>CM074858.1:15962500-20962500 GCA_037501455.1 Lantana camara | reverse complement strand
TTCAAAACAAGGTTTAGCTTTGAATTTCAAAACATATGATACGATAGTATAATCGTGGTTCCAGTTGGAAAACATTTATAACTTCACCTCACCTAACAGTAACAAAGGTAGGTAGACAGATTATGCGGTGCCCTGGGGATCCCAGTGCTCAACTTTAACTCCTGTAGGTGGTGTACTAGAGTGAGCTTAACAACTAAGACCCACTACTAACCAAGATGCATAGGAAATGCATGAAACAATGAACAAGGAACATGTAAAGAACATGTAACACGAGAGAGTAATACCAGTTAAGGTATTCAAGAAAGGTAACACACAAAGGAATACATCAAAGTGAGTTACTCTTAACGTTAGACTATGATCTTACTATAACCGAGTAAGCTTTAGTCAAATTATGAATCCTATCGCAAACCTTAGGTTAAGAAACAAGTCCACGAAAGAAAACACATTTTGAAAACACATTTTAGACCCTGGATATGGAAACCCTAGGTGCAAATGTCTATTAGGAAAGCACAAGTTTTAATTCATTTTTACTATTCAAAAGCACTATTCAAAAGTACTATTCAAGATTACTATTCACAGGTTACTATTCACATGTCGGGTCAAACCCTTACTATACACACACCCACACACACACGGTACACACACACACCATGCACGAACACACACACACACACGGCATGCACACACACACACACCCAATCAAATTATGATCTTGATTATAACCTATAGTTTCAAGTTCATGTTAATATAATCAAGTGTGATCTAGGTTAAAGGTATAACCTATAGTTAAGAGATCCAATTAAGGCATGAGATCAAGTTATGAAACACTATTCTATCTTAGGTTATAACATGTGACACTATTAAAGTGTACAACATGATCAAGGCACTAATCCATTAATCCAAATCATATCACAAGCTCAATTCATAATCAAGAGTCATATAACAATGTGACAACATGTCACAACATATATCATATCATACCATATCATATATCATGAACCTTTTGGCATGTAACATGTAACAATTGAATTCCATATCAACATGTAACAAGTTGTAACATAATAAATTGTAACTCACTATTCCATTAGCAAACATGTATGAACATAATTCAAATTCCATAATCATGCATCAATTCTCATAATATAACAATCATATCACATGATCAAAGCATATACTAGAGCAATTGATAACATATTCATGCATATACTAAACAATTAAAACATATAAACAACTATTGAAACATATCATGAAAACTATATAATAAATGCATAAAATAAAATCCTATATGGCTTAGGGAAGACCCTAAGACCCAACCTAAACATAATATAAACATACCATAACATAAAAACATAAACTAAACTAACATAACATAAAAACAAAACAACTAACCTAGCTATCAAAGGGGGGAGGCCGACGGCAATGAGGGGGAGAGGGAGAGAAGAAAGGGTGTTGTTAACACAACTTTGAGCAAGGAATGCAATGCCTCTTGGCCTCTATTTATAGCTGAAGATAAGCCCCTCACCTTGGAAATAAAATGTGGAGAAGGGTAGGAGAGCAAAATGAGATAGATTCTCTTGGAAGCTTTAGGCATCATGAAGCTAAAATGGGACTGCTGGGGGTATTTCTGTAATTTCGTCCCCCATGGCTCAAGGATAAGTGGCTGGAAGTTTAACCATTCCGACGGCAAGAAAATTAGCTTCGAAACGCATATTCATTCATCGAAATCGGATTTACCGTTTGAAAGATACATTCGTTTTAGTGAATAAAAGTTTTGAGCTCGAAACTCGACATGAGTGAAAAACGACTTTCTAAAATGATTTTCAAGTCCGGATTGCTTCTAAAATTCAAGAAATAAATCGAGAAGCGTTTTGAGTCCAAAATCGACTATAAAACGTTTTACCGTTAAAAAGTTGAAAACGTAGGATGAATAGTGAATTCTCACGTACGAACGTACGCTTCAATTTTTCAAACTAGGACTTGAATCAAGAGTTGTAAAACATCTCAAAAATCTTGAAATAGCTCAAGTAGTGCAAATCCGAAGAGAAAACATTTTCCGAATGAAAACCGTTCGTAAAAGGAATAGTAAACTAGAGTTTTCAAAAACGTTTTCAATAAAACAAAGTTCCGGAATGGATTTCCAAGCCAAGAATGATTTCAAAAGACTCGTCTCGACTCAAGGATCGATTCGACTGTAACTTGGGTAGAAAAAGGTATCAGAATCAAAAGATCATTTTCTGATGAATAGTAACTTTGGTCGGTAAGTTCCAAAAATACCCTTATGGCTCAAGAAAGACTTTCTGAGTTCGGGAAACAAGTTCAAACGATTGGGAAACATGTGTGATGAACCTCTAGGGTTCGAGTAGCAATATGAACAAGGTAGGCTCGGGTTATGAATAGTAAACTGAATCAAAGGTCAAGAATTTCCCCTTAAAACATGTCAGAACATATACGAGCACCAAGTTCATGTAAGAATGCAATGCATGATGATTCAAAAAGTTGGATCACGGTCTATAAACGCTTTACCACTGCCTTAACTTACTGTTTTCATCCAGGCCCTGTTTTGGGCTGTTACAATCACCCCTCCTTAAAGAGAATCTGTCCTCAGATTCTTCTGCTGTAACTGCAAACAACTCAGGGTGATGCTTCTGCATTTTCTCTTCTGTCTCCCAGGTTGCCTCTTCTGTCCCATGTCCTTTCCAAAGGACTTTAACTAATGGAATCTTCCTATTCCTCAGCTCTTGAAACTTCCTGTCTAGAATCTTAGCGGGCTTCAAAACATAAGTCAGATCTGGTTCCAACGGTATCTCCTCTACCGGCACAACCTCTGTCTCATCCGAGAAACACTTGCGAAGCTGAGATACATGAAATACGTTGTGGATTCCTGTAAGACCTACAGGCAAATCCAATCTATAAGCAGTCAGTCCGACTCTTTCCAGTATCTCATACGGTCCCACATATCTTGGGTTTAACTTTCCACCTTTCCCAATTCGGGAAAATCCTTTCCTTGGCGATGCCTTCAGAAATACCTTTTCGCCTACTGCGAATTCCAAATCCCTTCTTCGTCGATCAGCATAACTCTTCTGCCTGTCCTGGGCAGCTTTCATTCTCTGGCGAATGATCTGAATCTTTTCTGTTGCTTCTCTTATCCATTTTGCTGAATTCACTCTGATCGGTCCTTCCTCAGTACATCTCGCTTCATCCAAATCCCAGTATAACGGGGATCTACATTTCCTTCCATACAGAGCTTCATACGGAGCAGCTTTAATAGAAGCTTGATAACTATTATTGTATGCAAACTCCACAAGAGGTAAACAATCTTTCCAACTTTCCTGGAAGTCTAAAGCGCAAGCTCTTAGCATATCTTCCAAGTATTTGATCATCCTTTCAGATTGTCCATCCGTCTGAGGATGCGCTGCAGTACTGAAGTTCAACTTTGTTCCCATCAAAGTCTGAATTTCTTTCCATAAGTGCGACGTGAATTTCGGATCTCTGTCCGACACTATACTGTTCGGGACTCCATGTAATCTAACAATCTCTTGTTGATACAGCTTTGCCAACGTGCTGACCTTATCCGTCGTCTTAACTGGCAAAAAGTGCGCTGACTTGGTCAATCGATCAATGATCACCCAGATACTATCTTGTCCTCCTCTGACTTTGGGTAATCCAGTGACAAAATCCATTGTGATTTGCTCCCACTTCCAAGTCGGAATCGGTAATGGTTGCAACTTCCCACTCGGCTTCTGGTGCTCGGCTTTAACTTTCTGACAAGTTAAGCACTTCTTGACATAGTTGGCTATGTCTCTCTTCATTCCGTTCCACCAGAAATGCGTCTTAACATCTTGATACATCTTAGTGCCTCCGGGATGTATCGTGTACTTAGTCTTATGCGCTTCGTCGAGAATCTCTTTCCTCAAAACAGTTGGTACGCATACTCGACCTTTGTACCTCAATACTCCATGTTCATCAACCTTGAACTTGGTCTCATCATCTTTCTCCTTAGATTCGAGACATTTCTTAATCCACTCGTCGTTCTTCTGAGCTTCCAACACTTGTTCTTTCAATGGTGATATCATCACAACATTCGCAATTCGAGCTTTGGTTATCACCTCGATTCTTTCTCTTTGATCAACCTCGGGATTGGCAGAAATCTGTGCCAAACGAACTTTCCTTCTTAGTGCATCGGCTACAACATTCGCCTTTCCTGGATGGTACTGAATAATGCAATCGTAGTCCTCCAGAAATTCCATCCATCTCCTCTGTCGCATATTCAACTCCTTCTGAGTGAATAGATATCGCAGGCTCTTATGATCAGTAAAGATCTCAAACGTAACTCCATACAGGTAATGTCTCCATTTTCCCAGAGCAAAAATTATCGCGGCTAACTCCAAATCATGTGTCGGGTAGTTGACTTCATGCGTTTTGAGTTTCCTTGATGCATACGCAATCACCTTCCCATTCTGCATCAAAACTCCTCCTAATCCTTCTTTCGAAGCATCGGTGTAAACAGTATATCCTTCTTTTCCTTCTGGTAACGCTAACACGGGTGCAGTTGTTAGCATCTCCTTCAATCTTTGAAAACTTTGCTCACACTTCTCCGTCCATTCAAACTTCCCTTCTTTCTTTGTCAACTTAGTGAGAGGTGTAGCTATCTTCGAGAAATCTTGGACAAACCTCCGGTAGTAGCCAGCTAATCCCAGAAAACTCCTCACTTCTGAAGGATTCTTCGGTGACTTCCAATCCATGATCGTCTCGATCTTCGAGGGATCTACTTCTATTCAAGATCCTGATATGATGTGTCCGAGAAATGTAACTCTCTCAAGCCAGAACTCACATTTACTGAACTTTGCATATAGCTTGTGATCCAGCAAAGTGCGTAACACGATTCGAAGATGCTCAGCATGTTCCTCCGGTGTCTTCGAAAATACCAAAATATCGTCGATGAAGATCACTACAAACTTGTCAAGAAACGGCTTGAATATACGGTGCATCATATCCATGAATGCAGCTGGTGCGTTTGTCAAACCAAACGGCATTACTACAAACTCATAATGTCCGTATCGGCTATTGAAAGCAGTCTTCGGAATATCTGCTTCCCTAATCTTCAACTGATAATACCCTTGTCTAAGATCTAACTTGGAGTAGACCTTCGATCCTTGAAGTATATCGAACAGCTCTTCAAGATGAGGGAGAGGATACTTATTCTTGATTGTTATCCTGTTCAGCTCCCGATAGTCAATGCATAAACGCAATGATCCATCCTTCTTCTTAACGAAAAGCACAGGCGCTCCCCACGGCGACGTGCTCGGTCGAACATATCCAGACTCAATCAGTTCGTCCAATTGCTTTCTCAGTTCGTCTAATTCAACTGGTGCCATTCTGTAAGGTGTCTTTGAATACGGCTCAGCTCCTGATATCGTCTCGATCGTAAACTCCAACTCTCGGTCAGGAGGTAACGAATCTAAATGCTCAGGAAACACATCTAGGAACTCGTTCACCACTTCCACTTCTTCGATCTTAAGTTGATCTTTCGGTCTATTCAAAAGATAAGCCACAATTCCACTAGCTCCTTTCTGAATCAACTTCTTAGCTTCCATCGAAGAAATCACTGATAACTTCTCAACTTTCCCTTCTGATGTCCCACTTTCATCTTCTTCCAAGATGATCTCTTTCTTGTAACAATCTAACTTAGCTCGGTACTTAGACAACCAATCCATACCAAGTATAACCTCGTATCTCGTCATCGGTAACTCAATCAAATCCGTCGGGTAACAACGGGTACCAATACATATAGGGCAGCGTTTATATACTTGATCCGTAACAAGGCAAGTTCCCAAAGGAGAACTCACTTCAAATTTATATGGCAAGTATTCAAGCGGAAACTGTAAATGCGCACATAATTCAGAAGCAACAAAAGAATGCGTAGCACCAGGGTCATACAAGACCTTAACTGGTGTGTTAAGAATGTGCACAATACCTTCCACAACAGACGAAGGATCAACCTCCTCCTTACCATCCAAAGCATAAGCTCTGCCTCTGACCACCGGTTTGTTCGTCGTACCCACCACTGCTTTTCCTTTATCCTGGACCCCAAATCTCCTGATCTTGTGCGGGCAACTATCCATCTGGTGCTCAGGGGAACCACACGCGAAACACTGTCCAGCTTTCTTGCGACAGTTCTCCTCAGTGTGTCCCGTTCGGCGACAATATCGACAAACAATTTCCTCTGGACCTGGCTGAGGTGCTCTCTGCTGTTGTGGCACCTTCTGATACTGCTGTGGCGCTTTCTGCTTCTGTGCTTGCTGTTTCGGTGGAGCATTCTGCTGCTGACGCTGTGGTGTTACCATTGGCCTCTTTCCCGTTCCTTGGGGAAAAGATCCGGATGGTCGCTTATTCCCTTGATAAGGCTTAGGGTTAGAAGGTCCTTGACGGGCAGTAGTTATCTTGATCTCCTTGTGTGCAGCTTCAACCCTTAGCGCTCTATCAACAGCCTGGTTGTAGGTCTCAATAACCAAAGAAGCAAGTGCCAACCTAATTTCAGGCTTCAGTCCATCGATAAACCTCTTCGTCTTGCGACGCTCATCATTCAGAATATGAGGCGCATACTTGATCAGCCTCACAAACCTAGCTTCATACTCCATCACATTCATAGTTCCCTGAACCAGACTCATAAACTCAGCCTCTCGTGCATCACGAGTCACTTGAGGCGTATACTTCTGCTGAAACTCTCTGATAAACTCATCCCAACTTCCTTCAACGTTATTCTCATTCCACATATGCTGAACGTGCTTCCACCAATTGTATGCAGCTCCTTCCATAAGAAAAGTAGCATACCGAACTCGTTCACGATCCTCTGGGTAGATTTCCATAGCCTCGAAAATCTTCTCAAGACTGGTAATCCAATTCTCAGCCTTTAGGTCGTTCGGTTCTCCATAGAACTTAGGCGGATTCATCCTCAGAAACTTCTCCAATGACCTTTCATTAGGAGGATTATCTCTCGGTGCACAAGCCCTCATAAATTGTCGTAGCACATCCCTTAATTCCGGAGTTCTTTCTCTTTCAGGGGGTGGCGTGACATCTCTTTGGGGTGGCGTGATCTCTCTTTGGGGTGGCAGTGGTGGTACACGATTCCGGGGTGCTCTTCTCGGTGGCATATTGTTACTGAATTCATAAGCATTCAGATACATATATTCGATGCATGACATATAATGATTCACAGAATCCGTAACCACGTATTCACATTCTCACGTAGTCACACATAAGTATGAGAACAATACATTCCCATAACAACATGTCAGCAAAGATTCAAGATCTCCAAACATATCATATAATCAGAAACAATTGTCAGATAACATGTAAACGAGAACAGAAGCTCGGGCAACATATCAACATATCAGAAACATGTATAACATATCCCAAAACATGATCAACATGTAAAACGGGAACAGAACGTATACTGTCATATCAACAAGAACTGTGACATGATCAGAAGCATGATCAACATATCCAGAAGCGTATCAACATATCAAGAACAATAGCATGCTAACAATAAATGAAATGGCATGATCCTATCAACGGTCCTAATGGTATCTTGAAGCAACTCTAAGACTCATGCAATGACAGTTATGGAAAGCAGTAAACAGATATCCAACATAAAGCCGAAAGTGTTATAACTGTGCAAGGTTTGGTAAAATTTACTACAGGCCACATGTTAACAGTATTAATTCAAAATGGGGAGGACCCGATACTATCGAGTTGACTCCCTTACAGGCCTTACCAATCCGTCCAACCCTGCTGACAATAACCTAGTAGGTACCAAGTCATCTGAACCGTCATCCGTGGTGCCAAAAGTCGGGGACCATCTACCAGAGCTATACATCCCCTCATCCAAAAGTCAGTCCTGAACTGTCCCGGCTATACGTCCGCCATCGATAGATAGATATATATGCATCAGTACTTATATACAGAAATCTCCCATCAGCAATCAACCCTGATAACTGTGATCCAAAGAACCCCTGGTGGTGTCATCAGAAACGGCAACGACCTCACCCTGTCCGTGTCCTGCTGGATCATCTCCGCCATCATCATCATCATCAGATCCTCCATCGCCTCCATCAGACTGCTCCTGCATAGGCTCGGGCTCCTGAGAAGCCTGACTGACATCCTGACCCTCGACCTCCTCAACTGCCTGCTCATCGGATAAGTGATAGGTATCATACAGGCGAGCTCTCACGCGGGCACGGTAGTGCTGGTGACGCTCCATAGAGGTGTCGCGATCAATAGTCATCTGCATAAGATCTGCCTCCAGCTCAGCAATACGAGCAGCCCTCTGATCAGCAATATGAGTCATCTCTGCAGCATGCTCACGAGCGATGTCCCTATCAATCTGGTACTGCAGTGACTGATCCTGATAGCGCAGAGACTCCAACCTGACCTCACGGGTCCTCTGATACTCCTGAAAGTAACCATCTCTCTCAGACTCGAGATAGTGCACAACTCTGTTAGGATAGGAATACCCAGGCCTGCTACTGTTCCTAGACCTGCGCCAGGTGTAGAAACGAGTGCCTCCACGGCGAGAAACTGCCACAGTACGCGGGGCCTCAAACTGCTCAAAGAAAGCCTCATCCATCTGCTGATTAGGATCCTGGTGTGGCTGAACTGCCATAGCTATACAGAAGATACCACAGATATGAAATCCAGATAACAGAACCATACAATCCCAAATATCCTGTCTCGATGCGATATGAGAATGATCCTGGATGCAATGCGTGAACAATCCATGATGCAACATGAGAGCAATCTAGGTTAAGTCTCTTCTTACTTAACCCGATGCTCTGATACCACCTCAGGCTGTAACGCCCCCACCCGTACCAGAACAAGAGGAGAGCGGCGTCTCAACCCCCGCACTGAAGCACCCCTCAAGTAATGGTGTGAGCCATCACTCAAGAAATACTCCAGCGAACGGCTGTCTATCAGAACTATACATGTACAACGATGTGGCTATGCAGCGGAAAATCAGAGTATTTTAAAACTTTTCAAAACATGTGCGTGATGGCATGTAACAAGCAAGAACATATTGATCGTGTAAGAGAGACTCGGCATATCAGAACATATAACAGATGAACATATAAGTACCGATATATCAGAGTTCAAAATATCGGTAACAGAGTAGCAGAGAGAGTATAACAAAGATACTCAAGTATTCAGAAACATATACAGAAGTATAAAGTGATGCAGCCATAAAACATATGCAGGACACAAAAGCAGAAGTAATACTAAGTCCTGACTGAAACAAAAATGACAATCTAGAGCTTCAAGATACCTCTAGACTGCGGCTGCAAGACCTGAAACCACGAGGCAAGAAAACGGGAGAGGTATTAGTCAAAAGGACTAAGTGAGGGAATACTTTAAAGAAAGTACAGAATTAAAGAACTTGAAGTAAAGTTCGAAACGGTTAAATGCAATGCTTTAAAGAAAAACTTGAAACAAGTTCGGTTGATAAAACTCTTTGAATGCGATGCTGTAAAAGGATGCACGTTATAAAACATTTTCATGAATGCTGTCACACGCGCACACATATGCTGTTGATGGTTCATAGTTCTTTCATAAATCGGGATAAGGGTAAAGTGAACTTTTCCAGATATGAACCATCCTTTATGAAACAGAATTTTGCCCGCAAGCTAGGCTTCTCCATCCTTACTCCAGAAAACATGATTCGGTAGAGTGTCGGACCAGGATCAACAATAATTCCACGTATAGTAGAGTATCGGACCAGGATCAACAATAACCCCACATAAAGTAGAGCATTGGACCAAGGTCAACAACAACTCCGTACACAGTAGACTATTGGACCAAGGTCAACAACAACTCTTACCAACACATACAAACATGCACCATCCTCCACCGGTTGTCACTTCGGGTAGCTAGCCCTAGGCGACCTGTAAACATGTAATGGGAACAGATTTGCTGTCCGTTCCCAGACAAATTGTCCTGACTTAACAAACCTCCTGTTAAAAGTCGGTGTCAATAGTCTAAGTGTGGCGGCCGGTATTGGTGATGTCGTTGGCGCTCACCTCCCGAGCATCACCTCCACACATAACCGCCGGGCCCAAACTGTAAACTGTATGCTTGCATTTAAGATTAGCAGTGACCAGAGTAACACTCCAGTATACTAACTTATAACATGTGAAACTGTAACTGTAACATATGATGCTGTTTGTAAAACATATGATTCTGTCTGAAAACATGTGAAACTGTCTGTAAACTGTACTTTGAAAACATATGCAAAACATGTAACTGTCTTTGAACAAGAATGCAGAACTTTGGAAAACATGTACTGTTGATCAAGGTATACTATTAAAGTATGAATGATCCTTTCAAGAGAATGTCCCGATAAAAGGGATAGTTCAAAACAAGGTTTAGCTTTGAATTTCAAAACATATGATACGATAGTATAATCGTGGTTCCAGTTGGAAAACATTTATAACTTCACCTCACCTAACAGTAACAAAGGTAGGTAGACAGATTATGCGGTGCCCTGGGGATCCCAGTGCTCAACTTTAACTCCTGTAGGTGGTGTACTAGAGTGAGCTTAACAACTAAGACCCACTACTAACCAAGATGCATAGGAAATGCATGAAACAATGAACAAGGAACATGTAAAGAACATGTAACACGAGAGAGTAATACCAGTTAAGGTATTCAAGAAAGGTAACACACAAAGGAATACATAAAAGTGAGTTACTCTTAACGTTAGACTATGATCTTACTATAACCGAGTAAGCTTTAGTCAAATTATGAATCCTATCGCAAACCTTAGGTTAAGAAACAAGTCCACGAAAGAAAACACATTTTGAAAACACATTTTAGACCCTGGATATGGAAACCCTAGGTGCAAATGTCTATTAGGAAAGCACAAGTTTTAATTCATTTTTACTATTCAAAAGCACTATTCAAAAGTACTATTCAAGATTACTATTCACAGGTTACTATTCACATGTCGGGTCAAAGGGTCGGGTCAAACCCTTACTATACACACACCCACACACACACGGTACACACACACACCATGCACGAACACACACACACACACGGCATGCACACACACACACACCCTAATCAAATTATGATCTTGATTATAACCTATAGTTTCAAGTTCATGTTAATATAATCAAGTGTGATCTAGGTTAAAGGTATAACCTATAGTTAAGAGATCCAATTAAGGCATGAGATCAAGTTATGAAACACTATTCTATCTTAGGTTATAACATGTGACACTATTAAAGTGTACAACATGATCAAGGCACTAATCCATTAATCCAAATCATATCACAAGCTCAATTCATAATCAAGAGTCATATAACAATGTGACAACATGTCACAACATATATCATATCATACCATATCATATATCATGAACCTTTTGGCATGTAACATGTAACAATTGAATTCCATATCAACATGTAACAAGTTGTAACATAATAAATTGTAACTCACTATTCCATTAGCAAACATGTATGAACATAATTCAAATTCCATAATCATGCATCAATTCTCATAATATAACAATCATATCACATGATCAAAGCATATACTAGAGCAATTGATAACATATTCATGCATATACTAAACAATTAAAACATATAAACAACTATTGAAACATATCATGAAAACTATATAATAAATGCATAAAATAAAATCCTATATGGCTTAGGGAAGACCCTAAGACCCAACCTAAACATAATATAAACATACCATAACATAAAAACATAAACTAAACTAACATAACATAAAAACAAAACAACTAACCTAGCTATCAAAGGGGGGAGGCCGACGGCAATGAGGGGGAGAGGGAGAGAAGAAAGGGTGTTGTTAACACAACTTTGAGCAAGGAATGCAATGCCTCTTGGCCTCTATTTATAGCTGAAGATAAGCCCCTCACCTTGGAAATAAAATGTGGAGAAGGGTAGGAGAGCAAAATGAGATAGATTCTCTTGGAAGCTTTAGGCATCATGAAGCTAAAATGGGACTGCTGGGGGTATTTCTGTAATTTCGTCCCCCATGGCTCAAGGATAAGTGGCTGGAAGTTTAACCATTCCGACGGCAAGAAAATTAGCTTCGAAACGCATATTCATTCATCGAAATCGGATTTACCGTTTGAAAGATACACTCGTTTTAGTGAATAAAAGTTTTGAGCTCGAAACTCGACATGAGTGAAAAACGACTTTCTAAAATGATTTTCAAGTCCGGATTGCTTCTAAAATTCAAGAAATAAATCGAGAAGCGTTTTGAGTCCAAAATCGACTATAAAACGTTTTACCGTTAAAAAGTTGAAAACGTAGGATGAATAGTGAATTCTCACGTACGAACGTACGCTTCAATTTTTCAAACTAGGACTTGAATCAAGAGTTGTAAAACATCTCAAAAATCTTGAAATAGCTCAAGTAGTGCAAATCCGAAGAGAAAACATTTTCCGAATGAAAACCGTTCGTAAAAGGAATAGTAAACTAGGGTTTTCAAAAACGTTTTCAATAAAACAAAGTTCCGGAATGGATTTCCAAGCCAAGAATGATTTCAAAAGACTCGTCTCGACTCAAGGATCGATTCGACTGTAACTTGGGTAGAAAAAGGTATCAGAATCAAAAGATCATTTTCTGATGAATAGTAACTTTGGTCGGTAAGTTCCAAAAATACCCTTATGGCTCAAGAAAGACTTTCTGAGTTCGGGAAACAAGTTCAAACGATTGGGAAACATGTGTGATGAACCTCTAGGGTTCGAGTAGCAATATGAACAAGGTAGGCTCGGGTTATGAATAGTAAACTGAATCAAAGGTCAAGAATTTCCCCTTAAAACATGTCAGAACATATACGAGCACCAAGTTCATGTAAGAATGCAATGCATGATGATTCAAAAAGTTGGATCACGGTCTATAAACGCTTTACCACTGCCTTAACTTACTGTTTTCATCCAGGCCCTGTTTTGGGCTGTTACAATTACTATACCTGCCGCCAAATCTGATCTTAATGTTGGTTTAACTGGAGGTTAGTTATTCCACATTAAGTGATGGGAAAGGTACGTCCCTCCCTCTGTCTGTATCTGGATCTTGAGGGGTTACTCCCGACAGATCATGGAGGAAGAAGGCTGGATTGATTCTGTTATTTCTGATTTTGTTCTGTTTAAGGAGTAAAGGATGGAAAACGCCTACTTGCAGGGCATTAATACTCTATTGTCGTACGGTTCATATTTTCAAGAATCTGATACCCAATCCCTTATTGCCCTTTTTCTCAAAATAAATATGAACCAAATATTTGTATTGATTATTATTTTATTGATTTCTGGTATAATACTATCAATCTATTATTTTATTAATAGTTTCATACTCCAACTTTTATAGTCAAACACCTTTTTCAAATATACTTATACGTATATATGTAGTTCCAACTACCCCCCTCACTTAGTCACTTTGACTAACCCTCGTACTTTATAAACCATGGTTTCAGGTTCAACAGACGCTTACTAGAAGGTATCTTGAGGCCTAGTGTGTCTTTCGTTTGGCATGATAGTTCAAGGTTCTTTAGAATAAGTTATACCTACGAGCTTGTAATTACCTAATACGGCCATTACATGGTCACTGCCTTTGACATCTATACTATACCATCACTGGCTTCTTTATTCCCCTATCATAGTTTCAGAAGTTTTAAATTATCAAAATTTCCGCTGCAATGTTTTAATACTCTGATATGGTATAGCACTGTCCGTTCGCCGGAGTGTTTCTCGGGTGGTAGGCCTTACATCCACTCGGGAGATGCTACGGTGCGGGGTTATAGTGTATAGGGGCGCTACAGAGCAGCAGGGTTATTCTAGTACCCTATCTGCTCTTTCTTGAAAATTTAAGTCTTTAAAAAATGCAACACTTTAAAATACTTTATTGTTGCTCTTCTGCATGTTCATATCTCGAGTTCTAAGAATTGCTTCAAGATACCAGTAGGGCCGTTAGTGCATCATGCTTATTCCTTGTACATATTATGTGTTCATAACTTCAGTATTATATTTGAATTTATTACTTTGTGTCAATCTGTGAATCATTATTTAACCTCCATGCATTATATTTTCCAATGCGATTGTGATTCTAGGATCATAATGTCACCACCAAGGACCCCACGTAATTAGACACCATCAGCCACAACGACTCCCACAGGAGCACTAGATATAGCGGAGGCCTTTAGACAATTTATGCAGACATACGTGCCAGTACCTAATCTTGGAAATGAAAGAACTTTGGAAAAGTTCCTTCAGTTGAATCCACCAAAGTTCTTCGGGGAACCCAATGACCTTAAGGCAGAAAATTGGATTGCAAGCCTTGAAAAGATATATGAGGCAATGGATATTTACCCCGATGATCCAAAACGAGTACAATATGCAACCTTCTTATTGGAAGAGGCGGCATTAAGTTGGTGGAAGCATGTCAAGCAGAGATGGTTGGATACCAGAGTTCAAATAATTAGATTGAGTTTGTAAGGGAATTTCAGCATAAGTACATTCCTCAAGTAACCAAGGATGCTCGAGAGGCCGAGTTCATGAATTTAGTACAAGGGTATATATCAGTAGCCGAATACGAGGCCAAGTTTGTTAGGTTAATACAATATGCACCACACATCTTGAGTGACGAGCATCGCAAAACAAAGAGATTTGTTGATGGATTGAAATCGGACCTACGATGGGCATTAGCTTCTTTTGATATTGAGGGATATACCCGGGCTGTGGATAAAGCCCTAAACACTGAGCCAACACACAAGAGTATTCGCCTGAATTTAAAACATCAAGACCCAACTAATGATAAACTACCACAAGGAGAGAAACGAGTTGCCAGCCAAATTGCTCATATGCAAAAGAAGAAACCTAGGCATGCCCAACAACAATCATCGCAAGTACCCCTAAAGATCCAAGACGAAATTATTTGTGAATTCTGTCATGGACCAAGACATACTGAAGAGAATTGCTGGAAAAAGGTCGGCTTATGTTTGCGATGTGGTAGTGATGAACACCAGATCCGTGAATGCCCAAAGAAAGCCAAACAAGGGCAACCACTGAGAGGAAAATTATTGTCGGAACTTCAAGAAATCCATTAGGAAAAGGCAGGGCCTATGCTGAGGATGGAGATGTGCATCCCAAACCTTCAATTAATGTAAAGGGTACGGTACACATTCTTCCCACGCCACTTAAGGTCCTATGATCCTGGCGTCATGCATTCATTCATTGCATTAAAATTTTATGCGTACTTTCCGAGTATCTTTTTATGGATTTAGGTCATTAAGATACATATAAACACTGCCCTTCTGGGCTAGTAATCATTACTACCCCCTAGTTTATGAAGTTATTAATGACAAAATACGAGATCATCCTAGAAAAGGATGAAAAATACTATCAAAATTATTTTATGACAAAATGAGAATCTGAGGACAGATTCTTTTTAAGGGGGAAGGATTGTAACAGCCCTGACCTGGGCCGAGTCGGGAGAGGTAAGTAAACGGTTATTCAAGAAGCGTTTACAGTCTCGATCCTTATTTACTCTTTCATGCATTGCATTCTTATGTGACTTATGTGCTATAGTTTAATTAAAAGTTCGTAATTTAATTATTTCCTTTATCGAGCATGTATCTTGAAATTTTTCTCATAAGAATCTTAGAATTCTAGTATACATCCCTTTCCAGCACCTAAAACCCCTTCATATATTTCAAAACCTATTCCTACAATTTTAGGTTAGAAATTACGAAAGTACCCCTACAGCTCTAGAATTTTCCTACATTCCCCGAAGTACTTTTACTACCCAATATTGTGACCAACAGTGTTTTGAAAACCGGATCGGACCGGCCGGTTCGATCGGTTCAACCGGTGATCGGTGTCGTGTCCGATCCGGATCATCCCATAAAACCGGTAAGGTTCAGATCGTGAGGAACCAGAAAAACCGGCCGGTTAATCGGTGGTTTTGGTCCTCAAAACCGGACCGGACCCCTGATTTTCGGATTTGCCCTTTTTTTCTCAATTTCATTCCCTTCCAAGTTCCACCTTTTCTGTTTTTCCTGCCCTGCTCTCTCACAGACTCACACAGCAACCGTTCATTTTTCTCTTCCAGTGGCACTTCACACATACAGACAAAGAGAGATTTTTAGAGATAGAGAGAGATTTTTCTCTTCCGAATTCGAATGGGCATTCCACACACACATGCAGAGATTTTTAGAGAGAAGGACTTACCAAAATATAAGATGAATTGTTGCATACATTGAGAGAAATGTTTAAGCAAGAAAATGAACATTGTGCGGCGGCTTTGCCTTTTAGTAGGTTTCATATAATTCCTTTTTGGGCTTGGGCTTTTTAGGGTTGGATAACAATATATATGTTACTTCATTTTTCTTTTTGTTTCTTTCATCGATATCTTTTTTTTATTTTTTTTATTTTTGGGTTACTTATGAGACATTGTAATTTTTATGGACAATAACAATGGTTTGTATGACGTTAAAAAATATAATATTGTATTTTAAATTCAATATATTTTTCAGATATTAACTAAGAAATATTATGTTTTATTTTAAATATATAAATTTAATTAATAAAATAATTAATTATTTATTACGTCATACCTGTTCGACCAGATCGAACCGGTTGAACCGGTAACCAGTAAGCCTAACGGTTCGACCTCCGGTCCGGTTTTGAAAACATTGGTGACCAAAAGAATCCTCACATTATTTCGAGGATCTTAACACTCTCCGTGAACCATAATTCCCATCCTAACTCTAGTAGTACCAAAAACCGACAAAATCCTACCTATAGTTCAACCGTAGATAACTCTTTACTCATCTACTTTTCGATATTCAATATTATAGTCAAAACGACCCTTGAATTATTTTATGAATTTTCATACATTTACCAAAACTCGATTCCACCCATAGCATATTTTATAAATATTGTCCTTTTTAAAAATTATCATTTTATTTTAAACAATTAGATTTCATTCAATATTCGAAATTTTACTTAAAACGTTTCTTGAATTTTTCTCTAAAATATGATAATTTTTACAACCTTTACAACCTTTATATAATTTTCTCATAATTTTCATCATCTTTAACGTTCATGATTTGTAAACGGAAACTTTAAATATTCCACATTTATAATCATGACGAAGCTTATTTTTCACTCGTTCTTTCATTAATTTACTACCTCAAGTTTTCACCTCTCGACTCTTGAATAAATTTTATATCATTTTATATTTATTTTTATTCAACATAGACCTTCTAGAAAGTTTAAATAAATGGATATATTTTCTCCACATTTCCTATATAATTACCAAGCATATGTTTGAATTATAAGACAACCACATTTCCTCCATAGCTACCAAGTATTTGTCTAGGATATGAAGCATCCACATCTCCCTTAAACTCTTAGGAATTGCACAAAAGCCCCTCATGACTACCTATAAATACCCCTCCCAAACATCATTTATAACTCACAAATCAACACACAAAAATCACTCATCTCCCTCTCCCTAAACCACATGCCAAGCCCCCTCATTCAAGAGACAAAAGGAACTAGGTCTGGACTGTTGAACCCCGAATACTTTACTTGATTCTGTATCATAGCAGGTGAGGTTAAAATATCTTCAACTAGGATCATGAGTCTACATATAAAATATTTTATTATTTATCCTGAAATTTTGGGAAGCCCTAACAGATTTTTCCCAAGTATAAATTAAAGGAAGAGAGAGAGAACATTTTTGATATTACGCATGATGGGTTCCGAATGGGGGGATCAGAATCCGATCACTTTATAATTTGTTTGGGTGGGGAAACCGCCGGAATTTCGCCGGAGAGGATGAGGTTCTACCTGCTAGGACAAACACACTGAAAAGTCAGAAGGCCAAGCTGGGAGGACCGGGGGTGATACCCAATTTGGCTCTCCGACGCTCAAGTCTGATGATGATCTGAAAGAGGAAATGTAAGCTAAGTAGGAATTACAGTAATGAAGGTCACTTACAGTGAAGGAGATGGCTCTATTTATTTATAGTTGAGGGTTGGTCAAGGACCCTTTGGTCATTTGCCTCATGTGGTCCTGGCCGAATGTTGCCCTAACACGTGGCGCTGTGAGAGAGAAACCTAGGAGGAATCTTCTGCAAAAGCTGCTGAGAGTTAGTGTTGGCAACAGGGACAGGTGCGCGGGCATGTACGGTGTGTCAGAGAGCCGTTTGGGGGGTTGGTAACGAGGGCTTAGGAGCACGCTCGTGACAACCAGAAGCCTTGGAGGCCAAGATATCCGCTTGGGGATGAGGGCTAGAGCTTGTTATAAGAAGTTGAAGCGGAAGCCTCTCCGAGGGAATGTAGCGCTCGAAGAAGGCTCACTTAGATTGATTGAGGTACTAGTCATGCAGTACCAACGACGCTTGTGGAAGAGCGGTAAGAGCAATAGTGTTGATGCACGTTTATCCATAGCAGAGTTGACGCGTGTCCTTGCGGGATGCCAGCGCTCGAAGGTTTGAGCGCTCGTATATGTCCGATTCAATCTTAGAGAAGCAAGTATCATCATCCTAAGGTGCCACGTGCCAAGATGAGGACAAGCGTGTTTTGCCCCCATCATTTTGCCCCCCAATTCTGTAGTCCTTTGTAATAAGGGCTATAGAATTCATCATGTACGATTCTCCGAGCATGATGCTTAGGAGGGTTTTTGGCGTGTTGGGCAATTTTTCTTCTGATTGCGCCATTAAGGCGGTTCTTTTGTCTGACCGCTTGTTACGTCCAAGCATTAAATGCTGTCCTTTCTTCTGACCATTTGGAGCGTATAAGCATTAAATGCTGATGTGCGTGGGGCGCGTGAGGCTTGGGAAATGCGCGACGTTTCCATAAAGTGAACGGTTTCCTAGGCGGGAAATGATTACTTATTTTGAATTTCTTGCCAGAAACGTACCAACTCCCATCCCTATAAATAAGGGATCCCGTAACCATTCCACTTTTTTACGTGAACATATCCTTCAAGCACCCTTCTGCAAAAAAACTTCTCCGCATACCAGTCACAAAGCACTCCATCCTTCCTTTAAGTTCTTCCCAGAAATCTTAAGGTAATATTCGGTGAAACTTTCTAACTTCGCTAATTTTAGGATCAAATTTAGGATTCAGTAATTCCTTAGGCTTCCCCTCCCCGGAAATCTCAAATCTCTTTAGGTGTACAACCTTTCCCAGAGAAAATCCCCAAATCTCTTTCAAATTCCTACACCGCGATGGCCAATCGACATGTAGAGGAGTTTGCCCGTGGAATCAGTGGGATGGCCACCCAAAATTCATCTCCTCCGGATTCTTCCAGGGATGAAGGGTTGGAAGAGGCCATGACAGTTATAGATGTAAGGGACCCAGAAGCGATTGAACCTCTTTTTGAAGAGATGAACCTGGTAATGGAGGCAGAGAGACGGGGGGGGGGGGGGGGGGGGGGGACTCTTCCAATAACTGAGAGTGCTGCCCATCCCCACCGCCATGCTGTGACGGTGGCAAGGGCCGCTCTAGCACCGATGACAGTAGAGGCAGCGGGGCCCTCCGAAAGGGCCCGTGACAAAGGAAAGGGCAAAAAACCTCAAAAGCCCAGAAAAACCAAAAAGTCCAAAGGATCCAAGGAGGGTGAAGACTCAGGCTACCAGGCTACCGAGCGCACCCCAGATGAAACTCCCAGCACGGTTACTCTAGGGGAGGTGAAAACAATGCTGGCACCCATCTTCTGGGATGAGCGCTTCACATGGAAAATCCCTGCCAAACACGAGCGTGCCAATCATCCGCCTCCTGGTGAGATGGCAGTGTACGTGGATGTTGTCAGCTCTGGGGGCTTGAGGTTCCCAATTTCGATCTCAATGGCCCATTTACTGAACGACCTGAACCTCTGTCCTTCCCAAATCGTGCCCAACGGCCTGGCTCTATTAACAAGCTTCGTGATTCTGATGAGAAGCGTTGGTTACGAGCCCTTCGTGAGGAACTTTAATGTACTCTTCCAAGTAGTCACTTCATCACGCTCATCCCCTGAGGCGGGCTTCTATTACGTCCAAGCGAGAGCTCACACGAAGCTAATCAATTCTCCCTCCAGTACTTACGGTCCTAACTGGAAGGAAAAATTTATCTTTGTCAAGGCTCCCACGGAAGAAGGCTTTGGGGTGCCCTCAAATTGGGGTTCGGTTTCAAAGAGCCACCTGGAACCTGCCCTTCCCAAGGATTGGGCCAAGAGTTTGGCCGGGGCTCTTAGGGACGAGGGTCACCTTATTGAAGCGAAAGACTGGATAGACGACGCAGAGCTTATGTTCTTGTGTGGTCTCTCTAACGACCCTTACTATCTCGACAACCCCCCGGCTCGTGACATGGAAAGAGATGGTTAGATTCTTAGGGCACTAACTTTTAGATAGGGATACTAACTGTATTCTTCTCTTTACAATCTTGCACAACGAATAATTTGTTTATGGATTTTTAACTCTGGTACTTGTCTTTCTTGTAGGAGCAAATATCTTAGAGATGGCAGAAGGAATTAGGCACGCCGCTCGTTTCGCTCATGCCAACAGGAACCAGGCCCAAAAGGGGGAGCAACAACGCCCTCGAAGCCGTGGTAGCAGGGGTGATGCTCGTGGTTCGGGCTCATCTTCGAATGTGCAACCCCCTCGTGGCCGAGAAGAAAACCGTGCGGCCAATACTGAAGATCGCTTGGTGGTACGGCCGCCACCAGCCGCAGATTCAAGGGTGGTCAACCCCGAGGCCGCCAACTCAACGAGGCGTGCTACCAATGTGAGGATAATCGAGGCCCCTGAAGGCTCCACTCAACCTTCCCACAAAAGGAAGCGGATGCCCGACACCGTCGCAATAACGGGCAAAGGGAAACAAGTAATGGAGGGCCCCAAGGGTAGCGGTGAAACCTCCTCTTCCGAAGGGGAATACTTGTGGGGGTTTACCCGGCGAGAGGATAGGAGCTTCTCCGGCTCCGTAGACGGGGATCCGGTCCTATTGAGACCTGGGACTCTCACCCAGACCGTCGGCGAGGATCTAATTGAAAGGGCCCAATTTACTGCAGATCACAAGCATCTGTACGCTGAGCCTATCGAGATGGTGGCCTATGACATGATGCAGGCCATAGTTTCTGTAAGTTTCTCAACTTCAATACCTCTGGAAGGTACTATTTTCCATATTCCTGCTAACACTTTTGTTTTTTCGTGCGTGCGTAGCAAGTACTCCCGAGGGCTAAAAATATTCAGATGCGTGCCTCGGTTTATGCTGATAGGAAAGCTAAGTACAAGAAAATGGCGCGTGCAAATGATCCTGCTCAAATCCAGGTGGAGCTGGATGTGGAGAAGGCCAAGTACGAATCCCTCAAGGGGTTGTACGAAAAAGCGGAGGAGGAGTTGAAGAAACTGAAGGAGGACTTTGTGGCGATGGAGAGCGCTCGAAGCAGCTTGAGCGGCAAGTTGGCCCAAATGGAGGAGGGCTTCAAGAAGGCAGAGGCCGAGCATGAGAACTGGAAAACGAGGGCTCTGGAGGCTGAGAGGAAGTTCAATGAGATGATGCATGAATGGCCTCAAAGTCTTCACCGAGCGAACAAGGAGGCCCTCATCAAGTTCTGCCACTCAAAGGCCTTCAACTTTGTGGCTTCCTTGCACTGCTTGGACGAGGCTCAAAAGGCCTTCAACCTAGCTATCGAACAGGGTGTCCACAAGGGGCTAACCAACCCGGCTATGAGAGAGGCAGAGGGCACTGGGCTCATGTTCAATGAGCGCTGCGAGGAAGATGACGAAGATCAGGATGACCCCGCAGACACCATTGCTGAATTGGAGTATGACTTCTTGGTTAAGCTTCTCCAAGACGAATACACGGATGCCCATCCGATAAGTAGTGCTCCACAAGCCGCACAAAATGATCCTCCTGAAAATGAGCCTCAAGTGCCTGTCGAGGAGAATGCCCCTGTTCCAGTTGGCGAAAACGTCCTTGCTCCTGCCAATGGGCCCAATGCTAACGAGCCCGACGACCAACAAGCGCCTGGGGCCAACAATCCTGAGCCTCCCGCAGCCCCTCAACAAGAGCCAGCAGGTCCTGTTTTGGTGGTTCTAGAGGAAGACATTGCTCCCGCCGCCTGAAGTCCCTTCTCTCCAGCCTAGCTTTGCAATTCTTCTTATCTTACTTCAATTCTCCCGTTTTTTTTTTTTTTTTGTAATAATGTTTACGGACCTTTGAGTCCTCATTTTGCAGTGTCTGGCATAAAGCCCTCATCGAATGAAATCCCTCCTTCTTATACTGCTGTCTTTTGCCATTTTCTTGAATGCTAACTTTTACTTGTCGCACGTTGTGAACAGATCTTTGCAGTAATAAGATTGTGTGTAGTATGCTTGGTAAACATTGCATATTTCTGATAGGCTTTTGATACTTAGAAGATTTGGTTACATCTTGCAAAACTTAAAAAATTTTACTAAGTCTGGAGTAATCATGAGGGTCCTACTGTGAGGCTGCCCCCCACTCCAGACTTGTGTGAATTTTTGCTTTTATACCTAGAAATTTTGCTAAGTCTTGAGGAAATATGAGGGTCTTACTGGGTGACTGCCCTCGTTCCAGACTTGTGAAATTTATTCTTAATTTTGGGAAATTTTGCTAAGTCTTGAGTATTTGCGAGGGTCTTACTGAGTGATTGCCCTCGTTCAAGACTTGTGAAATTTCTTCTTGATGACGTTGCTATCGGATGAACATGCTTGCACTGGTCCCATTTTTGGACTCGCGAACGATCCCGTTTTCGAGCGCAAGGCGTCGTGACAGACAGCTAAGGTCTACTGGGATTTTCATTGTATTTTTCTTCCATTTTATTAAGTTGGTTGTGAGCGTTACCAGTCTATCCTTATGAGGGCGTCCCCTCATGTGGAGTAGAGAGCTGGCAAGCGTAACCCATGTACAATATAAGTGACCCATTACGCTCGTGAGGACGAGGGGTGTGGATCTTATACGATCAAGCAAAATAAAGAAGTGTAAATCCAAAGATACTGAGAGGAAGGTATCATATTTTAGTTGTAATTTGGAGCTCTAAGAGCTCACTAACGAGGTGGTTACATCATCACCTGGTAAGGAGTTTTTAAACATAAAACCGCCGGAGATTACATGCATTCCAAAGGTGAGGCAAACGCTCGCCTTGAAGTGTCGCCAGGGTGTAGGTGTTATTTGCTCTGATCTGTACTACCTTGAACGGACCTTCCCAGTTGGGGTCCAACTTCCCCACATGTTTGGATACTTCGACTTTCTTCAGGACCAAATCTCCTAATTGGAAGGTTCTTTCCCTCACACGCTTGTTGTATTGTTGAGCCACAGTTGCCTTATATTTGTGTATCTTGGCCCAAGCTTGGTTTCTTTTTTCTTCCAATAAGTCCAATTCTAGGCTTCTGTTATTCTCATTAAGTTGAGGCTCAAAATAAGCTACACGAGCGGATTCATTTGCAATCTCGGCTGGTACCATTGCTTCTGACCCATACACAAGCGCGAAAGGTGTCTCGCCAGTGGCCGCTCGTAGAGTAGTGCGATAAGCCCAAAGTGCCCCTTGCAACTCTTCTGCCCATTCACTCTTCTTACTCTCCAGCATCGTTTTCAGGTGCTGCAAAATGACTCTGTTGGTAACTTCTGCTTGTCCATTGGCTTGGGGATGGCCTACGGAGGTAAAGCGTTGTTCAATCCCCAATTCCGAACACCACTCTCGTGTGTCAGCGGCTATGAACTGGGATCCATTATCAGAAATAAGCACCCTCAGAATGCCGTATCTACATATGATGTTTTTCCAAATGAAGTCCCTCACAACCCGGAAGGTGATCTTTGCCACGGCCTCGGCCTCGGCCCACTTAGTGAAATGATCGACAGCCAAAATGATAAACTTCTTTTGTCCAACAGCGATGGGCAAGGGGCCCACAATGTCTATTCCCCATTGGTCAAAGGGCCAGGAAACATCTATTGGGATCATTTGAGCGGCCGGCATTTGAGGGAGATTGGAATGGAACTGACACTTTGGGCACTTTCTGGAAAACTCGAGGGCGTCATGCAGAACCGTGGGCCAATAAAACCCACTCCTTAGAATCTTCTTAGCCAGAATCCGCCCTCCTGAGTGATTCCCGCAGCTCCCACTGTGAATGAGTTCAAGCGTTTCTCTCGCCTGCGAGGGCCTTAAACACCTCAATGGAGGCCCTTGAAATGACTTCTTGAACAGTCTTTCCTCAGAGTCTAAAGAGAATCGAGGGGCCTTGCTCCTTATTTTCTGAGCCTCTACCTTATCAGTGGGATAAATACCATCTCTAAGGAACCTGATGATGTCATCCAGCCAACATGGTTCAAGCGGATCAATCATAGCAACCGCCTCTTTGGCAATTTTCTCCTTAATCAGAGGCTCTTCCGTTCTGAGGAACATCACCGAGCGCTCAGAAGTGCCTTCCAACGATGAGGCGAATTTCGAAAGAGCATCAGCGTGCTCGTTCTCGGCTCGCGGGATTTGAAGCAGATGAAATTCTTTGAACTTCCCAATGATCTCCTTGGCTATGCTTAAGTACTGCACCATGGTGGTTTCTCGAGCCTCATAAGCTCCTTCAATTTGGCTCGCAATTAACTGCGAATCCACATACGCAGTAATTCTGGAAGCTCCATTCTGAGAAGCAATTTTCAATCCCTGTACAAGGGCTTCATATTCTGCCTCATTATTTGTGACCTGAAAATCCAACCTGATCGCAAAATCCAGCTCAATCCCATTGGGGTCTCTGAGGGCTACCCCCGCTCCTCCCCCTTGAGAGGTTGAGGAACCATCCGTGTGCAGGACCCACAATCCTTCGTTCTCAGGAACAGCGGGCTCTAAACCAAAGCGCTCAACCAATAAATCAGCTACAACCTGAGCTTGTATGGCAGTTCTGGGCTCAAAGCATAAATCAAACTGGCTCAATTCAACGGCCCACTTTATCAGTCTCCCTGACACGTCTGGTTCGGACAAAACTTGTTTCAAGGGTTGATCAGTGAGTACCGTTATTGAGTGCGCCTGAAAGTAAGGCCCCAAACGTCTTGATGCATTGATGAGGGCAAACGTAAATTTCTCGATTTCCAAATATTTTTTCTCAGCTCCTTGCAACATCTTGCTTAAGTAATAAACGGGCAAGTGTTTTCACTCTCGTATAGCTATCAACACAGAGCTCGTAGCCTCGGCCGAAACAGAAAGGTATATAAATAGCCTCTCGTCTTCGATGGGTTTAGTCAGCAGCGGAGCGCTCGTTAGATAAGCCTTCATATCCTGTAGAGCCTTTTCACATTCCTCCGTCCAAGCGAAGTTCCGGGCATTTCTCAAAATCTTGAAGAAAGGAAGATTCCTGTCCGCCGAGCGCGAAATGAATCTGTTCAAGGAGATGATCTTTCCTACTAATACTTGCACTTCTCGGAGATTTCGAGGGGAGGGGATCTCCAAGATAGCCTTGATCTTCTCAGGATTGGCTTCAATTCCCCTCTGACTGATCATGTATCCTAAGAACTTTCCCCCTTGTACTCCAAAGGTGCATTTTGAAGGGTTCAACTTCATCCCATACTGACGCAGGATTGAAAAAGTACGCTTGAGATCTTCCAGATGTGAGTCCTGACGCTCGCTTTTAACAATCATATCATCTACGTAAACTTCCATGGACCCTCCAATTTCTCTTTCAAACATCTTGTTGACGAGCCGCTGATATGTGGCTCTAGCGTTCTTCAGCCCAAAAGGCATGACTAGGAAGCAATACACCCCTAAATGAACAACAAATGAAGTTTTGGGGCGGTCTTCTGGAGCCATAAAGATCTGATAGTATCCTTGAAAGGCGTCCATCATGCTCATAAGTTCACATCCAGCGGTCGAATCCACCAGTTGGTCTATCCGGGGCAGAGGGTAAGGATCCTTAGGGCAAGCCTTGTTAAGGTCAGTGAAATTATTGCACATTCGCCACTTGTTAGCACTCTTGGGCACCAAAACCACGTTACACAACCATTCTGGGTATAAGATGGGCTCAATATATTGAGCCTCCAATAGTTTATTAACCTCTTCTTCGATGACCTTCTTTCGAAAGCCGTGTACGTCTCGTTTCCTCTGTTTGATGGGCTTAAACGAAGGGTCCACATTAAGCCTGTGGACAATGACGCTTGGGTCAATCCCTGTGAGGTCAGAGGCTTTCACGCAAATACATCAATGTTCTCTCTGAGGAAATCAATCATCATAATCTGAGAAGGCCCCGAGAGGTTGGACCCTATCTGAGTAGTTTTATCTTTGTTTCCAGGTTCTAGCTCAATAGAAAGGAACTTCTCTGAGGGTTCAATCCTTATTTCAGGGCGAGAAAGTTCGAGCGCCCTCTTCTTTTCGATCAAGCGCTCGCTAGGAGCGGGCCCATCCTCCTCCCGCTCGTCTCCTTCTGAGGATGATTCTTCGACCGTCCCTGGCGGGGTGCATTCGAGGGGACTCTTGGTGCTAGCATCCTTCCTCTTCTTGTTCTTCTTCTTGTATAGCTTGGCCCTCTTGCGTATTGGGCCGTCCTTGTCCAGGTTGGGAAAGTCAACAGGATTTTTGGTAGATCCGATTTGAAAGGTTTTCTCCGCCTTAGGCTTTCTGAGGGATAACATGTAACATTCCCAAGCCTCTCGCACATTGCACAGTACTTCTCCAACGCCCTCGGGGGTGGGGAACTTAATCTTCTGGTGATAGGTGGAGATAATGGCTTTGAAATCAACGATATTGTTATAGGGAATATCAATCTCTACCACGGCATACGTGACTGTGAGCGTCTTATGCTAGCGGGCTTGGCCAAATGAGGTGGCCAAGCGTATTTGCCCTCGTGGGACAACTTCTGATCCCCCAAAACCAATGAGAGCCGTTTTGAGAGGCTCTAGTGGGAGGTCCGCATTCATCTTCAAAAATGTGGAGTAAGGCAAAACATTAACAGAGCTTCCACTATCCACCAACACCCTTTTTACAACGTGATTGTGGACATCAACACTAACCACCATGGGGCAGTCAGAAGTTTCACCTTCCCCATGGGGTGTTACAATGTGCCCTAAATCCCTATCATTAAAGCCTATTACATCATTTTCTCGGGAGCGCTAATCCTTGGCCTTCTGTATAGCATAAACAGACTTGGGCACGGATGGGCGTTGGTCGTAACTCCGGACATACCTCCGCCGAGCGGCATTGGAATCTCCCGCTGAAAAACCTCCCGCTATCATGTTGATGACCGCAAAAGGCGCATTTTCCTGCTCAGGGGCCTTTCCTTTGTTGCCCCGATGGCTGCTGGTCTCGGGGGGGCCTCTTCCTCGCGGACTTCTTGACCAGGACGGGCTCCTTCTTCTTTCCCTAGAACGATCCCGACTGTGCTCATCAAAGCGCTCCAGAATTTTCACAAATTCCTTCAAATGACCCCCTGCAACGAGCCTTTGAATCTCAGCTTCCAGCTGGCGACATTCATCCGTGTCGAGCCCCTTCTGCTTGTGGAAGGCACAGTACTTGTTCGAACGTCTCAGCGACTCAGTCTCTCTCATCTTGATGGGTCTCTTAAAGAGTTTCTTGTCAGAGAGGTTATAGACCTCTGAGTTCGGTCGGGTGAGTGGGATACGTTCGAAACGTCGAGGGGGCAGTGGCGACCTTTTGCGCTCCTGAGAACGCTCCTTCTTAACAGTGATTTCGCGCCCTCGTTCCGGATGGCGCTCGTTTCTTGCTGGGTTGTGATGTCTGGGCCCATTCGTCCCGTACATGTCTTCGAGCGCGAAAAACGGCTCGGCAACCTCTCTTAAGGCCATGAGTGTCCCTGGCCTTCTCTCCACGATAGCATCAGCAAACTTTTTGCTCACATATTGCTTGTGATCCACAGCCTGAAAGAGCACCGGGGTCAAGAAATCCATGGACGGCCTCTCCACTTGCAGAATCTCTTTGTTGAAGCGGGCGAAGAACGAGCGAAGAGACTCATTCTTGCCCTGCACCATGTTGTAAAGGGCAGTGGGCGCAGTGACTGGGGCCTTCAGAGAATTGAAGTGGTTGAGGAAAGCGTCGGCTAACTCTTTGTAGGAGTGTATCGATCGTGGGGGCAATCTCTTGCACCACTCTTGTGCCATTCCTACCAAGGAAGTGACAAAAACCTTGGCCCAATAGTTGCTGGAATGCTCGTAGAGGTGCATCAGATGTAAAAAATGATCCAAATGTTCAGCCGGATCGGTTGTACCGTCGTAGCGGTTGATGGAAGTGGGGATTTTGGTCATTCCTGCTTGGGCCATCAAAACTTCTTCCACGAGGGGGGAGCCCCTCGCTAATGGATGGTAATCGTAGGTGCAGAAATTCTCCTCTTGTTCCTTTCGGCGAGGGACCTGCGGCTGTCGGTCCTTGTGACGAGCATCTCTGTTATCGGCTCGTTCATCCCTACTGTGGGAGATCTGAGACCGTGCTCGAGAGAGCTGTCCGACCATGTCCTTCAAACCCTGTAGCTGGTCTTGCACAGCTGCGAGGATGTTAGGGTTCGCATCCCCTTCCCTGTCTCCTTGTCTGGCGGCACGGGAAGCCCTCCTGGAAACATGGGAGTCCCCTTCATTCTCGTTGACCCTCTCAGTGGGTTCCCTATTTTTGTCTACAGGGGGACGCTCGTTTTTGCCCTGGCGGGGCATCTCAATAACTGGTGGTGGTGGTGGCGGCACCCTCAGGATGGCCTGAGTTTCCATAATAGGGAAAGTTTACAATCCGCCGCCTACAGGGGCGGCGATTCGAGTGGCCTACCCAGAGGGAAAGTACATGGAATGGAATCTTTCCCATGCCCCCTGGGCCGCCTGAAACTCACACTGGGCATAAAGAGCCCTCAATTGCTGAGTAGTTAGTAGAGGTAACTCTACTCCTTCAACCTCCCTGGGGATCACCACCGGGAGCTGGATTTGGTCGGCGAGGTACGGTTGAACCTGCGGCACCATAACAGTGGGAGTAAGCGTGTATCCCGGCGGCAGCATCAAGTGACTCTGACCTCCTGGGTTTGCATAGGCATGTACCCATTGAGTTTGGGGAGGCTGTGGAAGAGCAAAGAGAGGAATTCCTCCGGCGGCGCCGGAAGCTGGTGGTGCCGGCGGTGCTGGTGGGGGAACTGAAGATTCTGCCTGTGTTGTCATTCCTGTGGGGGGTACCCCACCATCAGCGACGGTAGGAGGTGGGCCTCCGCCCACAGAGGCGGAGGGAACAATGGTATTGACGCCATGGGGGTGTTATCTCTTCCTCCCACGGCGCCGGATCTCATAGCGACCATAGCTGTAATGATTTTGGGGTGTTTGCTTTTCAACTAGCAGAAGAGAAGAAAGAGGCTGAGAGCTGGTTTCCCACGGACGGCGCCAAAAATGATGGGTTCCGAATGGGGGGATCAGAATCCGATCACTTTATAATTTGTTTGGGTTGGGAAACCGCCGGAATTTTGTCGGAGAGGATGAGGTTCTACCTGCTAGGACAAACACACTGAAAAGTCAGAAGGCCAAGCTGGGAGGACCGGGGGTGATACCCAGTTTGGCTCTCCGACGCTCAAGTCAGATGATGATCTGAAAGAGGAAATGTAAGCTAAGTAGGAATTACAGTAATGAAGGTCACTTACAGTGAAGGAGATGACTCTGTTTATTTATAGTTGAGGGTTGGTCAAGGACCCTTTGGTCATTTGCCTCATGTGGTCCTGGCCGAATGTTGCCCTAACACGTGGCGCTGTGAGAGAGAAACCTAGGAGGAATCTTCTGCAAAAGCTGCTGAGAGTTAGTGTTGGCAACAGGGGCAGGTGCGTGGGCATGTACGGTGTGTCAGAGAGCCGTTTGGGGGGTTGGTAACGAGGGCTTAGGAGCACGCTCGTGACAACCAGAAGCCTTGGAGGCCAAGATATCCGCTTGGGGATGAGGGCTAGAGCTTGTTATAAGAAGTTGAAGCGGAAGCCTCTCCGAGGGAATGTGGCGCTCGAAGAAGGCTCGCTTAGATTGATTGAGGTACTAGTCATGCAGTACCAACGACGCTTGTGGAAGAGCGGTAAGAGCAATAGTGTTGATGCACGTTTATCCATAGCAGAGTTGACGCATGTCCTTGCGGGATGCCAGCGCTCGAAGGTTTGAGCGCTCGTATATGTCCGATTCAATCTTAGAGAAGCAAGTGTCATCATCCTAAGGTGCCACGTGCCAAGATGAGGACAAGCGTGTTTTGACCCCATCAACGCAGCTTATTCGTTAAAGATTATCTTAAGAGTTTTAGGGATTGTTTTTAGTGAAAGGCCAATATTTTTATACTATTTTATAGATTCTATTGTATTTAGCAGTCTCCAGAATTCCAAGACAGAGCAACGGGGATTTATTCATTTCACATCAGTTTCTTTATTATATATCTCTATTTCCTTATTTGTTCTTTCTTTATTTATCTCAATATTTGGATCTAATTATCGCATCTTGCAGCTTGGTGTAATCAAATTCCCAAACAAATAAATTATTTTGGTAGTGGTTGATTTTTTACCATTATCAATTTGCAAGACCCATATACTACCAATTCGAAATAAAAATATATACAGCTAAATTACAGGTCAAGTGACCATATAATAATACTTCATTTTGCTTAACCAAAGAAGATGGAAAAACAAGTTTTGAAAGTTGTAATGTGTGATCAAATTTAAAAACCAACCAATCGGATATTACTTCGTTCAAAGATAATGATCACAACATGATAGAAAACAAAAATGTAAGTCTAGTTTAAAAAACTACCAACTTTATAAGACAGATGAGAAATCACAATTCAAAGAAGTCAAAAGCATACGAAAATACATTTCTGTCATGTTCAATCCACAAGATGATGATGGTGATGAAGCTCCCAAAGCTTGAAATTTCCTTGAAAACTTGGATAAAATTTGATGAAATCTTTTCCCTTTTCTTGCTGGTTGGTTTGGCTATAAGGAAGCAAAGATATCGATGAATTTTGAGATGAAAAATGAGCAAGGAAGCTTGAAGAAACTTATACCGTGATTCACCATTTTTGAAATTTTTGAAAATGCCACAAATTGCAATTTAGTCCCTCAAGTGTTTAAGCTATGCAATCAAGGATGAATGATTTGCTAACTGCTCAATTAGGTCCATAGAAAAGTTATGCAATTTAGTCCTTAATCTAAAGAAATGATCATATAAGGACAATTTGGCTATTAAATCATTTTCGGTAATTCTTTCACGTAACAATTATTTTCCAAATCATGAAATAAATTCTCAGTTGATATAAATTCATATAATTCACATGAATATAATGATATGCAATTTATAAAAATTATGATGATAAGTAGAACAATAATAATTTAGAGAATTAAAATAAATTCCTATCGCTCACAAACTCACACGTGGCGTGCTTACCTGTTCATCCGGAACCGGGGCGTTACACCCTCGTTGTTTCTATCTTTTTCCCCCTTTGTCTTGAGTTTGCAGGTATCCATTTGGGAGTTGGAGCTAGGCGGTTGTCTTTGAGTCATGGTTGTGGATAGCTCGAGTCTCATGCATTGTACTTTGTTTTCTTTACACATTTTGCAAACTTTGAAATATGTATAAATTTGCTTCTTAGTTCTGTCCTGGGGTTATTTATGTATATTTGCCTTGTATCTAGTTGTATAAGTAATTTATGGAGAGCAAGCTCTGATATGTGCTCGCATGGAATAAATTTTAAATTAATTGCTTCCGCGATTTTGTTTCTTGCGCACTCTGAGTAGGGTCTAGACCACCTAGCTTAGGTTGGATTTTTGTTTGTCACCCATTCGCCATGGCTTGATGCGTGGGCGGAGTCCCCATTTCGTTTCACGTGTTGGGTCATGGTGCGGGGGATGTGGTGCGCTCCGCTTCGGGGTGTTACACAACGCCCTTTTCGCCATAAAACAGAGGGAAGGGGAGTCTTTGAGGAATTACATCAATGGATTTACTAAAGCTGTGCTGGAAGTTCCTTCTGCTACTGTGGAAGTGCGTGCTAGTGCCTTCCAGGAAGGCCTGAGGAAAGGAGCATTCTCTACTTCGTTGTCTAAGAAGCCGCCCAGCAGCTGGGATGACCTCCTAACCAGAGCAGAAAAGTATATTAATTCGGAAGAAGCAGAAGCGGGAAAGGACGAGTCAACAGCTGACAGGAGGAGAGAAAGAAAGGAGGATGGACACCTGCCAGCTCCAGCTAAAAGAATCAGAATACCTGAAGGGCGAGAGCATTCTGATTTGGACCCCCGATACGATCAATACACCGAGCTGCACACAATGCCATGACAAACTTTGATGCAGATTCAAGGAACGGGACTCTTGAATTGGCCTAGGAGCTCGGAGGATGGGCCCCACAAGCCCCCTTTGAGGAGGTTTTGTCGATTTCACAACGACTATGGCCATGATACCGATGAGTGTTGACACCTGCAAAATGAAATTGAAATATTAATTCAAGAGGGCTACTTGCAAGAGCTGATCTGCCGAGACCAGGCAAAAGGCTGGGAGATGTTCCCTAGGCGAAACGTACCAGGAAGGAATGCCCAGGAAACCCCCCTCCCCCTAGGAAGAACTACAACAGGAAGGGATCAACAGCCGAGGAGGGAGGATCAGAGAAGGAACCACTCACCAAATAAGCCCTTGATCGAGGTGCCCCTTGCAGAACCTGAAGGAGCAGGCGGACGTGAGATGCAAGGAGCCTGAGCAGGAAGAAAAAAAAAGTGCTGCATCAAAGCTGTTCAGCAAACAGACAAGAAGGAAGCTAAGCAGGAAGGAGAGAAGGGAACTCTCTGTGACGAGAAGAGAAAGTCGAGAAACACCGAAAAAGAGGGCAAGGAGGACGGATCTCACCCAAAGATAGAACCAATTGAAGAGCTCTTGAACATCGGGCTGATCCCCGAAGATCCCAAAAAGATGACGAGGATAGAATCACAACCGGATCCCAGCTGGGAGGAAGAGCTGCCAGGATTCCTTAGGAGAGCAAAAGCGCTGAAACCTGTAGGAAAGCTGGGTTACAGCTGGGAAGAGCCTCTCAAAGTGGTGAAAATCGCAGGACGAGAAGCTTATGAGTTGGAGGATGCTGACGGGATAGAGGTGCCACGACCCTGGAATGCTCAAAACCTGAAAGGGCTTTTCTGTTAAGCAGGCAGGCAGCCTGCGCACCCGGAAGGCAGACAGGAAAGAACGCATATGAGGAGACTTTCCAGGTTATACTATTTCCATTTTTTGAATTTAATGATCATACATACGTATTATACTCTCGAAATGATGCCGTAAAACTGAATCACGATTTTGCCGTACTGCAAAATAACTTATACTTTGTTGAATAAATGTCCTTATGAGAAAGAAAAGCATGCGATGTGAACCGTGTGCGCATTTTATTGCTAAATTGACACTTGAGAGCAGACACATGCAAAGCCTCCGTGGCTACATCGTTAAAAGATCAAGCTTTAACGATACCTGAAAACCAACGATACCTGAAAACCCCGGGTTAAAGGGGGCACACAAATAAGTCCCTCTTGGGATGGCACGTTGATTACGCAAATGCTTTGGGAAGAGCTAGAAGAATTGCTCTTAGGAGTGAATCTCCACATGCTCCTACCAGATGGATTGGCCACCTAGCTGGAAGGAAGCAGTTGATGCTAGGGCCAGAGAGAACGCCCTCAGCAGAGGGGGATCTGGCAGTCTTTTACTATGAAAACAGCACCCTCATAAGCTAACAGATGGCAAGGGACCAGAGAGAACATCCCCAAAGCTGCTAGCAGGAAGGGTTAACTTTCAGCTGAACAGGAAAGAGCCGGCAGCCCAAGGAGACTGCTCTTACAGCTACTGCACCAGAACCGCCTCCTTTGGTTGCCCACCTCCTGCTAGCCGGAGAAATAGAAATCGAAAAGAATAAACAAACACTGCATCGAGCCAGATACCCTTGCAATATGAAAAACATGTGCTGAAAAATCAAGTGTCCAAGACATTCATTTCATTCAAAAGCCCCAAAATTTACTTGGGCAATTCAAAGAAGAGATATCTAAATTAATACTCGATGGAAATGAGCAAAACCAAAGTCAAATGTACGGCCCAATGGAACCAGGCCCCAATTTGGCAAACTAAACTAAAAAAAAAAAAAAAAAAACGAACGCTAGAGAAAATTTTCAAAGTCCTTGTAGGTTTAGGAAATTCAAAGGAGTTTAAACCTCTCCTCTATTGCTGACTTCGCTGGAACACTAGCTACTCCGGCAGATGGAATCTTAGCAGATGGAACATTAGCAGAAAGAAAGGTGCCAGCAGGCAGAATACTGTCAGCCTGATCAAGTTTTTCAGCAGATGGAGTACTAGCTGAAAAAGCGCCAGCAGGTGGGGTGCTGAATCTTCTCCTAGCAGTTGCCCAGTCTTGCCCCACTACTTGCTGCTGAATGTGGAAGCTTCTACCTAGAGGGAAGGCAAGACCAAGGGAAAGATAGAAAATCAGAAAGAAGGCGGAAAAGAAATCAAAGTCTCACAAACCGAAGTTACTTGAGACTCACTAAAAGCTCAATTGGAAGATTTGTTGAGACATCAGCTGGAGGATGTGCTCGAACACCAGCTGGATGACTTGCTCGTATATCAACTGGAAGCTGGAAGATCAGCTGAAGGATTGCAGTAGGTTTAGCGGGAAGTATGACAGAAAGTTCAGCAGGAGGAAGTCCAGCAGCAGGAAAAAGTTCCAGCTACTAATGCCAACCTCCTGCTGCAGATCTTGAACACATATGCTCCTTGAAGAATACTAGGAGGAAAGCAACGACGTCAACATACCAACAAGTTAGAAAGAAAAAATTGAAGCCAATGTCAATCAAAGCAGGAGAGGGAAACAGACAAGCATCATGCTCAACAAAGAATCAAAGGATGGCCTCGCAAAGCTCACAATACAGAAAGACAACTTCAAGTATATTTTCATCACAAAGAGATAAATTTAAGGTTTCTTTACTATAAGAAAGCAGCAACTCGGTGCAATACTCAAAAGAAAATACAAGTACAAACAATTAAAAGAGAAAGCTGCAATCTTCTCAAGAAGTTGGAAATATGTTGCACGCCCGCAAATCCCATCACAACAGCAACTGCAAGCCGTGCACCAACTCGGCCATGGCGTACTCTTCAACATGAAAACTCTTCAACTCCTGGTGCAATCCTTCCTTCTTACTTTCCCAAATTTATTTTCTTTTCTTTTATGAAATTATTAAATCCCTTAGTGGATGAACAAGGAGACAAAAGCTGATTTTATGGAAATATGTTGTAAAACTTCACAGTACTGCGGACCTTTTAATCTCCTTGGGATATCTTGTTTTCTCTTAATTACTTTGAAAGTCATTATTAATTATAATTCTTTTAGAGTTATCTTGACGATTACTTAATTTTGCTAAGATCATCCTAGTAGTAATGGAGAAATTATATTATCATTAATGCGGAAAGTTATCCTGCTATCTTGAAAGATTTATCATGATAAAATTAAAAAAAAAAAAATCACCTTAAGATATGATCAGATTTTGGGAAAATATTTTGCAGAAGTGGCACTCTCGCCAAACTATGGAGAAGAGGAAATAATTTTTGAATTAATGCATAAGTGAAGTCTCAAGTGATATGCCACTCTTCCACATCCGGGTGACATCATTTCCTTTTCTTTAAATATTTATGTCTTTATATCATTCATTTTTCTTTAAGTCCTCCTACTATTAGAAATTATAATCTCACAAAAATGGAAATAAAGATAATCCCATGATAGCCAATTACTTCATTGTTGTGGAAATTGGGTGATATCTTTCTCTTCTTCTTTCAAGTTTTCCTTTTCCGTGAAATTGTGGATTACTGATTATAATCTTGAAGCAAGTTAATTCATGACAACTAATTATTTCATTATTATGGAAATTTATATTTTGATATATTATGAGGATTGTCGAGAGAGATTTAAAGAGAATTGTTTGGACAACATTGAATAATTATCTTCAGGACTCAAGATATGGTTATTGCTTGAAAATACGATCACATCTCAGGAAATCTTTTGCAGGGATCACTTACCCGCCTAATTCTGGGGAGAGAAAGTGTTTTGCAGAATAGGGTGAAGCAAGACAAGGAAAGAAAGCGGGACGGCACACCACGAGCAAGAAAGATATCAGACAAAGCTGGAAAGACCAGCCCTGAGCAAGAAAGATGTTAGATAAAGCTATGGAATAATCAACATAGAGTTCGTAACAAGTTGGAAAATTCAAGGTTATTGAAGAAATCAACACGCCAAGCAAGCCTCGGGTATGGGTCCCAACGATTGTACTCTTTTTACTTATGAGGGTTTTTCCGAGTGAGGTTTTTAATGAGGCAACCACCGTACCTGGGAGGAGCAGAGAAGGTCGATCATTTCAAGATATCGAAGATTCAGAGCAGATTTCAAGATCTTAATACTCTCACAGACGTCTATACTATTCGACTGTAAGAGTAGGGGGGAGTGATGATACATGGGGATTTTTACGATTACTAATTTGTTGAAGATTATTGAAAAAGTCCAAAGATTTATGTTCTTGAGATAAAAAGGGAAGTTGAGAGAAAGGGGTAATAACAAGTCAAAAGAAGAACGTGCAAAGATTTGAATTCTGGAAGTGGGCATGTGCCTGAAGTTTTGGGAAGCCCTAACAGATTTTTCCCAAGTATAAATTAAAGGAAGAGAGAGAGATCATTTTTGATATTACGCAGTTTATTCATTAGAGATTATCTTAAGAGTTTTAGGGATTGTTTTTAGTGAAAGGCCAATATTTTTACACTATTTTATAGATTCTATTGTATTTAGCAGTCTCCAGAATTCCAAGACAGAGCAACGGGGATTTATTCATTTCACATCAGTTTCTTTATTATATCTCTATTTCCTTATTTGTTCTTTCTTTATTTATCTCAATATTTGGATCTAATTATCGCATCTTGCAGCTTGGTGTAATCAAATTCCCAAACAAATAAATTATTTTGGTAGTGGTTGATTTTTTACCATTATCAATTTGCAAGACCCATATACTACCAATTCGAAATAAAAATATATACAGCTAAATTACAGGTCAAGTGACCATATAATAATACTTCATTTCGCTTAACCAAAGAAGATGGAAAAACAAGTTTTGAAAGTTGTAATGTGTGATCAAATTTAAAAACCAACCAATCGGATATTACTTCGTTCAAAGATAATGATCACAACATGATAGAAAACAAAAATGTAAGTCTAGTTTAAAAAACTACCAACTTTATAAACAGATGAGAAATCACAATTCAAAGAAGTCAAAAGCATACGAAAATACATTTCTGTCATGTTCAATCCAAATTTTACAATTAAAACTAATATGTTAACAACAGGTTTATTAGAAAAACAACTAATACAAAAGGGCATCCTAAATTCACACATCCAAGAGCATGATCCCAATAAATATTCAAAAAGAAGATTTAAATTCTGCATACCTGAATGTTGTCCCTGTGTGAAAGCTTTGAAGTCCTATTATTAAAGATGATCGATTATCAGTTCAACATAATAAGGAAAGTATTTGAATCGTCCAAAAAAATAGGCTAAAAATAAACTCCACTCAAACAAAGACACATAAATTCCATTTTAAAATAAACATCAATCCACAAAAGAACAGATTTCATCCAAACTCTAATAAACAACAAAAACCAAATGGGTCAGTCGAATTTCAACACCAGGAGCTCCAAAATTTTCGACACACACTTCTCATTGATCATCAGTTTCACTTCCAGTCCATTTCCCAACAATCAATCAAATTTCATTTAAAACCAGAAGCAAAATCTGAACCCAACACACAAGATATCAACACTGTAACTTAGTAGACAGAAAAAGGAACTGAAAATCTCAAACAAACAAAAAAAGAAAGCAAGAAAATCAATCAATAACACACCATAAAACTCCAGAAAAGAAGCACCGACTATCCATATTGGAAAACCTATATATATAGAGTAGGTTTTTTACAGAGAAAAAATAATAGAAGGTTTGATAAAGTTGTACGATTAGGGCTATGTGTAAATTTTGGATTTTCAAAATTGCAGAGGATGATTATGAGGAGAAGACACGTTTAAGATTAAGATTAAAACAAAAAGAAATCTATGCAAGGAAATATGTGGTAGAAGAAATTTGTAGAAGGAGAAAAGCTGTGAATCTGATGGACAAAAAAGATGAAATTTGTGGGAAAGAAAAAAAAGGGACACGTTGAGGAAAACAAACGACGTCGTTTTGTTTTGAGGAGAAACAATCACATACTTCACATTAAACGTACAACCGGACGACGAAAACTACCAATACCACTCTTATATATATAGGGTACAAAACCAAAATCATTATTGAAACACAAACGAAAATTTAATTTATAAGCTCTTACAATACTTTGTAATATTACCCAAAAAATTCAAAAGGAAAAAAGGGAAAAGAATAGTTTTTACGGTTTTACCACATTAGAATAGATCACACTAAAAAATTAGGATAAAAAAGGAATAATAATATGGGATTTTTATTTTTTGGTGGGTAATCATTTATATTCACCGGATATTTTTAAAATATTATTTTATTATATCATGTTGTGTCGAATATTTATATCGAACATTGTAACAGAAGCGTACAGGATCAGTCCAGTATGTAGATATTGTCCGCTTTGGTGCCTAAAATCGACACCCTCACGGTTTTGTTCTTCCCGATGGATGCCCCACCCAGGAAAACGCGTCTACAAGGGAAGGTTTTGTTGGGCCAAGCCCGCACGGATTTGTTTTTGGGAATCTCCCAAAAGGCCTCATACTAATGGAGTTAGGTGAACTCTTATATATTGGACGGACTTCCTCCAATCTTCCGATGTGGGATGGGTTTGCTTCCCAACAGGTTTCCATCCACCTTATAAGGAGGACTTCGTTCTCCTTCCCAACCGATATGGGATATTATATCCACCCTCCCTAAGGAGGGACCAGCGTCCGGCATAGCAACTTCCTGGCACCGGCTCTGATACCAACTGTAACAGTAGCGTATAGGATCGGCCCAGTATATAGATATTATCCGCTTTGGTGCCTAAAATCGACACCCTCACGGTTTTGTTCTTCCCGATAGATGCCCCACCCAGGAAAACGCGTCTACAAGGGAAGGTTTCCATCCACCTGATAAGGAGGACTTCGTTCTCCTTCCCAACCAATGTGGGATATTACAAACATCATCTCAAACGCTATTCATAATTTATGATGTGTAGATATTTTTAAAAATATTATTCTATTATATTATAATGTATCCAGGGACGTAGCCAGGATTTACAAGAAAAGGGGCGAAACTAAAATTTTTAAAATAAAAGGGCTAAAATTTTTTTTTTTTGGGGGGAGGGGGACGAAAATTTAAAATTAGGGGGACAAAAATTAAATTTTTCTAAAATATGTGGGGGATAAATAGAAATTTTCAAATTTTAGGGGGGGGGGGGGGGGGGGGGACCCCTGCCCCCAGTGGCTTCGTCCCTGATTGTATCTGACATTCATATCGAATATCGTATCTGCTTGCGTGATAAATTCAAAACAAAACTCGTCTCTCTGTAATAACTAATAATTTATGAAGTACGAATATTTTTAAAAATATATTTTATTCTACAGTATTGTGTCGGATATTTATGTTGCAAATCAGACGCTTTCCATATGAGACATTCAACAAAAATATTTGTATTTTATATATGTATGGTGTCGTGTGTATGTCTTTTTGACCAATAGAGGCCAAATAGTTAATGGTCAATCTCCAAGGCAGGTCCTCGTTCGAATATGCACGCGAGTGTTTATGTGTTAAAAAAACAAAAAACGAGTGTTTATGTGTTAAAAGAAAAAAAAAAAAAAAAAAAATCTTTTTAGAGAGATTAAGCATATAGTCATTTCGCATTTATTTAATAATGCAAATATGCTTGGAACATGGGCATGTCTTAAAAGATTTGTTTTCCCCAATATCTCATAATCTTAACAAAACCCTTTCGCGATTCTGCCACCGGATACCACCGCGATTCTGCCACCGGAAGCCAATCCGAGGGCCGTCGACGGCGACGTTGGACCAGGATTACCACGCACCTGTTTCGAAATTTGACGAATTTGTGGTTTTCTGAAGTATTCCCACGTTGCATTTTGCGTTGTTAAAAATAAACTCCCAGGTTGGTTTCATCTCTTTAAATTTGGGATTCTCTGTTCTATCTACGTGAATCATATAGGGGATCGTTCATTGCTGCTGTTTATTTTGTTTTTCAGAATTTTTTTCCCGTTTTATTACATAAAGATCGTTTATGCGAGGATGCCATGTACTGGGAAATTAGGTAATCGAGTCGAGAATTATAAGAATCATGTGGCAGATCCATGGGAGTATAGATAATCTGCAATAAAGTGATACCTTAATTGGCTTTCTTGCGAACTCTCAATACACTTTTGGAGAGTAATCTATTTTTCTGGGGGTTTTGCTACTGGGCCGTTTCTAATTGGGTTTTGAAGCTTGATAAATGATACGTTATCTCGAAATTTATCTCTAAGTTGCTTGGTAGTGTAATAGAAATACAAAACTGATAATTCTGTTCGTCTGGAAATATGAATTATGGAGAGCATTAGGAGTCTCATTTGAGGCATGATGAAAGTTGCTTATCTGTTTAGAACGAGCAGAGAGCACCATACGGATAGTTAGCACATCCATTTGTGGTAGTTTCCTTTTGGTGTGGAGTGTCAAATCCATTAAATTAGAAAGTAGGCGATCAGTTATGGATTGGTGACTGATATATGCCGCTGGACTATGAAATCGTTGTTCTAAAGGTAATAAGTTATGCGAGAAGTGAAGAAAATTTTCCATCAGATATTCAGATGATTATTCTAAGTTACCATGTCTTAATTTACTACCACGGATTTAACCTCGTGTGCTTATTTTTATCTGCAATAAATTTTCTTGTGACGTTATTCTCACTACTCTCTAGCCTCACAAAATTTTCGATCATGAATAGTTTGATCACTCCTAGGAATTGAATGTAGGATATCATTTCCTTTTCATTCCATCAATTCTTCTATGTGTCCTGCTTCATCTTAATTCATAAGAAATACCGTTCAATAGAATTTTTTCAACTTAAAGAGAGAAAAATCTTGTTGATTTGCTAAACAGGACGTGAAGAGATCTTGAGCTCATCTTGAACCTGAATATGAAGGCTCCATGAATGAATGCAAAGGGGATTGCTTTTTCTTTTAGCATTTGTTTGCCACATTACACCTTACATGCAAATCAATAAACTTGGGTTTGAACGGAGCTTCTTCCATAAGCACATAGACAAGGCAAATAAACCATGACATATTGTCCTCTGTTCTTTCCATTTCATGGTTAAGGAGCTTAGTGTTTCACTACTTTTTTATGATTTTGTGAATAGCATCATAATAATTCCTGTTCCGCTTCGTCGTGCATGACTTCCTGATTTTGAATAGATCGTAAACAAACATAAACTCATCCTTAATTTGTAATTTCTTGTTGTGGATAGTGCCCTGTTTTTCTTTGTAACTGATGATTGTCTCTATATGAGTGCAACTCAGATCTATCCTAAATGATTACTGCCAAATATTGAAGGTAAAAATCCCATATAATTATGGGAAGCAAAGGCCATCTCCCTCCTCCCCACCTTCGCCTCCATCCTGATCCATATGGCTCAGCAATTCGTCCTCCTGTTGGCGGTTTCCCGCCTTTTGAGATGTTGCCTCCCCATGAAGTAATGGAACAAAAGCTTGCTGCACAACATATTGAGATAACTAAACTTGCAACAGAGAATCAGAGGCTTGCCTCCACCCATGGGACTCTAAGACAAGATCTTGCTACAGCCAAGCACGAGCTGCAACTGAAACATGCTCACATTGCTGATATGAAGTCTGAGAAAGATCAGCAATTGAGAAGTCTGCTGGATAAAATTGAAATGATGGAGTCTGAACTTAAAGCTGGAAAGCCCATTAAAGCAGAGCTGGAACAAGCCCGAACTGAAGCACAGAGCTTGGTTGCTACGAGGCAGGAACTAATGGTGAAGGCACAGCAGTTAACTCGTGACCTTCAAGTGGTGCACTCTCAGGCACAGCAACTCCCTGCTCTTATGGCTGAGCTTGATGGCTTGAGGCAGGAATATCAGCATTGCAGGTAGTTCTTCACTTTTGTGATTTTGTTTATTTGTTGGGGATAATTATACTCACATACCATGTGGTTTGATCTAATTACATAACCTTCCCCTGAGATTTGAGAAATTACAAAAACTTTCCCTTACAACTGGATTGATGAACTTTGATGATTTCATCTCTATTTTCTTATAAATATACCATATCATGAATTTAAGTAAAAAATTGATCAGTAATTTCTCAAAACTAAGGGAATTTTGTGTTATGACTAATGAGGGTATGCCGATGTAATTATTGATTTTCTTAATTGGTATTACTGTTAAAATGGAGTGTGATTTGTGGAATTTGATCCGCACAGGGCTACATATGACTACGAGAAGAAGTTATACAATGACCACCTTGAATCTCTTCAGGTGATGGAGAAGAACTATACGGCGATGTCAAGAGAAGTGGGCAAGCTCAGAGCAGAGTTAAGTAAATCTGCAAATTTTGACCCCAGATCAGGTATTTTCAAATTGATTTCTTTGCTCTAGTATGCTCTTCTTGAGTCTTTTCTAACATTTGAGAACTCTATGTATAGCAATGAAAAATGCTGGAGGGCCCTACGGTGGTCCTGCTGGATATAATGAAGGTGCTCCTGTGGGCAACCATGTTTCTGGTCCAAATGCCTATGGTGTAGGTCAGGTATACATGTTCTTCATCCCTGTTTGGTTGATATTTTCTCATGCAAAAATAGCTCAACTGAATATGAAAATTGATTTCCCTAACTTGTTTGCAGTTACTACGTAATTCCAAATTGTGGTCCCAAATTATGTCGTTTTTGTATGCATATTTTTGAATATGGAGAAATTAGGGATAGCTATGCTGACATCTCCTGATACTTGACCTAATTACACAAACTAATTGCACAAACTTCCCCTGAAAGTGGCAAAATTACAAAAACTTCCCCTATCAAAGAATTTATATAACATCTGGTACATATAATTGATGAACTTTGATGATATCAGAATTTCATCTCTAAATTTTTCATGAATACCATATTTTTCCCTGACACTCACCTGTCGATATTTGAATTCAAACTCATAACTATAATCTCACATGTTGTGCCAAACCTCATGGCTCATGGTATGCTAGAGGAAGTTTTTGTAATTTTCAAATCCTTGAGGAAGCTTGTCTTTTGTGTAATCAAACTTCAGGGTATGCCGGTGTGAAACTTAAATCATACATTTATGCGCGTGTCATTGCATTTCTTTTTCCTGTTTGGTTCAGGGGCAAGGTCCTGTTGTGGGAGGGGGTGGTGGTGGGGGTCTACCTGCTGGTGGTACAGGGGGTAATTCTCCACATGTTGTAGCTCAATCCGGACGAGGGCTGCCTGGCTATAATGCATCCCGACTAGGTGGTTATGATCCTCATAGAGTACAGACGGGACCAGGTTATGATGCTCAGAGAGTACAAACTGGAACTAGTTATGACCCCCAAAGAGGGCCTGGCTACAATGCAGCTCATCAAGGTCCTGGATATGATATGCAACGACCTCCTGCTTATGACATGCAAAGAGGTCCGGGAGATGATGTTCAAAAAGGGGCTAACTTTGACCCACAGAAAGGGCAAGTTTCTGGAAACAATCCACCATATGCTGCATCAGCACCAAATGCTAGAGCCGGACCTGGATATGAGCCGGCGCTGAGGGGTGGAAACCCGGTTCATAGGTGAAACCGACACCTCGTAGTTCATCTAATCCACTTGTATTTATGGAATGATGCACTCATGCTGAGAATGCGAGTACACCACCATGGATGTTTTCAATGCTATGCTCGCATCTTTGGGAAAAGCCCAAGCATACAATGGCAAGAAGCGAAAATAGTACTGGCCATTTTTATAATTTTACCATGTAACTTGTTTTATTTGATTTATTCGAAGGCCACATTGTTTTTTGTTTTTTGTTTTTTTTTTTTTTTTGTTTGGAAAGAAACCGCAAATACGCGGCCGGGTGTAACTTTGTTGTCTGTTGAGCTTCTTTTTTGTTTTTTTTTTTGTTTTTGTTTCCGTTGTGTGCGTGTTAGAACTTAGAACGGTAGAACCTCTGTTTTTTCCTTCTTATTTTTGCGCCTGACAGATATATTATGAATTTTTCTTCAAAAAAAACAATAGATTTGTAAATAATTTTAGTTATCAATTTTAATTTTTTGTCCGATGAGTTTTTTAAAGTAAAATTATACAAAAAATAATATTCCACTTTTTTATTTTTAATAAACTTTTAAGAGAAAAAAACAGATTGGCTCCTATACTATGACCATTTTTTTAATTTTTTGTCCCAACTTTAAAATGTCTCAGATTGCCATCTATGCTTTCTTATGATTATCAGATCACTATCTTGCTCCGTTATTTGGCAAATATCCGGCCAAAATCATATCAGGCGAGAGGGAGAATGTATGTTTAGGGGTATTTCCGTCAAATAAAGTCTAGGTTATTTTTCCCGCTAAAAAGAATTAGATATCTCACGCTTTGGGTAAAACCCACTTCTCCAATTCACTTTTCCCAAATTTTTTCTACGTAGTGTTTGTTCAACAGCTTTCAAATCCTCAACATTCCTTTCATTTTTGCAATCCATAATACTTTAGGCTGCCGATTTTTCCCCAAAAATGGTATGGCGTCTACGAAAAGATGGCGATATTGGAGAAGGAATGCTTTGCCCAGACTACGGTCAGTGTTAGGAAGAAATTTACCGTTTTACAGTTTGATTGTCCAGTACGGAGGGAACAAGACACCATTTTTTAGTGTTTCAACCAAATTCTTGTCCTAATGTTGTTTCCCATTTTTTTATTATTCGAGATTCCTCATCGTTTTTACTGGATAAATTGTAGTTTTTATTTCGTACAGGCCCTAACACTTCGAAGTTCACAATAAGGGTGCATCATGATGGGAAGTTTCTTAATTTAGATACGGCCTGTTATTTCGGAGGTAAGATGAGTCATATTGATTATTGTGATCCTGATGAGATGTCAATCTTGGAAATTAAAACCATGGCTAAGGAGATAGGGTTGGTGAACATAGACAAATTCTATTTCGGTAGATGGGATATTAATGATGCTTCTACTATAAGTTCACTGAATGAGGATAGTGACGCCCTTGTTTTGGTCAATTTTGTTGATAGTAATCGCATGGTTGAAGTGTTTGTTACTCACATACCTGAGCAAACTGAGCAGTCTATTTTTTCATCGGAGATGCATGATACAAATGATAACTTGCCTGAAGTGGACGAGCCTTTAGATTTCATTGGTAATAATGTGGATCATGAACAAGTTAGTCTCAATTGTGACATTGTGGATGAAAATAATAGCAGTAGTGATGGTGAATGCAACTTGTCTATTGGTACTGATTCTGAGTTATCTGATGTGCTAATTGATAGTGATTGTGATGTGCATGATGGAGATGATGATTTGTTTGAGGCTATGTTGCACGGACACGGACACGGCGACACGGACACGACACGACACGGACACGGCGACACGGATTTTTTCAAAATCTTAGGACACGACACGGCTCCGACACGGCTATATTTTATATAAATAAATATATTTTATATATAAATAAAGATATTTTATATAAAAATAAAAATATTTTATAAGTATAATCTATATAACATAAAATATTTATATAAATATATAATATTAAAAACTAAAATAAGTTTTGTTATTTCAATTTTCTCTCCAAAAAATTCAAAAAATATTAAAAAAAGCATAAAAAAATGATCAAATTTGCTCCGCCGTGTCCGAGCCGTGTCGGACACTCCACCTCGCCGTGTCCGACACCGTGTCCCAATTTTTTTTTTTTTTTTTTTTTTCGGACACTCCTTCAGCCGTGTCCGACACGTGTCCGAGCCGTGTCCGGGCCGTGTCCGTGTCCGACACGTGTCGGACACTGCACGGGCCATTTTTTAGGTGTGTCCGTGCTTTAGAGGTTTGAGGATAATGTTGATTTTGAAGTTGAATTTGGCGGTCTGAAATCTGCAGAAACATCTACTGAGGCTATTTCTTCTTCTGTTAGTGAAAGGGTTAGGTTGCATAATGGACAATCAATCATCAAACACACCCCTGATCCTAACTTAGAATTGGGAAAAACATATGCAGATGCTGAACTGTTAAGAAAAGATATTAGACAACACTCAATTAAGCATGGTAGGGACATTAAATTCTGCATAAATGATAAGTTGAAAGTCCAAGCTAAGTGCAAACATAAAAATTGTGATTGGGTGATATATGCATCTAAAGGTCACTGTGATGAGGGTCTAGTTGTTAAAACTTATGTTGGAAAACATAAGTGTCCAAGAAAACAGTCAGTTTCTCATACTACAGCAAAGTGGGTAGCTGATCAATACAAGGAGAAAATATGGTCTGATCCTAGATGGCCTGCAAGTTCTATGCAGCATGTCATACAACATGATGTAAAACTGTCATTCCATAGAAGTAAAATGTATAGAGCTAAGAAACTGGTGTTTGAGATGGGAACTGGTTCAGATGCTGAGCAATATGCCATGTTATGGTCTTATGCTGAAGAAATTAAAAGAACTAGTCCTGGTACTGTTAGAGTAGTGCCCTAGAAGAGCCAAATAGTTTAGGCCTCTTTTTGTAAACTACTCTTATTAGCAGCAACTTGTGACATTAATGAAATAATAAATGTAACGTTTCATAGTCGTTTAATTCTATGTGGCCAATTCATCATATCTCATTCAAGTTTATTAATTGCATATTATAACTGATTGTGTATGGATGAAACCCCAAGGTCACATTGAGCTACGGGACTTGACCTCGCATAGGGATGGAGGTTATGAAACAAGTCTCTATGGCGTGACCTAAATCAACTCCAAGTCAAAGAGTCTAATAAGCACGGGGATGTTGACTTGACTCGTTTGAGACTTGCTCATACGACGTGCCTTTAAGAAAGGTTACTTTGTTTCATAAGTATTGAATGTAGAGACATTCACATGCGTATGGGGGTGCTTGTTAGGGAACAAGTACACTGAGGATCCCGATGGGGACACCTCAATGGGGTAAGGCTTTTATGCCTTAATGATGAGGTTGGTTCCCTGGTTATGGTAGTGTCTAAATGGTCCTTAGACTTGAGGCTCCATTGATGCTCTGTGCATGACAAGGGCAGTGTTTGATATGCGCCAAGAGATTCATGGGTTCCATGAATCTCGTTATGGTTGTATGTTGGTATTGTTCGAATCATGTATGGGGGCATATGAGAAGCCAACATAGAATCTATCGCTCGTCTAGAAGAACGAGTGAATCACCCATGAATTCTAGTGTAGTACATTCCACTTAAATCCTTGCTCAAGGTAGTGAGATCTAAATTAGGAAATGAGTTTCCTAGAGTGTTAGATCAAATGGAATTGCTATTAGAATTAATTCATAGCATTAGGATTAATAGGGTTCTATTATTCCCATGCCCTAGGTCCTAATCGGGGATTGGTCGATAGAAGGATCTTATCTCACGGTATCCATGAGACTGAAAGGTTCACAGCATAAACTTCACCTGTTGGATGGGTGGTCATGAGCTTGTCACTAGACATCGATCATGATCTGTAGGTACTGATTAATTAAAAGGAGTTTTAATTAAACAGTGATTAATTGAAAGGGTTTAATTGAATCAATAAGATAAATTGTTATCTAAAATACCACATTAAGAATGTGGGCCTACTGCTATTCATTGGTGAACCTAAGGGGTCACACAATGACTCGAATTGAACAACGTGATTATCTAAAGATCAATAGAGATTGATAGATAAATTAAAAGAGTTTAATTTATTATATGAGAGAGAGTAATTAATTAATAATTGTATTAATTAATTTATGCTTAATTGTTAAGCTATCGAGGATAGATGTTAAAGGGTTAACATTAATTTAAATAAGTGTATTTAAATTAATTGGACTTGAAATTTAATTAAGAGTAATTAATTTTTAAGTCCACCAATTTAATTAGATTGGACTTGTGATTTAATTAATGCAATTAAATTAAGTCCATTAATTAAAATGAGTGTTGGGTCTTTAATTAATTAGTAGGAATTAAATTAAGGCCCATGACCAGCCCATAGGGTTTTTGACCTAGGGTTATGTATTAAAAGCAAGATTTGGAGGAGAAAAAAAAAAACATCGTTGTTTTTCTTCTTTTCTGCTTTCTCTCCAAGTCTCTCTCTTCTCTCTCTTTTCTCAATACAGTATTGAGAATACTATTAGATAATCAATATCTAATTAGTGTTCTAGTGTGCTAATTGATTAGTTATTCAATTACGAGTCGTGGACTACCTTAGAGGAATTCCGCGTGGGATTCTTGGAAGAAGATAGAATAGAAGAGAACCGGATAGGTTTTGGAAAACCTTCACATCATCGTCATCAACTGGAAGCAAAAGAGGTATTTGATTCTACTTTGATTTAAATCGTAAATCTTTAATCAAAGGTGATCTTGTTTGGAATTCCGATAAATTGGTTTTATAATCCCTAAAAATTTTAACTTCCGCTGCGTTAGGGTTGACGAATTCCAACAGTGGTATCAGAGTCATACTTTGATTGATTTACGATTTTTAATTCCTTGTATTAATTTGATTAATATGTTGATGCGTGTAATGCTTATTTTAATTTGATATTCGTTTGGGCAATTGTTTTAAAATTTGAAGAAAGTTCTTGTTTTAAAACTGATATGAGCATTATTAGATTTTATGAAAATATTGAGAAATTATTTTTCTTGTGTTCATAAATTATAATTTTCATATGTTATATATTTTATTTTAAAATCGTTTTGAAATAAAATTAAAGGAAGAAAATTTTGAACTGAACTGTGCGTGAGACACTGTGCAGCGTGCACAGTGCGCGTGTAAGTGGAACCTTGGGAGCTGGTTGTGCAGCTGGCCCTAGGGCAGCAACGTGTTGGGCTTGACTGAAGCCCAAATCGCGAGCCTCTTCGGAGTAATGGGCCAGGAACATTGGCCGCGGACTGGGCTCCGCGCGAATGTGATTGGGCTAGCCCACGTGTGGAGTTGGGCCCAGCAGCTCGCCTTGGGCCTCATAGCCCAAGCTCCTCTTTATTTCTGCAAAATGGAAAATGGAGAGTCATGGGGTCGAACCCGCGACCTCCACTATGAGAAAGGAGATGCCCAGCCACTCCGCCTTCAACTATTGTTGATCCAATTTTGGTAAAATTTAATTTTACTTACTGGCCACAGTTTTTAAAGTTGTTTTAATACTAAATCCTTTTAATTAATTTTGTAAAATTGTTTTACTTGAAAATTAATTATTTTTGCCCAAATATGAATTGTTAAAATAGAAGCATGATTTTATTGGATAGAGATCTAATGGGAATTAAATTGGATTAGAGAATTCAATTTAATTAGAATTGAAGGATTAATTTAATTAGTGAATTAAAAGATAATCCTTGGTCAATAAATAATTTTAGAAATTATTTAAAAACTTTAAATCGCATAATAACTATTTACTTGGTAAATTTATTTTATGTTTTGCATTGGATGTATGGATGGATTAATCATGGGCTTTATTTGCGCTATGTATGGTTTTATTTTATTTATGCATTTTGATATTGGTTTTAAACGAGAGCCTGCGAGCCTCTTATTCAATTGTTGTAAGCATTGTTTTTATTTTCTCCCCCTTAAAATGTAATCCCCCTTTATTTTGTAAAGAGAGTAGTTCTAGGGTGAGATCTCTAATTAGATTAGGAGATGGAGAAACAAGACGGAGCAAGCAACGGAATAAGAAGTCCATCAAGGCCCCAAAAGAGTTTGGGTGCGTTTATTTTGATGTAATAGAATAGGATTCTATTTGAGTGCTCTCTGTGTGTTTAATTCCGTTTGATGCATGAATAGAACCATGGTCCATAAAATGGCTATTATGGACCATGCATAGGAGGCCCATGATTATCCATATTATAGGAGCATGCTAGGTTTTTATTATCTTGTTATGAATGTTATCTTTATGTGCATAAATGTGTTCATGCATTAAATAAGATAAAATAAGATAATAATTACAATTGATGAGTCTTGGTGGAATTTTCGAAATTCTCAAACCCCGAACCGTCTTAGATAGTCTCAGACAAAATAAATATTAAATCCAAATGGAAATTGAAGGATAAAATTCGATTTTATAAATTTCCAAGCATTCCGTCAATAGAATTATTTGTTTTAGAATTAATCGAATCATTAAGTATTGGCCACGAGGCGTGGGATACGAAATGACGAGATTAATTGAACTAAAATAATTCTTTGCATAAAAGATGCAATTTTTCAAAGTCAAAATTATGGTATTGGCCACGAGGCGTGGGATATTCATGATGGCGATGGAGAAATCTTATGGATTGATGGGTCGGATTTAAATACTAATTAGTATAGATGTCGCACGAGTCGTGGGTCTATATGAAAGGTAATGCAAAATAATATTAGGAGTTGTATAGAGATACAATTGATGATAAGATCGTCTACCTTAAGACTTAAAGTCGGATGTCTCACGAGTCGTGGGTCCGATGATAAGTGCTTGAGGATCTTAATACCCACTATTTGAAAAATATGATTTTTCTAAATTCTATAAGGGGGTCAAAGGAGTTTGATTAATATAGTGGGAGACAACATTTGATAAAAGTCCATATCATTTGTAATTGTTATTATTTCATATCAGTCACTCATACTACGTTTTCTGCTTACGTGTAGATTTTCTGCTAAAATCGTGATGTCTAAAAATCCACTTAGTGCTATCCTTGAGGCCAATAAATTGACTGGCTCAAATTATGCTGATTGGCTTCGCAATCTCAAGATTGTCTTGGATTCTGAAAAGAGGACCTATGTATTGACACAGTCTCCTCCCGATGTCATACCTGATGACATGGCAGATGATGAGAGGGAAACAGCTCTCAAGTGGCAAGAAGATGATCTACAGGCTAGATGTCTAATGCTTGCCACTATATCTCCCGAGTTGCAGAGGCAGCATGCTGAGATGCGCAACTCGTCAGAGATCCATCTTCACTTGGAACAGATTTACAAGCCCATCAATAGGATTGATCGATTCGCGGCATCTAACGAGTTATTCTCACTCAAGATGGCTGAGGGATCAAGTGTTCATGAACACTGCATTAAGGCTTTAGGCCTTATTGAAAAGCTTGCAAGTCTCGAGGTGATCATGGATAATGAGCTTTACATAGATTTGATCTTAACCTCTCTGCCACCTTCGTTCAAACAGTTCATAATAAACTTCAATATGAATGGAGCTAAAGTTTCAGTTGAGGAACTGATGAACATGCTCGTAACTGCCGAGCGAACTATGAAGAAGGACAAAGCTGTTTTCTTAGTAGGTTCATCTTCATCCCAGACTAAGGCTGCAAAGCTTAAGAAGGGCAAAGGAAAGAGTTTCCAAAAGAAGAAAAAGACCCTTAAGCCCACCGGTGGGGTTAAGAAAGCGAACACTAAGAAAAAGACCAATCAAGCTGGGGATCAGTGCTTCCATTGCAAGAAACCAGGGCATTGGAAAAGGAACTGTAAGGAGTACTTAGCTACCCTTACAAAAGGTATAAATCTCATCGAAATTAACCTTTCATTCAATTCTAATAATTGGGTATTAGACTCTGGATGCGCTTCTCACATCTGTAATACGTTACAGGGAATGAGCAACGTCCGTGAGGTTGATGAAAGAGAACATGTTCTTCGAGTAGGCAATGGAGCAAGAGTTGCAGCAAAGGCCATAGGACATGTTAGGTTAATGTTAGGAGATGGTTTTATTTTAGTATTGAACAATGTTTTATTTGTTCCAGAGTTAGTTAAAAACATTATTTCCATTCCTGTACTAGACTTGGAAGGTTTTTCCTTCTCTATTACTAATGCTATGTTTTACATTTTGAAGAATGGTTCTTCACATGCATTAGGGTCTTTACAAAATGGTTTGTATTTAACTAATACTAATTTAAATCTCCTAAATGTCGAACGAGAAAACAAACGAAAATCAAATGACCAAACTTCAGCAAAGATTTGGCATGCTAGACTTGGACATATCTCCAAGAATAGGCTTCTAAAGATGGTTAACTTAGGATCATTCAGTACGAATGATCTAAACGAGTTAACCACTTGTGAATCCTGTTTAAAGGGAAAGATGACTAAGTCCCCTTTTAAAGGGCATGTAGAGCGAAGCCAAAATCTTTTGGATTTGATCCATACAGATGTTTGCGGACCACTAAATGTTAGTACCCGAAACGGCTGTAATTACTTCATCACATTTACTGATGATTTCAGTAGATATGGGTATGTGTACCTGATGAAACATAAGTCTGAGGCCTTTGAGAAATTCATAGAGTTTAAGACAGAGGTTGAGAACCAAACAGATCGCAAAATTAAGGCTCTTCGATCAGATCGAGGTGGCGAGTATTTAAGTGATCTCTTTATTGGTTATTTGAAAGATAATGGGATTATCTCACAATGGACTCCGCCCGGGACTCCTCAGCTGAATGGGGTTTCCGAGCGACGAAATCGGACTTTATTGGATATGGTCCGATCCATGATGAGTTTCACGGATCTTCCAGTATCGTTTTGGGGCTATTCCCTTGAAACGGCCGCGAAGATAATTAATTTAGTTCCTTCCAAATCTGTGCCCGAAATACCATATAAGATGTGGTTTTCAAAACCCCCTACTTATTCATACCTTAGAGTTTGGGGATGTCCTGCATACGTCAAAAGACTAGTGGGAGACAAATTGGATTCCAGATCCAGTTTGTGCAAATTTGTAGGATACCCTAGAGAGTCTGTGGGTTACTATTTTTATGATCCCTCGGAACAAAAGGTGTTTGTTTCGAGGAATGCCACTTTTCTAGAAAAAGAGTTTCTAGTTGAAAAGTCAGGCAAGATTGCAGAACTTACTGAAGTTCAACAAGAACCTACAAATGATCAAGTAATGGAACCTTCCTCTTTCCCACAACAAGAAGTAAACACAAGCCCTCGCAGATCTGTGAGAACAATTAGACCGCCAGACCGACTCAATTTGCTAACTGAAACCGGTCAATCGGATAGTGATCCAAGATCATATGATGATGCAATATCGGATAGAGATTCGATGAAATGGCAGCAAGCCATGAATTCCGAAATGGACTCTATGTACTCCAACAAGGTATGGACCTTGGTAGATCTTCCTGAAGGCGAGAAAGCTATAGGATGTAAATGGATCTACAAGCGAAAGCTTGGAACTGATGGAGAAGTGGCAACCTACAAGGCTAGGTTGGTTGCTAAGGGATACACTCAAAGGCCAGGTGTTGACTTTGAGGAAACGTATTCCCCTGTAGCAATGCCTAAATCCATTCGGATACTTCTAGCCATAGCTGCGTACTATGATTACGAAATATGACAAATGGATGTGAAAACGGCTTTTCTAAATGGAGATTTAGATAAAGACATTTATATGGAACAACCGGAAGGTTTCATATCCAGTGGGAGCGAACAGAAAGTCTGTAAACTCCAGAGATCCATATATGGACTCAAACAGACGTCTAGAAGTTGGAACATCCGTTCTGATGAGACAGTCAAATCGTTTGGCTTTATCAAGAACGAGTATGAACCATGTGTTTACAAGAAAATTAGTGGGCGAGTCGTACAATTTTTGGTGTTGTATGTAGACGATATCTTACTCATTGGGAATGAGAAAGATGTGTTGCAAACAACAAAGACTTGGTTGTCTACTCAGTTTTCCATGAAAGACTTGGGAGAAGCTTCCTTTATTCTCGGTATAAAAATCTATAGAGATAGATCACAGAGATTAATAGGTATGTCCCAAGTTCAGTACATAGACAAAGTACTGAAACGGTTTAGTATGGAGGAATGTAAGAGAGGATTCCTCCCAATGAGACATGGGTTGATCCTCTCTAAATCAATGTGTCCTAACACTGAAGAAGAGAAGGATAGGATGTCTCGTATACCCTATGCATCTGCAATAGGGAGCATAATGTATGCTATGTTATGTACTAGACCTGATGTCGCATACGCTTTGAGCGTTACAAGTCGATTTCAATCAAACTTTGGTGAGAGTCACTGGTCTGCCGTGAAATCCATCCTTAAGTACTTGAAAAGGACTAAGGATTTATTTCTTGTATATGGCGGAAAGGGAGAACTGAAACTAGAAGGATACACCGACTCAAGCTTCCAGTCGGATGTAGACGACTTTAAATCCACGTCCGGATTCATATTCCGGTTAAATGGTGGTGCAGTAAGTTGGAAAAGTTCCAAACAGGAAACTACTGCCGACTCCACTTGTGAAGCGGAGTATATAGCTGCATCAGAGGCAGCGAAAGAAGGTGTGTGGATGAAAAACTTCATCCAAGAGTTGGATGTAGTGCCTAGCATTGCTGACCCGGTCGTTGTCTTCTGTGATAATAACGGAGCGATTGCACAATCAAAGGAACCAAGAGCTCATCAACGGTCAAAGCACATCCTAAGAAGATTTCATCTAATTAGAGAAATCGTAGAAAGAGGCGACGTTATTGTGGAACGTGTACCCTCGGCAGAAAACGTAGCAGACCCGCTTACTAAACCTCTTAGCCAAAAGGTCTTTGAAGGACATCTCCAGGAGATGGGTCTTAAGGCTATGGGCAATTGGCTCTGAGGGCAAGTGGGAGATTGTTAGAGTAGTGCCCTAGAAGAGCCAAATAGTTTAGGCCTCTTTTTGTAAACTACTCTTATTAGCAGCAACTTGTGACATTAATGAAATAATAAATGTAACGTTTCATAGTCGTTTAATTCTATGTGGCCAATTCATCATATCTCATTCAAGTTTATTAATTGCATATTATAACTGATTGTGTATGGATGAAACCCCAAGGTCACATTGAGCTACGGGACTTGACCTCGCATAGGGATGGAGGTTATGAAACAAGTCTCTATGGCGTGACCTAAATCAACTCCAAGTCAAAGAGTCTAATAAGCACGGGGATGTTGACTTGACTCGTTTGAGACTTGCTCATACGACGTGCCTTTAAGAAAGGTTACTTTGTTTCATAAGTATTGAATGTAGAGACATTCACATGCGTATGGGGGTGCTTGTTAGGGAACAAGTACACTGAGGATCCCGATGGGGACACCTCAATGGGGTAAGGCTTTTATGCCTTAATGATGAGGTTGGTTCCCTGGTTATGGTAGTGTCTAAATGGTCCTTAGACTTGAGGCTCCATTGATGCTCTGTGCATGACAAGGGCAGTGTTTGATATGCGCCAAGAGATTCATGGGTTCCATGAATCTCGTTATGGTTGTATGTTGGTATTGTTCGAATCATGTATGGGGGCATATGAGAAGCCAACATAGAATCTATCGCTCGTCTAGAAGAACGAGTGAATCACCCATGAATTCTAGTGTAGTACATTCCACTTAAATCCTTGCTCAAGGTAGTGAGATCTAAATTAGGAAATGAGTTTCCTAGAGTGTTAGATCAAATGGAATTGCTATTAGAATTAATTCATAGCATTAGGATTAATAGGGTTCTATTATTCCCATGCCCTAGGTCCTAATCGGGGATTGGTCGATAGAAGGATCTTATCTCACGGTATCCATGAGACTGAAAGGTTCACAGCATAAACTTCACCTGTTGGATGGGTGGTCATGAGCTTGTCACTAGACATCGATCATGATCTGTAGGTACTGATTAATTAAAAGGAGTTTTAATTAAACAGTGATTAATTGAAAGGGTTTAATTGAATCAATAAGATAAATTGTTATCTAAAATACCACATTAAGAATGTGGGCCTACTGCTATTCATTGGTGAACCTAAGGGGTCACACAATGACTCGAATTGAACAACGTGATTATCTAAAGATCAATAGAGATTGATAGATAAATTAAAAGAGTTTAATTTATTATATGAGAGAGAGTAATTAATTAATAATTGTATTAATTAATTTATGCTTAATTGTTAAGCTATCGAGGATAGATGTTAAAGGGTTAACATTAATTTAAATAAGTGTATTTAAATTAATTGGACTTGAAATTTAATTAAGAGTAATTAATTTTTAAGTCCACCAATTTAATTAGATTGGACTTGTGATTTAATTAATGCAATTAAATTAAGTCCATTAATTAAAATGAGTGTTGGGTCTTTAATTAATTAGTAGGAATTAAATTAAGGCCCATGACCAGCCCATAGGGTTTTTGACCTAGGGTTATGTATTAAAAGCAAGATTTGGAGGAGAAAAAAAAACATCGTTGTTTTTCTTCTTTTCTGCTTTCTCTCCAAGTCTCTCTCTTCTCTCTCTTTTCTCAATACAGTATTGAGAATACTATTAGATAATCAATATCTAATTAGTGTTCTAGTGTGCTAATTGATTAGTTATTCAATTACGAGTCGTGGACTACCTTAGAGGAATTCCGCGTGGGATTCTTGGAAGAAGATCGAATAGAAGAGAACCGGATAGGTTTTGGAAAACCTTCACATCATCGTCATCAACTGGAAGCAAAAGAGGTATTTGATTCTACTTTGATTTAAATCGTAAATCTTTAATCAAAGGTGATCTTGTTTGGAATTCCGATAAATTGGTTTTATAATCCCTAAAAATTTTAACTTCCGCTGCGTTAGGGTTGACGAATTCCAACAGGTACTACTGTGAAAATTAAGAGTAAATTGTTAAATGGTCTTCCAACTTTCAAGAGATTTTATGTGTGTTGGGGTGCTTTGAAAAAGGGTATCATGGAGGGTTGTAGGCCTGTCTTGTTCTTTGATGGTTGTCATTTGAAAAGTAATAATGGGGGGATCTTATTAACTGCTGTTGGTGTAGACGCCAACAACTGCATTTATCCTTTTGCTTATGCTGTTGTTGAGAAGGAAAAAACCAAATCTTGGTTATGGTTTATTGACTTGATTAAAACCGACCTGAACATTCAGAACACATATTCATGGACTGTAATATCAGATAAACAAAAGGGTCTAGTTGAAGCTATTGATCAGATTTTGCCTGGTTGTGAACATAGATGTTGCGTGATGCATTTGTATAAGAATTTTAAAGTCTCTCATAAAGGTCTTTGGTTGAAAAACATGATGTGGGCTGCAGCAAGGGCAACTAGAGTGGTTGATTTTGAGAAAATAATGTCTGATATTAAGGAGAAGGATGAAAAAGCTTTCTATTGGTTGGCTCAAAGGCCTGCTGCACAATGGTCTTAGTCACATTTTTCATCATTTTCTAAGTGTGACATACTATTAAATAACATGTCAGAGAGTTTTAACTCTATGATATTGACAGCAAGGTCTAAACCAATCATTAATATGCTTGAGAGTATAAGAACACTCCTGATGAAGAGATTGTATGTGAGAAGGGATAAGATGGATAAATTTGATGGTGATATTTGTCCTAAGATAGTCAAAATCTTAGAGTATCACAAAGGAAAGGCAATGGAGTATATTCCCCATTGGAATGGTAAAGATCAATTTGAGTTGGAAGGTTGTTATGGGAAGAGGTTTAAAGTCCATATAGGAGAAAGAACTTGCAGTTGTAGATGGTGGGAGCTATCTGGGATTCCATGTGCATATGCTATATGTGCTTTATGGGAGTTAGGCCTCACTGTGGAGGAATATGTCCACCCTTGCTATAGCAAGACAACATTCTTGAAGAGTTATAACCACATGATGGACACTTTAGATAGCAGTGATATGTGGCCAAAAGTCAATCATGCTCCTTTGCAACCTCCTGTAATCCAAAGACTTCCAGGTAGACCAAAACTACACTCCAGAAAGAAAGGACTAGATGAGGTCGGAAAGGGTGACAAAACAAAGTTAGGCAGGAAGGGAGTTACAATGACATGTTCCCTATGTAAGAAGCCTGATCATAACAAAAGAGGATGTCATTTAAATAAGACAAGGCTTGAAACAGATGAGAGACATGAAGTTCCAGCTGGGAATCTAGAGAGACAAACAAAGTCAAAGGTAAATCTTATTTTTAGTTAAAAAGTCCTTTGAATTTTACTTGAATTCTCTAGCATTTTACAATTTATTTCTTATTGCAGGGAACAAAAAGGAAAGCAAATAGCACACAACAAAGTTCACAGGCAACAACATCTACAACAAAGACACTAGGTCTAAGGAGGAAGTTACAACCTACTAAGAAACCACAAGTTCAAGATGTTGCTGTTGAAGTTGCAACAAAAGCTAAAGGAAAACAGTCAAAGTCTAATTTTCCTTCACAATTTTCACAAGTTTTTCCTAAAGCTCAGTCCTCAAGTGCATTGACAAAACCAACTTGGAAGCCTACTGGGAGAAGCATCACACAGGGAGTAAAGTTTACAAGACTAAGAAAAGGGACATCTTTGAAAAACATTGTTGGCACGGGTGAGGATCAACTGCATAATGAATGAGTGCTGATAGTTTATGTTGTAATTGATATTAGGTGTTGCTTATATTGTTTATTTTGTCTAGTTGCTCATGATTGATCAAACAACTTAGTTAATATTTTGTGGGATGATGAACGGTAACAACCATGTTTTGGGGATCTTATTGAACTGTAACAACCATGTTGCTTTATGGATGCAATCTGAAATTCTGGATGCAATTTTTTATTTTTTTTTTGAAATTCTGGATGCAATAATGTCTTATATAATTTAGTATCTATTTTTTCTGAAATTTTGGATGCAATAATGTCTAATATTTTGGTATCTTTTGTTATAAAATTCGGGATGCAATTTTTTTTTTTTTTTTTTGAAATTCTGGAAGCAACAATGTCTGATATTTTGGTTTTTTTTCCTGAAATTCTGGATGCAATATTTTTTGGTATTTTAATATCTTTTTTTTTTCTGAAATTCTGGATGCATATATGAATAATCGTAAAAATCATGTTGTTTCAGTTTTTACTAACTCATCTGCAGAAATCATCTATGTTGTTTCCCACCTCAGTACGTTGTTGTAATCTGTAAGGAAGAAGAAGAATAAGGGCCAAGTAGTTGTTGCGTAGGTAGGTATATAAAATCAAGAAAAAGCGCTACAAATATAAAAAGTTAATATTGACCTTCATTTAATTGGGAAAAAGACGAAAATACCATTGAAAATGCATGCCCCTTCTCACGTGATATTATTTTGGCCGGAATTTTGCCAAAAAGATGGAGCTAGATAGTGATCTGATAATTTTAAGAAAGCGTAGATGGCAATATGAGGCATTTTAAAGTTCAGACAAAAAATTAAAAAAATAGCCATAGTACAGGAGGCAATCTGTTTTTTCCTCAACTTTTAAAGTGGTAAAAAAAAGGTTGAAACCCGAAGTCATTGTCATTAAAAACTATCATTAACAACTTGGGTTAGTATTTACTATTGAGCCGCTTCATGCGTACGAGGGTTACTCAAAAACAGTGTGTTTGTTTTGTAATTTATTAACAAACAATAAATTAAGGAGGAAGCAAAGTGGGAATAGTTACGAACAGTCCTCTAAGATTTGACGAAATTATAGATTACCTCTTAAGGTTTGAGAAATTACGAATTTCCCGTGACCTTTACACTCTCTCACAAATTTCACCACCGTTAATCATACCGTTTAAACTCATATTTACATTCCAAAAATACCCTTAGGGGGTATATTGTAATCTTACTAAGAGTTTAATGATATAATTATAATATTAGTTAATTTTAGAATTTTTGTATTTAAAAAATTGTTATTTAATTTAAATTTAATATTTTATCTATAAATATAAATTAAATTAGATATTCCATGCATTTTTATTTTTATGAAGTATGATAGAAAATTGTAAATTCTCTCTTATATTTATATCTTAGTTTTAAATATATCTTGTACAAGTTCATTTAAAATTAATTTAAAATAATTTATTTATATTTATAACAATCTTTTCCTTAAAATAAAATTTCATATAATTAAAACACACAGAAGTATCAATTAGTGCATTACCAAATTTGTCCCTTAAAATTGAAAATCATAAACACACCAACATCAACAAATATATTAGTAAATTCACATAAATATCCGTCAGAGTCATTTAAACAAATATTTCAAACGTTGAACATGCATGATCAATATCTACAGTAAAATATTAGGTATCTATAAACTCTATGTATGAAATTAATTTATCATAAAAATATTAAAATATCATTAAGTAATATTCATTGAAAAAAAAAAATTAGGTAGATGCAAACTCAAGTATTTACATCAAACCCTCTAAAAATTTCAGTCCTTGCATCCTAAACCTCAGGGGATAATCTGCAATTTCATCAAATCTCAGGGGATAATCTGTAATTTCGTCAAATCTCAGGAGGCTGTTTGTAGCACCCGGAACGCTAGGCACCACATCCCCCGCACTATAGCCCCAGTCCACATATGAAATGGTCAATCCATACATGAACCAAAGGTATAGCGAACGGGAGACAATAAAAAAACGACAACAAGGCTAGCCGGGACTAACCCCAAACCAAACAATCAATTCAGAGTAATAAAAGCGGAAGCAATAATTCATTCAATACTAATAGGCACCAACAATACATATCAATACAATATCATCTCCAAAATAAGTAATAAGGCATGCTACAAAATATCAAGTATCTATACATGAACAAAATATGAGGTGAAGTGTGCTAGACCCAAATTAAAGACAAGCTAGACTCTAATTCCCGCCTAGCACGCACCTGCAAAACTGAAAAGTTGAGGTGTCAGTCCAACACGGACTGAGCGAGGGGTATAAATAAATATAAGCGCACATACATGCAAGTTATAATCTCGGGTAATAATTTTGGAAAATAACAATACAATTCAGTAAAATAAGAGATACTATCACCCGAGGTTACAACTAATTCCATTTATCAATTTAATCAATTCAATACAATCAATTCGTGGCCTGGCGAGTGAGGGCAATTCTCCAACCTTACTCCGACTGTGTACAATAAATCAATCAATTATTTAATGGTTAGGTGATCAAGCAATTCATTACGGTGCACAATTAGAAGTTTCATTAACGCCTTCTTCCTCCGGGTGGTGGTGGGATTGCAAGGCCCCACCATCCAGTCAGTCTGGGCAGAGGGTACACGAATCCCTAAGCCCGGTACTCCTTCCTCCCCTAATCTCGTAGGGGGTTCAGGGGTCATCCCAATTTGGTGAGAATAGCGCTCGAGTTACTCGTCAGCCCATGCTTTCCCGGTTGACTCGAGCCACTACCCTCGGGCCCACAGTGCAATACGATACTCGCCAAACAATCAATCCATCAATATAATACAATAGTTCGGTAAATCCTTTGAAAACCAAGAACATTTGAAAACTATAGATATATAGGTACAATTTTGGCTTAAAACTTCACATAGGGTTTTATGGGTTCTATGTATCTAGAATTAAACCTCACCTGAACGACCAAAACAAACAAGGAAACAGCTTACGGGGCCTGCTTCTCGTCACCAGGAAGCTGGTCTGTGCAAGAAAGACAATTGTCCGTGAGACACGACTCAAAATGTACCAATTAGGACGAACGGCGTGATCATGAACGTTAAAACGTGCAATGATAATTTATGGAATGATATGATCAATTTCATGCATAAAACAATCATATAATAATACGTATCGATCAATTAAGGCATTAAAAACGGGTTTGGAAAATGCAATTTTATGCAGAAAATTTTACACACCCACTGGAGCCTGGGAACGGCCGTTCCAGTTTTGAACTGGGGCTGGGAAGGGCCGTTCCCAGCTCCCCGAACCAAATCCCGCGCGTCTGTAAAGATTTGGGAAAATTTTGGGGCTGGGAACGGCCGTTCCGGCCACAGGCCAAAACTGGGAAGGGCCGTTCCCAGTCTCGCGGGACAGCTGGCATGGGGTGGGAACGGCCGTTCCCAGAATGAACTGGGACGGGAAGGGCCGTTCCAAACATACGAATGCAGCAGAAAGTAGAGGCAGAAATAGGGCAGCAACGAACCAAAAACACCAACCATAAAAATGACTTCAAACCAAGATTAAATGCTCAAATATCATGATATACACATACTAGCATACATATAGATCAATAATAACTCATGTAAACACTCATTTCCAAGTTAGATCATCAAGAATTCATCATTTGAAACCCATATACTCATTCATGCTTCAAGTCTAAAAATCTCAAGATAAATGCATCCAACTTAAGCTCAAAGTTCATAAACATATTTCCAATAACTAATATACAAATTAACCAAGTCATTGCAAAGCCCTATCTACCCCATATATTCAAGAAAATCATCAAGTCTCCAAAATTACCTCAAATGAAAGAAATGGATGCTAAGATGAAGAGAAGATGTTGATGACGTTTCAATGACCACAAAACCCACAAATTATAGCTTAAAATGATGAAATCTCCCTACTCCTTGACAAGGGTTTTGGTTCGGTTGAAAGGAAAGCAAGAACAATGTGTATGAAATGTTTGTATGAGAAATGAAGACAAGGTACGTGAAATGCTGCTAAGTACCAAGAAGAAAAGCCCCAATTTGCTATTAAGTCCCTAATTTATTAAGTTATGCAATTAGGTTAAATTTCATAACAATTGATCAATTAAGTCCAATGCAATTAAGTCCCCAAATTCATGAAAATGAGCAAGTAAGGCCATAAAAGAAATTAAATCATGCTCAAGAATGTAATTCACGTTGCAATCATGTTCAATTTATGCAATAATTATAATATGATATGAATTTCAATAAAACACTTAGAATATAATTTTATAAAATTATGTCATGACATGAAAAATTAAAGAAATGATCAAATAATAATTAAATTATAACTCTCAAACCCACACGTGTCGTTCATACCTGAAATGCCGAAAGCTGGGGGCGTTACAATCCTCCCTCTTTAAAAGAATCTGGTCCCCAGATTCAAGATCGGAAGGGAACAACTCTGGATGGAACCATCTCATCTTGTCTTCGGTTTCCCACGTGGCTTCTTCGGTTTTGTCACTTCTCCAAAGAACCTTAACCATGGGAATCTTCCGATTTCTTAATTCCTGAAACTTCTTATCCAATATCATAACCGGTTTCTGAACAAACGTTAGATTCGGTTCCAATTCCACTTCTTCAACGGGAATGATCTCGGTTTCATCGAGGCAGTATTTCCTTAACTGAGAAACGTGAAACACATTATGAATCCCAGTGAGGCTCGGTGGTAGGTCCAATCTATAAGCAACTTCTCCTATTCTTTCCAAAATCTCATAAGGACCTAAGTAACGAGGCTTAAGCTTATCTCCTTTCCCAATCCGAGCAAATCCTTTACGTGGAGACGCCTTCAAGAATACCCGGTCTCCAACTTCAAACTCGAGATCCCTTTTACAAAGATCGGCGTAGCTCTTCTGTCTGTCCTGAGCTGATTTCATCCGTTGTTGAATTAATTGGACTTTCTCAACCATAGCTTCCACGGCCTTAGAAGGTTTTTCCAATTTCTCACCCTTCTTAACACCTTCCTGTTTAGTCCATTTCCACTCTTCCAGGTCAAAGAACAACGGAGAACGACACTTCCGACCATAAAGTAGCTCATACGGTGCCATTCCAATCGAGGCTTGAAAACTGTTATTATACGCAAACTCAATCAGAGGTAGCTGATCATGCCAAGAAGACTGAAAATCCAAAGAACAAGCTCGAAGCAAATCCTCGAGATATCTTATTAATCTCTCGGACTGACCATCTGTTTGAGGATGAAATGTTGTACTAGACTGAAGCTTCGTACCCAAAATCTCTTGTAACTCACGCCACAACTTAGAAGTGAACCGAGGATCTCTGTCTGAAACAATACTAACCGGAATTCCGTGAAGTCTAACAATCTCTCGGTTATAAAGCTCGGCTAGCTTGCGAATCTTATACGACATCCGAACCGGCAGAAAATGTGCAGACTTCGTCAAACGGTCCACAATCACCCAAATTCCATCAAACCCACCTTTTACCTTAGGTAATCCGGACACGAAATCCATCGTCACCTGTTCCCACTTCCACTCAGGAATAGATAATGGCTGAAGAAGACCTCCCAGTTTCTGATGCTCGGCTTTCACTTTCTGACAAGTGAGATAATGCTTCACATACTCGGCCACATCCTTCTTCAATTCACGCCACCAATAATATTGCCTTAAGTCCTTATACATCTTGTTTCCTCCCAGGTGAATAGAATAAGTCGATCTGTGAGCTTCCTCGAGCAATACCCGTTTCAACTCTTCGGGTACAACCACTCGGTTCTTGAAACGAAGAAGACCGGTTTCATCGAACCCGAATGGACACTCCGGATCAGCTCTTGCCTTAGCAACCAATTTCTGAACTTCTGAATCCATATTCTGAGCCTCAAACAATCTGTGCTTCAAATTCGGCTGAATCAAAATATTAGAAACTCGAGCCCTTATGACAATCGGCTCAATTCCACTACTATCACCCACTTCCAAGCTCGATACACTAGCCTTCCTGCTAAGTGCATCGGCGACCACGTTGACTTTGCCGGGATGGTATTTAATTGTACAATCATAGTCTTCCAACCGTTCCATCCAACACCGTTGCCTCATATTCAACTCCTTCTGAGTGAATAAATACTGGAGGCTTTTGTGATCGGTGAAAATCTCGAAAGACACCCCGTACAAATAATGTCTCCACTTTCCAAGTGCAAAGACTATGGCGGCGAGCTCAAGATCATACGTCGGACAATTCTTCTCATGCTCTTTCAACTTCCGGGATGCATAAGCAATTACTTTACCCTTCTAAGTTAACACACATCCCAAGCCTTCCTTAGAGGCATCCGTATAAACAGCATATCCTTCAGAACCTTCCGGAAGGGCTAACACTGGAGCAGACGCTAACTTCTCCTTCAAGAAAGTGAAACTCTTCTCACAATCTTCATCCCAATCAAATTTCACGCTCTTCTTCGTCAACCGGGTTAAAGGAGCTGCTAACTTGGAGAAATCCTTAACAAACCTCCGGTAATAACCTGCCAATCCCAAGAAACTCCTGATCCCCGAGGCATTCTTAGGTTTCTCCCATTTCAACACTGACTCAATCTTCGAAGGATCAACCTCCAAACCATTGCCCGAAATCACTTGACCCAAGAAAGACACTCTGTCAATCCATAACTCACACTTACTGAATTTGGCAAATAACTGATGCTCCTTTAAAGTCCTCAGTACCAACTGAAGGTGCCTTGCATGCTCCTCGGCAGACTTAGAGAAAACCAGAATATCATCAATAAAGATGACCACGAACTTATCCAGAAAAGGCTTGAAAATCCTGTGCATCATATCCATAAAAGCTGATGGGGCATTAGTCAAACCAAACGACATCACCACGAAATATCCTGTCTTAGAAATATCCTCTGCTCGGATTCGCAGCTGGTAGTATCCCTGTCTCAAATCCAATTTCGAGTAGACTTTAGATCCCTGAAGTATGTCAAATAACTCCTCGATATGTGGAAGAGGATACTTATTCTTGATCGTCATCCGGTTCAACTCCCTATAGTCTATACACATTCTCAAAGTCCCGTCCTTCTTCTTTACGAACAAAATCGGTGCACCCCAGGGAGAAGAACTCGATTTAATGTATCCAATCTCCAATAACGCATCAAGTTGAGTCTTCAACTCTTTCAACTCGGCCGGAGCCATACGATACGGAGTCTTGGAGTACGGCTCTGCATTAGGGTACAAGTCAATCACAAACTCAATTTCCCGTTCTGGAGGTAACGAATCCAATTCCTCAGAAAAGACCTCGGGAAACTCCTTCACTACTTCCGTTTCTTCCAACTTACTTTGATCCTTGGGTTTGTTGAGATTATAAGCAATGAAACCCGTGGCTCCCTCTCGAACCAACTTATGAGCTTCCGAGAAAGAAAGTAGAGGCACAGTCTTAGAACTCCAACCCACTACAAATCTGATCCCAACTGAACCTTCTTAGCCCTGCAATCAACCGTGGCAGAATGTCTGTACAACCAATCCATGCTCAAGATGGATCCATAGCAAGTCATCGGCAGCTCAATGAAGTCTAACAAGAAAACTCGACCCTCGATGCTCACCGGAACCTCTCTAAACACCCGATCAGATTCTAAACTACCACCAAACGGAGTACTAACCACATAACATGCAGAAGAGCGAGTAACAGGCAAAGGCAAAGAAACAGATATAGCACTCGAGAGAAAGGAGTATGTAGCTCCCGGATCAAACAAAGTATGAATATTCGTGCCATGTATGCAAATGGTACCTTCAACTACCGCGGTTGGATCAATATCGGCATCCTGCTGCTCTCCATCTAAGGCATAGCACCAGCCCTGATCAGTGGTCTCTGTGCTCCCGGTGGCGGCATCCTGCGGTCTGGACATCCATCTACCATATGCTCGGCACTCCCACAGATCAAGCATAAACCCAGACGCCTCCTGCAGTTATCATAGATATGTGTAGTCTGACCACAGAAGGTACAAGCAAGCCTCTCGGGTGGTGATGGCAAAGCTGGAGCAACTGGAGCTCTAAACACTGGTCCTACTGGTCGGGGCTTCTTCCCCGGGCCCTTCGGAGCTAGTGGTGGAGAAGAATAAATCATCGGCCTCTTGCCCAAACCAGAACCCGATTCTGAACCTCTATACCCCGGTCCGGAACCTCGAAAACCTGATCCAAAACCTGAGCCCGAACCTGAACTTGAGCGATAGGTAGACCGCCTCGCATTCACTGAACCCTCAACTAATAATGCCTTCTTAGTAGCCTTCACCCACGTGCTCGTGTTGACCGCCTCGATCGCTGTCTGAATATCCGGTCTAAGGCCCTGAACAAACTGCATCGCCTTATGGAAATTGTCACTCGCTATATTAGGAGCATAGCGGGACAATCTCTCAAACTCGGCGTTATACTCTGAGACCGACCAGCTTCCTTGCTTAAGCTCTGTGAATTCCTTCAATCTTCGAGTGCGAGAAGATGGAGGAATAAACTTGTTTCTGAACTCTCTGACAAAGACTTCCCAATTCACTTCCTCGCCTGCAGCATCTAACACAATCCGGGCACTCTCCCACCAAGAATAGGCCTCACCCTGAATTAAAAGAAATGGTACAACAGGCCTTCTCTTGGGACTCACAAGGAATGAGTTCCCAAACTCTCTCAATCTCTCTTAGCCACTGCTCGGCCTGAATATCATTTTCTTTATAAAACTTGGGAGGATGCTGGTTCTGGAACTCTCTAAAAATCGCTGAAATCTGTGCTCCCGGCTGTGGTGGTGGAACGGGTGGTGCTGGAGGAACATAATCCGGGACTCTCTGATCAATAAGACCCACCATTGCGTTCATAAAATCTTGTGGCTGAGCCTGAGAAGGTGGAGGAGGAGGAGGTGATCTCTCACGGCGATGATGACGATGATGTCAGTGTCCCGGAGAACGATCACGATGATGTCTATCGCGAGCCATCCTGAAATCAAGTCACTATTATGCATGTTCGATTAGTAGGTGCAAATGTGTGCAAATAATTCACAAATTGCACATAAATTATAAAATTCAAACAATTCACCGAATTCAAGTAAGTTCAAATAATTCAAGTGGTTCAAATACTTCAAATAACGATGCAAGACTCTCAAGTTGACAATTAGTTCCTATGCCGTGCGACCTAGACTCACAAGACACGACACTAGAGACCCGGTTTTGCACCCGGGCTCTAATACCACCGTAGGATGTAGCACCCGGAACGCTAGACACCACATCCCCCGCACTATAGCCCCAGTCCACATATGAAATGGTCAATCCATACATGAACCAAAGCTATAGCGAACGGGAGACAATAAAAAAACGACAACAAGGCTAGGCGAGACTAACCCCAAACCAAACAATCAATTCAGAGTAATAAAAACGAAAGCAATAATTCATTCAATACTAATAGGTACCAACAATACATATCAATACAATATCATCTCCAAAATAAGTAATATGGCATGCTACAAAATATCAAGTATCTATACATGAACAAAATATGAGGTGAAGTGTGCTAGACCCAAATTAAAGACAAGCTAGACTCTAATTCCCGCCTAGCACGCACCTGCAAAACTGAAAAGTTGAGGTGTCTGTCCAACACGGACTGAGCGAGGGGTATAAATAAATATAAGCGCACATACATGCAAGTTATAATCTCGGGTAATAATTTTAGAAAATAAAAATACAATTCAGTAAAATAAGAGATACTATAGCCCGAGGTTACAACTAATTCAATTTATCAATTTAATCAATTCAATAAAATCAATTTGTGGCCCGGCGAGTGAGGGCAATTCTCCAACCTTACTCCGACTGTGTACAATCAATCAATCAATTATTTAATGGTTAGGTGATCAAACAATTCATTACGGTGCACAATTAGAAGTTTCAATAACGCCTTCTTCCTCCGGGTGGTGGTGGGATTGCAAGGCCCCACCATCCAGTCAGTCTGGGCAGAGGGTACATGAATCCCTAAGCCCGGAACTCCTTCCTCCTCTAATCTCGTAGGGGGTTCAGGGGTCATCCCAATTTGGTGAGAATAGCGCTCGAGTTACCCGTCAGCCCATGCTTTCCCGGTTGACTCGAGCCACTACCCTCGGGCCCACAGTGCAATACGATACTCGTCAAATAATCAATCCATCAATACAATACAATAGTTCGGTAAATCCTTTGAAAACCAAGAACATTTGAAAACTATAGATATATAGGTACAATTTTGGCTTAAAACTTCACATAGGGTTTTATGGGTTCTATGTATCTAGAATTAAACCTCACCTGAACGACCAAAACAAACAAGGAAACTGTAATTCCCCGTTTTCAATTGATGCATTATGTGATAATTTATCTACATTTCATAATATTATATGTATTATATTTCTATGCATTTATGTGAATTATCCTTAACGTGAAATTTACATGAAATAATTGATAATGTGCTTAATTGATATTATGTGATACTTTATATATTTTTCATAACATTAGATGCATAATATTTCCATGAGCTTTTATGAATTAATTGTTAATGTGACTAAATGCTCTTATATGACCTTAAATGCTCATATATGTAAATGTGTGGATTTAATTGCATGACTTAAATGGAGTTAGATACTCACTTTCCATGGAATTAGACTTGAGTGCATGCATTCATATTCTTGAGGGACTAGAATGCAAAAAGTGATGATTCATGCACTTTAGTGGACGATATATTATATCATATGTATCTCATCTCTCTCATTTTCTCTCATTCATCATTTTCATACAAAAATACACACACTTACACCTACATATGTCGATCAAAACACCAATGGGGAAAGGAGGAATATTTCATCTCAATAGCAAGCTTGATCTTGAGGAATATTGCATAAGTTGGAAGCATCATCATCTCTTCATCATTTTATCCATTCTATCTTGTATATTAAAGGTATAGATGGAGAAATTGATTGAATCTCTTGAATATATATAAAGTAGGGTTTGATGAATATGATCTGATTTCTTGGTTAGTTGAGTTTAGAAGCATGATTATGAACTTTAATCTTGAATTCCATGCTTAATTCTTGAGTTATTTGGAAGTTGAATATCATGATATATATATGGGGTTTGATGATGATGTTCATGATGATCTAACCATGTTTCCTTGGATTAAATGTGGCTTAAATGATATATATGAGTTATATGCTTGTTATATGTTAGTTTTGTGTTGATTTGTTGCCTTGGTTTGATGTGTGATTGATTTGGGAGCCAAATTTCGAGCCTGCCCTGTTTTTCCTTAGTTATGCTGCTGGAGAGTGATCCACGGGCATGGATTTTGACCCACGGCCGTGGATTTTCGTCCAGAAACTTGGGAGTTTCGGTAAGAGAATCCACGGGCGTGGATTTTTGTGCATGGAAAAATCCACGGCCGTGGATCTTCCTCTGTTTTCAGCCTGAGTTTGTTTTGTTCCGTTTACCCCTCAAACGAACTCCAATTGACCTGATTCTTGAACTGACGGAAAGCTCTTGAAGTCGAGAACAACCTCCAATTGGAATCACCTCAATATCTTTTCCCATTTGTGAGATATTATCAATTATTTTTGGTGTCACTGCTTTATCGACAAACTTCAATCATCCAACTTCAAGCTTACGCCATTTTCTCCTCGCTTTGATCTAGAAAACGAGCCATATATCCTCAGAAGCCCTATGTGTCTAGTGTCATTTCCAATAAAAAAACTCAATTCCAACTTCTAAAACTCAAGATATTTCCATTTTCCTACATCATGTGCGGTTCCAAAAACTGTCAACTTTTCTTAACTTTTGCCAAACTTCACCAAACCCCTTTTCTTGCATTCCTTTCACTTCCTTGGCTCCCGTATGTAACTTATATGAATTATATGCTTACTTTATTGATAAGTATGCTCCTATTTGACACTCATTGATTATAAATGCATGATTGAGGTTACATATCATTGTCGTTCGTCATAATTGGTTCATTCGAGTCGAGTCTTATTTCACACTTGCCCTTGTTGCACAGATCTCGGTCCCGGAGACGAGGAGCATGCTCCATAGGGTGTTTCTTTGTTCCTTTGTGTTGGTTAAGGTGAGGTTTAAATTCTAGATATATAGAACCCTTACAACCCTTATGTGATTTTCGGCCAAAACGTATCTATATATCTATAGTTTTCGAACCTTATGATTTTCAAATGATTTCACAAAAATGGATTGATTGATTGATTGACGGATTGATTGTTTGGCGAGTAACTATTGCTCACGTTGGGCCCGAGGGTAGTGTATTGAGCCAACCGGGAAAGCAAGGGCTGACGGGTAACTCTTGCACTATCCTCACCGTTGTGGGATCACCTCTGAATCCACCAGGAGGTTTGGTGGAGGAAGAAATCCCGTGCGTGGGAGTCATGTTCCCGACGTACACCATAATTGGATGGTTGGGTCTTGCAAGCCCGCCATCACCCGGAGGAAGAAGGATTTATTGATTGAAATTACTAATTGTGCACGGAATTGTTTGTGTGATCACCTAATTCATTAATTAAATTGAAGTATTGTACACTGTCGGAGAAAGGTTAGAGATTTGCCCTCACTCGCCGGGTCACTGATTGATTGAATTGATTGTTAACTATAAATTTAATTGTTATAATCTCGGGCGAGAATCTCTTGTTATTTTAAACCTATATTGTTTTCTTTATAAAATCTTACCCGAGGTTATAAATTGCATGGTAATTGAGCATATACTTATTTATACCCCTTGCTCAATCCGCGTTGGACTGACACCTCAACTTTTCAGTCTTGCAGGTTTGTGCTAGGCGGGAATTAGAGTCTAGCCTGTCTTTTATTCGGGTCTAGCACTTCAACTTCATATTTTGTTCATGTTTGGATATTTGTTATATTTTGTATTATGCCTGAGTTAATGTTGGGAACGATTTTGTAGTGATATGTAAATGTTGGTATCTATTAATAAATATGTAAATATGGTACCTATAAGTATTGAATGTTATTGCTTCCGCTTTTATTGCTCTGATTTGTTTATTGGTATTAATTGACGGTACTCGCCTAGCTTTTAAGTTTTTATTGTCTCCTGTTCGCTATAGGCTTGATTCATGTATGAATTGCCCATTTCATATGTGGATCGAACTATAGTGCGGGGGATGTGGTACCTAGCCTTTCGGGAGCTACAGAAACAGCTCACGGGGCCTGCTCCTCGTCACCAGGAAGCCGGTCAGTGCAAGAAAGACAATTGTTCGTGAGACACGACTCAAAATGTACCAATTAGGATGAACGGCGTGATCATGAACATTAAAACATGCAATGATAATTTATGGAATGATATGATCAATTTCATGCATAAAGCAATCATATAATAACACGTATCGATCAATTAAGGCATTAAAAACCGGTTTGGAAAATGCAATTTTATGCAGAAAATTTTACACACCCACTGGAGCCTGGGGACGGCCGTTCCAGTTTTGAACTGGGGCTGGGAAGGGCCGTTCCCAGCTCCCCGAACCAAATCCCGCGCGTCTGTAAAGATTTGGGAAAATTTTGGGGCTACGAACGGCCGTTCCGGCCACAGGCCAAAACTGGGAAGGGTCGTTCCCAGTCTCGCGGGACAGCTGGCATGGGGAGGGAACGGCCGTTCCCAGAATGAACTGGGACGGGAAGGGCCGTTCCCAAAATACGAATGCAGCAGAAAGCAGAGGCAGAAACAGGGCAGCAACGAACCAAAAACACCAACCATAAAAATGACTTCAAACCAAGATTAAATGCTCAAATATCATGATATACACATACTGGCATACATATAGATCAACAATAACTCATGTAAACACTCATTTCCAAGTTAGATCATCAAGAATTCATCATTTGAAACCCATATACTCATTCATGCTTCAAGTCCAAAAATCTCAAGATAAATGCATCCAACTTAAGCTCAAAGTTATAAACATATTTCCAATAACTAATACACAAATTAACCAAGTCATTGCAAAGCCCTATCTACCCCATATATTCAAGAAAATCATCAAGTCTCCAAAATTACCTCAAATGAAAGAAATGGATGCTATGATGAAGAGAAGATGTTGATGATGCTTCAATGATCACAAAACCCACAAATTATAGCTTGAAATGATGAAATCTCCCTACTCCTTGACAAGGGTTTTGGTTCGGTTGAAAGGAAAGCAAGAACAATGTGTATGAAATGTTTGTATGAGAAATGAAGACAAGGTACATGAAATGCTGCTAAGTACCAAGAAGAAAAGCCCCAATTTGCTATTAAGTCCCTCATTTATTAAGTTATGCAATTAGGTTAAATTTCATAACAATTGATCAATTAAGTCCAATGCAATTAAGTCCCCAAATTCATGAAAATGAGCAAGTAAGGCCATAAAAGAAATTAAATCATGCTCAAGAATGTAATTCACGTTGCAATCAAGTTCAATTTATGCAATAATTATAATATGATATGAATTTCAATAAAACACTTGGAATATAATTTTATAAAATTTTGTCATGACATGAAAAATTAAAGAAATAATCAAATAATAATTAAATTATAACTCTCAAATCCACACGTGTCGTTCATACCTGATGTAACAACCCAGCTTTCAGCATTTCAGGTATGAACGACACGTGTGGGTTTGAGAGTTGTAATTTAATTATTATTTGATCATTTCCTTAACTTTTCATGTCATGACATAATTTTTATAAACTTATATTCTTAGTATTTTCATTGAAATTCATATCATATTATAATTATCGCATAAATTGAACTTGATTGCATCGTGAATTGATTTCCCGAACGTGATTTAATTCTTTTATGGCCTTACTAGCTCATTTTCGTAATTTTGGGACTTAATTGCATTGGACTTAATTGCTCATTTGTTATGGAATTGAACTTCATTGCATAACTTATTAAATGGAAGGACTTAATAGCAATTAGCCCAATTTTTCCCCTCTCTTTAGCTGCATATCACGTACCATTTGCTTCCCTTTCATACATACACATTTCATACTTGCTCCATTTTCTTCCTTGATCAACCAAGACCAAACCCTACCAAGAGAGTGAGGGATTTCATCATTCAACCTATAATTTGTAGGAATTGTGATCATTGAAGCATCATCAACATCATATCTTCATCTCATCTTTCATTTCTTGCATTTGAGGTAATTTTGGAGACTTGATGATTTTCTTGAATATATGGTATAGATAGGGCTTTGCAAGGAATTGGTTAATTTGTGTATTGGTTATTGGAAATATGTTTAGGAACTTTAAGCTTAAGATTGATGCATATATCTTGTGAATTTTGGACTTGGAGCATGAGTGAGTATGTGGGTTTCATATGATGAATTCTTGATGATCTAGTGTGGAAATATGTGTTTTTATGAATTGTTATTGATCTATATGTATGCTAGTAGGTGTATATCATGATATTTGAGCATTTAAACATGAGTTTGATCCATTTTTGTTGGTTCAGTTTTGGTACGTTGCTGATATGCTGCTATTGCTCTGTTTCTGCTGCATCTGCATATTGGGAACGACCCTTCCCGTCCCAGTTCATTCTGCGAACGGCCGTTCCCACCCCTTGCCAGCTGTCTCGCGAGACTGGGAATGGCCCTTCCCAGTTTTGGCCTGTGGCCGGAACGGCCGTTCCCAGCCCCAAAATTTCCAAACCTTTAAAGAAGCGCGGGATTTGGTTCGGGGAGTTGGGAACGGCCCTTCCCAGCCCCAGTTCAAAATTGGAACGGCCGTTCCCAGGCTCCAGAATGTGTTCAAAATTTTATGCATAAAATTGCATTTTTCAAACCCGTTTTTAATGCCTTAATTGATCGATACGTGTTATTATATGATTGTTTTGTGCATGAAATTGAACATATCATTTCATAAATTATCATTGCACGTTTCAATGTTCATGATCATGCCGTTCGTCCTAATTGGTACATTTTGAGTCGTGTCTCACGGACATTTGTCTTTTTTGCACAGACCAGCTTCCTGGTGACGACGAGCAGGCCCCGTGAGCTGTTTCCTTGTTTGTTTTGGTCGTTCAGGTGAGGTTTAATTCTAGATACATAGGACCCGTATAACCCTATGTGATGTTTTAAGCCAAAACTTATCTATATATCTATAGTTTTTCAAATAAGATTGGTTTTCAAATGATTTACCGAACTATTGAAGGAATTGATTGATTGATTGTTTGGCGAGTATTGTATTGCACCGTGGGCCCGAGGGTAGTGGCTCGAGCCAACCGGGAAAGCGTGGGCTGGCGGGTTACTCGAGAGCTACTCTCACCAAATTAGGATGACCCCTGAACCCCCTAGGAGATTAGGGGAGGAAGGAGTTCCGGGCTTAGGGATTCATGTACCCTCTGCCCAGACTGATTGGATGGTGGGGCCTTGCAATCCCACTATCACCCGAAGGAAGAATGCGTTATTGAACTTGCTAATTGTGCACTGTAATGAATTGCATGATCACCTAACTATTGAATAATAGATTGATTAATTGTACACAGTCGGAGTAAGGTTGGAGAATTGCCCTCACTCGCCGGGCCACGAATTGATTGTATTGAATTGGTTAAATTATTAAAGGGAATTAGTTGTAACCTCGGGCGATAGTATCTCTTTTTCTTTCTCAATTGTAATTTACTTTGTTTCCAAAATTATTACCCGAGACTACAACTTGCATGTATGTGCGCTTATATTTATTTATACCCCTCGCTCAGTCCGTGTTGGACTGACACCTCAACTTTTCAGTTGTTTTGCAGGTGCGTGCTAGGCGGGAATTAGAGTCTAGTGTGTCTTTAATTCAGGTCTAGCACACTTCACCTCACATTTTGTTCATGTATTGGTATTTTATATATTTTTGTAGCATGCCTTGTTACTTGTATTGGAGATGATATTGTATTGATATATAATGTTGGTACCTATTAGTAGATATGTAAATATGGTACCTATAAGTATTGAATGAAATATTGCTTCCGCTTTTATCTACTCTGAATTGATTGTTTGGTTTGGGGTTAGTCCCGCCTAGCCTTGTGTCGTTTTTTTTGTGCTGTCTCCCGTTCGCTATAGTGTCGGTTCATGTATGGATTAACCATTTCATATGTGGATTGAGACTATAGTGCGGGGGATGTGGCGCCTAGCATTCCGGGTGCTACATCCTACGGTGGTATCAGAGCCCGGTTGCAAAACCGGGTCTCTAGTGTCGTGTCTTGTGAGTTTAGGTCGCACGACATAGGAACTAATTGTCAACTTGAGAGTCTTGCATCGTTATTTGACATATTTGAACCTACTTGACTTATTTGAACTTACTTGAATTTGGTGAATTGTTTGAATTTTATAACTTATGTGCAATTTGTGAATTATTTGCACACATTTGCACCTACTAATTGAACATGCATAATAGTGCCTTGATTTCAGGATGGCTCGCGATAGACATCATCGTGATCGTTCTCTTAGACATCGACATCGTCGTGAGAGATCACCACCTCCTCCTCCACCTCCTCAGGCTCAGCCACAGGACTTTATGAACGCAGTGGTGGGTCTTATTGATCAGAGAGTCCGGGATTATGTTCCTCCACCACCACCACAGCCAGGAGCACAGATCTCAGCGGTTTTTAAGGAGTTCCAGAACCAGCATCCTCCCAAGTTTTATAAAGGAAATGATATTCAGGCCGAACAGTGGCTAAGAGAGATTGAGAGAGTTTGGGAGCTCATTCCTTGTGAGTCCTAGGAGAAGGCCCGTTGTACCATTTCTTTGATTCAGGGTGAGGCCTATTCTTGGTGGGAGAGTGCCCGGATTGTGTTAGATGCTGCAGGCGAGGAAGTGAACTGGGAAGTTTTTGTCAGAGAGTTCAGAAATAAGTCTATTCCTCCATCTTCTCGTACTCGAAGATTGAAGGAATTTGCAGAGCTTAAGCAAGGAAGCCGGTCGGTCTCAGAGTATATCGCCGAGTTTGAGAGATTGTCCCGCTATGCTCCTAATATAGCGAATGACGATTTCCATAAGGCGATGCAGCTTGTTCAGGGCCTTAGACCGGATATTCAGATAGCGATCGAGGCGGTCAACACGAGCACGTGGGCGAAGGCTACTAAGAAGGCATTGTTAGTTGAGGATTCAGTGAATGCGAGGCGGTCTACTTATCGTTCAGGTTCAGGTTCGGGCTCGGGGTCCGGATCGGGTTTCAGAGGTTCCGGATCGGGGTATAAGGGTTCAGGTTCGGGTTCTACTTCAGGTAAGAGGCCGATGGTTTATTCTTCTCCACCACCAGCTCCGAAGGGCCCAGGGAAGAAGCCCCGACCAGCAGGACCAGTGATAGAGCTCCAGTTGCTCCAGCTTTGCCACCACCACCCGAGAGGCCTGCTTGTACCTTCTGGGGTCAGAGGACGCACATCTATGATAACTGCAGGAGGTGTCTGGGTTTATGCTTGATTTGTGGGAGCGACGAGCATATGGTAGACGGATGTCTAGACCACAAGATGCCACCACCGGGAGCACAGAGACGACTGATCAGGGCTCGTGCTTATGCTTTAGACGGAGAGTAGCAGGATGCTGATATTGATCCAGCCACGGTAGTTGAAGGTACCATTTGCATACATGGCACAAACATCCAAACCTTGTTTGATCCGGGAGCTACTCATTCCTTTCTTTCGAGTGCTATATCTGTTTCTTTGCCTTTGCCTATTACTCGCTCTTCTGCATGTTATGTGGTTAGTACGCCGTTTGGTGGTAGTTTAGAATCTGATCGGGTGTTTAGAGAGGTTTCGGTGAGCATCGAGGGTCGAGTTTTCTTGTCAGACTTCATTGAGCGGCCGATAACTTGCTACAGATCCATCTTGGGCATGGATTGGTTGTACAGACATTCTGCCACAATTGATTACAGGGCGAAGAAGGTTCAGTTGGGATCAGATTTGGTTGTGGGTTGGAGTTCCAAGACTGTACCTCTACTTTCTTTCTCGGAAGCTCATAAGTTGGTTCGAGATGGAGCCACAGGTTTCATTACTTATATTCTCAACAAACCCAAGGATCAAAGTAAGCTGGAAGAAACGGAAGTAGTGAAGGAGTTTCCCGAGGTCTTTCCTGAGGAATTGGATTCGTTACCTCCAGAACGGGAAATTGAGTTTGTGATCGACTTGTACCCTAATGCAGAGTCGTACTCCAAGACTCCGTATCGTATGGCTCCGGCCGAGTTGAAAGAGTTGAAGACTCAACTTGATGCGTTGTTGGAGATTGGGTACATTAGACCGAGTTCTTCTCCCTGGGGTGCACCGGTTTTGTTCGTAAAGAAGAAGGACGACTTTGAGAATGTGTATAGACTATAGGGAGTTGAACCGGATGACAATAAAGAACAAGTATCCTTTTCCACATATCGAGGAGTTGTTTGACATACTTCAGGGATCTAAAGTCTACTCGAAATTGGATTTGAGACAAGGATACTACCAGCTGCGAATCCGAGCAGAGGATATTTCTAAGACAAGATTTAACACTCCGTACGGGCATTATGAGTTCGTAGTGATGCCGTTTGGTTTAACTAATGCCCCAACAGCTTTTATGGATATGATGCACAGGATTTTCAGGCCTTTTCTAGATAAGTTTGTGGTTATCTTTATTGATGATATCCTGGTTTTCTCTAAGTCTGTCGAGGAGCATGCAAGGTGCAAGGCACCTTCAGTTGGTATTGAGGACTTTGAAGGAGCATCAGTTATTTGCCAAATTCAGTAAGTGTGAGTTTTGGATTGACAGGGTGTCTTTCTTGGGTCACGTGATTTCGGGCAATGGTTTGGAGGTCGATCCTTCAAAGATTGAGTCGGTTTTGAAGTGGGAGAAACCTAAGAATGCCTCGGAGATCAGGAGTTTCTTGGGATTGGCAGGTTATTACCTGAGGTTTGTTAAGGATTTCTCCAAGTTAGCAGCTCCTTTAACCCGGTTGACGAAGAAGAATGTGAAATTCGATTGTGATGAAGATTGTGAGAGGAGTTTCACTTTCTTGAAAGAAAAGTTAGTTTCTGCTCCAGTGTTAGCCCTTCCAGAAGGTTCTGAAGGATATGCTGTTTATACGGATGCTTCTAAGGAAGGCTTGGAATGTGTGTTGACTCAGAAGGGTAAGGTAATTGCTTATGCATCCCGGAAGTTGAAAGAGCATGAAAAGAATTACCCGACACATGATCTTGAGCTCGCCGCCGTAGTTTTTGCACTTGGAAAGTGGAGACATTATTTGTATGGGGTGTCTTTCGAGATTTTCACGGACCACAAAAGCCTCTAGTATTTATTCACTCAGAAGAATTTGAATATGAGGCAGCGGCGTTGGATGGAAAGGTCGGAAGATTATGATTGCACGATCAAGTACCATCCCGGCAAAGCTAACGTGGTCGCCGATGCACTTAATAGGAAGGCTAGTGTGTCGAGCTTGGAAGTAAGTGAAAGTAGTGGAATCGAGCCAATTATTTTAAGGGCTCGAGTTTCTAATATTTTGATTCAGTCGGATTTGAAGTACAGGTTGTTTGAGGCTTAGAGTATGGATGTGGAGGTTCAGAAATTGGTAGCTAAGGCAAGAGCTGATCCGGAGTGTCCATTCGGGTTCGATGAAACCAGTCTTCTTCGTTTCAAGGACCGAGTGGTTGTACCCGAAGAGTTGAAACGGGTATTGCTCGAGGAAGCTCACAGATCAGCTTATTCTATCCACCCCGGAGGAAACAAGATGTATAAGGACTTAAGGTAATATTATTGGTGGCGTGGATTGAAGAAGGATGTGGCCGAGTATGTGAAGCATTGTCTCACTTGTCAGAAAGTGAAAGCCGAGCATCAGAAACCGAGAGGTCTTCTTCAGCCGTGACCTATTCTTGAGTGGAAGTGGGAACAGGTGACGATGGATTTCGTGTCCGGATTACCTAAGGTGAAAGGTAGATTCGATGGAATTTGGGTGATTATGGGCCGTTTGACGAAGTCTGCACATTTTCTGCCGGTTCGGATGTTGTATAAGATTCGCAAGCTAGCCGAGCTTTATAACCGGGAGATTGTTCGACTTCATGGGATTCCGGTTAGTATAGTTTCAGACAGAGATCCACGGTTCACTTCGAAGTTGTGGCGTGAATTGCAAGAGGTTTTGGGTACGAAGCTCCAGTTTAGTACAGCATTTCATCCTCAGACGGATGGTCAGTCCGAGAGATTAATAAGATATCTCGAGGATTTGCTTCGAGCGTGTTCTTTGGATTTTCAGTCTTCTTGGCATGATCAGCTACCTTTGATTGAGTTTGCTTGCAACAACAGTTTTCAGGCTTCAATTGGAATGGCACCATATGAGCTACTTTATGGTCGGAAGTGTCGTTCTCCGTTGTTCTTTGACCTGGAAGAGTGGAAATGAACTAAGCAGGAAGGTGTTAAGAAAGGTGAGAAATTGGAAAAACCTTCTAAGGCCGTTGAAGCTATGGTTGAGAAAGTCCAATTAATACAACAACGGATGAAATCAGCTCAGGACAGACAGAAGAGCTACGCCGATCATCGTAGAAGGGATCTCGAGTTTGAAGTTGGAGACCAGGTATTCTTGAAGGCGTCTCCACGTAAAGGATTTGCTCGGATTGGGAAAGGAGGTAAGCTTAAGCCTCGTTACTTAGGTCCTTATGAGATTTTGGAAAGAGTTGGAGAAGTTGCTTACAGATTAGACCTACCACCGAGCCTCACGGGGATTCATAATGTATTTCACGTGTCTCAGCTGAGGAAATACTGCCCCGATGAAACCGAGATCATTCCCGTTGAAGAATTGGAATTGGAACCGAATCTAACCTTTGTTCAGAAACCGATTAAGATTTTGGATAAGAAGTTTCAGGAATTAAGAAACCGGAAGATTCCCATAGTTAAGGTTCTTTGGAGAAGTGACAAGACCGAAGAAGCCACGTGGGAGACCGAAGACAAGATGAGACGGTTCCATCCAGAGTTGTTCCCTTCCGATCAGTGAATCTGGGGACCAGATTCTTTTAAGGAGGGAGGATTGTAACGGCCCAGCTTTCGGCATTTCAAGTATGAACGACACGTGTGGGTTTGAGAGTTGTAATTTAATTATTATTTGATCATTTCCTTAACTTTTCATGTCATGACATAATTTTTATAAACTTATATTCTTAGTATTTTCATTGAAATTCATATCATATTATAATTATCGCATAAATTGAACTTGATTGCATCGTGAATTGATTTCCCGAACGTGATTTAATTCTTTTATGACCTTACTAGCTCATTTTCGTAATTTTGGGACTTAATTGCATTGGACTTAATTGCTCATTTGTTATGGAATTGAACTTCATTGCATGACTTATTAAATGGAAGGACTTAATAGCAATTAGCCCAATTTTTCCTCTCTCTTTAGCTACATATCACGTACCATTTGCTTCCCTTTCATACATACACATTTCATACTTGCTCCATTTTCTTCCTTGATCAACCAAGACCAAACCCTACCAAGAGAGTGAGGGATTTCATCATTCAAGCTATAATTTGTAGGAATTGTGATCATTGAAGCATCATCAACATCATATCTTCATCTCATCTTCCATTTCTTGCATTTGAGGTAATTTTGGAGACTTGATGATTTTCTTGAATATATGGTATAGATAGGGCTTTGCAAGGAATTGGTTAATTTGTGTATTGGTTATTGGAAATATGTTTAGGAACTTTAAGCTTAAGATTGATGCATATATCTTGTGAATTTTGGACTTGGAGCATGAGTGAGTATGTGGGTTTCATATGATGAATTCTTGATGATCTAGTGTGGAAATATGTGTTTTTATGAATTGTTATTGATCTATATGTATGCTAGTAGGTGTATATCATGATATTTGAGCATTTAAACATGAGTTTGATCCATTTTTGTTGGTTCAGTTTTGGTACGTTGCTGATATGCTGCTACTGCTCTGTTTCTGCTGCATCTGCATATTGGGAACGACCCTTCCCGTCCCAGTTCATTCTGGGAACGACCCTTCCCAACCCTTGCCAGCTGTCCCGCGAGACTGGGAATGGCCCTTCCCAGTTTTGGCCTGTGGCCGGAACGGCCGTTCCCAGCCCCAAAATTTCCAAACCTTTACAGAAGCGCGGGATTTGGTTCGGGGAGCTGGGAACGGCCCTTCCCAGCCCCAGTTCAAAACTGGAACGGCCGTTCCCAGGCTCCAGAATGTGTTCAAATTTTTTTGCATAAAATTGCATTTTTCAAACCCGTTTTTAATGCCTTAATTGATCGATACGTGTTATTATATGATTGTTTTGTGCATGAAATTGAACATATCATCTCATAAATTATCATTGCACGTTTCAATGTTCATGATCACGCCGTTCGTCCTAATTGGTACATTTTGAGTCGTGTCTCACGGACATTTGTCTTTCTTGCACAGACCAGCTTCCTGGTGACGAGGAGCAGGCCCCGTGAGCTGTTTCCTTGTTTGTTTTGGTCGTTCAGGTGAGGTTTAATTCTAGCTGTTTCCTTATCTATATATCTATAGTTTTTCAAATAAGATTGGTTTTCAAATGATTTACCGAACTATTGAAGGAATTGATTGATTGATTGTTTGGCGAGTATTGTATTGCACCGTGGCCCCGAGGGTAGTGGCTCGAGCCAAGCGGGAAAGCGTGGGCTGACGGGTAACTCGAGAGCTACTCTCACCAAATTGGGATGACCCCTGAACCCCCTAGGAGATTAGGGGAGGAAGGAGTTCCGGGCTTAGGGATTCATGTACCCTCTGCCCAGACTGATTGGATGGTGGGGGCTTGCAATCCCACCATCACCCGGAGGAAGAAGGCGTTATTGAACTTGCTAATTGTGCACTGTAATGAATTGCATGATTACCTAACTATTGAATAATGGATTGATTGATTGTACACAGTCGGAGTAAGGTTGGAGAATTGCCCTCACTCGCCGGGCCACGAATTGATTGTATTGAATTGGTTAAATTATTAAAGGGAATTAGTTGTAACCTCGGGCGATAGTATCTCTTTTTCTTTCTCAATTGTAATTGTTTACTTTGTTTCCAAAATTATTACCCGAGACTACAACTTGCATGTATGTGCGCTTATATTTATTTATACCCCTCGTTCAGTCTGTGTTGGACTGACACCTCAACTTTTCAGTTGTTTTGCAGGTGCGTGCTATGCGGGAATTATAGTCTAGTGTATCTTTAATTCGGGTCTAGCACACTTCACCTCACATTTTGTTCATGTATTGGTATTTTATATATTTTTGTAGCATGCCTTGTTACTTGTATTGGAGATGATATTGTATTGATATATAATGTTGGTACCTATTAGTAGATATGTAAATATGGTACCTATAAGTATTGAATGAAATATTGCTTCCGCTTTTATCTACTCTGAATTGATTGTTTGGTTTGAGGTTAGTCCCGCCTAGCCTTGTGTCGTTTTTTTTGTGCTGGCTCCCGTTCGCTATAGTGTTGGTTCATGTATGGATTAACCATTTCATATGTGGATTGAGACTATAGTGCGGGGGATGTGGCGCCTAGTGTTCCGGGTGCTACACCTGAAATGCCGAAAGCTAGGGCGTTATACTGTTCGTAATTATCCCAAGCAAAGTGTTTATATGTATTTCTTCTAACAAATAACAAAATATAAAAAATATTTTTTTGAAATTGGAGGGGATTCATATCATATGTGAACATGCCGAATCACAGGGGTTAAACAGAATTTACCCAAAAGTTGTGGCCTAATTTAAAGTCAAATGATTTCTGTGGGACCGAACATTTCACACGATCCGGACCCAGTTGAATGTGACCGCTCCGACTCGCCATGCCCAAATGAGCAGCTTTTAAAAAAATCGTAAACCGTACTAAAATCACAACCTCAAAATTCAAATATTTCACTTTCGCGGTACAAACTTCTTACACACAGACGCCTCCATGGAGCACGGTAAGCTTCACCATCATCGCCTATGTAAATTAATCTCCAGAATCCGTGTTCTTACACATTTGCGCTGTCAATAGTTCGTTCTTTTTACGGATTTCCGATCTGCGCTAGGGTTTTTGTTCTGTCTGTTTTATTGGATATTATTTTGTTTGATAATTGCGTTATTCGTTAGTTGTTCGATTTGGTTAGTATTTATTTAGCTCCAAAAATTATTGTGGTTATGATTTTTTTTATATATTTTCCAGGTTCTGGGAAGTTCCATGTGGAAGGAATGGAATCGGTTGTCGCTACAGTGAGCGGATATCACGGTGCGGAGCGATTCAATCTCATCAAACTGATATCTCAATCTGGAGCTAGTTACATTGGAAACATGAATCAATCTATGACGCATTTGGTAGGCATTTGAATTTTTTGTTGTAAGTTTTAATTTGATTATAGTATGATTTATGGAGTTAGTGAATGCTTTGTCTGTTTTTAGGAGTTTGATTGGTTGCTTTGTTTAGGTGTGCTGGGAATTTGAAGGAAGAAAATACGACCTTGCGAAGAAGTTGAATAAGTTGAAGAAGAACAAGATACTGATAGTTAATCATTGTTGGGTTGAGGAATGTATAAAGGAAGGAAGGCGTGTTCCAGAGGAACCGTACACTTTTAAGAGGTATTTTTAGTTTTGGAAAAAGGTTTGGTTTCCTATAATTATGATGGCGTGTCTTTTTTCAAAAATTTTATATGGCTACTTAACAAATATTGACTTTTGATTTTATTAGGATGCATGATCTACATTTCAATGACATTGGTATTACTTTTAATTCTTGAATTCTGGGAATAAAGACAATTTTTATATTTTTATTTAATGTACGAGGCCCTTCTCCATGATTTGGTTGATTTTACCTGAACTAGAAACCTGGTTCTACAAGCTCTTGCCCGAGAGAAACTTTTATGCTTCACCATATTTGATGATGAAATTCGCTAGATATGTTTTTCAAGTGGATTACAACAACTGAATTAAGCTATTTTTTTTATTGTTTATGAAGTCATAGGTTTCTGTTGATGATTTTTGTAGTGGGAAAGAAATGGGACCTCTGCGTTTAGAGATCTTGATGTGTATCAACCACCCCAAGGCTCAGTCCAAAGCATTGAAGAAGGATAAAGAGCCGGTGATTGATGTTGACCTTGAAGATACTGACAATGCTGCTTGGACAGATTCTATACTCTTTGATGAGGTTTTTATCTGATCTTAATAAGTTCTTTGACATAAAACACCTGTTTTTCATTATTTACCTGGTATACTTGCACTATTCTATGAGTAGTTGTTCGTGTAGTGTGTTTTGCCAACATTTCCACTCGATCAATAGAGGTTTACACTTCAGAAGAACCAAATAAGACTATCACTATGAAGTGCCACATTACCAACATGCTAAGTCCTCTTGGTGTCATCTGATCATGTTATATTCTTTTCTGCCTCTGTACTGAACTACTGATGTGTCTATGAACAATATTCGTGGGGATTATAGTTTACCTGCTATTATGACAACCTATATTTTTGGCAGAAAAATTATATAGCATGATTTGATTGTAACCAAGTTTGTGTTAGTTCTGTATAATGCTTCACAGTTGCTTGTGATTCTGCTGCCTCATAGTCACGTCAATATTAATTAAGTTGTGATGTCGCAAATCTGATCTACATCAGAATATGTTTTCTCAGCAGGGGCAGAACAGTCATCGTTCTCATAGACCAATCAGGAAGGCAGTCAAAAAAACTTCAACAAATGCTAGTCCTAGTAGGAACAAAAATTGCATTGAGACTCTATCAGGTCCGAGTACTATGAAGGTACTGATAATTTAGACCACAAGGTTGTCCTGTTTTCAGAACAATGTCTGTAGCTCATGAAAAGTTTTATTTTCCTTTAGACTAATTAATTTAACAATTATGGTCAATTATCTTTCTCGCTGACATCTCGAACTTCGTTAGAGTTCTTTTTAAATGATATTCCTTGAAAATTCTATAGGATTTCCTAAGCAACTATTTGAAACTTGGTAGAGTTATTATTTAAAAGATATCCCTTTTGTCCCCATCCCCATTCCCACATAGCTGAGTAGTGTCTGAGCACAATTAACTTGTTCTTGCATTATTTTTCTCTATAAGTCACAGCACAGAAATCTTCGAATGTGACGTTGAAAATTATTTTTAATGCCTTTTCTTATCTCTTTAAATAGCTCAAACAAGCCAGCAACTCTTCATATTCTCGTAGACTGGAAAAAAGGACCTCAACCTCACCAGAACCTTGGCGAAAGAGTCGTAGGCTAGTTAAAAAACAGACGACCATGGAGGATTGGCTGTTAAATGTGAATTTCGAAGAAGACTGTGAGGAGATAAAAGTGTTACCTGAAAGTACTAGCAATGATGTTCCATTTGGTAGATCAGATGTTGAGAGACACCAAAGTACATCTAATAGGAGTGCATCCGATATAAGGTGTGCACAAGATAATAATAATAATAATGCTCCAAATGAAGTTGAGAATAAGGATATGAATGATGAAAATCAGAAGTCACATGTTCATGATCCGTCTTCACACCTTCCTAGTTCAGAAGAACTTAGCACAGCTGCTTATGAGGATTCCATTGACATTGGTCCTGGCAACAGACCACAATCATCAAGTGAAGTGTCATGCGTTATATGTTGGACAGATTTCAGTTCCACCAGGGGACTACTGCCATGTGGTCACCGGTTTTGTTTCTCATGCATACAGAGTTGGGCAGATCAAATGGTGTGCATTCCATCCCTTTTATTAGCCACACAACACTTTGTTCTTCACCCTACAAATTGCTGTTCCATCTTCTGCACTACAACAAATTTTCTGCTGGTTGTAGTTTGTATCTGCTTGGGTTCAGTTATATCAGACGATTGAGTTTGTTCTATGTCTCATGTTTCTGGGTTTCTAGATTCGACATATTGGTGATTCCTTCTGTATGAGCATGCAAAATATGTACTGGTTGCTTGCATTCTGCCGTCTTATCAAACTGTTCAATCTACAAAACATGTTTTTGATTCTCTCTTACTGTCTTGTAAAATCCATTTTCATTTCATTTTGTATGAGTTAATTTTAACAAATGTGGTTTTACTGACGCTGAACCCGTGACTTTCTGATTGGTCTAATTGTGATGTTGCACTGAATGATCATCTTATTAAGTTGGTTGGAGACTAGACATCTACTAGCACCAGTCACATTTTATTTATCAATTCAGTAGTTTATGGGTGATCAATAGTTATCTTATACTATTAATCATTTTGGAGATGTATTGGTTAATGTTTGTTCAATTCTTCGCAGGTTTCAAGAGGAAAGGATTCAACTTGTCCTCTATGCAAAGCTGTTTTTGATTGGATCACAAAAGTAGACGATGCTGTTCCGTCAGATCAAAAAATATATTCACAATCCATTCCACATGACAGTTCAAATTTGAATCTATACTTTCTTCCTGATGGAGCAAACTTTCCTCCCAGCAATGTGAGTATTATGACCTTTCACTTTTATGTTCAATACTATTGTCTTACTATCTGCTATGTTCCAGTAAAAAAGATCTTAGTATTAATCATAATTATCGATCGCCCTAACCTCTTTCGTCGTGGATCGATATACCTCCGCGAAATACCAACATTTGGCAGATTTATCTGTGCAATAAAAGGTGGCCAGCAAAATTAACGAGTCCTTTACAAATTACAATGTTCAGTTCCTTTTTATAACTTTTTCAAGTTTTATTTATTTTTTTTAAATCCATCGTGCCCCATGCTTCTGGTATCTTATTCATAATTCATATTTCCTTACTTATTACACATAAATATATAGGGATAATTACGCTTGCGTACCCTGAGTGTTAGACTAACTACACAAACTCTTCCTTAGCTTTGAGAAATTACAAAAACTTCTCCTGTCAAACATCTCGATTGCTGAATGGTGATGATATCATCTCTACTTCTTTTATGAGTATCCTATTTTTATCTTGAAAATTACTGGTCAATATTCGAATTTAACTATATGACTATAATAGCACGCATTTCACCAAATCGCCAAGTATGTCAAGACAAGTTATTGTAACATCCCAAACCTTAAGGGAAGTATGTCTAAGTACTCCAAACCATAGGGTATCTCGGTGTAATCATCCCTAGATATATATGACGGTAAATCCAGACGAAACTTATCTTATATACGAGAAAAAACAATTGATGCTACAGCAAATTGATTCGTTTGCATTTGACTTAGCTTTTATGGACTTTAATTTAACCATTAGACATTTTTGATGTTGTATAGGCATCACAACCAGTATGTCATATATGCTCCAGCATAGAACCAGAGGATCTGCTAGTCTCATGCCACTCCTGTGATAATAGACGCGTTCATTTTTACTGCCTTGATCCGCCATTGTTCCCCTGGACTTGTGCTCACTGCATGGATCTCCAAACTATTTACCGTCAGACCCGACAATTCACTTGACTTTATTTTCTACTTATCGTGCAAACTCTTCACCGATATCTTGCATACTCAGGTTCCACTTTGTGTGGAATGAGGACATTTAATCAATTTTTTCAGTGTCATAATCTTTGTTGCTCTTTGTGGGGGATCTGACTGTAATTTATTCGTAATCTGGGCATGAAAATCGTAGCAAATAAATTTAATTTCTTTGTTGTACGAGTTCCATTGCTCACTGTGCATGATATTTCTAACTTATTGTTATGGTTGTCAATTCTACTTTACAAGGTTTCATTCCAAAGTCCAAAGTGAAGCATATATGATAGAAAAAAAAGTGAGTCGAACAGTAAAGAGATTGAAGTTTGATTGAACTTATGACTTAAGCTAGAAAATCGTGATTCACACTTGTGAGAAATAAGTTGCACCTAACCTTAATTTTAATTGGATTTAAAAGCCTCCAAGCTTCAATAATATTTTGTATTTTTTGAACTTTGAAACTTACTAGTTCTTAATAAGAAGAGCAAAAAATATGAATGGGCCTAACCGAAGTATTACATAAAGTTGGTCTTATATAAACTGGCGTTTTAGTTGTTTGATCGTATTGTATCGGTAGCTAGGTTAATAAATGAATTCAATTATTTGATCTACTTAAAATATATAATTTAATGGATCGTGAAAATGTTTATTCGAGTATTGTGGGTTTTTTATGTATAAAAATTCTTTCATATTTTAATTATGATTAATCGACTTATAATTTAAGTACACCATTAATTAGAAGAATATATTAGGATTGTGATTCTCAATCGAAATACATACAGACACAATGTTTTATTTTGCTACCATCTCAAAAGGACGATAGACTATCAGGACTCTCTCTACTTATTGTAAACTCATTTATTTATTGGATGAATTACATTTCACTATCCTTTATTTAGGTCAAATTATAAAGTAGTTTATCTAGATTGAAAAATTATATTTTAGTCTATGTGAGTCTTGTTTCGTTTGGATCCTAACAAAAATTGTAGAAGTGTATTTATGCCCCCTGACGGTTCGTAACGGTATTATATTGAATAGGGTTAATCTTTGTTTGCACCCCAACCTTTTGGGGTTTTGCACTTTAATACCCAAACATTTAAATTTTGACGAATTAGTATCTTACCTTTAAAAATTGCAATACTCAGGTCAAAATTCCGGTGGAATATTCTAAATTCCAATGGAATATTCCGGTCAAGATGAAAAATTTAAGGACAATTCAGTTGTTTCAAAATTTTATATATTAAAAAAATTAAAAGAAAAGTAAAATAAAAATCTGAATATAATTAATTTATGATATTTACTTATATAATATATATAAAATAAAAATCTGAATATAATTAATTTATGATATTTACTTATATATATATATATATTGATCTCTCAGAGTTTTCCCCCACCCAATTAAGCGAGAGACTAATCCTCCGAGGTACTGAAGACGCTTATTGCGGGAATCTCTCCCAACGTAATTTTTTACATACACAAGGTTTGAACCTGAGACCTTGCTTAAGTGAACTCAAACCTTTGTCCACTTGAGTTAGTGATGATGTAACGCCCCGGTTTCTGGATGAACAGGTAAGCACGCCACGTGTGAGTTTGAGCGTAGGTTTATTTTATTTCTTTAATTTTATGATATATTCACATGCGACATTTCATATTTTTATAAAATTCATGAAACATTATTTATATCAATTCTTTGAATTCATATCATTGAAAATATTATTTCATGACATGGAAAATATTCTCTTGCATGAAATTAATACCGAGAGTGATAAATTACCAAATTGTTCCTAGTTAAATATTCTTTAAAATTCTAGGGACTTAATTGTCAATCCTTTAAGGACTTAATTGATCATAACTCAAAACCATATATATACTTGATTGCATGACTTGAATGCTTGGAGGATTAAATGGCAATTTGAGCATTTCACATTCTTCCAAAAATGGTGAATCACGTAAAAACATATCTCCAAGCTTCCTTGCTCATTTCTACCCAAAATTTTCCCCAAACACATTTGCTCTCATTCTCGGTTCCTCCAAGGAAAGAAAAGGAAGAAGTTTTCTCAATCAATCATCAAGATTTCAAGAAGTTAGCCAAGCTTTTGAGAGTTGATCACCATCTTCATCCATCTTCTTCATTTCTTAGCTTTCAAGGTTGGTTTGCATGGAAGTGATGATTCTTGCTCATAATTGACATGCTTAGGGTTTGAGAATTATATGCTAGATGAATGAATTATAGTTAGGAGCATGATATTGTGATCATTTCATGAATTATGGCATGAATTGTTTATGAAATTGTTGAATATTGAGCTTGATTGACCAAGTTTGATCATGAGGATGAAGCATGAATTTATGATGATATTTCATGGTTTTAGGTGTTTAAGTGTTACTTTATCATATATGGAAGATATATGCATAAGAAGTGTCAACAGTAATAGCTTTTGGGGATCAAAAATGGAATTTGTTGCTTCCTTTTGTGCTTTGCTGAGAGTTTCCCCTGTTTCTGCTCTGTTTTTTTCAGTTGCAGAAACTGGGAACGACCGTTCCCAGCCTCAAGCCTTTGTGGGAACGGGCGTTCCCATCTCTTTTCAAATAATAGGGCGGCCGAGCATGGGAACGGCCGTTCCCATTTTGGCCTTGCGCCGGAAGGGCCGTTCCCAGCTCAAAGGCGCATTTTAAATGGAAAAACGTTGCCGCATTTTCTGGGCAACGGGAACGACCGTTCCCATTTTGCAAAGGGGACCGGAACGGCCGTTCCCACCTGACATGCAGAACAAAAATTTCTGCATAAAATTACGTTTTTGACCCCTCGATCCAACGACTTCTTTGACCCCGAATTGCTATAATACGTGCTAATATGATGTGAAACGACATGTTATCATACCACATTGCATTTTCATGGTCGTCTCGACACATTTCCGCCGTTCGTCATATTTTGGTCATTTTAGTTCATATCTCATGTTCATACGTCGTATTTGCACAGGTCACGAGGGCGTGGACGGGGAGCAAGCTCCTTAGAACACTTCTTTATTATAATTGCAAGAAAAGGTGAGGTTTTGTTTTGGTAAAACGAACCCTATAACCCTTATGTGCTAGTTTTCGGCCAAAACGTATTATACTTATAAATGATTTCCAAACCATGAACATTTCAAGCAAGCAATTCATGATTTCAAGCATGTTTGACGAGTACATGATTGCACGTGGGCCCGAGGGTAATTCTTGAGCCAACCGGGAAAGCAAGGGCTGACGGGTAACTCCTGAATTATCCTCACATTGTTGGGATCACCCCCGAAGCCACTAGGAGATTAGTGGTGGAAGGAGTTCCGTGTCTAGAGGGTCATGTCCTCTACACACACCATGTCGTGGATAGTCGAGCCTTGCAAACTCGCTATCACCCGGAGGAAGAAGGAGACTGGGGATTAATCCGGCATGTCGGGTTATCCTCGGGTTATTGCATGATTTCTAGCATGAAATTGGTTATGTGAGCACTAAATAAATTGCATGATCACGTATTTATCAAGCAAGCAAGCATGATCACGTATTGTTCACTATTGGGAGTCCGGTTGGAGATTGCCCTTGCTCGCCAGGGCCACATGTTCATGACATTGACAAGCATGGATAAATAAACGTGTTAAGATGATTGGTTGTAATCTCGGGCAAAGATTAAACTTCTTGAATTACATATCTATTTTATTCTAAAGTCTTCACCCGAGGCTACAACTTGCATGTGACGTGTGATATATATATTATTGCCCCTCACTCAGTCTTCGGTAGACTGATACTTCACTTTTCAGGTACCTTTGAGCGTGGTCGTGCTAGGCGGGTGTCCGGTCGTTCGAGTATTGCATTTTCATGAGTCTAGCACCGTACCTTCATGTATATTACTTTTGAGATATTTCATGTTATTGATCGGTATTAGTATTTTTGGATACGTGGTTATGTATATTATTAAGAGATGATAATGTATTGATAGTTAAAGTGGTATCTATAAGTATTTATTCGGTAAATATGGTACCTATATGTACGAATGATTTAATTGCTTCCGCTTTCATTATCATGTTTGCTTTGAGGTTGTTGGGGAGAGTGTCCCGCCTAGCTCGTCATTTTTATTGTCACCCGTTCGCTATAGTTTTGGTTTATGTATGAACTTTCCATTTCATACGTGGATCGAGGCTATAGTGCGGGGGATGTGGTGCCCAGGGGGTTAGGGTGCTACATCTACAGGTGGTATCAGAGCCCGGTTGCAAAACCGAGGTTCTCGAGTCGTGTCAAGTCAGTCTAGGTCGCACGACATAGGATTATGTGGTATTTGGGAGTCTGCATTTGGTTGACTTACCTGAATTACTTACTTCTTCGCATTATTTGAGCTACTTGATCTTCTTTGAACATGTGCTATTTGATATTATGGAAATTGTGTGCACACATTTGCATTTATTGATCAAGCCACGCATGTTTAGTGATCTAATTTCAGGATGGAGCACGACAAACATTCCAGTGACCGATCCTCGAGGCACAGGCATCATCACCGCCGACATCATCGCCGCGAGAGATCACCACCTCCTCCGCTTGACCAGGCACAGCCCCAGGATTTTATGAACGCGGTAGTGGGGCTAATCGATCAGAGGCTACAGGAAAGGGTTCCTCCACCACCTCCAGCACCAGTAGCACCTCCGGAGAACCCCATTTCTGCTATTTTACGAGAGTTTCAGAACCAGCGTCCCCCGAAGTTCTATAAGGGAGACGATATACAGGCAGAAATGTGGCTAAAAGAGATCGAAAGGATTTGGCAGCTTATCCCTTGTGACAGTCAGGAGAAGGCTCGCTGTACACTTACTCTTATTTAGGGTGAGGCCTATTCTTGGTGGGAGAGCACCCAGATCGTTTTGGAGGCAGCTGGGACAGAGATTACTTGGGAGGTCTTCGTACGGGAGTTCAGAAACAAGTATATTCCTCCAGCTTCCTGTACTCGCAGGTTGAGAGAGTTCACCGAGCTAAAGCAGGGAGGCAGGTCTGTGGGTCAGTATATCGCCGAGTTCGAGAGACTTTCTCGCTATGCACCCAACATAGCGAATGATGACTTTCACAAGGCGATGCAGTTCGTCCAGGGACTCAGGCCAGATATTCAGGATGCGCTGAAAGCAGCTAATACCAGCACCTGGGCAAAAGCTACCACTAAGGCCCTAAAAGTTGAGGATTCGGATAGTGCTAGGAAAGCTACTGCGCGGACTGGACAGGCTTCGGGCTCGAGAGCAGGTCAGGGATCGAGCTCAGGGAAGAGGCCGATGATTTACTCTGCACTCCCAGCTCAAAAGAACCCCGGGAAGAAGCTTAAGGCGACAGGGCCATTACCGAGAGGTCCGAGAGCTCCAGCACCACCCCAGCCACCTCAGAGACCGGGCTGCAGATGGTGTGGACTTCCTACACATACCTACGATAACTGCAGATGCCGGTTGGGCTTATGTTTGATCTGCGGGAGTGACGAGCACATGGTTGATGGTTGTCCGGATCGTCAGGATCCACCACCTGCAGGACCGAGGCCACTTGTGAGGGCTCGAGCTTATGCACTCGCTGGAGAGGAGCAGGATGCAGAGATAGACCCCGCCGCGGTAGTTGAAGGTATTATTTGCATCCATGGCACGAACATCCATACATTATTTGATCCAGGAGCTACACACTCCTTTCTTGCACACTCTATTGCTATTACTTTGTCATTGCCTGCTATGTGTACTTCTGTGCGCTATCTAGTTAGTACTCCTTTCGGTAGTAGGCGAGAGACGGATCAGGTTTACAGGGATGTTCCAGTGGTGATTGAAGGCCGGGAGTTTCTGATAGATTTCATTGTTATGCCAATGGAGAGATACGGAGCTATATTGGGGATGGAATGGTTATACAGGCATTGTGCTACAGTTGATTGTAGAGCTAAGAAGGTTCAGTTGGGTTCAGAGGTTGTTACGGGCTGTACTTCGAAGACTGTACCCCTACTTTCGTTTTCAGAGGCTCAGAGATTAGTCAGAGACGGGGCTACAGGGTTCATTGCCTATATTCTGAACAAGCCAAAAGATCAGGTGAAATTAGAGGACACCGAAGTGGTAAAGGAATTCCCCGAGGTATTCCCAGAGAAGTTGGATTCTTTGCCTCCTGAACGAGAGATTGAATTTGTGATCGATCTTTTCCCGAATGCTGAGCCGTATTCAAAGACTCCTTACAGGATGGCTCCAGCGGAATTAAAGGAATTAAAAGTCCAGCTGGAAGCATTGTTGGAAGTTGGGTACATTCGACCGAGTTCTTCGCCTTGGGGAGCACCAGTTTTGTTTGTAAAGAAAAAGGACGGGACTTTAAGAATGTGCATTGACTACAGGGAGTTGAACAGGATGACTATCAAGAACAAGTATCCCCTCCCACATATCGAGGAGTTATTCGATATACTTCAGGGTTCCAAGGTTTATTCAAAATTGGATTTAAGACAGGGGTACTATCAGCTGCGCATCCGAGCAGAGGATATTCCTAAGACAGGATTCAATACTCGGTACGGGCACTATGAGTTCGTGGTTATGCCATTTGGATTAACTAACGCCCCAGCAGCTTTTATGGATATGATGCACCGGATATTCAGGCCTTTCCTCGACAAGTTCGTGGTGATTTTTATTGATGATATTCTGGTTTTCTCAAAATCAGCTGAGGAGCACGCGAGACATCTCAGGCTCGTTCTTCAGACATTAAAAGAACATCAGTTGTTTGCTAAGTTCAGTAAGTGTGAATTTTGGATCGATCAGGTTTCCTTCTTGGGGCATGTGATTTCAGGAAAAGGGTTGGAAGTCGATCCCTCGAAAATCGAGGCCGTGCTCAAGTGGGAGAAACCAAAGAATGCCTCGGAAATTAGAAGCTTCTTGGGATTGGCCGGGTACTACAGAAGGTTTGTTCAGGACTTCTCCAAGATTGCTGCACCCTTAACCCGATTGACAAAGAAGGATGTTAAGTTTGTCTGGGATGAGAAATGTGATCAAGGCTTTAATTTTCTGAAAGAAAAGTTAGTCTCAGCTCCGGTGTTAACTTTACCCGAGGGTTCAGAGGGATATGCGGTGTACACCGATGCTTCTAAAGAAGGCTTAGGTTGTGTTTTGACTCAGAAAGGAAAAGTGATCGCTTATGCTTCTCGAAAGCTAAAGGAATATGAAAGGAATTATCCAACACACGACCTAGAGCTTAGAGCCGTGATCTTTGCTCTCGGGAAATGGAGACATTATCTTTACGGGACTTCCTTTGAGATTTTTACCGACCACAAGAGCCTCCAGTATTTATTCACAAAGAAAGATTTGAATATGAGGCAACGGCGTTGGATGGAAAAGCTAGAAGATTATGATTGTACAATTAAATACCATCCCGGGAAAACAAATGTGGTCGCCGATGCACTTAGCAGAAAGGCGAGTGTATCGAGTTTGGAAATAAAGGAAAGTGAGGAAGTTGTCCCGATTGTGTTAAAGGCTCGGGTTTCTAATATCACAGTTCAGCCGGAATTCAAGCATCAGTTATTTGAGGCTCAGAATAAGGATCCGGAAGTGCAGAAGCTTGTAAGTAAAGCTAAAGATGACCCGGAGAGTCCGTTTGGGTTTGATGAGACCGGGTTGCTTCGGTTTAAAAACAGAGTAGTAGTACCTGAAGAATTGAGACGGGTCCTACTTGAAGAAGCTCACAAGTCAGCCTACTCGGTCCACCCAGGAGGGAATAAAATGTATAAGGATTTGAAACAATATTATTGGTGGAACGGGATGAAGAGAGACGTGGCAGAGTACGTGAAACATTGCTTGACTTGTCAGAAAGTGAAAGCTGAGCACCAAAAGCCCACGGGACTTCTACAACCGTTACCCATTCCTGAGTGGAAGTGGGAACAAGTAACGATGGACTTTGTTTCTGGATTACCGAAGGTTAAAGGCGGGTTTGATGGAATTTGGGTAATCGTGGATAGATTTACAAAGTCTGCTCACTTTCTACCAGTCCGGATGTCCTATAAGATTCCGAAGTTGGTTGAAATCTATAACAGAGAGATTATTCGACTTCATGGTATTCCGGTGAGTATAGTTTCAGACCGAGACCCGAGGTTTACTTCTAAGTTGTGGCAAGAATTACAGGCTGTCTTGGGGACGAAACTTAAGTTCAGTACAGCATTCCACCCGCAAACAGACGGTCAAACGGAAAGGTTAATCAGGTATTTGGAAGATCTTCTTCGGGCTTGCGCGATGGATTTTCAGAACTCGTGGTCAGAACAGCTTCCCTTGATCGAGTTTGCTTATAATAACAGCTTTCAGGCTTCGATCGGGATGGCTCCTTATGAACTCCTTTATGGCAGAAAGTGCCGATCTCCGTTGTTCTTCGACTTGGAAGAGTGGAAATGGTCGAAACAGGAAGGAGTAAAGAAAGGGGAAAGATTCGAAAGGCCTTCCAAAGTCGTTCAAGCTATGATTGAAAAGGTTTAGATGATTCAACAACGGATGAAAGCCGCGCAAGATAGGCAAAAGAGCTATGCCGATAAGCGCCGAAGAGATCTAGAGTTTGAAGTTGGTGACCGGGTATTCTTGAAGGTGTCACCAAGGAAAGGTTTCACCCGGATCGGGAAAGGAGGAAAACTTAATCCTCGCTATTTAGGTCCGTTCGAGATTCTGGAAAGAATAGGCGAGGTAGCCTATCGACTGGACCTACCACCGAGTCTTACGGGGATTCATAACGTATTTCATGTTTCACAACTAAGGAAATATTACACCGATGAGACTACGATTCTCCCCGTGGAAGAAGTTGAGCTGGAACCGAATTTGACATTTGTTCAGAGACCGGTAAAAATCATGGATCGGAAATTTCAAGAGTTGAGAAACCGGAGAATTCCCATGGTTAAAGTGTTGTGGAGAAGCGATAAAACCGAGGAAGCCACTTGGGAAACAGAGGATAAAATGAAACGGTTCCACCCGGAGTTGTTTGAGCAAGACTAGAGAATCTGGGGACCAGATTCTTCTAAGGGGGGGAGAGTTGTAACGCCCCGGTTTCCGGATGAACAGGTAAGCACGCCACGTGTGAGTTTGAGCGTAGGTTTATTTTATTTCTTTAATTTTATGACATATTCACATGCGACATTTCATATTTTTATAAAATTCATGAAACATTATTTATATCAATTCTTTGAATTCATATCATTGAAAATATTATTTCATGACATGGAAAATATTCTCTTGCATGAAATTAATACCGAGAGTGATAAATTACCAAATTGTTCCTAGTTAAATATTTTTTAAAATTCTAGGGACTTAATTGTCAATCCTTTAAGGACTTAATTGATCATAACTCAAAACCATATATATACTTGATTGCATGACTTGAATGCTTGGAGGATTAAATGGCAATTTGAGCATTTCACATTCTTCCAAAAATGGTGAATCACGTAAAAACATATCTCCAAGCTTCCTTGCTCATTTCTACCCAAAATTTTCCCCAAACACATTTGCTCTCATTCTCGGTTCCCCCAAGGAAAGAAAAGGAAGAAGTTTTCTCAATCAATCATCAAGATTTCAAGAAGTTAGCCAAGCTTTTGAGAGTTGATCACCATCTTCATCCATCTTCTTCATTTCTTAGCTTTCAAGGTTGGTTTGCATGGAAGTGATGATTCTTGCTCATAATTGACATGCTTAGGGTTTGAGAATTATATGCTAGATGAATGAATTATAGTTAGGAGCATGATATTGTGATCATTTCATGAATTATGGCATGAATTGTTTATGAAATTGTTGAATATTGAGCTTGATTGGCCAAGTTTGATCATGAGGATGAAGCATGAATTTATGATGATATTTCATGGTTTTAGGTGTTTAAGTGTTACTTTATCATATATGGAAGATATATGCATAAGAAGTGTCAAGAGTAATAGCTTTTGGGGATCAAAAATGGAGTTTGTTGCTTCCTTTTGTGCATTGCCGAGAGTTTCCCCTGTTTCTGCTCTGTTTTTTTCAGTTGCAGAAACTGGGAACGACCGTTCCCAGCCTCAAGCCTTTGTGGGAACGGGCGTTCCCATCTCTTTTCAAATAATAGGGCGGCCGAGCATGGGAACGGCCGTTCCCATTTTGGCCTTGCGCCGGAAGGGCCGTTCCCAGCTCAAAGGCGCATTTTAAATGGAAAAACGTTGCCGCGTTTTCTGGGCAACGGGAACGACCGTTCCCATTTTGCAAAGGGGACCGGAACGGCCGTTCCCACCTGACATGCAGAACAAAAGTTTTTGCGTAAAATTACGTTTTTGACCCCTCGATCCAACGACTTCTTTGACCCCGAATTGCTATAATACGTGCTAATATGATGTGAAACGACATGTTATCATACCACATTGCATTTTCATGGTCGTCTCGACACATTTCCGCCGTTCGTCATATTTTGGTCATTTTAGTTCATATCTCATGTTCATACGTCGTATTTGCACAGGTCACGAGGGCGTGGACGGGGAGCAAGCTCCTTAGAACACTTTTTTATTATAATTGCAAGAAAAGGTGAGGTTTTGTTTTGGTAAAACGAACCCTATAACCCTTATGTGCTAGTTTTCGGCCAAAACGTATTATACTTATAAATGATTTCCAAACCATGAACATTTCAAGCAAGCAATTCATGATTTCAAGCATGTTTGGCGAGTACATGATTGCACGTGGGCCCGAGGGTAATTCTTGAGCCAACCGGGAAAGCAAGGGCTGACGGGTAACTCCTGAATTATCCTCACATTGTTGGGATCACCCCCGAAGCCACTAGGAGATTAGTGGTGGAAGGAGTTCCGTGTCTAGAGGGTCATGTCCTCTACACACACCATGTCGTGGATAGTCGAGCCTTGCAAACTCGCTATCACCCGGAGGAAGAAGGAGACTGGGGATTAATCCGGCATGTCGGGTTATCCTTGGGTTATTGCATGATTTCTAGCATGAAATTGGTTATGTGAGCACTAAATAAATTGCATGATCACGTATTTATCAAGCAAGCAAGCATGATCACGTATTGTTCACTATTGGGAGTCCGGTTGGAGATTGCCCTTGCTCGCCAGGGCCACATGTTCATGACATTGACAAGCATGGATAAATAAACGTGTTAAGATGATTGGTTGTAATCTCGGGCAAAGATTAAACTTCTTGAATTACATATCTATTTTATTCTAAAGTCTTCACCCGAGGCTACAACTTGCATGTGACGTGTGATATATATATTATTGCCCCTCACTCAGTCTTCGGTAGACTGATACTTCACTTTTCAGGTACCTTTGAGCGTGGTCGTGCTAGGCGGGTGTCCGGTCGTTCGAGTATTGCATTTTCATGAGTCTAGCACCGTACCTTCATGTATATTACTTTTGAGATATTTCATGTTATTGATCGGTATTAGTATTTTTGGATACGTGGTTATGTATATTATTAAGAGATGATAATGTATTGATAGTTAAAGTGGTATCTATAAGTATTTATTCGGTAAATATGGTACCTATATGTACGAATGATTTAATTGCTTCCGCTTTCATTATCATGTTTGCTTTGAGGTTGTTGGGGAGAGTGTCCCGCCTAGCTCGTCATTTTTATTGTCACCCGTTCGCTATAGTTTTGGTTTATGTATGAACTTTCCATTTCATACGTGGATCGAGGCTATAGTGCGGGGGATGTGGTGCCCAGGGGGTTAGGGTGCTACAGATGACAATGAGTTGAGCCGGCTCGCGAACCTCACGAGTTGGTTTGCAAAATGCTCGGGCCCGGATTCGAGAAGAACGAGCCGAGTTGAACCTTGACTTGGCTCGTGACTGCCACGAGCCGAACTCGAGGCTGGAACTTTTTGTTCTTTAGCTCGCGAACCATAGTGTTTAATAGATATATATATATATATATATATATATATATATATATATATATAGTCAATTAGTCATGGATGACTAGTATACATACATTAAAGAAAGCCTGTTTTAAAAAATTATTTACGAACAATAGCACTTAGTTACTTAACATTTTTCCTTTTCATTCCTCAGTTCACTTTCCAAAAAACCCTAGGAGCCGCAGCTGCCCACGCACCATCCCACCATCGGCGAATGCCACCACCGTCAACGCCATCCCTCACTCACGCAGTGCCTATCCTCCGATTGATTCTCCGACTGTCGCTTGCCCTTCACTCAAGCATCGCCACCAGGCCCACCACCACGCGTGTTACCACCGCACACAGCGCTACCATCTCTGAGCGCCACCACGCCGCAACGCCTTCTCCGCTATCCAGAATCCAGATTTAAAGGTATGAAATTCATTTTTATTCAATTTTTTTTAATTTGAAATCTGAATTGATGAATTGAGTTTTATGTTTGAAATATCGAATTGATGCTTGCAAATTGAGTTTATGGAAGATACTGTTTTTGAAATTGATAGTTTAATGGCCGAGTTTAATGTCTGAAATTGATGGTTAATTATTGCAAGTCTAAAATATGTTGTTAATGCTTGAGAATTTGATGTTTAATGTCTGAAATTGTTGTTTAATGGCTGCAAGTTTGAAAACTTTTATGTTTAATGGTTTGAAATTTTTGTTTGATGGACTAAAATTATAATGTTCATAGCCTGCAAGTGTGAAAAATTATTGTTTAATATCTGAAATTATTATTTAATGTTAGAATGTCGACTTCAACTTTAAGAATGGAGTCAGAAAGCATGGATCGAATCAAGCAAGTGGAGGGAGAAGTGGATCTTCTTCAAATGCATTTGGTGGATGGAATTTATTCAGTACTTTGGTTCGGACTACCGATACGGATACACCAATAAAAAGTGAGTTAGATGTTTACCTTGAAGAGAGATGCCATGAGTATGATCCGAGTTTGGGCCCTAGTGCATTCAATGGGATGGTGGAGGCAAAATGCATACAAATTTCCAACATTATCCATTATGGCCAAAGATATTCTAGGCGTGCCTGTTACTACTGTAGCACCCCAAACGGAAGGCACCACACCTCCCGCACTCAGACCCGACCCGTATATGAAATGGGAAATCCATACACGTGCCATATCAGAGCGAACAGGGACTCACTCACTCACTATGCTAGGCGGGAACTAAACCATCGAAACCAATCAAACAATTCTAACAAGATAAGTGCAATTATGGAAGTGGACCATATATTCAAAATTATATCAAACATAGAGACAGGTTCAACTACCATAGGTACCTAGTCCCGAAATTCCAACATATACATAAATCATAAACACAATCATAAATACGTGTTTAATCTATCGCTAGAAGCCTATCCCGATTCAATGACATAAAATCAATACGATTCATGGTAATATAATCAATTACAGTATGCGATGGTGTGACTCGAACTAGACCTTTAAACTCGACAGACCCGAACTCCCGCTTAGCACTCCAAACCTGTAAAAGAACTGAAAACAAAGCTGGGTTCAGTTTATAGGAGACTGGTGGGTATAAAATAGGATTTAATATAATAAATAGTGCAGAATTAAACACCCTCACATGTAAGTCATAATCCCGTGCGAGGTTTTGAAATATTTTCCCAAGTGGATGAAAACAAGGAAAACAATGCTCGGGATTACAACAATCAATTTCATTCATTCGATACAATCATGCAGTCAATACGTGAGCCCGACGAGGGGGTAAATTCTCCAACCTCCACCTCGTGTGTGCATTTATTCATTTATTCGTTCATTAGTGATCACACAATCATTCATTCAGTTACAATCATTCATTCATTCAATCCTTCATGCGATCAATCACTACACTTACACCTTTTTCGTTCGGGCAGTGGACGGGTTAGCAAGACCCGGCCACCTCATTCATTGACCAAAGGGGGTTCATGAGTTCCCCAAAAGCACTCAGCTTCCCTTCTTCGCTAATCTCCTAGCGAGTTTCGGACTCTATGATTTTTGGTGGGACTAATGTACGGAGATCCCCGTCAACCCGAGCTTCCCTGGATAGGCACGTACACTAGCCCCGAGCCCCCATTCATTATGTTCACTGATCTCGCGAAATCATTAGGTAGGGTTCATAAAGAAAGGCTTTATGTTGAAACATTGACTCTTTGAAAGACTCGATATAGATATAGATATACTTTTGGCCGAAATCATGCACATTAGGGTATATTGGGTCATTTCTTAACTAATAGTAGAGAAACCCACCTGTTACACCTTACCGAACAATACCAAAAGAAAGAAGGACTTGAAGATAGCCTATGAACCCGACACGTCTCCAAATGACACGGTAGAAGAATGACACGGTGCAATCGTGAGACTCAAGACCCCAAATAAACCATATATGACGCACGACAATGCATTAACGTGGTATGATATGCATAAGAAATAACAATGTGTCATGGAGATATTCATGTATACAATTAATGTCACTTAAACACATAAACAATTCAATTGTTCATTACACGAATAAATCGTGCCAATTCATTATCATTCGCTCATTCAAGATCAATTGTTTATTTAATACAAGAACCAAAGAGATATCATTCAAGACAAAGAAACGAGGTATGAATTCATACGTGCATGTAGGAAGGTATATAAAGTACATCTTGTTGAATATCACATATAAAATCACCGAAATCACGTAATAAGTTCATAGTAAATCATATATTACATGAAATAACAAGTATACAATACATGAGGAGGTCAAGGAAGTTAAAGAAAAGCAAGAAAAAGGATTTGAGCAACTATGGGTGAAAGTTGACAGTTTAACGTATGCACAGGCTGTAGAAAATTCGATATATCTTGAGTTCTAGAAGTTAGAATTGGATTTTATGAAATGCATATGAAACTAGACATACAGAGATTTCCAACGATATATAGATTGAATTTTGGTTCAAAGCGATGTGAAAATGGCGAAGGTTTGAAGTTGGATGAAAGCAGATTATCGGTGAAGTGGCGACACCAAAATGGATCAATTATTTCTCAAAATCAAGGAATGCTTTTAAGGTGATTCCAATTGGAAATGTTCTAGACTTCAAGAGGTTTTAGTGGTCTAAAAATCAAGTCAATCGGAACTCGTTTGGGTAGGTAATGACGAGCAAATAACAAATGAAAGGAGAAAAAAACATGCAGTGTAGAAGGGCGCAGCCTAAACTCGAAAGTAGGCTAAAAAATGGTCGCATCCTTGACCCAAAATGACCTGAAAACGGTCACGGTTGGGACCTGGTACTGTAGAAGTCGAAACATAGGAAAAAAAGGGGTTACGGCCAGCACAAAAAATGAACTAAACGTGGTCACGGCCCCGACCGGTTGCGCAGCAGCAGCAAAACAGAGCAAGAACAAGGCTGTAACGTCTCAAAGCTTCAACCAACTCCATGCCAACAAGATCAGATAATAATATGCAGTAAAAGAGCAAGAATTCAGTCCCAAAACAACTCCTAAACATGCTCAAAACCATCCATACGTGAGGAAGAGATGCAAGAGATTATATCATCCAATTTCATCCAAATTTCATTAATGGCATCTTATTAAATCTTCAACTACCATAAAATACATGTCCATAAATGAAATAAGGGAATTAAGATGATCACTTCCATGCTTTAAAACAATTAAAATCATCAAGGAATTTGTGAGATCAAGAAATGATACCAAAACCTAACTATTCATTCATATACTCAAAACTCCATGAATATAAGCTCAAAATTAGGGATGCATAGCTTAAAATGACCACTAATCGATGTATGTTACAATCCTAAACTCACCTCTTGAATTGGTTGAAGGTTGGAAGAGATTTGAACTCAAAATCTCCAAGGTTTGCAAGGTGACGAGAAGAAACTGGAAGTCAGGTGCTTGGATGGGTTTTTCCTCTTTGTATCAGGTATGGTTCAAATGGGGGTGGTTAGGGGCTGAAAGAGGGTTAAGTTAGGTTTCCAAAAAGTCTAACCATGGTTAATTTGGTCAAGTATGGTGAGGGATATGGCAAAAATGGTCAACTTGTATCTTCCACTGTCCGGGATTGCAATTTCTCGATCCTTAGATTCTTCTACATCCATGGAATTAGCATCCGAACTTCTCCTCGAGATTCAACCCTTCAACATACCCAAACTCTCTTACAAAATTGACCCCTAATGTGGTTCCGAACCCTACTTCTAGTCATCACCTTGTTCAAGATTCCCTTGCTTATCCTTTATGAGTTTAGATTGGTGAATTGAACTTGTTTTCCAATTGCTTATACTTGAGCGCATAATTTCCTTCCAAGGAGTCTTTGCCTTTCTTTATCGTTTCCATTTGTTGCTCCATATTTCCCAATTCGACCTCACAACACGACAATTCAGCTTAGATTTGGAAAATGAACTCAAATCCGGTCCTTAGCATTGTCACCTTACATGAACATGTATTTACCACGTTACTTGGCTCTTTCTAATCCTTTCTCGACTCGTTTTCCATCTTAGTCGAAATCCAGATCACCCGAACTCTAACTCCTCTCGATCTTGGTTTCTACAAACTCGATTTCTAATAACTAGGTTTATTTAGAAATCCTTCTTTGAAGACCCTTAGCGCTTAACTCCCACCGGACCTATTTTACCTTGAATCCTCTTAATTATCGACACCTCTTCAATGATCCAAACCCTGAACTAAAGTACCTTCGGGATTCATTCACTTCTTTCCTTAGGTTGAACGATCCCATTGAATCTAATTAAGGCACCCAATGTGGTAGAGCCGTATGTGTAACGCCCCCACCCGTACCGGAACATGAGGAGAGCGGCGTCTCAACCCCCGCACCGAAGCACCTCTCAAGTAATGGTGTGAGCCATCACTCAAGAAACACTCCAGTGAACGGCTATCTATCAGAACTATACGTGTATAACGATGTGGCTATGCAGCCGAAAATCAAAGTATTTTAAAACTTTTCAAAACATGTGCGTGATGGCATGTAACAAGCAAGAACATATTGATCGTGTAAGAGAGACTTGTCATATCAGAACATATAACATATTCATATATAAGCACCGATATAGCAGAGTTCAAGGTATCGGTAGCAGAGTAGCAGGAAGAGTATAACAAAGATACTTAAGTATTCAGAAACATAAAGTAATGCAACCATATAACATATATAGGACACAAAAGAGAAATAATACTAAGTCCTGACTGAAACAAAAATGACAATCTAGAGCTTCAAGATACCTCTAGACTGCGGCTGCAAGACCTGAAACCACGAGGCAAGAAAACGGGAGAGGTATTAGTCAAAAGGACTAAGTGAGGGAATACTTTAAAGAAAGTACTGAGCGATAAAGAACTTGAACTAAAGTTTAGAACTGTTAATGCAATGCTTTTAAAGAAGAACTTGAAACAAGTTCGATTGATAAAACTGTCGAATGCAATGCTGTAAAAGAAGAACTTAAAACAAGTTCGATTGATAAAATTGTCGAATGCAATGCTGTAAAAGAATTCGGGTTTCAAAACTCTTTCATGAATGCTATCACACGCCCACACATATGCTGTAGATGGTGCATAGCTCTTTCATAAAACGGGATAAGGGTAAAGTGAATTTTTCCAAATATGAACCATCATTTATGAAACAGAATTTTGCCCGCAAGCTAGGCTCCTCCATCCTTACTCCAGAAAACATGATGAAGTAGAGTATCAGACCAGGATCAACAATAACTCCACATATAGTAGAGCATCGGACCAAGGTCAACAATACCCCACCAACACATACAAACATGCACCATCCTCCACCGGTTGTCACTTCGGGTAGCTAGCCCTAGGCGACCTTTAAACATGTAATGGGAATAGATTTACGGTCCATTCCCAGATAGATTGTCCTGACTTAACAAACCTCCTGTTAAAAGTCGGTGTCAATTGTCTATTGTGGCGGCCGGTATTAGTGATGTCGTTGGCGCACACCTCCCGAACATCACCTCTACACATAACCGTCGGGCCCAAACTGTAAACTGTATGCTTGCATTTCAGATTAGCAGTGACCAGAGTACCATTCCGGGTGCTAACTATTAACATGTGAAACTATAACTGTAACATGTGATGCTGTCTGTAAAACATGTAATGCTGTCTGTAAAACATGTGGTGCTGTCTGTAAAACATGTGGTGCTGTCAGTAAAACATGTGAACATGTGAAACTGTACTTTGAAAACATATGCAGAACATGTAACTGTCTTTGAACAAGAATGCAGAACTTTGGGAAAACATGTGCTTTAGATCAAGGTATACTATTAAAGTATGAATGATCCTTTCAAAAGAATGTCTCGATAAAAAGGGATAGTTCAAAACGAGGTTTAGCTTTGAATTTCAAAACATATGATACGATAGAAGAATCATGGTTCCAGTTGGAAAATGTTTTAACTTCACCTCACCTAATAGTAACAAAAGGTAGGTAGACAGATTACGCGGTACCCTGGGGATCCCAGTGCTCAACTTTAACTCCTGTAGGTGGTGTACTTGAGTCAGCTTAAGAACTAAGACCCACTACTAACCATGATGCATATGAAATGCATGAAACAAATGAACAAGGAACATGTAACTCAAGAGAGTAATACCATTTAAGGTATTCAAGAAAGGTAACACACAAAGGAATAAGTTAAAGTGAGTTACTCTTAACATTGGACTATGATTTTACTATAATCGAATAAGAATTAATCAAATTATGAATCTTATCGCAAGGCCTTAGGTTATGAAATAAGTCCACGAAAGAAAACTCATTTTGAAAACAAATTTTAGACCCTGGATATGGAAACCCTAGGTGCAAATGTCTATTAAGAAAGCACAAGTTTTATTTCATTATTACTATTCAAAAGCACTATTCAAAATTACTATTCAGGATTACTATTCACAATTACTATTCACATGTCGGGTCAAACCCTTACTATACATACACACACACACACACGACATACATACAAAACACATACACACGTACGCACACACACACACACACACACACACACACACTGTAGCACCCGAGCGCAAGGTACCACATCCCTCGCACCGAGACCCGACCCGAATATGAAATGGACAATCCATACCCGAGCTAAATCACGGCGAACGGGGATATACACACTCGCTAAGCTAGGCGAGAGCTAACTATCGCAACCAAAGAGACCATAAAATAGAAATATTATCAATTCGGAAGCAGGGCACATACGTAAATATCAAGATAATCAAAGAGCAACGAGTTCAACTAGCCGGGATACCTAATCCCGAAATTCGATAAAATCATAAAACTTCAAATCCAAATTCTTTTTATTTCTGCAAGCTTATCTTGAATTCATGATAAAAGTAACAATCAATACAAATCTTACATCTTCATACTTAAACAAATCATGATTCAATATGCACATGGATAGACTCTGACTTAACCGAAGGACTTAATAGACTTGACTTCCCGCCTAGCGCTCAAAACCTGCAAAAACATTGAAAATAATCCGGGTTCAGTCTATACGAGACTGGTGGGTATAAAACGAGGCATAATAGCATATACAACAATATTTAAACATTCACATGCAGGTTATAATCCCAAATGAGGTTTTAGAGCATTTCCCAAGTGGGTAAAATAAAGAAGTCATCAAAAGGGATTATAACGTTCATTTTTCATTAGGTCGTTTGTGGCCCGGCGAGTGGGCGTGCATTATCTCCAACCAATGCATTATCTCCAACCAACACCTCATGTAGTTCATTAAACATTCATTCATTCATTCTTTCTCTCTTGCATTACATTCTTTTGTGCATATTCATGTACATTTACACCTTCTTCCTCGGGGTGATGGCCGGGTGATAGGCCTGAACTATCCATTCATTGACCAAAAGGGGAACATGACTCCCAGATGGCACTCAGCGTCCATTCCTCGCTAACTCCTAACGAGGTCCGATTACGCCGTTCATTGGTGGAACTAGTGTGAGGGATCACCGTCAGCCCATGCCTCCTCGGGTCACCACTCACACCAAGTCCCTGGGCCCCATTTTGTGCATTCATTCATTCTTTTCTCGCCAAAACATTTGGTAGGTTCGTAAAATAAAGGCTTTACGTTGCAAACATTTACTCTTAAAACGACTCTATATACATATATTAATTTTTGGTCGAAATCTTTGCACATTGGAAGTATATAGGGTTGTCTAACTAAATAGTAGAGAAACCCACATGTACGCCTCTTACCGAACAAAACCAAGAAGAAAGGAAGACTCGAAAGTGTCCTATGAACCCGGCATCTCCGCCCTGGAGAAAACTGTACAAAGGACAACGTAACGTGTTCGTGAGACTCAAGACTCCAAATGAACCATATATGACGCACGACATGTAATGAACATGATATGAATGCATAAAAGATGATATTATGTAATGAACGTGTTCATGTGCACGATTAATGCATTTAAGTCATATAAACGAGCCATTCATTCATTCAAGGAAGCGTTCATATTCATTCAAGTTTAATCTTTACACATTTCATAACAATTCACTCCAAGAATTCAAATTAACGATCATATCACGTACTATAACACGTTTACAATTATAGAATAGACAAATAAATACATTCAATCAAGATTGGAAATTAGATAGGAATATGAAATAAATAACAATTTAACTTCCACAATTCAATTAAATTAAACAATACTTAATATATAATAAACATATATACTTAATCATGCATTTACATAATATACCAATATATCTAAATATACATATAGTTTTCTACGTAATGTATGCATGCATTCTATTAAATATATAATATATATACATGTGTATGTAAAATGGATATATAAACATGTAGCCATTACATTTCATGCACAATTTATATCACATATATATATAATTTCATGCACAAATTACATCACATATATATATCATTTCATGCACAAATTACATCATAACACACACATGCATGCACTCCTTATATACTAAATAAGCACATTTGCATGCATTCAGACAAATATAAAACAGGCATGCATATATAAATTACACAAGCACACTCTACATGCATGAAACATAGCAGCAACACACATTCATGTACAAAGAAAGGAGAAAAGGTGCAGCAGCTTCTGTAAAAGGACTACCCGACTGGGCCTATTCAAGAATAAAATCTCCCCGCCCGGGGAGATACTTTATAGATGCAAAACGTGCAGCGAACAAGCTTCAACCTCTGTTTTAAAAGCAAGAAACGTAGCAGCAGGTAGTAGGCAACCAAGGGAATCATTCAGTAGCAAAACGGCCACAAAACTAACTAAAAACTAACAACATCTAGGAAAGGAATTAGCAGCAGCTGATAGCAACAATTCACGGCCCAAAAACAGGGGATAACAACCTAAAAATAGAGCAGCAGCCTCACGCACTCTTAACCCACAAACAAGCAATGATCAAGGCAAAAAGGAGGAACAATTGACAGCAATTTCAGTCCCAAACACAACAGCAGCAGTTCATAACGTGAGGGAGAAGAAGAAGATCATTTCATGTAATTTTCTTAACAAATTCATTAATGATAACTCATAAATGCTTCATCTACCGCATAATACATTACCATAATTGTAAACAAGGGATCAAAACCATCATATTCATGCTTTGAATCAACCCAATCCATCAAGGAATGAAAGAGATATCAACATATGTACCCATAACCTACTATTTCATCTCTTCAACCATAAACCCATGAAAGCATGCTCAAAAATCGGGGATGAATAGATAAAAATGACTCTAAATGGATATATAACACAACTCTAAACTCAACTTGTGGATTGATTGAGGTTTGAAAGAGATTTGAGCTTGAATCTCCAAGGTTTGGCAAGGGTTACGGGAAACTGGAGAGCAGAGGGTTTTTGGTTGATTTTTCCTTATGTGTGAGGGTTGGTTCGGTTGAGGGAGATAAGGATCAGTTAAAGGGCTGAGTTAGGGTTCCAATGCCTCTAACCATGGTTAATTTGGTCAAGGTTTGAATGAGATATGGCTCTTTTGGTAAAATGTGGCAGTTTTGGCGTCCGTTGCATGTTTCGGTTGAATTTCGGAGGTTCAAATGGTCTTAGAAAAATATGAGGCTAAGTTCATTAAACTCGAATTTTCGTTACGAGTTCAGATAAGTTGACGAACTCAAATCCGAGTTTCCTAGCTCAAGATATCACAAACGGAACCAAGGGTGCGCTAATTGCTCATTAGCCCCCGATTTGGATTCCAAGAACAAAATAAATTCGAAACTAATGCAAATGAATCCGAAAACATGAAACGAGCATATATTCATATTCATAACACGTATATCTTCGACATATTAAATTTGCACGAAATTTCGGTATCAAATCATATAAGAACGAAGTACGTTTATAACACTCATAAACCATGCATTTAAAAATTCAAAACATTTCCAAATAAATACAAAACTTTAAAATTCATATTTTTAATTTATAATGCACGTATGAAAATACTCATTTAATATTACTAACATTAAAATATAATTATCAACTAATTAACATAAATTTAAATTCATTTAAAAATTATAAAATAAAAAACGCGGATTTAATAGTTAATAATTTTTAAACTTATGTTAAGAATCCAATTTAAATATTTATTAAAACATAACGAATTACGTAATATTAAAAGGTTAATTAAAATACAAATAGTAATTATCATAATCAATTAATTAGGCAATTAAATAATTTAGACGCGTTATTAAGGAGCACACAAGTTATTCATATCAATTCCAATTCAAATATTGCATATATTTCAATTAATCACATATTTAACAATTAAATAATGAAATTTAAATATAGAAAACACTTATAGTCAATTAATTCGCGCAAATTAATAAACACATACGTCATATTAGAATATGAAAAAGTTGGGGCGTTACAATCTCTCCCCCTTAAAAAGAATCCGTCCTCGGATTCACTACTCGACCGAACAAACAATGAGAGATTCCCCATCTCTCACAAGCAACAAGGAGAGAACCCCATCTCTCGCAAGCAACAAGGAGAGAACCCGTCTCTCGCAAGCAAAGAGAGCACCCCGTCTCTGAAACAAAGATAAGAGAATAGCCGTCTCTTACAGACAACGAGAGCACCCCGTCTCTCAAACAAAAATAAAGCAAGGAAGTCTCCAATATCCCCGACCAACACCACGCGAAACCATAATTAAAATCAAGTAAAACAGCCAAAGCAGTTAATAGCTATCATCCCCGTTGATTATCAATTACTCCATTTAATTTAACATGATAAGGAATCAAATAACATAGCATAAAAAAAATTTATTTAAGTTAAATTTGTATGGATGCATGTATCATGGATGCTTCATGTACCGTTCACCGTAGTTGCATAATTTAAAACTGTGAGTTTTGTGGTCCAATGCATGATCTGTCCCAAAAGTGAGCTCAGTGCTTGACTTGTCTTTAAGCTCTTCAGAGTACCCCGGTGAAGCAATGATAAATTCTCTAAGGATTTTATTCTTTATTCCCTTCTACTTCCAGTCTTCTTCGATCTTTCATCATTTCCCATAATCTTCATTCGACCAACCAACTCCTTTCAATTAACCGAGCTTGACCTCCCCGAATACCCTTAAGTCATCCGTCTCAAAGTTAGGTCCATAGCTACAATCTTACCCATATCGGAGTCTAACATATCCTCAAGGATAACTACTCTTGACAACCTTGATGATTCAATCCCGACCTTGAGATATTTATCATTATCGTGTCTCTCAACACGAATCCTTTCCCATCTTCCATTCATGTTATCCGTTTATTCTCTTTGACCCCCTTAAAGTTATATTAGGTATTTGCCCCCACCTTTCTTGAATCGAAGTTAGGATGTTCTTGATGATTCTTGAAGTTTGATTTAAATTTCCTAATGTTCATCCTTACCGATTTGTCGCTTCTTAAATCTCTTTCCGAACTCAACAAATCAAGCTTTGTGAACAGCACCCCTTTCTCTATAATAACTTGAATCGGTTCCCTCTTGATAAATCAACTTAGGAGTTTCCCTAAACTCCTTCATAACTCCTTTATCTTCAAACCGACTTACATACGTAAAAAGATTCGACGAGCTATTCTCTCTATTCCCTGTGAAAATCTTCAACCCGAATTTAGTGAATTAGCTTTCATTTTAAATGGTTGACCCTTAAAGTCGTGTTATTCATCTCTGCTCACCACTATGAAATTCCCAAATCTTTCTTAAATATATTTTCGTTATCTCTATTAATTATTTCTTCGGCCGCCACTTCAAGTTTCAATTTTGCCTCTTGGTTATGCTCTCCCTCTTAAAAATTCTGTTGTTACACTTTGAACTCCATCGATTCTTCTTTCATCGAAATCCTCTCATTTTCCTTTTCAATTCTCTTGGTAATCGAAACCCCCTTCTCTATTCTTATTCGATCCTAACACCCTGAAACCAAATCTAGTCTTACTTTCCTTCAGAGTTCCTTCCCACCGACCTATCCCTTACCTGAAGTTCTTCATTTCCTGAAGTCATCTTTCTTGTCATGTGCCATACCACTATCTCTTTTCCTCTTAACTCAGATGTGGCCCAGTCGCAGAGATACTTGATAAGTGAGGTGGAAGAACTTCCTACGAAGTAAACACTAAAATGCATGTCGGGTAAAGATGTCAACGCACGTGGCACACTTACAGTAAGCAAATATGTAACATATTAGAGCAACGAAATCAAATAGAAATGCACGCACAAATATAAGTAAGGAAAAGTTAAATAATTGATGCGAAGTATGATGCATGTGCTATGAATGTTTTGAAACTTGTCACCAATATAGTAAACCGTCAGATCGGTAGCTTTTCCTCGTTCCTCCAATCACGGGCTTATTTTGACTTGCTGAGTATTCATTGCCTTTCCCACGGTCTTCAAGATTTCCAAGAATCCTTGTGCACCACTTGTACCTTCCGCCGTCCGGAATTGTAATTTCTTGATCACAAATTCTTCTACGTCTAGGGGAATTAACATCCAAATTTTCCTCGAAAATCGACCCCTACTTCTAGTCATCACCTTGTTCAAGATTTCCGTGCTTATCCTTTATGAGTTTAGATTGGGAACAGAACTTGTTTTCCAATTGCTCCCACTTGCGCGCATGATTTCCTTCCAACCGTTTTTATTCGTTGCTCCATATTTCCCAATTCACCCTCACAACATGACAATTCAGCTTGGATTTGGAAAACGAACTCAAATCTTGTCCGTAGTATGGTCACCTTCCATGAATTTGTATTTTCCACGTCACTTGACTCCTTCCAATCCTTTCCCAACTCATTTTCCATCTTAGTTGAAACTTAGGGCTCCCAAACTCACTTCTTCCCGATCTTGACCTCTACAACCCTCTTTTCTAACCATTAGGTTTAGTTAGAAATTCCTCTTTGACGACTCTTGATGGTTAATTCCCGCCGAATAGTTTTAGCTTGAATCTTCACAATCCTTGCTATCTCTTCCATAATCCGAACCCTGAGTTAAAGTACCCTCAAAGTTCATTCACTCCATTCCTTAATTTGAATGACCCCGTTGAATCCAATTATGGCATCCAATGTAAGAGAGCCGCATATGTCAATCTTCGAAGTCATAAATATTCCCAGATCAACTCCTATTTCATCAAGTGTCCCTCTATACTTGCATCTCTGAAGGCGAACTTCCATTTCAGCTCCTAACCCTTGAACTCTAACTCTATTCATGAAGACTACGCATCTCGAATTCTCTATATCCTTCCCCGGTACATCACTCCTATCTTCCATGCCTTAGAAAGGACTTGCAATAGAGCGTTGTTAGTATGATGTTTGGCCGTGGTTTGATAGTATCTTTATAACCTGTAATTCATAACTTATTTCTAGGGTACACGCGTGCGATTAGTGTATGCTCATGGCACGTATTTAACACAAAAAGTACTGATCTAATGCAGGAATGCGACACTTAAGTCAACAAAATTCAAAAAGGAAGACAATTTATATTTAAGATCGATGCAATACACACATTGTCAAGTAGTTCCTAAGCAGTACGACCTAGACTGACTCAATCACGACATGAGAACACCGGTTTTGCAACCGGGCTCTGATGCCACTTAAGGATGTAGCACCCGAGCGCAAGGTACCACATCCCCCGCACCGAGACCCTTACCTGAATATGAAATGGACAATCCATACCCGAGCTAAATCACGGCGAACGGGGACATACACACTCGCTAAGCTAGGCGGGAGCTAACTATCGCAACCAAAGAGACCATAAATAGAAATATTATCAATTCGGAAGCAAGGCACATATGTAAATATCAAGATAAGCAAAGAGAAACGGGTTCAACTAGCAAAGATACCTAATCCCGAAATTCGATAAAGTCATAAAACTTCAAATCCAAATTCTTTTTATTTCTGCAAGTTTATCTGGAATTCATGATAAAAGTAACAATCAATACAAATCTTACATCTTCATACTTAAACAAATCATGATTCAATATGCACATGGATAGACTCTGACTTAACCGAAGGACTTAATAGACTTGACTTCCCGCCTACCGCTCAAAACCTGCAAAAACACTGAAAATAATCCGGGTTCAGTCTATACGAGACTGATGGGTATAAAACGAGGCATAATAGCATATACAACAATATTTAAACATTCACATGCAAGTTATAATCCCAAATGAGGTTTTAGAGCATTTCCTGTAACACCCCGATTTTTATTTATTAATATCTTATGTTTAAAATACTTTTATAAATTATATCTTATAATACTTTCATGAAATTTTATGAATTTATATCAAAGTAAGAATTTCTTTCATGACTTGAAAATAAATACTTCGTGAAATAATTACCGAATATGATTTAATTGTCAACTTGCCCTATATGTTCATTCTTTTAAATTTAGGGACCAAATCGCATAACATTGTCAAGGACTCAACTGATCAATTCCCAAAGCTTCTCATCCTTAATTGCATGACTTAAATATTTGAGGGACTAAATTGTACATTTCACACATTTCAAAACTTGATGAATCACGGTATAACCATCTCCAAGCCTCCTTGTCCATTTTCATCCAAAAATCATCATCATCTTGCTCCCTTTTCCACCGAACCATAACCCTCAAGCAAGGAAGAAGAGAATTCATTAAAATCATCTAAGTTTCCAAGGAAAATCCCAAGATTTGAAGTCTATCATCCATCATCATCTTCTTCATCCATTTCTTGTTCTTCCAAGGTGGGTATATGGTTTGCTACTTGATTCTTGATCATATATGTGAGCTAGGGTTTGAGAACTATGTGCTAAATGGATTATTTGGTGATCAAGGCATGAATATGTGATCATAGCCTGATTAATTCATGGAATTCTTGGAAGAATTGAGCTTGAATGATCAATATGAGCTTGAGCATGAAACTTGGAAATCTTGATGGTATTGCATGACTTATATGTTTAAGTGTTATATTATCACTTTTGGAACACATATGCATCATATTTCCAGAAATTAGTAACTTTGTTGATCAAACTTGGAAGAATTGTTGCTTGGTTGTGGTTTTCCGTGAGCATCCCCTGTTTCTGCTCTGTTTTTGGAGTTGCAGAAACTGGGAACGACCGTTCCCAGCCTTAAGGCATTGTGGGAACGGCCGTTCCCACTCTTTTAAACCAAAATAGGCGGCCGAGCATGGGAACGGCCGTTCCCGTTTTGGCTCGAGTGCCGGAAGGGCCGTTCCCAGCTAAAGACGTGCTTTTAATTTAAAAACGTTGGCACGTTTTGAAGGGCCACGGGAACGGCCCTTCCCATTTACAAAGGGAATCCGGAACGGCCGTTCCCGTGCGTCTGACAGAACAAAACTTTCTGCACAAAATTACATTTTTAGCCCCATGATCCGATGATTCCTTTAACCCCGAATTGCTATTATATGATTGAATATGTACTGAAACAAGATGTTTTCATGCCACATTGTAATTTGCACGTGATCTCGTTGTATTTTTGCCGTTCATTATATTTGGTCCATTTAGAGTCAAGTCTCACATGTACACGTCTATTTTGCACAGACCAGCTTCGTAGGGACGAGGAGCAAGCCCCGTAGGCCGTGCCCTACTTGTCTTTTATCGGTAAAGGTGAGGTTTAATTGTTAGTATATAGAACCCGTATAACCTTTATGTGGATTTCAAGCCAAAAGGTATATATATACTTATTCCTAATGTTTTCTAAACTTATACAAAATTGCAAGCAAGTCATGTATCATGATTGATTGATTGATCGTGTTTTGGCGAGTAAAGCATGTCACATTGGGCCCGAAGGTGGTGGTTTGAGCCAACCGGGAAAGCATGGGCTGACGGGTAACTCGAACACTATCCTTACCACATTTGGGGTCACCCCTGAATCCGCTAGGAGATTAGTGGAGGAAGGAGCTCCGGGCTTAGGGATTCATGTACCCTCTGCTCAATGAGATTGGATGGTGGGGCCTTGTAATCCCACCATCACCGGAGGAAGAAGGAGACTGGGGATGGGTCCGACACCACGGATTATCCTCGGGTTTTTGTCATGATTACATGTATTGATTGTTCTGCCTGAATACACCTGCATGACTGCACGATAGCTTTATTGCATGATCGCCTAATAAAAGATAAAGCAAGCATGTATTGTACAAATTTGGAGTAAGGTTGGAGATTACCCTCACTCACCGGGCCACGTATTGCACGTATTGAAACATGGAAATGATTAAAGTACTTAATATTGGTAGTTGTAATCTCGGGCGAGTTTTATGTTATTATGAACTTATATTACTTTGAATTATAAAACCTTACCCGAGGTTATAACTTGCATGTTAGTTGCGCTAATATATATTTATGCCCCTCACTCAGTCTTCCATGGACTGACACCCCACCTTTCAGGTTGTCGCGGTCGTGTGCTAAGCGGGAGTCTGAGTCATGTCTTGTCATCCAGCTGGGTCTAGCACTGCACACATTTCCATGATCTTGCTTTTGTCATGTCCTGAGTTAGTACGTTATAGTTCTTGGTATATTTGAGGACTTTTGCTTGTATGATATATAGGAGATGATAATGTATTGATATCTGTTGGTATCTATTAGTATTTATATCATTGATGTAAGTATGGTACCTATATGTATTTATGAGTTAATGCTTCCACTTTTACCTTTTATGTCTTGGTTTTGCATTGCTTTGGGGTATAGTCCCGCCTAGCTCGTCCTTTCTTTTATTTGTCAACCGGTTCGCTATAGGTTAGTTCATGTACGGATTGTCCATTTCGTATGTGGATCGGCCTATAGTGCGGGGTGTGGTATCTCAACGTATAGGGGTGCTACATTTCCCAAGTGGGTAAAATAAAGAAGTCATCAAAAGGGATTATAACGTTCATTTTTCATTAGGTCGTTTGTGGCCCGGCGAGTGTGTTTGCATTATCTTCAACCAACACCTCGTGTAGTTCATTAAACATTTATTCATTCATTCATTCTTTCATGAATTACATTCTTTTGTGCACATTCATGAACATTTACACCTTCTTCCTCTGGGTGATGGTCGGTTGATCGGCCCGAACCATCCATTCATTGGCCAAAAGGGGAACATGACTCCCCACATGGTACTCAGCGTCCATTCCTCGCTAACTCCTAACGAGGTCCGTAACGCCGTTCATTGGTGGAACTAGTGTGAGGGATCACCGTCAGCCCATGCCTCCTCGGGTCACCACTCACACCAAGTCCCTGGGCCCCATTCTGTGCATTCATTCATTCTTTTCTCGCCAAAACATTTGGTAGGTTCGTAAAATAAAGGCTTTACGTTGCAAACATTTACTCTTAAAACGACTCTATATATATATATATATTAATTTTGGTCGAAATCTTTGCACATTGGAAGTATATAGGGTTGTTTAACTAAATATACACACACATGCATGCACTCCTGATATACTAAATAAGCACGTTTGCATACATTCAGACAAATATAAAACAAGCATGCATATATAAATTACACAAGCACACTCTGCATGCATGAAACATAGCAGCAACACACATTCATGTACAAAGAAAGGAGAAAAGGTGCAGCAGCTTCTGTAAAAGGACTACCCGGCCGGGGCCTGTTCATGAATAAAATCTCCCCGCCCGGGGAGATACCTTACAGATGCAAAACGTGCAGCGAACAAGCTTCAACCTCTATTTTAAAAGCAAGAAACGCAGCAGCAGGTAGCAGGCAACCAAGGGAATCATTCAGCAGCAAAACGGCCACAAAACTAACTAAAAACTAACAGCAACTAGGCAAGGAATTAGCAGCAACTGACAGCAACAATTCACGGCCCAAAAACAGGGGATAACAACCTAAAAACAGAGCAGCAGCCTCACGCACTCTTCAACCCACAAATAAGCAATGATCAAGGCAAAAAGGAGTAACAATTGACAGAAATTTGAGCCCCAAACACAGCAGCAGCAGTTCATAACGTGGGGGAGAAGAAGAAGATCATTTCATGCAATTTTCGTAACAATTTCATTAATGATAACTCATAAATGCTTCATCTACCACATAATACATTACCATAATTGCAAACAAGGGATCAAGACCATCATATTCATGCTTTGGATCAACCCAATCCATCAAGGAATGAAAGAGATATCAACATATGTACCCATAACCTACTATTTCGTCTCTTTAGCCATAAACCCATGAAAGCATGCTCAAAATTGGGGATGAATAGATCAAAATGACTCTAAATAAATTTATAACACAAACCTAAATTCACCTTGTGGATTGATTGAGGTTTGAAAGTGATTTGAGCTTGAATCTCCAAGGTTTGGCAAGGGTTACGGGGAACTGGAGAGCAAAGGGTTTTTGGTTGATTTTTCCTTATGTGTGAGGGTTGGTTCGGTTGAGGGAGATAAGGATCAGTTGAAGGGCTGAGTTAGGGTTCCAATGCCTCTAACCATGGTTAATTTGGTAAAGGTTTGAATGAGATATGGCTCTTTTGGTAAAATGTGGCAGTTTTGGCGTCCGTTGCATGTTTCGGTTGAATTTCAGAGGTCCAAATGGTCTTAGAAAAATATGAGGCTAAGTTCATTAAACTCGAATTTTTGTTACGAGTTCAGCGAAGTTGACAAAACTCGAATCCAAGTTTCCTAGCTCAAGATTTCACAAACGGAACCAAGGGTGCGCTAATTGCTCATTAGCCCCCGATTTGGATTCCAAGAACAAAATAAATTCGAAACTAATGCAAATGAATCCGAAAACATTAAACGAGCATATATTCATATTCATAACACGTATATCTTTGACATATTAAATTTGCACGAAATTTCGGTATCAAATCATATAAGAACGAAGTACGTTTATAACACTCATAAACCATGCATTTAAAAATTCAAAACATTTCCAAATAAATACAAAACTTTAAAATTCATATTTAATTTATAATGCACGTATGAAAATACTCATTTAATATTACTAACATTAAAATATAATTATCAACTAATCAACATAATTGAAATTCATTTAAAAATTATAAAATAAAATGCGCGGATTTAATAGTTAATAATTTTTAAACTTATGTTAAGAATCCAATTTAAATATTTATTAAAACATAACGAATTACGTAATATTAAAAGGTTAATTAAAATACAAATATTAATTATCATAATCAATTGATTAGGCAATTAAATAATTTAGACGCGTTATTAAGGAGCACACAAGTTATTCATATCAATTCCAATTCAAATATTGCATATATTTCAATTAATCACATATTTAACAATTAAATAATGAAATTTAAATATAGAAAACACTTATAGTCAATTAATTCGCGCAAATTAATAAACACATACGTCATATTAGAATGCGAAAAAGTTGGGGCGTTACACACACACACACACACCCTAATTAAATTATGATCTTGATTATAACCTATAGTTTCAAGTTCATGTTATATAATCAAGAGTGATCAAGGTTAAAGGTATAACCTATAGTTAAGAGGTCTCATTAAACCAAAAGATCAAGCTATGAAACACTATTCTATCTTAGGTTATAACATGTGATACTATTAAATTGTATAACATATGATCAAGACTCACCCCTCACCTTGCAATAAAAATAACTCCAAGGGTAGGAGAGCAAAGTGTAGTAGCTTCTCTTGTAAGCTTGACTTTAGGGATTAAATAAAAATGGAAAATGAAGGGTATTTTGATAATTTAAACATGGTAAGCACAAAGATGAGTTGCTGGAAGTTGGCATATTGAATCGGACAAAAATTAGCTTCGAAATGAATATTTACTCGATGAAAACGGATTTACCGTTAGAAAGATATATTAGTTTTAATTAATAGAAATTTGAACATTTTAAACGAATACGAATGAAAAACAACCTCCGAACATGATTTGAAAGTCCGGATTGTTTTAAAACGCCATAAAATAAATCAACAATCGTTTTAAGCCCAATATGACTGTCAAAAGTTTTACCGATAAAAAGTTAGAAACGTAGGATAAATAGTAACTTATTTAAAAAAAAACGTTTTATTCAAAACTCGAGTTAGGGCTTGAACGAAGATATGTTATCAATCTCAAAAATCATGAAATGAATCAAGACGTACTTTAAACCCAAATTTGAAGAGTATAAGTTCTCCGAACGAAAAACAGTTCGTAGAAGGAATAGTGAATTAGGGTTTTAAATAAGCGTTTAATTTGAAATGAAGTTTGAAATAGATTTTCAACTCAAGAATGATTTCAAAAGACTCGTATCGACTCAAGGATCGATTTGACTATAAATTTGAGTAGTAAAAGGTGTTCGAATCAAAACCCGTTTGCAAGATGAATAGTAACTTTGGAAGGTAAGTGCCCGAAATGCCCTTAATGCTAAAGAAAGGACTCCGAACCTTGGAAAACAAGTTCAAATTAGTGGAAAACATGTATTATGAACCTGTAGGGTTTGAGTGACAAGATGGGTAAAGTAGGCTCGGTAAATAAATAGTAAAGTCGGTAAAAGATAAATAATTCCCCCTTAACGTACTAAAAATGACATATGAGTACGTTGATCAGATAAGAATACAATGCATGAGGTTTTGAACAGTTGGATCATGGTCTATAAACACTTTACCACTGCCCTTAGCTTACCAATTCAACCAGGTCCCAATACGGGTTGTTACAGTCCATTACTTTTGTCGCGGATGCGAGGGCTAGCTAGCTGGACCATTGCACCCCGGAGGAAAAAGGAGTAGTTGTGCACTTGAAATGAATACTCAGTGTAATAGGTGATAACCCTAATTCTTGCATGAAAACCTAATAAGATCTTGACTTATAAACGAAAGATGTAAGGTTGGAGACTGCTCACTCGCCGAGCCACTTGTCCATGTGATTTGAATAAATATTTATGCTATAATTCCATATAATGATTCTTAACTTATATTCCTATTTTACTTTCCTTCTAAAACTTTATATTGAAATATGGTTGCATGACTTTACCACTTTCTATATATTATTATGCTATTCACTCAGTCTTGTAGAGGCTGATCCCTCCCCTTTTGGTCCCTCAAGTGCTCGTTGTTGGCGTAACTAGGCGGGAGATTGCATTACGTCTAGTGTATTTTCGTGTCTAGCTTGAGTCACACGCTTCACTTGTACCACACATTTGATTATATACTTTTTCCTTGTATCTTGGAGGCCGGTTGGGCCGTATACTCGTACTTTGTGACTGTTTGTACATAAGTTGGGATAAAATTATTATTTTACTAGACTTAATATCTATGCTTCCGGAACTCTTGGTATTTGCTTGTTTAATATGGTTAGAAGTTGAATTTGTTGGTACAGGGTTAGTCCTACCTAGCCAGGGTCTGTGTCGTGTCTCCGTTTGCTAGGATTGGACTTGTATGCGGATTATATTCATATATGAGTTTGGTCTTAGTGCGGGGGATGTGGCGACCCGCTCGGGCGTCATATCCTAAAGTGGTATCAGAGCTCTAGGTTGCAAAAAAGGAGTTCTCGGGTCGAGTCTGTCTAGGTCGAACGGCTTAAGATAACTTGTTAATGTGTTCTTGCATCTATTTGTTAAATACTTGACTTATGTGACTTATTTACGTGTTGCAATTCCTGATTTCATGAGCATGAATTAATCAGACATGCATATTTAGTGTTTAAGTTACAGGATGCCTCCCCGAAGCCACCATGATCATTCATCGACTTGCCACTGTTGTTGTGGTCATTCTAATACTTGTCAAGAGAGTAATCCACGAGTAACTCCCTAAAATTCATAGATTCTTCTTTCCTCCTCGGTGAAAGAGGTAGTAGCAAGACTAGTAGTATCGATAAGAGGCTACATCAATAGTTGCCTTTCTTTCTTAAATAGAGCTCTGAAGGGATTCGTTGAATGTCTTCAAGGGTGTGAAGCAGTTGTGAACTACGTAGAGAAAAGACTCCAGGAAAATCCACTACCCTAAGCCACCAGTAGAGCTTGGAAGGCTAAGGCCAAGATAGCGAAGGGCAAGTCGAAGGCTAATCATACCGGCTCGGGATCGGGAACAGGTAAGAGCCCCGTATTTCGACAACTCCAAACCCCGAAGGGCCATGACAAGAAGCCCTATTCCATGAGGAAAGTCCCAATTCCATTGGCTCCACTCACCTCACAAGAGAAGCCCGGGTGTGCAGATTATGGGAAACCTACTCATACTTATGAAATTTGTAGACTCCGATTGGGCCTATGTTTTCGGTGTGGCGCACCGAATCACAAGGTTAATACCTGCCCAAAGAAGAAGCCCGGGGTAGCACAAGGAGGGCAAAAACCACTCATTCAAGCCTGTGCTCGTGCTAGTGGGGAAGAAGAGCAAGGTGCCGAGGTCGACTCCGATGCCAGGGTAGAAGGTACTCGGAGCATTCATTGCACGTGCATCATACATTGTAATTTTTTTCAAGATTTATTGAATTCTACGTTGCATTTTGCATTAAATTCGTGCCTATGATGTCGATTAAGTGACATAAGCATACACTAACCGCATACACATATATCCAAGATTAAGTTTTGCTTCGCAGATTAACAACATAACGTGTGACACCCCGTTTCTTTGGCAAGCCAGGTATGACATCACTTGAGGGTTTACCGATGTTTTATTTCCTTTTCGATTTAATTCATATGTTTATTTAATGGTTTAAGCAATTTATATACCTTAAACGTTTGAGTTTTAAGTTTTAATTTCCGTATTTAATTCCTTTAACTTGGATTTTAATTTTCGAACTTTGTGAATATGTGATATACTTGAATTATATGATTCTTTTACTAGTTATGTGTTTATTTTATTCGTTTATATTTGTTTGAATTGGTCGGAGACCATTTCTTTATCTTTGGGGATTCGAGGGCCTAACGAGTTTTAGCGCCCCTCGGATTCCGGAGGCTATATCTTGAGCTCGGGAATTCGGATTCGAATTCCGGAAGTGGTGTCGGAATTGTAACAAGATTTGAAAGCTAAGGAACCTAGCTACATATTTTTCTAAGGCCGTTTGATACTCCAAAATTTGCCCGGAAAACTGACTCGCGCCCATTTGACCACCTTTCACTAACTTGCACATAAGTCCGTCAATTTTCCACCTTTTCACATGAAACTTGGGCCCACAAGTCACCAACTCAGTCCTTTATCACATTTTGCTTCATTCATCTCGATCCAAACACCACAAGAAGGAGAAAAAGCTCAGTTTTGAAGCAGCAACAGTTCTATTTTCGTCACTCTCAACCCTTGGGGATTTTTTAGCTCTAATCTTCACTTTCCTCCATCTTCTTCAAAGGGTAAGTTTATATTTGATATGTACATGCTTATATGATCATTTGCATCCAAGAAATTCAGATTTTGATACATGGTTGATTGATTTTTGCTCCAAGACTTGAATAGTTGGAATTTATGCCCGAATTTGAACTCTATGGTTTCCTTGGTGTTTCTTCTTGAATTGATGCTATAAACTTGATCTCTTACACTTAGTTTATTTTTGTTTGATCTGAATTTGATGGTAATTGATGGATAGAAGAGTTGCCACTGGTATACTTGAGCTTTTTCCTTGCAAGAACTTGAGGTTATGCATCCTTGTCTTGAGCTAGAGTGTCGTGTGAATATGTGTTGGATGTACATAATTTTGAGTGTTTTGGATGCTTAAAGTTGCCTATATATGTGCTGCTTTGTTGCTCTTCTTCCTCTACCTCGTAACAGCCCTATTCTTGCTCTTTTTCCCGCTGTAAGCCGCTCCCCGGGTGGGTAGATTTTGTGAAGAAAACTCCCCGGGCAGCTACCCTTTATACAGAAAACTTTCTGCCCTATTTCCCCGGGCGGGTACTTTTGCCTTGTATTTTTCCCCGGCCGGTTACCCCTTCATCCGAGCTCCGTTTGACCTGATTTTTGGATACGATCAAATTCTTTGAGTCTAGAACACTCTCCAATTTGAATAACCTTAAAATTCATTTTGGTTTGGGAGATATAATCGTTTTATTTTGGTGTCGCCACTTCGCCGAAACTCTGCACTTGTTCAACTTCAAACCTCCGCCATTTTTGGCTCCCTTTGAACTAGAATGCGAGCCATATACTTTCGGAAAGTCTTATGTGTCTAGTTTCATTTCCAAGGAACAAAACTTGATTCCCTTTTCTCAAACTCAAGTTATGCCCGATTTCCTTTAGCTTTTCCGTTTTGGTAAAACTGTCAGCTTTGGCCTATTTTCACTCGAAGCCCTATTTTGTGCTTTTATTCCATTTTTCTCGTTAATTCCCAACCTGATTATGATCCTAACATGTTAATGTGTTGAAATATGTTGTGTTTCATTAATTATTTTAAGTTTATGACTTCGTTTGTTAGGTGTAATTGTGACTTGAATTCTTGTTACATGAAAAGTTTAACACTTTCTTGCATCTCTTGCTCTTTCTTTGGATTTCAAATTTACGAATGCATATGATATGTTATGAGTTTATTTAATATGATATGAGTTCTTGAATTCTTTATGGGATATTTGGTTAATTGCCCCGATGTGTCTAAGTATGAATGTATAGGATGTGCATTGCATCCATTTGCATTCTTGTGCATCGCCGTGCATCTAATTGGTTCATGATTGAGTCTAAGTCATAAGTTTGTGTTTATTTGTCTTAGATTTGGGTTCGAGAGGTGTTGGATCCACCATTTAACTTCTTCTTGGTCGGCAACGTTCTTTCGGGAGCACTTTTGGTAAAAGGTGAGGTTTAGGACCTTTTCATTTAGATAAGCGATCTATGGCCTAAATGTGATGATTTCTCACCCGCATGCAAATATAATATATATCTACATATTAGATACGTGCCTTATGATACGTTTATGATCTTATCTTACGATTAAAACGTTTTGAAATATAAGTATGAGCGTATACAAGATTGAAAATGTTTTGCAACGAGACTATGCTCCAAACCGTGTGTTGTCAAGCAAGCTCGGATCTATCTCAACATCTTTTGATTAAGGAAGACACGGAGAGGTACGCGTTTAGCATATGCCGAGTTGCAAGGTAAGGTATGTTCGATAAGGTATGTAAGTTATTTTAAGTTTTGTAGCGAGTTAAGTACGTTAATGAGTTAATTCGTAATGTATTGATTCGTATTGGTACTATTGGGCCCCAGAGGTATGAGTACGGGAGACCCGGACGGCTATGGGGTTGCCGGTTATGACTCCTGTGCTCATTCTCCTGTTGGATAAGATCAACCCAGAACCCACTAGGAGGTTTGGTGGGGGATGGAATCCTCGGGTGTGAGTGTCATGAAACTCACGACCCATACTTAATGTAATGGATGGTTAGGGTCGCGCAACCCTTCCATCGCCGGAGAAGGAGGTTAATGTGTAAGTTTGCTATACGTTTGATTTTATTTGCTTGTGTGATTAGTTGGAGGAGCCCAGGATGGGACTAGGTGCTCGTACTCGCCGAGCTTTTGTACGATTTGTTGATTATGAAACAGGATAGAATCTTCCTTTAAACTCTAATACGTTTTGTTTTAATTATGTATTGTCTAAGTTTGTTTCGAAAACGGTTTGGTTTGCAAAAAAACCTTTCCCGGTTCATAATCTTTCGTTTTTCTTCGTGCTTTGCTTTTTATGTATACGTGTGTGGTTGTGCATTAGCCCCCTCACTCAGTCGGTGGAATGACCCTCTCCTTTTAACTTTTTAGTTCCAGGTTTTGGATCGTGCTAGGCGGAGTCGTGAGTCGATCGAGTTCTAGTCCCTAGTTCGAGTTGCATTTTCACTTGCATTCAGTTATTTTTGTATATGATTCGAATTTATTCATGGAATTATGTATGAATCTTATAAATTTTTATTTTATATATTTCGGGACAGGCTTCTAGGGATTATTGAACTCGTTTTTTTGGATTTATCTTCTTGATTTTAAAGTATGCTTCCACTTTCCTTTTATTTTGCGCGCTCTGAGTGTGTCTTAGCTCCGTCTGGCCTAGCGAGTGTGTGTAGGTTCCCGTTCGCTTAGTCTTGGGCTCATGTATGGATTTCTATTTCATATGTGGGTTCGGGACTAGGTGCGGGGGATGTGGTGGCTCACCGCTCCGGGCGCTACATAACGTCAAACCCGACCAGTATTTACGACATCCACAACCTATCATAAGCTCTTTTTCAGGCATGAAAGATGTAAGGAAGGCACCGGGGATTTCATACAAGAATTCGAGAGTTATAACTTTTTCCATATGGGGTTAAGGTTAAAGGTTAAGATCAGGAATAGAAAGCTTGATATACGATAACACTTTATGGGTTCTATTGCAGTGGGTGGATATTTGACGAGATGGGGGTGGGGCGTGTGATGTTTACAATTCATAACTCAACATGCACGCCTAATCTACAAAGATTATATAACGGATTCAATCTAATTCAAGAAAAAGCAAAGGAAACCTCAAAGGTATTTAGCTCAAGGTTCAGACTAACGAAGAGGCAAAGATATTCAAGAAAATTCAAGATAAAATAGATTCATTGGGTGATTAATGATAAGAATCGCCAAGGAAGGTTCGAAATACAATAGGGTTTATGAATGGAGAGTAATACAATCCTCAAAGAAGAGTCTCCGAATAAGTCGAGTCCCTAGAAGTCAAGTTTGGAAAGAAGGAAAAGAAGAGAGAATCGAGATACTTCAGATTTTGTGTGAGATGGAAGTCGAATTTGGAAGAGTTAGAAGAAACCAATCAACGCGGTGAATACAAACTCGTGAAAGATATTGAAGCAACAAATGGAAACGATAAAGAAAGGCAAAGAGCTTTTGGAAGGAAATTATATACTCAAGTGTAAGCAATTGGAGAACAAGTCATACAACCGATTTGAATGCATAAAGAGTAAAACAAAGGGACTTCAATCAGGGTAACAATTAGGTGAAGGTTCGGAGCGATGTTTGGAGACCGATAATTGGAAAAGGCTAAGACACTGATTCTGTAGACATAGAAGAATTTTGGTTCAAAAAATTGTAATCTCGAGCTATGGAAATATACAAATCGATGTAAGAGGATTTGCAGATCTAGAAGACCGTGGGTAAACGAGAAGTAGTCAACGAATTTGGGATAAGCCGTAATTCAAGAATTAAGGAAAAGTGTCGAGCTAAAGCCTATCACTATGGTAACAGGTTTAATACATCCATGGCACGTGCATCATATTGAATCTTTTAATCTCCTTTACCTATTTGTGCCTGCATCTTTACCTGATAAATGCTTAAATATGTTGCATAATTATATGCTTGAAAGTGTACTACGTCCATTGGCATCTTAACCCGACATGCATTACCAAGTGTTTAAGTGATAAGGAAATTCTTCCTTCGTACGTCAAGTGTTAACTCAATCGGGCCTTACTTAAGTTAAGAAAAGAGAGAGGCTTTGGGTGTTGCACAGGTTGATTTAAAAGAAATAGAATTTCGAAGTCCAAAGGACTAAGACCGGGAGTTGGGATGAAAGAATGTAGGTCCCTATTCCTCTCACTCACTTCAAGTGAATATGTACGAGTTTAACGGACAACAATAGAAATTCTTAAGGGGGAGAGCAGACCGGGAGATAGCCTAAATTCGGGGTTGTGCTTGGTCGGATCACTTCTTGTAGAAACGATGTAAGTGTATGGATTAACGCATACCAGGAGTCTATAAAATAGCAAGAGAAGATCTGAGAGAGTTTTGGTACTCGATGAGCTTCAGGACCGAGGTGGAAACTCCTTTGGTAACATGGAAGAGACCGGGTAAAGGTCGATCGATGATAATTCTGGTCATAGGTTCAAAGTTGTGTGTTCTCTTTTTAGAGCACATACAAACTCAATCTTCCAAGATAAAAAGGATCTGGTTTGGCATGACTATCTCATACCTTGAAAACTATGGGATTGTAAAAGAAATTTACTGTAGCACCCCAAGCGGTGGGTACCACATCCCCACACTATAACTCGACACGCGTAACGAAACAAAGACTCCGCACACGTGCCGAGTTATAGTGAACGGGAGACAAAACAAAAACTCCAGGCCTAAACTAGGCGGTACCTAACCCTGTAGAAAGAAAGGATGTAAAACATGACAGCGGAAGCAATGCAAAAAGCCAACTTTTAAAAACTTTCATACATCAATAACAACTGCACGGGTTCAACTAATCCAGAGAACTTGTCCTATCCTGTCCCAAACAATTATACAACAAAACGGGTTCAACTGGCCCTAGAAACCTGTCCCGAATAATTATACAATCAGAACGGGTTCATCTAATCCAAGCACCTGTCCTAACCTGTCCCGAATTTCACACATTCAATTCATAAATGCAAACCTGCATAGAACATATCTTATACAGAATTTACGAATCATAATTCAGAACAAAATACTTAATAAACTTAAACGAACAGACACAGACTCAATAGACACGACACACCGCCGCCTAGCACGAACTCCAACGACCTGAACCTGCAACTAAAAACATAAAGGGGGAAGGGTCAGTCCAAAGACTGAGCGAGGGGCTACCCACACACACACCTACATATATATAGAGCACAACACGTTCCAAATTAAATGTTCATGAATCCGGGATTAGGTTTTGAACGCCAAAACATTTGCTCGTGATAATATATATATAGGGTGGCTTATCAAAACAGAACGAACAAAACTTAACTTATACATTGCTCAAAGCACACGTTCAAATTCATGTAGACTTAGCACACATATCGGAGCATATTTTATTAGTTTAAAAGTATATCAAATTTTATCTTAATTTAAGAATCTACCCCCGTTTCACGCATAATTTCAAACTAAAAAAAACTCGACGAGTACGGGCTCAAACCACCCAAACTCCTCATATTCATATTTCAAACGAAAATTAAGTCAAACAAACATACCTCTTCTCCGGGTGATGGAAGGGTTGTACATACCCTAACCATCATCTAAACAGTCGAGGGGAGTGCTCAATGCTGCTCAAACCCTCAGGACTCCATTCCCCGACCAAGCCTCCTGGTGGGGTCCGGGTTGATCCTTTTATAGTAACTGGAGGCCGTACTCAGGAGTAACCCGACGGCCCGATACCGTCTCGAGGCTCCTTTGCACAAACCTCCGGGGCCTAATCAAATTGTTCAAAAGTTCAAACCCTGCTACAGACAGATAGACAGACATATTTCATGCATATTGTACTTATCATATCGCACGTACATATCACACACACTGACCTCGAAATCATAACAAAACTGAGACTAAGGCTTATAAACCGTATGCATTTTAAAACAAGCACGTTACAATAGGGTTTAACTATATCCTAACCTCACCTGGTACCAAACAAAGCTGAAGACACCACAAACGGTCCACCCCGAAACCAGCACGACCATAAGTTACCACCCCGGGTGCACCCGTATCAACTGAACACACAAAACACAACACAGAACTCAGACTCAGACTCAGACAACCACACAAAGACGCACGACAGGTGCTCAAACACTTAAGAAATGCAGTCACATAAATAGGGTTCAAATTCATATTAATTACATGCCAAAGAAAACATACATAGTTCAATCGAATCATATTAAATATTGGGAAATTAATGTAGATAAAAGAAATTAAAAGGCAATATAAATCACATAATTTCATATCAATACATATATTACAAATTCAAATAAATCATATAATAGCACACTACGAATTTATTTAAATCCACGAGGTCACAAGCAAATTCCAACTAAGTCATATAATCATTTAAGGTCTCATATAATTTTTCGATGTATAACAAGTTCATATCTATTACATAATAGATTAAATTCCAATTTACCTGATTGAACCTTAATTCAAGTTTCAAGGTTAGACATAATAACTTCTTTAACATAATCGAGATTAGCATATTTATTTACCAAGTGACAAGGTTTAATTAATTCAAGACATACAAATTTACATTTTCATGAAAATTACACATGCACCCCTTAAAGTTAGACAAAGAGCTCAAATTTTACATGTCAGGATTCAAATTGCAAATCAAAACATCCGTATATATCAAATTACATTTTATACATGTTTTCATATACATTGGAATTCATTTCGATCAACAATTCAAGCATATGGCAATTAATTTGCATTTAAAATAATTAAATCAAATATGTCCCAAATACACAAATAAATTCGTAACAAATAAACCGAGTGTCCGATTAACGAACGGGAAGCGGCATTGGACTCACCACAATGAGGTGGACAAACTGTCCGAAGCCCGCTGGAATGCCGCCGCTCGGCCGCCGCCGGAGCGTGCCGGAAAAATCCCAAAAATTCATTCGTGCTCGTTCCAAATCCTTGATCAATTTCTGAAAATTTCAAGCCAAACGTCTCCAATTTCAGATCCAACAATTCGAAACCCCAAAATCTTTGAAATCAAATTACTTCCAAACCGGTGAACGAAAATCGAATCCATAAAAAGCATCGACTTACCCGTGATGAGCTCTTCGAAACCCATAAGCTATTCGCCGAAAAAAGTCACCGGAGCTGAGCTCCATCGTTAACCGCCACTGTGCCACTGCTGTGCCGCCGACTATGCCGTGAATTGAGCTAAACCAAGGTCGAAAATGGAACCGGGAAGGTCGAAAAGGGTGAGAGCCACCTCCACCCGTCGAAATGGCTGCCGGAATACGACGGGAGACGCCTCTACAGTAACGCGCCACCACCGCACGAACTTCAGGCAGCACGTGAGGCCCAACCGCGGCTCCTCCAACGCGGAAAAGACCGCCAGGAAGTCCTCTTTCAGGTCTGGGGGCGCGTGTCATCGAAAACCCGCCGAAAATGGCCACGAGGGGGCAATGAAGTGGCGGTGGTCCACCCCCCCTTTTTGTCGCGACTGAAAATGGCGGAAAAAGTCCGCCTCCGCTTGTCGTCGGGCCAAGATCTTGGTACGGTTGTGTTCACGTCGTTGAACTCTTCGAAATGGACTACTCATTCATCGAATTCCTTCGAGTATCGATCGAGTTTAGATTAGTGTGTGTTTGTGTATATGAATAGTAATTGGGGAACGATGAATCGCAGAGGAGAGAGAGAGCTGGAGTCTGCTACATTGGCATAAATTACGAGGATCCGGGCATTATATCTCGGGTCCTCGTACGCGAAAACGGTCTGAAGAAGGGGTTAACGACGTTAAAATTAGGCAAACTTAGAGTCTACGGACTCTTCTCGATGCCCCGAACGCATTAAAGGGGTCGAAAAGGCTGAAAACTCGATCGAACGAGAAATCCCTAAAAAGAGAAAATTACAAAAATGCCCCTAAACTCGAAAAGGGTTTAAAATAGGGCCACGTAAAACACAAAATAACATAATTAAACTCATATAAAGGTTGAAACGTGATGTACCTTATACATCGAATGAACGAGATGTTACATTTACAAAGTTGGTAAATAAAATATTAGATACGGGAAGCTCGAACAAACTAACATATTTCGTGTAACACCCGAGCGTAAGGTACTACATCCCCCGCACCGAGACCCGACCTGTATATGAAATGGAAGTCCATATACGTGCCAAATCCACGGCGAACGGGGACACAACACACACGCTATGCTAGGTGGGACTAACCCTTAAACCATTCAAGATCAAGACAATATAAAATCAGAGCGATAATAAAATGCGGAAGCAAGATCAACATATATTATATACAATGAGCCACCAAGCTCCAAAATAGATATACAAAATCATTCATGTATCCAAGGCCACACGGCCTACAAAATCATAACGCTCCATACCAAGATCATATACAAAATAGCAATAAGAGTATGAGTGTATGAGACTGAAAAGAAGTGCTAAACAACAATGCAAAACCTAGACGACTTGTATTCCCGCCTAGCACTCCTATACCTGCACAAAACAACTGAAAACAAACCTGGTTCAGTCTAAAAGAGACTGGTGGGTATAAAACGAGGCATAAGATATAATATCACATAATTTAAACACATTCATGCAAGCCCTAATCCCGTGTGAAGTTTGATAAGACTTTCCCAAGTGAGCAAAACAAAGAAAACATCAACGAGATTACGACATTCATATTCATTCATAATCGTTTATAAGGTTTTATGGCCCGGCGAGTGGGCGTGCACAATCTCCAACCAACACCTCGTGTAATCATAACATTAATTATCCGTTATCACACATAAATCTTTTGTGCTCATACATAACATGATCATAATCATTCATATACACCTTCTTCCTCCGGGTGGTGGACGGGTTTACAGGGCCCGGCCACCTAATCATATCAATGTGGCTAGTGAGGTACATGAATCCTCAAAAGCCCGGTTAGCCTTTCCTCGTTAAAAACTCCTTAACGAGGTCAGTTTCATCGTAAATTGGTTGGAACTAGTGTATGGAATCACCGTCGGCCCTTGCCTCCCCGGATAGCCACATACACTAAGTCCCTAGGCCCGTGTTCAATTCATATCATGCACTCGCCAAAATCATAAGGTAGGGTTTCATGAATAAAAAGGGGCCATACGTTTGAAACCATTTACTCGAAATGACTCGATTTATATATATATACTAATTTGGCTTAAATCTTGCACATAAGGGATATATTGGGTTGTTATAGCTATTAGAAGAGAAACCCACCTTTTAAACGCAAAAAAAAGGCACAAGCGTCTCAATGCTCGCCCTCGTCTCCGACCAAACCCGAATCTGTGCAAAAGAAAAGATATGAGACTCTAAATGACCAAATATGACGCTCGACAATGAAATGAATATGATATGAATGCGTACAAGATGATATTATGCCATGAAAATGTTCATGTGCACTATTAAGGAAATTAAAGCATATAACCAAACCATTCGTTCATTCATTCCATTCAAATTCATAAATTCATAATTCGTATCAATTTAATCTAAGAATTCATTTAATAATCATAACACGTAATATTCATGTTTACAATTAGAAATAGGATAAATAAAACGTTCAAGCAATAATCGGTAAATTAAATACGTGAAATAGCTATCAATTAAATTCTAGAATTAAAATAAATCAATTAACACTTAAAATATATAATAAATATATAATAATTATATATATATACTCACACGTATACACATATTTATATATATATATATATACATGCAAATTAAATATATATATAACATAGAAATTACTTACGTAGTATATATATATATATCACGTAGAACCTATAATCCTCATGCATGCATAATTATATGAGAAAGATCCATGCATGCAATAACAAGTAACAACAGTCATACATGCAATAGGATTAAAAAGGTCATGCACACATAATATATATATATATATATATATATATATATATATATATATATATATATATATGCAGAGATGGTTGTGTGTGCATGGTTAGCATGGATATACACTACACTTCCATGCTAACCATGCACACACAACCATCTCTGCATATATATATACACGCACACACTCTGAATCAAAGGGGAAAAACGGCAACAACAAGGTCTGAACAACAACACACACACGCAGCAACAAGCAAGGAAAGAAAAAGAAAGAAGAAAGAAGCAGCAGCAGAAGGAAAAGGAAAAAGAAATAGAACTGCACGCAGCAGCTACCCGCCCGGGTAGACATCCCAGTTCAAAACTCCCCGGCCGGGTAGAGGGTACAGAAAGTTTCTGTAACAGGAGTACCCGGCCGGGTACTCTCCAAGAGCAAGCTCTCCCCGCCCGGGGAGAGTGTTACAGAAGCAACAGAAGCAGCAACAGGCGGCAACGAAAAACAGGGAAAGAAAAGAGGTTCAAACCAGGCCAAAATTCTCCCAAACTTAGGAACCAAAACAAGCTAACTTAATAAGGAATAAAAAGGCTACAAATGCACAGCAACCAAGCCTATAAATAACCTCAATATACGCAGGAAAACTGAGAAGAAAAAGGTAGCAGTTTCATGCGGGAAAAATAGGGGAAGAATGAATGAAAACAGGGCAAGACAAAACATGATAAAACAACCATCAACACAGCTGCAATTAAGATAAAAATGAACAACATTTGACATCAAAACAAATCCTAAAAGCTAGCAGCAGTTCAGTACATGAGGGAGGAAAGAAATCAGTTGGAGTTCAAGCATTTCATAACAATCCATTAATGATATCTCACCAAACTCTTAACCACCAACCAATACAAGCATACTCAGTCATAAATGAAGTAAAAGAATCATATATATAGCATTAAAACAAGTCAGAGATCAAAGAAATTCAAGGAATCAACAAAATATTCAAAAACCTAACTATTCATTCAAAAGCTCAAAACCCCAAGTAATCTGACTCAAAATTAGGGATGAAAGGATCAAAATACCCAGAGATGCATGTACAACATAATCCTAACTCACCTTGTTGCTTGGGTGAAAGTTGATAGAGATTTGAGCTCCAAAATCTCAAGGATTTGCACAGTGACGGGAAACTGGAATGCAGAAGCTTTGGCTGAACTTTCTGGCTTGTGTGAGGATTGGTTCGAGATGGGGCAGTTAAGGGATAGTAGAGGGCTGAACTAGGGTTAAAATGACACCAACCATAGTTAATTTGGTTAAGTTTAGAACAAGTTATGGCCATTTTGGTGAAATGTGGTTATTTTGATGCCGTTTAGTTTTTCGGTTGGATTTCGGAGGTTCAAATGATTTCGGAAAAATATAATGCTAAGTTTATTAAACTCGAATCTTCGATACGAGTTCAACGAAGTTGACGGAACTTGAATCCGGGTTCCTGAGCTCAAGATATCACGTACGGAACCAAGGGTGCGCTAATTGCTCGTTAGCCCCCGATTTGGTTCCACAATTCAAATTAAATTCGTTAACACGTCAAATGAATTCGAAAACATAAACCGAGCACATAGGCATGTTCATAACACTTATATTTACGACATACTACATTTCCACGACATTTCGATATCATTTCATTTAAGAACAAAGCACAATTAAACAATCAAGCACATATTCATAATAATTCCATGCATAATAAAATTTAAAACTAAATGAATTAAATTCTATTCTAAAAATAAATCAAGGTCAACGAATTTGAATAAATTAATACAGATGATTAAGACATAATTAATTAGCATAACACTTAATTAATATTAATCACTAAATTAATAATAATTTAAAATAATTACTAAATAACGAAATATATAAAAGTAATATTAATTTGAAATAAAATAAAATAAAATAAAATAATAATAATTTATAATAAAATTAAATATAAAACACGTAAAAACAATTAATTCGCGCGAATTGGTAATCACATACGTCATACCTTTACGTCTGAAAAGTCGGGGAGTTACAATCTCTCCCCCTTAAAAGAATCCGTCCTCGGATTCACTGCTCGCTCGAAAATAATTCGGGGTGAAATTTTCTCATCTTTTCCTCCGTCTCCCACATAGCCTCTTCGGTTTTATCACTTCTCCAAAGAACCTTGACTAATGGAATACGCCGATTTCGAAGTTCCTGAAATTTTCGATCCAATATCTTAATCGGCTTTTGAACGATGGTGAGATCCGGTTCTAATTCCACTTCTTCAACCGGTAGAACCTCGGACTAGTCTCGATAATATTTTCGGAGTTGTGAAACATGAAACACATTATGAATTCCGATTAAACTCGGAGGCAAATCCAATCGATAGGCCGTATCCCCAACCTTCTCTAAAATCTCATACGGTCCCATATACCGAGGGTTTAATTTTCCTTCTCGACCAATCCTTGAGAACCCTTTTCGTGGAGATGCCTTTAAGAAAACCCTGTCACCAACCTCAAATTCAAGATTCTCTCTCTGAAGGTCTGCATAACTCTTTTGTCGATCCTGAGTGGCCTTCATCCGTTATCTAATTATCTGGACCTTGTCAATAGCCTCTTGTACCGCCTTAAAGGGTTTTTCCTTCTTTTCCCCTCTTTTAACACCTTCTTGCTTGGTCCAATTCCATTCCTCCAAGTCAAAGAACAACGGAGATCTGCATTTACGTCCGTAAAGAGCTTCATAAGGGGCCATCTCAATCGAGGCTTGATAGCTATTGTTGTAAGCGAACTCGATTAACGGTAACTGTTCATTCCACGAACTTTGAAAGTCCAATGCACATGCTCTCAACATATCCTCCAGATACTTAATCAACCTCTCTGATTGTCCGTCGGTCTGAGGATGGAAAGCTGTGCTGAATTGAAGCCTTGTTCCCAAACACTTCTGTAATTCTTGCCAAAACCACGAAGTAAATCTTGGATCCCGATCCGAGATAATACTAACAGGTACTCCATGGAGCCTGACAATCTCATCATTATACCTCTTGGCCAGTTTACTCACTTTATCGGACATTCTGATAGCAAGGAAATGAGCTGATTTTGTCAACCTGTCCATAATAACCCGAATTCCATGAAGACCTCCTCTCACTCTTGGTAATCCCGAAACGAAATCCATAGCTATTTGTTCCCATTTCCACTTCGGGATAGGCAATGGTTGAAGTAGCTCCGATGGCTTTTGATGTTCTGCTTTTACCACTTGACAGGTCATACAATGTTTCACGAAGTTGATAACATCCCGTTTCAAACCATTCCACCAATAAAATTGCTTTAAATCCTTATACATTTTGTTCCCTCCGGGATGTATCGAATACCCTGACCGATGGGCTTCCTCAAGAATAATCCTTTTTAACTCTTCCGGCACCACAACTCTATTCTTGAATCTTAGAAGTCCCGTATCATCAAACCCAAATGGACACTCTGAATCAGCTCAAGCTTTCTCAGCTAATTTCTGAACTTCGGGATCAATCCTCTGAGCATCAAATAATCTCTGTCTGAGATCCGGTTGAACCGTAATATTCCGAATGCTAGCCCTCACTTTGAACAACTCATTCTCATCTCCAATTTCCACTTTCATATTGGACACGCTATCTTTCCTACTAAGCGCATCCGCGACCAAGTTAGCTTTGCCGGGATGGTATCGGATTGTACACTCATAATCCGCCAAAAGTTCCATCCAACGCCGTTGTCTCTTATTCAATTCCTTTTGTGAGAATAAGTATTGGAGACTCTTGTGATCGGAAAAGACCTCGAACGATATTCCATAAAGATAGTGTCTCCACTTACCCAAAGCAAAGATCACTGCTGCAAGCTAGAGATCGTGAGTGGGATAATTCTATTCATGATCCTTCAATTTCCTTGAGGCATAGGCGATTACCCTTCCATTCTGAATAAACACACATCCCAAACCTTCCTTTGAGGCGTCAGTATAAACTATATATCCTTCTGTACCTTCGGGAAGCGCTAATATAGGGGCAGTGGTCAACTTTTCCTTTAAGAGTTGAAAGCTAGCCTCACATGCCTCGTTCCACTCAAACTTAACCGCTTTCTTAGTCAATCGGGTTAAAGGAGCCACAATCTTCGAGAAATCCTGTACGAATCTTCAATAGTAGCCTGCCAAACCCAAGAAACTCCTCACTTCTGAAGCGTTTTTTGGGCTTTGCCATTGAATAACCGTCTCAATCTTAGAAGGATCTACTTCCAAACCTTTCCTCGATATAATATGGCCCAGAAATGCTACCCGATCAATCCAGAACTCGCATTTGCTAAACTTAGCATATAACCAATGTTCTCTCAAGGTGTCCAAGACAATTCTAAGATACCTGGCATGATCTTCCGGAGTTCTTGAATAAACCAGGATGTTATCGATGAATATCACCACAAACTTATCCAAATAAGGCCGGAAAATTCGATGCATCATATCCATAAAAGCAGCCGGAGCATTAGTCAGTCCAAAAGGCATCACTACGAACTCATAGTACCCATACCGGGTGTTAAATCCCATCTTTGGAATGTCCTCTTCCTGGATCTTCAATTGGTAGTATCCTTGTCTCAAGTCTAATTTCGAATATACCCCCGAACCTTGTAACATGTCGAATAAATCCTCAATATGGGGCAAAGGATACTTGTTCTTTATGGTTATCTGATTAAGCTCCCGGTAATCTATACACATTCTTAAGGTTCCATCTTTCTTCTTAATGAAAAGAACCGGAGCACCCCAAGGTGATGAACTTGGCCGAATATATCCAACTTTAAGCAATTCCTCTAACTGAATCTTTAATTCCTTTAACTCGGCCGGTGCCATCCGATACGGAGTCTTAGAATACGGTTTGGATCCCGGATATAAGTCAATAACAAATTCAATCTCACGGTCTGGTGGTAAAGAACTCAAATTCTCCGGAAACACATCGAGAAAATCCTTAACAACTGCGGTATCCTCCAACTTGACTTGATCTTTCGGCCTATTAAGAAGATAAGCAATAAATCCCGTTGCTCCTTCTCTCATCAACTTATGACCTTCCATGTAAGACAAGAGAGGTACCGATCTTGATCCACTACCAATCACCAATTCATCACCCAAAATCACCTTTTTCGCAAAACAATCAACATTGGCCCGATGCCTGGACAACCAATCCATACCCAAAAGAACTCCATACCTCTTCATAGGCATAACAATTAAATCAGCCGGATATTCTTTCCCTTCAATCAGAACTGAACACTCCCGAACCAACTGATCTGTCTGAAGACTCCCACCAAGTGGCGAACTCACCAAATAACAAGAAGATAAACAGATAACAGGCAAGCACAGAGTGGAAACTAAATCACAAGAAATAAAGGAATGCGTGGCACCCGGATCAAAGAGTGCATGAATGTTCATGTTATGTATGCATAGGGTACCTTCCACCACAGCGGTAGGATCAATCTCTGCATCTTGCTCCTCACCCTCGAGGGCATAAGCACGAGCCGGGATCATTGGCCTTTGAACTCGTTTTTGAAATCTGGTGTAGCGCCCCCACTTTGCTGGTAGAGAGCGGCGCCCCAACCCCCGCACTGAAGCACCCCTCAAGTAATGGTGTGAGCCATCACTCAAGAAATACCCCAGCGAACGGCATATCCATTAACGATTAACAAATAGTGTTTAACTATGTGGCTTATGCAGCGGAAAATCAGAGTATTTTAAAACTTTTCAAAACATGTGCGTGATGGCATATAAACAAGCAAGTACTGATCGTTAAGCAGAAGAGACTATTAACATTACTATATCAATTGAACATTATCACGGGAGCATATAATAGCAATTGTAGCAGTATCCAAGTAGCAGAAGGATTATTACAAAAGCATAAGGTAAAGCATCAATGCAGCCATATAACATATGCAGGACACAAAATAGATTAATAAAGTAAAGTCCTGACTCAAACAAAATGAACACTCTAGAGCTTCAAGATACCTCTAGACTGCGGCTGCAAGACCTGAAACCATGAGGCCAGAAAACAGGTAGAGGTATTAGTCAAAGTGACTAAGTGAGGGATATCTTTAAAAGAAAGTACTTGAAGTAAACGTTTGAAGTGAAGTTCATAAGGTAAAACCTTTATTGCAAAGCTTTAATGAAGAACTTAAGAATAAGTTCAAGTGATAAAACCCTTTGATGCAATGCTATAAGTAATGAGAGTTTTCAAAACACTTTCATGAATGCTGTCACACGCGCACACATATGCTATGATTTGGTTCATATGATTTTCATAAAACGGGATAAGGGTAGGGAACAACTTTGCAAGATATAAACCAACTTTATGAAAACATTGATGCCAGCAAGCTAGGCTTCTCCATCCTTACTCCAGAAAACATGACCATTAATAGGGTGTCGGACCGAGATCAACAACACCCTAATACATACACACATGCACCATCCTCCACCAAGTTTCACTTCGGGGAGCGACCCCTAGGTGACCATTAACCATTGATTTGGGAATAGATTTGCGGTCCATTCCCGACAATTGTCCTGACTTAACCAAACCTCCTGATTAAAGTCGGTATCAATCGCCTAGTGTGGCAGCCGGTATTAGTGATGTCGTTGGCGCTCACCTCCCGAGCATCACCTCTACACAAAACCGCCGGGCCCATACCATTAACCATTGATTGCTTGCACCATTGATGACATCCAGAATAAATCCGAATGTATGAACCATTGAACATATGCATTGAACCATTGATGAAAACATTGAACCATTGACGCAATACTTTGAAAACATTGAACCATTGATGCATTACTTTGAAAACATGAATCATTGATGCTGTACTTTGAAAACATGTGCCTTTGATCAAGAAATAACGAATACGATTGGATTCTTTAAAGAATCATCCCTATAAAGGGTATTTCAAAACAAGAATGTAAAGCACTAGGCTTTGAGTTTCAAAACAATTGAATCATTAAGTATTCATGGTTCCAGTTGAAAACATTTATAACCTCACCTCACCTATTAGTAACAGTAGGTAGGATAGATTATGCAGTGCCCTGGGGATTCCAGTGCTCAACCTTAACTCCTGTAAGTGTGTACTAAGGTGAGCTAAGACACACTTCTATCACGAAGCACATAAACATATAAAACAAGTACAGAACATGTAATGACAAGAGAGTAATACCATTTAAGGTATTAGAGAAGGATAACACACAAGGGAATCCTTAAAGTGAGTTATCATTAACGTGGGACTATGATCTTACTATAATCGATTAGGAATTAATCAAATTATGAATCCTATCGCAAAACCTTAAGGTTATAAAACAAGTCCTCGAAAGAAAACACATTTTGAAATCACATTTTAGACCCCGGATTTGAAATCCCTAAGTGCAAATGTCTATTAAGAAAGCACAAGTTTTAATTCACTTTTACTATTCAAAAGTACTATTCACAGTTACTATTCCAGATTACTATTCACAGGTTACTATTCACTTGTCGGGTCAAAGGGTCGGGTCAAACCCACACACTAAACACACACTCATGCACACACACGAACACACTCACACACACACGGCATGCACACACACACACACCCTAATTCAATTATGATCTTGATTATAATCTATAGTTTCAAGTTCATGTTATTATAAGCAAGTGTGATCTAGGTTAAAGGCATAACCTATGGTTAAGAGGTCTAATTAAAGCATAACATCAAGTTATGAAACACTATTCTATCTTAGGTTATAACATGTAACACTATCAAAGTGTATAACATATAAAAGCACTATTCCATTAATCCATATCATAAGCTCAAGTCATAACATATGAGTCATGTAACATTGTAACAATGTAATAACATATCATAGACATAAGTCATAGCATATCAAGACCATTAATCATGTAACATTTATCAATTGAGACCATATAGTAACATGTAACAAGTTATAATATAATTGATCATAGGTTACTATTCCATTGCATAACATGCTTGAACATAAATTAAATATCATAATCATGCATCAATTATCATCATATAATAGCTCCATAACATGATCATACCATATACTAAAGCAATTCATAACATTTCATAGCATATACTAAACAATTAAATCATAATTCACTACTAACAAACATATCATAAAAACTATATAATAAATGCATAAAATAAAATCCTATATGTCTTAGGGAAGACCCTAAGACCCAACCTAAACATAATATAAACATACCATAACATAAAAACATAAACTAAACTAAAACATAACATAAAAACATAACATAAAATAAATAAAACAACTAACCTAGCTAACAAAGGGGGGGAGAGACGGCAAGAGGGGGAGAGGGAGAGAAAGAAAGGGAGTTGTTAACACAACATTGAGCAAGGAAAATGAATGGCATGAGAGCTCTATTTATAGGTGTTGGGAAGCCCCTCACATTGGAAATAAACTTGAGGTAAGGGTATGAGAGCAAAAGTGGATGTCTTCTCTTGGAAGCTTCATCATTCATGAAACAAAATAGGGGTTGCTGGAGGGTAATTCAGTAATTTCGCTGCCAAAACGTGAAGGTAAGAGGCTGGAAGTATAACCATTCCGTCCGGCCAAAAATTAGCTTCGAAACGCATATTCATTCGTCGAAATCGGATTTACCGTTTGAAAGATACATTAGTTTTAGTGAATAAAAGTTTTGAGCTCGAAACTCGACATGAGTGAAAAACGACTTTCTAGAATGATTTTCAAGTCCGGATTGTTTCCAAAATTCAAGAAATAAATCGAGAAGCGTTTTGAGTCCAAAATCAACTATAAAACGTTTTACCGTTAAAAAAAGTTGAAAACGTAGAATGAATAGTGAATTCTTACGTACAAGCGTACGCTTCAAAATTTCGAGCTAGGGTTTGAATCAAGAGTTGTAAAACATCTCAAAAATCTTGAAATAGCTCAAGTAGTGCAAATCCGAAGAGAAAACATTTTCCGAATGAAAACCGTTCGTAGAAGGAATAGTGAACTAGGGTTTTCGAAAACGTTTTCAATAAAACAAAGCTCGGAATAGATTTTCAAGTCAAGAATGATTTCAATAGACTCGTCTCGACTCAAGGATCGATTTGACTGTAAACTTGGGTAGGAAAGATATCAGAATCAAAAGCTCATTTTCAGATGAATAGTAACTTTGGTCGGTAAGTTACCAAAATGCCCTTATGGTTCAAGAAAGGTTTCCGGAGCTTGGAAAGCAAGTTCAAAGGATAGGAAAACATGTGATATGAACCTATAGGGTTCCATTGAAGCATTGGGTAATATAGGCTTGGGAAATGAATAGTAAACTGTATCGAAGGTCAAGAATTCCCCCTTAAAACATGTCAGATCACATATGAGCACAAAGTTCATGTAAGAATGCAATGCATGAAGTTTATAAACTTGGATCACGGTCTATAAACGCTTTACCAATGCCCTTAGTTTACCATTTTCATCCAGGCCCTGTTTTGGGCTGTTACAATCACCCCTCCTTAAAGAGAATCTGTCCTCAGATTCTTCTGCAAACAGTTCGGGGTAATGTTTCTGCATCTTATCCTCTATTTCCCACATTGCCTCTTCTGTACCATGTCCCTTCCAAAGGACTTTTACCAAAGGAATCTTCTTATTCCTTAACTCCTGGAATCTTGTATCTAAGATCTTCACCGGTTTCAACACCTAAGTCAAGTTTGGTTCTGTCGGTAATTTTTCCACTGGTACTATCTCTTTTTCATCCAAAACCACTTGCAAATCTGAGATATATAGGATACATTGTGGATCGTTGTATGACTTGCAGGTAAATCCAATCTGTAAGTAGTTTCTCCAACTCGTTCCATTATCTGGAAGACTCCAACTTATCTTGGGTTTAATTTACCACCTTTCTCAATTCGAGTAAACCATTTCCTCGGTGTCTTTCACTCCATCATTGCTTCGACTTTGATGGATCTACTTTAACTCCGGTTCTGAAAATGATGTGTCCTAGAAATGTAAGTCTTTCTAGCAAAAACTCGCATTTGCTGAACTTGGCATATAGCTTGTGATCCAGCAAAGTGCTCAGCACAATTCGGATATGCTCGGCGTGCTCCTCTGGTGTCTTTAAGAACACCAAAATGTCGTCCAATTGTTTTCTCAACTCTTCCAAGATGACTTCCTTCTTGTAACAATCCAGATGAACATGGTACTTAAACAACCAATCCATTCCAAGGATAATTCCATATCTCGTCATAGGCAACTCAATGAGATTTGACGGGTAGTAGCAATTACCAATGCATATAGGGCAGCGTTTATATACTTGATCCGTAAAGAGGTAAGTCCCCAAAGGAGAACTTACTTCAATTTTCATATGACAATTATTCAAGTGGAAATAGTAAATGCACACATAAATTAGATGCAATTAAAATGCATGGCACCAGGGTCATATAAGACCTTAACTGGCGTGTTAAGAATGTGCACAGTACCTTCCACATCAGACGAAGGATCAACCTCCGCATTACCATCCATTGCATATGCTCTGCCTTTAACCACTGGTTTGCTCGTCGTACCCACCACCGCTTTACCCTTGTCTTGAACCCCAAATCTTTTAATTCTGGTAGGGCAATGTTCCCGTATATGCTCAGGGGAACCACACCAATAACACTGACCATTCTTCTTACGACAATTTTCCTCAGTGTGTCCTTTACGGCTACAGTAGTCACAGACTATCTCCTCTTAAGTGGGCTGAGTTGTTTCATACTGCTGAGGTGCCCTTTGTTGTTGTTGCAGTGCCATCATTGGTTTCTTCCCGTTTCCCTGAAAGGAAGATCCGGCAGGTCGCTTTGTTCCTTGAAAAGTCTTAGGGTTAGAAGGCTCTTGACGACTAACGGTCATCCGGATATCCTTATGGGTTGCCTCGACCTTCAATGCTCTATCAACTGCTCTAGTGTAGGTCTCGTCATCCAAAGAAGCTAGTGCCCAACGGAGCTCAGGTTTCAGACCATCAATGAACCTTTTAGTCTTACGACGTTCATCACTCAGAATGTGGGGTGCATACTTGATCAGCCTAACAAACTTAGCTTCGTACTCCATCACATTCATAGTTCCCTGAACCAAACTCATAAATTCAGCTTCTCTTGCATCACGTGTTACCTGAGGAGTGTATTTCTGCTGAAACTCCTTCACAAACTCAGTCCAGTTTCCATCAACGTTGTTCTCAATCCACATATGTTGAGTATGCCTCCACCAGTTAAACGCCGCTCCTTCCATCAGAAATGCAGCATACTGAACTCGTTCACGATCTTCAGGGTTGATATCCATAGCTTCAAAGATCTTTTCGAGACTAGTTAACCAATTTTCAGCCTTCAAGTCGTTGGGTTCGCCATAAAACTTAGGAGGGTTCATTCTTAGAAACTTTTCTAGTGTTTTCCCATTAGGAGAATTGCAGGCCCTCACGAATTGTCGCAACACATCAGCTAAATCAGGAACTTCCTCCCTTCTGGGAGGTGGTGGCGTGACATCCCTTGGCGGTGTAAGATCCCGTTGTGGCGTGACTTCTCTTTGGGGTGGCGATGGTGGTACGCGATTACGTGGTGCTCTTCTTGGTGGCATGATGATACTGAAGTTTCACGTATTTAGACATGTATAATGCATGACAGTAAGGATGATTCACATAATTGGTAACCACGTATTCACATTTCCACGTAGTCACATATAATCATGAGAATAACACATTCCCACAACAAGATATCAACAATAATCCATTATCACATTACCACATAGGCAAGAGCAACTTATAAGCATGAACAATATATCAACATTGATCCATTGTTCCATTATCCATTATCCATTACCATTGACAATTCACGAACATGTATAACATATCAAGTATGATAACAATAAATGAAATGGCATGATCCTATAACGGCCCTAATGGTATCTTGAAGCAACTCTAAGACTCATGCAATGACAGTTATGGAAAGCAGTAAACAGATATCCAATATAAAGCCGAATGTGTCATAAACGTGTAAGGTTTGGAAAAATTTTCTACATTAGGCCACATTTTTAAACAAAAATTTTAAAATAAGGAGGACCCGATACCATCGAGTTGACTCCCATTCAGGCCTTACCATTCATCCAAACCAAGTGCAAAATACCTCTTGTGATTCCATGTCGCCTGAAATCCATCATCTGTGGTGCTAAAATTCGGGGATCTTCTACCAAAGCTATACATCCCCTTCGCCAAACAATCCTGTCCATGCCTTGCTAGATCAGCCTCATCACTATCAGATCCATCATTACCTCCATTAGGCTGCTCCTAGTCCTGCCTCTGTTCTTTGGTTGACGCCAAGTATAGAAGTGAGTACCTCCTCGGTGAGAAACAGCCACAGTACGTGAAGCCTCGAACTGCTTGAAAAATGCCTCATCTATCTGCTACTGGTTAGGATCGAGATGTGGCTAAACTGCCATGGCCATACAGAGAACCACGGATATGAATGCCAGAAGATAGAACCATGCAACGTCAAACAAGCTTCCATGATGTGAGCAATCCAGGTCAAGTCTCTTCTTACTTAACCTGGCGCTCTGATACCACTTCAGGCTGTAGCGCCCCCACTTTGCTGGTAGAGAGCGGCGCCCCAACCCCCGCACTGAAGCACCCCTCAAGTAATGGTGTGAGCCATCACTCAAGAAATACCCCAGCGAACGGCATATCCATTAACGATTAACAAATAGTGTTTAACTATGTGGCTTATGCAGCGGAAAATCAGAGTATTTTAAAACTTTTCAAAACATGTGCGTGATGGCATATAAACAAGCAAGTACTGATCGTTAAGCAGAAGAGACTATTAACATTACTATATCAATTGAACATTATCACGGGAGCATATAATAGCAATTGTAGCAGTATCCAAGTAGCAGAAGGATTATTACAAAAGCATAAGGTAAAGCATCAATGCAGCCATATAACATATGCAGGACACAAAATAGATTAATAAAGTAAAGTCCTGACTCAAACAAAATGAACACTCTAGAGCTTCAAGATACCTCTAGACTGCGGCTGCAAGACCTGAAACCATGAGGCCAGAAAACAGGTAGAGGTATTAGTCAAAGTGACTAAGTGAGGGATATCTTTAAAAGAAAGTACTTGAAGTAAACGTTTGAAGTGAAGTTCATAAGGTAAAACCTTTATTGCAAAGCTTTAATGAAGAACTTAAGAATAAGTTCAAGTGATAAAACCCTTTGATGCAATGCTATAAGTAATGAGAGTTTTCAAAACACTTTCATGAATGCTGTCACACGCGCACACATATGCTATGATTTGGTTCATATGATTTTCATAAAACGGGATAAGGGTAGGGAACAACTTTGCAAGATATGAACCAACTTTATGAAAACATTGATGCCCGCAAGCTAGGCTTCTCCATCCTTACTCCAGAAAACATGACCATTAATAGGGTGTCGGACCGAGATCAACAACACCCTAATACATACACACATGCACCATCCTCCACCAAGTTTCACTTCGGGGAGCGACCCCTAGGTGACCATTAACCATTGATTTGGGAATAGATTTGCGGTCCATTCCCGACAATTGTCCTGACTTAACCAAACCTCCTGATTAAAGTCGGTATCAATCGCCTAGTGTGGCGGCCGGTATTAGTGATGTCGTTGGCGCTCACCTCCCGAGCATCACCTCTACACAAAACCGCCGGGCCCATACCATTAACCATTGATTGCTTGCACCATTGATGACATCCAGAATAAATCCGAATGTATGAACCATTGAACATATGCATTGAACCATTGATGAAAACATTGAACCATTGACGCAATACTTTGAAAACATTGAACCATTGATGCATTACTTTGAAAACATGAATCATTGATGCTGTACTTTGAAAACATGTGCCTTTGATCAAGAAATAACGAATACGATTGGATTCTTTAAAGAATCATCCCTATAAAGGGTATTTCAAAACAAGAATGTAAAGCACTAGGCTTTGAGTTTCAAAACAATTGAATCATTAAGTATTCATGGTTCCAGTTGAAAACATTTATAACCTCACCTCACCTATTAGTAACAGTAGGTAGGATAGATTATGCAGTGCCCTGGGGATTCCAGTGCTCAACCTTAACTCCTGTAAGTGTGTACTAAGGTGAGCTAAGACACACTTCTATCACGAAGCACATAAACATATAAAACAAGTACAGAACATGTAATGACAAGAGAGTAATACCATTTAAGGTATTAGAGAAGGATAACACACAAGGGAATCCTTAAAGTGAGTTATCATTAACGTGGGACTATGATCTTACTATAATCGATTAGGAATTAATCAAATTATGAATCCTATCGCAAAACCTTAAGGTTATAAAACAAGTCCTCGAAAGAAAACACATTTTGAAATCACATTTTAGACCCCGGATTTGAAATCCCTAAGTGCAAATGTCTATTAAGAAAGCACAAGTTTTAATTCACTTTTACTATTCAAAAGTACTATTCACAGTTACTATTCCAGATTACTATTCACGGATTACTATTCACAGGTTACTATTCACTTGTCGGGTCAAAGGGTCGGGTCAAACCCACACACTAAACACACACTCATGCACACACACGAACACACTCACACACACACGGCATGCACACACACACACACCCTAATTCAATTATGATCTTGATTATAATCTATAGTTTCAAGTTCATGTTATTATAAGCAAGTGTGATCTAGGTTAAAGGCATAACCTATGGTTAAGAGGTCTAATTAAAGCATAACATCAAGTTATGAAACACTATTCTATCTTAGGTTATAACATGTAACACTATCAAAGTGTATAACATATAAAAGCACTATTCCATTAATCCATATCATAAGCTCAAGTCATAACATATGAGTCATGTAACATTGTAACAATGTAATAACATATCATAGACATAAGTCATAGCATATCAAGACCATTAATCATGTAACATTTATCAATTGAGACCATATAGTAACATGTAACAAGTTATAATATAATTGATCATAGGTTACTATTCCATTGCATAACATGCTTGAACATAAATTAAATATCATAATCATGCATCAATTATCATCATATAATAGCTCCATAACATGATCATACCATATACTAAAGCAATTCATAACATTTCATAGCATATACTAAACAATTAAATCATAATTCACTACTAACAAACATATCATAAAAACTATATAATAAATGCATAAAATAAAATCCTATATGTCTTAGGGAAGACCCTAAGACCCAACCTAAACATAATATAAACATACCATAACATAAAAACATAAACTAAACTAAAACATAACATAAAAACATAACATAAAATAAATAAAACAACTAACCTAGCTAACAAAGGGGGGGAGAGACGGCAAGAGGGGGAGAGGGAGAGAAAGAAAGGGAGTTGTTAACACAACATTGAGCAAGGAAAATGAATGGCATGAGAGCTCTATTTATAGGTGTTGGGAAGCCCCTCACATTGGAAATAAACTTGAGGTAAGGGTATGAGAGCAAAAGTGGATGTCTTCTCTTGGAAGCTTCATCATTCATGAAACAAAATAGGGGCTGCTGGAGGGTAATTCAGTAATTTCGCTGCCAAAACGTGAAGGTAAGAGGCTGGAAGTATAACCATTCCGTCCGGCCAAAAATTAGCTTCGAAACGCATATTCATTCGTCGAAATCGGATTTACCGTTTGAAAGATACATTAGTTTTAGTGAATAAAAGTTTTGAGCTCGAAACTCGACATGAGTGAAAAACGACTTTCTAGAATGATTTTCAAGTCCGGATTGTTTCCAAAATTCAAGAAATAAATCGAGAAGCGTTTTGAGTCCAAAATCAACTATAAAACGTTTTACCGTTAAAAAAAGTTGAAAACGTAGAATGAATAGTGAATTCTTACGTACAAGCGTACGCTTCAAAATTTCGAGCTAGGGTTTGAATCAAGAGTTGTAAAACATCTCAAAAATCTTGAAATAGCTCAAGTAGTGCAAATCCGAAGAGAAAACATTTTCCGAATGAAAACCGTTCGTAGAAGGAATAGTGAACTAGGGTTTTCGAAAACGTTTTCAATAAAACAAAGCTCGGAATAGATTTTCAAGTCAAGAATGATTTCAATAGACTCGTCTCGACTCAAGGATCGATTTGACTGTAAACTTGGGTAGGAAAGATATCAGAATCAAAAGCTCATTTTCAGATGAATAGTAACTTTGGTCGGTAAGTTACCAAAATGCCCTTATGGTTCAAGAAAGGTTTCCGGAGCTTGGAAAGCAAGTTCAAAGGATAGGAAAACATGTGATATGAACCTATAGGGTTCCATTGAAGCATTGGGTAATATAGGCTTGGGAAATGAATAGTAAACTGTATCGAAGGTCAAGAATTCCCCCTTAAAACATGTCAGATCACATATGAGCACAAAGTTCATGTAAGAATGCAATGCATGAAGTTTATAAACTTGGATCACGGTCTATAAACGCTTTACCAATGCCCTTAGTTTACCATTTTCATCCAGGCCCTGTTTTGGGCTGTTACATCTGGGGTTCTTGTCAGGACAAGTATCCGTCATATGGTCACTTTTCCCACATATGAGACACAAATTCAACCTTCTTCGACAATTGTAGAAATTGTGAGTTGGCCCTCCACAATGTGTACAAGGAAATTGAGCCAATCTAGCCTCACTCGGAACTTGTCGATCTCTCGTTGGCGCAGGCAAAGCTTTTGGAACCGGTGGGGCTTGTCCTCCCATTCTTGGCTTCTTAAAAGGACCTTTAGGAGGGGGAGTAGCTTGAATCATCGGTCTCTTTCCCGAATTTGATCCGGAACCTCTTCCCATGGGTGGTCTAAAGACCGGATCCTTCTTCTTGAACTCTTCCTCTTGGACCAAAGCCCTTTGCACGGTGTTGGCAAACGACTCGAAGTTGTGACCCGCCTGGCCATGTCTCAAGTCCTGTCTTAATCCCGTAATAAATTTCCTTGATTTTCTCTTCTCATCTCGGGTGACATGAGGGGCATATTTTCCAAGTATATTAAATACGACAAGATATTGAGTCACCGTACGCGCGCCCTGCTTTAAATCCATGAACTCTTGCTCCTTCCTCTCTCTTACCACTTTCGGTACAAAACATTCTCTAAATTCTCTCTTGAAGACGTCCCACGTAACTTTCTCTCCATCCACTTCAAGTTTCTCTCTCGTTCTTTCCCACCACTCATCAGCATCGCCATCTAGTTGAAATATGGCAAATTGAGCCCTCTCTTGCGTAGTGAACTGTCGGACTCCAAATATCCTCTCCAATCGAATCAACCAACCCTCCGAGACCGCATCATCAATGGAACCAAAAAACCGAGGGGGGTTGTAGCTCAGAAACACCCCATGAGGATCCCTATTATTATGTTTTGGTAGAGGCACCGGTTGTTCTGCTTGTTATGGTGGGGGAGCTTGAGCCCTCCTATGCTCGCATAATTAAAAACTGCTTCCATGAAGTTCCCCATATCCATTGGAGGCGCTTTTGGCTGTGGTTGAGGTGTAGGGGATCGATCATGATGCCGGCGTCGCCCTGGAGATCTCTCACGGTGTCTACGTGGAGGCATCCTGTCCAAGAGACACTGAAATGCATGTTATTTTTAGTCCATGCATGCAAGTGCAATTAATTCAATCAAAATTCGAAATTTAAAGCACACAAACACATAAACAATGCATATGCAACACATTGACAAGTTGTTCCTAAAGCCGAACGACTTAACTGACTCAACACGACACGAGAGCCCGGGTTTTGCAACCCTAAGCTCTGATACCACATAAGGATGTAGTACTCAAGCGTAAGGTACTACATCCCCCGCACCGAGACCCGATCCGTATACGAAATGGAAGTCCATACACGTGCCAAATCCACAGCGAACGGGGACACAACACACACGCTATGCTAGGTGGGACTAACCCTTAAACCATTCAAGATCAAGGCAATATAAAATCAGAGCGATAATAAAACGCGGAAGCAAGATCAACATATATTATATACAATGAGCCACCAAGCTCCAAAATAGATATACAAAACCATTCATGTATCCAAGGCCACACGGCCTACAAAATCATAACGCTCCATACCAAGATCATATACAAAATAGCAACAAGAGTATGACTGTATGAGACTGAAAATAAGTGCTAAACAACAATGCAAAACCTAGACGACTTGTATTCCCGCCTAGCACTCCTATACCTGCACAAAACAATTGAAAATAAACCGAGTTCAGTCTAAAAGAGACTGGTGGGTATAAAACGAGGCATAAGATATAATATCACATAATTTAAACACATTCATGCAAGTCCTAATCCCGTGTGAAGTTCGATAAGACTTTCCCAAGTGAGCAAAAACAAAGAAAACATCAACGGGATTACGACATTCATATTCATTCATAATCGTTCATAAGGTTTTATGGCCCGGCGAGTGGGCGTGCACAATCTCCAACCAACACCTCGTGTAATCATAACATTAATTATCCGTTATCACACATAAATCTTTTGTGCTCATACATAACATGATCATAATCATTCATATACACCTTCTTCCTCCGGGTGGTGGACGGGTTTGCAGGGCCGGCTACCTAATCATATCAATGTGGCTAGTGAGGTACATGAATCCTCAAAAGCCCGATTAGCCTTTCCTCGTTAAAAACTCCTTAACGAGGTCGGTTTCGCCGTAAATTGGTTGGAACTAGTGTATGGAATCACCGTCGGCCCTTGCCTCCCCGGATAGCCACATACACTAAGTCCCTAGGCCCGTGTTCAATTCATATCATGCACTCGCCAAAATCATAAGGTAGGGTTTCATCAATAAAAAGGGGTCATACGTTTGAAACCATTTACTCGAAAGGACTCGATTTATATATATATACTAATTTGGCTTAAATCTTGCACATAAGGGATATATTGGGTTGTTATAGCTATTAGAAGAGAAACCCACCTTTTAAACGCAAAAGAAAGGCACAAGCGTCTCAATGCTCGCCCTTGTCTCCGACCAAATCCGAATCTGTGCAAAAGAAAAGATATGAGACTCTAAATGACCAAATATGACGCTCGGCAATGAAATGAATATGATATGAATGCGTACAAGATGATATTATGCCATGAAAATGTTCATGTGCACTATTAAGGAAATTAAAGCATATAACCAAACCATTCGTTCATTCATTCCATTCAAATTCATAAATTCATAATTCATATCAATTTAATCTAAGAATTCATTTAATAATCATAACACGTAATATTCATGTTTACAATTAGAAATAGGATAAATAAAACGTTCAAGCAATAATCGGTAAATTAAATACGTGAAATAACTATCAATTAAATTCTAGAATTAAAACAAATCAATTAACACTTAAAATATATAATAAATATATAATAATTATATATATACTCACACGTATACACATATTTATATATATATATATATATACATGCAAATTAAATATATATATAACATAGATATTACATACGTAGTATATATATATATATCACGTAGAACCTATAATCCTCATGCATGCATAATTATATGAGAAAGATCCATGCATGCAATAGCAAGTAACAACAGTCATGCATGCAATAGGAATAAAAAGGTCATGCACACATAATATATATATATATATATATGAAGAGATGGTTGTGTGTGCATGGTTAGCATGGAAGTGTAGTGGTTGTGTGTGCATGGTTAGCATGGAAGTGTAGTGTGTATATATATATATATATACACACGCACACACTCTGAATCAAAGGGGAAAAACGGCAGCAACGGGTCTGAACAACAACACACACACACGCAGCAACAAGAAAGGAAAGAAAAAGAAAGAAGAAAGAAGCAGCAGCAGAAGGAAAAGGAAAAAGAAACAGAACTGCACGCAGCAGCTACCCGCCCGGGTAGCCATCCCAGTTCAAAACTCCCCGTCCGGGTAGAGGGTACAGAAAGTTTCTGTAACAGGAGTACCCGGCCGGGTACTCTCCAAGAGCAAGCTCTCCCTGCCCGGGGAGAGTGTTACAGAAGCAACAGAAGCAGCAACAGGCGGCAACGAACAACAGGGAAAGAAAAGAGGTTCAAACCAGGCCAAAATTCTCCCAAACTTAGGAACCAAAACAAGCCAACGTAATAAGGAATAAAAAGGCTACAAATGCACAGCAACCAAGCCTGTAAATAACCTCAATATATGCAGCAAAACAGAGAAGAAAAAGGCACCAGTTTCATGCGGGAAAAACAGGGGAAGAATGAATGAAAACAGGGCAAGACAAAACATGATGAAACAACCATCAACACAGCTGCAATTAAGATAAAAATGAACAACATTTGACATCAAAACAAATCCTAAAAGCTAGCAGCAGTTCAGTGCGTGAGGGAGGAAAGAAATCAGTTGGAGTTCAAGCATTTCATAACAATCCATTAATGATATCTCACCAAACTCTTAACCACCAACAAATACAAGCATCCTCAGTCATAAATGAAGTAAAAGAATAATATATATAGCATCAAAACAAGTCAGAGATCAAAGAAATTCAAGGAATCAACAAAACATTCAAAAACCTAACTATTCATTCAAAAGCTCAAAACCTCAAGTAATCTGACTCAAAATTAGGGATGAAAGGATCAAAATACCCAGAGATGCATGTACAACATAATCCTAACTCACCTTGTTGCTTGGATGAAAGTTGATAGAGATTTGAGCTCCAAAATCTCAAGGATTTGCACAGTGACGGGAAACTGGAATGCAGAAGCTTTGGCTGAACTTTCTGGTTTGTGTGAGGATTGGTTCGAGATGGGGCAGTTAAGGTATGGTAGAGGGCTGAACTAGGGTTAAACTGACACCAACCATAGTTAATTTGGTTAAGTTTAGAACAAGTTATGGCCATTTTGGTGAAATGTGGTTATTTTGATGCCGTTTCGTTTTTCGGTTGGATTTCGGAGGTACAAATGATTTTGGAAAAATATAAGGCTAAGTTTATTAAACTCAAATCTTCGATACGAGTTCAACGAAGTTGACGGAACTCGAATCCGAGTTCCCGAGCTCAAGATATCACGTACGGAACCAAGGGTGCGTTAATTGCTCGTTAGCCCCCGATTTGGTTCCACAATTCCAATTAAATTCGTTAACACGTCAAATGAATTCAGACCGAGCATATAGGCATGTTCATAACACATATATTTACGACATACTACATTTCCACGACATTTCGATATCATTTCATATAAGAACGAAGCACAATTAAACAATCAAGCACATATTCATAATAATTCCATGCTTAATAAAATTTAAAACTAAATGAATTAAATTCTATTCTAAAAATAAATCAAGGTCAACGGATTTGAATAAATTAATACAGATGATTAAGACATAATTAATTAGCATAACACTTAATTAACATTAATCACGAAAATAATAATAATTTAAAATAATTACTAAATAACGAAATATATAAAAGTAATATTAATTTGAAATAAAATAAAATAAAATAAAATAATAATAATTTATAATAAAATTAAATATAAAACACGTAAAAACAATTAATTCGCGCGAATTGGTAATCACATACGTCATATCTTTACGTCTGAAAAGTCGGGGCGTTACATTTCGTGAAGAGCGATGCGGGAATCAATTCCGTCGAGCTTAAAAAATGAGAGTCAATTCAATCAGGTGTCGAAATGGAATACCTAAGGGACCCTAACATGAATAAGGAAAGAGTTTCACTCGTTAATCAATCTTCCAAGGTGAACCGGAACCACTACTAAGATTTGGGACCTATAATTCGAGCTACTAAGAGATTTGTTCGGGCATACGAAAAAATCGAATATATCATGAAATATAGGACGAGTTGAATGGGCAAGGTGAGCACACTTTCAATGATGGGCTTTTGGACTGTAGAGTTTGGATAAAGGTGGACATTGATCATAGGATGGAGACCGGGTGGTTATTGAAATGTCAGCACGTCGAGGATTCCAGAATTTGACACTAGGAACAAAGGAAAGCTTCAACAAAGAACCAAACGTCCAATCGGATCATTACAATGAAGGCTTACCAAAAACCACGGTGAACGGTACATTCACACATGCATACCACGTGCATATGCATTTTCAATTATCGTTGTTTGTGCTTGTTGTTATTTATTTGTCGTTTGGAGAGAGCAAGTGTTTGTTACGTGATGAGACGAGGGTCGTGCCGTTCAACGGACTTCTCAATAGGCCTTCGGAGACCATGTTTAGAAGCTGGTGGTTGTTCAAGAAACCAACTTCAAACCATGAAGTTGATGTGGTGATAGAAGACCCGTTTGGGATTGGAGAACGAGTGGTAGAAGTTCGTTAACTAATCCACTCGTGATACTGAGTTATGGGATGGTTAGGATGGATTCAGATGGTGGGAGTTAAATCTCTCTAGACCCTCCTGTCGTGCGACACGTTTGGACTACTCATAGTCGGATCAAGTTTATATATAACTTGCACTGAAGCCACTTTGCGCTTGAAGACCCTTTTTGAACTAATCCCTGTTTCAATGTCACGAACCCCACGTGGGATGAACATAGAGTGGTTTTGCTTAGATTCCAGAACTCGAGGAAGTGGACCTGAGGACAGGTCCTTCTTAAGGGGGAGAGGTTGTGACACCCCGTTTTTCGGCAAGTTAGGTACACGCGCTACGAGTGTGAGTTTTGGTATTTAGGATTTATTTAATTCCTATTCGTTCTTTAATTACGCTATTTCATTAATTATTTTAATTTGAATACTTGTGAGTTAGGTACTTTTAAATTCCTTCTTTCGTGAATCGTATTTCGTGGATTACGTATTTAAATTTCCGCGAGCATGCTTAAGTGAACACTAATTTTAATTACGAGAATACTTGATCCATTGTCCTTAATTGAAACATTTAGAAACCTTTGGACCTAATTGATGATTTCGTTGGACTCATTTGTAACATTCATGAAACTTGATACCTAATTGCATTCATTTAAATCTTCCAAGGACCAAGTTACAATTTTACCCCTTTTCTTCCACCTCTTGATTGACATAAGCATATACACACACCTATACATACATTATTCTTCATTTTCAACTAAGACAAAGCAAGAACTCTTCCATTTCTCCCTCTCTTCATCCGATCCACCAAGGAAGCAAGGAGGCCAAGATTTTTTTCTTTTTTCAACAAGAATTCAAGCTATACACCTTCATCTCTTCATCTCCTCCATCTCTTCACTCAATCAAGGTAAGATCATGCATTTTTAATTGATGAATTCTAGAGTATATGTTAGGGTTTGTGGTCTTTTGCATCCCATGAGTCTATATGAGATTTATATGATGATATTGGTTTGGTTTTGTGCAAATATATCATGAGTTATATGTGCTTGGGGTATGATTGATCACCTTTCTTATTTAAGGGTTTCATGTGTGAACTTTGGTGAATTAATGCATGTTCCCTTGAATTAATTGAAGCCTATTTGAGATATGTGATTCATATACATGTTTCCTTGAGTTTGTTGGTTAATTACTTGGTTTAGCTAGTGTTTTGTTATTGTTTGGGGTGTTTGGTTCGTGCTAAAGACATGGAAGCTTTGTTGTTGTTGTTGCTGTGAGAAGAAGAAGAAACAGGGGATGCATTTCTGCCAGGGGTAATGCCCGTTACCCTATTTTGCACTGAAGGGAGGTAACGCCCGTTGCCTCCATCCTTTTCGAAGATTTGGGCGCCTGCCTTTGGTAACGCCCGTTACCCAATTTTTTACTGGAGGGGGACAACGCCCGTTACCCCATCCTTTTCCAAGAGAAGATCGCCTGCCTCCGTTGACGGCCGTTACTTCTTTTCTTCTTGAGGGGGGTAACGCCCGTTACTCCCCACGTTATCTTGTGCAGTTTTGGGTGTTTTATGTAACTAGCTTTGTTTCGTTTACATTTTATCCGAGCTTTGTTTACGTGATTAACATGTGATATAATTGTTCGATTATATGGTAATCCTTATCTCATTTTATGCCTCCTTTCCTTCATTGCTTTCTCGATACTTGATTCAATTTGCATGATTTTATTATGATTGAAATCTTATTATACGTATCTGTGAAACATTATTCGTACAAGTGAACTTGTTCTTGACATAATATAACTTTAATTGCACCTCATATCATCTACTTCATTTTCCGTGCATCGTATTTGGTTCATATTAAGTCGTGTTTCACAAGTGTCTTGTTTTCTTGTCTAGAGTTTTTTCAGGGTGTTGGCGTGCCAGTTTTGTAGGGTTCGGGAGTCCGGTTGTCCTTCTTTTGTCTTGTTCAGGTAAGGAAAAGTTAGGACTAATATACAAAACCCTACGACCCTTTTATGTGATGATTTAGCCCAAAACCCTATATATATATATATATATATCTTGTTTTTCAAAAGATGATTTTGTTTCTAAATCACTTGTGACTTGAAAATTATCTTGATCTTGACGTGTTTTGGCGAGACTATTGTTACCGTTATTGGGGCCCAGGGGCTTGTGTAGTGAGAGAACCGGGAAAGCATGGGCTGACGGCCATCCATTGCACAAGTCCCACCTTTTTGGAGCATCCCCGAAGGTCCGTCAGGAGGTTTGGCGGATTGATGGGATTCCGGACCTTGGGAGTCATGTACCCACTGTCCACTACTTTTGTCGCGGATGGAGGGCTAGCTACCCGGACCATTGCACCCCGAAGGAAAAGGGAGTAATTGTGCACTTGAAATGAATACTCAATGTAATAAGTGATAACCCTAATTCTTATATGAAAACCTAATAAGATCTTGACTTATACACGAAAGGCATAAGGTTGGAGACTGCTCACTCGCCGAGCCACTTGTTCACGTGATTTGAGTAAATATTGATGCTTTAATTCCATATAATGATTCTTAACTTGTTTTCCTGGTTTACTTTCCTTCTAAAACTTTATATGGAATTATGGTTGCATAACTTTACCGCTTTCTATATATTATTATGCTATTCACTCAGTCTTGTAGAGGTTGATCCCTCCCCTTTTGATCGCTCAAGTGCTCGTTGTTGGCGTAGCTAGGCGGGAGATTGCATTGCTTTTAGTGTATTTTCGTGTCTAGCTTGAGTCACTTGCTTCTCTTGTACCCCACACTTGATTATATACTTTTGCCTTGTATCTTGGAGGCCGGTTGGGCTGTATACTCGGACTTTATGACTGTTTGTACATAAGTCGGGATAGATTTATTATTTTGCTAGACTTAATATCTATGCTTCCGCGACTCTCGGTATTTGCTTGTTTATTATGGTTAGAAGTTGAATTTGTTGGTACAGCGTTAGTCCCGGCTAGCCAGGGTCCGTGTCGTGTCTCCGTTCACTAGGATTGGACTTGTATGCGGACTATGTTCGTATATGAGTTTGGTCTTAGTGCAGGGGATGTGGGGACCCACGCTCGGGCATCACATTATCACATATTCAAGGATATACACATAAAGATTCAAGTTATTATGCAAGAATCACACAACCCTAGCTCCTACATTCAATTCATTCATAAATGTACATAATGGAAGAAATCTCCTTGCCTCCTTGCTTGCTTGATGGATCGATCAAATGGTGAAGGGAGAAGAAGTTGGGAACCCTTGTTTGCTAGGAGAAAATGAAAAAAGAAGAATGGGGTTAGGGGGGGGGGGGTTAAATCGTGTAATAGAGGGAGACAGTGAGAGGAATTTGAACTTTGGTTCTCCAAGAATTTAAGTGCTTCAATTAGGGCCCCAAGGTTTGATAAGTTGGCAATTGGGTTTAAATCTAAAGTTCGATTGAGTCCAAGGATTACATATAATTTCAAATAAGTGCATAATTGAAATAAAACATTTAATTAGCAAGTAAGCATATCATAATCGAATTGAAATAGCGTAGCCAATAAAATCATATAAGTCATATAATTGAAATTGAAATTAAGGCACATACAAAGGAAAAGAAAGCTCCTAACTCTCAAACTCTCATGTATAGCATGCGTACCTAAATAACTGATGGTATGGGGCGTTACCTTCTGGCCGCGGTCTGATCGCCTTTGACTTCGCTAACTTCCGTTCCTACCGGGTACTTTAGCTTTAAATGATAATGAGATGCTATTGCTTCAAAAATTCCGAGTGTGGGTTTTCCCAATAGTACGTTATATGCTAAGCCAACTTCCACAACTAGAAATCGAATATGCCTTGTTTTTGACAAATTACCTTTCCCTAATGTCATGGGAAACATTACCTACCCTAGGGGCTTGACCATCTCCCTGCCGAACCCATATAAGGACGTGTTTACTTCCTCCATTTCTATTATTCCTAGATCCGTTTGCTGGAATACGCTCAGGAAAATAATATCCACCGAACTTCCCTCATCCAAAAACACTCTTGACACTTGGTGATGCGCAATTACCGGTGTTATTACCAAAGCATCGTTATAGGGAAGTTGTACACCTTCCAAGTCTTTGTATCCAAATGATATGGATAGGCTAGTGCATGTAAAAACCTTCAGGACCTCGTCTGCCTCTGTTGATCGGGCGTGTCTTTTTCGAACTCTTTGATAATCGCCATCAGTAGGTCCTCCTACTATCATTTGGAAGACCCCTTTCAGTGGTTGTTCGGGAGCTGCTTGTTTGTTCTCCACCCTCCTTTTCGGCGCTCGCGCATACTTGTTCTCCTTTGTTGCGAGCATTTTTTCTTTTAGCACTTCAGGTATTTTTCCTTCCTAAGCTAGGCGTTCGATCTCATCTTTGAGGTGCCCGCACCTTGAGGTCTGATGCCCATAATCATTATGATACTCATAGAACTAATCTGATCGGGGTCTCTGCGGTGCTATCGATCTGGTCCTTGGCCACTGAAATCCGTTCACATGTCTAATGTGCTTTAGCACTTCTTCGTAAGTTCTTTTTAATTCAGCGTAGCACTCATACCTCGCGAACCTCCGAGGGGGCAACCCCTTTCTTCTCAGCTGAGCGAGGGATTGTGTCGAACTAGGAGCAGTCGCCTTCCTTGCTACTTCTTCCACAACTGTCTTTTTGCCGACATGTTATTTGCTTATTGGTCTTAGTCGGGGGCACTTAAGTGCAACAAAATTCAAAGGTTAGGTACTAAAGTGTAAAATTTTATAGGTTGGGTACTAAAGTGCAAAACACCCCAAACGTTGGGGTGCAAAAAAAGTTTAACCCTAAATTTTATACAAAATGAATAAAAAAAAAATATATTTATTATATATATTCATTTAATATATATTATTATATATAAAAATATATTAAATTATTAAAAAAGCTAATTTTTTTAATCAAAAATAATATTATATGGACGAGCCTCGAGTCGAGTCGAGTCGAGCCAGGAAAAAGGCCAAGGCTCGGGTCGACTCGTTGCCATCCCTACTCTAGATTAATATATTTCCCGGCCCTTCGCAGGAGATCATCGAAGTCTTGTGCGGGAGCCAAGGCCAATGACTGGAAGAAATCCCCTCCCTGTAAACCTTGCGTGAATGCACTTGCCTTCACTTTAGCAGACGTGGACGGTACTTCCAGGGCCTCCTTGCTAAATCTCTGTATGTATGCTCGCAATGATTCTCCCATCCTCTGTTTAATGGTAAACAAACTTAGCGAAGTCATTTTGTACTGCAAGAAACTCGCGAACTGGCTCTCGAAGAGTCGACTAAAATCCTCGAAGTTCCTGATGGTATTGGGCGGAAGGTGTAAGAACCACTTCCGAGCGGGTCCTCTTAGTGTTGTTAAGAAAACCCGACATTTGATGGCTTCTGACAATTTGTACAACATTGCGGCATGTTCGAATTCATTGATATGGTCGGACGGGTCTCCGTGTTAGGAAAAACGAATCAGAAATGCAACGAAAATTAAAAATTTCCCAATAAGATAGAATCGAATCTTGCAATTCTTATTTCCAAATTCATAGGGATCAAGAACTTACTTAGTGTGATGCCCCGTCTCTTCTGTAATCCAGGTACGGCGTCACGAGAGAGTTTAATTCGGTATATTCGTGCTTTTTATGTAATGCCGTATGCCTTACATGTTAACGTGTATTTAATTTCAAATTGTGTGTGTGGTTTAAAATTTAATTAAATGTGTTTGGACTCAATTGTTCAAAATTTGGAAGATAGGGACGTAACTGTAATTAGGGTATTTTGGGCCTTTTGTGGCTATCTTGAGCTCGGGAATTCGAATTTGAATTTTGACTTTGCCATTGGGTTCGTTTCGATGATTCGAAGCCGAAGGAATTAACCTTATATTTTTCTAAAATCGTTTGATTGCCCTATCATTTAAAACCCAATCCGAATGGATTGGATCTTTTGACCCTACCCATTTTTTCCCCTAAAAAGAGTTGAAAATCAGCTCTCTTTCTCCTCTCTCTCATTCACGTTGAAACCCAAGGAGAAAAGAAGAAAGAACCCAAGCTTAACCCTTGTCCTTTGAGCTCAAGATCTTCACCGATTCTCGCCCGATCGACGAACCAAGATAGGATTTGAATTCCTCTCTTCGAGTGCTTCATTTCTCTCCGATTGAATCTCATTTTTCTTGCTTTTTTCATGCCTACAATGAAGAAGATGAATAGTGCCAATATGTGAAAATGTGAGAATATGTCTTGTGCTTTGATTCTCTTGCTTCAAGATTGAAATATGTTGCTCCTTCAAGCTTCCTTATTGCATATTTGAGAATATGTCATGATCGAGTCAGTCTAGGTCGTACGGGTTAGGAACTACGTGACAATGTGTGTGTTACATCGATCTTGAGCATGAAACTGCCTTCCTTTTGAATCTTGTTGAATTACTTGTTGCATTCTTACATTGGATCCATGCCTTTCATGTTGAATACGTGACATTAGCATGCACTAATCGCATACATATATCCTTGAAATGAGTTAGGACTTATAAGATATGAAGATAATATCAAACCACGACCAAGTTCTACGATAGCAACGATCTATTGCAAGTTCTTTCTTAGGCATGGAAGATAGGAAGGATACACCGGGGAAGAATATAGAGAATTCAAGATGTGTGGCCTTCTTAAATGGGGCTATGGTTCAAGGATTAGGATCCGGAATGGGAGGTTCGAATTTGGGGATACAGTGGTAGAGGGACACTTGGTGAAATAAGGGTTGATAGAGGGATGTTTGTGACTTAGAAGATCGATACATACTGTAACAGCCCAAAACAGGGCCTGGATGAAAGTGGTAAGCTAAGGGCATTGGTAAAGCGTTTATAGACCGTGATCCAACTTTTTAAACCTTCATGCAATGCATTCTTACATGAACTTTGTGCTCATATATGATCTGACATGTTTTAAAGAGGAATTCTTGACCTTTGATACAGTTTACTATTCATAACCCGAGCCTACCTTGTTCATATTACTACTCGAACCCTAGAGGTTCACCACACATGTTTCCCAATCATTTGAACTTGTTTCCCAAGCTCAGAGAGTCTTTCTTGAACCATAAGGGTATTTTTGGAACTTACCGACCAAAGTTACTATTCATCTGGAAATGAGCTCTTGATTCTGAGATCTTGAGCATGAAACTGCCTTCCTTTTGAATCTTGTTGAATTACTTGTTGCATTCTTACATTGGATCCATGCCTTTCATGTTGAATACGTGACATTAGCATGCACTAATCGCATGCATTTATCCTTGAAATGAGTTAGGACTTATAGGATATGAAGATAATATCAAACCACGGCCAAGTTCTACGATAGCAACGTTCCATTGCAAGTTCTTTCTTAAGCATGGAAGATAGGAAGGATACACCGGGGAAGAATATAGAGAATTCAAGATGTGTGACCTTCTTAAATAGGGCTATGGTTCAAGGATTAGGATCCGGAATGGGAGGTTCGAATTTGGGGATGCAGTGGTAGAGGGACACTTGGTGACATAAGGGTTGATAGAGGGATGTTTGTGACTTAGAAGATCGACACATACTGTAACAGCCCAAAACAGGGCCTGGATGAAAGTGGTAAGCTAAGGGCATTGGTAAAGCGTTTATAGACCGTGATCCAACTTTTTAAACCTTCATGCAATGCATTCTTACATGAACTTTGTGCTCGTATATGATCTGACATGTTTTAAGGGGGAATTCTTGACCTTTGATACAATTTACTATTCATAACCCGAGCTTACCTTGTTCATATTGCTACTCGAACCCTAGAGGTTCACCACACATGTTTCCCAATCATTTGAACTTGTTTCCCAAGCTCAAAGAATCTTTCTTGAACCATAAGGGCATTTTTGGAACTTACCGACCAAACTTACTATTCATCTAGAAATGAGCTCTTGATTCTGATATCTTTTCCTACCCAAGTTTATAGTCAAATCGATCCTTGAGTTGAGACGAGTCTTTTGAATCATTCTTGACTTGGAAATCTATTTTGAACTTGGTTTTATTGAAAATGTTTACGAAAACCCTAGTTCACTATTCCTTCTACGAACGGTTTTCATTCGGAAAATGTTTTCTCTCTGGATATGCATTACTCGAGCTATTTCAAGATTTTAGAGATGTGTTTCAGCCCTTGATTCAAACCCTAGCTTGAAATTTTGAAGCGTACGTTTGTACGTAAGAATTCACTATTCATTCTACGTTTTCAACTTTTTATAGGTAAAATGTTTTATAGTCGATATTGGACTCAAAACGCTTCTCGATTTATTTCTTGAATTTTGCAAACATTCCGGACTTGAAAATCATTCTCGAAAGTCATTTTTCACTCGTGTTGAATTTCGAGCTCAAAACTTTTATTCACTAAAATGAATGTATCTTTTAAACGGTAAATCCGATTTCGACGTATAAATATGCGTTTCGAAGCTAATTTTTGTACCAACGGAATGAGAAAACTTCCAGCCACTTACTCTCGAGTCTTGTCAGAGAAATTACCGAAATACCCTCAGCAGCCCCTATTTTTGTTCCATGAATGATGAAGCTTCCAAGAGAAGATATCAAGTTTTGCTCTCATACCCTTACCTCAAGTTTATTTCTAATGTGAGGGGCTTCCCAACAGCTATAAATACCCCCTCATGCCATTTGAATCCTTGCTCAAAGTCTTGTGTTAACAAGCATTCCTCTCTCCCTCCTTTCTTCCCTTGGCCGTGAGCCTCCCCTCCCCCTAGGTTAGTTGTTTTATTTATTTTATGCTATGGTTTTATGTTATAGTTTAGTTTAATTTATGTTTTTATGTTATGGTATGTTTATATTATGTTTAGGTTGGGTCTTAGGGTCTTCCCTAAGCCATATAGGATTTTATTTTGTGCAATTATGTTATAGTTTTTATGATATGTTTGAATAGTTGTGCATATGTTTTAATTGTTTAATATATGCTTTAATATGTTATGAAATGCTCTACTATATGCTATGATCATGTGATATGGTTGTTATATTATGAGAATTGATGCATGATTATGGAATTTGAATTATGTTTATGCATGATATCTAATGGAATAGTGATTTACAATTAATTATGTCACGACTTGTTACATGTTGGTATTGAATTTAATTGTTACATGTGATATGCCCAAGGTGTTAGGAATAGTGCCCTAGAAAGCCGATTGTATATCCGCTTTGTGCTTTTCCTTATTGTAATCACAGACAATCTTTGAATGAAATAACGAATTGAGGCAACACTTCTTTATATGCTCTTGTTTGGTATGCGTTTACTTTAGCTGTGCATGTATGAGAACTCCCCTAATCCTGATGACTTTAGGGCTCTACCATTTAGGTGAAATGGTTCATGAAACGAGCCCCATATCACATAAGTCATGATTAGTAAAATGCTCCAAGCCGATGAGTCCTACAGATAGTGGGAGTGTCAACCTGACTCCTCTAAGGCTTGCTTGTGGGATCACTCCCTTAAGAAGGACCACCTTGTTTCATGGAGGTGCAAAGTGTATAGTTGATACGTGCGTGATACATGAGGGTGCTTACTTCAATAAGTAAGTTCACTGAGGTGCCCCGTGTGAGAACATTCCTAAATGGGAAAGGAAGTTTCTATTTTAGGAAATGGAAACTTCCAGATTAGGAAATATCTCACGAGTCATTGATGTGATTAATTGATCCTTAGACTTTAGGTTCCTTGTCACTTTATGAGTTAACTATGTAGTCTTAGGTATAAGCTTTAAAGGGTGTCGCCTTAGACAACTGATTCAAGGCTTATGCTGGGGTTGCACAAGTGATTCATGAAAGTGAATGAGAATCAAGAAAGGACCTACACTTGCATTTGCAAGGTGATCTCTTATTGTGTAAGTCATTCATATGCCATATGGAGTCCTTGGCCAAGGCAGTAGATCATGACATCAAGAAAAGGGTTTCTTGGATTGAGATCAAATGGATATGAAATGCACTTAGCTTTAAGACCGGCTTATTAGGGTTCTGATTATTCCCTTGCCCTAGATCTTGGTTGAGAGATAGTAAGTAGGAGGATTGTATCTCACATGAATCAATGACTTAAAGGTTCTGTCGAATCCGAACATTCCAATTCAGCTAGGGGTTAAACACCTGTTGCTAGACTATGGTCGTTTAATCTGTGGACTGATTAATTAATTAGTGAATTAATTAATTAGGGTCACTGCTAATTGAATTGAGAACCTAGAGGGTCACACACAACAACTTGGTTACATGAGTTGAGGCTTGAAAATGATTAAACGAGTTAATCGGGCCAAGAGGGTTCCACACGTGTGAAACCACACGTGTGGCTCACGTGAGTGACACGTGTCCTTGTGACACGTGTCCCACACGTGTGAACATATATATTATATATATATATATTAAATAATTAAATGTGTTAATTATTTAATAGACTTTGGTTTAATTTTGAATTAAAAAGAAAGTCTAATTTTGGAGAAAATAATCTAGTTAATTAATTATGAATTAATTAATTAGATATAAATAAGTTATTTATTTTAAATAAATAAAGTATAAAAATTATCCAAAAATAGTTTGGATATTTTTAGCTCTCTTAAAAGTTGATTTGAATTAGAATTCAAAGTCAAAGTTGGAAATTACTTGATGAGCAAGTAACAGGAGAGAGAGGGACCAAATCCTTGCCCAACAAGGGATGGGTTCGACCGCCCCTCCCCTTTTCCTATATATAGGGGAGCTCATGTTCCCCTTAGAGGGTAATTGGCAATTCTTTTGGTTCATGTGTTGAACACCATCCTTTCTCCAAGATAAACGAAACCCTAGGTTAAGCCTAAACACTAACTAGTGAACTAGCATCCTTACTAGTTAGATTGTGATCAAGTTGGTGGACTATCTCTAGAGAGCTTCAAGTTAGAAGTTTGAAGATTCGAGCTTTACCAAGGAGAGGGGATCAAGCCGCGAGAAGAGCGTTCTTGGGTGGCTTGAAACGCTTCAAGAAAGAATAAAAGAAAAGTAAGTTTTCTATCTCTACGAATTTGGTTACACGATTGCGAGTCCAAGATCCTTTTGTTGGGAAATTTTTTTAAATTCCGCTGCTTTCTGATTCGTTTTTTCCAACACAAGGTTCATGATATGATATGATATGGATTAATGGAATAGATCCCAACAACTATTGTGACACCCTGGTTTTTTCGGCCGTACAGGTACGCACTTACGAGAGAGCTAAATGTGCATTTAAATTATTTATTTATGTAATTGTATGTTTATTTTAATGTTTATTTGTTATTCTTGAATTATTTTAAATTAATTGAATTATTTGTTAAAATATATAATTGTATATTTAAACGTTTTTAAGCTTTTGAACTTGTTTTTTAATCCGTTTGAGTTCCAATTTGTTTCGAAACTTCGTGAAAATTTGATATGCATGAATTATACGTGTTATGAATTCGTTTATGTGCTCGTTTTAATTTTTTGGAATTGTTTGATATGGTAACACACCATATTTTATTTTGGGGACTCGAGGGTCTAACGGAGTTTTAGCGCACCTTGTGTTCCGGAGGCCATAACTTGAGAACGGGAATTCGGATTCGAATTTCGGAAGTGGCACTAAACTCATAACAAAGATATAGAGCTAAAGAACCTATTCTTGTATTTTTCTAAGCCCGTTTGAGCCTTTGAAATTTGTCCGAACCGAGTAGCTCGGGTAGATTCGCCACCTTGGAGTATTTTGGCCATATCACTCTCATTCTTTAACCAAATAGGTTGATTATTGAGCTCACTTAATCCTAGTTAAGCCCTATATCTCATTCCTTAACCCTCATTTCGAACTCAGCAAGGGAGCAGGTGAGAGAAGCTACTGAACCGAGAGAGAAAGAGAAAGGGATTTTCTGTACTATTCATTTTGCAATTTCAAGCTCAATACTTCTCCGATTCGCCTCAAATTCGAAAGGTAAGTCTATGATTTAATTCTCCATCTTCTTCTATTTCTGTTAAGTGTTGGTTTGTTAATTTTCATCGAGGTTTGAGCATGCAATGAATTTATATGTGAATAGTTAAGTTTTAGCTTCAATTCTTGATTCCATGGCTGCTGTTCGATTTTGTGTGAATTGAGGCATGATATGTGTTTCCCCTTGGTGCTATTGTGTGTATATGAGCTTAAATTCAAGGTGTTTTAAGTGTATGAGGCTCCACCTTTTTTTTTTGGATCGAAAGCTTGAAGAAATGATTTGAAATCCTTCATTTGCATCTCCTTAGCTGCTGTGTATGAATTACTGCTGTGTTTATGCTTGTGTGTGTGCATTTTTGCTGCTTCCTTCACTCCAGATTGCTGTTGTATTGTTGCTTATACTTGCCCTGCTGTTGCAGCGTGAATAAGGAGAAAAACAGGGGCCTGCTGCTACTGTTCGTTTACTTTGGATGTCATCTCCCCGGGCGGGGAGATTTTGCTTTGATTGTGTTCCCGGGCGGGGACACTTATGCAGGAGCTTTCTGCATCTTCTTTCCCCAGCCGGGGAGTTTGGTTGAGGAAATCTCCCCGGGAGGGAAGATTGGGACTGCTGTTGTGCTGCTGATACGTTGCTGCCTTATTCCTTTCTTTTTCCTTGCAATATTTTGTTGCCTTGGCTTTGTGGAGAAAGCTCAGCTGCATGTGTTTATTTATGTATGTTTATATATATATATATATATATATATATATATATATATATGTAGTATATTTGGTGTAGTGAGTGCATGTGTATGTTTTGTTTGAATTTGCATGCATGTAGATTTTTGTAATGTGCAGCTATGTGTTTGTATATATATATATATATACTATAACATGTGCATGTGCGTACGTGTAGGAGTGTATATATGGTATATATATATATATGTAACTTATGAATGCATGAGTGTGTATATATATGTAATATATTTAGTGCATACATGTGATTTAATTAAAGGTGCTGCATGGTTTTATTTTTATATGTGTGCTTGTGTGCTTGTGTACGTGCATGCATGAATGTATATATGATTATGTTAGTATATTATGTATATTAAATACATGTGTGTGAATTTGTAATATATATATATATATATATATATATATATATATATAGTGTATGTATGTACGTATATATATGTATATATTATAAGATGTGTTATAATAAGTTATTTAAGTATTTGATTTATTTTTGTATAGTATGATTTTAATAATTTGATCTTATATATGAATTTTAACCTTATGAATGCATATGGTATGCTATTGTATGATATGATATGAGCTTGTTTAATATGATATGAATTTATTTGACATGATATGAGTTTGATTCTTGAATTATTTGTGTGATATTTCGTTAATTGCTCCATTATGCCTAAGTATGAAATTATATGAAGTGCATTGCATCATTTGCATCCATATGCATTTGCCGAGTGTTTTTATGGTTCATATGGAGTCTTAGCCTTGTTTCTTGTGTTTAGATGGTTCGAAGGGAGTTGGTCGTGGGGTGCTTTGAGCCGTTCATTCGATTTGTTCGTGAAGGTGAGGTTTTAGGTTTGTTCTAGTTAATGCGACCTACAACTCTATATGTTCATTTTCAAGCCCGCATACGATTATATTATTATATTTATGTAATAGAGATGTGTATATATGATATGTTATGACTTTGTCATATGATTAAATGTTTTAAATTATATATACGAGCATACGTAAGCTTGAAAACGTTTTGCAACGAGGCTATGCTCCAAACCGTGTACTTTCAAGCTAGCTAAGGATTAGGATGACACAGAGAGGTACGTCTATAGCATACGCCAAGTTGCAAGGTAAGGTATGTCTGATAAGGTACGTACGTTATGATTAAGTTACGTTATGTTTCGAGCGAGTTATGGTATGATATGTTCTGATTTGTTCGGTTTGATGGGCTCCGAAGTCTATGGGTCAGGACGACCGGGACGGCTGTGGGCCGTTGGGTTAAGCCTGAGCGTAGTCTCCACTTTGATAGTATCAACTCGGAACCCACTAGGAGGTTTGGTGGGGGATGGAATCATCGGGCGTGAGCGTCATGAAACTCACCACCTATACTTCATGTAATGGATGGCTAGGGTCGCGCAAACCTTCCATCACCCGAAGAAGGTTGGTATGTTATGTTATGATTTATGTTTTGATATGTTATGTTTGAGGAGCCCGGGATGGGATTGCTGCTCGTACTCGCTGAGCTTTTTATACGTTATGTTGATTATGAAACGGGATAGGACTTTTAAGTTAAAGATACGCTATGTTTTTATACGATATGTATATGTTTGTTTTGAAATGGATTTTGGTGTGTAAAACCCTATTCCCAGTTCATAGTCTATTGTTTAATACATGCTATGGTCTATATTATGTATCGTGTGAGTGTGTTCAGCCCCCTCACTCAGTCGAGTTGTAGACTGACCCCTCTTATTTTCCCCCACTTTAGTTGCAGGTGAAGGGTTCGGGTCGAGCTAGGCGGTGGTCATCTTTTGTGTCTTTTAAGTTAAGTTGTTCGAGTCTTTTTGCATTCTGCATCTTTATCCTTATGCCTTAGAATTTTAAATATGTATAAGCCTATAATTAGTATTTAATGTATCTCGTTGATTTGATATGATTCAGGACAGGTTTCTAGGATAAGAATGAACCCGTTATGTATTTATGTTTTATGTTTGATTTACGGGATTAGGTATCTATGCTAGTTGAACCCGTCGATTATTTCTACTTGAGATCTTGTATGGCTATGAATGTATTTGTTAATCCTGTTGCTTCCGCCTTTGATTTTATTTTTGTTGCGCACTCTGTTTTAGGGTCTAAACCGCCTAGCCTAGGGGTGTGTTTTTATTTGTCTTCCGTTCTCCATGGCTTGGTGCGTGTGCGGAGTTCCCATTTCGTTACACGTGTCGGGCTACGGTACGGGGGATGTGGTGCCCTTTGCTCCGGGGTTCTACAACTATTAATACCACCCTCATGTCTTCATTTTTCCTTGGTCAATGTTGTGTTAACAACATTCTTTCTCTCCCTCTCTCCCCCTCTAGTGCCGAAGCACATCCCCATTTGCTAGGTTAGTTGTTTTATTTCATGTTATGTTTTAGTTTAATTTATGTTTTTATGTTATGTTATATTTATATTATGTTTAGGTTGGGTCTTAGGGTCTTCCCTAAGCCATATAGGATTTTATTTTATGCATTTATGGTATAGTTTTTATGATATATTTGAATAGTTGTTCATGTGATTTACTTGTTTATAATATGCTATGATATGTTATGAATTAGTTTAATATATGCTATGATCATGCTTTAGGGATTATATATGTTGAATATTGATGTATGTTTATGATATTTAAATTATGTTCATGCATGTTATTTAATGGAATAGTATTATATGATCAATTATGTCACAATATATTACATATTGTCATTTGATTTAATTATCACATATTATATGATCATTGCCCATGCTATGGTATGACTTATGTTGTGATATGATGTTACATTGTTATATGATTCATATATTATGAATTGATCTTATGTTATGACTTGATTAATGAAATATTATTTGATCATATCTTATACACTTGATTAGTGTCACACCTTATAACCTAAGATAAAATAGTACTTTAATTAGACCTTGTAACCTTAGGTTATACCTTTTAATCTAGATCACACATGCTTCTAATAATATGAACTTGAACCATAGGTTATAACAAGATCATAATTTGATTAGAGAGTGTGTGTATGTGTGTGTATGTCGTGTGTGTGCATGGTGTGCGTGTGTGTGTACGTGTTCGTGTGTGTGCATGAGTTTATGTTTAGTGTGTGGGTTTGACCTGAACCCTTTGACCCGATATGTGAATAGTAACTATGAATAGTAATCTTGAATAGTAACCTTGAATAGTAATCTAGAATAGTACTTTTGAATAGTAAAATGAAATAAAATTCGGGATACCTAATTAGACGTTTGCACTTAGGGGTTTCCCAACCTCGGGTGTAAAATATCTTTTCGAAATGAGTTTTCTTTCGTGGATTTGTGTCATAACCTCAGGGTTACGTTAGGATTCATAATTTGGCTAATACTTACTCGGCTTTAGTAAGATCATAGTCTCACGTTAAGATAACCCACTTCAATATGTTTCTTTATGTGATACCTTATCTCTAATACCTTAAATGGTATTACTCTCATGTGTTATCTCCTTATGTGACTTCGTCATTCATATGCATCATGTAGAGTGGGTCTTAGTTCTTAAGCTCACTTTAGTACGTCCCTTACAGGAGTTAAGGTTGAGCACTGGGATCCCCAGGGTACTGTTTAATCATACTACGCATCTTTACCTTTTACTAGGTGAGCTTAACTATTTCAAACTGGAACCATGATTATATCTATAGTATTAAATATTTTCAAAACCAACACCTAGTTCTTTCAATGCATTACTTTAAACTATTCCCTTATCTGGACAACTTTTCATCAATCATTTACTTTATTTATTATTTATTCAAATATCATATTCATTTATCGTTCAAGCATCATATTCATCTCATTTATCATTTCAAACAATCATATCCATTTATTCAAAGTTTATCGTTCATCGTTCATCATCGCATCATTTATACATGTCCTTCACGGACTATATTATATTCAAGCATTCGAAGTTACTCCGGATGTTCATTCATATGCAAGCTTTATCGTTTATCGTTATTGGGCCCGACGGTTATATGTGGAAGTGACGCTAGGCAGATGAGCGCCAACGACATCACTAATACCGGCCGTCACCATTAGACAATTGATATCGACTTTAATCGGAGGTTAGTTAGAGAAAGGACCGCAAATCCTTATCTTATTCATCGTTTATCGTCACCTAGGGCTAGCTACCCGAAGTGACACCGGAGAAGGGTGGTCCATGTGTGTATGTTCAAGATGTTGTTGATCTCGGTCCAACATCGCTCATCGTTCATTGTTTTCAAGGAGTAAGGGTAGAAGATGCCTAGCTTGCGGGCATAAATCATTTTATAAACATTGGTTCATATTTATCAAAGTTATCCTTTACCCCTATCCCGTTTTATTAAAAATCATATGAACCAAATCATATCATATGTGTGCGCTTGTGACATCATCATTTGCATACCAAATGCTTTCATAAAGTATTTATCTTTCAAATCATTCTTCAAGGTAAACTTTATTCATTTCAAATATCCTTTCATTTCAAGAGTATTCCTTTTAAGTACTCCCGTGAGGTCAGGTTGGAGGCTATGCGCCATCAGGATTAGCCCATGTAGCATCTGATTGATAGGGACATTGCTCGTGAGCATGCTGCTGTGATGACTCATGTTGTCGAGTAGAGGCCTGCACGCATTGCTGAGCTGGAGGCAGACCTTATGTAAATGACCATTGACCGTGATACTTCTATGGAGCGCCACCAACACTACCATGCACGTATGAGAGCTCGTCTGTATGATGCCTATCACCTATATGATAAGTAGGCAGTTGAGGGGATCGAGGGTCAGGATGTCAGTCAGGCCTCTGAGGAGCCCGAGCCTATGCAGGAGCAGTCTGATGGAGGTAACAATGGATCTGATGATGATGATGATGGAGGTGATGTAGCAGGGCATGGTCAGGGTGAGGTTGTTGCTGTTTCTGATGACACTACTAGGGGTTTTTTGGATCACAGTTACCAGGGTTGATCGTTGCTGAGAGATCTCTGTATATAGTATAGATGTGTATATATCTATGGATGACGACAGTATGGGACTGACTTTTGGAGAAGGGGATGTATAGCTATGGTAGATGATCCCTGGGTTTTGGCACCACTGATGACGGTTCAGATGACATGGTACCTATGGTAGGATGTCGAGTATGGTTTGACGGTATGGTAAGACATGTATGGGAGCAATTTGATAATAATCAGATCCTCCCCATTTTGATTTTATGTAATATGTAACCTGTTGTAAAATTTTACCAAACCATGCGTATTTATGACACAGTATTCACCACTTTATTCTACTTATCTGTTTACTGGTTTCCATAACTGTCATAGCATGAGTCTTAGAGTTGCTTCAAGATACCAATAGGGCCGTTATTAGGATCATGCCATTTCATTTATTGCCATCATGATATATCATTGTATCTCATCAGATTATTGTTATATACTATTCATGTTTATGAATGGTTGATGATTATGTCACTTGTGACTTATTGTTGATATTTTGTTGATTGAGATATTTGATACATACTTGAGATTATATATGAATATGTGAAATACGTGGATTATCAAGTATGTGAATCATTCTTATTGGCATGCATTATATATATCCCTGGTGTAGCACCGTAACGGAAGGCCCCACATCCATCGCACCGAGACCCGACCCGCATATGAAATGGAGAGTCCATACACGAGCCAAATCATAACGAACGGGGACTCACTCACACACTAGGCTAGGCGGGAGCTAGAACCTCGAAACCAAATATACAAGCTCATGAATTTAAAAGCGAGTGCGGAAGCAGAACATGCATTCAATAACGAGGTTTATCATAAAATATGGGTTCCACAAGCATGAATACCTAGTCCTGAAAATTAAAACATAAATCATAACATTTCATACATAAATCTATAACTTATTCAATTTACAAAATGCGTGAAGTGACCCAAACTTGACCAAACTACTGGACCGACTCGAAACCCTGCCTAGTACTCCAACACCTGCAAGAGAAAACTGACAACAAAGCCGGGTTCAGTCTATACGAGACTGGTGGGTATAAAACAGGGCATAACATATATAATATCACAGAATTTAAACACCCACACATGTACGCTATAATCCCATACGAGGTTTTTAAGATATTCCCCAAATGGGTAAAACAAAGGAAAACAACGCTCGGGATTATAACTATCAAATTCATTCATTCATAATCATTCATGAGGTCATTACGTGAGCCCTGGCGGGTAGGCGAATATCTCCAACCTACTCCTCATGTGTGCATATCGATTCAATCTTTTCATTAGCGATCATACACATTCATGCATCATTTTTCATATTCATTCATAATCAATCATAATCATTATTATTCATAAACATAAACACTTACACCTTTTTCCTCCGGGTGGTGGACGGGCTTGTAAGACCCGGCCACCGGTCCATACATTGACCCAAGGGGGTACATGAATCCCCCAAGGGCGCTCAACTCCCATTTCTCGTTAAACCTCCTAACGAGGGCCGGTATCACCGTAAATGTGGTGGGACTAGTACAAGGGATCACCGTCGGCCCTTGCCTCCCCGGATAGCCACTTGCACTAAGTCCCTGGGCCCATGCAATACAATTATGTCCACGCCAAAAATCATAAGGTGGGGATTCATAAAAGAAAGGCTTTACATTAGAAATCATTTACTCTTTTTGAAAAGACTCGATATATATATATATATATGTATATATAATATTTTGGCTTAAAACCTTCACGTTGGATATATCGGGTCGATTCATATCTAATAGAAGAGAAACCCACCTGTACACCTCTTACCGAACAATACCAAAAGAAAGAATGTAACACCCCGGAGCGAAGGGCACTACATCCCCCGCATCATAGCCCATCACATGGAACGAAATGGGGACTCCGCTCACGCATCAAACCACGGCGAACGGGTGACCAACCAAAAACCCACACGCTAGCTAGGCGGTCTAGACCCTCAAACAGAGCGCGCAACAAAACAAAACGAATGCGGAAGCATCAGGATCACAAATATACAAACATACATGCTATCAATAATACAACTTACACATAATATGCCCATCTAAGGCCAAATGAATCATAAAACAAAAGCTCAAAGTCCGAATCATACAAAGCTTATACATAGTACCATACTTATACATATTTATACGTAATACCATATTTATACATAGTACCAAAACTGAAAGTAAAGATGCAAGGATGCAAAAGACTCTTCTATACAAGGACGACCCAAAGAAAAGACACCGCCTAGCACGAACCGAAGACCTGCACCTGCAAACTCAAGAAACAGAAAGGGGGAAAACAACGAAGAGGGGTCAGACCTAAAGACTGGTGAGGGGGCTGACACACACACCCGTACCTAGATATAGAGCAAAGCATAGCAGAGCATATTTAAATCTTAGAGTATTCATAAACCGGGCATGGTTTTTGCAATCCAAATTATTTTGACTCGTGATAGCATATATATAGAAAAAAGGTTTAGGGGCGAAGGCCAAAATCATCCAATTTTAAGAATTAGAAGTCCTCACCCGTTTCATGAATCATAAACGGAAACATAACACACACACATATCACTCGACGAGTACGAGTGCACAACCAACCTCCTTCATAAGAAAAAACACGCTTATACCTTAGGGTCGTGAGTTTCATGACACTCACGCCGAACTCCGTCCCCCACCTCCCTCCAAGTGGGTTTCGGGTTGATCCTATAAAGTGGAGAAGTGTCCGGGGGTTGCAACCGGCAACCCCGATAGTCGTCCCGGGTCTCCCACTACACACAACTCCGGGGCCCAAACTTACACTTACACTTACACAAAGCTTATCTCTCCAAAACATATCACACCCACACATACCAACCCATTTTCAAAGCAAAGAGATAAAAATAGAGCTTACTTATACATAAAAGCGTTTTTCAAACGTTTCATAACAAAAAGGCCAATTCCCACAAAATACATATCATACACATATCTATATATATATATATACGTATATGTCGCATGCGGGCTTAAAACTCATTTAGGGTTGTAGGTCATAATAACTAAAAGAACAAAACCTCACCTTGCCGACCACACCGACGAAATAAACACAAACCCTTCTAAGAAACCGCCTCTTCAACCACGGGGCAAACCTAAAAGCAAAGCAAAGATCAAAAGGCAAAATTAGACTCAAAATGAACCACTTAGACGCTCAGCATATGCATATGGATGCGTATGATGCTTAAGGAATTCAACAAAGTAGCACTTGTATCATATGAATTCATACCGAATCACATTGATGCATAAATCACATATTTTACGTTAACAAATTCATAAACTTCATGCATCACATAAAACACGTCATATAGGTCATAATTAGTGCACATACTTCATATAAGAACAAAGAAATTACATGCAAGTCAAGTAAGCAAAGCACAAAGTCATTCATGCACTTTAGGGTACATATCGAATCACATAAAGAGCAAATCACGTCAAACGAATACAAAATCTTAATGCAACATGTATGACACGTTAATCAATCATAAACATATCACATTCACGCAATACTAAGCCATATCAAAGCATCTTATACATATAAACAAGTATTCATCATATTAGGATCAAGATCGGGGAGGGAATCGAACAAAACGAACAAGAAAACGAAGACGGAACACAAAAGTTTCTGCCCCTGAGATCCAGGGCAGTGGGTTTTTAACACAGAGGGAATCCAGGGTCATGGATTCCAGTCCAGAAACCACCCCAAATCTACCGCACAAATCCACGGCCGTGGATGTTTTCAAAGCATAAAATCCAGGGTCGTGGATTTGCTCCAGCCATGAAAAACCAAGGTTTTGCTCCCCAAAATACATTAAAACTCATCCCAAACCACACAAGAATCAAGGCAACATATATAGGAAGGTTAGGGAAGCAAAACTCATGCAAGAAAAACCATAAAAATGAGCCAATCATGCAACACTCAAGCAAGGGAAGAAGTGAAAGCAAATCATGCAAAAGCTCCAAATTCTAACTTTGGCAAAGTCATGGATTCTCAAGTAGCACTCAATTCAACTTCATATATATCACATATGATGTCTTAGGGACTAAATACATGCCTCAAACCAAAAGGAATTACAAGGAAGCAAGGTAGATCATGCAATTTCTACAAAACCCTCACTATTTAAGCTCTAACTCATATATCAAGCAATCATGGATTAAAACTTGTAAAATCAAAGGCAAAGTGAGCACAACGACATGGAGAACACAAAAATGAAGTTACCTCTTCAATTGGATGAGAAAATATGGAGCATGGAGGCAAAGCTTGGAGCAAAAATGGCAAACCCTTCTTTCTTCTTTCCTTTCTTCCTTTCTTCACTTTTGGAGCAAAATATCTTGTGGGGGTGAGAGGGTCCAAAATTGTGGCTGGGGAACGAGAGAGATGAGTGTATACAAGGCATAAAAGTCATGGTTAAGGCTTAACTTGGGTTAAGGTGGGGCCCACACAATCAAGTCTACTCAAAGGGTGTCTTCTTATCTCTATGTGCTCGTTTCGGTCGACTTTCGGAGGGTCAAATGGGCTTACAAAATTACAAACTTGGGTTCCTTGGCTTTCTTTCTTCATTACAAGTCCAAAGTATCTTTTGGAATTCGAATCCGAATTCCCGAGCTCAAGTTACGCCTTCCGGAACACGAGGTGCGCTAAACGCGTTAGGCCCTCAAGTCCCTCACAAATCCCGTTTTTACAAAACGAGCCAAGAACTACATAAATCAAACTCTAAAACATGAAAAGAGTATATAATCACGTTCATAACTTACGTAGTTCACATATATCAAAAATTCCCAAGAAACGAAATCAAATTCAGGCACATACGGAGCAAATTACAAGACATGCATACGTAAACGTTAAAACTCAAGTTATAAATTAAACAAGTAATATCAACTAATCACATTAGCATTAAAATAGCACATAATTGCATAATTAAATAATTAAAGACACAAAGAACTCTCTCGTAGAAGCGTACCTGGAATGGCTGGACGAGCGGGATGTTACAAAGAAAGACTTGAAGGTGTCCTATGAACCCGGCAAGTCTCCGCCCTGGAGAAAACTGTACAAAGGACAAGGCAGTGTACTCGTGAGACTCAAGACTCTAAATGAACCATATATGACGCACGACAATGTATTAATGTGATATAAGATGCATATGAGGTATAAATCATGTTATGGAGCCATATAACCAATTAGTTCATTCAACACGTTCCATACTTGAAGGTTTTACGTTCAACCATCTCATAACGTTCATAATTCATAGCAATTCATGTCATGAATTTCATATAACAACTATAATTCAAATATGTCAAGTTTACAATTAGAAAATAGATAATTAAAGACATTCGAGTCATGATCGAAAATTAAATAACACGAAATAGATAACAATCTATTTCTATAATTGAAATAAATTAAATAATACATAATATATATATATATATATATATATATATAAAATTCGCATGCGGGCTTAAATTATAAGTTGGGTTATAGGTCATATTAGCTAAAAGGAAAGAAAACCTCACCTTGTCGACCAAACCGAACAAAAGGAGCCCAAACACTTCGAAGAGGCCACCTCCTCAACCGTGGGATGAACCTAAGAACAAAACAAAACACAAGGGACAAACTTAGACTCAATATGAACCATTTAGAGGCTCAGCAAATGCATATGAATGCAAATGATGTATAAAAATGCAACGAGAAAGCACTTAGGTTATGTGAAGTTATATCAAATCATATTAAAGCATAATTCACATATTTCGTGTTAAGCAAATTCACAAACTTCACATAATGAGCATAACACGTCATATAACATGTAAGCAAATCATTCATATCATAAAAGAAGCAATAAGATATCATACAAGGCAAAGAAATGAGGTACTCAATTATTCATGCACGTTAGAGATCAAACAAGGCATATTAAGTCATGTATCGCATATAAGGGCAATGAATTCACATCAAATAAATTCATGAATTTAGCATAATGATCATAACATATCATATTACAACATATTATAAGAACTTAAGTATTTAAATTACAGAAGCGAGGCAAAAGAATGCAAGAAGCATCGCCCGTAGTATATAAACGTTCATTCAAACAAGTCACGTTTATACTCAATAATCAAAGCCATAAAATCAAACAAATAACAAAATATATTATATACTAACACATTAAAATATTGGGATCCTAATTGGGGTGGGAGGAAATAAATAAAATAAAAAACGAAGCAAGAAATGAATGACAAAACTAAACCGGGCAACACACAAACACATTACACGTACACTACCCAAAAAAGAGAGGGGGTAATGGGGTTTACCAATCCTTAGTTCAAAAGGGATAACCTGTAACGCCCCGGTTTTTCACTTATATTAATACGCCATATTTGTTTATAAATTGCGCAATTGAATTATTTAATTATATGATTAATTGTTTATAAAAGTTTTATATTTGATTTAAATTATAAACTGTTGTTATTTTAATTTAATTCATTTTATTTTAATTCGTTACTTAGTGTTTAAATTCTTAATTAAGCTCTAATGTTACCTTAACTATATCTGTAATTCTGTTAATTAATTTCAACATGTTATTCATTAACTTTAAATTTATTTAAAATAGAATTTAAATTTTAGTTTTAAATTATAATGCTTGAATTTATTAAAGTTATGCGCATGATTGTTTGTTTATGCTTCGTTCTTATATGAAATGATATCGGAATATCGTGGAAATTTAGTATGTCGCAAATATGTGTGTTATGAACATGCCTATATGCTCGGTTTATGTTTTCGAACTCATTTGAAGTGTTAACAAATTTAATTTGAATCGTGGAACCAAATCGGGGGCTAACTACCAATTAGCGCACCCTTGGTTCCGTACGTGATATCTTGAGCTCGGGAATTCGGATTCGAATTCCGTTACCTCCGTTGCCTTTGTATCGACGATTCGGAGACAATGGAACAAGCCTCATACCTTTTTCAGGTCATTAAGACCTCCGAAATCCAACCGTAACGAACAACTTGTGCAAGAGTAACCCTTTTGTTGACTAGTCTTCATGGTGGGACCCCTTAACACCCTCTAACCTAACCATGTTTTAACCCATGACTTGTGTACTTGAGTTAGCCCCTTTCTCCTCCTCTTTCATCAGCAAAAACGAGCCAAACCCTCACTTTTTCTGCAGCAACTGATCGAGAGAGAGTGGAGAGGAGAAGAAGAAAAGAGAAACCTTGGCCCTTGTGATTTTGAGCTCAAATCACTTCCTTTCTTCTCCATATCTTGAAGGTATGTATATTTATGTATCCTCTACTCTTTTATACATGATTTCATCCATTAAATGCCTGCTTTGGATCAGATTTGATAAGGGTTTGGGCTAAGACCATGAATAGGATTTTTGGGGGTAATTGCTCTTGTGACCTTGCTTGGTTGTGCAGCTGATTTCCTTGCTTGTAAATGATTATATGAGCTTATTTCTTGGCCTATTTGTTTCCTAACTGATAGTATGATGTTAGGATGATTTTCTCTTTAGACCCTTTGATGAAATTATGAGATATAGAGCTCCACACTTAAAGATCAAACTGCCTCCCCTGTTTCGGGACTGCTGTGTGGAATTATGGTTTGTTGCTTGATCAAATGACCTTCTTTTCGCGTAAATTTGCATGGATATGATGTACACTCATTTCTATATATGTTAACATTCATGTTGTAAGCTTTTGGATCCATTTTAAGCCCCAAAACCGAAACACATGCCCTGTTCTTATGCATGATCCATGACAGACTTGCTGCTGTTGCATTTTGTGACTTGTTGGTCATTCTAATGTGTTTCAATTCGTGCCATTTTGCATATATATGATTTATATTAGTTTTTTAGTATGTTAGCATGCATTCCCCAAGGTTTTAGATTCAAATTCAACTCCTAAGTACTTGATCATGGCATGATTGAACAATTGAGCTCATATGTGCGGTTTTGGCGACCCAGATTTACTGCATGGATTTGGTGCCCTTAACGTGTGATTTGGACTTTGAACTCTAAATGAAAAATGCTCCTAACATTCTAAATATGTTTTATATCTAGTTTCATAAGATTTGGAGTTGATTTGGTATGTTTTTGGGAATGATTTTGTATAGGGTTTGTTTGCCGGTGAGCTTTGTTTGCGTTTTTGGGTCTGTACCGTGACACCCCCATGTCTCATTTGCCTTGTAAGGTGAGACACCCCCGTGTCATGCCCTTTTTGCAGGTCTGTACTGAGACACCCCCGTGTCCCAGTCTATTCAAATTGAGGGACACGGGCGTGTCCCTCCCCCTGCGCATTTCTTGTCTTTTCCTTTTCGGTTTTTGATTGTTTTACCTCTTTAACGCCTTTATCTTCATTCGGGATGAACTATGAACTTGTTTTACAGTGTGTTAAGAGTATGGTGGTTTGATTTCATAACAATTGGATGAAATTTAGGCATGCTTTATTGAATGCCGTTTATGTGCGTTTTGTGTCGTTTATGATTTCCGTAACCCATTTCCCCTATCATATGATTTCTTCTTGCTCTCAAACTTTGGAAATATGTTATATTATGTAATATGATGTATGTAGTGGAGTTTTGTGAAGGATATGAACTCGTTTGAATACAAATGCTTCATTGAATGAATAAATTGAATGGTTATATGTCTTTAAGACTTTAATAGTGCACATGAGCGTGTTCATTACATTATAGCATCTTTTCTTCATTCATATCATGATCATTACATTGCCGAGCGTCTATTTGGTTCATTTGGAGTCTTAAGTCTCACGAACACGTTACGTTGTCTTTGGTACAGTTTATCTCCAGGGTGGAGAAATCTTGATCAACTAAGCACTCGGTACTCGTATCCTTGTATCGTCATATTTCAGGTGAGGGTGTTTTCGTTTTAGTTACGTATTAAACCCTACAACCGTATGTGACAAGCTTTGGCCAAAAACCTAATATAGTTATATATGGTTTTCAAATGAAATGTATCGAGTAAATATTGATCGAGTAAACCCTTTTCAAATGAATTATGAAATATGATATGTTTCATATGAACTGATATGTTTTGGCGAGATTATGCATGTATGTTATGTTCACGGGCCCAGGAATTAGTACATGTGGCTATCCGGGGAGGCAAGGGCCGACGGTGATCCCATGTGCTGATTCCATTATGTTAACGGGGACGAACCTTGTCAAGGAGGTTTTGACGAGGAAACACTAACCGGGCTTTGAGGCCTCATGAACCTCATAGCCACAATGATATGTTTAGGTGGTCGGGCCTTGTAAACCAGTCCACCACCCGGAGGAAGAAGGTTGGAACTTGTTTTATGAAAATGGTTATGTTATGATTCATATGCACCGTGCGGGAAGGCCGGGACACGGATTGCCCAAACGAATATGTTTTATGATATGATATATGATCCGCATGTATTATGATATATTGCATGATCACCTATCTAAAGTATTAATGATATGTGTCGTACACAGTCGGAGTTGGTTGGAGATGATGCACGCTCACTCGCCGAGCTTTATGTTTATGTATGAATTATGAACGTAATGAATTAATATGTTTAGTCGTAAAATCCGAGTATTGCTTGGTTATTCTCTTGCCCTTTTGGGAACTAATTTCAAACAAAACCTTGCTCGGGATTTACGACTTGCATGTGCATGTTTATATGTATACGTATATCGCTCCTGCTCACTCAGTCTTCTAGAGACTGACCCTCTCCCTCCCCAACCTTTCAGTGCGCAGGTTTGGCTTTGGAGTCTCGAGCTAGGCGGAGTGTGTTGAGTCTTTGAGTTGGTCAGGTTAAGTTAGAAGAGTCTTTACACTCGCATATGTATCTAAGTTATGTATGATACAATTCTGCAATATTGAACTTGAATCTTATGTATTCGTTATTGAATTTCTTTATCGGACTTAGTTATGAATTAAAAGAGGCCTGAGGAGCCCAAGACTGCTTGCGGTTTGTGTGTTTAATTTCTGCAGGCCTGTGGCCAATGCATATGTTTGGATCTAGTTCTCCGTTGCATTATGTCTTGTTGATTGGTTTTAAATTGCAGGGTCTAAGTTCCGCCTAGCTTGGGGGGGTTATTTTATTTGTCTCCCGTTCGCTATGGTTTGATACGGGTGCGGACTCCCCATTTCGTTACTCATGTTGAGCCATAGTGCGGGGGATGTGGTGCCTATCGTCCCGGGTGCTATATAACCCCCATTAACAGGGGCAGTAGAAAAAAGCTTCACGCAGCTATGGAGGTAACGGGCGTTACCTCCACAATGCCTCTACGGGGTAACGCCCGTTAACGGGCGCAGCCGGCATCTCCTTCTTCGCGCAGTAGCTCTGTGTCTTCCTCATTCCATGGCAGTAGCAGCAGGGCAACGAAGAGCAGCAAAAGCAACAGAAAAAGGGTAGCAAAACAACAACATAACTCAACAAGAACACTCCACAATGATCATACAAACACACGGCAAGAAGAAAGGAACAAATTTCAGTCATAAAGCTTCAAGAACTCACACTTCATCAATGGTGGAATCATATATTCAACATGTAATTCAAATTCAAGTTAATGAATGTGCAAAGGAAGTTAGATTGGTCATATTTCATGCATCAATCTTCAAGAAATCTAAAATTATAGCCATGAATTCAAGAGATGAATTTAAACCTAACTATTCATGTTCATAAACATATCATGCTCAAGAATGGATAAAATCTTGCAAACTTATAGGAAAAATGATCACAAAGAGATGGAGATAACAAATATTAACTTACCTCTTGAGTTGGGAGAGATTTGATCAAGGTTGAGCTCAAATCTTGGAGAAATGAATAGTTCCTCTTCTTTTTCTTTCTTCTTCTCTCTTGTTCAGACTTTGGAGCTGAATTTCTCCTTTTTCTTAGGGTGATATCGAAGTGAGACTAAGGGAACGTTATAGAGGTTTGAGTTGGTGAAATGTGGGGCTAAGAATCACTCAATTTGGTCAAGGGGTGAGAAAGATATGGCTATTTTAGTCAAAGGTGGTAAATCTGCGCGAGAGGCTCGTTACGGGCGAAATTCGGACGATAAAACGGGCTTAGAAAAATATGAAGCCAAGTTCTCTAGCTTCCATTCTTCATTACGATCCGGAGCCACTTCCAGAATTCGAATCCGAATTCCCGATCTCATGTTATGCCTTACGGAACCTAAGGCGCGCTAAAACAAGTTAGGCCCTCAAATCCCTAACAAATAAAATGGTTCGAAAACCATATCAAACAAACTCAAAAACATGAAACGAGCACGTAGACAAGTTTATAACATATATAATTCATGCACATCACATAATCACAAAAGTTAGAAGCGAAAACGGGCTCATACAGAATAAAACGGGGCAACTAGAGCAAATACGTTCAAATATGCTAATATATACATAACAATTAATTCAAATAAATTCAAGAATAAAATTTAAACATTAAAATAAACATGTAATCACATAAATAAATAATTTAAATACGCACGTATCACTCTCGAAAAGACGTACCTGTACGGTCGAAAAATCGGGATGTTACAGTGATGGCTTACACCATTATTTGATGAGTATATCTGTGCGGGGGTTGGAGCATTCCTCTCCATATATATATACAAGTGGGGCGCTACATGGACAGTGGGTACATGACTCCTAAGGTCCGGAATCCCATCAATCCGCCAAACCTCCTGGCGGACCTCTGGATTGCTCGAAAAAGGTGGGACTTGTGCAATGGATGGCCGTCAACCCATGCTTTCCCCGTTCTCTAACTACACAAGCCCCTGGGCCCCAATAACAGTAGCAATAGTCTCGCCAAAACACGTCAAGATCAAGATAATTTTCAAGTCACACATATATATATATATATATATATAGGGTTTTGGGCTAAATCATCATATAAAGGGTCGTAGGGTTTTGTATATTAGTCCTAACTTTTCCTCACCTGAACAAGACAAAAGAAGGACAACTGGACTCCCGAACCATACAAAGCTGGCATGCCAACACCCTGAAAAACCTCTGGACAAAAAAACAAGACACATTTGAAACACGACTTAATATGAACCACATACGACACACGATAAATGAAGTAGATGATATGAGGTGCAATTGAAGTTATATTATGTCAAGAACAAGTTCACGTGTACGAATAATGTTTCACACATACGTATAATATGATTTCAATCATAATAAAATCACGTAAATTGAATCAAGTATCGAGAAAGCAATGAAGGTAAATGAGGCATAAAATGAGATAAGGATTAGCATATAATCGATCTATTATATCACACGTTAATCACGTAAACAAAGTTCGGATAAAATGTAAATGAAACAAAGCTAATTACACAAAACACCCAAAACTACACAAGACAGCTTGGGGAGTAACGGACATTACTCCCCTCAAGAAGAAAAGTAGTAACGACCGTCAACGGAGGCAGGCGATCTTCTCTTGGAAAAGAATGGGGTAACGGGCGTTACCCCCCTCCAGTACAAAATTGGTAACGAGCATTACCAGAGGCAGGCATTCAAATCTTCGAAAAGTATGAAGGTAACGGGCGTTACCTCCCTTCAATGCAAAATGGGGTAACGGTTACCCCCCTTTAGTACAAAATTGGTAAGGAGCATTTCTAGAGGCAGGCGTTCAAATCATCAAAAAGGATGGAGGTAACGGGCGTTATCTCCCTTCAATGAAAAATGGGGTACCGCAGCAGAAATGTATCCCCTCTTTTTTCTTCTTCTCACAACAACAACAACAACAACAAAGCTTCCATGTCTCTAGCTCGAACCAAACACCCAAAACAACAACAAAACACTAGCTAAACTAAGTAATTAACCAACAAACTCAAGGAAACATGTATATGAATCACATATATCAAATAAGCTTCAATTAATCCAAGGGAACATGCATTAATTCGCCAAAGTTCACACATGAAACCCTTAAATAAGAAAGTTGATCAATCATGCCCTAAGCTCATATAACTCATGATATATTTGCACAAAACCAAACCAATATCATCATATAAATATCATATAAACTCATGGGATGCAAAAGACCACAAACCGTAACATATACTCAAGAATTCATCAATTAAAAATGCATGATCTTACCTTGATTGAGTGAAAAGTTGGAGGGGATGAAGGTGTATAGCTTGAATTCTTGTTGAAAAGAGAAGAAAATCTTGGCCTCCTTGCTTCCTTGGTGGATCGGATGAAGAGAGGGAGAAATGGAAGAGTTCTTACTTTGTCTTAGTTGAAAATGAAGAATAAATGTATGTATAGGTGTGTGTATATGCTTATGTCGATTAAGAGGTGGAAGAAAAGGGGTAAAATTATAACTTGGTCCTTGGAAGATTTAAATGAATGTAATTAGGTATCAAGTTTCATGAATGTTACAAATGAGTCCAACGAAATCATCAATTAGGTCCAAAGGTTTCTAAACATTTCAATTAAGGACAATGGATCAAGTATTCTCATAATTAAAATTATTGTATCACTGAAGCATGCTCTCGAAAATTTAAATACGCAGTCCACGAAATACGATTCACGAAAGAAGGAATTTAGAAGGACATAACTCACAAGTATTCAAATTAAAAGAATTAAATAGTGCAATTAAAGAACGAATGAGAATTAAATAAATCCTAAATACCAAAACTCACACGCGTGGAGCGCGTACCTGACTTGCCGAAAAACGGGGCCACAGATAATCTTTGAATTCTATGCTTGATTGTTGGTATTCTTGGAGCAAGAATGTGTATATATGTATGTGTATATATATGTATATATATTTGGTGGGTTTGTGATTTAATGTGCTTCGATTCTTGTTTCGATGATTAATACTTGCTTGTTTGATGCTTGCTGTCGTTGTTGTTTGATTTCGGTTGATTTCGGTGTGTCGTTGGCGTCCCTGGATCGATTTAAGCCGCTGCCCTATTTTTCTCATCGAACTTCTACTTCCCAAGTAGCAGAGGCGTGGCCGTGACGTCCCGTAGGTTGTTTTTGGTCGCGCCCGCTCCGGTTATGCAGAAACGTCACTGACCTCCGGTCGCGGCCGCGACATTTTTGGTTACGCCCGTGACCCCCTAATATGCTATGTTTCACTTGAATTTTTAATTGTAGATACCTCTTTGAGTGTATAGAATTCTCCTTTTTTTGGCTCGTCAATATCAGTTCCGAGGAGTGAGATATGGCCATTTCAATTTGGTACCGCCAAGCTGTCGCGAATCTGCTTTTGTCCAACTTCAAACCTATGCCATTTTCGAATACTTTTGAACCACAATTCGAGCCTTATACCATCGAAAAGATCTATTTGTCTACTTTCATATCCAATAAATAAAGCCCCTTTCCAACTTCTAGAAATTGAGATATTTCCATTTCTTTAGAGCTTGTTCGTTTTGGAACTGATAGTGTGCATAAAATACATGAAAAACTCTTTCTTTTCCCCCTGAATTGGATTAGATTTCTACTTAATTTGCTTTTATTTGGCTTTTGCAGAAACAAGTTGCTCAAACCCGGATTTGGCAGAATTATGAAGAAAAAGATGTTAAGTGTTGAAAATGCCTGAGCCATGACCCCAATGCATGATCATCCCTAAGGCTAATGCGCGTACAGCAGACCACGGTCAACAAGTGCGGCTGAATCCTCTTGTTGGGACAGGTGGCACACATGCAACAGCTTGCTAACATGGCTGACATGCAAGAGTTGATCCTGCATTTTTGGAAGTTTCAAGAGTCCTAATCATGTTTTTTGGGACTTGTAAAAGTTAATTTGTTCCCCGGGGATCATTATCTTAAGTAGAGAGGAGGAGAAGGAAGAAGGAGAATTCAGCTTTGGGGGCTGGAGAGGAAGGAACGCAGCAGCTGCTACTGCTGGAGCAGAGCAAGAACAGGGGCTGATCCCCTGTTTCGGCCAAGAGCAAGAAATCCCTTTTCCTTTCCTCTTTTTAGTTGAATTTCATGCTTAGATCATAGAATACTTTAGTATATCTTTTGTAGCTTAACTTAGTTGGTTTAAATTCAGTTCTTTACGGTTTGTTAGCTCTATATATTCTGTAAATATGATCCGTGGCTGAACATATTTATCTTAGCTAGGTTGTATCTTTATTCCTTGCCAATATCTATGAGATCTAAATGAATGAATGCGAATCTAGTTCATGGTATTTATGCATGCTTTGAACGTATTTGAATAAGTTGTTTTCGAATCATCTTTCTGATCAATCGATGCCTAGATAATAACTTGATAAGGTTATACTGATACTTGATACGTAATAGTCTTGTAAAGGTATGTAAGAACCACACATCATTGAGAGTTTACCACCATGTTTACTCAACAATATGGTGAGGCATGCGTAATATGATTTTATAAATCCAAGCTTCTTGAGATTTTGGATCATGATTAATGTCCTTTTGGTGCTCAATGCTATCATATAGTTAAATCCTAGATACTTGTTCGCGGGACTGCTATGTGGTAAGAATTTAATTGAAGAGCTTCTCTTGATTAAGTTAAAAATAAGAAAGGATGATATAGATGAGCTTCTTGTCTATTGTAAGTTAATCTATCATTTGATTAGATTCGATTTTTGCATCAAGGATTAGATACAGGTCTGGAATGAAGTAACAACTTAGCTAGGATATTTCTCTTCTTAATCAACCTTCACAACTCTCTTTATTTTCAGCCATAGTTGTTCGTAGCAATCTGATTTTGTGCTTTAAGTTAGTTTGTTTTAATTACGTTAACCTCCCCCCTTTCTTTACTTTTGTTGTTTGTTTGCTTGGCTATTAGGAGATTTACGAGACCAACCAATCTCTGTGGGATCGACCCTTTACCACTATACACAATTTATTGTGTTTGGTAGTTTAGGTTTATTATTTGGTGGATTCGGCACCCATCAAATTTTGGCGCCGTTGCCGGGGATTGGTTCTAATTGGTTTTGTTTTTCTTTTGATAGCTTAGTGTTTCTTTTTGTGCAGAGAAGTCAGTTGAAAGAATCAACATGCTGTCATCAATGGATTTAAGCTCTCAAAGTGATATTTGTGGTATTTGTATGGAAAGCCATCTAACCAATGGATGTCCTTTGCTCACTGGTGATCCTTTCTATCATTTGCAGCCTATAACCGAGTAATGTGGAGTGTGTACGGGACCTCACAAAACTGATAAGTGTCCATTACTTGATGAGGAACTTCAGCCCGCACAGAATGATTACCATTTTAATCACACATCAAGTGCAATTCAGCCTCCACAACAATATCCATCATCTTCCAATTCAGGTACGTCTCTAGAGGATATGTTTAAAGCCTTTATGATTAATGCACAACAATTTCAACAGGAAACTCGGACAAGCATGAAACAAATGTGGCAATTCCAACAAGAGACCCGTAATAACATGCAGCAGTTTCAAAAGAAGTTGGAAAATCAAATTGGAGAATTAGCTTCCTCGGTGAGAAGATTGGAAGATAAAGAAACAAAACTTGAGCTACTTGCAGAAAAATGGACGAGTTATGATGACCAATCAAGAAATGAAAAAGTAGTACAGAAAACAGGGGCTGGAACAGAGCATAATACAGCAATACAAATTTCTGGAATTGAAACAGAGCAGGACTGTACAACAGATATGAGCATAAGGCATGACCATAGCTTAAGGTCATACGAGGAGACCAGACCTGCTGTACAATCTCAACCTTTGATCAGCCCAAAGTCAACTGTACAGAGGTATGTTGAGTTTCAAAAAGATGAATCAGAGTTCCAAAATGATGAATCAATGTTCCTAAAGGCACTTTACAATGTTGAGGTAAATGTTCCTTTACTTAATGTAATTAAATCTATGCCTCAATATGTGAATTCTCTTAAAGAATTGTGTGCAACTAAGGAAAGTATGCCTTGTTATGGGAAGGTAAGTATAGGAAAGCATTTCTCTGATATCCTTCAAGGAAAGATACCTCAAGTGAGTAATGTTAAAGGTTTATTTGCTCTTCCATGTAAAATAGGAACTGTTGGAATTGATAGAGCCTTATGTGATTATAGTTCCTCTATAAATTTGATGCCTTTGTCTATTTGCTCACGACTGCATATTAATTCCATGAGAAAAACAGGTATGATCATTAAACTTGATAATGGAACAATTGTTTATCCTAAGGGCATATTGGGAAATATTTTGATTGAAATTGATGGCATGATTTTCCCCGTGGACTTCTTGGTAGTTGATAACTCATTTGATGTTTTGCTAGGAAAACCCTTTCTTGATATATCTAAAACAAGAATCAATGAGTTTGATCACACACTCACGATGGAATTTAATGGACATGTTGTTAAATTTGCTATGTTTGATTCCATAAAATCTCCTAGTGAGTTACTCCGTTTAGATGATATGGATTTCATTAGTCCCCTTCCATGTGATGCATCTTTTGAACTAAGATATGATGATAAAAATGTTTTTAGCTCTCACTCTCAATTGCTTTTTAGGAAATCCTACTTTGTTGAAGCTAAGTGGTTGTTTTATCAATCCTTATTGAGTCAATTTCCTAATAAGTTGAGTTTTAAATGGAAGAAAACATTTCTATGCACTCACATATATCTTTGTCATATAGGGGATTTCAACAGCCATGATGAAGACCTGTTAATTCTGAACATACATTACTTGAGGCTATTTTATGCAGGTTTTCCCATGAAAGATGTGAAGGATTTTAATTGAAGTCAAGTGATGTCACATATCGTCTAGCCTAGGACGTTAAACAAGGGCGCTTTTTGGGAGGCAACCCAATATCTTTTGATTTGCTGTTATTTAGTTCGTGTTTCTCTGTGTTTCTTGGCTAAGGACCGCTTTTTGTGTAATTTTCAGATTATGGCAGAAACAGGGCTCCAGGACCCAGACTGCAAAGGATGATCATCCCTTAAGCCTCATGAATCCCTCACAGTTTCAATAAATGAATTCAGGGGAGTCCTCATGCTCTTACCTTTTCTTTTATTATATATTGAGGATAATGTGGAATAAGTGTGGGGGAGATATTCTGGGAGTTTATGAATATTTTGGCTGGATTAGTAGAGGATGAAAAGCATGTAAAGATGACTGTTTTGCATGTTTGTTTGATTGGTCCTATTTTATTTCTGCCTAATTTGATAGCCTAGTTGTTAGTCTTTCTAGCTCTTTTTGCTTAGGTCCTTAGTTCCTTTTGTTGTATTTTTGTGCAGCTCTGTTAGTTTGAACCTGACCATGTGCAACATTTTTTGATTTGAGAACTTTTGAACATGAAAAATAGGTTGAAATAACATGAATTTCCATGTCTGATTCTTGGAATTGATCAAATTTATAAGTTCTTTGGCTCTGATAGAGAATGTTTTTGAATTTGGACTAATGGGTAAAATTAAAAAATTGCATGCTTAAATTGGACCTTCATGTGTGAAAAAGTGTGTAATTTTTGGACTGTCTAAAGAATGTTATTGATGCTGAATGATAATGTTAATTGAGGGATTATGCTATGAATAAGGCTGTAATGCCATTAATTTCTGAATAAGGCTTTTTAAGCCATTGCTCTCTGAATAAGGCTGTTTCAGCCATTTGCTTGATGCAATCCGCTCGTTTCACTCCGCTGGTTACCTAAGGCTGAATACGAATCATAAATTAAAAAAATGGGTGACCATGAGTGATGCACTTAGTGCAGTCTAGGGATAGTCATATATTTCCAAAGCGGTACTATGACACCCGAAATAGACAACGTTTTGAATTTTGGTATAAGTGTTGTGTTGGAACCCTCATTTTATCTTTTTGTTTTGTTGGAATTTAGACAGTCCAGAATGAGCACCCTTTGATCATATGATGTAATTGCTACATGGTAAATATGCATGCTTAAATGAATTCTAAATTCCTTGACATTCTCTAGCAAGTTAAACACTTAAGATTTGTTCTTTTCCATTTTGAAATGCTGTGGAGACTTGTTATGATGCTTATTTTAGTGTTCACATTTTCTCATTGATAAACTGTGGGGCTGATGTGGTTTGGTGAGGATCATCTTGCAGTTTGTTAGGAATAGAAAGTTGTTGCTTAGGGACAAGCAAAAGTCTAAGTGTGGGGGGATTTGATAGTGTGCATAAAATACATGAAAAACTCTTTCTTTTCCCCCTGAATTGGATTAGATTTCTACTTAATTTGCTTTTATTTGGCTTTTGCAGAAACAAGTTGCTCAAACCCGGATTTGGCAGAATTATGAAGAAAAAGATGTTAAGTGTTGAAAATGCCTGAGCCATGACCCCAATGCATGATCATCCCTAAGGCTAATGCGCGTACAGCAGACCACGGTCAACAAGTGCGGCTGAATCCTCTTGTTGGGACAGGTGGCACACATGCAACAGCTTGCTAACATGGCTGACATGCAAGAGTTGATCCTGCATTTTTGGAAGTTTCAAGAGTCCTAATCATGTTTTTTGGGACTTGTAAAAGTTAATTTGTTCCCCGGGGATCATTATCTTAAGTAGAGAGGAGGAGAAGGAAGAAGGAGAATTCAGCTTTGGGGGCTGGAGAGGAAGGAACGCAGCAGCTGCTACTGCTGGAGCAGAGCAAGAACAGGGGCTGATCCCCTGTTTCGGCCAAGAGCAAGAAATCCCTTTTCCTTTCCTCTTTTTAGTTGAATTTCATGCTTAGATCATAGAATACTTTAGTATATCTTTTGTAGCTTAACTTAGTTGGTTTAAATTCAGTTCTTTACGGTTTGTTAGCTCTATATATTCTGTAAATATGATCCGTGGCTGAACATATTTATCTTAGCTAGGTTGTATCTTTATTCCTTGCCAATATCTATGAGATCTAAATGAATGAATGCGAATCTAGTTCATGGTATTTATGCATGCTTTGAACGTATTTGAATAAGTTGTTTTCGAATCATCTTTCTGATCAATCGATGCCTAGATAATAACTTGATAAGGTTATACTGATACTTGATACGTAATAGTCTTGTAAAGGTATGTAAGAACCACACATCATTGAGAGTTTACCACCATGTTTACTCAACAATATGGTGAGGCATGCGTAATATGATTTTATAAATCCAAGCTTCTTGAGATTTTGGATCATGATTAATGTCCTTTTGGTGCTCAATGCTATCATATAGTTAAATCCTAGATACTTGTTCGCGGGACTGCTATGTGGTAAGAATTTAATTGAAGAGCTTCTCTTGATTAAGTTAAAAATAAGAAAGGATGATATAGATGAGCTTCTTGTCTATTGTAAGTTAATCTATCATTTGATTAGATTCGATTTTTGCATCAAGGATTAGATACAGGTCTGGAATGAAGTAACAACTTAGCTAGGATATTTCTCTTCTTAATCAACCTTCACAACTCTCTTTATTTTCAGCCATAGTTGTTCGTAGCAATCTGATTTTGTGCTTTAAGTTAGTTTGTTTTAATTACGTTAACCTCCCCCCTTTCTTTACTTTTGTTGTTTGTTTGCTTGGCTATTAGGAGATTTACGAGACCAACCAATCTCTGTGGGATCGACCCTTTACCACTATACACAATTTATTGTGTTTGGTAGTTTAGGTTTATTATTTGGTGGATTCGGCACCCATCAGGAACTTTCAACTTTTGTTCAACCTTACTCTAAACTCCTTTTCCATGCTTCCCTATTTGTTTTCCCGACCCCCTACGTGACTGATTCGTTTTTTATGAATGCATAATTATTTGATAATGATTGAATTCTTATTCCTTGAGAAGTATTTGCGTGAGCTTCAATTAAATGCTATGTGTAAATTATAATTTGAGTTTGTTTATTGTCTTGTGTGCCTACATGATTTAATTGATACCAATTTGCTCATCTTATGTGTTAAGTGATTTAGTTATGTTCTAATATTTGGTTGCACAACCATATATCACACGTGCACTTGAATTATATACCTATTTGATACGTGGAACATTAATTGTGCACATGAACACTATCATAGCATAGCATATCATCTTATAATTTTCGCACAAATGCTATATCATTGTATATCATTCCACGACACCTCATATCAATGCCGTGCATCCTATTTGATTTCATATCGAGTCATTTCTCATGAGTACACATTGTTCCTTCTCTTTTACAGTTCGTTTCCAGGGCGGAGACTTCTGGATCGAATAGGCACCCGTATAACTCATGTTTCCTGTCTCGTGGTACTCCAGGTGAGGGTGTTTTCATTCTAGTTATGTATCGAACCCTACGACCTCATGTGACAAGTTTTTGGCTAAAAATGTACTATAAATACATATTGTTTTCAAAGTGGAGTCATCGAATAATTCTTATCGAGTAAATTATTTCTCAAGGATTTGAAATGTATTATTATTATGATCATGACTTGAAAATGTTTTGGCGAGATCATGTATTATTATGCACATGTTATTGGGCTCGGGGAAATATGTGAATGGAGATAAGAACGACATCGGGCCGTTGGATAAACTATTGCATATAGTACACTTTGAGATATCCTCGCGCGACTAGGAGGCATGAGAGACGAGATATTCTTGAGCCGGTGGTTAACCCATCAAAGGAGCGGGTAGGAGTCATGAGCCCCCGTCTCGATATTATTATGGAATGGTTCGGGTCTGCAGGCCTGACCATTATGGAGGGAGAAGGTCGGAACTATTTTCATGATTATGATTCTGTTTATTATTATTTTTCACCGTGCGGGAAGGTCGAGAAACAGATTGCCCAAACGATCATGTCTCTTATTATATGGCTTGTATGTATTATTATGTATTGCATGATCACGTATTCAAAAGTATTAAGTCACGTTTATTGTACACGGTCAGAGTTTGGTTGGAGATTATGTACGCTCACTTACTGGGCCACAATGATTATTATGGATTATGAACTTAATGGATTTAATATAAATTAGTCGCAAAGTCCGGGAATGCTTAGCTATCTTCTTGCCCTTCGCGGGAAATAACTCCAAATAAAACCTTTGCTCGGGATTTATGACTTGCATTTGCATGTTTTATATATATGTATAGCTCCTGCTCACTCAGTCTTCTAGAGACTGACCTCTCTTTCCACTCCTCCAGTTTCTTGCAGGTTTCGCTAGGCGGGAGTCGAGTCTTAGTGTTTATTTCGACTCACTTGTACACTTGAGTCTCATTTCACATAGTTATGATTTAAGTTGTATTACTTTATGTATTCGGGCCTATGCGCCAATTATGAATTATTGTTGGAATGAATTCGGGACAGGTTTCATGCTTAGTTGAACCCGTAGATAGGATGTATGTTGAATTTTAATTATGTTTATGATATGATTTGGACTTGTAGCCATTGTTGCAACTCATGTTTAATATTATTGCTTCCACACTACATTTTAGGTATTCTTGATTCATTTGTACAGGGTTAGATTCCGCCCAGCTAGGTGATCTTTTATTTTTGTCACCCGTTCGCTATGAGTCCGGTTCATGCTTGGATTGTCCATTTCATATGTGGACTAGACTTATAGTGCAGGGGATGTGACACCTATCGTTGCGGGTGCTACATAGAAGATGCTATGTGGAGGCAATTCGCCAGAAGCAAAAACGAGAAGAGAAAGGCCACTACGAAGTGGTAAGAGATGGAGCTAAAAGGAAAATGAATGAAGAGGAAGTGTAGGTGAAGCCAGAAGGGGAATAGATGAGAATAGAGTTGTTTCCAGGACGACCAGAAGCTGCGACATAGATAGGAGCATGGCTTCCCGAGCAGTTTAGGAAGCAGGTAATCGAGGTATTGAGAACGAACAGGGACGTGTTCACGTTCTCAGCACAAGATTTGGTGGGGGTGCGACCAGAAGTGGCTGAACACCTCCTGAATGTGTTTAAAGGAAGCAAGCAGGTAATCCAGAAGAAAAGAGAGTTCGGGCCCATAAAAGATGAAATTATCTGGAAGGAAGTGGAGAAACTATTGTCTACTGGGCATATAAAAGAAATACAATACCCAGAATGGATTTCAAATACCGTCCTCATGCCAAAACCAGGAGGAAAGTGGCGAGCCTGCATAGATTTCAGGGATTTGAACAAGACGTGCTCGAAAGATCACTACCCACTTCCACGGATCGATTAGTTAGTCTATGCAACAGTTGGCTATGAGGTTTTAAGCATGATGGATGCAGCACAGAAATATCATCAAATACCGTTGGCCAGTAAAGACCATAAAAAGTGAGCTTTATAACTTAATTTGGTACATTTTATTACATTGTTATGCCATTAAGACTAAAGAATGAAGAATGCACGAGCAACTTATCAAAGGATGATCAACAAGGTATTCTGCGAATAGATAGGAAGAAACAGGGTGATATATGTGGATGACATACTCACAAAGAGCAAACTAGCCAGTGAGCATGTCAAGGATTTGTAGGAGACCTTCGCGGCATTAAGAAGATACAAACTTAAACTAATCCAGGTGTGCATTTGGGGTAAAAGGGGGAAGTTCTTAGGATTCCTCGTAACAAAACGAGGAATAGAAGTCAATACGAAGAAAGTCAGAGCCATGCGGGAGATGAGATCGCCACGAATAGTTAAGGAAGTACAAGCGTTGGCAGGGTGGCTGGCGGTGATAGGGAGGTTCTTGCCTAAAGTTACAGAGCGAAGGAAACCATTCTTTAAAGTACTAAAGAAAAAACGTTTCCAATGGGATGGCGAGGCGGAAAAGGCTTTGCATATTTAAAGGATAGGATGAAGTGTGTTACAACATTGGAGGGACAAGAAATACTCAGAGAAATACATGAAGGGACTTGTAGCAGCCACGATGGAGGAAGGTTAATGGCGAACAAGGCATTGGGAGCGGGATTTTGTTGGCCCACCATACGTACAGATACATTAAAACAAAGCCGAGAATGTAAAGCATGCCATCTGCATGGACTGACCAGGCGGCAACCACCTGAATATCAGCGAACGATGAGTTTGCCTTGTTCGTTCGCCAAATAGGGGGTGGATTTGTTAGGACCAATGCCGCGAACAAGTTCACAACGACGGTTCATAATTGTTGCTATTGATTATTTTACAAAATGGGTGGAGGCAGAAACCTTGGCGAAAATCACAGAACAAAATGTTATTAAATTTTTGTGGAAAAATATTTGTTGTCATTTTGGTATTCCAAGAATCCTAATATCTGATAATGGCACTCAGTTTATAGGAACGAGGATCAAGCAATGGTGCTAGGAACGAGCAATCAGACAGCAGGTGGCATCTGGCGCCCATCCCCAGACAAATGGGCAAGTTGAAGTTACGAACAGGACCATTCTCAATGGCATCAAAACACGGCTTAGAAGGCATGAGGACGTTGCTGAGAAGAATTACTCAGCGTTTTATGGGCATACCGAACATCCCCCAGACGAGCTACCGGAGAGTCACCTTTTAGTATGGTGGATGAAACAGAAGCTGTTATCCCTGTGGATATAATTGGCCAATCACACCGAATTGTAACCTTCAATGAGGCCGATAAAGAGCAATTACTAAGGGACAATTTAGACTTGCTGGACGAACACAGGGAAATGGCAAACATAAGAGAAGCACATTACAAGGCATATGTAAGGGTAACTTTTGATAATACTGTGAAACCGCGTAAGTTCCAACCAGGGGATCTGGTGTTTAAGTGAGCAGAGGCCTCCTGCGGAGTGGGTAAATTGGACAAAGCATGGGATGGACCATTTGTGGTGACAAAAGTTTTGCTTAGGGGACCATACAAAATAGCCGAAGAAGACGACAATGGATAGAGGAATGAACTGCCATGGGCGTGGAACGCTCAACATTTGAAGAAAATTTATGCTTAGTAGGGTAGGATGCACTCTTTTCCTTTTTAGGGGCTTTTTTTCCTACGGATTTTTCCCCCGAGAAAGGTTTTTAATGAGGTAACAAAGATTTTATTTTTCAGTCTTTGTTCTTCAATTTATCAATCTATAGACATCTCCATTGCAACTTTATATCTGTTTGAACACTTGAGGCGGTTGATATTTTTATACTGATTTTTGAACAACAAGTGCTTTAGATTTTTATACTTAGTTCGTAATATTGATATTTTTATACTTTTGCCGAGCACAGTGTACTGATATTTTTATACTTTTTTCGAGCAAAAAGTACTGATATTTTTATACTTTTTCCGAGCAAAAAGTACTGTTATTTTTATAGTTTTTCCGAGCAAAAAATACTTGAAGTTTTATACTTTTTTCGAGCATACAGTACTGATATTTTTATACTTTTTCCGTGCAACACGTACTTTTTTGATAGCAAAACTATACTTGCCGTTTTATATTCCACTTGTACTGATACTTCTATACTTTTTCAGCGAAGGTACGTTCTTTACACTTCTTACTTCTTTTAAACAAGTTGTTCAGATATTTTTTATTTTTTTGAGCGAACGACTAGCTGAATTATTATACTACCTTTCCTTTTTCTCTGAACATAACTACTTGCATCTTTTTATGCGAAATAGTGAATAGGTTTTTACCACGGATTGGGTGTTGGTGTTTTATTACATGTAATAGCATACAACCACGGTGCGGGAGTCACAACACGGTTAATACAACTACGCAGACTGTGCATGGGGATAGGGGATTGTTTTCACACGCAGTCTCAAACTTCATAATTCAAATACTTAAGACAGCTAGAGTAAGTTTTGATTGTTTTAAACATACAAACGAAAACTGACAAGAAAAAAGATAAAAAACACTTAAACATGATGGAGATTAAGAGTTGATGGGGGTATCCAATGCTGCTTCTTCAGGGTGTTTAGTTGGGCCATCCGGGGTGGCTACTTGGCTGTCAAAGCTTCATTCCGCCGGACTAAGGGGGACTATCCGGTGGCATCGCTACGGGTATTGGGATGTCCTCTACCTTCCCGTGGCGGTTGAGTATTTGCCCTAGGTATTCCAACGTGAGGGCCTGTCTGCTGGATAGCGCGGTTTGCCCTTGGGCGAGACACTCTAGGAAGCCATGATGGAAGTAGCTGATGTTGTCCGCAGCGAACCGGGTTAGCTTTCGTTGGTAGGTTTGTTTCTCTTGTTCGCGAAATAGGCGATCTGTTCGTCCACTTGGGCTTGGACCTCGGTTAGCTCTTTCTTCGCTTGATCTCGTTCCTGCTTGGCTTGCTGCACCTGTTCGGTAGATTTGGATACCGAGTTCTAAGCCCCTTGATGCTTTTTCTCCAAGTCTTGATATGCCAGTTTGATGTCACACAGCTCTTGGGTTTTTTTGCGAATTCAGGTTTTGCAGGCCCTGAATCCTTTTATCCGCGTCTGCGTTGTGGTTCGTTGTATCCACGAGGCTGGACAGGTAGGTTATAAACTGCATATCGATTAATGATGGTTAGCTTATATATTCGAATATGCCAGTGGGGTTTATACTGGTTGGTGAGTGTTGGGAAAACGAAACAGAAACGCAACGGAAATTTAAAATTTTTCTCAATAAGATAGAATCGAATCTTGCAATTCCTATTCTCAAATTCGTAGGGATCAAGAAACTCACTTAGATAGTAGCTTTCTTGACACGTTCTAGCCACCCAAGAACGCTCTTCACGCGGCTTGTCCCCAAAAGCTCCTTCTAATCTTTCAAGACTTCACGATAGTAGCCCTCTAGAGAATTAGTCCACTAACCTCGACCACGATCCGAATAGGGAGGATGCTAGTTCTATATTCGGTGTTTAGGCTCTACGGTTTAGTGTATAATATTTGGAGAAGGAGAATTTTTCTATCACCCTTAAGGGGTTCGAACCCCACTTATTTATAGCATAAGGGGTTCAAACCATCTTGTTGGACAAGAATTCCAAAACCCTTTTGGTAAGGGATTTCTAGCTTGGAGAGAAAGACTCTTACTTTGACCAAAAGTCTCCTTTTGACCAACTTGTTAAACAAGAATAATATCTAACTCTCTTAGATAATTTATTTTACTTTATTTATTTAATTATAAATAACTTGAAGTCTAATAATTAATTAATTCTCAATTTATTATTTATTAGACTTTATTTCTCCAAATTAGAACTTTAATATTAATTCATAATTAATTTAAAGTCCATTAAATAATTAATCAAGATTAATCATTTAATTACATACACACACGTGACACGTGTACCAGACGTGTGGACCCCACCAATCTCCTATTGGTCCGATCCGCTCGTTTAATCGATTTAAGCCTTAACCCACATGACAAGGTTGTTATGTGTAACCCTCTAGGTTCTTAATTCAATTAGCAGTGACCCTAATTAATTAATTCGTAATTAATTAATAACTTCACATATCATACGACCATAGTCTAGCAACAGGTGCATGACCCCTAGCTGAATAAGAATGTCTCAATTCGAAAGAACCTTTAAGTCATTGATTTATGTGAGATACAATCCTCCTATGTTCCATCTCTCAATTAAGATCTAGGTCAAGGGAATAATTAAAACCCTAATAATCTTGATCTTAAAGTCAAGTGCATTTCATATCCATTTGATCTCAATCCAAGAAACCCATTTCTTGATCTCGATCCACTGCCTTGGCTAAGGACCCCATTATGGCATATGAATGACTTACACAATAAAAGATCAACTTGCTAATGCAAGCTTAGCTCCTTTATCGATTCTCATATACTTTCTTGTGCCACTTGTGCAGCCCCAACATAAGCTTTGAATCAGTTGTCTAAGGCGACACCCTTTAAAGCTTATACCTAAGACTACAGAGTTAGCTCATAAAGTATCAATGGAACCACATGTCTAAGGATCAGTTAATCACATCAACGACTCGTGAGATATTTCCTAATCTGGAAGTTTCTATTTCCAGAAATAGAAACTTCATTTCCCATTTAGAAATCTTCTCACGTGGGACACCTCATTGTACTTACTTAGAATAAGCAAGCACCCCCATGTATCAGCAATACACTTTTCACCTCACGAAATAAGATGGTCCTTCTTAAGGGCGTGATCACACGAGTAAGCCTCGAACTAGTCAAGTCAGCATTCCCACTGTCTTTAGGACTCATCGACTTGGAGTGATTTCTAATCATGACTTATGTGATATAGGGCTCGTTCCATGAACCATTTCACCTAAATGGTTGAGCCCCATAAGTCATATTGATTAGAGGAGTTCTTATACATGCGCAGTTAAAGTAATCATACAATCAAACAAAAGCATATAAGGAAGCGTTGCCAAAGTTCGTTTATTATTCAAAGATTGTCTATGATTTACGAAAGGAAAGTACTAAAGCGGATATACAATTGACTTTAAGGGCATTATTCCTAACAAATGGTTCAGCCTTTAAGGCTGGACCGATTCGGTTCAGGGATCACGAGTTCGGTTCAAAGTTTTTCCGGTTCAGTTGATCCAGTTTAATCGGTTTAAAAAGGTTTAGGGTCCCACAAGCCACAATTCAATTAAATTCAAATAATTCACATACACAATTATTTCAAATAAATTCACATAATTCATATAAATTCATATAATTCGAATATAATTAAATTAAATCACGAATAATAATTAAATCACACAAGTACCTGTCCGAACTGTAGAACGGGGTGTCATAACCTACCCCCCTTCGGAGAACCTGGTCCCTTGGTTCACCACTCAACCCGAGAACAAATCCGGATACAACTGTCTCATTTTCTCCTCGGTTTCCCAATTGGATTCTTCGGATTTCTGATCTTTCCACCACACTCTGACCACGGGAATCTGCCGGTTACTTAACACTAGCATCTTCTAGTCTTGAATCTCAATCGGGCCTCACTATTGTCAAATTCGGCTCAAGTCGTATCTCTTCAACACGGAGTATGGTTACTTCTTCGGGGATAATATTTCCTGAGGTGAGAAAAGTCAAACACATTATGTATCCCGACCAACTTTAGCTGTAGGTCCAACCTATGCGCTACTTCTCCAATCTTCTAAAGAATTTCAAAAGGTCCGAGGTATCTTGGATTAAGCTTCCCACCTCGACCTATTTGAGAAAAGCCCTTCCTAGGAGATGCTTTCAAGAAGGCTCGATCTCCTACTTCAAACTCAAGGGGCCTTCTCCTCTTATCCGCATAGCTCTTCTGACGGTCTTGAGCTGCCTTCATTCTCTGCTGAATCAGTTTAACTTTGGCAGTGGTTTTATCCAACTTCACCCAAGGTGTTGCTTTCTCGAGCTTATTCTCTTCTGTCCATCGCCAATCCTGAATATCCCAAAGAGAGGCGATCTACACTTCCTTCCATACAATACCTCATAGGGAGCCATACCAATTGAAGCTTGGTAACTGTTATTATAGGCAAACTCGACCAGAGCTAGATGCTTGTCCCACTTCTCCTTGAAATCCAAAGCACACGCTCTTAACAAGTCATCTAAATACTTAATCAATCTCTATGATTTCCCATCCGTCTGAGGATGGAAAGCGTTGCTAAAATTATGTCTTGTACCCAACCGTTTCTGAAGATCTTGCTAGAACTTAGCTGTAAACCAAGGGTCACGATCTGAAATAATACTAGCAAGAGCTTCATGTAATCTTACAATCTCATTACAATATAAATCTACTAGCTTAGGAGTTTTGTAGGACATCTTAACCTGGAGAAAATGAGCTGACTTGGTTAGATGGTCAACTATCACCCATATTCCATCATACCCTCCTCTTGACCTTGGCAAGCCAGACACGAAGTCCATTGTCACTTGCTCCTATTTCCATTCAGGTACCGGAAGTGGTTGGAGGGTTCCTCCCGATTTTTGCTATTCAGCTTTCATCACTTGGCACATAAGACATCGCTTCACAAGTTTAGCGATATCCCTCTTCATACCATTCCACCAAAATAGTTCCTTCAAATCTCGATACATCTTAGTACCACCAGGATGAATGGAATACCCTGAATAGTGTCCTTCTTCAAGTATTAACCTCTTTAGGTCTTCCAAGACACACACTCTTGTCTTGAACCTGAATAAACCTGAATCATCAAATCCAAACTTCGTCTCTGGATCCACTCTAGATCGGGCTATCAATCTCTGAATCTGTGCATCTGTAGCCTGAGCATCAATCAACCTTTGTTTTAAGTCAGGCTGAACTTTGATGTTAGCTAACCGAGCCACTGAAACCACAACTACTGAACCCTGCCTGGAAGACTCTGCACTCAAACCAGAAACACTTGTTTTCCTGCTCAAAGCATCGGCCACTACATTAGCTTTACCAGGATGGTACTGAATCATGCAGTCATAATCCTCTAAGAATTCCATCCAACTCCTCTGTCTGTTGTTAAGTTCCTTCTAAGTAAAGAGATACTTGAGGCTCATATGATCAGTGAATATCTCAAAAGTAGTCCCGTAGAGGTAGTGGTGCCATTTAGACAAAGTAAACACGACCGCTGCAAGCTCAAGATCATGAGTGGGGTAGTTCTTCTCGTGTTCCTTCAACTTCCTAGAAGCATAGGCCACCACTCGGCCATCTTGCATCAACACACATCCGAGGCCTTCCTTTGAAGCATCTGTATAAACTGAATAGCCCTCGGACCCCTCGGGTAGGGTAAGAACTGGTGTTGAAGTTAATCTTTCCTTCAAAGATTGGAAACTTCTCTCGCACTCATCATCCCACTCATACTTTACCTCCTTCTTTTTTAACCTAGTCAATGGGTACACAATCTTGGAGAAATCCTTCACAAATCTCCTATAGTAACCCGCTAACCCAAGAAAACTTCTCACTTCGGAGGCATTCGTCGGTCTTTCCCATTGAGTCACGGTCTCTATCTTGGAGGGATCAACTTCAATTCCTTTACCTGAAATTATGTGGCCTAAGAACGTGACTCTGTCGAACCAAAACTCGCACTTGGTAAATTTGGCATAAAGCTTGTGCTCTCTAAGTGTCTCCAAGACAATCCGGATGTGATGTGCGTGCTTTTCTACGGACCTCGAATACACCAAAATGTCGTCTATGAAAATCACCACAAACTTGTCAAGGAACGGTCTAAACACTCGGTGCATCATGTCCATGAACACGGCCGGGGTAATGGTCAACCCAAATGGCATCACCATGAACTCGAAGTGTCCATATCGGGTACTGAACGTAGTCTTAGCAATATCTTCCTCTCGGATACGAAGTTGGTAATATCCCTGCTTCAAATCCAACTTAGAATACACTTGTGAACCTTGCAACATATCAATTAACTCTTTGATGTGAGGCAGAGGATACTTATTCTTCACTGTCATCTGGTTCATCTTACGGTAATCTATACACATCCTCAAAGTTTCGTCCTTCTACTTCACAAATAAAACAGGAGCACCCCACGGGAAAATGCTCGAACGGATGTAACCGCAAGCCAAGAGCTCATTAAAATGAGTCTTCAACTCCTTTAACTCAGCAAAAGCTATCCGGTAAGGTGTCTTAGAGAAAGGCTCAGCACCAGGATAGAGTCCACCACAAACTCGATGTCCCTGTCGGGTGGCAAGGAACCCAAACTCTCAGGGAATACATCAGGAAATTCTCTTACAACCTCTGTCTCCTCAAGTTTGGCTTGGTCCTTCGGTTTGTTCAGAAGGTAAGCCACAAAACCTGTTGCGCCGTCCCAGACAAGCTTACTTGCTTCCATAAAAGACACAAACGGGCTAGACTTCAACCTCACACCCATAAACACCACAGAACCCAAAGAAACCTTCTTATCATGGCAATCCATCTTAGCTCGGTGTCTGAAAAGCCAATCCATACCAAGGATCACTCCATACCTCTTCATAGGTATCACTATCAAATCTGCGGGGAAGATTCTGCCTTCAAAACCCACCAGGCACTCCCAGAACACCCTATATGCCTCCAAATAACCCACGAAAGGTGAACTTACCACATACACATGCACAGTTAATTTAGCAAGCAAAGGCAAAGAAGCAACAACATCACAGGAAATAAAAGAATGAGTAACCTTGGGATAAAACAATGTATGTAATGATATGCCATGAATGTTTATTGTACATTCTATCATGGTATTTGGATCGATATCAGCAGCTTCCTCCTCTCCATCAAGAGCATAGACACGAGCCTGAACAGTTGGCCTCTTGTTCGAGCAAGTATCAATTTTATGCTCAAAAGAGCAGCACGCATAACGCTTGCCCAAAAGCTTCCAACATTTCTCTATTGCATAATTCCCCTAACAATAAGCACAATGTGGTGGAGCCAGAGCCGGCAAAACTGGAGGTGCAGGAGGTGCAGGAGGTGCAGGAGGTGCCACGGGACCGGTAACACGGGGCTTTTTATTCCCGAGACCCTGGGGATGAAAAACCGGAGTAGAAAGAGCTCGAGGAGCATAAAAAATGGGCCTTTTGCCCGACCCAGAACCGGATCCCGAACCTTGACTAGAAGAGAAAGGTGGAGGCTTCAATCTTGTCTTTTGGGCCTCTACTTGAATTGCCTCTTGGTAACCTTGGCCCATGTACTCACATTGGTCGCTTGGAGAGCCACTTAAAGTTCATGTCGAAGCCCATGAAGAAATTATCGGGCTTTGTGAGTGTCATTATCGGTGATGTGAGTGGCATAGGATGCAAGCCTCTCAAATTCCAATATATACTCCTCTACCGTCCGATTTTCTTGCTTCAAGTCTGAGAAATCTTGAAGGCGACGTTCTTGTGCACTATAATGAATGTACTTCTCATGGAATTCCTGCACAAAAGTCTCCCAATTGAACTCCCTTCCGGTTCTATCCAACTTAGATCGAACATAATTAAATTAATGCACAAATAATAATTAAATCACACAACTACCTGTCCGAACTGTAGAACGGGGTGTCACACAGTTATACATCATCCACCACCGCCCGCCGTTAGTGACTCCCCCTCTACCACCGCCTCCTCTTCCTCCACCTCTCACCGCCACCACTCGCCACCAACCACCACAATCCGACCACCGTCAACTCTCCAATATCTTTCCTTCCCTTTTCTTTTCCCTTACTTTTTTTCTCTTTCACCGGATCTAGAAAAAGGGGAAAAATAGAGGGCTAGACTATGAGATCTCACCAGAGTGGAGGCCGAAAGTGTTTAGAATAGTTCCCTTAAAGTAGCTTTTGGCTTTACTATTTCCTTGTAAAATCACAAACAGTCTTTAAATAATAAACGAAATGATTTTGTTCATAGGCAATCACTTCTTTATTTGCTTATTTATGTCTGTTTAGGTTTGACTGTGTTTTGCATGTATTGAACTCCCCTAATCCGATGAGGCCGTTAAGAACTTTATCGTTATCGGAACGGCACATGAAATAAGTTCTTAACTCCATAGGCGAGGATTAGAAACTTCTCCAAGTCAATGAGTCCGACAGACAGTGGGAGTGTCGACCTTGACTCTGTTGAGACTTGCTTATGTGATTATGTCCTTTTGAAGGATCACTCAGTTTTATGGAGTGATAAGTGCATACATTGATGCGTTCATAATACATAAGGGTGATTGTTACAAGAACTTTATCACTGAGATGTCCCACGTGAGAACATTCCTAATTGGGAAAGGAAGTTTCCAGAAACTTCCAAATTAGGAAATATCTCACAGGTCAATGACGTGATTCATTAATCCTTAGACTTGAGATTCTGTAATGTCTCATATGAGCTAACTCTGTAATCTTTGATATAGGCTCAAAAGGGTGTCGCCATATAGACACCTGAACCACGGCCTGTGTTGGGATTACACTAGTGGCATATGTAGAATTAGTAGAATCGATAAAGGACCTACAATTGTTAAGAACAAGAATGATCTCTTACTAATTGAGTTATTCGTAGTCCATTAAATATTAAACCCTTGGCCAAGGTGGAAGAAAGATCAAGACATCTAGAAAATGGGGTTTTCTAGGATTGAGATCGAAATGGATATGAAACGAACTTAACTTTAAAGATCAAGAATATTTAGGCTCTGAGAAAATTCCCATGCCTTAGTTCTTGATTGAGAGATGGAGTTGTAGGAGGATCGTATTTCACTGATTATCATTGACTGAAAGGTTCTTCGATTCATTTCGTTATTCGGCTAGAGGTGACACACCCATTACTAGATTACGGTAGTGTGATCTGTGAAGTGATTAATTAATTAGGGAATTAATTAATTGTTGTCACTGCTAATCGAATAATGAACCTAAAGGGTTACATACAATTGCCAGAACACGAGGGTTATGGTAGGATGTTAATTGGATTAATGAAGGATCAAAATAGTGGATGCCACATGTCATGTACACGTGGCTGCCACGTGTTACGAGGCCAGCGTGGCCGCCATGTGTCACGTACACGTGGCTTCACGCATGTCCCAATTCGTGTGATTTATTTCACACGCGAATTCTTTTCTAGAAATTAATTAATTAAATTATAATTAATTAATTTTAGTCTTTTAATTAATTATTGAATTAATTGTTAAGAATATTCTCAAATAAACTTAACCCAATAAATAATTTATTGGGAATTAAATTATTTATTGAATATTGACTTTTAACTTTAGGAAAGTTGAAAAGTCCAACTTCCTATTATAGGAGAGAGAAGTCTTCTCTTGCTAGACTTGGAGAATAAGTTAGGAACTTATTATTCCAATTAAATTAAATAATTAAATGAGTTAATTCGTGAGCAAGAAAAGAAGCCTACTAGGGTTAGGAGAAACCTAGGTGGTTCGAACCCTACTAGTATTTATACTAGTGGTGGTGCTTCTCTTATTCTTTAGACCAACACTCACGTAGTGTTAATTTTTTGAGAAAATTAAAAGAAAAGTTTTCAAAGAAAAAATCCTAGCCTTAACACAAGCCATAGAACTAGCATTCTCACTAGCTTAATAGTGTTCTAAGACAGGTGTGGAAACACTTTGGAGGATCGCTGCTTTGGGATCTAATCGAAGGCTGTTCGAGGGACTTTCCGCTTGAAGGTTGTTCGTTAGGCGGTAACGACATCACTAGAAAGCTTCTAACTTCGTAAGTTTCTAAAACGCCCTACGATACGATACGAAAATTGCAAGACAACGATTAAACTTTTGGAAAATTTTAAACTTTCGCTGCTCAACTCTTTCGTGTTTTCCAACAAGTGGTATCAGAGCCACCTTGCAACGTTCGTATTATATCGTTACTACTTTACGAATATTGACTGAAAATTCTTGAATTTGGATATTGGCTATGTATTCTTGGTTTTTGTTTAAAAATGAATTTGTCGGATCAAAACTGTTTCTTGAAAAATTCGTGAAAAACTGTTTTCGTAAAATCTAGTTTTAAACTGTTTTAACTCAGATTGCTTTGAACTGTTTTTAATTCAAAACGAAAATAGAATTTTTGAAATTACGAAACGAAGGCCGGAACGGACTGCACGCCGCACGCCATCGCGCGCGGCTTAGCGCGTAGCCATATGCGCATGGGCGGCAAGACGCGGCCCCAGTCCATGCAGTCCACGTGGGTACAGCGGCCGGGAACGCCTACCGACATTGTTCCGCCCACCTCTCCTAGCACCGCTCGCGAACAGCTGTGCGGGAAATTGCTAGGGTGTCCCGGGAGGCCCTTGCGGACTGTGTGCGCAAGCGTCGCCTGCTCACGCGCGCTTGCGGGCAGGTGTCGCGCCCCTCGGTTGGGCGTTCCGGAACCCTAATTCCATTTCGTGTTTTGGTTTCGTTAAAATCCCGTTTTGTAAAATCTGATTTTATTATTAAAATTTGATTTTAATTTTATAAAATTATTTATTTGAAATAAATTATAAAATTTGGGATTTTATGAATTAAAGCCAAGTTCTTATTTTTCAAGAAAATATTAAATATCACTTTGAATGATATTTTTGACAAAAAATTAATTTTGAATTAATTTTGGTTTTGTCAAATTGATCCGGGTTCGATTTTGAATAAATTCATGAATAATGAATTAATATTCAAATTACTCAAGTTAATTGTAACTTGAAGTCAAGGGAATTTTAAATTTAATTGGTAAATTTAAATTCAAGCGGAAGCATGCTAGTTTAGGTGATCATGGGTTAGTCTTATGTATGTTTTGAATTCTGCACATGGATGATTTCAATTGGGGTAGGAGCCGCATAGTTGTGTATTTTCAATTGGGGTTGGAGCCCTACTTATGTGCGTATTGTTATGTGTTTATTATGTGGCTTTCCTTACTATTGTTTTTGGGCCGGGGTATGCCCCGTGTACTTGTCTACGGTCAATATGAAAATTGAGCCATATTACTTTATGTAAAGAGAGTAGTACTTAGGAAGTGAGGTTTTTATTTTCATTTTGGAGACAAGCACCCATGGAATAAGAAGGATCCACAAGGAGCATTTGAAGAACAGTGGCCATAAGAAGATCCCTCAAAATGTTTAGGAGGGTTTCTATTAGATGTAATAGATAGGGCATTTTTCCCATTGAATTCTGTACCCCTATGTGATATGAATTGTCTTATGTGGCATGAATGTTAGAACTAGTGATTTTGGAGTGGCTCCCAAAATCACATATAAGATAGGATACCCATGATCATCTCATAATTAGTGTCATGCTAGGACATGTTATCTGCTAATTGCTTCTGTGATGCACTTTATGTGAAACTGCATTAAACAGGACAATTAAAATTTGGATAACATTATATATTGGTGAGGTCATTCCGGACAACCCTCCTGAAATTCGAAAATCCCACTTAAATATTGAGCAATTCGAATAAATAGGTATTTTATCACGGTAATAAAATTCCTAGCATTCTATCAAGGACTTAATAAGTGAAACTAATTGCTATCTCACGAGTCGTAGGGTAATTAGTGTAGCTTATTAACTCTTTGTTTCCTGATTAATTATTTTAAATGATTAATACTTCTCGACCATTTTAGAATGGGCCATGTCTCACGAGTCGTGGTCGTTCAGGACTAAGTTTTGTTGAGATCTTATGATTGACGGGTCCTGCTCAACACTAAAGTAGATATGGATGTCTCACGAGTCATGGGTCCATGATCGAAAGATTAGTGATGCAAAAATATTACTAGGAATTCCATAGGGATGGAATCGGCAATTCGTACCTACCTAAAGATCCTTAGACTTTTGGATGTCTCACGAGTCGTGGGTCCAAAACTAAGAATGCTTGGGATCCTAGTACCCATTGAGAAAATAAGTTTCTTCTAAGGTCGTAGGGATTTATAGACCGTCTAAAAACAATGGGAGAACATATTTCTAAAAACCTTGATAATATGTAATCGTTATTATTCAGCATACTTATGATTTCTCTATTTTTCCATTTAGGTTGTAGTTCTATGATTCTCGACAATTGAAATGGCAACATAAAACCCTTTGGTATCCATCCTCGAATCAAACAAGTTGACAGGGCCCAATTACTCTGATTGGCTTTGGAATCTAAAGATAGTTTTAGATTCTGAAAAGAGAAGATATGTTCTTTTCGAGGGAGAGCCTGTCGCTGAAGGCGAGGCTCCGACTCTGGTCGAAAGAGAGGCGATCGCGAAACGGTCTGAAGATAATCTTCAAGCCCGTTGCCTCATGTTGGCCAATATGTCTCCGGATATGCAAAGGCAACAAGAGTCTATGGAAAACGCTTGGGAGATTTATGACCATCTCGAGCAATTGTACCACCCCAAAGAGTGTGTTCTAAGGTACAACACCTCTAAGGAGCTCCTTCATCTAAGAATGAAAGAAGATACAAGTGTCCATGAGCATGGTCTCAAGTTTCTTGCTTAAAACGAGAAACTGACCTCCATGAAAATGCCACTGAGTGAAGAAATCACTGTGGACTTGTTGCTCGCGTCGCTTCCACCATCATTCAATCCTTTCATGCTAAACTTCAACATGAATCATCCTCATGCTACTATAGCTGAGTTGATTAGTCAGCTTGTGACTGCTAAAGACACGATTAAGAAGGATCACAAAGTAATGATGGTTACTTTCTCTTCTAGGCCTTCTAAAGGCAAAGGGAAGAAAGTTCCCAAGAAGAAGGGATCTCTTAAACCCGAATGAGGGGTTAAAAAGAGAAAGGACAAGAAGAAAAGGGATCGGACAGAGGACGTTCGCCACCATTGTGGCAAGAGAGGGCATTGGAAGAGGAACTGCCAAGAGTACAAGGATACTCTAAAGAAAGGTACGTTTATTGTTGAAGTAAATCTATCTATTGATTCTAATTCTTAGGTACTTGATACCGGCTGTGGAGCTTATATCTGTAATGATGTACAGATGCTAAATGAGGTTCGGCAGCTTGAAGAAGGAGAATACATCTTGAAGGTTGGGAATGGATCAAGCGTTCAAGCTCAAGCCATCGGGACGTGTAGATTAGATTTAAGTGTCTTTGCTTTAGTTTTGAAGAAAGTCGTTTATGTACCTTCCATTGTTCGTAACATCATTTCCATTCCAATACTTGATTGTGAAGGTTTTGAGACTTTTTCTAGAAATGGAAACTTTTATCTTAAGAATAAAACTTCTGTTTTACTTGGTACATTATCTAATGGACTTTATACAACTAAAGACACCAATATTCTGAATATACAACAATTAAACAAACGCAAAAGAGATGACAAGATCTCAGCTTCTTTATGGCACGCACGTTTAGGCCACATTTCTAAAGATAGGATTGCTAAGTTAAATAATTAAGATCATTCTATGATAATGAACTTAAAGAGTTAACTCATTGTGAATCATGTCTTAAAGGAAAAATGGCCAAAACTCATTTTAATGGTAAAGTAGAACGTGCCACTAGAGTATTGCATTTAATCCATACTGATGTTTATGGACCACTTAGTGTAAGTACGAGAAACAATCATCAGTATTTCATAACCTTCATAGACGACTTAATGAAGTATAAATCCGAAGCCTTTGAGAAATTCTTGGAATGTCAAAAGGAGGATGAGAACCAAACTGGTCAGAAGATTAAGACACTTCGATCTGATTGTGATGAATTCCTTAGTCATCTCAGAGATAATGGAATTATCTCTCAGTGGACTCCCCCGGGAATTCCTCAATTAAATGGAGTTTCGGAGAGAAGGAACAGAACCTGTAACGCCCTGATTTTTCCAAATTGTATAAGTATGACGTATATCTATATTAATTGCGAATTTAAATTTCCAACTCACTGCTCCGCCGTTCAGGCAGAAAATGTATCCTGACATGGATTTAAAGTCATCCATGTCTGATGCAAAGCTTGCATCACAGTATCCTCTAATGACAAGATCTTGCTCGCCCCCGTAAACTAAGAACAAATCCTTAGTTCTTCTCAAGTACTTAAGGATGTTCTTTACAGCAGTCCAGTGACCTTCACTAGGGTCAGATTGGAATCAGCTAGTCACGCTAAGTGCATAAGCCACATCCGGTCGAGTACATAGCATCGCATACATTATGCTTCCTATAGCTGATGCATAAGGAATTCTAGACATCCTCGACTTTTCAAGTTCAGTCTTGGGACACAGCTTTTTTGAAATAATTGTTTCGTGGCCTATTGGAAGTTTTCCACGCTTGGATTTTTTCATACTAAACCTCTTTAGTATTTTATCTATGTAAACCGACTGTGATAATCCTAACAATCTTCTAGATCTATCTCGATAGATCTTTATCCCCGAGAATGTAGGTTGCATCACCAAGATCCTTCATCTCAAATTGGTTCGATAACCAAGAACTTGTTACTTTCATGTCATCCTTCGCATTCCCAACGAGGAGGATGTCATCTACATAAAGTATCAGAAATTGAACCGAGGTCTCCAATTCTTTCTTGTACACGCAGTACTCATTCGGATTTTGAATAAAGCCAAACAATTTGACTGCTTCATCAAATCGAATGTTCCAATTCCTAGAAGCTTGTTTCAATCCGTAGATTGATCTTTGGAGGTTACAAACCTTTTGTTCGCTCCCAATGAATGTGAAACCCATGGGTTGCTCTATGTAAATGTCTTTGTCAATGTCTCCACTGAGAAAGGCAGTTTTCATATCCATTTGCTATATCTCATAGTCATAATATGCCGCAATTGCAAGCAAGATCCGAATGGAATTTTCATTGCAACAGGGGAAAAAGTTTCATCAAAGTCTACACCTGGTCTTTGAGTAAAACCCTTAGCAACTGATCTTGCTTTAAAGGATGCCACACTTCCATCTACTCCAAGCTTGCGCACCCTATAGGGCTGATTCAATAAGGTGGATTAACCAAGGTCCAAACTTGTTTAGACTAAATGGAATCCATTTCGGATTTAATTGCTTCTTTTCACTGTTGAGAGTCCGAATCTAACAATACCTCGTCATAAGTTAATGGATCAATATCCATTTGAGATGTTTGGTGGAAAAAGCCATACCATCTCTCTGGTTGTCTAGGAATGCGTTCAGTGTATCACTATCTGCGATTGGCTGAGGGACGTTAGTCTCCAAACATGGCATGGGACCTTGGTCTCGAACCTCTCCGAGTTCTGTGATCATACCTTTCTTTTCTTTAAGGAACGAGTGTTAGGAATAGTGCCCTAGAAAGCCGATTAGTCATAATCCGTTTTGGGACTTTCCTAGTATCACAGACAATCTTTGAATGATATACGATTGATTACTATCATAGGCAAACACTTCTTTATATGCTCTTGTTTGGTATGCGTTTACTTTAGCTGTGCATGTATGAGAACTCCCCTAATCCTGATGACTTTAGGGCTCTACCATTTAGGTGAAATGGTTCATGAAACGAGCCCCATATCACATAAGTCATGATTAGTAAAATGCTCCAAGCCGATGAGTCCTACAGACAGTGGGAGTGTCAACCTGACTCCTCTAAGGCTTGCTTGTGGGATCACGCCCTTAAGAAGGACCACCTTGTTTCATGGAGGTGCAAAGTGTATAGTTGATACGTGCGTGATACATGAGGGTGCTTACTTTAATAAGTAAGTTCACTGAGGTGCCCCGTGTGAGAACATTCCTAAATGGGAAAGGAAGTTTCTATTTCAGGAAATGGAAACTTCCAGATTAGGAAATATCTCACGAGTCATTGATGTGATTAATTGATCCTTAGACTTGAGGTTCCATGTCACTTTATGAGTTAACTCTGTAGTCTTTGGTATAAGCTTTAAAGGGTGTCGCCTTAGACAACTGATTCAAGGCTTATGCTGGGGCTGTGCAAGTGACTCATGAAAGTGAATGAGAATCAAGAAAGGACCTACACTTGCATATGCAAGGTGATCTCTTATTGTGTAAGTCATTCATATGCCATATGGAGTCCTTGGCCAAGGCAGTAGATCAAGACATCAAGAAAAGGGTTTCTTGGATTGAGATCAAATGGATATGAAATGCACTTAGCTTTAAGACCAGATTATTAGGGTTCTGATTATTCCCTTACCCTAGATCTTGGTTGAGAGATAGTAAGTAGGAGGATTGTATCTCACATGAATCAATGACTTAAAGGTTCTGTCGAATCCGAACATTCCAATTCAGCTAGGGGTTAAACACCTGTTGCTAGACTATGGTTGTTTAATCTGTGGACTGATTAATTAATTAGTGAATTAATTAATTAGGGTCACTGCTAATTGAATTGAGAACCTAGAGGGTCACACACAACAACTTGGTTACATGAGTTGAGGCTTTAAAATGATTAAACGAGTTAATCAAGCCTAGAGGGTTCCACACGTGTGAAACCACACGTGTAGGTCACGTGACTGGACACGTGTCATTGTGACATGTGTGCCACACGTGATTGTTTAATAATATATTAAATAATTAATTTGTTAATTATTTAATAGACTTTGGTTTAATTTTGAATTAAAAAGAAAGTCTTATTTTGGAGAAAAATAATCTAGTTAATTAATTATGAATTAATTAATTAGATAAAATAAGTTATTTATTTTAAATAAATAAAGTATAAAATTATCCAAAAATAGTTTGGATATTTTTAGCTCTGTTGAAAGTTGATTTGAATTAGAATTCAAAGTCAAAGTCAAAATTACTTGATGATCAAGTAATAGGAGAGAGAGAGACCAAAATCCTAGCCCATTAAGGACTAGGAATTTCGGCACTCCCTTGCTTATAAATAGGGGAGCTCAAGCTCCCCTTAGAGCTAATCGAGAATTCTTTTGGTTCATGTGTTGAACACCATCCTTTCTCCAAGATAAATAAAAACCCTAGGTTAAGCCTAAACACTAACTAGAGAACTAGCATCCTTACTAGTTAGATTGAAGCCAAGTTGGTGGACTATCTCTATAGAGCTTCAAGTTAGAAGTTTTGAAGATTCGAGCTTTACCAAAAAGTGGGGATCAAGCAAAACGATCAGAAGGGATGATGAAACGATTCTGAACCCGACATGAAACGAATGAAAAAATCGAACCAAAGAAGATGGCGAAAACCGTTCGTCCATATCCTGAAGGATGAATTTTTTCACGAGGGTTTTGTGACTGGCAGTTTTCTACTTTCGCAAAACTGGTTTTCGAAGGGAGTTTCAATTCTGCTTTTCTCATTTCATGTGTCTTTCTTTATGTTATATTGTCAAGAACTTCCCTAACATGAATTGAATCTAAGTTGGTGTGGATTGTTATCCCTACAATGGATTCTGAAGTAGAAAGAGACTTTCGAGGAACGGGTTGCCATTACCGCGTGAAGCGCGTTTGAGGGCGGCTCAAAACGTGTCAAGAAAGGTACTACCCAAGTGAGTTTCTTGATTTCTACGAATTTGGATACACGATTTAGAGTCCAAGATCCTTTTGTTGGAAAATTTTTAAATTTCCGCAGCTTTCTGATTCCTGTTTTCCAACAACGAGTCCTCAAGAAAAGTGGCGTTTGTTGACACAAAGACCTTTTGTTCAAGAGGATCGTAGAAATAATATCCTATTGACTCTTTAGGATATCATACGAAGTTACATAAGCTTGATCTAGCTTCAAGCTTATCTCCCACTATCCTCTTCACGTAAGCAGGACAACCCCAAATTCTTAAGTAAGAATAATTAGGGATTTTGCCAAACCACATTTCAAATGGGGTTTTGGGAATAGATTTGGAGGGAACTAGATTCAGAATCTTAAATGTTGATTCTAAAGCATAACCCCAGAATGAATGTGGCAATTCAGTGAAGCTCATCATGTAATGGCAATTCAGTGAAGCTCATCATGGAATGAACCATATCAATTAGGGTTATGTTCCTTCTGTCCGAAACTCCATTTAATTGAGAAGTTCCCGGAGGAGTCCACTGAGATGACTAAGGAATTCGTCACTTAGATACTCGCCACCTCGATCAGATCGAAGTGTCTTAATCTTGTGACCAGTTTGGTTCTCAACCTCCTTTTTTGAAATTCCAAGAATTTCTCAAAGGCTTCGGATTTATACTTCATTAAGTACACATAACCGAAATGACTAAAGTCGTCTATGAAGGTTATGAAATACTGATGATTGTTTCTCATACTTACACTAAGTGGTCCACAAACATCAGTATGGATTAAATCCAATACTTTAGTGCCACGTTCCGCTTTACCATTAAATGGAGTTTTGACCATCTTTCCTTTAAGACATGATTCACAATAAGTTAACTCTTTAAGCTCATTATCATAGAATGATCCTAAATTAGTTAACTTAGAAATCCTATCTTTAGAAATGCGCCCTAAACGTGCGTGCCATAAAGAAGCCGAGATCTTGTCATATCTTTTGCGTTTGTTTAATTGTTGTTTATTGTGACGCCCCAGTTTTTCGGTCATGTATTATGATGTACGTGTGTATTAATTACACGTTTTAATTATTCTAATTATGTAATTATATGATTTAGTTTTCTTGTTAATTGAAAATTTTGAAATTATATGAATTCTTGAACAATATGCATTTACGTGACAAGTTGAGTGTTGTTACTATATGAAATGAATTCGAAATTTCGTGGAAATTTAATATGTTAGAGATATGTGTGTCATAAATATGTACATATGCTCATTTTACATTTTCGGAATCGTTTGATTGCGTTTTAAATTTATTTGGTATGATTGGAACCAAATAGGGGGCTAATGGGCACTTAGCGCAGCCTTGGTTCCGAATGTGATATCTTGAGCTCGGGAACTCGAAATAGAGTTCCGTCAACTTCGTTGAACTCGTAACAAAAATTTTGGTTCAATGAACTTAGCCTCATATTTTCTAAGACCATTTGAACCCCCAAAATTTAACCGAAAACAAAAATGGACCCAAAAACTGCCAAATCTCTTCCATCTTCCATCCAATTCACAAGGTGAGCTTAGGGTTGTAAAATACATTCATTAACTGTCATTTTAATCCATGCATACCTAATTTTGAGCTCCTATTCATGGAGTTTTAAAGATATACATGAATAGTTAGGTTTTGATATAAATTCTTGATCTCTTTGATTCCTTGGAGCTTTTGATTGATTGTAAGCATGGAAGTGATGATCTTAACTCCCTATTTTCATTTATGATCATGTATTATGTGGAAGTTGAAGGATTCTTGAGATACCATTAATGAGTCTGGAAGAAAAATTCATGAAAAGATCTTATAATCCTCCACCTCACGTTTGATCACTTTGGGAGCATGTTTGATTGTTGTTTTGTGGATGTTTTGTTGCATATTTATGGTGAAATCATACCTGGAGTTGTTGGTTGATGTTTGCCTTGGCTGCTGCTCTGTTTTGGTACGTTATTTTTCCTGGTACGCGCAGGGTCGCGATCGCGACTGAACCAAGAACAAACTTGGTAGCGGCCGTGACTCACTCACACAATTGGATTGATTTCAGGTCATGCCCGCGACCTGAATTGCATGTAGTTCGGGTCGCCCTCGCGACCCAAATTTGGGCATGTTTCGAGATGTTAAAATTGCATGAAATTTGGCTGAAAAATAAGGTAGCGGCCACCACCATTTTGTGGGCAAAATGGGTCGCGGTCGCGACCTTCATGAATCTAAATGAATTTTTGAAATTCAAACTTAAATTGCATGGTTTCCTTGGATCGTTTTTGGTTCATACACTTCATTAACATATCATATAATGTGCTCCTGCGTGTTATGAAGTTTCATGATTTTTCGTGAATTATTTTTCGAGTTATGGCTCAATATGTCCTTCTTGCTCCAAAATGATACATGCATGCCTTGATGCTTCACGTTTGAACCATAAATGATATCTTGCTTCTTCTTAATGACTTATATGAATTCTATACATGTGAAACTATGCGTTATGATCGTTACATGAATTTCATGCATTGAATTGATATGAAATGTGCAAGCCACGAACTCGAATGAATATGAACGCTTCTCGTAATGCATGAATAACTTGGTTATATGCTTTAAATGCTTTAACCATGCTCATGAACATTTCCATGACATAATATCATCTCTAGTGCATTCATAACCTATGTTATAATTATCGTATCTAGTTTATGGCTCGAATTGATGCAAGATATGAAAGATAGCAAACGCGTGAATAGGAAACCACCCCGTATTGAACGTTTTGATGAGTTACTTGAGTAAATGACCTCATGACATGAATTATATTTCTTATACATCTCATATCATGATCAATGCATTGCCGTGCGTCATATATGGTTCGTTTGGAGTCTTTAGTCTCACGAATTCATTGCATTGTCTTTTTGTACAGTTTTCTCCAGGGCGGAGATGCCAGGTTCATAGGTTATTCTCAAGCCTTCTTGTCTTCTTGGTTTTGGTAAGGCGCAACAGGTAGATTTCTCTTCTATTAGTTAAATGTCCCAATATATTCCCAATGTGCTAAGTTTTAAGCCAAAGTAATATATCTATATATCGAGTCTTTGAAGAGTCAATGATTTTAAACGTAAAACCTTTCTTTATTGAATACCCTACCTAATGTTTTGGTGAGACATGATTGAATGCACTGAATGATTGGCCCGAGACTTATGCATGGAGGGATCCGGGGAAGCAAGGGCTGCCAGAGAACTTTGTGTGCGAGTCCTACATTGATTGACGGTGATACCGACCCTCGTTAGGAGTTTTAGCGAGGAATGGGAGCTAAGTGCCAATTGGGGAATTCATGTAACCCCATTCGTCAATGATTGGGTGGACGCGTTCTCCTGGGTCGGTACACGGAAGGGAGGAACAAAACCTGTACACTGAGGACAATATCGTTGGGCGGGAAGGTACACTTCAACCCAAAACGACGTGTTCACTACCCGGAGGAAGAAGGTGTAATTGTTAATGCATGAATGAATGATAATGATTGAATGATAGAATGAATGAATGAATGTTGCATGATCGCTAATGAATGAATGAATAAATTAATTAATGCACACACGAGGTGAAGGTTGGAGAATTTACCCACTCGTCAGGCTCACGTTTTGACCGATTGAATGATTGAATTAAATTGATTGTTGTAATCCCGAGTGTTGTTTTATTTTGTTTTTACCCACTTGGGAAATGTTTCAAAACCTCACACGGGATTATAGCTTACATGTGGGTGTGTTTAAATTTCGTATTATCATTGTATTAAGCCCTGTTTTGTACCCACCAGTCTCATATAGACTGAACCCGGCTTTGTTTTCAGTTCTTTTGCAGGCTTTGGAGTGCTAGGCGGGGTTCTGAGTCTGTCAAGTCTTATATTTAAGTCTAAGTCACTTCATACGCATTTTGTACATAAGTTAGCTTATACAAGAGGGTATATTTGGAAATGTTATATTTATAGGGATTCGAGACAGGCTTCTAGGGGTAATTTGAACCCATACATTATAATTTATGTTTATGTTATGTTTTTGTATGAATTGTCGGGACTAGGTATCTATGTTAGTTGAACCTGTTCTATGATTAATATAATTTCTGAATATGTGCTCCGCTTCCGAAATTGCTATTATCTTGTTGAAATTGTTTATCTGGTTTTGAAGTTTAGTTCCTGCCTAGCATAGTGAGTGTGTGAGTCCCCGTTCGCTCTAAACTGGCACGTGTATGAATTTCCTATTTCATATACGGGTCGGGTCAGAGTGCAGGGGATGTGGCGCCTTGCATGTGAGGTGCTACATCCCCAAGTGGTATCAAAGCCCGGTTGCAAAACTGGTGTTCTCGTGTCATGATTGAGTCAGTCTAGGTCGTACGGCTTAGGAATTACGTGAAAATGTGCGCATTGTATCGATCTTGAGCGTGAACTTGTATTTCTTGTCGAAACTTGTTGAACTATGTGTGGCATTTTTGTATTGAATTCGTGCCTTTAATGTTGAATATGTGACACGAGCATGCTCTAATCGCATGCATATAGCCTTGAAATGAGTTATGATTTATAGGTTATGAAGATACTATCAAACCACGGCCAAGTTCCACGCTAGCAACGCCCTATTGCAAGTTCTTTCTGAGGCATGGAAGATAGGAAGGATGCACCGGGGAAGAATATAGAGAATTCGGGATGTGAAGACTTCCTAAATGGAGATAGAGTTCAAGGGGTAGGAGCCGGAATGGGAGGTTCGACTTTGGAGATGCAATGGTAGAGGGATGTTTGGTGAAATACGGGTTGATCGTGGGATGTTTGTGACTCAGAAGATCGATTTATGCGGATCTACTACATATGGTGCTTTAATTGGATTCAAAAGGATCGTTCAACCTAAGGAGTGGAGTGAATGAACCTTGAAAGTACCTTAGTTCAGGGTTCGGATCATGGAAGAGGTATCAATACTTAAGAGGATTCAAGGTAAAACAGATCCGGTGGGAACTAAGCACCAAGGGTCGTCAAAGAAGGAGTTCTGAATAAACCTAGTGATTACAATCGAGTTGGTAAGAAGTCAAGATCGGGAAGAGTTGAATTCGGGTACTCTGGATTTCGATTAAGCTGGAAAATGAGTCGGGAAGGGATTAGGGAGAGCTAAGTAACGTGGTAAATACAGATTTATGGAAGGTGAAAATATTGAGGACGGGATTTGAGTTCGTTTTTCCAAATCTAAGCTGAATTGTCGTGTTGTGAGGTAGAATTGGGAAATTTGGAGCAACAAAGGGAAACGATAAAAAAAGGCAAAGATTCATGGGAAGGAAATTACTCAAGTGTAAGCAATTAGAAAATGAGCTCAATTCACCAATCTAAACTCATAAAGGATAAGCACGGGATTCTTGATCACGATGATGACGAGAAGTAGGGTTCGGAACCATATTAGGGTTCAATTTTGTAAGAGAGTTTGGGTGATGTTGAAGGGTCGATTTCCAAGGAGAAGTTTGGATGCTAATCTCGTGGATGTAGAAGAATTTAGGAATCAAGAAATTGCAATCCTGGATGGTGGAAGATACAGATTGATGCACAAAGATTCATGGAAATCTTGAAGACCGTGGGAAAGACAAGGAATAATCAGCAAGTCAAAGTAAGCCCGTGATTAGAGAAACGAGGACAAGCTACCCAGCTAACGACTTGCCATCTTGGTGATAGGTTCAAGACATTCATGGCACGTGCATCATACTTTACATCAAATTATTTAATTTTACTTACTTATACTTATGTGTGCATCTCTATTTGATTTCATTGCCCTGATGTGTTGTATATCAAATTGTTGCAAGTGTGCTACGTGCATCGACATTTTAACCCGACTTGCATTTTAGTGTTTATTTGATAGGAAGTTCCTTCACCTCATCTATCCAGTATCATTTCAACCGAGGCACATCCGAATTTAGATGAAAAGAAAGAATGGGGTTGCACATTACAAGGGAGATGACGTCGGGGGAAATAAAGAACTTCAGATAAGGGATAGGTTAATGGAAATGGGATTTCAGAAAGAGAAGCAATACTAGAGTTGGCTTCGGGGTGTTCGGACTGAACAAGAATAGAGGAAGGAGTCCCGTACCTCAAGAGAATTAGAAGAGAAATTGAAAGGTGAAATCTTCGGGTTGCCATTTGGATTAAAGTTCTCCCCAAATGAAAAAATTGCTCACCAAGAATTTCGATGAAAGAAGGATTGATGGAGTTCGACATGTAAACGCAGAAATTTCAAGGGGGAGAGCACGACCAAGAGGCAAATTTGAAACTTGAGGTTATGGCTGAAGAAATATTTAGTAGGAGCAACAAAAATACAAATTAAGGTAGACCTGGAAGTTTTTATGGTGGTGATCGATAATGAATAAAACGACCTTAATGGTTAAACCGTCAAAATGAGAGTTAAGTTACTAAGTTGGGTTGAAGATTATTGAGAGGCATAGAGGAGATAATTCGTTGAACATTTCCATGTATGGGACTCCGATTTTGGAGATGATGGAATTATGCAGGAGCTTCGGTGAATTCCTAAATCAGTGTTGACAAGAGAAAGCCGAATCAAGTCATTATATAAAGGGGATGGTGTCAATAAAAACCTAATTCAATGAGGTACTAAAGGGGTTTGTACAATGAGTAATAAAGATAATGTTATTAAGTCATCGGTTGTTTCCATGGTAATCCAGAAAGAAACTTAAGAAGAGATAAAACCGAAAAGGATGATCCTTGGAGAAAATTTAAATCAAACTTCAAGAATCATCAAGAACGTTCTGTCTTCGATTAGAGAATTTCCAGGGCCGAATACTGAATATAAAATTAAACGTTTAAAGAGAGTGAAGGGATACCTAAATAGAAGATAGAAAAGATTCGTGCTGAGATAGACCTTAGTGACAAATAACTCAAGGTTAGCGCTATGGACCTGACATCGGGACGAGTGTTCTAAAGGGAATGATGAGGGATCGAAGAAGAGTGAAAATAGTAAAAGTTAGAAGGAAATCAAGAATAAAATCTTTAGAGAATCTATCACCGGTTCACTGGGGTATACTGAAGAAACCAAAGACAAGTCAGGCAATGAGCTTGCTTTCGGAGAAGATCATGCATTGGACAACAAAACTCACAACTTCAAATTTCTCTACTACGGTGAACGATCCATGAAGCATCCATGACACATGCATACATGCAATTCTCACTTAAATAATTTTATGTTATGTATTTTGATCTCTTACCGTGTTGAATTGCTTTGTATAATTGATGATTGATGTGAATGATACCTCATACCTGCCTTGTGTGATGTACGTGAATTTTAATTGTTGTAATTGATGTTAGATACCTTCTTTTGGTATTGTTCTTTAATATAACTATTTTATGTTGTGTTGCTCGGGAGTATTGGAGACTCCCTTGCATTGTTGTTTGAGAAATGAGGTTCTCTCATTGTTGTTTAAGAGATGGGGTTCTCTCATTGTTGTTTGAGAGACAGGGTTCTCTCCTTGTTGCTTGAGAGACGGGGCTCTCTCCTTGTTGCTTGTGAGAGACAGGGAATCTCTCATTGTTTGTTCGGTCGAGTAGTGAATCCGAGGACGGATTCTTTTAAGGGGGAGAGATTATAACGCCCCGGTTTTTCGGTCATGTATTATGATGTATGTGTATATTAATTGCGCATTTAAATTATTTAATTATGTAATTATATGATTTACTTTTATTGTTAATTAAAAATTTTGAAATTATATGAAGTTTTGAACTATATGCATTTACGTGACAAGTTGCATGCCGTTACTATATGAAATGAATTTGAAATTTTGTGGAAATTTAATATGTTGGAGATATATGTGTCATGAACATGTATATATGCTCATTTTATATTTTTGGATTCGTTTGATTGCGTTTTAAATTTATTTGGTACGATTGGAACCAAACCGGGGGCTAATGGGCACTTAGCGCATCCTTAGTTCCGAATGTGATATCTTGAGCTCGGGAACTTGAAATCGAGTTCCGTCAACTTCGTTGAACTTGGAACAAAAATTCGGGTTCAATGAACTTAGCCTCATATTTTTCTAAGACCATTTGAACCCCCGAAATTTAACCGAAAACCGAAACGGATGCAAAAACTGCCACACTTTACTAAAATAGCCATAACTCCCACAAACCTTAACCAAATTAACCATGGTTGGATCCTATGGAGCCCTGGTTAAGCCCACTAACACCCCATACTCTCTCCCAACCGAGCCAACCCTCACTCAAACAAGAAAAGCTCAGCCAAACCCCTGCTTCCAGTTTCATCCCGTCACCCTTGCCAAGCTTGGAGATTCAAGGCTCAAATCTCTTCCATCTTCCATCCAATTCACAAGGTGAGCTTAGGGTTGTAAAATAAATTCATTAACTGTCATTTTAAGCTATGCATCCTTAATTTTGAGCTCATATTTATGGAGTTTTAAAGATATACATGAATAGTTAGGTTTTGATATAAATTCTTGATCTCTTTGTTTCCTTGGAGCTTTTGATTGATTGTAAGCATGGAAGTGATGATCTTAACTCCCTCTTTTCATTTATGACCATGTATTATGTGGAAGTTGAAGGATTCTTGAGATACCATTAATGAGTTTGGAAGAAAAATTCATGAAAAGATCATATAATCCTCCACCTCACGTTTCATCACTTTGGGAGCATGTTTGATTGTTGTTTTGTGCATGTTTTGTTGCATATTTATGGTTAAATCATACCTGGACTTGTTGGTTGATGTTTGTCTTGGCTGTTGCTCTATTTTGCTGTGTTATTTTTTCTGGTACACGCAGGGTCGCGGCCGCGACCGAACCAAGAGCAAACTTGGTAGCGCCCGCAACTCACTCACACAATTGGATTGATTTCAGGTCACACCTGCGACCTGAATTGTATGCATTTCGGGTCGCCCCCGTGACCCAAATTTGGGCATGTTTCGAGATGTTGAAATTGCATGAAATTTGGCTGGAAAATAAGGTAGCGGTCGCTACCATTTTCTGGGCAAAATAGGTCGCAGCTGCGACCTTCATGAATCTGCATGAATTTTCGAAATTCAAACTTAAATTGCATGGTTTCCTTGCCTCATTTTTGGTTTATACACTTCATTATCATATCATATAATGTGTTCTCTTGCGTGTTATGAAGTTTCATGATTTTTCGTGAATTATTTTTCGAGTCATGGCTCAATATGTCCTTCTTGCTCCAAAATGATACATATATGCCTTGATGCTTCACGTTTGAACCCTAAGTGATATCTTGCTTCTTCTTAATGATTTATATGAATTGTATACATGTTAAACTATGTGTTATGATCGTTACATGAATTTCATGTATTTAATTGATATGAAATGTGTGAGCTACGAACTCGAATGAATATGAACGCTTCTCATAATGCATGAATGACTTGGGTATATGCTTTAAATGCTTTAATCATGCTCATGAATGTTTCCATGACATAATATCATCTCTTGTGCATTAATAACCTATGTTATAATTATCGTATCTAGTTTATGGCTCGAATTGATGCAAGATATGAAAGATAGCAAACGCGTGAATATGAAACCACCCCGTATTGAACGTTTTGATGAGTTACTTGATTATATGACCACATGACATGAATTATATTTCTTATAAATCTTATATAATGATCAATGCATTGTCGTGCGTCATATATGGTTCATTTGGAGTCTTGAGTCTCACGAATTCACTACATTGTGCTTTGTACAGTTTTCTCCAGGGCGGAGATGCCGGGTTCATAGGTTATTCTCAAGTCTTCTTGTCTTCTTGGTTTTGGTAAGGTGTAACAGGTGGGTTTCTTTTCTATTAGTTAAATGACCTAATATATTCCCAATGTGCTAAGTTTTAAGCCAAAGTAATATATGTATATATCGAGTCTTTGAACAGTGAATGATTTTAAACGTAAAACCTTTCTTTATTGAATACCCTACCTAATTTTTTGGCTAGACATGATTGAATACACTGAATGATGGGCCCGGGACTTATGCATGGAGGGATCCGGGGAAGCAAGGGCTGACAGAGAACTTTGTGTGTGAGTCCCACATTGATTGACGGCGATACCAGCCCTCGTTAGGAGTTTTAGCGAGGAATGGGAGCTAAGTGCCAATTGGGGAATTCATGTAACCCCATTGGTCAATGATTGGGTGGACGCGTTCTCCTGGTTCGGTACACGGCAGGGAGGAACAAAACCTATCCAGTGAGGACAATATCGTTGGGCAGGAGGGTACACTTCAACCCAAAACGACGCGTTCACTTCCCGGAGGAAGAATGTGTAATTGTTAATGCATGAATGAATGATAATGATTAAATGATAGAATAATGAATGAATATCGCATGATTGCTAATGAATGAATGAATTAGTTAATTAATGCACACACAAGGTAAAGGTTGGAGAATTTACCCACTGATCGGGCTCACGTTATGACCGATTGAATGATTGAATTAAATTGATTGTTGTAACCCGAGTGTTGTTTTATTTTATTTTTACCCACTTGCGAAATGTTTGAAAACCTCACAAGGGATTATATCTTTCATGTAGGTGTGTTTAAATTCCGTATTATTATTGTATTAAGCCTTGTTTTGTACCCACCAATCTTCTATAGACTGAACCCGGGTTTGTTTTTAGTTCTTTTGCAGGCTTTGGAGTGCTAGGCGGAGTTCTGAGTCTGTCAAGTCTTATATTTAAGTCTAAGTCACTTCATACTCATTTTGTACATAAGTTAGCTTATACAAAAGTGTATATTTGGAAATGTTATATTTATAGGAATTCGAGACAGGCTTCTAGGGGTAATTTGAACCCATACATTATGATTTATGTTTATGTTATGTTTATGTATGAATTGTTGGGACTAGGTATCTATGTTAGTTGACCCCGTTCTATGATTAATATAATTTATGAATATGTGCTCCGCTTTCGATATTGCTATTATCTTGTTGAAATTGTTTATCTGGTTTCGAAGTTTAGTTCCCGCCTAGCATAGTGAGTGTGTGAGTCCCCGTTCGCTCGAAACTGGCACGTGTATGGATTTTCCATTTCATATACGGGTTGGGTCAGAGTACGGGGGATGTGGCGCCTTGCGTGTGGGGTGCTACATATATTCAGAATATTAGTGTCTTTAGTTGTATAAAGTCCATTAGATAATGTACCAAGCAAAACGGAAGGTTTATTCTTCTTAAGATAAAAGTTTCCATTTCTAGAGAAAGTCTCATATCCTTCATAATCTAACATTGGAATGAAAATTATGTTACGAATAATAGAAGGTATATAAAGGAATTTGTTCAAAACTAAAGTAAAGACATCTAAATCTAATCTACACGTCCCGATGGCTTGAGCTTGAATGCTTGATCCATTCCCAACCTTCAAGATGCATTCTCCTTCTTCAAGCTGCCGAACCTCATTTAGCATATGTATATCATTACAGATATGAGCTCAACAGCCGGTATCAAGTACCCAAGAATTAGAATCAATAGATAGATTTACTTTAACAATAAACGCACCTTTCTTTAGAGTATCCTTGTACTCTTGGTAGTTTCTCTTCCAATGCCCTTTCTTGCCACAATGGTGGCAAACGTCCTCTGTCTGATCCTTTCTCTTCCTGTCCTTTCTCTTTTTAACCCTTCCATCGGGTTTAAGAGATCCCTTCTTCTTGGGAATTTTCTTCCCTTTGCCTTTAGAAGGCCTAGAAGAGGAAGTGACCATCATTACTTTGCGATCCTTCTTGATCATGTCTTCAGCAGTCACAAGTTGACTAATCAGCTCAGCTATAGTAGCATGAGGATGATTCATGTTGAAGTTTAACACGAAATAATTGAATGATGGTGGAAGTGATGCGAGCAACAAATCCACAACGTGTTCTTCACCCCGTGGCATTTCCATGGAGGTCAGTTTCTTGTTCAAAGCAAGAAACTTGAGACCGTGCTCATGGACACTTGTACCTTCTTTCATTCTGAGATGAAAGAGCTCCTTAGAGGTGTTGTACCTTAGAACACACTCTTTGGGGCGGTACAATTGCTCGAGATGTTCATAAATCTCCCAAGCGTTTTCCATAGACTCGTGTTGCCTTTGCATATCCGGAGACATGTTGGCCAACATGAGGCAATGGGCTTGAAGATTATCTTCAGACCGTTTCGCGATCGCCTCTCTTTCGACCCGAGTCGGAGCCTCGCCTTCAGCGACAGGCTCTCCCTCGAAGAGAACATATCTTCTCTTTTTAGAATCTAAAACTATCTTTAGATTCCGAAGCCAATCAGAGTAATTGGGCCCCGTCAACTTGTTTGATTCGAGGATGGATACCAAAGGGTTTTTGGTTGCCATTTCAATTGTAGAGAATCACAGAACTACAACCTAAATGGAAAAACAGAGAAATCATGAGCATGCTGAATAATAACGATTACATATTATCAAGTTCTTTAGAAATATTTTCTCCCACTATTTTTAGAAAGTCTAGAAATCCCAACTACTTTAGAAGAAACTTATTTTCTCAATGGGTACTAGGATCCCAAGCATTCTTAGTTTTGGACCCACGACTCGTGAGACATCCAAAGGTCTAAGAATCTTTAGGTAGGTACGAATTGCCAATTCCATCTCCATGGAATTCCTAGTAATATTTTTGCATCACTAATCTTTCGATCATGGACCCACAACTCGTGAGATATCCATATCTACTTTAGTGTTGAGTAAGACCCATCAATCATAAGATCTCAACCAAACTTAGTCCGGAATGACCCACAACTCGTGAGACATCGCCCATTCTAAAATGGTAAAAAAAATTTAATTATTTAAAATAATTAATTAGGAAACTAAGAGTTAATAAGCTACACTAATTACCTTACGACTCGTGAGATAGCAATTAGTTTCACTTATTAAGTCGTAAATTGTAGCACCCCTACACGTGGAGATGCCACACCCCCGCACTATAGATCGATCCACATACGAAATGGGTAATCCGTACCTGAACTGACCTACAACGAACGGGTGACAATGCATATAAAACGATAAGCTAGGCGGGACTAACTCATACATGCAACAGAATAAGCATAATCTATTCACTATCAAATATAACTATTAAACATGCTATGACATTGATTATTCATCACATAACTCGCATACTAGTTCACATATCAATACATTATCATCCCCGAATATATAACAATTAATTGTAATAATAATTCTAAGGCAACAATAAACAATATGCACCGTGCTTGACTCGATTACATGGACTGGACTGGACTCGACTCCCGCCTAGCATGAACCTGCAATAACCTGAAAGGTGGAGGCGTCAGTCTATGAAGACCGAGTGAGGGGTTTAAATAATATTAGCGCAGATAACATGCAAGCTATATTCTCGGGTGAAGTTTTAGAAAAGATAAATGTATAAGTTCAATACTGAAGTACTCTTCGCCCGAGAATACAATTATCAATATTAAATACTTGTTCATTTCATGCATTCAATACATGGCCCTGGCGAGTGAGGGCAGTCTCCAACCTTACTCCAAATGTACATGAAACATGCTTGCTTTATTAACTAATAGGTGATCATGCAATTCAATTATCGTGAAATCGTGCGATAGTGTAATCAAGTAACACATTCATGGAATGGAAATCATGCAATAACCCCGAGGACAATCCATGGTGCCGGACCCGTCCCCAGTCTCCTTCTCCCTCCAATGATGGGAAGGTAGCTGGCCTTCACCATCCACGACGTGTTGAGCAGAGGGTACATAAATCCCTAAGCCCAAAACTCCTTCCTCCACTAATCTCCTAGCGGATTCAGGGGTCATCCCAAATGTGGTGAGGATAGTGCGAGAGTTACCCCGTCAGCCCTTGCTTTCCCGGTTGGCTCAAGCCACTACCCTCGGGCCCAGCGTGAACGGTCATGCTACTCGCCTAAAACATGCATAATACATGGCTTGCTTGCTTGCTTGTTTTTCATGAACATGACTTGCTTGAAATGATAAGTTATTTCATTCAAAATTATAGATATCAATACCTTTTTGGACGAAAGATCACATAAGGGGTATAGGGGTTCTATATAACTAGGAATTAAACCTCACCTGATAGGCGACACGATGACTCATGGATGTGTGAACGTGCTCATGATCAACAATCTCTGCCCTGGAGAATAACTGGATAAGAAACGGGACAATGTACGTGCATGAGACCACAATTCAAGAATATTACCAAATAAGACGCACGGCGTGATCAAGTAACGAGTGTAACGCCCGAGCGTGAGGCGCCACATCCCCCGCACCGAGACCCGACCCGCATAGGAAATGGTAAATCCCTACACGTGTCAAATCACGGTGAACGAGGACACAACACACACGCTAAGCTAGACGGGAGCTAACCCTTAAACCAAACAATAACCAACATGAATTAAATCGAGAAAACAAATGCAAAAACGGAAGCAATAAACATAATTATTCACATTGAGCATCCAAGCTCCAAAAATTAGATCAACCTATACAATAACTAGTAGCAAAGCCCTCACGGCTCAAAATATCATAATTCGCTCCATACAAATCCAAAATACAAAATATAAGTACGAATGAGTGTAAAGGAAATGCTAGACACAAATGCAAGACCTAGACGACTCGAATTCCCGCCTAGCACCTCCAACCCTGCACTAAACAACTGAAAACAAACCGGGTTCAGTCTAAAAGAGACTGGTGGGTATAAAAGCGGGGCATAAGTATAAATATCGCGGAATTGAAACATATACATGCAAGCCCAAATCCCATTGAAGTTTGATAAGAAATTTCCCAAGTGGGCAAAGCAAATAAAACATCAATGAGATTACGACTATCATATTCATTCATAATTAACATAGGGTTTAAGGCCCGGCGAGTGGGCGTGCATCATCTCCAACCTTCTCCTCGTGTAATCATATTCATAATTTCATAAGTTATCATACATAACATATGTGCACATACATAATGATCATAATCATTCATATACACCTTCTTCCTCCGGTAATGGACGAGTTTGCAGGACTCGACCACCTCATACATAATGGCTAGTGAGGTACATGAATCCTCAAAAGCCCGAGTAGCGTTTTCTCGTCAAAACTCCTGACGAGATCCGTTTTGACGTAAAATGGTTGGAACTAGTGCACGGGTTCACCGTCGGCCCTTGCCTCCCCGGCTTACCACGATACACTAAGCTCCGGGGCCTGTGATCATAACATACATTCAGTCTCGCCAAAACATAAGGTAGGTTTTCATAAAGAAGGGCTTAACAATCGAAAATCATAAGACTCTTTAAAAGACTCGATAATTATAAATATAACTTTTGGCTTAAAACGGTCACATAAGGGTTATATTGGGTCAAGATAACTATTAGTAGAGAAACCCACCTCGAACCGACAAAAGACGACACGAAAGCCTCAAGCATCGGCCTCGTCTCCAACGGGATTAAAATCTGTGCAAGAAAGGCAAAGTGAGACTCAAAATGACCAATTAAGACGCTCGGCAATGAAATGATCATGATATGATTGCATAAAAGAGTATGTTATGTAATGAACATGTTCATGTGCACTATTAAGGAATTTAAATCATATAATCAAATATATGTATATATATATATATATATACACATGCATACATACACAACATGCATGAAACCACGAAATGCATGAAACAGAAGGTGACACGCCCGTGTCACCAACACAAAGCAATCCGTGACACCCCCGTGTCACGGTACAGCGGAACCAGAAATCAGAAGGTGACACGCCCGTGTCACCACTACAAGGCAAACCGTGACACCCCCGTGTCACGATATAGCGGAACCAAGCAAACCGGCACCCCCGTGTCACCCTAAAGAAGAAAGGGGTGACACGCCCGTGACACGCGCGCAGCAGAAACAGAGCGTACCAAGACACCACATCTCAACACATTCAAACAACAAAAGACAACTAAGATGCATTGAAACCACTTAAAAACAACTCCCAATCATGCTCCCAAAACCTTGAAACATGAGATGTAGTGTGTGGTGATCAATTCATACCAAAACTCCAATAACTCATTAATGGTGGCTCATAAATACCTCAACTAACAACTAATAAATCACCATAAATGTAAAGAAGAGATCAAGACAATCATTTTTATGCTTGGAATCATTCAAAAAGCTCAAGGATTGAAAGAGATCAACCAAAATGCTCAAAACCTAACTATATATCCATCTTTGCCAAAACTCATGAAACCATGCTCAAATTTAGGGATGAATGAATGAAAATGACTCCTATTGAATGTATATAACATATCCAAGCTTACCTTGTGGATTAATGGAGGTTTGGGAGGAGATTTGAGCTTGAATCTCCAACGAGGGCTTGGGTGACGGGATTTCTGGAATGCAGAGGATGTTTGGCCAATTTACTCCAAGTGGGAAGGGTTATCTAGGTTTAGAGGGTTAATAGATGAATAAAGGGTTGAGTTAGGGTTCCAAAGAGTCTAACCATGGTTAATTTGGTCAACAAATGAATAAGTTATGGTCATTTTAGTGCAGCAAGGTCAGTTTAGGCGTCCGTCATGTGTTTCGGTAGAATTTTGGAGGTTCAAATGGCTTTGGAAAAATATAAGGTTAAGCTCATCAAACTCGAATTTTCGATACGAGATCAACAAAGTTGATGAAACTCGAATCCGAGTTTCCTAGCTCAAGTTATCAAATAAGGAACCAATGGTGCGCTAATTGCTCGTTAGCCCCCGTTTTGGATTCCGACTCAAAATAAATTCAAAACTCAATCAAACAAACCCGAAAACATAAAACGAGTATATAACTATATTCATAACACATATAAGTCCAACATCTTAAACTCGCACGAAATTCCGAAATCATTTCACGTAGAAACGGAAAGCAAATAATTCGATCAAGCGCAAATAGTTCAAAGAAAATTCATATAAATTCAAATTCAAATATTTCAAATAATTAAATATTTCTCTAATTAATATAATATAAGATAAAGAAATGAAATAACGTAATTAAAATAAATTAAACGCGCACGTAATTATCACATAATTCATACCTGAACGATTTGGGAAAAATCGCGGCGTCACAACCTCTCCCCCTTAAAAAGAATCCATCCTCGGATTCACTGATTGATCGGAAACAGCTCAGGATGAAACTTATTCATCTTATCCTCTGTTTCCCACGTGGCCTCTTCCGTCTTATAACTTCTCCATAATACCTTTACCAGTGGGATTCGCCGGTTTCTTAATTCTTGAAATTTTCGATCCAAAATCTTAACCGGTTTCTGAACGAAGGTGAGATTAGGCTCAATTTCTACCTCTTCCTCGGGGTAGGATCTCGGCTTCATCCGGATAATATTTGCGAAGTTGGGAGACATGAAATACGTTGTGGATTCCCGTCAAACTCGGAGGTAGATTCAAGCGATAAGCCGTGTCTCCAATTTTCTCAAGAATCTCATACGGTCCTAGATACCGAGGGTTTAATTTACCTCCTTTTCCAATCCTCGAAAATCCTTTTCGTGGTGAAGCTTTCAGAAATACTCTATCACCAACCTCAAACTTAAGATCCTTTCTTCGCCGATCCACATAACTCTTCTGTCTATCTTGAGCTGCTTTCATTCTTTGCTGAATTATCTGAACCTTATCAATCGCTGCCTGTAAGGCCTTAGAAGGCTTCTCTTTCTTTTCCCCTCGTTTCACTCCCTCTTGTTTTGTCCAACTCCATTCTTCAAGGTCGAAGAATAAGGGAGATCTACACTTTCGTCCATAAAGGGCTTCATAGGGCGCCATTCCTATCGAAGCTTGAAAACTATTATTATAGGCAAACTCAATTAAAGGCAGCTGCTCGTTCCATGAACTCGAAAAGTCCAATGCACATGCTCTCAACATATCCTCCAAATAATTGATTAATCTCTCCGACTGGCCATCTGTCTGAGGATGGTAAGTTGTGCTGAATTGAAGCCTTGTTCCCATATTCCTTTGCAATTCTTGCCAAAACCTAGAAGTAAACCTCGGATCTCGATCTGATACAATACTGACCGGCACACCATGTAGTCGAACAATCTCATCAACATACTTCTTTGCCAACTTAGGTACCTTATCCGACATTCGAACAGCCAGAAAATGTGCCGATTTCGTTAATCTATCTACAATCACCCAAATCCCATCAAGACTACCCTTTACTCTAGGAAGACCTGAAACGAAATCCATCGCCACCTGTTGCCACTTCCATTCTGGGATAGGTGGCAGTTGAAGTAGCCCCGATGGCTTCTGATGCTCGACTTTCACAGTTTGACAAGTCAAACAATGTCTCACAAAATTAATTACATCCCTTTTAAGTCCATTCCACCAATAAAATTGCTTCAAATCCTTATACATTTTATTACCTCCGGGATGTATCGAATACCCTGAACGGTGAGCTTCTTCCAAAATAATCCTTTTCAATTCATCCGGAACCACAATCCTGTTCTTAAACCTTAAAAGTCCCATATCATCAAATCCAAACGGGCACTCGGGATCCACCCTAGCTTTCTCAGCTAGTTTCTGAACCTCGGGATCCTTTCTCTGAGTCTCAAATAACCTCTGTTGCAGATCTGGTTGTACTGAAATATTCCGAATACTGGCCCTTAGCTTGAAAGACTCAGATTCTTCTCCAACTTCCACTTTCACATTAGACACACTCGCCTTCCTGCTAAGTGCATCCGCGACCACATTAGCTTTTCCAGGATGGTATCGGATCGTACACTCATAATCCGCTAAAGTCTCCATCCAACGCCTCTGTCTCTTGTTCAACTCCTTCTGAGAAAAGAAATATTGAAGACTCTTGTGGTCCGAAAAGATCTCGAAAGGAATTCCATATAAGTAGTGTCTCCACTTTCCCAAAGCAAAGATCACTGCTGCTAGCTTGAGATCATGAGTGGGATAATTCTGTTCATGATCCTTTAACTTCCTCGAGGCATAGGTTATCACCCTACCATTCTGCATCAAGATACATCCCAACCCTTCTTTCGAGGCGTCCGTATAAACCATGTATCCTTCAGTGCCTTCAGGAAGTGCTAGTACCGGTGCAGTGGTCAACTTCTCCTTCAAGAGTTGAAAACTTGCCTCACATGCCTCGTCCCACTCAAACTTAACTTCCTTCTTCGTCAACCGCGTTAAAGGAGCTGCAATCTTAGAGAAATCCTTGACAAATCTTCGATAGTATCCAGCCAAACCCAAGAAACTCCTGACCTCGGAAGCATTTTTCGGACTCTGCCACTGAATAACCGTATCTATCTTTGAAGGATCAACTTCCAAGCCCTTACTCGAGACAATATGACCTAGAAAAGCAACCCGGTCGATCCAGAACTCACACTTACTAAACTTCGTATACAACCGGTGCTCTCTCAATGTCTCCAATACCAATTTGAGATGCCTTGCATGATCCTCCGGATTCCTCGAATAGACCAGAATATCATCGATGAAGATTACCACAAATTTATCCAAATAAGGCCGAAAAGTCCGATGCATCATATCCATGAATGCTGCGGGAGCATTAGTTAAACCAAAAGGCATCACAGTGAATTCATAATGTCCATACTGGGTATTGAATCCTGTCTTAGGTATGTCCTCTTCCCGGATTTTCAACTGATAGTAGCCTTGCCTGAGATCCAAATTCGAATAAACCCCTGAACCTTGCAACATGTCAAATAAATCCTCGATGTGGGGCAATGGATATTTATTCTTAATAGTCCTTCGATTAAGCTCCCGGTAATCTAAACACATTCTTAACGATCCATCTTTCTTTTTAATAAAGAGAATCGGAGCACCCCACGGAGAAGAACTCGGCCGAATATATCCAATCTTAAGTAATTCCTCTAGCTGAATTTTCAATTCCTTCAACTCCGCCGGAGCCATTCTGTATGGAGTTTTAGAATACGGTTCTGATCCCGGATATAAATCTATGACGAACTCAATCTCACGATCCGGTGGCAATGAACCCAAATTCTCCGGAAACACATCGGGAAAATTCTTAATCACTGCAGTCTCCTCACATTTAATTTGATCCTTCGACTTATTGAGAAGTTAACCAACAAATCCCATGGCCCCTTCTCTCATTAGCTTACGAGCTTCCATAAAAGATAAGAGTGGCACATCCTTCAATCCCACTTCACCAATCAACTCTTCCCCCAACTTAATCTGCTTCTTAAAACAATCAACCTCAGCCCGATGCCGGTATAACCAATCCATCCCAAAGATTACCCCATAACTCTTCATAGACATTACGATGAAATCGGCTGGATAATCTTTCCCTTCTATCAAAACCGAACAACCACGAACCACTTGATCCGTCTGCAAATTTCCTCCAAGAGGAGAACTCACAAAATAACAAGAATTGGCACATAAAACAGGTAGGCACAGAGAAGCACATAGATCACGAGATAAGAAAGAATGGGTAGCACCCGGATCAAATAATGAATGGATGCTCGTGTTATGAATGCAAACGGTACCTTCCACCACGGCATTGGGATCAACTTCTACATTTTGTTCCTCACCCTCGAGGGCATAAGCACGAGCTCGAATCATAGGCTTTGGAGCCCCGTTCTGAAATCCAGGGTCTTGTCAGGACACGTATTCGCCATCTGATCCACTTTTCCACAGATGATACATAAGCCCAATCTTTTCCAACAATTGTAGAAGTTGTGGGTTGGACCTTCGCAATACGTACGTGGCGGCTTAGACAATCGATCCTGACTCAAAGTCTGTTGAGTTTTAGGAGCCACCACTCGAGGCGGAGCATTCTGAGAAACTTGCCCTCCAAACTTAGGTTTCTTGAAAAGACCTTGTGTAGGTGGAGCGGCTTGTACCATAAGCCTCTTTCCATACCCCGATCCTCGTCCCATAGGAGCCTTAAAAATTGGATCTTTCTTCTTGAATTCCTCTTCTTGTTCCAAAGCTCTCTATACCGTATCAGCAAAGGACAAGTAATTAAGTCCAGCTTGGCTGTGCCTCAAATCCTGTCTAAGTCCGGTAATAAACTTCTTCGCCTTCCTCTTTTCATCCCTCGTGATATGAGGTGCATACTTTCCAAGTCGGTTGAAAATGGCGATGTACTGAGCCAATGAACGGCTACCCTGCTTCAAGTTCATGAATTCCTGCTCCTTTCTCTCTCTCACCACCTCGGGCACAAAACACTCTCGAAACTCTCTTTTGAAGACTTCCCACGTAATCTCCTCTTCATCCACCTCTAACTTCTCCCTCGACCTCTCCCACCAATCATAAGCTTTGCCATCCAACTGAAATGCGGCAAACTGAACCTTCTCTTGGGTGGTAAATTGTCGAACTCCAAATATCCTCTCTATTCTCGTCAGCCATTCCTCCGATATCTCATCATCAATTGAGCCAAAAAATCGTGGATGGTTGTAACTTAGAAATGTTCCATGAGGATCTCTATGATTGTTGTTATTCAACGGAGCCGGTTGTTCAACAGGTTGTGGTGGGAGAGCTTGAGCCCGTAGATGTTCCACATAATTAAAAACTGCTTCCATAAAATTTCCCATGTCCATCGAAAGCGGTTGCTGTTGTCCTTGTGGTGAAGGGGAACGATCACGGTGTCTACGTTGCCCCGGTGATCTCGATGTCTACGTGGAGGCATCCTGTTCAGAAAACACTGAAGTGCATGCTATCTTTAGTTAATACATGGAAATGCAATTAGTTCAGTCAAGATTGAAGTATAGAGCACATAAGCACGTGTAGAATGCATAAGAGATGCATATGCAATCACATTGTCAATTAGTCCTAAAGCCGAACGACCTAGACTGACTCACACGACACTAGAGCCCGAGTTTTGCAACCCTTGGCTCTGATACCACTTAAAGGATGTAACGCCCGAGTGTGAGGCGCCACATCCCCCGCACCGAGACCCGACCCGCATAGTAAATGGAAAATCCCTACACGTGTCAAATCACGACGAACGAGGACACAACACACACGCTAAGCTAGGCGGGAGCTAACCCTTAAACCAAACAATAACCAACATGAATTAAATCGAGAAAACAAATGCAAAAGCGGAAGCAATAAACATAATTATTCACATTGAGCATCCAAGCTCCAAAAATTAGATCAACCTATACAATAACTAGTAGCAAAGCCCTCACGGCTCAAAATAACATAATTCGCTCCATACAAATCCAAAATACAAAATATAAGTACGAATGAGTGTAAAGGAAATGCTAGACATAAATGCAAGACCTAGACGACTCGAATTCCCGCCTAGCACCTCCAACCCTGCACTAAACAACTGAAAACAAACCGGGTTCAATCTAAAAGAGACTGGTGGGTATAAAAGCGGGGAATAAGTATAAATATCGCGGAATTGAAACATATACATGCAAGCCCTAATCCCATTGAAGTTTGATAAGAAATTTCCCAAGTGGGCAAAGCAAATAAAACATCAATGAGATTACGACTATCATATTCATTCATAATTAACATAGGGTTTAAGGCCCGGCGAGTGGGCGTGCATCATCTCCAACCTTCTCCTCGTGTAATCATATTCATAATTTCATAAGTTATCATACATAACATATGTGCACATACATAATGATCATAATCATTCATATACACCTTCTTCCTCCGGTGGTGGACGAGTTTGCAAGACTCGACCACCTCATACATAATGGCTAGTGAGGTACATGAATCCTCAAAAGCCCGACTAGCGTTTTCTCGTCAAAACTCCTGACGAGATCCGTTTCGACGTAAAATGGTTGAAACTAGTGCACGGGTTCACCGTCGGCCCTTGCCTCCCCAGCTTACCACGATACACTAAGCTCCGGGGCCCGTGATCATAACATACATGCAATCTCGCCAAAACATAAGGTAGGTTTTCATAAAGAAGGGCTTAACAATCGAAAATCATAAGACTCTTTAAAAGACTCGATAATTATAAATATAACTTTTGGCTTAAAACGGTCACATAAGGGTTATATTGGGTCAAGATAACTATTAGTAGAGAAACCCATCTCGAACCGACAAAAGACGACACGAAAGCCTCAAGGACCGGCCTCGTCTCCAACGGGATTAAAATCTGTACAAGAAAGGCAAAGTGAGACTCAAAATGACCAATTAAGACGCTCGGCAATGAAATGATCATGATATGATTGCATAAAAAAGTATGTTATGTAATGAACATGTTCATGTGCACTATTAAGGAATTTAAATCATATAATCAAATATATGTATATATATATATACACATGCATACATACACAACATGCATGAAACAGAAGGTGACACGCCCGTGTCACCAACACAAAGCAATCCGTGACACCCCCCATGTCACGGTATAGCGGAACCAGAAATCAGAAGGTGACACGCCCGTGTCACCACTACAAGGCAAATCGTGAGACCCCCGTGTCACGGTACAGCGGAACCAAGCAAACCTGCACCCCCATGTCACCCTAAAGAAGAAAGGGGTGACACGCTCGTGACACGCACGCAGCAGAGGAAAAAAAACGCAGCAGAAACAGAGCGTACCAAGACACCACATCTCAACACATTCAAACAACAAAATACAACTAAGATGCAATGAAACCACTTAAAAACAACTCCCAATCATGCTCCCAAAACCTTGAAACATGAGATGTAGTGTGTGGTGATCAATTCATACCAAAACTCCAATAACTCATTAATGGTGGCTCATAAATACCTCAACTAACAACTAATAAATCACCATAAATGTAAAGAAGAGATCAAGACAATCATTTTCATGCTTGGAATCATTCAAAAAGCTCAAGGATTGAAAGAGATCAACCAAAATGCTCAAAACCTAACTATATATCCATCTTTGCCAAAACTCATGAAACCATGCTCAAATTTAGGGATTAATGAATGAAAATTACTCCTATTGAATGTACATAACATATCCAAGCTTACCTTGTGGATTAATGGAGGTTTGGGAGGAGATTTGAGCTTGAATCTCCAAGGAGGGCTTGGGTGACGGGATTTCTGGAATGCAGAGGATGTTTGGCCGATTTACTCCAAGTGGGAAGGGTTATCTAGGTTTGGGGGGTTAATGTCTGAATAAAGAGTTGAGTTAGGGTTCCAAAGAGTCTGACCATGGTTAATTTGGTCAACAAATGAATAAGTTATGGTCATTTTAGTGCAGCAAGGTCAGTTTAGGCGTCCGTCGTGTGTTTCGGTGGAATTTTGGAGGTCGAAATGGCTTTGGAAAAATATAAGGCTAAGCTCATCAAACTCGAATTTTCGATACGAGTTCAACGAAGTTGATGAAACTCGAATCCAAGTTTCCTAGCTCAAGTTATCAAATAAGGAACCAATGGTGCACTAATTGCTCGTTAGCCCCCGTTTTGGATTCCGACTCAAAATAAATTCAAAACTCAATCAAACAAACCCGCAAACATAAAACGAGCATATAACCATATTCATAACACATATAAGTCCAACATCTTAAACTCGCACGAAATTCCGAAATCATTTCACGTAGAAACGGAAAGCAAATAATTCGATCAAGCGCAAATAGTTCAAAGAAAATTCATATAAATTCAAAAATATTTCAAATAATTAAATATTTCTCTAATTAATATAATATAAGATAAAGAAATGAAATAACGTAATTAAAATAAATTAAACGCGCACGTAATTATCACATAATTCATACCTGAACGATTTGGGAAAAATCGGGGCGTCACAACGAGACTTCGTGCAATGAGCAATGTAGCATGTAAATATCATGTTTTGGCATGTAATCAATCATATAATCACAAATTGGGATCAATAAAACCATTGGAATTGAAAGTGAAAAATGGAATTTTATGCAGAATGTTTCTGCCTCTCCAGAGGCATGGGAACGGCCGTTCTGGCCCTTAGTTCAAAATGGGAAGGGTCGTTCCCAGCTCCCCGAAGTTGCTCCCCGAAGATGGGAACGGCCGTTCCAGCTTGTGAGCCAAAATGGGAAGGGTCGTTCCCATCCTCGCCGCCATGCACATAATTCAAACATGGGAATGGCCGTTCCCCAAAACAACTGGGAACGGGAAGGGCCGTTCCCGTTATGCAGACAATACAGAGAACAGAGCAGAAGAACAGGGGAGGCACAAACACAATCAAACCTCCCTAAAACACTTCACAACTCAATCTCAAATGCAGGGATTCATGAAGGGAACTTGTGTTCATGCTCAAAGTATAATAAAAACCAATATAAACACTTGTTTCAAGCTTTAATTTGAAGAATCATCCAATTTCATTCATATAAAAACTCATCATATATCTTCCTAAATTTCAAGAATTCCAGCACCAATTCACGTTTAAAGCATAGAATCCAGCTTCCAACATAAACTAATCAAGTTAGCAAGTTTAAACACTAACCCTAGTTTCAAGAATTATTATCAAGAAATCACATATATGATCATATATACCTTGAAATGAAAATAAATGGAAGAAGATGATGGAAATGGATGATTGAGCTCCAAAACATGTAATTTCCTTGGAAAACTTGGATGAAATCAATGAAATCTCCCCTTCCCTTCTTCATGGTTTGGTTCGGTGAAGAGAAAGCAAATATGGAAATGAATTTGATGAAAATGAAATGAATGGAAACTTGAGGAAGCTTATACCGTGATATGTTTTGGCAAAATATGATATTTGTGACTAAATCCTCCAAGTTCATAAGTTATGCAATTAAGGATACAAGGATTTTCCAATTGATCAGTTAAGCCCAAAATTAATTATGCAATTTAATCATCATATTTACAAGAATAATCATTTAGGGACAATTAAGCAATTAATACAAGTTGGGCAATTAATTCATGTAATAATTGAATTCAATTTATAAAATAATTCCCAATTTGACACATATTTCATATAATCACATCAGAATACAATTTGTAAAATTTAACTAAAATTAACATGAATTGAATAAACTAAAATAATAAAATAAATCCTAACGCTCGAAGCTCACACGTGTCGAGCTAACCTGACTGTCTGGAAATTGGGGCGTTACATAAATCCTATTGATGGAATGCTAGGAATTTTATTACCATGATAAAACACCTATGTATTCAAATTTTGCTCAATATTTAAATGGGATTTTCGAATGACCTCACCAACATATAATGTTATCCAAATTTTAATTGTCTTGTTTAATGCAGTTTCACATAAAGTGCATCACAGAAGCAATTAGCAGATAACGTATCCTAGCATGATACTAATTATGAGACGAACATGGGTATCCTAGCTTATATGTGATTTTGGGAGACACTCCAAAACCACTAATTCTAACATTCATGCCACATAAGACAATTCATATCACACAGGAGTACAGAATTTAATGGGAAAAACGCCCTATCTATTACACTTAATAGAAACTCTCCTAAACATTTTGAGGGGTCTTGTTATGGCCACCGTTCTTCAAGTGCTCCTTGTGGATCCTTCTTATTCTATGGGTGCTTGTCTCCAAAATGAAAATAACAACCTCACTTCCTAAGTTCTACTCTTTTTACATAAAGTAATATGGCTCAATTTTCATATTGACCATAAACAAGTACACGAGGCATACCCCGGCCCAAAAATAATAATAAGGAAAGCCACATAATAAATACATAACGATACGCATATAAGTAGGGCTCCAACCCCAATTGAAAACGCGTAATTATAGGGCTCCGACCCCAATTGAAATCATCCATGTGCAGAATTTAAAACCATACATAAGACTAACCCATGATCACCGAAACTAGCATGATTCCGCTCTAATTTAAATTTAACAATTAAATTTAAAATTTTCTTGACTTCAAGTTATAACTAACTTAAGTATTTTGAATATAGTTCATTATTCAAGAATTTATTAAAAATCGAATCACCGAATCTAGACAAAACAATTAATTCAAAATTAAATTTTTGCCTAAAATCATTCAAAGTGATATTTACTATTTTCTCGAAAAAAAAAATTAGAACTTGACTTTAATTCATAAAATCCCAAATTTTATAATTATTTTAAATAAATAATTTTATAATTTTAAAATCAAATTTTAAAATAAAATCAGATTTTCAGGGATTTTACGAAACCGAAAATACGATACGAAAAGGTGTCCCGGGACAGCCCGCGCGAGAGCGGGCAGCACCGCGCTCATAGCCCGCGCAGCTGCCGGACAAGGACAGGCAACCCCGCGTGCCAACGCGCAGGCCTGCGGACATTAGCCACGCGTTGCGGGGAGGGCTGTCGGGCGAGAGGGGTTTGTCCCGGAAGGGACGCGCAGGGCTGCCAGGCATCGCGCGTGTGAACGCGTGCGCAGTCACGAAATGCCTAGCCGCCCCATGTGCGAGTCGCGCTAGGCCGCACGCTTCCAGTTCCCATTTTTCGTATCGCAATTTCAGAAATTCCAATTTTTTTTTCAAATTAAAACAGTTCAAATTAATCTGAATTAAAACAGTTTAAAACCAGATTAATCAGGAAACAATTTTTGCAAAATTTTCACGAAACAGTTTTGATCCAGCAACTTCGTATTTCAAACAAAAAGCATGAATACACAACATACACTCAAATTCAAGAATTTTCATCAAAATTCCAAAAGCAGTAAAGATACAATACGAAAGTTACAAGGTGGCTCTGATACCACTTGTTGGAAAAATACGAAAGAGTTGCGCAGCGAAAGTTTAAAATTTTCCAAAAGTTTAATCTTTGTCTTGTAATTTTCATACTGTAACGTTGGGTGTTTTAGAAACTTACGAAGTTAGAAGCTTTCTAGTGATGTCGTTACCACCTAAAGAACACCCTTCTAGCAAAATCCCTCGAACGACCTTCGAATTAGACTCCAAAGTAGGAGCCCTCTAAAGCGTATCCACACCAGACCTAGAACACGATCAAGCGAGTGCGAATGCTAGTTCCATGGCTTGTGTTAAGGCTAGGATAGTTTTTGCTTTGAAAACTTTTCTTTTGGTTTTTCTTAAAAAGTTAACACTTCGTGAGTGTTGGTCTAAAGAATAAGAGAAGCACCCACCCTTGTATTTATACAAGGGGGTTCGAAAATCCTAGGGTTCTCCTAACCCCAGTGGGCTTGTTTTCTTGTTCACTAATTAACTCATTTAATTCAAATAATAAGTTCTTAACTTATTCTCCAAGTTTTGCAAGAACAACTTTCTCTCTCCTACAATAGGAAGTTGGACTTTTCAACTTTCCTAAAGTTAAAAGTCAATATTCAATAAATAAATTAATTCCCAATTAATTATTTATTGGGTTAAGCTTATTTGAGAATAGTCTTAACAATTAATTCATAATTAATATAAAGACCAAATTAATTAATTACAATTTAATTAATTAATTTCTAGAAAAGAATTCACGTGTAATATAATTACACAAATGGAACCACGTATGTGCCACGTGTGCATGACACGTGGTAGCCACGCAGGCTACGCATGACACGTGGTAGTCACGTGACACGTGGCAATGCCCACGTGTTACTTGCTCCATTTTGAACAACAATTTGATCCTTCGTTAATCATATTAACATCCTACCATAACCCTCGTGTTCTGGCATTTGTGTGTGACCTTTTAGGTTCATTATTCGATTAGCAGTGATAGTAATTAATTAATCACTTCACAGATCACACTACCTAATCTAGCAATGGGTGTGTGACCCCTAACCGAATAACGAAATGAATCAAAGAACCTTTCAGTCAATGACAATCAGTGAAATACGATCCTTCTATAACTCCATCTCTCAATCAAGAAATAAGGCATGGGAATATTCTCAAAGCCCAACTATTCTTGATCTTTAAAGTTAAGTTTGTTTCATATCCATTTCGATCTCAATCCTAGAAAACCCATTTTCTAGATGTCTTGATCTTTCATCCACCTTGGCCAAGGGTTTAATGTTTAATGGACTACAAACAACTCAATCAGTAAGAGATCAATCTTGTTCTTAACCGCTGTAGGTCCTTTATCGATTATACTAATTCTGCATATGCCACTTGTGTAATCCCAACATAGGCCGTGGTTCAGGTGTCTATATGGCAACACCCTTTCGAGCCTATATCAAAGATTACAGAGTTAGCTCATATGAGACATTACAGAATCACAAGTCTAAGGATTAATGAATCACGTCATTGACCTGTGAGATATTTCCTAATCTAGAAGTTTCAGGAAACTTCCTTTCCCATTTAGGAATGTTCTCACGCGGGACATCTCAGTGATGAAGTTCTTGTAGCAATCACCCTTATGTATTATGAAGGCATCAACGTATGCACTTATCACTCCATGAAACTGAGTGATCCTTCAAAAGGACATAATCATATAAACAAGTCTTAGCAGAGTCAAGGTCGACACTCCCACTGTTTGTCGGACTCATTGACTTGGAGAAGTTTCTAATCCTCGCCTATGGAGTTAAGAACTTGTTTCATGTGCCGTTCCCATAACCACAAAGTTCTTAACGGCCTAATCGGATTAGGGGAGTTCAATACATGCAAAACATAGTCAACCCAAACAGACATAAATAAGCACATAAAGAAGTGATTGCCTATGAACAAAATCATCTCGTTTATTATTCAAAGACTGTTTTGTGATTTTACAAGGAAATAGTAAAGCAAACATCTGCTTTAAGGGCACTATTCCTAACATACTATGGTTTGATTAAAATTTATGAGTTAATTTGTGTTAATTAACGTGATTAAGCACCGTCCAACGTATGTTAGTCTCAAACGTGTGATTTCGTGCGAAATTGGTAGTAACGGGCGTTACACCCCCTTTTGTGTTTTTTATGGTAACGCTCGTTAATAGATACAGGCGTCTGGGATAATAGGAGTAATGGGCGTTACTCCTAGCAAGCATGAATCCAGTAACGCCCGTTACCTGGGTTAATCGCGAATCCTAAAAGGGAAGGGAAACACATTTTTGCACTTTAATTATTTCCAATTCCTTTCCCAATTCGGATACTCCCCACCCCCCCCCCCCCAAACATATAAATATACATCCACCTCTCACTCTCACCTTAGAAGAACAGCAGTAGCTTTCCCCAACCAAGCACCACCATTCCGCCATCAACGAAGCACCTCCGTCGGTATATTTTTGACAACCCATCACCATAATCACAAACTCCCTCTCCTCTTGAGTTTAGGTAAGTTAACATCCTCATCTTAGTATGAATTTTGATTTAATCTACGAATTGAAAACTAGGATTTAAATTGCAATTTTAGGATGAATCTTAGGATGAAAGTGATAAATTTGGGGCAATTGTGCATGCTAGAGTTAGGAGGGGTGATATGAAGTGATTCTAAATTGAATTTTATGAACTCTTGAAGAATCGCAGTCTCTAATTGTCCTTTGATTCTGAATTTTAAGGTTTAATGTGGAGAACTCCGAGCTTAGATTGTAATACTATAGGGTGAATTGATTTAAGTTGGGTAGGTTGAAGAATTTTGGCTAAAACTCACACCCTAGGACTTTGTACATAAGGTGTTTGATAAATTGTCTGAGTGAATTGTGATTGATATTCGTGTGCCTCGCTCTGGTATACTTGTTTATTTTAGGTACCATGGGATATTCTAAGCGTCCTTGACCCATTGAGCCGTTCACTACTTCTCCCCCAGTGGGCCATCAACCGCGGGAGTCGGTCAATGTGACCGTGAATGATTTGGGTAACCCGTATGGAAGGAATTTGATAAGAAATATCATATCTACTCGGTTCTTTAAAGAAGCATGGCTAGAGAGACTTGGAGTTTGGAAGGAGGTGAAGAGACTTTTTAACAATATTGGTTGGTTGCCTTTTCTCACCAAGACGGATATCACTTATGCGGATTTGACCGCCGCGTTCTTCACCACTATGGACTTTAACCCAGGGGATAACACATTGGTCTTCTCTTTGGATGACCGGGAAACTCAAACTTGGAGTAAGGATCGGATAAGGGAAATCCTACATTTTTCGGGTCATGTTACTTCTTCATTAACTATGTGGGATGCGGTTGAGAGAGAGGCGATGTGGAGGTCCTTTCCGCTGTGTGAGGGTGTTCCGAATTACTCCCCCCAGAACACAAAGGATAGCTACTTAGATTCGTTGGCTTGGGTGATCGTGCATAGGATTTTGGCTATAGGATTCTATACCCGATACGAGAGTGACAGCCACATCAATGAGACAGAGCTGGGTATTATATCGATGATGAAGGATGGCGTAAAATTTGATGGCACGACTGAGTTCCTCTGGGGATTAAGAGAGATTGCGAGGAGAGCTGCCGGGCCGATAGCCCATGGCGCGTTTGTTACTATGTTTGCCCGTGAGGTAGATTGGTGGCTAAAGGGATTGGTGCCCGTTGATTTTGGTTTTGATCTTGGTGCGTAGTATTTGTTGAAAATGGAAGTAGCTATTGAATGGGAGAATGGACGACTCCAGGAGCGAATCTTGCCATGGTGGCCAATCCGGGATAGAGATAGGTTATTGCAGATGTATAATTGGGGTAAGGCTCGTTTTGAGGAGCTTTCTGATGTCCAGAAGGAGCTTTTAGCTCAGATTCCTGATAGGCTGGATAACGAGTTTGAGGTCCTCCGCCATGTTGCGCCAGTTGTTGTTGATGAGGCTGATGAAGGTGCTCTGGCTAGTGTCAGAGGTCTTAGCACGGAATTGGCTGGACTATGAGCTGGTTTGACGGCCATGCATGCAAGGATTGAGGATTTGGTGCATTATATGGATGAGAGATATGATGAATGGCAAGCTCATGTGGATGCTAAGTTTGAGGGGTTCTATGCTCGTCTTGATCAGTATTTTAGAAGCCCCCAACAGTACCCTGCGTCCTGATTCGGCCACCCCTTTTCCCCTTGCTTTATTGACTCTTTATTTGGGCATCTAATTTTTGATATTCTGATACTTTTGATACCCTTATTTCTTTGCTACTGTCTTTTGAACTCCTTGGATTTTTAAGCAATGTGTCCTTTCTTTAATTGGATTTGTGACTTGTGTGTTATTGTTGGATGCATGTTGATTCTCAATTGCCTTTGCACTTGATCCGTATTTTCTAGTCACTTGTTCAGGTTTTGGAAGCTTTGCTAGCACGTTGTCAGGTCTTCGGTTGTTAAGGGAGTTACTTGAACTTTAACTCTTTCGTTTGCATGAGGACATTGCAAAGAATAAGTGTGGGGAGGGGGGGATTATTTGTGAACGAGAACTGTTTAGATGCTTTTTTGCTTAGGGCTGCGATTTTTAAAACTTGTGAATTGTTAGGAATTGAGAAATTGTGAGAATTTTGAAAATTTTCCCCCGTTTTAAACTTTTTCTGTGAGGTTTGATTGTTGAGTTTTTCCTAGAATAAGTTAGGCTAATTGAATTGAGGAAAATTTACATGAGATTGGATAAATTGGTGTGTCAATATGCCCTTATATTGTGAGCACTTTTGAACGTGAGAATGTACTTTGCTTAGAAAGGTGAATTGATGATTTCCAAATAAGTCTGAGAGTTGATTAGGATGCATTTTAGTCCTATTGAGGCAAAATTTTGAGTTGATGAAAGATTAGGGAAGTGAAGTAGACATTCGTTGTCGGAGGATTTTAAGCCTTTCTTTTAGCCGTTATTCACTAAATAACGTGATCTTATAGACCCCGCTGAGCCTAATTGTTGTGCAAAGATTTTTGTACCCACATTATTTTTGGGAATAGTACCCTAGAAAGCCGTTTCGACGAAATCTGCTTTGGAACTTTCCTTGTGTCACAGACAATCTTTGAATAAATATGAATTAAGGCAACACTTCTTTATATGCCAATACATGTTTTTTTTGTGTTTCCATTATGTGTGCATGTATTAGAACTCCCCTAATCAATATGACTTATAGGACTCAACCATTTAGGTGAAGTGGTTCATAAGACGAGCCTTATGTCACATGAGTCATGATTAGAAATCACTCCAAATCGATGAGTCCTACAGACAGTGGGAGTATCAACCTGACTCATTTGAGGCTTGCTCGTGTGATCACGTCCTTAAGAAGGACCACCTTGTTACATGGGGTGAAAAGTCTATAGTTGATACGTACATGGTACATGGGGGTGCTTACTTATTCTAAGTAGGTACATTGAGGTGTCCCGTGTGAGAACATTCCTAAATGGGAAAGGAAGTTTCTAAATCTGCAAATAGAAACTTCCAGATTAGTAAATATCTCATGAGTCATTGATGTGATTAAGTGATCCTTAAACTTGAGGTTTCATTGATACTTTATGAGCTAACTCTGTAGTCTTAGGTGTAAGCTTTAAAGGATGTCGCCTTAGACAACTGATTCAAGGCTTATACTGGGGGTTGCATAAGTGGCACATGAAAGTATATGAGAATCGATAAAGGACGTACGCTTACATTAGCAGGATGATGATCTCTTATTGTGTAAGTCATTCGTATGCCATCTAGGAGTCCTTGGCCAAGGCAGTGGTTCAAGACATCAAGAAAAGAGTTTCTTGGATTGAGATCAAATGGATATGAAATGCACTTAACATTAAGATCAAGATTATTAGGGTTCTAGTTATTCCCTTACCCTAGATCTTGATTGAGAGATGGGAAGTAGGAGGATTATATCTCACATGAATCAATGACTTAAAAGTTCTGTCGAATCGAGACATTCTTATTCAGCTAGGGGCCAAACACCTATTGCTAGACTATGGTCGTTTGATTTGTGGACTGATTAATTAATTATTGAATTAATTAATTAGGGTCACTGCTAATTGAATTCAGAACCTAGAGGGTCACAAACAACAACCCGGTCACGTGAGTTATGGCTTGAATCGATTAAACGAGTTTATCGAACCATTATGAGAATGGTGGGGCCCATACGTGTGAAGCGCACGTGTGGGAGGCGTGAATGACACGTGTCCCAATCGATACGTGTAGTAACGTGCATGTATGTGTATATATTAAATAATTAATGTGTTAATTATTTAATGGACTTTGATTTAATTTTGAATTAATATTAAAGTCCTAATTTGGAGAATTAGAGTCTAATAAATAATTAATTATGAATTAATTATATTATTAGTCTTCAAGTTATTTATTGTAAAAATAAATCAAGTAAAATTAATATCTAAAAGAGTTAGACTAGATTCTTACTTTCCAAGTTGATCAAAATGAGACTTTTGGTCAAAGTAAGAGACGTGGTCTCCAAGCAAGATATCCCTTTCCAAAAGGAGTTTGGAATCCTTTTCTACAAAGGACAAGGGGTTCGAACCCTAACCTTATAAATAGAGGGGTTCGAACCCCATGTGATAGTGATACACAATTTCTTCTTCTCCAAATATTATACACTAAACCCTAGAGCCTAAACATCGAATATAGAATTAGCATCCTCCCAATTCGGATCGTGGTCGCGGTTGGTGGACTAATTCTATAGAGGGCTACTATCGTGAAGTCTTGAAAGATTCAAAGGAGCTTTTGGGGATCAAGACACGTGATAGAGAGTTCACGCCCAAACGACAACAAGGGCTGGTGGAACGATTCTGAACCGAACAGAATACGACTGAAAATATCGAACTAAAGAAGATAGCGAAAACCGTTCGTCTATATCTTGAAGGATGAATTTTTTCACGAGGGTTTTGTGGCGTGCAGATTTCTATTTTCGCAAAACTGGGTTTCAAAGGGAGTTTTAATCATGTCTTTCTCGTTTCATGTTTCTTTCTTTACACATGTTATATCGCTAGCACTTTCCCAAACATGATTTGAATCTAGGTTGGTGTGGATTATCATCCTAGAGGAAACCTACTATGGACTTTGAAGTAGAAAGAAACTTTCGAGGGACGGGTTGCTATTACCACATGAAGCGAGTTTGAGGGCGGTGCAAAACGTGTCAAGAAAGCGACGATTGTTGTAAGTTCTTGATCTCTATGAATCTGAAAATAGGAATTGTAAGTTTCGATTCTATTTTTTGGGAAAAATTTTAAACTTCCACTGCGTTTCTGTCTCGTTTTCCCAACAAGTGGTATCAGAGCCACCTTGCAAGGCCTATTTCTGATTCGTCTCAATTCTTCTGAATTTGGTAGAAATTTTTAGAGTTGGATAAGAATTAAGTATTCTTGAGTTCTTTTAGAAAGCCTGAAATACAAAATTGTATTTTTCCTAAAAGTTTCTGAAAACTGTTCTCTTAAATCATGTTTTTAAAAACTGTTTTAGTTGAAAACAGTTTTAATCGTATTTTTAATTTTTGATTGAATTGGGTTTTGGAGAAACCTGTAACACGAAAAACAAAACGCGATACAAAAACGGGAGCCTAGGCGTGTTAAGGCATCGCATGCCCAGGCCCACATACACCGTCGCGGGGACGCCCGCCCACCGTCGCGCAGCTGCGCGCGATGTCTCCTAGGTGCGCCTGCTCAACTGTCCCGCAACCGCGTGGGAGCCTATGCCTAGAACGGCCCGAAAGGCAGCGCCCAGATCTGCGGGCAAAACCCACAGGGCCGCGCGCCTAGCTCGCGCACGCTGCAGCTCACGCTACTAGTAGAACCCCGCGTAGCGTACGGGCACCCCATCCGGGCATTCCGGCAGGTGTTTCGCGTTTCGTGTTTCTTATATTTTCGGTCCCTGAAATCCCGATTTAATTTTTCTGAAAATTTTTATTTTGTTAAATTAAATTATTTTTGAAATATTATTTAAATTGGGATTTTGAGAAATTAAGACGATTTAAATTTTGGAAAAATCACGAACTTTATTTTCTGAAAATATTGAGAGAATAAAATTATTAATTTTTAGAAATTATTTGGAATTTTATTAGTTTATTGTTTTTAGGGTTTTATAGAAAAGGCTCTTGAACAAGAATTGCATCTAAGGCGTGTTTTAAGTCATTAGGGCTTAAAGCGAGAATTTTAATTTATTGGTTAAATTTAAGTTCTTGCTATTTATGCGTGTTAGGTGATCATGGGTTTAGTCTTATGAATGGTTTTAATTTATGCACATTTATGGTTTAAAATTGGGGTTGAAGCCCTATAGTTGCGTTTTTCAATTGGGGTCGGTGCCCCACTTACGTGCGTACTGTTATGTGTTTATTATGTGGGTTTCCATATTACTGCTTTTGAGGCTGGGGTATGCCCTGTGTAATTGTCTAAGGCCAATATGAAGATTGAGCCTTATTACTTTATGTCTTTTTCTTTTTATTTTAATTTGAGAGTAGAGATAGGTGGTGAGTCTTTTTCTTTCATTTTGGAGACAATGGGCCCATGGAGTAAGATGGATCCACACAACAAGTTACAAGATGGAGGCCATAAGTGAAGGCCTCTGGAAGTGTTAGAGAGGGTTTCTATTATTGTAATAGATAGGGCATCGTTTTATTTCCAATTCCTTTATGCGATTTAACTGTTTTATGTGGTATGTATGTTAGAACTAGTGATTGTGGAGTGGCTCCCACATATCACGCATAAGATAGGTAGAACTCACGATCATCACATGTTAGTATCATGCTAGGACATGTTATCTGCAATCTGCTTGTGTGAAATGCTTTTAAGTTGTACTTGCATTAATCAAGACTAATTAAATTGGATAACATATATGTTGGTGAGGTCGAACCGGACAACTCTCCGATTACATCAAAAATTCCCATTAAATATTAAGCTAATTTTCGAAAATAGGTGTTTAATTTGAGGTGCAAACTTTGAATTAAATCCCTAGCATTCCATCAATGGGATTTAAGTTTAATAGGGAAAGCTAGATGCTGGCCACGAGTTGTGGGGTGTCTATGTGAAACCTATTAGTTCTTAGTTTCCTAATTGATCTAAAATGATCAATATTTCGTGATCAATTTTATCAAGTGCGATGGCCATGAGTCGTGGGTCGTTCGAACTAAGTTTTGATCATGATCTTGTGATTGATAGGTCTAGCTTAACGCCTAAGTAAATATGGATGTCGCACGAGTCGTAGGTCCATATTGAAAGACAGGCGATGAAAAAACATTACTAAGAATTCCACAGTGTTGGAATTGGTAAGTTGTACCTACCTTAGGCTTAATTGAGAATGGCCACAAGTCGTGGGTTCAAGGTTAAGTGCTTAGGATCTTAGTACCCATTGGGATAACAAGTATCCTCTAAGATCTTTGGGAATTATAGATCTTCTAAAACCAGTGGGAGTTACATAGATTAAAGACCTAATCTCATGTATATCGTTATTATTCAGCATGCTCACATTTTCTCTGCTTAGCATTTAGGTTGTAGTTCTGTGATTCTCTACAAGTATCCTCTAAGATCTTTGGGAATTATAGATCTTCTAAAACCAGTGGGAGCTACATAGATTAAAGACCTAATCTCATGTATATCGTTATTATTCAGTATGCTCACATTTTCTCTGCTTAGCATTTGGGTTGTAGTTCTGTGATTCTCTAAAATATGAAGTGCAAACTCATTCGTATCCATCCTTAAGTCAAACAAGTTGACTAAATCCTAACTAACTCTAATTGGCTTCAAATCTTAACATTCGTTTTAGATTTGAAAAGAGAAAAACGTTCTCTACAAGGTGAGATTTTCAATTACTTGAAAATTCGAGCCGGGGTCGTAAGAGAAGCAACCTAAAGTGAATGGATTTATCTAACCACTTAAGAGAAATTGTACCACCTCATAAAATTGTTATAGTGTATAACATCATGGAATTGTCCCAAATTCCTATGAGGGGCACGAGCACATAAATGTGCTTGAGGATCTAGCATCGACGATCACTCATGAGAAAGTAATTCTCAATGTACTGATTGCTCACATTGCTTCCATTATCACCTAACCCTTTTATACTCAACCACAATGATGCCATTGTAGCATAGTTAATCGACTAGTTGACAAAGATTGAGAGCATCCTTGTGAAGGACTAAAAGGTCATGATGGTTAACTCTTCTTCTAAACCCACTAAGGTAATGGCTTGAAGGCCAAAAGAAGAAGAAACCCTTAAAGCCCCGGGAGAGGGGTGACTAAAGGGGATGCCCAAAAGACTATAGAGATCAAAAAAGGACGTTTGCTTCTATAATTGTAAACTAAGGACTTTAAAAGGGAACTGCAAAGAGTATGGGTACTCTGATAAGTTATCTCGTTTTGTAATTCTAATAGGAATAGAATTCATAAGTTTTGAGTTATTTTGCATAATCCATTGTGCAAAACTCAAAGTACTAATGTTTCGAACATACAACGAGATAACTAATATAAGAAAGATGACAAAGCTTCGAACTACTTTTGACACGTTAAGACACGAAAGAATTAGTGAGTTAGACACCTTAGGATCATTTTACGAAAATGAACTTAGAGAGTTGACCTCCTGTGAATCTTGTCTTAAGGGAAACGTTCCCAAAACCCAGTTTATGAGAAACGTGGAAACGTGCCAAAACACTTAGTGGATTTCGATCCACACTGACGTTTCTCTATTGCTTAATGTAAGCACTAGAAACAATCATCAGTTTAATGATTATGAATGAGCGTACTTAATGAAGTACAAAATTTGAAACTTATATGAAATTCTTAGAAGTTCAAAAGGAGGTTAGGAACCGAAGTAGTCATGAGTTATGAACAACTCGATTTGATCGAAATATTGAATACCTTATTGACTAATTCCTTAGTCATCTTAGAGATAATAGGATTATCTCTCAGTAACTAATTCGAGAACACCTTAGTGTTTTTGAATGATGGAACTAGACATTATAGGATTGGTTGGTTCCATAGTAAGCTTTACTGACTTATATTTATTCTTGGGATTAGTTCCTTAATATGCAGTCAGAGATTTTGAATCTAGTACCTTCCAAAATCAGTCCCTTTAGTTGTACTATGCAACGTGGCATTCCAAATTTCCTAATTATTCTTGTCTAAGAATCTAGGGGAATCCTCTTAAGTGAAGAGGATAGTGGGAGATAAGCTTGAAACGAGTTCAAGTTTACACAACGATATAGGATATTGTTTCTGCAAATTCCCTTGAACAAAAGTTGTTTGTCTCAAGGAATGTACCTTTCTTAAGGAATCTTTCCTATAAGAGAAGGAAGGCAAGCAAGCAGACCTCAAAGGAATTTGAGGATCAATCCAACGCCACACATAGAAGAAACGATTCCATCTGATAAAACTTAGCCAAATTTTAGAGAATGTACACGTATGAAACCCTACTCTCATGATGCGCTTAGAACGCATTCCTAGATAGCCTAAGGAATTACTCATGAGGAGGCACTATCAGATTTGGAATATGAGTAGTGTAAACAAGCCTTGAAATCTGAGATGGACCCCATGTGCTAAAACTAAGTTTTGACCTTGGTTGATCCAACTGATTGGATCAAGCTCGTGCAGCTTGGAGTACATGGAAAGCATTACAACCTTCTTGATGGTTGAAATGCAACAGGCCCATTCGAATTATGTTATGCATATCTGCATATTTTGACTATGACATATGATAAATGAATATGAGAAATTTTTTTTTCTATAGAAGATTGAAAGAGACTAAAATATGGTATTTCTATAAATCTCATATTCAGTGGGAGTATGCATAAGGTATGCAAACCCCTAAGTCAATCAATAGATAGATAAAGGCTTCTAGCAGTTAAAAGATTCGATTCCATAGGTTATCAAATAGTTTGACACATATGGAATACGAATAAAGTGTAAGTATGAAAGTTAGTGACTTTAGTTTCAACTTTTGTTACTTTAGATATGACATCATTCTCATTAGGAATGCGAAAAATGACATGAAAGTTACCAAAATCTTATTTAAGAAACTATTTGACATGAAAGATCTTAGTGATTATCCTAAACTCTCGGAATTTAGATCTATAGAAGATAGATTTAAGAGAACAATAGGATTATCACAATCAAGTGAATAACCATGGTATTAAAGGAGTTTAGTATGGACAATGGAACATCTCTTTTGAAGAGTATGTGTCCTAAGTTAACTTTAAAGTTAGAATGTCCAAAACACCTTTAAAAGGGAAGCATAATGTATGCAAAGTTATTTACAAAATTAGATATGGTGTAACACTAAGTGTAGTGGGCTGAATCTAATATGACCTCAGAGAAGGTCATTAGATTCTTGGAAAGGATGTCCTCAAAGTAATTGAGAAGATATGAGGATATGTATTAGTTTACAGAGCTCAAAAGGATCTTATTATTGAAAGGATATTTTGATGTAATCGTTACATCAAACATAGATGATTGTAAATCATTGAAAGGATGCAATTTTCACCTCAATAGCAAAGGAACGTGTTGGAAACATTCCAAGCACGAACGTTGCAAAATCTCGACTATTGTAGTTGAGTACTTAGTCGTATTGAATACCGCTAAGGTAAGTGTTTGGGTAAGAAACTCCATATAACTAGTTAGATGAAGTTCCTAGCATGAAACAACTCCTTTATCATATTGTATGATGAAATGGATGGTTGCTGAAGTAAGAGAACCCAGACCTCACCAAGAGATTGAACACGTGATTAAGAATCACTTTATAAGGAAAACATGTTTCCTTAGAGATGTGTAAATAAGAAGGTCACATCAGCGGAGAACATAGCAGAACCACTTTGGAAACGCCCAAAGTCAATAGGCTCTCAAGTTACATCTTGAGAAGATGGGACTTAAAGTACCTAAATGGCTTTTACGGGCAAGTGGGAGATTGTTGGGAATAGTGCCCTAGAAAGACGTTTCGACGGAATCTTCTTTGGGACTTTCCTTGTGTCACAGACAATCTTTGAATAAATACAAATTAAGGCAACATTTCTTTATATGCCAATATATGTTTTTTGTGTGTTTCCATTATGTGCGCATGTATTAGAACTCCCCTAATAAATATGACTTATAGGACTCAACTATTTAGGTGAAGTGGTTCATGAGACGAGACCTATATCACATGAGTCATGATTAGAAATCACTCCAAACCGATGAGTCCTACAGACAGTGGGAGTGTCATCCTGAATCGTTTGAGGCTTGCTCGTGTGATCACGCCCTTAAGAAGGACCACCTTATTTCATGGGGTGAAAAGTGTATAGTTGATACGTGCGTGGTACATGGGGGTGCTTACTTATTCTAAGTAGGTACAATGAGGTGTCCCGTGTGAGAACATTCCTAAATGAAAAAGGAAGTTTCTATATCTGGAAATAGAAACTTCCATATTAGGAAATTTCTCACGAGTCATTGATGTGATTAAGTGATCCTTAGACTTAAGGTTCCATTGATACTTTATGAGCTAACTCTGTAGTCTTAGGTTTAAGCTTTAAAGGGTGTCGCCTTAGACAACTGATTCAAGGCTTATGCTGGGGCTGCACAAGTAGCACATGAAAGTATATGAGAATCGAAAAAGGACCTAAGCTTGCATTAGCAAGATGATGATCTCTTATTGTGTATGTCATTCATATGCTATCTAGGAGTCCTTGACCAAGGCAATGGATCAAGACATCAAGAAAAGAGTTTCTTGGATTGAGATCAAATGGATATGAAATGCACTTAACATTAAGATCAAGATTATTTGGGCTCTAGCTATTCCCTTACCTTAGATCTTGATTGAGAGATGGGAAGTAGGAGGATTGTATCTCACATGAATCAATGACTTAAAGGTTCTGTCGAATCGAGACATTCTTATTCAGCTAGGAGTCAAACACCTGTTGCTAGACTATGGTCGGTTGATCTGTGGACTAATTAATTAATTAGGGTCACTGCTAATTGAATTAAGAACCTAGAGGGTCACACACAACAACCCGGTCACGTGAGTTATGGCTTGAATCAATTAAACAAGTTGATCGAACCATTAAGAGAATGGTGGGACCCACACGTGTGAAGCGCACGTGTGGGAGGCGTGAATGACATGTGTCCCAATGGACACGTGTAGTCATGTGCTTGTATGTGTGTATATTAAATAATTAATGTGTTAATTATTTAATGGACTCTGATTTAATTTTGAATTAATATTAAAGTCCTAATTTGGGGAATTAGAGTTTGCTAAATAATTAATTATGAATTAATTATATTATTAGTCTTCAAGTTATTTATTGTAAAAATAAATAAAGTAATATTAATATCTAAAAAGTTAGACTAGATTCTTGCTTTCCAAGTTGATCAAAATGGGACTTTTGGTCAAAGTAAGAGACGTGGTCTCCAAGCAAGATATCCTTTTCCAAAAGGAGTTTGGAATCCTTTTCCACAAAGGACAAGGGGTTCGAACCCTAGCCTTATAAATAGAGGGGTTCGAACCCCATGTGATAGTGATACAGAATTTCTTCTTCTCCAAATATTATACACTAAACCCTAGAGCCTAAACACCGAATATAGAATTAGCATCCTCCCTATTCGGATCGTGGTCGCGGTGGGTGGACTAATTCTATAGAGGGCTACTATCGTGAAGTCTTGAAAGATTCGAAGGAGCTTTTGGGGATCAAGACACGTGATAGAGAGTTCACGCCCAAACGATAACAAGGGCTGGTGGAACGATTCTGAACCGAACAGAATACGATTGAAAATATCGAACTAAAGAAGATAGCGAAAACCGTTCGTCTATATCTTGAAGGATGAATTTTTTCACGAGGGTTTTGTGGCGTGCAGATTTCTATTTTCGCAAAACTGGGTTTCAAAGGGAGTTTTAATCATGTCTTTCTCGTTTCATGTTTCTTTCTTTACACATGTTATATCGCTAGCACTTTCCCAAACATGATTTGAATCTAGGTTGGTGTGGATTATCATCCTAGAGGAAACCTACTATGGAATCTGAAGTAGAAAGAAACTTTCGAGGGACGGGTTGCCATTACCGCATGAAGTGAGTTTGAGGGAGGCACAAAACGTGTCAAGAAAGCGACGATTGTTGTAAGTTCTTGATCTATACGAATCTAGAAATAGGAATTGCAAGTTTCAATTCTATCTTTTGGGAAAATTTTTAAATTTCCGCTGCGTTTCTGTCTCGTTTTCCCAACAAGTGGTATCAGAACCCCCTTGCAAGGCCTATTTCTGATTCGTTTCAATTATTCTGAATGTGGTAGAAATTTTTAGGCTTGAATAAGAATTGAGTATTCTTGAGTTCTTTTAGAAAGCCTGAAATACAAAATTGTATTTTTCCTAAAAGTTTCCTAAAACTGTTCTCTTAAATCATGTTTTGAAAAATTGTTTTAGTTGAAAACAGTTTTTATCGTATTTTTAATTTTGGATTGAATTGGGTTTTGGAGAAACCTGTAACACGAAAAACAAAACGCGATATGAAAACGGGAGCCTAGGCGTGTTAAGGAGTCGCACGCCCAGGCCCGCATGCACCGTCCCGTAAAACCCCGGGATGCCCGCCCACCGTCGCGCAGCTGTGCGCGATGTCTCCTAGGTGCACCTGCTCAACTATCCCCGCAACCGCGTGGGAGCCTCTGCCTAGAACGGCCCGAAAGGCAGTGCCCAGTGCTGCGGGCAAAACCCACAGGGCCGCGCGCCTAGCTCGCGCACGCTGCTGGCAGCGCGCGATGCTTGTACGAGCGTCTGGGGCAGAACCCCGCGTGGCATACGTGCACCCCATCCGGGCGTTCCGCCAGGTGTTTCGCGTTTGGTGTTTCTCATATTTTCGGTCCTTGAAATCCCGATTTAATTTTTTTGAAAATTTTTATTTTGTTAGCTTAAATTATTTTTGAAATATTATTTAAATTGGGATTTTGAGAAATTAAGACGATTTAAATTTTGGAAAAATCACGAACTTTATTTTCTGAAAATATTGAAAGAATAAAATTATTAATTTTCAGAAATTAATCAGAATTTTATTTGTTTATTGTTTTTCGGGTTTTATAGAAAAGGCTCTTGAACAAGAATTGCATCTAAGGTGTGTTTTAAGTCATTATGGCTTAAAGCAAGAATTTTAATTTATTGGTTAAATTTAAATTCTTGCTATTTATGCGTGTTAGGTAATCATGGGTTTAGTCTTATGAATGGTTTTATTTTATGCACATTTATGGTTTAAAATTGGGGTTGAAGCCCCATAGTTGCGTTTTTCAATTGGGGTCGGTGCCCCACTTACGTGTGTACTGTTATGTGTTTATTATGTGGGTTTCCATATTACTGCTTTTGAGGCCGGGGTATGCCCTGTGTAATTGTCTAAGGCCAATATGAAGATTGAGTCTTATTACTTTATGTCTTTTTCTTTTTGTTGTAATTTGAGAGTAGAGATAGGTGGTGAGTCTTTTTCTTTCATTTTGGAGACAATGCACCCATGGAGTAAGATGGATCCACACAACAAGTTACAAGATGGAGGCCATAAGTGAAGGCCTCTGGAAGTGTTAGAGAGGTTTTCTGTTATTGTAATAGATAGGGCATCGTTTTATTTCCAATTCCTTTATGTGATTTAACTGTTTTATGTGGTATGTATGTTAGAACTAGTGATTGTGGAGTGGCTCCCACATATCACGCATAAGATAGGTAGAACTCATGATCATCACATGTTAGTATCATGCTAGGACATGTTATCTGCAATCTGCTTGTGTGAAATGCTTTTAAGTTGTACTTGCATTAATCAAGACTAATTAAATTGGATAACATATATGTTGGTGAGGTCGAACCGGACAACTCTCCAATTAAATCGAAAATTCCCATTAAATATTAAGCTAATTTTCGAAAATAGGTGTTTAATTTGAGGTGCAAGCTTTGAATTAAATCCCTAGCATTCCATCAATGGGATTTAAGTTTAATAGGGGAAGCTAGATGCTGGCCACAAGTTGTGGGGTGTCTATGTGAAACCTATTAGTTCTTAGTTTCCTAATTGATCATAAATGATCAATATTTCGTGATCAATTTTATCAAGGGCGATAGCCACGAGTCGTGGGTCGTTTGAACTAAGTTTTGATCATGATCTTATGATTGATAGGTCTAGCTTAATGCCTAAGTAAATATGGATGTCGCACGAGTCGTGGGTCCATATTGAAAGACTGGTGATGAAAAAACATTACTAAGAATTCCACAGTGTTGGAATTGGTAAGTTGTACCTACCTGAGGCTTAATTGAGAATGGCCACGAGTCGTGGGTTCAAGGTTAAGTGCTTAGGATCTTAGTACCCATTGGGATAACAAGTATCCTCTAAGATCTTTGGGAATTATAGATCTTCTAAAACCAGTGGGAGTTACATAGATTAAAGACCTAATCTTATGTATATCTTTATTATTTAGCATGCTCACATTTTCTCTTAGCATTTAGGTTGTAGTTCTGTGATTCTCTAGCAGTATCCTCTAAGAGCTTTGGGAATTATAGATATTCTAAAACCAGTGGGAGCTACATAGATTAAAGACCTAATCTCATGTATATCGTTATTATTCAGCATGCTCACATTTTCTCTGCTTAGCATTTAGGTTGTAGTTCTGTGATTCTCTAAAATATGAAGTGCAAACTCATTCGTATCCATCCTTAAGTCAAACAAGTTGACTAAGTCCTAACTAACTCTAATTGGCTTCAAATCTTAACATTCGTTTTAGATTCGAAAAGAGAAAAACGTTCTCTACAAGGTGAGATTTTCAATTACTTGAAAATTCGACCACGGGGTCATAAGAGAAGCAACCTAAAGTAAATGGATTTATCCAACCACTTAAGAGAAATTGTACCACCTCATAAAATTGTTATAGTGTATAACATCATGGAATTGTCCCAAATTCCTATGAGGGGCACGAGCACATAAATGTGCTTGAGGATCTAGCATCCACGATCACTCATGAGAAAGTAATTCTCAATGCACTGATTGCTCACATTGCTTCCATTATCACCTAACCGTTTTATACTCAACCACAATGATGCCATTGTAGCATAGTTAATCGACTAGTTGACAAAGATTGGGAGCATCCTTGTGAAGGACTAAAAGGTCATGATGGTTAACTCTTCTTCTAAACTCACTAAGGTAATGGCTTGAAGGCCAAAAGAAGAAGAAACCCTTAAAGCCCCGGGAGAGGGGTGACTAAAAGGGATGCCCAAAAGACTATAGAGATCAGAAAAGGACGTTTGCTTCTATAATAGCAAACTAAGGACTTTGAAAGGGAACTGCAAAGAGTATGGGTACTCTGATAAGTTATCTCGTTTTATGATTCTAATAGGAATAGAATTCATAAGTTTTGAGTTGTTTTGCATAATCCATTGTGCAAAACTCAAAGTACTAATGTTTCGAACATACAACGAGATAACTAATATAAGAAAGATGACAAAGCTTCGAACTACTTTTGACACGTTAAGACACGAAAGAATTAGTGAGTTAGACACCTTAGGATCATTTTACGAAAATGAACTTAGAGAGTTGACCTCCTGTGAATCCTGTCTTAAGGGCAACGTTCCCAAAACCCAGTTTATGAGAAACGTGGAAACGTGCCAAAACACTTAGTGGATTTCGATCCACACTGATGTTTCTCTATTGCTTAATTTAAGTACTAGAAACAATCATCAGTTTAATGATTATGAATAAGCGTACTTAATGAAGTACAAAATTTGAAACTTATATGAAATTCTTAGAAGTTCAAAAGGAGGTTAGGAACCGAAGTAGTCATGAGTTATGAACAACTCGATTTGATCGAAATATTGAATACCTTATTGACTAATTCCTTAGTCATCTTAGAGATAATAGGATTATCTCTCAGTAACTAATTCGAGAACACCTTAGTGTTTTTGAATGATGGAACTAGACCTTATAGGATTGGTTGGTTCCATAGTAAGCTTTACTAACTTATATTTATTCTTGGGATTAGTTCCTTAATATGCAGTCAGAGATTTTGAATCTAGTACCTTCCAGAATCAGTCCCTTTAGTTGTACTATGCAATGTGGCATTCCAAATTTCCTAATTATTCTTGTCTATCAATCTAGGGGAATCCTCTTAAGTGAAGAGGATAGTGGGAGATAAGCTTGAAACGAGTTCAAGTTTACACAACGATATAGGATATTGTTTCTGCAAATTCCCTTGAACAAAAGTTGTTTGTTTCAAGGAATGTACCTTTCTTAAGGAATCTTTCCTATAAGAGAAGGAAGGCAAGCAAGTAGACCTCAATGGAATTTGAGGATCAATCCCACGTCACACATAGAAGAAACGATTCCATCAGATAAAACTTAGCCAAATTTTAGAGAATGTACACGTATGAAACCCTTCTCTCATGATGCGCTTAGAACGTATTCCTAAATAGCCTAAGGAATTACTCATGAGGAGGCACTATCAGATTTGGAATATGAGTAGTGTAAACAAGCCTTGAAATCCGAGATGGACCCCATGTGCTAAAACTAAGTTTTGACCTTGGTTGATCCAACTGATTGGATCAAGCTCGTGCAGCTTGGAGTAAATGGAAAGCATTACAACCTTCTTGATGGTTGAAATGCAACAGGCCCATTCGAATTATGCTATGCATATCTGCATATTTTGACTATGAGATATGATAAATGAATATGAGAAATTTTTTTTTCAATAGAAAATTGAAAGAGACTAAAATATGGTATTTCTATAAATCTCATATTCAGTGGGAGTGTGCATAAGGTACGCAAACCCCTAGGTTAATCAATAGATAGATAAAGGCTTCTAGCAGTTAAAGGATTCGATTCCATAAGTTGTCAAATAGTTTGACACATATGGAATTCGAATAAAGTGTAAGTATGAAAGTTAGTAACATTAGTTTCAACTTTTGTTACTTTAGATATGACATCATTCTCATTAGGAATGCGAAAAATGACATGAAAGTTACCAAAATCTTATTTAATAAACTATTTAACATGAAAGATCTTAGTGATTATCCTAAATTCTCGGAATTTAGATCTATAGAAGATAGATTTAAGAGAACAAAAGGATTATAACAATCAAGTAAATAACCATGGTATTAAAAGGAGTTTAGTATGGACAATGGAACATCTCTTTTGAAGAGTATGTGTCCTAAGTTAACTTTAAAGTTAGAATGTCCAAAACACCTTTAAAAGGGGAGCATAATGTATGCAAAGTTATTTACAAAATTAGATATGGTGTAACACTAAGCGTAGTGGGCTGTATCTAATATGACCTCAGAGAAGGTCATTAGATTTTTGTAAGGGATGTCCTCAAAGTAATTGAGAAGATATGAGGATATGTATTAGTTTACAGAGCTCAAAAGGATCTTATTATTGAAAGGATATTTTGATGTAATCGTTACATCAAACATAGATGATTGTAAATCATTGAAAGGATGCAATTTTCGCCTCAATGGCAAAGGAGAACGTTGCAAAATCTCGATTATTGTAGTTGAGTACTTAGTCTTATTGAATACCGCTAAGGTAAGTGTTTGGGTAAGAAACTCCATCTAACTAGTTAGATGAAGTTCCTAGCATGAAACAACTCCTTTATCATATTGTATGATGAAATGGATGGTTGCTCAAGTAAGAGAACCAAGACCTCACCAAGAGATTGAACACGTGATTAAGAATCACTTTATAAGGAAAACATGTTTCCTTAGAGATGTGTAAATAAGAGGGTCACATCAGCAGAGAATATAGCAGAACCACTTTGGAAACGCCCAAAGTCAATAGGCTCTCAAGGTACATCTTGAGAAGATGGGACTTAAAGTACCTAAATGGCTTTTACGGGCAAGTGGGAGATTGTTGGGAATAGTGCCCTAGAAAGACGTTTCGACGGAATCTGCTTTGGGACTTTCCTTGTGTCACAGACAATCTTTGAATAAATACAAATTAAGGCAACACTTCTTTATATCCCAATACATGTTTTTTGTCTATTTCCATTATGTACGCATGTATTAGAACTCCCCTAATAAATATAACTTATAGGACTCAACTATTTAGGTGAAGTCATTCATGAGACGAGCCCTATATCACATGAGTCGTGATTAGAATTCACTCCAAACCGATGAGTCCTACAGACAGTGGGAGTGTCAACCTGACTCATTTGAGGCTTGCTCGTGTGATCACGCCCTTAAGAAGGACCATCTTATTTCATGGGGTGCAAAGTGTATAGTTGATACGTGCGTGGTACATGGGGGTGCTTACTTATTCTAAGTAGGTACACTGAGGTGTCCCGTGTGAGAACATTCCTAAATGAGAAAGGAAGTTTCTATATCTGGAAATAGAAACTTCCATATTAGGAAATTTCTCACGAGTCATTGATGTGATTAAGTGATCCTTAGACTTGAGGTTCTATTGATACTTTATGAGCTAACTTTGTAGTCTTAGGTTTAAGCTTTAAAGGGTGTCGCCTTAGACAACTGATTCAAGGCTTATGTTGGGGCTGCACAAGTGGCACATGAAAGTATATGAGAATCGATAAAGGACCTACGCTTGCATTAGCAAGATGATGATCTCTTATTGTGTATGTCATTCATATGCTATCTAGGAGTCCTTGACCAAGGCAGTGGATCAAGATATCAAGAAAAGAGTTTCTTGGATTGAGATCAAATGGATATGAAATGTACTTAACATTAAGATCGAGATTATTAGGGTTCTAGTTATTCCGTTACCTTAGATCTTGATTGAGAGATGGGAAGTAGGAGGATTGTATCTCACACGAATCCATGACTTAAAGGTTCTGTCGAATCGAGACATTCTTATTCAGCTAGGGGTCAAACACCTGTTGCTAGACTATGGTCGGTTGATCTGTGGACTGATTAATTAATTAGGGAATTAATTAATTAGGGTCACTGCTAATTGAATTAAGAACCTAGAGGGTCACACACAACAACCCGGTCACGTGAGTTATGGCTTGAATCTATTAAACGAGTTGATCGAACCATTAAGAGAATGGTGGGACCCACACGTGTGAAGCACACGTGTGGGAGACGTGAATGACACGTGTCCCAATGGACACGTGTAGTCACGTGCATGTATGTGTATATATTAAATAATTAATGTGTTAATTATTTAATGGACTTTGATTTAATTTTGAATTAATATTAAAGTCCTAATTTGGGGAATTAGAGTTTACTAAATAATTAATTATGAATTAATTATATTATTAGTCTTCAAGTTATTTATTGTAAAAATAAATAAAGTAATATTTATATCTAAAAGAGTTAGACCAGATTCTTGCTTTCCAAGTTGATCAAAATGGGACTTTTTGTCAAAGTAAGAGACTTGGTCTCCAAGCAAGATATCCCTTTCCAAAAGGAGTTTGGAGTGCTTTTCCACGAAGGACAAGAGGTTCGAACCCAAGCCTTATAAATAGAGGGGTTCGAACCCCATGGGATAGTGATACACAATTTCTCCTTCTCCAAATATTATACACTAAACCCTAGAACTAGCATCCTCCCTATTCGGATCGTGTTCACGGTTGGTGGACTAATTCTCTAGAGGGTTACTATCGTGAAGTCTTGAAAGATTCGAAGGAGCTTTTGTGGATCAAGACACGTGATAGAGAGATCACGCCCAAACGACAACAAGGGCTGGTGGAACGATTCTGAACCCAACAGAATACGAGTGGAAATATCGAACCAAAGAAGATGGCAAAAACTGTTCGTCTATATCTTGAAGGATGAAGTTTTTCATGAGGGTTTTATGGCGTGCAGATTTCTGTTTTCGCAAAAACTGGGTTTCAAAGGGAGTTTTAATCATGCCTTTCTCGTTTCATGTTTCTTTCTTTACACATGTTATATCGCTAGCACTTTCCCTAACATGATTTAAATCCAGGTTGGTGTGGATTATCATCCTAGAGGAAACCTACTATGGAATCTGAAGTAGAAAGAAACTTTCGAGGGAGGGGTTGCCATTACCGCATTAAGCGAGTTTGAGGGCGGCTCAAAACATGTCAAGAAAGTGACGATTGTTGTAAGTTCTTGATCTCTACGAATCTGAAAATAGGAATTGCAAGTTTCGATTCTATCTTTTGGGAAAAAATTTAAATTTCCGCTGCGTTTCTGTCTCATTTTCCCAACAATTATAAGCCTAATGCACAACAAAAATATAACCCACCTTGTTAATTCTATACCAAGGCTTGCTCGTTTGATCTTATAGTGAATATCTATCTTTGGATCCCTTTTGATTGTTCTTATGATTGAAATTGAGAGAGATATGTAAAAGAAGGAAAAAGAATGAGAGAAAGTTGTGAAAAAGAAAAGATATGAAAAAGAGAGGAAAGACCAAAAGAAAAGAAAAGAAAAATTATGCGAAATGTGAAATTGAAAGTGTGGGATGTAAGTGTCTAAGTGTGGGGAAAGTGTTTAATAGCCAATTGAAAGTGTCGTGTGCGAGAAGATTGAACGATGTAAGCTTGGTAAGTAGTCACTTGATCCAAAAATGCCATAACCTTACCCAAAGCCTACATTACAAGCTCGAAAGACCTACCGATACTGAGTTTTGATTTAACTCCATTAGTGGAGATAGGTGTGAAGAGTGTATTCCGAAGTTAAAGATTGGAACTTAGGAGGAAATTGTGAATTTCTCATTCTAACCTTTGTATATTGTTTCGTTTGAAATCACACACTACACAAGGGTATACTTTTCATACTACTATTTTTTATGATCTCATATTTATGAGTACTTGATTTGATGAGCTAGACTTGTTCAGGCGAAGATTTGATGATTGCTTTGAAGTCGAGGTTTGATGGGGATGTGTTTTCTTTATTTTCGTATTTCTCGAGGACGAGCAATAAGCAAGTGTGGGGGAATTTGTTGAGCATAAAATTCGCATGGATTTAAGTGTTAATTAGAGTATATTTTTGTGTCGTTTGATGTGTTTATAGTACCCGGAACGATAGGCGCCACATCCCCCGCACTATGACCCCGATCCACATATGAAATGGTTAATCCATACATGAACCAAAGCTATAGCAAACGGGAGACAGTAAAAAAAAACACTACACAAGGCTAGACGGGTACCCTCAAGTAAAACCAAACCAACAATGCAGAGTAAATAGAAGCGGAAGCAATAATTCCTTCAATACTTATAGGTACCATATTTATTTATTTACTAATAGATACCAACGTTCCATATCAATACAATATCATCTCCAAGATAAATAACAAGGCATGCTACAAAAATAGGTAGGGTATCTGTACATGAACAAAATGTGAGATGAAGTGTGCTAGACCCGAATTAAAGACACTCTAGACTCTAATTCCCGCCTAGCACGCCCTGCAAAACAACTGAAAAGTCGAGGTATCAGTCCAACACGGACTGAGCGAGGGGTTATAATAAATATAAGCGCACATACATGTAGGTTATAATCTCAGGTAATAATTTTGGAAACAACAATACAATTTAATAAAGTAAAAGATCTAATCGCCCGAGGTTACAACTAATTCAGTTTATTAATTAATCAATTCAACACCATCAATTGTGGGCCGGCGAGTGAGGGCAATTCTCCAACCTTACTCCGACTGTGTACAATCAATCAATCAATTATTCAATAGTTAGGTGATCATGCAATTCATTACGGTGCGCAATTAGCAGTTTCAGTCCATCCTTCTTCCTCCGGGTGATGGTGGGATTGCAAGGCCCCACCATCCAATCAGTCTGGGCAGAGGGTACATGAATCCCTAAGCCCGGAACTCCTTCCTCCCCTAATCTCCTAGGGGGTTCAGGGGTCATCCCAATTTGATGAGAGTAGCTCTCGAGTTACCCGTCAGCCCATGCTTTCCCGGTTGGCTCGAGTCACTACCCTCGGGCCCACAGTGCAATACAATACTCGCCCAATCAATCAATCAATCAATTGTTCCTTCAAAAGTTGATAAATCATTTGAAAACCAATTCGTTTGAAAACTATAGTTATATAGATAGATTTTGGCTTAAAACCTCACATAGGGTTATACGGGTTCTAGGTAGCTAGAATTAAACCTCACCTGAACGACCCAAAACAAACAAGGAAACAGCTCACGGGGCCTGCTCCTCGTCACCAGGAAGCTGGTCTGTGCAAGAAAGACAAATGTCCGTCAGACACGACTCAAAATGTACCAAATAGGACGAACGGCGAAAATGCAACGAGATGATAAGAATATGTAACAGACAAGATTATGTTCAAGTTACCCATTCAATTCATTCGAACTTACAATTAGGGAATAAACAATTAAATACAATCACTTAAACCAAATAACGAATAATATATAACCAACATATATATATATATCACATACACGTACAGCCATACATGCAAAACAATATGCATGAAAAACAGGGGGTGACACGCCCGTGTCACCAAAATACGCTAAGCCGTGACACCCCCGTGCCACAGTACAGCGGGTAACATGCATGAAAAATAGAAGGTGACACGCCCGTGTCACCCTTACAAGGCAAACCGTGACACCCCCGTGTCACGGTATAGAAGAACCAGGCCACTACGCACCCCCGTGTCACGCTGAAGAAGGGAAAGTTGACACGCCCGTGTCAACTGTGCGAAGCAAAAGAAAACAGAGCAAAGCAGCAACAGCAACGAACCAACAACAACACCCCACAAATGAATTCAAGCCAAGATGAAATGCATATATATCATGCAATACACATACTATCATACATATAAATCAATATCAATTCATATAAACATCCATTTCCATGTTAGATCATCAAGAATCATCAATTGAAACCCATTCCATCAACCATGCTCCAAGTGCAATATCAACAAGTTGAATACATATAACTTAAGCTCAAAGCTCCTAAGCATATTTCCAACAATCAATACACAATTTAACCTATCCAACACAAAGCCCTATCAAAGTCATATTTTCAAGAAAATCATCCAAGTTCCATAAATACCTCAAAAGAAAGACAAGGAAGACAAGATGATGAGATGATGTTGGTGATGCTTGAATGTCCACAAAATGATGCAAGAATGAAGAAATCTCCCACTCCTCTTGGTAGGGTTTGTCACGGTTGAGCAAGGAAGAGAATGGAACAAGTAAGAAATTTTTGTATGAAGGGAAATGTAATGGTACGTGAAAGGCTGCTATGAAGGAGAAAGAATTAGCCAAATTTGTTATTAAGTCCTTCAATTATTTAAGTCATGCAATGAAGTTCAATTCCATAACAAGTGATCAATCAAGTCCAATGCAATTAGGTCCCAACTTCATGAAAATGAGCAATTAAGGCCATAAAGAATTAATTCACATTCGGGAAAAATAATACACGTTGCAATCCCGCTCAATTTATACGATAATTATAATATGATATGAATTTTCAATAAAATACCAAGAATATAATTTTATAAAGTTATGTCATGAAATGGAAAATTACAGAAATGATCAATTAATAATTAAAATCTAACTCTCAAACGCACACGTGTCGATCATACCTGAAATGCCGAAAGCTGGGGCGTTACAATCCTCCCTCCTTAAAAGAATCTGGTCCCCAGATTCACTGATCGGAAGGGAACAACTCTGGATGGAACCTTCTCATCTTGTCTTCGGTTTCCCACGTGGCTTCTTCGGTCTTGTCACTTCTCCAAAGAACCTTAACCATGGGAATCTTTCGGTTTCTTAATTCTTGAAACTTCTTATCCAATATCTTAACCGGTTTCTGAACAAAGGTAAGGTTCGGTTCCAATTCCACTTCTTCAACAGGAATGATCTCGGTTTCATCGGGGTAGTATTTCCTTAGCTGAGACACCTGAAATACATTATGAATCCCCGTGAGGCTCGGTGGTAGGTTCAATCTATGAGCAACTTCTCCAACTCTTTCCAAAATCTCATAAGGACCTAAGTAACGAGGCTTAAGCTTACCTCCTTTCCCAATCCGAGCAAATCCTTTACGTGGAGACGCCTTCAAGAAAACTCGGTCTGTCCTGAGCTGATTTCATCCGTTGTTTTATTGACTTTCTCAATCACATAACTTCAACGGCCTTAGAAGGTTTTTCCAATTGCTCGCTTTTCTTAACACCTTCTAGCTTAGTCCATTTCCACTCTTCCAGGTCAAAGAACAACGGAGAACGACACTTCCGTCCATAAAGTAGCTCATACGGTGCCATTCCAATCGAAGCTTGGAAACTGTTGTTGTACGCGAACTCAATCAAAGGTAGCTGATCATGCCAAGAAGACTGAAAATCCAAAGAACAAGCTCGAAGTAAATCCTCGAGATACCTTATTAATCTCTCGGATTGACCATCCGTCTGAGGATGAAATGCTGTACTAAACTAGAGCTTCGTACCCAAAATCTCTTGCAATTCGCGCCACAACTTAGAAGTAAACCGTGGATCTCTGTCTGAAACAATACTAACCGGAATCCCATGAAGTCTAACAATCTCCCATGAAGTCTAACCCCACACGGGTTTGTATCTAAGTAGAATATAAACATAACCTTCAAGTGTAAAACATAAATACATAACATAAGTAGGGTATGTGACAAATGCATCCTAACACCAACTAGACTGACAAGTGTGACTCAGAAGACTCACTTCCGCTTAGCTCAACCCAAAAGAACCTGCAACTAAAAGATAAAATGAGGGGTCAGTCAACTGATTGAGTGAGGGGAGGGGGGCCTAACGCACACCCACAGTATATATATAGAGCACAGCACATAACATAAGGGTGGACTCATGAACCGGGACTAGGGTTTTGCACGCCAAAACAGTTGGAATACCCAAAATAGTATAAGTTTGGAAAACCATTTAGAGAAGCCTATCCCTTTTTACAAATCCCATACATTCATAACATATGCTCGGCGAGTACGAGCTTCCAACCTTTACTCCTCATAATCGAACAGAACATAAAGCAGAATCAATCCATCCTCTACTCCAATGATGGAAGAGCCACACGTTGGCCCTAACCATCAATAACAAAAAGACTCACAAGGGGTAGCGAACCCACAAGTGCCCTCCCCGGTTGTACACCAAAGGCTCAAGATATCACGCCCTCCCTATCTCCCTGAGTCGCGTAATGATATCTCAAATAGAACTACACACAGGTATATCCCCGACGGCCCTAACCATCCCGGGGGCTCCTTACCCATAACTCCGCGGATCCACAACAGAACAGAACAGAACAGATACCATATATCATGGCTAATTCGCTACAGAAACATAACATAACAGAAATTTTCCATATGCCTTAATAATTAATTTTACAAATCCAAGGCTGGTCCAAAAGGTCATAATCATATCATATCCAACACATATCTAATCATATATAGTATATAACCGCATGCAAGGATTGAAATCATCATATTGGGGTCATAGGTCATTTAACTATACAAAAATCCTAAATCTCACCTTGTGCAAGTAGAGTCTGAGAGTGTGAAGGGCCAAACACTCTAAACCTCGGACCCACCGGCACCACCAAACTCCGTGACAAGACATACAGAAGCCCAGACTTAAACTCTATATGGACCAAGTAAGACGCACGGCGTATCAAGAGATGAATGATATGTAATATGGAATGAAGTGTACATATAGGTCACGTAGCATAGTTCACATATTCCACCAAATCATGAAATTAACGATGTATTAAGGTTTAACAAAGCATTTGAAATCATATTAAAGAATATAAGTCATAAGGCAATTCAAACGGATCAAGCAACACGGAAAAAGGCAAGTATTCACATGAATTCATTCAATTGAATGGAGTACTATCATCAAAGATTGCAATTGAAGTCATATCATAACATATAATTCATAAAGCTACCCAAATAGATCAAGCAAACATGGAAAAGGCAAGTGTAAAGTGTAACAATAGCTCCGAAACGGCCATTCCCATGCATAACTAAGCATGGCAACGATCATTCCCAGAAGCCACCTAGCGAGCATGGGAATGGCCGTTCCCATCTTAAGGCAAAAACGGGAATGGTCCTTCCCGTTCTCGCATGCTGACATCAGCCCTTGCGGGAAGGGCCGTTCCGGGCACCAAGGCCAAACGGGAACGGTTGTTCCGGCCTCAGATTTGGTGCAGTCTGTGCAGAAACTTCACAGCTTCGGGAAGAAGACAACCATGGCCGAAAATGGCCGATTTCACACTAATTAAACCATAAAATTTCCACGAAAATCATATATATTATCACATAAATCATGCTTATCACATAAATATCAATTTAGCTCAAGAACAAGGGTGATTTTGGCCAAAACGCACACAACCCATCTTTATGAAAATCAAGCTTCAACCATGGCAAGATGCATCCAAACTCACTCCTTATCATACCATCAACAACTATAGCACATATTCAACATGGAGAAACACATATTCATGCTCAAGAACTCAAGGATTCACCATTAGAGTCATATTCTTCAAGTTGGGCATAAATCACCATTTTCACAAGACTTCCTCATATAAGCTCATACATTCAATTTCATGCTAAGATTCATGGATAGAAATGAAATACACATCAAGAAAAATTCGTAGCTTGCCTTGGCTCTTGAAATGATGACGAAACAAGGGAGATATGAGCTCTTGAAGGTGTGGAATGGCTTAAATCTTCATCCTCTCTTGAAGCTTCTCCATGGCTGTCACAATGAAGCAATTTTTGAGGTTTGAAGTGAAATGAGAAGGGGATCTAGGTTAGGGTTTCAAGATATAATATGAGGCTAGAGGCTTTATTAGGATTTAGGCTCAAATAAATGACTTTCGGCCCAATAGGTCAAATTTAAAAGGTTTAAGGTCTAAACGGTTTTCGAAAGATATAAAGTAAATTCCATTGGATCCGAATCACCGAATGAATTCCAATGGTGGTGTCGGAATTCGAATTCGAATTTTCGAGCTCATATCGGTCCCAAACGCACCAAAAATTACCTAATTTAAATTAGGCCCAAACTTCTAAAAATTGCAAATAGGCCCAAGTCCTATTTCAAATCAACACCAACAATTAAATTCAAGTAGTCACGTTTTCCCATTAACCCATTACTTCTTAAGTTGTCATGCAAGAATTCATATTTTATATTTTCCCATTTCAGCCAATTAAGTCACGTATTTAATAAATGTTGAGATTTAAACACATCAAAGGAAATTAACCACATACGTGCGTAACGTAACTCTCTCGTGACGCATACCTGTACTATTTATCGGATGGGGCGTCACACTGTTCGAGGGACTTTCCGCTTAAAGGGTGTTCGTTAGGCGGTAACGACATCACTAGAAAGCTTCTAACTTCGTAAGTTTCTAAAACACCCTACGATACGATACAAAAATTGCAAGGCAACGATTAAACTTCTGAAAAATTTTAAACTTCCGCTGCTCAACTCTTTTGTGTTTTCCCACAGAAAGGATGGGTGGCCGACTAATCTACTTCCCACCACCGCTACCAGCGCCATCTTGCCTCACCACTGCCCCCTACTTTGCACCACCATCGCCACTTAACACCACCACCGGTGTTGTTTTGTGCCACTACCATCGCTCGCACACCATCGCACAAAAGTAATGCAACATCGTCATTGCTCGAAATCGCACCACCTTACACCACAACAAAAATTGCACAAAAACACGCACAACGCACCAAAAAGATCGCACCACCACCACAAAAAATTCACACATAAAATCGCTCAAAGAAAAAAGTGCACACACCCACAAAGATTCGAATTGAGAATTACATAAAGAATCACAAAAAATAAATACTAGATCTGCAAGTTTGAAGGAAGGATGTATCAATGATGGTGGTGGCGAGCTTTGTGGTGGAGGCGATGTTGGTGGTGGCTGTAGGATCGACACGGTGGTGGTGGTGGTTGTAAAATCAATCCCAGATCTGCTCCGGATCTATGCTCGCTGGAGACATCTCCGTTTTCCAGCCATCTTTGGAGAAGGGATAATAGTGAGAGTGGACCATTTTCTTTTCCTTTTTTAATCTCCAATTTTGTGTTTTTTAATTAGTAAAAAAAAAAAAGACCTTTTTATGCTTAAAAAATCATGTGAAACTCACGTGTTGTACTTTGGTCGGAAAAATACGCCAGAATTTTGACCTGGGTACTACAATTTAACAAGTTTTAAAGATTGGGAAATAATTCGTCAAAATTTAAAGGTTAGGTACTAAAGTGCACAAATTCCGAAAAGTTGAAGTGCAGACAAAGATTAACCCTATTGAATATATGATAAAAATTATAAAATCATCCCTAAAGTTTACAAATATAAACAAAACGGTCCCTATAAATTATAAATTTAACAACACAATCCCTGATATCACAAATTAATTCAAAAAATCGAAAATATTTTTAGAATAATATAATGAATCTTTATAAGTTAGGGTCTGTATTAGGGTTGGCAATGGGGCGGGTCTGCACCCGACCCGTGATGGGCTGGACCCAATCCAGACTCATTAAGGCGTAAATGGGTCCAGACCCGATCCAAACCCGTTAGACCAGTTGGAGCCATTGGACTCGTCGGATCCGGGTCTAGTTTAGACCCGTTTTGGATCCATTTATTCATTTTTCGCTCGTTTGATTTTTTTTGCTCCCGATCCAGACCCGATATTTCGTAAACGGGTCTTAGAAATTGATTGCTACATACTACATAGCAACACTAATTTGCATATAAATTAAATATAATATTACACACAAATATGTTACCACACTTTTGCTACGTCACGTATGTATACAATATTTACACACAAATATAAATTAAATATAATATTTATATCTCCTTAATTTCAATTTTCCTTTATTGGGAGTAGGAACAAAATTATACAATATTTAATTTATAACATTAAGTAACACTGCGGTGCTAATTATTACACTACTAAATCAACTTATATTTTACCCAAGATTAAGTTATTATTTTTGTCATCCAAATTCAAACCATTTCTTAAATATTTTGTTGACAGCTCATTCGAAACTTTATGCAGAAATTTAGGGTAAAACAAGATCAACTAATATTTACTTTTGTGGAGTATCGAAGTAAAATTCTAAGAGTAACAATGAACATGCTTAATAATTGAAAAAAGATCTATATCAAATCCTTTCCGAATGAACAAGCCACCGTTTCACATTCGCTAATACTTTCTTCAACATCTTCTTCTTCATCATCAAATAGGGATGGAGAATTACCTACAAGGATTAACCAAAGAATTATTAACAACTTGTACTAAATTATATTAATATAATAATAAATAAATTTTACTTACCATTCATCCCAACTTGTACTAAATTATATTAACATAACATGATAACTCATCCACTCCAAGACTATATATACAACCAAGATTCGAACTCCCCAACTATTCAATAGTGCAACAGCATGGTATCAGAAGCAATGAAACAACAATTGACCATAAATTACAGGCAAAATTCATTCTACAAATTCAATAGATATCACAGTATTCACATCAAAGCTACTCCATATAACCAGAAATATCAAATCTTGCAATATTTTTTATATAAATCACATGAATGCAGTCAAAATCCAAGAATTCATTATATAAATTACAAGTTTACAACCATTGCACTCAAATTCAAGAACCCTACTCAATATTTCAACACACCTTATTTTGGAGGGCAGCGGTGTAAGGACGGCGGCGTAGGGGTGTCGGCAGCATGGGACGGCAACAACAAAGCGGCGACGGCAGTGTGGCGGCGGCGACGACTTGGTGGCGGAAAGCGGTGGGATTGAGGGAGGATGAGGTAGAGAGCAACTGAGCAAATGTCGTGAATGCAGGGTTTAGAGTTGTGAGATTTGTGTTTTCAAATTGTTTTTTAAAATTTAAATATTGGGGCCGGGTCTGGAGTGGACCCATTAAGGACCCAGTATTAACGGGTCCATTTTTTTGAACCTAGACCCGCTCCAAGACCCATTGGAGCGGGTCCTTAATGGGTCTCGAGGGGTGGATCCGGATCCTAGACCCGTTGGACCCGCTCCATTGCCAACCTTTAGTTTGTATTGTAATTCGATCTAAGTACATAACAATAAAATATAAATTTTGCTTTATTTATATGATAGAAACTTATTTAAATGTTTACGTCATTTCAAGAATAACTTACATTAAAGACTAGATCAAGATCGAATCTGATGAAACTCACAGAATGCCCTGCTTTTCTCAGATTTCACTTTTGTAGTAAAATAAGATTTCCACGTCAAAAAGCATACAGATTGCATCAAACTTTCCATATTTATATAAGCAGCAATTTGTACGGGCTGCTTACGTCGGACTTTTGTCCATTTACATTTAGGCTGCTTTACAGAAGGAACAACTTTAGAAAAATATAGTATTATTATTATTATTTTTTTTTGTTGAAGATGGTAATATTAATTGTTCTTCTTTCCATAATTCGACAAATTAAAGATAGTGATCAGATCACCGCCAAATAAATGTCATATGCTGCTGCTGCTCATACCCATGTGTTGTATATACCAAGTTTCTCTCTTTTTTGACTTTCTATACGACTAATTAGCGATGCTTTACCTCTAGTGTTGTGCATTTTTTGTAGAGTTTTGTTGTCGTGTCGTGTAATATAGGATGTTTGTTATGTAAAATTATAAAAAAAAAAAAAATCATATCGTGTTATTTATATTATCTTATCAAAATATCGTTATGTCGGTATTATTATATATGCATTGTAATTTTTGTTCGGCATTAATTTGTTGGCTCGACTGCATCCAATTTGTTTGAAATATATTTCGTTTGATATGTAGAAAGGTGCAATTTTTTTTTTTTTTTTTATAAAAACACTATGTCGATCCTCAAGAGCTATAATCTCCATATTCAGAATCCATTAATTTCAATCACGATAACGTTAATTTTCTATACTAACACTGTATATATACTACAGAACCCTATATTATATATATAGAAATTTTACCTCAAATTCAAACTCGGGTTGACTCCAAGTCTATTACATGTGTTATTTACTCGATCATCATCTCCAAAATAAGAATTACATTTATAAAACAATTCAGTTCCCCTACTCTGATAATATAACCGGAAATACATATGCATGTGTCGTGTAGGTTTAACTGGAAATTAGATATTGGGATTTGGGTGCATGCACTAAAACTCTTGGCGAGAATGAGCTTTGCCATATTGCCATTTGATGATATACTTTTCCATAATTCAGTTACATTTCTCAATCATATATACAATTAAAGGAACAATTATGGTTCCTGTCTTGTACACTTGTATCTCCCCTCGTTCACTTTCTTTCTTCCTCTTGGAATTTTGTGCTTTGTAAGTATGGTGAATTATTGTTTGTTTGCAGAAAAAACCTGCAAAAGCATTGCTCATGGACATGCCTAAGTACTTTCTGACAAATTCTATGTTCTATGATACAAAAGCACCAATACAATATAGCCAAAAGTTGCAATACGTGAATATGTATATTGCTACGATATATATGAGTTCTTTTTTCTTTAAAAAAATCTCGTGGGATATATATGAGCTTAATTATTGAAAATACGTACAACTATTTATGCTAGCAATAATGAAATTAACTAATTAATATCGTCCGTAAGATAACAAAAATATTGTCAAATTGAGATTGATTTAATTTGTGGGATCCATATAAATAAATCAAGTGTGCAGCTAAATATAGGATTCGGACCAGAAATTCAGAGTGACAAGAGATATATGGTCCTATGCCAAAGAAATTAATCACCACCTGTTATTGGTTATTTTGTCTGTATGTATAACATTACTGTTCCAACAAATGTACACCACATCTTTTAGATATTAGTATTTCATTTTGTTCGTTATCTCCCCAAAGAGTAAGATAACTTCTGAATCATATAAAATAGTTAGAATTTTAGAAATAATTACGTTGATATATTCAAATGTTTAGTCCAATTATGCAGGCGTATTGACAATATGTCACCTTTCTTTCTTTCCTTTTTTTTTCCCCTCTTTTTTATTAGTACCCTATTTTGTTTTCACACATACGAGTCATTACTTGGGTTAGGCCAAAGTTCAAAGTTTGTCAGGATTAGTTTTTGTAATTTTTCAAAATCTTTGGGTATAAGGTGTAATTTTCCTCAAGTTTTAATCCTTAGTTAATAGTATAATAGAGTGTTTAATATGTCCACTTAAATTTGATTAGATCCGTCCATCAGCTTAAACATCACGTTTGACATTCAAGATAAATATTTTCGCACCGTGAAATTTAATCTCTTGACTCGGCACTATGTACTAAACTGGATAGATACAATTTGGTCAACATCATTTAATTTTATTTAATCAATAATCTTGACCAAATTAAATTTCCAAAACTCATATTCTATATCAAACACTCCCTATCCTTATTGAATAATTTTAAACAATTACTAATTAGTGTTTTCCTTGTGAATAAGAATCTTGGTTGGTACCATGACGGACTTGGGATCTCTTATTTTATAATCGTGTTCATTTTCTATTATTCAGATACTCGCGTCACATGTATAAATACACAATATAAATTAGGAGAAAAATCTTTTAATTTTTTTTTATATCATAATCATTTCTATTTCCTAATCTAGACCGTCTATTTTTAAAATATGAATATGAAACGGGAGATTCTGAACCATTATGACTTGTGTGAGGACATGTAAAGAAAATTAGATAGAGTAATTCAGAATACTGTGAGCAATTGATTATCCAGTAAAAGCAGTTCAAGTTATAAGAAGCTCTACTTAATTAATCCATTAACCCCTGTTGCTGACAAGAAGCATACATACATACATGCATATATATATAATTGGAAGCAGAGTAGTGAGAAGTCAGAAGGCGTAGCTTCTGGTTTTAGGAGAATCCGCGATTTTGAGGGTATCTTCGACGAGCTTTCTGGCTTTTCTGCTTCTGATTTCAACTCTCATGCTTTCACTCTTTTCAATCTTGTCGTACGGTTTCTTCACCTTCATCCACTTCAGCTTCGACTTCAAGCTCGTCATCAGCCTTTCCAGCCCCATTATCACCATCTATTTAATCATATATATGCAAAATATATATGTTTATTTATTTTCTTATGATACTAATTAAAAGCTGTTGAAATCAGAGAAGATGGAAGCTTTACCTTCAACCCTTGTGTTTGTTTGGGGAAAGAGAGAGAGAGAGAGAATATGAATGAATCAACGTCTACACAGAACACTTTCTGTCATGCGTTATAAGAACTATGAATTTTGGATAATTTCTGGTGGAGGGTCAATACTTTTGAAATATTGTAAATTGACCCCCCAATGACCCCAATGAAATATTTGGTGTAATCTGATTGGCGCCGCCTAATTTATTAATCAACACACAGTAGGTACATTTTTTCTTTATTTTTTATTGACAGACATTGTCAATTAATCTTTTTTTTTTTTTTTTTTTTTTTTTGAAACCTGGAGGCGCCAACAGAGGCGCCAAGGCAGAAACAGAACAAAGTAAAGGAACAGAAGCTGCAAAGCAAGCACAAAGACAACTCCAGTAGTGGCGGAAGCAGGGCTTATGAGGGGCACTCAGCAAGGGAAATACGGAGGGCGTCGGACGGCAGATCATTAGACCCTTCTTGGTAAGAAAGGGCATGCCGAGCAAGCCAGTGAGCAACCATGTTTCCCGTCCTACGGATGTTGGAAAGAGAGAAAGAGGGAATGCGTGACAGCAGCTTGCGGGTGTCCGAAACTAAGTTGCCGGTTTCCGAAAGGTCATCACTCGAGCAAGCAATCTTATTAATAATGTCGACACAATCTCCCTCTACGATGATCGAACTCCAGCCCCTTCTAGCAGCGAGATCCGCAGCAGCACGAGCAGCCATCCCTTCAGCTACTTCGGCACTGAAGCGACCCTGGCAGCGAGAGAAGAGCCAACCCACACAACATCCGGATGAATCACGAGCCACCACCCCTATACCAACTTCTCCAGAAGCGGCAAAAGTCGCGCCATCGAAATTAATTTTAACGGATCCAGGGGGAGGAGCAGTCCAGCAGTTCCTAACCAAAGGGACATGATTTGAAGGTTGAAGGCAATCTCCAGCGAGAAAATTCGAGCTGAAAGTACGAGCAAAAGCGATTACATCTCCCGGAAGAACTAGTTTTCCCTCAAAGACTTTGACATTCCGGAACCACCAAATAGACCAAAGAGTGGTAAAGAAGAGCGCGGCATCCCCAACATCAAGGGCTTGAGAGATAGCAGAAATCCAAGAGAGCACGTCACCACCACGAAACGAGATGCAGGCAAAAGGAAGATTGGAGAGAGCCCAAGTTTGGCGCGCAAAATCACAAGAGGAGAAGAGGTGGGGAATGTCTTCGGGGGAGTTCCCACAGAACGGACAGACCTGAGAGAATGAGCAGCGGCGTTTGAGTAGATTTGATGAGATAGCTAGGGCATTGGAGCACAAGCGCCATAAAAACACCTTGATCTTGGGGGCCACCTTAGCCGACCAATTAACAGACCAATTGAGATTAGACGAGGGACCAGCTATCGAAGTTCTCTGGGATTCAAGCGAGAGAGCAACATGGTATGCGCTCTTGACCGAGAAGGATCCAGATTTGGTGAAGTGCCAAATAAGGCGATCTTGGTGAGAATGACTCCCAGGAGGGATGGACAGAATATGATCAGAGTCTACCGGGAGGAAGATGCTATGAACAAGGTTGAAATCCCAATTACCTGTTGCAGGATCAAGAAGGTCCTTTCCCAATAGCACTGAACAGTTAGGTGGCCGGGGTGATATCGGTTTGAAAGAAGTAGGTCGGGGGATCCACCGATCCTGCCAAACTCGAATGAACTCGCCGTTGCCCATTCGCCATCTGGAGCCTGCCAAGAAAACCGGACGTGCCGCAAGAAGACTTCTCCAGGTGAGAGAAGGTCTATAGCCTAAGTGGCTTCCGCAAAATCAGTACGGGCAAAATAGCGAGCCTTCAGAAGCTGGGCGAGAAGACAGGCGGGGTTTGTAACGATTCTCCAGCACTGTTTTGCCAGGAGAGCCAAATTAAAAGCTTTGAGATCGCGAAACCCAATGCCGCCCATCCTTTTGCTTTCACACAAACGTTGCCAATTAACCTAGTGGATTTTGTCTTTATTCCCATTATTCCACCAGAAGTCCCTAATCATCCTCTCAATATCGTATAAGAGAGTATCCGGCAACCGAAAGCAGCTCATAGAGTAAGCCGGAATAGCTTGTAGGACCGCCTTGATAAGAATTTCTTTACCGGCTTGAGACAACAGCTTCTCGGACCAGCCTTGGATCTTAGACCAAACCCGTTCGCGGATGCAATCAAAGACTTCCTTTTTCCTAGAAGCCACAATAGAAGGGAGCCCCAAATATTTGTCGTGTTTAGGAACTTCGACAACCCCAAGTCTGTGTGTAAGCCTCTCCCGTAGATCGCTGGCAACATTCGGGCTAAAAACAATGGAAGATTTCTGGTAGTTGACAGATTGCCCAGAGATCAACTCATATTTGTGAAGCACTTCCCGAATCCCTTCAACTGAGTCATGGTTAGCTTTGGCAAAGATCATCGTATCATCCGCGAAAAGGAGATGAGAGATAGGCGGGGTACGTTTGCAGATAGCCACTCCTTTAATTCGGTTATCAAGAGAAATTAACCTGCTGAATACCTCTGCACAAAGGAGGAAGAGATAAGGGGAGAGGGGGTCTCCCTGGCGGAGGGCCCGCTTAGGGGAAAGATGGCCAAAAAGGACCCCGTTTAACACAAAGGAGTAGGTAACCGAAGACAGACATCGCATGACGATATCAACAAAAGGAGGACAAAAGCCTAACCTCAAAAGCACCCGTTCCAAGAAGAACCATTCCACGCGATCATACGCCTTGCTCATATCCAGCTTGAGACCCAGAAAACCCTGTCTGCCAGTTTTTCTAATCTTGATAAAATGATTAAGCTCGAAGGCAACGAGGACGTTGTCAGTGATAAGACGACCTGGAACAAAAGCACTTTGAGAGAGAGAAATAATCTGGTGCATGAAAGGTTTAAGCCTGTTGGTGATAGCTTTGGAAGCCAGTTTATAAATAACAGTGCACAAACTGATGGGGCGAAGTTGAGACATCGACTCGGGGTTCCTACATTTAGGAATCAGAACGATGTGTGTGTGATGCATGAGAGAAGAAGACTGACCAAGGTTCAAGAAATCCGGACAACACTTAATAACATCAGCTCGAGTAAGGGCCCAATATCTCTGGAAGAAAAGCCGGGGCATACCATCCGGACCTGGTGATTTGAGCGGGGCCATTTGGAAAAGAGCTTTATCAATTTCCGTGGCAGTAAAAGGAGCACTAAGGCTAGAATTCATCTCAGGCGTAACTCGTTGATCCAAACAGTCAATAATAGCATCAATTGTATCCAGGGAGGGCAGGCCAGAAGTGAAAATATTTGTAAAGTAACGCTCCACAACTCCTTTAATCTCCTGCTCTGAATTAACCCAGGAATTTTGTTCATTTTTAATTCTAGTGATTGTGTTTTTATGACGCCGGCTAGAAGCGCGCGAGTGGAAATAGGCAGTATTCCGGTCTCCTTCGAGCAACCAATGCGACTTAGCCCTCTGCTTCCATTTAATCTCATCCCGGGCGTAACATTCATCAATTTCCGTCTTTATTCGTTGCTCCTCTTGTTTTGTATGTTCTGTAATAAGGCCCTCTCGAAGGCGAATTAGACGTGTCTCCAAACTCTGGATGTGTTTTTTGGGATCGATGAATTCTTTCTTCTTCCATTCGGCCAGAGCAGAGCGACAATGGGCTAGTTTTCTCCAAGTGGTGTCAGCATTCTGTGACACCGGGGACGAATCCCAACTGTTAGCCACGATCTCATCACAGTCAGTATGTCTGAGCCACATGGCTTCAAACTTGAAACCCCGCTTCCCAATCTCGGTACGGTGTGTCGTGGTGCCATGAAGGGTGACAAGGATTGACACATGATCAGAGCTGACTGAGGTAAGGTGAGTGACACGGGCTTCAGGAAAGAGATCCCTCCAAACATTATTTGCTAAGCATCTGTCAAGCCGTGCTCGAATCGTATTCGGGAACTTACAATTATTTGACCAAGTGAAGGAATTTCCAGTGAATCCCAGATCGTGTAAACCACAAGAAGAGATACTGTGTCGAAATGCATTGATAAGGCAGGGTTGGCGAACCTCTCCACCAATTTTCTCCGAGTTCGAAAGTATTTCATTAAAATTTCCACCACATATCCACGACCAGCTGTACATATTCCCTAGATGAGTTAAAAGCCGCCAAGATTGATGGCGATGCGAGTGGTCCGGGTTGCCATAGAAACCGGTGAGGCGCCAACACGGCTTATTGCGATCCAGGGTAATAGCTACATCAATATGATGACGACTAAAACTGAGTAAGGTGACATCAACCTCCTTCTGCCACAACATAGCAAGTCCGCCACTGCGGCCGATGGCATCAACACCGATTCCAAACAAGTTGAGTTGGGATTTCAGAAACTCAATTCTACTATTATTGCACTTAGTTTCAGAAATGAACACCAAGATGGGAGTATGGGCCTGGATGAGCGCCCGAAGTTCACGAACTGTGCGAGGTCCTCCCACACCTCGACAGTTCCAAAATAAGAGACTCATTGGGAATGGCGGGCCTGTCGCGCAGCCTCCGCCGGAACAGACATGGTTAGGGAAGAAGAAGTATCTGAGGGAATGGAGCCTTTTTTTTGACTGGGTAGAAGAGAGGGGTCGGTCGGATCATCAGGGGATTTTCTTTTGGCAGTAGTGACGTAGTCAATACAGGGGCCAGGGGTTTTAGGTCCAGTGTATAAACATGGCTTGGTGTGAGCTCTAGTGGATTTTTTGGAGTGCTTAGACGGGGAAGTGGGGGGGACGGCATTGAAGGTAAGGGGAAAGAGAGTATGATGGTCAACTACAAGAGGGATGTTGACCAATGCTGTTGCATCAAAAGAGATGGGGGCCGTCGAGGAGGGGGCAGGGGAGTTGGGGGACTGAGGGACGAGGAGCTCCAGAGTTATGTGTTCTGGAGAGATGCCTGAAATTTCAGAAGGATTTTGGGTGGCTCTATTAATGGGAAATATTTTGTTTTGGGCTGGAGTGCTAGCATTTACCTGGCACGGGCCACTTAAGATTGGAGGGGCCGAGGGCCCGCTAGAAGATTGGGCCGATTTATTAGCTTTTGGATCAATTACCATGGGGGTGGCGAGTTTATGGGCTGGGCTTTGGTTGTCGTTTGGGTCCGCATTTTCAAAGGGAGAAGAAAGCTTATGGGGAAGTGGGCCTTTGGTTTTGTGAGGTGGGCTTGGGGACTTAACAGAGCCCGGTTCTGAGGGAGACTTATTATCCCCCATAATTAAAAGAGGCGGATTAGGGTACGGGGAATAGGAGTCTTCACAAAGAGCAGAAAGGGAGACAGATCGCGCAGACTCAAAGGATGATGAGCGGGCGGTGTCAGTGAGGATTATTCCAGAAGCGATGGGAAAGATGGGGTTCTGGTCTAAGAAAACGGCGGTTCCAGAATTGTTAGAAGAGTGGGAAGTAGTCTGTGGTTGCAGACTCTCGGGAGGTGAGACAGGGATTTGATGAGATTTTGCAGGCAAGTGGGCGAGCCGGTAGGAGGGTGGGTTGTCAGAGGGATTATGCAAGTCAACTTTGTCACTGTCAGAGGGATTGCCCATAGTTTCTTTGGGAGAAGTGAATGTCGGCCGGGGAGTGGAGGAAGGGTGGCCGGTGGTGCTCTCCTTCCAACCCGAACAAGCTGGAGCTGCCGTAGCCCTGAGCCACGGGCCATAAGGATATTCCGGACCTGGATCCTTGAAGCCGACTTCACATTGTTTGGGGCACACTTTTGCAAGATGGTCTAATTTGCCGCAGATGTAACAGAAATTCGGTAGCTTCTCGTAGGTAAACGTGATCAAAAGCTCTTCACTCCCTTCTTGATTCTTTATCTTTATAGCTCTGCAGAGAGGTTTGGTGACATCCAAACCTACCCGGATTCTAAGTGCTGAAGAAAACTTGTATCCATGTTTGGTGGCATTGTCGAGTTCTCTGAAAACCCCTAATTGGTTTCCAAGGTATTTGCCCATGGAAGGAGTACGTTTTGCTAAGGGAAGGCCGTGGATAAGAACATGAAAATCACATTGGTCAAGCTTCACTGTGAGTGGATCTTCATTGCTATTAATGGGTCTGCAAACAAGGAGATTCTTTTCAAACGTCCATGGGACTCCATTAAGGAACCTTTTCCTATCTACCTCATGATGGAAGATGATGAGGAATCGACCATTATCAAGCTTGTTTATTTCCATTCCTCGAATGGGGTTGAAGGCGTTGTGTAAGGTAATTTTGACCGCTTCAAACTTGAAAGTCCGTTGGGATAGGATTGTCCCGACTACCCAGAATTGGTCACTTGGGATCTCACCATTCCATGCTTCATCAGGGGCTACCCAGCCCTGTTCTTCTTCTGAAGTTAGGGAGAGAGCCCTATTAACCCACAAGAGGCTATCCTCCATGGGATGGAGAAATACAGGTACTTCCTGCTTGGGCGTGAACGTCCAGTTGAGAGCGGAGGGGAAAACAAGAGGAAAGAAGAAGGGGGAAGGGAATTAAGGAATCGAAAGCTGAGAGAGGGGGACACTGAAGCAGAGAGCAGTAGGACAAGGCGTGAGTGAAGAGAACACTGGAAAAACAGAGTCCTGTTGAGCTAGACAACTAACTAAAACAGAGGCTCCCTCATGCGAGAGAAAGGCACTCCCTCATGCGAGAGAAAAGAATTTTTATTAAAGTACTATAATTCAGGTTTACATACAACTCTAGCTAATGTGGTTTTAGACTGGATGGTTACGGGGTTTGGTTTGTTCCATCAACCACCATTGTCAATTAATCAGATCGGATAGTTTTGGAAAAAGAAATTTTTACCTATTGACGACAATAGGTAAATGAATACTACCGTTTGCCATATAATTACATTTATTTGTAATTTTTTTTAAGAAAAAAAAAAACTCCATGCATTATAATTATATGAATGGCACAGATTTTTCCAAAATGGCAAAATTAGTATATAATAATTAATAGGACAAAAGAAAAGGTATATAATCATTGAGGAAATTGAAGAAATTAAATTTATTTTATATTGGTTACGTTCGATACATTTCTTGTGTTGTAAGTGGTCAAAGATACATATGGTATCATTTTCATATTTATTATTAATTTCTTTTTTAAAAAGGCAAGCCCCTTAACGGGGAATTATATTGCAAATTAGAGAAAATAATGAGAAAAACAAAAAAATAAAAAAAATCAACACAGGTAAAAATTGCAAATCTAATAAATTTGTGGATTACCATATTAGCACCACGTCTAATAAAAAAAAATAAAAAAAAATGAACTTTATCATAGGGAGTTTCCTCCGAGTACTTGCCACAACTCCATATTTTAATAGGATTCGACTCCTTTAAGATTGTTGCTCCAAATTGATTTTAATCCGATCTGGATGTGGTTTCACAACAACCTCTTCACTGGATTGAGAAAGACGGTTATCTGGGCGTTTGTTTGCAGCAACCTCTTCATAGAATTGAGAAGGACAATTATCTAGGCCGGCAACAGATAAATCGGCTAAATTTTTTTTCGCGGAAGCAACAATTTATGGGTTGAACAAACCAAATTGATCTAATGACAATCTCCGTCAAGTGTGACTATTCATTCTTGTCCCCACTCGCCAACAGATTGTTGCCGCCAAATATATCGTACCTCCGCCAAACTTCGCCAGGGAAAGCGTGAGACCTTCCCAAAGCCCAAAAGTGTGTTCCATATATCATTGTTAATAAAATATTTTGACTTATGACTCTGACTGAGAAGACGAACAGTACGTCACAATAGTTTAGTCAGCATAACAAGGAAGAAGGGAGATCTCAGTGACGATGACGGAGCGGATGACATCCTTATAAAATTAGAGTTTAACGGAAGCTCTCGTACGAAATAGAAAAACTCTCATACAAGGCAAAAAAAAATTAGAGTTTAACGGAAGCTCTCGTACGAAATAGAAAAACTCTCATACAAGGCATAAAAAAAGGGAGGATAATTAGTTTTAATAAGATTTAGAATGTTTTCATATTTATTATTGAGTTGACTATAAATCTAAATTTAAATGTTTTGATATTGTTGATAGTTTATTTTTCACTCCCCAAAAAAGTCTCATTTCTTTGCACACCCAATACAAAATTATAGTTAATAGATTAAAGAATTCCATAAAGCAAATATGTATATATAATTTATTAATCTCCCATCACTAAAATTAGGACAATATCACTTTCACTTTTTGAAAAGCACTCTTTTATTTATTGAAAAAAAAATACAAGAAAATTAAAAGCAAATATCTTCGGAAGTAGTTGTCATGTTTTCCTTGATAAACGTCACTAGTTTGTTTCCGTGACCCTCCTCTCACGAAGAAAATGGAAAGGGAAAAATAAAATTGAATTAATCTTAATCATTCGAATTGTTTCTGGCCCTCCATTGTATTGAGTTCTTGCTAACAAAGATCTTTCATAAACGCCACTAAGTATGGCTTGACACATACTCGCATGAAACTGAAAGATTGTTGACAACTTTAAATGATTTGTCTTTCCTAACACATTTAGTAATTCATTTGGAAATGAATCAATATTTAAGGAAGAAAAGAAAACAAATGAAAAACCAGAGGCTCACGTTGTTGTTGTTGTTGTTGTTATTATTATTATTATTATTATTATTGATTCTACCACAAATCTCATAAATGAGATTATTAATTGATGTTTAATTCATGTTGGATTAACTAGTTTAGTTAACTGCACAATGCGTCTTAACCCATGCCCATTAATATGAATAATAGTTATATTACTAACTATAATATTGTGTCGTATATTTGTATTTCAAAGATCATATATGTATTTTAAATACACTGACATTTCAAAAGTATAGTAGAGAAAGTAGCTATAATAGGTATGCATCGATGCATATTTATAATCAAAATAATGGTGATGGTTTTCCAATACATGCAGATAGTTATCATGGTAAAGGCTATTCGAATAACGCAAGTAGTGAACCTGCAATCAGAAAATAGAGACAAATCTATTATCATATTAAGCAGATTTGATCTCCCAGGTTAAAACTAAACAAGATTAAATTGGATAGTCCCAACAATATTAAATAAGCAACTCACTCTATGCAATTCAGGTGCCGATTGTAGCACCCGCATTGATAGGCGCCACATCCCCCGCACCATGAGTCCAATCCATGCATGAAATGAAAGTCCCTACACGAACCAAACACGTGGCGAACGGGTGACAAATTAAAAGAACTCAACCTAGCTAAATGGGGCTAACCCTTAAACCAAAATACAAGACTATACAATAAATAAAGTGGAAGCATAATACTATAATGAAGGCATACGAATCAAGTATCCAAGGCCTACACGGCCACCATATAATAATTAAAACTATTCTCCCAAAAGAGATTAATACATGAATAATAGTAGCAAAGTATGAGATCCTAAAAGATAAAGACATGTTAGGACCAAAATAAAGACTTCAAGAAGACCTTATTCCCCGCCTAGCATACCCTGTAAAAGACTAAAACAACGTGGGGTGTCAGTCCAAGGACTGAGTGAGGGGCATAATAATTATATCACATGCACATGCAATCCATAACTCCGAGTAAAGTTTAGAATGACCCAAGTGGGGAGTTTAATACAAGCATCGCTCGGAATTACGAATATCAACTTATTACTTGACAATTCATAAACATTAAGTGGCCCGACGAGCGGGCAATTCTCCAACCTCACTCCCATAGTGTGTGCATAAAACTCGATTAAGCAATCATGCATAACATAATCATAATATTTATAATCAAATCATGAGAAATAATCATAATTTTCCATCCTTTTTCCTCCGGGGCGATGGAAGGGTTTGTAAGGCCCAAACCACCTCATGAGATAATATCGAGACGGGGGATCATGACTCCTACCCGCTCCTTCGATGGGTTAACCACCGGCTCAAGAATATCTCACCTTCCACACTACACGGCCGTGTGAGAAATTCTCAAAGGGTACTTTATGCAATGGCTTATCCGACGACCCGATGCCGTACCGGTCTCCATTCACACATTTCCCCAGACCCAATAACATGTGCATGATTCTCGCCAAAACATTTTCATGAAAACATTTGAAATCCTTTGCATAATTAATCGTTTTCCAAGGTATACATATAAATATTACATTTTGGCTTAAATAGTCACACTAGATATTAGGGGTTCTAAGTAACTAAGAATAAAACCTCACCTTGAGAAGAGAGAGTGGAGAGATGTGACACCCCGACTCTGCGACCATACAAGTATGACGTATATGTGCAATTTAAATTATTTTAATTTTATATTTAATTGATGCATATAATCCTTAGGTGTGGTGTAATATGAAGCTTGAACTTAAATGGTCATTAAGTGTAATTAAGGGGCTGCCATGGACGTGAATTGTGTCATGTATATTTATATATTAATGTGAGCTTATTTCTTTATGGGGCTGATGATATACGTGTATTATGATATATATGTATATATATACTATGAATTTAAACTCTTGTGTTCATTAAATGGTTTAATCGTTCACTGTGATCTTGTGTTTTATTTAAATTCCTATGTTCAAAATGTGTGCTCTCAATGTAATTTGTGATTTAAATATTTATTTTATTTTATGAATTAAGTTTATGAATTTATTTGATACGGTTCGTACGTGTTTTGAATTTAAATGACCTAAATGATGCATTCTTGCATTTCATATGCATTCATTTCATACATATGCATTTTCGAGCATCTAAGTGGTACATATTTGAGTCTAAGTCTCGGGTCTTACGTTCTTTTGTTCAGAGCCTCCTCAGGAAGTTAACGAGCCTGAGTTTTAGGTGTCCGGTTGCTCCTTTTGTTCAGTTTTCACTCCGTGTCCACTTCCAGGTGAGGGTTAGGATCTTTTCTTTTAGATAAGAGACCTATGGCCTTTATGTTATTGATTTCCTATCCCGCATGTGGCTATATATGTATTATATGGTTAAATACTAATGCTTATGATACGTTTATGATTTTATGAATCCCCTTTACGAATTTATGAAAATGCTATAAGTATGGGCGTATATGAGCTTATGATTTTAAATCCCTTGTACGTTTCCTTTATGTTTCTAGCGAGATGTGCCCTGAACGATGGGATTATTGGTAAGTTTCTTATGAATCCGGGCCCAGGGATTGTGGGTAAGGACGCTCGAGATGACAAGGGCCGTCGGGTTAAGCCTGTGCACTTCCCATTTGAGGTAGTCGCATGCGACTCTTGGAGGTTGAGAAGGCGCTATTACCTTGAGCCCTCGGTGAATAACCAGGGAAGGCATATCGTGGGTTAGCTACCCCGAATGTATATAAAATACGTAAGGGTGGAGAGGGTTTGATTCCCGATCACCAAGGCGTTGAGGAGTTATGAATTTATGAATTCTTATGTATTTATGATTTGTATGAGCAGTAGAGGAGGTCTGTACTCGCCAGACGTTTAGGTTTCCTTTTATGCTTTGGTAGTTGTGATACGAGTTAGGATTTCCTTTGTACTATATGTATGTTTACACAATGATTTGGTATGTAAAACCCTAGCTCGGTTCATGATCGACCCCTTTTGATTATATGCTATGCTCTATGTGTATTTTTGGTGTGGGTGTGCGTTAGCCCCCTCACTCAGTCGAGTTTAGACTGACCCCCTTCCATTTTACACTTTAGTTGCAGGTTGCTCGAGCTAGGCGGGGAAGTGCGTCGGTCGTGTCGTACTTTCGGGTTTAGGTCGAGTCGGCATATTTACCTGTTGCATTTGTTACCTTTTATGAATCGTATTTGAATTCTAAGTATGTAGATGGAGAATTATGTGAATACTTGACCTATTTTTGGGCCGTCAGTGTAACGCCCCAATTTTCTAGTTATTCAGGCACGCACGGCACGTGTGATTTTCCGAGAGTTAGGGATTGTTTTAATTCTTTCGTTTATTAAATTCCTACAATTCATGATAAATTTTATTCCAATATGTTTACGTGAAAGTATGTGAAATACTTGTCAATTTGAGAATTATTTTATAAATTGGATTCGATTGTTATGTGAAATAATTGTCGAACATAATTTATTGACTTTCATCAAATTCAAAATGATGAATCACTTTATATGCTTCTTCATTCTTCCATTCTTTCATTTTCATCACACATCTTCCCAACACTTTGCTCCCTATGCTCTCGGTTCATCCATCAAGGAGAGAAGAAGAGATTTCCATTATTTCAATCAAGTTTTTCCAAGGAATTTCATGTTTTGGAGCTCAATCATCTTCCATCTATTTTCATTCAAGGTATAAATATGAGATATGTATGATCTCTTGCTATCAATGGATGAAGCTAGGGTTATGATTTTGATTGAATAACTTGTGTTTTAATTGTTAGAAGCATGATCCTAAGCTTTTACCTTGAATTTATGCATGAATTCTTGAAGTTCATGGGCTTGGTTGATGAAATCATATATAGTGTAATATTGAGGATTCTTGAGAATCAAAGCATGAAACAAGTGTTTATATGGGATTTTATTGTACTTTGAGCATATATGCATATTAATTCCCAGAATTCTTGCATTTAGAACATGAATTATGAAGGTTTTGATGAATTTGGAGATTGATTCGTGCATACTCTGTTTTCTGCTCTGTTTTTGTACTGTCTGTGTAACGGGAACGACCCTTCCCGTTCCCAGTTGTTTTGGGGAACGGCCGTTCCCATGTGTGAAATACATGCATGCTGGCGAGAATGGGAACGATCGTTCCCACTTTGGCTCACAGCCGGGAACGGCCCTTCCCATTTTCGGGGAGCCACTTCGGGGAGCTGGGAAAGACCCTTCCCATTTTGAACTAAGGGCCAGAACGGCCATTGCCAGGCCTATGGAGAGGTACAAACGTTCTGCATAAAATGGAGAATTCCAATTCCTTTTCTTTACCTTTAATTGATCCCAACATGCTATTATATGATCAATTACATGCAATAATATAATTGTAACATGCTACATTGATCAACGCATGTCATCTCGTTACATGAATAAGCCGTGCGTCATACTTGGTATCATTATTGAGTCATTGTCTCACAAGTGCACAATGTCTTGTTTCTTGTCCAGTTATTCTCCAGGGCGGAGATTAGTGATCAATGAGCACGTTCATGCATCCATGAGTCATCGTGTCGCCTGTCAGGTGAAGTTTAATTGCTAGTTACGTAGAACCGGTATAACCCTTATGTGGAATTTCGAGCCAAAAAGGTATATATATATATATATTTATCTACAATCATTTCTAAACTTTTAAGTGAATTGCAAGCAAGTCATGTTCATGAAAAGCAATGCATGTATCATGATTGAATCGTGACCGTGTTTTGGCGAGTAGCATGATGGCACTATAGGCCCGAGGGTTAGTGTACGAGCCAACCGGGAAAGCATAGGTCTAACGGGTAACTCTGCACTCCCCTCATCAGTTGGGATGACCCCTGAATCCACCAGGAGGTTTGGTGGAGGAAGGAATCCCGTACGTGGGAGTCATGACCTGACGTACGTAGCATGGACGGTTAGGGCCTTGCAAACTCACCATCACCCGGAGTGAAAGGAGTTCATGAAATTGTTACTTGTGCACTATAATAAACTGCATGATCACATGATAATTAAACAAAGCATGTACAGTTCACTATTGGTGTAAGGTTGGAGAATTGCCCTCACTCGCCAGGGCCACTGATTGATAGCATGAAAATGATTAAAGTGTTAAACTTGATAGTTGTATTCTCGGGCAAAGGGTATTGTATTTTGAACTTACATTGTATTCAGTTATAAACCTTACCCGAGATTATAACTTGCATGTTATTTGCGATAATATTCATTTATGCCCCTCACTCAGTATTCCATAGACTGACGCCTCCATCTTTGAGGTTCTTGCAGGTGCGTGTTAGGCGGGAATAGAGTCGAGTCCAGTCTTTGCATTCGAGTCGAGCACGGTTCATCTACTTATTGTTGCACATGAATTATTGTATTGTTAATTGTTATGTATTTTAGGAGATGATAATTTATTGATATGTGAGATTAGAATATGGTTTACTTGACAAATGATCGATAATATAGCATGCTTCCGCGTTATTTCGTATGCATCATGGTATTTGATTTGAGGGTTAGTCCCGCCTTGCTAGTTGATTTATTTTTATTTGTCACCCGTTCGCTATTGTGTCACCCCGAACGGAGGGCCCCACATCCCCCGCACTATGAACCCGGTCCACACATGAAATGGAAAGTCCATACATAAACTAAGCTCACAGCGAACGGAGACAGAAATAAAACATCCTGTGTTAGGCGGGACTAGACCGTGTACCAACAAATCAATAGAAACAAGGATGCGGAAGCAAGGCAATCATGCAATCACTATCCAATATGAAATTTCAATTCATGCAAGAATATAAACACGGGTTCAACTAGTTCAAGATCCTGTCCTAACCTGTCCCAAATCAATACAATGCAATAACATACAAAGTGGCTTACATAGCCCAGTTACAAGCAGGAAATAAAGGTACGGTACGATGCAGTGCAAACAGGACCAAGACTCGATCAAAGACTTCAAAAGACTCCCGCCTAACGACCACAGAACCTGCAAGAGAAGACTAAAACAACGAGAGGAAGGGGTCATCCAACTGCCTGAGTGAAGGGGGTACACATGTATATACATATATAATCAGGAAATCAGGCAGACATAATTCCACTATACGTTTTAGGATTAAATAAACAGGAGACAGGAATCAAGATTAAATCAATACGTACGGGTGGAATTATGTCAGGGCATGCAAGTCACGTAAACGAGATATAATATACATGTGTCGATATCCGTACGCCTCTGTTGATGCCCACTTTACCTATACGATCCACGAGCTCCGGTGCTGAACAGGGACTGAGACATACCAGAGGTTACGGATATCTATGCTTAACATTTTAGGGGACCTGGCGAGAACGGGTAATTATTCCATCCTATACTCCTCTTTTCACTTATTAAATGACAAGTACAAGCAGGTAATCAGGAAACAAGCAGGAAACAGGAGTTTTATAATTATAACAGGCGGGAAAACAAGTACAAATTAATCTCCTTTCTCCGGGTGCAATGTGGCCGGTAGCTAACCTCCACATCCGCGTATCAGGATGATCTTCGGGTTCATGACTCCCTCAGATCGGAGCCCCATCTCCCACCAAACCTCCTGGTGGGTATCCAGGTAGTCCAACAGTGTAGGACTTGTGCAAGAGATCACCGTCGGCCCAATACCTCCCCGGATCACTCAATACACAAGCCCCTGGGCCCAAGAACAGGAACAGGAACCACTCCGGCTAGTCCAGCGCTAGAAGAGCCGGGGGTAATAGCAGGATCTCGCAAAACAGGCTCAGGGTAACACATTTAGGATTTATAAAACATTTTCGGCACATAGTCGGTATAAGAGGTATGGATAATTTGATATGAAAACCATTTGGCTACGTTTTAATTCATGCAAGGTTATAGGTCAATTATAAAAGAAAACCCTCACCTCCAAGTGCAAGAAAGACCAAGAGAAGGACCACGAAACCGAAAAGTCTCCACCGAGGAGATCACTGTGCAAGAAGGACAATGACAATACTCGTGAGACAAGACTCAAAATAGAACCAAGTAGGACGCACGGCGATGTTCATGAAGTGGTGTATCATGTCGTGGCATGATTCAATATGCATTAATTCATAAATATGTCATGAAATGGTATGATCTTGTTCATGAGCACAAGTAATGTCATTTAGACACATCAATGATTTAATCACTCAATTAGGCATGTATACAATGCATGTAAGTCAAATAAGAGGTCGAGGAGGTGAAAGGAAAGCGATAAAACGGGTTTGGGCAAAGTTTGGCAAAAGCTAACAGTTTTCGAAAATGCGCAAGTGGAAGGAAAACTGGAATATCTAGAGTTCTAGAAGTTGGAATTGAGTTTTATTTGTTGGAGATGAAACTAGACACATAGACATTCAAAATGGTATGTTGCTCGACTTGTGGTTCAAAGCGAGGTGAAAATGGCGTAGGCTCGAAGTTGGGTGAAAGCAGATTGTCGGTAAAGTGGCGACACCAAAAAGAATTGATAGCATCTCACAAATTAGAAAGGATAATAAGGTGATTCAAATAGGAGGTTGTTCTAGACTTCAAAAGGTTTCCAACGGCTTAAAAATCAGGTCAATCAGAGTTCAGATGAGGGGGTACCCGGCCGGCAAAAATACAAGTCAAAATCTACCCGGCCGGGGAGAAGCAATGCAGAAACACTTCTGTAATAAAGTACCCGCCCGGGTACTTTTGTGTACAAAATCTACCCGCCCGGGTAGACCTTCTAGGCAGAAGAAATGCAGCAAAAACAGGGCTAAACACGGGAGAAACCAATATTCTCCAAAACCACCTCAAACCTCAACCAAAATACTCCAAATTCAAGGCATAAGTTCATGTATGCATGCTCTAACATATATCTTAATCTCAAGGCATGGAAACAAGGATTAAACAAGTTTCCATTAAAGCATAATCAAGCTCCATTAATGGAGTTTTGAGCTACAATCAATCGACGATCATAATTTCAGTAATTAAATGACAAAGGAGCTTAAGAGAACAACCTATATCAGTCTTGGAACATAATATTCAAGTATGAGAGCAAGGGAGCAAATTTTCCATATAAAAGTCACTATTCATCATCTTCCCCAAAGAGGCACTTAGTGTAACACCCCGCATTTTCGGAGCAAGATACGATATCATTCTCGTGCGATTAGATTTTATTTATTTAACTCTGTTTGTGCTGGAATTGCCTTATTTACGTTTTAATAGTCTAATTGACTCAATTGTAATCTTATGGAAATATGTGAACTTGATTGAAATATGTGTTTAGTTCCTAATTGCTCTTTAATTTAAATTATGTGGGCTAATTTGTAATTATTAAACTTCGGGGGTCAATTTCTAATTATAAGAAATTGAATTTGACTTATATGGAAACAACTTTAAACCTTGGGGCTGAATTTATAATTCTAAAATCTTTAATCTGGGCTTAATTGAACCTGTCTAAAATCCGTGGACTTAATTGCATGATTGAAATTCATGAGGACTCAATCGCATTGACTTATTTTTCGAAGGACCTACTCGCAATTTCAGGAATTGGGACCCTTTGATATACTAGGAACCCTAGCTGCACTCATTATTTCCCTTCTTCCTCATTTCGTCTCTCCTCCCTTTTCACTCTCCATAGCAGCGGCGCAACAACAAAATCCGCCACTGCCGCCGGGGATACCATCTTCCTCAACCACACCATCCCGACACCACCATCATCACCCTTTTCTCTCTCCTCCTCAACATAGCAGAGCAGCCACCGCCTCCTTGCCGGAAATTGCTTTGGACAGCCATGGATTCCTGAGAATCACCATCACCGCCTTCGTTCAGTTCCGTCAACCTCCGACGGGAGAAACCCCTCTCCGTCGCTGCAAACACTCAACCACAACCGCCACCGTCATAACTCAGATCCAGCAACCCCACTCCACCTCTGACCACTTCGACTTCGATCTGGAAAGAGGCAGTCATCGGAGCTTCCTCACTCAGCAACCCCGCCGCCGTGGCTTCGACCAGCGCCACCACAACTCTGTTCTCTCCGCCCTCGCCCAGATCTGAACAGGGACGAAAGCCTCCCCCACCTGATCCTACTGTTTCACCACCATGGCCAGCCACAGTACTCCGGCGGCCCTCTTCCTTGTAGCCGCTAGCAAACGTTGCTAATCAGCTTTTCGTCGCAGTTAGACACCACCGCCTCGTCTCTGTCGACAACCACCACCTCCAACCTTCGTCCGTTCCTCTTCCTCAACCTAGAAGAAGAAGCAGGACAACAATCGGTGGTACCTTTCAGCATCGCCTGGACTCACCTCTTCGCAGGCCGTTTCTGCTGTAGGACCACCTTCTTCATTTCTCAAGTTCAGACTCGGCAACAGCAATCGGTAGTCAAGATTCCGTCACAGCTTTGCTCCTCCTAATTGACTTGTAAACCCAATTTTTCCCTTTTCTTTTAAGTAATTTCTTATCTAATTTAGATTTCTGTTCAAATTGTTCAGTTTATGAATTTCTAAGTGTAAGTGTACTATGAACTACTTAAGTGAATTTGTTTTGTCAGTCAATCAGATTACAATTTGAATTCTTATGATTTCTTGCCATACGAGTTGGGGTCTATTGAATAACTGTGATGTTGTTGTTGTTTCTTGAGTATACATGTGTATTCATTTAATTAGTTGAATGGTATAATCGGTCTTAAATTATGTTAGTGTTATGAATTAGTTTAATTAGAATGGTTGTTGTAATATTGTATATGCTGGGAATGAAATTTCGTGATTATACTTTGGAGTGAATTGCAATGTTTTGTTGAGGTAATGCCTATGCTATGAAATTCATGCCATTCTAGAGTTAGTAATTAAACCAATGTATGATTATGATATATTAATGTAAAATGAGAGCAATTGGTTAAGTATGAGATTTAATGATCCGAATTTTGTTAAAGTTTAATATTTGAACTAAGTAGGTTTAATACTTAGAAACTGACACTTATTTTGAAAGCTTTAATGATCTAATTGATGGATGTTAACAATTGTTTGAGAAACTTGACTAGTGGACTATAAATTATTAATCTAGTACACAAATGGTGTGTATGCGTGTGGTATACATACATATATATATATATATATATATATATATATATATATATATATATATATATATATATATATATACTAAGTATACTAGTATGTGTTAATAAAATTCAGTAACAAAATTTGAACTAATAAATAAATGGCGCCATCATTTAATGTTTGGAATGGGGCGTGTATATGTGATAGTTAACCCAGACCTTTAACTTGTGGTTCTTGAATAGGTATTGTATGTATATATAAATATGTATAGTAGATATATGTATAACTAGAGTAGCTGTTGGTTTCGTTTTGGGGAGTGTTAGATTTATTAGATACGTAGTTGTAATTTACTATTTACTCGGACATTTGATAATCTCAATATATATATTTTGCAATGAGGAATGTTGGATTTTATAATTGATATTTGTTGTGTATGTTGCGAGATACTAAATTGTGTGCATGAACACTTTCATGGCATCTTTGTAATTTCTATGTACATATCATATCATTCCTTGTCATCTCATAATCATCGCCGTACATCTTTGTGGTTCATGTCCGAGTCTTTGTCTCATGAGTGCACTGTATTCCCTTTTCTGTACAGTAATCTCCAGAGTGGAGACAACGTGATCGAGTATGCATTTGTCTTCTCAGTTTCTGCGTCTCGTCGTTTCTCAGGTGAGGTTTAGGATTTTGTATAGTTATGCGACCTATGGCCTTAATATGCTAATTTCAACCCTTGCATACGAGTATACCTTACTATAGATACGTATGTGTTGAATATAATATTTTTATGATCTTATGCTTGCACTTCTCCGTGGGCGGGCTATCCCTGCGGCGTGGGAATGTAAGTGCGTGAGTCCTGCGTGGGCGGGCTATCCCTGCAGCGTAGGAATACTTATAAAAACCAGTTTTTGAAGTATATGTAAGCTATTTTGGAAAAAAAAACCGTTGTGTTGTGATTATGTAGTGAGATTTGCCATGAAAGATTGGCATATGTTATGTTATGTTATGTTCTGTTCTGTTATGGGGCCCAGGAGCTACGGGTAAGGAGCCCCCGGGACGGTTAGGGCCGTCGGGGATATACCTGTGCGTAGTCTCCATCTGTATGAAGAGGATGTACCGGGACCCACCAGGAGGTTTTGTTGGGAAACGGAGTCCTGAGGGTTTGAGTAACATTAGCACTCCCCTCGACTGTATGGATGGTTAGGGTCGCGCAACCCTACCATCACCCGGAGTTGAGGTTGATATGTTATTTCTGTTTTGTTATGATATGAGGAGTTGAGGTTGGAAGCTCGTACTCGCCGAGCATATGGTATGATATGTTATGGGAATCATGAATCGGAATAGAGTTTCTGAAAATGTTTTCTAAGTATATCTATATTTATATATTTGGGTCTTGCTTTGAAACGCTTTGGTATGCAACACCTATTCCCGGTCCATGAGTCCACCCTTTTGATATGTGTTGTGCTCTGTATATATATATATTGTGGGTGTGCGTTAGCCCCCTCACTCAGTCAGTTGACTGACACCTCATTTACCTTTTAGTTTGCAGGTTTCCTTTTGGCTTGAGCTAGGCGGAAGTGAGTCTCCTGAGTCACACTTGTCAGTCTAGTTGGTATTAGGATGCATTTTTCGCATATTTTATTTATGTTATGTATTTATGTTTTCACACTTGAAGGTTATGTTTATGTTCTACTTAGACTTAAACCCGTGTGGGATTAGTAAGCTAGTATTTGGAAGTTAGTAGATATTATGATGATACTTATGTTGTTCATTATGTGGGATTATGAATTGATTCGGGACTAGGTATTTATGTTAGTTGAACCCGTCACCTGCTTTGCATGTTCTGTTTTAATTGCTTCCGCTATCTATTGTTGTTGGTTGTAATTGCTTCCGCACTCTGAGTTTGTCAAGTTAGATCCGCCTAGCCTAGCGTGTGAGTTGGTCTCCCGTTCGCTATGATTCGGATTCGGGCATGGACTTTCCATTTCGTGACCGGGTCTGGATCTTAGTGCGGGGGATGTGGAATCCTCCGTTTGGGGTGTTACACTTAGGCAAGGATTCAAGTTGCAAGATATACGTAGAATTAAAGCACGTAACGAAAGGAATACAATGGTTACCTTAGGCCATTGATCGGACGGTTGGATCTTGAGAACCCGAGCTCAAAGGGTTTATGGCTAAAAGGGCTGTTTGCTTCTCTTCCTCTTCCTCTTCCTTGTTTGTACATGAAAATGAGGGAGAGAGATGAACTTGGCTCCTTTTTGGGGCTGAGTTAAACGGGTCGGATTAAGCGGGTAGGGTCGAAAGGTATCCGGTCCATTTGGATCGGATTTTAAAATGGTAGGGTGATCAAATAGCTTAGAAATTAAAAGGTTAATTCATTGAATCCGAATCACTGAAACGAACTCAATGTTAAGGTGGGAATTCGAATCCGAATTCCCGAGCTTAAGGTAGCAACGAAGTACATTTAATAAATTCTAAGGCGCACATAAGAAAATTACACGTTGACACGTCGGCATGTGATTCACTTAAATCACGTAAATACCAAATTAAACTCTCACGTCACCTCGTACCTGGCTTGTTGGAAAACTGGGGTGTTACAACCTCTCCCCCTTAGGTCCACTGCCTCGAGTACTGGACTCTAAGCAAACCTCTCCGTGTTCATCCCACGCGGGGTTCGCGACATCCCGCAGGAATTAGTTCAGAGAAGGGTCTTCAAGCACAAGGGTCTTCACCTCAAGCTGCTCACGAACTTGATCCGATTATGAGTAGTTAGAACGTCTCGCATGATAGGAGTATCATAAAAGATTCAACTCCTACCGTTTGAATCCATCCAAACCATCCCATAGCTCGGCATCACGAGTGGATTAGTTAACGAACCTCCACCACTCGTCCTCCAATCCCCAAATGGGTCTTCAATCACCATATCAACTTCATGGTTTGAAGTTGGTTTCTTGAGCCGCCACCAGCTTCTAAATGGGGTCTCCAAAGACCCATTGTAAAGTCCGTTACATGGCACGACCCTCGTCTCACCGTATTACTAAAGCACTCGCTCACTCCAAAAGCATTTAACAAGCGATTACACATAACAGGAATTAAGGACTACATAATGCACATGATATGTATGGTGAATGTACCGTTCACCATTGTTTGGAGGTTCTTCATTGTAGTGAATCCGATATCTACTTGATTTCTTTGTTGGAGGTTACTTTGCTCGTAGAGTCTTGTTTTCATAATCCCCGATGTATTTGATTCTTCGATGATCACTTGGTCTTCGCCCACGATTTATTCTTTGACCCTTGCTAGCCCCCACGATTCGAAGTTCCGCATTTAATTCTCTTATCTTTGTTAAATACCATGGTCCAAAGTTCCAATCTTGGAAGTCTCATGATCTTAATCTATTTGATTCATTCTTTACCACAATCTCATTCGCCCTTCCTTGGATGCTTGAGCTTGTCCCGAATAGTTCGGACGCCCATCTCAAACCCTATTAGCATTCCCGACTCATTATGGAAGATAATTGACGAGCCAATAATCCATTTTGTTCATGTTATGATCTTTCTTACTTATTATGCTTCCTAAGTCCACGATTGAATTTGCTCCCCCTATGTCGGTCGCCAAGTATAGTGATTGACTCGTCTTCACTTATTCACTACCTTCTTTACCGCTTCTTGCAAACTCTCTACACGGATCCGTTATAAATTAACTTGAGTCGGCAATCAAGATTATACTCGATCTATCCTTTCTTATCAATTTTGTGGATTTTCACGGTCCCATCATCTTTAAATTATGAGACACAATAATCCAGATACAATATGTCCAATCATGGCAGACTTAAGTTTGTATATCTCCCATAGCAAGATGTAACGGCGCGACATGAGGATTCGGTCTTGTTGCTTCATTTCCCAAGCACTCCCCGAATACCTATCTTCGTCCCTTGAAGCACATGTCTCTTTTCCAACCTTGACATTCATTTTCAATACCACGTTTCCGTAGATTGTTTATTATACTCCATAACCTGCTTGATCTTCCCCAATTCGGTCTTGAAATCTCATCGAGTACTCTATCTTCCCATCATCACACATCTTTTGTAAAGATCCGGTTACTTGTTAACCCTTGCATTTCCATTGTTCCCTCTAAGAATAATCCACTTGAGCACAACCAAGTATTTCTAAATCATCTCGCGGTCATGCTCTCCCCCTTAAGAACTCCTATCCAAATTCTTTAGGCTTGCTCTAAAGCTTCTCAAACCAAGTTCATCGAGCTCCTCGACATAAGCGTTCCTAGCTAAGCTATATGTCCGTTGATCTTGGTCAAATTCACTTTCAAGGAATTAGTAGGGATGCCCATCTCATTCATTTATTCCAAAATCCGGTTCTACTTTCCTGAGCTTCCGTATTTCTTCCTTTCTTTTAATCCACACTTTACAACCCAAAATTCCTCCTTAGATTGATTTGAATATGGCTCGGTTAAAGTAGCATTCGATGAACGAAGTGGGGGGAAAATTCCCTATCAAATAAACACTAAACCATGCATGTCAGATTAAGATGCCAATGCACGTAACAAACAATTAAAGATGCAACACATTGGAGCAACTATATCAATTAAAGATGCACGTACACATAGATAAAGGTATTTAAATAATTTAAAGAGATGTATGATGCACGTGCAATGAATGTATTAAACCTGTCAACGTTATGGTAAGTTTTGAACTCAGCAGCTTATCCTTATTTCTCTAGTCACGGCTTGCTTGGACTTGTCGATCATTTCTTATTTTCCCACGGTCTTCAAGATTTCTATGAACCTCCTTGCATCAACTTATATATGTCCATGGTCTGAGATCATGACCTCTTGAACCCAAATTCTTCTATGTCCATGGGTTTAGTGTCTTGACTTCTTCCTAATAATCGGTCTTCCACACGTCGTCCTGAATGTTTCTCCAAATGTCACCTCGAATGAAGGCCTCTTGATTTCTGCTATGAATTCGAATCGATAGTATAACTTATCGTTTACTTGCTTACACTTGAGTACGTAATCTCCTTCTAAGGATTCTTTGCCTTTCTTTATCGTTTCCATTTATTTTTCTATATTTCCCACTTCGACCTCACAACACGACAATTCAGCTTGGATCGGGAAGATGAACTCAAATCCAACCGAAGATAGATTCCTTAGCATTGTCACCTTCCATGAATATGTATTTACCTCGTTGATTGATTTCCTTTGATCCCTTTCGAATCAAACTTCTATCTTATTCGAAATCCGAAACATCTCAATTCATCTCTTCTTCTCTGACTTAGAAGTTCCGATTCTCATCCATCGAACTCATCCTTCGCTTCTTGGATTGAAGACTTCCAACCTGTACGACCTAGTCTCCTCATATAAGTAGTTCCAATCAAGTCATATATCCAGTAATAACACTCACATTCTGAATTAGATGATCCTATTAAGCCGGTTAAACATTCTTCATTGCTTGTCATCCCATGGATTTATGTTTTCTTGAGTTTCCTCGCTTCTTTGTTGATCTAAACCTCAATTTCGAACACCTCCACGACTTTTCTTTATTTCTTTCTTGAGTTAACTAACCCCGTTGAATCCGAATAAGGCATCCAATGTAGTAGAGACATATATGTCAATCTTCTAAGTCACAAACATCCCATGATCAACCCTTACTTCATTAAATATCCCTCTACCAAATTAGAACTTATCAATCCATCAAAACTCGATCCTTTTATCCCAGATCCAAATCCTTGAACTATAGCACCATCTAGGATAGGTCATGGTTCCTGGATTCCAGTGTAGGAGTCCCCGGTTCATTCCTCACATCATTCGGTTTGAATGTAGAATCCGTGGTACTTGTCGCAGTTGTAGAGATTGGCCTTGGTTTGATATTATCTTCGTAAACTGTTAATCATAACTCATTCAAGAATATATACATGCGATTAGTGCATGCTCATGTCACATTTTCAACACGAAAGGCATGAATCTAATGCAATAAGTAGGAATTAATTCAACAAGGTTCAGAAAGAAATGTAACTCCGTACTTAAGGTCAATGCAATGGTCACGTTATCAAGTAGTTCCTAAGCCGTACGACCTAGACTCGACAGGACACGACACTAGAACTCCGGTTTTGTAACCTGGAGCTCTGATACCACCTTAAGATATGACACCCCGAACGGAGGGCCCCACATCCCCCGCACTATGAACCCGGTCCACACATGAAATGGAAAGTCCATACATGAACTAAGCTCACAGCGAACGGAGACAGAAATAAAACATCCTGTGTTAGGCGGGACTAAACCCTGTACCAACAAATCAATAGAAACAAGGATGCGGAAGCAAGGCAATCATGCAATCACTATCCAATATGAAATTTCAATTCATGCAAGAATATAAATACGGGTTCAACTAGTTCAAGATCCTGTCCTAACCTGTCCCGAATCAATACAATGCAATAACATACAAAGTGGCTTACATAGCCCAGTTACAATCAGGAAATAAAGGTACGGTATGATGCAGTGCAAACAGGACCAAGACTCGATCAAAGACTTCAAAAGACTCCCGCCTAACGACCACAGAACCTGCAAGACAAGACTAAAACAACAAGAGGGAGGGGTCAGCCAACTGACTGAGTGAAGGGGGAACACATGCATATACATATATAATCAGGAAATCAGGCAGACATAATTCCACTATACGTTTTAGGATTAAATAAACAGGAGACAGGAATCAAGATTAAATCAATACGTACGGGTCGAATTATGTCAGGGCATGCAAGTCACGTAAACGAGATATAATATGCATGTGTCGATATCCGTACACCTCTGTTGATGCCCACTTTACCTATACGATCTACGAGCTCCGGTGCTGAACAGGGACTGAGACATACCAGAGGTTACGGATATCTATGCTTAACATTTTGGGGGACCCGGCAAGAACGGGTAATTATTCCATCCCGGACTCCTCTTTTCACTTATTAAATGACAAGTACAAGCAGGTAATCAGGAAACAAGCAGGAAACAGGAGTTTTATAATTATAACAGGCGGGAAAACAAGTACAAATTAATCTCCTTTCTCCGGGTGCAATGTGGCCGGTAGCTAACCTCCACATCCGCGCATCAGGATGATCTTCGGGTTCATGGCTCCCTCAGATCGGAGCCGCATCTCCCACCAAACCTCCTGGTGGGTATCCGGGTAGTCCAACAGTGTGGGACTTGTGCAAGAGATCAACGTCGACCCGATACCTCCCCGGATCACTCAATACACAAGCCCCTGGGCCCCAGGAACAGGAAGAGGAACCACTCCGGCTAGTCCAGCGCTAGAAGAGTCGGGGGTAATAGCAGGATCTCGCTAAACAGGATCAGGGTAACACATTTAGGATTTATAAAATATTTTCGGTACATAATCGGTATAAGAGGTATAGATAATTTGATATGAAAACCATTTGACTATGTTTTAATTCATGCAAGGTTATAGGTCAATTATAAAAGAAAACCCTTACCTCCAAGTGCAAGAAAGACCAAGAGAAGGGCCACGAAATCGAAAAGTCTCCACCGAGGAGATCACTGTGCAGGAAGGACAATGACAATACTCGTGAGACAAGACTCAAAATGGAACCAAGTAGGACGCACGACGATGTTCATGAAGTGGTGTATCATGTCATGGCATGATTCAATATGCATTAATTCATAAATATGTCATGAAATGGTATGATCGTGTTCATGAGCACAAGTAATGTCATTTAGACACATCAATGATTTAATCACTCAATTAGTCATGTATACAATTCATGTAAGTCAAATAAGAGGTTGAGGAGGTGAAAGGAAAGCGATAAAACGGGTTTGGGCAAAGTTTGGCAAAAGCTAACAGTTTTCGGAAATGCGCAAGTGGAAGGAAAACTGGAATATCTCGAGTTCTAGAAGTTGGAATTGAGTTTTATTTGTTGGAGATGAAACTAGACACATAGACCTTTAAAATGGTATGTTGCTCGACTCGTGGTTCAAAGCGAGGTGAAAATGGCGTAGGCTCGAAATTGGGTGAAAGCAGATTGTCGGTAAAGTGGCGACACCAAAAACAATTGATAACATCTCACAAATTAGAAAGGATAATAAGGTGATTCCAATTGTAGGTTGTTCTAGACTTCAAAAGGTTTCCAACGGCTCAAAAATCAGGTCAATCGGAGTTCGGATAAGGGATTACCAGGCTGGGGAAAATACAAGTCAAAATCTACACGGCCGGGGAGAAGCAATGTAGAAACACTTCTGTAATAAAGTACCCGCCCGGGTACTTTTGTGTACAAAATCTACCCGCCCGGGTAGACCTTCTAGGCAGAAGAAACGCAGCAAAAACAGGGCTAAACACGGGAGAAACCAAAATCCCCCAAAACCACCTCAAACCTCAACCAAAATACTCCAAATTTAAGGCATAAGTTCATGTACGCATGCTCTAACATATATCTTAATCTCAAGGCATGGAAACAAGGATTAAACAAGTTGCCATTAAAGCATAATCAAGCTCCATTAATGGAGTTTTGATCTACAATTAATCAACGATCATAATTTCTGCAATTAAATGACAAGGGAGCTTAAGAGAACAACCTATATCAGTCTTGGAACTTAATATTCAAGTATGAGAGCAAGGGAGCAAATTTTCCATATAAAAGTCACTATTCATCATCTTCCCCAAAGAGGCTCTTAGGCAAGGATTCAAGTTGCAAGATATACGTAGAATTAAAGCACGTAACGAAAGGAATACAATGGTTACCTTAGGTTGTTTATCGGACGGTTGGATCTTGAGAACCCGAGCTCAAAGGGTTTATGGCCAAAAGGGCTGTTTACTTCTCTTCCTCTTCCTCTTCCTTGTTTGTACGTGAAAATGAGGGAGAGAGATGAACTTGGCTCCTTTTTGGGGCTGAGTTAAACGAATCGGATTAAGCGGGTAGGGTCGAAAGGTATCCGGTCCATTCGGATCGGATTTTAAAATGGTAGGGTGATCAAATGGCTTAGAAATTAAAAGGTTAATTCATTAAATCCGAACCACTGAAACGAACTCAATGTTAAGGTTCGAATTCGAATCCGAATTCCCGAGCTCAAGGTAGCTATGAAGGCCCAAAACACCCTAATTAAAATTAGGTCCCTAACAAGCAATTATTGGACAATTGAGTCCAAGTACATTTAATAAATTCTAAGGGGCACATAATAAAATTACACGTTGACACGTAGGCATGTGATTCACTTAAATCATGTAAATACCAAATTAAACTCTCACGTGACCTCGTGCCTGGCTTGCTGGAAAACTGGGGTGTCACAGCTATAGGTTGGTTCATGTACGGATTATCCATTTCATATGTGAATCGACCTATAGTGCGGGGGTGTGGCATCTCTACGTAAAGGGGTGCTACAGTCAGGCCATTGTATATGATGTAAATGTTAGTATAGAGCTCTTTTCGATCCTTATGTTATTGTTTTCGCATTCTTATTTGTTTGTTTTGCACGGCCTATTTGAGTTCTAGCCCCGCTTAGCCTAGCGTGTGAGTGTAGGTTTCCTTTCGCTTAGACTTGGGTTCATGTATGGAAATCTATTTCATATGTGGGTTCGGGGAATGTGGTGGCCCACCATTCCGGGCGCTACAAGAGAAGTGAAGAAGAGAAGCCTAAGGACCTTGCTCCTCAACAACCGGATCGAGCTCTGTGCAAGAAACAGAAGTGTATATAAGACTCTAGACTTATGAACCAATTAATCGAGGAACGATATGTGCATAAATGTTAAGATATAAGATTTTAATGATAATATGTTATGAGAATGTCTATGAACTCCATACAATAACGTAACACATATATCAACATGACTACAATACATATACGTCGTAAACGAAGTAACAAGAGAATATACGAAGCAATTAAAGAATGTATAAAAACCCACACAAGCAAGAAAGGGTAAGACAAGGGCGTGTCTCACCTCACGGCCAAACTGAGACGCGCCCGTGTCTCAGTATAGGCGTTACGAGGGAAGGAGACACGACCGTGTCTCCCATTTAGTGCAAATGGAGACACCCTCGTGTCTTGGTACAGAGGTGGGAAAAGCAGGGGGAAAAATAGGGGTGAACTCGGGAAACACCAAAACCAACACAAACCAACACCCAAAGTGACATGAAATAAGTCCCAACCCAACAACACATACTATACCTTAATTACACAACATATAACACATGTTGGAGCACTTAAATCATCCAAATTCAATCATCCAAATCCCCAAACATGCACAACTTCAATCATGCTTCAACAACCAAGGAATATGGACCATAGACTCATGAATTCTCATATATTTGCATATAAATACATGCTCTGCAATAAGAATTTAAATCCAAATCCTAAGATTCTATCAAACCATCAAATACACACACACATACACTCACACACACATATATGTATATATATATACACCAACCTTAAAGAAAAGAAAGGTAGAGATGGGGATGATGATGATGATGATGATAATTCTTGAGTTTTTCCCTCTTCTTCTTCTCTTGCTTGGATCAAAGATGTATTTGTGTGTGAAGAAAAAGAGAGAAGGGTGTGTGTGTGTGTGTGTTAGAGATTTAGTGTGTGTGTTCTTGTGTTTATGTGTATATAATTATATGATATAAGTGTTTAAGTAATGTAATGTATAGATATACTAGTAATATGTATAAAGTAAAAAGTAAGATATTATGTGTATATATATTTATGTGTAAGGTATGCAAATGTATGATACACATATATATATGAATATGCATGTTCACATAAGTGCATGCATGAAATACCTATATATATATAATGTCACTTATGTTATGAAATTAGTTTTAGTTTATAGGTATATATATGTATATTAGGAAATATGATATGATTATGAAATGTGTATAAGTTATGAAATAAGATGAAAGAAGTTAAATCAAGACACTTATATAAACATTTAAATCACATATTTCACATAAGCATATAATTCAAATAGGCATGCAAGGAAATTCTAACTGTCAAACTCACACGTGTGGCGCACGTACCTGGAAGACGAAAACACGGGGCATTACAACCTTCGCCCCCTAAAAAGAATCTGGTCCCCAAATTCACTGCTCGGACGGGAATAACTCCGGATGAAACCTCTTCATTTTGTCCTCGCCTTCCTCAGTTTTATCACTCCTCCAAAAAACCTTTACCATTGGGATTTGACTGTTCCTCAACACCTAAAACTTGCGATCTAAAATCTTTACCGGCTTTTGGATAAAAGTTAAATCCGGTTGTAAATCTGCTTCTTCCACATCTTCAACGGAGAGAATTTCGAACTCATCGGGAAAATACTTCCTTAATTGAGAAACATGAAAGATATTGTGAATCCCGGTTAAGCTCGGCGGTAGGTCCAAACGGTAAGCAACTTCACCAATCTTCTCAAGAATCTCAAATGGACCTAGATATCGAGGGTTAAGCTTCCCTCCCTTACCAATCCGAGCGAATCCCTTGCGAGGTGACCCCTTCAAGAATACCTGATCCCCAACCTCAAACTTAAGATCCCTTCTCCTATTGTCGGCGTAGCTCTTTTGTCGATCTTGAGCCGCTTTCGTCCGTTGTCATACCAATTGGACTTTCTCAATCATATCCCACACATCTTTTGTGACACCCCGTCTGTACGCACGTACAGCTTATTGCCACGTGTGAGTTTAATTTCCATATTTGAAATTATTTTCTCTTTAAATTGATGCAATTATATTTGAATTATGCTTCCTTATTCAATTCATATATGAACTATGTGAAATATTTGATTCGATTTGCCCTATTTGAACGTTTCAAATTTTTAGAATTTGAACTCGAGCATGCCTAATTTGTGTAATATGTGAATTATATGATTCTTGGACTTAATTGTATGTTTTAAACTTGTTTTGGACTTGTTTGATTTTGTTGGGACTCAATTGATCTTTATTTCAAACTTTCGGGGCCAATTTGTAATTTGGCCCCCCTTGAGTCATTCTTCCATAACTTGAGCTCGGGAACTCAGATTCGAGTTCCGTCTTTGCTAGTATACTCGAATTGATGATTTGGAGACAATGGAACAAACCTTGTACTTTTTTTGATTTTGACCCCCAACGATGCAGATTTTGACCTTACATACCTAATACGTGCCTATTAGCCTACTTGGAGACTTTGAAACCTAAACCTTACACTAGCATTGACTTTTAACCCCAAAGTGTCAGCCACCCTCTCTCATTTCTCCTAAATTTCGAACCAAGGAAGAGAAGGAAAGAGAAGAAGAGAACTCTATGCTCATCCCCTCCATTGTTGATCCTCAAGCTCAAGTTTTAAGCTATTCTTGCTCCATTTCTTCAAGGTAAGTTAGGAATTTTGATCTCCTTGGTGTTATGATTATTTTATTCTCCTTATATCATGTTTTAATGTTGGAGATCATGAGATTTTCTTGGGGTCATGAATAGTTAAGTTATGTGCAATTTTTTAAGGAACAATGCATCTCTTGCCTTTCATGAGTTTGGAGATAGATATATTGATCTTCTTGACTCCTTTATTGCTTTTAATTGTGCTTATTTAGTGGTAGTTGGTTGTATATTGAATTTCCATTAATGCTCTTTAAGGTGCTTGGGAGATATGTGATGAAATTCTTGAATTCTTTGTTCGATTTCTTTCCCGGTTCGAAGTTTCATGTATGGAGCTGATTCGGTATGTTTTTCTTACATGTATTTGTGGTATATTTGCATCATTTCATGTCCTTTTGTTGTTACTTTGGTTTAGGATCAGTTTTTGTAACACCCCGAGCGGTGGGGCGCCACACCCCCGCACTATGGCCCGACACGTGTACGAAATGGGAAATCCGCACACGCACCAAGTCACAGCGAACGGGTGACAAACCAAAATCCAACCTAAGGCTAGGCGGTCTAGACCCTGTACAGAGTACGCAAGAGAAAACAAAAGCAGAATGCGGAAGCATTTCAAAATATGAACTTTCAAAAATTTCATGCAACGAACCGAATTCATACAATCCAGAAAATAAATAAACATCAACTAAACGGGTTCAACTAGTTCCACTCACCTGTCCTAACCTGTCCCGAGTGCATACAATCAAAACGGGTTCAACTAATCCAAGCCCTGTCCTAACCTGTCCCGAAAATTCGTATATTCCAAACTTAAACATAAATCTTCATAGTGGCATAACAAAGCGAATAAATTAAACTTATACATTAAACAAATTAAATCAAATTCAAACGAATGCAAAACCTATACAAATACAAAGACCGACTCAACCCGAACAAAACGAAAGACTCGATTCAACCGCCTAGCACCAACGAGCTCCCAAAGCAAACCTGCAACTCAAACAAAAGAAGGGGGGAAAAAGAAACAACGAAGAGGGGTCAGTCCTAACGACTGGTGAGGGGGCTAACACACGCACCCATACATATACATACGAGCAGAGCATATATCAAATTTAAAAGTTCATGAACCGAGCCTGGTTTTTGCAATCTAAAACATTTTCCCGTGATAGTAAATATATAAAAGAGTTTAAGGCCCAAAGGCCAAAATCAACCAATTTTATTAATTATTAATCCATTCCCGTTTCACGAACTAAATTCAAAATCGAAATCAAACTAACTCGGAGAGTTCACGCTTAACTTACACTTGCTCAAAGCATAAACAGAAACAAATCCAATAAACAATCCCACCGCCACACCATTGGGGAAGAGAGGTGCCCCTCTCAACCCTCCACAGAACGAAACATGTGAACCGGAGGATCCCGCCCGGTTCCTTCGACGGCCAGCCAAAATGCGCTCCGTCGGCATAGAGGAACTAAGTCTCCCGTTGTTGGAGAAGTGCACAGGGGTCGTAACCGGCGACCCCAATGGTCGTCCCGGGTCTCCCTAACCCACAATCTCTGGGGCCCATCACACAAATACACACACACTTACACATATCACACTTACCAGACGAAACTTATCCGCAAATCATGCCCTGCTTAAACTCACACACACATTCACGCACACTCACACTTGTCGAAGCTTTTCCAAACAAACGTAAAATAGCTTATATATATATACAAAACATTTTCCAATTCTTTCATAACAAAAGGGACCAATTCCCACAAAATACATATCCGAACACATATCTATATACATATATATATATAGTTCACATGCGGGCTTCAAAATACACGTAAGGTTTTAGGTCGCTTTAACTAAAAGAAAGAAAACCTCACCGTACACCGACGAGCACGGAAAACAATGGCCAAGAAGTCCCACTGAAACCCGGACAGCTGACAGACACTCCCTGAACAACCCCTGAACAACTGAACACACAACACAGACTCAGACTCCCAAAACAACCAAACAGACGCACGGCCATGCTCACGAATACAAATGATGCAACATATAATCCATATTATTCAATCAAGTCATTCAGAGCATATTACAATTCGTAATACATATCAAAATATGCATAACTTATAAAATTCCTAACATTAATTACATAGAATAAATTAAGACATAAAGAATTCAAATCATATTATGCACAAAGTCTCACGAAATTAAACATGAATTACATAACAATATATATAAATTATACATTGACAATTCTCACGATATTCTAACAATTAGCATACTTGATCAATTCATTCAAATTAAATACAACGTATATTTTCATAATTCATTCCTTACATTTCATAAAATTCATAATCAATTAGTTTTCTAAAATTACACTAACACCCCTTAAACAAGAATTATTCTCAAATAAGTAGGCAAATAACGAGGCAATTAAATTCAATAAGACACGAATCAAGCTTCCATATATCATACAATTCACAAATTCCATTTCATAGTTCATACAAGGCCGAAATTACAATTAAAACAATTAACGAAAGCAAATACAACAACTTCAAAAATTCACATAAAATCAACCGGACATCCGATTGACGAACGGAAAGTGGCGTTGAACTCACCACAACGAAAGGAACCCGCTGACCGAAAGTCACCGGAATGTCGCCACCGTAGCCGGCCGAACCGCCACGTGCAGCTGCCGGACCACCACCTCCGGTGGTCGGAAAAATCCCCGGAAGGACAGAAACATACGCCTCGGCCTGCTCGACAAAAGCCCTCAAACAAATTCAGAAAATACCAAACACACAAGACTTCATTAAAGAAAAACCGAACCGAAACCCTAGAACGAAAACTGAAATTAAACGCAAACCGCCAAACGAAAATAAATTCCGGACATACCGTTGGAAAGCCCGTAACGAGCCCTACGAAAGCCCCAAGCCAAAACCCGGAAAAAGTCACCGGAAAATCGGACCGCCGGTCCAGACCGGTCCGCCACCGGTTCGCCGCCGCCGGCCGGTTCTCGAGTCGGGGCCAACACCATCCGCTACGTTCCAATATTCTGAGCAACTTCCGTGAAGGAACCACCACCAAAAACCCACCGCAAAAGGGCCAAATCCGCCGCCGAAAAGCCGCCGGTGCGCCACTCGCCGGTTCGGCCATCTCCGCCGCGATTCGTCTCAATCTGATGCCGGAAATGAGTCCAGGAGGTCGAAAACGTCCGGAAACCACCAAACCCCGTCGGAAAAAGTCGCCGGAAAACGGCGAAACACGCTGCTACAGTAACCGCCGCCGCGAGCTTCAGGCGGCGCGTGCGGCCTCCTCGCCGCCCCGTTGGCGGCGCCGTCTGTCCAGAAATTCACGCCGGGAGCTCCTCTACCTGGGTGGGTGGCGCTTGTCGCCGGAAGTCCACCAGAGACCGCCGCGAATGGGCGGCGAAGCCGCGGTCCACCACCACCCTCCGCGCGCGACTGAAATCCGGCGATTTCTCCGCCGTCGGTCGCCGGTTGGCCGAGTTCTTGGTACGGTTGTGACCGCGTCGTCGAGCCCGTCGAAAAGCACTAGTGGTTCGTCGAAATCCGTCGAGAAACGAACAAGTTTGGATTGTGTGTGAAAACACACCTCCGAGTGTGTGTGAACAGTGTTTGAATCGCTGGAGGAGGGAGAGAGAGCTGAAGCTGGAGTTTGTGGCACGCAAAACGATGAAGATCGATATTTATCCCGGTCCTCGCGCGAAGAAACGATCGGTAGAAAGGGCTAACGAAGTCAGAATTGGGCAAACTCAGAGTCTACGGACTCGTCTCGCTGCCCCGAACGCGTTAAAGGGGTCAAAGAGGTCGAAATCTCGATTGAACGAGGAATGACCGAAAAACCCAAAGAAAGAGAAAATTGCAAACAAGCCCCTAAACTCTTAAAGAGTTCAAAATAGGGCCGTGTAAAGCACAAAATCACATAATTACACACATAAAAAGGTTTAAAAGTGACGTACCTCATTTATAGGACGAGCGGGATGTTACAAACTTCCCTCCTTCAAAAGGACCTGTCCTCAGGTCCTACTGCTGAGTCGAAGAGCTTCGATCTGGACTACCTGCATCACTCTCCCCAAAATCGTATAGTCATAGCCCTGGCTGTAAAGTTTTACCCCTTTGATGACATCATCTCCCTTCAGGGTTTGGTAGCCACAGAGATCTGTCTGATCACTTCATTCAATCACCCATAGGTCACTGCATTCCAAGCTCGCCACCGTCACATCCTCATCGCTTAATGGCTGAAGTCAGGCCACCCACCACGCAACGGCAGCAAACAAGAGAGAATCCCATCTCTCAACACTCAAGTGAGAGCACCCCGTCTCTCAGCACACAAAAGAGAAAATCCCGTTCCTCAGCACACAAGGGAGAGACCCCGTCTCTCCGGCACAGAATTGAGAGAACCCCGTCTCTCAACCTAAGTCTGATAAATTCCACATCTCTCAGACAATCTAGTTTGAGAAAATCCGGCATTTCTCAAACCCTAAATCCAAGGGAATCCAGCAACCCTCGAATACCTAAGAACAAGAGAATCCAGCATCTCTTGTGCACAAAACTCAGAAAGAATCCAACATCTTTCTATCATTCAAATAGGGAGAATCCCACATCTCCCTAACACATAAATAGAGAGAGATCTCAACAACTCTCTAGCACACAGGTTCACTTACTCAGCAATCAAACAAACACACATTGGAGCAAACACTAGACGCAAAATATGTGATGCATGTTTAGTGTGCCTTATCACAACTGATATCGGCGTCCCTAGAGTATACATACATCATCCATGCTCAACTCAAGGGGGATATCGCGATGGAATGTCTGTAAAATAAGATTACAATATATGTATATGCATGAAAGGGGTAATAAGCAATCAAGAACATTAAACATAGAGGCACAAATAATTTACACAAGCATGCAATCAAATCAGTTGGCAAGAGTTCACAAACAACAGAAAACTTTAAATTACGAAATTAAATCAATTAGTCACGTTATTACACACGTTGTCACACACGTCAAACAAAATAAAATATAATTACTTATGCAATGCATGTGTGCAAATGCCATGAATGTTTAATGTACCGTTCACCGTGGCAATGAAGTTGTGGTTGACAATTTCTTTAACTTGAACGAATAATCAATTCCTTAACTGACCGTAGTTCCAACTTTCCATTTTACATTCTTTGATGTTTCCTCGCATCCTCCGGTTCAAAAGGGTCTCGAACCGTTTCAATTAGTTGTCGGAGCCAAGTGATCCGTAGGCTCTTCCGAAGTCCCGATAAAGTTCGCGAGAAATAAAATTTGCTGCCTCCATCATCGGTAAGGTTTCTTATAACGTTCATGAAGGGATCAATGGAGAATCCTTAATCAATCCCACTTTGCCACCGTCATTTTAACTGATGCTCCCGTCCTCGTAATTTGGTGAAGTTGGCTTTCAAAAACATTGCCACGAAATTCCTTATTTTAAAGTTTTCCCTTTTTCCTTAGTACAAGTGTAACTACTCTTGTTAATGTCTTTAAAATAGTCTGACCCTCCCTTGAATGACTCTGAAGTCTGAATGGTACAATTGCTTCGATTTCTTCGTTGCTACCTCACGCCATCCAGAGTTTAAAAATCCTGGTGTCCTTATAAAACATGTTACTCCCGAGCACCTCGATAATCAAAAGATCTAATATCCCCATCGTAGACAAATATCTTCTTTCATCCTCCCTATACTCTGAGCTGGTTAGATCAATCGTACACTTTTGATCACCCCTGTTCGGATTCCAATGAGGCTTCAACTAAGACAGCACTTGGTGAATCAGATAGATGACCACCTAAAATACAATCACGAATCTAATGCATGTAGGGTTAGGGATGTGAATGGCATATACTCATTAATCAGCAAGAAAACAATCGAGCACGTAGAACAAAAAGATCAGAATAATTACAATTTAATCCAATGCATGATGCATGTGCTATGAATGCATGATACCTGTTTCCATTATATTAGCATCGAACCCTGACTGAATTCTTGTTGAGATTCGTTTGCTCCAAGTAGTCAGAAGATGGAAGTCTCAAATCCTCTTTCATCAATTGGTAGAAGTGGGAAGTGTTGTCACGATCAATTACAATTTTGGTGCCAAGGAGTCACCCTACAATTCACAATTTGAATAAATATTTATGCATGGGAGTTAGTAAATGGATATGTCATATAATGAAAACAATTAAGAGCACCAACTAAATGCAGATGCAACACATAATTTACAAAAATTTAAAGCATAACAATGATAATGTTATAAAAATCGTAATCATAGTGTACACATAATCACATAAGCTCAGACAAATTCATATAGAGAAGTCAATATTTCACATTAAACGAATGCAATGCACAAGTACTCCTATGCCGTACGACCTAAACTGACACGACCCGACTCCAGAGCACCGGTTTTGAACCTGGTAGCTCTGATACCACATAAGATGTAACACCCCGAGCGGTGGGGCGCCACACCCCCGCACTATGGCCCGACACGTGTACGAAATGGGAAATCCGCACACGCACCAAGTCACAGCGAACGGGTGACAAACCAAAATCCAACCTAAGGCTAGGCGGTCTAGACCCTGTACAGAGTACGCAAGAGAAAACAAAAGCAGAATGCGGAAGCATTTCAAAATATGAACTTTCAAAAATTTCATGCAACGAACCGAATTCATACAATCCAGAAAATAAATAAACATCAACTAAACGGGTTCAACTAGTTCCACTCACCTGTCCTAACCTGTCCCGAGTGCATACAATCAAAACGGGTTCAACTAATCCAAGCCCTGTCCTAACCTGTCCCGAAAATTCGTATATTCCAAACTTAAACATAAATCTTCATAGTGGCATAACAAAGCGAATAAATTAAACTTATACATTAAACAAATTAAATCAAATTCAAACGAATGCAAAACCTATACAAATACAAAGACCGACTCAACCCGAACAAAACGAAAGACTCGATTCAACCGCCTAGCACCAACGAGCTCCCAAAGCAAACCTGCAACTCAAACAAAAGAAGGGGGGAAAAAGAAACAACGAAGAGGGGTCAGTCCTAACGACTGGTGAGGGGGCTAACACACGCACCCATACATATACATACGAGCAGAGCATATATCAAATTTAAAAGTTCATGAACCGAGCCTGGTTTTTGCAATCTAAAACATTTTCCCGTGATAGTAAATATATAAAAGAGTTTAAGGCCCAAAGGCCAAAATCAACCAATTTTATTAATTATTAATCCATTCCCGTTTCACGAACTAAATTCAAAATCGAAATCAAACTAACTCGGAGAGTTCACGCTTAACTTACACTTGCTCAAAGCATAAACAGAAACAAATCCAATAAACAATCCCACCGCCACACCATTGGGGAAGAGAGGTGCCCCTCTCAACCCTCCACAGAACGAAACATGTGAACCGGAGGATCCCGCCCGGTTCCTTCGACGGCCAGCCAAAATGCGCTCCGTAGGCATAGAAGAACTAAGTCTCCCGTTGTTGGAGAAGTGCACAGGGGTCGTAACCGGCGACCCCAATGGTCGTCCCGGGTCTCCCTTACCCACAATCTCCGGGGCCCATCACACAGATACACACACACTTACACATATCACACTTACCAGACGAAACTTATCCGCAAATCATGCCCTGCTTAAACTCACACACACATTAACGCACACTCACACTTGTCGAAGCTTTTCCAAACAAACGTAAAATAGCTTATATATATATACAAAACATTTTCCAATTCTTTCATAACAAAAGGGACCAATTCCCACAAAATACATATCCGAACACATATCTATATACATATATATATATATAGTTCACATGCGGGCTTCAAAATACACGTAAGGTTTTAGGTCGCTTTAACTAAAAGAAAGAAAACCTCACCGTACACCGACGAGCACGGAAAACAATGGCCAAGAAGTCCCACTGAAACCCGGACAGCTGACAGACACTCCCTGAACAACCCCTGAACAACTGAACACACAACACAGACTCAGACTCCACACAAAACAACCAAACAGACGCACGGCCATGCTCACGAATACAAATGATGCAACATATAATCCATATTATTCAATCAAGTCATTCAGAGCATATTACAATTCGTAATACATATCAAAATATGCATAACTTATAAAATTCCTAACATTAATTACATAAAATAAATTAAGACATAAAGAATTCAAATCATATTATGCACAAAGTCTCACGAAATTAAACATGAATTACATAACAATATATATAAATTATACATTGACAATTCTCACGATATTCTAACAATTAGCATACTTGATCAATTCATTCAAATTAAATACAACGTATATTTTCATAATTCATTCCTTACATTTCATAAAATTCATAATCAATTAGTTTTCTAAAATTACACTAACACCCCTTAAACAAGAATTATTCTCAAATAAGTAGGCAAATAACGAGGCAATTAAATTCAATAAGACACGAATCAAGCTTCCATATATCATACAATTCACAAATTCCATTTCATAGTTCATACAAGGCCGAAATTACAATTAAAACAATTAACGAAAGCAAATACAACAACTTCAAAAATTCACATAAAATCAACCGGACATCCGATTGACGAACGGAAAGTGGCGTTGGACTCACCACAACGAAAGGAACCCGCTGACCGAAAGTCACCGGAATGTCGCCACCGTAGCCGGCCGAACCGCCACGTGCAGCCGCCGGACCACCACCTCCGGTGGTCGGAAAAATCCCCGGAAGGACAGAAACGTACGCCTCGGCCTGCTCGACAAAAGCCCTCAAACAAATTCAGAAAATACCAAACACACAAGACTTCATTAAAGAAAAACCGAACCGAAACCCTAGAACGAAAACTGAAATTAAACGCAAACCGCCAAACGAAAATAAATTCCGGACATACCGTTGGAAAGCCCGTAACGAGCCCTACGAAAGCCCCAAGCCAAAACCCGGAAAAAGTCACCGGAAAATCGGACCGCCGGTCCAGACCGGTCCGCCACCGGTTCGCCGCCGCCGGCCGGTTCTCGAGTCGGGGCCAACACCATCCGCTACGTTCCAATATTCTGAGCAACTTCCGTGAAGGAACCACCACCAAAAACCCACCGCAAAAGGGCCAAATCCGCCGCCGAAAAGCCGCCGGTGCGCCACTCGCCGGTTCGGCCATCTCCGCCGCGATTCGTCTCAATCTGATGCCGGAAATGAGTCCAGGAGGTCGAAAACGTCCGGAAACCACCAAACCCCGTCGGAAAAAGTCGCCGGAAAACGACGAAACACGCTGCGACAGTAACCGCCGCCGCCGCCGCGAGCTTCAGGCGGCGCGTGCAGCCTCCTCGCCGCCCCGTTGGCGGCGCCGTCTGTCCAGAAATTCACGCCGGGAGCTCCTCTACCTGGGTGGGTGGCGCTTGTCGCCGGAAGTCCACCAGAGACCGCCGCGAATGGGCGGCGAAGCCGCGGTCCACCACCACCCTCCGCGCGCGACTGAAATCCGGCGATTTCTCCGCCGTCGGTCGCCGGTTGGCCGAGTTCTTGGTACGGTTGTGACCGCGTCGTCGAGCCCGTCGAAAAGCACTAGTGGTTCGTCGAAATCCATCGAGAAACGAACAAGTTTGGATTGTGTGTGAAAACACACCTCCGAGTGTGTGTGAACAGTGTTTGAATCGCTGGAGGAGGGAGAGAGAGCTGAAGCTGGAGTTTGTGGCACGCAAAACGATGAAGATCGATATTTATCCCGGTCCTCGCGCGAAGAAACGATCGGTAGAAAGGGCTAACGAAGTCAGAATTGGGCAAACTCAGAGTCTACGGACTCGTCTCGCTGCCCCGAACGCGTTAAAGGGGTCAAAGAGGTCGAAATCTCGATTGAACGAGGAATGACCGAAAAACCCAAAGAAAGAGAAAATTGCAAACAAGCCCCTAAACTCTTAAAGAGTTCAAAATAGGGCCGTGTAAAGCACAAAATCACATAATTACACACATAAAAAGGTTTAAAAGTGACGTACCTCATTTATAGGACGAGCGGGATGTTACAGTTTTCTTGAGAGTTTGCAAGCTTTTCCTCGTGTTTTGGCCCTTGACCTTAATCCATGACCGTGGATTTTGCTTTGAAAATAATCCACGGGGGTAGATTTGAGGCAGGCCCTTCTCAAAACCATCTGCCTTGAATCCACGGATGTGGATTTCCCTTTGAAAAAAATCCACCGAGGTGGATTTAGGGCAGTAGCACTTTTTGCCCGAACTTTGTTTTCTTGTTTCTTTTCGCTTGTTTGAGTCTCTCCCATCCCTAATATGATCCCTAAGCTTTGCTAACATGTATTATTATATGCTAATTTGTTTGTAGTTCATTTTTAATTTATTTGATATGATTTGAACGAGTTATGATTCGATATGTCTTAAATGATACGTGTAATCTTTTCTTGTGTAGTTTACTTCCTTTATGCATTTTAAACTCAAGAACGCTTATGGTATGCTATAATATGATACATTATGAGTTTATTTGATATGATATGAGTTTAATTCTTGAATTCTTAATGTGATATTTCGTTATTTGCTCCGTTTTGCCTAAGTATGAATTTATATGACTTGCATTGTATCCACTTGCATTTGTATGCATTGCCGTGCGCCTAATTAGTTCATGATTGAGTCTAAGTCTTGAGTATGTTTTTGTTTGTTCCAGATTTGAGTTTGAGATGTGTCGGATCAGCCATTTAGCCTCTTCTTGGCCGTCAACGCTCGTCCACGAGCACTTTTGGTGAAAGGTGAGGTTTAGGATCTTTTCCTTTAGTTAATCGACCTATGGCCTAAATGTGATGATTTCTCACCCGCATGCGAGTATACTATATATTTATATATTAGGTATGTGTCATATGATATGTTTATGACCTTGTCATATGATTAAACGTTTTGAACTATAAGTATGAGCGCATATAAGCTTGAAAATATTTTGCAACGAGGCTATGCTCCAAATCGTGTGTTATCATGCAAGCTAGGATCTACCTCAACATCTTAATGTTAAGGAAGACACGGAGAGGTACGCGTATAACGTATGCCGAGTTGCAAGGTAAGGTATGCTCGATAAGATATGTAAGTTACGTTTAATTTTGTAGCGAGTTAAGTAAGTCTAATGAGATAATTGGTTATTAATGGGCCCCGGAGACATGGGTAAGAACGTCCGGGATGGCAAGGGCTGTCGGGTTAATCCTGTGCAGGGTCTCCATTTGGAGTACTTATGCGCGACTCTTGGAGGTTGAGGAGGGGTGGTGCTTCAAGCACATTGTGGGTTAGCTACCCCATATGCATCGATAATCAGGTGGAGAGGGTTTGATTCCTGAAATACCATTGTTGTTGGGGATGGATACGTTTTTATGTATTTACGTTTTCTTGGTTTTCTTACATCGTAGAGGAGTAAGGGTTAGGTGTCGATTGTAGCACCCGCATCGATAGGTGCCACATTCCCCACACCATGAGTCCAATGCATGTATGAAATAAAAGTCCATACATGAACCAAACACGTGGCGAACGGGTGACAAATTAAAAGAATTCAACCTAGCTAAGCGGGGCTAACCCTTAAACCAAAATACAAGACGATGTAATAAATAAAGCAGAAGCATAATACCATAATGAAAGCATACGAATCAAATATTACAACAAAGGCCTACATGGCCACCATATAATAATTACAACTATTCTCCCAAAAGAGATTAATACATGAATAATAGTAGTAAAGTATGAGATCCTAAAAGATAAAGACATGCTAGGACCAAAATAAAGACTTCAAGAAGACCTTATTCCCCGCTTAGCATACCCTGCAAAAGACTAAAACAACGTGGGGTGTCAGTCCAAGGACTGAGTGAGGGGCATAATAATTATATCACATGCACATGCAATCCATAACTCTGAGTGAAGTTTTAGAATGACCCAAGTGGGGAGTTTAATACAAGCATCGCTCGAAATTACGAATATCAACTTATTACTTGACAATTCATAAACATTAAGTGGCCCGACGAGTGGGTAATTCTCCAACCTTACCCCCATAGTGTGTGCATAAAACTCGATTAAGCGATCATGCATAACATAATCTTAATATTTATAATCAAATCATATGAAATACACTACAAAAAACTGGCCAAAAATCGACGGGAAACTCCCGTCGGATTTTTGTCGGAACTTCCAATGGAGGGCCGACGACTATCCGAAGGCATTCCTATGAAAAATTACCCAAAAAATGGGGCAGGAAGGTCGTCATATGTTCGTAGGATTCCCGTCGAAATTGTTGGCGGGTTTCCAAAAAAGTGTATGCCAAATATTCCGATGGCAAGGTTATCGGAACTGCGTTAGGAATCCTTTAGGGAATTAGGCGTAATTGTAGGGCCAAAATTGTCCAACGATTGCCCGTGGTAAAACCGTTGCAACTCCGTCGGTATTTTTCTCGCAGACGTGTCCAACGGTTTTCGAAGGCCTAGTTCCGTCGGGATCTTTGCATAAGAATTGAGAAAATAACTAACGGACACTGTGCCCGTTGGTATGTCGCCAAAATTTTCCTTTCATTCAGATTCCGATGGTCGTCTGACGGACCTCTTTCGTCGGTGTCTGCGATGAGTTTGTTTTATTTGGAAATGGAATTTTTCGAGGGACTCATGTCGATGGAATCCCTTCGAAAATGTTATTGAAAAAATATACCAACGAAAACCCGACAAACCTTTGTCGTTGGTATTTCTGTATTTTAATTTGTATTATTTCCGATGATGATTGTCGTTGCTTATCCATTGGTTTTTGTCATTAAATTTTTGTACCGACAGGATTCCCATGGTATTTTCCCATTGGAATCCGATAAAAGGAAATGACCTATGTATCCTTCAGATGTTAAGAAGTAAATGCCTGTATTCTTTCCGTATTTCGCTGTTTGAAGTTCCAACGTTTATTGTTGAGATTGCAAAGAGGGGAAATTGCGTCCCAATCAAGACGGATTTAGTGTGAGCGGTTTCATTAGCATTTGGTTGAAAAGGGGCTCCAACATTTATTTTTAGCTGCAATATTCAGTTTTAGTGCGCGAACGGTTTGGTTAGGGTTTGGGAAGCTTGTATGTCGGATGCTAAGGTCCATTGCTAGGGTGTGATTCGGCAATTCCAGGTAAGAATACTGTATTTTTTGCAGTTACATTTTTTGATTTTGTAATTCCAGGTAACAATGCTGTAGCTACTTAGGGTTTTTTCTATATTTGGGAAAATTAAAATTTATGGTTTTCTTTTTGGATGCGTGATAATTTTCGTAGTTGAGATTCTATAGTTTGATGAATTTTTGACAACCTCAACACCCTTTGCTCATTTCTTGATACTACACCCGAGAGTCCCAAGGCTTGAAATTCTTACCAAAGATTGGAGTTTCAGGTTAATAAATGTAGTTCAAGAGATGCTTCAGAGTTGTTTGTAAGCAGTAAGTATATGCAACTTAAACTCAGATGTTTAATTTATGTGGTTTTATTTAGTACTGAGTTAGGTTATGGTTGAAATTGATTTTCGAAGTAGGGTTGTCGGTTGACATCACAACTGGAACAACGGGTATTTTCGCTGTTTGGTGTAGTTAAAGAAAGTGAGAATTCTATGTGTATCTTTTTGCACTAATGCGCAGATACTTTTCAATTTATAGATAAAAGGGTTGTGTGATCGAAAGCATCTTAGATTCCCCCTTTTGTGTTAGATTTAGACTTGTTGATGTGTGCTTACATTGTGTTGCCTTAGGTTATTATGTCATAGTGTTGTTCCCTGTGCCTTATCCTGTTAATAACAAACGAATTTAATTTAGTTTGTGACAAGGGTTCTGACAGCTTTTGTGATGGCCTAATTATGACTTTATGATATATTAAACAATTATTTTGTTGTGGCATTGTGAATATAATTTTGAGTTTATGATGCATTTAACACTTAGTTTGTTGTTACTCCATTTGACAAACATCATGAAGCCAGTGTTTCTTATTTTTTAAATGGTATAGTGCAGTGGTTTGTGCCAAATAAGGCTTTATTTTCAAACATGTTTGACTGTGATTGCAAGATTTTTTATGTCTTGTGTTGCTGAAAATGGGATAATTCAGGTCTGTGTGAAGTTGTGATGTTATTATGGATGTGCTATCTCTTAAAGTTCTGCCTATGTGACTGATTATGAGGACTGCTTATGAGATTATAAGGTCATGGTGCATTGAACACTTAGCATTCTCATGTCATTTAGCATTGAACAGCTTGTTTGCAACTTTGTGTTGACGAAATATTCTTTTGCTTTGTTTTTCGACAGGCTGCTCATAGATAATACTCTATCTTTCTTGAAGGATACGCATCCAAATCTTTAGGGTCAAGCAACAAAAAACAATCTGAGGTACAATGATTACTTGAAATATTTTCAAGGCTTTATTTTTATACATGTTTAAGTGTGATTGCAAGATATTTGCTATTTCGGGTCACTGAAAATGGGATATATCAGGACTATGAAGTTGTAGATGTGACTGGAGTTATGTGTAGGTTGTAGGATTTGCAAACAATAATGATGTAATAAAAAACCAAAGAAAACTGTTTATGTATGTTATATGTTGTAATATAACATACATAAAACTGATGCATTCTGTATTAAAATGGCTAAAGTGTTAATGTATGTATACAGACATAGTTAAATTAAATTTGTAGCAAAGACATGTTTGTTTGATGATGTATAGCATGTTGTGATTGTATGTGAGTGATATGTGTGGAAGTGAATATTAGTTATTATACAAATGTGTGTAATAGTAACACTGATGTTTAATTTTGAGCTTATTAAGGTTGTTTCGTACGTGAACATCAAGACTGTGATGCCACGATAGCTACTGTGTTTGGTATCTAGAATACAATAATTCAGGTGACAATCTATTTCTTACACTGGTTTGCCTTAATTTCAAAGATTCTAATTTGTGTATTGATCTGAAATTGTCAAAATTGGAGGGTGTTATAAGCCTAGTTATGTTATGGCGATAAATATGATGTCCCTTTGTGCATGTTTGGCTGTTATATAGTTTAAGGGTAAAACTAATGAATCCAACATGGTATCTTGACTTGCTTTCAAAACGATAAATGATTTTTTTTTTTTTTTGGCTGTTACATAGATTAAGCATAGATGCCTACAAATCCACTGTTTTCCCCGTTTATGTTGTTTGGGTGCTGTATATATGAGGTATCATTTGCAAATTGCACAATATGAAATAGGTTTATTCTAAAAATTCTGAACATTATGATAAACAAAGTTAGTTTATCAACTATTTTAGTTGTATAGGATTATTTAGTATTCGAAAGTGTTAGAATATTAACTATTAAAGTTGAAAGAGTTCAGAAACGTTAGTTAATCTATTATTGTGAAACTCTTACCATAATGTAAAACTGTGATATGTTCAGCCTGGATTCATCTAATATATTGTATAATACTTCAAATGTTATGATATTCATTATTTTAATTTGTACTTCATGTAGCAAAATTGATGACATACTCCACCATATATGTAATCTAATTTACTAAATTTACTCTAAATGTAGATCATGGATATTCCTCCCCACAAACTTTAGATGTACAATCGAGCAAATCCTAAACGGGGAGGATACAGGGTAGAATATATCCAAGGGATTGAGACTTTTATTGAGCATGCAAGTAAATTAGAGCCATTTGTTAGAGAAGGGGTCATACATTGTCCTTGTAAGAAATGTATAAGGAAGTATGATTTGTTGAAACCAGGTGATTTGCGACGACATTTGTACGTAAATGGTTTCAAACCTAACTACTGGTATTGGACTAACCACGGGGAGACAACACTGCATATTGATTATGGGTTGCAACCTCGCCTATTGACCATTGGTGGCCCTAGCAACACAAATAACCAAAATCCCAAAGATCCTTTAAGCCGGTATAGGGAGATGTTTTTTGATGCAGCCATCCAAGATGGTGGGGCAATGTCAGGCGAAGATGAGGCACCTAATTCAGAGACACAAAGTTTTCATGACCTTTTTTATGAATACAACAAACCCGTGTGTGATGGGTGCGATAAACACTCCCCGTTGCCAGTTGCAGCCAGAATATTGAGTATTCAAAATGATTACAATGCAACACATGACCTGGTCGATGAATTCATCTAGTTAATGTTAGATGTATGCCCGACGGGTAACAGTGTGCCTAGAAACTTCTACGAAGCACAAAAACTTGTACATAAATTAGGGTTACAAATCATTAAGATTGATTGTTGTGTTAGAGGTTTCCTGTTGTATTACAAGGATAATGCAGAACTAACTGAATGCAAATTTTATGGTTCTGCGAGGTACGAGGAAAAAGAGAATGCTAGAGGCAAGAGGAAAATAACACCAGTCTCTAGAATGCATTATCTTCCTGTCATTCCAAGATTGAAACGTCTATATGCGTCAATGAGCTCGGTGACACATATGCCTTGGCATGCAAATAACAAAAGGCCAGAAGGGACAATGTCCCATCCGTATGATGGAAAAGTATGGAAATATTTTGACGAGACACATCCTGAGTTTACGAGTGACCCGAGAAATGTAAGACTTGCGTTGTGCGCTGATGGGTTCACTCCGTATTCGCAGTTAGCAAGATCGTATTCATGTTGGCCTGTCATTGTCACACTATATAATCTTCCACCAGAAATGTGCATGACGATGCCCTATTTGTTCTTGACGTGTGTCATTCCTGGGCCCAACAATCCGAAGCAGAACATTGATGTATATTTACATCCGTTGATTGACGAGTTGAAAGAATTAAGGGATGTTGGTGTGCCAACATATGATGCAGCTACGAAGTAAAATTTTAATCTGAGAGCTGCATTGATGTGGACGATAAACGACTTCCCAGCTTATGCCATGCTTTCTGGGTGGAGCACGCATGGTAGATTAGCATGCCCGTATTGCATGGATGAAAGTAAGGCAACTTACTTGGTTAACGGTAGTAAATTTAGTTGGTTTGATTGTCATAGGATGTTTCTTGAACCGAATTATAACAGCCCTAATTTGGGGCCAAGAAGAAATAGGTAAGTAAAGAGTGAGAAGAAAACATTTATAACCTCGATCCCTATTAATTCTCTTTATGCATTGCATTTTATGTGACTTATGTGCTCTTATGTGCTATAATTTAATTAAATGTTCGTAAATTTAATTCTTTCCTCTATTTAGCTTGTACCTCGAAACTCTTTTCATAGAATCCTAGAAATCTAGTATTCATTCCTTTCTAGCACCTAAAATCCCTTCATATGCTTCAAAACCCATTCCTACAATTTTAGGTTGGAAATTACAAAAATACCCCTAAAGCCCTAGAATTTTCCTACATTCTCTGAAATACTTTTCCTATCCGATATTATAGTCAAAACGATCCTTGAATTATTTTATGAATTTTCATACATTTATCAAAACTTGATTCCAATCATAGCATATTTTATTAATATTTTCCATTTTAATTTTATTTTAAACAATTAGCTTTCATTCAATATTCGAAATTTTATTTAAAACGTTTCTTGAATTTTTCCCTAAACTATGATAATTTTTACAACCTTTAAACTTTATCATAGCTTCGTTTATATAATTTTCTCATGATTTTCATCATCTTTAACGTTCATAATTTATAAATAAAAACTCTAAATATTACACATTTATAATCATAATGAAGCTTTTTTTTTCACTCATTCTTTCATTAATTTACTACTTCAAGTTTTTACCTCTCGACTCTTAAATAAATTTTATATCATTTTATATTTATTTTTATTCAACATGGCATCATTCATGACAACATAGTCTTCTAGAAAGTTTAAATAAGTGAATATAATTTCTCCACAATTCTTATATTATTACCAAGCATATGTTTAAGTTATAAGATAACCACATCTCTTAAATAATTACCAAGCATTTGTTTGAATTAAGAGACATCCACATCTCCCCTAAACTCTTAGAAATTGCTCTAAAACCCCTCATGACTACCTATAAATACCCCTCTCAAGCATCATTTCTAACTCACAAATCAACACACAAATCTCTCCCCTCACTCTCCTCCCACACGCCACACCCCTCCCATTCAAGAGACAAAGGTTAGTTTTTGTGCTTTAATTTATGCTTTAATTCATGCTTTATTATATATTTAGATTATGCAATTTAATTTATATTTTACATGTTTTAAATTATGTTAGAGAATTATGCTTTAGGAAATTTATTTTCATGAATTAAAGTTAGGAATTTAAATACATGATTGTTATATGTATTTATTTAAATGTGTGTTTGAATATTCATAAGTATTTTCTTGAATGTTAGAACAAATGTATGTTTAAATAATTTATTTAGAATTATTTTTCATAGAGAATTTATATATTTTGCAATATTATGCTTCAATTATATGATATAAATATGAATATGATTAAGCATGTTACACACCCTCTTTGAATATTGAAATAGGCCCAAGAACATGTTCTTAATGTTCTTGAAGTGTGTGTGTACCGTGTGTGCCTAGTGTGTGTAAGTATATGTTCGATTTTGTGTTTAAAAGTGTTTAATCCCCTATAATTAAATAGTAACCGTTTTTCAAAAGTAACTTTGACTTTTAATTTTAAATGAACACTTTGACTCATAAAATCTTGTAGAAATTTCAAATATTAATATAAAATAATATTTTGGATTTTTAGAAAGAACTTTTATCTAGAATTTCCAAAAAACGGGGATTAAATAACAATTTCCAAAAAAATAACTCTAGCTTATTAAAATTTCTTGTGCATTGTTTATTTGAGTATTAAAACTTAGTCCTAAACCGGTAGTACTTTCAGGCGAGGATATAATTGAACAGTGGAATCCCAAGGATTTTATCTAGACCGTCAAGACACTCAGTGAGGGTTAAAATGTTTTCAACTGGAATCATGCTATACATATGTATTTATATAAAAACTATTTCCAAGCCTACCTATCATTTTGATTTACTACCCTATATATATATTTATTGTACTACAATGTCCCTCTTAAGGGAAAAATACTTTCATGCCGGAATCAACGTTTTACTAGGACTTTATATATTTTAAGTCCACTTTATCAAAACGTTGACTCCGGGTTATGCAAGAAAAATATTGTTCTTGATTCATGTTATGGGCCCCGGCTGTATCCGTAACGAGCAATTACCCGGAAGGTATCGGGCCGAGGGTATTGTTGGTGCTGCGGACTGCCACCACCTCTTGGTAGTGGTTTAACTGGAGGTTAGTTACTCCACGCCAAGGGATGAGGGAGAGATAGCTGCTTCCCAAATCGTGTTCGTGGTCTCTAGGGTTTGATTCCCTATTGACATCAAGGAGTAGTGGAGTTAATATTCTTGGTTTTATTGAATTATCGGTGTCCTGATCAACGCCGTTACTATTTTATCATGATTTAAGGAGTTATGGATGGAGAGGCCTAGCTTGCGGGCATTAATGTTCTTGTTACAAACGGTTCATATATCTACAAATATTCCAAACTACCCCTATCCCTGTTTTATAATTATTATGAACCATTTCCTATTTGTTATATCCTATTGTTAATATTTCAGATCAAGATCTTCTTGATCATATACATATATATATATATATACATATACATATAAGTTATTAAACCCCTTCACTTAGTCACTTTGACTAACCTCTCGCCTGGTTTCAAATGCATGATTTCAGGAATCCACGGAACGACGTCTTAGAGGTATCTTGAAGCCTTAATGTAACACCCCAAGCGGTGGGGCATCACACCCCCGCACTATGACCCCGACACATGTACGAAATGAAGAGTCCACACACGCACCAAGTCACAGCGAACGGGTGACTAACGAAAAACGCACCCACTAGCTAGGCGGTACCTAACCCTGTACAGAAGAAAATAAGCGAAACAAGATAGCGGGAGCAATACAAAATGGAAACTTTCAAAAACTTTCATACGTTAAACATATTAAGCAATACGGAAATCAAAATCATCTACACGGGTTCAACTAATCTATCGAACCTGTCCTATCCTGTCCCGAACAATTACACAGCAAGACGGGTTCAACTAATCCGAGCACCTGTCCTAACCTGTCCCGAATTCCAATCAATCAAATCATACGTGCAACCTGCTCACAACATATCTTATACAAAATTTACAAATTATAAATCAGAACAAAATACTTAACAAACTGAAACGTGCAGACACAGACTCAAAAGACATGACACATCGCCACCTAGCACGAACTCCAACGTGAACCGAAACCGAAACCTGCACACTAAAAACATAAACCGGGAGGGGTCAGTCCAAAGACTGAGCGAGGGGTTACCCACACACACCTACACATATATAGAGCACAACACGTAGAAGAAGCAATGTTCGTGAACCCGGGTTTAGTTTTTGCACGCCAAAACATTTTCCCGTGATAATATACATATAGGGAGACTTATCAAACAGACCAAACAAATCTTAAATCAAAGGTTTCTTAAGGCACAACTCAGATTCATGCAGACTTAGTACACATATCGGAACGTAACTCGTTAGTATAAAAGTAAACCAATTTTTATCTTAATTTAAAAATCTACCCCCGTTTCACGAACTTATGACAGACGGACAGACAGAACACTCTGCGGGTACGAATTCAATCCAACCAAACTCCTCAGATCACATACAGGCATAAACAAACGGAATCAAAACAAACATACCTTCCTTCACACCGTTTGGGGAAGAGAGGTGTCCCTCTCAACCCCTACACAGAAATGTAATGAGACGGGGGATCCACCCGCTCCTTCGACGGGTTACGTAGCATGCCGTCGGCTCAAGAAGACCCGCTTTCCCCTCGACCTCCTGAGGATGAGCTAAGTCTCCTTTTTGTGGAGAAGTGCAGAGGTGTCGTAACCGGCGACCCCATAGTCGTCCTGGGTCTCCGTTACCCACAACTCCGGGGCCCATCACACAGATAAACAGACATATATCGGAAACTTAACCCGCCACACACAGACAGATAGACATATCTCATGCATATCGTACTTATCATACCGTACGTACATATCACGCAGACTGGCCTCGAAATCTTAACATATCAAAGCTAAGCATATATAGGCTCGTACATAGCGTTTCTTACTTTCAAACTTATGACAAAACCATCAAAGTACATATTTCACACATATCTACGTATATACAAGGCTTATAAACCGCACACATTCGAAAACGGGCACAATGCAATAGGGTATAACTATATCCTAACCTCACCTGGTACCAAACAAAGCTGCAGACAAAGCAACCGGTTCACCCCGGAACCTGCACGACTCACTTGTCACCACCTCGGGTGCACCTGAACAACTGGACACACAAAACACAACACTGGCTCAGACTTAGACTCAGACAACCACACAGAGACGCACGACAATGCTCAAGCACTCAAGGAATGCAATCACATAAGCAGAGTTCAAAGTCGTATTAATTACATTCAAACAAAACATTAAGGCATGTTCATGTGTACAATTAATGCAATTAAGGGAACTCGAAAGGCAATGGAGTTCACATTCTTTCATATCAATATATTGCACATTTACAAAGAAAAAGAATCAAATTCACATATATATTTCATAAATTTATATGTATTACAAAGCCAAACAAATCATATAATAGCATGTTTCAAATTTCATTTAAAGCTCACAAAATTACATATTAAATTCTAACCATGCTAAGTTCAGATAATTCATTTATGGCATACCCAATTCATATATCACATAACGGATTCAATTATCAAGGTTGAACTAATCAAATCAAACAAATTCATCTTGTTTCAAAAATTACATAGACACCCCCTCTAATCTAATCAATTAGCATCAATTTAATATATCGGGATTCAATTTGCAATTCAAAGCATCAATACATATCACATTTCATTAAATATATAATTTCGTATACATTGGAGTTCATATAAATCGATAAGTCAAGCAAATTGCAATTAAATTACATTTAGTACAATTAGTCAAATAAATCACATATGTACAAATAAATTCGCAGAAATTAAACCGAGTGTCCGATTAGCCAACGGAAAGTGGTGTTGGACTCACCACGACGAAGCGGACAAGTTGTCCGAAGGTCACCGGAGCACCGCCGCCGGAGCTGCCGGAACAGTGGCCGACCGCCGTTCGGCCGCCGCCGGAACATGCCTGAAAAATCCCAAAAATTCACCAGTGCAAGGATTCCTCGTGCTCATTCCAATTCCTCGATCAATTTCTGAAAATTCCAAGCCAATTGTCTCCAATTTTAAATCCAGGAACACGAAAACCCTAAAATCTTCAAACTCAAATTACTTCCAAACCGGTGAACCAAAATGCAAACCGGTGAACCAAAATGCGATCCGTAAAAGGCATTGTTTTACCCGTGATGAGCTCTTCGAAAGCCCCAACGTAGCTCGCCGGAAAAATCCTCGGAGACCTCCGCCACCGCGAACCGCCGCTGCACCGCCGTGAACCGCTGCCAATCGGTTGGATCAAGAGTCGTGTAATTAAAGGCTACTAGTTCTCGCCGTTCCGGACAACTTTCGTGAAGGGCCCGAGGCTAAAAGATCGCCGGAAAAGGCCCCCGTTGGCCGTCGAAGTTTCTGCCACCACACGCCTCCCCGGAACCACCACCTACGGCCAAAATTCACCCAAAATGATACCGGAAATGGACTCAGTGGGTCGAAAAAGGGTAGGAAACACCAACCTTGGTCCGAAAAAGCCGTCGGAAGGTGGCGAAACTCGCCGCTATAGTGTCGTGCCACCGCCGCCGCGAGCTTTGGCCGGCGCGTGCGGCCCCCTCGCCGCCCCGATGGCGGTGCCGCCTGCACAGAAAGAAACACCGAGAAGTCCCATCACCGGGCCTGGGGTGCGTACCGTCGGAAGACGGCCGGAAGCCACCGCGAATGGGCGGCGAAGTGGTGGCTCAGCCACCCCCGCTTGCGCGTCTGAAAAAAATTGCGATATCTCCATCGTCGCTCGTCGGTTGCTCGAGTTCTTGGTACGGTCGTGACCGCGTCGTCGAGATAATCGAAATGGACTATTGGATCGTCGAATTCCATCGAGAAACGGGCAAGTTTGAGTTGTATGTGTTTTCACACCGTGAGTGTGTGTGAATGTCGTGGAGAGAGAGAGCGGGAGAAGAGAGAGAGAGCAGCTGATCCAATTGCTCGAAAAATGAGGGTCCGAGTGTTTTATCCCGGGTCCTCGCGCGAAAAACGGACAGTAGAAGGGGCAAACGACGTCAGAATAGGGCAAACTCAGAGTCTACGGACTCGTCTCGATGCCTCGAATGCGTTGAAGGGGTCGAAAAGGTCGAAAACTCGATCGAACGAGAAATGACCGAAAAACTGCTAAAAAGAGAAAATTACAAAAAGGCCCCTAAACTCTAAAAGAGTTCAAAGTAGGGCCACGCAAAACACAAAATCACACAATTAAACACGTAAAAAGGTTGAAACGTGGCGTACCTTATAAGTCGGACGAACGGGATGTTACAAACTCCCCTCCTTCAAAAGGACCTGTCCTCAGGTCCTAAGGTCGGATCATGAACGACGATGAAACGAATTCCACTCCAAGCTTCCGCTGCGTAACTCTGATCTAGGCGAACTGAAAACCCCTCAGGATACTTCTCCCTTAACTGACATCAACTCCCTTCATGGTGACTCGTTGTCACTGAAGTTCCACTGAGCGCTTGACCGTTGGTCAGTTCAAACTCATTCGATCGGCACTAGGCCACTGCACCGGAAGCTCGATACTGTCACATCCTAGTTGCTTGCAGACTGTCGTCAGGCCACGCGTAACTCAACTACAACAAACAAGAGAGAATCCCATCTCTCAACACCCAAGTGAGAGAACCCCGTCCCTCAGCACACACAAAAGAGAGAAACCCCGTCTCTCAAGCACATAATTGAGAGAGCCCCGTCTCTCAAAACACAGCATCGAGAGAACCCCTTCTCTCAACCTAAGTCTGATTGATTCCATATCTCCCAGACAATCTAGTTTGAGAAAATCCAGCATTTCTCAAACCCTAAATCCAAGGGAATCCAGCATCCCTCGAATACCTAAGTACAAGAGAATCCAGTATCTCTCGTGCACAGAACTCAGAAAGACTCCAACATCTTTCTGTCACGTAATATAGAGAGAATCCAGCATCTCTCTAACATACAAGTAGGAAGAATCAACATCCCCCTAGCACATAAATAGAGAGAATCAAATCTCTCTCACTCAAGCACATAGATAAAGTCAGAAATCACAACAATTAACACGTAGCACAATTGACAACTATATCACGTAATAACAGGAAGTAATCAAACTAAAGAATGCATGTATGCACGTGCCATGAATGTTTAGTATACCGTTCACCGTGGTGTTCGAAATCTTGACTATAAAGTTGCGATGATGTCATAGAAGTTGTTTAAGTTGTTGCTGAAGCAGCCCTGTAAGTAAAACACTAAAGTTCGTGCATGAGAGTTAGATGTGCAAATGAAATGTAGCACTTAAGTCACGTAAGTGCAACAATTAAATGTAATTGCAAGTACATGATAAAGTGTTACACAATTATAGTCATAATGCACACATAATCACATAACTCGGTACAATTCATGCTGAGGAAGCAAAATTTCGGGCCAAACGGATGCAATGCGCACATATTCCTATGCTGTACGATCTAGACTGACACGACACGACTCCAGAGCACCGATTCTGAACCTGGTAGCTCTGACACCACTCAAGATGTAACACCCCAAGCGGTGGGGCATCACACCCCGGCACTATGACCCGACACGTGTACGAAATAGAGAGCCCGCACACGCACCAAGTCACAACGAACGGGTGACTAACGAAAAACGCACCCACTAGCTAGGCGGTACCTAACCCTGTACAGAAGAAAATAAGCGAAACAAGATAGCGGGAGCAATACAAAATGGCAACTTTCAAAAACTTTCATGCGTTAAACATATTGAGCAATACGGAAATCAAAATCATCTACACGGGTTTAACTAATCTATCGAACCTGTCCTATCCAGTCCCGAACAATTACACAGCAAGACGGGTTCAACTAATCCGAGCACCTATCCTAACCTGTCCCAAATTCCAATCAATCAAATCATACGTGCAACCTGCTCACAACATATCTTATACAAAATTTACAAATTATAAATCAGAACAAAATACTTAACAAACTGAAACGTGCAGACACAGACTCAAAAGACATGACACATCGCCGCCTAGCACGAACTCCAACGCGAACCTAAACCGAAACCTGCACACTAAAAACATAAACCGGGAGGGGTCAGTCCAAAGACTGAGCGAGGGGTTACCCACACACACTTACACATATATAGAGCACAACACGTAGAAGAAGCAATGTTCGTGAACCCGGGGTTAGTTTTTGCACGGCAAAACATTTTCCCGTGATAATATACATATAGGGAGACTTATCAAACAGACAAAACAAATCTTAAATCAAAGGTTTCTCAAGGCACAACTCAGATTCATGCAGACTTAGCACACATACCGGAACGTAACTCATTAGTATAAAAGTATACCAATTTTTATCTTAATTTAAGAATCTATCCCCGTTTCACGAACTTATGACAGACGGACAGACAGAATACTCGGCGGGTACGAAGTCAATCCAACCAAACTCCTCAGATCACGCACAGGCATAAACAAACGGAATCAAAACAAACATACCTTCCTTCACACCGTTTGGGGAAGAGAGGTGTCCCTCTCAACCCCCACACAGAAATGTAATGAGACGGGGGATCCACCCGCTCCTTCGACGGGTCACGTAGCACGCCGTCGGCTCAAGAAGACCCGCTTTCCCCTCGACCTTCCGAGGATGAGCTAAGTCTCCTTTTTGTGGAGAAGTGCACAGGGGTCGTAACCGGCGACCCCATGGTCGTCCCGGGTCTCCCTTACCACAACTCCTGGGCCCATCACAGAGATAAACAGACATATATCGAAAACTTAACCCGCCACACACAGACATATCTCATGCATATCGTAGTTATCATATCGTACGTATATATCACGCAGACTAACCTCGACATCATAACATATCAAAGCTAAGCATACATAGGCTTGTACATAGCATTTCTTACTTTCAAACTTATGACAAAACCATCAAAGTACATATTTCACACATATCTACGTATATACAAGGCTTATAAAACGCACACATTCGAAAACGGGCACATTACAATAGGGTATAACTATATCCTAACCTCACCTGGTACCAAACAAAGCTGCAGACAAAGCAACCGGTTCACCCCAGAACCTGCACGACTCACTTGTCACCACCCTGGGTGCACCTGAACAACTGGACACACAAAACACAACACTGGCTCAGACTTAGACTCAGACAACCACATAGAGACGCACGGCAATGCTCAAGCACTCAAGGAATGCAATCACATAAGCAGAGTTCAAAGTCATATTAATTACATTCAAACAAAACATTAAGGCATGTTCATGTGTACAATTAATGCAATTAAGGGAACTCGAAAGGCAATGGAATTCACATTCTTTCATATCAATATATTGAACATTTACAAAGCAAAAGAATCAAATTCACATATACATTTCATAAATTTATACGTATTACAAAGCCAAACAAATCATATAATAACATGTTTCAAATTTCATTTAAAGCTCACAAAATTACATATTAAATTCTAACCATGCTAAGTTCAGATAATTCATTCATGGCATACCCAATTCATATATCACATAACGGATTCAATTATCAAGGTTGAACTAATCAAATCAAACAAATTCATCTTGTTTAAAAAATTACACAAACACCCCCTCTAATCTAATCAATTAGCATAAATTTAATATATCGGGATTCAATTTGCAATTCAAAGCATCAATACATATCATATTTCATTAAATATATAATTTCGTATACATTGGAGTTCATATAAATCGATAAGTCAAGCAAATCGCAATTAAATTACATTTAGTACAATTAGTCAAATAAATCACAAATGTATAAATAAATTCGCAGAAATTAAACCGAGTGTCCGATTAGCGGACAGAAAGTGGTGTTGGACTCACCACGACAAAGCGGACAAGTTGTCCGAAGGTCATCGGAGCGCCGCAGCCGGAACAGTGGCCGGCCGCCGCCGGAACGTGCCGAAAAAATCCAAAAAATTCACCTGTGCAAGGATTCCTCGTGCTCATTCCAATCCCTCGATCAATTTCTGAAAATTCCAAGCCAATTGTCTCCAATTTCATATCAAAGAACACGAAAACCCTAAAATCTTCAAACTCAAATTACTTCCAAACTGGTGAACCAAAATGCGATCCGTAAAAGGCATTGTCTTACCCGTGACGAGCTCTTCGAAAGTCCCAACGTAGCTCGCTGAAAAAATCCTCGGAGACCTCCGCCACCGCGAACCGCTGCTGCACCGCTGCGAACCACCGCCTATCGGTTGAATCAAGAGTCGTGTGATCAAAGGCTACTAGTTCTCGCCGTTCCGAACAACTTTCGTGAAGGGCCCGAGGCCAAAAGATCGTCCGAAAAGGCCCCCGTTGGCCGCCGAAGTTTCTGCCGCCGCACGCCTCCCCGGAACCACCACCTACGGCCAAAATTCACCCAAAATGATGCCGGAAATGGACTCAGGGGGTCGAAAAAGGTTGGGAAACACCAACCTTGGTCCGAAAAAACCGTCGGAAGGTGACGAGACACGCCGCTACAGTGCCGCGCCACCATCGCCGCGAGCTTTGGCCAGCGCGTGTGGCCCCCCTCGCCGCCTGCACAGAAAGAAACGCGGGAAGTCCCCTCATCAGGCCTGGGACGCGTGCCGCTGGAAGACGGCCGGAAGCCGCCGCGAACGGGCAGCGAAGTGGCGGCTCCGCCACCCCCGCCTGCGCGTCTGAAAAAAATGGCAATATCTCCGCCGTCGCTCGTCGGTTGGTTGAGTTCTTGGTACGGTTGTGACCGCGTCGTCGAGATAATCGAAATTGACTATTGGATCGTCAAATTCCGTCGAGAAACGGGCAAGTTTGAGTTGTGTGTGTTTTCACACCGTGAGTGTATGTGAATGTCGTGGAGAGAGAGAGAGCAAGAGAAGAGGGAGAGAGCAGCTGATCCAATTGCTCGAAAAACGAGGGTCCGGGTGTTTTATGCCGGGTCCTCGTACGAAAAACGAACGGTAGAAGGGGCAAACGACGTCAGAATAGGGCAAACTCAGAGTCTACGGACTCGTCTCGATGCCCCGAACGCGTTGAAGAGGTCGAAAAGGTCGAAAACTCAATTGAATGAGAAATGACCGAAAAACCCCTAAAAAGAGAAAATTACAAAAAGGCCCCTAAACTCTAAAAGAGTTCAAAGTAGGGCCACGCAAAACACAAAATCACACAATTAAGCACGTAAAAAGGTTGAAACGTGGCGTACCTTATAAGTCGGACGAACGGGATGTTACACTTAAGGTGTCATATCTTAGTCAATCAGAATTATATTAAGAGTGCATGTACATCTTTTAATAAGCACTCTCGTTTTGGCTCTAGACTTATTGCTGTAAATATCTTACTTCTTAACTAGTAATATAAATTTCGGTTGACTTGAGATATCAAATTCTTTTGTTTTAAATTATTTATCTTCTGCTGCACTTTAAATTCTATGTTCTAGTATTGCATTGTCCTATCCATTCGCCGAAGTATTTCTCGAGTGCTAGGGCTCACATCCACTCGGGAAGTGCTACGGTGCGGGGTTGTAATGTTAGGGGGCGCTACACGAATCATCTGCACAAGAATAACAAAATCAATTTTAAGAAGAACCGAACTGAATATGATCCTCCACCGCGTATGTTAAATGGGCAGGAGTTGTGGGAACAAGTGCAATTCTTCCCAAAAGTTACAGACCAACCTAATAATCCTAAAATACCGGGTTATGGTGAGTCACATAATTGGAAGAAACAAAGCACCTTTTGGGAGTTGCCATATTGGAAGGATCATCTGACTTGGCATAACTTAGACGTTATGCACATAGAGAAAAATGTTTTCGATAACATTTTCAACATGGTCATGGACATGCCTACAAAAATAAAAGATAATGTAAATGCACGGTTAGATATACAGGAGTTGTGTAGGCGTCCAGACCTGGAATTAAAGCCTGCAGGCAATGGGCGATGGGTAAAGCCAAAGGCTAAGTATGGTTTAACGTTAGCGTAAAAACGGATAATCTATGAGTGGATTAAACAACTCCGAATGCCTGACGGATATTCATCAAACTTGGCGAGGTGTGTTGATGTCCAGTTAGCTAAGATACATGGAATCAAGAGCCACGATTGCCATATTTTTATGGAGCAATTGTTACCGATTGCCTTCAAAGAATTGTCTGATGATGTTTGGAAGCCTTTAGCTGAATTGAGTAAATTTTTCGAGGATTTGTGTTCGAGTACGTTGAGATTTGAAGATCTAGACAAAATGGAGAAAAATATTCCTCTTATACTTTGCAAACTCGAGCGTGTCTTTCCACGGTCCTTTTTCAACGTAATGGAACATTTGCCAATTCATTTGATCGAGGAGGCTCGGTGTGGAGGCCCTGCACAATTTAGATGGATGTACCCATTTGAAAGGTAAATCTTCTAAATCAAACTCCTATATTTTTTTATAAATTTTAAATAGTTAAGTAAAATTTAATTTTTCTTTTCCACAAAATCAAGATTTCTATGTAAAATTAAAAGGACCGTAAAAAACAAGGCGAGAGTGGAGGGCTCAATTTGTCAGGCATATTTACCCAGTGAGACAGCCCACTTTTGCTCGTACTACTTTTGTAGCACCCCGGAGCGTAGGGCACCACATCCCCCGCACCATAGCCCGACAGGTGTAACGAAATGGAAACTCCACACACGCACCAAGCTAGAGTGAATGGGAGACAAACAAAAACTCACCTAGGCTAGACGGTCTAGACACTAATACAGAGTGCGCAATAAAAACAAATAACAAATATCAAATGCGGAAGCTACCAGGAATCAACATACAAACATACATGCTCGGAATATAAACAAGATATATCAAATATAGCGAGTCAAATTATACAAATACTTACATGTTCGAATCATAATCAAATACATACATTCCAAAAGCTTAAAAGTGCGAAATAACAAAATAAAATGCTTGAGACTCGCTGCACAACCTAAAACTCAAAAGAAGATCGCCGCCTAGCACAAACTCCCAAACGAGTACCTGCAACTCAAAAATAAAAAGGGAAAAAAGAAACAACAAAAAGGGATCAGTCCTAAAGACTGGTGAGGGGGCTAACACACGCGTACGTATATATATGTAAGAGCATAGCATATTCAAAATTAAAGTGTTTACGAACCTGGGCGTGGTTTTTACATTCTGAGACATTTTAACCCATGATAATATATATAAAGAAAAAGGTTTAAGGACGAAGGCCAAAATCAACCAATTTTAGAAGTTAGAAGTCCACTCCCGTTTCACAAACCATAAGTGGAAGCAAAAACATACTAACTCGGCGAGTATGAGTTTCCAGCCCAGCTACTCCATATCATAACCAAAAGCAAAGGCAAAAACTAAATTCATAAACAATCCCACCTTCTCTGTTCGGGGAAAAGAGGCGCTACCCCTTAACCTTGGCTCTCGAAAAAATAACTGAGACAGGGGATGTAGCACCCCTCCACGTGGAGATGCCACACCCCCGCACTATAGGTTAATCCACATACGAAACGAGTAATCCGTACATGAACTAACCTATAGCGAACGGGTGACAATGCAATACAATGACAAGCTAGGCGGGACTAACTCACACATGCAACATAATAAAGTGGAAGCATAATCGATTCACTTGCAAATTAACTATTAAAACATGCTATATCTTGGATCATCTGTTTAATAACTTATATACTAGTTCACATATCAATTAAATTTAATAATAATATCGTACGCAATGATAAATAAAAAAGTAAATGCACCGTGCCTGACTCGACTACACGGACTGGACTTGACTCGATTCCCGCCTAGCGTACACCTGCAATAACCTGAAAGGTTGAGGCGTCAGTCTGTGAAGACCGAGTGAGGGGTTTAAATAATATTAGCTCAGATAACGTGCAAGCTATATTATCGGTTAAAGGGTTAGAAAAGATAAATGTATAAGTTTAATAATGAGTACCCTTCGCCCGAGAATACTACTATCAATATTAAATACTTGTACATTTCATCCATTCAATACATGGCCCCGGCGAGTGAGGGCAGTCTCCAACCTTACTCCAAATGTACATGAAACATGCTTGCATTATTAACTAATAGGTGACCATGCAATTCAATTATCGTGCAATCGTGCGATAGTGTAATCAAGTAACACATTCATGGAATGGAAATCATGCAATAACCCGAGGACAGTCCGTGGTGCCGGACCCGTCCCCAGATAACATGAAGCTATATTCTCGAGTAAAGGGTTAGAAAAGATAAATGTATAAGTTTAATAATGAGTACCCTTCGCCCGAGAATACAACTATCAATATTAAATACTTGTTCATTTCATGCATTCAATACATGGCCCCGGCGAGTGAGGGCAGTCTCCAACCTTACTCCAAATGTATATGAAACATGCTTGCATTATTAACTAATAGGTGACCATGCAATTCAATTATCGTGCAATCGTGCGATAGTGTAATCAAGTAACACATTCATGGAATGGAAATCATGCAATAACTCGAGGACAATCCATGGTGCCAGACCCGTCCCCAGTCTCCTCCCTCCAATGATGGGAAGATAGCTAGCCTTCACCATCCACGATGTGTCGAGCAGAGGGTATATGAATCCCTAAGCCCGGAACTCGTTCCTCCGCTAATCTCCTAGCGGATTCAGGGGTCATCCCAATGTGGTGAGGATAGTGCGAGAGTTACCCGTCAGCCCTTGCTTTCCCGGTTGGCTCAAGCCACTACCCTCGGGCCCAACGTGAACGGTCATGCCACTCGCCTAAAACATGCACGATACATGGCTTGCTTGCTTTTCATGAACATGACTTGCTTGAAATGATAAGTGATTTCATTCAATATTATAGATATAATTACCTTTTGGCCGAAAGATCACATAAGGGGTATACGGGTTCTATATAACTAGCAATTAAACTTCACCTGACAGGCGACACAATGACCCGTGGATGCGTGAACGTGCTCATGATCAACAATCTCCGCCCTGGAGAATAACTGGACAAGAAACGGGATAATGTACGTGCAGGAGACCACCATTCAAGAATATTACCAATTAAGACGCACGGCGTGATCAAGTAGCGAGACTTCGTGCAATGAGCAATGTAGCATGTAAATATCATGTTTTGGCATGTAATCAATCATATAATAGCAATTTGGGGTCAAATAAATCATTAGAATTAAATCCCAAAATTCCATTTTTATGCAGAATGTTTTGTTCTGTCAGTGAGGTGGGAACGGCCTTTCCGGGTTATAGTGTAAAATGGGAAGGGCCGTTCCCAGTCTCCCGATACTGTGCCCCGAAGATGGGAAAGGTCGTTCCCGTCTGTGTGACAAAGTGGGAACGGTTGTTCCCATCCTCGTCTCCATGCACATAATTCAAAATATGGGAATGGCCATTCCCCAAATACAAAGGGAACAGGAAGGGCCGTTCTCGCTACGCAGACATTACAGAACAGAGGATGAAGCAGGGGATGTACGAACCATATTCCAAAACACCCAAAACACCATTAAATTCACTCCTAATTGCAAGAATTCTGGAAAATAACATGTATACATGCTCAAGGTACAATAAAAGTCATCAAAACACTTATATCATCCATTGATCATCAAGAATCATGAGTTTCAAGCTCATATATAAATCCATCATATATCACCAAAATTTCCAAGAATTCATGCACGATTCCAAGGTATGATCACGTATTCATGTCTCTAACAACAACTAATCCATTTATATCAAGAATACATAACCCTAGCTTCATCTAACAATTTCAAGAGTTTATGCATATATCAATTTATACCTTTTTGATGAAAATAAATGGAAAAGGATGATGAAAGATGATGCTTGAGCTTCAATCATGAAATTCCTTAGCAAACTCTAGCTTGGAGATGATGATTTTCCAAATTCTCTTCCTCATTTGATGAATGAACCGAGAGAGAAAGAATGGAGATGAATATGATGGAAATGAAATGAAGTTTGTGGAAGGGATGCATATACCGTGATATATTTTGGCAAAATATGATATTTGTGACTAAATCCTCCAAATTCATAAGTTATGCAATTAAGGATACAAAGATAAAAGAATGATCAATTTAGTCCACAAGATTTGCATGCAATTTAGTCCTTAAAGAAAAGGAAATGATCATTTAAGGACAATTAAGCAATTAAATCATGCTCGGCAATTAATCCATGTAGCAATTGAATTCCAATTATACAATAATTCGTAAATTGTCACGTTTTCACATATTTTCACGTAATCATGTTGAAATGCAATTTATAAAATTAATATAACACGTATAAATTGAATAAACAAAAATAATAAAATAAAATCCTAACGCTCGAACTCACACGTGTCGAGCGTGCCTGACTGTCTGGAAATTGGGGTGTTACAGGGGATCCTACCCGCTCCTTCGATGATATTCCACGTCGACTCAAGAGGACTCGCCTTCCCCTCGATCTCCCAAGGTTGGGCTAAGTCTCCCATTGGTGGAGTTGTGGCGATGCGAGGCGACTTCTCACATTTTTGGAGGAAAAAGGAATAACTCCCGTTACCCCTTAGGCGTGCATTATTGTTAACCCCCGTTAACAGATACAGGAGCATCACTTTTGGTTAAGTATAGGAGTAACGCGCGTTAGTCCCTGGTAGTGCAACTCTGGTAAAGCCCGTTACTAGAGGCAGTAGCAGGAGAGTTTTGGCACAGGAGGGGTAACGCCCGTTACCCCTCGGAAGAAGAAAAGTGGTAACACCCGTTACCACTTATAAAAGCATTATGGCGATTTCAGCTAGTACCGGACGTTAACAAGAATTGTGCATGAGAAGGTAACGCCAGTTACCAGAGTCGGCGAGAGAGGATTAGGGGTGCTATTTAAGTGTGTTTAGGAGCCTCTTCCAATTCTTCTTCAGTTGGTGACCTATCTTGGAGAGGAAGACACAGAGCTTTGAAAGAGTTTTTCAGAGATTTTGAGAAGACAAAGGATCGAGTTCTTAAAGAATTTCAGTTTTTCCGGTTTTATTATTGCATTTAAACTAATTCCTTTAGGCTTAGTTTTAATTAGTTTTCATGTTAGTTTCATTTTTCTAGATTTTATTGAATGTTTAGGTTTTGGTTTATGAGACTTTGTTCAGACTTGATGAACATGAAATTATTTAATGCAATTTCCTTTATTTTTATGAGTTTTGAGTTAATTATGAGTAGCTAAACCCCTAGGGCTAGGGTAGTGATGATGAATGCATGATAAGTGTTTGATATAATGCTTGAATGACTTATGCTAATTATTAGTTTGAAAACTGATTTGAATTGAATTGCGATGGCCTGATCACCCTTAGTATAATCTAGAACTACCAGAGAATCGAGAGATTAATGGTAGTTGAGATGGTTTTCATAACTAGTAGATGTTAAGAATGCAAAGTGATTTGGTTCTTCGTCTATACAACAGTAAATCTTATTCCATTCCAAGCCGCTATAACTAGATTTGCTCTAGTCTTGATCATTTGGTTTAATTAATTATTAATGATTGCGAGAGCAACGTTGAGCTTAATTGGGAACTTGGTTATACCTTGAGAGAGGATAATACAAACGTAAGTGACTAGGTTGTAGAATTATGCTTGTCAAACGAGTATTATGCTAAATCTTGAATGTATGAATTATTACTCCCCAGCCTAATTAGTTTACTGATTTTAATTCACGTGTATTTAGTTATGTTAATTGCTTTTTATTCTAGTTAGCTATTTCAATTCTGTTTTAGTAGGGTAATAAACTAATTGATTTCTGTTCGGTCTTTAGATTAGAAAGAGATATAGAGTAGTGATTGATATCCCTTCCCTGTGGGTACGATCCTGTTGTGCTACGCGTATATTCAGTGTCCACTTGCACGATTGGTTTAACTTGAAATCACAACAAGTTTTTGGCGCAGTGGGCGGGGAAGGCATTTTAAATCGATGTTACTTAAATATTTTGATCTAGTGCTTTAGACCATTACGTACTTTGTGTTCATAGTTTGCTATCATTGTGGAATTGAGCTAGGGATTTTCTTTTCCTTGTGCAGGTTCACGGTGCATGCAATGATCTCAAGATTTGGAACTAGCACCTTACGATCCAAAAATCGAGAGAACACTGAGTGCTATTAGGAGGAAGCGAAAGAAAAAGAAGAAACCAATTACCTTACCGATGGCTAATCCACCTCAAGATCCACCACCACCAGCCACAAGAGATTACAATGTGCCGAATGCAGGGGCAATTCAGACCGCAACCCATCTCCCGATAGCAGCGAACAATTTTGAGATCAAACCAGCTATTATCAATTTGCTGTAGAACAATCCGTTTTTAGGACTACCATTGGAGGATCCGACATCACATCTTGAGTTCTTTCTCGAAGTGTGTGACACCTTCAAGATCCACAATATCACCACCGATGCTATCCAAGTGAGGCTTTTCCCATTTTCACTAAGGGAACGAGCGAAAGTACCAAATGAAGGTACCAAATGAATCCTTCCAGACTTGGGAGGCACTGTCTCGGGCTTTCTTAGCTAAGTTTTTCCCTTTGAGCAAGACCACGAAGTACAGGAATGATATTCAAGGTTTCAGACAATTAGATGGGGAATCTTTCTTTGAAGATTGGGAGAGATTTAAAGATTTGCAGAAGAAGTGCCCGCATCATAGTATTCCTAGTTGGTTACTGATTCAGACATTCTACAATGGGATGTCCCCAACTTTCAGAGGGGCAATGGATGCCGCAGCTGGCGGAGCGTTTTTGTCAAAATCTGAAGCAGTAGCCACTGAAATGTTAGATAACATGTCCCAGAATGATGTGTTTGTGCATGAGAGGAGCCACTCCCAACCAATCAAGGTGGCAGCATGAGTCTCATAGTCAGATGGGCTAACCGCCATTAATGCTCAATTTGAAGCTATAAACAAGAGATTGGACCAACTTTCTGTGAACGCAGTTGGGACTCCAGCCCAACCAGGTCAGGTAACTTGTGAAATTTGTAGTGGTCCACATTCGCTTAATATGCGTCCTCATACCAATGCAGGAGAACAGGTACAAGAGCAGGTGAATTATGCAAATAATTCCAAACCAATGAATGATCCCTATTCGAACACCTACAACCCAGGATTGAAGAACCATCCTCATTTTTCTTGGTCTAACAATCAGAATGTCCAACAACCACCACCTCAGCCTAGATCACAGTTTCAGCCTAGGCCACAATTCCCACCGGGGAAACAAGGCTAATTTCAGGACCAACAACAATATCTATCACCTCCTCCCCAAAATCAACCTCAACAGGTACAAAAGCAAGGATGGAAGGCTGCACTTGAGAAATTCAGAGTCGTGTCTACGGATCGATATCAGAAGTTGAAAACTCAAGTAGAACAGGCGGTGAATCAGAGCAAGAATTGGAAACTCAGATTGGTCAGATTGCCCAATCCTTGAACATGAGAGGGCCAGGAATGTTGCCAAGTCAAACCGAAAACAATCCTAAGGAGTAGTGTAAGGCCATATTTCTACGAAGCGGTGGAGAGTACGAAGGCCCAAGGATGCATGCAGAATCTGATGTTGACGATTTTTCCTGTGGAAAGGTTGAGGAGGTAGTTGATATTGAAATGGTGAGCATAGAGGAGAAAAAGGAAGAGTTCCCCTCAAACCCAAAGATGAGTGTGACACCCAAGGAACCTGCGCCACCGGTTCTTTTTCCTCAGAGATTACAGAAGCAGAAATTAGAGAAACAGTTTGAGAAGTTCTTGAGTGTCTTTAAGCAGCTCCACATTAATATCCCCTTTTGGGAGGCATTAGCTCAAATGCCCAAGTATTTGAAGCTTTTGAAGGAATTGGTTTCAAGAAAAGGGAAGTCTGAAGACTTCACCACAGTTTCACTTACTGAGGAGGGTAATGCTATTATTCAGCAGAAGCTTCCCTCGAAGCTCAAGGATCCCGGGAGTTTTTCTATTCCTTTAACTATTGGTTCCTTATAATTTCATGATGTTTTATGTGATTTAGCAGCTAGTGTGAGTCTAATCCCTTTATCTACTTGCAGGAAAGTAGGAGTGAAGGAGCTCAAACTGACCAACATTACTCTCCAACTAGCTGACGGATCAGTGAAATATCCGATAGGGATTCTTGAAGATGTGTTGGTAAAAGTTGAAAAATTTGGCATTCCTAATGATTTTGTAGTTCTTGATGTCGAGAACGACAAGTGTTCGCCATCGATGTTCAGAATGGACGCCTCGTGTTCAACATATGGAATGAAAGAATGGAATTCAGGGTTGTTAGCAAGAACGAGGTCACTCCATGTGACTCATCACTTGGGGATTATTGATCCCTAATCTGGTTTTCAAAGTTAAGCTAACGACTATAACTTAGAACTAATTTTTCTCTTCCTCTCTTTTTCCTTTTCTTTATTTTCTTTCCTTTCTTTCTCGTTTTTCTCGTGTAATTTTATGTCTCTCTCTCGTTTTGTAGGTTAGTTTTTGGGCTTTGTGGAGTTGGGCATTAGGAATGGATGCAAGGACCGTGATTTGAATTTTAATGACAACATTGAGGTCCATTTATTTCTGTGCATTGTTTGTGCTTGAGATTGTTTTGTTTGTGAGGAAGATGAATCGATGCGATATGTTGCGATATGTGCTTTGAAATGTTTATGTGTTTTAGAGAATGGTGCCCTCACTAATAGAAATCTGTCATATAGCAACGAAAATTTAGCAACGAAAAAAAAATTCTTTGCAAAATGCTTTAGCAATGGAATTTTCGTTGCAAAATTCGTTGCTATATATGGAAAAAAAATAGCAACGGATTTTTCGTTGCTAAAATTAAATAATACAAAAAATAAATAATTGGTATATATAGCGACGGAAATTTCGTTGCTATTAAAATAAAAACCTAATAAAACATAATATAATATTTATAAATATTTTAGCAACGGATTTTTCGTTGCTATATGAAAGAAAAAAAAGAAATAAATATAAAAAATGTTAGCAACAAAAAATTCGTTGCTATTAGCAACAAATTTTTTGTTGCTATATGGAAGAAAAAAAAGAAATAAAAATAAATAAATATGAAAAATATTGGCAACTGAAGAAAATCCGTTGCTATTTAGCAACGGATTTTTCGTTACTATACGGAAGAAAAAAAAATATATAAAAAAGATTAATAACGGAAAATCCATTGCTATAACCATATGATTAAAAAAATTAATAAAATATTTATTATTTAGCAACGAAAAATCCTTTGCTATAAATATTTAATTAAAAAATAATAGAATACTTATAATTTAGCAACGAAAAATTCGTTGCTATAAATAGTTGATTAAAAATTTATAGAATTCATATGTTCGGGGATTATATGATCATATGTTCGGGGATTATATAGAATTCATATTTGTATAAAATAAGCTTTCATATGTAAAAGCCTTGAATATTTTTATTTGATAGAAAATTTGTGTTATTTATATATTATAAGGTATAATATACATTATAAATCATTAAAAGATGTGCATAACACAATAATTCCTTAAAATTCACATATATAACGCTCGAAATTCACATGTAAATACTTCAATATTAAGAGAAAAGTTTTTCATTTAACATGTAACGGTTGCATAACACAATAATTTCTTAATATTTAGATATAATTCTACAAATTTAAATATAAAATCATTATATTAAAAGAAAACTTCTTAATTTAACATCTAACTATAAAAGAAAAATTCTTCATTTTACAACTAACGGCTGCATACCACAATAGTTCTTCAATATTTAGATATAACTCTACAAATTCAAATATAGAGTTTTCATATAAATAAAATAATTCTTCATTAAGTTATTCAACTATGATTGCTAAATAATACAATATAGTTCCTCAAAATGCAGATATTGTTCTACAAATGTATAAAAGAATACTTCATATAACATAAAAGTTCTTTATTCAACAATCAACTAAATCTAATTATTTAGTTATGTAAAACTTTCATCCTCTTTTTTGTATATCATAAAAAGTTATACATAAATTGATATACATTAGATTTTTATGTCATAACTAAAACTTGGAATATGTAGTTAATTAATAATTAAGTAGTAAAATTTTTAATGGAATATGTATTAATATAAATAATTATATATTTAAAAATATTTTTATTTAAACTATGATAACAAGTATTTAATTATTTATTTAAATTAGTGTATGAATATTTGATTGTTGTCAAATATAACAAATGACATAATATTACCAATAGCATAGCTTTCCAAGTTGGTTGGGACTCCAACCTTCTATATTGGAGACCCAGGTTCGGTTCCTGGATGGCGCAAATTATGCAATATATATCATGAGCCACCTTTGGGCTGGTTTGGCTCGGTCCTGGTGGTGCGGTCCAGGTGAGGGTTCGAACCCTACGGGCTGGTGCGGTTGGGGGGTGGGGGGTGGTTCCGGGGCTCGCAAATAAAATTTGAATTAATACCTTTTGCCACAGATTTTGCAACGAAAATTCCGTTGCAAAAAGGAAAAAAATTCATTGCTATAAATTCGTTGCTAATATCTGTTGCTAATAATTCGTTGCTAAATCCATTGCTATAGATTAGTCATGAGGGTTATAGCAACGGAAAACCGAATCCGTTGCTAATTTGGCCAAAATCCGTTACTAAATCCGTTGCTATAGGGCGTTTTTCTAATGGTGCCTATGGTTTGATTGAATTTTTATGAGTTAATTTTGTGTTAATTAATGTGAGTAAGCACCGTCCGAATTGAGTTTGTGCTAAGCTTATGCCTTTTAGGGCGAGATTGGTGTTAACGGGCGTTACCCTCTGGTAGGTATTTTCTAGTAAAGCCCGTTAAGGGGGTCAGGCGCCTTGAGTATGAGTTGTAACGGGCGTTACCCTCTGGTAGACATTTTTTGGTAACGCCCGTTAACAGAGTCAGGTGTTTGGGACATTAAGGGTAACAGGCGTTACCCCTTGCAAGGTGAATCCAATAACTCTCGTTACCAGGGTGAAATCGCGAATCCCTTGCGGGTTAGGAAACACGTGTTTGAGAATTAATTCCCAAATCCTCCCCAAATTCAAATTTTTCTCCCCCAAACCTATAAATACACATGCACAGACTCATTCCTCCTTACAAGAACTCCAATGCCTCCCCTCCAAGAAGCACCACCTCCAAGAACACACACTTTCTTCTTTTTTGAGTTTTGGTAAGTTAATCTCCCTCTCTTAGCATGGACTTGGATTTAGTTCTTCCAATCTAGGTATTGAACCCTAGGATTGAAATTGCATGTTAGGATGAATTTTGGATGGAATTGATGAATATTGAGAGAGCATGCTTGCTAGAGTTAGGGTAAATGATGGGAAGTGGAATTGAACTTGAATTTAGTAAATTGTTGAAGAATCCTAGTTTCTAATTATCTTTTGATCCAAATTTTTAGGTTGGATGTGGAGAATATCAAGCTTAGTTGTTCTTCTATAGGAAGGTATTGATTCGAGTTGGGTAGATTGAAGGGATTTTGGCTAAAACTTGCATCCTAAGCCTTTGCACATAAGGTGTTTGATAAATTATCTAAGTGAATTGTGTTTGATTTTTGTGTCCTTTGCTTGGCTATACTTGTTTATTATAGATACCATGGGACGTACTAAGTGTCCTCGAGCCATTGAACCCTTCACTACCCCATCCCCCGAGAATCATCAACCGCGGGATTCAGTTAATATAACTGTGAATAATATAGGCAATCCGTTTCAAAGGACTTGGACAAGGAACATTGTTTCCACTTGGTTCTTCAAGGATGCTTGGATGGAGAAATTTGAGGTTTGGGCCGAGGTGAAGAGACTGTTCAACAACCTCGGTTGGTTACCTTTCCTTACTAAGAAGGATTTTACATATGCTAAGATGACTGCCGCCTTCTTCACCACGATGAACTTTAACCCGGTGGACAACACATTGACTTTCACTTTAGATGACCGGGAAACTCAGATTTGGAGTATGGATCAGATAAGGGAAATCTAATGTTTTCCAACTAAAGCTACCTCTTCATTGCTTAAATGGGATGAGATTCATAAACAGGCAGCGTGCAGATCCTTTCCTCTGCGTAAGGGTGTCCCGAACTATTCCCCCCGGAATACTAAGGACAGTTACTTTGATTCATTGGCTTGGGTGATAATGTATAGGATCTTAGCTATAGGATTCGGTGCCCGTTACGGGAGTGATAGCCACATAACTGAGAAGGAGTTAGGACTCATATATATGATAAAGGAAGGCGTCAAATTCGATGGTACGACTGAGTTCGTCTGGTTGCTTCAAGAAGTTGCGGGGAGAACTATCGCGACTATAGCCCACGGTGCGTATGTGACCATGTTTGCTTGTGAGATAGATTGGAGGCCTAAAGGTTTGTTTCCCATTGATTTTGGTTATGATCTCTGTCCACAGTATCTCGAGAATGTGGGTTTGGCTTTAGCATGGGAGAGTGGACAACTCAAGGATGAAATCTTGCCATGGTGGCCAATCCGGGATAGAGATAGATTCTGGCAGATGTATAGTTGGGGCAAGGCTCGCTTTGAGGAGTTATCTGATGTGCAGACTGAGCTATTGGATCAGATTCCTGATAGGCCTGACACCGAGTTTGAGGTCCTCCGCAATGTTACACCGGTTGTTGTTGATGAAGATGCTTTAGTTAGTGTTAGGTGTCTTAGAATGGAGTTGGCTGGATTGAGATCTGATGTGACTGCCATGACCGCGAGGATTGAAGATATAGCTCATTATGTGGATGAGAGATTTGATGAATGGCTAGCTCATGTTGATGTCAAGTTTGAGAGGTTTTATGCTCGCCTTGATGAGTATTTCAGAGGACCCCAACAACCCCCTAAGCCTTGATCGCTTTGCAATTCAGTTTTCGTTGCTTTATTGACATTATATTTTGCTCATGTACTCTTGATTTTGTGATACTCTTGCTACTCTTAGTTCTTTCCTTATGTTTTGAACTCCATGAATTATTTTTATGCAATGTGCCCTTCCGTCACTTGGAATTTGTGACTTGCGTGATACTTGTTGGATGCATGTTGACTATCATTTGCCTTTGCACTTGATCCGTGTTTTCTAGTCACTCATTTCAGGTTTTGAAAGCTTTGCTAGCACGTTGCCGGGTGTAACGCTCCATTTTTCATTTATACATTATGTTACATTATATTAAATTTTATAACATTATATGTATTATGTGTTCATAAACTTATATGAATTATCATTAACGTGGAAATTACGTGAACTAATTGATAACGTGCTTAATTGTATGAAATAAGTGACTTACTTGTATCATATGATCCTTAATTGCTCACTTATGTGAAATTGTGTAATTAAGTGAATATCATGACTTGGAGATAAATGCATTATTTGTTAGAGATTATACTTATGTGCATTAATTTAAGTAAATGAGGGACTTGTATGCAAACTATGATGACTCATGCATATAATTACTAGAATTTGATGTATATCATTCCATTCTTCCATTTCATTCCATTACTTTTCATTTCATCAAAACCTTACACCCACACACACACTAAGGATCGGTATTTACACCATCAAGAGAGGAAGGAAGATTTCATCTAAATTCAAGTTATATTTAAGGAACTTTGGAGCCAAGATCATCAACATCATCACATCTTCATCTCATCATTTCTTTTCCTCCATTTCGAGGTATATATTGAAGAATATATGAATTTCTTGATTGAGTGATGAGTAGGGTTTGATGATTGATTGATGTTTTCATGTTTATTCATGACTAGAAGCATGTTTATGTCTTTTTCCCTTCAAGACTTGCATGAAACATGAAGTTACATGAAAGTTGGATTACATGAAATATTATGGGGTTTTGATGTCAAATTCTTGATGATCAATACATGATATGAGTAGATATGTTAGATTTTATTGTGTTTCAAGTATGAATACATGTTTCTTCAAGTTTTGATTGCATTTGATGATTGAAAATTGGTGTTTTGGTTGGTTGTTGTTGTTGTTGCGTTACTGCCCTGTTTTGCCCTGTTTTTTTCTGCTGCGTACAGTTGACACGGGGGTGTCAACTTTGCCTTGTTCAGCATGACACGGGGGTGCATGTTGGTTTGATTTTCTGTACCGTGACACGGGGGTGTCACAGTTTGCCTTGTAATGGTGACACGGGCGTGTCACCTTTTATTTTCCTGCATTTTGTCCAACTTCGGACGAACGCCATTTTCACCTCGCTTTGAATTTGAAAACGTGCCATATACCGTCAGAAAGTTCTTTGTGTCTACTTTCATACCCAACAAACAAAACTCTATTCCTGCTTCTAGAATTTAAGATATTCCAATTTTCCCACAACATGTACATTTCAAAAAATTGTCGGTTTTGGCCAAACTTCACCAAAACCTTTCCTATTGCATTTCTTTCACTTCCTTGGCTCCCATATGTGAGTTATATGATATATATACTTGTTTAATTGCCAATCATGCTCCTACTTGACGCTCCTTGATTGTTATTGCATAATATCTTGATTATGACTTCACTGTGCGTCTTAATTGGTTCATTTGAGTCTAGTCTCATGTACACTTGTCCTTATTGAACAGATCTCCTTCCAGTTGACATGGGACACGCACCATAGTTATATTCTTGTTTCGCTCGTCAGGTGAGGTTTAATTTCTAGATATATAGAACCCTTACAACCCTATGTGATCTTTCGGCCAAAATGTATCTATATATCTATAATTTTCCAAAACCTTATTGATTTTCAATTAAATTATCGAATTCTACCGATTGATTGATTGATTGATTGATTAATTATTTTGGCGAGTAAAGCATGTTCACATTGGGCCCGAGGGTAGTGTATTGAGCCAACCGGGAAGACAAGGGCCGATGGGTAACTCTTGCACTATCCTCACTAAACTGGGATGACCCTGAATCCACTAGGAGATTAGTGGAGGAAGGAGTTCCGGGCGTAGGGACTCATGAACCCTATGCTCAATGAGATTGGGTGGTGAGGTCTTTTCCTGGTGGTTCCCTTCGGGGTCTGGTTCCCACCAGCGAGAAGCAAAACCGTGAGGGTGGTTCCCTTCGGGGTCTGGTTCCCACCCAAAGCGGACCTCATCACGTGGAGGAAGAAGGATGGACTGAAACTGTTAATTGTGCACTGTAAATAGATTGCTTGATCACCTAATCATTGAATAATTGAATTATTGTACACAGTCGGAGAAAGGTTGGAGATTTGCCCTCACTCACCGGGCCACTGATTGAATTGAATTAAATTGATTGTATTGTTAAATGGATTAGTTGTAATCTCGGGCGAGTTATCTTTTACTATTAAACTTATATTGTTTCTATTTTATAAACCTTTACCCGAGATTATGGCTTGCATGTTACATGCGCGAATATTTATTTATAAACCCCTCACTCAGTCTGTGGTAGTCTGACACCTCACACTTTTCAGGTACTGTCAGTGGCGTGCTAGGCGGGAGTCCGAGTCGTGTCCAGTTATCGAGTTGAGTCTAGCATTGCATTTTCATGTTATGGATATGTTGGAGATGATAATGTATTGATATAAAGTTGGAAGTTAATTCTTTTGAGACATTTGGTATATGCTAATGAAATTATTATGCTTCCGCTTTAAATTCCTAGATTTGAACTTGAATAGTTTTGGGGTTAGTCCCGCCTAGCTAGTGAGTTTTTTTTTATTGTCACCCGTTCGCCATGAGTCCGGTTCATATATGGACTACCCATTTCATGTGTGAGCTAGACTTATGGTGCGGGGGTGTGGCATCTCGGCGTTCCGGGTGCTACACCGGGTCTTCAATGATAAGGGAGTTTTCTTGATCTCTAACTCTTTATTTGCATGAGGACATTGCAAAGAATAAGTGTGGGGGAGATTTGGTTATGATTATGAGATTTAATTGAATTTTTACATGAGTAGATGTCTTGTTAACCTTGTAAATTGTTAGGAATTGAGAAATTGAGAAAATTTTGAAAATTTTTCCCCGTTTTGAACTTTTTCCTCGAAGTTTGATTGTTGAGCTTTTGCTAGAATGAGTAAGTGTATTTGAATTGAGGGAAATTTTCATGAGATTAGAGATAATTTAGTGTGTTAGTATGCCCTTATAGTTTGAGCACTTTTGAACGTTATGATGTAGTTTGCTTAAAAAGGTGAATTCATGATTTTCAAATAAGTCTCAGATTTAATTAGGATGGACTTTAGTCTTATTGAGGCAAAATTTTGAGTTAATGAAAGATTAAGGAAGTGAAGTAGGCATTCATTGTCGGAGATTTATAAGCCATTCTTTTAGCCGTTTTTCACTAAATAACGTGATCTTTTTGACCCCGCTGAGCCTAATTATTGTGCAACGATTTTTGTAGCCGCATTATAAGCCTAACGCACAACAAAAGAAACCACCTTGTTAATTTTACACCAAGGCTTGCTCGTTTGATCTGATAGTGGATATCTATCTTTGGATTCCTTTTGATTGTTCTTGTGAGTGAAATTGAGAGATATATGTTAAGAAAGAAAAAGAATGAGAAAAAGTTGTGAAAAAGAAAAGATATGAACAAGAAAAGAGAGAGCAAAAAGAAAAAGAAAAGAAAAAGTTAAGCGAAGTGTGAAATTGAAAGTGTGGGATACAAATATCTAAGTGTGGGAGAAGTGCTTAATGGCGAATAACAGTGCCGCGTTTTGTATAGATTAAATGATGTAAGCTTGGTAAGTAGTCACTTGATCCAAAATTTCCATAACCTTACCCAAAGCCGACATTACAAGCTCGAAAGACCTACCGATCCTAAGTCCTAAGTTAATTCCATTAGTGGAGATAGGTGCGTAGAGTGTATTCCGAAGTTGATGATTGGAACTTAAGCGAAGGTTGTGAATTTGTCATTCTTGTCTTTGTACATTATTTCGTTCGAATTCACACACTATACAAGGGTATGTTTTTCGTACTATGTATGATGATCTTGTGTTTATAAATACTTGGATTGATAGGCTAGACTTGTTTAGGCGAAAGTTGATGATTACTTTTGAGGCAAGGTTTGATGGAGATGTGTTTTCTTTGTTTTCGTATTACTCGAGGACGAGCAATAGGTAAGTGTGGGGGAATTTGTTGAGTGTAGAATTCACATGGATTTAAGCATTGATTAGATTCTATTTTTTTGCGGTTCGATGCGTTTATGTGTTTATTTTGCTCCATTTAGGTGTTTTAGGAGTTGGCGTTAAGAAACGACGATGTGAGGCGAATTCTCACATTTTTGGAGGAAAAAGGAGTAACTCCCGTTACCCCTTAGACGTGCATTATTGTTAACCCTCGTTAACGGACACAAGAGCATCACTTTTGGCGAAGTATGGGAGTAACGCCCATTACTCCCTGGTAGTGCAACTCTGGTAACGCCCGTCACCAGAGACAGTAGGAGGGGATTTTTGGCGCAGGCGGGGTAACGCCCATTACCCCTCGGAAGAAGAAAAGTGGTAACGCCCGTTACCACGTCATTATGGCGATTTCAGCTAGTAACGGGCGTTAACAGGAATTGAGCATGAGAAGGTAACGCCAGTTACCAGAGTCGGCGAGAGAGGATTAGGGCTGCTATTTAAGTGTGTTCAGGAGCCTCTTCCAATTCTTCTTTAGTTGGTGACCTAGCTTGGAGAGGAAGACACAGTTTTTCAGAGATTTTGAGAAGACAAAGGATCAAGTTCTTAAACAATTTCAGTTTTTTCGGTTTTATTATTGCATTATTTATTAAACTAATTCCTTTAGGCTTAGTTTTAATTAGTTTTCATCATGTTAGTTTCGTTTTTCCAGATTTTATTGAATGTTTAGGTTTTGGTTTATGAGACTTTGTTCAGACTTGATGAACATGAAATTATTAAATGCAATTTCCTTTATTTTTATGAGTTTTGAGTTAATTATGAGTAGCTAAACCCCTAGGGCTAGGGGAGTGATGATGAATGCATGATAAGTGTTTGATATAATGTTTGAATGACTTATGCTAATTCTTAGTTTGAAAACTGATTTGAATTGAATTGCGATGGCCTGATCACCCTTGGCATAATCTAGAATTACTGGAGAATCGAGAGATTAATGGTAGTTGAGATGGTTTTCATAACTAGTAGATTTTAAGAATGAAAAGAGATTTGGGTCTTCGTCTATACAACAGTAAATCTTATTCCATGCCAAGCCGCTAGAACTAGATTTGCACTAGTCTTGATTATATGGTTTAATTAATTATTGATGATTGCGAGAGCAACGTTGAGCTTAATTGAGAACTTGGTTATACCTTGATAGAGGATAATACAAACGTAAGTGACTAGGTTGTAGAATTATGCTTGTCAAACGAGTATTATGCTGAATCTTGAATGTATGAATTATTACTCCCCAGCATAATTAGTTTACTGATTTAATTCACATTTGTTTAGTTATGTTAATTGCGTTTTATTCTAGTTAGCTATTTAGATTATGTTTTAGTAGGGTAATAAACCAATTGATTTTCGTTCGGTCTTTAGATTAGAAAGACATATAGAGTAGTGATTGATTTCCCTTCCCTGTGGGTACGATCCTGTTGTGCTACGCTTATATTCAGTGTCCACTTGCACGATTGGTTTAACTTAAAATCACAAGAAAATTTTGGCACAGTTGCCGGGGAAGGCGTTTTAAATCGATGTTAATTAAATATTTTGATCTAGTGTTTTAGACCATTACTTACTTTGTGTTCATAGTTTGCTATCATTGTGGTATTGAGCTAAGGATTTTCTTTTCCTTGTGCAGGTTCACGGTGCATGCGATGATCTCAAGATCCGGAACTAGCACCTTATGATCCGAAAATCGAGAGAGCACTGAGTGCTATTAGGAGGAAGCGAAAGAAAGAGAAGAAACCGATTACCTTACCGATGGTTGATCCACCTCAAGATCCACCACCACCAGCCGTAAGAGATTATAATGTGCTGAATGCGGGGGCAATTCAAACCGCAACCCGTCCCCCGATAGCAGCAAACAATTTTGAGATCAAACCAGCTATCATCAATTTGTTGCAGAACAATCCATTTTCAGGACTATCATTAGAGGATCCGACATCACATCTTGAGTTCTTTCTCGAAGTGTGTGACACCTTCAAGATGCACAATGTCATCACCGATGCTATTTGAGTGAGGCTTTTCCCCCTTTCACTAAGGGAACGAGCGAAAGCATGGTTCAGGATTGTACTAAATGAATCCTTCCAGACTTGGGAGGTATTGTCTCGGGGCTTTCTTAGCTAAGTTTTTCCCATTGTGCAAGACCACGAAGTACAAGAATGATATTCAAGGTTTCAGACAATTAGATGGGGGAATCTTTGTTTGAAGCATGGGAGAGATTTAAAGATTTGCAGAAGAAGTGCCCGCATCATGGTATTCCTAGTTGGTTACTGATTCAGACATTCTATAATGGGATGTCCCCAACTTTCAGAGGGGCAATGGATGCCGCTGCTGGCGGAGCATTTTTGTCAAAATCTGAAGCAGTAGCCACTGAACTGTCAGATAACATGTCCCAGAATGATGTGTTTGTGCATGAGAGGAGCCACTCGCAACCAATTAAGGTGACAGCAGGAGTCTCAGTGTCAGATGGCCTAACCGCCATTAATGCCCAATTTGAAGCTATAAACAAGAGATTGGACCAACGAGTTCAGGTAACTTGTGAAATTTGTAGTGGTCCACATTCGTTTAATATGTGTCCTCATACCAATGCAGGAGAACAGGTACAAGAGCAGGTGAATTATGCAAACAATTCCAAACTAATGAATGATCCCTACTCGAACACCTACAACCCAGGATGGAAGAACCATCCTCATTTTTCTTGGTCTGACAATCAGAATATCCAAAAACCACCACCTCAGCCTAGACCACAGTTTCAGCCTAGGCCACAATTCCCACCAAGACAACAAGGCCAATTTCAGGGCCAACAACAATATCTAACACCCCCTCCCCAAAATCAACCTCAACAGATACAAAAGCAAGGATGGGAGGCTGCACTTGAGAAATTCATTGCTATGTCTACGGATCAATATCAGAGTTGGAAACTCAAGTAGAACAGACGGTGAATCAGAATAAGAATTTGGAAACTCAGATTGGCCAGATTGCCTAATCCTTGAATATGAGGGGGCCAGGAATGTTGCCAAGTCAAATCGAAAACAATCCTAAGGAGTAGTGTAAGGCCATATTTCTACGAAGCGGTGGAGAGTATGAAGGCCCAAGGATGCATGCAGAATCTGATGTTGGCGATTTTGCCTGTGGAAAGGTTGAGGAGGTAGTTGATATTGAAAAGGTGAGCAAAGAGAAGAAAAAGGAAGAGTTCCCGTCAAACCCAAAGATGAATGTGACACCCAAGGAACCTGCGCCACCGGTTCTTTCTCCTCAGAGATTACAGAAGCAGAAATTAGAGAAACAGTTTGAGAAGTTCTTGAGTGTCTTTAAGCAGCTCCACATTAATATCCCCTTTTGGGAGGCTTTAGCTCAAATGCCCAAGTATTTGAAGCTTTTGAAGGAATTGGTTTCAAGAAAAGGGAAGTCTAAAGACTTCACCACGGTTGCACTTACTGAGGAGGGCAGTGCTATTATTCAGCAGAAGCTTCCCTCGAAGCTCAAGGATCCTGGGAGTTTTTCTATTCCTTTAACTATTGGTTCCTTATAATTTCATGATGTTTTATGTGATTTAGGAGCTAGTGTGAGTCTAATCCCTTTATCTACTCGCAGGAAATTAGGAGTGAAGGAGCTCAAACCGACCAACATTACACTCCAACTAGCTCACGGATCAGTGAAATACCCGATAGGGATTCTTGAAGATGTGTTGGTAAAAGTTGGAAAATTCGGCGTTCCTAATGATTTTTTAGTTCTTGATGTCGAGAACGACAAGTGTTCGCCATTGATTCTTGGGAGACCATTTCTGGCCACGATCGGAGCGGATATCGATGTTCAGAATGGACGCCTCGCGTTCAACATATGGAATGAAAGAATGGAGTTCAGGGTTGATAGCAAGAACGTTGTCACTCCATGTGACTCGTCACGTGGAGATTGTTGATCCCTAATCTGGTTTTCAAAGATAAGCTAACGACTATAACTTAGAACTAATTTTTCTCTCCCTCTCTTTTTCCTTTTCTTTGTTTTCTTTCCATTCATTCTCGTTTTTCTCGTGTAATTTTATGTCTCTCTCTTGTTTTGCAGGTTAGTTTTTGGGCTTTGTGGAGTTGGGCGTTGGGAATGGATGCAAGGACCGTGATTTGAATTTTAATGACAACATTGAGGTCCATTTATTTTTCTGTGTTGTTTGTGCTTGAGATTGTTTTGTTTGTGAGGAGGATGGATCGATGCGATATGTTGCGATATGTTGTGATATGTGCTTTGAAATGTTTATGTGTTTTAGAGAATGGTGCCCTATGGTTTGATTGAATTTTTATGAGTTAATGTTGTGTTAACGTGAGTAAGCACCGTACGAATTGAGTTTTTGCCAAAATTATGGTTTTTGGGGCGAGATTGGTGTTAACGGGCGTTACCCTCTGGTAGGCATTTTCTAGTAATGCCCGTTAAGGAGGTCAGGCGCCTTGAGTATGAGTTGTAACGGGCGTTACCCTCTGGTAGGTATTTTATGGTAACGCTCGTTAATAGAGTCAGGTGTTTGGGACATTAGGGGTAACAGGCGTTACCCCTTGCAAGGCGAATCCAGTAACGCTCATTACCAGGGTGAAATCGCGAATCCCTTGCTGGTTAGGAAACAAGTTTTTGCGAATTAATTCCCAAATCCTCCCCAAATTCAAATTTTTCTCCCCCAAACCTATAAATACACATGCACAGACTCATTCCTCCTTACAAGAACTCCAATGCCTCCCCTTGTCCAACCATCATCAAATTGCCACAAAGAAGCACCACCTCCAAGAACACACACTTTCTTCCTTTTTTAGTTTTGGTAAGTTAATCTCCCTCTCTTAGCATGGACTTGGATTTAATTCTTCCAATCTAGGTATTGAACCCTAGGATTGAAATTGCATGTTAGGATGAATTTTGGATGGAATTGATGAATATTGAGAGAGCATGCATGCTAGAGTTAGGGTAAAAGATAGGAAGTGGAATTGAACTTGAATTTAGTAAATTATTGAAGAATCCTAGTTCCTAATTAGCTTTTGAACCAAAATTTTGGGTGTCAGGAATAGTGCCCTAGAAAGCCGATTGTATATCCGCTTTGTACTTTTCCTTATTGTAATCATAGAGAATCTTTTAATAAAATAACGAATTCAGGCAACACTTCTTTATATGCTCTTGTTTGGTATGCGTTTACTTTAGCTGTGCATGTAAGGGAACTCCCCTAATCTTGATGAGTTTAGGACTCTACCATTTGGGTGAAATGGTTCATGAAATGAGCCCTGTATCACATAAGTCATGATTAGTAAAATACTCCAAGCCGATGAGTCCTACAGACAGTGGGAGTGTCAACCTGACTCCATTAAGGCTTGCTTGTGGGATCACGCCCTTAAGAAGGACCATCTTGTTTCATTGAGGTGCAAAGTGTATAGTTGATACGTGCGTGATACATGAGGGTGCTTACTTCCATATGTAAGTTCACTGAGGTGCCCCGTGTGAGAAGATTCCTAAATGGGAAATGAAGTTTCTATTTCAGGAAATGGAAACTTCTAGATTAGGAAATATCTCACGAGTCATTGATGTGATTAATTGATCCTTAGACTTGAGGTTCCATGTCACTTTGTGAGTGAACTCTGTAGTCTTAGGTATAAGCTTTAAAGGAGTCACCTTAGACAACTGATTCAAGGCTTATGCTGGGGCTGCACAAGTGACTCATGAAAGTGAATGAGAATCAAGAAAGGACCTACACTTGCATTTGCAAGGTGATCTCTTATTGTGTAAGTCATTCATATGCCATATGGAGTCCTTGGCCAAGGCAGTAGATCAAGACATCAAGAAAAGGGTTTCTTGGATTGAGATCTAATGGATATGAAATGCACTTAGCTTTAAGACCAGATTATTAGGGTTCTGATTATTCCCTTACCTTAGATCTTGGTTGAGAGATAGTAAATAGGAGGAATGTATCTCACATGAATCAATGACTTAAAGGTTCTCTCGAATCGAAACATTCCAATTCAGCTAAGGGTTAAACACATGTTGCTAGACTATGGTCGTTTAATCTGTGGACTGATTAATTAATTAGTGAATTAATTAATCAGGGTCACTGCTAATTGAATTGAGAACCCAGAGGGTTACACATAACAACTTGGTTACATGAGTTAAGGCTTTGAAATGATTAAACGAGTTAATCGAGCCGAAAGGGTTCCACACGTGTGAATCACACGTGTGGGTCACGTAAGTGGCACGTGTCCTTGGGACACGTGTCTCACACGTGTATAATTATTTATGTGATCTGTGGTTTAATTCTGAATTAAAAAGAAAGTCTTATTTTGGAGAAAAATAATCTATTTAATTAATTAGATAAATAAGTTATTTATTTATTAATAAATAAAGTATAAAATTATCCAAAAGGGGTTTGGATATTTTAGATCTCTTAAAAGTTGATTTGAATTAGAATTCAAAAGTTAAAGTTTGGAATTACTTGATGATCAAGTAATAAGAGAGAGGGACCAAATCCTTAGTCCAATAGGACTAAGTTTCAGCCGCCCCTCCCTTGGCTATATATAGCTCCCATTAAGGATTGATTCAATTCTTTTGGTTCATGTGTTGAACACCATCCTTTCTCCAAGATCAAATAAACCCTAGGTTAAGCCTAAACACTAACTAGAGAACTAGCATCCTTACTAGTTAGATTGTAGTCAAGTTGGTGGACTATCTCTAGAGAGCTTCAAGTTAGAAGTTTCAAAGATTCGAGCTTTACCAAGGAGAGGGGATCAAGCCGCGAGAAGAACGTTCTTGGGTAGCTTGAAACGCTTCAAGAAAGATTATTGAAAAGTAAGTTTCTAATCTCTACGAATTCGGATTCACGATTGCGAGTTTCAATCCGTTTTGTTGGAAAATTTTTAAATTTCCGCTGCTTTCTGATTCCTGTTTTCCAACATAGGGTTGGATGTGGAGAATATCAAGCTTAGTTGTTCTTCTATAGGAAGGTATTGATTTGAGTTGGGTAGTTGAAGAGATTTTGGCTAAACATACATCATAAGCCTTTGCACATAAGGTGTTTGATAAATTGTCTAAGTGAATTGTGTTTGATTTCTTTGTCCTTTGCTTGGCTATACTTGTTTATTTCAGATACCATGGGTCGTATTAAGCGATCTCGAGCCATTGAACCCTTCACTACCCATCCCCCGAGGATAATCAACCACGGATTCGGTCAATATAACTGTGAATAATATAGGCAATCCGTTTCAAAAGACTTTTACAAAGAAAATTGTTTCCACTTGGTTCTTCAAGGATGTTTGGATGGAGAAATTTGAGGTATGGGCCGAGGTGAAGAGACTGTTTAACAACCTCGGTTGGTTACCTTTCCTTACTAAGAAGGATTTTACACATGGTGAGATGACTGCCCCCTTCTTGACCACAATGAACTTTAACCCGGTGGACAACACATTGACTTTCACTTTAGATGACCGGGAAACTCAAATTTGGAGTATGGATGAGATAAGGGAAATCTAATGTTTTCTAGCTCATGCTACCTCTTCATTGCCTAAATGGGATGAGATTCAAAGAGAGGCAGCGTGGAGATCCTTTCCTCTGCGTAAGGGTGTCCCGAACTATTCCCCTCGGAATACTAAAGACAGTTACATTGGTTCGTTGGCTTGGGTGATAGTGCATAGGATCTTAGCTACAGGATTCGGTGCCCGTTACGGGAGTGATAGCCACAAAACTGAGACAGAGTTAGGAATCATGTATATGATAAAGGAAGGCATCAAATTCGATGGTACGACTGAGTTCCTTTAGTTATGTCAAGAAGTTACGGGGAGAGCTACGGGACTATAGCCCATGGTACGTATGTGACCATGTTTGCTAGTGAGATAGATTGGAGGCCTAGAGGTTTTGTTGCCCGTTGATTTTGGTTATGATCTCTTTCCAGAGTATCTCGAGAATGTGGGTTTGGCTTTAGCATGGGAGAGTGGACAACTCAAGGATGAAATCTTGCCATGGTGGCCAATCCGGGATAGATAGATTCTGGCAGATGTATAGTTGGGGCAAGGCTCGCTTTGAGGAGTTGTTTGATGTACAGAAGGAGCTATTGGATCAGATTCCTGATAGGCCTGACACCGAGTTTGAGGTCCTCCGCAATGTGGTACCGGTTTTTGTTGATGAAGTTGATGAAGATGCTTCAGTTAGTGTTAGGAGTCATAGAATGCAGCTGGCTGGATTGAGATCTGATGTGACTGCCATGACCACGAGGATTGAAGATTTAGCTCATTAAGTGGATGAGGGATTTGATGAATGGCAAGCTCATGTTGATGTCAAGTTTGAGAGGTTTTATGCTCGCCTAGATGAGTATTTCAGAGGACCCCAATAGCCTCCTGAGCCTTGATCGCTTTGCAATTCTGTTTCCCTTGCTTTATTGACATTCTATTTTCCTCATGTACTCTTGATTTTGTGATACTCTTGCTACTCTTAGTTCTTTGCTTATGTTTTGAACTCCATGAATTATTTTTATGCAATGTGCCCTTCCGTCACTTAGAATTTGTGACTTGTGTGATACTTGTTGGATACATGTTGATTATTATTTGCCTTTGCACTTGATCCGTGTTTTCTAGTCACTAATTTCAGGTTTTGGAAGCTTTGCTAGCAAGTTACCGGGTCTTCAATGATAAGGGAGTTTTCTTGATCTTTAACTCTTTATTTGCATGAGGACGTTGCAAAAAATAAGTGTGGGGGAGATTTGGTTATGATTATGAGATTTAATTGAATTTTTGCATGAGTAGATATCTTGTTAACCTTGTGAATTGTTAGGAATTGAGAAATTGCGAGAATTTTGAAAAAATTTTCCCGTTTTAAACTTTTTCCTCGAAGTTTGATTGTTGAGCTTTTGCTAGAATGAGTTAGGCTATTTGAATTGAGGGAAATTTGCATGAGATTAGAGATAATTTAGTGCATGAGATTTGTTGAGCACTTTTGAAAGTGATGATGTACTTTGCTTAGAAAGGTGAATTCATGATTTTCAAATAAGTCTAAGATTTAATTAGGATGGACTTTAGTCCTATTGAGACAAAATTTTGAGTTAATGAAAGATTAAGGAAGTGAAGTAGACATTCATTGTCGGAGGTTTATAAGCCTTTATTTTAGCAAATTTTCACTAAATAACGTGATCTTTTTTACCTCGCTGAGCCTAATTGTTGTGCAAAGATTTTTGTAGCCACATTATAAGCCTAACGCACAACAAAAGAAACCACCTTGTTAATTTTACACCAAGGCTTGCTCGTTTGATTTGATAGTGGATATCTATTTTTGGATTCCTTTTGATTGTTCTTGTGAGTGAAATTGAGAGATATATGTAAAGACAGAAAAAGAATGAGAAAAAGTTGTGAAAAAGAAAAGACATGAACAAGAAAAGAGAGAGCAAAAAGAAAAAGAAAAGAAAAAGTTATGCGAAGTGTGAAATTGAAAGTGTGGGATACAAATGTACAAGTGTGGGGGAAGTGCTTGATGGCGAATAATAGTGCTGTGTTTTATATAGATTAAATGATGTAAGCTTGGTAAGTAGTCACTTAATCCAAAATTTCCATAACCTTACCCAAAGCGTACATTACAAGCTCGAAAGACCAACCGATCCTAAGTCCTGAGTTAATTCCATTAGTGGAGATAGGTGCGAAGAGTGTATTCCGAAGTTGATGATTGGAACTTAAGCGAAGGTTGTGAAGTTGTCATTCTTGTCTTTGTACATTGTTTGGTTCAAATTCACACACTACACAAGGGTATGCTTTTCATACTATGTATGATGATCTTGTGTTTATAAATACTTGGTTTGATAAGCTAGACTTGTTTAGGCGAAACTTGATGATTGCTTTTGAGGCAAGGTTTGATGGAGATGTGTTTTCTTTGTTTTCGTATTACTCGAGGACGAGCAATAGGCAAGTGTGGGGGAATTTGTTGAGTGTAGAATTCACATGGATTTAAGCGTTGATTAGATTATATTTTTATGCCGATTGATGCGTTTATGTGTTTATTTTACTCCATTTAGGTGTTTTAGGAGTTGGCGTTAAGAAACGATGATGCGAGGCGAGTTCTCACGTTTTTGGAGGAAAAAGGAGTAACTCCCGTTACCCCTTAGATGTGCATTATTGTTAACCCTCGTTAAGGGACACAAGAGCATCACTTTTGGCGAAGTATGAGAGTAACGGGTAATGCAACTATGGTAACGCCCTGTTACCAGAGACAGTAGGAGGAGATTTTTGGAGCAGGAGGGGTAACGCCCCGTTACCCCTCGGAAGAAGAAAAGTGGTAACGCCCATTACCACTTATAAAAGCGTTATGGCGATTTCAGCTAGTAATGGGCATTAACCGAAATTGTGCATGAGAAGGTAACGCCAGTTACCAGAGTCGGCGAGAGAGGATTAGGGTTGCTATTTAAGTGTGTTTAGGAGCTTCTTCCAATTCTTCTTCCGTTGGTGACCTAGATTGGATAGGAAGACACAGAGCTTTGAAAGAGTTTTTCAGAGATTTTGAGAAGACAAAGGATCAAGTTGTTAAATAATTTCAGTTTTTCCGGTTTTATTAATGTATTATTTATTAAACTAATTCCTTTAGGCTTAGTTTTAATTAGTTTTCGTGTTAGTTTCGTTTTTCCAGAGTTTATTGAATGTTTAGGTTTTGGTTTATGAGACTTTGTTCAGACTTGATGAACATGAAATTATTAAATGCAATCTCCTTTATTTTTATGACTTTTGAGTTAATTATGAGTAGCTAAACCCCTAGGGCTAGGGGAGTGATGATGAATGCATGATAAGTGTTTGATATAATGCTTGAATGACTTGTGCTAATTCTTAGTTTGAAAAGTGATTTGAATTGAATTGCGATGGCCTGATCACCATTAGCATAATCTAGAATTACCTGAGAATCGAGAAATTAATGGTAGTGGAGATGGTTTTTATAACTAGTAGATGTTAAGAATGCAAAGAGATTTGGTTCTTCGTCTATACAACAGTAAATCTTATTCCATGCCAAGCCGCTAGAACTAGATTTGCACTAGTCTTGGTCATATGGTTTAATTAAGTATTGATGATTGCGAGAGAAATGTTGAGCTTAATTGAGAACTTGGTTATACCTTGAGAGAGGATAATACAAACGTAAGTGACTAGGTTGTAGAATTATGCTTGCCAAACGAGTATTATGCTGAATCTTGAATGTATGAATTATTGCTCCCCAGCCTAATTAGTTTACTGATTTTAATTCACGTGTGTTTAGTTCTGTTAATTGCATTTTATTCTAGTTACCTATTTCAATTCTGTTTTAGTAGGGTAATAAACCAATTGATTTTCGTTCGGTCTTTAGATTAGAAAGAGATATAGAGTAGTGATTGATTTCCCTTCCCTGTCGGTACGATCCTGTTGTGCTACGCGTATATTCAGTGTACACTTGCACGATTGGTTTAACTTAAAATCACAACAATAACAAGCTTATCTTTCAAAGCTCATAGCTTGCTAGTTCAAAACACACACCAACCCTTTTTTGAAAACAAACAATCAAAACGTAGCTTATATATATAGATAAATGTTTTTAATCAAACACGTATCTTATATATATATATATATTTAAGTAACATGCGGGCTTAAAACACATTTAGGGTTGTAGGTCATATTAACTAAAAGAAAGAAAACCTCACCTTGTCGACCAAACCGAACGCGACAAACCAAAAGACTTCCAAAACACCTACTCATCACCCATGGAACGAACCTAAGGACAAAACAAAGAGCAAATGATGAACTTAGACTCAATATGAACCAATTAGATGCTCGACAAATGCATATGGATGCTAATGATGCATAAAGAATGCAATGAGAGAGCACTTAGGTCATATAATGCCATATTAAATCATACCGGATCATAACTTGCATATTTCACGTTAAACAAATTCACAAACTTCACATAACGGGCATAACACGTCATATAACACATTAGTAAAGTATACACTACATAAAATGAGCAAGGAAATTGCATGCAAAGCAAACAAACAAGGTGTGAAGTCATGTAGACACGTTGAAGCGTATATGATGCATATTAGGTCATATATTGTATATAAGAGCATCGAATCAACACCAAATAAATTCATAAGTTTAGCAGAATGATCATAACGTATCATGTTACAACATATTATAAGCATTCATGAGTTTAGGAATTGGAACATTCGATTTGATGAAGCAGTCAAATCGTTTGGATTTATTCAAAATCCGAATGAGTCCTGTGTGTACAAGAAATAATTGGAAACCTCGGTTCAATTTCTGATACTTTATGTAGATGACATCCTCTTCATTGGGAATGCGAAGGGTGACATGAAAGTAACAAGGTCTTGGTTATCGAACCAATTTGAGATGAAGGATCTTGGTGATGCATCCTACATTCTCGGTATAAAGATCTATCGGGATAGATCTAAGAGATTGTTAGGATTATCACAGTCGGTTTACATAGACAAAGTACTAAAGAGATTTACTATGGAAGAATCCAAACGTGGAAAACTTCCAATGGGCCCAAGCACAGTTCTTTCGAAGAAGCTGTGTCCCAAGACTGAACTTGAAAAGTCCAGGATGTCCAAAATTCCTTATGCCTCAGCTATAGGAAGCATAATGTATACGGTGCTATGTACTCGACCGAATGTGGCTTATGCACTTAGTGTGACTAGCCGATTACAATCTGACCCTGGTGAAGGTCACTGGACTGCTGTAAAGAACATCCTTAAGTTCTTACGAAGAACTAAGGATTTATTCCTAGTTTACGGAGGCCAGCATGATCTTGTCATTAGAAGATACTATGATGCAAGCTTTCCATCAGACATGGATGACTTTAAATCCATGTCAGGATACATATTCTGCCTGAACGGCGGAGCAGTGAGTTGGAAAAGTTCCAAGCAAGCGACCACTGCAGATTCGACAACTGAGGCCGAATACTTAGCTGCAAATGATGCCGCTAATGAAGTTGTTTGGGTAAGAAACTTCATCCACGAGTTGGGTGTAGTTCCTAGCATTAAAGACCCCGTTACAATGTTTTGTGACAACACCGGGACGGTTGCTCGAGCAAGAGATCCAAGATCTCACCAAAGGACCAAGCACATTTTGAGTAAGTATCACTTAATCTGTGATATCATCAAGAGAGGAGATGTGCAAATTGAAAAGGTCACATCGACAGAGAAATGGCAGATCCACTTACTAAGGCCCTTAGTCAACAGGCTTTCGAAGGGCATCTTCTGAAGATGGGACTTGGATTAGCTCCTGAGTAGCTTTGACGGGCAAGTGGGAGATTGTTGGGAATAGTGACCTTAAGGCTGCTTTTTGGCTTTACTATTTCCTTGTAATATCACAAACAGTCTTTGAATAATAATCGAGATGATTTTGTTCATACGCATTCACTTCTTTATGTGCTTATTTATGTTTGTTTGGGTTGACTGTGTTTTTGCATGTATTGAACTCCCCTAATCCGATGAGGCTGTTAAGAACTTTGTTGTTATGGGAATGACACATGAAACAAGTTCTTAACTCCATAGGTGAGGATTAAAAACTTCTCCAAGTCGAGAGTCCGACAGACAGTGTGAGTGTCGACCTTGACTCTGTTGAGTCTTGCTTATGTGATTATGTCCTTTTGAAGGATCACTCAGTTTCATGGAGTGATAAGTGCATACAATGATGCGTTCATAATACATGAGGGTGATTGTTACTAGAACTTCATCACCGAGATGTCCCACATGAGAACATTCCTAAAAGGAAAGGGAAGTCTCCTAGAAACTTCCAGAATAGGAAATATCTCACAGGTCAATAACGTGATTCATTAATCCTTAGACTTGAGATTCTGTAATGTCTCATATGAGCTAACTCTGTAATCTTTGATATAGGCTCAAAAGGGTTTCGATATACTGAAACCTGAACCACGGCCTATGTTGGGATTACACAAGTGGCATATATAGAATTAGTAGAATCGACAAAGGACCTACACTTGTTGCAAGAACAAGAATGATCTCTTACTGATTGAGTTATTCGTAGTCCATTAAACTTAAACCCTTGGCCAAGGTGGATAAAAGATCAAGACATCAAGAAAATGGGGTTTTCTTGGATTGAGGTCTAAATGGATGTGAAACGAACTTAACTTTAAAGATCAAGAATATTCCCATGCCTTAGTTCTTGATTGAGAGATGGAGTTGTAGGAGGATCGTATTTCACTGTATGTTATTGACTGAAAGGTTCTTCGATTCATTTCATTATTCGGCTAGGGGTCACACATCCATTGCTAGATTACGATAGTATGATCTATGAAGTGATTAATTAATTAGTGAATTAATTAATTACTGTCACTGCTAATCAAATAATGAACCTAAAGGGTCACACACAAATGTCAGGACACGAGGGCTATGGTAGGATGTTAATATGCTTAACGACGAATCAAATTGTTGATTGAAACGGAACAAGGATGGCGTGAGTAGCTGCCACGTGTCGAGCACTTGTGGCTGCCACTTGTCACACAGTCTACGTGGCTGCCACGTGTCACGCACACATGGTAGTACATATCTCCTAACGTGTGATTTAATCACACGCGGATTCTTTTCTAGAATTAATTAATTAAATTGTAATTAATTAATTTAAGTCTTTTAATTAAATTTGAATTAATTATTAAAATTTTATTTCTCAAGCTTAACCCAATAAATAATTAATTATGAATTAAATTATTTATTAAATCTTGACTTTTAGCTTTAGGAAAGTTGAAAAGTCTAACTTCCTATTGTAGGAGAGAGAAAGTTGATTCTTGCAAGACTTGGAGAACAAGTTGGGATCATATTTTCTCCAATTAAATTAATAATTAAATTAGTTAATTAGTGAGCAAGAAAACAATCCCATTGGTTCTTGGAAACGCTAAGTGGTTCAAACCATGCAGTATAAATAAAGGGGTTGGTGCTTTCTCATTCTTTAGACCAACACTCACGAAGTGTTAAGTTTTTTAGAAAAATAAAAGAAAAGTTTTCAAAGCAAAACCCTAGCCATTAACACAAGTTATAGAACTAGCATTCTCACTTGCTTGATCGTGTTCTAGGACTGGTGTGGATACGCTCTGGAGGATCGCTGCTTTGGGATCTATCGAGAACCGTTCGAGGGACTTTCCGCTTGAAGGGTGTTCAGTAGGCGGTACTGACATCACTAGAAAGTTTCAATTCACGTAAGTTTCTAAATACCTTGTTATACGATACGAGAATTGCAAGTCCATGATCAATATTTTGGAAAATTTTTTAAATCTCCGCTGTGCTTACTCTGATAGTTTTCCAACATGTATATGCCTGAGTTATGATATGATATGATATGATATATATATATGATGTTCATATGATGTGTTATGTTCTTTATATGAAATTTATGAGTCCGTTTGACGTAAATTATGTGACTTATGAAGTGATATGAATTTATATGCGCTAAGTGCTAATTTATTTCAACTCACATGCATCTCTTACTCTCTTTAAGAACTTTAAATTTATGGATGCTCTTAATACGCTATTATATGATAAGTTCGGAGTTGAATTGATGCATTATAAGTTTAATTTGTTAATTATTTGTTTGATATTTTGTTATTTGCCTCGATATGCCTAAGTATGAAATTACGTAAAGTGCATTGTATCTTTTGCGTTCATATGCATTTGCCGAGGGTCTAATTGGTTCATTTTGAGTCTAAGTATATCTTTGTCGTTTGTTTTATTCCGAGGTTCGCACCATTGGTGAGGAGGTGGTTCTTTAGGCATCCTTTTGCCCCTTATGTTCGGTTTGTCCACCGAGGTGAGGTTTTCTTCTTTTTAGTTAATACGACCTATAACCCTACGTGAACATTGAAGCCTGCATCCGACTTAAGTATATATGTATATAGATACATTTGATAAGTATGTTGCAGGATTTAGCCCATTTGTTATGAAACGTTTGAAAATCGCTTTGATGTATACGTAAGTTATATTTTCGATTGTTTGTTTTGAAAAAGGGTTGGTGTGTGGAATTCTGAACTAGAGAGTTATCGCATTGAAAAATAAGTCTGATTTTGAAAATTTAGAACTTCCGAACAATTTGAACAATTAGAAGGGCCCCGGAGATTTGTGCAAAGGAGGCCCAGGACGGTGTCGGGTAACTCCCGAGTATGGTCTCCACTTCGAAAGGATCAACCTAGAACCCACTAGGAGGTTAGTGGGGGATGGAATCCTTGGGTGTGAGTGTCATGAAACTCACGACCCTGAGATGAGAATGATGGTTAGCGTAGGCCACCTTTCCATCATCCGAAGAAGAGGTATGTATGTTTGATTCCATTTTCGTTTGGAATTTTGAATTATGTTTTGATTTTTGAACGGAGTTAGGTGGTTTGAAACTCGTACTTGCCGAGTTGTGTGATTTTGATTATGAACTTAATTCATGAAACGAGAGTGGATTTCTAATTAATAAAATTGATGGATTTTGGCCTCCGGTCTTAAACCTGTTTCCTTATATGTATTATCACGGGCTAAAATGATTTGGAATGCAAACAACCACGCGCCGGTTTATGAATTTTCCTATTTTATGCATGGTATGCTTTATGTATATGTACGTCTGAGTGTGTTAGCCCCCTCACCAATTTTTAGGACTGACCCCTCCTCGTTGTTTTATTTCCCTTTTTTGGTTCTTTTAGTTTGCAGGTTCAGGTTCCGGTTCGAGCTAGGCGGCGGTTCTCTTTTGAGTTGTTCCAGTCTAGTTCGGGTGTTTTGTATCTTTACTTTTCTACATTTGTATTTTCTATGATTATCTACAAGTTATGGTTTAGAAATTTGAATTTTGATAACTGTATGAATTATTTGGCCCGGCTTGGGCATAATATGTATATCTTGTTTAAATGCTGAGCATGTATAAGTGTGTATCGTCCGCATTTGATATTTGTTATTTGGCTTACTCTGATTTAGGGTCTAGACCACCTAGCCTAGGAGAGATTTTGTTTGTCTCCCGTTTGTCGTGGCTTGATGCGTGTGCGGATTCTCTATTTCGTTACACGTATCGGGTTATGGTGCGGGAAATGTAGTGCTCTGTGCTCCGGGGTGCTACAATTCAAGAATAGCATATGAATAATAAAATAAACGCATAAATTGCGTAATTAAATAATTAAAATACGTACTTAGATCTCATGTAACGGCGTACCTGTACAAGCGAACGAGCGGGATGTTACAAACTCCCCTCTTTTAAAAGGACCTATCCTCAGGTCCGAAGCAAGATCTTGAATAGCTTCGGGACGAACTGAACTTCACACTTCCACTCTAGGAGTCTACTCTCTGAACCCTTGTCGAACACCCCGTGCTAAAAGAAAATAGGTTAACTCATTGAAATGAGCCACCACTCAATTTCTCAGTGAAATCTCCTTAGCCTTTGCAAACCGGACACTAAGTCTTAAGCCATTTGTTCCCACTTCCAAATGGAATTCGGAAGTAGTTGGAGAATCCTCCCGGTACTTGATGTTTGGTCTTGTACCAATGACACATTAGATATTGCAACACGAAGTTTGCAACATCTCTTTTTATGCCAACATACTATTACCAGTTCTTCAAGTTCTCAAACCATGAGTGGGTTTAGTCTCGTGATCGAGCACTTCTAGAGATATAGGCTCCAACACTCCATTAGTAGCGCACAACCAAAGTCTTCCTTAATACCTCGATTGTAACGAAGTAGTTTTGAGTACGCTCGGGGTAAGCAAAGCTAGTACCGAAGGTAACTCTCTTCAAGAGCCTCATCCACTCAAACTGTGCCTCTTCCTTGTCTTTCATGTCATGGGATGGCCGCCTATACAAAGACGAATCTCCTGTTAAATCCCACTAACACTAGAGACTTAGTCTCTGAGATAATTCTTGGTTCTTCTACCCGAACACGTAGTCGATAATACCCTTGCAAAGACCAAGCTCGGCGCAGGCCACCAAAACTCTGAAGAAGGACGAACCACCAACTCCTCAAAGCGAGCAAAGGGTATTTTCTTCCACGACTGACCCGTGTAGCCCAAGGTAGTTTATACTCATCTTAAAGTCTCGTCTTCTTTCTTAGATAGGATAAGAGCACTCCATGAAGAAGTACTTGATTGATGAAACTACCTTCTAAGAGCTTATCAACCACGTCTTGAACTCCAACACCTACGCTAGAGTCCACTAGTAGGTGAACAAGGTCCAAATACGAGATAAAGACTATGACTGTCTCAATGTCCTTATCAAGTGGTAATAAATCCCAACTTTCAAGGAATCATCAAGAAGGTCTTACTCCGATCTTGGTCTCCTCAAGCTTGGCTCGACCATACCCTAAGGTAAGCCACTAAGCTTATTGCACTGTCCCGGAATAACCAACTGCTCGACAAAGGATACAAATGGGCTAGCCTTCCATCTAATACCCGAGAATATCGTTGAGCCCCAAAAAGGACCTCCAAAAGCAACCACCAACACCTACGGTAACACCGTACCTTAACTAGGCGTCTTCAAAGAAACCACCGGGCAAGCTCGGCCCTCACAAGTCACCAACACTCTCGGGCGCTCGCCTTACCAAACTCTCTCCAAGAAGAGAGTCTACACAAAGGAAAGGAAACGACAAGCAAGTAGCAAGCAAGCAAACAACAAGAAGCAACAAAGAGAGGAAGGTAACACCAAATTAAAATGAAAAATGCATGTATGAAGTGCTATGAATGATTTAGTGTACCTTTCACTGTGGCATCGTGTTGAGCTTGTTGTCAAAGTCTTCGCCTTCGCTTGTACCAACTTAGATTTGAGTCTGAATCTTGGAACTACCACTCTTCGTAGGCTTCGGGTTCTTGTTCTTCGGGCACCTGTTTGCTAAATGTCCCAAATCTCCACACTTGTAGCACCTTCCCGATTTCTTTCTCCAAACCTCTTCCGTATGATTTGGGCCTCTACAATAGGAGCATTGGATTATCTCCGATGGAGAAGGCATTAAATCCATTTTTGGCAATTGAAGCTTCTTCTTCTTCTTAGTGTCATTACCCACTTAAAGTCCCAAAGACTGGTGAGGGGGCTAACACACTCATACGTACATATACGTAAGAGCATAACATATTCAAAATTAAAGTGTTCATAAACCAGGGCATGGTTTTTGCATTCTAGAACAGTTTAACCCGTGATAATATATATAAAGAAAAAGGTTTAAGGACGAAGGCCAAAATCAACCAATTTTAGAAGTTAGAAGTCCACTCCCGTTTCACAAACCACAAGCAGAAGCAAAAACATACTAACTCGGTGGGTACGAGTTTCCAACCCACCTACTACATATCATAACCAAAAGCAAAGGTAAAAACTAAAGGCATAAACAATCCCACCTTTTCCGTTTGGGGAACAGAGGCGCTACCCCTCAACGCCGGCTCTTGAAAAAATAACTGAGACTGGGGATCCGACCCGCTCCTTCGACGATATTCCACGTCGGCTCAAGAAGACCCTCCTTCCACTCGACCTCCCGAGGTTGGGCTAAGTCTCCCATTGGTAGAGTTGTGTTGATGGGAGAGCTCGGTTATCCCATGGCCGACCCGAGATACCATACCACTTCTTTGAGACCCAAGGCAAAGTGCAAAATGCATATACATAACAAGCTTATCTTTCAAAGCCCATAGCTCACTAGTGCAAAACATACACTAACCCTTTTTCGAAAACAAACAAACAAAACATAGCTTATATATATATAAAAATATTTTTAAAAGTTTTCATAGGAAAAAGGGCCAATTCCCACAAAATATGTATCAAACATGTATCTATATATATATATAAATATAAATATATATATATATATATATATATATATATATATATATATATATAATTCGTATACGGGCTTAAAACTCATTTAGGGTTATAGGTCATATTAACTAAAAGAAAGAAAACCTCACCTTGTCGACCAAACCGAACGCGACAAACCAAAAGACTTCCAAAACGCCTCCTCATCACCTACAGAACGGACCTAAGGACAAAATAAAGACCAAACGACGAACTTAGACTCAATATGAATCAATTAGATGCTCGGAAAATGCATATGGATGGTAATGATGCATAAAGAATGCAATGAGGGAGCACTTAGGTCATATAATGCCATACTAAATCATACCAGACCATAACTTGCATATTTCACTTTAAACAAATTCACAAATTTCACATAACGGGCATAACACGTCATATAACTCGTTAGCAAAGTATAAACTTCATAAAAAGAGCAAGGAAATTACATGTAAAGTAAACAACCAAGGTATGAAGTCATGTAGACACGTTGAAGCGTATATGATGCATATTAGGTCATATATTGCACATAAAAGCATCGAATTAACACCAAATAAATTCATGAATTTAGCATAATGATCATAACGTATCATGTTACAACATATTATAAGCATTCGTGAGTTTAATTTACATAAACGACCCAAAAGAATGCAAGAAAGCTTCACATGTGCATTTAAACGTTCATGCAATCACTCAAATTTACACTTAATGTACAAAGCTATAAAATCAAACAATTAACGAAACATATCATATACTAACATATTAACATATTGGGATCATAATTGGGGTGGGAGAAATCAAATAAAATCATAAACGAAGAAAGAAACAGACAACGAAATGAAACCGGCCAAACAACAACCAACACTACACGAATTCCACCAAAAAGAGAAGGGGTAACGGGGGTTACCAATCCTTAGACCAAAAGAGGTAACCCTCGTTAAGGGAGGCAGTAGCAAAAGTCTTCCAGCAGCCACGGAGATAAAGCCCGTTACCTCCACAAAGCCTCTACGGGGTAACGCCCGTTACCAGGCGCAATCTCCTTCTTCCTCGCGTAGCAGCCCTGTTTCTTGCATTTCATGGCAGCAGCAGCAGCAACTCTCCAACCATAGCAAATCAAGGTAAAAGCAGCAATAAAAGCACGCAAGCAAGGTAGCAAAACTAGTACACAACAGTAGCAACTCACACGAAACAACAAGGAAGGAAAAAAGATGGAATTCCAATTCATTTTCAAGCTTTCATGGAGTTCAACAATGGTGCTTCGATTTTCAGCACATTTTCCATGAAATTCATGCATAAAAATAAAACAATCAAATCATATTGATCAATAGTCAACTCTAAAACAAGAAACGGATCAAAGACATACAAGAATTCATCAAATGAATCATTTAACCTAACTATTCATGCAAGCAAGCAAAACAGGCCTTATACTCCATGGAATTGAACAAAATCACGTGCAAAAGAAAGGTAAGGAGATGGAGATCATGAAATATACCTACCTTTCGAATTTGATGAAGAACGGAGGTCGAACGAGCTCAAAATCCCAAAAGTGAATAGTATCCTACTCTTCTCGTCTTTTCTCTCCTCTTGCTGTTTCGTTTCTGCTCCTTTCTTGCTTGTCTCCTAGGTTGAACCAAAATTAGAGAGGGAGGGATAGATAGAGGGCTGAAAGAGGTTTAATTAGGTTCAAAAATGGGTCAAATCGGATAAGAAATGGGTCGGATATAAGCAAAATAGGCGAGGGTAGGAAAGCTGTCACACGGGTCGCGTTTCGGGCAAAATTTGAAGGATCAAATGAGCTTAGAAAATTATTAGTCCAAGTTCTCTAGCTTTCATTCATCGTTACGAGTCTGACGATACTTCTGGAATTCAAATCCAAATTCCAGATCTTAAGTTACGCCTTCCAGAACCCAAGGTGCGCTCAAACGAGTTAGACCCTCGAGTCCCTTAACAAATGAAATAGTTCGAAAACCGTATCAAACGAACACAAAAATCATGCAACGACTATAAAAACGCATTCATAGCACACATAATTCACTTATATTACAAAATCACAAAAATCGGAAATTAATTTCGAGTCTAACGGATCAAAACGACATACAACAAGCAAATAAGTTCAAATATTACATATAAGGTTCATATAAAAATTCAAATAATAATTCGCATAATTCAAGAATAGCACATAAATAATAAAATAAATACATAAGTCGCGTAATTAAATAATTAAAATGCACACTTAGCTCTCCCATAACGGCGTACCTGTACAGGCGGACGAGCGGGATGTTACAACTTTGAGGATGAAGTTTGTTCCATGAGGACCAGGGTTGGGAGAAATGATGATGGGGGTGATAATGATGATTCTAAGGCACCTATAATATCGATTTCAATAAATCGGGGCGTGCATCTGGTGTAATTAAAGAACGTCATATTACCAATATAATGCTGTCTGGCTTCCTATTTTGCTAAACTGTGACGAAGTTCAAGTTCATTTCAAGTAAGTAAGATAGAGAATTTATAACAACAAAATAGTTTATTTCAATTAAGTTATACATAGATGTTTTAATAAATGCTAATTAATATTATAGTGATTTCATTGAACGGACTGGCGCGCAAAATGGAGATAATAGTGACCACATTGATAGAAACTTTGTATGCTGGTTCACCAATCATGTAAGGTTTAATTAAGTTTGTAATACTAATTAATAGCATTCAATGTTTGAAAGTAATTCAATAACAAAGCATCTAATATTTGCTAGGTTCAAAACCCCGACAATGGAATTGGTGATCCTTTGTTGCAACACTTGTCTTGGGGGCCGAATACAGTGGTTCAGAAGTACTTCATCAATGGTTTCAAATTCCATATGAAGTCATGGGGCCAAGGGGAAAAAACAATGAATTTCGGAGTTTGGGTAAAAGGAAATTCGGATGACAAAAATATAGCAGATGACTATTAGGGAACGTTAGAAGAGATAATGGAAGTGGAGTTCCCAGGTTATCCACCGAAGAAGGTTGTTCTATTCAAATGTGAATGGTTTGATCCCACGCCGTAGCGGGGGACTCGTATTGGTAATGCAGAAAGCACATTCATTGAGGTAAAACACACGGGCAGATACAAAAGGTATGATCCTTTCATATATGTGTAGCTAGCCTTTCAGGTTTATTATGTACCCTATCCTGGTCGAAACAAAGATAAGCTACATTGGTGGGCTGTTATTAAAACCAAACTAAGAGCAACAGTAGAATTAGTGGACTTGCTTGAGATGACATACCAAAACGATGTTAGAACAAATATTACCCCGATAGAAACAGATGATGTGGTTGGGCCTTTAGTCGACACCAATGTTAACCTACATGAATTTGTTGAGGCTGAAATTAGCACATATGGTGAAGACGTCATTGATGATGTTGCTGATGATGAAATATTAGATGATCAACATGACGAGGATGGGGAAAACAGTCTTAGTGATTAACTCGGTAATATATTTTTCATAAAATTTATCTTTATCTACTAACTTTCGTGACCTGGGCATTTAGTGACAAATTTGTTTTCTGTGTGATATATAAAGACCAAAAGTTACCTTCTTCCATGAGTTTAAACTATTCCTTTTTTGTGAATATTAGTGGCTGAGTATGTTTTTAAATGAATACACAGGTGCTGCAACTTTTGATGAACTCTCAACCAATTTGATGTGGTCCGATTGTCTTGTCTGATTTTGTTAAGGTTTGATTGGAATAGGTGTTGGGCGGCATGATTGGGCTATAGGTTAATTTGATCAATTGCTAATTCAGGTGCAACCTCCTGTTTGAGGTAAAATTTTATACGAGCTGACAGAAATGCCTATGTTTGATTGTTTTGGTTGAAGTAATTAGATTTCTAAGAAACTTTGGTTGAATTATTGGTTTTACATTTAAGCTGGCACAAAATTACCCTAAAATTATCCTAAAATAAGTTAGAAAGAGTCTAATCAGAATTATCTTTCTACATTTGTCATTTTCTTGAATGCATAATAGTATGAAACTGGAGTCCCTAATCAGATCGTTTGATACTATGTAATTATAATAAAAACTGACTCATATTGTGCTAAATTTTGAATGACATGTCTGTTTCTATTTTGTAGTTTTGTAGCAGAACTTTATGGCACAATAAACTGCATATTGCAACATAAAACATATATTAACAGTCACTACATTTGATTTAAGACAACCAGTGTATTTGATATAAACAAATTATTAGGGAACTAAAATTTGGCCTAAAATTATTTATAAAAACTCTCAAACTAGCTTGAAATTAGTCAGAACTTATCAATAGGCTAAAGATAGTTTCAAATTGTTTGATATTTCTGGAGTTTTCAATCTTCATTTTCTTGAATGAACAATAATTCAAACTATAGCCAGAAAATAGCTTTCCATTACACTGAAATTATAATATAAATAGATAGATGTTTATAATAAATTAGTCTAAAATTGGAATGAAATGTCTGATTTTGGTTTGCATTATTATAGCCTAACTGTTTACCAGATTTGCACAACTGTTGATCTGTTTTTAATTACAGATGGACCAGCAATAGAGGATCCCGAACAAAGCTTTGCGCGCAAGGGCTAGTGGTACTAAGGCAAGGGGTAGAGGTACTCGACCGATGCCATCACTAGATACCACTGCGGCCCCCTCACCGGAAGCCTCTCCGACACAATCACTCGTCCTTTTAAATACACCGTCACCTGGCCCCTTCAATGTACTGTTAGGAATAGTACCCTTAAGGCAGTATCTGTGCTTTACTATTTCCTTGTAAAACCACAAACAGTCTTTGAATAATAAACAAGATGATTTTGTTCATAGGCAATCACTTCTTTATGTGCTTATTTATGTCTGTTTGGGTTGACTGTGTTTTGCATCTTTTGAACTCCCCTAATCCGATGAGACCGTTAAGGGAACGACACATGAAACAAGTTCTTAACTCTATAGGCGAGGATTAGAAACTTCTCCAAGTCGATGAGTCCGACAGATAGTCGGAGTGTTGACCTTGGGACTTGCTTATGTGATTATGTCCTTTTGAAGGATCATTCAGTTTCATGGAATGATAAGTGCATACGTTGATGCGTTCATAATACATAAGGGTGATTTTTATAAGAACTTCATCACTGAGACGTCACGCGTGAGAACATTCCTAAATGGGAAAGGAAGTCTCCTAGAAACTTTCAAATTAGGAAATATCTCATAGGTCAATGACGTGATTAATAATCCTTAGACTTGAGATTCTGTAATGTCTCATATGAGCTAACTCTGTAATCTTTGATATAGGCTCAAAAAGGAGTCGCCATATAGACACCTGAACCACGGCCTGTGTTGGGATTGCACAAGTGACATATGTAGAATTAGTAGAATCGATAAAGGACGTACACTTGTTAAGAACAAGAATGATCTCTTACTGATTGAGTTGTTCGTAGTCCATTAAATATTAAAGCCTTGGCCAAGGTGGTTAAAAGATCACGACATGAAGAAAATGGGGTTTTCTTGGATTGAGATCTAAATGGATATGAAACGGACTTAACTTTAAGGAGCAAGAATATTGAGGCTCCGAGAATATTTCCATGCCTTAGTTCTTGATTGAGAGATGGAATTGTAGGAGGATCGTATTTCACTGATTGTCATTGATTGAATGGTTCTTCGATTCATTTCGTTATTCGGCTAGGGGTCACACATCCATTGCTAGATTACGGTAGTGTGATCAGTGAAGTGATTAATTAATTATGGGAATTAATTAATTATTGTCACTGCTAATCGAATAATGAACCTAAAGGTCACACACAAATGCCAGAATATGACGGTTATGGTAGGATGTTAATATGATTAACGAAGGATCAAATTGTTGATGGAAAATGGGTCTGGAACACGTGGGCATTGCCATGTGTCAAAGACACGTGACTGCCACGTGTCACGTAGCCTATGTGGCTGCCACATGTCAGGCACACGTGGCACATACGTGGCTCGAAACGTTTAATTATATTACATGTGAATTCGTATCTAGAATTAATTAATTAAATTGTAATTAATTAATTTTATACTGTTAATTAATTTTGAATTAATTGTTAAGACTATTCTCAAATAAACTTAACCCAATAAATAATTAATTAGGAATTAAATTATTTATTGAATCTTGACTTTTAACTTTAGGTAAGTTGAAAAGTCAAACTTCCTATTGTAGGAGAGAGAGCATTATTCTTGCAAGACTTGGAGAACAAGTTGGGAACTTGTTCTTCCAATTAAATTAATAATTAATTAGTTAATTAGTGAGCAAGAAAACAAAGTCCACTAGGCTTAGAGAAACCCTAGTAGGTTCGAACCCCACTAGTATTTATACTAGTGGAGGTGCTTCTCTCATTCTTTAGACCAACACTCAAGAAGTGTTATGTTTTTGAGAAAAATAAAAGAAAAGTTTTCAAAGTAAAAATCATAGCCTAACACAAGCCACAGAACTTGCATTCTCACTCGCTTGATTGTGTTCTAGGACTGGTGTGGATACGCTTTGGAGGATTGCCTACTTTGGGATCTAATCGAAGGCTGTTCGAGGGACTTTGCGCTTGAAGGGTGTTCCTTAGGCGGTAACGACATCACAAGAAAGCTCCAACCAACGTGAGTTTCTTGAAAAACCCTATGATACGATAGGAACATTGCAAGTTTTTAGATCTGTTTTGGGAAAAAATTTTAAACTTCTGCTGCACAACTATGATTGTTTTCCAACAAGTGGTATCAGAGCCACCTTGCAACGCTTGTATTGTCTCTTTACTACTTTACGAATTTTGACTGAAAATTCATGAATTTGGATTATTAGCTACGTATTCTTTATTTTTGTTTGAAATATGAATTTACCGGATCAAAACTGTTTCTTGAAAATCTTGAAAAACTGTTTTCGTAAAATCTGGTTTTAAGTTGTTTTAATTCTGATTGATTTGAACTGTTTTAATTCGAAATTGGATTGCTTGAATTTATCAAAATTACAAAATGAGAATCAGAACGGGCTTGCCCGCACGTGAACGCGTGCGGGGGGCTCATCACGTATGCGCGTGGGGCTGTATCCCGTAGCGCCGCACCATCGCAAGCCAACGCGCGCAGCCGTCCGGTCGCGCCTAGGCATTGTGGCGCGCCGTTCCCCCTACAACCGGTAAATACCGAGCGGCATCATGAGGGACTATTCATGCAGCTTCGTGGCGTATGCGCGTAGTCCTCGCACGCGCCTGTGCGGGAGATGCCGATAGCGTCCGACATCCCTTGGCGGGCTGTGTGCACAGTGTCGCCTACTCGCACACGCATTGTGCGTGCTCTTGCTGGCGACGGCTGCGCGCCTCGCTTAGGGTTTTCGGATCCCGTTTTCATTTTGTATTTTCCAACTTTCGTAAAATCCCATTTTGTAAAATCTTATTTTATTTTAAAATTTGATTTTAATTTTAAAAAATTATTTATTTGAAATAATTATAAAATTTCGGATTTTTGTGAATTAAAGTAAAGTTCTTATTTTTCGAGAAAATATTAAATATCACTTTGAATGATATTTTTGACAAAAAAAAAATTAATTTTGAATTAACTGAGATTTTGTCAAATTGATCCGGGTTCGATTTTGAATAAATTCTTGAATAATGAGCTAATATTCAAATTACTTAAGTTAGTTGTAACTTGAAGTCAAGGAAATTTTAATTTTAATTGGTAAATTTAAATTCAAATGGAAGCATTCTAGTTTAGGTGATCATGGGTTAGTCTTATGAATGTTTTAAATTCTGCACATGGATGATTTCAATTGGGGTCGGAGCCCCATAGTTGCGCGTTTTCAATTGGGGTTGGAGTCCTACTTATGTACGTACTGTTATGTATTTATTATGTGGCTTCCCTTATTATATTTTTTGGGCCGGGGTATGCCCCGTGTATTTGTCTATGGCTAATATGAAGATTGAGCCATATTACTTTATGTTAAGAGAGTAGAACTTAGAAAGTGAGGATTTTTCTTTTCATTTTGGAGACAAACACCCAAGGAGCAAGAAGGATCCACAAGCAACACTTGAAGAACGGTGGCCATAAGCAAAGACCCCTCAAAATGTTCAAGAGGGTTTCTATTAATGTAATAGATAAGGATTTCCATTAAATTCTGTACCCCTATCTGATATGAACTGTCTTATGTGTCATGAATGTTAGAACTAGTGATTACGGAGTGGCTCCCATAATCACATATAAGTTACGATACCCATGATCATCTCATAATTTTGTAACATCCAGCTCGTCCGACTTATAAGGTACGCCACGTTTCAACCTTTTTATGTGTTTAATTATGTGATCTTGTACTTTACTCGACCCTATTTTGAACTCTTTAAGAGTTTAGGGGCTTGTTTGTAATTTTACCTTTTTTGGGGTTTTTCGGTCACTGCTCGTTCGATCAAGATTTTGACCTTTTTGACCCCTTTTGTGCGTTCGGGGCATCGATATGAGTCCTAGACTCTGAGTTTGCCCAATTCTGACGTCGTTAACCCCTTCTTCCATTTGTTTTTGCCCGCGAGGACCCGAGATAAATACCCGGATCCTCGTTTTTCGTGCAAACACACCAGCTTCACCTTTCTCTCTCCCCGTGATTCAAACACCCTCCCTCTACTATTCACATGCACAAACACACACTAACTGAAACTCGACCATTTCACGACGAAATTCGACGAATGAGTTGTGCTTTTCGAAGAGCTCAACGATGCGGTCACAACCCTACCAAGATCGTGGCCCGACGACAACCGAAGATGGGCCTTTTTGCTTTTTTTCATGCGCGGATGGAGGAGGTGGCGGAGCCGCCACTTCGCAGGCAATTTTCGGCGGCTTCTGGCGGTCCCTTTTCGACACGCGCCCCTTGACCTGCAAGAGAAATTACCGGCACAATTTTCTGTGTAGGCGGCGCCCCAAGGCGCATGCGCCACCTGAAGCGGGTGGCAGGCGGCGGCGCTACTGTAGCCGTGGTGATTTTCGCAGTTTCGATGGCTTTTTCCGGCGAATGTTAGTGTTTTTCGAGGTTTTTGAACCCCCTGAATCCATTTCCGGCATCGATTTCATCAAATTTTGGCCGTAGGTAGTGGTTCCGGTGACTTGAGCGGAGGCAGAAACTTCGGCGGCCAATGGGGGCCTTTTTCGTCGATCTTTTGGCCATGGGCTCATCACGAAAGTTGTTCGGAACGATGAGAACTATCATCCTTTGATCACGCGACTCCAGATTTGACCGTTTAGTGGCGGATCGCGGCGGTGCAGCGGTGGTGCAACGACGGGGGTAGCTTCGGGGATATTTTTCGACGGCCACTATAGGTCCGGGAAGGGGGGGGGGGCGGGAACCAGAAAGATTCCTACGACGAACCCGAGCCCCCTATCCCTATAAATAAAGCAAAATAGACCTTTATTTTATTTTCTTTCTTTACTATATAAGAGTTGCACCAGCAACGTCCTTCTTCAGTTTGCTCTTAGTCTCCTTATCCAGCTCTTTGACCCGATCCATCAATTCTTGAATCTCTTTGTTCAGTTATTCCTTCTCCTTTTTCTTAGCTTCTAAGCTAAGTTCACCAACTCTTCATGAGATTTCTTCGATTCGAAGAGCTCGTCACGGGTAAGACAATGCCTCTTGCGGAGTCGATTTTCGTTCATCGGTTTGGAAGTAATTTGATTTTGAAGTTTTGAGGGTTTTTGTATTCTTAGATCCAAAATTGGAGAAGATTGGCTTGGAATTTTCAGAAATTGATTGGGGAATTGGAATGAGCACGAGGAGTAGTTGCACAGTTGATTTTTTGGGATTTTTTCGGCGACCTTCGGCGGCGGCCCGGCCAAATTCCGGCAGCTACAGTGGTGGCATTCCGGCGGTGTCCCGTCAAAATGTTCTTCTCGTTGGGGTGAGTTCAACGCCACTTTCTGTTCGTCAATCGGATGTCCGGTTGACTTGTTGTGATTTGTTTGTGTAATTTGAATATTTGAAATTAAATGTCTTAATTGCAATAAATTGTTAATTGCTTGATTTGTCGATCTATATGAATTCCAACGTATACGAAACCATATATTAAATGAATTATGAAATATATTGATGCTTTGATTTGCAACTTGAATTCCGACATGTCGAATTTAAGCTATTGGTCTAGCTTTAAGGGGGCGTTTGTGTAATTTTGGGAACGATATGAATTTGCTTGATTTAAATTAAGTAAACTTTGTCAAATTGAATCCGTTATGTGATATATGAATTGAGTATACAATGTATGAATTATATGAATTTAGCATGGTTGGAATTTGATATGTAACTCCGTGAGATTTAAATGAATTATTTGTGTGACAAATGAAATGACATGATTTGCTTTGCCTTTTAGTTCTATTATTTGCATTAAGTGTGTACATGAACACGCCTTAATGTTTTATTCTGCATATAATTAATATGAATTTGAACCCTGCTTACTTGATTGCATCCCTTAAGTGTGTGAGCATGTGCCGCGCGTCTCTGTGTGGTTGTTTGAGTCTGTCTGAGCTCTATGTTATGTTTTGTGTGTCTAGTTAGTTCAGGTGTACCCGGGGTGGTGACAAGTGGGTCGTGCAGGTTCCGGGGTGGACCATTTGCTTTATCTTTGGCTCCGTTTGGTACCAGGTGAGGTTAGGGTATAGTTACACCCTATTGCAACGTGCTCGTTTTCAAATACATGCGGTTTATAAGCCTTATGTATACGTAGATATGTGTGAAATATGTACTTTGATGGTTTTGCAATAAGTTTGAAAGTACGAAACGCTATGTATGAGCCTACGTATGCTCGGTTTAGGTTTGATATGATTTTGAGGTCAGTGTGTGATATGTACGTACGATATGATAAGTACGATATGCATGGAATATATCTATCTGTCTGTCTACAACGGGTTATGACTTTTAAACTTATGAATTTCGAACAATTTGACTGGGCCCTAGAGATTTGTGCAAAGGAGCCGCGGGACGGTATCGGGCTGTCGGGTCACTCCCGAGTATGGTCTCCATACTTAGGATCACCCCTGAACCCACCAGGAGGTTGGTGGGGGAAGGAGTCCTCGCGCGTGAGCGTCATGAAACTCAAGACCCATACTGTATGATCGATGGTTGGGGTAGGTACCACCCCTCCATCACCCGAAGAAGAGGTATGTCTGTTCGGATTATGTTTTCGTATGATTTATGATTCCGATTTTGATATGAATGGAGTTAGTTGGAATTTGAACTCGTACCCGCCGGGTGTCCTGTCTGTCTGTCATAAGTTCATGAAACGGGGGTAGGTTCTTAAATTAAGATAAAATTTGGTATACTTTTAACCTAATAAAACATGTTTGGATATGTGTGCTAAGTCTGCATGAATTTGAACTTACATTTTGAAATACATATAAGTTAAGTTTGTTTGTTCTGTTTTGACAAATTATCTTATATATATATTATCACGAGAAAATGTTTTGGCGTGCAAAAACTAATTCCGGATTCACGAACATTTAATTTGGAACGTGCTGTGCTCTATATATATGTAGGTGTGTGTGGGTAGCCCCTCGCTCAGTCTTTGGACTGACCCCTCCCCTTTTATGTTTTTAGTTACAGGTTCAGGTCGTTGGAGTTCGTGCTAGGCAGCGGTGTGTCGTGTCTGTTAAGTCTGTGTCTGTTCGTTTAAGTTTGTTAAGTATTTTGTTCTGAATTATGATTCGTAAATTCTGTATAAGATATGTTCTAGGCAGGTTTGCATTTATGAATTGAATGTGTGAAATTCGGGACAGGTTAGGAGAGGTGCTCGGATTAGATGAATCCATTGTGATTTTTGTAATTATTCGGGAGAGGTTTGTAGGGCCAGTTGGACCCGTTTGTTGTGTAATTATTCGGGACAGGATAGGATAAGTTACCGGATTAGTCGAATCCATGTAGTTGATTTTAATGTTTGTATTGCACTGTATGTTTAATGTATGAAAATTTTTGAAAGTTGGTATTTTGCCTTGTTTCCGCTGTCAGGGTTAGGTACCGCCTAGCTAGTGTGTTGTGTTTTCATTTATCACCTTTTCGCTGTGATTTGGTGCATGTGCGGACTCTCCATTTTGTACACGTATCGGGTCATAGTGCGGGGGTGTGGTGCCGCACCGCTTGGGGTGTTACATCTTAAGTGGTATCAGAGCTACCAGGTTGAGAACCGGTGCTCTTGAGTCGTGTCGTGTCAGTCTCGGTCGTATGGCATAGGAATATGTGCGCATTGCATCCGTTTGGCATGAAATTTTGCTTCCTCAGCATGAATTGTACCGAGTTATGTGACTATGTACGAGCTATTACTATGATTGTGTAACACTTTATCATGTACTTGCAATTACATTTAATTGTTGCACTTACCTGACTTAAGTGCCACATTTCATTTGTACATCTAACTCTCATGCACCAACTTTAGTGTTTTAATTACAGGGTGGCAACATCAACAACTTAAACAACTTCCATGACATCATCGCAACTTTATGGCACGAGCATACATGCATCGTTTACTTAATTAAATCTGTTATTATGTGATATATTTGCCAAGTGTGCTATGTGTTAATTGTTATGATTCCTGACTCTGTTTGTGTGCTTGAGTGTGAGGGAGATTTAATTCTCCTTGATTGTGTGTTAGAGAGATGCTGGATTCTCTCTAATTATGTGACAGAAAGATGTTGGATTCTTTCTAAGTTGTGTGCACAAGAGATGTTGGATTCTCTTGTACTTAGGTATTCGAGCGATGCTGGATTCCCTTGGATTTAGGGGTTTGAGAAATGCCTGATTTTCTCAAACTAGAATGTCTGGGAGATGTGGAATCTGCCAGACTTAGGTTGAGAGACGGGGTTCTCTCGATTCTGTGCTTGAGAGACGGGGTTTCTCTCTTTTGTGTGTGCTGAGGGACGGGGTTCTCTCACTTGCGTGTAGAGAGTTGGGATTCTCTCTTGTTTGTTGCGGTGAAGTTATGTGTGGCGTGATGATGGTTTGTAAGCGAAGAGGAAGCGACAATATCGAGCTTTGGGTGCAGTGGCCTAGTGGTGATCGAATGAGTTTGAAGTGACCAACGGTCAAGTGCTCAGTGGGACTTCAGTTACAACGAGACACGATGAAGGGAGTTGATGCCAACTAAGGGAGAAGTATCCTGAGGAGTTGGCAGTTCGCCTAGATCAGAGTTACGCAGGGGAAGTTTGAAGTGGAATTCGTTTCAGCGTCGTTCAAGATCCTACTTCCGGACCTGAGGACAGGTCCTTTTGAAGGAGGGGAGTTTGTAACATCCCGCTCGTCCGACTTATAAGGTACCCCACGTTTCAACCTTTTTATGTGTTTAATTATGTGATCTTGTACTTTGCCCGGCCCTATTTTGAACTCTTTAAGAGTTTAGGGGCTTGTTTGTGATTTTCTCTTTTTAGGGGTTTTTCGGTCACTGCTCGTTCGATTGATATTTTGACCTTTTTGACCCCTTTTGCGCGTTCGGGGCATCTATACGAGTCCGTAGACTCTGAGTTTGCCTAATTCTGACGTCGTTAACCCCTTCTTCCATTCGTTTTCGCCCGCGAGGACCCAAGATAATACCCGGATTCTCGTTTTTCGTGCAAACGCACCAGCTTCAGCTCTCTCTCTCTCTCTCCCCGCGATTCAAGCCCCCTCCCGCCACTATTCACATTCACAAACACACACTAACCGAAATCGACCATTTCTCGATGGAATTCGACGAATAAGTAGTGCTTTTCGAAGAGCTCGACGATGCGGTCACAACCATACAAAGATCGTGGCCCGACGACAACCAGAGATGGGCCTTTTCGTCCTTTTTCAGGCGCGGTCGGAGGAGATGGCCGAGCCGTCACTTCGCAGGCAATTTTCGGCGGCTTCCGGCGGTCCCTTTTCGACACGTGCCCCTTGACCGGCAAGAGAACTTCCCGGCGTAATTATCTGTGTAGGCAGCGCCGCCATTGGGGCAGAGAGGAAGGCGCACGCGCCACCTGAAGCGGGCGGTAGGCGGCGGCGCTACTCTAACAACGACGATTTCCGCCGTTTCGGCGGCTTTTTCCGATGAAGGTTAGTGTTTTCCGAGGTTTTCCGACCCCCTGAGTCTATTTCCGGCATCAATTTCATCAAATTTTGGCCGTAGGTAGTGGTTCCTGCGACTTGAGCACTGGCAGAAACTTCGGCGGCCAATGGGTGCCTTTTTTGTCGATCTTTTGGCCATGGGCTCTTCACGGAAGTTGTTCGGAACGACGAGAACTATCATCCTTTGATCACGCGACTCCAGATTTGGCCGTTTAGTGATGGATCACGGCGGTGCAGCCGCGGTGCAACGGCGGGGGTAGCTCCGGGGATATTTTTCGACGGCCACTATAGGGGTTTCGAAGAGCTCGTCACGGGTAAGACAACGCCTCTTGCGGAGTCGATTTTCGTTCATCGGTTTGGAAGTAATTTGATTTTGAAGATTTGAGGGTTTTCGTGTTCTTAGATCCGAAATTGGAGAAGATTGGATTGGAATTTTCAGAAATTGATCGGGGAATTGGAACGAGCACGAGGAGTACTTGCACGGTTGATTTTTTCGGGATTTTTCGGGCGACCTTTGGCGGCGGCCCGGATAAATTCCGGCAGCTACAGTGGTGGCATTCCGGCAGCTTCCGATCAGAATGTTCTTCTCGTTGTGGTGAGTTCAACGCCACTTTCCGTTCGTCAATCGGATGTCCGGTTAATTTGTTGTGATTTATTTTGTGTAATTTGAATAGTTGAAATTAATTGTCTTAATTGCAATAAATTGTTAATTGCTTGATTTGTCGATCTATATGAATTCCAACGTATACGAAACCATGTATTAAATGAATTATGAAATATATTGATGCTTTGATTTGCAACTTGAATTCCGATATGTCGAATTTAAACTATTTATCTAGCTTTAAGGGGGTGTTTGTGTAATTTTTGGAACGATATGAATTTGCTTGATTTAAATTAAGTAAACTTTGTCAAATTGAATCCGTTATGTGATATATGAATTAAGTATACAATGCATGAATTATATGAATTTAGCATGGTTGGAATTTATGTAACTCCGTGAGATTTAACTGAATTCTTTGTGTGACAAATGAAATGACATGATATGCTTTGCCTTTCAGTTCTATTATTTGCATTAAATGTGCACATGAACATGCCTTAATGTTCTATTCTGCATATAATTAATATGAATTTGAACCCTGCTTACGTGATTGCATCCCTTAAGTGTTTGAGCATGTGTCGTGCGTCTCTGTGTGGTTGTTTGAGTCTGTCTGAGCTCTATGTTGTGTTTTGTGTGTCCAGTTGCTTGAGTTGCACCCGGGGTGGTGACAAGTGGGCCGTGCAGGTTACGGGGTTGACCATTTGCTGTGTCTTTGGCTCCGTTTGGTACCAAGTGAGGTTAGGATATAGTTACACCCTATTGCAACGTGCTTGTTTTCAAATGCATGCGGTTTATAAACCTTATGTATACGTAGATATGTATGAAATATGTACTTTGATGGTTTTGCTATAAGTTTGAAAGTACGAAATGGTATGTATGAGCCTACGTATGCTTGGTTTCGGTTTGATATGATTTTGAGGTCAGTGGGTGATATGTACGTACGATATGATAAGTATGATATGCATGGAATATATCTGCATGTCTGTTTGCAGAGGGTTATGATTTTTGAACTTATGAATTTCGAACAATTTGACTGGGCCCCGGAGATTTGTGCAAAGGAGCCTTGGGATGGCATCGGGCCGGCGGGTCATTCCCGAGTATGGTCTCCATACTTAGGATCACCCCTGAACCCACCAGGAGGTTGGTGGGGGAAGGAGTCCTCGGGCGTGAGCATCATGAAACTCACGACCCATACTGTATGATCGATGGTTGGGGTAGGTACCAGCCCTCCATCACCCGAAGAAGAGGTATGTCTATTTGGATTATGTTTTCGTATGATTTATGATTCCGATTTTGATATGAATGGAGTTAGTTGGAATTTGAACTCGTACCCACCGGGTGTTCTGTCTGTCTGTTATAAGTTCGTGAAAAGGGGGTAGGTTCTTAAATTAAGATAAAATTTGGTATACTTTTAACCTAATAAAACATGTTTTGATATGTGTGCTAAGTCTGCATGAAATATGGGTTGACCATTTGCTGTGTCTTTGGCTCCGTTTGGTACCAAGTGAGGTTAGGATATAGTTACACCCTATTGCAACGTGCTTGTTTTCAAATGCATGCGGTTTATAAACCTTATGTATACGTAGATATGTATGAAATATGTACTTTGATGGTTTTGCTATAAGTTTGAAAGTACGAAATGGTATGTATGAGCCTACGTATGCTTGGTTTCGGTTTGATATGATTTTGAGGTCAGTGGGTGATATGTACGTACGATATGATAAGTATGATATGCATGGAATATATCTGCATGTCTGTTTGCAGAGGGTTATGATTTTTGAACTTATGAATTTCGAACAATTTGACTGGGCCCCGGAGATTTGTGCAAAGGAGCCTTGGGATGGCATCGGGCCGGCGGGTCATTCCCGAGTATGGTCTCCATACTTAGGATCACCCCTGAACCCACCAGGAGGTTGGTGGGGGAAGGAGTCCTCGGGCGTGAGCATCATGAAACTCACGACCCATACTGTATGATCGATGGTTGGGGTAGGTACCAGCCCTCCATCACCCGAAGAAGAGGTATGTCTATTTGGATTATGTTTTCGTATGATTTATGATTCCGATTTTGATATGAATGGAGTTAGTTGGAATTTGAACTCGTACCCACCGGGTGTTCTGTCTGTCTGTTATAAGTTCGTGAAAAGGGGGTAGGTTCTTAAATTAAGATAAAATTTGGTATACTTTTAACCTAATAAAACATGTTTTGATATGTGTGCTAAGTCTGCATGAAATATGGGTTGACCATTTGCTGTGTCTTTGGCTCCGTTTGGTACCAAGTGAGGTTAGGATATAGTTACACCCTATTGCAACGTGCTTGTTTTCAAATGCATGCGGTTTATAAACCTTATGTATACGTAGATATGTATGAAATATGTACTTTGATGGTTTTGCTATAAGTTTGAAAGTACGAAATGGTATGTATGAGCCTACGTATGCTTGGTTTCGGTTTGATATGATTTTGAGGTCAGTGGGTGATATGTACGTACGATATGATAAGTATGATATGCATGGAATATATCTGCATGTCTGTTTGCAGAGGGTTATGATTTTTGAACTTATGAATTTCGAACAATTTGACTGGGCCCCGGAGATTTGTGCAAAGGAGCCTTGGGATGGCATCGGGCCGGCGGGTCATTCCCGAGTATGGTCTCCATACTTAGGATCACCCCTGAACCCACCAGGAGGTTGGTGGGGGAAGGAGTCCTCGGGTGTGAGCATCATGAAACTCACGACCCATACTGTATGATCGATGGTTGGGGTAGGTACCAGCCCTCCATCACCCGAAGAAGAGGTATGTCTATTTGGATTATGTTTTCGTATGATTTATGATTCCGATTTTGATATGAATGGAGTTAGTTGGAATTTGAACTCGTACCCACCGGGTGTTCTGTCTGTCTGTTATAAGTTCGTGAAAAGGGGGTAGGTTCTTAAATTAAGATAAAATTTGGTATACTTTTAACCTAATAAAACATGTTTTGATATGTGTGCTAAGTCTGCATGAAATTGAACTTACGTTTTGAAATACATATAAGTTAGGTTTGTTTGTTCTGTTTGGCCAAATCATCCTATATATATATTATCACGAGAAATGTTTTGGCCTGCAAAAACTAATTCCGGATTCACGAACATTTAATTTGGAATGTGTTGTGCTGTATATATATTAGGTGTGTGTGGGTAGCCCCTCGCTCAGTTTTTGGACTGACCCCTCCCCTTTTATGTTTTTAGTTGCAGGTTCAGGTCGTTGGAGTTCGGTGCTAGGCAGCGGTGTGTCGTGTCTGTTAAGTCTGTGTCTATTCGTTTAAGTTTGTTAAGTATTTTGTTCAAAATTATGATTCGTAAATTCTGTATAAGATATGTTCTACGCAGGTTTGCATTTATGAATTGAATGTGTGAAATTCGGGACAGGTTAGGACAGGTGCTCGGTTTAGATGAATCCATTGTGATTTTTGTAATTATTCGGGACAGGTTTCTAGGGCCAGTTGGACCCGTTTGTTGTGTAATTATTCGGGACAGGATAGGATAAGTTACCGGATTAGTCGAACCCATGTAGTTGATTTTAATGTTTGTATTGCACTGTATGTTTAATGTATGAAAATTTTTGAAAGCTGGTATTTTGCCTTGTTTCCGATGTCATGTTTCGCATATTCTCTTTTGTACAGGGTTAGGTACCGCCTAGTCAGTGTGTTGTGTTTTCGTTTATCAGCCGTTTGTTGTGATTTGGTGCATGTGCGGACTCTCCATTTCGTACAAGTGTCGGGTCATAGCGCGGGGGTGTGGTGCCCCACCGCTTGGGGTGTTACACATGTTATCTGCTAATTGCTTCTATGATGCACTTTATGTGAAACTGCATTAAACAAGACAATTAAAATTTGTATAACACTATATGTTGGTGAGGTCATTCCAGATAACCCTCCGGAAATTCAAAAATCCCACTGAAATATTGAGCAATTCGAATAAATAGGTATTGTAGCGCCCGGAACGGTGGGCAACCACATCCCCCGTACCTAAACCCAAGCCCACATATGAAATGGACCTCCATACATGAGCCCAAGTCTAAGCGAACGGTAACCTACACGCACACACTAGGCTAAGCGGGGCTAAAACCAACAGAGCACACAAAGTGTAAATCAACAGTAAAAGCGGAAGCAACAAATAGGATCCAAACGAGCTCAACTACAACATATCATAACATATAACCCATGGCCACGAGGCCCAAAATTAATTACAAGTATTCAAATCTCCAACATATATATAAACCGATTAGAGATAAAGTATCCAAAAGTTGTAAATATGGAATGCAAACTCGACCTAAAAAGCTAAGTACGACACGGGCTCGACGCACTTCCCCACCTAGCTCGAGCTGACCTGAAAGGGGAAAAGAGAGGGTCAGTCTACAGCTCGACTGAATGAGGGGGCTTAGCGCACACCCACACACTTATAAGTATAAACAGAGCATATATCAAAAGGGATAGTCATGAACCGAGGTTAGGGTTTGGCATACCAAATCATTTTTGAAAAGATAACCTAATGTACGTAAAGAAATCCTCCTCGATTCATAACCATCTATACAAAACATAAACAAACGTCCGGCGAGAACGAACTTCCCTTAACTCCTCAAAGCACAACAAAAACTGCAATCATAACACAATCCATCCTCACAACCATGGTGATTCAGGAATCAAACCCTAGTCACCTACATAACAAAAACATATGGGGTAGCGAACCCACGATATGTCTTCCCCGGTTAGCAACCGAGGGCTCAAGATACCACGCCGTCTCAACCTCCATAAGTCGCACTTGAATATCTCAAAGGGTACTACGCATATGCCAAACCCGACGACCCTTGCCATCCCGGGCATTCCTTACCCATAGTTCTTGGGGCCCAACATACCATACGAACCAAATTCCCATATTTCAGGGCACAACTCGCTCACAACATAAACGTACAAAATAATTCAAAATCTTAAGCTCACATACGCTCATACTTATACAGGTTCAATAAAACTCAAGCGTTTCCACAAAATCATAAACATATCTTAAGCATTCGTATATACTTATATAGACTATATCCGCATACGGGTGTGAAATCATCATATAATGGCCATAGGTCAATAACTAGTACAAAGTTCCTAAACTTCACCTTAAACCAAAAGGAGCAAAAGTAGGATCAAAACGGGCAACTAACCACCTAAACTTCGGGCCCTTGCACGTCCCGAAGGGGCTCTGAAACACAAAAGAGCAAGACCCGAGACTTAGACTCGAATATGAACCAAATGGACGTTCGACAATGCTTATGGATGCAATGAATGCAAGTGAATTACATAAACGTATCAGTTATATCATTCCAATCCGTACTCGTATCAAAAGAGGTCATATATCCAAAATAATGCATATAACACGTAATATAACAAACTAACGTTGCATACGAACCATAAAAGAAGCAAGAAAACACGAAGAAAGGTATCAAAAATATAAAACGAACAACCGCCGCCGCTGTATTTTCAAATGACAAGGCCGTATCAGGTTTTAGTTCAAAATGGACATGGCCGTGTCCGATTAAAATAAATTCAGGAGCCAAACTCGAATGTTGGACATGGCCGTGTTGGTTTGCAGTTCATTTCTGACACAGAAGTGTCCAATTTTACAAAAATAATTTGCTTCAAGTCGAAGTGCTGACACGGTCGTGTCCAAATTACATTCAAAGCTGACACGGCCGTGTTGGCCTTTCTTCTTCAAAAAAAAAAAATAGCAGCAGCTACAGTGTTCATGCGTGAAAACAGGGGAACAAAATGGGGGAAGCACGTAGCAGCTCAAAGCAGCGACAACAACCATAATAACTCAAGTAAAACATGGCAAAACACTACATAACGATCATATAATCATTCAACCAAGAAAAAGATTCAAGAACCAACCTATTGTTGGAAAACACGAATCAGAAAGCAGCGGAATTTAAAAAAAATTCCCAACAAAAGGACCTTGGACTCGCAATCGTGTAACCAAATTCGTAGAGATAGAAAACTTACTTTTCTTTTATTCTTTCTTGAAGCGTTTCAAGCCACCCAAGAACGCTCTTCTCGCAGCTTGACAACCCATCCCTCGAAAGTCTCTTTCTACTTCAGAATCCATTGTCGGGATAGCAATCCAAACCAACCTAGATTCAATTCATGTTAGGGAAGTTCTTAACAATATAACATAAAGAAAGAAACATGAAACGAGAAAAACTGGATTGAAACTCCCTTCGAAACCAGTTTTGCGAAAGTAGAAAACTGCCAGTCACAAAACCCTCGTGAAAAAATTCATCCTTCAGGATATGGACGAACGGTTTTCGGCATCTTCTTTGGTTCGATTTTTTCATTCGCTTCACGTCGGGTTCAGAATCGTTACATCATCCCTTCTGATCGTTTTGCTTGATCCCCACTTTTGGTAAAGCTCGAATCTTCAAAACTTCTAACTTGAAGCTCTCTAGAGATAGTCCACCAACTTGGCTACAATCTAACTAGTAAGGATGCTAGTTCTCTAGTTAGTGTTTAGGCTTAACCTAGGGTTTCGTTTATCTTGGAGAAAGGATGGTGTTCAACACATGAACCAAAAGAATTGTCAATTAGCTCTAAGGGGAGCTCGAGCTCCCCTATTTATAAGAGGGGAGGACCGAAAATTCCTAGTCCTTTATGGGCTAGGATTTTGGTCTCTCTCTCCCCTATTACTTGATCATCAAGTAATTTGACTTTGACTTTGAATTCTAATTTAAATCAACTTTCAAGAGAGCTAAAAATATCCAAACTATTTTTGGATAATTTTATACTTTATTTATTTAAAATAAATAACTTATTTTATCTAATTAATTAATTCATAATTAATTAACTAGATTATTTTTCTCCAAAATAAGACTTTCTTTTTAATTCAAAATTAAACCAAAGTCTATTAAATAATTAACACATTTAATTATTTAATATATATCATATATATATGTATACACGTGTGAGGCACGTGTCCTAAGGACACGTGCTCCTCACGTGACCCACACGTGTGATTTCACACGTGTGGAACCCTCTAGGCCCGATTAACTCGTTTAATCATTTTCAAGCCTCAACTCATGTAGCCAAGTTGTTGTGTGTGACCCTCTAGGTTCTCAATTCAATTAGCAGTGACCCTAATTAATTAATTCACTAATTAATTAATCAGTCCACAGATTAAACGACCATAGTCTAGCAACAGGTGTTTAACCCCTAGCTGAATTGGAATGTTCGGATTCGACAGAACCTTTAAGTCATTGATTCATGTGAGATACAATCCTCCTACTTACTATCTCTCAACCATGATCTAGGGTAAGGGAATAATTAGAACCCTAATAATCTGGTCTTAAAGCTAAGTGCATTTCATATCCATTTGATCTCAATCCAAGAAACCCTTTTCTTGATGTCTTGATCTACTGCCTTGGCCAAGGAATCCATATGACATATGAATGACTGACACAATAAGAGATCACCTTGCATATGCAAGTGTAGGTCCTTTCTTGATTCTCATTCACTTTCATGAGTCACTTGTGCAGCCCCAGCATAAGCCTTGAATCAGTTGTCTATGGCGACACCCTTTAAAGCTTATACCAAAGACTACAGAGTTAACTCATAAAGTAACATGGAACCTCAAGTCTAAGGATCAATTAATCACATCAATGACTCGTGAGATATTTCCTAATCTGGAAGTTTCCATTTCCTGAAATAGAAACTTCCTTTCCCATTTAGGAATCTTCTCAGACGGGGCACCTCAGTGAACTTACTTGTTAAAGTAAGCACCCTCATGTATCACGCACGTATCAACTATACACTTTACACCTCCATGAAACAAGGTGGTCCTTCTTAAGGACGTGATCACACAAGCAAGCCTTAGAGGAGTCAGGTTGACACTCCCACTGTCTGTAGGACTCATCGGCTTGGAGTATTTTACTAATCATGACTTATGTGATATAGGGCTCGTTTCATGAACCATTTCACCTAAATGGTAGAGTCCTAAAGTCATCAGGATTAGGGGAGTTCTCATACATGCGCACGTAATGGAAAGACTCAAAACACGTATTGGCATATAAAGAAGTGTTTGCCTATGATCAATCGTATATTATTCAAAGATTGTCTGTGATACAAGAAAAGTCCCAAAGCAGATTACGTCGAATCGGCTTTCTAGGGCACTATTCCTAACAATCTCCCACTTGCCCGTAAAAGCCATTTAGGTACTCTAAGTCCCATCTTCTCAAGATGCAATTTGAGAGCCTATTGACTTTGGGCGTTTCCAAAGTGGATCTGCTATATTCTCTGCTGATGTGACCCTCTTGTTTACACATCTCTTAGGAAACACCTTTTCCTTATAAAGTGATTCGTAATCACGTGTTCAGTCTCTTGGTGAGGTCTTGGTTCTCTTACTTGAGCAACCATCCATTTTATCATACAATATGATAAAGGAGTTGTTTCATGCTAGGAACTTCATGTAACTGGTTAGATGGAGTTTCTTACCCAAACACTTAACTTAGCGTTATATAATACGACTAAGTTGTCAACTACGACAGTCGAGTTTTACAATGTCCGTCCTTGGAACCCTTTCCAACACATTGCATTACCATTCTGGTAGAAGTTGTATCCTTTCAATGATTTCATAATCATCTATGTTTGATGAACGGTTACATCAAATATCCTTCTAACAATAAGATCTTTTGGGCTCTGTAAACTAATACATATCCTCACTTCTTCTCAAGTACTCTGAGGACATCCTTTACAGAGATCTAATGACCTTCTCTGAGGTCATATTAGATTCGGCCTACTACGCTTAGTGTTGCGCCATATCTAATTTAGTACATAACTTTTCATACATTATGCACCCTTTCACTTAAAAGGATTTTGGACATTCTAACTTTCTCAAAGTTATCTTAGGACACATACTCTTCAAAAGAGATGTTCTATTGTCCATACTAAACTCCTTTTAGTACCGTGGTTATGTACTCATTTTGTGATAATCCTTTTATTCTCTTAGATCTATCTTCTATAGATCTGAATGTCGAGAATATAGGATAATCACTAAGATCTTTCATGTCAAATTGTTTCTTAAACAAGAATTGGTAACTTTCACGTCATCCTTGACATTCCCAATGAGAAGGATATCGTCTTCTAAAGAACCAAAATTGACTCTTACATCACTAACTATCATATGTACACTTTTGAGACTTATTCGACTTCTATCTGTGTCAAACGATTTGACTATCCTATGGAATCGAATTGTCCAACTCCTAGAAGCCTTTATCAATCCACAGATTGACTTTGGGGATTTGCATACCTTATGCATACTCCCACTGAATATGAGATTTATAGAAATACCTTATTTCAATCTCTTTCAATCTCATATTGAACAAGATAGTTCTCATATTCATTTATCATATCTCATAGTCAGAATATGAGGATATGGTAAACACAATCCAAATGGACTTTTGTATTTCAACCGTCAAGAAGGTTGTAATGCTTTCCATTTACTCGAAGCTCTAGGAGCTTGATCCTATCAGGTGGATCAACCAAGGTTAAAACTCGGTTTAAGTATATGGAATCCATATTGGATTTCAAGGCTTGCTTACACTACTCAGATTCCAAATCTGACAGTGTCTCCTCTTCAAGTAATTCCTTGGCTATCTAGGAACGCGTTCTAAATGCATCTTAAGAGAAGGGTTTCACACGTATACATACTCTAAAATTTGGCTAAGTTTTATCAAATGGGCTCGTTTCTTCTATATGTGGCATGAATATTTTTTCTTCAAATTTCTTTGAGGTCTGCTTGCTTGCCTTTCTTCTTCTATAGGAACAATTCCTTAAGAAAGGTACATTCCTTTGAGACAAACAACCTTTGTGCAAGGGAATCGGAAAACTGATATCCAATATCATTGTATAAACTTGAACTCATTTCAAGCTTATCTCCCACTATCCTCTTCAAGTAAGAGGATTCCATTGAATTCTTGGACAAGAATAATTAGGGAATTTAGTATGCCACATTGCATAGTGCAACTAAAGGACTGATTTTGGAAGGTGCAAAATTCAAAATCTCTAACTGCATATTCTAGGAGTTTATTCCTAGAATGATTATAAGTCAGTAAAGCTTACTATGGAATGGACCATATCCTATTAGGTTTCATTCCATCATTCGGAAACACTAAGGTGTCTCGAATTAGTTTACTGAGAGATAATCCTATTCTCTCTAAGATGAGTAAGGAATTAGTTGCTAAGATATTGGCTATCTCGATCATATCGATTTACCTATAACTTATGACTACTTCGGTTCCTAACCTCCTTTCGAAATTCTAAGAATTTCATATAAGTTTCGAATTTGTACTTTAACAAGTACATTCATTCATAATGATTAAACTGACGATTGTATCTAGTGCTTACATTAAGCATCTTACACTCATCAGCATGGATCGAAATCCACTATAATTTTGGAACGTTCCATGTTTCTTATAAACGGGATTCAGGAACGCTTCCCTCATGACAGGATTCACAGGAAGTCAACACTATAGGTTCATTTTCATAGAATGATCCTAAGGTGTCTGACTTGCTAATCCTTTTATATCTCAACGTTCCAAAGTAATTCGAAGCTTTGTCATCTCACTTACTTTTGTTATCTCGTTGTATGTTCAGAACATTAGTGCCTTGAGTCTTTGCACAACGGATTATGCAGAATTGACTCAAGACTAGTGAATTCTATTCCTAGTAGAATTACTAAACGAGGTAACATTTCAGAGTACTCATACTCTATGCAGTTCCCTTTCAAAGTCCTTATTTGCTACCATAGAAGAAAACGTCCTATTTGATCTCTAGTGTCTTTTGGGCGCACCCCTTACATGCCCCTCCATTGGGCTCTTAAGGGTTTCATCTTCTTTAGGCGTTCAAGCCTTTAACTTAGGGAGTTTAGAAGAAGAATTAACCATTTCAACCTTTTATTCCTTCTTAAGGATATTCTCAACCATTATCAACTAAATGATTAACTATGCTGCATTAGCATCATTCTAGTTGAGCATAAAGGGTTCGAATGATGGTGGAAGCAATGTAAGCAATCAGTGCATTGAGAACACTTTTCTCAGTTGATGATCGAGACCATAAGATCTTCAAATAAGATCTTTAGACCTTGTTCGTGTGCACTTGTTTCCTCATTTGGAATATTAATAATTCCATAATTTTATACCTTGTAACATTTTTATGAGGTGGTTCAATTGCTCTTAAGTGGTTTGGAAAAATCCATTCACCTCAGATTGCTTCTCTTTTGGCCCGGGTCGACTTTTCACAATTGAAAACTTCGCCCTTTAGAGAACGCCTTTCTCTAGTCGGATTCTAAAATGAATTTTAGGATCCGAAGCCATTTAGAGTTAGTCAGGACTTAGTCAACTTATTTGACTTAAGGATGGATACGAATGGGTTTGCATTTCGTATTGTAGAGAATCACAGAACTACAACCTAAATGCTAAGCAGAGAACTAGGTGAGCATGCTGAATAATAATGATATACATAAGATAAGGTCTTTAATCTAATGTAGCTCCCACTGTTTTTCAAAGATCTATAATTCCCAAAGATCTAAGAGGAACACGTTTCCCAATGGGTACTAAGATCCTAAGCATTTTACCTCGAACCCACGACTCGCGGACATTCTAAGTAAAACCCTAGGTAGGTACAACTTACCAATTCTAACACCTTTAGAACTCTTAGTAATTGTTTTTGCATCACCTATCTTTCAATATGGACCCACGTCTCGTGCGACATCCATATTTACTTAGGCGTTAAGCTAGACCCATCAATCATAAGATCATGATCAAAACTTAGTTCGAACGACCCACGACTCGCGGACATCGCCCTTGCTAAAATTGACCATGAAATATTGATCATTTAAAATGATCAATTAGGTAACTAAGAACTAATAAGCTCCACTAGCTATCCCACGACTCGCGGACAATAACTAGCTTTAATTACTAAACTTAAAACCTATTGATGGAATGCTAGGAATTTAATTCAAAATTTGCATCTCGAATTAAATACCTATTATTCGAAATGAGCTTAATATTTAATGGGAATTTTCGAATCAACCGAAGAGTTGTTCGGTTCGACCTCACCAACATATATGTTATCCAATTTTATTAGTCTTGATTAATGCAAGTACAACTTAAATGCATTTCAAACAAGCACATAAACAGATAACATGTCCTAGCATGATACTAACATGTAATGATCATGGGTTCTACCTATCTTATGCGTGATATGTGGGAGCCACTCCACAATCACAAGTTCTAACATACATGCCACATAAACAGTTTAAATCACATAAGGGAAAGCGGTAACAAAATACGAGCCCTATCTCTATTACATTTAACAATTGAGATTCCCCTCCCTAACATTTTGAGGGGTCTTCACTTATGGCCTCCTTGTTACTTGACTGTGGTCCATCTTACTCCATGGGTGCATTGTCTCCAAAATGAAAATAAAACCTCACAACCTATCTCTACTCTCAAATTACAGTAAAAAGAAAAAGACATAAAGTAATAAGGCTCAATCTTCATATTGGCCTTAGACAATTACACGGGGCATACCCCGGCCTCAAAACAGTAATATGGAAAGCCACATAATAAATCACATAACAGTACGCACATAAGTGAGGCTCCAACCTCAATTGAAAAACGCAACTATAGGGCTCCAACCCCAATTTAAACCATCCATGTGCATAAATTAAAACCATACATAAGTCTAAACCCATGATCACCTAACATGCTTTTGCGAGAATTTAAATTTAACCAATAAATTAAAATTCCCGTTTCAAGTCCTAGTGACTCAAAACACGACTTGATGCGAGTCTTATATATAAAAGTTTTCAATAAATCCCAAATTACCAAAACAAATAAAATTCCAATTAATTTATGAAAATTAATAACTTTATCAAAGATTGTATTTTCCCAAAATATAAACCGTTTCAATTTCTCAAAAATCCCAATTTTAAGTTTTATTCAAAAAATTAAAATAAATATTCAAAAAATAAAATTTCAAAATTAAAATAAAAATTGGGACTGAATTGCACGAAACACGAAAAGGCCGGATCACGAAAACGGGACCCGTACGCGGAGAAGATCGCACGCACGCGGTGCACGGGCACGCGCGCGATAGGCTCGCACAGCGCGCGGCCAAGGCCGCGCGAGTGCGCGCACACGTTGCGCACTGCTGCGCGCGGTCTTCCCGCATGCTTGCGGGCGGTGGTGGGCGGCCAGTCTCGGCCGCCCTGGGCGGGCCCGCACGGCGTGCGGGAGGTGCTGGGCGGGACGCCCTGCGCGCGCCTAGGCTAGGCGGGCGGTGCGCGCGAAGCCCGCGTGCGCGACTCCTTCGCGTGCGGGGTTTCGCGTGTTCGTCGTATTCCGTATTTTCGTTTCGTGTTTTCGTTCAAAAGTAAAACCAATCCAAGAAATCCAAAAACAGTTTATACAGTTTCAAATCTAAAATAGTTTTCAAAAATTAAATTTTGCAAAAACCAATTTTCAGAAACTTTCAGGAAAAAAAATACAGTTTCGTAATTCAGGCTTTCTAAAACAATTACAAATACTCAATCGCATCAAGCCTAAGAATTTCTACCAAATTCAGAATAATTGAGACGAATCAGAAACATGATTAACGAGGTATCTCTGATACCACTTGTTGGAAAACACGAATCAGAAAGCAGCGAAATTTAAAAAATTTTCCCAACAAAAGGACCTTGGACTCGCAATCGTGTAACCAAATTCGTAGAGATAGAAAACTTACTTTTCTTTTATTCTTTCTTGAAGCGTTTCAAGCCACCCAAGAACGCTCTTCTCGCGGCTTGACAACCCGTCCCTCGAAAGTCTCTTTCTACTTCAGAATCCATTGTCGGGATAGCAATCCAAACCAACCTAGATTCAATTCATGTTAGGGAAGTTCTTAACAATATAACATAAAGAAAGAAACATGAAACGAGAAAAACTGGATTGAAACTCCCTTCGAAACCAGTTTTGCGAAAGTAGAAAACTGCCAGTCACAAAACCCTCGTGAAAAAATTCATCCTTCAGGATATGGACGAACGGTTTTCGCCATCTTCTTTGGTTCGATTTTTTCATTCGCTTCACGTCGGGTTCAGAATCGTTACATCATCCCTTCTGATCGTTTTGCTTGATCCCCACTTTTGGTAAAGCTCGAATCTTCAAAACTTCTAACTTGAAGCTCTCTAGAGATAGTCCACCAACTTGGCTACAATCTAACTAGTAAGGATGCTAGTTCTCTAGTTAGTGTTTAGGCTTAACCTAGGGTTTCGTTTATCTTGGAGAAAGGATGGTGTTCAACACATGAACCAAAAGAATTGTCAATTAGCTCTAAGGGGAGCTCGAGCTCCCCTATTTATAAGAGGGGAGGACCGAAAATTCCTAGTCCTTTATGGGCTAGGATTTTGGTCTCTCTCTCTCCTATTACTTGATCATCAAGTAATTTGACTTTGACTTTGAATTCTAATTCAAATCAACTTTCAAGAGAGCTAAAAATATCCAAACTATTTTTGGATAATTTTATACTTTATTTATTTAAAATAAATAACTTATTTTATCTAATTAATTAATTCATAATTAATTAACTAGATTATTTTTCTCCAAAATAAGACTTTCTTTTTAATTCAAAATTAAACCAAAGTCTATTAAATAATATATATACATATACATGTGTGAGGCACGTGTCCTAAGGACACGTGCTCCTCAGGTGACCCACACATGTGATTTCACACGTGTGGAACCCTCTAGGCCCGATTAACTCGTTTAATCATTTTCAAGCCTCAACTCATGTAACCAAGTTGTTGTGTGTGACCCTCTAGGTTCTCAATTCAATTAGCAGTGACCCTAATTAATTAATTCACTAATTAATTAATCAGTCCACAGATTAAACGACCATAGTCTAGCAACAGGTGTTTAACCCCTAGCTGAATTGGAATGTTCGGATTCGACAGAACCTTTAAGTCATTGATTCATGTGAGATACAATCCTCCTACTTACTATCTCTCAACCATGATCTAGGGTAAGGGAATAATTAGAACCCTAATAATCTGGTCTTAAAGCTAAGTGCATTTCATATCCATTTGATCTCAATCCAAGAAACCCTTTTCTTGATGTCTTGATCTACTGCCTTGGCCAAGGACTCCATATGGCATATGAATGACTTACACAATAAGAGATCACCTTGCATATGCAAGTGTAGGTCCTTTCTTGATTCTCATTCACTTTCATGAGTCACTTGTGCAGCCCCAGCATAAGCCTTGAATCAGTTGTCTAAGGTGACATCCTTTAAAGCTTATACCAAAGACTACAGAGTTAACTCATAAAGTAACATGGAACCTCAAGTCTAAGGATCAATTAATCACATCAATGACTCGTGAGATATTTCCTAATCTGGAAGTTTCCATTTCCTGAAATAGAAACTTCCTTTCCCATTTAGGAATCTTCTCACACGGGGCACCTCAGTGAACTTACTTGTTAAAGTAAGCACCCTCATGTATCACGCACGTATCAACTATACATTTTACACCTCCATGAAACAAGGTGGTCCTTCTTAAGGGCGTGATCACACAAGCAAGCCTTAGAGGAGTCAGGTTGACACTCCCACTGTCTGTAGGACTCATCGGCTTGGAGTATTTTTCTAATCATGACTTATGCGATATAGGGCTCATTTCATGAACCATTTCACCTAAATGGTAGAGTCCTAAAGTCATCAGGATTAGGGGAGTTCTCATACATGCGCACGTAATGGAAACACTCAAAACACGTATTGGCATATAAAGAAGTGTTTGCCTATGATCAATCGTATATTATTCAAAGATTGTCTATGATACAAGAAAAGTCCCAAAGCAGATTACGTCGAATCGGCTTTCTAGGGCACTATTCCTAACACCTATATCACAAGTAATCTCTTACAAGAATTTGAAATTCATAAATGGTCATACTCCTCAAACTCAACCATAATCAAAAGGGGGTTCATATAATCATACTAGACACATAAGACATCATACATATATCATCAAATCAAGGTAAGACTTTAAGAATTGCAAGAGATCATCAAACCCTAAAAATCAACTCATGCTTCATATAATCATCAACCATGGCTCAAAACAAGATATTAATAGCTTAAAAAAAACCACATATACATGTACATATCAAACACACTCTTACCTCTTGGAGATGATGGAAGAAAATGGAGAAAAGCGCTCAAATCTTCCCCATTGGATAAAGTGGCAAAAATGGGGATGAAACACCAAAGTTTCAGATTTTCCTTATGTTTGGCTTGTGTATACCGAGAATGGGATAGAGAGAGATGGTTATGCATTGTGTTGGTGGAATGTGGGCCCAAGATTTTATGTGTAAAGGTTGAAAATTGAGGGACTAAAGTGCAATTTAGTGAAAGGTGGTCATATAGGTGCGAAGTGAGTTTCCGGTCAGATTCCAGAGTATCAAAAGGCTTTAAAATTATACAAAGCTGAGCCCATTGAACCTGAATCGTCGAAACAAGTCCAACGGATGTGAAAGAATTTGAATCTGAATTCTCGAGGTCAAGTTACACAAACCGGAAGCTAAGGTGCGCTAAAAACATTTTAGCCTCCTTATAGGTTCCAAACGAAATAAAACTCCAAAAGCTCAACAAATAACCCGATATCATAAGACGAGCATATTTACCAGTTCATAAAATGTAAAGTTTAGGCATAATAAAATGGCACAAAAAATCGGAATTCACATACAAACTCAAACGAAGAAATTACAAAAGAAAGAAGCATAAACATTTAAAGTATAAATTCAAGTAATTAAAGAAAAGATAATTAACATTAATTAAACATCTAATTGCACAATTAACGAATTTAAAATGCGCACATACGTCGTACCTGTACTACCGAAAGACCGGGGTGTCCCAGGTATTTTATCACAATAATAAAATCCCTAACATTCCATCAATACGATTTAGGACTTAATAAGTGAAACTAATTGCTGTCTCACGAGTCGTGGGGTAATTAGTGTAGCTTATTGATTCTAGTTTCCTGATTAATCACTTTATGTAATTAATATTACTTAACCATTTTAGAATAAGCGATGTCTCACGAGTCGTGGGTCGTTCCGTACAAAGTTTGGTTGAGATCTTATGATTAATAGGTCCTGCTCAACACTAAAGTAGATATGGATGTCTCACGAGTCGTGGGTCCATGATTGAAAGATTAGTGATGCAAAATATTACTAAGAATTCCATGGGGATGGAATCAGCAATTAGTACCTACCTAAAGATTCTTAGACCTTTGGATGTCTCACGAGTCGTGGGTCCAAAACTAAGAATGCTTGGGATCCTAGCACCCATTGAGAAAACAAGTTTCTTCTTAGGTTGTAGGGATTTATAAACCTTCTAAAAATAGTGGGAGAACATATTTCTAAAGACCTTGATAATATGTATAATCGTTATTATTCAACATGCTCATGATTTCTCTATTTTTCATTTAGGTTGTAGTTCTGTGATTCTCTACAATTGAAATGGCAACTAAAAACCCTGTAGTATCCATCCTCGAATCAAACAAGTTGATGGGGCCCAATTATTCCGATTGGCTTCTGAATCTAAAGATCATTTTAGATTTTGAAAAAAGAAGATATGTTCTCTTCAAGGGAGATCATGTCGCTGAAGGCGAGGCTCCGACTCGGGCCGAAAGAGAGGCGATGGCGAAATGGTCTGAAGACAATCTTCAAGCCCTTTGCCTCTTATTAGCCAACATGTCTCCGGACATGCAAAGGCAACACGAGTCAATGAAAAATGCTTGGGAGATTTATGACCATCTTGAGCAAGTGTACCACTCCAAAGAGCCTGTTTTAAGGTACAACACCTCTAAGGAGCTCTTTCATCTCAGAATGAAAGAAGGTACAAGTGTCCATGAGCACGGTCTCAAGTTTCTTTCTTTGAACGAGAAACTGACCTCCATGGAAATGCCACTAAGTGAAGAAATCGTTGTGGACTTGTTGCTCGCATCGCTTCCAGCATGATTCAATCCTTTTGTGCTAAACTTCAACATGAATCATCCTCATGCTACTGTGGCTGAGCTGATTAGTCAACCTGTGACTACTGAAGACACGATTAAGAAGGATCACAAAGTAATGATGGTCATTTCCTCTTCTAGGCCTTCCAAAAGCAAAGAGAAGAAAGTTCCCAAGAAGAAAGGATCTCTTAAACCCAATGGAGGGGTTAAACAGAGAAAGGCCAAGAAGAAAAGAGATCAGAGAGAGGACGTTTGCGACCATTGTGGCAAGAAAGGGCATTGGAAGAGGAACTGCCAAGAGTACAGGGATACTCTAAAGAAAGGTGCGTTTATTGTTGAAGTAAATCTATCTATTGATTCTAATTCTTGGGTACTTGATACCGGTTGTGGAGCTCATATTTGTAATGATCTACGTATGCTAAATGAGGTTTGGCAGCTTGAAGAAGGAGAATGCGTCTTCAAGATTGGGAATGGATCAAGTGTTCAAGCTCAAGCCATTGTGACCTGTAGATTAGATTTAGGTGTCTTTACTTTAGTTTTGAACAAAGTCCTTTATGTACCTTCTATTATTCGTAATATCATTTCCATTCTGATACTTGATTGTGAAGGTTTTGGGACTTTTTCTAGAAATGGAAACTTTTATCTTAAGAAGAATAAAACTTCCGTTTTACTTGGTACATTATCTAATGGACTTTATACAACTAAAGACACTAATATTTTGATTATACAACAATTAAACAAACGCAAAAGAGATGATAAGATCTCGGCTTCTTTATGCCACGCACGTTTAGGCTATGTTTCTAAAGACAAGATTGCTAAGTTAACTAATTTAGGACTATTCTACGATAATGAACTTAAACAGTTAACTTATTGTGAATCATGTCTTAAAGGAAAGATGGCTAAAATTCCCTTTAATGGTAAAGTGGAACGTGCCATTAAAGTATTGGATTTAATCCATACTGATTTTTATGGACCACTTAGTGTAAGTACTAGAAACAATCATCAGTATTTCATAACCTTCATAGACAAATTTAGTCGTTTTGGTTATGTGTAATTAATGAAGTATAAATACGAAGCCTTTGAAAAATTCTTGGAATTTCAAAAGGAGGTTGAGAACCAAACCGGTCACAAGATTAAGGTACTTCGATCTGATCGAGATGGCGAATATCTAAGTGACAAATTCCTTAGTCATCTCAGAGATAATGGAATTATTTCTTAGTGGACTCCTCCGGGAACTCCTCAATTAAATGGAGTTTCGGAGAGAAGGAACAAAACCTTACTTGATATGGTTTGTTCCATGATGAATTTCACTGAATTGCCACCTGCATTCTGGGTTATGCCCTAGAATCAGTAGTTAAGATTCTGAATCTTGTTCCCTCCAAATCTGTACCCAAAACCCCATATGAAATATGGTTTGGTAAAATCCGTAAATATTCTTACTTAAGAATTTGGGGTTGTCATGCTTACGTGAAGAGGACAGTGGGAGATAATCTTAAAGCTAGATCAAGCTTATATAACTTCGTAGGATATCCTAAAGAGTCAATAGGATATTATTTCTACGATCCTCTTGAACAAAAGGTCTTTGTGTCAAGAAACGCCACTTTTCTTGAGGACTCGTTCCTTAAAGAAAAGAAAGGCAAGATCGCAGAACTCGAAGAAGTTCGAGACCAAGGTCCCACACCAAGTTTGGGCACTAACCCTCAGCCAATCCAAGAGAGTGATACACGTTAAAATCCTCCTCAAATAAGACGTTCTGAATGCATTCCTAGACAACGAGAGAGATGGTATGGTTTTCTCCACTAAACATCTTAAATGGATAATGAGCCATTAACTTATAAGGAGGCACTGTTAGATTCGGAGTCTAAACAGTGGAAAGAAGTAATGAAATCCGAAATGTATTCCATGTACTCTAATCAAGTTTGGACCTTGGTTGATCCACCTGATGGGATCAAGCCTATAGGGTGCAAATGGATATACAAGCGGAAGCTTGGAGTAGATGGAAGCGTGGAAGCCTTTAAAGCAAGATTAGTTGCTAAGGGTTTTACTCAAAGACCAGGTGTAGATTTTGATGAAACCTTCTCCCCGGTTGCAATGTAAAAGTACAATAGGATATTGCTTGCCATTGGAGAGTATTATGACTACAAAATATAGCAAATGGATGTGAAAACTGCCTTTCTCATTGGAGACATTGACAAAGACATTTACATAGAGCAACCCATGGGTTTCACATTCAATGGGAGCGAACAAAAGGTTTGTAAGCCCCAACATTAAATATATGTATTGAAACAAACATCTAGGAATTGGAACATTCGATTTGAGGAAGCGGTCAAATCGTTTGCCTTTATTCAAAATCCGAATGAGTCCTGCATGTACAAGAAAGAATTGGAAAGGTTCAATTTTTGATACTTTATGTAGATGACATCCTCCTCATTGGGAATGCGAAGGATGGCATGAAAGTGACAAAGTCTTGGTTATCCAAGTAATTTGAGATGAAGGATCTTGGTGATGTATCCTACATTCTCGGGATAAAGATCTATAGGGATAGATCTAGGAGATTGTTAGGATTATCACAGTCGGTTTACATAGACAAAATACTAAAGAGGTTTAGTATGGAAGATTCCAAACATGGAAAACTTCCAATGGGTCCGGGGAACAGTTCTTTCGAAGAAGCTGTGTCCGAAGACTGAACTTGAAAAGTCCAGGATGTCCCAAATTCCATATGTATCAGCAATAGGAAGCATAATGTATCCAACGATATGTACTCGACCGGATGTGGCGTATGCACTCAGCGTGACTAGCCGATTCCAATCTGACCCTGGTGAAGGTCACTGGACTGCTATAAAGAACATCCTTAAGTACCTGAGAAGAACTAACGATTTGTTCTTGGTTTATGGAGGCCAGCAAGATCTTGTCATTAGAGGATACTATGATACAAGCTTTGTATCGGACATGGATGACTTTAAATCCATGTCAAGATACATATTCTGCCTGAATGGCGGAGCAATGAGTTGGAAAAGTTCCAAGCAAGCGACCACTGCAGATTTGACCACTGAGGCCGAATACTTAGCTGTAAACGATGCTGCTAAGGAAGGTGTTTGGGTAAGAAACTTCATCCACGAGATGGGTGTAGTTCCTAGCATTAAAGACCTGTTACAATGTTTTGTGACAACACAGGGGCGGTTACTCAAGCAAGAGAACCAAGATCTCACCAAAGGACCAAGCACATTTTGAAGAAGTATCACTTAATCCGTGATATAATCAAGAGAGGAGATGTGCAAATTGAAAGGGTCAGATCGATAGAGAACGTGGCAGATCCACTTACAAAAGCCCTTAGTCAGCAGGTTTTCGAAGGACATCTTCAGAAGATGGGACTTAGATTAGTGCCTGAATGGCATTGATGGGCAAGTGGGAGATTGTTAGGAATAGTACCCTTAAAGCAGCATTTGTGCTTTACTATTTCCTTGTAAAATCACAAACAATCTTTGAATAATAAATGAAATGATTTTGTTCATAGGCAATCACTTCTTTATGTGCTTATTTATGTCTATTTGGGTTGACTGTGTTTTGCATGTTTTGAACTCCCCTAATAGGATGAGGCCTTTAAGAACTTTGCCCTTATGGAAACGACACATGAAACAAATTCTTAACTCCATGGGCGAGGATTAGAAACTACTCTAAGTCGATGAGTCCGATAGACAGTGGGAGTGTCGACCTTGACTCGATTGAGACTTGTTTATGTGATTATGTCCTTTTGAAGGATCATTCAGTTTCGTGGAATGATAAGTGCATACGTTGATGTGTTCATAATACATAAGGGTGATTATTATAAGAACTTCATCACTGAGATGTCCCACGTGAGAATATTCCTAAATGGGAAAGGAAGTCTCCTAGAAACTTCCAGATTAGGAAATATCTCAGAGGTCAATGACGTGATTAATAATCCTTAGACTTGAGATTCTGTAATGTCTCATATGAGCTAACTCGATAATCTTTGATATAGGCTCAAAAGCGCCATACAGACACCTAAACCATGGCCTATGTTGGGATTACACAAGTGACATATGTAGAATTAGTAGAATCGATAAAGGACCTACACTTGTTAAGAACAAGAATGATCTCTTACTGATTGAGTTGTCCGTAGTCCATTAAATATTAAACCCTTGGCCAAGGTGGATAAAAGATCAAAACAACAAGAAAATAGGCTTTTCTTGGATTGAGATCTAAATGGATAGGAAAGGGACTTAACTTTAAGGATTAAGAATATTGAGCCTCTGAGAATATTCCCATGCCTTAGTTCTTGATTGAGAGATGGAATTGTAGGAGGATGTAATTCACTAATTGTCATTGGCTGAAAGGTTCTCCGATTCATTTCGTTATTCTGCTAGGGGTCACACACCCATTGCTAGATTACGGTAGTGTGATCAGTGAAGTGATTAATTAATTATGGGAATTAATTAATTACTGTCACTGCTAATCGAATAATGAACCTAAAGGGTAACACACAAATTCTAGAATACGAGGGTTATGGTAGGATGTTAATATGAATAACAAAGGATCAAATTGTTGATCGAAAATGAGGCTGGAACACTTGGGCATTGCCAGGCGTCAGAGTCACATGACTGCCACGTGTCACGTAGCCTCTGTGGCTGCCACGTGTCACGTACACGTGGCACGTACATGGCTCTAAACGTGTAATTATATTACACGTTAATTCTTTTCTAGAATTAATTAATTAAATTATAATTATTTAATTTTAGTCTTTTAATTAATTATGAATTAATTGTTAAGACTGTTCTCAAATAAACTTAACCCAATAAATAATTAATTAGTTATTAAATTATTTATTGAATATTGATTTTTACCTTTAGGAAAGTTGAAAAGTCAAACTTCCCATTGTAGGAGAGAGAAGATTATTCTTGCAATACTTGGAGACCAAGTTGGGAACTTATTCTTCCAATTAAATTAATAATTAATTAGTTAATTAATGAGCAAGAAAACAAAGTCCACTAGGCATAGAGAAGCCGTAGTAGGTTCGAACCCCACTAGTATTTATCCTAGTGGAGGTGTTTCTCTTATTCTTTAGACAAACACTCACGAAGTGTTAAGTTTTTGAGAAAAATAAAAGAAAAGTTTTCAAAGTAAAAATCCTAGCCTAACACAAGCCACAGAACTAGCATTCTCACTCGTTTGATCGTGTTCTAATACTGGTTTGGATACGCTTTGGAGGATTGCCTACTTTGGGATCTAATCGAAGGCCGTTCGAGGGACTTTACACTTGAAGGGTATTCCTTAGGCAGTAACGACATCACAAGAAAGCTTCAACCAACGTGAGCTTCTTGAAACACCCTACGATACGATACGAACATTGCAAGTTTTTAGATCTGCTTTTGGAAAATAATTTAAACTTCCGCTGCATAAATCTGTTTGTTTTCCAATATGTTCACTGTTGCACTCAGAGCGGCAAGCCACCACATCCCCCGCACCTAGACTCGAACCCACATATGAAATAGAAATCCATACATGAGCCCAAGACTAAGCGAACGGGAACCTACACGCACTCGCTAAGCCAGGCGGAGCTAAGACAAGACCAGAGCGAGCAAAAACCAAAGAAAGCGGAAGCATACATCAAAATTAAGAAGATAAATCCACGAAAACGGTTTCAACTATCCCTAGAAGCCGGTCCCGGATATACAAAGCAAGAATTCATGCATAATTCATTAGTAAATGTGACCGAATACAAATTAAAATGCAACTCGAGTAGGGGACTAGAACTCGACCGACTCACGACTCTGCCTAGTACAAACCAAAACCTGCAAACTGAAATGTTGAAAGGAGAGGGTCAGTCCATCGACTAAGTGAGGGGGCTAACGTACACCCACACACGTATACATATAGAGCAAAGCACGTAATAAACAAAAGACTATGAATCGGGATAGGGTTTGGCATACTAAAGTCATTTTCAAAGCAATCCTATACTTATACTTAACGAAAGATAACAAACTTAACGTATTCGTATCATAACATAAAGGAAAGCTCCTATCCCATTTCATAATCAACATATCATAACCAATTCTTATACCCGGCGAGTACGGGTCTTACACAACCTCCCCAATTCATAACATATATATTAAAGCAGAAAACATAATTCATAAATCAATCCAACCCTAACGACTTGTATTTCAGGGAACAAGCCCTTACTACACATTACCATTACCAAAAACACACGGGGTAGCTAATCCACGTTCTGCCTTCCCCGGTTATCCACCAAGGGCTCAAAGCACCACGCCTCCTCAACCTCCACGAGTCGCATGTGAGTACTTCAAATGAGAACGTGCACAGGGGTCATAACCGGCGACCCATGGTCGTCCCGGGTCTCCCTTACCCACATCTTGGGGCCCAAAATACAGTCCATTACATGACATATCTTAACTCGCTACATACCGAACTTATCAGAATCATAACTTACGTACCTCATCGGAGCATACCTTACTTGCAACTTAGCATATGCTATAGAAGTACCTCTCCTTGTCATCCTAATCCGTAGCTAGCATGAAGACACACGGTTTGGAGCATAACCTCGTTGCAAAACATAAGCTCACATACGCTTAGACTTGTAGTTTTCAAAACCCGTAATCAATTAACAAGGTCATAAACATATTATATAAATATAATAGTATATTCGCATGCAGGCTTGAAAATGAGCACATAAGGTTGTAGGTCGCATTAACTATAAAAAAACAAACCTAAACCTCACCTTTTACCGAAAGTTCTCCCGGAAGAGCATTGACGACCAATAAGAAGCTAAATGGTGGATCCGACGCCTCCTGAACTCAAATCTGAGACAAATAAACACGTACTCATGACTTGGACTCGATCATGAACCAATTAGATGCACGACGATTCATAAGAATGCAAACGGATGCAATGCACGTCCTATACATTCACACTTAGGCATAACGGGGCAAATAACCAAATATCACAGAAGGAATTAAAGAAGTAAACTCATAAATTATTAATTAAACTCATAACATAGCATAAAATAGCATAGCATGTGCATTCATATGCTTGAAGTCCAAAGAAAAAGCAAGAGATGCAAGAAAGCGTTAAACATTTCATATAACGGTTAAGAACTCAAGTCACATTACACCTAACAAATGAAGTCATAAACTTAAAATTATTAATGAAACACAACATATTGCAACATATTAACATGTTAGCATCATAATTGGGGTGGAAACTAACGAGAAAAACGGAATAAAAGCAGAAAATAGGGCTTCGAGTGAAAATAGGCCAAAGCTGATAGTTCTACCAAAACGAACAAGCTGTAGGAAAAAGGGCAGAACATGAGTTTGAGAAAAGGGAATCAAGTTTTGTTTCTTGGAAAAGAAACTAGACACATAGGCCTTTTTGGAAGTATATCGCTTGCATTCTAATTCAAAGAGAGCTGAAAATTGCGGAGGTTTTAAGTTGAACGAGTACAGAATTTAGGCGAAGTGGCGACACCAAGATAAAACGATTAGTGATTCCAATTGAAGAATGTTCTATACTCAAAGAGGTTGATCGTTTCCAAAAATCAAGTCAAACGGAGCTTGGATGGAGGGGTACCCGGCTAGGGAAAATACAAGGCAAAAGTTCCCCGCACAGGGAAAACAGTCCAGAAAGTTTCACGATAGGAATAAGGTCTTCACGCACAAGGGGTTTTATCACTTCTTGAAATCTTGATGGAGTAATTTCTCACCGCTTGATCTGGGCTAGGAGCAACTAAAACGTTTCGTACGATAGGAGGGTCCAAGTTTGATTTAATACCCATCACTTGATTCATTCTAACCACTCAAGAGCTCGGTTTTATACGAATGGTGTGGTTACCGAACCTCCACCACTCGCACCTTCTAACTCAAGAAGTCCCATTTCTAGTGAGTTAAATCACCGCTGCTTGCTTGCTTCGGAAGACCGTTGCAACATGACCCTCAACTTACCAAGAAAACCACACACTCGAGCAAAGCATGCAACCAACAGACACGCACAAGTAAAACACACAACAAGTATATATAACAATTAACGATGCATGATGCACATGCCATGAATGATTTGTGTACCGTTCACCATTCTCGAATTCCTTCATATTATTGAGATGAACTGAAGAGTTAAGGTTGATGCCTTAGAGCTCGTGACCCGGATTTCTCGACCTTAGTTTCCTTGAACGAATCCTTAACTTGATAGTTCCCATTCCTTCTCCCCACTCCATCTTTAATGAATGATACTTACCTCTGAGCAATTTTCTCTACTGCAATCCCTTAATTATCATGAGGGATTGTTTCAATTCTTTTTCCTCCGGAGTCCTCCATCTCCCTTTAAATCTTACACCACTCTAAACTCGATCGAGAAATATTATAACTCGACCTCCGCTTACTTTGAAGTTTCAAGATCTCTTCCTTTTAGGATTTCCTTAACCCTCTTCTAATTTAAGTCTCGGCTCCTCGGCCTCTTTCTCTTGCATTTTGTGGTCCGGTGAAAGGATACTCCTCGGAATCATCAACTATCATGCCCTAGGGTTCACACCTTCATAATCTCCATCGATCCGTGATTCCCTAAAGTTCTTCCATTTCCCTTTGACCTCATCATGGATTGTTTACCCCGAGTTCCCATACTTTACCTCACCTCTTTTTTTTTTTCGGTATTCATGAATAACGGTCAACCATCTTGCTCCGTCGGAAAATTAAAACTTACAACTTCCTAGTCCTCATCAATTCCCATTTCTTTCATTTGTTAGCAATATCCATGATAAATTCCTCGTTGACGGGAGAGACTCTCGCTGTGATAACTTTGGATTCGTCAAGAAGAGGACCTTCAATCTCTCTTCAATTATTCCAGTTAAGTTTTCCTAATAAGGCTCTCCTTCGTCGGATAATTGTACACTCAAGGAAGGATAAGCTATTGATCTCTCTTTAATGCACCACCACCTACTCGGTCTTGGTATTCGTGTTAAATAGTGAATCAATCGCTTCCGCTCTTAGGAATTGGGTTTAAATACTTGTTCCCCATTCCACTTCTCATCTCAATACTCTCTTGATCATTCATCGTTGAAAAGGTTTTCCTTCTCGAATTCCAAACCGATACATCAAGTAGATAAGAACTGGGTTAGCGTGACATGGTATCAATATTCCCCCTTTTTGTTATGTCCTTATTCCCTTGTTAGATTCTTAGCCGAGCCTTTGGAGTTACCTTTTCTTCTTACCTTGGTTTTCACCATCACGAAGGAAGACTTCTCTTAATCACAGACTATCATGAAAACATTAAACTCGTGCATGTCAGGTTAGGTTTGCTTATGCTATGCGTCAAGTTTGTCAACAATTAAACAAGAAAACAACAAATAATAGCAATACACATCACACATCACACAACCTGAGTAGGGATAAAGATATAATGTGGGATGGATGCTCGTGCAATGGATGCAATTACTACCGGGAGTCTCTTTGCCCTTTTCCGGTCACATCCTTCCAACTTATTTTTCGGCGATCCACATCCGTAGCATTGCCCCAATCTCTTCCAACAATTCTCATAAGTATGAGAGTTTCTCCTACAATGAGCGCACGGTGGTTGCTCCATGGATGGATGTTCTTTCACTTTCTTCTTTCCTTTCGGCCCCAGTTGAGAGTCCTCTCGATTCCTCTTTGATCCCGGTCCCGAGCTACTTCCCGATCCAATTCTTCTTAATCGGCCCTTTTCTTTCAACTTCTTGGATTCAACTCGGAGAGTTCCCGAGTACTCTCAATCCAAGCTTTAGACTCCATCCCAGTTTGCATTTCTCGAAGATCTTCTCTAATTCTATCCATAAATTGGGCCACTCTTTTCGACTCGTTCGGTCTCCTTAGATAAATGCGAGGGCACATATTTATCTTGTGTTCAGAGGAACCATATCTAGTGCACTTGCCCAACCTTTTCCAACAATTCTTATGAATATGGTTGGGTCCTCCACAATGGGTGCATGGAATTTGTTCTTCGGGAAACGACGCGCTCGGTAAGAACATAAGACCTCTTCCAACAAATTGTGCCATTTTTCCTTTCATCTTGGAAGATTGATTATCGGTGCGATGATTTGGCGGTCGTGAAGGGCCTTTATCTCTACTTGATCCCAACTTAAACTTAGGGGCCATGGTCGTTTAGAGGAGTGATTGAAGGTTGTAAGGTGTTAACCTACAATACACAAAATAGGTGAAAATATAATGCATGCAGTTAGTAAATGATTATAACACGTAAATGGAACAACTAGCATGTGGAAATATGTAACAACAACAATTAATGAAAAGAAAATAGCAAATTTTAGAACACTTAATACAAGAAACTTTATATATCTTAATGCAATACACACATTAGCACGTTATCCCTACGCCGCACGACCTATACTTGACACAACACGACATTAGAACTCCGGTTTTGTAACCCGGAGCTCTGATACCACTTTAACATGTAGCGCCCGGAGCGGCGAGCCATCACATCCCCCGCACCTAGACTGGAACCCACATATGAAATAGAAATCCATACATGAGCCCAAGACTAAGCGAACGGGAACCTACAAGCCCTCGCTAAGCCAGACGGAGCTAAGACAAGACCAGAGCGCGTAAAACCAAAGAAAGCTAAAGCATACATCAAAATCAAGATGATAAATCCACAAAAATCGGGTTCAACTAGCCCTAGAAGCCTGTCCCGGATATATAAAGCAAGAATCCATGCATAATTCATTAGCAAATGCATAACATAAACATACTTCAATTATCAAAATCTAATCATATACAAAATGTGACCGAATACAAATGAAAATGCAACTCGAGTAGGGGACTATAACTCGATCGACTCATTATTCCGCCTACCACGAACCAAAACCTGTAAACTGAAATGTTGAAAGGAGAGGGTCAGTCCCCCAACTGAGTAAGGGAGCTAACGTACACCGACACATGTATACAAAAAGAGCAAAGAACGTAATAAACAAAAGACAATAAACCGAGATAGGGTTTTGCATACTAAAGTTATTTTCAAAGCAATCTTATACTTACACTTAACAAAACATAACAAACTTAACGTATTCGTATCATAAGATAAAGGAAAGCTCCTATCCCGTTTCATAATCAACATATCATAACCAATTCTTATACCCCGCGAGTACGGGTGTTACACAACTTCCCCAATTCATAACATATGTATTAAAATAGAAAACATAATTCATAAATCAATCCAACCCTAACGACTTGTAGTTCTGGGAACAAGCCCTTACTACACATTACCATTACCAAAAACACACGGGGTAGCTAATCCACGTTCTGCCTTCCCCGGTTATCCACCGAGGGCTCAAAGCACCACCCCTCCTCAACCTCCACGAGTCGCATGTGAGTACTTCAAATGAGAACGTGCACAGGGGTCATAACCTGCGACCCCATGGTCATCCCGGGTCTCCCTTACCCACGTCTCGGGGGCCCAAAATACAAACCATTATATGACATATCTTAACTCGCTACATACCATACTTATCCAAATCATGACTTACGTACCTCATCGGAGCATACCTTACCTTGCAACTTAGCGTATGCTATAGACGTACCGTTCCATGCCATCCTAATCCGTAGCTAGCATGAAGACACACCCTTTGGAGCATAGCCTCGTTGGAAAACATAAGCTCACATACGCTTACACTTATAGTTTTCAAAACCCATAATCATCTGACAAGGTCATAAATATATTATATAAACACTTGTCTATAATATAAATATAATAGTATATTCTCATGCGGGCTTCAAAACGAGCACATAAGGTTGTAGGTCGCATTAACTATAAAGAAACAAACCTAAAACCTCACCTTTTACCGAAAGTGCTCCCGGAAGAGCATTGCCGACCAATAAGAAGCTAAATAGTGGATCCGACACCTCCCGAACTCAAATCTGAGGCAAAAAAATATATACTCATAACTTAGAATCGATCATGAACCAATTAGATGCACGACGATGCATAAGAATGCAAATGGATGCAATGCGCGTCCTATATATTCATACTTAGGCATAACGGGGCAAATAACCAAATATCACATAAGGAATTTAAGAAGTAAACTCATAACGTATAATAAAATAGCATATCATATGCATTCGTAAGCTTGAAGTCCAAAGAAAGAGCAAGAGATGCAAGAAAGCATTAAACGTTTCATATAACGGTTAAGAACTCAAGTTATAATTACACCTAACAAATGAAGTCGTAAACATAAAATAATTAACGAAACACAACATATTGCAACACATTAACATGTTAGGATCATAACCAGGGTGGAAATTAATGAGAAAAAGGGAATAAAACCACAAAATAGGGCTCGAGTGAAAATAGGCCAAAGCTGACAGTTTTACCAAAACGAACAAGCTGTAGGAAAAAGGGCATAGCTTGAGTTTGAGAAAAGGGAATCAAGTTTTGTTTCTTGGAAAAGAAACTAGACATATAGGCCTTTCTGGAAGTATATCGCTCGCATTCTAATTCAAAGGGAGGCGAAAATGGCGGAGGTTTGAAGTTGAACGAGTGCAGAATATGGGCGAAGTGGCGACACCAAAATAGAACGATTATATCTCACAAACTAGAATGAATTTTAAGGTGAATCCAATTGTAGAATATTCTGGACTCAAAGAGGTTTATTGTATATGAACTGATTTCATACATTTATAACATATATTGAGTAGTTTGTGTTTATTGAGCATGAATTTGGCATGGTTGATGCATTATACATCAGTTTTGGCTTTTATTTTTGGTTCCTGTTATTGGTTTGGGTGGTTATATTGATATATATTTTCTTTCATTTTTAGTTTGTTGAATTTTGAACAAATTTGGCGTTTTAAAAACAGGTGTTGCCTGCAAAATAAGAAAAAACCAAATAAAATTTGCCCAGAATTCCAACGGAATTGCGACGGAAAGCTGTCGTAATACTGTCGCAAATACAATCTAAAAAAACAATGTCAGACCAGTGGCAAGCTACAGTTGCTATTTTCGAACGGAAAACCGATGGGGCAACCAGTCAGAAAGGCAATAGCATGCAATGTTCGGTAGATTAATTCCGACGGTCGCTACCGTAGGATAGTCGTCGGAAACAATTTCAGACGAATACACGATGGATATTGTCCCGTCGGGAAGTAATTGTTTACCATAGCCGTTGCAATATTCTAACGAAAGATGCCATAGGAAAGCCGTCGGTATTCCGTCACAACCGTCTTCCAACGAAAATCCGACGGATTTGGACCGTCGGATTCTCCAATCCAACGCATGCCCATTACACCGTCGGAATGCCATCGGAAGGCCGTTGGTATTATTGTTCTCATGGGATTCCCACGACCTCTTCCATCGGAACCTGGATTCCGATGATAGTTTTACCCACGGGTCTGATTCCGTCATTTTACCATCGGAATGCCGTGGGGATTCAACTATACCGATGGGGAACCGCCGAAATTTATGGAAATTCTGTCGGCTTATGCCCATCGGTTTTCAGCCAGTTTTTTGTAGTGATAATCATAATTTTCCATCCTTCTTTCTCCGGGGCGGTGGAAGGGTTTGCAAGGCCCAAACCACCTCATGAGACAATATCGAGACGGGGGATCATGACTCCTACCCGCTCCTTCGACGGGTTAACCACCGGATCAAGAATATCTCGCCTTCCACACTACACGGTCGCGTGAGAAATTCTCAAAGGGTACTATATGCAATGGCTTATCTGACGGCCCGATGCCGTACCGATCTCCATTCACACATTTCCCCGGGCCCAATAACATGTGCATGATTCTCCCCAAAATATTTTCATGAAAACATTTGAAAACCTATGCATAATTAATCGTTTTTGAAGGTATACATATAAATATTACATTTTGGCTCAAATAGTCCCACAAGATATTAGGGGTTCTAAGTAACTAAGAATAAAACCTCACCTTGACAAGAGAGAGTGGAGAGAAGTGAAGAAGAGAAGCCTAAGGACCTTGCTCCTCAACAACCAGATCAAGCTCTGTGTAAAAAACACAAGTGTATATAAGACTCTAGACTTATGAACTAATTAATCGACAAACAACATATGCATGGAAATTATGATATAAGATTTCAATGATAATATGTTATGAGAATGTCTATGAACTCCATACAATAACATGACACATATATCAACATGACTACAATGCATATACGTCGTAAACGAATTAATAAGAGGATATACGAAGCAATTAAAAGTATAAATGCCCACACAAGCAAGAAACACGTCACACCTTATGGCGAAACTGAGACACCCCGTTGTCTCAGTACAGGTGCTACGAGGGAAGGAGACACGGCCATGTCTCCCATTTAGTGCAAATGGAGACACCCCCGTGTATCGGTACAGAGGTGGGAAACGCTGGGAAAAAACAGGGGTGAACTCGGGAAACACCAAAACCAACACAAACCAACACCCAAAGTGACAAGAAACAAGTCTCAACCCAAAAACACATACTATACCTTAATTACACTACATATAACACATGTTGTTGCACTTAAATCATCTAAATTCAACCATCCAAACCCCCCAAACATGCAGAACTTCAATCATGCTTCAACAACCAAGGAATATGGACCATAAACTCATGAATTCTTGTATACTTGGATAGAAATACATGCCTTGCAACAAGAATTTAAATCCAAATCCTAAGATTCTATCAAACCCTCAAATACACACACACCCACACACACAAATATATGTATATATATATACACCAACCTTAAAGAAAAGAAAGGAGAGATGGGATGATGACGATGATTCTTGAGTTTTTCTCTCTTCTTCTTCTCTTGCTTTGACCAAAGATGTATGTGTGTGTGAAGAAAATGAGAGAAAGGGTGTGTGTGTGTGTGTTAGAGATTTAGTGTGTGTGTGTGTGTTCTTGTGTTTATGTGTATATAATTATACGATATAAGTGTGTAAGTAATGTAATGTATAGATATACTAGTTATATGTATAAAATAAAAAGTAAGATATTATGTATATAAAATATATATAAATGCATATGCTACATATCTATATCTATATATATATATATATATATATATATATGAGGTATGCAAGTGTATGATACACATATGTATATATGAATATGCATGTTCACATAAGTGCATGCATGGAATACCTATGTATATATAATGTCACTTATTTTATGAAATTAGTTTTAGTATATAGGTATATATATGTGTATTAGGAAATATGATATGCTTATGAAATGTATGAATTATGAAATGTGTATAAGTTATGAAATAAGATGAAAGAAGTTAAATCAAGACACTTATATAAGCATTTAAATCACATATTTCACATAAGCATATAATTCAAATAGGCATGTAAGGAAATTCTAACTCTCAAACTCACACGTGTAGAGCACGTACCTAGAAGACGAAAACACGGGGCGTTACACCTATTGCTGAAACTTTTTTATTATAGATTCAAAAGCATTTAGAGATGAAGTACTTTCATTTCTATGTCCGCCAAAATCAAAATATCAGAGTCATTTCTTAGACTCAAAGTATACAAAAGAGAGAACTATTTCAAACACTGGAGCAGAACCTAAATCGATATGCATAACATTTTGATGACAACAAGACCTCGAGTAGTTAAATGCAAATGGGAGAATCTCACATAAATCAGATAAAAACCAATTTTCTTACAGTGATTCCATCAACCAAATATTAATCATATGTTCATGTCAAACATTTTCCAAGCAAGATCAACTGCACAATTATGTTAGTTGAGAGAATTTACCTGCTTGGTGTGTCTAACAAAGAATCTGATCTTGTTACCGCTTCTTCACCAATTTTGGCAGGTATTGGTGATTCTTTATCAGATTGCTTCTCCATCTTCAATTTCTCAGAGGACACACATGCATTGGGAAGCGAAGGTTTGAAGCTTTTTTGTCTGCATCCTCTCATACTTTCTTAGAAGGAGTATTTAGGCTCTTGCGCTATAGAAAAAAGTACAAATTATATATTGAATGCATATTCTTGTGTAGTACAAATGATATATTGAAAACTAAAAAAACATAAATGATCTATTAAATTACTTCTCCCATTCTGGAACATGAATGCATCACATAATGATGAATCAAATTCAAACTAAAAAGTCAAAATTAAATAACAACTCATAATGTTTTTCAATAAACTGAAAAGAAATGCAGACGTCATCCTAGGCAGCCGACTACGAACTTCCTCTACCTTCTGAAGTGAATCATCTGGCATTCATAAGTAAAAATAGTTCATCACACCAGCTTTTAATCAACCAAAAAAGCCATAAAATCCAATGCGAATTCAAATTTTGAATAACATAATAACAAATTCGTTTGAGTTGCACATTATCTCAAATAATCACAAAACAAAACAAGAAGAGGATGAAATTACTATCACAAGTTATTGCCATTACATATTACAGATAACCTATTTGCACACTATAATATTAGAAATGCTTGAAAAGTATCTAATTAATTTTATATTACACAAACATACAAAAGTATAGTTTACAAAAAAGTCTAACACATTTCCAAAATAGTCTACAAAAGATATTATCAGAAGGTTGTAGATCTAGATAGTAGATATTTACAAAGAGCTTATATTTGAAAGATCTTGAACTTGAAAATAGATTAGGCGGAGCAGTCTGCATCGTTGTTTGATGATTGAACTTGAACCTTATCAGATGTTTTGGCATCATTAGTAGGACTAACAAAAGTACCTGAAATTAGCAAAAACACAAATAAAATAAATATATAGATATATAAAATTTTGAAGTTAATTAAAATATGTAAACAAATAAGGAGATTATCCATACTTGAGATTTCTTGAGCATCTTCTTAATTTGTATGATGAATTCTTTTTCATTTAACCATTCATTAATGACACTACTATTGATTATCTTGTTCTGCATGACAAGAAAAAACATAGGGGGAATTCATTATTATTATTATTATTTTTTAACACACGCACACCCAAATGAGATTCGAACCTAGGGCCTTGTCATCGAGAATGAACCCATTAACCACTTGGACCAACCCCCTGTTGGCGAGGAAATTCATTATAACAATAAAAATAAATAGATATGATTAATGTGTAACAAATATATCATAGAAATAAAAAGAAAAGAGAAGCGAAACCTGTTGTTCAAGTTCCATCAATTCAAGTGCAGTTAGATGCAAGAGATTCTCTGCAAGCTCTCCAAATACTTTGATTTCCAATTATATTAAGTTATCAACAAAAGTCAATGTAAATTTGGCTCTGTTAAAATTCAAATGATTTTTAATAAACTAGTTTATTATTAAAGTATATATCTTCAATTGACTTAAACTTGATGATTTTTAGAAAACGAATAAATGTAGCCCCCGTAACAATAGGCACTACATCCCCCACACCATAAGTCTAATCCACGCATAAAATGGACAATCCATACATGAACTGGACTTATAGCGAATGGGTTACAATTAAAAACTTCCCTAGCTAGGCGGATTCTAACCCTGTACCAATCAGTCAGATAATATAAAATGTGGTGCGGAAGCAATCAAGAACAATCAGCCAGGACGGTGCCCAACCTCTCCTCCTAGCATTTGTTCCCAGCCAGTATGCATTTTGAACTAAAATGGATGCCGGTTGGGAACCTCTGCTTGAGAGCAGAGCAAAACAGGGCAATTTTCCAAAGCCCAAACAACTCAACTCCAAATTCATCCAAGCTAGAACAAGCACTTACCACATGCATACACACATAATAATCCACTTAGGCATCCAACCACGCCACATAGCATGTTTAGATCATAAAAATTCTAACATAAAACCCATATATGATCATGTCTTCCAACCTTTGAATATCCTGAGAATTCATGTAAAATTCCAAGTTCTTAACTCATGATCATGCTCGTAACAACTAATACACAAGTTAATCAACTCAAATTCACAAACCCTACTTCAATCATGGATCCATGAATTCATTAAATCAACCCATAATTATACCTTGAAAAAAAAAAGAAAAGAAGAGGATATGATTGATGAAAGCTCCAAAGTTGGTTGATTATTCGAAGTATAGCTTGAAAGTTGATAATTCACTTCTTCTTTCTTGTGAGTTTTGATCATGAAATGGAAGCCAAGTGTGTGTATGTGTATGTTTGTATGAAATGAGAAGAAATCCATTACGTGATTCATCTCTTAAAAGAGATGATATACGATAATTTGCAATTAAGCCCTCCAAATAAATAAGTTGATGCAATTAGATTCTAGACTTGTGAAATGATCTCAATTAAATCCAAGTCAATTAAGTCCTAGAGTTATGGAAAATGATCGAATAAGGCCAAGTAGTCATATAAGTCATGTTCGGCAGTAATTCACGTAGCAATTAGGTACAATTCACGCCATAATCCATGAAATGGTAATAATTTCATATAAACACTTAGAAATATAATTCGTAAAATTATCATGAAGTGTATAAATTAATAAACGAAAGTATTAAATAAATTCTAACTCTCGAAAACTCAGACGTGGCGTGCTTACCTGAACGGTCGAAAAATCTGAGGCGTTACAATCCTCCCCCCTTAGAAGAATCTGGTCCCCAGATTCACTGCTCGGAATGAAATAACTCTGGATGAAACCGTTTCATCTTATCTTCGGTTTCCCTTGTGGCCTCTTCAGTTTTATCACTCCTCCAAAGAACTTTAACCATTGGGATTCTTCGGTTTCTTAGTTCCTGAAACTTCTTATCCAAAATTTTAACCGGCTTCTGAACAAAGGTTAAATTCAGTTCCTACTCTACTTCCTCAACGGGTAGGATCTTGGTTGCATAGGGGTAATATTTCCTTAATTGAGACACATGAATTACATTATGAATCCCCGTGAGGCTCGGCAGTAGGTCCAACTGGTAGGCTACTTCAATAATTCTTTCAAGAATCTCAAAAGGACCTAGATAACGAGGATTAAGCTTTCCTCCTTTCCCAATCCAAGCAAATCCTTTACGTGGAGACGCCTTAAAAAATACCCGGCCTCCAACTTCGAACTCGAGATCCCTTCGACGATTGTCGGCATAACTCTTCTGTCTATCCTGGGCTGATTTCATCCGTTGTTGTATCTGTTGAACTTTCTCAATCATCTCCCCGTACGGCTTTAAAAGGTTTCTCCAACTTCTCACCCTTCTTAACACCTTCCTATTTAGTCCATTTCCACTCCTCTAAATCGAAGAACAACGGAGATCGACATTTTCGACCATAGAGTAGTTCATACGGGGCCATTCCATTGTATGCAAACTCAATCAAAGGTAGTTGCTCATGCCACGAAGTCTGAAAGTCCAAGGCGCAAGCTCGAAGCAAGTCTTCGAGATACCTTATTAATCTCTCGGATTGGCCATCCATTTGAGGGTGAAATGATGTACTAAACTTGAGCTTCGTTCCTCATATTCCTTGTAATTCTGGCCACAACTTTGAAGTAAATCTCGGGTCTCTATCCGAAACAATATTAACCGGTATCTCGTGGAGTTGAACAATCTCCTTGTTATATATCTCGGCTAACTTGCGAATCTCATAAGACATCTGAACCGGCCGAAAATGAGCAGACTTAGTTAAACGGTCTACAATCACCCAAATACCATCAAACCTACCTTTCACTCTCGGTAACTCGGAGACAAAATCCGTAGTCACTTGTTCCCACTTCCACTCTGGAATAGGTAAGGGTTGTAGAAGACCTCCAGGTTTCTGATGCTCGGCTTTAACTTTCTGACAAGTTATGCAATGTCTCACATATTCGGCTACATCCTTCTTCAATCCATTCCACTAATAATATTATTTCAAATCCTTGTACATTTTATTTCCTCCAGGGTGGATCAAATAAGCCAATTTATAAGCTTCCTCGAGTAACACCCGTTTCAATTCCTCGGTTACAACCACTTGATTCTTGAAACGAAGAAGACCGGTCTCATCGAACCCGAATGGACATTTCGGAGCAGCTCTTGCTTTAGCTACTAATCTCTGTACTTCCGGATCATTAGTCTGAGCCTCAAACAATCTATGCCTCAATTCCGGTTGTATGGAAGTGTTAGCAACCCGAGCTTTCCCGCAATTGGCTCAATTCCGCTACCTTCACCCACTTCTAAACTTGATACACTAGCCTTCCTACTAAGTGCATCGGCGACCACGTTGGGTTTACCAGGATGGTACCTGATAGTGCAATCATAATCTTCGAAACTTTCCATCCAACACCATTGCCTCATATTCAAGTCCTTCTGAGTGAATAAATATTGGAGGCGTGGTCGGTAAAAATCTCAAAAGACACCCCGTAAAAATAATATCACTATTTCCCAAGTACAAAGACTACGGCGGCAAGCTCAAGATCGTACGTAGGAAAATTATTTTCATGCTCTTTCAACTTCCGAGAAGCATAAGTAATCACTTTTCCTTTATGAGTCAGCACACACCCTAAACCTTCCTTCTAAGCATCCGTATAAACAGCGTAACCCTCGGAGCCTTCCAGAAGTGTCAACACTGGAGCATAAACCAATTTCTCTTTCAAGAAATTAAAACTATTCTCACAATCTTCATCCCACACAAACTTCACTTCTTTCTTCGTTAATCGGGTTAAAGGAGCGGCGATTTTTGAGAAGTCCTTCACAAACCTTCTATAATATCCGGCTAAACCCAAGAAACTTCTATCTTCCGAGGCATTCTTTGGTTTCTTCCATTCCAACACGGCTTCAATTTTCGAAGGATCAACCTCTAAACTGTTTCCTGAAATAACATGCCCCAAGAAAGAAACCCAATTAATCCAAAACTCACATTTACTAAACTTGGCAAATAACTGATGCTCTTTTAAGGCTTACAACACGAGTTTAAGATGTCTTGCGTGCTATTCAGTAGACTTGGAAAATACAAAAATATCGTTGATGAATATTACCACAAACTTATCAAGAAAGGGCCGAAAAATTCTATGCATCATATCCATAAAAGCTGTTGGGGCATTAGTGTAGCACCCCTATACGTAGAGATACCACACCCCCGCACTATAGGCCGATCCACATACGAAATGGACAATCCGTACATGAACTAACCTATAGCGAACGGGTGACAAATAAAAGAAAGGACGAGCTAGGCGGGACTATACCCCAAAGCACTACAAAACTAAGACATAAAAGTTAAAAGCGGAAGCATTAATTCATAAATACATATAGGTACCATATTTACATCAATGATATAAATACTAATAGATACCAATAGATACCAATACATTATCATCTACTATGTATCATACAAGCAAAAGTCCCCAAATATACCAAGAACTATAACGTACTAACTCAGGACATGACAAAAGCAAGATCATGGAAATGTGTGCAGTGCTAAACCCGGCTGGAAGACAAGACACGACTCAGACTCCCGCCTAGCACACGACCGCGACAACCTGAAAGGTGGGGTGTCAGTCCATGGAAGACTGAGTGAGGAGCATAAATATATATATTAGCGCAATTAACATGCAAGTTATAACCTCGGGTAAGGTTTTATAATTAAAAGTAATATAAGTTCACAATCACATAAACTCGCCCGAGATTACAACTACCAATATTAAGTACTTTACTCGTTTTCATGTTTCAATGCGTGTAGTACGTGGCCCGGCGAGTGAGGGCAATCTCCAACCTTACTCCAACTGTGTACAATACATGCTTGCTTTATCTTTTAATAAGTGATCATGCAATTAAGCTATCGTGCAGTCGTGGAGGTGTAATCAGGCAGAACAATCAATACATGCAATCATGACAATAACCCGAGGACAATCCGTGGTGCCAGACCCGTCCCCAGTCTCCTTCTTCCTCCGGTGATGGTGGGATTGCAGGGCCCCACCATCCAATCTCGTTGAGCAGAGGGTACATGAATCCCTAAGCCCGGAGCTCCTTCCTCCACTAATCTCCTAGTGGATTCAGGGGTGACCCCAAATGTGGTGAGGATAAGGTTCGAGTTACCCGTCAGCCTATGCTTTCCAGGTTGGCTCAAACTACTACCCTCGGGCCCAACGTGACATGCTTTACTCGCCAAACACGATCAATCAATCATGATACATAACTTGCTTACAATTGTGTATAAGTTTAGAAAACATTAGAAATAAGTATATATATACCTTTTGGCTTGAAATCCACATAAAGGTTATACGGGCTCTATATACTAACAATTAAACCTCACCTTTACCGACAAAAGTCAAGTAGGGCACGGCCTACGGGGCTTGCTCCTCGTCACTACGAAGCTGGTCTGTGCAAAATAGACGTGTACACGTGAGACTTGAGTCTAAATGCACCAAATATGACGAACGGCGAAAATGCAACGAGATGACGTGCAAATCACAATGTGGCATGAAAACATCTTGTTTCAGTATATATTCAATCATATAATAGCAATTCGGGGTTAAAAGAACCATCGGATCATGGGGCTAAAAATGTAATTTTGTGCAGAAAGTTTTGTTCTGTCAGACGCACGGGAACGGCCGTTCCGGGTTCCCTTTGTAAATGGGAAGGGCCGTTCCCGTGGCCCTTCAAAACGCGCGAATGTTTTTAAATTAAAAACGCGCCTTTAGCTGGGAACGGCCCTTCCGGCATCGAGGCCAAAATGGGAATGGCCGTTCCCAGGCTCGGCCGCCTAGTTTCATTTGATAGAGTGGGAACGCCCGTTCCCACAATGCCTTGAGGCTGGGAACGGTCGTTCCCAGTTTCTGCAACTGAAAGAAACAGAGCAGAAACAGGGGAAAGCTACGGGAAAGAACAACCAAGCAACAAAGTTCCAATTTTGATCCCCCAAATGCTATTATTTCTGGTACTACTCATGCATAAATGTTCATAAGATGATAATATAACACTTAAACACATAAAACATGGAAAACCATCAAGAATTCAAGGTTTCATGTTCAAGCTCATATGGATCATTCAAGCTCAAATTCTTGCAAAATTTCATGAATAAATCTTGCCATAATCACATATTCATGCCTTGATCACCCAATAATCCATTTAGCACATAACTCTCAAACCCTAGCTAGTTCATATATAATCAAGAATCATGAATTCATGCAACAATCACCTTTGAAGAACAAGAAATGAAGAAGATGGATGATGATGATGACTAAGCTCTAATTCTTGGAATATTTCTTGAAAATTCTTGATGCAAAGGATGAAAATCTCTTCCTTATTTTTCCTTGAAGAAATCGAGAACAAGAGAGTGGATATGTTGGGAGAATTTGATGATAGAATGACCAAGGAAGATCATGGAAGCAATATTACGTGATTCATGTCTTGGAAATGTGTGAAATGCCAACATTTGCTAATTAATCCTCCAAGAACTCAAGTCATGCAATTGAGGATATATGATTTTGAGATATGATCAATTAGGTCCTTGAAAGATCATGCAATTAAGTCCCTAAAGGTTAGGAAGAAAATCAAGTAGGGACAATTTCATAATTAAATCATACTCGGTGAATATTTTACGAAATGAATATTTTCGAGTCATGAAGGAAATTTTCAGTTTGATATAAATTCATAAAATTTCGTGAAAGTATTTTAAAATATAATTTATAAAATTATTTTAAAAATAAGATATTAATAAATAAAAATCGGGGCGTTACAATTCTCTCTCTCCCCCCCCCCCTAAAAGGACCTGGTCCCCAGGTCCATTGTCAAGTTTTGAAATGATGCACAAGCCATAAGAGAACCCCGTCTCTTAAATAGGAATGAAAGAACCCCGTCTTTCAATAAGAAATGAGAAACCCCGTTTCTCGGTAAGAAATGAGAGAGCCCCGTCTCTCCCAAGAAGGAGAGAACCCCGTCTCTCACTATGCACGAAGGGAATAGATCGTAGAAATAATCGTATAAATGTTATATACGCAAGTGAAACCATTTTAATCACATAAGTACCATTTGTGATTAACTAATTTGCAACGGACAAGAAATTAAATACAATAGTAATAAGATTCATGATGCACGTGATATGCATGGTTAAATGTACCGTTCACCGTTGGTTGTGTCATGCATATAATTGATACCTTCTTCTTTCCTGACCGGATTCACATTCGCATTTTGCATACCCCTCTTATGAACACCTTCCCGGGCTCGAACAAGAAACCTTTCATCCCTAATAGACTTTTCTCGCCACTTTAAGCATGTGTCTATTTGATGCTCATCGCTCCCACAGTATAAACATAATCCCAACCGTTTTCTACAACCTTCATAAGTGTGGTTATCACGTCCACAATAATTGCAAAGAAGCTTCCCGGAAGATGTTGTTGAAACTGGGGTACGTGAAGCTCCTGAACTCGATCCAAGCGATTGTTTCTTTTTCTTTCGAGACCTTTCTTGGGGTGCCGGGTTATGACAAGGGATAGGTCGCTTTCCTTTGTTAAAGTTTTGCCCTAATTTTGAACCCGAAGCTTGCCCGGACTGAGGGTTAGACCTTCTTGCCTCCAACGAGGTGATGTCTCGAACTTTCTCTTGAAGGTTACCTGGAACCAACTCCCACACTCTTTTGATTTTCTTAAGTTGTGACTCGGCGGGATCCTTATTTCCTTTGAAGGATCTTGAGGATTGTTGGTTCTGAAATTGCCTAAACGCTATGGAAATTTGGCCCGACAGTGGTGATGAAGCTAGTGGCACTGAGGAAACATATTCTTTTATCTTCTGATCAACCAAACAAACCAAGGAATCGAAAAACTCCCGAGGCTGGACCGAAGTGGGTAAACGTGAAGAAACTCTAGGCACTCGTCCATGATGAGGATAACCTTGAGATATCCTGTAATCAAGACACTGAATATGCATGTGGAATTAATATGTCAATGCAGGTACACACTTGGATATAATGAAATCAATATATTGGAACAATTAAATTCAATCGGAAAAGCACACATAAATATAGAAATTTAAAATTTTATAAATTTAAAGTAGCATATGATGCACGTGCTTATGGATGCATTGAACCTGTCACCGTAGTAATGGAAAGATTTATCTCAGCACGTAATTCCTTATTTGTTGAATTATAAATTGGTCTTGAACCGTGGCGTGCTTATCTCACCGTAGTAATGGAAAGATTTATCTCAGCACGTGATGGAAAGATTTATCTCAGCATGTAATTCCTCACTGTTGTATTAAATAAATTGTAACTCTCGAAAACTTACACGTGTTGTGCTTACTTGAACGGCCGGAAAATTTGGGCCGTTACAGGGCTCATGACTCCTAGTCGCTCCTTCGATGGTATGGGACCCATCGGCTCTGGAATACCCTGCCTCCCTATCTCCTAGGTCACGCGAAGGTATTCCCAATGGGTAATACATGCAAGGGTTCTTTCTGACGGCCAGATGCCGTTCCGGTCGCCAATCCCACGTTTTTCCCGGGCCCACAATACAGTACAGTGCAGTGCAATTCTCACCAAAATAGTAGGGAATCTGTAATTCAGTTGAGTACATTGGAAACGGTTCAATTCTTTTAAAACATTTACTCGATGATTCTCCTTTGAAAATAATATAAATATACAACAAGGTTTTTGGTCAAAACATTAACATATAGGTCATAGGGTTTAATACATAACTAGAACGGAAAACACCCTAACCTGGAAGATGATGATACAAGGATACGAGCTATCCCGGGTGTCTATTTGATCATGATTTCTCCGCCCTAGAGACGAGCTATATAAAAAGGGAAACGATGTGTACTCGAGATATACGACTCAATATGAAACCAAATAGGACGCACGATATTGATATGAGATATCGTGGAATGATATGAAATGATATAACAGGTGTGCGAGAATTATAAAATGATATGCTATGTTATGGTAGTGTTCATTTGCACAATTAATGTTCCACGTAGCTAACAATGAAATCATTTACGTCAAGTAAATACATAGAACAATACCAACATCTCAACACATAGCAACATCTTTATAACTAATTCAACTAGCAAGCAAGTGACACTTAAACATATATGATATTTGTTTAACATATAAGAGATGCAATTAAACTCAAAGAGGTCACGTATTCTTGCCATTTAATCAAACGAATTCATTTCATATAAGGCACAGAGTTAACAATCAAGTTTAAGCAATTGAAGACCATGGAGTGTAAAAGAATAACATAATTATCAATAAACCAAGCATACAATTCATATAAATCACATACGGGAGTCAAGGGAGTGAAAGGAACGCAAAAGGAGGGATTTGGCAAGTCTTGGCAAAAGTTGACAGTTTTCGAAAATGCGTAAGCTGTAGAAAAATGGGAATATCTCAAGTTCTAGATGTTGGAATTGCGTTTTGTTTTTTGGGTTTGAAACTATACAAATATATCTTTTCAATGATATATGTCTCGAATTGTAGTTCACAACGATGAGAAAATAGTGTAGGCTCAAAATTGGACGAACACAGATTTTCGGGAATGTGGCGACACCAAATTGAAATGGTTATAACTCCCAAATGAAAATAGATATAGACAATCCGGAAAAATGAGAGTGTTTTAGACTCCAAAAGGTATCTACTTTCAAATGTCAAGGTAAATAGAGCACTTAGGACAGTCCCAGCCAGGAGACAAAACTGTCCCAGCCGGGATCCAGGTGCAGAAATCCCCTGCAAGGCAATCTTGGCCGGGAAAGAAAGTGTCAAGGCTAGGATTGGGTCTAGCAGCTCCCTTGTTCTTATTTCTGGCTGGGAATAAATCAATCATGGCCAGGATTGGGCTCTGGGATGAGTAGAGATGAAGCAAAAGCACGAAATGGCCACGGGAAGCAACCGGGATCAATTCAACCTTCACTCCCAACTCAAGAAACACACGAATACAACATAATACATGATTTAGCACACACTACCAAAAAAGACAGGATACATAAAAATCGGTCACTGATTGACATTAGTGAGCAATCAGTGACCGATAGTGATCGGTTGGTAAAAACCTCGCAACTAATTATTCAGTGACCGATATATACCAGTCACTAAATTAGTGACCGATATATCGGTTACTAATATAAAAATGACGGTCACTAACCAATTCTTTTTTGTTTTATAGAATCAGTCACAAAGCGCTCACTAATTCAGTGACCGCTTACGATCGGTAACTAAAAATTTTATATTTTGGATTACTGGTGTTCGGTCAAAAATTGTGACTGATATTGGCGGTCACTAATTTTTTCGAATACATTTTAATTTTTGTGATGGATTACTGGCTTATTTAACTAATTACTAATTTTATTTTATTAAAAATAATATTTTTATTTTTTATTCATCTATTATTTTCATGCATCAATTAAAAATCTAATCATAATGAACAAAACTAATAATATGAAATTAAATATATAAAATTCTAGCAAAATTCCATAATCATCCTTACAAATTATCAAATTAAAAAGTAAAATTTCTCAAACTAATAAACAAATCAAAAAGGTTTTTCATCAAAACTTTTCAATCACGTTCATCTATTCCATGTAAAACTTCAAAATAAAACTTCTACTTGTGTTGTATTAGCTGTTTCTAAAATGTACAAATTATCACATTATAACGTGCTTGAAATTCATTAAATCACAAACCCACATTATAAATATATGTAGTACCCGCAACGAAAGGCACCACATGTAGCACCCCAAGCGATGGGCACCACATCCCCGCACTATAACCCGACACGTGTGACGACACAAAGACTCTGCACATGTACCAAGTCATAGCGAACGGGAGACAAAACAAAAACACCAGGCCTAAGCTAGGCAGTACCTAACGTTGTACAAACGAAAGGATGCAAAACATGAAATCGGAAGCAATATGAAATGCAAACTTTTAAAAACTTTCATACATCAAGTATGACAATGCAATCCATACATCATAATCAATTGCACGGGTTCAGCTAATCTAAGTAACCTGTCCTATCCTCTCCTGAATAATCATACAAGGAAACGGGTTCAACTGGCACTAGAAACCTGTCTCAAATAATCATACAACAAAACGGGTTCAACTAACCCAAAACTTGTCCTAACCTGTCCCAAAATTTATAACATAATATAAAGAATGCATAAATGTACATACATATAATCATGTCGTACAAACTTAATCAAACTTACACTTGCGTATGCAAAAGACTTAAACAAATACAAGAGACTCTAATCGAACAAAACGAAGACTTGACTCAAAATCGCCTAGCTCCCACAAACTCCAAAGCAAAACCTGCAACTAAAAACATGGGGAGGGACGAGGGTCAGTCACACTGACTGAGTGAGGGGCAACACACGCACGCGTACATACGTATACAGAGCACAGTAAATATCAAGTTGTGAATTCATGAACCGAGACGTGGTTTTTTCATTCTAAATCATGTTCTCACGTGATAATAGATATAGGGAGAGAAAGAGTTGGGCCTAAGGCCGAAAAAACCAAATTTTATTAATTAAGAATCCACTCCCCGTTTCATAAACGATTACGTAACAAACTAGCCTATCGAGAACATATACACAAAACAACCTTCAGACAAAAGGGAAAATGTCCATAGGGATATTATCCATCTCGGATCTCACTTACGCATATCACGATGATCATGCGCAGGAGTATTACTCGGTGCCCCGAGGATCCTTAGCTATAATCACCGGGCCCCAAGCAAAGCAGAATCAAACATTCAAACAAGAGGGAAAATATGTACAGGGATATTACCCATCTCAGATCTCCCTTACCCACATCACGATGATCATGCACAGGAGTAGTACTCAGCGTCCCGAGGCTACTTACCAATAATCACTGCACCCCATACAACACAGGATCAAAGCCAAAGTCAAATCATATTCAAAGACATAACCAGATTCGTATTCATATCCATATGATAATCATAACGGGTTCATAAGCATATCATAAGCGTACTCGTATCGTATTCATAGCAGGATCATATTCCAAATTTTAGCCTATTTATAATCTTAGCATATTCAGATTCCTAGCATACCCATACTTCTAACATGTTCATATCCTAGCATGTTCATATCCTAACATATTCAGATTCTAGCATATTCATATCTCACATATATTACGTATATATAGGGTTTATGTAATATGCATACATAGAGGGCACGTTTCATTAGGGTTTAACAATAACCTAACCTCACCTGGCACTAAACAAAGCTAAACCCAAAGCAAATGGTCTACCCCGTAACCTGCACGACTCACTTGTCACCACCCCGGGTGCACTTGTACCAACTGCGCACACAAATACAACACAAGGCTCAGACTCAGACTCAGACAACCACACAGAGACGCACGATAATGCTCAAGCACTTAAGAAATGAAATCACATAAGCAGGGTTCAAATTCATATCAATTACATGCAAAAGAAAACATTATATATTCCAATGAAATCATATTAGACATTACGGCATGTTCATGAACGCACAAAATGAACTACATATGATGCATATTTACAAAACACATAAATTACATTCATATATCGTATTTCATAAGAAAATCGTATATTATAAGACCAAATAAATCATATAATAGCATGCTACGAATTTATTTAAAGACCACATATTTACATACCAAATTCCAACTAAGTCATAAAGTGCACAATTGAGAGATAACTAAGTTATTTAAGCATTCAAGGTTTTATGTAATTTCTACAATACATAACAAATTTATATATTACACAATAGATTTGATTTCAATTTACGTGATTAAACCTTAATTACAAAGTTTCAAGTTTAGTTATCCAAGGCACAATAATTTCTCTTAACGTAATCATGGTTAGCATATTTATGTATCAATTGACAAAGCTTAATTAATGGAAGTCATAGAATTTACATATTTAGGGAAAATTACACATACACCCCTTCTAACTTAAGCAAATAACACAAATTCGACATATCGGAATTCAATTTGCGAATCAAAACATCCATACATATCACATTTCATTCAATACATGATTTTGTATACATTGGAATTCATATTGATCGACAATTACAACAATAAAAAAAAAATTCATTTAAAACAATTAATTTAATATATTCAAATTACACAAAATAAATCACAACAAATCAACCGGGCATCTGATTGATGAAGTGTTGGACTCACCACAACGAGGCGGACAAATTGTCCGAAGACCGCCGGAACACCGCCACCGGAGCCACCGGAACAATGGCCGGCCGCCGCTCGGCCGCCACCCAAAAAATCACCCGTGCAAGTACTCCTCGTGCTTGTTCCAAATCCTCGATCAATTTCTAAAAATTCCAAGCCAAACGTCTCCAATTTCAAATCTAACAACATGAAACTCCAAAATCTTCAGAATCAAATTACTTCCAAACAGGTGAACGAAAATCGAATCCATAAAAGGCATGATCTTAACCGTGACGAGGACTTCGAAATGCCCAAGGAAATGGCCGGACAATATCACCGGAGCTTGGACCGGCGTTGAACTGCCACTGTGCCGCCGTGGACCACTGCCAATGGCCAGTTCTTGGACCGAGACCTACACGAACAGCTCCGCCTCGTCGAGTTGAGTAACTTCTCTGAAGGGCCCGACATAAAAAACTAGCCGGAAAAGCCCCAAATCAGCGCCAACATCCGCACTAGCTCTGCCAAGCCGGAACCACTGCCTATGGCAAAAATTAGCTCAAATCAATGTCGGAAATGAACTCAGGAGGTCGGAAAAGGGTAGGAACCACCAACCTTTGTCAAGAAAAACCATCGGAACGCGGCGGAAAACACAGCTACAGTAGCACGCCGCCGCTGCATGAACATCGGCTGGCGCATGCGGCTCAGCCACCACCCCTATGGCGGTGCCGCCTACAAGGAAATGATCGCCGGAGAGTTACCTTTCAGACCCTGGGTTTCTTGTGAAAAAAGAGCCGCCAGAAACCGCCTTAAGGAGACGGCGAAGTCGCAATGGTCTGGCCCTCCACCAGCCGCGACTGAAAATTACGAATATCTCCGCCATTGATTGTCGTCGGGCCAGGATCTTGGTATGGTTATGTTTGCATCATCGAGCTCTTCGAAATGGACTACTCATTTGTCTAATTCCGTCGAGTATCAGCCGAGTTTGGATTAGTTTGTGTTTCCACACCTTAAGTGTGTGTGGTGCGCTAGGGAGAGAGTGCGGGAGAAGAGAAAGAGAGCTGAGCGTGTTCTGACACATTTAACGAGGATTTGGGTGTTTTATCCCGGTCCTCGTACGCAAAACGATTGGTAGGAGGGGCTAACGACGTCAGAATCAGGCAAACTTAGAGTCTACGGACTCGTTTCGATGCCCCGAGCGTGAAAAAGGGAAAAAAGAGGTCAAAATCTCGATTGAATGAGCAGTGACCGAAAAACCCCTAAAAAGAGAAAATTACAAATAAGCTCCCTCAACTCTTAAAGAGTTGAAAATAGGGCCACGCAAAACATAAAATCTCATAATTAAAAACACAAGAAAGTCAACACGTGGCGTACCTCATGTGTCGCAGAATCGGGATGTTACACCACATCCCCCGCACCATAAGTCTAGTCCACGTATGAAATGGACAATCCATACATGATCCGGACTCATAGCGAACGGGTGACAATTAAAAACAACCTAGCTAGGCGGTAACTAACCTTGTACCACTTAATCAAGAATACCCAAAATGCGGTGCGGAAGCAATATATAAAATACATGAATTCTAACAATGGCTACAAGCCCAACAATTCGTAAAATAAATGAAATCCAATATGCTTCCTAACAACGGGATCAACTAAACATGCAACTTGTCCCGAATCAACATTCATCAATAATTAACAATTGGCTTTCAAGCCTGATCAAATTCAATTCAATAAGCAATACAATAAAATGTAACAATATAAAATGTGACTCAAGTATACAAGTGTAACTGAAAACCACACTAAGACTTGACTCCCGCCTAGCAAAACCTGCAAGAAGCTGAGAAGTCGGAAAGAAGGGTCAGTCTCTAAAAGACTGAGTGAGCAGGAGCTATACGTATATGTAAAACATGCATATGCAAGTCATAAATCCCGAGCAAGGTTTTATTTAAAGTTAGTTCCCGCGAAGGGCATGAAGTAGTTAAGAAATACTCGGGGTTTATGACTAATTCATATTAAATCCATTAAGTTCATAATTCATGAATAATATTAATCATGGCTCGACGAGTGAGCGTGCGCATTCTCTAACCAAACTCCGACCGTGTACAACATTTGATTGTAATGATTTAAAACGCGATCATGCAAGTCAATTAATCATTTTATTCATTCATTGATTTCATTCATTTCATGTATTGACATTTCATGTACAAATACAATCCAACCTTCTTCCTCCGGGGTGATGGTCAGGCCTGCAGACCCGAAACATCTATTCATTCATTACATGATGAGATGGGGGTTCATGACTCCTACCGCTCCTTCGATGGGGTTACCACCAGCTCAAGATGCAGAGCTTGCTTCTTGAGCTTGTAGGAGGAGAGTGGAGCTTGGAAATCTTGTCTTCCTTGGTTTTGCTTGGATTGGTTTTGGGGGAAGAAGAGGAGAAGGGTTTGGAGCTTTGTGTGTGCAGAGAAATGAAAAGAAGAAGAATAAGAAAAAGGGAGGTGTGTGTGTCAAGTAAATGGAGAGAGAGAAGGGAAGAATTTGCACTTTGGATCCTCATCAATTTAAGTAATTCAATTAGGCCCCAAACTTTGGTAGGTGAGTAATTGGGGTCTAATTCAAAGTTCAATTGAATCCAAGGATTTCATATAATTTCAAATAGGTGCATAATCGAAACAAAACATTAATTTAGCAAGTATACGAGTAGTAAATGAATTTAAATAACATAGTCAAAGGTCATATAAATCATATAGGTCACGTAGTGGCAATTAATTCACGAAATTAAATATATAAAACATTCACTTAGTAATTAAAACACATATGAGTCACATAACTCTCAGCCTAAACCCATTTGTGATGTCATACCTGACTTGTCGGGAATATGGGGCATCAAGACCTCTCCACCTTAAGAATGAACTATCCTCAGGTCCACTGCCTTGACTCATAGCTTCTGAACAAACTTTTCCGTGTTCATCCCACGCAGGTTAGTAACTCCCCATCAGGGATTAGTTCGGAATAGTTCTTCAAGCAACAAAGGAGAAACTCCAAAGCACCACGATCATGGCTTGATGTTGGGGTACTCGAACCGTCTTCAAGAAGTATCAAGAATCTTCATAGGCATTTCGTGAATCTTGTTGTCTAGTCACGACCCTCATTTCACTGTGAGGCCTAAGCACTCGAAAATCTAAGCTTCCACCAGTTGACAAGCTAACCAGATAATAAGAAACAAATGAGAGAATCCCTATCTCTCAAGCAACTAACAAGAGAACACCGTCTCTTGAGCAAACAACAAGAGAACCCTGTCTCTCGAACAACTAATGAGAGAATCTCACCTCTCAAACATAAAGCAAGAGAGTCTCCGAGCACAACACGAAAGGGCTCAACACCCCTCGGCACGGAGCAAGCACCACAACGCAAAATACAGTTACATCACACAACAAGCACACAAGAAGCAGGTGGAAGATATCAAGTACATCGATTATCATACAAAAGCAGCTAATACAATTAGCGATCAAGGCATATAACGTCATGGAATTGTTCAAATTAAAGTTTCATGTATGTATATGCACTAAACATTTGATGTACCGTTCACCGTAGTAATGGGAATAATGTTAGTGACTTTGTCCGATCCCCGATAACTCAATTCTCGATGATCATTTTCACTCTACCATTTTTATCCCTTCAAGTTTTTAAGTGTGCACTTGACCTTGGCCTTGCTTTTCATACGAGTTATATTCAATGATCTCAAATGTTCGAATCAAGGTTCCAACCCTTGAAGTGTCCCTGGCTCATCATGGAGAAACGACTGACGGACCAGAGATCCATCTTGTTCACGTTATGTCTTTCCCATAGATATCTCACCTTCAAGGCTTGGTTGAATTGACTCTCACTGTTACCTTTACGGATGAGTCGATCGGGCTTTCCTTACTCGGTGTTCTCTCTGTCGTCCTGTAACCCCCTGATTTTTCCAAATTGTACAATTATGGCGTATGTCTCTATTAATTACGCATTTAATTTCCTAATTATGTAATCAAATGTTTATTACAATTATTTTATTTTTAATACGTTAATGATTTTTATGAAAATTTAAAAATGACATTTATTTAGTTATTGAATTTATGAATGAAATGTTCACGTGGTTATGAAATGCGTGCCGTTCTTACTCGAATTCAATTCCGATTTTTTGTGAAAATGTGGTATGCATGAATTATGTGAATTATAATTATGCTCGTATGCTCGACGCCTGATTTTGAACTTGTTTGACTTGGTTTCGGATTTATTTTGTTTGAACGGGACCAAAATGGGGCCAAAGAGCATTTAGCGCACCTTTGGTTCGGGCGACATAACTTGAGCTCGGGAACTCGGATTAAAGTTACGTCACCTCCGTTGAACTCGTATCAAAGATTCAGGTTCAATGGGACAAGCCTTATATTTTTCTAAACCCATTGGAACCCATGAATTCAACCGAAACAAGTTTCGTTCGCATATTTGCCACCCTTAGCCATTTTCTCCATAACTTAGCAAATATTCCAACTCAGGACCCACAAACCCAGAACTTGAAGCTATACCTTATCCCACCTCTCTCATTTCGTTCTCAACACCAGAGAGAGGGGAAATTCAGCCAAACTTGGAGAAAGAGCACTATTCCCATCACTATTCCTTTCTTGAGATTTTGAGCTCAAATCTCTTCCAAACTCAACCGAATTCAAGAGGTAAGTTTATGATTGTTTTCTCCATTCAATTGTGGTCATTTTAATCCTTGGATTTTAGACCTTGGCTTAGTATTGATTGAGATATGAATATTTGAATGAATAGTAAGGGTTTATGTTCATTTGATGAATCTTCCATGTTTTCTTGGGATTTCTTTGAGTTTAATGCATGGAAAATGATCCTAAGATTTCCATTTTTACTCCTTTGAACTGATTTGCTTGGTGGTTGAGAATTAATGGAGAAGCCATTAATGGAATTTAAAAGAAATGAATGAAACTCTAATTCTTTTCTTCCTTGCTCGCGTCTGGACTGCTGTTGTGAGTTTGGGACTAGAATTTTTGAAATTCACTGCACCTTCTTACCTTGTTAAGTTGCTTTATTATTGGTTGAGTTTATGTGTGACAGCTACCCTGGTTCGCTTTCGTTTCGCCTGGTGTTGCTACTGTTGCGTTGTTTTCGTTTGAGCAGTCTCCCCGGGCGGGGAGAATTAAGCCATGAAAGTCCCTGGCCGGGGACTTACCTCCCAAAAACTTTCAGTAGCTTTTTCCCAGGCCGGGGAGTTGTGGAGAAGAATTTTCCTCGGGCGGGGAGACCCTTAATTGAAATTTTGTTTGCTGCAACTTTTCTTCTGGTGTGTGTTGTGTATATATATAAATGTATGTGTTATGTATGTATACGTATATATATATATATATATAGGTGTGTGTACATGAATTATATATATATTATGTATGTGTATGTATATATATATATATATATATATATATATATATATATATTGTGGTGTGTGTACATGAATTATATATATATTATGTATGTGTACGTATATATACATATATATATATATATATATATTGTACTCTTGTATGTGCATGTGTATATTATATATTTGTACATGTTTATATGAATGTATGAACGATATGGCTACAATATTATGATTATATTTACATTGTATTTTCGAGACTAGGTATTTATGCTAGTGGAACCCGTCTTTTATGATATACATTATGATTGAATATATGTTTTGCTTCCTCACGTGCCTTTATCTTGTTGAAATGTTAGTTGGTTTTGAGGTTCAAGCTCCCTCCTAGCATAGTGAGTGAGTCCCCCGTTCGTTCTGATCTGGCACGTGTATGGATTTTCCATTTCATATGTGGGTCGGGTCTGAGTGCAGGGATGTGGTACCTTCCGTTTGGGGTGCTACACGTCCCTTGTAGTTTTCTCAAGTCCCCATCATCTTTGATCTTGAGATACGTCACCCATAGTTCACTCCTCCCAAATCTTGGGGAGATTGAGTTCGTCCTTGTCCCATAACAAGAAATCGATGGTATTGTTTCAATAACCATCGATCATTCTTTTCCCGGCTTCAACGATTTAAGTCTTAAACATCTCTTACCACTTGGAGCATAAATTTTCCTTTACATGCTTTGGGGTTCTAATCTCCTTGATCTTGAAGTTCATCGAATGCTAAAGTCTTCTAACTTATTCTTTATCGCTTTTGTAAGGCCCCGTAACTTGCTAAATCTTGCATTTTCGTTGTTCCTACTAGGAATAAATCTCTTGGCACGATCGGCAACTTACGTTTATTTCTTGGTCGTGCTCTCCCCTTAAAATTTTCTCCTTCAATTTTTGACCTTGATCCGTTGCTCTTTAACTATAACGCCCCATTTTCCAATTATGCATTATGCTACATTATATTAAATTTCATAACATTATGTGTAATATACTCTTATACATTTATATGAATTATCAATAACGTGAATTAATTGATAACGTGCTTAATTGCTATTATGTGACTTTATTTGGTCATTTCTTAATTTGGTGAACTTAAATGCATTACATAATTTGGCGTTAATTGATCATATTCCATGAGATGAAACTTGATTGCATCCACTCAAAAAATTCAAGGACTTAAGTGCAAATAATGACGATTCATGCATTTAGTGGGAGATATTATATCATATATGTATATCATCTCTACCACATTTCATTCCTCATTTCATACAAGAGTTTCACACACACACACACACACACCAGGAACCGATCCAAACACCATGAGGAAGGGGAAGGATTTCATCATATTTCAAGCTTTAATTCAAGGAAGAATTGCATAAGTAGAAGCTTCATCATCCTTACTTCATTTCATCTCTTTTTTCTTGCATCCAAGGTAGATATGGAGATTCAATTTAATTCTTGAAGCCATGAGTTAGTAGGGTTTGTGAATATTGATATACTTTCTTGTTTGTTTGTGATTAGAAGCATGATTAGGGTCTTTAAACTTGGAAGCTTGCATGAATTCATGAATAATATGAGGGTTGGATGATATGAAATATATATGGTTGTGTTTATTGATTCTTGATGACGTGTACATGTTTCCATGGATTAAATGGTGTCTAGTTGATATATATGATCATATACATGTTATATGTTAGTTTTAGGTTGTTTTCTTGCATTGATTTGGTGCTTATATGGCTTGGGAGCCATTTCCCGCGACTCCCCTGTTTGTTTCCCTGTTTTTTCGGATAGAACACTCCCAAACGCCCGTTTGGCTTTCCAGTTCATTCACCAAACGCCCGTTTGGCATTGTTACAAGAGGTTTTCACACGCCCCGTTTCTGCTTTCAGACCATTTTTCAAATGGGCGTTTCTCCCTCATCCGAACTCCAAATGACCTGATTTTTAAACTCAAGGAAACCTATTGAAGTCTAGAACAAGCTCAAATTGGAATAATCCCAATATCTTTTCTAGTTTGACGGTTATAATCAATTATTTTAGGTGTCGCCACTTTCCCGACAAACTGCACTCGCCTAACTTCAAGCGCATGCCATTTTCTCCTCGCTTTGAACTAGAAAACGAGCCATATATCATTAGAAAGGACTTTGTGTCTAGTTTGATTCCCAATAAACAAAACTCCGTTCCCACTTCTATAATTAAAGATATTCCAGTTTTCCCTTAGCATGTACGTTTCCTAAAATTATCCGTTTTTACCAAACTTCACCAAAACCTCTCCTAGTGCATTCCTTTCACTTCCTTGGTTCCCGTATGTGAATTATATGATATATATATATATATATATATATGTATTATTGATACTTATGCTTTTATTTGATATTCCTTAATTGTGATTGCATGACATATTGATCATAACTTTGCCGTGCGTCGTAAATGGTTCATACGAGTCGTGTCTCACAAACATTTATCCCTTTTTACACAAATTGTCTTCCCGTTGACGAGGAGAAAGCTCTATAGCCATATCCTTGTTATTTTTCCGGCACAGGTGAGGTTTAATTACTAGATATATAGAACCCGTAAAACTCCCATGTCATGTTTTCGGCTAAAATATAAACATAGATCTATATATATACATATATATATATATATATATATATATATATATATATATATATATCTTTCTCAAAACCTTATGGATTGCAAATGGTTTTCATGACATTGAACTTATCGTGATTGATCGTGTTTTGGGGAGTAAACATGTCCTGTTCACTTGGGCCCGAGGGTAGTATATTGAGCCAACTGAGGAGGCAAGGGCTGATGGGTAACTCTTGCACTATCCTCAGTGTTTTGGGATCACCTCTGAATCCACCAGGGGGTTTGGTGGAGGAAGAAATCCCGTACGTGTGGGTCATGCTCCTAACGTACATAATGCGTGGATGGTTGAAGGCTAGCAACCTTCCCGTCATTGGAGGGAAAAGGGTCATGAAATTGCTACGTGTGCACTGTATAACTTGCATGATTGTTATTGAAATATAACTTAAAGATTGTATAAATTGTACACTGTCGGAGAAAGGTTCGAGAATTGCCCTCACTCGCCTGGCTACTGATTGAATTAAAGTGAATTGATTGATTAATATTGTTAAATTGGATAGTTGTAGTCTCGAGCGAGATCTATCTTATTATTGAACTTATATTGTTCCTTTTATAAAATCTTACTCGAGACTATAACTTGCATGATATGTGCGCTAATATTTATTTAAACCCCTCACTCAGTCTTTCATAGACTGACACCTCAACATTTTCAGGTCTGCGGGGTTGCATGCTAGGCGGGATCGAGTCGGTCTTTATTTTGGGTCTAGCACAGTCACATGTATTTTGTTAATGCATATGTATATTATTGACGCATATCTCTTAATTATGACTTGTTATTGAATAGTTGGGATTGTATATATGGACTTGACACTACAAGAAAACCTGCAAAATCCGACGGAAAATTCCGAGGGAAAGGATCCGTCGGAATTCCGACGAGCTTTGATTTTTTTAAAAAAAATAAATAATTAATAAAACCGACGGGATTTCCCTTGGAATTCCGTCGGTTTTTCAAAATATTGAATTTTAAAATAACATTACATAATTCCGACGGAATTCCGAGGGGAATCCCGTCGGTTTTTTTAAAATATAGAATTTTTAAATAGAAATTAAAATAAATATTAAATAATGTAATTTTTGATTAAATAAAAAATAAAATAAAAAATTAAGAAAAAATAAAAAATAAATAAAACCGACGGGATTTCCCTCGGAATCCCGTCGATTTTTTAAAATATTGAATTTTAAAATAACATTAAATAATTTCGACGGATTTCCGAGGGAAATCCCGTCGGTTTTCTTAAAATATAGAATTTTTAAATAGAAATAAAAAATAAATATTTCCGACGGGAATCCCGTCGGATTATTTAAATTAAAAAATATATAAATTGAAGTTAAAAAATTGTTTGAAAAGTGCTGTGGAGGGGGTTCTAACCTGGGACACCATACAAATCAAAAGGGCTCTTTACCGATGAGGCTAACTGAACTAGTGTGTGATTTTTAGAGTATGTTTTATCTAACCATTCAAAATCAAATAATACTCACATAAGTCTAGGGCAGAATTACACTTCACAATTCACGCCAAAATTTTATTTCACTCTTTTTGCCTGCCTTGCACCCCCGCCTGCTCCGCCTCCGCCTCAGCGATTGAGCCGTCGTCGCCCAAGATCTCCGTCTGCGGTTTCTACAGCGCTTTCGGGAAAAGTAATAAAACGCGCCGCCCGCCGAACAAGAAAGGGAAGCGTATGATGTGAGGTTTCCGGCGAGTTGAGACGAGATACGATACTGTGTGTACTTGAGTGTTGATGTTTCCTTTTCAATTTTCGTTTCAATTATGGTATGTTTGTTCTTTGTCTTCTCCTCATAGATTTTGGTTTTGTTTAGAGAAAGGTATATTTTTTGGTTATGATGCATGTTGATTCCAGGTATGGGTTTATGTTCGGTCGAGAGTCTACGCGCAAGGAGCTTGGCGGTTTTATCGATACCCTTCGTCGTTCGAGTTCTGATCCCTAGCCGCCTGAACATTCCTGAAAATGGGTATACATCTGTATTAAATAATTTCACCTCACTTAGGTTATGTTTAGTGTAAATAATTGTGTTTGTTTTGTTGCGTGTGACTTGCTGAGTGAAGAATTTTCTGGTTGTTGTGATTGCAATGTATTGCTAAAGGGTTTTTGCTCATAAGAATTTGTATCTCACATAACATTTGCATCCCAAACTAACACTTTGCACAAGGGTTGGGTTCGGAAACTAGTATTATATATTCGTTGATTGTATTTTGGGTTTTCAAGAATGATAATCAGTTTTCTATGATAAATTCTTCCTTTACAGTCAAATGCAGAGGTTAAAGTAAACTTACTATGAATTATAGTTTAGAAGAGATTTTGCAATGCTCATGATTTTCATCTTATGTAATTAGATGTTTGGGCTGTTAGTTAGGGTAGTGGGGAAAGAAAAGTTAATGTTTGATAACTTCCTCAGGGATATGCTTCCTGCTGGTTCTAATTTTTGGTTTTAAGGGATTCAAAACTTAATGCCTATGATCCATAAGACATAGAACATTATTTAAAAGACATATAATTGAGGTTATATGTGAAAATGAATTGGTGTTCCATAATGTCAATCACAGAAGGATAACCGAAGCTTTCTGATAAATCGTCACCCTCCAAAATGAAATAAAAAATTTGAGAGGCATCTTTAAGAAAAATTCATTTAAGTCTCCAAATAATGGAATCATGTTGTTAATTATTTTATATTAGCAAGATTTCTTTTTCTTTATAGTCTATCATGCTTAAATATATTTTATATGCATGTATGTATCTACATATATGTTGTTTGCAATAGTGCAGTTCGAGGGGAGGATGTTCATTTCTGTAAGGTTTTGTTGAAGGAACTAAGGAAGTGGAGTGGAGCTAGTTGTGCATAATGGTTCTGAATCCATGATTCCACTCAACAATACATAGTTCGCCAGCAGACTTAGTTCCATCACTTGGAGTAAATCCTGATTCTTTTACTCTTGGAAATTAATATCTCTTATATTGTCCCAAGGTATCCGTCTTTATTCTATATTCTTTCTTTGGGATGTGAAAGCTTTGAAAGGCCAACTTATTCTAGTTAGAGTCTTTTGATTTTTTACAGGATATTTATAATTACAATAAAATTCATAGTAATGGGTGTTCTCTATCATGTAATTTGGTATTGGAATTGAAGGAAATTAACGGAGCAGCCATACATTGATTCAGTGGATTGGTCCAAATGGCATGTGTTTTGGGTTGGATGAGAGAGTGGTGCCTAAGGATCATCTGGACAGCAATTACCTCTTTTCATACAATGAGTTTCTGTCTAAGGTACACTTTTCTTTAATGTTAGATATCTATTGTTAAAGGATTCTTTGGATGGTAGTGTTTTGGGGTGAATGGTGATGCTTCTTAATTTAAGAACTGCCTCGAATTCATCTTGAAATGTTAGATATATTTGTTGTTGGTCTATGTTGGTTGGTCCAAAGTGTTGAACGGGAAAATATACAAATGGTGAATGACAAAAGAAAATGCCTCTAATTCTTCTTGTTAGTTGGATTTAGGATTATAAAGTTCATGTAAATTTCAGATTACACTTTGTGTCAAATCATTAATGACGAAAGAAGTGTTTAGCTGAATTTATCCGGTGATTGTAGTTGGGTGTTTGATGTTTTCATTTTTCTTGTATGAACTTTTTAAGATTAAAGTTGAATCCTGGAATATGAATTTCAACATGGAGAAATCTATCGGCATTTTGTTTACTATTTCGTACAACAAGTTTTGCTTACATGACATTGAAATGCAAAGAGGGATGGTACAGATAACATGGAGAAATCTGTCGGCATTTTGCTTACAATTCTCTATCATGTGATCTTTTTAGGGAAGTTGGTTGTTGATTTCTTTTTCTGCAGTCGTGGTGAGATAAAGATGATATTTCTCTGTAAATTTTAATCCTGATCTGATCTTCTGCCTTAGTGTTTTGTTTGATGATTTTGGCATTTGTTTATTGAGATAACTTTGGATTGCAACTCAAATAAAAGGTAATTTACGTAGTTGGAGTTTTAGCAGTTTAATTGAACTGGCTAAGCTTGCTGATTGAATTGGATCTTTTCTGTTGTAATCTTTGTCATATTTTGTGTTGTCTTAGCATGTCTTATTCTTTGGCTAATTGTTTATCCTTTTATTTTATAGCTTTTTAAAGGAGGAATATTTTGTGTTTCAGGAAATTGATTTGAAGAATCTCAAATAGCATAACTATTTCACTAACGGATGATTTTATTGTTCTCATTTTTAGATGGCTTTGCTTGTTGTCAATTACCTTAACGCAATTTGGAGTTTCAATTCAACAGGTATGGAGGTAATTGCTAGAACTTTGTTTTTTCTTGGAATGGACACTTGTTTTACATGTTTCCTTTGATTGAAAGAACTCCTCCTAAACTCATTGTTTTTACAGCTAAAGTTTACATTTAAAGGGACTATTTTCTATGTCTTTATAGGGACTGCATTGTTCTAACACAATGATCTGCATTTCGACAGGTTGTTCATGATGGTGTGGACATTTTTGTTGTACTGGCAGCTGAAAATGTAGGTCTTTTTCCCAAAATTGTGGTTTCTTATGGTCCATGGATAGCATCTGTAGCAGCTGCAGTTCATGATAGGAGATACACGATCCATTTTATCTTGGGCAATGGATAGATAATTTTTGTATAGATTAGTGTGTATTTGTAATGTTATTTCATAAATTGGTTCTGAATAAATACTTTTGAATTTGTGTAAAATATATATTTTTTTATTCTTTTTTAATAAATTCCGACGGAATTGTTTGATTTTATTATTTTATTTAATAAATCCGACGGGATTCCGAGGGGAATCCCGTCGGTTTGAATTAATTTTTTTTATTTTTTAATCAAATTCCAACGGGATTCCGAGGGGAATACCGACATTTTGAATTAATTTTTTTATTATTTAATCAAATTTCGACGGGATTCCGAGGGAAATCCCGTCGGAAAAAATTAATTTTTTTAATTTTTTAAGCAAATTCCGAGGGAAATCCCATCGGAAAATATATTTCCTTTTGTCAAAATAGGACATTTCGGACGGGATTTCCCTCGGAATCCCGTCGGAATTTTTTTAATTAAATTTTTTTTTTTGGGTTTTTTTACCACTCGGTATTCCGTCGGTTTTTTAATTCCGAGGAGGGGTTTTCCTACGGACTATTTCCCGTCGGAATTCCGAGGCCCGTCGGAATTCATTGAATTTCTTGTAGTGTGAATTGGTGATAATGAAATGCATGAATATTATGCTTCCGTTTTATTATTTATGCATGTTGGTATTAAATGAGGGTTAGTCCCGCCTAGCTAGAGATTTATTTTCTTTTGTCACCCGTTCGCTATAGTTTTGGTTCATGTACGGATTACCGATTTCGTATGTGGACTGAGCTATAGTGCGGGGGTGTGTCATCTCGGCGTTCCGGGTGCTACATCTTAGGTGGTATCAGAGCCCGGTTGCAAAACCGCGGTCCTAGCGTCGTGTCGTGTCAAGTCTAGGTCGAACGGCATAGGAATTACTTGATAACTTGTGCATTGCATTGATTCATGCCACTACTTGTGGATTAATTGAACTTATATGGCTTGGCATTTATATGCTCAACGTGTTTAATTAAACTTTGCTGGAATTAATTGTTACATTTTGCATTCGAACTTGTTTATAAATGTGATACGTGCATTAGCACTTTAACTAGCATGCATTATTTAGTGATTAGTGTTTGTATGTTACCTCCATTCGTTGCTACAACCATCAATCTAGTTGCTGAAATTGACGAGAGTTTTGAGCTATTGGACGTCCAATCTAGTCTTCAAAAGGTTTAAGAAAGAAAATTTTCATTTTTTTTCTTAAAGGGGAGAGCCGGCCGAAGGAATAATTTAAACCTTAGAGGTATGCTCGCATTATGAAGGAAGTATCAATTGAAGAATTAAGCGTTTAACCGAGTGAACGGTACGCTTAATCATGCATATCACATGCATCATCGATTTTATTAATCTCGTATATAATTTCTTATTAGTTGCAAACTGCTTCTATACAATTGGTAGTTGGTGTTCTTAACTTTGTCCTACTTGCTTCTTATGTAACAACTATGTGAATGCTTATGTAATTGTTCTCTTGATTTGTCATTTTTTGTTTGAGAGACGGGGTTCTCTCATTATTTGTTTGAGAGACGGGGTTCTCTCATTGTTTGTTTCATAGACGGGGTGGTCTCGTTGCTTGTTGAGAGAAGGGGTAGTCTCATTGTTGTTTTAAGTTTCGAACTCGAGAGTGGACCTGGGGACCAGGTCCTCTTAAGGGGGAGAGAATTGTAATGCCCCATTTTCCAATTATGCATTATGCTACATTATATTAAATTTCATAACATTATGTGTAATATACACTTATGCATTTATATGAATTATCAATAACGTGAATTAATTGATAATGTGCTTAATTGCTATTATGTGACTTTATTTGGTCATTTCTTAATTTGGTGAACTTAATTGCATTACATAATTTGGAGTTAATTGATCATATTCCATGAGATGAAACTTGATTGCATCCACTCAAACAATTCAAGGACTTAAGTTCAAATAATGACGATTCATGCATTTAGTGGGAGATATAATATATCATATATGTATATCATCTCTACCACATTTCATTCCTCATTTCATACAAGAGTTTCACACACACACACACACACACCAAGAACCGATCCAAACACCACAGAAGGAAGGGGAAGGATTTCATCATATTTCAAGCTTTAATTCAAGGAAGAATTGCATAAGTGGAAGCTTCATCATCCTTAGTTCATTTAATCTCTTCTTTCTTGCATCCAAGGTAGATATGGAGATTTAATTTAATTCTTGAAGCCATGAGTTAGTAGGGTTTGTGAATATTGATATGCTTTCTTGTTTGTTTATGATTAGAAGCATGATTAGGGTCTTTAGACTTGGAAGCTTGCATGAATTCATGAATAATATGAGGGTTGGATTATATGAAATATATAGGGTTTTGTTGATTGATTCTTGATGATCTATACATGTTTCCATGGATTAAATGGTGCCTAGATGATATATATGATCATATACATGTTGTATGTTAGTTTTAGGTTGTTTTCTTGCATTGATTTGGTGCTTATATGGCTTGGGAGCCATTTTCCGCGACTCCCCTATTTATTTCCCTGTTTTTTCGGACAGAACACTCCCAAACGCCTGTTTGGCTTTCCAGTTCATTCACCAAACGCCCGTTTGGCACTGTTACAGGAGGTTTTCACACGCCCATTTCTGCTTTCAGACCATTTTTCAAACGGGCGTTTCTCCCTCATACAAACTCCAAATGACCTGATTTTTGAACTCAAGGAAACCTATTGAAGTCTAGAACAACCTCCGATTGGAATAATCCCAATATCGTTTCTACTTTGAGTGTTATAATCAATTATTTTAGGTGTCGCGACTTTCCCGACAAACTGCACTCGCCCAACTTCAAGCGCATGCCATTTTCTCCTCTCTTTGAAATAGAAAACGAGCCATATATCATCAGAAAGGACTTTGTGTCTAGTTTCATTTCCAATAAACAAACTCAATTCCCACTTCTAGAATTAAAGATATTCCAGTTTTCCCTCAGCACGTACGTTTCCTAAAATTATCCGTTTTTACCGAACTTCACCAAAACCTCTCCTATTGCATTCCTTTCACTGCTTTGGCTCCCGTATATATATATGTATTATTGATAATTATGCTTTTATTTGATATTCCTTAATTGTGATTGCATAACATATTGATCATAAACTTTGTCATGTGTCGTAAATGGTTCATGCGAGTCGTATCTCACAAACACTTGTCCCTTTTTACACAGATTGTCTTCCCGTTGACGAGGAGCAAGCTCTATATCCATATCCTTGTTATTTTTTCGGCACAGGTGAGGTTTAATTACTAGATATATAGAACCTGTAAAACTCCTACGTGATGTTTTCGGCCAAAATATAAACATAGATCTATATATATATCTTTCTCAAAACTTTATGGATTGTAAATGGTTTTCGTGACATTGAACTTATCGTGATTGATATTGTTTTGGTGAGTAAGCATGTCGTGTTCACTTGGGCCCGAGGGTAGTGTATTCAGCCAACCGAAGAGGCAAGGGCTGACGGGTAACTCTTGCACTATCCTCAGTGTTTTGGGATCACCTATGAATCCACCAGGAGGTTTGGTGGAGGAAAAAATCCCGTATGTGGGAGTCATGCTCCTAACGTACACAGTACGTGGATGGTTGAAGGCTAGCAACCTTCCCGTCATTGGAGGGAAAAGGGTCATGAAATTGCTACGTGTGCACTGTATAACTTGCATGATCGTTATTGAAATATAACCTAAAGATTATATAAATTGTACACTGTCGGAGAAAGGTTGGAGAATTTCCCTCACTCACCGGGCCACTGATTGAATTAAAGTGAATTGATTGATTGATATTGTTAAATTGGATAGTTGTAGTCTCGGGCGAGATCTATCTTATTATTGAACTTATATTGTTCCTTTTATAAAATCTTACCCGAGTCTATAACTTTCATGATATGTGAGCTAATATTTATTTAAACCCCTCACTCAGTCTTTCATAGACTGACACCTCAAAAATTTCAGGTCTGCGGGTTGCATGCTAGGCGGGATCGAGTCGGTCTTTATTTTGGGTCTAGCACAGTCACATGTATTTTGTTAATGCATATGTATATTATTGACGCATATCTCTTAATTATGACTTGTTATTGAATAATTGGGGTTGTATATATGGACTTGAATTGGTGATAATGAAATGCATAAATATTATGCTTCCGTTTTATTATTTATGCATGTTGGTATTAAATGAGGGTTAGTCCCGCCTAGCTAGAGATTTATTTTCTTTCGTATGTGGACTGAGCTATAGTGTGGGGGTGTGGCATCTCAGCGTTCCGGGTGCTACATTAACAAAATTTTTTAATTTCTTCAAGAATCAACCTCCTCGGAAATCGACTCCAATTATGTAATGTATTCGGTGCCCTTACTCACATTCCATTTGAAGTGATTTGGTTGGGATAGCAACCATACTTCTTTCGTTCCCATGCTCCGGCTCAATTTCCCAACTTTTCAAAACTTCTATTGTACCCTTGTCTACTTTGCAACCCAAGATTCCTTTCCTTTCTTGATCCAAATTTGACTCGTTTTAAAATGGTATGCGATGAATGGGGTAGAAAAGACTTCCTATCAAGCAAACACCAAGCTATGTATGTTGGGTAAGAATGCTCGATGCATGTCGCACATATCCAATAATTACGGTATGCAATATATTTAAGTAATTATATCAATTAAACATAATGTAAAGGAATTAAATAATTTAACGCAATGGATGATGCACATGCCATAAATGCAAGTACCTCTCACCGTAGAGATAAGATTTGGTCCAATAACTTGTCCTTCATTTCTTTAATTATCGGCTTGCCTCGAATTTGTTGATCATCTCTTATTTACCCACGGTCTTCCGAATCTGCACCATGATTGTCACCTTGATCGAAATTCCCATAATTTACTCTTTATGGGTTCAAATGGTTAAATGAACTCAACCTCCATAAATGTATAACTCCATTCTTCTCTGATCCAACCGAAGGTAGAACTTGCGTTAATCGGTTCTCTTTAACTCTATCCTAATTTGAGTTCCACCTATTTCGGAATCCGAATTATCCCAATTCACCTCTTCTTTTCCGTCTATGTAGCACCCGCAACGAAAGGCATCACATCCCCCACACTATAAGTTTAGTCCACTCATGAAATGAACAATCCATACGTGAAATGGACTCATAGCGAACGGATGACAAATGAAAACAACCTGGCTATGCAAAATCTAACCCTGTACCAATTAATTCGAGAATTCGACAAGTGCAATGAGGAAGCAATAAAGTTCAACATAAATTTCAAAAATGGCTACAAGCCCAATTCGTATCATAGATGTGACGCCCCGTCCGATAAATTGTACAAGTATGCGTCACGAGAGAGATTACGTTACTCACTTATGTGATTTAATTCCCTTTTTATGTGTTTAATTCCAACTTTGATTGAAAATGTGACTTAATTGACTAAAAATCCAAAATGGTAAAATATGAATTCTTGCATAACAACTTAAGAACGGAACTTATGTGAATTTAAATTAATTATTAGAGTTGGATTTAAATAGGACTTAGACCTATTTGGGTGTTTCGGGCCTAACTAATGTTAGGTAAGTTTGGGTCGTTCAAGACCAATATGAGCTCGGGAATTTGAATTCGAATTCCGACACCACCATTGGACTTGATTCGGCGATTCAGGTCTAATGGAATTTACTTTATATTTTTCGGAAGCCGTTTAGACCTTAAACCTTTTAATCTTGACCTATTGGGCCGAAAGTCATTTATTTGAGCCCAAATCCTAATAAAGCCCCTAGCCTCATATTATATCTTGGAAACCCTAATGAAATCTTTAGCCACCATATATATACCATAAAACCCTAACCTATCTTCATTTTAAATCTTCACTTCACACAAATCATATCATCCATGGAAGAGCTTCAAGAGAGGATGAAGATCTAAGACTTTCCTATACCTTCAAGAGCTCATATCTCCCTCGTTTCTTCATCATTTCAAGAGCCAAGGTAAGCAACCGATTTCCCTTGATGTGTATTTCATTTCTATCTATGAATTCTAGCATGAAATTGAATGTATGAGCTTGTATGAGGAAGTCTTGTGAAAATGGTGATTTATGCCCAACTTGAAGAATATAGTTTATATGATGAGATCTTGAATTCCTTGAGCAAGCTTTGATGATTTGAATGCCCCTTATGTGTCTTAGTTGCTGGAAATTTGTGTAGGAAGACTAGGGATTCATATCTTCATGTTTAAGCTTGAAATTTATGAAAATGGGTGTTTGAGATTTTGGGCAAAACCTTCTTTAACTTGAATTAATTAATGTTTTGATGCTAAGCATGAGTTATATGATGATATACTTGAATTTCGTGATGTTTTATGGTAGATTTCGTATTGGTTTGACGATTTTTGGTGTTCCCCTTCTTCTTCCCGAAACTGTCAACTTTCTGCTCCAGATCTATGGCCGGAACGGCCGTTCCCGTTTGTGCTTTAAGCCCGAAACGGCCCTTCCGGGCTAGGGTTTGGTTTTGGCGGTGAACATGGGAACGCCCGTTCCCATGTATGCTTGGACTAGGAATGGCCGTTCCCAGTTTCGCTGGCCTTGGGCGTGGGAACGCCCGTTCCCATGCTATGTTGTGCATGGGAAAGGCCGTTCCCATGCGTCTGTACCCCTTTTTTTACTTGGCTTTTCGTACGTATTTGATTCGTTTGAGTTGCTACTTGACTTGTATGATCCGATATGACTCGGAATGCATCTCTGAACCTTAATACTTTATTACTTGCATGATTTACTTGAATAATTGAATTGACCTTTGTGACCAACTTGATAAACATCATTCCATTTCGCATGTCATTCATACTTTGTACGCCGTGCGTCTTACTTGGTTCATGTAGAGTCTAAGTTTGGGCTTCTGTATGTCTTGTCACAGAGTTTGGTGGTGCCGGTGAGCCCGAGGTTTAGAGTGTTTGGCCCTTCACACTCTCAGACACTACTACTACGAGGTGAGGTTTAGGATTTTTGTATAGTTAAGCGACCTATGGCTTTAATATGAAGATTTCAATCCTCGCATGCGGTTATATACTGTATATGATTAGATATGTGTTAGATATGATATGATTATGACCTTGTGGACCATCCTTGGTTTTTTTTGAAGAAAAATTAAGTATTAAGGCATATGTAAGCTATTTTGGAAAAACTCTGATATGTTATGATTCTGTAGCGAGTTGCCATGAAATATTGGCATACGTATGTATGTTATGTTATGTGGATCCAGGAGCTGGTACGAGTGGAGACTGGTACGGCATAGGGCCGTCGGATAAGCCACTGTGCTAGTTCCATTTGACGTATCATTGCGCGACTCAGGGAGATAGGGGAGGCGTGATATCTCGAGCCTTCGGTGTACAGCCAGGAAGGGCACTTGTGGGTTCGGAACCCCTTGTGAGTATGTATGTATGGATGGTTAGGGCCAACGCGTGGCTCTTCCATCATTGGAGTTAAGGAGGGATTTATTTCTATATTTTCGCTCTGTTCTGTTATGAGGAGTAAAGGTTGGAAGCTCGTACTCGCCGAGCATATGTTATGATCTGTTATAGGAGTTATGAATCGGGATAGAGTCTTTTCTGAAAATGCTTTCTAAACTTATATCTATATCTCTTTCGTGTTCTTTCGAAATGTTTTGGTATGCAACACCTATCCTCGGTTCATGAGTCCACCCTTATGTTATGTGTTGTGCTCTATATATATATTGTGGGTGTGCGTTAGCCCCCTCACTCAGTTAGTTGACTGACACCTCATTTTATCATTTAGTTTGCAGGATTCCTTTTGGCTTGAGCTAGGTGGAAGTGAGTCTTCTGAGTCACACTTGTCAGTCTAGTTGGAGTTAGGATGCATTTGTCGCATACTTTACTTATGTTATGTATTTACGTTTCACACATGAAGATTATATTTATGTTCTACTTAGACTTAAACCCGTGTGGGGTTAGTAAGTTAGTATTTGGATGTTATTAGATATTGATGATACTTATGTTGTTTATTATGTTGGATTATGGGTTGATATTCGGGACTAGGTATCTATGCTAGTTGAACCCGTCACCTGCTATGTATGTTGATATTCGGGATTAGGTATCTATGCTAGATGAACGCGTCACCTGCTATGTATGTTGATATTCGGGATTAGGTATCTATGCTAGTTGAACCCGTCACCTGCTTTGCATGTATTATTTTACATGCTTCCGCTATCTATTGTTGTTGGTTTGAATTGCTTCCGCACTCTGAGTTTGTCATGTTAGAACCGCCTAGCCTAGTGTGTGAGTTGGTCTCCCGTTCGCTATGATTCGGATTCGGGCACGGACTTCCTATTTCATGACCGAGTCTAAGTCCTAGTGCGGGGGATGTTGTATCCTCCGTCTGGGGTGCTACAATAGACATAAATTGAATCCGACATTTCCTTAATATAATTGAAATTCAACATGCATCCTAACAACGGGTTCAACTAAGCATGAGACCTGTCCCGAGTCAATATACAATAATTTGAATTGGCACACAGGCCCAAATACACAAGGAGATACAATTAAAAACATAATAATGGAGAATGTGACTCGAGTTTACAAGTGTGACTTGAAATAAAAGTTAAGGCTTGACTCCCGCCTAGCAAAACCTTCAAGAACTGGAAAAAGGGAAACAGATGGATCAGTCTCTAGAAGACTGAGTGAGCAGGAGCTATACATATATATAAAAACATGCACATGTAAGTCATAAATCTCGAGCAAAGTTTTATTTGAAGTAAGTCCCGCGAAGGGCAAGAGAATAGTTAAGCAATGCTCGGTCTTTACGACTAATTCGTATTAAATTTATTAAATTCATAATCCATAATCATAATCATTATGGCTCGGCGAGTGAGCATGCATAATCTCCAACCAAACTCCGACCGTGTATAATAAACATGACATAATATTTTCAATACGTGACCATGCAATACATAATAATTCATGCGAGCCATATAACATGAGACACAATAGTTTGGGCAATCTGTGTCCCGGCCTTCCCGCATGGTGCATAACAATAATAACCATGTGAATAATCATAATCATGAAATAGTTCCAACCTTGTCCCTACATAACGGTCAGGCGTGCAGACCTGAACCATACCATTACAATATTGAGACGGGGACTCATGACTCCTACCCACTCCTTCGATGGGTTAACCATCGGCTCAAGAATAACCCATCTTCCAGACAACACGGTCGCGTTTGAGATTCTCAATGGGTACTTTGTGCAATGGCTTAGCTATACGTCGGCCCGATGCCGAATAGGTCTCCATTCACATATTTCTCGGTGGCCCAACAACATGTGCATGATCGATGTGCATAATCTTTCGCCAAAACATTTCACGTTATGAGAATCATAATACATTATATTTCAAATCCTTGAGAAAAGATTTACTCGATAAGAATTTACTCGATGGCTTCACTTTGAAAATCAATATATATATATACGTTAGGTTTTGGGCTAAAACTTATCACATAAAGGTGGTAGGGTTTGATACATAACTAGAACGAAAACAGAAGTCCCCGCCCTAGAAATGAATTGTACAAGAGAAGGAACAACGTGTACTCGTGAGAAATGACTTAATATGAAACCAAATAAAACGCACATTGATATGATATGCGTGCGAGATTATAGAATGATGTGATATGTCATGATAATGTTCATGTGCACAATTAATGTCCCATGTAAGTAAACAATGAAATAAATTCATAACATAGCAAACAATTACTCAATAACTACTTATCAAGCCATGGACACATAGGTATCACGTATAACATTCATCTAGCATATAAAGAATGCAACAATCCTCAAAGATATCACATATACATGCCATCCAATCAATGGAATTCAATTCATATTAAGCATGCAATCAAGTAATCAAGTTTAAGAAATTAAAGCCCAGGAGTGCAAATTAACAAGATAATAATCAATTAGGCATGTATAAAATGCATTTAAGTTACATTAGAGGTCGAGGGAGTGAAAGAGAAGCGGTAAAACGAGTTTTGGCCAAGTTCAGCAAAAGTTAGGAATTTTCGGAAACGCACAAGCTGTAGGAAGAAGGGAATATCTTGAGTTTGAGAAGTTGGAATTGGATTTAGCTTGTTGGGTATGAAAGTAGACAAAAAATAACTTTCTGATGATATATGGCTCGAATTGTGGTTCAAGGCGATGCGAAAATGGCGTAGGCCTGAAGTTGGATGAATGCAATTTTCGGGAAAAGTGGCGACACAAATTTGAAACAGTTATATCTCACAAACCAGAAAGGATATTGAGGTGATTCCAATTGGAGAATACTCTAGACTTCAAGAGGTTTCTGTGATTACAAATTCAGGTAAATCGGAACACGTTTGATGGGGTAAACAGCTGTTTGAAAAATGGTCTGAGAGCATAAACGGGCGTTTGAGGCTCTCGAGTGAGACAGTGAGTTGCTAAACGGGTGTTTAGTGGATGAACTAGGTATCCAAACATTCGTTTGGAAAGGTTCTGATAAAAAAAAGAGCAGGAGAACTGAAATAGCTCGAAGGGGTGGTTCCAAAATCACCCAAGCAAAATAACTCACAAAACACCAAAATACAAGATATAACACACATAAAACACATTAAAACAAGTATTAATCCAAGAATCTTGTTATAAAAATCAAACCCACATTAAAACACACATATATATACACATCTATATACACACCTTGAAATGGAATGAAGGAGAAGGAGGGATGAAATGATGGAGATGTTGAAGAGGATGATGATTGCTTGGCTCCTCCTTCTCTTGCACTTGCTTGAATCAAAAGGGGGGGGGGGGGGGTGTGAAGAGTTGAGAGCAAAATGTGTGTTAGTGTGTGTGTTAGAGATGAAATGTGTGTAGTGGGTGAGAGTGTGTATGTTCTTGTGCATATATATATATAATTATATGATATAATTATGTATGTTTAAAGTGTAATGGAAGATATTATGATATATAATATGTATATAAGTACATATACTTTATTTTATAATATGAGATGTGTTTATGAAGTGTATATAATGTATATATATATATATATATATATATATATATATATAATCATATAAGTGTATGTGTAATGTATGATGTGAATATATAATTATATTAGTGCATGTACTATATATTATAAAATGTGAATTTGTGTAGGAAATGTATGTAGGTCTATAAATACATATATATAAGTTAGAAGAAAACTTATGAAATGATTATGAATGAATTTTATTAAATACTTATATGTTATGAAATGGCTTGCGATTCATGTACTTCACATAATTCAATTAAATTAAATAATTTAAGTAAGGTTATCAAATAATAACGCATGCGAGTACGAGATTAAATAATTAACCTTAACTTTCGGACTCGATCTTTATGACTAATTCACATTAAATTCATTAATTTCATAATCCATAATCATAATCATTGTGGCTCGGCGAGTGAGCGTGCATAATCTCCAACCAACTTCGACCATGTACAATAAACATGACTTAATATTTTGAATACGTGATCATGCAATACGTAATAATTCATACGAGTCATATAACATGAGACATAATCGTTTGGGCAATCCGTGTCCCGACCATTCCGCATGGTGAATAACATTAATAATCATGTACATAATCATAATCATGAAATAGTTCCAATCTTCTCCCTCCATAATGGTTGGGCCTGCAGACCTAAACCATACCATTACAATATCGAGACGGGGGCTCATGACTCCTACCTGCTCCTTCGATGGGTTAACCATGGGCTTAAGAATAACTCACCTTCCACACTACATGGTCGCGTGAGATCTTCTCAATGGGTACTTTGTGCAATGGATTAGCTATACATCGGCCCGATGACGAACCGGTCTCTATTCACACATTTCCTCGGGTCCCAATAATATGTGCGTGATTAATGTGCATAATCTCACCAAAACTTTTCAAATCGTGAGAATCATAATGCATTTCATAATCCTTGAGAAAAGATTTACTTGATAGGAATTTACTCGATGAATTCACTTGAAAATCAATATATAAATACGTTAGGTTTTGGGCTAAAACTTATCATATAAAGATTGTAGGGTTCGATACGTAACTAGAATGAAAACACCCTCACTTGGAATACCACGAGACAAGAGACAAGAGTAATACGGGGGCCTATTCGATCCGGAAGTGTCCACCTTGGATATGAACTGTACAGGAGAAGGAACAATGTGTACTCGTGAGAAATGACTTAATACGTAACCAAGTAAGATACACGATATTGATATGAGGTTTCGTGGAATGATATGAGATGATATGACATGTTTGCGAGAATTATAAAATGATATGCTATGTCATGATAGTGTTCATGTGCACACTTAATGTTCCACGTAAATAAACAATGAAACAAATTCATAACATAGCAAGCAATTACTCATTAACTAATTATCAGGCCAAGGACACATATGTATCATGTATAACATTCATCTTGCATATAAAATTTACAACAACTCTCAAGGAGGTCACGTATATAAACCATTCAATTAAACGAATTCAATTCATATTAACCAAGAATTTAAATAATCAAGTTCGAGAAATTAAGGATCAAGGTGTATCATTAACAAGATAATAAACAATTACACATGTATAATATGCATTTAAATCACCTAAGAGGTTGGGGAAGTGAAAGGAAAGCGATAAAACGGATTTAGGCAAAGTTTAGCAAAAGTAGGGAATTTTTGGAAACGCACAAGCTGTAGAAAAAAGGAAATATCTAAGTTTGAGAAGTTGGAATTAAGTTTTTTTTTTGTTGGATATAAAAGTAGACAAATAGACCTTTCCGATGATATATAACTCGAATCGTGTTTCAAAGAGATGTTAAAATGGCTTAGGCTCGAAGTTGGATGTAAAGTGGCGACACAAAATTGACATGGTTATAACTCACAAACCAGAAATTATACTGAGGTGATTCAAATTACAGAATACTCTAGACTTAAAAAATTTCTATGGTAAAAAAATCAGGTCAATCGGAGCACGTTTGAGGGGGTAAACGGCCGTTTGAAAATTGAATTGAAAGCAAAAACGGGCGTTTGAGGGTTCTCGGGTGAGACAGTGGGTTGCTAAACGGGCTTTTAGTGAATGAACCGAGTATCCAAATGCCCTTTTAGATACATTCTGTCCAAAAGAAGGTCAGGGGATCAGGTATAGCTCGAAGGGGTGGTTCCAAAATCACCCCATATCAACATCCTAACCAAAATAACTCACAAAAACACCAAAATACAAGATATAGCACACATAAAACACATTAAACAAGTATTAATTCATGAATCTTGTCACAAAATTCAAACCCACACATATATACAAATATAAACATACATATATATACATATACCTTGGAATGAAATGAAGCAATGGAAGAATAAAATGATGGAGATGATGAAGATGATGATAATGATGCCTTGATTCCTCCTTCTCCTTCATCTTACTTGGATAAAAAATTGAGATGTGTGTGTGTGAAGGGTTTGAGAGAAAGAGAGAGATGTGTATGTTAGGTGTGTTAGAGATTTTGTGTGTGTGTGTGAGAGTTATTGTGTATAATGTATATAAGATATAATTATATGATGTACTGTAATGTATATAATGTATAGATATAATAGTTATATGTATAAAGTAAAAGTAAGATATTATGTATATAATATATATAAATGTATAAGTTACTTATAATTATATATTGCGGTTGTGTGAGTATGTAAATATATGGCATATATATAAATATGCATGTAGTACCCCGGAGAGAAGGGTACACATCCCCCACACCATAGCCCGACACATGTAACGAAATAGAAACTCCGCACATGCACCAAGCTACGGCGAACGGGTGATAAACAAAATCTCTCCTATGCTAGGCGGTCTAGACCCTAAATCAGAGTGCGGAATACGAATAAAAGCTAACACGGAAGCACCAAGATCACAAACATAGCAATATACATACATCCATACTAAGAGCATAATAGATGAAATATTACATGCCTTGCCCATCCCGGGCCAAATAAAACATGTATGTCTTCAAAATTCGAATACTAACGCATATCTTATACTTATTTATACATTGTACCGAAACTGGAAAGTAAAGATGCAAAATACAAAGACTCTACTACAGGCTCGAACAACCCAAAATAAAAGACCGCCGCCTAGCTCGACCTGCTCAACCAAAACCAGTACCTACAACTCAAAGAAACAAAGGGGAAAAAAAAAACAACAAGGAGGGGTCAGTCTTAAAGACTGGTGAGGGGGCTAACACACGCACACACACATATATGTAAGAGCATAACATATTCAAAATTAAAGGGTTCATGAACCGGGGCGTGGTTTATACATTCTAAAATGTTTCAACCCATATAATCCATATAAAGAAAGAAGTTTAAGGCCGAAGGACAAAATCAACCCATTTTAAAAGTTAGAAGTCCACTCCTATTTCACGAACCATAAGCGGAAGCAAAAGCACACTAACTCAGCGAGTACGAGTTTTAAACCCCTTACTTCATATTCATAAGCAAAATACAAAGGCAAAGAAAAATGTAAATTCAATCCAACCTTCTCCTTTTGGGGATGAGAGAGATGCCCTCTCAACCCCGGCTCTCGGTAAAATACATAAGTCAGGGGATCCTACCCGCTCCTTCGATGGGGTTACTGTCGTTTTAAGAACAGTCACCTTCCCCTCGACCTCCTGAGGTTGGGCTAAGTCTCCCATTTATGGAGTTGTGTTGATGAGAGAGCTCGATGACCCCACGGTCGACCCGAGATCACATACCACTTCTCTGGGGCCTAAGACAAAGTGCAAAAAGGCATATACATAGACTTATCTTCCAAAGCCCAAAGCTCGCTAATTCAAAACACACACCAACCCTTTTCCGAAAACAAACAAACAAAAACGTAGCTTATATATATATATATATATAAACTTTTTCAAAGTTTTAATAGCAAGGGGGCCAATTCCCAAAAAATACGTATCAAACACGTATCTATATACATATATATACATATATATATGTAAGTCGCATGCGGGCTTAAAATTCATGTAGGGTTGTAGGTCGTATTAACTAAAAGAAAGAAGACCTCACCTTGTCGACCAAACCGTACGTGACGAACCAAAACACTTCTAAGATACCTCCTCGTCACTCATGGAACGAACCTAAGGACAAAACAAACAAAAAAAGACAACCTTAGGCTCAAAATGCACCAATTAGACACTTGGCAAATGTATATGGATGCTAATGATGCATAATGAATGCAATGAGATATCAAATAGATCATATGAGTTCATATCAAATCATAATGCATATATTTCACGTTAAATGAATCCATAACTCTCATGCAACACTCATAACACATTGTATAACATGTTAGAAATGCATATACTTCGTAAAAAGAGCAAGGAAATTACAAGCAAAGCAAACAAACAAGGTATGAAGACATATAGGCACGTTGAAGCGTATAAGTTGCACATTAGATCATATATTGCACATAGAGCATCGAATTCAAATAAATTCATAAATTTAGCATAATGATCATAACATATCACATTATAACATATTATAAGCACTCATACGTTTGAATTACATAAACAAGGCAAAGGAATGCAAGAAGGCATCACATGTACATTTAAACGTTCATGCATTCAAGTCACATTTACTCCAATTAAACAAGGCCATGAAATTAAAACAATTAATGAAATATATCATATAATCACATATCAACATGTTAGGATCATAATTGGGGTGAGATAAAATAATTAAAATCATAAATGAAGCAAGAACGAACAAAGAAACAAAACCGACACACGAAAAAAACTCAACGCACGAATCAGTCACAAAAGGGGCAGGGGTAACGGGGGTTACCACCCTTAAGGTCAAAAAGGGTAACCCCCATTAAGGAAGGCAGTAGGACAAAGGTTTGGCATCCATGGAGGTAACGGGCGTTACCTCCATCCCCCATAAACGCTGTAACGGGCGTTAAACAACGCATGGAAATTTCAGCCCCTATTCATCGTCTTTCTCTCCATCCATGAAGCAGCAGCAGCAGGGGACTCAACATATCAGAAAGATAAGTAGATAAAAGGAAAGAAAACATCAACAAAACTCAACAAGAACACTCCACAATCATCACATAAACACACGGCAAGAACGAAGGAGCAAATTTCAGTCATAAAGCTTCAAATATCTCCAAGTTCTTCAATGGCGGATCCGTACACTCAACATGTAATTCAAATTGAAGTTTATAAATACATAAAGGAAGTTAAATTGATCATATTTCATGCTTCAATCTTCAAGAGAACTGAAATTATAGTCATGAATTCAAGAAATGGAATTAAACCTAACAATTCATGTTCATCAACATATCATGCTCAAGAATCGATGAAATCTTCCAAACTTATAGTTAAAATGATCACAAAGAGATGGAGATAACAAATATTAACTTGTCTCTTGAATTAGAAGAGATTTGATCAAGGTTGGAGCTCAAATGTTGGAGAGATGCATAGATCCTCTTCTTTTCCTTCCTTCTTCCTTGGAGCTGAACTTTGGGGCTGATTTTCTCCTTTTTATTGGGGTGATTTCGAAGTGAAGCTGAAGGATAGAGATAGAGGTGTAAGTTTGTGAAATGTGGGGGAAAGAATTAGTCAAAAAGGTTGAACAATGAGAGAGTTATGGCTATTTTAGCCGAAGGTGGCGAATCTGTCACACGGGTCGCGTTTCGGGGCAAAATATGAGGGTCCAAATTAAACGGGTTTAGAAAAATATGAGGCCAAATTCTGTAGCTCCGATTCTTCATTAAAAGTCCGTTGCTTCTTCCAGAATTCAAATCCGAATTCCCGATCTCAAGATACGCCTTCCAGAACCTAAGGTGCACTAAAACAAGTTAGGCCCTTAAGTCCTTTAACAAATAAAATGGTTCGAAAACCGTATTAAACGAACACAAAATCATGGAACGAATATAGAAAACACATTTATAACACATATAAATAATACATATCAAATAGTCACAAAAATAAAAAACAAGAACGGAGGCAAACAGATTAAAAACGAGCAAGAAGGGCAAAAACGTTCAAATATTTCATATAAGGCTTAAATAAAATTCAAGTAATAATTCAAATAAACTCAACAATATCACATCAAGAATAAAATAAACACATAATTACGTAAATAAATAATTTAAATATGTACGTAACACTCTCGTAGTGGCGTACCTGTACGGCCGGACAAGCGGGATGTTACAATGCATGTTTCACAAATGTAGGCATGAAATGCATATATATGATATCACTTATTTTATGAAATTAGTTTTAAGTATATGTAAATATAAAGAAAATATGATATGCTTATGAAATGAAATGGAATATGTATAAGTTATGGAGTGAAATGTATATAAGTTAGGAAATAAAATGTATGTAATTACATTAAGTTACTCGCATGAGGAAAAATAAATCACATAATTCACTTAGACACATAATTCAAATAAGCATGCATGATTCGGTCCTTCTCTTGGTCGTTCTGCACATAGAGGTAAGGGTTTTCTTTTATATTCGACCTATAACCCTGTATGCCCTAAAACTAGCCAAACGGTTTTTATATTAAGCTAGCCGTATATTTTATACCGAATACGTACGGAAAATGCTTTATAAATTGTGTAGTGTTAACCCTGAGCCTGTTTTGTGAGATCCTGGTTGCCCCCGGCTCTCTTAGCACTGGGCTAGCCGGTGTGGATCTTGTACCTATTCTTGGGATGGAGCGAATCGGGGAGGTATCGGGCCGACGGTGACCTCTTACACAAGTCCCATACTGTTGGACTTCCTGGATATCCACCAGGTGGTTTGGTGGAAGATGGGGCTCCGATCCGAGGGAGTCATGAACCCGAAGATCATACTGCGTGGATGGCTAGAAGGAGGTTAATTGTACTTATTTTCCTGCTATTGATAATAACTCTTATTCCTGCTTGCTTGACTATTTATTTGTTCCTATTCTTCTCATGTTAATAAGTGGAAAGGGGACTCCAGGATAGAGTAAATACCCGTTCTCGTCGGGTCCTCGAAAATGTAATACATAGATATCATTAACCTCTGGCATGCCCCAGTCCCTGTTCAGCAGCTGGACTTCGTGGAACGTTAAGGTAAAATGGGCATCAACAGAGGGCGTACGGATATAGAAACATGTATTGTATATCTTGATTACCTGATTGTATGAACGAACGTTATTCCACCCGTACATGGTGATTGATTCTTGATTCCTGTCACCTGCTTTCATAACAAATAAGCGTATAGTGAAATTGCGCCTGCTTGATTGTCTGCTTATATATATATATACGTGTGTAACCCATTCACTCAGTCAGTTGGATAACCCCTTCCTCTCGTTGTTTTTACTTCTTTCTTGCAGGTTCAATGGTCGTTAGGCGGGAGTCGTTTGAGGCCTTTGTTCCAGTCGTGGTCCTGCATACACTACTTTGTATCACACTTTCATTTCCTACTTTGTATACGGGCTTGTAAGCCATCTTGTGTCTTTATTTTTTATTGAACTCGGGATAGGATTCTGGGGCCCTAGTTGAACCTGTTTGTATAGATTTGATTGTATTATTTCGGGACAGGTTAGGACAGGTTATTGAATTAGTTGAACCCGTATGTACATTCTTGTTGGAATTGCATTCTATTATTTTACTGAATGTTTGATTGTCTTGCTCCGCATTGTTGTTCTGTTGATTGGTTAGTACAGGGTCTAGTCCCGCCTAACAGAGAGTTTCTTTTATTCTATCTCCGTTCGCTATGAGTTTGGTTCATGTATGGACTTTCCATTCCATGTGTGGATCGGACTCATAGTGCGGGGGCTGTGGGCCCTCCGTTTAGGGTGTCACACCACTTTATGATATAGCACCCGCAACGAAAGGCACCACATCCCCCACACTATAGGTCTAGTCCACACATGAAAAGGACAATCCATACATGAACCGGACTCATAGCGAACGGGTGACAAATGAAAACAACCTGGCTAGGAGGAATCTAACCCTGTATCAATTAATTCGAGAACTCGACAAGTGCAATGCGGAAGCAATAAAGTTAAACATGAATTTCAAAAATGGCTACAAGCCCAATTCGTATCATAAACATAAATTGAATCCGACAATTCCTTAATATAATTGAAATTCAACATGCATCCTAACAACGGGTTCAACCAAGCATGCAACCTGCCCCGAGTATATTACATTACATTATATGATATATACATATTCACACAAGACACAAAACAAACACTAAATCTCTACAACACACACAAACCCCTTTTTCTCTCATTTACTTCACACACACACCCCTTTGATCAAGCAAGAAGAAGGAGAAGAAGAGATCAAGAGAGAATCACCATCATCTTCATCATTCCATCCATTTCATTTCATCCTTTTCTTCCAAGGGTTGTTATATGTGTTTATATATATATATATATATATATATATATATATATATATATGTGTGTGTGTGTTGGAGTGAGGGTTTGTTGGAATCTTAGGTTTTGGAATTTATTTTTGTTGTGAAGCATGATTTCATATGCTACTTATGTAAATCTTTGAGTTTCTATACTTTATTCCTTAGTACTTAGGTGACATATGCATACATAAGTGTTGGAGGGTTTGTATGAATGGTTTGGATTGATCTAAATGCCCAAACTTGTATATTATGTGATATAAATGAGGTATATTATGTGTTTAAGTGTTGAAACTTGTTTTATTTCACTTTGGGCTTGTTCTTTGGTTGGTTTTTGGTGTTTTCCAAGCCTTTCCCCTGTTTTTGCCCTGTTTTCGCGCCGAGGGGTGTCCCAAACGGCCGTTTAGGGTCCCAGCTGATTCTGGAAGCAGCCGTTTGGGAAGCTACTGACCTTTTCCGCTGCGAGGTCAGAACGGCCGTTTCGGTTCCCAGTTTATGTAACGCCCCAACTTTTCCGTATTCTAAAATGACGTATGTGCTTATCAATTTGCGCGAATTAATTGTTCATAAGTGTTTTATATATTTAATTTTATATATAAAATGTTACATATTTATATCTTTAATTTCTTTACCAGTAAATTTATTTTATGTTGACTTGATTAAATGTTAATTATTCATATCTTAAATTAATTAATAGTAATTGTATGTGATTTCGCTGACCTTATATCTTCATCATATTCATATTAAATTTATATTTAATGTGTCAATATTAAATGTATATATATATTAAATTCGTGCACTTTGGGTCATAAATTTAAATTTTGTTTTATTTTATGGAATATAATGAATTTGTTTATGCATTGCTCATGAGTGTTATAAACATGCTTCGTTCTTCCACGATTTGATATCGAAATTTCGTGAAAATTCAATATGTTGGAGATATACGTGCCATGAATATGAATATATGCTCGTTTCATGTTTTCGGAATTATTTGCATCAGTTTCGAATTTATTTTGTTCTTGGAATACAAATCGGGGGCTAATGAGCAATTAGCGCACCCTTGGTTCCGTATGTGATATCTTGATCTAGGAAACTCGGATTTGAGTTTCGTTAACTTCGCTGAACTCGTAATAAAAATTACAGTTTAATGAACTTAGCCTTATATTTTTTCTAAAGTCATTTGAACCTCCAAAATTCAACCGAAAAGTGCTACGTTCGTCAAAACTGCCACAACTCAATAAAATGGCCATAACTCATTCAAACCTTGACCAAATTAACCATGGTTGGAGGCAATGGAACCTCAGTTAAGCGCACTATCTGATCCTTATCTCCCTCAACCAAACCAACCCTCACACATAAGGAAAAATCAGCCAAAAGCCACTGCTCTCCAGAAAATCCCGTCACCATGCCGTACTTGGAGATTTCAAGCTCAAATCTCTTCCATCTTCCATCCAATCCACAAGGTGAGTTTAGGGTTGTGATATACATTCAAGATGTGTCATTTTAAGCTATGCATCCCCAATTTTGAGCTTGTGAGCATGGGATTTTGAAGGCATGAGTGAATAGTTAGGTTTAGTGCCATTTTGTTGATCTCTTTCATTCCTTGATGGATTTGGTTGATTCAAAGCATGAATATGGTTGTTTTAACTCCCTCTTTGTATTTATGGTAATTTATTTTGTGGTAGTTGAGAATTAAGTGTGATGTCATTGATGAAACTTGAAAGAATTGGGTGAAACTTGTCTTCTTTTCCTCCATCGCGACATGAATTGTTGCTGCTGCGTTTTAGGATTGAAATTACTTTCAATTGCTGATTATTTTTTCCTTGTTTGCTGCACCTACATACCTGATCATGTTGCATAAGGAGTGGATTGGTTGTTGCCCTGTTTTGCTTCATTTTCGTACCCTGTTTTGGCCTGAACTGCTGCTGTCAGCTACTGCCCTTATTCCTTGCTTAGTTGCTGTTAGTTTTCAATCATTTGTGGGGATTTTCATGGCCTGTTTTGCTACTGATTGATTGCCTTAATTGCTGATACCTGCTGCTGTAAATTCTTGCATTTAAAACAGAGGTTGAAGCTTGTTTGCTGCATGTTATTGCGTCTGTAATGCATCTCCCCAGGCGGGGAGATTTTTTTCATGAAAAAGGCCTGGCCAGGTAGTCCTTTTACAGAAGATGCTGCATCTTTTCTCCTTTCTTTGTTCATGAAGTGTATATTGCTGCTATGATTCATGCATGCAGAGTGTGTTTGTGTAATGCATATATGCATGCATGTTGTGTATATATATATATATATATATATTGACTTCCATGCATGATTCATACGTGAGATATATCTATATATATATTATTTTAGTTTGTGCATGTGTGTTATATTGTTTTAAGTACATGAATGTCTTATATTATAAATATGAATGCATGTGATTTATTTGTTGTGTTACATGCAGGTGTTACGTAGATATATATATATATATATATATATATATATATATATATATATGTAAATATATATATTATATGTTTGATATTTGCTTGCATGCCTATAAATATATATATATATATCCATATATGATTATATATTTATTTAAATGCTAGGATATATTTTATGTATTGTTTAATTTACTTGAATTATACAATTAAATTGTTACACATTTCATGTTCTTATCTAATTTCCAATCTTGATTTGAATATATTTATTTGTCTATTCTATAATTGTAAACGTGTTATAGTACGTGATATGATCGTTATTTGAATTCTTGGATTGAATTGTTATGAAATGTGTAAAGATTGAACTTGAATGAATATGAACGCTTCCTTGAATGAATGAATGGCTCGTTTTGATGATTTAAATGCGTTAATCGTGTATATGAACATGTTCGTTACATAATATCGTTTTTATGCATTCATATCATGTTCATCGCATGCCGTGCGTCATATGTGGTTTATTTGGGGTTTTGAGTCTCACAAACACGTTATGTTGTCTTTTATACAGTTTTCTCCAGGTCGGAGATGCCGGGTTCATAGGACACTTCGAGTTTCCTTTTCTTCTTGGTATTGTTCGGTAAGAGGTGTACAGGTGGGTTTCTCTACTATTTAGTTAAATGGCCCTATATACTCCCAATGTGTAAAGATTTCAGCCAAAAGTATATATGTATATAGAGTCGTTTTCAAGGGTCAATGATTTTAAAAGTAAAACCCTTCTTTCATGAACCTACCAAATGTTTTGGCGAGAAAAGAATGAATAAATGCACAGAATGGGGCCCAGGGACTTGGTGTGAGTGGTAACCCGAGGAGGCATGGGCTGACGGTGATCCCTTACACTAGTTCCACCAATGAACGGGGTAACCAAACCTCATTACGAGTTAGCGAGGAATGGACGCTGAGTGCCATCCGGGGAGTCATGAAACCCTTTTGGTCAATACATGGATGGTTCGGGCCGAACACCCGGCCATCATCCGGAGGAAGAAGGTGTAAATGTCTATGAATGTGCACGAAAGAATGAAAAGCATGAAAGAAAGAAAGAAAGAAAGAATGTTTAATGAACTACACGAGTTGTTGTTTGGAGATAATGCACGCCTACTGGCCGGGCCACAAAAGACCTAAAGAATGAAAATGAATGTTATAATCCCTTTTGATGACTTCTTTATTTCACCCACTTGGGAAATGCTATAAAAACCTCATTTGGGATTATAACTTGCATGTGAATGTTTAAATATTGTCTTATATGATACTTATGTTGTTTTATACCCACCAGTCTCGTATAGACTGAACCCGGATTATTTTTAGTGTTCTTGCAGGTTTGGAGTGCTAGGCTGGAAGTCAAGTCTGTTAAGTCTTTCGGTTAAGTCACAGTCGGTTCATATGCATATGTACTATGATTTGGTCAGGCTATGAAGAATGTAAGATTTGTATTGATTGTTGCTGTTTTCATGAATTCTGAATGGGTTTATAATAACAAGAAGGAACCCGTAGATGGTGTTTTGTGATTTTATTGGAATTTCGAGATTAGGTATCTATGCTTGTAACGCCCCAACTTTTCGTATTCTAATATGGCGTATGTGTTTATTAATTTGCGTGAATTAATTGGCTATAAGTGTTTTCTATATTTAAATTTCATTATTTAATTGTTAAATATGTGATTAATTGAAATATATGCAATATTTGAATTGGAATTGATATGAATAACTCGTGTGCTCCTTAATTACGCGTTTAAATTATTTAATTACCTAATTAATCGATTATGAAAATTACTATTTGTATTTTTAAATAACCTTTTAATATTATGTAATTCGTTATGTTTTAATAAATATTTAAATTGGATTCTTAACATAAGTTTTAAAAAATTATTAATTATTAAATCCGTGCATTTTATTTTATAATTTTTAAATGAATTTAAATTTATGTTAATTAGTTGATAATTATATCTTAATGTTAGTAATATTAAATGAGTATTTTAATACGTGCACCATAATTATAAATTAAATATGAATTTTAAAGTTTTGTATTTATTTGGAAATGTTATGAATTTTTTAAATGCATGGTTTATGAGTGTTATAAACGTGTTTCGTTCTTATATGATTTGATACCGAAATTTCGTGCAAAATTTATATGTCGAAGATAAACATGTTATGAATATGAATATATGCTCGTTTCATGTTTTCGGATTCATTTGCATTAGTTTCGAATTTATTTTGTTCTTGGAATCCAAATCGGGGGCTAATGAGCAATTAGCGCACCCTTGGTGCCGTATGTGATATCCTGAGCTAGGAAATTCGGATTCGAGTTTCGTCAACCTCGCTGAACTCGTAACGAAAATTCAAGTTTAGTGAACTTAGCCTCATATTTTTCTAAGACCATTTGGACCTCCGAAATTCAACCGAAAACCGAAACCGATGCAAAACTGTCACACTTTACTAAAATTACCATAACTCCCTCAAGCCTTGACCAAATTAACCATGGTTGGAGGCTATGGAACCCTAACTCAACCCACTAACACTCCATATCAGCCCCAAACCGAACCACACACCTCACACTAAGAAAAATCAGCCAAAAGCCCCTATTCCAGAAAAATCCCGTAACCCTTGCCATACTTGGAGATTCAAGCTCAAATTTCTTCCATCTTCCATTCAATCCACAAGGTGAGTTTAGGGTTGTGTTATACATTCATGTTATACATTCAATATGTGTCATTTTAAGCTATGCATCCCCAATTTTGAGCTTGAATCCATGGAGATTTGAAGGCATGAGTGACTAGTTATGTTGAATCTATTGTTCTTGAATTCATTGTTAAATTTCCATATTTCTTGAGGATTAACGCATGAAACATAACCACTCTAGCATTCTTTACACATTCATGAACTTGGTTTTGATTTATGTGAGGTGTGTGTGGATCCACCATGATCGAAAATGTGAATTTTGAAGCTTTTGGAACTGAATTTGTTTCCATGTTGCTGGTGTGTCATGTGTTGCTGTTGCATTTGTGTGTGCTATGTTTGTGGCATGTTTTGCTGCGTTTTTCCTTGCCTTTAGATGGTGGTTTGATTCTGCTTTGATGCTTGATGAAGTTCCCTTGCTGCTGCTGCAAAATATTGAGAAAACAGGGACTGTTTTTGCCATTTCGTGACCTGCTGTGCAGAGGTCGCGCCCGTGACCGAAACCAGCTTGTTTATGGTCGCGACCGCGACCAGTATTGAGGCCAACTTCGACTTGTAGATGCGGTGAAGGCTGGAGGAAATGGTGGTCGAGCCCGCGACCACCTTTGAACTGGTTTGGGGTCACGACCGCGACCCTATTGGAGGCTTACTTCGACTGCTGCTTGTGTTTCTAATGAAAATATTTTGGTGTATGTGTGTATATCTATATATAGATTGCATGCATTATTTTATTTTGTTCTTTTGCATGCATGTGTGGAGTGTGTGTATGGGAATTAGGTATTTATTATATATATTACACATGCAAGATATATCTATATATATATTATATGTAAAATGCATGCGTAGATATTGTGCTTGTGTTATACATTGTAGTATGTTACGTAAATGTAAATGTGTTGCATGCATGAAAAAAATGTAAATATATTATATATTTATGTATGTTGTGAAATGTATGTATATATATATATTATATATTACATAGGTATGTAAACGTATTATATAATATTTAATTTATTTGGAATTAATTTGTTATCTATTTCATATTTTACATATTTAAATGACTTGAATGCCATTGTTTTATTTATTCTATAATTGCAAACTCGTTATATTTAAGTTATAAGTGTTATATGAAATTCATGACTTGAATTGCTATAACGTGGCTTAAGTGCTTCTATATGTACGTTAAGTGTCTTCTTGTATTTTTTTGATGCCCCGAGTGATTTCTCTTGCTTCTATACTTAATATATGCCTTGTAAACATGTTTAAACAAGTACCATGAATATGATATGAAAATTATGGCTCCAATTGTTATGGTTCATGGAAGATATGGAATTAATGAATATGAAACCATCATGTATTGAACGTTTTGAATGGAACACTTGAATATATGATCTCATAACTTGATTTATATCTCTTATATATCTCATATCATGTGCATAGCATTACCGTGCGTCATATATGGTTCTTTTGGAGTCTTGAGTCTCACAAACACGTTACGTTGTCCTTTGTATAGTTTTCTCCAGGATGGAGATGCCGGGTTCATAGGACACTTTCAAGTCTTCTTGTCTTCTTGGTTTTGTTCGGTAAGAGGCGTATAGGTGGGTTTCTCTTCTATTTAGTTAAATGACCCTATATACTCCCAACGTGTAAAGATTTTAGCCAAAAGTATATATGTATATAGAATCGTTTTCCTGAGTCAATGATTTTAAACGTAAAGCCCTTATTTTTATGAACCTACCAAATGTTTTGGCGAGAAAAGAATGAATGAATGCACAGAATGGGGCCCAGGGACTTGGTGTGAGTGGTGACCCGAGAAGGCATGGGCTGACGGTGATCCCTCACACTAGTTCCACCAATGAACGGCGTAACCGGACCTCATTAGGAGTTAGTGAGGAATGGACGCTGAGTGCCATCTGGGGACTCATGTTCCCCTTTTGGTCAATGAATGGATGGTTCGGGCCGATCACCCGCCCATCACCCGGAGGAAGAAGGTGTAAAGGTTTACGATTGTGCACAAAAGAATGTAATGCATGAAAGAAAGAATGAATGAATGAATGTTTAATGAACTACACGAGGTGTTGGTTGGAGATAATACACGCCTACTCGCCGGGCCACAAAAGACGTAAAGAATGAAAATGAACGCTATAATCCCTTTTGATGACTTCTTTATTTTACCCACTTGGAAAATGCTCTAAAGACTTCATTTAGGATTATAACATGTATGTGAATGTTTAAGTATTGTTATATTCGCTGTTTATGCCCCATTTTACACCCTCCAGTCTCGTATAGACTGAACCCGGATTGTTTTCAGTGTTTTTGCAGGTTTGGAGTGCTAAGCGGGAAGTCAAGTCTATTAAGTCTTTCGGTTAAGTCAGAGTTTGTCCATGTGCATTTTGAATCATGATTTGTTTAAGTAGGAAGCTGTAAGATTTGTATTGATTGTTACTTTTATCATGAATTCAAGATAAGCTTACAGAAATAGAAAGAATCTGGATTTGAAGTTTTATGATTTTATCGAATTTCGGGATTAGGTATCTATGCTAGTCGAACCCGTTACTCTGTGCTTACCTTGCTATTTATGAAACTACTTGGCTTCCGCCCTGATAATATTTTTGTTTTATTGTCTCTTTGGTTGCGAAAGTTAGCTCCCGCCTAGCCTAGCGAGTGTGTATGTCCCCGTTCGCCGTGATTTAGCTCGGGTATGGATTGTCTATTTCATATTCGGGTCGGGTCTCGGTGCGGGGGATGTGGTACCTTGTGCTCGGGTGCTACAATCCCAGTTGAACCCGTTACTCTTTGCTTACCTTGCTATTTATGAAAGTACATAGCTTCCGCATTAGTAATATTTCGATTTTATTTGTCTCTTTGGTTGCGAAGATCAGCCCCCGCCTAGCCTAGCGAGTGTGTATGACCCCGTTCGTCGTGATTTAGCTCGGGTATGGATTGTCCATTTCATATTCGGGTCGGGTCTCGGTGCGGGGGATGTGGTACCTTGCACTCGGGTGCTACATCCTTGTTCTCGTGTCGTGATTGAGTCAGTTTAGGTCGTACGGCTTAGGAACTACGTGATAATGTGTGCATTGCATCGATCTTGAGTATGAAATTACCTTCCTTTTGAATTGCATTGAATTAATTGTTGCATTCTTACATTGGATTAGTGCCTTTCGTGTTGAATATGTGTCATGAACATGCACTAATCGCATGCATATATCCTTGAAATAAGTTATGAATTACAGGTTATGAAGATACTATCAAACCACGGCCAAATATCACGCTAATAGCGCTCTATTGCGTGGAAGATAGGAGGGATGCACCGGGGAAGGATATAGAGAATTCGAGATGCGTGGTCTTCATAGATAGAGCTAGAGTTCAAGGGTTAGGAACTGGAATGGAAGTTCGAATTTAGAGATGCAAGTATAGAGGGACACTTGATGAAATAGGAGTTGATCTGGGAATATTTATGACTCCCAAGATTGACATATGCGGCTCTCTTACATTGGATGCCATAATTAGATTCAACGAGGTCATTTAACTTAAGGAAAGGAGTGAATGAACCTTGAGGGTACTTTAACCCAGTGTTCGGATTATGGGAGAGATAGCGTGGATTGTGAAGTTTCAAGCTAAAACATATTCGGCAGGAATTAAGCATCAAGAGTCGTCAAAGAGGAATTTCTAACTAAACCTAATGGATAGAAAAGAGGTTGTAGAGGTCAAGATTGGGAAGAAGTGAGTCTGGGAGCCCTAAATTTCAACTAAGATGGAAAACGAGTCGGGAAAGGATTGGAAGGAGCCAAGTAATGTGGAAAATACAAATTCATGGAAGGTGACCATACTATGGACAAGATTTGAGTTCATTTTCCCAATTCAAGCTAAATTATCGTGTGGTGAGGTTGAAGTGGGAAATATGGAGCAATGAATGGAAACGATAAAGAAAGGCAAAGAATTTTTGAAAGGAAAATGATGCGCTCCAGTGGAAGCAATTGGAAAACACATTCAAATCCCCAATCTAAACTCATAAATGATAAGCCCGGGAATCTTGATCAGGGTGATGATTCGAAGTAGGATTCGGAAACACAGTCGGGGTAATTTTATAAGAGAGTTTGGGCAATGGGGAAGGGTGATTCTCGGGGAGAAATTCAAATGCTAATTCAGTGGATGTAGAAGAAATTAGGGATTGCGAAATTGTAATTCTGGACCGTGGAAGATACAGATGATGTACAAAGATTCATGGAAAACTCGAAGACCGTGGGAAAGACAAGGCATGATTAGCAAGTCAAAGTAACCTCGCTTTTGGAGGAATGAGGAAAAGCTACCGAGCTAACAGCTTACCATATTGGTGATAGGTTCCAAAGCATTCATGGCATGCACATCATATTTCGTATCACATCATTTAATTTTCCTTAATTGTACTTGTGCGTGCACCTCTACTTGATCTCATCACTCTAATGTGTTGCATATTTGTTTTTTACAAGTGTGACACGTGCATTGACATGTTTACCGACATGCATTTTAGTGTTTACTTGATAGGAAGTTCTTTCACCTCACTCATCAAGTATCTCTTCGACTGGGCCACATTTGAGTTAAAGGAAAAGAAATAATGGGATGGCACATGACAAGGAAGATGACTTCGGGAAATCAATAACTTCAAGTAAGGGATAGGTTGGTGGAAAGGAAATTGCAGAAGAAAAAGTGCAACAGGATTTGGCTTCAGGATGTTCGGATCGAACAAGAATAGAGAAGGGGGTTTCGATTATCAAGAGAATTGGAATGGAAGTTGAGAGGTATAATTTTGGGGTTGTTATGTTCGTTAAAATTCTCTCTCCCCCCCCCCCCCCCCCCCCAATTGAAATCTTTCCTTCAAGAATTTTGATGAAAGAAGGATCGATGGAGTTCAAAATGTAACGACAAAAATTTTAAGGGGAAGAGCATGACAAGAGACAAAAATTGAAACTTGAAGTTGTGGCCGAAGAAATAATTAATAGAAATAACGGAAATACAGTTAGGGAAGATCCCGGAATTTTATGGGGGGAAGTTGAGATGAATAAGACGACCTTAAGGGTGACCATTAAAATTTGAGCTAGGCTACTAAATTCGGATTGAAGATTTTCACAGGGAATAGAGAGGATAGCTCGTCGAATCTTTTTACGTATGTAAGTGGGTTTAAAGATAAAAGAGTTATGAAGGAGTTTAGGGAAACTCCTAAGTTGAATTGTCAAGAGGGAACCGATTCAAGTTCTTATAGAAAAGGGGTGTTGTTCATAAAGCTCGGTTCAATGAGTTCGGAATGAGATTTAAGAAGCGACAAACCGGCAAGAATGAACATTGGGAAATTTAAATCAAACGTCAAGAATCATCAAGAACATCCTAACTTCGATTAAAGAATTGTAGGGGCCGATTACCAAACTTCAATTTAGAGGATTACAGAGAGTGAAAAGGGGAAAATTGAACGGAAGATAGGGAAAGATTTGGGTGATATATATATTAAGGTCGGGAATAAACTTTTAAAGAAGCCAAGGGTAGTTATCTTCACTGGTAGGTTAGGTTTTGATATGGGTAAAGGAAATAACTATGGATCTGATTTCGAGACGGATGATTTAAGGGTATTCGGGGAGGTCAAGCTCGGTTAATTAAAAAGAGTTAGTTAGTGGAATGAAGATTATGGGAAATGATGAAAGATCGAAGAAGACAGGAAGCAGTACAAGTCAGAAGGGAATAAAGAATAAAATCCTTAGAGGATCTATTAATTGCTTTGCTGGGGTACCCTGAAGAGCTTAAAGATAAGTGGAGCAATGAACTCACTTTCGGGGCAGATCATGCTTTGGATAACGAAACTTACCATTCTGAATTATGCAATTATAGTGAACGGTACATAAAGCATCCATGATACATGCATCCATGCAAATTTAACTTAAATAATTTTTATGTTAGGTGTTTTGATTCCTTATCATATTAAATTACTTGGAGTAATTGATAATCAATGTGGATGATATCTATTACCTGCTTTGGGTGTCTTACGTGATTTTAATTATGGTTTCGCATGTGTTGCTTATAAGTATTGGAGACTTCCTTGCTTTATTTTGGTTGAGAGACGGGGTGCTCTCATTGTTTGTAAGAGACGGGGATTCTCTTATTTTTGTTTGAGAGACTGGGTGCTCTCTTTGCTTGCGAGAGACAGGGTTCTCTCATTGCTGCTCGAGAGATGGGGCTCTCTCTGTAGCGCCCCGCCCTTGAGGCACCACATCCCCCGCACTATGGCTCAACACGAGTAACGAAATGGTAAATCCGCACCCGTATCAAACCATAGCGAATGGGAGACAAATAGAAAACCCTCCTAAGCTAGGCGGAACTTAGACCCTGCAATTAGAATCAATCAACCAAACATAATGCATCGGAAAACTAAAATTCAAACACACGAACCATAAGCAGACTTGGGCTCTTCAGGCCTCTTTTTAACTCATAACTGAAGCCCCACAAGGGCAATTCAGTAGCAAATATACTAGATTCAAATTCATAGTCGTACAAGGTTGAATCGTGCATAATTTAAATACATATGTGAATGGAGAGAGGCTTGTAACTTAGCTTGACCGACTCAACTCAACAAAACTCCGCCTAGCTCGAAACTCCAAGGCCAAACCTGCACGCTAAAGTGTTGGGGAGGGAGAGGGTCAGTCTCTAGAAGACTGAGTGAGCAGGAGCGATATACGTATATATAAAACATGCACATGCAAGTCATAAATCCCGAGCAAGGTTTTATTTAAAATTAGTTCCCAAAAAGGGCAAGAGGAAGACTAAGCAATGCTCAGATTTTATGACTAATCATATTAATTCATTCCGTTCATAATTCATACATAAACATAAAGGCTCGGCGAGTGAGCGTGCATCATCTCCAACCAATCTCCGACTGTGTACGATAAATATCAATAATACTTTAAATAGGTGATCATGCAATAAATCATAATACACACAGATCATATATCATATCATAAAACATATTCGTTTGGGCTATCCGTGTCCCGGCCTTCCCGCACGGTGCATATCAATCATACATAAACATAAAAATAATCATAAAAATCAGTTCCAACCTTCTTCCTCCGGGCGGTGGACGGCTTTGCAAGGCCCGACCTCCTAAACATATCATTGTGGCTATGAGGTTCATGAGGCCTCAAAACCCGGTTAGCGTTTCCTCGTAAAAAACTCCTTGATGAGGTCCGTTTCGCCGTAACATAGTGGAACTAGCACATGGGATCACCGTCGGCCCATGCCTCCCCGGATAGCCATATGTACTAAGTCCCTGGGCCCGTGAACATAGCATACATGCATAATCTCGCCAAAACATATCAATTCATAAGAAACATAACATAATCTATAAGTCATTTGAAAAGGGTTTACTCGACCAACATTTACTCGATAACTTTACTTTAAAAGTTACATATATATATATATACATAAGGTTTTTGGCCAAAGCTTGTCACATAAGGTTGTAGGGTTTAATATGTAACTAGAACGAAAACACCCTCACCTGGAACATGGCGATACAAGGATACGAGTTACCGAGTGCCTAGTTGATCAAGATTCTCCACCCTGGAGATAAACTGTACAAAAGACAACATGACGTGTTCGTGAGACTCGAGACTCCAACTGAACCATATAAGACGCACGGCATGCAATGAACACGATATGAAAGCATAAAATGATATTACGTAACGAACACGTTCATGTGCATTATTAAGGAATTTAAAGTACATAATCAAACCATTCGTTCATTCATTTCATTCAAATTCATAAATTCATAAATTCATAACTCATATCAATTTAAACTAAGAATTCATTTAATATTCATAACACGTAATATTCATATTTACAATTAGAAATAGAATAAATAAAACGTTCAATCAATAATCGGTAAATTAAATAAGTGAAATAGTTATAAATGAATTCCTAAAATTGAATTAATTCAATTAATACATAAAATATATATATATATATAATATATATATATATATATATATATATATATATATATATATTTATGCTCATATATGCATGCAATTACTTATCATAATTAATATGCATGCATTTATGCATAAACACTTCATCAAATATTTATACTTAGTACTTAACTAATATATATATATCACACGTAACACCCTCATGCATGCATGTCACACACACACACACCCACACAGTATATATATATACATATATACACAGCAACTCCCATGCATGCATCTTCTAAGCTAATTTCTGCATATATATATATATACACACTCACAGACTGCTCAATGTAAGAACAACCACAGCAACAAAACTGAACAACAGACACACTCCAACACAAGGAAAAGGGAAGAAGAGCAACTCAGCAACAAGAAAAGAAAAGGAAAAGAAAGAACAGAAGAGGCACAGCAGCAGCAGAAAAAAGAAAAGGGATACAGAAGCTTCGCAGTAGCTACCCGCCCGGGTAGCCAATCCTTCTCCAATCTCCCCGGCCGGGTAGGGAGTACAGAGAGTTTCTGCAGACTGCAGCATGAGTACCCAGCCGGGTACTCTCCAAGAGGAAACTCTCCCCGCCCGGGGAGAGTGTTACAGAAGCAGCAACAGACGCAGCAACCAAACAAAAAACAGGGAGGAAAATGTTGGAAAAGGGCAGGCCAAAACACACACACAAATTACAATCCATTCAAGCCAACAATTAAGGTCAGAAGGGGATTCAAATACTCAGCAAAACAGGCATGAAGGAACCTCAACCAATGCAGCAAAACTGAGAAGGAACCGGCAACAATTCCAGCGAGAAAAACAGGGGAAGAAGATGAGGGAATAGAGCAAGCCAATACATGATCAAACAACCATCAAAACAACTGAAAATAAGCTAAAAAATGAACAACAATTAACATCAAATCAACTCCTAAAAGCTAGCAGCAAACCTGTACGTGAAGGAGCCAAATTCCAATTTGAAATTAAATCAATACATATCCATTTCATTTATGATATCTCAACCAATCCATAACCACCAACAAATACCAACCTACTCAGTCATAAATGAAGTAAAAGGAGCATATATATATCATCAAAGAAAGTCATAGATCAAGAGAATTCAAGAAATCATCCAAATGGTTCAAAACCTAACTGTTCATTCAAATGCTCCAAAACCACATGAGATCTGAATCAAAATTAGGGATGAAAGGATGAAAATAACCATAGATGCATGTTGATTGGAGGAGAGTTGATTGAGATTTGAGCTCCAAAACCTCAAAGATTGCACTGTTACGGGAAGAACTGGGCTGCATAAGGGTTTTGCTGAAATTTTTGGTTTGTGTGAGGATATGCTCGCTTAGGGGTGGTTATGGGATGGTAGAGGATTGAACTAGGGTTAAAAGGCCACCAACCATAGTTAATTTGGTTAAGTTTTGAACAAGTTATGGCTATTTTAGTGGAAGATGGTCATTTTGATACCGTTTCATTTTTCGGTTGGACTTCGGAGGTTTAAATGATTCCGGAAAATTATAAGGCTAAATTTATTAAACTCAAATCTTCGACACAAGTTCAACGAAGTTGACGGAACTCGAATCCGAGTTCCCGAGCTCAAGAAATCACGTACGGAACCAAGGGTGCGCTAATTGCTCATTAGCCCCCGATTTGGTTCCACAAATCAAATTAAATTCATTAACACGTCAAATGATTTTGAAAACCTAAACTGAGCATATAGGCATGTTTATAACTCATAAATTTACAACATACTAAATTTCCACGACATTTCGATATCATTTCATATAAGAACGAAGTACAAATAAACGTTCAAATGCATATTCATAATAGTTCATACATAATAAATTAAAAGTAAAATACAAATTCTATTATTAGATAAATTCAAGTCAGTGGATTAAAACATTCAGTCAAGATTATTAAGGTTACCAATTAATTAAAATGATTAAAGCATGATTAATTAATATAACACCTAATTAACAATTATAATAATTACTAAATTAACAAAGTAATTAAAATGAAATAAAATAAAAATAAAATAAGATAATACAATTTATAATAAAATTAAATATAAAACACTTATAAACAATTAATCACATAGTTAAATAATTTAATTGCGCAATTTATAAACAATTATGACATATTAATATAAATGAAAAACCGGGGCGTTACAATCTCTCCCCCTTAAAAAGAATCCGTCCTCGGACTCACTGCACGCTTAAAACAACCAATGAGAGATTCCCCGTCTCTCGCAAGCAAAAAGGAGAGAGCCGCGTCTCTCGAGCAACAATGAGAGAACCCCGTCTCTCGCAAGCAAAGAGAGCACCCCGTCTCTCAAACAAAAATAAGAGAATCCCCGTCTCTTACAAACGATGAGAGCACCCCGTCTCTCAAACAAAAGTAAAGAAAGGAAGTCTCCAATTCTCCCAAGCCACAACCGCGAAACCAAATTTAAAGTCACGTAAGACGCCCAAAGTAGGTAATAGATGTCACCCACGTTGATTATCAATTACTTCAAGTAATTTAACACACTAGGGAATCAAAGCACCTAACATAAAAATTATTTAAGTCAAATTGGCATGGATGCATGTGTCATGAATGCTATAGGTACCCTTCACCGTAGTTGCAAAATTTAGAATTGTGAGTTGTCGTTGTCCAGTGTATGATCTGTCCTGAAGATAAAATCAGTGCTCAGCTTGTCTTGAACCTCTTCAGGGTATCCCGGTGAAGCAAATGATGAATCCTTTAAGGATTATACTCTTAGATCCCTTTTGACTTGTACTGCTCTCAGTCTTCACCATTTCCCATAATGTTCACTCGACCAACCAACTCTTTTTAATTAACCGAGCTTGACCTCCCCGAATACCCTTAGACCATCCGTCTTGAAGTTAGGTCCATAGCTACTATCTTACCCATATCGGAGTTTAACATACCCTCGAGGATAACTACTCTTGACAACCTTGACGATTCAATCCCTACCTTGATGTATTTGTCATTAAGATTTACCTTAACACGAATCCTTTCCCATCTTCTGTTCATATTATCCATTCATTCTCTTTACCCCCTTAAGGTTATATTCGGTATCTGGCCCCACATTCCTTGAATCGAAGATAGAATGTTCTTGATGATTCTTGAAGTTTGATGTAAATCCTCCAATGATCATTCTTTTCGGTTTGGTTTCTTCTTAAATTTCCTTCCAAATTATCATGGAATAACCGATAACTTGATAATATTGTCATTATTGAACCCCCTTTGTACTCCATTGGATTACTCTTGGTCGCCATCATTCCATTATATGCTAACTTGATTCGACTCTCTCTCTTGTCAATTATGACTTAGGAGTTCACAGAAGCTCCCTTATAATTTTGTTATCCCCAGATCCATATTCTATACATAAGAATATTCTCCAAGCCATTTCCTTTATACCTAGTGATGGACTTCAACCCGGATTTAGTAACTTAGCTCTCCTCTTAACAACTTAACCATTCAAGCCGTCTTATTTATTTCTGATCATCACTGATGAGGCTTCCAGGCCTTCCTTAATTTGCAATTTCGTTATTCCTACTAAAATATTTCTTCGAGCACCCCTTCAATCATCCAATTTGTTCCTCAGTCGTGCTCTACCCGTTAAATTTCTATTGTCACATGTTAAACTCCATTGATTCTCATTTTGTCGAAATTTTTGATGAATAATTCCATTAGAGAGGATTTGATCAAAAGGGCAACCCCAAGGTTTTGCATTTCAACTTCCCTTCTAATTCGCTTAATGTCCGAAAGCCCTTTCTTATTCTTGTCCGATCCAAACACTCCGCAATCAACTATAATCTCGCTTTTCTTTATGAATTCCCGTTTCCATTAACCTATCCTTTACCTGAAATTCTTTGTTTCCCCCGAAGTCATCTTTATTGAATCCGAAAGTGGTTCGGTTAAGTAATACTTGATAGTTGAGATGAAAGAACTTCCTATCAATTAAACACTGGAATGCATGTCGGGTTAAAATGACGATGCATGTGTCACGTTTACATCAACCAATTATGCAACACATTAGCGCAACAAAACCAAATAGAAATGCACGGATAAACATAAGGCCAGAAGAATAAATAATTGGTGCGAAGTATGATGCACGTGCTATGAATATTTTGGAACCTGTCACCAATATGGTAAGTTATTAGCTCAACAACTTTTCCTCGTTCCTCTAATCCCGAGGTTACTTTGACTTGGTGATTGTTCCTTGCCTTTCCCACGGTCTTCAAGATTTCCAAGAATTCTTGTGCATCAACTTGTACCTTCCACCATCCGGAATTGACTTTCGTAATCCCTAATTTCTTCTACATCCATTGAGTTAGTATCTGAATTCCTCCCTGAGAATCATCCTTCAACTAGTCTTTACCTTTCTTCATTGTTCCATTTGTTGCTCCATTCCTTCCAATTCGACCTCACAACACGACAATTCAGCTTGGATTTGGAAAAACAAACTCGAATCCCGTCCTCAATATCGCCACCTTCCCTAAATTTGTACTTACACAGTTACTTGCATCCCTCTACTCCCATCGATGATCCGAATCCGGGGCCAAAATACCTTCAAGGTTTTGTTCACTTCATTCCTTAGGTTGAAGATCCCGTTGAGTCCAATTAAAGGCACCTTATGTAGTAGAACCGTGTATGTCGATCTACTAAGTCATAACCATCTCACAATCAATCCTCATTTCACCAAGTGTCCTTCTACCACCGCATCTCTAAATTCGAACCTCTCATTCCGATTCCTTATCCTTGAACTCTAGCTCCATCTAGAAAGCCTCACATCTCGAATTCTCTACATTCCTCCCGGGTGTATCCTTCTTATCATCCGTGCCTCAGAAAAGCTCGCAATAGGGCGATGTTAGCGTTGTACTTGGCCGTGGTTTGATATCCTCTTCATAACCTAGAAATCATAATTCATTTTGAAAATATATGCATGCGATTAGTGCATGCTCATGACACATTTTCAACACCAAAGACAATGATCCATATAATAATGCAGCAGATATTTCAACAAAATTCAAAAAGGAAAGCCAAAATTCACGTTCAAGATCGATGCAATACACACATTGTCATATAGTTCCTAAGCCGTACGACCTAGACTGACTCAAACACGACTCGAGAACACCGGTTTTGCAACCGGGCTCTGATACCACTTAAGGATGTAGCGCCCCGCCTGTGAGGCACCACATCACCCGCACTATGGCTCAACACGAGTAACGAAATGGTAAATCCACACCCGTATCAAACCATAGCGAACGGGAGACAAATAGAAAACCCTCCTAAGCTAGGCGGAACTTAGACCCTGCAATTAGAATCAATCAACCAAACATAATGCATCGGAAAACTAAAATTCAAACACACGAACCATAAGCAGACTTGGGCTCTTCAGGCCTCTTTTTAACTCATAACCGAAGCCCCACAAGGGCAATTCAGTAGCAAATATACAAGATTCAAATTCATAGTCGTACAAGGTTGAATCGTGCACAATTTAAATACATATGTGAATGGAGAGACGCTTGTAACTTAACTTGACCGACTCAACTCAACAAAACTCCGCCTAGCTCGAAACTCCAAGGCCAAACCTACACGCTAAAGTGTTGGGGAGGGAGAGGGTCAGTCTCTAGAAGACTGAGTGAGCAGGAGCGATATACGTATATATAAAACATGCACATGCAAGTCATAAATCCCGAGCAAGGTTTTATTTAAAATTAGTTCCCAAAAAGGGCAAGAGGAAGACTAAGCAATGCTCAGATTTTATGACTAATCATATTAATTCATTCCGTTCATAAATTCATACATAAACATAAAGGCTCGGCGAGTGAGCGTGCATCATCTCCAACCAATCTCCGACTGTGTACGATAAATATCAATAATACTTTAAATAGGCGATCATGCAATAAATCATAATAGACACAGATCATATATCATATCCTAAAACATATTCGTTTGGGCTATCCGTGTCCCGGCCTTCCCGCACGGTGCTTATCAATCATACATAAACATAAACATAATCATAAAAATCAGTTCCAACCTTCTTCCTCCGGGTGGTGGACGGCTTTGCAAGGCCCGACCACCTAAACATATAATTGTGGCTATGAGGTTCATGAGGCCTCAAAGCCCGGTTAGCGTTTCCTCGTAAAAAACTCCTTGACGAGGTCCGTTTCGCCGTAACATAGTGGAACTAACACATGGGATCACCGTCGGCCCATGCCTCCCCGGATAGCCATATGTACTAAGTCCCTGGGCCCGTGAACATAGCATACATGCATAATCTCGCCAAAACATATCAATTCATAAGAAACATAACATAATCCATAAGTCATTTGAAAAGGGTTTACTCGATCAACGTTTACTCGATAACTTTACTTTAAAAGTTACATATATATATATATACATAAGGTTTTTGGCCAAAGCTTGTCACATAAGGTTGTAAGGTTTAATATGTAACTAGAACGAAAACACCCTCACCTGGAACATGGCGATACAAGGATACGAGTTACCAAGTGCCTAGTTAATCAAGATTCTCCACCCTGGAGATAAACTGTACAAAAGACAACATGACGTGTTCGTGAGACTCGAGACTCCAACTGAACCATATAAGACGCACGACATGCAATGAACACGATATGAAAGCATAAAATGATATTACGTAACGAACACGTTCATGTGCACTATTAAGGAATTTAAAGTACATAATCAAACCATTCGTTCATTCATTTCATTCAAATTCATAAATTCATAAATTCATAACTCATATCAATTTAAACTAAGAATTCATTTAATAGTCATAACACGTAATATTCATATTTACAATTAGAAATAGAATAAATAAAGCGTTCAATCAATAATCGGTAAATTAAATAAGTGAAATAGTTATAAATTAATTCCTAAAATTGAATTAATTCAATTAATACATAAAATATATAATATATATATATATATATATATATATATATATATATATATATATATTTATGCTCATATATGCATGCAATTACTTATCATATTTAATATGCATGCATTTATGCATAAACACTTCATCAAATATTTATACTTAGTACATAACTAATATATATATATATATATATATCACACGTAACACCCTCATGCATGCATGTCAGACACACACACCCACACAGTATATATATATATACATATATACACAGCAACTCCCATGCATGCATCTTCTAAGCTAATTTCTGCATATATATATATATATATACACACTCACAGACTGCTTAATGTAAGAACAACCACAGCAACAAAATTGAACAACAGACACACTCCAACACAAGGAAAAAGGAAGAAGAGCAACTCAGCAACAAGAAAAGAAAAGGAAAAGAAAGAAGAGAAGAGGCACAGCAGTAGCAGAAAAAGAAAAGGGATACTGAAGCTTCGCAGTGGCTACCCGCCCGGGTAGCCAATCCTTCTCCAATCTCCCCGGCCGGGTAGGGAGTACAGAGAGTTTCTGCAGACTGCAACATGAGTACCCGGCCGGGTACTCTCCAAGAGGAAACTCCCCCCGCCCGGGGAGAGTGTTACAGAAGCAGCAACAGACGTAGTAACCAAACGAAAAACAGGGGAGCAAAATGTTGGAAAAGGGTAGGCCAAAACACACACACAAATTACAATCCATTCAAGCCAACAATTAAGGTCAGAAGGGGCTTCAAATACTCAGCAAAACGGTCATGAAGGAACCTCAACCAATGCAGTAAAACTGAGAAGGAACCTGCAGCAATTCCAGCGAGAAAAACAGGGGAAGAAGATGAGGGAATAGAGCAAGCCAATACATGATCAAACAACCAAAACAGCTGTAAATAAGCTAAAAAATGAACAACAATTAACATCAAAACAACTCCTAAAAGCTAGCAGCAAACCCGTAAGTGAAGGAGCCAAATTCCAATTTTAAATTAAATCAGTACATATCCATTTCATTTATGATATCTCAACCGATCCATAACCACCAACAAATACCAACCTACTGATTCATAAATGAAGTAAAAGGAGCATATATATATCATCAAAGCAAGTCATAGATCAAGAAAATTCAAGAAATCATCCAAATGCTTTAAAACCTAACTGTTCATTCAAATGCTCAAAAACCACATGAAATCTGAATCAAAATTAGGGATGAAAGGATGAAAATAACCATGGATGCATGTACAACATAATCCTAACTCACCTTGTTGATTGGATGAGAGTTGATTGAGATATGAGCTCCAAAACCTCAAAGATTGCACTGTTACTGGAAACACTGGGCTGCAGAAGGGTTTTGCTGAAATTTCTAGTTTGTGTGAGGATATTCTCGGTTAGGGTTGGTTATGGGATGGTAAATTATTGAACTAGGGTTAAAAGGCCACCAACCATAATTAATTTGGTTAAGTTTTGAACAAGTTATGGTTATTTTAGTGGAAGATGGTCATTTTGATGTCGTTTCTTTTTTCGCTTGGATTTCGGAGGTTTAAATGATTTCGGAAAATTATAAGGCTAAATTTATTAAACTCGAATCTTCGATACGAGTTCAAAGAAGTTGACGGAACTCGAATCCGAGTTCCCGAGCTCAAGAAATCATGTACGGAACCAAGGGTGCGCTAATTGCTCATTAGCCCCGATTTGGTTCCACAAATCAAATTAAATTCGTTAACACGTCAAATGATTTCGAAAACCTAAACCGAGCATATAATCATGTTTATAACTCATAAATTTACAACATACTAAATTTCCACGACATTTCGATATCATTTCATATAAGAACGAAGTACAAATAAACGTTCAAATGCATATTCATAATAGTTCATACATAATAAATTAAAACTAAAATACAAATTCTATTATTAGATAAATTCAAGTCAACGGATTAAAACATTCAGTCAAGATTATTAAGGTTACCAATTAATTAAAATGATTAAAGCATGATTAATTAATATAACACTTAATTAACAATTATAATAATTACTAAATTAACAAAGTAATTAAAATGAAATAAAATAAAAATAAAATAAGATAATACAATTTATAATAAAATTAAATATAAAACACTTATAAACAATTAATCACATAATTAAATAATTTAATTACGTAATTTATAAACAATTATGACATATTAATATAAATGAAAAACCGAGGCGTTACACTCTCCTTGTTGCTTGTGAGAGACGGGGAATCTCTCATTTGTTGTTCGGTGGAGTAGTGAATCCGAGGATGGATTCTTTTTAAGGGGGAGAGATTGTAACGCCCCAACTTTTCCGTATTCTAAAATGACGTATGTGTTTATCAATTTACCCGAATTAATTGTTCATAAGTGTTTTATATATTTAATTTTATATATAAAATGTTAAATATTTATATCTTTAATTCCTTTAACATTAAATATATTGTATGTTGACTTGATTAAATGTTAATTATTCATATCTTAAATTAATTAATAGTAATTGTATGTGATTTCGCTGACCTTATATCTTCATTATATTCATATTAAATTTATATTTAATGTGTTAATATTAAATGTATATATATATTAAATTCGTACACTTTGGGTCATAATTTATAGATGAATTTAAATTTTGTTTTATTTTATGGAATATAATGAATTTGTTTATGCATTGCTCATGAGTGTTATAAACGTGCTTCGTTCTTACACGATTTGATATCGAAATTTCATGAAAATTCAATATGTTTGAGATATACGTGTCATGAATATGAATATATGCTCGTTTCATGTTTTCGGATTTATTTGCATTAGTTTCGAATTTATTTTGTTCTTGGAATCCGAATTGAGGGCTAATAAGCAATTAGCGCACCCTTGGTTCCGTATGTGATATCTTGAGCTAGGAAACCCGGATTTGAGTTTGGACAACTTCTCTGAACTTGTAATGAAAATTCAAGTGTAATGAACTTAGCCTTATATTTTTCTAAAGTTATTTGAACCTCCGAAATTCAACCGAAAAGTGCTACGTTCCTCAAAACTGCCACAACTCAATAAAATGGCCATAACTCATTCAAACCTTGACCAAATTAACCATGGTTAGAGCTATTGGAACCCCAGTTAAGCCCACTATCTGATCCTTATCTCCCACAAGCGAAACAACCCTCACACATAAGGAAAAATTAGCCAAAAGCCCCTGCTCTCCAGAAAATCCCGTCACCATGCCCTACTTGGAGATTTCAAGCTCAAATCTCTTCCATCTTCCATCCAATCCACAAGGTGAGTTTAGGGTTGTGATATACATTTAGTATGTATCATTTTATGCTATGCATCCCCAATTTCGAGCATGTGAGCATGGGATTTTGAAGGCATGAGTGAATAGTTAGGTTTAGTGCCATTTTGTTGATCTCTTTCATTCCTTAATGGATTTGGTTGATTCAAAGCATGAATATGGTTGTTTTAACTCCCTCTTTGCATTTATGGTAATTTATTTTGTGGTAGTTTAGAATTAAGTGTGATGTCATTGATGAAACTTGAAAGAATTGGGTGAAACTTGACTTCTTTTCATCCCTCGCGACATGAACTGCTGCTGTTGCGTTTTAGGATTGAAATTGCTGTCAATTGCTGATTATTTTTGCCTTGTTTGCTGAACCTACATACCTGGTCATGTTGCATAAGGAGTGGATTGGTTGTTGCCCTGTTTTGCTTTATTTTCGTGCCCTGTTTTGGCCTGAACTGCTGCTGTCAGCTACTGCCCTTATTCCTTGCTTAGTTGCTGTTAGTTTTCAGTCATTTGTGGGAATTTTCATGGCCTGTTTTGCAACTGAATGATTGCCTTAATTGCTTCTACCTGCTGCTGTGAATTCTTGCATTTAAAACAGAGGTTGAAGCTTGTTTGCTGCACGTTATTGCGTCTGTAATGCATCTCCCCGGGTGGGGAGATTTTGTTCATGAAAAAGGCCCGGCCGGGTAGTCCTTTTACAGAAGCTGCTGCATCTTTTCTCCTTTCTTTGTGCATGAAGTGTATATTGCTGCTACGATTCATGCATGCAGAGTGCGTTTGTGTAATGCATATATGCATGCATGTTGTGAATATATATATATATATTATTTTAGTTTGTGCATGTGTGTTATATTGTTTTAAGTACATGAATATGTTATATTATAAATATGCATGCATGTGATTTATTTGTTGTGTTGCATGCAGGTGTTATGTAGAGATACATATATATATATATATATATATATATTTATTTAAATGCTAGGATATATTTTATGTATTGTTTAATTTACTTGAATTATAGAATTAAATTGTTATGTATTTCATGTTTTTATCTAATTTTCAATCTTGATTTGAAAATATTTATTTGTCTATTCTATAATTGTAAAAGTGTTATAGTACGTGATATGATCGTTATTTGGATTCTTGGATTGAATTGTTATGAAATGTGTAAAGATTGAACTTGAATGAATATGAATGCTTCCTTGAACGAATGAATTGCTCATTTATATATGTTAAATGTGTTAATCGTGCACATGAACAAGTTCGTTACTTAATATCATTTTTATACATCGTATGTCGTGCGTCATATGTGGTTCATTTGGGGTCTTGAGTCTCACGAACGCGTTACGTTATCTTTTGTACAGTTTTCTCCAGGGCGGAGATGCCGGGTTCATAGGATACTTTCGAGTCTCCTTTTCTTCTTGGTATTGTTCGGTAAGAGGTGTACAGGTGGGTTTCTCTACTATTTAGTTAAATGGCCCTATATACTCCCAATGTGTAAAAATTTCAGCCAAAAGCATATATACATATAGAGTCGTTTTCAAGGGTGAATGATTTTAAAAGTAAAACCCTTCTTTCATGAACCTACCAAATGTTTTGGCAAGAAAAGAATGAATGAATGCATAGAATGGGGCCCAGGGACTTGGTGTGAGTGGTGACCCGAGGAGGCATGGGCTGACGGTGATCCCTCACACTAGTTCCACCGATGAATGGCGTAACCGGACCTCGTTAGGAGTTAGCGAGGAATGGACGCTGAGTGCCATCTGGGGAGTCATGAAACCTTTTTGGTCAATGTATGGATGGTTCGGGACGATAACCCGGCCATCACCCGGAGGAAGAAGGTGTAAATGTCTATGAATGTGCACGAAAGAATGAAATGCATGAAAGAACGAAAGAATGTTTAATGAACTACACCAGGTGTTGGTTGGAGATAATGCACGCATACTCGCCGGGCCACAAAAGACCTAAAGAATGAAAATGGATGTTATAATCCATTCTGATGACTTCCTTATTTCACCCACTTGGGAAATGCTCTAAAAACCTCATTTGGGATTATAACTTGCATGTGAATGTTTAAATATTATCTTATATGATACTTATGCCATTTTATACCCACCAGTCTCGTATAGACTGAACCCGGATTGTTTTCAGTTTCCTTGCAGGTTTGGAGTGCTAGGCGGGAAGTCAAGTCTGTTAAGTCTTTCGGTTAAGCCCGAGTCGGTTCATATTGTACTATGATTTGGTTAGGTTATGAAGAATGTAAGATTTGTATTGATTTTTGTTGTTTCCATGAATTCTGAATGAGTTTATAATAACAAGAAGGAAACCATAGATGGTGTTTTGTGATTTTATTGGAATTTCAGGATTAGGTATCTATGCTAGTTGAACCCGTTACTCTTTGCTTACCTTGCTATTTATGAAAGTACTTAGCTTCCGCATTAGTAATATTTTGGTTTTATTTGTCTCTTTGGTTGCAAAAATTAGCTCCCGCCTAGCCTAGCGAGTGTGTATGTCCCCATTCGTCGTGATTTAGCTCGAGTATGGATTGTCCATTTCATATTCTTGTCGGGTCTCAGTGTGGGGGGATGTGGTACCTTGCGCTCGGGTGCTACAGTTCAAGCTGGGAACGGCCGTTCCGGGATGTTTGACCTAGACCCGAGAGGGTCCAAATGGCCGTTTGGAGATCATTTGGAAATTCGAAACGGCCGTTTTGGTACCTTCTGTCCCATTTTTGGTTTTTGTTCATTGTATGTGTTTTCTTCGTGCTTTCACTTTTATCTCCTTTTCTCGACTCTTCTAGTGATTTAAGTGATTTCATGTCTTATTTTCATGTATGTATGAGTAGTTATTTGGGCTCTAATTTTCGAATTTTGTTTCACATTCATTTATGCAATACGTGAACATTACCATAGCGTATTATCATTTAATCTCCTATCATAACATCTCATAAGCATGCCCTTCGTCGATTATTTGGTTCATAAGTCTTGAGGCTCACGTACACTTGTATTTCTTTTGTCAAGGTGAGGTTTAATCTAGCTATCTAGAACCAGTAATATCTCGTGTGATAATTTTAGCCAAAATGTACTACTTATACTTAAGGAAAAAATAATATATTTAGTTCTTGATATTATATTATAATTGGCATTAAGAAAAATAAGATGCATACACCAATTTGAGGCTTTCGACTCATGTAAGAGAAACAGGAATCGATCCAGTGAGGTTGTTGTTATTGAGCAGCCTGTCATGATCAAAGAAATATAGTAACCGTGATCAAACTTTGAGTTTTTTCTTTTTAAATAAATAAAAGAAAAACGAACGTCTAAATGTTATGTTCCAAAAAAACTCACAGATAATTCAATTTCTTGAGATTACCTAGAGAATATGAAATTTTACCAATAATCTTACTATTCGAAATATCAAGCGTTTGAGGCTTTTCTAGATTTCCAATAACTTCAACGATGGGATCAGTTATGGGCCTATGGTATTATTCTGCAGCAACCAGAAAATACAAAGGCAAACAAGAGTTACTGAAGATAATTTCTTATTGTCCCTCTCCAATAATTGATCTAGTTTGGAAATTACACAAACCTCCATTGCGACTTATCTCTACCTTACAGTAATCCTTCTCCCAGTTACTCAACACAAGCCTTCCAACAGTTTTAACCAACTTGTTGTTCTCCAACTTTATTAGCTACTGAAAGAGATGAGAATCATGATGAGAACAATCAGAATCTTGTACACAATAAGTATCTTCTTAGTTGAGAATTATTATGGAAAATGAGTAAATTATTTTGAAGTTCCCAAGGGAATTGTTGTGCTCCGTGATTTTGTGAAGTGCTCAGAATTATATAACCACCTTTATGATCTCTGCAATAGCCACAGTCTCGCTTATAGACTGGCCCATTGCTTTTAAGACAATTTTTTTGATCTATTTTTCCTGAACAACAGAGTAGTAATATAATGTACATCAGCAGTCAACTTCAGTGGACACCTAATTTATGAAATAATTTCATTAGGAATTAAATTGACTACAGGACAAATTAGGAGTTCAGCTATATTAATATATTTGCCTAAAATTTTGATGCGGCTTTAAGTTACTAAATTGCACAGACATTAATTATCATTTCTCACAAACTTGGCACACTCTTTAGCTAAAATGTATACCACATTGATGTGAAATACCTTTTGTATGCAATTCACGCCTGAGATGTAATATGTATGAGCTAATATTAGAAAAATAAAGTACTTCATAACTTGATGTATTGTTGTTGGTCTTTTTTATTTTTTTATTTTTATTTTTTTGATTGTTAATGTTATCGTATAACAGTTACAAGGAAACAAAAGCCTTTAATGTTAACTTGCAAGCTGCAAGATTTCTTTGTAGATAATATTTCGAGTGATATTGACAACTTTATCTTCAACAGTTAGGGAATGGATAAGAACTTTCAGTGAAGCTCCATTTTTTGCTCGAGAAAGAACAACATGTAATTGGCCATGACTAAATACGAGCTCTCTTAAATAGACCCCTACAAAATCTAAAGTTTTCCCTTCAGCTTTATTAATGGTCATCCCAAAACATAGTTTTACTGGAAATTGATTTCTTGTAAATGGAATTGGACATTTATATTTTTCAGAAGATTCCAAATGTAACATCCCGCCCGTCCGATCTATAAGGTACGTCACGTTTCAACCTTTTACGTGTTTAATTATGTGATTTCGTGTTTTGCATGACCCTATTTTGAACTCTTTTAGAGTTTAGGGGCCCCTTTGTAATTTTCTCTTTTTAAGGGTTTTTCGGTCATTTATCGTTCGAACGAGATTTTGACCATTTTGACCACTTCAACGCGTTCGGGACATCGAGACGAGTCCGTAGACTCTGAGTTTACCCAATTCTGACGTCGTTAAAAACTTCTTCCGACCGTTTTCGTGTACGAGGACCCAAGATATATACCCGGATTCTCGCTTTTCGTGCCAAACGCAGCAGACCCAGCTCTCTCTCTCTTCTTCCACGATTCAGTCACTATTAACACACACTCACGGTGTGTTTTCACACACTACTTAAACTCGCTCATTTCTCGACGGAATTCGACGATCCAATAGTCCATTTCGGAAAGCTCGACGACGCGGTCACAACCGTACCAAGATCTCGACCAATCGATGAGCGGAGGAGGCCCGTTTTAGCGATTTTCAGTCACGACAGAAAAGGGGGTGGACCACCGCCACTTCGCCGCCCCTCGCGGCGGTTTTCGGTAGGATTCCGGCGACACGCGCCCCAGACCCATGATGAGGACATCCCGGCGCAGCCTTGGACGTTGGCGGCGCGGCCATCTGGGCCGCGGTTTAGCCCCACCCGCCGCTTGAAGCTCGTGGCGGCGGCGTGCGGTACTGTAACGGCGGCGATTCCGCCGCTCCGCCGATCTTTTTCGACGAAGGTTAGTGTTTTCCAAGGTTTTCGACTATCCCGAGTTCATTTCCGGCATCGATTTCACCCAATTTTGGCCGTAGGTGGTGGTTCCGGAGACGTGGGCTGCGGCAGAAACTTCACCGGCCAACGGGGCCCTTTTCCGGTAATCTTTTGGCCTCGGGCTCTTCATGTAAGTTGTTCAGAACGACGAGAACTATCGGCCATTGATCACGCGACTCCTGATTTGGCCGTTTGGGGGCGGATCACGGCGGCGCAGCAGCGGTTCAACGGCGGAGCCACCTTCGGGGATTTTTCGGGTGAGAAAGCTTAGGGCTTTCGTAAAGCTCATCACGAGTAAGCCGATGCCTCTTTCGGATCTCATTTTGGTTCACCAGTTTGGAAGTAATTGAAGTTTGAAGATTTTAGGGTCTTCGTATTCTTTGATTTGAAATTGGAGACAATTGGCTTGGAATTTGCAAAAATTGGTTGAGGGATGGGAACGAGCACGAGGAGTACTTGCACTGGTGTTTTTTTGGGATTTTTTCGGCACACTCCGGCGGCGGCTGAGCGGCGGCCCGCCACTGCTCCGTTGGCGGCGATCCGGCGGGCTCAGGACAGAATATTCGTCTCGTTATGGGAATGAATAATATGATTTGATTAAATTATGTAATGTTTCTTCTGCAAATAATTGCTAGGCATTTGAGCCCTGCTTGTACGATTGCATTTGCCGTGCGTCTATATGGGGTTGTTTAAGTCTGAGTCTGAGTCGTGTGTTGTGTTTTGTATGTCCAGTTGGTACAGGTGCACCCGGGCTGGTGACCTATGGTCGTGTAGGTTCCGGGGTGAACCATCTGCTGTGTCTTCGGTTGTGTTTGGTGCCAAGTGAGGTTAGGATATAGTTATACCCTAATGAAGTGTTCCGGTTTTCGAATGCATGCGACTTATAAGCCTTTATGTATATGTAGATATGTGTAAGATACGTATTTTGTTGGCTTTGCTATAACTTTGAAAGTATGAAGTTATGTATAAGCCTATGTAGGCTTAGCTTTCATTTTGTTATGATTTTGTGGTCAGTCTGCGTGATATGTGCGTACGATAGCTAAGTACGATATTCATAAAATATATCTGTCTGTGTGTCTGTCTCTCTGTTGCGGGTTAAGCTTCCGATTTTCGTGATCAGTGTAAGTTTGGGCCCTGGAGTTGTGTGTAGTGGGAGGCCCGGGACGACCAGCGGGGTCGCCGGTTGCAACCCCTGTGCACTTCTCCATTTCGATAGGATCAACCCGAAACCCACTCGGAGGGAGGTGGGGGACGGAGTCCTTGGGAAGTGAGTGTCGCGAAACTCACTACCCTGACGTATCAGTGGGGATGGTTTGGGTATGTACAGCCCACCCATCAACTGGAGTAAGTGGAGGTATATGTATTTTTGATTTCGTCCGTTAAGTCTATGTGTGATAAGAAGGAGTTGGTTGGATGTGTGCTCGTTCCCGCCGAGCTTTTCGTTTGTCTGTCATAAGTTCGTGAAACGGGCGTAGATTTTTAAATTAAGATAAAATTTGACGTACTTTTAAGTTAATAAAATATGTTCCGATATGTGTGCCAAGTCTCTATGAATTTGAGTTTATACTTTAAGAAACGTTTGAGTTAAGATTTGTTTGTTTGGTTTTAGGTCACCCTATATATATTTACTATCACGGGAAACTGTTTTGGCGTGCAAAAACTAACCCCGGGTTCACGAATGTTGCTTCTTCTACGTGCTTTGCTCTATATATATGTAGGTGTGTGTGGGTAGCCCCTTGCTCAGTCTTTGGACTGACCCCTCCCCGTTTATGTTTTTAGTGTGCAGGTTTCGATTTGGGTTTGCATTGGAGTTCGTGCTAGGCGGCGGTGTGTCGTGTGTTTTGAGTCTGTGTTTGCACGTTTTAGTTTGTTAAGTATTTTGTTTTGAGTTATAATTCGTAAATTCTGTATAAGATATGTTCTGTGCAGGTTTGGATTTATGAATTGAATGTTTGGAATTTCGGGACAGGTTAGGATACGTGCTTGGATTAGTTGAACCCGTCTTGATTGTATGATTATTCGGGACAGGTTTCTAGGGCCAGTTGAACCCGTTTTATTGTGTAATTGTTCGGGACAGGATAGGACAGGTTTTCTGGATTAGTTGAACCCGTGTAGTTGATTTTATACTTATAATGCGCGGTATGTTTAAAGTATGAAAAGTTTTTGGAAAGTTGGCTTTTCGCATTGCTTCCGCTGTCATGTTTTGCATCTTTTCATTCGTACAGGGTTAGGTACCGCCTAGCTAGTGGGTGCGTTCTTCATTTGTCACCCGTTCGCAATGACTTGGTGCGTGTGCGGACTCTCCATTTCGTACACTTGTTGGGTCATAGTGCGGGGGTGTGATGCCCCACCGCTTGGGGTGTTACAACTTAACTGGTATCAGAGCTACCAGGTTCAGAACCGGTGCTCTGGAGTCGTGTCGTGTCAGTCTAGGTCGTACGGCATAGGAATATGTGCGCATTGCATCCGTTTGGCATGAAATTTGTATTCTTCAGTGTGAATCGCATGGAGTTATATGACTATGTGCATGTTATGACTATGAGTGTGCAACATTTTATCAATATGCTCTTGATTGCTTTTCATTGTTGCACTTAGATGACTTAAATGTCACATTACATTTGCATTCTTAATCCTCATGCACCAACTTAGTGTTTTAACTACAGGGCTGCTTCAGCAACAACTTAATCACCTTCCATGGTCTCACCACAACTTTATGGTCAAGACTTCCAATACTACGGTGAACGGTACGCTAAACATTCATGACATGAGCATACATGCATTCTTTATTTGATTAATTTTTGATACTGCGTGATATATCTGACAATTGTGATACTTGTTGATTGTTATAATTTCTGACTCTACTTGTGTGCTTGAGTGAAAGGGAGATTTGATTCTTTCTATTTATGTGCTAGGGGGATGTTGATTCTTCCTACTTGTGTGTTAGAGAGATGCTGGATTCTCTCTATATTGCGTGATAGAAAGATGTTGGATTCTTTCTAAGTTTTGTGAACGAGAGATGTTGAATTCTCTTGTACTTAGGTATTCGAGGGATGCTGGATTTCCTTGGATTTAGGGTTTGAGAAATGTCGGATTTTCTCAAACTAGATTGTCTGGGAGGTGTGGAATCTGTCAGACTTAGGTTGAGAGATGGGGTTCTCCCAGTTCTGTGCTTGAGAGACGGGGCTCTCTCTTTTGTGTTTTGAGAAACGGGGTTTTCTCTTTTGTGTGCCGAGAGACGGGGTTCTCTCTCTTGTGTGTTGAGGGATAGGATTCTCTCTTGTTTGTCGTAGTTGTGTTACGCGTGGCCTGTCGACAGTCTGCAAGCAACGAGGATGCGACAGTATCGAGCTTCGGGTGCAGTGGCCTAGTGGTGACCGAATGAGTTTGAAGTGACCAACAGTCAAGTGCTCAGCGGAACCTCAATGACAACGAGGAACTATGAAAAGAGTTGATACTAACTGAGGGAGAAGTATCCTGAGGAGTTTGCAGTTCGCCTAGATCAGAGTTGCGCAGCGGAAGATTGAAGTGGAACTCGTTTCAGCCTCGTTCAAGATCCGACCTTAGGACCTGAGGACAGGTCCTTTTGAAGGACGGGAATTTGAAACATCCCGCTCGTCCGATTTATAAGTTACGTCACGTTTGAAACTTTTACGTCTTTAATTATGTGATTTTGTGTTTTGCGTGGGCCTATTTTGAACTCTTTTAGAGTTTAGGGGCCCCTTTGTAATTTTCTCTTATTAGGGGTTTTTTGGTCATTTATCATTCGAACGAGATTTTGACCATTTTGACCCCTTCAGTGCGTTCGGGGCATCGAGATGAGTCCGTAGACTCTGAGTTTGCCCAATTCTGACGTCGTTAAACCCTTCTTCCGACCGTTTTCGTGTACGAGGACCCAAGATATATACCTGGATTCTCGCTTTTCGTGCCAAACGCAGCAGACCCAGCTCTCTCTCTTTTCTCCCACGATTCAGTCACTATTCACACACACTCACGGTATGTTTTCACATACTACTCAAACTCGCTCGTTTCTCGACGGAATTCGACGATCCAATAGTCCATTTTGGAAATCTCGATGATGCAGTCACAACCGTACCAAGATCTTGACCAACCGACGAGCGGAGGAGGCCCGTTTCAGTGATTTTCAATCGCGGCAGAAAAGGGGGCGGACCACCGCCACTTCGCCTCCCCTCGCGGTGGTTTCTGGTGGGATTTCGGCGACACGCGCCCCAGACCCATGTTGAGGACGTCACGGCGCAGCCTTGGACGTTGGCGGCGCGGCCAGGTTGAGCCCCACCCGCCGCCTGAAGCTCGTGGCGGCGGCGTACGGCACTGTAGCGGCGGCGATTCCGCCGCTCCGGCGGTCTTTTTCGATGAAGGTTAGTGTTTTCCAAGGTTTTCGACTCTCCCGAGTTCATTTCCGGCATCGATTTCACCCAATTTTGGTCGTAGGTGGTGGTTCCGGCGACGTGGGCTGCGGCAGAAACTTCGGCGGCCAACCGGGCCCTTTTCCAGCAATCTTTTGGCCTCGGGCTCTTCACGAAAGTTGTTCGGAACGACGAGAACTATCGGCCATTGATCACGCGACTCCTGATTTGGCCGTTTGGTAGCGGATCGCGGCGGCGCAGTGGCGGTTCAACGGCGGCGCCACCTCCGGGGATTTTTCCGGCGAGAAAGCTTAGGGCTTTCGTAAAGCTCGTCACGGGTAAGCCGATGCCTCTTTCGGATCTCATTTTGGTTCACCGGTTTGGAAGTAATTGAAGTTTGAAGATTTTAGGGTTTTCGTATTCTTGGATTTGAAATTGGAGACAATTGGCTTTGTTTTGCAGAAATTGGTTGAGGGATTGGAACGAGCACGAGGAGTACTTGCACAGATATTTTTTTGGGATATTTCCGGTACGCTCCGGCGGTGGCCGAGTGGCGGCCCGCCACTACTCCGGCAGCTCCGGCGGGCTTCGGACAGAATATCCGTCTCGTTATGGTGAGTCCGTTGCCGCTTTCCGTTCGTTAATCGGACACTCGGTTTATTTTCTGTGAATTTATTTGTATAATTGTGAATATTTAATTATTTGTTCTAATTGTGATTTTAACGCGATATACTTGATTTGCCGATCGAATTGTACTTCAACGTATATTAAATGATTGTATGAAATATAATTTGATATGTTTGAACGTCTTGATTTGCAATTTGATTTTGGTGTGTTGAATTTATTAATTGTTTAATTTAAGAGGGGGTGTTTGTGTAATTTTTGGAAAAGTATGAATTGTTTAATTTTAATTGGTAAACCTTAGTAATTAAATCTAATATGTAATACATGAATTGAATATGTAAAATATGAATTGTATGAATTAGGAAGCATACTATTATGATTTATTTGATTTATTAATATGTGTCAATTGGTATGATAGGTGCTACGTGAATTTGCATGAAATGAATTAAGTAAACTTCGTTAATTAAATTTGTTATACAATCCATGAATTGTTTATGTGATAAATGAATAATACGATTTGATTAAATTATGTAATGTTTCTTCTGCAAATAATTGCTAGGCATTTGAGCCCTGCTTGTGTGATTGCATTTGTCGTGCGTCTCTATGGGGTTGTTTAAGTCTGAGTCTGAGTCGTGTGTTGTGTTTTGTGTGTCCAGTTGGTACAGGTGCACCCGGGGTGGTGACTTATGGTCGTGCAGGTTCCGGGGTGAACCATCTGCTGTGTCTTCGGCTGTGTTTGGTGCCAGGTGAGATTAGGATATAGTTATACCTGTAACACCCCGCTCGGCCTACAAATAAGGTACGCCACGTTTCAACCTTTTTATGTGTTTAATTATGTGATTTTTTTTCTTGGCGTGGCCCTATTTTGAACTCTTTAAGAGTTTAGGGGCTTGTTTGCAATTTTTCCTTTTTAGGGGTTTTTCGGTCATTCTTCGTTCGATCGAGATTTTGACCATTTTGACCCCTTCAACACGTTCGGGGCATCGAGACAAGTCCATAGACTCTAAGTTTGTCTAATTCTGACATCGTTAACCCCTTCTTCCGACCGTTTTCGCGTACGAGGACCCGAGATATAATACCTGGATCCTCGTTTTGCGTGCCATAACTTTAGCTTCAGCCCTCATCGTCTTCTTCCACGATCGACACTATTCACATACAGTGAAGGTGTGATTTCACACACATCACCAAACTCGGTCGTTTCTCGACGGAATTAGACGAACCATTAGTCGAAATTCATCAGCTCGACGAGCCCGTCACAACCGTACCAAGATCGTGGCCAACCGACGACCCACAACTGCACAATGGCGGCCTGAAGGTGGCGGGTGGCGCCACCACTTCGTCGCCGGCGATCCGACGACTTTCGCCGGCCAACCACCACCCTACCCTACGTTTTTGGACCCTCCCGTGTCGATTCCGGCCTCTGTTCAGCACGAAAACCACCGCAAGTGGTGGTTCCGGCGAGGCAGCAGCGGCGCTGGTGTGGCGACGATTTGAGGCTTTTCCGGCGAGTTTTGGATGTCAGGTCCTTCAGAGAAGTTACTCAACTCGACGAGGCCGAGCTATTCGTATAGGTCCCGGTTCACGAATCGGCCGTTGGCGGTGGACCGCGGCGGTGCAACGGCGGCGCCACCTCTGGGGATTTTTCCGGCGAGAAAGCTTAGGGCTTTCGTAGAGCTCATCACGGGTAAGTGAATGCCTCTTTCGGATTTGATTTTCGTTCACCGGTTTGAAAGTAATTTTGATTTGAAGATTTTAGGGTTTCGTGTTGTTAGATCTGAAATTGGAGGAGTTTGGCTTGAAATTTCCATAAATTGATCGAGGATTTGGAACGAACACGAGGAATACTTGCACGAATGAATTTTGGGGATTTTTCCGGCTCGCTCCGGTGGCGGCCGAGCGGCGGCCGGCCACTTTTCCGGTGGCTCTGGTGGCGGCGATCCGGCGGGCTTCGCAACAGAATGTCTGTCTCGTTATGGTGAGTCTGTTGTCGCTTTTCGTTCGTTAATCGGACACTCGGTTTATTTCCTACAAATTTATTTGTGTATTTGAGATTTATTTGATTAATTGTTCTAATTGCAAATTAATTGTCATATACTTAGAATTGTCGATCGAAATGTATTCCAATGTATATGAAATCATGTATTAAATGAATGTGATGTGGATTGATGCTTTGAATTGTAAATTGAACCCCATTATGCCGAAATTGTATTAATTGTTAATTGTTTTAAAATGTAATTTGTTCTTGTATGCTTGATAATTAATGAATATGCATTGTATGGCATTTGAAAACATGTAATAAATTATGAATGTATGAATTCATGTTGTTGTTGATATTAGTTTCGTTTCATGCCATTAGATTTAGTATAGCACTTGTAGGAGGGATGTTTGTGTAATTTTAGAGAATATGAGTTGTATCAACTTTGTATAGTTGAATGATATAGTTGGAAATTGATAAATGACTTCGTGAATCTATATGGAACTCGTAACATGTTATATGAATTAATTGGCCATATATTATGTGAATTTGTATGAAATGTGATATATGGATTTGTTTGATTTAATTAAATAAATCTTGCAAATTGAATCCATTACATAACTTGTGAATTGGGTATGCCATGCATGAATTATATGATAATTGGTATGATTAAAATTTGATATGTAACTTCGAGATCTTTAAATAAAATTTGTAGCATGCTATGATATGATTTATTTGGCTTTGAAGTACGTGCAATTTTATGAAATGTTATATGTGAATTGATTTGATTGCTTTGTAAATGCGCATTATATGAACCTACTGTGCAATATCTGAATTAAATAAGACTTATATGATTAAATTAGGAACTTTTGCATGTAAGAATAGTTTAATTGTACGAATATGAAATTAATATGTACTATATGAATTCATATGAAATAATTTGAATTTGCTTTGTCTTTCTATTTCTCTTGTTTACATTAATTGTGTGCATGAATGTGTCCTAATTTGTAATATGATTTCCTTGAGCTATGTAATGATTTATTTTGTATATAAATTGATATGAATTTGAATCCTGCTTATGTGATTGCATTGCTTAAGTGCTTGAGCATGTGCCGTGCGTCTCTATGTGGTTGTTTGTCTGAGTTTGAGCTTTGTGGTCTGTTTTGTGTGTCCAGTTGGAACAGGTGTGCTTGGAGTGGGTCTTGTAGGTTCCGGGGTGGACCGTTTGTAGTGTCTTCGGATTTGTTTGGTACCAGGTGAGGGTTAAGATCTTTTCTTTTAGCTAAACGACCTATGACCCTTATGTACTAATGTTTCTATCCCGCATGCGACTATATATTATATATATAGTTAAATATGTGCTAAGTATGATATGTTATGATCTTATGAACACCTTTTGAATTTGAAAAGTACATATACGGGCGTATGTAAGCTTGAGTTTTGAAACCCTTACGATATGATATGATATGATATGCTATAATATGATATGTTATGATATGTTATGTAAGTGAGATCTGCCATGAAAGATTGGTATGTATGTTCTGTTCCGTGTGATTGGGCCCCGGAGCTATGAGCAAGGACACCCGGGACGGTATCGGGTCGTCGGGATTATCACTCCTTAGCATAGTTCCATATGATCCAAAGTGTCACGTATGACCCTGGGAGTTCGGGGAAGGCGTACTCTTCGAGCTCGCGATGTAAAAACCGGGAAAGACTCGCAGTGGGATCGCTACCCCTCGAGGTTATGTATGTATGGATAGTTTGGGTTTACATAGCCCTTCTATCTCGGAGTTTGGTGGATTGGTATATATGATTTCAGTTTTTCTTATGTTAAATATGGAAGTAAGGTTGGAAGCTCGTTACTCGCTCGAGCATTATGATTATGTCTTGGAATTGTGAAACGGGGATAGTTTTATGAAATTATTTTTATTAAGTATATGAATATGTACGGGTTTTCTTTTAAAAATGCTTTGGTGTGCAAAACCTATTCCCGGTTCATGATTCCTCCTTTTGATACGTACTTTACTCTATTATATATATTATGTGGGTGTGCGTTAGCCCCCTCTCTCAGTCTTTGGACTGACCCCTTCCCTTTATGTTTTTAGCTGCAGGTTCAGGTCCTTGGAGTCCGAGCTAGGCGGCTTTGTGTCGTGTCTGTCGAGTCTTTGTCAGTCTGTTGGTGTTTTGTTAAGTACTTTGTTCCGAACTATGTATGACATTATGTATATGATATGTCTTGTGCAGGTTTATGATTATGCTTCGAATGTATGAATTTTCGGGACAGGTTAGGACAGGGCTTGGATTAGTTGAACCCGTCAATTGTTCTTGCATGATTTAATTTGATTTGAATGCTTCCGTTTCTGCACTCATTTCATGTTTTGATTTTGAAATTCAGGGTCTACGTTCCGCCCAGCTTAGGTTGGATTTTTATTTGTCACCCGTTCGCTATGACTTCGTGCACGTGCGGACTTTCCATTTCGTACACGCGTCGGGTCATAGTGCGGGGGTGTGGTGCCCCACCGCTTGGGGTACTACAATACCCTAATGAAATGTGCCGATTTTCGAATACATGCGACTTATAAGCCTTTATGTATATGTAGATATGTGTAAGATACGTCTTTTGTTGGCTTTGCTATAAGTTTGAAAGTATGAAGTTATGTATGAGCCTATGTAAGCTTAGCTTTGATTTTGTTATGATTTTGAGGTCAGTCTGCGTGATATGTACGTACGATAGCTAAGTACGATATGCATGAAATATATCAGTCTGTCTGTCTATTGCGGGTTAAGCTTCCGATTTTCGTGATCAGTGTAAGTTTGGGCCCTAGAGTTGTGTGTAGTGGGAGGCCCGGGACGTCCAGCGGGGTCGCCGGTTGCAACCCTTGTGCACTTCTCCATTTCGATAGGATCAACCCAAAACCCACTCGGAGGGAGGTGGGGGACGGAGTCCTTGGGAAGTGAGTGTCGCGAAACTCACTACCCTGACGTATCAGTGGGGATGGTTTGGGTATGTACAGCCCACCCATCAACCGGAGTAAGTGGAGGTATATGTATTTTTGATTTCGTCTGCTTAAGTCTATGTGTGATAAGAAGGAGTTGGTTGGATGTGTGCTCGTTCCCACCGAGCTTTTCGTTTGTCTGTCATAAGTTCGTGAAACAGGGGTAGATTCTTAAATTAAGATAAAATTTGACGTACTTTTAAGTTAATAAAATATGCTCCGATATGTGTGCCAAGTCTGCATGAATTTGAGTTTATACTTTAAGAAACGTTTGAGTTAAGATTTGGTTGTTTGGTTTTAAGTCACCCTATAAATATTTACTATCACGGGAAACTGTTTTGGCATGCAAAAACTAACCCCGGGTTCACGAACGTTGCTTCTTCTACATGTTGTGCTCTATATATATGTAGGTGTGTGTGGGTAGCCCCTCGCTCAGTCTTTGGACTGACCCCTCCCCGTTTATGTTTTTAGTGTGCAGGTTTCGATTTGGGTTCGCATTGGAGTTCGTGCTAGGCGGCTGTGTGTCGGTCTTTTAAGTCTGTGTCTGCACGTTTCAGTTTGTTAAGTATTTTGTTTTGATTTATAATTCGTAAATTCTGTATAAGATATGCTCTGTGCAGGTTTGGATTTATGAATTGAATGTTTGGAATTTCGGGACAGGTTAGGATAGGTGCTTGGATTAGTTGAACCCGTCTTGATTGTATGATTATTCGGGATAGGTTTCTAGGGCCAGTTGAACCCGTTTTATTGTGTAATTGTTCGGGACAGGATAGGATAGGTTCGCTGGATTAGTTGAACCCGTGTAGTTGATTTTATACTTATAATGCGCGGTATGTTTAAAGTATGAAAAGTTTTTAGAAAGTTGGCTTTTCGCATTGCTTCCGCTGTCATGCTTTGCATCTTTTCATTCGTACAGGGTTAGGTACTGCCTAGCTAGTGGGGGCGTTCTTCGTTTGTCACCCGTTCGCTATGACTTGGTGCGTGTGCGGACTCTCCATTTCGTATACGTGTTGGGTCATAGTGCGGGGGTGTGATGCCCCACCGCTTGGGGTGTTACACCAAAGGTATTCTAGGAGTGAATGTTTGCTTTCCTATTAAATGACCTGTTGCCATTTCAGCATAAATAACTTTTTCACCCAAACCACGATAAATTAATTGAGTACCATTACAAAGGCCTTTAACAGGATTTATATTTTGTAATAACATAGTTGGACAATCTACTTTCAAAGTTAATACATGAGGTGGTAAAACCTCCGGTTTTAATAGAATTTAAGAAATCCTCATATTGACATTGGTGTGATGGTTCACGGGTTTTATCAAAGCTAACAAAATGTTTGGCTTCACCAGGAAACTTGTCAATCAATATTTCATTTATTTCATCAGGTGCAATTTGTCTATAATCACCACCAAACACAACTACTTTTCCACCAAAAAGTATGTCGGTGTCAGTCAAATCTTATAGAATATCATCTAATGCTTCAATTAACTGTCGTCTAGCCATAGATATTTCATCCCAAATTATTAATTTAGAACTTAGCAATAATTTTGCAAGTGTAGTTTGTTTATGTGACAACCCGGTTTTCGGCCGTACAGGTACGCCCTTACGAGAGAGCTAAATGCGCATTTAAATTATTTATTTATGTAGTTGTTTATTTATTTTAATGATTAATTATTTTTTTAAATAATTTGAAATATTTGTTAATTATACTTTTGAATATTTAAATGTTTTTAAGCTTTTGAACTTATTTTTAATTCGTTTAAGTTTCTTTTTATTTCAAAATTTTGTGAAAATTTGATATGCATAAATTATACGTGTTATGAATTTGTTTATGTGCTCGTTTTAATTTTTCGGACTTGTTTGATATGGTAGCGCGCCTTGTGTTCCGGAAATTATATCTTGAGCTAGGGAATTCGGATTTGAATTCCGGAAGTATCGCCGGACTCGGGAAAAAATTTGGGAGCCAACGGACCTAACCTTGTATTTTTCTAAACCCGTTTGATCCCCCTGTATTTTGTCCGAAATGAGCTGTATGAGCAGATCTGCCACCTTGGAATATTTTGACCATAACTAATTCATTTCTTAACCCAATCACTTGATTCTTGAGTCAAATTAACCCTAGTTAAACCCTTTAACCATCCCTTAACCTCTCATTTCGAAATCATGTCTGCAGAGAGAGAGAAAGAAGCTGGAAACCGATAGAGAAAAGGTGGAAAGAAATCTGCACAGTTCACTTTTGTAATTCCAAGCGCAATACTCCTCCGATTCGTCTCAAATTCAAAAGGTAAGTCCATGGCTTTGTTCTATATATTATCCTCTTTCTTTTAAGTGTTGGTTTGCTGAATTTCATGGAGGTTTGAGCATGCAACGAATTTTTATGTGAATAGTTAGGTTTTTCTTCAATCCTTGATTCCATGGCTGCTGTTCGGTTTTGTGTGAATTGAGGCATGATATGTGTTTCCCCTTGCTGCTATTGTGTATATATGAGCTTAAATTTAATGTATGCGAAGTGTATATGAATTCACCATTGGAGCAACATGTGTTTCTTGAAGCTTTCTTTGTAATTTTTGAGCTTTGTGGTTGCCGGTTGTTGCTCTCCTTATTGCTGCGTGAGTTGCTGCTATTTGTAGAGTGTTGTGTGTGCATTTTTGCTGCTTCTTTTACTCCATTTTGCTGCTACTCGAGCTGCTGCTGCTGCGTAAAAGGGAAGAGAAAATAGGGGAAATGTTACCTGCTGCTGCAGCTGCCTTTCCCGTCTGCATCATTCTCCCCGGCCGGGGAGAATCTGTTCGTGAGGTGTACCCGGCCGGGTAGCTTCAATGCATTAGCTTCCTGCTTATTTTTCTCCTTTCTTTTGCATGTATTTTGGCTGTGTTACATGCATGTGAAGTGTTTAAAATGGCTGTATGTTTATATATATTGAAGAAGATGATGAATTCATACGGCGGAAGACAAAGAGAAAAATAGGGTTTCAAATTCTGTATACTGAATTAATGAAAAACTGTATGTAAAGCAACATTACAAAGGCTATTAAATAAGCTACGCGTACAACGATCACTAGAGCCGTGTGTATAAACGCTACACAAGAAACATGACTCTAGAAAAGAAAGAAAATAAAATGGCCAAACATTAACATGGCCCAAGAAAAAACAAAGCCCAAATCCAACAGTTCCCCTCAAGTAGGAGCTTCGTTGAACAAAAAGCCCAACTTGCAAAGAATAGTGCGAAATCGTGGAACACCCAAAGACTTGGTAAAAATATCTGCTAGCTGATCAGTACTGGAAACATGCTGAGGTAAGATGAAGCCTTTCTTGAATAGATTCCTCACAATGTTACAATCAATCTCTAAATGCTTGGTCCGCTCATGGAACACAGGATTCTCCGTAATGTGTAGGGCCGCTTTGTTGTCACACCAAAGGGAAATTGGTAATGCAACATCAACTTGTAAGTCCCAAGCAAATAACTGAGCCACTGGAGTTCTGAAACAGTTGCACCCATACTTCTGTACTCTGCTTCACAGGAGGATCTGCTAACTGTAGGCTGCTTCTTACTTTTCCAGGACACTAGCGATTTACCTAGAAAAACACAGAAACCAGTCAGTGATTTCCTGGTGATAATACAAGTAGCCCAATCCGCATCACTGTATGCAGATAGGCTAAGATCATTATCCGCTGGAAAGAAAATCCCAGCTTCCTTAGTCCCTGCAAGATATCTGAGTATATGTAAAGCTGCATCCCAATGGGATTGCATGGGATTAGAGACAAACTGAGTCAGTTGTTGCACAGCAAAACTGAGATCTGGCCTTGTTAAATTCAGATACAAAAGTCTACCAATGAGTCTCCTGTATTGAGCTTGATCAGCATAAGGTACATCATCAATTTTAGAAAGGCTGAAACCAGTAGAAAGAGGAGTAGGAGCAGGTTTAACATCAATCATACCAGCATCCCTTAGTAAGTCAGCAATATATTTCCTCTGAGATATAATCATCCCATTCAAACATCTAAATATTTCAACTCCAAGAAAGTATTTAGCCTGTCCCAGATCCTTGATTGTAAACTCAGAGTGCAAATACTCTTTTACCTTGTGAATAACAGAATCATCTGAGCCTGAAACAAGGACATCATCAACATATACTAACAACATAATAAAAACAGACCCCTTGGAAAAAGTAAAAACGCAGTGATCATGTTCTGACTGTTGAAACCCAAAAGCAGTCAGCTTATTAGTAAATTCCAAGTTCCACTGTCTAGAAGCCTGTTTCAAACCATAAAGTGATTTGTTAAGCTTGCAGACTTGCCCAGGATTGGCCTTAGTGTATCCATCGGGTGGTAAAAGATAAACATCCTCATCCAGATTACCATGGAAAAAAGCATTGTTAATATCAAGTTGGTATAAACCCCAACAATTAGAGGTAACAATAGCAAGAAAAACCCTAACAGTCACTAGTTTGGCAACAGGAGAGAAACTATCATAGTAGTCAATCCCAAAGGTTTGATTAAAACCTTTAGCAACCAACCTAGCTTTATACCTTTCAATGGTACCATCAGAATTATATTTAGTTTTAAAAACCCATTTGGACCCTATAGCCTTCTTACCATTAGGTAATGCAGTAATGTCCCAAGTTTTATTAGACTCAAGGGCATCTAACTCTTTACCTATAGCCTTAACCCACTCAGGGTACCTGGCAGCTTGTTTATAACTGACAGGTTCAGGAATACTAGCAACATAGGAAAAAGAGAAGGGCAGTTTAGATGTCGAACACATCAGACTATCAGAAGTGGAATCAACCATGTAGGCAGCATTGCAAACATAATCCTTCATCCAAGAAGGTGGATGTCTGTCTCTAAGACCTTTTCTTAGTTGTGACTCATCGGTCACAACACTATCATCAACTATTGGATCAGAAGGAGGCAACCCCTCTTCAATTTCACTGTTATCTTTATGTACCAAAGAGTCAATACTAAAATTTTCACTAGTCTCAGCATCAGTTATATGAATCTTGGGAACAGGATTATCATAAGTTATAGTCTCACTGTAAGAAAAAATCCCTTCAAAGAATTTCACATCTCTTGAAATGAAAACATTTTTATTGTCAAGATCAAAAAGTTTATACCCTTTTGTCCCACTAGCATAACCAATCATAACACATCTCAAGGCTCTGGGAGAAAATTTATGCTTATAAGGTTTGTTATCAACAGCATAACACAAACAACCAAAAGTCCTTAATTAGTCATAAGAAGGATGGTCATGTTTCAATCTGTAGTAAGGAGTTTCCCAATTAATAACCCTGCTAGGTAATCTATTGATAATGTAAGTAGCAGTTAAAATAGCATCCCCCCAGAAATATAGAGGCAGTTTAGATTGAAACATCAAAGCTCTAGCAATTTGGAGTAAATGTTTGTGTTTTATCTCCACAACCCCATTCTGTTGTGGAGTGTAAACATAACTAGTTTGATGTGTGATACCATTACTTTGGAAGAGAGTTTTGCAATCAGAATTTACAAACTCTCTTCCATTATCACTCCTGATAGTTTTAACATTTTTATCATAATTAGTTTTGATGAAAGCCAAAAAATTTTTGAGAATGGAGAAAGTATGGTCCTTATAAGGCATTAAAAAGGTCCACACACATCTGGTGAAATCATCAATAACTGTCAAGAAGAACTGACAATTGGAATGGGTTTTAGTTTTGTAAGGGCCCCATAAATCTATGTGCAAAAGATCAAAGGGCTCTTTGGAAGCAATACTGCTATGAGGAAAAGGGAGCCTGTGCTGTTTAGACTTCTGACAAGCATCACAGAAAGTATTACCAGAATTCTTAACCATAGGTAATCGCAAGTAGTTTATCACACCATCAGAGGCATGACCAAGCCTATTATGCCAAACACAATGTTCCTAAGTCTTAACAGCAAGGCAATGAGTATGTCTATCAGCAGAAATATGCAAGGTTCCCTTAAGGGAATTACAGACAGAATTACCAGAGTACAAAACATTAGTACTATCAGCAACATGCTGAGCATAAAAAATGTACAGACAGTTAAAAGTGTGTCCAGAGGCAATGATTTCTTTAGATTTCTGGACCTGCAAACACCAATTAGTTTTGGAGAAAATGAATTCACTATCAGTGGTATTAGTTATCTTTCCCACCGATATCAAATTAAACTTGAAGTCAGGTACATAAAGCACATTTTCCAGGGTAAGTTTATTAGTAACACTAATAGAACCAATAAATTGTACCAAATGAGCAGAACCATCAGGTAAATAAATAGGTATAGCATTATCAGGCACATGAAAAGTATCAAACATGTTCAAATTGGTGCATATGTGACTTGTGGCTCTTGAGTCAACAATCCAATGCTGAGAGGTAATATGAGGTGAACAAGCAAGAGTATGGTTCAGAGAGATACCTGAAAATTCGGAAGCGAAGTGAAGTTGCTCTGAACTGCCTGCTTTGTTTTCCTTAAAGAACTTGAGGAGTTCCTGTCTTATAAGATCAGACAGGTTGGCATTGGAAACATGAGTGATAGAGTTACTAGAATCATGGGTAAAAGTCAGAGGAGTGTCAGCCATAGTGTTAGAAACATATTTAAACGTTCGCTTAGAGGAATCAACCCCACTGGACGTACTCTCCTTATAAGCTTTATACCACTCAGGCTCACCAGTGATTTTGAAACAAGAATCAGTGTTGTGTGTGTTACTGTCACAAATGTCACAGTGCCTATCAGCCTTTTCCTTCCTCTTGGAACCCCTTCCCATACCAATCCCTCTACTGTTATTCACATTCCTAGCAAACATGACAGAATTAGTATTGGAATCATTAAAGGAAACATGAACATCTCTTTGAGATTCAACCCTGGAAATCATAGAATAAGCCTTATTAACAGAGGGGAGGGGGTCCATAACAAGAATTTGATTCCTGACAGCATTGTAGGATTCATTCAGTCCCATGAGAAACTGTATCAGCATGTCAGAGGATTGAGATTCGGCAATATACCGAGAAACCACACAAGTAATACCAGAGGCACAGATGGGAGGATCATTAAGATTGGCCAGTTCATCCCACAAGGTTTTTAAACGATTAAAGTATGCAGCCAGAGACAAGTTACCTTGAGCAATAGAACTCAGATCTCGTTTCAGAGAGTAAAGCAACGGACCATTGCACTGTCCATACCTCTGTTCGAGATCTTCCCACAGTTCCCTGGGAGTGGTGGCATAGAGGAAGCTTTGGTGAATCTCTCGTGCCAAGGAATTCAGCAGCCAAGCCTTAACAGTACTATCCACTCTTTTCCAGGATTTGTAACCTGGATCTTCAGAGGATGGTGGATCTATGCTCCCATCAACGAATCCAAGTTTCATCTTGGATTCGAGAGCAATCTTCATAGTGCGCCTCCACGTAAGATAGTTCTTTCCGTCCATTGTGACGGTGACGACATATAACAACGACGAATCGCTGTTAGAGATGGTGAGGGACTCATCTTGGGAAGATGAAGCAGGAGCCGTGACAACGGATTTGCTCTTATCGTCAGTTGTCATGACAAAATCAGATAAACCAACCGATTAGAGCTACAAACACAAAGGAATAATCGGTAAAAGTAAGGAGTAAGAACAGATCTGAGATGAGAGATCTCAAATCTGAGGAACCAGGCCAGTAAGCAGATCGGAGGCGAGAAATCTCGGATCTGAGTGAGATCTGATCGAAAAAGGATAGATCTCAAAGTAAAAGCATAGATCTAGGCGAGAAAGCAAGCAAGAGATTAGGATCTATGAAGACCTGCTCTTGATACCATGAAGAAGATGATGAATTCATACGGCGGAAGACAGAGAGAAAAATAGGGTTTCAAATTCTGTATACTGAATTAATGAAAAACTGTATGTAAAGCAACGTTACAAAGGCTATTAAATAAGCCACGCATACAACGGTCACTAGAGCCGCGTGTATAAACGCTACATAAGAAACACGACTCTAGAAAAGAAAGAAAATAAAATGGCCAAACATTAACATGGCCCAAGAAAGAACAAAGCCCAAATCCAACATATATTAAATCTTGTTGCATGCATGTTGTTAATGTGTGCGTAAGTGTATATATATATATTATTATGCATGGATGCATGTGTGTGTTTTAATGCATGAATTTGTATTATATATATGTAATATATATGTAATATATGCATGTACGTGATGTATATATATATATATATATATATATATATATATATATATATATGTGTGTGTGTGTGTGTGTGTGTGTGTATGTGTAATATAGTATATGATATATATTTAAGTATTGAATTAATTATGTGAATTTTATTTGTTTAATTTTTGAATATTTCCTTGAAATTATGATCTTAAGTGGCGTATATGATATGAATTCGATGAATGTATACGAGTATGAGTTTATGAATGCTCGTGGTATGATCTTATATGATCTAGCATGAATTTATTTAATGTGATATGAGTTCGATTCTAGAATTACTCGTGTGATATTAAGTTATTTGCTTTGATATGCCTAAGTTTGAACTTATATGACGTGCATTGAATCATATGCATCCATATGCATTTGCTGAGCGTTTCTATGGTTCACATGGAGTCTTAGCTTTGTTTCTTGTGTTTAGATTGTTCGAAGGGAGTTGCTCGTAGGGTGCTTTGAGCCGTCCGTTCGGTTTGTTCATCAAGGTGACGTTTTAGGTTTGTTATAGATAATGCGACCTACAACCCTACATGTTCGTTTTCAAGGCTGCATGCGACTATATTATTATATTTATATAATAGATATGTGTATATATGATATGTTTATGACTTTGTCATACGATTAAATGTTTTAAATTATATATACGAGCATACGAAAGCTTGAAATGTTTTGCAACGAGGCTATGCTCCAAACCGTGTGTCTTCATGCTCGCTACGGATTAGGATGACATAGAGAGGTACATTTATAGCATACGCTAAGTTACAAGGTAAGGTATGCACTAATCAGGTACGTAAGCTTTGTAATGTTAGTGATTTGTAATGAGGGAGAATGTAATGGTAATGTAATGTATTGGTACTGTTGGGCCCCGGAGCCTGCGAGCCAGGACGCTCGGTACGACAACGGGCCATCGGGTTAAGCCTGGGCATAGTCTCCACTCAAATAGGATCAACCCAGAACCCACTAGGAGGTTTGGTGGGGGATGGAATCCTCGGGTGTGAGCGTCATGAAACTCACGACCCATACATAACGTAATGGATGGTTAGGGTCGCGCAACCCTTCCATCACCGGAGAAGGAGGTTTGTTCTTTAATGTTACTTTTGTTTGATTTGTAATGTTTGATTCGTATTAGGAGCCCTGGATGGGATTGGTGCTCGTACTCGCCTAGCTTTTTTTATGTTATGTTGATTATGAAACGGGATAGGAATTTTAAGTTAAAGACAAGCTATGCTTTTATGTAGCACCCGAGCGTGAGGTACAACATCCCCCGCACCATGACCCGACCCGCATATGAAATGGAAAATCCATACACGAGCCAAATCAAGGCGAACGGGGACCAAACACACTCATAATGCTAGGTGGGACTAACCCTTAAACCATAAAATCCGAGTAAAACAATAAAACGGAAGCATAATTGTCATATAACCTTTACAACCAGCATCAAGCTCCCAAAATAGATCATATACAATATTCACATGCCATCACGGCCCAAAAATAGATACGCTCCAAGTCATAAGTCATATACAACAACCGAAAGTATGAGGATGCAAGTGTAAGACCCAAAATATAAGAGCTAGAGACAAATGCGAGACACACCGACTCGAATTCCCGCCTAGCTCCCTTACACCTGAACAAAACAACTGAAAACAATCTGGGTTCAGTCCAAAAGGGACTGGTGTGTATAAAACAGGGCATAGGTATAATATAAGTTGGTATTTAAACATTCACAAGCAAGTTATAATCCTAAATGAGGTTTTCAAAACATTTTCCCAAGTGGGTGAGATAAAGAAATCATCAAAGGGGATTATAACAATCAATTTTCAATTAGGTCTTTCGTGCCCCGGCGAGTGGGCATGCATTATCTCCAACCAACAACTTGTGCATTTCATTAGACATTCATTCATTCAATCTTTTCAAGCATAACAGTTCTTTGTGCACATTCATGATCATTTACACCTTTTCTGCACGGCTAAATCATGAATATGATATGATTGCATAAGAGATGATATCATGTCATGGAAATGTTCTTGTGCACAATTAATAGCTTAAACACATGTGAACGATCATTCCATGAAAAATTATAAATACAATTAGGTTCACATAATCACATAAACGATCCATTTAATCAATATACGGCCGAACTGTATTCGTTCATAATCATAAAATCACAATCTCTTCAATAAAGGTAACATGGAGAACGATCGAATGAATTATACATTCAAGTATCAAGGCAATTCATAATTAAGTGTTCACATATCAATTAAGTAAATTACACATTAAGTACGTATTTAAGATCCAAACGAAACATAAACAAAAGTATTAGAAATTACACAAACATCCCCTGTTCAAACTCAACAACCATACCCAAAAATAATTCATGGAAATTAGCATGAAATCATTACAATAACTTAGGAAAAACATGTATTTCCATTTCCCACATAAGAATTTATTCAAAATCATTGGAAACATTCATTCTCTCTTTATGTTTCATGCAAAAAGCTTGGAACTCCATTAATGGAAACTCAAGGTTTAGTCACTTTACACTAAATCCATGTTTATAGAAGTAATCAAAGAGATGGAATGATCATATTTGTTGCAATAAACTCAATATAAACCATGGATGATCACCTAACAAGATTCAAGCTTTCATTTCACTATTCATGCTCATCACTAACCCTCATGAATTTCTAACATAAATCATACTTCTTATGGATGAAAATATACATGAAGATGAGGAGATTTCATATCTATCCTTACCTTGGAAGAAGAATGGATGAGAGTTGATCTTGAGCTCAAGGTTTAGTTGATCAAGAATAGGGTTTCTTGGAGCTTCTCTTGTCTTCTTGAGATGATGATAATGATCGATGATTATGGAAGGTAGGAGAAAGAAAAATCAGCTATTAAGGATGAAGAAATGGGTCAAATACGATTCGAACCGGATCCAGAAAGGATTTGAAGGGTCAAGTATTATCATAAAGATCATATGAGTTAAAATGTGCTCCGTCGGGGATTGAAATGAGATCGAAAAGGTGTGAGGTGAAACTCATCGGTTAGGAATTATCGAAACAAGTTCAACATCAAAGACGGATCTCGATTTCGAGGTCCGGAGCTCAAGATATCGCGAAAACTGTTCAAGGTTGCCTATCATTCAAATAGGTCCCTAAACTTCAAAAAGTGGCAATTAAGGCCAAAGCTCAATTTTCAATTGAGTCCAAAACATTCAAATAAGTTGCAATCAAGTCCTCGACATACGAAAATAACACCATTACATGTAATTAACACTAAATTCACGAAATTCACATTCCCACGAATTTGTTCATGTAGTTATAGCTCCCATTAGAATTCATATAAAATTTAAACAAGTTATTCAAATTATAACCAAATTTAAGCAATTAACCGAAATGTAAAATCGCATACTTCAATCAAATATACACGTGTGAAAACACGGGCGTTACAACCTCTCCCCTTAAAGAGAATCCGTCCTCGAATTGACTGCTCATCCGAAAACAACTCGGGATAGAACTTTTTCATTCTATCTTCTGTTTCCCACGTAGCTTCCTCCGTCTTATCACTTCTCCACAATACTTTTACTAAAGGAAAACGTTTGTTCCGGAGTTTTTGAAATTTTCGATCCAAAATCTTAACCGGTTTTTGCGCAAAAGTAAGATTCGGTTCAAGCTCAACTTCTTCAACCGGTGTCACTGCTGAATCATCAGGGTAGTATTTCCGAAGTTGTGATACAAAAGAACCACGTTGGCATGTAATTCCTATAGCCGTACAACCTAGATAGACTCATAGGACGCTAGAGCCCGGTTTTGCAACCCAGGCTCTGATACCAGTTTAGGATGTAGCACCCGAGCGCGAGGTACCATATCCCCCCGTACCATTACCCGACCCGCATATGAAATGGAAAATCCATACACGAGCCAAATCAAGGCGAACGGGGACCAAACACATTCATAATGCTAGGCGGGACTAACCCATAAACCATAAAATCCTAGTAAAACAATAAAGCGGAAGCATAATTATCATATAACATTTACAACGAGCATCAAGCTCCCAAACTAGATCATATACAATATTCACATACCATCACGACCCAAAAATAGATACGCACCAAGTCATAAGTTATATACAATAACCAAAAGTATGAGGATGCAAGTGTAAGACCCAAAATCTAAGAGCTAGAGACAAATGCGAGACACACCGACTCGAATTCCCGCCTAGCTCCCTTACACCTGCACAAAACAACTGAAAACAATCCGGGTTCAGTCCAAAAGGGACTGGTCGGTATAAAACAGGGCATAGGTATAATATAAGACGGTATTTAAACATTCACATGCAAGTTATAATCCCAAATGAGGTTTTCAAAACATTTTCCCAAGTGGGTGAGATAAAGAAATCATGAAAGGGGATTATCACAATCAATTTTCAATTAAGTCCTTCGTGGCCCGGCGAGTGGGCGTGCATTATCTCCAACCAACACCTTGTGTATTTCATTAGACATTCATTTATTCAATCTTTTCAAGCATGACAATTCTTTGTGCACATTCATGATCATTTACACCATTTCCCTCCGGGTGGTGGACGGGTTTGCAAGGCCCAGTCACCTCAATCATTATGGCTAGTGGGGTACATAAATCCCCAAAAGGCCGATTCCCATTCCCCGTTAACCTCCTAGCGAGGGCCGATATCACCGTAGTTTGGTGGAACTAGCACGCGGGATCCCCGTCAGCCCTTACTTCCCCAGTTAGCCACGTGTACTAAGTCCCAAGGCCCCCTTTCGTACAATCAATCCATACTCGAAAAAATAATCGGTAGGATTCATAAAACAAAGGCTTTACGTTGAAATCTTTAACTCTTGAAAATAACTCTATATACATAATATAATTTTGGCCAAAATCTTTACACATTGGGAGTATATAGGGTCGTTTAACTAAATAATAGAGAAAACCCACCTTCGAAGATAAAAAGAAAAGGCAAGAGCTTCACTGCTTGTCCTCGCCTCCTAATGGACCCGGATCTGTGCAAACAAGGTGAAGTGAGACTTAAATGACCATATAAGACGCACAGCTAAATCATGAATATGATATGATTGCATAAGAGATATCATGGAAATGTTCTTATGCATAATTAATAGCTTAAAGACATGTCAACGATCATTCCATGAAAAATTATAAATACAATTAGGTTCACATAATCACATAAACGATCCATTTAATCAATATACGGCCGAACCGTATTCGTTTATAATTATAAAATCATAATCTTTTCAATAAAGGTAACATGGAGAACAATCGAATGAATGATGCATTCAAGTATCAAGGGAATTCATAATTAAGTGTTCACATATCATCAATTAAGTAAATTACGCATTAAGTATGTATTTAAGATCCAAATGAAACATAAACGGAAGTATTAGAAATTACACTAACTGTTAGGAATACTGCCCAAGAAAGCCGATTGTATATCCGTTTTGTGCTTTTCCTTATTGTAATCACAGACAATCTTTGAATGAAATAACGAATTGAGGCAACACTTCTTTATATGCTCTTATTTGGTATGCGTTTACTTTAGCTGTGCATGTATGAGAACTCCCCTAATCTTGATGACTTTAGGACTCTACCATTTAGGTGAAATGGTTCATGAAACGAGCCCTATATCACATAAGTCATGATTAGTAAAATACTCCAAGCCGATGAGTCCTACAGATAGTGGGAGTGTCAACCTGACTCCTCTAAGGCTTGCTTGTGGGATCACGCCCTTAAGAAGGACCACCTTGTTTCATGGAGGTGTAAAGTGTATAGTTGATACGTGCGTGATACATGAGGGTGCTTACTTTAATAAGTAAGTTCACTGAGGTACCCCGCGTGAGAACATTCCTAAATGGGAAAGGAAGTTTCTATTTCAGGAAATAGAAACTTCCAGATTAGGAAATATATCACGAGTCATTGATGTGATTAATTGATCCTTAAGACTTGAGGTTCCTTGTCACTTTATGAGTTAACTCTGTAGTCTTAGGTATAAGCTTTCAAGGGTGTCGCCTTAGACAACTGATTCAAGGCTTATGCTGGGGCTGCACAAGTGAATCATGAAAGTGAATGAGAATCAAGAAAGGACCTGCACTTGCATTTGCAAGGTGATCTCTTATTGTGTAAGTCAGTCATATGCCATATGGAGTCCTTGGCCAAGGCAGTAGATCAAGACATCAAGAAAAGGGTTTCTTGGATTGCGATTAAATGGATATGAAATGTACTTAGCTTTAAGACCGGATTATTAGGGTTCTGATTATTCCCTTACCCTAGATCTTGGTTGAGAGATAGTAAGTAGGAGGATTGTATCTCACATGAATCAATGACTTAAAGGTTCTGTCGAATCCGAACATTCCAATTCAGCTAGGGGTTAAACACCTGTTGCTAGACTATGGTCGTTTAATCTGTGGACTGATTAATTAATTAGTGAATTAATTAATTAGGGTCACTGCTAATTGAATTGAGAACCTAGAGAGTCACACACAACAACTTGGTTACATGAGTTCAGGCTTAAAAAATGATTAAACGAGTTAATCGGGCCAAGAGGGTTCCACACGTGTGAAACCACACGTGTAAATATATATATATATATATTAAATAATTAAATGTGTTAATTATTTAATAGACTTTGGTTTAATTTTGAATTAAAAGGAAAGTCTTATTTTGGAGAAAAATAATCTAATTAATTAATTATGAATTAATTAATAAGATAAAATAAGTTATTTATTTTAAATAAATAAAGTATAAAAATTATCCAAAATTAGTTTGGATATTTTTAGCTCTCTTAAAGTTGATTTGAATTTGAATTCAAAGTCAAAGTTGGAAAGTACTTGATGATCAAGTAATAGGAGAGAGAGGGACCAAATCCTTGCCCAACAAGGATTGGGTTCGGCCGTCCCTCTCCCTTACCTATATATAGGGGAGCTCAAGCTCCCTTTTAGAGCCAATTGGCAATTCTTTTGGTTCATGTGTTGAACACCATCCTTTCTCCAAGATAAACGAAACCCTAGGTTAAGCCTAAACACTAAATAGAGAACTAGCATCCTTACTAGTTAGATTGTGATCAAGTTGGTGGACTATCTCTAGAGAGCTTCAAGTTAGAAGTTTGAAGATTCGAGCTTTACCAAGGAGAGGGGATCAAGCCGCAAGAAGAGCGCTCTTGGGTGGCTTGAAACACTTCAAGAAAGAACAAAAGAAAAGTAAGTTTTCTATCTCTACGAATTTGGTTACACGATTGCGAGTCCAAGGTTCTTTTGTTGGAAAAAAATTTTAAATTCCGCTGAATTCTGATTCGTGTTTTCCAACAAGTGGTATCAGAGCCACCTCGTTAATCGTGTTTCTGATTCGTCTCAATTATTCTGAATTTGGTAGAAAGTTTTAGGCTTAGATGCGAATTAGGTATTCATGAGTTCTTTTAGAAAGCCTGAAATACGAAACTGTAATTTTTCCTGAATTTCAAAATCTGTTTTCTCAAATCGTGTTTTTGAAAATCGTTTTAGTTGAAATTTATCTAAATCGATTTTTTTTTTAAATTGAAATGGGTTTTGGAGAAACCCAAAATACGAAACGAACACAAAATAGGACGAGCCTAGGCGTGCTAGCAAGTCGCACGCCCAGCCCGTCGCCACCGCCCAGCCCTCCCGCCCGCGCCTAGGCGCGCCCGTTCGCCTGTCCCGCAACCGCGCGGGAGAGCCGCCCGCACCGTCCCGCAATAGAGCGGGACGCCCTGGCCGAGACAAGCGCACGAGCCGCGGGCCCAGCGCGCACGCGGGCGGCAATTGCCGCACGCTGTGCGCACAGATGGCGCGCGCACGCGCCTAATGCCGCATGGCGGTGCCCTCCTTTGGGCAGGTGGTTTCGGGCCAATCTTCGTGTTTCGTGTTTCGTGTTTTCGGTCCTTGAAAATCCCGATTTAATTTTATTTTAATTTTATTTTTAAACATCAATTTTGCTAAAATAAAATTATTTTAAAATTTTGATTAAATTGGGATTTTTGAGAGATTAAAGCGATTTGGATTTTGGGAAAATTACGAACTTTATTTTCTGAAAATAATGAAAGAATAAAATTATTAATTTTGGAAATTAATTGAAATTTTATTGGTTTATTGTTTTTCGGGTTTTATTGAAAAGGCTCTTGAACAAGAATTGCATCTAAGTCGTGTTTTAAGTCATTAGTACTTGAAACGAGAATTTTAATTTATTGGCTAAATTTAAATTCTCGCAAAAGCATGTTAGGTGATCATGGGTTTAGATCTTTGTATGGTTTTAATTTATGTACATGGATGGTTTAAATTGGGGTTGGAGCCCTATAGTTGCGTTTTTCAATTGAGGTTGGAGCCTCACTTATGTGCGTATTGTTATGTGATTTATTATGTGGCTTTCCATATTACTGTTTTTGAGGCCGGGGTATGCCCCGTGTAATTGTCTAAGGCCAATATGAAGATTGCGCCTTCTTACTTTATGTCTTTTTCTTTTTATTGTAATTTGAGAGTAGAGATAGGTGGTGAGGTTTTATTTTCATTTTGGAGACAATGCACCCATGGAGTAAGATGGACCACATTCAAGTAACAAGGAGGCCATAAGTGAAGACCCCTCAAAATGTTAGGGATGGGAATCTCAATTGTAAAAATGTAATAGAGATAGGGCTCGTATTTTGTTACCACTTTCCCTTATGTGATTTAAACTGTTTATGTGGCATGTATGTTAAAACTTGTGATTGTGGAGTGGCTCCCACATATCGCGCATAAGATAGGTAGAACCCATGATCATTACATGTTAGTATCATGCTAGGACATGTTATCTGTTTATGTGCTTGTTTGAAATGCATTTAAGTGTACTTGCATTAATCAAGACTAATAAAATTGGATAACATATATGTTGGTGAGGTCGAACCGGACAACTCTCCGGTTGATTCGAAAATTCTCAATAAATATTAAGCTAATTTCGAACAAATAGGTATTTAATTCGAGATGTAAATTTTGAATTAAATTCCTAGTATTCCATCAATAGGTTTTAAGTTTAGTAAGTGAAACTAGTTATTGTCCGCGAGTCGTGGGATAGCTAGTGGAGCTTATTAGTTCTTAGTGACCTAATTGATCATTTTAAATGGTCAATATTTCGTGATCAATTTTAGCAAGGGCGATGTCCGCGAGTCGTGGGTCGTTCGAACTAAGTTTTGGTCATGATCTTATGATTGATGGGTCTAGCTTAACACCTAAGTAAATATGGATGTCGCACCAGTCGTGGGTCCATTTTGAAAGATAGGTGATGCAAAAACAATTACTAAGAATTCTAAAGGTGTTAGAATTGGTAAGTTGTACCTACCTAGGGTTTTACTTAGAATGTCCGCGAGTCGTGGGTTCGAGGTAAAATACCTAGGATCTTAGTACCCATTGGGAAACGTGTTCCTCTTAGATCTTTGGGAATTATAGATCTTTGAAAAAAAGTGGGAGCTACATTAGATTAAAGACCTTATCTTTTGTATATCGTTATAATTCAGCATGCTCACTAGTTCTCTGTTTTACCATTTAGGTCGTAGATTCTGTGATTCTCTACGTGTTTTGAAATGGCAACCAAAAACCCTCTTGTATCGATCCTCGAGTCAAACAAGTTGACTGGTCCCAACTATTCTGATATGCTGAGGAATCTAAAAATCATTTTAGATTCTGAGAAGAGAACTTATGTTCTCTTCGAAAGGGAGCCTAGTCCCGAAGGGGAGGCTCCCACTCGGGCCGGGCGGGACGCGATTCAGAAGTGGAAGGATGATAATCTCCAAGCCCGTTGCCTTATGTTGGCTAACATGTCTTCGGACTTGCAAAGGCAACATGAGGCCATGGAATTCGCTTGGGCGATTTACGACCACTTAAAGCAACTTTACCGCCCTTATGAACGTGTTACAAGGTATAACACTTCAAAGGAATTGTTCCACTTAAGAATGAGGGAAGGTTCAAGTGTCCATGAATATGGACTCAAGTTTCTCGCCCTTACTGAGAAACTTGCTTCCATGGACATGCCACTGAAAGATGAGCTTTCAGTGGATTTGTTGCTAGCTTCGCTCCCATCATTATTCAACACATTTGTCCATAACTTCAATATGAATCATGCTGCTGCTACTGTAGCTGAGCTGATTAGTCAGCTTGTGACTGCTGAAAGCACGATCAAGAAGGACAATAAGGTTTTGATGGTGAATGCTCCATCTTCCTCTTCTGGGCCTTCTAAAGGTAAGGGCAAGAAAGCCCAAAAGAAGAAGAAGAAACCCCTTAGGCCCACTGGTGGCATTTCGAAAGGGAAGGCCCAAAAGAAGAAGCGTGATCAGAAAGAGGATGTTTGCTTCCATTGTGGCAAAGAGGGACATTGGAGGAGAAACTGCCCAGAGTACAAGGCTACTCTATGTTAGGAATAGTGCCCTAGAAAGCCGATTGTATATCCGCTTTGTACTTTTCCTTATTGTAATCACAGACAATCTTTGAATGAAATAACGAATTGAGGCAACACTTCTTTATATGCTCTTGTTTGGTATGCGTTTACTTTAGCTGTGCATGTATGAGAACTCCCCTAATCCTGATGACTTTAGGACTCTACCATTTAGGTGAAATGGTTCATGAAACGAGCCCTGTATCACATAAGTCATGATTAGTAAAATACTCCAAGCCGATGAGTCCTACAGACAGTGGGAGTGTCAACCTGACTCCTCTAAGGCTTGCTTGTGGGATCACGCCCTTAAGAAGGACCACCTTGTTTCATGGAGGTGCAAAGTGTATAGTTGATGCGTGCGTGATACATGAGGGTGCTTACTTTAATAAGTAAGTTCACTGAGGTACCCCCTGTGAGAACATTCCTAAATGGGAAAGGAAGTTTCTATTTCAGGAAATGGAAACTTCCAGATTAGGAAATATCTTACGAGTCATTGATGTGATTAATTGACCCTTAGACTTGAGGTTCCTTGTCACTTTATGAGTTAACTCTGTAGTCTTAGGTATAAGCTTTCAAGGGTGTCGCCTTAGACAACTGATTCAAGGCTTATGCTGGGGCTGCACAAGTGACTCATGAAAGTGAATGAGAATCAAGAAAGGACCTACACTTGCATTTGCAAGGTGATCTCTTATTGTGTAAGTCATTCATATGCCATATGGAGTCCTTGGCCAAGGCAGTAGATCAAGACATCAAGAAAAGGGTTTCTTGGATTGAGATCAAATGGATATGAAATGCACTTAGCTTTAAGACCGGATTATTAGGGTTCTGATTATTCCCTTGCCCTAGATCTTGGTTGAGAGATAGTAAGTAGGAGGATTGTATCTCACATGAATCAATGACTTAAAGGTTCTGTCGAATCCGAACATTCCAATTCAGCTAGGGGTTAAACACCTGTTGCTAGACTATGGTGGTTTAATCTGTGGACTGATTAATTAATTGGTGAATTAATTAATTGGGGTCACTGCTAATTGAATTGAGAACCTAGAGGGTCACACACAACAACTTGGTTACATGAGTTGAGGCTTGAAAATGATTAAACGAGTTAATCGGGCCAAGAGGGTTCCACACGTGTGAAGTCACACGTGTGGCTCACGTGTGTGACACGTGTCACATATATATTAAATAATTAATTAGTTAATTATTTAATAGACTTTGGTTAATTTTGAATTAAAAAGAAAGTCTAATTTTGGAGAAAATAATCTAGTTAATTAATTACGAATTAATTAATTAGATAAAAATAAGTTATTTATTTTATAATAAATAAAGTATAAAATTATTCAAAAATAGTTTGGATATTTTTAGCTCTCTTAAAAGTTGACTAGAATTAGAATTCAAAGTCAAAGTTGGAAAATACTTGATGATCAAGTAATAGGAGAGAGAGGAACCAAATCCTTGTCCAATAAGGACTAGGTTCGGCCGCCCCTCCCCTTTCCTATATATAGGGGAGCTCATGCTCCCCTTTAGAGCTAATAGACAATTCTTGGTTCATGTGTCGAACACCTTCCTTTCTCCAAGATTAAATTAAACCCTAGGTTAAGCCTAAACACTAACTAGAGAACTAGCATCCTTACTAGTTAGATTGTGATCAAGTTGGTGGACTTTCTCTAGAGACTTCAAGTTAGAAGTTTGAAGATTCGAGCTTTACCAAGGAGAGGGGATCAAGCCGCTAGAAGAGCGTTCTTGGGTGGCTTGAAACGCTTCAAGAAAGAATAAAAGAAAAGTAAGTTTTCTATCTTTACGAATTTGGTTACACGATTGCGAGTTCTAGGTCCTTTTGTTGGGAAACATTTTTAAATTCCGCTGCTTTCTGATTCGTGTTTTCCAACAAGTGGTATCAGAGCCACCTCCTTAATCGTGTTTCTGATTCGTCTCAATTATTCTGAATTTGGTAGAAATTCTTAGGCTAAGATGCGAATTAGGTATTCATGAGTTCTTTTAGAAAGCCTGAAATACGAAACTGTAATTCTTCCTGAATTTCTGAAACTATTTTCTTAAATTGTGATTTTGAAAACCGTTTTGATTGAAATATGTTTAAATCGAATTTTTTTTTTTTTTTTAATTTTGGATTGTTTTGGTTTTTGAACTAAAAGTATGAAACACGAAATCGCGTTACGAAAATGCGAGCCTGACGTGCTAAGGCGTAGCACGCCAGGCCCGCGACCGCCCGCCCAGCAGTCCCGCAACCGCGCGGGACTGCCCGCCACTGATGCCCACCAGCGCCTAGGCCCCGCCTAGGCGCGCCTGCCCGCCTGTCCCGCAACCGCGCGGGACAGCAGCCCGCACGCTCCAGCAACCGCGCGGGAGCACCCGCCCGGTATCGCCCGCACGCGAGCAGCAGCAAGCTGCGCGCGTTGCGCACAGGGCGTGCACCTAGCGCGCGACGCTGCGCGGTGAGCCTATGCTCGTTCCGGGCGATTCCGGGCACGGTTTTGGCGTTTTCGTGTTTTCGTGTTTTCGGTCCTTGAAATCCCGATTTAATTTTTCTGAAAAATTTTATTTATTAAATTTGAATTCTTTTTGAAATAATTGTTTGAATTGGGATTTTGAAAATTTAAGCGATTTAAATTTGGAAAAATTACAATCTTTATTTTCTGAAAATAATGAAAGAATAAAATTATTAATTTTGGAAATTAATTGGAATTTTATTGGTTTATTGTTTTTCGGGTTTTATTGAAAAGGCTCTTGAACAAGAATTGCATCTAAGTCGTGTTTTAAGTAATTAGGACTTGAAACGAGAATTTTAATTTATTGGTTAAATTTAAATTCTTGCAAAAGCATGTTAGGTGATCATGGGTTTAGATCTATGTATGGTTTTAATTTATGCACATGGATGGTTTAAATTGGGGTTGGAGCCCTATAGTTGCGTTTTTCAATTGAGGTTGGAGCCTCACTTATGTGCGTACTGTTATGTGATTTATTATGTGGCTTTCCATATTACTGTTTTTGAGGCCGGGGTATGCCCCGTGTAATTGTCTAAGGCCAATATGAAGATTGCGCCTTCTTACTTTATGTCTTTTTCTTTTTATTGTAATTTGAGAGTAGAGATAGGTGGTGAGGTTTTATTTTCATTTTTGGAGACAATGCACCCATGGAGTAAGATGGACCACATTCAAGTAACAAGGAGGCCATAAGTGAAGACCCCTCAAAATGTTAGGAAGGGGAATCTCAATTGTTAAATGTAATAGAGATAGGGCTCGTATTTTGTTACCGCTTTCCCTTATGTGATTTAAACTGTTTATGTGGCATGTATGTTAGAACTTGTGATTGTGGAGTGGCTCCCACATATCACGCATAAGATAGGTAGAACCCATGATCATTACATATTAGTATCATGCTAGGACATGTTATATGTTTATGTGCTTGTTTGATATGCATTTAAGTGTACTTGCATTAATCAAGACTAATAAAATTGGATAACATATATGTTGGTGAGGTCGAACCGGACAACTCTCCGGTTGATTCGAAAATTCCCATTAAATATTAAGCTAATTTCGAACAAATAGGTGTTTAATTCGAGATGCAAATTTTGAATTAAATTCCTAGCATTCCATCAATAGGTTTTAAGTTTAGTAAGTAAAGCTAGTTATTGTCCGCGAGTCGTGGGATAGCTAGTGGAGCTTATTAGTTCTTAGTTACCTAATTAATCATTTTAAATGGTCAATATTTCGTGGTCAATTTTAGCAAGGGCGATGTCCGCGAGTCGTGGGTCGTTCGAACTAAGTTTTGGTCATGATCTTATGATTGATGGGTCTAGCTTAACGCCTAAGTAAATATGGATGTCGCACGAGTCGTGGGTCCATATTGAAAGATAGGTGATGCAAAAACAATTACTAAGAGTTCTAAAGGTGTTAGAATTGGTAAGTTGTACCTACCTAGGGTTCTTACTTAGAATGTCCGCGAGTCGTGGGTTCGAGGTAAAATGCCTAGGATCTTAGTACCCATTGGGAAATGTGTTCCTCTTAGATCTTTGGGAATTCTAGATCTTTGAAAAACAGTGGGAGCTACATTAGATTAAAGACCTTATCTTTTGTATATCGTTATAATTCAGCATGCTCACTAGTTCTCTGTTTTACCATTTAGGTCGTAGATTCTGTGATTCTCTACGTGTTTTGAAATGGCAACCAAAAACCCTCTTGTATCGATCCTCGAGTCAAACAAGTTGACTGGTCCCAACTATTCTGATTGGCTGAGGAATCTAAAAATCATTTTAGATTCTGAGAAGAGAACTTATGTTCTCTTCGAAGGGGAGCCTAGTCCCGAAGGGGAGGCTCCCACTCGGGCCGAGCTGGACGCGATTCAGAAGTGGAAGGATGATAATCTCCAAGCCCGTTGCCTTATGTTGGCTAGCATGTCTCCGGACTTGCAAAGGCAACATGAGGCCATGGAATTTGCTTGGGAGATTTACGACCACTTAGAGCAACTTTACCGCCCTCATGAACGTGTTACAAGGTATAACACTTCAAAGGAATTGTTCCACTTGAGAATGAGGGAAGGTTCAAGTGTCCATGAATTTGGACTCAAGTTTCTTGCCCTTACTGAGAAACTTGCTTCCATGGACATGCCACTAAAAGATGAGCTTTCAGTGGATTTGTTGCTAGCTTCGCTCCCACCATCATTCAACCCATTTGTCCTTAACTTCAACATGAATCATGCTGGTGCTGCTGTAGCTGAGCTGATTAGTCAGCTTGTGACTGCTGAAAGCACGATCAAGAAGGACAATAAGGTTTTGATGGTGAATGCTCCATCTTCCTCTTCTGGGCCTTCTAAAGGTAAGGGCAAGAAAGCCCAAAAGAAGAAGAAGAAACCCCTTAGGCCCACTGGTGGCATTTCGAAGGGGAAGGCCCAAAAGAAGAAGCGTGATCAGAAAGAGGATGTTTGCTTCCATTGTGGCAAAGCGGGACATTGGAGGAGAAACTGCCCAGAGTACAAGGCTACTCTAAAGAAAGGTATCTTTCTCGTTGAAGTAAATCTATCTATTAATTCTAGTTCTTGGGTACTTGATACCGGTTGTGGAACTCATATCTGTAATGATGTACAGATGCTAAGTGAAGTCCAACAACTCAAAGAAGGAGAATGTGTCTTGAAGATCGGTGATGGCTCAAACGTTGAAGCTCGAGCTTTAGGCACAATTAGATTAGATTTAGGTAGTTTTGAGTTAGTATTAAATAAAGTCCTTTATGTACCGAGCATTATTCGTAATATAATTTCAGTTCCAATATTAGATTGTGAAGGTTATGAAACTTATATTAAGAATGGTAAATATTTTGTCAAACGGAACAACTCTTCCGTTCATATCGGTACTCTAAGTAATGGACTTTACCTAACTCAAAATATCAATATTATGAATATACAACGAGAAACAAAGCGTAAGAGAGATGACAAAGTTTCAGATCCCTTATGGCACGCTAGATTAGGACACATTTCCAAGAACAAAATTAGCAAGATAAACACTTTAGGATCATTCTCTGAAAATGATCTCAAAGAGTTGACTTCTTGCGAATCCTGTCTCAAAGGAAAGATGTCCAAAGTTCCTTTTAAAGGAACTGTGGAACGTGCCACTAAGGTTTTGGATTTGATCCATACTGATGTTTGTGGACCGCTTAGTGTAAGCACTAGAAGCAATCATCAGTATTTCATAACCTTTATTGATGACTTTAGTCGGTATGGTTATGTATACTTAATGAAGTATAAATCTGAAGCTTTTGAGAAATTCTTAGAATTTCAAAAGGAGGTTGAGAACCAAACTGGTCACAAGATCAAAGCACTTCGATCTGATCGAGGAGGCGAGTATCTTAGTGAAGAATTCCTTAATCATCTCAAGGATAATGGGATTATCTCTCAGTGGACTCCTCCGGGAACTCCTCAGCTTAATGGAGTTTCTGAGAGAAGGAATCGAACCCTACTTGATATGGTTCGTTCCATGATGAGTTTCACTGACTTACCACCTTCTTTCTGGGGTTATGCCCTAGAAAGTGCAACAAAGATTCTGAATCTAGTTCCCTCTAAATCAGTCCCCAAAAACGCCCTATGAAATGTGGAATGGTAAAATCCCTAGTTATTCTTACTTAAGAATTTGGGGTTGTCCTGCTTACGTGAAGAGGACAGTGGGAGATAAGTTAGAATCTCGTTCTAACTTATGCTACTTTGTAGGTTATCCTAAGGAATCCATAGGATAGTACTTCTATGATCAATCTGAGCAAAAGGTGTTTGTTTCCAGAAATGCTACTTTTCTGGAGGAACCGTTCCTTAATGAAAAGAAAGGCAAGATCATAGAATTAGAAGAAGTACAAAGTGACCCCATACCACCCACTGAAGAAACGTCCCACTCTGATCAACCACAACCAATCACGAATTTCGATACATACGAAAACCCTCCTCTAAGGCGTTCTGAACGTACTCCTAGACAGCCGGAGAGATGGTATGGATTCTTCCATGAAATCTCTCAAAAGGATAATGATCCTTTAACATATGAGGAGGCACTTTCAGATTCTGACTCTGAACAGTGGATAGAAGCCATGAAATCCGAAATGGACTCCATGAACTCCAACCAAGTTTGGACCTTGGTAGATTTGCCTGATGGGGTCAAACCCATAGGTTGCAAATGGATCTTTAAGAGAAAGCTTGGAGTTGATGGAAGCATTGCAGCCTACAAAGCAAGACTGGTTGCAAAAGGATTCACTCAGAGAGGCGTGGATTTTGATGAAACCTTTTCACCAGTTGCAATGCAAAAGTCTATTTGGATCATGCTTGCCATTGCTGCATATTATGACTATGAGATATGGCAAATGGATGTGAAAACTGCCTTTCTCAATGGTGACATTGACAAAGACATTTATATGGAGCAACCCATAGGTTTCACATTCAGTGGGAGTGAGCAAAAGGTTTGCAAACTCCAAAGATCACTCTATGGATTGAAACAGGCTTCTAGGAATTGGAACATTCGATTTGATGAATCGGTCAAAGCGTTTGGCTTCATCCAAATTTCGAATGAATCATGTGTGTATAGAAAGGAATTGGAGACCTCAGTGCAATTCTTAGTACTTTATGTTGATGACATCCTTCTTATTGGGAATTCGAAGGATGACATGAAAGTGACTAAGTTATGGTTATCAAACTAATTCGAGATGAAAGATCTTGGTGATGCGTCCTATATCCTTGGAATTAAAATCTATAGAGATAGATCTAGAAGGTTAATAGGACTATCACAATCGATGTACATTGACAAAGTATTGAAAAGATTCAATATGGAGTCAGCAAAGGTTAAGAACCTTCCTATGAGTGTAGGAACATGTCTTTCAAAGAAGATGTGTCCTAAGACTAACCTTGAGATGGAAAGAATGACTCATACACCTTATGCATCAGCAATAGGTAGCATAATGTATGCAATGTTATGTACTCAACCGGATGTGGCTTATGCACTTAGTGTAACGAGTCGTTTCCAATCTGACCCTGGAGATGGTCACTGGGCTGCCGTGAAGAATATTCTTAAGTACTTGAAAAGTACTAAAGATTTATTCTTAGTTTACGGAGGACAGAAAGATCTTACTGTCGGAGGATACTGTGATGCAAGCTTTGCATCTGACTTAGATGATTTTAAGTCAATGTCAGGATACATTTTATGCCTAAACGGCGGAGCAGTGAGTTGGAAGAGTTCCAAGCAAACTACCACTGCAGATTCGACCACTGAGACCGAATACTTAGCTGCAAATGATGCAACTAAGGAAGGTGTTTGGATTGGAAACTTCATTCAAGAGTTGAATGTTGTTCCTAGCATGAAAGACCCCATTACTGTGTTTTGTGACAACACTGGGGCGGTTGCTCAAGCAAGAGAACCAAGATCTCACCAACGGACCAAGCACATTATGAGGAAGTATCACCTAATCCGTGATATTATCAAAAGAGGAGATGTGCTAATTGAGAGGGTCACATCAGCAGAGAACGTGGCAGATCCACTACTAAACCCCTTAGTCGAGAAGCTTTCCAAGGTCATCTTCAGAAGATGGGACTTAGAGTAGCTTTAGAATGGCTTTGACGGGCAAGTGGGAGATTGTTAGGAATAGTGCCCTAGAAAGCCGATTGTATATCCGCTTTGTACTTTTCCTTATTGTAATCACAGACAATATTTGAATGAAATAACGAATTGAGGCAACACTTCTTTATATGCTCTTGTTTGGTATGCATTTACTTTAGCTGTGGATGTATGAGAACTCCCCTAATCCTGATGACTTTAGGACTCTACCATTTAGGTGAAATGGTTCATGAAACGAGCCCTGTATCACATAAGTCATGATTAGTAAAATACTCCAAGCCGATGAGTCCTACAGACAGTGGGAGTGTCAACCTGACTCCTCTAAGGCTTGCTTGTGGGATCACGCCCTTAAGAAGGACCACCTTGTTTCATGGAGGTGCAAAGTGTATAGTTGATGCGTGCGTGATACATGAGGGTGCTTACTTTAATAAGTAAGTTCACTGAGGTACCCCGTGTGAGAACATTCCTAAATGGGAAAGGAAGTTTCTATTTCAGGAAATGGAAACTTCCAGATTAGGAAATATCTCACGAGTCATTGATGTGATTAATTGATCCTTAGACTTGAGGTTCCTTGTCACTTTATGAGTTAACTCTGTAGTCTTAGGTATAAGCTTTAAAGGGTGTCGCCTTAGATAACTGATTCAAGGCTTATGCTGGGGTTGCACAAGTGACTCATGAAAGTGAATGAGAATCAAGAAAGGACCTACACTTGCATTTGCAAGGTGATCTCTTATTGTGTAAGTCATTCATATGCCATATGGAGTCCTTGGCCAAGGCAGTAGATCAAGACATCAAGAAAAGGGTTTCTTGGATTGAGATCAAATGGATATGAAATGCACTTAGCTTTAAGACCGGATTATTAGGGTTCTGATTATTCCCTTGCCCTAGATCTTGGTTGAGAGATAGTAAGTAGGAGGATTGTATCTCACATGAATCAATGACTTAAAGGTTCTGTCGAATCCGAACATTCCAATTCAGCTAGGGGTTAAACACCTGTTGCTAGACTATGGTGGTTTAATCTGTGGACTGATTAATTAATTGGTGAATTAATTAATTGGGGTCACTGCTAATTGAATTGAGAACCTAGAGGGTCACACACAACAACTTGGTTACATGAGTTGAGGCTTGAAAATGATTAAACGAGTTAATCGGGCCAAGAGGGTTCCACACGTGTGAAATCACACGTGTGGCTCACGTGAGTGACACGTGTCACTGTTACACGTGTCACACACGTGTGTATATATATATATATTAAATAATTAATTAGTTAATTATTTAATAGACTTTGGTTAATTTTGAATTAAAAAGAAAGTCTAATTTTGGAGAAAATAATCTAGTTAATTAATTATGAATTAATTAATTAGATAAAAATAAGTTATTTATTTTATAATAAATAAAGTATAAAATTATCCAAAAATAGTTTGGATATTTTTAGCTCTCTTAAAAGTTGACTAGAATTAGAATTCAAAGTCAAAGTTGGAAAATACTTGATGATCAAGTAATAGGAGAGAGAGGAACCAAATCCTTGTCCAATAAGGACTAGGTTCGGCCGCCCCTCCCCTTTCCTATATATAGGGGAGCTCATGCTCCCCTTTAGAGCTAATAGACAATTCTTGGTTCACGTGTTGAACACCTTCCTTTCTCCAAGATTAAATTAAACCCTAGGTTAAGCCTAAACACTAACTAGAGAACTAGCATCCTTACTAGTTAGATTGTGATCAAGTTGGTGGACTTTCTCTAGAGACTTCAAGTTAGAAGTTTGAAGATTCGAGCTTTACCAAGGAGAGGGGATCAAGCCGCGAGAAGAGCGTTCTTGGGTGGCTTGAAACGCTTCAAGAAAGAATAAAAGAAAAGTAAGTTTTCTATCTTTACGAATTTGGTTACACGATTGCGAGTTCTAGGTCCTTTTATTGGGAAAAATTTTTAAATTCCGCTGCTTTCTGATTCGTGTTTTCCAACACTCTAAAGAAAGGTATCTTTCTCGTTGAAGTAAATCTTTCTATTAATTCTAGTTCTTGGGTACTTGATACCGGTTGTGGAACTCATATCTGTAATGATGTACAGATGCTAAGTGAAGTCCAACAACTCAAAGAAGGAGAATGTGTCTTGAAGATCGGCGATGGCTCAAACGTTAAAGCTCGAGCTTTAGGCACAATTAGATTAGATTTGTGTACCGAACATTATTCGTAATATAATTTCAGTTCCAATATTAGATTGTGAAGGTTATGAAACTTATATTAAGAATGGTAAATACTTTATCAAACGGAACAACTCTCCCGTTCACATCGGTACTCTAAGTAATGGACTTTATCTAACTCAGAATATCAATATTATGAATATACAACGAGAAACGAAGCGTAAGAGAGATGACAAAGTTTCAGCTCCCTTATGGAACGCTAGATTAGGACACATTTCCATGAACAGAATTAGCAAGATAAACACTTAGGATCATTCTCTGAAAATGATCTTAAGGAGTTAACTTCTTGCGAATCCTGTCTCAAAGGAAAGATGTCCAACGTTCCTTTTAAAGGGACTGTGGAACGTGCCACTAAGGTATTGGATTTGATCCATACTGATGTTTGTGGACCGCTTAGTCTAAGCACTAGAAACAATCATCAGTATTTCATAACCTTTAGTGATGACTTTATTCGGTATGGTTATGTGTACTTAATGAAGTATAAATCTGAAGCTTTTGAGAAATTCTTAGAATTTCAAAAGGAGGTTGAGAACCAAACTGGTCACAGGATCAAAGCACTTCGATCTGATCGAGGAGGCGAATATCTTAGTGAAGAATTCCTTAATCATCTCAAAGATAATGACATTATCTCTCAATGGACTCGTCCGGGAACTCCTCAGCTTAATGGAGTTTCTGAGAGAAGGAATTGAACCTTACTTGATATGGTTCGTTCCATGATGAGTTTCACTGACTTACCACCTTCTTTCTGGGGTTATGCCCTAGAAAGTGCAACAAAGATTTTGAATCTAGTTCCCTCTAAGTCAGTCCCTAAAACGCCCTATGAAATGTGGCATGGTAAAATCCCTAGCTATTCTTACTTAAGAATTTGGGGTTGTCCTGCTTACGTGAAGAGGACAGTGGGAGATAAGTTAGAATCTCGTTCTAACTTATGCTACTTTGTAGGTTATCCTAAGGAATCCATAGGATACTACTTCTATGATCAATCTGAGCAAAAGGTGTTTGTTTCCATAAATGCCACTTTTCTTGAGGAACCGTTCCTTAAAGAAAAGAAAGGCAAGATCATAGAATTAGAGGAAGTACTAAGTGACCCCACGCCACCCACTGAAGAAGCGTCCCCTACTGATCAACCACAACCATTCACGAATTTCGATACACACGAAAATCCTCCTCTAAGGCGTTCTGAACGCACTCCTAGACAGCCGGAGAGATGGTATGGATTCTTCCATCAAATCTCTCAAAAGGATAATGATCCTTTAACATATGAGGAGGCACTTTCAGATTCTGACTCTGAATAGTGGATAGAAGCCATGAAATCCGAAATGGACTCCATGAACTCCAACCAAGTCTGGACCTTGGTAGATTTGCCTGATGGGGTCAAACCCATAGGTTGCAAATGGATCTTTAAGGGAAAGCTTGGAGTTGATGGAAGCATTGCAGCCTACAAAGCAAGACTGGTTGCAAAAGGATTCACTCAAAGACCCAGCGTGGACTTTGATGAAACTTTTTCGCCAGTTGCAATGCAAAAGTCTATTCGGATCATGCTTGCCATTGCTGCATATTATGACTATGGGATATGGCAAATGGATGTGAAAACTGCCTTTCTCATTGGTGACATTGACAAAGACATTTATATGGAGCAACCCATAGGTTTCACATTCAGTGGGAGTGAGCAAAAGGTTTGCAAACTCCAAAGATCAATCTATGGATTGAAACAGGCTTCTAGGAATTGGAACATTCGATTTGATGAATCAGTCAAAGTGTTTGGCTTCATTCAAATTTCGAATGAATCCTGTGTGTATAGAAAGGAATTGGAGACCTCAGTGCAATTCTTAGTGCTTTATGTTGATGACATCCTTCTTATTGGGAATTCGAAGGATGGCATGAAAGTAACTAAGTTATGGTTATCGAACCAATTCGAGATGAAAGATCTTGGTGATGCGTCCTATATCCTTGGAATTAAAATCTATAGAGATAGATCTAGAAGGTTAATAGGACTATCACAGTCGATGTACATTGACAAAGAATTGAAGAGATTCAATATGGAGTCAGCAAAGGTTAAGAACCTTCCTATGAGTGTAGGAACATGTCTTTCAAAGAAGATGTGTCCTAAGACTAACCTTGAGAAGGAAAGAATGACTCATACACCTTATGCATCAGCAATAGGTAGCATAATGTATGCAATGTTGTGTACTCGACTGGATGTGGCTTATGCACTTAGTGTCACAAGTCGTTTCCAATCTGACCCTGGAGATGGTCACTGGGCTGCCGTGAAGAATATTCTTAAGTACTTGAAAAGTACTAAAGATTTATTCTTAGTTTACGGAGGTCAGAAAAAGATCTTACTGTCGAAGGATACTGCGATGCAAGCTTTGCATCTGACTTAGATGATTTTAAGTCAATGTCAGGATACATTTTCTGCCTAAACGGCGGAGCAGTGAGTTGGAAGAGTTCCAAGCAAACGACCACTGCAGATTCGACCGCTGAGGCCGAATACTTAGCTGCAAATGATGCAGCTAAGGAAGGAGTTTGGATTAGAAACTTCATTCAAGAGTTGAATGTTGTTCCTAGCATGAAAGACCCCATTACTATGTTTTGTGACAACACTGGGCCGGTTGCTCAAGCAAGAGAACCAAGATCTCACCAACGGACCAAGCACATTATGAGGAAGTATCACCTAATCCGTGATATTATCAAAAGAGGAGATGTGCAAATTGAGAGGGTCACATCAGCAGAGAACGTGGCAGATCCACTTACTAAACCCCTTAGTCGAGAAGCTTTCCAAGGTCATCTTCAGAAGATGGGACTTACACTAGCTTTAGAATGGCTTTGACGGGCAAGTGAGAGATTGTTAGGAATAGTGCCCTAGAAAGCCGAATGTATATCCGCTTTGTGCTTTTCCTTATTGTAATCACAGACAATCTTTGAATGAAATAACAAATTGAGGTAACACTTCTTTATATGCTCTTGTTTGGTATGCGTTTACTTTATCTGTGCATGTATGAGAACTCCCCTAATCCTGATGACTTTAGGACTCTACCATTTAGGTAAAATGGTTCATGAAACGAGCCCTATATCACATAAGTCATGATTAGTAAAATACTCCAAGCCGATGAGTCCTACAGACAGTGGGAGTGTCAACCTGACTCCTCTAAGGCTTGCTTGTGGGATCACGCCCTTAAGAAGGACCACCTTGTTTCATGGAGGTGCAAAGTGTATAGTTGATACGTGCGTGATACATGAGGGTGCTTACTTTAATAAGTAAGTTCACTGAGGTGCCCCGCGTGAGAACATTCCTAAATGGGAAATGAAGTTTCTATTTCAGGAAATAGAAACTTCCAGATTAGGAAATATCTCACGAGTCATTGATGTGATTAATTGATCCTTAAGACTTGAGGTTCCTTGTCACTTTATGAGTCAACTCTGTAGTCTTAGGTATAAGCTTTAAAGGGTGTCGCCTTAGACAACTGATTCAAGGCTTATGCTGGGGCTGCACAAGTGATTCATGAAAGTGAATGAGAATCAAGAAAGGACCTACACTTGCATTTGCAAGGTGATCTCTTATTGTGTAAGTCATTCATATGCCATATGGAGTCCTTGGCCAAGGCAGTAGATCAGGACATCAAGAAAAGGGTTTCTTGGATTGAGATCAAATGGATATGAAATGCACTTAGCTTTAAGACCGGATTATTAGGGTTCTGATTATTCCCTTACCCTAGATCTTGGTTGAGAGATAGTAAGTAGGAGGATTGTATCTCACATGAATCAATAACTTAAAGGTTCTGTCGAATCCAAACATTCCAATTCAGCTAGGGGTTAAAAACCTGTTGCTAGACTATGGTCGTTTAATCTGTGGACTGATTAATTAATTAGTGAATTATTAATTAGGGTCACTGCTAATTGAATTGAGAACCTAGAGGGTCACACACAACAACTTGGTTACATGAGTTAAGGCTTAAAAAATGATTAAACGAGTTAATCGGGCCAAAAGGGTTCCACACGTGTGGGTCACGTGAGTGACACGTGTCCTTGTGACACGTGTCCCACACGTGTAAATATATATATTGTACATATATATATATATATATTAAATAATTAAATGTGTTAATTATTTAATAGACTTTGGTTTAATTTTGAATTAAAAGGAAAGTCTTACTTTGGAGAAAAATAATCTAGTTAATTAATTATGAATTAATTAATAAGAAAAAATAAGTTATTTATTTTAAATAAATAAAGTATAAAAATTATCCAAAATTAGTTTGGATATTTTTAGTTCTCTTGAAGTTGATTTGAATTTGAATTCAAAGTCAAAGTTGGAAAATACTTGATGATCAAGTAATAGGAGAGAGAGGGACCAAATCCTTGCCCAACAAGGATTGGGTTCGGCCGTCCCTGTAATACCCCGACTCACAGTCGGTACAGGTAAATTATGTGATTTAATATTATTTGCGTTTTAGATTATTTGTATAGGACTATTTTGAATTATTTGAACTTATATGAATTATGTGAATTAATGTTGCATGTGATTTATTCGTTTAACTTGAGTTGGCCTTATTTGAACCTGTATTTGTTGAACCGAACCAACTTGAACCGGGAACCTTGAACCGAACCCGGGAACCGAACCGGTCCAGCCCTTAAAGGCTGAACCATTCTTCCTTTCTCCTTTCTTACGTTCAAAGCAGCAACTCTTGTCCAAGCTAGAAGCCAAAACCCCAAGTTTGATCATCCAACTTCCCAAGCCAAGTTCTCTCTCGTTTCTTCGTCTTTTCTCGAACTTAGGTAGGTTTCGGAATCCCCTCGTCATGCTTGTCATTTATATGGTTTAATTTCTGAGTTTGGAGTGAGTTTTGCATGCCTTTGCTTCCCTACGTGAATAGTAAGGGTTTAATGAAAAATGAGATTACTTGCTCTTTGCTTGTTGTAATTGATCCCTAGCTTCATTTATGAGTTGTATATGTTGTATGTGTTGCATTTATTGCATTTAATCTTTGGTTGGTTGAGCATTTATGAATGATCATGATTTTTGCTTGAATATTGCATTCCCTTGATCATGCTTTTTAATTCCGTTTTCGTGCGTTATTTGAGTGTTTATATGTCAAGCATGATTTATATGTATTGTTTGTGCATTTTGAGAAGTTGTGGCAAATTTTAGGGTTGGTTTTTGGCCATTTTTGGCTCAAAAACGAGCTTCCCCTGTTTTCTGTAAAAATTTTCTGCTCCAGCTTTCGAACCAGGCCGGAACGGCCGTTCCCGCCCAGTTTCAAACTGGGAACGACCGTTCCCAGGCCTTTACTGTTCATGCCGAGAGTGGGAACCGTTCCCATGGCCGGAACCCTCCTACTGGGTCAAATCCGCGGGGGTGGATTTTTCCCTTTGGAAAAATCCGCGAGGGTGGATTTGAGGCAGTAGCTCTGGAAAAATCCGCTAGGGTGGATTTTTCCCTTTAGAAAAATCCATGGGGGTGGATTTTGCCACTTTTTCTCTTTGCCTTGTTTATGCATTTGTATGATTTTAAATGCTTTTCTTTTGCATATCAATTGTTATAAATTGATTGTTTTGCATAATAGATTGTAAATAAATATGTTATGCTATGATTTGTGAATTCTATGATTTAATTGTGACATTTTATCTATGAGCATGAATCATGCATTTTGCCGAGCGTCTTCTTTGGTTCATATAGAGTCTAAGTCTTGGGCTTTCGTGTTTTCTTTTCAGAGAAGGTTCCAGTTGACGAGCCCGAGGAATAGGTTGTTCACGTTTGCTCATATTTTTGTCAAGCACAAGGTGAGGTTTAGGAATTTTATTAGCTAAGCGACCTAAAGCCTTATGTGATGTTTTCCGGCCGTGCATGTGACTATATATTATATATATATAGATATGTACGTGTTGATTAGAATACGTTTATGATCTTGTGAACAACTTTGTTTTGGAAAAGATATTAAATAAGCTTATGTAAGCTATGTTTGGAAAAGGCTTTACAATTCTGTTAGCGAGATTGCCATGAAAGATTTGGCATTTGATATGATATGATTTGTATGTGTGGATCCAAGGAGCTACGAGTAAGGAACCCTCGGGACGGTTCGGGCCGTCGAGGTTCGGCCTGTGCGTAGTCTCCATCCGTTATATCACACGCGACCCCTGGGAGTTTGGGAAGGTGTGATATTTCGATGCCTTCGGCGTAAAAACCGGGGAGGGCACGATGTGGGTTCGCTACCCCTCGTGAGTCTGTATATGTCTGGATGGTTAGGGCCGCCGGTGGCTCTTCCATCATTGGTGTAGAGGTTGATATGTATGATTTCTGTTTTGTTTGTTCTGAGGAGTAAAGGTTGGAAGCTCGTTCTCGCCGAGCATTATGTTTTGTTATGTATGGTTGAGAAGTATGAATCGGGATAGCGTTTATGAAATGTTTAAAGTATATGTATTTGTTTTGGAAAGTTTTAGTTTGTAAAACCTATTCCGGTTCGTAATTTCGCCCTTTGCTTTGTGCTCTGCTCTATATATATGTAGGGTGTGGGTGTGCGTTAGCCCCCTCACTCAGTCAGTTGACTGACTCCTCGTTTACTCTTTCAGTTGTAGGTTTTGGGAGCGTGAGCTAGGCGGAGAAGTGTGTCTGCTTTATACACTTGTCGGTCTAGGTTTCGTTAGGTGCATTTACATATCTGCACTTTATTATTTTGTAGTTGTATAGTTATGATTTGTATATACCTGCTTATCATTTTGTTCGAGCCGTGATGGCTTTTGTACAGGAATTGTTGGTACCTATATGTAAATACTATATGGCTAATTAGGTGTTGGTACCTATATATATATGTGTGATGATGATTTTGCTCGTGGCTTTTATTTATTCGCTTCCGCGCACTCTGTTTCCGTTTGGGTCTAGCTCCGCCTAGCCTAGAGTGTGTGTTTGGTCTCCCGTTCGCTATGATTCGGATTCGGGTGCGGACATCCCATTTCGTATTCGGGTTCGGATTATGGTGCGGGGGATGTGGCCCTACGTGTGGGTGCTACAGTCCCTCTCCCTTACCTATATATAGGGGAGCTCAAGCTCCCCTTTAGAGCCAATTGGCAATTCTTTTGGTCCATGTGTTGAACACCATCCTTTCTCCAAGATAAACGAAACCCTAGGTTAAGCCTAAACACTAACTAGAGAACTAGCATCCTTACTAGTTAGATTGTGATCAAGTTGGTGGACTATCTCTAGAGAGCTTCAAGTTAGAAGTTTGAAGATTCGAGCTTTACCAAGGAGAGGGGATTAAGCCGCAAGAAGAGCGTTCTTGTGTGGCTTGAAACGCTTCAAGAAAGAACAAAAGAAAAGTAAGTTTTCTATCTCTACGAATTTAGTTACACGATTGCGAGTCCAAGGTCCTTTTGTTGGAAAAAATTTTTAAATTCCGCTGCTTTCTGATTCGTGTTTTCCAACACTAACATCCCCTATTCGAACTCAACAACAATACCCAACAATAATTGATGGAAATTAGCACAAAACCATTACAATAACTTTGGAAAAACATATATTTCCATCTCCCACATAAGAATTCATTCAAAATCATTGGAAACATTCATTCTCTCTTTATGTTTCATGCAAAAAGCTTGGAACTCCATTAATGGAAATTCAAGGTTTAGTCACTTTACACCAAATTCATGTTTATAGAAGTAATCAAAGAGATGGAATGATCATATTTGTTGCAATAAACTCAATTTAAACTATAGATGATCACCTAACAAGATTCAAGCTTTCATTTCACTATTCATGCTCATCACTAACCCTCATGAATTTCTAACATAAATCATACTTCTTATGGATGAAAATATACATGAAGATGAGGAGATTTCATATCTATCCTTACCTTGGAAGAAGAATGGATGAGAGTTGATCTTGAGCTCAAGGTTTGGTTAATCAAGAATAGGGTTTCTTGGAGCTTATCTTGTTTTCTTGAGATGATGATAATGATCGATGATTATGGAAGATAGGAGAAAGAAAAATCAGCTATTAAGGATGAAGAAATGGGTGAAATACGGTTTGAACTGGATCCGGAAAGGATTTGAAGGATCAAGTATTATCATAAAGATCATATGAGTTGAAATATGCTCTGTCGGGGATTGAAATGAGATCGAAAAGGTGTGAGGTGAAACTCATCGGTTAGGAATTGTCAAAACAAGTTCAACCTCAAAGACTGATCACGATTTGGAGGTCCGGAGCTCAAGATATCGCGAAAACCGTTCAAGGTTGCTTATCATTCAAATAGGTCCCTAAACTTCAAAAAGTGGCAATTAAGCCCAAAGCTCAATATTCAATTGAGTCCAAAACACTCAAATAAGTTTCAATGAAGTCCTCGACATACGGAAATAACACCATTACATGTAATTAACACCAAATTCACGAAATTCACATTCCCACGAATCCGTTCATGTATTTATAGCTCCCATTAGAATTCATATAAAATTTAAACTAGTCATTAAAATTATAACCAATTTTAAGCAATTAACCGAAATGTAAAATCACGTACTTCAACCAAATACACACGTCTGAAAACACGGGGCGTTACATTTTATACGATATATACGTTTGTTTTAAAAATGGATTTTGGTGTGCAAAACCCTATTCCCGGTTCATAGTCTTTTCTTTAATACCTATTATGCTCTATATATATGTATCGTGTGAGTGTGTTCAGCCCCCTCACTCAATCGAGTTGTAGACAGACCCCTCTCCTTTTTCCCCCCCTTAGTTGCAGGTGCAGGGTTCGTGTAGCACCCTTACACGTGGAGGTGCCACACCGCCGCACTACAGGTCAATCCACATACGTAACGAGTAATCCGTACATGAACTAACTTATAGCGAACGGGTGACAATGCAAATAAAAGAACACGCTAGCTAGGCGGGACTAGACCCTCATGCGCAAAATAAATCTAATACATGAAACGCATAATATTCACATATATAAGTGCTCAAACTACTAACATGATACTCTGAAATGCTAATTCATGGAAAGAAACGCTATGCCAAACTCAGCTGGATAAAAGACACGACCCGACTCCCGCCTAGCACGCCACGAATAAAACATGAAAGGTGGAGGCGTCAGTCTGTGAAGACCGAGTGAGGGGCATAACTATATATAAACACAAGTAGCATGCAAGTTATAATCTCGGGTAAGGTTTTGTAACTAAATAATATAAGTACAAGAATAACATAGAACTCGCCCGAGATTACAACTATCAAGTTTAACACGATCATCATGTTTATAATCATCAGTGGCCCTGGCGAGGGGAGTGCACGATCTCCAACCAAACCTCGACAGTGAACAAGGGTTACACTTTCATTTAATTATGTTATCATACAAGTCATTATGGTGCACACGATTAATAACACGAAATCCATCCTTCACCATTAGTGGTGGGTTTTCAAGACCCAAACCACCCACGATAACACGATGTACGTCGGGAGCATGACTCCCACGTACGGGACTCCTTCCTCCACCAAACCTTCTGGTGGATTCAGGGGGCATCCCCGCGGTGTGAGAGAGGTGTGTGAGTTGCCCGTCAGCCCTATGCTTTCCCGGTTAGCTCAAACACTCACTCTCGGGCCCATAATGCACGATACATGATAATTCGCCAAACTTCATCACGGTTCAATCACGATAACACGATACACAGCTTGCTTGTCATGAACATGATTAGTTTTCAAGAAACACGACTGGTAACACGATACACGGGTAGTTGTTAAATCCTTTGTTCTTGGAAAACGATTATAAAGATATATATATATATATATATATGTAATTTGTCCGAAATCCACGTAAAGGTTATATGGTTCTATATAACTAATAGCTAAACCTCACCTTTACAGATAAAATGCAAGTCAAGACAAGGCCTATGGCCCCTGCTCCACGTCACGAGAAGATAATCTGTGCAAGGGATACATGTATACATGAGACTTGACTCTAAATGGACCAAATATGACGAACGGTGAAAATGCAACGAGATGAAGAGCAACACGCAATGTAGCATGAAAATATCTTGTTTTGACATGTATTCAATCATATAATAGCAATTTGGGATCAAATAATGCATTGGATCAACATGCTAAAAATCGGATTTTATGCAGAAAGTTTTGTTCTGTCAGACATGTGGGAACGACTGTTCCAGATTCCCTTTGAAAATGGGAAGGGCCATTCCCGTGGCCCTTTAAAATGCGCCAACGTTTTATATTTTGAAAACGCACTGAGGCTGGGAACGGCCCTTCTGGCACGCAAGCCAAAATGGGAACGACCGTTCCCATAATGCCATGAGGCGGGAATGGCCGTTCCCAGTTTCTGCAACTGAAAACAGAGCAGAAACAGGGGATGGCTATGGGAAACATTAATAGAGCAACGAAGCTCACGTTTGATCACAAAAAGGGCATGAATTTCTGGTAATATTCAAGCATATATGTTCAAGATATGATAATATATCACTTAAACACATAAACCATGAAAAATCATCAAGATTTCCAAGTTTCATGTTCATGTTTCTTTTGATCACTCAAGCTCAATTTTCCAATAATTCAAGCTCTAAATCAAGATAAAATCATATAATCATGTTTCAATCAGTCAATAACTCATTTATGCAATAATTCTCAAACCCTAACTAATCTATATTTGATCAAGATTCATCAACCATGCAAATACCAACCTTGAAATGAAAGAAATGAAGGAGAAAGATAGAGAGGATGATCAAGCTTCAATTCTTGCAATATTTCTTGAAAAATCTTTTTGGTCCTTTCTTGGGAGAGAAAGATTGAAGCAGCACTGGACCTTTTCATCGTATTGGAATCCTGTCCTGATCCCGAAACTAGGTCCGGTTCGAATACTCTCGACTTCCTTGCATTATTTGAATCCTCGACTTTCAATGCTTTAGTGGTAGCCTTGGCCCAGGTACTTGTGTTAGCAGCTTTCAAGGCATCCTGGATATCCAGCCTAAGTCCCTGCACGAATTGTGTCGCCTTGTGAAAGTCATCGTTTGCTATATTGGGAGCGTAGCGAGACAGTCTCTTGAACTCTGCAATGTACTCGCCAACAGATCTCCCTTCTTGCTTCCACTCAGTAAATTCCCTTAACCTGCGAGTGTGAGAAGCTGGTGGAATGAACTTATTTATGAATTCCTGAATAAATACTTCCCAGGTAATAGCTTCCCCGGTAGCCTCTAGTACAATGTGAGTACTCTCCCACCATGAATACGCCTCGCCCTGGATCAGGGTAAGAGTGCAGCGAGCTTTTTCCTGAGTGTCACACGGGATAAGCTGCCAAATTCTTTCTACTTCCTTTAACCACATCTCTACCTGGATATCATCGCCCCTATAAAACTTGGGACGTTGCTGATTCTGAAATTCCCGTAGTATAGCGGAGATAGGGTTCTCCTGTGGTGCTAATGGCGCAGGTGGTGCTGGAGGAACCCGTTCTTGAAGTCTCTGATCGACTAACCCGACCAATGCATTCATGAAATCTTGTGGCTGAGCAGGAGGGGGTGAAGGAGCATGGGAAGAATAATCATGATGATGTCTCCTATGTCCAGGTGAACGATCACGGCGAGATTTATTTCGAGGCATCCTGTATCCGAAACACTAGATATGCATGTTGGATTAAGAAATGCTAATAAGCCTAATTGAGTTCATAAGATGCAAGTATAACACATAATTAAAATAGGTCAAGATCAATTAATTAACAATTAATAGCAGAAATCAATGCAAGGCACAAGTTATCAAGTAATTTAATTAATTTAAGTAAGTTCAAGTTGTTCCAAGTAAGATGCAAGACTCACAAATTGCCAATTAATCCTATGCCATTTGACCTAGACTCACGAGACCCAACACGACACGAGAACCTCGGTTTTGTAACCGGGCTCTGATACCACTTAAGATGTAGCACCCTTACACGTGGAGGTGCCACACCCCCGCACTATAAGTCAATCCACATACGTAACGACTAATCCGTACATGAACTAACCTATAGCGAACGGGTGACAATGCAAATAAAAGAACACGCTAGCTAGGCGGGACTAGACCCTCAAGTGCAAAATAAATCTAATACATGAAATTCAAAAGCGGAAGCATGGTAATATCGTATCATCATTTCAATACATTATTATCTTCCAAATAATATTCACATATATAAGTGCTCAAACTACTAACATGATACTCTGAAATGCTAATTCATGGAAAGAAACGCTAAGCCAGACTCAGCTGGATAAAAGACACGACCCGACTCCCGCCTAGCACGCCACGAACGAAACCTAAAAGGTGGAGGCATCAGTCTGTGAAGACCGAGTGAGGGGCATAACTATATATAAACACAAGTAGCATGCAAGTTATAATCTCGAGTAAGGTTTTGTAACTAAATAATATAAGTACAAGAATAATATAGAACTCGCCCGAGATTACAACTATCAAGTTTAACACGATCATCATGTTTATAATCATCAGTGGCCCTGGCGAGGGGCGTGCACGATCTCCAACCAAACCTCGACAGTGAACAAGGGTTACACTTCCATTTAATTAAGTTATCATACAAGTCATTATGTTGCACACGATTAATAACACGAAATCCATCCTTCACCATTGGTGGTGGGTTTGTAAGGCCCAAACCACCCACGATAACACGATGTACGTCGGGAGCATGACTCCCACGTACGGGACTCCTTCTTCCACCAAACCTCCCGGTGGATTCAGGGGGCATCCCCACGGTGTGAGAGAGGTGTGTGAGTTACCCGTCAGCCCTATGCTTTCCCGGTTGGCTCAAACACTCACTATTGGGCCCATAATGCACGACACACGATAATTCGCCAAACATGATCACGGTTCAATCACGATAACACGATACACGACTTGCTTGTCATGAACAAGATTAGTTTTCAAGAAACACGACTGGTAACACGATACACGGGTAGTTGTTAAATCCTTTGTTCTTGGAAAACGATTATAAAGATATATATATATATATATATATATATATATATATATATATACATATATATGTAATTTGGCTGAAATCCACGTAAAGGTTATATGGTTCTAGATAACTAATACCTAAACCTCACCTTTACCGACAAAATACAAGTCAAGACACGGCCTATGGCCCCTGCTCTATATCACGAGAAGATAATCTGTGCAAGGGATACATGTATACATGCATGAGACTTGACTCTAAATGGACCAAATATGACGAACGGCGAAGCTGCAACGAGATGACGAGCAACACGCAATGTAGCATGAAAATATCTTGTTTTGACATGTATTCAATCATATAATAGCAATTTGGGATCAAAGAATGCATTGGATCAATATGCTAAAAATCGGATTTTATGCAGAAAGTTTTGTTCTGTCAGACATGTGGGAACGGCCGTTCCGGATTCCCTTTGAAAATAGGAAGGGCCGTTCCCGTGGCCCTTTAAAACGCTCCAACGTTTTATATTTTGAAAACACGCTGAGGCTAGGAACGGCCCTTCCGGCATGCAGGCCAAAATGGGAACGGCCGTTCCCAGGTTCGCCAGCCCACTTTGAATTAAAAGAATGGGAACGACCGTTCCCATAATGCCTTTAGGCGAGAATGGCCGTTCCCAGTTTCTGCAACTGAAAACAGAGCAGAAACAGGGGATGGCTACTGGAAACATTAACAGAGCAACAAAGCTCCCGTTTGATCACAAAAAGGGCATGAATTTCTGGTAATATTCAAGCATAAATCATCAAGATTTCCAAGTTTCATGTTCATGTTTCTTTTGATCACTCAAGCTCAATTTTACAATAATTCAAGCTCTAAATCAAGATAAAATCATATAATCATGCTTCAATCAGTCAATAACTCATTTATGCAACAATTCTCAAACCCTAACTAATCTATATTTGATCAAGATTCATCAACCATGCAAATACCAACCTTGAAATGAAAGAAATGAAGGAGAAAGATAGAGAGGATGATCAAGCTTCAATTCTTGCAATATTTCTTGAAAAATCTTGATGCAAATGGAAGAAATATTTTCTTATTTGTTGGGGCTGAGGTTCGGTAAGCAAGGAAGCAAATTTAGAGATGATATGATCACAAATGAATTAACTTGGAAGCTTAAAGATGATATACCGATTCATCCATTTTTGATTTGTGTGAAATGCCACAATTTGCCATATAATCCTTCAAGTGTTCAAGTCATGCAATTGAGGATATGTAGTTTTGAAATATGGTCAATTAAGTCCTTGAAAAGTTATACAATTAAGTCCCCAAAGTTAAGAAAATAATCAAGTAGGGGCAATTTGGGTAATTAAAGCATTTTCGGAAATTATTTCATGCAATAAATGTTTTCAAGTTATGAAATAAATTATAAGTTTAATATGAATTCATGAAATTATAATAAAATGTAAATTATAAAATTATAATGAAACGTAAGAAATTAATTACTAAAATCGGGGCATTACAGTTCGGGTCGTGCTAGGCGGCGGTCATCTTTTGGATCTTTTGAGTCAAGTTGTTCGAGTCTTTTTACATTCTGCATCTTTATCATTATGCCTTGAACTTTAAATATGTATAAGCCTGAGATTATGTATTTAATGTATCTTGTTGATTTGATATGATTCGGGACAGGTTTCTAGGATAAGAATGAACCCATTGTACTTATGTATTTATGTTTTATGTTTGATTTATGGGATTAGGTATCTATGCTAGTTGAACCAGTCGCTTGTTTATATTTGGGATCTTTCTTGATTGAATGTATTTGTGATCCTGTTGCTTCCACATTTGATTTTGTTATCGTGGCGAACTCTGTTTTAGGGTCTAGACCGCCTAGCCTAGGGGCGTGTTTTTATTTATCTTCCATTCGCCATGGCTTGGTGCGTGTGCGGAGTTCCCATTTCGTTACACGTGTCGGGCTATGGTGCGGGGGATGTGGTGCCCTTCGCTCCGGGGTACTACAGTTTAGCCACTTTACATTTTGTTTTTCCGTCAACATTTATTGGTATTTTAAATTTGGAATGAGTTGTTCGCCCTCTGGGTAAAAGCGCAGCTGCTACACCAAAAGTTGTTACATCTAGTGCTATATTACCTTTTGATCTTACATCAACTAAAAGACCAAGGTATAAATAAGTTTTTCCACTTCCTCCAGGACCATATATAAAATAAATAGCACTTGTATTTGCATATAATGTTTTAGTAATTGTATTAAATGCTAGTCTTTGATCATTATTTAATTTCTCAATTGAAAGTAAATCTGTAACGTCCCGCTCGTTCGGCCGTACAGGTACACGCTTTCAAGAGTGTTTCGTACACGTTAATTTATTTATTTATGCCTTTACGTATTTATTTAATTGATTATATGCCTAATTGATTATTTGAATAATTATTTGTTATATTTTGTTATATGTTTTGACCCCGTTTGATCCTTCGTTCTATCCGTGTGACCCCATATTTGCTCCTTCGTATGTAACTATGTGATATGCAAGAAATATGTTTATTATGAATATGTCTACGCGTTCGTTTTATGTTTTTGGAGTTTGTTGGATACGGTTTTCGAACCGTTTTGTTTGATAGGGACATGAGGGCCTAACTTGTTTTGGCGCACCTTCTGCTCCGGAAGGCGTATCTTGGGCTTGGGAATTCGGATTCGAATTCCAGAAGAAGATTCAGACTCCTAATGAAGAATGGAAGCTTTGGAACCTGACTTTGTACTTTTCTAAGCCCATTTGATCCTCCGAATTTCGTCTGAAACACCACCCGTTTGACAGCTTTGCCATGTGCGCCCGTTTTATTCATAACCGACCCATTTCTTATCCGAATCGCCCCATACTAGAACCCATTTGACCCTAACTTAACCCTATTTCAACCCATTTGCTCCTCATTTCGGTCCAAGGGAAGAAAAAGAAGGAAAAGCAGCCGTTCATCCCGAGAGAGAAGGAAAAGGGGGAAATCCCTATTCATTTTGCAAGTTCTTGCTCCGTACACCTTGGATTCGCATCAAATTTGAAAGGTAAGTCCATGATTATATTATCCATCCTTTCCTCTTTATTTGGACTCCTTATTTGCTGAAATCCATGGAGAATTGATTGAGTTATGGATAATATGATGAATAGTAAGGGTTTAGGGAGATTTGATGAATTTGGCATGAAAACTCATGATTCTTGTTAGCATGAAAACTCATGATTCTTGTTAGTTTGATGCATCATTTATGACCTTATGACATCCATTATCATTTGTATGAACCCATTTCAGTTGGTAGTTGCATTTAATGAAGGATTCAATTAATGTTTTGTATGAGATAATGAAGAACATGAATGTTTGATGCCTTCTCTTCCATTACTTACATGTTTGGTTTGATTTTTGCATGATATATGAACTGAATTTAATGTATAATTGTTGTATGATCCTTCCCTTGCATGTTAGAATGATTTAGGATGGGTTTTGGTTGAGTTTTTAGCTTGATTTTCGTGTTTTGCCCTGCTGTCGCCAGTGGTCGTGGCCGCGATCGCGACCAGTTCACTTTGGGTCGAGACTGCGACCTTGGTCATGACCGCAACCATTTTTAGGCCATTTTTGGTCGTCGCGGGGGCGACCCCATTTTGGCCCAGTTTCGAGTTGTGTTGTGGTTGTTGGTTGTTTTTCGATTTTTTCGTGCTTTGCTTGTCTTTCCTTGCTCTTATATGATTATTATATGATATAAATGATATGTTAACATGTCGAATATGTGTTAGGTGTTATGTTGTGAATTTAGGGCATGTTTTACGTGCTCGTGTTCGATTTATGACTTCATACGTGTAATATGCTCCCTTAACATGCGTATATGACTTCATGCTTCGTTTATGTGCCTTGAATGATTCTTCTTTGCTCTTATATGATATGAAAATGTCTTCCTAATATGTGGTAGGATATGTTATGCATGTTATGTGAATTTTATGAATTTGTTTGACGTGAATTACGTGATTTATGGCTTGATGTAAACTTATATGCACTAAATATCACCTTGTTGCGTTTTATTCGTATCTTTTGCATTCGTTGCCTCTTGAATGAACTTAGAATTTAGGAATGCTCTTGATATGCTATTATATGATAAGTTATGGTGTTAATTGATGCGTTATGAGTTTAATTTGTTAGTTATTTGTTTTATATTTCGTTGTATGCCTCAATGTGACTAAGTGTGAATTTATATGAAGTGCATTGCATCTTTTGTATCCGTATGCATATGCCGAGAGTCTATATGGTTCATGTTTGAGTCTAAGTTCGTCCTTTGCTCTTTGTTTTGTTCAGAGCTTCGTTCCTTTGGTATCGAGGAGGTCCTTTAGGTGTGCTTTGGTTGGTTTCCGTTCGGTTGGTTCGACAAGGCGATGTTTCTTTCTTTTAGTTATTACGACCTAGGACCTCGATGTGATTTAAGCCCGCATACGACCTATGTATATGTATAAGTAATTAGATATATGTTTGATATGTATTTTGTAGGATTTTGCCCCTTCTGTTATGAATATTTGAAAACGCTTTTATGTATATGTAAGAAATATTTTCGTTTGTTTGTTTGAAAAGAGTTAGTGTGAGTATGCTTTGAATAGCGAGTTATGTTATGAAAATTATGAACTTTTGAACAATTTGAACAATTTGATTGGGCCCCGGAGATTTGTGCGAAGGAGACCCGGGATGGTGTGGGACGTCGTTTAGTCCCTAGTACGGTCTTCAACTTAAGGATCAACCCTGAACCCGCTAGGAGGCTTGGTGGGGGAAGGAGTCCTCGGGCGTGAGCGTCATGAAACTCACGACCCATACTGTTTGACCGATGGTCGGGGTGGCGCCACCCTGCCATCACCCGGAGGAGAGGTATGTTTGTCTGGTTCTGAATTATGTTTTGTTTTGATTTAAGCTTTGAATTATGAACAGAAGTTAGGTGGTCTGAGGCTCTTACTCGCCTAGTCGTGTGTGTGATTTTGAACTCGATTTGTGAAATGGGAGTGGATTCATAAATACTAAAATTTGGTTGATTTTGGCCGTCGGCCTTAACTCTTTTTCCTTATAATTATTATCACGTGTTAAATGATTTGGCTTGTAAAAACCACGCCCCGGTTCATGAACCTTCTAATTTTGAATATGCTCTGCTCTATGTATACGTATGTGTGAGTGTGTTAGCCCCCTCACCAGTCTTTAGGACTGACCCCCCCCTCGTTGTCTTCTTTTTCTCCTTTGGTTTTGTTGAGTTTGCAGGTGCAAGTTGGTGCGTGCTAGGCGGCGGTCTTTTGTTTAGTTTGTTCGAGTCTTTGCATCTTTCATTTCCGCATTTGGTTTTATGATTAAGTTATGTATGAAGTTTATTTAAGTTATGACTTAGAATTTGAGCTTTGACCCCTGTATGATTTATCTAGCCTTGGATGGGCATGATATGTATAATATGTATTAATTTGAGCATGTATGCTTGTATTTGAATCCTGGGCTTCCGCTTTTGATTTTAATTTTGTTATGCGCACTCTGTATTAGGGTCTAGACTGCCTAGCTAGTGTGTGGGTTTTTGTTTGTCACCCGTTCGCTGGGGCTTGGTGCGTGTGCGGAGTTTCCATTTCGTTACACGTGTCGGGCTACAGTGCGGGGGGTGTAGTGTCTTGCGCTCCGGGGTGCTACATCTTAAAGTGGTATCAGAGGCCTGGGTTGCAAAACCGGAGCTCTAGCGTCGTGTCTGGTCTGTCTAGGTCGTTCGGCTTAGGATTATCTGTTTATTTGCATTCACTATCTCATTTTATGTGACTTATTTATATTATTTATCTTAAATGTTCACATGAACATACACCTATTAATCGACATGCACCTATATTTCTATTGTAGTTTTGAGCTTTTCAGGATGTTTCCACGTCGACCACATTCCAGTCAATCTCCACATCAACATCCTCATCCGCCTTTCAATGCCGAGGAGTTCATGATCGCTATGTTTCAACAATTCCAAGCGAGTCAAGGACAAACTTCATCTACGAGACAATCTATAGATTCAATAGCAACCTTATACTGGGAATTTGGGACTTTTAATCCTTCACAATTTCGAGGAGGCGATGATATTAGGAATGATGAGTGGATTTCAGAAGTAGAAGGAATATTTAGAGTGTGGCCATGTGAACCTCAAAACAAGGTCCACCTTGTTACCCTACTTCTCCAAGGACAAGCAAGATTATGGTGGTCAAGAATTATTCAACACTTAGAGGCGATAAACGAAGAGGTGACATGGGATGAATTTATTCGAGAATTTAAGAAGAAATATACGCCGACTATTTTGCAAGATCGAAGAATTGAAGAATTCTTCACCCTCAAACAAGGAAATAAAACGGTTTTGGAATATTTGGAAGAGTTTGAGAGATTGGGCGCGTATGTACCAAATATTTTCAATGAGGATCGAGTAAAGACTAGGTATTTTATGGAAGGCCTCCGAGGGGAATTTAGGGAAGCTTTGATGGCAACAAGTACGGATATGTGGGACCAAGCGATGGAGAAAGTGCTACGGATCGAACTTGGTGGATGCCAAGAAAAAGAGATGAAGAAGAGGCATCGGGACAACCTTTTGGGTCAAGCTCTTGTTCCAATTTGCAAGTGGGACAAAGATTGATCCAACATGGCAACCAAATTAAGAAAAGTGACAAGAAACATAAATCTCGAAAGACCCCTCGATCAGAGAGAGAATTTGAACCGTGCGCCCATTGCGGAGGGATCAACGATACATTTGACAGATGTTGGATTCGGCTAGGGAAGTGCTACGCTTACGGATCTTCACAGCATCGGATTTCCGATTGTGATAGTTCGAGGGCTAACAAAGAAAGGAGGCGGAACCAAAAGTTTCAACTGGGACACCATAGAGCACCCGAAAATTGAGGTAATTGCATTCATAGCATATTATTCATGCATAGTTATATCTCGGGGGAAACCCACATTTTGTTTATTTTCTTTTGCTTTGCTGCTCCTTGTGCTTGATGTTATTGCCTGTGTTACTTTTTGCACTTGATTTGTTGCGTGTGTTTCTTTCTTTTGTAGGGAACTCTCTTCTTGAAGAGAGTTAGTGAGCTGAGGGTCCGGGTGTTTGTGAGTTGCGAGGGCCGAGGTTTTCGGTAGACTTTTGAAGGCGTCTTCTTCTTCTCTTTCTTCTTGTTGAGGTATTGGATTACCTCAAGGCGTGGGTTGTTTGTTCGGGCTTGGTGCCTTTGTTGGTTGCTCTTGGGAGGTCCGTTTGGGGCTCAATGATATTTCGGGGTGTTAGGTTGAAGACTACCCCATCTATATCCTTTGTAGAGGTGGTTGGTTATTCCGGGACAGTGCACACGCTTTATGGCTTACCTTTGGGATAACCAGGGGTCGAGCTAAGCTTGAAGAGACAAGGGCCGTAGTAATACTTCTTTAATGTTTCCTTGAAAGTTGGAATTCGTTTCCTTCCCGATGGGGACATTAAAGTGGTCGTGATCTTTATTCCGGAATAACTCGAGTTTAAGACTTAGTTGAAGAGCTCTTAGAAGGTAGTATCATCCATTGGAGTACTTCTTAGTAGAGTGCTTAGTCCTATCTAGATGAGACGGGACTTAAGGTGAATTTAAACTATTGTGAGCTGCACAGGTTAACTGTGGAAGATAAATACCCTTTGCTCGCTTCCAGGTGGTGTTCGTGTTTTTCGAAGTTCCGTAGTCTCTGTCGATTTGGGTTTCAATAAGCGGTATTACCAACTACACATTTGAGAAGAAGAACCAAGAATTGACTCAGAGAACAAGTCTATAGTGTTATCGGGATTCAACAGTGGATTTGTCTTCTTTCAGTGGCCATCCCATGACACGGACGTTAGAAGAGGTACGGTTAGAGTGAGATGAGGTGTTTGAAGAGAGTTTCCTTTTGAAGAAGGTAATCAAGACTAGTTTGTTGCAATCGAGGCACTAAGGAAGGCTTGGGTTACTCGCGGCTTGCGGAAGAATGTAGTCAACACCTCTAGTGGTGCAAGGTCACAAGTTACCTCACTCTTGGTCCGAGGGTTTGAAGAACCAGTGAAGACGTATTGGCACAAGAAAGGACATTGTAGACTTCGTGTAACAATGTTTAAAGTGCCATCGGTCGGAGACCGAACATTAAGGACCTGTAGTTTCTCCAACTACTTCTGAATCCTATTTAGAAGTGGGAGCAAACGACGAAGGACTTCGTGTCCGGTTTGCTAAGGCTAAGGAGATCTCGATGAGAATTAAGTGGTAAGTCATTTCAACGAGTGGACCTAATTCTCTTGGCTTTGGTGGTTCGGTTAGGCTTTGAGAGCTTCATGGTTCGACTGAGAAGGCCTCACCTTAGGACCTGAGGACAGGTCCTTTTGAAGGGGGGAAGTTTGTAACATCCCGCTCATTCGGCCGTATAGGTACGCGCTTTCGAGAGTGTTTCGTATGCGTTAATTTATTTATTTCGCCCATTTTATTCATAACCGACCCTTTTCTTATCCGAATCGCCCCATACTTGAACCTATTTGACCCTAAATTAACCCTATTTCAACCCATTTGCTCCTCATTTCGGACCAAGGGAAGAAAAAGAAGGAAAAACAGCAGTTCATACCAAGAGAGAAGGAAAAGGGGGAAATCACTATTCATTTTACAAGTTCTTGCTCCGTACACCTCTGACTCGCATCAAATTTGAAAGGTAAGTCCAGATTGTATTCTCCATCCTTTTCTCTTTCTTTAGACTCCTAATTTGCTGAAATTCATGGAGAATTGATTGAGTTATGGATAATATGATGAATAGTAAGGGTTTAGGGAGATTTGATGAATTTGGCATGAAAACTCATGATTCTTGTTAGTTTGATGCATCATTTATGACCTTATGACATCCATTATCATTTGTATGAACCCATTTCAGTTGGTAGTTGCATTTAATGAAGGATTCAATTAATGCTTTGTATGAGATAATGAAGAACATGAATGTTTGATGCCTTCTCTTCCATTCCTTACATGTTTGGTTCGATTTTTGCATGATATATGAACTGAATTTGATGTATAATTGTCGTATGATCCTTCCCTTGCATGTTAGAATGATTTAGGATGGGTTTTGGTTGAGTTTTTTTCTTGATTTTCGTGTTTTCCCCTACTGTCGCCAGTGGTCGCGGCCGCGATCGCGACCAGTTCACTTTGGGTCGAGACTGCGACCTTGGTCGCGACCGCAACCATTTTTAGGCCATTTTTGGTCGTTACGGGGGCGACCCCATTTTGGCCCAGTTTCGAGTTGTGTTGTGGTTATTGGTTGTTTTTCGGTTTTTTCGTGCTTTGCTTGTCTTTCCTTGCTCTTATATGATTATTATATGATATAAATGATATGTTAACATGTCGAATATGTGTTAGGTGTTATGTTGTGGATTTAGGGCATGTTTTACGTGCTCGTGTTCGATTTAGGACTTCATACGTGTAATATGCTACCTTAACATGGGTATATGACTTCATGCTTCATTTATATGCCTTGAATGATTCTTCTTTGCTCTTATATGATATGAAAATATCTTCCTAATATGTGGTAGGATATGTTATGCATGTTATGTGAATTTTATGAATTTGTTTGACGTGAATTACGTGATTTATGGCTTGATGTAAACTTATATGCACTAAATATCACCTTGTTGCGTTTTATTCGTATCTTTTGCATTCGTTGCCCCTTGAATGAACTTAGAATTTAGGAATGCTCTTGCTATGCTATTATATGATAAGTTATGGTGTTCATTGATGCGTTATGAGTTTAATTTGTTAGTTATTTGTTTGATATTTCGTTGTTTGCCTCAATTTGACTAAGTGTGAATTTATATGAAGTGTATTGCATCTTTTGTATCCATATGCATTTGCCGAGTGTCTATATGGTTCATGTTTGAGTCTAAGTTCATCCTTTGTCTTTGTTTTGTTCAGAGTTTCGTTCCTTTGGTGTCGAGGAGGTCCTTTACGTGTGCTTTGGTTGGTTTCCGTTTGGTTGGTTCGACAAGGTGAGGTTTCTTTCTTTTAGTTATTACGACCTACGACCTTTGATATGATTTAAGCCCGCATGCGACCTATGTGTATGTATAAGTAATTAGATATATGTTTGATACGTATTTTGTGGGATTTTTGCCCTTTTGTTATGAATATCTGAAAACGCTTTTATGTATATGTAAGAAAATATTTTCGTTTGTTTGTCTTGAAACGAGTTAGTGTGAGTAAGCTTTGAATAGCAAGTTATGTTATGAAAATTATGATTCTTCGAAAATTATGAAATTTTGAACAATTTGATTGGGCCCCAAATATTTGTGCTAACGAGACCCGGGACGGTGTGGGCCGTCGTGCAGTCCCTAGTACGGTCTTCAACTTAAGGATCAACCCTGAACCCACTAGGAGGCTTGGTGGGGGAAGGAGTCCTTAGGCGTGGTGCCACCCTGCCATCACCCGGAGGAGAGGTATGTTTGTCTGATTTTGAATTATGTTTTGTTTTGATTTAAGCTTTGATTTATGAACAGAGTTAGGTGGCCCGAGGCTCGTACTCGCCGAGTCGTGTGTGTGATTTTGAACTCGATTTGTGAAACGGGAGTGGATTCATAAATACTAAAATTTGGTTGATTTTTGCCTTCGGCCTTAACTCTTTTTCCTTATAATTATTATCACTTATTAAATGATTTGGCTTGCAAAAACCATGCCCCGGTTCATGAACCTTCTAATTTTGAATATGCTCTGCTCTATGTCTATGTATGTATGAGTGTGTTAGCCCCCTCACCAGTCTTTAGGACTGACCCCTCCTCGTTGTCCTTTTTTTCCCCTTTGGTTTTGTTGTGTTTGCAGGTGTAGGTTGGTGCGTGCTAGGCGGCGGTCTTTTGTTTAGTTTGTTCGATTCTTTGCATCTTTCATTTCCGCATTTGGTTTTATGATTAAGTTATGTATGAAGTTCATTTAAGTTATGACTTAGAATTTGAGCTTTGACCCCTATATGATTTATTTAGCCTTGGATGGGCATGATATGTATAATATGTATTAATTTGAGCATGTATGTTTGTATTTGAATCCTGGGTTTCCGCTTTTGATTTCAATTTTGTTATGCGCATTCTGTATTAGGGTCTAGACCGCCTAGGTAGTGTGTGGGTTTTTGTTTGTCACCCGTTCACTGGGGCTTGGTGCGTGTGCGGAGTTTCCATTTCGTTACACGTGTCGGGCTACAGTGTGGGGGGTGTAGTGCCTTGCAAGTTAATAACAGAAGAATGCATTTCGCTCTTGACAAAACCAAAAAGTCTCTAAGCTGATTCTGAAGCAGCTATCCATATACCCGATTGAAATTGCTTAATTTCATCACAATTGATTGATGAATTGCTACGAACAACATTGTAAGCTATACGATCATATCCTTTATAAATATATTTATGTAAATATTTCACTAACTTTATATTTGAACAAACCTCAACATTAATATGATAATCAAATTTTCTTATAAATAAGGATAATATGGTACAACCCAATGATTGTCAAGTAATTTTTTCGTACTAATGCAGTTTTTCCATTATTTCGTCTCCTATAATTATGATATGACTTTTTTCCTTGGCATGTACATTATAAAATTCATTAGGGTAATGATTTTTACACATACCGTCTCTCATACACACATTATTCATATTGAGAGAACCACAAGGACCACGCATCATATGCTTAACAACCAATGAATAAAGATAAGGGTTTTCTATTTTATCGAGTAGTTTTACACATATGTATTTATCATATGCATCTGGAGATCTAATCTTATACCTATCCTTCATGATCAATAGCCAATGCATATGCGGAAGTCCTCTTTTTTGGAATTCAATAACATACGTATACATTGCTACGTCTCCAAAAACTTTTTTATTTATCAATTCATCTTTTAGTTTCTTAAGTCTTGTCCTAGAAGCTCGAGTTCATAAATCTGGTCTACTAATGGGCAATTCCTGCTCTAATTTATTAGAAGTAATTTCAGGCCAGTTAGGGTTATAAGTCATTGTTAGGAAAATATTTGGTTTGCCGTATTTTTGAAAATATCTACTTTTATTGTAATGCTGATGGGTCTGAATATGGGGTACAAAGTCCAACACTTTAGAATTTGTTTAAAGGTGGAAAACCAATGGTGATCGCCGAAAAAGATGGTAGGTTCAACCTGCTAGGACAAACACCAAAGAAACAGAGGTCAGACAGCCAAGCTCGGGGAACTAGGGGTGATTCCCAGTTTGGCTCTCCGATGCTCAAGTCAGACGATGTTCTGAAAGAGAGAATATGCGAAATTTGAAGTTGCAGTAATGGAGATTGCTTACAGTGAAGGAGATAAACTAGCTTATTTATAGTTGAGGGTCAGGGACCCTTTGGTCATTCGCACCGTGTGGTCCTGACCAAGTGTTGCCCTAACACGTGGCGCTATAAGAGAAACCTTTGAGGAATCTTCTGCAAAAGCTGGTGAAAGTTAGTGTTGGCAACAGTGGTAGGTGTGCGGGCATGTACGGGGTGTCAGAGAGTTGTTTTAGGGGGTTGGTAATGAGGGCTTAAGAGCACGCTCGTGTCAACCAAGGGCCTTGGAGGCCAGAGAATCCGCTAAGGGATGACAACCAAGGCTTATACCACGAGGGGGAGTGAAGAACTCCCTTGAGGGAGTGTAGCGCTCGAAGAGAGCTTTCTTGATAAATTGGAGCTCAGCCTGGTGTTACGAAGTGCGCTCGTTAGAGAGCGACAATGTTAATCACGCAGGTACGTAGCAGAGATGGCACGTGTCCTTAGAAACTTTGACGCTCGGGGGTTTGGGCTCTCGTATATGACTGCCTTAATCACAAGAGAACATATGTTATTATCTCGAATTGCCACGTGTCCAATCGTGGGACGAGCGTATTTTGACCCTATCATTTTGCCCCTCAATTCTGTGGCCCTTGGTGATAAGGGCTGTAGAATTCTACCAATGTAATCCATCGAGCGTTGCGCTTGTACAAAGCATGGCGTGTTGGGCAACCATCCTTCTGATTGCGCCATAAATGCGGTCCTTGCTTCTGATCGGTTGAAACGTCGATGCATTAAATGCGGTCCTTTCTTCTGACCGCTTGAAACATCTATGCATTAAATGCTAATGCGCGTGGGGTGCGTGATTCTTAGGAATTACGTGACGGTTCAATAAAGTGAACGGTTTGCTAGGCGAGAAATGATTGCAATTTCGAATTACTTGCCAGAAACGTACCAACTCCCTCCCCTACAAATAAGGGATTCTGCATCCATATCGTCCTTTACGCGAACAAATCTTCAGCACACAATTGCGAAAAACCCTTTGCAAAACCAATTTTAGAGCATTCACAACTTTCTTCCAAGTTTTTCCAAAAAACTCAAGGTAACCTTCTGGTGAAATATTTTAACTTTTCTAACCTTAGAACAGATTAGGATTTAGTTTTCAATACATCTCCCTCACTTCCCAAAGTTCCCGAATTCCGCATCTCCCTCCGATTCTTAAAATAAAACCCTTCCACTTCTCGAAAATCCTTCTCAAACAATGTCTGGAGATCATGTGGAAGAATTTACCCTGGAGGTTGAGGAGGTGGCGAGTCAGAATTCATCTCCAAGGGATGAAGAATTGCACGCTGCCATATCGGCTATGGAGGAAAGGAACCCAGGAAGGGTCGAACATATATTTGAAGAGATGAACATGGTGATGGAAGCGGGGAGGCAAGGAGAGGTATTACCGTTGACAGAAAGTGTGCCCATCCTCACCGCCATGCCGTGACTGTGGCCGTCGTGGCCCTGACCCCCGATTTTGAGGGAGAAGCTGGGCCCTCCGAAAGAGCCCATGCCAAGGGCAAAAGGAAGAAGTCCCAGAGGCCCAGAAAAGCTGAGAAGACCAAAGGGTCAAACGAGGGTGAGGGCTCAGGCATCCAAGCGACCGAGCGTACCCCTGATGAGACTCCCAGCACAATTACTTTGGGGGAGATCAAGACTATGCTGGCACCAATATATTGGGACGAGCGCTTCACCTGGCGGATCCCTGCTGATCACGAGCGTGCCAACCACCCACTACCCCGGTGAGATGGCGGTTTATAAGGATGCGGTCAGTTCTGGGGGCTTGAGGTTTCCGATCCCAATTCCGGTGGCCAATATCTTAAATAGTTTGAACCTTTGCCCTTCGCAAATCGTGCCCAACGGCCTCGCTTTGATAACATGCTTCGTGATCCTAACGAAGTGCATACGAGCCCTCAATGGAAAACTTCAACGCCCTGCTTCAAGTGTTAGCTCCCCGCACTCATCCCCCGAGGCAGGTTTCTTCTACTACGTCCAAGCAAAGGCCCATCTGATCAACTCTCCTTCCTCCACTTACGGCCCAGATTGGAAGGAGAAGCTTATCTTTGTCAAAGGCCCAGCGGATGATGATTTTGGGGTGTCACGAAAGTGGATCTCGCATGGGAAAGGCTCCCTTGTGAAGAATCGCTTAGGCCCCACTTTTCCTAGCAATTGGGCTAAGGATTTGGCCGGAACGTTGAAGGACGAGGGCCGGTTGATTCAGGCCAAAGAGTTGATAGATGATGATGAACTTATGTTCCTTTGTGGGCTCTCCAATAATCCTCAATATCTCAGCAACCCTCCCGCTCGGGATTTGGAGAGAGACGTTAGATTTTAGGGCACTAACTTGTAGATAGAGATGCTAACTGTTTACTTGTATTTGTAACTTGTATTCTGTGAAGTTTGTTCAAGGGTTTTTGACCCTCGTTGTTTTTCCTTGCCCCAAGAGTAAACATCATCATGGCTGGAGGAATCCGACATGCTGCCCGATTCACCAATGCCAACAGGCGTCAAACCAACCAAGGAAATCAACAGAACCCACCACCCCGAGGCGCAGGTCGCGGCAACGATCATGGTGGCAGGCAAGCTGCGGCTCGAGCACCAATCAGGGTCGTGGCAATAACCAAGCACCCAACCCTGATACAAGGGTGATTCCAAGGGCCCCGGTCGCTTCTGAAATGAGTGGAGCCATTATTCCCGTTCCTGTTCCATCGCCAAGGCCTCAGACGAGCGTCAATATCAGAGACACTCAAGGAGAAGGCACCTCAGTCTCTAGAAAAAGGAAAAGGATGCCGGATTCCTTTTCTATAACCGTCAAGGGCAAACAAGTTGTGGAGAGGCCCAAGGGTGGTGGAGACACTTCCTCCTCAGAGGAAGAACACTTGTGGGATTTTGATCGACGGGGGGATAGGGGCTACAAGGGTTTCGTAGATGGAGGCACCGTATTATTGAGGCACAGAACGGTCGCGCAAACCATCAGCGATGGCTTATACGAGAGGGTCCAATTCACAGCGGACCATAGGGCCTTGTACTCCAAATCCATGGAGAAGGTGACCAGTGACATGGTACGTGCCCTAATTTCCGTAAGTCTCCTTCCTCCTTGTAATAATTTTTTATCTCTTAAAGGTGTTATTCCACAAGATTTTTATTAACACTCCTGCCTTTTGAGCCCATGCAGCAAGTGCTTTCGAGGGCAAAAAACATCCAAATACGTGCCACGGTTTATGCTGACCGTAAAGCCAAATACAAGAAGATGGGGTGCTCGAACGATCCCGCCCAGATTCAAGAGGAACTAGATGTGGAGTAGGTCAAGTTCCTCTCCCTTGAGACAGAGCATAAAAAGTTGGAGGAAGAGATGAAGAAACTGCAGGATGAGTTTACAAATGCTGAGACCGCTTGGAGGAGTTGGCGCACGCAATATACCAACCTCAATGAGAGCCATCAAAAGCTTACGGATAACCGTAACGCTTGGAGGACGAGGGCCACTAAAGTAGAGAAGAAGTATGCGGATACCATGGACTAACTTCCTCATCGCATCGAGCAGTCGGTCAAAGAGGCGCTCATCAAGTTCTACCATTCAAAGGCGTTCAACTTTGCGGCCTTATTGCACTGTTTTGACGTGGCTCAAAAAGCCTTCAACTTGGCGATTGAGCAGGGTATCCACAAGGGCCTAACAGATCCATCCATTCGTGAGGCGCAGGACATTGGGCTCATATTCAACAAGCGCTGCGTTGAGGAGGATGACGACCGCGAAGATCCTGAGTCCATCATCTCCGAGCCGGAGTACAATTTCCTGGTCACGAGGATGAATACATGGCGGCTCATCCTCCGACGAAAACCCCTCAAGCAGAGCAAAATGAGGGTGCGGATGCTGCCACTATCTCCTCCACAATCCTCCCTGCAAATGAGCCTGTCGCTGACAATGCCCTTATTCTTGCCAATGAAGCTAACGAGCCCAATGCCTCCCAAGCGGCTGGAAATAATGAGCCTGCGCCTCCTCCAGCTGCCCAGAACCAAGATGCACAAGGCCCCCAAGCGCAAGAGCCAGCGGCCCCAGCACATTGTCCCGTGGCTCAAAACGTCTTAGTGGTTCTGGATGAAGATATTGCTCCTGCCGCTTGATAACTCCCTTCCTTTGCTCATGCTGAAATTTCTCTTTCTTCCCATTTAATATTTCAATTTTGTAGGAATTCTAAGGGCCCACATGCCCTTACTTTGTAGCTTATTGAAAATTTAATGAATGAAGATTTTCCCTTTCACAATAGTGTTTCCTTCTATTCCTTTTGTTATTTGATTATGAAATTTTACTCTACGCTTGTTGTAACAAAATCTCATAATGCTAAGATTCTGGGTTACATGCTTGGTAAAATATGCACTGTTTTAACTAAGTCTTGAGTAATCCCAAGGGTCTTACTAGGATGCTGCCCTTGTTCAAGACTTGTGAAAATTTTATTTTAAAACTTATAAAATTTTACTAAGTCTTGAGTAATCATGAGGGTCTTACTGGGAGACTGCCCTCGTTAAAGCCTTGTGAAAATTTTGCTTTAAAACTTGGAAAATTTTACTAAGTCTTGAGTAATCATGAGGGTCTTATTGGGAGGCTGCCCTCATTCAAGACTTGTGAAAATTTTGCTTAAAAACTTGGAAAATTTTACTAAGTCTTGAGTAATCATGAGGGTCTTATTGGGAGGCTGCCCTCGTTCAAGACTTGTGAAAATGAACGAGACTTGTGAAAATTTTGCTTAAAAACATGAAAAATTTTACTAAGTCTTGAGTAATCACGAGGGTCTTACTGGGAGACTGCCCTCGTTCAAGACTTGTGAAAATTTTGCTTTGTTTCTTGGAAAATTACAATTGCGTAGCGAGTCTTGTTTTCAAGCGCTAGGTGCCCACAGTATAGGCTACCCAGGCTACTAGGACGCTCATGCGTACGGGGTGGACTTTGGGCGTATCCTTAGAGGTGTTGGATAAGCACGCTTGTGGAGTTATACCTACTCCTAAATTACGAGGAAATTCATGCCCCTTGGGTTAAAGATCCTAAGAGAGAACTCTCAATAGCCTGCATACTCAGATGAAATGAATGAGAGGAGCAATTTTCATTATAAATTTCTTGAGAAATAACATATGTTTATGCTTTACAAAATAAACTCAAACATAGAACCGCCTGAGGTTGCATGCGTTCCAAGGGCGTGGGAGACGCTCGCCCTGCAGTGACTCGATCGTGTATGTGTTGTTTGCCCGTATTTGTATAACTTTGAACGGACCTTCCCAGTTGGGATCTAGCTTGCCCACATGCGTTGAGACTTCCACTTTCTTGAGGACCAAGTCCCCCAACTGAAAAGTTCTTTCCTTTACCCTTTTGTTATACTGTCGAGCGACAGAGGCTTTGTATTGATGGATGAGTGCCCATGCCTTATCCCTCTTTCAATCCACGAGATCTAATTCCAGTGCCCTACTCTCCTCGTTGGCTTTATGTTCAAAGTACGCTACCCGAGCGGACTCTTGTACAATCTCCGCAGGCATCATTTCTTCTGACCCGTATACGAGCGCGAAAGGTGTCTCGCCAGTAGCCGCTCGTGGAGTAGTGCGATAAGCCCATTGTGCCCCTTGCAATTCCTCTGCCCATTCACTCTGTTTGCTTTCTAGCATGGTTTTCAGATGCTGCAAGATGACCCTGTTGGTGACTTCCGCTTGTCCATTGGCTTGGGGATGACCCACGGAAGTAAAACGTTGCTCAATACCCAACTCTGAACACCATTCTCAGGTGTCAGCCGCTATGAACTGGGACCCATTGTCTGAAATGAGCACCCTTGGTATGCCATATCTGCAGATAATGTTTTTCCAAATGAAGTCCCTCATGACTCTGAAAGTAATCTTTGCTACGGCTTCAGCCTCGGCCCATTTGGTAAAATAATCGACAGCTAAGATGACAAACTTCTTCTGTCCGATCGCAATGGGCAAGGGACCCACAATGTCGATCCCCCATTGGTCAAAGGGCCATAAGATATCTATAGGGACTATTTGAGCGACTGGTAGTTGAGGGAGGTTAGAGTGAAATTGACACTTAGGGCATTTCCTAGAGAACTCAATGGCATCTTGGAGAACCGTGGGCAAATAAAACCCACTCCTCAAGACCTTTTTACGAGGATACGCCATCCTAAGTGGTTTCCACAGCTTCCATTGTGAATAAGCTCGAGCGTTTCTTTAGCTTGCGAGGGCCTTAGACATCTCATCGGGGGTCCTTGAAATGACTTCTTGAATAATCTCCCCTCAGAGTCTAAAGAAAACCGAGGGGCTTTGTTTCTGACTTTCCGGGCCCCCACCTTGTCAGTGGGGCAAACGCCATCCCTAAGAAATCTTATAATATCATCAAGCAAGCACGGCTCGTGCGGATCAATCATGGCCACCGCTCTCTTGGTGCCCTGCTCTTTTATCAGAGGCTCTTCAGTTCTAAGAAACGTAACGGAGCACTCACTGATACCTTCCAAAGCCGAGGTAAATTTTGATAGAGCGTCAGCGCGCTCGTTTTTTGCCCGTGGGACCTAGAGTAGGTGGAATTCCTTGAACTTCCCAATGATTTCCTTGGCTTTGTTCAAATACAGCACCATGGTGGTTTCTCGAGCCTCATAAGTCCCTTCAATCTGGCTCGCAATTAATTGTGAATCCACATAGGCGGTAATTCTGGATGCTCCATTTTGAAAAGCAATTTTCAATCCTTGAACAAGGGCTTCATATTCTGCCTCGTTATTGAAGACCTGGAAATCCAACCTGATTGTAAAGTCTAACTCAATTCTGTTGGGGTCTCTAAGGGTTACCCCTGCTCCTCCCCCTTGAGAGGTTGAGGAACCATCCGTGTGCAGGACCCATAGATCATCGTTCTTTAGAACAACAGGTACTAAACCGAAGTGTTCAACCAGCAAATCCGCTACAACCTGCGCTTGTATAGCAGTTCTGGGCCCGAAACTTAAATCAAACTGGCTCAACTCAATGGCCCATTTTATTAATCTTCCCGACACATCTGGTTTGGACAACACTTGCTTCAGAGGCTGATCAGTCAGGACAGTTATTGAATGTGCTTGGAAGTAAGACAACAACCTTCGTGATGCATTAATGAGGGCGAATGCGAATTTCTCAATCGCCAAATACTTCATCTCAGCCCCTTGTAATGTTTTGCTCAAATAATAAACAGGCAAGTGCTTACTTTCCTGTACAGGTATCAGTACTGCACTCGTTGCCTCAGTTGAAACGGAGAGGTACATAAACAGCCTTTCACCTTCAATTGGCTTCGTCAGGAGTGGAGCGCTCAAAAGGTAAGCCTTCATGTCTTGTAACGCCTTCTCACACTCCCCAGATCAAGCAAAATTTCGAGCATTGTGCAAAATTTTGAAGAAAGGAAGGTTTCTGTCCGCCGAGCGCGAGATGAATCTGTTCAAAGAGATGATTTTCCCTACCAGCACCTGTACTTCCCGGAGATTACGAGGGGATGGGATGTCCAAAATAACCTTGATTTTTTCCGGATTAGCCTCAATTCCCCTCTGGCTGACCATGTAGCCCAAGAATTTTCCTCCTCGCACTCCAAAAGTACACTTTGAAGGATCCAATTTCATCCCATACTGGCATAAAATGGCAAAAGTGCGCTTGAGATCCTCCAAGTGCGAGCCCTGACGCTCGCTCTTAACAATCATATCATCGACGTACACTTCCATGGATCCCCCAATTTCTTTCTCAAACATTTTGTTAATGAGGCCCTGATATGTGGCCCCAGCGTTCTTGAGCCCAAAGGGCATGACCAGGAAGCAATATATACCCAAGTGGACAACAAATGATGTTTTGGGACGGTTTTCCGGGGCCATAAAGAATTGATAGTACCCTTGAAAGGCATCCATCATACTCATGAGTTCGCAGCCCGCAGTTGAGTCCACCAGCTGGTCTATGCGGGGTAATGGGTAAGGATTTTTAGGGCAAGCCTTGTTAAGATCCGTGAAGTCATTGCACATGCGCCATTTTGGCTCTCTTGGGCACCAGTACCACGTTACATAACCATTCTGGATCCAGTATGGGCTCGATATACTGAGCTTCAAGAAGCTTGTTAACTTCCTCCTCAATAACTTTCTTCCGAAAGCCGTGCACATCTCGCTTCTTCTGTTTAATTGGCTTAAAGGATGGGTCCACATTGAGCCTGTGGACTATGACGCTTGGGTCAATCCCGGTAAGATCCGAGGCTTTCCATGCAAAGACATCAATATTTTCTCGGAGGAAGTCTATCATCATGATCTGCGAGGGTCCAGAGAGGTTGAACCCAATCTGGGTAGTTTTATCCTTGTTACCTGGTTCTAGCTTAATAGTAAAGAATTTTTCTGAGGGCTCGATCCTCATTTCTGGACGGGGGAGCTCAAGCGCCCTTTTCTTTCCTGTCAGATGGCCATCATCCCTAGGCTTCCCTTGCCCACGCTCATTTTCCTCAGAGGAAGACTCACCAACTGTCCCTGGCGGGGCAGCTTCGTGGGTATCTTTGTTGTGGGGATCTTTCTTTTTATTCTTCTTCTTGTTCATTTTGGCCCTCTTACGCATGGGGCCGTCCTCGTCCAAATTGGGGAAATCGACGGATTTCTTAGTGGACCCAATTTGAAATGTTTTCTCTGTTTTAGGCTTTCTGAGGGATAGCATGTAGCATTCCCAGGCTTCTTGTACGTTGCACAAAACTTCTCTGACGCCCTCGGGGGTGGGGAACTTGATTTTCTGGTGGTAAGTGGAGATAATCGCTTTGAAATCTACAAGGGCCGGTCGCCCGATAATGATTTTGTATGGGATGTCAATTTCTACCACCACGTAGGTGACCATGAGCGTTTTGCGCTGTGGGGCTCGACCGAATGAAGTGGCCAAGCGAATCTGCCCTCGTGGGACGACCTCAGAATCTCCAAAGCCAATGAGGGCTGTTTTGAGGGGTTCGAGCGGGATGTTGGTAACATTTATTTTTCGGAACGTGGTGTAGGGCAAAACGTTAACAGTGCTTCCACTATCCGCTAACACCCTCTTTACAATGTGATTGTGGACATCTAAGCTAGCCACCATGGGGCAGTCAGAGGTTTCACCGACTCCATGGGGTGTTACAATATGTTCTAAGTCCTTATCTGTAAATCCTATCACACCATGTTCCTTTTAGCGATCGTCCCTGGATTCTCGGATGGCATAGACTGACTTGGGTTCCGAGGGGCATTGATCATAACTCTAGACGAACTGTCGTCGTGAAGCGTTGAAGTCTCCTCCAGAGGAACCTCCTGCTATCATGTTGATGACCGCAAAAGGGGTATTGTCTTGCTCAGGAGCCTTTCTTTTGTTGCGATGGCTGCTCTCAAGAGGGCCTCTCCCTCGCGGGCTCCTTCAACGCGATGGGCTCCTCCTACTCTCCCTTCCCCGCTCGTTGCAGCGCTCATCATAACACTCCAACATCTTAACGAACTCCTTCAAGTGGCCCCCAGTGATGAGCCTTTGAATTTTAACCTGCAGTTGACGGCATTCATCCGTATCATGCCCCCTTTGCTTATGGAAAGCACAGTACTTGTTCGAGCTCCTTAATGCCTCCGTCTCCTTCATCTTCGTGGGCCTTTTGAAGAGTTTCTTGTTAGACATGGCGTAAACTTCCTAGATAGGCCTGTTAAGAGGGACATGCTCTAGTCTCCGTGGAGGAGGAGGTGACTTACGGCGCTCTCTGTGAGAAGGCTCCTCTCGCCCTCGTTCGCTTTTAGAGGGTCCGAAATGCCTTGGAGCATTGGACACGTAAATGTCTTCAAGCGTGAAGTAGGGCTCGGCTATCTCCCTCATTGCCATGAGAGATGTGGGGTGTTTCTTCACAATGGAATCAGCAAACTTCTTACTCACCTATTGCTTATGATTGCAGGCCTTGAAAAGGACGTGGATCAGGAAATCCATGGACGATCTTTCCACAAGCAGCACCTCTTTCTTGAAACGAGTGAAGAATGACTGAAGGGATTCGTGCTCGCCTTGGATTAAGTTGTACAAGGCAGTGGGTGCGGTGATGGGTGCCTTCAAGGAATTGAAGTGGTCCGGGAAGGCATTTGTGAGCTCACCGTAGGAGTGGATTGATCCTGGCGGCAGACGCTTGTACCACTCTTGGGCCATTCCAACGAGGGAGATAACAAATACTTTTGTCCAGTAATGGCTAAAGTGCTCATACAAGTGCATCAGATGCAAAAAATGGTCCAGATGCACTGCGGGGTCGGTGGTCCCGTCGTAGCGGTTGATCGATGTCGGGACCTTGCCCGTGCCAGCTTGGGCTACCAAGACTTCTTCCACAAGGGGAGACCCTTTTGCGAGCGGATGGTGGTTGTAACATCCGAAATTTTCTTCCTGCTCTACATGGCGGGGAACATGCCATTGGCGGACATTGCGTCTAGCGTCTTTGGCTTTTTCACACTCGTCCCCAGCGTGGGGGACTTGGGATCGCGCTCCTGAGAGCTGTCCCACCATATCCTGCAACTCCTACAGCTGGTCTTGAACAGCCACGAAGAGATTGGGATCTTCTCTTCTTACTTGGCTCCCTCGGTGGGAGGCTTGTGGTCCTTGCTTTGATGCCCGAGAATGGACCTCCTCATCGATATCAATCCTTTCGATGGGCTCCTTTCCCTTGTCCGCTTGGGGACTCTCGACTCCCCCTGGGTTGGGAACTTCTTTAACTTTCGCGGGTGGAGGCGGTGGCTGAGCCCTTAACACGGCCTGAGCCTGCAGGACGGGATACCCCTGTATTCCCCCCAAGGGCGAAGCTATAGGAGCGGTTTGCTCAGGAGGAAAGTACAGGGAATGGAATTTTTCCCATGCATTCTGGGTTGCTTGAATCTCGCACTGGGTGTATAAGACTCGCAGTTGCTGAGGAGTCAAGGGCGGCAACTCCACCCCTTCAATCTCCCTAGGAACTACTACTGGGAGTTGGATCTGGCCGGCGTGGTAAGGTTAAATTGGTGGCATCATGATAGAGGGCGTGAGCGTATATCCTGGAGGCGGCATCATGTAGTGTTGCCCTCCTGGATTCGCATGAGGATGAACCCACTGATTCTGGGGGGATTGGTAAAGGGAGGGGAGTTGAGCACCTCCAGCGGCGCTAGCAGCTGGCGAGGCTGGCGGCGGAATCGTTGATTCTATAAGCGGAGGCACACCTCCGGCGGGTGGTGCTCCACCAGTGGCTGCAGATGGGATGGTGGCGATATTGGCATCATGGGGAGGATCATTTCCTCCTCCCACAGCTCCAGATCTTGTAGCTACCATGGTTAGGAAGGTGTTGGGTGTTTGTTTCTCGACTAGCGAAAACGAAAAAGACGAGCTGAGAACGGCTTTCCCACAGACGGCGCCAAAAATGATGAGTCTGAATATGGGGTACAGAGTTCAATCACTTTAGAATTTGTTTAAAGGTGTAAAACCGATGGTGATCGCCGGAAAAGATGGTAGGTTCAACCTGCTAGGACAAACACTAAAGAAACAGAGGTCAGACGGCCAAGCTGGGGGAACTGGGGGTGATTCCTAGTTTGGCTCTCCGACGCTCAAGTTAGACGGTGTTCTGAAAGAGAGAATATACGAAATGTGAAGTTGCAGTAATGGAGATTGCTTACAGTGAAGGAGATGAACTAGCTTATTTTAGAAGATTTTAGACGATGTTCTGAAAGAGTTCGGAAAGAGATTTTAGAGAATTATAGGAGCTGAATACCAAATTTTAGAGATGAACTAGCTTATTTTACGCTCAAGTCAGACGATGTTCTGAAAGAGTTCGGAAAGAGATTTTAGAAGCGGCAAACCGGCAAGGATAAACATTTGGAAGATTTAAATCAAACTTCAAGAATCATCAAGAACATCCTTTCTCCGATTAGAGAATTATAGGAGCCGGATACCAAATTTCACCTTAGAGGTTTAAAGAGAGTGAAAAGGGTCAATCGAATGGAAGATAGAAGAAGATTTGTATAGCATATATATTAAGGTTGGGAATGAACTTTTAAGGACCAAGGGTAGCTATCTTCGATGGTATGTTAGGTTTTAATATTGGTAAAGGAAATAACTATGGATCTGAATTCGGGGCGGATGATTAAGGGTATTCGGGGAGGTCAAGCTCAATTAATTGAAAAGAGTTGGTTGGTCGAATGAAGATTATGGGAAATGATGAAAAATCGAAGAAGACTGGAAGCAGTACAAGTCAGAAGGGAATAAAGAATAAAATCCTTAGAGAATTTATCATTGCTTCTCCGGGGTATTCTGAAGAGCTTAAAGACAATTTAAGTACTGAGCTCATTTTCGGGACAAATCACGCTTTGGACAACGAAACTTACCATTTTGAATTATGCAACTACGGTGAACGGTATCCAATGTGTGTATTTTGGCCAAAACTTATATTGTATCTATAGTTTCCAAAATACAAATGCTTTACAAAGGAACCCTTCCTTTGATTATAAATCTTCCCACCATACTGTTTTGGCGAGATATTGTACGATATTGATTGGGGCCCAAGGGAAAACGTGGGATTGGCGACCGGAATGGCATAGGGCCATCAGAAACAACCCTTACATGTAGTACCCATTGAGAATACCTTCGCGCAACCTAGGAGACGGGAAGGCAAGGTATTCCTGAGCCCATGGTTCCCGTACCATCGAAGGAGCGGGTAGGAGTCATCAGCCCCCTGTCTCATACTGTACTAAGGTGGCTTAGGCCATGCAAACCCGACCACTGACCCATGGAAGAAGGATGGATATTGTTTACTGTTAATTGATTGATTGATACTGAACTTACATGATCACCTCACACCTTAATTGATCACTGTACACTGTCAGAGCTTGGATGGAGTTTACCCCCTCGTCGGGTCACTGATTGCCTAATTAAATGTTAGAGCAAATTACATTTTTTGTCTCACAGGATTGGGCCGTTTTCAATTTTGGTCCCATTATTTTAGAATTAGACTAATTTCCCTTTGTTTTTCAAAATTTACATTTTTGGCCCAATCGTCAAATTTTGGATGGAAATATAGTATATTTATATTATATTATTATTAAAATTAATTTATATTTTAACATAATAATTATTTGAACAAAAAAATGTGTTGCCTGGGTTTTGAACCCAGGACCTCAGGTAGGGAAAAGGAACTCCCAACCAACTGGGATATCGATCTGTTTATGTTTTTTTCTTTCAAAGATTTTATTTGACTTTTCATCTCAAACGCACTTAACGGCAAAAATCCCATTTCCGCCCAAAATTTGACGATTGGGATAAAAATGTAACTTTCGAAAAACTACGAGACTAATTTTGTTTAATTTTAAAAGAATGGGACCAAAATTGATAATGACCCAATCCTATGGGACCAAAAAAGTAATTTGCTCTAAATGTTATAATTAAAATGATGCTTGTAATGCCAATATTGCCTCATTTTCCAAACTATCCACTTGGATGATTGACAAAACTATACTCAGGATTATAAGTTGCATGATACGTGTTATTTATACGTAAACCCCTCACTTAGTCTTTATAGACTAACCCCCCTCACTTTCAGCTTTTGCAGGATCTTGTTAAGCGGGGAAATAGAGTCTGTCCAGTGTTTATTTTGTACCCTAGCTTGAGCATATTTTGATGTTGCATATTGATACTTATAATAATTTGGGATTGTATATTATGACCTACTTTGGGTTTGTTACTTATAGGCCGAGATGGCCATAACTGAATGCTTTGCCTACTTTGTGGAATTATTATTGCTTCCACTTTTAATCTCTTGCATTGTGATGTATTTAGTGGTTAGTTTAAGGGTTAGCCCCGCTTAGCTACGGTTCTTTTAATTGTCACACGTTCGCCACTTGTTAGTTTATGTATGGATTCCTATTTCATATGTGGAGTAGACTCTTGGTGCGGGGGATGTGGTGCCTATCGACTCGGGTGATACATTTTAAAGTGGTATCAGAGCCCAGGTTGCAAAACCGTGCTCTTGAGTCGTGTCTTCTCCGTCAAGGTCGTACGGCTTAGGAATTAATTGTCAACTTGCGAGTTTTGCATCACTACTTTATTTAATTGTTGATTATTATGTGATGCATTTGCTTGGACTTCATGGATAATCTCTAATCCCGGGATGCATTTTCGATGTTTTCTACATACAGATGGCTCGTAGTCGACCTTACCAAGATCGCCAGGATAGGAGGACCCCCTCGCCTCCTAGATATCAACAACAACCACCTCAACAACCGCAAATGAACATGGAAAATTTTATGAAAACAGTATACAACTATGTTGAACATAGGAGAGCACACGCACCACCACCACAACAACAACAACCAGTTGATCCGTAACCACTACCACCTCCACCAATGGTCCGAGATCCTCATGGATTATTCTTGAGTTACACCCCACCGAGGTTGTTGGGGACTACCGATGACACCGTGGCTGAAGGATAGTCGACATGTATTAAGAGAATTTACAGTGTCCGCCAATTCACAACCCAAGAGAAAGCCCAATTTGCTATTTTTCAACTCGATGGACAGGTCTATAATTGGTGTGAGAGGACACGGGAAAAGCTTGAGGTGGATGGAGAAGAGGTTAAGTGGGAGGTTTTTAAAAGGGAATTCCGGGAGACTTTTATGCCCGAAGTGGTTAGGGAGAGGAAAGACCAAGAGTTCATGGGCTTGAGGCAAGGTACCAAAATCGAGATTCATTATTTAGCCGCTTTCAACTACCTCGGAAAGTATGCCCTTCATATCACCCGGGACAAGAAGAGGAAGGCAAGAAAGTTCATTGCCTGTTTGAGGGAGAATTTGAGACATGGGCACGCCGGACACAATTTTAAGTCCTTTACCGATACGGTTCATACGGTTCAAAGGGCTCTGCTGCAAGAGGAGGAATTTATCAAGAAAGATCCTGTTCCAAGGGCTCAAAATGGGCAAGGATCGGGCTCGGGATCTAAGAGGCCCATGGTACAAGCTCCCCAACAAAGCAAATTTCCTTGGAAGAAGCCAAGACCGGCCGCCCCTATTTCGATAGCCGCCGCACCATTTTCTCCGGCCCTAAATACTAAGCCTTATACTGATTGTGGTTGGAATAACGACATTTAGGAGGAGTATCAATGCCGGTTGGGAGCTTGCTTGCGATGTGGATCCATGGAGCATAAAGTTGACACATGCCCGAAGAGGAATTGACCGCCGAATGTGGGACAGAGGCAACTTGTGACGGCCTGTACCTATGCTATAGATGGGGAGGAGCAAAATGCCAAGGTGGATCCTGCCGCCGTGGTAGAAGGTACTATATACATACATGGCACGAGCATACATGCATTATTTGATCTTAGTGCTATGCATTCTTTCCTTTCTCGTGATTTGGTTGCTACTCGATGCTTGCCTGCTACTTCTACTTCCGTGTGTTATTTGGCTAGTTCTCCTTTGGGTGGGAACTTAGAGACAGATCGTGTGTTTAAGGAGGTAATAGTGAGAATAGAGGGTCGTGACTACTTGATAGATTTCGTGGTAATGCCGATGAGTCGGTATGGTGCTATTCTGGGAATGAACTAGCTTTTCAAGTACTGTGCTAAGGTTGATTGTCGAGCTAAGAGAGTCCAGTTGGGTACAGAGGTGTTTGTGGGTTCGAGTTCGAAGACTTCGCCCTTATTGTCTTTTACCGAGGCTTACAGGTTGGGTCGTGAAGGTGCTATAGGGTTTGTTGACTATCTTCTTAACAAGCTGAAAGATCAGGCTAAACTTGAGGAGACAGAAGTGGTGAAGGATTTTCTCGAAGTTTTCCCGGAGAGCCTTGGTTCTTTACCTCCAGAATGGGAAATCGTGTTTGTGATCGATTTGTACCCGGATGGCAAGCCTTTCTCTAAAACTTCTCATCGGATGGCTCCAGCCTAGTTGAAAGAGTTGAAGAAGTAACTCGAAGAGTTATTGTCTAGTGGGTACATTCATCCGAGTTCTTTCCCTTCGGGTGCACCGGTCCTATTAGTGATGAAGAAAGACACCTTGAGAATGTGCATTGATTATATGGAGCTAAATCGAATGACGATCAAGAACAAATATACCCGCCCACATATCGAGGAGTTATTCGATATACTTCAGGGATCTAAGGTCTATTCTAAGCTTGACCTATGACAAGGATATTATCAGCTGCGAATCCGAGAAGAGGATATTCCGAAGACAGGATTTAATACTCGGCACGGGTATTATGAGTTTGTTGTGATGCCATTTGGATTGACTAATGCCCCCGTAGCTTTTATGGATATGATGCACAAGATCTGTCGGTCTTTTCTTGACAAGTTCGTTGTATTCTTCATTGATGATATTCTTGTGTTTTCAAGGTCCACTGAAGAGCACGCGAGACACCTCAAACTCGTGTTGCAAACGTTGAAAGAGCATCAACTGTTTACGACTTCTGGATTGATAAGGTTTCTTTCTTGGGTCATATTATTTCACAGAATGGTGTTGAAGTCGATCCTGCGAAGATTGAGACTGTGATGAAGTGGGAAGCACCGAAGAATGCCTCGGAAGTTTGAAGTTTCTTGGGTCTAGCATGATATTATAGAAGATTTGTGAAGGACTTCGCAAAGATTGCCGCTCCGTTGACCCGATTAACTAAGAAAGAGGTGAAGTTCGAGTGGGATGAAGCATGTAAGAAAAGCTTCAATCTCTTGAAAGAGAAACTGACTACCGCCCCTGTCTTAACACTACCCGAAGGCTCCGAGTGCTATGCCGTTTTTACAGATACATCTAAGGAAGGATTGGGTTGTACTCTGATGCAAAACGAGAAAGTAGTTGCTTATGCTTCAAGGAAGCTAAAGGAGTATGAGAAGAATTATCCCACTAACGATTTGGAGTTAGTTGTCGTGATCTTTGCACTTGAAAAGTGGAGACACTACTTGTACGGAATGCCTTTCGAGATCTTTACTGACCACAAGAGCCTCCAGTATTTTATCACTCAGAAGGATTTGAATATAAGGCAAAGGCATTGGAATGATTTACTTAAAGACTATGAGTGTGCAATCAAGTACCATCCCAGTAAAGCTAATGTGGTCACCGTTGCACTTAGTCAAAAGGCTAGTGTGTCAAATTTGGAAGTGGGTGGAGGTAGTGGAGTTGAGCCAATTGTTGTGAAGGCTTGTGTTGCTAACGTTACCATACAACCGGATTTGAAGCACCATTTGTTTGAAGCTCAGACTCATGATCCGAAAGTTTAGAATTTGGTTTCTAAGGCTAGAGCTGACTAGGAGTGTCTGTTTGGGTTCGATGAAACTAGTCTTCTTCGTTTCAAGAACCGTGTGGTTATGCCCAAAGAGTTAAAACGGGTATTGCTCGAAGAGGCTAATAAATCAGCTTACTTTGTCCACCCCGTAGGTAATAAGATGTACAAAGACCTTAAGCGATATTATTGGTTGAATGGGTTGAAGAAGGATGTGGCCGAGTACGTGGCGCATTGTATGACCTGTCAGAAGGTTAAAGCTGAGCATCAGAAACCCGGAGGTCTTCTACGGTCGTTACCTATTCCAGAGTGGAAGTGGGAGCAGGTGACGATGGATTTTACATCCGGATTACCGAGAGTAAAGGGTGGTTATGATGGTATTTGGGTGATTGTGGACCGCCTATCTAAGTTGGCACATTTTCTACCAGTTCGAATATCTTTTAAGATCAGCAAGCTAGCCGAATTATACAACAGAGAGATTGTTTGGCTTCATAGTATTCTGGTCAGCATAGTATCGGATAGAGATCCGAGGTTTACTTCGAGGTTGTGGCAAGAGCTACAAGGTATTTTGGGTACGAAGCTAAAGTTAGTACCGTGTTACACTCTCAGACGGATGGCCAATCCGAGAGATTAATCAAGTATCTCGAGGACTTGCTTCGGGCTTGTGCTTTGGACTTTCAGACTTCTTGGCATGAGCAACTACCTTTGATTGAGTTCTCCTACAATAATAGTTACTAAGCTTCGATCGGTATGGCCCCGTATGAGTTGCTTTATGGTCGAAAGTGTAGATCTCCATTGTTCTTTGATCTAGAAGAGTGGAAATGGACTAAACAAGAAGGTGTCAAGAAGGGTGAGAAGTTGGAGAAACCCTCAAAAGGCGTACTGGATATGATCGAGAAACTTCAACTAGTACAACAACGGATGAAAGCAGCTCAAGATTGACAGAAGAGCTACGCTGACCTTCGTAGAAGAGATCTCAAGCTTGAGATTGGGGACCGTGTGTTCTTGAAGGCGTCCCCGCGCAAAGGATTTGCTCGGATTGGGAGAGGAGGGAAGCTTAACCCTCATTACTTGGGTCCATTTGTGATACTTGAGAAAATGGAAGAAGTGTCGTATCGTTTGGATCTACCACTGAGCTTAACCGGATTCACAATGTCTTCCATGTTTCTTAACTAAGGAAGTATTATCCCGATGAGGCCGAGATTCTCACCGTTGAAGAAATTGAAGAGGCCGACTTGCAATCGGATTTAACTTTTGTCCAAAAGCTGATGAAGATTCTAGATCACAAGTTTCAAGTGTTGAGAAACCGAAAAATTCCCTTGGTAAAGGTTTTGTGTAGAAGTGATAAGACCGAGGAAGCCACGTGGGAAACTGAGGACAAAATGAGGAAGTTTCATCTGGAGCTGTTTCCACCCGAGCAGTGAATCTGGGGACTAGATTCTTTTAAGGGGGGAAGGTTGTGACGCCCTGTTTTTTCGTCTTCCAGGTACGACGCCACGCGAGTGATTTTCCAAGAGTTAGGATTGTTATTTTATTTCCACCTTATTATGTAAATTGTAAGATTAATTATTCAACTAATTATAATTGGTATTAAATTCACTAATATAACATAAGTGAATCATGCATATATATATTATACTTAACTCCTTTTCCATGACTTATATATATATATATATATATATATATATATATATATATATATATATATATATATATATCCACTTGACTTCTACATTTCATATTTGCACATACACCCTCATTCCACTCATCTCTAACATGTAACTAGTGAAGTGATAAGGACTTAATAGTAAATAAGCATATATACACAAGACTTATATTTTATGTGACGCCCCGCTTCTCGATCAAGGTAGGGTTTGGCACGAGAGTGTACGATTTACCTTTCTATGCATGATTTATGTGGATTTACGCCTTAATTTGATAGACATTTGGTGCTTATGTGAAAACCATGATTTACATGACTTATGTGGCTATTTGATATAATAAGTATGTGCTCGTCTTGTGCTTAAAGAGTTTTGATAGCATGCTTTATGGTTAAACGAAATAATGTGTTTATTTGGATATTAAAGCGTAATGTAGGGACTAAATGGTAAATTTATTTTCCAAGCCTGGAACTGGTTAGAACTTAATGCAATTGAGTAGATAATTCGATTACGAGTTCGTGGGTTCTTGAATCGCTCAATTCGGAGTTCGGACGAAGAAGTTATGGCCATTCTACGAAAAGTCAACCCTTTTAAGCTTAAATGTTGACCTGCGACCCAATTTCAATTCTGACCCAATTTGAGATCCAATTTCACTTAAATCCGACCCGCATGACCCGCTCCATGATCCTATTCAGCTGACCCAAATCAGATCCTAAACACCAAACATAAGTTACGTTATTTTCCAAGAATCATATTCATTCTCTCCCAACACTTTTTCAAAGTCTATTCATATTCTCTCAAGAACTTCAAGCCACCTTCAAGCCATCTTCAAGAGCCAAGAGTGAAGGTTAAAGCTGGAGATTCAAGACTAAAGAACAAGATTTCTTCTTCGATTTTCAGCTCTCAAGGTAAGTTTATGTGCTCTTTTCATGGGTTTGTGTTCTTGAAGCTTTTAAGCTTGAATATGAATCTAGGGTTTATGTTAGATGGATTAGATCCGAATTTTATGATGGAAATATGTTTATCTTGATGCTAGGAACGACTTGATATAAGAATTTCTTATTTTCATGTTCATTTGAAGATTTCACCATTAAAGCACTTTGAAGCTTTTCATAAGAACTTATGCATGTTCATGCCCTAGCTTGTTTTAACTTGATTTGATAATGGATTCATGTTCCTTATGTGCTTTTATGAAGAATAGGATAGGTTTCCTTGAGTTTCATGCTTATTTGAAGAATCCACCATTGATGACCTTTGAAGCTTTCTTGAAAATTCTTGCATGTTGATGTTCTTGTGTGATTTAACTTGATTTCAGGATCGATTCTTGTTCCTTGAGAAATTCCATGAAGAATGTGATTAATTCCTTTGAATTTCTTGCATGATTGTTGATTTCACCATTGTTATGCTTAAAGCTTTCATGAAACTTGTAGAAGATGAAGTTCTTGTATGAATTGCTAGCTTTCTTGATGTTTATATGTTCCTAAGTGCTTTATTATGGAACTTGATGATTTATGATGCTTATTTGTGGTTTTGGAAGCTTAATTTCATGTTTTGGGGTGTTTTGAACTCATTCCCGTCGACTTTGAAGTTGCTGTCACGTTTTTTTTAAGTTCTGGGTAGAATCCACTAGGGTGGATTTATGCTGTGTAAAAATCCATGGGGGTGGATTTAAGGCAGTAGCTTCTGGACCAAATCCGCGAGGGTGGATTTTTTTGTGAAGGAAAATCCACGGGGGTGGATTATCCCCAACCTTGTTTCCTTGATTCGTTTCACTTGTATTGCCTCTCGTTTGTTTACTCATTTATATTATGTCTCTAATGTATTGTGACACCGTTATATGTTGTGACATCTCATGCATACCTTATATTATGATCTTTATACCTCAATCATGCTTAAGTTATCTTAATTGACTAAGTTATGCATTTAATTAAATTGTGTTAAGTATGATTCATAGGTCGCTTATTACATATGACTTAAGAACTTGATATATGACTTATATGATGCAATGTGATCTTAATTGCCAATCTATACCATCGTCGAACATTCCTTGCACCTCATTAGCATATTTGCATTCATATCAAAGCCGTGCGTGGTCTTGTTGGGTTTCGAGTCGAGTCTTACCTTTGTTGGTACATTGTCTTGTTAGGTGGTGAGTCTCCGGACGTGTAACCTTCCTTGTTCGTGCTTGATCTTTGAGGTTCTTGGTAAAGGTGAGGAGTTATATATATGTAAAATGTTTTCAAAATTGTGGACACCTATAGCCTTTCATATTTATTGGTTTTAAACTCCCGTTTTCAATCGTATATATATATATAGGCTTAATAAGCCAAGTTTTGTGAGCTATGCTCATATATTGGATATTCGCTTATGGTAATGGTTTACAAGTAGAACTTGAATTTTCGTATATGGGATAAGTACCCAAAATGCCTTTGGAACTTTTATTTGGATATTATGTATGTGTGAGTTGTGTAGCGAGGTTATGATGTACCTCGCAAGGACGCTTGCTTGGGGCAATCGAATTTGAGCTCGGGGATGGAGGTGAGAGATATTCCAGGAAGGCAAGGGCCGACGGATGTCCTTATCCAAAGTTCCCACTGTGGACAAGACTACTAAGACTCCGGGGAGGTTTCGGGGTTGAAGTTTTCTTGGACAGAGCTAGGTTGCATGGACCGAATTCTCTACGTTATGGATGCTCGGGGGGGCGCACACCCTCGATATGAACGGTGTAAAGGTTGGATTGGTTTGATTTCTTGGTTTGGGAAGATCGGATGGATTGCTCGTTCTCGCCGAGCCGGTTATGTATGGTTTATGATCCATATTTTTCTAAAACTTGCATTTACTTTGAAAATAAGTTGGATCATGAACACCTTTGTTTTGAGCATGCATTAAACCCTCATATATCACTTATATTATGTACACTTCTCCTCACCGATTCCTTTTGAGCTGACCTCCCTTACCATTCGTGTTCGCAGGTCGCGTTTTGGAGTCAAGCTAGGCGGGGTCCTTTGATAGTCTTGTCTTGAGTCTAGCTTGTACTTGTTTACGTTTGTAGCGTATGTTATGTGCGGAGATGTATGGATTTAGTATGTATGATATTTTATTATGCTAGTTTGGACCGTGATGGTCATTAGGTTGATTTACATTTCGTACTTTGAGCATTAGGTGCTGGACCGCGATGGTCACCATACTTGATGAATAATTATCCTATGCAAATGTTATTATATGATTTAAGCTTCCGCATACTTGTGTTTGTTTTTATTCTCGCTTTGTGAGTCTAGTACCGCCTAGCTAGGTTATCCGTTTGTCACCGCTTGCTTCGGTCCCGGCGGGTATATGGATAGCAATTCTATATACAAGCTCGGTCCGTAGCGCGGGATAGGCGTGGATGCCCTCGTCGGGGCGTTACACCCCTATTTGGTTGGTATCAGAGCTGAAGGTTCAAAACTAGGCTCTTGAGTCGTCTCCAGTCGTTTAGGTCGTATGGCAATAGGAACAACTTACTTATGTGCTTTAAAGTGACTCGTTTTGCATATGCTACGTTGTTGATTAACCTAATTGTTCTTGCATTACATGTACATCTTCATTGAATATGTTGACCCTTTTGTTAACTACTTGCCTATATCACTTAACTTGTAACTACTTTGTTGTACTTAAATTAACTTCGTGCTTATGTGTTGGTTTGTTTTCATATATGAACGTCCTCATGATACGTATATCTTGTAACTATTACTTCTAAATTATGCAATTGCATTGCTTACTTGACAATATGTGACATGAGCATATGACTAATCGACATGCATACATGATAAGATTGCTTGTAGGATGCCTCCTCGTAGAAGTGATCGCTCTCCGGCAAGCCAAAATGAGCAAGACCTCCGACAGAAAATCAAATTGCACCACCAATACCACCTCTAAATGTCAATGAATTGCTCACTACTATGATTCAGTTTTTACAACTCCTACAAGCACCGCAAACCTTATTGGCACCTCTGGCGTTGATACCTACGCCCACCGTCAAGGAACAAGAGTTTCAAACTAAGGGAGTAGTTTCCGGATTGGGGTCTGAGGGATCACCATCCTTGATGGCACCTTCGACTTCTTGAGTACCACTTAAGGGGTTAGGAGATAGAAAGGCTAAAAATTTTATATCCAGATCAGCGACCCCTTTGGCTATTAAGGGCCGAAACTCGTACAAGCATTATGGGAGCGTCAATCACTTCGGGGATAACTACCGGAAAGGACACAGGAAGTGTTTTATATGTTGTGGCAACCCGAAATGTAAAGCTAAGGATTGCGATCAGAGGAGAGGCCACCATATGGATGAGAAGGTTAAGGCTAAGATTTCTACATCTCAAGTAGGGATGGCAACGAGCCGAGCCGAGCCGAGCCGAGCCTTTTTTCAAGGCTCGGGCTCGGCTCGACCAAGGCTCGAACCTGGCTCGGCTCGGCTCGAGGCTCGGCCCTTAATATTATTTTTATTTAAAAAATTAATTTTTTTAATAATTTAATATTTTTTATATATAATAATATATATTAAATGAATATATATAATAAATATATTATTTTTTTATTCATTTTGTATTAAATTTAATGAATATATATATAATATTATATATTAATAAAATATTTATATACATAAAAATTAAAAATATTATTTTTTAATTAAATATATGGGCTCGCGAGCCACGAACCAAGAAATAAAGGGCTCGGGCTCGACTCGACTCGACTCGGCTCGTGTAGCTCGTGAGGCGGCTCGGCTCGTTGCCATCCCTAATCTCAAGTACAGACCCCTCAAGCTACTAAGGGCCATGACCCGTGTGAGCATTGTGGTCATGCTACACACCTTGGGGAAGATTGTTGGTGGAAAGAAGGCAACTGTTTCAAGTGTGGCAGCACCAAACACTGGGTAAAGAATTGTGATAAACCGGGAACTAGAGGTTCGTATGAACATCATATTGACATTAGCCATAAGGGAGACGAATGTTAGGGAAAGCTTGGAAGATGCTTTACTTGTGGAAATTCAGCACTTTGGGTAAGGGATTCTAATCAGAGGATGGACCGACAGAATTTGGAAGGGCTTCGTGGGAAGTTAGCATGGACCTTGACTCAGGTAGAAACCAACGATTGGGCCACCGCTACCGGGCTAGCTATGGAAGCAGAAGCGGAGGAACAAAGACTTGGAACTAAGAAGAATGTTGCTAATCTTTGTTTTAGTTCGGGTCTTAAGAGAGTTGTCCCTAGTTCTTTCTCTCAACCTCCACCGCGGAAAAAGGGCCACGTGATGGTTAAGAAAGGGAAAGGAAAGGAGATCCTATCAACTGCACAAGGGCGTCAACCTTGTGATCATTGTGGTAGCATCACTCATTGTGAGGGTAATTGCTGGAAGAAGCTTGGTAAATGTTTCAATTGTGGGAGCACCGGACATATAGCAAGGAATTGTACCGAACCTAAGACTAAGGGACCAGGTGATGAGATAAGGCCCGTGGCACATGCACGTGCCTATGCGTTGAATGGCGGGCAAGAGGATGATGAGCATGATTTCATTACTACGGTGAAAGGTACGGACTGCATTCACGGCATTGCACTCATACATTTTGGTTTGGATATTATTATTACCCGATTGTTATAATTGTTGATGATATATGCTAGAACGTAATTATTGGTTATGCATGTGACTTGCGTTGCTAATTGCTTTAAGTGCCAATGTCAATACGGTAAGTTAGAAATTGATTGTTCTTTACCGGGTGGTGTACTTGATAGTTGATACATGCACTCTACCTAAACTTGAATTATTTTGCTGCCTCTCTTATGCTATGTCGGTAATGATTGACATTAAATGTGACGTTTGTATTTAGCTTGTCTCCTACTTGTGCAAATTGCATAAATGCTTTCCTTGATCAGTTGTTCTACCATGTGATAGCTCTAGCAACCCTTGCATTAATGCAACCTTCAGATTTATGAGCTATGTGGAATGGATGTGAAGCATGAATAAGTACTTGTGAGACCATGTTGTTTACTTGTTTTCGGGATCCATGATTATTGTTGAAATTATGTCGAAATTTTTTATTTATGGGGAACTTTCATGTAATTGAAGAATTATGCTTAATTAGTTAACATATGGATGGTTTATGTCAAGTTGCTAGGAACCTTATAGGATGTTTTATATTAATTCCAAACTTATGTGAATCGCCTAGGGGGATCTAATTATCATATCTCTAAACCTTGAATGTGTGTAAAAACTTGAGTTTATGCTCCGATGCATGTTACGAATTCGTAAGGCATGATTAAATGAATTGAGAATTTACCGCTTACCTTAAAAACATGACTTTATGTGATTAAATTATGTTGTTCATTTGAGCATGATAATATGGGATGACTATGCATACACTCATCTACGATTTCGAATATGAGACTTGAATTGATCATTAGAGTGTGATATAAGGAATCGAGAATATGTTGTTTACCTTGGAAGTATGACCTTATGTAAATAAATGTATGCCTTATATGTATTGAGCATGACGTACGTATACTTAAGCGCTGCATAGACTTATACATGACTAAGATTACGACATCTTGATAAGTACTACTTGAATCAATCGTTAAAGTACGACTTGTAATTGGTATGTTTAGATACTTACAACTTCAAGTACGTTAAATTCTCAAATTGACTTTATCTATGCATGTTAATACAAGACTTGAGCTTGGAAATTGAATCAAATGACCTTTCTATGCATGCTACTACTAAGTACGAAGTTAGTAACCGAATCGCATGATCTTGGATACTTTGGTGAACTTGTATGATGTAAGTATGAGTTAATTCTTGTGACTTTTGTAACCTTGGATGTTGTACATGCTCGATTTTGTGCACTTTGTTATGGTGAGCTATGAGGGACGCCTTTGTTGCGACGAAGCCTTTACCTCACCGATGGAGAACGACTCAACCTACCGCGGTCCCTTGTCGTGTCTCTTGTTTGTGCTTTGCATGTTTTGGATCCGAGTAGTTGTGTGTGTGCTTTTGTGCTCGAGTGTTGTAGGGTTCTCCCTCTTTTGTGTTCGGGGGATGTTGGTTCCCCTCGATTTTAGTCATTTGGGAATGTTACATCCTCCCGAATTTAGGAGTTTGTGAGATGTTAACTCTTTCAAACTTAGATGTTTGAGGGATGCGGGATTCCTTCGAACTTAGGATGAGAGACGGGGTTCTCTCGTTGCTTGTTGAGAGACGAGGTTCTTTCATTGCTTGTTGAGGGACGGGGTTCTCTCGTTGCTTGTTGAGAGACGGGGTTCTCTCATTGCTTGTTGAGGGACGGGGTTCTCTCGTTGCTTGTTGAGAGACGGGGTTCTCTCATTGCTTGTTGAGGGACGGGGTTCTCTTGTTGTGTGTCTCGTGCCGTTGGCTAGCACGCGCAGATGACTCCGTTCAGAATGGATCTTTTGAAGTGGATAAGCGAGATCAAGATGGACGGAAGGAGTATGCACCAACTAAGATCTTTTGCATCGACAAGTGTGGAAGGATAAGCCACATGTGGGAATGGTATAAGACCAACAATAGAGTTGTGCCACACGAATGAGGAAAGAATTTGATTCGAAGACGGTGACCAAGTCTTCTTAGAGGCAACACCAAGAAGGAGTTTCTCACAAATCAATAAGGGCGGTGACCTGAACCCGAGATCTATCGAGCCGCTTGGAGCTGTGAATGGATTGAGAAAGTATTTCCGAGAGGAGATGGGGACTATTCCGATGAAAGAGGTACACTTGGATCACGACTTGACACGTAACAACCGGGGAAGATTTTAGACGAAATACCATGGATTAAGAATTCAGCTAACTCCTTCGGATAAAGCCTATGGAGAGATCTCAAGCAGAAGAAGCAACTTGGAAGACAGAAGAGAAGGTGCAGAGTTTCCACACTGAGTCTTTTCCACTGGTAAATCTGGGGACCAGATTTCTATAAAGAGGGGAGGTTGTGACGCCCCGATTCTCGATCAAGGTAGGGTTTGGCACGAGAGTGTACGATTTACCTTTCTATGCATGATTTCTGTGGATTTATTCCTTAATTTGATAGAAATTTGGTGCTTATGTGAAAAACATGATTTACATGACTTATGTGGCTATTTGATATAATAAGTATGTGCTCGTATTGTGCTTAAAGAGTTTTGATAGCATGCTTTATGGTTAAACGAAATAATGTGCTTATTTGGATATTAAAGCATAATTTAGGGACTAAATGGTAAATTTATTTTCCAAGCCTTGAACTGGTTAGAACATAATGAAATTGAGTAGATAATTCGATTACGAGTTAGTGGGTTCTTGAATCGCTCAATTTGGAGTTCGGACGAAGAAGTTATGGCCATTCTACGAAAAGTCAACCCTTTTAAGCCTAAATGTTGACCTGCGACCCAATTTCAATTCTGACCCAATTTGAGATCCAATTTCACTTAAATCCGACCCGCATGACCCGCTCCATGATCCTACTCAGCTGACCCAAATCAGATCCTAAACACCAAACATAAGTTACGTTATTTTATAAGAATCATATTCATTCTCTCCCAACACTTTTTCAAAGTCTATTCATATTCTCTCAAGAACTTCAAGCCACCTTCAAGCCATCTTCAAGAGCCAAGAGTGAAGGTTAAAGCTGGAGATTCAAGACTAAAGAACAAGATTTCTTCTTCGATTTTCAGCTCTCAAGGTAAGCTTATGTGCTCTTTTCATGGGTTTGTGTTCTTGAAGCTTTTAAGCTTGAATATGAATCTAGGGTTCATGTTAGATGGATTAGATCCGAATTTTATGATGGAAATATGTTTATCTTGATGCTAGGAACGATTTGATATAAGAATTTCTTGTTTTCATGTTCATTTGAAGATTTCACCATTAAAGCACTTTGAAGCTTTTCATAAGAACTTATGCATGTTCATGCCCTAGCTTGTTTTAACTTCATTTGATAATGGATTCATGTTCCTTATGTGCTTTTATGAAGAATAGGATAGGTTTCCTTGAGTTTCATGCTTATTTGAAGAATCCACCATTGATGACCTTTGAAGCTTTCTTGAAAATTCTTGCATGTTGATGTTCTTGTGTGATTTAACTTGATTTCAGGATCGATTCTTGTTCCTTGAGAAATTCCATGAAGAATGTGATTAATTCCTTTGAATTGCTTGCATGATTGTTGATTTCACCATTGTTATGCTTAAAGCTTTCATGAAACTTGTAGAAGATGAAGTTCTTGTATGAATTGCTAGCTTTCTTGATGTTTATATGTTCCTAAGTGCTTTATTATGTAACTTGATGATTTATGATGCTTATTTGTGGTTTTGGAAGCTTAATTTCATGTTTTGGGGTGTTTTGAACTCATTCCCGTCGACTTTGAAGTTGCTGTCACGTTTTTTTTAAGTTCTGGGTAGAATCCACTAGGGTGGATTTATGCTGTGTAAAAATCCATGGGGGTGGATTTAAGGCAGTAGCTTCTGGACCAAATCCGCGAGGGTGGATTTTTTTGTGAAGGAAAATCCAAGGGGTGGATTATCCCCAACCTTGTTTCCTTGATTCGTTTCACCTGTATTGCCTTTCGTTTGTTCCTTACTTATTTATATTATGTCTCTAATGTATTGTGACACCGTTATATGTTGTGACATCTCATGCATACCTTATATTATGATCTTTATACCTCAATCATGCTTAAGTTATCTTAATTGACTAAGTTATGCATTTAATTAAATTGTGTTAAGTATGATTCATAGGTCGCTTATTACATATGACTTAAGAACTTGATTTATGACTTATATGATGCAATGTGATCTTAATTGCCAATCTATACCCGTCGAACATTCCTTGCACCTCATTAGCATATTTGCATTCATATCAAAGCCGTGCGTGGTCTTGTTGGGTTTCGAGTCGAGTCTTACCTTTGTTGGTACATTGTCTTGTTAGGTGGTGAGTCTCCGGACGTGTAACCTTCCTTGTTCGTGCTTGATCTTCGAGGTTCTTGGTAAAGGTGAGGAGTTATATATATGTAAAATGTTTTCAAAATTGTGGACACCTATAGCCTTTCATATTTATTGGTTTTAAACTCCCGTTTTCAATCGTATATATATATAGGCTTAATAAGCCAAGTTTTGTGAGCTATGCTCATATATTGGATATTCGCTTATGGTAATGGTTTACAAGTAGAACTTGAATTTTCGTATATGGGATAAGTACCCAAAATGCCTTTGGAACTTTTATTTGGATATTATGTATGTGTGAGTTGTGTAGCGAAGTTATGATGTACCTCGCAAGGACGCTTGCTTGGGGCAATCGAATTTGAGCTCGGGGATGGAGGTGAGAGATATTCCGGGAAGGCAAGGGCCGACGGATGTCCTTATCCAAAGTTCCCACTGTGGACAAGACTACTAAGACTCCGGGGAGGTTTCGGGGTTGAAGTTTTCTTGGAGAGAGCTAGGTTGCATGGACCGAATTCTCTACGTTATGGATGCTCGGGGGGGCGCACACCCTCGATATGAACGGTGTAAAGGTTGGATTGGTTTGATTTCTTGGTTTGGGAAGATCGGATGGATTGCTCGTTCTCGCCGAGCCGGTTATGTATGGTTTATGATCCATATTTTTCTAAAACTTGCATTTACTTTGAAAATAAGTTGGATCATGAACACCTTTGTTTTGAGCATGCATTAAACCCTCTTATATCACTTATATTATGTACACTTCTCCTCACCGGTTCCTTTTGAGCTGACCTCCCTTACCATTCGTGTCCGCAGGTGGCGTTTTGGAGTCAAGCTAGGCGGGGTCCTTTGAGAGTCTAGTCTTGAGTCTAGCTTGTACTTGTTTACGTTTGTAGCGTATGTTATGTTTTGAGATGTATGGATTTAGTATGTATGATATTTTATTATGCTAGTTTGGACCGTGATGGTCATTAGGTTGATTTACATTTCGTACTTTGAGCATTAGGTGCTGGACCGCGATGGTCACCTTACTTGATGAATAATTATCCTATGCACATGTTATTATATGATTTAAGCTTCCGCATACTTATGTTTGTTTTTATTCTCGCTTTGTGAGTCTAGTACCGCCTAGCTAGGTTGTCCGTTTGTCACCGCTTGCTTCGGTCCCGGTGGGTATATGGATAGCAATTCTATATACAAGCTATGTCCGTAGCGCGGGATAGGCGTGGATGCCCTCGTCGAGGCGTTACATTTTATATCTTATGCATTGTAAACATTTCATCACAGTCATCTCTCTCATCTCATAACATACACAAGAACACACCCTCACTCACACACCATGGATCGAACTCAAGGAGGAAGAAGAAGGAATCGTCGTGACTTCACCCGGAGCTTGTTGCATCATCATCATTTCATTCCACAACCTCTTCTTTCTCCATTTCTTGTTGTAGGTGTGTAGTTTGGTATACGTATATATAAGTATATGTGTGTGAATTGTGTGCAAGATGGGATTTTCTGAATTAAAGTTTAACATCTTGTTCTTATATGTCTTTATACATGAATTTATCATCATTTGTGGATTCCTAGCATGAGATCATGGCTGGTTGATTGGAAAGGATACATATTTTAAATGAGGGTTTGTATGTTGAGTATGTGATGATCCAAGCTTGGTATATTGATTTATTTGTTGCATAATTGAAGTATTACGTGTATATGCATGTTACAAGCCTTGGTTTCAACTTGAGAGTGATTTGGAGTTGATTTGTTATGGATTTTGCATGGAAATGTTGCTGCCCTGTTTCTCGAGCAGAGGGTCCCGGCCGGGATCCCTTTTAGTACTAAAACCTTAGCGGTCGAGAACCAATAGCAGATTGCTCTTGTTAAAAACGTTCCGGCCGGGATCCTTTTTAGACCAAATCCTGTCCCGGCCGGGGTAGCATGGCCGCCCAGGATTGATTTCTGTCCCGGACGGGGATAGTCGTCCAGTTTTTCTACTAGAGGTGTGTCCCGGTCGGGATCTTATTTTAAGTGAAAACCATCCCAGTGGGATGGCCCACTGGGAACATGTATTGTGTGCTTTTCATGCTTTTTGTTATTTAGCTCGTTTACTTGGTCCTTGGGACATTAATTATGCACATGAACATTTATAATAATTATTGACATCGTCATTTCATATCACACTACTAGAAAAACAGCCTTTTGTGATGCCCTAACATGACGCTTTTTAAAAAGCATCACAATAGACCACCTATTGTGACACTCTTCATAGATTTGTCTTATTAGGTTTAATTCATTTTAACCATTAAATTATTTATTAACTAAATTGATAATAATAAGACACATTTACATGAGGCGTCTCAATATAATAGATTTTTTGTGACACTTTTAATAATGGGTCTTAATATAGTGTACTTATTATGACACTTTTAAAAAAATGTCACAAATATATTATTATTTATTTAATATTATTAGACAATTACTTATTGCTATATCCAAATAAAAACACGACGGAAGCCCACACAATTACTGAAATCCTAATTCTGAAATCAAATATCAATGAAGAAACCATACTTCTGAAATCCTACTCCTTAAATCAACGAAGTGAATAAGCTCGGACGGGAAGACAATGAATCAATTGTAATCCCGGACTGCTGAAAGCTTAAAAATGTTTCAGAACCGTGCTTTAAGTTAAAGGATCCTACCTGTACGCGTTAGATTCTTTGCTTCAAGGAGTTGATTTGCGAGAAGTTGCGCTGGCGAGCTGATTTTCGATTCTGGTATGTTTAAATATTGAAATAATTAGTTTGCTAGTTAGGGATTTAAAGCGAATTTCAATTAGTAATTGTGGTTTAATTGAAATTAGGGCTTTGAAATTCTGCAATTGAGTAATTATTAGTATTTGAACTGGGGATTTTGTTTAAGTCGGGGGCTTCTGAAAAGGCATTAGCCTAAACTTTTCTATCTAAAAGTCTTCATTTTCCTATTTGTTCTGTTTCGATTTAGGATTTAGTGAAGGAAGCTAAAAAAAGAGAGGCTCTGATAAGGTGTTCTATTTTATCTCCTTAGCGAACAGGTCAGTGTTGTTTTTTTACTTTTTTTTTTCATTTTTTTAAATTATGTGTGTATATATTCTCATGTGTGCATTGTCTTAGTTCTGTGATGTTATGTCTTAGCATACCACCAGACTTGAATTGATGAAGTTTTGTTGGTTAAAGTCAAGTTTGGCGTAGAGTCCCTTTGAGTGATTTGAGGATTATTACAATTTTGTCTTTAACTAGTATGATTGTGTTTGTGTGGTTAAATCTTCATATGGTGTTCTTCAATCAGGTCGAAGTGACTGTATAAATAGAGATTATTGCGTAAATCAGGTCGAAGTGATTATTGGCAATCAGCAGTGTGCTAAATATCCCTATAATTAAGGTTATGAAAAGTATTAATTATTAAATGCATTACAAACCCCTTAATTGTGTAGAATTACACGTCCTATATAATTTTTTAAAAGAAAATCAGCACTTTTAAGATAAGATAAAACTCTTTAAGCCTAAATGTTTTACAAAGGAACCCTTCCTTGGATTATAAATCTTCCCATCGTACTGTTTGGCGAGATATTACACGATATTGATTGGGGCCCAAGGGGAAATGTGGGATTGGCGATCGGAACCGTATAGGGCCGTCGAAAAGAACCCTTACACGTAGTGCCCATTGGGAATACCTTCACGCTACCTACGAGACAGGAAGACGACGTATTCCTGAGCCGATGGTTCCCGTACCATCGAAGGAGCGGGTAGGAGTCTTGAGCCCCCGCCTCACACTGTACTAAGGTGGCTTGGGCCTTGCAAACCCGACCACTAACCCATGGAAGGAGGATGGATATTGTTTACTGTTAATTGATTGATTGATACTGAACTTGCATGATAACCTCACACCTTAATTGATCACTGTACAATGTCGCAACTTGGATGGAGTTTACCTGCTCGGTGGGTCACTGATTGCCTAATTAAATGTTATAATTAAAATGATGCTTGTAATGCCGAGTATTGCCTCCTTTTCCAAACTATCCACTTGGATGATTGACAAAACTATACTCAGGATTATAAGTTGCATGATACATGTTATTTATATATAAACCCCTCACTTAGTCTTCATTGACTAACCCCTCCTCACTTTCAGCTTTTGCATGATCTTGCTAGGCGGTGAAATAGAATCTGTCCAGTCTTTATTTTGTAGCCTTGCTTGAGCATATTTTGAGGTTGCATATTGATACTTATACTATTTTGGGATTGTATATGTAATACCCCGGTTTTCGTTTGTACAAATATGACATAAATGTTTACCAAATTGCGCGAATTAATTGTTTATAGGTGTTAAATATTTAACTTGATTATAAATTGTTATTATTTTACAAATTTTTTTATTTTATTTTATTATAGTTATTTCGTTAATTATCTATTTAAATTGATAATCAAGAATTAATGTTAATTATCCTGTTTTAATTATGCTAATTAATTTTATATTAAATGTTAACTATCATATTTTAATGTTATTAATACTATATACATATATATATTAAATTTTGCAAATTGATCTGATGAAATATATGTGTCTTCATGCATTTTATTTTAAACCATACTAAATCGTGCATTGATTTTATCTCAAATAAATGTGTACATTTTTCTTTTTTTATATAATATCTAATCGTGCCCTTTCATTATTTAATTAAATATGAATTTGAATAATGATATTAAAATAGTGCACTTTGTTTATAGTTAATTATGAATTTTAAATTTTGTTTTATATTATGAAATTCTCTGAATATAGTTATGCATTACTTATAAATGATATAAACGTGCTTCGTTTTTATATGATTTGATACCGAAATTTCATGCAAATTTAAAATGTCGGAGATATATGTGTCTTGAATATGAATATATGTTCGTTTCGCATTTTTGGGTTCGTTTTCATGAGTTTCGAATTTATTTTGATTTTGTAATCCAAGTCGGGGGCTAACGAGCAATTAGCGCACCCTTGGTTCCGTATTTGATATCTTGAGCTAGGAAACTCGGATTCGAGTTTCGTCAACTTCGCTGAACTCGCAACAAAAATTTGAGTTTAATGAACTTATCCTTATATTTTTCCAAAGTCATTTGAACCTCCGAAATTCAACCGAAACACGAAACGGGAACCAAATCTGCTACAGTTTACTAAAATGACCATAACTTTATCAAACCTTGATCAAATTAACTATGGTTGGATGATTTGGAACCCTAACTCAACCCTCTGACCAACCTTAATCAGCCCAAGCCGAGATAACCTTCAGCACCTAAAGAAAACTCAGCCAAAACATTCTGCTCTCCAATTTCCAGTAACTCTTGTCACCCTTAGAGATTCAAAGCTCAAATCTCTTCCAAAATTCATCCAATCCACAAGGTAAGCTTAGGGTTGTAATATAAATTCAATATGAGTCATTTTGATCCTTTCATCCCTAATTTTGAGCATGATTTCAGGGATATATGGCTGACTTGAAGAATAGTTAGGTTTTGAGCATTTTTGTGGATCTCTTCCATTTCTTGATGAATTGGATTGATTCAAAGCATGAGTATGATTGTCTTGACTCCCTATTCTCATTTATGATCATTGATTATGTGGTAGTTGAAGTATTCATGAGATTTCATTAATGGTATTTTGAGGAAAATGGCATGAAATGATCTCTAATATTTCTTTCTCCTGTATGCCTTGCCTTGGTTACATGTTTGGATGTTAATTGGGACTGAAATCTTGTTCTTTTGATGTGTTATCATATCTGATCATGTTGGGACGAAATAGAACAGCTGCTGCCCTGTTTTTTCACGGTTTTACTCTATTTTTGGGCTTGATATGTTGTTGTTCGTTGTTGCTTCTTGCTGTGGTTGACTGCTATTAGTTTTCCCTCTTTTATGAGAGTTGTTGATGCCTCTTTTGCTGCTGCATAACTTGCCTTGGTTGCTACTTTTTGCTGTTGCATATTCATGAACAAAACAGGGGTCCTGCGTGAGTTTGTGCAGCTGCTGCGACTGGAATGGATCTCCCCGAGCGGGAGATTTTGGCCGTAAAATGGCCCGGCCGGGTAGTGTTTATGCAGAAACCGTGATTTTCGTGAACAAAATCTTTCCGGGCGGGGAGATTGAATCTGGAACCGTGTGCTGCTGCTTTCATTCTTTTCCTTTCTTGTATGCATGTTTTGGTTTGTGAATGATTTAAGTAATGCATGTATGAGGTATATGTTTATTTAATTCCGATGCATGGTTTAATTTGTTAAATTGAATTTCCTAATTCTCATGTTGCATGCTATCTACGTATAACTATATATATATATATATATATATATATATATATATATATATATATATATATATATATAACATGTAATAAATGCATGAAATTGCATGCATATCTATGTTGGAAAACACGAATCAGAAAGCAACGGAATTTAAAAATTTTTCCCAACAAAAGGACCTTGAACTCGCAATCGTGTAACCAAATTCGTAAAGATAGAAAACTTACTTTTCTTTTATTCTTTCTTGAAGCGTTTCAAGCCACCCAAGAACGCTCTTCTCGCGGCTTGATCCCCTCTCCTTGGTAAAGCTCGAATCTTCAAACTTCTAACTTGAAGTCTCTAGAGAAAGTCCACCAACTTGATCACAATCTAACTAGTAAGGATGCTAGTTCTCTAGTTAGTGTTTAGGCTTAACCTAGGGTTTTATTTAATCTTGGAGAAAGGAAGGTGTTCAACACATGAACCAAAAGAATTGTCAATTAGCTCCATAAGGAGCTCGAGCTCCCCTATTTATAGGGAGGGGGTGCCGAAATTCCTAGTCCTTTATGGGCTAGGATTTTGGTCCCTCTCTCCTATTACTTGATCATCAAGTATTTTCCAACTTTGACTTTGAATTCTAATTCAAGTCAACTTTTAAGAGAGCTAAAAATATCCAAACTATTTTTGGATAATTTTATACTTTATTTATTATAAAATAAATAACTTATTTTTATCTAATTAATTAATTCATAATTAATTAACTAGATTATTTTCTCCAAAATTAGACTTTCTTTTTAATTCAAAATTAAACCAAAGTCTATTAAATAATTAACTAATTAATTATTTAATATATATATAATATATATATATACACACGTGTCACTCACGTGAGCCACACGTGTGACTTCACACGTGTGGAACCCTCTTGGCCCGATTAACTCGTTTAATCATTTTCAAGCCTCAACTCATGTAACCAAGTTGTTGTGTGTGACCCTCTAGGTTCTCAATTCAATTATCAGTGACCCTAATTAATTAATTCACTAATTAATTAATCAGTCCACAGATTAAACGACCATAGTCTAGCAACAGGTGTTTAACCCCTAGCTGAATTGGAATGTTCGGATTCGACAGAACCTTTAAGTCATTGATTCATGTGAGATACAATCCTCCTACTTACTATCTCTCAACCAAGATCTACGGCAAGGGAATAATCAGAACCCTAATAATCCGGTCTTAAAGCTAAGTGCATTTCATATCCATTTGATTTCAAACCAAGAAACCCTTTTCTCGATGTCTTGATCTACTGCCTTGGCCAAGGACTCCATATGGCATATGAATGACTTACACAATAAGAGATCACCTTGCATATGCAAGTGTAGGTCCTTTCTTGATTCTCATTTACTTTCATGAATCACTTGTGCAGCCCCAGCATAAGCCTTGAATCAGTTGTCTAAGGCGACACCCTTTAAAGCTTATACCAAAGACTATAGAGTTAACTCATAAAGTAACATGGAACCTCAAGTCTAAGGATCAATTAATCACATCAATGATTCGTGAGATATTTCCTAATCTGGAAGTTTCCATTTCCTGAAATAGAAACTTCCTTTCGCATTTAGGAATGTTCTCACACGGGGCACCTCAGTGAACTTACTTATTAAAGTAAGCACCCTCATGTATCATGCACGTATCAACTATACACTTTGCACCTCCATGAAACAAGGTGGTCCTTCTTAAGGGCGTGATCCCACAAGCAAGCCTTAGAGGAGTCAGGTTGACACTCCCACTGTCTGTAGGACTCATCGGCTTGGAGTATTTTACTAATCATGACTTATGTGATATAGGGCTCGTTTCATGAACCATTTCACCTAAATGGTAGAGTCCTAAAGTCATCAGAATTAGGGGAGTTCTCATACATGCACAGCTAAAGTAAACGCATACCAAACAAGAGCATATAAAGAAGTGTTGCCTCAATTCGTTATTTCATTCAAAGATTGTCTGTGATTATAATAAGGAAAAGCACAAAGCGGATATACAATCGGCTTTCTAGGGCACTATTCCTAACAATCTCCCACTTGCCCGTCAAAGCCATTCTAAAGCTACTCTAAGTCCCATCTTCTGAAGATGACCTTGGAAAGCTTCTCGACTAAGGGGTTTAGTAAGTGGATCTGCCACGTTCTCTGCTGATGTGACCCTCTCAATTTGCACATCTCCTCTTTTGATAATATCACGGATTAGGTGATACTTCCTCATAATGTGCTTGGTCTGTTGGTGAGATCTTGGTTCTCTTGCCTGAGCAACCGCCCCAGTGTTGTCACAAAATATAGTAATGGGGTCTTTCATGCTAGGAACAACATTCAACTCTTGAATGAAGTTTCTATTCCAAACACCTTCCTTAGCTGCATCATTTGCAGCTAAGTATTCGGCCTCAGTGGTCGAATCTGCAGTGGTAGTTTGCTTGGAACTCTTCCAACTCACTGCTCCGCCGTTTAGGCAGAAAATGTATCCTGACATTAACTTAAAATCATCTAAGTCAGATGCAAAGCTTGCATCGCAGTATCCTTCGACAGTAAGATCTTTCTGACCTCCGTAAACTAAGAATAAATCTTTAGTACTTTTCAAGTACTTAAGAATATTCTTCACGGCAGCCCAGTGACCATCTCCAGGGTCAGTTTGGAAACGACTTGTCACACTAAGTGCATAAGCCACATCCGGTCGAGTACATAACATTGCATACATTATGCTACCTATTGCTGACGCATAAGGTGTATGAGTCATTCTCTCCTTCTCAAGGTTAGTCTTAGGACACATCTTCTTTGAAAGACATGTTCCTACACTCATAGGAAGGTTCTTAACCTTTGCTGACTCCATATTGAATCTTTTCAATACTTTGTCAATGTACATCGATTGTGATAGTCCTATTAACCTTCTAGATCTATCTCTATAGATTTTAATTCCAAGGATATAGGACGCATCACCAAGATCTTTCATCTCGAATTGGTTCGATAACCATAACTTAGTCACTTTCATGTCATCCTTCGAATTCCCAATAAGAAGGATGTCATCAACATAAAGTACTAAGAATTGCACTGAGGTCTCCAATTCCTTTCTATACACACATGATTCATTCGTAATCTGGATGAAGCCAAACGCTTTGACTGATTCATCAAATCGAATGTTCCAATTCCTAGAAGCCTGTTTCAATCCATAGATTGATCTTTGGAGTTTGCAAACCTTTTGCTCACTCCCACTGAATGTGAAACCTATGGGTTGCTCCATATAAATGTCTTTATCAATGTCACCATTGAGAAATGCAGTTTTCACATCCATTTGCCATACCTCATAGTCATAATATGCAGCAATGGCAAGCATGATTCGAATGGACTTTTACATTGCAACTGGTGAAAAGGTTTCGTCAAAGTCCACGCCGGGTCTTTGAGTGAATCCTTTTGCAACCAGTCTTGCCTTGTAGGCTGCAATGCTTCCATCAACTCCAAGCTTTCTCTTAAAGATCCATTTGCAACCTATGGGTTTGACCCCATCAGGCAAATCTACCAAGGTCCAAACTTGGTTGGAGTTCATGGAATCCATTTCGGATTTCATGGCTTCTATCCACTGTTCAGAGTCAGAATCTGAAAGTGCCTCCTCATATGTTAAAGGATCATTATCCTTTTGAGAGTTTTCATGGAAGAATCCATACCATCTCTCCGGCTGTCTAGGAGTGCGTTCAGAACGCCTTAGAGGAGGATTTACATGTGTATCGAAATTCGTGATTTGTTGTGGTTGATCAGAGTGGGACGTTTCTTCAGTGGGTGATGTGGGGTCATTTTGTACTTCTTCTAATTCTATGATCTTGCCTTTCTTTTCTTTAAGGAACGGTTCCTCCAGAAAAGTAGCATTTCTGGAAACAAACACCTTTTGCTCAGATTGATCATAGAAATAGTGTCCTATGGATTCCTTCGGATAACCTACAAAGTAGCATAAGTTAGAACGAGATTCTAACTTATCTCCCACTGTCCTCTTCACGTAAGCAGGACAATCCCAAATTCTTAAGTAAGAATAACTAGGGATTTTACCATGCCACATTTCATAGGGCGTCTTGGGGACTGACTTAGAGGGAACTAGATTCAGAATCTTTGCTGCACTTTCTAGGGCATAACCCCAGAAAGAAGGTGGTAAGTCAGTGAAACTCATCATGGAACGAACCATATCAAGTAGGGTTCTATTCCTTCTCTCAGAAACTCCATTAAGCTGAAGAGTTCCCGGAGGAGTCCACTGAGAGATAATCCCATTATCCTTGAGATGATTAAGGAATTCTTCACTAAGATATTCGCCTCCTCGATCAGATCGAAGTGCTTTGATCTTGTGACCAGTTTGGTTCTCAATCTCCTTTTGAAATTCTAAGAATTTCTCAAAAGCTTCAGATTTATACTTCATTAAGTATACATAACCATACCGACTAAAGTCATCAGTAAAGGTTATGAAGTACTGATGATTGTTTCTAGTGCTTACACTAAGCGGTCCACAAACATCAGTATGGATCAAATCCAAAACCTCAGTGGCACGTTCCACAGTTCCTTTAAAAGGAACTTTGGACATCTTTCCTTTGAGACAGGATTCGCAAGAGGTCAACTCTTTGAGATCATTTTCAGAGAATGATCCTAAAGTGTTTATCTTGCTAATTCTGTTCTTGGAAATGTGTCCTAATCTAGCGTGCCATAAGGGAGCTGAAACTTTGTCATCTCTCTTACGCTTTGTTTCTCATTGTATATTCATAATATTGATATTTTGAGTTAGGTAAAGTCCATTACTTAGAGTACCGATATGAACGGAAGAGTTGTTCCGTTTGATAAAATATTTACCATTCTTAATATAAGTTTCATAACCTTCACAATCTAATATTGGAACTGAAATTATATTACGAATAATGCTCGGTACATAAAGGACTTTATTTAATACTAACTCAAAACTACCTAAATCTAATCTAATTGTGCCTAAAGCTCGAGCTTCAATGTTTGAGCCATCGCCGATCTTCAAGACACATTCTCCTTCTTTGAGTTGTTGGATTCACTTAGCGTCTGTACATCATTACAGATATGAGTTCCACAACCGGTATCAAGTACCCAAGAACTATAATTAATAGAAAGATTTACTTCAACGAGAAAGATACCTTTCTTTAGAGTAGCCTTGTACTCTGGGCAGTTTCTCCTCCAATGTCCCGCTTTGCCACAATGGAAGCAAACATCCTCTTTCTGATCACGCTTCTTCTTTTGGGCCTTCCCCTTCGAAATGCCACCAGTGGGCCTAAGGGGTTTCTTCTTCTTCTTTTGGGCTTTCTTGCCCTTACCTTTAGAAGGCCCAGAAGAGGAAGATGGAGCATTCACCATCAAAACCTTATTGTCCTTCTTGATCGTCCTTTCAGCAGTCACAAGCTGACTAATCAGCTCAGCTACAGCAGCACCAGCATGATTCATGTTGAAGTTAAGGACAAATGGGTTGAATGATGGTGGGAGCGAAGCTAGCAACAAATCCACTGAAAGCTCATCTTTCAGTGGCATGCCCATGGAAGCAAGTTTCTCAGTAAGGGCAAGAAACTTAAGTCCATATTCATGGACACTTGAACCTTCCCTCATTCTCAAGTGGAACAATTCCTTTGATGTGTTATACCTTGTAACACGTTCATGAGGGCGGTAAAGTTGCTCTAAGTGGTCGTAAATCTCCCAAGCAAATTCCATGGCCTCATGTTGCCTTTGCAAGTCCGGAGACATGTTAGCCAACATAAGGCAACGGGCTTGGAGATTATCATCCTTCCACTTCTGAATCGCGTCCCGCTCAGCCCGAGTGGGAGCCTCCCCTTCGGGACTAGGCTCCCCTTCGAAGAGAACATAAGTTCTCTTCTCAGAATCTAAAATGATTTTTAGATTCCTCAGCCAATCAGAATAGTTGGGACCAGTCAACTTGTTTGACTCGAGGATCGATACAAGAGGGTTTTTGGTTGCCATTTCAAAACACGTAGAGAATCACAGAATCTACGACCTAAATGGTAAAACAGAGAACTAGTGAGCATGCTGAATTATAACGATATACAAAAGATAAGGTCTTTAATCTAATGTAGCTCCCACTGTTTTTCAAAGATCTAGAATTCCCAAAGATCTAAGAGGAACACGTTTCCCAATGGGTACTAAGATCCTAGGCATTTTACCTCGAACCCACGACTCGCGGACATTCTAAGTAAGAACCCTAGGTAGGTACAACTTACCAATTCTAACACCTTTAGAACTCTTAGTAATTGATTTTTTGCATCACCTATCTTTCAATATGGACCCACGACTCGTGCGACATCCATATTTACTTAGGCGTTAAGCTAGACCCATCAATCATAAGATCATGACCAAAACTTAGTTCGAACGACCAACGACTCGCGGACATCGCCCTTGCTAAAATTGACCACGAAATATTGATCATTTAAAATGATTAATTAGGTAACTAAGAACTAATGAGCTCCACTAGCTATCCCACGACTCGCGGACAATAACTAGCTTTACTTACTAAACTTAAAACCTATTGATGGAATGCTAGGAATTTAATTCAAAATTTGCATCTCGAATTAAACACCTATTTGTTCGAAATTAGCTTAATATTTAATGGGAATTTTCGAATCAACCGGAGAGTTGTCCGGCTCGACCTCACCAACATATATGTTATCCAATTTTATTAGTCTTGATTAATGCAAGTACACTTAAATGCATTTCAAACAAGCACATAAACAGATAACATGTCCTAGCATGATACTAACATGTAATGATCATGGGTTCTACCTATCTTATGCGTGATATGTGGGAGCCACTCCACAATCACAAGTTCTAACATACATGCCACATAAACAGTTTAAATCACATAAGGGAAAGCGGTAACAAAATACGAGCCCTATCTCTATTACATTTAACAATTGAGATTCCCCTCCCTAACATTTTGAGGGGTCTTCACTTATGGCCTCCTTCTTACTTGAATGTGGTCCATCTTACTCCATGGGTGCATTGTCTCCAAAATGAAAATAAAACCTCACCACCTATCTCTACTCTCAAATTACAATAAAAAGAAAAAGACATAAAGTAATAAGGCTCAATCTTCATATTGGCCTTAGACAATTACACGGGGCATACCCCGGCCTCAAAAACAGTAATATGGAAAGCCACATAATAAATCACATAACAGTACGCACATAAGTGAGGCTCCAACCTCAATTGAAAAACGCAACTACAGGGCTCCAACCCCAATTTAAACCATCCATGTACATAAATTAAAACCATACATAGATCTAAACCCATGATCACCTAACATGCTTTTGCAAGAATTTAAATTTAACCAACAAATTAAAATTCTCGTTTCAAGTCCTAATGACTTAAAACACGACTTAGATGCAATTCTTGTTCAAGAGCCTTTTCAATAAAACCCGAAAAACAATAAACCAATAAAATTCCAATTAATTTCCAAAATTAATAATTTTATTCTTTCATTATTTTCAGAAAATAAAATTCATAATTTTCCCAAAATCCAAATCGCTTTAATTTCTCAAAAATCCCAATTTAATCAAAATTTTAAAATAATTTTATTTTAGCAAAACTGATTTTAAAAGATAAAATTAAAATAAAATTAAATCGGGATTTTAAGGACCGAAAACATGAAAAACACGAAACAAGAAAACGAGCCCAAAAATGGCCCAGCCGCGTGAGGCACCGCCGCGCAGCAGCGTGCGCGGACGCGCTCGGCAGTTGCCGCTCGCGTGCGCACGCTGGGCGTGCATCATGCGCGCGCCCCGCGCAGCAGCGCCGGCCGCGACTAGGCGGGCTGTGCAGGCGTCCCGCGCGGTTGCGGGACGGACTGGGCGGGCGTGCCTAGGCACGCCCGGGATGGCTCCCGCACGGTTGCGGGAGGGGCTGGGCGGCGTGCGCGCGCAGGCCTGGGGCGTGCTACACATTGGCACGTCCCAATCCCGCGCGTTTGTTTCGCGTCTCGTTTCGTGTCTAGGTTTCTCGAAACCAATTCAATCCAAAATTAAAAAATTCGATTTTGATAAATTTCAACTAAAACAATTTTCAAAAACAGTTTTAGAAATTCAGGAAAAATTACAGTTTCGTATTTCAGGCTTTCTAAAAGAACTCATGAATACCTAATTCGCATCTAAGCCTAAGAATTTCTACCAAATTCAGAATAATTGAGACGAATCAGAAACACGATTAACGAGGTGGCTCTGATACCACTTGTTGGAAAACACGAATCAGAAAGCAGCGGAATTTAAAAATTTTTCCCAACAAAAGGACCTTGAACTCGCAATCGTGTAACCAAATTCGTAAAGATAGAAAACTTACTTTTCTTTTATTCTTTCTTGAAGCGTTTCAAGCCACCTAAGAACGCTCTTCTCGCGGCTTGATCCCCTCTCCTTGGTAAAGCTCGAATCTTCAAACTTCTAACTTGAAGTCTCTAGAGAAAGTCCACCAACTTGATCACAATCTAACTAGTAAGGATGCTAGTTCTCTAGTTAGTGTTTAGGCTTAACCTAGGGTTTTATTTAATCTTGGAGAAAGGAAGGTGTTCAACACATGAACCAAAAGAATTGTCAATTAGCTCCATAAGGAGCTCGAGATCCCCTATTTATAGGGAGGGGGTGCCGAAATTCCTAGTCCTTTATGGGCTAGGATTTTAGTCCCTCTCTCCTATTACTTGATCATCAAGTATTTTCCAACTTTGACTTTGAATTCTAATTCAAGTCAACTTTTAAGAGAGCTAAAAATATCCAAACTATTTTTGGATAATTTTATACTTTATTTATTATAAAATAAATAACTTATTTTTATCTAATTAATTAATTCGTAATTAATTAACTAGATTATTTTCTCCAAAATTAGACTTTCTTTTTAATTCAAAATTAAACCAAAGCCTATTAAATAATTAACTAATTAATTATTTAATATATATATAGTATATATATATATACACACGTGTGTGACACGTGTCACAGTGACACGTGTCACTCACGTGTGACTTCACACGTGTGGAACCCTCTTGGCCCGATTAACTCGTTTAATCATTTTCAAGCCTCAACTCATGTAACCAAGTTGTTGTGTGTGACCCTCTAGGTTCTCAATTCAATTAGCAGTGACCCTAATTAATTAATTCACTAATTAATTAATCAGTCCACAGATTAAACGACCATAGTCTAGCAACAGGTGTTTAACCCCTAGCTGAATTGGAATGTTCGGATTCGACAGAACCTTTAAGTCATTGATTCATGTGAGATACAATCCTCCTACTTACTATCTCTCAACCAAGATCTAGGGCAAGGGAATAATCAGAACCCTAATAATCCGGTCTTAAAGCTAAGTGCATTTCATATCCATTTGATCTCAATCCAAGAAACCCTTTTCTCGATGTCTTGATCTACTGCCTTGGCCAAGGACTCCATATGGCATATGAATGACTGACACAATAAGAGATCACCTTGCATATGCAAGTGTAGGTCCTTTCTTGATTCTCATTTACTTTCATGAATCACTTGTGCAGCCCCAGTATAAGCCTTGAATCAGTTGTCTAAGGCGACACCCTTTAAAGCTTATACCGAAGACTACAGAGTTAACTCATAAAGTAACATGGAACCTCAAGTCTAAGGATCAATTAATCACATCAATGACTCGTGAGATATTTCCTAATCTGGAAGTTTTCATTTCCTGAAATAGAAACTTCGTTTCCCATTTAGGAATGTTCTCACACGGGGCACCTCAGTGAACTTACTTATTAAAGTAAGCACCCTCATGTATCACGCACGTATCAACTATACACTTTGCACCTCCATGAAACAAGGTGGTCCTTCTTAAGGGCGTGATCCCACAAGCAAGCCTTAGAGGAGTCAGGTTGACACTCCCACTGTCTGTAGGACTCATCGGCTTGGAGTATTTTACTAATCATGACTTATGTGATATAGGGCTCGTTTCATGAACCATTTCACCTAAATGGTAGAGTCCTAAAGTCATCAGGATTAGGGGAGTTCTCATACATGCACAGCTAAAGTAAACGCATACCAAACAAGAGCATATAAAGAAGTGTTGCCTCAATTCGTTATTTCATTCAAAGATTGTCTGTGATTACAATAAGGAAAAGCACAAAGCGGATATACAATCGGCTTTCTAGGGCACTATTCCTAACAATCTAATTGTTAATATGTGTATATATATATATATATATATATATATATATATATATACATGTTTATTATAAATTAAATATTATTTGATTTAATTGAATTATAGAATTTAATTGTTACTTATTTCATGTTCTTATTTAATTTCCGACCATGACTTGAATGTTTTTATTTGTCAATTCTTAAATTGTAAACATGATAGAGTACGTGCTATGATCGTTATATGAAATTCTTGGATTCATTTGACATAAAATGTGAAAATATAAATTTGAAATGAATTTATGAGACTAAAGCGGTATGATATTATTTCATGAAATGTGACCTTTTAATTATGGAATTTTATGTTATGACTTATAGACTTAATTTATGGAATTGATTGTTATCTATTTTATATTTTACATATTTAAATGGTTTGAATGCCTTTGTTTTATTTAATTTATAATTGTAAACTTGATATAATTGAGTTTTAATTGTTATATGAAATTCATGACTCGAATTGTTATGAATTATGAAACGTTTGAATAGGAAACCTTCATATATAGAGCATGTTGAATGAAATACTTGGTAGTTTGGCTTCTTAACCTGATTTATACCTTGTATGCATCTCATATTATGTGCATAACATGCCGTGCGTCGTATATGGTTCATATGGAGTCTTGAGTCTCACGTATACACTATGTTATCTTTGTACAGTTTTCTCCAGGGCGGAGATGCCGGGTTCATAGGACACTTCCAAGTCCTCTTGTTTTCCTCTTGGTATTGGTCGGTAAGGCGTAACTGGTGGGTTTCTCTTCTAATAGCTAAGACGCCCCGATATATCCCTTATGTGAAAGATTTTGAGCCAAAATAGTTTATTTATATATCGAGTCATTTTGGGTAAATGATTTCAAATGTTTGATCCCTTTTATTTATGAACCCTAGCTATGATTTTGGCGAGTGCATGATATGAACTGAACACGGGCCCAGGAATTAGTACATGTGGCTATCCGGGGAGGCATCGGGCCGACGAGGATCCCATGTGCTAGTTCCACCATGAACTACGGCGAAACGGGCCTCGTCAAGGAGTTTTTGACGAGGAAACGCTAATCGGGCTTTGAGGACTCATGAACCTCATAGCCACATTGATATGATTAGGTGCCCGGGCCTTGCAATCCCGTCCACCACCCGGAGGAAGAAGGTGTAAGTGTTTATGATTATGAATGATATGAATATGATTATGAACGAATATGTATGAATTTGAATGATCACTAATGTAAAGATTGAATTGATATGCACACACGAGGAGAAGGTTGGAGATTATGCACGCCCCCCTCGCCAGGCTATGAAACCTTATTAATGGAATGAATAAATTTGATAGTTGTAATCTCGAGCGTTGTTTTCCTTTGTTTTACCCACTTGGGAAATATCTTAAAAACCTTGCACGGGATTATAACGTGCATGTGTGGGTGTTTAAATTCTGAGATATTATATATGTTATGCCCTGTTTTATACCTACCAGTCTCTTATAGGCTGAACCCGGCTTTGTTTTCAGTGCTTTTGCAGGTTTTGGAGTGCTAGGCGGGAAGTCGAGTCTCTTGATCGAGTTGGAGTCTATTTTTATGCATTTTGTAAAGTGTTAATTTATAGGTTTGCATATGAATTGTTATGATTATATGATATTGTTTCGAGACAGACTTCTAAGGATAATGGAACCCGTGAATTTGTGATTATGATTTATGTTTTAATTTTTCGGGTTTAGGTACTCATGTTAGTGATCTTTTCCGATAAACCTCGTGATTGATTATATGTTCTGCTTCCGCACTTGCATTTAATTCTTGAGCTTGTTTATTGGGTTTCGAGGTTCTAGCTCCCGCCTAGCCTAGAGTGTGAGTGGGTCCCCGTTCGCCGTGATTCGGCTCGTGTATGGATTACCCATTTCATATGCGGGTTGGGTCCCGGTGCGGGGGATGTGGGGCCCTCCGTTGGGGCGCTACAGTATGTTATGACCTACTTTGGGTTCTTTACTTGTAAGCCGAGATGGCCATAACTGAATACTTTGCCTACTTCGTGGAATTATTATTGTTTCCGCTTTTAATCTCTTACATTGTGTTGTAGTTGGTGGTTGGTTGAAGGGTTAGCCCCCCTTAGCTACGGTTCTTTTAATTGTCACCCATTCGCCACTTGTTTTGTTCATGTATGGATTCCTATTTCATATGTGGATTGGGCTCTTGGTGCGGGGGATGGTTTGCCTATCGACTCGGGTGCTACATGTAGCACCAGAAGAACCACTTTATAATAAAAATGGAGAACAAAGTAAAACAGCTCTGATGCGAGAGAATAACAGCTCTCATACGAGATGAAAAAACTACTCTCATACGAAATTGACAACCAAAAAAAGAAAAAAGAGAAATAAACGAAAAATAAATATCAAGATCTGGATCTCGTTGAAGAACAAAACAAAGATCTAGATTTAAAGAATATTTGGGAAGAAGAGACAACTACTAGAGAGAAAGTGAAAAAGAGAAAAACCCTAGTGAAACACCTCATTTGCATTTCATCAACTATTAAATAGATGGGAAAGGATAACGGGACACTGAGAGACACATCACCGTGAAGAAGTCGGTGAAAGAAAGGAAAAAGAAGACATGCACGGATGCGGTGGAGATGAATCTAAAAGACATCTGTACTACGAAAAAAGAAAAAAAATAGCCAAAAAAAGGAACGAAGTCGTTTGCTAACCTTGTGGGTGAGAATCCCCTAAATTTCATTAGATTTTAATTCGTGAAACCGGCCGACGCAATGACGCTTCTATATATATAGGGTAATAATTATTATCAGGCGCATATTATTGGATTTATGTCAAAGTGAGGTTGGATTTATTGGTACTAGCCCATGAAATAGCAGATGGAAGTGCAATTACGTAATAGGCAGGCCCATATGTCGAGCACCAGCTCAAGACGTTGATTCGAACCAAATGAAGATGATGATTGACTTGGTGAATATGTCAATGTTTTCAAAATCAGATCGGAGGGTGAACCGATAGCCTTACTGGTCATCGGTCGGATTGTTTCGACCGATTCAACCACCGATCGAACCGATATGACGTCATAAATAAAAAATTATTTTTTATTATATACATATATATATTACATTACGCATAGTAAAAATATATTACAATTTTACTAATAAGAAAAAAGGATAAATAAAAAAGTAATAAATAGATAACATTCATATAATAAATATTTTTCTTGACATAAATATATATATATACATACTAAAAAAATAGATATATATATATATTATATACTCTAAAATAATCACCAGTCACTACCTGATCCTAATGGGCATACCTAATAACTACATCTCTTTCCCAATTTTTCTTCCACGCAGCCGTCATCCTAAATCACAACCTGGCTGCGTCAAAATTTGTAATTCTCTCGTACCTAAAGCAAACTAAGGAAGACGACAATTGATGAATCATTAAAAACCATGATTTATGCGGAATGTCAAGTAGGTGAAAGACGGAGGAAGAAGATTTTTATGCAGAGCCAACAAAAAAAAAATATCAAAAGAATAAATTTTTAGTGAATAGACGGTCCGTTCCGGTTTCTGGGGCCAAAACCATCTGTTGACCGACCGATTTTCTCGGCCCTGGAGTGATCCGAACCTCGCCGATTTTAAGGCCCCTACTGAACCGGACATGTAATGCCCCGCGTTTTTGTACATACAGGTATAACGTCATGAGTGAGTTTAGGCCAAGTGTTATATGACCTAATTGTTTTTTAATTGAGAATTGAATGTTTAATTTAATAATTTCTTGAATTAATTGCTATTATATGAATTACAACATAATTGATTATGTTTCGTAAACTTGATTTTAATATGTTTATTTGTCAATTGAATGTTTTATTTTGATTATGTACCTATTTGAACCTATATGAAATCCTTAGATTCAATAGAACTTTGAAATCGGATCTAATTGGTCAATTACCAAACCTTGGAGGCCTAATTGAATCACTTATATTCTCAAAGGACTTGATAGCAATTTTCCTCCTTTTCTATCTTGTTTTCACGATATGTATGTATATACATATACATCTCTTCCTCTTTCATTTCTTACACATAAGAAATAAGACACACACCACCCATCCCTCTCTCCTTCCATCTCAATCCAAACAAGGAAGCTCAAAACAAGGATTCAAGTTCTTCTTCTTCAAGAATTCAAGCCAAGACCTCTTCTTCTTCATCCTCTTCTTTTCTTCCATCCAAGGTAAAGTTGTAGATATGTGTATTTGAAGAATTCTTGAGTTTGTGTTAGGGTTTTTGGCTTGAATGATTTCCATGACTTGAGTTGAAGTTTATGTGTTGATTATGAGCTAATATGATGCATATTTGTTAGATTTTGGGTTGTTGGTTGAAGCATGAGTGTTCCACAATTTTTCGAGCTTAAAAGCTTGAAAATGGTAACTTGTTATATGCTTGAATTCATGCCTTAAGATTGAGATATGTGATAGAATACGGGTATATGAACTTATGGCTTGAATTTGGAGTGTTTTGGTTGAATTTTGATGTGGTTTTTGCTCCCTTCTCTTTCCTCCACGAACAACCCCTGTTTCTAATCTTTTTTCCAGCTGGAACACCTTCCTCGGGTAGGGAAATTTAATGAAGAAAGTGTCCCTGGGGCGGGAAACTTTTACCTTAGACTTTCCTTGGGCAGGGACCATGTAACGCCCCGTGTTTTCGTCATATAGGTACGCGTGCCACACGTGTGAGTTTTGAGAGTTGGAATTCCTTTACATGTTTATTTGAATAATATGTTTATGTGAATTATGTGAATATGGGATGTAAATGCTTATATAAGTATCTTGATTTAATTTCTTCCATTCCATTTCATAACATATACACATTTTCTAGTTCACACATTTCATAAGAATATAATATTTACTATATATGTATATATATGTAGTAAAATTATTTTCATAAATAAGTGACATTATATATATGTATATATATTTCATGCATGCACTTATATAAACATGCACATTCATATATATATATATAGATATATATATATATATATATATATATATATATCATATACTTGTACACTCACACCATCAATATATATATATATATGGCATATGTACTTATATACATATTATATACAAAATACCTCACCCTTTTACTTTATACTTATATATCATATATCTATACATTATATCTTATATACACAAGAACACACACAAAATCTCTACACACACACACACAAACGCTTCCTTTCTCATTTTCTTCGCACACACACACCCCCATTTCGATCCAAGAGAAGAAGAGAGAGGGAGGAGCCAAGCTATCATCATCTTCATCATCTCCATTATTTCATTCCTCCATCTCTCTCATCCCATTTCAAGGTGTGTATATATATATATATATATATATATGTGTGTGTGTGTGTGTGTGTGTGTGTGTGAATGTGTGTTTTGTTAGAGATTGATATGATTTAAGTTTAGATTCTTGTTCCTTGTTGATATTATGCTAATATATGTTAGGATCTATGATTTTATTTCAAGAATTAGTTGATATGTGTGTGTATGTATATATGTGTGTTTTTTAGGTGGATTTGAGGATTAATGTGTTCTAATTGCCCTAAACTTGCTTTCGATGTTCCTACATGGTTTATTACATGTTTTAAATGATTTGGGTTGAGTTTTGAGGTGGTTTGGTATTTGGATGATTTCTCCCGCGAGTGCCCTGTTGCTGCTACATTTTTTGGCCCCTGATCTGAATCTGCGAGGGTGGATTTCTCCTTTTGGAAAAATCCGCGAGGGTGGATTTGAGGCGGTGGGTTTCTGACTAGAATCCATGGGGGTGGATTTTGTCCAGCCGGTTCCTGTTACTCCGGTTCCGTTTTTCTTGTTTCTCTTCGCTTGTTTATTCTTCTTCCACCTCTTTTATGATTCTCATGCTTTATTAACTTGCTAATATATGTGTTATGACCATTATATGAATTTTATGGATATCATGTTGTGAATCCAAAGTGTTAACGTGAAATGAAAATGTGAACATTTAAATGCTACAATATGGCATTCTTTGCAACTATTGCTTTCTTTATATGTGTTAATGTATTTCTTTCACCTTAAATTGATTCCTATGCATTGTAAACATGTTGATCTATATGTTATGATTATTGTTTTAAGGTTATGGCTTAATTTGATACCAAATATGAAAGATATAAAACACATGAATATAAAACCACCATGTATTGAATGTTTTGAATGAATTACTTGATTATATGACATAATAACATGATTTATACTCTTTATGCATCTCATATCATGTGCATAACATGTCGTACGTCATATGTGGTTCATTTAGCGTCTTGAGTCTCATGAGTACACTACATTGTCTTTTGAACAGTTTTCTCCAGGGCAGAGAAGTGCCAGGTTCATAGGCTACCTCGAGTCTTCTTTTCCTTTTGGTATTTTCGGTAAGGTATAACAGGTGGGTTTCTCTACTATTAGTTATAATTTACCCGATATATCCAATGTGAAAGCTTTAAGCCAAAATATTATATATAAATATATATCGAGTCTTTTCAAATGAGTCAATGATTTCCAACGTAAAGCCCTTCTTTTATCTATCCCTACCTTATGATTTTGGCGAGAGCATGAATGAACACACGGGCGCAGGAAATTAGTGCTTGTGGCTATCCGGGGAGGCAAGGGCCGATGGGGATCCCATGTACTAGTTCCAACCATGAATTACGACGAAACCAACCTTGTTCAGGAGTTTTGACGAGGAAATGCTAACCGGGCTTTTGAGGGTTCAAGAACCTCACTAGCTACCATGCATGAGGTGGACGGGTCTTGCTAACCCGTCCACCACCCGGAGGAAAAAGGTGTAATTATTTATGTATGAAAGCATGATTATGAATGAAATGTCATAAACGTATGATTATGAATTTATGTATGTTGCATGATTGGTAATGAATGAATGAATAAACTATGCACACACGAGGAAAAGGTTGGAGAATTCGCCCACTCGTCAGGGCTCATGTAATGACCGCATGAATGATTATGATTATGAATGAAATTGATTGTTGTAATCCCGAGCGTTGTTTTCTTTGTTTTAACCCACTTGGGAAATATCTCAAAAACCTCGTACGAGATTATAGATTGCATGTGGGGGTGTTTAAATTCTGAAATATAATTATGTTATACCCTGTTTTATACCCACCAAGTGACGCCCCGTCCGATAAATCGTACAGGTATGCGCCACGAGAGAGTTTACTTTATGCACTTATGTGATTTAATTTTCCTTTTATGTGTTTAATTCCAACTTTGATTGAAAATGTGACTTAATTGACAAAATCCAAAATGGTAAAATATGAATTCTTGCATGACAACTTGAGAATGGAACTTGGATGAATTCAAAATTAATTGTTGGAGTTGGATTTAAATAGGACCTGGACCTATTTGTGTGTTTTGGGCCTAACTTGAATTAGGTGAGTTTGGGTCATTCGGGACCAATTTGAGCTCGGGAATTCGAATTCGAATTCCGTCACCACCATTGGACTTGATTCGGTGATTCTGGTCCGAAGGAATTTACTTTATATTTTTCGGAAACCATTTAGACCTTAAACCTTTTAATCTTGACTTATTGGACCGAAAGTCATTTATTTGAGCCCAAATCCTATTAAAGCCTTTAGCCTCATATTATATCTTGGAAACCCTAACCTTGACCTAAAACTATTAGCCACCATATAAATAGCTTTATTCCCTTTTCATTTCATTTCAAACCACACAAGTTAGCTTCCAAGAGAATCATGGAGAAAATTCAAGAGAAGATCAAGACTTGAACCATCTTGTATTCTAAGAGTTCATATTCCTTGATTCCTCATTCCTTCACAAGACAAGGTAAGCTTTGGATCTCTTTTGATGAGTATTTCATTTCTATTCTTGGATTGAAGCATGAAAGTGTTAGCATGAACTTGAATGATGAGATTTTGAATTCCTTGAGTAAGCTTTGATGATTTGAATGCTCCTTATGTGTCTTAGTTGCTGGAAGTTCATGCATGGAAGATTAGGGGTTCATATCTTCATGTTTGAGCTTGAAATTCATGAAATGGGTGTTTGAGATTTTGGGCAAAACTTTCCTAAACTTGGATTAATTGATGTTTTGATGCTAAACATGATTTATATGATGATATACTTGAATTTTGTGATGTTTTATGGTAGATTTCGTGTTGTTTTGATGATTTTTGGTGTTCCCCTTGTTCTTCCCGAAACTGTCCAGTTTCTGCTCCAGATCTATGGCCGGAACGGCCGTTCCCGTTTGTGCTTTAAGCCCGGAATGGCCCTTTCAGGCTAGGGTTTGTGTTTTGGCGGCGAACATGGGAACGCCCGTTCCCATGTATGCTTGGACTGGGAACGGCCGTTCCCAATCTCGCTGGCTTTGGGCGTGGGAAGGCCCGTTCCCATGCTATGTTGTGCATGGGAATGGCCGTTCCCATGCGTCTGTGACCTTTTCTACTTGCTTTTTCGTACGTATCTGATTCGTTTGAGTTGCTACTTGACCTGTATGATCCGATATGACTTGGAATGCATCTCTGAATCTTAATACTTTATTGCTTGTATGATTTACTTGAATAATTGAATTGACCTTTGCGACCAATTTGATAAACATCATTCCATTTCACATGTCATTCATGTAGAGTCTAAGTTTGGGCTTTTGTATGTCTTGTAACAGAGTTTGGTGGTGCCGGTGAGCCCGAGGTTTAGATTGTTTGGCCCTTCACACTCTCAGACTCTACCACTACGAGGTGAGGTTTAGGATTTTGTATAGTTATGTGACCTATGGCCTTAATATGCTGATTTCAACCCTTGCATGTGAGTATATCTATTATATATACGTATGTGTTGGATATAATATGTTTATGATATATTAGATATGAAAGCATATGTAAGCTACTTTGAAAAGTATGTTATGTTATGTTTCTGTAGCGAGTTGGCCATGAAATATTGGCATCTGTATGTATGTATGTACGTGGATCTGAGGACCTATGGGTAAGGAGCCCCCGGGACGGTTAGGGCCGTCGGGGATATCCCTGTGCGTAGTTCCATTTGAGATGTCTTCACGCGACCCGTGCTGTAAAGAAGGTGTGGTATCTTGAGCCTTCGGCTAAGGCGGGGGAGGACTCTTGTGGGTTCGCTACCCCTTGAGGGTATGTCTGTTCTGGATGGTTTGGGGACGGCACATCCCCTCCATCATTGGTGTGACAGTTGGATTTGATTTTTTATTTTATGTTTTGATATGTTCTGAGGAGTACAGGTTGGAAGCTCGTACTCGCCGAGCATGTGATCTGTTCTGTCTGGGAATCATGAATCGAGATAGAGTTTCTGAAATGTTTTCTAAATCTTATATAACTATATTTTGGGTACTTTTGGAAATGTCTTTGGTATGCAACACCTATCTCCGGTTCATGAGTCCACCCTTCTGATATGTGCTATGCTCTATATATATATACTGTGGGTGTGTGTTAGCCCCCTCACTCGGTCAAGTTGACTGACCCCTCATTTACACTTTTAGTTGTAGGTCTTTTGGCGTTTGCTAGGCGGGAGTGAGTCCTTTGAGTTGCACTTCATCGGTCTAGCCTTTCTAGTTACATTTGTCTTTCATACAGTTTACTTATGTTTTGACTTATAGTCTTGAGATTATACTTTACTATTCGGGAGCCCTGCGTGGCACTCGTATTCGGCCCCTTGTGGCACTTGATGACTATTACTTTATGTTAATATTCGGGACTAGGGATCTATGCTAGTTGAACCTGTCACTTGTTATGCTTGTTGATATTCGGGACTAGGGATCTATGCTAGTTGAACCCGTCACTTGTTTGGAATGTTGATTTAAATGCTTCCGCTATCTTGTTTGAATGTTTGAATTGCTTCCGCGCTCTGAGTTTGTCGAGTTAGATCCGCCTAGCATAGCGTGTGCATTTGTCTCCCGTTCGCTCTGATTCGGATTCGGGCATGAACTTCCATTTCATGACCGGGTCTGGGTCTCAGTGCGGGGGATGTGGCATCCTCCGATTGGGGTGTTACATCCTTAAGTGGTATCAGAGCTCTAGGTTGCAAAATCGAGCTCTAGTGTCGTGTCGAGTCTGTCTAGTTGGTACGGCATAGGACAATGTGATTATGTGATTCATTTACTTGAATACTTGTTTATTTCTAATACTTGTATACATACACACGTACTAATCCACATGCATCAATATTGCTTGAATCTTTGAATTTCAGGATGCCTCCTAGACGCCGTGACGGAGAGGCTTCACCGGATGTGCCTAATCCGCCTCCGCCACCACCACTGAACGCGGAGAACATTGTTTAGGCACTTCTCAATCAGTTACAGCAGAATCAGAGACAGCAGACACCACCAGTTGATGGTCAGGATGGTACTATCTCAGCTGCATACAGGGAGTTTCGGAACAACAACCCTCCTAAGTGGTTTAGGGGAGATGACATTAAGGCTGAGGAGTGGTTAGATGAGATGAGTGGTATTTGGGAGATTTGCCCAGGGAGTTCTCAGGATAGGGCTGTTTGTACTGCTCGATTCATTCAGGGACAGGAAGCGAACTATCTCAAGGGAGTTCGATCCAGACTTGAGAGGAGTGGTATGGATTTCACTTGGGAGACTTTTGTGTATGAGTTCCATGAGAAGTATATACCTCATAGCGCACGAGAGCGCAGACTTCAGGAGTTTTCTGAGCTGAAGCAGGGATCCAGACCTGTTGAGGACTACATTCTGGAGTTTGAGAGATTTGCTCCCTATGCTACCCACATCGCTGATATTGATGCACACAGAGCCCGTCACTTTCTTCATGGGCTTCGAGAGTTTATTCAGAGAGCTCTTCAGGCTGCCGATGTTAGCACTTGGGATGAGGTTACCAAGAGGGCTATTCAGGTCGAGGCTCAGAGACGGAGGTTGGGGCCCCCATCATTCTCTTCAGGGCGTGGTTCGGGTTCTAGTTCGGGTAAGAAGCCCGCTACTCTTGCTTCTACTACTTCTGCACCAGCTTTCTGTCCACAGGGCTTCATTAACAAGAAGCCCCGTCCCGCTACTCCTACAGGGCCACCAGCATTACCGGCACCAGCTCCAGCCCCTTACTCTCACTGTCACGGTGCTCATCCGTTGGAGAAATATTGGAGATATTTGGTTAGATGCCTTGTGTGTGGGTCGGCTGATCACATGGTGGATGCTTGTCCGAAGAAGAGGCCGATGGTTCAGGCTCGTGCTTATGCTCTGGAGGGCGAGGAGGAGACAGCAGAGATTGATCAGAATGCTGTAGTGGAAGGTACAATACATATTCATGGCATATCATTACATGTATTGTTTGATCCCGGGGCTACTCATTCTTTTATTGCCCGGGATATTATTGCTTCTTTGCCTTTGCTTGCTGAGATATCTGCGCATGTGTTTTTGGTAAGTTCTCCCTTGGAGAGGAGCTTGGAGACGGACAGAGTGTTTCGTGAGTGCCCGGTTAGTTTTGAGGGTCAAGTTTTTCCTGCTGATCTGATTGTGATGCCGATGGGGAGGTTTAAGGTGATTCTTGGGATGGATTGACTTTCCCGACATGGTGCAGTTATGGATTGTCGTTTGAAGAGGATTTCTTTTGATTCTGCGGTGTTTTCGGGAGAGAGTTTGGGATCCAGCCCGTTTATATCCTTTGTTTAGGCTAGTAAGTTAGTCCGGGATGGTGCTACAGGTTTCGTGGCTTACTTTCTGAACAAACCCAAGGACCAGGTCAAGCTTGAGGAGACGGAGGTCGTTCGGGAGTATCTGGATGTGTTCCCGGAGAGTTTTGGGTCCTTACCACCAGACAGGGATATTGAGTTTGTAGTGGACCTCTATCTCGGAGCTGAGCCCTATTCGAAGACCCCATACAGGATGGCTCCTGCCGAGTTGAAGGAGTTGAAGAAGCAGTTGGATGAGCTTTTGATTAGTGGATACATTCGTCCGAGCACTTCTCCATGGGGTGTTCCCGTTCTATTTGTTAATAAGAAAGATGGGACGTTAAGGATGTGTATAGACTATCGTGAGCTGAACAGGATGACAGTTAAGAACAAGTATCCATTGCCCCATGTCGAGGAGTTGTTTGATAGCTTGCAGGGTTCGACTGTGTACTCCAAGTTGGATTTGAGGCAGGGATATTATCAGTTGAGGATTAGAGAGAAGGATATCTCTAAGACTGGATTCAACATGAGATATGGACACTTTAAGTTTGTGGTTATGCCGTTTGGGTTGACGAATGCTCCTGCAGTGTTTATGGATATGATGCACCGGGTGTTTAGACCGTTCCTTGATAAGTTCGTGGTGATCTTTATAGACGACATCTTGGTGTATTCGAGATCGGTTGAGGAGCATGCACAGCATCTTCGGATTGTGTTGGAAACACTTAGAGAGCACAAGTTGTATGCTAAGTTCAGTAAGTGTGAGTTTTGGATTGATCGAGTCCCTTTTCTGGGTCACATCATCTCAGGCAATGGAATTGAGGTCGATCCCTCTAAGATTGAGATGGTGTTACGTTGGGAGAGGCCTAGGAACGCCTCTGAGATACGGAGTTTTCTGGGCTTGGCAGGTTATTATAGGAGATTAGTGATGGATTTCTCTAAGATTGCAGCCCCGTTAACTAAGTTGACTAAGAAGGATACCAAGTTTTAATGGGATGATAGTTGTGAGAGGAGTTTTCAGATTTTAAAGGAAAGGTTGACTACAGCACCGGTTCTTACCCTACCCGAAGGAGTTGATGGTTATGCAGTTTATGCAGATGCTTCAAAGGAGGGACTGGGTTGTATGTTGATGCAGAATGGTCGGGTTGTAGCTTATGCCTCTAGGAAGTTGAAGGTGCATGAGCAGAATTACCCCACTCATGATCTAGAGCTTGCAGCAGTCGTGTTTGCGTTGTCTAAGTGGTGCCACTACCTCTATGGTGCTACATTTGAGGTGTTCTCGGATCATAAGAGTCTTCAGTACTTGTTCACGCAGAAAGAGCTTAACTTGAGACAGAGGAGATGGGTTGAGTTCTTAGAGGACTATGATTGCACGATTCAGTACCATCCGGGTAAGGCAAATATGGTTGCCGACGCGTTGAGCAGAAAGGTCAGTATTTCGAGTTTAGTGACTGACTTTTCTGAGCAGATTTCGACTGTTATGGTTTCGGTGGCTAGGTTAGCCAACATCACGGTTCAGCCTGATTTGAAGCAGAGGTTGTTGGAGGCTCAGTCTACGGATCCCGAGATTCAAAGACTGGTTGCTCGTTCTAAAGATGATCCAAAGACTAAGTTTGGGTTTGATGATTCTGGTTTGTTCAGGTTCAAGGCAAGAGTGTGTGTGCCTAACCAGCTCAAGAGGGTAATACTTGAGGAGGCGCACCGCTCCGGTTATTCCATCCACCCAGGAGGTACGAAGATGTACCGGGACTTGAAAGAGTTGTATTGGTGGAGTGGCATGAAGAGGGATGTCGCATTCTTTGTGAAGCGACGTCTGACATGCTGGATGGTTAAGGCAGAACATCAGAAACCGGGAGGTACTCTCCAACCACTTCTGATACCGGAGTGGAAGTGGAAGCAGGTGACTATGGACTTTGTGTCCGACCTGTCGAGGTCTAGGAGAGGATTCGACGGGATTTGGGTAGTGATAGACCGTTTGACTAAGTCTGCCCATTTCCTTAAGGTTCGGATGACTGATAAGGTACCTGAGTTGGCTGAATTGTATTGTAATGAGATAGTGAGACTACATGGAGTTCCGGCTAGCATCGTGTCAGATCAGGATCCTCGGTTTACAGCTAGTTTTTGGCAGGATCTTCAGAGTTGCCTAGGTACAAAGCTTAAGTTTAGCACCGCATCACATCCTCAAACTGATGGACAATCAGAGCGGCTGATTAAGTATCTCGAGGATATGTTAAGTGCATGTGCACTGGATTTTAAGGATAAATGGGATAAGCATTTGACCTTGGTTGAGTTCTCTTATAACAACAGTTACCAGGCTTCGATTGGTATGGCCCCGTATGAGGCACTTTATGGGAGGAAGTGTAGGTCGCCACTATATTGGGATATTGAGGATTGGCGATGGACTAAGGATGGTAAGCTCACGAGATCTAAGGTCTCGTCTAAGGTTGAAAAGATAGTTGAGAAGGTTAAGTTGATTCAGCAGAGAATGAAAGCGGCTCAGGATAGACAGAAGAGTTATGCGGATAAGAGGAGAAGACCCCTCGAGTTTGAGGTCGGAGATCGTGTCTTCTTGAAGGCATCTCCTAGGAAGGGCTTTTCTCGTATTGGTAGAGGTGGGAAGCTTAGCCCTCGTTATCTTGGACCATTTGAGATTCTAGAGAGGATTGGAGAGGTGGCGTATAGGTTGGACCTACCGCCGAGTTTGACTGGGATTCTTAATGTGTTCCACGTTTCACAACTTCGGAAGTTCTACCCCGATGAGTCGACGGTTTTACCGGTTGAAGAGGTACAGCTTGAGCCCGATTTGACGATTGTGAAACACCCAGTTGAGATTCAGGATCGGAAAGTACAAATGTTGAGAAACAAGCAGATTCCCTTGGTTAGAGTGTTGTGGAGAGATCAAAAATTTGAGGAGTCGACTTGGGAGACTCAGGAGAAGATGAGAAAGCTGTATCCGAAGTTGTTCCAAACAGCGATCCTAAGGACAGGTTCTCCTAAGGGGGGGAGGTTGTGACGCCCCGTCCGATAAATCGTACAGGTATGCGCCACGAGAGAGTTTACTTTATGCACTTATGTGATTTAATTTCCCTTTTATGTGTTTAATTCTAACTTTGATTGAAAATGTGACTTAATTGACAAAAATACAAAATGGTAAAATATGAATTCTTGCATGATAACTTGAGAATGGAACTTGGATGAATTCAAATTAATTGTTGGAGTTGGATTTAAATAGGACTTGGACCTATTTGTGTGTTTTGGGCCTAATTTGAATTAGGTGAGTTTGGGTCATTCGGGACCAATTTGAGCTCGGGAATTCGAATTCGAATTCCGACACCACCATTGGACTTGATTCGGTGATTCGGGTCCAACGGAATTTACTTTATATTTTTTGGAAACCATTTAGACCTTAAACCTTTTAATCTTGACTTATTGGACCGAAAGTCATTTATTTGAGCCCAAATCCTATTAAAGCCTTTAGCCTCATATTATATCTTGGAAACCCTAACCTTGACCTAAAACTATTAGCCACCATATAAATAGCTTTATTCCCTTTTCATTTCATTTCAAACCATACAAGTTAGCTTCCAAGAGAATCATGGAGAAAATTCAAGAGAAGATCAAGACTTGAACCATCTTGCATTCTAAGAGCTCATATTCCTTGATTCCTCATTCCTTCACAAGACAAGGTAAGCTTTGGATCTCTTTTGATGAGTATTTCATTTCTATTCTTGGATTGAAGCATGAAAGTGTTAGCATGAACTTGAATGATGAGATCTTGAATTCCTTGAGTAAGCTTTGATGATTTGAATGCTCCTTATGTGTCTTAGTTGCTGGAAATTCGTGTATGGAAGATTAGGGGTTCATATCTTCATGTTTGAGCTTGAAATTCATGAAATGGGTGTTTGAGATTTTGGGCAAAACTTTCCTAAACTTGGATTAATTGATGTTTTGATGCTAAGCATGATTTATATGGTGATATACTTGAATTTCGTGATGTTTCATGGTAGATTTCGTGTTGTTTTGATGATTTTTTATTTTCCCCCTTGTTCTTCCCGAAACTGTCCAGTTTCTGCTCCAGATCTATAGCCGGAACTGCCGTTCCCGTTTGTGCTTTAAGCCCGGAACGGCCCTTCCGGGCTAGGGTTTGAGTTTTGGCGGCGAACATGGGAACGCCCGTTCCCATTTATGCTTGGACTAGGAACGTCTTTGGGCGTGGGAAGGCCCGTTCCCATGCTATGTTGTGCATGGGAATGACCGTTCCCATGCGTCTGTGACCTTTTCTACTTGCTTTTTTGTGCGTATCTGATTCATTTGAGTTGCTACTTGACTTATATGATCCGATATGACTTGGAATGCATCTCTGAATCTTAATACTTTATTACTTGTATGATTTACTTGAATAATTGAATTGACCTTTGTGACCAATTTGATAAACATCATTCCATTTCACATGTCATTCATACTTTGTACGCCATGCGTCTTACTTGGTTCATGTAGAGTCTAAGTTTGGGCTTTTGTATGTCATGTCACAGAGTTTGGTGGTGCCGGTGAGCCCGAGGTTTAGAGTGTTTGGCCCTTCACACTCTCAGACTCTACCACTACGAGGTGAGGTTTAGGATTTTGTATAGTTATGCGACCTATGGCCTTAATATGCTGATTTCAACCCTTGCATGTGAGTATATCTATTATATATACGTATGTGTTGGATATGATATGTTTATGACCTTGTGAATCAACTCTGTCTTGGAAAATTAGATATGAAAGCATATGTAAGCTACTTTGAAAAGTATGTTATGTTATGTTTCTATAGCGAGTTGGCCATGAAATATTGGCATCTGTATGTATGTATGTATGTGGATCCGAGCAGTTATGGGTAAGTAGCCCCCAGGACGGTTAGGGTCGTCGGGGATATACCTGTGCGTAGTTCCATTTGAGATATCTTCAAGCGACCCCGTGCTGTAGGGAAGGTGTGGTATCTTGAGCCTTCGGCTAAGGCCGGGGAGGACTCTTGTGGGTTCCCTACCCCTTGAGGGTATGTCTGTTCTGGATGGCTTGGGGACAGTACATCCCCTCCATCATTGGTGTGACGGTTGGATTTGATTTTATATTTTATGTTTTGATATGTTCTGAGGAGTAAAGGTTGGAAGCTCGTACTCGCCGAGCATGTGATCTGTTCTGTCTGGGAATCATGAATCGAGATAGAGTTTCTGAAATGTTTTCTAAATCTTATATAACTATCTTTTGGGTACTTTTGGAAATGTCTTTGGTATGCAACACCTATCTCCGGTTCATGAGTCCACCCTTCTGATATGTGCTATGCTCTATATATATATAATGTGGGTGTTCGTTAGCCCCCTCACTCAGTCAAGTTGACTAACCCCTCATTTACACTTTTAGTTGCAGGTCTTTTGGCAATTGCTAGGCGGGAGTGAGTCCTTTGAGTTGCACTTCGTCGGTCTAGCCTTTCTAGTTGCATTTGTCTTTCATACACTTTACTTATGTTTTGACTTGTAGTCTTGAGATTATACTTTACTATTCAGTAGCCCTACGTGGCACTCGTATTTGGCCCCTTGTGGCGCTTGATGATTATTACTTTATGTTGATATTCGGGACTAGGGATCTATGCTAGTTGAACCCATCACTTGTTATGCTTGTTGATATTCGGGACTAGGGATCTATGCTAGTTGAATCCGTCACTTGTTTAAATGTTGATTTAAATGCTTGCGCTATCTTGTTTGAATGTTTGAATTGCTTCCGCGCTCTGAGTTTGTCGAGTTAGATCCGCCTAGCATAGCGTGTGCGTTTGTCTCCCGTTCGCTCTGATTCGGATTCGGGCATGGACTTCCATTTCATGACAGGGTCTGGGTCTCAGTGCGGGGGATGTGGCATCCTCCGATTGGGGTGTTACACACCAGTCTCCTATAGACTGAACCCGACTTTGTTTTCAGTTCTTTTACAGGTTTTGGAGTGCTAGGCGGGAGTCAAGTCTTAGCTTTCTTTCGAGTCCCACTTGTACACTTGAGTCACATTTTACGTTATTACGGTTTTAATTGTATTTATTCATGGACTTGGGCCGGTGTGCCATTTATGAATTTTTGGGAATATTGATTCGGGACAGGTTGTATTCTTATTTGAACCCCGTTCTTAGGTGCATGTCAGATTTAATTATGTTTATGAATTGTTTGAGCTGGTAGTCATTACTGAATTCTATTGTTGGTATCATTGCTTCCTCATTGCACTCGTACTGTTTCTTGATTGCTTGGTACAGGGTTAGATTCTGCCTAGCCAGGTTATTTTTATTTGTCACCCGTTCACTATGAGTCCGGTTCATGCGTGGACTTTCCATTTCATGTGTGGACTAGACTTGTAGTGTGGGGGATGTGGTGCCTATCGTCCCGGGTGCTACAGACCAACCCATCCGAACTCCGATTGACCTAAAATTTGAACCACAATTCGTCCTGGTTTGTGAGATATAATCAATTGAAGTCTTATGAGGTTGTTGCCCTGTTTTCACTTTGTTTGCAGCTGCAGGTCAGGGCCGTAATCACGCCAAGAACAAATTTGGTGGCGGCCACGATCATGTTTTTGAATTACTTTGATCTATGAGGTGGAGCCCACGACCTCAGGCCTGTTTATTTCATGTCGTGCCCGCGACTTAAAATTGGACATGTTTCTTGATGATTGTAAGTTTATTTCTTCAATTCTTGTTTGTGTGGTGTTCTGCGTATATATATATGTGTGTATTAAGTAGTGTGTACATGTGATGAGTATATATTATATAGAATGCATGTATCTTGTGTACGTGTATATATATTATATAATGCATGCATGTATTGTGTGAGTGTTGAATGATTTTAATGCATGCATGTAGTGTATGTAAGTATTAAGTACTAAATTGTTATTTCTAATGTATATATAAAAAATAATAGGTTGATGAATAATATACCATGAATTGTTTGTCCTATATGAATTTATGGAAATAATTTGATACCATTTCATGTTCATATCTATTTAAATAATTTGAGTGACTTTGTTTTTATCTAATTCCCAATTTAAACTTACTATGGTATGTGTTTGTGATTATTATATAGAATTTATGGCTGGTTTGGTGTGATTCGTGAACGATATGGGACGAATGAATATGAAACCTTCATATGTTGAACGTATTTGAACAAATTAAGTGAATTACTTGATTTCATGACTTCCTGACATCATTTTACTTCTTATGCATCTCACAACATGAGCATAGCATGCCGTGCATCATATATGGTCATTTTGAGTCTCACACTCCCTCTTTTGCATAGATTTGGGTAAGGTCGGAGACGAGGGTGAGCCTTAAGACTCTTGTGCCACTCTTTTGATTTCATAAGGTGGGTTTCTCTTTTACTAGTTATGATGACCCGATATATTCTCTTATGTGAAAAGTTTTAAGCCAAATTAGTATAATTATATATCGAGTCTTTTATGAGTAGATGATTTCCAACGTAAGCCTTTCTTATATGTAACCCTGCTTATGATTTTGGTGAGAGCATGATTATGAAAATACGGGCCCAGGAACTTAGTGCATGTGGCTATCCGGGGAAGCAATGGCTGACGGTGATCCCATGTACTAGTTGCAACCAATTTACGGAAAAATTGACCTCGTTAGGAGATTTGGTGAGGAAGGGGAATCGGGCTTTTGAGGATTCATGTACCTCACAAACCACTATGTATGGGTGGCCGGGCCTTGCAAACTCATCCACCACCTGGAGAAAAAAGGTGTAAATGTATGATTACGATTATGATTATGATTATGAATGTGCACGAAAGATTATATGTATGATCACAAATGAATTATGTTATGGTTACACAAGGTGTAGGTTGGAGATTATGCACACCCACTCGCCGGTCCATGAATACCTTAATGAATAAATATGATAGTCATAATCCCGTTGATGTCTTCTTTGTTTCACCCACTTAGGAAATTGGTTATCAAACTTCACATCGGATTAGGGTTTGCCTGAACGTGTTTAAATTCCGCGATATTTATACTTATGCCCCTTTTTATACCCACTAGTCTCCTTTAGACTGAACCTGAATTGTTTTCAGTTGTGTTGTGCAGGTTACGTGAGTGCTAGGCGGGAATGCGAGTCGTCTAGGTCTTGTATTTTGGGTCTAGAACTTTCTTATACACTCATGTCATTATTTTGTATTATGATCATGGATATTTGTGCGCTTATGATTTTGTTAGGTCGTGTAGGTCGTTGCTATTTGAATCATGTATATACTTGGATTTTTGGAGCTTTGTGGCTCATTACATATGATATATGTCATTAATTGCTTCTGCATTACGTTATTGCTCTGAATTTATTATTTCCCATTCTTGAATGGTTTAACGGTTAGCTCCCACCTAGCATAGCGTGTGTGTTGTGTCCCTATTCGCCATGATTTGGCACGTGTATGGACTTTTCATTTCATATGCGGGTTGGGTCTCGGTGCGAGGGATATGGTGCCTTGCGCTCGGGTGCTATATGAACATCCTTATAACATGTTATTATCGTGCATGCATCTCATATAACATTAATGCATTATCGTGCGTCATATATGGTTCATTTAGAGTCTTGAGTCTCACGAAGGCACCGTATTGTCTTTTTATAGGCTATCTTCCAGTCTTCTTTCTCTTGGTTTTAGTTTGGTAAGGTGTAGTCAGGTGGGTTTCTCTTCTATTAGTTATAATTGACCCGATATATCCAACGTGAAAGTTTTAAGCCAAGTATATATATATATATATATATATATATATATATATCGACTCTTTTCAAAAGAGTCAATGATTTAACGTTAAATCCTATTTCTTTTATGAACCCTTAACCAATGTTTTGGCTAGATCAGTGATCAAAATGATTATGGGGGCCCTAGGATGAAGTGTACATGGCTATCTGGGGAAGCATGGGCTGACGGTGATCCCGTGCATTAGTCTCACAGTGAAGTACCGCGAAACCGACCTCGTTAGGAGTTTGACGGGGAAGGGGAACCGCGCTTTTGGGGCTTCATGAACCCCTCTAGCCATCATGAATGAGTGGACTGTGCTTTGACCGAGTCCGTCCACAAACCGTAGGAAAAAGGTGTAATTGATTATTATGAATGAATGATTATGAACGAATGATTATAAATGAACGATTATGAAAGAATGGATGAACGAATGAATGTTGAGTGATCGCTAATGTAATGAATGAATAGATAATGCACACACAAGGAGAAGGTTGGAGAATTCGTCTTCTCGTCGGGCTCACGTAATGACCTTTTGAACGTAATGAATAAAGGGATTGATGGTTATAATTCCGCGTGTTGTTTTCTTTGTTTTCACCCACTTGGGAAATGTTTCAAACCTCGCACGGGATTATAGATTGCATGTGAGTGTGTCTAAATTCCGTATTATTATTGTTTAAGCCCTGTTTTATACCCACCAGTCTCTTAAAGACTGAACCCAATTTCTTTCCAGTTTTCTTGCAGATTTTGGAGTGCTAGGCGGGATTTCGGGTGCGTAGAGTCAGGAAAAGTCGTGTATAGTTTACTTTTATGTTACACTCATATGACTTGCATTGTTATTACGATTATGAACGTCTGCGAACGCTTTAATGTTTAAGTTTGGACCGTGGGACCTCATTGACTATGTTAACCTACGTTATTGTTTCCGCTCATGTTTCTTTAACCTGAACTTGGTTTTGTTATTGCTTATTTGGTTTCAAAAGTTAGCTCCCGCCTAGCATAGTGAGTGAGTAAGTCCCCGTTCACTCTAATCTGGCACGTGTATGGATTAGCCATTTAATATGCGGGTCGGGTCTTAGTGCGGGGGGATGTGGCGTCACGCGCTCGGGCGCTACATTCTTAAGTGGTATCAGAGCTCTAGGTTACAAAACCGGAGTTCTCGAGTCGTGATTGAGTCAGTTTAGGTCGTATGACATAGGAACTAATTGTCAACGTGTGCATTGCATTGATTCTTGTCACTAATTAACTCAAATTGATGAAATTCTATGTGTTAATATATTTAAATTTGATGTTTGTTAATTATGTGTTGCATTTGCATCAATTATGTGTCTCGTTGTTCTAAATATGTGCCATACACATATACTAATCGACATGCATCTATACTCGAGTTTAGTTTTATTGTAGATTTTTATCACGCTACCAAGGCTACGATCAACCTCTATCACGAGTTTCTTCTATCTAACTAATGATGGGAATTTGGAGACATCGAGATTCTAAAGTTGGGTGTTGAATCTTCATGGTCTATAAAATGGAGCTACACCTCGCTCCTCAACCACCATGGAGAAGTATCAATTCCATCTTCCTACAAATCCAGAAGATTATCAATGTAGATGTAATGTGGGGACCCAAACCACTAGTTTAAAGGATACATGAGGCAACAGGATAGGCGTGGAAATCACATTCATCAAATTAAGAAAATACTTAATGCAAGATCGAACCACTCCAAGGTCACCAGCTAGCCCTTTTAGTTTGAAGAAGGTGATCAAAATGGAAGGCTTAATCGAGAAGACTCAAGGATCATATCGGGTTTGGGACTAGCTCCAGAATGTGTTAAAAGCTTCCCCAACTAAGATGTATGAAATGGAGGGCCATCAACTATGTGGTTTCATAGCGGGGCCAAGTAAGGAAGCTCGATTGATACGACTACAAGTGTGGATGAATGGATAGATGCAAAGCAAAGATAGCAAAGAGCCTCGAAGAATCCGAGTTGTATCATTTTCTCTGGACACGGTGATTCAAGGAAGCAAGCAAGGTTTGGAAAGCATCATCAATGATCGACAATGCTGAACCTTACAACTTATGCTCGCAACATCAAATGACAAGATGTCGTGCTAAAACCACTGCTACGATGGCAGGTTCATTGCATTCATAGCACGTGCATCATATATCATTTTGAATTATTTGAATTCTTATCCTATGCACCTTATTATTACAATTGTTAAATTGTTGTAGTATATTCCCATGTTGATTTATGTGCTTTGATGATTTTATGTTGCTTCTCCCTTATTGAGAATATGTGTTACATGCATTTAGCATCTTAACCCAGCACGCATCGTTTTAGTGTTTACTTGTTAGGATGTCTTCTCGTATGTTACTTCAACTACTACTTCAATCAAAGTTCTATCGAACCAAATTGAAGGAGACAATCGTATCAATCTAAAATCTTCAAAGTGGGTATCCAGTGCCTTGAGAGAACATCAAGGAAAACGATACCTTTGATCCCTCGATGGGAGACACGGATGAACTCAATCTCCCAAGCTAGAAATGATTGATTCTCTATATGAGCGTGCCTTAGATTCTAAAGATGATGGAATTATGAGAAAGCTTTTGCTTAACTTCTGGGAAAGAAAGTCGAATAAGATTATCATACTCTATGAAGGGATCAACAAAGGTGGTTTGGATAACACCTAATAAATCAAAATGTTATTAAATTATCAGTCGTATTCCATGATGAATAAGGAAAGAATTCACACTGAGTGAATTGAGTGAACCGAAATCGGATACACGCTTAAAGGTTGCAGATAATGAAGGGATAATTAAAATAGAAGATGAGAAAAGATGGATTAGGTCATCGTAGTTCATGAGGGTATCCGTGGAAGTTAGTTCAATTAAGCATTGAAGGAGTCGAATGATACACAACAAAATAAAACCTTATTAAGTCGTCAATCATTTTTCCATGATGACCTAGAAGGATTTACAATGAGAAGAATCGAGAGGGGTGATTATTAAAGAACTTGGATCACACTTCAGGATTCATCAGAAAGCTGGATTAGACTATCTTATTTCGTGATGAAGCGATCGTTGAAAATAGTTAACCTTGAGTATGGTAGACTCAAGTATTTGCAAAGATAGAGGATTTGAACTTGTCCAAGGGATGAATGTTCCGAAGATATGTAGGAGGAGTTATGATTCGGCTAATTAATAGAGTTGGTTATACCAAGGATGTGTGACGAGGGATCAAAGAAGATAGCGACCGTTATCCTAAGGATCTAATTGAATTCTAAGAATTTGCCGAATTGAAGAAGGTAATCAGGGCGTAAGAGTCAGAATAGAACCAACCGAGAGTCTATCTTCTCTTTAACCGGACACACATACTAAGGGCATTAAAGACAAGTCAAGAACCGAGCTAGCTTTTGGATCCGACCGTATAATTTGGCCATGAAAATTTCAACTTCAAATTCCATTACTACGGTGAACAGTACCTCAAACGTCCATGGAATATGCATACATGCAATTTTATTTTAAATAATTTCTTGATGCTATGTTCTTTGCTAGATGACTATATTCGTTGTTCTTTTCTGTGATTTTTAATTAATGTAAGTGATAATGTTACTTGCTCCTTGTGTGACTGTGGTGTTTGATGTTTTGCTGCTTTCTGTTGTGTTGTTTTGTTGTGTGTTTGTGTTTTGTGTTTTGGTTCTCGAGAGTCTTGGAGACTCTCTTTCTTTGTTGTTTGTGAGAGACGGGTTCTCTCCTTGTTGTTCGAGAGATGGGGTTCTCTCCTTATTGTTATTCGAGAGACGGCGTTCTCTCGTTGTTGTTCAAGAGACGGGGTTCTTTCGTCGTTGCTTGCTATCTATTTAGCTTGCCTCTAGTAGCAGCTTAGAATCTCGGGTGCTTAGAGTCTCAGTGAGCCAAGGGTCATGATAACAACGTGCTTCACAGAACGCCTTTGGAGATTCTTGATGCCGCTTGTGGATACTTCGAGTGCTTCAACATCGAATCGTGCCTGTGGTGTATGAAGATCCCCTTGTTACTTGAAGACCTAGCCCGAACTAATTCCTGTTGGGGAGTTGCTAACCCCGCGTGGGATGAACACGAGAAGTTTTTTCCTTAGAGTCCAGTACTTGAGGACAGGTCCCTTTTAAGGGGAGAGGTTATAACGCCCCGCGTTTTCATACGTACACGTATGACGTCACGAGTGAGTTTAGGTCGAGTGTTATATGACATAATTGTGTTTTAATTGCTAATTAAATATTTAATTTAATAATTTCGTGAATTAATTGCTTTTATGTGACTTACGACTTAATTGATTAAATTGCTTAAACTCGATTTTAATATTTTTATTTGTAAATTGAATGTTTTATTTTGATTATGTAACTATTTGAACCTATATGAAATCCTTGGATTCAATCGAACTTTGAAATCGGATCCAATTGCTCAATTACCAAACCTTGGAGACCTAATTCATTCTCAATGGACTTGATGGCAATTTTCCTCATTTTCTTTCTTGTTTTCACGATATGTATGTATATACACATACATCTCTTCCTCCTTCATTTCTTACACACAAGAAATAAGACACACACCTCTCATCCCTCTCTCCTTCCATCTCGATCCAAATAAGGAAGCTCAAGACAAGGATTCAAGTACTTCTTCTTCAAGAATTCAAGCCAAGACCTCTTCTTCTTCACCCTCTTCTTTTCTTCCATTCAAGTTAAAGTTGTATATATGTGTATTTGAAGAATTCTTGAGTTTGTGTCAGGCTTTCTGGCTTGAATGATTTCCATGACCTAAGTTGAAGTTTATGTGTTGATTATGAGCTAATATGATGCATATTTGTTAGATATTGGGTTGTTGGTTGAAGCATGAGTGTTCCACCATTTTTGGAGCTTAAATGCTTGAAAATGGTAACTTGTTATATGATTGAATTCATGCCTTAATATTGAGATATGTGATAGAATATGTGTATATGAACTTATGCCTTCAATTTGGAGTGTTTTGGTTGAATTTTGATGTGATATTTGCTATCTTCTATTTCCTCCAAGAACAACCCCTGTTTCTGATCTTTTTTCCAGCTGCAACACCTTCCCCGGGCGGGGAAATTTAATGAAGAAAGTGTCCCCGGGCAGGGACTCTTGTCCAGAAAGTTTCTGGACAGTTTTCCCCCCTTGGGGACCCACGCATCCGAACTCCGATTGACCTGAAATATGAACTACAAAAACCTCTTGAAGTTTATAGTATTCTCCAATTGGAATCAGTTTAAAATTCATCCTGGTTTGTGAGATATAATCAATTTAAAATCGTGTCGCCACTTCCCCGGAATTCTGCAATTGTTCAACTACAAACCTTCGCCATTTTCAAATCGCTTTGAAAAAAAATTCAAGCTATATATCCTCGGAAAGACCTGTTTATCTAGCTTTATATCCAATAAACAAAACCCAATTCCAACTTCTAGAACTCAAGATATTTTTATTTTTGTACAACTTGTGCAATTCGGGAAAAACTATCAGCTCTTACTGAAATCCCTTTTCTATCGTACCTTTCACTTCCTTGACCGCTGCATGCAATTTAAATGAGTTTTATGCATGATTAAGTGATAATTATTGATGTTTGACACTCCTTGGTTCTTACTTGCTTAAACTTGATTGTTCGACTCGGTGTTTTATATGAATTGAATCCGTATAATTGAAATACATGTTTATGTGATCTCCTTGGGTATGAATGAATATGTTGTGATATGTGATGCCTTTTGTTATGAGGTATTGATATGAATATGAGTTATATGTACGTGATTGTATTTCTTACTTGCCTGAACTTGATATGAATTGAACATTGAACGAATAGATGGTAATGAATGAAAGAATGGTTATGAATGAACACAATTCATTCGTGTAATGAATAAATGACTTGTTTACGTGTCAAAATGGCATTAATTGTGCACGTGAACATCTTTATAACATGTTATTATCGTACATGCATCTCATATAACGTTAATGCATTGTCGTGCGTCATATTTGGTTCATTTAGAGTCTTGAGTCTTACGAATGCACCGTATTGTCTTTTTATACAATTTTCTCCGGGGCGGAGATGTGTCGGGTTCATAGGCTATCTTCCAGTCTTTTTTTCTCTTGGTTTTGGTTCGGTAAGGTGTACCTAGGTGGGTTTCTCTTATATTACTTATAATTGACCCGATATCTCCAACGTGAAAGTTTTAAGCAAAGTATCTATATATATATTCGAGTCTTTTCAAAAGTGTCAATGATTTAACGTTAAAGCCTATTTATTTTATGAACCCTTACCCAATGTTTTGGCAAGATCAATGATCACAATTATTATGGGGGCCCTGGGACGAAGTGTACGTGGCTTTCCGAGAAAGCATGGGCTGACGGTGATCCTGTGCATTAGTCCAACAATGAGCTATGGCGAAACCAACCTCGTTAGGAGTTTGGTGAGGAAGTGGAAACAGGCTTTTGGGGCTTGATGAACACCTCTAGCCATCATGAATGAGTGGATGGTGCTTTGGCCGAGTCCGTCCACTAACCGGAGGAAAAATGTGTAATTGATTATTATGAATGAATGATTATGAATGAACGATTATAAAAGAATGAATGAACGAATGAATGTTGAGTGATCGCTAATGTAATGAACGAATAGATAATGCACACACGGGGAGAAGGTTGGAGAATTCGCCCTTTCGCCGGGCTCACGTAATGACCTCATGAATGTAATGAATAAAGAAATTGATGGTTATAATCTCGCGTGTTGTTTTCTTAGTTTTCACCCACCTGGGAAATGTTTCAAACCTCGTACGGGGATTATAGCTTGCATGTGAGTGTGTTTAATTCCATATTATTATTATTTAAGCCTGTTTTATACCCACCAGTCTCTTAAAGACTGAACCCAGTTTGTTTTCAGTTTTCTTGCAGGTTTTCGAGTGCTAGGCGGGATTTCAGGTCCGGAAAAGTCATGAAAAGTCGTGTATAGTTTACTTTTATGTTACACTCATATCACTTGCATTGTTATTACGATTATGAACGCCTGTGAGCGCTTTAATGTTTAAGTTTTGAGCCTGTGACCTCATTGACTATGTGGTATAACCATGCCCGCATTTTTAGGGTGGTTCCTTGAGAATAGTAAAAAATTTATAACTGCCAAACCATCAAGTAGGTTGTTCCATTTTAATAAGTTTTGCAACTTTAAGTTATGCTTCAAATCGTGTCCCTTCTTATCAAACTAAGGACTATGTCAAAAGAATATGTTATGGAATGACACGAAAAGTTAAGATAACCATATACTTGTTGCAAGGTAAGGTACGAAATGGTAAGATTTGTTATGATATGATACATAGAAAGATATGATATGACAAGTTCTCATATCATATTTTGGGCTTCGAACGTAACCCCACGAGTAAGTCTTAATTGAGCCTAATTGACACTCCCACTGTTCGTTGGGTTCATCGACTTAGAGTAGTTTCTAATCTGACTTAAGTTAGCGCTTGCTTCATGTGTCATTCACCAAATGACAAAGTTCCTAACAACCTGATGGATTAGGGGAGTTCTAATACATGCGCACATAAATGAAAACACACAAAGCACATATTACATATAAAGAAGTGTTTACTTATGGTAATAGTCAATCCTTTGTTATTCAAAGAATGTCTTTGGCACTATTCTTGCCAAGGACAACTCCAAAGCTTCCAGTGGGGTCAATTGAACCAATTCAAATTTTTTTTTTTTGTTATATATATATATATATATATATATATATATATATATATATATTATATGTTTTTTAAATTCGTAATTTTAGAAATAAGTTTTTTGACCCCATTTAAAAAGAAAAAAGAAAAAAATTATATTAACCCGTAAATTTTAAAATTATGTGTAAAATTAAAAAATCACATAACCTAAAAATAAAAATAAAAACCTATTTAATGATGTGTTATGTAACACCCCAAACGAAAGGCGCCACATCCCCCGCACCGAGACCCGACCCGCATATGAAATGGAAAGTCCATACACGTGCCAAGTCACGGCGAACGGGGACTCACTCACTCGCTATGCTAGGCGGGAGCTAGAACCTCGAAACCAATAAAACAATTCAATAGAATAAATGCACGTACGAAAGAAAAACATATACTCAATTGTAATATAAGCAAGGAATAACTGGTTCAACTAGCATAGATACCTAGTCCCGAAATCTCAACCATAAATCATGAATCATAAATCATAAACCACTGGTTCAATCTATCCCTAGAGGCCTGTCCCGAATTAGTATAACATAATCATAACAATTTATACATTCATCATATAAAATCTAATTACAATATGTACAAGGACAGACTAAGATTTCCCGCCTAGCATTCCAAAACCTCCAAAAGAACTGAAAACAAAGTCGAGTTCAATCTATAGGAGACTGGTGGGTATAAAACAGGGTATAATATAATAATATCGCAGAATTTAAACACCCACACATGTAAGCTATAATCCCTTGCGACGTTTTTGAGATATTTCCCAAGTAGGTAAAACAAAGGAAAGCAACGCTCAGGTTTACAACGATCACTTTCATAATTCATTCATTCATGCGGTCATTACGTGAACCGTGGCGAGTGGAAAAATTCTCCAACCTTCACCTCGTGTGTGCATTATCTATTCGATCGATCATGCGACATTCATTTATTCATCCATAATCTTACATAATCATATTCATAATCATTATCATTCATTCATAATCATTAACACTTATACCTTTTTCAAACCCGGCCACCTCATTCATTGACCAGTGGGGTTTCATGAGTTCCCCAAAGGCGCTCAACTCCCATTCCTCGCTAATCTCCCAGCGAAGTCTGGTATCCGTGGTTTGGTGGAACTAGTGTACGGGATTCACCGTCAGCCCGAGCTTCCCCGGATAGCCCCGTATACAAAGTCCGAGGGCCCGTGCATGTTCTCGCCAAGACATTGGGTAGGGTTTCATAAAGAAAAGGCTTTATGTTGGAAATCGTTGACTCTTTTGAAAAGACTCGATATATATATATATAATACTTTGGCTTAAAACTTTCATGTTGGATATATCGGGTCGATTCATATCTAATAGAAGAGAAACCCACCTGTTACACCTTACCGAACAATACCAAGAAGAAAAGAAGACTTGAGGTATCCTATGAACCAGACATCTCCGTCCTTGAGAAAACTGTACAAGGACAATATAATACACTCGTGAGACTCCAAGTGAACCATATACGATGCACGGGAACGCATTGAATATGATATGAGATGCATAATAATTAAAATGATGTCATGAAGTCATGATATCAAGTAATTCACTCAATAAGTTCAAATACATCGACCTCGTGAAGGTTCCACATTCATACGTTTCATAACTTTCATAAATCATATCAAGATAAGCTATAAATCCCATATAACAATCACAACATATGCTACAACATGTTTGCATTTCATATGAGTCATCAAAGAAAAGAAAAGTTATCATTTTGGGCAATAAACGAAGCAACGTAGCATGCATGCAAGTTAGGAAGCATCTAAGTCACGTTAGGTCATAATAAATCCTAGCTCGTATAATTCACGTTAAACAAATTTATATATTTCAAACAACGAGCATAACTCACCATATAACTTGCTAGCAATTCATACATATCATAAAAGCAACAAAGAAATATCACACGAATTGAATAAATGAGGCATTCTTGCATGCATGCACGTATAAGAGCTTGGGAGGCATATCATGTCATATTTGGCATATGAAAACATCGAAATTACACAATCAATCCGTAACAAAACATGTAACATATAATTCATGAAGTTAACAATACATTCATATCTTATAGTGAACAAAGAAATATCAAGGCATATAAACAATGTACTAATTCATGCATGCACGTTATAAGGTATAACAAACATATTCGTTAAATATCATGTAAACATGCGTCAAAATTATGTTGTAAATTCAAATTAAAAAATATAAAATGATATACAACAAGTTAAGATCATATAATAAACATATGTGAGTAAGGTAAGCCATGCAAAACACGATTAAAACGAAAAAGAAACCATCCACGCATCAACAGTCAGCACGGCTCGAAACAACAAGGAAACAAGGTTGCGGGCTTCACCAAAAACACTCTAAAAAGGGTTACGGCCGCGACCACTCACTTCTCCAGCAACAGTCACTGTTCATCCCGAAACTCAGCCAAAATCCGGTCGCGGGCGCGACCGGAAAAAGCCTTGCTGCGGTCGCGGGCGCGACCGTGAGCTGCAGGTTGCATTCAAGGAGTTTCAGCCCCTGTTTCTCATCTCCATGGAAGCAGCAACATCTCAGCACGAAAGGCAACACAAACGGCAGTAACAAGGCAACAAAAACACACAAAACTTTGGCCTAAAACATGCTCAACATCAACAGCAGCTCATACGCAGCACAAGGAAGCAAATTTCAGTCACAAGCTTCAAAATCTCATTTTTCAACAATGATGGTTCAATTTGCATCAAATATCCACGAAAATTGAACTTATATTTGTATAAATGAATGTCTTAAGATCATATTTCATGTAGCACCCCGAACGGGAGGATACCACATCCCCCGCACTAGGACCCAGACCCGGTCACGGAATGGAGAGCGTTCGCCATTAATTCGAATAATAGCGAACGGGAGACCAACTCACACACTAGGCTAGGCGGATCTAACTCACAAACTCAGAGCGCGGAAGCAATTAAAACAACACGCAGAATAGATGACGGGTTCAACTAGCATAGATACCTAATCCCGAATATCAATTCATAATCCAACATAATAAAACAGCACAAGTATCATCAAGTGTTCATCACCATCTAATTACTAGCATACTAACCCCACACGGGTCGAAGTCTAAGTAAAACATAAAACAAAATCTCCAAATGCGAAATATGAATACATAACATAAATGGAGTAAGCGACAAATGCATCCTAACACCAACTAGACTGACAAGTGTGACTCAGAAGACTCACTTCCGCCTAGCTCAAACCAAAAGAACCTGCAACTAAAAGATAAAACGAGGGGTCAGTCAACTGACTGAGTGAGGGGGCTAACGCACACCCACAATATATATATATATAGAGCACAGGACATGACATAAGGGTGGACTCATGAACCGGGGATAGGTGTTACATACCAAAACATTTCAAAATAAACCCAAATAGATACAAGTTTAGAAAGCATTTTCAGAAAAGACTCTATCCCGATTCATAATTCCCATAACAGATCATAACATATGCTCAGCGAGTACGAGCTTCCAACCTTTACTCCTTATAACAGAACAGAACGAAAATACAGAAATAAATCCCTCCTCAACTCCAATGATGGAAGAGCTTCGCGTTGGCCCTAACCATCCATAGCAATCATACTCACAAGGGGTTGCGAACCCACAAGTGCCCTTCCCGGCTGTACACCGAAGGCTCAAGATATCACGCTTCCCCTATCTCCCTGAGTCGCGGAATGATATCTCAAATGGAACTAGCACAGTGGCTTATCCGATGGCCCTATGCCGTACCGGTCTCCACTCGTACCAGCTCCTGGATCCACATAACATAACATACATACATATCCAATATTTCATGGCCAACTCGCTACAGAATCATAACATATCAGAGTTTTTCCAAAATAGCTTACATATGCCTCAATACTTAATTTTTTTTCAAAAACCAAGGATGGTCCACAAGGTCATAATCGTATCATATTCAACACATATCTAATCATATATAGTATATAACCGCATGCAAGGATTGAAATCATCATATTAAGGTCATAGGTTGCTTAATTATACAAAAATCCTAAACCTCACCTCGTGCAAGTAGAGTCTGAGAGTGTGAAGGGCCAAACACTCTAAACCCCGGGCCCACCGGCACCACCAAACTCTGTGACAAGACATACATAAGCCCAAACTTAAACTCTATATGAACCAAGTAAGACGCACGGCAACATTTAAACATGAGTGAAATGTATTATGAGAGGATATGCATCACATAGGTCACGTAGCATAGCATAAGACATGTATTTATAATAAATTATACAATTAAAAAGAAGTACTAAAGTTTAGAACATAAATTAAAATCATATCATGGCATATAATACACAAAACAACTTAAAAACTAAGACAAACAATCTTAATTCATATCATTCTTACGGTTAGATAGCACATTTATAAGGTATAAAAATATTCCAACACTTTCGATAATTAACCAAGTAGCAATTACTCTAAAAAAGAAATTGGATACAACACATTAATGTTGTCAAGGAAAAAAAACATAAGCAGGGGTGGCCTAAAATTTCTCATTTCCATATTTAGAATTTACAATTATATCACCACCCGAATAAATATATCATTAATATTTAAAATAATGCATTTTATCATTAAAATAATGCATGTATTTGGTGAATGAAATAAAATAATAAATAAAAGGAAAGAAGAGATCGAGACTCACTTTACCATTTGAAATTCATTCGCATACTCAATATTTAGTGCTCGTCCTTCGGCACACATTGAATCAATTACTAAATAGTGCATCTAATATTAGACAATGGCATGCATTAACAAATTTAAATTCAAGAATCAACACCCATTAAACGAAATGAAGGTAGCATGACATTAATTCCACCTAAATTCTAAATTCTAAGTAATCATTACATTTATTATTATTAATTATGGCATGCTGGGCATTAAAATTCAAGACTTCCAAATTCAATTTAATGAAATGAAGTAGCATGTACGTGATGGTGGCGGACAAAATAAACATAGGTGCTTTTACTACCTAAATTATCAATTCCAAGCAATCATTACAACTCTATTGTTAATTAGATATGTTGGCATTAATTCAAGACTTCCAAACAATCATTACCTAGATTTCAGTTAATGAGACGTGTCGGAAAACACGAATCAGAAAGCAGCGGAATTTAAAAATTTTTTCAACAAAAGGACCTTGGACTCGCAATCGTGTAACCAAATTCGTAGAGATAGAAAACTTACTTTTTTTTTATCTTTCTTGAAGCGTTTTAAGCCACCCAAGAACGCTCTTCTTGCGGCTTGATCCCCTCTCCTTGGTAAAGCTCGAATCTTCAAACTTCTAACTTGAAGCTCTCTAGAGATAGTCCACCAACTTGATCACAATCTAACTAGTAAGGATGCTAGTTCTCTAGTTAGTGTTTAGGCTTAACCTAGGGTTTCGTTTATCTTGGAGAAAGGATGGTGTTCAACACATGAACCAAAAGAATTGCCAATTAGCTCTAAAGGGGAGCTTGAGCTCCCCTATATATAGGTAAAGGAGAGGGACACCGAACCTAGTCCTTGTTGGGCAAGGATTTGGTCCCTCTCTCTCCTATTACTTGATCATCAAGTACTTTCCAACTTTGACTTTGAATTCTAATTCAAATCAACTTTAAGAGAGCTAAAAATATCCAAACTAATTTTGGATAATTTTTATACTTTATTTATTTAAAATAAATAACTTATTTTATCTAATTAATTAATTCATAATTAATTAACTAGATTATTTTTCTCCAAAATAAGACTTTCCTTTTAATTCAAAATTAAACCAAAGTCTATTAAATAATTAACACATTTAATTATTTAATATATATATATATATACACAATATATATATTTACATGTGTGGGACACTTGTCACAAGGACACGTGTCACTCACGTGACCCACACGTGTGGAACTCTCTTGGCCCGATTAACTCGTTTAATCATTTTTTAAGCCTTAAATCATGTAACCAAGTTGTTGTGTGTGACCCTCTAGGTTCTCAATTCAATTAGCAGTGACCCTAATTAATTAATTCACTAATCAATTAATCAGTCCACAGATTAAACGACCATAGTCTAGCAACAGGTGTTTAACCCCTAGCTGAATTGGAATGTTCGGATTCGACAGAACCTTTAAGTCATTGATTCATGTGAGATACAATCCTCCTACTTACTATCTCTCAACCAAGATCTAGGGTAAGGGAATAATCAGAACCCTAATAATCCGGTCTTAAAGCTAAGTGCATTTCATATCCATTTGATCTCAATCCAAGAAACCCTTTTCTTGATGTCTTGATCTACTGCCTTGGCCAAGGACTCCATATGGCATATGAATGACTTACACAATAAGAGATCACCTTGCAAATGCAAGTGTAGGTCCTTTCTTGATTCTCATTCACTTTCATGAATCACTTGTGCAGCCCCATCATAAGCCTTGAATCAGTTGTCTAAGGCGAAACCCTTTAAAGCTTATACCTAAGACTACAGAGTTGACTCATAAAGTGACAAGGAACCTAAAGTCTTAAGGATCAATTAATCACATCAATGACTCGTGAGATATTTCCTAATCTGGAAGTTTCTATTTCCTGAAATAGAAACTTCCTTTCCCATTTAGGAATGTTCTCATGCGGGGCACCTCAGTGAACTTACTTTTTAAAGTAAGCACCCTCATGTATCATGCACGTATCAACTATACACTTTGCACCTCCATGAAACAAGGTGGTCCTTCTTAAGGGCGTGATCCCACAAGCAAGCCTTAGAGGAGTCAGGTTGACACTCCCACTGTCTGTAGGACTCATCGGCTTGGAGTATTTTACTAATCATGACTTATGTGATATAGGGCTCGTTTCATGAACCATTTCACCTAAATGGTAGAGTCCTAAAGTCATCAGGATTAGGGGATTTCTCATACATGCACAGCTAAAGTAAACGCATACCAAACAAGAGCATATAAAAAAGTGTTGCCTCAATTCGTTATTTCATTCAAAGATTGTCTGTGATTACAATAAGGAAAAGCACAAAGCGGATATACAATCGGCTTTCTAGGGCACTATTCCTAACAAGACGGCCCTGTTTTAATTTTTACAGCAAAAGACGGACACACTCAGGGGTAACATACACACGACTTCCTACTTCCTACTGCCGGTGAATTAATACCAAAGGAATTCCAAGGTAGGCTAACTATTAAATCAATAAACATTTAAGTTGAGATTACGTGAATCAATATGAGAATTTCCCAACAACTGAACAATTTGACGAGAATCCCATAAATGGCATAGGGTAAACTGTAGCAACCTAAATATTTTCCTTGCATAAATATACATAAATTCAACATAGAGAACACATATTCATGCTCAAAGTTCAAAGACAGAAATGAAATTCACATCAATGGAAATTTGTGGTTTACCTTAGCTCTTGAAATGACGAAGAAACGAGATATGAGCTCTTGAAAGTGTGGGAAAGTCTTAGATCTTCATCCTCCTTTGAAGCCCTCCATGGATGATATGTTTGTTGGGAGTTGAAGTTTGAAATGAGCTAGGGTTAGGGTTTCATGGTATTTATATAGTGGCTAAAGATTCCATTAGGGTTGGGCATAAATAAGTGACTTTTAGCCCAATAGGTCATATTTAAAAGGTTTAATGTCCAAACGGCTTCCGAAAAATATGAAATAAATTCCATTGAATTCGAATCACCGAATCGAGTCCAATGGTGGTGTCAGAATTAGAATTCGAATTCCCGAGCTCATATCGGTTCCAAACGCACCCTAAATTACCCAATTTAAATTAGGTCCAAAACTCCCAAAATTACAAATAGGCCCAAGTCCTATTTTAAATTCCAACTCTAACAATTAAATTAAATTTAGCAAAGTATAAATCATGTCAAATCATAAAATTCCAAGTATGCACTTTAATCAATTCAAACCACATAATCAAATCATAGTTGGAAATTAAGACACATAATAAAGATGTAAATCATGTAAAAGCATAAGTAAACACTCTCGTGACGGCATACCTGAACGGATAATCGAACGGGGCGTCACATTTCATGCATTAATTCATGATATAAGGTAAAGAAGGCATGAATTCATCCAAAAATGACATATGACCTAACTATTCATCATCTCATCCATTGCATGCTCATTTCTTCATGGAATTCAGCAAATAAGGTGTCCAAATAAAGAGAAAAGGCTGGAGAACATAAACATTTGGTGGAGTAGAGAGCTCAAAACAAGAAAATTGAATAGTACCCTTCTTCCTTGCTTTGGAATTTTAGGAAGCAGAAGCAAAACCCCCTTTTTCTCCTCTTTCCTGATGTTGAAACGAAAATGGGAGGGTTAGCTATGATAGGCGGTTAAGTTAAGAGAATTTGGGGACAAGAATTACTCAATTTGGTCGACAAATGACCAAGTTATGGTTAAAAGAGTGCAAAGGGGTCCAAGTTGCACGCGAGGCTTGGTTCGGTAAAATTTCGGAGGTCCAAACGGGTTTCAAAAATTATAAGGTTGGGTTCCTTGGTTTTCTTTATTTGTTTTGAGTCCGACACTTCTTCCAAAATTTGAATCCGAATTCTCGAGCTCAAGTTACGGCCTTCGGAACCCAAGACGCGCTAAAACTCCTTAGGCCTTCGAGTCCCCAAAATAATTAAATGGCCGAAGACCACAACAAACGAGTCCGAAAATATAAAACGAGGACATAAACAAGTTCATATCACATAATTATCATGCAAAGAAAATAAGCACGGAAATCAAAAATTGAAAACGAGGCAAACAGATCGAAAACAAAGTTAAACAATAAAAGCGTTTAAAATCACATATGGAAACTTGCATATAATTTCATATAATTCAAATATAACATTTTAAACATTATAATAAACATGCATTCGGGTAAAAGAATAAATAAAAACAAACTAAACTCACTCTTGTGTCGTACATACTCTGAATTTGATTTTTTTTTTTTTTTTTTTTTTTGTGGTAAAACCATGCCAAAGAAGCACGTCGGGTTATTACCGAGACCCCGACCTCATATATAAAATGAAAACCAAGAATTTACAAAGAAAAGTTCAAAAAGTACATCCTAAGAAACTTAAACGAAACAACCCGAAATACAAGGGTGGTGAAAGCACAAGAAACACGAATGTGCAAAGGAAATGAGCCAAGACACGAACGAAGAGTACGAAACAAAGAACCACAATAACCCAAAAGACGCCCGCACTTGCCCTAAAAGGAGATAGCCCGAACACGCCTGGAAGTCAACGCCACAAGATGCGTATCCGCCCGGACGCCCCAACATTCCACCGTCCAGCACACGCACACAATCCGCTCAGCCCCGCACCAAGCACCGGTCACGCCTAGGGTCATCCGCACGTGGACCGTGCGAGCCTGCTCAACTCCCACCCATGCCCGCACCGCATGCCAGGTGCGTCTAGCACTAACCACACATGCCCGCACGCCCTACCGGGTGCGCCTATCACCAACCGTCCACACCCCGCGCGCTCTGCCGGGAGCGCCTAGCACCTCTCGCCCAGAAACCCGCGCCCTGTCGGGTAAGCCTATCACCAACCGCCCATGCAAGCCAGGCGTGCCAGGCATTGTCCTAGAAATACCTAGCACCATCCGCGCCTCTCCAAACATTGCTAAAAACAAGACGCCCCAAACATCCACATCAATGTAACTTCCTCTAAAGTCAAACAGAGACATAAAACCCTCCCACATATAAATCACATTTCCCACCCCAACAATAAGGATTGACCTCGCCTCATATACAATCATCAGCATGCTACATTGATGGTTCCTCGCGAGGATACAAGTATCCCAAATGGGGAAAATGGTACCTAAAAAACAAAACGGGGGTGTTCACACAAATTTTATTGTCTGCAAAATAAAATTACAAGACACAAAATATAATATGACCAACAAATATAAAATTTAAAGAAATTAAGAAATTTGAAGGAATAAATCCTATCAATGACTATTCCTCTAATTATTCTCTTCAACTTTGCATTCGAGGGCGTGAAGCTTATTCTCGAACACGTAGGCATGATTCTTTGCCGAATTTGACGAAGAAACCACGTGATTTATCTACAGCCTTGATGAAACTGTAGTTGTAGTTTCTCGTAGAAGCCGGGCTTGAATATTTTGAAGACTTGAAGACGATGAGAAGAGGACTTGACGAAGACCTGATGACGTGAAGGCTCGCACACATATGCCGACTTGACGGTGTGAAGACTCCTTTGACGACGTTCTTTTCTTCTTCTCCTTGGCGTGTCTCTAGGTGCCTATGTTGATGCGTGTGTTTGGAATGTAACCCATGACCCCTATTTATAGGTTTAGGGTTGAATTTTTTGATAATTATCCCTTCATTTATTTATTAAAAGGATAATATCAAATGTATTTATTTACTTATCACTTTAATATAAATTTATACTAAAGAAAATAAATAAATGACATATGCTTTGATTTGATTGGTCCACGTGTGGAGACATGCCACGTGTCATCATTTGATTGGTCATAGTCAACTGGGCTGCAAGACTTGATTTGATTCGCCGAAACACTTCAATTTTAACATATGTCGATACTTGATTTGATGACAAAGTAAATATTAAAATTATCAATTAAATCAACTATTTAAATATTTTATGGATTTTGATTTAATATTTATCCAAAAAATATAAAAATATAAAGAATTAATATTGATAGTTAATATTCATTTACACATGTCACATTTTAATTAGACTAATATAATTCGTCTACAAATGCCCCCACTTCAAAGCTCGGCGAAAGACTCTCCCTGCGATTGACACGGCGAAATTTGAGGTACTTGATCTAAAGTCCCAAACTAAAATGCAATTTTCTTTCTTTTTCTAATTTGGTAATAAAAGAAAATTATACTGCATCATCAGATTCTAGGACTTGGAAGTGTTCACCCACTCCATTTGAAGCATCATATGTCCGGCCAAGTACTCACCTGACCGCTTTCATTTCTTTTTGGAATTAAATGATCATATTTATTTCGAATGGGTCACGACACAGACTATTAAGAACAAATGTACCAAACTTAACTCTGTTTTTTTTTTTTTTTAAAGAGAAAATTAAATTGAGGCCCATGTCTACAAGGACAGAAACATAGCATGCCATCAGGGGACTTTTATCTTTGGGCGAACTCCATCTTTTCTCATCCCTTTTTTTTAATTGAACTTGAACAACGTAACAGAGTTCCAGACATCAACTTTAATATTAATTCTTGGAGGATACAAACACGTCATCCCTCTTTGCATGCAAACTTATCGCCCCTATTTTTTATTTTTTTTTTTGGTTTAATTTATTTTAATTGAGATTAAGTAACCCAAATTTGTCCATTAACAGAGACATAACTCTGCTGCAACTCTTTCTTCTTCTTTAATCTTCAGAGTCCAAATCAACATAGAATTCTTGAGCAATAAAACTCCAGGACCTGCGTGGCCTATAAAACATGAACCTTAGGATGTAAATCCCATCTGCTAAGTCTCTGAAGTTGGGTTTGTGTGTTCATTAAAGCGTATTCATACCACAAGTGGGTAATTATCTCTTTGCTTTAATTCTTCTCCGCCACCTGCTCGATTAAAGTCCTGAATGACAATTTTCATGCACAATTTCTCTCCTATTTACCTGAAGTCCACCGACATATTTTGCAGATCATGCTCCTTCCCCTTTTTTTTTCTCTTTATAATTCATTGCCTTATAAATCTCTCTCTCTTTTTTTTTTTTTTTTTCAGGAAGCAAGTTGATCAAGGGACATACAGAGAATTCGACAGAACCCGCCAACTGCGTTACTCATCGTGAGACTTCATCATCTAGATTCTCTCAACCTCCATCACGCACTCTTACCTTTGGAAAAGAGCATAACCGTGCATAATTGAGCCTTCTCCTTTGATAACGGCATCTATTGAATTAGGTTAGGAAGGAAGTACTTATAGTTAGTTATTATTTATTCCTAAATGTAGGAATTTTCCAAGACACTTTTACCTATCAAATATTGGGTTTAAATGAATCCTTACGAAATTTTATGAATTATGACATCATTTCCAAACATAATTCTCATTATAACTCCCGTAGTAACAAAAACCGGCCAAAAACCCTACTTTAACCCTAACTTTATCGATTTTCGAATTTCAACATTTTTCCTAGTCAATATTATAGTCAAAATGATCCTTGGATTATTTTATGAATTTTCATACTCATACCAAAACTTGATTCCAACCGTATCATATTTTATAAATATTTTCCCTTTTAAAAGTTATCATTTTATTATAAACGATTAGCTTTCATTTAATATTCAAAATTTTACTTGAAACGTTTCTTGAATTTTTCTCCAACTATGATAATTTTCCCAACCTTTACACTTCTTAGCTTCCTTTATATAATTTATCATGATTTTAATCTTCTCTATTATTTATAACTTTCAAACGAAAAATCAAAACGTTCCACATTTATAATCATAACGAAGCTTATTTTTCATTCATTCTTTCATTATTTTTACCATTTCAAGTTCTCGTCTCTCGACTCTTGAATAAATTTTACATTATTTTATATTTATTTTTATTCACTATGACATCATTCATGACATCACCTTTCTAAAAATAGAAAGTTAAATGTATGAATTAAATTATTCCACATTTCGTACAAAAATTCCATACAATTGTGTGATGTAGAGATTTTCACATTTCCTACAAAAATTCGATACAAATGTGTGGGTTAGAGATCGTCCACATCTCTTATAAATTCTTAGAAATTGCTCTAAGGTCCCTCATTCCTACCTATAAATACCCCTTTAGAGATTCATTCTAAACTCACAAATTCCCACATTTCCCAAACATAAATCACTCTCCCTCTCTTCCAAACCCTCTCGCTACCCCCCTCTCTTCAAGAGACATCAATGTTAGTTTTTGTGCTTTAATTTATGCTTTAATTTATGTTTCATTATACAATTTAATTTATATTTTATATGCTTTATATTATGCTTAGAAATTCATGATAGGAAATTATATTTTAGGAATTTATATTTCATGAATTAAAATTAGGAATTTAAATTATAAAAATGCATGTTTATTATAGGACTTTATTTAAATATGTGTTCATATGCTCATGAATATGTTCTTGAATATTAGAATGAATGCATGCTTAGGAAATTTAATTAGAAATTATTTTCATGAGAAATTTATACATTTTGCTACATTGTATCTCAAATCTTATCATATGAATATAAATATGATCTAGATGTTAATATGTCCTATGAATATTCAAATAAACTTAAGAACATGTTCTTGATGTTTTTGAAGTGTGTGTGTGTACCGTGTGCCTAGTGTGTGTAAGTGTGTGTGCAATTTTGTGTTTAAGAGTGCTTAATCCCCTATGATTAAATAGTAACAGTTTTTCAATAGTAACTTTGACTTTTAATTTCAAATGAAGACTTTGACTCATAAAATCTTGTAGAGATCTCAAATATTAACATAAAATAATATTTTGGATTTTTAGAAAGAACTTTTATCTAGAATTTCCAAAAATCGGGGATTAAATAACAATTTCCAAAATATAACTGTAGCTTATTAGAATTTCTTGTACATTGTTTATTTGAGTCGTAAGACTTAGTTTAAGTCGGTAGTAGTACTTCTAGGCAAGGACATAATTGAAGAGTGGAACCCTAAGGATTTTATCTAGACCGTCAAGACACTCGGTGAGAGTTAAAATATTTTCAACTGGAATCATGCCTATACATATGTATCTATATAAAAACTATTTTCAAAGCCTACCTATTATTTATGATTTATTACCCTATATAGATAATACTATACTACAATATCCCTTCTAAAAGGGAAAAATACTTTCATGCCTGGAACCAAAGTTTTACTAAGACGTTATATACTTTAGTCCACTCTATCAAACCATTGATTCCTGGCAAGCAAGCAAAACATTGTATCCTTATTACTATTATGGGTCCCGGCCGTATCTGTATCGAGCAATTACCCTGAAGGTATCGGGCCGAGGGTATTGTTGGTGATGCGGAATGCCACCAACTCTTGGTAGTGGTTTAGCTGGAGGTTAGTGACTCCACGCCAAGAGATAAGGGAACACTACTTCCCGATTATTGTTTACTGTCTCTAGGGTTTGCTCCCCTATTGACACCCAGGAGTAGCGGAGGTATTATCATACTTGGTTTTATTAAAGTATCGGCGCCTTGATCAGCCCGGTACTATTTTACCAAATATTTGAGGAGCTACGGAAGGAAAGGCCTAGCTTGCGGGCAATACAACTATTTAATTAGCAGTTCATACTTTCATAAATAATTTCCAAATACCCCTATTCCTATTTTAAACATACTATGAACCGTATTATATTTGCTATATCCTATTGTTAATATTTTAGACCGAGTTCCTCTTGGTCCTATGTATATATGTCTAGATACGTATACATATAAGCTAATATTCCTTCACTTAGTCACTTTGACTAACCTCTCGCCTGGTTTCAAATGCATAATTTCAGGAATCCATGGAACAACGCCTTAGAGGTATCTTGAAGCTTTAAGGAGTCGTATCTTAGCAAATCAGAATTATATTAAGAGTGCATATACATCTTTCAATAAACACTCTCATGTTGGCTTTAGATTTATCGTTGTAAATATCTTACTTCTTAACCTAGTAATATAAATACCGGTTGACTTGAGATATCACATTCTTCTGTTTTAAATTATCTATCTTCTGCTGCACTCTAAATTCCATGTTTTGGTATTACATAGTCTTGTCCGTTCGCCGAAGTATTTCTCTAGTGCTAGGACTCACATCCAGATAGCTTGAAAGCCTCGTCCAATCGTAATTTGCAATCCTTCCCATATCGCCGCCAGTTCTGCAAAATTGTTAGTTTTCTTGGTAGGATATCAAAAAAATCCAAACATAACATTACTGTAACGGTCGCGGGCGATCCCTAACGCACCAGCACGGCCTGGGTTACCCTTAGAAGCATCGTCCGTGTTGATTTTCAAAAACTCCACTTACGGTTCTATCTAATACACAACCTTAACATGTAGCACCCCTTCACGTAGAGATGCCACACCCCCGCACTACAGGCCGATCCACCCACGAAATAAATAGTCCGTACATGAACCAACCTGCAGCGAATGGGTAATAATAAAACAAAATAACTGGCTAGGCGGGACTAACTCATACGTGCAATAGAAGTAAAGCGGAAGCATAAACTAATCACTGTCAAACATTTTCATTTATCATGTCATGGCATTTCTCATTTACCAAACAAAATATGTTCTAACTTTACATATCAATACATTATCATCTCCGAATATAAATAACAAGTAATTATAATAGCAGTTCTAAAGCAATGATAAACAATATGCACCGTGATCGACTCGACTACATGGACCGGACTCGACATGACTCCCACCTAGCACGCACCTGCAATAGCCTGAAAGGTGGAGGCGTCAGTCTGTGAAGACCGAGTGAGGGGTTTAAATACATATTAGCGCAGATAACATGCAAGTTATATTCTCGGGTAAAGATTTATAAAAGATAAATGTATAAGTTCAAGAACGAAGTACTCTTCGCCCGAGAATACAACTATCAATATTAAATACTTGTTTATTTTCATGCAATCAATACATGGCCCCGGCGAGTGAGGGCAGTCTCCAACCGTACTCCAAGTGTACATGAAACATGCTTGCTTGATTATAAATCATTAGGTGATCATGCAATTCAATATATCGTGCGATCGTGCGATAGTGTAATCAAGTAACACATTCATGGAATGAAAATTATGCAACGACCCGAGGATAATCCGTGGTGCCGGACCCGTCCCCAGTCTCCTTCTCCCTCCAATGATGGGAAGGTAGCTAGCCTTCACCATCCACGACATGTTGAGCAGAGGGTACATGAATCCCTAAGCCCGGAACTCCTTCCTCCACTAATCTCCTAGCGGATTCAGGGGTCATCCCAAATGTGGTGAGGATAGCGCCAGACTTACCCGTCAGCCCTTGCTTTCCTGGTTGGCTCTAGCTACTGTTGGAAAACACGAATCAGAAAGCAGCGGAATTTAAAAATTTTCCCAACAAAAGGATCTTGAACTCGCAATCGTGTATCCAAATTCGTAAAGATAGAAAACTTACTTTTCTTTTATTCTTTCTTGAAGCGTTTCAAGCCACCCAAGAACGCTCTTCTCGTGGCTTGACAACCCGTCCCTCGAAAGTCTCTTTCTACTTCAGAATCCATTGTCGGGATAGCAATCCACACCAACCTAGATTCAATTCATGTTAGAGATGTTCTTAACAATATAACATAAAGAAAGAAACATGAAACGAGAAAAGCAGGATTGAAACTCCCTTCGAAAACCAGTTTTGCGAAAGTAGAAAACTGCCAGTCACAAAACCCTCGTGAAAAAATTCATCCTTCAGGATATGGACGAACGGTTTTCGCCATCTTCTTTGGTTCGTTTTTTTCATTCGCTTCACGTCGGGTTCAGAATCGTTTCATCATCCCTTCTGATCGTTTTGCTTGATCCCCACTTTTGGTAAAGCTCGAATCTTCAAAACTTCTAACTTGAAGCTCTCTAGAGATAGTCCACCAACTTGGCTACAATCTAACTAGTAAGGATGCTAGTTATCTAGTTAGTGTTTAGGCTTAACCTAGGGTTTTGTTTATCTTGGAGAAAGGATGGTGTTCAACACATGAACCAAAAGAATTCGACTAGCTCTAAAGGGGAGCATGAGCTCCCCTATATATAAGAAAGGGGAGGGACGAAATTCCTAGTCCTTAATGGGCTAGGATTTTGGTCTCTCTCTCTCTCCTATTACTTGATCATCAAGTAATTTTGACTTTGACTTTGAATTCTAATTCAAATCAACTTTCAAGAGAGCTAAAAATATCCAAACTATTTTTGGATAATTTTATACTTTATTTATTTAAAATAAATAACTTATTTTATCTAATTAATTAATTCATAATTAATTAACTAGATTATTTTTCTCCAAAATAAGACTTTCTTTTTAATTCAAAATTAAACCAAAGTCTATTAAATAATTAATCACATTAATTATTTAATACATAAATAAATATACACATATATTTATACACGTGTGTGACACGTGTCACAATGACACGTATCACTCACGTGAGCCACACGTGTGGTTTCACACGTGTGGAACCCTCTTGGCTTGATTAACTCGTTTAATCATTTTAAAGCCTCAACTCATGTAACCAAGTTGTTGTGTGTGACCCTCTAGGTTCTCAATTCAATTAGCAGTGACCCTAATTAATTAATTCACTAATTAATTAATCAGTCCACAGATTAAACGACCATAGTCTAGCAACAGGTGTTTAACCCCTAGCTGAATTGGAATGTTCGGATTCGACAGAACCTTTAAGTCATTGATTCATGTGAGATACAATCCTCCTACTTACTATCTCTCAACCATGATCTAGGGTAAGGGAATAATTAGAACCCTAATAATCCCGTCTTAAAGCTAAGTGCATTTCATATCCATTTGATCTCAATCCAAGAAACCCTTTTCTTGATGTCTTGATCTACTGCCTTGGCCAAGGACTCCATCTGGCATATGAATGACTTACACAATAAGAGATCACCTTGCATATGCAAGTGTAGGTCCTTTCTTGATTCTCATTCACTTTCATGAATCACTTGTGCAACCCCAGCATAAGCCTTGAATCAGTTGTCTAAGGCGACACCCTTTAAAGCTTATACCTAAGACTACAGAGTTAACTCATAAAGTGACAAGGAACCTCAAGTCTAAGGATCAATTAATCACATCAATGACTCGTGAGATATTTCCTAATCTGGAAGTTTCCATTTCCTGAAATAGAAACTTCCTTTCCCATTTAGGAATGTTCTCACACGGGGCACCTAAGTGAACTTACTTATTAAAGTAAGCACCCTCATGTATCATGCACGTATCAACTATACACTTTGCACCTCCATGAAACAAGGTGGTCCTTCTTAAGGGCGTGATCCCACAAGCAAGCCTTAGAGGAGTCAGGTTGACACTCCCACTGTCTGTAGGACTCATCGGCTTGGAGTATTTTACTAATCATGACTTATGTGATATAGGGCTCGTTTCATGAACCATTTCACGTAAATGGTAGAGTCCTAAAGTCATCAGGATTAGGGGAGTTCTCATACATGCGCACGTGTAATGGAAACACACAAAACACGTATTGGCATATAAAGAAGTGTTTGCCTATAATCAATCGTATATTATTCAAAGATTGTCTGTGATACAAGAAAAGTCCCAAAGCAGATTACGTCGAATCGGCTTTCTAGGGCACTATTCCTAACAGCTACTACCCTCGGGCCCAACGTGAACGGTCATGCTACTCGCCTAAAACATGCACGTTACATGGCTTGCTTGCTTGCTTTTTATGAACATGACTTGCTTGCGTGAAACATGGCGTGATTGTAATCTTGAATATTTTATGGAAATTATAGATATAATTACCTTTTTGCCGAAAACTCACGTAAGGGTTATACAGGTTCTATATAACTAGAATTAAACCTCACCTGATAGGCGACACGACGACTCATGGGTGCGTGAACGTGCTCATGATCCACAATCTCCACCCTGGAGAATAACTGGACAAGAAACGGGACAATGTACTTGCATGAGACCACAATCCAAGAATATTACCACATAAGACGCACGACATGATCAAGTAACGAGACATCGTGCAATGAGCAATGTAGCATGTAAATATCATGTTTTGGCATGTAATTAATCATATAATAGCATGTTGGGATTAATTAAGGGTAAAGGAATGAAAATGGAATTTCACATTTTATGCAGAATGTTTTCTGCCTCTACAGCGACCTGGGAACAGCCGTTCCAGGTTTTACTACAAAGTGGGAACGGCCGTTCCCAGCTCCCCGATACAATACTGTGCCCCGAAGATGGGAACGACTGTTCCCGTCAGTGAGATAAACTGTCCTCACCGCCCAGCACACCTTTCAAAATATGGGAACGGCTGTTCCCTTTGTATCTGGGGAACGGCCGTTTTATAGAAGATGTAGAAACAGAGCAGCAAAACAGGGGAAGTACGAACACATCTCCTACCTCAACAAGCTCATATAATTCCATCCCTTGTGTTATAATTCATGAAAGGAAATTGAGAGGCAATAAAACCAACATAAACACTTATTTTATTCATTAATCATCAAGAATCATCATCATCTACTCAACCATGAATTCATCATATAATTCCATATTTCTCAAGAATTATGCATGAAATTCAAGTCTAAAGCTTAGGATCATGCTTCTAACAATTAAAGCACATAATATTCCATTTAACCTCAAACCCTAGGTTCATATAACTTAGCAAGAGATCACATAATCAAGCTTACATGCACCTTGAGTTGAAGGAAATGGAAGAAGATGATGAGTATGGGTGCTTGAGCTTGAATTATGAAATTCCTTAGCCAATTCTAGCTTGAAGATGATGATTCCCTCCTTGCCTCTTCATGGTGTTGGTTCAGTAGAGGTAAGAAGCAAATATGGTAGATGATTTTTGATGAAAAGTGAATGAAGAGTATGGGAGAGATGCATATAACGATATATTTTGGGGAAAAATGTAGTAATTGTGATTAAATCCTCCAAGTTCTATAAGTTATGCAATTAAGGATGCAAAGTTTACGAATTGATCAATTTAGTCCAAAAAGTAATCATGCAATTCTATCCTCTAATTTATATAAATGACCAATTAAGAACAATTAAGTAATTAAATCAGGTTCGACAATTATTCCACGTAGCAATTAAATTCCAATGGTACAATAATTCACAATTTAACACATTTTCACATATTTTCATGTAATCACGTTTAAAATATAATTTATAAAATTAATGTAACACGTATAATGTGAATAAACGAAAATAATAAAATAAAATCCTAACGCTCGAAACCCACACGTGTCGAGCATACCTGACTTTCTGAAAATCGGGGCGTTACAATTCTCTCCACCTTAAGACAATCCGTCCTCGGATTCATTGTCCGGTGTTACTTGTATTTAATTGGCTCTTACGTGTTCATCCCACGCGGGTTAGCTACTCCCCGTCAGGGATTAGTCTGAAAGAGATCTTTAATCCACGAGGTCCTCCAATGTGTGAGATCACGACCCTCGACTTTTCGGAGCTTAAACACTCGAAAGAAAACCTAATCTTCCACTACAACAAGTTGACACGTAGCTGAAAATATTGAGAGGGTCCCGTCTCTCAAACAATTAACGAGAGAACCCCGTCTCCCGAGCAAGAAACAAGAGAACCCCGTCTCTTGATAACCCTGAGAGAATCCCCGTCTCTCACGCACACAAAATAAAATTCAAGCGAGCACTCAAGTACATATTTACAAGTAACACACAAGGATCAGGTAACAAATATTGGTTATGCAGTTCATTGTTCACATAAACAATTAATAGTAACACGGAATTATATACGAGAATAACAAAATAATAATAAACAAATAATAATAAAATAATGGTGCACGTGTTATGCATGATTAAGTGTACCGTTCACCGAGGATTGTAGTTCTTGCACTAAAACAATTCGGCCGAATACTTGATTATTTAATTGAGACGTTTCTCGCTTGGTACCGCTATGGTTCGATATTCCCATTCTTGATAATTATCTTAGCTCCAGTGCTATTTTCTAACATAATCCGTAAATCATCATTAATCACCACATCTTCATACCCATTTTTAACCTCAGATATACCGGTTGCACCCTTCTTAAACCCATTATCCCATCTATTTTCGGGTTTTGGAATCGAAAATAACCCTGGTTTTCTTGTTGGGAAATGACTATACATTCAAGCTTAAAAGACTGGCTTTATGCTCCAAGCAAGCTCTTATCCGACAAATAGAGGGAACATGTTTTACCATTTCCTCACCCTCCGTAATCAAGGTAAACATTTTCCCAAAGCAAAGATCTTAAACCCTTTATTTGAAATCCGAAAGTTGGGCTCTTATTCCCTTGTCCATTTCATGAAGGTTTCCTTTTAAGGAGAATGTTTAATGCCGAAAAGATCAAGGTCGTCATCTCGTGAGAGTAATTCAGCAAGCACACTTGCATAGAAACCGAACGAATCAGGTGCTAGTGAAACGTCTTCCATTTGATCCCTGAAATTTGATGACATATCCAACAACTCTGCGAAATATCTTGAAGGAGATGATCAATCTTCGATGAAGGAGAGGATCGATCAATCTTCAATCTTCGATGAGGTGTTCAGGGCAAACTGATACATTTATGGAGGTGACAGAGGCAGCACGCGAGGATGGGCGGTTCGCATAGAGTCCTAGCTCATCTCGGCTACCCTATTTATAGCCAAGACAATCTTTAACTTGGAGAAGCTCCAACATGAACCGAGTTGAATCCTTTTCTATTTACTGAGTCAACTGATATCCTGAGACTACACACACCACTCCAAGGCATCCACATTCTAAGAACAGTAATACATCAAAGATGCTGTCGATGATGGGACTTTTCTTTATGTAAGAGGGAGGAAAAGACTTGAGGTATTGAAACTTCCTTCACATGATTCTGATAAAGGTTCCAGGAAGAATTAATTTTCTTGAGGTTTCCCCCATCGACTCTCTCCCCCTTAAGGAATTGGAAATTTCTAATTCTTTAAGTTTGTTCTGTTCTTTCCCCTTTGCAAGCTTCTCTGCTGATCCGAATCCTATAACCTTTCCTCGTCCTACTTGTGGTTCACGACATACTCAACTTGAAGCTCACTGACTACTACCACTCCGATTTGATAACTGAAATTTTCAGACATCCCACAATCCGACAAAACATGATCAGCCATTAAAGTCCTTTAGATTGCTGCTATCCGTGAAATGCACTATTCCTGTACTTGCCACCTATTACTTCCCGAGAGTTGACATCTGCTAGATCAACACCATGACCTGAGACAAGGAAAGTTTATTCTTCTGCACCATTGTATTAGCAATATGCTGGCAAATTTCTAATGGTAGAAGAAACCACGGATCCCAAAACATTACTAGACTTCAAGCAGAGTCGGATAACCTGGCTACTAACATAATACTCGATGGCTAAGACATACCCTTCGTTAACGCGAGTTGGTAGAAATGGATCGAGCAGTGATTGGGCAGAAAATAGGGAGAGTCTATTGACAATAAACACTAAATAATGCATGCCGGTTAAAATGTTATTGCACATATTACACCTATAATTAATTTTAAATGCAACACGTTAAAGCAATTATATTAATTTAAAGGCATATATATGTATACACGGAGAAGTTCAATTAATTTGCATAATTTAAATAACACATTTAACACATCAAGTATGAAATCATAAACAATAAGTATGACAACATATATAACAAGAGTAATTAATTAGTAAATATGATGCACGTGTTTATGGATGCATTGAACCTGTCACCGTAGTAGGGGAAATTTTATCCGGGCAATTTTTCCTTGGTTGTGGTATTCTAGACTTGCCTCGGATTGTCGATTGTTTCTTGTTTATCCACAGTCTTCTAAATCTTTAAATTTCTCCAACCTAGACTTGTACATTTCCCGGACTTGATTTTGAGTTTTCTTGAACCCTACTCCTTCATAGTTATCAACATCTAAATGGCTCCCGAACCTTTTCCTCAATTTATTCCTTGGTCCAAAATTTCTTGGTAGGACCTTTGGAAATTTTAAAATCCGAGATGATACTTCTTGAATTCAATTGCTTCCATTCTCATGCCATTAATATCTCAGTATCTCTCAAAGAATTAATCTTTAACGATGGTCCCGGTATTCACCCTCATCATCACATTGTCTTTCTTTATTGTTTTCGTTTGTTGCTCCATATCTTCCAGTTCAACCATATCGTAGTTAGTACCCTTTTGAAACCCTTCATCATCAACTCCCCGAGAATACATCTTCCATGTTGCTAGAATTTCGAGGTCACCTATCTTCAAAATTGATTTTATTATTATTTTTTTCCAACCCCTTGAATCTTGTAAATGGTTCCCACGCTTGATTCTTCTTTTCTGGATCCCATCACTTCAATTCCAACACAGTAGAAAAGATAATGATTCCCAAATCCTCATACAAATTTCCAGCACGTTTTCTTACCCTTTCCAAGCTAGAGAGGTAGTCTTGTGATAGACGAAAATCATCGCACGATTAGCCGTGGGTTGATATCATTCCCATAACCTGTCACTCACAACTTATCTTGTAAATAAATGCATGTGGGTAAGACGTGCTCATGTCACATGGTTGTCACATAATTGATGCCGATAACGAGTGTTTAAGATAAAAACGCATCAAGTAATTCACCAAGGTTCAAGGTAAAACACGTGGATCACATAAATTTCAAACCATTTAAAATCAATTAATTGACAATTAATAGCATGAATTAATGCAAGACACAAGTTATCAAGTAATTCATTTAATTCAAAGAAGTCAATTAGATCAAAAAGTTCAAATAAAATGCAAGACTCTCAAATTGACAATTAGTTTCCTATGCCGTACAACCTAGACTTGACACGACACGACACTAGAACCTAGGTTTTGCAACCGGGCTCTGATACAACCTTAGATGTAACACCCCTTCACGTAGAGATGCCACACCCCCGTACTACAGGCCGATCCACCCACGAAATAAATAGTCCGTACATGAACCAACCTGCATCGAACGGGTGACAATAAAACAAAATGACTGGCTAGGCGGGACTAACTCATACATACAATAGAAGTAAAGCGGAAGCATAAACTAATCGTTGTCAAACATTTTCATTTATCATGTCATGGCATTTCTCATTTACCAAACAAAATATGTTCTAACTTTACATATCAATACATTATCATCTCCGAATATAAATAACAAGTAATTATAATAACAGTTCTAAAGCAATGATAAACAATATGCACCGTGATTGACTCGACTACATGGACGGACTCGACATGACTCCGGCCTAGCACGCACCTACAATATCCTGGAAGGTGGAGGCATCAGTCTGTGAAGACCGAGTGAGGGGTTTAAATACATATTAGCGCAGATAACATGCAAGTTATATTCTCGGGTAAAGATTTGTAAAAGATAAATGTATAAGTTCAAGAATGAGGTACTCTTCGCCCGAGAATACAACTATCAATATTAAATACTTGTTCATTTTCATGCAATCAATACATGGCCCCGGCGAGTGAGGGCTGTAACGCCCCGGTTTTTCGTTTAAACTAATGTGTCGTATTTGTTTATAAATTGTGCAATTAAATTAGCTAACGATGTGATTAATTGTTTATAAGTGTTTCGTATTTAATTTTATTATTTAATTCTATTATGAATTGTTAATTAAGTATTATGTTAATTAATTATGCATTAATTTATTCAAATCTGTTGACCTTGGATTATATTTAAAATGGAATTTAAAGTTTAGTTTTAAATTATAATGCATGAATTTATTAAAGTTATGCGCATGATTGTTTGTTTATGCTTCGTTCTTATATGAAATGATTTCGGAATGTTATGGAAATTTAGTATGTTGTAAATATATCTGTTATGAACATGTCTATATGCTCGGTTTATGTTTTTGAACTCATTTAACGTGTGGAACCAAATCGGGGGCTAACGAGCAATTAGCGCACCCTTGGTTCCGCACGTTATATCTAGAGCTCGGGAATTCGGATTCGAATTCCGACACCTCCGTTGCCTTCGTATCGAAGATTTGGAGACAATGGAACAAGCCTCATACCTTTTTGAGATCATTAAGAACTCCTAAATCCAACCGTAACGAACAACTCGTGCAAGAAGAACCCTTTTGTTGACTAGTCTTCATGGTAGGACCCCATAACACCTCTTAAACCTAACCATGCTTTAACCATGACTTGTGTACTTGAGTTACACCCTTTCTACTCCTCTTTCATCAGCAAAAACGAGCCAAACACCCTCCATTTGCTGCTGCTACTAATCGAGATAAGGAGAGAAGAAAAGAGAAGATGAGAACTTTGCCCCTTTTGTGATTTTGAGCTCAAATCACCATCTTTCTTCACCAAATCTTCAAGGTATGAATATTTATGTATCCTCTACTCTTATATGCTTGATTTCATCCATTTATTTCTTATTTTTCTTCAGATTTGTTAAGGGTTTCATTTAGAACATGTTAGGATTTTTGAGGGATTCTTGCCTTCTTGGAGTAGCTTAGGTTTGGGGCTGATTTCTTGCATGAAACTTGGTTATATGAACTTGTTTATCTTCCTTTTTGATACCCAAGCCATGCTAGATGATTTATGGATGTTTTCTCTTTAGAACCCTTGGATGAAATGAGAGTTTTTTAGCATGAAACTTGAGGTTGGATCCCCTCCCCTGTTTTTTGAACTGCTGCTGCACATTTTGCCTTTGTTGCTTGATTTTGTGCTTGAAAACTGATATTATGAGCCTTTTTCCTTGTCCATTCAATGCCTCTTTGGATAAATTAGGAGATCTTAAGCTTGAAACTTGAGTGCAAAACTGCCTCCTCTGTTTCGTGGCTGCTGTGTGAAGTTATGGTTTGTGGCTTGATCAAATGACCTTCTTTTCGTGTGAATTTGCATGGATATGATGTACACTCATTGCTTTATATGTTAGCATTCATGTTGCAAGCTTTTGGATCCATTTTAAGCCCCAAAACCAAAGTACATGACCTTTTCTTATGCATGATCCATGACAGACCTGCTGCTGTTGCGTGTTGTGACTTGTTGGTCATTCTAATGTGTTTCAATTCGTGCCATTTTGCATATATATGATTTATATTAGTTTTTTAGTATGTTAGCATGCATTCCCCAAGGTTTTAGATTCAGATTCAACCCCTAAGTACTTGATCATGGCATGATTGAACAATTGAGCTCATATGTGCGGTTTTGGCGCCCCAGGTTTGCTGTATGATTTTGCTGCTCTTAACGTGTGATTTGGACATTTCACTCTAAATGAAAAATTCTCCTAACATGCTAAATATGTTGTATATCAAGTTTCATAAGATTTGGAGTTGATTTGGTATGTTTTTGGGACTGATTTTGTATAGGGTTTGTTTGCCGGTAAGCTTTGGTTGCATTTTTGAGTCTGTACCGTGACACCCCCGTGTCTCATTTGCCTTATAAGGTGAGACACCGCCGTGTCATGGCCTTTTTGCAGTTCTGTACTGAGACACCCCCGTGTCTCAGTCTAGTTTAATTGAGGGACACGGGCGTGTCCCTCCTCCTGCGCATTTCTTGACTTTTCCTTTCCGGTTTGTGATTTTTTCACCTTTTTAATGCCTTTATCTTCAATTGTGTTGAACTATGAACTTGTTTTGCTATGTGATGGGAGTTTTGTGGTTTAATTTCATAACTTTTGGATGAGATTTAGGCATGCTTTTGGTGAATTGCTCTGACGTGGCTTGAATGCTTCTATATGAAATGTTAAGTACCTTCTTGTATTCTTTTGATGTCTTAAGTGATACTCTTTGCCCTTTTTATTTATTATATTCAATGTAAACATGTCGAAAGGTATAATGTGACTATGGTTTCAAGATTTTGTTAGATATTGCTATGAATTTCAAAAGATATGAATAGATTGAACTTGAATGAATATGAACGTTTATAATATCAAATGAATGGCTCGTTTATATGATTTAAAGACGTTAATAGTGCACATGAACATGTTCATTACATAATATTATTTCTTATGCACTTATATCATGTTCATTTCATGCCGTGCGTCATATTTGGTTCATATAGAGTCTTGAGTCTCACGAACACGTTACGTTGTCTTTTGTACAGTTTATCTCCAGGGTGGAGAGATCTTGATCTTTCAGGCACTCGGTAACTCGTACCCTTGTATCGTCATGTTTCAGGTGAGGGTGTTTTCGTTTTAGTTACATATTAACCCTACAACCTTATGTGACCAGCTTTGGCCAAAACCTTATGTATATATATATACGTTACTTTTAAAGTAAAGTTATCGAGTAAATATTGATCGAGTAAACCCTTTTCAAATGAATTATGAAATATGATATGTTTCACATGAACTGATATGTTTTGGCGAGATTATGCATGTATGATATGTTCACGGGCCCAGGGACTTAGTGCATGTGGCTATCCGGGGAGGCATGGGCCGACGGTGATCCCATGTGCTAGTCCCACTATGTTACGGTGATACTGGCCCTCGCTAGGAGGTTTAGCGGGGAATGGGAGCTGAGTGCCCTTGGGGGAGTCATGAAACCCCATTGGCCTATGTATGAGGTGGTCGGGTCTTGCAAACCCGTCTACCTCCGGAGGAAGAAGGTTGGAACTTGTTTTATAATTATGATTATGTTATGTTATGATTGTTATGCACCGTGCGGGAAGGCCGGGACACGGATTGCCCAAACGACTATGTTTTATGATATGATATACGATTTGTGTGTATTATGATATATTGCATGATCACCTACTTAAAGTATTATTGATATTTGTCGTACACGGTCGGAGTTTGGTTGGAGATGATGCACGCTCACTCGCCGAGCCTTTATGTTTATGTCTAAATTGTGAACCTAATGAGTTTAATACGAATTCGTCGTAAAGTTCGAGCATTGTTTATTTATTTTCTTGCCCTTCGTGGGAACTAACTTCCAATAAAACCTTTGCTCGGGATTTAAGACTTGCATGTACATGTTTCTTATATATATATATATATGTATCGCTCCTGCTCACTCAGTCTTCTACAGACTGACCCTCTCCCTCCCCAACCTTTCAGTGCGCAGGTTTGGCTTTGGAGTCTCGAGCTAGGCGGAGTGTGTTGAGTCTTTAAATTGGTCAAGTTAAGTTAGAAAAGTCTTTACACTCGCATTTGTACTTAAATCCTGCATGATTCGATTTTGTATTCTTATGAACTTGAACCCTTATGTATTTGCTATTGAATTGCTTTTGTTGGGCTTTGGTTATGAGTTTAAAAGAGGCCTGAAGAGCCCAAGTCTGTTTATGGATTGTGGGTTTGAATTTTAGTTTTCCGATGTATTATATTTGGTTGATTGGTTGTTGTTGCAGGGTCTAAGTTTCGCCTAGCTTAGGAGGGTTTTCTGTTTGTCTCCCGTTCGCTATGGTTTGATACGGGTGCGGAGTTGCCATTTCGTTACTCATGTTGAGCCATAGTGCGGGGGATGTGGTGCCTCACGTGCGGGGTGCTACAAGGGCAATCTCCAACCGTACTCCAAATGTACATGAAACATGCTCGCTTGATTATAAATCATTAGGTGATCATGCAATTCAATTTATCGTGCGATCGTGTGATAGTGTAATCAAGTAACACGTTCATGGAATGAAAATCATGCAACAACCCGAGGACAATCCGTGGTGCCGGACCCGTCCCCAGTCTCCTTCTCCCTCCAATGATGGGAAGGTAGCTAGCCTTCACCATCCACGACATGTTGAGCAGAGGGTACATGAATCCGTAAGCCCGGAACTCCTTCCTCCACTAATCTCCTAGCGGATTCAGGGGTCATCCCAAATATGGTGAGAATAGCGCCAGAGTTACCCATCAGCCCTTGCTTTCCCGGTTGGCTCTAGCTACGATGACTCATGGGAGCGTGAACGTGCCCATGATCCACAATCTGCACCCTGGAGAATAACTGGACAAGAAACGGGACAATGTACTTGCATGAGACCACAATCCAAGAATATTACCACATAAGACGCACGACATGATCAGGTAAACATGGCTTGAACCAGAGTTACCCGTCAGCCCTTGCTTTCCCGGTTGGCTCTAGCTACTACCCTCGGGCCCAACGTGAACGGTCATGCTACTCGCCTAAAACATGCACGATACATGGCTTGCTTGCTTGCATTTCATAAACATGACTTGCTTGCGTTAAACATGGCTTGATTGTAATCACAAATATTTTATGGAAATTATAGATATAATTACCTTTTAGCCGAAAACTCACGTAAGGGTTATATAGGTTCTATATAACTAGAATTAAACCTCACTTGACAGACGACACGACTACTCATGGGTGCGTGAACGTGCCCATGATCCACAATCTCCACCCTGGAGAATAACTGGACAAGAAATGGGACAATGTACTTGCATGAGACCACAATCCAAGAATATTACCACATAAGACGCATGGCATGATCAGGTAACGAGACATCGTGCAATGAGCAATGTAGCATGTAAATATCATGTTTTGGCATGTAATTAATCATATAATATCATGTTGGGATTAATTAAGGGTAAAGGAATGGAAATGGAATTTCACATTTTATGCAGAATGTTTTCTGCCTCTCCAACGACCTGGGAACGGCCGTTCGAGGTTTTAGTACAAAGTGGGAACGGTCGTTCCCAGCTCCCCGATACAATACTGTGCCCCGAAGATGGGAATGGCCGTTCCGGTCTGTGAGACAAAGTGGGAACGGCCGTTCCTGCCCTCGCCGCCCAGCACACCTTTCAAAATATGGGAATGGCTGTTCCCTAGATACAAAGGGAATGGGAAGGGCCGTTCCCTTTTTACAGAAGATGCAGAAACAGAGCAGCAAAACAGGGGAAGTGCGAACACATCTCCTACCTCAACAAGCTCATATAATTCCATCCCTTATGTTATAATTCATGAAAGGAAATATGTATATATGCTTGAGAGGCAATAAAACCAACATAAACACTTATTTCATTCATTAATCATCAAGAATCATCATCATCTACTCAACCATGAATTCATCATATAATTCCATATTTCTCAAGAATTATGCATGAAATTCAAGTCTAAAGCTTAGGATCATGCTTCTAACAATTAAAGCCCATAATATTCCATTTAACCTCAAACCCTAGCTTCATATAACTTAGCAAGAGATCACATAATCAAGCTTACATGCACCTTGAGTTGAAGGAAATGGAAGAAGATGATGAGTATGGGTGCTTGAGCTTCAATTATGAAATTCCTTAGCCAATTCTAGCTTGAAGATGATGATTCCCTCCTTGCCTCTTCATGGCGTTGGTTCGGTAGAGGTAAGAAGCAAATATGGGAGATGATTTTTGATGAAAAGTGAATGAAGAGTATGGGAGAGATTCATATAACGATATATTTTGGGGAAAAATGTAGTAATTGTGATTAAATCCTCCAAGTTCTATAAGTTATGCAATTAAGGATGCAAAGTTTACAAATTGATCAATTTAGTCCAAAAAGTAATCATGCAATTCTATCCTCTAATTTAGATAAATGACCAATTAAGGACAATTAAGTAATTAAATCAGGTTCGGCAATTATTCCACGTAGCAATTAAATTCCAATGGTACAATAATTCACAATTTAACACATTTTCACATATTTTCATGTAATCACGTTTAAAATATAATTTATAAATTTAATGTAACACGTATAAAGTGAATAAACGAAAATAATAAAATAAAATCCTAACGCTCGAAACCCACACGTGTCGAGCATACCTGACTGTCTGAAAATTGGGGCGTTACAATTCTCTCCCCCTTAAGAGAATCCGTCCTCGGATTCATTGTCCGGAGTTAATTGTATTTAATTGGCTCTTACGTGTTCATCCCACGCGGGTTAGCTACTCCCCGTCAGGGATTAGTCCGAAAGAGATCTTTAATCCACGAGGTCCTCCAATGTGTGAGATCACGACCCTCGATTTTTCAGACCTTAAACACTCGAAAGAAAACCTAATCTTCCACTAGAACAAGTTGACACGTAGCTGAAAATATTGAGAGGGCCCCGTCTCTCAGACAATTAACGAGAGAAACTCGTCTCCCCGAGCAAGAAACAAGAGAACCCCGTCTCTTGATAACCCTAAGAGAATCCCCGTCTCTCACGCACACAAAATAAAATTCAAGCGAGCACTCAGGTCATATTTACAAGTAACACACAAGGATCAGGTAACAAATATTGGTTATGCAGTTCATTGTTCACATAAACAATTAATAGTAACACAGAATTATATACGAGAATAACAAAATAATAATAAACAAATAATAATAAAATAATGGTGCACGTGATATCCATGATTAAGTATACCGTTCACCGAGGATTGTAGTTCTTGCAGTAAAACAATTCGGCCGAATACTTGATTATTTAATTGAGACGTTTTTCGCTTGGTACCGCTATGGTTCGATATTCCAATTCTTGATAATTATCTTAGCTCCAGTGCTATTTTCTAACATAATCCGTAAATCATCATTAATCACCACATCTTCATACCCGTTTTTAACCTCAGATTTACCGGTTGCACCCTTCTTAAACCCATTATCCCATCTATTTTTGGGTTTTGGAATCGAAAATAACCCTGGTTTCCTTGTTAGGAAGTGACTACACATTCAAGCTTAATAGACTAGCTTTATGCTCCAAGCAAGTTCTTATCCGACAAATAGAGGGAACAGGTTTTACCATTTCCTCACCCTCCGTAATCAAGGTAAACATTTTCCCAAAGCAAAGATCTTAAACCCTTTATTTGAAATCCGAAAGTTGGGCTCTTATTCCCTTGTCCATTTCATGAATGTTTCCTTTTAAGGCGAATGTTTAATGCCGAAAAGATCAAGGTCGTCATCCCGTGAGAGTAATTCAGCAAGCACACTTGCATAGAAACCGAACGAATCAGGTCTTAGTGAAACGTCTTCCATTTGATCTGTAACGCCCCGGTTTCCGGATGAACAGGTAAGCACGCCACGTGTGCGTTTTGAGCGTAGGTTTTATTTTATTTCTTTTAATTTCATAATATTCATACGTGGCATTCATATTTTATAAAATTCACGAAACATTGTTTATATCAATTATATGATTTCATATCATTGAAAAATTATTTCATGACACGGAAAATATTTTCTTGCATGAAATCAATTACCGAGAGTGATAAAATTGCCAAATTGTCCCTAGTTAAATACTTTCTAAAATATTAGGGACTTAATTGCATGATCTCAAAGGACCAAATTGAGCATATATTAAATTGTAACATACCTAATTGTAGAACTTATAGACTTCAAGGATCAATTGGCAAATTGGCATATAGCACTCAAACCAAGGAGATGCATCACGTAATATTATCTCTTCTCCCACATTCCTTGATCATTTTCTATCCAAAATTGCCAAACATATTCATCTCTCTCTCGGTTTCATAGAAGAAAAAGGGAAGAAGATAATTTTTCTATCAATCATCAAGATATCAAGAAGTGTTTCAAGAAATTGGGAGTTATCATCATCCTCATCATCATACCTCCTCATTTCTTAGCTTTCAAGGTTGGTTGCATGGAAAAGAATGATTTTGATTATGTTTGACATGCTAGGGTTTGAATGATATATGCTAGATGATTGAATTAGAATAGGAAGCATGATTAAATGATGATAACATGAATTATTGCTTGATTTATAGCTTGATTCTTTGAATATTTGGCATGAATGATCAAGTTGATCATAAACTTGAAACTTGAAATTCTTGAGGATATTTCATGGTTCGTGTGTCTAAGTGATATATTATCATTTATTGAAGTTGTATGCATCATATTACCAGAAATTATAGCATTTGGGGATCAAAAATGGGATTTGGTAGCTTTGTTGCTTTCTTCCCGAGAGCATACTCTGTTTCTGCTCTGTTTTTCAGTTGCAGAAGTAGGGAACGACCGTTCCCAGCCTCAAGGCTTGGTGGGAACGGGCGTTCCCATTCCTTTTCAAAATGAGCGCGGCCGACTATGGGAACGGCCGTTCCCACTTTGGCCTTGGAACCGGAAGGGCCGTTCCCGGCTAGGCGCGCTTTTCAAATCAAAAACGTTGCCGCGTTTTTCTGGGCAACGGGAACGACCGTTCCCAGTTTTCAAAGGAAGCCTGGAACGGCCGTTCCCAAGGGGCTGACAGAACAAAATTCACTGCATAAAATTACGATTTTGACCCCTCGATCCAACGACTTCTTTGACCCCGAATTGCTATAATACGTGTTAATATGATGTGAAACGAAAAGTTATAATACCACATTGCATTTTCGTGGTCGTCTCGACACGTTTTCGCCGTTCATCATATTTTGGCCATTTTAGTCCATGTCTCATGTTCCTATGTCGTATTTGCACAGGTCACGAGGGCGTGGACGGGGAGCAAGCTCCTTAGAACGCTTCTTTATTTTATTTTGCAAGAAAGGTGAGGTTTTGTTTTGGTAAAACGAACCCTATAACCCTTATGTGCTAATTTTCGGCCAAAACCTAGTATACTTATAAACGTTTTCAAAGTAATAAATGTTTCAAGCAAGAATGTATCGATTGTCATGATTTTCAAGCATGTTTGGCGAGTACATGATTGCACGTGGGCCCGAGGGTAATTCTTGAGCCAACCGGGAAAGCAAGGGCTGACGGGTAACTCCTGAATTATCCTCACATTGTTGGGATCACCCCCGAAGCCACTAGGAGATTAGTGGTGGAAGGAGTTCCGTGTCTAGAGGGTCATGTCCTCTACACACACCATGTCGTGGATAGTCGAGCCTTGCAAACTCGCTATCACCCGGAGGAAGAAGGAGACTGGGGATTAATCCGGCATGTCGGGTTATCCTCGGGTTATTGCATGATTTCAAGCATGAACTTGGTTATATGAGCACTAATTAAATTGCATGATCACTTATTTATCAAGCAAGCAAGCATGATCACGTATTGTTCACGATTGGGAGTTCGGTTGGAGATTGCCCTTACTCACCGGGGCCACCTGTTCATGATATTGACAAGCATGATTAATTAAACGTGTTAAAATGGATAGTTGTAATCTCGGGCAAAGGATGAGATTTCTTGAACTATATAATTATTGTTTTCTAAAAGTCTTTACCCGAGGCTACAACTTGTATGTGACGTGTGTTATATATATTTATTGCCCCTCACTCAGTCTTCGGTAGACTGATACTTCACTTTTCAGGTACCTTTTGAGCGTGGTTGTGCTAGGCGGGCGTTGGTCGAGTCTTGCATTATCACGGGTCTAGTGTTACACCTTTCATGTACATATTAGATCGGATATCATGTTATGTTCGCGATTGACAACTTTTGGATACTTACTGATGTATATTATTGAAGATATGATAATGTATTGATAGAAAATTGGTACCTATATGTATCTATGTAATAAATATGGTACCTATATATATATGAATGACTTTATTGCTTCCGCTTTTCTATTCATGGTTGTTTTGATTTTGTTGGGGAGAGTGTCCCGCCTAGAGCGTCGTTTTGTTGTCACCCGTTCGCTGTGGTCTTGGTTTATGTATGAACTGTCCATTTCATACGTGGATTGAGGCTACAGTGCGGGGGATGTGGCGCCTTGGGGTCTAGGGTGCTACATCTACAGGTGGTATCAGAGCCCGGTTGCAAAACCGAGGTTCTCGAGTCGTGTCGAGTCAGTCTAGGTCGCACGGCATAGGACTATGTGGTATTTGGGAGTCTGCATTTGGTTGACTTACCTGAATTACCTATTTCTTTGCATTATTTGAGTTACTTGATCTTCTTTGAACATGTGCTACTTGATATTATGGAAATTCTATGCACACATTTGCATTTATTGATCAAGCCACGCATGTTTAGTGATCTAATTTCAGGATGGAGCCCGATAGACATTACAGTGATCGATCCTCGAGGCACAGGCATCATCATCGCCGACATCATCGCCGCGAGAGATCACCACCTCCTCCACCTGCCCAGGCACAGCCCCAGGACTTCATGAACGCAGTAGTGGGGCTAATTGATCAGAGGTTACAGGAACGGGTACCTCCACCACCACCACCACCAGCGCAGGTAGCACCTCCAGAGAATCCTATTTCTGCTATCTTGCGAGAATTCCAGAATCAGCGTCCCCCGAAGTTCTATAAGGGAGACGACATACAGGCAGAGATGTGGTTGAAGGAGATTGAGAGGATTTGGCAGCTTATTCCTTGTGACAGTCAGGAGAAGGCTCGTTGTACACTCACTCTTATTCAGGGCGAGGCCTACTCCTGGTGGGAGAGCACACAGATCGTTCTGGAGGCAGCAGGGACAGAGATTACTTGGGAGGTCTTTGTACGGGAGTTCAGAAACAAGTATATTCCTCCAGCTTCCCGTACCCGCAGGTTGAGGGAGTTTACAGAATTAAAGCAGGGAAGCAGGTCCGTGGGCCAGTATATCGCCGAGTTCGAGAGGCTTTCTCGCTATGCACCCAACATAGCGAACGATGACTTTCACAAAGCGATGCAGTTCGTTCAGCGGTTGAGACCAGACATTCAGGATGCACTGAAAGCGACTAATACTAGCACCTGGGCGAAAGCTACTTCAAAGGCCCTAAAGGTTGAAGATTCTGATAGTGCCAGGAGGGCTACTCAGCGAGCAGGACAGGCTTCAGGCTCGAGATCAGGTCAGGGTTCGAGCTCAGGAAAAAGACCGATGACTTATTCTACACCTCCAGCTCAGAGGGATACCGGGAAGAAACCTAAGTACACCGGGCCATTTCCGAAGGGTCCGAGAGCTCCAGCACCACCCCAGCCACCCCAGAGACCGAGATGTACATGGTGTGGACATCCTACACACACCTATGACAACTGCAGACGCCGGTTGGGCTTATGTTTGATCTGTGGGAGTAACGAGCACCTGGTTGATGGTTGTCCGGATCGTCAGGATCCACCACCTGCAGGACCGAGGCCACTGGTGAGAGCTCGGGCTTATGCACTCGCGGGAGAGGAGCAGGATGCGGATATTGACCCCGCTGCAGTAGTTGAAGGTATTATTTGCATCCATGGCACGAACATCCATACATTATTTGATCCAGGAGCTACACACTCCTTTCTTGCGCATTCTATTGCTATTACCTTGTCTTTGCCTGCTATGTGTACTTCTGTGCGCTATATAGTTAGTACTCCTTTCGGTAGTAGGCGAGAGACGGATCAGGTTTACAGGGATGTTCCAGTTGTGATTGAAGGCCGGGAGTTTCTGACAGACTTTATTGTTATGCCGATGGAGAGATACGGGGCTATTCTGGGGATGGAATGGTTATACAGGCATTGTGCTACGGTGGATTGTCGGGCTAAGAAGGTTCAGTTGGGTTCAGAGGTTGTTACGGGTTGTACTTCGAAGACTGTACCCTTACTTTCATTTTCAGAGGCTCAGAGACTAGTCAGAGACGGGGCTACAGGGTTCATTGCTTACATTCTGAACAAGCCTAAGGATCAAGTGAAGTTAGAGGACACCGAGGTAGTAAAGGAATTCCCCGAGGTATTTCCAGAGAAATTGGATTCATTGCCGCCTGAACGGGAGATTGAATTTGTGATTGATCTTTTCCCGAATGCCGAGCCGTATTCAAAGACTCCTTACCGGATGGCTCCAGCCGAATTAAAGGAACTAAAAGTTCAGCTTGAGGCTTTATTGGAAGTTGGGTACATTCGGCCGAGTTCTTTGCCGTGGGGAGCACCGGTTTTGTTTGTAAAGAAAAAGGACGGGACTCTAAGAATGTGCATCGATTACAGAGAGTTGAACAGGATGACTATCAAGAACAAGTATCCCCTCCCACATATCGAAGAGTTATTCGATATACTCCAGGGTTCTAAGGTGTATTCGAAATTAGATTTAAGACAGGGATACTATCAGCTGCGAATCCGAGCAGAGGACATTCCAAAGACAGGATTCAATACTCGGTACGGGCACTATGAGTTCGTGGTTATGCCGTTTGGATTGACTAATGCCCCTGCAGCTTTTATGGATATGATGCACCGGATATTCAGGCCTTTCCTTGACAAGTTTGTGGTGATTTTCATTGATGATATTCTGGTTTTCTCGAAATCACCCGAGGAGCACGCGAGACATCTCAGACTCATTCTTCAGACATTAAAAGAGCATCAGTTATTTGCTAAGTTCAGTAAGTGTGAATTTTGGATCGATCGGGTTTCTTTCTTGGGGCACGTGATTTCAGGAAAAGGGTTGGAAGTCGATCCTTCGAAAATCGAGGCCGTGCTTAAGTGGGAGAAACCAAAGAATGCCTCGGAGATTAGAAGCTTCTTGGGATTGGCCGGTTATTACAGGAGATTCGTTCAGGACTTCTCCAAGATTGCGGCACCGTTAACCCGGTTGACAAAGAAGGATGTTAAGTTTGTCTGGGACGAGAAGTGTGACCAAAGCTTCAACTTCTTGAAGGAAAAGTTAGTCTCAGCTCCGGTATTAACGCTTCCCGAGGGTTCAGAGGAATATGCAGTGTATACAGATGCTTCTAAGGAAGGCTTAGGTTGTGTTTTGACTCAGAAAGGAAAAGTGATCGCCTATGCTTCTCGGAAGCTAAAGGAATATGAAAGGAATTACCCGACACACGACCTAGAGCTTGCAGCCGTAATCTTTGCACTCGGGAAATGGAGACATTATCTTTACGGGACTTCCTTCGAGATATTTACCGACCACAAGAGCCTCCAGTACTTATTCACGCAGAAGGATCTAAATATGAGGCAACGGCGTTGGATGGAAAAGTTGGAAGACTATGATTGTACAATTAAGTACCATCCCGGGAAAGCCAATATGGTCGCCGATGCACTTAGCAGGAAGGCGAGTGTATCGAGTGTGGAAATAAAGGAAAGTGAGGAAGTTGCTCCGATTGTGTTACGGGCTCGGGTTTCTAATATCACAATTCAGCCGGAATTGAAGAATCAGTTATTTGAGGCTCAGAATAGGGATCCGGAAGTACAGAAACTTGCCAGTAAAGCTAAGGATAACCCGGAGAGTCCGTTTGGGTTTGATGAGACCGGGTTGCTTCGGTTTAAGAACAGAATAGTAGTACCTGAAGAATTGAGACGGGTCCTACTCGAGGAAGCTCACAAGTCAGCCTACTCGATCCACCCAGGAGGAAACAAGATGTATAAGGATTTGAAGCAATTTTATTGGTGGAACGGGTTGAAGAGAGACGTGGCAGAGTACGTGAAACATTGCCTGACTTGCCAGAAAGTGAAAGCTGAGCACCAAAAACCCGCGGGACTTCTACAACCGTTACCTATTCCCGAGTGGAAGTGGGAACAAGTAACGATGGACTTTGTTTCCGGATTACCAAAGGTTAAAGGCGGGTTTGATGGAATTTGGGTGATCGTGGATAGATTTACGAAGTCTGCTCACTTTCTACCGGTCCGGATGTCTTATAAGATTCCGAAGTTGGCCGAGATCTATAACAGAGAGATTATTCGACTCCATGGTATTCCGGTGAGCATAGTTTCTGACCGAGACCCGAGGTTTACTTCTAAGTTGTGGCAGGAATTACAAGCCGTCTTGGAAACGAAACTTAAGTTCTGTACAGCATTTCACCCTCAAACAGACGGCCGGACTGAAAGGTTAATCAGGTATTTGGAAGATCTTCTTCGGGCATGCGCGATGGATTTTCAGAACTCGTGGTCAGAACAGCTTCCCTTGATCGAGTTTGCTTATAATAACAGCTTTCAGGCTTCGATCGGGATGGCTCCTTATGAGTTACTTTATGGAAGAAAGTGCCGATCTCCGTTGTTCTTCGACTTGGAAGAATGGAAATGGTCGAAACAGGAGGGAGTAAAGAAAGGTGAAAGATTCGAAAGGCCTTCCAAAGTCGTTCAAGCTATGATTGAAAAGGTTCAGATGATTCAACAACGGATGAAAGCCGCGCAAGATAGGCAAAAGAGCTATGCAGATAAGCGCCGAAGAGATCTGGAGTTCGAAGTGGGTGACCGGGTATTCTTAAAGGTGTCACCAAGGAAAGGTTTCACCCGGATTGGGAAAGGAGGAAAGCTTAATCCTCGCTACTTAGGTCCGTTCGAGATTTTGGAAAGAATAGGCGAGGTAGCCTATCGACTGGACCTACCACCGAGTCTTACGGGGATTCACAACGTGTTCCACATTTCACAATTAAGGAAATATTACCCCGATGAGACTACGATTCTCCCCGTGGAAGAAGTTGAACTGGAACCGAATTTGACATTTGTTCAGAGACCGGTTAAGATTATGGATCGGAAATTTCAGGAATTAAGAAACCGGAGGATTCCCATGGTTAAGGTTTTGTGGAGAAGCGATAAAACCGAGGAAGCCACTTGGGAAACAGAGGATAAAATGAAACGGTTCCACCCGGAGTTGTTCGAGCAGGACTAGAGAATCTGGGGACCAGATTCTTCTAAGGGGGGGAGAGTTGTAACGCCCTGGTTTCCGGATGAACAGGTAAGCACGCCACGTGTGCGTTTTGAGCGTAGGTTTTATTTTATTTCTTTTAATTTCATAATATTCATACGTGGCATTCATATTTTATAAAATTCACGAAACATTGTTTATATCAATTATATGATTTCATATCATTGAAAAATTATTTCATGACACGGAAAATATTTTCTTGCATGAAATCAATTACCGAGAGTGATAAAATTGCCAAATTGTCCCTAGTTAAATACTTTCTAAAATATTAGGGACTTAATTGCATGATCTCAAAGGACCAAATTGAGCATATATTAAATTGTAACATACCTAATTGTAGAACTTATAGACTTCAAGGATCAATTGGCAAATTGGCATATAGCACTCAAACCAAGGAGATGCATCACGTAATATCATCTCTTCTCCCACATTCCTTGATCATTTTCTATCCAAAATTGCCAAACATATTCATCTCTCTCTCGGTTTCATAGAAGAAAAAGGGAAGAAGATAATTTTTCTATCAATCATCAAGATATCAAGAAGTGTTTCAAGAAATTGGGAGTTATCATCATCCTCATCATCATACCTCCTCATTTCTTAGCTTTCAAGGTTGGTTGCATGGAAAAGAATGATTTTGATTATGTTTGACATGCTAGGGTTTGAATGATATATGCTAGATGATTGAATTAGAATAGGAAGCATGATTAAATGATGATAACATGAATTATTGCTTGATTTATAGCTTGATTCTTTGAATATTTGGCATGAATGATCAAGTTGATCATAAACTTGAAACTTGAAATTCTTGAGGATATTTCATGGTTCGTGTGTCTAAGTGATATATTATCATTTATTGAAGTTGTATGCATCATATTACCAGAAATTATAGCATTTGGGGATCAAAAATGGGATTTGGTAGCTTTGTTGCTTTCTTCCCGAGAGCATACTCTGTTTCTGCTCTGTTTTTCAGTTGCAGAAGCAGGGAACGACCGTTCCCAGCCTCAAGGCTTGGTGGGAACGGGCGTTCCCATTCCTTTTCAAAATGAGCGCGGCCGACTATGGGAACGGCCGTTCCCACTTTGGCCTTGGAACCGGAAGGGCCGTTCCCGGCTAGGCGCGCTTTTCAAATCAAAAACGTTGCCGCGTTTTTCTGGGCAACGGGAACGACCGTTCCCAGTTTTCAAAGGAAGCCTGGAACGGCCGTTCCCAAGGGGCTGACAGAACAAAATTCACTGCATAAAATTACGATTTTGACCCCTCGATCCAACGACTTCTTTGACCCCGAATTGCTATAATACGTGTTAATATGATGTGAAACGAAAAGTTATAATTCCACATTGCATTTTCGTGGTCGTCTCGACACGTTTTCGCCGTTCGTCATATTTTGGCCATTTTAGTCCATGTCTCATGTTCCTATGTCGTATTTGCACAGGTCACGAGGGCGTGGACGGGGAGCAAGCTCCTTAGAACGCTTCTTTATTTTATTTTGCAAGAAAGGTGAGGTTTTGTTTTGGTAAAACGAACCCTATAACCCTTATGTGCTAATTTTCGGCCAAAACCTAGTATACTTATAAACGTTTTCAAAGTAATAAATGTTTCAAGCAAGAATGTATCGATTGTCATGATTTTCAAGCATGTTTGGCGAGTACATGATTGCACGTGGGCCCGAGGGTAATTCTTGAGCCAACCGGGAAAGCAAGGGCTGACGGGTAACTCCTGAATTATCCTCACATTGTTGGGATCACCCCCGAAGCCACTAGGAGATTAGTGGTGGAAGGAGTTCCGTGTCTAGAGGGTCATGTCCTCTACACACACCATGTCGTGGATAGTCGAGCCTTGCAAACTCGCTATCACCCGGAGGAAGAAGGAGACTGGGGATTAATCCGGCATATCGGGTTATCCTCGGGTTATTGCATGATTTCAAGCATGAACTTGGTTATATGAGCACTAATTAAATTGCATGATCACTTATTTATCAAGCAAGCAAGCATGATCACGTATTGTTCACGATTGGGAGTTCGGTTGGAGATTGCCCTTACTCGCCGGGGCCACCTGTTCATGATATTGACAAGCATGATTAATTAAACGTGTTAAAATGGATAGTTGTAATCTCGGGCAAAGGATGAGATTTCTTGAACTATATAATTATTGTTTTCTAAAAGTCTTTACCCGAGGCTACAACTTGCATGTGACGTGTGTTATATATATTTATTGCCCCTCACTCAGTCTTCGGTAGACTGATACTTCACTTTTCAGGTACCTTTTGAGCGTGGTTGTGCTAGGCGGGCGTTGGTCGAGTCTTGCATTATCACGGGTCTAGTGTTACACCTTTCATGTACATATTAGATCGGATATCATGTTATGTTCGCGATTGACAACTTTTGGATACTTACTGATGTATATTATTGAAGATATGATAATGTATTGATAGAAAATTGGTACCTATATGTATCTATGTAATAAATATGGTACCTATATATATATGAATGACTTTATTGCTTCCGCTTTTCTATTCATGGTTGTTTTGATTTTGTTGGGGAGAGTGTCCCGCCTAGAGCGTCGTTTTGTTGTCACCCGTTCGCTGTGGTCTTGGTTTATGTATGAACTGTCCATTTCATACGTGGATTGAGGCTACAGTGCGGGGGATGTGGCGCCTTGGGGTCTAGGGTGCTACATGATCCCTGAAATTTGATGACATATCCAACAACTCTGCGAAATATCTTAAAGGAGATGATCAATCTTCGATGAAGGAGAGGATCGATCAATCTTCAATCTTCTCTGAGGTGTTCACGACAAACTGATACATTTATGGAGGTGACAGAGGTAGCACGCGAGGATGGGCGGTTCGCATAGAGTTCTAGCTCATCTCGGCTACCCTATTTATAGCCAAGACAATCTTTAACTTGGAGAAGCTCCAACATGAACCGAGTTGAATCCTTTTCTATTTACTGAGTCAACTGATATCCTGAGACTACACACACCACTCCAAGGCATCCACATTCTGAGAACAGTAATACATCAAAGATGCTGTCGATGATGGGACTTTTCTTTATGTAAGAGGGAGGAAAAGACTTGAGGTATTGAAACTTCCTTCACATGATTCTGATAAAGGCTCCAGGAAGAATTAATTTTCTTGAGGTTTCCCCCATCGACTCTCTCCCCATTAAGGAATTGGAAATTTCTAATTCTTTAAGTTTGTTCTGTTCTTTCCCCTTTGCAAGCTTCTCTTCTGATCCGAATCCTATAACCTTTCCTCGTCCTACTTGTGGTTCACGACATACTCAACTTGAAGCTCACCGACTACTACCACTCCGATTTGATAACTGAAATTTTCAGACATCCCACAATCCGACAAAATATGATCAGCCATTAAAGTCCTTTAGATTGCTGCTATCCGTGAAATACATTTTTCCTATACTTTCCACCTATTACTTCCCGAGAGTTGACATCTGCTAGATCAACACCATGACCTGAAGCAAGGAAAGTTTATTCTTCTGCACCACTGTATTCCCAACATGCTGGCAAATTTCTGATGGTAGAAGAAACCACGGATCCCAAAACATTACTAGACTTCAACCAGAGTCGGATGACCCGGCTACCAACATAATACTCGATGGCTAAGAGATACCCTTCGTTAACGCGAGTTGGTAGAAATGGATCGAGCAGTGATTGGGCAAAAAATAGGGAGAGCCTATTGACAATAAACACTAAATAATGCATGCCGGTTAAAATGTTATTGCATATATTACACTTACAATTAATTTTAAATTCAACACGTTAAAGCAATTATATTAATTTAAAGGCATATATATGTATACACGGAGAAGTTCGATTAATTTACATAATTTAAATAACACATTTAACACATCAAGTATGAAATCATAAACAATAAGTATGACAACATATATAACAAGAGTAATTAATTAGTAAATATGATGCACGTGTTTATGGATGTATTGAACCTGTCACCGTAGTAGCGAAAATTTTATCCCGGTAATTTTTCCTTGGTTGTGGTATTCTAGACTTGCCTCGGATTGTCTGTTATTTCTTGTTTATCCATTGTCTTCTGAATCTTTAAATTTCTCCAACCTAGACTTGTACATTTCCCGGACTTGATTTTGAGTTTTCTTGAACCCCACTCCTTCATAGTTATCAACATCTAAATGGCTCCCGAACATTTTCCTCAATTTATTCCTTGGTCCAAAATTTCTTGGTAAGACCATTGGAAATTTTAAAATCCGAGATGATACTTCTTGAATTCAATTGCTTCCATTCTCATTCCATTAATATCTCAATATCTCTCAAAGAATTAATCTTTAACGATGATCTCGGTATTCACCCTCATCATCACATTGTCTTTCTTTATTGTTTTCATTTGTTGCTCCATATCTTCCAATTCAACCATATCGTAGTTAGTACCCTTTTGAAACCCTTCATCATCAACTCCCCGAGAATATATCTTCCTTGTTGCTAGAATTTCGAGGTCACCTATCTTCAAAATTCATTTATTTATTTATTTATTTTCCAACCCCTTGAATCTTGTAAATGGTTCCCACGTTTGATTCTTCTCTTCCGGATCCCATCACTTCAATTCCAACCCAGTAGGAAAGATAATGATTCCCAAATCCTCATACAAATTTCCAGCACGTTTTCTTACCCTTTCCAAACTAGAGAGGTAGTCTTGTGATAAACGGAAATCATCGCACGATTAGCTGTGGGTTGATATCATTCCCATAACCTGTCACTCACAACTTATCTTGCAAATAAATGCATGTGGATAAGATGTGCTCATGTCACATGGTTGTCACATAATTGATGCCGATAACTAGAGTTTAAGATAAAAATGCATCAAGTAATTCACCAAGTTTCAAGGTAAAACACGTGGATCACATAAATTTCAAACAATTTAAAATCAATTAATTGACAATTAAAAGCATGAATTAATGCAAGACACAATTTATCAAGTAATTCATTTAATTCAAAAAATTCAATTAGATCAAAGAGTTCAAATAAAATGCAAGACTCTCAAATTGGCAATTAGTTTCCTATACCATACGACCTAGACTTTACACGACATGACACTAGAACCTAGGTTTTGCAACCGGGCTCTGATACAACCTTAGATGTAACACCCCTTCACGTAGAGATGCCACACCCCCGCACTACAGGCCGATCCACCCACGAAATAAATAGTCCGTACATGAACCAACCTGCAGCGAACGGGTGACAATAAAACAAAATGACTGGCTAGGCGGGACTAACTCATACATGCAATAGAAGTAAAGCGGAAGCATAAACTAATCACTATCAAACATTTTCATTTATCATGTTATGGCATTTCTCATTTACCAAACAAAATATGTGTTAACTTTACATATCAATACATTATCATCTCCGAATATAAATAACAAGTAATTATAATAACAGTTCTAAAGCAATGATAAACAATATGCACCGTGATTGACTCAACTACATGGACCGAACTCGAGATGACTCCCGCCTAGCACGCACCTACAATAGCCTGAAAGGTGGAGGCATCAGTCTGTGAAGACCGAGTGAGGGGTTTAAATACATATTAGCGCAGATAACATGCAAGTTATATTCTCGGGTAAAGATTTGTAAAACATAAATGTATAAGTTCAAGAATGAGGTACTCTTCGCCCGAGAATACAACTATCAATATTAAATACTTGTTCATTTTCATGCAATCAATACATGGCCCCGGCGAGTGAGGGCAGTCTCCAACCGTACTCCAAATGTACATCAAATATGCTTGCTTGATTATAAATCATTAGGTGATCATGCAATTCAATTTATCGTGCGATCGTACGATACTGTAATCAAGTAACAGGTTCATGGAATGAAAATCATGCAACAACCCGAGGACAATCCGTGGTGCCGGACCCGTCCCCAATCTCCTTCTCCCTCCAATGATGGGAAGGTAGCTAGCCTTCACCATCCACGACATGTTGAGCAGAGGGTACATGAATCCGTAAGCCCGGAACTCCTTCCTCCACTAATCTCCTAGCGGATTCAGGGGTCATCCCAAATGTTGTGAGGATAGAGCCAGAGTTACCCGTCAGCCCTTGCTTTCCCGGTTGGCTCTAGCTACTACCCTCGGGCCCAACGTGAACGGTCATGCTACTCGCCTAAAACATGCACGGTACATGGCTTGCTTGCTTGCTTTTCATGAACAAGACTTGCTTGCGTGAAACATGGCTTGATTGTAATCATGAATATTTTATGTAAATTATAGATATAATTACCTTTTGGCCGAAAACTCACGTAAGGGTTATATAGGTTCTATATAACTAGAATTAAACCTCGCCTGAAAGGCGACACGATGACTCATGGATGCGTGAACGTGCCCATGATCCACAATCTCCGCCCTGGAGAATAACTGGACAAGAAACGGGACAATGTGCTTGCATGAGACCACAATCCAAGAATATTACCACATAAGACGCACGGCATGATCAGGTAACGAGACATCATGCAATGAGCAATGTAGCATGTAAATATCATGTTTTGGCATGTAATTAATCATATAATAGCATGTTGGGATTAATTAAGGGTAAAGGAATGGAAATGAAATTTCACATTTTATGCAGAATGTTTTCTGCCTCTCCAGCGACCTGGGAACGGCCGTTCCAGGTTTTAGTACAAAGTGGGAAGGGCCGTTCCCAGCTCCCCGATACAATACTGTGCCCCGAAGATGGGAACGGTCGTTCCCGTCTGTGAGACAAAGTGGGAACGGTCGTTCCTATCCTCGCCGCCCAACACACCTTTCAACATATGGGGACGGCCGTTCCCCAGATACAAACGGAACGGGAAGGGTCGTTCCCGTTTTACAGAAGATGCAGAAACAGAGCAGCAAAGCAGGGGAAGTATGAACACATCTCCTACCTCAACAAGCTCATATAATTCCATCCCTTATGTTATAATTCATGAAAGGAAATATGTATATATGCTTGAGAGGCAATAAAACCAACATAAACACTTATTTCATTCATTAATAATCAAGAATCATCATCATCTACTCAACCATGAATTCATCATATAATTCCATATTTCTCAAGAATTATGCATGAAATTCATGTCTAAAGCTTAGGATCATGCTTCTAACAATTAAAGCACATAATATTCCATTTAAGCTCAAACCCTAGCTTCATAGAACTTAGCAAGAGATCACATAATCAAGCTTACATGCACCTTGAGTTGAAGGAAATGGAAGAAGATGATGAGTATAGGTGCTTGGGCTTCAATAATGAAATTCCTTAGCCAATTCTAGCTTGAAGATGATGATTCCCTCCTTGCCTCTTCATGGCGTTAGTTCGGTAGAGGTAAAAAGCAAATATGGGAGATAATTTTTGATGAAAAGTGAATGAAGAGTATGGGAGAGATGCATATAACGATATATTTTGGGGAAAAATATAGTAATTGTGATTAAATCCTCCAAGTTCTATAAGTTATGTTATTAAGGATGCAAAGTTTACGAATTGATTAATTTAGTCCAAGAAGTAATCATGCAATTCTATCCTCTAATTTATATAAATGATCAATTAAGGACAATTAAGTAATTAAGTCAGGTTCAGTAATTATTCCACGTAGCAATTAAATTCCAATGGTACAATAATTCACAATTTAACACATTTTCACATATTTTCATGTAATCAAGTTTAAAATATAATTTATAAAATTAATGTAACTCGTATAAAGTGAATAAACGAAAATAATAAAATAAAATCCTAACGCTCGAAACCCACACGTGTCGAGCATACCTGACTGTCTAAAAATCGGGGCATTACATAACATCCATACGCTTACTGCTTTTTATGTTAACCGAAAAGGCCTTAGCAGCATCAAAATTACCTCTCCAGTGCTTAAGCTGCATAATTCCCGAAGTGTTTAGGAGATAGATATGCCGCCAAATACGTTGAGTGATAACAGGAGAGACCACCCGTTGATCATGATATTTGGCATTGTTTCTCGCATCCCAAGTGTACCAAAGGACAAGGATCGGCGTGCTAGTGCGAATATAACCTTTCCCTTGAAATGGGATCGAGTTTAGCCAAAAGCTGAGCAAGTGCGGGACCGAATCAAAATATCGGGGCTTCAAGTGAAGCATTTCCGTAAAGAAATCCTAGACGTGCTTTGCCTTGAGACCATATAGGAAGACGTGATGCATGGTTTCCTCATGAGAGCAGCATTAGCATTTGGATGCCAATGAAACACCCTTTTGTTGCATACGGGGATCAACCGAAGTCTACCCCCTCAAAATCCTCCACATGAAGACCGATATTGTGGGAGTTATTTAGGGGCTCTAGATTTTATTCCAGATATCACGTTGTTCACGATGATCACGAACCGCATTCAAGGCAGAGGAAATAGTGAAATTTTTGGTGGGTTCAAGTTTTCATATCATTCTAGCCCTGTCTTGTAAAATCGGTACTTACAGGATAGAGTCTACCCAATCGTCAGGGACGGCGGCTCTAAGCCAATCGACATCCCACTATTCATTCTTCCAAAAAGAGTTAACGCTCTCATAGCCATAGTCAGGTTGTTGGATAAGGTCTTTAAGTGCAGCATCCCCACACCAATGGTCGTGCCAAAATGATACCCTGTTGTCACCTAATGCCTAAAATATATACCCCTCAACAACTTCACGAACCCTAGAAAGGCGCTTCTAGAGTGGAGAGTTATGTATCGAGACAGCAACATTTAAAGGGTGGCTCCCTTGAACATACTTATCCTTCATATACCATGCGCACAGCTAGTTTTGCTCCCGAAAATTCCACCACATTCTGTAAAGGAAGCTCTTTGAAAGATCGTCAAATCTTCGCGCGCCCAAGCAGTTGGAAAACACGAATCAGAAAGCAACGGAATTTAAAAAAATTTCCCAACAAAAGGACCTTGAACTCGTAATCGTGTAACCAAATTCGTAAAGATAGAAAGCTTACTTTTCTTTTGTTCTTTCTTGAAGCGTTTCAAGCCACCCAAGAACGCTCTTCTCGCGGCTTGATCCCCTCTCCTTGGTAAAGCTCGAATCTTCAAACTTCTAACTTGAAGTCTCTAGAGAAAGTCCACCAACTTGATCACAATCCAACTAGTAAGGATGCTAGTTCTCTAGTTAGTGTTTAGGCTTAACCTAGGGTTTAATTTAATCTTGGAGAAAGGAAGGTGTTCAACACATGAACCAAGAATTGTCAATTAGCTCCATAAGGAGCTCGAGCTCCCCTATTTATAGAGAGGGGAGTGCCGAAATTCCTAGTCCTTTATGGGCTAGGATTTTGGTCCCTCTCTCCTATTACTTGATCATCAAATGTTTTCCAACTTTGACTTTGAATTCTAATTCAAGTCAACTTTTAAGAGAGCTAAAAATATCCAAACTATTTTTGGATAATTTTATACTTTATTTATTATAAAATAAATAACTTATTTTTATCTAATTAATTAATTCGTAATTAATTAACTAGATTATTTTCTCAAAAATAAGATTTTCTTTTTAATTCAAAATTAAACCAAAGTCTATTAAATAATTAAGAACTTAATTATTTAATATCCAATTAAATAGTCACGTGTGGCACACGTGTCATAGTGACACGTGTCCAGTCACGTGACCCACACGTGTGGTTTCACACGTGTGGAACCCTCTAGGCTCGATTAACTCGTTTAATCATTTTAAAGCCTCAACTCATGTAACCAAGTTGTTGTGTGTGACCCTCTAGGTTCTCAATTCAATTAGCAGTGACCCTAATTAATTAATTCACTAATTAATTAATCAATCCACAGATTAAACGACCATAGTCTAGCAACAGGTGTTTAACCCTTAGCTGAATTGGACTGTTCGGATTCGACAGAACCTTTAAGTCATTGATTCATGTGAGATACAATCCTCCTACTTACTATCTCTCAACCAAGATCTAGGGCAAGGGAATAATCAGAACCCTAATAATCCGGTCTTAAAGCTAAGTGCATTTCATATCCATTTGATCTCAATCCAAGAAACCCTTTTCTTGATGTCTTGATCTACTGCCTTGGCCAAGGACTCCGTATGGCATATGAATGACTTACACAATAAGAGATCACCTTGCATATGCAAGTGTAGGTCCTTTCTTGATTCTCATTCACTTTCATGAATCACTTGTGCAGCCCCAGCATAAGCCTTGAATCAGTTGTCTAAGGCGACACCCTTTAAAGCTTATACCTAAGACTACAGAGTTAACTCATAAAGTGACAAGGAACCTCAAGTCTAAGGATCAATTAATCACATCAATGACTCGTGAGATATTTCCTAATCTGGAAGCTTCCATTTCCTGAAATAGAAACTTCCTTTCCCATTTAGGAATGTTCTCACACGGGGCACCTCAGTGAACTTACTTATTAAAGTAAGCACCCTCATGTATCACGCACGTATCAACTATACACTTTGCACCTCCATGAAATAAGGTGGTCCTTCTTAAGGGCGTGATCCCACAAGCAAGCCTTAGAGGAGTCAAGTTGACACTCCCACTGTCTGTAGGACTCATCGGCTTGGAGTATTTTACTAATCATGACTTATGTGATATAGGGCTCGTTTCATGAACCATTTCACCTAAATGGTAGAGTCCTAAAGTCATCAGGATTAGGGGAGTTCTCATACATGCACAGCTAAAGTAAACGCATACCAAACAAGAGCATATAAAGAAGTGTTGCCTCAATTCGTTATTTCATTCAAAGATTGTCTGTGATTACAATAAGGAAAAGCACAAAGCGGATATACAATCGGCTTTCTAGGGCACTATTCCTAACAATCTCCCACTTGCCCGTCAAAGCCATTCTAAAGCTACTCTAAGTCCCATCTTCTGAAGATGACCTTGGAAAGCTTCTCGAATAAGGGGTTTAGTAAGTGGATCTGCCACGTTCTCTGCTGATGTGACCCTCTCAATTTGCACTTCACCTCTTTTGATAATATCACGGATTAGGTGATACTTCCTCATAATGTGCTTGGTCCGTTGGTGAGATCTTGGTTCTCTTGCTTGAGCAACCGCCCCAGTGTTGTCACAAAACACAGTAATGGGGTCTTTCATGCTAGGAACAACATTCAACTCTTGAATGAAGTTTCTAATCCAAACACCTTCCTTAGCTGCATCATTTGCAGCTAAGTATTCGGCCTCAGTGGTAGTTTGCTTGGAACTCTTCCAACTCACTGCTCCGCCGTTTAGGCAGAAAATGTATCCTGACATTGACTTAAAATCATCTAAGTCAGATGCAAAGCTTGCATCGCAGTATCCTTCGACATTAAGATCTTTCTGACCTCCGTAAACTAAGAATAAATCTTTAGTACTTTTCAAGTACTTAAGAATATTCTTCACGGCAGCCCAGTGACCATCTCCAGGGTCAGATTGGAAACGACTTGTTACACTAAGTGCATAAGCCACATCCGGTCGAGTACATAACATTGCATACATTATGCTACCTATTGCTGACGCATAAGGTGTATGAGTCATTCTTTCCTTCTCAAGGTTGGTCTTAGGACACATCTTCTTTGAAAGACATGTTCCTACACTCATAGGAAGGTTCTTAACCTTTGCTGACTCCATATTGAATCTCTTCAATACTTTGTCAATGTACATCGACTGTGATAGTCCTATTAACCTTCTAGATCTATCTCTATAGATTTTGATTCCAAGGATATAGGACGCATCACCAAGATCTTTCATCTCGAATTGGTTCGATAACCATAACTTAGTCACTTTCATGTCATCCTTCGAATTCCCAATAAGAAGGATGTCATCAACATAAAGTACTAAGAATTGCACTGAGGTCTCCAATTCCTTTCTATACACACATGATTCATTCGAAATTTGGATGAAGCCAAACGCTTTGACTGATTCATCAAATCGAATGTTCCAATTCCTAGAAGCCTGTTTCAATCCATAGATTGATCTTTGGAGTTTGCAAACCTTTCGCTCACTCCCACTGAATGTGAAACCTATGGGTTGCTCCATATAAATGTCTTTGTCAATGTCACCATTGAGAAAGGCAGTTTTCACATCCATTTGCCATATCTCATAGTCATAATATGCAGCAATGGCAAGCATGATCCGAATAGACTTTTGCATTGCAACTGGTGAAAAGGTTTCATCAAAATCCACGCCGGGTCTCTGAGTGAACCCTTTTGCAACCAGTCTTGCTTTGTAGGCTGCAATGCTTCCATCAACTCCAAGCTTTCTCTTAAAGATCCATTTGCAACCTATGGGTTTGACCCCATCAGGCAAATCTACCAAGGTCCAAACTTGGTTGGAGTTCATGGAGTCCATTTCGGATTTCATGGCTTCTATCCACTGTTCAGAGTCAGAATCTGAAAGTGCCTCCTCATATGTTAAAGGATCATTATCCTTTTGAGAGATTTCATGGAAGAATCCATACCATCTCTCCGGCTGTCTAGGAGTGCGTTCAGAACGCCTTAGAGGAGGATTTTCGTGTGTATCGAAATTCGTGATTGGTTGTAGTTGATCAGAGTGGGACGTTTCTTCAGTGGGTGATATGGGGTCACTTTGTACTTCTTCTAATTCTATGATCTTGCCTTGCTTTTCTTTAAGGAATGGTTCCTCCAGAAAAGTAGCATTTCTAGAAACAAAACACCTTTTGCTCAGATTGATCATAGAAGTAGTATCCTATGGATTCCTTAGGATAACCTACAAAGTAGTATAAGTTAGAACGAGATTCTAACTTATCTCCCACTGTCCTCTTCACGTAAGCAGGACAACCCCAAATTCTTAAGTAAGAATAACTAGGGATTTTACCATGCCACATTTCATAGGGCGTTTTAGGGACTGACTTAGAGGGAACTAGATTCAAAATCTTTGCTGCACTTTCTAGGGCATAACCCCAGAAAGAAGGTGGTAAGTCAGTGAAACTCATCATGGAACGAACCATATCAAGTAGGGTTCGATTCCTTCTCTCAGAAACTCCATTAAGCTGAGGAGTTCCCGGAGGAGTCCACTGAGAGATAATCCTATTATCTTTGAGATGATTAAGGAATTCTTCACTAAGATACTCGCCTCCTCGATCAGATCGAAGTGCTTTGATCTTGTGACCAGTTTGGTTCTCAACCTCCTTTTGAAATTCTAAGAATTTCTCAAAAGCTTCAGATTTATACTTCATTAAGTATACATAACCATACCGACTAAAGTCATCAGTAAAGGTTATGAAATACTGATGATTGCTTCTAGTGCTTACACTAAGCGGTCCACGAACATCAGTATGGATCAAATCCAAAACCTTAGTGGCACGTTCCACAGTTCCTTTAAAAGGGACTTTGGACATTTTTCCTTTGAGACAGGATTCGCAAGAAGTTAACTCTTTGAGATCATTTTCAGAGAATGATCCTAAAGTGTTTATCTTGCTAATTCTGTTCTTGGAAATGTGTCCTAATCTAGCGTGCCATAAGGGAGCTGAAACTTTGTCATCTCTCTTACGCTTTGTTTCTCGTTGTATATTCATAATATTGATATTTTGAGTTAGGTAAAGTCCATTACTTAGAGTACCGATATGAAAGGAAGAGTTGTTCCGTTTGATAAAGTATTTACCATTCTTAATATAAGTTTCATAACCTTCACAATCTAATATTGGAACTGAAATTATATTACGAATAATGCTCGGTACATAAAGGACTTTATTTAATACTAACTCAAAACTACCTAAATCTAATCTAATTGTGCCTAAAGCTCGAGCTTCAACGTTTGAGCCATCGCCGATCTTCAAGACACATTCTCCTTCTTTGAGTTGTTGGACCTCACTTAGCATCTGTACATCATTACAGATATGAGTTCCACAACCGGTATCAAGTACCCAAGAACTAGAATTAATAGAAAGATTTACTTCAACGAGAAAGATACCTTTCTTTAGAGTAGCCTTGTACTCTGGGCAGTTTCTCCTCCAATGTCCCGCTTTGCCACAATGGAAGCAAACATCCTCTTTCTGATCACGCTTCTTCTTTTGGGCCTTCCCCTTCGAAATGCCACCAGTGGGCCTAAGGGGTTTCTTCTTCTTCTTTTGGGCTTTCTTGCCCTTACCTTTAGAAGGCCCAGAAGAGGAAGATGGAGCATTCACCATCAAAACCTTATTGTCCTTCTTGATCGTGCTTTCAGCAGTCACAAGCTGACTAATCAGCTCAGCTACAGTAGCACCAGCATGATTCATGTTGAAGTTAAGGACAAATGGGTTGAATGATGGTGGGAGCGAAGCTAGCAACAAATCCACTGAAAGCTCATCTTTCAGTGGTATGTCCATGGAAGCAAGTTTCTCAGTAAGGGCAAGAAACTTGAGTCCATATTCATGGACACTTGAACCTTCCCTCATTCTCAAGTGGAACAATTCCTTTGAAGTGTTATACCTTGTAACACGTTCATGAGGGCGGTAAAGTTGCTCTAAGTGGTCGTAAATCTCCCAAGCAAATTCCATGGCCTCATGTTGCCTTTGCAAGTCCGGAGACATGTTAGCCAACATAAGGCAACGGGCTTGGAGATTATCATCCTTCCACTTCTGAATCGCGTCCCGCTCGGCCCGAGTGGGAGCCTCCCCTTCGGGACTAGGCTCCCCTTCGAAGAGAACATAAGTTCTCTTCTCAGAATCTAAAATGATTTTTAGATTCCTCAGCCAATCAGAATAGTTGGGACCAGTCAACTTGTTTGACTCGAGGATCGATACAAGAGGGTTTTTGGTTGCCATTTCAAAACACGTAGAGAATCACAGAATCTACGACCTAAATGGTAAAACAGAGAACTAGTGAGCATGCTGAATTATAACGATATACAAAAGATAAGGTCTTTAATCTAATGTAGCTCCCACTGTTTTTCAAAGATCTAGAATTCCCAAAGATCTAAGAGAAACACGTTTCCCAATGGGTACTAAGATCCTAGGCATTTTACCTCGAACCCACGACTCGCGGACATTCTAAGTAAGAACCCTAGGTAGGTACAACTTACCAATTCTAACACCTTAAGAATTCTTAGTAATTGTTTTTACATCACCTATCTTTCAATATGGACCCACGACTCGTGCGACATCCATATTTACTTAGGCGTTAAGCTAGACCCATCAATCATAAGATCATGACCAAAACTTAGTTCGAACGACCCACGACTCGCGGACATCGCCCTTGCTAAAATTGACCACGAAATATTGACCATTTAAAATGATTAATTAGGTAACTAAGAACTAATAAGCTCCACTAGCTATCCCACGACTCGCGGACAATAACTAGCTTTACTTACTAAACTTAAAACCTATTGATGGAATGCTAGGAATTTAATTCAAAATTTGCATCTCGAATTAAACACCTATTTGTTCGAAATTAGCTTAATATTTAATGGGAATTTTCGAATCAACCGGACAGTTGTCCGGTTCGACCTCACCAACATATATGTTATCCAATTTTATTAGTCTTGATTAATGCAAGTACACTTAAATGCATATCAAACAAGCACATAAACAGATAACATGTCCTAGAATGATACTAACATGTAATAATCATGGGTTCTACCTATCTTATGCGTGATATGTGGGAGCCACTCCACAATCACAAGTTCTAACATACATGCCACATAAACAGTTTAAATCACATAAGGGAAAGCGGTAACAAAATACGAGCCCTATCTCTATTACATTTAACAATTGAGATTCCCCTCCCTAACATTTTGAGGGGTCTTCACTTATGGCCTCCTTGTTACTTGAATGTGGTCCATCTTACTCCATGGGTGCATTGTCTCCAAAATGAAAATAAAACCTCACCAGCTATCTCTACTCTCAAATTACAATAAAAAGAAAAAGACATAAAGTAATAAGGCTCAATCTTCATATTGGCCTTAGACAATTACACGGGGCATACCCCGGCCTCAAAAACAGTAATATGGAAAGCCACATAATAAATCACATAACAGTACGCACATAAGTGAGGCTCCAACCTCAATTGAAAAACGCAACTATAGGGCTCCAACCCCAATTTAAACCATCCATGTGCATAAATTAAAACCATACATAGATCTAAACCCATGATCACCTAACATGCTTTTCCGAGAATTTAAATTTAGCCAATAAATTAAAATTCTCGTTTCAAGTCCTAATGACTTAAAACACGACTTAGATGCAATTCTTGTTCAAGAGCCTTTTCAATAAAACCCGAAAAACAACAAACCAATAAAATTCCAATTAATTTCCAAAATTAATAATTTTATTCTTTCATTATTTTCAGAAAATAAAATTCATAATTTTCCCAAAATCCAAATCGCTTTAATTTCTCAAAAATCCCAATTTAATCAAAATTTTAAAATAATTTTATTTTAGCAAAACTGATTTTAAAAGATAGAATTAAGATAAAATTAAATCGGGATTTTTCGGACCGAAAACACGAAACACGAAAACACGAAATTAGGCCCGAAAGCATCAGCCCAAAGGAGGGCACTGCTGCGCGGCATCAGGCTCGCGCGCACGCGCAAGCTGGGCGCACAGCTTGAGGCAAGTGCCGCCCGCGTGCGCTCTGGGCGCGCGATTCGTGCGCTTGTCGCGCGCAGCAGTGCCCGCCCGATGGCGGGCGATCTCGGCCTGGGCATCCCGCTCTGTTGCGGGACGGTGCGGGAGGGCCTCCCGCGCGGTTGCGGGAGGGCGGCGGCGGCGACGGGCCTGGGCGTGCGACGTGCTAGCACGCCTAGGCTCGTCCTTTTTCGTGTTCCGTTTCGTATTTTGGGTTTCTCCAAAACCCGGTTCAATCCAAAATTAAAAAATTCGAGTTAAACATATTTCAATCAAAACGGTTTTCAAAATCACAATTTAAGAAAACAGTTTCAGAAATTCAGGAAAAATTACAGTTTCGTATTTCAGGCTTTCTAAAAGAACTCATGAATACCTAATTCGCATCTAAGCCTAAGAATTTCTACCAAAATCAGAATAATTGAGACGAATCAGAAACACGATTAACGAGGTGGCTCTGATACCACTTGTTGGAAAACACGAATCAGAAAGCAGCGGAATTTAAAAAAATTTCCCAACAAAAGGACCTTGAACTCGCAATCGTGTAACCAAATTCGTAAAGATAGAAAGCTTACTTTTCTTTTGTTCTTTCTTGAAGCGTTTCAAGCCACCCAAGAACGCTCTTCTCGCAGCTTGATCCCCTCTCCTTGGTAAAGCTCGAATCTTCAAACTTCTAACTTGAAGTCTCTAGAGAAAGTCCACCAACTTGATCACAATCTAACTAGTAAGGATGCTAGTTCTCTAGTTAGTGTTTAGGCTTAACCTAGGGTTTAATTTAATCTTGGAGAAAGGAAGGTGTTCAACACATGAACCAAGAATTGTCAATTAGCTCCATAAGGAGCTCGAGCTCCCCTATTTATAGAGAGGGGAGTGCCGAAATTCCTAGTCCTTTATGGGCTAGGATTTTGGTCCCTCTCTCCTATTACTTGATCATCAAGTATTTTCCAACTTTGACTTTGAATTCTAATTCAAGTCAACTTTTAAGAGAGCTAAAAATATCCAAACTATTTTTGGATAATTTTATACTTTATTTATTATAAATAAATAACTTATTTTTATCTAATTAATTAATTCGTAATTAATTAACTAGATTATTTTCTCCAAAATAAGACTTTCTTTTTAATTCAAAATTAAACCAAAGTCTATTAAATAATTAACAACTTAATTATTTAATATCCAATTAAATAGTCACGTGTGGCACACGTGTCATAGTGACACGTGTCCAGTCACGTGACCCACACGTGTGGTTTCACACGTGTGGAACCCTCTAGGCTCGATTAACTCGTTTAATCATTTTAAAGCCTCAACTCATGTTGAGGCTCTGATACCACTTGTTGGAAAACACGAATCAGAAAGCAGCGGAATTTAAAAAAATTTCCCAACAAAAGGACCTTGAACTCGCAATCGTGTAACCAAATTCGTAAAGATAGAAAGCTTACTTTTCTTTTGTTCTTTCTTGAAGCGTTTCAAGCCACCCAAGAACGCTCTTCTCGCGGCTTGATCCCCTCTCCTGGGTAAAGCTCGAATCTTCAAACTTCTAACTTGAAGTCTCTAGAGAAAGTCCACCAACTTGATCACAATCTAACTAGTAAGGATGCTAGTTCTCTAGTTAGTGTTTAGGCTTAACCTAGGGTTTAATTTAATCTTGGAGAAAGGAAGGTGTTCAACACATGAACCAAGAATTGTCAATTAGCTCCATAAGGAGCTCGAGCTCCCCTATTTATAGAGAGGGGAGTGCCGAAATTCCTAGTCCTTTATGGGCTAGGATTTTGGTCCCTCTCTCCTATTACTTGATCATCAAGTATTTTCCAACTTTGACTTTGAATTCTAATTCAAGTCAACTTTTAAGAGAGCTAAAAATATCCAAACTATTTTTGGATAATTTTATACTTTATTTATTATAAAATAAATAACTTATTTTTATCTAATTAATTAATTCGTAATTAATTAACTAGATTATTTTCTCCAAAATAAGACTTTCTTTTTAATTCAAAATTAAACCAAAGTCTATTAAATAATTAACAACTTACTTATTTAATATCCAATTAAATAGTCACGTGTGGCACACGTGTCATAGTGACACGTGTCCAGTCACGTGACCCACACGTGTGGTTTCACACGTATGGAACCCTCTAGGCTCGATTAACTCGTTTAATCATTTTAAAGCCTCAACTCATGTAACCAAGTTATTGTGTGTGACCCTCTAGGTTCTCAATTCAATTAGCAGTGACCCTAATTAATTAATTCACTAATCAATTAATCTGTCCACAGATTAAACGACCATAGTCTAGCAACAGGTGTTTAACCCCTAGCTGAATTGGAATGTTCGGATTCGACAGAACCTTTAAGTCATTGATTCATGTGAGATACAATCCTCCTACTTACTATCTCTCAACCAAGATCTAGGGCAAGGGAATAATCAGAACCCTAATAATCCGGTCTTAAAGCTAAGTGCATTTCATATCCATTTGATCTCAATCCAAGAAACCCTTTTCTTGATGTCTTGATCTACTGCCTTGGCCAAGGACTCCATATGGCATATGAATGACTTACACAATAAGAGATCACCTTGCATATGCAAGTGTAGGTCCTTTCTTGATTCTCATTCACTTTCATGAATCGCTTGTGCAGCCCCAGCATAAGCCTTGAATCAGTTGTCTAAGGCGACACCCTTTAAAGCTTATACCTAAGACTACAGAGTTAACTCATAAAGTGACAAGGAACCTCAAGTCTAAGGATCAATTAATCACATCAATGACTCGTGAGATATTTCCTAATCTGGAAGCTTCCATTTCCTGAAATAGAAACTTCCTTTCCCATTTAGGAATGTTCTCACATGGGGCACCTCAGTGAACTTACTTATTAAAGTAAGCACCCTCATGTATCACGCACGTATCAACTATACACTTTGCACCTCCATGAAACAAGGTGGTCCTTCTTAAGGGCGTGATCCCACAAGCAAGCCTTAGAGGAGTCAGGTTGACACTCCCACTGTCTGTAGGACTCATCGGCTTGGAGTATTTTACTAATCATGACTTATGTGATATAGGGCTCGTTTCATGAACCATTTCACCTAAATGGTAGAGTCCTAAAGTCATCAGGATTAGGGGAGTTCTCATACATGCACAGCTAAAGTAAACGCATACCAAACAAGAGCATATAAAGAAGTGTTGCCTCAATTCGTTATTTCATTCAAAGATTGTCTGTGATTACAATAAGGAAAAGCACAAAGCGGATATACAATCGGCTTTCTAGGGCACTATTCCTAACACAAGCTACCTTCGTTCATAGGACAACAAAGCTCTCTCCATTTGCACCAATGAACTTTTTTTCTCTCCAAATCTGCCCCAGAAATGCGTTTACGAACACAGTGCTTAGACACAATAAAGGAGCTCTTTTCCGGGCTAAGAAGCTGTCCCGACACTTTCACATAGTGATCAATTAATTTTTTAACTCTCTTGATGGAGGCAACATTAGCATTGCAAAAAATGACCATGTCGTCAGCATAGCCAAGATGAGAAACAATAGTCTCTGTATCCAAAGTATACCTGAGAGATGGAAGCCTAGCAAATTCTGTATCAAGCTTGCGGGAAAGCAATTTAGCAGCCAAAATAAACAACGCCTGGGACCAGGGGTTCCCTTGGCGCAGTCCACGCGTAGACTTGAAGAAGTTCGCACCTTGGCCATTTAAGAGAACTGAGAAATGACAGCTTTTGATACAGTTACGAACAAGGTGAATCCATTGGGCCGGGAACCCGAATTTCTCCAACATAGTGACAAGAAAGGGCCAGTGTACGTGGTCATATGCCTTGGCCATGTCGAGTTTGAGAATCGCCCTGCCACCTCTAACTTTATGATTAATTTTGTAAACCAACTCCTGGGCAAGCAAGATGTTATCAAAAATATTCCTACCCTGAAGGAAGCCAGACTGCGAGGTGAAATAAGCGAAGGAAGGATATCCCGGAGCCGATCTGCAAGAATTTTGGAAATAATTTTTTTAGTAACATTGCATAGGCTAATTGGGAGAAAGAATTTCCAAGAAGAAGGATTATCACTTTTAGGAATAAGAACAATAGTAGTGCAAGTGAATCCCTGTGGCATTGGTATTCCTGAAAAAAAATTCGTGAACTGTAGCCACGATGTCATCCTGGACAATGTCCCAACATTCCTGAAAGAAGAGTGACGAGAAGCCACTCGGACCTACAACAGAATCAGGATTTATGTCAAAAACCACGCTTCTAACTTCATTCAAATGAGGTTTATTAAATAAAAAATTAGCGGTCTGTGCTTCCACAAGCCGTGGTATATGATTGAAGTCCCCATTTTCAAAATTAACACTTCCTTTCATAAGTAGCTGCTCAAAGAAATTTGCAACCGAAAGTTGCATGTCCTGCTGATTATCAATGACCACGAGGCCATCACGAATGGAGTGAATTCGGTTGCGGACTTTCTTTTTCTTAGCAATACTATGGAAATACTTACTATTTCTTTCACCTTTCTCAAACCATTTACTAGCCGACTTTTGACGCCAATAATCCTCCTCCATAGCAAAAAAATTAGTTAAGATGAGCACTAGCTTTATTCATACTAACAAGATTAGTCTCTGAGGGATCAACTTCATAAAGCTGCTCCGCCTCTCTAACAAGGTTCGAGTCATCCTGTACGCGATCAAAGATGTTCCCGAAAGTATCTTTATTCCAAACGTTGAGGTGGTCCTTTAAAAGTTTCAGCTTATTTTGAACCCGTCTTATCCCGCGGCAAGGCTCAGGAGCTTCCCACCTACTGTTAACAACCGCCTGGAAGCTCGGGTGTTTTTCCCACATACATTGAAAGCAGAAGGAAGATGACCAGTCTCTTGGGACATCTTCGTTTTGACTAGCATTGGCGAGTGGTCCGACAAGTGCTTAGCCAAATGTAAAACCCTGCTTTGAAATCCAAGGTCACTCCATCCTGGTGAAATCATAACCCGGTCCAACCATTTCCATTTCAAACCACGATTCCATGTGTATTTAGTTCCTTCAAAGTTTAAATCAACCAAGCCACAACCCTCAATATATTCCTTAAAATCCTCCACTGCACCACGTAGTAACTTATCCATACTCTTAACTACGTTAAAATCGCCTCCAACAATCCAAGGATCCGGGGTTGCAAGTCCCGAGAGAGTACTCCATAAGTTCCTCCTTTGATCCCATGTATGGCGTGTATAAACGAAACTGCTAAGAGCAGTCCGCGGTATATTGGCATGCTTGAAGCTCATGTGAAGGACCTGTTCATCATCCAAGATAGGGAGCAAGTTAATATCAGAATTATAAAAACACCAAATATGGTTAGAACAATTAGAAACAAAATTTTCAAAGGCTAATCATCTACAAATATAGTGACTATTTAACTTACATAGAAGGTTTTTTTTTTTAACCAAATTTCTTAGATAACACTTTTCATCTTTGTCACCAATTCCTCTAATATTCCAAATTAAGATATCAATCATTTTAAAGATGTAGAGGATTTGAGACTTCCTTTTGCTCCACAAGCCATGGTTCAACTACGCAAGACCCCCGGTTCAACTTGCTGCTGCTGCTGTTTGTCTTTTACATTCTTCTTAACCTTGCGAGCAGTGGATTCAGTGTCCGAATGTGAAAGATTGCTATCGCCAGCAAGCTTCGCATCCTACAAGAGCTGTGAGTCCAACACATATCCCCCTCAACAGCCTTCTCTTTGTTTTTAACTCAGGGAGAGAGGGTACCGGCTGGTTGTCTAAAGCATTAAGCGGATAGTTAGGGATGGCTTTACTTGTCCCAACTACCGTAGCCCCATCAATATTATTCGGGGGTTACCAACATGTGTCGCAGTTTTAAGTCCCTCCAAATAGTTACCACAATCTTTCAAATATTGTTCACCTCTAAATTCGTAAAGTAGTTTCTCAGCCTATAAGTGTGTGAGGTTAGTATCCATTTTGAGGGATTGATCGAAATCAACCTCCTCATCTCGAGAAGTTGCCTTCTCGTTCTTATTTCCCTCGGACCTGTCGACACTCGCAGGCCGCTGCTCATCATGAATATCTTTAGTGCCCTTTCCCTTGGCATTGATCTTCCATGTTTCCTGGTTAGCGATGGTCGCTTCCTTATCTTCCAACCCAGACTGTTCTCCAATTTTTGCAGGTACCTCAGAATCGGATGTATCATTATTGTCATCACTGAGAGCTGCAAACCTGTTCTCCTGAATTCTGATGGACTTATTCACATTATTATCAAGTTTCTTCAATATTCCGACCCTACCATGCTTCAGCTTCTTGGCAATAGGTTCCTGAGGTTGCTTCTCCGAATTCTTCTTAGCCAGGACCCAAACCCCCTCATGTTGGTTTGTTCTCCGCTTCTCACTTTTCTCTTGAAAGTGAGCCTTAGGTGAATTATTATCATTACCATCCCGGTCATTGTTATCAAGTTCCAAAAACTCATGAGTATCGTCTTCTGCTGGATCGTTAAAGCCCTTGCATTCATTGATTCCATGACCCAAACGGCAACACTTATTACCATATCTAGGTAATTTGGTGAATTTCATTTCTTGCTCGAAAAACAAATCACCATACTTGATCGGAACAAACTTTCTTAGGGGTTTAGATAAATCCAATTCCACATAAACCCGAGGTTCATCAGCATTATCCGTTTTAGCCGTGGCCTCGTCACACCTGATTGCCTTCCCAATGATCGTAACCAATTTCCAGATACCATCTTTGTGTACTAGCCGTGACGGAAAATTCGGGAAAGAAATCCAGGCTGGAGTGATCGGAGAATCGATGTTAAGATTGAACTCCGGCGACCACTTCATCACACACATAGGGTAATCCCTAAAGTGCCAAACCTCCTTTATAAAGAGCCTTACATAGTCGTCAAGATGGCTGCACCGGATAAGAACATGGTTACAGTTCAACAGGCTGAGCCGTACCTCTCCCTTGAAGTCGATCTTAGAGAAATAAAATCAAACCTGGCCCATTGTTGGATAACCGTGGGCAAATTTCCCAACAAGCGTAAGCTTGAATCTGTTGTTGAGGATCTCGTACTCCTCGTGAGAAAACACCAATCCGGCTATCCCTTAAAATTGATGATAGTACCTAGCGGCATGAAAGTTAAGAAATCAAAACTTTTGAGGCGTGCCTTCTCATCAAGGAGAAGGAACGCGTCACACTCTGTGTTTCCTACGTGTTCAGCAGTATAGGTGCCTGCTGCATGAATAGTGGTTGTGGGAGGTGCAGGAGGCACGATGGTCTGAGCAGGGGTACCACCAATCTGAGCGATAGCGTGAGCAGCAGCGGTGGACGGATTCTCGGCGGGAGCGTGGAGCCCGCTGTCCGCTATGACGGCAAAGTGATGGGCGACGGTTGGGCCGCTAAAAATTGGGTGGTCTGTGGTGAAGAGTTGGCGATTGTCGTGAATCGCCTACCTAGAGAGAGAATTGGAAGAATTTTGTTTTTTGGTCGGCGCATACTCTGAATTTGATTTTTAAAGATTTTGTATCAAAATTTGATTGGTTGAGAAGTAAGTACAAGAATTGCAAACAAATTGTGAAGTATATTATCAATCATGGACATGCTTTAGCTTTATTTTAGGTAAATTCGCAACTCGAATTGCTAAAAGTTGCCAAAATTAGATTCGCTTCACACTATATTCTTCTTAAAAGGTTAGTTACCTATAGAGAGGCTCTTGCTACAACAGTTGTGCTGAATTCATGGAGAGAATGGATGAAACATAGTGATGAAATAACGAGATTAATGGGATCTTCGGTTGCTAACACAATTATGGACAATGATTTTTGAGAAGGTGTTGAAAATATTATAAAAATAACTAAGCCTATTGATTTGTTGATCAAATTTTGTGATGGTGAAGGCTCCAAAACGGGAGAAATTTATGAGAAGATGGATACGATGCTTGGTAACAAACATTCAGAATGCTTTTTTGATATGAAGAAAATTATTGAAGAGAGGTGGACAAAGATGAACTACACCATTCATTGCCTTGGTTTTACATTGACACCTAAGTTTTATGATTCAAACAATCGGGAAACTCCTGCTCCAGGAGGAACATTAAGAAAGGCTCTAAATAAAGATAAATAAATTATTAAAGTTGTACTGACAGTGTCTACTAAAATAGCTAAAACAGGGATGGACAAAAGCTCTTATGTGTACAGTGTAAAACCTTTCACATAAAAAAAAGAATTTATTCTCTTCCAACAGCTCAAGTACGTAGTGACTATGTATGCAATTGATTGGTGGTTCCTTTATGGGACTGAAAATCCAGAACCAGGTGAGGTGGTAAAGAAAGTTTTATCTCAACCTATAGGTAGTTTTTCGGCTGAAAGAAATTGAGTATTTACTCTTACATTCATAATGTAAAGAGAAATAGACTTAATTGCTCAAGAGCTGATATCATTCAAATATTCGTCTTCAATCAAGGTTTAGTGATAATTACAAAGGTGGTCCCCATAAGAACTGGGATATGAATCCTGATGATACTTATCTAGAGGAATCTTATGCAAAACTTTAAGAAATGACTTGGGCGCCACCGGAAGATCACAATTCTAAAAATTTGAAGGAAGATGAAGATGTTTATGATCATAGGATGATACGAATGTATCCCAAGAGACTTTGAAGTAGTCTCAGACTCATAGGAAAATTAGAGATGAGAATGAGAATTACGAAAAAATCAACTGGGTTGTGGAACTATAGAGAGGAAGAGATTGCAGAAGATACCTTGGAAATTAAAAGTTTTGTTATTGATGCGTTTTTTAGGAAACCCCTTACAATAAATAGAGCAGATATCTCGACTAACAAGACTCTCAAAGGAAAGATATATAACTACTCGAAGACTATCCTTAAGTTAGTAAATATTGAATCATATCAATCCTATCTAATCCCTACTCTTCTCTCTCGATATTGTGCATCTCTCTCTATATCACTCCCTTACCCATCAACAACCACCTTGTCCTTAAAGTGCAAATTGGGAAAAAATTTACGAATATGACTCACCGATCCCCAAGTGGCATCATCGAGATTTCGATCTAACTAGCTAACCTGCCATTGCTTTTCTTGTATACCATTACGTAGCATTTTCCGTGCCTTATAAAACTTTAACCCCTTTGCATCATGGTTTAATCGCTCCACGCGAGATAAATACTGGATAGGGGGGTTCGGTGATGGGTTAGATGATAGCGTCTGTTTCAGAGTCGGGTTAGGCAGCCGTGGCATCGAGGATGGCGGCGCATAGGGAGTCACCCCTGGCATGGAAGGGCCTCGCAACACGGTGTTCTGTCCACCCAATTGGCGTGTAGGTAAGGGCGAAGACCAGGCCTGATGTTTGGCTTCCAATTCCTTACTAAAGCATAAAATACCGATAAGGAGTTAGGTTTTAGTAATATAATATCGTGTTGCAAGTGCTGCTTCAGTCCATCATGAAAGAGGGATTGTACATTCGCCTTAGAAACATCTCCTAGGGTAACCAAAACCTTCTCAAAAGTGGTTTGATACTCCAAAATGGATTCCATCTGTTGGACCTTTGCAAGCTTTCCGAAGTAATCCACATGATTTAGACGGTGGAAACAAAGCTTAAACTTGATGATAAAATCCTTCCAGGAATCCAATAAGTTGTTGCATTAACACCATCAAAACCAATCTATGCAGGACCCTCAAGCAGTAGACCCTCAGTGGGCAATCGCGATTCCTCCGGGACATCGTAAAAAATAAAGTATTTGTGTGCCTAAAAAAGCTACCCCAAGGGATCTGTGCCATCACATTTTGGAATCCCCGATTCGTATTTTTCTGATAGGATTAGAGAAGAGGGTGGAATTAGATTTACCAATCCGATTCGAGCCAGTAAAATCAGAATCTACCCGTATTTTTTCTACACGAGATAACACGACGGTCAAGTCAGGTTGTAATTTCTGGACTGTCTGATTAAGTTACTGCAGAGCCATAGTATGGGAAAGTATCTGCACATCTAATTTATGTTGAAATTCTATGAAACGCATTTCACCGACGGATTTCGCCATTGAAGAGACTTCGGAGTAGTCTCGGATACGTAGGAAAATCAGAGATGAGAATGAGAATTCCGAAAAGGCCAACTGGTCCGTGGAACTATAGAGAGGAAGAAATTGTAGAAGAAAGCTTGGAAATTAAGAGTTTTGTTATTAATACGTTTCTGATGCAACCCCTTACAATAAATAGAGAAGATATCTCAACTATTAGGACTCTCAAAGGAAAGATATGTAACTACTCAAAGACTATTCTTAAGTAACTAAATATTGAATCATATCAATCTTATCCAATCCCTATTCTTCCCTTTTGATATCGTGTATCTCTCTCCTGTTGGGAAAAACAAGATCAGAAAGCGCACCGAAATTTAAAATTTTTCCCAAAAATCATGATCGGACTTGCAATTTCTATTTCCAATCTTAGGGATTCAAGAATTTACGAGAATCGACGCTTTCTTGACATGTTTTGAGCCACCCTCAAATGCGCTTCATGCGGTAATGGCAACTCTCGTCCCTCGAAATGATTCTTTCTCCTAGATTCCACGATAGGTCTCCTCTAGAGTAGTAATCCACACCAGTCCTAGATTCAAATCATGTGAGTGAGCATGCTAGTACAATGACATGTGTAAAGAAAGAAACAGGAAACGAGAAGAAAGAAAGCAAGAGAATTCTCCAAAATTCTTAAAGCCATGTAGATTCCCTTTTCACGCGTAAGAGGAAAAAATTGAACCCCCTTGTCTATATATAGGGTAGGGTTCGATCCCTTCAAGTCTTGTGGGAATCGGATTCCTACTTTGATTTTTCTTCTATATTTTCTTTCTCTCCAAGTAATAATCTCTTACCTAGATAAGATATTATTCTTCTAAAAAAAAAAAAAGTTCATAATTAATTAGGAATATTTAATTATTCCAAGAGTAATTAAATATCTTATTCCAATAATATTTATTCTAATCATATTAGAATTAATATTTACTAGAATAATAAATAGAAGATATTCAGTATTTATTTATTCCAATCAAATTAGAACAACTAATAACTAAATATTTAGAATTAATTCTCTAATTAATTCCTTGAAGGGCTTTCGAATTAATTCTTAGTTAATTCTAATGGGCTAAATTAATTCTCTAATTAATTTTATTTGGCTTTATAATTAATTCTCTTAATTAATTATATTAGGGATTGATAATTAATTCTCTAATTAATTATACTTGGGCTTTATAATTAATTCTCCAATTAATTAACACATGGTCCAATTTTACAGTTGGACCACACGCCCAAACTTGAGCTCACGTGCCACACGTGTACTTCTACATGTGTGGTCTCGTTTCGATCAACTATTTGATCTTTTCTTCAATACCCTTTGAACCTGGCATTTTTTGTGTGACCCCCTAGGTTCATTTTCAGTTAGCAGTGAGCCTAATTAATTAATACACTTTATCAATTAATTAGTTCACAGATCACATGACCATAGTCTAGCAACAGGTGTGTGACCCCTACCCGAACAATGAATATATATTTGAAAGAACCTTTCAGTCAATGGCAGCTGTGAGGTACGATCCTCCTACCATCCCATCTCTCGATTAAGATCTAGGGCATGGGAATAATGAGAGCGCCACTAATCTCGATCGTAAAGCTAATTTCTTCATATCTATTTAGTCTCAATCCAAGAAACCTTTTTCTTGATATCTCGATCCACTACCTCGGCCGAGGCTTTAGAATGGCATATGAACAACTTATGAAATAATAGATCTTTTTGCATTAAAGCAAGTGTAGGTCCTTTGTTGATTCTCATATGCTTCCATGTGCCACTTGTGCAGTCTCAGCACAAACCTTGAATCAGTTGTCTCATGAGACATCCTTTAAAGCTTATACCAAAGGCTATAAAGTTAGCTCACAAAGCATCAATGGAATCTCAAGTCAAAGGATTACTTTACTCACGCCCTTGACCGGTGAGATATTTCCTACTCTGGAAGTTTTCTCTTCCTGAAGTAGAAACTTTCTTTCCCATTTAGGAATCTTCTCACGCAGGACACCTCAGTGTACCCGTTCTAACAACAAACACCCTCATGTATTGTGTACGCATCAGCTTATGCACTTTACACCCCATGAAACAAGATGATCCTTCTTAAGGATGCAATCCCACGTGCAAGTCTCAATCGAGCATAATCAACACTCCCACTATTTGTTGGACTCATCGACTTGGAGTGGTTTCTAATGCGGCCTTGAGCTAGGGCTTGTTTCATGTGTCATTCACCTAATGACAAAGTCCCTAACAGCCTTATAGATTAGGGGAGTTCTAAAACATACGCTCATAATGGAAACACACAAAAAACCTATTACATATAAAGAAGTGTTTGCCTACGATAATAATCAATTGTGTATTATTCAAAGATTGTCTGTGATATAAGGCAAGTCCCAAAGAAGATTATAACCAATCGGCTTTCTAGGGTACTATTCCTAACAATCTCCCACTTGCTCGTAAAAGCCATTTAGGTACTTTAAGTCCTATCTTCTCAAGATGTACTTTGAGAGCCTATTGACTTTGGGCGTTTCCAATGTGGATCTGCTATGTTCTCTGCTGATGCGACCCTCTTATTTACACATCTCCTAGAAAACAACTTTTTCCTTATGAAGTGATTCATAATCACGTGTTCAGTCTCTTGTTGAGGTCTTGGTTCTCATACTTGAGCAACCACCCATTTAATCAGACAATATGATAATGGAGTTATCTCATGCTAGGAACTTCATCTAACTAGTTATGTAACATCCCACTCATCCGGCCGTACAGGTACGTCGTAATGGAAGAGCTACGTGCGCATTTAAATTGTTTAATTATGCAAATTATATGCCTTTTATATTATTTATGTGTTATCTTTGAATTATTTGAATTATTATTTGAACCTTATATGGAATATTTGAACGTTTACGCCCTATTTGCCTCGTTTTCTATCCGTTTTAATCCGTTTTCATTTGTGATTTTTGTAATTATGTGCTATGCATGAATTATATATTTCATGAATGTGCTCTTATGTTCGTTGCATGTTTTTGAGTTCATTTGATACGGTTTTCGAACCGTTTTATTTGTTAGGGACTTAATGGTCAAACTTGTTTTAGCGCATCTTGGGTTCCGGAAGGCGTTACTCGAGCTCGGGAATTTGGATTTGAATTTTGAAAGATGCGCCGGACTCATAACAAAGAAAGGAAGACTAGGAACCTAGCCTCATATTTTTCTAAGTCCGTTTGATCCTCTGAATTTTGCCCGAACCGAGCCTGTGTGACAGATTTGCCACCTTTCAATAAAATGGCCATATCTCCCTCATCCCTTGACCAAATCAAGTAAAACCAGGGCCCACACTCCACTAACTCAACCCTCTATCCTTCTACCACTCCGTCATTTTGAAATTCAGCAGCCAAGAATGGGGAAAGAAGCAGCAAACCCAGACCAAGGAAGAAGGAAGAGAAAAGAGGGCTGACACTATTCACTTTGCCAATTTCTTGCTCGTTCCACCTCCGATTCACCTGAAATTTGAAAGGTAAGTCCATGATTTTAATATCCACCTTCTTGTCTTTCTTTTAAGCATATCTTTCTGAATTTCATGGAGATTAAAGCATGTTATGATCATGTGCATGAATAGTTAGGTTATATGCATTTCTTTGATGAATTCATCCTATCCTTGAGTTTTCTTTTGATTTAATGCATCTAATATGTTCATAAGACCTCCATTTATGTTTCCTTGAACTTGATTTTATGGTCGATGAGTTATATTGAAGTTACCATTGATGAATTTTGCATGAACTTGTTTGAGCATCTCCTCCTTTCTTATGAGTTTAGCTTCGGTTTTTGCATGATTTAGGGCATGAATCTTTGAATCTTTGCTACATAAACCTTGTATGATGTGTTGGTTTGGTTTTGGAATGGTTTTCTTGGTGTTTCAGGGCTGGAACAGGGGATGGAATTCGAAAATTCCAGCCCTGCGTGGGCTAACGCCCGTTAGGGTCTTTTGTTTGTTGGGGCTATAATGGCCGTTAGTCAGCAGCTGGGGCTACTGTATTGAGTAGCGGTCGTTAATCAGGTTGTGAAGGGATGGGACTAACGGCCGTTAGTCCCCCGAGTCCAACCGTTTGTGTGTTGTTGTCATTTGTTTGTTCGTTTCGCTCGTTTTCCTCCCCGATCTTGATCCTAATGTGATGTATACTTGTTTATATGTATGAAATGTTGTTCTATGACTTGTTAATGCATGAATATGATATGTTTTATATTTGAATAATGTGTTATGCATGTGGTATTAAGTTTATAGGTTCATTTAACATGAAATGTGCATTATATGACTTAATATGCTCATTATGTGAAGTTGGCGAACTTGTTTAATGTGAAATATATCTATTATGAACTCATATGACCTATTTGATATCACATTGCATTCATCATGCATCATTAGCATCCATATGCATTTGTCGAGTGTCTAATTGGTTCATTTTGAGTCTAAGTTTGTTGTTTGCTCTTTGTTTTGTCTTTAGGTTTATTTTGTAGGTGACGAGGAGGAGTTTTAGAAGTCTTCCGGTTCGTTGCGTTCGGTTTGGTCGACAAGGTGAGGTTTTCTTTCTTTTAGTTAGGGTCTAGACCGCCTAGCCTAGGAGGGATTTTTGTTTGTCACCCATTCACTATAGCTTGGTGGGTGTGTGGAGTTTCCATTTCGTTACACGTGTCGGGCTATGGTGCGAGGGATCTAGTGCCCTGCATTCCGGGGTGCTACATCCTAAAGTGGTATCAGAGCTCTTGGTTACAAAATCAGAGCTCTAGCGTCGTGTCGGGTCTGTCTAGTTCGTTCGGCTTAGGGGTATGTTCTTATTTGCTTTCACTCTCATCATTTATGTGAATTATTTACGTTATTTGTATTACTTATGTTGATTGTTCACATGAACATGCACTAAACCCTGCACGTATTGGTATTTTGGAATTATTTTCTTATTTCAGGATGGTGTCTCAACATCAACATGTGCCATCGAAAGATGGGCACGAGAAACGAGTAACCTCGGTCCAGAAAAGGTTTACAGAGTTTGATCCACCGAAGTGGTTTGGAGATAACGATGTCAAGGCCGAGGAATGGATTTTCGAGATTACTTAGATTTGACATATAATTTTGGGGATGTCACAAGAGAAGATGATTTGCGCTTCCTGTTTACTCCGAGGCCAAGCTTCAATGTGGCTTAAAGAAATAAGAATAAAATTGGAAGAATCCGGAGAAGAATTTACGTGGGAGAAATTCATTCGAGAATTCTACTATAAATACATTCCTCCAAGTGTGATAGTTAAAAGACTTCAGGAATTTTTGGATCTCTAACAAGAATTAAAGATGCTGGACGATCTTATATCGGAACTTGAAAGTTTGGGAGCCGACAAGGACTTCCCTAAAGTTTGGAACTATATACAAGTGCATCGGGATAATATTTACCAGGTTTTTTAAGCTTCACGGGTGCATACATGGTCCGAGGAAGTTAGAAAGGTGGTTCAAGTGGAGATGGATAATCGACCGTTAGAGTCTCACACTTCATATGTGGGACAAGGATCGAGTTCGAGTTCGGGAAAAAGATTCGTAAAACAAAGAAAATCTAAAGAATTCCAAGATGTCAACGACACTAAGAAGAAGAGGAAGCTACGACTATAGAAGACGGATTCGATACTTTTCCCACAAAAAATAATTCAATGCTCCTATTGCCAAGGCCCGAACCATACCAAAAAAGTTTGTAGGAAGAAATTAGGTGTATGCTTCAAGTGTGGAGAGCTGGATCACAAGGCGAGTACTTGCCTGAAGAATAAGGATCCGAAGCCTATGAAGAAGAGCTATCGTTCCAAGACTTTGAGCCGAATTCAAGTAGATGCAAGTGAAGATGAAGAATTAGATGCCAAGCTCGACACTACCACCACGGTGAAAGGTACACTAAGCATTCATAACATGTCTTATATGCATCTTTAATCTTGGGGGAAACCCACTTTTGTGTTACCTTTCTTTCTTCGTTGCGCCCTTGGTACTTGCTCGTTGCTTGCTTATGGTTTCCTTTCCTTTTGTGTTGACTCCCTCCTTGGAGAGAGTTTGGTGAGGCGAGAGTCCGAGAGTGTCGATGAGTTAAGAGGGCCTTGCTTGCCCTGTTGTTTTATTTAAAGGTACCTAGTGGGGTACAGAGCGGCCTGAGGCGTGGGCTGGTTGGTCGAGTGCCGAGTTGAGCCAGAGGTTACTTCTGTTAGGAATAGTGCCCTAGAAAGCCGATTGTATATCCGCTTTGTGCTTTTCCTTATTGTAATCACAGACAATCTTTGAATAAAATAACGAATTGAGGCAACACTTCTTTATATGCTCTTGTTTGGTATGCGTTTACTTTAGCTGTGCATGTATGAGAACTTCCCTAATCCTGATGACTTTAGGACTCTACCATTTAGGTGAAATGGTTCATGAAACGAGCCCTAAATCACATAAGTCATGATTAGTAAAATACTCCAAGCCGTTGAGTCCTACAGACAGTGGGAGTGTCAACCTGACTCCTCTAAGGCTTGCTTGTGGGATCATGCCCTTAAGAAGGACCACCTTATTTCATGGAGGTGCAAAGTGTATAGTTGATACGTGCGTGATACATGAGGGTGCTTACTTTAATAAGTAAGTTCACTGAGGTGCCCCGTGTGAGAACATTCCTAAATGGGAAAGGAAGTTTCTATTTCAGGAAATGGAAACTTCCAGATTAGGAAATATCTCACGAGTCATTGATGTGATTAATTGATCCTTAGACTTGAGGTTCCTTCTCACTTTATGAGTTAACTCTGTAGTCTTAGGTATAAGCTTTAAAGGGTGTCGCCTTAGATAACTGATTCAAGGCTTATGCTGGGGCTGCACAAGTGATTCATGAAAGTGAATGAGAATCAAGAAAGGACCTACACTTGCATTTGCAAGGTGATCTCTTATTGTGTAAGTCATTCATATGCCATATGGAGTCCTTGGCCAAGGCAGTAGATCAAGACATCAAGAAAAGGGTTTCTTGGATTGAGATCAAATGGATATGAAATGCACTTAGCTTTAAGACCGGATTATTAGGGTTCTGATTATTCCCTTGCCCTAGATCTTGGTTGAGAGATAGTAAGTAGGAGGATTGTATCTCACATGAATCAATGACTTAAAGGTTCTGTCGAATCCGAACATTCCAATTCAGCTAGGGGTTAAACACCTGTTGCTAGACTATGGTCGTTTAATCTGTGGACTGATTAATTAATTAGTGAATTAATTAATTGGGGTCACTGCTAATTGAATTGAGAACCTAGAGGGTCACACACAACAACTTGGTTACATGAGTTGAGGCTTAAAAATGATTAAACGAGTTAATCGAGCCTAAGGGGTTCCACACGTGTGAAATCACACGTGTGGCTCACGTGATTGGACACGTGTCATTAAGACACGTGTGCCACACGTGATTATGTGATGTTAAATAATTAATGTGTTAATTATTTAATAGACTTTGGTTTAATTTTGAATTAAAAAGAAAGTCTAATTTTGGAGAAAATAATCTAGTTAATTAATTATGAATTAATTAATTAGATAAAAATAAGTTATTTATTTTATAATAAATAAAGTATAAAATTATCCAAAAATAGTTTGGATATTTTTAGCTCTCTTAAAAGTTGACTAGAATTAGAATTCAAAGTCAAAGTTGGAAAATACTTGATGATCAAGTAATAGGAGAGAGAGGAACCAAATCCTTTCCCAACTAGGATTTGGATCGGCACCCTCTCTCTATAAATAGGGGAGCTCGAGCTCCTTATGGAGCTAATTGACAATTCTTGGTTCATGTGTTGAACACCATCCTTTCTCCAAGATTAAATTAAACCTCAGGTTAAGCCTAAACACTAACTAGAGAACTAGCATCCTTACTAGTTAGATTGTGATCAAGTTGGTGGACTTTCTCTAGAGACTTCAAGTTAGAAGTTTGAAGATTCGAGCTTTACCAAGGAGAGGGGATAAAGCCGCGAGAAGAGCGTTCTTGGGTGGCTTGAAACGCTTCAAGAAAGAATAAAAGAAAAGTAAGTTTTCTATCTTTACGAATTTGGTTACACGATTGCGAGTTCAAGGTCCTTTTGTTGGGAAAATTTTTTAAATTCCGCTGCTTTCTGATTCGTGTTTTCCAACAAGTGGTATCAGAGCCACCTCGTTAATCGTGTTTCTGATTCGTCTCAATTATACTGAATTTGGTAGAAATTCTTAGGCTTGATGCGATTGAGTATTTGTAATTGTTTTAGAAAGCCTGAATTACGAAACTGTAGTTTTTCCTGAAAGTTTCTGAAAATTGGTTTTTATAAAATTTAATTTTGAAAAACAATTTTAGATTTGAAACTGTATAAACTGTTTTTGGATTTCTTGGATTGGTTTTGCTTTTGAACGAAAACACGAAACGAAAACCCGGATCGCGACGAACACGCGAAACCCCGCGCGCGAAGGCGTCGCGCGCGCGGGCTTTGCGCGCACCGCCCGCCTGTGCTGGGCGTGCGCAAGGGCAACCGCCCAGGCCTGGCCGGGACAGACCGGCCAGCCGCCCAGCTCCTCCCGCACGCCTGTGCGGGAGCCTTCCGGGCGCGCCTAGGCGCGCCCGCCCAGGGCGGCCGTGACTGGCCGCCCACCCCGCCCGCATGCTTGCGGGAAAGCCGCGCGCAGCAGCGCGCGCAGCGCTCGCACTCGCGAGGCCTTGGCCGCGCGCTGTGCGCGCCTGTCGCGCGCGCCGCGTGCGTGCGGTCTTCTCCGCGTACGGGTCCCGTTTTTGCGATCCGACCTTTTCGTGTTTCGTGCAATCCAGTCCCAATTTTATTTTAATTTTAAAATTTTATTTTTGAATATTTATTTTAATTTTTGAATAAAACTTAAAATTGGGATTTTTGAGAAATTGAAACGGTTTATATTTTGGAAAAATACATCTTGATAAAATTATTAATTTTCAGAAATTAATTGGAATTTTATTTGTTTTGGTAATTTGGGATTTATTGAAAACTTTTATAAATAGGACTCGCATCAAGTCGTGTTTTAAGCTATTAGAGCTTAAAGCGAGAATTTTAATTTATTGGTTAAATTTAAATTCTTGCAAAAAGCATGTTAGGTGATCATGGGTTTAGATCTATGTATGGTTTTAATTTATGCACATGGATGGTTTAAATTGGGGTTGGAGCCCTATAGTTGCGTTTTTCAATTGAGGTTGGAGCCTCACTTATGTGCGTACTGTTATGTGATTTATTATGTGGCTTTCCATATTACTGTTTTTGAGGCCGGGGTATGCCCCGTGTAATTGTCTAAGGCCAATATGAAGATTGAGCCTTATTACTTTATGTCTTTTTCTTTTTATTGTAATTTGAGAGTAGAGATAGGTGGTGAGGTTTTATTTTCATTTTGGAGACAATGCACCCATGGAGTAAGATGGACCACATTCAAGTAACAAGGAGGCCATAAGTGAAGACCCCTCAAAATGTTAGGGAGGGGGAATCTCAATTGTTAAATGTAATAGAGATAGGGCTCGTATTTTGTTACCGCTTTCCCTTATGTGATTTGAACTGTTTATGTGGCATGTATGTTAGAACTTGTGATTGTGGAGTGGCTCCCACATATCACGCATAAGATAGGTAGAACCCATGATCATTACATGTTAGTATCATGCTAGGACATGTTATCTGTTTATGTGCTTGTTTGAAATGCATTTAAGTGTACTTGCATTAATCAAGACTAATAAAATTGGATAACATATATGTTGGTGAGGTCAAACCGGACAACTCTCCGGTTGATTCGAAAATTCCCATTAAATATTGAGCTAATTTCGAACAAATAGGTGTTTAATTCGAGATGCAAATTTTGAATTAAATTCCTAGCATTCCATCAATAGGTTTTAAGTTTAGTAAGTGAAGCTAGTTATTGTCCGCGAGTCGTGGGATAGCTAGTGGAGCTTATTAGTTCTTAGTTACCTAATTGATCATTTTAAATGATCAATATTTCGTGGTCAATTTTAGCAAGGGCGATGTCCGCGAGTCGTGGGTCGTTCGAACTAAGTTTTGGTCATGATCTTATGATTGATGGGTCTAGCTTAACGCCTAAGTAAATATGGATGTCGCACGAGTCGTGGGTCCATATTGAAAGATAGGTGATGCAAAAACAATTACTAAGAGTTCTAAAGGTGTTAGAATTGGTAAGCTGTACCTACCTAGGGTTCTTACTTAGAATGTCCGCGAGTCGTGGGTTCGAGGTAAAATGCCTAGGATCTTAGTACCCATTGGGAAACGCGTTCCTCTTAGATCTTTGGGAATTCTAGATCTTTGAAAAACAGTGGGAGCTACATTAGATTAAAGACCTTATCTTTTTTATATCGTTATAATTCAGCATGCTCACTAGTTCTCTGATTTACCATTTAGGTCGTAGATTCTGTGATTCTCTACGTGTTTTGAAATGGCAACCAAAAACCCTCTTGTATCGATCCTCGAGTCAAACAAGTTGACTGGTCCCAACTATTCTGATTGGCTGAGGAATCTAAAAATAATTTTAGATTCTGAGAAGAGAACTTATGTTCTCTTCGAAGGGGAGCCTAGTCCCGAAGGGGAGGCTCCCACTCGGGCCGAGCGGGATGCGATTCAGAAGTGGAAGGATGATAATCTCCAAGCCCGTTGCCTTATGTTGGCTAACATGTCTCCGGACTTGCAAAGGCAACATGAGGCCATGGAATTTGCTTGGGAGATTTACGACCACTTAGAGCAACTTTACCGCCCTCATGAACGTGTTACAAGGCATAACACTTCAAAGGAATTGTTCCACTTGAGAATGAGGGAAGGTTCAAGTGTCCATGAATATGGACTCAAGTTTCTTGCCCTTACTGAGAAACTTGCTTCCATGGACATGCCACTGAAAGATGAGCTTTCAGTAGATTTGTTGCTAGCTTCGCTCCCACCGTCATTCAACCCATTTGTCCTTAACTTCAACATGAATCATGCTAGTGCTACTGTAGCTGAGCTGATTACTTAGCTTGTGACTGCTGAAAGCACGATCAAGAAGGACAATAAGGTTTTGATGGTGAATGCTCCATCTTCCTCTTCTGGGCCTTCTAAAGGTAAGGGTAAGAAAGCCCAAAAGAAGAAGAAGAAACCCCTTAGGCCCACTGGTGGCATTTCGAAGGGGAAGGCCCAAAAGAAGAAGCGTGATCAGAAAGAGGATGTTTGCTTCCATTGTGGCAAAGCGGGACATTGGAGGAGAAACTGCCCAGAGTACAAGGCTACTCTAAAGAAAGGTATCTTTCTCGTTGAAGTAAATCTGTCTATTAATTCTAGTTCTTGGGTACTTGATACCGGTTGTGGAACTCATATCTGTAATGATGTACAGATACTAAGTGATGTTCAACAACTAAAAGAAGGAGAATGTGTCTTGAAGATCGGCGATGGCTCAAACGTTGAAGCTCGAGCTTTAGGCACAATTAGATTAGATTTAGGTAGTTTTGAGTTAGTATTAAATAAGGTCCTTTATGTACCGAGCATTATTCGTAATATAATTTCAGTTCCAATATTAGATTGTGAAGGATATGAAACTTATATTAAGAATGGTAAATATTTTATCAAACGGAACAACTCTTCCGTTCATATCGGTACTCTAAGTAATGGACTTTACCTAACTCAAAATATCAATATTATGAATATACAACGAGAAACGAAGCGTAAGAGAGATGACAAAGTTTCAGCTCCCTTATGGCACGCTAGATTAGGACACATTTCCAAGAACAGAATTAGCAAGATAAACACTTTAGGATCATTCTCTGAAAAAGATCTCAAAGAGTTAACTTCTTGCGAATCCTGTCTCAAAGGAAAAATGTCCAAAGTCCCTTTTAAAGGAACTGTGGAACGTGCCACTAAGGTTTTGGATTTGATCCATACTGATGTTTGTGGACCGCTTAGTGTAAGCACTAGAAACAATCATCAGTACTTCATAACCTTTACTGATGACTTTAGTCGGTATGGTTATGTACACTTAATGAAGTATAAATCTGAAGCTTTTGAGAAATTCTTAGAATTTCAAAAGGAGGTTGAGAACCAAACTGGTCACAAGATCAAAGCACTTCGATCTGATCGAGGAGGCGAATATCTTAGTGAAGAATTCCTTAATCATCTCAAGGATAATGGGATTATCTCTCAGTGGACTCCTCCGGGAACTCCTCAGCTTAATGGAGTTTCTGAGAGAAGGAATCGAACCCTACTTGATATGGTTCGTTCCATGATGAGTTTCACTGACTTACCACCTTCTTTCTGGGGTTATGCCCTAGAAAGTGCAGCAAAGATTTTGAATCTAGTTCCCTCTAAGTCAGTCCCTAAGACGCCCTATGAAATGTGGCATGGTAAAATCCCTAGTTATTCTTACTTAAGAATTTGGGGTTGTCCTGCTTACGTGAAGAGGACAGTGGGAGATAAGTTAGAATCTCGTTCTAACTTATGCTAATTTGTAGGTTATCCTAAGGAATCCATAGGATACTACTTCTATGATCAATCTGAGCAAAAGGTGTTTGTTTCCAGAAATGCTACTTTTCTGGAGGAACCGTTCCTTAAAGAAAAGCAAGGCAAGATCATAGAATTAGAAGAAGTAAAAAGCGACCCCATACCACCCACTGAAGAAACGTCCCACTCTGATCAACCACAACCAATCACGAATTTCGATACACATGAAAATCCTCCTCTAAGGCGTTCTGAACGCAATCCTAGACAGCCGGAGAGATGGTATGGATTCTTCCATGAAATCTCTCAAAAGGATAATGATCCTTCAACATATGAGGAGGCACTTTCAGATTCTGAGTCTGAACAGTGGATAGAAGCCATGAAATCCGAAATGGATTCCATGAACTCCAACCAAGTTTGGACCTTGGTAGATTTGCCTGATGGGGTCAAACCCATAGGTTGCAAATGGATCTTTAAGAGAAAGCTTGGAGTTGATGGAAGCATTGCAGCCTACAAAGCAAGACTGGTTGGAAAACGATTCACTCAGAGACCCGGCGTGGACTTTGACGAAACCTTTTCACCAGTTGCAATGCAAAAGTCTATTCGGATCATGCTTGCCATTGCTGCATATTATGACTATGAGATATGGAAAATGGATGTGAAAACTACCTTTCTCAATGGTGACATTGACAAAGACATTTATATGGAGCAACCCATAGGTTTCACATTCAGTGGGAGTGAGCAAAAGGTTTGCAAACTCCAAAGATCAATCTATGGATTGAAACAGGCTTCTAGGAATTGGAACATTCGATTTGATGAATCAGTCAAAGCGTTTGGCTTCATCCAAATTTCGAATGAATCATGTGTGTATAGAAAGGAATTAGAGACCTCAGTGCAATTCTTAGTACTTTATGTTGATGACATCCTTCTTATTGGGAATTCGAAGGATGACATGAAAGTGACTAAGTTATGGTTATCGAACCAATTCGAGATGAAAGATCTTGGTGATGCGTCCTATATCCTTGGAATTAAAATCTATAGAGATAGATCTAGAAGGTTAATAGGACTATCACAATCGATGTACATTGACAAAGTATTGAAGAGATTCAATATGGAGTCAGCAAAGGTTAAGAACCTTCCTATGAGTGTAGGAACATGTCTTTCAAAGAAGATGTGTCCTAAGACTAACCTTGAGAAGGAAAGAATGACTCATACACCTTATGCATCAGCAATAGGTAGCATAATGTATGCAATGTTATGTACTCGACCGGATGTGGCTTATGCACTTAGTGTAACAAGTCGTTTCCAATCTGACCCTGGAGATGGTCACTGGGCTGCCGTGAAGAATATTCTTAAGTACTTGAAAAGTACTAAAGATTTATTCTTAGTTTACGGAGGTCAGAAAGATCTTACTGTCGAAGGATACTGCGATGCAAGCTTTGCATCTGACTTAGATGATTTTAAGTCAATGTCAGGATACATTTTCTGCCTAAACGGCGGAGCAGTGAGTTGGAAGAGTTCCAAGCAAACTACCACTGCAGATTCGACCACTGAGGCCGAATACTTAGCTGCAAATGATGCAGCGAAGGAAGGTGTTTGGATTAGAAACTTCATTCAAGAATTGAATGTTGTTCCTAGCATGAAAGACCCCATTACTGTGTTTTGTGACAACACTGGGGCGGTTGCTCAAGCAAGAGAACCAAGATCTCACCAACGGACCAAACACATTATGAGGAAGTATCACCTAATCCGTGATATTATCAAAAGAGGAGATGTGCTAATTGAGAGGGTCACATCAGCAGAGAACGTGGCAGATCCACTTACGAAACCCCTTAGTCGAGAAGCTTTCCAAGGTCATCTTCAGAAGATGGGACTTAGAGTAGCTTTAGAATGGCTTTGACGGGCAAGTGGGAGATTGTTAGGAATAGTACCCTAGAAAGCCGATTGTATATCCGCTTTGTGCTTTTCCTTATTGTAATCACAGACAATCTTTGAATAAAATAACGAATTGAGGCAACACTTCTTTATATGCTCTTGTTTGGTATGCGTTTACTTTAGCTGTGCATGTATGAGAACTCCCCTAATCCTGATGACTTTAGGACTCTACCATTTAGGTGAAATGGTTCATGAAACGAGCCCTAAATCACATAAGTCATGATTAGTAAAATACTCCAAGCCGTTGAGTCCTACAGACAGTGGGAGTGTCAACCTGACTCCTCTAAGGCTTGCTTATGGGATCACGCCCTTAAGAAGGACCACCTTGTTTCATGGAGGTGCAAAGTGTATAGTTGATACGTGCGTGATACATGAGGGTGCTTACTTTAATAAGTAAGTTCACTGAGGTGCCCCGTGTGAGAACATTCCTAAATGGGAAAGGAAGTTTCTATTTCAGGAAATGGAAACTTCCAGATTAGGAAATATCTCACGAGTCATTGATGTGATTAATTGATCCTTAGACTTGAGGTTCCTTCTCACTTTATGAGTTAACTCTGTAGTCTTAGGTATAAGCTTTAAAGGGTGTCGCCTTAGACAACTGATTCAAGGCTTATGCTGGGGCTGCACAAGTGATTCATGAAAGTGAATGAGAATCAAGAAAGGACCTACACATGCATTTGCAAGGTGATCTCTTATTGTGTAAGTCATTCATATGCCATATGGAGTCCTTGGCCAAGGCAGTAGATCAAGACATCAAGAAAAGGGTTTCTTGGATTGAGATCAAATGGATATGAAATGCACTTAGCTTTAAGACCGGATTATTAGGGTTCTGATTATTCCCTTGCCCTAGATCTTGGTTGAGAGATAGTAAGTAGGAGGATTGTATCTCACATGAATCAATGACTTAAAGGTTCTGTCGAATCTGAACATTCCAATTCAGCTAGGGGTTAAACACCTGTTGCTAGACTATGGTCGTTTAATCTGTGGACTGATTAATTAATTAGTGAATTAATTAATTGGGGTCACTGCTAATTGAATTGAGAACCTAGAGGGTCACACACAACAACTTGGTTACATGAGTTGAGGCTTAAAAATGATTAAACGAGTTAATCGAGCCTAAGGGGTTCCACACGTGTGAAATCACACGTGTGGCTCACGTGATTGGACACGTGTCATTAAGACACGTGTGCCACACGTGATTATGTGATGTTAAATAATTAATGTGTTAATTATTTAATAGACTTTGGTTTAATTTTGAATTAAAAAGAAAGTCTAATTTTGGAGAAAATAATCTAGTTAATTAATTATGAATTAATTAATTAGATAAAAATAAGTTATTTATTTTATAATAAATAAAGTATAAAATTATCCAAAAATAGTTTGGATATTTTTAGCTCTCTTAAAAGTTGACTAGAATTAGAATTCAAAGTCAAAGTTGGAAAATACTTGATGATCAAGTAATAGGAGAGAGAGGAACCAAATCCTTTCCCAACTAGGATTTGGATCGGCACCCTCTCTCTATAAATAGGGGAGCTCGAGCTCCTTATGGAGCTAATTGACAATTCTTGGTTCATGTGTTGAACACCATCCTTTCTCCAAGATTAAATTAAACCCTAGGTTAAGCCTAAACACTAACTAGAGAACTAGCATCCTTACTAGTTAGATTGTGATCAAGTTGGTGGACTTTCTCTAGAGACTTCAAGTTAGAAGTTTGAAGATTCGAGCTTTACCAAGGAGAGGGGATCAAGCCGCGAGAAGAGCGTTCTTGGGTGGCTTGAAACGCTTCAAGAAAGAATAAAAGAAAAGTAAGTTTTCTATCTTTACGAATTTGGTTACACGATTGCGAGTTCAAGGTCCTTTTGTTGGGAAAATTTTTTAAATTCCGCTGCTTTCTGATTCGTGTTTTCCAACAACTTCTAGGGGGACCGTTTGCGGCTCAACGATATTTCGGGTAATAGATCGAAGGCTAGCCCGTATATGCCCTTTGAAGAAGTGGTTGGATATTCCGCTAAGGTCTTGGATTTGATCCATTCTGATGTCTGTGGACCGCTTAGTGTAAGCGCAAGAAAAAATCATCAGTATTTCATCACCTTTACCGATAACTTTAGTCGGTATGGTTATGTATACTTAATGAAGTATAAATCTGAAGCTTTTGAGAAATTCCTAGAATTTCAAAAGGAGGTTGAGAACCAAACTGGTCACAAGATCAAAGCACTTCGATCTAATCGAGGAGGCGAGTATCTTAGTGAAGAATTCCGTAATTATCTCAAAGATAATGGGATTATCTCTCAGTGGACTCCTCCGGGAAATCCTCAACTCAATGGAGTTTATGAGAGAAGGAATCGAACCCTACTCGATATGGTTCGTTCCATGATGAGTTTCACTGACTTACCACCTTCTTTCTAGGGTCATGCCCCAGAAAGTACAGCAAAGATCTTGGATCTAGTTCCCTCTAAGTCAGTCCCTGAAATGCCCTATGAAATGTAGCATGGTAAAATCCCTAGTTATTCTTACTTAAGAATTTGGGGTTGTCCGGCTTACGTGAAGAGGACAGTGGGAGATAAGTTAGAATCTCGTTCTAACTTATGCCACTTTGTAGGTTATCCTAAGGAATCCATAGGATACTACTTCTATAATCAATCTGAGCAAAAGTTTTTGTTTCCAGAAATGCTACTTTTCCTGAGGAACCTTTCCTTAAAGAAAAGAAAGGCAAGATCATAGAATTACAGTAAGTATAAAGTGACCCCACGCCACCAACTGAAGAAACGTCCCCTTCTGATCAACTACAACCAATCACGAATTTTGATACACACTTAAATCCTCCTATAAGGCGTTCTGAACGCACTCCTAGACAGCCGGAGAGATGGTATGGATTCTTCCATCAGATCTCTCAAAAGGATAATGATCCTTTAACATATGAGGAGGCACTTTCAGATTCTGATCCGAAATGGATTCCATGAACTCCAACCAAGTTTGGACCTTGGTAGATTTGCCTGATGGGGTCAAACCCATAGGTTGCAAATGGATCTTTAAGAGAAAGCTTGGAGTTGATGGAAGCATTGCAGCCTACAAAGCAAGACTGGTTGCAAAAGGATTCACTCAAAGACCCGGCGTGGACTTTGATGAAACTTTTTCACCAGTTGCAATGCAAAAGTCTATTCGGATCATGCTTGCCATTGCTGCATATTATGACTATGAGATATGGCAAATGGATGTGAAAACTGCCTTTCTCAATGGTGACATTGATAAAGACATTTATGTGGAGCAACGCATAGGTTTCACATTCAGTGGGAGTGAGCAAAAGGTTTGCAAACTCCAAAGATCAATCTATGGATTGAAACAGGCTTCTAGGAATTGGAACACTCGATTTGATGAATCAGTTAAAGCGTTTGGCTTCAATCAGATCTCGAATGAATCATGTGTGTATAGAAAGGAATTGGAGACCTCAGTGCAATTCTTAGTACTTTATGTTGATGACATCCTTCTTATTGGGAATTCGAAGGACGACATGAAAGTAACTAAGTTATGGTTATCGAACCAATTCGAGATGAAAGATCTTGGTGATGCGTCCTACATCCTTGGAATTAAAATCTATCGAGATAGATCTAGAAGGTTGATAGGACTATCACAGTCGATGTACATTGACAAAGTATTGAAGAGATTCAATATGGTGTCAGCAAAGGTTAAGAACCTTCCTAAGAGTGTAGGAACATGTCTTTCTAAGAAGATGTGTCCTAAGACTAACCTTGAGAAGGAAAGAATGATTTGTACACCTTATGCATCAGCAATAGGTAGCATAATGTATGCAATGTTATGTACTCGACTGGATCTGGCTTATGCACTTAGTGTAACAAGTCGTTTCCAATCTGACCCTGGAGATGGTCACTGGGCTGCCATGAAGAATATTCTTAAATACTTGAAAAGTACTAAAGATTTATTCTTAATTTACGGTGGTCAGAAAGATCTTACAGTCGAAGGATACTACGATGCAAGCTTTGTTTGGAATAGTGCCCTAGAAAGCCGATTGTATATCCGATTTATGCTTTTCCTTATTGTAATCACAGACAATCTTTGAATGAAATAACGAATTTAGGCAACACTTCTTTATATGCTCTTGTTTGGTATGCGTTTACTTTAGCTGTGCATGTATGAGAACTCCCCTAATCCTGATGACTTTAGGACTCTACCATTTAGGTTAAATGGTTCATGAAATGAGCCCTATATCACATAAGTCATGATTAGTAAAATACTCCAAGCCGATGAGTCCTACAGACAGTGGGAGTGTCAACCTGACTCCTCTAAGGCTTGCTTGTGGGATCACGCCCTTAAGAAGGACCACCTTGTTTCATGGAGGTGCAAAGTGTATAGTTGATACGTGCGTGATACATGAGGGTGCTTACTTTAATAAGTAAGTTCATTGAGGTGCCCCGCGTGAGAACATTCCTAAATGGGAAAGGAAGTTTCTATTTCAGGAAATAGAAACTTCCAGATTAGGAAATATCTCACGAGTCATTGATGTGATTAATTGATCCTTAAGACTTGAGGTTCCTTGTCACTTTATGAGTCAACTCTGTAGTCTTAGGTATAAGCTTTAAAGGGTGTCGCCTTAGACAACTGATTCAAGGCTTATGCTGGGGCTGCACAAGTGATTCATGAAAGTGAATGAGAATCAAGAAAGGACCTACACTTGCATTTGCAAGGTGATCTCTTATTGTGTAAGTCATTCATATGCCATATGGAGTCCTTGGCCAAGGCAGTAGATCAAGACATCAAGAAAAGGGTTTCTTGGATTGAGATCAAATGGATATGAAATGCACTTAGCTTTAAGACCGGATTATTAGGGTTCTGATTATTCCCTTACCCTAGATCTTGGTTGAGAGATAGTAAGTAGGAGGATTGTATCTCACATGAATCAATGACTTAAAGTTTCTGTCGAATCCGAACATTCTAATTCAGCTAGGGGTTAAACAACTGTTGCTAGACTATGGTCGTTTAATCTGTGGACTGATTAATTAATTAGTGAATTAATTAATTAGGGTCACTGCTAATTGAATTGAGAACCTAGAGGGTCACACACAACAACTTGGTTATATGAGTTAAGGCTTCAAAAATGATTAAACGAGTTAATCGGGCCAAGAGGGTTCCACACGTGTGAAACCACACGTGTGGGTCACGTGAGTGACACGTGTCCTTGTGACACGTGTCCCACACGTGTAAATATATATATTGTATATATATATATATATATTAAATAATTAAATGTGTTAATTATTTAATAGACTTTGGTTTAATTTTGAATTAAAAGGAAAGTCTTATTTTGGAGAAAAATAATCTAGTTAATTAATTATGAATTAATTAATTAGATAAAATAAGTTATTTATTTTAAATAAATAAAGTATAAAAATTATCCAAAATTAGTTTGGATATTTTTAGCTCTCTTAAAGTTGATTTGAATTAGAATTCAAAGTCAAAGTTGGAAAGTACTTGATGATCAAGTAATAGGAGAGAGAGGGACCAAATCCTTGCCCAACAAGGACTAGGTTCGGCCGTCCCTCTCCCTCACCTATATATAGGGGAGCTCATGCTCCCCTTTAGAGCTAATTGGCAATTCTTTTGGTTCATGTGTTGAACACCATCCTTTCTCCAAGATAAACGAAACCCTAGGTTAAGCCTAAACACTAGCTAGAGAACTAGCATCCTTACTAGTTAGATTGTGATCAAGTTGGTGGACTATCTCTAGAGAGCTTCAAGTTAGAAGTTTGAAGATTCGAGCTTTACCAAGGAGAGGGGATCAAGCCGCAAGAAGAGCGTTCTTGGGTGGCTTGAAACACTTCAAGAAACAACAAAAGAAAAGTAAGTTTTCTATCTCTACGAATTTGGTTACAAGATTGGGGGTCCAAGGTCCTTTTGTTGGAAAAAAATTTAAATTCCTCGGCTTTTTAATTCGTGTTTTCCAACAAGTGGTATCAGAGCCACCTCATTAATCGTGTTTCTGATTCGTCACAATTATTCTGAATTTGGTAGAAATTCTTAGGCTTAGATGCGAATTAGGTATTCATGAGTTCTTTTAGAAAGCCTGAAATACGAAACTGTAATTTTTCCTGAATTTCAAAAACTGTTTTCTCAAATCGTGTTTTTGAAAATCGTTTTAGTTGAAATTTATCTAAATCGAATTTTTTTTTGAAATGGGTTTTGGAGAAACCCAAAATACGAACCGAACACGAAATAGGACGAGCCTAGGCATGCTAGCAAGTCGCACACCCAGCCCGTCGCCACCGCCCAGCCCTCCCGCAACCGCGCGGGAGGCCCTCCCGCCCGCGCCTAGGCGCGCCCGCTCGCCTATCCCGCAACCGCAAGGGACAGCTGCCCGCACCGTGCCGCAACAGAGCGGGACGCCCTGGCCGAGACCGCCCGCCATCGGGCGGGCACTGCTGCGCGCGACAAGCGCACGAGCTGTGGGCCCAGCGCGCGCACGCGGTTGGCAATTACCGCACGCTGTGCGAACAGCTGGCGCGCGCGCGCCTGATGCCGCGCGGCGGTTCCCTCCTTTGGGCGGGTGGTTTCGGGCCAATCTTCGTGTTTCGTGTTTTCGGTCCTTGAAAATCCCGATTTAATTTTATTTTTAAAAGTCAATTTTGCTAAAATAAAATTATTTTAAAATTTTAATTAAATAGGGATTTTTGAGAAATTAAACCGATTTGGATTTTGGGAAAATTATTAACTTTATTTTCTGAAAATAATGAAAGAATAAAATTATTAATTTTGGAAATTAATTGGAATTTTATTGGTTTATTGTTTGTCGGGTTTTATTGAAAAGGCTCTTGAACAAGAATTGTATCTAAGTCGTGTTTTAAGTTATTAGGACTTGAAACGAGAATTTTAATTTATTAGCTAAATTTAAATTCTCGCAAAAGCATGTTAGGTGATCATGGGTTTAGATCTTTGTATGGTTTTAATTTATGCACATGGATGGTTTAAATTGGGGTTGGAGCCCTATAGTTGCGTTTTTCAATTGAGGTTGGAGCCTCACTTATGTGCGTATTGTTATGTGATTTATTATGTGGCTTTCCATATTACTGTTTTTGAGGCCGGGGTATGCCCCGTGTATTTGTCTAAGGCCAATATGAAGATTGAGCCTTATTACTTTATGTCTTTTTCTTTTTATTGTAATTTGAGAGTAGAGATAGGTGGTGAGGTTTTATTTTCATTTTGGAGTCAATGCATCCATGGAGTAAGATGGACCACATTCAAGTAACAAGGAGGCCATAAGTGAAGAGCCCTCAAAATGTTAGGGAGGGGAATCTCAATTGCAAAAATGTAATAGAGATAGGGCTCGTATTTTGTTACCGCTTTCCCTTATGTGATTTAAACTGTTTATGTGGCATGTATGTTAGAACTTGTGATTGTGGAGTGGCTCCCACATATCACGCATAAGATAGGTAGAACCCATGATCATTACATGTTAGTATCATGCTAGGACATGTTATCTGTTTATGTGCTTGTTTCAAATGCATTTAAGTGTACTTGGTCGAACCGGACAACTCTCTGGTTGATTCGAAAATTCCAATAAATATTAAGATAATTTCGAACAAATAGGTATTTAATTCGAGATGCAAATTTTGAATTAAATTCATAGCATTCCATCAATAGGTTTTAAGTTTAGTAAGTGAAACTAATTATTGTCCGCGAGTCGTGGGATAGCTAGTGGAGCTTATTAGTTCTTAGTGACCTAATTGATCATTTTAAATGGTCAATATTTCGTGATCAATTTTAGCAAGGGCGATATCCGCGAGTCGTGGGTCGTTCGAACTAAGTTTTAGTCATGATCTTATGATTGATGGGTCTAGCTTAACACCTAAGTAAATATGGATGTCGCACGAGTCGTGGGTCCGTTTTGAAAGATAGGTGATGCAAAAACAATTACTAAGAGTTCTAAAGGTGTTAGAATTGGTAAGTTGTACCTACCTAGGATTTCACTTAGTATGTCCGCGAGTCGTGGGTTCGAGGTAAAATGCCTAGGATCTTAGTACCCATTGGGAAACGTGTTCCTCTTAGATCTTTGGGAATTATAGATCTTTGAAAAACAGTGGGAGCTACATTAGATTAAAGACCTTATCTTTTGTATATCGTTATAATTCAGCATGCTCACTAGTTCTCTGTTTTACCATTTAGGTCGTAGATTCTATGATTCTCTACGTGTTTTGAAATGGCAACCAAAAACCCTCTTGTATCGATCCTCGAGTCAAACAAGTTGACTGGCCCCAACAATTCTGATTGGCTGAGGAATCTAAAAATCATTTTAGATTCTGAGAAGAGAACTTATGTTCTCTTCGAAGGGGAGCCTAGTCCCCAAGGGGAGGCTCCCACTCGGGCCGAGCGGGACACGATTCAGAAGTGGAAGGATGATAATCTCCAAGCCCGTTGCCTTATGTCGGCTAACATGTCTCCGGACTTGCAAAGACAACATGAGGCCATGGAATTCGCTTGGGAGATTTACGACCACTTAGAGCAACTTTACCGCCCTCATGAACGTGTTACAAGGTATAACACTTCAAAGGAATTGTTCCACTTAAGAATGAGGGAAGGTCCAAGTGTCCATGAATATGGACTCAAGTTTCTCGCCCTTGCTGAGAAATTTGCTTCCATGGACATGCCACTGAAAGATGAGCTTTCAGTGGATTTGTTGCTAGCTTCACTCCCACCATCATTCAACCCATTTGTCCTTAACTTCAATATGAATCATGCTGGTGCTACTGTAACTGAGCTGATTGGTCAGCTTGTGACTGCTGAAAGCACGATCAAGAAGGACAATAAGGTTTTGATGGTGAATGCTCCATCTTCCTCTTCTGGGCCTTCTAAAGGTAAGGGCAAGAAAGCCCAAAAGAAGAAGAAGAAACCCCTTAGGCCCACTGGTGGCATTTCGAAAGGGAAGGCCCAAAAGAAGAAGCGTGATCAGAAAGAGGATGTTTGCTTCCATTGTGGCAAAGCGGGACATTGGAGGAGAAACTGCCCAGAGTACAACGCTACTCTAAAGAAAGGTATCTTTCTCGTTGAAGTAAATCTTTCTATTAATTCTAGTTCTTGGGTACTTGATACCGGTTGTGGAACTCATACCTGTAATGATGTACAGATGCTAAGTGAAGTCCAACAACTCAAAGAAGGAGAATGTGTCTTGAAGATCGGCGATGGCTCAAACGTTGAAGCTCGAGCTTTAGGCACAATTAGATTAGATTTAGGTAGTTTTGAGTTAGTCTTAAATAAAGTCCTTTATGTACCGAGCATTATTCGTAATATAATTTCAGTTCCAATATTAGATTGTGAAGGTTATGAAACTTATATTAAGAATGGAAAATACTTTATCAAACGGAACAACTCTTCCGTTCATATCGGTACTCTAAGTAATGGACTTTATCTAACTCAGAATATCAATATTATGAATATACAATGAGAAACGAAGCGTAAGAGAGATGACAAAGTTTCAGCTCCCTTATGGCACGCTGGATTAGGACACATTTCCAAGAACAGAATCAGCAAGATAAACATTTTAGGATCATTCTCTGAAAATGATCTGAAGGAGTTAACTTCTTGCGAATCCTGTCTCAAAGGAAAGATGTCCAAAGTTCCTTTCAAAGGGACTGTGGAACGTGCCACTAAGGTATTGGATTTGACCCATACTGATGTTTGTGGACCGCTTAGTGTAAGCACTAGAATCAATCATCAGTATTTCATAACCTTTACTGATGACTTTAGTCGGTATGGTTATGTATACTTAATGAAGTATAAATCTGAAGCTTTTGAGAAATTCTTAGAATTTCAAAAGAAGGTTGAGAACCAAACTGGTCACAGGATCAAAGCACTTCGATCTGATCGAGGAGGCGAATATCTTAGTGAAGAATTCCTTAATCATCTCAAAGATAATGGGATTATCTCTCAGTGGACTCCTCCGGGAACTCCTCAGCTTAATGGAGTTTTTGAGAGAAGGAATCGAACCTTACTTGATCTGGTTCGTTCCATGATGAGTTTCACTGACTTACCACCTTCTTTCTGGGGTTATGCCCTAGAAAGTGCAACAAAGATTTTGAATCTAGTTCCCTCTAAGTCAGTCCCTAAAACGCCCTATGAAATATGGCATAGTAAAATCCCTAGCTATTCTTACTTAAGAATTTGGGGTTGTCCTGCTTACGTGAAGAGGACAGTGGGAGATAAGTTAGAATCTCGTTCTAACTTATGCTACTTTGTAGGTTATCCTAAGGAATCCATAGGATACTACTTCTATGATCAATCTTAGCAAAAGGTGTTTGTTTCCAGAAATGCCACTTTTCTTGAGGAACCGTTCCTTAAAGAAAAGAAAGGCAACATCATAGAATTAGAGGAAGTACTAAGTGACCCCATGCCACCCACTGAAGAAACGTCCCCTACTGATCAACCACAACCAATTGCGAATTTCGATACACACGAAAATCCTCCTCTAAGGCGTTCTGACGCACTCCTAGACAGCCGGAGAAATGGTATGGATTCTTCCATGAAATCTCTCAAAAGGATAATGATCCTTTAACATATGAGGAGGCACTTTCAGATTCTGACTCTGAACAGTGGATAGAAGCCATGAAATCCGAAATGTACTCCATGAACTCCAACCAAATTTGGACCTTGGTAGATTTGCCTGATGGGGTCAAACCCATAGGTTGCAAATGGATCTTTAAGAGAAAGCTTGGAGTTGATGGAAACATTGCAGCCTACAAAGCAAGACTGGTTGCAAAAGGATTCACTCAAAGACCCGGCGTGGACTTTGACGAAACTTTTTCGCCAGTTGCAATGCAAAAGTCTATTCGGATCATGCTTGCCATTGCTGCATATTATGACTATGAGATATGGCAAATGGATGTGAAAACTACCTTTCTCAATGGTGACATTGACAAAGACATTTATATGGACCAACCCATAGGTTTCACATTCAGTGGGAGTGAGCAAAAGGTTTGCAAACTCCAAAGATCAATCTATGGATTGAAACAGGCTTCTAGGAATTGGAACATTCGATTTGATGAATCAGTCAAAGCGATTGGCTCCATCAAATTTCGAATGAATCCTGTGTATATAGAAAGGAATTGGAGACCTCAGTGCAATTCTTAGTGCTTTATGTTGATGACATCCTTCTTATTGGGAATTCGAAGGATGACATGAAAGTAACTAAGTTATGGTTTTCGAACCAATTCGAGATGAAAGATCTTGGTGATGCGTCCTATATCCTTGGAATTAAAATCTATAGAGATAGATCTAGAAGGTTAATAGGACTATCACAGTCGATGTACATTGACAAAGTATTGAAGAGATTCAATATGGAGTCAGCAATGGTTAAGAACCTTCCTATGAGTGTAGGAACATGTCTTTCAAAGAAGATGTGTCCTAAGACTAACCTTGAGAAGGAAAGAATGACTCATACACCTTATGCATCAGCAATAGGTAGCATAATGTATGCAATGTTATGTACTCGACCGGATGTGGCTTATGCACATAGTGTTACAAGTCGTTTCCAATCTGACCCTGGAGATGGTCACTGGGCTGCCATGAAGAATATTCTTAAGTACTTGAAAAGTACTAAAGATTTATTCTAAGTTTACGGAGGTCAGAAAGATCTTACTGTCGAAGGATACTGCGATGCAAGCTTTGCATCTGACTTAGATGATTTTAAGTCAAAGTCAGGATACATTTTCTGCCTAAACGGTGGAGCAGTGAGTTGGAAGAGTTCCAAGCAAACGACTACTGCAGATTCGACCACTGAGGCCGAATACTTAGCTGCAAATGATGCAGCTAAGGAAGTTGAGTGTTGTTCCTAGCATGAAAGACCCCATTACTGTGTTTTGTGACAACACTGGGGCGGTTGCTCAAGAAAGAGAACCAAGATCTCACCAAAGGACCAAGCACATTATGAGGAAGTATCACCTAATCCGTGATATTATCAAAAGAGGAGATGTGCAAATTGAGAGGGTCACATCAGCAGAGAACGTGGCAGATCAACTTACTAAACCCCTTAGTCGAGAAGCTTTCCAAGGTCATCTTCAGAAGATGGGACTTAGAGTAGCTTTAGAATGGCTTTGACGGGCAAGTGGGAGATTGTTAGGAATAGTGCCCTAGAAAGCCGATTGTATATCCGCTTTGTACTTTTCCTTATTGTAATCACAGACAATCTCTGAATGAAATAACGAATTGAGGCAACACTTCTTTATATGCTCTTGTTTGGTATGCGTTTACTTTAGCTGTGAATGTATGAGAACTCCCCTAATCCTGATGACTTTAGGACTCTACCATTTAGGTGAAATGGTTCATGAAACGAGCCCTATATCACATAAGTCATGATTAGTAAAATACTCCAAGCCGATGAGTCCTACAGACAGTGGGAGTGTCAACCTGACTCCTCTAACGCTTGCTTGTGGGATCACGCCCTTAAGAAGGACCACCTTGTTTCATGGAGGTGCAAAGTGTATAGTTGATACGTGCGTGATACATGAGGGTGCTTACTTTAATAAGTAAGTTCACTGAGATGCCCCGCGTGAGAACATTCCTAAATGGGAAAGGAAGTTTCTATTTCAGGAAATAGAAACTTCCAGATTAGGAAATATCTCACGAGTCATTGATGTGATTAATTGATCCTTAAGACTTGAGGTTCCTTGTCACCTTATGAGTCAACTCTATAGTCTTAGGTATAAGCTTTAAAGGGTGTCACCTTAGACAACTGATTCAAGGCTTATGCTGGGGCTGCACAAGTGATTCATGAAAGTGAATGAGAATCAAGAAAAGACCTACACTTGCATTTGCAAGGTGATCTCTTATTGTGTAAGTCATTCATATGCCATATGGAGTCCTTGGCCAAGGTAGTAGATCAAGACATCAAGAAAAGGGTTTCTTGGATTGAGATCAAATGGATATGAAATGCACTTAGCTTTAAGACCGGATTATTAGGGTTCTGATTATTCCCTTACCCTAGATCTTGGTTGAGAGATAGTAAGTAGGAGGATTGTATCTCACATGAATCAATGACTTAAAGGTTCTGTCGAATCCGAACATTCCAATTCAGCTAGGGGTTAAACACCTGTTGCTAGACTATGGTCGTTTAATCTGCGGACTGATTAATTAATTAGTGAATTAATTAATTAGGGTCACTGCTAATTGAATTGAAAACCTAGAGGGTCACACACAATAACTTGGTTACATGAGTTAAGGCTTAAAAAATGATTAAACGAGTTAATCGGGCCAAGAGGGTTCCACACGTGTGAAACCACACGTGTGGGTCACGTGAGTGACACGTGTCCTTGGGGGACACGTGTATATATGTTTATGTGATTAAAAAATTAATGTATTAATTATTTAATAGACATTGGTTTAATTTTGAATTAAAAAGAAAGTCTTATTTTGGAGAAAAATAATCTATTTAATTAATTACGAATTAATTGATTAGATAAATAAGTTATTTATTTATTAATAAATAAAGTATAAAATTATCCAAAAGGGGTTTGGATATTTTAGCTCTCTTAAAAGTTGATTTGAATTAGAATTCAAAAGTCAAAGTTTGGAATTACTTGATGATCAAGTAATAAGAGAGAGGGACCAAATCCTTAGTCCAATAGGACTAGGTTCAGCCGCCCCTCCCTTTCCTATATATAGGGGAGCTCGAGCTCCCCTTAGAGGGTAATTGATGATTTCTTTTGGTTCATGTGTTGAACACCATCCTTTCTCCAAGATCAAATAAACCCTAGGTTAAGCCTAAACACTAACTAGAGAACTAGCATCCTTAGTAGTTAGATTGTAGTCAAGTTGGTGGACTATCTCTCGAGTGCTTCAAGTTAGAAGTTTTAAAGATTCGAGCTTTACCAAGAAGAGGCGATCAAGCTACGAGAAGAGCGTTTTTGGGTGGCTTGAAACGCTTCAAGAAAGATTATTAAAAAGTAAGCTTCTAATCTCTACGAATTTGGATTCATGAATGCGATTTTCGATCCTTTTGTTGGAAAATTTTTAAATTTTCGCAGCTTTCTGATTCCTGTTTCCAACACATGTATGTATGCATTTTGGATTCCTGGTGCTTCTGCGTGTGTTATTTGTTTATTGCACACTCTGTATTAGTGTCTAGATAGCCTAGCCTAGGAGGGATTTTGTTTGTCACCCGTTCGCTATAGCTTGGTACGTGTGCGGAGTTCCCATTTCGTTACACGTGTCGGGCTATGGTACGGGGGATGTAGTGCCCTTCGTTTCGGGGTGCTACATCTTAAAGTGGTATCAGAGCTCTTGGTTATAGGGGTGTTCACGGTTCGGTTTTGGTTTTCGGCCGAAATACCGAACTCAGATATTATTTAAAAAAAAAAAATTTAATATAAAGGGCTGAGAACTATGAAGCAGCAACAGACAGTCATCACTCATCTCCAACATTACAGAACCATTAGTCATGAAAATTGAAAACATTACAGAACCATTAGACATGAAAAACAGTACAGAACGTCAGAACCATTAGGTATGAAAATTGAAAACATTACAAAATAACATATTATCTGAAATTAGAAGAACAAAGCTACCAAATTAAATAACAATTATGCAACTTCTTCAAATTCTCTTCAAGCTTCAAATCTTCGAGACTTCGACATCTCACCTTGGTTGACGGGGTCACGGGTTGATTGTTGAATATATAAAGTTGGAAATAATTGATAAATTATTTTGATAAAATCAAAACCGCAGCCGAGAACACCCCTTAATTGACAATTTGGAGTAAACTTGTGCAGCTGAAATAAGAAATCAATAATTATCAAAAGAGGAGTGGAAGTCTTCGTTAATCCCCTCAAGATTATTAATTCCTGATGATATTGGAATGTATATGGGAATGTATATCTATCCATCTTAGTTGTGACGTACTTATCGAACTTTATCCTAAAAAATAGTTTGTGCGTTGGAGAAGAAAGACGTCTTCGTTGTCGCCTCGTCCTCGTCGGCGTCGGCGTCGCCAACATCGCGTGCCTTTGAAACTGGAGTCTGGACTCTAGAGAGTACATAATTGGGAATTGGGAAACTGGAGCTCAACAGATGCGATTTGGGAATTGGGAAAAGGAAAACTAGGGTTGAGCCTTGGCAAAATTGGGGATCTGGAATGTGGACTCTGGAGAGTACATAATAGAGTAATGAAAATTTTGAAATGTAATCTTAATTCCCAAAAATGTAAACACATTTTTTAATTTTTGATTACATATAAAATTATAAAAAAAATATATATTATTGGTTCGGTTAACCGAACCATAAACCAAAAAATCTCGATTTTCCGTTCGGTTCGGTTTAACCGTGAAACCGAACCAAAAAAACCAAAAAACCGAAAATCTAAAAGGGACAAACCGAAAATCGAACCGAACACTCCTCGGTCATTTCGGTTTGGTTCGGTTTTCGGCCGGTTCAGTTCGGTTTTTCGGTTTTCGGTTTTCTTGAACACCCCTACTTGGTTCCAAAACCGGAGCTATAGCATCGTATCGGGTCTATCTGGGTCGTTTGGCTTAGGGTTATGTGCTTGTTTGCATTCACTTTCATCGTTTATGTGAATTATTTGCATTATTTGTATTAATTATGTTAATTGTTCACAAGAACATACACTAAACCCTGCACGCATCAATATTTTGGGAATCATTTTTCTTATTTCAGGATGGCATTTCGACCTCAACATGCAACATTGAAAGAAGGACAAGAAAAACCAAGGTTTTCGGTCTACAAGAGATTTAAAGAGTTCAAATCCCCGAAGTGGTTTGGAGGTAATGATGTCAAGGCTGAAGAATGGTTATCCGAGATATTATAGATTTGGGAGAATTATCCGGGAACTTCGCAAGAAAAAGTGAGGTGTACTTCCCGTTTGTTCCAAGGCCGAGATTCAAAGTGGCTAAGGGAACCAAGATCAAAGTTGAGGGAATCCGGAGAAGAATTCACTTGGGAGAAATTCACCCGGGAATTTTGCTACAAATATATTTCTCCTAGTGTAATGCTAAAAAGGCTCCAAGAATTTTTAAATCTTAAGCAAGAATTGATGATGATAGATGACCTCATAGTGGAACTTGAGAGTGCGGGAGCCGATGAAGATTGCCCGAATTTTCAGAACTATATACAAGGGCATCAGGATAATATTTACCAAGTTTTTCAAGCTTCACGGGTGCACACATGGTCCGAGGAAGTTAGAAAGGTGGTTCAAATGGAGATGGATAAACAAAGGATGGAGTCTCACTCCTCTTATGTGGAACAAGAATTAGGTTCGAGTTCGAGTTCAAGCAAGAGACCCGTGTCCCGAGAGGAACTTCAAGAATTTCGAGATATTAACGACACCAAGAAGAAGAAAATTCAACTAGAAAAGATGGATCCGATGCCTTCCCCAATGAAAACAATTCGATGCACTTATTACCAAGGCCCGAACCATACCAATGAAGTTTGTAGGAAGAAACTAGGTGCGTGCTTCAAGTGTGGAGAGTTGGATCACAAGGCAAGTACTTGTCCGAAGAACAAGGATCCGAAGCCTATAAAGAAGAGTTGTGGTTCTAAGACTTCGTACCGAATTCAAGTGGATGCAAGTGGAGATGAAAAATTAGATGCCAGGCTCGACACTACCACCAAGGTGAAAGGTACATTAAGCATTCATGGCATCTCATACACGCATCTTTTATTTTAACTATGTATTCCTTTCTTTCTTCATTGTTTCTTGGTACTTGTGTGTTCTTACTCGTTACTTACCTGTGGTTTCCTTTCCTTTTTGTGTTGACTCCCTCCTTGGAGAGAGTTTGGTGAGGCGAATGCCCGAGAGTGTTGGTGAGATATGAGGGCCAAGCTTGCCCAGTGGTTTCTTTGAAGGCACTTATTTAAGGTACGGTGTTACCATAGGCGTTAGTGGTTACTTTTAGGAGGTCCGTCTGGGGGCTCAATGATATTTTCGGGTGTTAGATTGAAGGCTAACCCATTTGTATCCTTCGAAGAAGTGGTTGGTTATTCCGGGACGGTACGACAAGCTACGTGGCTTACCTTAGGGTTAACCTAAGGTTCAAGCCAAGCTTGAGGAGACAAAGATCGGAATAAGGCCTCTTTGATGATTCCTTGAAGGTTGGGATTTATTACCACTTGATGGGGACATTGAGACGGTCGTGGTCTTTATCTCGGAATTAGACCTTGTTTGAAGATTCCCTACCGGATAACTCTAGCGTGGGTGCTGGAGTTTAAGATATAGTTGAGGAGCTCTTAGAAGGTAGTTTCATCCAACTGAGTGCTTCTTCGTGGAGTACTTTAATCCTATCTAAGAAGAAGGCAGGATTTCGAGATGAGTATAAACTACCGTGAGCTGCACAGGCTAACTGTGGAAGATAAATACCCTTTTGCTTGCTTTGAGAGTTGTTCGTTCTCCTTCAGTGTTTCGTGGTCTTCGCCGAGTGCGGTTTCAAGGGTATTTTCGACGACGTGTTCTAGTAGAAGAACCGAGAATTGCCTCAGAGAATAAGTCTCTATTGTTATTGGGATTCAATAGGAGATTCGTCTTTGGATAGGAGGCAATCCCATGACATGAAAGATAAGGAAGAGGCACGGTTTGAGTGGATAAGGCTTTTGAAGAGAGTTTCCTTCGGTACTAGCTTTGCTTACCCGAGGGTACTCAAAACTACTCCGTTTTCAATCGAGGTACTAAGGAAGGCTTTGGTTGTGCGTTGTTAATGAAGAGTTGAAGCCTATCTCTCTAGAAGTGCTTGGTTACGAGACTAATTCCACTCATGGTTCGAGGACTTAAAGAACCGGTAATGATGCAATGGCATAAGAAGAGATGTTGTGGACTTTGTGTAGCAATGTCAACGTGCTATCGGTTGAAGACCGAGCATCAAGAATCGGTAGGATTCTCCAACTACTCTCGAATTCTATTTGAAAGTGGGAGCAAATACCTTAGGATTGAGTGTCCAGTTTGCTAAGACTAAAGAGATCTCAGTGAGAATTGAGTGGTGGCTCGTTTCAACGAGTTAACCCTTTTCTCTTAGCAAGGAGGTTCACCGAGGTTTCGAGAACCTCATGGTTTGAAGAGAAGGTCGAGGAGTCTACAACTCACTTAGATCAGAGTGGTGCAGCGGAAGTGTGGAGTTGACTTCGTTCCAGAGTCTTTTAGATCCTGCTGCAAGACCTGAGGACTGGTCCTTTTGAAGGAGAGGAGTTTGTAACATCCCGTTCGTCCGGCCGTATAGGTACGACATTTCGAAAGTGCTACTTGTGCATTTAAATTATTTATTTATTCGATTATATGTTGATTATAATTTTTAATTGCTATTCTTGAATTTATTTGAATCATTTGCTAAGTACCTATTTAGAATTTTGAACGTTTTTGTCTCTTTTACATCATTTTTGATCCATTAGACTCGGAATTAATTTCCAAATTTTGTGATTATGTGATATACATGAGTTATACGTGTTATGAATGTATTTAGTTGCTCGTTGCATGTTTTTGGGTTCGTTTGATACGGTTTTTAAACCGTTTTATTTCTTAGGGACTTAAGGGCCTAACTAGCTTTAGCGCACCTTGGGTTTCGAGAGGCATAACTTGAGCTCGAGAATTCGAATTCGAATTCTGGAAGGTGTGTCAGACTCGTAATGAAGAAAGAAAGAAATGAACCTAGCCTCATATTCTTCTAAGCCCATTTGATCCTCCGAATTTTGCCCAAACCTCGCACCTCGCACCAAAGTGGCACCTTTTGACTAGTCTTGAGTTTGTACGGACCACCATAACCCCAATTAAGCTCTAACCCTTGACTTTTATAACCAAACACTCCCCCAAAAGAAGAAAATTGCAGCCAAGTTCAGCTCCAAGAAAGAAGAGAGGAAAAAGAAGGGTAACTATTCATTTCTCCCAATTGAGCTCAAACCTTGATCAAATCTCTTCCAATTCAAGAGTTAAGTTAATATTTGTGCTCTACTTCCCTTTGTGGTCATTATAACTCCAACTCTGCAAGATTTCATCCATGTTTGAGCATTCTATGATACATAGCATGAATAGTGAGGGTTTAAGACATTTTCATGATTCTTGCATGTTTCCTTGTAAAATATTTTGATATCAAGCATGTTATATGATGTAATGATACCCTATATGACTTCTATGAGCTTGATTTAAGTGGTAATTAAGGATTCATGACTGTGACATTGATGAATTTTGCATGAACTTGAAGAACATGAGCTTGTTTATGCATCTCTTCCTTTATCATGAATCTAGCTTCGGTTTTTGCTTGATTTAGGGTATGAATCTTTGAATCTTGTCTGTATAAACCTTTTATGATTTGTTTTCTTGAGTGTAGGGTGAGTTTCTTGGTGTTATAAGGCTGGAACAGGGGCTAGAATTCAAAAATTCCAGCCCTGTACGGGCTAACGCCCGTTATCGTCTTGGGGTGTTTTTGGGAGTAACGGCCATTACTCCCAGCTGGTAGCTTCAGTCCCCACTAACAGCCATTAGTACGTGAGTGTGGGGTGGGGACTAACGGCTGTTAGTCCCCCCTGCTTGCCCGTTAGTGTGTTTTCTTCGTTTGTTTGTTCGTTTCATTCGTTTCCCTCCCCGATCTTGATCCTAATGTGAAGTATGCTTGTTTATATGTATGAAATGTTGTTCTATGACTTGTTAATGCATGAATTTGATATGTTTTATGTTTAATTAATATGTTATGCATGTGGTTTTAAATTTATAGGTTCATTTAACGTTAAATGTCCATTTTATGACTTGATATGTCCTCCTATGTGCATGCATGATTTCCTACCTTGTTTGTTTGCCTCGCATGTAATTTTTCTTGCCTTTTATTGAAGTGTATGCATAGATAACGTGTTATATGACGTGTTATGAGTGTTGCATGAGAATTATAGATTCTTCTAACGTGAAATATGTGAGCTATGACCCAGTATGATTCAATATGGCTTAATATGGCATTATTTGACCTAAGTGCTTTCTCATTTCATTCTTTATACACCATTTGCATTTATACGCATTGGCCAAGCATCTAATTGGTTCATATTGAGTCTAAGTTTACCTCTCGTTCTTTGTTTTGTTCTTAGGTTTATCCTGTTGTTGAGGAGGTGGTCCTTTTGGTGTTTTTTAGTTCATTTTGCTTGAGTTGGTCGAGAAGGTGAGGTTTTCTTTCTGTTAGTTAATATGACCTACAACCCTACATGGATTTTATGCCCGCATGCAACTTATATATATATATATATATATATATATATATATATATGTATATAGATACATGTTTGATACGTATTTTATAGGACTTGGCCCATTTGCTATGAAATCTTTGAAAACGTTTTATATATATATAAGCTATGTTTTTGTTTGTTTGTTTTCAAAAAGGGGTTGGTGTGTGTTTTGCATTAGCGAGCTTTGGGCTTTCAAAGATAAGTCTGTGAATATGTATATGTCTTTTTGCAGTTTGCCTTGAGCCCCGGAGAAGTGGTATGTGATCTCAGGTCGGCCGTCGGGTCGCCGAGCTCTCTCATCAACACTACTCCACAAAAGGAAGACTTAGCCCAACCTCAGGAGGTCGAGAGGAAGGCGGGTCTTCTTGTGCCTGCGGTAACCCCGTCGAAGAAGCGGGTAGGATCCCCCGAATCATCTTTGAATTTTGCCTCGGGGTTGAGAGGTTGGATTGACTTTACACTTTGTTTTGCCTTTCCTTTTGCTTACGAAATGAAGTAGGTGGGTTGGAAACTCGTACTCGCCAAGTTGGTGTGCTTTTGCTTCTGCTTATGGTTTGTGAAACGGGAGTGGACTTCTAACTTCTAAAATTGGTTGATTTTGGCCTTCGACCTTAAACCTTTTTGCTTTACATGTAATATCACGAGTTAAAATGTTTTAGTATGTAAAAACCACGCCCCGGTTCATGAACTCTTTAATTTTGAAGATGCTATGCTCTTACGTATATGTACGTGTGCGTGTGTTAGCCCCCTTACCAGTGTTTAGGACTGACCCTTCCTTATTGTTCCTTTTTTCCCCTTTCTGTTTTGAGTTGCAGGTATCTTTCTGGAGAGTTTGTGCTAGGCGGCGGTCTTCTTTTGAGTCTTGGAGTTTGTTTGAGTCTCATGCATTTTCTTTAGTTTCTTCGGCACTTTTGAGCTTTTGGACATTATGTATATGTTATTATGACTCGAATTTGAGAATTCGTGCATAAGTTATATTTTGAATTTGAACTTATGAGTCTTGGTATAAGTTGACTCATTATATTTGTATATCTTGTTTATACTTTGAGCATGTATGTATGCGTTTTGGACTCCTTGTGCTTCCGCGTATGTTATTTGTTTATTGCGCATTCTGTGTTAAAGTCTAGACCGCCTAGCCTAGGAGGGATTTTGTTGTCACCCATTCACTATAACTTGGTACGTGTGCGGAGTTCCCATTTCATTACACGTGTCGGGATATGGTGAGGAGGATGTAGTGCCCTTCGATCCGGGGTGCTACATTATGAACATGTTAGATGCATTAAATCAAAAGAAAACTCAAGGATAACATGAATTCATTAAAGAAATGCATATAACCTAACTATTCATGGACATGATCATAGCATGATCTAATCTCCATGAAATTCAGAAAAAGATACGCTAAAAAGAAATACCAGTAGGTGGAAAGTAAAATCACCGAATTACCTTTCAAATTGGAGGCGCATCGGAGGTGGAACGAGCAAGAAATTGGCAAAGTGAATAATGGCAGACCTCTTTTCTCTTCCTTCTTCCTTGGTCTAGGTTTGCTACTTCTTTCCCCTTTCTTGGCTACTGAATTTGGAAATGAAGGTGGGAGAAGGATATAGGGGTGAGTTAGTGGAGTGTGGGCCCTGGTTTGACTTGATTTGGTCAAGGGAAGAGGGAGATATGGCCATTTTAGTGAAAGGTGGCAAATCTGTCACACGGGCTCGGTTCAGGCGAAATTTGAAGTACCAAAGGGCTTAGAAAAATATGAGGCTAGTTTTCTTGTCTTCCTTTCTTCGTTACAAGTCTGACACATCTTCCGAAATTCGAATCCGAATTCCCGAGCTCGAGTTTCGCCTTCCGAAACCCAAGGTGCGCTAAAACAAGTTAGGCCCTTAAGTCCCTAACAAATAAAACGGTTCGAAAACCGTATCAAATGAACTCAAAAACATGCAACGAACATAAGAGCACATTCATAAAACATATAATTCATGTATAGCACGTAACTACAAAAATCACAAATGAAAACGGATTCAAACGGATAGAAAAATAGGCAAATAGGGCGTAAACGTTGAAATATTCCATATAAGGTTCAAATAAAATTAAAATAATTCAAAGATAACACATAAATAATATAAAAGGAGCATAATTCGCTTAATTAAATAATTTAAATGTTCACGTAGCTCTTCCGTGATGGCGTATCTATACGGCCGGATTAGCAGGATGTTACAAACTCCCCTCCTTCAAAAGGACCTGTCCTCAGGTCCTGCAGTAGGATCTGAACGACTCTGGAACGAACTCAACTCGAAGCTTCCGCTGCGCTACTCTGATCCAAGTGAGCTGTAGACTCCTCGGGATATCACTTCCTCAATTAGAAATAAGGAAGACTTCTCTTATCCCGGTAGTTTGGTGGCACTTGCCAAATCCGAGTGAATCCCCTTACCCTTAGCAAACCGGACACAAGTCCTTAGCCATTTGCTCCCACTTCCAAATAGATTTTGGAAGTAGTTGGAGAATCCTACCGGTTCTTGATGCTCGGTCTTCAACCGATGGCACATTGACGTTACTACACAAAGTCCACAACATCTCTTCTTATGCCAATACATCATTACCGGTTCTTCAAGTTCTGAAACCATGAGTGAGATTAGTCTCGTGACTAGGCACTACTAGAGACATAGATTCCCACTCTCCGTTAGCAGCACACAACCAAAGTCTTCCTTCGTACCTCGATTGTAACGGAATAGTTTTTAGTACCCTCGGGTAAGCAAAGCTAGTACCGAAGGTAACTCTCTTCAAGAGCCCTATCCACTCAAACCATGCCTTTCCTTTGAGACAGGACTCGCAAGAAGTTAACTCTTTGAAATCATTTTCAGAGAATGATCCTAAAGTGTTTATCTTGCTAATTCTGTTTTTGGAAATGTGTCCTAATCAAGCGTGCCATAAGGGAGCTGAAACTTTGTCATCTCTCTTACGTTTAGTTTCTCGTTATATATTCATAATATTGATATTCTGAGTTAGATAAAGTCCATTACTTAGAGTACCGATGTGAACGAAAGAGTTGTTCCGTTTGATAAAGTACTTACCATTCTTAATATAAGTTTCATAACCTTCACAATCTAAAATTGGAACTGAAATTACATTACGAATAATGTTCGGTACATAAAGGACTTTATTTAAAACTAACTCAAAACTACCTATATCTAATTTAATTGTGCCTAAATCTCGGGCTTCAACATTTGAACCATCGCCGATCTTCAAGACACATTCTTCTTCTCTGAGTTGTTGGACTGTATTTAGCATCTGTACATCATTACAGATATGAGCTCCACAACCGGTATCAAGTACCCAAGAACCAGAATTAATAGAAAGATTTACTTCAACGAGAAACATACCTTCCTTTAGAGTAGCCTTGTACTCTGGGCAGTTTCTCCTCCAATGTACCGCTTTGCCACAATGGAAGCAAACATCCTCTTTCTGATCACGCTTCTTCTTTTGGGCCTTCCCCTTCGAAATGCCACCAGTGGGCCTAAGGGGTTTCTTCTTCTTCTTTTGGGCTTTCTTGTCCTTACCTTTAGAAGGCCCAGAAGAGGAAGATGGAGCATTCACTATCAGAACCTTATTGTCCTTCTTGATCGTGCTTTCAGCAGTCACAAGCTGACAAATCAGCTCAGCTACAGTAGCACCAGCATGATTCATATTGAAGTTAAGGACAAATGGGTTGAATGATGGTGCGAGCGAGGCTAGCAACAAGTCCACTGAAAGCTCATCTTTCAGTAGCATGTCCATGCAAGCAAGTTTCTGAGTAAGGGCAAGAAACTTGAGTCCATATTCATGGACACTTGATCCTTCCCTCATTCTCAAGTGGAATAATTCCTTTTAAGTGTTATACCTTGTAACACGTTCATGAGGGCGGTAAAGTTGCTCTAAGTGGTTGTAAATCTCCCAAGCAAATTCCATGGCCTCATGTTGCCTTTGCAAGTCCGGAGACATGTTAGCCAACATAAGGCAACGGGCTTGGAGATTATCATCCTTCCACTTCTGCATCGCGTCCCGCTCGGCCCGAGTGGGAGCTTCCCCTTCGGGACTAGGCTCCCCTTCGAAGAGAACATGAGTTCTCTTCTCAGAATCTAAAATGATTTTTAGATTCCTCAGCCAATCAGAATAGTTGGGACCAATCAACTTGTTTGACTCGAGGATCGATACAAGAGGGTTTTTGGTTGCCATTTCAAAACACGTAGAGAATCACAGAATTTACGACCTAAATGGTAAAACAGAGAACTAGTGAGCATGCTGAATTATAACGATATACAAAAGATAAGGTCTTTAATCTAATGTAGCACCCACTGTTTTTCAAAGATCTATAATTCCCAAAGATCTAAGAGGAACACACTTCCCAATGGGTACTAAGATCCTAGGCATTTTACCTCGAACCCACAACTCGCGGGCATTCTAAGTAGAACCCTAGGTAGGTACAACTTACCAATTCTAACACCTTTAGAACTTTTAGTAATTGTTTTTTGCATCACCTATCTTTCAATATGGACCCACGACACGTGCGACATCCATATTTACTTAGGCATTAAGCTAGACCCATCAATCATAAGATCATGATCAAAACTTAGTTCAAACGACCCACGACTCGCCGACATCGCCCTTGCCAAAATTGACCACGAAATATTGATCATTTAAAATGATCAATTAGGTAACTAAGAATTAATAAGCTCCACTAGCTATCCCACGACTCGCGGACAATAACTAGCTTCACTTACTAAACTTAAAACCTATTGATGGAATGCTAGGAATTTAATTCAAAATTTGCACCTCAAATTAAATACCTATTGTTCGAGATTAGCTTAATATTTAACGGGAATTTTCGAATCAACCGGAGAGTTGTCCGGTTCGACCACACCAACATATATGTTATCCAATTTTAATTAGTCTTGAGTAATGCAAGTACAACTTAAATGCATTTCCCACAAGCACTTAGCAGATAACATGTCCTAGCATGATACTAACATGTGATGATCATGGGTTCTACCTATCTTATGCGTGATATGTGGGAGCCACTCCACAATCACAAGCTCTAACATACATGCCACATAAACAGTTCAAATCACATAAGGGAAAGCAGTAACCAAATACGAGCCCTATCTCTATTACATTTTTCAATTGAGATTCCCCTCCCTAACACTTTGGGGGGTCTTCACTTATTGTAGGGCCCCCTAATACTACAACTCCCGCACCGTACTACCCTCGAGTGGATGTGAGACCTAGCACTCGAGAAATACTACGGCGAACGGTATAGACGGTATTTAAGTAGAGCGTAGGATAAAATGCAGCGGAAAATGAAAGAATTTAAAATTTGCAACAAGCAACATGATAACACACAAAATGGTGCATGATATTGTAAGGGGGTAATATGGTAGCGTAATGTACGGAGTTAATGTATAAGAGCAATTTATTAGCAATATATACATGATCAGGATTAAATGATCTTAATCTAAATCTGATCTAATAAATATGACACCTATAGCTTCAAGATACCTCTAGGTGTCGTTGTCCTCGCTCCCTGAAATCATGTATTTAAAAACAGGTGAGGAATTAGTCAAAGTGACTAAGTGAAGGGAGATTAGATTTAGATATATATATATGATTATATATATATATATATATATATATATATATATATAAAATGATAGCAATAGGATATAACAAATATGATATGGTTCATAAGTTAGAAACCAGGATAGGGGTATTTGGAGTTTATTTATAAATGATGAACCGTTTAATAAAAGATTTGTACCGCCTGCAAGTAAGGCGTCTCCCTCCGATCTCCTTAAAATAGTTGTAAAATAGTGCCGGGCTGATCAAGGCACCAGTACTTTAATAAAACTAAATATGATAATAACTCCACAACACCGTAGTGTTAGTAGGGGAGCAAACCCTACCGACGATATGTAATATGTGGGAGGAAGCTATCTCTCCCAGGGAGGTTATTCTCCCTTGTAAGTCTCTTGGCGTGGAGTAACTAACCTCCAGCTAAACCACTACCAAGAGTTGGTGGCGGTCTGTGGCACCAACAATACCCTCGGCCCGATGCCTTCCGTGTATTGCTCGACAAAGCTGCACGCCGGGCCCATTTTGATAAATAATAATGATTTACTTGCTTAGTCGGGAATCAGTTCTTAATATTAATAGGACTGAAGTATATAATGTCCGGATAAGATCCTGATTCCGACTTATTGGTATTTTCCGCATAAAGAGGAATATCATATTATATTAATATGTATAGATAGGAAATCAAATAATAGATAGGTCGATTGGGAAATCATTTTATAATTAGATATAGATATATGCATGATTCCAGTTGAAAATGTTTTAACCCTCACCTAGTATCAAAATTCAAACAGATTGGAACGGATCCCACTGTTCAGTGCAATTGTCGCCTGAAAATAATTACTATTGACTTAGAACTAGGTTCTTATTATTCTAATCAAACAATCACATAAGGTTTAGGAAATATAACATATTAAAAAAAATTCTTATAACATTTAGAAATTATTTCCCGGTAAAATTTAATTTTGATTGTTTAAGGAAATTTAATTAATTAATTATGTTTCAAAAACTCTTTAATCACTTAAATACTTATTAATCATGTTGTGACCTTAATTAGAGTAATAGGAATTAAATTTAGAATTTAATTCAACAATGTAGGTTGATTTTGAAATTATTTTTATAATTTTATTAATTTTTGAATAAATTTGGAAAAACCTTTATTTAAAATTCCAAAATCCTATTTTATAATTAATTTCGAAATTATTTAATTAAATGTTGACCAAAAAGTCAAAGTTACTATTAAAAACATTCACTATTCAATTGCTTATGAATTAAACACTTTATAACACAAAATTAAACATACACTATCACACGTGCACATGATTTTGATTCAAGAACATTATGAATGTGTTCTTAAGCTTATGAAGATGTTCATACTAGTTCATGATCACTTTCAATAAATTTTTGAATTCATAACATATAATTAAATTCAAATGTAACACTTTAATAATAAATTAAATCCAAATAAATTATTCTAAGTATAAATTTAATCAAATAAGAACATAATTATTTAAATACATACTCATGCTACATCATATCATAATTCATGCAATTATTTAAATAAAATTCCATAATGTAGGCACATTACACATAAAGCTAACAATTATGCATATATATTATAAAAATAAATGCCTAAAGCATAATTTTATTATTCCTAAGCATGCTACTAATATTATTATATTAAAAACATAACATAAAGCATGAAATAATAAAAGAAAATTTTACCTTATGAGAGAGGGAGAGAGGGTCACGAGAGAGAGAGAGATGTGGAAGACTGTGGTGTGATTTTTGTGTGAAGTTGGGAGGCTATTTATAGGTATGTCTTGGGGACTTATGTTGCAATTTTAGAGACTTAATTAGATGAATCATGGTGTGAGTAAGCTAGGTTCATTTATTAGGGGGGGGGGGGGGGGGTTTAGTTGTATACTTAGGTGTATAACTAAGATATAATTAATTAATCTAGTAATTATGACAAAATAAAAATAATTCTAAAATAGGATGAAAATGATAATAAATTCGTAGAAGAATGTATAGGTTTTAGTTTGAAATGAGAGAAATTTCAAAAGAAAGAGAATCGAAAGGGCTTTCTAAAGGTTATAAATACTTAACGTTTGAACGCGTACATTTAAAGTAGTAGTCGTTCGGGAATTTTGAAAAATACAATAAAATTCATAAACGAAGCTAGAATGTGAATTGATTTCCGAGAAAGTGTCCATGATTCTTGAAATAATTCAAGGATCATTTTGACTGTAATATTGTATACCAAATGTTGTACGGATTGAAAATTAGTTTTTACTGGTGGAAATAGTACTTTGAGAAAAATAAAGAAAATTTTATAAAACGAGTTAGGGTTTGAACTAGAGTTTGGAAAAGATCCTAAAATTCATAAAATAATCCAAGGATCGTAATGGTTATAATATTGTATAGGAAAAACGTTGAAATTTGGAAATTTCTAATTTAGGGTAAAATTAGGGTTTTTCGGCTGGTTTTGATTTCTATGGAAGCTACGTTAAGAATTAGGGTTTGGAAATCATACCAAAATTCATAAAATTTTGCAAGGATTCTATCGAGCCCAATATTGAATAGGTAAAAGTGTTTCAAAAATTCCTACAATTAAAGATGAATAGTAACTAGGGACCTAAATGGAATTTTCAACAAACAATTTTAAAAATGTATTTCGGAATGAGGAAAGCTATGGTATGAGTTTGAAAAATATAGAAATCAGCTTTCTAAGGTGTTTTCAAGGTTTAGGTAAAGGTTTAGGGTTCGGTGAATGAATAGTGATATGGTTCTCTAAAAAAGGCACAATTATAAATCGAAACATAGATGCACATAATTCACATAGAATGAAATGTATAAAGGACTAAGGCTATAAACGCTTTCCTCTTAACCCTTTACTTACCCGTGCTATCCTGATCTAAAAATTCGGGCTGTTACACTTATGGCCTCCTTGTTACTTGAATATGGTCCATCTTACTCCATTGGTGCATTGTCTCCAAAAACAAAATAAAAACCTCACTACCTATTCTACTCTCAAAAAAATGAAAAAGTACTGAAAAGTAATAAGGCTCAATCTTCATATTGGCCTTAGACAAATACACGGGGCATACCCCGGCCTCAAAGATAGTAATATGGAAAGCCACATAATAAATCACATAACAGTACACACATAAGTGAGGCTCCAACCTCAATTGAAAAATGCAACTATAGGGCTCCAACCTCAATTTAAACAATTCATGTGCATAAATTAAAACCATACATAAGTCTAAACCCATGATCACCTAACATGCATAAATAGCAAGAATTTAAATTTAACCAATAAATTAAAATTCTCGCTTTAAGCTCTAATAGCTTAAAACATGACTTAGATGTAATTCTTGTTCAAGAGCCTTTTCTATAAAACCCGAAAAACAATAAACTAATAAAATTCCAATTAATTTCTGAAAATTAATAATTTTATTCTTTCAATATTTTCACAAAATAAAGTTTATAATTTTTCCAAAATTTAAATCGCTTAATTTTTCAAAATCCCAATTTAAACAATTATTTTAAAAATAATTCAAATTTAATAAAACAAAATTTTACAGAAAAATTAAATTGGGATTGGATTGGACTAAACACGAAAATCAAGATCACGAAACGAACGGACCGAAACGGACTACACGCCCGCCCGAGACCATGCCCGGCAGCCGCGCAGCATCACGCGCATGGACGCGCGCGCAGCGACGGTAGCGTGAGCTGCCAGCGCGCGCACATGGGGCGCATACTCGCACGCGTTGCGCGCAGCCGCTGGGCGGGAACGGCGGGCGTGGCCCGGCAGGCTCCCACGCGGTTGCGGGAGGAGTGTACGGGCGTGCCTATGCGCTGGCGGGCTGCCTCCCGCGCGGTTGCGGGAGGGATGGGCGGACAGTCCCGCGTGGCTACGTGTAACACCCCAAACGGAGGATGCCACATCCCCCGCACTAAGACCCAGACCCAGACCCGGTCACAAAATGGAAAGTCCATGCCCGAATCCGAATCATAACGAACGGGAGAACAACTAACACAATAGGCTAGGCGGATCTAACTTGACAAACTCAGAGTGCGGAAGCAATTAAAACCAACAACAATAGATAGCGGAAGCATTTAAAACAAAACATGCAAAGCAGTTGACGGGTTCAACTAGCATAGATACCTAATCCCGAATATCAACATACATAGCAGGTGATGGGTTCAACTAGCATAGATACCTAATCCCGAATATCAACATACATAATCCAACATAATAAATAACATAAATATCATCAATATCTAGTAACAACCAAATACTAGCTTACTAACCCCACACGGGTTGAAGTCTAAATAGAACATAAACATAATCTGCAAATGTGAAACAGAAATACATAAAATAAGTAGAGTATGCGACAAATGCCTCCTAACACCTACTAGACTGACAAGTGTGACTCAGAAGACTCACTTCCGCCTAGCTCAAGCCAAAAGAACCTGCTACTAAAAGATAAAATGAGGTGTTAGTCAACTGACTGAGTGAGGGGGCTAACGCACACCCACAATATATATATAGAGCACAACACATATCATAAGGGTGGACTCATGAACCGGGATTAGGGTTTTGCACGCCAAAACAGTTGAAATACCCAAAATAGTATAAGTTTGGAAAACCATTTAGAGAAGCCTATCCCGTTTCACAAATCCCATACATTCATAACATATACCCGGCGAGTACGGGCTTCCAACCTTTACTCCTCATAACTGAACAGAACATAAAGCAGAATCAATCCATCCTCTACTCCAATGATGGAAGAGCCACGCGTTGGCCCTAACCATCAATAACATACATACACACCCTCAAGGGGTAGCGAACCCACAAGAGTCCTCCCCGGCTGTACACCGAAGGCTCAAGATATCACGCCTCCCTCATCGCCCTAAGGTCACGCAATGATATCTCAAATGCAACTACGCACAGGTATATCCCCGACGGCCCTAACCGTCCCGCGGGCTCCTTACCCATAGCTCCTCGGATCAACAAACATACATACATACAGATACCAATATTTCATGGCAACTCGCTACAGAATCATAACATATCAGAGTTTTCCAAAATAGCTTACATATGCCTTAATACTTAATTTTTCTTCAAAACCAGGGATGGTCCACAAGGTCATAATCATATCATATCCAACACATATTTAATCTTACATAGTATATAACCGCATGCAAGGATTGAAATCATTATATTAAGGCCATAGGTCGCTTAACTATATAAAATCCTAAACCTCACCTCGTGAAAGTAGAGTCTGAGAGTGTGAAGGGCCAAACACTCTAAACCTCGGGCCCACCGGTACCACCAAACTCTGTGATAAGACATACAGAAGCCCAGACTTTGACTCTATATGAACCAAACAAGACGCACGGCATTGCTCAACATGATCGTGGTCATGCATAAGTGTTCATGTTGTGCTTGGATAAGGTGTCGTGGTCATTCAAGGCATATCAATGCTCAACAAGGTCATATTTACAAGCAACCATCATGCAATTCCATATCCAAAGATGCAAGATCAATTTAGGAAGTCAATGTATTCACGAAATGCATATTACATCATCCAATGTCACAAGGTTCAATTATAATATTAGAATTAAGCATCAAGTTCATGTCGAGTTATAAAGTGCATAAGTAAGAGCAACTTGATCATATAAACATATAATGTTGTTATAGGTAGATGGCATGCTTGATACAAATAAAGAGTGCATTTAATTCACTTAAGATCATACTTTACAACTTCACAACATGTTTAGTACACAAGCTCAAGTCACATTCATAGTTTCATAAATATTACACTTACATCCCCTAAGTTATTTATAAAAGTTTAGAATTATTACACATACATCCCCTTAGTTGATTACTAAGCATAATTGTTCGCTTAAAGTGTTTATACAATTATTCAACTAGGAATTAATTACTTACAAGCATGACAATTATCAATTTATCATAATTCATAATATACCATTTTCAAGTAGTAAGAGTAAATCAAGATATTACAATTCTAACTCCTATCATGCATCAAGTCTTAAGTTATTCAAGCATCTTTCATGTATCTCAATTTTATATTTGAAACACAATTTACAACAAACATAACATTGAGAACGTCTCAAATTCATATAGAGAAATCACAACATGTTCGTTCTTCTAAAATATCATTCAACTTCATTTAGTCACATAAAAGATTAGTTTCTATATATTACATTAACACCCCTTCATATCTAAACACATAGTATAAATTCATCACATCAGCATTCAAATTGTAAATCGAAACATTCATGCATACCACAATCCATTCAACACATGTTTTCATATACGATTAGAATACATCTCGATCAACAAACCAACAATAACCAATTTACTTGCACTTAAAACAATTAATTCAAATAATCACAATTACGCAAAATAATTCATAATAAATAGATCGAGTGTTCGATTAACGAACGGAAAGTGGCGTTGAACTCACCACAACGAGACGAACATTCTGACCAGATGCCGAAGGAACGCCACCACTGCAGCTGCCGAAATTTGGCCGGACCGCCGCCCGACCGCCGCCGAAGGTCGCTGGAAAAATCCCGAAAAATCATTCCTGAATGAAGTCTTCGTGCCCGTTCCGAATCCTCGATCAATTTCTAGAAATTCCAAGTCAATCTCCTCCAATTTCAGATCTACGAACACGAAAACCCTAAATCTTCAAACTCAAATTACTTCCAAACCGGTGAACCAAAATGTGATCCGTAAAAGCCATTGCCTTACCCATGATGAGCTCTTCGAAAGCCCTAAGGTAGCTCGCCGGAAAAATCCTCGGAGCTAGCGCCGCCGTTGCACCGCCACTTTGCCGCCGTGATCCGCCGCCAAACTATAGAATCTGGAGTCTCCTGATCATAGGCCACTAGCTCTCGTCGTTCCGAACAACTTTCGTGAAGAGCCCGAGGCCAAAAGATAGCTGGAAAAGGCCCCCGTTGGCCGTCAAAGTTTCTGCCACCGCCCACGTCGCCGGAACCACCACCTACAGCCAAGATTTGGTGAAATTGATGCCGGAAATGGACTCAGGAGGTCGAAAAACCTTGGTAACCTTCAAGCCCCGTCGAAAAACACCGCCGGAAGGCGGCGAAACCCGCCGCTACAGTAACGGCCGCCGCCGCCGCGAGCTTCAGGCGGCGCGTGCGGCGCCGTCGCGGCCCGGATGGACGCGCCGCTGACATCAGATGCTGCACCGGGAAGTCCTCTTTCTGGGCATGTGGCGCGTGTAACAAGAAGATGGCCGAAAACAGCCGCGAAGGCCGGCGAAGTGGCGGCGGTCTGACAGCTCCGTCGCTGCTTCTGAAATCCGGCCATAACTCCACCACCGTTCGTGATTAGGCTGTGAAATTGGTACTCTTGCTTACGTCTCGTCGAGATAATCGAAATGGACTATTCGTTTGTTGAATTCCATCGAGAAACGATCGAGTTATGGGCTCGTAACCAAAGCCGCGCATAGTACCCCCGGGAGAGAGAGAAGAGAGAGAGAGAGAGAAAAGAGATTGGGAGAAATGTGTCTTGAGCAAAAGCTATATACTACCGGGTATCCTTATCGCGTAGCAAAGAGACATATCGCGTACAAATAATCGTAAATAAAATTGGTAAAGTTACGAATAAACATTCAAGCTCCGAATAAATTTTATAAATTAAAATGAAAGAGAGAGATTTACCAATTAGAGTTTAATTCAATTTAATTTTAAAAACATTTCATACAATTTAACGACACTTCGTAAACACATGATTGACAATAAATCTCAAGGAATTCAAGTAAACCGAAATTAAACGAGTTAAGTAACATGATGGATTTAAAATCAACTTGACAATTATTTCATGGAATAAATTTGAATTAAATCAAATTAGAAGGTTAGGGTTAAATATGCGCGTAATTAATCAAGTTGGCAATTAATCTTAGAATAATTCGAATGAACACATATTAAATTGAATTTACATTAAATCACATAATTCAAGAACTCTTAAATTAAACACACACAAGTGTAGAGACTTACTTGTAAATGTCATCGGGATGCCTTTCGAGAATACGGGGCGTCACAACCTTCCCCCCTTAAGAGAACCTGGTCCCCAGGTTCCACTGCTAAAATGTAGATCCTCGAGTTGTAGTGCTCTAACCCTTCTCCCGAACTCGCGTGAGATCATAACTCTAATGGTGAGGCTTACTCCGGTCATCTACATCGAACCTCCTTTAGAATGTCTTGTTATCGTCGAGGTCCATGCGAGTACTTGATCCGTTAGTTGTTTCGAACTCGGACTGTCATTCCCATGATCGGATAGCTGCAACTGCACCCGTTTCTCGAGCACATATAAAAGAGAGAACCCCGTCTCTCAACCTAAGTCGGGCAGATTCCAACATCTCCCAACATTCTAGTTTGAGAAAATCCAGCATTCCTCAAACCCCTAAATTCAAGAGAATCCAGCATCCCTGAATATCTAAGTACAAGAGAATCCAACATCTCTCGTGCATAAAACTTAGAAAGAATCCAGCATCTTTCTACTACATAAATAGAGAGAATCCTACATCTCTCCAACACGTAAGAAGAGGGAACCTAAGGTCTCTCTTACACATAAATCCACTGATCAGTTATTCATACATACACACATCATAGTAACACTTTACGAAAAGTATGCGATGCATGTTTGGTGTACCTTATACAACTGATATCGGTGTCCCTTGAGTATAGATTCAATGCTCATACCTCAACTCAAGGGGGATATCGCGATGGAATCCCTATAAAACAGGGTTACAGTATGTATATATGTTATATGAGAAGTTAGTGAGCAATCAAAAGAGTTTTAAATCACATAAGCATGAATAGTTCACATAAGTACATAACTTATTCATTTCAGCAATAGTTCATAACAAGTAGAAATTTCAAGTTACAAATACTAGGTCAGGTATCCAAGTTATCACAATTAAAACAACAATAGTCATCACCCACAACAAGCAAAACGAGGTAAGAGTATTTAAACGATGCATGTATGCAAATACCATGAATGCTTGGCGTACCGTTAACCAAAGTGTAAAAATCTTGATAGGAAAGTCGGGATCATGCAGTAGGAGTTGTTTAAGCCGACAATGATGCAACCCTCATCATCGGAACCTCTTTGTCTTGAGTCTTTTCATAAAGTGGTAACTCAGCAAAGCTCGTTTATCACCAAACCCCTTACTACACCGTAATTCTTGCTCAACTAGAATCATCTTCAGTTTCTCCCAAGAATTCTCATTTATGTGTTAAATCTTAGTCTGCTCATCTTCAAGGAGTTGTCCATGGTTCGTTTGTCAATTAGATATGTACCTCAGAGTTTCGTTGAGTGATCGTGGTGCTAAGCACTTCCCAAAGCAATCCATGATATATGATTCTGAAACTTGGATAAAGTCTTTCTTCATCTAGGTGTTCTGTAGCACCCCTTAACACGTGGAGGTACCGCACCCCCGCACTATAGGTCAATCCACATACGAAACGGCCAATCCGTACATGAACGAACCTATAGCGAACGGGTGACAATGCAATACACGACAAGCTAGGCGGGATAACTCGAAAATACGACATAATAAAGCGGAAGCGTAACTCAACAGTATCAATTTGACATATCATGATATTTCTCAGTTACGAAATAAAATATAATCTAACTTATCACATCAATACATTATCATCTCCAAATAAACCAATAACAACAATAACTATCATTCCACGAACCATGGTTGACTCGACTACATGAACTGGACTCCACTCGACTCCCGCCTAACGTGCACCTGCAATACCTGAAAGGTGGAGGTGTCAGTCTGTGAAGACCGAGTGAGGGGTTTATATACGTATTAGCGCAGATAACATGCAAGTTATATTCTCGGGTAAAGATTTGTAAAAGATAAAATACAAGTTTAATACTAATATAGCTTCACCCGAGAATACAACTACCAATATTAAATACTTGTTCTTTTCATGCAATCGATACATGGCTCCGGCGAGTGAGGCCGGTCTCTAACCTAATTCCAATTGAACATGAACATGCTTGTTTGCTTGTTAATCATTAGGTGATCATGCAATTCAATTATCGTGCAATCGTGCGATAGTGTAATCAATTAGCACATTCATGGAATGGAAATCATGCAATCAATACATGGCTTGCTTGTAACACGATAGGGTTTATTCCACCTGTGGTTGGACGGACAACCACCAGCCCTGAGACTAGCCCAGCGCCCTCACTAAGGAGAACCTGACCAGGAGAACACAGGTACACGATAGGGCTTTGTTCTTCTTGTGGTTGGACGGACAACCACCAGCACGAAGACCAGCCCAGCGCCGTCACTAAGAAGGACCTGGCCAAGAGAACACACGTACACGATAGGGTATTGTTCTTCCTGTGATTGGACGGACAACCACCAGCCCGAAGACCAGCCCAGCACCCTCACTAAGGAGAGCCTGGCCAGGAGAACGCACGTACTTGCTTTCATGAACATGGCCTGCTTGATTCGTGAACACTAACATAACCTACTTGCTTAATTCATGAACAATAACATAACTTGAAATGATACGTGATTTCATGAAATTACAAATATAAATACCTTTAGCCAAAAATCACGTAAAGGTTATATAGGTTCTACATAACTAGAAATTAAACCTCACCTGACAGGTGACACACGACTCGTGAATGCGTGAACGTGCTCATGATCCACAATCTCCGCCCTGGAGAATAACTGGACAAGAAACGGGACAATGTGCGTGCATGAGACTATAATTCAAGGACATTATTCCATATAATGACGCAGGGCATGATCATACACGAGACATCGAGCAATACACAATGTAGCATGATAACATGTTGTTTCAGTACATATTGGATCATATAATAGCAATTCGGGGTCAAATAAATCATCGGATCGAGGGGCTAACATTGTAATTTTGTGCAGAATGTTTCTGCACTTCCAGGAGCCTGGGAACGGCCGTTCCAGGTTTTAGTGCAAAATGGGAAGGGTAGTTCCCCAGTCCCGAAATGCTCCCCGAAGATGGGAACGGCCGTTCCCGTCTGTGAGACAAAGTGGGAACGGTCGTTCCCCTCCTCGCCGCCTGCATTTTATTCAAATCAATGGGAACGACCGTTCCCCAATTACAAAGGGAACGAGAAGGGCCGTTCCCGTTTTACAGAAGCTGCAGAGGAACAGGGGACGAAACAGGGGAGGCACGAAATGATTGCCAAACTCATCAACACTCATATAATTCAATCTTAGTTGCAATAAATCATGAAGGAAACATGCTAGCATACCTAAGATATAATAGAATCCAACATAAACACTTAAATCATGCTTGATCATCACAAATCATCCATTTCAAGCCCATAATTGAGTTTAGCATATAACTCCAAATTCTTCAAGAATTCAACCATAAATTCAAGCGAAAAGCATGAAATCATACTCCTAACATCAAATAATCAAGTTGGCAAGCTTAAACACTAACCCTAGCTTCATACATAATTATCAAGAAATCATATATATTCATCCCTACCTGGAATGAAAGAAGGAGAAGAAAAGATGGAGATATGATGAAGATGATGGCCTAAGACTTCCAATTCCTCAAAGATTTTGGCACGAAATGATGAAATCCCTCCTTCTCTTGGTTGAGGTTTGGATCGGTAAGCAAGGGTAGCAAATATGGGATGATTGGCATGAAATGAAAAATGATGATTGAGAGAGAGATGTGTATACCGATATATTTGAGGAAATATGCAATATTTATGATCAAATCCCTAAAGTTCTATAAGTTATGCAATTGGGTATCTAAGGTTTGGAAATGATCAATTAGGTCCCTTAACATATTCATGCAATTAGGTCCTTAAAGAAAAGGAAATGATCAATTACGGACAATTTGGCAATTAAATCAAATTGGACAATTAATTCATGTAACAATTAAATTCCATTTATACAAGAATTCTCAAACGAAAGGAATTTCATATAATTTTCACGTAACCATGTTGGAAATAATTTATAAGAATTAATATAACACTTTTAAATTGAATAAACGAAATTAATAAAATAAAGTCCTAATGCTCGAAACCCACACGTGTCGAGCGTACCTGACTGTCTGAAAATCGGGGCGTTACAACTCTCTCCCCCTTAAGAGAATCCGTCCTCGGATTCCATGTCCTGAATTCTTGGAATTTAATTGGCTCTTACGTGTTCATCCCACGCGGGTTACCTACTCCCCGTCAGGGATTAGTTCGAAAGAGATCTTCGATCCACAATATCCTCCCATGTGTGAATTCACAACCCTCAACTTTCCGGAGTCTAACTCTCGAAAGAAAATCTAACCTTCCACTAGAACAAATTAACAAGTAGTTGAAAATAATGAGAGTGCCCCGTCTCTCAAACAGCTAACGAGAGAACCCCGTCTCCCGAGCAAGTAGCAAGAGAACCCCGTCTCTTGATAACCCCAAGAGAATCCCCGTCTCTCATGCACGCAAAGTTAAAATTCAAGCAAACACTTAGATAAAGATTTGCAAGTAACACACAAGGATCAAGTAAAATTATCATTTATACAACTAATTGTTCACATAACAATTAATAATAAACAACGAATCATATACACGAATAACAAAATAATAATAATAAATAATTAATCATAGACAGGAGTAATGTACAGAAATAACAAGACAACGATAATGATCAAATAATGATGCCTGTGGTATGCATGATTAAGTGTACCGTTCACCAAGGATTAGAGTTCTGGAACTGAAGTAATTTGGTGGAATACTTGATTCTTTAGTTGAGATTTCTCTTGCTCGATACCGTTACGGTTCAACATTCCCATTTCTGATAATCGTCTCCGTCTTTGTACTATTTTCTAACATAATCCGTAAATCATCATTAATCACCGCGTCTTCAAACTCGTTTAAATCCCAGATACACCGGTTGAACCCTTCTTGTATTGATTCTCACATTAACTTTCAGACTTTGAAATGAAAAATAACCCTGAGTTTCTTGTCATAGTGTAGTTGTATGTTTAAGCATAAAAGACTGACTTGGGGCTCCAAGCAAGTTCTTATCCGACAAACAGATAGAACAAGTTTTATTATTTTCTCGACCTTCGTAATCAAAGTGAAACATTTTCCCCAAGCAAAGATCTTAAACTCTTTATTTGAAATCCTAAGGTTGAGCTCCTACTCCTTTAGTTAACAATACGGCAGATATTTATTACAGAAGGACCAAGGTTATCATCCCGTGAGAGTAATTCAGCAAGCACACTTGCATAGAAACCGAAAGAATCAGGTCCTAGTGAAACGCCTTCCAATTGATCCCAGAAGTTTGATGACATACCTACCAATTCCGTGAAATATCTTGAAGGAGAGGATCAATCACTCTTCCACCTTTCCAAAGTGTTCATGGTAACTGGTATATTTATGGAGATGACGGCGACAGCACGGATGAAAACACAGTGTGCATTTACAGGCATCTCTAGGGTATCAGTAATAACTTCGTAAGAAAACTCTTGTCGGAGTTAACCTACCACAACTTGAGATTGATTCCAAATATCACCCAAACTGAATCCTTTTCTATTTACTGAGTCAACTGATATCCTGAAGCTACCGGAGGACTACAGACGGTGTACTCACTTTTTTGAAAATGATCATGGGACAAAGGTACTGTCGATGATGGGACTTTTCTTTAGGTAAGAGGGAGAAAAGGTTTAGCTAATTGAAAACTTCTTTCACATGGTTCTGATAGAGGATTCCAAGAAGACACGGTTTACTTAAATTCCCAACTCTCCCGAAGACCGTCTAGCTTCTAGTTTAGATTTATTCCCAGACCGGCTCTCCCCCTTAAGATAATAGAATTTTCTTATTCTTTAAATGTGTTCCGTCCTTTCCCACTTGCAAGCTTCTCTGCTGGTTCAATTCCCGTAACCTTTTCCTCGTCCTACTTGGTAGTAATCAAGATTTTGAGTAATGATTCTTTTCTAATCTTTCCTGTTAGGATAAACTCAACTTGAAGCTCACCAACTGGCACCCTTTTTTTTTTTTTGATATTGAAATTTCCAACATCCCACAACCCTTCTGTTACTCGTGAAAATGCCATATCCTGTGCTTCCCACCTACTGCTTCCAGATTCATATTTGTCAAGTCGACAGCCTGATCCGAGGCAAGAAAAGTTCTTTCTCCTACCCTTACTGAACCCCAAAAGGCTGAATAGTTTCTGAAGTTTGAAAGACCCACTGAACTTTTATCTGCTTGAACTTATCATCATTTCCCAATTTCTAAAATTCCGAATATTTACAGCATACCTGCTTCTACTAAATCCTGGATCGGTAAATTCTCACAATCCCAAACATTTCTAAGTTTCAAGCAAAATCAAATGACCCGGTTCCCAACCTGATACCCAATGATTCAGAAATTTCTTCTTTAAATTCAAGTTGGTAAAATAGAAGCAAGGATGGTGCAGAGCATAAGGAGAGCCTATTAACAGTAAACACTAAATAATGCATGATGGTTAAAATGCTAATACACAGAATATACATACTAGCAATTAAAATGCAACACGTTGGGATAATTATATCAACTTGAAGATATACTTATAAGTAAGGAAATGTAAATGATATAAATAATTTGAACATTTATCCAAGGCATCAAGTAGGAAATTTCAAATACAATTAGAGCAACATTTGTAAATGAGAAACAATTAATTAACAGCATTGATGCACGTGCTTATGAATGCATTGAAGAACCTGGCACCGTAGAAATGTTGGGCTCGATTCCGGTGTCCATTCTTGGTTGACCGAATTGCAAGCTTGATTCAAACGGTTGATCAGTTTCTTCAATTTCAAAATCCTCCGGTCTTGATTCGTACATTTCCAAAACCTGTCACTCACAACTTACTTTTGAAAATAAATGCATGGGGGTGAAGCGTGCTCATGTCACATAATTGTCACATAATTGATACCATCGATAATTTAATATACAATGCAACAATTAATTTATCAATGCTTGGAATAAAACACGTCGAGCAAATAAGTTCAAACGATTCAAAAATCAATTAATTAACAATTAATAGCAGAAATCAATGCAAGGCACAAGTTATCAAATAATTTCGAGTACTTCAATGAATTCAAGTAGGTCAGGAAGTTCAAATAAAATGCAGGACTCTCAAATTGTCAAGTAATTCCTATGCCGTACGACCTAGACTCGACATGACACGACACGAGAGCCTCGGTTTTGCAACCGGGCTCTGATACCACCTTAGATGTAGAACCCCTTAACACGTGGAGGTACCACACCCCCGCACTATAGGTCAATCCACATACGAAACGGCCAATCCGTACATGAACCAACCTATAGCGAACGGGTGACAATGCAATACACGACAAGCTAGGCGGGATAACTCGAAAATGCGACATAATAAAGCGGAAGCATAATTCAATAGTATCAATTTGACATATCATGATATTTCCCAGTTACCAAATAAAATATAATCTAACTTATCACATCAATACATTATCATCTCCAAATAAACCAATAACAACAATAACTATCATTCCACGAACCATGGTTGACTCGACTACATAAACTGGACTCGACTCGACTCCCGCCTAGCGTGCACCTGCAATACCTGAAAGGTGGAGGTGTCAGTCTGTGAAGACCGAGTGAGGGGTTTATATACGTATTAGTGCAGATAACATGCAAGTTATATTCTCGGGTAAAGATTTGTAAAAGATAATATATAAGTTTAATACTAATAAAGCTTCGCCCGAGAATACAACTATCAATATTAAATACTTGTTCTTTTCATGCAATCGATACATGGCTCCGACGAGTGAGGCCGGTCTCTAACCTAATTCCAATTGAACAAGAACATGCTTGTTTACTTGTTAATCATTAGGTGATCATGCAATTCAATTATCGTGCAATCGTGCGATAGTGTAATCAATTAGCACATTCATGGAATGGAAATCATGCAATCAATACATGGCTTGCTTGTAACACGATAGGGTTTATTCCTCCTGTGGTTGGACGGATAACCACCAGCCCTGAGACTAGCCCAGCGCCCTCACTAAGGAGAACCTGACCAGGAGAACACAGGTATACGATAGGGCTTTGTTCTTCTTGTGGTTGGACAGACAACCACCAGCACGAAGACCAACCCAGCGCCCTCACTAAGAAGGACCTGGCCAAGAGAACACACGTACACGATAGGGTATTGTTCTTCCTGTGATTGGACGGACAACCACCAGCCTGAAGACCAGCCCAGCACCCTCACTAAGGAGAGCCTGGCCAGGAGAACGCACGTACTTGCTTTCATGAACATGGCCTGCTTGATTCGTGAACACTAACATAACCTACTTGCTTAATTCATGAACAATAACATAACTTGAAATGATACGTGATTTCATGAAATTACAAATATAAATACCTTTGGCCAAAAATCACGTAAAGGTTATATAGGTTCTACATAACTAGAAATTAAACCTCACCTGACAGGTGACACACGACTCATGAATGCGTGAACGTGCTCATGATCCACAATCTCCGCCCTGGAGAATAACTGGACAAGAAACGGGACAATGTGCGTGCATGAGACTATAATTCAACGACATTATTCCATATAATGACGAACGGCATGATCATACACGAGACATCAAGCAATACACAATGTAGCATGATAACATGTTGTTTCAGTACATATTGGATCATATAATAGCAATTCGGGGTCAAATAAATCATCGGATCGAGGGGCTAACATTGTAATTTTGTGCAGAATGTTTCTGCACTTCCAGGAGCCTGGGAACGGCCGTTCCAGGTTTTAGTGCAAAATGGGAAGGGTCGTTCCCCAGTCCCGAAATGCTCCCCGAAGATGGGAACAGCCGTTCCCGTCTGTGAGACAAAGTGGGAACGGTCGTTCCCCTCCTCGCCGCCTGCATTTTATTCAAATCAATGGGAAGGGCCGTTCCCCAATTACAAAGGGAACGGGAAGGGACGTTCCCATTTTACAGAAGCTGCAGAGGAACAAGGGACGAAACAGGGGAGGCACGAAATGATTGCCAAACTCATCAACACTCATATAATTCAATCTTAGTTGCAATAAATCACGAAGGAAACATGCTAGCATACCTAAGATATAATAAAATCTAACATAAACACTTAAATCATGCTTGATCATCACAAATCATCTATTTCAAGCTCATAATTGAGTTTAGCATATAACTCCAAATTCTACAAGAATTCAACCATAAATTCAAGCGAAAAGCATGAAATCATACTCCTAACATCAATTAATCAAGTTGGCAAGCTTAAACACTAACCCTAGCTTCATACATAATTATCAAGAAATCATATATATTCATCCCTACCTTGAATGAAAGAAGGGGAAGAAAAGATGGAGATATGATGAAGATGATGGCCTAAGACTTCCAATTCCTCAAAGATTTGGGCACGAAATGATGAAATCCCTCCTTCTCTTGGTTGAGGTTTGGATCGGTAAGCAAGGGTAGCAAATATGGGATGATTGACATGAAATGAAAAATGATGATTGAGAGAGAGATGTGTATACCGATATATTTGAGGAAATATGCAATATTTATGATCAAATCCCTAAAGTTCTATAAGTTATGCAATTGGGTATCTAAGGTTTGGAAATGATCAATTAGGTCCCTTAACATATTCATGCAATTAGGTCCTTAAAGAAAAGGAAATGAGCAATTACGGACAATTTGGCAATTAAATCAAATTGGACAATTAATTCATGTAACAATTAAGTTCCATTTATACAAGAATTCTCAAACGAAAGGAATTTCATATAATTTTCACGTAACCATGTTGGAAATAATTTATAAGAATTAATATAACACGTTTAAATTGAATAAACGAAATTAATAAAATAAAGTCCTAACGCTCGAAACCCACACGTGTCAAGCGTACCTGACTGTCTGAAAATCGGGGCGTTACATGTTCTATTCCCACATCGACAATGTCTTCCATCTCATCTTGAAGAAACACCCAAAGAGCTAACAACCAATCTTGCCTTGTCGTTTGTTAACCCTAAACGGCACCAAAACTTTCAACACTCACCGATGGTTTGTAGCTCGTTACTTAAGTAACATGGTTACCTACCCACATTCCTTGAATTTGCTAGGATCTTATTTGATCGGATTCTTCTACATTAACTCGTTTCCATCAACAAGGTGACTACTTCCAAATAAACGAACCATCAAGGCGAAAGCTCATCAAATTCCTTCAAAACGGTTTTACTTGGTCAGATTCTCCTCCATTGACTCATTTCCACCCACAAGGTGACTACTTTCAAATGAACGAATCCTCAAGGTTAAAATTCGTCAAACTTCATCTATCAATTGACTTTAAGGTAGTAAGTCAATATAGCAAATCTTATTCCCTCAACTCTGAACCTTTTCATAAGCAGTGATCTTGGTAAAGAATCCTTTCATCTTCGAATTATGGCGTGTTTTCGTTATAGTACAAATAGGTAGTGTTGACGGAGGGAAATCTTAGTGTTGACTCATAGGGCACCCTGAAATTCAAACACTAAATTCGATGCATGCGGATTAGAGATGCAAATGAAATGTAACACGTATATCACGTAAATGCAACAATTAGTTGCAATTTATAAAGCACATAAAATAAGATGTTGCATAATCAAAGTCACAATGTGCACACAATCATATAATCACGAAATAATTTATGCCGAAGGGTAAAAGTATCAAGTCAACCAAATGCAATGCGCAGTTATTCCTATGACGTACGACCTAGACAGACTTAACACGACTCAAGAGCTCGGTTTTGCAACCTAGAGCTCTGATACCACTTAAGGATGTAACACCCCAAACGGAGGATGCCACATCCCCCGCACTAAGACCCAGACCCGGTCACGAAATGGAAAGTCCATGCCCGAATCCGAATCATAGCGAACAGGAGACCAACTCACACACTAGGCTAGGCGGATCTAACTTGGCAAACTCAGAGTGCGGAAGCAATTAAAACCAACAACAATAGATAGCGGAAGCATTTAAAACAAAACATGCAAAGCAGGTGACGGGTTCAACTAGCATAGATACCTAATTTCGAATATCAACATACATAGCAGGAGACGGGTTCAACTAGCATAGATACCTAATCCCGAATATCAACATACGTAATCCAACATAATAAACAACATAAATATCATCAATATCTAGTAACAACCAAATACTAGCTTACTAACCCCACACGGGTTGAAGTCTAAATAGAACATAAACATAATCTGCAAATGTGAAACATAAATACATAAAATAAGTAGAGTATGCGACAAATGCCTCCTAACACCTACTAGACTAACAAGTGTGACTCAGAAGACTCACTTCCACCTAGCTCAAGCCAAAAGAACCTGCAACTAAAAGATAAAATGAGGTGTCAGTCAACTGACTGACTGAGGGGGCTAACGTACACCCACAATATATATATAGAGCATAACACATATCATAAGGGTGGACTCATGAACCAGGATTAGGGTTTTGCACGCCAAAACAGTTGAAATACCCAAAATAGTATAAGTTTGGAAAACCATTTAGAGAAGCCTATCCCGTTTCACAAATCCCATACATTCATAACATATACCCTGCGAGTACGGGCTTCCAACCTTTACTCCTCATAACTGAACAGAACATAAAGCAGAATCAATCCATCCTCTACTCCAATGATAGAAGAGCCACACGTTGGCCCTAACCACCAATAACATACATACACACCCTCAAGGGGTAGCGAACCCACAAGAGTCCTCCCCAGCTGTACACCGAAGGCTCAAGATATCACGCCTCCCTCATAGCCCTAAGGTCGCGCAATGATATCTCAAATGGAACTACGCACAGGTATATCACCGACGGCCCTAACCGTCCCGGGGGCTCCTTACCCATAGCTCTTCGGATCCACAAACATACATACATAAAGATACCAATATTTCATGGCAACTCGCTACAGAATCATAACATATCAGAGTTTTCCAAAATAGCTTACATATGCCTTAATACTTAATTTTTCTTCAAAACCAGGGATGGTCCGCAAGGTCATAATCATATCATATCCAACACATATTTAATCTTACATAGTATATAACCGCATGCAAGGATTGAAATCATCATATTAAGGCCATAGGTCGCTTAACTATACAAAATCCTAAACCTCACCTCGTGAAAGTAGAGTCTGAGAGTGTGAAGGGCCAAACACTCTAAACCTCGGGCCCACCGGTACCACCAAACTCTGTGACAAGACATACAGAAGCCCAGACTTTGACTCTACATGAACCAAACAAGACGCACGGCATTGCTCAACATGATCGTGGTCATGCATAGGTGTTCATGTTGTGCTTGGATAAGGTGTCGTGGTCATTCAAGGCATATCAATGCTCAACAAGGTCATATTTACAAGCAACCATCATGCAATTCCATATCCCAAGATGCAAGATCAATTTAGGAAGTCAATGTATTCACGAAATGCATATTAAATCATCCAATGTCACAAGGTTCAATTATAATATTAGAATTAAGCATCAAGTTCATGTCGAGTTATAAAGTGCATAAGTAAGAGCAACTTGATCATATAAACATATAAAGTTGTTATAGGTAGATGGCATGCTTGATACAAATAAAGAGTGCATTTAATTCACTTAAGATCATACTTTACAACTTCACAACATGTTTAGTACACAAGCTCAAGTCACATTCATAGTTTCATAAATATTACACTTACATCCCCTAAGTTATTTATAAAAGTTTAGAATTATTACACATACATCCCCTTAGTTGATTACTAAGCATAATTGTTCGCTTAAAGTGTTTATACAATTATTCAACTAGGAATTAATTACTTACAAGCATGACAATTATCAATTTATCATAATTCATAATATACCATTTTCAAGTAGTAAGAGTAAACCAAGATATTACGATTCTAACTCCTATCATGCATCAAGTCTTAAGTTATTCAAGCATCTTTCATGTATCTCAATTTTATATTTGAAACACAATTTACAACAAACATAACATTGAGAACGTCTCAAATTCATATAGAGAAATCACAACATGTTCGTTCTTCTAAAATATCATTCAAGTTCATTTAGTCACATAAAAGATTAGTTTCTATATATTACATTAACACCCCTCCATATCTAAACACATAGTATAAATTCATCACATCGGCGTTCAAATTGTAAATCGAAACATTCATGCATACCACAATCCATTCAACACATGTTTTTATATACGATTAGAATACATCTCGATCAACAAACCAACAATAACCAATTTATTTGCACTTAAAACAATTAATTCAAATAATCACAATTACGCAAAATAATTCATAATAAATAGATTGAGTGTCCGATTAACGAACGGAAAGTGGCGTTGAACTCACCACAACGAGACGAACATTCTGACCAGATGCCGCCGGAACGCCACCACTGTAGCTGCCGGAATTTGGCCGGACCGCCGCCGAAGGCCGCCGGAAAAATCCCGAAAAATCATTCCTGAATGAAGTCTTCGTGCCCGTTCCGAATCCTCGATCAATTTCTGGAAATTCCAAGTCAATCTCCTCCAATCTCAGATCTACGAAAACGAAAACCCTAAATCTTCAAACTCAAATTACTTCCAAACCGGTGAACCAAAATGCGATCCGTAAAAGCCATTATCTTACCCATGACGAGCTCTTTGAAAGCCCTAATGTAGCTCGCCAGAAAAATCCTCGGAGCTAGCGCCGCCGTTGCACCGCCACTTTGCCGCCGTGATCCACCGCCAAACCATAGAATCTGGAGTCGCCTGATCACAAGCCACTAGTTCTCGTCGTTCCGAACAACTTTCGTGAAGAGCCCGAGGCCAAAAGATGGCCGAAAAAGGCCCCCGTTGGCCGTCGAAGTTTCTGCCGCCGCCCACGTCGCCGGAACCACCACCTACGGCCAAGATCTGGTGAAATTTATGCCGGAAATGGACTCAGGAGGTTGAAAAACCTTGGAAACCATCAAGCCCCGTCGAAAAACACCTCCGGAAGACGGCGAAACCCGCAGCTACAGTAACGATCGTCGCCGCCGCGAGCTTCAGGCGCCGCGTGCCGCGCTGTCGCGGCCCGGATGGCGGTGCCACCAACGTCAGACGCTGCGCCGGGAAGTCCTCTTTCCGGGCATGTGGCGCGTGTAACAAGGAGATGGCCGGAAACCGCCGCGAAGGCCATCGAAGTGGTGGCGGTCTGACAGCTCCATCCCTGCTACTGAAATCCGACCATAACTCCACCACCGTTCGTTTTTAGGCCATGAAATTGGTACTCTTGCGTACATCTCATCGAGATAATCGAAATGGACTATTCGTTTGTTGAATTCCGTAGAGAAACGATCGAGTTATGGGCTCGTAACCAAAGCCGTACATAGTACCCGCAGGAGAGAGAGAAGAGAGAGAGAGAGAAAAGAGATTGGGAGAAATGTGTCTTGAGCACAAGCTATATACTACCGGGTATCCTTATCGCGTAGCAAAGCGACATATCGCGTACAAATAATCGTAAATAAAATTGGTAAAGTTACGAATAAACATTCAAGCTCCGAATAAATTTTATAAATTAAAATGAAAGAGAGAGATTTACCAATTAGAGTTTAATTCAATTTAATTTTAAAAACCTTTCATACAATTTAACGACACTTCGTAAACACATGATTGACAATAAATCTCAAGGAATTCAAGTAAACCGAAATTAAACGAGTTAAGTAACATGATGGATTTAAAATCAACTTGACAATTATTTCATGGAATAAATTTGAATTAAATCAAATTAGAAGGTTAGGGTTAAATATGCGCGTAATTAATCAAGTTGGCAATTAATCTTAGAATAATTCGAATGAACACATATTAAATTGAATTTACATTAAATCACATAATTCAAGAACTCTTGAATTAAACACACATAAGTGTAGAGACTTACTTGTAAATGTCGTCAGGATGCCTTTCGAGAATATGGGGCGTCACACTGCGGGACTGCTGTGGGGCGGTGGAAAAATACAGTTTCGTAATTCAGGCTTTCTAAAAGAACTCATGAATACCTAATTCGCATCTAATCGTAAGAATTTCTACCAAATTCAGTTAAGTGGAGACGAATCAGAAACACGATTAACGAGGTGGCTCTGATACCACTTGTTGGAAATAGGAATCAGAAAGCAGTGGAAATTTAAAAATTTTCCAACAAAAGGATCGAAACTCGCAATCATGAATCCAAATTCGTAGAGATTAGAAACTTACTTTTTAATAATCTTTCTTGAAGCGTTTCAAGCTACCCAAGAACGCTCTTCTCGCGGCTTGATCCCCTCTCCTTGGTAAAGCTCGAATATTTAAAACTCCTAACTTGAAGCTCTCTAGAGATAGTCCACCAACTTGACTACAATCTAACTAGTAAGGAAGCTAGTTCGTTAGTTAGTGTTTAGGCTTAACCTAGGGTTTATTTGATCTTGGAGAAAGGATGGTGTTCAACACATGAACCAAAAGAAATCATCAATTACCCTCTAAGGGGAGCTCGAGCTCCCCTATATATAGGAAAGAGAGGGGCGGCCGAACCTAGTCCTATTGGACTAAGGATTTGGCCCCTCTCTCTTATTACTTGATCATCAAGTAATTCCAAACTTCGACTTTTGAATTCTAATTCAAATCAAGTGTTAAGACAGCTAAAATATCCAAACCCTTTTGGATAATTTTATACTTTATTTATTAATAAATAAATAACTTATTTATCTAATCAATTAATTTGTAATTAATTAAATATATTATTTTTCTCCAAAATAAGACTTTCTTTTTAATTCAAAATTAAACCAAAGTCTATTAAATAATTAATACATTAATTTTTTAATCACATAAACATATATACACGTGTCCCCCAAGGACACGTATCACTCACGTGACCCACACATGTGCTTCACACGTGTGGAACCCTTTTGGCTCGATTAACTCGTTTAATCATTTCAAAGCCCCAACTCATGTAACCAAGTTGTTGTGTGTGACCCTCTAGGTTCTCAATTCAATTAGCAGTGACCCTAATTAATTAATTCACTAATTAATTAATCAGTCCACAGATTAAACGACCATAGTCTAGCAACAGGTGTTTAACCCCCTAGCTGAATTGGAATGTCTCGATTCGACAGAACCTTTAAGTCATTGATTCATGTGAGATACAATCCTCCTACTTACTATCTCTCAACCAAGATCTAGGGTAAGGGAATAATCAGAACCCTAATAATCTGGTCTTAAAGCTAAGTGCATTTCATATCCATTTGATCTCAATCCAAGAAACCCTTTTCTTGATGTCTTGATCTACTGCCTTGGCCAAGGACTCCATATGGTATATGAATGACTTACACAATAAGAGATCACCTTGCAAATGCAAGTGTAGGTCCTTTCTTGATTCTCATTCACTTTCATGAGTCACTTGTGCAGCCCTAGCGTAAGCCTTGAATCAGTTGTCTAAGGCGACACCCTTTAAAGCTTATACCTAAGACTACAGAGTTAACTCATAAAGTGACATATAACCTCAAGTCTAAGGATCAATTAATCACATCAATGACTCGTGAGATATTTCCTAATCTGGAAGTTTCCATTTCCTGAAATAGAAACTTCCTTTCCTATTTAGGAATCTTCTCACACAGGGCACCTCAGTGAACTTACTTATGGAAGTAAGCACCCTCATGTATCACGCAGGTATCAACTATACACTTTGCACCTCCATGAAACAAGGTGGTCCTTCTTAAGGGCGTGATCCCATAAGCAAGCCTTAGAGGAGTCAGGTTGACACTCCCACTGTCTGTAGGACTCATCAGCTTGGAGTATTTTACTAATCATGACTTATGTGATATAGGGCTCATTTCATGAACCATTTCAGCTAAATGGTAGAGCCCTAAAGTCTTCAGGATTAGGGGAGTTCACATACATGCACAACTAAAGTAAACGCATACCAAACAAGAGCATATAAAGAAGTGTTGCCTCAATTCGTTATTTTATTCAAAGATTGTCTGTGATCACAATAAGGAAAGGTACAAAGCGGATATACAATCGGCTTTCTAGGGCACTATTCCTAACAACATGCTCAAAGTAAAAACAAGATATACAAATGTAATGAGTCAACTTATACCAATACTCATAAGTTTAAATTTAAAACATAACTTATACATGAATTCTCAAGTTCGATAATAACATATACATAATGTCCAAAAGCTCAAAAGTGCCGAAGAAACTAAAGAAAATGCATGAGACTCGAACAAACTCCAAGACTCAAAAGAAGACCACCGCCTAGCACAAACTCTCCAAAAGGGTACCTGCAACTCAAAACAGAAAGGGGGAAAAAAAGAACAATGAGGAGGGGTCAGTCCTAAACACTGGTGTGGGGGCTAACACATGCACACGTACATATACGTAAGAGCATAGCATCTTCAAAATTTAAAAAGTTCATGAACCGGGGCATGCTTTTTTCATTCTAAAACATTTTAACTCATGATATTACATATAAAACAAAAAGGTTTAAGGCCGAAGGCCAAAATCAACCAATTTTAGAAGTTAGAAGTCCACTCCCGTTTCACAAACTATAAACAGAAGCAAAAGCACCCCAACTTGGCGAGTACGACTTTCCAACCCACCTACTTCATTTCATAAGTAAAAGAAAAGGCAAAACAAAGTGTAAAGTCAATCCAACCTTCTCCGTGTGGGGAAGAGAGGCGCGCCCTCTCAACCCTGAGGCAAAATGCAAAGATGAGTCGGGGCATCCTACCCGCTCCTTCGACGGGGGTTACCGCCTGCACAAGAAGACCCGCCTTCCCCTCGACCTCCCGAGGTTGGGCTAAGTCTCCCTTTTGTGGAGTAGTGTTGATGAGAGAGCTCGACGACCCCACGGCTGACCCAGGATCACATACCACTTCTCTGGAGCCCAAGGAAAAGTGCAAAAAGGCATATACATATTCACAGACTTATCTTTCAAAGCCCAAAGCTCGCTAATGCAAAACACACACCAACCCCTTTCGAAAACAAACAAACAAAAACATAGCTTATATATATATATATATATATATATATATATATATATATATATATAACTTTTTCAAAGTTTTCATAGCATGTAACGCCCCGACGAGGGCATCCACGCCTATCCCACGCTACGGACCTAGCTTGTATATAGAATTGCTATCCATATACCCGCCAAGTACGTAGCAAGCGGTGGCAAACGGACATCCTAGCTAGGCAGTACCAGACTCACAAAGCGAGTAAACAATCACAATTATGCGGAAGCTTAAATTGAAACATATCAAGTGCATAGTGTTCATTCAACCAACAATTAGGTGACCGTCACGGTCTAACACAAAATACTCAAGTGTGGAAATGTAAAATCATCCTATTGACCCACACGGTCCAAACTGACATAAGAGTATAGCATCAACATAGTAAATCCATGAATTTCAAAACATAACATAAGTCATAAAGTAAAGTACGCTACAAGCGTAAACAAATGCAAGCTAGACTCAAGACAAGACTCTCAAAAGACCTCACCTAGCTTGACTTCAAAACGCGACCTGTGGACACGAAAGATAAATGAGGTCAGTTCAAAAGAAACCGGTGAGGAAAGAGCTAATTACGAAATAATGTAAGGGTTTAGTGCATGCAAAACCAAAGGAGGGGCTTATGATCCATTAGATTTTCTAAAACAATGCAAGGTTTTCAAAACACGGATTATAAACCACAAAACACCTGGCTCGGCGAGATCGAGCACTCCAACCAAACTTCCAAATCCAAATAAAACCAAACCAATCCTTCCAAACTCCATGATCTCAAGGGTATCCAGCCCCCGAACATCGGTCCAAAACATTGGGAAGCGAGTCCATGAAACTCCACATTCCACCCTCGAGTATACCTCAGCCCCGAACACTCCATCGGAGCCTAAGTATCTCTTAAAAGTTGGGAATTTTGTAAGAGGTAACCATCGGCCCTTGCCTTCCCGGTATCCCTACTTACTTCATCCCCGAGCTCTCAAATCCAAGTCCAACTATGCAAGCTTCCCTGCAAGGCTCCAATCTCCATGCCACTTTCATGGCATGGTCCAAAACCTCTCGCTACACACGCATATACATAATATCCAACAAGGTTCCAAATGCATATTGGGTATCTATCCCATATACCAAAACTCATACTTCAATTGTAAACCGTTTTCCATAAGCAAATACCATTAATACAAGTTCACAAACTTGGCTTATCGGGCCTATATATATACATTTTGAAAACGGGAGTTAAAACCATCAAACATGAAAGGCTATAGGTGTCCACAGTTTTTAAAATGTTTTACATAATATTTCCTTACCTTTACCAAGAATTCCAAAGACCAACCACGAGCAACAAGCTACTCGATCGGAGACTCACCACCTATCAAGATAAACGTACCAACAAGGGTAAGACACGACTCGAAACCAATTAAGACAACGCATGGCTTCAAGAAAGAGTAAACATGCTCATGATATGCAATGAATGTCCAAGTATAGCATAATTATAGAAATGGTGATCAAACGACATCATATAAGTCATATAACAAGCTTTCAAGTCATAAGATAAGCAATTAACAACATATGAACCATACTTAGCACATTATTACCATAATCGAGGCATGCACGACATTACAATGCATACAAACATGATTCCAAGTCATATATATCATATTAGGGGTGTAAGATGTAACACCCCAGAGCGAAGGGCACCACATCCCCCCGCACCAAAGCCCAACGCGTAAAACGAAATGGGAACTCCGCCCACGCATCAATCCATGGAAAACGGGTGACAAACAAAAAACCAACCTAAGCTAGGCGGTCTAGACCCTACTCAGAGCGCGGAATAAAACAAATAACGAAAGCGGAAACACTAGAATCCCAAAAACAAAAAAAAAATACTCGAGACATATCAAAATAACGATTCAAGTTATACAAACTTTTATAATTTCGAATTAAGGTCATAACTTATACATATTTCAGAATTAGCCAAAATGCATAAATAAAACAAAAATACAATGCATGTGACTCGAGCTATTTACAACCACGACTCAAAGACAACCGCCTAGCTCCAACACCTCAAAACGGGTACCTGCAAGCTCAAATCAAAGGGGGAAAAAGAGAGAAATAACGAGGGTTAGTCCTAGAGACTGGTGAGGGGGCTAACACACGCACCCATACATATACATAAGAGCAAAGCATATACAAAGCTGAAAGGGTTCATGAACCGGGCGTGGTTTTTGTATTCTAAAACATTTAACCCATGGTAATAGATATATAAAGAAAAAAGTTGAGGTCGAACGCCAAAATCAGTCAAGTTTTAGAGTTTAGAAATCCGTCCCCGTTTCACAACCATAACAAAACATAACGTACCGAAAGCTTGAAATCCAACCCACTTACTCCATAAGCAAAGGCAAGGCAAAAAGAAAACAAATCATAAATCAATCCCACCCCAAAACCGTTTGGAGAAGAGAGGTGCCCCTCTCCACCCCCACACTTAAAACTTATTGAGTCGGGGATCCTGTCCGCTCCTTCGACGGACCATGACACATACACCCACCGGCATAAGAGAACCCGCTTTCCCCTCGACCTCCCGAGGTTGAGCCAAGCCTCCCGTTGGTGGAGTCGTGTTGATGAGAGACCCCGATGACCCCATGGTCAACTCGGGATCACATACCACTTCTCCAAGGCCCAAACTTACACTTACACTTACACTTATTGCGCTTACCACATGAAGCTTATACACAAGTCTTGTCACGCTTACACACACACACTTATCAAAGCTTGTCAAAGTAAACAAAAATAGAGCTTATATACTTATAACGGCGTTTTCAAAGCCTCATGACAAATGGGGAAATCCCACAAAATACTTATCAAACACATATCTATATATATACACTTATATAAGTCGCATGCGGGCTCGAAATACAAATAAGGTTTTAGGTCATCATAACTAAAAGAAAAGAAAACCTCACCTTGTCGACCAAACCGAACAAAACGGATCAAAAAGGGGGCTAACGAACCACCTCCTCAACAACGGAAATAACCTAAGAGAAAAACAAAGAATGAGAGACAAACTTAGACTCAAAATGAACCATATTGATGCTCGGCAAATGCGTATGAATGCGAGTGATGAGTATGAAGCTTAGCAAATTAACATGTAATGCATGCACGTTCATATTAAACCATAAGTCTCATAAATCATGTTAAACGAATTCAAAATTTTTATACAACAAACATATCATATCATACAACACATTACCAATGTATTCATATCATGCAAGGTGCAAGGATTAATCATGCACGGCATATAAACGAGACATGAAGTCACACACGCACGTTAGAGGAGCATATCGCACATATGAAATCATAATTCGAAAACGAGCACATAAATCAAGTCATAAATTCATAATACACAAGTTAACACATAATACATTAAGCTAACAATGGATATAAGTCACAAACGGGACAAGAGAAAGCAATTAAAAGCAACGAAACGACGAAAGAAACTCACCCGGGGCTCCACCGTGACACATGACACGGCCATGACCAAAACACAAAGGAAACAGATACGGCCGTGTTTGAATTTAAATAAATCAGATGCCCAAGTCGAAGCTCTAACATGGCCGTGTCATGCTGCAGTTCATAATGGACACGGCAGTGTCAAGCAATTTCTCCAAAATAAAAACGAGCAGCAGCAGCTCGGTTCTTTGAAGGCAAAAATGGGGCAGTTTCAGCAGCTGCTAGGAGGGATTTCTTAGGCCATTAACACACATAAAACATGCATGAATTACACACCCAAGCATCACCAAATCATGCGCCAAAATGCAGCAACAGCAGCTCAAAGTTCAACCACCAAAACTGTCACAAACTAGGAATGAATGCAGCAGGCCATAATACACTAAAACAGGGGATAAAAGATTGTAAACACATAGCTAACATGTAGAGCAACTCATATACTTCATCTTCATGCAATTTCACACGAAATGGAGCTCAAGAAGTCATCAAACGAAGCAAAATTCTGACAGCAGTTCAAACCGGGAAGAGCAGATTATATTCTCACATTTGAAGCTGAAATGAAGCATGAAATCGAGGCAAAATAGAACATATTCATAGAGAAACATGTGTAACACATAACCATGCATTAATACACGAAATTGGATGCAAGAACTCATCAAATAAACCTCAAAAACATGGCAGCAGTAAGGTGAAAATGAGCAGATTTGCAGCAGTTCGAACTCCAGTTTTCATGGCTAAAAGCTCAAGGTTTCATTTAAGTTATCAAAGAAGAAATAACCCTAGCACCTCTATCATGAAGTATGAATCAAGAATAAAAGCAAAGAAGTTCATATAATCACCAAAGATGCATCAAATCAGCCACAAATTCAAGCTAAGGCAAAGAAGCAAGAAATAACCTCTAGCCCTTCATATTCATGCCATCTCCCAAACTCATATTATATCTCAATTAAAACATGAAATTCATGCATCAAATTCATCATATAATCATGGAGAATTCGAAAATCTACATACCTTCAAGAGTTGATGAAGTATGGAAGAGATCAAGCTCCAAAATTCAAAACATTGATGATGGTTTCTTCTTCTCTTCTCTTCTTCTTGGATCAGTAGCTTTTCCTCTCTCTTGGCTGATAAGGGAGAGAGAGAGGTGAGTCAAGGTCATATAAACCAAGGATAAGGCTTAGGTAAGGTTAAATTGGGCCCACAAGTACAAGACTAGTCAAAGATGGTTGCTTGGGTGCATTCTGCTCATTCCGGGTGAAAACCAGGGGTCCAAATAGGTTTAGAAAAATACCAAACCTGGTTCAAAAGTTTCCTTTCTTCGTCACGAGTCCAACACATCTTCCGGAATTCGAATCTGAATTCCCAAGTTCAAGTTATGGCGTTCGGAACCCAAGGTGCGCTAAAGCTAGTTAGGCCCTCGAGTCCCTCGTCAAATACTTAAGATTTAAAACCTCAAAAAACGCACCTAAAAACTTAAAACGAGCATGCAAACACATTCATAACTCACATATATCATGCATATCAAAATTTCACAAAAATCGAAATTGAATTTCGGCACATAACGAGCAAATTACGAGCATGCAAACTTAAACGTTTAAAATTCAAAGTCCATAATATAAACAATTAATTTCATATAATTTCAAATAATCATATAAGCACTAAAATAACACCCAAATACGTAATTAAATAAGTTAAAGCACATAAAACCCTCTCGTTATGGCGTACCTGGAAATCCGAACGATCGGGATGTTACAAACTCCCCTCCTTCAAAAGGACCTGTCCTAAGGAGAATCTTGAACGGCTCTGAAGACAAGCCCAAATCCACACTTCCGATGCGCTACTCTGATCCCATACTCCTCGAAACCCTATCTCCTTAGATGGGAAACCGGACACAAAGTCCTAGTCGTTTGCCCCCACTTCCCAAATAAAGATTCGGGAGTAGTTGGAGAATCCTCAACCGTTGGCACATAGACATTACTACACAAAGTCCATAACGTCTTTCTTATGCCATTACAACTGGTCTCCCAAAACTCCTAAAAACCTCAAACCCTGAGTGGGATTAACTCGTGACCTTGCACTCCTTTAGGCGTAGGCTACCGTCCTTCTACAAGCAACACACAACAAAGGCCTTCCTTTGTGCCCCGGTTGGAAATAGGGTAGCCTTTTATACCTCCGGTTAGGTAAAAGCCGATACCGAGGGCAACTCTCTTCAACCGCCTCCTCCCACTCAAAAATGTACCTCTTACTCTAAGGCAATCCTCGGTTCTTCTACGAGAAATATGAACGGGTTAGCCTTCAATCTAATACCCAAAAATATCGTTGAGTCTCTGACGGACCTCCTGGAAGCAGCACTCAACTTCAACGAAAACAAGACACCTTCAAACAGGCCTACCAAAAGCAGCTCGACCCTCATAACTCACCAAACACTCACGAACACTCCACACCACAAGCTCTCTCCAAAAGAAAGTTAACACCAAAAAGAAAGTAAAGCACACAATGAGCAAGAACTAAGCAGGGAAAGAAATACACAACAAGCAAAATTAAGAAAGAAAGGAAGCACACTACAAACAAAACCAAGAAAAAGAAGAAACACGCAGTAAACAAGAACAAGAGGGAAAGCAATTACGCGGTAAATTTAATCAAGAATTATCGAAAAATGAGGAATAAGGCAATAAACACGTGGGTTTCCCTGATATTAAAATATGCACGAAATGTAATGCCATGACTGCTTCATGTACCTTTCACCATAGTAGTAGTATTGAGTTTGGTGTTAACTCCTTGATTGCCAAAGTGCCAACTTGAACTTGAACCAGGATCTTGAAGTCATGGCATTTCTTAGAAGAGCTCAAATTCTTCTTCTTAGGTTAACTTTCATCATACCTTCAATTTCTCAGTACTTGAATCATTCTCTCACCTTCAGTATTGGAATCCTTTCTTGTTTGATATTGATGATCTCATGAAATTCTTGAATTTCCCTTTTCATATGATTCGAGTCTCTACAATTTAAATAATAAATTGCTTCCGGTGAGGAGATGTAAAATCCATCTTTGCTATTTAAATCTTCTTATATTCCGAGTCATTGAAATCTTGAATTTCTAAGAATTTCTCTTATCTTGTGAATTCCTCGTCTTGCCTTCAAATATTTCATCTTGAAGCATTAGTCCATCTAACGGCACTTGAATCAACTCCTAATTCCTTTTAATTTGATCTTCCCACTTCAACATTGAAATCTTCTTTTTCTTGACATTGTTGGTATCTTGAAACCTCTCAAGAATTCTGGAAGTTTAGATTCCTTGTTTGATCTTCTAATCCCCAAACTGGTCTTTTCTTCTCATAAGTAGTGGGGGAGATTCAATCCTTTGATTACTCATTCCTTCATAGCCCCATATATCTTGCATCCTCGGATCATACACATACTCTTGGAATTTGAAAGTGTAATCGAACTCCATGCCTACTTGCTTGCAAATAAATTCTGAACCCTAGGATAGTCCTCGAAGGTACCCAATATTTCACACCCTTATAGGTAATCATCCATCTTTTATCTCATTCTTCAATTTGAAATCTTCCTATCATCATACTTTGACGGGAGGTGCTTGTACAAAATTCTCGAATAGAACTCCCTCTTGAGAATTCTTCTCGGACTCCTCAAATCTCAACTTCCTTCTCTTGATCACCTAGAACTTAGCCTTGATATCATCATTTCAAATCGCTTCCCAAGGTCAAAATCCTTAAGCCCCTTGTAGCCCGAATATACCTGTCTCTCTTGTTCTTTTCCCGGTAATACTTGTTGATGTCGAAGGAATATCTTGAAATAAAATTTAACTCCAAGAAGACATCGATGCATGCGGGGTTTTTAGTGCATGTTCGTGTGAACAATTAATGCAAATAATATCAAGTAATTAACATAAGTGATATAGTGAATGCAAACAAACACGTAAATCCTAAGCCGAACGACCTAGACAAACTCGACACGATACGAGAGCTCCGATTTTGCAACCAAGAGCTCTGATACCAATTAAGGATGTAACACCCCGGAGCGAAGGGCGCCACATCCCCTGCACCATAGCCCAACGCGTGAAATGAAATGGGAACTCCGCCCACGCATCAATCCATGGCGAACGGGTGACAAACAAAAATCTAACCTAAGCTAGGCGGTCTAGACCCTACTCAGAGCACGCAATAAAACATATAACGAAAGCGGAAGCACCAGAATCCCAAAAATAAACAAAAATACTCGAGACATATCAAAATAACGATTCAAGTTATACAAACTTTTACAATTTCGAATTAAGGTCATAACTTATACATATTTCAGAATTAGCCAAAATGCATAAAGAAAACAAAAATACAATGCATGTGACTCGAGCTATTCACAACCACGACTCAAAGACAACCGCCTAGCTCCAACACCTCAAAATGGGCGCCTGCAAGCTCAAATCAAAGGGAAAAAAAGAGTGAAATAACGAGGGTCAAGCCTAGAGACTGGTGAGGGGGCTAACACACGCACCCATACATATACATAAGAGCAAAGCATAAACAAAGCTGAAAGGGTTCACGAACCGGGCGCGGTTTTTACATTCTAAAACATTTAACCCGTGGTAATAGATATATAAAGAAAGAAGTTGAGGACGAAGGCCAAAATCAGTCAAGTTTTAGAGTTTAGAAATCCACCCCCGTTCACAACCATAACAAAACATAACATACCGAAAGCTTGAAATCCAACCCACTTACTCCATAAGCAAAGGCAAGGCGAAAACAAAACAAATCATAAATCAATCCCACCCCAAAACTGTAACAGCTCGGATTTTGAGATCAGGATAGCACGGGTAAGTAAAGGGTTAAGAGGAAAGCGTTTATAGCCTTAGTCCATTACACATTTCATTCTATGTGAATTATGTGCATCTATGTTTCGATTTATAATTGTGCCTTCTTGAGAGAACCATATCACTATTCATTCACCGAACCCTAGACCTTTACCTAAACCTTAAGAAACCCTAGAAAGCTGATTTTCTTATTTTCCAAACTCATATCATAACTTTCATCATTCTGAAATACATTTGAAAAATTGTTTGCTGAAAATTCCATTTAGGTCCCTAGTTACTATTCATCTTTAATTGTAGGAATTTTCGAAACACTTTTACCTATTCAATATTGGGCTTGATAGAATCCTTGAAAAATTTTATGAATTTTGATATGATTTCCAAACCCTAATTCTTAACGTAGCTTCCATAGAAATCAAAACCGGCCGAAAAACCCTAATTTTGCCCTAAATTAAAAATTTTCGAATTTCAACGTGTTTCCTATACAATATTATAACCATTACGCTCCTTGGACTATTTTATGAATTTTAGGATCTTTTCCAAACTCTAGTTCAAATCCTAGCTCGATTTATAAATTTTTATTTATTTTTCCCAAAGTACTATTCCTACCATAAAAACTAACTTTCAAACCGTCCAACATTTGGTATCCAATATTACAATCAAAATGATCCTTGAATTATTTCAAGAATCATGGACGCTTTCTTGGATATCAATTCACATTCTAGCTTCGTTTATGAATTTTATTGTATTTTTCAAAATTCCCGAACGACTACTACTTTAAATGTACACGATCAAACATTAAGTTTTTATAACCATTAGAAAGCTCTTTCGATTCTCTTTCTTTTGCAAGTTCTTTCATTTTTAAACTAAACCCTAGACATTCTTCTACAAATTTATTATCATTTTCATCCTATTTTAGAATTATTTTTATTTTGTCATGATTATTAAATAAATTAATCATATCTTAAACATACACATAAGTATACAACTAAACCCCCCCTAATAAATGAACCTAGCTTACTCACACCATGATTCATCTAATTAAGTCCCTAAAATTGCAACGTAAGCCCCCAAGACATACCTATAAATACCTTAGGAAGCATAACACAAAGATCACACCACAATCTCCCACATCTCTCTCTCTCTCGTGACCCTCTCTCCCTCTCTCATAAGGCGACAATTGCACTAAACAGTGGGATCCGTTCCAATCTATTTGAATTTTGATACTAGGTGAGGGTTAAAATGTTTTCAACTGGAATCATGTCTATACCTATATCTAATTACAAAATGATTTCTAAAACCTACCTATTATTTGATTTCCTATCTATACATATTAATATCATATAATATTCCTCTTTATGAGGAAAATACCATTAAGTCGGAATCAGGATCATATCCGGACAATATATATTTCAGTCCTATTAATATTAAGAACTGATTCCCGACTAAGCAAGTAAATCATTATTATTTATCAAAATGGGCCCGGCGTGCAGCAGTGCCGAGCAATACTCGGAAGGCATCGGGCCGAGGGTATTGTTGGTGCCACAGACAGCCACCAACTCTTGGTAGTGGTTTAGCTGGAGGTTAGTTACTCCACGCCAAGAGACTTACAAGGGAGAATAACCTCCCTGGGAGAGATAGCTTCCTCCCAAATATTACATATCGTCGGTAGGGTTTGCTCCCCTACTGACACTACGGTGTTGCGGGGTTATTATCATATTTAGTTTTATTAAAGTACTGGTGCCTTGATCAGCCCGGTACTATTTTACAAATATTTTAAGGAGATCGGAGGGAGACGCCTTACTTGCAGGCGGTACAAATCTTTTATTAAACGGTTCATCATTTATAAATAAACTCCAAATACCCCTATCCCGGATTCAAACTTATGAACCATATCATATTTGCTATATCCTATTGCTATCATTTTATATATATATATATATATATATATATATATATATAATCATATATATATATATATAATCATATATATCTAAATCTAATCTTCCTTCACTTAGTCACTTTGATTAATTCCTCGCCTGTTTTAAATACATGATTTCAGGGAGCGAGGACAACGACGCCTAGAGGTATCTTGAAGCTATAGGTGTCATATTTATTAGATCAGGTTTAGATTAAGAGCATTTAATCCTGATCATGTATATATTGCTAATAAATTGCTCTTATACATTTATTCCGTACACTACGCTACCATATTACCCCCTTACAATATCATGCACCATTTTGTGTGTTATCATGTTGCTTGTTGCAAATTTTAAATTCTTTCATTTTCCACTGCATTTTATCCTACGCTCTACTTAAGTACCGTTTATACTGTTCGCCGTAGTATTTCTCGAGTGCTAGGTCTCACATCCACTCGAGGGTAGTACGGTGCGGGAGTTGTAGTGTTAGGGGGCGCTACAACTTAAGGTGGTATCAGAGCATCAGGTTGGGTTAAGAAGAGACTTAACCTATAAATGCTGGGAGAATGCTCATTTTGTACTTGAACTTTAGAATTCACTTTAAGTGTTTCTTTATATAGCAATGGAGAATCAGGAACACGGGAACCCACATCATATCTGGCTTGAGGAGTACGAGGCCCCACACACTATAGCGGTATCTCGTCGCGAGAACCCTACACGTTACTATACTTGGCAGAGGGCGAGACATGTAGCTCGGGGAGGTAGAGCAGGTAGAGTTGGGCATGCTTATCCGAACCGTTTAGTACATATGCTTGAGTCAGAGCGAGATGCGTATTATGTGGAGGCTCAGATGGCTCGCGAGTAACAGTTGGAGTCTACTAGACATCTTGAGTTAGCCTTACAGAATGTTGTGAGTAGGAATTTTGCCCAGCAGCAGACATCCACGCTGGAGCAGGAGAACGCCGATCTTGTGGCGCATGTGGCGACCTTACAGCAGGATCTAGCTTCTATGATTCTTTCCAGGAATGCCGCTCAGACCTTATATCAGCGCTACCGTTCTTGTATTCGGAGTCGCCTTGCCCGTGCCTATCATCTGACTGGTGTACAGGCTGTTCAGGAGGAGGTTGCAGCAGTTGAGCCTGAGGAAGAGGAGCCCGGAGGTGATGCAGAGGTTGAGCAGGATTCTGAGGAGGATGAGCAGGGTTCAGAGGAGTAGCAGCAGGGGGATGGCTGGAGTCCTATTCGAGGTGAGGTTGTGGATGGTGATCAGCATGATTAGGCAGGGATTATTATGGAGCTTGGTATATATATAGGAGTAGTATCAGTGGGAGGTTGCACAGATCAGCCAGTAGAGGACCTTCCCCTTTTGACGTAGCAGTTGACGTAGCTAGCCTGATAGATATGAGTGAGTTGAGAGCTTTGTAGGGTGTAACTTAACGTAGATCAGGTCCACCCCATTTTGATTTTTTCAGTTGTAGCTATAACCCACTTTTGCAGTTATATTCTTGTCCCACATTTATTGCTTTCATATTTATTGCGTTATAAGTTAGAATTACTTCAAGATACCAGCAGGACCGTGAGTGAGTATTTTATTTTCCTGCACCTTTACTTGTTATTATATTTGTGCTTTACTTTTCTGCACCCTTTTACTTGTTGTTCTGTTTAATTTTGTGCTTTACTTTACTAAATTTGTGTGATAGGATATCTACTGCTTGATATTATCTGAAACATGTATTTATGTGATTATATGCAACACATTCTTAACCATCATGCATTATATTCTTTATAAAGCAACTGCAAATCAATATGTCTCCTCGAAGAGTTTCCCAAGACAACACTCCCCCTCAAGAAGGTGCATCCTCGGCAGGAGGAAACTCTGAATTAGTAGATGCTTTGAAAGAGATAGTGCAAACTTGTGCTAATGGAACAAAGGGGAATAATGAAAAAACTCTGGAGAAATTTCTACGAATGAACCCGCCAAAGTTCTTTGGAGAACCTAGTGATGTAAAAGCTGAAAATTGGATAGCTAGCATAGAAAAGATTTTGGAAGCCATGGGTATTTCTCCAGAAGAACCCGAAAGAATCCAGTTTGCAGTTTTTATGTTAGAAGGAGCAGCGTTAAGTTGGTGGAATTATATCAAGCGTGTTTGGGCAGAAGATCAAGTTAATTATAGGTGGGTAGACTTTGTCAGAGTGTTTCAAAACAAATATGTAAAGCTCAAAGTGTTTGTCCCACATCGGAAGAAGAGGAGAACGAATCCTTCCTTATAAGGGGGTGGATACCTTTTCCCTGTTGAGGCCTTTTCCTGGGTGGGCGCCTTCAGGCTTAAATTCCACTGGGAGAAACAAAACCGTGAGGGTGGTGTCGCTTAGCCCACCAAAGTGGACAATATCGACAGGCGGGTTTTCAGGCTGTTACAAATGGTATCAGAGCTGGGACCCGGTCCGGTGTGCCAGTGAGGACGCTGGGCCCTTATGGGGGGTGGACTGTAAAGCTCAAAGTGCTTGTCCCACATCGGAAGAAGAGGAGAACGAAGCCTTCCTTATAAGGGGGTGGATACCTCTTCCCTGTTGAGGCCTTTTCCTGGGTGGGCGCCTTCAGGCTTAAATTCCACCGGGAGAAACAAAACCGTGAGGGTTGTAACGATACAGGACTGACCCAGTATGCAGATATTGTCCCGCCACTGGCTTCCCCAGGCACGGGTTTTGTTCCCCCCAGTGGGTTGGGCCACTGGGAAAACGCGTCTGCAAGGAAAGGTTTCCATCCCCCCTTATAAGGAGGACTTCGTTCTCCTTCCCAACCGATATGGGATGGGCACACATCCACCACCCCTTTGGAGCAGCTCAGCGTCCTCGCTGAGGACCTGACACACCAACTTCCTGGCACCGGCTCTGATACCATTTGTAACGATACAGGACCGACCCAGTATGCAGATATTGTCCCGCCACTGGCTTCCCCAGGCACGGGTTTTGTTCCCCCCAGTGGGTTGGGCCACTGGGAAAACGCGTCTGCAAGGAAAGGTTTCCATCCCCCCTTATAAGGAGGACTTCGTTCTCCTTGAAATTCGTGAATTAAGTGACAATGTGTTTAATTGTACTATGTGACTTTAATTGATCGTTTCATGAAGTTATGGACTTAATTGCATAACTTGGATTGGAGTTAATGGATCTTTTATGTAGGGATATTACTTGATTGCATTCATTTAAATGCATGAGGGACTAATATGCAATTAGATGGGTATTAGAGTTGTAGTGGATGATATAATATATCATATATGCATTCATCCCCCTCACCTCTCTTGCACAGATTTTGAGTCCGTTGGAGACGAGGCCGGTCAGTGAGGCTTGTGTTTGCTCCTTTTTACGGTTTAAGGTGGGTTTCTCTTCTACTTAGATAAAACGACCCGATATATCTCCCTATGTGAAAAGTTTTAAGACAAAGTAATATGATACATATATTGAGTCTTTTATCGAGTAAATGACTGCAAACGTAAAGCCCTTGTTTCTTGAACCTACCAAATGTTTTGGCGAGAATGAATGAATGTTCACAATGAATGGGGCCCAGGGGCTTGGTGTGAGTGGGGAACCGAGGAGGCATGGGCTGACGGGAAACCCTCACACTAGTCCCACCAATGAACGGCGTAACCGGACCTCGTTAGGAGTTAGCAAGGAATGGACGCTGAGTGCCATCTGGGGAGTCATGTTCCCTTTTTGGTCAATGAATGGGTGGATGGGCCTTGCAAACCCGCCACCAACCCGGAGGAAGAAGGTGTAAATGTTATTGAATGCGCACGAAAGAATGTTATGCATGAAAAGAAAGAAAGAATGAATGAATGAATGTTAATGAATGTTAATGAATTACACGAGGTGTTGGTTGGAGATAATGCATGCCCACTCGCCGGGCCACTAATGACCTTGACCTAATGTAAATGAATCATTATAATCCCTTTTGATGACTTCTATTCACCCACTTGGGAAATTCTTTAAAAACCTCATTTGGGATTACAACTTGCATGTGAATGTTTAATTACAGTCATATATTATTATGCCCTGCTTTTATACCCACCAGTCCCTTTTGGATTGAACCCGTTTGGCTTTCAGTTGTTTTGTGCAGGTGTCAGGGGAGCTAGGCGGGATTTTGAGTCTTAGGTCTTGTTTTCGTTTCTAGTCCTTTTGTTTATTGGTCTTACACTCGCATTTTGCACTTGTGATCATTGTGTATGAATGTTGCCATTGGAGCGTACTTGTTTGTTAAGCCGTGACGGCATTTGATAATGTATATGGATCATTTTTTTTGGATTTTGTTTACTCATTGTTTATGAAATGGATAGTTATTGCTTCCGTATTTGCAATTACTCTGATGTTATGGTTCAAGGGTTAGTCCCGCCTAGCATAGAGTGTGTGTATGTCCCCGTTCGCCGTGATTTGGCTCGGGTATGGATCGTCCATTTCATATTCGGGCCGGGTCTTTGTGCGGGGGATGTGACACCTTGCGCTCGGGTGTTACATCACTGGGGGGAACAAAACCCGTGCCTGGGGAAGCCAGTGGCGGGACAATATCTGCATACTGGGTCGGTCCTGTATCGTTACAAATGGTATCAGAGCCGGTGCCAGGAAGCTGGTGTGTCAGGTCCTCAGTGAGGACGCTGAGCTGCTCCAAAGGGGTGGTGGATGTGTGCCCATCCCACATCGGTTAGGAAGGAGAACGAAGTCCTCCTTATAAGGGGGGATGGAAACCTTTCCTTGCAGACGCGTTTTCCCAGTGGCCCAACCCACTGGGGGGAACAAAACCCGTGCCTGGGGAAGCCAGTGGCGGGACAATATCTGCATACTGGGTCGGTCCTGTATCGTTACAAATGGTATCAGAGCCGGTGCCAGGAAGCTGGTGTGTCAGGTCCTCAGCGAGGACGCTGAGCTGCTCCAAAGGGGTGGTGGATGTGTGCCCATCCCACATCGGTTGGGAAGGAGAACGAAGTCCTCCTTATAAGGGGGGATGGAAACCTTTCCTTGCAGACGCGTTTTCCCAGTGGCCCAACCCACTGGGGGGAACAAACCCCGTGCCTGGGGAAGCCAGTGGCGGGACAATATCTGCATACTGGGTCGGTCCTGTATCGTTACAAGGGTGGTGTCACTTAGCCCACCAAAGTGGACAATATCGACAGACGGGTTTTCAGGCTGTTACAAAATACATCCTTCAGGTAGTTATGGATGCTCGAGAGGTAGAATTCATGGAATTAGTACAAGGCAACATGTCGGTAGCTGAGTACGAAGCTAAGTTTATCAGGTTGATTCAATACGCCCCCTATATCCTCCATGATGAACGTCGAAAAACTCAGCGATTCATTAAAGGACTTAAGTCGGATCTTAGGTGGGCTTTGGCTCCATTCGAGTTGGAAATCTATACTAAGGCTGTGGAAACGGCTATGAAAACAGAGGCTACACATAAAGAGGTTCGTATAGCCTATAGCCGTCCTGGATCCTTCTACAAGCCGACTCAGGGATCTAAACGACCTGCTGGACCAGCAAAGCCAAATCCAGGAAAGAAACCGGTGCAATCGTGGTCCCGACCTCAACAGACATTCTCAAAACCTCAAGAAGAGATTGTCTGTGAATATTGTCAGAAGCGTGGACATACTGAGAAGGATTGTCGTAAGAAAGCTGGAGTCTGTACATGGTGTGGAAGCCCTGATCATCCAAAGGGACCAAAACAGTGGAATAAAGGAAAGGTTCCAGCAAAGACTCCTGGAAGACCAGTGGTTAAAGGACGTGCGTATGCTATAGAAGGCAGTGAGGATCCCGATCCAACCAATGTTGTTGATGGTACGGTGCACATTCTAAACACGCCAGTTACTGCTTTATATGACCCTGGCGCCATGCATTCATTTATTGCATCTCAATTATGTGCGCATTTCAATTTTCCAGTTGAATCATTGCCTTATATGCTCGAAATAAGTTCTCCTTTGGGAGCTTTTTTTACTACGGATAGAGGATATAAACACTGTCCTATAAGGATTGGTACCCAATACTACCCAATAGATCTTATGGAATTACCGATGTCAAGATATGGAATTATTCTGGGAATGGATTGGCTTAGTAAGTACCATGCCAAGTTGGATTGTTTTAAGAAAGAGGTCACCTTAGGGAAAGGTGATAGCTCTGGGTCGAAAGAAAATTTTGAATCAGTACCACTGGTTACAACTGCCGAAGTTAAGAAGTTAGTAAGTAATGGAGCTACTGGATTCATTGCCTATCTGTTAAATAGGCCCAAAGATCAGTTGAAAATAGAGGAAGTAGTGGTAGTAAAAGAATTCACTGATGTCTTTCCTGAGCATCTGAATTCATTACCTCCTGACAGGGAACTAGAATTTGTAAACGACTTAGTCCCTGGAGCTGAGCCATTTTCTAAAACACCTTATCGAATGGCTCCAGCCGAGCTCCAAGAGTTGAGAAAACAACTTGATGAGTTGTTAGCTTCAGGATACATCCGTCGTAGCACGTCTCCATGGGGAGCACCTGTGCTATTTGTCGAAAAGAAAGACGGATCATTGCGATTATGTATCGATTATAGAGAACTCAATCGTATGACAATCAAGAACAAATACCCTCTTCCCCATATTGAAGAACTGTTTGATATTCTTCAAGGATCACGAGTGTACTCCAAGTTGGATTTAAGGCAAGGGTATTATCAGCTAAGGATTAAAAAGGAGGACATTCCAAAGACTGCTTTTAATACCCGCTACGGCCACTTCGAATTTGTAGTAATGCCTTTTGGGTTAACCAATGCCCCGGCTGCATTCATGGATTTAATGCACCGAACATTCCGACCATATTTGGATCAGTTCGTGGTCATCATTATTGACGACATTCTGGTATTCTCAAGAACCCCAGAAGAACATGCTGAACATCTTCGTAAAGTGTTAAGAGCTTTAAGAGATCATAAGTTATACGCAAAGTTCAGCAAGTGTGAATTTTGGTTGGAAAGAGTGTCCTTCCTTGGACATATAATATCCGGTTCTGGAATAGAAGTAGACCCTTCAAAGGTTGAAATTGTAATGAATTGGCAGGCACCAAAGAACCCATAAGAAGTGAGAAGTTTTCTGGGACTTGCCGGATATTATAGGAGGTTTGTAAAAGATTTCTCCAGGATAGCAGCGCCTCTTACTCAGTTAACCAAGAAACAAGGAAAATTTGAATTGACAGAAAAGTTTGAACGGAGTTTTCAAGAACTGAAACAAAGATTAACGTCTGCCCCAGTGTTAACCTTACCAGAAGGAAAAGAAGGTTATGTAGTTTATACGGATGCATCCAAAGAATGATTAGGGTGTGTTCTAATGCAAAATGGTAAGGTTATAGCCTCTGCCTCAAGGAAACTTAAACCTTATGAAGAGAATTACCCCACACATGATCGGGAGTTAGCTGCGATTGTATTCGCCTTAGCTAAGTGGAGACACTATCTATACGGGGTAACTTTTGAAGTCTTTACCGACCATAAAAGTTTGAGATATTTATTCACTCAAAAGGAGTTGAATATGAGACAGAGAAGATGGATGGAATTTCTAGAAGACTACGACTGTAAAATCCAGTACCATCCAGGAAAAGCCAACGTAGTGGCAGATGCCTTGAGCCGAAAATCCAGTCTATCAACATTAGACGGAAGAAGCAAACCCATAACGGTCATTTCAAAATCCCGACTGGCCAATATAGTGATATCCTCACCATTAAAACAAAAACTTAGGGAAACCCAAGAACGGGATGAGTGGATCAAGAAGTGTCTCAATTCCAAGGGAAAGGATATTGAGACAAAATTTACAACAGATGACCATGGGATCTTGAGAAATAAAGGTCGAGTCTGTGTACCTCCTACAACTCGAAAAGAAATACTAGATGAGGCACATAAGACTCGATATACGATACATCCAGGAGGAACAAAAATGTATCATGATCTCAAGAAACATTTCTGGTGGAATGGAATGAAACGAGATGTTGCTAGTTATGTCAAAAGGTGTTTGACGTGCCAGCAAGTCAAAGTGGACCACCAGAAACCCGGAGGAAAGTTACAACCGCTACTAGTTCCTACTTGGAAATGGGAACAAATTACCATGGATTTTATCACGGGCTTGCCAAAAGTTAAAGGAGGATATGATAATATATGGGTTATCATTTATCGATTGACTAAGTCTACGCATTTCTTACCGGTCAAGACTACTGACAAGGTCGGTTCTTTAGCAAAGCTGTATCAGAAAGAGATTATAAGGTTACATGGTGTACCCATTAGTATAGTCTCCGATAGAGATCCGAAATTCACTTCCTAGTTATGGCAAAGTCTTCAAGAAACAATGGGGACTAAGTTGCATTTCAGTTCAGCCGCACATCCTCAGACCGATGGTCAATCAGAAAGGACGATCAAATATCTAGAGGATATGTTGCGAGTTTGTGCCTTGGATTTTCAAGATGACTAGAAAGAATGTTTGCCTCTTGTGGAATTTGCGTATAATAATAGTTATCAGGCATCGATCCAAGCAGCACCTTATGAAGCCTTATATGGAAGAAAATGTAGGTCTCCGTTATACTGGGATATGGAAGAAACTAAAGCAACTGAAAGAGGGGATACCAGGAAAACCATTAGAAAGTGGATAGCGGAGTCTACAGAAAAGATTGAAATTATCCGACAAAGAATGAAAGCAGCTCAAGATAGGCAAAAGAGTTATGCCGATACCCGGAGAAAGGATATAGAATTTACAGTAGGCGATAAAGTGTTTTTAAAGGTATCACGAAGAAAAGGTTTCACACATATTGGGAAAGGTGGAAAACTAAATCCCAAATATATAGGACCTTTTGAAATCATAGAACGTGTTGGACTGAGAGCCTATCACCTAGATTTACCAGCAAACCTCACTGGAATACATAACGTATTCCATGTGTCTCAGCTCCATAAATATTTTGCAGATGAATCCCACATTTTGCCGATAGAAGAAGTTCCTCTAAAGCCCGACTTGACTTATACAGTAAGACCAACCGAAATCTTGGATAGGAAATTCCAAGAACTAAGGAATCGGAAAATCTCCCTTGTTAAAGTGATATGGAAAGGACATGGAACAGAAGAACAAACCTTGGAAACTGAGGAAAAGATATAGAAACATTACCCAGAGTTGTTCCGAAACAGGAATAGAATCTGAGGACAGATTCTCTTTAAGGGGGGAAGATTGTAACAGCCCGGATTTTGAGATCAGGATAGCACGGGTAAGTAAAGGGTTAAGAAGAAAGAGTTTATAGCCTTAGTCCATTACACATTTCATTCTATGTGAATTATGTGCATCTATGTTTCGATTTATAATTGTGCCTTTTTGAGAGAACCATATCACTATTCATTCACCGAACCCTAGACTTTACCTAAACCTTAAGAAACCCTAGAAAGCTGATTTCCATATTTTCCAAACTCATATCATAACTTTCATCATTCTGAAATACATTTTAAAAATTGTTTGCTGAAAATTTCATTTAGGTCCCTAGTTACTATTCATCTTTAATTGTAGGAATTTTCGAAACATTTTTACCAATTCAATATTGGGCTCGATAGAATCCTTGAAGAATTTTATGAATTTTGGTATGATTTCCAATGTAGCACCCCGCACGTGAGGCACCACATCCCCCGCACTAAGGCTCAACACGAGTAACGAAATAGTAAATCCGCACCCGTATCAAACCCTAGCGAACGGGAGACAAACATAAAACCTTCCTAAGCCAGGCGGAACTAGACCCTGCAATGAAAACCAATTAACCAAAGTATAATGCATTGCACAGCCAACTTCAAACATACAAACTAAAACCCGAATTTGGGCTCTTCAGGCCTCTTTTAAACTCATAAATACAGTACAACAAACAATTTCAATAACAATTATATAATTATTCAAGTGCCAAGATACTGCAGAATCGAATCAAACATAAATTCAATACAAGAGTGAGTGCAGAGACTCCCCTAACCTAACTCGACCCACCTAAAGACTCCAAACACCTCCGCCTAGCTCGAAACTCCACAATCAAACCTGCACACTAAAAAGATTGGGGAGGGAGAGGGTCAGTCTCTAGAAGACTGAGTGAGCAGGAGCGATATATATATATATAAAACATGCACATGCAAGTCATAAATCCCGAGCAAGGTTTTATTTGAAATTAGTTCCCACTAAGGGTAAGAAAATAGATAAACAATGCTCGAACTTTACGACTAGGTCATATTAAATTCATTACATTCATAAATCATACATAAATATAAGGCTCGGCGAGTGAGCGTGCACAACCTCCATCCAAACTCCGACCGTGTACATAAATATCAATAATATATTGATTAGGCGATCATGCAATATATCATAATACATGCGGACCATAAATCATATCATAAATATATGCGTTTGGGCAGTCCGTGTCCCGGCCTTCCCGCACGATGCATAATTCTATCAAAACATATACATAAGAAGAGGCGTAAATCCTAACCAACCTTCTTCCTCCGGGTGGTGGGCGGGTTAGCAAGACCCGACCACCTCAGTCAATGGCCAATGGGGTTTCATGACTCCCCCAAAGGCACTCAGCTCCCATTCCCCGCTAAATCTCCTAGCGAGGGCCGGTATCACCATAGTTTGGTTGGGACTAGTATATGGGATCCCCGTCAGCCCTTGCTTCCTCGGTTAGCCTCATATACTAAGTCCCGGGGCCCGTTCAATAATAAGTTATAAATGTGTCTCGCCAAAACATATCAATTCACAAGTACATGACTTAATTCATAAATACATATCATAATTCATAAGTACATAACATAATTCGTAAATACCTTACCGTGTAATTCGGCATATGCTATATACGTACCTCTCCGTGTCATCCTAATCCATAGCTAGCATGAAGACACACGGTTTGGAGCATAGCCTCATTACAAAACCATTTTTCAAGCTTATATACGCTCATACGTATACTTCAGAAGAATTTACTCGATAACTTCGTTTGAAAACCATATATATATAATCATAAGGTTTTGGCCAAAGCTTTTCACATAAGGGTTGTAGGGTTTGTTACATAGCTAAAACGAAAACCACCCTCACCTGAACCGTGAAGAAACAAGGATCGAGCACCAAGTGCCTGAACGATCAAAAGCTCTCCACCCTGGAGACAACTGTACAAAAGACCACAAGACGTGTTCGTGAGACTCAAGACTCTTAATGAACCATATATGACGCACGGCAATGAAGTGAATATGATATGAAGGCATAAATGATCATATTGTAACAATAAAATGTTCATGTGCACGATTAAGAAATTTAAAACATATAATCAACTCATTCATTCATATGTTTCATTTAATTTCATAAGTTCATAAATTCATATAAATTTCATAATTTCATATATTCATAACATTCATAACATTCATAATACTTATCAATTAATTCATGAATTCATTTAATAATCATAACACATAATATTCATATTCACATTTAGGAATAAAATAAATAAAACATTCAATCAATAATCAGTAAATTAAATACGCGAAATGGAAATCAATTAAATTCAAAAATTGAATTAAATCAAATAATAATTGAAATATATAATAAATATATATTTAATCAATATATATAATATGTAATAACATATGATATATATATATAACATATATATATATATACGTACACACACAAACAAACTCATGCATGCATTTAGATATATATATATATACCATATATTACACATGCAATGCTTACAAAATCAAACAACCATGCATGCACACAACACCAATTACAACCATGCAAACAAAAACAGCAGCAACAGACATTCATGCACACACAGATATACACAGCAGAGAAGCAGCAAAGGCCAAGGAAACAACAGCAGCCGCAGACCAAAGCACGCAGCAAAAGCTCAAGCAAAACGGGGTGACACCCCCGTGTCACCCTCCAAGCTTAGGCCGAGACACCCCCGTGTCTCGGTACAGAAATCCCAGGCCAAGTCTGCACCCCCGTTCCGCGCTGGAAAGGCCAGGAATGGCACGCCTGTGACGCACAGCAGCAACTCCAGTTCTCGGACAGCCACAGACGCAGAAACAGAGCAGAACTCATGCACGAGAAATGCAAGTAACCAAGGCAGCAATACCAGGTACAATTGCAGCACAAACTCAACAAGAACATACACTACCAAGCCACGAATTGGACAGAAAAAGAAAGAAGAAGGAAACGCAGAAATTTGACAGCTGAAAAACAGGGCAAAGCTGCGGGAAAAACAGAGCAAGAAAGGTTCACTCCAACTCCAGCTATACATCTCAGTTTAGGCCAACAAAAATGCAGCAAAACAACATAAATTCAGCAAGTAAATCAGTTCCAAAAGTGATCATCCAAGACATCAACCGTATGTGACCTTCAAGTGGGATTTTCTCAAAAGATCATAAATGATATTTCACAAATATCTCAATAACCACGAAATCAAAGATCATAAATGATATGAAGGTGTCAAAACAATCAATCTCAAGCTTGGAATCAATTAAAATCATTGAGAATCGAAGGGAAACAAGAAATTGTCCAAAATCTCTTATTTTCGGAGAAACAGTTCAGGATGAATAAACCATGCTCAAAATCATGAATGAAAGGATGGAAATGATCAGAATTAACCATATAATACAACCCTAAACTTACCTTGTTAATTGGTTGAAGTTTGGAGGAGATTTGAGCTCCAAAATCTCCAAGAGATGAAGGGTTACGGGACTGAAATGAGAAGCAGTAGCTTTGGCTGAGTTTTGAGGATTGTGAGAGGATAATCTCGGTTAGGGCTTGAAATATCCTGATAGGTGGTTGAGTTAGGGTTTCAAAGAATCAAACCATGGTTAATTTGGTTATGGTTTGGGTGAGATATGGTTTATTTTGTGCAGCAAGGTCAAGTTGAATGCCGTTTCGTTTTTCGGTTGGATTTCGGAGTTTCAAATGACTTAAGAAAAATGCAAGGCTAAGTTTACTAAACTCGAATTTTCGTTACGAGTTCAGCGGAGTTGACGGAACTCGAATCCGAGTTCCCGAGCTCAAGATATTAAATTCGGAACCAAGGGTACGCTAAGTGCTCGTTAGCTCCCGTTTTGGTTCCTCAATTAAAATTAAATTCGTTAACATAACAAATGAATTCAAAAACATAAATTGAGCATAAAATCATGTTCATAACACATATATGTACGACATATTACAAATTCGTGCCAATTCGATATCATATCATATAAGAACGAAGCACAAAATAAACGAATAACTCAATCATGCAATTCATGCATATTCATATAATTTTCCATGCACATTTAATAATCTCCATGCATGAATATATTAATCCCATGCAGAAATGAAATTCATGCATAATTTAATTCCCATGCATAATTATATTAATCCCACGTATAATATATATATATTAATAAGTAATTAGTTAAAACATGATTAATTAATATAACATATAATTAGTATAATCATTAATTTAATAATATAATAATTAAAGAAATATATATATATATATTACGATATATAATTAAAATAATAATAGAATAATATAAGATATAATATAATAAATCAATATAGTAACAATTATAATAAAATTAAATATAAAACACATAAAAACAATTAATCACATAATTAAATAATTAAATTGCGCAATTTAGAAGCAAATAAGGTATATTAATAAAATTGAAAAACCGGGGCGTTACAATCTCTCCCCCTTAAAAGAATCCGTCCTCGGATTCAAAACACGCTTGAAATTAAACAATGAGAGATTCCCCGTCTCTCGCAACAACAAGGAGAGAGCCCCGTCTCTCGAGCAACAATGAGAGAACCCCGTCTCTCGCAAACAAAGAGAGTACCCCGTCTCTCAAACAAAATAAATAAAGCAAGGAAGTCTCCAATACTCCCAAGCAGCACACGCAAAACCAAATTCAAAATCACACAAGCCACCTCAAGGTAAATAACAGATATCAACCACGTTAATCATCAATTACTTCACGTAATTTAACTTGGTAAGAAAACAAAGCACATAACAAAGAAATTATTAAATTGAATTTGCATGAATGTATGTATCATGGATGCTATAAGTACCGTTCACCGTAGTTGCAAAGTTTTAAAATTGTGAGTTGTCGTTGTTCAATGTATGATCTGTCTTGAAGATAGATTCAGTGCTCAGTTTGTCTTTAACCTCTTCAGGATACCCCGATGAAACCATTGATGAATCCTTTAGGGATTATACTCTTAGATCCCTTCTGCCTGGTACTGCTCCCAGTCTCCATCATTTCCCTTAATCTTCATTCAACCAACTCTTTGTAGTTAACCAAGTTTGACCTCCCGAATACCCTTAGACCATCCGTCTCGAAGTTATGTCCCTAGCTACTATCTTACCCGTATCGGAGTTTAAAATACCCTCAAGGATAACTACTCCGGACAACCTTGACGATTCCATCCCTACCTTGAGGTATTCGTCATTAGGATCTACCGTAACACGAATCCTTTTCTAGCTTCCGTTCATATTATCCATTCATTCTCTTTAACCCCTTTAAGGTTATATTCCGTATCTGGCCCTACATTTCTTGAATCAAAGATGGAATGTTCTTGATGCGTTTTAAACTTTGATGTAAATCCTCCAATGATCATCTTTTCTGGTTTGGTTCCTTCTTAATTTTCCTTCCGAATTATCGTGGGACTAACCGAAGACTTGATAATATTGCCATTATTGCACCCCCTTTTTACTCTATTGATTTACTCTTGATTGCCCTCCTTCCATTCTATGCTAGCTTGATTCGACACTCTCTCTTTTGTCAATTCTGACTTAGGAGTTTCCAGAAGCTCCCTTATAAGTCTGTTATTCCCAGATCCATGTTCTATACATAAGAACATTCTCCAAGCCATTTCCGTTATCCCTAGTGAGGGACTCCAACCCGAATTGAGTAACTTAACTCTCCTCTTAACAACTTAACCATTCAAGCCGTCTTGTTTATTTCTGATCATCACTAATAAGACTCCCAGGTCTTCCCTAATTTGCAATTTCGTTATTCTTACTGAAATATTTCTTCAAGCACCCTTTCAATCGTCCAATTTGTTCCTCGGTCATGCTCTCCCCCTTAAATTTTTGTTGTCCCGGATTGAACTCCATCGATTCTTCTTTCATCGAAACTCTTGATAAGTAACTCCCATTAGGTGGAGTGTAACCGATATAGAAATCAAAGATTTGGTCTTTCAACTCCTTCCCTAGTTCTCTTGATGTCCGAAACTCCTTTATTAATCTTGTCCGGAACTCTAATCTCACTTCTCCTTCTGAATTCTTGTTTCCGTTAACCTATCCCTTAATAGAAGTTCTTATTTCCCCAAATTCACCTTCCTTCTAATGTCATCCTATTATTTCTCTTCCTCATAACTCGGATGCGGTTCGGTTGAACTGATACTTGACAGTTGAGGCGAAAGGCTTCCTATCAAGTAAACGCTAAAATGCATGTTGGGTTAAAATGACAATGCATGTGTCAGTTTACACCAAGCAGTTATACAACACATTAGCATAACAAAGCCAATTAGAAATGCACGGATAACCATAAGGTTAAAAGAATAAACAATTAATGCGAAATATGATGCACGTGCTATGAATGCTTTGGAACCTGTCACCGATGTGGGAAGTTATTAGCTCAGTAGCTCTCCTCGTTCTTCCGATCCCAAGGTCACTTGACCTGGTAATTATTCCTTGCCTTTCCCACGGTCTTCAAGTTTTCCATGAGTCTTTTGGCATCACTTGTATCTTCCACTATCCGAGGTTGCAATTTCTTAATCCTTAATTCTTCCACGTCCACTGAGTTAGTATCCAAACTTCTCCTCGAAATTCGACCTTTACTTCTAATCGTCACCTCAATCCAGAATTTCGCGTTTATCCTTTGTGGGTTTAATTCACCTCCAATTGTTTCTACTTGAGCGCATGATTTCCTCTCTTTCTCGTTTCCATTTGTTGCTCCATATCTTCCAATTTAACCTCACAACCTGACAATTCATCTGGGATTTGGAAAAATGAACTCAAATCCTGTTCTCCATATCGCCACCTTCCCTCTATTTGCGTTTACCCAAATGCTTGTCTTCTAGAACCTGACTTCTAATCACTAGGTTTAGTTCGAAGTCTTTCTTTGTAGACCCTTGATGCATAACCTCTACCGGACCCCTGTTATCTCTACTCCTCTCAATTACTAGTACCTCTTCCATGATCCAAATTCGGGACCAATATATCTTCAAGGTTTTGTTCCCTTCATTCCTTAGGTCGCAAGATCCTGTTGAATCCAATTAATGCACTTCAGGTAGTGGATTCACATAAGTTGTTCTTTTGAGTCACAACCATCCCTTGATTAACCCCTATTCCTATACCACCAAATGTTCCTCTGCCATCGCATCGTCAAGGTCGAACCTCCCATTCTAAATCCTAACCGTTAATTGCAACTCAGTCTGTAATGCCACGCGACTAGCATTCTCCACATTCCTCCTTGGGCATCATTCCTATCTTCCATGCCTTCGAAGGAATTTGCAATAGGTTGTTGTGATCATAAAACTTGGCCGTAGTTTGATATCATCTTTATAACCTGGAAACCATATCTCAATTCAAGAATGGATGCATGCGATTAGTGCATGCTCATGGCACACATTCAATACGAAAGATAAGAATCCATAAAAATGCAACAAGTAATTCAACGAAATTCTTAAGGAAACCAAATTCCATATTCAAGATCGATGCAATGCACATAATATCACATAGTCCCTATGCCGTTCGACTTAGACTGACTCCGACACGACTCAAGAACACCGGCTTTGCAACCGGGCTCTGATACCACTTAAGGATGTAGCACCCCGCACGTGAGGCACCACATCCCCCGCACTAAGGCTCAACACGAGTAACGAAATAGTAAATCCGCACCCGTATCAAACCCTAGCGAACGGGAGACAAACATAAAACCTTCCTAAGCCAGGCGGAACTAGACCCTGCAATGAAAACCAATTAACCAAAGTATAATGCATTGCACAGCCAACTTCAAATATACAAACTAAAACCCGAATTTGGGCTCTTCAGGCCTCTTTTAAACTCATAAATACAGTCCAACAAACAATTTCAATAACAATTATATAATTATTCAAGTGCCAAGATACTGCAGAATCGAATCAAACATAAATTCAATACAAGAGTGAGTGCAGAGACTCCCCTAACCTAACTCGACCCACCTAAAGACTCCAAACACCTCCGCCTAGCTCGAAACTCCACAATCAAACCTGCACACTAAAAAGATTGGGGAGGGAGAGGGTCAGTCTCTAGAAGACTGAGTGAGCAGGAGCGATATATATATATATATAAAACATGCACATGCAAGTCATAAATCCGGAGCAAGGTTTTATTTGAAATTAGTTCCCACTAAGGGTAAGAAAATAGATAAACAATGCTCGAACTTTACGACTAGGTCATATTAAATTCATTACATTCATAAATCATACATAAATATAAGGCTCGGCGAGTGAGCGTGCACAACCTCCATCCAAACTCCGACCGTGTACATAAATATCAATAATATATTGATTAGGCGATCATGCAATATATCATAATACATGCGGACCATAAATCATATCATAAATATATGCGTTTGGGCAGTCCGTGTCCCGGCCTTCCCGCACGGTGCATAATTCTATCAAAACATATACATAAGAAGAGGCGTAAATCCTAACCAACCTTCTTCCTCCGGGTGGTGGGCGGGTTAGCAAGACCCGACCACCTCAGTCAATGGCCAATGGGGTTTCATGACTCCCCCAAAGGCACTCAGCTCCCATTCCCCGCTAAATCTCCTAGCGAGGGCCGGTATCACCGTAGTTTGGTTGGGACTAGTATATGGGATCCCCGTCAGCCCTTGCTTCCTCGGTTAGCCTCATATACTAAGTCCCGGGGCCCGTTCAATAATAAGTTATAAATGTGTCTCGCCACAACATATCAATTCACAAGTACATGACTCAATTCATAAATACATATCATAATTCATAAGTGCATAACATAATTCGTAAATACCTTACCGTGTAATTCGGCATATGCTATATACGTACCTCTCCGTGTCATCCTAATCCATAGCTAGCATGAAGACACACGGTTTGGAGCATAGCCTCATTACAAAACCATTTTTCAAGCTTATATACGCTCATACGTATACTTCAGAAGAATTTACTCGATAACTTCGTTTGAAAACCATATATATATAATCATAAGGTTTTGGCCAAAGCTTTTCACATAAGGGTTGTAGGGTTTGTTACATAGCTAAAACGAAAACCACCCTCACCTGAACCGTGAAGAAACAAGGATCGAGCACCAAGTGCCTGAACGATCAAAAGCTCTCCACCCTGGAGACAACTGTACAAAAGACCACAAGACGTGTTCGTGAGACTCAAGACTCTTAATGAACCATATATGACGCACGGCAATGAAGTGAATATGATATGAAGGCATAAATGATCATATTGTAACAATAAAATGTTCATGTGCACGATTAAGAAATTTAAAACATATAATCAACTCATTCATTCATATGTTTCATTTAATTTCATAAGTTCATAAATTCATATAAATTTCATAATTTCATATATTCATAACATTCATAACATTCATAATACTTATCAATTAATTCATGAATTCATTTAATAATCATAACACATAATATTCATATTCACATTTAGGAATAAAATAAATAAAACATTCAATCAATAATCAGTAAATTAAATACGCGAAATGGAAATCAATTAAATTCAAAAATTGAATTAAATCAAATAATAATTGAAATATATAATAAATATATATTTAATCAATATATATAATATGTAATAACATATGATATATATATATAACATATATATATATATACGTACACACACAAACAAACTCATGCATGCATTTAGATATATATATATATATACCATATATTACACATGCAATGCTTACAAAATCAAACAACCATGCATGCACACAACACCAATTACAACCATGCAAACAAAAACAGCAGCAACAGACATTCATGCACACACAGATATACACAGCAGAGAAGCAGCAAAGGCCAAGGAAACAACAGCAGCCGCAGACCAAAGCACGCAGCAAAAGCTCAAGCAAAACGGGGTGACACCCCCGTGTCACCCTCCAAGCTTAGGCCGAGACACCCCCGTGTCTCGGTACAGAAATCCCAGGCTAAGTCTGCACCCCCGTTCCGCGCTGGAAAGGCCAGGAATGGCACGCCCGTGACGCACAGCAGCAACTCCAGTTCTCGGACAGCCACAGACGCAGAAACAGAGCAGAACTCATGCACGAGAAATGCAAGTAACCAAGGCAGCAATACCAGGTACAATTGCAGCACAAACTCAACAAGAACATACACTACCAAGCCACGAATTGGACAGAAAAAGAAAGAAGAAGGAAACGCAGAAATTTGACAGCTGAAAAACAGGGCAAAGCTGCGGGAAAAACAGAGCAAGAAAGGTTCACTCCAACTCCAGCTATACATCTCAGTTTAGGCCAACAAAAATGCAGCAAAACAACATAAATTCAGCAAGTAAATCAGTTCCAAAAGTGATCATCCAAGACATCAACCGTATGTGACCTTCAAGTGGGATTTTCTCAAAAGATCATAAATGATATTTCACAAATATCTCAATAACCACGAAATCAAAGATCATAAATGATATGAAGGTGTCAAAACAATCAATCTCAAGCTTGGAATCAATTAAAATCATTGAGAATCGAAGGGAAACAAGAAATTGTCCAAAATCTCTTATTTTCGGAGAAACAGTTCAGGATGAATAAACCATGCTCAAAATCATGAATGAAAGGATGGAAATGATCAGAATTAACCATATAATACAACCCTAAACTTACCTTGTTAATTGGTTGAAGTTTGGAGGAGATTTGAGCTCCAAAATCTCCAAGAGATGAAGGGTTACGGGACTGAAATGAGAAGCAGTAGCTTTGGCTGAGTTTTGGGGATTGTGAGAGGATAATCTCGGTTAGGGCTTGAAATATCCTGATAGGTGGTTGAGTTAGGGTTTCAAAGAATCAAACCATGGTTAATTTGGTTATGGTTTGGGTGAGATATGGTTTATTTTGTGCAGCAAGGTCAAGTTGAATGCCGATTCGTTTTTCGGTTGGATTTCGGAGTTTCAAATGACTTAAGAAAAATGCAAGGCTAAGTTTACTAAACTCGAATTTTCGTTACGAGTTCAGCGGAGTTGACGGAACTCGAATCCGAGTTCCCGAGCTCAAGATATTAAATTCGGAACCAAGGGTACGCTAAGTGCTCGTTAGCTCCCGTTTTGGTTCCTCAATTAAAATTAAATTCGTTAACATAACAAATGAATTCAAAAACATAAATTGAGCATAAAATCATGTTCATAACACATATATGTACGACATATTACAAATTCGTGCCAATTCGATATCATATCATATAAGAACGAAGCACAAAATAAACGAATAACTCAATCATGCAATTCATGCATATTCATATAATTTTCCATGCACATTTAATAATCTCCATGCATGAATATATTAATCCCATGCAGAAATGAAATTCATGCATAATTTAATTCCCATGCATAATTATATTAATCCCACGTATAATATATATATATTAATAAGTAATTAGTTAAAACATGATTAATTAATATAACATATAATTAGTATAATCATTAATTTAATAATATAATAATTAAAGAAATATATATATATATATTACGATATATAATTAAAATAATAATAGAATAATATAAGATATAATATAATAAATCAATATAGTAACAATTATAATAAAATTAAATATAAAACACGTAAAAACAATTAATCACATAATTAAATAATTAAATTGCACAATTTAGAAGCAAATAAGGTATATTAATAAAATTGAAAAACCGGGGCGTTACATCCAAGCCCTAATTCTTAACGTAGCTTCCGTAGAAATCAAAACCGGCCGAAAAACCCTAATTTTGTCCTAAATTAGAAATTTCCGAATTTCAACGTTTTTCCTATACAACATTATAACCATTACGATCCTTGGATTACTTTATGAATTTTAGGATCTTTTCCAAACTCTAGTTCAAATCCTAGCTCGATTTATAAATTTTTCTTTATTTTTCCCAAAGTACTATTCCTACCGTAAAAACTAATTTTCAAACCGTCCAAAATTTGGTATTCAATATTGCAGTCGAAATGATCCTTGAATTATTTCAAGACTCATGGACGCTTTCTCGGAAATCAATTCACATTCTAGCTTCGTTTATGAATTTTATTGTATTTTTCAAAATTCCCGAACGACTACTACTTTAAATGTAGACGTTCAAACGTTAACTTTTTATAACCATTAGAAAGCTCTTTCGATTCTCTTTCTTTTGCAAGTTCTCTCATTTTAAACTAAACCCTAGACATTCTTCTACGAATTTATTATCATTTTCATCCTATTTTAGAATTGTTTTTATTTTGTCATGATTACTAAATAAATTAATTATATCTTAAACATACACATAAGTATACAACTAAACCCCCCAATAAATGAACCTAGCTTACTCACACCATGATTCATCTAATTAAGTCCCTAAAATTGCAACATAAGCCCCCAAGACATACCTATAAATACCTTAGGAAGCATAACACAAAAATCACAGCATAATCTCCCACATCTCTCTCTCTCTCTCTCGTGACCCTCTCTCCCTCTCTCATAAGGCGATAATTGCACTGAACAGTGGGATCCGTTCCAATCTGTTTGAATTTTGATACTAGGTGAGGGTTAAAATGTTTTCAACTGGAATCATGTCTATACCTATATCTAATTACAAAATGATTTCTAAAACCTACCTATTATTTGATTTCCTATCTATACATATTAATATAATATAATATTCCTCTTTATGAGGAAAATATCATTAAGTCGGAATCAGGTTCTTATCCGGACAATATATATTTTAGTCCTATTAATATTAAGAACTGATTCCCGACTAAGCAAGTAAATCATTATTATTTATCAAAATGGGCCCGGCGTGCTGCAGTGTCGAGCAATACTCGGAAGGCATCGGGCCGAGGGTATTGTTGGTGCCACAGACAGCCACCAACTCTTGGTAGTGGTTTAGCTGGAGGTTAGTTACTCCACGCCAAGAGACTTACAAGGGAGAATAACCTCCCTGGGAGAGATAGCTTCCTCCCAAATATTACATATCGTCGGTAGGGTTTGCTCCCCTATTGACACTGCGGTGTTGCGGAGTTATTATCCTATTTAGTTTTATTAAAGTACTGGAGCCTTGATCAGCCCGGTACTATTTTACAAATATTTTAAGGAGATCGGAGGGAGATGCCTTACTTGCAGGCTGTACAAATCTTTTATTAAACGGTTCATCATTTATAAATAAACTCCAAATACCCCTATCCCGGTTTCAAACTTATGAACCATATCATATTTGTTATATCCTATTGCTATCATTTTATATATATATATATATAATCATATATATCTAAATCTAATCTTCCTTCACTTAGTCACTTTGACTAATTCCTCGCCTGTTTTAAATACGTGATTTCAGGGAGCGAGGACAACGACACCTAGAGGTATCTTAAAGCTATAGGTGTCATATTTATTAGATCAGGTTTAGATTAAGAGCATTTAATCCTGATCATGTATATATTGCTAATAAATTGCTCTTATACATTAACTCCGTACACTACGCTACCATATTACCCCCTTATAATATCATGCACCATTTTGTGTGTTATCATGTTGCTTGTTGAAAATTTTAAATTCTTTCATTTTCCGCTCCATTTTATCCTACGCTCTACCTAAGTACCGTCTATACCGTTCGCCGTAGTATTTCTCGAGTGCTAGGTCTCACATCCACTCGAGGGTAGTACGGTGCGGGAGTTGTAGTGTTAGGGGGTGCTACAAAAACTGTTTGGGGAAGAGGGGTGCCACTCTCAACCCCCACACTTAAAACTTATTGAGTCGGGGGATCCCGCCCGCTCCTTCGACGGGTCATGACACATGCACCCGCCGGCATAAGAGAACCCGCTTTCCCCTCGACCTCCCGAGGTTGAGCCAAGCGTTCCGTTGGTGGATTCGTGTTGATGAGAGAGCCCGGGGACCCCATGATCGACCCGGGATCACATACCACTCCTCCGGGCCCAAACTTACACTTACACTTATGACGCTTACACTTATCATGTGACATCCCATTTTTCAGCAAGCCAGGTACGAGGTCACGTGAGAGTTTAATTCGGTAATTAAATGATTTAAGTGAATCACATGCCTATGTGTCAACGTGTAACACTATTTAATTACGTGCGATTTAGAATTTATTTAAATTTTTCTCGGACTCCATTGTCCAATAATTGCTCGTTAAGGACCTAATCTTAATTAGGGTGTTTTGGGGCCGTTTGTGGCTACCTTGAGCTCGGGAATTTGGATTTGAATTCCAACCTTAACATTGAGTTCATTTATATGATTTGGATTCAATGAATTAACCTTTTAATTTCTAAGCCATTTGATCACTTAACCATTTTAAAATCCGATCCGAATGGACCGGATACCTTTTGACCCTACCCGTATTATCTGACCCGTTTAACTCAGCCCCAAAAAGGAGCCAAGTCTTCCTCCCTATTTCATTTTCCACATACAAGTCAAGGAAGAAGAGAATGAGAAGAAATCTTCCCCTTTTGCCATGAACCTTTGAGCTCGGGTTCTCGAGATCCAATCGTCCGATCAACGACCTAAGGTAACATTTGTACTCCTCTCGTTACGTGCTTTATTTTCTCCCGATTGAATCTCTTTTCTCTTGCTTATTTTCATGCCTTTGAAGAAGATGATGAATAGTGTTTATATGTCAAAATTTGCTCCCTTGCTCTCATACTTGATTAATATGCTCTAAGATTGTTATATGTTGTTCCCGTGACCTCTCTTGTCGTTTAATTGTTGGGATTTTAAGTGTTGGCTACTTCTTGCTTGAAACTCCATTAATGGAGCTTGAATGGGCTTTAATGGCAACTTTGTTTCTAGCTGGTTTCGTGCCGTTTTGATAACATTTTATGTTAGAGCATGCATACATGAACTTATGCCTTCATTTTGGAGTGTTTTGGTTGAGCTTTGATGTGGTTTTTGCTTCCTTCTCCTTCCCCTTCGAGCAATCCCTATTTCTGTCTCTTTTTCTTGGCCAGAAGGTCTACCCGGGCGGGTAGATTTTGTACTAAAAAGTACCGTGCGGGTACTTTAGTGCAGGAGGGTTTCTGCACTCTTTTTCCCGGGCGGGGAAAATTTTGCCTTGTATTTTCCCTGGCCAGGTACTCCCTCATCTGAACTCCGTTTGACCTGATTTTTGAGCCGTTTGAAACCTTTTTAAGTCTAGAACAACCTCCAATTGGAATCATCTCATTATCCTTTCTAGTTCGTGAGATATAATCATTCTTTTTCGTATCGCCACATTACCGACAATCTGCTTTCGCCCAACTTCGGGCCTACACCATTTTCACCTCGTTTTGAACCATCATCCGTACCACATATCATTGGAAAGACCTATGTGTCTACTTTCATTTTCAACAAACAAACCCCAATTCCAATTTGTATAACTCAAGATATTCCCATTTTCCTACAACTTGTGGATCCCCGAAAACTGTCAGCTTTTCCTAAACTTCGCCAAAACCGTCCTTCTTGTTTTCCTTTCACCCCCTTTTGCTCCCGTATATGACTTATATGAATTGTATGCTTAATTAATTGATATTTATGCTTTATTTGACACTCTTTGGTCTTTACTTGCTTAAACTTGATTGTTTGAACTCTTGCTTTATATATGAATTGAATTCGTTCGATTAATTGGGCATATGAATATGATCACTTCCAATCATGACACATTTATGAATTAATGCATATTAAATCATGCCATGACATGATGCACCACTTCTTGAACATCTCCGTACATCCTACTTGGTTCCATTTTGAGTCTTGTCTCACGAGTATTGTCATTGTCCTTCTTGCAAAGTGATCTCCTCAGTGGAAACTTTCCGGTTTCGTGGTCCTTCTCTTCGTCTTTCTTGCACTTGGAGGTGAGGGTTTTCTTTATAAACGAACTATAACCTTACATGAATTAAAAGTATGCCAAATGGTTTTCATATTAAAGTTAACCATATCTTTTATACCGGCTATGTATCGGAAATGATTTTTAAACTGCATAGTGTTAACCCTGGCCTATTTTGCGAGATATTCCTAATTGCCCCCGGCTTTCCTACCACTGGGCTAGCCGGTGTGGAGCTTGTACCTGTTCCTAGGGCCCAGGGTCTTGTGTATTGAGGGAACCTGGGAGGCATCGGGCCGACGGTGAACTCTTGCACAGGTCTCATCCTGTTGGACCAACCCGGATACCTGCAAGGAGGTTTGGCCGAAGATGGGATTCCGATTTAGGGCAGTTATGAACCCGCCTTACCACTGTTACTGGATGGCTAGGGCTAGCTACCCGAACTATCACCGGCGAAGGAGGTTAAATTGTACCTGTTTTCATGCATTGATAATTTTATAATCCTGATTCCTGCCTGCCTGACTGTTTATTGTTCTTGTCATGTTAATAAGTGGAAAGTGGAGTCCAGGATGGATTAAATACCTATTCTCGCCGGGTCCCCCTAAAATGTTAAGCATAGATATCCGTAACCTCTGGTATGTCTCAGTCCCTGTTCTGCATCGGAGCACGTGGATCGTAAAGGTAAAACGGGCATCAACAGAGGCGTACGGATATCGACACATGCATATTATATCTCATTTACATGACTTACATGCCCTGACATAATTCCACCCAAACATATTGATTTACTCCTGATTCCTGTCTCCTGTTTATTCAATACTAAAACGTATAGTGGAATTATGCCTGCCTGATTGCCTGATTATATATATATATATATATATATATATATACGTGTGTACCCCCTTTACTCAGTCAGTTGACTGACCCCTCCCTCTCATTGTTTTTAGTGTCTATCTTGCAGGTTTCATAGTCGTTAGGCGAGAGTCTTTTGAAGTCTTTGTTCAAGTCTTAGTCCTACTTGCACTGCATCATATTGTACCTCCAGGTATTCAATTGGGCCTTGTAGGCCATAGTGTATCTTTACTGCTTTTCTTTAACTCGGGACAGGAGTCTAGGGCCCTAATTGAACCCGTTTGCATGTAATTATATTGTATTGAATTCGGGACAGGTTAGGACAGGTTTACCGGATTAGTTGAACCCGTATTTACATTCATGTTGTTATATGGAATGTGCCTAAATGATTACAATTCTTTCGCATACTTTGTTTTGTTAAATTGGTGGTACAGGGTCTAGTCCCGCCTAACAGGTTGGTTTTTATTCTGTCTCCGTTCACCTTGAGCTTGGTCCATGTATGGACTCCCATTTCACAGGTGGACCGAGCTCTCGGTGCGGGGGATATGGTGCCCTCCGCTTAGGGTGTCACATCCTAAAGTGGTATCAGAGCTCCAGGTTGAAAAACCGAAGTTCTAGTGTCGTACCCTGTCAAGTCTAGGTCGTACGGCTTAGGAACTACTTGATAACGTGAGCATTGCATTGACCTTGAACACGGAATTGCATTTCATTTTGAACCTTGTTTAATTAATTCCTACCTATTGCATTGGATTTATGCCTTTTGTGTTGAAAATGTGACATGAGCATGCACTAATCGCATGCATATATTCTTAAAATGAGTTATGATCTACAGTTTATGAAGATAATATCAAACCACGGCCAATTTCTACAACTACCATAAGTACCACATATTCTACATTCAAACTGAATGAGGTGAGGAATACACCGGGAAGTCCTATACCGGAATTCGGGAACCATGACCCTCCCTCGAGGGTGCTATGGTTCAAGGATTTGGATCCGGGATAGAAGGATCGAGTTTGGATGGATTGGTAAGTTCTACTCTGGTAGAGGGATATTTAGTGAAATAAGGGTTGATCGTGGGATGTTTGTGACTTAGGAGATTTACGTATATGTCTCTACTACATAGGATGCCTTATTCGGATTCGACGGGGTTATTTAACTCAAGAAAGAAGCAAAGGAAAGCCATGGAGGTGTTCGAAATTCAGGTTTAGATCAACAAAGAGGCGAGGAAACTTAAGGCAAAGTAGATCCATAGGATGACAAGCAACAAAGAATATTTAACCGATTTAACGGGATCATCTAATTAGGAATGTAAGTGTTATTACCGGATATATGACTTGATTGGAACTGCTTACACAAGGAGACTAGGTCGTAGAGGTTGGAAGTTTTTAATTTATGAAGTGAAGAATGAGTTCAATCGATGGATGAGAATTGGAATTCTTAAGTAGGAGAAGAAGAGATGAATTGAGAGGCTTCGGATTTCGAATAAGATAGAAGTTTGATTCGAAAGGAATCGAAGAAAATCAATCAACGAGGTAAATACATATCCATGGATGCTAAGGAATCTATCTTTGGCCGGATTTGAATTCATCTTCCCGATCCAAGTTGAATTGTCGTATTGTGAGGTCGAAGTGAGAAATATAGAACAACAAATAGAAACGATAAAGAAAGGAAAAGAATCCTTAGAAAGAGATTACGTACTCAAGTGTAAGCAAGTAAACGATAAGTTCTACTATCGATTCGAATTCATAACGGAAATCAAGGGAACTTCATTCGAGGTGACACTTAGAGAAAGATTCGGGACGACGAGTGGAAGACAGATTATTAGGAAAAAATCAAGACATTATACCCATGGACATAGAAGAATTTGGGTTCAAGAGGTCGTGATCTCGGACCATGGAGGTATATAAGTTGATGCAAGGAGGTTCATAGAAATCTTGAAGACCGTGGGAAAACAAGAAATGATCGACAAGTCCAAGCAAACCGTGACTAGAGAAATGAGAATAAGCTGTTGAGTTCAAAACTTACCATAACGGTGACAGGTTTAATACATTCATGGCACGTGCATCATACATCTCTTTAAATTATTTAAATACCTTTATCTATGTGTGCGTGCATCTTTAATTGATATAGTTGCTCCAATGTGTTGCATCTTTAATTATTTATTACGTGCATTGGCATCATAATCCGACATGCATGGTTTAGTGTTTATTTGATAGGGAATTTTCCCCCACTTCGTTCATCGAATGCTAATTCAATCGAGTCCTAATGTCGCGCCATTACATCTTGCTACGGGAGATATGCAAACTTAAGTCTTCCATGATTGGACATATTGTATCTGGATTATCGTGTCTCATAATTTAAAGATGATGGGACCGTGAAAAATTCACAAAATTGATAAGAAAGGATAGATCGAGGATAATCTTGATTGTCGACTCTAGTTAATTTAAAACGGATCAGTGTAGAGAGTTTGCAAGAAGCGGTAAGGAAGGTAGTGAATAAGTGAAGCCGAGTCAGCCACTATACTTGGCGACCGACATAGGGAGAGCAAATTCAGCCGTGGGCTTTGGAAGCATAATAAGTTAGAAATATTGTAACATGAACAAGATGGATTATTGGCTCGCTAATTATCTTCCATAATAAGCCGGGAATGCTAATAGGGTTTAAGATGGGCCTCCGAACTATTCGGGATAAGCTCGAGCATCCAAGGAAGGGAGAATGAGATTGTGGTAAAGAATGAATCGAATGGATTAAGATCATGAGACTTTCAAGATTGGAACTTTGGACCATGGTATTTAATAAAGATAAGAGAATTAAATACGGAACTTCCAATCGTGGGGGCTAGCAAGGGTAAAAGAATAAATCGTGGGCGAAGACCAAGTGATCATCGAAGAATCAAATACATCGGGGATTATGAAAACAAGACTCTATGAGCAAAGGAACCATCAACAAAGAAATCAAGTAGCTTTCGGATTCACTACAATGAAAAATCTCCAAACAATGGTGAACGGTACATTAACCATACATATCACATGCATCATGCATTCCTTAATTCCTGTTATGTGTAATTGCTTGTTAGTTGCTTTTGGAGTGAGCGAGTGCTTTAGTAACACGGTGAGAAAAGGGTCGTGCTGTTCAACGGACGTTGTATCACGTCTTCGGAGACCCTATCAAGAAGCTAGTGGCGGCCCAAGAAACCAACTTCAAACCATGAAGTTGATGTGGTGATTGAAGACCCATTTCGGGTTGGAGAACGAGTGGTGGGAGTTCGTTAACTACTCCACTTGTGATACCGAGTTGTGGGATGGTTAGGATGGATTCAAACGGTGGGAGTTGAATCTCGTTTAGACCCTCCTATCTTGCGAGACATCCAGACTACTCATGGCCGAATCTAGTTCGTGAGCAGCTTGAAGCCCCTTCGCGCTTGAAGACCCTTTTCAGAACTAATTCCTGCGGGATGTCGCGAACCCTGCGTGGGATGAACACGGAGAGGTTATGCTTAGAGTCCAATACTCGAGGCAGTGGACCTGAGGATAGGTCCTTCTTAAGGGGGAGAGGTTGTGACACCCCGTTTTCCAGCAAGCCAGGTACGAGGTCACGTGAGAGTTTAATTCGGTAATAACATGATTTAAGTGAATCACATGCTAACGTGCCAACGTGTAACTCTATTTAATTACGGGCGCTTTAGAATTTATTTAAATTGTTCTTGGACTCAATTGTCCAATAATTGCTCGTTAAGGACCTAATCTTAATTAGGGTGTTTTGGGGCCGTTTGTGGCTACCTTGAGCTCGGGAATTCGGATTTGAATTCCAACCTTAACATTGAGTTCGTTTCGATGATTCGGATTCAATTAATTAACCTTTTAATTTCTAAGCCATTTGATCACCCTACCATTTTAAAATCCAATCCGAATGGACCGGATACCTTCGACCCCGCCCGTATAATCCGACCCATTTAACTCAGCCGAAAAAGAAGCCAAGTCTTCCTCCCAATTTCATTTTCCACGTGCAAGCCAAGGAAAAAGAGAAGGAGAAGAATTCTTCCCCTTTTGGCCGCGAACCTTTGAGCTCGGGTTCTCGAGATCCAACCGTCCGATCAACGACCTAAGGTAACATTTGTACTCCTCTTGTTACGTACTTTATTTTCTCCCGATTGAATCTCTTTTCTCTTGCTTATTTCCATGCCTTTGGAGAAGATGATGAATAGTGTTTATATGTAAAAATTTGCTCCCTTGCTCTCATACTTGATTAATATGTTCTAAGATTGTTATATGTTGTTCCCGTGACCTCTCTTGTCGTTTAATTGTTGGGGTTTTAAGTGTTGGCTACTTCTTTCTTGAAACTCCATTAATGGACCTTGAATGTGCTTTAATGGAAACTTTGTTTCTAGCTCGTTTCATGCCGTTTTGCTAACATTTTATGTTAGAGCATGCATACATGAACTTATGCCTTCATTTGGAGTGTTTTAGTTGAGCTTTCAAGTGCTTTTTGCTTCCTTATCCTTCCCCTTCGAGCAACCCCTATTTCTGCCACTTTCTCTTGCCCAGAAAGTCTACCCGGGCGGGTAGATTTTGTACTAAAAAGTACCCGCCGGGTACTTTTGTGCAGGAGGGTTTCTGCACTCTTTTTCCCCGACTGGGTAGATTTTGCCTTGTATTTTCCCCGGCAGGGTACTCCCTCATCCGAACTCCATTTGACCTAATTTTTAACCCGTTGGAAATATTTTGAAGTCTAGAACAACCTCCAATTGGAATCACCTCATTATCCTTTCTAGTTCGTGAGATATAATCAATTCTTTTTCGTGTCGCCACGTTACCGACAATCTGCTTTCGCCCAACTTCGGGCCTACACCATTTTCACCTCGTTTTGAACCATGATCCGTGCCATATATCATTGGAAATCCCTATGTGTCTACTTTCATTTCCAACAAACAAAACCCAATTCAAATTTGTATAACTCAAGATATTCCCATTTTCCTACAACCTATGCATCTCCGAAAACTGTCAGCTTTTCCTAAACTTCGCCAAAACCGTCCTTCTTGTTTTCCTAAACTGTGACTTATATGAATTATATGCTTAATTAATTGATATTTATGCTTTATTTGACACTCTTTGGTCTTTACTTGCTTAAACTTGATTTTTTGAACTCGTACTTTATATATGAATTGAATTCGTTCGATTAATTGGGCATATGAATATGATCACTTCCAATCATGACACATTTATGAATTAATGCATATTGAATCATGCCATGACATGATGCACCACTTCATGAACATCTCCATGCGTCCTACTTGGTTCCATTTTGAGTCTTATCTCACGAGTATTGTCATTGTCCTTCTTGCACAGTGATCTCCTCGGTGGAGACTTTCCGATTTCGTGGTCCTTCTCTTGGTCTTTCTTGGACTTGGAGGTAAGGGTTTTCTTTATAAACGACTTATAACCTTGCATGAATTAAAAGTATGCCAAATGGTTTTCATATTAAAGTTAACCATATCGTTTATACCGGCTATGTACCGGAAATGATTTATAAACTGCATAGTGTTAACCCTGGCCTGTTTTGCAAGATATTCCTAATTGCATCCGGTTTTCCTAGCACTGGGCTAGCCGGTGTGGAGCTTGTACCTGTTCCTGGGGCCCAGGGGCTTGTGTATTGAGGGAACCGGGGCGGCATCGGGCCGACGGTGAACTCTTGCATAGGTCCCATCCGGACATCTGCCAGGAGGTTTGGCAGAAGATGGGATTCCAATTTGGGGGAGTCATGAACCCACCTTACCACTTTTACTGGATGGCTAGGGCTAGCTACCCGAACTATCACCGGCGAAGGAGGTTAAATTGTACCTGTTTTCTTGCATTGATAATTTTATAATCCTGATTCCTGCCTGCCTGACTGTTTATTGTTCATGTCATGTTAATAAGTGGAAAGTGGAGTCCAGGATAGATTAAATACCCGTTCTCGCCGGGTCCCCCTAAAATCTTAAGCATAGATATCCATAACCTCAGGTATGTCTCAGTCCCTGTTCAGCATCGGAGCTCGTGGATCGTAAAGGTAAAGCGGGCATCAACAGAGGCGTACGAATATCGACACCTGCATATTATATCTCGTTTACGTGACTTGCATGCCCTGACATAATTTCACCCATAGGTATTGATTTACTCCTTATTCCTTTCTCTTGTTTATTCAATACTAAAACGTATAGTGGAATTATGCCTGCCTGATTATATAAATATGCGTGTGTACCCCCTTCACTCAATCAGTTGACTGACCCCTCCCTCTCGTTATTTTTAGTGTCTATCTTACAGGTTTCATAGTCGTTAGGCGGGAGTCTTTTGAAGTCTTTCTTCAAGTCTTAGTCCTACTTGCACTGGATCGTATTGTACCTCCATTCCTGTATTGAATTGGGCCTTGTAAGCTATAGTGTATCTTTGCTGCTTTCTTTAACTTAGGACAGGATTCTAGGGCCCTAGTTGAACCCGTTTGGATGTAATTATATTGTATTGAATTCGGGACAGGTTAGGACAGGTTTACCTGATTAGTTGAACCCGTATTTACATTCATGTTGTTATATGGAATGTGCCTGAATGAGTACATTGCTTCCGCATATTGTTTTGTTGAATTGGTGGTACAGGGTCTAGTCCCGCCTAACAGGTTGGTTTTTATTCTGTCTCCGTTCGTCGTGAGCTTGGTTCATGTATGGACTCCCATTTCATAGGTGGATCGGGCTCTCGGTACGGGGGATGTGGTACCCTCCACTTAGGGTGTCACATATCACGCTTACCACACGAAGCTTATACACAAGTCTTGTCATGCTTACACACACACACTTATCAAAGCTTGTTAAAGTAAACGAAAATAGAGCTTATATACTTATAAAAGCGTTTTCAAAGCCTCATGACAAATGGGACAAATCCCATAAAATACTTATCAAACACATATCTATATATATACACTTATATAAGTCGTATGCGGGCTCGAAATACATATAAGGCTTTAGGTCATCATAACTAAAAGAAAAGAAAACCTCATCTTGTCGACCAAACCGAACAAAATGGATAAAAGGGGGGGGGGCTAACGAACTACCTACTCAACAACGGAATGAACCTAAGAGCAAAACAAAGGACGAGAGACAAACTTAGACTTAAAATGAACTATATTGACGCTCGGCGAATGCGTATGAATGCTAGTGATGCGTATGAAGCTTAACAAATTAACATATAATGCATACATGTTCATATTAAACCATAAGTCTCATAAATCATATTAAACGAATTTATAATTTTTATACAACAAACATATCATATCATACAACACGTTACCAACGTATTCATATCATGTAAAGAGCAAGGATTAATCATGCAAGGCATATAAACTAGACATGAAGTCACACATGCACGTTAGAGGAGCATATCGCACATATGAAATCATAATTCGAAAACGAGCACATAAATCAAGTCATAAATTCATAATACACAAGTTAACACATAATAAATTAAGCTAACAATGCATATAAGTCACAAACGGGACAAGGGAAAGCAATTAAAAGCAACGAAACAACGAAAGAAACTCCCGCGGGGCCCCAACGTGACACATGGCACGGCCATGTCCAAAACACAAAGGAAACGGACACGGCCGTGTCCGAATTTAAAAAATCAGATGCCCAAGTCGAAGCTCTGACACGGCCGCGTCATGCTGCAGTTCATAATGGACACGGCCGCGTTAAGCAATTTCTCCAAAACAAAAACGAGCAGCAGCAGTTCGGTTCTTTGAAGGCAAAAACAGGGCAGTTTCAGCAGCTGCTAGGAGGGATTTCTTAGGCCATTAACACACATAAAACCTGCATGAGTTACACACCAAAGCATCACCAAATCAAGCGCCAAAACGCAGCAACAGCAGCTCAAAGTTCAACCACCAAAACTGTCACAAAGTAGGAATGAATGCAGCAGGCCATAAACTTCAAGTCCGGAGCTCAAACAGGGGATAAAAGCTTGTAAACACATAGCTAACATGTAGAGAAACTCATATACTTCATGTTCATGCAATTTCACACAAAATAGAGCTCAAGAAGTCATCAAAGCAAAATTCTGACAGCAGTTCAAACCGGGAAGAGCAGATTATATTCTCACATTTGAAGCTGAAATGAAGCATGAAATCGAGGCAAAACAGAACATATTCATAGAGAAACATGTGTAACACATAACCATGTATTAGTACACGAAATTGGATGCAAGAATTCATCAAATAAACCTCAAAAACATGATAGTAGTTCGGTGAAAATGAGCAGATTTGTAGCAGTTCGAATTCCAGTTTTCATGGCTAAAAGCTCAAGGTTTCATTCAATTTATCAAAGAAGAAATAACCCTAGCACCTCTATCATGAAGTATGAATCAAGAATGAAAGCAAAGAAGTTCATATAATCACCAAAGATGCATCAAATCAACCATAAATTCAAGCTAACGCAAAGAAGCAATAAATGACCTCTAACCCTTCCTATTCATGCCATCTCCCAAACTTATATTATATCTCAAGTAAAACATGAAATTCATGGATCAAATTCATCATATAATCATGGAGAATTCGAAAATCTACATACCTTCAAGAGTTGATGAAGTATGGAATAGAACAAGCTCCAAAATTTCAAAACATGGATGAGGGTTTCTTCTTCTCTTCTCTTCTTCTTGGATCAACAGCTTTTCCTCTCTCTTGGGGGTGTGAGGATCGAAATATGGCTGATAAGGGGGAGAGAGAGGTGAGTCAAGGTCATATAAACCAAGGTTAAGGCTTAGGTAAGGTTAAATTGGGCCCACAAGTACAAGACTAGTCAAAGATGGTTGCTTTGGTGCATGCTGCTCATTCCGGGCGTTTGACATGCGACTGGTGCAAAACGGAATTACGAACATATGCTTGTAAATGCTGAATTTTAGGCTCTAAACACTCCTAAATCATGCTCTAAAGCTCATACAATATGAATAAACGAATTTAGACGTCAAGCACCCTGATATGAGCATTTAAGAATGAATATGCATCAAGAAATCCAACAATTTACACATATGAACTTCATCTTCTTCAAGCATTCAAAGCTTCAAACTCAAAAATGGTGAAGTCCTCGATCATGTAAGAAACTTAAGGAAATTAATCACATTCTTCCTGAAATTGCTCAAGGAACAAGAATCCATCATTAAATCAAGTTTAAACACACAAGAAGGTGAACATGCAAGAATTCTCCAAAAAGCTCCAAGAGCCAACAATGGTGGATTTCACATAAGAGCCTAAAAGCAAGTAATTCTCATACCAAAATGTTCCCAACATCAAAATAAACATAATTCCACCAAGAAATTCGAGTTCAAACCAATACTAAAGAACCCTAGTTCAAATCTAACTTCAAAAAGCTTCAAGAACACAAACCCAACAAAGAAGCACATAATCTTACCTCTAGAGCTGAAAATCGAAGAGAATAACTTGTCTTCTAATCTTGAATTCCCAGCTTTGATCTTCTCTCTCGTCTCTTAAAAATGGCTTGAGGTGTTCTTGAGAGAATATGAATGGCCTTGAGAGAAAAGTGAGGAAGAGAGGTTTGAATCTCTTATTTTAACGTAATGTGGAAATTGAGTGTTAAAACCTGAATTGGTAAGTTGGATCAGCTATTAGGGTCATGGAGCGGGTCATACGGGTTGGATTTTAGGAGAAATTGGGTCTCAAATTGGGTAAATTTCGAAATTAGGTCGTAGGCCAAAAATTAAAGGCTTAAAAGGTTGACTTCTCGTCAAATGGCCATAACTTCTTCGTCCGAACTCCAAATTGAGAGATTCAAGAACCCACGAACTCCTAATCAAATTATATACTCAATTTCATTAGGTTCTAACCAGTTCCAGGCTCAAAAAATAAATTTACCATTTAGTCCCTAAATTATGCTTTAATATCCAAATAAGCACATAGTTTTGATTAATCACGAAGCGTGCTACCAAAGCTAAATAGGAACAATACGAGCACATATTTCACATACCACATAGCCACATAACTCATGCAAATCATATTTCATATAAGTTCAAGTACATCGATCAATTAAGGCATAAATTCACATAGTTGATGCATAAAAGGTAAATCGTTCACTCTCGTAACAAAACTTACCTTGATGGGGAGACGGGGCGTCACATAGCAAATGGGCCAAGTCCTACAAAATACGTATCAAACACGTATCTATATACTTATATATATATATATATATATATATATATATATATAAGTCTCATGCGGGCTTAAAATCCATATAAGGTTGTAGGTCATATTAACTAAAAGAAAGAAAACCCCACCCTGTCGAGCAACTCGAGAGAAAGTAACAGTCTTTGAATAATAAATGAAATGATTTTATTTCTGGGTAATCACTTCTTTATGTGCTTATTTATGTCTGTTTGGGTTTGACTTTGTTTTGCATGTATTGAACTCCCCTAATCCGATGAGGCCATTAAGAACTTTGTCGTTATGGGAACGGCACATGAAACAAGTTCTTAACTCCATAGGCAAGGATTAGAAACTTCTCCAAGTCAATGAGTCTGACAGACAGTGGGAGTGTCGACCTTGACTCTACTGAGACTTGCTTATGTGATTATGTCCTTTTGAAGGATCACTCAGTTTCATGGATTGATAAGTGTATACATTGATGCGTTCATAATACAAAAGAGTGATTGTTACAAGAACTTCATCACTGAGATGTCCCGCGTGAGAACATTCCTAAATGGGGAAGGAATTTTCCAGAAACTTCCAGATTAGGAAATATCTCACAGTTCAATGACGTGATTCATTAATCCTTAGACTTGAGATTCTCTAATGTCTCATATGAGCTAACTATGTAATCTTCTATATAGACTCAAAAGGGTGTCGCCATATAGACACTTGAACCAGGACCTATGTTGGGATTACACAAGTGGCATATGTAGAATTAGTAGAACCGATAAATGACCTACACTTGTTAAAAACAAGTTCGTGGTCCATTAAATATTAAACCCTTCGCCAAGGTGGATAAAAGATCAAGACATCTAGAAAATGGGGTTTTCTAGGATTGAGATCGAAATGGATATAAAACGAACTTAACTTTAAAGATCAATAATATTTAGGCTCTGAGAATATTCTCATGCCTTAGTTCTTGATTGAGAGATGGAGTTATAGGAGGATCATATTTCACTGATTGTCATTGACTGAAAGGTTTTTCGATTGATTTCGTTATTTGGCAAGGGGTCACACACCCATTGCTAGATTACAGTATTGTGATATGTGAAGTGACTAATTAATTAAGGAATTAATTAATTACTATCACTGCTAATCGAATAATAAACCTAAAGTGTCACACACAAATGCCAGAATACCAGGGTTATGGTGGGATGTTAATATGATTAACGAAGGATCAAAATAGTTAATCAAAATGGGCATAAAACAAGGCTGATGCCACGCGTCATGCGGCCAACGTGGCTGCCACGTGTCACGTACACGTGGCTTCACGGGTGTCCCATTTCGTGTGATTTATTTCACACGCGAATTCTTTTCTAGAATTAATTAGTTAAGTTGTAATTAATTAATTTTAGTCTTTTAATTAATTATGAATTAATTGTTAATCCGAAGCATAAATCCGAAGCCTTTGAGAAATTCTTGGAATTTCAGAAGGAGGTTGAGAACCAAACCTGTCACAAAATTAAGGCACTTTGATCTGATCGAGGTGGCGAATATCTAAGTGATGAATTCCTTAGTCATCTCAGAGATAATGGAATTATCTCTCAGTGGACTCCTCTGGGAACTCCTCAATTAAATGGAGTTTCGGAGAGAAGGAACATAATCCTACTTGATATGGTTCGTTCCATGATGAGTTTCACTGAATTGCCACCATCATTCTAAGGTTATGCCCTAGAATCAGCAGTTAAGATTCTGAATCTTTTTCCCTCCAAATTTGTACCCAAAACCCCATTTGAGATGTGGTTTGGCAAAATCCCTAATTGTTCCTACTTAAGAATTTGGGGTTGCCCTGCTTATGTGAAGAGGACAGTGGGAGATAAGCTTGAAGCTAGATCAAGCTTGTGTAACTTCGTAGGATATCCTAGAGTCAATAGGATATTATTTCTACAATCCTCTTGAACAAAAGATCTTTGTGTCAAGAAATGCTACTTTTCTTGAGGACTCGTTCCTTAAAGAAAAGAAAGGCAAGATCGCAAAACCCGAAGAGGTTCGAGACCAAGGTCCCAGGCCAAGTTTGGAGAAAAACGTCCCTCAGCCAATCCAAGAGAGTGATACACGTGAAAATCCTCCTCAAATAAGACTTTCTGAACGTATTCCTAGACAACCAGAGAGATGGTATGGTTTTCTCCACCAAACATCTCAAATGGATAATGATCCATTAAATTATGAAGAGGCACAGTTAGATTTGGACTCTGAACAGTGGAAGGAAGCAATGAAATCCGAAATGGATTCCATGTACTCTAACCAAGTTTGGACCTTGGTTGATCCACCTGATGGGATCAGGCTCATAGGGTGTAAATGGATATATAAGCGCAAGCTTGGAGTAGATGGAAGAGTGGCAGCCTTTAAAGCAAGATTGGTTGCTAAAGGTTTTACTCAAAGACCAGATGTAGACTTTCATAAATCCTTCTCCCTGGTTGCAATGCAAAAATCTATTCGGATCTTGTTTGCCATTGCTGCATATTATGACTATATGATATGGCAAATGGATGTGAAAAGTGCCTTTCTCAATGGAAACATTAACAAAGACATTTACATGGAGCAACCTATGGGCTTCACATTCTGTGGGAGCGAACAAAAGGTTTGTAAGCTCTAAATATCAATCTATGAATTGAAACAAGCTTCTAGGAATTGGAACATTCGATTTGATGAAACGGTCAAATCATTTGGCTTTATTCAAAATCCGAATGAGTCCTGCGTGTACAAGAAAGAATTGGAAACCTCAGTTAAATTTTTGATACTTTATGTAGATGACATCCTTCTCATTGGGAATACGAAGGATGACATGAAAGTAACAAAGTCTTGGTTATCGAACCAATTTGAGATGAAGGATCTTGGTGATGCATCCTACATTCTCGGTATGAAGATCTATTGGGATAGATCTAGGAGATTGTTAGGATTATCACAATCGGTTTACATAAGTAAAATACTAAAGAGGTTTAGTATGGAAGAATCCAAACGTGCAAAACTTGCAATAGGCCCAGGAACAGGTCTTTCGAAGAAGCTGTATCCCAAAACTTAACCTGAAAAGTCCAGGATGTCCAAAATTCCTTATGCATCAGCTATAGAAAGCATAATGTATGTGATGCTATGTACTCGATCGGATGTGGGTTATGCACTTAGCGTGACTAGCCGATTCCAATCTGACCCTGGTGAAGGTCACTGGACTGCTGTAAAGAACATCTTTAAGTACTTGCAAAGAACTAAGGATTTGTTCTTGGTTTACGGAGGCCAGCAAGATCTTGTCATTAGAGGATACTGTGATGCAAGCTTTGCATCAGACATCGATGATTTTAAGTCCATGTTAGGACACATATTCTGCCTGAACGGCGGAGCAGTGGGTAGGAAATGTTCCAAGCAAGCGACCACTGTAGATTCGACCACTGAGGCCGAATACTTAGCTGCAAACGACGCAACTAAGGTAGGTGTTTGGGTAAGAAACTTCATTCACGAGCGGGGTGTAGTTCCTAGCATTAAAGACCCCGTTACCGTGTTTTGTGACAACACCGGGGTGGTTGCTCAAGCAAGAGAACCAAGATCTCACCAAAGGCCCAAGCACATTTTGAGGAAGTATCACTTGATTCGTGATATCATCAAGAGAGGAGATGTGCAAATTGAAAGGGTCACATCAGCAGAGAACATGGCAGATCCGCTTACTAAAGCCCTTAGTCAGAAGGCTTTCGAAGGACATCTTCAGAAGATGGGCCTTAGAATAGCACCTGAGTGGCTTTGATGGGCAAGTGGGAGATTGTTAGGAAAATTGCCCTTAAAGCAGATATTTGCTTTACTATTTTCTTGTAAAATCACAAATACTCTTTGAATAATAAACGAAAAGATTTTATTCATAGGCAATCACTTCTTTATGTGCTTATTTATGTCCGTTTGGGTTTGACTTTATTTTGCATGTATTGAACTCCCCTAATGCGATGAGGCCGTTAAGAACTTTGTCGTTATGGGAACGGCACATGAAATAAGTTCTTAACTCCATAGGTGAGGAATAGAAACTTCTCCAAGTCAATGAGTCCGACAGACAGTGGGAGTGTCGACCTTGACTCTGATGAGACTTGCTTATGTGATTATGTCCTTTTGAAGGATCACTCAATTTCATGGAGTGATAAGTGCATACATTGATGCGTTTATAATACATAAGGCTGATTGTTACAAGAACTTCATCACTGAGAAGTCCCGCGTGAGAACATTCCTAAATGGGAAAGGATATTTCTAGAAACTTCCAGATTAGAAAATATCTCACAGGTCAATGATGTGATTTATTAATCTTTATACTTGAGATTCTGTAATGTCTCATATGAGCTAACTGTAATCTTTGATATAGGCTAAAAAGGGTGTCGCCATATAGACACCTGAACCACGGCCTATGTTGGGATTACACAAGTGGCATATGCAGAATTAGTAGAATCGATAAAGGACCTACACTTGTTAAGAACAAGAATGATCTCTTACTGATTGAGTTATTCGTAGTCCATTAAATATTAAACCCTTGGCTAAGGTGGATAAAAGATCAAGACATCTAGAAAATGGGGTTTTCTAGGATTAAGATCGAAATGGATATGAAATGAAATTAACTTTAAAGATCAATAATATTTAGGCTCTGAGAATATTCCCTTGCCTTAGTTCTTAATTGAGAGATGGAGTTGTAGGAGGATCGTATTTCACTGATTGTCATTGGCTGAAAGGTTCTTCGATTTATTTCGTTATTCAGCTAGGGTTCACACACGCATTGCTAGATTACGGTAGTGTGATCTATGAAGTGATTAATTAATTAGGGAATTAATTAATTACCGTCACTGCTAATCAAATAATGAACCTAAAGGGTCAGACACAAATGCCAGAATACGAGGGTTATGGTAGGATGTTAATATGATTAACGAAGGATCAAAATAGTTGATCAAAATGGGCATAAAACGAGGCTGATGCCACGTGTCATCTACACGTGGCTGCCAGGTGTCACGCGGCCAACATGGCTGCCACGTGTCGCGTAAACGTGGCTTTACGCGTGTCCCATTTCGCGTGATTTATTTCACACGCGAATTCTTTTCTAGAATTAATTAATTAAATTGTAATTAATTAATTTTGGTCATTTAATTAATTATGAATTAATTGTTAAGACTATTCTCAAATAAAATTAACCCAATAAACAATTAATTGGGAATTAAATTATTTATTGAATATTGACTTTTAACTTTAGGAAAGTTGAAAAGTCCAACTTCCTATTGTAGGAGAGAGAAAGAAGGTTATTCTTGCAAGACTTGGAGAATAAGTTGAGATCTTATTATTCCAATTAAAATTAATAATTAAATTAATTAATTAGTGAGCAAGAAAACAACTCCCATAGGTTTAGGAAACCCTGGGGGTTCGAACCATCCTAGTATTTATACTAGGGGTGGTGTTTCTCTTATTCTTTAGACCAACGGTCATGAAGTGTTAAGTTTTTGAGAAAATCCAAAAGAAAAGTTTTCAAACAAAATAATCCTAGCCTTAACACAAGCTATTGAACTAGCATTCTCACGCGCTTGATCGTGTTCTAGGACTGGTGTGGATAAGCTTTGGAGGGCTTCTACTTTGAAGTCTAATTCGAAGGTCGTTCGAGGGATTTCGCTTGAAGGGTGTTCGTTAGGCGGTAACGATATCACTAGAAAGCTTCTACCTTTGTATGTTTCTAAACACCCTACGATAAGATACGAAACGAAAATTACAAGACACCGATTAAACTTTTTGGAAAATTTTAAACTTCCGCTGCTCAACTCTTTCGTGTTTTCCAATACATCCCACATGACGGAATCCACGTAAGGGCTAGCCGTCGGCCCTTGCCTTCTTGGTTTACTCATTACGCGAACCCCAGGGCCCCAAGAATAGTGCAAGACAGGACTCTCCAGAATAGGGCAGGCTCATGAAAGCATTTTCAGGACTTGGAAAAGGGGTTTGTTTTTACAAGAAAATATTTACTCGTTTTGAAAATCGATACTGGTTATAATATACTTTTGTCAAAAATTCGCACATAATGGTTGTAGGCTAATAATAACTAGAACGAAAACAACACCTTATAATTGCCACAAAAAAGTGAGTGTGTCCAACCTACTCAACCTGATCCTGCTCAACTGCGGAATCACCTATTCAAACAAGACATGACATGTGAACTTGGACTCAATCATGAACCAGTTACGACGTACAGAAAAAAGATAAATGTGATGATGTATGTATGTAGCCAATGATATGATAACATGTTATACTTGTGCTTGAAGTATATGTTCATGGGTAAAACAGGTGATTAATCATCCATCGATAGCGTACGGTGGCACATAAATGTACTTCAGTTCACAATTAGGTATAAGAAAGGTTATACTAGTTCTCCGCTCATTACACTTACACCCCCTTAGGTTTAAGTACTTAACGAGACCTATGAAATATAAACAAATCGAAGCGAACATAACTAATTTCAGACATTTATGCATCATACAATATATAGGGAACATGTACTGGGTTAAAAGTTTGAAGATAGAATGCTAAGAGCAAGGTAATAGCTACGAAAAGCATAACGGCAATGCTCATGAGATAATTCTCAAATAACCACATTGTACAGAAACTTTTTGTATGTACACCTTGTTGAAAAATAGCGATACCTCATTACTCAAAAGTTATTTCAATTATCCGTAAATTCCTAGTAAACTAGACACACATAACTTTCAAATGGTATAAGCCTCGAATTATGGATGTTTGTGTATAAAGAAAGATTTCAGTGTAAAACTGGGACAAAATAGCAACTTTTGTGCAGTGACATGTTTGAAAGAAAAATCTGTTTACCATATCAAATGAAGTCGAAATATTCTGAAATTTTGTAGGTATAATCTAGACACACATAAAATTCCTTTGTAAAATAGTTTTGCAAAGTTTGAAGGTTTACTTATTCTGCTCAGGCTACTGTTCCAGATCAGAAAACAGGGTAAAAATAGGGGACTGCGGTATGTTTCGGGGTTTTTTCCGGGTATCAAACAGATTCGGATGAATACGAAATTTTACAGAGGGAAACCTGAATATGTGAGAAATAACCAGTTAAAACAGTTTCGAAAAACAAAGTCGTATGGATTTGAAATTTTTGCAGCGAAATCACTGCACGCATCATGACAGCACCATAATTCACTACTAATTTATTTATACATCATTCTCTAACCTTAATATCATACAAATTCAGATAGATTCAGACTTTTTAGCATTAGAACCATCAGATTCCATAATTCTAACAAGCTGTGATTCATGTATTTAACTATGAAAATTAACAAATTTCATTCAAGACCACTTCTGCTCAACTCTAATCCACAAGGTTCCAAAACTCTCAGGTTTGTCTAACTTCCAGCATGCTTTAGATCATTCTCAACTCATATAATTCATCTATCATGATCAAATATTATCAATTCTAACATAAGTTTGCAAAAACTTTAGCACTCTATCAATTTCAAATCCATCAGTACATATATAACATATATATATATATATATATATATATATACACACACCAAATTAAGTACCAACTTTTGCATAAGCTCAACGTTCCCCTTTCCAATTCAAATCAGTACATATAAAATTATCTAGATATAACACCACATCAGCTTTTTAATTGGAGAAAGGAATGGCAGTGGATTTTGTACTTGTTAGTTGCTGAAATTCGAAGGATGAAGGGTGAGCTAGCTAAGTTGGAGTGAGGAAGAACAAGGAGACAATCAAGAAAGAAAACTTCTTATGATGGTGGTTGGCTCGCATGATGTGAATACGAGGGGAAGAGGGAAGAAGTGGTAACGGTGCTGCTCTTGGTGTGGGTGCTGGAGGGACGAGAGGCGGATGATGGTAAGGTAGGGTGGTCCGTAGTAATCAATGATATGCCATGGTGAGGGATGTAGTCAAAATGAAATAGGAACAAAACTTTTCCTTCTCATTTTGTCCGATCAAATGCAAGGAATGTTGGGGAGATTTAAAAAAAATCAATGAGGCACGTGTAGTCCATTGGAATTAAATAAGCAAAATTCTATCTTAATTGAATTTAGACCGCTCTAAAAGAAACATGAAGCAATTGCTCCCTCAAATTTGTAGATGAAATCAATTAATTCCAATTAGTCTTTCTTCTTCTTTTTTTTTTCTCTCGAAATATTGAAAGACCCTTAAAATTTCCACTTTATCACAAAATTCACCAAATTAAGTTCCGTTAAATAATTAAGGATATGGACTGTAAGTAGTAAAAACATAAATTAAACTCTCACGTAATAATACACCTAATTTTATGAAAATGCGGGGCGTCACAACCTCCCCCCTTAAAAGAATCTAGTCCCCAGATTCCTTGCTCGGGCGGGACTAACTCCGGATGGAACTTTCTCATCTTGTCCTCAGTTACCCAAGTGGCTTCTTCTGATTTATCGCTCCTCCACAAGACCTTTACCAAGAAAGTTTGTCAATTTCTCAATTCTTGAAATTTTCTATCCATTATTCTCACCGGTTTCTGAACAACAGCCAAATTCGATTCAAGTTGCGTGTTTTCAATTGGGAGGATTGCTGATTCATCGGGGATAGTACTTTTTAAGTTCAGAGATATGGAAAACATTATGTATTCTAGTAAGACTTGGAGGTAAGCCCAACCGGTAAGCCATTTCACCAACTCTTTCCAATATCTCAAAAGGACCTATGTAACGAGGCATCAACTTTCCTCCTTTGCCGATTCGAGCAAATCCTTTTCATGGGGAGGCCTTCAAGAATACATAGTCCCCAACCTCAAATTCGAGGTTTCTCCTACATCGGTCGGCATAGCTCTTCTGACGGTATTGAGTTATCTTCATGCGATGTTGTATGATCTTAATCTTCTCAATGGCTCCTTGAACAAACATAGGGGCAACTCCTCTTTTTACACCACCTTTCTTGGTCCATCTCCAATCCTCGAGGTCAAAGAATAATGGCGATCGGCACTTCCTACCGTAAAGAGCCTCGTGTAGAGCCATCCCTATCAAAGCTTGGTAGCTATTGTTGTAAGCAAACTCGATCAGAGATAGTTTTTTGTCCCATGTGCCCTGAAAATCCAATGCGCAGGCCCTGAGCATTTCTTTATGGTATTTGATTAACCTCTCGGACTGACCATCTGTCTGCGGGTGTGAAGCTGTACTGAAATTAGTTTGGTGCCCAAGTAACACTGCAAATCTTGCCACAACTTTGAACTAAACCTTGGATCTCTGTCCGGCATAATGCTAACCAGAACCCAATGAAGCTTCACGATCTCGGCATAATACTTCTTGGCTAACTTGCTTTCTTTATCGGACATTCGTAAGGCAAGAAAGTGTACCGACTTAGTAAGGCAATCGACAATCACCCAGATTCTGTCGAGACCACCTCTAACCTTAGGCAAGCCAGACACAAAGTTCATTGTCACTTGCTCCCCACTTCCACTCTGGGATAGGCAACGGTTGTAACAAGCCTCCCGGCTTTTGGTTCTCAGCTTTCACATGTTGACACGTCCGACAATGCCTCATATAATTAGCAATGTCTCCTTTCATCCCATACCACCAATAGTATTGCTTTAGATCCTGATACATCTTATTATCCCCGGGACGGACTGAATAAGGTAATTTGTGTGCTTCATCACGAATAGTACGTTGTAGTTCCTTCGACACACAAACTCGAGCCCTATACCTGAATACCCCTGACTCATCGAACCCGAACTTTGATTTTGGATCATCAAGAAATCTCTTAATTTGTTTTTGAATCCATGGATCAACGGCCTGAGCCTTAATTATTCTTTGTTTCAAATTGGGTTGGATTGTGATATTTGCAATACGAGCCTTCAAAACAACAATCTTGGCTCGATCTCCTGGATCAATCTTCAAGTTAGATATACTAGCCTTCTACTTAGCACATCCGTGACCACGTTGGCTTTACCCGGATGATAGTGGATAGAGCAATCGTAGTCTTCGAGAAACTCCATCCATCGGCATTGTCTCATATTCAACTCTTTTTGCGTGAATAGGTACTTGAGGCTCTTGTGGTCGGAATAAATCTCAAAGGAGACACTATACAAGTAGTAGCGTTATTTAGCCAATGCAAAGATGATGGTTGCAAACTCGAGATCATGAATGGGATAGTTTTTCTCACGATCTTTTAGTTTCCTAGAGGCATAGGTGATCACTTTGTTGTTCTACATCAAAACACACCCTAGTCCTTCTTTTGAAGCGTCGATGTACACTGTATATCCCTCAGAGCCTTCAGGAAGGGCTAATACTGGTGCTAAAGTTAACTTGTCCTTCAGTTGGCGAAAGCTTTCTTCACAAGCGTCGTCCCACTTGAATTTTACGTCCTTCTTGGTCAGTTGGGTCAACGGGGCACCTATCTTGAAGAAATCCTTCACGAACCTCCGATAATACCCAGCTAAACCCAAGAAACTCTTGGCTTCAGAGGCGTTCTTCGGTTGTCCCCACTGCATCACTATTTCAACCTTGGATGGATCAACCTCCACTCCATTCCCAGATACTATATGTCCCACGAAAGTGACTCAGTCAATCCAAAACTTGCATTTACTATACTTAGTAAACAATTGATGTTCCTTGAGAGTCTCCAAAACCAACTTTAGATGTTGGGCATGTTTTTTGGGGGACCTCGAATACACTAGGATATCATCGATAAATATTACCACAAATTTGTCGATGTATGGACGAAAGACTCTGTGCATCATGTCCATAAAGACTGCTGGGGCATTTGTCAACCAAAATGGCATGACAACGAACTCATAATCCTCATACCGAGTATTAAATCCTATTTTTGGAATATCTTCTTCTTGAATTCGCAGTTGGTAGTATCCCTGACTAAGATCGAGCTTTGAGTAGACCTTAGAACCCTGAAGTAGGTCGAAGAGTTTCTCTATGTGTAGAAGGGGATACTTATTCTTGATTGTCACTCGGTTTAGCTCGCGGTAAACAATACACAACCTTAAGGTCCCATCCCTCTTCTTAACAAATGTAACACCCCAAGCGTAGGGCATCACATCCCCCGCACTAGAGCCCAACAAGTGTAGTGGAATGGAAAATCCGTACACGTATCGAACAATAGTGAACGGGAGACAAACAAAACTCACTCTCTAGCTAGGCGGCCTAACCCTCAATCAGAGTGCAAAATAGTTCATGCTATAGCCGAAGCGATAACTGCAATTCATACGAAATTCCCCAAGATCATATATATGCATATCACATAGTTATAAGGCATAATATTTCCAACTACAAATTTACAATGCCCTTCCCGGGCCAAAATCTTTCAAATATCAAAGTATTCGGAATATATATAGATAAATAAGCATAAGACATAAACCACTACGAATGCGATAAAGAAGACTCGAGCTATGAACCAAGTAAGACTCGAAGATAAATTTGCCGCCTAGCTCAACTCCCACGGTACCTGCAACTCAAAGAAGGGGAAAAAGGGGAAAAACAACGAGGGTTAGTCCTAATGACTAGTGAGGGGCTTACACACGCACCCATAATATGTACAGAGCAAGGCAGTTATTCAAAAGCACAAAAGATCCATAAACCGGGATTGGTTTTTGCACGCTAAAGTATTTCCCACGAAAGTATAGGTATATTTTGAAATAAGTACAAGGCCATAGGCCAAAATAACCATTTTTAGGTATTTAAAAGTCCATCCCCGTTTTATAGATCAAGCAAATTCACACAACTCGGCGAGTACGAGTTATTCCCCCAACTTCCACAAACAAAAGCATAATCAAAACAAAATTCATAAACCATCCTTTCTCCGGATGATAGAAGGGTTGACGGCCCTAACTATCGGTTAAATTCGCACGAAACAAGGTTAATTAGTTCCTTGAAACCTTTGGCGGTTGCTTCCACCAGCTCAAGAGAAACGCCCTTCCTCAACCTCCTAAGGTTAGGCAAGACTCTAAAAGGAAAGTGTTGATGGAAGAGCTCGGCGACCCCTCGGCCGTCCCGAGATACCATACCACTCTCCGGGGCCCAAAATCATAGTTCAAAATTCATAATTTTCATAAACTTCTCTTTCAAAATTCAAAGCTCGCTTACACACTCACACTTAACGATAGGAATTCAAAACAAATGTAAAATAGTTTATATACTTATACAAATCGTTTTCAAAACTTATAACAAAGGGAACAAGTCCTCAAAGTACATACCATACATCTATTTAACATATAGTATACATAACTCGCATGCGAGATTAAAAATATTTAGGGTTTTAGGTCATAATATCTAAAAGAATAAAACCTCACCTTCCGAACACGTAGAGGTGACAAAAGAGAGCAAACCGGACGCCTAAGGGACAACCTCATCGTCAACGGGAGGATCAACTACACAAACAAACAAGAACGGATACCCTTAGACTCAAAATGTACCATATAGTATGCTCGGCAAATCCATATGCATGTAAATGATGCAAATGATATGAAATGAATTTATATGTAAATCATACAAGATCACATTTTTCATATTAGGTCATATTTCATAAATGAGGGCATAAAACGAGCTATAAATTCATAACATAAATCTTAACACATGATATAACATGTTAATAAATTAAACGAGTCATAAACGAACCACATAAAACAAGCAAACACAAACGAAACGAAGAAAACAGTCACAAATGCAAACAGGGTGGTCGTGGCCGCTACCCATTTTCCACACGAAATGGCCGCGGTCGCGACCAACAACTCGAAAGTTGGCCCAAAAACGGTCGCGGCCGCTACTCTAAAACAACGTGGAGGAGGTCACGGTCGTGACCTGAAGCTTACACAGCTACACAACTCGAAACATGGCCAAAAATGGGTCGCGGCCACTACCCAAAAATAACTAAAAACGATCGTGGCCGCAACCACCTGCGACAGCTTCGGAAAAACAGAATTTCAAGATAAAAACCACACTAAAACTCACATGAAATCACGCCAAATTCAAGCTAACACATATTAGGATGAAAATACATCAAGAAGTCATCAAATTCGTGAAATATATAAGCCTAAACATGAAGTTATCCATGATCAAAGGTAAGAGATGCTCATCTATCCATTTTCATACCAAAACTTCAAAAATCCAAAATGAAAGCTAGAGATTCCTTAATGTACATGAAAAATACTTCCATACAATTATTATATGATGCTTCAAGAAAAATTAGGATGCATAACTTCCAAGAAACTCCCACAAAATTGCTCAAATTTATCCAAAATATGTTAAACCCTTACTAGTCATAGAAATCCTCATATCTTGATCAATTCACCACCAAAATGAGCAAATAAGGTATCCAAACAAAGAAGAGAAGAAGGAGAAAAAGATTTCCAAGCTTATCTTTCGAAAATGGAAGGATTTGATGAGGATTTGAGCTCAAAAGGTTGAATGGTGAATATTGTAAATTGGCTTCTTCCTTGGTCTCAGTTTTTGGCAGCTATTTTTTTTTCTCTCCAAGGTTGGAAGGAAATGAGGGGGTTTATGGCTGATAGAGGAGTATGTTAGGAGTATGTGGGGCCAAGGTTTATTTAATTTGGTCAAATATATCAAAAGTTATGAATAAAAAAGTGAGCAAAGGTCTAAAATGGCATACGAGGCTTATTTCGGTTAAAATTCGGAGGTCTAAATTGGCTTAGAAAAATACGAGTCTAGGTTTGTCGAACCCGATTCGTCGATACGGGTTCAACGGAGGTGTCGAAATTCGAATCCGAATTCCCGAGCTCAACTTATGCTTCCCGGAACCCAAGGTATGCCAAATGCTCTTTAGCCTCCTTTAGGTCCCGTCTCCAAAATAAAACTAAAAGACAAGCAAAACAAGTTCCAAAATACCAAAACAAGCACAAAGTCGAGTTTAGAACTCACATAATTCATGTATATCAAGAATTCGCAAGAATCGGAATTAAATTCGGATGCAAATAAAGCAAATATACAAAGTATAAAACTTAAATGTTAAAGTAAAAATCTCGAGTTCATACTTAAAGAAATAATTCAAATATTCACGAAAGCACTTAGTAAATATCAGGTAATCACATAATTAAATAATTAAATCGAGCACATAGAATACCTGAAATTCCGATCGGTCGGGATGTTACAACAAATAGAACTTGTGCACCCCAAGGTGACATACTCGGCCGAATATATCCGCAAGATGAAAGTTCATCAAGCTGAGTCTTCAACTCCTTCAACTCAGCCGGAGCTATACAGTAGGGGGACTTCGAGTAAGGCTCTACGTCCTGCTATAAATCAATCACAAACTCGATTTCTCGATCTGGAGGTAAAGTGTAGCACCCCGACCGAAGAGCACTACATCCCCCACACCATAACCCGACACGTGTAACAAAATGGGAACTCTTCACACGTACCAAGCTATAGCGAACGGGAGACAAACAAAATCTCTCGTAAGTTAGCCGGTCTACACCCTAATACAGAGTGCGAAATAAAATCGAAATCAAAGGCGGAAGCAACAGGATCTCAAACATACAAATATATCAACATGCATACCAAAAGTAAAGCTAGTCAAGCTATACGTGCCATGCCCACCCCGGGCCAAATAAATCATACAAGTATCAAAATACGAATCCGAAATCATATCATATACATATTTATCCATATTACCAGAACTGAAGAGTAAAGATGTCGTATGTAAAAGATTCAAACTACAGGACTCTAATGACTCAAAAGAAGACCGCACCTAGCTCGAACCAACAGCTGTACCTGCAACTCAAGAAACAAAAGGGGAAAAAAGAAAACAATGAGGAGGGGTCAGTCCTGAAGACTGGTGAGAGAGCTAACACACTCACACGTACATATACATAAGAGCAGATCATATTCAAAGTAAGAAAATTCATGAACTGGGGCGTGGTTTTTGCAATCTAAAACATTTTATCCCGTGATATTATATATAAGGAAAAAGGTCTAAGGTCTAAGGCCAAAATTAACCAATATTAGAAATTAGAAGTTCACTCCCATTTCACGAACCATAATCATAATCGAAATCACACTAACTCTGCGAGTACGAGTTTCCAAGCAACCTACTTCAAGTTCATAATCAAAATTCGAAAATAAATACAAAGTTCAAAGTCAGTCCAACCTTCTCCGTTTGGGGATGAGGGGGCACCCTCTCTACCCCGGTTCTAAGTTTGAAAATTAAGTCGGGGAATCCTACCCGCTCCTTCTATGGTGGCTCCCGTCAGCTCAAGAAAACCAGCCTTCCCCTCAACCTCTCGAGGTTGGGCGGATCTCTCAAAGGTGGAGTCGTGTTGATGGGAGAGCTCGGCGACCCCATGGTCGACCCGAGTTGCCATACCACTTCTCTGGGGCCCAGTTCAGAATTCAGAGTTCGAAGTTCTAAGACTTATTTTTTGAAGCCAAATCTCAATAGTTCAAAACACACACCAACCTTTTTCAAATCAAACAAATGAAAATATAGCTTACGTATATATAAAAGTGTTTTTCAAAGGGATTTCATAACAAACAGGCCAATTCCCACAAAATACATATCAAACACGTATTTATATACATATATATATATATATATATAAGTCGCATGCGAGCTTAAAACGCTTTTAGGGTTGTAGGTCATATTAACTAAAAGAAAGAAAACCTCACCTTGACGAACAAATTGGACAAAACAAGCCGGAACACACCTACGAAACCACCTCATCATCAATGGGATGATCCTAAGAACAAAACAAACAACAAAAGACATACTTAGACTGAAAATGAACCAATTAGATGCTCGGCTAATGCATATGGATGCAAATGATTTAATGCACGTTACATATGTTTACACCTAGACATATCGAAGCAAATATCATACTATCGTATCAATGACATGCAAATTAAACTCATAACATATCATATAAACTCATAATATATCATATTATAACATATCATACTCATTCATGAATTTAAAATACTTAAGGAAGGCAACGGATACAAGAAAGCAATAAGAGTTAGCATATAGAGCATATAAGTTCATACACGTATTCATGAGTCGAAATCACATAACCGGCACATAAATCAACACATAACACACTAAATAAGCACCTAATATATCAAATTATATCATACCTCATGAATCCTTAAGTTCAATTCACATAAACAAGGTAAAACATGCAAGGAGATATCACACATACCCTTTAAACATTTATGCATACTAGTCACCTTTACACTTAGCAAATAAAGCCATAAAATTAAAATAAACAACAAAATATATAATATAACAACTTATTAACATGTTGGGATCATAATTGGGGAGGGAGAAATCAAATAAAATAAAGAATAAAACAAGAAAAGAAAGCAAACATCACACAACGTCACTACGGAGCAAGAAAAAAGCACGTGCGAAGCCCCCTATGTTTCAGCCATTAAATGGCTGAAAATGGGGTGAGACACGAGGGTGTCCCACTCCCAGTTATAGGGGGACATGGGGGTGTCGGAGGTCACAAGCTCTAGCCCAAGGTGATACCCCTGTGTCTAAAAAGTGACATGCCCATGTCAACTTACGCAGCAGTCGCATCTTCTTTGTTCTTTAGCTGAAAACAGGGGAAAAAGCTATGGAAACAAAGAGCAACATATAACACATATATACACAAATATATCTGGGCAAATTTACGGGTAAGGCTCGCTTCGTGTAAATTTCGGAATGAGACTAGCTTTAATAGCTCTCAATTTTTGTTGCGAGTCCATCGCTACTTTCTTAATTTAAATCCGAATTCCTGAGGTCAAGTTACAACTTCCGGAACCCAAGGCGCGCCAAAACGTGTTAGGCCCTTGAGTCCCGAACAAATAAAACGGTTCAAGAACCTTATCAAACGAACTCAAAAACAAGAAACAACCACATAAGCAAGTTCACGACACATATAATTCATGCATATCACGTAATCACAAAAATCTAAAACTAAAACGGGGTTAAAAGGATCAAATACAGGATCGAACAGTTGCAAAACGTTCAAGTTCGTATTAAAACTCAACAATTAATTCATACAAATATTCAAATAAGCACATAAATAATTTAATAAACATATAATCACATAATTAAATAAATTAAAAGTGTAAGTAACACTCTCGATATGATTTACCTGTACGGCCGGACGAGTGGGGTGTTACATAAAGATCCCAAACTCTCATGGAAAACTTCAAGGTAATCCTTCACTACATCCGTCTCTTCAAGCTTCACCTGATCTTTTGGCATATTTAGAAGATAGGCTATATACCCTGTAGCTCCCCTACAAACAAGTTTCTTGGCTTCTGTGTATGAAAGAAGCAACAAAGTTTTCACTCTCTTGCCTACAAACGTCAGTATCTTCTTAGCATGGCAATCAATCACGACTCGATGCTTGAATAGCCAATCTATACCCAAGATGACACCATATCTTCTCATAAGCATCTTGATGTAGTTTTCTGAGTACTCACGGCCCTGGATACTCACTAAAACATCTCTAAACACCTGGTTTGTCTCTAAACGTCCCCCAATAGGGGAACTCACCTCATAACAAGTAGAAGTATACACGGTAGGCAAAGGCAAAGAAGTAACTAATGCATATGAAATAAAGCAGTGTGTGGCCCCCGGATCAAACAATGCATGTATGTTCGTACCATGAATGCATACAATACCTTCAACAACGACTATAGGATCAATCTCTGCATTCTGCTCTTCGTCCTCAAGGGCATATGCACGGGCTCGAACCAACTACCACGACCCTCCAGCCTGTTGTCCTAGTTTCTTTGGGCAAGTATCAACCTTGTGGTCTGCCCGACCACAGACCAAGCATAAGCCTAAACGACATCTACAGTCATCCTAGGTGTGTGCTGGGAGCCCACAGTGAGTACATAGTAGTCGTCCTTGCGTTGGTGGCAAAGCTGCTGCTGGTGGAGCATTCCCTGTGATTCCTTACTTTTTCCCTTGGCTACTAGGAGGTTGAGCTGGCTGAAAGACGAGCCTCTTACCCATCTTTGAACCCGAACATGATCCTGTTCATCACCCGGAATGAAAACTCCTTGTTTTCCCCTTCATTGCCCTCGCCTCAGCCATCGAAGCCTTTGTAGTGGCCTTGGCCTAAGTGCTAACATTCGATACTGCCATAATATCTTGGATCTCCTATCGAAGGCCTACTACGAATTGTAAAGCCTTCAACCTATCATCACTGGAAATGTGTGGGGCGTACGGCGCCAAACAATTGAACTCAATAAGATATAGTCAGACACGGTCTTCCCTCCTTGCTTCAAGTTCGAGAAAATTCCCGTAGTCCGTGGTCACATGCCACTTGTGGTATATAATTGTTCTTGAACTCTTGTACAAACACATCCCAAGTAAGCTCCTCCCCGGTGGCCTTAAGTCGTACCTTAACACTGTTCCACCAATTCTTAGCTTGGCCTTGTAGGAGAAAAACCGTAAATCGGGCCATTTCCTGTGGGGTGCATGGGCATACTACGATGAACTTATTTTCTCCAATTAAATTAATAATTAAATTAGTTGATTAATGAGCAAGAAAAAAAAGTCCACTAGGTTTGTGAAACCCTAGGATTTTCGAACCCCCTAGTATTTATACTAGTGGTGGTACTTCTCTTATTCTTTAGACAAACACTCACGAAGTGTTAAGTTTTTCAGAAAAACCAAAAGAAAAGTTTTCAAAGAAAAAATTATCCTAGCCTTAACACAAGCCATAGAACTAGCATTCTCACTCGCTTGATCGTGTTCTAGGTTTGGTGTGGATACGCTTTGGAGGGCTTCTACTTTGGAGTCTAATTCGAATACCGTTCGAGGGATTCCACTTAAAGGGTGTTCATTAGGAGGTAACGACATCACTAGAAAGCTTCTAACTTAGTAAGTTTCTAAACACCCAATTTTACAGTACGAAAATTGCAAAACAATGATTAAACTTTTAGAAAAATTTTATACTTCCGCTGCTCAACTCTTTCGTTTTTTCCAACAAGTGGTATCAAAGCCACCTTCCAACGTTCATATTGTATCTTTACTGCTTTGATATTTTGATGAAAATTCTTGAATTTGAGTATATGTTGTGTATTCATAGTTTTTGTTTGAAATACGAAGTTACCGGATCAAAACTGTTTCTTGAAAATTTTACAAAAATTGTTTCCTGATTAATCTGGTTTTAAACTGTTTTAATTCAGATTGATTTGAACTATTTTAATTCAAAATTGGATTTCAAGAATTTGGTGAAATTGCGAAACGAAAAATACGGAACGGTCGCGCGCGGGATTACGCGCATCAAGTACGCGTATGGGCTTGCATCAAGCAGCCCCGCACCTGCCGAAACCCACCGTGCGCGATCGCCCGGGCGCGCTGTTCCGCCCAGCGCTGCCGGGAGCGCCTGCTCGTAGACGCGCAGTTGCGCCTAAGGCACGCGCGCGAGTGCAGCTGTGCTGCATGGCGTACACGCCGCTTGCGGGTGTCTCCCGTACCCGCCAAGCACCACTGTACGGGTTTCATGAGCGGTGCTGCACGCTCGTGCGCGCGGTTGCGGGCGGCGGCCGCGCCTCGCGCATGCTGTCCTTGGTCCGTTTTCGTTTCGTGTTTTTCCAGTTTCGTAAAATCCCTTTTGTAAAATCTGATTTTATTTTAAAATTAGATTTTAATTTTATAAAATTATTTATTTAAAATAATTATAAATTTTGGGATTTTTATGAATTAAAGTCAGTTCTAATTTTTCGAGAAAATAATAAATATCACTTTGAATGATATTTTAGACAAAAAAAAATTAATTTTGTATTAATAGTTGTTTTGTCTAGATCCGGTGATTCAATTTTTAATAAATTATTGAATAATCAACTATATTCAAATTACTTAAGTTAGTTGTAACTTGAAGACAAGGGAATTTTAAATGTAATTGGTAAATTTAAATTCAAGCGGAATCATGCTAGTTTAGGTGATCATGGGTTAGACTTATGTATGGTTTAAATTCTACACATGGATGATTTCAATTGGGGTCGGAGCCCATAGTTTCCATTTTCAATTGGGATTGGAGCCCTACTTATGTGCGTACTGTTATGTGTTTATTATGTGGCTTTCCTTATTGTTTTTGGGCCGGGGTATGCCCCGTGTACTTGTCTATTGTCAATATGAAAATTGAGCCATATTACTTTATGTAAAGAGAGTAGAACTTAGGAAGTGAGGTTTTTATTTTCATTTTGGAGACAAGCACCCATGGAATAAGAAGGATCCACAAAGAGCACTTGAAGAACGGTGGCCATAAGAAGACTCTTCAAAATGTTTAGGAGGGTTTCTATTAATGTAATAGATAGGGTATTTTTCCATTAAATTCTGTACCCCTATGTGATATGAATTGTCTTATGTGGCAAGAATGTTAGAACTAGTGATTTTGGAGTAGCTCCGAAAATCACATATAAGATAGGATACCCATGATCATCTCATAATTAGTATCATGCGAGGACATGTTATCTGCTAATTGCTTCTGTGATGCACTTTATGTGAAACTGCATTAAACATGACAATCAAAATTTGGATAACAATATATGTTGGTGAGGTCATTCGAAAATCCCATTTAAATATTGAGCAAAATTCGAATAAATAGGTGTTTTATCACGGTAATAAAATCCCTAGCATTTCATCAATAGATTTAGGACATAATAAGTGAAACGAATTGCTGGCACACGAGTCGTGGGGTAATTAGTGTAGCTTGTTAACTCTTAGTTTCCTGATTAATTATTTTAAATAATTAATATTTCTTGACCATTTTAGAATGGGCGATGTCTCACGAGTCGTGGGTCGTTCCGGACTAAGTTTCGTTGAGATCTTATGATTGATGGGTCCTGCTTAAAACTAAAGTAGATATGGATGTCTCACGAGCCGTGGGTCCATGATTGAAAGATTAGTGTTGCAAAAATATTACTAGGAATTCCATGGGGATAGAATCGGCAATCGTACCCACCTAGAGATTCTTAGACCTTTGGATGTCTCACGAGTCGTGGGTCCAAAACTAAGAATGCTTGGGATCCTAGTACCCGTTGAGAAAATAAGTTTCTTTTAAAGTCGTTGCGGTTTCTAGACTGTCTAAAAACAGTGGGAGAACATATTTCTAAAGACCTTGATAATATGTAATCGTTATTATTCAGCATGCTCATGATTTCTCTGTTTTTCCATTTAGGTGGTAGTTCTATGATTCTCTACAATTGAAATGGCAACCAAAAACCCTTTGGTATCCATCCTCGAATCAAACAAGTTGACGGGGCCCCATTACTCTAATTGGCTTCGGAATCTAAAGATAGTTTTAGATTCTGAAAAGAGAAGATATGTTCTCTTCAAGGGAGAGCCTGTTGCTAAAGGCGAGGCTCCGACTTGGGCCAAAAGAGAGGCGATTGCGAAATGGTCTGAAGACAATCTTCAAGCCCATTGCCTTGTCTTGGCCACCATGTCTCCGGACATGCAAAGGCAACACGAGTCAATGGACAATGCTTGGGAATTTTACGACCATCTCGAGCAATTGCACCGCCCCAAAGAGCGTGTTCTAAGGTACAACACCTCTGAGGAGCTCTTTCATCTCAGAATGAAAGAAGGTACAAGTGTCCATGAGCACGGTCTCAAGTTTCTTGCTTTGAACGGGAAACTGACGTCCATGGAAATGCCACTGAGTGAAGAACTCGTTGTGGATTTGTTGCTCGCATCGCTTCCACCATCATTCAATCCTTTTGTGTTAAAATTCAACATGAATCATCCTTATGCTACTGTGGCTGAGCTAATTAGTCAAGTTGTGACTGTTGAAGACACAATTAAGAAGGATCACAAAGTAATGATGGTCACTTCCTCTTCTAGACCTTCTAAAGGTAAAGGGAAGAAAGTTCCCAAGAAGAAGGGATCTCTTAAACCCGATGGAGGGGTTAAAAAGAGAAAGGTCAGGAACAGAAAGGATCAGACAGAGGACGTTTGCCACCATTGTGGCAAGAAAGGGCAATGGAAGAGGAACTACCAAGAGTACAAAGATACTCTTAAAAAAGGTGAGTTTATTATTGAATTAAATCTATCTATTGATTCTAATTCTTGGGTACTTGATACTGGTTGTGGACCTCATATCTGTAATGATGTACAGATGCTAAATGAGGTCCGGCAGCTTGAAGAAGGAGAATACGTCTTGAAGGTTGGGAATGGATCAAGCGTTCAAGCCCAGCCATTGGGATGTCTAGATTAGATTTAGGTATCTTTACTTTAGTTTTGAAGAAAGTCCTTTATATACCTTCTATTATTCGTAATATCATTTCTATTTCAATACTTGATTGTGAAGGTTTTGAGACTTTTTCTAGAAATGGAAACTTTTATCTTATAAAGAATAAAACTTCCGTTTTGCTTGGTACATTATCTAATGGACTTTATACAACTAAAGACACTAATATGCTGAATATACAACAATTAAACAAACGCAAAAGAGATGACAAGATCTCGGCTTCTTTATGGCATGCACGTTTAGGCCAAATTTCTCAACATAGGATTGCTAAGTTAACTAATCTAGGATCATTCTATGATAATGAACTTAAAGAGTTGATTCATTGTGAATCATGTCTTAGAGGAAAAATGGTCAAGACTCCCTTTAATGGTAAACTAGAACGAGCCACTAAAGTATTGGATTTAATCCATACTGATGTTTGTGGACCACTTAGTGTAAGTACGAGAAACAATCATCAGTATTTCATAACCTTCATAGACGACTTTAGTCGTCTTGGTTATGTGTACTTAATGAATTATAAATCCGAAGCCTTTGAGAAATTTTCGGAATTTCAGAAGGAGGTTGAGAACCAAACCGGTCACAAGATTAAGACACTTCAATCTAATCGAGGTGGCGAGTATCTAAGTGACGAATTCCTTAGCCATCTCAGAGATAATGGAATTATCTCTCGTGGAATCCTCCTGGAACTCCTCAATTAAATGGAGTTTCGAAGAGAAGGAACAGAAACTTACTTGATATGGTTCGTTCCATGATGAGTTTCACTAAATTGCCACCTTCATTCTGGGGTTATGCCTTAGAATCAACAGTTAAGATTCTGAATCTTGTTCCCTCCAAATCTGTACCCAAAACCCCATTTGAGATGTTGTTTGGCAAAATCCCTAATTATTCTTACTTAAGAATTTGGGATTGTCCAGCTTACGTGAAGAGGACAGTGGGAGATAAGCTTGAAGCTAAATCAAGCTTATGTAACTTCGTAGGATATCGTAAAGAGTCAATAGGATATTATTTCTACGATCCTCTTGAATAAAAGGTTTTTGTGTCAAGAAATGCTACTTTTCTTGAGGACTCGTTACTTAAAGAAAAGAAAGGCAAGACAGCAGAACTCGAAAAGGTTCGAGACCAAGGTCCCACGCCAAGTTTGGAGAATAACGTCCCTCAGCCAATCCAAGAGAGTGATACACGTGAAAATCCTCCTCAAATAAGACGTTCTGAACACATTCCTAGATAACCAGAGAGATGGTATTGTTTTCTCCACCAAACATCTCAAATGGATAATGATCCATTAACTTATGAGGAGGCACTGTTAGATTCGGACTCTGAACAGTGGAAAGAAGCAATCAAATCCAAGATGGATTCCATGTACTCTAACCAAGTTTGGACCTTGGTTGATCCACCTGATGGGATCAGGCCCATAGGGCGCAAATGGATATATAAGCGCAAACTTAGAGTAGATGGAAGTGTGGCAGCCTTTAAAGTAAGATTAGTTGTTAAGGGTTTCACTCCAAGACCAGGTGTAGACTTGGATGAAACCTTCTCCCCGATTGCAATGCAGAAATCCATTAGGATATTGCTTGCAATTGCTGCATATTATGACTATGAGATATGACAAATGGATGTGGAAACTGTCTTTCTAAATGGAGACATTGACGAAGACATTTACATGGCGCAACCTATGGACTTCACATTCAGTGGGAGTGAACAAAAGGTTTGTAAGCTCCAACCCTCAATCTACGGGTTGAAACAAGCATCTAGGAATTGGAACATCCGATTTGATGAAGCAGTCAAATCTTTTGGCTTTATTCAAAATCCGAATGAGCCCTGTGTGTACAAGAAAGGATTGGAAACCTCGGTTCAATTTCTGATACTTTATGTAGATGACATCCTCTTCATTAGGAATGCGAAGGATGATATGAAAGTGATAAAGTCTTGGTTATCTAACCAATTTGAGATGAAGGATCTTGGTGATGCATCCTACATTCTCGGGATAAAGATCTATCGGGATAGATCTACGAGATTGTTAGGATTATCACAGTCAGTTTACATAGACAAACTACTAAAGAGGTTTAGTATGGAAGATTCCAAACGGGGAAAACTTCTAATGGGCCCGAGAACAGTTCTTTCGAAGAAGCTATGTCCCAAGACTGAACTTGAAAAATCCAGGATGTCCAGAATTCCTTATGCATCAGCTATAGGAAGCATAATGTATGCAATGCTATGTACTCAACCGGATGTGGCTTATGCACTTAGCGGGACTAGCCTATTCCAATCTAACCCTAGTGAAGGTCACTGGACTGCTGTAAAGAACATCCTTAAGTACTTGCAAAGAACTAAGGATTTGTTCTTGGTTTACGGAGGCCAGCAAGATCTTGTCATTAGAGGATACTGTGATGCAAGCTTTACATCAGACATGGATGACTTTAAATCCATGTTAGGATACATATTCTGCCTGAACGGCGAAGCAGTGAGGTGGAAAAGTTTCAAGCAAGCGACCACTGCAGATTCAACCACTGAGGCCGAATACTTAACTGCAAACGACGCAGTTAAGGAAGGTGTTTGGGTAAGAAACTTCATCAATGATCTGGGTGTAGGTCCTAGCATTAAAAACCCCATTACAGTGTTTTGTGACAACACCGGGCCGGTTGCTCAAGCAAGAGAACCAAGATCTCACCAAAGGACCAAGCACATTTTGAGGAGGTATCACTTAATCCGTGATATCATCAAGAGAGGAGATGTGCAAATTGAAAGGGTCACATCGGCAGAGAACATGGCAGATCCACTTACTAAAGCCCTTAGTGAACAGGCTTTCGAAGGACATTTTCAGAAGATGGGTCTTAGATTAGCACCTGAGTGGCTTTGACGGGCAAGTGGGAGATTGTTAGGAATATGCCCTTAAAGTAGAATTTTTCTTTACTATTTCCTTGTAAAATCACAAACAGGCTTTGAATAATAAACGTAATGAATTTGTTCATAGGCAATCACTTCTTTTTGTGCTTATTTATGTCTGTTTGGGTTGACTGTGTTTTGCATGTATTGAACTCCCCTAATCCGATGAGGCCGTTAAGAACTTCATCGTTATGGGAACGGTACATGAAATAAAATTTTAACTCCATAGGTGAGGATTAGAAACTTCTCCAAGTCAATGAGTCCGACAGACAGTGTGTAGCACCCGCGACGATAGGCGCCACATCCCCTGCACTACAAGTCTAGTCCACACGTGAATTGGGTAATCCAAGCATGAACCGGACTCATAGCGAACGGGAGACAAAATAAAAATATCCTAGCTAGGCGAAATCTAACCCTGTACCAATGAATCATACCGTCCAACATAGTGCTGAAGTAATAATCCCATGCATGAATTCCAATAATAGCTCCAAACTTAAAAACATTTCATAACATAATTAAGTTCCAACACACGTCCTAACAACGGGTTCAACTAGGCATGCAACTTGTCCCAAATCCATAAGCAAGAATCATAAATGGCACACAGACCCGAATACATGAGGAGATGTAATTAATCGTAACAATATATAATGGGACTCGAGTGTACACGTGTGACTCGACAAGAGACCTAAAACATGACCTCCGCCTAGCCCAAACCTGCAAGAACTGAAAAGTGGGGAAGAGGGGTCAGTCTCTAGAAGACTGAGTGAGTAGGAGCGATATACGTATACATAAAAACATGCACAAGCAAGTCGTAAACCCTGAGCAAGGTTTTATTAAAATTAGTTCCCAAAAGGGTAATAGAATTACTAAGCAATGCTCGGACTTTACGACTGATCATATTAAATTCATTAAGTTCATAATTCATACATAAATATAAAGGCTCGGCGAGTGAGCGTGCATTATCTCCAACCAAACTCCGACCGTGTACGACAAATATCATTAATACATTAAATAGGTGATCATGCAATATATCATAATACACACAGATCATAAATCATAACATAAGACATAGTCGTTTGGGCAATCCATGTCCCGGCCTTCCCGCACGGTGCATAACACTCAAAACATAATCATAATCATGAAAATAAGTTCCAACCTTCTTTCTCCAGGTGGTGGACGGGTTAGCAAGACCCGACCACCGGTCCATACATAGGCCAATGGGGGTACATGAATCCCCCAAGGGCACTCAGCTCCCATTCCCCGCTAAACCTCCTAGTAAGGGCCGGTATCACCGTAAATGTGGTGGGACTGGTACAAGGGATCCCCGTCGGCCCTTGCCTCCCCGGATAGCCACTTGCACTAAGTCCCTGGGCCCGTGCATTGATAATCATATTCTCACCAAAATATTTGATTCATAAGAACGTATCATATTTCATAAGAAACATAACATATTTCATAATTCATTAGAAAAGGGTTTACTCGATCATAATTTACTCGAGGACTCTACTTTGAAAATATCATATATATATATATATATATATATATATATATATATATATATATATATATATATATATATATTCATAAGGTTTTGGCCAAAGCTTTTCACATAAGGGTTGTAGGGTTTGCTACATAGCTAAAACAAAAACACCCTCACCTGGAAGATGACAATACAAGGATACAAGCTAGGCTGTGTGCTTAATGATCACGATATCTCTGCCCTGGAGATGAACAGTACAAGAAAGGGAACAATGTGTACTCGTGAGAATTGACTCAATATGAAACCACATGGACGCACGGCATGTGATGTACATTATATGAGATGCATAAAGAGCATAACTCATGTTATAATGTCATATAACCAAGTAATTCATTCAAAACGTTCAATACATGAAGGGTTCAAATTCATTCATTCCATATCTTTCATGAATCATATCAAATCGAGCCAAAATCTTCAAAATATCATCATATTACACATTTTAACATGTTTACAATGCATACAATAATTATAGAGGCAAGAGGATACAAGAAAGCTTCAAACGTGTCATTTAAACGTTCATATATTCAAGTCACATTTATACTTATCAAAGAAACCCTAAAATTAAAATAAATAATCAAACATATCATATATTATCAACTAATCATGCATTCAAGTCATAAAATTCACATACGGGAGCCAAGGGAGTGAAAGGAATGCAAGAAGGGAGGTTTGGTCAAAGTTCGGTAAAAGTTGACAATAATCGAAACTACACAAGCTGTAGGAAAATGGAAATATCTTGAGTTGTAGAAGTTGGAACTGATTTTTGTTTGTTGGGAATGAAACTAGACACAAAGGCCTATCCAAGGATATATGGCATGAATCATGGTCCAAAACGAGGTGAAAATGGCGAAGGTCCGAAGTTGGGTGAGTGCAGTGTTATGGCGAAGTAGTGACACAATTTTCAAACGATCATAAATCAGAAATGAGAAAAGATAATAAGGCGACTCCAATTGGAGGTGTTATTAGACTTCAAGAGGTTTCCAACGGCTCAAAAATCAGGTCATTCGGAGTTCAGATGAGGGAGTACCCGACCGGGGAAAACTTGTGCAGAAACTTACTGCACAAGCTCTACCCGCCCGGGTAGTTTTTTTTCATGAATTTACCCGCCCGGGTAGAGGGTTTTCAGCTGAAAACCGAGAAGAAATAGGGGAGTGACGAAAGATAGCTTTAAAAAGGCCAAAGGAGCTCCCATTTCATCAAAAATCACACCACAACAACCAACTACAACATATATACACATATCACTCATAAATTCATGAATTAAATCATCAAATTTCATAAACCCACATTCATATACACACCTATATATATACACGTATATGCACATATATACACATTCTTACTCAAAGAATTTCCAACAATCACTCATACAAGTTGTAGCTCATCATGTATTCATACATATTCACATAAGAGTTCAAGTTATTAGGCAAGATCACAAAACTCCATCTTAATTAACATAAATATATAAAACACACACATATATATATATACACATATTACCTTGGAGAAGAAAGGGGATGAAGAGGAAGGAGATGAGCTTGAATTCTTGCTTGATTTTGGATGAACTTGTCTTGCCTTCTTGCTTCTCACTTGGCTTGATTTTGGAAGGAATGGATGAAGGGTTTGGGAATCTCTTGGGAGAGAAAATGAGAGAAGAAGAAGAATGAGATTGGGGAAGGGTTTACATCGTGTAAAATGGGGAAAGAAAAGGGGAATTTGGACTTTGGCCCTTGAGCAATTTAAGTGTCATAACTAGGGCCCCAAGGTTTGATAGTTGAGTAATTGGGGTCCAATTTCAATGTTCGATTGAGTCCAAGGATTTCATATAAGATCAAATACGTACATATTCGACATAAAATATTAATTAGCGAATTTATAAGTAACAACTAAATTTGAGTAACATTAGTCACAAATCACATAATTCATATAAATCACGTAATGGCAATTAATTCCAAGAACATCCAAGTGGCACTTAAAGCACATAAAAATCACATAGTAGCAATTAATTCAAGATATTAATAAATTAAATAATCACTTAGAAATTAAAACACATATAAGTCACAATACTCTCGGTCTAACCCACTCGTGACGTCATACCTGTACGGCCAAAAAAAGTCGGGGTGTTACAACCTTTCCCCCTTAAGAGGACCTGGTCCCCAGGTCCAATGCCGTGAATTCTGAACTCTGAATAAACTTTCCTGTGTTCTTCCCATGCAGGTTAGCAACTCCCCGTCAGGAATTAGTTCGGAAAAGGTCTTCAACCAACATGGGATCTTCAATTGCTGTTTAAGTCACAACCCTTAACTCACCGAAGCCTAAACACTCGAAAGTCTAAGCAGGTAGCAGGTAAGGAAAGAACCCCGTCTTTTGAACAACAAAGAGAGAGCCCCGTCTCTCACAAACAACAAGAGAGAACCCCGTCTCTCAAACAACAACGAGAGAACCCCGTCTCTCAAACAACAACGCAACCAACCAGAAGAAAAGATAAATAAACAATCTTGTATATATCACACAGGAGGTATGTACGGAATATCACGTAAATCAAATATCGTTCATGTAAGAGCAGCTAACACAGCAAGTGATCAAAGCACACATAGTATCATGAAATTGTTCAAATTAAAGTTGCATGTATGTATATGCTATGAATGCTTGGTGTACCGTTCACCTTAGTGATAAATTGATGATGATGCTTTCTTTACCCGCACCAATACATTAACCCATGGTTGAGTTATTCTCAACTCCTTTCGTTCCATCCTTAAGCACACGCCCGGTCCTCAATCCATCCCATCTTTCAACTAAATCGGTCTCGAATCTTTTTTCTTCTCTTTCACTTTGCCCTTCCAAATTCTTAAGTGTTCTTTTGGCCTCAATCCAATCGACTCGTTCTCCTAACAAATCACATTTGGTATCCTCGGTTATTTGAGTCATTCTTTCCTTGGTTAGAATCATGATGTCTAACTCTTACGGTGTCCCCGATTTATCATGGAAAATTGTTGACATACCCGTAAGTCATCTCATCTTAAAGGTTCCATTGCAGTGACTCTCACTTTTCCCGTCACGAAATATGATGATCTTCTTGATCTTTCCTTTACACGATATCCCCTTTACCATTTTTTTTTCTAATTCCTCCATAGCTCCGTCATCTTAGGTATCCGAGATACGTCGGGTAAAACTCTATATTTTAAATCCTTGGAAGATTGAGTTCGTGCTTATCTTCAAATGAGAGGTCAACGGTGTTATTCGCAATCATTAATCATCCTTCTTTCATCTTATTGATACGACTTATAAGTATCCTTTAAGCTTGCAACTTTATTCACTTAGGTACCCTTTCCTCTCAACAACTTCTTGAAGTTTCGGAATCACGGTCTAGACATTCTTCGGATGCTAAAGTTCTCCATCTTATCCCTTATAGCTTTCGTAGGGTCCTGTTATTCGTCAAGTCCTGCATTCCCATTGTTCGTACTAAAAGTAGTTCTCTTGACCTAACTAGAAGCTCGAGTTTATTCCTCAATTGTACTCTCCCCCTTAGTTTCCACCTTGGCTCGTTGAACTTGATCCATCATTTCTTTAACCCTAATTCCCAACTTCTTCAAAATTTCCATTGTACCCTTGTCTAATTTACAACCAAGATTCCTTTTCTTTCTTGATCAAAATTCATCTCGTTTACAAATGGTAGGTGATGAGCGGAGTAGAGAAGACTTTCTATCAAACAAACACTAAATATGAATGTCGGGTAAGAATGTTCGATGCATGTCACATGTATTCACAATTAAAATATGTAACACACTTAGACAATTATTTCAATTAAATATACATAAATGAAATTAAAATAATTTAATTCGAAGGATGATGCACGTGCCATGATGCAAGTACCGTTCACCAATGAGGGAAGCTTTTAGTTTGAAAATTTGATCCTTTGTTCTCGAATTCATCGACCACTTCTTACTTACCCACGGTCTTCTACTTCCTTAATTCTTCTTGTATCCATCCATGCTTCCCAGATCCGTATTTGTTGTTAAATTCCAATCTTCTATACCTGAACATCTTGATACCTCAATCTTCCCAAATACCAATTCCCAAGTTTCTTTTTACTTCTTTGTACCTCTTGTAAGACTCCAAGCTCCGAAGTTATCCTTAAACCCCAATCCTTCCACATTCATGAATTCGGTTTCGCTAGTCTCCCTAAATTTCGGTTCCAACTTGTAGGGTTTCCACCACAGTCATCACCTTGATCGTTGTCTCCTCATTTCCTTCTTCGTGAGTTCGTAAGGGTGAATGAATTCAGCTTCCATGATTGTATGATCTTATTATTTCGTTTCAATCAATTAATCGAACTTGAATATCAATTTGGGTACCTTGACTTCCCATAGCTTTATATGGATTACGTCATTACTTGGTTCCTCCACTTGTCACCTTCATGAATCCAAAATGGTTTGGTCTCTATCCCGATCCGAGCTTTATTTTATCATCCAAAGTATCTCAACTCATCTCTTATCCGTTTTTTTTTTTGTCATAATTGTTATCTTGACCAAAACCTTCTCGCTCTAGCCTTAAAGAATTTCCCGTGGTCGAGCAACTTCATAAACTTTCCAAGATCGGATGCTTTCATTCTCACTCCGGGTTGAATTGACCAATTTAATTTTTGATTCGAGTATCTTGGTCATCCTTTTTGTAATTCTGAAAATAGAGTAGTCTCTAGCTTTCTTCCACTAGCCTCATTCCAAAACCCGAAGTATCTCGACATATTTCTTTACTCCAAATTCCTCTTTATTTTAAAAATTATAAACTCCCTTTTCCATAATTAAGCTTCTCCGAATACCTAGTTTACCTTGATTTCTCTTGGTTGTCATCGCCCTTCATCGATCCAAACCTCGAACTGAAGTACCTTTGAGGTTTTTCTTTGATCATTTATACCGAACGATCCTTTGTACAACTAACTCGATCCCAATTGAACATCTTGCAATTTTCCCACTTACTCGTACATTAAAGCCTTGAATCTTGATGTCTTCAAGATTTCCTTCACTTTCCTTTTGAATTAAATGCCTCTTGGTCCCGGTTGATCAACTTTCATCTAACACGGACCTTATCTCACAATCCGAAATATCCCGACCTATTTCTTTCTTTCCAATCTCTTCTATATTGAAATTTATAATCTTCTTAACCGATCTTGATTTCTTGATTTTTAACTTCAATGTGAACCTAGATCCACAACCTATAGCCTTGTCACAAAAATCTCCAACTATCCGAATTCCTCTTAACCCAAAGTTTCTTCAAACCACCCATATCCAAACAACAGCTCTTGACAAGTTGTCACGATCTAGAAATTGGCCGTGGTTCGATATGATGATAATAACCTACATTTTCACAACTCAATTCGAATATAAATGCATGTCGGTTAGTAAGTGCATATGACACATAATCAGCACCAAGAGCACGTATTTCATGCAAAATGAAATATATAAATCAACAAAATTTAAATTAAATACATTTGATAATATATTTTCCATATCAAATTTCAATAACTATGCTCATGATCAATGCGGTGCACACGTTGACATGTTGTTCCTAAGTCGTTCGACCTACACTCGACATGACACGACACAAGAAAACCCGGTTTTGCACCCTGGGGCTCTGATACCACTTAAGATGTAGTACCCGCGATGATAGGCGCCACATCCCCCGCACTACAAGTCTAGTCCACACGTGAAATGGGTAATCCAAGAATGAACCGGACTTATAGCGAATGGGAGACAAAATAAAAATATCCTAGCTAGGCGGAATCTAACCCTGTACCAATGAATCATAACGTCCAACATAGTGCTGAAGTAATAATTACATGTATAAATTCCAATAATCGCTCCAAACTTAAAAACATTTCATAACATAATTAAGTTCCAACACACGTCCTAACAACGGGTTCAACTAGGCATGCAACTTGTCCCAAATCCATAAGCAAGAATCATAAATGGCACACAGACCCGAATACATAAGGAGATGTAATTAATCGTAACAATATATAATGGGACTCGAGTGTACACGTGTGACTCGAAAAGAGACCTAAAACATGACCTCCGCCTAGCCCAAACCTGCAAGAACTGAAAAGTGGGGAAGAGGGGTCAGTCTCTAGAAGACTGAGTGAGTAGGAGCGATATACGTATATATAAAAACATGCACATGCAAGTCATAAACCCTGAGCAAGGTTTTATTAAAATTATTTCCCAAAAGGGTAATAGAATAACTAAGCAATGCTCGGACTTTACGATTGATCATATTAAATCCATTAAGTTCATAATTCATACATAAATATAAAGGCTCGGCGAGTGAGCGTACATTATCTCCAACCAAACTCCGACCGTGTACGACAAATATCATTAATATATTAAATAGGTGATCATGAAATATTTCATAATACACACAGATCATATATCATACCATAAGACATAGTCGTTTGGGCAATCCATGTCCCGGCCTTCCCGCACGGTGCATAACACTCAAAACATAATCATAATCATGAAAATAAGTTCCAACCTTCTTGCTCCGGGTGGTGGACGGGTTAGCAAGACCCGACCACCGGTCCATACATAGACCAATGGGGGTACATGAATCCCCCAAGGGTACTCAGCTCCCATTCCCCGCTAAACCTCCTAGCGAGGGCCGGTAACACCGTAAATGTGGTGGGACTAGTACAAGGGATCCCCGTCGGCCCTTGCCTCCCCGGATAGCCACTTGCACTAAGTCCCTGGGCCCGTGCATTGATAATCATATTCATAATCATATTCTCGCCAAAATATTTGATTCATAAGAATGTATCATATTTCATAAGAAACATAACATATTTCATAATTCATTAGAAAAGGGTTTACTCGATCATAATTTACTCGAGGACTCTATTTTGAAAATATTATATATATATATTCATAAGGTTTTGGCCAAATCTTTTCACATAAGGGTTGTAGGGTTTGTTACATAGCTAAAACAAAAACACCCTCACCTGGAAGATGGCTATACAAGGATACAAGCTAGGCCGTGTGCTTAATGATCACGATATCTCCGCCCTGGAGATGAACAGTACAAGAAAGGGAACAATGTGTACTCGTCAGAATTGACTCAATATGAAACCACATGGACGCACGGCATGTGATGTACATGATATGAGATGCATAAAGAGCATAACTCATGTTATGATGTCATATAACCAAGTAATTCATTCAAAACGTTCAATACATGAAGGGTTCAAATTCATTCATTCCATAGCTTTCATGAATCATATCAAATCGAGCCAAAATCTTCAAACTATCATCATATTACACATTTTAACATGTTTACAATGCATACAATAATTATAGAGGCAAGAGGATACAAGAAAGCTTTTAACGTGTCATTTAAACGTTCATGTATTCAAGTCACATTTACACTTGTCAAAGAAACCCTAAACTTAGAATAAATAATCAAACATATCATATATTGTCAACTAATCAAGCATTCAAGTCATAAAATTCACATACGGGAGCCAAGGGAGTGAAAGGAACGCAAGAAGGGAGGTTTGGGCAAAGTTCGGTAAAAGTTGACAATAATCGAAATTGCACAAGCTGTAGGAAAATGGAAATATCTTGAGTTGTAGAAGTTGGAATTGATTTTTGTTTGTTGGGAGTGAAACTAGACACATAGGCCTATCCAAGGATATATGGCACCAATCATGGTTCAAAACGAGGTGAAAATGGGGAAGGTCCGAAGTTGGGTGAGTGCAGTTTTAAGGCGAAGTAGCGACACAATTTTCAAACGATCATAACTTAGAAATGAGAAAAGATAATAAGGCTATTCCAATTGGAGGTGTTATTAGACTTCAAGAGGTTTCCAACGGCTCAAAAATCAGGTCATTCGGAGTTCAGATGAGGGACTACCCGGCCGGGGAAACTTGTGCAGAAACTTTCTGCACAAGCTCTACCCGCCTGGGTAGTTTTTCTTCATGAATTTACCCGCCCGGGTAGAGGGTTTTCAGCTGAAAACCGAGAAGAAATAGGGGAGTGATGAAAGATAGCTTTAAGAAGGCCAAAGGAGCTCCCATTTCATCCAAAATCACACCACAACAACCAACTACAACATATATACAAATATCACTTATAAATTCATGAATTAAATCATCAAATTTCATAAACCCACATTCATATACACACCTATATATATACACACATATATGCACATATATACACATTCTTACTCAACGAATTTCCAACAATCACTCATACAAGTTATAGCTCATCATGTATTCATACATATTCACATAAGAGTTCAAGTTATTAGGCAAGATCGCAAAACTCCATCTTAATTAACATATATATATAAAACACACACATATATATATATACACATATTACCTTGGAGAAGAAAGGGGATGAAGAGGAAGGAGATGAGCTTGAATTCTTGCTTGATTTTGGATGAACTTGTCTTGCCTTCTTGCTTCTCACTTGGCTTGATTTTGGAAGGAATGGATGAAGGGTTTGGGAATCTCTTGGGAGAGAAAATGAGAGAAGAAGAAGAATGAGATTGGGGAAAGGTTTACATCATGTAAAATGGGGAAAGAAAAGTGGAATTTGCACTTGGCCCCAAGGTTTGATAGTTGGGTTGTTGGGGTCCAATTTCAATGTTCGATTGAGTCTAAGGATTTCATATAAGATCAAATACGTACATATTCGACACAAAATATTAATTAGCGAATTTATAAGTAACAACTAAATTTGAGTAACATTAGTCACAAATCACATAATTCATATAAATTACGTAATGGCAATTAATTCCAAGAACATCCAAGTGGCACTTAAAGCACATAAAAATCACATAGTAGCAATTAGTTCAAGAAATTAATAAATTAATTATTCACTTAGCAATTAAAACACATATAAGTCACAAAACTCTCGGTCTAACCCACTCGTGACGTCATACCTGTACGGCCAGAAAAAGTCGGGGCGTTACACAGTGGGAGTGTCGACCTTGACTCTGCTGAGACTTGCTTATGTGATTATGTCCTTTTGAAGGATCACTCAGTTTCATGGAGTGATAAGTTCATAAGTTGATGCGTTGATAATACATAAGGGTGATTGTTAGAAGAACTTCATCATTGAGATGTCCGACGTGAGAACATTCCTAAATGGGAAAGGAAGTTTCCTGAAACTTCCAGATTAGGAAATATCTCACAGGTCAATGACGTGATTCATTAATCCTTAGACTTGAGATTCTGTAATGTCTCATATGAGCTAACTCTATAATCTTTGATATAGGCTCAAAAGGGTATCGCGATATAGACACCTGAACCATGGCCTATATTGGGATTACACAAGTGGCATATGTAGAATTAGTAGAATCGATAAAGGACCTACACTTGTTTAGAACAAGAACTATCTCTTACTGATTGAGTTATTCGTAGTCCATTAAATATTAAAACCTTGGCCAAGGTGGATAAAAGATCAAGACATATAGAAAATGGGGTTTTCTAGGATTGAGATCGAAATGGATATGAAACGAACTTCACTTTAAAGATCAAGAATATTTGGGCTCTAAGAATATTCCCATGCCATAGTTCTTGATTAAGAGATGGAGTTATAGGAGGATCGTATTTCACTAATTGTCATTGACTTAAAGGTTCTTCGATTCATTTCGTTATTCGGCTAGGGATCACACACCCATTGCTAGATTATGGTATTGTGATCTATGAAGTGATTAATTAATTAGGGAATTAATTAATTACTGTCACTGCTAATCGAATAATGAACCTAAAGGGTCACACACAAAGGCCAGAGCACGAGGGTTATGGTAGGATGTTAATTTGATTAACGAAGGATCAAATTGTCGATCAAAATGGAGCAAGTAACACGTGCGCATTGCCATGTGTCAAGAACACCTGACTACCACGTGTCACGTGTAGCCTGCGTGGCTGCCACGTGTCATGCACATGTGGCACGTACGTGGTTCCATTTGTGTAATTATATCACACGTGAATTCTTTTCTAGAATTAATTAATTAAATTGTAATTAATTAATTTTAGTCTTTTAATTAATTATTGAATTAATTCTTAAGACTATTCTCAAATAAACTTAACCCAATAAATAATTAATTGGGAATTAATTGATTTATTGAATATTGACTTTTAACTTTAGGAAAGTTGAAAAGTCCAACTTCCTATTGTAAGAGAGAGAAGGTTATTCTTGCAAGACTTAGAGACCAAGTTGGGAACTTATTTTCTCCAATTAAATTAATAATTAAATTAGTTGAATAGTGAGCAAGAAAATAAAGTCCACTAGGTTTGTGAAACCCTCGGATTTTCGAACCCCCTAGTATTTATACTAGTGGTGGTGCTTCTCTTATTCTTTAGACCAACTCTCATGAAGTGTTAAGTTTTTGAGAAAAACTAAATGAAAATTTTTCAAAGCAAAAATTATCCTAGCCTTAACACAAGCCATAGAACTAGCATTCTCACTCGCTTGATCGTGTTCTAGGTCCGGTGTGGACACGCTTTGGAGGGCTTCTACTTTGGAGTCTAATTCAAAGGTCATTCAAGGGATTCCGCTTGAAGGGTGTTCGTTAGGCGGTAACGACATCACTAGAAAGCTTCTAACTTATTAAGTTTCTAAACACCCAATGTTACAGTATGAAAATTTCAAGACAACGATTAAACTTTTGGAAAAATTTTACACTTCCGCTACTCAAATCTTTCGTGTTTTCCAACATGCAGTGGCCCAGCGAGAGAGGGCAAGGATCTCCAACCATATCTCCCGACAGTGTACATTAAATTGATTTCCATTTATTAGTTATTAGGCAACTGTTATTACAATGCAATCAGGAACAAGCAAGCAATCCTTTTTCCTCCAAAGTGATGGATGGGTTTACACGGCCCGAACCATCCACGACAGGACGAGCATCAGGTACATTAATCCTATACTCGAAACTCCCACCTCCCACCAACCTCCTGGTGGAGTCAGGGTACATCCCATAGGACGGAATCCACGTAAGAGCTGGCCATCGGCCCTTGCCTTCTCGGTTTACTCATTACACGAACCCCAGGGCCCCAAGAACAGTGCAAGACTGGACTCGCCAAAACAGGGCAGGCTCATGAAAGCATTTTCAGGAGTTGGAAAAGGGGTTTATTTTCACATGAAAACATTTACTCGTTTTGAAAATCGATACAAGGTATAATATACTTTTGGCTAAAATTAGCACATAAGGGTTGTAGGGTATTAATAACTAGAACAAAAACCTCACCTTATAATTGCCACAAAAACGTGAGAATGTGTGCAACCTACTCAACCTGATCCTGCTCGACTGGGGAATCACCTGTTCAAACAGGATATGACACGTGAACTTGGACTCAATCATGAACCACTTACGACGCACAGTATAAACATAAATGTACTGATGTATGTATGCAGCCAATGATATGATAATATGTTATACTTGTGCTTGAAGTATATGATCATGGATAAAACGGGTGCTTAATCATCGATCGATAGCGTACAGTGGCACATACAATATTTTAAATCATAACGTATCCAAATAGATCAAATTTATAGCGTTAAATTAATGTACTTCAATTAGCAAATAGGTGTAAGAAAGGTTATACTAGTTCTCCGCTCATTACACTTACACCCCCTTAGGTTTAAGTACTTAACGAGACCTATGAAATCCAAACAAATCGAAGCGAACATAACTAATTTCAAAAATTTATGCATCATACAATATATAAGGAACATGTACTTGGTTAAAAGTTGGAAGACAGAATGCTAAGAGCAAGGAAATGGCTATGTAAAGCATGACGACAATGTTCATGAGCAAATTCTCAAATATCCACATTATGCAGAAACTTTTTGTATGTACACCTTGTTGAAAAATAATGATACTTCATTACTCAAAAGTTATTTCACTTATCCGTAAAATTCCTAGTAAACTAGATACACATAGCATTCAAATGGCATAAGCCTCAAAATATGAATGTTTGTGTATAAAGACAGATTTCAGTGTAAAACTGGGACAAAACAGCAACTTTTGTGCAGTGACATGTTTGAAAGAAAAATCCATTTACCATATCAAACGAAGTCGAAAACTTCTGAAATTTTGTAGGTATACTCCAGACACACATAAAAATTCCCTGCAAAACAGTTTTGGAAAATTTGAAGGTTTACTTATTCTGCTCAGGCTGCTATTCCAGATCAGAAAATAGGGTAAAAATAATGGACTGCGGTATCTTTCGAGATTTTTTCCGGGTATCAAACAGATTTGGATGAATACGAAATTTTACAGAGAAAAACCTGATACCCAGTCAAAATAGTTTCAAAAATCAAGGTCGTATGGATTCAGAATTTTTGCAGCGAAATCACTAAACACATCATGACAGCACCATAATTCACTAGTAATTTATACATCCATCATTCTCAAACCTTAATATCATATAAACTCATACAGATTCAGACTTTCTAGCATTAAAACCGTCAGATTCCATAATTCTAACAAGCTGTGATTCATGTATTTAACCATGAAATTTAACAAATTTCATTCAAGACCACTCCTGCTCAACTCTAATCCACAAGGTTCCAAAACTCTCAGGTTTTTCTAACTTCCATCATGCTTTAGATCATTCTCAACTCATATAATTCATCTATCATGATCAAATATTATCAATTCTAACATAAGTTTGCAAGAACTTTAGTAATCTATCAATTTCAAATCCATCAGCACATATATAACATATATATATATATATACACACACACACCAAATCAAGCACCAATTTTTGCATAAGCTCAGCGTTCCCCTTTCCAATTCAAATCAGTACATATAAAATTATCTAGATATAACACCACATCAGATTTTTAATTGGAGAAAGGAATGACAGTGGATTTTCTACTTGTTGGTTGCTGAAATTCAAGGACAAGGGGCGAGCTAGCTAAGCTGGAGTGAGGAAGAGCAAGGAGACAATCAAGAAAGAGGACTTCTTATGATGGTGGTTGGCTCGCGTGACGAGAACACGAGGGGAAGAGGGAAGAAGTGGTAATGGTGCTGCCCTTGGTGTGGGTGATGGAGGGACGAGAGGTGGATGATGGTGAGGTAGGGTGGTCTGTAGTGATCAATGATGTGCCATGGTGAGGGAGGTAGTCAAAATGAGAAAATAGGAACAAAACTTTTCCTTCTCCTTTTGTCCGATCAAATGCAAGGAATGTTGGGGAGATTTAAAAAAAATCAATGAGGCACATGTAGTCCATTGGAATAAAATAAGCAAACTTCTATCTTAATTGCATTTAAACCCTTATAAAAGAAACATGAAGCAATTGATCCCTCAAATTTGTAGATGAAATCAATTAAGTCCAATTAGTCTTTCTTCTTCTTCTTCTTTTCCCGAAATATGGAAAGACCCTTAAAATTTCCACTTTAGCACATAATTCACCAAATTAAGTTTCGTTAAATAATTAGGGATATGGACTATAAGTAGTAAAAACACAAATTAAACCCTCACGGAACAATATACCTAATTTTATGAAAATGTGGGGCATCAGGCATACATACATACGTACATATATATCTATATTTCCCTATTTCATGAAATTAAGGGTTGCTTTATCTAATTATATTACGGAATTCATTGACAAATGGAGAGGAGTAGCCACCCTTATAGATCAACCCTTGGTTTTTAGATTAAAGTGTTCCTTATCATTATAGTATTTTTTGATGAAAAAAATTGACTGACTTGAGGAAAAAAAAAGAAAAGAAAAGGAGAAGGGGACTAATTGTATCGGAAAACCCTAATTGTTTTAGGTGAAGAGAATAATTTTGAAAGACAAATTTGAACCTTAGTGAACGGGAGACCAACTCCCTCACTAAGCCAGGCGGAGCTAACTAAACTAACTCAGAGTGCGCGGAAGTGAAAATCACAAAACAAGTAAAGTAGATTCATCTCATAAATATATGTAGGTACCATCATGTATACGCATATCATATTTAAATATAGGTACCAATATTTAAAACCTGTACCACGGCCATCATGACCTTATTAAAACAAAATATAATCAAATTTCCAAGTATTCGTGTCATAAATATACAAAATATTATGAAGTGTATGCAGACATAAGCAAAAGACTAAGACCTAGACCCGTAAGTGTGATAGTGCGGAGACACTTCTCCGCCTAGCTTAAGGTCAAAAGAAGCACCTGAAACTGAAAGGAAAACGAGGGGTCAGTCAACTGACTGAGTGACGGGGCTAACGCACACCTGCACTATACATATAAAGCAAAGCACGTATCAAATGTGGATTTATGAACCGGAATAGGTTTTACAAACTAAAACGTTTCAAAATAAACATATATACTGAAAACAATTTCAAAGACTCTATTCCAATTCATAGCTCCTATAACAGATCGTAACATATGCCCGGAGAGAACGAGCTTCCAACCTTTACTCCTCCTATCATAACAAAACATAAATCATAAACAAATCCATCGTCTCCTCCGGTGATGGAAGAGCCATGCGCGTACCTCTAACCATCCATAACTTTAACAAACTCACGAGGGGTAGCTAACCCACTACGCGTCCTCCCCGGTTTTTACACCTGAGGTATCAAAATACCATGCCTTCCCTAGCTCCTGGGGTCGCCCGTGATACCTTGGATGGAGACAATGCACAGGCGGAGCCCCGACGGCCCAATACAGTCCTGGGAATTCCTTATCCATACCTCCTTGTATCCACATTGTGACGCCCCGTTATTTCGTTTATTCAGGTATGACTTGGGTGCTCTTCAATTGCGAGTTTAAATTATTATGAATACGTGATTATATGATTTATTTATCATTAATTGAAATTCTTGATGATTTGAAATTATTTGAATTTGAATTATATGAATTCTTGAACGAATTGCGCTTGCATGACTCGTTTGCTTGTTGTTTCTATGTGAAATGAATTCGAAATTCTGTGGAAATTTTATATGTCAGAGATATATTTGTTATGAACATGTATTTATGCTCCTTTTACATTTTTGGATTCATTTGATTGCGTTTTAAATTTATTTGTTATGATTAGAACCAAATCGGGGGCTAATAAGAGCGCACATTTGGTTCCGTATGTCATATCTTGAGCCCGGGAACTCGGAATCGAGTTCCGTCAACTTCTTGAACTCGTATTGAAAATTTAGGTTTAATGAACTTAGCCTTATATTTTTCCAAAATTATTCGAACCTCCGAAATTCAACCGAGAACCGAACCGGACGCCAAAACTGCCACCCTTAACTAAAAGAGCCATAACTTCTTCAAACCATGACCAAATTAACCATGGTTGGATCCCTTGGAACCCTAAGTCAACCCTTTAACACCCCATACTCAGACCTAACCGAACCAAACCTCATAATTAGAGAAATTTCAGAAAATTTCCCCTGCTCTCCAGTCCTTCCCATCACCTTGTCACCTTTGGAGATTCAAAGCTCAAATCTCTTCCAACCTGCATCCAATCCACAAGGTGAGTTTAGGGTGATGATATATATTTATTAGGGGTCATTTTGAACTATGCATCCCCAATTTTAAGCATGCTTTCATGGATATATGAAGATGTTGATGAATAGTTAGGTTTTATGTCATTTTGTTGATCTTATGCATTCCTTGGAAGTTTTGGTTGGTTTAAAGCATCAAAATGATTGTCTTAACTTCCTCTTGTCATAAATGGTCATGAATTTTGTGGTAGTTGAAGGATTGGTGAGTTGCCATTAATGAATATTTGAAGAAATTGTATGAAATGATCATATATGCCTTCATATCACATTTGATCACTTTGGGAGCATGTTTAAATGTTGTTTTGGAGTTGTTTTATTGCATATTTTTTATCATGTCAAATCTGAGCATGTTGGTTAAGGTTTGGCATGAGTTTTGCTCTGTTTTCGTGTATTTTTTCTGTAACGCCCCCACCCGTACCAGAACAAGAGGAGAGCGGCGTCTCAACCCCCGCACTGAAGCACCTCTCAAGTAATGGTGTGAGCCATCACTCAAGAAATACTCCAGCGAACGACTGTCTATCAGAACTATACATGTACAACGATGTGGCTATGCAGCGGAAAATCAGAGTATTTTAAGACTTTTCAAAACATGTGCGTGATGGCATTTAACAACCAAGAACATATTGATCGTGTAAGAGAGACTCGGCATATCAGAACATATAACAGATTCACATATAAGTACCGATATAGCAGAGTTCAATGTATCCGTAACAAAGTAGCAGAAAGAGTATGACAAAGATACTCAAGTATTCAAAAACATATACAGAGGCATAAAGTGATGCAGCCATAAAACATATGCAGGACACAAAAGAGAAAGTAATACTAAGTCCTGACTGAAACAAAAATGACAATCTAGAGCTTCAAGATACCTCTAGACTGCGGCTGCAAGACCTGAAACCACGAGGCAAGAAAACGGGAGAGGTATTAGTCAAAAGGACTAAGTGAGGGAATACTTAAAAGAAAGTACTGAATAATAAAGAACTTGAAGTAAAGTTCAGAACTGTTAATGCAATGCTTTAAAGAAGAACTTGAAACAAGTTCGGTTGATAAAACTCTTTGAATGTGATGCTGTAAGGAATGCACGTTATAAAACATTTTCATGAATGCTATCACACGCGCACACATATGCTGTTGATGGTTCATAGTTCTTTCATAAAACGGGATAAGGGTAAAGTGAACTTTTCCAGATATGAACCATCCTTTATGAAACAGAATTTTGCTCGCAAGCTAGGCTCCTCCATCCTTACTCCAGAAAACATGATTTGGTTGAGCATCGGACCAGGATCAACAATAATTCCACGTATAGTAGAGTATCAGACCAAGATCAACAATAACCCCACATATAGTAGAGCATCGGACCAAGGTCAACAACAACTCCGTACATAGTAGACTATTGGACCAAGGTCAACAACAACTCTTACCAACACATACAAACATGCACCATCCTCCACCGGTTGTCACTTCGAGTAGCTAGCCCTAGGTGACCTGTAAACATGTAATGGGAACAGATTTGCTGTCCATTCCCAGACAGATTGTCCTGACTTAACAAACCTCCTGTTAAAAGTCGGTGTCAATTGTCTAAGTGTGGCGGCCGGTATTGGTGATGTCGTTGGCGCTCACCTCCCGAGCATCACCTCCACACATAACCGTCGGGCCCAAACTGTAAACTGTATGCTTGCATTTAAGTTTAGCAGTGACCAGAGTATCACTCCAGTATGCTAACTATAACATGTGAAACTGTAACTGTAACATATGATGTTGTCTGTAAAACATATGATTCTGTCTGAAAACATGTGATTCTGTCTGTAAACTGTACTTTGAAAACATATGCAGAACATGTAACTGTCTTTGAACAAGAATGCAGAACTTTGCAAAACATGTGCTGTAGATCAAGGTATACTATTAAAGTATGAATGGTCCTTTCAAGAGAATGTCCCGATAAAAAGGATAGTTCAAAACGAGGTTTAGCTTTGAATTTCATAACATATGATACGATAGTATAATCGTGGTTCCAGTTGGAAAACATTTATAACTTCACCTCACCTAATAGTACCAAAAGGCAGGTAGACAGATTATGCGGTGCCCTGGGGATCCTAGTGCTCAACTTTAACTCCTGTAGGTGGTGTACTAGAGTGAGCTTAAGAACTAAGACCCACTACTAACCAAGATGCTTATGAAATGCATGAAACAATGAACAAGGAACATGTAAAGAACATGTAACACAAGAGAGTAATACCATTTAAGGTATTCAAGAAAGGTAACACACAAAGGAATACGTTAAAGTAAGTTACTCTCAACGTTAGACTATGATCTTACTATAACCGAGTAAGCTTTAGTCAAATTATGAATCCTATCGCAAACCTTAGGTTAAGAAACAAGTCCACGAAAGAAAACACGATTTGAAAACACATTTTAGACCCTGGATATGGAAACCCTAGGTGCAAATGTCTATTAAGAAAGCACAAGTTTTAATTCATTTTTACTATTCAAAAGTACTATTTAAGATTACTATTCATAGTTACTATTCACAGGTTACTATTCACATATCAGGTCAAAGGGTAGGGTCAAACCCTTACTATACACACACGCGGTACACACACACACCATGCACGAGCACACACACACACACGGCATGCACACACACACACACCCTAATTAAATTATGATCTTGATTATAACCTATAGTTTCAAGTTCATGTTATAATAATCAAGAGTGATCTAGGTTAAAGGTATAACCTATGGTTAAGAGATCCAATTAAGGCATAAGATCAAGTTATGAAACACTAATCTATCTTAGGTTATAACATGTAACACTATTAAAGTGTATAACATAATCAAGGCACTAATCCATTAATCCATATCATATCATAAGCTCAATCCATAATTCAAGAATCATATAACAATGTGACAACATGTCACAACATATTTCATATCATATCATATCATATATCATGAACCTTTAGGCATGTAACATGTAACAATTTAATTCAATACCAACATGTAACAAGTTGTGACATAATTAATTGTAAATCACTATTCCATTAGCTAACATGCATGGACATAATTCAAATCCCATAATCATGCATCAATTCTCATAATATAACAACCATATCACATGATCATAGCATATACTAGAGCAATTCATAACATATTCAAGCATATACTAAACAATTAAAACATATAAACATCTATTAAAACATATCATGAAAGCTATTTAATAAATGCATAAAATAAAATCCTATATGGCTTAGGGAAGACCCTAAGACCCAACCTAAACATAATATAAACATACCATAACATAAAACATAAACTAAACTAAACATAACATAAACTAAAGCATAAAATAAAACAAACCTAGCTCTAGTGGGGGGGAGTGCCGGCGGCAAGAGGGGGAAGAGAGGGAGAGAAAGGGTGTTGTTAACACAACTTTGAGCAAGGAATGAAATGCCATGGGAGGGGTATTTATAGTTGTGAAGAAGCCCCTCACCTTGCAAATAGAAATGGCTTAAGGGTAGGAGAGCAAAACAAGAGTTCATCCACTTGTATCTTCTAGAAGCTTTAGGGATTATGAAGATAAAATGGGACTGCTGGGGGTATTTCTGTAATTTCGTCCCCCAAGGCTTGAGGATAAGTGGCTGGAAGTATAACCATTCCGACGGCAAGAAAATTAGCTTCGAAACGCATATTCATTCATCGAAATCGGATTTACCGTTTGAAAGATACATTAGTTTTAGTGAATAAAAGTTTTGAGCTCGAAACTCAACACGAGTGAAAAACGACTTTCTAGAATGATTTTCAAGCCCGGATTGTTTCCAAAATTCAAGAAATAAATCGAGAAGCGTTTTGAGTCCAAAATCGACTATAAAACGTTTTACCTGTTAAAAAGTTGAAAACGTAGGATGAATAGTGAATTCTCACGTACGAACGTACGCTTCAAAATTTCAAGCTAGGGTTTGAATCAAGAGTTGTAAAACATCTCAAAATTCTTGAAATAGCTCAAGTAGTGCAAATCCGAAGAGAAAACATTTTCCGAATGAAAACCGTTCGTAAAAAGAATAGTAAACTAGGGTTTTCAAAAACGTTTTCAATAAAACAAAGTTCCGGAATGGATTTCCAAGCCAAGAATGATTTCAAAAGACTCGTCTCGACTCAAGGATCGATTCGACTGTAACTTGGGTAGGAAAAGGTATCAGAATCAAAAGATCATTTTTTGATGAATAGTAACTTTGGTCGGCAAGTTCCAAAAATACCCTTATGGCTCAAGAAAGACTTTCTGAGCTCCGGAAACAAGTTCAAACGATTGGGAAACATGTGTGATGAACCTCTAGGGTTCGAGTAGCAATATGAACAAAGTAGGCTCGAGTTATGAATAGTAAACTGTATCAAAGGTCAAGAATTCCCCCTTAAAGCATGTCAGATCATATACGAGCACAAAGTTCATGTAAGAATGCAATGCACGATGATTCAAAAAGTTGGATCACGGTCTATAAACGGTTTACCAATGCCCTTAACTTACTGTTTTCATCCAGGCCCTGGTTTGGGTTGTTACATTTTCTGCTGGTTTTGGGTGGTAGCGGCCGCGACCGATTTTAGTGCAAAAACGGTAGTGGCTGTGACATGTGAGTGTATTTTTTACTTTGCTCTCACAGGTAGCGCCCGCGACCAGATTTAGTTCATTTTTGGTAGCACCCACTACCCCATTTTGGCCAAGTTTCGAGTTGTTGAAAAATTGGAGAAAAAATTCGAATTTATTAGGTAGCGGCCGCTACCATTTCATGAAGGAAATGGGTCGCAGCCGCGAACCCTTCATTTGCTGCATGAAATTTTGATTTTCAAACGTTAAATGCATGGCTTCCTTGGATCGTTTTTGGTTCATACACTTCATTAACATGTCATATAATGTGTTATCTTATGTGTTATGAAATTTTATGATTTTTCATGGAATATTTGACGAGTTATGCTTCAACATGCTACTTTATTCCAAGTATGTACATGTATAGGTCTTTACTCTCAAATTAAGCCCTAATTGTCTATGTATCTCTTGTCTCATGACTTGTATGAGATGTGTACGTGTTAAATTACATGTTATGAACATTATTTGAATTTCTTGGATTAATTTGATATACTATGTTGGAGTTATGAACTTGATTGAATTTAAACTTTTCTTGAAATGAATGGAATGATCGTTCACATGTCTTTAAGCTACTAATTGTGCACAAGAACATTTCCATAACATGATATCATATCTTATCTACTCATATCAGATTCATTGCTTAGTTGTGCGTCTTATTTGGTCATTTGAGTCTCACTTCACTTTGTTCGCATAGATCCGGGTCCAGTTGAAGGTGAAGGTGAAGGTGAAGGCGAGCAGTGAAGCTCTTGCTCTTTTATTTTGTCTCCGAAGGTGGGTTTCTTTACTTCATAGATAAATGACCTTATATACCTTCAATGTGCAAAGATTTCGGCCAAAATTACTGTATATATATAGAGTCATTTTCAAGAGTCAATGATTTTGAACGTAAAGCCCTTTCTTTTATGAATCCTACCGAATGTTTTGGCGAGAATGAATGATTGATTGCACGAATGGGGCCCTAGGACTTAGTACACGTGGCTAACCGGGGAAGCAAGGGCTGATGGGGATCCCGTGTGCTAGTTCCACCAAACTACGGCGATACCGGCCCTCGCTAGGAGGTTAGCGGGGAATGGGAATCGGGCTTTTGGAGATTCATGTACCCCACTAGCCACAATGATTGAGGTGGCCAGGCCTTGCAAACCCGTCCACCGCTCGGAGGAAGGTGTAAATGTTCATGAATGTGCACAAAGAATTGTTATGCATGAAAAGATTGAATGAATGAATGTCTAATGATATACACAAGGTGTTGGTTGGAGATAATACACGCCCACTCGCCGGGCCAACAATGACCTAATGTAAATTGATCGTTATAATCCCTTTTGATGATTTCCCTATTTCATCCACTTGGGAAATTGCTTCGAAAACCTCATTTGGGATTATAACTTGCATGTGAATGTTTAAATATTGTCTTATATTATACATATACCCTTTTTTTTTTACCCACCAGTCCCTTTTGGACTGAACCCCGATTGTTTTCAGTTATTTTGTGCAGGTGTAAGGGAGCTAGGCGGGAATTCGAGTCGAGAGTCTCGCATTTGGTCCTAGCTTTTGTATTTTCGGGTTTTACACTTGCATACTCATGTTATGGTTATTGTATATGAATTTATGACTTGGAGCGTACATGTTGATCCGTGATGGTATGTGAATATTGTATATGATCTATTTTGGAGCTTGATGCTCGTTGTTCATGTTATATGATAATTATGCTTCCACTTTATTGTTTTACCTTGTATTTTATGGTTTAAAGGTTAGTCCCGACTAGCATAGAGGGTGTGTTTGTCCTCGTTCGCCATGATTTAGCTCGAAAATGAATTGTCCATTTCATATTCGGGTCGGGTCTCGGTGCGGGGGATGTGGTACCTCGCGCACGGGTGCTACATCCTAAAGTGGTATCAGAGCTCTGGTTGTAAAACCGGGCTCTAGTGTCGTGTGAATCTGTCTAGGTTGTACGGCTATAGGAATTACTTATCAACGTGGTTCTTTTGCATCTTTTACCTGCTTATGTGATTAATTCTTACCTCTTGATTGAATTATTTTGCATTTCCATGCATGAAGTAAACATAGCATGCATTTCAGTGTTTTATTTACAGGATGCCTCCTCGAAGATATAGAGATCGATCTCCTGAACGGCGCCCTCGCCGTAATCGCTCTCCATCTCCTCCACCACAACAACAGCCACAGTCAGAAGCTTTTGTGAACTCTGTTATAAATATTATTGATCAGAGGCTCCAAGATTATGTACCACCGGCACCTCCAGCACCACCTGCTCCATCGGTGCAGCAAGAACCACCACTTTCTGCTATACTACGAGAGTTCCAGAACCAACGACCTTCTAAGTTCTTCAAGGGAAATGACCTGCAAGCAGAGATGTGGCTGAAGGAAGTAGAGAGGATTTGGGAGCTCATTCCATGCGAGTCTCGGGAGAAGGCACGATGTACTATTACTTTAAGGGAGAGGCTTATTCTTGGTGGGAAAGCACCCAGATAGTTCTAAATGCTACTAGAGAGGAGATCAACTGGGAGGTATTTACACGGGAATTCAAGAATAAATTCATTCCTCCCGCATCACGCACCCGCAGATTAAAGGAATTTATGGAGTTGAAGCAAGGATCGAGGTCTGTTGCTGAATATATTTCTGAATTTAAGAGGCTATCTCGCTATGCACCCAACATAGCGAGTGATGATTTCCACAAGGCTATGCAATTCGTTCAGGGGCTTCGACCGGACATCCAAGCATCACTTAAGCGGTCCACACAAGCACGTGGGCAAAGGCGACGGTAAAGGCCTTAAAGGCGAAAGATTCTGTGAATGCTAGAAGATCAACTTATAGACAGGGACAGGGATCCGGGTCAGGCTCGGGGTTTAATCAAGGGAAGAGGCCTATGTCTACCTCAGCTCCACCTCAAAAAGGACCATTCAAGAAGCCCTTCACTCCAAAGCCAGCTCAAAAGGCTCCATCAGCTCCTTCTGGTCTCGTCAGGATTTACCGTCGTGCACTTTTTGTGGGAGACCTACTCACAACTATCATACTTGTCGAAAAAGGCTAGGTTTTTGCCTTATCTGTGGAAAGAGGACACACATGGCTAATACTTGTCCCGATAGGAAGCCGAACTTCCAAGCTGGAGCTCAAAGGCCCCTTGTACAGACACGTGCTTATGCCCTCGAGGGCGAGGAACAGAATGTCGAGGCCGACCCAAATGCCATGGTGGAAGGTACCGTTTGCATTCATAACACAAACATCCATGCATTATTTGACCCTGGTGCCACGCATTCTCTTATATCTTGTGATCTATGTGCTTCTCTGTGCTTGCCTGCTCTTTCTGTGGTTACTTGTTTTCTAGTTAGTTCTCCTCTGGGAGGAAGTTTGCAGACAGATCGGGTTGTCCGGGATTGTTTAGTGTGGTTGAAAGGGAAAGATTATCCGGCAGATTTCATCGTAATTCCGATGAAGAGATATGGGGTAATTTTTGGGATGGATTGGCTATACCGACATCGGGCCGAAGTTGATTGTTTTAAGAAGAAAATTAAGTTGGGTAAGAAATTAATTGGGGAAGTTGGAACGGAGAAGGTACCACTTTTGTAGTTCCTAGAAGCTCGCAAGTTAGTAAAAGATGAAGCCACGGGATTTATTGCCTATCTCCTTAATAAGCTAAAGGATCAAACAAGCTTTGAGGAGATGGCGGTGGTGAAGGAATATCCCGATGTATTTCTGGAAAATTTGGGTTCTCTACCGCCGTATAGGGAGATTGAGTTTGTCATCGATTTATATCTGGGCTCAGCGCCGTATTCCAAGACTCCTTATCGGATGGCTCCGACAGAATTGAAAGAATTGAAGATTCAGCTTGAAGAGTTGCTCAGAATTGGGTATATTCGACCGAGTTCATCTCCTTGGGGTGCTCCAGTACTTTTTGTTAAGAAGAAAGACGGGACATTGAGAATGTGCATCGACTACAGGGAATTGAATCGGATGACTATAAAGAATAAGTATCCTTTACCCCACATTGAGGATTTATTCGATATTTTGCAAGGATAGGGAGTGTATTCGAAATTGGATTTGAGACAAGGGTACTACCAATTGAAGATCCGGGAAGCAGACATTCCAAAGACGGGATTTAACACCCGGTATGGGCATTATGAGTTTGTAATGATGCCCTTTGGTTTAACTAATGCCCCTGTAGCATTTATGGATATGATGCATAGAATTTTCCGTCCCTATATCTCGACAAGTTTGTGGTGATTTTCATCGATGACATTTTAGTATATTCTCGGACCGTTGAAGATCATGCTCCACATCTCAAGTTAGTGTTGGATAGATTGAGGGAGCACCGATTGTATGCGAAGTTTAGCAAGTGTGAATTTTGGATTGATCGAGCTGGTTTTGCAGGCCACGTCGTTTCAAAGAAGGGTTTGGAAGTAGATCCCTCAAAAATTGAGACGGTCTTACAGTGGCAAACTGTAACGCCCCGATTTTCATTTATTAATATCTTATGTTTTAAAATAATTTTATAAATTATATTTTAAAGTACTTTCATGAAAATTTTATGAATTTATATCAAATTGAGAATTTCTTTTATGACTTGAAAATATCCATTTCGTAAAATATTTACCGGGTATGAGTTAATTACCAAATTGTCCCTAGATAGATATTTCTTTAAACTTGGGGACTAAATTGCATGGGTTTCAAGGACCTAATTGACCATATTTCAAAACCTTATATCCTTAATTGCATAACTTGAACTCTTAGAGGATTAATTGGCAAAATTGGGCATCTCACAAATTTCAAAATTGGATGAATCGTTATATGCATCTCCAAGCTTCTTCCTTGCTCTCACATCATCCAAAAATCTCCCAACCACAATTGCTTCTTGCTCTCGGTTCATACAAGAAAGAAAAGGGAAGAGAATTCATCATTTACCTCAAGAATTCTCAAGAAAGGTTTCAAGAAATTGAGTTGATCATCATCATCACCCATCTTCTTCATTCTTTTCATTTCAAGGTTGGTTTGCATGAAAGTGATGATTTAGATCATATTTGATATGGTTAGGGTTTGGGATTTATATGCTAGATGGATTAACTGGAATTGGAAGTATGATTATGTGATCATAGCATGAATTATGGCATGATTTCCTCATGAATTTAGTGGAAATTTGAGCTTGGTTGATCAATAAGAGCATGGGCATGAAGCTTGGATTTCTTGATGATATTTCATGTTTTAAGTGTTTAAGTATTATTTTATCATCTTTTGAATATATGTGCATCATATTTCCAGAAAATCATAGCCTTGTTGATCAAACTTGAAAGATTTGATGCTTGGTTGTTGTTTCCCGTAGCCATGCTCTGTTCTTCTCTGTTTCTTTCCAGTTGCAGAACTGGGAACGACCGTTCCCAGCCTCAAGGCTTTGTGGGAACGGGCGTTCCCACCTTTTCAAATAGAATAGGCGGCCGAGCATGGGAACGGCCGTTCCCATTTTGGCCTGCGTGCCGGAAGGGCCGTTCCCAGCTTCAGCGTGTTTTAAAATAAGAAATCGTGAGCGTGTTTTGAAGGGCCACGGGAACGGCCCTTCCCATTTACAAAGGGAAACCGGAACGGCCGTTCCCGTGCGTTTGACAGAACAAAATATTCTGCATAAAATTACAATTTTAACCCCTCGATCCAATGACTTCTTTGACCACGAATTGCTATTATATGACCCAATATGTAGTGAAACAAGATGTTTTCATGCCACATTGTATATTACATGTCGTCTCGTTACATTTTTGCCGTTTGTCATATTTGGTCCATGTTAGGTCATATCTCACGTGTACACGTCGTGTTTGCATAGATTATCTTATCGTGACGTGGAGCAGGGGCCGTAGGCTGTGTCTTGACTTGCATTTTGTCGGTAAAGGTGAGGCTTAGCTATTGATTATCTAGAACCATATAACCTTTATGTGTATTTCGGCCAAATTATATATACATAGATCTTTATAATCGTTTTCCAAGAAACAAGGGATTTAATAACCATCCGTGTATCGTGTTACAAGTCGTGTTTCTTGAAACTAATCGTGTTCATGACAAGCAAGCCATGTATCGTGTTATCGTGTTACCGTGATCGTGTTTGGCAAATTATCGTGTATCGTGTATCGTGTTATGGGCCCGAGGGTGAGTGTTTGAGCCAACCGGGAAAGCATAGGGCTGACGGGTAACTCACACACCTCTCTCAAACCGTGGGGATGCCCCCTGAATCCACCAGGAGGTTTGGTGGAGGAAGGAGTCCCGTACGTGGGAGTCATGTTCCCGACGTGCAACGTGATATCGTGGGTGGTTCGGGCCTTGCAAACTCACCACCATTGGAGAAAGGAGGATTTCTTGTTATTGATCGTGTGCACTTTAATGACTTGCATGATAACTTAATTAAAAGAAAGTGCAACCCTTGTTCACTGTCGAGGTTGGTTGGAGATCGTGCACGCCCTTCGCCAGGGCCACTGATTGTTATAATAACCATGATTATCGTGTTAAACCTGATAGTTGTAATCTCGGGCGAGTTATTGATATTCTTGCACTTATATTGTTGATATTATTACTTGGTTACAAAACCTTACCCGAGATTATAACTCGCATGCTACTTGTGTTTATATATATATATTGTCCCTCACTCGGTCTTCACAGACTGACGCCCCACCTTTCAGGTTTTGTTCGTGGCGTGCTAGGCGGGAATCGGGTCGTGTCTTTCTGTTCAGCTGAGTCTAGCGTAGCTTTTCTTCTCATGTATTAACAGTTCAGAGTATCATGTTAATAGTTCTAAGTATATATATGTGAATGTCACTTGGAAGATGATAATGTATTGATATGATGTTATAATACTCTTATGCTTCCGCTTTATATTGTTACATGTACAAGTTTATCCCGCCTAGCCGGTCGTGTATTGCATTGTCACCCGTTCGCTATAGGTTGGTTCATGTACGGATCGCCCATTTCGTATGTGGATTGACCTATAGTGCGGGGGTGTGGCATAAACTCCGAAGAATGCCTCAGAAGTAAGAAGTTTCTTGGGTTTAGAGGGCTATTATCGGAGATTTGTGCAGGATTTTTCAAGAAGCCGCTCCTTTAACCCGATTGAATAAGAAAGAGGTTAAGTTTGAGTGGGATTCGGCGTGTGAGGCGAGTTTCCAATTGTTAAGGGGGAAATTAACCACAACACTTGTGTTAGCACTTCCCGAAGGTAGTGAAGGATATACGGTTTATACGGATGCCTCGAAAGAGGGCTTGGGTTGTGTATTAATGCAAAAAGGGAAAGTGATCGCCTACGCCTCTAGGAAGTTGAAGGAATACGAAAAGAATTATCCCATGCATGATCTAGAACTTGCAGCCGTGGTATTTGCTTTGGGGAAATGGAGACATTATCTTTGTGGAATTTCGTTTGAAATTTTCTCGGACCACAAGAGTCCCCAGTACTTGTTTTCTCAGAAGGAGTTAAATATGAGACAAAGGCGATGGATGGAATTTCTCGAGGATTATGACTGCACAATTAAATACCATCCCGGAAAAGCCAATGTGGTCGCGGATGCACTGAGCAGGAAGGCTAGTGTATCTAATTTGGAAAGAACGAGTGGAGATAAAGAAGATCCAATTAAGATAAGAGCTCGTATCTCTAATATCTTGATTCATTCGAATTTGAGACAACGGATATTTGAGGTACAAAGGAGTGATCTTGAGGTTCAGAAGTTAGCCGAGAAAGCTCGGGAAGATCTTGAGAGTCCGTTTGGGTTTGATGACATGGGACTTTTAAGGTTCAAGACTAGGGTGGTTGTAACGGAAGACTTAAAATGGATTATTTTGGAAGAAGCTCACCGATCAGGGTATTCGATACATCCCGGGGGAAACAAAATATATAAGGATTTGAAACAATTTTATTGGTGGAACGGACTTAAGCGGGATGTGATCAACTTTGTGAAACATTGTTTGACGTGCCAGGTAGTGAAAGCTGAGCATCAGAAGCCATCGGGGCTACTTCAACCGTTACCTATCCCAGAATGGAAATGGAAACAAGTGGCAATGGATTTCGTTTCGGGTCTTCCGATAGTGAAGGGTGGTCTTGATGGAATTTGGGTAATTGTGGATTGATTAACAAAATCAGCACATTTTCTCGCTATTCGGATGTCGGATAAAGTGCCTAAGCTAGCCAAGAAGTATGTTGGTGAAATTGTCCGACTTCATGGAATACCGAATAGCATTGTTTCAGATCGGGATTCGAGGTTCACTTCAAAATTTTGGTAAGAATTGCAAAGAAATCTGAGAACAAAGCTTCAATTCAGCACAGCTTTCCATCCTCAGACGGACGGACAGTCGCAAAAAGGCTAATCAAATATCTTGAGGATATGTTGAGAGCATGTGCATTGGATTTTCCGAGCTCATGGAACGAGCAATTGTCTTTAATTGAATTTGCTTATAACAACAGTTTTCAGGCTTCGATAGAAATGGTACCCTATGAGGCTCTCTAAGGACGAAAATGTCGGTCTCCGTTGTTCTTTGATTTGGAAGAGTGGAATTGGACCAAACAGGAAGGTGTAAAACGAGGCGAGAGAAAGGAAAAGCATTCCAAGGTCATGTAAGAAGCTATTTATAAGGTCCAAATAATACAACAACGGATGAAAGCAGCTCAGGATCGACAGAAAAGTTATGTAGACCACCGGAGGAAGAATCTTGAATTTGAGGTGGGCGATAGGGTCTTTCTAAAGGCTTCGCCAAGGAAAGGATTTTCGAGGATTGGAAAAGGAGGAAAATTAAATCCTCGGTATTTAGGCCCGTATGAGATATTGGAGAGAATCGGGGATACAGCTTACCGTTTGGACCTACCTCCGAGTTTGACTGGGACTCACAACGTATTCTATGTTTCTCAGCTTCGGAAGTACTACCCGGATGAATCCGAGATCCTACCCGTTGAAGAAGTGGAAATTAAGCCTAACCTTACCTTCGTTCAGAAACCGGTTAAGATATTGGAATAGAAATTTCAAGAACTCAGAAACCGGCAAATCCCACTGGTTAAGGTCTTATGGAGAAGTGATAAAATGGAAGAGGCTACGTGGGAGACAGAGGATAAAATGAAAAGATTCCATCCCGACTTATTTCCGGATAATCAGTGAATCCGAGGACGAATTCTTTTAAGGGGGAGAGGTTGTGACGTCCCGTTATTTCGTTTATTCAGGTATGACTTGTGTGCTCTTTAATTACACGTTTAAATTATTATGAATACGTGATTACATGATTTATTTATCATTAATTGATTTGATTATTTGAAATTATTTGAATTTGAATTATATGAATTCTTGAACGAATTGCGCTTGCATGACTCGTTTGCTTGTTGTTTCTATGTGAAATGAATTCGAAATTCTGTGGAAATTTTATATGTCGAAGATATGTGTGTTATGAACATGTTTATATGCTCTTTTTACATTTTCGGATTCATTTGATTGCGTTTTAAATTTATTTGGTATGATTGGAACCAAACTGGGGGTTAATAAGCACTTAGCGCACCTTTGGTTCCGTATGTGATATCTTGAGCTCGGGAACTCGGAATCGAGTTCCGTCAATTTTGTTGAACTCGTATCGAAAATTGGGGTTTAATGAACTTAGCCTTATATTTTTCCAAAATTATTCGAACCTCCGAAATTCAACCGAAAACCGAACCGGAAGCCAAAACTGCCACCCTTAACTAAAAGAGCCATAACTTCTTCAAACCATGAGCAAATTAACCATGGTTGGATCCCTTAGAACCCTAACTCAACCCTCCAACACCCTATACTCAGACCTAACCGAACCAAACCTCATACTTAGAGAAATTTCAGCAAATTCCCCCAGCTCTCCAGTCCTTCCCGTCACTTTGTCACCTTTGGAGATTCAAAGCTCAAATCTCTTCCAACCTCCATCCAATCAACAAGGTGAGTTTAGGGTGATGATATACATTCATTAGGGGTCATTTTGAACGATGCTTCCCCAATTTTAAGCATGCTTTCATGGAGATATGAAGATGTTGATGAATAGTTAGGTTTTCTGTCATTTTGTTGATCTTATGCATTCCTTGGAAGTTTTGGTTGATTTAAAGCATCAAAATGATTGTCTTAACTTCCTCTTATCATGAATGGTCATGAGTTTGTGGTAGTTAAAGGATTGGTGAGTTGCCATTAATGAATATTTGAAGAAATTGTATGAAATGATCACATATCCCTTCATATCACATTTGATCACTTTGGGAGCATGTTTAAGTGTTGTTTTGGAGTTGTTTTATTGCATATTTGTTATCATATCAAAGCTGGGCATGTTGGTTAAGGTTTGGCATGAGTTTTGCTCTATTTTCGTGCATTTTTTTCTGCTGGTTATGGGTGGTAGCGGCCGCGACCGATTTTAGTGCAAAAACGTTAGTGGCTGCGACATGTGAGTGTGTTTTTTACTTTGCTCTCACAGGTAGCGCCCGTGACTAGATTTAGTTCATTTTTGGTAGCACCCACTACCCCATTTTGGCCAAGTCTTGAGTTGTTGAAAAATTGGAGGAAAAATTCGAATTTATTAGGTAGCGGCCGCTACCATTTCATGAAGGAAATGGGTCGCAGCCGCGACCCCTTCATTTGCTGCATGAAATTTCGATTTTCAAACGTTAAATGCATGGCTTCCTTGGCTCATTTTTAGTTCATACACTTCATAAACATGTCATATAATGTGTTATCTTGTGTGTTATGAAATTTTATGATTTTTCATGGAATATTGGACGAGTTATGCTTCAACGTGCCACTTTGTTCCAAGTATGTGCATGCATGGGTCTTTGCTCTTAAATTAAGCCCTAATTGTCTATGTATCTCTTGTCTCATGACTTGTATGAGATGTGTACGTGTTAAACTACATGTTATGAACATTATTTGAATTTGTTGGATTAATTTGATATAATATAGAACCACATGCAAGGCATGAAAACGTTAGATAAAGGCTTTAGGTCATTGCTATACAAAATCCTAAACCTCACCAGAATAAGACACGAGAAACTGATAAGACTGGTGCAAACTCGAACGGGTTATCTCCGCCCTGGAGTGTTAGGAATAGTGCCCTAGAAAGCCGATTGTATATCCGCTTTGTGATTTTCCTTATTGTAATCACAGACAATCTTTGAATGAAATAACGAATTGAGGCAACACTTCTTTATATGCTCTTGTTTGGTATGCGTTTACTTTAGCTGTGCATGTATGAGAACTCCCCTAATCCTGATGACTTTAGGACTCTACCATTTAGGTGAAATGGTTCATGAAACGAGCCCTATATCACATAAGTCATGATTAGTAAAATACTCCAAGCCGATGAGTCCTACAGACAGTGGGAGTGTCAACCTGACTCCTCTAAGGCTTGCTTGTGGGATCACGCCCTTAAGAAGGACCACCTTGTTTCATGGAGGTGCAAAGTGTATAGTTGATACGTGCGTGATACATGAGGGTGCTTACTTTAATAAGTAAGTTCACTGAGGTGCCCCGTGTGAGAACATTCCTAAATGGGAAAGGAAGTTTCTATTTCAGGAAATGGAAACTTCCAAATTAGGAAATATCTCACGAGTCATTGATGTGATTAATTGATCCTTAGACTTGAGGTTCCTTGTCACTTTATGAGTTAACTCTGTAGTCTTAGGTATAAGCTTTAAAGGGTGTCGCCTTAGACAATTGATTCAAGGCTTATGCTGGGGTTGCACAAGTGATTCATGAACGCGAATGAGAATCAAGAAAGGACCTACACTTGCATTTGCAAGGTGATCTCTTATTGTGTAAGTCATTCATATGCCATATGGAGTCCTTGGCCAAGGCAGTAGATCAAGACATCAAGAAAAGGGTTTCTTGGATTGAGATCAAATGGATATGAAATGCACTTAGCTTTAAGACCGGATTATTAGGGTTCTGATTATTCCCTTGCCCTAGATCTTGGTTGAGAGATAGTAAGTAGGAGGATTGTATCTCACATGAATCAATGACTTAAAGGTTCTGTCGAATCCGAACATTCCAATTCGGCTAGGGGTTAAACACCTGTTGCTAGACTATGGTCGTTTAATCTGTGGACGGATTAATTAATTAGTGAATTAATTAATTAGGGTCACTGCTAATTGAATTGAGAACCTAGATGGTCACACACAACAACTTGGTTACATGAGTTGAGGCTTGAAAATGATTAAACGAGTTAATCGGGCCAAGAGGGTTCCACACGTGTGAAGTCACACGTGTGGCTCACGTGAGTGACACGTGTCACTGTGACACGTGTCACACACGTGTGTATATATATATATATTATATATATATTAAATAATTAATTAGTTAATTATTTAATAGACTTTGGTTTAATTTTGAATTAAAAAGAAAGTCTAATTTTGGAGAAAATAATCTAGTTAATTAATTACGAATTAATTAATTAGATAAAAATAAGTTATTTATTTTATAATAAATAAAGTATAAAATTATCCAAAAATAGTTTGGATATTTTTAGCTCTCTTAGAAGTTGACTTGAATTAAAATTCAAAGTCAAAGTTGAAAAATACTTGATGAACAAGTAATAGGAGAGAGGGACCAAAATCCTAGCCCATAAAGGACTAGGAATTTCGGCACCCCCCTCCCTATAAATAGGGGAGCTCGAGCTCCTTATGGAGCTGATTGACAATTCTTTTGGTTCATGTGTTGAACACCTTCCTTTCTCCAAGATTAAATAAAACCCTAGGTTAAGCCTAAACACTAACTAGAGAACTAGCATCCGTACTAGTTAGATTGTGATCAAGTTGGTTGACTATCTCTAGAGACTTCAAGTTAGAAGTTTGAAGATTCGAGCTTTACCAAGGAGAGGGGATCAAGCCGCGAGAAGAGCGTTCTTGGGTGGCTTGAAACGCTTCAAGAAAGACAATTAAGAAAGTATGTTTCTTATTCCTTCGAATTTGGATACACGATTGCGAGTCCAAGGTCCTTTTGTTGGGAAAATTTTTTTAAATTCCGCTGCTTTCTGATTCGTGTTTTCCAACAAGTGGTATCAGAGCCACCTCGTTAATCGTGTTTCTGATTCGTCTCAATTATTCTGAATTTGGTAGAAATTCTTAGGCTTAGATGCGAATTAGGTATTCATGAGTTCTTTTAGAAAGCCTGAAATACGAAACTGTAATTTTTTCCTGAATTTCTAAAACTGTTTTTGAAAATTGTTTTAGTTGAAATTTATCAAAATCGAATTTTTTAATTTTGGATTGAATTGGTTTCGAGAAACCTAGACACGAAACGAGACGCGAAACAAACGCGCGGGATTGGGACGTGCCAATGTGGAGCACGCCCCAGGCCTGCGCGCGCACGCCGCCCAGCCCCTCCCGTAACCGCGCGGGAGCCATCCCGGGCGTGCCTAGGCACGCCCGCCCAGTCCGTCCCGCAACCGCGCGGGACGCCTGCATAGCCCGCCTAGTCGCGGCCGGCGCGCGCATGATGCACGCCGAGCTTGCGCACGCGAGGGGCAACTGCCGCGCGCTGCTGCGCGGCGGTGCCTCACGCGGCTGGGCCCTTTTTGGGCTCGTTTTCATGTTTCGTGTTTTCGGTCCTTAAAATCCCGATTTAATTTTATTTTAATTTTATCTTTTAAAATCAGTTTTGCTAAAATAAAATTATTTTAAAATTTTGATTAAATTGGGATTTTTGAGAAATTAAAGCGATTTGGATTTTGGGAAAATTATGAATTTTATTTTCTGAAAATAATGAAAGAATAAAATTATTAATTTTGGAAATTAATTGGAATTTTATTGGTTTATTGTTTTTCGGGTTTTATTGAAAAGGCTCTTGAACAAGAATTGCATCTAAGTCGTGTTTTAAGTCATTAGGACTTGAAACGAGAATTTTAATTTATTGGTTAAATTTAAATTCTTGCAAAAGCATGTTAGGTGATCATGGGTTTAGATCTATGTATGGTTTTAATTTATGCACATGGATGGTTTAAATTGGGGTTGGAGCCCTATAGTTGCGTTTTTTAATTGAGGTTGGAGCCTCACTTATGTGCGTACTGTTATGTGATTTATTATGTGGCTTTCCATATTACTGTTTTTGAGGCCGGGGTATGCCCCGTGTAATTGTCTAAGGCCAATATGAAGATTGAGCCTTATTACTTTATGTCTTTTTCTTTTTATTGTAATTTGAGAGTAGAGATAGGTGGTGAGGTTTTATTTTCATTTTGGAGACAATGCACCCATGGAGTAAGATGGACCACATTCAAGTAACAAGGAGGCCATAAGTGAAGACCCCTCAAAATGTTAGGGAGGGGAATCTCAATTGTTAAATGTAATAGAGATAGGGCTCGTATTTTGTTACCGCTTTCCCTTATGTGATTTAAACTGTTTATGTGGCATGTATGTTAGAACTTGTGATTGTGGAGTGGCTCCCACATATCACGCATAAGATAGGTAGAACCCATGATCATTACATATTAGTATCATGCTAGGACATGTTATCTGTTTATATGCTTGTTTGATATGCATTTAAGTGTACTTGCATTAATCAAGACTAATAAAATTGGATAACATATATGTTGGTGAGGTCGAACCGGACAACTCTCCGGTTAATTCGAAAATTCCCATTAAATATTAAGCTAATTTCGAACAAATAGGTGTTTGATTCGAGATGCAAATTTTGAATTAAATTCCTAGCATTCCATCAATAGGTTTTAAGTTTAGTAAGTAAAGCTAGTTATTGTCCGCGAGTCGTGGGATAGCTAGTGGAGCTTATTAGTTCTTAGTTACCTAATTAATCATTTTAAATGGTCAATATTTCGTGGTCAATTTTAGCAAGGGCGATGTCCGCGAGTCGTGGGTCGTTCGAACTAAGTTTTGGTCATGATCTTATGATTGATGGGTCTAGCTTAACGCCTAAGTAAATATGGATGTCGCACGAGTCGTGGGTCCATATTGAAAGATAGGTGATGCAAAAACAATTACTAAGAATTCTAAAGGTGTTAGAATTGGTAAGTTGTACCTACCTAGGGTTCTTACTTAGAATGTCCGCGAGTCGTGGGTTCGAGGTAAAATGCCTAGGATCTTGGTACCCATTGGGAAACGTGTTCCTCTTAGATCTTTGGGAATTCTAGATCTTTGAAAAACAGTGGGAGCTACATTAGATTAAAGACCTTATCTTTTGTATATCGTTATAATTCAGCATGCTCACTAATTCTCTGTTTTACCATTTAGGTCGTAGATTCTGTGATTCTCTACGTGTTTTGAAATGGCAACCAAAAACCCTCTTGTATCGATCCTCGAGTCAAACAAGTTGACTGGTCCCAACTATTCTGATTGGCTGAGGAATCTAAAAATCATTTTAGATTCTGAGAAGAGAACTTATGTTCTCTTCGAAGGGGAGCCTAGTCCCGAAGGGGAGGCTCCCACTCGGGCCGAGCGAGACGCGATTCAGAAGTGGAAGGATGATAATCTCCAAGCCCGTTGCCTTATGTTGGCTAACATGTCTCCGGACTTGCAAAGGCAACATGAGGCCATGGAATTTGCTTGGGAGATTTACGACCACTTAGAGCAACTTTACCGCCCTCATGAACGTGTTACAAGGTATAACACTTCAAAGGAATTGTTCCACTTGAGAATGAGGGAAGGTTCAAGTGTCCATGAATATGGACTCAAGTTTCTTGCCCTTACTGAGAAACTTGCTTCCATGGACATGCCACTGAAAGATGAGCTTTCAGTGGATTTGTTGCTAGCTTCGCTCCCACCATCATTCAACCCATTTGTCCTTAACTTCAACATGAATCATGCTGGTGCTACTGTAGCTGAACTGATTAGTCAGCTTGTGACTGCTGAAAGCACGATCAAGAAGGACAATAAGGTTTTGATGGTAAATGCTCCATCTTCCTCTTCTGGGCCTTCTAAAGGTAAGGGCAAGAAAGCCCAAAAGAAGAAGAAGAAACCCCTTATGCCCACTGGTGGCATTTCGAAGGGGAAGGCCCAAAAGAAGAAGCGTGATCAGAAAGAGGATGTTTGCTTCCATTGTGGCAAAGCGGGACATTGGAGGAGAAACTGCCCAGAGTACAAGGCTACTCTAAAGAAAGGTATCTTTCTCGTTGAAGTAAATCTTTCTATTAATTCTAGTTCTTGGGTACTTGATACCGGTTGTGGAACTCATATCTGTAATGATATACAGATGCTAAGTGAGGTCCAACAACTCAAAGAAGGAGAATGTGTTTTGAAGATCGGTGATGGCTCAAACGTTGAAGCTCGAGCTTTAGGCACAATTAGATTAGATTTAGGTAGTTTTGAGTTAGTATTAAATAAAGTCCTTTATGTACCTAGCATTATTCGTAATATAATTTCAGTTCCAATATTAGATTGTGAAGGTTATGAAACTTATATTAAGAATGGTAAATATTTTATCAAACGGAACAACTCTTCCGTTCACATCGGTACTCTAAGTAATGGACTTTACCTAACTCAAAATATCAATATTATGAATATACAACGAGAAACAAAGCGTAAGAGAGATGACAAAGTTTCAGCTCCCTTATGGCACGCTAGATTAGGACACATTTCCAAGAACAGAATTAGCAAGATAAACACTTTAGGATCATTCTCTGAAAATGATCTCAAAGAGTTAACTTCTTGCGAATCCTGTCTCAAAGGAAAAATGTCCAAAGTCCCTTTTAAAGGAACTGTGGAACGTGCCACTAAGGTTTTGGATTTGATCCATACTGATGTTTGTGGACCGCTTAGTGTAAGCACTAGAAGCAATCATCAGTATTACATAACCTTTACTGATGACTTTAGTCGGTATGGTTATGTATACTTAATGAAGTATAAATCTGAAGCTTTTGAGAAATTCTTAGAATTTCAAAAGGAGGTTGAGAACCAAACTGGTCACAAGATCAAAGCACCTCGATCTGATCGAGGAGGCGAGTATCTCAGTGAAGAATTCCTTAATCATCTCAAAGATAATGGGATTATCTCTCAGTGGACTCCTCCGGGAACTCCTCAGCTTAATGGAGTTTCTGAGAGAAGGAATCGAACCCTACTTGATATGGTTCGTTCCATGATGAGTTTCACTGACTTACCACCTTCTTTCTTGGGTTATGCCCTAGAAAGTGCAGCAAAGATTTTGAATCTAGTTCCCTCTAAGTCAGTCCCTAAAACGCCCTATGAAATGTGGCATGGTAAAATCCCTAGTTATTCTTACTTAAGAATTTGGGGTTGTCCTGCTTACGTGAAGAGGACAGTGGGAGATAAGTTAGAATCTCGTTCTAACTTATGCAACTTTGTAGGTTATCCTAAGGAATCCATAGGATACTATTTCTATGATCAATCTGAGCAAAAGGTGTTTGTTTCCAGAAATGCCACTTTTCTTGAGGAACCGTTCCTTAAGGAAAAGAAAGGCAAGATCATAGAATTAGAAGAAGTACAAAATGACCCCACATCATCCACTGAAGAAACGTCCCACTCTGATCAACTACAACCAATCACGAATTTCGATACACACGAAAATCCTCCTCTAAGGCGTTCTGAACGCACTCCTAGACAGCCGGAGAGATGGTATGGATTCTTCCATGAAATCTCTCAAAAGGATAATGATCCTTTAACATATGAGGAGGCACTTTCAGATTCTGACTCTGAACAGTGGATAGAAGCCATGAAATCCGAAATGGACTCCATGAACTCCAACCAAGTTTGGACCTTGGTAGATTTGCCTGATGGGGTCAAACCCATAGGTTGCAAATGGATCTTTAAGAGAAAGCTTGGAGTTGATGGAAGCATTGCAGCCTACAAAGCAAGACTGGTTGCAAAAGGGTTCACTCAGAGACCCGGCGTGGATTTTGATGAAACCTTTTCACCAGTTGCAATGCAAAAGTCTATTCGGATCATGCTTGCCATTGCTGCATATTATGACTATGAGATATGGCAAATGGATGTGAAAACTGCCTTTCTCAATGGTGACATTGACAAAGACATTTATATGGAGCAACCCATAGGTTTCACATTCAGTGGGAGTGAGCAAAAGGTTTGCAAACTCCAAAGATCGATCTATGGATTGAAACAGGCTTCTAGGAATTGGAACATTCGATTTGATGAATCGGTCAAAGCGTTTGGCTTCATCCAAATTTCGAATGAATCATGTGTGTATAGAAAGGAATTGGAGACCTCAGTGCAATTCTTAGTACTTTATGTTGATGACATCCTTCTTATTGGGAATTCAAAGGATGACATGAAAGTGACTAAGTTATGGTTATCGAACCAATTCGAGATGAAAGATCTTGGTGATGCGTCCTATATCCTTGGAATTAAAATCTATAGAGATAGATCTAGAAGGTTAATAGGACTATCACAGTCGATGTACATTGACAAAGTATTGAAGAGATTCAATATGGAGTCAGCAAAGGTTAAGAACCTTCCTATGAGTGTAGGAACATGTCTTTCAAAGAAGATGTGTCCTAAGACCAACCTTGAGAAGAAAAGAATGACTCATACACCTTATGCATCAGCAATAGGTAGCATAATGTATGCAATGTTATGTACTCGACCGGATGTGGCTTATGCACTTAGTGTAACAAGTCGTTTCCAATCTGACCCTGGGGATGGTCACTGGGCTGCCGTGAAGAATATTCTTAAGTACTTGAAAAGTACTAAAGATTTATTCTTAGTTTACTGAGGTCAGAAAGATCTTAATGTCGAAGGATACTGCGATGCAAGCTTTGCATCTGACTTAGATGATTTTAAGTCAATGTCAGGATACATTTTCTGCCTAAACGGCGGAGCAGTGAGTTGGAAGAGTTCCAAGCAAACAACCACTGCAGATTCGACCACTGAGGCCGAATACTTAGCTGCAAATGATGCAGCTAAGGAAGGTGTTTGGATTAGAAACTTCATTCAAGAGTTGAATGTTGTTCCTAGCATGAAAGACCCCATTACTGTGTTTTGTGACAACACTGGGGCGGTTGCTCAAGCAAGAGAACCAAGATCTCACCAACGGACCAAGCACATTATGAGGAAGTATCACCTAATCCGTGATATTATCAAAAGAGGAGATGTGCTAATTGAGAGGGTCACATCAGCAGAGAACGTGGCAGATCCACTTACTAAACCCCTTAGTCGAGAAGCTTTCCAAGGTCATCTTCAGAAGATGGGACTTAGAGTAGCTTTAGAATGGCTTTGACGGGCAAGTGGGAGATTGTTAGGAATAGTGCCCTAGAAAGCCGATTGTATATCCGCTTTGTGCTTTTCCTTATTGTAATCACAGACAATCTTTGAATGAAATAACGAATTGAGGCAACACTTCTTTATATGCTCTTGTTTGGTATGCGTTTACTTTAGCTGTGCATGTATGAGAACTCCCCTAATCCTGATGACTTTAGGACTCTACCATTTAGGTGAAATGGTTCATGAAACGAGCCCTATATCACATAAGTCATGATTAGTAAAATACTCCAAGCCGATGAGTCCTACAGACAGTGGGAGTGTCAACCTGACTCCTCTAAGGCTTGCTTGTGGGATCACGCCCTTAAGAAGGACCACCTTGTTTCATGGAGGTGCAAAGTGTATAGTTGATACGTGCGTGATACATGAGGGTGCTTACTTTAATAAGTAAGTTCACTGAGGTGCCCCGTGTGAGAACATTCCTAAATGGGAAAGGAAGTTTCTATTTCAGGAAATGGAAACTTCCAGATTAGGAAATATCTCACGAGTCATTGATGTGATTAATTGATCCTTAGACTTGAGGTTCCTTGTTACTTTATGAGTTAACTCTGTAGTCTTTGGTATAAGCTTTAAAGGGTGTCGCCTTAGACAACTGATTCAAGGCTTATGCTGGGGCTGCACAAGTGATTCATGAAAGTGAATGAGAATCAAGAAAGGACCTACACTTGCATATGCAAGGTGATCTCTTATTGTGTAAGTCATTCATATGCCATATGGAGTCCTTGGCCAAGGCAGTAGATCAAGACATCAAGAAAAGGGTTTCTTGGATTGAGATCAAATGGATATGAAATGCACTTAGCTTTAAGACCGGATTATTAGGGTTCTGATTATTCCCTTGCCCTAGATCTTGGTTGAGAGATAGTAAGTAGGAGGATTGTATCTCACATGAATCAATGACTTAAAGGTTCTGTCGAGTCCGAACATTCCAATTCAGCTAGGGGTTAAACACCTGTTGCTAGACTATGGTCGTTTAATCTGTGGACTGATTAATTAATTAGTGAATTAATTAATTAGGGTCACTGCTAATTGAATTGAGAACCTAGAGGGTCACACACAACAACTTGGTTACATGAGTTGAGCTTTAAAATGATTAAACGAGTTAATCGAGCCTAGAGGGTTCCACACGTGTGAAACCACACGTGTGGGTCACGTGACTGGACACGTGTCACTATGACACGTGTGCCACACGTGACTATTTAATTGGATATTAAATAATTAAGTTGTTAATTATTTAATAGACTTTGGTTTAATTTTGAATTAAAAAGAAAGTCTTATTTTGGAGAAAATAATCTAGTTAATTAATTACGAATTAATTAATTAGATAAAAATAAGTTATTTATTTTATAATAAATAAAGTATAAAATTATCCAAAAATAGTTTGGATATTTTTAGCTCTCTTAAAAGTTGACTTGAATTAGAATTCAAAGTCAAAGTTGGAAAATACTTGATGATCAAGTAATAGGAGAGAGGGACCAAAATCCTAGCCCATAAAGGACTAGGAATTTCGGCACTCCCCTCTCTATAAATAGGGGAGCTCGAGCTCCTTATGGAGCTAATTGACAATTCTTGGTTCATGTGTTGAACACCTTCCTTTCTCCAAGATTAAATTAAACCCTAGGTTAAGCCTAAACACTAACTAGAGAACTAGCATCCTTACTAGTTAGATTGTGATCAAGTTGGTGGACTTTCTCTAGAGACTTCAAGTTAGAAGTTTGAAGATTCGAGCTTTACCAAGGAGAGGGGATCAAGCCGCGAGAAGAGCGTTCTTGGGTGGCTTGACACGCTTCAAGAAAGAACAAAAGAAAAGTAAGTTTTCTATCTTTACGAATTTGGTTACACGATTGCGAGTTCAAGGTCCTTTTGTTGGGAAAATTTTTTAAATTTCGCTGCTTTCTGATTCGTGTTTTCCAACAATTTATGCTAGTGGAACCCGTCTTTTACGATATACAATGTGATTGAATATATGTTTTGCTTCCGCACGTGCTTTTACCTTGTTGATTTGTTTAATTGGGTTCGAGGTTCTAGCTCCCACCTAGCATAGTGAGTGAGTGAGTCCCCGTTCGCTCTGATCTGGCACGTGTATGGACTTCCCATTTCATATGCAGGTCGGGTCTGAGTGCGGGAGATGTGGTACCTTTCGTTTGGGGTGTTACATTCTTAAGTGGTATCAGAGTCCCAGGTTGCAAAACCGAGGTTTCTAGTGTCATATCGTATCAAGTCTAAGCCGTACGGCATAGGAACAACTTGTCAACTTGTGCACCGCATTGATCATAAGCATTGTTATTGAAATTTGATGTGGAAATACATTGTTAAATGTGCTTAATTTAAATTTTGATGACTTATGTGTTGCATTTTGCATCAAATACGTGCTTTAGGTGCTAATTATGTGTCATATGCACTTACCAACCGGCATGCATTTATATTAGAGATGAGTTGTGATTGTAGGATATTCTTACACTATCAAACCACGGCCAATTCTCACGATCGCAATAACTCGCCACGAGCTCTTCTTTTAGGTGTGGATGATTTAAAGAAGACTCTGGGGATTTAGAGAAATTCGGGCAATTGGTCGTTCTTATGACAAGGTTATAAGATGGGAGTTCAAGATAGAGATAGGAACTAAACTATAGGTGAAGACTTGGCATGGATAAGAAATCGAACCCATCAAGACAATGAAGTGATTAGTGATTTGTGGAGAAGTCAAGATAGAAACCACAAGGAAGGATGTCAGTTCTCATAAATGCTTTGAAGATAATGTAAATCCCCGTTTTCCGGTAAGTCAGGTACGCGTGCCACGCGTGTGAGTTTTGAGATTTAAGATTTATTTAATTCCTTTTCGTTCTTTAATTGTGTTCTTTAATTCTTTTAATTTGAATACTTGTAAATTATATGCTTTTGAATTCCTTCTTTCGTGAAATTCCTTTCGTGGATTATGTGTTTAATTCTCCGAGTATGCCTAAGTGACATAATAATTTAATTATGGGAATACTAGATAAATTGTCCTTGATTGGACACATTTAGAGACCTTTGGACTTAATTGATAATTTAATTGGACTTAATTGTAGCATTCATGAAACTTGATACCTAATTGCATTAATTTAAATTCTCCAAGGACCAAGTCGCAACTTCATCTCTTTTCTCCCCTTTTTGATCGATATAAGCTATACACACACATATACATACACTCATTTCTTCATCCTTCAACCAAGAACAAGGCAAGAACTCTTCCATTTCTCCCTCTCTTCATCTGATCCACCAAGGAGGCCAAGATTTTCTTCTCTTTTCAACAAGAATTCAAGCTATACACTTTCATCTCTTTATCTCCTCCATCTCTTCACTCAATCAAGGTAAGATCATGCATTTTTAATTGAAGAATTCTTGAGTATATGTTAGGGTTTGTGGTCTTTTGCATCCCATGAGTTTATATGAGATTTATATGATGATATTGGTTTCATTTTCAACAAACAAAACTTAATTCCAACTTCTAGAACTCGAGATATCTCCAATTTTCTACAGCTTATTCATTTCCAAAAATTGTCAACTTTCGCCAAACTCCATTTCCTTGAGCTCCTTTCACCCCCTTGATTTTCGCATGTGTTTTAATTGATCTCTTGTGCCTCAAACTTGTATTTATGATATTAATTGACTATTGAATGACATGTTATGGTTTGATTGTGAACTTTATGACTTGAGTTATGTTGGACAAACATGACATATATGCATAAACGTTTAAGTGATATAATGTGACTTTTCTTGTTACCAATGTATTCCCTATGTGTTTAATGAATTCCTTACACCTCTAAATGATTCATAAGCATTGTAAACATGTTGATATCAATATTATAAATATGGGTTGAAGTCTATGGCTCGATTTGATATGATTTGTGAAAGATCTTGAACGAATGAACGTATGACAATGAACAAACATGATTTACTCGTTTAATGAATGAAAAGGCTCGTTTATGTGTCTAAGTGGCATTAATTGTGCACATGAACCTCTTTATAGTACATTGCTCTTCCTATATATCTCATATCATGTTCATTGCATTATCGTGCATCGTATAGGGTTCATATGGAGTCTTGAGTCTCAAGTGGGTATTGTGTTATTTCTTGTACAGTTTTCTCCAGGGCGGAGACGTGTCGGGTTCATAGGTTACTCCCAAGTCTTCTTTTCTTCTTGGTATTGTTCCGTATGGTGTAACAGGTGGGTTTCTCTTCTAATAGCTATGCTGACCCGATATATTTCCTTATGTGAAAAGTTTTAAGCCAAACTAATATATGTATATATATCGAGTCTTTTCAAGAGTAAATGATTTCGAACGTAAAATCCCCATTTTCTTATGTATCCCCACCGAATGATTTGGCGAGAACATGAATGAACGCACGAGCCCAGGGACTTGATGCATGTGCCTATCCGGGGAGGCAAGGGCCAACGATGATCCCGTGTACTAGTCCCACCATGAACTACAGCGAAATCGACCTCGTTAGAAGTTGGCGAGGGAGGGGAACTGGGCTTTTGGGGCTTCATGGACCCCCACTAGCCATAATGATTGAGAGACGCGTTCTCCTGGATGGGTCCCCCTAGGGGCACCAGTTACACCATCGGAAGGAACAAAACCTGTTAGTGGCATGGGTTCGCCCATGGTCCACCAGGACAATATCTTCCGCTGCGCATGGTAGACGCGTTTCTAACCGGAGAAAAAAGGTGTAACTGTAATGAATGATTATGAACAAATGAATGATTGTGTGATCACTAATGTAATGAATGAATGAATAAATTGTGTGATCACTAATGTAATGAATGAATGAATAAATGCACACACGAGGAGAAGGTTGGAGAATTCGCCCTATCGTCGGGCTCACGTAATGACCGCATGATTGTAATGAATGAATGAGATTGATGGTTGTAATCCCGGCCGTTGTTTTCTTTGTTTTCACCCACTTGGGAAATATTTTAAAAACCTCGTACGGGATTATGACTCGCATGTGTGTGTGCGCTTTAATTCTTGTAATATTATGATACTAAACCCTGTTTTATACCCACCAGTCTCCTATAGACTGAACCCGGCTTTGTTTTTAGATTTTTACAAGTTTGGAGCGCTAGGCGGGAGTTCGACTCTGTCGAGTCTTGTGGTTTAGTCCAAGTCACACCATTGCATATTGTAAATTGATTAAGTTACCATGAATTGTATTGATTTTATGTTATTGATTCGGGATAGGCTTCTAGGGATAGATTGAACCCGTGAATGTGTGAATTATATTTAAGTTTGAATTTCGGGACTAGGTACCTGTGTTAGTTGAACCCGTAATTTGATGCTTATACTGGTTATCAATTATATGTTATGCTTTCGCATTTGTTATATCCCTTTGTTTTGTTTTTTTTTTTTTTTTTGGTTTCGAAGGTTTAGTTCCCGCCTAGCATAGTGAGTGGGTGAGTCCCCGTTCGCTCTGATCTGGCACGTGTATGGATTTCCCATTTCATATACGAGTCAAGTCTGAGTGCGGGGGATGTGGCACCTTTTGTCTAGGGTGTTACAGATCAACACTTATGATGTAGAACCTATATCTAGCTTTTGTGGGGTTTCTAATGGTAGTATCTTTACTTAGGTTGGAAGCCGTGAATTTTCAACTCCTAAGCTTAAAGTCAGGAAAGGAGATCTCTTCGCTAGGAATGGAAGGTAGGAATCGAATTAGGAAGAAGTAAAGAAAGTCAATCAACATGGTGCATACCAACCTATAGAAGATAAAGAGGCTAGAAGTTCTATCTTCGATCGGATTGGAGTAAATTTCCATATCCAAGCTGAATTGTCATGTTGTAAGGGCAAATTGAGAGATATGGAAACGATAAATAAAGGCAAAGAGCTTTTGAAGGAAATTGTGTGATCAAGTGTGAACAATTGGAGAATGAGTCCTTCAACCAAATTGAACTCGCGAGAGTAATTGGAAGAACTTCAATGACGGTCACACCGATGGTCAAGATGCGGACGATATTTGAAGGCTGATACTTGGAAAGAAGTCAAAACATCTATCCCATGGTCGTAGAAGAATCTGGGTTCAAGAAAATCACAATCTCGGACCATGGAGACATGCAAGTTGATACAAGGAGAATTTGAAAATTTTGAAGATCGTGGTAAAACAAGAAACGAACGACAATTTGAGGCAAGTTATACTTAGAGAAATGAAGAACAAGTTGTTAAGCTAAAGCTTACCACTATGGTGATTGGTGTAATGCATTCATGGCATTTGCATCATACGTCACTTTAAATTATTTAAATTCCCTTATTTATATGCGCAGTTCTAATTGATATAATTGCTCCAATGTGTTGCATATTTAATTGTTTGCAATTGTACCACGTGCATTGGCATCTTAACCCGACATGCATTTTAGTGTTTACTTGATAGGGAGTTCTTTCACCTGACCCATCAAGCGTCATTCTAACCGAGCCACATTCGGATCAAGATGAGGAGAAATAATTGGGTTGCACATTGTAAATCAAAAAGGAAAGAGGAAATACTAAGGCTCGGGAAAATAAAACTAGAGGATGGAACAAAGGAAGTAGGTTACTATCCTTACCAAACATTTCAAAATGAATGTTGGTGAGATCACCGGACACGTAGCATGCCTAGAACTATTTTACGGGAAAGCTAAGCTGAAGAAGTTGGGAATCTCTTATTCCATGAACGATAGAACAAGTTCAAGGAATTGAGAATAAAACCTTTAAGGGGAAGAGCTCGAGCAGGAAATAAGTTGAAATCACGGTTGGGCTTGAATGGGTCACTCTTAGAAGGAACGGTTGAAATGTAAGAGCTAACAAGTAACGGGAATTCTACAAAAGTGGCAAGGGATGAAATGGGAGATCTAGCGCTCGATGCAATTCCAAAACCGATGCGGATGAAGCTTCGAGAATAATATTGGAAGAAATAGGTACTTCGAGAGATGAGGATGTGGATTCAAGGAACTCCTAAATCAGCGTTGGCAAAAGGAAACCGGATCAAGCTATCATATAATAGGATGGTGTCAATAAAGGCTAATTCAATTATGTATTAAAGGGGTTCCGACGACATATAACAAAGCAAATATTAGTAAGTCATCGGTTGTTTTTCCATGATAACCTGGAAGGAAATTTGAGAAGAGACGAATCAAAAAGGATGATCATTGAAGGACTTGAATCAAACTTCAACAATCATTAAGAATGTTTTATCTTCGATTAGGGAATTAAATGGGGCGAAAACTGAATGCACCCTTAAAGGCTTTAAGAGGATAAAGGGATAACCTAAGAAGAAGATGGGTAACGATTCGTGTTGAGATAAACATAATGACAAATATCTTAAGATCGGGATTAAAATTTCAAGGTTGTCAAGGGTAGTTGCCTTCGAGAATATGGTAGACTCTAATATGGGTAAAGATATTGGATTTAGACCTGACACCGGGATGGATGTTCTAAAGGTATACAGGAAGGTCAAAGCCCGGTTACTTAAAAGAGTTGGTCTTGCTGAAAGAAGGTTACAGGTGAATGATAAGGGATCGAAGAAGCTTAGAAGTAATAAAAGTCGGAAGGGAATCAAGAATAGAGTCGTTCGAGAGTCTATCGTCTTGTCATTGGGCAAACTAAGGACATTGGAGACAAGTCAAATACCGAGTCAGTTTTGGGCAGACAAACCATCAACCTCAAAACTCTCGACTATGGTGGCCAGTACATAAAACATTCATGGCATATGCATACACGCAATTTAAATTTAAATGATTTCTTGAGGCTATATGCCTTACTAATTAACTATATTCGTTGTTCCCTATTATGGTTATAATTAATGTAGTTAATGTGTATTACCTGCCTCTGTGTGACCTACGTGATTATTGATTGTTGTAATTCATGTTCTGATATCTCCTTCTTGTTGTTTATTATTTGATGTAATTACATTTGTGCTTTGGCCCTTTTTGCATTATTGTTCGAGAGATGGGGTTCTCTCTTTGTTGTTTTTGAGAGACGGGGTTCTCTCCTTGTTACTTGTGAGGGACGGGGTTCTCTCATTAATTGTTTTCAGGCGAACAGTGAATCCGAGGACGGATTCTTTTATGGGGGAGAGGTTGTAACGCCCCGACTTTTCGGCCGTACAGGTATGACGTATGTGTTTATGTAATTGCGTGTTTAAATTATTTAATTATGTAATTAATTGTTTATTATAATTATAATTTTAATTAATCAATTTAATTATATTTATTTCATTATACTTTAATGAATATTTTTACGATGGAATTTAATTTTATAATTTATTTATGAAATTTAAATTGATTCTTGAATGTTATGCACTTAAGTGTTTTGATCGCGTGCCGTTCCTATCTTATTTGATTCCGAAATTTTGTGAAAATTTAGTATGTTATAGATTTATGTGTTATGAACATGTCGTTATGCTCGTTTCATGTTTTCGATCTCGTTTGCATGTGTGTGTGTTTAAATTCTGCAATAATATTATTATATACCCCGTTTTATACCCACCAGTCTCCTATAAACTGAACTCGGCTTTGTTTTCAGTTTTCTTCTACAGGTTTTGGAGTACTAGGCGGGATTTCGAGTCGGTCGAGTCGTGTGGTCAAGTTTGGGTGACTTCACACATATTGTATATTGTATAAGTTTATACGAATGTAGGAACGATATGGTTACAATATTATAATTATGTTTACATTGAATTTTCGGGACTAGGTATTTATGCTAGTGGAACCCGTCTTTTACGATATACATGGTGATTGAATGTATGTTTTACTTCCGCACATGCTTTTACCTTGTTGATTTGTTTAATTGGTTTTGAGGTTCTAGCTCCGCCTAGCATAGTGAGTGAGTGAGTGAGTCCCCGTTCGCTCTGATCTGACACGTGTATGAATTTCCCATTTCATATGCGGGTCGCATATGAGTGCGGGAGATGTGATACCTTCCGTTTGGGGTGCTACAGAAGGTGTTGACTCAAGATATCAAGTTGGAGGGAGTTCCTACAAATGATCAAATTGCTAATATATTTACTAGATACTTGGAAAGCCTATATTTGAATGTTTTAGAGGTGCATGTGGAGTTATTGAAAAAAGTATTAACTAAGGTGTAGTATTGAAAATTAGTGCATCTTTTTCTTCTTTTGTCGCAAAGGTTGAATCCCAACCCTAAAGGTCCCTCACACCCCGGCCCGACAAAGCAAGTGGGAGGAGGTAAATCAGGTACTCAGCGGCCCGTTAAGGGGGAGGTGTGCTCCTCACTAGGTCTACAAGGAGCCCACCCTCAAAGCCCAAATTGGACTCAAGAATAAAACTCTCACACTGCAGCCTGTGGGAATCGAACCTTGCACCTTATCGCAAATCTATCCCTCCGGAACCAACTGAGCTACGCCGTGCGGACACATCTTTTTCTTCTTTTATGTTTATTTACTTAGTAAGAATGAAGAGAAATTTTAGGAGATAAGTCTTTTATTCTTTCCAAAAGTTGTCTTTTTTTTTTTTTTTTTTTTTTCCCTGCTAAATACTTCATTCTTACCGAACTTTGTCTTCCATATTTTCTTTATAGAGGAATATGTAATTATTGAAAAATAAAAGCTACTACTTCTAGAGGACCACAAGCTCCAAAACAATCATGCACACACACAAGAGAATCATAGTTACGTTACTAGTATGGAATGAAAACCGAAACTGAATGCCCAACATGCCTTAAAACTAGGGGTGGCAAATGGGTGGGTTGGGCTGGGTTTGGGTTGGGTTCATATGGGTTGGGTCTAAATGGATTGGGTCAAAAATGGGTTCTATACTAATGGGTTCTTAATGGGTTGGGTTCTTAATGAATTTTTAATGGGTTGTGGTGGGTTTTAATGGTTTGCTAGTGGGTTCAATAATGGGTTATTAATGAGTTCCAACTCAATTCAAGTACTTAAATGTCCAATATACCCTTCACTAATATATTTAACTTATTTTGGATTTATTTGACCCAATTAATATATTTTCAACCCATTTGGTCTATTTTGAGTCCGTTTTTTCGTTTTTCGTCATGTTCGTTTTATTTTAGACTCGTTTAACCCATTTTTGGTCTGTTTAACCCGTTTTTCGACATGTTCGACCTATTTTGGACTCGTTTGACCCGTTTTGGACCCATTTCACCCAATTTTCAATCTGTTCGACCTATTTTTGACTCGTTCGACTCGTTTTGGGCCTTTTTTACCCGTTTTTCGACCTATTCGACCTTTTTAGGAATCATTTGATCCGTTTTTGACCTATTTCACCCAATTTTCAACCTGTTCGACCTATTTTTGACTCGTTTGACCCGTTTTGGACCCATTTCACCCAATTTTCAACCTGTTCGACCTATTTTTGACTCGTTCAACTCGTTTTTGGCCCCTTTCACCCGTTTTTCGACCTATTCGACCTATTTTGGAATCATTTGACCCATTTTGGGATCGTTTCACTCGTTTTTCGACTTGTTTATCTTATTTAAGACTCGTTTGACCCATTTTTTGCCATTTCAACCCGTATTTCGACCTATTTGACCTATTTTGGACTAATTTTACCCAGTTGGATCCATTTAACCCACATTTTATCCATTTGAATCCATTTTATCCATTTGGATCCATTTTACCCATTTTGGGTCTATTTTACCCACTTAGATCCATTTTACCCATCTGGATCCATTTACCCAATTGGATCTATTTTACCCAATTGGATTCATTTTACCCATTTGGATCTATTTTACCCACTTGGATCCATTTAACCCATATTTTACCCATTTGGATCCATTTTATCCATATGGATCCATTTTATACACTTGGATCCATTTAACTCACATTTTACCCATTTGGATCCATTTTACCCACTTGGATCCATTTTACCCATTTTAGATCCATTTTACCCATTTTAGATCCATTTTACCCACTTGAATCCATTTTACCCATTTGGATCCATTTTACCCATTTGGATCCATTTTACCCACATTTTACCCACATTTTACCCATTTGGATCCATTTTACCCATTTTGGGTCTATTTTACCCACTTGGATCCATTTTACCCATTTGGATCCATTTTATCCACATTTTACCCACTTGGATCCATTTAACCCACATTTAACCCATTTGGATCCATTTAGCCCAGTTGGATCCATTTTACCCATTTGGATCCATTTTACCCATTTGGATGTATTTTACTTATTTTGGATTTATTTGGCCCATTTTAGATCATATTCACCAAATTTGGATATATATGATACGTTAGAGTAAACATGCTAAAAATAGGTTGAAACAAGTCCAAATTGGTTGAACAATTCAAAAAACGGATCAAATGGGTCTAAAATAATCAAACACATAAAAAATCGGTGAAATAGGTCTAAAATGGGCCAAACGAGTCCAAAATAGATCGAATAGGTTGAAAACGAGTGAAAGAGGTCCAAAACTGGTCAAACGAGTCCAAAATTGGTCGAATAGAGCGAAAAACCGGTAAAAATGGTCTGAAATGGGTCAAACGAGTCCAAAATAAGTTGAACAAGTCGAAAAACGGGTGAAACGGGCTCAAAATAGATCAAACATATTGAAAAATAGGTGAAGCATGCCCAAAATGGGTTGAATAAGTCAAAAAACGGATCAAATGGGTCTAAAATAATTCAAACACACAAAAAAATCGGTGAAATAGGTCTAAAATGGGTCAAACGAGTCCAAAATAGATCGAATAGGTTGAAAAACGAGTGAAAAAGGTCCAAAACTAGTCAAACGAGTCCAAAATTGGTCGAATATGTCGAAAAACCGATTAAAATGGTCCGAAATGGGTCAAACGAGTCCAAAATAGGTTGAACAAGTTGAAAACACAGGTGAAACAAGCTCAAAATGGGCCAAATAAGTCCAAAACAGGTCTAATAGGTCGATAAATGGATGAAACGGGTCCAAAACTGGTCAAACAAGTCCAAAATAGGGCGAATAAGTCAAAAAACGGGTTAAAATGGTCAAAAACGGGTCAAACGTGTCCAAAATAGATTGAACAGGTTGAAAAATGGGTGAAATTGATCCAAAATGGATCAAACGAGTCTAAAATAAATAGAACAGGTTGAAAATTTGGCAAACGAGTTAAAAATCGTGTTCGTGTGTGAAAATAAGTGTAAAATTATGTTAGTGTGTAAATGTGTGTAAAAAATATGTTATTGTGTGAAAATATGTGTAAAATTGTGTTAGTGTGTGTAAATATGTGTTAGTATGTGTAAAAAATGTGTAATTATGTTTAAAAAGTTTATGAATAAAAATATAATATTTAATTTATGGGGAGGGTAAAATAGTAATAAAACATTAAAATTGGATAATTAATCTTAAACCATTAAAGACCCAACTCAAACCCAATATCAACCCACCATAACCCATTAAGGACCCATTACTTTTCTAACCCATCATTGACCCAACCCAAACCAACCCAATTTAAATTTCATCAAACCCAACCCAACCCAACCCACCTATATGGGTCCAACCCATTTTGCCACCCCTACTTAAAACATAAAAACCCACAGTAAATAGACAAAATAATTAAGATGTACTAAAACAATAACCTAACTCAAAAAACAAAATTAATTCCATCCAACCGGCTCAAAATACTCTCATGAATTCAGTGGTACAAAAATGGATACGCGTCACTATCAAGAATCGTATTGGTTGGAGAAGCAATAATGATGAAGTGACCCAACAAAGTAGTCAAATTCCCGACTCCTAAATTCTTGAGAAACCCAAAATCCTGGACCACCTTACCCACTCAGTCGTTATCTCTGCAATGGAAAATATAGTTATGGCTAATTAATGTTTGGGCCCCTAATTCAACCAATTGCTCCATCCAAGTGTTTTTGAATTTTGGCCCAAAAGGTTATGGGTTGTAATTGTTTTGGCAATTAGAACGAACTGGCTTCTTGTAATCCCACGAACATACGATGTCTGAGAACTCTACGCACGATTACTATTTCTCAAAATATTTGTTTAGCTTGGACCGAGAGTAATTCTACTTATAACAAATACGAGTTAACAACCTCAAACACCTGTGTTAATGGAAAGTATCACAAAAAAACCCGATAAAAAAAAAAATAATCTAAAAAATCTTGTGTTTTTTAAAATATGCTCACCGCCCCCTAGTTTCAAATGGTCAACGAAAAAACGTAAAATTCCTATTATGCCCTTATACACTGTTTCATATTATATTATTAAAAATTATTTTTTAATTCAGAATAAATATTATATTAATAAATAAATAAAATTTAAATTATATTGTTATATATATTAAAAAGTGTTATAAATATATAATATATATAAATATTATATATATATATATATATATATATATATATATATATATATAGAATAATAAAATATAAAATCAAAATCTAAAACAAAAACAAAACTAAAAACAAATATTAAAGATTCATCCCCACCCACCCCATCCCCACCCCCACCCCACCCCACCGGCACAACCCTGTTTCAAAAATCAAAGACAACCCCTGTTCTGCAAACCCATGGTGAAATTTTAAGTTTGGTGTACTGTTCACAGGAATAGTGTAAAAATGGTGTAATTTTGGGAGATAGCGCAACTTTGGTGTAAAACGCCTATGAGAAAAACGTCTTTGAAGACGTTTTTGTGAAAAACGTCTTCATCGTCGTTTGCCGTTGATCAAATTAAGTGGCTGACCGATACAAACCTGATGAAGACGTTTTCCAGAAAAACGTCTTTAAAGACGTTTTTGAGAAAAACGTCTTCATCAGGTTTGCGTTTTTGAGTACAAGAGTTAGAGAGAGAAGGGTCTACACTCTTTTTGCAAAAAATAAAATAAATGAAAGAACGTATAATAGGTGAAGAAGGAAGATGGAGAGAAGGTCTCCAAAGATATAGTGAAATTTTCTCTCTTATCTCTTTAAATTTTTGATAAATTCTCTTATGGAGAGAATCTAACTTAGAATCTTGAATATTTCTCTATTTTGTGCTCTTTTCCTATAAAAAAAGAAAAAAGAAAAAAGAAAAAGAACATATAGTATCTCAAAGAGAAGAAGGGAGGTAGATTCTCTCCGAAAATATAACGATTTTTTCTTTATTAGTTATTTTTATGAATGGTCTTTTTCTTAATTTTCTTAATTTTTTCTTAATTTTAAAATCGTAAATTAGATATTTAACATCTGTTTTCCATCGTTAAGAATAAATTAGATGTATTATTCAACATCTGTTTTCCATCGTTAAGATTAAGATGTTTATGATTTTAAAATTAAGAAAAAGACCATTCATAAAAATAACTAATAAAGAAAAAATCGTTATATTTTCGGAGATAATCTACCTCCCTTCTTCTCTTTGAGATACTATTTGTTCTTTTTCTTTTTTCTTTTTTTTTTTAGGAAAAGAGCACAAAATAGAGAAATATTCAAGATTCTAAGTTAGATTCTCTCCATAAGAGAATTTATCAAAAATTTAAAGAGATAAGAGAGAAAATTTCACTATATCTTTGGAGACCTTCTCTCCATCTTCCTTCTTCACCTATTATACGTTCTTTCATTTTATTTTATTTTTTGCAAAAAGAGTGTAGACCCTTCTCTCTCTCTTGTACTAAAAAACGCAAACCTGATGAAGACGTTTTCCAGAAAAACGTCTTTAAAGGCGTTTTTCTGGAAAACGTCTTCATCAGGTTTGTATTGATCAGCCACTTAATTTGGTCAACGACAAACGACGATGAAGACGTTTTTCACAAAAACGTCTTCAAAGACGTTTTTCTCATAGGCGTTTTACACCAAAGTTGCGCTATCTCCAAAAATTACACCATTTTTACACTATTCTTGTGAACAGTACACCAAACTTAAATTTTCACCCAAACCCATCTTCTCCAAGAAGACGTCGTCTTCTCCGATGGAGATCCACCCTCGCGCCACCGTAGCCGTCACCACCTTGGGCCACCGACACAATCGCAACACCACTTTCATGACCACGACAATCCTTACGCCAACACTGTCACAAGGAAGAACGGAATCGAAAATTGTGGCCGGCGGCTTGAGTTGAGCAGTGGCGACGCCACCCCTATTTCTGGTTACCCGACGAGCAATTCCGACGCTTTCAACCCCGATGAGAATCACCCTGAGTCACCGATTCTTATATTTGTCAGATCCAGATAGTATTTATGTGATGAGCTTCAAACTTTATATGAAATAGACGTTATTCAGGGAATGTTGTCACTGAATATTATGGTTTGAGTCTAATCCCTCGACTATATAAGCGAATACTCGACTAGGACCTTGTGGATTTCAACTATGTTCTGTTTCTTGTCTTACAATTCTCTTTCTTATTTTTTTGTTTCCAAGAAATTTTTGAATCTCATCTTTTCAATTCACGTGTGGGGGTTAAATTTGATATGGAGAAGGGGTAGTGGTTGGTGGTGGTTTGTTGGTGGCTGCAGCGGTTTACATGGAGGGAGGTGGTTGAATTTTGTGTTATTTCAGGAGGATAGCCATTGTTGTGGACTTGTGGTGGTGTGTGGCTGATGGAGAAAGAAAAGAGGGGGAGGTCCGGTGGTGGAAAATGGTTGCAAGATCGTGGATTAGCGGCGGCGGCGGCAGCGATGGAGGTTGTGCGTCGACGTCGACGATGGCAGCTGTGCCGACAGCGGCAATGGTGGTGTATTTCTGTTAATAATAATAATAATTTAATAAATATATTATAGGGGTAAAATAGTCTTTTGTATAAAAAAGTGAAGAAAATCTCAATCTCAATCGTAGTTAACAGCGTGAATTACGCGTACTTGTCTTGGGGTTTTTTGTGCATATTTTGGAAAACACAAGGTTTTTTAACAGCTGCCATCGTACGATTGACGTCGACGATGGCAGCTGTGCCGACAGCGGCAATGGTGGTGTATTTCTGTTAATAATAATAATAATTTAATAAATATATTATAGGGGTAAAATAGTCTTTTGTATAAAAAAGTGAAGAAAATCTCAATCTCAATCGTAATTCACGCTGTGAATTACGCGTACTTGTCTTAGGGTTTTTTATGCATATTTTGAAAAACACAAGGTTTTTTAACGTACTTTGTTTTTTATCGGGATTTTTCTTATTACTTTCAAGTTACATAGGGGAGTTGGATAACATTTTCCCTAACGAATACATATTCTTTGACAAATTGGCATGATCATTATCTTTAATCATTTAACAGATTAGCTTCCTCTCAACAATATTAATTAATTATTATTGGGTATTTCACTCACATTTAACCCTAAATATGCATAATATAATATTTTAATACTTAAACCAAGACAGACATCTCCCATTAATTATGATAATTAGTCTCTTATTGAATTGTAGATACTCAAATGGTTGAATAACTAATTAATAGATTCAAAGTTGCTCTATATACAAAATTGGATAGTGGGTTTTGATTGACCTCTTTATAGTTTACACTTTACACCAATTACACGATCCATATAAAACACGCGCTCCTTATTACATTGGTTTGATTGAATAAGATCCAATCCAATTTTAATTACCCGTATACAATAAAAGAAACGAAATTAAATACTTAACATACTATACTCACAAATCAAAATTGAAAAAGAAATGACAAGAATATTTGTTATTTTCATAAAAATAATCAAAAAAAAAAATATATATATATATATATACACATCCATAAAGAACCACCACTTGGTTTAGGAAGCAGCGCAATATGCGTGTGGTAACCATCTCTTCCTTTCGGAGCCTTTCGTCATCCTTTCCTTTCGTCTTCATAGCTCCAAATTTATAATGAAGCTCCAAGCTTCTCCACTTTCCTTTGGGAAAACCCAAACGCGGCGAAAACCATCAAGAACAATTGCCCCACTCATAGCCCTCACAGTACTCCTCACAATCCCTCTATATTACCCCTATCTTGGAGACTACTCCCTCAACAAAATCAACAACAAATCCCAAACGCAGAAATCCTTCGAGCAACCAGCACTATTCGAACCAGAGCCACAAAACCACAGCCAAAATCCCAACAATCCTTGCTCCATTAATGGATGCGACAACGAGGCCGCGGCCGGAAAAAAACAGGGCGAGGGAAAAAGGAAGAAAACGCAACAGAGTAGGCAACAATCAAGGCCTCGAAGGGATGATGATAATGATGATAGAATTATAAGGTCGAAGGTTCTGGATAATGAGAAATGCGATGTGTTCTCCGGGGAATGGGTGCCGTACCCCGAGGGCCCGGGTTACACGAACGAAACTTGTTACTCGATTCAGGAGCATCAGAATTGCTTGAGATTTGGAAGGCCCGACACGGGCTACTTGAAATGGCGGTGGAAGCCGGATGATTGCGAGCTGAACGTGTTCGATCCTGTCCGGTTTCTGGAGCTGGTGAGGGGGAAATCGTTGGCGTTTGTTGGTGATTCTGTGGCTAGAAATCACATGCAGTCCCTCATTTGCCTCTTGTCCAGGGTAAGTATATACTAAGCAAGCTCTTTTCATGTTTCTTGTCCTTTAACAATGGTGAAATTGTGATTAATTCTGTTCTGTTTGAGAACTTCATCTCTGCAACGAAGCTTAAATCAAACAACCTTAGGCGCGTACAGGGATTTGACACCTTTGTTAGAGGGAAATGAGGTAATTAATTACGTTAATTAGAATGGGGAGATTAATGAAAGATTTGGGTTCTTGAAGAAATTGATATGTAGATTAGGGGTGTCCCACATCGGGATGAGGATGAGACTGATGAGTGTTCTACGTTCACATATAGTGCAGGGGTTTATCATCACGAGTTTCATCTGCAAAAAAGTTGATAAAAGTTGAGAGGAGATACTATTCATTCATTTGATATTATTAGGGGAGTAGGGGACAGAATTCTTGTTGTTATTATTGGAAAGCAAAGTCTTACCAACTTTTTCTTTTGAGAAGCACTTAAAATAAATCACTTTACAATCAGAAATTCACTGGAATTGAAGTTCAAAATCAATTCAATTGTGTTCAACTCTATACTTTTTTTCAAACTATTTGAAGTTTGAACATAGAAGAAATTTTGGTCCGAAAGTTTAAATCCAATAAATTTCGAAATTTGCAATTTTTATCCCATTTTGGCCGGAAATTTCAATTTTCACCGAAATTACATTTGATATACATATATGACCATTAAAATTGGGTAAAATATGTCCAATCGGTTTACGATGAGTTGTAATCTAATAAATTATTTTATAATATTGCATAATTATTATTTATGTGTATTTAGAATGAAACTAAAAGTTTTTAATGTTTATTATAATTATATTAGAAAGTATTCTTTATAATTTTATGAATAATGCAGAAAATAATATTATTATTTAAATTATTTTAAACATAAAATAAAAAATGATTTATTAAAATTATTATGTAATTTTTTTACTTTCTTTTGATTCCACATACTTTTGACAAATCAATAACTTTCACCAAAGTTACATTTTCTCAATTTATGTTTGGTGATGCGGTAGATTCATAGAAATTTCTGATGATAAATTGATTTTTCGATCAAAATCAGATCAAGATTATAAATTTTCAAAATTAATTATATAGAAAAAAAAATATTAAAATTTTTTATTTGACAGGGGGTAATTGTATGCAAGGACAATAATTGAAATGAAACCAAGAGCCTTTAAACTGTCGGTTGTCGGTTGTCGATTGCAAATATGAGGGTATGTCTTAACTCTTAAAATAGTTCCTGGCCACGACAAGAGGCCTCGTAGTACTTCCATACAAGGGCGGAGCCACTTAAGGCCAAGAGCCCCCTAATCCCCTTGAATTTAATTTTTAAAATACAAATATATATTATTGAAAATAAATTAATTAATGTTTTTTAGGAGTATACAATTTACTATTAGCTATTATATATATATATATATATATATACTGCAGCATCTCGAAGCGCAAAGCACTACATCCTCCGCACCATAGCCCAACACGTGTAGCGAAATGGAAACTCCTCACACGCATCAAACTACGGCGAATGAGAGACAAACAAAATCTCTTCTATGCTAGGCAGTCTAGACCCTAAGTCAGAGTGCGTAAAACATAAATACAAAACGTGGAAGCTCCAGGATTCAAACATACAGACATACATGCTCAAGATATAAACAGATATACAAAATAAAGCGAGTCAAATTATATACAAATATTTCCAAATTCAAATTTATAGTCTTATACATGCGTTCAAATATTTCATATAAGGTTCAAATAAAATTCAAATAATAATTCAAGTAATTCAAAGATATCACATAAATAATATAAAAGACACATAATTCGAGTAGTTAAATAATTTAAATGCGCATGTAACTCTCTCGAATTGCGTACCTGTACGGTCAGACGAGCGGGATGTTACATATACTATATATATATATTATATTAGATATAATTCAAGTTTCGAATATGAAAATAATTAAAAGTGTGAACTTTTTGTTATGATGAGTCGATCACTTTAGGAAAAAATCAATTGTATTGTATTTTTATGTAAGGAAAAATTAGGGTAATGTATCTTATTATATAGATAATGTATCATATAATATTAGAGAGAGAAAAATATCATATCACGTAATAACTCTGTCAAATTAATATCACAAAAAACTCAAATTTTCAATATATATTATTTTAATAAAATGTTGTGAATTCGAATCTTAATTTCGAATATAAAAGACTTAATAGTTTTTTTATTTAACTGTTTATATTTTAGCTTACCTATAATTTACCAAAAGGATTAATTACTACACTCTTGACGGTGTTATAATCCGAAATAAATTTTAGTTTTTTTTTTAAAAAAAAGTAAGGGACCATATTAGTATTTGTACGTGAAAACTTTAGTTTGAGAAAAAATAGTGGGAGCAAATTGAAGGGAATACGAACCGTCGAAAAGAATTATAATCTATGAATTGTAGTGTCAAGTTATTATTATTTTTTTAATATATTGAGACTTAGGAATTTTTAGTCCGGATTGATGAAAAATTCTAGATCCGTCCCTTCTTCCATAGACAAACAAAAGAGCTCCACAATAAAAGTGCTCGGAAAACTTAAAAAAATAAAATAAAATTGTGACTTTATACTTTTTAACTTATTTTTACAATAGCCATGATATGATTATACAGTCCAAAATAATTTTTGGAGATTCTGGAATAATACCCACAGTAATTGTTGTGTTATTATTGTTGTCATTCGTGAACACTCTCGTGCACAACATTAATGGTTTTTGGATTATGAATGATTGTGTTGGTTTTGTGTGGTTGGCATATGAGGGGGGATTTCGATAATAATCTCTAACTTTGTGCCCTTTTTTTTTTATTTATATTTTTACAATAATAGTGTTTGCGAAATTTAAAAAATAAAAATAAAAATTGTAATTATATGCTTTTAACTTATTTTAAAATAATGAAAATGATTCAAAAACCAATTTTATTATTATTATTTTTTTTAACACACACCCCAAGTGGCCAGAGGGATTTGAATCGGAGTCATTGCAATTCAAAAACCAACTTCTTAGAAATAATTTAAAATCTAAAATCTCTTAATGAGATATTTTTGAATTCTAATTCAAGTTTTTAAGTTATTTTTGTAGAAAAACAAATTTTATGTAAGTCTACTTAAACTAATTTTCAACTTTTATTTTGGAACACCTTTATTTCTTTTTTGGGTGTTTTTTTACTTATAAATGTCACTCATAATCGAACTGATTACCTCTACTTATTTTATAATTTTAACTTAGAGAAAATTACATCCAACTATCTTTAAGTTTGGACTAATTATAACCTAGTTTTTATGTTTTACATATTTATCATATAGTTCTTAAATTTTACATTCCGTGTAAGGTACCTGTTATCCATTAGATTTCCGTTAAGTTATCAGTTGTTCTTCTCAAATTGTCTCTAAATTTATTACAAATACATTCATATAGTTTTTTTTAATAAAAAAGATCCCTATACTTTTTGGGAATTGAGAATAGCAATTGATCAACCTAACGGAGGATCTCAAACGAAATATAAAGTTTAACAATTAAATAATAAGTATTCAAAAAATAAAAATTGAGTTATAATTAAATCCAACTAGTTTAAATGTAATCTTTCCTTCTAACTTCTATTTCTACCTTTAAAAAATATAGGAGTGTTTGCTGACTCATAGATGACTGTTGGTTAGATTCGAACCTGAGCTCTGAATCCGATAGCTGATCTGGTTAGTAGGTTTCTATTGTTAGATTGATTAAAGCTAGCCTATGTACCCTATAAAATGCAAAAGCATTTAATAAATTAAAAAATGGTTAAAACTTTCAAATAGTAATGCTAGATGCATGCTTAAATGTGATGTTACCCCAAGTAGAAGGGTGTTTATGTTATTTACCCTACAGATTAGTCTAAATATTGACAACTGCAAGGTATTAGTCTCTCTTACAGCTAGCTCCCTCCACCCCTATGTTTTAATTGTCAAAATCTGGATTAATCTGATTAATTGGCATGAAATCCTCTGTTCCACTCCGTAAAATAATTTACTCGTAAATGTGCAGTACATGTACAATTATTTATAAATATAGCCCTTGAAATATGATGACTTAAACTTTTGGTCTGATCAAGTAGATATATGTAATATGATTCATATCAAATGCATTGCCTTATTCACAGTGGCGGAACCAGAAATTTCAGTCAAGGGGTCGACCAAAACATAATACTAACAAAAGAATAACTCGCTTCCTACGAGCCCATGCGCAACCTGTGGCCCACGCCTCCTATTTGTTCAGGGCGGGCGGCGTGAACTCTGATTCGATCCGGGTATTCAATCCCGCAGTTGAGATGCTGCGGTTCCCTCCCGTCCGTTCCCGGGTTGGGTTAGGGGAAGAGCCGAGCGATTGTGAAATTCAACTATTTTTTTTATTTCATAAATGTCCACGTCGGATATATTTACTATATTGACCCTCACTAGTATTAATTTTAACTTTGGTAAGAGACGTTAATAATGAAAAACTTCATAAAATTACATATCTATATATCTATATAATAAAAAATAAAAATAAAAATTGAGGGGATCAATTGTACCCCTCATCCCTGTGGCTCCGCCACTGCTCATTCACCCGATTAATAGAAATATAGAGGAATACAAAAAAATAGACGGGAAGATTTTAATTGTAGGCAATCTGAATCAAGCTAAGTAACTGCCCCATGTTCTAAAAATAGACAAAAACTTCGATCAATCAATACAATTAAATTGAAGGATTTGAAAGAGTGGTCCAAAAATGAGATTCTGCATGGCTGTGGATTAGTTGGCCATCACGCGATCACCATGTATACATATCTATTCTCAGATCATCTTGTTGCCTCTGTTAACATATGATCAAATTAATTACGCCTACATGTGAACAAATTTTGTAATTTATTCCCTTTCCTGTCTGCATCTACCTAATTCTTACTAAAACCCGATTCATTAATGCAGCACAAATCGACAAGAACAGATACAAAAGAAAGCTAAAAATCCCAGTTCAGTCCTATTCTGCCAGAATATCAATTTCTATATTTCTCCTAATTGATTTAATTGAATTAATTAAATACGTTTCTATTTTCAGGTTGCGTACCCGGTAGACAAGTCTGATCCAACGAACCAAGACAAACGCTACGAATACAGAGAACACAACTTCAGCATTTCCATATTCTGGTCGCCGTACTTAGTCCGCACCGGCCAATTAGTGACGGAGCCATTCGATCTGTACCTCGATGAGTTCAACGAGCAGTGGACGACGAAAATCGTGCTCTTCGACTACGTAATCCTCTCTGCCGGCCACTGGTTTTTCCGGCCGACGTACTTCCACGTCAACCGCAGCCGCATCGGCTGCCTCTACTGCCCCGATTCCAATGTCGCCCGCCTCACCTCTGTCTTCAGCTACCGCCGTGCCTTCCGGACGGCGTTCCGCGCCATCAACAATGCCGCCGGCTACAAAGGCGTGACGTTTCTGCGGACGTTTGCGCCGTCTCATTTCGAGGGCGGCGCGTGGGATCAGGGCGGGAATTGCGCGAGGACGAGGCCGTTCAGGAGGGATGAGGCTGCTTTGAAGGATTTTACGCTGGAAATGTATTTGATACAGCTGGAGGAGCTGAGAATTGCACAAAAAGCAGGGGGGAGAAAAGGAGGGAAGTTTAGGCTGTTTGATGCGACGAAGCCGATGCTGTTGAGGCCGGATGGGCATCCTAGTAAATATGGGCATCTGGAGGGGGCAAAACGGGTAATGCCTAATGACTGCGTGCATTGGTGTTTGCCGGGGCCGATTGATGCTTGGAATGATATTTTGCAAGAATTGTTGAGGAGAGAAATTGAGGATAATACGTGATTTTTTACATTAATGAAGTTTTATTTCTTCGAGATTTTACAAGTTTTTGATTTAAGAAATATGGAACTTGTTAGATATTTAGGTCGATTTTATATTATGTGTTATTAGTGATATTTTTATTATTATATTGTAAAATACTCTGATGTTTTGTTTTTTTGTTTTTGTTTTTGTTTTTTTAATGTGTCCAATTTAATCTAGTTCAAATTGAGTATCATCGCGGTATAAAGATTTTTCTCTTGACGTTAGTTGTACTCCTAAATATTTAGAATATAAGATTTCTGGTTAAGATATCAGCCTAACATATAATCGCATTGTTGAACTATACAAATTGATAATTTTGGACGAATATTCATCTTGCTTGAATAAATGGAATCACGATATAATTAGTATGATGAAATGAAATAAGAAAATTATCAAAGTAGTTAATGTGTTCATTCTCGAAGGCAAGGTCTCGAGTTCAAACCCCGTTTGGGTGTGCATGTGTTAACTAAAAGAAAAAAAAAATGAAATAAGAAAATTAGTGTTCCTATACATTATTATGATGCACGAACACTTTTAAAAATATTATTTTTGTCGTGTAGTGTCGTGTAGGACACTCGTATCAGATATCGTGTCTTTTTAAAAATATTATTTTTATCGTGTAGTGTCGTGTAGGACACTCGTATCAGATATCGTGTCCGACACACCTCACGTGGAAAATTCAAAAAAATATTTGTGTCACATCGTGTCCTTGTCGCCATATTCGTATTACATCGTGTCTGTATCACCATATTCGTATCCATATATCATAACTACATCGATTCCTAAAACGAGAATTGATATAAATTTTACTGATTAGGCGTGATCATTCCAAACTATTCCTATATAGATGAGATCATTTATTTCCTTGTTGCTCTACAGGTACTCATGGTCCCATGGTATTATCTATTCATAGCTTGGGTACTCAATTTTTTAAAATATTATATCTCGATGTATATTTATTAAATATACATTACACTTTATTTTAAATAAAATACAAATAAACACATAAAATATTCAATAATGTCAAACACAAATAATATGTAGATTAAATTATATTTATTCAGAAAATAAATACAATATAATATTCATAAAATTGAGATAATTCAAATTAGAAATACATTATATACTTGAAATTTTAACAATTTTAACAAAGACTCACTCATCCTCAAAATTTTGGGGAGAACGGTTAACACGAATCTGCTATCGGCGAGAATCAACACCATGTGGAAGCTCCAGGGCGCGTACGAATTAATTGATTTGGGGAACAGTTGCTATATATTGAAAATCCATGACATGGAAAAGGCAACCTACATTTTAACGTAGGGTCCGTAGGTGATTGCGGGACACTATCTGGTAGTGAGGAAATGGCAACCCCAATTTCAAGCTTCAAAAGACAAGGTGTGGTCTGCGATTACATGGGTGCGTATATCGGAACTCTCGGTTGAGTACTATGGAGAAGCGGTATTGTACAAGACGACAGCTAGTCTTGGAACACCTATCAAGATAGATAGGAAGACGTACTATGGAGAAAAGGGTAGGTTTGCAAGAGTGTGCGTGCAGATTGATCTAGATAAGCCCCTACGGTGCGGCGTGGAAGTAGACGGTCGCCTGCTTCCAATTATGTATGAGCGCTTACCATCGATTTGCTTCACATGCGGTCGTGTGGGGCACCGTGTGAATGAATGTCGAGACAAACCCAAGGGCGCGGGAAATCCGAGTCCTAGGCCTGATATGCCCAAACCAACAGCAGTTGAGACGGGAACGAGCAGGGGAGCAGAGCTAGCCATCGTACCGGCAACGGATGTGCCGGGGGAACACGAATGTAACACCCCCGGAGCGAAGGGTGCCACATCCCCCGCACTAGGGTCCAACACGAGTAACGAAATGGAAGTTCGCACCCGTATCAAACCGTAGCGAACGGGAGACACACCAACACACACCCTCGCTAGGCGGCCTAGACCCTAAAAAACTGTGCAAAATAAAATCAGAGTAGCGGAAGCAATTAAAGCAATTCACAAGCTAAACATATATCCCAAGATCATCATATACATAATCAAAATGAGGGTAGGGTCGAGGATTCCAACTATCATGCTAGATCATATACAGTATGTACAATGCCCTCTCGGCCAAAAATTAGCATAAGTGTAATCAGACTACATAATCCAAAATACATCAGTAAAAGTAGAAGTAATCCACTATGAATGCATGAAGACTCAAGCTAAACCACAAGCAAACTCCAAAAGACACTTGCCGCCTAGCTTGACTCGGAAGAACCTGCAACTCAAAAGAAAGGAAAAAGGGGAAAACAACAACGAGGGTTAGTCCTAGCGACTAGTGAGGGGGCTAACTCACGCACCCGCTATATATATAGAGCAAAGCATTTAATCAAAACGGAAAAATCCTTGAACCGAGAGTGGTTTTTGCAAGCCAAATTTATTCCCGTGATATAGATATAAATAGGAATAAAGAAAAGGGAAAAAGGTGCAAATGTAAAATCCCAAATTTTAGGTAACTAGGAATCCACTCTCGTTCCAAAGATCATACAAAGCTAAACCAACTCGGCGAGTACGAGTCACACACAACCCAACTTCCATATACGAAGATCAAAACAAAACACAACAAATCAGAATCCATCCCCAACACCGATTGATAGAAGGGTTGATCGGCCCTAACTATCCACACACAGAAACGATACAAGGTTTAATCACGACCTTGAAACCTTCGGCGGTTGCCTCCGCTAGCTCAAGAGAAACACCCTTCCTCAACCTCCCAAGGTTGGGTGAAACTCTCAAATGGAGGTGTTGATGGAAGAGCTCGGCGACCCCTCGGCCGTCCCGAGATTACCATACCACACTCCGGGGCCCAAACAGATCACGAAAGTCACACAAACATATCTCAAAGCTTATCTTTCAAAGCCACAGCTCGCGTACACACACACACTTGCACAAAACTAAACTTTTCCAAACAAAAGCAAAATAACTTATATACTTATACAAAACGTTTTCCAAACTCTTATAACAAATGAGAAAAAAACCCGCTACATATGTATCATGCACTTATTTACCATATATTATACGTATTCGCATGCGAGGTTTGAAACCAATTAGGGTCGTAGGTCAAATAACTAAAAGAACAAAAACCTCACCTTGTCAACAGACGTAGTGGAGACCAAAAGTGTGACAACCGGACACCTACGGAGAAAGCTCGTCCTCTACAGGAAGATCCTCTGAACAAGACAAACAACAAGGGACACTCTTAGACTCAATATGAACCACATTGACGCTCGGTACATGAATATGTATGCTTATGATGCAAATGATATGAAATGCACCCACATTTATGCCATTTACGAGCAAATAATTCATATAAGAGCATATATCACAAACGAGGAGGTAAATCAAAGCACAAATTCATAACATAAGGCTTAGCATATAATATAATAAGTTAGTCATGCATACATACCAAAAAAACGAGGCAAGAAGGACCAACAAGAAGCAACGAAAAGGAGAAGGAAAACTCCCCGGACGCCACCCTGCTTGACACGGCCGTGTCAGAAAACAAAGGGGAACGGACACGGCCGTGTCAGGCGAAATAATTCGAAAAAAAACGTTTCCGAGGGCTTGACACGGCCGTGTCCATTTTTCTTTGTAAACTGACACGGCCGTGTCAGGCCTTCGGCCTGGAAATTTTTTTGGCGAAAAGTGGCCGAAAATAGAGCAAAACAGGGCATTTTCGGTTGGGGCTTCAAGGGAACTCTTATGCCTTTCAAAATACATGCAACACACATCCAAATAACACTAATTCAACAACATTCCATGCCCAACAAGTAGCCACAAATTTCAGCTCCAAAATGCAAGTAATTAAGACAAGAATGAGGGGAAAGAAATGCATCAAGTTCTATCTCCAAAAGCTCAAAACTCAATAATGGCAAATTGATCATATCTCAACTAACAAGTAAGGAAGTGCAATAAATGGCAAGAATCAAGTCATGGAAGCATTAAATCATCAACAGGTCTCAAGGAAACAAGAAAGGAGCAAGAATCAAACAAATTCTCCCAACTACTACTATTCACATGCTTCCTCAATCTCAATATTCAACCAAAGAATTGAGCTCAAGATCACGTAGAAGAGAGAAGAAAGAGTGTAGATTGCAACCAAGAACTCACCTTTCAAACTAGAGGAGCTAAGAAGTTGATTTGAGCTCAAAATCACAAGGTTGGCAAAAAGGGATTTCTTCTTCCTTCTCCTTTGCTTGGTTGATCGGTATTGAGGGAGAGAGGGGGAGAATGGATCGGTTATGGGGGGTTTAGGGGCTGAAAGTGGGAGTTAACTCAAGTATAATCCAAGGTTAAGGGCTTGGTTGGGTTAAGGTGGGGTCCACAACTCAAAGCTAGGTCAAAAGGTAGCTTCCAAGCGTAAGAGGCTCGTTACGGGTGAAATTCGAAGGTCTTAATGAACTTAGAAAAATGTGAGGCTTGTCCCATCAAACCCGAATCGTCGAAACAAGTTCAATGGAGGTGACGGAATTCGAATCCGAATTCCCGAGCTCAAAATACGCGTCCCGGAACCCAAGGTGCGCTAAATGCTCTTTAGCCTCCTTTAGGTCCCGACTCCAAAACGAACCCAAAAAGGCAATCAAAACAAATACCAAAACATGTAACGAGCACATAATCGAGTTCATAAAGCATATAATTAACTCATATTACAATTCACAGAAATCAGAATTAAATACGGATCCAAAACGAACAAATACAAAGCAAGGAAAATTAAACGTTCAAAGATAACCAAATTCATAATAAATCAAATAAGTTCAAATAACTTCAATAATTCACGTTAGCAATGAAATATCACATAAGAAAATAATTGAATAGCGCACATAATAGTTTACCTGAAGAGTCTGATCAGTCGGGATGTTACAACGAACCTAGACCAAGTTGCGGGCCATGGATGCTGGCCGGAAAGAACAGACCGACAAGGGGTGGCCGGAGTGGAGAAAGAGACGCAAGGAAAGAAAATCAAATCCCGAAATACGAGAATCGTTACGAAATCCTCGCTAAGAATATGGGTGCGCCTAATCTGGATGGTAATCAATCGGATAGAAATTTGAGAGCCCCTAAAGAGTGGAATGGGCCAAAGTTTGATTTTAATAAAGGAAAGGAAGTGGACAACTCAGCTAGGACTCTTAAACAGACAACTAAACAGGGCAAGACTCGATACGTCAGAAAATCAAGCTCAAAATCAGGGGATATGCCGAACAAAAATCCCGGCCCAACTCCAGCTACGACACGCAAGGAGAATATTACAGCACAAACAGAAAAGAAAACACAGATAGTAATCACGAGACTTAGCACAAGGAGGCATCCGAGAGCAATAGAGAGTCTAACTTTACTATCACTGACAATGGACTCTTCTGATTCGGAGTTGGAGATGATAGAGATCGATCAGATAGAGGAATATCTAGAACAGGCGGGGCTACAAGAGAGCTACGATCTGAACATCCTGTTTGTTCGAGAGATGACGGTGAATCCTCTTTTATGGCAACTGATGGTGAAGTACGAGGTGAATTTATATGGGAACCCGGCTCGAAGGATGGGGACCTTGGGCATCTATATTCCGAAACAAGAGGAGAGGAGACAATGCTCGTTGACGAATCTGCTTTGGCAACAGATGTTCAAAGAATTTTTGGGGAACTCGATTAGAGACCCCATCACGCTCGAATCCCTTCTAATCACGCCCATGAAGATCCTTTCATGGAATTGTCAGGGGATAGGAAATAGGGAGTTCAGATGGAACTTCTTGGATATTACCAGGGAACACCAACCAGATGTGGTCTTTCTGCTGGAAACGGGGGTGGATGAGGCAAGAGCGGAGAACATAGCAGCCAGCTTGGGATACCCTAATGTTTGTAAAGCTCCCACGGTTGGTCGCGAGGGGGGTTTATGGCTGTTGTGGGACAATAATCGAATTCAAGTGGAAATCGTTCACGTTGCCCGTCAAGCAATTCATGCAATTATTGGGCCACGAACGACTTTGAGGTGGCTTTGTTCTGGCGTCTACGCCAGCCCCATTTTGGCAAGGCGCGAACAACTTTGGAATGACCTGAAACAAATGAGTAACGAGTGGACCCTCCCTTGGATACTGACGGGGGATTTCAACGACATCATGGGGCCCAGTGAGAAACAGGGAGGGCGGGAAGTGAACTGGAATAGATGCCTTAAGTTTAAGGAAAACATCGATGAATGTAACTTGCTCGATAATGGGGCCATCGGACCGCGATTTACCTGGAGCGGGACTGTTCGGGTAGGTAACTTGGTAAAAGAACGACTTGATAGAGTCCTGGTGAATCCGAGTTGGCGTACGAAGTTCCCGGAGGGGGCTAATGTTGTGCTCCCGCGTACGCACTCGGATCATCACCCCCTCCTCACGTACTGTTATGGAGTCGCACCGCCTCCTACTAGAAAGCCATTTCATTTTGAAGCAACTTGGAACGAGAACCCAAGGTGTCAGAAATTAATTGAGGAAAGCTGGAATAAAACAGACACCGTCATGAGAAATCTAGAGAACCTACCCGGGGTGTTACGGAGGTGGAATCTGTAGCACCCCTACACGTGGAGATGCCACACCCCCGCACTATAGGTCTATCCACATACGAAATGGGTAATCCGTATATGAACTAACCTACAGCGAACGGGTGACAATGCATATAAAACGATAAGCTACGCGGGACTAACTCATACATGTAACAGAATAAAGCGGAAGCATAATCTATTCACTATCAAATATAACTATTAAACATGTTATGACATTGATTATTCATCACATAACTTGCATACTAGTTCACATATCAATACATTATCATCTCCGAATATATAACAATTAATTGTAATAATAATTCTAAGGCAACAATAAACAATATGCACCGTGCTTGACTCGATTACACGGACTGGACTCCACTCCCGCCTAGCATGAACCTGCATTAACCTGAAAGGTGGAGGCGTCAGTCTGTGAAGACCGAGTGAGGGGTTTAAATAATATTAGCGCAGATAACATGCAAGCTATATCCTTGGGTAAAGTTTTAGAAAAGATAAATGTATAAGTTCAATAATAAGATATCTTCGCCCGAGAATACAACTGTCAAGATTAAATACTTGATCATTTTCATGCATTCAATACATGACCTCGGCGAGTGAGGGCAGTCTCCAACCTTACTCCAACTGTACATGAAACATGTTTGCTTGCTTATTTAACAAATTATCATGCAATTCAATTATCGTGCGTAGGTGCGATAGTGCCATCAAGTAACATGTTCAAGTAATGAAAATCATGCAATAACCCGAGGACAATCCGTGGTGCCGGACCCGTCCCCAGTCTCCTTCTCCCTCCAATGATGGGAAGGTAGCTAGCCTTCACCATCCACGATGTGTTGAGCAGAGGGTACATGAATCCCTAAGCCCAGAACTCCTTCCTCCACTAATCTCTTAACGGATTCAGGGGTCATCCCAATGTGGTGAGGATAGAGCCAGAGTTACCCGTCAGCCCATGCTTTCCCGGTTGGCTCAAGCCACTACCCTCGAGCCTAACGTGAACGGTCATGCTTACTCGCCTAAAACATGCACGATACATGGCTTGCTTGCATTAAACTTGACTTGCTTGAAATCATGAGTATTTCATGGAAAGTTATAGATATAAATACCTTTTGGCCGAAAGCTCACGTAAGGGGTTATAAGGGTTCTAAATAACTAGAAATTAAACCTCACCTGACAGGCGACACGACGACTCATGGATGCGTGAACGTGTTCATGATTGACAATCACCGCCCTGGAGAAGAACTGGACAAGAAAACAGGACATACGTGCATTCGTGAGACAATACTCAACAATGGTACCAAATATGACGCACGGTATGATCACATAACGAGATATCGTGCAATGAACAATGTAGCATGTAAATATCATGTTTTGGCATGTAATCAACCATATAATAACAATTTGGGGTCAAATAACTCATTGGAATTAAATCTCAAAATTCCATTTTTATGCAGAATGTTTCTACCTCTCCAGAGGCCTGGGAACGGCTGTTCCGGTCCTTAGTTCAAAATGGGAAGGGTCGTTCCCAGCTCCCCGAAGGTGGGAACGGCCGTTCCGGCTTACAAGCCAAAATGGGAAGGGCCGTTCCCGTCCTCGCCTCCATGCACACAATTCAAACATGGGAACGGCCGTTCCCCAAAACAACTGGGAACGGGAAGGGCCGTTCCCGTTACGTAGACAATACAGAAGCAGGGAAAGAAACAGGGGAAGCTACGAATCATCAACCCATCTCAACAAACTCATATAATTCAATCCCATATGTTATAATTTATGAAAGGAAATATGTATACATGCTTAAAGTGCAATAAAATCCAACATAAACACTTGTTTCATGCCTTGATCATCACAATCATCATTTCAAGCTCCAAATATCAACTTAGCACATAACTCCATATTTCTCAATACTTATGCATGAATTTCAAGTCTAAAGCTTAGAATTATAATCCTAACATCATGTAAACAAGTTATCACATGGACATCATAACCCTAGCTTCAATAATTGTTATCAAGAAATCATATATATGCTCATATATACCTTGAGGTGAAAATAAATGGAAGAAGATGATGGAAATGAATGATTGAGCTCCAAAACTCCTAATTTTCTTGGAAAAACTTGATGAATTTGATGAAATCTTCTCTTCCCTTCTTCATGGTTTGGCTCGGTGGAAAGAGGAAGCAAAGATTGATATTTTTCGCATGAAAATGAAATGAAAGTTGGAGAAGAGATGCATATACCATGATATATTTTGGGAAAATGTAGTATTTGTGATTAAATCCTCGAAGTTCTTTAAATTATGCAATCAAGGATAAAAGGTTTGGAAATGATCAATTAGATCCAATAATGTTTTCATGCAATTTGGTCCTTTAATTTTGAATAAATGTCAATTAAGGCCAAATAAACAATTAGACAAGTTTGACAATTAATTCATGTAACAAATGAATTCAATATGTAAAATAATTCTCAAGTTGGCACGTATTTCATATATTTTCACGTAATCATGTTGAGATACAATTTGTAAAATTAATGTAACATGTATAAATTGAATAAGCGAAAATAATAAAGTAAAATCCTAACGCTCGAAACTCACACGTGTCGAGCGTACCTGACTGTCTGGAAATTGGGGCATTACAGAATCTATCCACGTTCGGGAATATCTTTCGCAGGAAGAGAATACTTAAGGCGCGTCTCAAGGGGATTCAGAAAATTGAGCGCATTCGGCTTCACTCTCATCTTGCGGATTTGGAGAAAAAACTCGTGCTAGAATAGAATGAGGTTTTGAGACAAGAAGAGATCCTCTGGTTCCAGAAATCCCGCGTGAATTGGCTTCGGTTTGGAGATAAAAACACACGATTCTTTCACGTGTCCACTATCACTCGCAGGAGGCGAAACCGTATCAATGCTTTGCTTGTGGGTTCTGTATGGGTAATTGATGAGGCCCAACTACAAAAGCATGCGTGGGACTTTTATGCTAAGGTCTTTGGGGCGGATGAACCAACTTCAACGCACTCTTACCCGTAAATGGAGAAATCGATTAGAAGCACCTGCCACCATTGCGGAGGTGAGGGCGGTGGTGAACTCGATGCAGCCTTTTAAAGCACGAGGCCCCGACGGATTCCAAGCGTATTTCTATCAAACGTTTTGGGATGTGGTGGGGGATCAAACGGTGGAGTTTGTTAATAGTTGCTTCAATCAGGAGGTGTTCCCGGAGGGTGTTGGAAGAGCTTTCCTTTGTCTAATTCTGAAGGTACCTCAACCCGAAACGATTAATCAATTCCGTCCGATAGCTCTCTGTAATGTGTTTCTTAAGATCGTAACAAAGCTGTTAGTGATGTGAATCAAACCCTTTTTAGCGCAGCTAGTGAGTCCTAATCAAAACAGCTTTATACCAGGCAGAAGCACGCATGACAACATTCTGGTACTCCAGGAGGTCCTACACACACTTCATCGGTCTAAAGATCGGCAAGGAGGGATGATACTGAAGCTGGATCTGGAGAAGGCTTATGACAAGATCCGATGGAATTTTTTACGAGGAACGCTCGAGTTCTTTGGCTTTCCCTAATCAACGATTAATCTGATTATGAGTGAGGTGCAGTGTATTAAACCGGAGATTTTGTGGAATGGGGAACCTACGCCACATCTAGTCCCCTCATGCGGAATCCGACAAGGAGACCCTTTATCGCCATATTTATTCGTTCTTTGTATGGAACGTCTTAATTATTTGATCGAAGAGACGGTGATGGAGAGAGATTGGAAACCGATTCGAACCTGCAAAAATGGCCCGATGGTGTCGCACCTGCTGTTCACGGACGACATTATTCTAGGGGCGAGGGCTACTGTAAGCTGCGCGGAGAGTGTGGAGAGGGTGATTGCATCTTTCTGCTCAGCTTCGGGTTTGAAGCTCAACCATGATAAGTGGCAGATCATTTTTACCCCTTTGATACCCGCTGGAGTTAAAACAGCCATATGCTCTCTGTTGGGGATTAATAAGACGGATCAGTTGGGCAAATACTTGGGAGTGAAGATGCGGTTTGGCAGAAATCAAAGGGAAGTCTTTGATTCAGTCATTGAGAAAGTTGAGGCCAGACTTACGGGATGGAAAGCGAAAAGCTTAAACCTTGCGCGACGTACCACGCTATTCAATCGGTCACCAGTTCCATACCGGTGTACCAAATGCATACAAGTTGGCTTCCCAACTACGTACACGAGAAACAGGATCGTCTTAACCGCTCTTTCCTATGGTCTTCTGACACCTCCAAGAAAAGAACTCATCTTGTGAAGTGGGAACGTGTACTGAAGAGAAAGAAGGATGGCGGTCTAGGAATTAAAGAAACCCGAAAAATGAACATCGCTCTACTTGCTAAGATGGGATGGAGATTGATTCGGGAAGAGGATACGGTCTGGAGTGGTATTTTTTGGGCAAAATATCTCAAAGATGATGACATGCTTGACCATATTCCGAAGCCGTCACCGTCGAGAGTGTAGAAGGGAATTTGCAAGAGTATGAACCTTTTAGAACCGGCGTGTCGGTGACGAATTGGTAAAGGAGATAATGTTTGGTTATGGGATGACAGATGGCTGTTGTCCGAGACCCTTCAGAGTTGTCTGGGAGCACAAATTGATGTCGAGGAAGAGAATATGGTGGTCAGTGAGCTGATCACGGCTGACAAAAAATGGAATTTCAGTGGATTAAAAACTAAACTACCGGAGCAGGTAATAGATAAGATCAAGACGCAACCGCTGCCGGCAGGTAATGATCCTGATAAACTCATTTGGTCAGCAACTACGAATGACAAGTTCACGTGTAACTCGGCTTACAGATGGCTGACACGGAGCACGACAGATGGTAGCAGCACCTGGAAGAAAATATGGAGAATCCCCTGTCCCCAGAAAATCCGTTTCTTCCTCTGGTTGTGCAAACACAACAGCCATCTTACGAATGCGTTGAAAATTGATCGACATTTCGCAAACTCGGATCAATGTAACCGCTGTCAGTAAGGGCGGGACAACAGCGAACATGTATTGAAGGGCTGTGTTCACGCAGAGTATGTTTGGAAGGCTGTGGCCACTCAGGCGAGCTGGCAGATTTTTGGGCCTTTGACAGCTGAGAATTGGCTGGAAGTGACAATCAATGAGAACCACGCACATAAGCTGGATCCTGGGTGGCCATGGTGGGTGGTGTGCTTGGCTTGTGTGTGGAATATATGGAAGACAAGGAACAAAAGGGAATATCAGAATATTATGGAGCCATCTTGGGTTACTTTGAACAACATCAGGCTCCTTTGTGCAGACATGGTTCAGTTGTTAGGGACGCGCTCAAGGCACAACTCGAAGCCTAGGGACATGATGTCTTGGATCAAACCGAATGCGGGCTGGGTTAAGTTGAACTCAGATGGAAGTTGGTATCGCCACAACAATTGTGCTGCGGCTGGGGGCCTGATTCTAAACGCTGAGGGGAGATGGATTCTGGGATACGCGATGAAGCTGGGGCCTATCTCTATTAATGTTGCCGAATTGCTTGGTCTTCGGAAAGGGCTTGAACTTTCATGGGAGAGGCGGTTCCCGAAGATAGAAATTGAGATTGACTCGGAGATTGTTCTGAATTGGGTAACTCGGGAGGCTATTGAAGATCACCCGTTGCGCAATATTATTGAGGACTGTCGGAAATTGCTGCGTTTGCCTTGGGAAGCTCATATTAAGCACATTTTCTGTGAGAGAAACGAGTCCGCTGATCGACTCGCGAAGATGGGTCACGACTTGGATGAGGTCGTCATGTTGTGGGACGAGGCACCGGATGAGTTCATGAAGATGCAGACTATCTAATTGCTGGCTGTTCGTTTCTCCAGGACCCAAAAAAAAAAAAAAAAAGAAAACAAAATACATGGAAGTTTAATTAGGTAAAGAGTCACATTCATTGAAGGTGTAAAATACAAATTTAGGAAGCCTTTGTTAATTAATAATTATGGTATTGACTTTGCTTTTGTTAATCATATTTAAAATTAAAATAAGGTCACGAATCGCCGCCTCCCATAGTTAAGTGCAGAGACATTCACGAATTGGAATTGCCATTATAACACACTTTCTTTTCTCCAAAGCGTAGCTTTGCAATGAAGCTCCAAGCTTCTGAGCTTCTTCCTTCAGCCAAACCGCAAACACCAAGAAAACCACCTAAATTGATCCCTATCATAGCCCTAACTTTTCTTCTAACAATCATTCCTTTATACTTCCTTTACACCCACAAGAACTTGTCCTTAGAGCAAGCGCTCCAGAGCAAAATCACACCGGCTCCTCCGTCGTTAGACCGTCCGCCCCACCAAAACGCTGACTCACGGCCGCGCAGCCCCATCACCAGTGGAGACTCGGCCAAAACACACTTGCCGGCAGCCGGAAATTCAAAACCGGAAGAAACTACAACTCAGCCGGAAAAGAAATGCGATCTATTCAGCGGGGAGTGGGTTCCGAACCCCGAAGGTCCCTATTACACAAACGCGACTTGTGATGCGATTCAAGAGCATCAAAATTGCATGAAATATGGCCGGCCGGATTCGGGTTTCCTGAAATGGAGGTGGAAGCCCGACGGCTGTGATCTGCCGGTGTTCGACCCGCATAAGTTCTTGGAACTCGTCAGAGGAAAATCACTGGCCTTTGTTGGTGATTCAGTTGCCAGGAACCACATGCAGTCCTTAATCTGCCGCTTGTCAAAGGTAAGTAGATATATATCCATCTACATCTTCATACATATCATCTGGAAAATTGCATGTTAATTTGCAACAATTTTGGCATTTTACGTAGCTTTTCTAATTAGTTCAACTTTCTTGGTTTAGTTTTTTTGGTTAGAATTGATTAATAATGGTTGGCAAGTTGCAGTGTTTTGAAAGTTCTAATTTTACCGAGTTTTGGTCGTTATTGACGCTTATGGAGCTAAAGTTAGAGCGGGCTTAATAATTAATTGACTATCTGAAAAGAAAATAGATATTTAAGTACGCAACAAGCATGAAAATTCTGATATATGGTCTATATAAATATAGCTAGGCAAGCAAAAAAGATAAAAGAAGCTGCCGTGCCGGAATATGGATACAAAAATGACTAATAGTGTAAGGCCGGCAGAAGCCACATGGAGTGTAAAAAGATTAAGTGAAATTATATGTATTGAAATTATATTGTAACGGGTGGTTGATATGATAAGGCGACTGAGTTATTTCTAACATGAATTTAATTAGATTAGACCAGTATAATGAAAGGTTATTTTAGTCTATAATTGGATCGGCTCAAATTAATATATTGCGAGGAGAATATTTTACAGTACTTAATGTATTATTCATGTAAGATAGTTTGGAGAAAATGCTCATATTTCGGCCCAACTAAACCTCTAACTAATTTTTTTTTAAATCATAAGATGAGTATTTTATATTTATTATATAATCGGTATAAATTCTATACTTGCTGATATGAATTATTAGTTTCGATTGAATATTGTAACTAAAAATTTTCAAAACGAGCAGTGGTTTTAAATTATTTTGATTTCTGATCAAACGGGTCGCAGAATCAGAAACCATGAGAATCTGATGGTAAAAACATGAGTTGTATACCCACAATATATATATTCCAGGCCGCTGTCTCTATTAGTTATAATTTATAATGTAATAATACTATGGCGACTTTGTTTAAACCACTAGGCTAATTTCGGTTATTATAATAAGCTGCCAATTGCATTAAAGCTTATTATTTTTCTAATTGCACGATCTATGTGGTTAACTACTGCAAGCAATTGACTGACTAACTTGCCACTGTCTTCGGCATCATGTGATAATATAATATTCTTCAATAGACGCACACACCATATGTACCATTAATATAGCTAAGATGCATCTAATTAATTTTTTAATATTTGGTTCCTAACTTCGAGTAAACAATGGACAATGACCCCTAGGCCCTTACGTACGACCAGTTCGCTGAGACATTTTCAGTGCCCGAGTTCATTTGTCAAATAAAATAGTGGTCATGTATTTCTACATTCAGATGAATGGTTTAGACAATATAATTATTATTTTCATGTCAAACTTTAGGAATGCCACACTATATGGATTAATAATATTATGAAGTTTTATGGTTTCGATTTTATTATTTTATTTTTGTCTTTTATCTTTTATATTTCAATTAGCAATTGAGGTAATCCAATTGATCTCCCTATATAGTACAAGGCCATAAATTCAAAAAAATCTTCTATTTCAATTATCCACGAAAATGGTATATGCGTATAGTTCTGATTAAATTTTCTTTCCTTAGCTAAATTGTGAACAAAAAAAAATAGTGTTTTTGGATTTTATGTCTGAATTTGTACTTTATTCAAATATTCTTAGGTTGCTCACCCTGTGGATTTGGCAAACCCTAAAGACGAAAACAGGCTCTACGAGTACAAAGACTACAACTTCAACATCACCATCATCTCCTCCCCCTACTTGGTCAAAACCCGAAAAACCGACCCAAACGATTTCACTCACCCTTACCATCTATTCCTCGACGAATTCGACGAGAACTGGACCACCAAAATCGACACGTTCGACTACATAATCATCTCCGCCGGCCAGTGGTTCCTCCGCCCCACCTATTTCTACCTCAACCGCACCCTCACCGGCTGCCTCTACTGCCCCGAACCCAACATCACCCACCTGCCGTCCTCTTTCAGCTACCGCTTGGCCTTCCAGACAGCGTTCCGGGCAATCAACACCGCCGGAAAATTCAACGGGGTTGCGTTTCTGAGGACGTTTGCCCCGTCTCATTTCGAGGGGGGGCCATGGGACAAGGGCGGGGATTGTGTCCGAACGAGGCCGTTTAGGAGGAACGAGACGGTTTTGGAAGATTTCGGTTTGGAAATGTATAGGATACAGTTGGAGGAGTTGAGAACTGCACAGAAAACTGCAGGGAGGAGAAATGGAGGGAAGTTGAGGCTGTTTGATTCGACAAAGGCGATGTTGTTGAGGCCGGATGGGCACCCTAGTAAATATGGGCATCCGACGGGGGCAAACCAGACAATTCCCAATGACTGCGTGCATTGGTGTTTGCCGGGGCCGATCGATGCTTGGAATGATTTCTTGCAAGAGCTGTTGATAAGAGAAGGCCAAAATTATATTAGATCATGATTCATGAATTATGTGGAATCAGTTTTTAGAATTTTTTTTTGTTTTTTTGTTTTTTTTTTTATCTGCATCTTAATTTGTTGATTTTTTCTAGGAAGGGGAGGAGGGAATTTTCACAGAGACGATCATTTTCTTCTCTTTGGGGGAATTCTCAAAAGCAGGAATCTTCAACCAGTGTTTATAATCTTATATTTTTATATTTCCCTTTCTCGGTACTTTTTTATATTTTAGTTAGGAGAGTTTTACATCAATCGTATTTAAACTTAGGATTAAAGGAAAATTGTCAATGAAAAAGGAGATCTGTTTTGTAAGTAGATGCATGTGAAATGATTTTCAAAATGAAAACATATTATATTCCCCCATCTCGAACCTTCAACACGGCCTCGCCCATTTTGTATGAAATGTGGGCGCGGCCATGTTGCCTTTCTTCTTCGCAAAAACATAGCAGCAGCAGCAGCGTCTCGTGCAAGGGAAGGGCAGGGGAAAGTTAGAAACAAACCAGGTGAAGAACAGTAGCAAAATGCAGCAAAGGAAGCAACAAATCACGCGCGCAACACCCCACAAACTCAGACAAGCATGGCAAGGCAAGAACTCCAACAAATCTTCGACAGAGCTTCAGGAAAACTCAACATACAACAATGGTGGAGCTTCATACCCTTTATACACATCGAATTCAAGTCCATAAACACATAAAAGCAGCTTGAGTTATCAAATTCCATGCTTCAAATCTCACAAAAATCGAACATAAGACATGGATTCAAGAATGGAGGAAAAACTTAACTATTCATGCTCTTGTTCAAATCATCCTCAAACCTTGAAGAAAATGCACAAACGATATCTTAAAAGAACCACAATGAGGAGGGGAACAAGAACATATACTTACCTCTTGAAATGGTTGAAGGATGGAAGAGATTGAGCTAAAAATCTCCAAGGAATGAATAGCCACTACTAGAAAAAGGGGCTTTGGTGACGCCCTATTGTGACGTTTTTAAAAAGGCGTCACAATATACCACCTGTTGTGACGCTTTTTCTAAAATTGCCATATAATAATTAGTTTATTCTATATATTAAATTACTTATTATTTAAATTGATAGTATTAAGACATTTTACTATTAGCGTCATAATATGGTAGTATTATCACGACGTTAAATGAAAAGCGTCATAATAGCCTATATTTATCATGACGCTATAATTTAAAAGTGTGTTAATAGCTTATAAATATGATGAAACTACATTGAAAAGTGTCGATGTTTTCAGCCCAAATTTGGCGCTTCCAGCTAAAAAAAAAGGAGGGAACACATATCCAAGATTGAAAGTGGTGAAACCCTACACTTTATAATTACCAATGCACAGATACGACAGATTGAGAGCTTCAACTTTTCACCCTACACTCTCCGATTTCCAGTTATCAACCACTACAACATCCAGGGGCAGAGTCATGGACAACATCCAGGGGCAGTGTCATGGAAATCGGCGGCCGGCGGGGCTTTGGGAAAAAGGCGAAGCAAATCGGCACAGGAATGTTGAGCACGACAACATCCAGGGGCAGAGTCATGGACACGCTGAAAGGGCAGACTCACACTTTTCGGTATTGATGAAGATTAAAATGATTTTTAGGGCGGGAGATTTGTATAGATTGGTTCATTATCTGATGTTTGAGTGTTGTTTTTTAGGTCATATAGCATATTGGTGAATCAAAATACAAAAGAAAAAAAATCCACACGCATGCCCTTTTATTTTCCCCCAAATTCCCCAAACACATTTTATGTAGCACCCTAACCCCCTGGGTACCACATCCCCCGCACTATAGCCTCGATCCACGTATGAAATGGAAAGTTCATACATAAACCAAAACTATAGCGAAATGGTGACAATAAAAATGACGAGCCAGGCGGGACACTCTCCCCAACAACATCAAAGCGAACATGATAATGAAAGCGGAAGCAGTTAAATCATTCGTACATATAGGTACCATATTTACCGAATAAATACTTATAGATACCACTTTAACTATCAATACATTATCATCTCTTAATAATATATATAACCATGTATCCAAAAATACTAATACCGATCAATAACATGAAATATCTCAAAAGTAATATACATGAAGGTACGGTGCTAGACTCATGAAAATGCAAACTCGAACGACCGGACACCCGCCTAGCACGACCACGCTCAAAGGTACCTGAAAAGTGAAGTATCAGTCTACCGAAGACTGAGTGAGGGGCAATAATATATATATATCACACGTCACATGCAAGTTGTAGCCTCGGGTGAAGACTTTAGAATAAAATAGATATATAATTCAAGAAGTTTAATCTTTGCCCGAGATTACAACCAATCATTTCAACACGTTTATTTATCCATGCTTGTCAATGTCATGAACATGTGGCCCTGGCGAGTAAGGGTAATCTCCAACCGAACTCCCAATCGTGAACAATACGTGATCATGCTTGCTTGCTTGATAAATACGTGATCATGCAATTTATTTAGTGCTCACATAAACAATTTCATGCTTGAAATCATGCAATAACCCGAGGATAACCCGACATGCCGGATTAATCCCCAGTCTCCTTCTTCCTCCGGGTGATAGCGAGTTTGCAAGGCTCGACTATCCACGACATGGTGTGTGTAGAGGACATGACCCTCTAGACACGGAACTCCTTCCACCACTAATCTCCTAGTGGCTTCGGGGGTGATCCCAACAATGTGAGGATAATTCAGGAGTTACCAGTCAGCCCTTGCTTTCCCGGTTGGCTCAAGAATTACCCTCGGGCCCACGTGCAATCATGTACTCGCCAAACTTGCTTGAAATCATGAATTGCTTGCTTGAAATGTTCATGGTTTTGAAATCATTCATAAATATAATACGTTTTGGCCGAAAACTAGCACATAAGGGTTATAGGGTTCGTTTTACCAAAACAAAACCTCACCTTTCTTACAAAGTACAATAAAGAAGTGTTCTAAGGAGCTTGCTCCCCGTCCACGCCCTCGTGACCTGTGCAAATACGACGTATAAACGTGAGACATGACCTAAAATGACCAAAATATGACGAACGACGGAAATGTATCGAGACGACCATGAAAATGCAATGTGGTATGATAACATGTTGTTTCACATCATTTTAGCACATATTATAGCAATTCGGGGTCAAAGAAGTCGTTGGATCGAGGGGTCATTTTCGTAATTTTATGCAGAAACTTTTGTTCTGCAATCCAGGTGGGAACGGCCGTTCCGGTCCCCTTTGCAAAATGGGAACGGTCGTTCCCATGCAACCCCAAAGCGCGCCAACGTTTTTCCCATTTTAAAACGCGCCTAGCCGGGAACGGCCCTTCCGGCTCCAAGGCCAAAATGGGAACGACCGTTCCCGTGGTCGGCCGCCTATTTTCATTTGAAAGGTGGGAACGCCCGTTCCCACAAAGCCTTGAGGCTGGGAACGGTCGTTCCCAGTTTCTGCAACTGGAAAACAGAGCAAAAACAGAGCATGCTCTCGGGGAATGATCAACAAAGCAACCCAAAATCAAATTTCAAGCAACAAAGGTAAGATTTCTGGAAATATTCATGCATATATACTCAAGAAGTGATATTAGAACATTCAAACACTCAAAGCATGTAAGATCATCAGGAATTCCAAGTTTCAAGTTTATGATCAAACTTGATCATTCAAGCCAAATATTCAAAGATTCAAGCTAGAAATCATGCAATAATTCATGTTATGATCGTTTAATCATGCTTCCAACTCCATTTAATTCATCTAGCACACCAAACTCAAACCCTAGTCAATCAATTAAGATCAAAATCATCAACTCATGCAAACCAACCTTAAAGATGGAAAGAAATGAAGAAGGTAGATGAAGAGGATGATCAATTCCCAAATCCTTGAAATATTTCTTGAAATCTTGGTGATTGAATGGAAAGTCACTTTCTTCTCCTTGCTTCTTGATACCGAGAGAGAGCAAATGTGTTTGGCAAAATTTTGGGATAAAATTTGATCAAGAAGGAAGCTTGGAGATGCATTACGTAATTCATCATCCTTGATTTTTGTGACTTATGCTAATTGCCATTTAATCCTTTAATTTGTGAATTTATGCAATCAAGTATATGAGGTTTTAAAATATGATTAATTAGATCTTTGAAAGTTATGCAATTAAGTCCCTAGAGTTTTTAAGGAATATTTAACTAGGGACAATTTGGCCATTTGAAATACTCTCGGCAATTATTTCATGCAATAAATATTTTTTCGTGTCATGAATTAATATTTTCAATGATATGAATTCAAAGAATTGATATAAATAATGTTTCATGAATTTTATAAAATTATGAATGCCGCGTAAGAATACATTATAAATTAAAGAAATAAAATAAAACCTACACTCAACTCACACGTGGCGTGCTTACCTGATCATCCGGAAACCGGGGCGTTACAACTCTCCCCCCCTTAGAAGAATCTGGTCCCCAGATTCTCTAGTCTTGCTCGAACAACTCCGGGTGGAACCGTTTCATTTTATCCTCTGTTTCCCAAGTGGCTTCCTCGGTTTTATCGTTTCTCCACAACACTTTAACCATGGGAATCCTCCGGTTCCTCAACTCTTGGAATTTCCGATCCATGATTTTAACCGGTCTCTGAACAAAAGTTAAATTCGGTTCCAGCTCAACTTCTTCCACGGGGAGAATCGTAGTCTCATCGGGATAATATTTCCTTAATTGTGAAACATGAAATACGTTATGAATCCCCGTAAGACTCGGTGGTAGGTCCAGTCGATAGGCTACCTCGCCTATTCTTTCAAGAATCTCGAACGGACCTAAGTAGCGAGGATTAAGTTTTCCTCCTTTCCCGATCCGGGTGAAACCTTTCCTTGGTGACACCTTCAAGAATACCCGGTCACCAACTTCAAATTCTAGATCTCTTCGGCGCTTATCGGCATAGCTCTTTTGCCTATCTTGCGCGGCTTTCATCCGTTGTTGAATCATTTGAACTTTTTCAATCATAGCTTGAACAACTTTGGAAGGCCTTTCGAATCTTTCACCTTTCTTTACCCCTTCCTGTTTCGACCATTTCCATTCTTCCAAGTCGAAGAACAACGGAGATCGGCACTTTCTTCCATAAAGTAACTCGTAAGGAGCCATCCCGATCGAAGCCTGAAAGCTGTTATTATAAGCAAACTCGATCAAGGGAAGCTGTTCTGACCACGAGTTCTGAAAATCCATCGCGCAAGCCCGAAGAAGATCTTCCAAATACCTGATTAACCTTTCCGTTTGACCGTCTGTTTGCGGGTGGAATGCTGTACTGAACTTAAGTTTTGTACCCAAGACAGCCTATAATTCTTGCCACAACTTAGAAGTAAACCTCGGGTCTCGGTCTGAAACTATGCTCACCGGAATGCCATGAAGTCGAATAATCTCTCTGTTATAGATTTCAGCCAACTTCGGAATCTTATAGGACATCCGGACTGGTAGAAAGTGAGCAGACTTTGTAAATCTATCCACGACTACCCAAATTCCATCAAACCCGCCTTTAACCTTCGGTAATCCAGAAACAAAGTCCATCGTTACTTGTTCCCACTTCCACTCAGGAATGGGTAACGGTTGTAGAAGTCCCGCGGGCTTTTGGTGCTCAGCTTTCATCTTCTGACAAGTCAAGCAATGTTTCACGTACTCTGCCACGTCTCTCTTCATCCCGTTCCACCAATAATATTGCTTCAAATCCTTATACATTTTATTTCCTCCTGGGTGGATCGAGTAGGCTGACTTGTGAGCTTCTTCGAGTAGGACCCGTCTCAATTCTTCAGGTACGACTACTCTATTTTTAAACCGAAGCAACCCGGTCTCATCAAACCCAAACGGACTCTCCGGGTCATCTTTAGCTTTACTTGTAAGCTTCTGCACTTCCGGATCCTTATTCTGAGCCTCAAATAACTGATACTTTAATTCCGGCTGAATTGTGATATTAGAAACCCGAGCCTTTAACACAATCGGGACAACTTCCTCACTTTCCTTTATTTCCAAACTCGATACACTCGCCTTTCTGCTAAGTGCATCGGCGACCACATTTGCTTTCCCGGGATGGTATTTAATTGTACAATCATAATCTTCCAACTTTTCCATCCAACGCCGTTGCCTCATATTCAAATCCTTCTGTGTGAATAAATACTGGAGGCTCTTGTGGTCGGTAAAAATCTCAAAGGAAGTCCCGTAAAGATAATGTCTCCATTTCCCGAGAGCAAAGATCACGGCTGCAAGCTCTAGGTCGTGTGTTGGATAATTCCTTTCATATTCCTCTAGCTTTCGGGAAGCATAAGCGATCACTTTTCCTTTCTGAGTCAAAACACAACCTAAGCCTTCTTTAGAAGCATCTGTGTACACTGCATATCCCTCTGAACCCTCGGGTAAAGTTAATACCGGAGCTGAGACTAACTTTTCTTTCAGAAAATTAAAGCTTTGATCACACTTCTCGTCCCAGACAAACTTAACATCCTTCTTTGTCAATCGGGTTAAGGGTGCAGCAATCTTGGAGAAGTCCTGAACAAATCTTCTGTAGTAACCGGCCAATCCTAAGAAGCTTCTAATTTCCGAGGCATTCTTTGGTTTCTCCCACTTGAGCACAGCCTCGATTTTCGAGGGATCGACTTCCAACCCTTTTCCTGAAATCACATGTCCTAAGAAAGAAACCCGATCGATCCAAAATTCACACTTACTGAACTTAGCAAACAACTGATGCTCTTTTAGTGTCTGAAGAACGAGCCTGAGATGTCTCGCGTGCTCCTCGGCTGATTTTGCGAAAACCAGAATATCGTCAATAAAAATCACCACGAACTTGTCTAGGAAAGGCCTGAATATCCGGTGCATCATATCCATGAAAGCTGCAGGGGCGTTCGTTAATCCAAACGGTATAACCACGAACTCGTAGTGCCCGTACCGAGTATTGAATCCTGTCTTAGGAATATCCTCTGCTCGGATTCGCAGCTGATAGTATCCCTGTCTTAAGTCCAATTTCGAATAAACTTTGGAACCCTGAAGTATATCGAATAACTCCTCGATATGTGGGAGGGGATACTTGTTCTTGATAGTCATCCTGTTCAACTCCCTATAGTCAATGCACATTCTTAAAGTCCCGTCCTTTTTCTTTACAAACAAAACTGGTGCTCCCCAAGGCGAAGAACTCGGTCGAATGTACCCAACTTCCAACAATGCTTCCAGCTGGATTTTTAATTCTTTTAATTCAGCTGGAGCCATCCGGTAAGGAGTTTTTGAATACGGCTCAGCATTCGGGAAAAGATCGATTACAAACTCGATCTCTCGCTCAGGAGGCAAAGAATCCAACTTCTCTAGAAATACCTCGGGAAATTCCTTTACCACTTCGGTGTCCTCTAATTTCACCTGATCTTTTGGCTTGTTCAGAATATAGGCAATGAACCCTGTAGCCCCGTCTCTGACTAATCTCTCAGCCTCTGAAAACGAAAGTAGGGGTACGGTCTTTGAAGTACAACCCGTAACAACCTCTGACCCCAACTGAACCTTTTTAGCCCGACAATCCACGGTAGCACAATGCCTGTATAACCATTCCATCCCCAATATAGCTCCATATCTCTCCATTGGCATAACAATGAAATCTGTCGGAAACTCCCGACCCTCAATCACAACTGGAACATCCCTGTAAACCTGATCCGTCTCTCGCCTACTACCGAAAGGAGTACTAACTAGATAGCGCACAGAACTACACATAACAGGCAAAGACAAAGTAATAGCAATAGAGTGCGCAAGAAAGGAGTGTGTAGCTCCTGGATCAAATAATGTATGGATGTTCGTGCCATGGATGCAAATAATACCTTCAACTACCGCGGCGGGGTCTATCTCTGCATCCTGCTCCTCTCCAGCGAGTGCATAAGCTCGAGCCCTCACAAGTGGCCTCGGTCCTGCAGGTGGTGGATCCTGACGATCCGGACAGCCGTCAACCATGTGCTTGTTACTCCCGCAGATCAAACACAAACCCAACCGGCGCCTGCAGTTATCGTAGGTATGTGTAGGAAGTCCACACCATCTGCAGCCCGGTCTCTGAGGTGGCTGGGGTGGTGCTGGAGCTCTTGGACCTCTCGGAAATGGCCCTGTCGCCTTAAGCTTCTTCCCGGGGTTCTTCTGAGCTGGGGGTGCAGAGTAAATCATCGGCCTCTTCCCTGAGCTCGATCCCTGACCTGCTCTCGAGCCCGAAGCCTGTCCGGTCCGTGCTGTAGCTTTCCTAGCATTATCCGAATCCTCAACTTTTAGGGCATTGGTGGTAGCTTTTGCCCAGGTGCTCGTATTAGCTGCTTTCAAGGCATCCTGAATATCTGGCCTGAGTCCCTGGACGAACTGCATCGCCTTGTGAAAGTCATCATTCGCTACGTTGGGTGCATAGCGAGAAAGTCTCTCGAACTCGGCGATATACTGACCCACAGACCTGCCTCCCTGCTTTAACTCGGTGAACTCTCTCAACCTGCGAGTACGGGAAGCTGGAGGAATATACTTGTTTCTGAACTCCCGTATGAAGACCTCCCAAGTAATCTCTGTCCCAGCTGCCTCCAAAACGATCTGGGTGCTCTCCCACCAAGAATAGGCCTCGCCCTGAATAAGAGTAAGTGTACAGCGAGCCTTCTCCTGACTGTCACAAGGGATAAGCTGCCAAATCCTTTCGATCTCTTTTAGCCACATCTCTGCCTGTATATCGTCTCCCTTATAGAACTTCGGGGGACGCTGGTTCTGAAACTCTCGTAAAATGGCAGAAATGGGGTTCTCCGGAGGTGCTACGGGTGCTGGAGGTGGTGGAGGAACCCTTTCCTGTAACCTCTGATCAATTAGCCCCACTACTGCATTCATAAAATCCTGGGGCTGTGCCTGGGCAGGTGGAGGAGGTGGTGATCTCTCGCGGCGATGATGTCGGCGGTGATGATGCCTGTGCCTCGAGGATCGGTCACTGGAATGTCTGTCGTGCTCCATCCTGAAATTAGATCACTAAACATGCGTGGCTTGATCAATAAATGCAAATGTGTGCACACAATTTCCATAATATCAAGTAGCACATGTTCAAAGAAGATCAAGTAGCTCAAATAATGCGAAGAAATAAGTAACTCAGGTAAGTCAACCAAATGCAGACTCCCAAATACCACATAATCCTATGCCGTGCGACCTAGACTGACTCGACATGACTCGAGAACCTCGGTTTTGCAACCGGGCTCTGATACCACCTGTAGATGTAGCACCCTAACCCCCTGGGCACCACATCCCCCGCACTATAGCCTCGATCCACGTATGAAATGGAAAGTTCATACATTAACCAAAACTATAGCGAAATGGTGACAATAAAAACGACGAGCCAGGCGGGACACTCTCCCCAACAACATCAAAGCGAACATGATAATGAAAGCGGAAGCAGTTAAATCATTCGTACATATAGGTACCATATTTACCGAATAAATACTTATAGATACCACTTTAACTATCAATACATTATCATCTCTTAATAATATATATAACCATGTATCCAAAAATACTAATACCGATCAATAACATGAAATATCTCAAAAGTAACATACATGAAGGTACGGTGCTAGACTCATGAAAATGCAAACTCGAACGACCGGACACCCGCCTAGCACGACCACGCTCAAAGGTACCTGAAAAGTGAAGTATCAGTCTACCGAAGACTGAGTGAGGGGCAATAATATATATATATCACACGTCACATGCAAGTTGTAGCCTCGGGTGAAGACTTTAGAATAAAATAGATATATAATTCAAGAAGTTTAATCTTTACCCGAGATTACAACCAATCATTTCAACACGTTTATTTATCCATGCTTGTCAATGTCATGAACATGTGGCCCTGGCGAGTAAGGGTAATCTCCAACCGAACTCCCAATCGTGAACAATACGTGATCATGCTTGCTTGCTTGATAAATACGTGATCATGCAATTTATTTAGTGCTCACATAAACAATTTCATGCTTGAAATCATGCAATAACCCGAGGATAACCCGACATGCCGGATTAATCCCCAGTCTCCTTCTTCCTCCGGGTGATAGCGAGTTTGCAAGGCTCGACTATCCACGACATGGTGTGTGTAGAGGACATGACCCTCTAGACACGGAACTCCTTCCACCACTAATCTCCTAGTGGCTTCGGGGGTGATCCCAACAATGTAAGGATAATTCAGGAGTTACCAGTCAGCCCTTGCTTTCCCGGTTGGCTCAAGAATTACCCTCGGGCCCACGTGCAATCATGTACTCGCCAAACTTGCTTGAAATCATGAATTGCTTGCTTGAAATGTTCATGGTTTTGAAATCATTCATAAATATAATACGTTTTGGCCGAAAACTAGCACATAAGGGTTATAGGGTTCGTTTTACCAAAACAAAACCTCACCTTTCTTACAAAGTACAATAAAGAAGTGTTCTAAGGAGCTTGCTCCCCGTCCACGCCCTCGTGACCTGTGCAAATACGACGTATAAACGTGAGACATGACCTAAAATGACCAAAATATGACGAACGGCGGAAATGTATCGAGACGACCATGAAAATGCAATGTGGTATGATAACATGTTGTTTCACATCATTTTAGCACATATTATAGCAATTCGGGGTCAAAGAAGTCGTTGGATCGAGGGGTCATTTTCGTAATTTTATGCAGAAACTTTTGTTCTGCAATCCAGGTGGGAACGGCCGTTCCGGTCCCCTTTGCAAAATGGGAACGGTCGTTCCCATGCAACCCCAAAGCGCGCCAACGTTTTTCCCATTTTAAAACGCGCCTAGCCGGGAACGGCCCTTCCGGCTCCAAGGCCAAAATGGGAACGACCGTTCCCGTGGTCGGCCGCCTATTTTCATTTGAAAGGTGGGAACGCCCGTTCCCACAAAGCCTTGAGGCTGGGAACGGTCGTTCCCAGTTTCTGCAACTGGAAAACAGAGCAAAAACAGAGCATGCTCCCGGGGAATGATCAACAAAGCAACCCAAAATCAAATTTCAAGCAACAAAGGTAAGATTTCTGGAAATATTCATGCATATATACTCAAGAAGTGATATTAGAACACTCAAACACTCAAAGCATGTAAGATCATCAGGAATTCCAAGTTTCAAGTTTATGATCAAACTTGATCATTCAAGCCAAATATTCAAAGATTCAAGCTAGAAATCATGCAATAATTCATGTTATGATCGTTTAATCATGCTTCCAACTCCATTTAATTCATCTAGCACACCAAACTCAAACCCTAGTCAATCAATTAAGATCAAAATCATCAACTCATGCAAACCAACCTTAAAGATGGAAAGAAATGAAGAAGGTAGATGAAGAGGATGATCAATTCCCAAATCCTTGAAATATTTCTTGAAATCTTGGTGATTGAATGGAAAGTCACTTTCTTCTCCTTGCTTCTTGATACCGAGAGAGAGCAAATGTGTTTGGCAAAATTTTGGGATAAAATTTGATCAAGAAGGAAGCTTGGAGATGCATTACGTAATTCATCATCCTTGATTTTTGTGACTTATGCTAATTGCCATTTAATCCTTTAATTTGTGAATTTATGCAATCAAGTATATGAGGTTTTAAAATATGATTAATTAGATCTTTGAAAGTTATGCAATTAAGTCCCTAGAGGTTTTAAGGAATATTTAACTAGGGACAATTTGGCCATTTGAAATACTCTCGGTAATTATTTCATGCAATAAATATTTTTTCGTGTCATGAATTAATATTTTCAATGATATGAATTCAAAGAATTGATATAAATAATGTTTCATGAATTTTATAAAATTATGAATGCCACGTAAGAATATATTATAAATTAAAGAAATAAAATAAAACCTACACTCAACTCACACGTGGCGTGCTTACCTGATCATCCGGAAACCGGGGCGTTACATTTTAGATCCTAATCCACCGATTACTCTCTGCAAGAAATAAGAAGCCGACGAAGGTACGTATTATCTGATTTTGGTTTTGTGGATCATCCTTTTTGTGTTTGTATTTTGAGTTTTATGGAAGAAATACGAAGCCAATAAAGTATAAACAGTTTTAGGATTTCATTTTTCTGAAAATTTTGAACTCATACAGATTAAGAGTTTTTATTGAGAATTAATCAAGATTTTTCTAAGGGGTTTCATATTTATTTTAAGATCCATATTGTGAATTCATATTGATTAAGAGTTTTAATGAGTTTCGATTTAGAAAGATCTTGATTAAGAGCTTTTTAAGACGATGAGTTTCATATTTTGAGGTTAAGAGTTTCTAAGAGTTTATATACATATGGCATATTTCGATCTATTGTCAGGACTCTTAAAATTTACAGATCAATTCAAATAGAAATATGGAGACAGGTTCTTCATAATTGGATATGGTAAATGGGCTTTTTTATTTTACCTCGTTGTTCATTTTATTCGACTTTTGTAGGTAGCTTGATTGCTTGAGTGGGTCTTTTGTTTGTAAATTTTGTACTTCAAAGTGTGGGGGAAAACTAAATCGAAGATTTATGGTCCTGATGCTGAAAACAGAAAACTGAAAAGGGAGAGATTTATATTATGCTCTAATGTTTCTCGAAAATTTTATCTAAGTTGCTAACTTCTTCTAATATCTTGCTAATTTTTCTACGGCACCATGAATTTAGGCTGCTTTAGAGGCTCCCAAGATCTTGAATCTAAACAACAGCAAAAAAATTTCAGGACCATACGGTATGTTAGGAATTTATTCTTAAAAAACCTATACATGCAGGTTTGGAATAAGAACTATTTGATCTTTTATCCTCTCAAATGAGGATGTTGTGTTCATTGGTAATGATTGGCACACTGCTTTGCTCCCATGCTACTTGAAAAGTATGTACCAATCTTAAGGAAACTACATGAATGCCAAGGTAATCATTTTTCTTTTGTTTTTCTTATTTTTATTTTTTTAATTCAAAATCAATTTTGCTAGTGCTTATTTAGTGCTAATGCTTGGCTGAATTGAAACCATGTTGCCTTCTGCATCCACAACGTTGCACACCAGGGAAGATTTGCCTTCTCCGACTTTGCCCTGCTCAATCTGCCTGATCAATTCAAAAGTTCGTTTGACTTCATCGATGGGTATGATTCATATGAACAATAATATATATATATATATATATATATATATATATATATATATATATATATATATATATAGTTCAAGTACTGAAGTATCTTCCCTTTAACCGTGCAGGTATGAGACACCTGTGAAGGGAAGGAAAATTAACTGGATGAAGGCTGGAGTTATAGAATCGGATAGGGTACTAACCGTAAGTACACATTATGCTCAGCTTAGTAGTAGTGATTGATATGGTGGATATGAAAGTTCTGGGCAACATGTTTCTCCAAATGGTGGATATTACTGCGTTTCCAGAGGACAAATAATGACAGAAGAAACCTCAAATTCATTATAATGTTTCTTTTCTACACTAGTCACAAACACAAACTTATGCATACCCTTCCTATTCAATTTGGATTAACTATTCTAGTTCTTTACATCTTATCTTTCATTCTCTCTCCCTTTGGCACTTTCTTCTATTTTCTTTGATATAAAAGTGCTTTCTCGCCCTTCCTTTGCAGCTTTTGTTTCTCGTTATGCATCTGGAGACACGGATTTCTCGGGGTTCTGCTTCTGATTGATTTGTGCTGTTAGAAGCATCTAAATTAAGGTATGGTTTTTGGATTTTAATGAGAAACTTGATGATTGATGAGCTGTAGTTCGTTGGATCATTGGTAAAACACTATATGAATATTCCATTTTTTATTCTTTCGAATCTGTCGTTTGTTCTGGTAATCAGGATTGTATGGGTTTGGTGGCTGAATTGATTGAGAAGTTGAGGGTGCTGTGTACCTAGTTTGTGTATTGTGGAGTGTGTGTGTGTGTGTGTTTTCTTGTTTTTGTACTCTATAATGGTCAGTGGTGTGCATTGTGTTAGGTTGTTGGATACCTGATGTTTAGCGGATAAAGTTTGAAACATAGTGCTATTTTCTTTTGTCAAATATTCGCTTAGTTTCACCTTCTACTTTGTGTTGTGTGATTTATTAAGCTAAAAAATTCAACTAGGGTCAACCCAGCCATGTGTCAGTGTTAATAACTGAATTCCTCACTTATAAAATACATTAATGTCTAACAAGTTATTAAGTAATATGATATGTTTGGTTAAATAAAATCAACGTGGATGTATACTTATTTCTCACAAGGGTAAATATATAACTAATAAAAAAAACAACATAAGACTTTGTCAATAATACTTATTTCTTAGTTCCATTACTATGAATTTATTTTCTTGAGTTTTTTGTTGAAATTTGGTCTGTAGAAGTTATGCATTTCATAGCTTTTTGTTCAAAACTGTCCTAAAAATGGTCTTTGAGTGGTGAAGTTCTTGGAATTGGGAATTTGCAATTTCAAGCGGTGAAGTTCCAAAAAGGATTTATATGTCTGTTGAGTGGAGAAACATTATGTATATCATGTCATTCTTTTATGGAAACCTAAAGCTTTTATGCAGGATGTTCCAAAATATTTATAACTATAACAATTTGAAGCTTGATCAATATTTTGTTTTTTGCTTTTTTATTTGGTTAAATAATATAAATTATAGTGTGTTAGATAATTATAATGCTCCTAAATTTTCTTGCAGAACTTGTAAAGAAAGAGAGAGAGCTCCTAAAGTTCTTTTTTTCTCCTTGCTATTCATCTTCAAATATTTGTTTAGTGAAATCTGATTGAAAGCGTGATGGAGTCAGCGTGGTAGTGTACAAGACAATAATATAGGTAAAATATTCTAACCTCCAAATTTAATTTTCTTTCACATTTCAAAATTTGTACATAGTTGATTCAGCTAATATTTATACTTGATTTCCCTTTGAATCTGTCTCACTTGATTTTGCAGGAGAATTATACAGGTTTTTCAGCAGAATATACCAAATTTGCAGGAGATTATACAGGTTTTTCTATGCCTTTTACTCTTTCTTGCCTTCCAATTCTGCTAACCCAAAAAGCGATATTCCCATAATCTTACCTGATGGATCAATAAAACTTGTTAGTCATATTGGATCAGTTCAAATTTATAATCTTGCTCACACAGAAGTTCTTTTTGTATCAAGTTTTAAGTAAGATACTTACCTCTAGATCTCATATAAACACCTCTGTAGGCAAAGTTGTGTAATGATTAAAAAGTATGTTTGATTCATCTAAAACCGTGGCGATTGGTTGTCTTCAAAGTTTAGATCCATCAAAAAGAGTTGGGCAAGTATTGTTGGGAAATAATTGGTTTGAGGTGGTCATCAATGTTGCAGTGGAAGTTGAAGAAGATTTAGTTCGGCCCATATCACATTTCAAAAAAATTGGAGATGCAATTGGGGAGGTTGTTGCATGGCCAAAAAATTTGGTAAGGATCATTCATTAGCTCTACGAAAATTTATTTCATGCCTATTTAATATTGACTACAATAACGGATTTTTTATATAGGTTGCTCTGGCTCACGATTGACATCATTTGTGAAACTTGGTTTGTTTTAGTTTAATTCTTAACTACTGTAAGTAGCCGTCATTTATACTCAACCTTTTCTCATTTTTGTTTTTGTGGCCAATATCATATATTAGGTACAAATTTGGTAAGGATCATTCATTTGCTCTTGAAAATTTATTTCATATGGATTTAATATTGACTACAATAATGATTTGTTTATATAGGTTGTGGCTTAAGATTGACACAATTTGTGAGACTTCGTTTGTTTTATTTTAATACTCAAATGACTCTTAAGTATGTATTGCAAGTGGCCGGCATAGACACTTAACCTTTTGTCATTTTTGTTGATATGGCCAATATCATATATTAGGCACACATTATTGTAACTAATATTATTTTGGATTGGAAATTTCGTGAAAATATTAATACTATGTTACTTGATTTGGTTTTTTTAATTATGATTTTATTATTAATTGCATAACATTATTTATATATATGTTATCATGACATTTTATTCCGTCATAATACACTTTATTGTGATGCTATTTTTTGTCATAATACGCTTTATTGTGACGACTTGCACCATCATATCACACTTTATTATGACACTTTATTGCATCATATTAAGGCCTATTGTGACACTTTTACACCATCATGTTAAGAACTAACATGACGCTTTATAGCGTCATATTAAGACCTATTGCGACGCTTTTAGGTGTCCTATTAACAGGTAGTTATAGTAGTTATATATCACATATGACGCCGAAAAACGTCACAATAGGCTTTAACATGACGCTGTAAAGCGTCACAATATAGCTTCTTTAATGACACTACAAACCGTTACAATATTAGCGTCACAATAACCTATTGTCACGCCTACTTACGCGACGCTTTTCGATAGCGTCAGAACATCGAAAGCGTCACAAAAACCAGCCTATCATGACGCTTTCCGGCGTCACCAAAGCCCCTTTTTCCAGTAGTGAGCGGAGGGTGGGTTTTCTCTTTTCCCTTCTTTCCAGAGATTTTCCTTCTTTCCTTGGCTTTTGAACAAAATGGGGTTAGGGATTTTCGGTAGAGGGTTGAGTTAGGGTTAAGTAGGCTCAAGAATCGGGTCATTTGGTTAAAAAACAAGATAGTTATAGCTAAAACCGTAAAAGGTGGCAAAGCTGCGCGAGGCTCACGTTTCGGGCAAATTTTGATGGTTCAAACGAGCTTAGAAAAATATAAAGCTAGATTCTTTAGACCCAAATTTCGATATGAGTCCAGCGAGGGTTTCAGAATTGGAATCCGAATTCCCAAGCTCAAGATACAGCCTCCGGAACCCACAGTGCGCTAAAAACATTTTAGGCCCTCGAGTCCCAAAATCACAAAAATGGTCAAAGACCACGTCAAACAAGTCCAAAAACATAAAACGAGTATATAAACGAGTCCATAACACATATATCTAATGCATACAAGTTTGCACAAAAATCAGAATCAGATTCGGATGCATATAGTTTAGATTCCAAGTCAAACGGGCAAAACGTTCAAAAATCCAAATAAAACACTTAACAAATAATTCATATAATTTCAAGTATAGCATATAAACATTATATTAAACACATAATCGCATAAATAAATAATTTAAAAGTGCACTTAGCTCACCCATGATGATATAACTGTACGGTCGAAAAGTTGGGTTGTCACAACCTCTTCCTCTTAAAAAGGACCTGTCCTCAGGTCCAAAGCGGGATCTTGATCAACTCTGTGAAAGAAACTCAACTCCACGCTTCCGCTGCACCACTCTAATTCGGTCTTCAAGTGGTTTCTCAGATTTCCAAATCCCGCCACAAGACTTCTACAGAAGGGGAAGTTCTAGTCTTTGACTCGAACCTCTGCTGACCCCAAACTCTAACTAGTCGCTCATGAACGACGAACCTCATTGTAGGAGAGGCTTCCAAGCAGTCTCGATCCCCCACTTCGACCATAAAGGTCTTCATCCTCGAACCACGAAGCTCTCAAACCCTTGTCGAGCAATGAAATCATGAGAAAATGGACCAACTTGTTGATCTCACTGAAATCTCCTTAACCTTAGCAAACCGAACACAAAGTTCTTGGACATTTGCTCCCAGTTCCGATTAGGATATGGAAGTAGTTGGAGAATCCTACCAGTTCTTAATGCTCGATCTTCACCCGATGACGCCTTAGACATTGCTACATAAAGTTTGTAATATCTCTTCTTACGTCAATACATCTTTACCGGTTCTTCAAATCCTCGAACAAACTCGAATCCAAGAGTGGGGTAAGTCTCATGACATTGCTCCTCTTGAGGCGTAGACTACATCTCCCGCTAGCAACACGCAACCAAAGCCTTCCTTAGTGCCTCGATTGTAAACGAAGTAGTCTTGAGTACCCTCGGGTAGGCTAAAGCCGGTGCCGAAGGTAACTCTCTTCTAACGCGTCTTCCCACTTTAAAACCGTGCCTCTTTCTTCTCGAACAAATTTACGATTGTCAATATTTAAGGGAAAGAATCACCTCATATACCCCGTTAACTCGAGAGACTTCTTACTCTGAGGTAATTCTCGGTTTTTCTACCCCGATGCATAGTCGGTTAAACCTTCGCTAAAACCAAACTCGGCGCGAACCACGGAACTCTGGAACAGAATGAACAACCCTTCCAAGCAAGCAAAAGGGGCACTGATCTTCCACAGTTAACCTGTGTAGCTCACGGTAGTCTCTATTCACCCTAAAGTCCCATTTTTTCTTAGCTAGGACTAAAGCACTCCACGAAGAAGTACTCAATGGATGAAACCACCTTCTAAGAGCTCATCGAACTACGCCATCAACTCCAACAACCATTCTAGAGCCACTCGATAGGGAGTCTTCAAACAAGGTTCAACTCCGGGATAAAGATCAACGATACCTCAATATTCGCATCAAGTGGTAAAGAATTCCCATCTTTCAAGGAAACATTAAGAAATCTTACTAAGATCTTTGTCTCTTCGAGCTTGGCTCGATCCCTCGGTTATTCCAAGAGTAAGCCACGTAGCTCATCGCACCGTCTTGGGTTGAACAACTGCTTTCCAAAGGATATAGACGGGCTAGCCTTCAATCTATTACCCGAAAATATTGTTGAGCCCAAACGAACCTCCTAAAAGCAACCACCAACGCCTAAGGCAGCTCCGTACCTCAACAAGGTGCCTTTAAGCAACCACCAAAAGCTCGGCCCTCACAACTCACCAACTACTCGAGCACTCTCCTTACCAAACTCTCTCCAAGAAGAGAGTTCATACCAAAGAAAGAAGCAACAACACAAGAAACAAGTAAACACAAAGAAACAACAAAGAAGGAAAAGTAGCAAATAAGTGGGTTTTCCCGAGAATAAAATATGCATGTATGAGATGCCATGTATGCTTTAGTGTACCTTTCACCATGGTGGTAGTATCGAGTTTGGTGTCTACTTGGGCTTGAGTCGAGATCCCGGAACCACGGCGTTTCAAAGGTCTTAGATTCTTGTTCTCCGGGCAAGTATTCACCTTATGTGCCAACTCTCCGCACCCGAAGCATCATCCCGATTTCTTCCTACAATTCTCCTCCGTGTGATTCGGACCTTTGAAACAAGAGCAACGAATGGTCTCCGATGGGAAGGATGTCGTCTTTGATTACAATAATTGAAGATCTTTATTCTTCTTAGGTTGGTAACATCTTGAGGTCCTTGAGATTTATAATTTGGAAGCTCACCTAGGGGCATGAGTCTCTTACTCGATCTTGAACTCGAACCGGATCCTTGTCCCAAAATAGAGGTATGGGACTTCACTTGTTGTTTATTTAACTCATCTTGAGCTATCTTTCTTGTCTCGGACCAAAGATTCACTTTCGAGGTAATAAAAGTTTGTTGAATATCATTCTTGAGTCACTGAATGAAATTTCGGGCTTTAAGCCGGTGATCCTTGGCGACCTATGTAGTATAAGGCCCCAATTCTTCAAGCTTTGACATGTACTCATTCACCATCTCCAAGTCTTTTTCAAAATCTAAGAACTCTCGGAGTCTTCTTACTCTTTCAATCGGGATATCACAACTTTGAGATTCTCGATGTATCAAAGGCAATTGTTCTTCTCCCGATGATGAGTGTTGGGAAGACATACTGAGAACGAAGTATAATACATCGATGCATGCGTGTAACATCCCGCTCTTTTGGCGTACGAACTACCCCACGTGTTGACCTTTTGTGTGTTTAATTATGTGATTTTGTGCTTTATGTGACCCTATTTTCAACTCTTTAAGAGTTTAGAGGCTTGTTTGCAATTTTTTCTTTTTAGGGGTTTTTCGGTCATTGCTTGTTCGATCGAGATTTTGACCTCTTTGACCCCTTTTATGCATTCGGGGCATCGAAACGAGTCCGTAGACTCTAAGTTTGCCCTATTCTGACGTCGTTAGCTCCTCCTACCGATTGTTTTATGCGTGAGGACCCGGGATAAAATACCCGGATCCTCGTTTTGCGAGCCAAACGTGCCCCAGCTCTCTCTCTCTCTCTCTCTCTCTCCAGCGATTTTTCCTTTTTCTATCACTATTCATATGCACAAACACACACTAGCCGAAACTTGGCCGTTTCTCGACAGATTTCGACGAATGAGTAGTCCATTTCGAAGAGCTCGACGACGTGAAGAGGATGGTACCAAGATCTTAGCCTGATGACCAGCGGTGGCTGAGAAATCGCTGATTTTCAGTCACGCCAGGCGGGTGGTAGCGGGCCACGACTTCGCCAGCCATTTTCGGCGACGGTTCGCGGTAGTGTTGGTACGGTTGAACAGATCTTCAAGTTTTGCAACTTTTGGGGCGGTGGCACGGCCAGCGGGGCTGCGGTGGCAGTGCACGCACCACCTGAAGTTGGTGACCGACGGCGGAGCTACGGTAGCGACGACATTTTCATCGTTCTGGCGACCCATTCCGATGGTTCAAGGTGGTTCCTACCCTTTTTCGACCCCCTGAGTTCATTTCCGCCTTGATTTGAGCTAATTTTGGCCGTAGGTGGTAAGTTTTGGCATGGCAGCGGCGGCGCGGATTGTGGCGACGATTGGAGCTTTTCCAGTGAGTTTTTGGTGTCGGGCCCTTCTGAGAAGTTGCTCAACTCGACGAGGCCGAGCTGTTCTCGTAGGTCCTAGTTCAAGAACCAGCCGTTGGTGGTGGATCGCGACGGCACGTGGCGGTTCAACGCCGATCCAAGCTCTGGCGATATTTTCCGGCTATTACCTTGGGCATTTCGAAGTCCTCGACTTGGGTAAGACAATGCCTTTTATTTCGTTTTCGTTCACCGGTTTGAAAGTAATTTAATCTTGAAGATTTTGGGGTTTCGTATTGTTGGATCTGAAATTGGAGACAATTGGATTGGAATTTTCAGAAATTGATCGAGGATTTGGAACGAGCACGAAGAGTACTTGCATGGGTGTTTTTTTGGGGATTTTTCCGGTACGTTCCGGCGGCTTCGGTGGTAGCGTTCCGGCGGTCTTCGGACAGTTTGTCCGCCTTGTTATGGTGAGTTCAAAGCCACTTTCCATTCGTCAATCGGACACTCGGTTTAATTTCTACGAATTTATTTGTATATTTGGAAAATATTTGATTTAATTATTTGCAATATAATTTGATTGCGATTAATTTGATTTGTCGATTTTTATGAACTCTGATGTATAAGAAAGCTTGTATCAAATGAATTGTGATATATATTGATGTTCTAATTTGCAATTTGAATCCCAACTTGTTGAATTTGTGTTATATGTTTAAATATGAAGCGGTGTTAGTGTAATATTTAGAAAACTAATTTCTTATGTAATTAAATAAACTTGAATGATAATTTGGAACAACGAGTATGTTATGTTTTCATCTATATGAAATTGAAATGTCCCCAATATCACGTTTGTTGTGAATTATTTCGTGTAATTTGAATATTTGAAATTAATTGTTTTAATGTAATAAATTATTTATTGTTGAAATTGTCGATCTATATGTATGACAATGTATGTGAAATTCTATATGGAATGCAACGTGATAAGTATAGATGTTTTAACTTGCAAATTGGAATCCGATATGTTGAATTTGTATTAATTGTTTAGCTTAAGGGGTGTTTGTGTAATTTTCCTAAATATGTAAATTTGTACGGTTTGAATTAATTAAACCTTGTCAATTGATAAATAAATATGCTAACCACGATTTCGATTAAGAGAAATTAGTATGCCTTAGATAACTAAACTTGGAACAATGCAATTAAGATTTAATCACGTAAAATTAGAATTTAATCTATTATATAATATATGAATTGGTTATGTGTTGTATGAAATCTTGAGTGGTTAAATAACTTATCCTTCGTTTGTGCATTCCATGACTTAGTTAGAATTTAACCTGTGACTTCGTGAATTAAATGAAATTCATTGCATGTTATTATATGAATTATTTGGGCTTGTAATACGTGCAATTTGAATGAAATGTGATACGTGAATTTAAATTGGTTATTTTGTGAATGTGCATTTGTGAGCGTTGTTGTGCATCACTCTGTGGTTATTGTTAGGTCTGAGTCTTTATTTTGTGTGTTCAGTTGTCAGGTGCATCGGGGTGATGACAAGTGAGTCGTGCTGGTTCCAGGGTGAACCGTTTGCTTTGCCTTCAGCTCCGTTTGGTGCCAGGTGAGGTTCTTTTCTTTTAGTTAGTACGACCTACAACCCTAAGTGAATTTTGAGCCCGCATGTGACCTATGTATATATATATTTATGTAAATACGTGTTTGATTAGTATTTTGTGGGAATTGACCCGTTTTGTTATGAATCATTTGAAAAACGCTTTTATATATATATATATATATATATATATATATATATATATATATATATATGTGACCTGTATTTTCGTTTGTTTGATTTGAAAAGGGTTGGTGTGTGTGATTTTGAACTAGTGAGTTTTGGACTTTGAAATATGAGTCCATAAAATTCAGAAATTTTGAAAATTTAGATCTTTCTATTTATGACTTATGAATTGGGCCCCGTAGAAGTGGTATGTGATCTCGGGTCGGCCGTGGGGTCACCGAGCTCTCTCATCAACACAACTCCACTTTGGGAGACTTAGCCCATCCTTGGGAGGTCGAGGGGAAGGTAGGTTTCCTTTTGGCCCACGGTAACCCTGTCGGTGGATCGGGTAGGATCCCCCAACTCCACCCTTATGACGAGAGAATCGGGGTTGAGAATACGCATCCTCATCCCCACCCGGAGAAGGAGGTTTGATTTTGAACTTTGTTTGTATTTCGATTTCGAATTTATTTATGAAAGGAGTTATGTTGGTTAGAAGCTCGTGCTCGCCGAGTTATTTCGATTTTGATTATGAATATTATTCGTGAAATGGGGGTGGACTTCTAATTTATAAAAGTTGGTTGATTTTGGCCTTCGGCCTCAAACCCCTTTTTCTTTATATATAGTATCACGGGCTAAAATGATTTAGAATGCAAACACCATGGCCCGGTTCATGAACACTTTAGTTTGAACATGCTATGCTCTTATGTATATGTATGGGTGTGTGTGTTAGCCCCCTCACTAGTCGTCAGGATTGACCCCTCTTCATTGTTTCTTTTTCCCCCTTCTCTTTGTTGAGTTGCAGGTTTGTTTTTGGAGTTCGTTGGAGCTAGGCAGTTGAGTCGAGTCTTTTGTTTTGTCTGAGTTGAATTTGGTCTTTGTATTTGTATATGTCTTGCATACATTTGAATTCCTTATACATTTTAATTTGTATATGTTTATTTTATTCGTTATGTTATATTATACGGGATAGGTTAGGATATCTTCTAACTAGTTGAACCCGTTTTTATTGTATATTATTTGGGATAGGTTAGGACAGGTTCTGACTAGTTGAGCTCATTTTTATTGTATATTATTCGGGACAGGTTAAGACTGGTTTTCTTGAATTAGTTAAACCCGTATAGTTGATGCTAATTTATTATATGAATTGTATCAATTATGTTTGATGCATGAAGTTTTTGAAAGTTCGTATTTTGCATCACTTCCATATTCAAGTTTTGCATCTTTACTATTATACATGGTTTAGGTGCTGCCTAGCTTAGGTTTGGATTTTTGTTTATCTCCCGTTCGCTATGACTTGGCGCGTGTGCGGACTTTCCATTTCGTACAAGTGTCAGGTCTTTGTGACACCCCGTGTTTTCAAGACTAATCAAGTATGGCGTCAAGAGTGTGGTCAGACCGAGAGTTAAGTGATTTACTTGTTTAATTATGTGACTTATGTGAATTGTGGTTAATTATGTGTTTAGGTGATTTAATTATAATTATGTGTGTACGTGACTAACCGTTTGTTCGTTTTACTGTATTTCACACACGTACACATTATTTCTTTTCCCGAGACTCACATTTTTAATTCTCGTAAATTCTCGAATACGTTGCCTACTCTTTTATTTAATTTGGGAACCTAATTCTACCCCAACCGTATTTTAATTCGCGCCGAAACTACACAATATATTGCTGGGAGATTGGGCCCAGAACAGTAGCAGCCCGGGACCACATTTTAAAATTTTTATTATAATACAAGTATAAAAATATTTCTAAAATATTTTAATACAAAGGCGAAAGACTAGCCGGACCTACTCAAGTATGTACATGCAATTGATAATAAATTTTAAATCACTTAAGCAGATAAATATCTAACATGCAATTAACTCTTAAGAACACATAATTTATCATGCTTAAAATAAAACAACTATAAAATATTACCGTACTGCAAACACGGCTATCTAACGGCATTTTTCCTGCTCCCGAATTCACCTCCCGAGAATCCGATACCCGATCTCCTCGTGAAACCGGCAGAGCTTCCATGCAATAACCCCAGGGACACCCTCGGAGTGTGGGCTCCGAAAGTATTTCTCTAAATACTTAGAGAAAATAAAACTTTAAACTAGAAAACCCTTTTCAGGGTTTATTCTCCCGAAATTAGGCGTTTTATACAAACACCTAATTAAAATTAATTCCAAAATAAATCGGAATTAACTAGGAGAAAAGGGATATGGTCTCAAAGCTTAAACTCAGCCAAAACCACCTCCCAAACTTGTGAATGAGAAATGAGGACCCAAGGCCCCTATTTATAGGGGAAAAACCGAGGGTAAAATAGTAATTTCACCCCCCACTTGCGTGTACAACTTGGATACGAAAACCAAGGTGACCACATCGTAGATCTCATAGCCACGAGTTTAATGCCGCCAAGAACGCGGCAATCGGAGCTCTCACGTGCCGCCCAAAGGCGGCGCATGTCATGCACTCTCGGCTAGGGTTTCAAACCCTTGAACCGGTCCGGTTCGACACGTGGCAGATCCTGGTTCTGCCACGTGTCCGGTTTGACCCGGCCCTACCTTTTGACACGACCCGTTGACCGGCCCGGCCAGATCGAATCTGGACCGTCCTTGCGCGCCGATGTGGCGCGATCCTTGCCGCACACATGGCGCGCCACGCGGCCGCCCAGTCAGCGCCACCTGGACCCGCACTTCTGACGTGGCGTGACACGTCAGTGCCACGTCAACATTTTTTTTTTTTTTTTTAAAAAAAAATTTTAAAATTTTATTTTCTCCAAAATAAAATTCCGGGCATTTCCAACTCTTTGGAACTTGATTTATTTTCTTAAAATAAATCCCTTGGCTTATTTTCAAACACTTTGAAAATTCATTTCTCTTTCTCCTTTTAATATTTTCTCTTTGGGTTTTCAATTGGGGCTTGCAGGGGGACCTGCAGGACTAATTAATTTTAGCTCCAAACGGATTAATATATTATCATCTCAGGACAATAATTAATTACCATTTAACAATATTTAATTCCACTAAATAAATATTGTTGCACTCTAAAATTAATTAAATTATTCACGAATTTCTCGATCTAGAATAATTTTGCATTTTACTCATCCGTGTTGATATCCATGAAAAATAAATTGCAACTACTATCATTTATTTTTCATCTCTAATTTGAAATTTATTGATTCACGTTAAGTCCAAATTCTCTGTATGTGAAACACATTCGACATACAACTTCGGTGACGTATCACGCGAAGTGTTTTGGCCAAAGTCTTAATTAGAACTTTTGCAAATCTATTTGAAGGATATCTTTTACCTTCTAGCAAGGCCACAAATTCCTCGATCAATATAACTCTTTAGCGCATTTCATATAATCACCGAATCATACAAAGTATTTTGGCCACCCGTTACCGAGACCTCACTTCAAGTATGTTACAGTGACTAACACTACATGCCTAAAGCCGAAATATTATCAGGATTAAGAGTACAATGCTTTCTGAGATTTTATTCATTTTAGATAGCAGTATAAAATGAATAATCTCAGTGGTCCAGTTCGATGTTTCCAATCCTATTGAAAATCATCAACGTGTTATAATTGGAATCACCATTCCCTATGACGAAAGACTAATCATCTTATATAACCACGTTATAGTCTTGATAAGAACATATTCTTATCTTAGCGACTAGAACTTTAATGACACGTGATTTCGGTATTCAAAGTCTTTTCCTATGAAACACATTTCATATAAGAATACCATCCCACGTCATTAATTATTAATATGTGAAATACTCATAACTTGCTGTAAATTCAGTTTAATTAATTCAACAAATTGAATTTTCAGGGCACTATTCCCAACATATATCACAACACACAAATATCTCTTGCGCGGACCTCGCATTTAACTTTCCCTTTTCTTCTCTTTAATATCACAAGAGATACACATACACCCCATTTTCCTTTCTTCTTCTTTCTCTCTCCTTTCTCCTCTCCTTTTCCCTCTCCATCACCACGTCCGGCACCACCATCCGCCACCTCACCATCATCATCACCTTTCTTTCTTCCTCCTTCTTCTTCATCTCCTTTTCAAGCAAGAGCAAGGAGGCTCAAGACAAGGAAGGTTAGCTCCATCAACTTCGGTAAGAATCCGGTGATCTACGACCACCACAAGTTCAACATCGACAATCTCGTTCCATTTCCGGTAAAATCCCTTTCATTTCATGGTTTAATATATATATATATATACCTGTGTGTGTGTGTGTGTGTGTGTGTGTGTGTGTGTGTGTATATATATGTTGTATTTATTTATGTGGGTTTGGTGAATTGTGGATTGAAGCTTGAGTTTTGATGATTTCTTGCTCCTAGATGCCTCAATACATGTTTATTATATGTATTTGTGAGTTGGTTGAGGTTTGGGATGGTTTGGAAACCATTTATGTCTAGTTTTTTCTGCTGGCGAAGGATCTACGGGCGTGGATTTGTGTCCAGAATCCCGCAGGCCTTCCCACGGGCGTGGATTTTTGTGAAGGAGAAATCTACAACCGTGGATCCTCCCCTGTTTTCTATCTAAGTTTGTTTTGTTCCGTTTACCCCTCAAACGAGATCTGATTGACCTGAATTTTGGACTACTGAAACGTTTTGAAGTTTAGAACATTCTCCAATTGGAATCACCCCAATATCTTTTCTCGTTTGTGAGATATAATCAATTTTTTTTAGTGTCGCCACTTAACCGGAAAACTGCATTCATCCAAGTTTGGGCTACGCCATTTTCATCTCGCTTTGAACCATGATTCCAGCCATATATCCTTGGAAAGTCCTATTTGTCTAGTTTCATACCCAATAAGAAAAACTTAATTCTAACATCTAGAACTCAAGATAATCCCATTTTTCTACAGCTTGTGCATTTCCGAAATCTGTCAACTTTCACTAAACTTTGCCAAAACCTCTCTTCTTGCGTTCCTTTCGCTTCCCCGACCTCTTATGTATTTTTCATGCATGTTATACATGTCTAATTAACTATTATCTTGTCAATTATGCTCCTTGATCCTTAATTGCTCGAACTTGATTGTTTAACTTTATGATCGCCTATTACGTGAGAGCATTAATTGTGCACATGAATTTGATCGCAACAGTTCATGGTATTTTATAATTTATTATATATCGTATCATTTCATAACATGTCACACCACTTCATAAACATTTGTCATGCGTCTTACTTGGTTTCATATTAAGTCATTTCTCACGAGTACACATTGTTCTTTCTCATATACAGTTCGTTTCCAGGGCGGAGACTTCCGGATCGAATAAGAACCCATTTTTCTTATGTTTCTTATTTCGTGGTATTGCAGGTGAGGGTGTTTTCATTCTAGTTATGTATCAAACCCTACAACTCTTATGTGACAAGTTTTGGCCAAAAACCTATATTGATATATCGTTTTTAAAGTAAAGTCATCGAGTAAATCTTTATAGAGTAAATGATTTTCAAGGTTTATGAACGTATTATGTTATTTCTTATGACTTGAAATACTTTGGCGAGATTATGCACATTGATCATGCACATGTTATTGGGCCCCGGGAAAATGTGTGAATGGAGACCGATTCGGCATCGGGCCGACGTATAGCTAAGCCATTGCACAAAGTACCCTTTGAGAATATCCTCGCGCGACCAAGGAGGCAGGAAGGCGGGATATTCTTGAGCCGATGGTCAACCCATCAAAGGAGTGGGTAGGAGTCATGAGCCCCGTCTCGATATTGTTATTATGGGATGGTTCGGGACTGTAGAATCGACCATCATATGGAGGGAGAAGGTTGGAAATTATTATTACTATTAATATGCACACGATTATTATTGTTATGCACCGTGCGGGAAGGCCGGGACACGGATTGTTTTAAGCTTGGAGCTATTATTGGAATTTATGTATGGTATTATTGCTTCCGTGCCGCATTTTGTTTTTTCTTGATTAATTGGTACAGGGTTAGATTCCGTCTAGCCAAGTTATTTTTGTTTTGTCACCCGTTCGCTATGGGTCCGGTTCATGCTTCGATTGTCCATTTCATATGTGGACTAGACCTATAGTGTGGGGGATGTGGTGCTTATCGTCGCGGGTGCTACATCTTAAGGTGGTATCAGAGCCCCAGGTTGTAAAACCGGGGTTTTTAGCGTCGTGTCGTGTCAAGTATAGGTTGAACGACTTAGGAATAACATGTGAACGTGAGCACCTCATTGATCATGAGCATTTGATATGGAAATTGTATTGTTAAATTTGTTTAATTTAAATTCTGTTGAATTATGTGTTGCATTTTACATCAAATATATGCTTAGATGCTAACTATGTGCCATATGCACTTGCTAACTGACATGCATTCATATATGAGTTAAGTTGTGATTTGTAGGATATTATTACAACATCAAACCACGACCAATTTTCTAGATCACAACAACTTGCCATGGACTCTTCTTTCAAGTTTGGGTGATTGAACAAGACTTTGGAAGATTAGTTGTAACATCCCGCTCGTCCGGCCGTTCCAGGTACGCTTCTACGAGAGAGTTCTTTGTGTATTTAATTATTTAATTATGTAATTATGTGCTATTTTAATGCTAATGTGATTATTTGATATTACTTGAATTTGATTATTTAATTTTTAACTTGAATCTTAACTTTTAAGTACGCACGCCTTGTAATTTGCTCTGTATGTGCCCGATTTTAATTCCGTTTCTTGTGAATTTTTGATATATGTGGATTACGTGTGTTATGAACGTGATTATATGCTCGTTACATGTTTTAGAGGTTGTTTTATGTGGTTCTTGGCTCATTTTGTAAAAACGGGATTTGTGAGGGACTTGAGGGCCTAACGCGTTTAGCGCACCTCGTGTTCCGGAAGGCGTAACTTGAGCTCGGGAATTTGGATTCGAATTCCGGAAGGTGCGTTGGACTCATAAGAAAGAATGAAAGCCAAGGAATCCAACTTTGTATTTTTCTAAGCCCATTTGACCCTCTAAAAGTCGACCGGAACGAGCACCTTGCGCCAAACCCATCTTTGTTGACTAGTCTTGAGTTGTGGGACCCACTTTAACCTAACCAAGCCTCTAACCATGACCAATGGACCTGAGTTAAGCTCTCCCTCCCTCCTTTTCAGCCCCATTTCGAACCAACCCTCCCCAAAACAAGAAAAGTGCAGCTCAAAGTGAAGAAGAGAGGAAAAGAAAGGAAAGGAGAAGAGGCCACTCATTCCTTCAAGAATTTGGACTCCACCTTCAACAAATCTCTCCCAAATTAAGAGGTAAGCTTGTTTTTGTGATATCCTTGCCTTTGTGGTTATTTTGATTCCAACTTTGCATGATTTGATCCATGTTTGCTTGAGTTATGGTATGTTGCTTGGAGTTTAGAGCTTTTCTAGATTCTTGAATGTTTCTTGATGAATTATTTTGGTCCCAAGCATGTTATATGACTCTTTGACAACCTATTTGATTTATATGGACTTGGTTTGAGCTTTGGTAAAGGATTCATGAATGTTTCATTTGGGGTTTTGCATGATATTTGAAGAACTTGGACATGTTGATGCATCCCATCCTTTCCCCTCATTTTAGTTCGGTTTTTGGCATGATCTAGGGCATAAATCTTTGAATCTTTGTTGCATATACCTTGTATTATGTGTTAACTTGAGGTTTGTGTGGATTCGATTGAGTTCTTGGTGAGTTTGAGGGAGAAAAATCGAGTTTTGGCCACTGGAAGCAGATCCACGGGCGTGGATTTTTGGCCTTAAGCAAATCCACAGATCCACGGCCGTGGATATGATGTCCAGAAGCTGGGACATTTCTGTCCCCAGATCCACGACCGTGGATCTCCCTTTTGAAAAATATCCACGGTCCTGGATCTGGAAACTTGGAATTTTCTTGCCCGAACCTTGTTTTCTCGCTTGTTTTATTCGTTTCCCTCCCCTATCTTGTTCCTAAGGTGTTGAATACTTTCTTATATGTATGATATGTGATTCCATGAATTGTGATTGCTTGTCATTAATGTGTTACATGTTAGGATTATGTGTTATGTGTGTCATATTAAGTTTATGGATTCGTTTGACGTGATTTGCTCCTTATGTGATTCGATATGTACCCTTAAGTGCATGAATGACCTTATACTTGGTTTACTTGCCGTGCATGCGATCTCCTTTCTCCTATATGAAGTATATGCCTTGTTTATGAGATTATATGACGTGTTTTATGTGATGCATGAGGCTTGTGAACTTGTTAATTTGAAATAGGTGAGTTATGCTTCAATGCGACTTGGTGTGAACTCATATGACCTAAGTGCTACTTCGTTGCATTCCTTAAGCATCATACGCACCCATATGCATATGTCGAGCGTCTAAGTGGTTCATTTTGAGTCTAAGTTTACCTTGTGATCTTTGCTTTGCTTTTAGGCGTGCCCCGTGGTTGAAGAGACGGTTTCTTAGAAGGGTTTGTGTTTACTTCGTCTGTGTGGTCGGCAAGGTGAGGTTTTGTTCTTTTAGTTATTACGACCTACAACCCTAAATGTGTTTGAAGCCCGCATGCGACATATACATATATATGTATATAGATATGTGTATGATATGTATTTTTTGGGAATTGGCCCTTTTGTTATGAAACGTTTGAAAAACGCTTTTATGTATAAGTAAGCTCTATTTTGTCTCTTTGCTTTGAAAATGGGTTAGTGTGTGTGCGTGTTATGTTTTGGCGAGATAAGCTTCGTGTAAGTGTAAGTGTAAGTTTGGGCCCCGGAGTTGTGTGGTTCGGGAGACCCGAGACGATCATTGGGGTCGCCGGTTGCAACCCCAGGACACTTCTCCACTTTATAGGATCAACCCGAAACCCACTCGGAGGGAGGTGGGGGACGGAGTCCTTGGGCGTGAGTGTCATGAAACTCACTGCCCTAACGTATAAGCGTGGATGCAAAGGGTGGCCACCCTTCCATCACATGGAGTAAGGAGGTATGTGTTTGTGTTTGTTTTAAGTCTTTGTGTGTTAAGCTTCGAGTTTTATCTTGTGAAGGAGGTTGGTTGTGCACTCGTACTCGCTGAGTGGTGTATGTGTGTGTGTGTGTGTTATGTTTCTGTTTATGATTAATGAAACGGGTGAGGACTTCTAATCTTTAAAATTGGTTGATTTTGACCTTCGGTCCTAAACCTTTTTCTATATATATGCTATCTGTAACGCCCCCACCCGTACCAGAACAAGAGGAGAGCGGCGTCTCAACCCCCGCACTGAAGCACCTCTCAAGTAATGGAGTGAGCCATCACTCAAGAATTACTCCAGCGAACGGCTGTCTATCAGAACTATACATGTACAACGATGTGGCTATGCAGCGGAAAATCAGAGTATTTTAAAACTTTTCAAAACATGTGCGTGATGGCATGTAACAAGCAAGAACATATTGATCGTGTAAGAGAGACTCGGCATATCAGAACATATAACAGATTCACATATAAGTACCGATATAGCAGAGTTCAAAATATCGAGAACAGAGTAGCAGAAAGAGTATAACAAAGATACGCAAGTATTCCGAAACATATACAGAAACATAAAGTGATGCAGCCATAAAACATATGCAGGACACAAAAGAGGAAGTAATACTAAGTCCTGACTGAAACAAAAATGACAATCTAGAGCTTCAAGATACCTCTAGACTGCGGCTGTAAGACCTAAAACCACGAGGCAAGAAAACGGGAGAGGTATTAGTCAAAAGGACTAAGCGAGGGAATACTTTAAAGAAAGTACTGAATTAAAGAACTTGAAGTAAAGTTCGAAACTGTTAAATGCGATGCTTTAAAGAAGAACTCGAAACAAGTTCGGTTGATAAAACTCTTTGAATGTGATGCTGTAAAAGAATGCACGTTATAAAACATTTTCATGAATGCTATCACACGCGCACACATATGCTGTTGATGGTTCATAGTTCTTTCATAAAACGGGATAAGGGTAAAGTGAACTTTTCCAGATATGAACCATCCTTTATGAAACAGAATTTTGCCCGCAAGCTAGGCTCCTCCATCCTTACTCCAGAAAACATGATTTGGTTGAGCATCGGACCAGGATCAACAATAATTCCACGTATAGTAGAGTATCGGACCAGGATCAACAATAACCCCACATAAAGTAGAGCATTGGACCAAGGTCAACAACAACTCCGCACACAGTAGACTATTGGACCAAGGTCAACAACAACTCTTACCAACACATACAAACATGCACCATCCTCCACCGGTTGTCACTTCGGGTAGCTAGCCCTAGGCGACCTGTAAACATGTAATGGGAACAGATTTGCTGTCCGTTCCCAGACAAATTGTCCTGACTTAACAAACCTCCTGTTAAAAGTCGGTGTCAATAGTCTAAGTGTGGCGGCCGGTATTGGTGATGTCGTTGGCGCTCACCTCCCGAGCATCACCTCCACACATAACCGCCGGGCCCAAACTGTAAACTGTATGCTTGCATTTAAGATTAGCAGTGACCAGAGTATCACTCCAGTATGCTAACTAAACATGTGAAACTGTAATTGTAACATATGATGCTGTCTGTAAAACATATGATTCTGTCTGAAAACATGTGATTCTGTCTGTAAACTGTACTTTAAAACATATGCAAAACATGTAACTGTCTTTGAACAAGAATGCAGAACTTTGGAAAACATGTGCTATAGATCAAGATATACTATTAAAGTATGATGATCCTTTCAAGAGAATGTCCCGATAAAAGGGATAGTTCAAAACGAGGTTTAGCTTTGAATTTCAAAACATATGATACGATAGTATAATCGTGGTTCCAGTTGGAAAACATTTATAACTTCACCTCACCTATCAGTAACAAAGGTAGGTAGACAGATTATGCGGTGCCCTGGGGATCCCAGTGCTCAACTTTAACTCCTGTAGGTGGCGTACTAGAGTGAGCTTAACAACTAAGACCCACTACTAACCAAGATGCATATGAAATGCAAGAAACAAATGAACAAGGAACATGTAACACAAGAGAGTAATACCATTTAAGGTATTCAAGAAAGGTAACACACAAAGGAATACGTCAAAGTGAGTTACTCTTAACGTTAGACTATGATCTTACTATAACCGAGTAAGCTTTAGTCAAATTATGAATCCTATCGTAAACCTTAGGTTAAGAAACAAGTCCACGAAAGAAAACACATTTTGAAAACACATTTTAGACCCTGGATATGGAAACCCTAGGTGCAAATGTCTATAGAGAAAGCACAAGTTTTAATTTATTTTTACTATTCAAAAGCACTATTCAAAAGTACTATTCCAGATTACTATTCACGATTACTATTCACAGGTTACTATTCACATGTCGGGTCAAAGGGTCGGGTCAAACCCCTTACTATACACACACCCACACACACACGGTACACACACACACCATGCACGAACACACACACACACACGGCATGCACACACACACACACCCTAATCAAATTATGATCTTGATTATAACCTATAGTTTCAAGTTCATGTTAATATAATCAAGTGTGATCTAGGTTAAAGGTATAACCTATAGTTAAGAGATCCAATTAAGGTATAAGATCAAGTTATGAAACACTATTCTATCTTAGGTTATAACATGTGACACTATTAAAGTGTATAACATAATCAAGGCACTAATCCATTAATCCAAATCATACCATAAGCTCAATTCATAATTCAAGAGTCATATAACAATGTGACAACATGTCACAACATATCTCATATCATATCATATCATATATCATGAACCTTTAGGCATGTAACATGTAACAATTTAATTCCATATCAACATGTAACAAGTTGTGACATAATAAATTGTAAATCACTATTCCATTAGCTAACATGCATGAACATAATTCAAATTCCATAATCATGCATCAATTCTCATAATATAACAACCATATCACATGATCAAAGCATATACTAGAGCAATTGATAACATATTCAAGCATATACTAAACAATTAAAACATATAAACAACTATACAAACATATCATGAAAACTATATAATAAATGCATAAAATAAAATCCTATATGGCTTAGGGAAGACCCTAAGACCCAACCTAAACATAATATAAACATACCATAACATAAAAACATAAACTAAACTAAACATAACATAAAAACAAAACAAACTAACCTAGCTCTAGTGGGGGGTGCCGACGGCAAATAGGGGGAGAGGGAGAGAAGAAAGGGTGTTGTTAACACAACTTTGAGCAAGGATTCAAATGCCATGAGAGGGGTATATATAGGTGTGAAGAAGCCCCTCACCTTGCAAATAGAAATGGCTTAAGGGTAGGAGAGCAAAACAAGAGTTCATCCACTTGTATCTTCTAGAAGCTTTAGGGATTAAGAAGGTAAAAATGGGGCTGCTGGGGGTATTTCTGTAATTTCATCCCCCAAGGCTCGAGGATAAGTGGTTGGAAGTTTAACCATTCCGACGGCAAGAAATTTAGCTTCGAAACGCATATTCATTCGTCGAAATCGGATTTACCGTTTGAAAGATACATTAGTTTTAGTGAATAAAAGTTTTGAGCTCGAAACTCGACATGAGTGAAAAACGACTTTCTAGAATGATTTTCAAGTCCGGATTGCTTCCAAAATTCAAGAAATAAATCGAGAAGCGTTTTGAGTCCAAAATTGACTATAAAACGTTTTACTGTTAAAAAGTTGAAAACGTAGGATGAATAGTGAATTCTCACGTACGAACGTACGCTTCAAAATTTCAAGCTAGGGTTTGAATCAAGAGTTGTAAAACATCTCAAAAATCTTGAAATAGCTCAAGTAGTGCAAATCTGAAGAGAAAACATTTTCCGAATGAAAACCGTTCGTAAAAGGAATAGTAAACTAGGGTTTTCAAAAACGTTTTCAATAAAACAAAGTTCCAGAATGGATTTCCAAGCTAAGAATGATTTCAAAAGACTCGTCTCGACTCAAGGATCGATTCGACTGTAACTTGGGTAGAAAAAGGTATCAGAATCAAAAGCTCATTTTCTGATGAATAGTAACTTTGGTCGGTAAGTTCCAAAAATACCTTTATGGCTCAAGAAAGACTCTCTGAGCTCAGGAAACAAGTTCAAACAATTGGGAAACATGTGTGATGAACCTCTAGGGTTCGAGTAGTAATATGAACAAGGTAGGCTCGGGTTATGAATAGAAAACTGTATCAAAGGTCAAGAATTCCCACTTAAAACATGTCAGAACAAATACGAGCACCAAGTTCATGTAAGAATGCAATGCATGATGATTCAAAAAGTTGGATCATGGTCTATAAACGCTTTACCACTGCCTTAACTTACTGTTTTCATCCAGGCCCTGTTTTGGGCTGTTACAATCACCCCTCCTTAAAGAGAATCTGTCCTCAGATTCTTCCGCTGTAACTGCAAACAACTCAGGGTGATGTTTCTGCATTTTCTCTTCTGTCTCTCAGGTTGCCTCTTCTGTCCCATGTCCCTTCCAAAGGACTTTAACCAAAGGAATCTTCCTATTCCTTAACTCTTGAAACTTCCTGTCTAGAATCTTAGCGGGCTTCAAAACATAAGTCAAATCCGGTTCCAACGGTATCTCCTCCATCGGCACAACCTCTGTCTCATCCGAGAAACACTTGCGAAGCTGAGATACATGAAATACGTTGTGGATTCCTGTTAGACCTACAGGCAAATCCAATCTGTAAGCTGTCGGTCCGACTCTCTCTAGTATCTCATACGGTCCAACATATCTCGGGTTTAACTTTCCACCTTTCCCAATTCGGGAAAATCCTTCCTTGGCGATGCCTTTAGAAATACCTCTTCGCCCACTGCGAATTCCAAATCCTTTCTTCGTCGATCCGCATAACTCTTCTGCCTGTCCTGGGCAGCTTTCATTCTCTGGCGAATGATCTGAATCTTTTATGTCGCTTCTCTTATCCATTTAGCTGAATTCACTCTGATCGGTCCTTCCTCAGTACATCTCGCTTCATCCAAATCTCAGTATAACGGGGATCTACATTTCCTCCCATACAGAGCTTCATACGGAGCAGCTTTAATAGAAGCTTGATAACTATTGTTGTATGCAAACTCCACAAGAGGTAAACAATCTTTCCAACTTTCCTGGAAGTCTAAAGCGCAAGCTCTTAGCATATCTTCGAAGTATTTGATCATCCTTTCTGATTGTCCATCCGTCTGAGGATGCGCTGCAGTACTGAAGTTCAACTTCGTTCCCATCAAAGTCTGAATTTCTTTCCACAAGTGCGACGTGAATTTTGGATCTCTGTCCGAGACTATACTGTTCGGGACTCCATGTAATCTAACAATCTCTTGTTGATACAGATTTGCCAACGTGCTGACCTTATCCGTCGTCTTAACTGGCAAAAAGTGTGCTGACTTTGTCAATCGATCAATGATCACCCAGATACTATCTTGTCCTACTCTGACTTTGGGTAATCCAGTGACAAAATCCATCGTGATTTGCTCCCACTTCCAAGTCGGAATCGGTAATGGTTGCAACTTCCCACTCGGCTTTTGGTGCTCCGCTTTAACTTTCTGACAAGTTAAGCACTTCTTGACATAGTTGGCTATGTCTCTCTTCATTCTGTTCCACCAGAAATGCGTCTTAACATCTTGATACATCTTAGTGCCTCCGGGATGTATCGTGTACTTAGTCTTATGCGCTTCGTCGAGAATTTCTTTCCTCAAAACAATTGGTACACATACTCGACCTTTGTACCTCAATATTCCATGTTCATCAACCTTGAACTTGGTCTCATCATCTTTCTCCTTAGATTCGAGACATTTCTTGATCCACTCATCGTTCTTCTGTGCCTCCAGCACTTGTTCTTTCAAAAGTGATATCATCACAACGTTCGCGACTCGAGCTTTAGTTATCACCTCCATTCTCTCTCTTCGTTCAACCTCGGGGTTGGCAGAAATCTGTGCCAAACGAACTTTCCTGCTTAGAGCATCTGCTACAACATTCGCCTTTCCTGGATGGTATTGAATAATGCAGTCGTAATCCTCCAGAAATTCCATCCATCTCCTCTGTCGCATATTCAACTCCTTCTGAGTGAATAGATATCGCAGGCTCTTATGATCAGTAAAGATCTCAAACGTAACTCCATACAGGTAATGTCTCCACTTTCCCAGAGCAAAAATTATCGCGGCTAACTCCAAATCATGAGTCGGGTAGTTGACTTCATGCGTTTTGAGCTTCCTTGATGCATACGCAATCACTTTCCCATTCTGCATCAAAACTCCTCCTAGTCCTTCTTTCGAAGCATCAGTGTAAACAGTGTAACCTTCTTTTCCTTCTGGTAATGCTAACACGGGTGCAGTTGTTAGCATCTCTTTCAATCTTTGAAAACTTTGCTCACACTTCTCCGTCCATTCAAACTTCCCTTCTTTCTTAGTCAACTTAGTGAGAGGTGTAGCTATCTTTGAGAAATCTTGGACAAACCTCCGGTAGTAACCAGCTAATCCCAGAAAACTCCTCACTTCTGAAGGATTCTTCGATGACTTCCAATCCATAATCGTCTCGATCTTCGAGGGATCTACTTCGATTCCAGATCCTGATATGATGTGTCCGAGAAACGTAACTCTCTTAAGCCAGAACTCACATTTACTGAACTTTGCATATAGCTTGTGATCCAGCAAAGTGCGTAACACGATTCGAAGATGTTCAGCATGTTCCTCCGGTGTCTTCGAAAATACCAAGATATCGTCGATGAAGATCACTACAAACTTGTCAAGAAACAGCTTGAATATACGGTGGATCATATCCATGAATGCAGCTGGTGCGTTCGTCAAACCAAACGGCATTACTACAAACTCATAATGTCCATATCGGCTGTTGAAAGCAGTCTTCGGAATATCTGCTTCCCTGATCTTCAACTGATAATATCCTTGTCTTAGATCTAACTTGGAGTAGACCTTTGATCCTTGTAGTATATCGAACAGCTCTTCGATATGAGGGAGAGGATACTTATTCTTGATTGTCATCCTGTTCAGCTCCCGATAGTCAATGCATAAACGCAATGATCCATCCTTCTTTTTAACGAAAAGCACAGGCGCTCCCCACGGCGACGTGCTCGGTCGAACATATCCAGACTCAATCAACTCGTCCAATTGCTTTCTCAGTTCATCTAATTCAGTTGGAGCCATTCTATAAGGTGTCTTTGAGTACGGCTCAGCTCCTGATATCGTCTCGATCGTAAACTCCAACTCTCGGTCAGGAGGTAACGAATCCAAATGCTCAGGAAACACATCTAGGAACTCGTTCACCACTTCCACTTCTTCGATCTTAAGTTGATCTTTCGGTCTATTCAAAAGATAAGCCACAAATCCACTAGCTCCTTTCTGAATCAACTTCTTAGCTTCCATCGAAGAAATCACTGATAACTTCTCAACTTTCCCTTCTGATGTCCCACTTTCATCTTCTTCCAAGATGATCTCTTTCTTGTAACAATCCAACTTAGCTCGGTACTTAGACAACCAATCCATACCAAGTATAACATCGTATCTTGTCATCGGCAACTCAATAAGATCCGTCGGGTAACAACGGGTACCAATACATATAGGGCAGCGTTTATATACTTGATCCGTAACAAGGCAAGTTCCCAAAGGAGAACTCACTTCAAATTTATATGGCAAGTATTCAAGCGGAAACTGTAAATGCGCACATAGTTTAGAAGCAACAAATGAATGCGTAGCACCAGGGTCATACAAGACCTTAACTGGCGTGTTAAGAATGTGCACAATACCTTCCACAACAGACGAAGGATCAACCTCCTCCTTACCATCCAAAGCATAAGCTCTGCCTTTGACCACCGGTTTGTTCGTCGTACCCACCACTGCTTTTCCTTTATCCTGGACCCCAAATCTCCTGATCTTGTGCGGGCAACTATCCATCTGGTGCTCAGGGGAACCACACGCGAAACACTGTCCAGCTTTCTTGCGACAGTTCTCCTCAGTGTGTCCCGTTCGGCGACAATATCGGCAAACAATTTCCTCTGGACCTGGCTGAGGTGCTCTCTGCTGTTGTGGCGCCTTCTGATACTGCTGTGGCGCTTTCTGCTTCTGTGCTTGTTGTTTCGGTGGAGCATTCTGCTGCTGACGCTGTGGTGTTACCATTGGCCTCTTTCCAATTCCTTGGAGAAAAGATCCGGAAGGTCGCTTATTACCTTGATAAGGCTTAGGGTTAGAAGGTCCTTGACGGGTAGTAGTTATCTTGATCTCCTTGTGTGCAGCCTCAACCCTTAGTGCTCTATCAACCGCCTGGTTGTAGGTCTCAATAACCAAAGATGCAAGTGCCAACCGAAGTTCAGGCTTCAGTCCATCGATAAACCTCTTCGTCTTGCGACGCTCATCATTCAGAATATGAGGCGCATACTTGATCAGCCTCCCAAACCTAGCTTCATACTCCATCACATTCATAGTTCCCTGAACCAGACTCATAAACTCAGCCTCTCGTGCATCACGAGTCACTTGAGGCGTATACTTCTGCTGAAACTCTCTGATAAACTCATCCCAACTTCCTTCAACGTTATTTTCAATCCACATGTGCTAAACGTGCTTCCACCAATTGTATGCAGCTCCTTCCATAAGAAAAGTAGCATACCGAACTCGTTCACGATCCTCTGGGTAGATCTCCATAGCCTCGAAAATCTTCTCAAGACTGGTAATCCAATTCTCAGCCTTTAGGTCGTTCGGTTCTCCATAGAACTTAGGCGGATTCATCCTCAGAAATTTTTCCAATGACCTTTCATTAGGAGGATTATCTCTCGGTGCACAAGCCCTCATAAATTGTCGTAGCACATCCCTTAATTCCGGAGTTCTTTCTCTTTCAGGGGGTGGCGTGACATTTCTTTGGGGTGGCAGTGGTGGTACACGATTCCGGGGTGCTCTTCTCGGTGGCATGTTGTTACTGAATTCATAAGCATTCAGATACATATATTCGATGCATGACATATAATGATTCACAGAATCCGTAACCACGTATTCACATTCTCACGTAGTCACACATAAGTATGAGAACAACACATTCCCATAACAACATGTCAGCAAAGATTCAAGATCTCCAAACATATCATATAATCAGAAACAATTGTCAGACAACATGTAAACGAGAACAGAAGCTCGGGTAACATATCAACATATCAGAAACATGTATAACATATCCCAAAACATGATCAACATGTAAAACGGGAACAGAACGTGTACTGTCATATCAACAAGAACTGTAACATGATCAACATATCCAGAAGCGTATTCAACATATCAAGAACAATAGCATGCTAACAATAAATGAAATGGCATGATCCTATCAACGGTCCTAATGGTATCTTGAAGCAACTATAAGACTCATGCAATGACAGTTATGGAAAGCAGTAAACAGATATTCAACATAAAGCCGAAAGTGTTATAACTGTGCAAGGTTTGGTAAAATTTACTACAGGCCACATGTTAACAGTATTAATTCAAAATGGGGAGGACCCGATACTATCGAGTTGACTCCCTTACAGGCCTTACCAATCCGTCCAACCCTGCTGAAGATAACCTAGTAGGTACCAAGTCATCTGAACCGTCATCCGTGGTGCCAAAAGTCGGGGATCATCTACCAGAGCTATACATCCCCTCATCCAAAAGTCAGTCCTGAACTGTCCCGGCTATACGTCTGCCATCCATAGATAGATATATATGCATCAGTACTATATACAGAAATCTCCCATCAGCAATCAACCCTGATAACTGTGGTCCAAAGAACCCCTGGTGGTGTCATCAGAAACGGCAACGACCTCACCCTGTCCGTGTCCTGCTGGCTCATCTCCGCCATCATCATCATCATCAGATCCTCCATCGTCTCCATCAGACTGATCCTGCATAGGCTCGGGCTCCTGAGAGGCCTGACTGACATCCTGACCCTCGACCTCCTCAACTGCCTGCTCATCGGATAAGTGATAGGTATCATACAGGCGAGCTCTCACACGGGCACGATAGTGCTGGTGACGCTCCATAGAGGTATCACGATCGATAGTCATCTGCATAAGATCTGCCTCCAGCTCAGCAATACGAGCAGCCCTCTGATCGGCAATATGAGTCATCTCTGCAGCATGCTCACGAGCGATGTCCGTGTCAATCTGGTACTGCAGTGACTGATCCTGATATCGCAGAGACTCTAACCTGACCTCACGGGTCCTCTGATACTCCTGAAAGTAACCATCTCTCTCAGACTCGAGATAGTGCACAACTCTGTTAGGATAGGAATACCCAGGTCTGCCACTGTTCCTAGACCTGCGCCAGGTGTAGAAACGAGTGCCTCCACGGTGAGAAACTGCCACAGTACGCGGGGCCTCAAACTGCTCAAAGAAAGCCTCATCCATCTGCTGATTAGGATCCTGGTGTGGCTGAACTGCCATAGTTATACAGAAGATACCACAGATATGAAATCCAGATAACAGAACCATGCAATCCCCAATAATCCTGTCTCGATGCAATATGAGAATGATCCTGGATGCAATGCGTGAACAATCCATGATGCAACATGAGAGCAATCTAGGTTAAGTCTCTTCTTACTTAACCCGATGCTCTGATACCACCTCAGGCTGTAACGCCCCCACCCGTACCAGAACAAGAGGAGAGCGGCGTCTCAACCCCCGCACTGAAGCACCTCTCAAGTAATGGAGTGAGCCATCACTCAAGAATTACTCCAGCGAACGGCTGTCTATCAGAACTATACATGTACAACGATGTGGCTATGCAGCGGAAAATCAGGGTATTTTAAAACTTTTCAAAACATGTGCGTGATGGCATGTAACAAGCAAGAACATATTGATCGTGTAAGAGAGACTCGGCATATCAGAACATATAACAGATTCACATATAAGTACCGATATAGCAGAGTTCAAAATATCGAGAACAGAGTAGCAGAAAGAGTATAACAAAGATACTCAAGTATTCCGAAACATATACAGAAACATAAAGTGATGCAGCCATAAAACATATGCAGGACACAAAAGAGGAAGTAATACTAAGTCCTGACTGAAACAAAAATGACAATCTAGAGCTTCAAGATACCTCTAGACTGCGGCTGCAAGACCTGAAACCACGAGGCAAGAAAACGGGAGAGGTATTAGTCAAAAGGACTAAGCGAGGGAATACTTTAAAGAAAGTACTGAATTAAAGAACTTGAAGTAAAGTTCGAAACTGTTAAATGCGATGCTTTAAAGAAGAACTCGAAACAAGTTCGGTTGATAAAACTCTTTGAATGTGATGCTGTAAAAGAATGCACGTTATAAAACATTTTCATGAATGCTATCACACGCGCACACATATGCTGTTGATGGTTCATAGTTCTTTCATAAAACGGGATAAGGGTAAAGTGAACTTTTCCAGATATGAACCATCCTTTATGAAACAGAATTTTGCCCGCAAGCTAGGCTCCTCCATCCTTACTCCAGAAAACATGATTTGGTTGAGCATCGGACCAGGATCAACAATAATTCCACGTATAGTAGAGTATCGGACCAGGATCAACAATAACCCCACATAAAGTAGAGCATTGGACCAAGGTCAACAACAACTCCGCACACAGTAGACTATTGGACCAAGGTCAACAACAACGCTTACCAACACATACAAACATGCACCATCCTCCACCGGTTGTCACTTCGGGTAGCTAGCCCTAGGCGACCTGTAAACATGTAATGGGAACAGATTTGCTGTCCGTTCCCAGACAAATTGTCCTGACTTAACAAACCTCCTGTTAAAAGTCGGTGTCAATAGTCTAAGTGTGGCGGCCGGTATTGGTGATGTCGTTGGCGCTCACCTCCCGAGCATCACCTCCACACATAACCGCCGGGCCCAAACTGTAAACTGTATGCTTGCATTTAAGATTAGCAGTGACCAGAGTATCACTCCAGTATGCTAACTAAACATGTGAAACTGTAATTGTAACATATGATGCTGTCTGTAAAACATATGATTCTGTCTGAAAACATGTGATTCTGTCTGTAAACTGTACTTTGAAAACATATGCAAAACATGTAACTGTCTTTGAACAAGAATGCAGAACTTTGGAAAACATGTGCTGTAGATCAAGATATACTATTAAAGTATGATGATCCTTTCAAGAGAATGTCCCGATTAAAGGGATAGTTCAAAACGAGGTTTAGCTTTGAATTTCAAAACATATGATACGATAGTATAATCGTGGTTCCAGTTGGAAAACATTTATAACTTCACCTCACCTATCAGTAACAAAGGTAGGTAGACAGATTATGCGGTGCCCTGGGGATCCCAGTGCTCAACTTTAACTCCTGTAAGTGGCGTACTAGAGTGAGCTTAACAACTAAGACCCACTACTAACCAAGATGCATATGAAATGCAAGAAACAAATGAACAAGGAACATGTAACACAAGAGAGTAATACCATTTAAGGTATTCAAGAAAGGTAACACACAAAGGAATACGTCAAAGTGAGTTACTCTTAACGTTAGACTATGATCTTACTATAACCGAGCAAGCTTTAGTCAAATTATGAATCCTATCGTAAACCTTAGGTTAAGAAACAAGTCCACGAAAGAAAACACATTTTGAAAACACATTTTAGACCCTGGATATGGAAACCCTAGGTGCAAATGTCTATAGAGAAAGCACAAGTTTTAATTTATTTTTACTATTCAAAAGCACTATTCAAAAGTACTATTCCAGATTACTATTCACGATTACTATTCACAGGTTACTATTCACATGTCGGGTCAAAGGGTCGGGTCAAACCCTTACTATACACACACCCACACACACACGGTACACACACACACCATGCACGAACACACACACACACACACGGCATGCACACACACACACACCCTAATCAAATTATGATCTTGATTATAACCTATAGTTTCAAGTTCATGTTAATATAATCAATTGTGATCTAGGTTAAAGGTATAACCTATAGTTAAGAGATCCAATTAAGGCATAAGATCAAGTTATGAAACACTATTCTATCTTAGGTTATAACATGTGACACTATTAAAGTGTATAGCATAATCAAGGCACTAATCCATTAATCCAAATCATACCATAAGCTCAATTCATAATTCAAGAGTCATATAACAATGTGACAACATGTCACAACATATCTCATATCATATCATATCATATATCATGAACCTTTAGGCATGTAACATGTAACAATTTAATTCCATATCAACATGTAACAAGTTGTGACATAATAAATTGTAAATCACTATTCCATTAGCTAACATGCATGAACATAATTCAAATTCCATAATCATGCATCAATTTTCATAATATAACAACCATATCACATGATCAAAGCATATACTAGAGCAATTGATAACATATTCAAGCATATACTAAACAATTAAAACATATAAACAACTATACAAACATATCATGAAAACTATATAATAAATGCATAAAATAAAATCCTATATGGCTTAGGGAAGACCCTAAGACCCAACCTAAACATAATATAAACATACCATAACATAAAAACATAAACTAAACTAAACATAACATAAAAACAAAACAAACTAACCTAGCTCTAGTGGGGGGTGCCGACGACAAAGAGGGGGAGAGGGAGAGAAGAAAGGGTGTTGTTAACACAACTTTGAGCAAGGATTCAAATGCCATGAGAGGGGTATATATAGGTGTGAAGAAGCCCCTCACCTTGCAAATAGAAATGGCTTAAGGGTAGGAGAGCAAAACAAGAGTTCATCCACTTGTATCTTCTAGAAGCTTTAGGGATTAAGAAGGTAAAAATGGGGCTGCTGGGGGTATTTCTGTAATTTCGTCCCCCAAGGCTCGAGGATAAGTGGCTGGAAGTTTAACCATTCCGACGGTAAGAAATTTAGCTTCGAAACGCATATTCATTCGTCGAAATCGGATTTACCGTTTGAAAGATACATTAGTTTTAGTGAATAAAAGTTTTGAGCTCGAAACTCGACATGAGTGAAAAACGACTTTCTAGAATGATTTTCAAGTCCGGATTGGTTCCAAAATTCAAGAAATAAATCGAGAAGCGTTTTAAGTCCAAAATCGACTATAAAACGTTTTACCGTTAAAAAGTTGAAAACGTAGGATAAATAGTGAATTCTCACGTACGAACGTACGCTTCAAAATTTCAAGCTAGGGTTTGAATCAAGAGTTGTAAAACATCTCAAAAATCTTGAAATAGCTCAAGTAGTGCAAATCTGAAGAGAAAACATTTTCCGAATGAAAACCGTTCGTAAAAGAAATAGTAAACTAGGGTTTTCAAAAACGTTTTCAATAAAACAAAGTTCCAGAATGGATTTCCAAGCTAAGAATGATTTCAAAAGACTCGTCTCGACTCAAGGATCGATTCGACTGTAACTTGGGTAGAAAAAGGTATCAGAATCAAAAGCTCATTTTCTGATGAATAGTAACTTTGGTCGGTAAGTTCCAAAAATACCCTTATGGCTCAAGAAAGACTCTCTGAGCTCAGGAAACAAGTTCAAACAATTGGGAAACATGTGTGATGAACCTCTAGGGTTCGAGTAGCAATATGAACAAGGTAGGCTCGGGTTATGAATAGTAAACTGTATCAAAGGTCAGGAATTCCCCCTTAAAACATGTCAGAACAAATACGAGCACCAAGTTCATGTAAGAATGCAATGCATGATGATTCAAAAAGTTGGATCACGGTCTATAAACGCTTTACCACTGCCTTAACTTACTGTTTTCATCCAAGCCCTGTTTTGGGCTGTTACAATCACCCCTCCTTAAAGAGAATCTGTCCTCAGATTCTTCCGCTGTAACTGCAAACAACTCAGGGTGATGTTTCTGCATTTTCTCTTCTATCTCCCAGGTTGCCTCTTCTGTCCCATGTCCCTTCCAAAGGACTTTAACCAAAGGAATCTTCCTATTCCTTAACGCTTGAAACTTCCTGTCTAGAATCTTAGCGGGCTTCAAAACATAAGTCAAATCCGGTTCCAACGGTATCTCCTCCATCGGCACAACCTCTGTCTCATCCGAGAAACACTTGCGAAGCTGAGATACATGAAATACGTTGTGGATTCCTGTTAGACCTACAGGCAAATCCAATCTGTAAGCTGTCGGTCCGACTCTCTCTAGTATCTCATACGGTCCAACATATCTCGGGTTTAACTTTCCACCTTTCCCAATTCGGGAAAATCCTTTCCTTGGCGATGCCTTTAGAAATACCTTTTCGCCCACTGCGAATTCCAAATCCTTTCTTCGTCGATCCGCATAACTCTTCTGCCTGTCCTGGGCAGCTTTCATTCTCTGGCGAATGATCTGAATCTTTTCTGTCGCTTCTCTTATCCATTTAGCTGAATTCACTCTGATCGGTCCTTCCTCAGTACATCTCGCTTCATCCAAATCTCAGTATAACGGGGATCTACATTTCCTCCCATACAGAGCTTCATACGGAGCAGCTTTAATAGAAGCTTGATAACTATTGTTGTATGCAAACTCCACAAGAGGTAAACAATCTTTCCAACTTTCCTGGAAGTCTAAAGCGCAAACTCTTAGCATATCTTCCAAGTATTTGATCATCCTTTCTGATTGTCCATCCGTCTGAGGATGCGCTGCAGTACTGAAGTTCAACTTCGTTCCCATCAAAGTCTGAATTTCTTTCCACAAGTGCGACATGAATTTTGGATCTCTGTCCGAGAGTATACTGTTCGGGACTCCATGTAATCTAACAATCTCTTGTTGATACAGCTTTGCCAACGTGCTGACCTTATCCGTCGTCTTAACTAGCAAAAAGTGTGCTGACTTTGTCAATCGATCAATGATCACCCAGATACTATCTTGTCCTCCTCTGACTTTGGGTAATCCAGTGACAAAATCCATCGTGATTTGCTCCCACTTCCAAGTCAGAATCTGTAATGGTTGCAACTTCCCACTCGGGTTTTGGTGCTCCGCTTTAACTTTCTGACAAGTTAAGCACTTCTTGACATAGTTGGCTATGTCTCTCTTCATTCCGTTCCACCAGAAATGCGTCTTAACATCTTGATACATCTTAGTGCCTCCGGGATGTATCGTGTACTTAGTCTTATGCGCTTCGTCGAGAATTTCTTTCCTCAAAACAGTTGGTACACATACTCGACCTTTGTACCTCAATATTCCATGTTCATCAACCTTGAACTTGGTCTCATCATCTTTCTCCTTAGATTCGAGACATTTCTTGATCCACTTGTCGTTCTTCTGTGCCTCCAGCACTTGTTCTTTCAAAGGTGATATCATCACAACGTTCGCGACTCGAGCTTTAGTTATCACCTCCATTCTCTCTCTTCGTTCAACCTCGGGGTTGGCAGAAATCTGTGCCAAACGAACTTTCCTGCTTAGAGCATCTGCTACAACATTCGCCTTTCCTGGATGGTTTTGAATAATGCAGTCGTAATCCTCCAGAAATTCCATCCATCTCCTCTGTCGCATATTCAACTCCTTCTGAGTGAATAGATTTCGCAGGCTCTTATGATCAGTAAAGATCTCAAACGTAACTCCATACAGGTAATGTCTCCACTTTCCCAGAGCAAAAATTATCGCGGCTAACTCCAAATCATGAGTCGGGTAGTTGACTTCATGCGTTTTGAGCTTCCTTGATGCATACGCAATCACTTTCCCGTTCTGCATCAAAACTCCTCCTAGTCCTTCTTTCGAAGCATCAGTGTAAACAGTGTAACCTTCTTTTCCTTCTGGTAATGCTAACACGGGTGCAGTTGTTAGCATCTCTTTCAATCTTTGAAAACTTTGCTCACACTTCTCCGTCCATTCAAACTTCCCTTCTTTCTTAGTCAACTTAGTGAGAGGTGTAGCTATCTTTGAGAAATCTTGGACGAACCTCCGGTAGTAACCAGCTAATCCCAGAAAACTCCTCACTTCTGAAGGATTCTTCGGTGACTTCCAATCCATAATCGTCTCGATCTTCGAGGGATCTACTTCGATTCCAGATCCTGATATCATGTGTCCGAGAAACATAACTCTCTCAAGCCAGAACTCACATTTACTGAACTTTGCATATAGCTTGTGATCCGGCAAAGTGCGTAACACGATTCGAAGATGTTCAGCATGTTCCTCCGGTATCTTCGAAAATACCAAGATATCGTCGATGAAGATCACTACAAACTTGTCAAGAAACAGCTTGAATATACGGTGGATCATATCCATGAATGCAGCTGGTGCGTTCGTCAAACCAAACGGCATTACTACAAACTCATAATGTCCATATCGGCTGTTGAAAGCAGTCTTCGGAATATCTGCTTCCCTGATCTTCAACTGATAATATCCTTGTCTTAGATCTAACTTGGAGTAGACCTTTGATCCTTGTAGTATATCGAACAGCTCTTCGATATGAGGGAGAGGATACTTATTCTTGATTGTCATCCTGTTCAGCTCCCGATAGTCAATGCATAAACGCAATGATCCATCCTTCTTTTTAACGAAAAGCACAGGCGCTCCCCACGGCGACGTGCTCGGTCGAACATATCCAGACTCAATCAACTCGTCCAATTGCTTTCTCAGTTCATCTAATTCAGCTGGAGCCATTCTATAAGGTGTCTTTGAGTACGGCTCAGCTCCTGATATCGTCTCGATCGTAAACTCCAACTCTCGGTCAGGAGGTAACGAATCCAAATGCTCAGGAAACACATCTAGGAACTCGTTCACCACTTCCACTTCTTCGATCTTAAGTTGATCTTTCGGTCTATTCAAAAGATAAGCCACAAATCCACTAGCTCCTTTCTGAATCAACTTCTTAGCTTCCATCGAAGAAATCACTGATAACTTCTCAACTTTCCCTTCTGATGTCCCACTTTCATCTTCTTCCAAGATGATCTCTTTCTTGTAACAATCCAACTTAGCTCGGTACTTAGACAACCAATCCATACCAAGTATAACATCGTATCTTGTCATCGGCAACTCAATAAGATCCGTCGGGTAACAACGGGTACCAATACATATAGGGCAGCGTTTATATACTTGATCCGTAACAAGGCAAGTTCCCAAAGGAGAACTCACTTCAAATTTATATGGCAAGTATTCAAGCGGAAACTGTAAATGCGCACATAGTTTAGAAGCAACAAATGAATGCGTAGCACCAGGGTCATACAAGACCTTAACTGGCGTGTTAAGAATGTGCACAATACCTTCCACAACAGACGAAGGATCAACCTCCTCCTTACCATCCAAAGCATAAGCTCTGCCTTTGACCACCGGTTTGTTCGTCGTACCCACCACTGCTTTTCCTTTATCCTAGACCCCAAATCTCCTGATCTTGTGTGGGCAACTATCCATCTGGTGCTCAGGGGAACCACACGCGAAACATTGTCCAGCTTTCTTGCGACAGTTCTCCTCAGTGTGTCCCGTTCGGCGACAATATCGGCAAACAATTTCCTCTGGACCTAGCTGAGGTACTCTCTGCTGTTGTGGCGCCTTCTGATACTGCTGTGGCGCTTTCTGCTTCTGTGCTTGTTGTTTCGGTGGAGCATTCTGCTGCTGACGCTGTGGTGTTACCATTGGCCTCTTTCCAGTTCCTTGGAGAAAAGATCCGGAAGGTCGCTTATTACCTTGATAAGGCTTAGGGTTAGAAGTTCCTTGACGGGTAGTAGTTATCTTGATCTCCTTGTGTGCAGCCTCAACCCTTAGTGCTCTATCAACCGCCTGGTTGTAGGTCTCAATAACCAAAGATGCAAGTGCCAACCGAAGTTCAGGCTTCAGTCCATCGATAAACCTCTTCGTCTTGCGACGCTCATCATTCAGAATATGAGGCGCATACTTGATCAGCCTCCCAAACCTAGCTTCATACTCCATCACATTCATAGTTCCCTGAACCAGACTCATAAACTCAGCCTCTCGTGCATCACGAGTCACTTGAGGCGTATACTTCTGCTGAAACTCTCTGATAAACTCATCCTAACTTCCTTCAACGTTATTTTCAATCCACATGTGCTGAACGTGCTTCCACCAATTGTATGCAGCTCCTTCCATAAGAAAAGTAGCATACCGAACTCGTTCACGATCGTCTGGGTAGATCTCCATAGCCTCGAAAATCTTCTCAAGACTGGGAATCCAATTCTCAGCCTTTAGGTCGTTCGGTTCTCCATAGAACTTAGGCGGATGTTAGGAATAGTGCCCTAGAAAGCCGATTGTATATCCGCTTTGTATTTTTCCTTATTGTAATCACAGACAATCTTTGAATGAAATAACGAATTGAGGCAACACTTCTTTATATGCTCTTGTTTGGTATGCGTTTACTTTAGCTGTGCATGTATGAGAACTCCCCTAATCCTGATGACTTTAGGACTCTACCATTTAGGTGAAATGGTTCATGAAATGAGCCCTATATCACATAAGTCATGATTAGTAAAATACTCCAAGCCGATGAGTCCTACAGACAGTGGGAGTGTCAACCTGACTCCTCTAAGGCTTGCTTGTGGGATCACGCCCTTAAGAAGGACCACCTTGTTTCATGGAGGTGCAAAGTGTATAGTTGATACGTGCGTGATACATGAGGGTGCTTACTTTAATAAGTAAGTTCACTGAGGTGCCCCGTGTGAGAACATTCCTAAATGGGAAAGGAAGTTTCTATTTCAGGAAATGGAAACTTCCAGATTAGGAAATATCTCACGAGTCATTGATGTGATTAATTGATCCTTAGACTTGAGGTTCCTTATCACTTTATGAGTTAACTCTGTAGTTTTAGGTATAAGCTTTAAAGGGTGTCGCCTTAGACAACTGATTCAAGGCTTATGCTGGGGCTGCACAAGTGACTCATGAAAGTGAATGAGAATCAAGAAAGGACCTACACTTGCATTTGCAAGGTGATCTCTTATTGTGTAAGTCATTCATATGCCATATGGAGTCCTTGGCCAAGGCAGTAGATCAAGACATCAAGAAAAGGGTTTCTTGGATTGAGATCAAATGGATATGAACTGCACTTAGCTTTAAGACCGGATTATTAGGGTTCTGATTATTCCCTTGCCCTAGATCTTGGTTGAGAGATAGTAAGTAGGAGGATTGTATCTCACATGAATCAATGACTTAAAGGTTCTGTCGAATCCGAACATTCCAATTCAGCTAGGGGTTAAACACCTGTTGCTAGACTATGGTCGTTTGATCTGTGGACTGATTGATTAATTAGTGAATTAATTAATTGGGGTCACTGCTAATTGAATTGAGAACCTAGAGGGTCACACACAACAACTTGGTTACATGAGTTGAGGCTTGAAAATGATTAAACGAGTTAATCGGGCCAAGAGGGTTCCACACGTGTGAAGTCACACGTGTGGCTCACGTGAGTAACACGTGTCACTGTGACACGTGTCACACACGTGTGTATATATATATATATATTAAATAATTAATTAGTTAATTATTTAATAGACTTTGGTTTAATTTTGAATTAAAAAGAAAGTCTAATTTTGGAGAAAATAATCTAGTTAATTAATTACGAATTAATTAATTAGATAAAAATAAGTTATTTATTTTATAATAAATAAAGTATAAAATTATCCAAAAATAGTTTGGATATTTTTAGCTCTCTTAAAAGTTGACTTGAATTAGAATTCAAAGTCAAAGTTGGAAAATACTTGATGAACAAGTAATAGGAGAGAGGGACCAAAATCCTAGCCCATAAAGGACTAGGAATTTCGGCACCCCCCTCCCTATAAATAGGGGAGCTCGAGCTCCTTATGGAGCTAATAGACAATTCTTGGTTCATGTGTTGAACACCTTCCTTTCTCCAAGATTAAATTAAACCCTAGGTTAAGCCTAAACACTAACTAGAGAACTAGCATCCTTACTAGTTAGATTGTGATCAAGTTGGTGGACTTTCTCTAGAGACTTCAAGTTAGAAGTTTGAAGATTCGAGCTTTACCAAGGAGAGGGGATCAAGCCGCGAGAAGAGCGTTCTTGGGTGGCTTGAAACGCTTCAAGAAAGAATAAAAGAAAAGTAAGTTTTCTATCTTTACGAATTTGGTTACACGATTGCGAGTTCTAGGTCCTTTTGTTGGGAAAATCTTTTAAATTCCGCTGCTTTCTGTTTCGTGTTTTCCAACAAGTGGTATCAGAGCCACCTCGTTAATCGTGTTTCTGATTCGTCTCAATTATTCTAAATTTGGTAGAAATTCTTAGGCTTAGATGCGAATTAGGTATTCATGAGTTCTTTTAGAAAGCCTGAAATACGAAACTGTAATTTTTCCTGAATTTCTGAAACTGTTTTCTTAAATTGTGATTTTGAAAACCGTTTTGATTGAAATATTTTTAAATCGAATTTTTAATTTTTGGATTGAACCGGGTTTTCTAGAAACCCAGAAATACGAAACGAACACGAAAAGCAACGAGCCTAGGCGTGCTAGCACGTCGCACGCCCAGGCCCGTCGCCGCCGCCCAGCTCCTCCCGTAACCACGCGGGAGCCATCCCGGGCGCGCCTCCCGCAACCGCGCGGGACGCCTGCCCAGCCCGCCTAGTCGCGGCGCGCGCATGATGCGCGGCCGGCGCGCGCACGCGAGCGGCAACTGTCGCGCGCTGTGCGCGCTGCTGGCGGGCGTCTGCGCGCGCTGCTGCTCGAAAGTGCCTCGCGCGGCTAGGCCCCTTTTCGGGCCCGTTTTCGTGTTTCGTGTTTTTCGTGTTTTCGGTCCATAAAATCCCGATTTAATTTTATTTTAATTTTATCTTTTAAAATCAGTTTTGTTAAAATAAAATTATTTTAAAATTTTGATTAAATTGGGATTTTTGAAAAATTGAAGCGATTTGGATTTTGGGAAAATTATGAATTTTATTTTCTGAAAATAATGAAAGAATAAAATTATTAATTTTGGAAATTAATTGTGATTTTATTGGTTTGTTGTTTTTCGGGTTTTATTGAAAAGGCTCTTGAACAAGAATTGCATCTAAGTCGTGTTTTAAGTCATTAGGACTTGAAACGAGAATTTTAATTTATTGGCTAAATTTAAATTCTCGCAAAAGCATGTTAGGTGATCATGGGTTTAGATCTATGTATGGTTTTAATTTATGCACATGGATGGTTTAAATTGGGGTTGGAGCCCTATAGTTGCGTTTTTCAATTGAGGTTGGAGCCTCACTTATGTGCGTACTGTTATGTGATTTATTATGTGGCTTTCCATATTACTGTTTTTGAGGCCGGGGTATGCCCCGTGTAATTGTCTAAGGCCAATATGAAGATTGAGCCTTATTACTTTATGTCTTTTTCTTTTTGTTGTAATTTGAGAGTAGAGATAGGTGGTGAGGTTTTATTTTCATTTTTGGAGACAATGCACCCATGGAGTAAGATGGACCACATTCAAGTAACAAGGAGGCCATAAGTGAAGACCCCTCAACATGTTAGGGAGGGGAATCTCAATTGTTAAATGTAATAGAGATAGGGCTCGTATTTTGTTACCGCTTTCCCTTATGTGATTTAAACTGTTTATGTGGCATGTATGTTAGAACTTGTGATTGTGGAGTGGCTCCCACATATCACGCATAAGATAGGTAGAACCCATGATCATTACATGTTAGTGTCATGCTAGGACATGTTATCTGTTTATGTGCTTGTTTGATATGCATTTAAGTGTACTTGCATTAATCAAGACTAATAAAATTGGATAACATATATGTTGGTGAGGTCGAACCGGACAACTCTCCGGTTGATTCGAAAATTCCCATTAAATATTAAGCTAATTTCGAACAAATAGGTGTTTAATTCGAGATGCAAATTTTGAATTAAATTCCTAGCATTCCATCAATAGGTTTTAAGTTTAGTAAGTAAAGCTAGTTATTGTCCGCGAGTCGTGGGATAGCTAGTGGAGCTTATTAGTTCTTAGTTACCTAATTGATCATTTTAAATGATCAATATTTCGTGGTCAATTTTAGCAAGGGCGATGTCCGCGAGTCGTGGGTCGTTCGAACTAAGTTTTGGTCATGATCTTATGATTGATGGGTCTAGCTTAACGCCTAAGTAAATATGGATGTCGCACGAGTCGTGGGTCCATATTGAAAGATAGGTGATGCAAAAACAATTACTAAGAGTTCTAAAGGTGTTAGAATTGGTAAGTTGTACCTACCTAGGGTTCTTACTTAGAATGTCCTCGAGTCGTGGGTTCGAGGTAAAATGCCTAGGATCTTAGTACCCATTGGGAAACGTGTTCCTCTTAGATCTTTGGGAATTCTAGATCTTTGAAAAACAGTGGGAGCTACATTAGATTAAAGACCTTATCTTTTGTATATCTTATAATTCAGCATGCTCACCAGTTCTCTGTTTTACCATTAGGTCGTAGATTCTGTGATTCTCTACGTGTTTTGAAATGGCAACCAAAAACCCTCTTGTATCGATCCTCGAGTCAAACAAGTTGACTCGTCCCAACTATTCTGATTGGCTGAGGAATCTAAAAATCATTTTAGATTCTGAGAAGAGAACTTATGTTCTCTTCGAAGGGGAGCCTAGTCCCAAAGGGGAGGCTCCCACTCGGGCCGAGCGGGACGCGATTCAGAAGTGGAAGGATGATAATCTCCAAACCCGTTGCCTTATGTTGGCTAACATGTCTCCGGACTTGCAAAGGCAACATGAGGCCATGGAATTTGCTTGGGAGATTTACGACCACTTAGAGCAACTTTACCGCCCTCATGAACGTGTTACAAGGTATAACACTTCAAAGGAATTGTTCCACTTGAGAATGAGGGAAGGTTCAAGTGTCCATGAATATGGACTCAAGTTTCTTTCCCTTACTGAGAAACTTGCTTCCATGGACATGCCACTGAAAGATGAGCTTTCAGTGGATTTGTTGCTAGCTTCGCTCCCACCATCATTCAACCCATTTGTCCTTAACTTCAACATGAATCATGCTGGTGCTACTGTAGCTGAGCTGATTAGTCAGCTTGTGACTGCTGAAAGCACGATCAAGAAGGACAATAAGGTTTTAATGGTGAATGCTCCATCTTCCTCTTCTGGGCCTTCTAAAGGTAAGGGCAAGAAAGCCCAAAAGAAGAAGAAGAAACCCCTTAGGCCCACTGGTGGCATTTCGAAGGGGAAGGCCCAAAAGAAGAAGCGTGATCAGAAAGAGGATGTTTGCTTCCATTGTGGCAAAGCGGGGCATTGGAGGAGAAACTGCCCAGAGTACAAGGCTACTCTAAAGAAAGGTATCTTTCTCGTTGAAGTAAATCTTTCTATTAATTCTAGTTCTTGGGTACTTGATACCGGTTGTGAAACTCATATCTGTAATGATGTACAGATGCTAAGTGAAGTCCAACAACTCAAAGAAGGAGAATGTGTCTTGAAGATCGGCGATGGCTCAAAACTCGACATGAGTGAAAAACGACTTTCTAGAATGATTTTCAAGTCCGGATTGCTTCCAAAATTCAAAAAATAAATCGAGAAGCATTTTGAGTCCAAAATCGACTATAAAACGTTTTACCGTTAAAAAGTTGAAAACGTAGGATGAATAGTGAATTCTCACGTACGAACGTACGCTTCAAAATTTCAAGCTAGGGTTTGAATCAAGAGTTGTAAAACATCTCAAAAATCTTGAAATAGCTCAAGTAGTGCAAATCTGAAGAGAAAGCATTTTCCGAATGAAAACCGTTCGTAAAAGAAATAGTAAACTAGGGTTTTCAAAAACGTTTTCAATAAAACAAAGTTCCAGAATGGATTTCCAAGCTAAGAATGATTTCAAAAGACTCGTCTCGACTCAAGGATCGATTCGACTGTAACTTGGGTAGAAAAAGGTATCAGAATCAAAAGCTCATTTTCTGATGAATAGTAACTTTGGTCGGTAAGTTCCAAAAATACCCTTATGGCTCAAGAAAGACTCTCTGAGCTCAGGAAACAAGTTCAAACAATTGGGAAACATGTGTGATGAACCTCTAGGGTTCGAGTAGGAATATGAACAAGGTAGGCTCGGGTTATGAATAGTAAACTGTATCAAAGGTCAGGAATTCCCCCTTAAAACATGTCAGAACAAATACGAGCACCAAGTTCATGTAAGAATGCAATGCATGATGATTCAAAAAGTTGGATCACGGTCTATAAACGCTTTACCACTGCCTTAACTTACTGTTTTCATCCAGGCCCTATTTTGGGCTGTTACAATCACCCCTCCTTAAAGAGAATCTGTCCTTAGATTCTTCCGCTGTAACTGCAAACAACTCAGGGTGATGTTTCTGCATTTTCTCTTCTGTCTCCCAGGTTGCCTCTTCTGTCCCATGTCCCTTCCAAAGGACTTTAACCAAAGGAATCTTCCTATTCCTTAACTCTTGAAACTTCCTGTCTAGAATCTTAGCGGGCTTCAAAACATAAGTCAAATCCGGTTCCAACGGTATCTCCTCCATCGGCACAACCTCTGTCTCATCCGAGAAACACTTGCGAAGCTGAGATACATGAAATACGTTGTGGATTCCTGTTAGACCTACAGGCAAATCCAATCTGTAAGCTGTCGGTCCGACTCTCTCTAGTATCTCATACGGTCCAACATATCTCGGGTTTAACTTTCCACCTTTCCCAATTCGGGAAAATCCTTTCCTTGGCGATGCCTTTAGAAATACCTTTTCGCCCACTGCGAATTCCAAATCCTTTCTTCGTCGATCCGCATAACTCTTCTGCCTGTCCTGGGCAGCTTTCATTCTCTGGCGAATGATCTGAATCTTTTCTGTCACTTCTCTTATCCATTTAGCTGAATTCACTCTGATCGGTCCTTCCTCAGTACATCTCGCTTCATCTAAATCTCAGTATAACGGGGATTTACATTTCCTCCCATGCAGAGCTTCATACGGAGCAGCTTTAATAGAAGCTTGATAACTATTGTTGTATGCAAACTCCACAAGAGGTAAACAATCTTTCCAACTTTCCTGGAAGTCTAAAGCGCAAGCTCTTAGCATATCTTCCAAGTATTTGATCATCCTTTCTGATTGTCCATCCGTCTGAGGATGCGCTGCAATATTGAAGTTCAACTTCGTTCCCATCAAAGTCTGAATTTCTTTCCACAAGTGCGACGTGAATTTTGGATCTCTGTCCGAGACTATACTATTCGGGACTCCATGTAATCTAACAATCTCTTGTTGATACAGCTTTGCCAACGTGCTGACCTTATCCGTCGTCTTAACTGGCAAAAAGTGTGCTGACTTTGTCAATCGATCAATGATCACCCAGATACTATCTTGTCCTCCTCTGACTTTGGGTAATCCAGTGACAAAATCCATCGTGATTTGCTCCCACTTCCAAGTCGGAATCGGTAATGGTTGCAACTTCCCACTCGGCTTTTGGTGCTCCGCTTTAACTTTCTGACAAGTTAAGCACTTCTTGACATAGTTGGCTATGTCTCTCTTCATTCCGTTCTACCAGAAATGCGTCTTAACATCTTGATACATCTTAGTGCCTCCGGGATGTATCGTGTACTTAGTCTTATGCGCTTCGTCGAGAATTTCTTTCCTCAAAACAGTTGGTACACATACTCGACCTTTGTTCCTCAATATTCCATGTTCATCAACCTTGAACTTGGTCTCATCATCTTTCTCCTTAGATTCGAGACATTTCTTGATCCACTCGTCGTTCTTCTGTGCCTCCAGCACTTGTTCTTTCAAAGGTGATATCATCACAACGTTCGTGACTCGAGCTTTAGTTATCACCTCCATTCTCTCTCTTCGTTCAACCTCGGGGTTGGCAGAAATCTGTGCCAAACAAACTTTCCTGCTTAGAGCATCTGCTACAACATTCGCCTTTCCTGGATGGTATTGAATAATGCAGTCGTAATCCTCCAGAAATTCCATCCATCTCCTCTGTCGCATATTCAACTCCTTCTGAGTGAATAGATATCGCAGGCTCTTATGATCAGTAAAGATCTCAAACGTAACTCCATACAGGTAATGTCTCCACTTTCCCAGAGCAAAAATTATCGCGGCTAACTCCAAATCATGAGTCGGGTAGTTGACTTCATGCGTTTTGAGCTTCCTTGATGCATACGCAATCACTTTCCCATTCTGCATCAAAACTCCTCCTAGTCCTTCTTTCGAAGCATCAGTGTAAACAGTGTAACCTTCTTTTCCTTCTGGTAATGCTAACACGGGTGCAGTTGTTAGCATCTCTTTCAATCTTTGAAAACTTTGCTCACACTTCTCCGTCCATTCAAACTTCCCTTCTTTCTTAGTCAACTTAGTGAGAGGTGTAGCTATCTTTGAGAAATCTTGGACAAACCTCCGGTAGTAACCAGCTAATCCCAGAAAACTCCTCACTTCTGAAGGATTCTTCGGTGACTTCCAATCCATAATCGTCTCGATCTTCGAGGGATCTACTTCGATTCCAGATCCTGATATGATGTGTCCGAGAAACGTAACTCTCTCAAGCCAGAACTCACATTTACTGAACTTTGCATATAGCTTGTGATCCAGCAAAGTGCGTAACACGATTCGAAGATGTTCAGCATGTTCCTCCGGTATCTTCGAAAATACCAAGATATCGTCGATGAAGATCACTACAAACTTGTCAAGAAACAGCTTGAATATACGGTGGATCATATCCATGAATGCAGCTGGTGCGTTCGTCAAACCAAACGGCATTACTACAAACTCATAATGTCCATATCGGCTGTTGAAAGCAGTCTTCGGAATATCTGCTTCCCTGATCTTCAACTGATAATATCCTTGTCTTAGATCTAACTTGGAGTAGACCTTTGATCCTTGTAGTATATCGAACAGCTCTTCGATATGAGGGAGAGGATACTTATTCTTGATTGTCATCCTGTTCAGCTCCCGATAGTTAATGCATAAACGTAATGATCCATCCTTCTTTTTAACGAAAAGCACAGTCGCTCCCCACGGCGACGTGCTCGGTCGAACATATCCAGACTCAATCAACTCGTCCAATTGCTTTCTCAGTTCATCTAATTCAGCTGGAGCCATTCTATAAGGTGTCTTTGAGTACGGCTCAGCTCCTGATATCGTCTCGATCGTAAACTCCAACTCTCGGTCAGGAGGTAACGAATCCAAATGCTCAGGAAACACATCTAGGAACTCGTTCACCACTTCCACTTCTTCGATCTTAAGTTGATCTTTCGGTCTATTCAAAAGATAAGCCACAAATCCACTAGCTCCTTTCTGAATCAACTTCTTAGCTTCCATCGAAGAAATCACTGATAACTTCTCAACTTTCCCTTCTGATGTCCCACTTTCATCTTCTTCCAAGATGATCTCTTTCTTGTAACAATCCAACTTAGCTCGGTACTTAGACAACCAATCCATACCAAGTATAACATCGTATCTTGTCATCGGCAGCTCAATAAGATCCGTCGGGTAACAACGGGTACCAATACATATAGGGCAGCGTTTATATACTTGATCCGTAACAAGGCAAGTTCCCAAAGGAGAACTCACTTCAAATTTATATGGCAAGTATTCAAGCGGAAACTGTAAATGCGCACATAGTTTAGAAGCAACAAATGAATGCGTAGCACCAGGGTCATACAAGACCTTAACTGGCGTGTTAAGAATGTGCACAATACCTTCCACAACAGACGAAGGATCAACCTCCTCCTTACCATCCAAAGCATAAGCTCTGCCTTTGACCACCGGTTTGTTCATCGTACCCACCACTGCTTTTCCTTTATCCTGGACCCCAAATCTCCTGATCTTGTGCGGGCAACTATCCATCTGGTGCTCAGGGGAACCACACGCGAAACACTGTCCAGCTTTCTTGCGACAGTTCTCCTCAGTGTGTCCCGTTCGGCGACAATATGGGCAAACAATTTCCTCTGGACCTGGCTGAGGTGCTCTCTGCTGTTGTGGCGCCTTCTGATACTGCTGTGGCGCTTTCTGCTTCTGTGCTTGTTGTTTCGGTGGAGCATTCTGCTGCTGACGCTGTGGTGTTACCATTGGCCTCTTTCCAGTTCCTTGGAGAAAAGATCCGGAAGGTCGCTTATTACCTTGATAAGGCTTAGGGTTAGAAGGTCCTTGACGGGTAGTAGTTATCTTGATCTCCTTGTGTGCAGCCTCAACCCTTAGTGCTCTATCAACCGCCTGGTTGTAGGTCTCAATAACCAAAGATGCAAGTGCCAACCGAAGTTCAGGCTTCAGTCCATCGATAAACCTCTTCGTCTTGCGACGCTCATCATTCAGAATATGAGGCGCATACTTGATCAGCCTCCCAAACCTAGCTTCATACTCCATCACATTCATAGTTCCTTGAACCAGACTCATAAACTCAGCCTCTCGTGCATCACGAGTCACTTGAGGCGTATACTTCTGCTGAAACTCTCTGATAAACTCATCCCAACTTCCTTCAACGTTATTTTCAATCCACATGTGCTGAACGTGCTTCCACCAATTGTATGCAGCTCCTTCCATAAGAAAAGTAGCATACCGAACTCGTTCACGATCCTCTGGGTAGATCTCCATAGCCTCGAAAATCTTCTCCAGACTGGTAATCCAATTCTCAGCCTTTAGGTCGTTCGGTTCTCCATAAAACTTAGGCGGATTCATCCTCAGAAATTTTTCCAATGACCTTTCATTAGGAGGATTATCTCTCGGTGCACAAGCCCTCATAAATTGTCGTAGCACATCCCTTAATTCCGGAGTTCTTTCTCTTTCAGGGGGTGGCGTGACATTTCTTTGGGGTGGCAGTGGTGGTACACGATTCCGGGGTGCTCTTCTCGGTGGCATGTTGTTACTGAATTCATAAGCATTCAGATACATATATTCGATGCATGACATATAATGATTCACAGAATCCGTAACCACGTATTCACATTCTCACGTAGTCACACATAAGTATGAGAACAACACATTCCCATAACAACATGTCAGCAAAGATTCAAGATCTCCAAACATATCATATAATCAGAAACAATTGTCAGACAACATGTAAACGAGAACAGAAGCTCGGGTAACATATCAACATATCAGAAACATGTATAACATATCCCAAAACATGATCAACATGTAAAACGGGAACAGAACGTGTACTGTCATATCAACAAGAACTGTAACATGATCAACATATCCAGAAGCGTATTCAACATATCAAGAACAATAGCATGCTAACAATAAATGAAATGGCATGATCCTATCAACGGTCCTAATGGTATCTTGAAGCAACTCTAAGACTCATGCAATGACAGTTATGGAAAGCAGTAAACAGATATTCAACATAAAGCCGAAAGTGTTATAACTGTGCAAGGTTTGGTAAAATTTACTACAGGCCACATGTTAACAGTATTAATTCAAAATGGGGAGGACCCGATACTATCGAGTTGACTCCCTTACAGGCCTTACCAATCCGTCCAACCCTGCTGAAAATAACCTAGTAGGTACCAAGTCATCTGAACCGTCATCCGTGGTGCCAAAAGTCGGGGATCATCTACCAGAGCTATACATCCCCTCATCCAAAAGTCAGTCCTGAACTGTCCCGGCTATACGTCCGCCATCCATAGATAGATATATATGCATCAGTACTATATACAGAAATCTCCCATCAGCAATCAACCCTGATAACTGTGGTCCAAAGAACCCCTGGTGGTGTCATCAGAAACGGCAACGACCTCACCCTGTCCGTGTCCTGCTGGCTCATCTCCGCCATCATCATCATCATCAGATCCTCCATCGCCTCCATCAGACTGATCCTGCATAGGCTCGGGCTCCTGAGAGGCCTGACTGACATCCTGACCCTCGACCTCCTCAACTGCCTGCTCATCGGATAAGTGATAGGTATCATACAGGCGAGCTCTCACACGGGCACGATAGTGCTGGTGACGCTCCATAGAGGTATCACGATCGATAGTCATCTGCATAAGATCTGCCTCCAGCTCAGTAATACGAGCAGCCCTCTGATCGGCAATATGAGACATCTCTGCAGCATGCTCAGGAGCGATGTCCCTGTCAATCTGGTACTGCAGTGACTGATCCTGATAGCGCAGAGACTCTAACCTGACCTCACGGGTCCTCTGATACTCCTGAAAGTAACCTTCTCTCTCAGACTCGAGATAGTGCACAACTCTGTTAGGATAGGAATACCCAGGTCTGCCACTGTTCTTAGACCTGCGCCAGGTGTAGAAACGAGTGCCTCCACGGCGAGAAACTGCCACAGTACGCGGGGGCTCAAACTGCTCAAAGAAAGCCTCATCCATCTGCTGATTAGGATCCTGGTGTGGCTGAACTGCCATAGTTATACAGAAGATACCACAGATATGAAATCCAAATAACAGAACCATGCAATCCCCAATAATCCTGTCTCGATGCAATATGAGAATGATCCTGGATGCAATGCGTGAACAATCCATGATGCAACATGAGAGCAATCTAGGTTAAGTCTTTCTTACTTAACCCGATGCTCTGATACCACCTCAGGCTGTAACGCCCCCACCCGTACCAGAACAAGAGGAGAGCGGCGTCTCAACCCCCGCACTGAAGCACCTCTCAAGTAATGGAGTGAGCCATCACTCAAGAATTACTCCAGCGAACGACTGTCTATCAGAACTATACATGTACAACGATGTGGCTATGCAGCGGAAAATCAGAGTATTTTAAAACTTTTCAAAACATGTGCGTGATGGCATGTAACAAGCAAGAACATATTGATCGTGTAAGAGAGACTCGGCATATCAGAACATATAACAGATTCACATATAAGTACCGATATAGCAGAGTTCAAAATATCGAGAACAGAGTAGCAGAAAGAGTATAACAAAGATACTCAAGTATTCCGAAACATATACAGAAACATAAAGTGATGCAGCCATAAAACATATGCAGGACACAAAAGAGGAAGTAATACTAAGTCCTGACTGAAACAAAAATGACAATCTAGAGCTTCAAGATACCTCTAGACTGCGGCTGCAAGACCTAAAACCACGAGGCAAGAAAACGGGAGAGGTATTAGTCAAAAGGACTAAGCGAGGGAATACTTTAAAGAAAGTACTGAATTAAAGAACTTGAAGTAAAGTTCGAAACTGTTAAATGCGATGCTTTAAAGAAGAACTCGAAACAAGTTCGGTTGATAAAACTCTTTGAATGTGATGCTGTAAAAGAATGCACGTTATAAAACATTTTCATGAATGCTATCACACGCGCACACATATGCTGTTGATGGTTCATAGTTCTTTCATAAAACGGGATAAGGGTAAAGTGAACTTTTCCAGATATGAACCATCCTTTATGAAACAGAATTTTGCCCGCAAGCTAGGCTCCTCCATCCTTACTCCAGAAAACATGATTTGGTTGAGCATCGGACCAGGATCAACAATAATTCCACATATAGTAGAGTATCGGACCAGGATCAACAATAACCCCACATAAAGTAGAGCATTGGACCAAGGTCAACAACAACTCCGCACACAGTAGACTATTGGACCAAGGTCAACAACAACTCTTACCAACACATACAAACATGCACCATCCTCCACCGGTTGTCACTTCGGGTAGCTAGCCCTAGGCGACCTGTAAACATGTAATGGGAACAGATTTGCTGTCCGTTCCCAGACAAATTGTCCTGACTTAACAAACCTCCTGTTAAAAGTCGGTGTCAATAGTCTAAGTGTGGCGGCCGGTATTGGTGATGTCGTTGGCGCTCACCTCCCGAGCATCACCTCCACACATAACCGCCGGGCCCAAACTGTAAACTGTATGCTTGCATTTAAGATTAGCAGTGACCAGAGTATCACTCCAGTATGCTAACTAAACATGTGAAACTGTAATTGTAACATATGATGCTGTCTGTAAAACATATGATTCTGTCTGAAAACATGTGATTCTGTCTGTAAACTGTACTTTGAAAACATATGCAAAACATGTAACTGTCTTTGAACAAGAATGCAGAACTTTGGAAAACATGTGCTGTAGATCAAGATATATTATTAAAGTATGATGATCCTTTCAAGAGAATGTCCCGATAAAAGGGATAGTTCAAAACGAGGTTTAGCTTTGAATTTCAAAACATATGATACGATAGTATAATCGTGGTTCCAATTGGAAAACATTTATAACTTCACCTCACCTATCAGTAACAAAGGTAGGTAGACAGATTATGCGGTGCCCTGGGGATCCCAGTGCTCAACTTTAACTCCTGTAGGTGGCGTACTAGAGTGAGCTTAACAACTAAGACCCACTACTAACCAAGATGCATATGAAATGCAAGAAACAAATGAACAAGGAACATGTAACACAAGAGAGTAATACCATTTAAGGTATTCAAGAAAGGTAACACACAAAGGAATACGTCAAAGTGAGTTACTCTTAACGTTAGACTATGATCTTACTATAACCGAGTAAGCTTTAGTCAAATTATGAATCCTATCGTAAACCTTAGGTTAAGAAACAAGTCCACGAAAGAAAACACATTTTGAAAACACATTTTAGACCCTGGATATGGAAACCCTAGGTGCAAATGTCTATAGAGAAAGCACAAGTTTTAATTCATTTTTACTATTCAAAAGCACTATTTAAAAGTACTATTCCAGATTACTATTCACGATTACTATTCACAGGTTACTATTCACATGTCGGGTCAAAGGGTCGGGTCAAACCCTTACTATACACACACCCACACACACACGGTACACACACACACCATGCACGAACACACACACACACACACGGCATGCACACACACACACACCCTAATCAAATTATGATCTTGATTATAACCTATAGTTTCAAGTTCATGTTAATATAATCAAGTGTGATCTAGGTTAAAGGTATAACCTATAGTTAAGAGATCCAATTAAGGCATAAGATCAAGTTATGAAACACTATTCTATCTTAGGTTATAACATGTGACACTATTAAAGTGTATAACATAATCAAGGCACTAATCCATTAATCCAAATCATACCATAAGCTCAATTCATAATTCAAGAGTCATATAACAATGTGACAACATGTCACAACATATCTCATATCATATCATATCATATATCATGAACCTTTAGGCATGTAACATGTAACAATTTAATTCCATATCAACATGTAACAAGTTGTGACATAATAAATTGTAAATCACTATTCCATTAGCTAACATGCATGAACATAATTCAAATTCCATAATCATGCATCAATTCTCATAATATAACAACCATATCACATGATCAAAGCATATACTAGAGCAATTGATAATATATTCAAGCATATACTAAACAATTAAAACATATAAACAACTATACAAACATATCATGAAAACTATATAATAAATGCATAAAATAAAATCCTATATGGCTTAGGGAAGACCCTAAGACCCAACCTAAACATAATATAAACATACCATAACATAAAAACATAAACTAAACTAAACATAACATAAAAACAAAACAAACTAACCTAGCTCTAGTGGGGGGTGCCGACGGCAAAGAGGGGGAGAGGGAGAGAAGAAAGGGTGTTGTTAACACAACTTTGAGCAAGGATTCAAATACCATGAGAGGGGTATATATAGGTGTGAGGAAGCCCCTCACCTTGCAAATAGAAATGGCTTAAGGGTAGGAGAGCAAAACAAGAGTTCATCCACTTGTATCTTCTAGAAGCTTTAGGGATTAAGAAGGTAAAAATGGGGCTGCTGGGGGTATTTCTGTAATTTCGTCCCCCAAGGCTCGAGGATAAGTGGCTGGAAGTTTAACCATTCCAACGGCAAGAAAATTAGCTTCGAAACGCATATTCATTCGTCGAAATCGGATTTACCGTTTGAAAGATACATTAGTTTTAGTGAATAAAAGTTTTGAGCTCGAAACTCGACATGAGTGAAAAATGACTTTCTAGAATGATTTTCAAGTCCGGATTGCTTCCAAAATTCAAGAAATAAATCGAGAAGCGTTTTGAGTCCAAAATCGACTATAAAACGTTTTACCGTTAAAAAGTTGAAAACGTAGGATGAATAGTGAATTCTCACGTACGAACGTACGCTTCAAAATTTCAAGCTAGGGTTTGAATCAAGAGTTGTAAAACATCTCAAAAATCTTGAAATAGCTCAAGTAGTGCAAATCCGAAGAGAAAACATTTTCCGAATGAAAACCGTTCGTAAAAGGAATAGTAAACTAGGGTTTTCAAAAACGTTTTCAATAAAACAAAGTTCCAGAATGGATTTCCAAGCCAAGAATGATTTCAAAAGACTCGTCTCGACTCAAGGATCGATTCGACTGTAACTTGGGTAGAAAAAGGTATCAGAATCAAAAGCTCATTTTCTGATGAATAGTAACTTTGGTCGGTAAGTTCCAAAAATACCCTTATGGCTCAAGAAAGACTCTCTGAGCTCAGGAAACAAGTTCAAACAATTGGGAAACATGTGTGATGAACCTCTAGGGTTCGAGTAGCAATATGAACAAGGTAGGCTCGGGTTATGAATAGTAAACTGTATCAAAGGTCAAGAATTCCCCCTTAAAACATGTCAGAACAAATACGAGCACCGAGTTCATGTAAGAATGCAATGCATGATGATTCAAAAAGTTGGATCACGGTCTATAAACGCTTTACCACTGCCTTAACTTACTGTTTTCATCCAGGCCCTGTTTTGGGCTGTTACACTATCACATGTCAAAATAATTTGGATTGCAAAAACCACTCCCGATTCATGAGTACTTTAGATTAAAATATGCTATGCTATGCTTTGCTCTATATTTATGTACGGGTGTGTGTGTGTTAGCCCCCTCACCAGTCTTTAGGACTGACCCCCCTTCGTTGTTTTCTTTTCCCCCTTTTGTCTCTTGAGTTTGCAGGTGCAGGTCTTCGGTTCGTGCTAGGCGGTGTCTTTTCTTTGGGTCGTTCTTGTATAGGAGAGTCTTTTGCATCCTTGCATCTTTACTTTCAGTTTTGGTACTACGTATAAATATGTATAAGTATGGTACTATGTATAAGCTTTGTATGATTCGGACTTTGATGGGCATATTATGTGTAATTTGTATTATTGATAGCGTGTATGTTTGTATATATTCGTGATCCTGATGCTTCAACATTCATTTTGTTTTGTTGCGCGCTCTGTTTAAGGGTCTAGACCGCCTAGCTAGCGTGTGGGTTTTTATTTGTCACCCCGTTTGCCGTGGTTTGATGCGTGGGGGGAGTCTCCATTTTGTTACACGTGTTGGGCTATGGTGCGGGGGATGTAGTGCCATTCGCTCCGAGGTGTTACATCTCGAAGTGTTATCAGAGCTCTTGGTTGCAAAACTGGATCTCTAGTGTCATGTGAGTTTGACTAGGTCGTTCGGCTTAGGATTATGTGTTTGTTGGTATTTACGATCTCATTTATGTGAATTATTTGATGTTAACCATCTTAATCGTTCACATGAACATGCACCTGCTAATCGACATGCACCTATATTTTTATTATAATTTTGAGATTTTCAGGACACCATCCATGGATCCAATAGCAACTTTGTACCGGGAATTTGGAACTTTTAATCCTTCGCACTTCCGAGTAGGCAATGATATTGAAGCCAGGGAATGGCTCGCGGATATAGAGGCAATATTTCGAGTATGGCCATGTGAATCTCAAAATAAAGTCCGCTTTGTTTCCCTACTTTTACAAGGCCAAGCAAATTTATGGTGGGCAAGAGTCACTTATCAACTAGAGGCGACGGGAGAAGCAATACTATGTGATGTAATTTTTCGGGAATTTAGGAAAAGGTATACGGCCGCCATTCTACAAGAGCGAAGACTTGAAGAATTCCTCGCCCTTAAACAATAAGATAACACCATTATGGAGTATTTGGAGAAGTTCGAAAGGTTGGGTTCTTATGTGCCACATATTACAAGCGATGATCGGTTGAAAGCTAAGCACTTCATGAAGGGCCTTCGGGATGAGTTTAGAGAAGCTTTGAGCGCAAGAGATACGAGTACATGGAACCAAGCCATTGAGAAGGCACTACGGGTTGAAACTCGGTTGATGACAAGAAAAGGGCATGAAAAGGATACACCGGAACAATCATTTGAACCCGGATCTTGTTCTAACCTACAAGTGGGAAAGAGAGCCATTCGACAAGGAGCACCGACCAAGAAGAGAAGTAACAAGAAGAAATCCAAGCCCTGGAAGACTCCTTGGTTCAAAAGGGAATTTCCACCGTGTGCCCATTGTGGAGGAACCAACCACGCTTATGATGGATGTTGGATTCAGTTGAAGAGGTGTTATACTTGCGGGTCTTCAGAGCATAAATCCCCGGAGTGTGATCGTCCGAGGGCTAATAAACCAAGAAGAAGGGATCCAAGACTTCAAGTTGGAGATCAAATCAAACCCAAGAACCGAGGTAATTGCATTCATGGCACCACATTCATGCATATTTATTTTGGGGAAACCCAGTTTTGCTCTACTATTCCTTCTTTGTGGCTTCTCGTTGCTTGTTTGTTGTTTCCTAGTTGTTCTCTGCCTTTGTTGTTGCTGTGGTTGTTTTTTTTCTTGTTGTTGTGAATTGAGAGTTCGGGTGTTTGCGAGTTGTGAGGGCCGAGCTTCTCGGTAGTTGTTCTTGAAGGCGCCTAGTTCTTGTTAAGGTAACTTCGTTGCCGTAGGCGTTGGTGGTTGCTTTTGGAGGTCCTTTCGGGCTCCACGATATTTTCGGGTGTTGGATTAAAGGCTAACCCCGTCTATATCCTTTGTGGAAGCAGTTGGTCATTCCGGGATGGTGGAGTAAGCGTTGTGACTTTCCTTTGGGTTAACCGAGAGGTTGAGTCAAGTTTAAGGAGACAAAGATCGAAGTAAGACACCTTAGTGTTTCTTTGAAGGTTGGAATTTGTTTCCACTCGATAAGGACATCGAGGTTGTCGTGGTCTTTATCCCGGAGTCGACCTTGTTCGAAGATTCCCTACCAGATGATTCTAGCGTGGATGTAGAGTTCAAGACGTAGTTGACACGGTCTTAGAAGGTAGTTTCATCAATTTGAGTACTTTTTCGTGGAGTGCTTTTGTCCTATCGAAGGAAGAAGATGGGGCGTTAAGATGAAAATAACTATCATGAGCTACGCGGGTTAACCGTGGTGGAAGAATACCCTTCTGGCTAAGGGTGGTTTCGGCAAGGGTATTGTTGACTACGCGTTCTGGTAGAAGAACCGAGAATTGCCTCAGAGAATAAGTCATTAGTGTCATCGGAGTTCAACCGGAGAGTTGTCCTTGCAGAAGCCGTCATCCCGTGACATGAAAGACAAGGAAGAGGCATGGTTCGAGTGGATAGGCTTTTGAAGAGAGTTACCTTGATTATACGAGGATATTCAAACTTCTCCTTTACAATTGAGGTACTAAGGAAGACTTCGGTTGTGCGTGGCTAACGGAAAGTTAGAGCCTATGTCTCAAGAAGTGCTTGGGCACGAGACTAAGTCTACTCATGGTTCGTGACTTGAAGAGCCGGTAATGGTATTGTGGCATGAGAAAAGACATTGCAAACTTTGTGTAGATCGAGAGATGCAAGGAAGATAGAGGGAACTTGGAAATCGACTTATGAGATTAAGTAATAATTTCGGGTCATGGGAATACACAACTCAACACTAGGAATTTAAAGAGATCCGGAAGTTGTGAGAGTATACACAGAACACAATGAAGTAAAGAAATCTTGAAACAGGCCATCGAGAAAATTTTGACAAGCTAAAATTGGAATTTGGAAAAAGTTCAAGAGACCGGTCCCGAGGATGTAGAAGAATTGGATTAAAACAACATCTCTGGGTCACGAGGTCGCAAAAGAAATTTGAGATTGGTTTTGGGAAGGATTGGAATTTAGAGATGTTCGGGTAGGGAAGAAATGACACTAAACAACGAATTCGGACTTTGAGACATGTGGATGGATACAAGAAAATCAAGGAAGGTTAGAAGACCGTGGGTAAGCAAGAGATGATCAACGAATTCAAGAACAAAGGACCAAATTATCTAGCTGAAGGTTGCCAATTCGGTAAAAGGTACTTACATTCATGGCACGTGCATGAACCATTATGTTAAATTATTCAATTCCCTTATATATTTTTAATTGATGTAATTGCTAAAATGTGTTGCATATCTTAATTGATAAAATGTATAACATGCATTGAACATTCTTACTCAACATGCATAGCTTGGTGTTTACTTGATAGGAAATTTTTTTCCACTTCGATCACATAAGATAATTTAATCAAGTAGTGCTGATGCCGAGAAAGAGTTTTGGGGAGCGAAGTAGACGGGGTTGCATTAGAAATCTTGAGAGGTTTGGAAATTGAATTGGAAGTTGGAAATGAAAGAAGTGAGGTTTCCATCCTAACCAATCACTTCAAAGTGAATGTGGGCTGGAGTACCGAACCCACTACATAACTTGGGTTAAGCATTTCGAGGAAGATAATTTTGAAGAAATCGGGAATTTTGATTAAGGAATTGATGGGTCAAGTTCAACAAACAATGGAAGAAATTCTTAAGGGGGAGAGCACGACCAAGAAATCAACCTAAGCTCTTGGTCGTGTTGAGGAAGCTATTTCTAGCCGAAACAATAGAGATACAAGATGTAACAAGTCTCGGGACTTTACAAGAATGATAAGAATAAGATAGGAGTTCACAACACCGACGAACTTCAAACCGAGATGAGTAGACTTCAAGAACACGTAGGGAAGGAATGGGTATTCCAAATGGTAAAAGAGTAAACTCGAAGGACTATCGGTGTAAATGAATCAAAGTCACCAATCTTTCCTTCGGACGGGTACAAACTCAACCTTACAAGAATTAAAGATGATGGAGTTATATAGGAATTTGAAGAAAGGGTGAAAAGAATGTTGGGTAAAGGAAAGCCGATCAAATCATCATATTCCGTGGTGATGGAAGCAAGAGTCGATTTAACCGGCCATTGGAGTGTAAACCTACCAGGTGAGAGGCAACGGGACCAAGATGGGATTTTGATTTGTCAATCATTTTTCCCATAACGAGTCGAAGACATCTTTAGGATTGGGACCGCTGATCGAATCAATAGAAGGTTATCTCGAGCATATGAAATCATCAAGCATAACTCATTAAGGAAGACGGGTTAAAAGAATCAAGCCAAACACACACTCAAGAATTAGATGAAACATCATGGAGGACGCGAAGGGGTGATCAATAATTGGGTATGTGGAAATGGAGTCGAGTAAGGACCAAGAATATGCTAAGGGGATAAGAAGGAAGTTGAGGAACAACTCAAGCACGAGGTAATACGCTTACACATCAATGAGATCAACACCGATTTTATTTCTTCGGTGCACGGTACACTTGACCATTCATGACATAATCATGCAAACATCTTTATTATCGCTTTATTCTTCCCGTTAGTGATTGCATGTGCTTGATGATTACTTCCTTGCGCATGCCGTGTGCGTGAGTATGCATGTTGTTGGTTAGCTTGCCGCTGGAGGCAACTTAGTTTCGCAAGTGTTTAGGCCTTCCGGTAAGACAAGGGTCGTAGAGATCTTGTGAAGCCAAGTTTTCAACAAACGCCTGAACGTTTGATCGGGAATGGTTCGATTCACACAACATCGAACCCAAACTTGGAATTATTGAAGACTTCGGTTAGGTTCATGGTTATGTGTTAGTGGTTGTTTTAGGCACCATACTTGTTTCAAACCAAACCCCAAGAGTTAGGTCGTAATGGACTTAAGCAATAGAGCTGAATCCTTCAGACCCTCTTGTTGTACGAGTCCAACCGAGCTACTCGCTTAACACCTGATTAAGTTCGAGGACAAGCCTTCTCTAACGAAGTCAAGACCCCTGTTGCTTGAAGACCTTTTCTGAACTAATTCCTGTTGGGGAGTAGCTAACCCCGCATGGGATGAACAAGGAGAAGTGGTGCTTAGAATCCAGAACTCGAGGCATCGGACCTGAGGATAGGTCCTTCTTAAGGGGGAGAGGTTGTAACGCCCCGTGTTTTCAAGACTAATCAGGTATGGCGTCACGAGTGTGGTCAGGCCGAGAGTTAAGTGATTTACTTGTTTAATTATGTGACTTATTTGAATTATATGGTTAATTATGTGTTTAGGTGATTTAATTGTGAGCTACTCGCTTAACACCGGATTATGTTCGAGGACAAGCCTTCTCTAACGAAGTCAAGACCCCTGTTGCTTGAAGACCTTTTCTGAACTAATTCCTGTTGGGGAGTAGCTAACCCCGCATGGGATGAACAAGGAGAAGTGGTGCTTAGAATCCAGAACTCGAGGCATCGGACCTGAGGATAGGTCCTTCTTAAGGGGGAGAGGTTGTAACGCCCCGTGTTTTCAAGACTAATCAGGTATGGCGTCACGAGTGTGGTCAGGCCGAGAGTTAAGTGATTTACTTGTTTAATTATGTGACTTATTTGAATTATGTGGATAATTATGTGTTTAGGTGATTTAATTGTAATTATGTGTGTACGTGACTAACCGTTTGTTCATTTTACTGTATTTCATACACGTACACATTATTCCTTTTCCCAAGCCTCACCTTTTAATTCTCGTAAATTCCCGAATACGTTGCCTACTCTTTTATTTAATCTAGGAACCTAATTCTACCCCAACCGTATTTTAATTCGAGCCGAAACTACACAATATATCACCACACACAAATATCTCTTACGCGGACCCCGAGTTTAACTTTCCCTTTTCTTCTCTTTAATATCACAAGAGATACACATACACCCCATTTTTCTTTCTTCTTCTTTCTCTCTCCTTTCTCTTCTCCTCTTCCCTCTCCATCTCCACGTCCGACACCACCATCTGCCACCCCACCATCGGCCACCACCATCTCTCCGGCACCACCAACTCACCATCATCATCAGCTTCCTTTCTTTCTCCTTCTTCTTCATCTCCATTTCAAGCAAGAGCAAGCAGGCTCAAGACAATGAAGGTTAGCTCCATCAACTCCGGTAAGAATCCGACGATCTACAACCACCACAAGTTCAAACTCAACACCCTCATTCCATTTCTGGTAAAATCCCTTTCATTTCTTGGTTTAATTGGTGGTATATATATATATATATATATATATATATATATGTGTGTGTGTGTGTGTGTATGTATATGTGTGTGTGTGTCTGTGTGTGTGTATATATGTTGTATTTATTTATGTGGGTTTGGTGAATTGTGGATTGAAGCTTGAGTTTTGATGATTTCTTGCTCCTAGATGCCTCAATACAAGTTTATTGTATGTATTTGTGAGTTGATTGATGTAACAACTCAAAACAGGGCCTGGATGAAAAAGGTAAGCTAAGGGCATTGGTAAAGTGTTTATAGACCGTGATCCAAGTTTATAAACCTTCATGCATTGCATTCTTACATGAACTTCATGCTCATATGTGATCTGACATGTTTTGAAGGGGGAATTCTTAACCTTCGATACAGTTTACTATTCATTTCCCAAGCCTATATTACCCAATGCTTCAATGGAACGCTAGAGGTTCATATCACATGTTTTCCTATCCTTGGAACTTGTTTCCAAGCTCCGGAAACCTTTCTTGAACCATAAGGGCATTTTGGGAACTTACCGACCAAAGTTACTATTCATCTAAAAATGAGCTTTTGATTCTGATATCTTTTCCTACCCAAGTTTACAGTCAAATCGATCCTTGAGTCGAGACGAGTCTTTTGAAATCATTCTTGACTTGAAAATCTATTTCGAACTTCGTTTTATTGAAAATGTTTATGAAAAACCCCAGTTCACTATTTCTACTACGAACGGTTTTCATTTGGAAAATGTTTCCTCTCTGGATTTGTATTACTCGAGCTATTTCAAGATTTTTGAGATGTTTTACAGCCCTTGATTCAAATGCTAGCTCGAAGTTTTGAAGCGTACGTTTGTACGTAAGAATTACTATTCATTCTACGTTTTCAACTTTCTATCGGTAAAACGTTTTATAGTCGATATTGGATTCAAAACGCTTCTCGATTTATTTCTTGAATTTTCGAAACAATCCGGACTTGAAAATCATTCTCAAAAGTCGTTTTTCACTCGTGTTGAGTTTCGGGCTCAAAATTTTTATTCACTAAAATGAATGTATCTTTTCAACGGTAAATCCGAATTCGACGTATGAATATGCGTTTCGAAGCTAATTTTTGTGCCAAAAGAATGAGCTAACTTCCAGCCACTTATCCTCGAGTTTTGGCAGTGAAAAGATAGAAATACCCCCCAGCAGTCCCATTTTAGCTTCAAGATTCCTAAAGCTTCGAAGAGAAGCCATCAAGTTTTGCTCTCATACCCTTACCTTAACTTTATTTCCAAGGTGAGGGGCTTCCCAATAACTATAAATAGAGCCCTCATGCCATTGAATTTTTTGCTCATATCTTGTGTTAACAAGACCCTTTCTTCCTCCCTCTCTCCCCCTCTTGCCGTGAGGCTCTCCCCCCCATTGCTAGGTTAGATGTTGTTTTATTTTATGTTATGTTTTTATGTTATATTTTAGTTTAGTTTATGTTTTTATGTTATGGTATGTTTATATTATGTTTAGGTTGGGTCGTAGGGTCTTCCCTAAGACATATAGGATTTTATTTTATGCATTTATTATATAGTTTTTATGATATGTTTGTTAGTAGTGAATTATAATTTAATTGTTTAGTATATGCTATGAAATGTTATGAATTGCTTTCGTATATGGTATGATCATGTTATGGAGCTATTATATGATGATAATTGATGCATGATTATGATAATTAATTTATGTTCAAGCATGTTATGCAATGGAATAGTAACCTATGATCAATTATATCATAACTTGTTACATGTTACTATATGGTCTCAATTGATATATGTTACACGTTTAATGGTCTTGATATGCTGTGACTTATGTCTATGATATGTTATTACATTGTTACATTGTTATATGACTCATATGTTATGAATTGAGCTTATGATATGACATGGATTAATGGAATAGTACTTGATCATATGTTATACACTTGAATAGTGTCACATGTTATAACCTAAGATAGAATAGTGTTTCATAACTTGATCTTATACTTTAATTAGACTTCTTAACCATCGTTTATGCCTTTAACCTAGATCACACTTGCTTATAATAACATGAACTTGAACTATAGGTTATAATCAAGATCATAATTGAATTAGGGTGTGTGTATTTGTGCATGCCGTGTGTGTGTATGTGTACGTGCATGGTGTGTGTGTGTGTGTCGTGTGTAGTAAGGGTTTGACCCGACCCTTTGACCCGATAAGTGAATAGTAATCCATGAATAGTAATCTAGAATAGTACTTTTTAAATAGTGCTTTTGAATAGTAAAATGAAATAAAACTTGAGCTTTGATCTTAGACGTTTGAACCTAGGTTTTCTAAACCCAGGGTCTAAAATATCTTTTCAAAATGTGTTTCTTTCATAGACTTGTTTTATAACCTTAAGGTATACGTTTAGGATTCATAATTTGATTAATTCCTAATCGATTATAGTAAGATCATAGTCCCACGTTAATGATAACTCACTTTAAGGATTCCTTTGTGTGTTACACGTTAATGATAACTCACTTTAAGGATTCCTTTGTGTGTTATCCTTCTCTAATACCTTAAATGGTATTACTCTCTTGTCCTTACATGTTCTGTACTTGTTTTATATGTTTATGTGCATCGTTATAGAAGTGTGTCTTAGTTCTTAAGCTCACCTTAGTACACACTTACAGGGGTTAAGGTTGAGCACTGGAATCCCCAGGGCACTGCATAATCTATCCTATCTACAGTTACTAATAGGTGAGGTTAAAAATGTTTTCAACTGGAACCATGAATACTTAAAAATTCAATTATTTTGAAACTCAAAGCCTAGTGCTTTACCATTCTTGTTTTGAAATACCCTTTATAGGGATGATTCTTCAAAGAACCCAGACCTATCCATATTCATTGATCAAGGGTACATGTTTTCAAAGTACAACATCAATGGTTCATGTTTTCAAAGTAATGCATCAATGGTTCATGTTTTCAAAGTAATGTATCAGTGGTTCAATGTTTTCAAAGTATCGCATCAATGGTTCATGTTTTCAAAGTATTGCATCAATGGTTCAATGGTTCAATGCATATGTTCAATGGTTCATACATTCGGATTTATTCTGGATGTCATCAATGGTGCAAGCAATCAATGGTTGATGGTATGGGCCCGGCGGTTATGTGTAGAGGTGATGCTCGGGAGGTGAGCGCCAACGACATCACTAATACCGGCCACCACACTAGGCGATTGACACCGACTTTAATCAGGAGGTTTGGTTAAGTCAGGACAATTATCGGGAATGGACCGCAAATCTATTCCCAAATCAATGGTTAATGGTCACCTAGGGGTCGCTCCCCGAAGTGAAACTTGGTGGAGGATGGTGCATGTGTGTATGTGTTAGGGTGTTGTTGATCTCGGTCCGACACCCTATAGGTCATGTTTTCTGGAGTAAGGATGGAGAAGCCTAGCTTGCGGGCATCAATGTTTTCATAAAGTTGGTTCATATCTTGCAAAGTTGTTCCCTACCGTTATCCCGTTTGATGAAAATCATATGAACCAAATCATAGCCTATGTATGCGTGTGTGACTGCATTCATGAAAGTGTTTTGAAAACTCTCATTTCTTATAGCATTGCATCAAAGGGTTTTATCACTTGAACTTATTCTTAAGTTCTTCATTAAAGCTTTGCATTAAAGGTTTTACCTTATGAAATTTACTTCAAGCGTTTACTTCAAGTACTTTCTTTTAAAGATATCCCTCACTTAGTCACTTTGACTAATACCTCTACCTGTTTTCTGGCCTCATGGTTTCAGGTCTTGCAGCCGCAGTCTAGAGGTATCTTGAAGCTCTAGAGAGTTTATTTTGTTTGAGTCAGGACTTTACTTTATTAATCTATTTTGTGTCCTGCATATGTTATATGGCTGTATTGATACCTTGCTTTAATGCTTTTGTAACAATTCTTCTGCTACTTGGATACTGCTACAATTGCTATCGTATGCTCCCGTGATAATGTTCAATTGATATAGTATTGTTAATAGTCTCTTCTGTTTAACGATCAGTACTTGCTTGTTTATATGCCATCACGCACATGTTTTAAAAAGTTTTAAAATACTCTGGTTTTCCGCTACATAAGCCACATTGTTAAACACTGTTATTGTTAATTGTTAATGGACATGCCGTTAGCTGGGGTATTTCTGGAGTGATGGCTCACACCATTACTTAAGGGGTGCTTCAGTGCGGGGGTTGGGGCGCCGCTCTCTACCAGCAAAGTGGGGGCGCTACAGTTGAGGTTTGGGATGGTTTGGAAACCATTTCCGTCGAGTTTTTTCTGCTGGCGAAGGATCCACGGGCATGAATTTTAATCTACGGCCATGGATTTGTGTCCAGAATCCCTCAGGCCTTCCCACGGGCATGGATTTTTGTGAAGGAGAAATCCACGGTCGGGGATCCTCCTCTGTTTTCTGTCTAAGTTTGTTTGTTCCGTTTACCCCTCAAACGAGCTCTGATTGACCTGAATTTCGGACCATTGAAACCTTTTGAAGTCTAGAACATTCTTGGAATCACCTCAATATCTTTTCTCCTTTGTGAGATATAATCATTTCTTTTTGGTGTCGCGCCATCACCGGAAATCTACATTCATCCAACTTCGGGCCTACGCCATTTTCATATCGCTTTGAACCATGATTTGAGACATATATCCTTGGAAAGCCCTATTTGTCTAGGTTATTACCCAACAAGAAAAACTTAATTCCAACTTCTAGAACTCAAGATATTCCCATTTTTCTACAGCTTGCGTATTTCCAAAATCTGTTAACTTTCAGTAAGCTTTGCCAAAACCTCTTTTCTTGTGTTCCTTTCGCTTCCCCGACCTCTTATGTGTTTTTCATGCATGTTATACATGTCTAATTGATTATTATCTTGTTAATTATGCTCCTTGATCCTTAATTACTCGAACTTGATTGTTTAACTTCATGATCGCCTATTACGTGAGAGTATTAATTGTGCACATGAACATGATCGCAACACTTCATGATATTTTATGATTTATTATATATCGTATCATTTCATAACATGTCACACCACTTCATAAACATTTGCCGTGTGTCTTACTTGGTTTCATATGAAGTGATTTCTCACGAGTACATATTGTTCCTTCTCTTATACTGTTCGTTTCCAGGGCGGAGACTTCCGGATTGAATAGGCACCCATTTTGCTTATGTTTCTTGTTTCGTGGTATTCCAGGGGAGGGTGTTTTCGTTCTAGTTACTTATCAAACCCTAAAACTCTTATATAACAAGTTTTGGCCAAAAACCTATATTGATATATATATATATATATATCGTTTTTAAAGTAAAGTCATCGAGTAAATCTTTATAGAGTAAATGATTTTCAAGGTTTATGAATGTATTATGTTATTTCTTATGACTTGAAATATTTTGGCGAGATTATGCACATTGATCATGCACATGTTATTGGGCCCCGGGGAAATGTGTAAATGGAGACCAATTCGGCATCGGGCTGACATATAGCTAAGCCATTGCACAAAGTACCCTTTGAGAATATCCTCGCGTGACCAAGGAGGCAGGAAGACGGGATCTTCTTGAGCCGATGGTCAACCCATCGAAGGAGCGGGTAGGATTCATGAGCCCCCGTCTCGATATTATTATTATGGGATGGTTCGGGATTGCAGAACCGACCATCATTTGGAGGGAGAAGGTTGAAAATTATTGTTACTATGAATATGCACATGATTATTGTTGTTATGAACCGTGCGGGAAGGCCGGGACACGGATTGCCCAAATGATTATGTCTCATGTATATGCCTTGTGTGTATTATTACGTATTGTATGATCATGTATTCAAAGTATTATGTCATATTCATTATACACGGTTGGAGTTTGGTTGGAGAATTATGCACGCTCACTCGCCGAGCCATTATGATTATTCATAAATTATGAACTTAAAGAATTTAATTTGAATTAGTCGTAAAGACCGAGCATTGTTTAGCTATTTTCTTGCCCCTCGTGGGAACTGACTTCGAATAAAACCTTGCTTGGGATTTAGGGCTTGAAAGTGCATGTTTCCATATGTATGTATATCTCCTGCTCACTCAGTCTTCTAGAAATTGACCCCCCATTTTCCCACTTTTCAGTTTCTTACAGGTGGTGCTAGGCGGGAGTCGAGTCATAGCACTTTTGTTTGAGTCACTTGTACACTTGAGTCACATTCTCCATGTTATGATTCATTTGTATCACTTTCTGTAGTCGGGCCTGTGTGCCAATTATGATTCTTGATTATGAATTCGGGACAGGTTGCATACGAAGTTGAAACTATTGTTAGGATGCATGTTGGAACTTAATTACGTTATGAAATATTTTAAGCTTGGAGCTATTATTGGAATTTATGTATGGTATTATTGCTTCCGTGCCGCATTTTGTTTTTTCTTGATTAATTGGTACAGGGTTAGATTCCGTCTAGCCAAGTTATTTTTGTTTTGTCACCCGTTCGCTATGGGTCCGGTTCATGCTTCGATTGTCCATTTCATATGTGGACTAGACCTATAGTGTGGGGGATGTGGCGCTTATCGTCGCGGGTGCTACATCTTAAGGTGGTATCAGAGTCCCAGGTTACAAAACCGGGGTTTCTAGCGTCGTGTCGTGTCAAGTATAGGTCGAACGGCTTAGGAATAACATGTCAACGTGAGCACCGCATTGATCATGAGCATTTGATATGGAAATTATATTGTTAAATTTGATTAATTTAAATTCTGTTGAATTATGTGTTGCATTTTGCATCAAATATGTGCTTAGATGCTAATTATGTGCCATATGCACTCGCTAACCGACATGCATTCATATATGAGTGGAGTTGTGATTTGTAGGATATTATTACAACATCAAACCACGGTCAATTTTCTCGATCACAACTACTTGCCATGGACTTTTCTTTCAAGTTTGGGTGATTGAACAAGACTTCGGAAGATTAGTAGAGTCCGAGTAATTAGTGGTTGTTATGGCAAGGTTATATGTTGGAAATTCAAGTTCGAAAGGGAATTAAATCATGCTTGAAGATTGGGCGTGGATGAGATAATGGTATGGATGTGTAGTGTTTCTACTCACAAGAAGAATACACGCTTCTATACCGCAAATGGAACTAATTAATCGAGTTCAAGAGGCCAGTTTAATTTAAGGGAAAAGTGTGGAAGAGTCTTGAAGGTACTAAGGTCAAATACCTAAGTTAAAAGACTAAAGAAGTAGATTTGGACAACAGGATAACCAAGGGGATCATGGAGAAGATTCCAATAAATTGGGATCGAAAATTTGGAAAGACTCAAGAGGTCGATTCCGTGGGTATAGAAGGACTATTTTAATTGTGGGATTACACGAGAGATGCAAGGAAGATAGAGGGAACTTGGAAATCGACTTATGGGATTAAGTAGCAATTTCGGGTCATGGGAATACACATCTCAATGCTAGGAATTTAAAGAGATCCGGAAGTTGTGAGAGTATACACGGAACACAATGAAGAAAAGAACCCTAGGCTAGGCGGTCTAGAACTTAAATCAGAGCGCGCATACAAGATCAAGTACATAAGCATAAGCAACAGGATCCAAAATATACAGATATGCATGCGTGCAACATGCTATCAAAACTTAAAACAATTATACATGTTATGCCACTTGGCCAAAATAAATCATAACACATGCTTTTCCAAGCGAATTATATTCATATACACGAATTCAAAAGCTCAAAAATACAGAATAACTAAAAGAAACGCGTGAGACTCGAACAACACGACCATAAGGACTCTAAAGACAGACCGCCGCCTATCATGAACCAATCCTATACCTGCAACTCAAGAAATAAGGGAAAAAAAAGAGAAACAACGAGGGTCAGTCCTAAAGACTGGTGAGGGGGCTAACACACACACACCCGTATACATGTAGAGCAAAGCATGTAACAAGATCGTAATAACCCATGAACCGGGGATAGTTTTTGCACGCCAAAACGTTTCTCATGATAATAACAAGGTTCACTTCGAGTTTGTGGCAGTAGTTGCAAGGCCTTTTGGGTACAAGACTTAAGTTCAGCACCGCTTCACACCCACAAATGGATGGCCAATCCAACAGATTGATTAAGTATCTTGAGGACTTGTGCTTTGGACTATCAGACTTCTTGGGATAAACAGTTACACTTGATTGAGTTCACCTACAATAACAGTTATCAAGCCTGGATTGGTATGACCCCATATGACGTATTCTATAGCCTGAAATGTAGATCCCTCTTGCTCTTTGATTTTGAAGAGTGGAAATGGACTAAGCAAGAGGGCATTAAGAAGGGTTAGAAGAAAGAGAAACCTTCTAAGGACGTGAGAGAAAGGATTGAGAAAGTCCAATTGGTACAATAACAGATGAAAGCAGCTCAAGATCGACAAAAGAGCTACGCCGACAATAGAAGAAGGGATCTTAGGTTTGAAGTTGGGGATCGAGTGTTCTTGAAGGCGTCCCCTAGTAAACGATTTGCTCGGATTGGTAAAAGAGGGAAGCTTAACCCTCGATACTGAGGTCTATTTGTGATAGTTGAGAAGATTGGTGAAGTGGCTTACCTTTTGGACCTACCGTCGAGCTTAACCGGGATTCACAATGTCTTCCATGTTTCTCAATTAAGAAAGTGCTATCCCGATGAATCCTAGATTCTCCCCGTTGAAGATGTTGAAGAAGCCGAGCTACAACCGGATTTAACTTTTGTCCAAAAGCCGGTAAAGATTTTGGATCGTAAGTTTCAAGTGTTGAGAAATCGGCAAATCCCATTGGTAAAGGTTTTATGGAGAAGTGATAAAACCGAGGAAGCCACTTGGGAAACCGAGGATAAAATGAAGAAATTTCATCCGGAGTTATTTTCGTCCGAGCAGTGAATCTAGGGACCAGATTCTTTTTTTTTGGGGGGGGGGGGAGGTTGTGATACCCCGTGTTTCCGTCGTATAGGTACGCATGCCACACGTGTGAGTTCTTGAGAGTTAGAATTATTTACATGCTTTATTTGAACTATTTGTCTATGTGAATTATGTGATTTAATTGACTTATGTTAATACTTTATTTATAATTTCATTCATTCATTTCATAAGCAATTGCATATTTTCTAACTTATATATATATTAGACTATTTTATATAATGGTTACATTAAACACTTCATACACATATTCATACAATGTACATACCTATACCTATATATGTGTATATAAGATATATATCATATACATTTATATAAACATTACATTATATATATATAGTACATGTTCTTATATAATGATATAATCATGCATTACTCTTTATACATATAATATAATATATATCTACACATATATTACATTACGCTTTTTACATACACATACACAAATATATTATACAATTATATACTTATATACACATTACATAACCACTTCATGCACTATTCACATTCTTCATCTCTAACACACACAAACACACAATTCTCTCTACACACACATACACACACCCTATTCGATCCACTCAAGAAGGAAGATAATGAGGAGCATCTTCATTCCTCTCATCATCTTCATCATCTCCTTCATCTCATTCTTTCTTTCTTCATTTCATTCAAGGTTGGTGTGTATATATATATATATATGTGTGTGTGTGTGTGTATATGTGTGTGAATGTGTGTTTTGTTAGAAATCTTAGGGGTTGAGTTAATTTTTTGATCCTATGCATGTTAATGTGTATATATATGAGAATTCATGGATTTAATGCATGATTGCCTTGGTTGTTGATGCATTTATTGAACTTAGTTTTATATAAGGGTTTTGTGAATAGTTATGGGTGGTTATATGTGTGTGAACTTGTGTTATATGATGCATATATGAAGTATAATGTGTATTTATATGTTAAGAACATGTTGTGACTTGCATTTTCAGCTTTGATCTTGTTTTGAATGGGGTTTTGTTTGCTTTTTCGTAGACTCCTCTGCACATCCCCTGATGTCGAGTATTGTTCCCTATCGGGGTTTTCAGTTCATTTTGATCCAGGCCGAGATCCTCTTGTAGATTGCTACCTAAAACAGCAATCCCGACCGGGATGATTTTTGTCCAGGCCGGGATTGCAAATTAATTTCTTTTGAATTACTGGTCCCGGCCAGGACCCTTTTCAGTTTAAAATCTATCCCGATCGGGATAGCAGTACAGGCAGGTCTCAGGAAAAGGTGTCTCGGCCGGGATGGCCATGCAGAACTTGGTTCTGGGCCCCTATCCCGGTCGGGATCCTTTTTGCACTAAAATCAGTCCCGGCCAGGATGGAGCCCTGGGAGCACCACTTGTGTAATTTTAATTCATTTCATTATCTTGCTTGTCGACGTGGTCTGTGGGACATTAATTGTGCACATGAATATTTTTATAAATTATTAGCATCAAAATCTCATATCATATCACCTCATAAGCATGCCGTTCGTCGATTATTTGGTTCATAAGTCTAGAGTCTTATATACACTTGTATTTCTTGCACAGAGCTCAATCCGGTGATTGAGGAACAGGGTCTTTAGGCTTCTCCTATCTTCTCTCTTGTCAAGGTGAGGTTTTATTTCTAGTTATTTAGAACCCGTAATATCTTGTGTAACAATTTTAGCTAAAATGTATTATCTATACTTATACTTTGGAAAATGGATCATTGTCAAACGCTTTTATGAAATTATTTTGGTGAAATTTTGCACATGTTATTAGGCACCGGGGAAATGTGTGAATGGAGACCAGTACGACATCGGGCTAACGGATAAGCCATTGCATATAGTACCCTTTGAGAATATCCTCGCCCGACCAGGAGGCCCAGGAGGCGGGATATTATTGAGCCTGTGGTTAACCCATCGAAGGAGTGGATTGGAGTCATGATCCCCTGTCTCGATAGCCTTGCAAACCCTTCCACCGCCCGGAGGAAAAAGGATGGAAAATTATGGTTATTTCTCATGATTATGATTATGATTATGGACATTATGATTATGTATTGGATGAACGCCTTATATTTGATTTATGCACACACTATGGGAGTAAGGTTGGAGAATTGCCCACTCGTCGGGCCACATCATGATTATGAATTGTAAAGTAATAATTTGATATCCATAATTCCGAGCGATGCTTTTCTAAACTTCCCACTTAGGTTACTCTAAAAACTTTACTCGGTGTTAGGGATTACATGTGCATGTGATAGTTTTATTATGCCCCTCACTCAGTCGTTCGACTGACACCCGACGTTGTTTTTAGTCCTTTGTAGGTATGTTAAGCAAGGAATAAGGTCATGTGGAGTCTTTATTTCAGTCCTAGAATATCTTATGTTTAGCATATCCCATACTTTGCTACTTTTAATTATGTAATAATCTATTTTGGAGAATTGTTGTAAATATTTGGTGGCCGTGTAGGCCTTAGGTTGTATCACTCAAATTGTATGTTTATGTTGGTGTTTTAGTATGTCCTTATAGTGTTATTATGCTTCCGTTTTACTTGTTGCATCGTTGAATAATTGGTTAAGGGTTAGCCCCGCTTAGCTAGGTTGAGTTCTTTTATTCTTGTCACCCGTTCGCCACGTGTTTGATTCATGAATGGACTTCCATTTCATACGTGGATTGGACTCATGGTGCGGGGGATGTGGAACCTATCGATGCGGGTGCTACATCCTAAAGTGGTATCAGAGCCTAGCTTGCAAAACCGGACTCTTGAGTCGTGTCTTGCCGGTCTAGATCGTACGGCTTAGAAACTACTTGTCAACTTGGAAGTCTCACATTATTACGTGATCATTTCTTGATTATTACTTAAAGCATCTTGCTTGCACTTCATGGATATTGTCTAACCCCGACACATATTTTTCAATGTTTAATTGTAGATGCCTCGTGATCGACCCATACCTCGGGGTAGGTGATCTCCATCACCCCTTCGACAACAACAACAACAATAGCCTCCCATGAACATGGAGAACTTTATGGAGTCCGTCTATAATTATGTGGGGCAAAGGAGAGCCCAAGCTCCACCACCACTATCGGTTAGAGATTCTCATTGGGTTTTTCTCAATTACAATCCCCCAAGATTTGCGGGTATTACGGATGACGCCGTGGTGGAGGATTGGTTATCTCGTTTGGAGAGGATCTACAATATTCGTAAATTCACCCCGCATGAACAAACTCAGTTTGCTATTTGTTCAATTAGATGGGGAAGCACTCGATTGGTGGGAGAGGACCCCGCATGATCTTCCTTTATGTGGTTTTCCTGAACTTGTAATAAATTATGAGTAATAGTATTAGTTTGAAGTCTATGGTGGTGGCTGGTATTTATTACTGTATTTACTTTGTGGTTGTATGCAGTGTTTATTTCCTATTATATATAAGGCATTACAATTTCAAAATTACTTTGTGTTAGTTTTGTTAAACCTTGAGTTTTTTCTTTTCTTTTTATCTGTTGAAAATGGCACCACCTGTTCCTATTGAGTAAATGGTTGAATGTTACACATATAAGAAGAAACTGTACTCTAATGAATGGGCCCAAAGTATGGATGAGGGAGTTATACACAAGCTTGTTTAGGTGGGACAAACTATGGATCTCAAAAAAGGTATTCGGTTTGGGGTGCTGCAGTCTATGATGGAGCTCACTAATAGAGAGTTTGGTAAAAAATTCAACTTGCATTACATCGTAAGGAAGTTCATGTTCGTTCGTAGACTGTACTTAGCCATGAAATTACTTAGATCATTATCTGGAGTCCCCCATGATCCCAGAATTGAACTTGTCGAAGCACTCCTGTTTGTTTGGCAATTGGCTTGGGAGGTTAGTAAGTATTATCTTCTTGCATACTCTTACTTCTAATAATTATTGTATTAAAAAATGCCAGTTTTTTGGTCACAGGCAGAGAGGTTGACCCTTTGTTACTACTACAAATCTAATCCACAATGGCTCAAATTGGTCCAGATATTTGAAGAAAACTAGAACTGTGCTTCTTTCCAAGGCTTTTACTGCTTTTGACTAGTTTAATTTGTATGTACAAACCATTTTCCAAAAGGACCTGCACTTATGCGTTCTATGTACTTTTTATGTTCTCTACATTTGCGATTACCAATGAGAGTGGTTCCTTATTTGATAATATCATTCAATTGCTAATTAGTAAAACTCATGTTACTAAATGAAATAGTAAATTAAAATAATTAAAAAGATGAAACTAACATACATGCAAACAGGCTATGGACATAAAAGTCCATTCTTGGGAATGAAAATTCTAGACTTAAGTGCATATTTTTTAAAATAACGCTTTCAAGTCATAGAAGAAAGTTATTATTCTGGTCCTCCCATATCATCATCCTTTGTATAGGATAGCACTACGTCATCTGCGTCTTCTGCCTCGTCATTGCTAGAGTATATATAGTAGCTAGGGTTGATCTTAGCATTCTCTTCTGGCTCGCCGAACAACAAAGAAAATTTCATTTTTCCAAAAATAAAATGTATGAGATGGTAATTTGGGAAGCCGTATCTCAAGATTTTTTTTCAATTTTGTGCTCCTAAGAGGAAATAAAAAATCGTTGAATCATAATATATTTTAAAGAAATAAAAACGTTACATATAATAGACAAAAAGATTTTATACTAATCAGTGCAGGAAATTCACTCAAATAAATACCATAAAAAGTAACTTGATTCACGAGTTCGTCGTAGTGCACATCCCTTTTATTTTTAAAGTATTTTTTTTTGTAGTAACGGAAACACAGTTGTGCTATGACATCTCGTACATTAGCATTGGTGAAAAGCATCCCTAATTTTTTCAGACATACTATTCGCGATTTGATGAATAGCCCATTGCACCCTTAAGATCACGTACATTCTGTGTTGCACATAATGGGATAAAAGTGGAATCAACATGGAGACCTTGCAATTTATGCAAGGATGGATATGGTTGTCGAAGTTGATTTCTTCCTCAAACATTTTTCTCTTAGGCATTGTTGGAAGAAGATTGGTGTAAGTTGAGATTTTGGTTTGCACAGTTTGTAATAGGTATTTACAGGTAGCAACCATTGACATTTTGGGAATAGTGCCCTGAAAATTCAATTTGTTGAATTAATTAAACTGAATTTGTAGCAGCCCAAACACCGACCCAGTATGCAGATATTGTCCCGCCACTGGTGTCCCCAGGCACGGGTTTTGGTCCTCCCAGTGGGTTGGGCCACTGGGAAAACGCGTCTGCAGGGAAAGGTTCCCATCCCCCCTTATAAGGAGGACTTCGTTCTCCTTCCCAACCGATGTGGGATGGGCACACATCCACCCCCCCCTTTGGAGGAGCTCAGCGTCCTCGCTGAGGACCTGGCACATAAGCTTCCTGGTACCGGCTCTGATACCACATGTAGCAGCCCAAAGACCGACCCAGTATGCAGATATTGTCCCGCCACTGGTGTCCCCAGGCATGGATTTTGTTCCTCCCAGTGGGTTGGGCCACTGGGAAAACGCGTCTACAAGGAAAGGTTTCCATGCCCCCTTATAAGGAGGACTTCGTTCTCCTTCCCAACCGATGTGGGCTGGGCACACATCCGGGGGGGTGGATGTGTACCCATCCCACATCAGTTGGGAAGGAGAACGAAGTCCTCCTTATAAGGGGGGATGGAAACCTTTCCCTGCAGACGCGTTTTCCCAGTGGCCCAACCCACTGGGAGGAACAAAACCCGTGCCTGGGGACACCAGTGGTGGGACAATATCTGCATACTGGGTCAGTCTTTGGGCTGCTACAGAATTTATAGCCAGTTGTGAGTAGTTCACATATTGATAATTAATGGTGTGTGGTGGTATTCTTATTAGAAATGTGTTTCTTAGAAAAGACTTTGAATACCGAAATGACGTGTCATTAATGTTCTAGTACGTAAGATGAGAATATATGTTCTTATCGAGGCTATAACGTGGTTATATAAGATGATTAGTCTTTCATCATAGGGAATGGTGATTCCAATTATAACACGTTGATGATTTCAATGGTATTGGAAACATTGAACTGGACCTTTGAGATTATTCATGTTATACTGCTATCTAAAAATGAACAGATCTCGGGAAGCATTGAACCCTAAATCCTGGCAATATTTCAACTTTAGGCATGTAGTGTTAGTCACTGTAATGTACTAACAAGTGGAGTCTCGATAACAATTTGCCAAAATACTTTGTACGTTCGGTGACTACATGAAATGTGCTAAAGAGTAATATTGATCTAGGAATTTGTGGCTTTGTTGGAAGGTTAGAGATATCCCTGAAATAGATTTGTAAAATTCAAATTAAGACTTTGACCAAAGCACTTCGTGTGATACGTCACCGAAGTTGTATGTTGAATGTATTTCACAAACATAGAATTTGAAGTTAAGACAAATCAAGAAATTTTAGATTGAAAGGTTAAAAATAATTGATAGTAGTTGAAATTTATTTTTCATGGAAATCTACACGGAGGAGTAAAATGCGAAATTATTCTAGATCGAGAATTTCTGAATAATTTAATTAATTTTAGAGTGCAACAATATTTATTTAGTGCAATTAAATATTGTTAAACGATAATCAATTATTATCATGAGATGATAATAGATTGACCCGTTTGGCTAAAATTAATTAGTCCTGCAGGTCCCCTTGCAAGCCCCACTAAAGACCCAAAGAGAAAATATAAAGGACAGAGAGAAATAAAATTTTAAAATGCTTGAAACTAGCCAAGGAATTTATTTTGAGAAAATAAATCAATATTCCAAAGAGTTGGAAATGCCCGAAATTTCAATTTAGAGAAAATGAAAATTTTTAATTTTTTTAAAAAAAAGGAAAAAATAAAATAAAATAATTACGTGGCAAGTGCTGATGTGGCAGCTGACGTATCATGCATACCACATCAGCAGATCAGGCGCCAAGTGGCGCTGACTAGGCGCTGCATGGCGCGCCACACAGACGACCCAGATTGTGCCGCGTCAGCTCATCATCAGCGGCCCAGATGTATTTTGGAGCTGGGCCAGTTAACGGGCAAGTCAAACAGGTTAACGGGTCTGTTGCTCGGATAGGATCAGGTTTTGTATGGATAGGATAGATCGGACTGGGTCTGGGCAAGGCCAAACCCAGACACATGGCGACATCTGGTGGAGATACGCGTGTGAACACATGCCAACCACTTGGCACACTTCTAGACGCGCGTGGCGGCGCGTGGGACTAAGCGGCGACGCATGGTTAACGGCCTGTACTCCTCGCGACACGTGCTAGCTGATGTCATGATTCGATTGGCCGTTGGATGCTACGTTTTACGCATAATGATTGCTGAAATTTGAAAATGCCCATATTGCCCTTGATTTTGTACCTATAAATAGGCAATGAATTATGGCCATTTTCATCATCAATTCAGCAATTCCCTTAGCCAATTTTTCGGCCTTTTGGTTGATATTTTTCTTTCTTTAATTAATCCAAGTTAAGGATTAATTAATTATATAGTTTAGTGGTTATATAATTAATATATAAACCAATTAATTATTAGAAAATTAAGGAATTTTCTAGTTTTAGAAAAATGAGTTTTTCTAGAAAAATATTTTCTCGAGTATTTAGGGAAATGCTTGCGGAGCCCTCACTCCGAGGGTTAAGTCGGGGATATTGTGGGGAAGCTCTGTTGTTCTCAAGAAAAGGAAGGGTGTTGGAAAAATGCCGTAAGATAGCTATATTTGCAGTATGGTAATATTTTACAGTTATATTATTTTAAGGATGATAAATTATATTCATTTAAGTGTTAATAGCATGTTAGATATTTCTCTGCTTTATGATTTAAAATTTATTATCAATCGTATATATATACTTGAGTAGATCCGGCTAACATATCGTTGTGCTTTGTATTAAAATATTTTTGAAATATTTTGATACTTGTATTATAAAGAAAAATTTTAAACTTGCGGCCCCATACCGCTATTGTTTGGGCGTTCTACCCAACAACTAGTATCAGAGCTGTACTCTTGATATATACATGCATTGATATGTTGCATGCAATGCATTATTTTAAATCTGCTACTTTGTATGTAAATTCTGTCAAAAGAGACTAGTTTTTAAGTGAGACCAATGTGACCTCTCCAGTATTTCATAGGAATTTACGTGAAATGGTAATTTTTGGAAAATAATTTAAATTACCTTTTCTGAAAATTACCGAGTCAGTAAACATGGTTTAAATTATGTGATAATTTATTTATAACATGTTTACTTTATGCCAATTATTTTAAGTATGATAATTATGTGATAATTATATGGAAGCATGCTGAATTAATTATTTTATTTATGGCATGATCATGATAATATGAGATATTGTAATATTTTCAATTGTGGATATTTTATTTAATGTGATTAGATAAATAGTGTTTAATAGAGATTGAACGAGATGCATAATTGGATTAATATTTTTCAGGCCTAATTAATAAGTAGTTATTAAGTAGCCCTAAAATATTATTAGCATTATAAATATGATTTAATAATCCTAGTGGGAGCGGATTAATTAGATTAATCACTTCGAACAATAACACGCCAAAAATGATTATATGATAATCAATAGATAATCCACAACTTCTAAAAATTCAAGTGGGAGCGAGATGAAAAGAGTTAGATTCTCACGGCCTCCATTATCCGTCTATAGTATAGTGAATATGTACTACTCCCTTCGGCGGGTATGTATTCGTGGTATATAAGATTGGGCTTCTTCAGATAGAATAAAATAAGGGAAAAGTCAGCTCGACCATGCCTCCATGGAGTGTCTTGACCTACCCGTATTGTAGCACCCAGAACGTCGAGCTGCCACACCCCCGCACTATAGCTCAGTCCGCATACAAAATGGATGATCCGTACATGAACCAAGACTATAGCGAACGGGTGACAATGCAAGAAACAATCTAGCTAGGCGGGACTAGATCCCAATTCAATTAAATCCAATACATGAAAATTCGAAAGCGGAAGTATAAACACTAACATTTCAATATCATATACCAATTATCCAAAAGTTCATCCTATTCTAGCTCATATATCAATACATTATCATCTCCAACATATTATACATGCATAAGTCTCCAAAACTAACAGGAACCCTAACATGATAAAGCCGGAAATACCAAGAACATGAAAATGCGATGCTAGACTCAGCTGAACAAAAGACACAACTCGGACTCCCGCCTAGCACACGACCGTGAGTACCTGAAAAGTGAGGGTGTCAGTCTACCGAAGACTGAGTGAGGGGTTTAAATAAATATAAGCGCAATTACCGTGCAAGCTATAATCTCGGGTAAGTTTTCATAAAAGAAACAATATAATTCAAATATTAAAGTAATTCTCGCCCGAGATTACAACTAATCAATTTAATAATTCAATCATGATCAATTCAATCCGTGGCCCGGCGAGTGAGGGCAATTCTCCAACCTTTCTCCAAAAGTGTACAATCAATATTTAGGTTTCAATTCAATGGTTATCATGCAAGTTATTATAGTGCACAAATAGAAGTTTCATGAACCCTTCTTCCTCCGGGTGATGGTGGGTTTGCAAGACCCAACCATCCATGCATGTTGCACGTCAGGAACATGACTCCCACGCACGGGATTTCTTCCTCCACCAAACCTCCTGGTGGATTCAGAGGGGATCCCAAAAGTTGTAAGGATGGTGCAAGAGTTACCCGTCAGCCCTTGCTTTCCCGTTTGGCTCAATACACTACCCTCGGGCCCAAAGCGAACATGCTTTACTCGACAAAACAATGAATCAATCAATTCAGTCCATTCAGTTCAATCATGAAATCCATTTAAAATCCATATGGTTTGGTAAACTATAGATATATAGATACATTTTGGCTTAAAACATCACATATAGTCATATGGGTTCTATATATCTAGAATTAAGCCTCACCTGTGCCGACAACTAACAAGGATACGAGGAAGTGCCCAAACGATCAAAGATCTCTGCCCTGGAGGAAAACTGGACAAGAAAGGAAATAACGTGAACTCATGGGACAAGACTCAATATGAGACCAAGTATGACGCACGACAATGCTCATGTAATTAAGTAAAACTAGCAATCAAGTGACACTTAGCATGTATGAGAACCAATTAACATCTAAGAGATGAAATAAATCTCAAGGACTCACATGTTCATATCATTCAATCAATTCAAGTTCAATTCATATCGTGCATGGAGTCATACAATAATGTTTGAGAAATTAAGTACCAATAAGTGTCAATTAGGAGCATACTTATAAATTAATCAAGTATATATAATATATAATTCACATATGGGAGCCAAGAGAGTGAAAGGGATGCAGTAAGGAAGGTTTTGGTTAAGTATGGCAGAAACGGACAATTTTCGGAAACGCACACGCTGCAGCAAAATTGGAATATCTTTATTTTTGGAAGTGGTAATTGAGTGTTGTTTATTGGGAATCAAACTAGACACAAAGACCTTTCTGATGATATATGGCTCGTTTTCTAGTTCAAAGCCAAGAGAAAATGGCATACGCTTGAAGTTAGGCGAGTGTAATTTTTCGGGAAAGTGGCGACACCTAAAATAATTGATTATAACTCTCAAACTAGAAACGATATTGAGATGATTCCAATTGGAGGTTGTTCTAGACTTCAAGAGGTTTCCGTGGATTTAAAATTCAGGTCATTTGGAATTCTTATGAGGGAGAAACGCCCGTTTGAAAATCGGTCTGAAAGCAGAAATGGGCGTGTGAAAACCTCCTGTAACAGTGCCAAACGGGCGTTTGGTGCATGAACTAGAAAGCCACACGGGCGGTTTGGAAGCCGCTGGGTGAAAAAACAGGGGAAAAATAGGGCTATGCTCGAAAGATGGCTCCCAAGCCTTTCCAACACCAAACCACAACAATTAACCATCTCAAAACTAGCATATAACATGTATATGATCATATATATCAATTAGGAACCATTTAATCCAAGTAAACATGCATAATCATCAAGAAATCCTCATCCAAAACCCATATATTCTCATGATTTCCAACTTCACATAACTCATGAATTCATGCAAGTTATCAAGTATAATGAGCCTAAGCATGCTTCTAATCATATATGCACAAGTTATTCTTCAAGGATCAAAACCCTAACTTCACATATGCTCAAGATATTCATCACATATACATATATATACCTTGGAAGAAATGAAGAAGATGAGAAATGATGATATGATGATGCTTCACTTATGCAATTCCACTTGAATTCAAGCTTGGTGATGAGATAAAATCTTCTTCCTTCTTCTTGGTGTTAATACCGTGATTTAGTGTGTGTGTGTGTGTGTGAAGTTTTGATGAAATGAAATGAAATGGAAGAGATGAATGAGATATTTACAAAAGTCTTCCACATATATGCATGACTCACCATAATTTGCATATAAGTCCCTAAACTTTATAAGTCATGCATTAAGGTATGTATATGTGTATGTATATAATTGAATGAGTCAAGATATATATATATACATATATATATATATGTATACATAGTATATAATTAAAGTGGGATGAAAAGTCTTCGCATTAAAACTTATTTGCATATAAACCCTTGCCTCTTAGGAATTTACAAGTTAGAGATGCATCAACTTGGCATGTATGTGAGATGATTATATAAACATATCTACATATATAGCTCTAAAAGAATATGATGAAATGGAGTTGATTATATATATACATGTTATGCTAAATCACTTAAATCAGATTGACAATTAATTCACACAATTTCCACTTCAACCAAATTTCATATAAGTTCATGTAAACATAATACATATAGTGTTATAAAAATTATAAAGTAACGTATAATATCCTATTTTTCAGATAAACGTATAAGAATATAATTCATACAATGTCACGTAATGCATACTAGAAAAATTGGGGCATTACAACTCTCCCCCCCTTAAAAAGACCTAGTCCCCAGGTCCACTTCGAGTTTCAAAACAATACACAAACCATAAGAGAACCCCGTCTATTAAACAAGAAATGAAAGAACACTTGACTAAGCAATGTATTAACCTCCTTCAGAGCTTTGTTACTTTCTCTTAGATGCCAAGGGTTGACGTGGTGGATTAACATTATTTGGTAAGAATTACCTAAATAACATGTTAATGAAGAATAGTTCTTGCTTTTCTAAGTAGTTTTTGACCTCACATCCTGGGAGTTAACTGCGGTTAGTTAAGTCACCATTGCGTAAACCAAAATGCGTACGTAGATTTGATTTATTGGTTAGACGCAGAAGAAAGTGAAATACATGATCATAACTTGCAATTTTTAATTAAGGTTCAATTTTACAATTAAGAACTCCGTTAGCCCTCTCCAACAGCTTTAAGAAAATAGGCTAGCAAGTAGGGTTCAACTATGCTCACTGGAAAAACAAATCTTGACATCATGTTGAGACACAAAAGTTTACGTACTCACTGAACCTTATCCGAAAATTCCAAAGACTACAACCAATCAGGATTAGAAAGACACTTATGCCAAGCGGATCAAATGTGATGATCTGGCTAATCTTATATCCTGATATCTGTCTCGGATGTTTTGAATATCAGATACATGAGATGCTTATTGATAATAATATGATTGGACATCTCCATCAGATGTCAGAGACAGGATCGTATGCAGATACGATTTAATAAAGAAGGTTGTTAGAAAGATGTCTGAAGGATCAATGATTCAGGATTATGTTATCAACATGATGGTTAACCTGAAAGAGATTGAAAGCCACTGTTCTTAAATAAACAATCTCAGCAACTAGGATACGATCCTATATTCTCTACCTAAATTGTTCAAAATGTTCAGGATTATTCTTTGAATAAGTGGGGTTTAACCCTACCTGAACAAGTGAACGACCTCAAGATGGCAAGAGAAGTGATTTAGACTAAGAGAAAGGTTCTGTTATATCAGACATCGATATCCATGGCCTCAAAAGCTATTAAGTGAAAGAAAGAAAAATGAAAGGTTCTCAATCCTAAGGCTCAGAAATAGAAAGCCAGATCCGACAATGGAAAAGTGTTTTTTATTTAAGTGATAACGGTATTTTAAAAAAAAATATATCTAAAATACTTGGTCAGTCAGTTTGGTAAGCCATTCAAATAAGATATGAAGATATCTTATTCACTGAAAATATGTTTAGTTGGAAGTCCACCAGATTCCTGGTATGTGGATTTGAGATTAGCTAATCATATTTGCAATTTGTTGCAATGGTTCGAACTAACCAGAAAGTTTGAATAGCAGCAAAAACGCAATTACTGCTTGAAATATTACAAGTATATTTGAATTAGCAGTAGGGACTGTAGAGTTGGATTTTGGCAATAGTGTTTTAATATTATACATGTCGTATATACAAAAATTTGATTTTTGTGAGTTATTGATAACAAATGGTTTAGCTGTTTGTTTTGAACAAAAGTTTACCATTAAGAAAAATAAAAGGTTTATTTACTTTGACACGATAAACTATGGTCTATTATATCATAGTAAAACTAATTCGAGATTAACACTAATTAGCTTGACTTACCAACTAAAAGGAAAATCTTCAACATGGATCTATGTCTTGTTCACTTTAATCTGAATAGGATCCAAAGACTAATTGTTGAATTTTTCCAACTTGACAGTAATGTCAGTCGGCGAATCCTATTTAGAAAAGTAAAATGACCAAGAAAGTCCTTTTAAAACCGAAATGGTATTTAAACCATTAAGTTGCTTGAGTTAGCTCATACGGATGTGTGATCCTTTGAATGTTCAAGCAAGAGGAAGCTTTGAGAGTTACGTCAACTTTTCGGATGATTAGTCTAGATACAAATACGTTTATTTGATAAGACTTATGTCTGAATCTTTGAAAAGTTTAAAAGAATATAAAGCTAAAGTCAAATAATCAAATTAGAAAACATATCAAGGCACTTCGATTAGATCGAAGTAGTAGTAAGTATCGATACTCAGAGTTGAACATAATTTCTCTATGCAAATGGGATTAGATCTCAGCTATCTGCATGGGGTATATCTCAGCAAAATTATATTACAAAAGGAGAAATAAAACTCTGATATACATGGTAAAAATTCATGAAAAGTCATGCTACACTATGAAGTTTGTTTTGGAAGCTTGTGCTCAAAATCGACAACCGAGTTCTATCTAAGTTAGTTCCTAAAAACTGATGGATTTGTAGCTAGGGTAAAAATCAAGTACGAAGGTTTACCTGTTTTAAAGGTTATCCTAAAAAGAACAAGAGGCGGTATTTTGTAATTTGAGAATTCACAAAAGTTGTTTGTAAGTATTTCAAAGCAAATTACAAAATAAACATAGAGGGTAGAAGCAAAATAGTGTTAAAAGAAAATAATAGTATTAGATACAAACTTTCCATAAACCCGTAAGAACTAAATATATGTTGTGTAATAGCCCTAAACAGGGCCTAGTTGGAATTGGTAAACCTTGAAAGAAAGTGAAAGGGTTTATAGACTTTGATCCATCAAATGTTCTTCATGCATCATATTTTTATGTGTTTTAAGCTGTTCTTACGTGCTGTTGTGTGACTATGGGAGAGATCTCATTTAAAACCACAGATTACTATTCATTTCTTGAGCCTTCATTCCCTTAATAGAATCCTAAAGACTCAAATCTGTATCCGTTGAATACCATAACTCACATCTCTTGTCCTAAAATCATTTCCGGAAATTTTAGATCAAAGTTACGATTTTATCCCCATATCACTAAGCCATATCTTCTTTCTCATTTATAGAACCTTTGATGCACGAAACTTATATTTTTTTATTGCTTACATATGCTTTCCATGACCCGAAACTCTTTACAAAAATTGTTGATCAAAATTACCATTATGTCCCCTTGATCATTATTCATTCCATAAAATTAGGAATTTACTCGAAATACTTTTTCCTATCAAATATTATAGTCAAATGAATCCTTGAATCATTTCAAGAATTTTGATATCATCCACAAACCCTAATTCCTATTCTAACTCCAGTAGTACCGAAAATCACTTCAAAACCCTAGTTACTATTCTTACCGTAAACAACTTTTTATTCATTCACTTTTTGCTATTCAATATTATAGTGAAAACGATCCTTGAATTATTTTATGAATTTCCACAATCATACCAAAACTTAATTCCGATCGTAGTCTATTTCATAAATATTTTTCCTAATAAAAATCATTATTTTTACCAAAAAAGTTTAACTTTCATTTAAAATTCAAAATTATACTTAAAACGTTTCTTGAATTTTTCTCTAACTATGAAAATTTTCTCGACTTTTAAATTTCATCATAGCTTCATGATTTTTCAGAGAATTTTGATAACACCCATAAACCATAATTCCTATTCTAACCCCCTTGTCCAGAAACCCTAGTTTTGAGTATTTTGTATTCGAACACTTTCTCTATTCAATATTATAACCAAAAAAATCCTTGAATTATTTCATAAATTCTCATACACTTACCAAAATTTAATTCCAACCGTGGCTTATTTTATAAATACTTTTCTTTTTAAAATTTATTATTTTATTATAAACGTTTAACTTTCATTTAATATCCAAAATTATACTTAAAACGTTTATTGAATTTTTCTCTAACTATGATAATTTTCTCAACCTTTAAACTTCCTCATAGCTTCGTTTATATAATTTTTTATGATTTTCATAATTGCTAACGTTTATAACTTTCAAATGAAAAACCTAAACGTCACACATTTATAATCATGATGAAGCTCATTTTTCGCTTATTCTTTCTCTACTTTCACCATGTCGAGCTCTCGTCTCTAAACACTAGTATAAATTTTATATTATTTTATATTTATTTTTATTAAATATGACATCATCCATGACATCACCTTCCTAAAATAGAAAGGCTAAGTGTATGATATAAAATCCTCCACATCCCCTATATATTCTCTACATATTTTTGTGATACAAAATCTTCCACATTTCTTTCCTAAAATAGAATGCTAAGTGTGACACAAAAATCTCCACATTTCCTACATATTCTTTAAAATTGCTCTTAGGTTCCTACCTATAAATACCCTTCAAGAGAATCATTCTAACACACAAAAATCCTCTCATTCCCTCCAAAAATCTCGCCACTTTCCCCTTCAAAACACCAAGGTTAGTTATTTTTTTTTATGGTTTAATTTATGTTTTATTTATAATTAAATTATGCAACTTAATTTATATTTTATATACTTTAAATTATGTTTAGAAATTCATGATAGTATATTTCATGAATAAATGTTAGGAATTTAAATTAGGAAAATGCATGTTTATTATGTAAATTTATTATAATATGTGTTTGAATATTCATAATTATGTTCTCGAATATTAGAATGAATGCATGCTTAGGAAATTTAATTAGGAATTATTTTTCATGAGAAATTTATATATTTTGCTACATTGTGCTTTAATTTCATGTTATGAATATGAATATGATCTAGTTTGCCTAATATATCATATGAATATTGAAATAGGCTCAAGAACATATTCTTGATATTCTTGAAGTGTGTGTGTGTGCCTTGTGCTTAGTGTGTGTAGTAGTGTGTTCAATTATGTGTTTAAAAGTGTTTAATCCCCTATGTTTAAATAGTAACCGTTTTTCAATAGTAACTTTGACTTCTAATTTCAAGAGAAAACTTTGACTCGTAATATCTTGAAGAAATTTCAAATATTAACATAAAATAATATTTTGGATTTTAGAAATAACTTTTATCAAGAATTTCTAAAAATTGGGGATTAAATAACGTTTTCCAAAATATAATTCTCAGTTATTAGAATTTCTCGTACATTATTTATTTTATTAGTAAAACTTAAGTCCTAAGTCGGTAGTAGTACTTTCAGGCAAGGATATAACTGAACAGTGGAATCCCAAGGAATTTATCTAGACCGTCAAGACACTTGGTGAGGGTTAAAATGTTTTCAACTGGAATCATGCTATACATAAGTATCTATATAAAAATTATTTTCAAGTCTACCAATTATTTATGATTTACTACCCTCTATACATAATATTATACTATAATATCCCTTTTTAAGGGAAAAATACTTTTATGCTAGAATCAACGTTTTACTAGGACGATATATACTTTAGGTCCACTTTATCAAAACATTGATTCCTGGCAAGCAAGAAAATTAGCTTTATCATTATTATGCCCCCAGGCTGTATCCGTATCAAATAATTACCCGAAAGGTATCGGACTGAGGGTTGTTGTTGTGCGGACTGCCACCAACTCTTGGTAGTGGTTTAGCTGGAGGTTAGTTATTCCTCGCCAAGAGATAGGGGAACACTACTTCCCGATTATTGTTTATCATCTCTAGGGTTTGCTCCCCTATTGACACCGAGGAGTAGCGGAGGTATTATCATATTGGTTTTAATAAAGTATCGGTACCATGTATAGTGTCGTTACTGTTTTACTAAATATTTAAGGAGTTACGGATGGAGAGGCCTCGCTTGCGGGCAATAAAACTGCTTTATTGAACGATTCATATTTCTACAAATATTCCAAATTCCCCCTATCCATGTTTTTAAACTTATTATGAACCGGATTATGATTGCTTATCCTATTGCTATTATTTTAGATCAAGACCTTCTTGATCCTACATATATATATATATATATATATACTTATACGTATATCTATAAGATATTATCCACCTTCACTTAGTCACTTTGACTAACCTCTCGCCTGGTTTCAAATGCATGATTTCAGGGAGTGATAGAATGACACCTAGAGGTATCTTGAAGCAATAGGGTGTCGTGCATATTAGGTCAGGGCTATTTTTAAGGGCACTGAGTCCTGAGTATGTATATAATATGAATAAGCTGCCCTTATGTTTTCCCTCAGAATGTTACTATATTATACTCCCTTTATGTAAGCTATTTTAATCAATGATAATAAGTCCTTACTTTTCAGCCACATTACCATCCCCGTTTATGTGTAAAGTTTTAAATTTCACTATCTACCACTGTATCATACCTTGCGTTCTATTTAAATACCATCTAGACCGTTCGCTGTAATATTTCTCGAGTGTTAGGTCTAACCTCTACTCGAGGAGTATTACGGTGCGGGGGTTGTAGTGCTAGGGAAGGCACTACACTGCCTGAATAAAAGAAGTTTATAGTTTACCCCAATGCCTCTAACTAAGGGTCAAGGTAGGTATTGGTGATTGGAGTAAAAGTTACACTCCAAGGAAACCTAAGTTCCTCAATAAGGAAAAAAATGTGACAACAAAATAATGGAAATTTGAAAGAAGGTTGCAACCACCATTAATCCCAACATGGCAAATGGATTAATCATGAGGAGTTCACTATAGAAGTACCTGGAACACTATGAATAAAAATACAATGATATATGGGTCATCGTTAGAAGGTTGATAAAGTCAACATGCCTCTTATCAAGTTAAGACTACAGATAAGGGAATTAAAGCCACCTCATTTTTTTGAAGAACTATTCAAGAGATGTTGGGTACCAAGTGTAACATTTAAATGAACCCTCAGACTGATAAGCAGTTAAAGTGGATGAGTAAGAATCTGAAGAACGAGGAGTTAAACCGAGGGAGTATAGTTTTCCATAAAAATGTTAGGACACATTGAACTTCGTACTTTGAGAGTACTCTATTGGAGAATCTCAAGTTTTGCCAGTCCAAGAAGTACCATTGGAATTAAACTTGACTTCGAATTGAAACTGGTTAAGGAAAATTCCCTTAGTAAAAGATCTTTTGGAAAGAATATAAGGAAACAAACAGAAGTATGGAAAACACTACCCAAGTTATTCCTGGATAATAAGAGAATCTGAGGATAATTTCTTTTTAAGGGGGGAGGATTGTAACTGCCCTAAACAAGGCCTAGTTGGAATTGGTAAACCTTGAAAGAAAGTAAAAGCGTTTATAGACTTTAATCCATCAAATGTTCTTCATGCATCAAATTTCTATGTGCTTTAAGTTGTTCTTACGTGCTATTGTATGGCTATGGGAGAGATCTCATTTAGAACCAGAAATTACTATTCATTTTCCGAGCCTTCATTCCCTTAATAGAATCCTAAAGACTCAAATCTGTATCCGTTGAATACCATAACTCACATCTCTTGTCCTAAAATCATTTCCGAAAATTTTAGATCAAAGTTTCGATTTTATCCCCATATCACTAAGCCATATCTTCTTATCTCATTCATAGAACCTTAGAGGCATGAAACTTATATCTTTCTATTACTTACATATGCTTTCTATGACCCGAAACTCTTTACAAAAAGTGTTGATCAAAATTACCATTATGTCCCCTTGATCACTAATCATTCCATAAAATTAGGAATTTATTCGAAACACTTTTTCCTATCAAATATAATAGTCAAATGAAACCTTGAATCATTTCAAGAATTTTGATATCATCCACAAACCCTAATGTTGTGTGTAGAAATTACAATATTTTGAGAGTTAAATAGAGTATATTTTGGTGCCGTTTGATGCGTTTGTGTGTTTATTTTGCTCCGTTCAGGTGATTTTGGAGTTGGAGTTACGAAACGACGAAGCAAGGCGATTTCTCGCATTTTTGGAGGAAAATGTGGTTACACCTGTTACCACTTAGGAGTATAAAAGAAGTAACCCCGTTACTGGCCACAAGAGGGGAGTGTTTGGCGGGACAGGAGGGGTAACACCCGTTACCCCTGTGCAGAAGGAAAGTGGTAACGTCCTTTACCACTAATAAAAACGTTATGGCGATTTCAAGTAGTAACGGGCGTTAACAACAATTACACATGGATAGGTAACACCCGTTACCGAGGGCGGCGGGAATTATTTTGGGCTGCTATATTAGTGCGTTTTTGGAGTCTTTTCGAGAGCTTTTTTGCCACGTCAAGACCTAGGGTTTGGAGAGAAGACCAAGAAGTTTCAGAGAATTTCAGAGAATTCGAGAAGATGAGAGGATTGAATTCCGAGAACGATCTTTGGTTTTATTGTTGCTTTAATTTACAAACTAATTCCTTTGAATTTAGTTTTAGCTTCGTATGTTAGATTCGTTTTTAGATACTGCTGAATGTTTATGCTTTTGTTTCGGAGATTTTGTTTAGATTTGATAACTATGATTTATTTTAATGCAATTTCCTTTAGTTTTATGAGTTTTGTTTTAATTATGAGTAGCTAATTCTTTAGGGCTAGGGGGAGTGATGATGATTGCATGATAGATGTTTGATGAGATGTTTGAATGACTTATGTTAATTCTTCGTTTGAAAACAGGTTTGAATTGACTTGCGATGGCCTGATCACCCTTAGCATGTGTCATAATTGCCTATAGATCGAAAGAGTGATGGTAATTTAGATGGTTTTCAGAACTTGTAAGTTGTAGGGTACAAAGAGATTTGGTCCTAGCTTATACAACAGTAATCTTATTCCATGCCGAGTCGCTAGAATACTGAATTGCACTAGTCTTGTTCCTATGGTTTAATTAACTATTGTTGATTGCGAGAGCAACATTGAACACTAATTAAGCACTTGGTTACACCTTGAGAGAGGGTAATACAAATATAAGTGACTAGGTTGTAGAATTACACTTGTCAGACGAGTATCACATCAGCTCTTGATTGTATGATTCATTACTTTTCCCCTGCCTGCTTAGTTTACTGAAGTTAATTCGTGTGGTTAAGTCATTATTTGTGTTTAATTCTAGTTAATTGTTAATTTCTGGTTTAGTAGATTAATAGAAACAACAATTGCTTTTCGTCAGGTCTTTAGATTAGAGAAGAATATAGGGTAGTGATTGATTTCCCTTCCCTGTGGGTTTGATCCTATTGTGCTACGCGTATGTTAGTGTACACTTACACGATTGGTTTCTAACTGTAGTAAACCTTACAACAAGTTTTTGGCACCCTTGCGGGGAGGGCGTTTTAATTCAATATTACTCAATTATTTTGATCTAGTGCTTTAGACTATTACTTTACTTTGTGTTCATTATCTTTGTTACTGTGGAATTGGACTAAGGATTTCTTTCCCTTGTGTAGGTTTGTAGTACATGCGAAGATCTCAAGACCCCGAATTAGTTCCATACGATTCGAAAATTGAGAGAACACTGAGTGCTATGAGGAGAAGGCGTAAGAAGGAGAATAAACCAATTACTTTACCGATGGCTGAAGCAGACCCACCACCACCACCACCGGCCATAAGAGATTATAACGTGCCGCAGGGTGGAGCAATTCAGACTGTAGCTCGTCCCCCGATTGCAGCAAATAACTTTGAAATTAAACCAGCTATCATAAATCTACTGCCAAATAGTCCGTTTTCAGGATTACCTTTGGAGGATCCGACTTCACATCTGGAGTATTTTTTGGAAGTGTGTGATACCGTCAAAATTCACAATGTCACTACTGATGCTATCCGAGTTAGGCTTTTTCCCTTTTCACTTAGGGATCGAGCTAAAGCATGGCTGAGTACTGTCCCAAATGAATCCTTTCAGACTTGGGCAGCATTATCACAAGCTTTCCTAGCGAAATTCTTTCCACTTAGCAAAACCACGAAGTACAAAAATGATATCAAAGGTTTCAGGCAGTTGGATGGAGAGTCTTTCTATAAAGCCTGGGAGAGATTTAAGGATTTACAGAAGAAGTGTCCACATCATGGAATTCCTGGATGGTTATTTATTCAGACTTTTTACAATGGGATGTCCCCTACCTTTAGAGGAGCGATGAATGCCGCAGCTGTCGGAGCATTCCTAGCAAAATCTGAAGCAGTTGCTACTGAGTTGTTAGCTAATATGTCACAAAACGATGTTTTTGTGCATGAGAGGAGCCATTTGCAACCAGCAAAAGTGCAAGCAGGAGTGATGGAGTTAGATAGCTTAACCACCTCAACACTAAATTTGAAGCCCTTAACAAGAAATTGGACCAACTTTCCATCAATGCAATTGGGATACAATCCCAACCAGTTCAGGTAACATGTGAAATTTGTAGTGGTCCACATGATTTTAATATGTGTTCTCATACCAATGCAGGGGAACAGGTGCAAGAGTAGTTCAGGCCAAGTTTGACGGGTTCTGTGCTCGTGTTGATCAGTATTTTGGAGGACCCCCATCACCCTGATTCTGTTACTTTGTTTCTGCCCAGATTTCTAGACATTATTGTTTCGTTTATTCATTGCTATGTTTGGTTATTTGACTACACTTAAGTTTTTGCATATGTTTGGATTCCTGATTTTGTTTATGCAATGGTGCTTTTCTTTTCGTGAATTTGTGACTTGTGTGTTAATGGTTGGATGCATGTTGATTGTCAATTACCTGTGCACTTGATCCGTGTTTTCTAGTCACTTGTTCAGGTTTTGGAAGCTTTGCAAGCACATTGTCGGTTCTTCATTTAATCAGGAGTTTTCTTGAACTTTAATTCTTTCATTTGCATGAGGACATTGCAAAGTTTAAGTGTGGGGAAGCAAGTTGCATGTTTGCTATGAGTTTTATTGAGTATTTGCATGTTTCACTTGTGATTTGCTAAAATTCGAGTAATTTTGAAATTTTTTGAAAATTTTCCCTCATTTTGAACTTTTTTCTTTGAAGTTTGATTGTAGAGCTTTTGCTAGAATATGTTAGGCTTTTTGAATTGAGGAAAATTACATGAGATTTGATGATTTAATGTGTTAGTATGCCCTTATATTTAGAGCACTTTTGAACGAGATAATGTAGTTTGCTTAGAAAGAAGAGTTGATAATTTTTGAATGAGTCTAAGATTCGATTAGGATGCATTTTAGTCCTATTGAGGCAAAATTTTGAGTTAATAAGAGATTAAGGAAGTAAAGTAGGCATTCATTGTCGGAGAATTTTAAGCTTTTCTATTTTAGCCGTTTTTCACTAAATAACGTAATCTTATTGACCACGTTGAGCCTAATTGTTGTGCAAAGATTTTTTGTAACCGCATTATAAGTCAATGCACAACATAGAAATACCTACCTTGATAATATTTACACCAAGACTTGCTCGTTTGATTTGTATGGTAATTATCAATCTTTTGACCCCTTTTTATTGTTCTTGTGATTGAAATTGAGAGGATATTGTAAAGAAAAAAGAATGAGAAAAGTGTGAAAAAAGAAAGTTATGAAGAAAAAAAGAAAAAAAAAAAAAGAAAGAAGAAAGAGCAAAAGAGAAAAGAAAAGAAAACTATGCAAAATGTGAATTTGAGAGTGTAGGATTCAATTGAAGAGTTGGGGCAATTTTCGTATTAATAGCGAATGGAAGTGTTTCATGTTTTGAATAGATTGAATGATGTAAGCTTGGTGAGTAGTCACTTGATCCAAATTTCCATAACCTTACCCAAAGCCTACATTACAAGCCCGAAAGACCTACTGATCCTAAGTCTTGATTTAATTCCATTAGTGGAGATAGGTACGAAGAGTGTACTCCGAAGTTGATGATTAGAGTTAGGAGGGAATGGTGAATTTGTCATTCTAATTTTTATGCATTGTTTCGTTTGATTCACACACTACACAAGGGTATACTTTTCATACTAAGTTTTGAGGATCTTATGTTTACGATTAGTTGAATTGAGTAGCTAGACTTGTTTAGGCGAAGGTTTGATGATTGCTTGAGGACATGGTTTGATGAGGATGTGTTTTCTTGATTTCCATATTACTCGGGGACGAGCAATATTCTAGTGTGGGGGATTTTGTTGTGTGTAGAAATTACATGATTTTGAGCGTTAATTAGAGTATATTTTGGTGCCGTTTGATGCGTTTGTGTGTTTATTTTGCTCCATTCAGGTGATTTTGGAGTTGGAGTTACGAAACGGCGAAGCAAGGCGATTTCACGCAATTTTGGAGGAAAATGTGGTAACGCCCGTTACCACTTAGGAGTATAAAAGAAGTAACCCCCGTTACTGGCCACAGGAGGGGAGTGTTTGGCGAGAGAGGAGGGGTAAGGCCTGTTATCCCTGTGCAGAAGGAAAGTGGTAACGCTCGTTACCACTCATAAAAACGTTATGGCGATTTCAAGCAGTAACGGGCGTTAACAACAATTACACATGGATAGGTAATGCCCGTTACCTAGGGTGTAGCGCCCGGAACGGTGGGCCACCACATCCGCCGCACCCAAACTCGAACCCACATATGAAATAGATCTCCATACATGAGTCCAAGTCTAAGCGAACGGAAACCTACACTCACACACTAGGCTAAGCGGGGCTGAAGACCAACAGAGCGCGCAAAAACATAAAACAATTACACGGAAGCAATAAACAAGATCCACAAATAGCTCAATAAAACCTACATTAATATATATACCATGGCTTCCCAGCCCAAAAATAGATATCAATATTCAAATCTTCAGGTATACAATTCATAAACAAAGTGCTAAAAACTGCAAATATGGGATGCAACTCGACCTAAACGACTAAGTACGACTCGACACGACGTACTTCCCCGCCTAGCTCGAGCAAACCTGAAAGGGAAAGGAGAGGGTCAGTCTCACAACTCGACTGAGTGAGGGGGCTAGATGCACACCCACACCTAAATACATATAAAGCATAGCATATCTCAAAAGTGATAGTCATGAATCGAGGCTAGGGTTCTTCATACCAAAATCTTTCTGAAAAGATAGTATATCATACAAAAGAAAACCTATCTCGATCCATAACCTATCAAATAAAGATAAACATAGCATAAATCCGACGAGAACGGACTATCCCTTACTTCTTCAAACATAACATAAAATCAAATTCATATCATCAATCCAACCTCACATCCAGGGTGCATCGGGAATCAAACCCTACAGCTATATTAACAAACAGATACCGGGTAGCTAACCCACGATATGCCTTCCCTGGTTATCCACCAAGGGCTCAAGATACCACGCCTTCCCAACCTCTATAGGTCGCACGTGAGTATCTCAAATGAGAGCGTGTACAGGGATCATAACTGGCGACCCCGTGGTCATCCCCGGTCTCCCTTACCAAGTCTCCAAGGCCACATGCCAAAACGAACCAAATTCCCATCTTTCAGGGCACAACTCGCTCAAACATAATATAAACGTACCGAAAGAGATTTCAAATTCAAGCTTATATATGCTTTTACTTATATCATTTCCATAAGATTCAAATCATTCCGCAAGATCATAAACATAAGTTAAGCACCCGTATCTAAATATATGTAATATATTCGTATGCGAGTGAGAAACCATCACATTATAGGCCATAGGTCAATAACTAATACCAATTCCTAACCTCACATTAACAAAAGAGACAAAAGTAGGATCGAAACGACAACCAACCCCCTAAGCTTCGGGCTCTTGCTCGACTGGAAGATGCTCTGAAACACAAAAGAAAGCAAGACCCAAGACTTAGACTCAAATATGAACCAAATAGATGCTCGGCAATGCTTACGAATGAAAAGAATGCGAATGAAATACATAAACGTGCCACCAAGATCATACTAATTCATATTCGTACAATTCATATCAAATAAGGTCATACATTCAAAACAATACATATAAAGCGTAATATAACAAGCTAACATTGTATATGTATCATAGAGGAATCAAGAAAATGTAAAGAAAGGCAGCAAAGCAATCAAACGAACAACTGCCGCCGCTACATTTTCAAATGACACGGCCGTGTTGAGTTTTAGTTCAAAATGGACACGGCCGTGTCCGATTTTATGAAAATAATTTGCTCCAAGTCGAGAGGCTGACACGATCATGTCCAAAACATGTTCAAACCTGACACAGCCGTGTTGGGCTTTCGTCTTGGAAAAAAAATAGCAGCAGCACCAGTGTTTCAGTGCCAAAAACAGGAGAACGAACAGAGCAGGCCCGCAACAACACCAAGCCACAATTTCTAGCCTCAAAACTCATGAAATTCAAGACAAATCATTTCATATTCAACATATAAAGCAAGAATTTGAACTTCATCAATGGCAACCTTCCTCATGCTCAACCATATTAAAAAGGAAGATCAGATAATCGAATTAGAGGCATAAGAGGTCAAAAATACATCTTCAAATCAAAGCTTAACTCCAAGAAACATAGGAGATCATCAAACCTTCCAAACTCAAGTCATGCTCCATATATTCACCAAACTTAGCTCAAAGTATGAAATTAATGGCTTAAAATGATCACATAGGCATGTACATATCAAATATTAGCTTACCCCTCGAAGAAGATGGAAGAAAATGGAGATTAGAGCTCAATCTCTCCTTGGGGGGTGAATAGTGACGGGATGAAACTTGAATCTCCAAATATGGCTGAAATTTCCTTCTCTTTCATGGGGAAACCGAGAATGGGAGAGGGAGGGATGAATATGCTGAGTTTTGGTGAGGTGTGGGCCCAAGTCTCAAGTGAAAAATTAAGAATTGAAGGACTAAAGTGAAATTTAGTGAAAGGTAGTCATATAGGCGTGAGATAAGTTTCCGGTCGAATTTCGGAGTATCGAATGGGCTTAAAAAGTTATGAGGCTTAGTCTATTGAACCCAAATCGTTGAAACGAGTTCAACAGTAGTGACGGAATTCGAATCCGAATTCCCGAGCTCCAGTTACACACTCCGGAACCCAAGGTGCGCTAAAAGCGTTTTAGCCTCCTTTAGGTTCCAAACGAAACAAATAATTCAAAAGCTCAACAAATTGCGTACATATTCATTTAAGAGTCATTCAAATTCATAAGAAATAATAAAAATAAGAATTAAAAGAATAAAGAATATGAATTTAAATAATTTAAATCTCGCATATACGTCATACCTGTACGGTCTGAAAGTTGGGGTGTCACAATCCTTCCCCTTTAAAAAGGACTTGTCCTCAAGTCCGAACTGAGTTCTCAAACAACTCCGGATATAAACTACTCTTCTTCTCCTCAGTTTCCCAAGTTGATTCTTCGGATTTCTGATCTCTCCATAGTACCCTGATCAAAGGAATCTGCCGGTTTCTCAATTCTTTTATTTTCTGATCCTGAACTACAACCGGATATTTCTCTATTGTCAAATCTAGCTCTAACTGAACTTCTTCCACCGGAAGGATAGTAGACTCGTCGGGATAATACTTACGGAGTTGAGAAACGTGAAATACATTGTGTATCCTGGTCAAATTCGGCGGCAAATCCAATCTATACTCTGTTTCTCCAATTCTTTCCAAAATCTCAAACGGCTCAAGGTATCGGGGACTGAGTTTCCCACCTTTACCTATTCGAGTGAAACCCTTCCTCGGAGATGCCTTTAAAAAGACTCTATGTAGCACCCGAGCATAAGGTACCACATCCCCCGCACCGAGACCCGACCCGTATATGAAATGGAAGTCCATACACGTGCCAAATCTACGGCGAACGGGGACACAACACACACGCTATGCTAGGCGGGACTAACCCTTAAACCAATCAGTGCAGGAATCATAAAATCAGAGTTAAAGAAAATTCGCGGAAGCAAGAACTACATAGCGAATATACGATGAGCTAACAAGCTCAAAAAAAAAAGATATACAAGGGCATTCAAATATGCAACGGCACTCACGGCCTACAAAATCAAAACGCTCCAATCGATAACAGGATCAAATACAAAAGTAGCAATAAGAGTATGAATATGAGACTGAAAAGAGGTGCTAAACATAAACGCAAGACCTAGACGACTTGTATTCCCGCCTAGCACTCCTATACCTGCACAAAACAGCTGAAAACAACCGGGTTCAGTCTAAAAGAGACTGGTGGGTATAAAAACGGGGCATAAGATATATAATATCGCATAAATTAAACACATACATGCAAGCCCTAATCCCGTGTGAAGTTTGAAAGGAATTTACCAAGTGGTTAAAACAGAAAGGAAACATCAACGGGATTACGACGTCCATTTTCATTCATAATTGTTCATAAGGGTTAAGCTCGGCGAGTGAGCGTGCACAATCTCCAACCTTCTCCTCGTGTAATCATATTATAATTAGTGGTTATCATACATATCTTTCGTGCACATACATAAATGATCATAATCATACATATACACCTTCTTCCTCCGGGTTGGTGGTGGGTTTGCAAGGCCCGACCACCCGATCTTTGACCAAAAGGGGTTACATGACTCCCCAGATGGCACTCAGCTCCCTTTCCCCGCCAATCTCCTGACGAGGTCCAGTACCGCTGTTAAATAGTGGGACTAGTATATGGGATCCCCGTCAGCCCTTGCTTCCTCGGTTAGCCACATATACTAAGTCCCGGGGCCCGTTCCGTAATAAATAATAAATGTGTCTCGCCAAAACATAAGGTAGGGTTTCATAAATAAAAAGGGGTCATGCGTTTGAAATCATTTACCCAAAATGACTCGATTGATATAAATATATTATTTTGGCTTAAACTTGGCACATAAGGGATTTATAAGGTTGTTTTAACTAATAGAAGAAAAACCCACCTTTACCAAAGCAAAATAAGGCACAAGCGTCTCAATGCTCGTCCTCGCCTCCGACCAAACCCGAATCTGAGCAAAAGAAAAGGTATGAGACGCAATGACCACACATGACGCTCGGCCATGACGTGAATATGACATGAATGCATAAATGATCATGTTATATCATAAAAATGTTCATGTGCACGATTAATAAATTTAAAACATATACTCATGCATTCGTTCATACATTTCATTCAATTTCATAAGTTCATAAATTCATATAAATTCCATAAATTCATAAATTCATATAATTTTCATAAATTTACAATATTCATAAATTCATAATTTCATAATTTCATATATTCATAACATTCAAAACATTTAAAGTGCATATCAATTAATCTAAAATTCATTTAAGAAGCATAACACATATTATTCCAATTCACATTTAGGGATAAAATAAATAATTGAAACGTTCAAACAAAAGTCGATAATTAAATATGCGAAATGGAAATCAATTAATTTCAAGAATTAAATTAAATCAAATAATATTAAATCATATAATAAATATACATAATATATATAATAAACATACATATTATATAATATAACAAATATACACATTACCTATATATACATACCTCACGTACACACTCACACACACATGCATGCATATATATACTACATGCATGCAAATATATATTTATATATAATATAACAATATTATATAATACATGTAATTTACATATGTACATATATTACACAATCAACACACACCACACAGACATATATATATACACGCACACACTTCATACAACCCATGCATGCAACTCACGCACACAATACACAATCATGCATGCAATCTTACTCACAAACATATGCATATATGCATACAATCATACAACCAAGCATGCAGGGAATAAGAACAGCAGCAGCAGCAGTAGCAGTAGCAATAGCAGTCCCAGAAAGCAGCAAAGAAATCCAGAAAACGGGGTGACACCCCCGTGTCACCCTCCAAGCTTAGGCCGAGACACGCCCGTGTCTCGGTACAGAAATCCAGGCCAAGTCTGCACCCCCGTGTCGCGCTGGAAAGACCAGAAATGGCACGCCCGTGACGTGCCACAGCGGCAGCCTCTAAACGCAGCAGAATCCCAGCAGAAACAGAGCAACCACTCCAAGAAGAAAGAAGGCAACCCAAGCAGCATTACAAGGTACGAAATGAAGCACAAACTCAACATGAACACATACCACAAAGCTACTAAAATAGACAGCAAAAGGAAGAAGGGAAACGCAGCAAATGACAGCAACTTCCAGCGTGAAAAACAGAGCAAGGCGAGAAGGAAAACAGGGCATGCTAGCTCTCAACTCATACGGCTCTGATCCGGTCCAAAAAGGTCATCAAATACGCAGCAAAACACCCCATAATCAACAAGTAGATCAGTTCCAAACAAGCTCAAACAAATCATCAACCATACGTGACATACATGTGGGATTTTCTGAAATTTTCATAAGTGATATCTCATATGTATCTCAACAAACATGAAATCAAAGATCATAAATGTTATGAGGGAGTCAAAACAATTAATATCAGGCTTGGAATCGATCAAAACCATAAAGAAACGAGGAAGATCAAGATTTTGTCCAAAAACCTCTATTCTCGGAAAACAGTCCAGAAATGGATGAAACCATGTTCCAACTTGTGAATGAAAAGATGAAAATGCTCAGAATTAATCATATATTACAACCTTAAGCTTACCTTGATGATTGGTTGAAGTTTGAAGAAGATTTGAGCTCCAAAATCTTCAAGGGAAGAAGGGTTACGGGTCTGGAGTGAGAGCAGTAGCTTTGGCTGCGTTTTGGGGATGGTATGAGGGTTAACTCGGTCAAGGCTTGAAATATCTAGATAGATGGTTGAGTTAGGGTTACAAGGAATTAAACCATGGTTAATTTGGTTGTGGTTTGGCCAAGTTATGGATGAATTAGTGTAGCAAGGTCATGTTGATCTCCGTTTCGTTTTTCGGTTGGATTTCGGAGTTTCAAATGAATTAGAAAAATTATAAGGCTAAGTTTACTAAACTCGAATTTTCGTTACGAGTTCAGCGGAGTTGACGGAACTCGAATCCGAGTTCCCGAGCTCAAGATATTAAATTCGGAACCAAGGGTACGCTAAGTGCTCGTTAGCTCCCGTTTTGGTTCCTCAATTAAAATTTAATTCATTAACATAACAAATGAATTCAAAAACATAAATTGAGTATAAAATCATATTCATAGTACATGTACGTACAACATATTACAAAATCGTGGCAATTTGATATCATATCATATAAGAACGGAGCACAAAATGAACAACATGCATATTCCAAACAATTCATGCATAAATACAGAAAATTCCATGCATAATATATTAACTCCATGCAATTCATGCAACAATTTAATTCTCATGCATAAAGATGATTTGCATGCAAAATTATTAATATGCATGCTAAATAAAATTTCCATGCATAAATATATATATAGTACGTATAAATATATATATACATATATAGAATGATAAAATAATTAATTAAAACATGATTAATTAACATAACATATAATTAGTATAATCATTAAACAATAATAAAATAATTAAACATATATAAATATATATATATCTACGAGACATATATATATAAAATTAATAATATTAAGTTAAAATAATATAATATAATATAATAAAATAATAACAATTATAATAAAATTAAATATAAAACACGTAAAAACAATTAATTCGCGCAATTAGGTAAACACATACGCTTTACCTTTACGTCCGAAAAGTCGGGGCGTTACAATCTCTCCCCCTTAAAAGAATCCGTCCTCGGATTCACTGCTCGCTCGGAACCGACCTGGGGTGAAACCTTTACATCTTATCCTCCGTCTCCCACGTAGTTTCTTCGGTTATCCCACTTCTCCAAAGAATCTTGACTCGTGGAATACGCCGATCTCAAGTCCCTGAAGTTTTCGATCCAGTAACTTAATCGGCTTCTGAACGAAGGTGAGATCCGGTTCTAATTCCACTTCTTCAACCGATAGAACCTCGAACTCATCTCGAGAATACTTTCGGAGCAAGTGTTTTAATTTCCCTCCTCGTCCAATCCTTGAGAATCCTCTTCGTGGGAAAGCCTTTAGGAAAACCTTATCTCCAATCTCAACCTCCAATTTCTTCCTCCGTAGACCTGCATAAATCTTTTGTTGATCCTAAGCGGCCTTCATCCGTTGTCTAATTATCTGAACCTTATCAATAGCCTCTTGTACAGCCTTAGAGGGTTTTTCCTTCTTTTCCCCTCTTTTAATCCCTTCTTGCTTGGTCTAATTCCATTCCTCCAAGTCCAAGAACAACGGAAATCGATATACGCGTCCATAAGGAGCTTCATAAGGGACCATTTCAATCGAGGCTTGATAGCTATTGCTGAAAGAAAACTCGATTAACGGCAATTGCTCATTCCATGAGCTTTGAAAGTCCAATGCACATGCTCTCAACAGATCCTCCAGATACTTAATCAATCTTTCTGATTATCCGTCGGTCGGAGGATGGAAAGCTGTGCTGAAATGAAGCCTTGTTCCCAAACACCTCTGTAATTCTTGCCATATCCTGGAAGTAAACCTGGGATCCCGATTCGAGACAATACTAACAAGTACACCCTGGAGCCTGATAATCTCATCATTGTATCTCTTAGCCAACTTACTCACTTATTGGACATTCTGGTTGCTAGAAAATGAGCGGATTCGTCAACCTGTCCACGATAACTCAAATTCCATCAAAACCTCCTCTCACTCTTGAAAATCCTGAAACAAAGTCCATAGAATGTTCCCACTTCCTATCCGGGATAGGCAATGATCGAAGTATTCCCGATGGCTTTTGATGTTCTGCCTTAATCACTTGACAAGTCACGCAGTGTTTCACAAAGTTAATAACATCCTGTTCTCATCCATTCCATCAATAAAATTCGCTTAAGATCCTTATACCTCTTGTTCCTTCCGGGATGTAACAAATACCCTGACCGATGGGTTTCCTCAAGAATAATACTGTTTAATTCTTTCGGGACAACAACCCTATTCTTGAATCTTGGAAGTCCCGTATCATCAACCCAAACGGACACTCGGAATCAGCTAATTTCTGAACCTCGGGATTAATCCTCTGAGTATCAAATAGCCTCTGTTTAAGATCTGGTCGAACCGTAATACTCCGAATACTAGTCCTCAGTCTGAACAACTCATTCTCATCTCCAATTGCCACTTTCACTTCGGACACACTAGTTTTCCTACTAAGTGCATTCACGACCAAATTGGCTTTGTCGGGATGGTATCGGATTGTACCCTCAATCCGCCAAAAGTTCCATTCAACGTCGTTGTCCCTTGTTCAATTCCTTATGTGAGAATAAGTATTGGAGACTTTTGTAATTAGGAAAGACCTCGAACGAAATTTCATGGAGATAGTGTCTCAGCTTACCCAAAGCAAAGATCACTGCCACAACTCCAAATCATGAGTGAGGTAGTCCTGTTCATGCTCTTTCAATTTCCTTGAGGCATAAGTGATTACTCTTCCCTTACAAGATGAAAGCTATCCTCACATGCCTTGTCCCATTCAAACTTAACCACCTTCTTAGTCACTCGGGTTAAAGGAGCTGTAATCTTCGAAAATCCTGTACAAATCTTCGATAGTAGCCTGCCAGACCCAAGAAACTCCTTACTTCTGAAGCATTTCTCGGCTTTGCCATTAAATAACCGGCTCCAACTTAGAAGGGTCTACCTCCAACTTTTCCTTGAAATAATATGATCCAGAAATGCTACCTGATCAAATCAAAACTCGTCTTCGCTAAACTTAACATACAATCCGATGCCCTTTAAGGTATCCAACACAATCCTGAGATGCCTGGCCTAATCCTCCGGAGTTCTCGAATAAACCAAGATGTCATCGATGAAGATTACCACAACTTATCCTTCCATCATAACTGAACACTCCCGAACTAACTGATCTGTCTGAAGACTACCACCCAGTGGCGAACTCACCAAACAACAAGAAGAAAAAGCAAATAACAGGCAAGCACAGAATAGCAACTAAGTCACAAGAAATAAAAGAATGTGTGACACCCGAATCAAAGAGTATATGCATGCTCATGTTATGTATGCATAGGGTACCTTCTACCGCAGCTGTGGGACCAATCTCTGTACCTCGCTCTTCACCTTCGATGGCGTAAGCACGAGCCGGGATCATTGGCCTTTGAACTCGTCGTTGATATTCGGGGTCTTTGTAGGGACAAGTATCCGCCCTATGGTCAGCTTTTCCACATATAAAGCACAAATTCAACCTCCTCCGACAGTTATAATAATTATGAGTTGGTCCTCCACAATGTGTACAAGGAGCTTGAGCCAATCGTGCTTCACTCGGACGTTGTCGATCCCTTGTTGGTGCCATGGGTAGAGCTTTTGGTCGAGTCGGTGCGGCCTTAGAACCTTGTCCTCCAAACCGAGGTTTCTTAAATGGACCCTTAGGAGGCGGAGTAGCTTGAATCATCGGCCTCTTTCCCGAATTCGATCCGGAACCTCTTCCCGTAGGAGCTCTAACAACCGGATCCTTCTTCTTTTTGATTTCCTCCCTTTGCGTAGTAGACTGTCGAACTCCAGGTATCCTCTCTACTCGAATCGACCAACCCTCCGAGACCGCATCGTCGATAGAACCAGAAGATCGAGGGGGGTTATAACTCGGAAACACCCCATGAGGATCTCTATTGTCATTATGATTTGGTGGAGGAACTTGTTGTTCTGCCTGTTGCGGTGGGGGAGCTTGAGCCCTCCTATGCTCGACATAGTTGAAAACGGCTTCCATAAAATTCCCTATATCCATCGGTGGTGCTTGTGGTTGGGGTGGAGGCGTAGGGGATCGATCATGATGATGACTATGTCCGGGAGATCTCTTACTATGTTTACGTGGAGGCATCCTGTTCAAGAAACACTAAAATGCATGCTATCTTTAGCCCATGCATGCAAGTGCAATTAATTCGATCAAATTCAAGATTTAAAGCACACAAGCACGTAAACAATGCATATGCAACACATTGACAAGTTGTTCCTAAAGCCGAACGACCTAACTTGACTCAACACGACACTAGAGCCCGGGTTTTGCAACCCTAGGCTCTGATACCACTTAAGGATGTAGCACCCGAGCGTAAGGTACCACATCCCCCGCACCGAGACCCGACCCGTATATGAAATGGAAGTCCATACACGTGCCAAATCTACGGCGAACGGGGACACAACACACACGCTATGCTAGGCGGGACTAACCCTTAAACCAATCAGTGCAGGAATCATAAAATCAGAGTTAAAGAAAATTCGCGGAAGCAAGAACTACATAGCGAATATACGATGAGCTAACAAGCTCCAAAAAAAAAGATATACAAGGGCATTCAAATATGCAACGGCACTCACGGCCTACAAAATCAAAACGCTCCAATCGATAACAGGATCAAATACAAAAGTAGCAATAAGAGTATGAATATGAGACTGAAAAGAGGTGCTAAACATAAACGCAAGACCTAGACGACTTGTATTCCCGCCTAGCACTCCTATACCTGCACAAAACAGCTGAAAACAACCGGGTTCAGTCTAAAAGAGACTGGTGGGTATAAAAACGGGGCATAAGATATATAATATCGCATAAATTAAACACATACATGCAAGCCCTAATCCCGTGTGAAGTTTGAAAGGAATTTACCAAGTGGTTAAAACAGAAAGGAAACATCAACGGGATTACGACGTCCATTTTCATTCATAATTGTTCATAAGGGTTAAGCTCGGCGAGTGAGCGTGCACAATCTCCAACCTTCTCCTCGTGTAATCATATTATAATTAGTGGTTATCATACATATCTTTCGTGCACATACATAAATGATCATAATCATACATATACACCTTCTTCCTCCGGGTTGGTGGTGGGTTTGCAAGGCCCGACCACCCGATCTTTGACCAAAAGGGGTTACATGACTCCCCAGATGGCACTCAGCTCCCTTTCCCCGCCAATCTCCTGACGAGGTCCAGTACCGCTGTTAAATAGTGGGACTAGTATATGGGATCCCCGTCAGCCCTTGCTTCCTCGGTTAGCCACATATACTAAGTCCCGGGGCCCGTTCCGTAATAAATAATAAATGTGTCTCGCCAAAACATAAGGTAGGGTTTCATAAATAAAAAGGGGTCATACGTTTGAAATCATTTACCCAAAATGACTCGATTGATATAAATATATTATTTTGGCTTAAACTTGGCACATAAGGGATTTATAAGGTTGTTTTAACTAATAGAAGAAAAACCCACCTTTACCAAAGCAAAATAAGGCACAAGCGTCTCAATGCTCGTCCTCGCCTCCGACCAAACCCGAATCTGAGCAAAAGAAAAGGTATGAGACGCAATGACCACACATGACGCTCGGCCATGACGTGAATATGACATGAATGCATAAATGATCATGTTATATCATAAAAATGTTCATGTGCACGATTAATAAATTTAAAACATATACTCATGCATTCGTTCATACATTTCATTCAATTTCATAAGTTCATAAATTCATATAAATTCCATAAATTCATAAATTCATATAATTTTCATAAATTTACAATATTCATAAATTCATAATTTCATAATTTCATATATTCATAACATTCAAAACATTTAAAGTGCATATCAATTAATCTAAAATTCATTTAAGAAGCATAACACATATTATTCCAATTCACATTTAGGGATAAAATAAATAATTGAAACGTTCAAACAAAAGTCGATAATTAAATATGCGAAATGGAAATCAATTAATTTCAAGAATTAAATTAAATCAAATAATATTAAATCATATAATAAATATACATAATATATATAATAAACATACATATTATATAATATAACAAATATACACATTACCTATATATACATACCTCACGTACACACTCACACACACATGCATGCATATATATACTACATGCATGCAAATATATATTTATATATAATATAACAATATTATATAATACATGTAATTTACATATGTACATATATTACACAATCAACACACACCACACAGACATATATATATACACGCACACACTTCATACAACCCATGCATGCAACTCACGCACACAATACACAATTATGCATGCAATCTTACTCACACACATATGCATATATGCATACAATCATACAACCAAGCATGCAGGGAATAAGAACAGCAGCAGCAGCAGTAGCAGTAGCAATAGCAGTCCCAGAAAGCAGCAAAGAAATCCAGAAAACGGGGTGACACCCCCGTGTCACCCTCCAAGCTTAGGCCGAGACACGCCCGTGTCTCGGTACAGAAATCCCAGGCCAAGTCTGCACCCCCGTGTCGCGCTGGAAAGGCCAGAAATGGCACGCCCGTGACGTGCCACAGCGGCAGCCTCTAAACGCAGCAGAATCCCAGCAAAAACAGAGCAACCACTCCAAGAAGAAAGAAGGCAACCCAAGCAGCATTACAAGGTACGAAATGAAGCACAAACTCAACATGAACACATACCACAAAGCTACTAAAATAGACAGCAAAAGGAAGAAGGGAAACGCAGCAAATGACAGCAACTTCCAGCGTGAAAAACAGAGCAAGGCGAGAAGGAAAACAGGGCATGCTAGCTCTCAACTCATACGACTCTGATCCGGTCCAAAAAGGTCATCAAATACGCAGCAAAACACCCCATAATCAACAAGTAGATCAGTTCCAAACAAGCTCAAACAAATCATCAACCATACGTGACATACATGTGGGATTTTCTGAAATTTTCATAAGTGATATCTCATATGTATCTCAACAAACATGAAATCAAAGATCATAAATGTTATGAGGGAGTCAAAACAATTAATATCAGGCTTGGAATCGATCAAAACCATAAAGAAACGAGGAAGATCAAGATTTTGTCCAAAAACCTCTATTCTCGGAAAACAGTCCAGAAATGGATGAAACCATGTTCCAACTTGTGAATGAAAAGATGAAAATGCTCAGAATTAATCATATATTACAACCTTAAGCTTACCTTGATGATTGGTTGAAGTTTGAAGAAGATTTGAGCTCCAAAATCTTCAAGGGAAGAAGGGTTACGGGTCTGGAGTGAGAGCAGTAGCTTTGGCTGCGTTTTGGGGATGGTATGAGGGTTAACTCGGTCAAGGCTTGAAATATCTAGATAGATGGTTGAGTTAGGGTTACAAGGAATTAAACCATGGTTAATTTGGTTGTGGTTTGGCCAAGTTATGGATGAATTAGTGTAGCAAGGTCATGTTGATCTCCGTTTCGTTTTTCGGTTGGATTTCGGAGTTTCAAATGAATTAGAAAAATTATAAGGCTAAGTTTACTAAACTCGAATTTTCGTTACGAGTTCAGCGGAGTTGACGGAACTCGAATCCGAGTTCCCGAGCTCAAGATATTAAATTCGGAACCAAGGGTACGCTAAGTGCTCGTTAGCTCCCGTTTTGGTTCCTCAATTAAAATTTAATTCATTAACATAACAAATGAATTCAAAAACATAAATTGAGTATAAAATCATATTCATAGTACATGTACGTACAACATATTACAAAATCGTGGCAATTTGATATCATATCATATAAGAACGGAGCACAAAATGAACAACATGCATATTCCAAACAATTCATGCATAAATACAGAAAATTCCATGCATAATATATTAACTCCATGCAATTCATGCAACAATTTAATTCTCATGCATAAAGATGATTTGCATGCAAAATTATTAATATGCATGCATAAATAAAATTTCCATGCATAAATATATATATAGTACGTATAAATATATATATACATATATAGAATGATAAAATAATTAATTAAAACATGATTAATTAACATAACATATAATTAGTATAATCATTAAACAATAATAAAATAATTAAACATATATAAATATATATATATCTACGAGACATATATATATAAAATTAATAATATTAAGTTAAAATAATATAATATAATATAATAAAATAATAACAATTATAATAAAATTAAATATAAAACACGTAAAAACAATTAATTCGCGCAATTAGGTAAACACATACGCTTTACCTTTACGTCCGAAAAGTCGGGGCGTTACACTCTATCTCCCACCTCAAACCCTAAAGGCCTTCTTCTCTTATCGGCATAACTCTTCTGACGAGACTGGGCGGCTTTCATCCTTTGTTGAATCTTATGGACCTTTTCAATAGTGGAAGCAATCTTATCCTTAGATTCTCCCCTTTCAAGTTTATTTTCTTTCGTCCATCTCCAATCCTCGATGTCCCAAAACAAAGGAGATCTACACTTTCTCCCATATAAAGCCTCATAAGGTGCCATTCCAATCGAACCCTGATAGCTGTTATTATAAGCAAATTCAACTACAGCCAGGTGCTCATTCTATTTATCTTGGAATTCCAGAGCACACGCTCTAAGCATATCTTCAAGATACTGAATTAACCTTTCTGAGGATGCGAAGTAGTGCTGAACTTGAGCCTGGTGCCCAAACATTTCTGAAGATTCTGCCAAAAGACTGAAGTGAATCTTGGATCCCGATCCGAAACTATACTAGCTAGAATTCCATGAAATCTTACAATCTCCCGCACATACAACTCTGCTAGCTTCGGTACCTTATCAGACATTCGAACCTTAAGAAAATGGGCAGACTTAGTCAATCTATCGACAATCACCCAAATTCCATCGAACCCTCCTTTAACTCTAGGCAAGCCGGACACAAAGTCCATCGTCAGTTGCTCCCACTTCCACTCGGGAAAAGGAAGTGGTTGGAGAGTTTCTCCCGATTTCTAGTGTTCTGCCTTAACCTTTTGGCACGTTAGACATCGCTTCACGAAGTTCACGACGTCCCTTTTCATGCTATTCCACCAGAACTTTTCTTTCAGGTCTCGATACATCTTAGTAGCTCCCGGATTAATCGAGCACCCCGAGCGATGCGCTTCTTCTAAAATCAACCTCTTAAGCTCGGTTGGAACACAAATTCTTGATTCGAATCTTAACAAACCTGAATTATCCAATCCAAACTTAGAATCCGGACTCCCTCGAGAACGTGCTATCAATCTCTGAATTTCTGCATGGAGGCCTGAGCTTCTAACAACTGCTGTTTTAAATCTGGTATAACTGTAAGATTAGCCAACCAAGTCCCTGAAACCAAAATCTGTGAACCCGAACTTCAAGAACCTACTCCCAAACCAGCCACACCCACCTTTCTACTCAAGGCATTGGCTACCACATTAGCTTTACCCGGATGATACTGGATCTTGCAATCATAATCTTGTAGTAACTCCATCCAATGCCTCTGTCTGACATTCAAATCTTTCTGAGAAAAGAGATATTTGAGACTCTGATGATCCGTAAATACCTCGAACGTGGTACCGTAGAGATAATGTCACCACTTCATCAAAGAAGACCTTCTTTAGAAGCATCCGTATAAACTGTATAACCCTCGGTACCTTCGGGTCGGGTAAGAACTGGTGCCGAAGTCAGCTTTACCTTCAACGTCTGAAAACTCGCCTCACACTTATCATCCCACTCGAACATCACTTTCTTCTTAGTCAGACGAGTCAATGGGGCAACAATCTTAGAAAAATCTTTAACAAACCTTCTGTAGTAACCGGCTAACCCAAGAAAACTCCGAATCTCTGAGGCATTTCTCGGTCTTTCCCAACGAAGCACATATTCAACCTTAGATGGATCCACTTCAATTCCATTACCCGAAATAATATGACCCAAAAATATAACCCTGTCGATCCAAAACTCGCATTTGCTGAACTTAGTATATCACTTGTGTTCTCTTAAGGTTTCCAAGACGATCCGAAGATGCTGTGCATGCTCCTCAATCGATTTTGAATACACCTGAATGTCATCTATAAAGATTACCACAAACTTGCCAAGAAATTGCCTGAACACTCGGTGCATCAAATCCATGAATACGGCTGGAGCGTTTGTTAACCCGAAAGGCATCACAACGAACTCGAAATAGCCATAACGAGTGTTGAATCCGGTCTTAGGATTATCCTCCTCCCTAATCCGCAACTGAGAGTAACCCTGCCTCAAATCTAACTTGGAATAGACATTAGAACCTTGCAGAATATTGAATAACTCCTCGATGTTAGGTAACGGGTACTTGTTCTTCACAGTCATCCGATTCAGCTCGCAGTAATCTATACACATCCTTAACATTCCATCTTTCTTCTTTACAAATAGAACGGGAGCACCCCACGGAGAAATGCTCGGACGAATGTACCCGCAAGCTAGAAGTTCATCAAGCTGCAACTTCAACTCCTTTAACTCCGCAGGAGCCATTCTATAGGGAGTCTTCGAATAAAGGCTCTGCTCCGGGATAGAGGTCAATTACGAACTCAATGTCCCTACCAGGCAGCAGAGAACCCAAAGTTTCAAGGAAAACATCGATATACTCTCGTACGACCTCCGTCTCTTCAAGTTTGGCCTGATCCTTCGGCCTATTCAAAAGATAGGCCACCAAAACCTGTCGCACCGTCCCGGACCAGCTTACTAGCCTCAACAAAAGAAACAAACGGGCTTGACTTCACCTTCTCGCCCTCAAACACCACCAAACCGAAGGAAACCTGTGACACCCAACTCGGAGGGCCCCACATCCCCCGTACTATGAACCCGGTCCACACATGAAATGGAAAGTCCATACATGAACCAAGCTCACAACGAACAGAGACAGAAATAAAACATCCTGTGATAGGCGGGACTAGACCCTGTACCAACAAATCAATAGAAACAAGGATGTAGAAGCGAGACAATCATGCAATCATGCAATCACTAACCAATATGAAATTATAATTCATACAAGAATATAAACACGGGTTCAACTAGTTCAAGATCCTGTCCTAACCTGTCTCGAATCAATACAATGCAATAACATACAGAGTGGCTTACATAGCCCAGTTACAAGTAGGAAATAAAGGTACGGTATGATGCAGTGCAAACAGGACCAAGACTCGATCAAAGACTTCAAACGACTCCCACCTAACTACCACAAAACCTGCAAGACAAGACTAAACCAACGAGAGGGAGGGGTCAACCAACTGACTGAGTGAAGGGGGTACACACGCATATACATATATAATCAGGAAATCAGGCAGGCATAATTCCACTATACGTTTTAGGATTAAATAAACAGGAGACAGGAATTAGGATTAAATCAATACGTACGGGTGGAATTATGTAACGCCCCCACCCGTACCAGAACAAGAGGAGAGCGGCGTCTCAACCCCCGCACTGAAGCACCTCTCAAGTAATGGTGTGAGCCATCACTCAAGAAATACTCCAACGAACGGCTGTCTATTAGAACTATACATGTACAACGATGTGGCTATGCAGTGGAAAATCAGAGTATTTTAAAACTTTTCAAAACATGTGCGTGATGGCATGTAACAAGCAAGAACATATTGATCGTGTAAGAGAGACTCGGCATATCAGAACATATAATAGATTCACATATAAGTACCGATACAGCAGAGTTCAAAATATCGGTAACAGAGTAGCAGAAAGAGTATAACGAAGATACTCAAGTATTCCGAAACATATACAGAAACATAAAGTGATGCAGCCATAAAACATATGCAGGACACAAAAGAGGAAGTAATACTAAGTCCTGACTGAAACAAAAATGACAATCTAGAGCTTAAAGATACCTCTAGACTGCGGCTGCAAGACCTGAAACCACGAGGCAAGAAAACGGGAGAGGTATTAGTCAAAAGGACTAAGTGAGGGAATACTTTAAAGAAAGTACTGAATTAAAGAACTTGAAGTAAAGTTCGAAACTGTTAAATGTGATGCTTTAAAGAAGAACTCGAAACAAGTTCGGTTGATAAAACTCTTTGAATGTGATGTTGTAAAAGAATGCACGTTATAAAACATTTTCATGAATGCTATCACACGCGCACACATATGCTGTTGATGGTTCATAGTTCTTTCATAAAATGGGATAAGGGTAAAGTGAACTTTTCCAGATATGAACCATCCTTTACGAAACAGAATTTTGCCCGCAAGCTAGGCTCCTCCATCCTTACTCCAGAAAACATGATTTGGTTGAGCATCGGACCAGGATCAACAATAATTCCACGTATAGTAGAGTATCGGACCAAGATCAACAATAACCCCACATAAAGTAGAGCATTGGACCAAGGTCAACAACAACTCCGCACATAGTAGACTATCGGACCAAGGTCAACAACGACTCTTACCAACACATACAAACATGCACCATCCTCCACCGGTTGTCACTTCGGGTAGCTAGCCCTAGGCGACCTGTAAACATGTAATGGGAACAGATTTGCTGTCCGTTCCCAGATAAATTGTCCTGACTTAACAAACCTCCTGTTAAAAGTCGTTGTCAATAGTCTAAGTGGGGCGGCAGGTATTGGTGATGTCGTTGGCGCTCACCTCCCGAGCATCACCTCCACACATAACCGCCGGGCCCAAACTGTAAACTGTATGCTTGCATTTAAGATTAGCAGTGACCAGAGTATCACTCCAGTATGCTAACTAACATGTGAAATTGTAATTGTAACATATGATGATGTCTGTAAAACATATGATTCTGTCTGAAAACATGTGATTCTGTCTGTAAACTGTACTTTGAAAACATATGCAAAACATGTAACTGTTTTTGAACAAGAATGCAGAACTTTGGAAAACATGTGCTGTAGATCAAGGTATACTATTAAAGTATGAATGATCATTTCAAGAGAATGTCCCGATAAAAGGGATAGTTCAAAACGAGGTTTAGCTTTGAATTTCAAAACATATGATACGATAGTGTAATCGTGGTTCCAGTTGGAAAACATTTATAACTTCACCTCACCTAATAGTAACAAAAGGTAGGTAGACAGATTATGCGGTGCCCTGGGGATCCCAGTGCTCAACTTTAACTCCTGTAGGTGGTGTACTAGAGTGAGCTTAAGAACTAAGACCCACTACTAACCAAGATGCATATGAAATGCAAGAAACAATGAACAAGGAACATGTAACACAAGAGAGTAATACCATTTAAGGTATTCAAGAAAGGTAACACACAAAGGAATACGTCAAAGTGAGTTACTCTTAACGTTAGACTATGATCTTACTATAACTGAGTAAGCTTTAGTCAAATTATGAATCCTATCGCAAACCTTAGGTTAAGAAACAAGTCCAAGAAAGAAAACACATTTTGAAAACACATTTTAGACCCTGGATATGGAAACCCTAGGTGCAAATGTCTATCGAGAAAGCACAAGTTTTAATTCATTTTTACTATTCAAAAGCACTATTTAAAAGTACTATTCCAAATTACTATTCACGATTACTATTCACAGGTTACTATTCACATGTCGGGTCAACGGGTCGGGTCAAACCCTTACTATACACACACCCACACACACACGATACACACACACACCATGCACGAACACACACACACACACGACATGCACACACACACACCCTAATCAAATTATGATCTTGATTATAACCTATAGTTTCAAGTTCATGTTCATATAATCAAGTGTGATCTAGGTTAAAGGTATAACCTATAGTTAAGAGATCCAATTAAGGCATAAGATCAAGTTATGAAACACTATTCTATCTTAGGTTATAACATGTGACACTATTAAAGTGTATAACATGATCAAGGCACTAATCCATTAATCCATATCATATCATAAGCTCAATTCATAAATCAAGAGTCATATAACAATGTGACAACATGTCACAACATATCTCATATCATATCATATCATATATCATAAACCTTTAGGCATGTAACATGTAACAATTTAATTCCATATCAACATGTAACAAGTTGTGACATAATTAATTGTATCTCACTATTCCATTAGCTAACATGCATGAACACATAGCATATACTAGAGCAATTCATAACATATTCAAGCATATACTAAACAATTAAAACATATAAACAACTATCAAAACATATCATGAAAACTATATAATAAATGCATAAAATAAAATCCTATATGGCTTAGGGAAGACCCTAAGACCCAACCTAAACATAATATAAACATACCATAACATAAAAACATAAACTAAACTAAACATAACATAAACAAAACAAACTAACCTAGCTTCTAATGGGGGGGTGCCGACGGCAAAGAGGGGGAGAGGGAGAGAAGAAAGGGTGTTGTTAACACAACTTTGAGCAAGGAATGAAATGCCATGGAAGGGGTATATATAGGTGTGAAGAAGCCCCTCACCTTGAAAATAGAAATGGCTTAAGGGTAGGAGAGCAAAACAAGAGTTCATCCACTTGTATCTTCTAGAAGCTTTAGGGATTAAGAAGGTAAAAATGGGGCTGCTGGGGGTATTTCTGTAATTTCGTCGCCCAAGGCTCGAGGATAAGTGGCTGGAAGTTTAACCATTCCGACGGCAAGAAAATTAGCTTCAAAACGCATATTCATTCGTCGAAATCGGATTTACCGTTTGAAAGATACATTAGTTTTAGTGAATAAAAGTTTTGAGCTCGAAACTCGACATGAGTGAAAAACGACTTTCTAGAATGATTTTCAAGTCCGGATTGCTTCCAAAATTCAAGAAATAAATCGAGAAGCATTTTGAGTCCAAAATTGACTATAAAACGTTTTACCGTTAAAAAGTTGAAAACGTAGGATGAATAGTGAATTCTCACGTACGAACGTACGCTTCAAAATTTCAAGCTAGGGTTTGAATCAAGAGTTGTAAAACATCTCAAAAATCTTGAAATAGCTCAAGTAGTGCAAATCCGAAGAGAAAACATTTTCCGAATGAAAACCGTTCGTAAAAGGAATAGTAAACTAGGGTTTTCAAAAACGTTTTCAATAAAACAAAGTTCCAGAATGGATTTCCAAGCCAAGAATGATTTCAAAAGACTCGTCTCGACTCAAGGATCGATTCGACTGTAACTTGGGTAGAAAAAGGTATCAGAATCAAAAGCTCATTTTCTGATGAATAGTAACTTTGGTCGGTAAGTTCCAAAAATACCCTTATGGCTCAAGAAAGACTCTCTGAGCTCAGGAAACAAGTTCAAACAATTGGGAAACATGTGTGATGAACCTCTAGGGTTCGAGTAGCAATATGAACAAGGTAGGCTCGGGTTATGAATAGTAAACTGTATCAAAGGTCAAGAATTCCCCCTTAAAACATGTCAGAACAAATACGAGCACCAAGTTCATGTAAGAATGAAATGCATGATGATTCAAAAAGTTGGATCACGGTCTATAAACGCTTTACCACTGCCTTAACTTACTGTTTTCATCCAGGCCCTGTTTTGGGCTGTTACAATCACCCCTCCTTAAAGAGAATCTGTCCTCAGATTCTTCCGCTGTAACTGCAAACAACTCAGGGTGATGCTTCTGCATTTTCTCTTCTGTCTCCCAGGTTGCCTCTTCTGTCCCATGTCCCTTCCAAAGGACTTTAACCAAAGGAATCTTCCTATTCCTTAACTCTTGAAACTTCCTGTCTAGAATCTTAGCGGGCTTCAAAACATAAGTCAAATCCGGTTCCAACGGTATCTCCTCCATCGGCACAACCTCTGTCTCATCCGAGAAACACTTGCGAAGCTGAGATACATGAAATACGTTGTGGATTCCTGTTAGACCTACAGGCAAATCCGATCTGTAAGCTGTCGGTCCGACTCTCTCTAGTACCTCATACGGTCCAACATATATCGGGTTTAACTTTCCACCTTTCCCAATTCGGGAAAATCCTTTCCTTGGCGATGCCTTTAGAAATACCTTTTCGCCCACTGCGAATTCCAAATCCTTTCTTCGTCGATCCGCATAACTCTTCTGCCTGTCCTGGGCAGCTTTCATTCTCTGGCGAATGGTCTGAATCTTTTCTGTCGCTTCTCTTATCCATTTAGCTGAATTCACTCTGATCGGTCCTTCCTCAGTACATCTTGCTTCATCCAAATCCCAGTACAATGGGGATCTACATTTTCTTCCATACAGAGCTTCATATGGAGCAGCTTTAATAGAAGCTTGATAACTATTATTGTATGCAAACTCCACAAGAGGTAAACAATCCTTCCAACTTTCCTGGAAGTCTAAAGCGCAAGCTCTTAGCATATCTTCCAAGTATTTGATCATCCTTTCTGATTGTCCATCCGTCTGAGGATGCGCTGCAGTACTGAAGTTCAACTTCGTTCCCATCAAAGTCTGAATTTCTTTCCACAAGTGCGACGTGAATTTCGGATCTCTGTCCGAGACTATACTGTTCGGGACTCCATGTAATCTAACAATCTCTTGTTGATACAACTTTGCCAACGTGCTGACCTTATCCATCGTCTTTACTGGCAAAAAGTGCGCTGACTTTGTCAATCGATCAATGATCACCCAGATACTATCTTGTCCTCCTCTGACTTTGGGTAATCCAGTGACAAAATCCATCGTGATTTGCTCCCACTTCCAAGTCGGAATCGGTAATGGTTACAACTTCCCACTCGGCTTTTGGTGCTCCGCTTTAACTTTCTGACAAGTTAAGCACTTCTTGACATAGTTGGCTATGTCTCTCTTCATTCCGTTCCACTAGAAATATGTCTTAACATCTTGATACATCTTAGTGCCTCTGGGATGTATCGTGTACTTAGTCTTATGCGCTTCGTCGAGAATTTCTTTCCTCAAAACAGTTGGTACGCATACTCGACCTTTGTACCTCAATATTCCATGTTCATCAACCTTGAACTTGGTCTCATCATCTTTCTCCTTAGTTTCGAGACATTTCTTGATCCACTCGTCGTTCTTCTGTGCCTCCAGCACTTGTTCTTTCAAAGGTGATATCATCACAACGTTGGCGACTCGAGCTTTAGTTATCACCTCCATTCTCTCTCTTCGTTCAACCTCGGGGTTGGCAGAAATCTGTGCCAAACGAACTTTCCTGCTTAGAGCATCTGCTACAACATTCGCCTTTCCTGGATGGTATTGAATAATGCAGTCGTAGTCCTCCAGAAATTCCATCCATCTCCTCTGTCGCATATTCAACTCCTTCTGAGTGAATAGATATCGCAGGCTCTTATGATCAGTAAAGATCTCAAACGTAACTCCATACAGGTAATGTCTCCACTTTCCCAGAGCAAAAATTATCGCGGCTAACTCCAAATCATGTGTCGGGTAGTTGACTTCATGCGTTTTGAGTTTCCTTGATGCATACGCAATCACTTTCCCGTTCTGCATCAAAACTCCTCCTAGTCCTTCTTTCGAAGCATCGGTGTTCACAGTATATCCTTCTTTTCCTTCTGGTAATGCTAACACGGGTGCAGTTGTTAGCATCTCTTTCAATCTTTGAAAACTTTGCTCACACTTCTCCGTCCATTCAAACTTCCCTTCTTTCTTAGTCAACTTAGTGAGAGGTGTAGCTATCTTTGAGAAATCTTGGACAAACCTCCGGTAGTAACCAGCTAATCCCAGAAAACTCCTCACTTCTGAAGGATTCTTCGGTGACTTCCAATCCATAATCGTCTCGATCTTCGAGGGATCTACTTCGATTCCAGATCCTGATATGATGTGTCCGAGAAACGTAACTCTCTCAAGCCAGAACTCACATTTACTGAACTTTGCATATAGCTTGTGATCCAGCAAAGTGCGTAACACGATTCGAAGATGTTCAGCATGTTCCTCCGGTGTCTTCGAAAATACCAAAATATCGTCGATGAAGATCACTACAAACTTGTCAAGAAACGGCTTGAATATACGGTGCATCATATCCATGAATGCAGCTGGTGCGTTCGTCAAACCAAACGGCATTACTACAAACTCATAATGTCCATATCGGCTGTTGAAAGCAGTCTTCGGAATATCTGCTTCCCTGATCTTCAACTGATAATACCCTTGTCTAAGATCTAACTTGGAGTAGACCTTTGATCCTTGTAGTATGTCCAACAACTCTTCGATATGAGGGAGAGGATACTTATTCTTGATAGTCATCCTGTTCAGCTCCCGATAGTCAATGCATAAACGCAATGATCCATCCTTCTTTTTAACGAAAAGCACAGGCGCTCCCCACGGCGACGTGCTCGGTCGAACATATCCAGACTCAATCAACTCGTCCAATTGCTTTCTCAGTTCATCTAATTCAGCTGGAGCCATTCTATAAGGTGTCTCTGAGTACGGCTCAGCTCCTGATATCGTCTCGATCGTAAACTCCAACTCTCGGTCAGGAGGTAACGAATCCAAATGCTCAGGAAACACATCTAGGAACTCGTTCACCACTTCCACTTCTTCGATCTTAAGTTGATCTTTCAGTCTATTCAAAAGATAAGCAACAAATCCAATAGCTCCTTTCTGAATCAACTTCTTAGCTTCCATCGAAGAAATCACTGATAACTTCTCAACTTTCCCTTCTGATGTCCCACTTTCATCTTCTTCCAAGATGATCTCTTTCTTGTAACAATCCAACTTAGCTCGGTACTTAGACAACCAATCCATACCAAGTATAACATCGTATCTTGTCATCGGCAACTCAATAAGATCCATCGGGTAACAACGGGTACCAATACATATAGGGCAACGTTTATATACTTGATCCGTAACAAGCCAAGTTCCCAAAGGAGAACTCACTTCAAATTTATATGGCAAGTATTCAAGCGGAAACTGTAAATGCGCACATAATTTAGAAGCAACAAATGAATGCGTAGCACCAGGGTCATACAAGACCTTAACTGGCGTTTTAAGAATGTGCACAATACCTTCCACAACAGACGAAGGATCAACCTCCTCCTTACCATCCAAAGCATAAGCTCTGCCTTTGACCACCGGTTTGTTCGTCGTACCCACCACTGCTTTTCCTTTATCCTGGACCCCAAATCTCCTGATCTTGTGCGGGCAACTATCCATCTGGTGCTCAGGGGAACCACACGCGAAACACTGTCCAGCTTTCTTGCGACAGTTCTCCTCAGTGTGTCCCGTTCGGTGACAATATCGGCAAACAATTTCCTCTGGACCTGGCTGAGGTGCTCTCTGCTGTTGTGGCGCCTTCTGATACTGCTGTGGCGCTTTCTGCTTCTGTGCTTGCTGTTTCGGTGGAGCATTCTGCTGTTGACGCTGTGGTGTTACCATCGGCCTCTTTCCAGTTCCTTGGGGAAAAGATCCGGAAGGTCGCTTATTACCTTGATAAGGCTTAGGGTTAGAAGGTCCTTGACGGGTAGTAGTTATCTTGATCTCCTTGTGTGCAGCCTCAACCCTTAGTGCTCTATCAACCGCCTGGTTGTAGGTCTCAATAACCAAAGATGCAAGTGCCAACCGAAGTTCAGGCTTCAGTCCATCGATAAACCTCTTCGTCTTGCGACGCTCATCATTCAGAATATGAGGCGCATACTTGATCAGCCTCACAAACCTAGCTTCATACTCCATCACATTCATAGTTCCCTGAACCAGACTCATAAACTCAGCCTCTCGTGCATCACGAGTCACTTGAGGCATGTACTTCTGCTGAAACTCTCTGATAAACTCATCCCAACTTCCTTCAACGTTATTCTCAATCCACATGTGCTGAACGTGCTTCCACCAATTGTATGCAGCTCCTTCCATAAGAAAAGTAGCATATCGAACTCGTTCACGATCCTCTGGGTAGATCTCCATAGCCTCGAAAATCTTCTCAAGACTGGTAATCCAATTCTCAGCCTTTATGTCATTCGGTTCTCCATAGAACTTAGGCGGATTCATCCTCAGAAACTTTTCCAATGACCTTTCATTAGGAGGGTTATCTCTCGGTGCACAAGCCCTCATAAATTATCGTAGCACATCCCTTAATTCCGGAGTTCTTTCTCTTTCAGGGGGTGGCGTGACATCTCTTTGGGGTGGCAGTGGTGGTACACGATTCCGGGGTGCTCTTCTCGGTGGCATATTGTTACTGAATTCATAAGCATTCAGATACATATATTCGATGCATGACATATAATGATTCACAGAATCCGTAACCACGTATTCACATTCTCATGTAGTCACACATAAGTATGAGAACAACACATTCCCATAACAACATGTCAGCAAAGATTCAAGATCTCCAAACATATCATATAATCAGAAATAATTGTCAGACAACATGTAAACGAGAACAGAAGCTCGGGTAACATATCAACATATCAGAAACATGTATAACATATCCCAAAACATGATCAACATGTAAAACGGGAACAGAATGTGTACTGTCATATCAACAAGAACTGTAACATGATCAACATATCCAGAAGCGTATTTGTGACACCCCGACTTTCAGACCGTACAGGTATGACGTATGTGCGCATTTAAAATTATTATTTACGCATCTTATATTTATTCTAATTGTTTATTTGAATTATTTAATTTTCATTCTTATATGAATTATTTGAATGAATGTGCATGTGATTTATTCGTTTTATTTGAGTTGACCATATTTGAATCCGTATTTGTTAAACCGAACCAATTTGAACCGGAAACCTTGAACCGAACCCGTGAACCGAACCGGCTCAGCCTTAAAGGCTGGACCATTTCTCTCCTCCCTCATTCCTCACGTTATTTTCAGCTCAAGCCAAGCAAGAGAGCCAAAACCCCAAGATTTGATCATCCAACTTCATAAGCCGATATCTCTCTCGTTTCTTCGTCTTTTCTCGAACTTAGGTAGGTTTCGGAATCCCCTCGTCATGCTCTTCGATTCCATGGTTTAATTTCTGAGTTTGGTGTGAGTTTGTTTTGCCTTTGCTCCCCTACGTGAATAGTAAGGGTTTAGCTATAATGGTGAATTCTTGCTCTTTGCTTGAGATGATTGATTCCTAGCTTCTTGTATGAGTTGCATAGGTTATATATGTTGCATTTATTGCATTTTATCTTTGGTTGGGTGAGCATTTATGAATGATCATGATTCTAGCTTGAAATTTTTCATTCATTTGATCATGGCTTTTAATTCCATTTTCTTGAGCTATTTGAGTGACAACATGTTAAGTATGATTTATTTGAATTGTGTGTGCATTTTGAGAAGTTGTGGCAATTTATAGGGTTGGTTTTTGGCCATTTTTGGCACTTTTTCGAGCTTCCCCTGTTTTCTGTGTTAAATTCTGTTCCAGCTTTTCGAACCAGGCAGGAACGGCCGTTCTCGCCCCAGTTTTAAACTGGGAACGACCGTTCCCAGGCCATACTGTTCATGACCGAGAGTGGGAACGACCGTTCCCAGTTGTACTGGGAATGGGAACGGCCGTTCCCATTGGCGGAAACCCTTCTTTTGAAAAGAAATCCGCGGGGGTGGATTTTCCCCTTTGGAAAAATCCATGGGGGTGGATTTGAGGCAGTAGCTTCTGAAAAATCCATGGGGGTGGATTTTCCCCTTTGGAAAAATCCATGGGGGTGGATTTTCCCCTTTGAAGAATTCAAAACCTAGAAGCTGCTACTACTTCTCTTTGCTTTAATTATGCATTTTTATGACTTTAATTGCTTCTCTTTTGCATGATTAATTGTTATAACTTAATTGTTTTGCGTACTAAATTGTGATTTAATATGTTGTGCTATAACTATGCAATTATATGACTTAATTGTGATATTTTTGTGAACATGATCCATGCATTTTGCCGGGCGTCTTCTTTGGTACATTATTGAGTCTAAGTCTCGGGTCTTGTCTTCTTTTGTTTCAGAGCCTCTTCCGGAAGTTCGTGAGCCCGAGGTTTAAGTGTTCGTTCGCCCGTTTTGCCTTCCTTCAACTTTTGCAAAGGTGAGGTTAGGATCCTTTGTATTAGATAAGCGACCTAAGACCTATTACGTGTTGTTTTCTTACCCGTATGCGAATATATACCTTATGTATATATATATATATATTAAATACGAGTGCTTAAGGTATGTTATGATTTTGTGAAATAAGCTTTACGTCTTCGAAATTGGTATAAGTATTGGCATAAGTAAGCTATACTTTGAAATTCGTTATTCGTATGTGGTATGTTTGAGCGAGTTGTACCCTGAAAGATGGGAATTTGGTTTGATTTGGTTTGTTGGGCCCGGAGACGTGGGTAAGGGAGACCCGGGACGACCACGGGGTCGCCGGTTATGACCCCTGTGCACGTTCTCATTTGAGGTATTCACGTACGACCTATGGAGGTTGGGAAGGCGTGGTATCTTGAGCCCTCGGTGGATGACCGGGGAAGGCATATCGTGGGTTAGCTGCCCCGTATGTGTTTGGTAATGTAGGTGTTAGGGTTTGATTCCCGATACACCATGGATGTGGGGTGGATGTGATTTGAATTTGATTTTATGTTATGTTTGATGGAGTAAGGGATAGTCCGTTCTCGCCGGACTTATGTTTATGTTATGTTTGATAGGTTATGGATCGAGATAGGTTTTCCTTTATATTATATGTTATCTTTGGAAAATGATTTGGGTATGAAAAACCCTATCCTCAGTTCATGACTATCACCTTTGTAATATGCTTTGCTCTCTACGTATTTAGGTGTGGGCGTGCGTTTAGCCCCCTCACTCAGTCGAGTTTTGACTGACCCCTCTCTTTTCCCACCTTCAGTGCAGGTTGTTTCGAGCTAGGCGGGGAAGTGCGAGTCTTAGTCTTGTACTTGTGTGTCTAGGTCGAGTTGCATTCATACTTCTTGCATTTTGGTTACTCTTATGATGTATTTGATGCTAGAAGCGTATTTTGAAGAGTTATGGGCTTTTGATGTATATACTCGATCTTTTGGGCCGTGAGGCCATGGTATTTGGTATAAATGTTAGTTATAGAGCTCTTTTCGATCCTTATGTTTTGGCTTCCGCATTTATGTGTTTATATTTGCGCGCTCTGTCCGAGTTGTAGCCCCGCTTAGCCTAAGGAGTGAGTGTAGGTTCCGTTCGCTTAGACTTGGACTCATGTATGGACATCCATTTCATATGTGGGTTCGGGTTTAAGTGCGGGGGATGTGGTGGCCCACCGCTCCGGGCGTCACATCCTTAAAGTGGTATCAGAGCTCTCGGTTGCAAAATCGGAACTCTAGAGTCGAGTCGGGTGAGTCTAGGTCGTACGGCTTAGGACAACGTGGTTATATGCATTTATGTGATTATTGGTTATCTTCCTGTTAATCGTGTACATGAACATGTACTAACCCTCACGCATATGAATTGGAATCTTTTCCTTTGTAGAAATATGCCTCCCCGAAGACACCACCGCCGAGATAGATCTCCGGAACATCGTCATCACCGAGATCATTCTCCACACCCGGAAGATAATAATCCACCACCACCACCCCAAATGGATCCGGGCAATTTCATGGAGAGATTAGCGGTATATTTGGAACAAAGGGCTCAGGAAAGAAACAATGCACCTCCAGCTGGGAATCATGGAGGAAATCTAATGACAGCTACTCTCCGGGAGTTTAAGAACCAAAATCCACCGGTTTTCGTGGGTGGAAATGATGTCCAAGCAGAAGAATGGCTCGTGCAAACTAACCGGATATGGAATCTCATACCGTGTGGGCCTATGGAGAAGCTACAATGCACACTTACCATGATCCAGGGCCAAGCTTATAGTTGGTGGTCAAGTTTGCAAGGAAGATTAGAGGCTACCGAGGAGGAGATCACATGGGAGGTGTTTGTTCGTGAATTCAAGAATAAATATATTCCCAAAGCTACAAGAAATCGAAGGGTGAGAGAATTTATGGAGCTCAAACAAGGGGGTATGTCCGTCACTGATTATATCAACGAGTTTGAAAGGCTCTCTCGTTATGCCCCGAACATTGCCAATGATGATGAAAGCAAGGCTTCTCAATTCCTCCAAGGACTTCGGGAGGATATGAAAGATGCTCTAGAGGCTTCTAACACAAGTACTTGGGCGAAAGTCACGGACAAAGCTCTAAGAGTTGAAGAACGGGTTGTGATGAGGAGGAAGAGTACTTATACCGGACAAGGGTCTAACTCGGGGAATTTTAATAAATTTGGGAAAAGGCCGGCATTTAAAACATTTCAACAAGCCAAGCCTCAAAATAAACAACCTCGACCTGCGGGACCCAATCAACCGAATCGACCCTTAGCACTTCCGGCTCCACCTAAAGTGCAATGTACCTATTGCAAGGGTCCTCATCACGTGGATAATTGCTTTAGGCTTCATAAGAGGTGTTTCATTTGTGGGGCACAGGATCATATGGTGAACACATGCCCGAAGAAGCAAGATAACCCGAGGCCTGCAATTCAAGCTAGGGCTTACGCATTGGGAGTTGAGGAAGAGCAAACTGTGGAAATCGACCCAAATGCCGTGATCGAAGGTACTATAAGCATTCATGGCACTACATTACATGCATTATTTGATCCCGGGGCCACTCATTCCTTTATTTCCCGGGATATTGCCGCTTCTATGTGCTTGCCTATTTCCTTGTGTGCGCATGATTACGTGGTTAGCTCCCCTCTTGGTGGTAGTTTAGTAACTTGCAGGGTTTTTCGGGGTTGTCCGATTAGCTTCGAAGGCCGAGTTTTCCTCGCAGATTTGATTGAAATGCCGATGCAGAGGTATGATGTAATCTTGGGTATGGATTGGTTGTATGAACATGGGGCTCAGATGGATTGTCGGGTTAAGAAAGTTTCTTTTGGTTCAGTGGTGTTTAAGGGCGAAAAGGTGAAGTTAAGCCCGTTTATTTCTTTTGTTGAGGCGAGTAAACTGGTCCGGGACGGTGCGACAGGTTCCGTGGCCTATCTTTTGAATAGACCGAAGGATCAGGCCAAACTTGAGGAGACGGAGGTCGTGCGAGAGTATATCGATGTTTTCCCTGAGACTTTGGGTTCTCTACCGCCTGATAGGGACATCGAGTTCGTAATTGACCTTTATCCCGGAGCAGAGCCTTTCTCGAAGACTCCCTACAGAATGGCTCCTGCAGAGTTAAAGGAGTTAAAAACGCAGCTTGATGAGCTTTTGGCTTGCGGGTACATCCGCCCGAGCACTTCTCCGTGGGGTGCTCCCATTCTATTTGTAAAGAAGAAGGATGGGACGTTACGGATGTGTATAGATTACCGTGAGCTGAATCGGATGACAGTGAAGAACAAATACCCTTTGCCTCACATCGAGGAGTTATTTGATATTCTGCAAGGCTCGAAAGTCTATTCCAAGTTAGATTTGAGGCAGGGTTACTACCAACTGCGTATTAGGGAGGAAGATATTCCGAAGACTGGTTTTAATACGTGCTATGGGCATTTTGAATTCGTTGTCATGCCGTTCGGATTAACTAATGCTCCAGCCGTATTTATGGACATGATGCACCGAGTGTTTAGGCAGTTTCTTGACAAGTTCGTGGTTATATTTATAGACGACATTCTGGTGTATTCTAAGTCCGCTGAAGAGCACGCTCAGCATCTTCGGATCGTTTTGGAAACTTTGAGGGAACACAAGTTGTACGCAAAATTCAGCAAATGCGAATTCTGGATCGATAGAGTTGTATTTTTGGGTCATATAATTTCAGGCGATGGGATTGAGGTTGATCCATCTAAGGTTGAATCCGTGCTTCGTTGGGAGAGACCTAGAAATGCCTCTGAGATTAGAAGCTTTATTGGGTTGGCTGGCTACTATCGAAGATTTGTTAAGGAATTTTCTAAAATTGCCGCTCCGTTGACTCGTCTGACTAAGAAGGAAGTGAAATTCGAATGGGATGATAAGTGCGAGGCGAGTTTTCAGACATTGAAGGTGAAATTAACTTCAGCACCGGTTCTTACTTTACCCGAGGGTACCGAGGGTTATGCGGTTTATACAGATGCTTCGAAAGAAGGTCTTGGTTGTGTTTTGATGCAGCACGGTAGAGTGGTAGCTTATGCTTCGAGGAAATTGAAGGAGCATGAGAAGAATTACCCTACCCACGATCTCGAATTGGCTGCCGTTGTGTTTGCTTTGATGAAGTGGCGACATTATCTCTACGGTACCACGTTCGAGGTATTTACAGATCACCAAAGCCTCAAGTATCTCTTTTCTCAGAAGGATTTAAATGTAAGACAGAGGCGCTGCATGGAGTTGTTAGAGGTTTATGATTGCACCATTCAGTACCATCCGGGTAAAGCAAACGTGGTCGCCGATGCCTTGAGTAGGAAAGTGAGTGTGGCTAATTTGGAAGCAGGTTCTCCAAGTTTGGGATCAGAGATCTTGGTTTCGGGAACTTGGTTGGCTAATCTTACAGTAATACCAGATTTGAAAGGGCAGTTGTTGGAAGCACAGAATTCAGATGCCGAAATTCAAAGGTTGGTAGCTCGTTCCAAGAACGACCCGAATTCTAAGTTTGGATTAGATGATTCCGGTTTGTTAAGGTTCGAAGCGAGAATATGTGTCCCAGAAGAGCTCAAGAGGATTGTACTTGAGGAGGCACATCGCTCGAGGTATTCAATTCATCCGGGAGGTACTAAGATGTATCGGGACCTGAAAGAGAAATTCTGGTGGAATGGCATGAAAAGGGACGTCGCGAACTTCGTGAAGCGATGTCTGACGTGTCAAAAGGTGAAGGCAGAACACCAGAAGCCGGGAGGAACTCTCCAACCACTTCCTATTCCCGAGTGGAAGTGGGAGCAAGTGACTATGGACTTCGTGTCCGGCTTGCCAAGAGTCAAAGGAGGGTTTGATGGAATTTGGGTAATTGTCGACAGATTGACTAAGTCTGCCCATTTCCTCAAGGTTCGGATGTCCGAGAAAGTTCCAAGGCTAGCCGAGTTATATGTTCGAGAGATTGTAAGACTACATGGAGTTCCGGCTAGTATCGTTTCGGATCGGGATCCACGGTTTACTTCGATCTTCTGGCAGAATCTCCAAAAATGTTTGGGCACCAGGCTCAGGTTTAGCACCGCTTCGCATCCTCAAACGGATGGTCAATCTGAAAGGTTAATTCAGTACTTAGAGGATATGCTTCGGTCGTGTGCTTTGGATTTCCAGGATAAGTGGGATGAGCATCTGGCTCTAGTTGAATTTGCTTATAACAACAGTTATCAGGGTTCGATTAAGATGGCTCCTTATGAAGCACTTTATGGAAGGAAGTGTAGGTCGCCTTTGTTTTGGGATATCGAGGATTGGAGATGGACCGAAGAGAATAAGCTTGAGAGGGCCGAGCCTAAAGAAAACATTGTTGCTACTATTGAGAAGGTTCATACGATTAGACAAAGAATGAGGGCAGCTCAGGCTCGACAGAAAAGCTACGCCGATAAGAGAAGAAGGCCCTTAGTGTTTGAGGTCGGGGATAGAGTTTTTCTGAAGGCATCTCCAAGGAAAGGCTTCACTCGAATAGGTAAAGGTGGAAAGCTCAGTCCACGATACCTAGGGCCATTTGAAATTTTGGAAAGAATTGGAGAAACGGCGTACAGATTGGATCTCCCACCGAATTTGACCGGGATACACAACGTTTTCCATGTTTCTCAGCTCCGCAAGTACCATCCCGATGAGGCAACTATTCTTCCAGTTGAAGAGGTTCAGTTAGAGACGGATTTAACAATAGAAAAGCATCCAGTTGCAATTCAGGACCGGAAGATGCAAGAATTGAGAAAACGGCAGATTCCTTTGGTCAGAGTACTTTGGAGGGATCAGAAATCCGAGGAATCGACTTGGGAAACTGAGGAGAAAATGAGGAATTTATATCCGGAGTTGTTTGAGGACTCGGTTCGGACTTGAGGGCAAGTCCTTTTTAAGGGGGAAGGATTGTGACACCCCGACTTTCAGACCGTACAGGTATGACGTATGTGCGCATTTAAAATTATTATTTACGCATCTTATATTTATTCTAATTGTTTATTTGAATTATTTAATTTTCATTCTTATATGAATTATTTGAATGAATGTGCATGTGATTTATTCGTTTTATTTGAGTTGACCATATTTGAATCCGTATTTGTTAAACCGAACCAATTTGAACCGGAAACCTTGAACCGAACCCGTGAACCGAACCGGCTCAGCCTTAAAGGCTGAACCATTTCTCTCCTCCCTCATTCCTCACGTTATTTTCAGCTCAAGCCAAGCAAGAGAGCCAAAACCCCAAGATTTGATCATCCAACTTCATAAGCCGATATCTCTCTCGTTTCTTCGTCTTTTCTCGAACTTAGGTAGGTTTCGGAATCCCCTCGTCATGCTCTTCGATTCCATGGTTTAATTTCTGAGTTTGGTGTGAGTTTGTTTTGCCTTTGCTCCCCTACGTGAATAGTAAGGGTTTAGCTATAATGGTGAATTCTTGCTCTTTGCTTGAGATGATTGATTCCTAGCTTCTTGTATGAGTTGCATAGGTTATATATGTTGCATTTATTGCATTTTATCTTTGGTTGGGTGAGCATTTATGAATGATCATGATTCTAGCTTGAAATTTTTCATTCATTTGATCATGGCTTTTAATTCCATTTTCTTGAGCTATTTGAGTGACAACATGTTAAGTATGATTTATTTGAATTGTGTGTGCATTTTGAGAAGTTGTGGCAATTTATAGGGTTGGTTTTTGGCCATTTTTGGCACTTTTTCGAGCTTCCCCTGTTTTCTGTGTTAAATTCTGTTCCAGCTTTTCGAACCAGGCAGGAACGGCCGTTCCCGCCCCAGTTTTAAACTGGGAACGACCGTTCCCAGGCCATACTGTTCATGACCGAGAGTGGGAACGACCGTTCCCAGTTGTACTGGGAATGGGAACGGCCGTTCCCATTGGCGGAAACCCTTCTTTTGAAAAGAAATCCGCGGGGGTGGATTTTCCCCTTTGGAAAAATCCATGGGGGTGGATTTGAGGCAGTAGCTTCTGAAAAATCCATGGGGGTGGATTTTCCCCTTTGGAAAAATCCATGGGGGTGGATTTTCCCCTTTGAAGAATTCAAAACCTAGAAGCTGCTACTACTTCTCTTTGCTTTAATTATGCATTTTTATGACTTTAATTGCTTCTCTTTTGCATGATTAATTGTTATAACTTAATTGTTTTGCGTACTAAATTGTGATTTAATATGTTGTGCTATAACTATGCAATTATATGACTTAATTGTGATATTTTTGTGAACATGATCCATGCATTTTGCCGGGCGTCTTCTTTGGTACATTATTGAGTCTAAGTCTCGGGTCTTGTCTTCTTTTGTTTCAGAGCCTCTTCCGGAAGTTCGTGAGCCCGAGGTTTAAGTGTTCGTTCGCCCGTTTTGCCTTCCTTCAACTTTTGCAAAGGTGAGGTTAGGATCCTTTGTATTAGATAAGCGACCTAAGACCTATTACGTGTTGTTTTCTTACCCGTATGCGAATATATACCTTATGTATATATATATATATATTAAATACGAGTGCTTAAGGTATGTTATGATTTTGTGAAATAAGCTTTACGTCTTCGAAATTGGTATAAGTATTGGCATAAGTAAGCTATACTTTGAAATTCGTTATTCGTATGTGGTATGTTTGAGCGAGTTGTACCCTGAAAGATGGGAATTTGGTTTGATTTGGTTTGTTGGGCCCGGAGACGTGGGTAAGGGAGACCCGGGACGACCACGGGGTCGCCGGTTATGACCCCTGTGCACGTTCTCATTTGAGGTATTCACGTACGACCTATGGAGGTTGGGAAGGCGTGGTATCTTGAGCCCTCGGTGGATGACCGGGGAAGGCATATCGTGGGTTAGCTGCCCCGTATGTGTTTTGTAATGTAGGTGTTAGGGTTTGATTCCCGATACACCATGGATGTGGGGTGGATGTGATTTGAATTTGATTTTATGTTATGTTTGATGGAGTAAGGGATAGTCCGTTCTCGCCGGACTTATGTTTATGTTATGTTTGATAGGTTATGGATCGAGATAGGTTTTCCTTTATATTATATGTTATCTTTGGAAAATGATTTGGGTATGAAAAACCCTATCCTCGGTTCATGACTATCACCTTTGTAATATGCTTTGCTCTCTACGTATTTAGGTGTGGCCGTGCGTTTAGCCCCCTCACTCAGTCGAGTTTTGACTGACCCCTCTCTTTTCCCACCTTCAGTGCAGGTTGTTTCGAGCTAGGCGGGGAAGTGCGAGTCTTAGTCTTGTACTTGTGTGTCTAGGTCGAGTTGCATTCATACTTCTTGCATTTTGGTTACTCTTATGATGTATTTGATGCTAGAAGCGTATTTTGAAGAGTTATGGGCTTTTGATGTATATACTCGATCTTTTGGGCCGTGAGGCCATGGTATTTGGTATAAATGTTAGTTATAGAGCTCTTTTCGATCCTTATGTTTTGGCTTCCGCATTTATGTGTTTATATTTGCGCGCTCTGTCCGAGTTGTAGCCCCGCTTAGCCTAAGGAGTGAGTGTAGGTTCCGTTCGCTTAGACTTGGACTCATGTATGGACATCCATTTCATATGTGGGTTCGGGTTTAAGTGCGGGGGATGTGGTGGCCCACCGCTCCGGGCGTCACAGTATTCAACATATCAAGAACAATAGCATGCTAACAATAAATGAAATGGCATGATCCTATCAACGGTCCTAATGGTATCTTGAAGCAACTCTAAGACTCATGCAATGACAGTTATGGAAAGCAGTAAACAGATATTCAACATAAAGCCGAAAGTGTTATAACTGTGCAAGGTTTGGTAAAATTTACTACAGGCCACATGTTAACAGTATTAATTCAAAATGGGGAGGACCCGATACTATCGAGTTGACTCCCTTACAGGCCTTACCAATCCGTCCAACCCTGCTAAAAATAACCTAGTAGGTACCAAGTCATCTGAACCGTCATCCGTGGTGCCAAAAGTCGGGGATCATCTACCAGAGCTATACATCCCCTCATCCAAAAGTCAGTCCTGAACTGTCCCGGCTATACGTCCGCCATCCATAGATAGATATATATGCATCCGTACTATATACAGAAATCTCCCATCAGTAATCAACCCTGATAATTGTGGTCCAAAGAACCCCTGGTGGTGTCATCAGAAACGGCAACGACCTCACCCTGTCCGTGTCCTGCTAGATCATCTCCGCCATCATCATCATCATCAGACCCTCCATCGCCTCCATCAGACTGATCCTACATAGGCTCGGGCTCCTGAGAGGCTGACTGACATCCTGACCCTTGACCTCCTCAACTGCCTGCTCATCGGACAAGTGAAAGGTATCATACAGGCGAGCTCTCACGCGGGTACGATAGTGCTGGTGACGCTCTATAGAGGTGTCGCGATCGATAGTCATCTGCATAAGATCTGCCTCCAGCTCAGCAATACGAGCAGCCCTCTGATCAGCAATATGAGTCATCTCTGCAGCATGCTAACGAGCGATGTCCTTGTCAATCTGGTACTGCAGTGACTGATCCTGATAGCACAGAGACTCTAACCTGACCTCACGGGTCCTCTGATACTCCTGAAAGTAACCATCTCTCTCAGACTCGAGATAGTGCACAACTCTGTTAGGATAGGAATACCCAGGTCTGCCACTGTTCCTAGACCTGCGCCAGGTGTAGAAACGAGTGCCTCCACGGCGAGAAACTGCCACAGTACGCGGGGCTCAAACTGCTCAAAGAAAGCCTCATCCATCTGCTGATTAGGATCTTGGTGTGGCTGAACTGCCATAGCTATACAGAAGATACCACAGATATGAAATTCAGATAACAGAACCATGCAATCCCCAATAATCCTGTCTCGATGCAATATGAGAATGATCCTGGATGCAATGCGTGAACAATCCATGATGCAACATGAGAGCAATCTAGGTTAAGTCTCTTCTTACTTAACCCGATGCTCTGATACCACCTCAGGCTGTAACGCCCCCACCCGTACCAGAACAAGAGGAGAGCGGCGTCTCAACCCCCGCACTGAAGCACCTCTCAAGTAATGGTGTGAGCCATCACTCAAGAAATACTCCAGCGAACGGCTGTCTATTAGAACTATACATGTACAACGATGTGGCTATGCAGCGGAAAATCAAAGTATTTTAAAACTTTTCAAAACATGTGCGTGATGGCATGTAACAAGCAAGAACATATTGATCGTGTAAGAGAGACTCGGCATATCAGAACATATAACAGATTCACATATAAGTACCGATACAGCAGAGTTCAAAATATTGGTAACAGAGTAGCAGAAAGAGCATAACGAAGATACTCAAGTATTCCGAAACATATACAGAAACATAAAGTGATGCAGCCATAAAACATATGCAGGACACAAAAGAGGAAGTAATACTAAGTCCTGACTGAAACAAAAATGACAATCTAGAGCTTCAAGATACCTCTAGACTGCGGCTGCAAGACCTGAAACCACGTGGCAAGAAAACGGGAGAGGTATTAGTCAAAAGGACTAAGTGAGGGAATACTTTAAAGAAAGTACTGAATTAAAGAACTTGAAGTAAAGTTCGAAACTGTTAAATGCGATGCTTTAAAGAAGAACTCGAAACAAGTTCGGTTGATAAAACTCTTTGAATGTGATGCTGTAAAAGAATGCACGTTATAAAACATTTTCATGAATGCTATCACACGCGCACACATATGCTGTTGATGGTTCATAGTTCTTTCATAAAACGGGATAAGGGTAAAGTGAACTTTTCCAGATATGAACCATCCTTTATGAAACAGAATTTTGCCCGCAAGCTAGGCTCCTCTATCCTTACTCCAGAAAACATGATTTGGTTGAGCATCGGACCAGGATCAATAATAATTCCACGTATAGTAGAGTATCGGACCAAGATCAACAATAACCCCACATAAAGTAGAGCATTGGACCAAGGTCAACAACAACTCCGCACATAGTAGACTATCGGACCAAGGTCAACAACGACTCTTACCAACACATACAAACATGCACCATCCTCCACCGGTTGTCACTTCGGGTAGCTAGCCCTAGGCGACCTATAAACATGTAATGGGAACAGATTTGCTGTCCATTCCCAGACAAATTGTCCTGACTTAACAAACCTCCTGTTAAAAGTCGGTGTCAATAGTGTAAGTGTGGCGGCCGGTATTGGTGATGTCGTTGGCGCTCACCTCCCGAGCATCACCTCCACACATAACCGCTGGGCCCAAACTGTAAACTGTATGCTTGCATTTAAGATTAGCAGTGACCAGAGTATCACTCCAGTATGCTAACTAACATGTGAAACTGTAATTGTAACATATGATGTTGTCTGTAAAACATATGATTCTGTCTGAAAACATGTGATTCTGTCTGTAAACTGTACTTTGAAAACATATGCAAAAAATGTAACTGTTTTTGAACAAGAATGCAGAACTTTGGAAAATATGTGCTGTAGATCAAGGTATACTATTAAAGTATGAATTATCATTTCAAGAGAATGTCCCGATAAAAGGGATAGTTCAAAACGAGGTTTAGCTTTGAATTTCGAAACATATGATACGATAGTATAATCGTGGTTCCAGTTGGAAAACATTTATAACTTCACCTCACCTAATAGTAACAAAAGGTAGGTAGACAGATTATGCGGTGCCCTGGGGATCCCAGTGCTCAACTTTAACTCCTGTAGCTGGTGTACTAGAGTGAGCTTAAGAACTAAGACCCACTACTAACCAAGATGCATATGAAATGCAAGAAACAATGAACAAGGAACATGTAACACAAGAGAGTAATACCATTTAAGGTATTCAAGAAAGGTAACACACAAAGGAATACGTCAAAGTGAGTTACTCTTAACGTTAGACTATGATCTTACTATAACCGAGTAAGCTTTAGTCAAATTATGAATCCTATCGCAAACCTTAGGTTAAGAAACAAGTCCACGAAAGAAAACACATTTTGAAAACACATTTTAGACCCTGGATATGGAAACCCTAGGTGCAAATGTCTATCGAGAAAGCACAAGTTTTAATTCATTTTTACTATTCAAAAGCACTATTTAAAAGTACTATTCCAAATTACTATTCACGATTACTATTCATAGGTTACTATTCACATGTCGGGTCAACGGGTCGGGTCAAACCCTTACTATACACACACCCACACACACGGTACACACACGCACCACGCACGAACACACACACACACACGGCATGCACACACACACACACCCTAATCAAATTATGATCTTGATTATAACCTATAGTTTCAAGTTCATGTTCATATAATCAAGTGTGATCTAGGTTAAATGTATAACTTATAGTTAAGAGATCCAATTAAGGCATAAGATCAAGTTATGAAACACTATTCTATCTTAGGTTATAACATGTGACACTATTAAAGTGTATAACATGATCAAGGCACTAATCCATTAATCCATATCATATCATAAGCTCAATTCATAAATCAAGAGTCATATAACAATGTGACAACATGTCACAACATATCTCATATCATATCATATCATATATCATAAACCTTTAGGCATGTAACATGTAACAATTTAATTCCATATCAACATGTAACAAGTTGTGACATAATTAATTGTATATCACTATTCCATTAGCTAACATGCATGAACATAATTTAAATTCCATAATCATGCATCAATTCTCATAATATAACAAGCATATCACATGATCATAGCATATACTAGAGCAATTCATAACATATTCAAGCATATACTAAACAATTAAAACATATAAACAACTATCAAAACATATCATGAAAACTATATAATAAATGCATAAAATAAAATCCTATATGGCTTAGGGAAGACCCTAAGACCCAACCTAAACATAATATAAACATACCATAACATAAAAACATAAACTAAACTAAACATAACATAAACAAAACAAACTAACCTAGCTTCTAATGGGGGGGTGCCGACGGCAAAGAGGGGGAGAGGGAGAGAAGAAAGGGTGTTGTTAACACAACTTTGAGCAAGGAATGAAATGCCATGGGAGGGGTATATATAGGTGTGAAGAAGCCCCTCACCTTGCAAATAGAAATGGCTTAAGGGTAGGAGAGCAAAACAAGAGTTCATCCACTTGTATCTTCTAGAAGCTTTAGGGATTAAGAAGGTAAAAATGGGGCTGCTGGGGGTATTTCTGTAATTTCGTCACCCAAGGCTCGAGGATAAGTGGCTGGAAGTTTAACCATTCCGACGGCAAGAAAATTAGCTTTGAAACGCATATTCATTCGTCGAAATCGGATTTACCGTTTGAAAGATACATTAGCTTTAGTGAATAAAAGTTTTGAGCTCGAAACTCGACATGAGTGAAAAACGACTTTCTAGAATGATTTTCAAGTCCGGATTGCTTCCAAAATTCAAGAAATAAATCGAGAAGCGTTTTGAGTCCAAAATCGACTATAAAACGTTTTACCGTTAAAAAGTTGAAAACGTAGGATGAATAGTAAATTCTCACGTACGAACGTACGCTTCAAAATTTTAAGCTAGGGTTTGAATCAAGAGTTGTAAAACATCTCAAAAATCTTGAAATAGCTCAAGTAGTGCAAATCCGAAGAGAAAACATTTTCCGAATGAAAACCGTTCGTAAAAGGAATAGTAAACTAGGGTTTTCAAAAACGTTTTCAATAAAACAAAGTTCCAGAATGGATTTCCAAGCCAAGAATGATTTCAAAAGACTCGTCTCGACTCAAGGATCGATTCGACTGTAACTTGGGTAGAAAAAGGTATCATAATCAAAAGCTCATTTTCTGATGAATAGTAACTTTGGTCGGTAAGTTCCAAAAATACCCTTATGGCTCAAGAAAGACTCTCTGAGCTCAGGAAACAAGTTCAAACAATTGGGAAACATGTGTGATGAACCTCTAGGGTTCGAGTAGCAATATGAACAAGGTAGGCTCGGGTTATGAATAGTAAACTGTATCAAAGGTCAAGAATTCCCCCTTAAAACATGTCAGAACAAATACGAGCACCAAGTTCATGTAAGAATGAAATGTATGATGATTCAAAAAGTTGGATCACGGTCTATAAACGCTTTACCACTGCCTTAACTTACTGTTTTCATCCAGGCCCTGTTTTGGGCTGTTACAAATTATGTCAGGGCATGTAAGTCACGTAAACGAGATAAAATATGCATGTGTCGATATCCGTACGCCTCTGTTGATGCCCACTTTACCTATACGATCCACGAGCTCCGGTGCTGAATAGGGATTGCGACATACCAGAGGTACGGATATCTATACTTAACATTTTAGGGGACCCGGCGAGAACGGGTAATTATTCCATCTTCGACTCCTCTTTTCACTTATTAAATGACAGGTACAAGCAGGGAATCAGGAAACAAGCAGGAAACAGGAGTTTATAATGATAACAGGCGGGAAAACAAGTACAAATTAATCTCCTTTGTACGGGTGCAATATGGCCGGTAGCTAACCTCCACATCCGCGCATCAGGATGATCTTTGGGTTCATGACTCCCTCAGATCGGAGCCCCATCTCCCACCAAACCTCCTGGTGGGTATCCGGGTAGTCTAACAGTGTGGAACTTGTGCAAGAGATCACCGTCGGCCCGATACCTCCCCGGATCACTCAATACACAAGCCCCTGGGCCCCAGGAATAGGAACAGGAACCACTCCGGCTAGTCCAGAGCTAGAAGAGCCGGGGGCAATAGTAGGATCTCGCAAAACAGGCTCAGGGTAACACATTTAGGATTTATAAAACATTACCGGTACATAGCAGGTATAAAAGATATGGTTAACTTTAATATGAAAACCATTTGGCATAATTTTACTTCATAGGTCATTTATAAAGAAAAGCCCTTACCTCCAAGTGCTAGAATGAAGCAGGAGAAGAACCACAGGCTTGAAAGTCTCCATCGAGGAGAACACTGAACAAGAAAGGAAACATGGTGTACTTGTGAGACACGACTCAATAATGGAACCAAGTAGGACGCACGGCGAATGATCATGAAATGGTGTGACATGTCATGAGATGATACGATACCCAATGAAAGCATAAAAGGCATGGAAATGTTGTGGTCATGTTCACGTAAATAGATAAGACAATACCAACACCTCAACACATATCAACACCTTCATAAATAAATCACTTAGCAAGAAAGTAGCACTTAAACAAGTATGACATTAGATTAACTCTTAAGAGATGCAATGAAACTCAAGGAGGTTACGTATTCAAGCCATTCAACCAACTAAAGCCATTTCACATTTATCACGATGCGAACCATCAACTTAAGCAAATAAGAACCAAGGAATGTCAAAAAAGAGTATATTTATCAATGTAGCAATCATATAATTCACATAATTCACATACGGGAGCCAAAGGGGTGAAAGGAATGCAAGAAGAGATGTTTTGGTGAAGTTTAGGAAAAGCTGACAGTTTTCGGGGATGCACAAGCTGTAGCAAAATGGGATTATCTTGAGTTATAGAAGTTAAAATGGAGTTTTGTTTGTTGGAGATGAAAATAGACACATAGGCCTTTAAAATGGTATGTGTCTCGACTTTTGGTTCAAAGTGAGGTGAAAATGGCGTAGATCCGAAGTTGGGTAAGAGCAGATTGTCGGTAACGTGGCGACACCAAAAAGAATTGATTATATCTCACAAACTAGAAAGGATAATGAGGTGATTCCAATTGGAGTTCTTCTAGACTTCAAAAGGTTTCCAACGGTTCAAAAATTAGGTGAAATGGAGTTCGGATGAGAGAGTACCCGGCTGGGGAAAATACAAGGCAAAATCTACCTGGGAGGGGAAAAAGAGTGCAGAAACCCTCCTGCCCTAAAGTATCCGCCCGGGTACTTTTCAGTACAAAAAACTACCCGCCCGGGTAGTCCTTTTGGGCAAGAAAAACGTAGCAGAATAGGGAAAACTCGCGGGAGGGAAAGACCAAACAACCCAATCACCTCAAACCTCAACCAAAAGCACCAAAAACATCAACCAACATGCTTATATCTTAAATACATCATTTTGGTAACAATTAGTCCAAGAATTTATGCTTTAATCCAATCAAAACCAATCAAGAAACCCTTAAATTGAATATGATCATTCATGCTTCAAATTTTATGAAACTCATGATTAAGATGCACAAAACCAACTCAAGATCATCATATATGATTCATATAATCTCATGGGATGCAAAGCCCTAACATACTCTAAGATTTACTAATATATATACATGCCCTTACCTTGAATGAGAAGAGGAGTGGAGGAAAAGAAGAGAAGTAGAGATGGAGATTGATTCTTGGTGAAGATGGAAGAATCCCTTGGCTCTTGCTTCCTTGGTTGGATCGGAATTGGGAGAGAAGAGAAAGGAAGGGTTCTTGCTTTGTTTTGTGTATGAAAGATGAAGAAGAAGTGTATGTATGTATATGTATATGTGATATATCGTGAATGAGGAGAGGAGGAAAAGGGGAAATTACAACTTGGTCCTTGATAATTTAAATGAATGCAATCAAGTATAAAAGATATGAATGTGGCAATTTAGTCCTTACCAATTAAGTTCAAGAATTACACAAAGTTGCAATTAAGGACAATTAAATATGTAATTCTCAAAATGAGAAATAATTAGACACATAAATCATGTTCGGGAAAAATAAATACACAACTCACGTAATCAAACACACGAAAGGAGGATTTATAAATCATATAATTCACAAGAATTCGAGTTAAATAAATCCTAAATCCCAAAACTCACTCGTGTGACGCGCGTACCTGTATGGTCGAGCAATCGGGGTGTTACAAAACTTTCTTTTCTCGACAATCCATCTTAGACCCATGCTCATACAACCAATCCATTCCCAGAATAACATCATATCTCTGCATAGGCATCTCAATCAATTCTGCAAGAAAGACTCGGCCTTCGAAGCTAACCGGATAATCCCGAAAAACCCTGCAAGTTACAAACTACCACCAAGAGGGGAGCTAACCACATAATCATGCACACATAAAGAAACAGGCAAGCTGTAGCACCCCGTGACGTGAGCACTACATCCCCCGCACTGTGAGTTCGGTCCACATATGAAATGGAATGATCCATACATGAACTAAACTCACAGCGAACGGAAGACAATGAAAAGACAGTCCTAGCTAGGCGGAATCTAACCCGGAAACATTCAACAATGACCAAGGTGCGGAAGTAAGGCAATTACCTAATCAGTATCAATAAAATGAATGCAAGTTCAAGGAAAGTAAACACAGGTTCTACTAATTCAATAAATAGCATACCAATCCAATAGCAAATTCAATACAGTAGTTAAAATACAATATGCAGTGAGTGTAAGTGGAGAGACTGGAACAAGACTCGAAGGGAAAGACAAGATACAACTCTGACACCCGCCTAGCACACCACCTGCAAAACTGAAAAGTGACGTGTCAGTCTCCACAAGACTGAGCGAGGGGGATAATAATATATAAGCGCAGATAACATGCAAGTCGTAACCTCGGGTAAGGTTTTATAACAGAAAACGAAATAGGTTCAAAATACTTAGAACTCGCCCGAGATTACAACTATCAGATTACATACTTCCGTCAATTTCAATCAATCAATCAATCAGTGGCCCGGCGAGTGAGGGCAAATCTCCAACCTTTCTCCGACTGTGTACCCTCATTCAGTTATTAAGTGATTAGGTGATCAAGCAATCTATTTACAGTACACAATTAACAGTTTCAGTGCATCCTTCTTCCTCCGGGTGATGGGGGATTGCATGGCCTCGCCATCCAGTCAGTCTGGGCAGAGGGTTCATGATTCCCTAAGCCCGGAACTCCTTCCTCCACTAATCTCCTAGTGGATTCAGGGGTCATCCCAGTTTAGTGAGGATAGTGCTAGAGTTACCCGTCAGCCCATGCTTCCTCGGTTGGCTCAAGTCACTATCCTCGGGCCCACAGTGCTGTACAATATACTCGCCAAAACCGTCAATCAATCAATCAATCAATCAGTCAATACAGTACAATTTCAATAGAGCAGTGGAAAAATCAATAGAGTTTAGAAAACTATAGATATATAGATACCTTTTGGCCGAATGTTCACGTAAAGGTTGTAATGGTTCTATGTATCTAGAAATTAAACCTCACCTGACAAGTAACAGAACAAAACGACGAGCAAGAAAGTGTTCACTCGATCGATGATCTCTGCCCTCGAGAAGAACTGGACAAGAAAGGAAACAATGTGTACTCGTGAGAGGAGACTCAATAATGACCAGATAGACGCTCGACAATGCAATAATCATGATATGAATATGTAAAAGATAAGATTATGTTCATGTGCACTATTAGGAAATTAAATCATATAACAATTAAACCAAATAACAATTAATACGTAACCAGTACACATAAAACCCATGCATGTACAGTAGCATGCAACCAACACAAGCATGAAAACAGAGGGTGACACGCCCGTGTTACCAAAACAAGGCAAACCGTGACACCCCCGTGTCATAGTACAGCGGTCGAAAGCGAGAAAAGAAGGTGACACGCCCATGTCACCAAAACAAGGCAAACCGTGACACCCCCGTGTCACGGTACAGAAAACCCAGACCAACCTGCACCCCCGTGTCACACTGTACAAGGCAAAGTTGACACGCCCGTGTCAACTGTGCGTAGCAGGAAAAAACAGGGCACAACAGCAGAGTAGCCACGCCACAACAACAGCAATAACCAAAACACCAATAAATCAAGTTCAAATGCATATTTTCCAAGCAATAAACATAGTAACTTACATATAGAGCAACAACAACTCATAAAAACACATATTTCCACATTAGATCATCAAATGAAACCCCTATACTCACTCATGCTTCCAAGTCCATAATCAACAAGTTGAATGCAAATAACTTAAGCTTAAAGTTCCTAAACATATATCCCACAACAAATACACACATTAACCAATACAAAGCCAAGCCCTATCTATCACATAAATTCAAGAAATCACCAAAGTTCCAAAATTACCTCAAATGAAAGAAATGGATGATGAGATGAAGAGATGATGTTGATGATGCTCCAATGATCCTAAATCCCACAATTATGATGCTTGAATGATGAAATCTCCCACCTCTCTTGGTAGGGTTTTGGTTCGGTTGAAGGAGGAAGGAAGAACAAAGTGTATGTGATGTTTGTATGAATGAAGGAGATGCATTACGTGATATGCTGCTAAGAAGGAGAAAGAATTGGCCAATTTGCTATTAAATCCTTCCATTATTTAAGTCATGCAATGAAGTTCAATTCCATAAAAATTATTCAATTAGGTCCAATGCAATTAAGTCCCCAAATTCATGAAAATGCTCAAGCAAGGTCACAAAAGAAATTAACTCATGCTGGGGAAGATAAATTCACGTTGACACACTTAACATGCGACGTCACATAAATCACATAATTACTAAATTAAACTCTCTCGTGACGTCGTACCTGACTTTTTGGGAAAACGGGGCGTTACACAAGCACATAGTAGCAGCAATGTCCCACGGGTCGAAATGCTTTATTCTGAGGCTTAGCTTGTTGAAAAGTTTGAAATACTGGCCTCTTGCCGAATTTATTCAAAGTCCCCGAGCTAGACCCTTGCCCAAAATGTGAAGTCTTCCTTCTCAAAACCACTCTATCTTCGACCCTCAAAGCCTTATCGATTACCTTCGCCCACATGCTTGTATTGGAACCTACAACTAAAAACATAAAGGGGAGGGGTTAGTCCAAAGACTGAGTGAGGGGGCTAACGCACACCCACACAATATATATAATAGAGCAAAGCACGTATCAAAAGGATTAATCATGAGCTGGGAATAGGTTTTACACACCAAAGCATTTTTAAAAGAAAACTGATACATATACATATACTTAATAAAAATCATTTCATAAAACTATCCCCGTTTCACCATTCCAAGACATAATAATAATGCTCAAGTGAGCAACGAGCTTCCAACCTTACCTCCATATTTAACATAAGAAAACTAAATCACACATATAATCCACCAACTCCCCGAGATAGAAGGGCTACATAAACACTAGTTATAGAGACATACATAACCTCGAGGGGTAGCGATCCCACTGCTAGTCTTTCTCGGTTTTTACACCGCGAGCTTGAAGAGTACGCCTTCCCCGAACTCCCAGGGTCGCGCGTGACACTTCGGATCATATGGAACTATGCTAAGGAGTGATGAGCCCGACGGCCCAATGCCATCCCGGGTGTCCTCGCTCATAGCTCCGGGGCCCAAACATATGGAACAGAACATATACCAATCTTTCATGGCTTATCTTGCTTCATAACATATCATATAATGTCATATCATATCATACCATATCATAAGGGTTTCAAAACTCAAGCTTACATATGCCCGTATACATACTTTCCAAAATTCAAAGAGTGTTCACAAGATCACAACATATCATACTTAACACATATTTAACTATATATATAATATATAGTCTCACGCGGGCTAGAAATACAAGCACGTAGGGGTTATAGGTCGTTTAACTAAAAAAAAAGATCTTAAACCTCACCTGGTACTAGATAAAGCTGACCACAATGCTAATGGTCCACCACGGAATCTGCACGACCACAAGTCACCACCCCTGGTGCACCAGTACCAACTGAACACACAAAACACAATACAACACTCAGACTCGGACTCGGACAACTATACAAAGATGCACGGCAAATGCCCAAGCACTTAAGAAAAGCAATCACATAAGTAGCGTTCAAATTCGTATTAATTACATGCAAAAGAAAACATTATATAGCTTAATAAAAGCATATTACACATTAGGACATGTTCATGTACACAATTAATGCAATTAGAAGAATTTGAAAGACAATGCAATTCACATTATTTCATATCAATTCATTCATTACATAGCCAATTCATATATTACATAATGAATTCAAGTAGCAAGGTTTAATTGGTTCAAATTATACAAATTTACATATTCCTGAAAATTACATTACACCCCTTCTAACTAGGACAATTAATACAATTTCGAAATATCGGGATTCAATTTACAATTCGAAACATCAATACATAACACATTTCATTTAATACATGATTTTATATTCATCAGAATACATTTCGGTCGACAATTCAAGCATAACACAATTCAATTGCATTTAGAACAATTAAATCAAATAATCCTAATTACACCAATAAATTCATAACAATTAAACCGAGTGTCCTATTGACAAACGGAAAGCGGCATTGTATTCACCACAACGAGGCGGAGAAAATGTCCGAAGCCCTCCGGAACGCCGCCACCGAAGCCACCGGAACAGTGGCGGGCCGCCACCGGAGTGTGCCGGAAAATCACCCGTGCAAGTACTCCTCGTGCTCGTTCCAAATCCTCGATCAATTTCTAAAAATTTCAAGCCAATTTTCTCCTATTTCAGATCCAACAATGCGAAACCCCAAAATCTTCAAACTCAAATTACTTTCGAGCCGGTGAACGAAAACGAAATCTGTAAAAGGCATTGTCTTACCCTTGACGAGCTCTTTGAAATGCCTAGGGTATTGGCCGAAAAAAGTCATCGAAAATCACCGCCGCTGCAAAGAGCCACTGCGCGCCATTCTTGCTATCGGAAACCGCCATCTCCGGCCAAAATTAGCTCAAACCAAGGCCGAAAATGGACTCACCACGTCGAAAACGTCCGGGAAGGGTATCGACTTGCCGAAAAAGACCGCCGAAAAAGACCGCCGAACGCGGCGGCTACAATGACGCACCGCCGCCGTGTCAACTTCAGGCGCCGCGTGAGCCACCGCCACGACCTCGATGACCACGCTCCTAATGCTAAACTGATGGCCGGGATGTCCCCTTTAAGGTCTGGGGGCGCATGTCGTCGAAAACCGCCACGAGGGGGCGGCGAAGTGGCGGTGGTCCGCCCCCCCCTTTTTTCCACGACTGAAAATGGCGAAAAAAGTCCACCTCCGCTTGTCGTCGCCCCACGACCTTGGTGCGGTTGTGTTCGCGTCGTTGAGCTCTTCGAAATAGACTACTCATTCATCGAATTCCGTCGAGTATCGGTCGAGTTTGGATTAGTGTGTGTGAATAGTACTATGTTTGGCACGAATTGCGATGATCCGGGTATTATATCTCGGGTCCTCGTACGTGAAAACGGTCGGAAGAAGGGGTTAATGTCAGAATTGGGTAAACTTAGAGTCTACGGACTCGTCTCGATGCCCCTAACGCATTAAAGGGATCGAAAAGGTCGAAAACTCGATCGAACGAGAAATGACCAAAAAACCCCTAAAAAGAGAAAATTACAAAAAGGCCGCTAAACTCTAAAAGAGTTCAAAATAGGGACACGTAAAACATAAAATCACATAATTAAACATATAAAGAGGTTGAAACATGGCGTACCTTATACGTCGAACGAACGGGGATGTTACAAACTCCCCTTCCTCAAAAGGACCCGTCCTCAGGTTCCACTGCTCAGTCGAAAAGCTTCGAGTTGTAGTATCTCAATCCACCTCTCGAAATCATATAGAGTCATTGTTGTATCTGATTTTACTACAGTTAAAAGCCAATCGTGCAAGTGTACACTAACATACACGTAGCACAATAGGATTGAACCCACAGGGAAGGGAAATCAATCACTACTCTCTATTTCTCTCTAATCTAAAGACTTAACGAATTCAAGGTTATTTCTATTAGTCTACTGATGCAGAAATCAACAAGTAACGAAACTAAAATTGCAATTAACAATTTAAATACGCGAATTTACTTCAGTAAACTAAACAGTCAGGGGAAAAAGCTTTGAATCATACAAAAATTTACTTCAGTAAACGAAACCGTGTCGTCGAAAACCGCGGCGTGGTCCCCCTCCCATTTTGCCAGGACTGAAAATGGCAAAAAAAGTCCACCTCCGCTTGTCGTCAGGCCACGAGCTTGGTACGGCTGTGTTCGCGTCGTCGAGCTCTTCGAAATAAACTACTCATTCATCGAATTCCATCGAGTATCGGTCGAGTTTGGATTAGTGTGTGTTTGTGTGTATAAATAGTACTGCATTTGGCACGAATTACTATGATTCGGGTATTATATCTCGGGTCCTCGTACGCGAAAACGATCGAAAGATGGGGTTAATGATGTCAGAATTGGGCAAACTTAGAGTCTACGGACTCGTCTCGATGCCCCGAACGCGTTAAAGGGGTCGAAAAGGTCGAAAACTCGATCGAACGAGAAATGACCGAAAAACCCCTAGAAAGAGAAAATTACAAAAAGGCTGCTAAACTCTAAAAGAGTTCAAAATAGGGCCACGTAAAACGTAAAATCACATAATTAAACACATAAAGAGGTTGAAACGTGGCGTACCTTATACGTCGAACGAACGGGGATGTTACAAACTCCCCTCCTTCAAAAGGACCTGTCCTCATGAGGTTCCACTGCTGAGTCGAAAAGCTTCGAGTTGTAGTATCTCAATCCACCTCCCGAAATCATATAGAGTCATTGTTGTATCTGATTTTACTACAGTTAAAAACCAATCGTGCAAGTGTACACTAACATACGCGTAGCACAATAGGAATGAACCCACAGGGAAGGGAAATCAATCACTACTCTCTATTTCTCTCTAATCTAAAGACTTAACGAATTCAAGGTTATTTCTATTAATCTACTGATGCAGAAATCAACAAGTAACGAAACTAAAATTGCAATTAACAATTTAAATGAGCTAATTTACTTCAGTAAACTAAACAGGCAGGGGAAAAAGCTTTGAATCTGATAGCTCTGATACCACATTAGACTGACACGACTCGACTCCAGAGCACGACACGACTCTAGAGCACCGGTTCTGAACCTGATAGCTCTGATACCACTTTAGATGTAGCACCCCAAGCGGTGGGCACTACATCCCCGCACTATAACCTGGCACGTGTAACGAAACGAAGACTCCGCACTCATACCAAGCTATAGCGAACGGGAGACAAAACAAAAAGAAAAAAACAAACAAACCTAAGCTAGGCGGAACGTGGACCCTGTACAACACAATGCTCAACGAATATACAGAAATGTGATCATGCCAAACCAAAATTTTAAAACAATACAAGCAGGTGACGGGTTCAACTAGCCCTAGAAGCCTTTCCCGAATAATCATTCAAAAAAACGGGTTCAATGAATCCACGAACCTGTCCTAACCTGTCCCGAAATTCATGCATTCAAATCGTAAGCTTCAACCTGTACAAAATATATCAAATACAAAATTTCAAACATAAATTGACGCAAAGTACATAACGGACTCAGACGGACTGACACAGACTCGACAAATACGACACACAGTCGCCTAGCTCCAACTCCAAGGACCAGAACCTACAACTAAAAACATAAAGGGGAGGGGTCAGTCCAAAGACTAAGTGAGGGGGCTAACGCACACCCACACAATATACATAATAGAGCAAAGCACATATCAAAAGGTGGAATCATGAACCGGGAATAGAATTTGGACACCAAAGCATTTTTAAAAGAAAACCGATACATATACATTTACTTAATAAAAATAATTTCATAAAATAGTCCCCGTTTATCAATTCCAAGACATAATCATAATGCTCGAGCGAGTAACGAGCTTCTAACCTTACCTCCATATTTAATATAAGAAAACCGAAATCACTTATATAATCCACTGATTCCCCGAGATAGAAGGGCTACGTAAACCCTAGCTATCCAGACATACATAACCTCGAGGGGTAGTGATCCCACTGTGAGTCTTTCCCGGTTTTTACACCGCGAGCTCGAAGAGTATGCCTTCTCGGAACTCCTAGGATCGCTCGTGACACTTCGGATCATTTGGAACTATGCTAAGGAGTGATGAGCCCGACGGTCCAATGCCATCTCGGGTGTCCTTGCTCATAGCTCCGGGGCCCAAACATACGGAACAAAATGTATACCAATCTTTCCTGGCTTATCTCGCTTCATAACATATCATAACATATCATATCATGTCATATCATATCATACCATATCGTAAGGGTTTCAAAACTCAAGCTTACATATGCCCGTATACATACTTTCCAAAATTCAAAGAGTTTTCACAAGATCATAACATATCATACTTAGCACATATTTAACTATATATGTAATATATAGTCGCACACGGGCTAGAAATACAAGCACGTAGGGGTTATAGGTCGTTTTACTAAAAACCAAGAATTTCCAGGAACATTTGGACCATTTCCTTTCTGAGCAGAAGAGCCGTTTTTAAAATTTTCAAATAGTGTTCGATCGATTACGTATTGGTATTAATCAATATTGGATTGATTGGTATTCGATTGATTGGTCTGAGGTTATCGACAAAAAAGATTTGTTTAAGACATTTCGTTTATTGTCTCGTTTCTTTTCTCGTTTCTTTTGGAACCTCACCTGGTACCAGATAAAGCTGACCACAAAGCAGATGGTCCACCCCCGGAACCTGCACAGCCACAAGTCACCGCCCCGGGTGCACCTGTACCAACTGAACACACAAAACACAATACAACACTCAGACTTGGACTCGGACAACCATACAAAGATGCACGGAAAATGCTCAAGCACTTAAGAAAAGCAATCACGTAAGTAGGGTTCAAATTCGTATAAATTACATGCAAAAGAAAACATTATGTAGCTCAATAAAATCATATTAAGCATTAGGACATGTTCATGTGAACAAATAATGCAATTAGAAGAATTTGAAAGACAATGCAATTCGCATTATTTCATATCAATCCATTCATTATATAACCAATTCATATATTACATAATGAATTCAAGTAGCAAGGTTTAATCGGTTCAAATTATACAAATTTACATATTCATGAAAATTACATTTACACCCCTTCTAACTATGATAATTAATATAATTTCGACATATCGTGATTCAATTTACAATTCGAAACATCAATACATATCAAATTTCATTTAATACATGATTTCATATTCATCAGAATACATTTCGGTCGACAATTCAAGCATAACACAATTAAATTCCATTTAGAATAATTAAATCAAATAATCCCAATTACACCAATAAATTCATAACAATTAAACCGAGTGTCTGATTGACGAACGAAAAGTGGCATTGCACTCACCACAACGAGGCGGACAAACTGTCCGAAGCCCGTCGGAACTCCGCCACCGGAGCCGCCAGAACAATGGCGGGCAGCCGCCGGAACGTGCCAAAAAAATCCCAAAAAATCACCCGTGCAAGTACTCCTCGTGCTCGATCCAAATCCTCGATCAATTTCTGAAAATTTCAAGCCAGTTGTCTCCAATTCCAGATCCAATAATATGAAACCCCAAAATCTTCAAACTCAAATTACTTATAAACCGGTGAAAGAAAACGAAATCCGTAAAAGGCATCGTCTTATCTGTGGGGAGCTCTTTGAAATTCCTAGGGTATTGGCCGGAAAAAGTCGCCAGAAACCGCCGGCGCTGCAAACAGCCACCGTGCGCCACTCTTGCCATCGAAAACCGCTATCTCCGGTGAAAATTAGCTCAAACTAAGGCCGAAAATGGACTCACCATGTCGAAAACGTCCGGGAAGGGAACCAACTTGCCGGAAAAGACCACCGGAAACCACCAAATGCGCAGCTATAGTGACGCGCCACCGTCGCGTCAACTTCAGGCGGAGGGTGAGCCACTGCCGCGGCTCCGATGGCCGCGTTTCCAATGCTAAACTGACGGCCGGGATGTCCCCTTTTAGTTCTCGGGGCGCATGTCATCGAGAACCCGCCACGAGACCGCGACTGAAAATGGTAGAAAAAGTCCTCCTCCGCTTGTCATCCGGCCACAATCTTGGTACGGTTGTGATCGCGCCGTCGAGCTCTTCGAAATGTACTACTGAGTATCGGTTGAGTTTGGATTAGTGTGTGTTTGTGTATATGAATAGTAATTAGGGAACGATGAATCGCGGGAGAGAGAGAGAGCTGGAGTCTGCTGTGTTTAGCACGAATTACGACGATCCGGGTATTATATCTCGGGTCCTCGTACATGAAAACGGTCGAAAGAAGGGGTTGACGATGTCAGAATTGGGCAAACTTAGACTCTACGGACTCATCTCGAAGCCCCAAACGCATTAAAGGGGTAGAAAAGGTCGAAAACTCGATCGAACGAGAAATAACCGAAAAACCCCTAAAAAGAGAAAATTACAACAAGGCCCCTAAACTCTAAAAGAGTTCAAAATAGGGCCACGTAAAACACAAAATCACATAATTAGACACATAAAAAGGTTAAAACATAGCGTACTTATACGTCGAACGAACGGGATCTTACACCGTGGGTATGGAGGTTGTAACAGCCCAAAATAGGGCCTGGATGGAAACTGTAAGCTAAGGGCATTGGTAAAGCGGTTATAGACCATGATCCCACTTTATAAACCTTCATGCATTGCATTCGTACTTGATCAAAGTGCTTCTATGTGACCTATAGTGTTTTAAGGGGGAATTCTTGGCCTTTGACTCAGTTTACTATTCATTTTCCGAGCCTACTTTACCCGTGTAACAGCCTAGCAGCCCGCCTATTGATATTGTCCACTTTGGTGCCTAAAATCGACACCCTCACAGTTTTGTTCCTCCCAATGGCTAAGATCACCATCCGGAAAAAGGCCTCAACAAGGGAAAGGTATCCACCCCCTTATAAAGGAGGTTCCGTTCACCTCTTCAACCGATGTGAGACAAGCACTTTAAGCTATTACAGTCCACCCCCCTAAGAGGGCCCAACATCCTCGCTGGCACACCGACCTGGGCCCCGGCTCTGATACCATTTCTAACAGCCCAGCAACCCGCCTGTTGATATTTTCTGCTTTGGTGCCTAAAATCGACACCCTCACGGTTTTGTTCCTCCCAATGGCTAAGATCACCATCCGAAAAAAGCCCTAAACAAGGGAAAGGTATCCACCCCCTTATAAAGAAGGTTTTGTTCACCTCTCCAACCGATGTGGGACAAGCACTTTAAGCTATTACAACACCGTACTGTTGTTCGAACCCTAGAGGTTCATAACTCATGTTTTCCAACTATTTGAACTTGATTTTCAAGCCTTGGAACCCTTCTTGAGCCAAAAGGACACTTTGGGAACTTACCGACCAGTTACTATTTATTATTGTAAACTAACTTTGATTCGGACACTCTCTGCTACCCAAGTTTATAGTTAAATCATTCCTTGATTCGATACAAGTCTATTGGTATCATTCTTGACTCAAAAATCTATTTTGAACTTCGTTTTAAAGAAACATTTGAGTCAAAACACTATTCACTATTCCTTCTATGAACGGTTTTTTCGTCCGGAGAACTTCTACTCTTCAAATTTGAGTTTAAAACACTTCTTGATTCATTTTATGATTTTTTAGATTGATTACACCCTTTGGTTTAAGCCCTAGCTCGAGTTTTGACCAAAACGGTTTTTAAAATAAAGTTACTATTCATCCTACGTTTCTAACTTTTTATCGGTAACACTTTTGATAGTCGATATTGGGCTTAAAACGCTTCTTGATTTATTTTATGGTATTTTGAAATAATCTGGACTTCAAAATCATATTCGGAGGTCGTCTTTCCTTTGTATTTGTTCAAAACATTCAAGTTACTATTCTTTAAAATTAATATATAATTTAAACGGTAAATCCGTTTTCATCGAATAAATATTCTTTTCGAAGCTAATTTTTGTCCGAATCACATGAGCCAACTTCCAGTAGCTTATCCTCATGTTTAGGATGCTAAATTACATAAATACCCTTCATTTCCCATTTTTATTTAATTCGTAAGAGCAAGTTTATGGCAGTAGCTATTACAGTTTGCTCTCCTACCCTTGGAGACATTTTTATTACTAGGTGAAGGGCTTCCTAGCAACTATAAATACCCCCCTCATGCCATCATTCTCCTTGCTCATTTGTTGTGTTAACAACTCCCTTTCTTCCTCCCTCTCTTCTCCTCTTGCCGAGACAAGGCCTCCCCCCCCCCCCCCCCCAGGTTTGTAGTTTTATTTTACGTTATGTTTTTATATTATGGTTTAGTTTAGTTTATGTTTTTGTATTATGGTATGTTTATATTATGTTTAGGTTGAGTCTTCGGGTCTTCCCTAAGCCATATAAGATTTTATTTTATGCATTTATGGTATACTTTTTATGATATGTTTGAATAGTTGTTTATATGATTTACTTGTTTATAATATGTTATGGAATGTTATAATATGCTTTAATATATGATATGATCATGCTTTAGGGTTACTATATGTTGTATATTGATGCATGTTTCGGGTATTTGAATTATATTCATGCATGTTAGCTAATGGAATAGTAACCTATGATCAATTATATTATAACATGTTACATGTTGTCATTTAATTTAATTTGTTACATGTTATATGCCTACTATTCATGATATGATATGAATTATGTTGAGAGATGTTCTTATATGGTTATATGATTCATGAATTATGAATTGAGCTTATGATATGATATGGATTAATGGAATAGTGCCTTGATCATATATTGTACACTTTAATAGTGTCACATGTTTTTACCTAAGATAGAATAGTGTTTCATAACTTGATGTTATGCTTTAATTAGACCTCTTAACCATATGTTATACCTTTAACCTAGATCACACTCGATTATAATAACATGAACTTGAAACTATAGGTTATAATCATGATCATAATTGAATTAGGGTGTGTGCATGTGTGCATGCCGTGTGTGTGTGTGTACGTGCATGGTGTGTGTGTGTGTGTGTCGTATGTGTGTATAGTAAGGGTTTGACCCGACCCTTTTGACCCGACAAGTGAATAGTAACCATTGAATAGTAATCTACGAATAGGGGTTTTTTGCAAGGAAACCCCTTGTGTCATGTGAAATGAGCCAAAAAGACCCTGTGAAAAAAAAAATTCTCATATAAAACCCTATGTTTTCAAATTTTTGCAGAAAAAACCCTAAGACGTGTTTTTGAATCACACGCGCGTTGACTGCGTGTGATATTGGATTTTTCTTCACTTTTTCACGTAAAATGACAAATTTACCCCAACATTATATTTATTAAATTATTTATTTTATATATCTATAAAAATTATGTATATATATATCAAATTGTATATATATATATATATATATATATATATATATGGCGCAGGTGTCGATGGTGGAGAGAGGGTGGCGGAGGTCGCAGGGTCGGGGACGGTGGCGCGAGGGTGGGCGTGGTGGAGCCAGATCTGGAGAGGGGAGATGGAATCGCGCCGGTTGAGATGAATTTTGGGGGTTGTGTTGGCGGCGGCGGCGGCGGTGTGTGGCGGGATGAAACTGGGGCTCTGGTGCAGGCGATGGCGGCGGCGGAGTGTGGCGGGATGAAACTGGTTAAACTGGGGCTGTGGTGCAAGCGACGACGGCGGCGGTTGAATGAATTTGGGGTAGGGTGTTTCCAGGTGTGGCCGGTGAGTGGGTTGGGTTGGGGGAGGGGGTGGGGCGGGCGATGCAGGCTCCGCCCAGGCATGGAGAAGATGATCTTTTCCTTTTTTTTTTTTCTTTTGAAATTTCTTTTATATGTATATATATGTATGTATGTATATGTATGTATTATATAATATATTATATATATACATGTATATGTATAAAATTACTACTGTATTATATGTATTAAATATTATTTATAAATTTATTGAATATATATATATATATATATATATATATATATATATATATAATTATAATTATTGTACAATACATATAAATAATATTTAATATATATATATAATGTATATAAATATATAAATTATATTATATATTTATTAAAAATCTTATAAATAAATATATATAATATTATAATGAAAATATATATGTATTGTACACTAATTATAATTATATATATACAATTGATATTTTATTTATTGCATATATATATATATATATATATATATATATATATATATATATATATATATATTAAATTGTGTAATGAATGAATATTAATTATTTTGTTTAAAATATACAGCAAGGGTATTTGGGTAAAATACATTCATTCATTTGACCAAACGGATTTAAGGGGCAGTGTGCTAAACATTGTTAACATAGGGTTTTTTGGACTAATTAATTTTTTACAGGGTTTTTTTGGCTCATTTCGTAAAACACAGGGTTGTGGGTGCATATAGTTCCTACGAATAGTAATCTAGAATAGTAACTGTGAATAGTACTTTTGAATAGTGCTTGTTAGAAGATCTACTATATTAGGCATAGTTGACTTTACCCCGTTATGGTAGGATCCGTGATGCCTGATTTGTAAAGATTTGTTTCCGGTTCCTTTGTTGTATACTTTACTTTCCTATAGCTTTGTAATAGATCAGAATATACAAAACAAAAATGAATATAATGAAGCTTTTCCCCGAATACCATGTCTAAACATGGTATCAGAGCATGGTTCGAACCTTTGGGACTCAGCATTAACATCATCGTCCCTACCAAATCTCAAACCCTTCACAACCTTGACCTGTAACGTACCTGCACAACAGAACCAACATGTCAATACCCACATATAAGAATCTCGATCTTGCAATTCAGACAACAATTACAAACAATAATCAAACAATGGTGCCCAACACGGATAACTTGTTCATCGGAATCAAACTAAATGGGGACAATTATCCGATATGGGCCGCCTGATGAAATGGCGATCGGAGGCAGAGGCGGCCGCTCACATCAAACCGGTACACCACCGGCACCGGAAACTACAGACCCAAAGTTTGATCAGTGGGAGCAAACTGATCAGACTGTCTTCACTTAGATAATCCAGAATTTGGAACCAAGTCTCATCAATAATGTTCTTCAATACCCAACTGCGAAGGAGCTATGGGATGGCCTCGCCACCACTTACGGAAGCGGCAGAGACCCGCTCCAACTCTTTCGATTTACACAGAAGAGCCAACACCCAACGACAAGGGCAAGATAGCCTCGAAAAATTCTGGAATAAACTGCAATCCATATGGATGGCAATAGACAGGAAGCAACCCAATCCCATGAAATGCCCCGACGACATCAGGGCATTCAATCTTCTAACCCAAGAGCAAAGATTATATCAATTCCTCCCAGGAATAGATGAGAAATACGAACCCATCCGGAGAGATATCCTGAAACAAGATCCAAAACCTTCCGTGGAAGCCGCCTATGCTACCATCCGGAGAGAGGTAACCCGACTCCAGATTTTGAAATTGAATACAGGAGACGACGGGGAATCCGGGATTGGATCTGGGCTCATGGCACGAAAGGAGAAGAATGGCCGGAGCTTTGGGCGCTCAGATGGTGGCCGTACCGACGGTAATCGCCGTTCATCACCGCGCGATGACAAGGCATGGGTGGTGTACGGTCAGTTTGGGAAACCAAGACACACAACTGAGCAGTGTTTCGAAATAATCGGATACCCGGAATGGTGGGAAGGCCCCGGGAAAAACACAGGCGGAACCGCCGCCAGAGGCGGATACAAAAGGGCGAACGTCGCGGCCAGCGACAGAGAGGGGTGACAGAGAGCAGGCGAGGCGGCGGCAGGTGTAATCTATGGAAACTCCGGTGCCGCCGGGTCAGAGATGAGCCACGCCAACCTCGCCGTCCTCTCCAGTGCCGACCACAGAAAAAATAGGGAAGAAGGGGCTGATTTCAGTGCAGTAGTAGGTAAGGGGTTTGGGGGTTGTGTCCCAAACCCTAGTTCCTTTATTTTTATTTCCCAAATATTTGCAGAAAAGTCCCCAGTTTATGAGCAAGTACATGAACAGCCCCACTTATCTACTAGTGTCAGCTTTTATACCCGGAATTTTACTAAAGAAACTTCTAAGTGGATAATTGACTGTGGTGCTACAGATTCTATGACAAATGATTACTCTGATTTACTTGATCCGATTAGTTCGAATAATTCTCATATTCAAACTGCAAATGGGAATTTAGCTATGATCGAACAGGAGGGACCTGCTCGTATTAAACTGAACCTTAAACTCAACAATTGCCTTTATGTGCCTTCATTATCTTGCAAACTGTTGTCCCTTAGTCAGTTAACCAAAGAATTGAATTGTATAGTTCTGATTTATCCTCGTTTTTGTGTGATAAAGGACATTCATACGAAGGAGATCATTGGGCGTGGTACTGAGCAAGGTGGTCTGTATTACGTTGATGAAGTGGAAACTCCGTCCAAAGCTTTACTTTCAGTCGGGCAGGTGTAACGCCCCCACCTGTACCAGAACAAGAGGAGAGCGGCGTCTCAACCCCCGCACTGAAGCACCTCTCAAGTAATGGTGTGAGCCATCACTCAAGAAATACTCCAGCGAACGACTGTCTATTAGAACTATACATGTACAACGATGTGGCTATGCAGCGGAAAATCAGAGTATTTTAAAACTTTTCAAAACATGTGCGTGATGGTATGTAACAAGCAAGAACATATTGATCGTGTAAGAGAGACTCGGCATATCAGAACATATAACAGATTCACATATAAGTACCGATACAGCAGAGTTCAAAATATCGGTAACAGAGTAGCAGAAAGAGTATAACGAAGATACTCAAGTATTCCGAAACATATACAGAAACATAAAGTGATGCAGCCATAAAACATATGCAGGACACAAAAGAGGAAGTAATACTAAGTCCTGACTGAAACAAAAATGACAATCTAGAGCTTCAAGATACCTCTAGACTGCGGCTGCAAGACCTGAAACCACGAGGCAAGAAAACGGGAGAGGTATTAGTTAAAAGGACTAAGCGAGGGAATACTTTAAAGAAAGTACTGGATTAAAGAACTTGAAGTAAAGTTCAAAACTGTTAAATGCGATGCTTTAAAGAAGAACTCGAAACAAGTTCGGTTGATAAAACTCTTTGAATGTGATGCTGTAAAAGAATGCACGTTATAAAACATTTTCATGAATGCTATCACACGCGCACACATATGCTGTTGATGGTTCATAGTTCTTTCATAAAACGGGATAAGGGTAAAGTGAACTTTTCCAGATATGAACCATCCTTTATGAAACAGAATTTTGCCCGCAAGCTAGGCTCCTCCATCCTTACTCCAGAAAACATGATTTGGTTGAGCATCGGACCAGGATCAACAATAATTCCACGTATAGTAGAGTATCGGACCAAGATCAACAATAACCCCACATAAAGTAGAGCATTGGACCAAGGTCAACAACAACTCCGCACATAGTAGACTATCGGACCAAGGTCAACAACGACTCTTACCAACACATACAAACATGCACCATCCTCCACCAGTTGTCACTTCGGGTAGCTAGCCCTAGGCGACCTGTAAACATGTAATGGGAACAGATTTGCTGTCCGTTCCCAGACAAATTGTCCTGACTTAACAAACCTCCTGTTAAAAGTCGGTGTCAATAGTCTAAGTGTGGCGGCCGGTATTGGTGATGTCGTTGGCGCTCACCTCCCGAGCATCACCTCCACACACAACCGTCGGGCCCAAACTGTAAACTGTATGCTTGCATTTAAGATTAGCAGTGACCAGAGTATCACTCCAGTATGCTAACTAACATGTGAAACTATAATTGTAACATATGATGCTGTCTGTAAAACATATGATTCTGTCTGAAAACATGTGATTCTGTCTGTAACTGTACTTTGAAAACATATGCAAAACATGTAACTGTCTTTGAACAAGAATGCAGAACTTTGGAAAACATGTGCTGTAGATCAAGATATACTATTAAAGTATGATGATCCTTTCAAGAGAATGTCCCGATAAAAGGGATAGTTCAAAACGAGGTTTAGCTTTGAATTTCAAAACATATGATACGATAGTATAATCGTGGTTCCAGTTGGAAAACATTTATAACTTCACCTCACCTAATAGTAACAAAGGTAGGTAGACAGATTATGCGGTGCCCTGGGGATCCCAGTGCTCAACTTTAACTCCTGTAGGCGGTGTACTAGAGTAAGCTTAACAACTAAGACCCACTACTAACCAAGATGCATATAAAATGCAAGAAATAAATGAACAAGGAACATGTAACATAAGAGAGTAATACCATTTAAGGTATCCAAGAAAGGTAACACACAAAGGAATACGTCAAAGTGAGTTACTCTTAACATTAGACTATGATCTTACTATAACCGAGTAAGCTTTAGTCAAATTATGAATCCTTTCGCAAACCTTAGGTTAAGAAACAAGTCCACGAAAGAAAACACATTTTGAAAACACATTTTAGACCCTGGATATGGAAACCCTAGGTGCAAATGTCTATCGAGAAAGCACAAGTTTTAATTCATTTTTACTATTCAAAAGCACTATTCAAAAGTACTATTCCAGATTACTATTCACAGGTTACTATTCACATGTCGGGTCAAAGGGTTGGGTCAAACCCTTACTATACACACACCCACACACACACGGTACACACACACACCATGCACGAACACACACACACACACACGGCATGCACACACACACACACCCTAATCAAATTATGATCTTGATTATAACCTATAGTTTCAAGTTCATGTTAATATAATCAAGTGTGATCTAGGTTAAAGGTATAACCTATAGTTAAGAGATCCAATTAAGGCATAAGATCAAGTTATGAAACACTATTCTATCTTAGGTTATAACATGTGACACTATTAAAGTGTATAACATGATCAAGGCACTAATCCATTAATCCAAATCATACCATAAGCTCAATTCATAATTCAAGAGTCATATAACAATGTGACAACATGTCACAACATATCTCATATCATATCATATCATATATCATGAACCTTTAGGCATGTAACATGTAACAATTTAATTCCATATCAACATGTAACAAGTTGTGACATAATAAATTGTAAATCACTATTCCATTAGCTAACATGCATGAACATAATTCAAATTCCATAATCATGCATCAATTCTCATAATATAACAACCATATCACATGATCAAAGCATATACTAGAGCAATTCATAACATACTCAAGCATATACTAAACAATTAAAACATATAAACAACTATCAAAACATATCATGAAAACTATATAATAAATGCATAAAATAAAATCCTATATGGCTTAGGGAAGACCCTAAGACCCAACCTAAACATAATATAAACATACCATAACATAAAAACATAAACTAAACTAACATAACATAAACAAAACAAACTAACCTAGCTAAAAGGGGAGGGGATGCCGACGGCAATAGGGGAAAGGAGGGAGAGAGGAGTGCTTGTTAACACAAGACTTTGAGCAAGGATTCAAATGCCATGAGAGGGGTATATATAGGTGTGAAGAAGCCCCTCACCTTGCAAATAGAAATGGCTTAAGGGTAGGAGAGCAAAACAAGAGTTCATCCACTTGTATCTTCTAGAAGCTTTAGGGATTAAGAAGGTAAAAATGGGGCTGCTGGGGGTATTTCTATAATTTCGTCCCCCAAGGCTCGAGGATAAGTGGCTGGAAGTTTAACCATTCCGACGGCAAGAAAATTAGCTTCGAAACGCATATTCATTCGTCGAAATCGGATTTACCGTTTGAAAGATATATTAGTTTTAGTGAATAAAAGTTTTGAGCTCGAAACTCGACATGAGTGAAAAAGGACTTTCTAGAATGATTTTCAAGTCCGGATTGCTTCCAAAATTCAAGAAATAAATCGAGAAGCGTTTTGAGTCCAAAATCGACTATAAAACGTTTTACCGTTAAAAAGTTGAAAACGTAGGATGAATAGTGAATTCTCACGTACGAACGTACGCTTCAAAATTTCAAGCTAGGGTTTGAATCAAGAGTTGTAAAACATCTAAAACATCTTGAAATAGCTCAAGTAGTGCAAATCCGAAGAGAAAACATTTTCCGAATGAAAACCGTTCGTAAAAGGAATAGTAAACTAGGGTTTTCAAAAACGTTTTCAATAAAACAAAGTTCCAGAATGGATTTCCAAGCCAAGAATGATTTCAAAAGACTCGTCTCGACTCAAGGATCGATTCGACTGTAACTTGGGTAGAAAAAGGTATCAGAATCAAAAGCTCATTTTCTGATGAATAGTAACTTTGGTCGGTAAGTTGCAAAAATACCCTTATGGCTCAAGAAAGACTTTCTGAGTTCGGGAAACCAATTCAAACGATTGGGAAACATATGTGATGAACCTCTAGGGTTCGAGTAGCAATATGAACAAGGTAGGCTCGGGTTATGAATAGTAAACTGTATCAAAGGTCAAGAATTCCCCCTTAAAACATGTCAGAACAAATACGAGCACCAAGTTCATGTAAGAATGAAATGCATGATGATTCAAAAAGTTGGATCACGGTCTATAAACGCTTTACCACTGCCTTAACTTACTGTTTTCATCCAGGCCCTGTTTTGGGCTGTTACAATCACCCCTCCTTAAAGAGAATCTGTCCTCAGATTCTTCCGCTGTAACTGCAAACAACTCAGGGTGATGTTTCTGCATTTTCTCTTCTGTCTCCCAGGTTGCCTCTTCTGTCCCATGTCCCTTCCAAAGGACTTTAACCAAAGGAATCTTCCTATTCCTTAACTCTTGAAACTTCCTGTCTAGAATCTTAGCGGGCTTCAAAACATAAGTCAAATCCGGTTCCAACGGTATCTCCTCCATCGGCACAACCTTTGTCTCATCCGAGAAACACTTGCGAAGCTGAGATACATGAAATACGTTGTGGATTCCTGTTAGACCTACAGGCAAATCCAATCTGTAAGCTGTCGGTCCGACTCTCTCTAGTATCTCATACGGTCCAACATATCTCGGGTTTAACTTTCCACCTTTCCCAATTAGGGAAAATCCTTTCCTTGGCGATGCCTTTAGAAATACCTTTTCGCCCACTGCGAATTCCAAATCCTTTCTTCGTCGATCCGCATAACTCTTCTGCCTGTCCTGGGCAGCTTTCATTCTCTGGCGAATGATCTGAATCTTTTCTGTCGCTTCTCTTATCCATTTAGCTGAATTCACTCTGATCGGTCCTTCCTCAGTACATCTTGCTTCATCCAAATCCCAGTACAACGGGGATCTACATTTTCTTCCATACAGAGCTTCATATGGAGCAGCTTTAATAGAAGCTTGATAACTATTATTGTATGCAAACTCCACAAGAGGTAAACAATCTTTCCAACTTTCCTGGAAGTCTAAAGCGCAAGCTCTTAGCATATCTTCCAAGTATTTGATCATCCTTTCTGATTGTCCATCCGTCTGAGGATGCGCTGCAGTACTGAAGTTCAACTTCGTTCCCATCAAAGTCTGAATTTCTTTCCACAAGTGTGACATGAATTTCGGATCTCTGTCCGAGACTATACTGTTCGGGACTCTATGTAATCTAACAATCTCTTGTTGATACAGCTTTGCCAACGTGCTGACCTTATCCGTCGTCTTAACTGGCAAAAAGTGTGCTCACTTTGTCAATCGATCAATGATCACCCAGATACTATCTTGTCCTCCTTTGACTTTGGGTAACCTAGTGACAAAATCCATCGTGATTTGCTCCCACTTCCAAGTCGGAATCGGTAATGGTTGCAACTTCCCACTCGGCTTTTGGTGCTCCGCTTTAACTTTCTGACAAGTTAAGCACTTCTTGACATAGTTGGCTATGTCTCTCTTCATTCCGTTCCACCAGAAATGCGTCTTAACATCTTGATACGTCTTAGTGCCTCCGGGATGTATCGTGTACTTAGTCTTATGCGCTTCGTCGAGAATTTCTTTCCTCAAAACAATTGGTACGCATACTCGACCTTTGTACCTCAATATTCAATGTTCATCAACCTTGAACTTGGTCTCATCATCTTTCTCCTTAGATTCGAGACATTTCTTGATCCACTCGTTGTTCTTCTGTGCCTCCAGCACTTGTTCTTTCAAAGGTGATATCATCACAACGTTCGCGACTCGAGCTTTAGTTATCACCTTCATTCTCTCTCTTCGTTCAACCTCGGGGTTGGCAGAAATCTGTGCCAAACGAACTTTCCTGCTTAGAGCATCTGCTACAACATTCGCCTTTCCTGGATGGTATTGAATAATGCAGTCGTAGTCCTCCAGAAATTCCATCCATCTCCTCTGTCGCATATTCAACTCCTTCTGAGTGAATAGATATCGCAGGCTCTTATGATCAGTAAAGATCTCAAACGTAACTCCATACAGGTAATGTCTCCACTTTCCCAGAGCAAAAATTATCGCGGCTAACTCCAAATCATGTGTCGGGTAGTTGACTTCATGCGTTTTGAGTTTCCTTGATGCATACGCAATCACTTTCCCATTCTGCATCAAAACTCCTCCTAGTCCTTCTTTCGAAGCATCAGTGTAAACAGTGCAACCTTCTTTTCCTTCTGGTAATGCTAACACGGGTGCAGTTGTTAGCATCTCTTTCAATCTTTGAAAACTTTGCTCACACTTCTCCGTCCATTCAAACTTCCCTTCTTTCTTAGTCAACTTAGTGAGAGGTGTAGCTATCTTTGAGAAATCTTGGACAAACCTCTGGTAGTAACCAGCTAATCCCAGAAAACTCCTCACTTCTGAAGGATTCTTCGGTGACTTCCAATCCATAATCGTCTCGATCTTCGAGGGATCTACTTCGATTCCAGATCCTGATATGATGTGTCCGAGAAACGTAACTCTCTCAAGCCAGAACTCACATTTACTGAACTTTGCATATAGCTTGTGATCCAGCAAAGTGCGTAACACGATTCGAAGATGTTCAGCATGTTCCTCCGGTGTCTTCGAAAATACCAAAATATCATCGATGAAGATCACTACAAACTTGTCAAGAAACGGCTTGAATATACGGTGCATCATATCCATGAATGCAGCAGGTGCGTTCGTCAAACCAAACGGCATTACTACAAACTCATAATGTCCATATCGGCTGTTGAAAGCAGTCTTCGGAATATCTGCTTCCCTGATCTTCAACTGATAATACCCTTGTCTAAGATCTAACTTGGAGTAGACCTTTGATCCTTGTAGTATGTCGAACAACTCTTCGATATGAGGGAGAGGATACTTATTCTTGATAGTCATCCTGTTCAGCTCCGATAGTCAATGCATAAACGCAATGATCCATCCTTCTTTTTAACGAAAAGCACAGGCGCTCCCCACGGCGACGTGCTCGGTCGAACATATCCAGACTCAATCAACTCGTCCAATTGCTTTCTCAGTTCATCTAATTCAGCTGGAGCCATTCTATAAGGTGTCTTTGAGTACGGCTCAGCTCCTGATATCGTCTCGATCGTAAACTCCAACTCTCGGTCAGGAGGTAACGAATCCAAATGCTCAGGAAACACATCTAGGAACTCGTTCACCACTTCCACTTCTTCGATCTTAAGTTGATCTTTCGGTCTATTCAAAAGATAAGCAACAAATCCAATAGCTCCTTTCTGAATCAACTTCTTAGCTTCCATCGAAGAAATCACTGATAACTTCTCAACTTTCCCTTCTGATGTCCCACTTTCATCTTCTTCCAAGATGATCTCTTTCTTGTAACAATCCAACTTAGCTCGGTACTTAGACAACCAATCCATACCAAGTATAACATCGTATCTTGTCATCGGCAACTCAATAAGATCCGTCGGGTAACAACGGGTACCAATATATATAGGGCAGCGTTTATATACTTGATCAGTAACAAGGCAAGTTCCCAAAGGAGAACTCACTTCAAATTTATATGGCAAGTATTCAAGCGGAAACTGTAAATGCGCACATAATTTAGAAGCAACAAATGAATGCGTGGCACCAGGGTCATACAAGACCTTAACTGGCGTGTTAAGAATGTGCACAATACCTTCCACAACAGACGAAGGATCAACCTCCTCCTTACCATCCAAAGCATAAGCTCTGCCTCTGACCACCGGTTTGTTCGTCGTACCCACCACTGTTTTTCCTTTATCCTGGACCCCAAATCTCCTGATCTTGTGCGGGCAACTATCCATCTGGTGCTCAGGGGAACCACACGCGAAACACAGTCCAGCTTTCTTGCGACAGTTCTCCTCAGTGTGTCCCGTTCGGCGACAATATCGGCAAACAATTTCCTCTGGACCTGGCTGAGGTGCTCTCTGCTGTTGTGGCGCCTTCTGATACTGCTGTGGCGCTTTCTGCTTCTGTGCTTGCTGTTTCGGTGGAGCATTCTGCTGCTGACGCTGTGGTGTTACCATTGGCCTCTTTCCAGTTCCTTAGGGAAAAGATCCGGAAGGTCGCTTATTACCTTGATAAGGCTTAGGGTTAGAAGGTCCTTGACGGGTAGTAGTTATCTTGATCTCCTTGTGTGCAGCCTCAACCCTTAGTGCTCTATCAACAGCCTGGTTGTAGGTCTCAATAACCAAAGATGCAAGTGCCAACCGAAGTTCAGGCTTCAGTCCATCGATAAACCTCTTCGTCTTGCGACGCTCATCATTCAGAATATGAGGCGCATACTTGATCAGCCTCACAAACCTAGCTTCATACTCCATCACATTCATAGTTCCCTGAACCAGACTCATAAACTCAGCCTCTCGTGCATCACGAGTCACTTGAGGCGTATACTTCTGCTGAAACTCTCTGATAAACTAATCCCAACTTCCTTCAACGTTATTCTCGATCCACATATGCTGAACGTGCTTTCACCAATTGTATGCAGCTCCTTCCATAAGAAAAGTAGCATACCGAACTCGTTCACGATCCTCTGGGTAGATCTCCATAGCCTCGAAAATCTTCTCAAGACTGGTAATCCAATTCTCAGCCTTTAGGTCATTCGGTTCTCCATAGAACTTAGGCGGATTCATCCTCAGAAACTTTTCCAATGACCTTTCATTAGGAGGGTTATCTCTCGGTGCACAAGCCCTCATAAATTGTCGTAGCACATCCCTTAATTCCGGAATTTTTTCTCTTTCAGGGGGTGGCGTGACATTTCTTTGGGGTGGCAGTGGTGGTACACGATTCCGGGGTGCTCTTCTCGGTGGCATGTTGTTACTGAATTCATAAGCATTCAGATACATATATTCGATGCATGACATATAATGATTCACAGAATCCGTAACCACGTATTCACATTCTCACGTAGTCACACATAAGTATGAGAACAACACACTCCCATAACAACATGTCGGCAAAGATTCAAGATCTCCAAACATATCATATAATCAGAAACAATTGTCAGACAACATGTAAACGAGAACAGAAGCTCGGGTAACATATCAACATATCAGAAACATGTATAACATATCCCAAAACATGATCAACATGTAAAACGGGAACAGAACGTGTACTGTCATATCAACAAGAACTGTAACATGATCAACATATCCAGAAGCGTATTCAACATATCAAGAAAAATAGCATGCTAACAATAAATGAAATGGCATGATCCTATCAACGGTCCTAATGGTATCTTGAAGCAACTCTAAGACTCATGCAATGACAGTTATGGAAAGCAGTAAACAGATATTCAACATAAAGCCGAAAGTGTTATAACTGTGCAAGGTTTGGTAAAATTTACTACAGGCCACACGTTAACAGTATTAATTCAAAATGGGGAGGACCCGATACTATCGAGTTGACTCCCTTACAGGCCTTACCAATCCGTCCAACCCTACTGAAAATAACCTAGTAGGTACCAAGTCATCTGAACCGTCATCCGTGGTGCCAAAAGTCGGGGATCATCTACCAGAGCTATACATCCCCTCATCCAAAAGTCAGTCCTAAACTGTCCCGGCTATACGTCCGCCATCCATAGATAGATATATATGCATCAGTACTATATACAGAAATCTCCCATCAGCAATCAACCCTGATAACTGTGGTCCAAAGAACCCCTGGTGGTGTCATCAGAAACGGCAACGACCTCACCCTGTCCGTGTCCTACTGGATCATCTCCGCCATCATCATCATCATCAGACCCTCCATCGCCTCCATCAGACTGATCCTGATAGCGCAGATACTCTAACCTGACCTCACGGGTCCTCTGATACTCCTGAAAGTAACCATCTCTCTCAGACTCGAGATAGTGCACAACTCTGTTAGGATAGGAATACCCAGGTCTGCCACTGTTCCTAGACCTGCGCCAGGTGTAGAAACGAGTGCCTCCACGGCGAGAAACTGCCACAGTACGCGGGGCCTCAAACTGCTCAAAGAAAGCCTCATCCATCTGCTGATTAGGATCCTGGTGTGGCTGAACTGCCATAGCTATACAGAAGATACAACATTTATGAAATCCAGATAACAGAACCATGCAATCCCCAATAATCCTGTCTCGATGCAATATGAGAATGATCCTGGATGCAATGCGTGAACAATCCATGATGCAACATGAGAGCAATCTAGGTTAAGTCTCTTCTTACTTAACCCGATGCTCTGATACCACCTCAGGCTGTAATGCCCCCACCCGTACCAGAACAAGAGGAGAGCGGCGTCTCAACCCCCCGCACTGAAGCACCTCTCAAGTAATGGTGTGAGCCATCACTCAAGAAATACTCCAGCGAACGGCTGTCTATTAGAACTATACATGTACAACGATGTGGCTATGCAGCGGAAAATCAGAGTATTTTAAAACTTTTCAAAACATGTGCGTGATGGCATGTAACAAGCAAGAACATATTGATCGTGTAAGAGAGACTCGGCATATCAGAACATATAACAGATTCACATATAAGTACCGATACAGCAGAGTTCAAAATATCGGTAACAGAGTAGCAGAAAGAGTATAACGAAGATACTCAAGTATTCCGAAACATATACAGAAACATAAAGTGATGCAGCCATAAAACATATGCAGGACACAAAAGAGGAAGTAATACTAAGTCCTGACTGAAACAAAAATGACAATCTAGAGCTTCAAGATACCTCTAGACTGCGGCTGCAAGACCTGAAACCACGAGGCTGTTAGGAATAGTGCCCTAGAAAGCCGATTCGACGTAATCTGCTTTGGGACTTTTCTTGTATCACAGACAATCTTTGAATAATGTACGATTGATCATAGGCAAACACTTCTTTATATGCCAATACGTGTTTTGTGTGTTTCCATTACGTGCGCATGTATGAGAACTCCCCTAATCCTGATGACTTTAGGACTCTACCATTTAGGTGAAATGGTTCATGAAACGAGCCCTATATCACATAAGTCATGATTAGTAAAATACTCCAAGCCGATGAGTCCTACAGACAGTGGGAGTGTCAACCTGACTCCTCTAAGGCTTGCTTGTGGGATCACGCCCTTAAGAAGGACCACCTTGTTTCATGTAGGTGCAAAGTGTATAGTTGATACGTGCGTGATACATGAGGGTGCTTACTTTAATAAGTAAGTTCACTGAGGTGCCCCGTGTGAGAACATTCCTAAATGGGAAAGGAAGTTTCTATTTCAGGAAATGGAAACTTCCAGATTAGGAAATATCTCACGAGTCATTGATGTGATTAATTTATCCTTAGACTTGAGGTTCCATGTTACTTTATGAGTTAACTCTGTAGTCTTTGGTATAAGCTTTAAAGGGTGTCGCCTTAGACAACTGATTCAAGGCTTATGCTGGGGCTGCACAAGTGACTTATGAAAGTGAATGAGAATCAAGAAAGGACCTACACTTGCATTTGCAAGGTGATCTCTTATTGTGTAAGTCATTCATATGCCATATGGAGTCCTTGGCCAAGGCAGTAGATCAAGACATCAAGAAAAGGGTTTCTTGGATTGAGATCAAATGGATATGAAATGCACTTAGCTTTAAGACCAGATTATTAGGGTTCTAATTATTCCCTTACCCTAGATCATGGTTAAGAGATAGTAAGTAGGAGGATTGTATCTCACATGAATCAATGACTTAAAGGTTCTGTCGAATCCGAACATTCCAATTCAGCTAGGGGTTAAACACCTGTTGCTAGACTATGGTCGTTTAATCTGTGGACTGATTAATTAATTAATGAATTAATTAATTAGGGTCACTGCTAATTGAATTGAGAACCTAGAGGGTCACACACAACAACTTGGTTACATGAGTTGAGGCTTTAAAATGATTAAACGAGTTAATCAAGCCAAGAGGGTTCCACACGTGTGAAACCACACGTGTGGCTCACGTGAGTGACACGTGTCATTGTGACACGTGTCACACACGTGTATAAATATATGTGTATATTTATTTATGTATTAAATAATTAATGTGATTAATTATTTAATAGACTTTGGTTTAATTTTGAATTAAAAAGAAAGTTTTATTTTGGAGAAAAATAATCTAGTTAATTAATTATGAATTAATTAATTAGATAAAATAAGTTATTTATTTTAAATAAAGAAAGTATAAAAATTATCCAAAAATAGTTTGGATATTTTTAGCTCTCTTAAAAGTTGACTTGAATTAGAATTCAAAGTCAAAGTTGGAAAATACTTGATGATCAAGTAATAGGAGAGAGAGGAACCAAATCCTTGCCCAACAAGGACTAGGATCGGCGCCCCTCTCCCTTTCCTATATATAGGGGAGCTCATGCTCCCCTTTAGAGCTAATTGACAATTCTTGGTTCATGTGTTGAACACCATCCTTTCTCCAAGATAAACGAAACCCTAGGTTAAGCCTAAACACTAACTAGAGAACTAGCATCCTTACTATTGTAGCCAAGTTGGTGGACTATCTCTAGAGACTTCAAGTTAGAAGCTTTGAAGATTCGAGCTTTACCAAAAGTGGGGATTAAGCAAAACGATCAGAAGGGATGATGAAACGATTCTGAACCCAACAGAAAACGAGTGAAAAAATCGAACCAAAGAAGATGGCGAAAACCGTTCGTCCATATCCTGAAAGATGAGTTTTTTCACGAGGGTTTTATGACTGGCAGATTTCTACTTTCGCAAAACTGGTTTTCGAAGGGAGTTTCAATCCTGCTTTTCTCGTTTCATGTTTCTTTCTTTATGTTATATTGTTAAGAACATCTCTAACATGATTTAAATCTAGGTTGGTGTGGATTGTTATCCCGACAATGGATTCTGAAGTAGAAAGAGACTTTCGAGGGACGGGTTGTCAAGCCGCGAGAAGAGCGTTCTTGGGTGGCTTGAAACGCTTCAAGAAAGAATAAAAGAAAAGTAAGTTTTCTATCTCTACGAATTTGGTTACACGATTGCGAGTCCAAGATCCTTTTGTTGGAAAATTTTTAAATTCCGCTGCTTTCTGATTCGTGTTTTCCAACAAGTGGTATCAGAGCCACCTCGTTAATCGTGTTTCTGATTCGTCTCAATTAAACTGAATTTTGAGAAATTCTTGAATCTGAATTACAGTTAGGTATTCTTGAATTTGTATCGTAATCTGAGCTTTTGAATCTGAGAGGTTTCCTGATAAATTGAGAAAATCGTTTTTTGAAAAAAGGGTTTTATTTTAGATTTATTAAAATCGCGATTTTGATTCCCGAATCGAGACGAAAATTTTTCTGAAAAATTTTGTACGGAAAACGGTGTGGGACGACGAGGACCAAGCGAGTTTGTCGCTCGTCGTCGCCGCACGCGGAAGGGTCCGGACGAGGCCGAAACAGCCTGTGCGGGATCGCCCGCACACCCTTGTGCGGGACTGCCCGCACGCTTCCGCCCAGCCCTGTGCGGGATCGCCCGCACACCCCTGTGCGGGACTGCCCGCACGCGTCCAGAACAGCCTGTGCGGGACTGCCCGCACGCGTCCGCCCAGCCCTGTGCGGGATCGCCCGCACACCCCTGTGCGGGACTGCCCGCACGCGTCCGCCCAGCCCTGTGCGGGATCGCCCGCACGCCCTGTGCGGGACTGCCCACACGCGTCTGCGCGGGGCTGTGCGGGATCGCCCGCACTCTTTCGGGCGGATGTGACGCGATGCGATTTTTCGTGTTTTTGGCCCAAATTTTATTTTAAAATTATTTTAAAAATCTTTTTTACTGAAAATATTTTAATTTTGAAATAAAATTATAATTTGGGAATTTCGGGAATCAAAGTAAATTTTAATTTTTCGGGAAAAGTATAATTATTATTTTTGAAATAATGATTTTAATAAAATTGTTAATTTTTGAATTAACTTGAATTTTATCAGATTCTAACTTTTGATTTTGAAATTATTCTTGAACAAGGAACTGTTTTTCAAATTACTTTGAGTTAGTCGAACTTAAAGTTAAAGGAATTTTAAATTTATTGGTAAATTTAAATTCTCGCAAAAGCATGTTAGGTGATCATGGGTTTAGACTTATGTATGGTTTTAATTTATGCACATGGATGGTTTAACTTGGGGTTGGAGCCCTATAGTTGCGTTTTTCAATTGAGGTTGGAGCCTCACTTATGTGCGTACTGTTATGTGATTTATTATGTGGCTTTCCATATTACTGTTTTTGAGGCCGGGGTATGCCCCGTGTAATTGTCTAAGGCCAATATGAAGATTGAGCCTTATTACTTTATGTCTTTTTCTTTTTATTGTAATTTGAGAGTAGAGATAGGTGGTGAGGTTTTATTTTCATTTTGGAGACAATGCACCCATGGAGTAAGATGGACCACATTCAAGTAACAAGGAGGCCATAAGTGAAGACCCCTCAAAATGTTAGGGAGGGGAATCTCAATTGTTAAATGTAATAGAGATAGGGCTCGTATTTTGTTACTGCTTTCCCTTATGTGATTTAAACTGTTTATGTGGCATGTATGTTAGAACTTGTGATTGTGGAGTGGCTCCCACATATCACACATAAGATAGGTAGAACCCATGATCATTACATGTTAGTATCATGCTAGGACATGTTATCTGTTTATGTGCTTGTTTGAAATGCATTTAAGTTGTACTTGCATTAATCAAGACTAATTAAATTGGATAACATATATGTTGGTGAGGTCGAACCGAACAACTCTTCGGTTGATTCGAAAATTCCCATTAAATATTAAGCTCATTTCGAATAATAGGTATTTAATTCGAGATGCAAATTTTGAATTAAATTCCTAGCATTCCATCAATAGGTTTTAAGTTTAGTAAGTAAAGCTAGTTATTGTCCGCGAGTCGTGGGATAGCTAGTGGAGCTTATTAGTTCTTAGTTACCTAATTGATCATTTTAAATGATCAATATTTCGTGGTTAATTTTGGCAAGGGCGATGTCCGCGAGTCGTGGGTCGTTCGAACTAAGTTTTGATCATGATCTTATGATTGATGGGTCTAGCTTAAACGCCTAAGTAAATATGGATGTCGCACGAGTCGTGGGTCCATATTGAAAGATAGGTGATGCAAAAACAATTACTAAGAGTTCTAAAGGTGTTAGAATTGGTAAGTTGTACCTACCTAGGATTTTACTTAGAATGTCCGCGAGTCGTGGGTTCGAGGTAAAATGCTTAGGATCTTAGTACCCGTTGGGAAACGTGTTCCTCTTAGATCTTTGGGAATTATAGATCTTTGAAAAACAGTGGGAGCTACATTAGATTAAAGACCTTATCTTATGTATATCGTTATTATTCAGCATGCTCACCTAGTTCTCTGCTTAGCATTTAGGTTGTAGTTCTGTGATTCTCTACAATATGAAATGCAAACCCATTCGTATCCATCCTTAAGTCAAAAGAGTTGACTAAGTCCTAACTAACTCTAATTGGCTTCGGACCCTAAAATTCGTTTTAAATTCCGAATAGAGAAAGGTGTTCTCTAAAGGGCGAAGTTTTCAATTGTGAAAAGTCGACCCGGGCCAAAAGAGAAGCAATCTTAGGTAAATGGATTTTTCCAAACCACTTAAGAGCAATTGAACCTCCTCATAAAATGTTACAGGGTATAACATTGTGGAATTATTCAATATTCCAAATGAGGAAACAAGTGCACATGAACAAGGTCTAAAGATCTTATTTGAAGATCTTGTGGTCTCGATCATTAACTGAGAAAAGAGTTCTCAATGCACTGATTGCTTGCATTGCTTCCACCACCATTCAAACCCTTTATGCTCAACTAGAATGATGCTAATGTAGCATAGTTAATCATTTAGTTGATAATGGTTGAAAGCATCCTTAAGAAGAAATAAAAGGTTGTGATGGTTAATTCTTCTTCTAAAACTCCCTAAGTTAAAGGCTTGAACGCCTAAAGAAGAAGAAACCCTTAAGAGCCCAATGGAGGGGCATGTAAGGGGTGCGCCCAAAAGACACTAGAGATCAAACAGGACGTTTGCTTCTATGATAGCAAATAAGGACTTTGAAAGGGAACTGCAAAGAGTATGAGTACTCTGAAATGTTACCTCGTTTAGCAATTCTACTAGGAATAGAATTCACTAGTCTTGAGTCAATTCTACATAATCTGTTGTGCAAAGACTCAAGGCACTAATGTTCTGAACATACAGCGAGATAGCAAAAGTAAGTAAGATGACAAAGCTTCGAATTACTTTGGAACGTTGAGATATAAAAGGATTAGCAAGTCAGACACCTTAGGATCATTCTATGAAAATGAACCTATAGTGTTGACTTCCTGTGAATCCTGTCATGAGGGAAGCGTTCCTGAATCCCGTTTATAAGAAACGTGGAACGTTCCAAAATTATAGTGGATTTCGATCCATGCTGATGAGTGTAAGATGCTTAATGTAAGCACTAGATACAATCGTCAGTTTAATCATTATGAATGAATGTACTTGTTAAAGTACAAATTCGAAACTTATATAAAATTCTTAGAATTTCGAAAGGAGGTTAGGAACCGAAGTAGTCATAAGTTATAGGTAAATCGATATGATCGAGATAGCCAATATCTTAGCAACTAATTCCTTACTCATCTTAGAGATAATAGGATTATCTCTCAGTAAACTAATTCGAGAACACCTTAGTGTTTCTGAATGAGGGAATGAAACCTTATAGGATATGGTCCATTCCATAGCAAGCTTTACTGACTTATAATCATTCTAGGAATAAACTCCTAGAATATGCAGTTAGAGATTTTGAATTTAGTACCTTCCAAAATCAGTCCTTCAGTTGCACTATGCAAAGTGGCATACTAAATTCCCTAATTATTCTTATCCAAGAATTCAATGGAATCCTCTTACTTGAAGAGGATAGTGGGAGATAGGCTTGAAATGAGTTCAAGTTTATGCAATGATATTGGATATCGTTTCTGCAATTCCCTTAGACAAAGGTTGTTTTTCTTAGGGAATGTACCTTTCCTAAGGAATCGTTCCTATAGAAGAAGAAAGGCAAGCAAGCAGACCTCAAAGAAATTTGAGGAAAAATATCTATGCCACATATAGAAGAAACGAGCCCATCTGATAAAACTTAGCCAAATTTTAGAGTATGTACACGTGTGAAAACCCTTCTCTTAAGATGCGTTTAGAACGCGTTCCTAGATAGCCAAGGAATTACTTGAAGAGGAGACACTGTCAGATTTGGAATCTGAGTAGTGTAAGCAAGCCTTGAAATCCAATATGGATTCCATATACTTAAACCGAGTTTTGACCTTGGTTGATCCACCTGATAGGATCAAGCTCCTAGAGCTTCGAGTAAATGGAAAGCATTACAACCTTCTTGACGGTTGAAATGCAAAAGTCCATTTGGGTTGTATTTACCATATCCTCATATTCTGACTATGAGATATGATAAATGAATATGAGAACTATCTTGTTCAATATGAAAGAGACTGAAATAATGTATTTCTATAAATCTCATATTCAGTGGGAGTATGCATGAGGTATGCAAATCCCTAAAGTCAATCTGTGGATTGATGAAGGCTTCTAGGATTAGACAATTCGATTCCATAGGATAGTCAAATCGTTTGACACAGATGGAAGTCGAATAAGTCTCAAAGTGTACGTAGGAAAGTTAGTGATGTAAGAGTCAATTTTTGGTTCTTTAGAAAACGACATCCTTCTCATTAGGAATGTCAAGGACGACGTGAAAGTTACCAATTCTTGTTTAAGAAACAATTTGACATGAAAGATCTTAGTGATTATCCTATATTCTCGACATTCAGATCTATAGAAGATAGATCTAAGAGAATAAAAGGATTATCACAAAACGAGTACATAACCACGGTACTAAAAGGAGTTTAGTATGGACAATGGAACATCTCTTTTGAAGCGTATGTGTCCTAAGATAACTTTGAGAAAGTTAGAATGTCCAAAATCCCTTTAAGTGAAAGGGTGCATAATGTATGAAAAGTTATGTACTAAATTAGATATGGCGCAACACTAAGCGTAGTAGGCCGAATCTAATATGACCTCAGAGAAGGTCATTAGATCTCTGTAAAGGATGTCCTCAGAGTACTTGAGAAGAAATGAGGATATGTATTAGTTTACAGAGCCCAAAAGATCTTGTTGTTAGAAGGATATTTGATGTAACTGTTCATCAAACATAAATGATTATGAAATCATTGAAAGGATACAACTTCTACCAGAATGGTAATGCAATGTGTTGGAAAGGGTTCCAAGGACGGACATTGCAAAACTCGACTGTCGTAGTTGAGAACTTAGTCGTATTATATAACGCTAAGTTAAGTGTTTGGGTAAGAAACTCCATCTAACCAGTTAGATGAAGTTCCTAGCATGAAACAACTCCTTTATCATATTGTATGATAAAATGGATGGTTGCTCAAGTAAGAGAACCAAGACCTCACCAAGAGACTGAACACGTGATTACGAATCACTTTATAAGGAAAAGGTGTTTCCTAAGAGATGTGTAAACAAGAGGGTCACATCAGCAGAGAATATAGCAGATCCACTTTGGAAACGCCCAAAGTCAATAGGCTCTCAAAGTGCATCTTGAGAAGATGGGACTTAGAATACCTAAATGGCTTTTACGGGCAAGTGGGAGATTGTTAGGAATAGTGCCCTAGAAAGCCGATTCGACGTAATCTGCTTTGGGACTTTTCTTGTATCACAGACAATCTTTGAATAATGTACGATTGATCATAGGCAAACACTTCTTTATATGCCAATACGTGTTTTGTGTGTTTCCATTACGTGCGCATGTATGAGAACTCCCCTAATCCTGATGACTTTAGGACTCTACCATTTAGGTGAAATGGTTCATGAAACGAGCCCTATATCACATAAGTCATGATTAGTAAAATACTCCAAGCCGATGAGTCCTACAGACAATGGGAGTGTCAACCTGACTCCTCTAAGGCTTGCTTGTGGGATCACGCCCTTAAGAAGGACCACCTTGTTTCATGTAGGTGCAAAGTGTATAGTTGATACGTGCGTGATACATGAGGGTGCTTACTTTAATAAGTAAGTTCACTGAGGTGCCCCGTGTGAGAACATTCCTAAATGGGAAAGGAAGTTTCTATTTCAGGAAATGGAAACTTCCAGATTAGGAAATATCTCACGAGTCATTGATGTGATTAATTTATCCTTAGACTTGAGGTTCCATGTTACTTTATGAGTTAACTCTGTAGTCTTGGGTATAAGCTTTAAAGGGTGTCGCCTTAGACAACTGATTCAAGGCTTATGCTGGGGCTGCACAAGTGACTCATGAAAGTGAATGAGAATCAAGAAAGGACCTACACTTGCATTTGCAAGGTGATCTCTTATTGTGTAAGTCATTCATATGCCATATGGAGTCCTTGGCCAAGGCAGTAGATCAAGACATCAAGAAAAGGGTTTCTTGGATTGAGATCAAATGGATATGAAATGCACTTAGCTTTAAGACCAGATTATTAGGGTTCTAATTATTCCCTTACCCTAGATCATGGTTAAGAGATAGTAAGTAGGAGGATTGTATCTCACATGAATCAATGACTTAAAGGTTCTGTCGAATCCGAACATTCCAATTCAGCTAGGGGTTAAACACCTGTTGCTAGACTATGGTCGTTTAATCTGTGGACTGATTAATTAATTAGTGAATTAATTAATTAGGGTCACTGCTAATTGAATTGAGAACCTAGAGGGTCACACACAACAACTTGGTTACATGAGTTGAGGCTTTAAAATGATTAAACGAGTTAATCAAGCCAAGAGGGTTCCACACGTGTGAAACCACACGTGTGGCTCACGTGAGTGACACGTGTCATTGTGACACGTGTCACACACGTGTATAAATATATGTGTATATTTATTTATGTATTAAATAATTAATGTGATTAATTATTTAATAGACTTTGGTTTAATTTTGAATTAAAAAGAAAGTCTTATTTTGGAGAAAAATAATCTAGTTAATTAATTATGAATTAATTAATTAGATAAAATAAGTTATTTATTTTAAATAAATAAAGTATAAAAATTATCCAAAAATAGTTTGGATATTTTTAGCTCTCTTAAAAGTTGACTTGAATTAGAATTCAAAGTCAAAGTTGGAAAATACTTGATGATCAAGTAATAGGAGAGAGAGGAACCAAATCCTTGCCCAACAAGGACTAGGATCGGCGCCCCTCTCCCTTTCCTATATATAGGGGAGCTCATGCTCCCCTTTAGAGCTAATTGACAATTCTTGGTTCATGTGTTGAACACCATCCTTTCTCCAAGATAAACGAAACCCTAGGTTAAGCCTAAACACTAACTAGAGAACTAGCATCCTTACTAGTTAGATTGTAGCCAAGTTGGTGGACTATCTCTAGAGACTTCAAGTTAGAAGTTTTGAAGATTCGAGCTTTACCAAAAGTGGGGATTAAGCAAAACGATCAGAAGGGATGATGAAACGATTCTGAACCCAACAGAAAACGAGTGAAAAAATCGAACCAAAGAAGATGGCGAAAACCGTTCGTCCATATCCTGAAAGATGAGTTTTTTCACGAGGGTTTTATGACTGGCAGATTTCTACTTTCGCAAAACTGGTTTTCGAAGGGAGTTTCAATCTTGCTTTTCTCGTTTCATGTTTCTTTCTTTATGTTATATTGTTAAGAACATCTCTAACATGATTTGAATCTAGGTTGGTGTGGATTGTTATCCCGACAATGGATTCTGAAGTAGAAAGAGACTTTCGAGGGACGGGTTGTCAAGCCGCGAGAAGAGCGTTCTTGGGTGGCTTGAAACGCTTCAAGAAAGAATAAAAGAAAAGTAAGTTTTCTATCTCTACGAATTTGGTTACACGATTGCGAGTCCAAGATCCTTTTGTTGGAAAATTTTTAAATTCCGCTGCTTTCTGATTCGTGTTTTCCAATAGAGGCAAGAAAACAGGAGAGGTATTAGTCAAAAGGACTAAGCGAGGGAATACTTTAAAGAAAGTACTGGATTAAAGAACTTGAAGTAAAGTTCGAAACTGTTAAATGCGATGCTTTAAAGAAGAACTCGAAACAAGTTCGGTTGATAAAACTCTTTGAATGTGATGCTGTAAAAGAATGCACGTTATAAAACATTTTCATGAATGCTATCACACGCGCACACATATGCTGTTGATGGTTCACAGTTCTTTCATAAAACGGGATAAGGGTAAAGTGAACTTTTCCAGATATGAACCATCCTTTATGAAACAGAATTTTGCCCGCAAGCTAGGCTCCTCCATCCTTACTCCAAAAAACATGATTTGGTTGAGCATCGGACCAGGATCAACAATAATTCCACGTATAGTAGAGTATCGGACCAAGATCAACAATAACCCCACATAAAGTAGAGCATTGGACCAAGGTCAACAACAACTCCGCACATAGTAGACTATCGGACCAAGGTCAACAACGACTCTTACCAACACATACAAACATGCACCATCCTCCACCGGTTGTCACTTCGGGTAGCTAGCCCTAGGCGACCTGTAAACATGTAATGGGAACAGATTTGCTGTCCGTTCCCAGACAAATTGTCCTGACTTAACAAACCTCCTAATAAAAGTCGGTGTCAATAGTCTAAGTGTGGCGGCCGGTATTGGTGATGTCGTTGGCGCTCACCTCCCGAGCATCACCTCCACACATAACCGCCGGGCCCAAACTGTAAACTGTATGCTTGCATTTAAGATTAGCAGTGACCAGAGTATCACTCCAGTATGCTAACTAACATGTGAAACTGTAATTGTAACATATGATGCTGTCTGTAAAACATATGATTCTGTCTGAAAACATGTAATTCTGTCTGTAAACTGTACTTTGAAAACATATGCAAAACATGTAACTGTCTTTGAACAAGAATGCAGAACTTTGAAAAACATGTGCTGTAGATCAAGATATACTATTAAAGTATGATGATCCTTTCAAGAGAATGTCCCGATAAAAGGGATAGTTCAAAACGAGGTTTAGCTTTGAATTTCAAAACATATGATACGATAGTATAATCATGGTTCCAGTTGGAAAACATTTATAACTTCACCTCACCTAATAGTAACAAAGGTAGGTAGACAGATTATGCGGTGCCCTGGGGATCCCAGTGCTCAACTTTAACTCCTGTAGGCAGTGTACTAGAGTGAGCTTAACAACTAAGACCCACTACTAACCAAGATGCATATGAAATGCAAGAAACAAATGAACAAGGAACATGTAACACAAGAGAGTAATACCATTTAAGGTATCCAAGAAAGGTAACACACAAAGGAATACGTCAAAGTGAGTTACTCTTAACGTTAGACTATGATCTTACTATAACCGAGTAAGCTTTAGTCAAATTATGAATCCTATCGCAAACCTTAGGTTAAGAAACAAGTCCACGAAAGAAAACAGATTTTGAAAACACATTTTAGACCCTGGATATGGAAACCCTAGGTGCAAATGTCTATCGAGAAAGCACAAGTTTTAATTCATTTTTACTATTCAAAAGTACTATTCTAGATTACTATTCACGATTACTATTCACAGGTTACTATTCACATGTCGGGTCAAAGGGTCGGGTCAAACCCTTACTATACACACACCCACACACACACGGTACACACACACACCATGCACGAACACACACACACACACACGGCATGCACACACACACACACCCTAATCAAATTATGATCTTGATTATAACCTATAGTTTCAAGTTCATGTTAATATAATCAAGTGTGATCTAGGTTAAAGGTATAACCTATAGTTAAGAGATCCAATTAAGGCATAACATCAAGTTATGAAACACTATTCTATCTTAGGTTATAACATGTGACACTATTAAAGTGTATAACATGATCAAGGCACTAATCCATTAATCCAAATCATACCATAAGCTCAATTCATAATTCAAGAGTCATATAACAATGTGACAACATGTCACAACATATCTCATATCATATCATATCATATATCATGAACCTTTAGGCATGCAACATGTAACAATTTAATTCCATGTCAACATGTAACAAGTTGTGACATAATAAATTGTAAATCACTATTCCATTAGCTAACATGCATGAACATAATTCAAATTCCACAATCATGCATCAATTCTCATAATATAACAACCATATCACATGATCAAAGCATATACTAGAGCAATTCATAACATATTCAAACATATACTAAACAATTAAAACATATAAACAACTATCAAAACATATCATGAAAACTATATAATAAATGCATAAAATAAAATCCTATATGGCTTAGGGAAGACCCTAAGACCCAACCTAAACATAATATAAACATACCATAACATAAAAACATAAACTAAACTAACATAACATAAACAAAACAAACTAACCTAGCTACAAGGGGAGGGGATGCCGACGGCAAGAGGGGAAAGGAGGGAGAGAGGAGTGCTTGTTAACACAAGACTTTGAGCAAGGATTCAAATGCCATGAGAGGGGTATATATAGGTGTGAAGAAGCCCCTCACCTTGCAACTAGAAATGGCTTAAGGGTAGGAGAGCAAAACAAGAGTTCATCCACTTGTATCTTCTAGAAGCTTTAGGGATTAAGAAGGTAAAAATGGGGCTGCTGGGGGTATTTCTGTAATTTCGTCCCCCAAGGCTCGAGGATAAGTGGCTGGAAGTTTAACCATTCCGACAGCAAGAAAATTAGCTTCGAAACGCATATTCATTCGTCGAAATCGGATTTACCGTTTGAAAGATATATTAGTTTTAGTGAATAAAAGTTTTGAGCTCGAAACTCGACATGAGTGAAAAACGACTTTCTAGAATGATTTTCAAGTCCGGATTGCTTCCAAAATTCAAGAAATAAATCGAGAAACGTTTTGAGTCCAAAATCGACTATAAAACGTTTTACCGTTAAAAAGTTGAAAACGTAGGATGAATAGTGAATTCTCACGTACGAACGTACGCTTCAAAATTTCAAGCTAGGGTTTGAATCAAGAGTTGTAAAACATCTCAAAAATCTTGAAATAGCTCAAGTAGTGCAAATCCGAAGAGAAAACATTTTCCGAATGAAAACCGTTCGTAAAAGGAATAGTAAACTAGGGTTTTCAAAAACGTTTTCAATAAAACAAAGTTCCAGAATGGATTTCCAAGCCAAGAATGATTTCAAAAGACTCGTCTCGACTCAAGGATCGATTCGACTGTAACTTGGGTAGAAAAAGGTATCAGAATCAAAAGCTCATTTTCTGATGAATAGTAACTTTGGTCGGTAAGTTGCAAAAATACCCTTATGGCTCAAGAAAGACTTTCTGAGTTCGGGAAACCAGTTCAAACGATTGGGAAACATGTGTGATGAACCTCTAGGGTTCGAGTAGCAATATGAACAAGGTAGGCTCGGGTTATGAATAGTAAACTGTATCAAAGGTCAAGAATTCCCCCTTAAAACATGTCAGAACAAATACGAGCACCAAGTTCATGTAAGAATGAAATGCATGATGATTCAAAAAGTTGGATCACGGTCTATAAACGCTTTACCACTGCCTTAACTTACTGTTTTCATCCAGGCCCTGTTTTGGGCTGTTACAGCAGGCGAGTACTCAGCTCTGGTTTGGCATCGAAGTTTAGGACATCCCTCTGTAGGGTATTTGAAAGTTTTATTTCCTTCTTTATTCCATAATGGACAATCTGTGGATTTCTCTTATCAGACTTGTTTGAGCACTAAGAGTCATAGATCTTCCCTTAAACCGAATAATACAAGAGTTGAGACTGTTTTTTCATTGATACACTCGGATGTTTGGGGACCTGCCCCTGTTGCAAATCATAACCAATTTCGATACTTTGTGCTATTTATCGATGATTTCTCACGCATGACATGGGTATACTTTCTCCGTCATCAATCCGAGGTCTATGAAACTTTTGTTGCATTCTTTAAAATGGTTCAGACTCAATTTAATCAGAAAATTAAGATACTCAGGTCCGACAACAGGCAGGGAATATGTTAATCAAGAAATGAATAGGTTTTGTCAAGAACAGGGATTCATACATCAAACCACCTGTCCTAACACCCCCCCAACAGAACGGGGTATCCAAAAGGAAGAACCGTACTATAATGGAGATTACCCATGCCCTCCTAACAGAGTCTCATGTTCCACCCAACTTCTGGCCCGAAGCAGTTGCCACTACCACCTACCTCACAAACTGATTACCCACCAAAATACTCAACCACCGAACATCCCTATCCGTTCTTGAAACCCAAAGCACCGTACCTCCCCACCTTACCCTACCACCTCGTATCTTTGGTTGTACTGTGTTTGTTCATATTCCAAAAACCTACAGGAATAAGTTAGAGCCGTGTGCAATAAAGTGTGTTTTCGTGGGATATGCTCCACATCGAAAGGGGTATCGGTGCTATGACCCTATCAGTCGAGGGATTCATGCTACCATGGATTGTGATTTCGTGGAATCTGAATACTATTTCTTCACCCAATCCAGTGATCAGGGGGAGAGTCAAGGTGAATCACTATATTGGCTGAGCTATCCAGATACAGACCCCATGCAGACAAGAGAAGATCTCAGTACCACTGCTCACTTGCTCAATGATCCTCCTCCGGATGATGTCCATAACGAGGTAACAGAATCTGAACCTACTTTTCCTGTTAGTCATGATCGTGTTGATGTTGATTTCTCCAATACTGATATGGCCTATGAGAATGTAACAGAAGAACACAGGTACCCTTTGCGGAGCAACAGAGGGATTCCACCACACAGGTACTCCCCCGATCATCATTCCCGGTCTTCCAAGTATCCTATAGGAAACATGGTCAGGGGGAGCATGTCCGGGGTCGCTAAGGTATTCTTTGAAAATCTTTGTAAGGAAGCTATTCCAAAGACAGTGGAGGATGCCAGACAAGACAGTGAATACGAAAAAGCCATGAATACAGAAATGGAGGCATTGATAAAAAATGAAACTTGGGAGAAATGTCAACTCCCCAGAGGAAAGAAACCGGTTGGGTGTAGATGGGTGTTTACCAAAAAGCACAAAGCAGTTCGGTCAGTGGAAAGATACAAAGCCCGACTAGCGGCTAAGGGGTATACTCAGACGTTTGGGGTGGATTATTCAGAAACTTTTTCACCGGTGGCAAAATTGGACACAGTTAGGGTGTTACTGTCTGTAGCTGCAAATGAAGACTGGCCACTTCACCAGTTTGACGTGAAGAATGCATTCTTGCATGGGGATCTCTCAAAAGAGGTCTATATGGAACCCCCTCCGGGATTTACAGGGAAATTTGTTCAAAACGAAGTCTGCAAACTTCGCAAGGCCCTGTATGGGTTGAAACAATCACCTCGGGTGTGGTTTGACAGATTTACAGTGGCGATGCAACGCCATGGATATGTTCAGAGTAATTCTGACCATACCTTGTTCTTGAAAAGACGAGGGGAGCTGATCACGTGTTTGATTTTCTATGTAGATGACATGGTGATTATGGGGAGCGATGTAGAAGAAATAAGCCGACTCAGAGAGAACCTCTTCAAGGAATTTGAGATGAAAGACCTTGGGGGTCTGATGTATTTTTTGGGGATCAAAGTTCTGCGCTCTAAACAAGGCATCTTTATATCTCAGAGAAAGTATATCCTCGATTTATTGGCCGAAATCGGGATGCTCGAATTCAAGCCAGTTCATACTCCTATACAGGTGAATCACAAGTTGAAGATAGAAGAAAGTGGGGAGCCAACAGAAAAGGAACGGTACCGACGGCTGGTCGGCAAGTTGATCTACCTATCTCACACGAGGCTAGACATTGCCTATGCTGTAGGGATTGTTAGTCAGTCCATACATAAACCACAGAATGAATAAATGGAAGCCGTGGTACGGATAATTAAGTATCTAAAAGGAACAATTGGGACAGGAATTATGTTTGGCAGGCATGGCCACCTGCACATAGAAGCATACACAGATTCTGATTGGGCTGGGAACCCAAATGATAGAAGATCCACCTCAGGGTTCGTGACTCTAGTGGGAGGAAATGTGGTAACCTGGCGCAGTAAAAAACAAAAGGTTGTGGCCCTATCTAGGGCAGAAGCAGAATTCAGGGGCATAGCGAAAAGAGTGACTGAGATAATTTAGCTAAGGTGGCTAATGAGCGAGATTGGTATTACTTCGACTGGTCCAAGTCCACTGAAGTGTGATAACAAAGCTGCCATCAGTATTTCAGAGAACCCAGTCCAACATGATAGAACAAAGCATGTGGAAGTTGACTGGCACTTCATCAAAGAAAAACTAGAGGAATGCATCATATCTATCCCGTTTGTCAGATCAGAGGACCAGTTGGCCGACATCCTAACCAAAGCGGTCACAAGTCAGACATTCCAGACCTTGTTGAACAAGTTAAGGATTGGAGATTCCATCACTTAACTTGAGGGGGAGTGTTAGAAGATCTTCTATATTAGGCATAGTTGACTTTACCCTGTTATGGTAGGATCCGTGATGCCTGATTTGTAGAGATTTGTTTCCGGTTCCTTTGTTATATACTTTGCTTTCCTGTAGCTTTATAATAGATCAGAATATACAAAACAACAATGAATGCAATGAAGCTTTTGTTAGGAATAGTTCCCTTAAAGCAGCTTTTGACTTTTCTATTTTCTTGTAATATCACAAACAGTCTTTGAATAATAAATGAGATGATTTTGTTCATAGGCATTCACTTCTTTATGTGCTTATTTATGTCTGTTTGGGTTGACTGTGTTTTTGCATGTGTTGAACTCCTCTAATCCGATGAGGCTGTTAAGAACTTTGTTGTTATGGGAATGACACATGAAACAAGTTCTTAACTCGATAGGCGAGGATTAGAAACTTCTCCAAGTCGAGAGTCCGACAGACAGTGGGAGTGTCGATCTTGACTCTGTTGAGGCTTGCTTATGTGATTATGTCCTTTTGAAGGATCACTCAGTTTCATGGAGTGATAAGTGCATACGATGATGCGTTCATAATACATGAGGGTGATTGTTCCTAGAACTTCATCACTGAGATGTCCTGCGTGAGAACATTCCTAGATGGGAAAGGAATTCTCCTAGAAACTTCCAGATTAGGAAATATCCCACAGGTCAATAACGTGATTCGTTAATCCTTAGACTTGAGATTCTGTAATGTCTCATATGAGCTAACTCTGTAATCTTTGATATAGGCTCAAAAGGGTGTCGCCATATAGACACCTGAACCGCGGCCTATGTTGGGATTACACAAGTGGCATATGTAGAATTAGTAGAATCAACAAAGGACCTACACTTGTTGCAAGAACAAGAATGATCTCTTACTGATTGAGTTGTTCGTAGTCCATTAAACTTAAACCCTTGGCCAAGGTGGATGAAAGATCAAGACATCAAGAAAATGGGGTTTTCTTGGATTGAGGTCTAAATGGATATGAAACGAACTTAACTTTAAAGATCAAGAATATTTAGGCTCTGAGAATATTCCCATGCCTTAGTTCTTGATTGAGAGATCGAGTTGTAGGAGGATCGTATTTCACTGTATGTTATTGACTGAAAGGTTCTTCGATTCATTTCGTTATTCGGCTAAGGGTCACACATCCATTGCTAGATTACGAAAAATTATTTCCCGAATAAATCTTGCTTTAAACTGTTTGAATCTGGTTTGTTGAGAACTGCTTTAATTCGAAACTGAATCTGGATTTTGGGGAAAATCACGTTACGAAACCGGAACGGATTGCATAGCCGGGCACGAACCGTGCATGGGGCAAGCACGGGCCTCCGAGTGCGCACAAGCTCGTGCGCCCCTGCGGGGCTGCTGCTGCTCTCGCCTGGAACCAGATTTGACTTATGTTTTGAAGCCCACTAAGATTCTAGATAGGAAGTTTCAAGAGCTGAGGAATAGGAAAATTCCTTTGGTTAAAGTCGTTTGGAAGGGACATGGGACAGAAGAGGCAACCTGGGACAGAGAAGAGAAAATGCAGAAGCATCACCCCGAGTTGTTTGCAGTTACAGCGGAAGAATCTGAGGACAAATTCTCTTTAAGGAGGGGTGATTGTAACAGCCCAAAATAGGGCCTGGATGAAAACGGTAAGCTAAGGGCATTGGTAAAGCGTTTATAGACCGTGATCCAACTTTTTGAACCTTCATGCATTGCATTCTTACATGAACTTTGTGCTCGTATATGATCTAACATGTTTTGAGGGGGAATTCTTGACCTTGGATATAGTTTACTATTCATAACCCGAGCCTACCTTGTTCATATTGTTACTCGAACCCTAGAGGTTCACCATACATGTTTCCCAATCGTTTGAAATTGTTTCCCAAGCTCAGAGAGTCTTTCTTGAACCATAAGGGCACTTTTGGAACTTATCAACCAAAGTTACTATTCATCTAAAAATGAGCTTTTGATTCTGATACCTTTCCTACCCAAGTTTACAGTCAAATAGACCCTTGAGTCGAGACGAGTCTTTTGAAATCATTCTTGACTTGGAAATCTATTTTGAGCTTTGGTTTTATTGAAAATGTTTACGAAAACCCTAGTTCACTATTCCTTCTACGAACGGTTTTCATTCGGAAAATGTTTTCTCTTCGGATATGCACTACTTGAGCTATTTGAAGATTTTTGAGATGTTTTACAACTCTTGATTCAAACCCTAGTTTGAAATTTCGAAGCGTACGCTTGTACGTAAGAATTTACTATTCATTCTACGTTTTCAACTTTTTAACGATAAAATGTTTTATAGTCGATATTGGACTCAAAACGCTTCTCAATTTATTTCTTGAATTTTGGAAACAATCCGGACTTGAAAATCATTCTAGAAAGTCGTTTTTCGCTCGAGTTAAGTTTCGAGCTCAAAACTTTTAGTCACTAAACTAATGTATCTTTCAAACGGTAAATCCGATTTCGACGTATGAATATGTGTTTCGAAGCTAATTTTTGCCCGGATGGAATGGTTATACTTCCAGCCACTTACCTTCATGTTTAGGCAGTGAAATTACCGAAATAGCCCCCAGCAGTCCCAATTTTGTTTCATGAATGATGAAGCTTTCAAGAGAAGCTATCCCACTTTTGCTCTTATACCCTTCCTTACATTTCATTTCCAAGGTGAGGGGCTTATCTTCAACTATAAATAGACGGCAAGAGGCATTTCATTCCTTGCTGAAAGTTGTGTTGACAACTCCCTTTCTTCTTCCTCTCTTTCCCCTCTTTGGCCGTCGGCCACCCCCCCTTGAGCTAGGTTAGTTTTATTTATTTTATGCTTTAGTTTATGTTATGTTTTAGTTAGTTTATGTTTTTATGTTATGGTTTGTTTATATTATGTTTAGGTTGGGTCTTAGGGTCTTCCCTAAGCCATATAGGATTTTATTTTATGCATTTATTATATAGTTTTCATGATATGTTTGAATATATGTTTATATGTTTTAATTGTTTAGTATATGCTTGAATATGTTATGATATGCTCTAGTATATACTATGATCTTGTGATATGGTTGTTATATTATGAGAATTGATACTTGATTATGGAATTTGAATTATGTTCTTGCATGTTAGCTAATGGAATGGTATTCTATGATTAATTATGTCCCAACTTGTTACATGTTGATATTGAATTTAATTATTACATGTTACATGCCTAAGGTTCATGATATGATATGATATATGTTGTGACATGTTGTCACATTGTTATATGATTCTTGATTTATGAATTGAGCTTATGATATGATATGGATTAATGGATTAAAGCCTTGATCATATGTTATACACTTTAATAGTGTCACATGTTATAACCTAAGATAGAATAGTATTTCATAACTTGATCTTATGCCTTAATTGGATATCTTAACCATAGGTTATACCTTTAACCTAGATCACACTTGATTATATTAACATGAACTTGAAACTATAGGTTATAATCAAGATCATAGTTTAATTCGGGGGTGTGTGTATGCCATGTTTGTGTGTGTGTGTGTGTACGTGCATGGTGTGTGTGTGTGTCGTGTGTGTGTGTGTGTGTATAGTAAGGGTTTAACCCGACATGTGAATAGTACTACGAATAGTAATCTGGAATAGTACTTTTGAATAGTAAAAATGAAATAAAACTTGTGCTTTCTTAATAGACATTTGCACCTAGGGTTTCCATATCCAAGGGTCTAAAATGTGTTTTCTTTAGTGGACTTGTTTCATAACCTAAGGTTTGCGATAGGATTCATAATTTGACTAAAGCTTACTCGGTTATAGTAAGATCATAGTCCAACGTCAAGAGTAACTCACTTTAATGTATTCCTTTGTGTGTTACCTTTCTTGAATACCTTAAATGGTATTACTCTCTTGTGTTACATGTACTTTACATGTTCCTTGTTCATTGTTTCATGCATTTCATATGCATCATGGTTAGTAGTGGGTCTTAGTTCTTAAACTCACTCTAGTACACCACCTATAGGAGTTAAAGTCGAGCACTGGGATCCCCAAGGCACCGTGTAATCTGTCTACCTACCTTTTGTTACTATTAGGTGAGGTGAAGTTAAAACGTTTTCCAACTGGAACCATGATTCTATTTTAGTATCATACGTTTTGAAATTCAAAGCTAAACCTCGTTTTGAACTATCCCTTTTATCGGGACATTCTTTTGAAAGGATCATTCATACTTTAATAGTATAACTTGGTCAACAGCACATGTTTTCCAAAGTTCTGTATTATTGTTCAAAGACAGCTACATGTTCTGCATATGTTTTCAAAGTACAGTTTCACATGTTTTATAGACAACATCACATGTTTTACAGACAACATCATATGTTTACAGACAGTTTCACATGTTATAGTTAGCACCCGGAGTGGTACTCTAGTCACTGCTAATCTTAAAATGCAAGCATACAGTTTACAGTTTGGGCCTGGTGGTTATGTGTGGAGGTGATGTTCACGAGGTGTGCGCCAACGACATCACCAATACCGGCCGCCACAATTAGACAATTGACACCGACTTTTAACAGGAGGTTTTTTAATTCGGGACAATCTGTCTGGGAACGGACAGCAAATCTGTTCCCATTACATGTTTACAGGTCGCCTAGGCCTAGCTACCCGAAGTGACAACCGGTGGAGGATGGTGCATGTTTGTGTGTAAGTGGGGTATTGTTGACCTTAGTCCGATACTCTATTGTGTGTGGAGTTATTGTTGACCTCGATCCGATACACTACGAAATCATGTATTCTGGAGTAAGGATGGAGAAGCCTAGCTTACGGGCAAAATTCTATTTCATAAAGGATGGTTCATATTTGGAAAAGTTCACTTTACCCTTATCCTGTTTTATGAAAGAGCTATGAACCATCTACAGCATATGTGTGTGCGTGTGATAGCATTCATGAAAAGAGTTTTGAAACTCATATTCTTTTACAGCATTGCGTTCAAATAGTTTTATCAATCGAACTTGTTTCAAGTTCTTCTTTAAAGCATTTCATTAACAGTTCTGAACTACACTTCAAGTTCTTTATCATTCAGTACTTTCTTTAAAGTATTCCCTCACTTAGTCCTTTTGACTAATAGCTCTCCTGTTTTCTTGCCTCATGGTTTCAGGTCTTGCAGCCGCAGTCTAGAGGTATCTTGAAGCTCTAGATTGTCACTTTATTTCTGTCAGGACTTAGTATTACTTTTTGTTATCTCCTGCATATGTTTTATGGATGCATTACTTTATGTTTCTGAATACTTGAGTATCTTTGTTATACTCTTTCTGCTACTCTGTTACCGATATTATGAACTCTGCTATTTGGGTGCTTATACGTAGATATGTTACATGTTCTGATATGCCAAGTCTCTCTTGCACGATCAATATGTTCTTGCTTGTTACATGCCATCACGCACATGTTTTGAAAGGTTTTAAAATTCTCTGATTTTCCGTTGCATAGCCACATCGTTATACATGTATAGTTCTGAAATAGACAGCCGTTCGCTGGAGTATTTCTTGAGTGATGGCTCACACCATTACTTGAGAGGTGCTTCAGTACGGGGGTTGAGACGCCGCTCTCCTCATGTTCCAGTACGGGTGGGGGCATTACAGCCTGAGGTGGTTTCAAAGCATCGGGTTAAGTAAGAAGAGTCTTAACCTAGATTGCTCTCATGTTGCTTAATGGATTGTTCACGCATTGTATCTAAGATCATTCTAATATTGCATCGAGACAGGATATTTGGAAATTGCATGGTTCTGTTATCTGGATTTCATATCTGTGGTATCTTCTTTATAGCTATGGCAGTTCAGCCACACCAGGATCCTAATCAGCAGATGGATGAGACTTTCTTTGAGCAGTTTGAGGCCCCGCGTACTGTGGCAGTTTCTCGCCGTGGAGGCACTCGTTTCTATACCTGGCGTAGGTCTAGGAATAGTGGCAGGCCTGGGTATTCCTATCCTAACAGAGTTGTGCACTATCTCGAGTCTGAGAGAGATGGTTACTTTCAGGAGTATCAGAGGACCCGTGAGGTCAGGTTGGAGTCTATGCGCCATCAGGATCAGTCACTGCAGTACCAGATTGATAGGGACATTGCTCGTGAGCATGCTGCAGAGATGACTCATATTGCTGATCAGAGAGCTGCTCGTATTGCTGAGTTGGAGGCAGATCTGATGCAGATGACTATTGATCGCGACACTTCTATGGAGCATCACCAGCATCACCAGCACTACCGTGCATGCGTGAGAGCTCGCCTGTATGATACCTATCACTTATCCGATGAGCAGGAAGTTGAGGATGTCGAGGATCAGGATGTCAGTCAGGCTTCTCAGGAGCCTGAGCCTATACAGGAGCAGTCTAATGGAGGTGATGGAGGATCGAATGACGATGATGACGATGGCGGAGATGACCCAGCAGGACACGGACAGGGCGAGGTCGTTGCTGTTTCTGATGACACCACCAGGGGTTATTTGGACCATAGCTACCAGGGTTGATTGTTGATGAAGGTTTCTGTATATAGTACCGATGCATATATATCTATCTATGGATGGCGGACGTATAGCCGGGACAGTTCAGGACTAACTACTGGATGAGGGGATGTATAGCTATGGTAGATGATCCCCAATTTTTGGCACCACGGATGACGGTTCAGATGACATGGTACCTACTATAGGTTATTTTCAGCAGGGTTGGACGGATTGGTAAGGCCTATAAGGGAGTCAAGTCGATAGTGTCGGGTCCTCCCCATTTTTGAATTAATATTGTTAACATGTGGCCTGTAGTAATTTTACCAAACCTTGCACAGTTATAACACTTTCGGCTTTATATTATCTGTTTACTGCTTTCCATAACTGTCATTGCATGAGTCCTAGAGTGCTTCAAGATACCATTAGGGCCGATAGTAGGATCATGTCATTTCATTTATTGATAGCATGCTATTATTCTGGATATGTTGATCATACTTCTGATCATGTTACAGTTCTGGTTGATATGATAGTACATGTTCTGTTCTCGTTTATATGTTGATCATGTTTCGGGATATGTTATACATGTTTCTGATATTTTGATATGTTGCACGAGCTTTTGTTCCCGTTTACATGTTATCTGATAGTTGTTCTTGATTATATGATATATTGGGATCTTTGCTGACATGTTGTTGTGGGAATGAATTGTTCTCATACTTATATGTGACTGCGTGGAAATGTGAATACGTGGTTACGGATTCTGTGAATTATTATATGTCATGCATCGAATATATATCTGAATAGTTGTGAATTCAATAACAACATGCCACCGAGAAGAGCACCCCGGAATCTTGTACTACCACTGCCACCCCAAAGAGATGTCACGCCACCCCCTGAACGGGAGGGAACTCCAGAGTTAAGGGATGTGCTACGACAATTCGCGAAAGCTTGTAATTAGAGAGATAATCTTCCTAATGAACAGTCACTAGAAAAATTTCTGAGGATGAATCCACCTAAGTTCTATGGAGAACCGAATGACCTAAAGGCTGAGAATTGGATTACTAGTCTTAAGAAGATTTTCGAGGCTATGGAAATCTACCCAGAGGATCGTGAACGAGTTCGGTATGCTACTTTTTTTATGGAAGGAGCTGCATACAATTGGTGGAAGCACGTTCAGCACATGTGGATTGAGAACAACGTTGAAGGAAGTTGGGATGAGTTTATCGGAGAGTTCCAGCAGAAGTATACGCCTCAAGTAACTCGTGACGCACGAGAGGCTGAGTTTATGAGTTTGGTTCAGGGAACTATGAATGTGACGGAGTATGAGGCTAGGTTTGTGAGACTGATCAAGTATGCGCCTCATATTCTGAATGATGAGCGTCGCAAGACGAAGAGGTTTATTGTGATGGCCCGTTTTCTCGAAGGACGTCCCTACGACATTAACAAGTAAGTCTCTACACTTGTGTGTGTTTAATTTAAGAGTTCTTGAATTATGTGATTTAATGTAAATCCAATTTAATATGTGATCATTCGAATTATTCTAAAATTAATGGTTAAGTTGATATTAAATCCATCATGTTACTTAACTTGTCTAATTTCAGTTTACTTGAATTCCTTGAGATTAATTATCAATCATGTGTTTACGAAGTGCCGTTAAATTGTACGAAAGGTTTCTAAAAATTAAATTGAATTAAACTCTAATTGGTAAATCTCTCTCTTTCATTTTAATTTATAAAATTTATTCGGAGCTTGAATGTTTATTCGTAACTTTACCAATTTTATTTACGATTATTTGTACACGATATTTCACTTTGCTACTCGATAAGGATACCCGGTTGTATATAGCTTGTGCACAAGACACATTTCTCTCAATCTCTTTTCTCTCTCTCTCTCTCTTCTCTCTCTCTCCTCTCCCACTCTCTCTCCCGGGGGTACTATGCGCGGGTTTGGTTACGAGCCCATAACTCAATCGTTTCTCAACGGAATTCAACAAACGAATAGTCCATTTCGATTATCTCGGTGAGGCGTACGCAAGAGTACCAATTTCACGGTCTAACGATGAACGGTGGTGGAGTTATGGCCGGATTTCAGTAGCAGCGGCAGAGGTGTCAGACCGCCGCCACTTCGCCGGCCTTCGCGGTGGTTTTCGGCCATCCCCTCGATGCAGGCCCCCCATGCCCAGAAAATACACTTCCCGGTGCACCGTTTGACGTCGGCGGCGCGGCCATCGGAGCCGCGACGGTGCCGCACGCGCCGCCTGAAGCTCGCGGCGGCGGCGCCCGTTCCTATAGCGGCGTGATTTCGCCGCTTCCGATGGTGGTTTTCGACGGCGCTTGATGGTTTCCAAGGTTGTTCAACCTCTTGAGTTCATTTCCGGCATCAATTTCACTAGATCTTGGCCGTAGGTGGTGGTTCCGGTGATGTGGGCGGCGACAGAATATTCGGCGGCCAACGGGGGGCTTTTCCGGCCATCTTTTGGCCTCGGGCTCTTCACGAAAGTTGTTCGGAACGACGAGAACTAGTAGTCTGTGATCACGCGACGCCATATTTGGCCAATTGGCGATGGATCACTGCGGCATAGTGGTGGTGCAACGGCGGCGCTAGCTCTGAGGATTTTTCCGGTGAGCTACCTTAGGGCTTTAGAAGAGCTCGTCATGGGTAAGACAACGCCTCTTTCGGATCGCATTTTGGTTCACCGGTTTGGAAGTAATTTGAGTTTGAAGATTTTAGGGTTTTCGTGTTCTTAGATTTGAAATTGGAGGAGATTGACTTGGAATTTCCAGAAATTGATCGAGGATTCGGAACGGCCACGAAGGCTTCATTGAGGACTGATTTTTCGGGATTTTTCCGGCGACCTTCGGTGGCAGCCCGGCGACGGTCCGGCCAAATTCCGACAGCTACAGTGGTGGCGTTCTGGCGGCGTCTGGTCAGAATGTTTGTCTCGTTGTGGTGAGTTCAACGCCACTTTCCGTTCGTTAATCGGACACTCGATCTATTTATTACGAATTATTTTGCGTAATTGTGATTATTTGAATTAATTGTTTTAAGTGCAAATAAATTGGTTATTGTTGGTTTGTTGATCGAGATGTATTCCAATCATATACGAAAACATGTATTGCATGGATTGTGATACGCATGAATGTTTCGATTTACAATTTGAATCCCGATGTGATGAATTTATACTATGTGTTTAGATATGAAGGGGTGTTAGTGTAATATCTAGAAACTAATCTTTTATGTGACTAAATGAACTTGAATGATATTTTAGAATAACGAACATGTTGTGATTTCTCTATATGGATTTGAGACGTTGTCAATGTTATGTTTGTTGTAAATTGTGTTTCCAATATTAAATTGAGATACATGAAAGATGCTTAAACAACTTGAGACTTTATGCATGAAAGGAGTTAGAATTGTAATATCTTGATTTACTCTTACTACTCGGAAATGGTATATTATGAATTAAGATAAATTGATAATTGTCATGTTTGTAAGTAATTAATTCCTAGCTGAATAATTGTATAAACACTTTAAACGAACAATTATGCTTAGTAATCAACTAAGGGGATGTATGTGTAATAATTCTAAACTTTTATAAATAACTTAGGGGATGTAAGTGTAATATTTATGAAACTATGAATGTGACTTGAGCTTGTGTACCAAACATGTTGTGAAGTTGTAAAGTATGATCTTATGTGAATTAAATGCACTCTTTATTTGTATCAAGCATGCCATCTACGTACAACAACTTTGTATGTTTATAAGATCAAATTGCTCTTACTATGCACTTTATAACTCGTCATGAACTTGATACTTAATTCTAATATTATAATTGAACCCTGTGATATTGGATGATTTAATATGCATTTTGTGAATACATTGACTTCCTAAATTGATCTTGCATCTTTGGATATGGAATTACGTGTCGATTGCTTGTAAATATGACCTTGTTGAGCATTGATATACCTTGAATGACCACGACACCTTATCCAAGAACAACATGAACACTTATGCATAACCACGATCATGTTGAGCAACGCAGTGCGTCTTGTTTGGTTCATATAGAGTCTAAGTCTGGGCTTCTGTATATTTTGTCACAGAGTTTGGTGGTGCCGGTAGGCCTGAGGTTTAGAGTGTTTGGCCCTTCACACTCTCAGACTCTACTTTCACGAGGTGAGGTTTAGGATTTTGTATAGTTATGCGACCTATGACCCTTATATGCTGATTTCTACCCTTGTATGCGAGTATATCTTATTATAAATACATACGTGTTGGATATGATATGTTTATACCCTTTGCGTGCGTCCTGCGTGTGTGGGAGCCTTCGTGGCTTAAATTCCATAGCGTGGGAATATATAAAAATAAGTTTTTGAGGCATATGTAAGCTATTTTGGAAAATTCAGTGGTGTTATGATTCTGTAGCGAGTTAGCCATGTTATATGGTATCTGTTCTGTCCTGTTATATTGTGGATCCGAGGAGCTACGGGTAATGGGGCCTCCGGGACGGTTAGGGCCGTCGGAGTTTCAACCATGTGCGTAGTTTCCATTTGAGATATCATTTCGCGACCTTAGGGTGATGAGGGAGGCGTGATATCTTGAGCCTTCAGCTAAGGCCGGGGATGACTCTTGTGGGTTCGCTACCCTCTTGAGATCGAGTCTATTTTAGATGGTGTTATTATAGATGGTTTTTGGGACTGTACATCCCCTTTGTCATTGGTGTAGCGGTTGGATTGATTGTGATTTATGTTCTGAGGAGTAAAGGTGGGAAACTCGTACTCGCCGAGCAGTTGATTATGTTATGTTATGGAATTATGAATCGGGATAGAGTCTTTCGAGAAAATGGTTTCTAAACTTATATCTATATCTTATTCGGGTTCTTTCAAAATGTTTGGTATGTAACACCTATCCCCGGTTCATGAGTCCATCCTTTTTATTCTGTGCTATGCTCCTTATATATATATATTGTGGGTGTGCATTAGCCCCCCTCACTCAGTCAAGTTGACTGACCCCTCATTTACACTTTTAGTTGCAAGTTGTTGGCATTTGCTAGGCGGAAGTGAGTCCTTTGAGTTGCACTTCGTCGGTCTAGTCTTCCTATTTGCATTTGTCTTTTCATACACTTTACTTATGCTTTGACTTGTAGACTTGAGATTATACTTTACTATTCTGTAGCCCTGCGTGGCACTCTCTTTCGGTCCCTTGTGGCACTTGATGATTATTACTTTATGTTGATATTCGGGATTAGGTATCTATGCTAGTTGAACCCGTCACCTGCTTTGCATGTTTTGTTTTAAATGCTTCAGCTATCTATTGTTGTTGGTTTTAATTGCTTCCGCACTCTGAGTTTTGGTCAAGTTAGATCCGCCTAGCCTAGTGTATGAGTTGGTCTCCCGTTCGCTCTGATTCGAATTCGGGCATGGACTTTCATTTCATGTTCTGGGTCTGGGTCATAGTGCGGGGGATGTGGCACTTCTCCGTTTGGGGTGTTACATTTATTGATGGATTGAAGCCTGAACTTCAGTGGGCACTTGCTTCTTTGGATATTGAAAACTACAACAGGGCCATTGACAAGGCATTAAAGGTTGAAGCCGCCCACAAGGAGATCAAGATAACTACTGCACGTCAAGGACCTTCTAACCCTAAGCCTCATCAAGGGAACAAGCGACCATCCGGATCTTTTCCCCAAGGAACCGGAAAGAAGCCAATGGTAGCACCACAACCTCAGTAGCAGAAGGCTCCACAGAGACAGCAAGCACAAAAGCAGAAAGCACCACAATAGTACTAGAGGATGCCACAACAGCAGAGAGCACCTCAGCCAGGTCCAGAGAAAATTTTTTGCCGATATTGTCGCCGAACGGGACACACCGAGGAGAACTGTCGCAAGAAAATTGGACAGTGTTTCGTGTGTGGTTCGCCTAAGCACCAGATGGATAGCTGCCCCGAACAAGATCAAGAGATTTGGGGTCCAGGATAAAGGAAAAACGGTGGTGGGTACGACGAACAAACCGGTGGTCAAAGGCAGAGCATATGCTTTGGATGGTAATGAGGAGGTTGATCCTTCGTCTATTGTGGAAGGTATTGTGCACATTGTTAACACGCCAGTTAAGGTCTTATATGACCCTGGTGCCACACATTCATTTGTTGCATCTAAATTATGTGCGCATTTACAGTTTCCACTTGAATACTTGCCATATAAATTTGAAGTGAGTTCTCCTTTGGGGAACTTGCCTTGTTACGGATCAAGTATATAAACGCTGCCCTATATGTATTGGTACCCGTTATTACCCGACGGATCTTATTGAGTTGCCGATGACAAGTTATGAAGTTATACTTGGTATGGATTGGTTATCTAAGTACCGAGCTAAGTTGGATTGTTACAAAAAAAGAGATCATCTTGGAAGAAGATGAAAGTCGGACATCAGAAGGGAAAGTTGAGAAGTTATCAGTTGTTTCTTCGATGGAAGCTAAGAAGTTGATTCAGAAAGGAGCTATTGGATTTGTTTCTTATCTTCCGAATAGACCAAAAGATCAACTTAAGATCGAAGAAGTGGAAGTAGTGAACGAATTCTTAGATGTGTTTCCTGAACATTTGAATTCGTTACCTCCTGATCGAGAGTTGGAATTTACGATCGAGACGATATCAGGAGCTGAGCCGTACTCCAAGACACCTTATAGAATAGCTCCAGCTGAATTGGAAGAACTGAGGAAGCAATTGGACGAACTGATTGAGTCAGGATATGTTCGACCGAGCACATCGCCGTAGGGAGCGCCTGTGCTTTTCGTCAAGAAGAAAGATGGATCATTGTGTTTATGCATTGACTATCTGGAGCTGAACAGGATGACGATAAAGATTAAGTATCCTCTCCCTCATATTGAAGAGTTGTTCGATACACTTCAAGGATCGAAGGTCTACTCTAAGTTAGATATAAGACAAGGGTATTATCAATTGAAGATCAGGGAAGCAGATATTATCTCGGCAAGTTTGTAGTGATCTTCATCGACGATATCTTGGTGTTTTCAAAGACACCGCAGGAGCATGTTGAACATCTTCGAATCTTGTTACACACTTTGCTGGATCACAAGCTATATGCAAAGTTCAGCAAATGTGAGTTCTGACTTGAGAGAGTTACATTTCTCGGACACATCATATCAGGATCTGGAATCGAAGTAGATCCCTCGAAGATCGAAACGTTCATGGATTGGAAATCACCGAAGAATCCTTCAGAAGTAAGGAGTTTTCTCGGATTAGCTGGTTACTACCGAAGGTTTGTCAAAGATTTCTCGAAGATAGCTACACCTCTCACTAAGTTGACAAAGAAAGAAGGGAAATTTGAATGGACTGAGAAGTGTGAGCAAAGTTTTCAAAGATTGAAGGAGACGCTAATAACTGCACCCGTGTTAGCATTACCAGAAGGAAAAGAAGGATACACTGTCTACACCGATGCTTCGAAAGAAGGACTAGGAGGAGTTTTGATGCAGATTGGAAAAGTGATTGCATATACATCAAGGAAGCTCAAAACGCATGAAGTTAACTACCCGACACATGATTTGGAGTGGGCCGCGATAATTTTCGCTCTTGGAAAGTGGAAACATTACCTGTATGGGGTTACATTTGAGATCTTTACTGATCACAAGAGCTTGCGATATCTATTCACTCAGAAAGAGTTGAATACGCGACAGAGAAGATGGATGGAATTTCTGGAAGATTACGATTGCATTATTCAGTACCATCTAGGAAAGGCGAATGTTGTAGCCGATGCACTAAGCAGGAAAGTTCGTCTGGCACAGATTTTTGCCAATCCCGAGATTGATCAAAAAGAAAGAATGGAGGTGATAACTAAAGCTCGAATCGCGAATGTTGTGATGATATCACCTTGAAAGAGCAACTGTTGGAAGCTCAGAAGAACGACAAGTGGATCAAGAAATGTCTCGAATCTAAGGAGAAAGATGATGAGACTAAGTTCAGGGTTGATGAACATGGAATATTGAGGTACAAAAGTCGAGTAAGCGTACCAACTGCTTTGAGGAAAGAGATTCTTGATGAAGCGCACAAGACTAAGTACACGATACATCCCAGAGGCACTAAGATGTAACAAGATGTTAAGACGTATTTCTGGTGGAACGGAATGAAAAGAGACATAGCCAACTATGTCAAGAAGTGCTTAACTTGTCAGAAAGTTAAAGCTGAGCACCAGAAGCCGAGTGGGAAGTTGCAACCATTACCGATTCCGACATGGAAATGGGAGCAAATCATGATGGATTTTGTCACTGGATTACCCAAAGTCAGAGGAGGACAAGATAGTATCTGGGTGATCATTGATCGATTGACAAAGTCAGCGCACTTTTTGCCAGTAAAGACGACGGATAAGGTCAGCATGCTGGCAAAGTTGTATCAGCAAGAGAATGTCAGACTATATGGAGTTCCAAACAGTATAGTGTCGGACAGAGATCCGAAATTCACGTCACAATTGTGGAAAGAAATTCAGACTTTGATGGGAACTAAGTTGAACTTTAGTACTGCAGCGCATTCTCAAACGGATGGACAATCAGAAAGGATGATTAAATAGTTGGAAGATATGCTAAGAGCTTGCGCTTTGGACTTCCAAGAAAGTTGGAAAGAGTGTTTACCTCTTGTGGAATTTGCATACAATAATAGTTATCAAGCTTCTATTAAAGTTGCTCCATATGAAGCCCTTTACGGAAGGAAATGTAGATCCCCGTTGTACTGGGATTTGGATGAAGCAAGATGTACTGAGGAGGGACCGATCAGAGTGAATTCAGCTAAGTGGTTAAGAGAAGCGACAGAAAAGATTCAGATCATTCGCCAGAGAATGAAAGCTGCCCAGGACAGGTAGAAGAGTTATGTTGATCGACGAAGAAGGGATTTAGAATTCGCAGTGGGTGAAAAGGTATTTCTGAAGGCATCGCCAAGGAAAGAATTTTCCCGAATTGGGAAAGGTGGAAAGTTAAACCCGAGATATGTAGGACCGTATGAGATACTGGAGAGAGTCGGACCGACTGCTTATAGATTCGATTTGCCTGTGTGTTTAACAGGAATCCACAATGTATTTCATGTATCTCAGCTTCGTAAGTGTTTCTCAAAGGAGACAGAGGTTGTGCCGATAGAAGAGATACCGTTGGAACCAGATTTGACTTATGTTTTGAAGCCCGCTAAGATTCTAGATAGGAAGTTTTAAGAGCTGAGGAATAGGAAAATTCCTTTGGTTAAAGTCCTTTGAAAGGGACATGGGACAGAAAAGGCAACCTCGGAGACAGAAGAGAAAATGCAGAAGCATCACCCCGAGTTGTTTGCAGTTACAGCGGAAGAATCTGAGGACAAATTCTCTTTAAGGAGGGGTGATTGTAATAGCCCAAAACAGGGCCTGGATGAAAACGGTAAGCTAAGGGCATTGGTAAAGCGTTTATAGACCGTGATCCAACTTTTTGAACCTTCATGCATTGCATTCTTACATGAACTTTGTGCTCGTATATGATATAACATGTTTTGAGGGGGAATTCTTGACCTTGGATATAGTTTACTATTCATAACCCGAGCCTACCTTGTTCATATTGTTACTCGAACCCTAGAGGTTCACCACACATGTTTCCCAATCGTTTGAAATTGTTTCCCAAGCTCAGAGAGTCTTTCTTGAACCATAAGGGCACTTTTGGAACTTACCGACCAAAGTTACTATTCATCTAAAAATGAGCTTTTGATTCTGATACCTTTCCTACCCAAGTTTACAGTCAAATAGACCCTTGAGTCGCGACGAGTCTTTTGAAATCATTCTTGACTTGGAAATCTATTTTGAGCTTTGGTTTTATTGAAAATGTTTACGAAAACCCTAGTTCACTATTCCTTCTACGAACGGTTTTCATTCGAAAAATGTTTTCTCTTCGGATTTGCACTACTTGAGCTATTTGAAGATTTTTGAGATGTTTTACAACTCTTGATTCAAACCCTAGTTTGAAATTTCGAAGCGTACGCTTGTACGTAAGAATTTACTATTCATTCTACGTTTTCAACTTTTTAACGATAAAATGTTTTATAGTCGATATTGGACTCAAAACGCTTCTCAATTTATTTCTTGAATTTTGGAAACAATCCGGACTTGAAAATCATTCTAGAAAGTCGTTTTTCACTCGAGTTAAGTTTCGAGCTCAAAACTTTTATTCACTAAAACTAATGTATCTTTCAAACGGTAAATCCGATTTCGACGTATGTATATGTGTTTCGAAGCTAATTTTTGCATAGACGGAATGGTTATACTTCCAGCCTCATACCTTCACGTTTAGGCAGTGAAATTACCAAAATACCCCCCAGCAGTCCCAATTTTGTTTCATGAATGATGAAGCTTTCAAGAGAAGCTATCCCACTTTTGCCCTCATACCCTTTCTTACATTTTATTTCCAAGGTGAGGGGCTTATCTTCAACTATAAATAGAGGGCAAGAGGCATTTCATTCCTTGCTCAAAGTTGTGTTGACAACACCCTTTCTTCTCCCTCTCTTTCCCCTCTTTGGCCGTCGGCCACCCCCCATTGAGCTAGGTTAGTTTTATTTATTTTATGCTTTAGTTTATGTTATCTTTTAGTTAGTTTATGTTTTTATATTATGGTATGTTTATATTATGTTTAGGTTGGGTCTTAGGGTCTTCCCTAAGCCATATAGGATTTTATTTTATGCATTTATTATATAGTTTTCATGATATGTTTGAATATATGTTTATATGTTTTAATTGTTTAGTGTATGCTTGAATATGTTATGATATGCTCTAGTATATGCTATGATCATGTGATATGGTTGTTATATTATGAGAATTGATGCTTGATTATGGAATTTGAATTATGCTCTTGCATGTTAGCTAATGGAATCGTATTCTATGATTAATTATGTCACAACTTGTTACATGTTGATCTTGAATTTAATTGTCACATGTTACATGCCTAAGGTTCATGATATGATATGATATATGTTGTGACATGTTGTCAAATTGTTATATGATTCTTGGTTTATGAATTGATCTTATGAAATGATATGGATTAATGGATTAAAGCCTTGATCATATGTTACGCATTTTAATAGTGTCACATGTTATAACCTAAGATAGAATAGTATTTCATAACTTGATCTTATGCCTTAATTGGATCTCTTAACCATAGGTTATACCTTTAACCTAGATCAGACTTGATTATACTAACATGAATTTGAAACTATAGGTTATAATCAAGATCATAATTTAATTAGGGTGTGTGTGTGTGTGTGTACATGCCGTGTGTGTATGTGTACATGCATGGTGTGTGTGTGTGTCGTATGTGTGTGTGTGTATAGTAAGATGTAGCGCCCAGAACGGGGGGGCCACCACATCCCCCGCACTTAAACCCGAACCCACATATGAAATGGATCTCCATACATGAGCCCAAGTCTAAGCGAATGGGAACCTACACTCACACGCTAGGCTAAGCGGGGCTACAACACGAACAGAGCACGCAAATAAACAATAAGAATGCGGAAGCAATATCATAAGGATCACAAAGGAGCTCTATACTAACATATACATCATATACAACGGCCTGTCGGCCCAAAAATAGGTCAAGTATTAACATAATCTCCGAATACATATGTAGGATTCAAAACCATTCATAAAAGTGATCAAAATGCATCAAGTAAATATGCCGACTCGACCTAAACTCGAAAGTACGACACGACCGATGCACTTCCCCGCCTAGCTCGAGAAACCTACAACTAAAGTGTTAAAAGGAAGGGGTCAGTCAAAACTCGACTGAGTGAGGGGGGCTGATGCACACCCACACCATAACTACATATAGAGCATAGCATATAATCAAAAGGGGTCGATCATGAACCGAGCTAGGGTTTTTCATACCAAATCCTTTTAAAACATATATATATAATACAAAGGAAATCCCACCAAAGCATAAACGAAACATAGATGTCCGGCGAGTACGGACCTCCTCCACTCCTCATACAAATCATAAATACATAAGAATTCATAAATTTATAACTCCTCAACGCCTTGGTGATCGGGAATCAAACCCTCTCCACCCATATGGATTCTATATACATACGGGGTAGCTAACCCACGATATGCCTTCCCCGGTTATTCACCGAGGGCTTAAGGTAATAGCACCTTCTCAACCTCCAAGAGTCGCACGCCACAACCTCAAATGGGATGTGCACAGGCTTAACCCGACGGCCCATGCCGTACCGGGCGTCCTTACCCACAATCCCTGGGCCCGGATTCATAAGAAACATACTAATAATCCCATCTTTCAGGGTACCTCTCGCAGAATCATAAAGGAAACGTACAAAAGATTCAAAATCATAAGCTCATATATGCCCATACTTATACCATTTTCATAAATTCGGAAAGGGGATTCATAAAATCATAAACGTATTATAAACATTTGTATTTAACCATATATTACATATATATAGCCACATGCGGAATAGGAAATCAATCACATAAAGGCCATAGGTCGCTTATCTATAAGAAAGGATCCTAACCCTCACCTTGAAGTGGAAGCGGAGTGAAAATCGGACAAAAGAAGCAACCGAACACCTAAACCTCGGGCTCTTTAACTTCGTGAAGAGGCTCTGAAACAAAAGAACGCAAGACCCGAGACTTAGACTCAAATATGTACCAATTAGACGCTCGGAAATGCTTAGGGATGCAATTAAGGCAAATGAAATGCTTAATCATGACAAATGAATCCTACCAAATAATTTTCACACAATTCATAGAAAATGAGATCATAAGTTCAAAACAAGGCACATAATGCGTAATATAACAAGCTAACATTGTATACACGTCATAAACGAGGAAAGAAAACACAAAGAAAAGCAACGAAGTGAATAAACAAGCAATTATCGCCGCCATATTTTCAAATGACACGGTCGTGTTGGGTTTTAGTTCAAAATGGACACGGCCGTGTCCTGTTAAAATAAATTCAGGAGCTTAATTCGAGAGGCTGACACGGCCGTGTTGAGTTTCAGTACAAAATGGACACGACCGTGTCCGGTTTTAAAAAAATAAATTGCTCCAAGTTGAGAGGCTGACACGGCCGTGTCCAAAACATGCATAAAGCTGACACGGCAGTGTTGGCCTATCGTCTTCGGAAAAAAATAGCAGTAGCAACAGTAACTCTGCGTGAAGAAAATAGAGCAAGGAGCAGGGGAGCACGCAGCAACAACAAGCAACAACCTCAAGCCACAAAACTCATGCAAATGAAGGAAAATCACTCCCTAAATAACATACAATCATCCAATCACCCCAAAAGCTCAAGAATTATCATATATTTCAAGAATTCTCATGCAAGAATTCAAATTTCATCAATGGCAACTTCCACCACACTCATCCATAATGAAAAGGAAGATCATATAAGCATATTAGAGTCATAAGAGATCCTATATATATCCTCAAAACAAAGCTTAAGTCCAAGAAACCAAGGTGATCATCAAACCCTTAAAATTCTTGTCATGTTCCATATGTGCATCAAACATAGCCCAAAGCATGGAATTAATAGCTCAAAATGACCATATAATCAGGTACATATCAAATACTATCTTACCCCTTGAAGATGTTGGAAGAAAATGGAGATTAGAGCTCAATATCTCCTTGTGGTGAATAGTGACGGGTGAAGGGTTTAAGCTCCAAGTTGCTGCACTTATCTCTCTTTTTCCTTGTGTATACCGATTAAGAGAGGGAGAGAGATGATTATGCATTGTTTTGGTGGAGTGTGGGGTCAAGCTTGAGGGTAATATGTCAAGAGTTGAGGGACTAAGGTGCAATTAAGTGAAAGGTAGTCATATAAGAGCGAGGTAAGGTTCCGGTCGGATTTCGGATTACCTAAAAGGTTATAAGGCTTAGTCCATCAAACCCGAATCGTCGAAACGAGTTCCACAGTGGTGATGGAATTCGAATCCGAATTCCCGTGCTCAAATTACACATATTGGAACCCAAGGTGCGCTAAAAGCGTTTTAACCTCCTTTAGGTTCCGAACTTAGCAATTAATTCAAAAGCTCAACAAATAGATTTGAAAACATGTAACGAGCATATATCCAAGTTCATAACACTAAATTCTCTATCATACTAAAACTACAGAAAATTCCGGATTCAATTTCAAGCATGAACGAATCAAATCTTAATAAATAGCATTCATAATCATATAAAATTTCATTCAAATCCATAAGAAATATTTACAATAAGAATTATAAGAATAAAGAATAAGAATTTAAATAAAATAAATTACGCACATACGTCATACCTGTACGGTCTGAAAGTCGGGGTGTCACAGGTTTGACCCGACCCTTTGACCCGACATGTGAATAGTAACCTGTGAATAGTAACTATGAATGTAGCGCCCCCACTTTGCTGGTAGAGAGCGGCGCCCCAACCCCCGCACTGAAGCACCCCTCAAGTAATGGTGTGAGCCATCACTCAAGAAATACCCCAGCGAACGGCATAACCATTAACGATTAAAAAATAGTGTTTAACTATGTGGCTTATGCAGCGGAAAATCAGAGTATTTTAAAACTTTTCAAAACATGTGCGTGATGGCATATAAACAAGCAAGTACTTATCGTTAAGCAGAAGAGACTATTAACATTACTGTATCAATTGAACGTTGTCACGGGAGCATAAGATAGCAATTGCAGCAGTATCCAAGTAGCAGAAGGCTTATTACAAAAGCATAAGGTAAAGTATCAATGCAGCCATATAACATATGCAGGACACAAAATAGATTAATAAAGTAAAGTCCTGACTCAAACAAAATGAACACTCTAGAGCTTCAAGATACCTCTAGATTGCGACTGCATGACCTGAAACCATGAGGCCAGAAAACAGGTAGAGGTATTAGTCAAAGTGACTAAGTGAGGGATATCTTTAAAAGAAAGTACTTAAAGTAAACGTTTGAAGTGAAGTTCATAAGGTAAAACCTTTAATGCAAAGCTTTAATGAAGAACTTAAGAATAAGTTCAAGTGATAAAACCCTTTAATGCAATGCTATAAGAAATGAGAGTTTTCAAAACACTTTCATGAATGCTGTCACACGCGCACACATATGCTATGATTTGGTTCATATGATTTTCATAAAACGGGATAAGGGTAGGGAACAACTTTGCAAGATATGAACCAACTTTATGAAAACATTGATGCCCGCAAGCTAGGCTTCTCCATCCTTACTCCAGAAAACATGACCATTAATAGGGTGTCGGACCGAGATCAACAACATCCTAACACATACACACATGCACCATCCTCCACCAAGTTTCACTTCGGGGAGCGACCCCTAGGTGACCATTAACCATTGATTTGGGAATAGATTTGCGGTCCATTCCCGACAATTGTCCTGACTTAACCAAACCTCCTGATTAAAGTCGGTATCAATCGCCTAGTGTGGCGGCCGGTATTAGTGATGTCGTTGGCGCTCACCTCCCGAGCATCACCTCTACACATAACCGCCGGGCCCATACCATTAACCATTGATTGCTTGCACCATTGATAACATCCAGAATAAATCCGAATGTATGAACCATTGAACATATGCATTGAACCATTGAACCATTGATGCAATACTTTGAAAACATGAACCATTGATGCATTACTTTGAAAACATTGAACCATTGATGCTATACTTTGAAAACATGAACCATTGATGCTATACTTTGAAAACATGTGCCTTTGATCAATGAATAACTAATACGATTGGGTTCTTCGAAGAATCATCCCTTATAAAGGGTATTTCAAAACAAGAATGTAAAGTGCTAGGCTTAGAGTTTCAAAACGATTGAATCATTAAGTATTCATGGTTCCAGTTGAAAACATTTATAACCTCACCTATTAATAACAGTAGGTAGGATAGATTATGCAGTGCCCTGGGGATTCCAGTGCTCAACCTTAACTCCTGTAAGTGTGTACTAAGGTGAGCTAAGACACACTTCTATCACGATGCACATAAACATATAAAACAAGTACAGAACATGTAATGACAAGATAGTAATACCATTTAAGGTATTAGAGAAGGATAACACACAAAGGAATCCTTAAAGTGAGTTATCATTAACGTGGGACTATGATCTTACTATAATCGATTAGGAATTAATCAAATTATGAATCCTATCGCAAACCCTTAGGTTATGAAACAAGTCCTCAAAAGAAAACACATTTTGAAATCACATTTTAGACCCCGGATTTGAAATCCCTAAGTGCAAATGTCTATTAAGAAAGCACAAGTTTTAATTCACTTTTACTATTCAAAAGCACTATTCACAGTTACTATTCCAGATTACTATTCACGAATTACTATTCACATGTTACTATTCACTTGTCGGGTCAAAGGGTCGGGTCAAACCCACACACTAAACACACACTCATGCACACACACGAACACACTCACACACACACGGCATGCACACACACACCCTAATTCAATTATGATCTCGATTATAACCTATAGTTTCAAGTTCATGTTATTATAAGCAAGTGTGATCTAGGTTAAAGGCATAACCTATGGTTAAGAGATCTAATTAAAGCATAACATCAAGTTATGAAACACTATTCTATCTTAGGTTATAACATGTGACACTATCAAAGTGTATAACATATGATCAAGGCACTATTCCATTAATCCATATCATATCATAAGCTCAAGTCATAACATATGAGTCATGTAACATTGTAACAATGTAATAACATATCATAGACATAAGTCATAGCATATCAAGACCATTAATCATGTAGCATTCATCAATTGAGACCATATAGTAACATGTAACAAGTTATGATATAATTGATCACAGGTTACTATTCCATTGCATAACATGCTTGAACATAAATTAAATATCATAATCATGCATCAATTATCATCATATAATAGCTCTATAACATGATCATACCATATACTAAAGCAATTCACAACATTTCATAGCATATACTAAACAATTAAATCATAATTCACTACTAACAAACATATCATAAAAACTATATAATAAATGCATAAAATAAAATCCTATATGGCTTAGGGAAGACCCTAAGACCCAACCTAAACATAATATAAACATACCATAACATAAAAACATAAACTAAACTAAAACATAACATAAACTAAAGCATAAAATAAAACAACTAACCTAGCTAACAAAAGGGGGGGAGACGGCAAGAGGGGGAGAGAGGGAGGAAGAAAGGGAGTTGTTAACACAACATATGAGCAAGGAATTCAATGGCATGAGGGGGGTATTTATAGGTGTTGGGAAGCCCCTCACCTTGGAAATAAAATGTAGAGAAGGGTAGGAGAGCAAAATGGTAAAACTTCTCTTGGAAGCTAACTTTGTTCTTGAAGCTAAAATGGGACTGCTGGGGGGTATTTCCGTATTTTCACTGTCACAACGTGGAGGTAAGTGGCTGGAAGTATAACCATTCCGACCGGGCAAAAATTAGCTTCGAAACGCATATTCATTCGTCGAAATCGGATTTACCGTTTGAAAGATACATTAGTTTTAATGAATAAAAGTTTTGAGCCCGAAACTCAACTTGAGTGAAAAATGACTTTCGAGAATGATTTTCAAGTCCGGATTGTTTCCAAAATTCAAGAAATAAATCGAGAAGCGTTTTGAGTCCAAAATCGACTATAAAACATTTTACCGTTAAAAAGTTGAAAACGTAGAGTGAATAGTGAATTCTTACGTACAAGCGTACGCTTCAAAATTTCAAGCTAGGGTTTGAATCAAGAGTTGTAAAACATCTCAAAAATATTGAAATAGCTCGAGTAGTGCAAATCCGAAGAGAAAACATTTTCCGAATGAAAACCGATCGTAGAAGGAATAGTGAACTAGGGTTTTCGTAAACGTTTTCAAATAAAACAAAGCTCGGAATAGATTTTCAAGTCAAGATTGATTTCACTAGACTCGTCTCGACTCAAGGATCGATTTGACTGTAAACTTGGGTAGGAAAGATATCAGAATCAAAAGCTCATTTTCAGATGAATAGTAACTTTGGTCGGTAAGTTCCCAAAATGCCCTTATGGTTCAAGGAAGGTTTCCAGAGCTTGGAAAACAAGTTCAAAGGATAGGAAAACATGTGATATGAACCTATAGGGTTCCATTGAAGCATTGGGTAATATAGGCTTGGGAAATGAATAGTAAACTGTATCGAAGGTCAAGAATTCCCCCTTAAAACATGTCAGATCACATATGAGCACAAAGTTCATGTAAGAATGCAATGCATGAAGGTTTATAACTTGGATCACGGTCTATAAAACGCTTTACCAATGCCCTTAGTTTACCATTTTCATCCAGGCCCTGTTTTGGGCTGTTACAATCACCCCTCCTTAAAGAGAATCTGTCCTCAGATTCTTCTGCAAACAGTTCGGGGTAATGTTTCTGCATCCTATCCTCTGTTTCCCACATTGCCTCTTATGTACCATGTCCCTTCCAAAGGACTTTTACCATAGGAATCTTCTTATTCCTTAACTCCTGGAACCTTCTGTCGAAGATCTTTACCGGTTTCAACATATAAGTCAAGTTTGGTTCTGTCGGTAATTCTTCCGCTGGTACTATCTCTTTTTCATCCAAAACCACTTGCGAATCTGAGATATATAGGATACATTGTGGATCGTTGTATGACTTGCAGGTAAATCCAATCTGTAAGTAGTTTCTCCAACTCGTTCCATTATCTGGAAGACTCCAACATATCTTGGGTTTAATTTACCACCTTTCTCAATTCGAGTAAACCATTTCTTCGATGTCTTTCACTCCATCACTGCTTCGACTTTGATGGATCTACTTTAACTCCGATTCTGAAAATGATGTGTCCGAGAAATGTAACTCTTTCTAGCCAAAACTCGCATTTGCTGGACTTGGCATATAGCTTGTGATCCAGCAAAGTGCTCAGCACAATTCGGATATGCTCTGCGTGTTCCTCTGGTGTCTTTAAGAACACCAAAATGTCGTCCAATTTTTTTCTCAACTCTTCCAAGATGACTTCCTTCTTGTAACAATCCAGATTAACATGGTACTTAAACAACCAATCCATTCCAAGGATAATTCCATATCTCGTCATAGGCAACTCAATGAGATCTGAAGGGTAGTAGCGATTACCAGCGCATATAGGGCAGCGTTTATATACTTGATCAGTAACGAGGTAAGTCCCCAAAGGAGAACTTACTTCAAATTTCATATGACAATTATTCAAGTGGAAATTATAATTGCGTACATAAATTAGATGCAATTAATAAATGCATGGCACCAGGGTCATATATGACCTTAACTGGCGTGTTAAGAATGTGCACAGTACCTTCCACATCAGACGAAGGATCAACCTCCTCATTACCATCCATTGCATATGCTCTGCCTTTAACCACTGGTGTGCTCGTCGTACCCACCACCGCTTTACCCTTGTCTTGAACCCCAAATATTTTAATCCTGGTAGGACAATGTTCCCGTATATGCTCAGGGGAACCACACCAATAACACTGACCATTCTTCTTACGACAATTTTCCTCAGTGTGTCCTTTACGGCTACAGTAGTCACAGACTATCTCCTCTTGAGTAGGCTGAGTTGTTTAATACTGTTGGGGTACCCTTTGTTGTTGTTGCGGTGCCATCATTGGTTTCTTCCCGGTTCCTTGAAAAGAGGATCCGGCAGGTCGCTTTGTTCCTTGAAAAGTCTTAGGGCTAGAAGGCTCTTGACGACTAACGGTCATCCGGATATCCTTATGGGTTGCCTCGACCTTCAATGCTCTATCAACTGCTCTAGTGTAGGTCTCGTCATCCAAAGAAGCTAGTGCCCAACGGAGCTCAGGTTTCAGACCATCAATGAACCTTTTAGTCTTACGACGTTCATCACTCAGAATGTGGGGTGCATACTTGATCAGCCTAACAAACTTAGCATCGTACTCCATCACGTTCATAGATCCTTGGACCAAATTCATAAATTCAGCTTCTCTTGCATCACGTGTTACCTGAGGAGTGTATTTCTGCTGAAACTCCTTCACAAACTCAGTCCAGTTTCCCTCAACGTTGTTCTCAATCAACATATGTTGAGTATGCCTCCACCAGTTGAATGCCGCTCCTTCCATTAGAAATGCAGCATACTGAACTCGTTCACGATCTTCAGGGTTGATATCCATAGCTTCAAAGATCTTTTCGAGACTAGTTAACCAATTTTCAGCCTTCAAGTCGTTGGGTTCACCATAAAACTTAGGCGGGTTCATTCTTAGAAACTTTTCTAGTGTTTTCCCATTAGGAGAATTGCAAGCCCTCACGAATTGTCGCAACACATCAGCTAAATCTGGAACTTCCTCCCTTCTAGGAGGAGGTGGCGTAACATCCCTTGGCGGTGTAAGATCCCGTTGTGGCGTGACTTCTCTTTGGGGTGGCGATGGTGGTACGCGATTACGTGGTGCTCTTCTTGGTGGCATGATGATATTGAAGTTTAACGCATTTAGACATGTGTATAATGCATGACAGTAAGGATGATTCACATAATTGGTAACCACGTATTCACATTTCCACGTAGTCACATATAATCATGAGAATAACACATTCCCACAGCAAGATATCAACGATAATCCACTATCACATTACAACATAGGCAAGAGCAACTTATAAGCATGAACAACATATCAACATTGATCCATTATTCCATTATCCATTATCCATTACCATTGACAATTCATGAACATGTATAACATATCAAGTATGATAACAATAAATGAAATGGCATGATCCTATAACGGCCCTAATGGTATCTTGAAGCAACTCTAAGACTCATGCAATGACAGTTATGGAAAGCAGTAAACAGATATCCAATATAAAGCCGAATGTGTTATAAACGTGTAAGGTTTGGAAAAATTTTCTACATTAGGCCACATTTTTAAACAAAATTTAAAATAAGGAGGACCCGATACCATCGAGTCGACTCCCATTCAGGCCTTACCATTCATCCAAACCAAGTGCAAAATACCTCTTGTGGTTCCATATCGTCTGAAATCCATCATCTGTGGTGCCAAAATTCAGGGATCTTCTACCAAAGCTGTACATCCCCTTGGCCAAACAATCCTGTCCATGCCCTGCTAGATCAGCCTCATCACTATCAGATCCATCATTACCTCCATTAGGCTGCTCCTAGTCCTGCCTCTGTTCTTTGGTTGACGCCAAGTGAGTACCTCATCGGTGAGAAACAACCAGAGTACGTGAAGCCTCGAACTGCTTGAAAAAGGCCTCGTCTATCTGCTGCTGGTTAGGATCGAGATGTGGCTAAACTGCCATGGCCATACAGAGAACCACGGATATGAATGCCAGAAGATAGAACCATGCAACGTCAAACAAGCTTCCATGATGTGAGCAATCCAGGTCAAGTCTCTTCTTACTTAACCTGGCGCTCTGATACCACCTCAGGCTGTAGTGCCCCCACTTTGCTGGTAGAGAGCGGCGCCCCAACCCCCGCACTGAAGCACCCCTCAAGTAATGGTGTGAGCCATCACTCAAGAAATACCCCAGCGAACGGCATAACAATTAACGATTAACAAATAGTGTTTAACTATGTGGCTTATGCAGCGGAAAATCAGAGTATTTTAAAACTTTTCAAAACATGTGCGTGATGGCATATAAACAAGCAAGTACTGATCGTTAAGCAGAAGAGACTATTAACATTACTGTATCAATTGAACGTTGTCACGGGAGCATAAGATAGCAATTGCAGCAGTATCCAAGTAGCAGAAGGCTTATTACAAAAGCATAAGGTAAAGTATCAATGCAGCCATATAACATATGCAGGACACAAAATAGATTAATAAAGTAAAGTCCTGACTCAAACAAAATGAACACTCTAGAGCTTCAAGATACCTCTAGATTGCGACTGCATGACCTGAAACCATGAGGCCAGAAAACAGGTAGAGGTATTAGTCAAAGTGACTAAGTGAGGGATATCTTTAAAAGAAAGTACTTAAAGTAAACGTTTGAAGTGAAGTTCATAAGGTAAAACCTTTAATGCAAAGCTTTAATGAAGAACTTAAGAATAAGTTCAAGTGATAAAACCCTTTAATGCAATGCTATAAGAAATGAGAGTTTTCAAAACACTTTCATGAATGCTGTCACACGCGCACACATATGCTATGATTTGGTTCATATGATTTTCATAAAACGGGATAAGGGTAGGGAACAACTTTGCAAGATATGAACCAACTTTATGAAAACATTGATGCCCGCAAGCTAGGCTTCTCCATCCTTACTCCAGAAAACATGACCATTAATAGGGTGTCGGACCGAGATCAACAACACCCTAACACATACACACATGCACCATCCTCCACCAAGTTTCACTTCGGGGAGCGACCCCTAGGTGACCATTAACCATTGATTTGGGAATAGATTTGCGGTCCATTCCCGACAATTGTCCTGACTTAACAAAACCTCCTGATTAAAGTCGGTATCAATCGCCTAGTGTGGCGGCCGGTATTAGTGATGTCGTTGGCGCTCACCTCCCGAGCATCACCTCTACACATAACCGCCGGGCCCATACCATTAACCATTGATTGCTTGCACCATTGATGACATCCAGAATAAATCCGAATGTATGAACCATTGAACATATGCATTGAACCATTGAACCATTGATGCAATACTTTGAAAACATGAACCATTGATGCATTACTTTGAAAACATTGAACCATTGATGCTATACTTTGAAAACATGAACCATTGATGCTATACTTTGAAAACATGTGCCTTTGATCAATGAATAACTAATACGATTGGGTTCTTTGAAGAATCATCCCTTATAAAGGGTATTTCAAAACAAGAATGTAAAGCGCTAGGCTTAGAGTTTCAAAACGATTGAATCATTAAGTATTCATGGTTCCAGTTGAAAACATTTATAACCTCACCTATTAATAACAGTAGGTAGGATAGATTATGCAGTGCCCTGGGGATTCCAGTGCTCAACCTTAACTCCTGTAAGTGTGTACTAAGGTGAGCTAAGACACACTTCTATCACGATGCACATAAACATATAAAACAAGTACAGAACATGTAATGACAAGATAGTAATACCATTTAAGGTATTAGAGAAGGATAACACACAAAGGAATCCTTAAAGTGAGTTATCATTAACGTGGGACTGTGATCTTACTATAATCGATTAGGAATTAATCAAATTATGAATCCTATCGCAAACCCTTAGGTTATGAAACAAGTCCTCAAAAGAAAACACATTTTGAAATCACATTTTAGACCCCGGATTTGAAATCCCTAAGTGCAAATGTCTATTAAGAAAGCACAAGTTTTAATTCACTTTTACTATTCAAAAGCACTATTCACAGTTACTATTCTAGATTACTATTCACGAATTACTATTCACATATTACTATTCACTTGTCGGGTCAAAGGGTCGGGTCAAACCCACACACTAAACACACACTCATGCACACACACGAACACACTCACACACACACGGCATGCACACACACACCCTAATTCAATTATGATCTCGATTATAACCTATAGTTTCAAGTTCATGTTATTATAAGCAAGTGTGATCTAGGTTAAAGGCATAACCTATGGTTAAGAGATCTAATTAAAGCATAACATCAAGTTATGAAACACTATTCTATCTTAGGTTATAACATGTGACACTATCAAAGTGTATAACATATGATCAAGGCACTATTCCATTAATCCATATCATATCATAAGCTCAAGTCATAACATATGAGTCATGTAACATTGTAACAATGTAATAACATATCATAGACATAAGTCATATCATATCAAGACCATTAATCATGTAGCATTCATCAATTGAGACCATATAGTAACATGTAACAAGTTATGATATAATTGATCATAGGTTACTATTCCATTGCATAACATGCTTGAACATAAATTAAATATCATAATCATGCATCAATTATCATCATATAATAGCTCTATAACATGATCATACCATATACTAAAGCAATTCACAACATTTCATAGCATATACTAAACAATTAAATCATAATTCACTACTAACAAACATATCATAAAAACTATATAATAAATGCATAATATAAAATCCTATATGGCTTAGGGAAGACCCTAAGACCCAACCTAAACATAATATAAACATACCATAACATAAAAACATAAACTAAACTAAAACATAACATAAACTAAAGCATAAAATAAAACAACTAACCTAGCTAACAAAAGGGGGGGAGACGGCAAGAGGGGGAGAGAGGGAGGAAGAAAGGGAGTTGTTAACACAACATATGAGCAAGGAATTCAATGGCATGAGGGGGGTATTTATAGGTGTTGGGAAGCCCCTAACCTTGGAAATAAAATGTAGAGAAGGGTAGGAGAGCAAAATGGTAAAACTTCTCTTGGAAGCTAACTTTGTTCTTGAAGCTAAAATGGGACTGCTGGGGGGTATTTCGGTATTTTCACTGTCACAACGTGGAGGTAGGTGGCTGGAAGTATAACCATTCCGACCGGGCAAAAATTAGCTTCGAAACGCATATTTATTCGTCGAAATCGGATTTACCGTTTGAAAGATACATTAGTTTTAATGAATAAAAGTTTTGAGCCCGAAACTCAACTTGAGTGAAAAACGACTTTCGAGAATGATTTTCAAGTCCGGATTGTTTCCAAAATTCAAGAAATAAATCGAGAAGCGTTTTGAGTCCAAAATCGACTATAAAACATTTTACCGTTAAAAAGTTGAAAACGTAGAGTGAATAGTGAATTCTTACGTACAAGCGTACGCTTCAAAATTTCAAGCTAGGGTTTGAATCAAGAGTTGTAAAACATCTCAAAAATATTGAAATAGCTCGAGTAGTGCAAATCCGAAGAGAAAACATTTTCCGAATGAAAACCGATCGTAGAAGGAATAGTGAACTAGGGTTTTCGTAAATGTTTTCAAATAAAACAAAGCTCGGAATAGATTTTCAAGTCAAGATTGATTTCAATAGACTCGTCTCGACTCAAGGATCGATTTGACTGTAAACTTGGGTAGGAAAGATATCAGAATCAAAAGCTCATTTTCAGATAAATAGTAACTTTGGTCGGTAAGTTCCCAAAATGCCCTTATGGTTCAAGGAAGGTTTCCGGAGCTTGGAAAACAAGTTCAAAGGATAGGAAAACATGTGATATGAACCTATAGGGTTCCATTGAAGCATTGGGTAATATAGGCTTGGGAAATGAATAGTAAACTGTATCGAAGGTCAAGAATTCCCCCTTAAAACATGTCAGATCACATATGAGCACAAAGTTCATGTAAGAATGCAATGCATGAAGGTTTATAACTTGGATCACGGTCTATAAACGCTTTACCAATGCCCTTAGTTTACCATTTTCATCCAGGCCCTGTTTTGGGCTGTTACAATGAATAGTAATCTGGAATAGTACTTTTGAATAGTGCTTTTGAATAGTAAAAATGAAATAAAACTTGTGTTTTCTTAATAGACATTTGCACCTAGTGTTTCCATATCCAAGGGTCTAAAATGTGTTTTCAAAATGTGTTTTCTTTCGTAGACTTGATTCATAACCTAAGGTTTGCGATAGGATTCATAATTTGACTAAAGCTTACTCGGTTATAGTAAGATCGTAGTCCAATGTTAAGAGTAACTCACTTTAACGTATTGCTTTGTGTGTTACCTTTCTTTAATACCTTAAATGGCATTACTCTCTTGTGTTACATGTTCTTTACATGTTCCTTGTTCATTGTTTCATGCATTCCATATGCATCATGGTTAGTAGTGGGTTTTAGTTCTTAAGCTCACTCTAGTACACTACCTACAGGAGTTAAAGTCAAGCACTGGGATCCCCAGGGCACCGCGTAATCTGTATACCTACCTTTTATAACTATTAGGTGAGGTGAAGTTAAAACGTTTTCCAACTGGAACCATGATTCTATTTTAGTATCATACGTTTTGAAATTCAAAGCTAAACCTCGTTTTGAACTATCCCTTTTATCGGGACATTCTTTTGAAAGGATCATTCATACTTTAATAGTATAACTTGATCAACAGCACATGTTTTCCAAAGTTCTGCATTATTGTTCAAAGACAGTTACATGTGCTGCACATGTTTTCAAAGTACAGTTTCACATGTTTTACAGACAGCATCACATGTTTTACAGACAACATCATATGTTTACAGAAAGTTTCACATGTTATAGTTAGCACCCAGAGTGGTACTCTGGTCACTGCTAATCTTGAAATGCAAGCATACAGTTTACAGTTTGGGCCCGGCGGTTATGTGTGGAGGTGATGTTCAGGAGGTGTGGGCCAACGACATCACCAATACCGGCGGCCACAATTAGACAATTGACACCGACTTTTAACGGGAGGTTTGTTAAGTCAGGACAATCTGTCTGGGAACGGACAACAAATCTGTTCCCATTACATGTTTACAGGTTGCCTAGGGCTAGCTAGCCGAAGTGACAACCGGTGGAGGATGGGGCATGTTTGTATGTGAGTGGGGTATTGTTGACCTTAGTCCGATACTCTACTGTGTGTGGAGTTAATGTTGACCTCGGTCCGATACACTACGAAATAATGTTTTCTGGTGTAAGGATGGAGAAACCTAGCTTGCGGGCAAAATTCTATTTCATAAAGGATGGTTCATATTTGGAAAAGTTCACTTTACCCTTATCCTGTTTTATGAAAGAGTTATGAACCATCTACAGCATATGTGTGCGCATGTGATAGCATTCATAAAAAGAGTTTTGAAACTCATATTCTTTTACAGCATTGCGTTCAAATAGTTTTATCAATCGAACTTGTTTCAAGTTCTTCTTTAAAGCATTTCATTAACAGTTCTGAACTACACTTCAAGTTCTTTATCATTCAGTACTTTCTTTAAAGTATTCCCTCACTTAGTCCTTTTGACTAATAGCTCTCCCGTTTTCTTGCCTCATGGTTTCAGGTCTTGCAGCCGCAGTCTAGAGGTATCTTGAAGCTCTAGATTGTCACTTTTGTTTCTGTCAGGACTTAGTATTACTTTTTGTTGTCTCCTGCATATGTTTTATGGCTGCATTACTTTATGTTTCTGAATACTTGAGTATCTTTGTTATGCTCTTTCTGCTACTCTGTTACTGATATTATGAACTCTGCTATTTCGGTGCTTATACGTGGATATGTTACATGTTCTGATATGCCAAGTCTCTCTTACACGATCAATATGTTCTTGCTTGTTACATGCCATCATGCATATGTTTTGAAAAGTTTTAAAATACTCTGATTTTCCGCTGCATAGCCACATCGTTATACATGTATAGTTCTGAAATAGACAGCTGTTCGCTGGAGTATTTCTTGAGTGATGGCTCATACCATTACTTGAGAGGTGCTTCAGTGCGAGGGTTGGGACGCCGCTCTCCTCATGTTCCAGTACGGGTGGGGGCGTTACATTATATGTTGGTGAGGCAATTCAAAAATCCCTTTTAAATATTGAGCTAAATTCGAATAAATAGGCATTGTATCACGATAATAAAATTCCTCACATTCCATCAATAGGATTTAGGACTTAATAAGTGAACCTACTTGCTATCTCACGAGTCGTGGGGTAATTAGTGGATCTTATTAATTCTTAGTTTCCTGATTAATTATTTTATATAATATTTCTTAACCATTTTAGAATGGGCGATGTCTCACGAGTCGTGGGTCATTCCGGACTAAGTTTGGTTGAGATCTTATGATTGATGGGTCAAGCTCAACACTGAAGTAGATATGGATGTCTCAAGAGTCGTGGGTCCATAGTCGAAAGATCAGTGATGCAAAACATTACTAGGAATTCAATGAGAGATCGAATTGGTAATTAGTACCTACCTAAGAATCTTAGACCTTTGGATGTCTCACGAGTCGTGGGTCCAAAACTAAGATTGTTTGGGATCCTAGTACCCACTGAGAAAATAAGTTTCTTCTGAAGTCGTTGGGATTTCTGGACATTCTAAAAACAGTGGGAGAACATATTTCTAAAGACCTTGATAATATGTATAATCGTTATTATTCAGCATGCTCATGATTTCTCCGTTTTTCCATTTAGGTTGTAGTTCTGTGATTCTCTACAAACTGAAATGGCAACCAAAAACCCTTTGGTATCCATCCTAGAATCAAACAAGTTGACGGGGCCCAGTTACTTTGATTGGCTTCGGAATCTAAAGATAGTTTTAGATTATGAGAAGAGAAGATATGTTCTCTTCGAGGGAGAGCCTACCCCTGAGGTTGAGGCTCCGACTCGGGCCAAAAGAGACGCGATTGCGAAATGGTCTGAAGATAATCTTCAAACCCGTTGCCTCATGTTGGCTAACATGTCTCCGGACATGCAAAGGAAACATGAGCCTATGGAATACGCTTGGGAGATTTATGACCATCTTGAGCAATTGTACCACCCCAAAGAGCGTGTTCTAAGGTACAACACCTCTAAGGAGCTCTTTCATCTCAGAATGAAAGAAGGTACAAGTGTCCACGAACATGGGCTTAAGTTCCTCGCTTTGAACGAGAAGCTTACTTCCATGGAGATGCCTCTAAGCGAGGACCTCGCTGTGGACTTGTTGCTCGTATCACGTCCACCATCATTTAATCCTTTCGTGCTGAACTTCAACATGAATCATGCTCATGCTACTGTCGCTGAGCTGATTAGTCAGCTTGTGACTGCTGAAGTCACGATAAAGAAGGATAACAAAATAATGATGGTCACATCCTCTTCTAAGCCTTCTAAAAGCAAAGGGAAGAAAGTTCCCGACAAGAAGGGATCTCTTAAACCCGATGGAGGGGTTAAAAAGAGAAAGGCTTAGAAGAAAAGGGATCAGATAGAGGACGTTTGCCACCACTGTGGCAAGAAAGGGCATTGGAAGAGGAACCGCCAAGAGTACAAGGATACTCCAAAGAAAGGTGTGTTTATTGTTGAAGTAAATCTATCTATTGATTCTAATTCTTGGGTACTTGATACCGGCTATAGAGCTCATATCTGTAATGATGTACAGATGCTAAACGAGGTTCGGCAGCTCGAAGAAGGAGAATGCGTCTTGAAGGTTGGGAATGGATCAAGCGTTAAAGCTCAAGCCATTGGGACGTGTAGATTAGATTTAGGTGTCTTTACTTTAGTTTTGAATAAAGTCCTTTATGTACCTTCTATTATTCGTAATATAATTTCCATTCCAATATTAGATTGTGAAGGATATGAGACTTTCTCCAGAAATGGAAAATTTTATCTTAAGAAGAATAAAGCTTCCGTTTTACTTGGTACATTATCTAATGGACTTTATACAACTAAAGACACCAATATTTTGAATATACAACAATTAAACAAACGCAAAAGAGATGACAAGATCTCGGCTTCTTTATGGCACGCACGTTTAGCCCATATTTCTAAAGATAGGATTGCTAAGTTAACTAAGTTAGGATCATTCTATGATAATGAACTTAAAGAGTTGACTCATTGTGAATCATGTCTTAAAGGAAAAATGGCCAAGACTCCCTTTAATGGTAAAGTGGAACGTGCCACTAAAGTGTTGGATTTAATCCATACTGATGTTTGTGGACCACTTAGTGTAAGTACTAGAAACAACCATCAGTATTTCATAACCTTCATAGATGACTTTAGTCGTTTTGGTTATGTGTACTTAATGAAGTATAAATCCAAAGCCTTTGAGAAATTCTTGGAATTTCAGAAGGAGGTTGAGAACCAAACCGGTCACAAGATTAAGCCACTTCGATCTGATCGAGGTGGCGAGTATCTAAGTGATGAATTCCTTAATCATCTCAGAGATAATGGAATTATCTCTTAGTGGACTCCTACGGGAACTCCTCAATTGAATGGAGTTTCGGAAAGAAGGAATAGAACCCTACTTGATATGGTTCGTTCCATGTTGAGTTTCACTAAATTGCCACCATCATTCTGGGGTTATACCCTAGAATCAAAAGTTAAGATTCTGAATCTTGTTCCCTCCAAATCTGTACCCAAAACCCCATATGAGATGTGGTTTGGCAAAATCCCTAACTATTCTTACTTAAGAATTTTGGGTTGTCCTGCTTACGTGAAGAGGACAGTGGGAGATAAGCTTGAAGCTAGATCAAGCTTATGTAACTTCGTAGGATATCCTAAAGAGTTAATAGGATATCATTTCTACAATCCTCTTGAACAAAAGGTCTTTGTGTCAAGAAACGCCACTTTTCTTGAGGACTCATTCCTTAAAGAAAAGAAAGGCAAGATCGCAGAACTCGAAGAGGTTCGAGACCAAGGTCCCACGCCAAGCTTGGAGAATAACGTCCCTATCCCTACCCAAGAGAGTGATACACGCGATAATCCTATTCAAATAAGACGTTCTGAACGCATTAATAGACAACCAGAGAGATGGTATGGTTTTCTCCACCAAACATCACAAATGGATAATGATCAATTAACTTATGAGGAGGCACTGTTAGATTCGGACTCTGAATAGTGGAAAGAAGCAATGAAATTTAAAATGGATTCCATGTACTCTAACCAAGTTTGGACCTTGGTTGATCTACCTGATGGGATCAGGCCCATAGGGTGTAAATGGATAGATAAGCACAAGCTTGGAGTAGATGGAAGCGTGGCAGCCTTTAAAGCAACATTAGTTGCTATTGGGTTTACTCAAAGACCAAGTGTAGACTTTGATGAAACCTTCTCCTTGCTTGCAATGCAAAAATCCATTAGGATCCTACTTGCCATTGTTGCGTATTATGACTATGAGATATGACAAATGGATGTGAAAACTGCCTTTCTCAATGGAGACATTCACAAAGACATTTACATGGAGCAATCCATGGGTTCCACATTCAGTGGGAGCGAGCAAAAGGTTTGCAAGCTTCAACGTTCAATCTACGGATGGAAACAAGCTTCTAGGAATTGGAACATTCGATTTGATGAAACACTCAAATCGTTTGGCTTTATTCAAAATCCGAATGAGTCCTGCGTGTATAAGAAAGAATTGGAAACCTCGGTTCATATTCTGGTACTTTATGTGGATGACATCCTCCTCATTGGGAATGCGAAGGATGACATGAAAGTAAGAAAGTCTTAGTTATCGAACCAATTTGAGATGAAGGATCTTGGTAATGCATCCTACATTCTCGGTATAAAGATCTATCGGGATAGATCTAAGAGATTGTTAGAATTATCACAGTCGATTTACATAGACAAAGTACTAAAGAGATTTAGTATGGAAGAATCCAAACGTGGAAACTTCCAATGGGCCCGGGAACAGTTCTTTCGAAGAAGCTGTGTCCCAAAGCTGAACTTGAAAAGTCCAGGATGTCCAAAATTCCTTATATATCAGCTATAGGAAGCATAATGTATGTAATGCTATGTACTCGACCGGATGTGGCTTATGCACTTAGTGTGACTAGCTGATTCCAATCTGACCGTGGCAAAGGTCACTGGACTGCTGGAAAGAATATCCTTAAGTACTTACGGAGAACTAAGGATTTATTCCTGGTTTACGGAGGCCAGCAGGATCTTGTCATTAGAGGATACTATGATGTAAGCTTTACATCAGACATGGATGACTTTAAATCAATCTTAGGATACTTATTCTGCCTGAACGACGGAGCAGTGAGTTGGAAAAGTTCCAAGCAAGCGACCACTGCTGATTCGACCACTGAGGCCGAATACTTAGCTGCAAACAATGCAGCTAAGGAAGGTGTTTGGGTAAGAAACTTCATCCACGAGCTGGGTGTAGTTCCTAGCATTAAAAACCCCGTTACAGTGTTTTGTGATAACACCGAGGCGGTTGCTCAAGCAAGAGAACCAAGATCTCACCAAAGGACCATGCACATTTTGAGAAAGTATCACTTAATCCGTGATATCATCAAGAGAGGAGATGTGCAAATTGAAAGGGTCACATCGACAGACAACATGGCAGATCCACTTACTAAAGCCCTTAGTCAACAGACTTTCGAAGGACATCTTCAGAAGATAGGTGTTAGAATAGCACCTGGGTGGCTTTGACGGGCAAGTGGGAGATTGTTAGGAATAGTGCCCTTAAAGCAGCTTTTGGCTTTACTATTTCCTTATAATATCAGAAACAGTCTTTGAATAATAAACGAGTTGATTTTGTTCATAAGCATTCACTTCTTTATATGCTTATTTATGTCTGTTTGGGTTGACTGTGTTTTTACATGTATTGAACTCCTCTAATCCGATAAGGCCGTTAAGTACTTCGTTGTTATGGGAACGACACATGAAACAAGTTCTTAACTCCATAGGTGAGGATTAGAAACTTCTCCAAGTCGAGAGTCCGACAGACAGTGGGAGTGTCGACCTTGACTCTGTTGAGACTTGCTTATGTGATTATGTCCTTTTGAAGGATCACTTATTTTCATGGAGTGATAAGTGCATACGATGATGCGTTCATAATCCATGAGGGTGATTGTTACTAGAACTTCATCACTGAGATGTCCCGCGTGAGAACATTCCTAAATTGGAAAGGAAGTCTCCTAGAAACTTCCAGATTAGGAAATATCCCACAGGTCAAAAGGGTGTCGCCATATAGACACCTGAACCACGACTTATGTTGGGATTACACAAGTTACAAGAACAAGAATGATCTCTTACTGATTGAGTTGTTCGTAGTTCATTAAACTTGAACCCTTAGCCAAGGTGGATGAAAGATCAAGACATCAAGAAAATGGGGTTTTCTTGGATTGAGGTCTAAATGGATATGAAATGAACTTAACTTTAAAGATCAAGAATATTTAGGCTCGGAGAATATTCCCATGCCTTAGTTCTTGATTGAGAGATGGAGTTGTAGGAGGATCGTATTTCACTGTATGTTATTGACTGAAAGGTTCTTCGATTCATTTCTTTATTGGACTAGGGGTCACACATCCATTGGTAGATTACGATAGTGTCATCTGTGAAGAGATTAATTAATTAGTGAATTAATTAATTACTGTCACTGCTAATCGAATAATGAACCTATAGGGTCACACACAAATGCCAGGACACGAGGGTTATGGTAGGATGTTAATATGATTAACGAAGGATCAAATTGTTGATCGAAATAGAGCGAGCAACACGTGGGCATTGCCACGTGTCAAAAGCACGTGATTGCCACGTGTCACACGTAGCCACTACGTGGTTGCCACGTGTCATGCACACGTGGCACGTACGTGTCTTTAAACATGTAATTTTATTACAATCGAATTCTTTTCTAGAATTAATTAATTAAATTGTAATTAATTAATTTAAGTCTTTTAATTAATTTTGAATTAATTATTAAGATTTTATTTCTCAAGCTTAACCCAATAAATAATTAATTAAGAATTAATTAATTTATTCAATCTTGATTTTTAGCTTTAGGAAAGTTGAAAAGTCTAACTTCCTATTGTAGGAGAGAGAAAGTTATTCTTGCAAGACTTGGAGAACAAGTTGGGAACTTATTTTCTCCAATTATATTAAATAATTAATTAGTTAATTAGTGAGGAAGAAAACAAAGCCCATTAGGTTTAGGAAACCCTAAGGGGCTCGATCCACACTAGTATAAATACTACTGGTGGTGCTTCTCTTATTCATTAGACCAACACTCACGAAGTCTTAAGTTTTTGAGAAAAATAAAAGAAAAGTTTTCAAAGCAAAATCCTAGCCATTAACACAAGTTATAGAACTAGCATTCTCACTTGCTTGATCGTGTTCTAGGACTGGTGTGGATACGCTTTAGAGGATCGCAACTTTAGGATTTATCGAGAACCGTTCGAGGGACATTCCACTTGAAGGGTGTTCAGTAGGCGGTACTGACATCACTAGAAAGCTTCAATCTAAGTAAGTTTCTAAACACCCTAAGATACAATACGAGAATTGCAAGTCCATAATCAATCTTTTGGAAAAATTTTAAATTTCCGCTGCGTTTTTGCTCTAGTTTTCCAACAGCTTTTCCCCGAATACCATGTCTTAACAGTGCTTTTGAATATTAAAAGTGAATTAAAACTTGTGCTTTCTTAATAGACATTTGCACCTAGGGTTTTCAAATCCGAGGTTTAAAATGTGATTTCAAAATGTGTTTTCTTTCAAGGACTTATTTCATAACCTAAGGTTTTGCGATAGGATTCATAATTTGATTAATTCTTAATCGGTTATACTTAGATTATAGTCCCACTTTAATGATAACTCACTTTAACGTATTCCTTTGTGTGTTATCTTTCTCTAATACCTTAAATGGTATTACTCTCTTATGTTACATGTTCCTTGCTATATTGATAGCATTCATGTGCATCGTTATAGAAGTGTGTCTTAGTTCTTTAGCTCACTTTAGTACACCACTTACAGGAGTTAAGGCTGAGCACTGGGATCCCCAAGGCACTGCATAATCTATCCTACCTACTGTTACTAATAGGTGAGGTTAAACTATTTCAACTGGAACCATGAATACTTAACGATTCAATGGTTTTTAAACTCTAAGCCTAGCGCTTTATAATCTTGTTTTGAAATGCCCTTTATAAGGGACAACTCTTCAAAGAACCCAGACCTATTCGTGTTCATTGATCAAAGGTACATGTTTTCAAAGTATTGCATCAATGGTTCAATGTTTTCAAAGTATTACGTCAACGGTTCATGTTTTCAAAGTACAACATCAATGGTTCATGTTTTCAAAGTAGTGCATCAATGGTTCAATGGTTTCTAGCATTCGGATTTAATTCAAATGTCATTAATGGTGCAAGCAATCCATGGTAATGGTATGGGCCTGGCGGTTATGTGTAGAGGTGATGCTCGGGAGGTGAGCGCCAACGACATCACTAATACAGGCTGCTACACTAGGCGATTGATACCGACTTTAATCAGGAGGTTTGGTTAAGTCAAGACAATTATCAGGAATGGACCGCAAATCTATTCCTAAATCAATAGTTAATGGTCACCTAGGGGTCGCTCCCCGAAGTGAAACTTGGTGGAGGATGGTGCATGTATGTATGTGTTAGGGTGTTGTTGATCTCGGTCCGACGCCCTATTAATGGTCATGTTTTCTGGAGTAAGGATGGAGAAGCCAAGCTTGCGGGCGTCAATGTTTTCATAAAGTTGGTTCATATCTTGCAAAGTTATTCCTTACCCTTACCCCGTTTTATGAAAATCATATGAACCAAATCATAGCATATGTGTGCGCGTGTGACAACATTCATGAAAGTGTTTTGAAAACTCTGACTTCTTATAACATTGCATCAAAGGGTTTTATCAATTGAGCTTACTCTTAAGTTCTTTATTAAATATTTGCATTAAAGGTTTTACCTTGTGAAATTTACTTCAAGCCTTTACTTCAAGTGCTTTCTTTTAAAGATATCCCTCACTTAGTCACTTTGACTAATACCTCTACCTATTTTCTGGCCTCATGGTTTCAGGTCTTGCAGCCGCAGTCCAGAGGTATCTTGAAGCTCTAGAGTGTTCATTTTGTTTGAGTCAAGACTTTACTCTATTAATCTATTCTATGTTCTGCATATGTTATATGGTTGTATTGATACCTTGCTTTAATGCTTTTATATTAATCCTTCAGCTACTTGGATATTGCTACAATTGATATCATATGCTCCCGTGATATTGTTCAATTGATATAGTAATGTTAATGGTCTCTTCTGCTTAACGATCAGTACTTGCTTGTTTATATGCCATCACGCACATGCTTTAAAAAGTTTTAAATGTCATTGATTTTCCGCTGCATAAGCCATATAGTTAAACACTATTATTGTTAATCGATAATGGTTATCGCCGTTCGCTGGAGTATTTCTTGAGTGATGGCTCATACCATTACTTGAGGGGTGCTTCAGTGTGGGGGGTTGGGGCGCCGTTCTCTACCAGCAAAGTGGGGGCGCTACAGAGGTGGTGCATTAGGTGTCTTTTGGTTCGCTTCGTTCTGTTTGGTCGACAAGGTGGCGTTTTCTTTCTTTTAGTTAATACGACCTACAACCCTTCAGGTGTTTTAAGCCCGCATGCGACTTACGTGTATATATATATGTGTGTGTGTATTTAGATACGTGTTTGTTATGTATTTTTTGTGGGAATTAGCCCTCTTGTTGTGAAACACTTTTGAAAACGCTTTTATATATATATATAAGGTATATTTTCGTTCATTTGATTTGAAAAGGGTTGGTGTGTGTGTTTTGAAAATAGTGAGTTATGACTTTGAAAGATAAGTCAGAATTTGAAAATTATGAATTTTGAATTATGTAAGGTGGAACTAGGCCCCAGAGATTTGTGCAAAGGAGCCCCGAGATGGTGTCGGGCCGTTGGGTCATTCCCAAGTATGGTCTTCAACTTAAAGGATGAACCCGGAACCCACTTGGAGGTTAGTGGGGGATGGAGTCCTTGGGCGTGAGCGTCATGAAACTCACGACCCTGACATATCGAGAAACGATGGTTAGGGGAGTATACACCCTTCCATCACCCAGAGAAGAGGTATGTGTATTTGACTTTCTTTTGTTTAATTTATGATTTTGAATATGAACGATATTAGGTTGGTCAAAGACTCATACTCGCCGAATTGTGTGATTATGATTGTGAACATGATTCGTGAAACGGGTGTGGACTTCTAATTACTAAAATTTGTTGATTTTGGCCTTCGGCCTTAAACCTTTTTCTTTATATGTAGTACCACGGGATAAAATGTTTTGGCTTATAAAAACCACGCCCCGGTTCATGGATTTTCTTACTTTGAATATGCTTTGCTCTTATGTATATGTACGTGTGAGTGTGTTAGCCCCCTCACCAGTCTTTAGGACTGACCCCTCCTCGTTGTTTTCTTTTTCCCCTTTTGTCTCTTGAGTTGCAGGTGGAGGTCTTCAATTCGATAGGCGGAGGTCTTCTATTTTGGGTTGTTCGAGTCTTTAGTAGAGTCCTTAGCATACCTCGCATCTTTATTTTCGGTATTAGAATTTTGTATAAGATATGCTTTAGAATTTGGATTTTGGAACTTGTATGAAATTATTTCGGCCCGGGTTGGGCATGGTATGTATAATTTGTTTTATTGTTTCCTAATATGAAAGCATGTATGCTGTATGTTTGAAATCTTGGTGCTTCCGCATTTGATTTGATTATTTTGTGCACTCTGTATTAGGGTCTAGACCGTCGAGCAAAGGTGTGATTTTATTTGTCACCCGTTCACCGTAACTTGATGCGTGTGCGGTGTCTCTATTTCGTTACACGTGTCGGTTATGGTGAGGGGAGATGTAGTGCTCTCTGCTCCAGGGTGCTACAGGAGTTGAAACCCAAAATATCGGAGGTGAGGTTTAAGGAGAAAGGGCCTTCTTTGTCAATTGTGGGGTTTTCCATAAAATTAAGAATATTGTAATTGAGTCCTTAAAGAAGTATATATTTTTAAAACAGTCCAATTGCATAATTAATTAATTTAATTTATATTTATTAAATAAAAAATACAAAATATATTGAGGGTTATTTTTTTAAATCGAAATTTGAAAGGCATATTCAAACAAATTTTCTCAAAACCATTCTCCTCTCAAGGTGAAAAATTGACGACGAAGGCGAGAACTCGATGGTGACGTAGGAAGGTAATTATTGGCGGCCACGAAAAGAAGTCGAGAATGGACTGTGACGTTTGAAGTAAGTGTTTGTTATTGATTTCAACACTTAACTTGCTTTAATTTCTTTGCCTCTCGCTTTTGATGATAATTTTGTTGTTAAGTGCTGCATACTCATATCTTTTGGTGAGTTTGAGTTTATTTTCTGCTTTTTGACTGAGGTTCTTGATTTTGGTATTCTGTGGAGTTGAGTGATGATTAATTCTTTCCAAATGAATAAAGTCTTGAAGTCGTAGTTGAGATTGAATATGTAATTTGGAATTGTATTTTGATTTGAATACATGGAGATGTTGTTATCATATTGTTATATAAAAGAAATGGTGATGAGAAGCCTAGATTAAATTGGATTATGAATCCTATTATACCTAATCCTCTTAAGTAAAGAAGTTTTTGCGGTGTCTAGTAGATTGACAATATTTCTTATTGAATTTCACAAACTTAGAATGGTACATCATTATTTAGGTCTATTAAGTACATCCTCGGTCATGATACTTTTAACTCTTCAAAACTCTGTTTTCAACAAAAAACAATCTAGGTGTTCCACTAGATGTTCTATCTGAAAATTTTATACCATATGTATGCATTTGTATATTTTAAATCACGCCGACACTCATGATTTTTGCACTACAATATATGGAATGATATATAGAATCATGTGTCATCATTTAAAATTCATTTGTTTGCGCTAACATAGCTGACTGTTTGGGGCTCTAAAGTTTGTCTGGATAAATGAAAGGTTACATTCTAATTGAAGATAGTTGTAGAACCGTAAAACATTTATTATAAACTCTGTTTATTATGCTATAATGTTTTCCGTCCTTTTAGTTGTAAATACACAAGGTAATAATGGAAATCGAGGTAGGTATTTTTTGTTGAATTTCTGTTGGAAGAGTAGAGTGTTAATTTCTCTTGATTCTTATATTGTTTGTAAGAAAAGAATTCTAAATTTTTAAAGAATAAGTAGGTCATTCCTTGCTAGTATTTATCTAAGAGTAGAGTGTTAATTTCTCTTCCTAGTATGTGAGCTTAGTTTCCTTCACATGTTCTGATGATTTTTTTTTTTTTTTTTATGATTCATTTGTTCTAATTCAGACTAATACATTTATTGAGGGATTTATTTATTTTTTATGATTAATTTGTTCTTATGAATAGAGTATTTTCTTTTTTGCGTCAAGTTGCCCTTTCAAAATAAGAAAACTCCAGCTTCGTTAATCCATGAGTTGATGTATTGTCTTGGCTAGTTAAGTTAGGTTCATGATGAACAAAAGCATCTAATTTCTGCATCATGACGTTTCAAGGTAAATGGAAGTATTCAACAGTTATTTAACCTTTATTCTGGATTCAATGGAAGTGATGATGATCCTCCTGTTCAACTAAATTTCCCTGCATCATATAATTTTCTTGGAGTTCAAATTTCTTCCATGTCGTAAGGCATTTTTTTTCTTTCTAATGGATTTAATGAATGTTATATATACTTTGAGGTTATTTGAAGCATTTCTCAATAGTTTATTGTTTCTTATTTTTGTTTAACAAGAAAGATTTGTGATCAAGATATTTAGGATTGATGTAAAGTACTGGTCTATGAAAATACTAGAAGGAACTTTCAGTTTTGGCGGACCAAGCTGCAGGAGGATCAAGTTTAGCGGATGATCAGATTCAATTTGGGTAAGAAACATTAAAAATAATATCTACTTAGAGATGATGAATTTGACATTTCTTCCATTTGTGATTGTGGTATTGCTGGTATATTTGTGAATTTCACAAGTTATTGTTTGACATTGTTTTTGAAAAGCTGGATTTAGGATTTAATATCATGTAGGAATAATTGATTTGTGATTCTTATGGTATTATTGGTATTGGTGAATATGATGATATCTCGGGAATATGAGCCTATTCTTTTGAGAAAATTTCCAGATGTAGAAATTGATATTTACTGATCTTTTACGTATAGAAATTATTTGTAAATGAGTTATTATAAATATTGTTTTAATTGTCAAATTTTTTAAGCTTACATTTTTTATACTTACAATTTATTGATATTATTGAGGAAGCAAAAAAGATAACCGAAGAGATAGAAAACGGTCAACGAGGCAAGACAGAGAAGAAGTTTTATTGGTGATGTTGGCAAAATGCCTGGAGAGATTGAACATTTTAGAAGCAACTAATACAACACAAGTAGAAAATTTTTGAAGTTTTATATGGAATAGATGAAGTTGATTGAAAAGTTTCGACGAAAAACTTTTTTGATTTGTTTATTAGTGGTTTGAGAAATTTTACTTTTAATTTGATAATTTGTAATTATGTTAGAATTTTATATATTTAATTTCATATTGTTATTTTGTTCATTATGATTAGATTTTCATTGATGCATGGCAATAATAGAGGAATAAAAAATAAAAAATAATATTTTTAATAATATAAAATTAGTAACTAGTTAAATAAAACCACTAATCCATCACAGAAATAAATATATATTCGAGAAAATTAATGACCGCCAAAATCAGTCACAATTTGTGACTGACCATTAGTGATAGAAAATATAAATTTTTTACTGTCGATTGTAAGAGGTCACTGAATTAGTCACCGCTTTTGTGACAGATTTAACAAAGCAAAATTTTTTTGTTAGTGATCGTCTTTTTTATGTTAGTGACGGATATATCGGTCACTAATTTAGTGACTGATTAAAATCGCTCATTGAATACATTAGTTACGAGGATTTTACCGACCGTAGTTATGCAAGTTTTGAAAATGATGATGATTTTCTTTCCAATTTTTAACCTATTTATAGAAATTCTCAATTAATCACATGCATTCTCTAGCCCAAAATTTATTGAGAAACTAGCAACAATCCTTGGTTTTCGGCTAATGGGTTTGAAGGAAACCAACAACTAGTTCTTTGTTTCAAAGTAATGGATTTGAGGAAACCAACAACTAAACCATTGTTTTAGCTCAGAGATTGAAGCGTTAATAGTTTCAAGCCCATCAAATTCTAATACCACCAAAAGATACTAATCCATAATTTTGGGCTTTAAAAACCACTTAAAACAAAAATATATAATTACGATTATATATAATATAAATATTAAAATTATTGATAATTATAGGGGTGTTACTGTGGTTTATTTTGATGAACTGGTTGGTGATCTACTTTCCTTTTGTTGCTAAAAAAACCCAAGTGCCAATTGCTCTTTTGGATAAATAGCAAAATATTAGCTCTAAATTGTTATTATGTTCCTAAATTGACGTACTGTTCGATGTAATATTTAGGTTCAAAATTTTCTGGTATTTGTCAATGTTCTTTATTTATTGGTCAACATTTTAGATGTAACATTGCCAATGGTGGCATTTGGATGGATATATTGTCAATATTATCAAGTTTTTCTGATTTTCCGAGCTTTGTCTTCAATTACTTGTGCTCTATTTTAAAAGTGCTTTACTGAAATGGCGCACAAGGAAACATATTCAGCTTGTTAGGTAGAATCTGCTATGATAATATATTCTTTACCATACTACATGTTTAGCTTGTCAACTTTGCACTAAGTGAATATATTCTTTACCCTGATAATATATTGTTTATCGTACAACACGTTCTAAATCTTTGGAAGATATGAAATCTTGATGGTTGTCATGTTGGGTAGAAGGCCCAAACAATAGCGGTATGGGGCCGTAATTCTGAAAATTTTCTTTATAATACAGGTATCAAAATATTTTTAAAATATTTTAGTACATAGCACAGCAAAATGTTAGCCGGATCTATTCAAATATATACATGCAATTGACAATAAATTTTAAATCATAAAGCAGATAAATATCTAATATGCTATTAACACTTAAGAGCATATAATTTATCATGATTAAAATAATATAATTATAAAATATTACCGTACTGCAAATATGGCTATCTTACGATATTTTTCCAGCACCTTTCCTTTTCGTGAGACCAACAGAGCTTCCCCGCAATATCCCCGACTTGACCCTCGGAGTGTGGGCTCCGCAAGCATTTCCCTAAATACTCGAGAAAATATTTTTTTAGAAAAACTCATTTTTCTAAAGCTAGAAAATTCCTTAATTTTCTAATAACCAAGTGGTTTATATATTGATTATATAACCACTTAATTATATAATTAATTAATCCTTAACTTGGATTATTTAAAGAAAGAAAAATATCAGCCAAAAAGACGAAAAGTTGGCAAAGGGAATTTGTGAATTGATGATGAAAACTTCCGCAACTCATTGCCTATTTATAGGCACAAAATCAAGGGCAATATGGGCATTTTCAAATTTCAGCAATCATTACGCGTAAAACGTAGCATCCAACAGCCAATCAGATCACGCCATCAGCTAGCACATTTCGCAAGGAGTACAGCGCCGCCAACTACGTGCCGCCACCTGGTCCCACGCACCGCCACCCGCGGCTAGAAGTGTGCCAAGTGGTTGGCACGTTTTCACATGCGTATCTCCACCAGATATCGCCATGTGTCCGGGTCTGGGCACAGACTGTAGCACCCCTATACGTAGAGATGCCACACCCCCGCACTAAAGGTCGATCCACATATAAAATGGATAATCCGTACATGAACCAACCTATAGCGAACGGGTGACAAATAAAAGAAACAAGCTAGCTAGGCGGGACTAACCCTCAAATCAATTACCATTATGCATAAGAAATAAAGCGGAAGCATGCTATATTATCGATCATTTGTCAAGTAGACCATATTCTAATCTCACATATCAATACATTATCATCTCCTAAAATACATAACAATTAAGAATAACAATAGTTCTTGTGCAACAATAAGTAAATGAACCGTGCTCGACTCGAATGGAAGGACTGGACTCGACTCAATTCCCGCCTAGCACGCACCTGCAATAACCTGAAAGGTGGAGGTGTCAGTCTATGGAAGACTGAGTGAGGGGCATAAATAAATTTTAGCGCAGATAACATGCAAGTTATAACCTCGGGTAAGGTTTTATAACTTAATCCAATATAAGTTGAAAATGCTATACACTTGGCCCGAGATTACAACTATCAAGATTAAATACTTTAATCACTTTTAATCATTCAATTAGTGGCCCTGGCGAGTGAGGGCAATTCTCCAACCTTACACCAATAGTGAACTGTACATGCTTTGTTTAATTATCATGTGATCATGCAGTTTATTATAGTGCACAAGTAGCAATTTCAGTGACTCCTTTCCCTCCGGGTGATGGTGGGTTTGCAAGGCCCTAATCATCCATGTTAGGTACGTCAGGTTCATGACTCCCACGTACGGGATTCCTTCCTCCACCAAACCTCCTGGTGGATTCAGGGGTCATCCCAACTGATGAGGGGAGTGTAGAGTTACCCATCAGCCCTATGCTTTCCCAGTTGGTTCATACACTAACCCTCGGGCCCAACGTGCTATCATGCTACTCGCCAATACACAGTCACGATTTAATCACGATACATAAATTGCTTTTCATGAACATGACTTGCTGGCAATTGTTTACGAGTTTAGAAATGATTTTAAATAAATATATATATATATACCTTTTGGCCCAAAACTTCACATAAGAGTTATACAGGTTCCATATCACTAGCAATTAAACCTCACCTGACAGGCGACACGACGACTCATGGATGCATGAACATGCTCAGTGATCAATATCTCCGCCCTGAAGAAGAACTGGAGAAGAAACATGACATTGTGTACTCGTGAGATAATAACTCAAGAATGTTACCAAATAGGATGCACGGCGTGGTCAAGTAACGAGATGACATGCATTCATAAATGTAACATGATATAATTATATTTTTGCATGTAATTGATCATATAATAACATGTTTGGGTCATTTAGAGGCATAGGATTGGAATTGGAAAAATGGAATTTATGCAGAAACATTCTGCCTCTCCAGGGGTGTGGGAACGGCCGTTCCGGACCTTAGTTTAAAATGGAAAGGGCCGTTCCCAGCTCCCCGAAGCTACTCCCCAAAAATGGGAAGGGTCGTTCCCGGCTATGAGCCAAAGTGGGAACGGTCGTTCCCATTCTCGCGTCAGGTGTTCAAAAAGGTGGGAACGACCGTTCCCAGAATGAAGTAGGACGAGAAAGGTCGTTCCCGTTATGCAGATGATGCCGAAGCAGAGCTGCAGAACAGGGGACGCACGAATTATCACCAAATCTCATCAAAGCACTTATAATTCACTTCCGAATGCTATAATTCATTGTCACTCGTTCGCTATGAGTCCGGTTCATGTATGGATTGCCCATTTTATGGGTGAACTAGACTTATAGTCTGGGGGATGTGGTGCCTAGCGTTGCGGGTGTTGTATCCTAGAGTGGTATCAGAGCCCCAGGTTATAAAATCGGGGTTTCTAGTGTCTTGTTGTGTCAAGTCTAGGTCATACGGCATAGGAATTATTTGTCAACGTGTGCATTGCATTGATCATGAGTATTAATTGTGGGAAATTGATGAAAATTTAATCGTTGTATGTGTTAATATGGAACCTTGTTAAATTAATTGTTGCATTTTACATCGAACCCGTGCGTTTGGTGATAATTATGTGGCATGAGCATACACTAACCTCATACATTTATATTCAAGTTGAGTTGTGATTTGTAGGTTACTAAGACAATATCAAACCACGACCAACCTCTACAACAACAACAATTCTTCACGAGCTCTACTTTCAAGCATGAATGATGAAAGGAATACACCGGGAATTATATACAAGGATTCGAGAGTCGTGGCCTTTCCTAAATGAGGCTAGGGTATGTAGCAACAATTTATGGGTTATATTATGGTCGGTAGATGCTTGACGAGATGGTGGTAGGGCGTGTGATGTTTACGATTCACGATATAAACATTCAAGCCTATACTACAAAAATTATATAACTGGATTCAACGGGATCATCTAATTTAAAAAAGAAGCAAAGGAAAACCTCGAAGGTGTTTTAATTCGAGTTTCGGACCAACAAAGAGCCGAAGACCTTCAAGAGAATTCAAGGTAAAATTGGTTCATTGTGTGATAAATGACACGGATCGCCAAAGAAAGTTCGAAATACAATAAAGTTTGTGAATGGCGAGCAATACAATCATCAAAGAAGAGTTTCTGAATAAGTCAAGTTCTTAGAAGTCAAATTCGGGAAGAAGAAAAGAATAGGGAATTGAGATACTTCGAATTTTGGGTGAGATGCAAGTCGGATTTGGAAGAGTTAGAGAAAACCAATCAACGCGGTGATTACAAACCCATGGAAGATATGGAGCAACAAATGGAAACGATAAAGAAAGACAAAGAGCTTTTGGAAGGAAATTATGTGCTCAAGTGTAAACAATTGGAGGACGAGTCATTCAACCAATTTGAATTCACAAGAGATAAGTCAAAGGGGCTTTGATCAAGGTAATAACTATGGTGACGAGTTCGAATAACTTTTTGAGATCGAAACTGGGGAAAGAAATCCAGATACCGATTCCATGGATGTAGACGAATTTGGGCTCAAGAATCACGAAATTGTGGACCATGAAGGCACGCAAGTCGATACAAGAAACTTTGATGGTTCGGAAGACCTTGGGTAAACAAGAGATGATTAACAAATTCGAGACAAGCCTATAATGAAAGAAATGAAGAACAAGTTGCCGAGCTAAAGCTTACCACTACGGTGACAGGTGTATTACATTCATGGCACGTGCATTCATATATCGCTTTAAATTATTTAAATTTCTTCATTTATATGCGTATCTCTAATTGATATAATTACTCCAACGTGTTGCATCTTTAATTGTTTGCAAGTGTACTACGTGCATTGGCATCTTAACCCAACATGCATTTTAGTGTTTACTTGATATGAAGTTACTCGACCTCACTTATCATGCATTATTTCAACCGAGCCACATTCGAATCAAGATGAGGAGAAATAATTCGGTTGAAAATTGTGGATAAAAAAGGAACGAGGAAATACCGAGGATCGGAAAGTAGAACCGAAGGATGGAACAAAGAAAGTAGGTTACTATCCTTACCAATCACTTCAAAGTGAATGAAAGTGAGATCACCGGACAAGTGGCATGCCTAGAACCATTTATACCGGGGAAGCTAAGATGATGAAGTTGGGTATCTCCTATTCCAGGAATGATAGAACAAGTTCAAGGAATTAAGAATAGAACTTTTAAGGTGGAGATCTCGACCGGGAAATAAATTAAAATCAAGGTTGTGCTCGAACGGGTCACTGTTAGAAGGAATAATGGAAATACAGGAGTTAACAAGTAATGAGAATTCTACAAAAGTGGCAAGAGATGAAATGGGAGATCTAGTACTCGATGTAATTAGAAAACCATGGTGGATGAAGCTTCGATAATAATATCGGAAGAAATAGGTATTCTAGAAATGAAGATATGGATTCAAAGAACGGTTGGGATTTAAAACGACAAGATTTGGTAAAGGATGGTCGATGGTAACTTTGGTTTTAGAATCAACACCGTTTAGTTCTGAACTAATTCCTATCGAATTATCGTGAACCCCATGTGGGATGAACACGGAGAAGTTGTGCTTAGAGTCCAGAACTCGAGGCAGTGGACCTGAGGACAGGTCCTTCTTAAGGGGAGAGGTTGTGATGCCCCGTCTCTTCGGCAATCTAGGTATGGTGTCACGAGAGAGTTTAATTCCGCATTCTGTGAATTATATACCCTCGCATGCCTTGAATATCAATTTTTAATTTAATTTCAAGTTACATACGCTTTAGAATTTAATTAATCATGTTTGGGATCCAATGCACAATATTTAAAAGTTAGGGACCTAATTATAATTAGGGTGTTTTGGGTCATTCGTGGCTATCTTGAGCTTGGGAATTCGGATTCGGATTCCATCCTTCTCATTGAGTTCGTTTCAATGAATTAACCTTTTGTATTTCTAAAGCCATTTGATTGCCCTATCGTTTTAAAATCTGATCCGAATGGATCGGATACCATTTGATCCTACCGGTTTTACCCGACCCGTTTCTTGGCCAAGAAAAGGGCAAGCCCCTTTCTTCTTTTCCCATTTTCCACGATCAGTACACAAGGAAGAGAGAAGGAGAAGAATTCTTCCCTTTTGGCCTCTAAGCCTTGAGCTCGGGTTTCGCAAGATCCAATAGTCCGATTAACGATCCAAGGTATGATTTGTGTTCCTTTTATTACGTGCTTCGATTTAATTCCTCTTTCGTGCCTCGGATTTGTGCCTACGTGCTATGTAGGGAAGAAGATGAATAGTATCAAGTTTCAGGTTTAGGAGTTTAAGCTCGTTTCGTGAGCTCTTACTTGCGAATATTTGTTCTACGTGTCGTATATGTCTCGTGGTATGATTTTTGTGCGAATCGGGGTCATGGTTGTATTGTTTTCTCGTTTTTTCTCTTTTTCCACCATTGTTACAGCCTTGGAGCTTGGACGTAGGGATGTGACATGCCTATGTCACCCCCAATAAACAAAATGGGACACGCCCGTGTCTCAAGCCTTTTTCACGCCTGTACTCAGACACACTCGTGTCTCTTTTTTACCTTGAGGGGTGACATGCCCCTGTTCCCCACTGCCTGCACAGATGCACTGTTTTCTTCTTCGTTACCTACCCAAACGAACTCCGATTGACCTGAAATTTTCACCACAGAAACCTTTTGAAGTCTAGAGTATTCTTCTTAGAATCACCTCAATATCTTTTCTGGTTTGTGAGATATAATCAATTCATTTTGGTGTTGCCACTTCACAAAAAATCTGCAATCATTCAACTTCGGGCCTACGCCATTTTCACATCGCTTTGAACCACGATTCGAGCCATATATAATTGGAAAGGCCTATTTGTCCAGTTTCATACCCACAAACAAAACTTCATTCCAACTTTTAGAACTCAAGATATATCTATTTTTCTGCAGCTTGTGCGTTTCCGAAAATTGTTAGTTTTCGCTAAACTTTGCCTAAACCTCTCTTCTTTCATTCCTTTCACTTCCTTGACTTCCGTATGTGATTTATATGAATTTATACTTACTTAAGTGATAATTATGTTATTCTTTGACACTCTATGGTTCTTAATTGCTCAAACTTCATTGTAACTTTGCGCTTTATATGAATTGAATTCGTATGATTGAAGTGTATGTTTATGTGACCTTGTTTGCATTTCTTACATTCTCTATGTGTCTAGGTGGCATTAATTGTGCACATGAACACAATTACAACACTCCATGACATTTTATGTTTATTATCTGTCGTATCATTTCATAACATGTCATGCTATTTCATGAGCATTGTCGTGCATCCATGTGGTTTCATATTGAGTTGTATCTTACGAGTATACATTGTTTTCTTTCTTGTACAGTTCGTCTCCAGGATGGAGATATCGTGATCAACTAGGCACTCGGTACAGCTCGTATCCTTGTATCGTCGTCTTCCAGGTGAGGGTGTTTTCCGTTCTAGTTATGTATACAAACCCTACAACCTCGTATGTGAATGTTTTGGCCAAAAACCTTATTTTGTATCTATATTGTTTTCAAAGAAACATCAAGTAGATGTTTTCAAGGGTTGAACCGTTACTAATGCATATAGTGATTTAATGACTCCCTACTGTTTTGGCAAGAACTGCACTTCACTGTATTGTATTGTGGGCCCAAGGAGAAACGTGGGATTGGCAACCGGAACGGCATCGGGCCGCTGAAAAGAACCTTTGTAGTAGTACCCATAGGGAATATCTTCGCACGTCCTAGGAGACGGGAAGGAAAGATATTCCTGAGCCGGTGGTTCCCATTCCGTCGAAGGAGCGGGTAGGAGTCATGAGCCCCCGCCTCAACATTGTACTTATTGGATGGTTTGGGTCTACAGGCCTGACCATCACCCCTGAGGAAGGAGGTTGGACTGTATTACTCTTTACTGATAATGAACGACTGATTGATTGTATCATTGATTGCGTGATCGCATTTTTATAAATATTACCAAATGATTGTATACGGTTGGAGCAAGGATGGAGAATTATGCACGCTCACTCGTTGAGCCACTGATCACCTAAATGAATTGAAAATGCTTATAAATGATATAGTTGTAAAGTCCAAGCATTGATGACTGTTTTATGCCTCTTTGTAGGAACTAACTTCAATAAAACATTGCTCAGGATTTATGGCTTACATGTGCATGTTTTTATATATATGTATAGCCCCTGCTCACTCAGTCTTCCAGAGACCGACCCTCTTTCCACTTCTCCAATTTTCATGCAGGTTTTGCTAAACGGAATCTAGTCTTAGTGTCTTTGTTCGACTTACACCTGTACACTTGAGTCATATTTTATGTTGTTACATTTTACTGTATTAATTATTGAATTGAATTATTGTTCAGGCTTGAAAGTCAATTGTTTATTATTAATGTATGTTGATTCGGGACGGGTTGCATGCTTAGTTGAACCCATCACTAGGTTGCATGCTGAATTGGTTATTAACGTTTTGAATTGGGCTTGAAGCCATAGTTCATGTTAATGGATTTTATTGTGATTTAAATTGTACTTGATTGCTTCTACACTGTATTTTGTATTATCTGATTGATTGGTACAGGGTTAGAATCCGCCTGTCTAGGGAAGTTTTTCTTTGTCACCCGTTCGCTATGAGTCTGGTTCATGTATGGATTGCCCATTTCATGTGTGAACTAGACTTATGGTGCGGGGGATGTGGTGCCTAGCATTGCAGGTGCTACATCCTAAAGTGGTATCAGAGGCCGAGGTTACAAAATCGGGGTTTCTAGTATCGTGTCGTGTCAACTCTAGGTCGTACAACATAGGAATTTTATGTCAACATGTACATTGCATTGATCACGAGTATTAATTGTGGGAAATTGACGAAAATTTAATCGTTGTATGTTTTAATATAGAACCTTGTTGAATTTTGCTAATTATGTGGCAGGAACATGCACTAACCTCATGCATTTATATTCAAGATGAGTTGTGATTTTTAGGTTACTAAGACAATCTCAAACCACGGCCAACTTCTACAACAACAACTGTAGCACCCGCACGGTGGGTCACCACATCCCCCGCACCAAAGTCCGATCCACATACGAAATGTAGAGTCCATACATGAACCAAACAGTGGTGAACGGGAGACTGACAGACTCACACCTAAGCTAGGCGGAACTTAGACCCTAAACAACAAAACCAAACAGACAATTAAAAATATGCGAAAGCGAAACAAAGCATGCCACAAACAAACATATATAAACAGTTGACGGGTTCAACTAGCATAAATACCTAATCCCGAATATCCAACAATAATCATAAATCCAACGGGTTCAACTAATTCAGGCAAACCTGTCCTAACCTGTCCCGAAATATACATATCAATTCATAATTAAATTCCAAATAGCATATACAAACATATCTTATACAAAAGCCGAATGAAAGAAATGCGAATGCAAGACCACCTACTAGACAAAGACTCGAAAGAAAACTGCAAAGGACTAACACACTCCTCCTAGCACGAACTCCAAGCAGAACCTGCAACTAAAAAGGGTAAAAGGGGAGGGGTCAGTCTGAACTCGACTGAGTGAGGGGTTAGCACACTCACCCTATATATATAAGAGCAAAGCAAGTATCAAACTCATAATGTTCATGAACGCGGGGATAGTTTTTACACACTAAATCATTTCCCGTGATATATATATATATAGGGCTTACTTAGCAAAAGCAAACAAACCGAATTTAACTTACCCAACAACTTAGCAAAGCTTATTAAATCTAAACATATTCAAAACTTAGCTTATCTTATAAAACTCCCTTTTTATTTAACTTAGAATCTATCCCTGTTTCATAAACCTTAACAGAACATACATATCATATCATATAGAACTTGGCGGGTGCGAGCTCCGACTCCCCCAATCTCCTCATGACATAACATATCAGAATCAAAACAGAAAACTTACATACATATCAGAACATATCATCTTCAACTCCGGGTGATGGAAGGGTGTATACGCCCAAACCATCCAAACAAACGAGGGGAGTGCCTTGCGAGTACTCAAACCCTCAGGATTCCTTCCCTCACCAAACCTCCTGGTGAGTTCAGGGGTGATCCTCTGCAAACATATGGAGACTATGCACAGGCTTAACCTCGACGGCCCTATTCCGTCCTGAGGGCTCCTTACCCATAGCTCCGGGGCCCAACAAACACATATCATATCAGAACCCACTACAACAGAGACAGACAGACATAACTTATACATATATACGTATACATACCACTTCCCGTTTCAATCAAACTCGGTCCTTGCCAAACTTGGCTCATGAGAAGTATACGGTTAGAAGCATAGCTTCACGTGGCAAATCATAACAAATACATAGGCTCGTACATTGCTTAACATACTTGCAAACTCGAGGCATATTCAACAAATACATATTTCACACTTATTTATATACATATAAGGCTTATTAAATCACATGCAATCAAAACCGAGCACATTGCAATAAGGTGTAACTATATCCTAACCTCACCTCACACTGAAGTGGCCGAAGACACAACAAATGATCCACCCCGGAATCAACACGGCCAACAAAACACCACCCCGGGTGTACCTGAACAAACTGAATACGAAAACGGACTCAGACTCAATGATGAATCACATAGACGCACGGCATATGCTTATGATTGGCATGAAGTCATAGACCACGTATACAAATATAAAACAATCATGCATTAACGATAATTCACATTTCATGGACATATTAAAGCATACAATACCAATTCACATCAAAACATGTAGTTAAATCGAAATAATAAAGCTAAGGATGCAGAACAAAGTCATAACAAAGTATATAAAACACAGAACACACAAAAGGCCCACGAAACAGGCGGGAACGGCCTCGCCCAGGGCGAGAAGGGCCGTTCCCACAAACGCCCCAAAGTTACTGGACAACGGGAACGGTCGTTCCGAGCGCAAGCACAAACAGGGAACGGTCGTTCCCACACTCGGCACTGACGCCAGCCCGGGAAGGGCCGTTCCCACCACAAGGCAAAACGGGAACGGCCGTTCCCACCTGGAACAGCTGAAAAACAGCAGCAGTTCGAAAATGGCATCTGGAGAGGAAACAACAAGGCAACAGCAGCAAAACCACAACTACAACACACGAAAATAGCACAATAAAGCATGCTCGACACCTAGGTCACATAACTCCACGTTAGAGCTCGCAAAATGGGCTCGAACACCCCAAACTCCCAACCCCAACACTATTCATCATCTTCCCCAATTAGCCATACAACACATATCCGAAGCACAAAAAAGATAATAAATTAAAGCACGTAACGAGAGGGTCACAAATCTTACCTTGAGTCGTTGATTGGACGGTTGGATCTCCCAAACCCGAGCTCAAGGCTTGATGGCCAAAAATGGGGAAAAATGCTTCTCTTTTCCTTTCCTTGCTGCTGAACGATCAAAGTGGGAGAGAGAGAAAAGGGCTACCCCTTTTTGGGGCTGGTCAAACGGGTCGGTTAAAACGGGTAGGTTCAAACGGTATCCGGTCCACGCTGATCGGATTTAAAACGATAGGGCTATCAAATGGTTTTAGAATTAAAAAGGTTAATTCGTTGAATTCGAATCATCGAAACAAACTCAACGATAGGGTCGGAATTCGAATTCGAATTCCCGAGCTCAAATAGCCACGAAGGCTCAAACGTCCTAATTATAATTAGGTCCCTAAATTGCAAATATTGGACAATTGAGTCCAAGTACAATTAATTAAATTCTAAAGCACAAATACTGTAACGCCCCAGTTTTTCAGTAATAATAATGTGACGTATTTGTTTATAAATTGCGTAAATTAATTATTTAATTATATGATTAATCGTTTATAAATGTTCATATTTGATTTAAACTATAAACTATTGTTACTTTAATTTAATTCATTTTATTCTACTTTGATATTTAGTGTTTAATTTCTTAATTAAGGTTTCATGTTACCTTAACTGTTTCGGTAATTCTGTTAATTAATTTCAACATGTTATTAGTTGGCTCTAAATTCATTTAATATAGAATTTAAGTTTTAGTAATTCATTTATAACAATATGAATTCGTTCATGCGCATGAGTGTTCTATTTGTGCTTTGTTCATATATGTATTGATACCGAAATGTCGTGAAAATTTAATATGTTGTAAATATGTGTGTTATGAACATGCCTGTATGCTCGGTTTATGTTTTCGGATTCATTTGACGTGTTTATGAATTTAATTTTGATTGTGGAACCAAGTCGGGGGCTAACGAGCAATTAGCGCACCCTTGGTTCCGTATGTGATATCTTGAGCTCGGGAATTCGGATTCGAATTCCGACACCTCCGTTGCCTTCGTATCGACGATTCGGAGACAATGGAACAAGCCTCATACCTTTTTGAGATCATTAAGACCTTCGAAATCCAACCGTAACAGACAACTCGTGCAAGAAGAGCTCCTTTTGTTGACTAGTCTCCTTGGTGGGACCCTTTTTACTTAACCTAACCTAACCATACCTTAACCATGACTTTTATACCTTGGGTTAAGCCTTTCTCCTACCCTTTTAGCAGCAGAACCGAACCAAAAATCTCCCATTTCTGCTGGAGCTGATCGAGAGAGAGGGAGAGAAGAAAGGAGAGAAAACCCTAGGCCATCCTTGTGATTTTGGAGCTCAAATCACCATCTTCTTTCACCAAATCCTCAAGGTATGAATATCTATGTCTTCTCTACTCTATTATGCTTGATTTCATCTATTTACAACATGATTTGGATCAGATTTGGTTAGGGTTTGAGTGTTGGGTTTTGTATGAACTTTTGGGGATTTTTGCTCTTGTGACCTATTTGCTTGTGTAGCTGATTTCCTTGCTTGTAAATGAGTATATGAGCTTGTTTCTCGGCTTATTTCTTTCCTAACTGATAGTATATGATGTTAGGAGGATTTCATCTCTTGCTCCTTTTATAAAATTTTGAGATATGGAGCTCCAAACTTGATGATCTAATTGATTCCCCTGTTTTCAAACTGCTGTGTGAAATTTTGTGTTGATGCTTGATCAAATGGTCTCCATTTCGTGTGAAAATGCATGGAGTTGATGTACACTTATTGCTCTATATGTTAACATTCATGCTTTAAGTATTTGGTTCCATTTGAAGCCTCAAAACCGAAGTACATGGCCTGTTCTTATGCATGATCTTTGACAGAATTGTTGCTGTTGTGTTTGGTAACTTGATGGTCATTCTAATGTGCTTTAAATTGTACCATTTTGCATATATATGTTGTATATTAAGTTTCGGAGCATTTGGAGTTCATTTGGTATGCTTTTGGATTGAGTTTGTAGGGGATTAGTTTTGCCGGTTTAACTTTGTGAACGGTTTTAGTTCTGTACCGTGACACCCCCGTGTCTCATTTACTCATAAGAGTGAGACACGGGCGTGTCACACCTTCTGGGCAGCTCTGTACTGAGCCACGCCCGTGGCTCAGTTTGGCTAGGGTTGGTGACACCCCCGTGTCCCTTCCCCTGCGCAGTCCGTGTTGCTTCCTTTTCGGGTTTTGATTTGTTTCACCTCTTGAATGGCTTTATCTCCTTTTGTGTTGAACTATGAACTTGTTTACTATATGTTAGGAGTATTGTAGTTTAATTTCTTGGCTTTTGGATGTGTTATAGGCCTGCTTTTACGTAATGCCGTTTATGTGTGTTTATATGTCGTTTATGAATTGCATAACTTATTTTCCATATCATATGATTTCTTCTTGTTGTCAAACCTTGGAAATATGCTATCTTAGGTAATATGAGGTATATAGTAGCTTGTTGGGAGAGCTTGAATATGTTCTATGCTCCTATTTGAGTTCTTGAAATAAATTGATTGGACATATGAATTAAAGAATTTGAATGATTTATGATCGAACAAGTGAATGAATTGGTTATATGATTTTCATGACTTAATATGATCTTTATGCCTTCATATCATGCTTATGCATTGCCGTGCGTCATATATGGTTCATCAGAGTCTTGAGTCTCACGAACATGTCTTGTTGTCTTTGTTCAGTTTATCTCCAGGGTGGAGAGATCTTGATCGTTCAGGCACTTGGTGCTCGATCCTTGTAACTTCACGGTTCAGGTGAGGGTGGTTTTCGTTTTAGCTATGTAACAAACCCTACAACCCTTATGTGAAAAGCTTTGGCCAAAACCTTATGACTATATATATATGGTTTTCAAATGAAGCTATCGAGTAAATTCTTCTGAATTATACGTACGAGCATATATAAGCTTAAAAATGGTTTTGTAATGAGGCTATGCTCCAAACCGTGTGTCTTCATGCTAGCTATGGATTAGGATGACACGGAGAGGTACGTATATAGCATATGCCGAGTTACACGGTAAGGTATGATTTCTTATAGTATGTATCATATGTATGTATTGATATGTTTTGGCGAGATTATGCAAATATGATATGTTCACGGGCCCAGGGACTTAGTATATGTGGCTAACCGAGGAAGCAAGGGCTGACGGGGATCCCATATACTAGTTCCAACCAAATTTACGACGATACGGACCTCGTTAGGAGTTTTGATGAGGAAACGCAGGTCGGGCTTTTGAGGATTCATGTACCTCACTAGCCATTATGTATGATCCGGTGGCTGGGTCTTGCAAGCCCGTCCACCACCCGGAGGAAGAAGGTTGGTTATGATATGATTATGCACCGTGCGGGAATGCCGGGATTCGGATCGCCCAAACGAATATGTTAATGATATGATTTATGGTCTGTGTGTATTATGATATATTGCATGGTCGCCTAATCAATATATTATTGATATTTGTCGTACACGGTCGGAGTTTGGTTGGAGATTGTGCACGCTCACTCGCCGAGCCTTATATTTATGTATGATTTATGAATGTAATGAATTAATATGATTAGTCATAAAATCCGAACATTGATTAATCATTCTCTTGCCCCTTTTAGGGAACTAATTTCAAACAAAACCTTGTTCGGAATTTATGATTTGCATGTGCATGTTTCTATATATGTATATCGCTCCTGCTCACTCAGTCTTCTAGAGACTGACCCTCTCCCTCCCCAATCTTTTAGTGTGCAGATTTGACTTTGGAGTTTCGGGCTAGGCGGAGGTGTTTGGAGTCTTTAAGTTGGTCGAGTTAGGTTAGGAGAGTCTTTGCACTCACTCATGTATTTGATTTATGTTTGATTCGATTCTGTAGTTCCGAACTCGAATAATTTGTAATTGTTATTGAATTGCTGTTACTGAGTTTTGCTTTTGAGTTAAAAGAGGCCTGAAGAGTCCAAATTCTGCTTATGGTTGGTATACTTGAACTTTGGCTTTGCAATGCATTATAATTTGTTGATTGGTTATCATTGCAGGGTCTAGTTCCGCCTAGCTTAGGAGGGTTTTTATGTTTGTCTCCCGTTCGCTAGGGTTTGATACGGGTGCGGATTTACTATTTCGTTACTCGTGTTGAGCCTTAGTGCGGGGGATGTGGCGCCTCACGTGCGGGGTGCTACAAATACTTAAAATTAATATCACGTTGACACGTAAGCATGCTAAATCACATAATTCACAAATTACTGAAATAAACTCTCTCGTGACGCCGTACCTGGAATGCCGAAGAGACGGGGCGTCACAACAACAATTCATCACGAGCTCTACTTTCAAGCATGAATGATGAAAGGAATACGTCGGGAATTATATACAAGGATTCGAGAGTCGTGGCCTTTCCTAAATGAGGCTACGGTATATGGCAACAATTTATGGGTTCTATTGTGGTCGGTGGATACTTGACGAGATGGTGGTAGGGCGTGTGATGTTTACAATTCACGATATCAACATTCACGCCTATGCTACGAAGATTATATAACTGGATTCAACGGGATCATCTAATTTAAAAAAGAAGCAAAGAAAAACCTCGAAGGTGTTTTAATTCGAGGATCGGACCAATAAAGAGGCGAAGACCTTCAAGAGAATTCAAGGTAAAATTAGTTCGTTGTGTGATAAATGACAAGGATCGCCAAAGAAGGTTCGAAATACAATAGAGTTTGTGAATGGCGAGCAATACAATCATCAAAGAAGAGTTTCTGAATAAGACAAGTTCTTAGAATTCAAGTTCAGGAAGAAAAAAAGAAGAGGGAATTGAGATACTTTGAATTTCGAATGAGATGGAAGTCGGATTTGGAAGAGTTAGAGAGAACCAATAAACACGGTGAATACAAACCCATGGAAGATATGGAGCAACAAATTGAAACGATAAATAAATGCAAAAAGCTTTTGGAAGGAAATTATGTGCTCAAGTGTAAACAATTGGAGAACGAGACATTCTGTAACGCCCCGATTTTCGGTTATTCAGGTACGCAAGGCACGTGTGAGTTTTTCGAGAGTTAGGGCTTATTCTAATTCTTTCATTTATTAAATTCCTACGTATCATGAAAATTATATGAATTATATTTCAACCTGTCTACGTAAAAATATATGAACGTGTTGTTAATTCGTGAATTATTGTATGATTCGTAATTTCTTGATATGTGAATTAATTTCCGAACATGTCTTATTTGATTAATTTTCTTTAATTGATCATTTTCCATAACTTGAGAATTATTATATGATTTATTTCTCATTGATACGTGAAATAATTGCCGAACGTAACTTAATTGCCTATGTGTCCTTAATTAATTATTCATTCTAATTAGAGGACTTCATTGCATGAACCATTCTTGGCCTTAATTGATTGGTTTCCATAATTTAAGGACATAATTGCATTAATGTGAATTGGATTTAATTGATCATATTCCATGAAATAGAACCCAATTGCATTGCTTTAATTTCTTGAGGACCAAGTGGCAATTTCCCTTTCTTTTCCCCATCTTTTCATCGATATATCTTATACATACACATATACATACATTTTATTCTTCCTTCCTCATTCAAGAAATAAGAGAATCATCTCTTCCTCCGTTTCTCCATATCGGTTGATTCAAGGAAGCTAGGAGGCAAGATTTTTCACCCAGTTTGTTCAAGGAATCAAGCTCCATATCTTCATCTCTTCTTTCCCCTTCATTTTTTCTTTCATCCATGGTAAGATCAATCATGTATCCTTGATGATTCAAGAAGTTTGATTAGGGTTTGTAACTCTTTTAGATTCCATGTTTAAATATGAAGCTTGTACGATGATTTGAGATGATTTCCCACAATTATAACTTCAATTCATGAATTTTGGAGCATGATTGATCATTTGATTTTATATCGGTTTCATGGGTGATTCTGATGACATAAGCATGCTTCCTTGACTTTAATTGATGCCTAAATTGATATATATGAGTTATATGATAGTTTAATTTGAGTTGAATTCTTGCATTGGTTTGGTGTGGGAGAGGCTTGGGACCCAATTCCTGTGATTATGCCCTGTTTTCCCCTATTTTTTCAGCCCAGATTGCTCAACCCAGCCGTGTCCAACCTAGTTCATTTTCAACACGGCCGTGTTAGAAGTTCGAGTTGGAAATATTTTTGCACAACACGGCCGTGCCAACTTCTTTTGAACTCCGATTGACCTGATTTTTAAACCCACGGAAACCTCTTAAAGTCTAGAATATTCTCAAATTGGAATCACCTCAATATCTTTTCTATTTTGTGAGATATGATCAATTCTTTTCGGTGTCTCCACTTTACCTGAAAACTGCTTTCATCCAACTTCGGGCCTACGCCATTTTCACCTCACTTTGAACTAGAAAACGAGCCATATATCATCGGAAAGGTTTTGTGTCTAGTTTCATACCCAATAAGAAAAACTCAATTCCAACTTCTATAACTCGAGATATTCCAGTTTTCCTACAACATGTACGTTTCCGAATATTGTCGGGTTTTGCCTAACTTCATCAAAACCTCTCTTTTTGCTTTTCTTTCACCCTCTCGGCTCCCATATGCGAATTATATGATAATTGTAACGCCCCAGTTTTTCAGTTTTAAATAATGTGGCGTATTTGTTTATAAATTGCGCAAATTAATTATTTAATTATATGATTAATTGTTTATAAATGTTTATATTTGTTTTAAACTATAAACTATTTCTATTTTAATTTAATTCATTTTAATTCTACTTTGATATTTAGTGTTAAATTCTCAATTAGGGTTTCATGTTACCTTAAATATTTCGGTAATTTCGTTAATTAATTTCAACATGTTATTAGTTGGTTTTAATTTAATTAATATGGAATTTAAGTTTAGTAATTTATTTATAACAATATGAATTCGTTCATGCGCTTGAGTGTTCTATTTCTACTTCGTTCTTATATGTAATGATATCGGATTGGCGTGAAAATTTAATATGTCGTAAATATGTGTGTTATGAACATGCCTATATGCTCGGTTTATGTTTTCGGATTTATTTGACGTGTTTACGAATTTATATTGATTTGTGGAACCAAGTCGGGGGCTAACGAGCAATTAGCGCACCCTTGGTTCCGTATGTGATATCTTGAGCTCGGGAATTCGGATTCGAATTCCGACACCTCCGTTGCCTTCGTATCGACGATTCGGAGACAATGGAACAAGCCTCATACCTTTTTGAAATCATTAAGACCTCCGAAATCCAACCGTAACGGACAACTCGTGCAAGAAGAGCTCTTTATGTTGACTAGTCTTCATGGTGGGACCCCATAACACCTCTTAACCTAACCATACCTTAACCATGACTTATCTACCTTGAGTTAAACCCTTTCTCTCCTCTTTAGCTCTGAAAACCGAACCACATATCCCCATTTCCAGCTGCAACTGAAACGAGAGAGGGAAGAAGAGGAGAAGGAAGAAACCCTTGGCCATCCTTTGTGATTTTGAGCTCAAATCACCATTTTTCTTCACCAAATCTTTAAGGAATGAATATTTATGTCTTCTCTACTCTATTATACTTGATTTCATCTCATTACAACATGATTTGGATCAGAATTGATTAGGGTTTGAATTATGAGTTTGGTATGAACTTTTAGGGATTTTTGTTCTAGTGACCTATTTGCTTGTGTGGCTGATTTCCTTGCTTGTAGATGAGTATATGAGCTTGTTTCTTGGCTTATTTCTTTCCTAACTGATAGTATATGATGCTATGAGGATTTCATCTCTTGCTCCTTTTATAAAATTTTGAGTTATGGAGCTTCAAACTTGATGATCAAACTACTTCCCCTGTTTTCGAACTGCTGTGTGAAATATTGTGTTGTTGCTTGATCAAATGGTCTCCATTTCGTGTGAAATTGCTTAGAGTTGATGTACACTCATTGTTATATATGTTAGCATTCATGTTTCAAGTATTTGGATCCATTTGAAGCCTCAAAACCGAAATACATGGCCTGTTTTTATGCATGCTCCATGACAGATTTGTTGCTGTTGCCTATGTGTGGTTGTTGGTCACCCTAATGTGCTTTAAATTGTGCCATTTTGCGTATATATGAAGTATATTAGTTGTTTAGTATGTTAGCATGCTTTCCCCAAAGTTTCAGATCCAAATTCAAGCCCTAAGTACTTGATCAAGGCATGATAGAATCATTAGGGTTCATATGTGCGATTTTGGCGACCCAGTTTTGTTGCTTGGATTCGATGATCTTAACGTGTGATTTAGCCTTTGCACTCTAAATGAAAAATGTTCATAACATGCCAAATATGTTGTATATTAAGTTTCAGAGTATTTGGAGTTCATTTGGTATGCCTTTGAACTGAGTTTGTTTGGGTTCAGTTTTTGCCGGAAAATTTTTATGTGTGAATAAGTTCTGTACCGTGACACCCCCGTGTCTCATTTACTCATAAGAGTGAGACACGGGCGTGTCACACCTTCTGGGCAGCTCTGTACTGAGCCACGCCCGTGGCTCAGTTTGGCTAAGGAAGGTGACACCCCCGTGTCCCTTCCCCTGTGCAGTCCGTGTTGCTTCCTTTTCGGTTTTTGATTCGTTTCACCTCTTGAATGGCTTTATCTCCTTTTGTGTTGAACTATGAACTTGTTTTAATATATGTTAGGAGTATTATGGTGTAATTTCATGGCTTTTGGATGTGTTATAGGCATGCTTTTACGTAATGCCGTTTATGTGTGTTTATATGTCGCTTATGAATCGCATCACTTATTTTCTATATCATATGACTTCTTCTTGTTGTCAAACCTTGGATATATGCTATGTTATGTAATATGAAGTACGTGGTAGCATTATGGAAGAGCTTGAACATGTTCTATGCTCCTATTTGAGTTCTTGAAATAAATTGATAGGACTTATGAATTGAAGAATTTGAATGATTTATGATCGAACAAGTGAATGAATTGGTTATATGATTTTCATGACTTAATATGATCTTTTTGCCTTCATATCATGCTTATGCATTTCCGTGCGTCATATATGGTTCATTTAGAGTCTTGAGTCTCACGAACACGTCTTGTGGTCTTTTGTACAGTTTGTCTCCAGGGTGGAGAGCTTTTGATCGTTCAGGCACTTGGTGCTCGATCCTTGTTTCTTCACGGTTAAGGTGAGGGTGGTTTTTGTTCTAGCTATGTAACAAACCCTACAACCTTTATGTGAAAAGCTTTGGCCAAAACCTTATGATTATATATATATATGATTTTCAAATGAAGTTATCGAGTAAATTCTTCTGAATTATATGTATGAGCGTTTATAAGCTTAAAAATGGTTTTGCAACGAGGCTATGCTCCAAACCGTGTGTCATCATGCTAGCTACGGATTAGGATGACACGGAGAGGTACGTGTATAGCATATGCCAAGTTGCACGGTAAGGTATGTTTTCTTATAATATGTATCCTAAGTATGAAAGTAAATGTTTTGGCGAGAGTATGCAAATTGATATGTTCACGGGCCCCGGGACTTAGTATATGTGGCTAACCGAGGAAGCAAGGGCTGACGGGGATCTCATATACTAGTCTCAACCAAACTACGGTGATACCGGCCCCCGCTAGGAGGTTTAGCGGGGAATGGGAGCTGAGTGCCCTTGGGGGAGTCATGAAACCCCATTGGCCTATGATTGAGGTGGTCGGGTCTTGCTAACCCTTCCACCACCCGGAGGAAGAAGGTTGGTTATGATTTACGCCTTTTCTTGTATGTATGTTATGTTATGATTATGCACCGTGCGGGAAGGCCGGGAAACGGATTGCCCAAACGATTATGATTTATGATATATGGTCTGCATGTATTATGATATATCGCATGAACACCTACTTAACATATTAATGATATTTGTCGTACACGGTCGGAGTTTGGTTGGAGATTGTGCACGCTCACTCGTCGAGCCTTATATTTATGTATGATTTATGAAAGTAATGAATTTAATATGAATTAGTCATAAAATCCGAGCATTGACTAACCATTCTCTTGCCCTTTTAGGGAACTAATCCCAAACAAAACCTTGTTTGGAATTTATGACTTGCATGTGCATGTTTTGTATATGTATATCGCTCCTGCTCACTCAGTCTTCTAGAGACTGACCCCTCTCCCTCCCCAAATCTTTTTAGTGTGCAGGGTTGATCTTTGGAGTTTCGGGCTAGGCGGAGGTGTTGGAGTTTTAAGTTGGTCGAGTTAGGTTAGGAGAGTCTTTGCACTCACTCATGTATTGAATTTATGTCTGTATCGATTCTATGGTATTATGAACTTGAATACTTATGTAATCATAATTGAATTGTTTTATTGGACTGTAATTATGAGTTTAAAAGAGGCCTGAAGAGCCAAATTCCGTTTATGGTTGGTATGATTGAACTCTGGCTTTGCTATGCTTTTACTTTGTGGATTGGTATTCGTTGCAGGGTCTAGCTCCGCCTGGCTTAGGAAGGTTTTTATGTTTGTCTCCCGTTCGCTAGGGTTTGATACGGGTGCGGATTTATAATTTCGTTACTCGTGTTGAGCCTTAGTGCGGGGGATGTGGTGCCTCACGTGCGGGGTGCTACATCCTTAAGTGGTATCAGAGCCCGGTTGCAAAACCGGTGTTCTCGTGTCGTGTGTGAGTCAGTCTAGGTCGTACGGCTTAGGGACTATATGACAATGTGTGCATTGCATTGATCTTGAACATGAATTTGGCTTTCCTTTTTGAATTTGGCTAGACTATCTGTTGCAATTACCTAAGGATCCTTGCATTAATTGTTGAAAATGTGTCATGAGCATGCACTAATCGCATGCATCTATTCTTGAAGTAAGCTATGATTTATAGGTTATGGAGATAATATCAAACCACGGCCAAGTTCGACGATAAAGAAGATCGATTGCAAACTTTTCTGAGACATGGAAGATGGGCAGGATACGCTGGGAAGACTGTAGAGAATTAGATAGGTGAGACTTCCCAAATGGAGCTAGAGTCAAGGATGAGGATTCGGAATGGGAAGATTGAATCTAGAGATGCGATGGCAGAGAGACATTTGGTGAAATCGGAATAGGAGTTAATCATGGGATTGTTGGGACTCAAAAGACTAATTTATGAGAATCTGCTACTTGGAGTGTTTTAATTGGATTCAGCAAGATCTTTCAACCTAAAGGAGAAGTGAGATTAGAGTTCCGGACAAGATTAAGAAAGGAGTTTCGGACACCAAGAGAACTAGGGAAGGAGTTGAAAAGCCAAATCTTTGATTTCTATATCAGTTAAACTCCACCTAATGGGATTTACTCATCAAGAGTTTCGATAAAAGAAGAATCGATGGAGTTCCACCCGGGACAACAGAAATTTAAGGGGGAGAGCACGATCGAGGAACAAATTGGACGATTAAAAGGGTGCTCGAAGAAATATTTCAGTAAGAATAACGGAATTGCAAATTAAGGAAGACCTGGGAGTCCTATTAGTGATGATCAGAAATAAATAAGACGGCTTGAATGGTTAAGCTGTTAAGAGGAGATTTAAGTTACTCAAGTCAGGTTAGAGTCCCTCATTAGGTATGGAGGAAATGGTTTGGAGAATATTCTTATGTGTAGAATATGGATCTGGGGGTAACAAAATTATAATGGAGTTTTTGTGAACCCTAAGTCAGAATTGACAAGAGAGAGAGTCGAATCCAGTTAGCATATAATGAAATGATGGCGATCCAGAGTAATCCAATAAAGTACACAGGGGGTTCAATAATGACAATATGACCAAGTCTTCGGTTAGTCCCACGATAATTCGGAAGAAACCAAATCGGAGAAGATGATCATTGGAGGATTTACATCGAACTTCAAGAGTCATCAAGAACACTCTATCTTCGATTCAAGAAATGTGGGGCCAGATACCGAATAACCCTAAGGGGTTAAAGAGTATGAATAGATAACTTGAACGGAAGATGGGAAGAGGATTCGTGTTAAGGTAGATCCTAATGACGAATACCTCTAGGTAGGGATTGAATCGTCAAGGGGGTCAGGGTAGTTATTCTCGAGGGTATTTTAAACTTTGATATGAGTAAGATAGTAGCTATGGGTCTAACTTCGAGACAGATGATCTAAGGGTATTCGGGAGGCCAAGCGTGGTTAATTAAAAAGAATTGGATGGTCGAACGAAGATTGGGGGAAATGGTGAAGACTGGAAATAGTACAAGTCAGAACAGATCCAAGAGGATGATCCTTAAAGGATTTATCAATAGCTTCACCGAGGAACCTTGAAGAGGTTCAAGACAAGCTGACCACTGAGCTATCTTCAGGATAGATCCTACACTGGACAACGACAACTCTCAGTTCTAAACTTTGAAACTTCGGTGAACGGTACTTATAGCATTCATGATACATGCATCCATGCAATTTTAACTTATATAATTTTTATGTTAGGTGCTTCAATCTTGTTTTGTGTTAAATTACTTGGAGTAATTGGATATCAATGTGGGCGACATTTATTACTTGCTTTGGGTGCCTTACGTGATTTTAAATTTGGTTTTGCGTGAGTTGCTTGGGAGTATTGGAGACTTCCTTGCTTTATTTTCGGTTAAGAGACGGGGATTCTCTTATTTTTGTTTGAGAGACGGGGTACTCTTTTTGCTTGCGAGAGACGGGGTTCTCTCATTGTTGTTGGAGAGACGGGGTTCTCTCATTGCTGCTCGAGAGACGGGGCTCTCTCCTTGTTGCTTATGAGAGACGGGGAATCTCTCATTGTTTGATTTCAAGCGTGTTTTGAATCCGAGGACGGATTCCTTTTAAGGGGGAGAGATTGTAACGCCCCAGTTTTTCAGTTTTAAATAATGTGGCGTATTTGTTTATAAATTGCGCAAATTAATTATTTAATTATATGATTAATTGTTTATAAATGTTTATATTTGTTTTAAACTATAAACTATTTCTATTTTAATTTAATTCATTTTAATTCTACTTTGATATTTAGTGTTAAATTCTCAATTAGGGTTTCATGTTACCTTAAATATTTCGGTAATTTCGTTAATTAATTTCAACATGTTATTAGTTGGTTTTAATTTAATTAATATGGAATTTAAGTTTAGTAATTTATTTATAACAATATGAATTCGTTCATGCGCTTGAGTGTTCTATTTCTACTTCGTTCTTATATGTAATGATATCGGATTGGCGTGAAAATTTAATATGTCGTAAATATGTGTGTTATGAACATGCCTATATGCTCGGTTTATGTTTTCGGATTTATTTGACGTGTTTACGAATTTATATTGATTTGTGGAACCAAGTCGGGGGCTAACGAGCAATTAGCGCACCCTTGGTTCCGTATGTGATATCTTGAGCTCGGGAATTCGGATTCGAATTCCGACACCTCCGTTGCCTTCGTATCGACGATTCAGAGACAATGGAACAAGCCTCATACCTTTTTGAAATCATTAAGACCTCCGAAATCCAACCGTAACGGACAACTCGTGCAAGAAGAGCTCTTTATGTTGACTAGTCTTCATGGTGGGACCCCATAACACCTCTTAACCTAACCATACCTTAACCATGACTTATCTACCTTGAGTTAAACCCTTTCTCTCCTCTTTAGCTCTGAAAACCGAACCACATATCCCCATTTCCAGCTGCAACTGAAACGAGAGAGGGAAGAAGAGGAGAAGGAAGAAACCCTTGGCCATCCTTTGTGATTTTGAGCTCAAATCACCATTTTTCTTCACCAAATCTTTAAGGTATGAATATTTATGTCTTCTCTACTCTATTATACTTGATTTCATCTCATTACAACATGATTTGGATCAGAATTGATTAGGGTTTGAATTATGAGTTTGGTATGAACTTTTAGGGATTTTTGTTCTAGTGACCTATTTGCTTGTGTGGCTGATTTCCTTGCTTGTAGATGAGTATATGAGCTTGTTTCTTGGCTTATTTCTTTCCTAACTGATAGTATATGATGCTATGAGGATTTCATCTCTTGCTCCTTTTATAAAATTTTGAGTTATGGAGCTTCAAACTTGATGATCAAACTACTTCCCCTGTTTTCGAACTGCTGTGTGAAATATTGTGTTGTTGCTTGATCAAATGGTCTCCATTTCGTGTGAAATTGCTTAGAGTTGATGTACACTCATTGTTATATATGTTAGCATTCATGTTTCAAGTATTTGGATCCATTTGAAGCCTCAAAACCGAAATACATGGCCTGTTTTTATGCATGCTCCATGACAGATTTGTTGCTGTTGCCTATGTGTGGTTGTTGGTCACCCTAATGTGCTTTAAATTGTGCCATTTTGCGTATATATGAAGTATATTAGTTGTTTAGTATGTTAGCATGCTTTCCCCAAAGTTTCAGATCCAAATTCAAGCCCTAAGTACTTGATCAAGGCATGATAGAATCATTAGGGTTCATATGTGCGATTTTGGCGACCCAGTTTTGTTGCTTGGATTCGATGATCTTAACGTGTGATTTAGCCTTTGCACTCTAAATGAAAAATGTTCATAACATGCCAAATATGTTGTATATTAAGTTTCAGAGTATTTGGAGTTCATTTGGTATGCCTTTGGACTGAGTTTGTTTGGGTTCAGTTTTTGCCGGAAAATTTTTAAGTGTGAATAAGTTCTGTACCGTGACACCCCCGTGTCTCATTTACTCATAAGAGTGAGACACGGGCGTGTCACACCTTCTGGGAAGCTCTGTACTGAGCCACGCCCGTGGCTCAGTTTGGCTAAGGAAGGTGACACCCCCGTGTCCCTTCCCCTGTGCAGTCCGTGTTGCTTCCTTTTCGGTTTTTGATTCGTTTCACCTCTTGAATGGCTTTATCTCCTTTTGTGTTGAACTATGAACTTGTTTTAATATATGTTAGGAGTATTATGGTGTAATTTCATGGCTTTTGGATGTGTTATAGGCATGCTTTTACGTAATGCCGTTTATGTGTGTTTATATGTCGCTTATGAATCGCATCACTTATTTTCTATATCATATGACTTCTTCTTGTTGTCAAACCTTGGATATATGCTATGTTATGTAATATGAAGTACGTGGTAGCATTATGGAAGAGCTTGAACATGTTCTATGCTCCTATTTGAGTTCTTGAAATAAATTGATAGGACTTATGAATTGAAGAATTTGAATGATTTATGATCGAACAAGTGAATGAATTGGTTATATGATTTTCATGACTTAATATGATCTTTTTGCCTTCATATCATGCTTATGCATTTCCGTGCGTCATATATGGTTCATTTAGAGTCTTGAGTCTCACGAACACGTCTTGTGGTCTTTTGTACAGTTTGTCTCCAGGGTGGAGAGCTTTTGATCGTTCAGGCACTTGGTGCTCGATCCTTGTTTCTTCACGGTTAAGGTGAGGGTGGTTTTTGTTCTAGCTATGTAACAAACCCTACAACCTTTATGTGAAAAGCTTTGGCCAAAACCTTATGATTATATATATATATGATTTTCAAATGAAGTTATCGAGTAAATTCTTCTGAATTATATGTATGAGCGTTTATAAGCTTAAAAATGGTTTTGCAACGAGGCTATGCTCCAAACCGTGTGTCATCATGCTAGCTACGGATTAGGATGACACGGAGAGGCCCGTGTATAGCATATGCCAAGTTGCACGGTAAGGTATGTTTTCTTATAATATGTATCCTAAGTATGAAAGTAAATGTTTTGGCGAGAGTATGCAAATTGATATGTTCACGGGCCCCGGGACTTAGTATATGTGGCTAACCGAGGAAGCAAGGGCTGACGGGGATCTCATATACTAGTCTCAACCAAACTACGGTGATACCGGCCCCCGCTAGGAGGTTTAGCGGGGAATGGGAGCTGAGTGCCCTTGGGGGAGTCATGAAACCCCATTGGCCTATGATTGAGGTGGTCGGGTCTTGCTAACCCTTCCACCACCCGGAGGAAGAAGGTTGGTTATGATTTACGCCTTTTCTTGTATGTATGTTATGTTATGATTATGCACCGTGCGGGAAGGCCGGGAAACGGATTGCCCAAACGATTATGATTTATGATATATGGTCTGCATGTATTATGATATATCGCATGAACACCTACTTAACATATTAATGATATTTGTCGTACACGGCCGGAGTTTGGTTGGAGATTGTGCACGCTCACTCGTCGAGCCTTATATTTATGTATGATTTATGAAAGTAATGAATTTAATATGAATTAGTCATAAAATCCGAGCATTGACTAACCATTCTCTTGCCCTTTTAGGGAACTAATCCCAAACAAAACCTTGTTCGGAATTTATGACTTGCATGTGCATGTTTTGTATATGTATATCGCTCCTGCTCACTCAGTCTTCTAGAGACTGACCCCTCTCCCTCCCCAAATCTTTTTAGTGTGCAGGGTTGATCTTTGGAGTTTCGGGCTAGGCGGAGGTGTTGGAGTTTTAAGTTGGTCGAGTTAGGTTAGGAGAGTCTTTGCACTCACTCATGTATTGAATTTATGTCTGTATCGATTCTATGGTATTATGAACTTGAATACTTATGTAATCATAATTGAATTGTTTTATTGGACTGTAATTATGAGTTTAAAAGAGGCCTGAAGAGCCAAATTCCGTTTATGGTTGGTATGATTGAACTCTGGCTTTGCTATGCTTTTACTTTGTGGATTGGTATTCGTTGCAGGGTCTAGCTCCGCCTGGCTTAGGAAGGTTTTTATGTTTGTCTCCCGTTCGCTAGGGTTTGATACGGGTGCGGATTTACAATTTCGTTACTCGTGTTGAGCCTTAGTGCGGGGGATGTGGTGCCTCACGTGCGGGGTGCTACAATAATTATGCTTGGTTAATTGATAATTATGGCCTATGTGATGCTTCTTGGTACTTAATTGCTCAAACATGATTGTGTAACTCCACGCCCTATATGAATTGAACTTGAAATAATTGAATGATATGAATACATGATTCCTTGATATGAATTTCACCTCTTAGGTATTTATTAGTTTTCATACATGCTAAGTGTCACTTGATTGCTAGTTTATTTATTTACATGAGCATGGCCGTGCCTTATACTTGGTCTCATATTGAGTCCCGTCTCACGAGTTCCCGTTATTTCCTTTCTTGTCCAGTTTTTCTCCTGGGCGGAGATCATTGATTGTTTGGGCAGTTTCTTGTATCCTTGTCTTGTTCCGTCACTCGTCAGGTGAGGTTTAGTTTCTAGATATATAGAACTATACAACCCTATGTGATGTTTTCGGCCAAAATGTATATTTATATCTATAGTTTTCCAAATCTAAAATGATTGCAAGCAAGCCATGTTATTATATTTAATCAAGCAAGCCATGTTATTGTATTGAATCAACCATGATTGGGCGAGTATATTGTTCACTGTGGGCCCGAGGGTAGTGTATTGAGCCAACCGGGAAAGCAAGGGCTAACGGGTAACTCTTGCACTATCCTCACCATGTTGGGATCACTTCTGAATCCACCAGGAGATTTGGTGGAGGAAGAAATCTCGTGCGTGGGAGTCATGTTCCCGACGTACACCATGATTGGATGGTTGGGCCTTGCAAGCCAACCATCACTCGGAGGAAAAAGGGTTCATGAAACTGCTACTTGTGCACTGTAATGAATTACATGATCACCCTTGAGTGTAAACAAAAGCATGTATTGTTCACTAGTGGGAGAAAGGTTGGAGACTGCCCTCACTCGTCGGGCAACGGATTGAATAGAATTTCTAATGACTATATTGTTAAATTGGATTAGTTGTAATCTCGGGCGACAAAGTATTCTATTCTTAAACTTATATCGTTTCTTTCATAAAATCTTACCCGAGATTATGGCTTGCATGGTAATTGTGCTAATATTTATTTATAAGCCCCTCACTCAGTCTTTCATAGACTGACACCTCACATTTTCAGGTTGTAGGTTGCGTGCTAGGCGGGATTGAGTCGGTCTTTATTTTCGGGTCTAGCATCATTTCATGTACATTAGTGAGGCATATACGGTTTTGTAACTTGGTATTTATGTATATTATAACTTGTCCTTAGAAGTGCTTATATATATTGAAATGTTGGTCTCAAAGATGTTATTGATGAAATGCATGTATCTTATGCTTCCGTTTTAATGTTATGCATGTTGGTATTTACTTGAGGGTTAGTCCCGCCTAGCTAGTTAGATTGTTTTTTTTATTGTCTCCCGTTCGCTATAGGCTTGATTCATGTATGGGTGCTCGTTCCATATGTGGATTGAACTATAGTGCGGGGGATGTGGCTACCTAGCGTTCCGGGTGCTACATCCTAAGGTGGTATCAGAGCCCGGTTGTAAAAACGCTGTTCTAATGTCGTGTCTTGTGAGTCTAACTCATACGACATCGGAATAATTGATAATTTAACAGTCATGCATCTTATTTGAACTTACCTGAACATCTCTGAATTTCTTGATTACTTGTGCATGATATTGATTCGTGTCATTACTTGTTGATTAATTGACCTTTTATGGCTTCGAAATGTATATGTTCAACGTGTCTATTTAAACTTTTGTAGAAATTTTATGTGTTAACGTGGTTTACTTTAAATTTTGTTGATTTATTTATTTCATTTTGTATCAAATTCACATATTTGATATCAATTATGTGGCATGAGCATATACTAACCGCATGCATTTAGTCTTGAATTGATTTTGATTTATAGGCTATGAAGATCATATCAAACCATGGTCAATTTCCATGACAACAATGAATTATCTCCAATCTTACGTTCAACCATGGAAGATGCAAGAAATGTACCCAGATTATATATGGGAATTTGGGAGTTGTGGTTTTTCTAACGGAGCTCTGGTTTGAGTAATAAGATCAGGAATACCAGAAACAATTGTGAGAATAGCTTACAGGTTCAATGGAAGTTGGTGGATACTTGATAAGATGATGGTAAGGGTGATGTGGTGTCTACAACTGGCAAGTTTAACACTCACACATTTATATTGTATCAGCCATTTCATCCGAATTTCGTAGGATCATTTATTTAAGAGAAAAATGAAGAAAGTCTCGAAGATGTTTTAGGGTCAAGGTTTCTATCAACAAGGAGGCAATGATCTTCATGAAAATTTACAGTAAAGTGGAATCAGGATTGATAAACAACACAGATTATCTAACTCAGGAAAGAAGTCAAGGAAAATATAGAGAAAAGCTATAAATCGGGGATTAGATGAATACAAAAGAATGAAGAGACTAAGAAGAAGGGAATTGAGATCACTTTAGGCTTCGAGTGAAGAAAAGGCGGATTAGAAGGAGGTAAAGAAAACGGCCAACATAGTGACTTCAAGTCCATGCAAAGCCGAAATATTAAGGGTTCTACTTTGGACGAGTTGGAATTTATTTTCCAAATTTAAGCCGAATTGTTGTGAAAGAGGTCGAATTGAGAGATATGGAGCAACAAATGGAAACGGTAAAGAAAGACAAAAAGCTTTTGGAGCAAGGTTACGTGCTCAAGTATGAATAATTGAAAGATGAGTTCGTTCAACCCTTCACCTCATAAAAAATAAACCGAGGAATCTTCGATCAAAGTAATAACTATGATGAAGACCCAGATAACCTTTGGAGATTAATTCTTTGAGAAATGTAAGGTATCAACTTCACAGATGTGGAATAATTTGTGTAACATCCAGATGGTTCGGATTTCCAGGTACGCCGTGACGAGAGGGTTTGATGCGCTTTAAATTATTTAATTACGTATTTGAGTGTTATTTTAATGCTTTTATGATTATTTGAAATTATATGAAATTAATTGATTATATTATGAACTTTGAATTTTAAAAGTTTAAGTTTGCATGCTCGTAATTTGCTCGTTAGGTGTCGGAATTCAATTCCGTTTTTTGTGAAATTTTGATATGTGTGATATATGCGAGTTATGAATATGTTTTCATGCTCGTTTGATGTTTTTGGGTTCGTTTTTCAAGGTTTTAAACCTTTGGTATTTGACGAGGGACATGATGGCCTAACTAGCTTTAGTGCACCTCGTGTTCCGGAGGCCATAAGTAGAGGTCCGGACTTCGGATTCGAATTCCGGAATATGAGTTGGACTCACAACGAAGAAAGGAAACTTTTGAATGAGGTTTGGTATTTTTCTAAGCCCATTTGAACCCTCATTTTTTGCCCGGAATGCGCAGTATGCACCAAAGCCACCATCTTTGACTAGTCTTGTACTTGTGTGCCCAATTTAACCTTACCTAAGCCTTAACCTTGGTTTATATAACCTTAATTCGTCCCTCTCTCTCCCTTATCAGCAGAATTTCGATCCACACACCCCCAAGAGAGAGGAAAAAGCTGCTGCAATGGAGAAGAAGAAGAGAAAGAAGAAACCCTTCTCCATGGCTTGTGATTTTGAAGCTTGATCTCTTCCATACTTCATGAACTCTTGAAGGTAAGTAGATTTTCGAATTCTCCATGATTATATGATGAATTTGATCTATGAATTTCATGTTTTACTTGACATTTAATTTGAGTTTGGGGCTATGCATGAATAGGAAGGGTTAGAGGTCATTTCTTGCTTCTTTGCCTTAGCTTGAATTTGTGGCTGATTTGATGCTTCTTTGGTGATTATATGAACTTCTTTGCTTCCATTCTTGATCTATACTTCATGCTATATGTGTTAGGGTTGATTCTCCATTGATAACTTGAATGAAAGGTTGAATTTTTGGGCATGAAACTGGAAATTTCGAACTGCTGCAAACTGCTCTTTCTTACCGAACTGCTGTCATGTTTTTTAGGTTTGTTTGATGAAATCTTGCATCCAATTTCGTGTATTAGTGCATGGTTATGTGTTATACATGTTTCTCTATGAATATGTTCTGTTTTGCCTCGATTTGATGCTTCATTTCAGCTTCAAATGTGAGAATATAATCTGCTCTTCCCGGTTTGAACTGCTGTCAGAATTTTGCTTCGTTTGATGACTTTTTTAGCTTCATTGCGTGTGGTATTGCATGAACATGAATTATATGAGTTGCTCTACATGATAGCTATGTGTTTATAAGCTTTTATGCCCTTATTTCATGCCCCTTTCCAGCTGCGTATGTGAGCTTGAACATGACTTAACTTCTTTCCTTCCTTGCAATGTTTTGTGTGGTTGTTTTGATGCTCAAAAGATGATCATATGAACTTGTTTTGATTCCTTTTTGATACACGATACTTGTTAGATGTGTTATGGATGAATTCTCTTTGAAACCCTTTGATGAATTGTTGAGTTTTGAGCTTGGAAAACTGCTGCGAATCTGCTCCTTTTTCAACCGAACTGCTGTCATGATTTTAAAATTGGTTTGGTGATTACTTGAGCTCCATTTCGTGTGGCATTGCATGGACATGAAGTATTTGAGTTTCTTTACATGTTAGCTAGGTGTTTTCAAGCTTTTATCCCCTGTTTTAGCCTCAAACTCGAAGAAAATGGCCTGCTTGATTTCATGTCTTCCCTTGCTTCGTTTTCTTGCATGATTGAGATCAGATTTGTTGCCGCGTGTTAGGGCCTGATAATGTTATGCTTTGGTGATGATTTGGTGTTGAATTCATGCATGTTATGTGTGTGTTTGAGACCTAAGAAATCCTCTAAGAGCTGCTGCGAAAATGCCCTGATTTTGCCTTTGAAAATGTTGTTGCGCCAAAAATCGTTTTTCAGAAATTTGAACTGGACACGGCCGTGTCCAGTTTGTGCAGACTAGTGACACGGACGTGTCAATAGTTCGAGATGGGCTCCTGATTTTATTTAATTCGGATACGGCCGTGTCCGTTTCCTTTGTGTTTTGGACATGGCCGTGTCATGTGTCACGGTAGCGCCCAGGGGGAGTTTCTTTCATCGTTTTGTTGCTTTTCTTTGCCTTCTATTGTCTCGTTTGTGACCTGTATGCATTATTAGCTTAATGTATTACGTGTTAACTTGTGTATTATGAATTTATGACTTGATTTATGTGCTCGTTTTCGAATTATGACTTCATATGTGAGATAGGCTCCCATAACGTGCGTGTGTGACTTCATGCCTCGTTTATATACCTTGCATGATCAATCTTTGCTCCTTACATGATATGAATGCTTTGATAACATGTTGTATGATATGATATGTTTGTTATATGAAACCTTTGAATTCGTTTGACGTGATTTATGAGACTTATGATTAAATATGAACGCGTATGCATTATATGTCAATTTATTAAGCTTCATACGCATCACTCGCATTCATATGTAATTGCCGAGCGTTAATATGGTTCATTTTGAGTCTAAGTTTCCCTCTTTCTCTTTGATTTGCTCTTAGGTTCGTTCCGTTGTTGAGGAAGTGGTTCGCTTGACTCCTTTTGGCCCATTTTGTTCGGTTTGGTCGACAAGGTGAGGTTTTCTTTCTTTTTAGTCATGATGACCTAAAACCTTATTTGTGTTTCGATCCCACATGCGACTTATATATATGTATATATATAGATATATGTTTGATAAGTATTTTGTGGGATTTATCCCGTTTGTCAAGAGGCTTTGAAAAACGCTTTTATATGTATATAAGCTCTATTTTCATTTACTTTGAAAAGCTTTGATAAGTATGTGTGAGTGTAAGCGTGGCATGACTTGTGGATAAGCTTCGTATGGTAAGTGTGATAAGTGTAAGTATATGTGTAAGTGTATGTTTGGGCCCTGAAGTTGTATGTAAGGGAGACCCGGGACGGCCATAGGGTCACCGGTTGCAACCCCTGTATACTTCTCCACCAAATGGAGACTTAGCCCATCCTCGGGAGGTCGAGGGGAAGACGGGTCTTCTTGAGCCGGCGGTGTGCTACGTGACCCGTCGAAGGAGCGGGCGGATCCCCCGTCTCATTAAGTTTATAAGTGGGGTTTCAAGAGGGGCACATCTCTTCCCAAAATGGTGTAAGGGTGGGATTGATTTATGATTCATTTGTTTTCATTTCGCCTTTGCTTATGGAATAAGTGGGTTGGAATTTAAGCTTTCGGTACGTTATGTTTCGTTTATGGTTGTGAAATAGGGGTGGATTTCTAAACTCTAAAACTTGACTGAATTTAGCCTACAGGCCCAAACTTCTTTCTTTATATATATTATCAATGGTTAAATGTTTTAGAATGCAAAAACCGCGCCCGGCTCATGAACCCCTTTCAGCTTTGTACATGCTTTGCTCTTCTGTATATGTATTGGTGCGTGTGTTAGCCCCCTCACCAGTCTCTAGGACTGACCCTCATTATTTCTCTCTTTTTCCCCCTTTGATTTCAGTTTGCAGGTGCCCGTTTTGAGGTGTTGGATCTAGGCGGTTGTCTTTGAGTCGAGGTTGAGGATAGCTCGAGTCACATGCATTTTATTTTGTTTTCTTTATCTATTTTGCTAATTTTGAAATATGTATAAGTTATGGATTTAAATTTGAAATTTTAAGGGTTTGTATAACTTGGCTTGCTTTATTGGATATATCTTGGGTATACATGTCTGTATTTGGTATTCTGGTGCTTCCGCATTCGTTATTATTTTTGTCTCCGCACTCTGAGCAGGGTCTAGACCGCCTAGCTTAGGTTATTTTTTCTTTGTTTGTCACCCGTTCGCCATGGCTTGATACGTGGACGAAGTCCCCATTTCGTTTCATATGTTGGGCTATGGTGCGGGGAATGTGGCGCCCTTCACTCCGGGGTGTTACATCCTTAAGTGGTATCAGAGATCTTGGTTGCAAAACCGGAGCTCTCGTGTCGTGTTGAGTTTGTCTAGGTCGCTCGGATTAGGATTACATCTTTGTTGGCATTCACTACATCACTTATGTGAATTATTTGACATTATTTGTATTAATCGTTCACACAAACATGTACTGAAAACCCCGCATGCATCGATTTCTTTTTGGAACTATATTTTATTTCAGGATACTCCTTTGATATCAACCAATATTACCGAGAAAAGAACAAGAGAGACAGGTATTTTCGAGCTACAAGGGGCTTGGGGATTTTTATCTTTGGAAGCAATTTGAAACGAGGATATCAAGGCCAAGTTCTAAGTGATCAAGAGAATGGAGTGGAGATTTGAAGAACCCGAGAGGAATTCTTATGAGGGAGTTCTATTCGAGAACTTTATACAAGTACCTCCCTCGCGAGTTGAAGATAGAGAGTTTTAAAGAATTGGAAGATCGTGGATAACAAGAGATGGCCAAACTAAAGGATTCAACTACTGTGACATGTTCAATGCATGCCTAAGCACGTGCATCATATGTTGCATTAGTTTAATTTGACTTTTATTTACGTATGTTATTATAATTGTTATTCGAGATTTTATATTTGATGTGCCAAGTACATTGTTTAAATTATTTAAATTCCTATATTTATATGCATTTCTTTAATTAATTTAATTGTTCCAAGATGATCCGTCTTTAATTAATTACGAGTGTGATACGTGCATTGGTATTTTAACCCAACATGCATTACTTAGTGTTTAATTGTTAGGATGCTCTCCTCTCTCTATCCATCTTATGTTTCCATGATTGCATCAACTTGAGTCCTACCGAATCAAGGGGGAAAAGGAATATTTCTGTGTCATCTGTCATCACTGTTTTGCAATTGGGAATATTCGGTGTTATTCGAAGTCCGGTTATATTTTGAGAATTCACTGTTACCCGTTGATCCATGATTTTTGTCTATTCTGGAGTTTGCTCAGGATCGAGGAAACTTGTTATTCCTGTGTTGCCATGTTTTCCTCAGTCATCATAGGAAAGTTTTGAAAAGGTGGACAATCCAATCCAAACTTCGAGGGAAATTGAAAGAAGAGAATCCTCGACTTGAGAAGGGGTGGAACAAATTTAAGGAGTTAAACAGAAATTTTATTTTACTTTATTTTCTTAAGGGGGAGAGCCGGCCGGGAATCAACTTAAAGTCGATACTTGGACCCCATTTGAGATTGGAAATGGAATATTCAGGTGGAAATGTGTTAGAAGAGCAAGATGAGTTAACTGTCAATAATTGAAACTTCGAACCGTGGTGGTAGAAATGATAGGATAAATTGAGAATAATTTTGATAAGGGTAAGTGCTTCAAGAAATAGGAAGAAATGGGTATTCTAAGAGATGACGTTGGATATCTAGAGAATACTTGGTAATTGGCGGGACAAGATGGCGCAAAGAATCAGTGATGGTAACTTTGGGTGCAAGATTAACATCGTTGGTTTTCTTTTGGGAACCATGCAAATTTAATCTTTCGAGGGTGCAAGGATATTGAGGTGCAATGTGTTTTAAGCCTTAAAGAATTTTTAAGAATTGAAGATGAAAATATTAGGTAAAGAAATTTGATCGGGTTCTCATATTCCAAGATAAAAGTAAGAGTTCGTTTCATTGAGCGTTGAAAGGGGTTAAATTGGGAGGAAAGCTTAACATGAATAAGATGGATTACCAGCTTGTTGAATTTTCCATGAAGAACCAGAACAACTATGAAGATTAAAGACTAGAACTTGAACCGTTAACTGAATATTTGAGCATCCAAGAAGGTGGATTATAATTTATGATGAGGTTAAGTATGAATGAGGGAAAGAACGAGTTAATTAGGTTGAAACCAAGTATACACTTGAGAGTTAAATTTCAGATTGTGATATTAAGCAGGATAAATAGTTTCAGCTTTGGGTAAAGATTGAGTGGTTAACAGAAGATATACTTCAGGCACTTTAGACATGATAGTACGGTGAAAAGAAATCTCAATCGAGGACTCAAGTATTCAACCGAATTATCACAATACCAGAATTCCAATTCACGGTGAACGGTACACTTAAACACGTATATCACCTGCATCATGTATTTTATAATTGTCATACATGATTCCTTGCGATTTGTTAATTTCTTTTATATGAATGGCAGTTGACGTAGTTGGTGTTTCTATTTGATTCTTACGTGGTAACTGTGTGAATGTTTATTTAATTGTTCTTTCGGTTTTTGTTTTATGTGTTTGAGAGACGAGGTTCCCTCGCTGTGTGTTTGAGAGATGGGGTTCTCTCACTATGTGCTTGAGAGATGGGAAAGATGGGGGACTCTCATCATTACTTGCTACTTGTTTAAACTTGTTCTAGTGGCAGATTAAATTTTCTCTCGAGTGTGTAGATTCCGGTGAGTGAGGGTCGTGATTTGACAGTATTGGAAGGACCTTGTTGATTGAAGATCTCTTCCGAACTAATCCCTGACGGGGAGTTACTAACCCGCATGGGATAAACACAGTAGAGTTACCAAATTCCAGGAATTCGAGACAGTGGATCCAGGGACTAGATCCTCTTAAGGGGGAGAGAATTGTAATGCCCCGATTTTGGTTATTCTGGTACGCATGAAACGTGCGAGTTTTCCGAGAGTTATGGTTTATTCTAATTCTTTCATTTATTAAATTCCTACGTATCATGAAAATTATATGAATTATATTTCAACCTGTTTACATGAAAATATGTGAAAGTGTTGTTAATTCGTGAATTATTGTATGATTCGTAATTTCTTGATACATGAATTAATTTCTGAACATGTCTTATTTGATTAATTGTCTTTAATTTATCATTTTCCATAACTTAAGAATTATTATATGATTTATTTCTCATTGAGACGTGAAATAATTACCGAACGTCACTTAATTGCCTATGTGTCCTTAATTAATTATTCATTTAAATTAGAGGACTTCATTGCATGAACCATTCTTGGCCTTAATTAATTAGTTTTCATAATTTAAGGACTTAATTTCATTAATGCGAATTGGATTTAATTGATTATCTTCCATGAGATAGAACCCAATTGCATTGCTTTAATTTCTTGAGGACTAAGTGGCAATTTCCCTTTCTTTTCCCCATCTTGTGATCGATATATCTTATACATACAAACGTATACATACATTTTATTCTTCCTTCCTCATTCAAGAAACAAGAGAATCATCTCTTCCTCCCTTTCTCCATATCGGTTGATTCAAGGAAGCTAGGAGGCAAGATTTTTCACCCAATTTCGTCAAGGAATCAAGCTCCATATCTTCATCTCTTCTTTCCCCTTCATTTCTTCTTTCATCCATGGTAAGATCAAGAATGTATCTTTGATGATTCAGGAAGTTTGATTAGGGTTTGTAACTCTTTTATATTCCATGTTTAAATATGAAGCTTGTATGATGATTTGAGATGATTTCCCACAATTATAACTTGAGTCTCGTCTCATGAGTTCCCGTTATTTCCTTTCTTGTCCAGTTTTTCTCCAGGGCAGAGATCATTGATCGTTTGGGCACTTTCTTGTATCCTTGTCTTGTTCTGTCGCTCGTCAGGGGAGGTTTAATCTCTAGATATATAGAACCATACAACCCTATGTGATGTTTTCGACCAAAATGTATATTTATATCTATAGTTTTCCAAATCTAAAACGATTGTAAGCAAGCCATGTTATTGTATTGAATCAAGCAAGCCATGTTATTATATTGAATCAACCATGATTGGGCGAGTATATTGTTCACTGTAGGCCCGATGGTAGTGTATTGAGCTAACCGGGAAAGCAAGGGCTGACGGGTAAATCTTGCACTATCCTCACCATGTTGGGATCACCTCTGAATCCACCAGGAGGTTTGGTAGAGGAAGAAATCTCATGCGTAGGAGTCATGTTCCCGACATACACCATGATTGGATGGTTGGGCCTTGCAAGCCCACCATCTCCCGGAGAAAAAAGGGTTCTTCAAACTGCTACTTGTGCACTGTAATGAATTTCATGATCGCCCTTGAATGTAAACTAAAGCATGTATTGTTCATTATTGGGAGAAAGCTTGGAGACTGCCCTCACTCGCCGGGCCACAGATTGAATAGAATTGCTAATGACTATATTGTTAAATTGGATTAGTTGTAATCTCGGGGGATAAAGTATTCTATTCTTAAACTTATATCGTTTCTTTCATAAAATCTTACCCGAGATTATAGCTTGCATGGTAATTGTGCTAATATTTATTTATAAACCCCTCACTTAGTCTTTCATAGACTGACACCTCACATTTTCAGGTTGCAGGTTACGTGCTAGGCGGGATTGAGTCGGTCTTTATTTTTGGGTCTAGAATCATTTCATGTACATCAGTGAGGCATATACAATTTTGTATCTTGGTAATTATGTATATTATAACTTGTTCTTGGAAGTGCTTGTATATATTGAAATGTTGGTCTCAGAGATGTTATTGATGAAATGCATGTATCTTATGCTTCAGTTTTAATGTTATGCATGTTGGTATTTACTTGAGGGTTAGTCCCGCCTAGCTAGTTAGATTGTTTTCTTTATTGTCTCCCATTCGCTATAGGCTTGATTTATGTATGGGTGCTCGTTCCATATGTGGATTGAACTATAGTGCGGGGGATGTGGCTACTTAGCGTTCCGGGTGCTACACATTCAACCAATTTGAATTCACAAGAGATAAGTCAAAGGGACTTTGATCAAGGTAATAACTATGGTGAGGAGTTCGGATAACTTTTTGAGATCGAAAGTGGGGAAAGAAATCAAGATACCGATTCCATGGATGTAGAAGAATTTGGGCTCAAGAATCAAGAAATTGTGGACCATGGAGACACGCAAGTCGATACAAGAAACTTTGAAGGTTCGGAAAACCGTGGGTAAACAAGAGATGATTAACAAATTCGAGACAAGCCCGTAATTGAAGAAATTAAGAACAAGTTGCCGAGCTAAAGCTTAACGCTACGGTGACAGGTGTATTACATTCATGGTACGTGCATCATACATCGCTTTAAATTATTTAAATTGCTTTATTTATATGCGTATCTCTAATTGATATAATTTCTCCATCGTGTTGCATCTTTAATTGTTTATGTGACACCCCGATTTGTCGACCGTACAGGTACGCACGCTACACGTGTGAGTTTTGAGATTTAGGATTATTTAATTCCTTTTTCGCTATTTATTTGTGTGATTTGATTTATTTTAAATTTGGATACTTGTGAACTATGTGATTTAAATTCTTTCATTTGTGAATTTGATTTCGTGAAATATATGTTTAATTTTCCCGAGCATGTTTATATGTTTAATCTTTCATGATTGAGCTTAATTGTCCTTGATTAACACCCTATTTAATTTGTGTACTTAATTAGCATTTGACTTGGACTTAATTGTAACAACTATAAATTGGGGACCTAATTGCATACATTTAAATTCTTGGAGGACATTAGAGCAATTTTCGCTTTTCTTTCATCTACACTACACGATGTAAACACATACACACATATACATTTTCATCTTCATTCCATACCCAAGAGCAAGGCAAAACAACTCCATCTCTTTCTGTCCCTCCAATCTCAATCCAACAAGGAAGCATAAGCGAAGGTTTTTTATCCATTTTATCAAGAATTTGAAGCTCAAGACTTTCCCTTCTCCTTCCCCATCATTTCTTCCCTCAAGGTGAGCTATATGTACATGTCGAAATTTTTTGAGATTTTGTTAGGGCTTTATGGTTTATGGATATTTATGAGTTTATATGAAGTAAATGAGTTGTTAGTGAGTTGCTTTGATCATTCCTAATTTGAGTTTCATGAAGTTTGAGCATGAGTGACCGCTTGTATATTTAAGGGTTTCTTGAATGAGTTTGATTGGATTGAAGCTTGGATTCTTAGCTCTTTTGTTGCTTAAGTGAATATTTGATGTTTATTTATGTATTTGAACTGTTTTCTTGCTGTTGGAACGTGCAACTTTGGCTTGCGGATGGGTTTTTCACCATCCCCTGCTCTGCCCTGTTCCAACTTTTATTGTTAGGCTGCGACACCCTTTCAACTGTTTTTCTTCGTGACCGTGACTCAGGGGCAGCTTTGGGTTTTGGGTGTCCGTCACACCCACGATGCTTTTTGAACTAAAAGTGGGCGCTATCGTGAGACCTTGTCAGTGAGCGCTTCTGGACCCCGTCGCTCTCGCGACGTTAGTCCAGTGGCCGGTTCTGCCTGTCCATCGCGCTCGCGACATGTCCTAGTTATTTTTTGGGTACGGCCGCGATGTCTTGGCAGTGAGTTCCCCTGCTAGTTCATCGTGCCTACGAGGTTTTCTGCCGTAGCTGTGACGTCGCCTGGCGCGACCGCGACCGCTTAAGACGCGGTCACGACGCTGCCCTGTTTGTTAAGTTTTTCCAGCCTTGTTTTATACTTTATTTACTTTCCGTTGCTTTCTCTGATGCCTGATTAGAACTTATATGATTTTATTATGATTTAATTCTTGTTAAAGCATACATGGGACATTAATTGTGCACAAGAACTTGTTCATGATATAACCTGACTTCATCATCATGTAATTTCATTTTATTCTGTTACCGAGCATCGTACTTGGTTTATATTGAGTCGAGTCTCACCCGTATCCTGTTTTCCTTGTTCAGAGAGTTCTCAGGAGGGCGACAGGCCAGCCTTGTAGGGTTCGGGGAGTCCGTTTTGCTTATTTTAGTTCGGTGCAGGTGAGGAGTTGTTACGATCTATGTAATATAAACCCTACAACCTTCTTATGTGTAATTTGGCCAAAAACATAGATATATACTTGTTTTCAAATGTTAAATGTTTTCAAAATATACCTGAATTCCTGATCCTGTCCTGTTTTGGCGAGACTGTTACACTTCCTGGGGCCAAGGGCCTTGTGTATCAAGGGAACCGAAAAAGCATGGGGTAACGACCACCTCTTGCATAAGTCCAACCTGTTCGGACCAACCCGGACATTCACCAGGAGGTTTTGTGAACCGATGGGATTCCGGCCAATGGGATTCATGTACCCATCGATCACCTTATCTTGGGTGGTAAGGGCTAGCTACCCGAACCACCAACCCGGAGGAAAAAGGAGTACCTGTGCACCTGAATCAGATTCTGTAACAAGTGAAACTTAATTATTGCATGATCACTTAATAATTATCTTGTACACAAAAGGACTAAGGTTGGAGAATGCTCACTCGCCGAGTAACACATCACTTATCCTGATTAAACTTGACAGTTGTAATTCCATATATTGATGTCCCATGTTTTCAATCGTTCTTTGAAAACCTTACATGGAATTATGGCTTGCATGATCTTTACTGGTTTATATATATTACTTATACCTTTTCACTCAGTCTTGTAGAGACTGACCCCTCCCTTCTTTGTCCCTCAGGTTCCCTTGCAGGCGTAGCTAGGCGGGAAATTGCATTTTCCTAGTGTAATTTCGAGTCTAGCTAGGTTACACTCATGCCTTGTACCACACACTCATATCTACTTTTACTTTCTATTATATTTGAGGCCGTGTGGGCCGAATACTCCTACTTGTGATTTGTACGAACTTTGTATTATATTTTGGATAACTATCTACGATTATGCTTTCGCACTCCTGTTATATTCCTGTGTCTTCCTGTTGGTTATTTGTTTGTTGGTACAGGGTTGGTCCCACCTAGCCAGGGTTCGTGTCGTGTCTCCGTTCGCTATGATTGGACTTGTATGCGGACTATATTCGTATATGTGTTTGGTCATAGTACGGGGGATGTGAGGACCCACGCAAGGGCGTCACAATTTGCAAGTGTACTACGTGCATTGACATCTTAACCCGACATGCATTTTAGTGTTTGCTTAATAGGAAGTTCCTCCACCTCACCTATTAACCATTATTTCAACAAAGCCAAATTCGAATCAAGATAAGAAGAAATAATTGGGTTGCAAATTGTGGATCAAAAGGAAAGAGGAAATATCGAGGCTCGAAAATTAGAACTGGAGGATGGAACAAAGGAAGTAGGTTACTATCCCTACCAATCACTTCAAAGTGAATGTGAGTGAGATCACCGGACATGGGGCATGCCTAGAACCATTTATACCGGGGAAGCTACGATGAAGAAGTTGGGAATCTCCTATTCCAGGAACGGTAGAACAAGTTTAAGGAATTGAGAATAGAACTTTTAAGGGGGAGAGCTTGATAGGGAAATAAATTGAAATCATGGTTGTCCTCGAACGAGTCACTCTTAGAAGGAACAATGGAAATACAATAGTTAACAAGTAACGAGAATTCTGTTAGGAATAGTTCCCTAGAAAGTCGATTGTATATCCGTTTTGTGCTTTTCGTTATTGTAATCACAGACAATCTTTGAATAAAATAACGAATTGAGGCAACACTTCTTTATATGCTTTTGTTTGGTATGCGTTTACTTTAGCTGTGCATGTATGAGAACTCCCCTAATCCTGATGACTTTAGGACTCTACCATTTAGGTGAAATGGTTCATGAAACGAACCCTATATCACATAAGTCATGATTAGTAAAATACTCCAAGCCGGTGAGTCCTACAGACAGTGGGAGTGTCAACCTGACTCCTCTAAGGCTTGCTTGTGGGATCACGCCCTTAAGAAGGACCACCTTGTTTTATGGAGGTGCAAAGTGTATAGTTGATACGTGCGTGATACATGAGGGTGCTTACTTCCATAAGTAAGTTAACTGAGGTGCCCCGTGTGAGAAGATTCCTAAATGGGAAAGGAAGTTTCTATTTCAGGAAAGGGAAACTTCCAGATTAGGAAATATCTCACGAGTCATTGATGTGATTAATTGATCCTTAGACTTGAGGTTCCTTGTCACTTTATGAGTTAACTCTGGAGTCTTAGGTATAAGCTTTAAAGGGTGTCGCCTTAGACAACTGATTCAAGGCTAATGCTGGGGTTGCACAAATGACTCATGAAAGTGAATGAGAATCAAGAAAGGACCTACACTTGCATTTGCAAGGTGATCTCTTATTGTGTAAGTCATTCATATGCCATATAGAGTCCTTGGCCAAGGCAGTAGATCAAGACATCAAGAAAAGAGTTTCTTGGATTGAGATCAAATGGATATGAAATGCACTTAGCTTTAAGACCAGATTATTAGGGTTCTGATTATTCCCTTACCCTAGATCTTGATTGAGGGATAGTAAGTAGGAGGATTGTATCTCACATGAATCAATGGCTTAAAGGTTATATCGAATCGAGACATTCCAATTCAGCTAGGGGTTAAACACCTGTTGCTAGACTATGGTCGTTTAATCTGTGGACTGATTAATTCATTAGTGAATTAAATAATTAGGGTCACTGCTAATTGAATTGAGAACCTAGAGGATCACACAAAACAACTTGGTTACATGAGTTGAGGCTTTGAAATGATTAAACGAGTTAATCAAGTCAAGAGGGTTCCACACGTGTGAAACATACGTGTGGGTCACGTGAGTGACACGTGTACACCACACGTATATAATTATTTATTAAATAATTAATGTGTTAATTATTTAATAGACTTTGGTTTAATTTTGAATTAAAATGAAAGTCCTATTTTGGAGAAATTATTCTATTTAATCAATTGTGAATTAATTAATTAGATAAATAAGTTATTTATTTATTAAAGTATAATATTATCCAAAAGGGTTTGGATATTTTAGCTCTCTTAAAAGTTGATTTGAATTAGAATTCAAAATCAAAGTTTAAAATTACTTGATGATCAAGTAATAAGAGAGAGGGACCAAATCCTTAGTCCATAAGGACTAGGATCGGCCGCCCCTCTCCTATATATAGGGGAGCTCGAGCTCCTCTTAGGGCTGATCGATTTTCTTTTGGTTCATGTGTTGAACACCATCCTTTTTCCAAAGATCAAATAAACCCTAGGTCAAGCCTAAACACTAACTAGAGAACTAGCATCATTACTAGTTAGATTGTAGTCAAGTTGGTGGACTATCTCTAGAGAGCTTCAAGTTAGAAGTTTTGAAGATTCGAGCTTTACCAAGGAGAGGGGATCAAGCCGCGAGAAGAGTGTTCTTGGGTGGCTTGAAACACTTCAAGAAAGATTATTGAAAAGTAAGTTTCTAATCTCTACGAATTCGGATTCACGATTGCGAGTTTCGATCCTTTTTGTTGGAAAATTTTAAATTTTCGCTGTTTTCAGATTCCTGTTTTCCAACAAATTCTACAAAAGTGGCAAGAGATGAAATGGGAGATCTACCACTCAATGCAATTCCAAAACCGAGGTGGATGAAGCTTCGAGAATAATATCTTAAGAAATAGGTACTTCGAGAAATCAAGATATGGATTCAAGGAACGCTTGGGATTTGGAACGACAAGATTTAGTAAAGGATGGTCGATGGTAACTTTAGTTGTAGAATCAACACCGTTGATCTCTTACTATAGGACGTACAAGCATAATTCTCCAAGGTTGAAAGGATCGTGTATAGTTTAACGTGTCTCATGCCTTGGGGATAATGGGAGCATGAAAGAATTTGCAAGAATTTGGTAAGGAGGGTGTTGGATAAGAGAAGACGATCAAATCATCATAGGCCGTGATGGATGGAGTGAGAGTCAATTGAACCGAGTGTTGGAAGTGGAATATCTAAGAGAAATTGTAACATGAACAAGATGAGTTACCAGCTCGTCAGTCGTTTTTCCATGATGAACCGAGAACGCTTCTAGGATTGGAGACTATATTCGAGCTACTAGAAGATTAGGTCGAGCATCCAAGGTGGTTGAATACAATTTGTGGTGAAAAACGAGTTGATTGGGTTAAGGCTAAGTGCACACTTAAGAGTGGAACTTTGTAATGTGAAGTTTAGTAACGATGGAAATCGATCGTGGAATGAAGACCGAGTGGTCATTGAAGTATCGAACACATCGGGCATTTCAAAGCATGACACTATGGATAGAGGAATCTAAAACAACGGATAAAGTGTGGAATTTAGACCATGACAATGGAAGATTTCCAAAACAATGGTGAACGATACATTTAAACATGCATATCACGTGCATTACGCATCTTTTAATTATTATTGTCGTATGTGTTGTCTATTTGTTGTTAGTAGCCTTTTTGGTAGGACTGTAAATGGATATCAGAAAATTCGATATCCGTTCACATCCGAATTCGTTTAAAGAGGATATTATCCGTATCCGTTCAAAGAGGATATTATCCGTATCCGATTATAGACATCCAAATTTTAAACGGATAAGGATATGGTAATGACACATCCGATCCGTTTAACATCCGATCCGTTTATATATCCGTTAGATATATCCGTTATCCGTTATCCGTATCCGATAACATATATATCTATATATTTTTATACCTTGATGAAACATATATTAATTTATACATTATATAATTATTTGAGAATTATAAAAAAAAAAAATAGACGTATATCATATTATTTGTAATAATAAACTCCATTAATTGTTGTAAACATATATTATAAATTATTTATTATACTTATGAGTTAATGTGTATAGATTTAGTAGATTTATAGTTAGTTATATCAATATTTAATTGTGTTATGAAATTTCAATCTATTATTTTTTATTAAAAAATATATGTAAAACAGATAAACGGATTCGAATTCGGATATCGAATAACTTACTAATCGGATATCCTCATGGATAAGGATAATCCGATATTCGGATAATATCCGTCGAATTCGGATACAGATAGCATTTTCATTATCCGTCGGATAACGGATACGGATTCGGATAGCGGATATGCTAAACGGATTCGGATTCGGATACTGCACATCCGCTCCGTTTACACCCCTACTTTTTGGAGTAGCTTGAGTGAACGAGTACTTTAGTTACTCTGTGAGACCAGAGTCGAGGATGATTCGTGCTCTCAGTTTCAACAAACACCGGAGTACTCGATCGAGAAAGGTTCGACTATCACAACATCGAACCTAGGCTTTAAAGCGTTTAAGAATTCGGTTAGGTTCATGGTTGTGAGTTAGTGGTTGTGTAACGTCCCGTTTCTTCGGTAATTCAAGTACTGTGTCACGTGAAAGTTTATTTCTGTATTTTCATGATTTATGTGACTCACATGCTTTATGTGTCAATGTGTAATTTATTTAAGTTAAATGCGTTTTAGAATTTAATTAATTGTTTGGGCTTGAATGCCCAATATTTGTATGTTTAGGGACACAATTATAATTAGGATATTTTGGCCTTCGTGGTAATCTTGAGCTCGAAAATTCAAATTCAAATTCTAACCCTTTCATTGATTTTATTTTGACGATTCGGATTTGATGAAATTAACTTCGTATTTTTCTAAAGCCGTTTGATAGCCCTTCCGTTTTAAAATCCGATTCCTTTGGACCGGATTGTTAGGAATAATGCCCTAATAATTCCGATTGTATGTCCACCTTTGTACTTTTACTTATGTTAATCACAGCTAATCTTTGAATAATAAATGAACTTTGGCAACACCTCTTTATATGCTCTTGTTTGATTGATTGATTACTTTAACTGCGCATGTATAAGAACTCCCCTAATCAATATGACTTATAAGACACAACCATTTAGGTGAAGTGGTTTCATGAAACGAGCCCTGTATCGCATAAGTCATGATTAAAAATCATTATAAGCCTATGACTCCTAAAGACAGTAGGTGTGTTGACTTGGCTCGTTTGAGGCTTGCTCGTGTGATCACGCCCTTAAGAAGGACCACCTTGTTTCATGAGGTGCAAAGTGTATTGTTGACACGTGCGTGATACATGAGGGTGCTTACTTGTTCCACGTATGTACACTGAGGTGTCCCGTGTGAGAAGATTTCTAAATGGGAAAGGAAGTTTCTATTTCCAGAAATAGAAACTTCCAGATTAGGAAATATCTCATGAGTCATTGATGTGATTAAGTAGTCCTTAGACTTGAGATTCCATTGATGCTTTGTGGGCTAACTCTACAATCTTAGGTCTAAGCTTTAAAGGTTGTCGCGTTAGACAACTGATTGAAAGTTTATGCTAGGATTGCACAAGTGGTACATGGAAGCATATGAGAATCGATAAAGGACCTACACTTGCATTAGTAACTTGATCTCTTATTGTGTAAGTCATTCATATGCCATAATAGAGTCCTTAACCAAGAAAGTGGATCGAGATCAAGAAATGGGTTTCTTAGATCGAGATCAAATGGATATGAAATGCACTTAGCTTTAAGATCGAGATTATTAGGGTTCTAATTGTTCCCTTGCCCTAGATCTTGGTTGAGAGATGGGATGTAGGACGATTGTATCTCACATGAATCAATGACTTAAAGGTTCTTTCGTATTGACACATTCTTATTCAGTTAGGGGTCATACACCTGTTGCTAGACTATGGTCGTATGATCTGTGGCCTGATTAATTAACTAGGAGTTAATTAATTAGGGTCACTTCTATTTGAATTAATAACCTAGAGGGTCACACATAACAACCCGGTTCAAGTGGGTTAATGCTTGAATCGATTAAACGAGTTGATCGAACCAATAATGGATTGGTGGGGACACACGTGTGGCACACGTGTGGGATGTATGTCTTAAGTGACACGTGTCACTATGTGGTGTAGATTAAATAATTAATATTGATTAATTATTTAATGGTCTTTAATTTAATTATGAATTAATATTAATGTTCTAATTTGGAGAAATAAAGTCTAATAAATAATTAATTATGAATTAATATTAAAGTTCTAATTTGGAGAAATAAAGTCTAATAAATAATTAATTATGAATTAATTCATTATTAGCTTCAAGTTATTTATTATGAGATTTGTATTACCATTCAATCTCTTTTATTTTTATTAATTATGCACATGAATATGTCCTAATGTTTAATATAATTTCATTGGACTATATAATGTTTTCTTTTGCATGTAATTGATATGAATTTGAACCCTACATCGGGATTGCATTTCTTAAGTGCTGAGTATTGTCCTGCATCTCTGTATGGTTGTCTGAGTCTGAGTCTGAGCCCTGTGTTGCGTTTTTTCTGCTCAGTTGGTACAGGTGCACCCGGGGTGGTGACAAGTGAGTCGTCCAACTTCTGGGGTGGACCATTTGCTTTGGGTTTGGCTTTGTTTGGTGCCAGGTGAAGTTAGGTTATAGTTAAACCCTAAAAATATATGACCAATATGTATGCATGTGACTATAAGGCTACGAATGTGTGTATGTTTGATACGTATGTATGTGATAAGTATATATGAATGTGTGCGAGTGTGTATGCATGTGAGTATGTATGCATGTGAGTATACGTATGTGTGTGTATGTTTGATGTGTGGGTGTACGTGTGTGTGTATGTGTATGTGATGCGTACGCAGGCGTTGATAAGTATGAGCGTGTATGTGTCACCACCCAACAAGTTGGTTAAAAGTAGACTTTTGGTCAAAGTTGGAAAGCTTTCTTTCCAAGAAAGTAATCCCTTAGCTTGATGGTTAAGAAATCCTATTACAATGTGGAGTGGGGTTCGAACCCCTACAGCTAGAAATACAAGGGGTTCGAACCCCTTGAAGGATGATAGATAAATTCTCCTTCTCCAAATTATACATTAAACCCTAGAGCCTAAACACCGAAGATAGAACTACCATCCTCCCTATTCAGATATTGGTCGAGGTTGGTTGATTAATTCTCTAGAGGGCTACTATCGTAAAGTCTTGAAAGATTCGAAGAAGTTTTTGGTGACAAGCCGCGTGAAGAGCGTTCTTGGGCGGCTAGAACATCTCAAGACATCGACGATCTAAGTGAGTTTCTTAGATCCCTACGAATCTGGAAATAGGAATTGCAAGTTTCGATTCTATCTTATTGGGAAAAATTTTAAATTTCCGCTGCATTTCTATTTCCTTTTCCTAACACGGATACCATTTGACCCTACCCGTTCTCATTCGACCGACCCATTTTTAACCCGAAATGAGCTGAAATCAGCTCATTTCTTCACCCCTCTCACACCTCCTCCAACCCCCTCGAGCTCCGACCCCTATTCGTCTGATCAACAATCCAAGGTAAGATTTGTATTCCACTCGTTACCTGCTCCGTTTGTACGTGCTTTTCGTAGCGTGGTTTTGTGTTTATGTACCTATTTGGGGATTTTCTGAATAGTGTGGATTTCGGGTTTTGGGGTGTTCAGGTTCGTTTCGGAGCCCGATTTGTGTTTTTATGTGACTTTCGCATGCTATTTGATGTTATATGTGAGTTTTGCTTCGTTTCGTGTGGTTTCGGGTCATCCAACCTCCCCGCTCGCTCGCTTCCATGACTGCTCTGTCCAGAGCTCGATCGCGGCCGCGATCGAAATGCGTACATTTTGCGTCGCGGGTGCGATGCCTTGTGCCTTTTGGCTTCTGAATGTACGTCGCGGGCACGACCAAAATGTACGCATTTTGGATAGCGGCCGCGATGCTTGGTCATTGGAGGTTCTGGAGGAGCGTCGTGGGCGTAATTTTTCGGTCACAGCCACGACACCCTTCCAGCTTTCGTGTCTGTGGTTGCGGCGCAGCCGCGACGCTCGTGATGCCCTGCTGCTTTCGTTTCTCACGTTTTGTTCTCGTTTCTTTCGGTTTTACTCGTTCTTTCCCACCCCTAGCATGCTCCCAACATGATATATGATTGTTTTACATTATGCATTGCATTGATTGTTATGATACGCATGTATATGCCTCGAATACGTGCAACTTGTGTAATTTAAACCATGTATTATACGAGCTATGATTTACGAACGTTCATGCATGTACCGTGCGTCTACGCGTGTCACTTTGATTCTAAGTCTTATCTTTTGCCTTCAGCTTGTCCAGGTGCACCCGGGGTGGTGTTTTGTCGGCCTTGTTGATTCCGGAGTGAATCAAGCGCTTGTCTTCGGCTTTGTTTTGTACGAGGTGATGTTAGGATATAGTTATACCCTAATACAACGTGCTCGTTCTTAATGCAGGCGGCTTATAAGCCTTATGCATATGTAAATATGTGCAAAAATACGTATCTTGATGGCTTTGTTTTACACTTGAAAGTAAGAGCACTATGTATGAGTCTATGTATGCTTGCTTTTGGATTTGATATGTTTGAACTTGGTACGTCTGTATGTGTTTTGCACGCTTGTATGTATGTATAGTATGTACGCATGTGACGAGTGTGCAAGAGTATGTTTGGTACGTATGCATGTGATATGTACATATATATATGTGTGTATATGATACTTATGCTTGTGGCACGCACAATATGTCTTGTTTTGCATGTTTATAGCAGGCTTAGGACTTGATTTGCCTTGTACATGAATTTTATCTTGCTTGATCGGGTCCCAACATACGTACATGATATGAATGTACCGGAACCCGCCATGAGGTTTGGTTGGGGGATGGAGTCCTGAGGCTTTGAGTAGCATTGAGCACTCCCCTCGTCTGATCACGGATGGCTAGGGTCGCGCAACCCTTCCATCACCACGACATGGTTTGACACGTTTTGACTTTCATGGTATGTCTTGTTTATTTACTTCTTTGTTTTGAACGTTTTGTCTTGAGGAGCTTAGGAGGTTTGAACTCGTGTCTGCCAAGTCTTGTTACGTTTGTCTTGAGTTCGTGAAACGGGGGTATATTCTTAAATTAAGATAAAATTTGGAATATTAACAATCTAATAAAATGTTCATGACATGCATGCCACGTTTGATCATGCCACGTTTGATTTGTCTAGTTTGTTTTGTCAAGTATGTAAACCTTGTTTTGAAACGTTAAGCCTTGTTTTGCTTTGTTTTGTTAAATTACCCTATATATATTATCACGGGCAAATGTTTTGCACTGCAAAAACTAACCCCGGATTTACGAACATTTACGTTTAACTTGCTCTGTTCTGTATAGATGTATAGTGTGCGTGTATTAACCCCTTGCTCAGTCAAGTGTGACTGACCCCTCCCTCTTTGCGTTTTTAGTTTGCAGGTTTACTTTAGAGGTTCGAGCTCGGCGGAGTCAGTTTGTCTTTGGAGTCCGTTTCAAGTTGTGTCTTTAGTTAAGTTTGTATTTTTGCATCTTGTATCTTATATTCGATTACGCTTGTTCCATATGCTTACATGCTTGTATAAGAAATGAATTGTTTAATTATGTTATGATTCGGGCCAGGCTTCTAGGGCTAGTATGAACCCTTTTGCATGTATGATTTATGACATGCTTTGACTTTCAGGATTAGGAATTATGCTAGTTTGAAACTGTCACCTGTTTGCATGGTTTTGAGTTTTGTATGTCATGATCACGCTTCCGCACATTTTGTTATGTACGGTTTTTGTGCAGGGTCTATGTTCCGCCTAACTTAGGGTTTGGTTTTTGGTTTGTCTCCTCGCTATGGCTTGGTACATGTGCGGAGGCCTTATTTTGTTACACGTGTTGGGCTATAGTGCCGGGGTGTGGTGCCCACCGCTTGGGGTGCTACATCTTAAGTGGTATCAGAGCCCCAGGTTACAAAATCGGGGTTCGGTGTCGTGTCGTGTCTGTTAGGTTATACTGCATAGGACAATTTAGTTACGTGCACGTTTGCATCATGATTTGACTTACTTTGCATGTGAAAAATTCTAATACTTTGTTAATTTTATATTATTGCGCAATGCATTACATCTTTGAATTGCTCTTGACTGGTTTAATTACGTGACATTTGCACTTACTAATCAACACGCATATATCTCTCATGTAGTGGTTGATAATTTCAGGATACCACCACTTCGTCAACACACCGATCAACCTTCTCATCATCATCCATACAATCAAGGTCAATCCTCAAACGAAGCATCATCTATGAATCCAATGGCACTCAAGTACCAAGAATTCAAGGCATTCGATCCTCCTCAGTTCCAAGAAGCATATGATATAAAAGCCGAAGAATGGCTCTCGGAGATAGAGAACATATTTGAGATATGGCCGTGTAATTCTCAAGACATGGCCCGTCTTGCAATACAACTTCTACAAGGACAAGCAAGACAACGTTGGAAAGGAGTTGCCCAATAGTTAGAGGAAACAAATGAAGAGTTGACTTGGGTTGTATTTGTTCAGGAATTTAGGAAAAGGTTCGCATCGGCCGTTTTACAAGAACGAAAACTTGAAGAATTCCACGCATTAAGATACGGAGATAAAACGGTTATGGAATACTTGGAGGAATTCGAGGGGTTGGGTGTGTATATGCCCCACATTATGGGCAACGACGAGATGAAGGCTAGGTATTTTATGGAAGGCCTTCGGGATGAAATCAAGGAAGCTTTAATTACTAAGGATACGACTACATGGGATAAAACTATAAAAAGTGGTTTAAAGGTCAAAGCGTGGATTATGACAAGAGGTAAAGAAAAGGATGATTCGGAGCCTAGACTTGAATCGGGTTTATGCTATCATCTACAAGTAGAAAGACGGTCTCACCAATCCGGGAATCGAACCAAGAAGATTTGTGGGAAGAAGTAAAAGATCGGGAAACCTTCAAAGCCGAAGAAAGAGCTTCAATCGTGCACCCATTACGGAGGAACCAACCATGTCTACGATACGTGTTGGGATAGACTGAAGAGATGTTACGCTTGCGGATCAACCGAGTACAAGGTCTCCAAGTGTGATCAATCAAGAGCTAACAAGCACCAGATGCGAGGTCAACGGCTTCAAATTGGAGACCTTCATGAACCCGGGAATTGAGGTACTCTCATACATATCACGTGTACCATGCATTTTACTTTGCTTGTGTGTGTTTGTTGTTGGTTACCTTTCGGGCTGCTTTGAGTGTTCGAGTGTTGTTGTTAAGCGGTTAGTGGAGGGTCGTGCTTCGCAACGGACCTTAGGTCACGTCTTGAGGCCAACACTTGGGGACTCAACTTTGAGCCACGGGTTGAAGTGGTGTTTGAAGGCCGTTTGGGTTAGAGAACGAATGGTGGAAGTTCTTTAACGACCCTATTTGTGATTCAGAGTTGTGGGTGGTTTGGATAAATTCAAATGGTGGGAGTTGAATCACTTTGGACTCTCTTATCGTACGAAAGCGTTCGAGCCATTCCAAGTCGGGATCGAGTTAGTGTGGAGCTGGCAGTGAAGAATCAAACCCCTTGGTGCTTGAAGACCTTTCTCGAGCTAACCCTCATCAGGACGTTGAGAACCCCGAACTTGGGTGAATAAGGGTGAGTTGCTCGTAGTTCTAACTCAAGCGGTAGGACTTGAGGACAGGTCCTTCTTAAGAGGGAGAGTTTATAACGCCCCTCTTCTTCGGCATTTCAGGTACGGCATCACGTGAGAGTTTATTTCTATATTTTCATGATTTATGTGACTCGCATGCTTTATATGTCAACGTGTAATTTATTTAAGTTATATGCGTTTTAGAATTTAATTAATTGTTTGGGCTCGAATGCCCAATATTTATAAGTTTAGGGACCTAATTGTAATTAGGGTGTTTTGGCATTCGTGGCAATCTTGAGCTCGGGAATTGGAATTCGAATTCTGACCCCCTCATTGAGTTTGTTTTGACGATTCGGATTCAATGAAATTAACTTCGTATTTTTCTAAAGCCATTTGATAGCCCATTTGTTTTAAAATCCGATCCGTTTGGACAGGATACCATTTGATCCTACCCGTTTTTGTTCGACCGACCTGTTTATAACCCGAAATGAGCTGAAAATCAGCTCATTTCTTCACCCCTCTCAAAAGGTTTAAGCAAGGAAGAGAAAAGCGAGAAGAAAGCGTCTCCAACCCCCTCGAGCTCGAGATCTCCCACCCCGTTTCATCCGATCAACGATCCAAGGTAAGATTTATATTCTACTTGTTACGTACTCCGTTTCTACATGCTTTTCGTAGCGTGGTTTCGTGTTTATGTGCCTATTTGGGGATTTTTTGAACAGTGTGAGTTTCGGGTTTTGAGGTGTTCGGGCTCGTTTAGGAGCCCGATTTGTGCTTTTATGTGCTATTTGATGTTATATGTGAGTTTTGCTTCGTTTCATGTGGTTTTTGGTCATTTTAAGGAAGATTGGAAATCTTCCCCCTTGCTGGCCGCCATGTCTGCTCTGTCCAGCCCGCGGTGCCTTGTGCTTTTTGGCTCTAGGATGTACGTCGCGGGCGCGACCAAAATGTACGCATTTTGGGTCGCGGCCCTAAAGCTTAGTCAGTGGAGGTATTGGAGGTGCGTCGCGGGCGTGATGTTTTTAGTCGTGGCCGCGACACCATTCCAGTTTTTGTGACTATTGTTGTGCTATGGCCGCAACGCTTTTGGGCGCGGCCACGGTGCCCTGCTACTTCCGTTTCTCGTGTTTTGTTCTAGTTTCTTTCCGTTTTACTCGTTTTTTCCCGCCCCTAGCATGCTCCCAACGTGATTTATGATTGTTTTATGTTATGCATTGCATTGATTGTTATGATATGCATGTGTGTGCCTCAAATACGTGCAACTTGTGTAATTTGAACCAGGCATCATACGAGTCATGATTTACGAACGTTTATGCATTTGCTGTGCGTCTACGTGGGTCACTTTCAGTCTAAGTCTTGTCTTTTGCCTTCAGCTTGTCCTGGTGCACCTGGGGTGGTGTTTTGTCGGCCTTATTGATTCCGGGGTGAATCAAGCGCTTGTCTTCGGCTCCGTTTTGTATGAGGTGAGGTTAGGATATAGTTATACCCTAATACAACGTGCTCATTTTAAATGCATGCGACTTCTAAGCCTTATGTATATGTAAATATGTGCGAAAATACGTATCTTGATGGCTTTGCTATACGCTTGAAAGTATGAACGCTATGTATGAGCCTATGTATGCTAGCTTTTGGATTTGATACGTTTGAACTTGGTACGTCTGTATATGTTTTGCACGCCTGTATGTATGTATAGTATGTATGCATGTCACGAGTACGCAAGAGTATGTTTGGTACGTATGCATGTGATATGTACGTATATGTGTGTGTATATGATACGTATGCTTGTGGCACACGCGATATGTCTTATTTTGCACGTTTGTAGCGGGCCTAGGACTTGATTTGCCTTGTAGATGAATTTTGTCTCAATTGATGGGGCCCGGATGTACGTACATGATAAGGATGTACCGGAACCCGCCATGAGGTTTGGTTGGGGGATGGAGTCCTGAGGCTTTGAGTAGCATTCAACACTCCCCTTGTCTGATCACGGATGGCTAGGGTTGCACAACCCTTCCATCACCACGACATGGTTTGACAAGTTTTGACTTGCATGGTATATGTTGTTTATTTACTTCTTTGATGCACGTTTTGTCTTGAGGAGCTTGGGAGGCTTGAACTCGTGCCCGCCGAGTCTTGCTACGTTCGTCTTGAGTTCGTGAAACGGGGGTAGATTCTTAAATTAAGATAAAATTTGGAATATTAACAATCTAATAAAATGTTCTTTACATGAATTCCTTGTTTGATTTGTCTAGTTTCTTTTATCAAGTATGTAAACCTTGGTTTGAAACGTTAAGCCTTGTTTTGCTTTGTTTTGTCAAAATACCCTATATATATTAGCAAGGGCAAATGTTTTGGACTGCAAAAACTAACCCCGGATTCATGAACATTTACGTTTGACTTGCTTTGTTCTGTATAGATATATAGTGTGCATGTGTTAACCCCTCGCTCAGTCAAGTGTGACTTGACCCCTCCCTCTTTACGTTTTTAGTTTGCAGGTTTGCTTTGGAGGTTCGAGCTAGCTGGAGTCAGTTTATCTTTGGAGTCTGTTTCGAGTTATGTCTTTTGTTAAGTTTGCATTTTCGCATCTTGTATCTTGTATTCGATTACGCTTGTTCAGTATGCTTACACGCTTATATAAGACATAAATTGTTTAATTATGTTATGATTCGGGGCAGGCTTTTTAGGCTAGTATGAACCCGTTTGCATGTATGATTTATGATATGCTTTGATTTTCGGGATTAGGAATTATGCTAGTTTGAACCCGTCACCTGTTTGTATGGTTTTGAATTTTGTATGTCATGATCACGCTTCTGCGTATTTTGTTATGTACGTTTTATGTGCAGGGTCTACATTCCGCCTAACTTAGGGTTTGGCTTTTGGTTTGTCTCCATTCACTATGGCTTGGTATGTGTGCGGAGGACTTGTTTCGTTACACGTGTCGGGCTATAGTGCGTGATACGTTGCATTTTCGTTGAATTGTTTAGCTTGAAATTGTTATACTTAACCCCTGACTTGGTTTAAATTGTGGATAATTAATTGATCTTGTGCTTCTTGATAGGAAGAGCATTGACTTGCGGATGTTAAGAGATTTTGATTATAATTGAAGAAACGTGACCATATGAACGGGAGTAGCCAATTAGAGATCAAACACAATTCATTTGGAGAGAGATGCACCTAATTAAATTGTGGAAATGTAAAGCTTGGGCATTGTTAACTCTCAGTGGCGGACAACATATGTGGCCCACATATGCGGCACTTATGGAAGACCATTTTCATGCTTGAAGAGTTTAATTGAAGTCCGATTGTGGAAAGGTCTCGTGGCTGGAACATTTGCAAATTATGGCCCAAGCCCATTAATTCCAATTATTATTGGAACTCAATTAGTATCCAGGTCCGTAAAGAAACGTGAGTGGGGGTTACAAAACTTTGAAGAAAATTGGAGTTAGTGGGTGATTATTCTGGCAGCATGTTTTTTAGAGAGTGGGGGTGTTACTTAGAGAACGTGGGAAGAGATTCAGGAATAAAATAGCACGTAGCGGGACTGAACAAGTGGGCAACCCTGGGACTGGGGAACGAGGCAATTGACGCAGCAACTTGGGAACACATCAACACGTTGCCGGCGACTGAGAATTCGTCTCAGAGTTTCTATCATCCTTATTTCTTAGACTATGTTAATTTTAGATATTGTTTAATTTCGTATCATTATGAATAGCTAGTTTCTTTTTAGTTGGGATTTTCCATGATTATGCTAGACTTGTGAGACTAATCTATTTTAATTAGTTGGTTTATGTTATCTGTTTTGTTCCCGTTTTTCTTGTCATTGCTTGTTAATTAGTTCTTTGATTCTGGCCAAATCTTCAATTGTTAATTTGCATATAGCTATCTAATTCGCTTGGCGGTGTTAGCTAAATAAATTAGAATTTGTAGCAAATGGTCTGTTTAGCCGTGCCACCGCCTTGAACCGTCGTAGGAAATGGCCGAAAATAGCCGGCGAAGTCACGGCTCTAAACCCACCCACCAGCCGCGATTGTAAATTGATGATAACACCACCACAGTTCATCGTTGGGTCAAGATCTTGGTATCATCGTGTCGGGCTCGTCGAGCTGATCAATTTCGACTACTCACACGTCGAATTCCATCGAGAAACGGCTGAGTTTGAGATGTGTGTGTGTTTCGTGTGTGTGTGGTACATGTTTCGCTGGAGGGAGAGAGAGAATGAGCGGGAGATAGGAGAGAGAGGAAGGCTGAAGTCTGGCACGTTAAACGAGGATCTGGGTATTTTATCCTGGGTCCTCACACGCAAGATGATAGGTAGGAGGGGCTAACGACATCAGAATTGGGAAAACTTAGGGTCTACGGACTCGTTTTGATCCCCCGAACGCGTTAAAAGGGTCAAAATCTCGATTGAATAAGTAGTGACCGAAAAACCCCTAAAAAGAGAAAATTACAAACAAGCCCTTAAACTCTTAAAGAGTTGAAAATAGGGCCATGCAAAACACAAAATCACATAATTAAACATATAAGAATTTAAAACGTAGCGTACCTCGTATGTCGGAGAATCGGGATGTTACACAAGCTGCCATCAACATGGAATATCGGATCAATTGGTCATTCAGTAATTCTACGAAGGACTAACTCTGATGGAGCGCAGAATGATGGACGCAGTGAGTGGTGGAGCCATAGTTAGCAAGGCACCTGCTGAAGCTAGAGAGCTGATATCAACCATGGCAGCAAATTCCCAATAATTTGGAGCATGGCAGGACATACCTAGAAGGTTAAACGAGGTAAATGTGAATCCACTTGATGAAATTAAGTCTTTGCTAACAACTTTGGTTCAAAACATTAATGTAGGTACTCATCCACATGCAATGACGTGTGGCATTTGCACTAGCTTCGAGCACCCTACTTGTAACACCCCGGAGCGAAGGGCGCCACATCCCCCGCACCATGACCCAACAGGTGAAGCGAAATGGGAACTTCGTCCACGTATCAAGCCACAGCGAACGGGTGACAAACAAAAATCCAACCTAAGCTAGGCGGTCTAGACCCTACTCAGAGCGCGCAAAACAAATTCGCGGAAGCCAAAATTAAAAACTTATAGCATGCAAGCATAAATCGTATAGTGTTCTCCACATAATACTCATGCAACCTAAGATATAAAACAATTATACAAAACTGAATCCCAGGACAGAACTAAGTGGCAAAATTAATACATATTTCAAAATTAACAAATTGCGTAAAATAAACGAAATACAATGCATGAGACTCAAGCTCTCCAAAACAAAGACTCAAATACAACCGCCTAGCTCCAACTCCTCAGAACAAATACCTGCAAATTCAAATCAAAAGGGGGAAAAAGATAGAAATAACGAGGGTCAGTCCTAAAGACTGGTGAGGGGGCTAACACACGCACCCATACATATACGTAATAACAAAGCATAAACCAAACTGAAAGGATTCATGAACCGGTTGTGGTTTTTGGAACCTAAGACATTTTCCACGTGATACTATATATAAGGAAAGGAGTTTAAGGCCAAGAGCCCAAAATTATCCAAGTTTTACAATTTAAAAGCCACTCCCGTTTCATAACCATACATTAAAGCATAAACTTACCAACTCAGAGAGTTCACGCTTAACACACACTCTTGCTCAAAACATAAACAAAAGCAAAACACATAATCAATCCCACTGCCACACCATTGGGGAAGAGAGGTGCCCCTCTCAACCCTCCACAGAACAAAACTTGTGAACCGGAGGATCCCGCCCGGTTCCTTCGACGGCCAGCCTAAAAGCGCTCAGTCGGCATAGGAGAACTAAGTCTCCCGTTGGTGGAGAAGTGCACAGGGGTCGTAACCGGCGACCCCGATGGTCGTCCCGGGTCTCCCTTACCCACAATCTCCGGGGCCCAAACAGATCAAAACCAACAGAAAATCTGAGACTTGCTTGAATCCGATACAAACGAAACAAAGTTTATACTCACACACACTTACCATACGAAACTTATCCACAGAACATACCACGCTTACACACACATCCTCTTATCAAAGCTTGTCAAAACAAACGAAAATAGAGCTTATATACTTATAAAAGCATTTTCAAAGTCTCTTGACAAACAGGACAAAACCCACAAAATACATATCAAAAACACATATCTACATATATATATATATATATATATATCGCATGCGGGTTCGAAATACAAATAGGGTTTTAGGTCATCATAACTAAAAGGAAAGAAAACCTCACCTTGTCGACCAAACCGGACAAAACAGGCCAAAAGGAGTCAAACGAACCACTTCCTCACAACGGAACGAACCTAAGAGCAAAGTAAAAATCAAGAGGCAAACTTAGACTCAAAACGAACCATATTGACGCTCGGCAAATGCATATGAATGCGAATGATGCTTATGAAGCTTAACGAATTGATAAGTAATGCATACGAGTTCATATTTCTTCATAAGTCTCATAAATCATGTCAAACGAATTCATAGATTTCATATAACGAACATATCATACTATACAACATGTTATCAAAGCATTCATAGCATAGAGAGAGCAAAGAATGATCATGCAAAACATATAAACGTGGCATGAAGTCATAAACACACATTAGAGGAGCATATCGCACATATGAAGTCATAATTCGAAAACAAGCTCATAAAATCAAGTCATAAATTCATATAATATAAGTTAACACATAATACAATATATATATATATATATAATCACACACGTACATACAAGCATGCATGCAAATTATATTCATGCATGAAGTAAATTAACTTCCTAATTACTACATACATTCCATCACACATACATAATTTATACCTTATAATTAAATATGCAGCCATGTATTAGAAAGAAGCAAAACACACATGCATAACAACAAAGAAGCAAGGATGATTCTGCATAGCAGACCCCCGGCCGGGTACTTTCCCGTGCAATATCTCCCCGGCCGGGTAGAGACATAACAGCAGCAGCAGCAGCAGTTCGGTTATGGAAGGAAAAACAGGGCATTAATGTAGCATCTCTTAGGGACTATCTTAGGCCTCAAACATACACATAACATGCATAAAACCAACACCAAAGCATCACCAAATCATGCCTTAAAACGCAGCAACAAGCAGCTCAAAATTCATGCATCAAATCTGTCACAAAGAAGGAAGGAACGCAGCTGGCTATATACCTCAAGTCTGGGGCTAAAACAGGGATAAAAACTTGTAAACACATAGCTAACATGTAAAGCAACTCCTATACTTCATGTACATGCAATTTAACACAAAATGGAGTTCAAGAAGTCATCAAACGGACCAAAATTCTGACAGTAATTCAAACCGGGAAGAGCAGGGCATATTGTCACGTTTGAGGTTGAAATGGAGCATGAAATCAAGGCAAAACAAAACATATTCATAGAGTAACATATGTAACACATAAACATGCATTAATACACGAAGTTAGATGGAAGAATTCATCAAACAAACCCCAAAAACGTGACAGCAACTTGGTGAATGAGCAGATTTGCAGCAGCAGTTAGGTTCGCACGTAGCATACAAACAGGCTTCATGTTTCGGTTTAGGGGCTGAAAATGGATCTAAAAGCTTGCAAGAACAGGGCTAACATGTAAAGCAATTAGTATACCACGTCTCCATGCAATTTCACACGAATTGGAAATCATTACCTCAAGCAACACGGCACAAAACATCACAGCAGTTCATACCGGGAGAGCAGATTATAATTTCAGTTTTTCATGCCCAAAACCTCAAAGTTTCAATCAAGTTATCAAAGAGAAAACAACCCTAACACATCTAACATGAAGTATAAATCAAGAATGGAAGCAAAGAAGTTCATATAATCATCAAAGAAGCCTCAAATCAGCCACAAATTCAAGCTAAGGCAAGGAAGCAACAAATGACCTCTAACCCTAACTATTCATGCAAGTCCCCATATCCTTATTAAATCTGATGCATTTCATGAATTTCAAGGATCAAATGAAGCATAGAAGAGAGGAGAATACATAAATATACCTACCTTTAAGATATGAAGAAGTATGGAGAAGATTGGCTTCAAAAATCACAAGACATGGGAGAGGGCTTCTTTCTTCTTCTTCTTTTCTCCATTTGCAGCAGATTTTCCTTCTCCTTGGGGTGCGTGGTCCAAAATTCAGCAGATAAGGGAGAGAGAGGGGTGAATCAAGGTCATATAAACCAAGGGTTAAGGCTTAGGTATGGTTAAATTGGGCCCACAAGTACAAGACTAGTCAAAGATGGTGGCTTTAGCACAAGCTGTTCGTTCCGGGTGAAAAACGGAGGTTCAAACGAGCTTAGAAAAATACCAAATCAGGTTCCTTGGCTTCATCTCTTCGTTACGAGCTCAACGCATCTTCCGGAATTCGAATCCGAATTCCCGAGCTCAAGTTATGGCCTCCGGAACAAGAGGTGCGCTAAAACTAGTTAGGCCCTCATGTCCCTCGTCAAATACTTAAGGTTTAAAACCTCGACAAACGAACTCGAAAACATAAAACGAGCATACAAACATACTCATAACTCACATATATCACGCATATCGAAATTTCACAAAGATCGGAATTGAATTCCGGCACATAACGAGCAAATTACGAGCATGCAAAACTTAAACGTTTAAAATTCAAAGTTCATAATATAAACAATTAATTTCATATAATTTCAAATAATCATAAAAGCATTAAAATAACACTCAATTACATAATTAAATAATTTAGAGCGCATAAAACCCACTCGTTACGGCGTACCTGGAAATCCGAACGATCGGGATATTACACTACTGTTATGTGCCCTTATTTAAACACCTACAATCCTGGATGAAACACCCGTATTTCAGTTATGCAAACAACCAACCCAGATTTCAATAGCCTTTGGGCTCAGGTACGTCTCTTACTGATATTATCCATATGTTAGCTACTAACACTGAGAAATTTCAACAGGATACCACGAATAGGATTCAGAAGATGGAGGATACTATAACGACCTTGGAGACTCATGTGGGACAAATTGCTTTGTCGGTCAGCAAGCTGGAAAACCAAGGCAAACTACCTTCGCAAACACACGCCCCTAAACACAATGTGAGTGTGATTATGTTGCGAAACTGCAAGGAATTGCAGCCTCCGGTCCACAGGAATATCAAACATGACCAGGTAAAGGGCTCTAATGTAGAAATTGAAAAGGAGGTTGAGAAGGAGCCTGCCAGTGATCAAAGACAGACTTCCAGTCCAGCTGAACTCACGCAGAAACCAAAACCTTTGGTAATTCCACCACCATTTCCTCAGAGGCTGGCTCAGAGCAAGAAGGAAAGAAAGGATAAGAGTATTATGGAGCTCTTTGAAAAGGTCGAAGTGAACATTCCACTCCTCGAGGCCATTAAACAGGTTCCACGCTATGTCAAATTCCTCAAGGAATTGTGCACGAATAAGCGTAAGTTGACAAGTAATGAGTGGTTAAGTGTAGGTGAGAATGTTTCGGCTGTCTTAAAGAGAAAATTACCCCCTAAGTGTGACGACAAAGGTATGTTTTCCGTTCCTTGCAAGATTGGAAATATTGGTATTGGTAAAGCAATGTGTGATTTAGGAGCTTCTATTAGTGTTATGCCTTTGTCTGTTTATAATTCTTTGGGTCTTGGTCCATTGTCTAGTACCGGAGTCATTATTCAATTAGCTGATCGATCAATTATCTATCCTGAAGGTGTTTTAGAGGATGTGTTAGTTCAAGTTAATGAGTTAATTTTTCCTGCTGATTTCTTTGTTATTGATATGGAAAATGATAGTTCTTATGAATCCTCTAATATGTTGTTGGGTAGGCTTTTCCTTAGTACAGCTAAGGTAAAGATAGATGTGCTTAGTGGTTCCTTGACTTTAGATTTTGATGGTGATGTAGTGAAATTTTATGTTTATGATTCCACTAAGCATGTTGATGATGTGTCTTGCGTTTATAGTGTTAGTGTCGTTAAAAATTTGACTTGTGAGGATTTTAGTTTGAATAATAATGCTGAGTTGAATTATGCTATTTGTCATGACATATTTGTTGATTGGCTTAAGAGATTTTCTGATCGGTTTAAGTCTTCTGATGGTGTTCTTGATAAGTTCCATGTGTTAGAAGGGCTTAAGGATATTACAAGTTCAAAATATGTTCCTACTGAGCTATCTAAATCAGAATCTAAACTTTTACCATTAGTTTTGCAGGTTCTGCAGTTGGAATTCGAAAAGCTACTTGAGCTTTTAAAACGCACACATTTGGGTGATTGTGAGACCCTACCCATAATCATAGTCAGGATGCTTAGCGGTCTGGATGAGGAGAAATTGGTCAAAGAACTTTAGGAATACAAAGAGGCAATTGAATGGATCATCATCAATATCAAGGGACTGACCCCTTTTGGGAGCATGCCTAAGATTGTTTTGGACTAAGGAACTAAGTACCATAAAGAAGCTTGCCATAGGCTAGACCCGCCTATCATGGAGACAGTGAAAAAGAAGTTCCTTAAGCCCCCTGATCGAGTGATTGAAAATTCGGATAGTGAGGTGAAGGGGCATGGACTGAATCCTTTTTATGGAAAATTTGAACACCACATGGTTGAAGGGATCAATCTAGAGGATCCTTCTCTAGGAGCTTAAGTGTACAATAATGACACGTCGAGTCCATGACATTAAACAAGGGCGCTAATGGGAGGCAACCCATGTTTATTTTCCTTTGCTTTTTGTTTTCTTTGTTTTTGTTTCTTTGCTTTTCTCGTTTTCCTTGTCCCGTCGTAATATTTTCTCTTCTCGTGTTTTGCAGATGAATTTGGAGGTGGTACATTTAAGCAAGTGTGGGGGAAGCAGTGCATATCCATTAGCTAATGAAAAGTAAGATTTGGTGCAAATTCGCATTATACTACTGTGAGAACACTTACCTGAGGTCACGGCCAGGGTTCTTGACCTACATCCTGACATGTGAACAAGCCTGCTTGGCCCAAAACTGCATTGCACCTCAACCCCGAATCTGACTCCCGACCATCACACCACCCGGGTTCAGAGAAGTCCTCGGTTTTCCACTCTTATTTATTTTTATGTTGAGGACAACATGTGCTTTAAGTGTGGGGGAGGGGGTGTAGTAGGGCTACATGAAATAATTTTTGCATGATTTCGGGGTGTTTTTGAGTTGATTCGGGGCTAAGAATTTTGAACATATCATGTTGTAGTTATAATCTGCATTCGGGATGATTTCTGCATGTTCTAAGTCCATGTTTTTTGTTGTGAAGAGTTGATTTTAAGGCTTCCCTTTTCATTGAAATTTTGGGGCTGCAGTTAAACCTTATTGGCTGACATGGAATTGTTCACTATAGCATGATATCAATTCTAGTAACCTACTTACAACTTCTTAGTTGTTAATGGATTAAATTTGAAAAGGAAATTAAGTTGAAACCATTGGTTCTTAATGACTTGCATGACGTAGAGTAGAGTTTGGTTGGTGCTTGATATTGCAAGAATATTATGAGCTCGAGATTAATAGATTAAACTAAAGTTGTGTGTGTGCTAAATTGATGCCATGCTATGAATGAATCTTGTCTAATGTGGTTAATTAATTTAACATTTCTTAATTTTGCAAGTATGTTGAGAAACGGTAGATTGGTGTTGAGCTAAGCTAAGTCTAACTTGGTGAGCATTTAGATATGAGGGAGAGCTTGCGAGGGGCCAGCTAGAGAAAGGCTGGTCAGTAGAACTCGGGCGACTACTCCTCTGGCCTTGGAAAAATTCCAAATCAATTAAGCGCCATGAGTAGGGCCGACGGCCGCTATCTAAATTGTTTTCCCAACACTTAAGGGATAAACAACTGGAGTTTGCTTTGCTTTGAGGAAAAAAATATGTAGGCAGGAAAAAAAAAAAAGAGAAAAAAAAAGAGAGGAAAAAGTTGAAAAAAAAACGCAAAAAAAAAAAAGAAAAAGAAAAGGGGTGTTGAAAAGAATAAAAAAAACAAAGAAATATTATGTTGAGGAAGGTGGTGTTTTAAAAGCTCTCTAGGGATTTTAGGGTGCTTGTCTAGGAGGATGTAACTTAGCTCTTCACCGTGTCTTTGGTATTCTTAACGTATGCGAAAAATTTATTGATATTCAATTGATTAATTGTCTTATACTTGTTCTTTTGTATTGCATAGGCTTAACAAACTCGAACTAATTGTGCATGGTAATAATGGGAACTTGAGCTCGTACGTTTTTGCATTGGATAGTAGATTTCGAACTCAGCTTTGTGTTGTGTCTGTTGTAAATAATCTTTGGTAACAACGTGTTTTCCTAGTTCACTCACCGGAATGCTGTACTTAGGATATAGAATGTGATTGTGGCCTTGATTTCGTGTTGTGCTTGAGGGCAAGCATTGCCCAAGTGTGGGGGGGTTTGATACGTTGCATTTTCGTTGAATTGTTGAGCTTGAAATTGTTATACTTAACCCCTGACTTGGTTTAAATTGTGGATAATTAATTGATCTTGTGCTTCTTGATAGAAAGAGCATTGACTTGCGGAAGTTAAGAGATTTTGATTATAATTGAAGAAACGTGACCATATGAACGGGAGTAGCCAATTGGAGTTCAAACATAATTCATTTTGAGAGAGATGCACCTAATTAATTTGTGGAAATGTAAAGCTTCGGCATTGTTAGCTCTCAGTGGCAGTGGACCTGAGGACAAGTCCTTCTTAAGGTCAATCTAGGTACGACGTCATTGTGAACCCCCGTCTCTTCGGCAATCTAGGTACGACGTCACGAGAGAGTTTAATTCTATATTCTATGTATTATATGCCCTTGCGTACCTTGAATATCAATTTGTAATTTAATTTCAAGTTATATGCGCTTTAGAATTTAATTAATCATTTTTTGGGATCGAATGCCCAATATTTGAAAGTTAGGGACCTAATTATAATAAGGGTGTTTTGGGCTATTCGTGGCTATCTTGAGCTCGGGAATTCGGATTCGAATTCCAACCTTCTCATTGAGTTCGTTTTGATGATTCAGATTCAATGGATTAACCTTTTGTATTTCTAAAGCCATTTGATTGTCCTACCGTTTTAAAATTCGATCCGAATGGACCGGATACCGTTTGATCCTATCGGTTTTGTCCTACCCGTTTCTTGGCCAAGAAAAGGGCTCTTTTCCCATTTTCCACGATCAGCACACAAGGAAGAGAGAAAGAGAAGAATTTTTCCCTTTTGGCCTCCAAGCCTTGAGCTCGGGTTTCGCAAGATCCAACTGTCCGATCAATGACCCAAGGTAAGATTTTTGTTCCTTTCATTACATGCTTCGATTTAATGCCTCTTTTGTGCCTCGGATTTGTGCCTACGTGCTATGTGGGGAAGAAGATGAATTGTACCGGGTTTCGGGTTTAGGAGTTTAAGCTCATTTCGTGAGCTCTTACTTGCAAATATGTGTTCTACGTGTCGTATATGTCCCGTGGTATGATTTTTGTGCGAATTGGGGTCATAGTTGTGTTGTTGCCTCGTTTTTCCTCTTTTTCCACCATTGTTACAGCCTTGGAGCTTGGACGCAGGCACCCCCGATGAAGAAAATGAGATATGCCTGTGTCTCAAGCCTTTTTCACGCCTGTACTCAGACACGCCCGTGTCTTTCTTTTTCCTTAAGGGGTGACACGCCTGTGTCCCCTCCCCCCCCGCTTGCACAGATGCACTGTTTTGTTCTTCATTACCTACCCAAACGAACTTCGATTCACCTGAAATTTTCACCACAGAAACCTTTTGAAGTGTAGAGTATTCTCCAATTAGAATCACCTCAATATCTTTTCTGGTTTTGAGATATAATCAATTAATTTTGGTGTCGCCACTTCACCAAAAATCTATAATCATCCAACTTCGGGCCTACGCCATTTTCACATCGCTTTGAACCATGATTCGAACATATATAATTGGAAAGGCCTATTTGTCAAGTTTCATAACCAACAAACAAAACTCAATTCCAACTTCTAGAACTCAAGATATATCCATTTTTCTGCAGCTCGTGCGTTTTCAAAAACTGTCAGCTTTCGCTAAACCTTGCCTAAACCTCTCTTCTTGCGTTCCTTTCACTTCCTTAACTTCTGTCTGTGATTTATATGAATTTATACTTACTTAAGTGATAATTATGTATTCTTTGACACTATATGGTTCTTATTGCTTACACTTGATTGTAACTCCGTGCTTCATATGAATTGAATTCGTATGATTGAAGTGTATGTTTATGTGACCTTGTTTGCATTTCTTGCATTCTTTATGTGACTACGTGGCATTAATTGTGCACATGAACACAATCACAACACTCCATGACATTTTTATGATTATTATCTATCGTGTCATTTCATAACATGTCATGCCACTTCATGAGCATTGTCGTGTGTCTATGCGGTTTCATATTGTTTTCCTTCTTGTACAGTTCATCTTCGGGGCAGAGATATCATGATCAAATAGGCACCCGGTATATCTCGTATCCTTGTATCGTCGTCTTCCAGGTGAGGGTGTTTTTCGTTCTAGTTATGTATACAAACCCTACAACCCGTATGTGAATGTTTTGGCCAAAAAACTTATTTTGTATCTATATTGTTTTTAAAGAAATATCGAGTAAATGTTTTCAAGGGTTGAACCGTTACTAATGAATTATAGTGATTTAATGATTCCCTACTATTTTGGCAAGAACTGCACTTCACTATATTGTATTGTAGGCCCAAGGGGAAATGTGGGTTGGCGACCAAAATGGTATTAGGCCGTCGGAAAGAACCCTTGCACGTAGTACCCATTGGGAAAATCTTCGCATGACCTAGGAGACGGGAACGCGAGATATTCCTGAGCTAGTGGTTCCCATACCATCGAAGGAGCGGGTAGGAGTCATGTGTTGGTGTGGCTGGCACAGTATCAGATTTAAAATTATGCATCTTATGCTTTATCAATGCAAGTATATAATCAGAGCCCCGCTCTGATACCAGTTGTTAGTGTGGCGGGCCCGAGACAGAGTGATGGTAAAGTGTAATATTTTAAAATTTTCGCCATAACCTCGTTATCAAAATATTTCTAAAATATTTTAATAAGCAGCGGAACAAATCGGGCAGCATAACTCTAATATATACAAGCATTGATAACATAATTTTAAATCACATAGCATATAATCACAATATGTAAATATTAATTTTGGCAGCATAACGGTATTACCGTACTACAAAATTGGCTATCAACGGCACTTTTCCATCACCTCGATATTTTCCCGTGAAACCGGAAGAGCTTCCCCGCAATATCCCTGATTAAGAATTTGGAGTGTGGGCTCCTGCAGTATTTCGCTAAATACTTTGAGAAAATATTTTTCAAGAAAAACTCTTTTTTCTAAAACTAGAAAATCCCTATTTTCTAATTAATTAAGTGGATATAACCACCTAATTAAGTAATTAATTAATCCTTAATTAAGGATTAATTAAGACTAGAGACAGAAATAGCCGAAAGCTTTTAGAAACTAAAGAAATTCACTTCTGAAACTCTTATGTTCAACTGAATGGGAATAACCATATTTGTAGGCCAAAAATAAGGACTCGCCCAGCAATTTCTCGTAATTTGGCATGCAAGCAAAGTTCGGACAGCCAATCCGAGGCCACCAGAGTGCAGCCCAACTCACCACGAGCACGGCGGCTCCAGGCACGCGCCAAACGGGGTCCACACGCACCGCCCATGTGGCGGTTGTGTGCTTGGCGCGTGTGAAGGGCACGCTGCCACGAGCAGTTGCCACGTGTCCCATCCGCCGGTCCAACCGGGCGGTCCAGTCCCAGACCCGGTTCACCTTTGAACCGGACGGCTCAGATTGGTTCGGCCGGTGGGGGACGTGGCACACTCCTGTGCTGCCACGTGTCAGGGTCAGTTTCTCCAAACCCAACCCTACCCGGACCCATTCTCAACCCGGTCCATACAAGGTCAAATCTGGGCCGCTTATCATCGCGATGTGGCACGATCCTGACCGTCCACGCGCCGTGCCATTTGGCGCCCTGTCAGCGCCACTTGGCGACTAACCCATTGACATGGCATGACACGTCATCACTGCCACGTTCACAAAAAACTTTTTTTTTTTGAAAAATTTTATTTTCTCCAAAATAAAATTTCGAGCATTTCCAACTCTTTGGAATTTTATTTATTTTCTCAAAATAAATTCTTTGGCTATTTTCAAACTCTTTGAAAATTCGTTCTCTTTCCTTTTAATATTTTCTCGTTGATCTTCATTGGGGCTTGTGGGGGGACCTGCAAGACTAATTAATTGTAGGTCTAAACGGGTCAATCTATTATCATCCCTTGACAATAATTGATTACCGTTTAACAATATTTAATTCCACTAAATAAATAGTGTTGAACTCTAAAATTAATTAAATTATTCACGAATTTCTTGATCTAGAATAATTTTGCATTTTACTCCTCTGTACAGATATCAATGAAAAATAAATCAATACTACTATCATTTAGTTTTCACTTCCAATCTGAAATTCTTGATTTTCCTTAAGTCCAAATTCCCTGTATGTAAAACACATTCAACATACAACTTCGGTGACGAACACACGAAGTACTTTGGCCAAAGTTTTATTTGAACTTTTGCAAATCTATTTCAGGGATATCTTTAACCTTCTAGCAAGGCTACAGATTCCTCGATCAATATTTCTCTTTAGCACATATCATGCGATCATCGAACGTACAAAGTATTTTGGTTACCCATTACCGAGAGCTCAGTTCTGAGTACATCACAGCGATTAACATTACATGCCTAAAGTAGAAACACTGCAAGGATTAAGAGTCTAATGCTTCCGAGATTTTGTTCATTTTAGATAGCAGTATAAAATGAACAATCTCAGTGATCCAGTTCGATGTTCCCAATCTCATTGAAAATCATCAATGTGTTATAATTGGAAACTCCATTCCCCTATGACGAAAGACTAATCATCTTATATAACACATTATAGTCTTGATAAGAACATTTTCTTATCACACTGACTAGAACTTTAATGACATGTGATTCTTGATTTTTAAAGTCTTTTCCTATGAAACACATTTCATATAAAAATACCATCACACGTCACTAATTATTAAATTTGTACAATACTCATAACTTGCGATAATTTCAGTTTTATTAATCCGAAATATTTACAATATAATTGGATTTTCAGGGCATTAACCCCAACAATCTCCCACTTGCCCTAAATCCAATTGGCTACATATCTAAGGCCCATCCCTTCTACATGAGTATCAAAACTCTTTTGCGCTAAAGTCTTAGTGAAGGGATCTGCCAGATTATTTATTGATCCAATTTTCACTACCGCCCCTTCTCCACATTCCACATAATCTCGTATAATGTGAAACTTCCTCTCGATGTGCTTTGCATGTTGATGACTTCGAGGTTCCTTGGAGTTGGCCACTGCTCCGGCATTATCACATTACAATGTGATCGGTGTAAGTCCGTTCTTGACGACTTCTAGATCCATTAGGAAATTCCAGAACTAATACGCTTCTTTGGCTGCTTCCGAAGCTGCCACGTATTCGGCTTCCATGGTGGCGTCAACAATGCAAGTCTACTTAATACTCCTCCAACTAACGGCTGCTCCTCCTAGAGTAAACACATATCCAGACGTCGAACGCCTAGAATCCAAATCAGATTGGAAATCCGAATCTGTGTACCCAATAGGAATGAGCTCATCACTGCGATAGACAATCATATAATCCCGAGTCCTTCTCAAGTACTTTAATATATGCTTTACAGCTATCCAGTTTTGGGGTCCAGGGTTTGACTGATATCTACTGACTAGACCTACAACATAACAGATATCTGGCCTAGTACATAACATGGCATACAAGAGGCTTTCGACTGCCGAAGCATACAAAACATCTTTCATTTCTTCTGTCTCTTCTGGGTTCTTGGGACACTGATCCCGAGACAGATGAACTCCATGTCTGAAAGGTAACGATCCTTTCTTGGAGTTAGCCATAATATATCTTGCCAACACCTTATCTATATATACTTCTTGTGATAAACCAATCATTTTATTCTTACGATCATGACAAAGTCAGATCCCTACAATATAACTCGCTTCACCAAGGTCTTTCATGTCAAACAGATTTGACAACCAAATCTTAACTACTGACAATATTCCTGTGTCATTCCCAATGAGCAAAATATCGTCCACGTATAAAACTAAAAATGTTACAACATTATCATGATGTCTCTTGTACACTCATAGTTCATCAGCCAATTGCATAAATCTAAAGGATTTAATTACCTCATTAAATCTGATGTTCCATGATCTAGACGCTTGCTTAAGACCATAAATTGATCTATTAAGCTTGCATACCATATGCTCCTGATTTCTAGCTATAAAGCCTTCAGGCTGAGCCATATATATCTCTTCTTGAAGGTGCCTGTTCAAGAAGGTAGTCTTTACGTCCATTTGCCAAATCTCATAATCAAAATGAGCAACAATGAAAAGGAGAATTCTTATGGACTTAAGCATTGCTACAGGTGAGAAGGTTTCATCTTAATCGATACCTTCTTTCTGGGTATAACCCTTTGCCACAAACCTTGCTTTAAAGGTCTCAACCTTTTCGTCCATTCCCCTCTTTCTCCTGTAGACCTATTTGCATCCAATAGGTTTAATGCCCTCAGGCGCCTCTACAAGTTCCCAAACTTTATTGGAATACATTGAATCTAATTCGGATTCCATGGCTCTGACCCAACGGTCAGCGTCTATTTCCTTTATAGCTTCATCATACGTGACAGGATCAGATGCTTCAGATTCAACCACTTGGGTTAATCGTAGGTATCTTTCAGGTGCCCTGACAATCCTCCCTCTACGACAAGGTTGTTGTGTACTCGTCCCTACATCATATGTTATATCTGGTACATCATATGTATCTAACACATTTTCATTTATCACAGGTTCTTGGAATTCAGAATCTGATGTTGTCATTTCTTCTAACACAATTTTGCTTCTACCCTTGTGGTCATTTACGAAATCATCTTCGAGATATTTAGCATTAGTGCTCACAAACACTTTGTGATCTCTCGGATTGTAAAATATACCACCTCTTGTTCCTTTAGGATAACCTATGAACAAACAAACCTCTGTTTTTTATTCCAACTTGTCAGGATCCTTCCTTAACATATGAGCTGGGGTTCCCCATATCCGGAGATAGGAGATACTGGGTTTTCGCCCTCGCCACAGTTCCATTGGTGTTTTAGGAAGCGACTTGGATGGAACAAGATTTAATATGTGTGCCCCCGTTACGAGTGAAAAACCCCAAAACGAACTTGGTAGGGTAGCATGACTCATGATAGATCTTACAATTTCCATCAGAGTTCTATTTCTCCTTTCTGCAACACCGTTCTGCTGGGGTGTACCCGGTGCAGATAGTTGATATCTAATCCCATTTACAGTGAGAATGTAACGCCCCGGTTTTTCAGTTAAACTAACGTGGCGTATTTGTTTATGAATTGCGCAATTTAATCATTTAATTATATGATAAATTGTTTTAAATGTGTTATATATGTTTTAAACTATAGACTGTTGTTATTTTAATTTAATTCATTTTATTTCAATTTGAAATTTAGTGTTTAACTTCTTAATTTATGTTTCATGTTAACTTAACCATTTCGGTAATTTCGTTAATTAATTTCAACATGTTATTAGTTTGTTTAATTTATCTAAAATGAAAATTTACGTTTTAGTAATTAATTTATAACGTTAAGAATTCATTATTACGCATGAGTGTTCTATTTGGGCTTCGTTTCTATATGTAATGATATCGGAATGGTATGGAAATTTAGTATGTCGTAAATATGTGTATTATGAACATGCCTATATACTCGGTTTATGTTTTCGGATTCATTTGACGTGTTAACGAATTTAATTTTGATTGTGGAACCAAATTGGGGGCTAACGAGCAATTAGCGCACCCTTGGTTCCGTACGTGATATCTTGAGCTCGGGAATTCGGATTCGAATTCCGTCACCTCCGTTGCCTTCGTATCGACGATTCGGAGACAATGGAACAAGCCTCACACCTTTTTGAAATCATTAAGACCTTCGAAATCAAACCATAACGGACAACTCGTGCAAGAAGAGCTCCTTTTGTTGACTAGTCTTCATGGTGGGACCCTTAACACTCCTCTAACCTAACCATACCTTAAACCATAACTTATGTACCTTGAGTTAACCCCTTTCTCTCCCTTTTAACAGCAAAAACCGAGCAAAATATCTCCCCTTTTCTGCTGGAGATGATCGAGAGAGATGGGAGAGAAGGAAGGAAGAAAACCCTTGGCCATTCTTATGATTTTGAGCTCAAATCACCTCCCTTCTTCCTCTAATCTTCAAGGTATGAATATTTATGTCTCCTCTACTCTATTATGCTTGATTTCATCCATTAAATGCTTGTTTTGGATCAGATTTGATTAGGGTTTGAGTGATGAGTTTGGTATGAACTTTTAGGGATTTTTGTTCTTGTGACCTATTTGCTTGTGTGGCTGATTTTCTTGCTTATACATGATTATATGAGCTTGTTTCTTGGACTATTTCTTTCCTAACTGATAGTATATGGTGTTAGGAGGATTTCATCTCTTGACCCTTTTATGAAATTATGAGATATGGAGCTCCAAACTTGATGATTAAACTGCTTTCCCTGTTTTTCGAACTGCTGCTGCTCATTTTGCTTTGTTGCTTGATCAAATGATCTTCTTTTCATGTGAATTTGCATGGATATTTTGTACACTCATTTCTCTATATGTTAACATTCATTTTTTAAGTATTTGGATCCATTTTAAGCCTCAAAACCGAAAGACATGGCCTGTTCTTATGCATGATCTATGACAGACTTGTTGCTGTTGCAATTGTGTGGTTGTTGGTCACCCTAATGTGCTTTAATTCACCCCATTTTGCATATATATGATGTATATTAGTTGTTTAGTATGTTAGCATGCATTCCCCAAGGTTTCAGATCCAAATTCAAGCCCTAAGTACTTGATCAAGGCATGATTTAATCAATAGGGCTCATATGTTCGGTTTTTGGCAACCCAGTTTTGTTGCACGATTTAGGTGCTCTTAATGTCTGATTTATCCTTTTCACTCTAAATGAAATATGTTCCTAACATTCTAAATATGTTTTATATTAAGTTTCAGAGCATTTGGAGTTGATTTGGTATGCTTTTGGATTGGTTTTGTATGGGTTCAGTTTTGCCGGTTTAGCTTTGTGTGCAAGTTTTGGTTCTGTACCGTGACACCCCCGTGTCTCATTTTCACTAAATTGTGAGACACGGGCGTGTCACACCTTCTGGGCAGGTCTGTACTGAGCCACGATCGTGGCTCAGTTTAGCTCAGTTTAGCAAGTTTAGCTAATGACTTTATCTCCTTTTGTGTTGAACTATGAACTTGTTTTGCTATGTGTTAGGAGTATTGTGGTTAAATTTCATGGCATTTGGATGAGTTTTAGGCATGCTTTTGATTAATGCCGTTTATGTGTGTTTATATGTCGTTTATGAATCGCGTAACTCATTTTCTATATCATATGATTCCTTCTTGTTGTCAAACCTTGGAAATATGCTATCTTATGTAATATGAGGTATATAGTAGCGTTTTGGGAAAGCTTGAATATGTACTATGCTCCTATTTAAATTCTTGAATTAATTCGACTGGAGATATGAATTGATGAATTTGAATGAAAAGGAATGAATGAGTGAATGACTTGGTTATACGATGTAAATGCCTTTAATACACATGAACATTTTCATGACATAATATCATCCTTATGCACTCATATCATGCTTGAGCATTGTCGTGCGTCATATATGGTTCATTTAGAGTCTCGAGTCTCACAAACACGTTATGTTGTCTTTTGTCCAGTTTATCTCCAGGGTGGAGAGATCTTGATCCTTCGGGCACTTGGTAACTCGTATCCTTGTACCGTCTTGTACCAGGTGTGGGTGTTTTTGTTCTAGCTATGTAACAAACCCTACAACCCTTATGTGAAAAGATTTGGCCAAAACCTTATGATTATATATATATTTTCCTTTTAAAGTAAAGTCATCGAGTAAATATTGATCGAGTAAACCCTTTTCAAACGAATTATGAATATGTTATGTTTCTTATGAATTGATATGTTTTGGCGAGACATGATTATGATTGCACGGGCCCCGGGACTTAGTATATGTGGCTAACCGAGGAAACAAAGGCTGACGGGGATCCCATATACTAGTTCCAACTTACGGCAAAACGGACTTCGTCAAGGGAGGTTCTTGACGGGGAAACGCTAACCGGGCTTTGAGGCCTCATGAACCTGATTGCCACATTGATATGTTAGGTGGCCGGGTCTTGCAAGCCCGTCCATCACCTGGAGGAAGAAGGTTGGAACTGTTTTATGATATGATTTATGATCTGCGTGTATTATGAGTTATTGCATGATCACCTATTTAAAGTATTAATGATATGTGTCGTACACAGTCGGAGTTGGTTGGAGTTGATGCACGCTCACTCGCTGAGCTTTATGTTTATGTATGAATTATGAACGTAATGAATTAATATGATTAGTCGTAAAATCCGAGTATTGCTTGGTTATTCTCTTGCCCTTTTTGGGAACTAATTTCAAATAAAACCTTGCTCGGGATTTATGACTTGCATGTGCATGTTTTATATATATGTATATCGCTCCTGCTCACTCAGTCTTCTAGAGACTGACCCTCTCCCTTCCCAACACTTTAGTGTGCAGGTTTGGCTTTGGAGTTTCGAGCTAGGCGGAGTTTTGTTGAGTTTGAGTTGGTCAAGTTAGGTTAGGAGAGTCTCTGCACTCACATATGTATTGGAATTATGTATGATCCGATTCTCTAGTATCATGAACTTGAATATTTATGTAATTGTTATTGAATTGCTTTTACTGGGTTTTGCTATTGTTTAAAAGAGGCCTGAAGAGCCCAATCCTGGTTATGGTCTGTATGTTTGAACTTTGGCTTTACGTTGCATTATATTTTGCGGATTGGTTACCATTGCGGGGTCTAGTTCCGCCTAGCTTAGGAAGGTTTTTATGTTTGTCTCCCGTTCGCTAGGGTTTGATACGGGTGCAGATTTACTATTTCGTTACTCGTGTTGAGCCATAGTGCGGGGGATGTGGTGCCTCACGTGCGGGGTGCTACATCCTTAAGTGGTATCAGAGCCCGGTTGCAAAACCGGTGTTCTTGAGTCATGTTTGAGTCAGTTAGGTCACGCGGCATAGGAACAACTTGTTAATGTGTACATTGCATCGATTTGGCATGAATATTTGATACTAATTGTTGGAAATTGCTTAATACATGTATACAATCTACGCTCTCATTTAGTTGCTTTAAATGTTGCATTTTGCATTCTATGTGCATTGATTCAATTAACTACGTGCCATAAGCATACGTTAATCTTCATGCATCTATATTTGAGTTGATCTTTCTTATATAGGTTACTATCATGCAAACAAAGCTACAATTCACACCAACTACAATTGACAACGTAACTTGAAGGCCGAGTGTTCAAGTTCCACGGCTTGCACAATGGAACTACCTATCATGGCTAGTATCATGGGAGGAAGCTTGGATCACGGGAAGGTTCATCAATCATGCCCTACCTACAAACCTTGAAGGTTCTCAACATACAAGAATTGCAAAGACTCAAGTTCTAACTTGAGGGATGCGTGAGACAACAAGAGGGGTGTGGAACTCTTCACCACCCCGATTTTGAAGACATTTAATACAAGATTAAATGCTCCAAGGTTCACCGTTGAAGCTCCGAGTTTGGAATGGTTGGGTGATTGGAAGACTAAAGTGGGAAGCTTCAAGGGATCGGATGCAAGATGTATTAAAAAGGTTCGACTCAACTCAGATGCAAGGATGGGGAGCCGTTAATCATAAAGCTCACTATGAGGTCAAATATGGAAGCTCACTTGATACGAATATAAGCGTGGGACAACAAATGGACGCAAGGCAAAGAGACTTATGAGCATCGAGGAATACAAAACGCGTCGTCTTCTTGGAACCTTGGAACATGGAGACATCAAGAAGCAAGCAAGAGTGGAACGCATTATCCTGGGTGAATTATGCGCGTAGATCGGAAACAAAGGATAAGCTAAAGGAACTTTAACCGGAGAGGACATCAAGATGAAGATTCGGACGACCTTTGGAGGTCGATGCTTGGAAGTACGTTGAGGTGTAAACTCCATGGACAAATAAGACCTTGGGTTCAAAAATAGCACGTTCGGGCCATGGGATATACAAATGGATGGAAGAAGATTAGGGAGATTCGAAAACCATGGAAAGCTAAGGAATTATCAATGTCTCCAAAGAAAGTTACAATTATGGGAATGAGGAACACGTCATCAAGCTAAAAGCTTACCACCTTGGTGACAGGTTCTGCATATTCATGGCATGAGCATCATGCATCGATTTAAATTAATTGCTTTCTTTATCTATATGTACGTTTATGTTTAATTAATACAATTGCTTCAACGTGTTGCCGCGTTGCATCTTTGACTGTTTACTATGTGCATTGGCATGTTAATCCAACATGCATGGCTTAGTGTTTAATTGACATGGAATGGCTACCCCTTGTCCATCAAGCGATTCTTTGATCAAGGCTTACTCGAATCAAGACGAGAAGAATAGTTGGGTTATATCTTGGGAGTTCCGGGCATGTAGCTTAGCTAGCACAATCTACACCGAAGAAACTAAGTTGAAGAGTTTTGGAGAAACCTTAATCTCAGAGGCGAAGTAACGAATTCAACTAAAATTTCCAAATAAGGGAGCATTGATTAGGAAATAATGTAAATCCTTCTCGATCCTTGAAGGGATTATCTTTAGTTGAAAGAATGGAAATACAAGAGGGGATTAAAATTAGTCTAGATCTCAAGAAGAGCAAGAAAGAGAAGAGTTGGGGATTAGAAGGAAGTAATTATTGAAGGGTTTGAATTAAACCTTAGGAGTGAATTAAAGAAGCAGAAGTGACTCAGCAAAAATTTAATTGAAAGAAGGATTCATGGAGTTCGACAGGTAAGAGCAAAATTTGTTAAGGGGGAGAGCACGACCGAGAGGTGAATTGGAGGATGGGAGTAGTGCTCGAATGAATATGTTAGGAGTAATGACAGGGATGCAAATTAAGGAGAATCTGGAAGTCCTAAGGGTGGTGATTAGGAATGAATAAGACGGTGGTTATGGTTAAGTTGTTAAGAGAGAAGTTACGTAGGGAATTCCGATATGGAGGCGATGGAATCATAGGAGAGTTTCTATGAACTTCTAAGTTAGAATCAACAAGGGAGAACTGAATCAAGCTATCATATAAGGGGATGGTGTCGATCAAGATTTATTCAATGAAGTACGAAGGGGTCCAAGACAATATTATCGAGTTATTAGTTATATCAACGATAATCCAGAACGAAGCTTAAGAAGGGATCAAATAGAAAAGGGTGATAATTGGAAGATTACATCAAGCTTGAGGAATCATTAAGAACATTTGGTCTTCGATTAAAAAAAAATGGGGCCAATTACCGAATATAACTTTAAAAGGGTTAAAGAGGATAAATGGATGACATGAACAGAAGATGGGAAAGAAATCATAATAACTAATATCTCAAGATCGGTATTGAGCCGTCAGTGTTGCCAGAAGTAGCTATTTTGAGAATATGTTAGACTCCGATATGGGTAAAGGTAGTAACTGTGGATCGGATTTCGGGACGGACAATTTAAGGGCATTCGGAGAGTTTAAGCTCGGTTGATTAAAAATAGTTGGTTAGGCGAATGAGGATTAAAGGGAAATGGTGGAAACAAGAAGCAGTACAATTCAGAAGGGATCTAAGAGTAGAATCCTTAAAGGATTCATCAATCGCTTCACCGAGGAACCCTGAAGAGGTTCAAGACAAGCTGGGCACTGAGTTACATTCAGGACAGATCATACCTTGGACAACGACAACTCACAAATCTGAATTTTGTAACTATGGTGAACGGTACTTATAGCATTCATGATACATGCATCCATGCAAATTTAACCTACATAATTTTTATGTTAGGTGCTTTGATCTTGTACTGTGTTAAATTACTTGGAGTAATTGAAATCAATGTGGGCGACATTTATTACTTGCTTTGGGTGCCTTACGTGATTTTAAATTTGGTTTTGCGTGAGTTGCTTGGGAGTATTGGAGACTTTCTTGCTTTATTTTCGGTTGAGAGACGGGGTGCTCTCTCTTGTTTATAAGAGACGGGGATTCTCTTATTTTTGTTCGAGAGACGGGGTACTCTCTTTGCTTGCGAGAGACGGGGTTCTCTCATTGCTGCTCGAGGGACGGGGCTCTCTCCTTGTTACTTGTGAGAGACGGGGAATCTCTCATTGTTTGTTTTCAGGCGTGTTGTGAATCCGAGGACGGATTCTTTTTAAGGGGGAGAGATTGTAACGCCCCGGTTTTTCAGTTAAACTAACGTGGCGTATTTGTTTATAATTGCGCAATTTAATCATTTAATTATATGATAAATTGTTTTAAATGTGTTATATATGTTTTAAACTATAGACTATTGTTATTTTAATTTAATTCATTTTATTTCAACTTGAAATTTAGTGTTTAACTTCTTAATTTATGTTTCATGTTAACTTAACCATTTCGGTAATTTTGTTAATTAATTTCAACATGTTATTAGTTTGTTTAATTTATTTAAAATGGAAATTTAGGTTTTAGTAATTAATTTATAACGTTAAGAATTCATTATTGTGCATGAGTGTTCTATTTGGGCTTCATTTCTATATGTAATGATATCGGAATGGTATGGAAATTTAGTATGTCGTAAATATGTGTATTATGAACCTGCCTATATGCTCGGTTTATGTTTTCGGATTCATTTGACGTGTTAATGAATTTAATTTTGATTGTGGAACCAAATCGGGGGCTAACGAGCAATTAGCGCACCCTTGGTTCCGTACGTGATATCTTCAGCTCGGGAATTCGGATTCAAATTCCGTTACCTCCGTTGCCTTCGTATCGACGATTCGGAGACAATGGAACAAGCCTCATACCTTTTTGAAAACATTAAGACCTTCGATATCCAACCGTAACGGACAACTCGTGCAAGAAGAGCTCCTTTTGTTGACTAGTCTTCATGGTGGGACCCTTAACACTCCTCTAACCTAACCATACCTTAAACCATGAATTATGTACCTTGAGTTAACCCCTTTCTATCCCTTTTAGCAGCAAAAACCGAGCCAAATATCTCCCCTTTTCTGCTGGAGCTGATCGAGAGAGATGGGAGAGAAGGAAGGAAGAAAACCCTTGGCCATTCTTATGATTTTGAGCTCAAATCACCTCCCTTCTTCTTCTAATCTTCAAGGTATGAATATTTATGTCTCCTCTACTCTATTATGCTTGATTTCATCCATTAAATGCTTGTTTTGGATCAGATTTGATTAGGGTTTGAGTGATGAGTTTGGTATGAACTTTTAGGGATTTTTGTTCTTGTGACCTATTTGCTTGTGTGGCTGATTTTCTTGCTTATACATGATTATATGAGCTTTTTTATTGGCCTATTTCTGTCCTAACGGATAGTATATGGTGTTAGGAGGATTTCATCTCTTGACCCTTTTATGAAATTATGAGATATGGAGCTCCAAACTTGATGATTAAACTGCTTCCCCTGTTTTTCGAATTGCTGCTGCCCATTTTGCTTTGTTTCTTGATCAAATGATCTTCTTTTCATGTGAATTTGCATGGATATTATGTACACTCATTGATATATATGTTAACATTCATGTTTTAAGTATTTGGATCCATTTTAAGCCTCAAAACCGAAAGACATGGCCTGTTCTTATGCATGATCTATGACAGATTTGTTGCTGTTGCAATTGTGTGGTTTTGGTCACCCTAATGTGCTTTAATTCGCGCCATTTTGCATATATATGATGTATATTAGTTTTTTAGTATGTTAGCATGCATTCCCCAAGGTTTCACATCCAAATTCAACCCCTAAGTACTTGATCAAGGCATGATTTAACCAATAGGGCTCATACGTTCGGTTTTTGGCGACCCAGTTTTGTTGCACGATTTAGGTGCTCTTAATGTGAGATTTAGCCTTTTCACTCTAAATGAAATATGTTCCTAACATGCTTAATATGTTGTATTTTATGTTTCAGAGCATTTGGAGTTGATTTGGTATGCTTTTGGATTGGTTTTGTATGGGTTCAGTTTTGCCGGTTTAGCTTTGTGTGCTAGTTTTGGTTCTGTACCGTGACACCCCCGTGTCTCATTTTCACTAAATTGTGAGACACGGGTGTGTCACACCTTCTGGGCAGGTCTGTACTGAGCCACGGTCGTGCCTAAGTTTAGCTAAGGAAGGTGACACCCCCGTGTCCCTTCCCCTGCGCAGTCCTTGTTGCTTCCTTTTCGGTTTTTGATTTGTTTCACCTCTTGAATGACTTTATCTCCTTTTATGTTGAACTATGAACTTGTTTTGCTATGTGTTAGGAGTATTGTGGTTTAATTTTATGGCATTTGGATGAGTTGTAGGCATGCTTTTGCTTAATGCCGTTTACGTGTGTTTATATGTCGTTTATGAATCGCGTAACTCATTTTCTATATCATATGATTCCTTCTTGTTGTCAAACCTTGGAAATATGCTATCTTATGTAATATGAGGTATGTAGTAGCGTTTTGGGAAAGCTTGAATATGTACTATGCTCCTATTTGAATTCTTGAATTAATTCGACTAGAGATATGAATTGATGAATTTGAATGAAAAGGAATGAATGAGTGAATGACTTGGTTATACGATTTAAATGCCTTTAATACACATGAACATTTTCATGACATAATATCATCCTTATGCACTCATATCATGCTTGAGCATTGCCGTGCGTCATATATGGTTCATTTAGAGTCTCGAGTCTCACAAACACGTTATGTTGTCTTTTGTACAGTTTATCTCCAGGGTGGAGAGATCTTGATCCTTCGGGCACTTGGTAACTCGTATCCTTGTACCGTCTTGTACAAGGTGAGGGTGTTTTTGTTCTAGCTATGTAACAAACCCTACAACCCTTATGTGAAAAGCTTTGGCCAAAACCTTATGATTATATATATATGTTACTTTTAAAGTAAAGTCATCGAGTAAATATTGATCGAGTAAACCCTTTTCAAACGAATTATGAATATGTTATGTTTCTTATGAATTGATATGTTTTGGCGAGACAAGATTATGATTGCACGGGCCCCGGGACTTAGTATATGTTTGCTAACAGAGGAAGCAAGGGATGACGGGGATCCCATATGCTAGTTCAAACTTAAGGCGAAACGGACTTCGTCAAGGGAGGTTCTTGACGGGGAAACGCTAATCGGGCTTTGAGGCCTCATGAACCTCATTGCCACATTGATATGTTAGGTGGCCGGGTCTTGCGAGCCCGTCCATCACCCGGAGAAAGAAGGTTGGAACTGTTTTATGATATGATTTATGATCTGCGTGTATTATGAGTTATTGCATGATCACCTATTTAAAGTATTAATGATATGTGTCGTACACAGTCGGAGTTGGTTGGAGATGATGCACGCTCACTCGCCGAGCTTTATGTTTATGTATGAATTATGAACGTAATGAATTAATATGATTAGTCGTAAAATCCGAGTATTGCTTGGTTATTCTCTTGCCCTTTTTGGGAACTAATTTCAAATAAAACCTTGCTCGGGATTTATGACTTGCATGTGCATGTTTTATATATATGTATATCGCTCCTGCTCACTCAGTCTTCTAGAGACTGACCCTCTCCCTCCCCAACACTTTAGTGTGCAGGTTTGGCTTTGGAGTTTCGAGCTAGGCGGAGTTTTGTTGAGTTTGAGTTGGTCAAGTTAGGTTAGGAGAGTCTCTGCACTCACATATGTATTGGAATTATGTATGATCCGATTCTCTAGTATCATGAACTTGAATATTTATGTAATTGTTATTGAATTGCTTTTACTGGGTTTTGCTATTGTTTAAAAGAGGTCTGAAGAGCCCAATTCTGGTTATGGTTTGTATGTTTGAACTTTGGCTTTACGTTGCATTATATTTTGCGGATTGGTTACCATTGCAGGGTCTAGTTCCGCCTAGCTTAGGAAGGTTTTTATGTTTGTCTCCCGTTCGCTAGGGTTTGATACGGGTGCGGATTTACTATTTCGTTACTCGTGTTGAGCCATAGTGCGGGGGATGTGGTGCCTCACGTGCGGGGTGCTACAGAGAAATTCTAGAAACTCTGTAGACAGATACTCACCACCACGATCTGATTGAAGTGATTTGATACGTTTTTCGGTTTGATTTTCAACTTCTGTTTTGAATTCTTTGAACCTTCAAAGGATTCAGGCTTATATATCATCAATTAAATGTATCCGTATCTTGAGTAATCATCCGTAAAAGTGATGAAATACTCGAAACCTCCTCTTGCTTGAATACTCATAGGACCACACACATCCGTATGAATTAACTCAAGCAATTCTGTGGCTCGATTACATTTAGTTTTAAAAGATCTCCTGGTCATTTTACCTTCCAAGCAGGATTCACAGACTGGTAGTTCAGTTAAGTCCAAGGGTCTCAATAATTCATCTGAAATTAGTCTTTGGATCCTATTTGGATTAATATGACCTAGACGTAAATGCCACTTGTATGCCTCATTAGGCGTATGAGTTTTTCTTTTGGATGGTAAGTCAAGAGTGTTAAGTTCGGAATTAGGGTTTTTATCGGGGTATAACAAGAAAAGACCATCTTTTACCGTGCCAGAGCAAATAAACCTTTTATTTTGCTTAATGGTAAAGTTTTGTTCAAAATAATTATTGAAACCATTATTTATTAAACAACTCAATGAAATTAGATTTTTGCGAACACACGGTATGTACAGAGTGTCTTTCAACATCAAAACCCTATCACCAAAATACAAATTTACAATCTCTACTGCTAATACAAATATATTTGTATTATCCCCGAGCAGTAGCTGCATCTCACCATCTTCAAGCTTTCTGATTAGCTTGAACCCCTACAACGAATTGCAGATATGATTAGTTGAACCCGAGTCCACACACCAGGAATCTGGTGGACTTCCAACTAAACATAATTCTATTAAACAAGATATCGATATACATTGTCCAGATGGCTTAGCAGGAAGACTTGCTAAGTATTTTGGACAATTCCTCTTCCAGTGCCCATTTTCACCGCAGTGGAAACATTTTCCTTTACTAGGTTTACCCTTCTTCTTCTGAACCTTTTTCTTGGGATTGAGAACCTTTCCCTTTCCCTTTTTCCACTTATTGGCTTTTGGAGCCGTGGAAGTCGATGCCTGAGCTAGGAGAACCGTTCCCTTAGCTTTCATTACTCCCTCTGCCACTCTAAGTTCGTTCATCAATTCAGGCAGAGAAAAATCCAATTTATTCATAGAATAATTTTGCCTGAATGTGTTGAACGACTTTGGCGAAGAGCATAGGATCATATACAATTTACTGAGATCATCAAATTTAGCACCAAGGCTCTCAATTCCGTTTAGGCAAGCTATTATGTTCATAACATGATCCTGAACAGGTGATCCCTCAGACATCTTGGTAACTAACAGCCTTCGCATCAATTTGAGCCTCTTGGCTCGATTCTACCCTCCAAACATTTGATGGAGATGATCCATCATGTTCCTAGCAGTTGGCATCTAGTGCATTTGATGCTTAAGAACATTGGAGACAGATGCCAGGATATAAGACCTAGCCAAATTATTGGAGTTGAACCAATTGACATAAGCATTTCTCATATCCTGATTGGTTGTAGTTTCCGGTACCCCCCGGACAAGGTTCAACGAGCACGTGTTTCAGATTCTCATGACCAAACACGATGTCAAGATTCATTTTCCAGTCAGCATAGTTAGACCCTACAGGCCTATTTTCCTTTAGGACCGATTGAAGCGGGCTAGCGGTCGTTATTGTTTTAAAACTGAAATATTTTTAAAATAGTGCAAGTTATGATTGTGTATTTTACTTATTTTGCGTCTAACCAATAAATGAAATCCACGTAAGCATTTTGGTTACGCAATGGTGACTTATCTAACCGCAGTTGACTCCTCGGAAACAAGGTCAAAAATCGCTTAGAAAAGCAAGAATTAATCTTAATTAACATGCCATCTAGGTAACTCTTACCAAACTATGTTAATCCACCACGTCAACCCTTTGGCCTCTAAGTGAATGTAACATTGCTCCGAATGGAGGTTAATACATCACCTAGTGGAGCGTACACCATTACCTACAAATTCGTACGAGTAGATCAGACAGTCCAAGGAGGCGTGGTTGAGCTGAGTTTCCCCGTAATTCATTCTATCTGTAGAAGTCTAATCTTGTATACCGCGAATACATACCCGCCGAAGGGAGTAGTGCATATCCACTATACTATAGACGGGCAATGGAGGCCGTGAGAATCCAACTCTTTTCATCTCGCTCCCATTTGAATTTTATAGAATTTGTGGATTATCTTTGATTATTAAATAATCACCTTTGGCATCTTATTGTTGGAAGTAATTAGTCTAATTAATTTGCTCCCACTAGGATTATTAAATAATCCTAATAATATTTTAAGGCTTTAATAACTCTTTATTAATTTAAGCCAAAAAATATTAATCCAATTATGCATCGTATTTAATCTCTTTTAAACATTATTTATCTAATCATATTAAATAAATCATGCATAATTGAAACAACATAATATATCATATTGTCATGCCACATTTAAAATTAAAGCTTGCTTGCAAATAATTATCATATAATTATCATGCTTTAAAATTTTAATGCCTTAAGTAAATATGTTATAAATTATCACATAAATTAAAACATATTTACTGATTTGGCAATAACCAGGAAGATTAATTGAATCGATTCCAAGAAAATTACCATTCCATGCAAATTCCCAGGAAAGACTAGAGGGGTCACAATTGTCCCACTTAAAAACCAGCCTCCTTAGACAGAATTTGCGTGCACAGTATCAGATTTAAAATTATGCATCTTATACTTTATCAATGCAAGTATATAATCAGAGCCCCGCTCTGATACCAGTTGTTGGTGTGGCGGGCCCGAGACAGAGTGACGGTATAGCGTAATATTTCAAAATTTTCGCCATAACCTCGTTATCAAAATATTTCTAAAATATTTTAATAAATAGCGGAACAAATCGGGCAGCATAACTCTAATATATACAGGCATTGATAACATAATTTTAAATCACATAGCATATAATCACAATATGCAAATATTAATTTCGGTAGCATAACGGTATTACTGTACTGCAAAATTGGCTATCAACTGTTTCCAGCACCTCGATATTTTCTCGTGAAACCGGCAGAGCTTCCCCGCAATATCCTTTATTAAGAATTTGGAGTGTGGGCTCCGGCAGTATTTTGCTAAATACTTTAACAAAATATTTTTCAAGAAAAACTCGTTTTTCTAAAACTAGAAAATCCCTATTTTCTAATTAATTAAGTGGATTATATATTAATTATATAACCACCTAATTAAGTAATTAATTAATCTTTAATTAAGGATTAATTAAGACTAGAGAGAGAAATAGCCGAAAGCTTTTAAAAACTTAAGAAATTTGCTTCTAAAACTCTTATGTTCAACTCAATGGGAGTAGCCATATTTATAGGCCAAAAATAAGGACTCCCGCAACAATTTCTCGTAATTTGATGTGCAACCAAAGTTCGGACAGCCAATCCGAGGCCACTGGAGTGTAGCCCAAGTCACCACGAGCACAGCGGCGCCTGGCCCGTGCCAAACAGGGTCCATACGCACCCGTACACGTCGCCCATGCGGCGGTTGTGTGCTTGGCGCATGTGAAGGGCACGCTGCCACGTGTCCCATCCTCCCGGTCCAACCGATGGTCCAGTCCCAGACCCGGTTCACCTTTGAACCGGATGGCGCAAATTGGTTCGGCCGTTGGGCGACGTGGCACACTCCTGTGCAGCCACGTGTCAGGTTCGATTTCTCCAAACCCCGACTGTAGCACCCCACACGCAAGGTGCCACATCCCCCGCACTCAAATCCGATCCGTATATGAAATGGGAAATCCATACACGTGCCAGTTTAGAGCGAGCAGGGACTCACTCATTCACTATGCTAGGCGGGAACTAAACTAGAAACTCAAATAAACAAAACCAACACGATGAATGCAATTGCGGAAGCGAGGCATATAATTGGAAATCATACCAATCATAAAGACGGGTTCAACTATGTTAGTCCCAAAAATTGATACATAATCGTAAATCATAAGGTACGAGTTCAAATTACCCCTAGAAACCGGTCCCGAATTTTGATAAATATAACATTTCCACATATACATTCTTGTATAAGCTAACTGATGTATAAAGTGCGTATGAAGTGACTTAGACCTAAATATGAGACTTGACAAACTCAGAACCCCGCCTAGCACTCCAAGACCTGCAAATGAACTGAAAACAAACCGGGTTCAGTCTATAGGAGACTGGTGGGTATAAAACGGGCATAAGTATCATATAAGACAATATTTAAATATTCAGATGCAAGTTCTAATCCCAAATGAGGTTTTTAGAGCATTTCCCAAGTGGGTGAATTAAGGAAATCATCAAAAGGGATTATAACAACAAATTTTTCATTAGGACTTTCGTGGCCCGGCAAGTGGGCGTGCATTATCTCCAACCAACAACTTGTGTAATTCATTAAACATTCATTCATTCTTTCTTTCTTTCATGCATTACATTCTTTCGTGCACATTCATGAAAATTTACACCTTCTTCCTCCGGGTGATGGCCGGGTGATCGGCTCGAACCATCCATGCATTGACCAAAAGGGGATACATGACTCCCCAGATGGCACTTAGCGTCCATTCCTCGCTAACTCCTAACGAGGTCCGGTTACGCCGTTCATTAGTTGGAACTAGTGTGAGGGATCACCATCGGCCCATGCCTCCCCGGATAGCCACTCACATCAAGTCCCTGGGCACCATTTTGTGTATTCATTCATTCTCACCAAAACATTTGGTAGGTTCATAAAAGAAGGGTTTACCTTAAAAACATTGACTCTTGAAAACGACTTTATATGCATATAATAAATTTTGGCCGAAATCTTTACACATTGGAAGTATATAGGGTCAACTAACTAAATAGTAGAGAAACCCAACTGTTACACCTTACCGAACGATACCAAGAAGAAAAGAAGGCTTGAGGAAAACTTAGGAACCCGGCATCTCCACCATGGAGAAAACTGTACCAAGAACAATATGAGCACAGACTCAAGACTCCAAATGAACCATATATGACGCACGACATGCGATGAACATGATATGAGATGCATAAGAAGTAAAATGACGTTGGGAAGTCATAAAATCAAGGAATTTCACTCAATATGTTCAAGTACGTTTAACATGTGAAGGTTCCATATTCCTTCGTTCTATAATTTTCACGAATCAATTCAACTCGAGCCATACATTCCATGTAATAATCCCAAACACATACCATGCTAAATTTAATTTGGAAATTAGAAAAACAAGCTCATCCTACTTATTTAAGTAAATATGAGCATGAAATGATATCAATTTATTTCCATAATTTTACATAGGGCAAACAATTCATGATACATTATTCATTAACCTATTAATATAAATAAAATTTAGAAATAACAATTAGTAATTAATATTTACGTACACTATATGCGTGCATTAAAATCATGCAACACTCATACAATTCATGCATGCATTATATGCTATATACACACGTACACAAACTGCATGCATTCTATATATATATATATATATATATATAAATTAAAATAACAATCAACATTTAATGTACCTTCATGCATAAATTAAATCTTGTATGCATACACATGCAACCTGAAGTAGAACAACAAAACCATGCATTAACTCACAAAACACATGCACAAAAGCCATGCATACTCAACAGAAACAATTGCAATTTTCACACAAAGCAGCAGCCGAAGACAGCCCCGCGACCCCAAACCAGTTCAAAGGTGGTCGCGGGCGCGACCACCATTTCCTCCAACCTTCACCACAGCTACAAGTCAAAGTTGCCTTCAATATTAGTCACGGCTGTGACCAAAAACAAGCTTGTTTCGGTTGAGGGCGGGACCTCTGCACAGCAGGTCGCGAAATAGCAAAAACAGCCCCTGTTTCGTCCTCTCCAAAGCTTCAACACAGCAGCAGCAAACCAGGCCACAAAGGAGCAATAAAAGGCAGCAAAAAGAAGCATATAATAGTAGCAAAACGCAGCAAACAACACAGCAGTAAAGCAAGGACGGATCGAGAAAGGAAGAGGTGTATATATTTACTCACTCATCACATTCATGGAGGTTCAACAATGGCGGCTCGAATTTAAATCAATTTCCATGAAGAACATGCTTGGAATTAAAACATAGAAGTCAGATAGATCATATATAACTCATCAATTCAAGGAAAGAAGCAAAGGAATACAAGAACTCATCAAAATGTATTTAACCTACTATTCATGCATTCCCTCTAATCTCCATGAATACAAGCTCATAATTGGGGATGCATAGCTTAAAATGACACCTAATGAATGTATTTACAACCCTAAGCTCACCTTGTGAATTGGATGGAAGATGGAAGATATTTGAGCTCCAAAATCTCCAAGCTTGTGGGGTGGCGGGAATGGGACTGGAAGTCAGGGGTTTGGATGAGTTTTTCTCTTGTGTGTGGAGTATGGTTCGGTTAGGGGTGTTAGGGGCTGATAGAGGGGTGAGTTAGGTCTCTAAAAATTCCAACCATGGTTAGATTGATTAAGTATGGTGAAAGTTATAATGTAAATGGTAAAGTGTGGTAGTTTTGCGGCCGATACGTTTTTTGGTTGAATTTTGGGGGTTCAAATGGTCTTAGAAAAATATGAGGCTAAGTTCATTGAACCCGAATCATCGATACGAGTCCAACAAAGTTGACGGAACTCGATTCCGAGTTCCCGAGCTCAAGATATCACATACGGAACCAGGGGTGCGCTAATTACCCGTTAGCCCCCGATTTGGTTCCACAACACAAAATAAATTTGAAACACAATCAAACGAATCCGAAAATGCAACACAAGCATATATACATGTTCATCACACACATATCTCCTACATATTAAATTTCCACAAAATTTCGAATTCATTTCATATACTAACGGCACGTAACTTGTCACGTAAATGCATATAGTTCAAGAATTCATAAAATTTCAAAATTCAATTGAAAATTAAGAATCCATTTTAAATATTCATTAAAATATGACGAAATACATATTATTAAAAAGATTAATTAAAAATCAAAATTACAATTATGATAAACAATTAATTAGGTACTTAAGTAATTTAAACGCGCAATTAGGGAGCACACAAGTTATTCATGCGCAAGTGGTTCAAGTATTCGTATCAATTCCCATTCAATTATTTCATATATTTCAATTAATCACATATTTAACAATTACATACCGAAATTTCAATATAGTAAACACTTATAGCCAATTAATTCGCACAAATTAGTAAACACATACATCATACTAGAATACGAAAAAGTTGGGGCGTTACAATCTCTCCCCCTTAAAAAAATCTGCCCTCGGATTCACTGCTCGCCCGAAAACAACAAGGAGAGAGCCCAGTCACTCACAGGCAACAAGGAGAGTACCCCGCCTCTCGAACAACAATGAGAGAACCCCGTCTCTCGCAAGCAAAGAGAGCACCCCTTCTCTCGAGCAACAATAAGAGGATCCCCGTCTCTTACAAGCAACAAAAGCACCCCGTCTCTCGAACAACAATACAAGGGAGTCTCCCATACTCTCGAGTCACACCACAAGAAACAGTTACATTAAAGAACAATCACCAAAGAAAAGTATCTCACATCAATTACAACATTTAAAATCACTTAAGGTTCAAAAGGGCAGGTATTAGGTATCATTTACATCAATTATCAATTATTCAAAGCAATTTAACAAGATAAGAAATTAAAGCACATAGCATCAAAATTATTTGAATTAGATTCGCATGTATGCACGTAAAGAAATTTGAAGGTGTGAGTTTGGTTGTCCAATGTATGATCTGCCCCGAAATCGAGTTCAGTGCATGACTTGTCTTTAATCCCTTTAGTGTACCCCGATGAAGTGATGATAGATCCTCAATAGATTTTATTCTTGATTCGCTTCTGACTTTTACTGCTTCTAGTCTTCTTCGATCCATCATCAACCCCTATAATCTTTCTTCAGCCATACCAACTCTTTCAAGTAACCAGGCTTTGACCTCCCCGTATACCTTTAGCATATCAGTCCCGATGTCAAGTCCATAATTACTATCTTTACCGATATCGGAGTCTAACATATCCTTGGAGATAACCACTCTTGACAATCTTGACGATTCAATCCCGACCTTGAGTTATTTATTATTATGGTCTATTTTAACACGAATCTTTCCTATCTTCCGTCCATGTTATCTTTTCACATTCTTTAAACCTTTAATGTTAGATTCAGTATTAGGCCCCGAAAATTCTCTAATCGAAAACAGAACGTTCTTGATGATTTTCGAAATTTGATGTGAATCCTCCAATGATCACCCTTTTCGGTTTGGTCCCTTCTTACGTTTCCTTCCGAATTATCATGGAACACTGACGCCTTAATAATATTGTCTTTGTCTACATTGCCCAAACCCCTTTAGTACCCAATTGAATTAATTTTTATTCACACCATCCCATTACATGATAACTTGATTCGGTTTCTCTTGCCGATACTGACTTAGGAGTTCACAGAAGCTCCCTCACAGTTCCATCATCTCTAAATCGGAATTCCATACATAGAAATACTCAACAAACCATCTCCTTTATACCCCGTGGAAATTTTCAACCCGAATTTCGCAAATTAGCTCTCACTTTGACAGTTTAACCATTAAAACTGATTTATTCAGTTCCGATCACCACCATATGGGCATCCAGGTCTTCCCTAATTTGCATTTTCGTTGTTCCTACTAAATATTTCTTCGGGCACAACCTCAAGTTTCCAATTTGTCTCTTGGTCGTGCTCTCCCCCTTAAAATTTCTGTCTTTATATGTCGAACTCCATCAATCCTTCTTTCATCGAAATTCTTGATGAGTAATTTTTTTTTTTCATTAGAAAGGGTTTTACCTAAAATAAAAACCCGAATATTTTGCTTTTCAACTTCTCTTCTAATTCTCTTGATGTTCAAAACCTATTTCCATCAACCTTTTCCTTACTTGAAGTTCTTTATTTCCCGACGTTATCTCTCTTGTAATATGCAACCCCATTACTTCTTTTCATCTAAATTCGGATGTGGCTTGGTTGAATGATACTTGATAGATGAGGTGAAGGAACTTCCTAGCAAATAAACACTAAAATGCAAGTCGGGTTAAAATGATGATGCACGTGACACACTTGTAACAATTTGATATGCAACACCTTAGGCAATGAAATCAAATAAGGATGCACGCACAAGTATAAGTAAGAAAAATTAAATAATTTGATGCAAAGTATAATGCACGTGTTATGACAATCCGGAACCTGTCACAAAGATGGCATGCCATTAGTTCGGCAGCTTATCCTCGTTTCTCTACTCACGACCTTCCTTTGACTTGCTGATTCCTCCTTGTTTTCCCCACGGTCTTCAAGATTCCTATGCCTCTTCATACATCAATTTATATTTTCCACGGTCCGGAATTGGAATTTCTTGATCTCCAAAATCTTCTACATCCACGGGGTTAGCATCCAGTTTCATCTCGAGAATCAACATTTCAACATTGCCCGAACTCTCTTACAAAATTAAATCCTAATGTGATTCCGAACCCTACTTCTCATCATCACCGTGATCAAGATTCCCGTGCTGGTCCTTTCTGGGTTTAGATTGGTGAAGTGAACCTGTTTTCTAATTGCTTATACTTAATTAATTTCGTTTCAAAGAGTCTTTGCCTTTTTCCATTTGTTACTCCATATTTTCTAATTCAACCTCACAACACGACAATTCAGCTTGGGTTTGGGAAATGAACTCAAATCCTGTCCTTAACATTATCATCTTCCATGAACATGGAGTTACCATGTTACTTGGCTCCTTCTAATCCCTTCCCGACTCGTTTCCATCTTAGTCGAAATCCAGAGCACCCAAATCCGAACCCCGAACTAAAGTACTTTCACGGTTCATTCACTCCACTCCTTAGGCTGAACAATCCCCGTTGAATCAAATTAAAGCACCCTAAGTAGTAAATTCACATAAATCGATCTTCTGAGTCACAACCATCCCACGATTAACCCTTATTTCACCAAATCTCCCTCTACCATTGCATCTCCAAAGTCGAACCTCCCATTCCGAATCCTAACCCTTGAACTCTAGCTCCATCTAGGAAGGCCACACATCTCGAATTCTCTATATTTTTCCCCGGTGCATCTTTCCTACCTTCCATGCCTCAGAAAGAACTTGCAATGGGGCGTTGTTAAAGTGAAACTTGGCTATGGTTTGATAGTATCTTCATAACCTATATATCATAACTCATTTCAAAGATATATGCATGTGATTAGTGCATGCTCATGCCACGTATTCAACACGAAAGGCACTGATCCAATGTAAGATTGCATCACGTAATTCAACAAGATAAAAGTGAAAGCAATTTCATACTCAAGATCGATGCAATGCACACATTATCACGTAGTTCGTAAGCCATACGACCTAGACTGACTCAATCACAACACGGAAACACCGGTTTTACAACCGGGCTCTGATACCACTGAAAGATATAGCACCCCACACACAAGGTGCCACATACCCCGCACTCAGACCCGACCCGTATATGAAATGGGAAATCCATACACGTGCCAGTTCAGAGAGAACGGGGACTCACTCACTCACTATGCTAGGCGGGAACTAAACTACGAAACTCAAATAAACAAAACCAACAAGATGAATGCAATTGTGGAAGGGGCCATATAATCGAAAATCATACCAATCGTAAAGACGGGGTTCAACTAACATATGTACCTAGTCCCGAAATTTTATACATAATCGGAAATCATAAGGTACGAGTTCAAATTACCCCTAGAAACCTGTCCTGAATTTTGATAAATATAACATTTCCACATATACATTCTTGTATAAGCTAACTGATGTACAAAGTGCGTATGAAGTGACTTAGACCTAAATATGAGACTTGACAAATTCAGAACCCCACCTAGCACTCCAAGACCTGCAAATGAACTAAAAACAAATCGGGTTCAGTCTATAGGAGACTGGTGGGTATAAAATGGGCATAAGTATCATATAATACAATATTTAAACATTCACATGCAAGTTATAATCCCAAATGAGGTTTTTAAAGCATTTCCCAAGTGGGTGAGATAAGGAAATCATCAAATAGGGATTATAACAACAAATTTTTCATTAGGTCTTTCGTCGCCCGGCGAGTGGGCATGCATTATCTCAAACCAACACCTTGTGTAATTCATTAAACATTCATTCTTTCTTTCTTTCTTTAATGCATTACATTCTTTCGTGCACATTCATGAACATTTACACCTTCTTCCTCCGGGTGATGGCCGGGTGATCGGCTCGAACCATCCATGCATTGACCAAAAGGGGTTACATGACTCCCCAAATGGCACTCAGCGTCCATTCCTCGCTAACTCCTAACGAGGTCCGGTTACGCCGTACATTGGTTGGAACTAATGTGAGGGATCACCGTCGGCCCATACCTCCCCGGATAGCCACTCACATCAAGTCGTTGGGCCCCAGTTTGTGCATTCATTCATTCTCACCAAAACATTTGGTAGGTTCATAAAAGAAGGGTTTTACCTTAAAATCATTGACTCTTGCAAACGACTCTATATACATATAATAAATTTTGGCCGAAATCTTTACACATTAGAAGTATATAGGGTCAACTAACTAAATAGTAGAGAAACCCAGTGGCTACATCTTACCGAACGATACTAAGAAGAAAAGAAGGCTTGAGGAAAACCTAGGAACCCAGCATCTCCGCCCTGGAGAAAACTGTACCAAGAACAATATAACGTGCTCATGAGACTCAAGACTCCAAATGAACCATATATGACACACGTCATGCGATGATTATGATATGAGATGCATAAGAAGTAAAATGACTTTGGGAAGTCATGAAATTAAGCAATTTCACTCAATATGTTCAAGTACGTTTAACATGTGAAGGTTCCATATTCATTCGTTTTATAATTTTCACGAATCAATTTAACTCGAGCCATACATTCCATGTAATAATCCCAAACACATACCATGCTAAATTTAATTTGGAAATTAGATAAAACAAGGTCATCCAAGTTATTTACGTAAATATGAGCATGAAATGATATCAATTTATTTCCATAATTTTACATAGGGTAAACAATTCATGATACATTATTCATTAACCTATTAATATAAATAAAATTTAGAAATAACAATTAGTACTTAATATTAACATACACTATGTGACGCCCCGTTTCTCGATCAAGGTTAGCTTGTTACGAGAGTGAACGATTTACTTTTCTTTGCATGAATTATGTGAATAATATGCCTTAATTGACCGTTATGCTTGAACTTATGTGGAATATATGATTTGTATAAAATACGTGACTAATTGATGTGTTAATTGTGTGCTCGTATTGTTCTTATTGAGCTTTGATAGCATGCTTCGTGTTTAATCAAAACAATGTGCTTATTTGGACATTATAGCATAAATTAGGGACCAAAAGGTAAATTTATTTTCTATGCCTGAAACTGGATAGAACTTGTTTAAATTGAGTAGGTAATTCGATTACGAGTTCGTGGGCTCTTGAATCGCTCGATTTGGAGTTTGGACGAAGAAGTTATGGCCATTCTACGAAAAGTTAACCTTTTTATAAGTCTTATGACCCAATTCCGAATTTAGCCCAATTTGAGACCCAATTTCACTCCTGGCCCGCTCCAATTGACCCGGTTCGTGACCCTAATAACAAAATCAGATTTTAACACCCAAAACCTCATTTTACGTTATTTCACAAGATTCAAACACAAACTCTCTCAAGCCTATTCATCTTCTCCAAGAACACCAAGAACACCTCCAAGCATCTTTAAGAGTCAAAAGTGGAGATTGAAGCTGGGAATTCGAGACTCAAGAAAAAGTTATTCTCTTCTATTTTCAACTCTCAAGGTAAGCTTTATGTGCTACTTCCATGGTTCTATGTTCTTGAGCTTCTTGACTTGAATTTGAACTAGGGTTCTTGTGTGTTGGATTGAATTCGAATTTCTTGTTGGAAATATGCTTATTTTGATGTTGGGAACATTTTGATATGAGAATTACTTGCTTTTATGCTCTTATGTGAAATCCACCATTGTTGACCTTTGAAGCTTTTTGGAGAATTCTTGCATGTTCACCTTCTTGTGTGTTTTAGCTTGATTTGTTGATTGATTCTTGTTCCTTGAGCAACTTCATGAAGAATATGATTAATTTCCTTGAGTTTCTTGCATGATTGGAGATTTCACCATTTTTGAGTTTGAAGCTTTGAATGCTTGAAGAAGATGAAGTTCATGTTTGTAATTTGTTGGAATTTTGATGCATATTCATTCCTAAATGATCATAACATGATATTTGATGTTTAAATTTGTTTATGCATATTTTATACACTTGGAAGCATGATGTAGTAGTGTTTAGAGCCTAAAATCCACCATTTGCAAGCATATGTTCGAAATCTCGTTTTGCATCAACCGCAAGCCAAACGCCCGTGTGGAAATTGCATTGAAACACCAAACCCCCATGTAAGAAGCTACTGTGACTATTTTCCAGGGCCAAACGCCCGTTTACATTTCCTTCTTGTGCACCAAACGCCCGTTTGGGTGCTCTCGGATCTAAAATTTGAGTTTTTGTGATTTTGTTCGTTTTGCTTCGTTTTCACTTCCTATGCACTTCTTACACCCCTAATATGATATATATGACTTGGAATCATGTTTTCATGCATTGTAATGTCTTGCATGCCTCGATTATGTGTGAGATTGTACTAAGTATGGTTTACTTGTTATCAATTGTATATGTCATGACTTGGAAGTTGCTATATGACTCATATGATGTTGTTTGATCATCATTATTGAACTTATTCTATACTTGGACATTCATTTGCATACCATGAGCATGTTTACTCCTTCTTAAAGCCGTGCATCGTCTTAATTGGTTTCGAGTCATGTCTTACCCTTGTTGGTACGTTTGTCTTGTTAGGTGGTGTGTCTCCGGTTGAGTAGTTTGTTGCTCGTGGTTGGCCTTTGGAGTTCTTGGTAAAGGTGAGAAGTTATATATACTTATGAAATGAATTCAAAGCTGTGGACACATATGGCCTATCATATTTGATAATTTAAACTCCCGTTTTCGAAATGTATAAGTAGGCTTCATAAGCTAAGTTTTGTGAGCTTTGCTCGTACTATGGATATTTGCATATGGAAAACGGTTTACAAGTAAAACTTGAGTTTTGGTATATCGGATAGATACCCAAAATGGTTTCGGAACTTTCATTTGAGTATTATATATGTGTGAGTTATGTAGCGAGCCTTTGTTATACCTTGCAAGGACACTTGCTTGGTCGGTTCTTTTGATAGCGCTCGGGGCGGAGTAAGTGGTAAGACCGGGAACGCAAGGGCGGACGGTTGAACCCTTATGAAGTACCCACTTTTGGACAAGTTTGCTAAGACTCCGAGGAGGATTCGGGGTTGAGGTAAGCTTGGGAGAAGGTCGGTTTCATGGACCCACTTCTCCATGGATCTTTTGCGATGATCGGGGGATGTACACCCTTGACATCAACGGTGTTAGGATGGATTGGTTTGATTTCTTTGGTTTGGGAAGTAAGGATGGAGTGCTCGTACTCGCCGAGCCGGTGCTTTGGTTTATGATCTATATTTTCTAAAACTTGCATTGTATTGAAAACCATTACGGATCATGAACACTTTTATTTGAGCATGCATTGAACCTTGTATATCCTATATATTGTTAACTTCTCCTCACCGGTTCCTTTGAGCTGACTCCCTTTACCTTTCGTGTCCGAAGGTTGCGTTTTGGAGTCAAGCTAGGCGGGGTCTTTTGAGAGTCTTGTTTAAGTGGTCTAGTTTGTACTCGTTATGTTTGTAGCATACTTTGTTACTTATGTCTTATGCTTTGTTTTGGGAATTATGGACTTAATATGTATGATGTTTTATTATGCTAGTTTGGACCGTGATGGTCAGTAGGATGATTTTACATTCCGTAGTTTGAGCTTTTCATGCTGGACCGTGGTGGTCACTTCTTTTGGTGAATGAATGAATTTATGCACTTGATATGTCATGATTTAAGCTTCCGCATACTTGTGTTTGTTTACTCGCTTTGTGAGTCTAGTACCACCTAGCTAGGTTGTCCGTTTGTCACCGCTTGCTTCGTACTTGGCGGGTATATGGATAGCAATTCTATATACAAGCTAGGTCAGTAGCGCGGGATAGGCGTGGATGCCCTCATCGGGGCGTTACACACTATATGCATGCATTAAAATCATGCGACACTCATACAATTCATGCATCCATTATATCCTATATACACACGTACACAAACTGCATGCATTCTATATATATATATATACACATTTAGTAGAACTAGGATCCTGGGATGGGAAGACTTTCTCCTCATTCTCTGAACCGCCTTGGTCAAAGGAAGGAGAGTCCCACCTCTTTGAAGTGCAAATTCTTCCTTGGAAAGACGTAGAAATCCACCAGAGCTTGTATAGAAAAGGATTTCCCGCTGCGCAGCAGTTCTTCCATACCAACTTAGCTGCCCGGCGTTGCTATTGGCATAACAACCGGTAGACCATAGGTTGGCCCAACCCAGTCCTCTCGTAGTACGGTTGGCTCCTCGCAGTTCTCCCTTTAACACCAACGGTGCCTTTTTCGAATAGCCGGGGCCTGACTTTGATTTCTGATTTCAATTGTTATGTCAGCTCCAGGTTTTTTTGGGCGGCCATCTGGTTAGTTCAGCTATCACTGCTGGAAGCCCCTGCGGTTGTTCGGCTGCGTACTCCCCGTCTGCCTATCTCACACTCCCAAAGCATATTTTGATTTCATATTTCATTATATATATATATATATATATATAAATTAAGATAACAATCAACATTTAATGTACCTTCATGCATAAATTAAATCTTGCATGCATACACATGCAGCCTGAAATAGAACAATAAAACCATGCATTAACTCACAAAACACATGCACAAAAGGCATGCACACTCAACACAAACAATTGCAATTTTCACACAAAGCAGCATCCGAAGACGACCGCGACCCCAAACCAGTTCCCGCGACCACCATTTCCTCCAGCCTTCACCGCAGCTACAAGTCGAAGTTGGCTTCAATATTGGTCGCGGGCACTAACTCTGCACAGCAGGTCGCGAAATGGGAAAAACAACCCCTGTTTCGTCCTCTCCAAAGCTTCAACACATCAGCAGCAAACCAGGCCACAAAGGAGCAATAAAAGGCAGCAAAAAGAAGCATATAACAGCATCAAAATGCAACAAACAACACAGCAACAAAGCAAGGACGGATCGAGAAAGGAAGAGGAGCATATATTTACTCACTCATCACATTCAAGGAGGTTCAACAATGGTGGTTGAATTTCAATCAATTTCCATAAAGAACATGCTTGGAATTAATACATAGAAGTGACATAGATCATATATAACTCATCATTTCAAGGAAAAAAACAAAGGAATACAAGAACTCGTCAAAATGCATTTAACCTACTATTCATTCATGCCCTCTAATCTCCATGAATACAAGATCATAATTGGGGATGCTAGCTTAAAATGAAACCTAATGAATGTATTTTACAACCCTAAGCTCACCTTGTGAATTGGATGGAAGATGGAAGAGATTTGAGCTCCAAAATCTCCAAGCTTGAGGGGTGGCGAGAATGGGACTGGAAGTCAGGGGTTTGGATGAGTTTTTCTCTTGTGTGTGGAGAGTGGTTCGGTTAGGGGTATTAGGGGATGATAGAGGGGTGAGTTAGGTCTCTAAAAAAATCCAACCATGGTTAGATTGATTAAGTATGGTGAAAGTTATGATTTAAATGGCAAAGTGTGGCAGTTTTGCGGCCGATACATTTTTTGGGTGAATTTCGGGGGTTCAAATGGTCTTAGAAAAATATGAGGCTAAGTTCATTAAACCCAAATCATCGATACAAGTCCAACGAAGTTGACGGAACTCGATTCTGAGTTTCCAAGCTCAAGATATCACATACGGAACCAAGGGTGCGCTAATTGCCCGTTAGCCCCCGATTTGGTTCCACAACACAAAATAAATTTAAAACGCAATCAAACGAATCCGAAAATGTAACACGAGCATATATACATGCTCATGACACACATATCTCCAATATATTAAATTTCCACGAAATTTCGAATTCATTTCATATACTAACGACACAAAACTTGTCACGTAAATGCATATAGTTCAAGAATTCATAAAATTTCAAAATTCAATTGAAAATTAAGAATCCATTTTAAATATTCATTAAAATATGACGAAATACATATTATTAAAAAGATTAATTAAAAATCAAAATTACAATTATGATAAACAATTAATTAGGTACTTAAGTAATTTAAACGCGCAATTAGGGAGCACACAAGTTATTCATGCGCAAGTGGTTCAAGTATTCGTATCAATTCCCATTCAATTGTTTCATATATTTCAATTAATCACATATTTAACAATTACATACCAAAATTTCAATACAGAAAACACTTATTTCCAATTAATTCGTGTAAATTAGTAAACACATACGTCATACTAGAATACGAAAAAGTTGGGGCATTACAATCTCTCCCCCTTAAAAAAATCCGCCCTCGGATTCACTGCTTGCCCGAAAACAACAAGGAGAGAGCCCTATCTCTCACAGGCAACAAGGAAAGTACCCCGTCTCTCGAACAACAATGAGAGAACCCCGTCTCTCGCAAGCAACGAGAGCACCCCGTCTCTCGAACAACAATAAGAGGATCCCCATCTCTTACAAGCAACGAAAGCACCCCGTCTCTCGAACAACAATACAAGGGAGTCTCCCATACTCCCGAGTCACACCACAAGAAACAGTTACATTAAAGAACAATCACCAACGAAAAGTATCTCACATCAATTACAACATTTAAAATCACTTAAGGTTCAAAAGGGTAGGTATTAGGTATCATTTACGTCAATTATCAATTATACAAAGCAATTTAACAAGACAAGAAATTAAAGCACATAGCATCAAAATTATTTGAATTAGATTCGCATGTTTACACGTACCATGGATAGTTCATGTACCGTTCACCGAGATAACGAAATTGAAGGTGTGAGTTTGGTTGTCCAATGTATGATCTGCCCCGAAATCGAGTTCAGTGCATGACTTGTCTTTAATCCCTTTAGCGTACCCCGGTGAAGTGATGATAGATCCTCTATGGATTTTATTCTTGATTCCCTTCTGACTTTTACTGCTTCTAGTCTTCTTCGATCCGTCATGAATCCCTATAATCTTTCTTCAGCCATACCAACGCTTTCAAGCAACCGGGCTTTGACCTCCCCGTATACCTTTAGCACATCAGTCCCGATATCAAGTCCATAATTACTATCTTTACCCATATCGGAGTCTAACATATCCTTGGAGATAACCACTCTTTACAATCTTGACGATTCAATCCCGACCTTGAGATATTTATTATTATGGTCTATCTTAACACGAATCTTTCCTATCTTCCGTCCATGTTATCTTTTCACTCTCTTTATCCTTTAATGTTATATTTAGTATTAGGCCCCGGAAATTCTCTAATCGAAAACAAAACGTTCTTGATGATTTTCAAAATTTAATGTGAATCCTCCTATGATCACCCTTTTCGGTTTGGTCCCTTCTTACGTTTCCTTCCGAATTATCATGGAACACTGACGCCTTAATAATATTGTCTTTGTTACACATTGCCCAAAGCCCTTTAGTACCCAATTGAATTAATTTTTATTTACACCATCCCATTACATGATAACTTGATTCGGTTTCTCTTGTCGATACTGACTTAGGAGTTCACAGAAGCTCCCTCACAATTCCATCATCTCTCAATCGGAATTCCATACATAGAAATACTCAACGAACCATCTCCTTTATACCCCGTGGAAATCTTCAGCCCGAATTTGGCAACTAAGCTCTCACTTTGACAGTTTAACCATTAAAACTGATTTATTCAGTTCCGATCACCAACATATGGGCATCCAGGTCTTCCCTAATTTGCATTTTCGTTGTTCCTGCTAAATATTTCTTCGGGCACAACCTCAAGTTTCCAATTTATCTCTTGGTCGTGCTCTCCCCCTTAAAATTCCTTCCTTTATATGTCGAGCTCCATCAATCCTTCTTTCATCGAAATTCTTCATGAGTAATTTTTCTTTTTTTTCATTAGAAAGGGTTTTAGCTAAAATAACAACGCGAATATTTTGCTTTTCAACTTCTCTTCTAATTCTCTTGATGTTCAAAATCTATTTCCATCAACCTATTCCTTACTTGAAGTTCTTTATTTCCTGACGTTATCTCTCTTGTAATGTGCAACCCCATTACTTCTTTTCATCTAAATTAGGATGTGGCTTGGTTGAATGATACTTGACAGATGAGGTGAAGGAACTTCCTATCAAATAAACACTAAAATGCATATCAGGTTAAAATGATGATGTACGTGGCACACTTGTAACAATTTGATATGCAACACCTTAGGCAATGAAATCAAATAAGGATGCACGCACAAGTATAAGTAAGAAAAATTAAATAATTTGATGCAAAGTATGATGCACGTGCTATGACAATCTGGAACCTGTCACCAAGATGGCAAGCCATTAGCTCGGCAGCTTACCCTCGTTTTTCTACTCACGGCCATCCATTGATATGTTGATTCCTCCTTGTTTTCCCCATGGTCTTCAAGATTCCTATGCCTCTTCGAACGTCAATTTATATTTTCCACGGTCCGGAATTGGAATTTCTTGATCTCCAAAATCTTCTAATGTGATTCCTATGCATCCAATTTCATCTCGAGAATCAACCCTTCAACATTGCCTGAACTCTCTTACAAAATTAAACCCTAATGTGATTCCAAACCCTACTTCTCATCATCATCGTGATCAAGATTCCCGTGCTAGTCCTTTCTGGGTTTAAATTGGTGAAGTGAACCTGTTTTCTAATTGCTCACACTTAAGTAATTTCCTTTCAACGAGTCCTTGCCTTTCTTTATCGTTTCCATTTGTTGCTCCAAATTTTCCAATTCAACCTCACAACACGACAATTCAGCTTGGGTTTGGGAAATGAACTCAAATCCTGTCCTTAACATTATCATCTTCCATGAACATGGAGTTACCATGTTACTTGGCTCCTTCTAATCCCTTCCCGACTCGTTTCCATCTTAGTCGAAATCCAGAGCACCCAAATCCGATTCCCAAACTAAAGTACTTTCACGGTTCATTCACTCCACTCCTTAGGTTGAACAATCCCGTTGAATCCAATTAAAGCACCCTAAGTAGTAAATTTACATAAATCGATCTTCTGAGTCACAACCATCCCACGATTAACCCTTATTTCACAAAATGTCCCTCTACCATTACATCTCCAAAGTCGAACCTCCCATTCCGAATACTAACCTTTGAACTCTAGCTCCATCTAGGAAGGCCACATATCTCGAATTCTCTATATTCTTCCCCGGTGCATCTTTCCTACCTTCCATGCCTCAGAAAGAACTTGCAATGGGGCGTTGTTAAAGTGAAACTTGGTCGTGGTTTGATAGTATCTTCATAACCTATAAATCATAACTCATTTCAAAGATATATGGATGTGATTAGTGCATGCTCATGCCACGTATTCAACAAGAAAGGCACTGATCCAATGTAAGATTGCATCAGGAAATTCAACAAGATAAAAGGGAAAGCAATTTTATACTCAAGATCGATGCAATGCACACATTATCTCGTAGTTCCTAAGCCGTACGACCTAGACTGACTCAATCACGACATGAAAACACCGGTTTTGCAACCGAGCTCTGATACCACTGAAGGATGTAACACCCCACACACAAGGTGCCACATCCCTTGCACTCAGACCTGACCCGTATAAGAAATGGGAAATCCATACACGTGCCAGTTCAGAGCGAACGGGGACTCACTCACTTACTATGCCAGGGGGGAACTAAACTACGAAACTCAAATAAACAAAACCAACACGATTAATGTAATTGCGGAAGCGGGGCATATAATCGGAAATCATACCAATCATAATGACGGGTTCAACTAACATAGATTCCTAGTCCCAAAAATTCATACATAATCGTATATCATAAGGTACGAGTTCAAATTACCCCTAGAAACTTTCCCGAATTTCGATAAATATAACATTTCCACATATACATTCTTGTATAAGCTAACTGATGTACAAAGTGCGTATGAAGTGACTTAGACATAAATATGAGACTTGACAAACTCAGAACCCCGCCTAGCACTCCCAGACCTGCAAATGAACTGAAAACAAACCGGGTTCAGTCTATAGGAGACTGGTGGGTATAAAACGGGCATAAGTATCATATAAGACAATATTTAAACATTGACATGCAAGTTATAATCCCAAATGAGGTTTTAGAGCATTTCCCAAGTGGGTAAAATAAGGAAATCATCAAAAGGAATTAAAACAACAAATTTTTCATTAGGTCTTTCGTCGCCCGGCTAGTGGGCGTGCATTATCTCCAACCAACACCTTGTGTAATTCATTAAACATTCATTCATTCTTTCTTTCTTTAATGCATTACATTCTTTCGTGCACATTCATGAACATTTACACCTTCTTCCTCCGGGTGATGGCCGGGTGATCGGCCCGAACCATCCATGCATTGACCAAAAGGGGTTACATGACTCCCCAGATGGCACTCAGCGTCCATTCCTCGCTAACTCCTAACGAGGTCCGGTTACGCCGTTCATTGGTTGGAACTAATGTGAGGGATCACCGTCGGCCCATACCTCCCCGGATAGCCACTCACATCAAGTCCCTGGGCCCCATTCTGTGTATTCATTCATTCTCGCCAAAACATTTGGTAGGTTTATAAAAGAAGGCTTCTACCTTAAAATCATTGACTCTTGCAAACGACTCTATATACTTATAATACATTTTGGCCGAAATCTTTACACATTGGAAGTATATAGGGTCAACTAACTAAATAGTAGAGAAACCCACCTGTTACACCTTACCGAACGATACCAAGAAGAAAAGAAGGCTTGAGGAAAACCTAGGAACCCGGCATCTCCACCCTGGAGAAAACTGTACCAAGAACAATATAACGTGCTCATGAGACTCAAGACTCCAAATGAGCTATATATGACGCACATCATGCGATAAATATGATATGAGATGCATAAGGAGTAAAATGATGTTGGGAAGTCATGAAATCAAGCAATTTCACTCAATATGTTCAAGTACGTTTAACATGTGAAGGTTCCATATTCGTTCGTTCTATAATTTTCACGAATCAATTCAACTCGAGCCATAACAGCAGCGAAATGCAGCAAAGAACACAGCAGCAAAGCAAGGATGGATCGAGAAAGGAAGAGGTGCATATATTTACTCACTCATCACATTTATGGAGGTTCAACAATGGTGGCTCGAACTTCAATCAATTTCCATGAAGAATATGCTTGGAATTAATACATAGAAGTGACATTGATCATACATAACTCATCAATTCAAGGAAAGAAGCAAAGGAATGCAAGAACTCATCAAAATGCATTTAACCTACTATTCATTCATGCCCTTTAATCTCCATCAATACAAGCTCATAATTGGGGATGCATAGCTTAAAATGACACCTAATGAATGTATTTTACAACCCTAAGCTCACCGTGTGAATTGGATGGAAGATGGAAGAGATTTGAGCTCCAAAATCTCCAAGCTTGAGGGGTGGCGAGAATGGGACTGGAAGTCAGGGGTTTGGATGAGTTTTTCTCTTGTGTGTGGAGTGTGGTTCGGTTAGGGGTATTAGGGGATGATAGAGGGGTGAGTTAGGCCTCTAAAAAAATCCAACCATGGTTAGATTGATTAAGTATGGTGAAAGTTATGATTTAAATGGCAAAGTGTGGCAGTTTTGCGGCCGATACATTTTTTTGGTGAATTTCGGGGGTCGAAATGGTCTTAGAAAAATATGAGGCTAAGTTCATTAAACCCAAATCGTCGATACAAGTCCAACGAAGTTGACGGAACTCGATTCTGAGTTCCCAAGCTCAAGATATCACATACGGAACCAAGGGTGCGCTAATTGCCCGTTAGCCCCCGATTTGGTTCCACAACACAAAATAAATTTAAAACGCAATCAAACGAATCCGAAAATGTAACACGAGCATATATTCATGTTCATGACACACATATCTCCAACATATTAAATTTTCACGAAATTTCGAATTCATTTCATATAGTAGCGGCACGCAACTTGCCATGTAAATGCATATAATTCAAGAATTCATAAAATTTCAAAATTCAATTAAAAATTAAGAATCCATTTTAAATATTCATTAAAATATGATGAAATACATATTATTAAAAAGATTAATTAAAAATCAAAATTGTAATTATGATAAACAATTAATTAGGTACTTAAGTAATTTAAACGCACAATTAGGGAGCACACAAGTTATTCATGCCCAAGTGGTTCAAGTATTCGTATCAATTCCCATTCAATTATTTCATATATTTCAATTCATCACATATTTAACAATTACATAACGAAATTTCAATATAGAAAACACTTATAGCCAATTAATTTGCGCAAATTAATAAACACATACGTAATACTAGAACACGAAAAAGTTGGGGCGTTACACCGACCCTACCGGACCCATTCTTAACGCGGTCCATCCAAGGTCAAAACTGGGCCGCTTATCATCGCGATGTGGCACGATCCTGACCGTCCACGCGGCGTGCCATTTGGCGCCCTGTGGCGGCTGACCCGCTGACATGGCATGTAGCACCCCGCACATGAGGCACCACATCCCCCGCACTATGGCTCAACACGAGTAACGAAATGGGAAGTCCGCACCCGTATCAAACCATAGCGAACGGGAGACAAACAAAACAAATCTCCTAAGCTAGGCGGAACTTAGACCCTGAAAAAAATATAGCCAACTACAAAGCATAATGTAGTGGAAAAATTAAAATCAAGCACATACATTGGCCACAGGCCTGTAGAAATAAAACACGCAGACTTGGGCACCTCAGGCCTCTTTAATTCATAACAAAGCCCGGCAAAGCAATTTAATAACCAATACATAAAGGTTTAACGTCATAATCTTACAAAGCCGAATCATATACAATTCAAATACATAGGTGAGTGCACAGACTCTTCTAACTTAGCTTAACTGACTCAACTCAACACAACTCCAGCTAGCTCAAAACTCCAAAGCCAAACCTGTGCACTTAAAGATTGGGGAGGGAGAGGGCCAGTCTCTTGAAGACTGAGTGAGCAGGAGCAATACATATGTATAAAAACATGCACATGCAAGTCATAAATCCCGAGCAAAGTTTTATTTAGAGTTAGTTCCACAAAAAGGACAAGTGAATAGCTGAGCAATACTCGGCTTTACGACTAATCATATTAAATTCATTAGGATCATAATTCATACATAAACATAAAAGCTCGGCGAGTGGGCGTGCATCATCTCCAACCAAACTCCGACCGTGTACGACACATATCATTAATACTTAAAATATGTGATCATGCAATATATTATAATATATACAAATCATATAACATAACATAAGAAATAGTCGTTTGGGCAATCCGTATCCCGGCCTTTCCGCACGGTGTATAACCATATCATAACATAAACATAATCATAAAATAAGTTCCAACCTTCTTCCTCCGACGGTGGACGGGCTTGCAAGACCCGACCACCTCATACATAATGGCAATGAGGTTCATGAGTCCTCATTGCCCGACTAGCATTTTCTCGTCAAAACTCCTAACGAGATCCGTTTCGCCGTTAACATAAATGGAATCAGCACCTGGGATCACCGTCGGCCCTTGCCTCCCCGGATAGCCACATGTACTAAATTCCTGGGCCCGTGTACATAACATACATGCATAATCTCGCCAAAACATTTGATTTATAAGAAGCATAACATAATCCATATCCTTGTGAAAATATTTACTCGACAAATTCATTTGAAAACCATACATAAATATACCTTAGATTTTTGGCCAAAACTGATCACATAAGGTTGTAGGGTTTAATACATATCTAGAACGAAAACACCCTCACCTGGGAACCATGAGACATAAATCATAAGTAATCCGGGTGCCTAATCAAATTGGAAGTCTCCGCCCTGGAAACGAACTGTACAAAGGAAGGAACAAAGTGTACTTGTGAGAATTGACTCAATATGAAACCACATAGACGCACGGCATGCTATGCATATGATATGAAATGCATAAGAAGCATAAATCATGTGATGAGGTCATATAATCAAGTAATTCATTCAAAACGTTCAATATATGGTGCTTTCATATCCATATGTTTCATATCTTTCATAAATCCTACCAAATTAATTCAAGGAATTCAAGTGATGCACATAATACGTAGTATACCATGTATACAATTCATATAAGTTATTAAAAAGAAGCAAGATGTCACTTAGGGTTCAAACATGAAACATCAAAGCAAACATGTACCATTTAAATTCATTTAAGTTCATATCCTTCATATTTTAAGCTAAATCAAGCTAAGAATTCCAAATAACGAGCATAACACATCATATAGCATGTATACATATCATGCAAGTCATAAATTAAGAATTAAGAAGCAATCAGGGTTCATCTTTAAAAGCAACATTCCATGCATGCACACATTGGGGCATTAAAGGCTTATTGAGCCATAACTCGGAAAATAATTCACGAAAAATTATAAAACTTCATACCACACAAGTTAACATATTATATGACATTTTAATGAAGTGTACATGCCGGAAACGAGCCAAGGAAATCGTGCATTAAGAGTTTGAATTTTGAATTTTTCCTCCAATTTTGTCAAATCTCAAAAGTTGGCCAAAATGGGGTCGCGGCCGCTACCAAAAATGAACTAAACTCGGTCGCGGCCGCTACCTATGAGAGCAAAGTAAAAAGCACACTCACAGGTCGCAGCCACTACCATTTTTGCACTAAAATCGGTCGCGGCCGCTACCACCCTGCACCAGCAACCAAAAACACGAAAACATAGCAGAAACCATGCCAAATCTTAACCAACATGCCCAACTTTGATATGATATCAAATATACAGTAAAACAACCCCAAAGTAACACTTAAACATGCTCCCAAAGTGATCAAACGTGAGATGAAGGTGTAGAAGATCATTTCATGCAAAAGCTTCAAATATCCATTAATGGTAGCTCATGAATACTTCAACTACTACTTAATACATCACCATAAATGCAAAGAAGGTGTCAAGACAATCATATTCAAGCTTGGAATCAATCAAAACAACCAAGGATTGCTTGAGATCAACATATTGGCATATAACCTAACTATTCCTTCATAATTTCAAAACCTCCTCAATACATGATCAAAATTGGGGATACATAGCTTAAAGTGACCCATATTGAATGTATAACATGTTCCTAAACTCACCTTGAAGATTGGATGGAAGAAGGAAGAGATTTGAGCCTTGACTCTCAAGGTTGACAATGGCTACGGGATTTTCTGGAGTGCAGGGCTTTTTCGCTGAGTTTTTGCTTTGTGTGAGGGATGGCTCGGTATGGGAGTGGTATGGGAGGATAGTGGGGTTAACTAAGGTCACATAGGTTCAAACCATGCTTAATTTGGTCAAGATATGAGGAGGTTATGGCTCATTTGATAAGTTGTGTCTGTTTTGATTCCCGTTGCAAGTTTCGGTTAAATTTCGAGGGTTCAAATGATCTTAGAAAAATATGAGGTTAAGTTTATTGAACCCAAATTTTCGTTATGAGTTCAACGGAGTTGACGGAACTCGATTCCGAGTTCCCTAGCTCAAGATATCACTTACAGAACCAAGGGTGCGCTAAGTGCTCGTTAACCCCCGGTTTGGTTCCAAACACACCAAATAAATTTAAAATGCACTCAAACGAATCCTAAAATGTAAAACAAGCATATGTACACATTCATGACACGCATACCTACAACATATTAAATTTCCACAAAATTCCGGATTCATTTCATATAGTAACGGCGCCCAACTTGTCACCTAAATGCAAATCGACCAAGATTTCATATATTTCGAAAATTCAAAAAAAATTAAGAATCCAATTAAAATATTTATTTAAATATATACGAAATATATATAATGGGAAATTACTAAAAATTACAATTAGTAATTAGGAAAAATGATTAATTAAGAAAGTAAATAATGTAAACGCGCAATTAAGGAGCACACAAGTTATTCACCTAAATTCAAATTCAAATATTGCATATATTTCAATTAATCACTTATTTAACAATTAAACAATGAAATTTAATTATAGAAGACACTAAAAACCAATTAATTTGCGCAAATTAGTAAACACATATGTCATTTTAAAATACTGAAAAGTTGGGGCGTTACATGGCATGACATGTCAGCACTGCCACGTCAGCAAAAAAAAAAAATTTGAAAATTTTTATCTTCTCCAAAATAAATTTTCGGGCATTTTCAACTCTTTGGAATTTAATTTATTTTCTCAAAATAAATTCTTTGACTATTTTCAAACTCTTTGAAAATTCATTTCTCTCTCTCCTTTTAATATTTTCTCGTTGATCTTCGTTGGGGCTTGCGGGGGGGACCTGCAGGACTAATTAATTTTAGCTCCAAACGGGTCAATCTATTATCATCCGATGACAATAATTGATTACCGTTAAAAATATTTAATTCCACCAAATAAATATTTTTGAACTCTAAAATTAATTAAATTATTCACGAATTTCTCGATCTAGAATAATTTTTCATTTTACTCCTCTGTACAGATATCCATGAAAAATAAATCAATACTACTATCATTTAGTTTTCACTTCCAATATGAAATTCTTGATTTTCCTTAAGTCCAAATTCCCTGTATGTGAAACACCTTCAACATACAACTTCGGTGACGAACACACGAAGTACTTTGGCCAAAGTTTTATTTGAACTTTTGCAAATCTATTTCAGGGATAACTTTAACCTTCCAGCAAGGCTACAGATTCCTCGATCAATATTTCTCTTTAGCACATTTCATGCAATCACCGAACGTACAAAGTATTTTGGCCACCCGTTATCGAGACCTCACATCTGAGTACATCACAGCGATTAACACTACATGCCTAAAGTAGAAACACTACAAGGATTAAGGGTCTAATGCTTCCGAGATTTTGTTCATTTTAGATAGCAGTATAAAATGAACAATCTCAGTGGTCCAGTTCGATGTTTCCAATCTCTTTGAAAATCGTCAATGTGTTATAATTGGAAACTCCATTCCCCTATGATGAAAGACTAATCATCCTATATAACACATTATAGTCTTCATAAGAACATTTTCTTATCATACTGACAAGAACTTTAATGACATGTGATTCTATATTTAAAGTCTTTTCCTATCAAACACATTTCATATAAAAATACCATCACACATCACTAATTATTAAATTTGTAAAATACTCATAACTTGTTATAATTTCAGTTTTATTAATCCGAAATATTTAGAATATAATTGGATTTTTAGGGCATTAACCCCAACATCATGAGCCCCCTTCTCAAACACTATACTGATTGGATGGTTCGGGTCTACAGGCCTGACCATCACCCCTGAGGAAGGAGGTTGGACTGTATTGCCCTTGACTGATAATGAACGACTTATTGATTCTATCAATGATTGCATGATCGCGTTTTTATAAATATTACCAAATGATTGTACACGGTCGGAGTAAGGATGGAGAATTGTGCACCCTCACTCGTCGAGCTACTGATCACCTAACTGAATTGAAAATGCTTATAAATTGATATAGGTGTAAAGTCCGAGCATTGATAATTGTTTTATGCCTCTTTGAAGGAACTAACTTCAATAAAACCTTGCTCGGGATTTATGACTTGTATGTGCATGTTTTCGATTTATATGTATAGCTCTTACTCACTCAGTCTTCCAGAGACTGACCCCTCTTTCCACTTCTCCAGTTTTCTTGTAGGGTTTGCTAGGCGGAATCGAGTCTTTGTGTCCTTGTTCAAGTTACACCTGTATACTTGAGTCATATTTTATATTGTTACATTTTATTATATTAATTATTGAATTGAATTATTGTTCAAGCTTGAAAGCCAATTGTTAATTATTGATATATGTTGATTCGGGACAAGTTGCATGCTTAGTTGAACCCGTCACTATATTGCATGCTGAATTGGTTATTAACGTTTTGAATTGGGCTTGAAGCCATAGTTGATGTTAATGGATTTTATTATGATTTAAATTGTACTTAATTGCTTCCGCACCGCATTTTGTATTAACTGATTGATTGGTAGAGGGTTAGAATCTACCTAGCTAGGGAAGTTTTTCTTTGTCACCCGTTCACTATGAGTCCGGTTCATGTATGGATTACCCATTTCATGTGTGAACTAGACTTATGGTGCAAGGGATGTGGTGTCTAGCGTTGCGGGTGCTACACGAGACCTCACTTCTGAGTACATTACAGTGACTAACACTACATACCTAAAGTTGAAATATTGTAAGGATTTAGAGTTCAATGCTTCCCGAGATTTGTTCATTTTAGATAGCAGTATAAAATGAATAATCTCAGTAGTCCAGTTCGATGTTTCCAATCCCATTGAAATCATTAAATCGTAATCACCATTCCCTATGACAAAAGACTAATCATCTTATATAACCACGTTATAGCCTCGATAATATCATATATTCTCATCTTACGGACTAGAACTTTAATGACATGTGATTTCGGTATTCAAAGTCTTTTCTATGAAACACGTTTCATATAAGAATACCACCACACGCCATTAATTATAAATATGTGAAATACCCACAACTTGCTATAAATTCAGTTTAATTAACTCAACAAATTAAATTTTCAGGGCTCTATTCCCAACATTCTCTCATTTGCCCTAAATTCAATTTGGCTATACATCTAAATCTTATTCCTTTCACATGAGTGTCAAAACTACATGAGTGTCAAAACTAGTTTTTGCACTCTTTTGTGCCAACACTTTAGTGAAGGAATGTGTTAGATATTTTACTAAGGTAAACTTCAAGAAATTCTGAAGCCAATACATTTCTTTGGTTGCTTCTCAAGCTACCATGTATCTAGCTTCTATGGTTAAGTGAGCAATCTAAGTTTGCTTAATACTTTTCCAATTAACGACGGCTCTTTCTAGAGTAAGCGCGTATTCAAACATCAAACGTCTACAATACGAATCAGATTAAAATCCAAATTTGTGTACTCTACTGAAATGAGCTCATCACTGTGGTAGACTAGCATATAATCCTGAGTCCTCCTCAAGTATCTCAATATATGCTTTCATGGCTACCAAGTGCTAGATTTTAGGGTTTGACTAATATTTGCTGATTTAGACCTTTCTGCATAATAGATATCTGACATAATATACAATATGACACGCTGCGGAACTCTGATTATGTTCTCTATATCTTCAGTTGTTTTTGGACACTGACCCCGTGATGGATAAATTCCATATCTAAAAGGTAAAGAACCTTTCTTGGAATTCGTCATATTATACTTTGCCAACATCTCATCTATATATGCTAATTATGATAAACCAATCTCCCTATTCTTATGATCACAATAAAGTTTGATCTTTAGAATATAATTGGTCTCACCTAGGTCTTTACTTGTCAAATTGATTTGACAATCAAATCTTGACTATTAATAAAATTCTTGCATCATTCTCAATGAGCAAAATATTGTTTATGTACAAAGTTATTACAACATTATCATGATATCTTTTATACACACATGGTTCGTCGGGCAATTGCATAAATCCAAAGGACTTAATCACCTCATAAAATCTGATGTTCCATGATTTAGACTCTTATTTAAGATCATAAATTGATCTTATAAAATTGCAAACTATATGCAACTGATTTCTAGCTGTGAAACCTTCAGGTTATGCCATCTATCTCTTGAAGGTGCCCGTTGAAGAACATAGTCTTTTCGTCCATTTGTCATATCTCATAATTAAAATGAGAAACAAAGGAGAGGAGAATTCTTACGGTCTTAAGATGTACCAGCCCGAAACAGGGGCAAGTTGGAAATTACGAAAATACCCCTATAACCCTAGAATTTTCCTACATTCCCGAAAGAACTTTTACTATCCAATATTGTGACCAAAAGAATCCTCACATTATTTCGAGGATCTTGACACTCTCCGTGAACCATAATTCCCATCCTAACTCTAGTAGCATAAAAAATCGGCAAAACCCTAGCTTATAGTTCGATCGTAAATAACTCTTTACTCATCTACCTTTCGATATTCAATATTATAACCAAAGCGATCCTTGAATTATTTTATGAATTTTCATACATTTACCAAAACTCAATTCCACCCATAGCATATTTTATAAATATTTTCCCTTTTAAAAATTGTCATTTTATTTTAAACAATTAGCTTTCATTCAATATTCGAAATTTTACTCCAAACGTTTCTTGACATTTTCTCTAAAATATGATAATTTTTACAACCTTTAACCTTCGTCATAGCTTCGTTTATATAATTTTCTTATGATTTTCATCATCTTTAATATTCATAATTTATAAACAAAAACTCTAAATATTCCACATTTATAATTAAAACGAAGCTTATTTTTCACTCGTTCTTTCATTAATTTACTACTTCAAGGTTTCACCTCTCGACTCTTGAATAAATTTTATACCATTTTATATTTATTTTTGTTCAACATAAACCTTCTAGAAAGTTTAAATAAATGGACATATTTTCCCCACATTTCCTATCTAATTACCAAGCATATGTCTAAAATATAATTCATCCACATTACCTAAGTAGCAACCAAGCATTTGTCTGGGATATGAAGCTTCCACATCTCCCCTAAACTCTTAGAAATTGCAAGGTAAGCCCCTAAATCCCAAGTATAAATACCCCTCCAAGCTCATTTCCAAAACTACACCAAAATCACTCACTTTCTCTCCCTAGTTCGGCCACTCCTCTCTTCTCTAAGGTATGAGTCTTGTTCTTCTATTATTTCATGGTTTATATTATGTTCTTAGTATGATAATAATAGTAACATGCTTAGATTTAATTAAATTACGCTTTAGGAATTTTATTTTATGAAATATATGCTATTTATGCTAGTTTAGGAAAAATGTGATAACATGCATGCATTTTTTTTAATTAAATGCAAGAGTTATGATATGATATGATATGAATATGTGTTTAAATAATTATGATCTTGTTTGATTAAATTCATGCCTAGAATAATTTATTTAGAATTATTTTTCATAGAGAATTCATATATTTTGCTATATTATGTTTCAAATTCTATGTTATAAATATGAATATGATCAAGTGTGTTACATACCTTCTTTGAATATTAAAATAGGCTCAAGAACATGTTCATATTGTTCTTGAATAATTTCAAGTGCACGCGTGATAGTGTGTGAGTGTGTGTGTTTGATTTTGTGTTATAAAGTGTTTAATTCATAAGAAATTGAATAGTAAATGTTTTAAATAGTAATTTTGACTTTTTTGTCAACCCATAGGCTGAATATTTCGAAAATATTATTAAAATAATTATAAAATTAGTTTTGGAATTTTTAAATTATGATTTTATCCGAATTTTCCAAAAATCGGTAAATTGTGAATTATTTTCAAAATATAACCTACATTGTCAAATTAAATTCTAAATTTCAATTCTAATGTTATAATTAAGATTATAATGTGATTAATAAATATTTAAGTGGTTAAAGAATTCACGAAACCTTATTAGTTATTTAATTTCCCTTTAATGGTTAAAATTAATGGTTAAAATTAGAGTCTACCGGAAATTCTCTAACATGATATAGTTTATGTGTTTACCTGATTAAAATAATGTGTAACACTTTTATGCATGAACATTATGTGCTTATTTGATTAATATAAGGAACCTAGTTCTAAGCCTATAGTAGTTAATACTTTCAGGCGCACTGGAATCCACATTACAGTGTCTGACTACCAGTATAGGTGAGGGTTAAAATGTTTTCAACTGGAATCATGTTATACATATGTATCTATATAAAAACTATTTCCAAGCCTACCTATCATTTTGATTTACTACCCTATATACATATTATTGTACTACAATGTCCCTCTTAAGGAAAAAATACTTTCATGCCGGAATCAATGTTTTACTAGGACGTTATATGTTTCAAGTCCATTTTATCAAAACATTGATTCTGGGTTATGCAAGCAAAATATTGTTCTTGATTCATGTTATGGGCCCCGGCTGTATCCGTAGCGAGCAATTACCCAGAAGGTATCGGGTCGAGGGTATTGTTGGTGTTGCGGACTGCCACCACCTCTTGGTAGTGGTTTAATTGGAGGTTAGTTACTCCACTCCAAGGGATGAGGAAGAGATAGCTACCTCCCGAATCGTGTTCGTGGTCTCTAGGGTTTAATTCCCTATTGACATCAAGGAGTAGTGGAGTTAATATTCTTGGTTTTATTGAAGTATCGGAGCCTGATAAGCCCGATACTATTTTACAAATTATTTAAGGAGTTATGGATGGAGAGGCCTAGCTTGCGGGCATTAATGTTCTTGTTACAAACGGTTCATATTTCTACAAATATTCCGAACTACCCCTATCCCTGTTTTACAATTATTATGAACCGTTTCCTATTTGTTATATCCTATTGTTAATATATCAGATCAAGATCTTCTTGATCATATACATATATATATAAATATAAATATATATATATATATATATATATATATATATATATATATATATATATATATATATACATATATCAATAAAGTTATTATACCCCCCTTCACTTAGTCACTTTGACTAACCCTCTCGCCTATTTTTAAAATGCATGATTTCAGGAATCAATGAATGACAACTAGAGGTATCTTGAAGCACTACAACCGTAGGTTGGATCCGATCCTAAGAGTACACTGTTTTGAGCCTACTCTCTGTAGGAACAAACCATCTCGTACTTTGTGCTTGCATGTCAACCTGTTGTACTCTTTTGCGAACTACTTTGATCAATAATGATAATCCTTACTCATTGTACGTTATCCTTCCCGTTCATTGGTAAAGTTGAATCTCTTTATCTTCCGCTGCACTGTGTCACATACTCCATTCATATATTATCCTGACCGTTCGCCGTAGTATTTCCTGAATGTTGGGTCTAACCTCCACTCAGGGAGTATTGCGGTGCGGGGTTGTAGTGTTGGGGAGGCGCTACAATTAAAGTGGTATCAGAGCCCCAGGTTGCGGAAATCTGGGGTTCATGGTTCATAGAGTCTCCTATGTATTCTTATATCTTTAGTGTTTAAATTGTGATCAATCACTGTTGGGGCGGCCGACCAGCATGTGATTTGTTACAATTGTAGTACTAAACCCTTCCTCGATCAAGTCAAGCATACAGTCTTAATCCACAACAAAATCCCGAGTTCTATCAAATCCTTCAATTATCAAATTCTTGGTAGATTCGGTTACAAGATCTACATCTCCTTCATCATATTAGTATTCGTAACTCATGGAAGCACTTCACTTATACTTTCTAATTCGTTCAAATCTTAAGTTATTAGAATTGCTTCAAGATACCAGTAGGACCGAAAACTAACTTATTAATTTCCTGTGCCTTTATATATGCTTTATCTTCGCTAAGGTTGTTGTGTCTGTTAATTGCTATCACTTGGAAATTTTAATTTTGTGATCATCTGCACATCATTCTCAACTACCATGCATTATATTATCTCTATAAGGGTGGTTGCAGTTTAAAAATTGTCATCCCCAAAGTTGTTAAAGGTATGCATTCTAACCACGCCAGTTACTGATCCTGGCGCCATGCATTCATTGCATCACTTATGTGCGCATTTAAATTTCTTACTTAAACAATTACCTTATGTGTTTAAAGTAAGTCCTCCTTTGGAAACCTGTCTTATCATGAATGGAGGATACCAACATTACTTAAAGTTATTATGAAACATGAGGAGAATCTGAGGACAGATTATTTTTAAGGGGGAAGGATTGTAACAGCCCGAAACAGGGGCAAGTTGGAAATTTCGAAAATACCCCTACAACCCTAGAATTTTCCTACATTCCCAAAAGTACTTTTACTATCCAATATTGTGACAAAAAGAATCCTCACATTATTTCGAGGATCTTGACACTCTCCGTGAACCATAATTCCCATCCTAACTCTAGTAGCATAAAAAATCGGCAAAACCCTAACTTATAGTTCGATCGTAAATAACTCTTTACTCATCTACCTTTCGATATTCAATATTATAACCAAAATGATCCTTGAATTATTTTATGAATTTTCATACATTTACCAAAACTCGATTCCACCCATAGCATATTTTAAAAATATTTTCCCTTTTAAAAATTGTCATTTTATTTAAAACAATTAGCTTTCATTCAATACTCGAAATTTTACTCAAAAAGTTTCTTGAATTTTTCTCTAAAATATGATAATTTTTACAACCTTTAACCTTCGTCATAGCTTCGTTTATATAATTTTCTTATGATTTTCATCATCTTTAATATTCATAATTTATAAACGAAAACTCTAAACATTCCACATTTATAATTAAAACGAAGCTTATTTTTCACTCGTTCTTTCATTAATTTACTACTTCAAGGTTTCACCTCTCGTCTCTTGAATAAATTTTATACCATTTTATATTTATTTTTGTTCAACATAAACCTTCTAGAAAGTTTAAATAAACGGACATATTTTCCCCACATTTCTTAGCTAATTACCAAGCATATGTCTAAAATATAATTCATCCACATTACCTAAGTAGCAACCAAGGATTTGTCTAGGATATGAAGCTTCCACATCTCCCCTAAACTCTTAGAAATTGCAAGGTAAGCCCCTAAATCCCAAGTATAAATACCCCTCCAAGCTCATTTTCAAAACTACACCAAAATCACTCACTTTCTCTCCCTAGTTCGGCCACTCCTCTTTTCTCTAAGGTATGAGTCTTGTTCTTTTGTTATTTCATTCTTTATATTATGTTCTTAGTATGATAATAATAGTAACATGCTTAGATATAATTAAATTATGCTTTAGGAATTTTATTTTATGAAATATATGCTATTTATGCTAGTTTAGGAAAAATGTGATAACATATATGCATTTTATTTAATTAAATGCATGAGTTATGATATGATATGATATGAATATGTGTTTAAATAATTGTGATCTTGTTTGATTAAATTCATGCCTAGAATAATTTATTTAGAATTATTTTTCATAGAGAATTCATATATTTTGCTATATTATGTTTCAAATTCTATTTTATAAATATGAATATGATCAAGTGTGCTACATACCTTCTTTGAATATTCAAATAGGCTCAAGAACATGTTCATTTTGTTCTTGAATAATTTTTAGTGCACACGTGATAGTGTGTGAGTGTGTGTGTTCGATTTTGTGTTATAAAGTGTTTAATTCATAAGAAATTGAATAGTAAATGTTTTAAATAGTAATTTTGACTTATTGGTCAACCCATAGGCTGAATATTTCGAAAATATTATTAAAATAATTATAAAATTAGTTTTGGAATTTTTAAATGAAGATTTTATCCGAATTATCCAAAAATCGGTAAATTGTGAATTATTTTCAAAATATAACCTACATTGTCAAATTAAATTCTAAATTTCATTTCTAATGTTATAATTAAGATTATAATGTGACTAATAAATATTTAAGTGGTTAAAGAATTCACGAAACCTGATTAGTTACTTAATTTCCCTTAAATGGTTAAAATTAGAGTCTACCTGGAATTCTCTAACATGATATAGTTTATGTGTTTACTTGATTAAAATAATGTGTAACCCTTTTATGCATGAACATTATGTGCTTATTTGATTAATATAAGGAACCTAGTTCTAAGCCTATAGTAGTTAATACTTTCAGGCGCACTGGAATCCACATTACAATGTCTGACTACCAGTATAGGTGAGGGTTAAAATGTTTTCAACTAGAATCATGCTATACATATGTATCTATATAAAAACTATTTCCAAGCCTACCTATCATTTTGATTTACTACCGTATATAGATATTATTGTACTACAATGTCCCTGTTAAGGGAAAAATACTTTCATGCCGGAATCAACGTTTTACTAGGACGTTATATGTTTCAAGTCCATTTTATCAAAACATTGATTCTGGGTTATGCAAGCAAAATATTGTTCTTGATTCATGTTATGGGCCCCGGCTGTATCCGTAGCGAGCAATTACCAGGAAGGTATCGGGCCGAGGGTATTGTTGGTGTTGCGGACTGCCACCACCTCTTGGTAGTGGTTTAACTGGAGGTTAGTGACTCCACGCCAAGGGATGAGGGAGAGATAGCTGCCTCCCGAATCGTGTTCGTGGTCTCTAGGGTTTGATTCCCTATTGACATCAAGGAGTAGTGGAGTTAATATTCTTGGTTTTATTGAAGTATCGGAGCCTGATTAGCCCGATACTATTTTACCGATTATTTAAGGAGTTATGAATGGAGAGGCCTAGCTTACGGGCATTAATGTTCTTGTTATAAACGGTTCATATTTCTACAAATATTCCAAACTACCCATATCCCTGTTTTACAATTATTATGAACCGTTTCCTATTTGTTATATCCTATTGTTAATATTTTAGATCAAGATATTCTTGATCATATACATATATATATATATATATATATATACATATATCAATAAAGTTATTATACCCCCCTTCACTTAGTCACTTTGACTAACCCTCTCGCCTATTTTTAAAAAGCATGATTTCAGGAATCAATGAACGACAACTAGAGGTATCTTGAAGCACTACAACCGTAGGTTGGATCCTGTAGCACCCGGAACGCTAGGCGCCACATCCCCCGCATTATAGCCTCAATCCACATATGAAATGGACAATTCATACATGAACCGAAACTATAGCGAACGGGAGACAATAAAAACTCAAAAGCTAGGCGGGTACCCTCAATTAATACCACTAAACAATTGTATCAATAAAAGCGGAAGCAATAACATTCAATACTTATAGGTACCATATTTACATATTTATTAATAGATACCAACATTTCATATAATACAATATCGTATCCAACATGAATAAGGCATAATACAAAAATATAAGAAATATCAATACATGAACCAAAATATGAGGTGAAGTGCTAGACCCGAAAAAAAACAAGCTAGACTCTAATTCCTGCCTAGCTCGACCCTGCAAAACTAAAAAGTTGAGGGGTCAGTCCAACACGGACTGAGCGAGGGGTATAATAAATATATGCGCAATTACCATGCGAGCTATAATCTCGGGTAAGATTTTATAAAAGAAGGCAATATAAGTTCAATAGAAAAGTAGGACTCGCCCGAGATTACAACTAAACAATTTAATAATTCAATCACGATCACTTCAATACGTGGCCCGGTGAGTGAGGGCAAATCTCCAACCTTTCACCAAAAGTGTACAATCATTCAATTCGTTAGTGAGTTAGGTGATCACACAAACAATTCCGTGCACAATTAGCAATTTCAATCAATACATCCTTCTTCCTCCGGGTGATGGCGGGCTTGCAAGACCCAACCATCCAATCATGGTGTACGTCGGGAACATGACTCCCACGCACGGGATTTCTTCCTCCACCAAACCTCCTGGTGGATTCAGAGGTGATCCCACAATGGTGAGGGTAGTACAAGAGTTACCCGTCAGCCCTTGCTTCCCCGGTTGGCTCAATACACTACCCTCGGGGCCCAACGTGAATAATAGTTACTCACCAAAACATTCAATCAATTAATCCGTTCAATTCATGAAATCTGTTGTAAATCAATAAGATTTGAAAACTATAAATATACGTATACTTTTGGCCGAAAACACACGTAGCGTGGTAAGGGTTCTAAGTAGCTAGAATTTAAACCTCACCTGACGAGCGACGGGACAAGATAAGGCTACAAGACAATGCCCACACGATCCATGATCTCCGCCCTGGAGAAAAACTGGACAAGAAAGGGAATAGTAGGAACTCGTGAGACATGACTCAATATGGGACCAAGTATGACGCACGACAATGTTCATGTATTTTAAATAAAACCAAGCAATCAATTAACACGAAGCATGTATAAACACCAAATAACACCTAAGAGGTGAAATTAATAACAAGAAATCATGTATTCATATCATTCAATTATTTCAAGTTCAATTCATATAAGGCATGAAGTCAACCAATAACGTTTGAGCAATTAAGTACCAAGAAGTGTGAAGTAGGAGAATAATTATCAATTAATCAAGTATATATATCATATAATTCACATATGGGAGCCAAGAGAGTGAAAGGAATGCAATAAGGAAGGTTTTGGTGAAGTTTGGCAAAAACCGGCAATTTCCGAAAATGACCATACTGGGGAAAAATGGAAATAACTCAAGTTATAGAAATTGGAATTGGGTTTTGTTTATTGGGACTGAAACTAGACAAGTATACCTTTAAAATGGTATATGGCTCGTTTTCTAATTCAAAGCGAGGAGAAAATGGCGAACGGTTGAAGTTGGGTGAATGCAGTTTGTCGGTAAAGCAGCGACACCAAAAATAATTGATCATAACTCACAAATGGAAAAAGATATTAAGAGGATTCCAATTTTAGGTTGTTCTAGACTTCAAGAGCTTTCTAACTAATCAAAAATCAGGTCATTTGGAGTTCGGATGAGGGAGTACCCGGCCGGGTAAAATTCGAGGGAAAAGTTCCCCGATCGGGTAGGCTATCCAGAAGCTTTTCGGGGGAAAACTACCCGCCCGGGTACTTTTTATGCACAAAAAGTACCCGCCCGGGTACTGTTCCAGAGGTGGAAAAAGGCCCAAAACAGGGGAAGCTTCGGAGAAGAAAGAAAAGGAATGAAACCCCATAGTAAACTCAACCAAAATGCTCCAAAACAACCATATATCATACATATAACTTCGAGACATCAATAAGTTAACATTTAATCCAAGGAAACATGTTTAGATCATCAAAATTCATCATTCAAACCCTATATATATCATGATATTCTACTTCCAAATAATTCAAGAATTAAGCATGGAATTCAAGGTTAAAGTTCATAATCATGCTTCTAATCTCAACTAACCAAGAAATCACATCATATTCATCAAACCCTACTTTATATATATTCAAGAGATTCAATCAAGTTCTCCATCTATACCTTTAATATGTAAGAAAGAATGGATGAAATGATGAAGAGATGATGATGCTTCCAACTTAAGCAATATTCCTCAAGATCAAGCTTGCTATTGAGATGAAATATTCCTCCTTTCCCCCTTGGTGTTTTGATCGACATATGTAAGTGTAAGTGTGTGTATTTTTGTATGAAAATGAATGAAAGAGATATGAATGTATATGATATATTTTGTATGTAATGTATAGATATACACAAAAGTCTTCCACTAACTCATATGACTCATCACATTTTGCAAACAAGTCCCTCCATTATATGAATGCATGCAATTAAGTTTTAATCCATGGAAAGTGAGTATCTAACTCCATTTAAGTCATGCAATTAAATCCACACATTTACATATATGAGCATTTAAGGTCATATAAGAGCATTTAGTCACATTAACAATTAATTCATAAAAGTTCATGGAAATATTATGCATCTAATGTTATGAAAAATGTATAAAGTATCCCATAATATCAATTAAGCACATTATCAATTATTTCATGTAAATTTCACGTCAAGGATAATTCACATAAATGCATAGAAATATAATACATATAATATTATGAAATGTAGATAAATTATCACATAATGTATAAATTGAAAACGGGGCGTTACAACTCTCTCCCCCTTAAGAGGACCTGGTCCCCAGGTCCATACTCGAGTTCTAAATCTTTAAAGCAAGCGGTGAGAGAGCCCCATCTCTCAAACAAGCAAGGAGAGTACCCCGACTCTCACACAAGCAAGGAGAGTACCCCGACTCTCACACAAGCAAGGAGAGTACCCCGACTCTCACCAAAGCAAGGAGAGTACCCCGACTCTCACACAAGCAAGGAGAGTACCCCGACTCTCACCAAAGCAAGGAGAGTACCCCGACTCTCACAAAAGCAAGGATCCCAAAGAACACTTAATTAAACATTCATACAGAACTTCATGTAATGAACAAGTAGAAGAAGCCAAATATACCAACTAGTCATAGAAAAGTTATTTACAAATACAAAGAACCATACGTGGTGATAGTAAAATGTATATTGCACGTGATATGCATGTTTATGTGTACCGTTCACCATGGTCTTAGGAAACTTCAATGGCAATGACTTGATTTAATACTTGATTCTTTGATCGGGATCCCTTCTAACCAAAATGCCAACCCTCAGATGCCTAACGCGTGTATATACTTCAATAATTACTCAATCTTCATCCTGCGATCTAATTTTCAATCCTTTCTATCACCACAGTTCGAAGATTCAATTCTTGAATATGTACTTGCTAGCAATCCGACCTACTCATTCTTCTCACAAATTATAGTTGACCTCCTCCAATGCCCGGGCTAATTATTTGATCACTCGAGGTCTAACTTTTATCCTTCATAATATTCCCGGTTCAAGTAACTCTCATGTGATCCTTTGCGATAGAGAATGTTCCCGTCGAGTTGTTTTTATCTTGTACCATGGTAATAGTGTCGCACGTCTTTGGTCACTTCGTGCAAATCTTAAATGAAAAATGTATAAAGTATCCCATAATATCCGATCCTAAGAGTACACTGTTTTGAGCCTACTCTCTGTAGGAACAAACCATCTCGTACTTTGTCCTTACATGTCAACCTGTTGTACTCTTTTGCGAACTACTTTGATCAATAACGATAATCCTTGCTCATTGTACGTTATCCTCCCCGTTCATTGGTAAAGTTGAATCTCTTTATCTTCCGCTGCACTGTGTCACATACTCCATTCATATATTATCCTGACCGTTCGCCGTTGTATTTCCTGAATGTTGGGTCTAACCTCCACTCAGGGAGTATTGCGGTGCGGGGTTGTAGTGTTGGGGAGGCGCTACATAAGAACTGCTATAGGCAAGAAGATCTCATAAATGATTTCTTCTTTCTCAGTAAAATCCCTTGCCATATGCTCTAAAGTCTCCTTTTTGTCTATTTCTTCTTTTATTTTCTTGTAGAACCCAATTGCATATAATGAGTTTTATGCCTTCAGGCGCCTCTACAAATTCAAGACTTCGTTAGAATACTAATGTGACACCCCGTTTTCTCGAAGGGCATTCTTACGACATCAACAAGTAAGTCTCTACACTTATGTGTGTTTAATTTAAGAGTTCTTGAATTATGTGATTTAATGTAAATCCAATTTAATATGTGTTCATTCAAATTATTCTAAGATTAATTGCAACTTGATTAATTACGCGCATATTTAACCCTAACTATCTAATTTGATTTAATTCAAATTTATTCCATGAAATAATTGTCAAGTTGATTTTAAATCCATAATGTTACTTAACTTGTTTAATTTCGGTTTACTTGAATTCCTTGAAATTAATTGTCAACCATGTGTTTACAAAGTGCCGCTAAATTACACGAAAAGTTTCTAAAATTAAATTGAATTAAATTCTAATTGATAAATCTCTATTTCACTTTTATTTGTAAAATTAATTCGGAGTTTGAATGTTTATTCGTAACTTTACTAATTTTATTTACGATTAATTGTACGTGATAAGGATACCCGGTTGTATATAGCTTGTGCACAAGACACATTTCTCCCAATCCCTTTTCTCTCTCTCTCTCTCCTCTCCTCTCCCACTTTCTCTCTCCCGGGGGTTACTATCGCGGCTTCGGTTACGAGCCCATAACTCGATCGTTTCTCGACGGAATTCAACAAACGAATAGTCCATTTCGATTATCTCAGCGAGACCGACGTAAGAGTACCAATTTCACGGCCTAACGATGAACGGTGGCGGAGTTATGGCCGGATTTCAGTAGCAGCGGCGGAGCTGTCAGACCGCCGCCACTTCGCCGGCGTTTCGCGGCGTTTTTCGGCCACTTCCTTGGTACACGCGCCGAAGATCCAGCAAGAGGAATTCCCGGCGCAGCGGTTGACGTCGGCGGTGCGCCCATCGGAGCAGAGACGGAGCCGCACGCGCCGCCCAAAGCTCACGGCGGCGGCGTGAGTTACTGTAGCCTTAAGGGTGACCTTAGGGTGATGAGGGAGGCGTGGTATCTTGAGCCTTCGGCTAAGGCCGGGGAGGACTCTTGTGGGTTCGCAACCCCTTGAGGGTGAGTCTATTTTAGACGGTTTATTCTCGATGGTATGGGGACGGTACATCTCCTCCATGTAACACCCCAAACGGAGGATGCCACATCCCCCGCACTATGACCCAGACCCGAAGCATGAAATGAAAGTCCATGCCCGAATCCGAATCAGAGCGAACGGGAGACCAACTCACACACTAGGCTAGGTGGATCTAACTTGACCAAAACTCAGAGCGCGGAAGCAATTAAAACCAACAACAATAGATAGCGGAAGCATTTAAAACAAAACATACAAAGCAGGTGACGGGTTCAACTAGCATAGATACCTAATCCCCGAATAATAGATCAATAAACATAACAAGTGACGGGTTCAACTAGCATAAATCCCTAGTCCCGAATATCAACATAAAGTAATAATCATCAAGTGCCACAAGGGCCGAATGAGAGTGCCACGCAGGGCTACCGAATAGTAAAGTATAATCTCAAGTCTACAAGTCAAAGCATAAGTAAAGTGTATGAAAAGACAAATGCAAATAGAAAGACTAGACCGACGAAGTGCAACTCAAAGGACTCACTTCCGCCTAGCAAACGCCAACAATCCTGCAACTAAAAGTGTAAATGAGGGGTCAGTCAACTTGACCGAGTGAGGGGGCTAACGCACACCCACAATATATATATAAGGAGCATAGCACATAATAAAAATGATGGACTCATGAACCGGGGATAGGTGTTACATACCAAAACGTTTTGAAAGAACCCGAATAAGATATAGATATAAGTTTAGAAACCATTTTCCAGAAAGACTCTATCCCGATTCATAATTCCATAACATAACATAATCAACTGCTCGGCGAGTACGAGCTTCCAACCTCAACTCCTCATAACATAAATCAAAATCAATCCAACCTCTACACCAATGATTGAGGAGATGTACCGTCCCCATACCATCGAGAATAAACCGTCTAAAATAGACTCACCCTCAAAGGGTTGCGAACCCACAAGAGTCCTCCCCGGCCTTAGCCGAAGGCTCAAGATACCACACCTCCCTCATCACCCTAAGGTCGCACAATGATATCTCAAATGGAACTACTCAATGGATAAATACCCCGACGGCCCTAACCGTCCCGGGGGTACCCATTCCGCAGCTCACCAGGATCGATCCACACACAGATCACAACGGATCACAACAGAACAGATCACAACGGATCACAACAGAACGGATCACATACACCAATCTTTCATGGCAATCTCGCTACATAATCACAACACAACTGTTTTCCCAAAATAGCTTACATATGCTTTCATATTTAATTTTCCAAACAGAGTTGATTCAGAAGGTCAGAAACATATCATATCCAACACATACGTATTTATAATAGATATACTTGCATGCAAGGGTTGAAATCAGCATATTAAGGCCATAGGTCGCGTAACTATACAAAATCCTAAACCTCACCTCGTGAAAGTAGAGTCTGAGAGTGTGAAGGGCCAAACACTCTAAACCTCGGGCCCACCGGCACCACCAAACTCTGTGACAAGACATACAGAAGCCCAGACTTAGACTCTATATGAACCAAACAAGACGCACGGCGTTGCTCAACATGATCGTGGTTATGCATAAGTGTTCATGTTGTGCTTAGATATGGTGTCGTGGTCATTCAAAGCATATCAATGCTCAACAAGGTCATATTTACAAGCAACCAACATGCAATTCCATATCCAAAGATGCAAGATCAATTTAGGAATTCTATGTATTCACAAAATGCATATTAAATCATCCAATGTCACAGGGTTCAATTATAATATTAGAATTAAGCATCAAGTTCATGTCGAGTTATAAAGTGCATAAGTAGGAGCAACTTGATCATATAAACATACAAAGTCGTTGTACGTAGATGGCATGCTTGATACAAATAAAGAGTGCATTTAATTCACTTAAGATCATACTTTACGACTTCACAACCTGTTTGGTACACAAGCTCAAGTCGCACTCATAGTTTCATAAATATTACACTTACATCCCCTAAGTTATTTATAAAAGTTTAGAATTATTACACATACATCCTCATAGTTTAGAATTATTTATAAAAGTGTTTATACAATTATTCAACTAGGAATTAATCACTTACAAACATGACAATTATCAATTTATTGTAATTCATAATATACCATTTTCAAGTAGTAAGAGTAAATCAAGATATTACAATTCTAACTCCTATCATGCATAAAGTCTCAAGTTGTTCAAGCATATTTCATTTATCTAAATTTTATATTTGAAACACAATTTACAACAACCATAACATTGAGAACGTCTCAAATTCATATAAAGAAATCACAACATGTTCGTTCTTCTAAAATATCATTCAAGTTCATTTAGTCACATAAAAGATTAGTTTCTAAATATTACACTAACACCCCTTCATATCTAAACACATAGCATAAATTCATCACATCGGGATTCAAATTGTAAATCGAAACATTCATGCATATCACAATTCATTCAATACATGTTTTCGTATACGATTGGAATACATCTCGATCAACAAACCAACAATAACCAATTTATTTGCACTTAAAACAATTAATTCAAATAATCACAATTACGCAAAATAATTCGTAATAAATAGATCGAGTGTCCGATTAACAAACGGAAAGTGGCGTTGAACTCACCACAACGACACGAACATTCTGTCCAAAATTCGCCGGAGTGCCACCACCGGAGCCGCCGGAAAGTCGCCGGGCCGCCGTCAAAAGTCGCCGGAAAAATCCCGAAAAATGAGTCCCGAATGAAGTCTTCGTGCCCGTTCCGAATCCTCGATCAATTTCTGGAAATTCCAAGCCGATTGTCCTAGATCTGAAATCTAAGAACACGAAAACCCTAAATCTTCAAACTCAAATTACTTCCAAACCGGTGAACCAAAATGCGATCTGAAAGAGGCGTTGTCTTACCCATGGCGAGCTCTTCGAAAGCCCTAAGGTAGCTTTCCGGAAAAATGCTCGGAGCTAGTGCCGCCGTTGCACCGCCACTTTGCCGCCGCCGATCCGCCGCTAAACCACCGAATCTGGAATCGCCTGATCACAGGTCACTAGTTCCCGTCGTTCCGAACAACTTTCGTGAGGAGCCCGAGACCAAAAGATGGCCGGAAAAGGCCCCCGTTGGCCGCCGAAGTTTCTGCTGCCGCCGCTACAGTAACTCGCGCCGCCGCCGCGAGCTTTGGGGGCTCGTGCGGCGCCGTCTCTGATCCGATGGCCGCGTCGCCGACGTCAACCGCTGCGCCGGGAAGTCCTCTTGCTGGGTCTTCGGCGCGTGTACCAAGGAAGTGGCCGGAAATCACCGCGAAACGCCGGCGAAGTGGCGGCTGTCTGACAGCTCCACTGCTGCTACTGAAATCCGGCCATAACTCCGCCACTGTTCATCTTTAGGCCGTGAAATTGGTACTCTTATGTCGGTCTCGCCGAGATAATCGAAATGGACTATTCGTTTGTTGAATTCCGTCGAGAAACGATCGAGTTATGGGCTCGTAACCGAAGCCGCGATAGTAACCCTCGGGAGAGAGAAAGTGGGAGAGGAGAGAGAGAGAGAGAAAAGGGATTGGGAGAAATGTGTCTTGTGCACAAGCTATATACAACCGGATATCCTTATCGCGTAGCAAAAATAAATATCGCGTACAATTAATCGTAAATAAAATTGATAAAGTTACGAATAAACATTCAAGCTCCGAATTAATTTTACAAATAAAAGTGAAATAGAGATTTATCAATTAGAGTTTAATTCAATTTAATTTTAGAAACTTTTCGTATAATTTAGCGGCACTTTGTAAACACATGATTGACAATTAATCTCAAGGAATTCAAGTAAACCAAAATTAAACAAGTTAAGTAACATGATGGATTTAAAATCAACTTGACAATTATTTCATGGAATAAATTTGAATTAAATCAAATTAGATAGTTAGGGTTAAATATGCGCGTAATTAATCAAGTTGCAATTAATCTTAGAATAATTCGAATGAACACATATTAAATTGGATTTACATTAAATCACATAATTCAAGAATTCTTAAATTAAACACACATAAGTGTAGAGACTTATTTGTTGATGTCGTAAGAACGCCCTTCGAGAAAACGGGGCGTTACAACCTTCCCCCCTTAAGAGAACCTGGTCCCCAGGTTCCACTGGAAAATGTAGATCCTCGAGTCGTAGTGCTCCAACCCTTCTCCCGAACTCGCGTGAGATCATAACTCTAATGGTGAGGCTTACTCCGGTCATCTACACTGAACCTCGTTTAGGATGTCTTGTTATCGTCGAGGTCCCTGCGAGTACTTGATCCGCTAGTTGTTTCGAACTCGGACGGTCATTCTCATGATCGGATAGCTGCAACTGCACCCAACCTCGATGTCATCTCCAATGCACCACTTGCTACCCGTAGTCAGATCAACGCGTAACGCAACCACAACAAATAAGAGAGAATCCCATCTCTCAACACGTAAGAGAGAGAACCCCGTCCCTCAGCACCCACAAGAGAGAGAACCCCGTCTCTCGAGCACATATAAAAGAGAGAACCCCGTCTCTCAAGCACATAATTGAGAGAACCCCGTCTCTCAACCTAAGTCGGGCAGATTCCAACATCTCCCAACATTCTAGTTTGAGAAAATCCAGCATTCCTCAAACCCCTAGATTCAAGAGAATCCAGCATCTCCGAATATCTAAGTACAAGAGAATCCAACATCTCTCGTGCATAAAACTTAGAAAGATTCCAACATCTTTTTATCACATAAATAGAGAGAATCCTGCATCTCTCCAACACGTAGAAAGAGGGAACCTAAGGTCTCTCTTGCACATAAATCCACTGATCAGTTATTCATACATACACACATCATAGTAACACTTGACGAAAAGTATGCGATGCATGTTTGGTGTACCTTACACAACTGATATCGGTGTCCCTTGAGTATAGATTCAACGCTCATACCTCAACTCAAGGGGGATATCGCGATGGAATCCCTGTAAAACAAGGTTACAGTATGTATGTATGTTATATGGGAAGTTAGTGAGCAATCAAGAGAGTTTCAAATCACATAGGCATGAATAGTTCACATAAGTACATAACTCATTCATCATCTCAGCAACGGTTCATAACGAGTAGAAATTTCAAGTTACAATTACTAGATCAGGTATCCAAGTTATCACAATTAAAAACAACAATAGTCATCACCCACATCAAGAAAAACAAGGTAAGAGTATTTAAGCGATGCATGTATGCAAATGCCATGAATGCTTGGCGTACCGTTAACCAATGTGTAAAAGTCTTGACAAGAAAGTCGAGATGAAGCAGTAGGAGTTGTTTAAGCCGACAATAATGCAACCCTCGTCATCTGAACTTCTTTGTCTTGAGTCTTTTCATAAAGTGGTAACTCAGCAAAGCTCGTCTATCACCAAACCCCTTACTATACCGTAATCCTTGCTCAACTAGAATCATCTGCAATCTCCTTCAAGAACTCTGACTTATGTGTTAACCCTTGATCTGCACATCCTCAATGAATTGCCCATAATTCAATTGTCAATCAGAAATCTATCTCAGAGCTAAGTTCGGCGCTAGTGGTATTAATCATTTCCCAAAGCAATCCATGGTATATGATTCTAAAACTTGAATAAAATCTTTTGGCGTCTATGTGATCTATTCCCATCCCAGAAGAATCTTCCAACTCAGTAGAATCTTCCACCTCAGCAGAAAGAAGACACCCAGAGAGCTAACAACCAATCTTGTCTTGTCGTTCGTTAACTCTAAACGGCACCAAAACCTTCGACACTCACCGATGGTTTGTAGCTCGTTGCTTAAGTAACATGATTACCTATCCACATCCCTTGAACTTGATCGGATCTTATTTGATCGGATTCTTCTACATTAACTCATTCCCATCAACAAGGTGACTACTCCCAAATAAACGAATCATCAAGGCGAAAGCTCATCAAACTCCTTCAAAATGGTTCTACTTGATCAGACTCTCCTCCATTGACTCATTTCCTCAACAAGGTGACTACTTTCAGATGAACGAATCCTCAAGGTTGAAATTCATCAAACTTCATCTTTCAATTGACTTTAAGATAGTAAGTCAATATAGCAATTCTCATTCCTTCAACTCTAAACCTTTTCATGAACGTTGATCGGGGTAAAGAATCCTTTCATCTTCGAATTATGGCGTGTTTTCGTTATAGTACCAATAGGTAGTGTTGACGGAGGGAAATCTTAGTGTTGACTCATAGGGTACCCTGAAATTCAAACACTAAATTCGATGCATGGGAGTTAAAGTGCAAATGAAATGTAACATGTATATCACGTAAATGCAACAATTAGTTGTAATTTATAAAGCACATAAAATAAGATGTTGCATAATTAAAGTCACAATGTGCACATAATCATATTTTAGAAGAACGAAAATGTTGTGATTTCTCTATATGAATTTGAGACGTTCTCAATGTTATGTTTATTGTAAATTGTGTTTCAAATATAAATTTAGATACATGAAAGATGCTTGAACAACTTGAGACTTGATACATGATAGGAGTTAGAATTGTAATATCTTGATTTACTCTTACTAATAGAAAATGGTATATTATGAATTACGATAAATTGATAATTGTCATGCTTGTAAGTAATTAATTCCTAGTTGAATAATTGTATCAACACTTTAAACGAACAATTATGCTTAGTAATCGACTAAGGGGATGTATGTGTAATAATTCTAAACTTTTATAAATAACTTAGGGGATGTAAGTGTAATATTTATGAAACTATGAATGTGACTTGAGCTTGTGTACCAAACCTGTTGTGAAGTTGTAAAGTATGATCTTAAGTGAATTAAATACACTCTTTATTTGTATCAAGCATGCCATCTACGTACAACAACCTTGTATGTTTATATGATCAAGTTGCTCTTACTTATGCACTTTATAACTCGACATGAACTTCATGTTTAATTCTAATATTATAATTGAACCCTGTGACAGTGGATGATTTAATATGCATTTTGTGAATACATTGACTTCCTAAATTGATCTTGCATCTTCGGATATGGAATTGCGTGTCGGTTGCTTGTAAATATGACCTTGTTGAGCATTGATATGCCTTGAATGACCACGACACCTTGTCCAAGCACAACATGAACACTTATGCATAACCACGATCATGTTGAACAACGCCGTGCGTCTTGTTTGGTTCATATAGAGTCTAAGTCTGGGGAGACCAACTCACACACTAGGCTAGGCGGATCTAACTTGGCCAAAACTCAGAGCGTGGAAGCAATTAAAACCAACATCAATAGATAGCGGAAGCATTTAAAACAAAACATACAAAGCAGGTGACGGGTTCAACTAGCATAGATACCTAATCCCGAATAATAGATCAACAAACATAACAAGTGACGGGTTCAACTAGCATAAATCCCTAGTCCCGAATATCAACATAAAGTAATAATCATCAAGTGCCACAAGGGCCGAATGAGAGTGCCACGCAGGGCTACCGAATAGTAAAGTATAATCTCAAGTCTACAAGTCAAAGCATAAGTAAAGTGTATGAAAAGACAAATGCAAATAGAAAGACTAGACCGACGAAGTGCAACTCAAAAGACTCACTTCCGCCTAGCAAACACCAACAATCCTGCAACTAAAAGTGTAAATGAGGGGTCAGTCAACTTGACCGAGTGAGGGGGCTAACGCACACCTACAATATATATATAAGGAGCATAGCACAGAATAAAAAGGATGGACTCATGAACCGGGGATAGGTGTTACATACCAAAACGTTTTGAAAGAACCCGAATAAGATATAGATATAAGTTAGAAACCATTTTCCAGAAAGACTCTATCCCGATTCATAATTCCATAACATAACATAATCAACTGCTCGGCGAGTACGAGCTTCCAACCTCAACTCCTCATAACATAAATCAAAATCAATCCAACCTCTACACCAATGATGGAGGAGATGTACCGTCCCCATACCATCGAGAATAAACCGTCTAAAATAGACTCACCCTCAAGGGGTTGCGAACCCACAAGAGTCCTCCCCGGCCTTAGTCGAAAGCTCAAGATACCACGCCTCCCTCATTACCCTAAGGTCGCACAATGATATCTCAAATGGAACTACGCAATGGATAAATGCCCCGACGGCCCTAACCGTCCCGGGGGTACCCATTCTGCAACTCACCAGGATCGATCCACACACAGATCACAACGGATCACAACAGAACAGATCACAACGGATCACAACAGAACGGATCACATACACCAATCTTTTATGGCAATCTCGCTACATAATCACAACACAACTGTTTTCCCAAAATAGCTTACATATGCTTTCATATTTAATTTTCCAAACGGAGTTGATTCAGAAGGTCATAAACATATCATATCCAACACATACGTATTTATAATAGATATACTTGCATGCAAGGGTTGAAATCAGCATATTAAGGCCATAGGTCGCGTAACTATACAAAATCCTAAACCTCACCTCGTGAAAGTAGAGTCTGAGAGTGTGAAGGGCCAAACACTCTAAACCTCGGGCCCACCGGCACCACCAAACTCTGTGACAAGACATACAGAAGCCCAGACTTAGACTCTATATGAACCAAACAAGACGCACGGCGTTGCTCAACATGATCGTGGTTATGCATAAGTGTTCATGTTGTGCTTAGATATGGTGTCGTGGTCATTCAAAGCATATCAATGTTCAACAAGGTCATATTTACAAGCAACCAACATGCAATTCCATCTCCAAAGATGCAAGATCAATTTAGGAAGTCAATGTATTCACAAAATGCATATTAAATCATCCAATGTCACAGGGTTCAATTATAATATTAGAATTAAGCATCAAGTTCATTTAGTCACATAAAAGATTAGTTTCTAAATATTACACTAACACCCCTTCATATCTAAACACATGGCATAAATTCATCACATCGGGATTCAAATTGTAAATCGAAACATTCATGCATATCACAATTCATTCAATACATGTTTTCGTAGACGATTGGAATACATCTCGATCAACAAACCAACAATAACCAATTTATTTGCACTTAAAACAATTAATTCAAATAATCACAATTACGCAAAATAATTCGTAATAAATAGATCGAGTGTCCGATTAACGAACGGAAAGTGGCATTGAACTTACCACAACGAGACGAACATTCTGTCCGAAATTCGCCGGAGTGCCGCCACCGGAGCCGCCGGAAAGTCGCCGGGCCGCCACCGGGCCACCGTCAAAAGTCGCCGGAAAAATCCCGAAAAATCAGTCCCGAATGAAGTCTTCGTGCCCGTTCTGAATCCTCGATCAATTTCTGGAAATTCCAAGCCGATTGTCCTAGATCTGAAATCTAAGAACACGAAAACCCTAAATCTTCAAACTCAAATTACTTCCAAACCGGTGAACCAAAATGTGATCTGAAAGAGGCGTTGTCTTACCCATGACGAGCTCTTCGAAAGCCCTAAGGTAGCTTTCCGGAAAAATCCTCGGAGCTAGTGCCGCCGTTGCACCGCCACTTTGCCGCCGTCGATCTGCCGCCAAACCACCGAATCTGGAGTCGCCTGATCACAGGTTTAGAGTGTTTGGCCCTTCACACTCTCAGACTCTACTTTCACGAGGTGAGGATTAGGATTTTGTATAGTTATGTGACCTATGGCCTTTACATGCTGATTTCTACCCCTGCATGCGAGTATACCTTATAATAGTTATGTATGTGTTGAATATGATATTTTTATGACCTTATGCTTGCACTTCTCCATGGGCGGGCTATCCCTGCAGTGTGGGAATGTAAGTGTGTGAGTCCTATGTGGGCAGGCTATCCCTGCAGCGTAGGAATATATATAAAAACCAGTTTTTGAAGCATATGTAAGCTATTTTGGGAAAAACAGTGTGTTGTGATTATGTAGCGAGTTGGCCATGAAATATTGGCATCTGTATGTATGTATGTATATATGTATGTGGATCCGAGGAGCTATGGGTAAGGAGCCCCCGGGACGGTTAGGGTCGTCGGGGATATACCTGTGCGTAGTTCCATTTGAGATATCTTCACGCGACCCGTGCTGTAGGGAAGGTGTGGTATCTTGAGCCTTCGGCTAAGGCCGGGGAGGACTCTTGTGGGTTCGCTACCCCTTGAGGGTATGTCTGTTATGCCAGCGAGGACGCTGGGCCCTTATGGGGGGGTGGATGTAATGTCCCACATCGGAAGTGAGGAGAACGAAATCTCTCCTTATAAGGGGAGATGGATACCTCACCCTGTGGACGCGTTCTGCGCTACGGCTGGGTTCTCCAGTGGGCGCAGGAACAAAACCGTGAGGCCGTTTCGATTAAGGGCGTGCAAAGCGGACAATATTCACAGGAAGGTGGTTCTGGGCTGTTACAACTAATATTCTAACTAAGATTCCATGGCTTTTGACCAAACGGTCAGCGTCTATATCTTCATTATATATGACAGGATCAGATACGTCAAATCTAACCACTTGGATTAAACTTAGGTATCTTATCAAATGTTTTGACAATCCTTCCACTACAATGATGCTCTCGTGTATACGTCTCTACATCACATTTTGTATTTGGTACATCACATGTATCCAACATGTAGTGCCCCCAAATACGCAATAACCCTGCACCGTCGAATTCCTAGGTGGATGTGAGGCCTAGCACCTGAGAGGCACGCCGGCAAACGGATGATGCTATACGATATCAGAGTAAGAAAACATGGCAGCGGAATTTGAAACATTTAAATCAACAACTTATGTTTGGGGCAGTAAATAAAAGAATTTGAAATAATTTAAAACTTATGAAAACTTAGAGACAATAAAGCAGGAATTAGTGTCAATAATGGTTTAATAGCGAGTTACTAAAGCAATATAATAATTACACGAGGTTATAGTCTAATTTGTTACGGACTACAGAACCTGGTCCACTATGCACAAGAGAATGGACTCTCTATACTTCAAGATACTAGCTAATGAGCGATGGCAATACCTAAAATCACAAATTTGAAAAGAGCGAGGGATTAGTCAAAATGACTAAGTGAGGGGGTGGTTGAAACTATATATATATATATATAGAACTTTAGTGTAGCACCCCCACTTTGCTGGTAGAGAGCGGCGTCCCAACCCCCGCACTGAAGCACCACTCAAGTAATGGTGTGAGCCATCACTCAAAAAATACCCCAGCGAACGGCATATCCATTAACGATTAACAATAACAGTGTTTAACAATGTGGCTTATGCAGCGGAAAATCGGAGTATTTTAAAACTTTTCAAAACATGTGTGTGATGGCATATAAACAAGCAAGTATTGATCGTTAAGCAGAAGAGACTATTAACATTACTATATCAATTGAACATTATCACGGGAGCATATGATAGCAATTGTAGCAGTATCCAAGTAGCAGAAGGATTATTACAAAAGCATTAAAGCAAGGTATCAATGCTGCCATATAACATATGCAGGACATAAAATAGGTTAATAAAGTAAAGTCCTGACTCAAACAAAATGAACACTCTAGAGCTTCAAGATACCTCTAGACTGCGGCTGCAAGACCTGAAACCATGAGGCTAGAAAATAGGTAGAGGTATTAGTCAAAGTGACTAAGTGAGGGATATCTTTAAAAGAAAGTACTTGGAGTAAACGTTTGAAGTAAATTTCACAAGGTAAAACCTTTAATGCAAAGCTTTAATGAAGAACTTAAGAATAAGTTCAAGTAATAAAACCTTTTGATGCAATGCTATAAGAAATGAGAGTTTTCAAAACACTTTCATGAATGCTGTCACACGCGCACACATATGCTATGATTTGGTTCATATGATTTTCATAAAACGGGATAAGGGTAGGGAACAACTTTGCAAGATATGAACCAACTTTATGAAAACATTGATGCCCGCAAGCTAGGCTTCTCCATCCTTACTCCAGAAAACATGACCATTAATAGGGTGTCGGACCGAGATCAACAACACCCTAACACATACACACATGCACCATCCTCCACCAAGTTTCACTTCGGGGAGCGACCCCTAGGTGACCATTAACCATTGATTTGGGAATAGATTTGTGATCCATTCCCGAAAATTATCCTAACTTAACCAAACCTCCTGATTAAAGTCGGTATCAATTGCCTAGTGTGGCGGCCGGTATTAGTGATGTCGTTGGCGCTCACCTCCCGAGCATCATCTCTACACATAACCGCCGGGCCCATACCGTTAACCATTAATTGCTTGTACCATTAATGACATCCAGAATAAATCCGAATGTATGAACCATTGAACATATGTATTGAACCATTGATGCAATAGTTTGAAAACATGAACCATTGATGCATTACTTTGAAAACATTGAACCCTTGGTGCATTACTTTGAAGACATGTTCCTTTGACCATTGAATAACGAATAAGATTGGGTTCTTTAAAGAATCATCCCTATAAAGGGTATTTCAGAACAAGAATGGTAAAGCACTAGGCTTTGAGTTTCAAAAACAATTGAATCTTTAGGTATTCATGGTGCCAGTTGAAAACATTTTTAACCTCACCTATTAGTAACAGTAGATAGGATAGATTATGTAGTACCCTGGGGATTCCAGTGCTCAACCTTAACGCCTATAAGTGTGTACTAAGGTGAGCTTAAGAACTAAGACACACTTCTATAACGATGCACATAAACATATAAAACAAGTACAGAACATGTAATGACAAGAGAGTAATACCATTTAAGGTATTAGAGAAGGATAACACACAAAGGAATCCTTAAAGTGAGTTATCATTAACGTGGGACTATGATCGTACTATAATCGGTTAGGAATTAATCAAATTATGAATCCTAAACGTATACCTTAAGGTTATAAAACAAGTCCATGAAAGAAACATATTTTGAAAAGATATTTTAGACCCCGGGTTTAGAAAACCTAGGTTCAACCGTCTAAGATCAAAGCTCAAGTTTTATTTCATTTTACTATTCAAAAGCACTATTCAAAAGTACTATTCTAGATTATTATTTACGGATTACTATTCACATGTTATTATTCACTTGTCGGGTCAAAGGGTCAGGTCAAACCCTTACTACACACACACACCATGCACGTACACACACACACATGGCATGCACATATACACACACCCTAATTCAATTATGATCTTGATTATAACTTATAGTTCAAGTTCATGTTATTATAAGCAAGTGTGATATAGGTTAAAGGCATAACCTATGGTTAAGAGGTCTAATTAAAGTATAACATCAAGTTATGAAATACTATTCCATCTTAGGTTATAACATGTGACACTATTCAAGTGTATAACATATGATCAAGTACTATTTTATTGATCCATATCATATAATAAGCTCAAGTCATAACATATGAGTCATGTAACATTGTAACAATGTAATAACATATCATAGACATAAGACATAGCATATCAAGACCATTAATCATGTAACATTCATCAATTGAGACCACATAGTAACATGTACAAGTTATGATATAATTGATTATAGGTTACTATTCCATTGCCTAACATGCTTGAATATAATTAAAATGTCATAAACATGCATCAATAATCATCGTATACCAGCTCCATAACATGATCATACCATATATTAAAGCAATTCATAACATTTCATAGCATATACTAAACAATTAAATCATAATTCACTACTAACAAACATATCATAAAAACTATATAATAAATGCATAAAATAAAATCCTATATGTCTTAGGGAAGACCCTAAGACCCAACCTAAAAATAATATAAACATACCATAACATAAAAACATAAACTAAAATAAAACATAACATAAAACTATAGCATAAAATAAAACAACTAACCTATAGAGAGGGAGGGAAGCCTCACGGCAAAGAGGGGAGGAAAGGAAGAGAAAGGGTGTTGTTGACACAACTTTGAGCAAGGAATGTGGTGCCTCTTGCCCTCTATTTATAGTTGGAAATAAGCCCCTCACATTGGAAATAAAGTTAAGGTAAGGGTATGAGAGCAAAACTTGATGGCTTCTCTTGGAAGCTTTAGGACTCTTGAAGCTAAAATGGGGCTGCTGGGGGGTATTTCGCCTTTTCACTGTCAAAGCTCGAGGATAAGTGGCTGGAAGTTTGCTCATTCCATTGGCACAAAAATTAGCTTCGAAACGCATATTCATACGTCAAAATCGGATTTATCGTTTAAAAGATATATTCATTTTAGTGAATAAAAGTTTTGAGCCCGAAACTCAACACGAGTGAAAAACGACTTTCGAGAATGATTTTCAAGTCCGGATTGTTTCCAAAATTCAAGAAATAAATCGAGAAGCATTTTGAATCCAATATCGACTATAAAACGTTTTACCGATAGAAAGTTGAAAACGTAGAATGAATAGTGAATTTTCTCGTACAAACGTGCCTTTCAAATTTTCGAGCTAGGGTTTGAATCAAGAGTTGTAAACATCTCAAAAATCTTGAAATAACTCAAGTAGTGTAAATCCAAAGAGAAAACATTTTCCAAATAAAAACCGTTCGTAGTAGGAATAGTGAACTAGGGTTTTTCGTAAACATTTTCAATAAAACGAAGTTCGGAATAGATTTTCAAGTCAAGAATGATTTCAATAGACTAGTCTCGACTCAAGTATGGATTTGATTGTAAACTCGGGTAGGAAAATATATCCGAATCAAAAGCTCATTTTCAGATGAATAGTAATTTGGTAGGTAAGTTCCCAAAATGCCCTTATGGTTCAAGAAAGGTTTACGGAGCTTGGAAAAAAAGTTCAAAGGATAAGAAAACATGTGATATGAACCTCTAGGGTTCCATTGAAGCATTGGGTAATATAGGCTTGGGAAATGAATAGTAAACTATATCGAAGGTCAAGAATTCCCCCTTAAAACATGTCAGATCACATATGAGCACAAAGTTCATGTAAGAGTGCAATGCATGAAGGTTTATAAAGTTGGATCACAGTCTATGAACGCTTTACCAATGCCCTTAGCTTACCATTTTCATCCAGACCTTGTTTTGGGCTATTACATTTAGGGTTTTGACCAAAATACTTTTATTAAAAAGATCTTTATTAGAAAAGTGAACAAGACTGGAGTAATAATTTGAGAGCAATGTTTAAATAAATATACATAATAGGTTAACCAAGAAACTCCTTGGTTAGTACCCGATAATAGGAAAATATTATATCAATAACAATACTGGGTTTATATTTATTTTAAAATAGTGGGATAGGGGGTTATACGCTATACTTCGAGAAAACATGAACCCTTTTAGAACAATACGTTGCCCGCAAGTTAGGCGTTCTCCAAACTTTACTCCTTAAATCCAAGAATATTCATAAGAACATTGATCAAGATGTCATTACTAATGAAATAAATAATATAGTCCCTTTTTCCTCCAGTATCACCTCAGGGAGCTACCCCTAGTGACGATATACATGAGTTTGGGAGGGATGTACCTTTTCCCATCACTTGATGTGGAATAACTAACCTCCAGTTAGACCATCACCAAGATCTAGTTGGCGGCTGCTATAGTAATAGCCATTGGCACTCGCCTCCTGGTCTATTACTTCTACCGGTACCATCGGGGCCCACAATAAGAAAAGATATTTTACTTGCATTTAACGGTACTAGATAGATGGTAATGTAGTACCGAAACATTATAACGTGAAATACTTTAATCTTTATAAGAAGACAAGGAAATATGAATACTTTAAAATGATTGATTTTGTATACTAGAATTGTAACATCCCGACTGCTCAGACTTTTCAGGTAACCTCTTATGTGCGCTATTTAGTTAGTTCTTTAAGTGATTATGTGATATTAATTGTCAACGTGGGTCATTTAAAGTTATTTGAACTTAATTGCTTTGGTATGGACTTGTTTAACTTGAGCGTTTAACTTTCCTTCACCTTGTATTTTGCTCGTTTTAGATTCGTAATTAATTCTGATTTTTGTGAATTCGCGTTATGTGTTGATAATATGCCTTATGGACTCGTTTATATGCTCGTTATATGTTTTGGTATTTGTTTTGGTTGCCTTTTTGGGTTCGTTTTGGAGACGGGACCTAAAGGAGGCTAAAGAGCACTTAGCGCACCTTGGGTTCCGAGACACGTATCTTGAGCTCGGGAATTCGGATTCGAATTCCGTCACCTCCATTGAACTCGTTTCGATGATTCGGGTTTAATGGAACAAACCTCACATTCTTCTAAGCTCATTAAGACCTTCGTATTTCAACCGTAACGAGCCCCTTTTTGTTTGGAAGTTATCCTTTGACCTAATAGACCTTGTGGACCCCACCTTAACCCAACCAAGCCCTTAACCTTGGAATACACTTGAGTTAGCTAACCATTTCAGCCCTAAATCCCCTTGAAACCGAGCCAATCCTCCTCTCTCTCTCCCAAAACTGATCGGTACAAGGAAGCAAGGAAGAAGAAGAAGCCTTTTGTTCAACCTTGTGATTTTGAGCTCAAATCTTCACCCAAGCTTCTCAAATTTGAAAGGTAAGTTCATGGTTGTCATCTTCACTCTCTCTTCTCTCTTTTATGTGTTCTTGAGTTCATTTCCATGGTTGGTTGTTGAGTTTGGGCAAGCATGTGAATAGTATATGTTGGAAGATTTGATTGATTCCTACTCCTTTCATGTTTCCTTGAGATTTATTGTTGGTAGTATGCTCCTAGGACTTGTTTCTTAGCAATTGTTACTTTTCCTTGCTTGGTAGTTGGAGTTTGGGGGGTTGGGTTTTGTTTTGGGGTTGCTGAGTTACTGTTGAGCCGTCTGCGTTTTTCTGTACCGTGACACTGGGGTGTCTCGGCTTGCCTTGTTTCGGTGACACGGGCATGTCACCTCCGGGTTCTGTTGTTCGTTTTTCTGTACTGAGACACGGGGGTGTCTCAGCTTGCCCTTCCCGGGGGTCACGGGCGTGTCTCCTAGGAACTCTAGTTTCGTTCGTTTTGCTTTCTTTCCGTTGTTTCTTGTTGTTTATTCCTGCCTCGTTTATGATATATGTCCGATTATGCTTTGAATGCTCATAAATGATCTAAATGTGGACTCATTTCATATCATTTGCATCATAACCATACATACACATGTACCGAGCGTCAATGTGGTTCATATTGAGTCTAAGAGTGTCTCTTGTTGTTTGCCTTGTTCAGAGGATCTTCCTGTAGGGGACGAGCTTGCACCGTAGGTGTCCGGTTTCCTCTTTTTGACTCCACTTCGACCGTTGACAAGGTGAGGTTTTGTTCTTTTAGTTACTCGACCTACGACCCTATTTGATTTGAAACCTCGCATGTGAATACGTATAGTATATGGTAAATAAGTGTATGATACTTATGTTGCGGGATTTGCCCCATCTGTTATAAGAGTTTGAAAACGTTTTGTATAAGTATATAAGTTATTTTGCTTTCGTTTGAAAAGTTTAGTTTGGCGCAAGTGTGTGTGTGTGTAAGCGAGATGTGGCTTTGAAAGATAAGCTTTGAGATATGTTTTTGCGACTTTAGTGAGCTGTTTGGGCCCCGGAGTGTGGTATGGTAATCTCGGGACGACCGAGGGGTCGCCGAGCTCTCCCATCAACACCTCCATTTGAGAGTTTCACCCAACCTTGGGAGTTTGAGGAAGGGTGTTTCTCTTGAGCTGGCGGAGGCAACCGCCGAAGGTTTCAAGGAAGTAATTAAACCTTGTCTCGTCTGTGTATGTGGATAGATAGGGCCGATCAACCCTTCTATCAACCGGTGTTGGGGATGGATTCTGATTTGTTTTGCTTTGCTTTGTTCTTCGTATTTGGAAGTTGGGGATGTGTGTGACTCGTACTCGCCGAGTTGGTTAAGCTTTGTATGATCTACAGAACGAGAGCGGATTCTTAATTCACCTAAAACTTGGAGTCTTGTTTTGCCCTTTTCCCTTTCCTTTAACTTATTTATATATCTATATCACGGGAATTAATTTGGCTTGAATAAACCACTCTCGGTTCAAGGATCTTTCCATTTGATTAAGTGCTTTGCTCTATATATATATATGTCGGGTGCGTGAGTTAGCCCCCTCACTAGTCGCTAGGACTAACCATCGTTGTTGTTTTCCCCTTTTTCCTTTCTTTTGAGGTTGCAGGTTCTTCCGAGTCAAGCTAGGCGGCAAGTGTCTTTTGGGTTTAGCTTGGGTCTTCATGCATCATAGTGGATTACTTCTACTCTTATTGTTGTATTTTGGATTATGTACTTATGATTACACTTTTGCTTTTGGGCCTTGATGGCATTGTATATTCTGTATAGGAACTACCGTGAAAGCTTGCCCTTTCCCCACTTTTGAAATGTATATGTGATCTTGGGAGATATGTTTAGCTTGAGAATTGCTTTAATTGCTTCCGCTACTCTGATTTTAATTCTTGCAGTTCTTGAGGGTCTAGGCCGCCTAGCGAGGGTGTGAGTTTTGTGTGTCTCCCGTTCGCTATGGTCTGATACGGGTGCGGACTTCCATTTCGATACTCGTGTTGGACCTTAGTGCGGGGGATGTGGCACCCTTCGCTCTGGGGGTGTTACAAGAATAATATAAGTTGATAATAAAGTATTTTCCCAAAAGAGGTAGTATCATTTATAAAGGGGTAAGACTTGAACTGTATTAGCGTAGGACATAAAATGTTTTATATATATATAGACTCATGATCCCAGTTGAAAACATTTAACCTCACCTACAGTAACCAGGTATTATGTAATAATACCGGAGTCCTAGTTAGTCCAAACCTTCACCTGTCAGTGGTGATCAACTATAAGTTTCTATTCCTTAACCAAAACTAATCGCATAAACAATTTACCATAATAAAGCATGTCATAAGACGAAATAAGGTCAAATAATATTTCGGTAAAATACAACTTTAACATTCAAACAAAGTTTATAAAATAAAGTCCATTATTATATCAAGTAATTATTAATCAAATTAGGAATCTTAATAAGCTTCTATGTTATAAAGGAAGTCCATAAAGAAATCTTACTTTGAAAATTGTATTTTAAAATATCCGATTTCAAAATCCCAAATGAATATTTTTAATTGAAATTCCTATTTTAGTTTAATAAAGTTAAAACATGGATTTCTTTAAAATTAGAAATCCTAATTCTTTAATGTTTGAAACCTTGAACGTTTTTTAATCTCAAAACGATATTTGAAATATGAAACGTTTAAATAATTCATGAAACTTTAATCTCCTTTTTTATTTAATTAAAACCTTAATCAAGAATTATTATTTAAATTCCAATTTATTCTTATTTATTTTGAAATCATTATTTGAAAACAACTACTATTTAAGTGTGGGGGATTAGACACACACTTAAACACCTAATCTTTCACACACTAACACACACTACACACACACGACACACACACACTTCACACACTACTCAAGAACACTAAGAACGTGTTCTTGATCATACTTGAATGTTCATAAGATGTTCTAAGCATTTTTGATTAAATTCATATTCGTAACATAAGATTAAAGTATAAATGAGCATAATATATAAACTTTACATGAAAATTAATTCATAAACAAATTTCCTAACCATGAATCTATTCAAATATTCAAGAACATAATTATGAATATATAAACACATATTTAAATTATTTCATATAATAATCATGCATTTTCATAAATTAAATTCCCAACTTTAGTTCATGAAATATAAATTCCTAAATCATAATTTCCTAACAAAAACATAAATATTTAACATAATTTAAAGCATACAAAATATAATAATTAAATTACCTAGACTAAACATGAATTAAAACATAAATTAGAGCATACAAAAAAAAAAAAACTAACCTTGTGAGAGAAGTGGGGGTGGGGTGTGGCGTGGGGTTTTTGGGAGGGACAGAGGAGTGATTTTGTACGGTGGAGTTGAGAGAAATTTGTGAGTTAAAATGAATCTCTTGAAGGGTATTTATAGGTAGGAATTAAGGACCTAAGAGAAAATTTTAAAAATATGTAGGAAAGGTGGAGAATTCAAAATCACAAAATTATATGGAAATTATGTAGGAAATGTGGAGGATTTTATATCATACACCTAGCCTTTCTATTTTAGGAAGGTGATGTCACGGATGATGTCATATTTAATAAAAATAAATATAAAATAATATAAAATTTATTCAAGAGTCGAGAAACGAGAGCTTGAAGTGGTAAAAGTAGTGAAAGAATGAGTGTAAAATGAGCTTCGTTATGATTACAAATGTGTGACGTTTAGGTCTTTCGTTTGAAAGTTATAGACGTTAGAGATTATGAAAAATCATGATAAATTATATAAACTATAACGCCCGGTTTTTCAATCTATGCATTATATGATATTATATGAATTTCATAACATTAGATGCGTTATATTTCCATGAATTTATATGAAATCATTGTTAACGTGAGAAATTACGTGAATTAATTGCCGAACGTGATTTAATTGTCTAATTGTCCTTAAGTGATCATTTCATAAATATATGAACTTAACTGCATTAGTATGCATGGATTTAATTGATCATTTTCCAAGGAATAAAACTTGATTGCATGCATTCAATTAATTGAAGGACTTAGCTGCAAAAAGTGATGATTTACATGAGTTTGTGGAAGACTTTTGTATCATCTTATATACCTTCATCTCTCATTTCATTTCATCCATTTTCTATCAAGACTTCACACACACACACACACACACACTAAATTCATCACACCAAGGAAGAAAAGGGAAGATTTCATCTTAAAATCTCAAGCTTGATTCAAGGAAGAAAATTGGATAAGCTTAAGCATCATTATCATCTCATCCTTTCATCCTTTCTTTCTTTCATATCAAGGTATAAATGGAGGAATTGCTTGATCTCTTGATTATTTGGTTGAGTAGGGTTTGTAAATTATGGTGTGAATCATTGGTTATAAATGGTTAGAAGCATGTTTAGGATTATTAAAGTTGAAAGTTTGCATGAAAGCATGAGTTTTGTGAAGGTTGATAACTTGAAATTTTATGGGGTTTTGATGATGAATTCTTGATAATCAAAGCATGTTTCATTGGATTTTATGGGATCTAAATGATATATATGATCATATACATGGTATATGTTAGTTGGGAGTTGAATTCTTGCATTGGTTTAGTGTGAAAGTGGATTGGGAGTCAAATTTCGAGCTTGCCCTATTTTTCCCGAGTCTTTTTGCTGCTGCTGGAATTCAGGTCACGCTCACGACCGTTTTTGTGACCATTTTGGTCGCGGCCACGACCAACAACCCGAGAGCTCTATGTTTTTCCGTAGCGGCCGCGACGATTTCAAACAAGCTTCGATTGACCTGATTTTTAAACCTTTGGAAACATCTTGAAGTCTAGAATAACTTCCAATTGGAATCATCTCAATATCTTTTGTCATTTGTGAGAAATAACCAATTTGTTTTGGTGTCACCACTTTACCAAAAATCTGCAATCACCTAACTTCAAGCGTACACCACTTTCTGCTCATTTTGAACTAGAATACGATCCATATATCCTTGGAAAGTTCTATGTGTCTAGTTTCATATGCAATAAACAAAACTCAATTTCAATTTCTAGAACTCAAGATATTCTAGTTTTCCTACAACGTGCGCATTTTCAAAAACTGTCAACTTTTACCCAACTTTGCCAAAACCTCTCTTATTGCATTCCTTTCACTCCATTGGCTCCCGTATATGATTTATATGAGTTATATACTTGGTTTATTGATAATTATGTTCTTATTTGACATTCCTTAATTGTTATTGCATGACATATTGATCATGACTTTGCCATGCGTCGTAATTGGTTCGTACGCATCGTGTCTCACGAACACTTGTTCTTGTTGCACAAATATTCTTCCCGTTGATGAGGAGCAAGCTTCATAGTTGTATCCTTGTTAGTTGTCGGCACAGGTGAGGTTTAATTTCTAGATATATAGAACCCTTACAACCCTATGTGATCTTTCGGCCAAAATGTATTTATATATCTATAATTTTCCAAAACCTTATTGATTTTCAATTGAATTACCGAATTGTACCGATTGATTGATTGATTGTTTTGGCGAGTATATTTTTCACTGTGGGCCCGAGGGTTAGTGTATGAGCCAATCGGGAAAGCACGGGCTGACGGGTAACTCTGCACTCCCCTCACATTGTTGGGATGACCCCTGAATCCACTAGGAGATTAGTGGAGCAAGGAGTTCCGGGCATAGGGACTCATGAACCTTATGCCCAGATTGATTGGGTGGTGGGGCCTTGCAATCCCATCATCACCCGGAGGAAGAGTGGGTTATTGAAACTGCTAATTGTGCACTATAATTGATTGCTTGATCACCTAATCTTTGAATAACTGAATTATTGTACACAGTCGGAGAAAGGTTGGAGATTTGCCCTCACTTGTTGGGCCGCTGATTGATTGAATTGAATTGATTGAAATTATAAATTGGATAGTTGTAATCTCGGGTGAGAATTACTTTAATATTTGAACTTATATTATTTTCTTTATAAAATCTTACCCGAGATTATAGCTTGCATGGTAATTGTGCATATATTTATTAAACCCCTCACTCAGTCTTCCATAAACTGACGCCTCCACCTTTCAGCCTTTTGCAGGTTGTTGCTAGGCGGGAGTCGTGTCTTAGAGTCCTTGATCGAGTCTTGAACTTGTACACTCATCACATATTACCTTGCTTATTGTATTTAGTTGAGTTAATTACTGGGCCAATGTGTCATTTATTGAATTGTATTGACTCGGGACAGGATTCTAGGGCATTAGTTGAACCCGTTTTATATTATTTCCTTGTATTAATTCGGGACAGGTTAGGACATGTGTATTGTTTAATAGAACCCGTATTTCCTCTTACATTGGAGTTGCATTTATTTCTTTGATATTGGTTGAGTAAATGTCTTGCTTCCGCAACTTTGTTATTATTGAATTGTTTCAGGGTTAGATTCTGCCTAGCTAGGACTGTCTTTTCATTGTCTTCCGTTCGTTATGAGTTAGGTTCATGTATGGATTAGACGATTTCAAATGTGGATCGAGCTCGTTGTGCAGGGGATGTGGTGCTCTCGTTGTGGGTGCTACATAAACGAAGCTATGATGAAAATTTAAAAGTCGACAAAATTGTGATAGTTAGAGAAAAATTCAAGAAACATTTTAAGTATAATTTTGAATTTTAAATGAAAGTTAAACTTTTATGGTAAAAATAATGATTTTTAATAGGAAAAATATTTATGAAATAAACTACGATTGCAATTAAGTTTTGTTATAAGTGTGAAAATTCATAAAATAATTCAAGGATCGTTTTTGACTATAATATTGAATAGCAAAATGTGAATGAATAAAAAGTTGTTTATGGTAAGAATAGTAACTAGGATTTTGAAGTGATTTTCGATACTACTAGAGTTAGAATAGGAATTAGGTGTTGTAAGGTTTACTACAGTTAAAAACCAATCATGCAAGTGTACACTAACATACGCATAGCACAATAGGATCGAACCCACAGGGAAGGGAAATCAATCACTACTCTATATTCTTCTCTAATCTAAAGACTTGACGAAAAACAACTGTTGTTTCTATTAATCTACTAAACTAGAAATTAAAAATTAACTAGAATTAAACACAAATACTGACTTAACCACACGAATTAACTTCAGTAAACTAAGCAGGCAGGGGAAAAGTTATGAATCATACAATCAAGAGCTGATCTGATACTCGTCTGACAAGTGTAATTCTACAACCTAGTCACTTATATTTGTATTACCCTCTCTCAAGGTGTAAACAAGTGCTTAATTAGTGTTTAATGTTGCTCTCGCAAGCACCAATAGTTAATTAAACCATAGGAACAAGACTAGTGCAATTCAGTATTCTAGTGGCTCGGCATGGAATAAGATTACTGTTGTATAAGCTAGGACCAAATCTTTTTGTACCCTACAACTTACAAGTTTTGAAAACCATCTAAATTACCATCACTCTTTCGATCTATAGGCAATTATGATACATGCTAAGGGTGATCAGGCCATCGCAAGTCAATTCAAACCTGTTTTCAAACGAAGAATTAACACAAGTCATTCAAGCATCTCATCAAACATCTATCATGCAATCATCATCACTCCCCCTAGCCCTAGAGAATTAGCTACTCATAATTAAAACAAAACTCATAAAACTAAAGGAAATTACATTAAAATAAATCATAGTTATCAAATCTAAACAAACTCTCCGAAACAAAAGCATAAACATTCAGCAGTATCTAAAAACGAATCTAACATACGAAGCTAAAACTAAATTCAAAGGAATAAGTTTGTAAATTAAAGGAACAATAAAACCAAAGATCGTTCTCGGAATTCAATCCTCTCGTCTTCTCGAATTCTCTGAAAATCTCTGAAACTCCTTGGTCTTCTCTCCAAACCGTAGGTCTTGACCTGGCGAAAAAGCTGTCGAAAAGACTCCAAAAATGCACTAATATAGTAGCCCAAAATAATTCTCACTGCCCTATGTGACACCCCGACTTTCAGACCGTACAGGTATGACGTATGTGTGCGATTTAAATTATTTAAATTCATATTCTTTATTCTTTTAATTCTTATTTTTATTATTTCTTATGAATTTGAATGACTCTTATATGAATATGTACGCAATTTGTTGAGCTTTTGAATTATTTGTTTCGTTTGGAACCTAAAGGAGGCTAAAACGCTTTTAGCGCACCTTGGGTTCCGGAGTGTGTAACTGGAGCTCGGCAATTCGGATTCGAATTCCGTCACTACCGTTGAACTCGTTTCGACGATTCGAGTTTAATAGACTAAGCCTCATAACTTTTTAAGCCCATTTGATACTCCGAAATTTTACCGGAAACTTATCTCAGGCCTATATGACTACCTTTCACTAAATTGCACTTTAGTCCTTCAATTCCTAATCTTTTCACTTGAGACTTGGGCCCACACCTCACCAAAACTCAGCATATTCATCCCTCCCTCTCCCATTCTCGGTTTCCACATGAAAGAGAAGGAAATTTCAGCCAAATTTGGAGATTCAAGTTTCATCCCGTCACTATTCACCCCCAAGGAGAGATTGAGCTCTAATCTCCATTTTCTTCCATCTTCTTCGAGGGGTAAGCTAATATTTGATATGCACATGCCTATGTGATCATTTTAAGCCATTAATTACATACTTTGAGTTAAGTTTGGTGAATATATGGAGCATGACTTGAGTTTGGAAGTTTTGATGATCTCCTATGTTTCTTGGAGTTAAGCTTTGATTTGAAGATGTATTTATGACCTCTTATGCCTCTAATTTGATTATATGATCTTCCTTTTTAATATGGTTGAGCATGAGGAAGGTTTCCATTGATGAAGTTCAAATTCTTGCATGGATGAACTTGATATATATATGTTGCTTCTTGAACTTTTGTTATGGTTGGATGATTATATATTGAATATGAAGTGATTTGCCTTGAATTTCATGAGTTTTGAGGCTTGAAATTGTGGCTTGGTGTTTCTGCGGGCCTGCTCTGTTCGTTCCCCTGTTTTTGGCGCTGAAACACTGTTGCTGCTGCTATTTTTTTCCGAAGACGAAAGGCCAACACGGCCGTGTCAGGTTTAAACATGTTTTGGACACGACCGTGTCAGCCTCTCGACTTGGAGCTAATTATTTTCATAAAATCGGACACGACCGTGTCCAGTTTGAACTAAAACTCAACATGGCCGTGTTATTTGAAAATGTAACGGCGGGAGTTGTTCGTTTTATTGCTTTGCTGCCTTTCTTTACATTTTCTTGATTCCTCTATGATACATATACAATGTTAGCTTGTTATATTACGCGTTGTATGTATTGTTTTGAATGTACAACCTTATTTGATATAAATTGTACGAATATGAATTAGTATGATCTAGGTGGCACGTTTATACATTTCATTCGCATTCCTTGCATTCGTAAGCATTGTCGAGCGTCTATTTGGTTCATATTTGAGTCTAAGTCTTGGGTCTTGCTTTCTTTTGTGGTTCAGAGCCTCTTCCAGTCGAGCAAGAGCCCGAAGCTTAGGGGGTTGGTTGCCGTTTCGATCCTACTTTTGTCTCTTTTGTTAAGGTGAGGTTAGGAATTGGTATTAGTTATTGGCCTATGGCCTATAATGTGATGATTTCTCACTCGCATGGGAATATATTACATATATTTAGATACAGGTGCTTAACTTATGTTTATGATCTTGTGGAACGATTTGAATCTTATGGAAATGAAATAAGTGAAAGCATATATAAGCTTGAATTTGAAATCTCTTTCAGTACGTTTATCTTATGTTGAGCGAGTTGTGCCCTGAAAGATGGGAATTTAGTTTGTTTTGGTATGTGGCCTTGGAGACGTGGGTAAGGGAGACCCGGGACGACCACGGGGTCGCCGGTTATGACCCCTGTGCACGCTCTCATTTGAGATACTCATGTGCGACCTATGGAGGTTGGGAAGGCGTGGTATCTTGAGCCCTCGGTGGATAACCGGGGAAGGCATATCGTGGATTAGCTACCCCGTATGTGTTTGGTAATGTAGGTGTTAGGGTTTGATTCCCGATGCACCCTGGATGTGAGGTTGGATTGATAATATGAATTCGATTTTATGTTATGTTTGAAGAAGTAAGGGATAGACCGTTCTCGCCGGGTTTATGCTATGTTTATGTTTATTTGATTGGTTATGGATCGAGACAGGTTTTCTTTTTTATGATATGCTATCTTTTCAGAAAGATTTTGGTATGAAAAACCCTAGCCTCGATTCATGACTATCACTTTTGAGATATGTTATGCTTTATATGTATTTAGGTATGGGTGTGTGTCTAGCCCCCTCACTCAGTCGAGTTGTGAGACTGACCCTCTCCTTTCTCTTTCAGGTTTGCTCGAGCTAGACAGGGAAGTATGTTGTGTCGAGTCGTACTTAGTCGTTTAGGTCGAGCTGCATCCCATATTCGCAGTTTTTGGCACTTTGTTTATGAATTGTATACGTGAAGATTTGAATATTGATATCTATTTTTGGGCTAGGAAGCCATGGTATATATATTAATGTAGGTTTTATTGAGCTACTTGTGGATCCTGTTTATTGCTTCCGCATAATTGTTTTATGTTTTTGCGCGCTCTGTTGGTCTTTAGCCCCGCTTAGCCTAGTGTGTGAGTGTAGGTTTCCGTTCGCTTAGACTAGGACTCATGTACGGAGATCCATTTCATATGTGGGTTCGGGTTTGGGTTCAGGGGATGTGGTGGCCCACCGTTCCGGGCTCTACATCTTAAAGTGGTATCAGAGCTTTTGGTTGCAAATCCGGAGGTCTAGAGTCGTGGGACTCAATCTAGGTCGTACGGCTTAGGACGACGTGAATTATATGCATTTATATGATTAAGTGTTTATTCTTTTGTTAATCGTGCACATGAACACGTATTAACTTGCATGCATATGTATTGGAAACTCTTCTCTTGCAGATGTATGCCTCCAAGAAGACACCATTGTCAAGATAGGTCTCCCGAGCATCGACATCATCATGATCACTCTGCATGACCGGAGAATAACAATCCACCACCTCCACCCCAAATGGATCCCGGGAATTTTATGGAGAGATTGGCCGTATTCTTGGAACAAGAGCTCAGGAAAGGAACAATGCACGTCAGGTTGGGAATCATGGAGGGAACGCTATTACTGCTCTTCTCCGGGAATTGAAAAATCAAAACTCACCGATTTTCATTGGCGGGAACGATGTACAAGCAGAAGAGTGGTTAATTCAAACGAGTCGGGTATGGCGCCTTATTCCTTACGACCCGATGGATAAGCTACAGTGCACTCTCAGCATGATACAGGGATAGGCTTATAGGTGGTCTAGTACTCAGATCAAGTTGGAAGCTTCCAGGGAGGACATTTCGTGGGATATCTTCGAGCGGGAATTCAAGAATAAATACATTCCCAAGGCTACCCGGAGTAGGCAGTAAAGGGAGTTTATGGACCTCAAACAAGGAGGAATGTCCGTGATTGACTATATTAACGAGTTTGAAAGGCTTTCACGCTATGCTCCCAATATTGCTAACGATGATGAAGCTAAAGCCTCTCAGTTCCTTCAGGGTCTTCGAGAAGACATGAAAGATACTTTAGAAGCAGCCGCTCCTTGGAGTTCGAGCTAGGCGGCTATGTGTTGTATTTGTCGATTCTGTGTCAGTCCGTCTGAGTCCGTTATGTACTTTGCATCAAGTTATGTTTGAAATTTTGTATTTGATATATTCTGTATAGGTTGAAGCTTACGATTTGAATGCATGAATTTCGGGACAGGTTAGGACATGTTCCTGGATTAGTTGAACCCGTTTTGTTGTATGATTATTCGTGACAAGCTTCTAGGGCTAGTTGAACCCGTCACCTGCATGTATTGTTTTAAAATTTTGGTTTGGCATGATCACGTTTCCGTGTATTCATGGAGCATTGTGTTGTACAGGGTCTACGTTCCGCCTAGCTTAGGTTTGGTTTTTTTTTTTTTTTTTTTTTTGTCTCTCGTTCGCTATAGTTTGGTACGAGTGCGGAGTCTTCATTTCGTTACACATGTCGGGTTATAGTGCGGGGATGTAGTGCCTACCGCTTGGGGTGCTACACACAGGATGAACTTCTGAACAAAACAAAGAACAAAAGACATACTTAGACTTAATATAAACCAAATAGATGCTCGGCTAATGCATATGGATGCATATGATGCAATGCACTTCACATATTTTAAAACTTAGGCATATCAAAGCAAATATCATACTATCGTATCAATGACACATAAATTAAAGTCATATCATATCAAATAAACTCATAATACATCATATTATACCATATCATAATCATATATGAGATTAAGACACATAAGGTGTAGTAGCCCAAAGACCAACCCAGTATGCAGATATTGTCCGCTTTGCACGCCCTTAATCGAAACGGCCTCACGGATTTGTTCCCCCCAGTGGGTTGGGCCACTGGGAAAACGCGTCTGCAAGGAAAGGTTTCCATCCCCCTTATAAGGAGGACTTCGTTCTCCTTCCTAACCGATGTGGGATGGGCACACATCCACCCCCCCCCCTAAGAGGAGCTCAGCGTCCTCGCTGAGGACCTGACACATCAGCTTCCTGGCACCGGCTCTGATACCACATGTAGTAGCCCAAAGACCGACCCAGTATGCAGATATTGTCCGCTTTGCACGCCCTTAATCGAAACGGCCTCACGGATTTGTTCCCCCCAGTGGGTTGGGCCACTGGGAAAACGCGTCTGCAAGGAAAGGTTTCCATCCCCCTTATAAGGAGGACTTCGTTCTCCTTCCCAACCGATGTGGGATGGGCACACATCCACCCCCCCCTAAGAGGAGCTCAGCGTCCTCGCTGAGGACCTGACACATCAGCTTCCTCGGTGTAAGTGGTTCTGATCACGCCACTTGTCTAGTGATAGTCCTCACATTTCCTTTGAAGCAATTAGTAGGAATGATAACCTGCTTCTTTCGTTCCCACTTTCGATTCTATTTTCCCAAACCATAGAATTTTCCATTTCCTTTTTAACCAACCAGTGCAACCCAGAATTTCTTCTTTCTTGATTCCAGCAAGAATCAGTCGGAGTATCACTTGATAATTAAGATGTGGGGAGTTTCCTATCAAGTAAACACTAAAATGCATGTCGGGTTAGGGTGCCAATGCCGTATCACACTTGTAAACAATTAAAGATGCAACACATTGGAACAATTATACAAATTAGAGATGCGCATATGAATAGAGAAATTTAAATAATTAAAGCGATGTATGATGCATGTGCTTATGAATGCATAGAACCTGTCACCGTAGTTGTAAACTTTAACTTGGCATATTTCTTTGTTTCTCAAATTGCAGGTTTGTCTTGAATTAATTGTTCACCTCTTCTTTACCCACGGTCTTCCAAATCTTCAAAGTTCCCGTGTATTAACTTATGGATCTCCCAAGTCCGAGTTTGAAATCTCTTGAACCCAAATTCTTCAGCACCCATGAAGTTGGTATCCTGACTTCTCTTGAAAAATCAATCTCCAATTGTTGTCCCAGTCCTTACCATAGTTGTTCCTTTGATTAAAGCATTTCTGGTTTATTCCTTATGAGTTCGAATAGTTGTATGAGCTCAACCCCCCAATTGTTTACAGTCGAATACATAATTTCCCTCCAATAGTTCGTTGTCTTTCTTTATCGTTTCCACGTTGATAGAAACCTCGAATCTAAAACATCTTCGAGATTTCTCTTCTTTGGAATCTGGTTTACAAATCTTCGTAGTGTAAGCAAACACGTTAATCTCGTGAAACCAAATCATTACACACCCCAATCCCATCTCATCATCGATTCACCATCGATAGTAGAGCTTGCAAACTTCTCCTTCGAACTGACCTCTTATTCTGGACTTTGTCACTCGAGCCCTAACCTCATTTTAGAAAAGGTTTGACTCTTAAATTTCTGTAGAAATCCCCAAGGCATTCCTTACAGCTTCCGGGATAGAAAGAAGAGCTTGTGGTAGCCTGTGGTTGTCGTAAAGATTGGCCGTGGTTTGATATTGTCTTCATATCCTATGAATCACAGCTCATTTTGAAAATAGATGCATGCGATTAGTATATGCTCATGCCACATAATTAACACCAAAAGAATGGATTCAATGCAAAGTGTAACAAATAATCTAATAAAGTTTAAAAAAAATCACAATTCAGTGTTCAAGAATGATGCAATGTACACATTGACAATTAGTTCCTATGCCGTGCGACCTATACTCGAGACAACACGACCCCGAGCACCGGTTCTGAACCTGGTAGCTCTGATACCACCTAAAGATGTAGCACCCCGTGACGTGAGCACCACATCCCCCGCACTATGAGTTCGGTCCACATATGAAATGGCTAGTCCATACATGAACTAAACTCACAGCGAACGGAAGACAATAAAAAGACAGTCCTAGCTAGGCGGAATCTAACCCTGAAACAATCAATAATGACCAAGGTGCGGAAATAAAGCAATTATCCAACCAATCTCAATAAAATGAATGCAAGTTTAAGGAAATTAAATACGGGTTCCACTAAGATAATACACCTGTCCTAACCTGTCCCGGATCAATTCAATACAATATCATAAAACGGGTTCAACTAAAGCCCTAGAAACCTGTCCCGATTTCAATTAATTCAGTAAATACCATACTAATTCAATAGCAAGCTCAATACGGTAATTAAAATACAATATGCAGTGAGTGTAAGTGATGAGACTGGAACAAGACTCGAAAGGAAAGACAAGACACAACTCTGACTCCCGCCTAGCACACCACCTGAAAAACTGAAAAGTGAGGTGTCAGTCTCCACGAGACTGAGCGAGGGGCATAATAATATATAAGCGCAGATAACATGCATGTTATATTCCCGGGTAAAGGTTTGTAAAATATAAATATAGGAGTTCAATATCAATATAGCTTCGCCCGAGAATACAACGGTCAATATTAATTACTTGTTCCTTTTCATGCAATCAATAAATATGCTTACTTGTTTGTTAATCATTAGGTGACCACGCAATTCAATTATCGTGCAATCATGCAGTAGTGTAATCATATAACACGTTCATGGAATGGAGTGCATGCAATCACTACATGGCTGGCTTGTAACATGGTAGGGTTATTTCTCCTGTGGTTGGACGGACAACCACCAGCTCTAAAAACCAGCCCAGCGCCCTCCCTAAGGAGAACCTGGCCAGGAGAACACGGGTACACGATAGGTCTTTGTTCTTCTTGTGGTTGGACGGACAACCACCAGCCCGAAGACCAGCCCAGCGCCCTCACTAGGGAGAACCTGGCCAAGAGAACACACGATCACGATACGGTATTGTTCTTCCTGTGATTGGACGGACAATCACCAGCCCGAAGACCAGCCCAGCGCCCTCCCTAAGGAGAACCTGGCCAGGAGAACACAGGTACACGGCAGGGTATTGTTCTTCCTGTGGTTGGACGGACAACCACCAGCCCGAAGACCAGCCCAGCGCCCTCCCTAAGGAGAACCTGGCCAGGAGAACACAGGGACATGCTTTCATGACATGACATGCTTGATTCGTGAATACTACATAACCTACTTGCTTGATTCATGAACAATAACATGCTTTGAAATGATAAGTACTTTCACGAAATTATAAATATAATTACCTTTGGCTAAAAACCACATAAAGGTTATACGGGTTCTAAATAACTAGAAATTAAACCTCACCTGGAATACCACAAGACAAGAACAAGAACAAGAGCACTACGGTTGCCTATTCGATCCAGAAGTCTCCACCCTGGAGAAGAACTGTACAATAAAGGGAAGGAACAATGGGTACTTGTGAGAATTGACTCAATATGAAACCACATAGACGCACGGCAATGCTAAACACATGATATGAGATGTATAAGAAGTAAAATGATGTTATGAAGTTACATAATCAAGTAATTCGTTCAAGTATATTCCATACATGAGGGTTTCAAGCCCAATCATTTCATAATTCCTTGCAATCAAGTCATGAGCTTCATATAACGTTTATAACTCAAGTATACAATTATAAAATAGACAAAATAGAGTCATTCAAATCACTTAAATCTCCCAAAATCACATATCAATTCCAACTATATCAATAACAACATGAATTCATACATTCATAATTTATTACATGTTTTCAAATGCCATCCAATGCATATTCATTAATTATCAAGTATACAAGAACAAATTACATTTTAAAACAATTAACAATTAATACAATTTTGGCATAACGGGATTCAAATTGCAAATCAAAGCATCAACATATATCATAGTTCATTTAATACATGCTTTCGTACACATTGGAATTCATATTGATCGGCAATTCAAGCAATTAACAATTCGTTGCAATTAAAACAATTAATTCCAAATAAATAGAAATACACAAAATAAATCACAACAAATCAACCGGGCATCCGATTGACGAACGGAAAGTGGCGTTGGACTCACCACAACGAAAGGAACCTTCTGTCCGAAGGTCACCGGAATGCCGCTACCGGAGCCGCCGGAACAGTCACCGGCCGCCACCGGAACATCGTCTCCGGCGGTCGGAAAAATCCCCGGAAGGACAGAAACGTGCGTCTCGGCCTGCTAAACAAAAGCCCTCAATCAATTTCAGAAAATGCCAAACACGCCGGACTTCGTTGACGAAAAACCGAACTTAAATCCTAGTACGAAAACTGAAATTAAACGTAAACCGTAAAACCAAAATGAAATCCGAGCATACCGTTGGAAAGCTTGTAACAAGCCCTACGAAAGCCCCAAGTCAAATCGCCAGAAAAATCGCCGGAACAGTAACCGGTTCGGACCCACCGGTTCACCGCCGGTCCGCCGCCAACGGCCGGTTCTCGGGACGCCACTGATGCCATCCACTACGTTTCGTCATTCTAAGCAACTTTTGTAAAGGCTCCACCACCAAAACCGGCAGGGAAAAGGCCCGAAATCGCTGCCGAAGTTTCTGCTGGTGCGTCATCGCCGGAACCACCACTTGCGGTGGTTTTCGTGCTGAACAGAGGCCGGAAATGGAACGAGAAGGTCCAAAAACGTAGGGTAGGGTCAAGCTCCGCTCGCGAAACTCGCCGGAACGCCGCCGGCGAAGTGGTGGCGCCACCCGCCACTTTCAGGCCGCCGATGCGCCGCCGTCGGTCTTCGGTTGGCCACGATATTGGTACGGTTGTGACGGGCTCGTCGAGCTAATAAATTTGCACTATTGATTCATCGAATTCCGTCGAGAAACGAGGGAGAACGGCAAGTGTGTGTTTTCACACCTTCACTATGTGAACAGTGACGGGTCGCGGGGAAGAAGACGATGGCTGGAGCTGCTCTGATATGGCACGCAAAATGAGGAAATCCGGGTATATATCTCGGGGCCTCGTACGCAAAAACGATCGGAAGAACAGGCTAACGAAGTCAGAATTGGGCAAACTTAGAGTCTACGGACTCGTTTCGCTGCCCCGAACGCAAAGGAGGGGTCAAAGAAGTCAAAATCTCTACCGAACGAGAAGTGACCGGAAAATCCCCTAAAAGAAGAAAATTACAAAAAGGGCCCTAACTCTAAAAAGAGTTCAAAAGTGGGCCACACAACGCACCAAACACAAAATTAAACATATCAAAAAGGTTGAAAGGTGACGTACCTTATTTATCGGATGAGCGGGGCGTTACAATCCCACATCGGTTGGGAAGGAGAACGAAGTCCTCCTTATAAGGGGGATGGAAACCTTTCCTTGCAGACGCGTTTTCCCAGTGGCCCAACCCACTGGGGGGAACAAATCCGTGAGGCCGTTTCGATTAAGGGCGTGCAAAGCGGACAATATCTGCATACTGGGTCGGTCTTTGGGCTACTACATGATTGATGTGTGCCCATCCCACATCGGTTGGGAAGGAGAACGAAGTCCTCCTTATAAGGGGGATGGAAACCTTTCCTTGCAGACGCGTTTTCCCAGTGGCCCAACCCACTGGGGGGAACAAATCCGTGAGGCCGTTTCGATTAAGGGCGTGCAAAGCGGACAATATCTGCATACTGGGTCGGTCTTTGGGCTACTACATGTGGTATCAGAGCCGGTGCCAGGAAGCTGATGTGTCAGGTCCTCAGCGAGGACGCTGAGCTCCTCTTAGGGGGGGGGTGGATGTGTGCCCATCCCACATCGGTTGGGAAGGAGAACGAAGTCCTCCTTATAAGGGGGATGGAAACCTTTCCTTGCAGACGCGTTTTCCCAGTGGCCCAACCCACTGGGGGGAACAAATCCGTGAGGCCGTTTCGATTAAGGGCGTGCAAAGCGGACAATATCTGCATACTGGGTCGGTCTTTGGGCTACTACATAAGGGAAGCAGCGGATAAGCAACAAATAGCACATTAAATAAACATATAATATCTCACATTACATCATACATCATGCATCCCTAAGTTTATTCCACATAAGCGTGGCAAAACATGCAAGGAGATTTCACACGTACCATTCAAACGTTCATGTATACTAGTCACCTTTATACTTATCAAATAAGGCCGTAAAATTAAATAAGCATCGAAACATATTTTATAACAACTAATTAACATCTTAGGATCATAATTGGGGAGAGAGAAATCAAATAAAATAAAAAATGAAGTAAGAAAAGCAAGCAAACATCACACAACCTCACAACGTAGCAAAGAAACGGCCTCGCGAATACCCCCACGTAGTGGCCATTAAATGGTTGCAAGAGGGGTTGACACGGGCGTGTCTCCCTTGTAGAACAAAGGGAGACATGTGGGTGTTGGAGGTCAGGAGCTCTAGCACCCAAGGTGACACCCCCGTGTCCAAAAAGTGACACGGTGTGTGTCAACTTACGCAGCAGTTACGCCTTCTTCGAACCTCAACTGAAAAACAGGAGAAAAAGCTAGCCAAAATAGGGAAACATCAAACATACATAAATACACATAATATAGGCTAAAATCATGAAAAAATCACACAAAATTCGCATTAAAACAGCTCAAAACCAAACAGCAAGAAGGAAGAAAGAGTGCAGATTCATATACTCAAGTTTATGGTTCAAAAACTCAACATTTCTTCAAGGCCATCAATGGTGATTCAATCATACCTCAATTACCACGAATTAGGGACATAAATGAAGCCATGGAGCTCAAATGATCAGCTAACAAGCATCAATTCTGTAACGCCCGGTTCCGGATGATCAGGTAAGCACGCCACGTGTGGGTTTGAGCGTAGAATTTATTTTTAATTCTTTAATTTCACAATATTCTTACGTGGCATTTCACATTTTATAAAATTCATGAAACATCATTTATGTGAATTATTTGATTTCATATCATTGAAAATATTATTTCGTGAGACGGAAAATATTTATTGCATGAAACATTTACCGGGAGTGTTCCAAATTACCAAATTGTCCCTAGTTAAATAATTCTTGAAATTCTAGGGACTTAATTGCATAATCCTTTAAGGACTTTATTGATCAAATCACAAAACCCCATACACTTAATTGCATAATTTGAAAGTTTAAAGGATTTAATTGCAATTTCCACATTTCACAAAAATCAAGGATGGGTGTTACGTTATTTCCATCTCCAAGCTTCCTTGTTCTCAAATCATCCAATATTTCCTCAAACACATTTGCTCCTCATTCTCGGTTCATACTAGAAAGAAAAGGGAAGAGAATTTTATCATTTATCTCAAGAATTTCCAAGAAAGATTTCAAGAAATCAAGTTTGAGCATCATCTTCATCCATCTTCTTCATTTCTTGAACTTCAAAGGTGAGAGTTGCATGATTTCATGATTCTTGAGCATATTTGGTTTAGCTAGGGTTTATGAATCATGGACTTGGTGGATTATTTGTGGAGAAAAGTGTGATTATATGATCATAGCATGAATTATGGCATGATTTGTGCATGAATTTGTTGAGAAATTGAGCTTGAATGATCAAAGTGAGCATGAGCTTGGAACTTTGATTTCTTGATGATATTTCATGTTTTAAGTGTTTAAGGGTTAGTGTTGGAAAACACGAATCAGAAAGCAGCGGAATTTAAAAATTTTTCCCAACAAAAGGACCTTGGACTCGCAATCGTGTAACCAAATTCGTAGAGATAGAAAACTTACTTTTCTTTTATTCTTTCTTGAAGCGTTTCAAGCCACCCAAGAACGCTCTTCTCGCGGCTTAACAACCCGTCCCTCGAAAGTCTCTTTCTACTTCAGAATCCATTGTCGGGATAGCAATCCACACCATCCTAGATTCAAATCATGTTAGGGATGTTCTTAACAATATAACATAAAGAAAGAAACATGAAACGAGAAAAGCATGATTGAAACTCCCTTCGAAACCCAGTTTTCCGAAAGTAGAAAACTGCCAGTCACAAAACCCTCGTGAAAAAATTCATCCTTCAGGATATGGACGAACGGTTTTCGCCATCTTCTTTGGTTCGATTTTTTTCATTCATTTTATGTTGGGTTCAGAATCGTTTCATCATCCCTTCTGATCGTTTTGCTTGATCCCCACTTTTTGGTAAAGCTCGAATCTGCAAAACTTCTAACTTGAAGCTCTCTAGAGATAGTCCACCAACTTGGCTACAATCTAACTAGTAAGGATGTTAGTTCTCTAGTTAGTGTTTAGGCTTAACCTAGGGTTTCGTTTATCTTGGAGAAAGGATGGTGTTCAACACATGAACCAAAAGAATTCTCGATTAGCTCTAAGGGGAGCTCGAGCTCCCCTATATATAGTAGGGAAGTGGCCGAAAATCCCTAATCCTTATGGGCTTAGGATTTTGGTCCCTCTCTCCTATTACTTGATCATCAATTAATTTTGACTTTGACCTTGAATTCAAATTCAAATCAACTTTCAAGAGAGCTAAAAATATCCAAACTATTTTTGGATAATTTTATACTTTATTTATTTAAAATAAATAACTTATTTTTATCTAATTAATTTATTCACAATTAATTAACTAGATTATTTTTCTCCAAAATAAGACTTTCTTTTTAATTCAAAATTAAACCAAAGTCTAATAAATAATTAATCACATTAATTATTTAACACATAAATAAATATACACATATATTTACACACGTGTGAGACACGTGTCACTCACGTGAGCCACACGTGTGGTTCACACGTGTGGAACCCTCTTGGCCCGATTAACTCGTTTAATCATTTTCAAGCCTCAACTCATGTAACCAAGTTGTTGTGTGTGACCCTCTAGGTTCTCAATTCAATTAGCAGTGACCCTAATTAATTAATCAGTCCACAGATTAAACGACCATAGTCTAGCAACAGGTGTTTAACCCCTAGCTGAATTGGAATGTTCGGATTCGACAGAACCTTTAAGTCATTGATTCATGTGAGATACAATCCTCCTACTTACTATCTCTCAACCAAGATCTAGGGTAAGGGAATAATTAGAACCCTAATAATCCGGTCTTAAAGCTAAGTGCATTTCATATCCATTTGATCTCAATCCAAGAAACCCTTTTCTTGATGTCTTGATCTACTGCCTTGGCCAAGGACTCCATATGGCATATGAATGACTTACACAATAAGAGATCACATTGCAAATGCAAGTGTAGGTCCTTTCTTGATTCTCATTCACTTTCATGAATCACTTGTGCAACCCCAGCATAAGCCTTGAATCAGTTGTCTAAGGCGACACCCTTTAAAGCTTATACCAAAGACTACAGAGTTAACTCATAAAGTGACATGGAACCTCAAATCTAAGGATCAATTAATCACATCAATGACTCGTGAGATATTTCCTAATCTGGAAGTTTCCATTTCCTGAAATAGAAACTTCCTTTCCCATTTAGGAATGTTCTCACACGTGGCACCTCAGTGAACTTACTTATTAAAGTAAGCACCCTCATGTATCACGCACGTATCAACTATACACTTTGCACCTCCATGAAACAAGGTGGTCCTTCTTAAGGGCGTGATCCCACAAGCAAGCCTTAGAGGAGTCAGGTTGACACTCCCACTGTCTGTAGGACTCATCGGCTTGGAGTATTTTACTAATCATGACTTATGTGATATAGGGCTCGTTTCATGAACCATTTCACCTAAATGGTAGAGTCCTAAAGTCATCAGGATTAGGGGAGTTCTCATACATGCACAGCTAAAGTAAACGCATACCAAATAAAAGCATATAAATAAGTGTTTGCCTATGATATTAATCAATCGCATATTATTCAAAGATTGTCTGTGATACTAGGAAAGTCCCAAAACGGATTACTTCGAATCGGCTTTCTAGGGCACTATTCCTAACAGTTAGGTTATCATTTCTCGAACATATATGCATCATATTACCAGAAATTATGGCCTTTATTAATCAAACTTGAGATTTGTTATTGTTGTTGTTCTTTCCCGTGAGCATCCCCTGTTTTTTGCTCTGTTTTGTAAGTTGCAGAAACAGGGAACGGCCGTTCCCAGCCTCAAAGCATTGTGGGAACGATCGTTCCCCTATTTTAAACAAAAATAGGCGGCCGAGCATGGGAACGGCCGTTCCCATTTTGGCCTTGGTGCCAGAAGGGCCGTTCCCAGCTAAGGCGCACTTTTAAAATGGAAGTCGTGGGTGCATTTTTGGGATTCTTGGGAACGACCGTTCCCATTTTTCAAAGGGGTCCGGAACGGCCGTTCCCACCTGACTTGCAGAATAAAATTCTCTGCATAAAATTACGAAAATAGCCCCTCGATCCGACGACTTCTTTGACCCCGAATTGCTGTTATATGTGCTAATATGTACTGAAACAACATGTTATCATGCCACATTGCATTTTCCTCGTCATCCCATTACATTTCCGTCGTTCGTCATATTTGGTCCATTTTAGGTCATGTCTCACGTATACACGTCGTGTTTGCACAGGTCACGAGGTTGTGGACGAGGAGCAGGCTCCGTATAGCATATCCTCATTGTATTTTGTAAGAAAAGGTGAGGTTTTACTTTAGGTATATAGAACCCTACCACCGTTATGTGTTCTTTCGGCCCAAAACGTATTATAAATATAAACGTTTTCCAAAATATAAATGTTTCAAGCATGCAAGCAATGATTGTCATGATTTTCAAGCAAGTTTGGCGAGTACATGGTTGCACGTGGGCCCGAGGGTAATTCTTGAGCCAACCGGGAAAGCAAGGGCTGACGGGTAACTGCTGAATTATCCTCACATTGTTGGGATCACCCCCGAAGCCACTAGGAGATTAGTGGTGGAAGGAGTTCCGTGTCTAGGGGGTCATGTCCCCTACACACAACATGTCGTGGATAGTTGAGCCTTGCAAACTCACTATCACCCGGAGGAAGAAGGAGACTGGGGATTAATCCGGCATGTCGGGTTATCCCCGGGTTATTGCATGATTTCAAGCATGAAACTGTCTATGTGAGCACTAAATTAAAATGCATGACCATGTATTGAATTGATAAAGCAAGCACGTATTGTTCACGATTGGTGTAAAGGTTGGAGAATCGCCCCTGCTCGCCGGGGTAACATGTTCATGAAATGATCAAGTTAAATTGTTAAAATTAGTAGTTGTAATCTCGGGCAAAGGATAAGTTTTCTCGAACTATATATATATATCTATTTAACTTTCAGAGCCTTCACCCGAGGCTACAACTTGCATGTAATGTGTGTTATATATATTTATTGCCCCTCACTCAGTCTTCGGTAGACTGATACTTCACTTTTCAGGTACTTGAGAGCGTGGTCGTGCTAGGCGGGAGTCCGGTCAAGTCTTGCATTGCACGGGTCTAGCATTGTACCTTTCATGTATAGCACTTATGGACGTCTCATGATATGATCGTTGTTATTACATTTTGGATACCTGAGTATGTATATTATTAAGAGATGATAATGTATTGGTAGTTAAGTTGGTACCTATACATATCTATTCGATAAATATGGTATCTATACGTACGTTTGATTTATTGCTTCCGCTTTTGAATTCATGTTTTGCTTAGAATGTGTTGGGGAGTGTCCTGCCTAGCTCGTCATTTTTTTTTTATTGTCAACCCGTTCGCTATAGTTTTGGCTTATGCACGGATTTTCCATTTCGTATGTGGATCGAGGCTATAGTGCGGGGGATGTAGTGCCCTGGGGTTAGGGTGTTACAAATTCATCACAAACTTCATACTATAACAAGGATTCAAGAATTAACTCTAACCCTCACTATTAATCAAATCAGCCATTGCATGCTCAAATGATAATGAAAATCACAAATAGACACTTAAAAGAAATAGTAGGAGATGCAGAACACAAATTCAGACTTACCTTTCAACTTTGAGGTGAATCGAAGGTGTAAGGAGCTTGATATGGAAAAAATAAATAGTGCTCCTTCTCTCTTCTCTTGGAGCTCGGTTTTGCAGAAAATTTTCCCCTCTCTCTTGTGGCTTGGACGAAATGGGGCTGATGGAGGGTGATAGGTGAGTGAGTTAGTGGGGTTTGGGCCCAAGTTTCATGTCTTTTGGTCAAATATTGAGGGAGATATGACTATTTTAGTGCAAGGTGGTCAGAAACGTACGTGAGACTCATTACGGGCAAAATATGGGGGCTCAAACGGTCTTAGAAAAAGACAAGGTTGGTTTTCTTAGCTTCCACTCTTCATTATGAGTCCTACGTTTCTTTTGGAATTCGAATCCGAATTCCCGAGCTCAAGTTACGCCTTCCGGAACACAAGGTTCTCTAAAACGAGTTAGGCCCTCGGGTCCCTTAACAAATAAAACGGTTTAAGAACCATAACAAATGAACTTAAAAACATAAAACGAGCATCTAAACAGGCTCACAACACATATAATTCCTACATATCATGTATTCATAAAATTAGGAGTAAATACGGGGTCAAACGGATCAAGAAAGGGATCAAATGGGGTCAAAACGTTCGAATACGTATTAATACATAACATATAATTCATGTAATTATTCAAATAGGTATATAAGCAATTAAATAAACATTTAAAGGCATAAATAAATAATTAAACGTGCACATAACACTCTCGATACGGCGTACCTGTACGGTCGGATGAGCGGGATGTTACAAACTCTCGAAGTCTCGTCGGACAACCGTGCTATGAGAAAAGGGTCAATTCGTTGAAACGAGCAACCACTCGAATCTCATTGAAATCTCCTTATCTTAGCAAACCGGACACTAAGTCCTTAGCCATCTTCTCCCACTTCCAAATAGAATTCGGAAGTAGTTGGAGAATCCTACCGATTCTTGATGTTTGGTCTTCAACTGATGGCAGGTTAGACATTATTACACTAAGTCTACAACGATTCTTCTCATGCCAATACATGTAACATGCCTTTACGAGTGAGCTAAATGCGTATTTAAATTATTTAATTACACGAATTATGTGTTTATTTTATTCTTTATGCGATATTCTTCAATTTATTTGACTTAATACTTGATTTTTATTTGAGCCTTATATGAAATATTTAAATGTTTATACCCTTCATGCTCGTTTTTTTTAATCCGTATGCCTCCGTTCTTGTTTTCGATTTTTGTAACTACGTGATATGTATGATTTATATGAGTTGTGAATGCGTTTTTTTTATATTCGTTGCATGATTTTGTGTTCGTTTGATACGGTTTTCGAACCATTTTATTTGTTAGGGACTTAAGGGCCTAACTTGTTCTAGCGTGCCTTGGGTTCCGGATAGCGTAACTTGAGATCGGGAATTCGGATTCGAATTCGAAAAGCAACGTCAGACTCGTAATGAAGATAGAAAGCCAAGGAATCCAACTTTGTAATTTTCTAAGCCCGCGTCATCACCTGAATTTGGCCCGAAACACGACCCGTGTGACAGATTTGCGACCCTCGCCCGTTTTGCTCAAACCCGACCCGTTTCTTATCCGAATCGACCTGTTTTTGAACCCATTTAACCCTTATTCAACCCTCTATCTCACTCTCTCTCCCTCATTTCAGCTCAGCCCCAGGAAAAGAAGAAAAGAAGCAGAAAACGTAGCAGCAAGGGGAGAAGAAGGAAAAGAGAGCAGTCACTATTAATTCTTGTACATTTCTTGCTCGTTTGACTTCCGATCTTTATAAAGTTCAAAAGGTAAGGTCAGAATTCGAACCTCCATCTCCTTGCCTTTCTTTTAAGTCGTGATTTGTTCATTTTCATTCATTTTTTAGCATGTTTAAAGTTGATACATGAATAGTAAGGGTTATAAATTCTTTTGATGATTTCTTGCAAATCTTTGAGCCATTTTTTGATTTAAAGCTAGTTATATGATCCTTAGGCCTCCTTGATTATATGAAGCCAAATTTTGTGATAAGTTGCTGTATATTAAACCACCATTGATGAAATTTGAAGAAACTTGAAGTTTGAGGATGAAGATAGAATATGATCTCTTGCCTTTAATCTTGTTTCTTTCTTGTGTATTACGTGTCTGGTTGTTGTTTTATGTTGTATTTGTTGCCTTTTCCTTGCCTTTTGTTTTTTGAAGCTGTTGTTGTGGTTGGGGAGCTTTGAAGAAGACTAACAGGGGTAAAATACAGATTTCCACGACTGCTGCCCCGCGGGGCCACGACCATTTCTAGGCGTTTTTGGGTCGCGGCTGCGACTGATTTTGTGCCCAGGTTCGAGTTGAAGGTTTTTGGGAGACTGGAGAGGGTGGTCGTCGTGCCCGCGACCACCTTTGGGCAGGTTTGGGGTTGCAGTCACGACCCCATTTGGAGCCACCTTCGAATTGCTGCTGTTGTTGCGTTTTATTTGTGGTTTTGTTCATGCTTTCCTTGTTTTTCTTGCTTCTTTCTTACCTCTTTTATGTTAGTAATTCTTTATATTATGTGTTAGTGTTATATTATGAATTTATTATGTGAATTCGATGTTTTTATACGTAATATTTGACCTAATATGCTATATATGTTCTTCCATGTGCATGCATAGATCAATGTGACGTTTAATTTCCTCTTATGATATTTTCTGTGTTGTTTTCTTGTATGCATGTATGCCTAACGTGTTGTGTAATGTGTTATAAGTGTTGCATGAATTTTATAGCTTCGTTTAATGTGAAATGCATGCTATATGATTTAATACAACCCAATATGGTATCATATGGCTTAAATGACATCTCATTGCATTCTTTATGCATCTTTAGTATCCGTATGCATTTACCGAGCGTCTATTGGTACAATTTGAGTGTAAGGTTATCTTTTGCTCTTTTTTTTGTCCTTAGGTTTGTTCCGTGGGTGATAAGGAGCTTTCTTAGAGTTGTTTGAGTTTGTTTTGTTCGGTCTGGTCGACAAGGAGAGTTTTTCTTTCTTTTAGTTAAAATGACCTACAACCTTACCTGTATTTTGAGCCCGCATGTGACTTACGTATGTATATATATACTTAGATATGTGTGTGATACGTATTTTGAGGGAATTGTCCCATTTTGTTATGAAATCATTTGAAAAACGCTTATATATATATATATATATATGTAACTTATTTTACATTTATTTGATTTGAAAAGGGTTGATTTGTGTGAATGTTTTGAAATAATGAGATTATGACTTTGAAATATAAGTCGAAAAAATTATGAAATTTCAAAAATTGTAAAATTATGACTTATGAATTATAGAATGGGCCCCAGAGAAGTGGTATGTGATCTTGGGTCTGCCGTGGGGTCGCCGAGTTCTCTCATCAATACGACTCTATTTATGTAGAGAGATTCGCCCAACATCGGGAGGTCGAGGGGAAGTCGATTTCTTGAGAACCAACGGTTAACCCCAGTCGAGGAGCGGGTAGGATCCCCCGACTCAACCATTATGATAAGAGTACGGGGTTGAGGAAGTGCTTCCTCATCCCCAACCAGAGAAGGTGGATTGATTATGAACTTGTATGATTTCGTTTTGATTATGATTATGAAAGGAGCTAGGTGGGTTTGAACTCGTTCTCGCCGAGTTTTTTATTTTGATTATGATTGTGGTTTGTGAAACGGGAGTGGATTTATAATTTCTAAAACATGGTTATTTTGGACTTTTGGCCCTAAATCTTTTCTATATTTAGTATCACGGGTTAATGTAACAGCCCGAAGACCAGCCTACCGATATTGTCCGCTTTGGGTGGGAACCAGACCCCGAAGGGAACCACCCTCACAGTTTTGTTTCTCGTTGGTGGGAACCAGACCCCGAAGGGAACCACCAAGAAAAGGCCTCAACAGGGAAGAGGTATCCACCCCCTTATAAGGAAGGCTTCATTCTCCTCTTCTTCCGATGTGGGACAAACACCTTGGGCTATTACAGTCCACCCCCCTAAGAGGGCCCAGCGTCCTAGCTGGCACACCGGACCGGGTCCCAACTCTGATACCATTTGTAACAGCCCAAAGACCCGCCTGCCGATATTGTCCGCTTTGGGTGGGAACCAGACCCCGAAGGGAACCACCCTCACGGTTTTGTTTCTCGTTGGTGGGAACCAGACCCCGAAGGGAACCACCAAGAAAAGGCCTCAACAGGGAAGAGGTATCCACCCCCTTATAAGGAAGGCTTCGTTCTCCTCTTCTTCCGATGTGGGACAAGCACCTTGGGCTATTACAGTTAAGATATTTTAGAATGCAAAAACCACTCCCCGGTTCATGAATTCTTTAATTTTGAATATGCTATGATCTTGCGTTTATGTACGTGTGCCTGTGTTAACCCCCTCACCAGTCTTTAGGACTGACCCTCCTCGTTGTTTTCTTTTTTCCCTTTTGTTCTTTGAGTTACAGGTGCAGGTCTTTAGTTCGTGCTAGGCGACGGTCTTTTATTTTCGAGTTTTTCGAGTCTTGGGGGAGTGTTTTGCATACCTTGCATCGTTATTTATGAATTTCGGAATTATGTATAAGATATGTTTTAATTTTCGAACTTTGCAACTTATATGAATTTAATTTAGCCCGGGTTGGCATGGCATGTATAAATTGATTATTTTATGCCTATTATGAAAGTATGTATGTTTGTTTATTTGAATCCTGGAGCTTCCGAATGTGATGTTTGGTTTGATTGTGCACTCTGATTTAGGGTCTAGACCGCCTAGCATAGGAGAGATTTTGTTTGTCTCCCGTTCCGTAGTTTGACACGTGTACGGAGTTCCCATTTCGTTACACGTGTTGGGCTATGGTGCTGGCGATGTAGTGCTCTGCGCTCCGGGTAGCTACATCCTAAAGTGGTATCAGAGCTCTTGGTTGCAAAATCAGAGCTCTAGTGTCGTGTCGGGTCTATCTTGGTCGTTCGGCTTAGGATTATGTGTTTTTTTGCATTTACTTTCATCAATTATGTGAATTACTTGAATTATTTGGACTATTTGTGCTAATTGTTCACATGAACATGCACTAAACCCCACGCTCATCGATATTTTGGAATCATTTTTCTTATTTCAGGACGGCATTTCGACCTCAACACGCAACATTGAAAGAAAGATAGGAAAAACCACAGTCTTCGGTATACAAGAGATTTAAAGAGTTAAATCTGCCGAAGTGGTTCGGAGGTAATGAAGTTAGGGCCGAAGATGGTTGTCCAAGATACTAGAGATTTGGGAGAATTATCCGGGGTCATCACAAGAGAAAGTAAATTGCACTTTCCGTTTATTTCAAGGCCAAGCTTCAAAATGGATAAATGAGTTAAGATCGAGAGTGGAAAAATCCAGGGAAGAATTCAGTTGGAGAAATTCACCCGTGAATTTTGCTACAAATATATTTCTCCAAGTGTAATGGTACAATGACTTCAAGAATTCTTGGACTTTGAGCAAGAATTGAAGAAAATGGACGACCTTATTTTTTAGATTGAGAGTTCGGGAGCTGGTAAAGATTGTCCTAATGTCCAGAGTTATTTGGAAGAACGTAGAGATAGTATTCAATAATTTTGCCAAGCCTCAGCGGTGCATACATGGTCCTAGGAAGTTAGAAGAGTGGTTCAAGATGAGATGAATAACCAACGGATCGAGTCTCTCACTCCTTATGTAGGATAAGAACCGAGTTCGAGTTCAAGCAAGAGACCCATGCCACAAGATAAATCTCAAGGAATTAAAGGGAGTAATGACACTAAGAAGAAGAAGAAACTTCAACTATCGAAGGTGGATTTGATGTCTTCTCCATCGGAGACAATTCGATGCTCGTATTGCCAATGCCCGAATCATGTGGAAGAACTATGTCAGAAGAAGTTTGGAAGATTCTCCAAGTGTGGAGAATCGGGACATATGGCTAACGGTTGCAAGAAGAACAAGAATCCAAGGTCTACAAGGATCCTCAGTTCCAAGACTCTGATTCAAATCCGAGTTGGAGCAAGTGAAGGTGAAGAATTTGGCAACGAGCTCGACACTACCGCCATGGTGAAAGGTACACTAAGCATTCATGACACTTCATACATGCATCTTTAAACTCAGGGAAACCCACTTGTTTGTTTTATTCCTCTTGTTTAGTTACTTCTTGTTACTTGTTGTTGTTATGGTTGTTGCCTTCTCTTGTGTAAACTCTCTTCTGGTAGAGAGAGTTTGGTAAGGTGAGTGCCCGAGAGTGTTGGTGAGTTGTGAGGCCCGAGTTTTTGCCCAGTTATTTTCGAGTCGTATTTTTGTACTCCGTTGAGACTTAAACTCTTTATTTTTGTCCCGAATTATAGGAATTTATTAGGTGTTTATGCTCATTTCAGGTTTTTTTACCTTGCGAGAAGTTGTTGGGACGAAACGAAGTAAATACAACAAAGTTTCAGCAAAGTGTGACATTGCCCGCCCGGGTAGAATTTGTTAGTAAATCTCCCCGCTCGGGGGAGATCAAGTCAGTAACTTTCTGCATGAGGGTACCCGGCCGGGTACCCCTCTAGTTGTTTTTCTCCCCGGCCCGGGAGAATGGTCCGGCACATTCTGTAACAAGACTACCCGACCGGGTAGTTTGCCTTTTAATTTTACCCGGCCGGGTGGTTGACAAATCGCTGTAACGCTTCTGTTTCAGATTACCCGCCCGGGGGAACTTTTGCTCTAATTCTTACCCGGCCGGGGAGGCCTCCCGAGTGCGTTTTTCCCTTTGTATATAAGCTTTCATTCAGGTTTTTCTCGAGGTATCAGATTTTTAACCTAATTGGGAGGTCTGGAGGCTGCTGGGAGAAGTCTGGGGAAGGCCACCTTTCCTTTCAAGGAGTGAAGAAGATGATTTGGAAGAAATAGTTTGCTTTCAATTTCTTTAAATGCTTTCTTAGTTTTAATTATGTAATTTCCATTTCTAGTTAGCTAGTAAGATTTATCCATTGTATGAACCTTTCACCCTTGATGTTATTTGAGTCTTAGTTTATGAGTATGGTTTATTTTCAGAAGGATTCTTCTTACTCTTGGGTTGAATTTATTGATATGAGTGGCTAGATCTCTAAAGCTAGGGGGATGACACAAAGTGAGGATTAGGTGTTTGAAAAAATGTCTCAAAGAATGAGTTTGGTTCTTATGTTGGGAAAATGATTTCAAAGCTTGTGTTAGTGTGGCCTACTTATACTTGATCCTTAATTCACCTTCTAATTAAGAAATTGTTTGTGAGTTGATAATATTTTCCTAAACACTTGAAGTCTAGGTTTAAAGAGATTTAACTTAGCTTTGAGCAATTGAATCATGATTAATAATGCCAAGCCGCTAATTAGTTAATGATACTAACCTTGAGCTTTTGGCCTAATCTTTGTTTCAAAGATCACGAGAGTGGCTTTGTCTTAGGATAGGCACGTGCACTAGACTTTGAGAAAAGCTAGTGAATATATATAAGTGGTTAGAATTGTGAGAGCAACCTCATTTGTTGAGCATTGAATTTGCACCGAAGCCTCATGAACGTGTTATTTCCCCGGCTCCCTTTTAAATTACTTGAGTTTCATTTAAGAGTTTAATTACTTGTTACTCTGGTTTGCTTGTGTTTACCTTTCTTGTCTCCTTAGTTACTTTTCCATTACTTCATTTTTTTGATCCGGTCTATAGATTAACAAACGCCCTTTACAATTGACCTTGATTTCCCCTTCCCCAGGGATTCGACCCCTTGTGCTACAATTGATTCTTTTACAACTTGCACTTAGGTTAAATTTTGATATCAATTCAATCATCTTGCACATTATGAGATCGCTTTCCGATTTGATACCTTCCCAGGCCTTGTTCTGCCCGGATGAGGTTTAACGAAGATCGGACGGCCTCATAAGCCGGGATCAATTGTGTGTTTAGGTGTAGAGTTGAGAGTTAACAAGTTTTTGGTGCCGTTGCCGGGGAAGGCGTTTGAAATCACTCTTGTTCAAGTGTTAGTAGTTAGTGATTTAGACCTTTAATATTATTAGTATTAAACTCTTCTTTATCTCTTGTAGGTATATGCGAAGGGCCCGGAGTTGGGAGAATCTCAAACACTACCCTGAGATTGAAAAGAAACTTCGTGCTCTAAGGAAAGGAAGGAGACAAGAAGAGTTAGGTTTACCGTTTCCTCTTGAGATGGAGGACGATCAAAGGTGTGGGAACTTGCCACAACACCAACCGTTTCCACCTGCTCAACCTAACCAACCACCTCAAAGGCAAATTAGGAAGTATGCCATGCCAAGTATGGAGAACATCCAACAAAACTTTGGAAGACCGGGAGTGGGGGCGAACCACTTTGAAATTAAGCCGACCTATATTTCTCTCCTCCAACAAAATCAATTCACCGGTTTAGCTACGGAGGATCCCATTTCACATGTGAATTGGTTTATTGAGGTTTGTGACACATTCAAACTCAACAATGTGCCCGAGGAAGCTATAAGGATTCGACTCTTTCCATTCTCCTTGAGGGATAGGGCGAAAGCTTGGCATAGTGCTCTTCCGTATGAGACTAAGGGATTATGGTCTCTATTGTCTCAAGCATTCTTGGATAAGTTCTTCCTACATGCTAAAACGGTTAAGCTCCGGAATGAAATCACTTCATTTCAACAATATGAAGGAGAAACCCTATACGAAGCTTGGGAACGGTTTAAGGAAATACAAAGGAAATGTCCTCACCATAGATGCGAAGATTGGAAACTTGTCCAATCGTTCTACGGAGGAATCTCCCAAGCCTTAAAGGTCATGATTGACTCCGCCGCGGGAGGTGCTATAATGACCATGTATGAAGCCGATGCTATACAATTGTTGGAGAGAATGGCGGCTAACAATTATTGGGTAAATGAAAGGGCTACCACACCAATCCCGAGGCCTTCGAGCTCGATGCCCGGCATGTTACAAGTTGGAGAATATACAGCCATGCAAGCAAAGATTGAGGCTTTGGAAAAGCAAGTGGAGCAGTTTAATGTTAATGCCGTGTCAAATCAACCCCCTCCTATGCAACAATCGACTTGTGAGATGTGTAGCGGGCCACATAATTATGATTCATGCCCTTAGGCCTCTCAAGAAAATCCATCAAATCCATCTCCAAGTTCCAAACAAGCAAATGCTTTAAACCAACAAAGGCCACAATACAACCCCCATTCCAACACATACAATCCCGGACTACGCAACCACCCTAATTTTTCTTGGTCCAACCCTAACAACGCACATAATGCCCCAAGACCACCACCAAAACCTAGAAACCCCGAAAATTTCAAACAACCTCTTCCTTTTCCCTCCACAACAAGCCCATTACCAAACTCCCCAAACTCACTATCAAGCATCACCTCCACCACAACCCCAAAAGCAAGGATGGGAAGCCGCATTCGAGAAGTTCATTAATGTTTCCTCGGACCGTTTCAAGAGCTTGGAAACTCAAGTGGACCAAGTGGTCACCCAAAACCGGAACATTGAGATCCAAATTGGGCAACTTGCTAATGCTATAAATCCTAGACCCCAAGGGATGCTCCCTAGCAAGACGGATGCAAATCCAAGAGAGCATTGCAAGGCTATAACTCTTAGAAGTGGAAAAGCTTATGATGAGCCACATTTGCCTACACGGCATGAGTCCGGTTCGAGTGGTGGAAACAAACAAGAAAAGTTAGTGGATGTGAATGTTGACAAGGGAAAAGCAAAGATGAATGAAATGGAAGAGTTGAAGGACAAGAAGGGGAATGAGGGAAAGGAACAAGAAGGGGAGATAGTAGTGGAAAAGTCAAATTTGCATGAGCATAATGACAAAGAAAAAGAGCCCCCTTTGAAGCCAAATGTTTACATTCCACCTAAACCCTATGTTCCACCGGTGCCATTCCCGCAAAGCTTTCAAAAACCAAGCAAAGGAAAAGCAATTTGAGAAGTTCCTTACTATGCTCAAGAAACTTCATATCAACATACCATTTGCCGAGGCATTAGCTCAAATGCCATCTTATTTGAAGTTTTTGAAGGAGCTCGTATCAATCAAGAAGAAGTTGGAGAACTTTGCAACTATTGCACTTACCGAGGAGTGTAGTGACATTATACAAAGAAAACTTCCACCGAAACTCAAGGATCCCGGGAGTTTTTCTATCCCTCTAACCATTGGTCCTTTATATTTTGATAATGCTTTATGTGATTTAGGAGCGAGTGTAAGTCTAATTTCTTTATCTACTTGTAGGAAATTGGGTTTGAAGGAGCTAAGGCCAACCATTATGACTTTGCAACTCGCAGATCGATCGGTGAAGTACCCAATGGGAGTGCTTCATGATGTGTTAGTCAAAGTGGGAAAGTGTTACATACCGGTGGATCTAGTTGTTGTTGATATAGGTGATGATGAGAGCATGTCTCTCATTTTGGGAAGGCCGTTCCTAGCTACGGCCGGAGCATTGATTGACGTAAAGAATGGACGCCTTACCATACAAGTCGGTGAAGAAAAGGTTGAATTCAACTTGTACAAGGAAATGAAGAGTCCCACCGTGGAGAAAAAGTGTTTTCGAGTTGAAGTTGTAGAGGATCATCGCATTTTTGAGTTGCATAACAAGGATCCATTAGAGCTTTGCTTAGGAGGTTTTGAGAAGATTGAGGGAGAAGAGGAGATCCTTGAAGAGCTTGAGTCGTATGTGAAGGTATTGGAGGCCACACCCTTCGTTCCCTTCCAAAGGAAGTACCACTTTGAGGAATTGGGGAGTGGTAAACCCCTTCCTCCCCCTTGTTGTGTTAAAGCTCCCGTACTTGAGTTGAAACCCCTCCCCTCTCATTTAAAATATGCATTTCTTGGTGATAATGAGAGTTTGCCGGTTATTGTGTCTTCGGATATAAATGATGTCCAATTAGATACCTTATTGCGTATATTGAGAATGCATGTAAAAGCTTTAGGATGGTCAATTTCGGACATCAAGGGAATTAGTCCCTCAATTTGCATGCATAAAATCTTGATGGAAGATAACCATAAACCCTCTATTGAGCATCAACGTAGGTTAAACCCGAATATGAAAGAAGTTGTGAGAGCCGAGGTGCTAAAATTGTTAGATGCGGGTATAATTTCCCCGATTTCGGATAGCTCTTGGGTTAGCCCGGTACAAGTTGTGCAGAAAAAGGGAGGGATGACGGTTATTAGAAATGAAAATAATGAACTTATCCCTACACGCACGGTTACGGGATGGAGAGTGTGCATAGATTATAGAAAATTGAACAATGCAACCCGTAAGGACCATTTCCCATTACCATTCATTGATCAAATGTTAGAGAGGTTAGCCGGGCTTGAGTACTATTGTTTTCTAGATGAATACTCGGGTTACAACCAAATTGCCATAGCACCCGAGGACCAAGAAAAATGCACTTTCACTTGCCCATATGGTACTTTTGCTTTTAGAAGAATGCCATTTGGTCTTTGTAATGCGCCGGCTACGTTCCAACGTTGCATGATGGCAATTTTCTCGGATTTTATTGAGCGAACAATGGAACTCGTTATGGATGATTTTTCGGTGTTTGGGTCTTCTTTTGATGCATGCCTTGATAATCTTACTAATGTGTTGAAACGTTGTGAAGATACCAATTTGGTGCTAAATTGGGAGAAGTGCCACTTCATGGTGCGTGAAGGAATTGTCTTAGGCCATCGTATTTCGGCTAAGGGAATTGAAGTGGACCGAGCTAAGATTGAAGTCATTGCTAAATTGCCACCACCCGCCAATGTTAAGGGAGTTAGGAGTTTTCTTGGTCATACAGGATTTTATCGCCGGTTTATCAAGGATTTCTCCAAAATTACCTTGCCTCTTTACAAGCTTTTACAAAAAGATGCTGAATTTATGTTTGATAATGATTGTTTGCTTTCTTTTGATAGGTTGAAGAAGGAGCTTACTTCAGCCCCGATTATGGTGGCTCCGGACTGGACGTTACCTTTTGAGCTAATGTGTGATGCAAGTGACTTGGCTATAGGAGCTGTTCTTCGTCAAAAAAGGGAGAAACGTTTACACGTTATAGCATACTCTAGCAAGACACTTAATGATGCACAATTAAACTATGCCACCACTGAAAAGAATTACTTTCAATTGTCCATGCATTTGATAAATTTCGTTCGTATTTGATAGGATCGAAGATGGTGGTTTACACGGATCACGCAGCTATCAAATACTTATTGTCAAAGAAGGATTCTAAACCTCGTCTCATTAGATGGATCTTGCTACTTCAAGAATTTGATCTTGAGATTAGAGATAAGAAGGGAACTGAAAATGTGGTAGCAGACCACTTATCTCGTTTGGAGTTCGAAGAGATAAGGAAGAATGCAAGATAAGCATTGTGGAAAATTTTCCGGATGAGCAACTTTTTAAAGTAGTTTCGGAAGTTCCATGGTATGCGGATTTTGTGAATTACCTAGTGAGTAGGATCATACCACCCGATTTGAGCTTCCACCAAAGAAGGAAATTTTTGTCCGATGCAAAGTATTATTTTTGGGAGGAGCCGTTACTTTACAAAAATTGCTCGGATGGATTGGTGAGAAGATGTATTCCCGAGGATGAAGTTGAAAAGATTTTGGATGGTTGTCATGCAAGTCCCTATGGAGGCCACTCGAGTTCAAGAAAAACAGCGGCAAAAGTCTTACAATCGGGTTTTTGGTGGCCCTCTTTGTTTAAAGATGCACATGGTTTCGTGGAGAAGTGTGACTCTTGTCAAAGAACGGGAAACATAGGAAGGAGAGATGAGATGCCTTTCTGATACATTTTGGAGATAGAGTTGTTTGTTGTATGGGGCATCGACTTTATGGGGCCATTTCCGTCGTCCCATGGGAATCAATACATCTTAGTAGGCGTTCACTACTTGTCTAAATGGGTATAAGCCGTGGGGAGTCCCACGAATGATTCGAAAGTTGTATTGAAGTTTTTAAAGAAGAACATCTTCACTAGATTTGGAGTCCCAAGGGCTCTCATAAGTGATGGAGGGTCCCATTTTTGCAACAAACCTTTGGAAATTCTTTTAAAAAAGTATGGAGTTCACCACCGGGTGGCAACTCCATATCACCCGCAATCGAGCGGACAAGTTGAAATTTCCAACCGAGAAATTAAGCAAATCCTTGAAAAGACCGTGAGTAGCTCGAGGAAGGATTGGGCAATCAAATTGGATGATGCATTGTAGGCATACCGGACAACTTTTAAGACACCTATTGGAACATCGCCATATATGTTGGTCTATGGCAAGGCTTGCCATCTTCTAGTCGAGCTTGAGCACAAAGCGTATTGGGCCATTCGAGCTATTAATTTCGATCTTAAGCAAGCAGAGGAGAATAGGGCCCTACAACTTCATGAGCTTGAGGAATTTAGGCTAAACGCCTATGAGAATGCCAAGTTATACAAAAAAAGGACAAAGAGATGGCATGACAAACACATTCGGGTGAAGGAGTTCAAGGTGGGACAACTAGTTTTGTTGTTCAATTCAAGATTGAAATTATTTCCCGAAAAATTGAAATCGAGATGGTCGGGTCTTTTTCGAGTCGTTAAAATTCTTGATAATGGTGCAGTGGAGATTAGAAACGAAAAGGCTGGCACTTTCCTCGTTAGTGGGTAGCGTTTGAAGCCTTATTTTGTGGGAGAGCCCATTGAGAAGAGCACTTCGTGTGTGCTTACGATTCCGACCATCTAATTTGATGACAAAGTCAAGCTAGCGACTATAAACTTAGAACTACTTTTCTTTTCCTTACCCTTTTTCTTTCTTTCCCTCTCTTTTAGGTGGTCAGTAATCGTATCTTTGTGTTTTTGTCTCCTTGTGTGTAGGTTGTTGATTTGAAGTGAAGAAGAGCTACCTCCGTGATGTAATTGCAGGTTTCGACACCCCTTAAGGGGTTGCGGTCCATTTATCTTCTTAACTTCTTGCTCTTGATATGTTTGATGCTTGTGTTGATGATGAATTTGGGGTAGAAATCGGTATACTATGGTGTGCGATGCTTATTTGTTGCTTGAATTCAAATTCTGGCAAGTTTAAATACTGTGTTATTGTTGATTGAAGTCACTCGTTAACTTATTAAAAGGGTAGGTTGAGGTTTTAAGTGTTGTCTGGTTATTTCATCTTGCTTTGATCATTAGTTGTTTAAACTTAGTGAAATTTCGGATATTAAATGTTTCAATTATTACACCTACCTCCCTCCCCTGTTTCGGCTTAGTTGAGTGACCTTCTGTAATAGCACTACCCGCCCGGGTAGTTTCCCACCGGAAATCTCCCCGCCCAGGGAGAACTATTACAGAAGCTTGCTGCACCTAACTACCCGCCCGGGTAGTTTTACCCCTGTAAACTCCCCGCCCGGGGAGTCCCCTTGCAGAATCGTCTGTTCCCCTAGTACCTAGCCGGGTACTTTCCAGTTCAATTTTTACCTGGCCAGGTAGTCCTGAACCATGAACCCATTTTTAGTGCTAATGAGAAAACGCGTTTTCGATTAAAAACCCAACCAACCACCCGTTTGCTCTCTCTCTCTCTTACATTGTGTCTGAAACACAATACTCCTAGGCACAAATACATTTTCAAGCATCTATCTCTAAATTTCTCTCCCGGGCACACACTCTAAGGCAGCGAGATTTAGGCCTAGGCTCCGTTTTTCTGGCAATCTCTTTTCTCCTTTGTTCTCATCTTCATTTGTAAGCTTCTTGCACTCTCTTTTCTCTGAAAATTTTGGCAAAAAGTTGAAGCTTTTTCTTACTCTTTTCCCCCTCAAATCTGAAACCCTAGTTCTTTGTTCGTGCTTTTCATGAAATACTTGTTAAATCCTGAAGAAATGGTTGCTTTCATGAAATATTTGGGTGGGGTTGCTGGTATTTTCGATTTTTTGCTCATTTTAGTTGTGTTGTAACACTTGATACTTTCATGTCCGATTTTAGTATGCACATTTTATTATGCCTGGTTTTTCTTTGCTTAGAAACACAATTTCGAGCCTACATTGTCTAGATCTAATGTAAGTTGAGGTCTTTGTTGAAGCATGTTGGATTTTGAAACCATAGGTGCAAGAATTACTCATTTGTGCTCTTTTACTTGTGCTATGGTGAAATCTCAATTGGTTGGAGTAGTAATTCTTGTCAAGTTGTTTAGATTTCTGAATTCCATGGTGATTTTGACATTTTTGAACATCTTGAACCCTAGGTTGAGTTTTGTGCGAGAATTATTGAATTCATAGAGTTACGTGATAATTGTTAAGTTATTCTTGATATATTTCTGCTTTTGAGCTTGTTACATTGACCACACACTTGAGTTTTGTTGAAAACCACACTTGTTTCTTGTCGCACATAAGGTGTTTGATGAAAGTTCCATGAGAATTATTGGTGCCTATTTGTTGCTAATGCCTAGTTAGCCGGTTCCTAATATAGCAATGGCACCAAAGAAGAGGTCCACGACAGGAGAGGCTTCATCTTCCAAGAAGAATAAGGCTTCTTCTTCTGCTCCCGCAGAATTGCCTAATCCATTCAATCGCCCCCAACAACGCTATTTATCTCCTACAAATTTTATGGATCCGGCTATGATGATTACTCTAGGCATTTGGGCTGAAGTTAAGGAATTAATGGAGAGAATCGGATGGACTGATTTTTTCTTAAAGCATGAGAAGACTTACCCGAGGATAGCGGTGGCTTTTGTCTATACAATGGATTGGTCCGATGCTAAGCTGAATGTTACTTATTGCAGGCAGAAACATACTGTTTCTCATTCTCGGTTGCGGTCCATCTTCGCATTTCCTAAGGTTAATGACATTCAGCTACCTGCATGGTCCATTGATCGTCGAGAAGAGATTTGGAGAAGCTTTACCACTGCTCCCGGTTCTCCAAACTATGATGTTAGCCATTCCAAGGCTACGTGCATTGACTCTCTCATGTGGCGAGTTATTCACCGCATACTTTCAGCCACCATTTGTGCACGTTATGATTGGGGAAATGTCAATGGCACAGAGTTGGCCATTATGTATTGCATGAAGGAGAAGATTAAGGTGGATGGAACTTATATTCACATGGGGACCGTGCTGCGAGCTGCAAATAAGAAACAAGGTGCCTTTGCTTATGGTGGTTTCATTACCATGATTGCAAAGAAGGTAGGAGGCTTTCGTGAAGACTTTGAGCCAATGGACGACGATCCGTTTATTTCATTTGAGCATTTGCAGAAAATTGATCTTATAACTAGGTGGGGTCCTCCTTTGTGCAAGTGGGTTGGTTATTGGCCTATCCGAGGCCGATACAAATTTGATCAAATATATGCATGGGGAGTCACGAAGTATGACGATTTGTCTCCGGAGCAGCGGGCGTACATTGAGAATATGACCATTCCGGTTGAGCACGTCCAACCCCAATAGGTTGAGAGCGATGAGCCTCCTTATGTGCAGCGTTTAATGGATATGATGTAAGCTTTGCAGGTGCATGTTGATCATAAGTTTGACGCTCTAAGGACTGAGATGCAGCACCACTTCCGAGGCGAGGCTCCCGACGCTGATGCTTGATGACTGGCTCAAGTTCTCCCTTTTCCTATTTCCTTGTGTCATGTTTTCCTGTGCTAATTACTGTTGAACTAATCCTTACACTTACCCTATTCACCCCGTATGTAGGGTTTAATTGTGGTCTATTAAAACTGTTTACTTTTGTCACCCCGGTTGTGGGGTGTGTGTGTGGTGTTGTTAACTTATAACTCTAGGATGATATCTTTATGCTACTATTGAACTTGTTTATGTTTAAATTGTGTTTATGACTTGTTCTTGCTTGCTATATGCATGTTGATTGTCATTTGCCACCGAGGCTTTTGATCCGTGTTATGAAGTCACTGTTTTGCAGGAATAGGTTTCTTTTATTCATCGCCCCATTGCCGGTTTTTCATCATTTTAAGGGAGTTTTCTTTATCTCTATACTCTTGCATGGGGACCATGCTTCAATTCAAGTGTGGGGGGGAGTTGTTGTAGAGTATAATTCCTTGAACTTGCTTATCCTCTTGAGATTGAAGACGATTATATGAATTGACACCAAACTTTTCGAAAATTTTTGCTTAGGATGATTTAAAGGTCGTTACGAGATTGAGTAGGCTAGTCGATTGTGTGAACACTTGCATGAATGGAAACGAGTTTAGTGTGATGGCATGCCTTCATCTTTTGCGCACCTTTTTAAACGAATTTATGCACTTTAATCACTTAGAGGACATTTATGAGTTTTGAATAAGCCTAAATATGAATTTGAGTGTTTGTTGAGGTGAAATAATTAGTTGGTAATTGAGTTGGGAAATGACTTAGGCCATCGTTGTCGGAGTATTGCCCTTTTGGCTTTGTCCATTCACTAAATAACGTAATCCGTTTGACCCCATTGAGCTTAATTGTTGTGCATAATTTTTATTCTTAGCCACATTACAAGCTAAAGCACAACAATAATGCGTCCTACCTTCTTTTTCTTCACACCAAGCTTACTCGTTTGGGTTATATTTGGGTTGAGAGTTCTTATTCTTGAAATTTGGAAGAATTGCTTGAATTCATGATGAAAAGTGCATAGAAAGAAAGAATTGAAGAAGAGAATTATAGAACAAGAAATGAGTAAGAGAAGAAAGGAAATGCAAAATGAGAAAAAGTGTTGAAAAGAAAGGAGAGATTTATTCAAACATCCAAGTGTGGGAGAAAATATTGAAATGATTAAGTGAGAAAAGGGTCGAGTGCATTGTAATAGAATGATGTAAGCTTTGGTGTTTAGTCACTTCTAGTCCATAATTTCCATAACCGTTACCCAAGCCTACATTACAAGCTTCGGAAAGACCTTCTGATCCCGACTCTTGTGTTAACTCCATTAGTGGAGATAGGCATGAAAGTGTAACTCCAAAAACATATTAAGTGCTTAGGAGAAAGCCATAAATTAATCCGAGTGATAATTGCGCATTTATTCGTTTAATTCACACACCTACACAAAGGTATGCTATTTACACTCTTCTTGTCAAAGTTTGTGTTTGTTAGTAACGCTTTTGATAGGCTAACTCTCTTATGATGACTTTAACGATTGTCCAGTGCGAGAGTATTTGAAATTTGGATTGACTTTTAAAATAATTGATGGATTACTCGAGGACGAGTAATGTTTAAGTGTGGGGGAGTTGTTGAGTCGTATTTTTGTACTCCGTTGAGACTTAAACTCTTTATCTTTACCCCGAATTATAGGAATTTATTAGGTGTTTATGCTCGTTTCAGGTTTTTTTACCTTGCGAGAAGCTGTCGGGACGAAACGGAGTAAATACAACAAAGTTTCAGCAAAGTGTGACATTGCCTGCCCGGGTAGAATTTGTTAGTAAATCTCCCCGCTCGGGGGAGATCAAGTCAGTAACTTTCTGCATCAGGGTACCCGGTCGAGTACCCCTCTAGTTGTTTTTCTCCCCGCCCGGGGAGAATGGTCCGGCACATTCTGTAACAAGACTACCCGACCGGGTAGTTTGCCTTTTTAATTTTACCCGGCCGGGTAGTTGACAAATCGCTGTAACGCTTCTGTTTCACATTACCCGCCCGGGGGAACTTTTGCTCTAATTCTTACCCGGCCGGGGAGGCCTCCCGAGTGCGTTTTTACCTTTGTATATAAGCTTTCATTCGGGTTTTTCTCGAGGTATCAGATTTTTAACCTAATTGGGAGGTCTGGAGGCTGCTCGGAGAAGTCGGGGGAAGGCCACCTTTCCTTTCAAGGAGTGAAGAAGATGATTTGGAAGAAATAGTTTGCTTTCAATTTCTTTAAATGCTTTCTTACTTTTAATTAAGTAATTTCCATTTCTAGTTAGCTAGTAAGATTTATCCATTGTATGAACCTTTCACCCTTGATGTTATTTGAGTCTTAGTTTATGAGTATGGTTTATTTTCAGAAGGATTCTTCTTACTCTTGGGTTGAATTTATTGATATGAGTGGCTAGATCTCTAGAGCTAGGGGGATGACACAAAGTGAGGATTAGGTGTTTGAAAAAATGTCTCAATGAATGAGTTTGGTTCTTATGTTGGGAAAATGATTTCAAAGCTTGTGTGAGTGTGGCCTACTTATACTTGATCCTTAATTCACCTTCTAATTGAGAAATTGTTTGTGAGTTGATAATATTTTCCTAAACACTTGAAGTCTAGGTTTAAAGAGATTTAACTTAGCTTTGAGCAATTGAATCATGATTAATAATGCCAAGCCGCTAATTAGTTAATGATACTAACCTTGAGCTTTTGGCCTAATCTTTGTTTCAAAGATCACGAGAGTGGCTTTGTCTTAGGATAGGCAAGTGCACTAGACTTTGAGAAAAGCTAGTGTATATATATAAGTGGTTAGAATTGTGAGAGCAACCTCATTTGTTGAGCATTGAATTTGTACCTAAGCCTCATGAACGTGTTATTCCCCCGGCTCCCTTTTAAATTACTTGAGTTTCATTTAAGAGTTTAATTACTTGTTACTTTGGTTTGCTTGTGTTTACCTTTCTTGTCTCCTTAGTTACTTTTCCATTACTTCATTTTTTCGATCCGGTCTATAGATTAACAAACGCACTTTACAATTGACCTTGATTTCCCCTTCCCTAGGGATTCGATCCCTTGTGCTATAATTGATTCTTTTACAACTTGCACTTGGGTTAAATTTTGCTATCAATTCAATCATCTTGCACATTATGAGATCCCTTTCCGATTTGATACCTTCCCAGGCCTTGTTCTGCACGAATGAGGTTTAACGAAGATCGGACGGCCTCATAAGCCGGGATCAATTGTGTGTTTAGGTGTAGAGTTGAGAGTTAACAGTGGTTCTTCTTGAAGGCGCTTTGTTAAGGTACAGGGTTACCTTAGGCATTGGTGGTTGCTTTTAGGAGGTTTTTTTTTTTGGACTTAACGATATTTTCGGGTATTAGATTGAAGGCTAGCCCGTTTATATCCTTCGTAGGAGCCGTCGGTTATTCCAGGACGGTGCGACAAGCTTTGTGGCTTAACTTTGGATTAACCGAAGGGTCAAGCCAAGCTTGGGGAGACGAAGATCGTAGTACGATCTTCTCGATGATTCCTTGAAGGTTGGGATTTATTACCGCTTGATAGGTACGTTGAGACGGTCATGGTCTTTATCCCGGAAGTGGGCCTTGTTCGAAGATTCCCTACCGGTGGACTCTAGCGTGGGTGTTAGAGTTCAAGATGTAGTCGAAAAGCTCTTAGAAGGTGGTTTCATCAAATCGAGCATTTCTCCGTGGAGTGCTCTTGTCCTATATAAGGAACAAGATGGGACTTTAAGATGAAGTATAAACTACCGTGAGCTACACGGGTTAACCGTGGAAAAAGGGAATACCCTTTGCTAGCTTGTAGGAGTGGTGTCTTCGCGCTTCTTCAGAGTTTCGTGGGTGGTTCCAGTTTTGGTTTCTACAAAGGTATAATCGACTATGTGTTCTAGGACTTGAAGAGTCGGTTTGGCATAGTGGCGCGAGGTAGGATGTTGCAGACTTTGTGTAGCAACATTGAACGTGCCATCGGTTGAAGACCGAGCATCGAGAACCGACAGGCTTCTCCAACTACTTTCGAATTCTATTTGGAAGTGGGAGCAGGCGACTAAGGACTTCGTGTCCGACTTGCTAACTTTAAGGAGATCCTAAGAGATTCGAGGGGTTGCTCATTTTAACGAGTTAACCTATTTTCTCTTAGCGCGGTTGTCCGACGAGTTTTGAGAGCTTCGTGGTCTGGACTAGTTGATTCTTAGAGTGCGATCAAGACCCCGCTTTAGGACCTGAGGACAGGTCCTTTTGAAGGTGGGGAGTTTGTAACATCCCGATCATCCGGCCATACAGGTACGCCTTTACGAGTGAGATAAATGCTCATTTAAATTATTTAGTTACGCGAATTATGTATTTATTTTATTCTTTATGTGATATTCTTGAATTTATTTGACTTAATACTTGATTTTTATTTGAGCCTTATATGAAATATTTGAAAGTTTATGCCCTTCTTGCTCGTTTTTGTTTAATCCGTACGCCTCCGTTCTTATTTTTTATTTTTGTGACTATGTGATATGTATGATTTATATATGTTATGAATGCATTTTTTTATATTCGTTGAATGATTTTGTGTTCGTCTGATACGGTGTTCGAACCATTTTATTTGTTAGGGACTTAAGCGCCTAAACTTGTTTTAGCTCGCCTTGGGTTCCGGAAGGCGTAACTTGAGATCGGGAGTTCGGATTTGAATTCCGGAAGCAACTTCGGACTAGTGACGAAGATAGAAAGCCACAGAATCCAACTTGTAATATTCTAAGCCCGTTTGATCACCCGAATTTTGCCCGAAACGTGACCCATGTGACAGATTTGCGACCCTCGCCCATTTTGCTCATAACCGACCCGTTTCTTATCCGAATTGACCCTTTTTGAACCCATTTAACCCTTATTCAACCCTCCATCTCACTCTCTCTCCCTCATTTCGATTCAGCCCTAGGAAAAGAAGAAAAGAAGCAGAAAATGTAGCAGCAAGGGGAGATGAAGCAAAAGAGAGCAGTCACTATTCACTCTTGCACATTTCTTGCTCGTTCAACCTCCAATCTTCGTCAAATTCGAAAGGTAAGCTCAGAATTTGAACCTCCATCTCCTTGCCTTTCTTTTATGTCATGATTTGTTCATTTTCATCCATTTTTGAGCATGTTTAGAGCTGATACATGAATAGTTATATGATCCTTAGGCCTCCTTCTATGATTATATGAAGCCACGTTTTGTGATAAGTTTATGTATATTAAACCACCATTGATGAATTTCGAAGAAACTTGAAGTTTGAAGATTAAGATGGAATATGATCTCTTGCCTTTAATCTTGTTTCTTTCTTGTGTATGGCATGTATGGCTGTTGTTTTGTGTTGTATTTGTTGCCTTTTTCCTTGCCTTATGTTGCTTGAAGCTGCTGTGGTTGGGGAGCTTTGAAGAAGACAAACAGGGGAGAAATGCAGATTTCCACGAATGCCGCCCGTGGTAGTGGCCTTGACCATTTCCAGGCCTTTTTGGGTTACGGCTGCGGCTGATTTTGTTCCCAGGTTTGAGTTGAAGGTTTCTGGGAGACTGGAGAGGGCGCGACCACCTTTGGGCAGGTTTGGGGTCGCGGTATTTGGAGCCACCTTCGAACTGCTGCTGTTGTTGCATTTCGTTTGTAGTTCGGTTCGTGTTTTCCTTGCTTTTCTTGCTTCTTTCTTACCTCTTTTATGTTAGTAATTTGTTATATTATGTGTCACATGTTATATTATGAATTTATTACGTGAATTCGATGTTTTCATACGTAATATTTGACCTAATATGCTATATATGTCCTTCCACGTGTATGCATAGATCAATGTGACGTTTAATTGCCTCTTATGATATTTTCTTGGTTCTTTTCTTGTATACATGAGTGCCTAACGTGTTGTGTGATGCTATAAGAGTTTCATGAATTTTACGGATTCGTTTAATGTGAAATGCATGCTATATGATTTAATACAACTTAATATGGTATCATATGGCTTAAATGACATCTCATTGCATTCTTTATGCATCTTTAGTATCCATATGCATTTGCCGAGCGTCTAATTGGTACATTTTGGGTCTAAGGTTGTCTTTTGCTAGTTGTTTTGTCCTTAGGTTCGTTCCGTGGGTGACGAGGAGCTCTCTTAGAGGTGTTTGAGTTCATTTCATTCGGTTTGGTCGACAGGGTGAGGTTTTCTTTCTTTTAGTTAAAACGACCTAACAACCCTACCTGTATTTTGAGCTCGCATATGACTTACGTATATATATATATATATATATATGTGTGTGTGTGTGTGTGTGTGTGTGTGATACGTATTCTGAGGGAATTATCCCGTTTTATAATGAAATCATTTAAAAAACGCTTATATATACTTAGATATGTGTGTGATACGTATTTTGAGGGAATTATCCAGTTTTATAATGAAATCATTTGAAAAACGTTTATATATATATATATATATATAAACGAGATTATATGTGAATGTTTTGAAATAGCGAGATTATGACTTTGAAATATAAGTCGGAAAAATTATGAAATTTAAAAAATTGTAAAATTATGACTTATGAATTATGAAATGGGCCCCGGAGAAGTGGTATGTGTTCTCGGGTCAGTCGTGGGGTCGCCGAGCTCTCTCATCAACACGACTCCATTTATGTAGACAGATTTGCCCAACCTCAGGAGGTCGAGGGGAATGCGGTTTCTTGAGAATCGGCGGTTAACCCCCGTCGGGGAGCGGGAAGGATCCCCCAACTCAGCCATTATGATGAGAGTACGAGTTTGAGCAAGCGCTTCCTCATCCCCAACGGAAGAAGGTGGATTGATTATCAACTTGTATGATTTTGTTTTGATTGTGATTATGCAAAGAGCTAGGTGGGTTTGAACTCGTTCTCGCCGAGTTTCTGATTTTGAGTAGGATTGTGGTTTGTGAAACGGGAGTGGATTTATAATTTCTAAAACTTTGTTATTTCGGTCTTTTGGCCCTAAATCTTTTCAATATTTAGTATCACGGGTTAAGATATGTTAGAATGCAAAAACCACGCCCCAGTTCATGAACTCTTTAATTTTGAATATGCTATGATCTTACGTTTGTGACACCTCGTTTTTTCGACAAGCCAGTTATGAAGTCACGAGAGGGTTTTTGACGTTTTAATTTCTCTTTTGATTTGATTATTACGTTGAATTAATTGTTTAAGTGCCCTTCGTGCCCTAATTGTTTAAGTTTTACGTTTTAACGTTCGTATTTAATTTCCTTAACTTGATTTTAATACCCAAATTTAGTGAATACGTGATATACTTGAATTATATGATTCATGAACTTGTTTATGTGTTCATCTTATTCGTTTATACTTGTTCGAATTGGTCGGAGACCATTTCTTTATTTTTGGGATTCGAGGGCCTAGCGAGTTTTAGCGCGCCTCGGATTCTGGAGGCCATATCTTGAGGTCGAGAATTCGGTTTCGAATTTCGGAAGTGGCTCCGGACTCGTAACCAGATTTACAAGCTAAGGATCCTACCTTTTATTTTTCTAAACTCGTTTGGACCCTCGTATTTTGTCCGAACCGAACAGCACGCTCAGATTTGCCACCTTGGAGTGTTTTAGGCATAACTCTTTCAATATTCAACCTTTTGACTTGATTCTTAGCCCCAAATCACCTCAACTCAATATGCTACCACCCTCCCTACACTTATTCTCGGTCAAGGAAAGAAAAGGGAGGAAATTTGTAGCTTTTGTGGAGAGAAGAAACCCATTTCCGCCTCTATTCATCAAGGGAAGAATTGAGCTCCATACTTATCCATTTCTTCTCCAAGTTGAAAGGTGACTATATGATCTTGTTCTCCACCTTTATGTGGTCATTTTAATCCATGAATCTTGGGTTTTGAGTGATCTTTGTTGGAGATATGGACATGTTGTTGAATAGTAAGGGTTTCATGAACTTTTGATGATTTCTTGCAATTCTTTGGAGCTTTTCTTGATTTGAAGCTATGTTCTTGATCTATATGACTTTCCTAATGAATGAGTGTTGAGGTATCTCATGGAAATTGCTTAGAAATCAATCCTCTATGGCTGATCTTTTGAAGAACTTGAAACTTAGGTGTATCTTTTGCCTCCTTACTCTTGATTCGATTTGTTATGGTCTTCTTGCTTGATTGAGGAGTATTTTGTGGTTGTTCTTGGACCTTTGTTTACCATTTTGACGCAGCTTCGATGACTCCATGTTGCTGCTGTTGTTGAGTTGGATTTGCAGGGGAGAACAGGGCTGCTCTTCACGAGGAAGAAGTAGTCTGGTGCGAGTAACGGCCCTTAAGGCGTTTGTTCCTTTTGGAGGTAATGCCCGTTACCTCCTCTAGCCTTGGAGAACTCTTGCTCCTGCCCTGAGTAACGGGGGTTACTACCTATGATCACGGGCAGCGGTAACAGCTGTTAACTGTGCAGGAAATGCACCTGTACCAGTTAACGGGCGTTAACAGTTTTATGCATGCTTGGGGCTAACGGGCGTTAGCAGTTTTATGCATGCTTGGGGCTAACGCCCGTTAGCCCCTACCTTGTATGCGCATGTGATTTTTCTTCCTTCTTTGCTTCTTATGCTCGTTTGTTTTGCATTTTTATGACTGGTACGCATTATATACGTGTTATACTATATGTTATATGCAATGTATTACATTTATGTCTTCCTTTGATACGTGATTTCCGAGTTATGAACTATATGCTTTAAGTGATACGTATATGACTCGTATTTGCATCCACTTGCATTCGTATGCATTGCCGTGCATCTAATTGGTTCATGATCGAGTATAAGTCATGAGTTCGTGTTTGTTTGTCTCAGATTTGAGTTCAAGAGGTGTTGGTTCCACCATTTAGCTTCTTGTTGGTTGTCAACGCTCATCCGTGGGTACTTTTGGTAAAAGGTGAGGTTTAGGTTTGTTTTCTTTTTAGTTAATACGACCTACAACCCTATGTGCTCATTTTGAAGGCCGCATGTGACTATACTATTATATTGATATAATAGATACGTGCTTATAAGATACGTTTATGATCTTGTCATAAGATTAAATGTTTTGAACTATATGTACGAGCATATGTGAGATTGAAAATGTTTTGCAACAAGGTTATGCTCCAAATCGTGTGTATTCCATCTAGCTATGGATTAGGATGACACGGAGAGGTACGTCTATAGCATATGCTGAGTTCCAAGGTAAGGTATGGTCCAATAAGGTATGTAAGTTATAATTTGACAAGTATGAGATGTAACGAGTTCTGGTATGTTATATTCTTTTCAGATTGGTCGGGCCCAGGGAATTGTGGGTAAGGACACCTGGGACGGCAAGGGCAGTCGGGTTAATCTTGTGCACGATTCCCATTTGAAGTACTTACGCGCGACTCTTGGAGGTTGAGGAGGCGTGGTACTTCAAGCACAATGTCGGTTAGCTACCCCTTGTGCAGTGGTAAGAGTAGTAAGGGTTTGCTCCATGAGCTACATGTTGTTGGGGTTGGATTGATTTACGATTTATGTTTTCTGTTTTAATATGCATGTTAATAATTGGGGAGTTAGAGTAAGACCCATACTCGCCGGGTATAAGAATTTAATACGTTATGTTGATTATGAAACGGGATAGGAGCTTTATCTTATGTTATGATACGATCACGTTAAGTTTGCTTTATTTTGTTAAGTATAAGTACAAGTTTGTTTCGAAAATCATTTTGGTATGTAAAACCCTATCCCGGTTCATAGTCTTTTGTTTATTACGTGCTTTGCTCTATATATATATGTGTGTGGGTGTGCGTTAGCCCCCTCACTCAGTCGGTGGACTGACCCTCTCCTTTCAACTTTTCAATTTGCAGGTCTTGGTTCGTGCTAGGCGGAGTCGTGAGTCGGTCGGGTTCGAGTCACCTAGTTCGAGTTACATTTTCACATGCATTCGGTCACACTTTGTATAAGATTTATATATGTTGATGAATTATGTATGAATATTAAGAACTCTTGTTTAATGTATTTATTCGGGACAGGCTTCTAGGGATAGTTGAACCCGTTTTTGTGGATTTATCTTCTTGAATTTTAATTTATGCTTCCGCTTCCTTATTGTTTTGCACGCTCTGGTCCTGTTTTAGCTCCGTCTGGCTTAGCGAGTGTGTGTAGGTTCCCGTTCGCTTAGTCTTAGGCTCATGTATGGATTTCTATTTCATATGTGGGTTCGAGGCTAGGTGCAAGGGATGTGGTGGCTCGTCGCTCCGGGCGCTACAACGTTTATGTACATGTGTGTGTGTTAGCCCCCCACTAGTCTTTATGACTGACCCCTCCTCGTTGTTTTCTTTTTCCCCTTTGGTTCTTTGAGTTGCAGGTGTAGGTCTCCAGTTCGAGCTAGGCGGCACTATTTTATTTTCGAGTTGTTCGACTCTTAGGGGAGTCTTTTGCATACCGTGCATCGTTATTTATGAATTTCGGAATTATGTATAAGATATGTTTTAATTTGCGAACTTTGCAACTTATATGAATTTAATTTGGCCCGGGTTGGGCATGGCATGTATAAATTGATTATTTTATGCCTATTATGAAAGCATATATGTTTGTTTATTTGAATCGTGGAGCTTCCGCATGTGATGTTTGGTTTGATTGCGCACTCTGATTTAGGGTCTAAACCGCCTAGCATATGAGAGATTTTGTTTGTCTCCCTTCGTCGTAGTTTGACACATGTGCGGAGTTCCCATTTCGTTACACGTCTTGGGCTATGGTGCGGGGGATGTAGTGCTCTGTGCTCCGGGGTGCTACAATACATCATTACCGGTTCTTCAAGTCCTCGAACAAAGAGTGGGATAAGTCTTGTGACCTTAAACTTCTAAGAAGTCGTTTACTTTCCCAGGAAAGGTTTTAGGCAAATAAGATAATGGAGGTTTTTTCAATGGATTAACAGAAGATTATCTATTGTTTACCTTTAAAGATAAATATCATGTTTTCTTGAATTAGTCATTTACTTTACATGTGAAGATAATTACTTTAACTAGTAATTTTACCAAAATAGCCATATAATAATCTCATTTAATATATAATTTTTTTAAATTATTTTTCCTTGTTTTAACGATCATTGGTATACACATTATACATTTTTCTTCTTCTAAATTCCACGGGCAATAAACTATCATTAATCATTATTAAACAAATTTGAATCACATTACATTAATTGAGTGCAAGTTTTTAAATTAATTTTTATAAATAATAGCAATTAATTATGATTATTAATTAATAAAAAATTATAGATAATAGTAATTACCGATACTTAGCTATTAATAGTAAATTATTTATTTTTCATTTTTTGCTACTTAGCTATTAATTTTAAATTTTTGTGAATGTTATATCGACAAAATATAAAATATTCCTAGTATAAACATCAATACAATCATAGTAGAAAATATAATTTTTTTATTAATATGTTGAATTTAAAAAAAAAACTAACATTCAATAATAAAATGAAACATAAAGATCTAACTTATTGTGACCAAGAAAATAAAAAAGTGAACTTATTTAGCTAGAATCAGTTTGCGCCTCTATCAATTTCAATTATTTCATTATTCACCATTGGTATGTCGGCATCCCCGTCAGCATCACTGTTCTCGTCACTGGAAATCTCAATTATTTCAAACAAATTGGATTCTTCTTCCTGAAAAATCCCCTCAAATATTCCAACTAGAGCATCCCATCGAGGATCTCCTTCAAAGTAATAGGCTCTTGCAATTGGAAAATCCTATTATATTTTTGAATTATTAATAAAAGCATATCGTAAAAAATATATTCAATAAGAAATAGTGGGAAAAGTTACCTTAATTATGTTCTCCCAATCATCGGGTCGTGCGACAAAAGAGTTACTCTGTTCATCCCATATTACACATGACAATTAATGTAATTTAGTAACACAAGCATAACGCTTTCTTAATTTACGGAGTCTAAACTGACACTCCTTAAAGTCGAACTTAATTCAGTACACTAGAGCACCTTATTACGGCATTCAGTACATTATTGAAATAACGACTTACTGTCCTTCTGGATCTACTAAAACTCTTCTTAACCACACGTACTTTCTCGTGGTGAGACAAAACACTTAAGAACAATACAACTTGCTCAGGTATAGATACGCCTCTAGTAACCTTCGAAAAGCATTTCTACCTAATCTCAAAAGATGAATACAGTCTTGTTCTTTATCATAAATTAGGCCACTTAAATGCTCAATTTGAGATGGAATCCTACTCAACACACTGCAAGTATCACGTCTAGTCCTGTTCCTATGACAGAGTCTATCGTTACGCCTCCTTAGAACAACCAAGAAAAAGAAGTGAATACACATGATTTGAATCCGCAGACATTCCAATACGACTACGGCCTCGGCTTTAAGTGATTCAACCTACATTTTCTATGCAAAATACATTTTTTATAAGTATTAAAATAAAAAGTAATAACTATTGACAACACATAGAGATGTACAATAACAACTGATTAGTTTGTACTCAAATATTCTCTGGACAGTTCAGCACTCCAGTTCCAGTATAAAGCCAAATTGGTCAAGCGTCTCGAGACATCAAAAGATGATATCGAACATAATGTATTTTATACATTTGGTAATGAATTGGAAATCAGTAACATTTAAACTATTATAAGTGAGGTTTAATGAAAATTGGCTCATTTTATCAATAGGAAATAGCTATTGGCCACACGTAGAGGAGCTCCATACAACCAATTTATACAAGAAAACTTTTGCTTGGAAGCCTGAATTTGCTAGGATCACAAAACTGTAAGACTTCCGCACTTATTTGAACAAATAGTTCTCGAGATTTCATGGGAGTACAGGCCTCAAGAACACAACTTTTCAACACAATCATTACATGAATAGCAGGTCCTATAAAACACATGATGCTGAATTTAGCAATACCATTCTTTGGAAAACAAAATCACTGAGTTCAAGATTTCAAACTAAGATAGATAATTTACAGAAAATAAGCACCATCTAGAAGTTCTAGTGTTTGACAAATATCATCAAATATTAACATTCATATAAAGAGACTCAAGGCAAAATCTGCTCTTATCGTAGGCCTTCATTCTTAGATTTGGCATCTATACAACTGACTGAAATATATGTTCATGAAGTATGCCGGAGGGTTGAAGCGACACAAGAAATACAATAGCTTGAGGCATATTTAGTAAACTAAGTTAAGATCGAACTCCAATTTGGGATGAGAAGTGGATGAATTTTTTACCTTCTTGCTGGGATTCAGATAATGGAGAGATTTCACAGCAACAATCCGGGAACGAATCACTAATTTGCACAATGATTCTTCTCCTCTGATGAATTTTGAGCTCTGTTTCGTGGGAATTCTAGGGCTCTGCGTCGTGGGTATAATCTAGATGATTTCTGGCTTCCGTGGCAGACGTGAGAAAACAAGTTATCATATTTCTTTTTTTTTAATAAATAATAATGGCAAAAATTTGTAAATAAATCAAAATTTTGTGTAAATAAGTAAATTACCAATACCGATAAAAATCATGTTTTCCCAAACACGGCATTTTGCCATGTGAAAGAAAACCAACAAAATCTTCTCTATCCTACGGGCCGAAGAGATTTTGGCAGAAAAACCAGCATGAAAAATAAATGACAGATTTTGAGAGTTAATTAATTTTATCTGTTAGATTATGTAAAAGTAAACGAACTCTAAAGGTGTAAACTACTCTCCTCTGAAAGCCACGCGTAACCAAAGCCTTCCTTAGTGCCTCGATTGTAATAGAGTAGTTTTGAGTACCCTCGGGTAAGCAAAGCCAATACCGAAGGCAACTCTTTCTTCAAACACCTCTTCCCACTCAAACCGTGCCTCTTCTTTATCGTCATGTCAATGGGATGGCCGCCTATAGAAAGAAGATTCTCCTCTCTAATCCCGATAACAATTGAGACTTATTCTCTGGGGCAATTCTCGGTTCTTCTACCCGAGCACGTAGTCGATAATACCCTTGTTAAACCCAATTTGGCATAGACCACTGAACTTCGGAGAACTTGAACAACTCCTCGAAGCGAGCAAAGATATTTATCTTCCATAGTTAATCTGTGTAGCTCACGGTAGTTTATACTCATCCTAAGTCCCATCTTCTCCATAGATAGGACTAAGCACTCCACGAAGAAGTACTCAAATGGATGAAATTACCTTCTAAGAGCTCATCAACTACATCTTAAGCTCCAACATCCTTGCTAGAGCCATCCGGTAGGGAATCTTTAAACAAGGTCCAATTTCGGGATAAAGACCACGACAACCTTAATGTCCCTATCGGGGGGTAACGGATTCAAACCTTCAAGGAAACACCAAGATAGCCTTACTCCGATCTTTGTATCCTCAAGCTTGGCTCCATCCCTCTATTACCCTAAAGGTAAGCCACAAATCTTGTCGCACCATCCCAGAATAAGCAACCACTTCGACGAAGGATACAAATGGGTTAGCCTTCAATCTATTACTCGAAAATATCGTTGAGCCAAAATGGACCTCCTAAAAGCAACCACCAACGCAACGTGGCGCTCGAACACGCAACCCACGCCTAAGGTAGCTCTGTACCACAACAAGTCTTCAAGAAAAGCCACCGGACAAGCTCGGCCCTCACAACTCACCAAGTACTCTCAGGCACTCACCTTACCAAACTCTCTCAAAGAAGAGAGTTCCCACAAAAGAGGACAACAAACGCCAGTAACAAACAACACCGAAACCAATAAAAGAAGGTAATCACATAAATGGGTTTCCTCGAGATTAAATATGCCTGTATGAGATGCCATGAATGCTTCGTGTACCTTTTACCATGATGGAAATGTCGAGTTCAGTGCCAACTTCTTTGCTTTCCAAAGTATCATCTTGTACTTGAAACGGGATCTTGAAGTCACGGTGCTTGGTGGTCTCAAACTCTTGTAGTTCGGGTAACCGCTCACTAAAATCCCAATTTCCACACTTGAAGCATCCTTCCAATTCTTCTATATGATTTGGACCTCAGCAAAAGAGCATCGAATCGATTCTGGTGGGGGAGGCATCGATCCCATCTTCGATAGCAAAATCTTCTTATTCTTGATATGGTTGACATCTTCAAGTTCTTAGAAATTTTTCCTTGTAAATTCGGATCTTTCTCTTACACTCAAACTCAAACCAGGTTATTATCCCAAGTAAGGAGTGTGAGATTTAAACCATTATTTATTTATTTCCACTTGAACCACATCCCTTATTTTCTCGAACTATACATGCACTATTGAACTTAAAAAGCTTTTTGAATTCCCATGTCTATTCCATTATAATAATTTCGGACTTCAGAGCAATTGTCGCCTTTTCCCAATTCATTCAAACCCCAATATAAAGTCACCCATAAATTCCAATTCTTGTTCATAAACTAGGAATTCTTGAGATCTTCCTTCCATTACACTTGAATAGCTGTGTTTGTGTCAAATCTCTCAAACAAATTTCCTCCCAATTTCGACTTCACTTTTTTAAACCATCTTGAAACCCTATCTTGATTTAAAGGAGAACTAAATTTCCCCAAGTAAATCTTCACAAACCACAAAGTCTCGGACAACCATTCTTAAACTTGACATCTTCACCACTAAACCACTTCGGAAGACCAAAATTCTCTAAACCTCTAGTAGACTGAAGCAACTTGTTTTCCCTTATCCTTTTCCCGGTGATATTTGTTGATATTGAGAAAATATTCTAAAATAACATATAATTTCCAAGAAATATCGATGTATGCGGGGTTTTGGTGCATGTTCATGTGCACAATTAATACAATTAATAACTAATAATTCACATAATTGATGTAGTGAATGCAAACAAACACATAATCCTAAGCCGAACGACATAGACAGACTCGAGATGACTCAAGAGCTCCGGTTTTGCAACCAAGAGCTCTGATACCACTTTAGGATGTAGCACCCCGGAACGGAGAGCACTACATCCCCCGCACCATAACCTGACACGTGTAACGAAATAAAGACTTCACACACACATCAAGCTATGGCAAACGGGTGACAAATAAAATCATACCTAAGCTAGGCGGTCTAGACCCTAATACAGATTGCGCAAAATAATCAAATAAAATACAGAAGCACCAGGATTTCAAACATACCAACATAAATGCTTTGATATTAGGAAAACAATAAAACAAATTATACATACCATGCCCAAGTTGGGCCGAAATAATTCATACAAGTTCCAAAATCCGAATTCTAAAACATATCTTATACAAAATTCTAATACCGAAAGTAAAGATGCGAGGTATGCTAAGGACTCTACTAAAGACTCGAACAACCCAAAATAAAAGACCGCCGCCTAGCTCGAACTGAAGACTTGCACCTGCACCTGCACCTGCAACTCAAGAGACAAAAGGGTAAAAAGAAAACAACGAGGAGGGGTCAGTCCTAAAGACTGGTGAGGGGACTAACACACTCACACTTACATATACATAAGAGCAGAGCATATTCAAAGTAGGAAAATTCATGAACCGGGGTATGGTTTTTGCAAGACAAAACAGTTTATCCCGTGGTACTGTATATAAAGAAAAAGGTTTAAGGCCGAAGGCCAAAATCAACAAATTTTAGTAATTAGAAGTCCATTCCCGTTTCACGAATCAAGTTCATAATCATAATCACACAAATCGACGAGTACGAGTCCTTGACCAACCTAACTCCATTCATATTCAAAATCATAATTCAAACAAAATAAAGTCAAACACACATACCTCTTGTCCGGGTGATGGAAGGGTGTATACTCCCCTAACCATCGGTTCTTGATATGTCAGGGTCGTGAGTTTCATTACGCTCACGCCCAAAGATTCCATCCCCCACTAACCTCCTAGTGGGTTCCGGGTTGATCCTTTAAGTTAGAGACAGTACTTGGGAGTGACCCGACGGCCCAACACCGTCCCGGGGCTCCTTTGCACAAATCTCTGGGGCCCAGTTCCAACTTACATAATTCAAAATTCATAATTTTCAAATATACCTTAAATATATATAAAAACGTTTTCAAAAGTGTTTCATAACAAAAAGGCCAGTTCCTACAAAATACATACCAAACACGTATCTAAATATATATATATATATATATATATATATATATATATATATACGTAAGTCCAATGCGAGCTTAAAACACATGAAGGGTTGTAGGTCATATTAACTAAAAGAAAGAAAACGTCACCTTGTCGACCAAACCGAACGAAGCGAACCAAACGACACCTAATGCATCACCTCCATACCCACGGGATGAACTTCTAAACAAAACAAAGAACAAAAGACATACTTAGACTTAATATGAACCAAATAGACACTCGGCTAATGCATATGGATGCATATGATGCAATGCACTTCACATATTTTAAAACTTTGGCATATCAGAGAAAATATCATACTATCGTATCAATGACACATAAATTAAAGTCATATCATATCAAATAAACTTATAATACATCGTATCATAGCATATCATAATCATATATGAGATTAAGACACATAAGGGAAGCAACGGATACAAAAGTAGCAACAAGAGTTAACATTTTGGGCATATAGATTCATACACGTATACAAAGGCCGAAAGTACGTAACCGGCACATAAAGCAACACAAAACGCATTAAATAAACATCTAATATCTGACATTACATCATACCTCATGCATCAATATGTTTATTCCACATAAGCAAGGCAAAACAGCAAGGAGATTTCACACATACCATTCAAACATTCATGCATACTAGTTAACATCTTAGGATCATAATTAGGAAGGAAGAAATCAAATAAAATCAAGAACGAAGTAAGAAAAGCAAGCAAACATCACACAACGTCACAATGGAGCAAAGAAATGGCCCCGTAAATACACCCACGTAGCAGCCATGAACTGGCTGCAAGAGGGGCTGACACGGGTGTGTCTCCCTTTTAGAACAAAGGGAGACATGGGGGTGCTGGACTTCAGGAGCTCTAGCACCCAAGGTGACACCCTCGTGTCCAAAAAGTAACACGAACGTGTCAACTCACGAAGGAGTTACGCCTTCTTCGAACCTTAGCTGAAAAACAGGGGAAAAAGCTAGCCAAAACAGGGCAACATCAAACATACATATATACACATAATATAGGTCAAAATCATGAAGAAAACCACACAAAATTCGCATTCAAAAAGCTCAAACCCGAACAGCAACAAGGAAGAAAGAGTGCAGATTCATATACTCAAGTTTAGGGTTCAAAAACACAATATTTCTTCAAGGCCATCGATGGTGATTCAATCATACCTCAACTACCACGAATTAGGGACAAATAAATGAAGTCATGGAGCTTAAATGATCAGTTAACAAGCATCAATTTATCACAAACTTCATGCTACAACAAGGATTCAAGAATTAACTCTAACCCTCACTATTCATCAAATCAGCCATTGCATGCTCAAATGATCATGAAAATCAGCAAGTAGACACATAAAAGAAACAGGAGGAGATGGAGAACACAAATCTGGACTTACCTTTCAAATTTGAGGCGAATCGGAGGTGTGAGGGGCTCGAAATGGCAAAAATAAATAGTGTTATTTATCTCTTCTCTTGGAGCTCGGTTTTGCAGCAACTTTTCCCCTCTCTTTTGTGGCTTGGAAGAAATGGGGCTGATGTAGGGTGATATTTGAGTGAGTTATTGGGGTGTGGGCCCAAGTTTCATATGTTTTGGTCAAATATTGGGGGAGATATGGCTATTTTAGTGCATGGTGGTCAGAAACGTACGTGAGGCTCGTTACGGGTAAAATACGGGGGTGTAAACGGGTTTAGAAAAATACAAGGTTAGGTTCTTTGGCTTCCATTCTTCATTATGAGCCAGACACTTCTTCCGAAATTCGAATCCGAAGTCCCGACCTCATGTTACGCCTTCCGGAACAAAAGGTGCGCTAAAACGAGTTAGGCCCTAGGGTCCCTTAACAAAAAAAAAAAAAACGGTTCAAGAACCATAACAAACAAACTTAAAAACATAAAAAGAGCACATAAACAAGTTCATAACACATATCACACCTTTCATCCCACTCATAACTTACCTTCTTCTATGTCAATCGAGTCAACAGGACTGCAATCTTAAAGAAATCCTTCACAAACCTTCTATAATAACCCGCTAACCCAAGGAAACTTCTCACCTCGGAGGCATTTCTCGGCCTCTCCCACTGTGACACAGTCTCAACCTTCGATGGATCAATTTCAATTCCAATGCTTGAGATGATGTGACTCTGTCGATCTAAAACTCGTACTTGCTAAACTTAGCATAAAGCTTGTGCTCTCTCACAGTCTCCAAGACAATCCGAAGATGTTGTGCGTGCTACTCATCGGACCCCGAATACACCAAGATATCGTCTATAAAGATCACCACGAACATGCCAAGAAATGGTCTAAACACTCGGTGCATCATGTCCATGAACACAGCAGGGGCGTTAGTCAACCTGAACGACATAACCACAAACTCGTAATGCCCATACCGAGTATTAAACCCGGTCTTAGGGATATCCTTCTCCCTAATCCATAACTGATAGTAACCCTGTCTCAAATCCAACTTAGAATACACTCGAGAACCCTGCAAGTGATCAAACAATTCCTCGATAAGAGGCAACGGGTACTTGTTCTTCACTGTCATCCTATTCAACTCACGGTAGTCTATGCACATCTGTAACGTTCCGTCTTTCTTCTTCACAAACAGAAGGGGAGCACCCCATAGAGAAATGCTCGGATGGATATAACCACTCGCCAAAAGCTCATTAATCTGCGACTTCAGTTCCTTCAACTCAGCAGGAGCCATCCTGTAGGGCATCTTCGAAAACGGCTCAGCTCCGAGATAGAGGTCTACTACAAACTCGATGTCCCTATCGGGTGGTAAGGACCTCAAACTCTCAGGGAACACCTCGAGAAAGTCTCGTACGACCTCAGTCTCCTCGCGTTTGGCCTGATCCTTCGGTTTATTAAGAAGGTAAGCCACAAAACCTGTCGTACCATACCGGATGAGCTTACTAGCCTCAACAAAGCACACAAATAGACTTGCCTTCAACCTCTCACCCGTAAACACAATTGTACCCAAAGAAACCCTCTTCCCATGGCAATCCATCACTGTACAGTGTCTGTAAAGCCAATCCATCCTAAGAATTGCTCCATACCTCTTCATCGGCATCTCTATCAAATTAGCTGGAAAGACTCGGCCCTCAAAACTCACCGGGCACTCATGAAACACTCGGTCCGTCTCTAAGATCCCCCCCCCCAAAGGGGAACTCACCACATACACATGCATAGATAGCTCAGCAATCGAAGGCAAAGAAGCAACAACATCCCGGGAAATAAAAGAATGTGTAGCCCCGGGATCAAATAATGCATGTAGTGATATGCCATGTATATATATTGTAGCTTCCACCATGACATTCTGATCAACCTCTGTTGTTTCCTCCTCTCTATCAAGAAAATATACACGAGCCTGAATAGTTGGCCTCTTCTTTGGATAGGTCTCCACCTTGTGATCAGCAGACCCACACACCAAGCATCTGCCTAAATACCTCCAACACTTCTCTAATGGATGAGGGCCCTGACAGTGAGAGCAACTGGCCTGAGCTGGGGCCGGTAAAGGTGGAGGTGCTGCAGTAGCTCGGGGCTTCTTATTGAGAAAGCCCTGTGGTCGAAAAGTAGAAACGGGGGTAGTAGTAACAATGGGTCTCTTGCCTGAACCGGAGCCCAAACCAGAACCAGAAGAGAAAGATGAAGGCTTCAGCCTCGCCCTCTGAGCCTCAACCTAAACTGCCCTCTGACTAACCTGATCCCAAGTACCCACATCTGCAGCCTGAAGTGCCATCTGAATATTCTCTCTAAGCCCATGAAGAAAGTGACGGGTTTTGTGCCTGTCGATATCAGTGATATGGGTAGCATACGGTGCAAGCCTCTCGAACTCCAGAACATACTCCTCCACTGTCCTAGATCCCTACTTCAACTCCATAAACTCCTGAAGTCGGTGCTCCTGTGTGCTAGCAGGAATGTACTTCTTCTAGAAATCATGCACAAAAGTTTCCCAGTTAAACTCCTCTCCACTCCTCTCCAACCTGGAACGAACACCCTTGAGCCAATTGGCTGCCTGCCCTGGAATGAAACGAGAAGTGCAAACAGTCTTATCCTGAGAACTGCTTGAGCAAATCTCCCAAATACCACTGATCTCAGCTAACCACTCCTCAGTCTTGATATCATCTCCTCCAAACCACTTAGCAGGGTTGTTGTTCCGGAACTCCATATACATAGCTAAGATAGCCCCATTCTGACCATCAACGGGTGCGGTCTGTTGCATCTGATTCTGTTGCAACAGATTGAGAAGTGCCTGAACAATGTTCTCCGCGTTCAGTGGGGGTGGCGGAGGCGGATTCGGTGCATCTGGGGAAATCTCTCGATCACGGCGTCTATGAGGCATCCTGAAATTCAAAGATTCAAGTAATATGGATGCATGCGGATTAGTACATGTTTATGTATACAAGTATTAGAATTAAGCAAGTATTCAAGCAAATGAGTCATATAACCACATTATTCTATGTCGTACAATCTAGACAGACTCAGCACGACTCCAAAGCTCGGTTTTGCAACCTAGAGCTCTGATACCACTTAAGGACGTAGCACCCCAGACGGAAGATACCACATCCCCGCACTAGGACCCAGACCCAGTCATCAAATAGGAAGTCCATGCCCGAATCCAAATCATAGCGAACAGGAGACCAACTTACACTCTAGGCTAAGCGGAACTAACTCAACAAACTCAGAGCGCGAAAGCAAACCAAACAATCATTAACAAATAGCGAAAGCGAAAACACCAACATACAAAACAAGTGACGAGTTCAACTAACATAGATACCTAGTCCCGAATATCAAATCATACATAACAGGTGACGGTTCAACTAGCATAGATACCTAGTCCCGAATATCAAATCATCATAAGATAATAAAATAACATAAGTATCAGCAGAGTATCTAATAACTTCCAAGTGCTAGCATACTGACCCCACACTGGTTTAAATCTAAGTAGAACATAAAACATAATCTCCAAGTGTGAAACATAAATACATAACATAAATAGAGTATGCAACAAATGCATCCTAACACCACTAGACTGACAAGTGTGACTCAGAAGACTCACTTCCGCCTAGCTCAAGCCAAAAGAACCTGCAACTAAAAGATAAAACGAGGGGTCAGTCAACTGATTGAGCGAGGGGGCTAACGCACACCTACATACTAAATATATATACAGAACATAACACATAATAGAAGGGTGGACTCATGAACCGGGTATAAGGGTTTACACAACAAAGCATTTGAAAACAAACTTATATTTATACTTAGAAAAATATTTTCAGAAACCTTATTCCGATTTATGATTCCCAGAACAGATCATATCATATGCTCGGCGAGTACGAGCTTCCAGCCTTTACTCCTCATAACAGAACAAAGCGAAAATACAGAAATAAATCCCTCATCAACTCCAATGATGGAGGAGCCACGCGTTAGCCCTAACCATCCAAAACAGACATACTCACAAAGGGGTAGCGAACCCACAAGTGCCCTCCCCGACTGTACACCGAAGGCTCAAGATATCATTCCTCCCCTATCTCCCTGACTCGCGCAATGATATCTTAAATTGAACTATGTACAGGTTTATCCCCGGCGGCCCTAACTATAATGGTCCTTCCCATCTTTGGTGCTGACATCAGCCCTGGCTGGGAAGGGCCGTTCTGGGCTCAAAGCCTAAATGGTAACGGCTATTCCGGCCCAATCTGGGTATCGGTCCAGTGCAGAATCGTGACAACTTCGGGAAAAACACATTAATGTCCAACAATGGCGGATTCCACCCAAAAACAACCACCAAAATTCCACGAAATTCATACATATCAACACATAAATCATACTTATCATCTATCCTAGCTCAAGATCTCAAGATATCATCAAGCAAGGCAAGAATCATCAAGTTGGGTCTAAAGTTCATATTTCTCAAAATTTCACCAAATCATTTCAAATAATCAGTTTCATACCACGATTAATGGATAGAATTAAAGTTCACATCAAGGGAAATTCTTTTCTTACCTTAGCTCTTGAATTGCTGAAGAAATGAGGGAGATATGAGCTCTTGAAATGGTGAGAAAAGCCTTAGATCTTCATCCATCTTTGAATCTCTCTATGGATGATATATCTTGTGTGAAATGAAGTTTGAAATGAAGCTAGGCTAGGGTTTCCAAGATATAATATAATGCTAAAGGCTTTATTAGGATTTGGTCTCAAATAAATGAGTTCCGGCCTAATAAGGTCCAATCGGCTTCTGAAAAATATGAAATAAATTCCATTGAATCCGAATTACCAAATCGAGTCCAATGGTGGTGTCAGAATTCGAATTCGAATTCCCGATCTCACATCGGTTCCAAACACACCCAAATTTACCTAATTTAAATTAGGCCCAAAAATTGCAAATAGGCCCAAGTCCTATTTTGCAATCAACTCCAACATTCAAATTAAATTCATGCAAGGTATAAATCATGTCAAATCATAAAATTCCAAGTATTCACTTACGTGAATTTAAATCACATAATTCAATTGTATTGGAAATTAAGACACTTAACAAAGATGCAAACCACGTAAATGCATAAGTAAACACTCTCGTGACGTCATACCTGTACGGACGATCGGACGGGGTATCACAATTTTTAGTTACATTGAGTAATATTTGTTTTGAACTTTAATACACAAGATATTTTTTTACAATCACTTGGTGGATTGAGTGTCCCGTGAAACAAAGTATTTTAACAAGTAGCCCCTTGATTACTAAAACATGATTAATGGCACAATTTCCATTAAAATATTAATAATTCGTTCCATTTATGTTTATTATAGCTTAGAAAAGTTAATTTTTTAAGATATTGACTTTAATCGTTTATGCGATTAGGTTTGTCACTTAAGCAATTTAGTTGAAATAAAAGAATCATTTAAGCGATTGGGTTTGTCGCTCAAGCGATTTAGATGAAAATACAACGTTTATTTAAGCGATTGGGTTTTTTTTCATTGAAATTGTTCTGCTGAACTAATTTTCTGGACATTATGTGAATCAATTTTTGTTTCCTAAATGTTGTTACTTTGTTCCCATTGCCCAGGAGGGCAAACATTTGTATTTGAAAAAAAAAAAAATTGGTGCAAACATTTGTAGTTGAATTTTGGTTATATAGGTAGTAACAAAAGTTGATATCAGAAGTGGGTTTGTCATATTATATTTGCACCAAATGAAATCCAGCCCCACAAACAAAAAAAATGGTGTTGGGTGTGGGTTTGAATATTCTTAAATGAAATTTTATATTTCTCTTGTCTTTTTCCATCATAAAATCTTGAAAACTAAAAAATAATTTTTTTTTGTAACATTACTATATGTGGGGAAGAAAGCTTAACATGGCTATTATTGCTGCTAAACATTATTAGTGTTATTTTTAAAATGGTAACATACATATAAAATGATTCATATTTTAAATGGTTGGTATTGTTGCTACAGTTAAGCATGGATAATATTAGTCGGAATATGCATATTAGAGAGTTCAGTGATGATCTAGTTGTCTCCTACAAAAAGAAGCTATCGAAGTTGTGCCTGTTGAAGAAAACTTTGAGGAAGATGCTAGACATTATCAACATTTGAGTGACTTAGAAATTGATGAAGAAATGGTTGCTGAGTTTATAGAGTAGATAGCTGAGAATAAAAGAAAGCAAAGATAAGTTGATGCTAAGAGAAAGAGAAAGATGATGGAGGATGCAGACTCTGATGATAGTAACTACTTGTAACGCCCGAGCGCGTGACGCCATATCCCCCCACACTCAGATCCGACCCGCATATGAAATTGGCGATCCATACACGTGCCAGATCAGAGCGAACGGGGACACAATTCACTCACTATACTAGGCGGGAGCTAACCTTCGAAACCAAATACCCAAAAAAAAAAAAAAACAAGTTCAGGCTAAACAAACATAAGCGGAAGCATGATCATATACATGGCATAAGTAGTGAGCTCACAAGCTCTCATAATTGAATATTTCCATTAAATAGCCAAAACGGCCTGCAATTTAAACAATAAGCGCTCATTCATCATGAACAACAATTTAATGACATGAATGTAAGTGCGGAAGGAAAGGTAGACACGACTCCAAAACTTTACTGACTCGAATTCCCGCCTTGCACTCCAAAACCTGCAAAAGAAACTAAAAACAAACCGGGTTCAGTCTTTAAGAGACTATAAAACGGGGCTTAATACAACAATAATACAAAAATTAAACACCCACACAAGCAAGTTATAATCCCGTGCGAGGTTTTGAAACATTTCGCAAGTGGATGAAAACAAAGAAAACAACGCTCAGGATTACAACAATTAATTTCATTCGTTCATTCATTAGGTCATTACCTGTGTCCGACGAGTGGGCGAATTCTACAACCTTCTCCTCGTGTGTGCATTAATCATTGATTCATTCATTAGGGATCACACAACATTCATTTATAATCATTCACAATCATTCATACATTATCATTCATTCATAACCATTTATTGCATAAGCAATTACTCCTTTTCCCTCCGGTTGGAAACGCGTCCTTGGGTGAGGTATACCTTCCCACCCAATGATATTGTCCGCCTAGCTACCGTGTACCGACCCACCAGGGTTCTTGTCCCCGCTGATGTGTACCATCCGACGGGACGCATCCGCTATTCATTACGGCTAGTGGGGTCCATGAAGCCCCAAAAGCCTCAGCTCTCATTCCCCGCTAATCTCCTAGCGAGGGCTGGTATCACCGCAGTTTGGTCGAAACTAGTGCAGGGAATCCCCGTCAGCCCTTGCTTCCCCGGTTAGTCACGTACACTAAGTCCCAGGGCCCCCATTCATTGTCATCAAACAATTCTCGCCAAAACATTGGGTAAGGATTCATTAAAAGAAAAGGGGTTTTACGTTCACAATCATTTACTCTAGAAAAGACTCGATATATACATATAATAAGTTGGCTTAAAACTTTCACATTGGGTATATATATTGGGTTAAATTTATCTAATAGAAGAGAAACCCACCTGGCTACACCTTACCAAACAAGACCAAGAAGAACAAGAAGACTTGAAGATAGCCTATGAACCCGACACGTCTCCCCCTGGAGAAAACTGTACAAAATGATAATACAGTGCGTTAGTGAGACTCAAGACTCCGAATGAACCAAATATGACATACGGCTATGCATAAGAAATAATAATATGCTATGAGGATGTTCACGTGCACAATTAATGCCACTTAGACACGTAAATGAGTAATTCATTCATTATAAGAGTAAATCATGTCCATTCATTATCATTTGTTCATCCAATATCGTTCGTTTGTTCAATATTCAATGAATAATACATCTTAATACATGTTATAATGCATAAAGATCACGTTTGAATTTAAGGAATCAATTAAAGTTCATAAAGAATACAAGGGTTGCAAGGAAGGTCATAATATAACACTTAACATTCATGCATAAAAGTCACGTTTATACTTCGTAAATCAGGCCATAAAATTCATAAGAATATTATAACACATATTCAATAAGTTCTCACATCAAGGATACAATTTTTAAGCATAATAGATCAATTAAATCATATACGGAAGTCAACGGAGTGAAAGGAACACAAGGAAGTTGATTTCGGTAAAAGTTGACAGTTTTCAGAAACGCGCAAGCTGTAGGAAATTGGGAATGTCTTGAGTTCTAGAAGTTGGAATCAGGTTTTGTTTATTGGATATTAAACTAGACAAACAATGCTTTCCGAGGATATATAGCTTGAATTTTAGTTCAAAGCGATGTGAAAGTGGCGAAGGTTTGAAGTTGGATTAAAGCATATTTTCGTTGTACTGGCGACACCAAAATGGATCGATTATATCTCACAATCAAGGAATTATATTAAGGTGATTCCAATTGGATAATTCTCTAGATTTCAAAAGGTTTCAGTGTTCCAAATTTCAGGTCAATCGGAGTCCGTTTGAATAGGTAGCGAAGAACAAAACAATGCATACATGCAGGTAGGGGGAGACACGGGGGTGTCTCCCCTCAAGGCAAAAGAGAGACACGCCCATGTCTCGGTACAGAGGCAAAAATCCCTCGAAACTCAGCTTGAGACACGGGTGTGTCACAAAATAGACGCCCCGTGTCTCGGTACAGCAGCAAAAACAGGGCATTCGTGCGAGGAGACAACCAACCATCCAAAACCTCATTAAACCTCACCCAAAACACTCCAAATTCAAGACATAAGTTCATATACACATTTTCTATCACATATCTCAACTTGAAGGAATGAATTCAAGCATATAACATGTTACCCTTTTCAAGCTTTTAAGCTCCAAAAATGGTGGAACACTCATGCTTCAACCAACAACCAAAAATCTAATAAATATGCATCATATTAGCTTCAAGGAACAACATATATAAAACTTAGATCAAATGATTCAAGATCTAAGGCATCGAATCCATTTTTCACAAAATCATAGTATTCATCATCTTTCTCATGCTTCACATATATAAAGATTCAAGAGATGAAAGTGGTGTAGAATGAAAGCACACGTCGAGGAGGGTCATAATCTTACCTCGGATCGTCGGAGAAGTGATCGATGAAGTTGAAGTTGAACTTGAGCTTGAAGGGGTTAGTTCTTGGGGAGTTCTTTCTTCTCACTTCTCTCCATGTTTGATCGATGGAAATGTGAGAAAAAGGATAAGTTTCAGCCCTTTAAGGGGTTGAACGGGTCGGGACACGAAAACAGGTCGGATAGCCAAAATGGGTAATATAGTGCTAACCAATGCAAGCTGTTCGGTTCGGGGCAAATTTGGAGGTTCAAACGGGCTTCAAAAGCATAAGGCTAGTTTAATTAAATCCGAATTATCGAAACGAGTCCAATGGCGGTGACAAAATTCGAATCCGAATTCCCGAGCTCGAGTTATGCCGCCCGGAACCCAATGTTCGCTAAATGTTCTTTAGCCCCCTTTAAGTCCCTTTCCACCAAAATGAACTAAAAACCAAATCAAACAAGTTCTAAAACATGTAACGAGCACATAAGCATATTCTTAGATCACATAGCTCATGCATATCAGATTTCCACGAAAAACATAATTAAATTCGGGCACATATGAATCGAAAACTAAGTCATAGAAGTTTAAACGTTCAAAATTCATATTCATAATTCAATTATTAATTTCATATAAATTCAGTTAACATAAAAACATTAAAATTAACATATAAAGGCATACTTAAATATTTAAAAGCACAAGTATCGAGCCCTTTGATGTCATACCTGTACGTACAAAGACGCGGGGCGTTATAGGGACTTGAAGCACAAGTATCGATCCCCTTTGTCACTTCCTCGAGTACTGGACTCTAAGCAAAACTTTCCCGTGTTCATCCCACGCGGGGTTAGGAACTCCCCAACAGGAATTAGTTCGGGCTAGGTCTTCAAGCAACAAAGGGGATCTTCAATGCATCACGATCACGATTCGAGGTTGAGCACTCGAACCGTCTTCAAGAGCATCATCTCCATAGGCATTTCGTGAAGCATATGTTACGCCACGACCCTCGTCTCACTGAAAAACCTAAGCACCCGAGATTCTAAGCTACCACCAAATGTAAGCTAAACAAGTAGTAAACAACAACGAAAGAACCCCGTCTCTCGTGCTACCAGGAGAGAACCCCGTCTCTCGAACAACAAGGAGATAACCCCGTCTCTCAAAAATAACAAGAGAACCCCATCTCTAAACAACAAAGCAAAAGAGTCTCCAATACTCCCGAGCACCAAAACACAAAACATAGGCACACCACAACACAACACAAACAGAAAGTAGCAAAACATCAAACATCACAGTCACACAAGAAGCAAGTAACAAATATCAGTCACATCAATTATCAACCATACAAAAACAATTAATACCATCAGTGAGCTAGGCACATAGCATCAAAATTATTTGAATTAAAATTGCATGTATGCATATGCCACGAATGTTTGAGGTACCGTTCACCGTAGCAATGAAATTTAAGGTGGATGGCTTTGTAACAAGATTGGATAATCTGATCTCTAATCGGCTCGATTCTTAACTTGTATTTCCTATCTTTAGTGTATGTCCGGTTGAGAAAAAAAATAGAATCCCGGTTGATCCCCTTCTCAATTTCTATTCTGATCCTCTTTAGTCCATAATCGACCACTTAGATTAGTTCAACCAACTCATTTCCCAAAATGAGTTGAGACCTTCAGTTCCCGACGTTTAGATCAATCTTCTTATGGATTATTTCCCATCTTTTGTTGGGATTATCTCTTACTCCTCTTTGTGCTCTTAAACGTACATCGGTTCCAACCCACTCACTCCCTTAGTCAAAGATAAAATATCCTTGATGATTCCCGAAGTTCAATCCAAGTCCATCGATAATCACCATCACGGTTTACCCCATCGTAATTTCTTTCCTAGGTCATCGTGGAAAACGACTGACGGTCCCATAATACTTCACTTTGTTATGCGTCAACCGGATAATCTTTAGTACTCGGATGAAATAACGTTCACAGACACCATCATGAAGTGTGATAATTTAGTTCGGTTTTCTTTTCCATAGTTGATATAAAGTCCCATAGAAGTTCCCTCATAATTCCAACATCATCTTAATAATTGTCGTAACCTATCGATCGGTTCCTTAAGATTTTGATTCCTAGTTTCAACTGTAATTGAAGTTATCTTCCTTGGCGTTCTCTCAGCAAAATCGATCTCCACTTTGAACGTCTTAGATTGATATACCGTCCCATTCTTTTCCTGTTACTATCGTTTAAAACTTCAATACCTACCGAGACTTGTACTTTTATTGTTTCTAACCAAAGTACCCTCTTCGAGCATAACCGTGAATTTAAGTTTGTCTTTCGGTCGTGCTCTCCCCTTTAAGAATTTTTGCCTTCACAGATTGAATTCTATCCATTCTCCTTTAATCGGAATTCTCAATGAGTTATTCTCTTTAGGGAGTGTATTTTAATCAGAATGGCAACCCGAATCCTTTGCCTTCCAACTCCTCTCCTTCAATCCTCTTGAAATCCGAATCCCATTTTCTTTTCTTGTCCGATTCAAATGACGAAAAGTAGTTTCAAACCCCTTCTAAATTCTAAAATTCCATTCCTGTCTCTATCTTACCCTGTCACCCAAAACGTTCTTCTTCAACTTGGTTCGGTAAGATTTCGGTTGAAATGACAGTTTAAGCGTCAAATGGAAACGACATCCTAACAAGTAAACACTAAAATAATGCGTGTTGGGTTAAGATGCTAAATACATGTAGCATATATTCTCAATAAAGGAGATGCAACATCAAATCGTCAATTTTAGCATCAAAGCACATAATTCAACAAAGGAATATGCCACAATAATTTAACAACTATTATTAAAGTGCCTAAGATAAGAATTTCAATAATTCAAAATGATGTATGATGCACGTGCTATGAATGCAATGAACCTGTTGCCGTAGCAGTGGCTTTAGCACGGCATCTTGTCCTTTGATCTCGATGTTACGATCAGAAGTTGTAAGGTTGAACATTATTCGATCCTTAGTGATGCTTTTCCATCCTTGCTTGCTTCCTTATAGTACCGTGTACCCTGAAGTCCCTAAAAGACCGCTTAACTCGAATTCTTTCAACTCCCTTTTGTATCTCGACTTCATTTCCACTCGTTAATTCACGGTAGTTATTGCATGAATTAAGCTTCCTTACTTGGCACCGCTGTGAACCACATGATTGACGGCTCTCCATTCCATGCATCTTAGTTGGAAAATCATTTTAACATACCCTGGATCTAGCCCCAAACCTGATATTATCCTCGAAACTTCTCGATTTCGCCTTTTATTTTGATCAACTACCCCAACCTTGAAGGCCTTGGTGATAAACTTTGACTGGTTCGATCTTATATTAAGTGTCCTCATAATTTGATGATTAAGACTTCCATGCCTATCCTGTTGTCTCACATATCCTTTAAGTTAGTGGTTTCGGTCCCCACAATGCACCTATGTTGATAATCTACAAAATTTATTGAGAGGATAAAATTGATAACATTTCTTTAGTCGAAGTCTTCCATTACGATGTTGTCCAACGAGATGTAGTTCCATTTTGTAAGCTACGAAGATTCAACCTTCAGCTTTTAAATCCCAAGGCCTCCCTAATCTCATCATTAGTTTCATAGAAAGAACTCGTGGTTGAGGTTGATCGTAGCTTTGATAACTTGATAACAATCTACAATCAAAACTCAACTCAAGTATAGATGCATGTGGGTTAGTATATGCTTACGGCATCTATTTAAATTAACCAACGCATATTAAATGCAAAGTGTAACACATAAAGCAATGAAATTGAAAGAAAATCATATATAACAAGTAATTTTCAGCAATTTGTAACATTTAACGATGAAAATCACTGCAATGCACATGTTGACAAGTTATTCCTATGTCGTACGACCTAAACCGACTCAATCACGACATGAGAACTCCAGTTTTGCAACTTCGAACTCTGATACCACTTACGGATGTAACGCCCGAGCGCGTGACACCACATCCCCAGCACTAAGATCCGACCCGAATATGAAATGGGCGATACATACATGTGCCAGATCAGAGCGAACGGGGACACAAGTCACTCACTATGCTAGGTGGGAGCTAACCTTCGAAACCAAATACCCAAAAAAGAAAAATAAGTGCAGGCTAAAGAAACATAAGCGGAAGCATGATCATATACATGGCATAAGTAGTGAGCTCACAAGCTCTCATAATTGAATAATTCCATTAAATGGCCAAAACGGCCTACAATTTAAACAACAAGCGCTCAGTCATCATGAACAACAATTTAATGTCATGAATGTAAGTGCGGAAGCAAAGCTACACACGACTCCAAAACTTTACTGACTCAAATTCCCGCCTAGCACTCCAAAACCTGCAAAAGAAACTGAAAACAAACCGGGTTCAGTCTTTAAGAGACTGGTGGGTATAACATAGGGCTTAATATAATAATAATACGGAAATTAAACACCAACACATGCAAGTTATAATCCCGTACGAGGTTTTGAAATATTTCCCAAGTGGGTGAAAACAAAGAAAACAACGCTTGGGATTACAACAATTAATTTCATTCATTCATTCATTAGGTCATTACGTGAGCCCGGCGAGTGGGCGAATTCTCCAACGTTCTCCTCGTGTGTGCATTAATCATTCATTAATTCATTAGCGATCACACAACATTCATTATCGTTCATAATCATTCATGCATTATCATTCATTCATAATCATTTATTGCATAAGCAATTACTCCTTTTCCTTCCGGTTGGAGACGCGTTCTTGGGTGAGGTGTACCTTCCCATCCAACGATATTGTCCGCCTGGCTGACGTGTACCGACCCACCATGGGTCTTATCCCCGCTGATGTGTACCATCCCACGGGACGCGTTCCCTATTCATTACGGCTAGTGGGGTCCATAAAGCCCCAAAAGCCTCAGCTCCCATTCCCTACTAATCTCCTAGCGAGGGCCGGTATCACCGTAGTTTGGTTAGAACTACTGCACGGAATACCCGTCAGCCCTTGCTTCCCCGGTTAGCCACGTACACTAACTCCCAGGGCCCACATTCATTATCATCAAACAATTCTTGCCAAAACATTAGGTAAGGATTCATTAAAAGAAAAGGGTTTTACGCTCGAAATCATTTACTCTAGAAAAGACTCGACATATACATATAATAAGTTGGTTTAAAACTTTCACATTGGGTATATATATCGGCTTAAATTTATCTAATAGTAGAGAAACCCACCTGGCTACACCTTACTGAACAAGACCAAGAAGAAAAAGAAGACTTGAAGATAGCCTATGAACCCGGCACATCTCCCCCCAGGAGAAAACTGTACAAAAAGACAATACAGTGCGTTCGTGGGACTCAAGACTCCGAATGAACCAAATATGACGGATGGCAATGCGTAAGAAATAATAATGTGCTTTGACGATGTTCATGTGCACAATTAATGCCACTTAGACACGTAAATGAGTCATTCGTTCATTACACGAATATATCGTGTCCATTCATTATCATTCGTTCATCCAATATTGTTCATTTGTTCAAAATTCAATTCATAATAAATCTTAATACATGTTACAATGGATAAAGATCATGTTGGAATGTAAGGAATCCATTAAAGTTCGTAAAGAATATAAGGGTTACAAGGAAGGTCATAATATAACACTTAACATTCATGCATAAAAGTCATGTTTATACTTCGTAAATCAGGCCATGAAATTCATAAAAATATTATAACACATCATTCAATAAGTCCTTAACATCAAGGATACAAGTTTGAAGCATAAGAGATCAATTAAATCATATACGAAAGTCAAGGGAGTGAAAGGAACACAAGGATGTGGATTTCGATAAAAGCTGACAGTTTTTGTAAAAGAGCAAGCTGTAGAAAATTAGGAATATCTTGAGTTCTAGAAGTTGGAATTAGGTTTTGTTTATTGTATATGAAACTAGACAAACAGAGAGGATATATAGCTTAAATTTTAGTTCAAAGCGATGTGAAAATGTCGAAGGTTTGGAGTTGGATGAAAGCAGATTTTCGTTGAAGTGGCGACACCAAAATGGATCGATTATATCTCACAATCAAGGAATGATTTTAAGGTGATTCTAATTCGAGAAGGCTCTAGACTTCAAAAGGTTTCAGTGATCAAAATTTCATATCAAAATTAACATAAGAACAAAACAATGTATACATGTAGGCAGTGGGAGACACGGGGGTGTCTCCCCTCCAGGCAAAAAAGAGACACGCCCGTGTCTCGGTACAGAGGCAAAAGTCCCTCAAAACAGAGCTTGAGACACGGGTGTGTCACAAAATAGACACCCCCATGTCTTGGTACAGTAGCAAAAACAAGGCATTCGCTCGAGAAGGCCACCTACCATCCAAAACCTCATTAAACCTCACCCAAAACACTCCAAATTGAAGACATAAGTTCATATACACATATTCTATCACATATCTCAACTTGAAGGCTTGAGTTCAAGTATATAACAAGTTACCCTTTTCGAGATTTTAAGCTCCAAAAATGGTGGAACACTCATGCTTCAACCAACAACAAAAAATCTATTAAATATGTATCATATTAGCTCCAAGGAACAACATATATCAAACTTAGATCAAATGATTCAAGATTGAAGGCAAGGAATCCATTTTCCACAAAATCATACTATTCATCATCTTCCTCATGCTTCATATATACAAAGATTCAAGAGATAAAAGTGGTGTAGAATGAAAGCACACGTCGAGGAGAGTCGGAATCTTACCTCGGATCGTCGGAGAAGTGATCGATAAAGTTGAACTTGAGCTTGAAGGGGTTAGATCTTGGGGAGTTCTTTCTTCTCACTTCTCTCCATGTTTGATCGATGGAAATGGGAGAAAAAAGATAAGTTTCAGCCCTTTACGGGTCGGGTCACGAAAACGGGTCGAATAACCAAAATAGGTAAGATAGTGCTAACCAATGCAAGCTGTTCGGTTCGGGGCAAATTTGGAGGTTCAAACGGGCTTCAAAAGCATAAGGATAGTTTCATAAATCCAAATTATTGAAAAGAGTCCAATGGGGGTGAAGAAATTCGAATCCAAATTCCCGAGCTCGAGTTATGCCACCCGGAACCCAATGTGCGCTAAATGCCCTTTTGCCCCTTTAAGTTCCGTTCCACCAAAACGAACCAAAAACCAAATCAAACAAGTTCTAAAACATGTAACGAGCACATAAACATATTCTTAGCTCACATAGCTCATGCATATCAAATTTCCACGAAAAACTGAATTAAATTCGGGCACATATGAATTGAAAACAAAGTCATAGAAGTTTAAACGTTCAAAATTCATATTCATAATTCAATTACTAATTTCATATAAATTCAATTAACATAAAAACATTAAAATTAACATATAAATGCATACTTAAATATTTAAAAGTGCAAGTATCAAACCATGTGTTGTCATACCTATACGTACGAAGACGCGGGGGGCATGACACTACTATGATAACAGTTATCCAGAAACTAAGTAGGATGATTCAACATATGATGTTGAGAGTGACACACCATCAGATGCTTATGAAGATGTTGAGGGTTCTGAAGATGATGATATCTTTGAAGTTAGAGACACGACCAAATAAGATAAGAGGAAAAAGTTCAAAGAAATGCAGAAAAAAGGGAAAAAAGAAGAAGATAAGTAAGAGGAGTGAAGATTCTAGAGAAGGTCCAGAGGAAGGATGGTATAGTGATCCAAATGCGGATGAAAATTTTGATGAACCACCAACCTCTGATAATGAATGTGATGCCCCGTGTTTTCAAGACTGACCAAGTATGATATCATGAATGAGTTCAGGATGAGTGTTACGTGTTTTACTTGTTTAATTATGTGATTAAGTGATTTTATATGTTTACTCAGCCGTTGTCTAATTTAATTGTAATTACGTGCGTACGTCACTAACCGCTTATTTGTCTTATTGGCAATTTCACACACAACCCGTTTATTCCTTTTTACTTGAACATTACCTTTTAATCCTCGGTAATTCTTGAATCCGTTGCCTACCTTTTTATTTAATTCAGGAACCTAATTCTAGCCCAAATATATTTTAATTCGAGCCGAAACAACACAAATATCACCGCACCAAAATATCTACCGCGGGACCACTATGTAACGCCCCATATTTTCAATTCTTCTGGTACGCGCGCCACACGTGTGAGTTTGAGAGTTGGACTTGTTAAGCATGCTTAATTGAAATGTATGACTAAGTGGATTATGTGATTAATTTACCTACTTGCTTATGTGATCATTTTAATTTCAATTCCATTTCTTAACACATGCATAATTTATACATTTCATTCTATAACATATTTTCATATAAATATATTTACATAAACTTAAACTAATTCCATAAGAATAATATTTCCATTTCCTTATGCATTTATTCATGAAACATGCATTATATATATGTATACATAATCTTCCTATACAAATACACTCACACATGCATTATATATATATATATATATATAAATGGAGCACTAAGAAATTATATACATATAATATACATAATATCTCAACCTTTTTACTTTATGTATATATATTTTATATCTATACATTATATCTTATATTCACAAGAACACACATACAACGCACACAAAATCTCTACACACACACAAACCCCTTTCTCCCAACTCTTCACACACACACCTCATTTGATCCAAGCAAGAAGATGAAGGAGAAAACGGAATTTAGAAAGGATCATCATCCTCATCATCTCATCATTTCCATTTCATCATTTTCTTCCAAGGCTGGTTCATGTGTTGGTATATATATATATATATATATATATATATGTGGGTGTGTGTATGTATGAGGGTTGGTTAGAGTTTTGGATTTTGGGCTTTAATATTGATGATCAAGCATGAATTCTTGAGCAATATATGTGAATTCATGAATTCCTAGCCTTATTTCCTTGTTATTTGGATGATTGATACTTATATGAATTTTGGAGGAGTATATGTGATTGTTTGGTTTGATTCTTGGTTCCAACTTGAATTATATGTGTTGGAATTGAAGTATTAGATGTGTATTGGCGTTATATGTTATTTTTGATGTGTTTATTTGTTGTGGTTTGGTGTTGGAGTGGTTTGGGAGCCATTCCCGATTGTATGCCCTGTTTTTCCTGCATTTTTTCAGCCCTTGAGTGAATCCATGCCCGTGGATTTGTGTCCAGAGACCTGGAGGTCGTCCCACGGACGTGGATTTTTGGCCCACGGCCGTGGATCCTCCCCTGTTTTCTGTCCGAGTTTGTTTTGCTTCGTTCTCCCTCATACGAACTCCGATTGACTTGATTTTTGAACCCACGGAAACCTCTTGAAGTCTAGAACAACTCCAATAATCTTATCAATATCGTTTGCCATTTGTGAGAAATAATCAATCCCTGCATTCCTTCAACTTCGGACCTACACCATTTACTCCTCGTTTTGAACTAGAATACGAGTCATATATCATTTTAAAGGTCTACATGTCTACTTTCATATCCAATAAACAAAACCTAATTCCAACTTCTACAACCCAGGATATTTCCATTTTCCTACAGCTTGTACATTTCCGAAAATTGTCAATTTTTGCCAAACTTCGCCAAAACCCGTCTTATTGCATTCCTTTCACTTCCTTGGCTCCCGTATGTGACTTGTATGAATTATATGCTTGATTAATTGATAGTTATGCTCTTATTTGACACTCTTTGATCTTTAATTGGTTAAACTTGATTGTTAACTCCGTGCCTTACATGAAATGAATTCATTTGATTAAATAGCATGAATACATGACCTCTTTGAGTGTAATTGCATCTCCTATATGTTAATTGAATTTCACACATGTTATTAGATGATATACCACTTTATAAGCATTGCCATGCGTCCTATTTGGCATCATATTGAGTCCCCTCTCACGAGTACACACTGTTACTCCCTGTTGTACAGTTCATCTCCAGGGCGAAGACTTCCGGATTGAATAGGCACCCGTATCAATCATGTTTCTTGTCACGGGTTATTTCAGGTGAGGTTGTTTTCGTTCTAGAATAATTATCAACCCTATAACCCTTATGTGATACGTTTTGGCCAAAATTCTATGTAACGCCCCGATTTCCAACTATTCAGGTACGCACGGCAAGTGCGAATTTTCGAGAATTATTGCATAAATTGGATTCGATTATTTTGTGAAATAATTGTCGAACATGATTATTTATCAAATTGACCTTATATGATCATTCTTTCAAATTTGAGGACCAAATTGCATAAACAATTCTTGGACCAAAGTGATCAAATTATTAGGAATGAAACTTGATTGTATAGCTCATAAAGTTGAGGGATTAAGTTGCAAATTGAGCTTTTCATCAAATTCAAAATTGGTGATTCATGTAAAAAGCTTTCTCCATACTTCCATATCATTTTTCATCTCAAAAAATTTCAACCAACATTTGCTTCTCACCCACGAGAAATCCAAGAAGAAAGGAGAAAGGAGATTTTGTAATTTTATCCAAGTTTTACCAAGGAAATTGCAAGCTTTGAAGATCAAACATTGATTTTCATCATCTTCTTCCATTTATTTTCTCTAAGGTATATGGATGAGTTTGTATGGGCTATTCTTGTCAATCTTTGAGAAGCTAGGGTTATTGACTTCATGGAAATATGGATTAGATGTTGTTGGAAGCATGAATACATGACCTAGGATTAAATTGATACATGAATTCTTGAAGGAATTGAGTTTATATCATGATTTGGGATATGAACTTGAAGCTTGTGATCGTTGATAATTTTGTGTGATTCATGTGTTTTTATGGAACTTTATTGTATCATAAACATATATGCATGCTAATTTCCAGAAAAATGGGATTTTAGAGCTTGGAAATTCATGTTTTGGGTTGGTTTTGAGTTTGGCCAAGACTTCTCCCTGTTTTCTGCTCTGTTTTTCTCCAGAATTTGGGCGCGACCAAAAATATGACTAAAACTGGTCGCGCCCGCGACCCCATTTTGGCCAACTTTCGACTTTTGGAAAAATTGCACGAAAAATTCAGAAAAACACTTGGTCGCGGCCCCGACCATTTTGTGAAGGATTTTGGTCGGGCCCGTGAACCCCGCCAGAGTCTGCATTTTGTCCAACTTCGAACCAACGCCATTTTCACCTCGGTTTGAATTAGAAAAAGTGCCATATAGAGTTGGAAAGATCTTTGTGTCTAGTTTCATATCCAATAAACAAAACTCAATTCCCACTTCTAGAATTAAAGATATTCCAGTTTTCCCTCAACATGTACATTTTCTAAAATTGTCCGTTTTTGCCAAACTTCACCAAAACCTCTATTATTGCATTCTTTTCACTTCCTTAGCCCCGTATGTGACTTATATGAGTTATAAATTTGGTTTAGTGATATTTGTTCTCTTAATTGACATTACTTCAGTTTTATTGCATAACATATTGATTATGAATACACCGTGCTTCCCTATTTGGTATATACCTATTTATCACTAATCATTTCCAAGCTCTCAAGTGTTTAGCAAGCAGGTTATGATCGTGCAAAGCAATGCGCGTATTGTGATCGAATCGTTCAATATATAGCAGACAAATCAGGCTCATGCCAAAGCAATGCGTGTAGTTTGATTGGTATCATGTTCATGCAAAGCAATGCGTACAATGTGATTAATGCCATGATGGGATGACCTCTGAATCCATCAGGAAACTGGTGGAGGAAGGAATCCCGCACGTAGGATTCATAAATCCTGACGTGCGTAGCATGTATGAACGGGATGACCCCTGAATCCATCAGGAAACTGGTGGAGGAAGGAATCCCGCACGTGGGACTCATAAATCCTAACGTGCGTAGCATGAATGGGTATCATGAATGGTGAAGGCTCACTACCTTCCCACTATCGTGTTATCGTCATTGGAGTGATGTAGTTATTGGAGTGATGGAGTAATTGCAGCGAGGTAGTGATTGGGAGTGGTGGTGTTTATTGGAGTGATGGGGTTGTGGAGTGGCGGAGTAATTCATGAAATCGATACATGTGCAGTGTTCTTGCAGGTACAACTCTAAACGGGAACCAAGCTGAGTCGAGTCCTTGCATTCGAGCCCCGCGAGGTGTATTTACTTATTTGTTATCATTTCCAAGGAATTATTGTCCAGATTACATGTTATGAATTTTAGGAGATGATAATGTATTGATATGTAAACTCCGAGTATGTTACTTGATAAATGATAGATAATATCGCATGCTTTAATTTATTTATTATGCATTGTGGTCATTGATTACAAATTAGTCCCACCTTGCTTCTCGTGTTATCTTCTTGTCACCCGTTCGCTATAGGTTGGTTCATGTACGGACATTTCATTTCGTATGTGGAACGGCCTATGATGCGGGGGTGTGGCATCCTTACGTGTTGGGGTGCTACATCTTAAGTGGTATCAGAGCCCGGTTGCAAAACCGAGGTTCTAGGGTCGTGTCAAGTCTAAGTTGATCGACTTAGGAATTATTTGGTAACTCGTGCATTGACATCTTAACTGCCATGCATAATTCCGTGTTTATTGTTAGTGACCATAAATCCAGTTTTGGCGAATTGAGGAAGACTTGAACAATTGAATGTCTTATTCCGACGTCATAAAGAATAAGAAAGAAAATTTTCATTTTCTTTCTTAAGGGGGAGAGTGAATCCGAGGACGGATTCTCTTAAGGTGGAGAGAATTGTAACGCCCCGATTTCCAACTATTCAGGTACGCACGGCACGTGTGAATTTCCGAGAATTATTGCATAAATTGGATTCGATTGTTATGTGAAATAATTTTCGAACATGATTGTTGATCAAATTGACCTTATATGATCATTCTTTCAAATTTGAGGACCAAATTGCATAAACAATTCTTGGACCAAAGTGATCAAATTATTAGGAATGAAACTTGATTGTATAGCTCATAAGGTTGAGGAATTAAGTTGCAAATTGAGCTTTTCATCAAATTCAAAATTGGTGATTCATGTAAAAAGCTTTCTCCATACTTCCATATCATTTTTCATCTCAAAAAATTTCAACCAACATTTGCTTCTCACCCACGAGACATACAAGAAGAAAGGAGAAAGGAGATTTTGTAATTTGATCCAAGTTTTTCCAAGGAAATTGCAAGCTTTGAAGATCAAACATTAATTTTCATCATCTTCTTCCATTTATTTTCTCTAAGGTATATGGATGAGTTTGTATGGGTTATTCTTGTCAATCTTTGAGAAGCTAGGGTTATTGATTTCATGGAAATATGGATTAGATGTTGATGGAAGCATGAATACATGACCTAGGATTAAATTGATGCATGAATTCTTGAAGGAATTGAGTTTATATCATGATTTGGGATATGAACTTGAAGCTTGTGATCTTTGATAATTTTGTGTGATTCATGTGTTTTTATGGAACTTTATTGTATCATAAACATATATGCATGCTAATTTCCAGAAAAATGGGATTTTAGAGCTTGGAAATTCATGTTTTGGGTTGGTTTTGAGTTTGGCCGAGACTTTCCCCTGTTTTCTGCTCTGTTTTTCTCCAGAATTTGAAGGTAACACCCGCGACCAAAAATATGCCTAAAACTGGTCGCGCCCGCGACCTTACTTTGGCCAACTTTTGACTTTTGGAAAAATTACACGAAAAAATCGGAAAAACAGGCCGCGACCATTTTGTGAAGGATTTTGGTCACGCCCGCGCCACCCCCGCCAGAACCTGCATTTTGCCCAACTTCGAACCAACGCCATTTTCACCTCGGTTTGAATTAGAAAACGTGCCATATAGCGTTGGAAAGATCTTTATGTCTAGTTTCATATCCAATAAACAAAACTCAATTCCCACTTCTAGAATTAAAGATATTCCAGTTTTCCCTCAACATGTACATTTTCTAAAATTGTCCGTTTTTGCCAAACTTCACCAAAACCTCTATTATTGCATTCTTTTCACTTCCTTAGCCCCGTATGTGACTTATATGAGTTATAAATTTGGTTTAGTGATATTTGTTCTCTTAATTGACATTACTTCAGTTTTATTGCATAACATATTGATTATGAATACACCGTGCTTCCCTATTTGGTATATACCTATTTATCACTAATCATTTCCAAGCTCTCAAGTGTTTAGCAAGCAGGTTATGATCGTGCAAAGCAATGCGCGTATTGTGATCGAATCGTTCAATATATAGCAGACAAATCAGGCTCATGCCAAAGCAATGCGTGTAGTTTGATTGGTATCATGTTCATGCAAAGCAATGCGTACAATGTGATTAATGCCATGATGGGATGACCTCTGAATCCATCAGGAAACTGGTGGAGGAAGGAATCCCGCACGTAGGATTCATAAATCCTGACGTGCGTAGCATGTATGAACGGGATGACCCCTGAATCCATCAGGAAACTGGTGGAGGAAGGAATCCCGCACGTGGGACTCATAAATCCTAACGTGCGTAGCATGAATGGGTATCATGAATGGTGAAGGCTCACTACCTTCCCACTATCGTGTTATCGTCATTGGAGTGATGTAGTTATTGGAGTGATGGAGTAATTGCAGCGAGGTAGTGATTGGGAGTGGTGGTGTTTATTGGAGTGATGGGGTTGTGGAGTGGCGGAGTAATTCATGAAATCGATACATGTGCAGTGTTCTTGCAGGTACAACTCTAAACGGGAACCAAGCTGAGTCGAGTCCTTGCATTCGAGCCCCGCGAGGTGTATTTACTTATTTGTTATCATTTCCAAGGAATTATTGTCCAGATTACATGTTATGAATTTTAGGAGATGATAATGTATTGATATGTAAACTCCGAGTATGTTACTTGATAAATGATAGATAATATCGCATGCTTTAATTTATTTATTATGCATTGTGGTCATTGATTACAAATTAGTCCCACCTTGCTTCTCGTGTTATCTTCTTGTCACCCGTTCGCTATAGGTTGGTTCATGTACGGACATTTCATTTCGTATGTGGAACGGCCTATGATGCGGGGGTGTGGCATCCTTACGTGTTGGGGTGCTACATCTTAAGTGGTATCAGAGCCCGGTTGCAAAACCGAGGTTCTAGGGTTGTGTCAAGTCTAAGTTGATCGACTTAGGAATTATTAGATAACTCGTGCATTGAAATCTTAACCGGCATGCATAATTCAGTGTTTATTGTTAGTGACCATCAATCCAGTTTTGGCGAATTGATGAAGGCTTGAAAAATTGAACGTCTGATTCCGACGTCATAAAGAGTAAGAAAGAAAATTTTCATTTTCTTTCTTAAGGGGGAGAGTGAATCCGAGGACGGATTCTCTTAAGGGGGAGAGAATTGTAACGCCCCGATTTCCAACTATTCAGGTACGCATGGCACGTGTGAATTTCTGAGAATTATTGCATAAATTGGATTCAATTGTTATGTGAAATAATTTTCGAACATGATTATTGATCAAATTGACCTTATATGATCATTCTTTCAAATTTGAGGACCAAATTGCATAAACAATTCTTGGACCAAAGTGATCAAATTATTAGGAATGAAACTTGATTGTATAGCTCATAAGGTTGAGGGATTAAGTTGCAAATTGAGCTTTTCATCAAATTCAAAATTGGTGATTCATGTAAAAAGCTTTCTCCATACTTCCATATCATTTTTCATCTCAAAAAATTTCAACCAACATTTGCTTCTCACCCACGAGACATCCAAGAAGAAAGGAGAAAGGAGATTTTGTAATTTGATCCAAGTTTATCCAAGGAAATTGCAAGCTTTGAAGATCAAACATTCATTTTCATCATCTTCTTCCATTTATTTTCTCTAAGGTATATGGATGAGTTTGTATGGGTTATTCTTATCAATCTTTGAGAAGCTAGGGTTATTGATTTCATGGAAATATGGATTAGATGTTGTTGGAAGCATGAATACATGACCTAGGATTAAATTGATGCATGAATTCTTGAAGGAATTGAGTTTATATCATGATTTGGGATATGAACTTGAAGCTTGTGATCTTTGATAATTTTGTGTGATTCATGTGTTTTTATGGAACTTTATTGTATCATAAACATATATGCATGCTAATTTCCAGAAAAATGGGATTTCAGAGCTTGCAAATTCATATTTTGGGTTGGTTTTGAGTTTGGCCGAGACTTTCCCCTATTTTCTGCTCTGTTTTTCTCCAGAATTTGAAGGTTGCGCCCGCGACCAAAAATATGCCTAAAACTGGTCGCGCCCGCGACCCCATTTTGGCCAACTTTCGATTTTTGGAAAAATTGCACGAAAAATTCGGAAAAACACTTAGTCGCAGCCGCGACCATTCTGTGAAGGATTTTGGTCGGGCCCGCGCCACCCCCGCCAGAATCTGCATTTTGCCCAACTTCGAACCAACGCCATTTTGACCTCGGTTTGAATTAGAAAACGTGTCATATAGCGTTGGAAAGATCTTTCTGTCTAGTTTCATATCCAATAAACAAAAATCAATTCCCACTTCTAGAATTAAAGATATTCTAGTTTTCCCTCAACATGTACATTTTCTAAAATTGTCCGTTTTTGCCAAACGTCACCAAAACCTCTATTATTGCATTCTTTTCACTTCCTTAGCCCCGTATGTGACTTATATGAGTTATAAATTTGGTTTAGTGATATTTGTGATCTTAATTGACATTACTTCAGTGTTATTGCATAACATATTGATTATGAATACACCTTGCGTCACTATTTGGTATATACTTATTTATCACTAATCATTTCCAAGCTCTCAAGTGTTTACCAAGTAGGTTATGATCGTGCAAAGCAATGCGCGTACCGTGATCGAATCGTTCAATATATAACAGACAAATCAGGCTCATGCCAAAGCAATGCGTGTAGTTTGATTGGTATCATGTTCATGCAAAGCAATGCGTGCAATGTGATTAATGCCATGACGGGATGACCCCTGAATCCATCAGGAAACTGGTGGAGGAAGGAATCCCGCACGTAGGATTGATAAATCCTGACGTGCGTAGCATGTATGAACGGGGATGACCCCTGAATCCATCAGGAAACTGGTGGAGGAAGGAATCCCGCACGTGGGACTCATAAATCCTAACGTGCGTAGCATGAATGTGTATCGTGAATGGTGAAGGCTCGCTACCTTCCCACTATTGTGTTATCGTGATTGGAGTGATGTAGTTATTGGAGTGATGGAGTAATTGGAGCGAGGTAGTGGTTGGGAGTGGTGGTGTTTATTGGAGTGATGGGGTTGTGGAGTGGCGGAGTAATTCATGAAATCGATACATGTGCAGTGTTCTTGCAGGTACAACTCTAGACGGGAACCAAGCTGAGTCGAGTCCTTGCATTCGAGCCCCGCGAGGTGTATTTACTTATTTGTTATCATTTCCAAGGAATTATTGTCCAGATTACATGTTATGAATTTTAGGAGATGATAATGTATTGATATGTAAACTCCGAGTATGTTACTTGATAAATGATAGATAATATCGCATGCTTTAATTTATTTATTATGCATTGTGGTCATTGATTACAAATTAGTCCCACCTTGCTTCTCGTGTTATCTTCTTGTCACCCGTTCGCTATAGGTTGGTTCATGTACGGACATTTCATTTCGTATGTGGAACGGCCTATGATGCGGGGGTGTGGCATCCTTACGTGTTGGGGTGCTACATCTTAAGTGGTATCAGAGCCCGGTTGCAAAACCGAGGTTCTAGGGTCATGTCAAGTCTAAGTTGATCGACTTAGGAATTATTTGGTAACTCGTGCATTGACATCTTAACTGCCATGCATAATTCCGTGTTTATTGTTAGTGACCATAAATCCAGTTTTGGCGAATTGAGGAAGACTTGAACAATTGAATGTCTGATTCCGACGTCATAAAGAATAAGAAAGAAAATTTTCATTTTCTTTCTTAAGGGGGAGAGTGAATCCGAGGACGGATTCTCTTAAGGTGGAGAGAATTGTAACGCCCCGATTTCCAACTATTCAGGTACGCACGGCACGTGTGAATTTCCGAGAATTATTGCATAAATTGGATTCGATTGTTATGTGAAATAATTTTCGAACATGATTATTGATCAAATTGACCTTATATGATCATTCTTTCAAATTTGAGGACCAAATTGCATAAACAATTCTTGGACCAAAGTGATCAAATTATTAGGAATGAAACTTGATTGTATAGCTCATAAGGTTGAGGGATTAAGTTGCAAATTGAGCTTTTCATCAAATTCAAAATTGGTGATTCATGTAAAAAGCTTTCTCCTTACTTCCATATCATTTTTCATCTCAAAAAATTTCAACCAACATTTGCTTCTCACCCACGAGACATACAAGAAGAAAGGAGAAAGGAGATTTTGTAATTTGATCCAAGTTTTTCCAAGGAAATTGCAAGCTTTGAAGATCAAACATTAATTTTCATCATCTTCTTCCATTTATTTTCTCTAAGGTATATGGATGAGTTTGTATGGGTTATTCTTGTCAATCTTTGAGAAGCTAGGGTTATTGATTTCATGGAAATATGGATTAGATGTTGTTGGAAGCATGAATACATGACCTAGGATTAAATTGATACATGAATTCTTGAAGGAATTGAGTTTATATCATGATTTGGGATATGAACTTGAAGCTTGTGATCTTTGATAATTTTGTGTGATTCATGTGTTTTTATGGAACTTTATTGTATCATAAACATATATGCATGCTAATTTCCAGAAAAATGGGATTTTAGAGCTTGGAAATTCATGTTTTGGGTTGGTTTTGAGTTTGGCCGAGACTTTCCCCTGTTTTCTGCTCTGTTTTTCTCCAGAATTTGAAGGTAACACCCGCGACCAAAAATATGCCTAAAACTGGTCGCGCCCGCGACCTTACTTTGGCCAACTTTTGACTTTTGGAAAAATTACACGAAAAATTCGGAAAAACAGGCCGCGACCATTTTGTGAAGGATTTTGGTCACGCCCGCGCCACCCCCGCCAGAACCTGCATTTTGCCCAACTTCGAACCAACGCCATTTTCACCTCGGTTTGAATTAGAAAACGTGCCATATAGCGTTGGAAAGATCTTTATGTGTAGTTTCATATCCAATAAACAAAACTTAATTCCCACTTCTAGAATTAAAGAAATTCCAGTTTTCCCTCAACATGTATATTTTCTAAAATTGTCTGTTTTTGCCAAACTTCACCAAAACCTCAATTATTGCATTCTTTTCACTTCCTTAGACCCGTATGTGACTTATATGAGTTATAAGTTTGGTTTAGTGACATTTGTGCTCTTAATTGACATTACTTCAGTGTTATTGCATAACATATTGATTATGAATACGCCGTGCGTCACTATTTGGTATATACCTATTTATCACTAATCATTTCCAAGCTCTCAAGTGTTTACCAAGTAGGTTATGATCGTGCAAAGCAATGCGCGTACCGTGATTGAATCGTTCAATATATAGCAGACAAAACAGGCTCATGCCAAAGCAATGCGTGTAGTTTGATTGGTATCATGTTCATGCAAAGCAATGCGTGCAATGTGATTAATGCCATGACGGGATGACCCCTGAATCCATCAGGAAACTGGTGGAGGAAGGAATCCCGCACGTAGGATTGATAAATCCTGACGTGCGTAGCATGTATGAACGGGATGACCCCTGAATCCATCAGGAAACTGGTGGAGGAAGGAATCCCACACGTGGGACTCATAAATCCTAACGTGCGTAGCATGAATGTGTATCGTGAATGGTGAAGGCTCGCTACCTTCCCACTATCGTGTTATCGTGATTGGAGTGATGTAGTTATTGGAGTGATGGAGCAATTGGAGCGAGGTAGTGGTTGGGAGTGGTGGTGTTTATTGGAGTGATGGGGTTGTGGAGTGGCGGAGTAATTCATGAAATCGATACATGTGCAGTGTTCTTGCAGGTACAACTCTAGAAGGGAACCAAGCTGAGTCGAGTCCTTGCATTCGAGCCCCGCGAGGTGTATTTACTTATTTATTATCATTTCCAAGGAATTATTGTCCAGATTACATGTTATGTATTTTAGGAGATGATAATGTATTGATATGTAAACTCCGAGTATGTTACTTGATAAATGATAGATAATATCGCATGCTTTAATTTATTTATTATGCATTGTGGTTATTGATTACAAATTAGTCCCACCTTGCTTGTCGTGTTATCTTCTTGTCACTCGTTCGCTATAGGTTGGTTCATGTACGGACATTTCATTTCGTATGTGGATCGACCTATGGTGCAGGGCTGTGGCATCCTTACGTGTTGGGGTGCTACATCTTAAGTGGTATCAGAGCCCGGTTGCAAAACCGAGGTTCTAGGGTCGTGTCAAGTCTAAGTTGATCGACTTAGGAATTATTAGGTAACTCGTGCATTGACATCTTAACCGGCATGCATAATTCAGTGTTTATTGTTAGTGACCATCAATCCAGTTTTGGCGAATTGATGAAGGCTTGAACAATTGAACGTCTGATTCCGATGTCATAAAGAGTAAGAAAGAAAATTTTCATTTTCTTTCTTAAGGGGGAGAGTGAATCCGAGGACGGATTCTCTTAAGGGGGAGAGAATTGTAACGCCCCGATTTCCAACTATTCAGGTACGCACGGCACGTGTGAATTTCTGAGAATTATTGCATAAATTGGATTCAATTGTTATGTGAAATAATTTTCGAACATGATTATTGATCAAATTGACCTTATATGATCATTCTTTCAAATTTGAGGACCAAATTGCATAAACAATTCTTGGACCAAAGTGATCAAATTATTAGGAATGAAACTTGATTGTATAGCTCATAAGGTTGAGGGATTAAGTTGCAAATTGAGCTTTTCATCAAATTCAAAATTGGTGATTCATGTAAAAAGCTTTCTCCATACTTCCATATCATTTTTCATCTCAAAAAATTTCAACCAACATTTGCTTCTCACCCACGAGACATCTAAGAAGAAAGGAGAAAGGAGATTTTGTAATTTGATCCAAGTTTATCCAAGGAAATTGCAAGCTTTGAAGATCAAACATTCATTTTCATCATCTTCTTCCATTTATTTTCTCTAAGGTATATGGATGAGTTTGTATGGGTTATTCTTATCAATCTTTGAGAAGCTAGGGTTATTGATTTCATGGAAATATGGATTAGATGTTGATGGAAGCATGAATACATGACCTAGGATTAAATTGATGCATGAATTCTTGAAGGAATTGAGTTTATATCATGATTTGGGATATGAACTTGAAGCTTGTGATCTTCGATAATTTTGTGTGATTCATGTGTTTTTATGGAACTTTATTGTATCATAAACATATATGCATGCTAATTTCCAGAAAAATGGGATTTCAGAGCTTGGAAATTCATATTTTGGGTTGGTTTTGAGTTTGGCCGAGACTTTCCCCTGTTTTCTGCTCTGTTTTTCTCCAGAATTTGAAGGTTGCGCCCGCGACCAAAAATATGCCTAAAACTGGTCGCGCCCGCGACCCCATTTTGGCCAACTTTCGATTTTTCGAAAAATTGCACGAAAAATTCGGAAAAACACTTGGTCGCAGCCGCGACCATTCTGTGAAGGATTTTGGTCGCGCCCGCGCCACCCCCGCCAGAATCTGCATTTTGCCCAACTTCGAACCAACGCCATTTTGATCTCTGTTTGAATTAGAAAACGTGTCATATAGCGTTGGAAAGATCTTTCTGTCTAGTTTCATATCCAATAAACAAAAATCAATTCCCACTTCTAGAATTAAAGATATTCTAGTTTTCCCTCAACATGTACATTTTCTAAAATTGTCCGTTTTTGCCAAACTTCACCAAAACCTCTATTATTGCATTCTTTTCACTTCCTTAGCCCCGTATGTGACTTATATGAGTTATAAATTTGGTTTAGTGATATTTGTGATCTTAATTGACATTACTTCAGCGTTATTGCATAACATATTGATTATGAATACACCGTGCGTCACTATTTGGTATATACTTATTTATCACTAATCATTTCCAAGCTCTCAAGTGTTTACCAAGTAGGTTATGATCGTGCAAAGCAATGCGCGTACCGTGATCGAATCGTTCAATATATAGCAGACAAATCAGGCTCATGCCAAAGCAATGCGTGTAGTTTGATTGGTATCATGTTCATGCAAAGCAATGCGTGCAATGTGATTAATGCCATGACGGGATGACCCCTGAATCCATCAGGAAACTGGTGGATGAAGGAATCCCGCAAGTAGGATTGATAAATCCTGACGTGCGTAGCATGTATGAACGGGATGACCCCTGAATCCATCAGGAAACTGGTGGAGGAAGGAATCCCGCACGTGGGACTCATAAATCCTAACGTGCGTAGCATGAATGGGTATCATGAATGGTGAAGGCTCACTACCTTCCCACTATCGTGTTATCGTCATTGGAGTGATGTAGTTATTGGAGTGATGGAGTAATTGGAGCGAGGTAGTGAATGGGAGTGGTGGTGTTTATTGGAGTGATGGGGTTGTGGAGTGGCGGAGTAATTCATGAAATCGATACATGTGCAGTGTTCTTGCAGGTACAACTCTAAACGGGAACCAAGCTGAGTCGAGTCCTTGCATTCGAGCCCCGCGAGGTGTATTTACTTATTTGTTATCATTTCCAAGGAATTATTGTCCAGATTACATGTTATGAATTTTAGGAGATGATAATGTATTGATATGTAAACTCCGAGTATGTTACTTGATAAATGATAGATAATATCGCATGCTTTAATTTATTTATTATGCATTGTGGTCATTGATTACAAATTAGTCCCACCTTGCTTCTCGTGTTATCTTCTTGTCACCCGTTCGCTATAGGTTGGTTCATGTACGGACATTTCATTTCGTATGTGGAACGGCCTATGATGCGGGGGTGTGGCATCCTTACGTGTTGGGGTGCTACATCTTAAGTGGTATCAGAGCCCGGTTGCAAAACCGAGGTTCTAGGGTCGTGTCAAGTCTAAGTTGATCGACTTAGGAATTATTTGGTAACTCGTGCATTGACATCTTAACTGCCATGCATAATTCCGTGTTTATTGTTAGTGACCATAAATCCAGTTTTGGCGAATTGAGGAAGACTTGAACAATTGAATGTCTGATTCCGACGTCATAAAGAATAAGAAAGAAAATTTTCATTTTCTTTCTTAAGGGGGAGAGTGAATCCGAGGACGGATTATCTGAAGGTGGAGAGAATTGTAACGCCCCGATTTCCAACTATTCAGGCACGCACGGCACGTGTGAATTTCCGAGAATTATTGCATAAATTGGATTCGATTGTTATGTGAAATAATTTTCGAACATGATTATTGATCAAATTGACCTTATATGATCACTCTTTCAAATTTGAGGACCAAATTGCATAAACAATTCTTGGACCAAAGTGATCAAATTATTAGGAATGAAACTTGATTGTATAGCTCATAAGGTTGAGGGATTAAGTTGCAAATTGAGCTTTTCATCAAATTCAAAATTGGTGATTCATGTAAAAAGCTTTCTCCATACTTCCATATCATTTTTCATCTCAAAAAATTTCAACCAACATTTGCTTCTCACCCACGAGACATACAAGAAGAAAGGAGAAAGGAGATTTTGTAATTTGATCCAAGTTTTTCCAAGGAAATTGCAAGCTTTGAAGATCAAACATTAATTTTCATCATCTTCTTCCATTTATTTTCTCTAAGGTATATGGATGAGTTTGTATGGGTTATTCTTGTCAATCTTTGGGAAGCTAGGGTTATTGATTTCGTGGAAATATGGATTAGATGTTGTTGGAAGCATGAATACATGACCTAGGATTAAATTGATGCATGAATTCTTGAAGGAATTGAGTTTATATCATGATTTGGGATATGAACTTGAAGCTTGTGATCTTTGATAATTTTGTGTGATTCATGTGTTTTTATGGAACTTTATTGTATCATAAACATATATGCATGCTAATTTCCAGAAAAATGGGATTTTAGAGCTTGGAAATTCATGTTTTGGGTTGGTTTTATGTTTGGCCGAGACTTTTCCCTGTTTTCTGCTCTGTTTTTCTCCAGAATTTGAAGGTAACACCCGCGACCAAAAATATGCCTAAAACTGGTCGCGCCCGCGACCTTACTTTGGCCAACTTTCGACTTTTGGAAAAATTACACGAAAAATTCGGAAAAACAGGCCGCGACCATTTTGTGAAGGATTTTGGTCACGCCCGCGCCACCCCCGCCAGAACCTGCATTTTGCCCAACTTCGAACCAAAGCCATTTTCACCTCGGTTTGAATTAAAAAACGTGCCATATAGCGTTGGAAAGATCTTTATGTCTAGTTTCATATCCAATAAACAAAACTCAATTCCCACTTCTAGAATTAAAGAAATTCCAGTTTTCCCTCAACATGTATATTTTCTAAAATTGTCCGTTTTTGCCAAACTTCACCAAAACCTCTATTATTGCATTCTTTTCACTTCCTTAGACCCGTATGTGACTTATATGAGTTATAAGTTTGGTTTAGTGATATTTGTGCTCTTAATTGACATTACTTCAGTGTTATTGCATAACATATTGATTATGAATACGCCGTGCGTCACTATTTGGTATATACCTATTTATCACTAATCATTTCCAAGCTCTCAAGTGTTTACCAAGTAGGTTATGATCGTGCAAAGCAATGCGCGTACCGTGATCGAATCGTTCAATATATAGCAGACAAAACAGGCTCATGCCAAAGCAATGCGTGTAGTTTGATTGGTATCATGTTCATGCAAAGCAATGCGTGTAATGTGATTAATGCCATGACGGGATGACCCCTGAATCCATCAGGAAACTGGTGGAGGAAGGAATCCCGCACGTAGGATTGATAAATCCTGACGTGCTTAGCATGTATGAACGGGATGACCCCTGAATCCATCAGGAAACTGGTGGAGGAAGGAATCCCACACGTGGGACTCATAAATCCTAACGTGCGTAGCATGAATGTGTATCGTGAATGGTGAAGGCTCGCTACCTTCCCACTATCGTGTTATCGTGATTGGAGTGATGTAGTTATTGGAGTGATGGAGCAATTGGAGCGAGGTAGTGGTTGGGAGTGGTGGTGTTTATTGGAGTGATGGGGTTGTGGAGTGGCGGAGTAATTCATAAAATCGATACATGTGCAGTGTTCTTGCAGGTACAACTCTAGAAGGGAACCAAGCTGAGTCGAGTCCTTGCATTCGAGCCCCGCGAGGTGTATTTACTTATTTATTATCATTTCCAAGGAATTATTGTCCAGATTACATGTTATGTATTTTAGGAGATGATAATGTATTGATATGTAAACTCCGAGTATGTTACTTGATAAATGATAGATAATATCGCATGCTTTAATTTATTTATTATGCATTGTGGTTATTGATTACAAATTAGTCCCACCTTGCTTGTCGTGTTATCTTCTTGTCACTCGTTCGCTATAGGTTGGTTCATGTACGGACATTTCATTTCGTATGTGGATCGACCTATGGTGCGGGGCTGTGGCATCCTTACGTGTTGGGGTGCTACATCTTAAGTGGTATCAGAGCTCGGTTGCAAAACCGAGGTTCTAGGGTCGTGTCAAGTCTAAGTTGATCGACTTAGGAATTATTAGGTAACTCGTGCATTGACATCTTAACCGGCATGCATAATTCAGTGTTTATTGTTAGTGACCATCAATCCAGTTTTGGCGAATTGATGAAGGCTTGAACAATTGAACGTCTAATTCCGACGTCATAAAGAGTAAGAAAGAAAATTTTCATTTTCTTTCTTAAGGGGGAGAGTGAATCCGAGGACGGATTCTCTTAAGGGGGAGAGAATTGTAACGCCCCGATTTCCAACTATTCAGGTACGCACGGCACGTGTGAATTTCTGATAATTATTGCATAAATTGGATTCAATTGTTATGTGAAATAATTTTCGAACATGATTATTGATCAAATTGACCTTATATGATCATTCTTTCAAATTTGAGGACCAAATTGCATAAACAATTCTTGGACCAAAGTGATCAAATTATTAGGAATGAAACTTGATTGTATAGCTCATAAGGTTGAGGGATTAAGTTGCAAATTGAGCTTTTCATCAAATTCAAAATTGGTGATTCATGTAAAAAGCTTTCTCCATACTTCCATATCATTTTTCATCTCAAAAAATTTCAACCAACATTTGCTTCTCACCCACGAGACATCCAAGAAGAAAGGAGAAAGGAGATTTTGTAATTTGATCCAAGTTTATCCAAGGAAATTGCAAGCTTTGAAGATCAAACATTCATTTTCATCATCTTCTTCCATTTATTTTCTCTAAGGTATATGGATGAGTTTGTATGGGTTATTCTTATCAATCTTTGAGAAGCTAGGGTTATTGATTTCATGGAAATATGGATTAGATGTTATTGGAAGCATGAATACATGACCTAGGATTAAATTGATGCATGAATTCTTGAAGGAATTGAGTTTATATCATGATTTGGGATATGAACTTGAAGCTTGTGATCTTTGATAATTAGGTGTGATTCATGTGTTTTTATGGAACTTTATTGTATCATAAACATATATGCATGCTAATTTCCAGAAAAATGGGATTTCAGAGCTTGGAAATTCATATTTTGGGTTGGTTTTGAGTTTGGCCGAGACTTTCCCCTGTTTTCTGCTCTGTTTTTCTCCAGAATTTGAAGGTTGCGCCCGCGACCAAAAATATGCCTAAAACTGGTCGCGCCCGCGACCCCATTTTGGCCAACTTTCGATTTTTGGAAAAATTGCACGAAAAATTCGGAAAAACACTTGGTCGCAGCCGCGACCATTTTGTGAAGGATTTTGGTCGGGCCCGCGCCACCCCCACCAGAATCTGCATTTTGCCCAACTTCGAACCAACGCCATTTTGACCTCGGTTTGAATTAGAAAACGTGTCATATAGCGTTGGAAAGATCTTTCTGTCTAGTTTCATATCCAATAAACAAAAATCAATTCCCACTTCTAGAATTAAAGATATTCTAGTTTTCCCTCAACATGTACATTTTCTAAAATTGTCCGTTTTTGCCAAACTTCACCAAAACCTCTATTATTGCATTCTTTTCACTTCCTTAACCCCGTATGTGACTTGTATGAGTTATAAATTTGGTTTAGTGATATTTGTGATCTTAATTGACATTACTTCAGTGTTATTGCATAACATATTGATTATGAATACACCGTGCGTCACTATTTGGTATATACTTATTTATCACTAATCATTTCCAAGCTCTCAAGTGTTTACCAAGTAGGTTATGATCGTGCAAAGCAATGCGCATACCGTGATCGAATCGTTCAATATATAACAGACAAATCAGGCTCATGCCAAAGCAATGCGTGTAGTTTGATTGGTATCATGTTCATGCAAAGCAATGCGTGCAATGTGATTAATGCCATGACGGGATGACCCCTGAATCCATCAGGAAACTGGTGGAGGAAGGAATCCCGCACGTAGGATTGATAAATCCTGACGTGCGTAGCATGTATGAACGGGATGACCCCTGAATCCATCAGGAAACTGGTGGAGGAAGGAATCCCGCACGTGGGACTCATAAATCCTAACGTGCGTAGCATGAATGTGTGTCGTGAATGGTGAAGGCTCGCTACCTTCCCACTATCGTGTTATCGTGATTGGAGTGATGTAGTTATTGGAGTGATGGAGTAATTGGAGCGAGGTAGTGGTTGGGAGTGGTGGTGTTTATTGAAGTGATGGGGTTGTGGAGTGGCGGAGTAATTCATGAAATCGATACATGTGCAGTGTTCTTGCAGGTACAACTCTAGACGGGAACCAAGCTGAGTCGAGTCCTTGCATTCGAGCCCCGCGAGGTGTATTTACTTATTTGTTATCATTTCCAAGGAATTATTGTCCAGATTACATGTTATGTATTTTAGGAGATGATAATGTATTGATATGTAAACTCCGAGTATGTTACTTGATAAATGATAGATAATATCGCATGCTTTAATTTATTTATTATGCATTGTGGTTATTGATTACAAATTAGTCCCACCTTGCTTCTCGTGTTATCTTCTTGTCACCCGTTCGCTATAGGTTGGTTCATGTACGGACATTTCATTTCGTATATGGATCGGCCTATTGTGCGGGGGTGTGGCATCCTTACGTGTTGGGGTGCTACATCTTAAGTGCTATCAGAGCCCGGTTGCAAAACCGAGGTCCTAGGGTCGTGTCAAGTCTAAGTTGATCGACTTAGGAATTATTAGGTAACTCGTGCATTGACATCTTAACCGGCATGCATAATTCAGTGTTTATTGTTAGTGACCATCAATCCAGTTTTGGCGAATTGATGAAGGCTTGAACAATTGAACGTCTGATTCCGATGTCATAAAGAGTAAGAAAGAAAATTTTCATTTTCTTTCTTAAGGGGGAGAGTGAATCCGAGGACGGATTCTCTTAAGGGGGAGAGAATTGTAACGCCCCGATTTCCAACTATTCAGGTACGCACGGCACGTGTGAATTTCTGAGAATTATTGCATAAATTGGATTCAATTGTTATGTGAAATAATTTTCGAACATGATTATTGATCAAATTGACCTTATATGATCATTCTTTCAAATTTGAAGACCAAATTGCATAAACAATTCTTGGACCAAAGTGATCAAATTATTAGGAATGAAACTTGATTGTATAGCTCATAAGGTTGAGGGATTAAGTTGCGAGCTTTTCATCAAATTCAAAATTGGTGATTCATGTAAAAAGCTTTCTCCATACTTCCATATCATTTTTCATCTCAAAAAATTTCAACCAACATTTGCTTCTCACCCATGAGACATCCAAGAAGAAAGGAGAAAGGAGATTTTGTAATTTGATCCAAGTTTATCCAAGGAAATTGCAAGCTTTGAAGATCAAACATTCATTTTCATCATCTTCTTCCATTTATTTTCTCTAAGGTATATGGATGAGTTTGTATGGGTTATTCTTATCAATCTTTGAGAAGCTAGGGTTATTGATTTCATGGAAATATGGATTAGATGTTGATGGAAGCATGAATACATGACCTAGGATTAAATTGATGCATGAATTCTTGAAGGAATTGAGTTTATATCATGATTTGGGATATGAACTTGAAGCTTGTGATCTTTGATAATTTTGTGTGATTCATGTGTTTTTATGGAACTTTATTGTATCATAAACATATATGCATGCTAATTTCCAGAAAAATGGGATTTCAGAGCTTGGAAATTCATATTTTGGGTTGGTTTTGAGTTTGGCCGAGACTTTCCCCTGTTTTCTGCTCTGTTTTTCTCCAGAATTTGAAGGTTGCGCCCGCGACCAAAAATATGCCTAAAACTGGTCGCGCCCGCGACCCCATTTTGGCCAACTTTCGATTTTTGGAAAAATTGCACGAAAAATTCGGAAAAACACTTGGTCGCAGCCGCGACCATTTTGTGAAGGATTTTGGTCGGGCCCGCGCCACCCCCGCCAGAATCTGCATTTTGCCCAACTTCGAACCAACGCCATTTTGACCTCGGTTTGAATTAGAAAACGTGTCATATAGCGTTGGAAAGATCTTTCTGTCTAGTTTCATATCCAATAAACAAAAATCAATTCCCACTTCTAGAATTAAAGATATTCTAGTTTTCCCTCAACATGTACATTTTCTAAAATTGTCCGTTTTTGCCAAACTTCACCAAAACCTCTATTATTGCATTCTTTTCACTTCCTTAACCCCGTATGTGACTTGTATGAGTTATAAATTTGGTTTAGTGATATTTGTAATCTTAATTGACATTACTTCAGTGTTATTGCATAACATATTGATTATGAATACACCGTGCGTCACTATTTGGTATATACTTATTTATCACTAATCATTTCCAAGCTCTCAAGTGTTTACCAAGTAGGTTATGATCGTGCAAAGCAATGCGCATACCGTGATCGAATCGTTCAATATATAACAGACAAATCAGGCTCATGCCAAAGCAATGCGTGTAGTTTGATTGGTATCATGTTCATGCAAAGCAATGCGTGCAATGTGATTAATGCCATGACGGGATGACCCCTGAATCCATCAGGAAACTGGTGGAGGAAGGAATCCCGCACGTAGGATTGATAAATCCTGACGTGCGTAGCATGTATGAACGGGATGACCCCTGAATCCATCAGGAAACTGGTGGAGGAAGGAATCCCGCACGTGGGACTCATAAATCCTAACGTGCGTAGCATGAATGTGTGTCGTGAATGGTGAAGGCTCGCTACCTTCCCACTATCGTGTTATCGTGATTGGAGTGATGTAGTTATTGGAGTGATGGAGTAATTGGAGCGAGGTAGTGGTTGGGAGTGGTGGTGTTTATTGGAGTGATGGGGTTGTGGAGTGGCGGAGTAATTCATGAAATCGATACATGTGCAGTGTTCTTGCAGGTACAACTCTAGACGGGAACCAAGCTGAGTCGAGTCCTTGCATTCGAGCCCCGCGAGGTGTATTTACTTATTTGTTATCATTTCCAAGGAATTATTGTCCAGATTACATGTTATGTATTTTAGGAGATGATAATGTATTGATATGTAAACTCCGAGTATGTTACTTGATAAATGATAGATAATATCGCATGCTTTAATTTATTTATTATGCATTGTGGTTATTGATTACAAATTAGTCCCACCTTGCTTCTCGTGTTATCTTCTTGTCACCCGTTCGCTATAGGTTGGTTCATGTACGGACATTTCATTTCGTATATGGATCGGCCTATGGTGCGGGGGTGTGGCATCCTTACGTGTTGGGGTGCTACATCTTAAGTGCTATCAGAGCCCAGTTGCAAAACCGAGGTTCTAGGGTCGTGTCAAGTCTAAGTTGATCGACTTAGGAATTATTAGGTAACTCGTGCATTGACATCTTAACCGGCATGCATAATTCAGTGTTTATTGTTAGTGACCATCAATCCAGTTTTGGCGAATTGATGAAGGCTTGAACAATTGAACGTCTGATTCCTACGTCATAAAGAGTAAGAAAGAAAATTTTCATTTTCTTTCTTAAGGGGGAGAGTGAATCCGAGGACGGATTCACTTAAGGGGGAGAGAATTGTAACGCCCCGATTTCCAACTATTCAGGTACGCACGGCACGTGTGAATTTCCGAGAATTATTGCATAAATTGGATTCGATTGTTATGTGAAATAATTTTCGAACATGATTATTGATCAAATTGACCTTATATGATCATTCTTTCAAATTTGAAGACCAAATTGCATAAACAATTCTTGGACCAAAGTGATCAAATTATTAGGAATGAAACTTGATTGTATAGCTCATAAGGTTGAGGGATTAAGTTGCGAGCTTTTCATCAAATTCAAAATTGGTGATTCATGTAAAAAGCTTTCTCCATACTTCCATATCATTTTTCATCTCAAAAAATTTCAACCAACATTTGCTTCTCACCCATGAGACATCCAAGAAGAAAGGAGAAAGGAGATTTTGTAATTTGATCCAAGTTTATCCAAGGAAATTGCAAGCTTTGAAGATCAAACATTCATTTTCATCATCTTCTTCCATTTATTTTCTCTAAGGTATATGGATGAGTTTGTATGGGTTATTCTTATCAATCTTTGAGAAGCTAGGGTTATTGATTTCATGGAAATATGGATTAGATGTTGTTGGAAGCATGAATACATGACCTAGGATTAAATTGATGCATGAATTCTTGAAGGAATTGAGTTTATATCATGATTTGGGATATGAACTTGAAGCTTGTGATCTTTGATAATTTTGTGTGATTCATGTGTTTTTATGGAACTTTATTGTATCATAAACATATATGCATGCTAATTTCCAGAAAAATGGGACTTCAGAGCTTGGAAATTCATATTTTGGGTTGGTTTTGAGTTTGGCCGAGACTTTCCCCTGTTTTCTTCTCTGTTTTTCTCCAGAATTTGAAGGTCGCGCCCGCGACCAAAAATATGCCTAAAACTGGTCGCGCCTGCGACCCCATTTTGGCCAACTTTCGACTTTTGGAAAAATTGCACGAAATATTCAGAAAAACACTTGGTCGCGGCAACGACCATTTTGTGAAGGATTTTGGTCGCGCCCGCGGCACCCCCGCCAGAATCTGCATTTTGCCCAACTTCGAACCAACGCCATTTTTACCTCGGTTTGAATTAGGAAACGTGCCATATAGCGTTGGAAAGATCTTTGTGTTTAGTTTCATAGCCAATAAACAAAACTCAATTCCCACTTCTACAATTAAAGATATTCTAGTTTTCCCTCAACATGTACATTTTCTAAAATTCTCCGTTTTTACCAAACTTCACCAAAACCTCTATTATTACATTCTTTTCACTTCCTTAGCCCCATATGTGACTTATATGAGTTATAAATTTGGTTTAGTGATATTTGTGCTCTTAATTGACATTACTTCAGTGTTATTGCATAACATATTGATTATGAATACGCCGTGCATCACTATTTGGTATATACTTATTTATCACTAATCATTTCCAAGCCCTCAAGTGTTTACCAAGTAGGTTATGATCGTGCAAAGCAATGCGTGTACCGTGATCGAATCGTTCAATATATAGCAGACAAATCAGGCTCATGCCAAAGCAATGCGCGTACCGTGATCGAATCGTTCAATATATAACAGACAAATCAGGCTCATGCCAAAGCAATGCGTGTAGTTTGATTGGTATCATGTTCATGCAAAGCAATGCGTGCAATGTGATTAATGCCATGACGGGATGACCCCTGAATCCATCAGGAAACTGGTGGAGGAAGGAATCCCGCACGTAGGATTGATAAATCCTGACGTGCGTAGCATGTATGAACGGGATGACCCCTGAATCCATCAGGAAACTGGTGGAGGAAGGAATCCCGCACGTGGGACTCATAAATCCTAACGTGCGTAGCATGAATGTGTGTCGTGAATGGTGAAGGCTCGCTACCTTCCCACTATCGTGTTATCGTGATTGGAGTGATGTAGTTATTGGAGTGATGGAGTAATTGGAGCGAGGTAGTGGTTGGGAGTGGTGGTGTTTATTGGAGTGATGGGGTTGTGGAGTGGCGGAGTAATTCATGAAATCGATACATGTGCAGTGTTCTTGCAGGTACAACTCTAGACGGGAACCAAGCTGAGTCGAGTCCTTGCATTCGAGCCCCGCGAGGTGTATTTACTTATTTGTTATCATTTCCAAGGAATTATTGTCCAGATTACATGTTATGTATTTTAGGAGATGATAATGTATTGATATGTAAACTCCGAGTATGTTACTTGATAAATGATAGATAATATCGCATGCTTTAATTTATTTATTATGCATTGTGGTTATTGATTACAAATTAGTCCCACCTTGCTTCTCGTGTTATCTTCTTGTCACCCGTTAGCTATAGGTTGGTTCATGTACGGACATTTCATTTCGTATGTGGATCGGCCTATGGTGCGGGGGTGTGGCATCCTTACGTGTTGGGGTGCTACATCTTAAGTGGTATCAGAGCCCGGTTGCAAAACCGAGGTTCTAGGGTCGTGTCAAGTCTAAGTTGATCGACTTAGGAATTATTAGGTAACTCGTGCATTGACATCTTAACCGGCATGCATAATTCAGTGTTTATTGTTAGTGACCATCAATCCAGTTTTGGCAAATTGAGGAAGGCTTGAACAATTGAACGTCTGATTCCGACGTCACAAAGAGTAAGAAAGAAAATTTTCATTTTCTTTCTTAAGGGGGAGAGTGAATCCGAGGACGGATTCTCTTAAGGGGGAGAGAATTGTAACACCCCGATTTCCAACTATTCAGGTACGCACGGCAGGTGTGAATTTCCGAAAATTATTGTATAAATTGGATTCGATTGTTATGTGAAATAATTTTCGAACATGATTATTTATCAAATTAACCTTATATGATCATTCTTTCAAATTTGAGGACCAAATTGCATAAACAATTCTTGGACCAAAGTGATCAAATTATTAGGAATGAAACTTGATTGTGTAGCTCATAAGGTTGAGGGATTAAGTTGCAAATTGAGCTTTTCATCAAATTCAAAATTGGTGATTAATGTAAAAAGCTTTCACCATACTTCCATATCATTTTTCATCTTAAAAAATTTCAACCAACATTTGTTTCTCACCCACGAGACATCCAAGAAGAAAGGAGAAAGGAGATTTTGTAATTTTATCCAAGTTTTTCCAAGGAAATTGCAAGCTTTGAAGATCAAACATTCATTTTCATCATCTTCTTCCATTTATTTTCTCTAAGGTATATGGATGAGTTTGTATGGGTTATTCTTGTCAATCTTTGAGAAGCTAGGGTTATTGATTTCATGGAAATATGGATTAGATGTTGTTGGAAGCATGAATACATCACTTAGGATTAAATTGATGCATGAATTCTTGAAGGAATTGAGTTTATATCATGATTTGGGATATGAACTTGAAGCTTGTAATCTTTGATAATTTTGTGTGATTCATGTGTTTTTATGGAACTTTATTGTATCACAAACATATATGCATGCTAATTTCCAGAAAAATGGGATTTTAGAGCTTGGAAATTCATGTTCTGGGTTGGTTTTGAGTTTGGCCGAGACTTTCCCCTGTTTTCTGCTCTCTGTTTTTGTCCAGAATTTGAAGGTCGCGCCCACGACCAAAAATATGCCTAAAACTGGTCGCGCCCACGACCCCATTTTGGCCAACTTTCGACTTTTGGAAAAATTGCACAAAAAATTCGGAAAAACACTTGGTCGTGGCCGCGACCATTTTGTGAAGGATTTTGGTCGCGCCCGCGCCACCCCCGCCAGAATCTGCATTTTGCCCAACTTCGAACCAACGCCATTTTCACCTCGGTTTGAATTAGAAAACGTGCGATATAGCGTTGGAAATATATTTGTGTCTAGTTTCATATCCAATAAACAAAACTCAATTCGCACTTCTAGAATTAAAGATATTCTAGTTTTCCCTCAACATGTACATTTTCTAAAATTGTCCGTTTTTGCCAAACTTCACCAAAACCTCTTTTATTGCATTCTTTTCACTTCCTTAGCCCCGTATGTGACTTATATGAGTTATAAATTTGGTTTAGTGATATTTGTGCTCTTAATTGACATTGCTTCAGTGTTATTGCATAACATATTGATTATGAATACGCCGTGCGTCACTATTTGGTACTACCTATTTATCACTAATCATTTCCAAGCTCTCAAGTGTTTAGCAAGCTGGTTATGATCGTGCAAAGCAATGCGTGTACCGTGATCGAATCGTTCATTATATAGAAGATAAATCAGGCTCATGTTAAAGCAATGCGTGTAGTTTGATTGGTATCATGTTCATGCAAAGAAATGCGTGCAATGTGATTAATGCCATGACGGGATGACCCCTGAATCCATCAGGAAACTGGTGGAGGAAGGAATCCCGCATGTAGTATTCATAAATCCTGACGTGCGTAGCATGTATGAACGGGATGACCCTGAATCCATCAGGAAACTGGTGGAGGGAGGAATCCCGGAAGTGGGACTCATAAATCCTAACGTGCGTAGCATGAATGTGTATCGTGAATGGTGAAGTCTCGCTACCTTCCCACTATCGTGTTATCGTGATTGGAGTGATGGAGTAATTGGAGCGAGGTAGTGATTGGGAGTGGTGGTGTTTATTGGAGTGATGGGGTTGGGAAGTGGCGGAGTAATTCATGAAATCGATACATGTGCAGTGTTCTTGCAGGTACAACTCTATACGGGAACCAAGCTGAGTCGAGTCCTTGCATTCGAGCCCCGCGAGGTGTATTTACTTATTTGTTATCATTTCCAAGGAATTATTGTCCAGATTACATGTTATGTATTCTAGGAGATGATAATGTATTGATATGTGAACTCCGAGTATGAATTACTTGATAAATGATAGATAATATCGCATGCTTTAATTTATTTATTATGCATTGTGGTTATTGATTACAAATTAGTCCCACCTTGCTTCTCGTGTTATCTTCTTATCACCCGTTCGCTATAGGTTGGTTCATGTACGGACATTTCATTTCGTATGTGGATCGGTCTATGGTGTGGGGGTGTGGCATCCTTACGTGTGGGGGTGCGACATTCTAATTATATATTTATGTATTGTTTTCAAGCAAAGTCATTGAGTAAATTCTTATCGAGTAAATATTTTCAAGGAATGAATCAATTGCAATGAAACGTATTGGAATGTTCTAACGTAACGAAATTTTTTGACGAGATAACGCACGTCACGTTCACGTTATTGGGCCTCGGAAAATGTGTGCATAGAGACCGGTATAACATCGGGTCGTCGGATAAGCCATTGCATGTAGTACCCCGTTGAGAGTATCTTACGCGACCGTGTAGTGTGGGAGGCGGGATACTCTTGAGCAGGTGGTTAATCCATCGAAGGAGGGGTAGGAGTCATGAGTCCCCGTCTCATAACGTCACGTCACGAGGTGGTAGGGCCTTCCAAACCCTTCCACCGCCCGGAGGTAGAAGGTTGGAATGTTTTACGATTATGTTCATGTTTATGTTATGCATCGTGCGGGGAAGGCCGAGACATGGATTGCCCAAACGACCATGTTTTATGCCCACATGTATTATTAGGTATTGTATGATCACGTATTCAAAAGTATTAAAACATGTTCATTGTACACAGTCGGAGTTTAGTTGGAGAATCATGCACGCTCACTCGCCGAGCCATTATGATTATTCATGATTGATTTACTTAATGAATTAAATATGAATTAGTCGTAAAGTCCGAGCATTGCTTATCCATTTTCTTGCCCTTCGCGGGAACTAAACTCACTTAAAACGTTGTTCGGGATTTATGACCTGCATGCGCATGTTTCTATATGTATGTACAGCTCCTGCTCACTCAGTCTTCTAGAGACTGGCCCATCTTCCCCACTTTTCAGTTCTTACAGGTCTTGTTAGGCGGAGGTCGAGTTTTATTTTTCCTTGTCGAGTCACTTGTACACTCGAGTCACATTTTATAGTCTATGATTTAATGGAAATCCATTTTTGTATTTGGGCCGGTGTTCCAATTATGAATTATTGTTGATTATTGATTCGGGACAGTTTGCATGCGTAGATGAACCCGTTGTTAGGGTGCATGATGATTTTAATTTGTGTTATGGAATTATTGGGCTTTTAGCCATTATAGAAATTCATGTTAATGATTATTGCTTCCGCATTACACTCGTCAGGTTGTTGAATTAATTGGTACAGGGTTAGATTCCGCCAAGCCAGGGAGTTGTTTTTATTTTTTGTCACCCGTTCGCTATGAGTCCGGTTCATGCTGGATCATCAATTTCATGTGTGGACTAGACTTGTAGTACGGGGGATGTGGCGCCTATCGTCCCGGGTGCTACATCCTAAGGTGGTATCAGAGCCTGATTGCAAAACCGGGGTCTTTAACGTTGTGTCGCGTCAAGTATAGGTCGAACGTCTTAGGAACAACGTGTGAACGTGCACCGTATTGATCATGAGCATGTATTATTGGAAAATTTGATGAATTATTTGATGAAAATTTAAATTTTGCTGATTTATGTGTTGCATTTTGCATTAATACGTGCTTTTGATTCTAGTTATGTGTCATATACACTTACTAACCGGCATGCATTTATATTCGAGTTGAGTTGTAAATTGTAGGATATTGCTACAATACCAAACCACGGCCAATCCCTGCGATCATAACAACTTGATACGAGTTTCTCCTTCGAGTGTGGTCGATTTGCAGAAGAGCTTTGGATATTTAGAAGACTTTTGGTATTGGAAGTCGGATTAAGGTGAACTAAGAGACCACCCAACATTTGGATTCATGAAGGGTACGAGCAAGATATTTGGATCGACATTTAAATCCAAGGTTCGGTGGAGGATAAAGCTGCTTGACCCTGGGAATCCTTCAAGGTTAGAACAAGGAAGCTTTAGTTGGGATAGTTAGTACGGTATGGAATTGGTCAAATGAAGAATTGTTCTAGAGAAGATTGGAAGGAAAATAAGGAGAGATGGATTTAGCATTATTCTTTGGGGCATAATATATAGTCGATTGGCAATGGAGACTTCTTCCCTTCGTTCGGTTTGGCAAAGGCTTTCGGTTTTACAACTAACATCGTTGCTACTTCACTTGATACCACGATGAAGTTCTTAGTAAAAGTACTCACACAATGGCCAATTTGGATGTTTTGAGGGCTAGGAGCAAACGTTTCACATGGAGTGGATGCAAACAAAATAAAGGATATTCCTTATCTCTAGTGGAAGACTTGAGATCAAATGAAAACCTTGGGTCGCGACAAGCTACATTTTATTGATAAAGGATTAAAGCATTTGGAGATTTGTGATGCCACTGTAACACCCCAAACGGAGGATGCCACATCCCCCACACTATGACCCAGACCCAAAGCATGAAATGAAAGTCCATGCCCGAATCCGAATCAGAGCGAACGGGAGACTAACTCACACACTAGGCTAGGCGGATCTAATTGACCAAAACTCAGAGTGCGGAAGCAATTAAAACCAACAACAATAGATAGCGGAAGCATTTAAAACAAAACATGCAAAGCAGGTGACGGGTTCAACTAGCATAGATACCTAATCCCGAATAATAGATCCACAAACATAACAAGTGACGGGTTCAACTAGCATAAATCCCTAGTCCCGAATATCAACATAAAGTAATAGTCATCAAGCGCCACAAGGGGCCGAATGAGAGTGCCACACAGGGCTACCGAAAAGTAAAATATAATCTCAAGTCTACAAGTCAAAGCATAAGTAAAGCGTATGAAAAGACAAATGCAAATAGAAAGACTAGACCGACGAAGTGCAACTCAAAGGACTCACTTCCGCCTAGCAAACGCCAACAATCCTGCAACTAAAAGTGTAAATGAGGGGTCAGTCAACTTGACTGAGTGAGGGGGCTAACGCACACCCACAATATATATATATAAGGAGCATAGCACAGAATAAAAAGGATGGACTCATGAACCGGGGATAGGTGTTACATACCAAAACGTTTTGAAAGAACCCGAATAAGATATAGATATAAATTTAGGAACCATTTTCCAGAAAGACTCTATCCCGATTCATAATTCCATAACATAACATAATCAACTGCTCGGCGAGTACGAGCTTCCCACCTTTACTCCTCAGAACATAAATCACAATCAATCCAACCGCTACACCAATGATGGAGGGGATGTACAGTCCCCAAAACCATCTATAATAACACCGTCTAAAATAGACTCGATCTCAAGAGGGTAGCGAACCCACAAGAGTCATCCCCGGATAAAACACCAAAGGCTCAAGATATCACGCCTCCCTCATCACCCTAAGGTCGCGCAATGATATCTCAAATGGAAACTAGCACAGTGGCTTATCCGACGGCCCTATGCCGTACCGGTCTCCACTCGTACCAGCTCCTGGACTCACATACAGAATAGTACAGAATAGAACAGATACCATATATCATGACTAACTCGCTACAGAATCATAACACCACTGAATTTTCCAAAATAGCTTACATATGCCTCAAAAACAGGTTTTATATTTACACCCTTCCTACGCGATGGAACTTTAAGCCTCATGACCTCCATCCACGCAGGACTCACACAAGATCATCAACATATCATATTCAGCACATACATATCTATAATAGAGTATACTCGCATGCAAGGGTAGAAATCAACATGTAAAGGCCATAGGTCACGTAACTATACAAAATCCTAAACCTCACCTCGTGAAAGTAGAGTTTGAGAGTGTGAAGGGCCAAACACTCTAAACCTCTGGCCCACCGGCACCACCAAACTCTGTGACAAGACATACAGAAGCCCAGACTTAGACTCTATATGAACCAAACAAGACGCATGGCATTGCTCAACATGATCGTGGTTATGCATAAGTGTTCATGTTGTGCTTGGATAAGGTGTCGTGGTCATTCAAGGTATATCAATGCTCAACAAAGATCGTATTTACAAGCAACCATCACGCAATTCCATATCCAAAGATGCAAGATCAATTTAGGAAGTTAATGTATTCACAAAATGCATATTAAATCATCCAATGTCACAGGGTTCAAATATAATATTAGAATTAAGCATCAAGTTCATGTCGAGTTATAAAGTGCATAAGTAAGAGCAACTTTATCATATAAACATACAAAGTTGTACGTAGATGGCATGCTTGATACAAATAAAGAGTGCATCTAATTCACTTAAGATCATACTTTACAACTTCACAACATGTTTGGTATACAAGCTCAAGTCACATTCATAGTTTCATAAATATTACACTAACACCCCTTCATATCTAAACACATAGTATAAATTCATCACATCGGGATTCAAATTGTAAATCGAAACATTCATGCGTATCACAATCCATTCAATACATGTTTTCGTATACGATTGGAATACATCTCGATCAACAAACCAACAATAACCAATTTATTTGCACTTAAAACAATTAATTCAAATAATCACAATTACGCAAAATAATTCGTAATAAATAGATCGAGTGTCCGATTAACGAACGGAAGGTGGCGTTGAACTCACCACAACGAGACGAACATTCTGACCAGACGCCGCCGGAATGCCACCATTGTAGCTGCCGGAATTTGGCCGGGCCGCCGCCGAAGGTCGTCGGAAAAATCCCAAAAAATCAGTCCTGAATGAAGTCTTCGTGCCCGTTCCGAATCCTCGATCAATTTCTGAAAATTCCAAGCCGATTGTCCTAGATCTGAAATCTAAGAACACGAAAACCCTAAATCTTCAAACTCAAATTACTTTCAAACCGGTGAACCAAAATGCGATCCGTAAAAGCCATTGTCTTACCCATGACGAGCTCTTCGAAAGCCCAAAGGTAGCTCGCCGGAAAAATCCTCGGAGCTAGCGCCGCCGTTGCACCGCCACTTTGCCGCCGCGATCTGCCGCCAAACCACAGAATCTGGAGTCGCCTGATCACAAGCCACTAGTTCTCGTCGTTCCGAACAACTTTCGTGAAGAGCCCGAGGCCAAAAGATGGCCGGAAAAGGCTCCCGTTGGCCGCCGAATAATCTGCCACCGCACACGTCACCGGAACCACCACCTACGGCCATTATCTGGTGAAATTGATGCCGGAAATGAACTCAGGGGGTCGAAAAACCTTGGAAACCATCAAGCCCCGTCGAAAACCACCACCCGAAGCGGTGGAATCGCGCCGCTACAGTAACCCGCGCCTCCGCCGCGAGCTTCAGACGGCGCGTGCGGCTCCGTTGCTGCTCCGATCGCCCCGCTGCCGACATCAACCGATGCACTGGGATGTCTAATTTCTGGGTCTCCAGTGCGTGTAACAAGGAGGTGGCCGGAAAACGCCGTGACACACCGGCGAAGTGGCGGCGGTCTGACAGCTCCGCCGCTGCTACTGAAATTCGGCCATAACTCCACCACCGTTCGTCGTTAGGCCATGAAATTGGTACTCTTGCATCGGTCTCACCGAGATAATCGAAATGGACTATTCGTTTGTTGAATTCCGTTGAGAAACGATCGAGTTATGGGCTCGTAACCGAAGCCGCGCATGGTGACCCGTGGGAGAGAGAGAGTGGGAGAGGAGAGAGAGAGAGAGAGAAAAGGGATTGGGAGAAATGTGTCTTGTGCACAAGCTAAATACAACCGGGTATCCTTATCGCGTAGCAAAGAGACATATCGCGTACAAATAATCGTAAATAAAATTGGTAAAGTTACGAATAAAGATTCAAGCTCCGAATTAATTTTACAAATTAAAATGAAATAGAGATTTACCAATTAGAGTTTAATTCAATTTAATTTTTAGAAACCTTTCGTACAATTTAACGACACTTCGTAAACACATGATTGATAATTAATCTCAAGGAATTCAAGTAAACCGAAATTAAACAAGTTAAGTAACATGATGGATTTAAAATCAACTTAACCATTAATTTTAGAATAATCCAAATGATCACATATTAAATTGGATTTATATTAAATCACATAATTCAAGAACTCTTAAATTAAACACACACAAGTGTAGAGACTTACTTGTTAATATCGTCAGGACGCCCTTCGAGAATACGGGGCGTCACAACCTTCCCCCCTTAAGAGAACCTGGTCCCCAGGTTCCACTGCAAAAATGTAGATCCTCGAGTAGTAGTGCTCCAACCCTTCTCCGGAACTCACGTAAGAACATAACTCTAATGGTGAGGCTTACTCCTGTCATCTACACCGAACCTCCTTTAGGATGTCTTGTTATCGTCGAGGTCCGTGCGAGTACTTGATCCGCTAGTTGTTCGAACTCGATCGGTCATTTCCATGATCGGATAGCTGCAACTGCACCCAACCTCGTTGTCGTCTCAGACTCGCCATTTGTAACCCGTAGTCCGATCAACGCGTAACGCAACCACAACAAACAAGAGAGAATCCCATCTCTCAACACGTAAGTGAGAGAACCCCGTCCCTCAGCACCCACAAGAGAGAGAACCCCGTCTCTCGAGCATATATAAAAGAGAGAGCCCCGTCTCCCAAACACATAATTGAGAGAACCCCGTCTCTCAACCTAAGTCGGGCAGATTCCAACATCTCCCAACATTCTAGTTTGAGAAAATCCAGCATTCCTCAAACCCCTAGATTCAAGAGAATCCAACATCCCTGAATATCTAAGGACAAGAGAATCCAACATCTCTCGCTCACAAAACTTAGAAAGATTCCAGCATCTTTCTACCACATAAATAGAGAGAATCCTACATCTCTCCAACACGTAAAAAGAGGGAATCTAAGGTCTCTCTGGCACATAAATTCACTGATCAGTTATTCATACATACACACATCATAGTAACACTTGACGAAAAGTATGTGATGCATGTTTGGTGTACCTTATACAACTGATATCGGTGTCCCTTGAGTATAGATTCAACGCTCATAGCTCAACTCAAGGGGGATATCACGATGGAATCCCTATAAAACAGGGTTACAGTATGTATGTATGTTATATGAGAAGTTGGTGAGCAATCAAAAGAATTTTAAATCACATAAGTACATAACTAATTCATTTCAGCAACAGCTCAAAACAAGTAGAAATTTCAATTTATAAATACTAGATTAGGTATCCAAGTTATCACAATTAAAATAGCAATAGTCATCACCCACATCAAGCAAAACAAGGTAAGAGTATTTAAACGATGCATGTATGCAAATGCCATGAATGCTTGGTGTACCGTTAACCAAAGTGTCAAAGTCTTGACAAGAAAGTCAAGATGAAGCGGTAGGGGTTGATTAAGCCGACAATGATGCAACCCTCGTCATCTGAACTTCTTTGTCTTGAGTCTTTTCATAAAGTGGTAACTCAACAACGCTCGTTTATCACCAAACCCCTTACTAGACCGTAATCCTTGCTCAACTAGAACCATCTGCAATCTCCTTCAAGAACTCTGACTTATGTGTTAACCCTTGATCTGCACATCCTCAATGAATTGCCCATAATTCAATTGTCAATCAGAAATCTATCTCAGAGCTAAGTTCGGCTCTAGTGGTATTAATCATTTCCCAAAGCAATCCATGGTATATGATTCTAAAACTTGAATAAAATCTTTTGGCATCTATGTGATCTATTCCCATCCCAATAGAATCTTCCAACTCAGCATAATCTTCCACCTCAGCAGAAAGAAGACACCCAGAGAGCTAACAACCAATCTTGTCTTGTCGTTCGTTAACTCTAAATGGCACCAAAACCTTTGACACTCATCGATGGTTCGTAGCTCGTTGCTTAAGTAACATGATTACCTATCCACATCCCTTGAACTTGATCGGATCTTATTTGATCGGATTCTTCTACATTAACTCATTCCAATCAACAAGGTGACTACTCCCAAATAAACGAATCATCAAGGCGAAAGCTCATCAAACTCCTTCAAAACGGTTCTACTTGATCAGACTCTCCTCCATTGACTCATTTCCTCAACAAGGTGACTACTTTCAGATGAACGAATCCTCAAGATTAAAATTCATCAAACTTGATCTTTCAATTGACTTTAAGATAGTAAGTCAATATAGCAATTCTCATTCCTTCAACTCTAAACCTTTTCATGAACGTTGATCGGGGTAAAGAATCCTTTCATCTTCGAATTATGGCATGTTTTCGTTATAGTACAAATAGGTAGTGTTGACGGAGAGAAATCTTAGTGTTGACTCATAGGGCACCCTGAAATTCAAACACTAAAATCGATGCATGCGGGTTAAAGATGCAAATGAAATGTAACACGCATATCACGTAAATGCAACAATTTGTTGTAATTTATAAAGCACATAAAATAAGATGTTGCGTAATCAAAGTCACAATGTGCACAGAATCATATAATCACGAAACAATTCATGCCAAAGGATCAAAATATCAAGTCAAACGAATGCAATGCGCAGTTATTCCTATGCCGTACGACCTAGACAGACTCAACACGACTCAAGAGCTTGGTTTTGCAACCTGGCTCTGATACCACTTAAGGATGTAACACCCCAAACGGAGGACGCCACATCCCCCGCACTATGACCCAGACCCGAAGCATGAAATGAAAGTTCATGCCCGAATCCGAATCAGAGCGAACGGGAGACCAACTCACACACTAGGCTAGACGGATCTAATTGACCAAAACTCAGAGTGTGGAAGCAATTAAAACCAACAACAATAGATAGCGGAAGCATTTAAAACAAAACAAGCAAAGCAGGTGACGGGTTCAACTAGCATAGATACCTAATCCCGAATAATAGATCCACAAACATAACAAGTGACGGGTTCAACTAGCATAAATCCCTAGTCCCGAATATCAACATAAAGTAATAGTCATCAAGTGCCACAAGGGGCCGAATGAGAGTGCCACACAGGGCTACCGAAAAGTAAAATATAATCTCAAGTCTACAAGTCAAAGCATAAGTAAAGCGTATGAAAAGACAAATGCAAATAGAAAGACTAGACCGACGAAGTGCAACTCAAAGGACTCACTCCGCCTAGCAAACGCCAACAATCTTGCAACTAAAAGTGTAAATGAGGGGTCAGTCAACTTGACCGAGTGAGGGGGCTAACGCACACCCACAATATATATATATATAAGGAGCATAGCACAGAATAAAAAGGATGGACTCATGAACAGCGGATAGGTGTTATATACCAAAACGTTTTGAAAGAACCCGAATAAGATATAGATATAAATTTAGGAACCATTTTCCAGAAAGACTATCCCGATTCATAATTCCATAACATAACATAATCAACTGCTCGGCGAGTACGAGCTTCCCACCTTTACTCCTCAGAACATAAATCACAATCAATTCAACCGCTACACCAATGATGGAGGGGATGTACAGTCCCCAAAACCATCTATAATAGCACTGTCTAAAATAGATTCGATCTCAAGAGGGTAGCGAACCCATAAGAGTCATCCCTGGATAAAACACCGAAGGCTCAAGATATCACGCCTCCCTCATCACCCTAAGGTCGCGCAAGGATATCTCAAATGGAAACTAGCACAGTGGCTTATCCGACGGCCCTATGCCGTACCGGTCTCCACTCGTACCAGCTCCTGGACTCACATACAGAATAGTACAGAATAGAACAGATACCATATATCATGGCTAACTCGCTACAGAATCATAACACCACTGAATTTTCCAAAATAGCTTACATATGCCTCAAAAACTGGTTTTATATTTACACCCTTCCTACGCGATGGAACTTTAAGCCTCATGACCTCCATCCACGCAGGACTCACACAAGATCATCAACATATCATATTCAGCACATACATATCTATAATAGAGTATACTCGCATGCAAGGGTAGAAATCAACATGTAAAGGCCATAGGTCACGTAACTATACAAAATCCTAAACCTCACCTCGTGAAAGTAGAGTCTGAGAGTGTGAAGGGCCAAACACTCTAAACCTCTGGCCCACCAGCACCACCAAACTCTGTGACAAGACATACAGAAGCCTAGACTTAGACTCTATATGAACCAAACAAGACGCATGGCGTTGCTCAACATGATCGTGGTTATGCATAAGTGTTCATGTTGTGCTTGAATAAGGTGTCGTGGTCATTCAAGGCATATCAATGCTCAACAAAGATCGTATTTACAAGCAACCATCACGCAATTCCATATCCAAAGATGCAAGATCAATTTAGGAAGTCAATGTATTCACAAAATGCATATTAAATCATCCAATGTCACAGGGTTCAATTATAATATTAGAATTAAGCATCAAGTTCATGTCGAGTTATAAAGTGCATAAGTAAGAGCAACTTGATCATATAAACATACAAAGTTTTTGTACATAGATGGCATGCTTGATACAAATAAAGAGTGCATCTAATTCACTTAAGATCATACTTTACAACTCTACAACATGTTGGGTATACAAGCTCAAGTCACATTCATAGTTTCATAAATATTACACTAACACCCCTTTATATCTAAACACATAGTATAAATTCATCACATCGGGATTCAAATTGTAAATCGAAACATTCATGCGTATCACAATCCATTCAATACATGTTTTTGTATACGATTGGAATACATCTCGATCAACAAACCAACAATAACCAATTTATTTGCACTTAAAACAAATAATTCAAATAATCACAATTACGCAAAATAATTCGTAATAAATAGATCGAGTGTCCGATTAACGAACGGAAGGTGGCGTTGAACTCACCACAACGAGACGAACATTCTGACCAGACGCCGCCGGAACGCCACCACTGTAGCTGCCGGAATTTGGCCGGGCCGCCGCCGAAGGTCACCGGAAAAATCCTGAAAAATTAGTCCTGAATGAAGTCTTCGTGCCCGTTCCGAATCCTCGATCAATTTCTAAAAATTCCAAGCCAATTGTCCTAGATCTGAAATCTAAGAACACGAAAACCCTAAATCTTCAAACTCAAATTACTTTCAAACCGGTGAACCAAAATGCGATCCATAAAAGCCATTGTCTTACCCATGACGAGCTCTTCGAAAGCCCTAAGGTAGCTCGCCGGAAAAATCGTCGGAGCTAGCACCGCTACTTTGCCGCCGCGATCCGCCGCCAAACCACAGAATCTGGAGTCGCTTGATCACAGGCCACTAGTTCTCGTCGTTCCGAACAACTTTCGTGAAGAGCCCGAGGCCAAAAGATGGCCGGAAAAGGCCCCCGTTGGCCGCCGAATAATCTACCACCGCACACGTAGCCGGAACCACCACCTACGGCCAAGATCTGGTAAAATTGATGCCGGAAATGAACTCAGGGGGTCGAAAAACCTTGGAAACCATCAAGCCCCATCGAAATCCACCGCCCGAAGCGGCGGAATCGCGCCGCTACAGTAACTCGCGCCGCCACCCCGAGCTTCAGGCGGCGCGTGCGGCTCCGTCGCTGCTCCGATGGCCGCGCCACCGACGTCAACCGATGCACCGGGATGTCTACTTTCTGGGTCTCCAGCGCGTGTAACACGGGGGTGGCCGGAAAACGCCGGCGAAGTGGCGGCGGTCTGACAGCTCCGCCGCTGCTACTGAAATCCGGCCATAACTCCGCCACCGTTCATCGTTAGGCCGTGAAATTAGTACTCTTGTGTCGGTCTGACCGGGATAATCGAAATGGACTATTCGTTTGTTGAATTCCATTGAGAAACGATCGAGTTATAGGCTCGTAACCGAAACCGCGCATAGTGTCCCTCGAGAAAGAGAGAGTGGGAGAGGAGAGAGAGAGAGAGAAAAGGGATTGGGAGAAATGTGTCTCGTGCACAAGCTAAATACAACCGGGTATCCTTATCATGTAGCAAAGAGACATATCGCGTACAAATAATCGTAAATAAAATTGGTAAAGTTACGAATAAAGATTCAAGCTCTGAATTAATTTTACAAATTAAAATGAAATAGAGATTTACCAATTAGAGTTTAATTCAATTTAATTTTTAGAAACCTTTCGTACAATTTAACGACACTTCGTAAACACATGATTGATAATTAATCTCAAGGAATTCAAGTAAACCGAAATTAAACAAGTTGATTAACATGATGGATTTAAAATCAACTTAACCATTAATTTTAGAATAATCCAAATCATCACATATTAAATTGGATTTATATTAAATCACATAATTCAAGAACTCTTAAATTAAACACACACAAGTGTAGAGACTTACTTGTTAATATCGTCAGAACGCCCTTCGAGAATACGAGGCGTCACAGCCACGCAGGAGGTACAAGGGAGAGTTAGAGAAAATCAATCAACGCAGTGAATGCAACCCGTTTTGGATTCTTGAAGACTCAAGTAGAAGGACTAAATGACAAGATACTCAAGAAGGCCATGGGAAGTCAAAGGATCCAATTGATAATTAAGATTGATGGTCGGCATATTGAAAGATTCAAGAGGCCAGTTTCACGGAAGTGAAAGGATTGTGTTTATAACAAATTTGGATCTCGAGAGGTCACAAGAGGTACAAGGAAGTATGGGAATTTAGAGTCGGTTTTGGGAAGAAGTAACACACCTAGAGGCTCGGGTATAGAAGAATTGGAACTCAACAAGACATTTGGATTTTGGGAACATGGGTGAATACAAGAAGAATTAAGGAAGTTAGAAGACCGTGGGTATACCAGAAGTGGTCGATGAATTTGAGCACAAAGGACCAATATGCCGAAACTAAAGATTGCCACTACGGTGAAAGGTACTTGCATTCATGGCACGTGCATCCTACAGTGTGTTAATTTTAATTTCCCTTTACATTCACCTAATTAGAGTAATTTCCCAAATGTGATGCATACCTTGATTGCCCAAAATGTGCGGCATGTATTAAACATTCTAATCCAACATGAATAGCTAAGTGTTTCTTAAATAGGAAATCTACTCCATTACGTCCATCAAGAATCAGCCCTATCAAGTTGTATGAGATCAAGGAAGGGAAAATCTCGGGTTTGCAATGATCCGAACAAAATGAGATCTTAAGGAGTTTTGGAAATGAAACTAGAGAATGAGAACGAGAAAAGTGGGTTACTATCCTTACACTTCAAAGTGACTGTAAGTGAGATCACCGGATCGGGAAGCAAAGCCAAAGCAGTTGGAGATCTTCTATTCCATGAAAGATAGAACGAGTTCAAGGAATTGGGAATAGAAATTTTAAGGGGAAGAGCCGACTGGGAAATAAATTAAAATCACGGTCGTGTTCAACCGTGTCACTCTTAGAGGGAACGACGGAAATGTAAGAGTGAATCAGTAACAGGAATTCTATAAAAGTGGTAAAAGATGAGATGGGAGTTCCAGCATTCGATGTTATCCCAAAATTATAAAGGATGAAACTTCTGGAATAATATTTAAGTACTATGGAAGATGAAGATATGAACGCAAAGAAAGTGAGAATTAAAGAGGACAAGACAGAGAAAAGGATGATTGATGGTAACCTCGGCTGCAAGATCAATGCCGTTAGTTTCTTATTATAGGACATCTACCAACTTAATTATCCAAGATTAAAAGGATGGTGTTTTGTATAATGTACTATATACCGTGAAGATGTTGGGATCGAGAAGAAATTGGCAAGGATTGGTAAGAAAGATATTGGATAAGAAAAGCCGATTAAATTATCATATTTCAAGAGGGGCCAAGTGAGATTTAATTCAACCGAGCGTTGGAAGTGGAAGATCTATAAGACAATACACCACATGAACAAGACAGGTTGCTGGCTCGTCAGTTGTTTTCCATAATGAACCAGGAATACTTTTAGGATTGAGATTAGAATTCAAGCTGTTAAAGACTAGCTCTAGCATCTGAGATGGCTGAGTATAGTCCGTGGTGAAGGATGAATGGATTGGATTAAGATCAAGTGCCCCCTCAAGAATGGAACTTCAGACCATGGGATTCATAAGGAAAGAAAAGTTGATCGTGGAGTAAAACTCGGGTGGACATTGAAGTGTCAAATCCATCGGGCATTTCGAGCAGTAACACTAAAGGTAGACGGATCTCCAAGAACAAATCGAGTGTTGATTCAGATCACTACCATGGAAGATTCTCGATCAATGGTGAACGGTACATCAAGCATTCATTGCATATGCATACACGTAACTTGACTTTGAATAATTTCAAGATGTTAAATACTTTGCTCGCTTGTTCCATTAATTGCTATTGTATAATGATAATGGACGTATTTGCTAATTCCTGCCTACTTCTTGTATGATTGTTGCGTGAGTGTTATTTAATTATTTCTTGTTTCTTCTTGAGAGACGGGGTTCTCTCGTTGCTTGTTGAGAGACGGGGTGCTCTTGTTGCTTATTTGAGAGACGGGGTTCTCTCGTTGCTTGTTCGAGAGACGGCGCTCTCTCATTGTTGCTTGCTACTTGTTTAACTTGCTCCAGCGATAGTTTACTTTTCGAGTGGGTAAGTTTCGGTGAGATAAGGGTCGTGGTGGAACAACAATTGAAGACCCTTTGTTGCTTCAAGACCTTTTCCGAACTAATTCCTGACGGGGAGTTGCTAACCGGAATGGGATGAACACGGGAGAGTTGCTTAAGAGTCCAGAACTCGAGGCGGTGGACCTGAGGACAGGTCCATTTTAAGGGGAAGAGGTTGTAAGGCCCCATATTTTCAATTATTCAGGTACGCGCGCCACACGTGTGAGTTTGAGAGTTGGACTTGTTAAGCATGCTTAATTGAAATGTATGACTAAGTGGATTATGTGATTAATTGCCTACTTGCTTATCTGATCATTTTAATTTCAATTCCATTTCTTAACATATGCATAATTTATACATTTCATTCTATAACATATTTTCATATATATAGATATTTACAGAAACTTAAACTTATTCCAGAAGAATAATATTTCCATTTTCTTATGCATTTATTCATGAAACATGCATTAGATATATGTATACATCATTTTCCTATAAAAATACACTCACACATACATTATATATGTATATATAAATGGAGCACTAAGAAATTATATACATATAATATACATAATATCTCAACCTTTTTACTTTATGCATATACATTATATATCTATACATTATATCTTATATTCACAAGAACACACACACAACACACACAAAATCTCTACACACACACAAACCCCTTTCTCTCACCTCTTCACACACACACCTCATTTGATCCAAGCAAGAAGATGAAGGAGAAGAAGGAATTTAGAAAGGATCATCATCTTCATCATCTCATCATTTTCATTTCATCATTTTCTTCCAAGGTTGGTTCATGTGTTGGTATATATATATATATGGGTGTGTATATGTATGAGGGTTGGTTAGAGTTTTGGATTTTGGGCTTTAATATTGATGATGAAGCATGAATTCTTGAGCAATATATGAGAATTCATGAATTCCTAGCCTTATTTCCTTGTTATTTGGATGATTGATACATATATGAATTTTGGAGGAGTATATGTGATTGTTTGGTTTGAATCTTTGTTCCAACTTGAATTACATGTGTTGGAATTGAAGTCTTAGATGTGTATTGGCGTTATATGCTAGTTTTGATGTGTTTATTTGTTGCGGTTTGGTGTTGGAGTGGTTTGGGAGCCATTCCCGAGTGTATGCCCTGTTTATCCTGCATTTTTTCAGCCCTTGAGTGAATCCACGCCCGTGGATTTTCTCCCACGGCCGTGGATTTGTGTCCAGAGACCTGGAGGTCTTCCCACGGGCGTGGATTTTTGACCCACGACCATGGATCCTCCCCTGTTTTCTGTCCGAGTTTGTTTTGCTTCGTTCTCCCACATATGAACTCCGATTAACTTGATTTTTGAACCCACGGAAACCTCTTGAAGTCTAGAACAACTCCACTAATCTTATCAATATCGTTTGCCATTTGTGAGATATAATCAATCCTTTTTGGTGTCGCCACTCCACCGACAATCTGCATTCCTTCAACTTCGGACCTACGCCATTTACTCCTCGTTTTGAACTAGAATACGAGTCATATATCATTTTAAAGGTCTACATGTCTACTTTCATATCCAACAAACAAAGCCCAATTCCAACTTCTACAACTCAAGATATTTCCATTTTCCTACAGCTTGTACATTTCCGAAAATTGTCAACTTTTGCGAAAGTTCGCCAAAACCCCTCTTATTGCATTCCTTTCACTTCCTTGCTCCCGTATGTGACTTATATGAATTATATGTTTAATTAATTGATAGTTATGCTCTTATTTGACACTCTTTGATCTTTAATTGGTTAAACTTGATTGTTAACTCCGTGCCTTACATGAAATGAATTCATTTGATTAAATGGCATGAATACATGACCTCTTTGAGTGTAATTGCATCTCCTATATGTTAATTGAATGTTACACATGCTATTACATGATATACCACTTTATAAGCATTGCCATGCGTTCTATTTGGCATCATATTGAGTCCCCTCTCACGAGTACACACTGTTACTCTCTCTTGTACAGTTCATCTCCAGGGCGGAGACTTCCGGATTGAATAGGCACCCGTATCAATCATGTTTCTTGTCTCGGGTTATTTCAGGTGAGGGTGTTTTCGTTCTAGAATAATTATCAACCCTATAACCCTTATGTGATATGTTTTGGCCAAAATTCTAATTATATATTTATGTATTGTTTTCAAGCAAAGTCATTGAGTAAATTCTTATCGAGTACATGTTTTCAAGGAATGAATCAATTGCAATGAAACGTATTGGAATGTTCTAACGTAACGAAATGTTTTGGCGAGATAACGCACGTCACGTTCACGTTATTGGGCCTCGGGAAATGTGTGAATGGAGATCGGTACGACATCGGGTCGTCGGATAAGCCATTGTATATAGTACCCGTTGAGAGTATCTTACGCGACCGTGTAGTGTGGGAGGTGGGATACTCTTGAGCCGGTGGTTAATCCATCGAAGGAGCGGGTAGGAGTCATAAGCCCCCGTCTCATAACGTCACGTGACGTGGTGGTAGGGCCTTGCAAACCCTTCCACCGGCCGGAGGTAGAAGGTTGGAATGTTTTAGGATTATGTTCATATTTACGTTATTCATCGTGCGGGAAGGCCGGGACATGGATTGCCCAAACGACTACATTTTATGCCCGCACATATTATTACGTATTGTATGATCACGAATTCAAAAGTCTTAAATCATGTTCATTGTACACAGACGGAGTTTGGTTGGAGAATTATGCACGCTCACTCGCCGAGCCATTATGATTATTCATGATTTATGAACTTAATGAATTAAATATGAATTAGTCGTAAAGTCCGAGCATTGGTTATCTATTTTCTTGCCCTTCGTGGGAACTAAACTCACTTAAAACGTTGTTCGGGATTTATGACCTGCATGCGCATGTTTCTATATATATGTACAGCTCCTGCTCACTCAGTCTTCTAGAGACTGACCCCTTTTCCCCACTTTTCAGTTCTTGCAGGTCTTGCTAGGCGGAGGTCGAGTTTTATTTTTCCTTGTCGAGCCACTTGTACACTTGAGTCACATTTTACAGTGTATGATTTAATGGAAATCCCTTTATGTATTTGGGTCGGTGTTCCAATTATGAATTATTGTTGATTATTGATTCGGGACAGGTTGCATGCGTATATGAACCCGTTGTTAGGATGCATGATGATTTTAATTTGTGTTATGCAATTATAGGGCTTGTAGCCATTATAGAAATTCATGTTAATGATTATTGCTTCCGCATTACACTCGTCAGGTTGTTGAATTAATTGGTACAGGGTTAGATTCCGCCTAGCCAGGGAGTTGTTTTTATTTTTTATCACCCGTTCGCTATGAGTCCGGTTCATCCTGGATCATCAATTTCATGTGTGGACTAGACTTGTAGTGCGGGGGATGTGGCGCCTATCGTCCCGGGTGCTACACACTAGTACGTACTATCTTCCTCTTCTCTCTTTCCCCCTCACACGAGATGCCCCCCTCCCAATTTCCTTTTCCTCCTTGTTCCTTCTTCATTTGTTGTTTTTCTTTCTTCCTTTCTTGCTCCATCCGACACCACCCTCACCAAGCCTTACTCGGAGCACCACCACTTCGCTGTCACTCCACCTCCCCGGCACCTCCATTCTACCACTAAGCCTCCTCCACTCTTTTCTTCTCTCTCAAGCTCACACAAGAACAAGGCAGCTTAGGCAAGAAAAGAAGCAAGTACCAACTCCGACAAGGAATCCAGTAATTCCTGACCACCACAAGCTCACCTTGGCGTCCCCATTTCCATCTCGGTAAGCTTTTCTTCGTTTCTTTCTTTTACTTTAATGTATATGTGTATATATATATGAGTATATATGTGTATATATTTTGATGGGTTTGTATGATAACGTACCTCATCTTGTATTTCGGTTGTACTTTTGGTTGCCTTAGGTGTTGGTTGTTGCTTGGTTTTAGTTTCGGGCTCCGGCGGCACCTCGAGGTCCGCCAACAGTAATGTTTTTCCTCGCCAGAAACATCCCCTATTTCTGTAGCAGGTGATCCTGGCCGGGATCGGGGCCAGTGCATTTTAGTCCCGGTCTGGAATGCTTGTTTTGTTATTATCTGTTGCGTTGTCCCGGTCAGAAATGTTTTCAGTGCTTTTGGCGTCCCGGCCGGGATAGTCTGTCAGGTTGTGGCCTGTACGTCTGTCCCGACCGGGATTCTTTTCAGTGTTTTTTTTGTCCCGGTCGGGATGGTCCTCTGTTGACCTGGTTTTCGTACTTTGACTTACCTTGTTTTCTTGTTGTGTACTTGTTTACGTGCTTTGCTTGATTCCCTAACGTGCTTAACATGTTTATATGCTTTCATGAAATGTAATTTTGTGTTTAAATGCAATACGCGAAATGTTAGTTGTTTACTTAATTTAAATATATTCGAGCATGCGTTATATGATCACATATCACATGTACACTTATATTTTTCATCTATTCAATACGTGGGACATTAATTGTACACTATCACGGCATAGCATATCATTTTATAATTTTCATATGCATACTCTATCATTCCATATCACGCCACGAACACCTCATACCAATGTCGTGCATCCTAATTGATTTCATATTAAGTTATTTCTCATGAGTACCCATTGTTCCTTTTCTTATATGGTTCGTTTCCAGGGTGGAGACTTCCGGATCGAATAAGCACCTGTATTGTTCTTGTTCCTTGTCTCTTGGTATTCCAGGTGAGGGTGTATTCGTTCTAGTTACGTATCAAACCCTACAACATTTATGTGACATGTTTTGGCCAAAAATATATATATATATATATATATATATATATATATATATATATATATATATTTATATTTATATCTCGTGCTTAAAGTGGAGTCATCGAGAAAATTATTACTAAAGACTTGAAACGTATTATGATTCTCATGACTTTAATTGTTTTGGCGAGATTATGCACATTGATCATGTTCATGTTATTGGACCCGGGGAAATGTGGGCTTGGACACCGGTACGGCATCGGGCTGTCGGGCAACCCCTTAGCACGTAGTACCCATTGAGAATCTGTCACGCGATCGAGAAGCATGAAAGGTGAGTTATTCTTGAGCCGATATTGTTACCCCATCGGAGGATCGGGTAGGAGTCATGATCCCCCGTCTTGATACTATTACGGACTGGATCGGGTCTACAGGCCCGACCAGGGAAAGGAGAAGGTTGGAACTTATCACGATTATGATTATGATTATGATTACACGATTATTTCACGAATGTGTAATTCACATGTATTATTATGTATTGCATAATCGTATAACCAAAGTATTAAGTTACGTTTATTGTACACGGTCGGAGTTTGGTTGGAGAATTATGCACGTTCACTCACCGAGCCACAATGATTATTATAGATTACGAACTTAATGAATCTAATATGAATTAGTCGTAAAGACCGAGCATTCTTAGCTATTTTCTTGCCCCTCGCGGGAACTAACTTCAAACAAAACTTTGCTCTGGATTTATGACTTACATGTGCATGTTTTTTTATAAATGTATGGCTCCTGCTCACACTTTTTCAGTTTCTTGCAGGTTTTGCTAGGCGGGAGTCAAGTCTAATTACTTTGTTTGAGTCTCACTTGTACACTTGAGTCTCATTTTACATCATTATGATATTAATTGTACCATTTTATTTAATAGGGTCCACGTGCCAAGTTATGTATTATGATTATTGTCGGATATTAATTGGTACAGGGTTAGATTCCGCCTAGCCAGGTTGTTTTTATTTTATCACCCATTCGCTATGGGTCCGGTTCATGCTTGGATTATCCATTTTATGTGTGGACTAGACATGTAGTGCAGGGGATGTGGCGCCTATTGTTGCGGGTGCTAAAATGAAGGCCCTAGACATCTAATGTAGCACCCCCAAATACGCTACAACCCTGCACCATCGCACTTCCCAGGCGGATGTGAGACCTAGCACCTGAGAGGCATGCCGGTGAACGAACGATGCTACATGATATCATTGTAAGTAAACATGGCAGCGGAACTTGAAATTTTGAAATAACATCTTATGTTTGGGCCAGTAAATAAAAGAATTTGAATTAATTTAAAACTTATGAAAACTTAGAGACAATAAAGCAGAAATTAGTGCCGATCGTGGTTTAGTAGCAAGTTACTAAAGCAATATAATAATTATATGAGGTTATAGTCTAATTTATCTCGTTCAAGAGAACCTGGTCTAATATGTATAAGATAATGGACTCTCTATGCTTCAAGATACAAGCTAATGAGCGATGGCAATACCTGAAATCATGAATTTGAAAAGAGTGAGGGATTAGTCAAAGTGACTAAGTGAGGGGATGGTTGGATCTGTAGCACCCGGAACGGTGGGCCACCACATCCCCTCACCTAAACCCGAACCCACGTATGAAATGGATTTCCATACATGAGTCCAAGTCCAAGCGAACGGGAACCTACACTCACACGCTAGGCTAAGCGGGGCTAAAACTCGAACAGAGCGCGCAAACAATCAAAACAGATATGCGGAAGCAGTAAACAGGATCCAAACGAGCTCATCCAAAAGGCAACAACTATTTGTACATACTGTAGATTATCGGCCCAAAATAGATACAAGAGTTCAAGTTCCAAAGTTATAATTCATACAAGATGCCAAAAGCAATAGATATGAAATGCAACTTGACATAAACGGCTAAGTACGACTCGACTCGACGCACTTCCCCGCCTAGCTCGGCACACCTGAAAGGGAAAGGAGAGGGTCAGTCCCACAACTTGACTGGGTGAGGGGCTTAACACACCCACACCTTAAGTACGTATAAAGCATAGCATAGACCAAAAGTGATAGTCATGAATCGAGGCTAGGGTTTTGCACACCAAAACCATTTCCTGAAGCTAACATATAGTAAAAGAAAAGAACCTATCTCGATCCATAATCTATTAGACATAACACAAACAAAAGCCCGGCGAGAACGGACTATCCCTTCTTCAAACATACATATCAAATCGAATTCAAATCATAATTCCCGCCTCACATCCATGGTGTATCGAGAATCAAACCCTAACACCTACATTACCAAATGCATACGGGGTAGCTAACCCACGATATGCCTTTCCCGGTTATCCACCGAGGGCTCAAGATATCATGCCTTCCCAACCTCCCTAGGTCGCGCGTGAAAATCTCAAACGAGCACGTGTACAGGGGTCATAACTGGCGACCCCGTAGTCATCCCGGGTCTCCCTTACCCACGTCTCCAAGGCCCAACAAACCAAATCAAACCAAATTCCCATCTTTCAGGGCACAACTCGCTCAACATAACAAAATGTACTAAAAGAGATTCAAACTCAAGCTTAAATATGCTTGTACATATATCGTTTCCATAAGATCCAAATTATTCCACAAGATCATAAACATAATTTAAGCACTCGTATTTAAGTATATGTACCATATCCGCATGCGAAGGAAAATTCATCACATCATAGGCCGTAGGGTATTAGCTAATAAAAATCCTAACCTCACCTCAACAAAAGGTTTGAAACGGCACCCAATCACCTATGCTTCGGGCTCTTGCGCGACTGGAAGAGGCTCTGAACACAAAAAAGAACATGACCCGAGACTTAGACTCAAATATGAACCAAATAGACGCTCAACAATGCTTATGAATGTAAATGAAATGCATAAACATGCTAAATAAATCCTACCAATTCTTATTCATACAATTCATATCAAATAAGGTCATAAATTCAAAACAATGCATATAACGTGTAATATAACAAGCTAACATTGCATATGAGTCATAAAAGAAGAAAGAAGCTAACATTGGATATGAGTCATAAAAGAAGAAAGAAGATGCAACGAAAGACAACCAAGAAATAAAACGAGCAATTGCCACCGCTATATTTTCAAATGACACGGCCGTGTTGGGTTTTAGTTGAAAATGGACATGGCCGTGTCCGATTAAAATTAATTCAGGAGCTTAATTCGAACTGCTGACACGGCTGTGTTGAGTTTTAGTTCAAAATGGACACGACCGTGTCCGATTTTATAAAAATAATTTGCTCCAAGTCGAGAGGCTGACACGACCGTGTCCAAAACGCGTACAAAGTTGACACGGCCGTGTTGGCCTTTCGTCTTCGAAAAAAAATACAGCAGCTACAGTAACTCTGCACTAAAAAAACAGAGGAAGAAGCAGAGCAGGCACGTAGCAACCCCAAACAACAACAACAAGCTACAAAACGCATGCAAACCAAGGCAAATCACTTCATAATCAACATGTAATCTTCCAATCATCACAAAAGTTCAAGAATCATCATATATATCAAGGATTCGCAACTTCCACTACACTCATCTATATTCAAAAGCAAAACCATATAATCATGTCAGAGTCATAAGAGATCACATATATCTCTTCAAATCAAAGCTTAAGTCCAAGAAGCAAAAGAGATCATCAAACCCTCAAGATTCATGCCATGCTCTATAAATACACCAAACATAGCTCAAAGCATGGAATTAATAGCTCAAAATGATCACATATTCATGTTCATATCAAATACTAGCTTACCCCTTGAAGAAGTTGGAAGGAAATGGAGATTAGAGCTCAATCTCTCCTTGGAATGAATAGTGACGGGTTGAAGGGTTTAAGCTCCAAAGTTGCTGCACTTTTTTCTCTTCCTTGTATGTACCAAGATAGAGGAGAGGGAGGGACGAATATACATTGTGTTGGTGGAGTGTGGGCCCAAGCTTGAGGGTAATATGTCAAGAATTGAGGGACTTATGTGCAATTAGGTCGAAGGTAGTCACATAGGAGCGACGTAAGTTTCGGGTCGAACTTCGGAGTATCAAATGGGCTTAAAAGGTTATAAGGCTTAGTCCATCAAACTCGAATCGTCAAAACGAGCTCAACGGTAGTGACGGAATTTGAATCTGAATTCCCGAGCTCAAGTTACACACATGGGAACCCAAGGTACACTAAAAGCGTTTTAGCCTTCTTTAGGTTCCAAACGAACCAATTAATTCAAAAGCTCAACAATTAAACTCGAAAACACATAACGAGTCTATATCCAAGTTCATAACACGTAAATCTCCAACATACTAAAACGACATAAAATTCCGAATACAATTCGAGCTTAAACAAAACAAATCTTAACAATTTACGCACATACTCAAATAAGAATCATTCAAAGTCATAAGAAGTAATTAAAATAAGAATTAAAAAAATTAAGAATATGAATTTAAATAATTTAAATCGCGCACATACGTCATACCTGTACGATCTGAAAGTCGGGGTGTCACAATCCTTCCCCCTTAAAAAAGACTTGTCCTCAAGTCCGAACCGAGTTCTCAAACAATTCCGGATATAAACTTCTCATTTTCTCCTCGGTTTCCCAAGTCGATTCCTCGGATTTTTGATCCCTCCAAAGTACCCTGACTAAAGGAATCTGCCGGTTTCTCAATTCTTGCATTTTCGATCCTGTATTGCAACTGGATGTTTCTCTATTGTCAAATCAGGCTCTAACTGAACCTCTTCCACTGGGAGAATTGTTGTCTCATCGGGATAATACTTACGGAGCTGAGAAATGTGAAACACGTTGTGTATCCCGGTCAAATTTGGCGGTAAATCTAATCTATACGCTGCTTGTCCGATTCTTTCTAAAATCTCAAACGGCCCAAGATATCGAGGACTGAGTTTCCCACCTTTACCTATTCGGGTGAAACCCTTTCTCGGAGATGCTTTTAAAAAGACTCTATCTCCCACTTCAAACTGTAAAGGCCTTCTTCTCCTATCGGCTTAACTCTTCTGACGAGATTGAGCTGCTTTCATTCTTTGCCTAACCTTATGAACCTTCTCAATCGTAGCAGTAATATTTTCCTTAGGTTCGGCTCTCTCGAGTTTATGCTCTTCAGTCCATCTCCAATCCTCAATATCCCAAAATAGAGGAGATCTACACTTCCTTCCATATAAAGCCTCGTAAGGAGTCATTCCAATTTAACCCTGATAGCTGTTATTATAAGCAAATTCAACCAAAGCCAGATGTTCGTCCCACTTATCTTGAAAATCTAAAGCACACGCTCTAAGCATATCCTCCAAATACTGAATCAACCTCTCCGACTGACCGTCTGTCTAAGGATGCGAAGCAGTGCTAAACTTGAGCCTGGCACCCAAACATCTCTGAAGATTCTGCCAAAAGATCGAGGTAAACCTCGGATCCCGATCCGAAACTATACTGATTGGAATTCCATGTAATCTTACAATTTCCCATACATACAACTCTGCCAGTTTTGGTACCTTATCAGACAGCCGAACTTTAAAAAATGGGCAGACTTAGTCAACCTGTCGATAATCACCCAAATTCCATCGAACCCTCATTTAGCTTTAGGCAAGCCGGATACGAAGTCCATGGTCACTTGCTCCCACTTTCACTTGGGAATAGGAAGTGGTTGGAGAGTTCCTCTCGGTTTCTGGTGTTCTGCCTTCACCTTTTGACACGTTAGACATCGCTTCACAAAGTTCGCGACGTCCCTTTTCATGCCATTCCACCAGAACTTCTCTTTCAAGTCCCGATACATCTTTGAAACAGCCCCAAACAAGGCCTGGATGAAAACAGTAAGTTAAGGGCATTGGTAATGCGTTTATAGACCGTGATCCAACTTTTTGAATCATCATGCATTGCATTCTTATATGAACTTTGTGCTCGTATATGATCTAACATGTTTTAAGGGGGAATTCTTGACCTTTGATACAGTTTACTATTTATAACCCGAGCCTACCTTGTTCATATTGTTACTCGAACCCTAGAGGTTCATCACACATGTTTCCCTATTGTTTGAACTTGTTTCCCGAGCTCAGAGAGTCTTTCTTGAACCCTAAGGGCACTTTTGGAACTTACCGACCCAAGTTACTATTCATCTGAAAATGAGCTTTTGATTCTGATACCTTTCCTACCCAAGTTTATAGTCGAATCGATCCTTGAGTCGAGACAAGTCTTTTGAAATCATTCTTGACTTGGAAATCTATTTTGAGCATTGGTTTTATTGAAAATGTTTACGAAAACCCTAGTTCACTATTCCTTCTATGAACGGTTTTCATTCGGAAAATGTTTTCTCTTCGGATTTGCACTACTTGAGCTATTTCAAGATTTTTGAAATATTTTACGACTCTTGATTCAAACCCTAGCTTGAAATTTTGAAGCGGACGCTTGTACGTGGGAATTCACTATTCATTCTACGTTTTCAACTTTTTGACGGTAAAATGTTTTATAGTCGATATTGGATTCAAAACGCTTCTCGATTTATTTCTTGAATTTTGGAAACAATCCGGACTTGAAAATCATTCTAGAAAGTCGTTTTTCACTCGTGTTGAGTTTCGAGCTCAAAACTTTTATTCACTAAAACTAATGTATCTTTCAAACGGTAAATCCGATTTCGACGAATGAATATGCGTTTCGAAGCTAATTTTTTACCGGATGGAATGGTTATACTTCCAGCCACTTATCCTCGAGTCTTGTCCACTAAATTACTGAAATACCCCCAGCAGTCCCATTTTTATCTTCAAGAGTATAAAGCTTCGAAGAGAAGCTATACACTGTTGCTCTTGTACCCTTACCTCAAGTTTATTTCCAATGTGAGGGGCTTCCCAACACCTATAAATACCCCTCTCATGGCATTTGAATCCTTGCTCAAATGTTGTGTTAACAACACCCTTTCTTCTTTCCCTCTCCCCCTATTGCCGTCTCCCCCCTTTGAGTCTAGGTTAGTTGTTTTATTTTTTATGCTTTAGTTTATGTTATGTTTTAGTTTAGTTTATGTTTTTATGTTATGCTATGTTTATATTATGTTTAGGTTGGGCCGTAACGTCTTCCCTAAGCCATATAGGATTTTATTTTATGCATTTATTATATAGTTTTCATGATATGTTTGAATAGTTGTTTATATGTTTTAATTGTTTAGTAAATGCATGAATATGTTATGAATTGCTCTAGTATATGCTATGATTATGTGATATGATTATTATATTATGAGAATTGATGCATGATTATGGAATTTGAATTATCTTCATGCACGCTAGCTAATGGAATAGTGATTTACAATTAATTATGTCACAACTTGTTACATGTTGGTACTGAATTAAATTGTTACATGTTACATGCCTAAAGGTATATTATATGATATGATATATGTTGTGACATGTTGTCACATTGTTATATGATTCTTGAATTATGAATTGAGCTTATGATATGATATGGATTAATGGATTAAAGCCTTGATCATATGTTATACACTTTAATAGTGTCACATGTTATAACCTAAGATAGAATAGTGTTTCATAACTTGATCTTATACCTTAATTGGATCTCTTAACCATAGGTTATACCTTTAACCTAGATTACACTTGGTTATATTAACATGAACTTGTAACTATAGGTTATAATCAAGATCATAATTTAATTAGGGTATGTGTGTGTGTTTGCATGCGGTGTGTGTGTGTGTACGTGCATGGTGTGTGTGTGTACCGTGTGTGTGGGTGTGTGTGTATAGTAAGGGTTTGACCCGACCCTTTGACCCGACATGTGAATAGTAACCTATGAATAGTAATCTTGAATAGTACTTTTGAATAGTAAAAATGAAATAAAACTTGTGCTTTCTTAATAGACATTTGCACCCAAGGTTTCCATATCCAGGGTCTAAAACGTGATTTCAAAATGTTTTTTCTTTCGTGGACTTGTTTCTTAACCTAAGGTTTGCGATAGGATTCATAATTTGACTAAAGCTTACTCGGTTATAGTAAGATCATAGTCCAATGTTAAGAGTAACTCACTTTAACGTATTCCTTTGTGTGTTACCTTTCTTGAATACCTTAAATGGTATTACTCTCTTGTGTTACATGTTCTTTTTATGTTCCTTGTTCATTTGTTTCATGTATTTCATGTGCATCTTGGTTAGTAGTGGGTCTTAGTTCTTAAGCTCACTCTAGTACACCACCTACAGGAGTTAAAGTTGAGCACTGGGATCCCTAGGGTACCGCATAATCTGTCTACCTACCTTTTGTTACTAATAGGTGAGGTGAAGTTATAAATGTTTTCCAACTGGAACTACGACTATACTATCGTATCATATGTTTTGAAATTCAAAGCTAAACCTCGTTTTGAACTATCCCTTTTATCGGGATATTCTTTTGAAAGGATCATTCATACTTTAATAGTATACCTTGATCTACAGCACATGTTTTCCAAAGTTCTGCATTCTTGTTCAAAGACAGTTACATGTTCTGCATATGTTTTCAATGTACAACATCACATGTTTTACAGACAGAATCATATGTTTTACAGACAGCATCACAATTTTTACAGGCAGAATCATATGTTTTACAGACAGCATCATATGTTTACAGACAGTTTCACATGTTATAGTTAGCACACTGGAGTGGTACTCTGGTCACTGCTAATCTTGAAATGCAAGCATACAGTTTACAGTTTCGGGCCGGCGGTTATGTATGGAGGTGATGTTCGGGAGGTGTGCGCCAACGACATCACCAATACCGCCGCCACTCTTAGACAATTGACACCGACTTTTAACAGGAGGTTTGTTAAGTTAGGACAATCTGTCTGGGAACGGACAGCAAATCTGTTCCCATTACATGTTTACAGGTCGCCTAGGGCTAGCTACCCGAAGTGACAACCGGTGGAGGATGGTGCATGTTTGTATGTGTTAGTGGGGTATTGTTGGCCCTGGTCTGATACTCTACTGTGTGTGGAGTTATTGTTGACCTCGGTCCAATACTCTACGAAATCATGTTTTTCTGGAGTAAGGATGGAGAAGCCTAGCTTGCCGGTAAAATTCTGTTTCATAAAGGATGGTTCATATTTGGAAAAGTTCACTTTACCCGTATCCCGTTTTACGGAAGAACTATGAACCATCTACAGCATATGTGTGCGCGTGTGATAGCATTCATGAAAGTGTTTTAAAACGTGCATTCTTTTACAGCATTGCATTCAAAACAGTTTTATCCATCGAACTTGTTTCAAGTTCTTCTTTAAAGCTTTACATTAATAGTTTTGAATTACACTTCAAGTTCTTTATCACTCAGTGCTTTCTTTTAAGTATTCCCTCACTTAGTCCTTTTGACTAATACCTCTCCCGTTTTCTTACCTCGTGGATTCAGGTCTTGCAGCCGCAGTCTAGAGGTATCTTGAAGCTCTAGATTGTCATTTTTGTTTCAGTCAGGACTTAGTATTACTTCCTTTTGTGTCCTGCATATGTTTTATGGCTGCATCACTTTATATTTCTGAATACTTGAGTATCTTTGTTATACTCTTTCTGCTACTCTGCTACCGATATTTTGAACTCTGCTATATCGGTACTTATTTGTGAATATGTAACATGTTCTGATATGCCGAGTCTCTCTTACACTATCAATATGTTCTTGCTTGTTACATGCCATCACGCACATGTTTTGAAAAGTTTTAAAATACTCTGATTTTCCGCTGCATAGCCACATCGTTATACATGTATAGTTCTGATAGACACCCGTTTGCTGGAGTATTTCTTTAGTGATGGCTCACACCATTACTTGAGAGGTGCTTCAGTGCGGGGGTTGAGACGCCTCTCTCCTCTTGTTCCAGTACGGGTGGGGGCGTTACAGCCTGAGGTGGTATCAGAGCGTCGGGTTAAGTAAGAAGAGACCTAACCTAGATTGCTCTCATGTTGCATCATGGATTGTTCACGCATTGCATCCAGGATCATTCTCATATTGCTTCGAGACAGGATATTTGGGGATTGCATGGTTCTGTTATCTGGATTTCATATCTGTGGTATCTTCTGTATAGCTATGGCAGTTCAGCCACACCAGGATCCTAATCAGCAAATGGATTAGGCTTTCTTTGAGCAGCTTGAGGCCCCGCGTACTGTGGCAGTTTCTCGCCGTGGAGGCACTCGTTTCTACACCTGGCGTCGGTCTAGGAACAGTGGCAGGCCTGGGTATTCCTATACTAACAGAGTTGTGCACTATCTCGAGTCTGAGAGAGATGGTTACTTTCAGGAGTATCAGAGGACCCGTGAGGTCAGGTTGGAGTCTATGCGCCATCATGATCAGTCATTGTAGTACCAGATTGATAGGGACATCCCTCGTGAGCATGCTGCAGAGATGACTCATATTGTTGATCAGAGAGCTGCTCGTATCGCTGAGCTGGAGGCAGATCTTATGCAGATGACTATTGACCGCGACACTTTTATGGAGCGTCACCAGCACTATCGTGCACGCGTGAGAGCTCGCTTGTATGATACCTATCACTTGTCCGATGAGCAGGCAGTTGTGGAGGTCGAGGGTCAGGATGTCAGTCAGTCCTCTCAGGAGCCCGAGCCTATGCAGGATCAGTCAGATGGAGGCGATGGAGGATCTGATGATGATGATGATGGCGAAGATGAGCCAGCAGGACACGGACAGGGTGAGGTCGTTGCTGTTTCTGATGACACCACCAGGGGTTCTTTGGACCACAGTTATCAGGGTTGATCGCTGATGGGAGGTTTTCTGTATATAGTATTGATGCATATATATCTATCTATGGATGGCGGACGTATAGCCAGGAAAGTTCAGGACTGCCTTTTGGATGAGGGGATGTATAGCTATGGTAGATGATCCCCGACTTTTGTCACCACGGATGACGGTTCAGATGACTTGGTACCTACTAGGTTATTTTCAGCAGGGTTGGACGGATTGGTAAGGCCTGTAAGGGAGTCAACTCGATAGTATCGGGTCCTCCACATTTTGAATTAATACTGTTAACATGTGGCCTGTAGTAAATTTTACCAAACCTTGCACAGTTATAACACTTTCGGCTTTCTGTTGGATATCTGTTTACTGCTTTCCATAACTGTCATTGCATGAGTCTTAGAGTTGCTTCAAGATACCATTAGGACCGTTGATAGGATCATGCCATTTCATTTATTGATAACATGCTATTATTCTTGATATGATGAATACGCTTGTGGATATGTTGATCATACTTCTGATCATGTTACAGTTCTTGTGGATATGACAGTACACATTCTGTTCCCGTTTACATGTTGATCATGCTTTGGGATATGATATACATGTTTCTGATATTTTAATATGTTACACGAGCTTTTGTTCCCGTTTACATGATTGTCTGACAGATGTTTCTGATTACATGATATGTGTGGAGATCTTGAATCTTTGCTGATATGTTGTTATGGGAATGTGTTGTTCTCATACTTATATGTGACTACGTGGGAATGTGAATATGTGGTTACGGATTTTGTGAATCATTATATGTCATGCATCGAATATATATCTGAATGCTTATGAATTCAGTAACAACATGCCACCAAGAAGAGCACTCCGGAATCGTGTACCACCACTGCCACCCCAAAGAGATGTCACGCCACCCCCTGAACGGGAGGGAACTCCAAAGTTAAGGGATGTGCTACGAAAATTTGCAAGAGCTTGTAATCAGAGAGATAATCCTCATAATGAAAGGTCACTGGAAAAATTTCTGAGGATGAACCCACCTAAGTTTTACGGAAAACCGAACGACATAAAGGCTGAGAATTGGATTACTAGTCTTGAGAAGATTTTCGAGTCTATGGAGATCTACCCAGAGGATCGTGAACGAGTTCGGTATGCTACTTTTCTTATGGAAGGAGCTGCATACAATTGGTGGAAGCACGTTCAGCACATGTGGATTGAGAACAACGTTGAGGGAAGTTGGGACGAGTTTATCAGAGAGTTTTAGCAGAAGTATATGCCTCAAGTGACTCGTGATGCACGAGAGGCTGAGTTTATGAGTTTGGTTCAGGGAACTATGAATGTGATGGAGTATGAGGCTAGGTTTGTGAGGCTGATCAAGTATGCGCCTCATATTCTAAATGATGAGCGTCGCAAGACAAAGAGGTTTATTGATGGACTGAAGCCCGAGCTTCGGTTGGCACTTGCTTCTTTGGACATTGAGACCTACAACCTGGCTGTTGATAGAGCGCTAAGGGTTGAAGCTGCACACAAGGAGATCAAGATAACTACTGCACGTCAAGGACCTTCTAACCCTAAGCCTTATCAAGGGAACAAGCGACCATCCGGATCTTTTCCCCAAGGAACCGGGAAGAAGCCAATGGTAGCACCACAGCATCAACAGCAGAAGGCTCCACTGAAACAGCAAGCACAGAAGCAGAAAGCGCCACAGCAGTATCAGAGGGCGCCATAACAACAGAGAGCACCTCAGCCAGGTCCAAAGGAAATTGTTTGCCGATATTGTCGCCGAACGGGACACACTGAGGAGAACTGTTGCAAGAAAGTTGGACAATGTTTCGCGTGTGGTTCCCCTGAGTACCAGATGGATAGTTGCCCGCACAAGATCAGGAGATTTGAGGTCCAGGATAAAGGAAAAGGGGTGGTGGGTACGACGAACAAACCGGTGGTCAAAGGCAGAGCTAATGCTTTGGATGGTAAGGAGGAGGTTGATCCTTCGTCTGTTGTGGAAGGTATTGTGCACATTCTTAACACGCCAGTTAAGGTCTTGTATGACCCTGGTGCTACGCATTCATTTGTTGCATCTAAATTATGTGCGCATTTACAGTTTCCACTTGAATACTTGCCAAATAAATTTGAAGTGAGTTCTCCTTTGGGAACTTGCCTTGTTACGGATCAAGTATATAAACACTGCCCTATATATATTGGTACCCGTTGTTACCCGACGGATCTTATTGAGTTGCCGATGACAAGATACGATTCTATACTTGGTAAGGATTGGTTGTCTAAGTACCGAGCTAAGTTGGATTATTACAAGAAAGAGATCATCTTGGAAGAAGATGAAAGTGGGACATCAGAAGGGAAAGTTGAGAAGTTATCAGTGATTTCTTCGATGGAAGCTAAGAAGTTGATTCAGAAAGGAGCTATTGGATGTGTTGCTTATCTTTTGAATAGACCGAGAGATCAACTTAAGATCGAAGAAGTGGAAGTGGTGAATGAGTTCCTAGATATGTTTCCTGAGCATTTGGATTCGTTACCTCCTGACCGAGAGTTGGAGTTTACGATCGAGACGATATCAGGAGCTGAGCCATACTCAAAGACACCTTACAGAATGGCTCCAGCTGAATTGGAAGAACTGAGGAAGCAATTGGATGAACTGATTGAGTCTGGATATGTTCGACTGAGCATGTCGCCGTGGGGAGCGCCTGTTCTTTTTGTTAAGAAGAATGATGGATCATTGCGTTTATGCATTGACTATCGGGAGCTGAACAGGATGACGATCAAGAATAAGTATCCTCTCCCTCATATCGAAGAGTTGTTCTATATACTTCAAGGATCGAAGGTCTACTCCAAGTTAGATCTGAGACAAGGGTATTATCAATTGAAGATCAGGGAAGCAGATATTCCGAAGACTGCTTTCAACAGCCGATACGGACATTATGAGTTTGTAGTAATGTCGTTTGGTTTGACAAACGCACCAGCTACATTCATGGATATAATGCACCGTATGTTCAAGCCGTTTCTTGACAAGTTTGTAGTAATCTTCATCGACGATATTTTGGTGTTTTCGAAGACACCGGAGGAACATGCTGAACATCTTCGAATCGTGCTACGCACTTTGCTGGATCACAAGCTATATGCAAAGTTCAGAAAATGTGAGTTTTGGTTTGAGAGAGTTACATCTCTCGGACACATCATATCAGGGTCTGGAATCGAAGTAGATCCCTCGAAGATCGAGACGATTATGGATTAGAAGTCACCGAAGAATCCCTCAGAAGTGAGGAGTTTTCTGGGATTAGCTAGTTACTACCGGAGGTTTGTCAAAGATTTCTCGAAGATAGCTACACCTCTCACTAAGTTGACAAAGAAAGAAGGGAAATTCGAATGGACTGAGAAGTGTGAGCGAAGTTTTCAAAGATTGAAGGAGATGCTAACGACTGCACCTGTGTTAGCGTTACCAGAAGGAAAAGAAGGTTACATTGTCTACACCGATGCTTCGAAGGAAGGACTAGGAGGAGTTTTGATGCAGAATGGAAAGGTGATTGCGTATGCATCAAGGAAACTCAAAACGCATGAAGTCAACTACCCGACACATGATTTGGAGTTAGCAGCGATAATTTTTGCTCTTGGAAAGTGGAGACATTACCTGTATGGAGTTACGTTTGAGATCTTTACTGATCATAAAAGCCTGCGATATCTATTCACTCAGAAGGAGTTGAATATGTGACAGAGGAGATGGATGGAATTTCTGGAGGACTACGATTGCATTATTCAGTACCATCCAGGAAAGGCGAATGTTGTAGCCGATGCATTGAGCAGGAAAGTTAGTTTGACATAGATTTCTGCCAATCCCTAGATTGATCGAAGAGAGAGAATGGAGGTGATAACTAAAGCTCGAATCGCGAACGTTGTGATGATATCACCATGGAAAGAGCAAGTGTTGGAAGCACAGAAGAACGACGAGTGGATCAAGAAATGTCTCGAATCTAAGGACAGAGATGATGAGACTAAGTTCAAGGTTGATGAACATGGAATATTGAGGTACAAAGGTCGAGTATGCGTACCAACTGTTTTGAGGAAAGAGATTCTCGACGAAGCACACAAGACTAAGTACACGATACATCCCGGAGGCACTAAGATGTATCAAGATGTTAAGACGCATTTCTGGTGGAATGGAATAAAGAGAGACATAGCCAACTATGTCAAGAAGTGCTGAACTTGTCAGAAAGTTAAAGCTGAGCACCAGAAGCCGAGTGGGAAGTTGCAACCATTACCGATTCCGACATGGAAATGGGAGCAAATCACGATGGATTTTGTCACTGGATTACCCAAAATCAGAGGAGGACAAGATAGTATCTGGGTGATCATTGATCGATTGACAAAGTCAGCACACTTTTTGCCAGTAAAGACAACGGATAAGGTCAGCACGTTGGCAAAGCTGTATCAGCAAGAGATTGTCAGGCTACATTGAGTTCCAAACAGTATAGTGTCGGACAGAGATCCGAAATTCACGTCACAATTATGGAAGGAAATTCAGACTTTGATGGGAACAAAGTTAAACTTCAGTACTGCAGCGCATCCTCAAACGGATGGACAATCCGAAAGGATGATCAAATACTTGGAAGATATGCTAAGAGCTTGCGCTTTGGACTTCCAGGAAAGTTGGAAAGAGTGTTTACCTCTTGTGGAGTTTGCATACAGCAATAGTTATCAAGCTTCTATTAAAGCTGCTCCATATGAAGCCTTGTATGGAAGAAAATGTACATCCCCATTATAGTGGGATTTGGATGAAGCAAGATGTACTGAGGAAGGACCAATCAGAGTGAATTCAGCTAAATGGATAAGAGAAGCGACGGAGAAGATTCATATCATTCGCCAGAGAATGAAAGCTGCCCAGGACAGGCAGAAGAGTTATGCTGATCGACGTAGAAGGGATTTGGAATTCACAGTGGGCGAAAAGGTGTTTTTGAAGGCATCGCCAAGGAAAGGGTTTTCCCGAATTGGGAAAGGTTGAAAGTTAAACCCGAGATATGTTGGACGGTATAAGATACTGGAGAGAGTCGGATAGACTGCTTATAGATTGGATTTGCCTGTAGGTCTAACAGGAATCCATAAAGTATTTCATGTATCTCAGCTTCACAAGTGTTTCTCGGATGAGACAGAGGTTGTGCCGATAGAAGAGATACCGTTGGAACCGGATTTGACTTATGTTTTGAAGCCCGCTAAGATTCTAGATAGGAAGTTTCAAGAGCTGAGGAATAGGAAAATTCCTTTGGTTAAAGTCCTTTCGAAGGGACATGGGAAAGAAGAGGCAACCTAGAAGACATAAGAGAAAATGCAGAAGCATCACCCCGAGTTGTTTGCAGTTACAGCGGAAGAATCTGAGGACAGATTCTCTTTAAGGAGGGGTGATTGTAACAGCCCAAAACAGGGCCTGGATGAAAACAGTAAGTTAAGGGCATTGGTAAAAATTTATAGACCGTGATTCAACTTTTTGAATCATCACGCATTGCATTCTTACATGAACTTTGTGGTCGTATATGATCTGACATGTTTTAAGGGAGAATTCTTGACCTTTGATACAGTTTACTATTCATAACCCGAGCCTACCTTGTTCATATTGTTACTCGAACCCTAGAGGTTCATCACACATGTTTCTCTATCGTTTGAACTTGTTTCCCGAGCTCAGAGAGTCTTTCTTGAACCCTAAGGGCATTTTTGGAACTTACCGACCAAAGTTACTATTCGTCTAAAAATGAGCTTTTGATTCTGATGCCTTTCCTACCCAAGTTTAAAGTCGAATCGATCCTTGAGTCGAGACGAGTCTTTTGAAATCATTCTTGACTTGGAAATCTATTTTGAGCATTGGTTTTATTCAAAATGTTTACGAAAACCCTAGTTCATTATTCCTTCTACGAACGGTTTTTATTCGGAAAATGTTTTCTCTTCGGATTTGCACTACTTGAGCTATTTCAAGATTTTTGAAATGTTTTACAACTCTTGATTCAAACCCTAGCTTGAAATTTGGAAGCGTACGCTTGTACGTGGGAATTCACTATTCATTCTACGTTTTCAACTTTTTAACGGCAAAATGTTTTATAGTCGATATTGGATTCAAAACGCTTCTCGATTTATTTCTTGAATTTTGGAAACAATCCGGACTTGAAAATCATTCTAGAAAGTCGTTTTTCACTCGTGTTGAGTTTCGAGCTCAAAACTTTTATTCACTAAAACTAATGTATCTTTCAAACGGTAAATCCGATTTCGACGAATGAATATGCGTTTCGAAGCTAATTTTTTACCGGATGGAATGGTTATACTTCCAGCCACTTATCCTCGAGTCTTGGCCACAAAATTACTGAAATACCCCCCAGCAGTCCCATTTTTAGCTTCAAGAGTATGAAGCTTCCAAGAGAAGCTATACACTGTTGCTCTCATACCCTTACCTCAAGTTTATTTCCAATGTGAGGGGCTTCCCAACACCTATAAATACCTCTCTCATGGCATTTGAATCCTTGCTCAAATGTTGTGTTAACATCACCCTTTCTTCTCTCCCTCTCCCCCTCTTGTCGTCTCCCCCCTTTGAGTCTAGGTTAGTTGTTTTATTTTTTATGCTTTAGTTTATGTTATGTTTTAGTTTAGTTTATGTGTTTATGTGATGGTATGTTTATATTATGTTTAGGTTGGGTCATAGGGTCTTCCCTAAGCCATATAGGATTTTATTTTATGCATTTATTATATAGTTTTCATGATATGTTTGAATAGTTGTTTATATGTTTTAATTGTTTAGTATATGCTTGAATATGTTATGAATTGCTCTAGTATATGCTATGATCATGTGATATCATTATTATATTATGAGAATTGATGCATGATTATGGAATTTGAATTATCTTCATGCATGCTAGCTAATGGAATAGTGATTTACAATTAATTATGTCACAACTTGTTACATGTTGGTATTGAATTAAATTGTTACATGTTACATGCCTAAAGGTATATGATATGATATGATATATGTTGTGACATGTTGTCACATTGTTATATGATTCTTGAATTATGAATTGAGCTTATGATATGATATGGATTAATGGATTAAAGCCTTGATCATATGTTATACACTTTAATAGTGTCACATGTTATAACCTAAGATAGAATAGTGTTTCCTAACTTGATCTTATGCCTTAATTGGATTTATTAACCATAGGTTATACCTTTAACCTAGATTACACTTGGTTATATTAACATGAACTTGTAACTATACGTTATAATCAAGATCATAATTTAATTAGGGTGTGTGTGTGTGTGTGTGCATGTCGTGTGTGTGTGTGTGTGTACGTGCATGGTGTGTGTGTGTACCATGTGTGTGGGTGTGTGGGTATAGTAAGGGTTCGACCCGACCCTTTAACACGACATGTGAATAGTAACCTGTGAATTGTATTCTTGAATAGTACTTTTAAATATTGCTTTTGAATAGTAAAAATGAAATAAAACTTGTGCTTTCTTAATAGACATTTGCTCCTAGGGTTTCCATATCCAGGGTCTAAAACGTGTTTTCAAAATGTTTTTTCTTTCCTGGACTTGTTTCTTAACCTAAGGTTTGCGATAGGATTCATAATTTGACTAAAGCTTACTCGGTTATAGTAAGATCATAGTCCAATGTTAAGAGTAACTCACTTTAACGTATTCCTTTGTGTGTTACCTTTCTTGAATACCTTAAATGGTATTACTCTCTTGTGTTATATGTTCTTTTTATGTTCCTTGTTCATTTGTTTCATTTATTTCATATGCATCTTGGTTAGTAGTGGGTCTTAGTTCTTAAGCTCACTCTAGTACACCACCTACAGGAGTTAAAGTTGAGCACTGGGATCCCCAGGGCACCGCATAATCTGTCTACCTACCTTTTGTTACTAATAGGTGAGGTGAAGTTATAAATGTTTTCCAACTGGAATCACGATTATACTATCGTATCATATGTTTTGAAATTCAAAGCTAAACCTTGTTTTGGACTATCCTTTTTATCGGGATATTCTTTTGAAAGGATCATTCATACTTTAATAGTATACCTTGATCTACAGCACATGTTTTCCAAAGTTCTGCATTCTTGTTCAAAGACAGTTACATGTTCTGCATATGTTTTCGAAGTACAGCATCACATGTTTTACAGACAGAATCATATGTTTTAAAGACAGCATCACAAGTTTTACAGATAGAATCATATGTTTTACAGACAGCATCATATGTTTACAGACAGTTTCACATGTTATAGTTAGCACACTGGAGTGGTACTCTGGTCACTGCTAATCTTGAAATGCAAGCATACAGTTTATAGTTTGGGCCCGGCGGTTATGTGTGGAAGTGATGTTCGGGAGGTGTGCGCCAACGACATCACCAATACCGGCCGCCACACTTAGACAATTGACACCGACTTTTAATAGGAGGTTTGTTAAGTCAGGACAATCTGTCTGGGAACGGACAACAAATCTGTTGCCATTACATGTTTACAGGTCGCCTAGGGCTAGCTACCCGAACTGACAACCGGTGGAGGATGGTGCATGTTTGTATGTGTTAGTGGGGTATTGTTGACCCTGGTCTGATACTCTACTGTGTGTGGAGTTATTGTTGACCTCGGTCCGATGCTTTACGAAATCATGTTTTTCTGGAGTAAGGATGGTGAAGCCTAGCTTGCGGGCAAAATTCTGTTTCATAAAGGATGGTTCATATTTGGAAAAGTTCACTTTACCCGTATCCCGTTTTATGGAAGAACTATGTGTTGGAAAACACGAATCAGAAGGCAGCGGAATTTAAAAAAAATTTCCCAACAAAAGGACCTAGAACTCGCAATCGTGTAACCAAATTCGTAAAGATAGAAAACTTACTTTTCTTTTATTCTTTCTTGAAGCGTTTCAAGCCACCCAAGAACGCTCTTCTCGCGGCTTGATCCCCTCTCCTTGGTAAAGCTCGAATCTTCAAACTTCTAACTTGAAGTCTCTAGAGAAAGTCCACCAACTTGATCACAATCTAACTAGTAAGGATGCTAGTTCTCTAGTTAGTGTTTAGGCTTAACCTAGGGTTTAATTTAATCTTGGAGAAAGGAAGGTGTTCAACACATGAACCAAGAATTGTCTATTAGCTCTAAAGGGGAGCATGAGCTCCCCTATATATAGGAAAGGGGAGGGGCGGCCGAACCTAGTCCTTATTGGACAAGGATTTGGTTCCTCTCTCTCCTATTACTTGATCATCAAGTATTTTCCAACTTTGACTTTGAATTCTAATTCTAGTCAACTTTTAAGAGAGCTAAAAATATCCAAACTATTTTTGGATAATTTTATACTTTATTTATTATAAAATAAATAACTTATTTTTATCTAATTAATTAATTCGTAATTAATTAACTAGATTATTTTCTCCAAAATTAGACTTTCTTTTTAATTCAAAATTAAACCAAAGTCTATTAAATAATTAACTAATTAATTATTTAATATATATATATACACACGTGTGTGACACGTGTCACAGTGACACGTGTCACTCACGTGAGCCACAAGTGTGACTTCACACATGTGGAACCCTCTTGGCCCGATTAACTCGTTTAATCATTTTCAAGCCTCAACTCATGTAACCAAGTTGTTGTGTGTGACCCTCTAGGTTCTCAATTCAATTAGCAGTGACCCCAATTAATTAATTCACCAATTAATTAATCAGTCCACAGATTAAACGACCATAGTCTAGCAACATGTGTTTAACCCCTAGCTGAATTGGAATGTTCGGATTCGACAGAACCTTTAAGTCATTGATTCATGTGAGATACAATCCTCCTACTTACTATCTCTCAACCAAGATCTAGGGCAAGGGAATAATCAGAACCCTAATAATCCGGTCTTAAAGCTAAGTGCATTTCATATCCATTTGATCTCAATCCAAGAAACCCTTTTCTTGATGTCTTGATCTACTGCCTTGGCCAAGGACTCCATATGGCATATGAATGACTTACACAATAAGAGATCACCTTGCAAATGCAAGTGTAGGTCCTTTCTTGATTCTCATTCACTTTCATGAGTCACTTGTGCAGCCCCAGCATAAGCCTTGAATCAGTTGTCTAAGGCGACACCCTTTAAAGCTTATACCTAAGACTACAGAGTTAACTCATAAAGTGACAAGGAACCTCAAGTCTAAGGATCAATTAATCACATCAATGACTCGTGAGATATTTCCTAATCTGGAAGTTTCCATTTCCTGAAATAGAAACTTCCTTTCCCATTTAGGAATGTTCTCACACGGGGCACCTCAGTGAACTTACTTATTAAAGTAAGCACCCTCATGTATCACGCACGCATCAACTATACACTTTGCACCTCCATGAAACAAGGTGGTCCTTCTTAAGGGCGTGATCCCACAAGCAAGCCTTAGAGGAGTCAGGTTGACACTCCCACTGTCTGTAGGACTCATCGGCTTGGAGTATTTTACTAATCATGACTTATGTGATATAGGGCTCGTTTCATGAACCATTTCACCTAAATGGTAGAGTCCTAAAGTCATCAGGATTAGGGGAGTTCTCATACATGCACAGCTAAAGTAAACGCATACCAAACAAGAGCATATAAAGAAGTGTTGCCTTAATTCGTTATTTCATTCAAAGATTGTCTGTGATTACAATAAGGAAAAGTACAAAGCGGATATACAATCGGCTTTCTAGGGCACTATTCCTAACACTATGAACCACCTACAGCATATGTGTGCGCGTGTGATAGCATTCATGAAAGTGTTTTAAAACGTGCATTCTTTTACAGCATTGCATTCAAAACAGTTTTATCCATCGAACTTGTTTCAAGTTCTTCTTTAAAGCTTTGCATTAACAGTTTTGAATTACACTTCAAGTTCTTTATCACTCAGTACTTTCTTTTAAGTATTCCCTCACTTAGTCCTTTTGACTAATACCTCTCCCGTTTTCTTGCCTTGTGGATTCAGGTCTTGCAGCCGCAGTCTAGAGGTATTTTGAAGCTCTAGATTGTCATTTTTGTTTCAGTCAGGACTTAGTATTACTTCCTTTTGTGTCCTGCATATGTTTTATGGTTGCATCACTTTATATTTCTGAATACTTGAGTATCTTTGTTATACTCTTTCTGCTACTCTGCTACCGATATTTTGAACTCTGCTATATCGTTACTTATTTGTGAATATGTTACATGTTCTGATATGTTGAGTCTCTCTTACACGATCAATATGTTCTTGCTTGTTACATGCCATCACGCACATGTTTTGAAATGTTTTAAAATACTCTGATTTTCCGCTGCATAGCCACATCGTTATACATGTATAGTTCTGATAAACAGCCGTTCACTGGAGTATTTTTTAGTAATGGCTCACACCATTACTTGAGAGGTGCCTCAGTGCGGGGCTTGAGACGCCGCTCTCCTCTTGTTCCAGTACGGGTGGGGTCGTTACAATCTTAGTACCTCCCGGATGAATCGAGTACCCCGAGTGATGTGCTTCTTCCAAAATCAACCTCTTAAGCTCGGTTGGAACACAAATTCTTGATTCGAACCTTAACAAGCCTGAATCATCTAATCCAAACTTGGAATCCTGATTCTCTTGAGAACGAGCTAATAATCTCTGAATCTCGTCATCTAAGACCTGAGCTTCTAATAACTGCTGTTTCAAATCCAGTATAATTGTGAGATTAGCCAACCAAGTCTCTGAAACCAGAATCTCTGAACCCGAATTTGAAGAACTTGTCCCCAAACTAGTCAACCCCGCTTTTCTACTCAAGGCATCAGCTACCACGTTAGCTTTACCCGGATGATACTGGATCTTACAGTCATAATCCTCAAGTAATTCCATCCAACGCCTCTGCCTGACATTTAAATCTTTCTGAGAAAAGAGATATTTGAGACTCTGATGATCCGTAAATACCTTGAACGTGGTACCGTAAAGATAGTGCCGCCACTTCATCAAAGCGAACACCACCGCAGCTAATTCCAAGTCATGGGTAGGGTAATTCTTCTCATGCTCCTTCAATTTCCTCGAAGCATAAGCTACCACTCTACCATGCTGCATTAAAACACAACCCAGTCCTTCCTTAGAAGCATCCGTGTAAACTGCATAACCCTCGGTGCCCTCGGGTAGGGTAAGAACTGGTGCCGAAGTCAGCTTTACTTTCAGAGTCTGAAAACTTGCTTCACACTTATCATCCCAGTCGAATTTCACTTCCTTCTTAGTCAGATGAGTCAACGGAGTAGCAATCTTAGAAAAATCTTTGACAAATCTTCTGTAGTAACCGGCCAACCCAAGAAAACTTCAAATTTCTGATGCATTCCTTGGTTTTCCCAAGGAAGTACGGATTCAATCTTAGACGGATCCACTTCAATTCCATTACCCGAAATAATATGACCCAGAAATATAACCCTGTCGATCCAAAACTCGCATTTGCTAAACTTGGCATACAACTTATGTTCCCATAAGGTTTCCAAAACAATCCGAAGATGATGAGCGTGCTCTTCAGCTGACTTAGAATACACCAGAATGTCGTCTATAAAAATGACCACAAACTTGTCAAGGAACTGCCTGAACACCCGGTGCATCATATCCATGAACACAGCTGGAGCGTTAGTTAACCCGAAAGGCATTACAACGAACTCAAAATGACCATAGCGAGTGTTGAATCTAGTCTTAGGAATATCCTCCTCCCTAACCCGTAGCTGGTAGTAACCTTGCCTCAAATCTAACTTGGAATAGACCTTAGAACCTTGTAAGATATCAAACAACTCCTCGATGTGAGGCAACGGATACTTATTGTTCACCGTCATCTGATTCCGCTCGCGATAATCTATACACATCTGTAACGTTCCATCTTTCTTCTTTACAAATAAAACGGGAGCACCCCACGGGGAAATGCTCGGACGAATATAGTCGCAAGCTAGAAGTTCATCAAACTGCGACTTTAACTCCTTTAACTCTGCAGGAGCCATTCTGTAGGGAGTCTTCGAGAAAGGCTCTGCTCCGGGATAGAGGTCAATTACAAATTCGATGTCCCTATCAGGCGGTAGAGAACTCAAAGTCACAGGGAAAACATCGATATACTCACGTACAACCTCCGTCTCTTCAAGTTTAGCCTGATCCTTTGGTCTTCAAAAGATAGGCCACAAAACCTCAGTCTACTAGCCTCAAAAAAAGAAATAAATGGGCTTGACTTAACCTTCTAGCCCTTAAACACCACTGAACCGAAGGACTCTTTCTTCTCCCGACAATCTATCTGAGCCTCGTACTCATACAACCAATCTATCCCCAAAATAACATCATACCTCTGCATAGGCATCTCAATCAATTCTGCAAGAAAGACTTGGCCTTCAAAACTAACTGGACAACCCCGAAAAACCCTGCAAGATACCAAGCTACCACCAAGAGGGGAACTAACCACGTAATCATGCACACATAAAGAAACAGGCAAGCACATAGTAGCAGCAATGTTCCGAGAAATAAATGAATGAGTAGCCCTGGGATCAAATAATGCATGTAATGTAGTGCCATGATTGCTTATAGTACCTTCGATCACAGCATTTGGGTCGATATCTACAGCTTGCTCCTCCTCACCTCCCAACGCATAAGCCCTTGCTGGAATTACAGGCCTCGGATTTTCTTTCTTTTTCGGGTACGTGCTCACCATATGGTCCGGTGCCCCACAAATAAAATACCTCTTATGAAGTCTGAAACAATTATCCACGGCGTGAGGACCCTTGCAATAAGTACATTGCACCTTAGATGGAGCCGGAAGTGCTAAGGGTTGCTTGGCTTGATTTGGTCCCGCGGGTCTAAATGGTTTGTTCTGAGGCTTAGCTTGTTGAAAAGTTGGAAATGCTGGCCTCTTTCCAAATTTATTCAAAGTCCCTGAGCTAGACCCTTACCCTGAATCTGAAGTCTTTCTCCTCAAAACCACTCTCTCCTCGACCCTCAAAGCTTTATCTATTACCTTCGCCCACGTGCTCGTATTGGCTGCTTCCAAAGCATCTTTCATGTCTTTTCGAAGGCCCTGAAGGAACTGAGAGGCTTTAGCTTCATCATCATTAGCAATATTGGGAGCATAGCATGAAAGCTTTTTAAACTCATTAATATATTCAGTCACGGACATCCCTCCTTTCTTAAGGTCCATAAACTCCCTCAACCTTCGGTTTCTCGTAGCTTTAGGGATATATTTATTCTTGAATTCCCGCTCAAAGATATCCCATGTAATCTCTTCCCCTGAAACTTCCAACTTGATCTGAGTACTAGACCACCAACTGTAGGCTTGTCCCTGTATCATGCTGAGAGTGCACTGTAGCTTCTCCATAGGCCCACAAGGTATGAGATTCCACACCCGGTTAGTTTGTACGAGCCATTCTTCCGCTTGGATGTCATTCCCACCAACCAAAACCGGTGGATTCTGATTTTTAAACTCCCGAAGAAGAGCAGTAATAGCATTCCCTCCATGATTCCCGGCCTGAGTTGCATTATTCCTTTCCTGAGCTCTTTGTTCCAAATATACCACTAATCTTTCCATAAAATTTTCGAGGTCCATCTGCAGTGGTGGTGGAGGGTTGTTATTTCCATGTTACGGGGAATGATCCCGGTGATGTCGATGTTCCGGAGATAGTGTCATCGTGGAGGCATATTTTTCTGCAAATCAAAAGATTCCAATTCATATGTGTGCGGGTCAGTACATGTTCATGTACACCATTAACAAGAAAATAGGCAAGTAGTCACAGGAATGCACATAACCACGTTATCCTAAGCCGTACGACCTAGACTCACCCGACTCGACTCTAGAGCTCCGGTTTTGCAACCGAGAGCTCTGATACCACTTTAAGATGTAGCGCCCAGAACGGTGGGCCACCGCATCTCCCGCACCTAAACCCGAACCCACTTATGAAATGGATTTCCATACATGAGTCCGAGTCCAAGCGAACGGGAACCTACACTCACATGCTAGGCTAAGCGGGGCTAAAACTCGAACAGAGCGCGCAAACAATCAAAACAGATATGCGGAAGCAGTAAACAGGATCCAAACGAGCTCATGCAAAAGGCAACAACTATTTATATATACCGTGGATTATCGGCCCAAAATAGATACAAGAGTTCAAGTTCCAAAGTTATAATTCATTCAAGATGCCAAAAGCAATAGATATGAAATGCAACTCGACCTAAACGGCTAAGTACGACTCGACTCGACGCACTTCCCCGCCTAGCTCGGCACACCTGAAAGGGAAAGAAAAGGGTCAATCCCACAACTTGACTGAGTGAGGGGCTTAACACACCCACACCTTAAGTACGTACAAAGCATAGCATAGATCAAAAGTGATAGTCATGAATCGAGGCTAGGGTTTTGCACACCAAAACCATTTCCTGAAGCTAACATATAGTAAAAGAAAAGAACCTATCTCGATCCATAATCTATCAGACATAACACAAACAAAAGCCCGGCGAGAACGGACTATCCCTTACTTCTTCAAACATACATATCAAATCGAATTCAAATCATAATTCCCGCCTCACATCCATGGTGTATCGGGAATCAAACCCTAACACCTACATTACCAAATACATACGGGGTAGTTAACCCACGATATGTCTTCCCCGTTATCCACCGAGGGCTCAAGATATCACGCCTTCCCAACCTCCCTAGGTCGCTCGTGAACATCTCAAACGAGCATGTGCACAGAGGTCATAACCGGCGGCCCCGTGGTCGTCCCGGGTCTCCCTTACCCACGTCTCCAGGGCCCAACAAACCAAATCAAACCAAATTCCCATCTTTGAGGGTACAACTCGCTCAACATAACAAAATGTACTAAAAGAGATTCAAACTCAAGCTTAAATATGCTTGTACATATATCGTTTCCATAAGATCCAAATTGTTCCACAAGATAATAAACATAATTTAAGCACTCGTATTTAAGTATTTGTACCATATCCGCATGCGAGGGAAAATTCATCACATCATAGGCCATAGGGTATTAGATAATAAAAATCCTAACCTCACCTTAACAAAAGAGACAAAAAGGTAGGTTCAAAACGGCACCCAATCACCTATGCTTCGGGCTCTTGCGCGACTGGAAGAGGCTCTGAACACAAAAGAAAACAAGACCTGAGACTTAGACTCAAATATACACCAAATAGATGCTCGGCAATCACTACAAGAAAACAGCGGAATTCCGACGGCACTGTTCGTCGGAATTCCGTCGGAAACATCAAATACCGACGAATTTCCGACGGATTTCCGACGGATGATTGTTGTCGCATAACTAGTCCTCGGAAAAATTTACCGACGGATTACCGACGGAATTATCCGTCGGAAACATTTTCGACGGATTACCGACGGATTTCCGACGGAAATTTTAACGAAATGTTAAAAATAATAAACGACTTTTCCGACGGAAAATCCGTCGGAAAATAGAATAAAAGTAAATAATCTAAAAAAAATAAAAAAATTATTTGTGAGACCCGAACCACCCCCGAAACAAGCCACACCAACACCTCAGACGAGCCACAAGCCGAGCTTGAGCTCGGCGAGCCAACCCAATGCAAGAATTAATTCCCACGATTATTGCGCTTGCGGGGATTCGAACTCGGGTCTCCAAGAGAGAATGGTGACCCCCTTACCAACTTGGCTAACTTGCTTATTGTTAATATTTTGTCTTTAAATATATTTATATACTTATTTCAAATAATTATTTAAATACGTTTTGTTATTAATTTAAAATATAAAATTTTAAATATATGATTATATGAATTAAATATAATCATATTTATTGGAATTTTTTAAAAGTACTTATTCAAATGAAAATAAAACTCATTAGAATTAAGAGTTCTCCGATCTATTGAAAATATATAGAGTATGATAATAAGAATTTTTTCTAAAATTAATATATTAATTATAAGTTACATTATAAGATATTTGTACATTTAAAAATAAAATTAGTAATTAGAAAAAAAATTATTTAATTAAATTTAATAGTTTCCGACGGATTACCGACGGAATTTCCGTCGGAAATATTTATTTTTATTTTTATATTTTTATAGTTTCCGACGGATTACCGACGGAATTTTCGTCGGAAAATATTTATTTTTATTTTCATATTTTTATATGTTCCGACGGACTACCGACGGAATTTCCGTCGGAAAATATTTATTTTTATTTTTATATCTTTATATTTTTATAGTTTCCGACGGATTACCGACGGAATTTCCGTCGGAAAATATTTATTTTTATTTTCATATTTTTATATTTTCCGACGGATTACCGATGGAATTTTCGTCGGAAAATATTTATTTTTATTTTTATATCTTTATATTTTTATAGTTTCCGACGGATTACCGACGGAATTTCCGTCGGAAAATATTTATTTTTGTTTTTATATTTTCCAACAAATTTCGTCGGAAAACCGTCGGTATTCCGTCGGAAAATATTTATTTTTATTTTTATTTTTATATTTTTATATTTTCCGACGGATTACCGACGGAATTGTCCGTTGGAAATGTTTCCGACGGATTACCGACGGAATTTCCGTCGGAAAATATTTATTTTTATTTTTATATTTTTGAACAAATTCCGTCGGAAAACCGTCGGTATTATTTTCCGACGGACTTGATTCCGTCGGAAATTGGCAGTTTTCTTGTAGTGAATGCTTATGAATGCAAATGAAATGCATAAACACGCTAAATAAATCCTACCAATTCTTATTCATACAATTCATATCAAATAAGGTCATAAATTCAAAACAATGCATATAATGTGTAATATAACAAGCTAACATTGCATATGAGTCATAAAAGAAGAAAGACGCTAACATTGCATATGAGTCATAAAAGAAGAAAGAAGATGCAACGAAAGACCACCAAGTAATAAAACGAGCAATTGCCGCCGCTATATTTTCAAATGACACGGCCGTGTTGGGTTTTAGTTCAAAATGGACACGGCCGTATCCGATTAAAATTAATTCAGGAGCTTAATTCGAACTGCTGATACGGTCGTGTTGAGTTTTAGTTCAAAATGGACATGGTCGTGTCCGATTTTATAAAAATAATTTGCTCCAAGTCGAGAGGCTGAGCCGTGTCCAAAACGTGTACAAAGTTGACATGGCTGTGTTGGTCTTTCGTCTTCGAAAAAAAATACAGCAGCTACAGTAACTCTGCACCAAAGAACAGAGGAAGAAGCAGAGCAGGCACGCAACAACCCCAAACAACAACAACAAGCTACAAAACTCATGCAAACCAAGGTAAATCAATTCATAATCAACATATAATCTTCCAATCATCACAAAAGTTCAAGAAACATCATATATATCAAGGATTCTCATGCAAGAATTTGAATTCCAACAATAGCAACTTCCACTACACTCATCTATATTCAAAAGAAAAACCATATAATCATGTTAGAGGCATAAGAGATCACATATATATCTTCAAATCAAAGCTTAAGTCCATAAAACAAAAGAGATCATCAAACCCTCAAGATTCATGCCATGCTCTATAAATACACCAAACATAGCTCAAAGCATGGAATTAATAGCTCAAAATGATCACATATTCATGTACATATCAAATACTAGCTTACCCTTTGAAGAAGTTGGAAGAAAATGGAGATTAGAGCTCAATCTCTCCTTGGAATGAATAGTGACGGGTTGAAGGGTTTAAGCTCCAAAGTTGCTGCACTTTTCTCTCTTCCTTGTATGTACCGAGATAGAGGAGAGGGAGGGATGAATATAAATTGTGTTGGTGGAGTGTGGGCCCAAGCTTGAGGGTAATATGTCAAGAATTGAGGGACTTATGTGCAATTAGGTCGAAGGTAGTCACATAGGAGCGAGGTAAGTTTCGGATCAAACTTCGGAGTATCAAATGGGCTTAAAAGGTTATGAGGCTTAGTCCATCTAACTCGAATCGTCGAAACGAGCTCAATGGTAGTGACGGAATTCGAATCCGAATTCCAGAGCTCAAGTTACACACATCGGAACCCAAGGTACGCTAAAAGCGTTTTATCCTCCTTTAGGTTCCAAACGAACCAATTAATTCAAAAGCTCAACAATTAAACTCGAAAACACATAACGAGTATATATCCAAGTTCATAACACGTAAATCTCCAACATACTAAAACGACATAAAATTCCGAATACAATTCGAGCATAAACAAAACAAATCTTAACAATTTACGCACATACTCAAATAAGAATCATTCAAAGTCATAAGAAGTAATTAAAATAAGAATTAAAAAAATTAAGAATAGGAATTTAAGTAATTTAAATCGAACACATACGTCATACCTGTACGATCTGAAAGTCGGGGTGTCACAGGATCTATATATATATGTGGAACTTTAGGGTTTTGACCCAAACTACTTTTATTCATGAGATCTTTATTAGAAAAGTGAACAAGACTGAAGTAATAATTTTGAGAGCAATGTTTAAATAAATACACATAATAGGTTAACCAAGAAACTAGTACCTGATAATAGGAAAATAGTATATCAAGAACAATACCGGGTTTAAAAGTCAGAATCGAATATCGAATCTTTCTGTTGGCTTTCCCAATTCATCCGTGAATAAGAATTCAAGGGCGTGAAGCGAGTGCTTCTAGCCGCTTCGCCTGCTTTTATTATGGCGGCTATGTTTTCACGGCGGAAATGAACGAAAAGCGATATGAACGTGCTATTTATTTTGAAATAATGAGATAGGGGGTTATAGGCAATACTTTGAGAAAACATGAACCCTTTTTATAACAATATGATGCCCGCAGGTTAGGCGTTCTCCAACCTTTACTCCTTAAAACCGAGAATATTCGTAACGACAATGATCAAAATGTTGTTACTAATGAAAAAAACAGTATAAACCCTTTTTCCTCCGGTGTCACCTCATGGAGCTTCCCCTAGTGACGATATATATGAGTTTGGGAGGGACGTACCTTTTCCCGTCACTTGATGTGGAATAACTAACCTCCAGTTAGACCATCACCAAGATCTAGTTAGCGGCTGGTATAATAATAGCCATTAGCGCTCGTCTCCTGGTCTATTACTTCTACTGATACCACCGGGGCCCACAATAACAAAAGATATTTTACTTGCATTTAACGGTACTAGATAGATGGTACTGTGGTACCGGAACATTATAACTTGAAATACTTTAATCTTTATAAGAAGACAAGATAAAATGAATACTTTAAAATGATTGATTTTGTATACTAGAATAATATAAGTTGATATTAAAGTATTTTCCCAAAAGGGTAGTATCATTTATAAAAGGGTAAGACTTGAACTGTATTAGCGTAGGACATAAAATGTTATATATATATATATAGACTTATGATCCCAGTTGGAAAATTTTAACCTCACCTACAGTAACCAAGTATTATGTAATAATACCGGAGTCCTAGTCAGTCCAAACCTTCACCTGTGAGTGGTCGTGATCAACTATAAGTTTCTACTCCTTAACCAAAACTAATCACATAGACAATTTACCATAATAAAGTATGTCATAACACGAAATAAGGTCAAAGAATATTCCGGTAAAATACAACTTTAACATTCAAACAAAGTTTATAAAATAAGGTCCATTATTATATCAAGTAATTATAAATCAAATTAGGTATCTTAATAAAAGAAGTCCATAAAGAAATCTTATTTTGAAAATGATGTTTCAAAATATCCGATTTGAAAATCCTAAATGAATATCTTTATTTGAAATTCCTATTTTAGTTTAATAAAAGTCAAAACTTGGATTTCTTTTAAAATAGAAATCCTAATTCTTTAATGTTTGAAACCTTCAACGTTTTTGAATCTCAAAACGATATTTTAAATATGAAACGTTTAAATGATTCTGGAAAAAACTTTAATCCCCTATTTTATTTAAGAGTCGAGAAACGAGAGCTTGAAGTGATAAAAGTAGTGAAAGAATGAGTGTAAAATGAAATTCGTTATGGTTATAAATGTGTGATGTTTAGGTCTTTCGTTTGAAAGTTGTAGACGTTAGAGATTATGAAAAATCATGATAAATTATATAAACGAAGCTATGATGAAATTTAAAATCGAGAAAATTATCATGGTTAGAGAAAAATTCAAGAAACGTTTTAAGTATAATTTTGAATAATAAATGAAAGTTAAACATTTATAATAAAATAATAATTTTTAAAAAGGAAAGTATTTATAAAATAAGCCGCGGTTGGAATTAAGTTTCGGTAAGTGTATGAGAATTTATAAAATAATTCAAGGACCATTTTGACTATAATACTGAATAGGAAAAACGTTGAAATTCGAAAATTTCTAAATTAGGGCAAAACTAGGGTTTCTAGCCGATTTTGGTTACTACGAGAGTTGTAATGAGAGTTAGGGTTCGAGAATGATACCATAATTCATAAAATTTTACAAGGATTCATTTGAACCCAATATTTGATAGGTAAAAGTATTCCGAAAATTTTCTACATTTAGGGATGAATAGTAACTAGGGACCAAAAGGAAATTCTTCTTAACCCTTTACTTACCTATTTCTACTTGGCCCTGAAATCCGGGATGTTACATCCAGTGTACAAGAAGGGTGATGATATAAAGAAGATCAAGCTGCAAGTTGGGTTGAAGTTTGATGGTGTAGAACTATACAAGAAAGTGTTGACTGACTTGGAGTGTAAGAAATGGATTTATTCTTGATTTCCTCAAAAGTGAGTCAAAAAGAGTCACTGCTGCTTGTGTCGCCGAAGGTTGTAATTGGAGGATTCATAACTCTACAATTCAAAATTCTTCAATCTTTCAAATAAAAACTTTGAAAGGAGAGCATACATGTCCCAGGGAAACACACAACTATAGGGCAAGGGCTGATTACATTGCTAAAAGGATGGAGAATACTATCAGAGATAATTCAGATATGCCTATTCAGGGTTGTTTCCAGAAAAGTTGGTGTGGATATTGCCTATTGGGTTGCCTTAAGAGCAAAAAAGATTGCTATTAAGAAGATTAGAGAAGATGGTGAGAAAGTGTATGCCTTTTTATGGGATTATTGTGAAACTGTCAGAGCAAGCAATCCAGGAAGTAAAATTTTGCTAAGGAAACAAGAAGATTCTAATCCACCTGTTTTTTATAGAATGTACTTCTCTCTTACAGCTATGAAGGATGGTTTCATGGCTGGATGTAAACCCCTAATTGGTTTAGATGGTTGTTTTGTCAAAACTCTTCATGGAGGACAGATTTTGAGTGCTATAGGGCGAGATGCAAACAACAATTCAGACCCAATAGCTATTGTATATGTGAGGTCTAAATGCAGAGACACTTGGTTATAGTTCTTGAAGGAATTGTTGGATGACATAGCGGGATTGTATAAAGATAAATGGACGTTTACCTTTGATAGGCAGAAAGGTCTTATAGATGCTATCAAAGAGATTGCACCAGAGAGCGAGCATAGGTATTGCCTTAGACATTTATATCAGAATTTTCAAGGCAAATGGAGAAGTCTAGAATTGAAACAACTGTTTTGGAAGGCAGCGTCAGTTGGCAACAAAGAAGAGCATTTTGTAACTACGAAATAGATTGAGAAGCTTGATCCTTTGGCAGTAATGTGGCTTACAGAGATACCAGAATCTCAAAGGGCAAGGTCATTCTTTAAATCTTTCTCTAAATCTGATGCTCTAGTAAATAATTTGTGTGAATCATTTAATAACATGATTCTTCCCGCTAGAGACTTGCCTATTATCTCTATGTTTGAGTGGATTCGTGGTAGAATAATGACTTGAATTTAGATTAAAAGGGATGGAATGAAAAAATATGATGGTAACATTTGTCCTAATCTTTGAAAGAAGTTAAATAAGCAGTTGGGAAAAAACTAGATTCTATTTTTGTAAGTGGTCTGGAAGGTTAGAGTTTGAGGCGGATGAAGGTGATGATACTTTTGTCGTTAATTTGGACAAAAGAACATGTACTTGTGGCATTTTCCAATTGACTGGATACACATGTAACCATGCATACCCAGCTATTGGTGATAGTAGGCTTAGGGTTGAAAATTTTGTTGAGGCGTGTTATTTGAAAAAGTCATACTTGAAGACATACCAATACATGATTCATCCTGTTCCCAGCAAGAAGAACTACATCCAAACTCCATATGAACCTGTAGCTCCACCTACTTTTAAGAAAAAAAAATGGCCAGGCGAAAATAGTGCAGAAAAAAGTCATTACAAGAAAAGGCTTGACACATACCTGTTCAAACTGCTTACAAGAAGGGCATAACAAGAAAAGTTGCAAAAATCCAACCAATCCAAATTCAAGATATTTCAAGGTATGATTAAATAACAAAAAAATTTGTAATGTGGACAGTTAGCATTTTAACATATCATTGCACTTACTTGTAGGAACAAAACAACTACCCTAATCCAAGACGTATCAGAGGAAGACCAAGGGTATGAGTTAAATTATTTGTATGCATTCTATAAACAATCCTAATAAGTCTTTTTCTTTTTGTCATACAGAAAATAGATCCTAGACCCAGGCCAACCTCTGTAGCTAGGACCACTCCAGTAGCTGCTGAATCCTCTGCATCCATGCCTTCTCCAACACCCTTTGCATCAAGACATGCTCCATTACCCTCTATATCCAAGCCATATCCACAACCCTCTGTATCCAGAACATTTTCAACACTTTCTACATCTAGGTCAATTCCATCCTCAAGTATAGCCTCTCCAAGTCTACCAATTGGTCCAATGAGATCTACTTTTGTTGCACCGAGGCATACATCAGGGTCAACACCTGAAACTTCAACTACTTTGACAATATGATCCAAAAAACAGAAAGTTAAGTAGCTTACGATGAATAACGTTTTCAACAACATTTGAGCTGCTTCAAAGGAGAAAAGAATTTCACCATGAGTCCTTGAGAGCTTATGCGGTGGAAATTGTTGAGGTTTTTCATTTTCAAGTATTTTCTTTTCCAGTGTTATTTTCAAGTATTGAAGAAGTGAAAACTATGATACACTTGTTTTTAATTTTTCACTGATTTATGTGTTGTATTTGACATTTCTTAATTACCTTTAAAGTTTATTTCTATTTGAAAGTCATTTGCAGACTTAATGTATGACTTTTTTGGCCAAGTTTATTAGAATTGGTGAAGCTATATTATAGAGATGCAGTCCTATTCTCTTTGATTTCTGTAACAATTGGTGGTCCCAATGTTGTTGGATGTTATTATTAATATTGCAGATTGTTTTATCCGATATATGGTTGTTCTTGTAATTTTTTAATTACATAGGGTTTTTTGCAAGTAATAAGTTTTATTGGGTTTTTAATCCAAATATAAAAATAAAAAATGGGCTGGAGGACAATATAAACATTTCAGTATTAAGAATCAATTATTTTCATTATCTTAGAAGCAACAAGAGCGCGTGTGAGTCCATCAACAGCCTTATGGCTTTCTGAACTGTATTTTTATTTCCATAAGGGTTTTTGGAGCATATTTTATTACACAAGGTTTTTCACGATCATTTGGCATAACATAAGGGGAGTAGGTGCAATTTACTCTTTAAATATATAACACTTATGATTTTCTTATTCTCAAGTGATATATATATTCAGTTTCTATAATTTTCTATCATCATGTAATGCATTTCATGTAACACTAATAATATATTTAATGACGAATAAAAGATGTACACATATTAAAAAAAAATATATGATTTATTTAATGTAAACTTAGCATTAACGTTTGTCCTTTCATCAATTAAATATAATTCAGGTAATTTTAATTACATTGATTAATAGTGGTTTTGAACTTTAATACACAAGATATGTTTTTAAAACCACTTGGTAGATTGAGTGTCTCGTGTATTTCAACAAGTAGCCCTCTTGGTTACTAAAACATGATTAATGGCACAATTTCCATTAACATATTAATAATTTTCTCAATTTATGCATATTATAACTTCGAAAAGTTAAATTTTTTAAGATATTAACTTTAATCGTTTAAGAGATCTTGTCGCTTAAACGATTTAGTTAAAATAGGAAGAGTCATTTAAGTAATTGGGTTTGTCGCTTAAGTGATTTAGTTAAAATACAAAGAATCATTTAAGCTATTGGGTTTGTCGCTTAAGCGATTTAGTTGAAAATACAAGGTTCATTTAAGCGAATCAACCTAAACCACAAGCATGAGAAAACAACTATCTTTAACAAAAGGTAAATGTTGTAATTTGATTTTACTACAGTTAAAACCAATCGTGCAAGTGTACACTAACATACTCGTAGCACAATAGGATCGAACCCACAGGGAAGGGAAATCAATCACTACTCTCTATTTCTCTCTAATCTAAAGACTTAACGAATTCCAGGTTATTTCTATTAATCTACTGATGCAGAAATTAACAAGTAACAGAACTACAATTGCAATTAACAACTTAAATACGCGAATTTACAGTAGTAACTAAACAGGCAGGGGAAAAAGCTTTGAATCATACAATCAAGAGCCAATGTGATACCCCTTTGACAAGTGTAATTCTACAACCTAGTCACTTATATTTGAATTACCCTCTCTCGATGTAGCACCCGGAACGCTGAGATGCCACAGCCCCGCACTATAGCTCAGTCCACATACGAAATGGATAATCTGTATATGAACCAAAACTATAGCGAACGGGTGACAAAAGAAAATAAATCTCTAGCTAGAAGGGACTAACCCTCATTTAATACCAACATGCATAAATAATAAAACGGAAGCATAAGTTACATTCACTTCACTAACAAAATCTTTCCCAACATTTACATAAATCCAATTCCCCAAAGATATCAAAATAAGTCGGACTTAATACATAAATAACAAGAGTAGTAACAATCTATATATGCATCATTAATGTATAAGAAAATGAGGAAGACAAGCGCTAGACCCAAAGAACAAAAGACCTAACTCGATCCCTCCTAGCATGCAACCCGCAGATATGAAAATGTTGAGGTGTCCGTCTACCAACGACTAAGTGAGGGGTTTATAAATAAATATTAGCGCAATTAACATGCAAGTTATAATCTCGGGTAGGGTTTTAATAAAGAAAACAAAATAAGTTCAATAATAAAATAGATCCCACCCGAGATTACAACTAAATCCATTTAACATTACAGTCATTATCAATTCATTCCGTGGCCCGGTGAGTGAGGGTAATTCTCCAACCTTACACCAATAGTGAACAATCAAGAATTAGGTTTCAATTTTCAATAAGTGTCATGCAAGTGATTACAGTGCACAATTAGCAGTTTCATGAACCCTTTTCCCTCCAGTGATAGTGGGTTTGCAAGACCCAACCATCCATGCACTATGTAGGTTAGGAGCATGACTCCTACGTACGGGATTTCTTCCTCCACCAAACCTCCTGGTGGATTTAGAGTTGATCCCAAAAGAGTGACGGTGGTGTAAGAGTTGCTCGTCAGCCCTTGCCTCCCCGGTTGGCTCAATACACTACCCTCGGGCCCAACGTGAACATGCTTTACTCACCAAAACACTATCAATCATGATAACTTCAATGTCACGAAAACCATTTGTAATCCATAAGGTTTTGAGAAAGATATATATATATCTATGTTTATATTTTGGCCGAAAGCATCACGTAGGAGTTGTACGGGTTCTATATATCTAGTAATTAAACCTCACATGTGCCGACAAAATAACAAGGATACGGCTATAGAGCTTGCTCCTCGTCAACGGGAAGACAATCTGTGTAAAAAGGGACAAGTGTTCGTGAGACACGACTTGCATGAACCATTTACGACGCACGGCAAAGTTATGAGCAATATGTCATGCAATAACAATTAAGGAATGTCAACTAAAAGTACAATTATCAAATAAGAGAGCTTTTGGTGAAGTTTAGGAAAACTAACAATTTTTGGGAAATGCACACCCTGTAGAAAACCTGGAATAACTTGAGTTCTAGAAGATAGAATTGAGTTTTGTTTATTGGATATGAAACTAGACACAGAGACATTTCGAACGGTATATGACACGTTTTCTAGTTCAATGCGAGGTGAAAATGGCGTTGGTTCGAAGTTGGACAAAATGCAGATTCTTAAGGGGTCACGGGAGCGACCATTTTTTCTCTATTTTTGGTCGCGGCCATGACCTAGTATTTTCATGGATTTTCATGCAATTTTTCGAAAAGTCAAAACTTGGCCAAATTTTGGTAGCGGCCGAGACTGATTTTACATGTAAATGAGGTCGCGGGCGTGACCACTACGCAGTAGTAGCAAAACAGGGGAAAAACAGGGGATTTTGATGCCAAAACACCACCAAAACATCAAGCAAAGCCAATTCAATCCATAACATATAATTCAACACATCAAATACACATTATGCTTCACTTATCCATCAAACCAACCATGAAATATGCATCAAAGCCTCAAGAATTCATAGCCAAATCCCCATATATATACATGCTTCCAACTTCATGATATTCAATATATATTCATGCAACTTCACTTCCTTTTCAATCCTAAGCATGCTTCTAGCTTCAATATGCATGAATTCATCATCAAATCCCTAAACCCTCCTTAATCACATATTCAAGAATTTCACAAAATCTCCAAGTTCTACCTTGAATCCAAGAAATAGATGATGAGATGAAGATATGACGATGTTGATGCTCCTAGCTTCACAATTCTTCAAACTTTAGCTTGAATTATGACATGCAAATTTCCTTCCTTCCTTGGTGTAAATATCGGTATTGAGTGTGTGTGAGTGTGTGAGATTTTTTTATTTTTTTTTTTGGATAAAATAGAATGTAATGGAATGAATTGGAAGAATATATAATATATACAATTCTTGCAAGAATAAGCATGAGTCATCAAATTTTGCACATAAGTCCTTCAAGAATTTAATTCATGCAAATGAGTTTCATCTCTAACTAAAAGATCACTTAGCTCCAATTCATGTTATGCAATTAAATCCAAAAATTTATAAAATGATCAATTAGAGTCACATAATAGCAATTAAGCACGTTATCAATTAGTTCACGTAAATTCCACGTTAATGATAATTCATATAAGTTTATGTAAACGAAATGCATATAATGTTATAAAATTATAAAATAACATATAATATCACATAATGATTGAATGGAAAAACCAGGGCGTTACAATTCTCCCCTCCTTAAAAAGACCTGGTCCCCAGGTCCACTGTCGAGTTTTAAAATGATGCACAAGCAATCAGAGAGCCCCGTCTCTTAGACAAGTAATGAGAGAGCCCCGTCTCCCTAACACAAAATGAGGGCACCCCGTCTCTCCAACAAGAAATGAGAGAACCCCGTCTCTCAAACACACCCCAAATAACGATTCAAGGAAACACTTAGAGAAACATTTATATAAATGTCACATAGGGCAAGTAGAAACACGTTAATCACATAACTAACATTTATACACAATTAAATTGCAACTAACAAGAAAATAAATACAACAACAACAAAATCCGTGATACACGTGATATGCATGGTTAAGTGTACCGTTCACCATTGGTTGTGCCATGAATATAGTCGGTACCTTCCACTTCTATAGTCGGGTCCACGTTTGCATGTTGCACCTTTCTCTCTAGAGCTTTTGCATGGGCTTGAATAAACGGTCTCGGACCCCTAAAAGTCATCTCTCGACGCTTCGGACACGTATCTACTTGATGCTCTTTGGTCCCACAACGCATACATAAACCCAGCCGCCATCTACAACCCTCAAAAGTATGGTTGTCCCATCCACAATAAGCACAAAGAGGCTTCCCCGAAGGTAATATTAAGGACGAGGTATGTGAAACTCTTAAACCCGTTCCAATGGCTCGATTCTTCTTCTTCTTTTTCTTCTTATGAGACTCTTCTTGATGTAACGAAGCACGATATTGGATAGACCACTTTCCATTGTTAAAGTCCTGTTCTAATTCTGAACTTGCAGCCTGTATGGGGTAAGCAATAGGCCTCCTTGCATTCACTGAATCCTCAACCTTAAGAGCCTTTGAGGTGGCCTTCCTCCAAGTACTAGTATTGACGGCTTCAATTACTGCTTGTATGTCGGGCCTCAATCCTTGCACAAATTGCATGGCTTAATGGAAGTCGCCACTTGCAATGTTGGGCGCATACTTGGATAACCTCTCAAACTCGGCTATATACTCTGCTACAGACCTTCCTCCTTGTTTAAATTCCGTGAACTCCTTCAGTCTACGAGTCCGAGAAGATGGAGGAATGAACTTATTCTTGAATTCTCGAACGAATACTTCGCATGTTACCTCTTCACCGACGACATCTAAAACAATCTTCGTACTCTCCCACCAAGGGTAAGCCTCACCTTGAATTAAAGAAATAGCACACCGAGCCTTCTCTTGAGACTCACACGGAATCAACTCCCAAATCCTTTCAACCTCCTTAAGCCACTGTTCTGCCTTGATGTCATTTCCTTTGTAGAACTTTGGGGGTTGCTAGTTTTGGAACTCTCTAAGTGCAACCGGAATCTGTGTTGGTTGTGGCGGTGGTGCCGGTGGTGCTGGAGGAACAAAATCTCTTATCCTCTGGTCAACAAGTCGAACTATAGAGTTAAGAAAATCCCGAGGATGTGCAGGAAGGGCTGGTTCTGGAGGAACCCTAGGAGAACGATCACGATGAGGGCGACCTCGAGGCATCCTGTAATCAAGATACTGAATATGCATGTTAGATTAATATGCCAACGCACGTCACACACTTGTAAATAATAAAATTCCACACATTGGAACAATTAAGCTTAATTAGGAATGCGCATATAAATAAAGAAATTTAAACAATTTAAAGTAGTGTATGATGCACGTGCTCATGTATGCGTTGAACCTGTCACCGTAGATACATCCTTTAGCTTGGCACTTGTTCCTTGTTTTTGAATTATAGGCTTGCCTTGAATTTGTTGGTCATTTCTCGTTATCCACGGTCTTCTAAATCCTTAGAATTCTCTCACATCAACTTGTACCCCTCCATGGCTCGGGATTGAAAGTTCTTGAACCCAATTCTTTCTCAAGTATCGATCTTTAAGCATTGCTCGAATCTTTCCCATAAGTATCTCCTTGATCAAAATTTCCTTGTACCAACATATCTAACCTTATAAACCGAAAATATGACTCTTGAACTTAAATCCTTCTGCACCAATGAAGTTAATATCCTACTTCTCTTGAAAGCTAGGCTCCAATTATTGTCCAAATTTTGTCTAGTTTCCACCTCGATTGAAATCCTCTAAATCTTCTCTTTGTGAATTCGAATCGGTTATACGACTTGTCTTCTTACTTGCCTACACCTTAAGCATATAATTACCTCCAAAAGTTCCTTGTCTTACTTTATCGTTTCGATTTGTTGTTCCATATCTACCAATTTAATCCCAACGCATGGAAATTCATCTTGGATCCGAAAATAAACTCAATCTAACCCAAGATAAAATCTTGAGTATCTTGGTTTTCTGTGAACTTGAACCCACTATATTGATTGATCCTCTTTACTTCTTCCTATCCGACTTCTTTTTAACCCGAAATCCAAATTATCTTAATTCCTTGTAGAGCTACATTGACTACTTCCATGTTCTATTCTTCTACTTTTATTTCAATGAACCCAAGATTAGTCGATTCCTCAAATCCTCCTCGATCAATCCAAACCTTCTTCCCAAAATCCGAAGTGTCTCGATACATCTCAAGCTTAATTCCCAAATTTAACCTTGACCCGAATCATTTGAGTTACCATCTTCTCACACTTTGATTTTAGTTCCACCAAGCAGAAGATCCTCTCTTGCTTACAAATCTGAACCCCAAATCATTGATACCCTCAAGACTTTCTTCTCTCTCTTTCGAATCAAACGAACCTCTTGTCCCCGGTGAACTAACTTTTCAAAATCCCTAAGTATTCTTTCCAACTTCAAAGTAAAAGAAAGGAGCTTGCGGTAGATTGTAGTTGTAGCACCCGAGCGCAACGCACTACATCCCCCGTACCATGACCCGGCCCGTATATGAAATGGATTTCCATACACGTACCAAATCATAGCGAACAGGGACACACACACCGCTAAGCCAGGCGGGACTAGCCTAACACTTAAACCCCAAAACCACAACAATCAAAGTAGCAAAATAACATAAAAGCGGAAGCAATAAGTCATATATCATAGATTGAGCTATATGCTCTAGATACCAACAGTTAAATTCACGAAAGTTAAAACTCAATACCATTACGCTCCAAATCAAAAGACAACATTCTTTGGCCATCACTGCCTAAAACAATCTTGATATACAATTACCAAAAGTACGAGTATGCAAGTGTAACATCAAAACATAAGAGCTAGAAATGAATGGAAGACCTAGGACTTGTATTCCCACCTAGCTCCCTCGACACCTGCACAAAACAGCTAAAAACCAACCGGGTTCAGTCCAAAAGGGACTGGTGGGTAAAAAAATAGGGTATAAATAGAATATATATAACGGTAATTAAACAATCACATGCAAGCTATAATCCCAAGTGAGGTTTTAAAGAATTTCCCAAGTGGGTGAATAACAATCATTAAAAGGGATTACAACGAATCATTAACATTAGGTCATTAGTAGCCCGGCGAGTGGGCGTGCATTATCCCCAACCAACACCTTGTGTAAAACATTTAAACATTCTTTCATTCATTCTGTTCATGCATTTCAATCTTGTGTGCACATTCATTAACATTTACACCTTCTTCCTCCGGTTTGGTGACGGGCTTGCAAGACCCGACCACCCATTCATTGACCAAAAGGGGTTACATGACTCCCCAGATGGCGCTCAGCGTCCATTCCTCGCTAACTCCTAACGAGGTCCGGTTACGCCGTTAATTGGTGGAACTAATGTGAGGGATCACCGTCGGCCCATGCCTCCCCGGATAGCCACTCACACTAAGTCCCTGGGCCCCATTCGTGCATAACATTCATTTCTCGCCAAAACATTTGGTAGGATTTATAAAATAAGAGCTTTACGTTGCAAACATTTACTCTTTGAAAATGACTCTATATATATATACATTTTGGTCGAAAACTTTTCACGTTAAAGGTATTTATAGGGTCATATAGCTAAGTAGAAGAAAAACCCACCTCGAATGGCAAAAGAAGAACACACGAGCCTCACTGACCGGCCTCGTCTCCAAAGGAATCAAAATCTGTGCAAGGCAGGTGAGGTGAGACTCAATATGACCATATAAGACGCTTGGCAGTGCAATGGTTCTGATATGCTCGCATAAATAAAAATGTAATGACACGTTCATGTGCACTATTAATGTCAGAAGGCATATAACCGTTCATAACTATCATACTTGCATTTCTTGCATTAAATAACAATCATAAACATAGCTTAATTGGAGTCACGTTCAATATAATCCACAAATATGAGCCACGTATGCAACTCAAGCAAGAAAAGAGACTTCTCAAGGCTGCCAATTCAAATGACACGACCGTGTTGAGTTTCAAAGGGAAATGGACACGGCCGTGTCCAAGGTTTAAAAATCAGAAAATTCAAAGTCGAGGGCTTGACACGGCCGTGTTACATTTTCAAAGGATTTGGACACGGCCGTGTCCGAGGTTAAAATCAGAAAAATTCAAAGTCGAGAGCCCAACACGGCCGTGTCCATTTTCAGTTCAAAGCTGACACGACCGTTTTGAAAGGGAAAACAGGGCAGCAGCTCTGTTTCTGCGTGGGAAAAGCTTTGAAGAACAGGGAAGCCCTAAGAAAGCTCTTAGATACAAACTAGACATGTTTTCAAGCCACATAATTCATACAAATCATGCAATTCACATAACTCATTCAAATAGATATCAATTCAAGCTCAAAGTTGGCAAAAGATCAATCAATGTCAAGCTTTCATTCATGGAAGCTTCAAGCTTCAACAATGGCAAGTCATGCTCTAATCATCAACCCTTGAATTTAAACATGTAAGAATGATCGAAAGCTTACAAGGATCATTTATCAAGCATCAAATTTCACTTTAAATCAAGACAACCAAGGAACAAGCTCAAACCCTCAATTCATGCTCAAACCAAACCTCAAGAATTCCCCAACTTCCAACATGCTTCACTTAGATGAAAATATAGAGGGGAAGATGGAGATTACAAATCCTAGCTCCCCTTGGAAAAAGATCGGATGGAAGCTAGACTTGAGCTCAAGTTTGGTTAATCCAAAAATGGAGGGTTTCTTGAGAGTGCTTCCTTGCTCCTTGCCTTGGTTGCTTTGATCGATCAAAATGGGAAGAAAAGGGTAAGAATGCTGATATCTAATAAGGAAATGGGTAGGGTACGGGTTGGTCCAAGTCCGGTTCATTTAAAAAAAGGTTCAAACAAGTTATAAAGTCGGGTTATGAAATGGTTCGTTGTCGAAGGTTCAAATAATATCAAAAAGGTACAAGGTCAAGTTCAAAGGATAGGTAACGTCGAAACAAGTTCAACGCCGGTTACGGATCTCGATTTCGAGGTCCGGAGCTCAAGATATCGCGAAAACCGTTCAGGGTTGCCTATTATACAAATGGGTCCCTCAACTTTCAAAAAGTGGCAATTAAGCCCAAACTCAATTTCCAATTGAGTCCAAAACATTCAAATATCTAACAATCAAGCCCACGGATTTCACGGAACACGTAATTTCATTCAATTAACACCACATTCACAGAATTCACATTTTCACAAATCCGATCACATATTCATAGCTCATATAGACAATCAAAAGAAATTTTAAACGAATAAATCAAATTATAAACAAATTCAATTAAAAAATCAAAATATAAAATCATATAATTAAATATAAAAGCGCACGTAACACTCACCTGCACGTGAGAAAACTCGGGCGTCACAACCTCTCCCCCTTAAAAGAATCCGTCCTCGGATTCATTTATCGGCTGGAAACAATTCGGGATGAAATCTTTTCATCTTCTCCTCTGTCTCCCACATAGCCTCTTCTGATTTATCACTTCTCCATAAGACTTCAACTAGTGGGATTTTCCGGTTTCTTAATTCTTGAAATTTCCGATCCAAGATTCTAACCGGTTTCTGAACGAAGGTAAGGTTAGGCTCAAGTTCCACTTCTTCAACGGTTAAGATCTCGGATTCATCCGGATAATATTTCCGAAGCTGAGAAACATGGAATACATTATGAATTCCTGTCAAACTCGGGGGTAGGTTCAAAAGGTAGGCTGTAACTCCAATTCTTTCCAGAATCTCATAAGGTCCCAAATATCGGGGATTTAGCTTTCCTCCCTTTCCAATTCGAGTGAATCCTTTTCGAGGCGAAGCTTTCAGAAACACTCTATCCCCAACTGCAAACTCAAGATCCTTCCTCCGTCTATCTGCATAGCTTTTTTGTCGATCCTGGGCTGCTTTCATCCGTTGTCTGATTATTTGGACCTTATCAATTGCCTCCTGCACGGCCTTAGAGGGTTTTTCCTTATTTTCCTCTCGTTTCACACCTTCTTGCTTCGTCCAATTCCATTCTTCTAAATCAAAGAACAATGGTGACCTGCATTTCCGTCCGTAGAGAGCCTCATATGGAGCCATTTCTATCGATGCTTGAAAACTGTTATTGTAGGCGAACTCAATCAAAGGTAATTGCTCGTTCCACGAACTCGAAAAATCCAATGCACATGCTCTCAACATATCCTCCAAATATTTGATTAATCTCTCGGATTGCCCGTCTGTCTGAGGATGGAAAGTTGTGTTGAATTGAAGCCTTGTGCCCAGATTCCTTTGCAATTCTTGCCAAAACCTAGAAGTGAACCTCGGATCCCGATCTGATACAATGCTGACTGGTACACCATGAAGTCAAACAATTTCATCAACATATTTCTTAGCCAATTTATTCACCTTATCCAATATCCGAATAGCAAGAAAATGCGCCGATTTCGTTAATCGATCCACTATTACCCAAATTCCATCCAAACCACCTTTCACTCGTGGAAGACCCGTAACGAAATCCATCGCCACTTGCTGCCATTTCCATTCCGGGATAGGTAACGGTTGGAGTAACCCCGATGGTTTCTGATGTTCTGCTTTCACAACTTGGCAAGTCAAACAATGTCTCACGAAATTCATCACATCCCGCTTAAGTCCATTCCACCAATAAAATTTCTTTAAATCCTTATACATCTTATTTCCCCCGGGATGTATCGAATACCCTGATCGATGAGCTTCTTCCAATATCAACCGTTTCAATTCTTCCGGAACCACAACTCTGGTTTTGAACCTTAGAAGCCCGGTGTCCTCAAACCCAAACGGACTCTCTGAATCATTTCTAGCTTTCTGCACTAACCTCTGAACCTCGGAATCCACTCTTTGTGCTTCAAACAATCTCTGCTGAAGGTCCGGTTGAACCGTAATATTCCGAATACTAGCTCTTAGCTTGAAAGACTCAGATTCATCCATAGTTTCCACTTTAACACTTGACACGCTAGCTTTCCTACTAAGCGCATCCGCGACCATGTTGGCCTTTCCGGGATGGTAACGAATCGTACATTCATAGTCCGCTAACATCTCCATCCATCTTCTCTGTCTCTTGTTTAATTCCTTCTGAGAAAACAAATACTGAAGACTCTTGTGGTCGGAAAAGATCTCAAAAGAAACTCCGTAAAGATAGTGTCTCCACTTTCCCAAAGCGAAGATCACTTGCTCCAAGTTCGAGATCGTGAGTGGGATAATTCTGTTCATGATCCTTCAACTTCCTCGAGGCATAAGCTATCATCTTACCCTTCTGCATCAGAACACATCCCAACCCTTCTTTTGAGGCGTCCGTATAAACCAGGTATCCTTCCGTGCCTTCAGGGAGTGCTAATATCGGTGCAGTAGTCAACTTTTCCTTCAAGAGTTGAAAATTAGCTTCACATGCCTCGTCCCACTCAAATTTAGCTTCCTTCTTAGTTAATCGAGTTAAGGGACCGGCTATCCTCGAAAAATCCTTCACGAACCGTCGGTAATAACCTGCCAATCCCAAAAAACTTCTTACCTCGGAAGCATTTTTCGGACTCTGCCACTGAGTAACTGTCTCGATCTTTGAAGGATCAACTTCCAAACCCTTACTTGAAATAATATGGCCTAGAAAAGCAACCCGGTCGATCCAAAACTCACATTTACTAAACTTCGTGTACAACCGGTGCTCTCTCAACGTCTCCAATACCAATTTGAGATGCCTAGCATGATCCTCCGGAGTCTTTGAATACACGAGAATATCATCAATAAAAATTACGATGAATTTACCCAAATAAGGCCGAAAAATTCGATGCATCATATCCATGAATGCTGCAAGGGCATTTGTCAACCCAAAAGGCATCACTACGAATTCGTAATGCCCATACCGGGTGTTGAATCCTGTCTTTGGTATATCCTCTTCCCCGATTTTCAGTTGGTAGTAACCTTGCCTTAAATCCAATTTCGAATAAACCTTTGAACCTTGCAACATATCAAATAAATCCTCGATGTGGGGCAACGGGTACTTATTCTTGATAGTCATCCGATTAAGCTCCCGGTAGTCTATACACATTCTCAACGACCCATCTTTCTTCTTGACAAAGAGAACCGGAGCACCCCACGGAGATGAACTCGGTCGTATATAACCGATCTTGAGTAATTCCTCAAGCTGAACCTTCAACTCCTTCAACTCTGCCGGAGCCATTCTATAAGGAGTCTTGGAATAAGGTTCTGATCCCGGATATAAATCAACAACAAATTCAATCTCCCGATCCGGTGGTAGAGAACCCAAATTCTCGGGAAATACATCTGGATATTCCTTTACCACAGCCGTCTCCTCAAAACTTGATTGATCCTTTGGTTTATTAAGGAGATAGGCTTATAAATCCGGTGGCTCCATCCTTCACCAACTTACGAGCTTCCATAAACGACAATAGAGGTATATTCTTCGACCCAACTTCTCCAATCAACTCATCACCCAATTTAATCTTCTTCTTAAAACAATCCACTTCGGCCCGGTGCCGATACAACCAATCCATCCCGAAAATTACCCCATGCTTCTTCATAGACATCACGATGAAATCTGCCGGATAATCTTTCCCTTCTATCAACACCGAACAACCCCTAACAACCCGATCCGTCTGCAAATTACCTCCAAGAGGCGAACTCACATAATAACAAGAATTTGAACAAGTAACAGATAAGCACAGAGGGGCACATAAATCAGAAGATATAAAAGAAAGAGTGGCACCCGGATCGAATAATACGTGAATGCTCGTGTTATGAATGCAAAAGGTACCTTCCACCACAGCATTTGGATCAGCTTCAACTTTCTGCTCCTCACCCTCAAGGGCATAAGCTCGTGCCTGAACCATCGGTCTCGGAGTTCCAGCTTGATACCCTGGTGTCTTGTCCGGGCATGAAAAAGCCATATGATCCCCTTTTCCACATATCAAGCACAACCTCAATCTCTTTCGGCAATTGTTGTAAGAATGGGTTGGCCATCCACAATAAGTACACGGAGGCTGATCATTGTGAGATCCCTTAGGAGCCGGTGGAGCCTGAGTTACTCGTGGAATGGGTGCAATCTGATCTCCTACTCTAGGCTTCTTGAAAGGTCCTTTTGGGAAAGGTCCTTTTGGGGGTGGAGCTGGTAAATTCATCGGCCTCTTCCCTTTGTTAAATCCCGAGCCGAACCCTGACCCTTGTCCCTGGCGATAAGCTGGCCTCCTAGCATTTACAGAATCCTCAACCTTTAAGGCTTTAGAAGTAGCCTTCGCCCAAGTGCTCATGTTAACCGCCTCAAGAGCTGCCTGGATGTCTGGTCGAAGTCCCTGAATAAACTGCATAGCCTTGTGGAAGTCATCACTTGCTATGTTAGGTGCATAACGAGATAATCTCTCATGATCCGAGATATACTCGGCCACAGATCTCGATCCCTGCTTCAATTCGGTGAATTCCCTCAATCTTCGAGTACGGGAGGAGGGAGGGATGAACTTATTCTTGAATTCCCTTGAAAAGACTTCCCAGTTAATCTGTTCTCCAACTGCTTCCAATACAATCCGTGTGCTTTCCCACCAAGAGTAGGCTTCCCCTTGTATCAAAGTAAGAGTGCATCGAGCCTTCTCTCGGGACTCACATGGAATGAGCTCCCATATCCTCTCGACTTCTTTTAACCACATTTCCGCCTGCATATCATTCTCCTTGAAAAACTTAGGAGGTCTTTGGTTCTGAAACTCCCTAAGTATAACCGAAATCGGTGTCTCATGCGGTACAGCAGGTGCAGGTGGTACCGGAGGTGCTGGTGGTACATAATCTCGAAGCCTCTGGTCTATAATGTTGATAACTGAATTAACAAAGGCCTCTGCTGGCGGTAGCTGTGGATGTGGAGGTGTAGGAGTACGACCTCGATGATGATGTCGTCCTGGAGATCGATCACGGTGTCTACGTGGAGGCATCCTGTCAATAAATACTCGAATGCGTGCTAGGCTTAGCTCATGCATGATAATGCAATCAATTCCATCAAAATTCGAAATTTAAATCAATCAAGCACAAAAGAGATGTATATGCAACACATGGTCAAGTAGTTCCTAAGCCGAACGACCTAGGCAGACTCACACGACACGAAAGCCCGGGTTTTGCAACCCTAAGCTCTGATACCACTTAAGGATGTAGCACCCGAGCGTAAGGCACTACATCCCCCACACCATGACCCGGCCCGTATATGAAATGGATTTCCATACACGTACCAAATCATAGCGAACGGGGACACACACACCACTAAGCCAGGCGGGACTAGCCTAACACTTAAACCCCAAAACCACAACAATCAAAGTAGCAAAATAACATAAAAGCGGAAGCAATAAGTCATATATCATAGATTGAGCTATATGCTCTAGATACCAACAGTTAAATTCACGAAAGTTAAAACTCAATACCATTACGCTCCAAATCAAAAGACAACATTCTTTGGCCATCACTGCCTAAAACAATCTTGATATACAATTACCAAAAGTACGAGTATGCAAGTGTAACATCAAAACATAAGAGCTAGAAACGAATGCAAGACCTAAGACTCGTATTCCCGCCTAGCTCCCTCGACACCTGCACAAAACAGCTGAAAACCAACCGGGTTCAGTCCAAAAGGGACTGGTGGGTAAAAAAACAGGGTATAAATAGAATATATATAACGGTAATTAAACAATCACATGCAAGCTATAATCCCAAGTTAGGTTTTAAAGAATTTCCCAAGTGGGTGAATAACAATCATCAAAAGGGATTCTAACGAATCATTAACATTAGGTCATTAGTAGCCCGGCGAGTGGGCGTGCATTATCTCCAACCAACACCTTGTGTAAAACATTTAAACATTCTTTCATTCATTCTGTTCATGCATTTCAATCTTGTGTGCACATTCATTAACATTTACACCTTCTTCCTCCGGTTTGGTGACGGGCTTGGAAGACCCGACCACCCATTCATTGACCAAAAGGGGTTACATGACTCCCCAGATGGCGCTCAGCGTCCATTCCTCGCTAACTCCTAACGAGGTCCGGTTACGCCGTTAATTGGTGGAACTAATGTGAGGGATCACCGTCGGCCCATGCCTCCCCGGATAGCCACTCACACTAAGTCCCTGGGCCCCATTCGTGCATAACATTCATTTCTCGCCAAAACATTTGGTAGGGTTTATAAAATAAGAGCTTTACGTTGCAAACATTTACTCTTTGAAAATGACTCTATATCTATATACATTTTGGTCGAAAACTTTTCACGTTAAAGGTATATACAGGGTCATATAGCTAAGTAGAAGAAAAACCCACCTCGAACGGCAAAAGAAGAACACACGAGCCTCACTGACCGGCACCGTCTCCAAAGGAATCAAAATCTGCGCAAGACAGGTGAGGTGAGACTCAATATGACCATATAAGACGCTCGGCAGTGCAATGGTTATGATATGCTTGCATAAATAAAAATGTAATGACACGTTCATGTGCACTGTTAATGTCAGAAGGCGTATAACAGTTCATAACTATCATACTTGCATTTCTTGCATTAAATAACAATCATAAACATAGCTTAATTGGAGTCACGTTCAATATAATCCACAAATATGAGCCACGTATGCAACTCAAGCAAGAAAAGAGACTTCTCAAGGCTGCCAATTCAAATGACACGGCCGTGTTGAGTTTCAAAGGGAATTGGACACGGCCGTGTCCGAGGTTTAAAAATCAGAAAATTCAAAGTCGAGGGCTTGACAAGGCCGTGTTACATTTTCAAAGGATTTGGACACGGCCGTGTCCGAGGTTAAAATCAGAAAAATTCAAAGTCAAGAGCCCAACACGGCCGTGTCCATTTCCAGTTCAAAGCTGACACAGCGGTGTCAGCCCGTCGTTTTGAAAGGGAAAACAGGGCAGCAGCTCTGTTTCTGCGTGGGAAAAGCTTTGAAGAACAGGGCAGCCCTAAGAAAGCTCTTAGATACCAACTAGACATGTTTTCCAGCCACATAATTCATACAAATCATGCAATTCACATAACTCATTCAAATAGATATCAATTCAAGCCCAAAGTTGGCAAAAGATCAATCAATGTCAAGCTTTCATTCATGGAAGCTTCAAGCTTCAACAATGGCAAGTCATGCTCTAATCATCAACCCTTGAATTTAAACATGTAAGAATGATAGAAAGCTTACAAGGATCATTTATCAAGCATCAAATTTCACTTTAAATCAAGACAACCAAGGAACAAGCTCAAACCCTCAATTCATGCTCGAAGCCAAACCTCAAGAATTCCCCAACTTCCAACATGCTTCACTTAGATGAAAATATAGAGGGGAAGATGGAGATTACGAATCCTAGCTCACCTTGGAAAAAGATCGGATGAAAGCTAGACTTGAGCTCAAGTTTGGTTAATCCAAAAATGGAGGGTTTCTTGAGAGTGCTTCCTTACTCCTTGCCTTGGTTTCTTTGATCGATCAAAATGGGAAGAAAAGGGTAAGAATGCTGATATCTAATAAGGAAATGGGTAGGGTACGGGTTGGTCCAAGTCCGGTTCGTTTAAGAAAAGGTTCAAACAAGTTATAAAGTCGGGTTATGAAACGGTTCGTTGTCGAAGGTTCAAATAATATCAAAAAGGTACAAGGTCAAGTTCAAAGGATAGGTAACGTCGAAACAAGTTCAACGCCGGTTATGGATCTCGATTTCGAGGTCCGGAGCTCAAGATATCGCGAAAACCGTTCAGGGTTGCCTATTATACAAATAGGTCCCTCAACTTTCAAAAAGTGGCAATTAAGCCCAAACTCAATTTCCAATTGAGTCCAAAACATTCAAATATCTAACAATCAAGCCCACGGATTTCACGGAACACGTAATTTCATTCAATTAACACCACATTCACAGAATTCACATTTTCACAAATCTGATCACATATTCATAGCTCATATAGACAATCAAAAGAAATTTTAAACGAATAAATCAAATTATAAACAAATTCAATTAACAAATCAAAATATAAAATCATATAATTAAATATAAAAGTGCACGTAACACTCACCTGCACGCGAGAAAACTCGGGCGTCACAGTAGTTGTCGTAGAAATTGGCCGTGGTTTGACATGATCTTTATATATAGCCTATAATCACAACTTGTCACAAATATAAATGCGTGGGGTTAATATATGCTCATGCCACATAATTAGCATTTAAACACATATTCGATGCAAAATGCAACAATTAATCCAACTAAGTTAAAATAAAACACATTAAACATATAAATTCCAAGCCATAGAAGGTCAATTAATCGCCAACTAGTAACATAAATCAATACCATACACAAGTCATCAAGTAGCTCAAGGATGTTCAAGCAAGTTCAAATAAATTCAAATAGGTTCAAGTAGTAACAAATAAAATGCAAAACTCGCAATTATCAATTAATCCTATGCCGTTCGACCTAGACTTGACACGACACGACGCTAGAACCGCGGTTTTACAACCGGGCTCTGATACCACTTAAGATGTAGCACCCGGAATACCGAGATGCCACACCCCCGCACTATAGCTCAGTCCACATACGAAATGGATAATCCGTATATGAACCAAAACTATAGCGAACGGGTGACAAAAGAAGATAAATCTCTAGCTAGGCGGGACTAACCCTCATTTAATACCAACATGCATAAATAATAAAACGGGAGCATAAGGTACATTCACTTCATTAACAAAATCATTCCCAACATTTACATAAATCCAATTCCCCAAAGATATCAAAACAAGTCGGACTTAATACATAGATACCAAGAGTAGTAACAATCTATATATGCATCATTAAAGTACAAGAAAATGAGGAAGACAAGCGCTAGACCCAAAGAACAAAAGACCTGACTCGATCCCGCCTAGCATGCAACCCGCAGACCTGAAAATGTTGACGTGTCCGTCTACCAACGACTGAGTGAGGGGTTTATAAATAAATATTAGCGCAACTAACATGCAAGTTATAATCTCGGGTAGGGTTTTAATAAAGAAAACAAAATAAGTTCAATAATAAAATAGATCCCGCCCGAGATTACAACTAAATCCATTTAACATTACAGGCATTATCAATTCATTCCGTGGCCCGGTGAGTGGGGGCAATTCTCCAACCTTACACCAATAGTGAACAATCAAGAATTAGGTTTCAATTCAATAATTGTCATGCAAGTGATTACAGTGCACAATTAGCAGTTTCATGAACCCTTTTCCCTCCGGTGATAATGGGTTTGCAAGAGCCAACCATCCTTGCACTATGTAGGTTAGGAGCATGACTCCTACGTACGGGATTTCTTCCTCCACCAAACCTCCTCGTGGATTTAGAGTTGATCCTAAAAGAGTGAGGGTAGTGTAAGAGTTGCCCGTCAGCCCTTGCCTCCCCGGTTGGCTCAATACACTACCCTCGGGCCCAACGTGAACATGCTTTACTCATCAAAACACTATCAATCATGATAAGTTCAATGTCACGAAAACCATTTGCAATCCACAAGGTTTTGAGAAAGATATATATATATATATATATCTATGCTTATATTTTGGCCGAAAGCATCACGTAGGAGTTGTACGGGTTCTATATATCTTGTAATTAAACCTCACCTGTGCCGACAAAATAACAAGGATACGGCTATAGAGCTTGCTCCTCGTCAACGGGAAGACAATCTGTATAAAAAGGGACAAGTGTTCTTAAGACACGACTCGCATGAACCATTTACGACGCACGACAAAGTTATGAGCAATATGTCATGCAATAGCAATTAAGGAATATCCACTAAAAGCATAATTATCAATTAACCAAGCATATTTATTATATAGTTCACATTCCGGAGCCAAGGAAGTGAAAGAAATTCAATAAGAGAGGTTTTGGTGAAGTTTACGAAAACTAACAATTTTTGGGAAATACACACCCTGTAGAAAACCTGGAATAACTTGAGTTCTAGAAGTTAGAATTGAGTTTTTTTATTGGATATGAAACTAGACACATGGACCTTTCCAACGGTATATGGAACGTTTTCTAGTTCAAAGGGAGGAGAAAATGGCGTTGGTTCGAAGTTGGACAAAATGCAGATTCTGAAGGGGTCTCGGGCGCGACCATTTTTACTCTATTCCGCGACCTAGTATTTTCATGGATTTTCACGCAATTTTTCGAAAAGTCAAAACTTGGCCAAATTTTGGTAGCGGCCGCGACTGATTTTACATGTAAATGAGGTCGCGCACACAGTACCAGCAAAACAGGGGAAAAACTGGGGATTTTGATGCTAAAACACCACCAAAACATCAACCAAAGCCAATTCAATCCATAACAAATAATTCAACACATCAAATACACATTATACTTCACTTATCCATCAAACCAACCATGAAATATGCATCAAAGCCTCAAGAATTCATCCCCAAAACCCCATATATATACAGGCTTCCAACTTCATGAAATTCAATATATATTCATGCAACTTCACTTCCTTTTCAATCCTAAGCATGCTTCTAGCTCCAATATGCATGAATTCATCATCAAATCCCTAAACCCTCCTTTATCACATATTCAAGAATTTCACAAAATCTCCAAGTTCTACCTTGAATCCAAGAAATAGATGATGAGATGAAGATATGATGATGTTGATGCTCCTAGCTTCACAATTCTTCAAACTTTAGCTTGAATTATGAGATGCAAATTTCCTTCCTTCCTTGGTGTAAATATCGGTATAGAGTGTGTGTGAGTGTGTCGAGTTTTAAAATGATGCACAAGCAATAAGAAAGCCCCGTCTCTTAGACAAGTAATGAGAGAGCCCCGTCTCCCTAACACAAAATGAGGGCACCCCTTCTCTCCAACAAGAAATGAGAGAACTCCGTCTCTCCAACAAGAAATGAGAGAACCCCGTCTCTCAAACACACCCTAAATAACGATTCAAGGAAACACTTAGAGAAACATTTATATAAATGTCACATAGGGCAAGTAGAAACACGTTAATCACATAACTAACATTTATACACAATTAAATTGCAACTAACAAGAAAATAAATACAACAACAATAACAAAATCCGTGATACACGTGATATGCATGGTTAAGTGTACCGTTCACCATTGGTTGTGCCATGAATATAGTTGGTACCTTCCACTTCTATAGTCGGGTCCACGTTTGCATGTTGCACCTTTCTCTCTAGAGCTTTTGCATGGGCTTGAATAAACGGTCTCGGACCCCTAAAAGTCATCTCTCGATGCTTCGGACATGTATCTACTTGATGCTCTTTGGTCTCACAACGCATACATAAACCCAGCCGCCATCTACAACCCTCAAAAGTATGAGACTCTTCTTTGTGTAACGGAGCATGATATTGGATAGTCCTCTTTCCATTGTTAAAGTCCTGTTCTAATTTTGAACTTGCAGCCTGTACAGGGTAAGCAATAGGCCTCCTTGCATTCACCGAATCCTCACCCTTAAGAGCCTTTGAGGTGGCCTTCCTCCAAGTACTAGTATTGACGGCTTCCATTGCTGCTTGTATGTCAGGCCTCAATCCTTGCACAAATTGCATGGCTTTATGGAAGTCGTCACTTGCAATGTTGGGCGCATACTTGGATAGCCTCTCAAACTCGGCTATATACTCTGCTACAGACCTTCCTCCTTGTTTAAGTTCCGTGAACTCCTTCAGTCTACGAGTCCGAGAAGATGGGGGAATGAACTTATTCTAGAATTCTCGAACGAATACTTCCCATGTTACCTCTTCACCGACGACATCTAAAACAATATTCGTACTCTCCCCCCAAGAGTAAGCCTCACCTTGAATTAAAGAAATAGTACACCGAGCCTTCTCTTGAGACTCACACGGAATCAACTCCCAAATCCTTTCAACCTCCTTAAGCCACTGTTATGCCTGGATGTCATTTCCTTTGTAGAACTTTGGGGGTTGCTGGTTTTGGAACTCTGTAAGTACAACAGGAATCTGTGTTGGTTGTGGCGGTGGTACCGGTGGTACTGGAGGAAAAAAATCTCTTATCCTCTGGTCAACAAGTCGAACTATAGAGTTAAGAACATCCTGAGGATGTGCAGGAAGGGGTGGTTCTGGAGGAACCCTAGGAGAACGATCACAATGAGGGCGACCTCGAGGCATCCTGTAATCAAGACACAGAATATGCATGTTGGATTAATATGCCAACGCACGTCACACACTTGTAAATAATAAAATTCCACACATTGGAAAAATTAAGCTTAATTAGGAATGTGCTTATAAATAAAGAAATTTAAACAATTTAAAGTAGTGTATGATGCACGTGCTCATGTATGCCTTGAACCTGTCACTGTAGATACATCCTTTAGCTTGGCACTTGATCCTTGTTTTTGAATTATAGGCTTGCCTTGAATTTGTTGGTCATTTCTCGTTATCCACAGTCTTCTAAATCCTTAGAATTCTCTGACATCAACTTGTACCCCTCCATGGCTCGGGATTGAAACTTCTTGAACCTAATTCTTTCTCAAGTATCGATCTTTAAGCATTGCCCGAATCTTTCCCATAAGTGTCTCCTTGAACAAAGTTTCCTTGTACTAACTTATATAACCTTATAAACCGAAATGATGACTCTTGAACTTAAATCCTTCTGTACCAATGAAGTTAATATCCTACTTGTAGCACCCCGCACGTGAGGCACCACATTCCCCGCACTATGGCTCAACACGAGTAACGAAATGGGAAGTCCGCACCCGTATCAAACCATAGCGAACGGGAAACAAACAAAACAAACCTCCTAAGTTAGGCGGAACTTAGACCCTGCAAATATAATCAACCACTGAAAGAGAATGCAGCGGAAAAATTTCAATCCAAACAGATGCATTGGCCACGGGCCTGCAGAAATTAAACACACGAACCACACGCAGACTTGGGCTCCTCAGGCCTCTCTTTAACTCATAACAAATCCCGACAAGGGCAATTCAATAACCAATGCATAAAGATTCAAATTCATAACTTACAAAGTCAAAACATAAATAATTTAGATACATATGCGAGTGCAGAGACTCTACTAATATAACTTGACCGACCCAAAGACTCAACACAACCCCGCCTAGCTCGAAACTCCAACGCCAAACCTGCACACTAAAGGTTGGGGAGGAAGAGGGTCAGTCTACAACTCGACTGAGTGAGGGTTACCCACACACGCTATATATATATATAAGGGCAAAACATATTTCAATCACACACAGTTCGTGAACTCGGGGATAGTTTTTGCACACCAAAGTTTTGCCAGTGATACATACATATAGGAATTCTTAACCCAAAACTAAACGAACTGAAGCTTCAAGGACCCATATCATATCAAATCATAACCATTCATGTCAATTCATATCAATTCCTATCGTTCATATTCAAAAGATCCATATTTTATCATAGTTAAGAAGCTATCCCCGTCTCACGAACCTTGACAAAGCAAACATGCAAAACTCGGCGGGTTCGAGTAACAATTCCCATCCTGGGCTCCTTATACGAATCGTGAAATCAAACATATCAATCAATCATACATAACAATCATATACCTCCTTCTCCGGTGATGGAAGGGTAGCGCGACCCAAACTATCCAATCAGACGAGGGGACCGCAAACACTCAACCCTCAGGTTCCCTTCACCCAACCAAACCTCCTGGTGGGTTTCGGGTTAGTCCTAACAATCATGTGGAGAGTGAGCACAGGGTTAACCAGTGACCCCTATGGTCGTCCCGGGTCCCCCTGACCCACACCTCCTGGGCCCCATTCATCATTCATTCATTTATTCCTAACCCGCTACTAATCAGAAACGTAACATGAAAGATACATGCTTTACCTTGCCACAACCACGCTTTACATACCTCTCCCTATCAAATCCTTAGCATATTCCTTTGATCGTAGCTCCCGGCTCACACGAGGTACATAGTTTGGAGCGTGGTTTAGCATTACCATTCATAATGAATCAAATCAAATTAAATCAAGCATACGTAGACTTGTACATTGGTCATCATACTTCGAAACGCATTACCATTTACAAATTTCATATCTCACATATATTTACGTATAATAAAGGTCATAGTTCGCATATTTTGAAAATGGGCACATTCATAGGGTTTAACTATAACCTAACCTCACCTTACGTAGACGAAGCCAAGAACCAAACACGTGATTCACCCCGGAATCAAAACAGATTACGAAACACCACCCCGGGTGCACTTGAACAAACTGAAGAAAAGACACAAGGCTTAGACTCGGAATGAACCACATAGACGCACGGCATATGTGCATGTACTCAAAGGATGCAAATACATAGGCAAATCTCATTTTCAAACCCAATCCATGAAATTTAAGACATTACATAACCCATCATAATCATTTATAATCATATATCACGCTCATGGGTGCAATTAATGCATAACACGAGATAGGGATATATAACGAGGTGCAAATATATTTCGTGCAAACAATTCACATTACTTGAGGAACCTATAATGCATATGAGAACAAATACATAAGCATGTAAGTCAAATAAGAGGTGGAGGAGGTGAAAGGAAAGCGATAAAACGGGTTTTGGCAAAGTTTAGGAAAAGCTGACAATTTCCGGGAATTCATAAGCTGTAAAGAATCGAATATATCTTGAGTTCTAGAAGTTGGAATTGAGTTTTGCTTGTTGGAAATGAAAGTAGATACACAGGGCTTTCCAATTGGAGGTTGTTATATACTTCAAGAGGTTTCCAAAGGTTCAAAAATCAGGTTAATCCAAGGTCGTATGAGGGAGTACCCGGCCTGGGAAAGAAGGTGCAGAAACCCCTAGGTACTAAACTACCCGCCCGGGTAGTTTTGTGAGCAAAATCTACCCGCCCGGGTAGATGTTCTGGGCAGAAGAAACGTAGCAGAACAGGGGTTAAACACTGGAGAGCCCAAAAATGATCAAAGCCACCTCAAATCTCGACCAAAACACTTCAAATTCAAGGCATAAGTTCATGTACGCATGCTCAAACATATATCCCAAGTTCAAGCCATGAAACCAAGTATTTAACAAGTTGCTATTTTCGTGCTTTTAAGCTTCATAAATGGTGAATCACTCATGCTTCAACCAACAACTCAAAATCTGACCAATATGCACCATATATACTCATAAGAGCAACATAAATCAAGCTTGAAGCAAGGGAATCATAGCACAAAGCATATTCTCCAATTTGACATATTGGCACTATTCATCATCTTCTTCATAGACATGGAAGCAAGCAAGAGGAAAGAGATTCAATTGGGAGAAAACGATGTACGTAATGAGAGGATCACATATCTTACCTTGAATCTTTGATCGGTTGGTCGGATCTCACAAGCTTGAGCCAAAGCTTGAAGGCCAAATGGGGACGATTTCTTCTTCTCCTTTCTTGCTTTTGATTCCAACGTGAAAAATAAAATGAGGGGGAGAGAGGCTGATATTTTCAGCCTTTAAGGGATGAAACGGGTCGAATAAATGGGTCGGGTAAAAAGGGATGCGGTCCACTCGGATCGGATTTTAAAATGGGAGGGGGTATCAAATGGCTTTAGAAAATTTAAAAAGGTAATTCATTGAATCTGAATCACCGAAACGAACTCAATGGTAAGGTTAGAATTCGAATTCGAATTCCCGAGCTCAAGGTAGCCACGAAGGCCCCAAAACACCCTAATTATAATTAGGTCCCTAACGAGCAATTATTGGACAATTGAGTCCAAGTACATATAATAAATTCTATTGCGCACATAATAAAATTACACGTTGACACGTTGGCATGTGACGTCACATAAATCGCATAATTACTGAATTAAACTCTCTCGCGACGTCGTACCTGGCTTGCCGAAAAACTGGGGTGTCACAACCTCTCCCCCTTAAGATAGACCTGTCCTCAGAGGTCCACTGCTTCGAGTGCAGGACTCTAAGCAAACCTTTCCGTGTTCATCCCACGCGGGGTTCAGGACCTCCCCACCGGAATTAGTTCAGAAAGGGTCTTCTAGCACGAAAGTGGCTTCAACTGCTCACGAACTACATCTGACCATGATTAGTCTGGACGTCTCGCACGATAGGAGGGTCTAAACGAGATTCAACTCCCACCGTTTGAATCCATCCTAACCATCCCACAACTCGGTATCACAAGTGAAGTAGTTAACTCGTTCTCCAACCCCCACCACTCGTTCTCCAACCCCAAATGGGCCTTCAATCACCACATCAACTTCATGGTTTGAAGTTGGTTTCTTGGACCGCCACTAGCTTCTAAATAGAGTCTCCAAAGACCCGTTGTAAAGTCTGTTGCACGGCACGACCCTCGTCTCACCGTTCTACTAAGGCACTCGCTCACTCCAAAAGCTACTAACAAACAATTACATACAATAGGAATTAAGGAATGCATGATGCACGTGATATGTATGGTTAATGTACCGTTCACCCTTGTTTGGAGGTCCTTCAATGTAGTGAATCCGATATCTACTTGATTTCTTTGTTGAAGTTTCTTTGCTCGTAGTGGTAAGCTTTGAGATTCCATGACGTATCGATATTACAATAACCACCCGGTCCCATCCGTGCTCCATTTCCTTTCTCTACCAAACTTTACGGTCTGGAGTCCCGTGATTAATTTTCTTATCCTCATTAAATACTACGGTCGAAGATTACGATCTTAGGAGTGCGCTTGATTTCAATCCAATCAACTCGTTCTTTATCAGGACCCGTTCTTAACCTACTTGAATACTCAAGTCTATCTTTAGTAGCTCGAATATAATTCCCAAATCCCATACGCGTTCCTGGCTCATCCTGGAAAAGCGATTAATGAGCTATTAATCCATCTTGTCCATGTTATGATCTTTCTTACCTGTTTCGCTTTAAAAGCCCACGATTAAATTGACTCGGCTCCACTTCTTCACAACTATCCTTACCAATTCTTATAAACCCTCCATAGCTCCATCCTCAAACAACTCAAATCAAAAATTGACATTATCCTCGATTTATCCGTTCTCGGCCTTGTTATTTCAAATCCCAAAGAACTCCTCAAATCTATATCCTCATCTCTCGAGGTTCTTCTAGACTTGGTCTCGGAATCTCTTCAAGGGTTATATCTCCGTCTTCCGAGGTACTTATTTATGTTGTTGTTATTCTTGCTTTTCCATTGTTCCTTCTAGTAGAGATCTACTCGACACAATACAGAATTTTAAATCATCTTCTGGTCATGCTCTCCCCCTTAAAAACTTCTATCCCAATTCTTTGAACTCATTCTATTGCTTCTCGACTTAGTTCTCTCGGTGTAAATGATCCTAGCTAAGCTATTTGTACAGTGAAAGTGATCATATTCACTTTGGAATGATCCGTAGAGGTAACAATCTATTTCTTATGTTCCAAATCCAATTCTACTTTCCCAAGCCTTGGTATTTCCTCTTTCCTTCCTCAAACTCTGCAATCTAAAATTCTTCTTATCTTGATTCAACAATGACTCGGTTGAAGTAACACTTGACGAATGAGTTTGGAGGAAAAATTACTATCAAGTTAACACTGAACAATGCATGATGGGTTAAGATGCCAATGCATGTACCATTTAATTATGCAACACATTAGGGCAATCATGGAAAATAGAGGTGCACAATGTATATAAATAAGGAAGAGTAAAATAATGCAAAATTAGTATGATGCACGTGCCATGAATGAGAATACCTCTATCCTCAAATTCTTGTTGGTGTCCAATTTGAAGCCTTTGATTTCGTTCCCATTGTTTGTGATTCCTTGATTGAGCCCACGCCGAAACCTTGTGATCCTTTGACCTGCATGCATAACACTTCTTCAGTCGATCCCAACACATGTGGTAAGCGTGATTAATTCCTCCACAATGTGCACACGGTTGAGGCTCTCTCTTTGTTCTTGAAGAATTTCCAACCTTATGCTTCTTCCCACGGATCTTCTTTTTGGCTTGGATACCGGAATGTTGAAATCTTTCTCCCACTTGAAGGTTGGAGCAAAATCTCAATTCATTTCTTAGTCCCGAATCCTCTTCTTCCTTCCCTCTTATTAGTCTTCGATTCTCAACCCTCAAAGCTTTCGTTGTAGCTTTATCCCAGGTGCTCGTATTCTCCGCAATTAAAGCCTCCTTGAACTCATCCAGAAGGCCTTCCATAAAATACTAGGTCTTCATCTCATCATTACTGTAACGCCCCGACTTTTCGGACGTAAAGGTAGGACGTATGTGTTTACCTATTTGCGCGAATTAATTGTTTTTACGTGTTTTATATTTAATTTTATTATAATTGTTATTATTTTATTATATTATATTATCTTATTTTATTTTAATATTATTAATTATATATATATATTTCGTAATATATATATATATATATATATATATATATATATATATATATATATATATATATATATATATATATATATATATATGTTTAATTATTATTATGATTAATTTAATGATTATGCTAATTACATATTATGTTAATTAATCATGTTTTAATTAATTAATTGATTATTTATATATATATATATTTATACGTACAATATATTTTTGCATGAAGATTTTAATTATGCATGCAACCTAATATATTTTTGCATGAAATTTTATGTATTTATGCATGAATTGTTTGGAATATGCATGTTGTTCATTTTGTGCTTCGTTCCCTTATGATATGTTATCTAATTGCCACGAATTTGGAATATATCGTACATATATGTGTTATGGATATGATTTTATGCTCAAATTATGTTTTTGAATTCATTTGTTATGTTAACGAATTAAATTTTAATTGAGGAACCAAAACGGGAGCTAACGAGCACTTAGCGTACCGTTGGTTCCGAATTTAATATCTTGAGCTCGGGAACTCGGATTCGAGTTCCGTCAACTCCGCTGAACTCGTAACGAAAATTCGAGTTTATTAAACTTAGCCTTATAATTTTCCCAATTCATTTGAAACTCCGAAATCCAACCGAAAAACGAAACGGAGACCAACTTGACCTTGTTGCACTAATTCAGCCATATCTCACCCAAACCACAACCAAATTAACCATGGTTTGATTCCTTTTAACCTAACTCAACCACCTATCTAGATATTTCAAGCCTTGACCGAGATTATCATCACACAAACCCCAAACATCAGCCAAAGCTACTGTTTTTCTCTCCAGTCCCGTAACCTTCATCCCTTGGAGATTTTGGAGCTCAAATCTCCTCCAAACTTCAACCAATCATCAAGGTAAGCTTAAGGTTGTATTGTATGATTAATTCTGATCATTTTCATCCTTCCATTCACAAGTTTGAGCATGGTTTCATCCATTCTGGGCCATTTTACCGAAAAGTGGAGTTTTTGTATAAATTCTTGATCTCCTTTGATTCTCAATGATTTTGATTGATTCCAAGTCTGAGATTAATTGTTTTAACATCCTCATATCAATTATGATCATTGCTTTCGTGTTTGTTGAGATATATATGAGATATCATTTATGAAATTTTCAGAAAATCCCACATGAAGGTCACGTAAGGTTGCTCTCTTGTTTGATCTTGTTTGGGACTGAATTATGTGTTGAATATATGATATTTTGCTGCTTAATTTTTGGCCTTAACTGAGTTGAATAGATGGAGAAGGAGTGCATCGTTCATGCCCTGTTTTTCTTCGCGTTTTACCCTGTTTTTCACGCAGAATTTTTGCTGTCAATTTGCTGAGATTTCCTTCTTCCTTCTTGATGTCTCTTTCATGGATTCTTGGGTGTGTTTAACTGAGTCTTTTACAGCTTTTCATGCATGATTTTGTTGCCTTTCTTACTCGTACATGGCTGCCCTTTTCTTGCTCTGTTTTCTGCGATTTCTGCTGCGTTTAGAGGCTGCTGCTGTTGCACGTCACGGGCGTGCCATTTTGGCCTTTCCAGCACGGAACGGGGGTGCAGACTTGGCCTGGGATTTCTGTACCGAGACACGGGGGTGTCTCGGCCTAAGCTTGGAGGGTGACACGGGGGTGTCACCCCGTTTTGCTTGAGCTTTTGCTGCGTGCTTTGGTCTGCTGCTGCTGTTGTTTCCTTGGCCTTTGCTGCTTCTCTGCTGTGTATATCTGTGTGTGCATGAATGTCTGTTGCTGCTGTTTTGTTTGCATGGTTGTAATTGGTGTTGTGTGCATACATGGTTGTTTGAATTTGTAAGCATTGCATGTGTAATATATGGTATATATATATATATATCTAAATGCATGCATGAGTTTGTTTGTGTGTGTACGTGTATTACATGCATGTATAATTATAGTATATATAGTATATATATTTATGCATGTAGTATATAATATATATATATATATATGCATGCATGAGTAGGTTGTGTGTGTACGTGATTATATGTATATATTATATTATATGTATATTTATTATATATTCTAAATATTAATTGATTTAATTTAATTATTGAAATTAATTGAATTCTATTTCGCGTATTTATTCTACTGACTTTCGATTGAACGTTTTAATTATTTTATCCCTATAAGTGAATATGAATATTATATGTGTTATGCTTATTAATTGAATGTTAGATTAATTGATATGAATTATGAATTATGAATTTATGAAATTATGAATTTATGAGATTATGAATTTGAATAGAATATATGAACGAATGATTTGATTACATGATTTAAATTCTTTAATCGTGCACATGAACATTTTTATAATATAACATGATCATTTATGCATTCATGTCATATTCACTTCATTGTCGAGCGTCATTTGTGGTCATTGTGTCTCATACCTTTTCTTTTGCACAGATTCGGGTTTTGTCGGAGACGAGGGCGAGCATTGAGACGCTTGTGCCTTTATTTTGCTTTGGTAAAGGTGGGTTTTTCTTCTATTAGTTAAAACAACCCTATAAATCCCTTATGTGCAAAGTTTTAAGCCAAAATAATATATTTATATAAATCGAGTCATTTTGGGTAAATGATTTCAAACGTATGACCCCTTTTTCTTATGAAACCCTACTTATGTTTTGGCGAGATTGCATGTATGTTATGTTCACGGGCCCTGGGACTTAGTATATGTGGCTAACCGAGGAAGCAAGGGCTGACGGGGATCCCATATACTAGTTCCAACCAAACTACGGTGATACCGGCCCTCGCTAAGAGGTTTAGCGAGGAATGGGAGCTGAGTGCCCTTGGGGGATTCATGTACCCCCATTGGCCTATGTATGATCCGGTGGTCAGGTCTAGCTAACTTGTCCACCACCCGGAGGAAGAAGGTGTATATGTATGATTATGATCATTTATGTATGTGCACGAAAGATATGTATGACAACCACTAATTATGATATGATTTGTAGCACCCGAGCGTTAGGTACCACATCCCCCGCACCGGGACCCGACCCGTATATGAAATGGAAGTCCATACACGTGCCAAACCCACGGCGAACGGGGACACAACACACTCGCTATGCTAGGCGGGACTAACCCTTATACCAAACAGTGCAAGAAACATAAAATCAGAGTTAAATAAAATTCGCGGAAGCAAGAATAACATAGCATATACAATGAGCCACCAAGCTCCAAAAATAGATATACAAAAGTATTCCATAATTCAACGGCACTCACGGCCTACAAAAATCATAACGCTCCAAACTAAAACTATAATCATACACAAAATACCAATGAGAGTATGAATATGAGTCAAAAGGAAGTGCTAAACATAAATGCAAGACCTAGACGACTTGTATTCCCGCCTAGCACTCCTATACCTGCACAAAATAACTGAAAACAACCGGGTTCAGTCTAAAAGAGACTGGTGGGTAAAAAAAACGGGGCATAAATATATAATATTGCGTAAATTAAACACCTACATGCAAGCCCTAATCCCGTGTGAAGTTTAGTAAGATTTTACCAAGTGGTTAAAAACAAAAAGGAAACATCAACGGGATTACGACGTTCATATTCATTCATAATTGTTCATAAATGTTCATAAGGGTTTATGGCCCGGCGAGTGGGCGTGCACAATCTCCAACCTACTCCTCGTGTGATCATAATTAATTATTCAATAATTCATTAACATACATAAATCTTTTGTGCTCATAAATACATGATCATAATCATTCATATATCCCTTTTTCCTCCGGGTGGTGGACGGGCTTGCAAGACCCGGCCACCGGTTCATACATAGGCCAATGGGGGTACATGAATCCCCCAAGGGCACTCAGCTCCCATTCCCCGCTAAAACTCCTAGCGAGGGCCGGTATCACCGTAGTTTGGTTGGAACTAGTATATGGGATCCCCGTCAGCCCTTGCTTCCTCGGTTAGCCACATACACTAAGTCCCGGGGCCCGTGCAATCATAAATCATAAATATCTCGCCAAACATAAGGTAGGGTTCATAATTTAAAAGAAAGGGGTCATACGTTTGAAATCATTTACCCGAAATGACTCGATATAGATATATATACGATTTTGGCTTAAAACTTTGCACATAAGGAGTATATAAGGTTGTTTTAACTAATCGAAGAAAAACCCACCTTTATCAAAGCAGAAATAAAGGCACAAGCGTCTCAAGGCTCGCCCTCGTCTCCGACCAAACCCGAATCTATGCAAAAGAAAAGGTATGAGACTCACTAACCACATATGACGCTCGGCAATGAAGTGCATATGACATGAATGCATAAATGATCATGTTGTATCATAAAAATGTTCATGTGCACGATTAATAAATTTAAAACATACAATCATGCCTTCGTTCATATATTTCATTCAATTTCATAAATTCATAAATTCATAACATTCATATAAATTTTCATAAATTCATAAATTCATAATTCATAATTCATATCAATTAATCTAACATTCAATTAATAATCACAACACATATAATATTCATAAATTCATAAATTCATAATTCACATTTAGGAATGAAATAAATAAAACGTTCAATCAAGAGTCAGTCGAATAAATACGCGAAATAGAATTAAATTAATTTCAATAATTAAATTAAATCAAACATTAATCAAAATATATAATAAATAATTATAATATAATATATATATAAGTAATTATATATAATAATATACAATATATATATAATATATACATATATATACGTACACACTCACACACACATGCATGCATATATACTTTATTTTATAAACATGCATGCAACACATACACACACACACACAATTCATATATATATATATACATAATCACGTACACACACACAACATGCATGCAATATATAATTCACATGCAAAATATATATATACTACATCTATTACACATGCATGCAACACATGCATTCACACACAAATATATATATATACATATATACACAGCCATGCAAGCAAAATAGCACTTCAACCATTCTGCATGAATTGGAAGCAGCAGCAGTAGCATACACACAGCACATACTTACAGCAATACAGAAAAAAAAACGCAGACAAAATGGTAGCAGCAGCAGTTCCAGAAAACGCAGCAAAAGAATCCAGAAAAACGGGGTGACACCCCCGTGTCACCCACAAAGCCTGGACCGAGACACCCCCGTGTCTCGGTACAGAAGTTCCAGGCTTTGCTGCACCCCCGTGCCTCGCCGGAAAGGCAGCAATCGACACCCCCGTGTCGTGCAACAGCAACAGCCATGTCTTGACAGCAAATGCGCAGAAACAGAGCAACTAAAAGCGTAGGAAATTCAAGCAACAAATGCAACACAACAAGGTCCAAATTGCTGCTACAAATCAACAAGAATACACACCACATAGCCACTAAAATGGACAGTAAAAAGGAAGAAGGGAAACGCAGCAAATGACAGCAACTTCTCTGCGTGAAAAACAGAGCAACCGCGAAGAAAACAGGGCAAGACTGAACTCAACCACTCCGATTTCATTCAAGTCCAAAAGTCCATCAAATGTGCAGCAAAATATCATATATTCAACACATAATCAGTTCCAAAAGTGATCAATCAAGACATGAAAGTGTATGTGACATATACGTGGGATTTTCTGAAAATTGTCATAAATGGTATATCATAAATACTTCAACAACCACGAAATCAATGACCATAAATGATATGAGGATGTCAAAACAATCATTCTCATGCTTGGAATCGATCAAAACAGTTAAGAATCAAAGAAGATCGTAAATTTGTCCAAAAACCTTCATTTCGGAAATTATCCAGAAAATCGAGAAATCATGCTTAAAAATCATGAATGAAAAGAGGAAAATGCTCAGAATTAATCATATAATACAACCCTAGGCTTACCTTGATGATTGGTTGAAGTTTGGATGAGATTTGAGCTCCAAAATCTCCAAAGCTTGAAGGGTTACGGGTCTGGAATTCAGAACAGAAACTTTGGCTGAGTTTTGGGGCTTGTGAGGGGATAATCTCGGTTAGGGCTTATTATGTCATGATAGAGGGTTGAGTTAGGGTTTCAAAGAATCCAACCATGGTTAATTTGGTTATGGTTTGTCCAAGATATGGCTGAATTAATGCAACAAGGTCCAGTTGATCACCGATTCGTTTTTCGGTTGAAATTCGAAGGTTCAAACGACTTAGGAAAAATGTAAGGCTAGGTTTACTAAACTCGAATCTTCGTTACGAGTTCAGCGGATTTGACGGAACTCGAATCCGAGTTCCCGAGCTCAAGATATTAAATTCGGAACCAAGGGTACGCTAAGTGCTCGTTAGCTCCCGTTTTGGTTCCTCAAAAGAAATTAAATTCGTTAACCTATCAAATGAATTCAAAAACATAAATTGAGTATAAAATCATGTTCATAACACATATATGTACAACATATTACAAAATCGTGGCAATTTGATATCATATCATATAAGAACGAAGCACAAAATAAACGAACAAACCTAATCATGCAATTCATGCAAAATGTATAAAATTTCCCATGCACAAATATGATTTGCATGCATGCATATTAATTCCCATGCAAAAATTGAAATTCATGCATAAATATATTTATCTACGTATAATTATATACATATATAAATAATTAATTAAACCATGATTAATTAACATAACATATAATTAGCATAATCATTAATTTAATAATATAATAATTAAACATATATACATATATATATATAATACGAAATATATATATATAATTAATAATATTAGAATAAAATATTATAATATAATATAATAAAATAATAACAATTATAATAAAATTAAATATAAAACACGTAAAAACAATTAATTCGCGCAAATTAGTAAACACATACATTGTACCTTTACGTCCGAGAGATCGGGGCGTTACATGATTACAGGAGGAGAAGGTTGGAGATTGTGCACGCTCACTCGCCGAGCTTAAACCCTTATGAACAATTATGAATGAATATGAACGTCGTAATCCCGTTGATGTTTTCTATTGTTTTAACCACTTGGTAAATTCCTTTCAAACTTCACACGGGATTAGGGCTTGCATGTATGTGTTTAAATTATGCGATATTATATATCTTATGCCCCATTTTTATACCCACCAGTCTCTTTTAGACTGAACCCGGTTGTTTTCAGCTGTTTTGTGCAGGTATAAGAGTGCTAGGCGGGAATACAAGTCGTCTAGGTCTTGCATTTATGTTTAGCACTTCTTTTCAGTCTCATATTCATACCCTTGTTGCTACTTTTGTATTTGATTCTAGTATAGATTGGAGCGTTATGATTTTGTAGGCCGTGAGTGCCGTGCATATTTGAATGCTCTTGTATATTATTTTTGGAGCTTGTTAGCTCATTGTATATATGCTATGTAGTTCTTGCTTCCGCGAATTTTATTTAACTCTGATTTTATGATTCTTGCACTGATTGGTTTAAGGGTTAGTCCCGCCTAGCCTAGCGTGTGTGTTATGTCCCCGTTCGCCGTGGATTTGGCACGTGTATGGACTTCCATTTCCGGGTCGGGTCCCGGTGCGGGGGATGTGGTACCTTACGCTCGGGTGCTACATCCTTAAGTGGTATCAGAGCTTAGGGTTGCAAAACCCGGGCTCTAGTGTCGTGTTGAGTCAGTTAGGTCGTTCGGCTTTAGGAACAACTTGTCAATGTGTTGCATATGCATTGTTTACGTGCTTGTGTGCTGTAAATCTGGAATTTTGATCGAATTAATTGCACTTGCATGCATGGACTAAAGATAGCATGCATTTTCAGTATTTCTTGAACAGGATGCCTCCACGCAGACACTGTGAGAGATCTCCCGGACATCGTCGTCATCATGATCGATCTCCTACGCCTCCACCCCAACCACAAGCACTACCGATGGATATGGGGAATTTCATGGAAGCGGTTTTCAACTATGTAGAGCATAGGAGGGCTCAAGCTCCCCCACCACAACAGCGATGATGCGGTCTCGGAGGGTTGGTTGATTCGAGTAGAGAGGATATCTGGAGTCAGACAGTCTACTACGCAAGGGGAGGAAATCAAAAAGAAGGATCCGGTTTTTAGAACTCCAATGGGAAGAGGTTCCAGATCGAATTCGGGAAAGAGGCTGATGATGCAAGCTAGTCCCCCTCCTAAGGTTCCGTTTAAGAAGCCAAGAATGGGAGGACCAACTCCACCGGTCCCAAAAGCTCTGCCTACACCTACGAAAGATCGACAAGGTCCGAGCGTGGCGAGATTGGCTCAAGCTCCCTGTACACATTGTGGAGGACCAACTCATAATTACTATAACTGTCGGAGGAGGTTGAATTTGTGCTTTATATGTGGAAAAGGCAACCATATGGCGGATACTTGCCCCTATAAAGACCCCGGATATCAAAGACGAGTTCAAAGGCCAATGATCCCGGCTCGTGCTTACGCTAACGAAGGTGAAGAGCAAGATGCCGAGATTGATCCCACAGCTGTGATAGAAGGTACCCTATGCATACATAACATGAGCATTCATGCACTCTTTGATTCGGGTGTCGCGTATTCTTTTATTTCTTGTGACTCAGTTGCTATTCTGTGCTTGCCTGTTATTTGCTTTTTCTTCTTGTTATTTGGTGAGTTCGCCACTTGGTGGGAGTCTTCAGACAGATCAGTTGGTTCGGGAGTGTTCAGTTTTGATTGAAGGGAAAGAATATCCGGCTGATTTGGAAGAGTTAAAGATTCAATTAGAGGTATTACTCAAAGTTGGATATATACGGCCAAGTTCGTCACATTGGGGTGCTCCGGCTGCTTTATGGTATTTAAGTTGTGGTAATCTTCATCGATGATATCTTAGTTTATTCGAGAACTCCGGAGGATCATGCCAGGTACCTCAGGATTGTGTTGGATACCTTAAGAGAACATCGGATTGTATGCTAAGTTTAGCAAAGGCGAGTTTTGGATTGATCAGGTAACATTTCTGGGTCATATTATTTCAAGGAAAGGTTTGGAGGTAGACCCTTCTAAGTTTGAGACGGTTATTCAATGGCAAAGCCCGAAAATGTTTCAGAAGTAAGGAGTTTCTGGGGTTTGGCAGATTACTATCGAAGATTTGTACAGGATTTTTGAAGATTACAGCTCCTTTAACCCGAGTGACTAAGAAGGTGGTTAAGTTTGAGTGGGACGAGGCATGTGAGGATAGCTTTCATCTTGTAAGGGAAAGTTGACCACCGCTCCTGTATTAGCACTTCCCGAAGGTACAGAAAGATATACAGTTTATACGGACGCCTAAAAAGGAAGGTTTGGGATGTGTGTCGATGCAAAATGGAAGAGTAATCGCTTATGCCTAAAGGAAATTGAAAGAGCATGAACAGAATTACCCACTCATGATTTGGAATTAGTGGCAGTGATCTTTGCTTTGGGTAAGCGGAGACACTATCTTCATGGAATTTCGTTCGAGGTCTTTTCTGATTACAAAAGTCTCCAATACTTACTCTCACATAAGGAATGGAACAAGAGATAACGGCATTGGATGGAACTTTTGGCGGATTATGAGGGTACAATCCGATATCATCCCGACAAAGCTAATTTGGTCATGAATGCACTTAGTAGGAAAACTAGTGTGTCCGAAGTGAAAGTGGAAATTGGAGATGAGAATGAGTTGTTCAGACTGAGGACTAGTATTCGGAATATTACGGTTCGACCAGATCTTATACAGAGGTTATTTGATGCTCAGAGGATTGATCCCGAGGTTCAGAAATTAGCTGGGAAAGCTCGAGCTGATTCAGGATGTCCGTTTGGGTTTGATGATACGGGACTTCTAAGATTTAAGAATAGAGTTGTTGTCCCGGAAGAAGTAAAAGGGATTATTCTTGAGGCAGCCCATCGGTCAGGGTATTCGTTACGTCCCGGAGGAACCAGAGGTATAAGGATCTTAAGAGAATTTTATTGGTGGAATGGATGAGAACGGGATGTTACCAACTTGTGAAACACTGCATGACTTGTCAAGTGATTAAGGCGGAACATCAAAAGCCATCGGGGCTACTTCGATCATTGCCTATCACGGATGGAAAGTGAGAGTAGGTTTTTATGGAATTTGGGTTACTGTGGACAGGTTGACGAAATCCGCTCATTTTCTTGCAACCAGAATGTCCGATAAGTGAGTAAGTTGGCTAAGAGATACAATGTTGAGATTGTCAGGCTTCCTGGTATACCTGTTAGTATTGTCTCGGATCGGGATCCCAGATTTACTTCAAGGTCATGGCAAGAATTGCAGAAGTGTTTGGGAACAAGGCTTCAATTCAGCACAGCTTTCCATCCTCAGACCGACGGACAATCAGAAAGGTTGATTAAGTATCTGAAGGATCTGTTGAGAGTATGTGCATTGGATTTTCAAAGCTCGTGGAACGAACAGTTACAGTTAATCGAGTTTGTTTACAACAATAGCTATCAAGCCTTGATTGAAATGGCCCTTATGAAGCTCTTTATGGACGTAAATGCCGATCACCGTTGTTCTTTGACTTGGAGGAATGGAACTGGACCAAGCAAGAAGGGAAAAGAAGGAAAAACCCTCTAAGGCTGTACAAGAGGCTATTGACAAGGTCCAGATAATTAGACAACGGATGAAGGTCGCTCAGGATCGACAAAAGAGTTATGCAAATCTTCGGAGGAAGAAATTGGAGGTTGAGATTGGAGATAAGGTTTTCCTAAAGGCTTTCCCACGAAAAGGATTCTCAAGGATTGGACGAGGAGGAAAATCTAACACTTGCTCCGAAAGTATTTTCGAGATGAGTCCGAGGTTTTACCGGTTGAAGAAGTGGAATTAGGACCGGATCTCACCTTCGTTCAGAAGCCGATTAAGTTTTTGGATCGAAAGTTTTAGGAACTTCGGAAACGGTGTATTCCACTAGTCAAGGTTCTTTGGAGAAGTGATAAAACCGAAGAGGCTACGTGGGAGACGGAGGATAAGATGAAAAGGTTTCACCCCGAGTTGTTTCCGAGCGAGCAATGAATCCAAGGACGGATTCTTTTAAGGGGGAGAGATTGTAACGCCCCGACTTTTCGGACGTAAAGGTAGGACGTATGTATTTACCTATTTGCGCGAATTAATTGTTTTTACGTGTTTTATATTTAATTTTATTATAATTGTTATTATTTTATTATATTATATTATCTTATTTTATTTTAATATTATTAATTATATATATATATTTCGTATTATATATATATATATATATGTTTAATTATTATTATGATTAATTTAATGATTATGCTAATTATATATTATGTTAATTAATCATGTTTTAATTAATTAATTGATTATTTATATATATATATATATATTTATACGTACAATATATTTTTGCATGAAGATTATAATTATGCATGCAACCTAATATATTTTTGCATGAAATTTTATGTATTTATGCATGAATTGTTTGGAATATGCATGTTGTTCATTTTGTGCTTCGTTCCCTTATGATATGTTATCTAATTGCCACGAATTTGTAATATGTCGTACATATATGTGTTATGGACATGATTTTATGCTCAAATTATGTTTTTGAATTCATTTGTTATGTTAACGAATTAAATTTTAATTGAGGAACCAAAACGGGAGCTAACGAGCACTTAGCGTACCCTTGGTTCCGAATTTAATATCTTGAGCTCGGGAACTCGGATTCGAGTTCCGTCAACTCCGCTGAACTCGTAACGAAAATTCGAGTTTAGTAAACTTAGCCTTATAATTTTCCCAATTCATTTGAAACTCCGAAATCCAACCGAAAAACGAAACGGAGACCAACTTGACCTTGTTGCACTAATTCAGCCATATCTCACCCAAACCACAACCAAATTAACCATGGTTTGATTCCTTTTAACCCTAACTCAACCACCTATCTAGATATTTCAAGCCTTGACCGAGATTATCATCACACAAACCCCAAACATCAGCCAAACCTACTGCTTTTCTCTCCAGTCCCGTAACCTTCATCCCTTGGAGATTTTGGAGCTCAAATCTCCTCCAAACTTCAACCAATCATCAAGGTAAGCTTAAGGTTGTATTGTATGATTAATTCTGATCATTTTCATCCTTCCATTCACAAGTTTGAGCATGGTTTCATCCATTCTGGGCCATTTTACCGAAAAGTGGAGTTTTTGTATAAATTCTTGATCTCCTTTGATTCTCAATGATTTTGATTGATTCCAAGTCTGAGATTAATTGTTTTAACATCCTCATATCAATTATGATCATTGCTTTCGTGTTTGTTGAGATATATATGAGATATCATTTACGAAATTTTCAGAAAATCCCACATGAAGGTCACGTAAGGTTGCTCTCTTGTTTGATCTTGTTTGGGACTGAATTATGTGTTGAATATATGATATTTTGCTGCTTAATTTTTGGCCTTAACTGAGTTGAATAGATGGAGAAGGAGTGCATCGTTCATGCCCTGTTTTTCTTCGCGTTTTACCCTGTTTTTCACGCAGAATTTTTGCTGTCAATTTGCTGAGATTTCCTTCTTCCTTCTTCATGTCTCTTTCATGGATTCTTGGGTGTGTTTAACTGAGTCTTTTACAGCTTTTCACGCATGATTTTGTTGCCTTTCTTACTCGTACATGGCTGCCCTTTTCTTGCTCTGTTTTCTGCGATTTCTGCTGCGTTTAGAGGCTGCTGCTGTTGCACGTCACGGGCGTGCCATTTTGGCCTTTCCAGCGCGGAACGGGGGTGCAGACTTGGCCTGGGATTTCTGTACCGAGACACGGGGGTGTCTCGGCCTAAGCTTGGAGGGTGACACGGGGGTGTCACCCCGTTTTGCTTGAGCTTTTGCTGCGTGCTTTGGTCTGCTGCTGCTGTTGTTTCCTTGGCCTTTGTTGCTTCTCTGCTGTGTATATCTGTGTGTGCATGAATGTCTGTTGCTGCTGTTTTGTTTGCATGGTTGTAATTGGTGTTGTGTGCATGCATGGTTGTTTGAATTTGTAAGCATTGCATGTGTAATATATGGTATATATATATATATATATCTAAATGCATGCATGAGTTTGTTTGTGTGTGTACGTGTATTACATGCATGTATAATTATAGTATATATAGTATATATATTTATGCATGTAGTATATAATATATATATATATGCATGCATGAGTAGGTTGTGTGTGTACGTGATTATATGTATATATTATATTATATGTATATTTATTATATATTCTAAATATTAATTGATTTAATTTAATTATTGAAATTAATTGAATTCTATTTCGCGTATTTATTCTACTGACTTTCGATTGAACGTTTTAATTATTTTATCCCTATAAGTGAATATGAATATTATATGTGTTATGCTTATTAATTGAATGTTAGATTAATTGATATGAATTATGAATTATGAATTTATGAAATTATGAATTTATGAGATTATGAATTTGAATAGAATATATGAACGAATGATTTGATTATATGATTTAAATTCTTTAATCGTGCACATGAACATTTTTATAATATAACATGATCATTTATGCATTCATGTCATATTCACTTCATTGCCGAGCGTCATTTGTGGTCATTGTGTCTCATACCTTTTCTTTTGCACAGATTCGGGTTTTGTCGGAGACGAGGGCGAGCATTGAGACGCTTGTGCCTTTATTTTGCTTTGGTAAAGGTGGGTTTTTCTTCTATTAGTTAAAACAACCCTATAAATCCCTTATGTGCAAAGTTTTAAGCCAAAATAATATATTTATATAAATCGAGTCATTTTGGGTAAATGATTTCAAACGTATGACCCCTTTTTCTTATGAAACCCTACCTTATGTTTTGGCGAGATTGCATGTATGTTATGTTCACGGGCCCTGGGACTTAGTATATGTGGCTAACCGAGGAAGCAAGGGCTGACGGGGATCCCATATACTAGTTCCAACCAAACTACGGTGATACCGGCCCTCGCTAAGAGGTTTAGCGAGGAATGGGAGCTGAGTGCCCTTGGGGGATTCATGTACCCCCATTGGCCTATGTATGATCCGGTGGTCAGGTCTAGCTAACTTGTCCACCACCCGGAGGAAGAAGGTGTATATGTATGATTATGATCATTTATGTATGTGCACGAAAGATATGTATGACAACCACTAATTATGATATGATTACACGAGGAGAAGGTTGGAGATTGTGCACGCTCACTCGCCGAGCTTAAACCCTTATGAACAATTATGAATGAATATGAACGTCGTAATCCCGTTGATGTTTTCTATTGTTTTAACCACTTGGTAAATTCCTTTCAAACTTCACACGGGATTAGGGCTTGCATGTATGTGTTTAAATTATGCGATATTATATATCTTATGCCCCATTTTTATACCCACCAGTCTCTTTTAGACTGAACCCGGTTGTTTTCAGCTGTTTTGTGCAGGTATAAGAGTGCTAGGCGGGAATACAAGTCGTCTAGGTCTTGTATTTATGTTTAGCACTTCTTTTCAGTCTCATATTCATACCCTTGTTGCTACTTTTGTATTTGATTCTAGTATAGATTGGAGCGTTATGATTTTGTAGGCCGTGAGTGCCGTGCATATTTGAATGCTCTTGTATATTGATTTTTGGAGCTTGTTAGCTCATTGTATATATGCTATGTAGTTCTTGCTTCCGCGAATTTTATTTAACTCTGATTTTATGATTCTTGCACTGATTGGTTTAAGGGTTAGTCCCGCCTAGCCTAGCGTGTGTGTTGTGTCCCCGTTCGCCGTGGATTTGGCACGTGTATGGACTTCCATTTCATATACGGGTCGGGTCCCGGTGCGGGGGATGTGGTACCTTACGCTCGGGTGCTACATCCTTAAGTGGTATCAGAGCTTAGGGTTGCAAAACCCGGGCTCTAGTGTCGTGTTGAGTCAGTTAGGTCGTTCGGCTTTAGGAACAACTTGTCAATGTGTTGCATATGCATTGTTTACGTGCTTGTGTGCTGTAAATCTGGAATTTTGATCGAATTAATTGCACTTGCATGCATGGACTAAAGATAGCATGCATTTTCAGTATTTCTTGAACAGGATGCCTCCACGCAGACACCGTGAGAGATCTCCCGGACATCGTCGTCATCATGATCGATCTCCTACGCCTCCACCCCAACCACAAGCACTACCGATGGATATGGGGAATTTCATGGAAGCGGTTTTCAACTATGTAGAGCATAGGAGGGCTCAAGCTCCCCCACCACAACAGCGATGATGCGGTCTCGGAGGGTTGGTTGATTCGCGTAGAGAGGATATCTGGAGTCAGACAGTCTACTACGCAAGGGGAGGAAATCAAAAAGAAGGATCCGGTTTTTAGAACTCCAATGGGAAGAGGTTCCAGATCGAATTCGGGAAAGAGGCCGATGATGCAAGCTAGTCCCCCTCCTAAGGTTCCGTTTAAGAAGCCAAGAATGGGAGGACCAACTCCACCGGTCCCAAAAGCTCTGCCTACACCTACGAAAGATCGACAAGGTCCGAGCGTGGCGAGATTGGCTCAAGCTCCCTGTACACATTGTGGAGGACCAACTCATAATTACTATAACTGTCGGAGGAGGTTGAATTTGTGCTTTATATGTGGAAAAGGCGACCATATGGCGGATACTTGCCCCTATAAAGACCCCGGATATCAAAGACGAGTTCAAAGGCCAATGATCCCGGCTCGTGCTTACGCTAACGAAGGTGAAGAGCAAGATGCCGAGATTGATCCCACAGCTGTGATAGAAGGTACCCTATGCATACATAACATGAGCATTCATGCACTCTTTGATTCGGGTGTCGCGTATTCTTTTATTTCTTGTGACTCAGTTGCTATTCTGTGCTTGCCTGTTATTTGCTTTTTCTTCTTGTTATTTGGTGAGTTCGCCACTTGGTGGGAGTCTTCAGACAGATCAGTTGGTTCGGGAGTGTTCAGTTTTGATTGAAGGGAAAGAATATCCGGCTGATTTGGAAGAGTTAAAGATTCAATTAGAGGTATTACTCAAAGTTGGATATATACGGCCAAGTTCGTCACATTGGGGTGCTCCGGCTGCTTTATGGTATTTAAGTTGTGGTAATCTTCATCGATGATATCTTAGTTTATTCGAGAACTCCGGAGGATCATGCCAGGCACCTCAGGATTGTGTTGGATACCTTAAGAGAACATCGGATTGTATGCTAAGTTTAGCAAAGGCGAGTTTTGGATTGATCAGGTAACATTTCTGGGTCATATTATTTCAAGGAAAGGTTTGGAGGTAGACCCTTCTAAGTTTGAGACGGTTATTCAATGGCAAAGCCCGAAAATGTTTCAGAAGTAAGGAGTTTCTGGGGTTTGGCAGATTACTATCGAAGATTTGTACAGGATTTTTGAAGATTACAGCTCCTTTAACCCGAGTGACTAAGAAGGTGGTTAAGTTTGAGTGGGACGAGGCATGTGAGGATAGCTTTCATCTTGTAAGGGAAAGTTGACCACCGCTCCTGTATTAGCACTTCCCGAAGGTACAGAAAGATATACAGTTTATACGGACGCCTAAAAAGGAAGGTTTGGGATGTGTGTCGATGCAAAATGGAAGAGTAATCGCTTATGCCTAAAGGAAATTGAAAGAGCATGAACAGAATTACCCACTCATGATTTGGAATTAGTGGCAGTGATCTTTGCTTTGGGTAAGCGGAGACACTATCTTCATGGAATTTCGTTCGAGGTCTTTTCTGATTACAAAAGTCTCCAATACTTACTCTCACATAAGGAATGGAACAAGAGATAACGGCATTGGATGGAACTTTTGGCGGATTATGAGGGTACAATCCGATATCATCCCGGCAAAGCTAATTTGGTCATGAATGCACTTAGTAGGAAAACTAGTGTGTCCGAAGTGAAAGTGGAAATTGGAGATGAGAATGAGTTGTTCAGACTGAGGACTAGTATTCGGAATATTACGGTTCGACCAGATCTTATACAGAGGTTATTTGATGCTCAGAGGATTGATCCCGAGGTTCAGAAATTAGCTGGGAAAGCTCGAGCTGATTCAGGATGTCCGTTTGGGTTTGATGATACGGGACTTCTAAGATTTAAGAATAGAGTTGTTGTCCCGGAAGAAGTAAAAGGGATTATTCTTGAGGCAGCCCATCGGTCAGGGTATTCGTTACGTCCCGGAGGAACCAGAGGTATAAGGATCTTAAGAGAATTTTATTGGTGGAATGGATGAGAATGGGATGTTACCAACTTGTGAAACACTGCATGACTTGTCAAGTGATTAAGGCGGAACATCAAAAGCCATCGGGGCTACTTCGATCATTGCCTATCACGGATGGAAAGTGAGAGTAGGTTTTTATGGAATTTGGGTTACTATGGACAGGTTGACGAAATCCGCTCATTTTCTTGCAACCAGAATGTCCGATAAGTGAGTAAGTTGGCTAAGAGATACAATGTTGAGATTGTCAGGCTTCCTGGTATACCTGTTAGTATTGTCTCGGATCGGGATCCCAGATTTACTTCAAGGTCATGGCAAGAATTGCAGAAGTGTTTGGGAACAAGGCTTCAATTCAGCACAGCTTTCCATCCTCAGACCGACGGACAATCAGAAAGGTTGATTAAGTATCTGAAGGATCTGTTGAGAGTATGTGCATTGGATTTTCAAAGCTCGTGGAACGAACAGTTACAGTTAATCGAGTTTGTTTACAACAATAGCTATCAAGCCTTGATTGAAATGGCCCTTATGAAGCTCTTTATGGACGTAAATGCCGATCACCGTTGTTCTTTGACTTGGAGGAATGGAACTGGACCAAGCAAGAAGGGAAAAGAAGGAAAAACCCTCTAAGGCTGTACAAGAGGCTATTGACAAGGTCCAGATAATTAGACAACGGATGAAGGTCGCTCAGGATCGACAAAAGAGTTATGCAAATCTTCGGAGGAAGAAATTGGAGGTTGAGATTGGAGATAAGGTTTTCCTAAAGGCTTTCCCACGAAAAGGATTCTCAAGGATTGGACGAGGAGGAAAATCTAACACTTGCTCCGAAAGTATTTTCGAGATGAGTCCGAGGTTTTACCGGTTGAAGAAGTGGAATTAGGACCGGATCTCACCTTCGTTCAGAAGCCGATTAAGTTTTTGGATCGAAAGTTTTAGGAACTTCGGAAACGGTGTATTCCACTAGTCAAGGTTCTTTGGAGAAGTGATAAAACCGAAGAGGCTACGTGGGAGACGGAGGATAAGATGAAAAGGTTTCACCCCGAGTTGTTTCCGAGCGAGCAATGAATCCGAGGACGGATTCTTTTAAGGGGGAGAGATTGTAACGCCCCGACTTTTCGGACGTAAAGGTAGGACGTATGTGTTTACCTATTTGCGCGAACTAATTGTTTTTACGTGTTTTATATTTAATTTTATTATAATTGTTATTATTTTATTATATTATATTATCTTATTTTATTTTAATATTATTAATTATATATATATATTTCGTATTATATATATATATATATATATATATATGTTTAATTATTATTATGATTAATTTAATGATTATGCTAATTATATATTATGTTAATTAATCATGTTTTAATTAATTAATTGATTATTTATATATATATATATATTTATACGTACAATATATTTTTGCATGAAGATTTTAATTATGCATGCAACCTAATATATTTTTGCATGAAATTTTATGTATTTATGCATGAATTGTTTGGAATATGCATGTTGTTCATTTTGTGCTTCGTTCCCTTATGATATGTTATCTAATTGCCACGAATTTGTAATATGTCGTACATATATGTGTTATGGACATGATTTTATGCTCAAATTATGTTTTTGAATTCATTTGTTATGTTAACGAATTAAATTTTAATTGAGGAACCAAAACGGGAGCTAACGAGCACTTAGCGTACCGTTGGTTCCGAATTTAATATCTTGAGCTCGGGAACTCGGATTCGAGTTCCGTCAACTCCGCTGAACTCGTAACGAAAATTCGAGTTTAGTAAACTTAGCCTTATAATTTTCCCAATTCATTTGAAACTCCGAAATCCAACCGAAAAACGAAACGGAGACCAACTTGACCTTGTTGCACTAATTCAGCCATATCTCACCCAAACCACAACCAAATTAACCATGGTTTGATTCCTTTTAACCCTAACTCAACCACCTATCTAGATATTTCAAGCCTTGACCGAGATTATCATCACACAAACCCCAAACATCAGCCAAACCTACTGCTTTTCTCTCCAGTCCCGTAACCTTCATCCCTTGGAGATTTTGGAGCTCAAATCTCCTCCAAACTTCAACCAATCATCAAGGTAAGCTTAAGGTTGTATTGTATGATTAATTCTGATCATTTTCATCCTTCCATTCACAAGTTTGAGCATGGTTTCATCCATTCTGGGCCATTTTACCGAAAAGTGGAGTTTTTGTATAAATTCTTGATCTCCTTTGATTCTCAATGATTTTGATTGATTCCAAGTCTGAGATTAATTGTTTTAACATCCTCATATCAATTATGATCATTGCTTTCGTGTTTGTTGAGATATATATGAGATATCATTTACGAAATTTTCAGAAAATCCCACATGAAGGTCACGTAAGGTTGCTCTCTTGTTTGATCTTGTTTGGGACTGAATTATGTGTTGAATATATGATATTTTGCTGCTTAATTTTTGGCCTTAACTGAGTTGAATAGATGGAGAAGGAGTGCATCGTTCATGCCCTGTTTTTCTTCGCGTTTTACCCTGTTTTTCACGCAGAATTTTTGCTGTCAATTTGCTGAGATTTCCTTCTTCCTTCTTCATGTCTCTTTCATGGATTCTTGGGTGTGTTTAACTGAGTCTTTTACAGCTTTTCACGCATGATTTTGTTGCCTTTCTTACTCGTACATGGCTGCCCTTTTCTTGCTCTGTTTTCTGCGATTTCTGCTGTGTTTAGAGGCTGCTGCTGTTGCACGTCACGGGCGTGCCATTTTGTCCTTTCCAGCGCGGAACGGGGGTGCAGACTTGGCCTGGGATTTCTGTACCGAGACACGGGGGTGTCTCGGCCTAAGCTTGGAGGGTGACACGGGGGTGTCACCCCGTTTTGCTTGAGCTTTTGCTGCGTGCTTTGGTCTGCTGCTGCTGTTGTTTCCTTGGCCTTTGCTGCTTCTCTGCTGTGTATATCTGTGTGTGCATGAATGTCTGTTGCTGCTGTTTTGTTTGCATGGTTGTAATTGGTGTTGTGTGCATGCATGGTTGTTTGAATTTGTAAGCATTGCATGTGTAATATATGGTATATATATATATATATATCTAAATGCATGCATGAGTTTGTTTGTGTGTGTACGTGTATTACATGCATGTATAATTATAGTATATATAGTATATATATTTATGCATGTAGTATATAATATATATATATATGCATGCATGAGTAGGTTGTGTGTGTACGTGATTATATGTATATATTATATTATATGTATATTTATTATATATTCTAAATATTAATTGATTTAATTTAATTATTGAAATTAATTGAATTCTATTTCGCGTATTTATTCTACTGACTTTCGATTGAACGTTTTAATTATTTTATCCCTATAAGTGAATATGAATATTATATGTGTTATGCTTATTAATTGAATGTTAGATTAATTGATATGAATTATGAATTATGAATTTATGAAATTATGAATTTATGAGATTATGAATTTGAATAGAATATATGAACGAATGATTTGATTATATGATTTAAATTCTTTAATCGTGCACATGAACATTTTTATAATATAACATGATCATTTATGCATTCATGTCATATTCACTTCATTGCCGAGCGTCATTTGTGGTCATTGTGTCTCATACCTTTTCTTTTGCACAGATTCGGGTTTTGTCGGAGACGAGGGCGAGCATTGAGACGCTTGTGCCTTTATTTTGCTTTGGTAAAGGTGGGTTTTTCTTCTATTAGTTAAAACAACCCTATAAATCCCTTATGTGCAAAGTTTTAAGCCAAAATAATATATTTATATAAATCGAGTCATTTTGGGTAAATGATTTCAAACGTATGACCCCTTTTTCTTATGAAACCCTACCTTATGTTTTGGCGAGATTGCATGTATGTTATGTTCACGGGCCCTGGGACTTAGTATATGTGGCTAACCGAGGAAGCAAGGGCTGACGGGGATCCCATATACTAGTTCCAACCAAACTACGGTGATACCGGCCCTCGCTAGGAGGTTTAGCGAGGAATGGGAGCTGAGTGCCCTTGGGGGATTCATGTACCCCCATTGGCCTATGTATGATCCGGTGGTCAGGTCTAGCTAACTTGTCCACCACCCGGAGGAAGAAGGTGTATATGTATGATTATGATCATTTATGTATGTGCACGAAAGATATGTATGACAACCACTAATTATGATATGATTACACGAGGAGAAGGTTGGAGATTGTGCACGCTCACTCGCCGAGCTTAAACCCTTATAAACAATTATGAATGAATATGAACGTCGTAATCCCGTTGATGTTTTCTATTGTTTTAACCACTTGGTAAATTCCTTTCAAACTTCACACGGGATTAGGGCTTGCATGTATGTGTTTAAATTATGCGATATTATATATCTTATGCCCCATTTTTATACCCACCAGTCTCTTTTAGACTGAACCCGGTTGTTTTCAGCTGTTTTGTGCAGGTATAAGAGTGCTAGGCGGGAATACAAGTCGTCTAGGTCTTGCATTTATGTTTAGCACTTCTTTCCAGTCTCATATTCATACCCTTGTTGCTACTTTTGTATTTGATTCTAGTATAGATTGGAGCGTTATGATTTTGTAGGCCGTGAGTGCCGTGCATATTTGAATGCTCTTGTATATTGATTTTTGGAGCTTGTTAGCTCATTGTATATATACTATGTAGTTCTTGCTTCCGCGAATTTTATTTAACTCTGATTTTATGATTCTTGCACTGATTGGTTTAAGGGTTAGTCCCGCCTAGCCTAGCGTGTGTGTTGTGTCCCCGTTCGCCGTGGATTTGGCACGTGTATGGACTTCCATTTCATATACGGGTCGGGTCCCGGTGCGGGGGATGTGGTACCTTACGCTCGGGTGCTACAATTACTCATGATATGAGGCACATAGGTATATAGCCTCTCAAATTCTTCGATGTACTCCATGATCGTTCTGCTTCCTTGCTTGAGAGCAAGAAATTCTTAAAACCTTCGGTCCCATAGGGTGGCCGGTGTGTATCTTTTTCTAAACTCCTGGACGAAGGTATCCCAAGTCAATCCTTCACTTGTGGCTTCAACTTGCGGAGCAGCTCGTTTCCACTATTGTCGTGCTTGTCCTTGTAAAAGTAATATAGCAAGACATGCCATATCTTGTGGGTTGCAAGGCCATACTTCAAAAATACTTCCAACCTCAGATAACCACTCTTCGGCCCAGATATCATCACCTTCACGAAACTGGGGAGGATTGAATGTCCTAAAGTCTCGATATAAAGCCGCCATGGAATTCATAGGTTGCATTTTGGCACGTGATTGCCCTTGATTGTAATGATGCTGAGGTGATGGTTGATTGAGACCTTTACGACGTGGTGGCATCCTGAAATTTTCACAACTACAATATAAATATATGCATGTCGGTTAGTATATGAATATGTCACATAATCAAGTCAAGTAATTGCAATTAAGAAATGCAATGCATTGCACGTTGTAAATTAATAAGTGTCAAGAAAATCTAATGCATAACTTGACAAATCTGATGTGAATGCATTCACTTAACCACATTGTCCTATACCGTACGACCTAGACAGACACAAAAAGACACTGAATCCCGGTTTTGCAACCTGGGGCTCTGATACCACTTTAGGATGTAGCACCCCGCACGTGAGGCACCACATCCCCCGCACTATGGCTCAACACGAGTAAAGAAATGGGAAGTCCGCACCCGTCTCAAACCATAGCGAACGGAAACAAACAAAACAAACCTCCTAAGCTAAGCGGAACTTAGACCCTGCAAATATAATCAACCAACGAAACAAAATGCAGCGGAAAAATTTCAATCCAAACACATGCATTGGCCACGGGCCTGCAGAAATTAAACACACGAACCACAAGCAGACTTGGGCTCCTCAGGCCTCTTTTTACCTCATAACAAATTCCGACAAGGGCAATTCAATAACCAATGCATAGAGATTCAAATTCATAACTTACAAAGTCGAAACATACATAATTTAGATACATATGCGAGTGCAGAGACTCTACTGACATAACTTGACCGACCCAAAGACTCAACACAACTCGGCCTAGCTCGAAACTCCAACGCCAAACCTGCACACTAAAGGTTGGGGAGGGAGAGGGTCAGTCTACAACTCGACTGCGTGAGGGGTTACCCACACATGCTATATATATATATATAAGAGCAAAGAATATTTCAATCACACACAGTTCTTGAACTCGGGGATAGTTTTTGCCCACCAAAGTTTTGCCCGTGATACATACATATGGGAATTCTTAACCCAAAACCAAACGAACTAAAGCTTCAAGGACCCATATCTTATCAAATCATAACCATTCATGTCAATTCATATCAATCCCTATCTTTCATATTCAAAAGATCCATATTTTATCATAGTTAAGAATCTATCCCAATCTCAAGAACCTTGACAAAGCAAACATGCAAAACTCGGCGGGTACGAGTAACAATTCCCATCCTGGGCTCCTTATACGAATTGTGCAATCAAACATATCAATCAATCTCGCATAACAATCATATACCTCCTTCTCCGGTGATGGAAGGGTTGCGCGACCCAAACCATCCAATCAGACGAGGGCGCGCTACTCAACCATCAGGTTCCCATCACCCAACCAACCCTCCTGGTGGGTTCCGGGTTAGTCCTAACAATAATGTGGAGAGTGAGCACAGGTTAACTAGCGACCCCTATGGTCGTCCCGGGTCCCCCTGACCCACACCTCCTGGGCCCCATTCATCATTCATTCATTCATTACTAACCCGCTCCTAATCAGAAACGTAACATGAAAGATACATACTTTACCTTGCCACAACCACGCTTTACATACCTCTCCCTGTCAAATCTTTAGCATATTCATTTGCTCGTAGCTCCCGGCTCATACGAGGTACACGGTTTGGAGCGTGGTTTAGCATTACCATTCATAATGAATCAAATCAAATTAAATCAAGCATACGTAGGCTTGTACATTGCTCATCATACTTGGAAACGCATTACCATTTACAAATTTCATATCTTGCACATATTTACGTATAATAAAGGTCATAGTTTGCATATTTTGAAAATGGGCACATTCATAGGGTTTAACTATAACCTAACCTCACTTTACACCGACGACGCCAAGAACCAAACATGTGATTCACCCCGGAATCAAAACGGATTACGAAACACCACCCCGGGTGTACCTGAACAAACTGAAGACAAGACACAAGGCTTAGACTCGGAATGAACCACATAGACGCACGGCATATGTGCATGTACTCAAAGGATGCAAATACATAGGCAAATCTCATTTTCAAACCCAATCCATGCAATTCAAGACATTACATAACCCATCATAATCATTTATAATCATATATCACGCTCATGGGCGCAATTAAGGCATAACACGAGATAGAGATACATAACGAGGTGCAAATATATTTCGTGCAAATAATTCACATTACTTGAGGAACCTATAATGCATATGAGAACAAATACATAAGTATGTAAGTCAAATAAGAGGTCGACGAGGTGAAAGGAAAGCGATAAAACGGGTTTTGGCAAAGTCTAGGAAAAGCTGACAATTTTCGGGAATGCATAAGCTGTAAAGAATCGAATATATCTTGAGTTCTAGAAGGTGGAATTGAGTTTTGCTTGTTGGAAATGAAAGTAGACACATAGGGCTTTCCAATGATATGTTGAACGGATCATGGTTCAAAGCGAGGTGAAAATGGCGTAGGCTCGAAGTTGGGCAAATGCAGATTGTCGGTAAAGTGGTGATACCAAAAATAATTGATAATATCTCACAAATGGGAAAAGATAATGAGGTGATTCCAATTGGAGGTTGTTCTAAACTTCAAGAGGTTTCCAACGGTTGAAAATTCAGGTCAATCTAAGGTCGTATGAGGGAGTACCCGTCCCGGGAAAAACAAGACAGAAATTTACCCGGCCGAGGAAAGAAGGTGCAGAAACCCCTCGGTACTAAACTACCCGCCCGCAAAATCTACCCGCCCGGGTAGATGTTCTGGGCAGAAGAAACATAGCAGAGTAGGGGTTAAACACGGGAGAACCAAAAAATGATCAAAGCCACCTCAAATCTCGACCAAAACACTTCAAATTCAAGGTATAAGTTCATGTATACATGCTCTAACATATATCCCAAGTTCAAGCCATGAAACCAAGTATTTAAGAAGTTGCTATTTTCATGCTTTTAAGCTTCATAAATGGTGAATCACTCATTCTTCAACCAACAACTCAAAATCCAACCAATATGCACCATATATACTCATAAGAGCAACATAAATCAAGCTTGAAGTAAGGGAATCAAAGCACAAAGCATATTCTGAAATTTGACATATTGGCACTATTCATCATCTTCTTCATAGATATGGAAGCAAGCAAGAGGAAAGAGATTCAATTGGGAGAAAACGATGTACGTAATGAGAGGATCACATATCTTACCTTGAATCTTTGATCGGTTGGTCGGATCTCACAAGCTTGAGCCAAAGCTTGAAGGCCAAATGGGGAGGGTTTCTTCTTATCCTTTCTTGCTTTGATTCCAAAGTGAAAAATCAAATGAGTGGGAGAGAGGCTGATATTTTCAGCCTTTAAGGGCTGAAACAGGTCGAATAAATGGGTCGGGTAAAAAGGGATCCGGTCCACTCGGATTGGATTTTAAAATGGTAGGGGTATCAAATGGCTTTAGAAAATTAAAAAAGGTAATTCATTGAATCCGAATCGCCGAAACGAACTCAATGGTAAGGTTAGAATTCGAATTCGAATTCCCGAGCTCAAGGTAGCCACGAAGGCCCCAAAACACCCTAATTATAATTAGGTCCCTAACGAGCAATTATTGGACAATTGAGTCCAAGTACATATAATAAATTCTATTGCGCACATAATAAAATTACACGTTGACACGTTAGCATGTGACGTCACATAAATCACATAATTACTGAATTAAACTCTCTCACGACGTCGTACCTGGCTTGCCGAAAAACTGGGGTGTCACAGTACTTCTCTTGAAAGCTAGGCTCCAATTATGGTCCCAATTTTGTCTAGTGGCCACCTCGATTGAAATCCTCTAAATCTTCTCTTTGTGAATTCGAATCGGTTATACGACTTGTCTTCTTAGTTGCCTACACCTTAAGCATATAATTACCTCCAAAAGTTTCTTGTCTTACTTTACCATTTCCATTTGTTGTTCCATATCTACCAATTTAATCCCAACGCATGTCAATTCATCTTGGATCCGAAAATAAACTCAATCTAACCCAAGATAAAATCTTGAGTATCTTGGCTTTCTGTGAACTTGAACCCACTATATTGATTGATCCTCTTTACTTCTTCCTATCCGACTTCTTTTTAACCCGAAATCCAAATTATCTTAATTCCTTGTAGAGCTACATTGACTACTTCCATGTTCTATTCTTCTACTTTTATTTCAATGAACCCAAGATTAGTCGATTCCTCAAGTCCTTCTCGATCAATCCAAACCTTCTTCCCAAAATCCGAAGTGTCTCAATTCATCTCAAGCTTAATTCCCAAATTTAACCTCGACCCGAATCATTTGAATTACCATCTTCTCATAATTGAAGCACAAATCATAAAACTAAAGGAAACTGCAGTAACATAAATCATGGTCAATGAATCTAATTAAAGTCTAACAATTAAACTCATAAACATTCAGCAAAACTCAAGAACAAAACTAGCATAAAAACTAAAACTAAAAATCAAAGGAATTAGTTTAGGAATTAAAGCAACAATAAAACCAAAGATTGTTCTCGGAATTCAATCCTGTCGTCTTCTCGAATTCTCTGAAAATCTTCTCAATCTCTGAGTCTTCTTCCAAACCCTCGGTCTTAACTTGGAAGTGAAACTCTTTTTCTCTGTCTAACTCTCTCCGGCGTCTCTCACTTTCTTCTCTTCTTCAAGACTCCAATCTAGGTCACGAACGAAAAATATCTCTCTCAAAAAGACTCCAAAATACACATATATAGCAACCCTAGGAGACTTCTCGCCGCCCTAGGTAACGGGCATTACCAATTTTTGCCTTGCCATCGTTAACGCCCATTAACGGCCTGAAATCGCCTTAACGTTTTTACTGATAACATGCGTTACCTAATTCCTTCTGCGTAGGGGTAACGGGTGTTACCCCTCTGTTCTCGCCAAAACTGTTCTCCTATGGCTATTAACGGGAGTTGCTCCTTTAGTACTGCTAATTGGTAACGGGAGTTACCACTTTTTCTCCCAAAAATGTATGAAATCGCTCTGCTTCGCTGTTTCGTAACTCCAACTCTAATGACACCTGAACTGAGTCAAATAAACACATAAACGCATCAAACGGCTCCAGAATATCATCTATTTAACGCTTAAAATCATGCAATTTCTACACACAACAGTAAACAAACAATTGTCATGTGGGACTGATGAAAACCATAAGCAAGCAGCTTGTTTGTGAGTTCAAGATTCCACTGCCTAGAGGCTTGTTTAAGGCTATAAAGTGATTTCTTGAGCTTACAAACTTATCCCACTTATGTCTTGCAATATCCTTCTTGAGGTACAAGATACACACCCTCATCAAGTCTTCTATGGAGGAAAGTATTATTAATGTCCAATTGATAAAAACCCCAATGTTTATTTGTAACAACAACCAAGAATATTCTGATTGTAACAAGTTTAGCAACTGGGGAAAAACTTTCACAGTAATCAAAAACAAAACTAAGAAAAAGATATTAAATATTCACCCCACCGGCACAATCCCTATTTCTGCAAACCCATTTCCTCCAAGAAGACGGTGTCTTCTCTGATGGAGACCCACCCTCGCGCCACCGCAGCCGTCACCACCCTGGGTCACCGCCACAATCGCGACACCACTTTCATGGCCACGGTAATCCTTGTGCCACCACCGACACAAGGAAGAAGGGAATCAAAAAATGTGACCGGCGGCTTGAGTTGAGCAGTCATGCCGCCACCCCTATTTCTGGTTACCCGACGGGCAAATCCGACGCCCTCAACGCCGATGAGAACCACTCTGAATCATTGATTCTTCTATTTGTTAGATCCAGATCTAAATCCGAATCTGAGTATTTATGTGTGTTTGTTTTTGTACATCTGTGATTTTGTGGATATGGAGAAAGGGGTAGTGGTTTGTTGGTGGCGGCGGCCATAAATGGTGGTTGCGGCTATGTACATGGGGGGAGGTAGTTGAATTTTGTCTTATTTCACAGTGGGTAGCCATTGTTGTGGTGGTGTGTGGCTGATTCTGAAAGAAAAGAGGAGGAGAACCAGTGGTGGAAAGGCGATTGCAAGGTAGTGGATTAGCGACGGCGGCGGTGATGGTAGTTATGTCGGCAGCGGCGATAGTGGTGTATTTATATATATATATATATATATATATATATATATATATACTCTCCATTGTTGCCCATGTCTTCATCTTTTTCAAGCCCTCCACCGCACTCTGCAACTGGAAAATATGAGATTCGCGGAAAGTGGAGTAATTGGTGATAAATGATCTTCAAGGACTCTTTGGCTCACTGCGATTGGAAGTACGATTGGCCTATATATGGTAGCAGTTGAAAGACAAATGTAGAATAGAGAAAGATCAATGGCTGAAGCATTGCGAGCTGCTAAATCAGGTGCATATGGTGGCGAATAAATCCGAGTCTAAATGTTGAACACAATAGGTTGGTATACTTCGTTCACGTTTTTCCTATCATCATACTCCATTTTGAATCTCAAACTCCTAAGTTGAGCTTTAAGCTTTATCTGTAAGTGATCATAAGTATGTGGACTGATATGTTCATCTCAATTAAGTTAAATAAGATGTTACGATGGTTAATATATATATATATATATATATATATATATATATATATATATATTATAGGGGTAAAATAGTCTTTTGTATAAAAAAGTGAAGAAAATCTCAATTTTAGTTGCAATCAATGCGCATGAAGCGCACGCACTCGTTTTAGGGTTTTTTTGTGCATACTTTTGGCATTATATTGATTCTTCACAAAAGCACGAAAATTATTAATAACAGAATATGCGTGATCCTTATAAGGCATAAGATAAGTCCACAAAATTCTAGAATAGTTGTAACACCCCGACTTTTCAGCCGTACAGGTATGACGTCATGAGTGTGCTAAGTGCACGTTTAAATTAATTAGGTATGCAATCATATGAATTATTTGAATATTTGGATATGGGTTATACGCTTTATGTTTAAACTTGAACGTTTTAAAACCCTTTTTAACTCGTTTTAATTTGTTTAACTCTATTTTCAAATTTTGGTTTTTTCTGATAACTTGTTATGCATGAAATATGTGATTTATGAATGTATGTATAATATGATTGTTTCTTGTTTTTGAGTTTGTTTGTTACGGTTCTTAAACCTTGTTTGTTAAGGGACTCGAGAGTCTAACACCTTTTAGCGCGTCTTGGGTTCCAGAAGGCGTAACTTGAGCTCGAGAATTTAGATTCAAATTTTAGAAGAGGCACGGGACTCGCAACAAAAATTGTGAGCTAAGGAACCTAGCCTTGTATTTTTATAAGCCCGTTTGAACCCCCAAAATTTGCCCGAACCGAGAGCCTCGCACTCGATTGCCACCTTTTACGGTTTTTGACCTAACTCACTTAATTCTTAACCAAATTAACTCATTATTGGGCCCACATACTCCTAACTTAACCCTCTCCCACTCTCTTATCCCTGACACTCAGCCACTGTAGCGCGCGGAGCGACGAGCCACCACATCCCCCGCACTTAGCCCCGAACCCACATATGAAATAGAAATCCATACATGAGCCCAAGACTAAGCGAACGGGAACCTACACACACACGATAAGCCAGGCGGAGATAAAATAGGACCAGAGCGCGCAAAATAACAAGAAAGCGGAAGCATACAATAAAATCCAAGAAGATAACTCCACAAAAACGGGTTCAACTATCCCCTGACGCCTGTCCCGAAATAAATATAATCAAGGACTCGTACAAAATTCCTTAATAAATGCATAACATATACACACTTCCTTTATCAAAATTAAATCATATACAAGATGTGTCCAAATGCAAATGAAAATGCAACTCGAGCTAGGAGGATAGAACAAGACTGACTCACGACTCCGCCTAGCACGACCCAAAACCTGCAAACTGAAAGGGTGAAAGGAGAGGGTTAGTCCACCGACTGAGTGAGGGGGCTAACGCACACCCACACAAGTATATATATAGAGCAAAGCACAAAATGAACAAAAGACTATGAACCGGGATAGGATTTTACATACTAAAGTCATTTTCGAATGAAACTTAAACTTATACTTATCAAACATAACAAACTTAACGTATTCATATTTTAATATAAAGGAAAGATCATATCCCGTTTCATAATCAACATATCAAACTGATTCTTATACCCGGCGAGCACGGGTCTTACTCTAACTCCCCAATTCTTAATAGAATTACAAATGTAAATCATAAATCACAAACAATGCTTCCCAATCAACGATGTAGTTTAGGGAGCAAGCCCTCACTACACATTACCGTTACTGTTACCAAAAACACAGGGGTAGCTAATCCACATTGTGCCTTCCCCGGTTATCCACCGAGGGCTCAAAGCATAACGCCTCCTCAACCTCCACGAGTTGTACGTGAGTACTTCAAATGAGAAGGTGCACACGAGTCATAACCGGCAACCCCATGGTCATCCCGGGTCTCCCTTACCCACGTCTCGGGGGGGGGGGGGGGGGGGCTAAAATAAATCATTACCAACACAGTACCAAAACTCGCTAAATACTAAACTTTTCATATTAAAACTTACGTACCTTATCGGAGCATACCTTACCTTGCAACTTAGCATATGCTATAGACTTACCTCTCCGTGTCGTCCTAATCCGTAGCTAGCTTGAATACACACGGTTTGGAGCATAGCCTCGTTGCAAAACATTTCAAGCTTACATATGCTCGTATATATAGTTCAAAACATTTAACCTTATGAAAAAATCATAAACGTATCTTATAGGCACGTATCTATTATATAAATATAATAGTATAGTCACATGCGGGCTTGAAAACGAGCACATAGCGTTGTAGGTCGTATTAACTAAATAGAAAACAAACCTAAACCTCACCTCTTTATCAAAAGTGCTCCCGGAAGAGCATTGGCAACCAAGAAGAAGGTAAATGGTGGAACCGACACCTCTCGAACTCAAACCCGAGACAAACAAACACAAACTTATGACTTAGACTCGATCATGAACCAATTAGACACAAGGAGATGTGAATGTATGTAACTTATGCATATGAGATGCGAGAATGCGGCACTTAAGTCATTCAAGCTTTTAACATGTATACCTCATATTAAATCACTTCATAAAATTAAATAAGAATTTATGGTACATCATATAACAAGTGAGTATTATAATTAAATCATTTCATAAATTAAAATAAGACTAATAACAAATATCATCCATTTATATTCATAATTTAAATAATGAATATAACACCTTACAAGATATATTACTAATATATACGTAATTATACACCATTACCTACTATATATACTAGCCTAGTATTATATATATATAAAAGGTTCAACATTAAAGCAATTAGATATAGCTAGTACATTAATTATATATACATATCATGTATGCATGTACACTCCACACACACAATTACACCATACACATCCATGCACACACCAACAAAACAAATGCATATACAAGCAAACATTCATGCAATCACAAAACCATGTAAAGCCAAGAAAGAAACAAGCAGCAGCAGTTCTGTAGTTGTCTCCCCGCCCAGGGAGATTCATCCAGACACCAATCTGCAAAGGAAGTCCCCGCCCAAGGACTTTACAAGAACAAACTCTCCCCGCCCGGGGAGAGTTGTGCAGCGGGAAAACTTAGTAGCAGCAGCGGCCTTCTCCCCTGCTTCTAAGCTCAAACAACAGAAGCAATAACAAGGTAACTAAGAGCATCAAGGTAGTAGTAAAAACGCAGCAATACACAAGCACAAACACTCCAAACACCATGGCCAAGAAGGAGAAGAGGAAGGAGTTCAAGAATGCATCATTTCTCCCAAAAATTCATGAAGTGCAGCTATGGTGGATCCACATACACAACTTATATATTAAATTCATGCTCATATAGACACAAAGGAAATTTGAGTGATCAAATTTCATGCCTCAAATTCATGTAAAAACGATCACAAGACAAGGATTCAAAATTGAAGCTTTAACCTAACTATTCATATAGAAATTCATAGCTTGGCCAAACTTGGATGAAATCATTCAAATCATAGCTCCAAAGAATCATGATAAGGTGGAGAACAAGATAATATACTTACCTTTCAAGTTGGAGAGGAGATGGAGGTGTAGAGAGTCCAAAGCTTGCAAGAGGAATAGTGTAGATTTTCCCTTTTCCTTCTCTCTCGGTTTCAACAGCTTTTTCCCTTCTCTCCTCGTTTGAACGAAAATGAGGGCTGATCTGGGAGATATAGGGATTAATAAGGTAAGTGTGGGTCCAAGTTTGAGTTGAATTGGTCAAGTATTGAGAGAGATATGGCCAAATGAGTGAAAGTTGGTCAAAACGCCCGTGCAGCTCGGTTCGGTTAAATTTCAGAGGTCTAAGTGAACTTACAAAAATACAAGGTTTAGTAAGGTTAAATATGCTTTTGTTAGGGTTACATAGGCTTAAGAATGAGTTAATTTGGTTAAGGAATGACTTAATTCTGGCCAAAACCGTAAAGTGTGTCAAAGCTGAGCGAGGCTCATTTTTTGGGCAAAATACGGGGGTACAAATGGGCTTAGAAAAATAGAAGGTTTGATTCTTTAGTTCCATATCTTTGTTATGAGTCCGGCGTCACCTCCAGAATTTAAATCCGAATTCCCGATCTCCAGATATGGCCTCCGGAATCTGAGGCGCGCTAAAACTTTTTAGGCCCTCCAATCCCACAAATAAGGAAATGGTCTCCTACCAATTCGAACATGTAGAACCCGAGCGCGAGGTACCACATCCCCCCGCACCGAGACCCCGACCCGCATATGAAATGGACAATCCATACACGAGTTAAATCACGGCGAACGGGGACACACACACACGCACTATGCTAGGCGGGACTAACCAAATAAAACGAGAGAAAACAACAAACAAAGTGAAAGTAATCAAGCGGAAGCATTAGATACCATATAACATTCACCATGAGCAATTAAGCTCCAACATAGCGTATTTACAATATATACATGCTATCATGGCCTAAACAAGTACGCTCGAGTCATAAACATATACGTGACAGTCATAAATATAAAATGAGTGCATGTGAGACCCAAAAGAGAAGCTAGAAACAAATGCGAGACACACACCGACTCGAATTCCCGCCTAGCTCCACTCACACCTGCACAACACAACTGAAAACAAACCGGGTTCAATCTAAAGGAGACTGGTGGGTATTTAAAACAGGCATAATATATAACTAATGCGGAATTTAATCACATTCATTCATGTTATAATCCCGAGAGTGGTTTTAGAGTAATTTCCCAAGTGGGCTAACAAGAAGTCACCTAACGGGATTATAACTCTCATTTTCAATCAATAGGTTATTCGTGAGCCCGGCGAGAAGGCTAAGTCTCCAATCGCCACCACGTGTAATCCTTAAAGTGTTTATTAAGTTTTCATGCATACATTCTTTCGTGCGCAATCATTCGATCAGTCATAATATTTTGATCATTCATAATCATTCACATAATCTCCTTCTTCCTCCAGGCGGTGGATGGGTTTGCAAAGCCCCGCCACCTCAATCATTGGCCAGAGGGGTTTCATGAGTTCCCCAAAGGCACTCAGCTTCCTTTCCTCGCTAATCTCCTAGCGAGTTCCGGACTCTGTGGTTTGATGAAACTAGGGTACGGGTTCACCGTCATCCCTGGCTTCCCCGGATAGCTATGTACACTAAGTCTCGCGCCCCAATCAGTGCAATCAATCAATACTCGCCAAAACATTTGGGTAGGGTGTTTCATAAAGAAAAGGCTTAACAATAAAATCATAGACTCTTTGAAAGACTCGATATATATATATATATATATATATAAATTGGCTTAAAACGTTTCACATTGGGATATATTAGATCATTTTAACTAAGTAGTAGAGAAACCCACCTTGAAGACAAAAGAAGTAGCAAGAAGAGCCTCACTGCTCGTCCTCTTCTCCAACTAGACCCGGATCTGTGCAAAGAAAGTGAAGGGTAACTCAAATGACCAAATAAACGCTCGGCAATGTAATGAACATGACATGAATGCATAAAATATAATATTATGTAATGAACATGTTCATGTGCACTACTAAAGTTTTAAAGACATAAACTCAAGTTATTCTTTCATTAAAAGATGTGTTCATAAACATTCGAGTTCGTCTCTTTCACGTTATAAATCAATTCAATGCATGAAATTCACATAACGATCATAACACCTAGGTGACACGTAAACACCTCATACGAATCATTGAGAAGTAGCAAGAAATCACTTAGGGTTCAAACATGAAGCATCAATACATGTTAGTACCAAATTGGAGCAAGGAAGACATATTGAACCATAACTCGAGAAATAATTCACGATAAATCATGAAATTTCATAACATACAAGGTAACATATTGTATGATATGTTAATGAAGTGAATGGACCCAAAATAATCCAACAAAGCCATGCAAAAGAAGGTTGAATTTCAAAAATTTCATGCAAATACGTGAGGGTCGCGGCCGCTACCCATTTTGTTCACAAAATGGTAGTCGCCGCTACCTATTTTTTTGCCAAATTTTCATCAATTTTTCGAGATAACGTGAGCAGGCCAAATTTTGGTCGTGGGCGCGGCCTAAAATGCATGTAACTCAAATCGCGGGCTCGACCTATGGTCATACCTAAAGCTAGAGTGAGTCGTGGCCGCTACCAATATTACTCTTGGTTCGATCACGGCCGCGACCTACCCAAACTAGTAGTAAAAGAGAACGAAAATAGAGCAGCAAGCATGACAAACTTCAACCAACAAGATCAGGAGATACTCTGTAGCAAAAGAACAAGAATTCAATCCCAAAACAACTTCTAAACACACCTCAAAGTGATCATACGTGAGTGAAGAGGTGCAAGTGATCAATTCAAGCAAATTCTTCCAAAACTCATTAATGGCAACTCATCCAAACCTCAACTACCACTAAATACAAGTTCAAAAATGAAATAAAGAAGTTAAGGTGATCATAATCATGCCATAAAACCAACAAAAGCATCAAGAATTCCATGAGATCAAAATTTTCATATATATAACCTAACTATTCATATAAATCTCCAAACTCCATGAATATAACCTCAAAAATTGGGGATGCATGGATCAAAATGACCACAATTGAATGTACAACACAATCCTAAACTCACCTTGTGGATTGGATGACGGTTGGAAGAGATTTGTGCTCCAAAACCTCCAAGGAAAGCAAAGTGGCGAGATAAACTGGAAAGCAGGGGTTTGCGGCTGATTTTCTCTCAAGTGTGGTGTGTGTTTCGGTTTGGAGAGAGTGGAGAAATATAGTGGGCTGAACTAGGGTTCCAAGGGCTCCAACCATGGTTAATTTGGTCAAGGTTTGAAAGAATTATGAAGAAAATGGCTAAGTAGGGTAATATTTCAGATGACTCACTTTTCGGTTGAATTTAGGAGGTTCAAAAGAGCTTAGAAAAAAATGAGGCTACATTTATCGAACCCAAATCATCGATACGGGTCCAACGAAGTTGACGGAACTCGATTCCGAGTTCCCGAGCTCAAGTTATCACATACGGAACCAAGGGTGCGCTAATAGCTCGTTAGCCCCCGATTTGGATTCCAAGAGCGAAATAAATTCAAAACTCAAGTAAAAGAATCCGAAAACACGAAACGAGCATGAATCCACATTCATGACACGTAATCTCCAACATATTCAATTTCCACGAAAAACGGAATTCATTTCATATATAAACGACAAGCAAACAAATCACACATGCGCATATAGTTCAAGAATTCATATAATTCATATTCAAATATAATTCAAATATTCAAGAATTTAAATAATAATAAAAGTAATTCATATAATTACGTAATTAAAATAATTTAAATGTGCACTTAATTATCACATAATTCATACCTGAACGACTGAAAAGTCGGGGCGTTATAACCTCTCCCCCTTAAAAGAATCCGTCCTCGGATTCACTGATTGCCTAGAAACAACTTGGGATGAAACCTTCTCATCTTATCCTCCGTCTCCCACGTAGCCTCTTCCGTTTTCTCACTTCTCCATAACACCTTAACTAGTGGGATTCGCCAGTTTCCTAGTTCTTGAAATTTTCGATCCATAATCTTAACCGGTTTCTGAACGAAGGTGATATTAGGCTCAAGTTCCACTTCTTCACCGGGTAAGATCTCGAACTCATCCGGGTAGTATTTCCGAAGTTGGAAAACATGGAACACGTTGTGCATTCCGGTTACACTTAGAGGTAGATCCAAACGGTAGGCCGTATCTCCAATTTTCTCAAGAATTTCAAACGGCCCTAAGTACCGAGGATTCAACTTCCCTCCTTTCCCAATCCTTGCGAACCCTTTTCTTGGAGCAGCCTTTAAAAATACCCTATCACCCACTTCGAATTCAAGATTCTTTCTCCGCCGATCTGCATAACCCTTTTGTCGATCTTGGCGGCTTTCATCCTTTGTTGAATCAATTGGACCATATCAATTGCTACTTGCATAGCCTTAGAAGGATTTTCTTTCTTCTCCCCTCGTTTCACTCCTTCCTGTTTAGTCCAATTCCACTCCTCTAAATCGAAAAATAACGAAGATCTACACTTTCGTCCGTAAAGAGCTTCATAAGGTGCCATTCCAATCGAGGCTTGATAACTGTTATTATAAGCAAACTCAATCAACAGTAATTACTCGTTCCAAGAGATCTGAAAGTCCAAAGCACACGCCCTCAACATATCTTCCAAATATTTAATCAACCTCTAAGATTGCCCGTCCGTTTGAGGGTGAAAAGCAAAGCTAAAATGAAGTTTCGATCCCAAATTCCTTTGTAATTCTTGCCAAAATCTAGAGGTGAATCTTGAATCCCGATCTAAAACAATGTTAACTGGCACTCCATGAAGTCGAACAATCTCATCAACATATTTCTTAGCAAGCTTAGTCACTTTATCCGACATCCGAATAGCAAGAAAATGTGCCGACTTTGTCAACCGATCCACTATCACCCAAATCCCGTCAAGATCACCTTTCACTCTTGGAAGACCCAAAACGAAGTCCATTGCCACTTGTTGCCATTTCCATTCCGGAATAGGTAACGATTGAAGTAGCCCCGATGGCTTTTGATGCTCATCTTTCACTACTTGACACGTTAAGCAATGTTTCACGAAATTAATAACATCCCTCTTAAGTCCGTTCCACCAATAAAACTGCTTTAAATCCTTGCACATTTTATTACCTCTGGGATGTATCGAATACCCTGATCGGTGAGCTTCTTCAAGAATAAGTCATTTCAATTCTCCCGGCACAACAATTCTGTTCTTAAATCTTAAGAGTCCTATATCATCAAATCCAAATGGGCAATCGGGATCATCTCTAGCTTTTTCAGCTAATCTCTGAACTTCGGGATCCACTCTCTGTGCCTCAAACAATCTCAGTTGAAGGTCCGGTTGAACTGTAATATTCCGTATACTTGCTCTCAACTTAAAAGACTTGGCTTCATTTTCAATTTCCACCTTCACACTAGACACACTAGCCTTCCTACTAAGTGCATCTGCGACCACGTTGGCTTTACCGGGATGGTATCGGATTGTACACTCATAATCCGCTAAAATCTCCATCCAACGCCTTTGTCTCTTGTTCAATTCCTTCTGAAAGAACAAACACTAGAGACTTTTGTGATCGGAAAAGATCTCGAATGAAATTCCATAGAGGTAGTGTCTCCACTTTCCCAAAGCAAAGATTACTGCTGCAAGTTCGAGATCGTGAGTGGGGTAGTTTTTCTCATGATCCTTCAATTTTCTTGAGGCGTAGGCTATCACTTTACCACTCAGCATCAAAACACATCCCAATCCTTCCTTCGAGGCGTCCGTATAAACCGTGTATCCTTTCGTGCCTTCAGGAAGTGCTAATACCGGTGCAGTGGTTAACTTTTCCTTCAAGAGTTGAAAAATCGCCTCACATACCTCGTCCCACTCAAATTTTACTTCCTTCTTAGTCAAACGGGTCAGAGGAGCGACAACCTTTGAGAAATCTTGCACGAACCTCAGGTAGTAACCTGCCAAACCTAAGAAACTTCTTACCTCGGAAGCATTTTTCGAACTTTGCCACTGAGTAACCGTCTCAATCTTTGAAGGGTCGACTTCCAAACCCTTATTTGAAACAATGTGGCCTAGAAAAAAGCAACCCGGTCGATCCAAAATTCACACTTACTAAACTTCGCATATAACCGGTGCTCCCTCAACGTATCCAACACCAACTTGAGATGTCGACCATGATCATCAACAGTCCGTGAATACACAAGAATATCATCGATAAAAATCACTACGAACTTGTCGAGATAGGGACGAAATATTCTATGCATCATATGAATGCTGCAGGGGCATTAGTTAAACCAAAAGGCATCACTACGAACTCGTAATGCCCTTACTGGGGGTTAAATCCTGTCTTTGGAATGTCTTCTTCCCGGATTTTCAGTTGATAGTATCTTTGTCTTAAATCCACTTTTGAATAAACCCCCGAACCTTGTAACATGTCAAACAAATCCTCGATGTGGGGCAATGGGTACTTATTCTTTATAGTCATCCGATTGAGTTCCCGGTAGTCTATGCACATTCTTAACGTCCCATCCTTCTTTTTAACAAAAAGAATTGGAGCACCCCAAGGCGATGAACTTGGTCGAATATATCCTATTTTAAGTAATTCCTCAAGCTGGACCTTTAGTTCTTTCAATTCTGCCGGAGCCATTCTGTAAGGAGTCTTAGAATATGGTTTTGATCCCGTATATAAATCAATTACAAACTCAATCTCCCGGTATGGCGGTAGAGAACCCAAATTGTTCGGAAATATATCGGGATATTCCTTCACCACGGCGGTCTCCTCAAAGCTTCTTTGATCCTTTAGTTTATTGAGGAGATAGGCAATAAATCCCGTGGTTCCATCCCTCAATAACTTATAAGCTTCCGTGAAGGATAAAAGTGGTACCGTCTTTGATCCAACTCCCACGATTAATTCCTTACCCAATTTAATCATCTTGGCAAAACAGTCAACTTCGGCCCAATACCGAAATAACCAATCCATCCCAAAAATTACCCCATACTTCTTCATGGGCATCACAATGAAGCCTGTCGGATAATCTTTCCCTTCTAACAACACTGAACATCCCCGTATAACTCGATCCATCTGCAAACTTCCTCCAAGAGGACAACTCACCAAATAGCAAGAATTTAAGAAAATAACAGGCAAGCACAGAGGATCAACTAGATCACAAGAAAGAAAGGAATGCGTAGCACTCGGATCGAAAAGTGCATGTATGTTCATGTTAGGTATGTAAACGGTACCTTCGACCACAGTGTTAGGGTCGGCCTCCACATTATGTTCCTTGCCCTCAAGGGCATAAGCATGTGCTGGAATCATAGGCCTTTGAGCTCCAGCTGGAAATCCCTGATTCTTGTCGGGGCAAGTATTAGCCATGTGAGTCTCTTTGCCACAAAGAAGACATAGACCCAATCTTCTTCGGCAATTATTGTAAGCGTCGGTCCACCACAATAAGTATAAGGTGGTATGTCCTGTCGATCTCCCTTCTTGACCGGTGGTGTTGGTGTTTTGAAAATGGGTCCACATGTGCAAGGCTTATTGTTCGGGCCTTTATTTGGTGGAGTTGCTTGATTCATAGGTCTTTTTCCCGGATTATATCTCAATCCCAAACCGGATCCTTGACCCGAGCGATAAGTATTCCTCCGGCTCACCACTCCATCTTCTACTCTCAACGCCTTGGTTGTAGCCTTCAACCACGTGCTCGTATTACCAACCTCAATAGCCCTCTGAATATCCGGATTCAATCCCTGAAAAAAGTGCATAGCTTTATGCGCGTCATCATTTGCAATGTTCGGTGCATATCGAACTAACCGATCAAACTCCGTAATATACTCGGATACCGTCCGATTCCCTTGCTTTAATTCCGTGAATTTCTTCAATCTTTGATTTTTTGAAGCAAGTGGAATGAATTTCCCTTTAAAATCCAGAACAAATACATCCCAGTCAACCTCTACCCGGCGGTATTAACTGAATCCTGTTCGTTTCCCACCAAGAATAAGCTTATCCCTGCAATAGAGCAATAATGCATCTTGCTTTCTCTTGAGAACCGCAAGGAATAAGCTCCCATGTCCGTTCAATCTCCTTAAGCCATTGTTTGGCTTGCATATCATTCCCCGAGTAGAATTTGGGAAGGTTTTAGCTTCTAAATTCATGATAAACTGCAGTAATTCCTCCTTCCTGTACAGGTGCCGGTGGGACATAGTTACGAAGCCTTTGATCGATGATGTTGATGACAGAATTCACAAAAGCCTCGGTCGGTGGCGGTTGTTGTTGTGGAGGAGATGGAGAACGATTTTGGCGACGCCGCCGCTCAGGAGATCGATCTCGATGTCTTCTTGGAGGCATTCTGTAAATAAAACACTGAAATGCATGCTATGTTTAGTTTATGCATGGAAATGACATTAATTTAATCAAATAACAACAATTAAAGCACACAAGCACTTAAGAAATGCATAGGCAACACATTGACAATTAATTCCTAATGCCGAACGACCTAGACTGACTCAACATGACACTAGAGCCCGGGTTTTACAACCCAAAGCTCTGATACCACTTAAGGATGTAGCACCCGAGCGCGAGGTACCATATCACCCGCACCGAGACCCCGACCCACATATGAAATGGACAATCCATACACGAGCTAAATCACGGCGAACGGGGACACACACACACACACTATGCTAGGCGGGACCACCCTTAAACCAAATAAAATGAGAGAAACAACAAACAAAATGAAAGTAATCAAGGGGAAGCATTAGATACCATATAATATTCACCATGAGCAATTAAGCTCCAAAATAGCGTATTTACAATATATACATGCCATCATGGCCTAAACAAGTACGCTCGAGTCATAAACATATACATGACAGTCATAAATATAAAATGAGTGCGTGTGAGGCCCAAAAGAGAAGCTAGAAACAAATGCGAGACACACACCAACTCGAATTCCCGCTTAACTCCACTCACACCTGCACGACACAACTGAAAACAAACCGGGTTCAGTCTAAAGGAGACTGGTGGGTATTAAAAACAGGCATAATATATAATTAATGCGGAATTTAATCACATTCATGCATGTTATAATCCCGAGAGTGGTTTTAGAGTAATTTCCCATGTGGGCAAACAAGAAGTCACCCAAGGGGATTATAACTCTCATTTTCAATCAATAAGTTATTCGTCAGCCCGGCGAGAAGGATAAGTCTCCAATCTCCACCACGTGTAATCCTTAAAGTGTTTATTAAGTTTTCATGCATACATTCTTTCGTGCGCAATCATTCGATCGGTCATAATCTTTCGATCATTCATATAATCTCCTTCTTCCTCCGGGCGGTGGACGGGTTTGTAAAGCCCGGCCACCTCAATCATTGGCCAGAGGGGTTTCATGAGTTCCCCAAAGGCACTCATCTTCCTTTCCTCGCTAATCTCCTAGCGAGTTCCGGACTCTCTGGTTTGATAAAACTAGGGTACGGATTCACCGTCATCCCGTGCTTCCCCGGATAGCCACGTAAACTAGGTCTTGGGCCCCAATCAGTGCAATTAATCAATACTCGCCAAAACATTTGGGTAGGGAGTTTCATAAAGAAAAGGCTTAACAATAAAATCATAGACTCTTTGAAAGACTCGATATATATATATATATATATATATATATATATATATATATATATATATATATATATATATAATTTGGCTTAAACGATTACACGATTTAAATCATTCGTGCTATGATCATATTTGAAATTCTTGGATCTATTTGATTTAAATGTGAAGATTGATCCTGAATGGACTTAAACGATTCATGAAATAAATGTTTATATGTCTTTAAGACGTTAATAGTGCACATGAACATGTTCATTACATAATATTATCTTTTATACATTCATATCATGATCATTACATTGTCGGGCGTCTTCTATGGTCATATTGAGTCTCACTTCACCTTTCTTGCATAGATTTTGATTCTGTTGGAGACGAGGCCGGTCCGTGAGGCGCTTGTGTTCTCCTTTTTACCACTTAAGGTGGGTTTCTCTTCTATTTAGTTATATGACCCTATATATACCTTCAATGTGAAAAGTTTTTGACCAAAATGAATATATTTATAGAGTCGTTTTAAAGAGTAAATGTTTGCAACGTAAAGCCCTTGTTTTATGAATCCTACCTAATGTTTTGGCGAGAAATGAATGAATGCACGAATGGGGCCCAAGGACTTAGTGTGAGTGGCTATCCGGGGAGGCATGGGCCGACGGTGATCCCTCACACTAGTTCCACCAATGAACGGCGTAACCGGACCTCGTTAGGAGTTAGCGAGGAATGGACGTTGAGCGCCATCTAGGGAGTCATGTAACCCCTTTTGGTCAATGAATGGGTGGTCGGGCCTTGCAAACTCACCCGCAACCCCGGAGGAAGAAGGTGTAAATGTTAATGAATGTGCACGAAAGAATGTTATGCGTGAAAAGAAAGAAAGAATGAATGTTTAATGAACTACACAAGGTGTTGGTTGGAGATAAAGCACGCCCACTCACCAGGCCAAGAATGACCTAATGTAAATGAATCGTTATAATCCCTTTTGATGAATTTTCTATTTCACCCACTTGGGAAATTCTTTAAAACCTCACTTGGGATTATAGCTTGCATGTGAATGTTTAAATACCGTCGTATATTATATTTATGCCCTGTTTTTATACCCACCAGTACCTTTTGGACTGAACCCGTTTAGTTTTCAATTGTTTTATGCAGGTGTCAGGGAGCTAGGCGGGAATTCGAGTCATAGGTCTTGCATTCGTCTCTAGATGCAATTCTCGTTCAAGAGCCTTTTCAATAAAACCCGAAAAACAACAAACCAATAAAATTCCAATTAATTTCCAAAATTAATAATTTTATTCTTTCATTATTTTCAGAAAATAAAGATTGTAATTTTTCCAAAATTTAAATCGCTTAATTTCTCAAAAATCCCAATTTAATCAAAATTTTAAAATAATTTTATTTTAGCAAAACTGATTTTTAAAAGATAAAATTAAAATAAAATAAAATTTAAATCAGGATTTTACGGACCGAAAACACAAAAACACGAAACACGAAAACGGGCCCAAAAAGGGGCCTAGCCGCGCGAGGCACTTTCGCGCAGCAGCGCCCGCCGCGACTAGGCGGGCTGGGCAGGCGTCCCGCGCGGTTGCGGGACGGGCTGGGCGGGCGCGCCCGCGCGGTTGCGGGAGGAGCTGGGCGGCAGCGGCGGGCCTGGGCATGCGACGTGCTAGCACGCCTAGGCTCGTCCTTTTCGTGTTCCGTTTCGTGTCCAGGTTTCTCAAAACCAATTCAATCCAAAATTAAAAAATTCGATTTAAACATATTTCAATCAAAACGGTTTTAAAAAACACAATTTAAGAAAAACAGTTTCAGAAATTCAGGAAAAATTACAGTTTCGTATTTCAGGCTTTCTAAAAGAACTCATGAATACCTAATTCGCATCTAAGCCTAAGAATTTCTACCAAATTCGGAATAATTGAGACGAATCAGAAACACGATTAACGAGGTGGCTCTGATACCACTTGTTGGAAAACACGAATCAGAAAGCAGCGGAATTTAAAAATTTTTTCCAACAAAAGGATCTTGGACTCGCAATCGTGTAACCAAATTCGTAGAGATAGAAAACTTACTTTTCTTTTTATTCTTTCTTGAAGCGTTTCAAGCCACCCAAGAACGCTCTTCTCGCGGCTTGACAACCCGTCCCTCGAAAGTCTCTTTCTACTTCAGAATCCATTGTCGGGATAGCAATCCATACCAACCTAGATTCAATTCATGTTAGAGATGTTCTTAACAATATAACATAAAGAAAGAAACATGAAACGAGAAAAGCATGATTGAAACTCCCTTCGAAAACAGTTTTGCGAAAGTAGAAAACTGCCAGTCACAAAACCCTCGTGAAAAATTCATCCTTCAGGATATGGACGAACGGTTTTCGCCATCTTCTTTGGTTCGATTTTTTCATTCGCTTCACGTCGGGTTCAGAATCGTTTCATCATCCCTTCTGATCGTTTTTGCTTAATCCCCACTTTTGGTAAAGCTCGAATCTTCAAAACTTCTAACTTGAAGTCTCTAGAGATAGTCCACCAACTTGGCTACAATCTAACTAGTAAGGATGCTAGTTCTCTAGTTAGTGTTTAGGCTTAACCTAGGGTTTTATTTTATCTTGGAGAAAGGAAGGTGTTCAACACATGAACCAAGAATTGTCTATTAGCTCTAAAGGGGAGCATGAGCTCCCCTATATATAAGAAAGGGGAGGGACGAAATTCCTAGTCCTTAATGGGCTAGGATTTTGGTCTCTCTCTCTCCTATTACTTGATCATCAAGTAATTTTGACTTTGACTTTGAATTCTAATTCAAATCAACTTTCAAGAGAGCTAAAAATATCCAAACTATTTTTGGATAATTTTATACTTTATTTATTTAAATTAAATAACTTATTTTATCTAATTAATTAATTCATTATTAATTAACTAGATTATTTTTCTCCAAAATAAGACTTTCTTTTTAATTCAAAATTAAACCAAAGTCTATTAAATAATTAATCACATTAATTATTTAATACATAAATAAATATACACATATATTTATACACGTGTGTGACACGTGTCACAATGACACGTGTCACTCACGTGAGCCACACGTGTGGTTTCATACGTGTGGAACCCTCTTGGCTTGATTAACTCGTTTAATCATTTTAAAGCCTCAACTCATGTAACCAAGTTGTTGTGTGTGACCCTCTAGGTTCTCAATTCAATTAGCAGTGACCCTAATTAATTAATTCACTAATTAATTAATCAGTCCACAGATTAAACGACCATAGTCTAGCAACAGGTGTTTAACCCCTAGCTGAATTGGAATGTTCGGATTCGACAGAACCTTTAAGTCATTGATTCATGTGAGATATAATCCTCCTACTTACTATCTCTCAACCATGATCTAGGGTAAGGGAATAATTAGAACCCTAATAATCTGGTCTTAAAGCTAAGTGCATTTCATATCCATTTGATCTCAATCCAAGAAACCCTTTTCTTGATGTCTTGATCTACTGCCTTGGCCAAGGACTCCATATGGCATATGAATGACTTACACAATAAGAGATCACCTTGCAAATGCAAGTGTAGGTCCTTTCTTGATTCTCATTCACTTTCATGAGTCACTTGTGCAGCCCCAGCATAAGCCTTGAATCAGTTGTCTAAGGCGACACCCTTTAAAGCTTATACCAAAGACTACAGAGTTAACTCATAAAGTAACATGGAACCTCAAGTCTAAGGATCAATTAATCACATCAATGACTCGTGAGATATTTCCTAATCTGGAAGTTTCCATTTCCTGAAATAGAAACTTCCTTTCCCATTTAGGAATGTTCTCACACGGGGCACCTCAGTGAACTTACTTATTAAAGTAAGCACCCTCATGTATCACGCACGTATCAACTATACACTTTGCACCTCCATGAAACAAGGTGGTCCTTCTTAAGGGCGTGATCCCACAAGCAAGCCTTAGAGGAGTCAGGTTGACACTCCCACTGTCTGTAGGACTCATCGGCTTGGAGTATTTTACTAATCATGACTTATGTGATATAGGGCTCGTTTCATAAACCATTTCACCTAAATGGTAGAGTCCTAAAGTCATCAGGATTAGGGGAGTTCTCATACATGTGCACGTAATGGAAACACACAAAACACGTATTAGCATATAAAGAAGTGTTTGCCTATAATCAATCGTATATTATTCAAAGATTGTCTGTGATACAAGAAAAGTCCCAAAGCAGATTACGTCGAATCGGCTTTCTAGGGCACTATTCCTAACAATCTCCCACTTGCCCGTAAAAGCCATTTAGGTATTCTAAGTCCCATCTTCTCAAGATGCACTTTGAGAGCCTATTAACTTTGGCCGTTTCCAAAGTGGATCTGCTATATTCTCTGCTGATGTGACCCTCTTGTTTACACATCTCTTAGGAAACACCTTTTCCTTATAAAGTGATTCGTAATCACGTGTTCAGTCTTTTGGTGAGGTCTTGGTTCTCTTACTTGAGCAACCATCCATTTTATCATACAATATGATAAAGGAGTTGTTTCATGCTAGGAACTTCATCTAACTGGTTAGATGGAGTTTCTTACCCAAACACTTAACTTAGTGTTATATAATACGACTAAGTTCTCAACTACGACAGTCGAGTTTTGCAATGTCCGTCCTTGGAACCCTTTCCAACACATTGCATTACCATTCTGGTAGAAGTTGTATCCTTGCAATGATTTCATAATCATCCATGTTTGATGAACGGTTACATCAAATATCCTTCTAACAACAAGATCTTTTGGGCTCTGTAAACTAATACATATTCTCATTTCTTCTCAAGTACTCTGAGGACATCCTTTACAGAGATCTAATGACCTTCTCTGAGGTCATATTAGATTCGGCCTACTACGCTTAGTGTTGTGCCATATCTAATTTAGTACATAACTTTTCATACATTATGCACCCTTTCATTTAAAGGGATTTTGGACATTCTAACTTTCTCAAAGTTTATCTTAGGACACATACTCTTCAAAAGAGACGTTCCATTGTCCATACTAAACTCCTTTTAGTACCGTGGTTATGTACTCATTTTGTGATAATCCTTTTATTCTCTTAGATCTATCTTCTATAGATCTGAATGTCGAGAATATAGGATAATCACCAAGATCTTTCATGTCAAATTGTTTCTTAAACAAGAATTGGTAACTTTCACGTCATCCTTGACATTCCTAATGAGAAGGACATCGTCTTCTAAAGAACCAAAATTGACTCTTACATCACTAACTTTCATATGTACACTCTGAGACTTATTCGACTTCTATCTGTGTCAAACGATTTGACTGTGGAATCGAATTGTCTAACTCCTAGAAGCCTTTATCAATCCACAGATTGACTTTAGGGATTTGCATACCTTATGCATACTCCCACTGAATATGAGATTTATAAAAATACCTTATTTCAGTCTCTTTCAATCTCATATTGAACAAGATAGTTCTCATATTCATTTATCATATCTCATAGTCAGAATATGAGGATGTGGTAAACATAATCCAAATGGACTTTTGCATTTCAATCGTCAAGAAGGTTGTAATGCTTTCCATTTACTCAAAGCTCCACGAGCTTGATCCTATCAGGTGGATCAACCAAGGTCAAAACTTGGTTTGAGTATATGGAATCCATATTGGATTTCAAGGCTTGCTTACACTACTCAGATTCCAAATCTGACAGCGTCTCCTCTTCAAGTAATTCCTTGGCTATCTAGGAACGCGTTCTAAACACGTCTTAAGAGAAGGGTTTCACACGTGTACATACTCTAAAATTTGGCTAAATTTTATCAGATGGGCTCGTTTCTTCTATATGTGGCGTGGATATTTATCCTTAAATTTCTTTGAGGTCTGCTTGCTTGTCTTTCTTCTTCTATAGGAACGATTCCTTGAGAAAGATACATTCCTTGAGACAAACAACCTTTGTCTAAGGGAATTGCAGAAACAATATTCAATATCGTTGTATAAACTTGAACTCATTTCAAACTTATCTCCCACTATCCTCTTCACTTAAGAGGATTCTACTAAATTCTTGGATAAGAATAATTAGGGAATTTAATATGCCACATTGCATAGTGCAACTAAAGGACTGATTTTGGAAGGTACTAAATTCAAAATCTCTAACTGCATATTCTGGGAGTTTATTCCTAGAATGATTATAAGTCAGTAAAGCTTGCTATGGAATGGACCATGTTGCATTAGATTTCATTCCCTCATTCGGAAACACTAAGGTGTTCTCGAATTAGTTTACTGAGAGATAATCCTATTATCTCTAAGATGAGTAAGGAATTAGTTGCTAAGATATTGGCTATCTCGATCATATCGATTTACCTATAACTTATGACTACTTCGGTTCCTAACCTCCTTTCGAAATTCTAAGAATTTCATATAAGTTTCGAATTTGTACTTTAACAAGTACATTCATTCATAATGATTAAACTGACGATTGTATCTAGTGCTTACATTAAGCATCTTACACTCATCAGCACGGATCGAAATCCACTATAATTTTGGAACGTTCCACGTTTCTTATAAACGGGATTCAGGAACGCTTCCCTCATGACAGGATTCACAGGAAGTCAACACTATAGGTTCATTTTCATAGAATGATCCTAAGGTGTCTGACTTGCTAATCCTTTTATATCTCAACGTTCCAAAGTAATTCGAAGCTTTGTCATCTCACTTACTTTTGTTATCTCGTTGTATGTTCAGAACATTAGTGCCTTGAGTCTTTGCACAACGGCTTATGCAGAATTGACTTAAGACTAGTAAATTCTATTCCTAGTAGAATTACTAAACGAGGTAACATTTCAATGTACTCATACTCTTTGCAGTTCCCTTTCAAAGTCCTTATTTGCTACCATAGAAGCAAACGTCCTATTTGATCTCTAGTGTCTTTTGGGCGTACCCCTTACATGCCCCTCCATTGGGCTCTTAAGGGTTTCTTCTTCTTTAGGCCTTCAAGCCTTTAACTTAGGGAGTTTTAGAAGAAGAATTAACCATCTCAACCTTTTATTCCTTCTTAAGGATGCTCTCAACCATTATCAACTTAAATGATTAATTATGCTACATTAGCATCATTCTAGTTGAGCATAAAGGGTTTGAATGATAGTCGAAGCAATGTAAGCAATCAGTGCATTGAGAACTCTTTTCTCAGTTGATGATCGAGACCATAAGATCTTCAATTAAGATCTTTAGACCTTGTTCGTGTGCACTTGTTTCCTCATTTGGAATATTGAATAATTCTATAATGTTATACCTTGTAACATTTTTATGAGGTGGTTCAATTGCTTTTAAGTGGTTTGGAAAAATCCATTCACCTCAGATTGCTTCTCTTTTGGCCCGGGTCGACTTTTCACAATTGAAAACTTCGCCCTTTAGAGAACGCCTTTCTCTAGTCGGATTCTAAAATGAATTTTAGGATCCGAAGCCATTTAGAGTTAGTCAGGACTTAGTCATCTTATTTGACTTAAGGATGGATACGAATGGGTTTGCATTTCATATTGTAGAGAATCACAGAACTACAACCTAAATGCTAAGCAGAGAAAATGTGGGCATGCTGAATTATAACGATATACAAAAGATAAGGTCTTTAATCTAATGTAGCTCCCACTGTTTTTCAAAGATCTATAATTCCCAAAGATCTAAGAGGAACACGTTTCCCAATGGGTACTAAGATCCTAGGCATTTTACCTCGAACCCACGACTCGCGGACATTCTAAGTAAGAACCCTAGGTAGGTACAACTTACCAATTCTAACACCTTTAGAATTCTTAGTAATTGTTTTTTGCATCACCTATCTTTCAATATGGACCCACGACTCGTGCGACATCCATATTTACTTAGGCGTTAAGCTAGACCCATCAATCATAAGATCATGACCAAAACTTAGTTCGAATGACCCACGACTCGCGGACATCGCCCTTGCTAAAATTGACCACGAAATATTGACCATTTAAAATGATTAATTAGGTAACTAAGAACTAATAAGCTCCACTAGCTATCCCATGACTCGCGGACAATAACTAGCTTTATTTACTAAACTTAAAACCTATTGATGGAATGCTAGGAATTTAATTCAAAATTTGCATCTCGAATTAAACACCTATTTGTTCGAAATTAGCTTAATATTTAATGGGAATTTTCGAATCAACCGGAGAGTTGTCCGGTTCGACCTCACCAACATATATGTTATCCAATTTTATTAGTCTTGATTAATGCAAGTACACTTAAATGCATATCAAACAAGCACATAAACAGATAACATGTCCTAGCATGATACTAACATGTAATGATCATGGGTTCTACCTATCTTATGCGTGATATATGGGAGCCACTCCACAATCACAAGTTCTAACATACATGCCACATAAACAGTTTAAATCACATAAGGGAAAGCGGTAACAAAATACGAGCCCTATCTCTATTACATTTAACAATTGAGATTCCCCTCCCTAACATTTTGAGGGGTCTTCACTTATGACCTCCTTGTTACTTGAATGTGGTCCATCTTACTCCATGGGTGCATTGTCTCCAAAATGAAAATAAAACCTCACCACCTATCTCTACTCTCAAATTACAATAAAAAGAAAAAGACATAAAGTAATAAGGCTCAATCTTCATATTGGCCTTAGACAATTACACGGGGCATACCCCGGCCTCAAAAACAGTAATATGGAAAGCCACATAATAAATCACATAACAGTACGCACATAAGTGAGGCTCCAACCTCAATTGAAAAACGCAACTATAGGGCTCCAACCCCAATTTAAACCATCCATGTGCATAAATTAAAACCATACATAGATCTAAACCCATGATCACCTAACATGCTTTTGCGAGAATTTAAATTTAGCCAATAAATTAAAATTCTCGTTTCAAGTCCTAATGACTTAAAACACGACTTAGATGCAATTCTTGTTCAAGAGCCTTTTCAATAAAACCCGAAAAACAACAAACCAATAAAATTCCAATTAATTTCCAAAATTAATAATTTTATTCTTTCATTATTTTCAGAAAATAAAGATTGTAATTTTTCCAAAATTTAAATCGCTTAATTTCTCAAAAATCCCAATTTAATCAAAATTTTAAAATAATTTTATTTTAGCAAAACTGATTTTTAAAAGATAAAATTAAAATAAAATTTAAATCAGGATTTTACGGACCGAAAACACAAAAACACGAAACACGAAAACGGGCCCAAAAAGGGGCCTAGCCGCGCGAGGCACTTTCGCGCAGCAGCGCCCGCCGCGACTAGGCGGGCTGGGCAGGCGTCCCGCGCGGTTGCGGGACGGGCTGGGCGGGCGCGCCCGCGCGGTTGCGGGAGGAGCTGGGCGGCAGCGGCGGGCCTGGGCATGCGACGTGCTAGCACGCCTAGGCTCGTCCTTTTCGTGTTCCGTTTCGTGTCCAGGTTTCTCAAAACCAATTCAATCCAAAATTAAAAAATTCGATTTAAACATATTTCAATCAAAACGGTTTTAAAAAACACAATTTAAGAAAAACAGTTTCAGAAATTCAGGAAAAATTACAGTTTCGTATTTCAGGCTTTCTAAAAGAACTCATGAATACCTAATTCGCATCTAAGCCTAAGAATTTGTACCAAATTCGGAATAATTGAGACGAATCAGAAACACGATTAACGAGGTGGCTCTGATACCACTTGTTGGAAAACACGAATCAGAAAGCAGCGGAATTTAAAAATTTTTTCCAACAAAAGGATCTTGGACTCGCAATCGTGTAACCAAATTCGTAGAGATAGAAAACTTACTTTTCTTTTTATTCTTTCTTGAAGCGTTTCAAGCCACCCAAGAACGCTCTTCTCGCGGCTTGACAACCCGTCCCTCGAAAGTCTCTTTCTACTTCAGAATCCATTGTCGGGATAGCAATCCATACCAACCTAGATTCAATTCATGTTAGAGATGTTCTTAACAATATAACATAAAGAAAGAAACATGAAACGAGAAAAGCAGGATTGAAACTCCCTTCGAAAACAGTTTTGCGAAAGTAGAAAACTGCCAGTCACAAAACCCTCGTGAAAAATTCATCCTTCAGGATATGGACGAACGGTTTTCGCCATCTTCTTTGGTTCGATTTTTTCATTCGCTTCACGTCGGGTTCAGAATCGTTTCATCATCCCTTCTGATCGTTTTTGCTTAATCCCCACTTTTGGTAAAGCTCGAATCTTCAAAACTTCTAACTTGAAGTCTCTAGAGATAGTCCACCAACTTGGCTACAATCTAACTAGTAAGGATGCTAGTTCTCTAGTTAGTGTTTAGGCTTAACCTAGGGTTTTATTTTATCTTGGAGAAAGGAAGGTGTTCAACACATGAACCAAGAATTGTCTATTAGCTCTAAAGGGGAGCATGAGCTCCCCTATATATAAGAAAGGGGAGGGACGAAATTCCTAGTCCTTAATGGGCTAGGATTTTGGTCTCTCTCTCTCCTATTACTTGATCATCAAGTAATTTTGACTTTGACTTTGAATTCTAATTCAAATCAACTTTCAAGAGAGCTAAAAATATCCAAACTATTTTTGGATAATTTTATACTTTATTTATTTAAATTAAATAACTTATTTTATCTAATTAATTAATTCATTATTAATTAACTAGATTATTTTTCTCCAAAATAAGACTTTCTTTTTAATTCAAAATTAAACCAAAGTCTATTAAATAATTAATCACATTAATTATTTAATACATAAATAAATATACACATATATTTATACACGTGTGTGACACGTGTCACAATGACACGTGTCACTCACGTGAGCCACACGTGTGGTTTCATACGTGTGGAACCCTCTTGGCTTGATTAACTCGTTTAATCATTTTAAAGCCTCAACTCATGTAACCAAGTTGTTGTGTGTGACCCTCTAGGTTCTCAATTCAATTAGCAGTGACCCTAATTAATTAATTCACTAATTAATTAATCAGTCCACAGATTAAACGACCATAGTCTAGCAACAGGTGTTTAACCCCTAGCTGAATTGGAATGTTCGGATTCGACAGAACCTTTAAGTCATTGATTCATGTGAGATACAATCCTCCTACTTACTATCTCTCAACCATGATCTAGGGTAAGGGAATAATTAGAACCCTAATAATCTGGTCTTAAAGCTAAGTGCATTTCATATCCATTTGATCTCAATCCAAGAAACCCTTTTCTTGATGTCTTGATCTACTGCCTTGGCCAAGGACTCCATATGGCATATGAATGACTTACACAATAAGAGATCACCTTGCAAATGCAAGTGTAGGTCCTTTCTTGATTCTCATTCACTTTCATGAGTCACTTGTGCAGCCCCAGCATAAGCCTTGAATCAGTTGTCTAAGGTGACACCCTTTAAAGCTTATACCAAAGACTACAGAGTTAACTCATAAAGTAACATGGAACCTCAAGTCTAAGGATCAATTAATCACATCAATGACTCGTGAGATATTTCCTAATCTGGAAGTTTCCATTTCCTGAAATAGAAACTTCCTTTCCCATTTAGGAATGTTCTCACACGGGGCACCTCAGTGAACTTACTTATTAAAGTAAGCACCCTCATGTATCACGCACGTATCAACTATACACTTTGCACCTCCATGAAACAAGGTGGTCCTTCTTAAGGGCGTGATCCCACAAGCAAGCCTTAGAGGAGTCAGGTTGACACTCCCACTGTCTGTAGGACTCATCGGCTTGGAGTATTTTACTAATCATGACTTATGTGATATAGGGCTCGTTTCATGAACCATTTCACCTAAATGGTAGAGTCCTAAAGTCATCAGGATTAGGGGAGTTCTCATACATGCGCACGTAATGGAAACACACAAAACACGTATTAGCATATAAAGAAGTGTTTGCCTATAATCAATCGTATATTATTCAAAGATTGTCTGTGATACAAGAAAAGTCCCAAAGCAGATTACGTCAAATCGGCTTTCTAGGGCACTATTCCTAACACACGGTGCGGGGGATGTGGTACCTTGCGCTCGGGTGCTACATCCTTAAGTGGTATCAGAGCTTAGGGTTGTAAAACTCGGCTCTCATGTCGTGTGAGTCAGTTTAGGTCGTTCGGCTTAGGAACTAATTGACAATGTGTTGCATATGCATCTCTTTCGCGCTTAATTGGTTTAAATTTTGAATTTTGATGGAATTGATTGCATTATCATGCATAAACTAAAAATAGCACGCATTCTCAGTGTTTATTGACAGGATGCCTCCACGTAGACGCCGTGATAGATCTCCAGGACAACGTCGTGATCGTACTCCTACACCTCCTCCTCCACAGCCACAGCCGGCAGAGGCCTTTGTTAATTCAGTTATCAACATCACAGATCAGAGGCTTCGGGATTATATACCACCGGCACCTCCAGCACCACCTGCACCTGCTGTACCGCCCGAGGCACCGATTTCAGTTATACTTAGGGAGTTTCAGAACCAAAGACCTCCTAAGTTTTTCAAGGGAAATGATATGCAGGCGGAAATGTGGTTGAAAGAAGTCGAGAGGATATGGGAGCTCATTCCATGTGAGTCCCGAGAGAAGACTCGATGCACCATCACTTTGATACAAGGGGAAGCCTACTCTTGGTGGGAGAGCACACGGATAGTCTTGGAAGCAGCTGGAGAAGAGATCAATTGGGAAGTCTTTACAAGGGAGTTTAAGAATAAATTCTGTAACGCCCCGATTTTCAGACAGTCAGGTACGCTCGACACGTGTGGGTTTCGAGCGTTAGGATTTTATTTTATTATTTTCGTTTATTTGATTTAAACGTGTTACATTAATTTCTATAAATTGTGTTCAACATGATTACGTGAAAATTATATGATATTCATTTCAATTTGAGAATTCTTGTGTGAATGGAATTTAATTGTTACCTCAATTAATTGTCCAATTTGATTTAATTGCCAAATTGTCCTTAAATGATCATTCATTTTAATTGAGGGACCAAATTGCATGAAAACTTTGTGGACCTAAGTGGTCATTTCCAAACCTTTGATACTCAATTGCATAAATTAGAGAACTTGGAGGATTTACTTGCTAATATTACATTTTTCCCTCTTGAAATGTCGGTATATGCATCTCTCCCTCAATCATCTTCATTTTCATGCCAATCATCTCATATTTGCTTCCTTGCTCCACCGAACCAAAACCTCCAAAAAGGGAAGGGGAGATTTCATCAATTTATCAAGTTTTCCAAGAAAAATATTGATTTGGGAGTCCATTCATCATCCTAGCTTCATCTTCTTCTTCTATTTTCTTCTAAGGTAAAGATGGAGATATATGTGATTTCTTGGTAACAATTCATGAAACTAGGGTTATGATTTTGATGTGATAACTTGCCCATATGATGTCAGAATTATGATTATGAGCTTTAGGCTTGAATTCCATGTGCAATTCTTAAAAATTAGGAGAGTATATGATGAGTTCATGTATATGTCAAAGTTGGTGATTATGGAGATTGAAGCATGAATTATGTGTTTATATTGAGTGTTATTGTTTCTCAAGCATGTTTACTTATTATCCTTTACGAATTCTAGCTTGTGTAATTAAATTATGGGAGTTTGATGAGATTTGGGAGTGGTTCGTGCATGCCCTGTTCTTCTCCTCTGTTTTCTGTAGCTTCTGTAAAACGGGAACGGCCCTTCCCGTGCCCTTTGTATTTGGGGAACGGCCGTTCCCATATTTTGAATATGTGTCAGGCGGCGAGGACGGGAACGCCCGTTCCCACTTTGTCTCATAGATGGGAACGGCCGTTCCCATCTTCGGGGAGCCCGACAGCGGGAACGGCCATTCCCACTTTGAACTGAAACCTGGAACGGTCGTTCCCAGCTCTTTGGTAGTGCAGAAACTTTCTGCATAAAAATAGAATTTTGGGACGTCGTTCCAACGGGTTGTTTGACCCTAAATTGTTATTATATGATTGATTACATGTCAAAACGTGAAATTTAGATGCCACATTGTTTATGCTCGATGCCTCGTACGTGATCATGCCGTGCGTCGTTATATGAGATAATATGCTCGAATTATAGTCTCATGCACGTACATTGTCCCGTTTCTTGTCCAGTTATTCTCCAGGGCGGAGATTGTGGATCATGAGCACGTTCACGCATTCACGAGTCGTGTGTCGCCTGTCAGGTGAGGTTTAATTTCTAATTATATAGAACCCGTATAACCTTTACGTGATTGTTGGCCAAAGGTATTTATAGTTATAATCTCATGAAATTACTTATCATTTCAAGCACGTTAATGTTCACGAATCAAGCCTGTCATGTTCATGCAAGCAAGTAGTTGCGTTCTCCTGGCCAGGTTCTCCTTAGTGAGGGCGCTGGGCTGGTCTTCGGGCTGGTGATTGTCCGTCCAATCAGAGGAAGAACATAGTCCTATCGTGTAAACGTGTTCTCTTGGCCAGGTCCTCCTTAGTGAGGGTGCTGGGCTGGTCTTCGGGCTGGCGGTTGTCCGTCCAACCACAAGAAGAACAAAGCCTTATCGTGTACATGCATTCTCCTGTCCGGGTTCTCCTTAGTGAGGGCGTTGGGCTGGTCTTAGAGCTGGTGGTTGTCCGTCCAACCATAGGAGGAATAAACCCTATCGTGTTACAAGCAAGCCATGTATTGATTGCATGATTCCATCCCATGAATGTGCTAATTGAGTACACATGCATGATTGTACGGTAATTGAATTGCGTGATCACCTAATGATTAACAAGCAAGCAAGCATGTTTACCGATTGCATGAAAGAACAAGTATTTAATATTGATAGTTGTATTCTCGGGCGAAGTTATAATATTATTGAACTTGTATATTTACCTTTTATAAATCTTTACCCGAGAATATGACTTGCATGTTATTTGCGCTAATATGTATGTAAACCCCTCACTCGGTCTTCACAGACTGACGCCTCCACCTTTCAGGTATTGCAGGTGCACGCTAGGCGGGAAGTGAGTCGAGTCCAGTCTTGGTAGTCGGGTCGTGCACGGTGCATTTTATTTCATTGTTTATTTATTGTTTAAGGGATTTAAGTTGTTGTTATTGTTTATTCGGAGATGATAATGTATTGATAAGTATAGTAAAGCATGTTTAGATTGATAAATGAAACATCGTGACTTGGTAATTGGAAATGCTTGTTAAAGATTAGTTATGCTTCCGCTTTAATTTTGTTACATGAGTTAGTTATCCCGCCTAGCCTATTGAGTTATTGCATAGTCACCCATTCGCTATAGGTTAGTTCATGTACGGATTGGCCATTTCGTGTGTGGATTGACCTATAATGCGGGGGTGTGGTACCTCCACGTGTAAGGGGTGCTACAAATTCATTCCTCCTTCATCCCGTACTCGAAGATTGAGGGAATTCACCGAACTGAAGTAGGGATCGAGGTCTGTGGCCGAGTATATTTCAGAGTATGAGAAGTTATCTTGCTATGCGCCTAATATACCGAGTGATGACTTTCATAAGACTATGCAGTTTGTTCAGGGGCTTCGACCGGATATCCAAGCAGCTCTTGAGGCGGTCAACACGAGTACTTAAGAGAAGGCTACTCTAAAGGCCCTAAAAGCGGAAGATTCTGTGAATGCTCGGAGATCAATTTATAGTCAGGGACAAGGGTCAGGATCAGGCTAGGGATTTAATAAAGGAAAAAGGCCGATGAATTTACCAGCTCCACCAGCAAAAGGACCATTCAAGAAGCCTAGAGCAGGAGGTCAGATTGCACCCATTCCACGAGCACCTCAGGCTCCACCAGCTCCTAAGGGATCTCACAACGATCAGCCTCCGTGTACTTATTGTGGATGGCGAACTCATTCTTATAACACTTGCCAAAAAAACTGAGGTTGTGTTTGATTTGTGGGAAGGGAGATCGTATGGCTTTTGCATGCCCGGACAAGATTCCAGGATATCAAGCTGGAGCTCAGAGACCGATGGTTCAGGCACGAGCTTATGCCCTTGAGGGTGAGGAGCAGAAAGTTGAAGTTGATCCAAACGCCGTGGTGGAAGGTACCGTTTGCATTCATAACACGAGCATTCATGCATTATTCGATCGGGGTGCCACTCATACTTTTATATCTTGTGATCTATGTGCCTCTCTGTGCCTACCTGTTACTTTTTCAAATTTTTGCTATTATGTGAGTTCTTCTCTTCGAGGTAGTTTGCAGACAGATCGGGTTGTCAGGGGTTGTTAAGTTTTGATAGAAGGGAAAGATTATCCGGTAGATTTCATCATGATGCCTATGAAGAAATATGGGGTAATCTTCGGGATGGATTGGTTATACCGGCACCGGGCCGAAGTTGATTATTTTAAAAAGAAGATAAAGTTGGGTAAAGAGTTGATTGGAGAAGTTGGGTCGAAGAATGTACCTCTCTTATCGTTTATGAAAGCTCGCAAGTTGGTAAAGGATGGAGCCATGGGATTTATTGCCTATCTCCTTAACAAACCAAAGGATCAATCAAGTTTTGAGGAGACGGCCGTGGTAAAGGAATATCCCGACGTATTTCCAGAAAATTTAGGTTCTCTACCGCCGGATCGGGAGATTGAGTTTGTTATTGACTTATATCCGGGATCAGAATCGTATTCTAAGACTCCTTATAGAATGGCTCCGACAGAGTTGAAGGAGTTGAAGATTCAACTCGAGGAATTACTCAAGATTGGATATATTCGACCGAGTTCATCTCCGTGGGGTTCTCCGGTTCTCTTTGTCAAGAAGAAAGATGGAACGTTGAGGATGGGTATAGATTACCGGGAGCTTAATCAGATGACTATCAAGAATAAGTACCCGTTGCTCCACATTGAGGATTTATTCGATATGCTGCAAGGTTCAGGAGTTTATTCGAAATTGGATTTAAGGCAAGGTTACTACCAGTTGAAAATCCGGGAAGAGGATATACCAAAGATAGGATTTAATACCCGGTATGGGCATTATGAGTTCGTAGTGATGCCTTTTGGTTTGAATAATGCCCCTGCAGCATTTATGGATATGATGCATCAGATTTTTCGGCCTTATTTGGATAAATTCGTAGTAATCTTCATTGATGACATTCTTGTGTATTTGAAGACTCCGGAAGATCATGCTAGACATCTCAGATTGGTATTGGAGACGTTGAGAGAGCACCGGTTGTATGCGAAGTTTAGTAAGTGTGAGTTTTGGATTGACCGGGTTGCTTTTCTAAGTCATATCGTCTCAAGTAAGGGTTTGGAAGTAGATCCTTCAAAGATTGAGACGGTTATTCAATGGCAGAGTCCGAAGAATGCTTCCGAGGTTAGAAGTTTCTTGGGATTGGCAGGTTATTACCGAAGGTTTGTGAAGGATTTTTCAAAGATAGCCGGTCCTTTAACTCGGTTAACTAAGAAGGAAGTTAAGTTTGAGTGGGACGAGGTATGTGAAGCGAGTTTTCAACTCTTGAAGGAAAAGTTGACCACTACACCGGTATTAGCACTTCTCGAGGGCACTGAAGGATACATGGTTTATACGGATGCCTTAAAAGAAGGGTTGGGATGTGTGTTGATGCAGAATGGTAAAGTGATGGCCTATGCCTCGAGAAAATTGAAGGATCATGAACAGAATTATCCCACTCACGATCTTGAGCTTGCAGCAGTGATCTTTGCTTTGGGAAAGTGGAGATACTATCTTTATGGAATTTCTTTCGAGATCTTTTTCGACCACAAGAGTCTCCAATATTTGTTTTCTCAGAAGGAATTAAACAAGAGACAGAAGCATTGGATGGAGATGTTGGCAGATTATGAGTGTACAATTCGATACCATCCCGGAAAGGCCAATGTGGTTGCGGATGCACTTAGTAGGAAAGCTAGCGTGTCAAGTGTTAAGGTGAAAGTTGAGGATGAATCTGAGTCTTTCAAGCTGAAAGCTAGTATTCGGAATATTACAGTTCAGCCGGATCTTCAGCAGAGATTGTTTGAAGCTCAGAAAGTAGATTCCGAGGTTCAGAAGTTAGTGCAAAAAGCTAGAAATGATCCAGAGAGTCCATTTTTATTTGACGACATCGGGCTTCTAAGGTTTAAGAACAGAGTGGTGGTTCCAGAAGAGTTGAAACAGTTGATATTGGAAGAAGCTCATCGGTCAGGGTATTCGATACATCCCGGGGGAAATAAGATGTATAAGGACTTAAAGAAATTTTATTGGTGGAATGGACTTAAGCGGGATGTGATCAACTTCATGAGACATTGCTTGACTTGCCAAGTTGTGAAAGCAGAGCATCAGAAGCCATCAGGGCTACTTCAACCGTTACCTATCCCAGAATGGAAATGGCAGCAAGTGGCGATGGATTTCGTTATGGGTCTTCCTAGAGTGAAAGGTGGTTTAGATGGAATTTAGGTGATTGTGGCCTGTGGATAGATTGACGAAATCAGCACATTTTCTGCCTATTCAGATGTCCGATAAGGTGAATAAGTTAGCTAAGAGGTATGTTCATGAAATTGTCCGACTTCATGGTGTGCCGGTTAGCATTGTATCAGATCGGGATCCGAGGTTCACTTCTAGATTTTGGCATGAATTGCAAAGGAATCTGGGAACAAGGCTTCAATTCAGCACAGCTTTCCATCCTCAGACAGACGGGTAATCAGAGAGATTAATTGAATATTAGGAGGATATGTTGAGAGCATGCATTGGATTTTTCGAGTTCGTGGAACGAGCAATTGCCTTTGATTGAATTCGCCTATAATAACAGCTTTCAAGCATCGATAGAAATGGCTCCATATGAGGCTCTCCATGGACGGAAATGCAGGTCACCGTTGTTCTTTGATTTGGAGGAATGGAATTGGACCAAACAGGAAGGTGTGAAACGAGGGGAGAAAAAGGAAAAACCCTCTAACGTCGTGCAAGAGGCAATTGCTAAGGTCCAAATAATCAGACAACGGATGAAAGCAGCCCAGGACCGACAGAAAAGCTATGCCGATCACCGAAGGGAAGATCTTAAGTTTGAGGTTGGTGATAGGGTATTCTTGAAAGCTTCGCCACGTAAGGGATTCTCGAGGATTGGAAGAGGAGGAAAATTGAATCCTCGGTATTTAGGACCGTATGAGATTCTTGAGAAAATTGGAGATACGGCCTACTGTTTAGAGCTACCGCCGAGTCTGACCGGAATTCATAATGTATTTCATGTTTCTCAGCTTCGGAAGTATTATCCGGATGAATCCGAGATCCTACCCCGTTGAAGAAGTGGAAATTGAGCCTAACCTTACCTTCGTTCAGAAACCGGTTAAGATTTTCGATCGGAAATTGTAAGAATTAAGAAACCGGCAAATCCCACTAGTTAAAGCCTTATGGAGAAGTGACAAAACGGAAGAGGCTACGTGGGAGACGGAGGATAAGATGAAAAGATTTCATCCCGAGTTATTTCCGGGTGATCAATGAATCAGAGGACGGATTCTTTTAAGGGGGAGAGCTTGTGACGCCCCGATATTTCGGCAGTACAGGTATGACGTATATGTTTACCAAATTGCGCTAATTAATTGTTTATAATTAATTTGTATATTTAATTTTCTATTAAAATGTTAATTATTATATCTTAAGTTTTATTAATATTAATTTTATATGTTAATGCGGGGAATTGTTATTAATTAAATATGAAATCCAACTTTGTTAATTAATATTAAAATTACATTAAAATTCGTTGACTTTATTTTCATTTATATATGAATTTAAAATTTTTTATTATTATGAAATTTATGGATTTATTTAAATGCATTGCTTATGAGTGATATAAACGTGCTTCGTTTTTATATGATTTGATACCGAAATTTCGTGCAAATTTAATATGTCGGAGACATACGTGTCTTGAATATGAATGTATGTTCGTTTCGTATTTTCGGGTTCATTTGCATGAGTTTCGAATTTATTTTGATTTTGGAATCCAAGTCGGGGGCTAACGAGCAATTAGCGCACCCTTGGTTCCGTAATTGATATCTTGAGCTAGGAAACTCGACCAAATTAAGCATGGTTTGAGCCTATGGAACCCTAACTCAACCATCTAGCTGATCATACTCTCCTTAACCGCACCACACCCTCTCAATTGGAGAAAATCAGCTCAACATCCTCTGTATTCCAGAAAATCCCGTAACTCAAGCCATCCTTGGAGATTCAAGCTCAAATCTCCTCCAACCTTCATCCAATCCATAAGGTAAGACTAGGGTTGTAATATACATTCATTATGAGTCATTTTGATCCTTTCATCCCCAATTTTGAGCATGTTTTCATGGATTTTTGGCTGACTTAGTGAACAGTTAGGTTTTGAGCATATATGTTGATCTCTTTCATTTCTTGAGGAATTTGATTGATTCCAAGCATGAATATGATTGTCTTGAATCCCTCTTCTCATTTATGATCATTGATTATGTGGTAGTTGAAGCATTCATGAGATTTCATTAATGGCACTTTGAGGAAAATTCATGAAATAAACACATATACCTTCATCTCACGTTTGAGCATTCTTGGGGGCTGATTTATAAGTTAATTTGGAGTTGTTTTGCTACATATTTGATGGCCTAACTTACCTGAATATGTTGGGACGAATTAGATCAGTTGCTGCTCTGTTTTTTACCTCGTTTTGCCCTGTTTTTTGCCTGGATTTTGCTGCTATTCATTGTTGTTCCTTGCCGTGCTTCAATGCTGTCAGTTTTAGTCATTTGGTTGGGTTGTTCATGCTATATTTCTACTGCATATCATGGCTTTTGGTTGTCGCTTTTTGTTGTTTCTCATACATGTCACAGAACAGGGGAGTAGCTTCGTTATTTTGCTGTTGCGTGACTGTTAGAGATCTCCCCGGGCGGGGAGATTTTGGCCGTCAAAAGGCCGGCCGGGTACCCTTTGTGCAGAAACTTTCTGCACGAACCTCCCCGGGCGGGGAATTTTGCTGCACAAAATCTCCCCGGGCGGGAAGATTGATTCTGTGTTGCCGTTTGTATTGCTGCCTTGTTTTCTTTTTCTTTGCATGTGATGCATGTAATGCATGTGTTGGTTATGTGTACATGAATTGGTTGATGGCCTGCATATGTTCGAAATTAAATGTTTCATGCATGTTATTTTGGGGCCATGTATAGCTACGTATAAATATATATATATATATATATATATATATATATATATATATATATATATATATATACCTTAAGTATACATATTTATTTGGTTAGGTTTGCATGTGCATGCATGTTATATATATATATATATTTAGATATATTTGCATGCATGGGATTAGTCTAGGTACATGTATATATTTATACATATATATATATATATATATATGTTTATTATATATTAAATATTATTTGATTTAATTGAATTATAGAATTTAATTGTTACCTATTTCATGTTCTTATTTCATTTCCGATCTTAATTTGAATGTATTTATTTGTCTATTTTCTAATTTTAAATGCGATTTAATACGTGCTATGATCATATTTGAAATTCTTGGATCAATTTGATTTAAATGTGAAGATTGATCTTGAATGGACTTAAACGATTCATGAAATGAATGTTTATATGTCTTTAAGACGTTAATAGTGCACATGAACGTGTTCATTACATAATATTATCTTTTATACATTCATATCATGATCATTACATTGCTGAGCGTCTTCTATGGTCATATTGAGTCTCATTTCACCTTTCTTGCACAGATTTTGATTCCGTTGGAGACGAGGCAGGTCCGTGAGGCTCTTGTGTTCTCCTTTTTGCCGCTTAAGGTGGGTTTCTCTTCTATTTAGTTATATGACCCTATATATACCTTCAATGTGAAAAGTTTTCAACCAAAATGAATATATATATATAGTCGTTTTAAAGAGTAAATGTTTTCAACGTAAAGCCCTTATTTTATGAATCCTACCTAATGTTTTGGCGAGAAATGAATGAATGCACGAATGGGGCCTAAGGACTTAGTGTGAGTGGCTATCCGGGGAGGTATGGGCCGACGGTGATCCCTCACAATAGTTCCACCAATGAACGGCGTAACCGGACCTCGTTAGGAGTTAGCGAGGAATGGACGCTGAGCGCCATCTGGGGAGTCATGTAACCCCTTTTGGTCAATGAATGGGTAGTCGGGCCTTGTAAACCCACCACCAACTCGGACGAAGAAGGTGTAAATGTTAATGAATGTGCACGAAAGAATGTTATGCATGAAAAGAAAGAATGAATGAATGTTTAATGAACTACACAAGGTGTTGGTTGGAGATAATGCACGCCCACTCGCCGGGCCAAGAATGACCTAAATTAATCGTTATAATCCCTTTTGATGATTTTTCTATTTCACCCACTTGGGAAATTCTTTAAAACCTTACTTGGGATTATAGCTTGCATGTGAATGTTTAAATGCCGTCGTATATTATATTTATGCCCTGTTTTTATACCCACCAGTCCCTTTTGGACTGAACCCGTTTAGTTTTCAGTTGTTTTATGCAGGTGTCAAGGAGCTAGGCGGGAATTCGAGTCATAGGTCTTGCATTCGTCTCTAGGTCTTGTATTTTGGTCTTACACTTGCATACTCTATTTATGATGTTTTTATATGTATATTGTTGTGGAGGGTACATGTTTTGGGCCGTGACGGCATGTGAATGATGTCTATGAATTATTTTTGGAGCTTGAATGCTCATTGTATATATTATGATCAGTTATTGCTTCCGCGTTATTGTTTACTCTGATTTATGGTTTAAGGGTTAGTCCCGCCTAGCATACAGTGTGTGTATGTCCCCGTTCGCCGTGATTTAGCTTAGGTATGGATTGTCCATTTCATATTCGGGTTGGGTCACGGTACGGGGGATGTGGTACCTTGCGCTCTGGTGCTACATAATTCCTTGCCGCTTGATCCGTGCTAGGAGCAACTAAAATGTTTCGCATGATAGGAGGGTCCAAGTTGATTCATCACCCATCGTTTGATTCATTCCAACTTGTAACAGCCCTAACCTGGGCCGAGTTGGAATAGGTAAAGTAAAGGGGTTATTCAAGAAGCACTTATAATCTCGGTCCATATTTATTCTCTTCATGCATTACATTTTATGTGACTTATGTGCTTTTATGTGTTACACTTTAATTAAATGATAGTAGATTTAATTATTTCCTCTATTTAACTCGTACCTTGAAATTCATTTCATAGAATTCTAGAATTCTAGTATTCATTCCCTTCTAGCACCTAAAACCCTTTCATATGCTTCAAAACCCATTTCTACATTTTTAGGTTGGAAATTACGAAAATACCCCTACAACTCAAAAATATTCCTACGTTCCCCGAAACACTTTCACTACCCAATATTGTAACCAAAAGAATCCTCACTTTATTTCGAGGATCCTGATACTCTCCGTGAACCATAATTCCCATCTTAACTCCTGTAGTATCAAACACCGGCGAAAACCCTAGCTTATGATTTGATCATCAATAAATCCTTACTCATCTACTTTTTGATATTCAATATTATAACCAAAACGACCCTTAAATTATTTTATTAATTTTCATGCATTTACCAAAAACTCGATTTCACCATAGCATATTTTATAAATATTTTCCTTTCTAAAAATCACCATTTTATTTTAAACAATTAACTTTTATTCAATATTCGAAACTATACTTAAAACGATCCTTGAATTTTCCTCTACATTATAATGATTTTTCCAAACTCTAAACTTTATCATAGCTTCATTTATATAATTTTCTTATGATTTTCATCATCTTTAATATTAATAGTTTATAAACGAAAAGTTTAAATATTCCACATTTATAATCAAAACAAAGCTTATTTTTCACTCATTCTTTCATTAATTCACTACTTCAAGCTTTTACCTCTCGACTCTTGAATAAATTTTATATCATTTTACATTTATTTTTATTCAAGATGACATCATTCATGACCACATGATCTTCTAGAAGGATTAATTAAATGAATGTAATTTCTCCACATAACTTAGTTAATTACCTAGCATTTGTTTAACATGTAATTTAACCACATCTCCTAATTAATTACCAAGCATTTGTTGAAATATTAGACAACCACGTCTCCCTTAAACTTTCATTCAAAGACCCCTCATGACTACCTATAAATACCCCCCTCAAGCCTCATTTATAACTCACAAAATCAACACAAAAATCACTCCATCTCTCTCCCTAACTCACGCCCCAACCCTCTCTCTCTCAACAAGGTATGTTTTCTTCTATTATTTCATGTTTTATATAATGTTCTTAGTATAATAATAATAGTAGCATGTCTAGGATTAATTAAATTATGCTTTAGGAATTTTATTTTATGAAAAATGTGCATAATTGTTAGTTTTAAATACAATGTGTGTACATTATGAAATTTTATTTAATTAAATGCATGAATTATAATATGATATAATGTGAGTATGTATTTAAATGATTATGATCTTGTTTGATTAAATCCATGCCTAGAATAATTTATTTGGAATTATTTTTCATAGATAATTTACATATTTTGCTATATTATGCTTCAAATCTTATGTTATGAATATGAATATAATCAAGCATGTGTAGAACATTTTATGAATACTTGAAGATTTGAATAAATTCATGTTTAGGAATTTATTTATGAATCATATTTCATGAAAAGTTTATATATTATGCTCATTTATTCTTTAATCTTATGTTATGACTATGAATTTGATCAAGAATGCCTAGAACATCTTATGAATATTCAAACATGATAAAGAACATGCTCTTGATGTTCTTGAAATATGTGTGTACCGTGTGCTAGTGTGTGTAAGTGTGTGGTTGATTTTATGTTTAAAAGTATTTAATCCCCTATGTTTAAATAGTAACCGTTTTTCAATAGTAACCTTGATTTTTTACCTTAAATATGAATTTTGACCAATAATATCATGTAGTAATTTCAAGAATTAATATAAAATAAAATTTGGGTTTTCATGAAAGGATTTTTATCTAACGATTTTAAAATCGGGGATTAAATAACGTTTTCAAAATCAAGTTCACTTTTATTAAAAATAAACCTTAAATTTGGATTCATAATTTGAATAAGAATTTCTTGGTTAATTCAGTTGTGTGACTTTGGTATCAGTATGTTTTACAACAATATTTCAATTCTAGATTACCAAATTTACTGTTACCCCTTGTTACAACATGCTTTAATTGTGCTCATTCATGTGTCACATTAGTATAGAAAGAACTTAGTTCTCTAAGTCCGTAGTAGTTCACTACTTTCAGGAACTAGGCCTGGACAGTGGAACCCCGAATACTTTACTTGATTCCGTATCGTAGCAGGTGAGGTTAAAATATTTTCAACTGGGATCATGAGTCTACATATAAAATATTTTATTATTTTTCCTAAGAAGGATTCAGTCTTATTTTCCCTAATTATAGTATTATCCCCTTCCTGGGAAAATATTTGATACAAGGATATCTATTTTCCTATTATATATATTAAAATCCTTGTTTAAGTATAAGTTACAAACATATCATACTCAAGTCCATTTTGGTGAATTATTGATATGATGTAACTCTATTCTGTATTTAAAATGCAAGATCTGTATCTGTATCTGTATCTGTTGGGCCCGGTGGTACGGTAGAACTAATAGCCGGGTGGCAAGGGCCATCGTCTATTACTATACCTGCCGCCAAATCTGATCTTAATGTTGGTTTAACTGGAGGTTAGTTATTCCACATTAAGTGACAGGAAAAGTACGTCCCTCCCTCTGTCTGTATCTGGATCTCGAGGGGTTGCTCCCAACAGATCATGGAGTAAGAAGGCTGGATTGATTCTGTTGTTTCTGATTTTATTCTGTTTAAGGAGTAAAGGATGGAGAACGCCTACTTGCAAGGCATTAATACTTTATTATCGTACGGTTCATATTTTCAAGAATATGATACCCAATCCCCTTATTCCCTTTTTTCTCAAAATAAATATGAACCAAATATTTGTATTGATTATTATTTTATTGATTTTCGGTATAATACTATTAATCTATTATTTTATTAATAGTATCAAACTCCAACTTTTATAGTCAAACACTTTTTCAAATATACCTATACGTATATATGTAGTTCCAACTACCCCCTCACTTAGTCACTTTGACTAACCCTCGCACTTTACAACTCATGGTTTCAGGTTTAACGGACGCTTACTAGAAGGTATCTTGAAGCCTAGTGTGTCTTCTCGTTAGCATAATAGTTCAAGGTTCTTTAGAATAAGTTATGCTTCCGAGCTTGTAATTATCTATTTCGGCATGGTCACTACTTTTGATATCTATACTAAGCCATTACTGGCTTATTTATTGCATTCCCCTATCATAGTTTTGAAAGTTTTTAAATTATAAAATTTCCGCTGCAGTGTTCTAATACTCTGATATTGTATAGCACTGTCCGTTCGCCGGAGTGTTTCTCGGGTGCTAGGTCTCACATCCACTCGGGAGATACTTTGGTGCGGGGTTGTAGTGTATAGGGGCACTACAACTAAAGTGGTATCAGAGCAACCGGGTTACTCTAGTACCCTAGGTGCTCTTTCTTGAAAATTTTTAAGTCTTTCAAAAATGCAACACTTTAAAATGCTTTATTGCTGCTCCTCTGTATATTCATATCTTAAGTCTTAAGAATTGCTTCAAGATACCAGTAGGGTCGTTAGTGCATCATGCTTATTCCTTGTACATATTATGTGTTCATAACTTCAGTGTTATATTTGAATTTATTACTTTGTGTCAACCTGTGGATCATTATTTGACATCCATCCATTATATTTTCCAATGCGATTGTGATTCTAGCATCATAATGTCACCACCAAGGACCCCACACAATCAGACACCATCGGCCACAACAACTTCCCTAGGAGAACTAGATATAGCGGAGGCCTTTAGACAGTTTATGCAAACGTATGTGCCAGTACCTAATCATGAAAATGAAAGAACTTTGGAAAAGTTCCTTCAGTTGAATCCACCAAAGTTCTTCGGGGAATCCAATGACCTTAAGGCAGAAAATTGGATTGCAAGTCTTGAAAAGATATATGAGGCAATAGATATTTACCCCGAGGATCCAAAACGAGTACAATATGCAACCTTCTTATTGGAAGAGGCGGCATTAAGTTGGTGGAAGCATGTCAAGCAGAGATTGTTGGATACCGGAGTTCAAAGTAATTGGATTGAGTTCGTAAGGGAATTTCAGCATAAGTACATTCCTCAAGTAACCAGGGATGCTCTAGAGGCCGAGTTCATGAACTTAGTACAAGGGTATATGTCAGTAGCCGAATACGAGGCCAAGTTTGTTAGGTTAATACAATATGCACCACACATCTTGAGTGACGAGCGTCGCAAAACAAAGAGATTTGTTGATGGATTGAAACCGGACTACGATGGACATTAACTCCTTTTGATATTGAGGGATATACCCGGGCTGTGGATAAAGCCCTAAACACTGAGGCAACACACAAGAGTATTCGCCTGAATTCAAAACATCAAGACCCAACTAACGATAAACTACCACAAGGAGAGAAACGAGTTGCCAGCCAAATTGCTCATATGCAAAAGAAGAAACCTAGGCATACCCAACAACAATCCTCGCAAGTACCCCTAAAGGTCCAAGATGAAACTATTTGTGACTTTTGTCATGGGCCGCGACATACTGAAGAAAATTACTGGAAAAAGGTCGGCTTATGTTTGCGATGTGGTAGTGATGAACACCAGATCCGTGAATGCCCAAAGAAAGCCAAACAAGGACAACCAAGGAGAGGAAAAACTATTATCGGAACTTCAAGAAATCCATTAGGAAAAGACAGGGCCTATGCTGTGGATGGAAATGTGCATCCCAAACCTTTAAGTAATGTGAAGGGTACGGTACATGTTCTTCACAAGCCAGTTAAGGTCCTATGACCCTGGCGTCATGCATTCATTCATTGCATTACAATTATGTGCTTATTTATTTTCTGAGTGCCTCTTCTAGTGATTTAGGTCATTATGATATATATAAACACTACCCTTATGGGCTAGTAAACATTACTACCCCCTTGTTTATGAAGTTATGAAAGACAAAATATGAGATCATCCTAGAAAAGGATGAAAGATATTAACAAAATTATTTTATGACAAAATGAGAATCTGAGGACAGATTCTTTTTAAGGGGGGTGGATTGTAACAGCCCTAACCTGGGCCGAGTTGGAAAAGGTAAAGTAAAGGGGCTATTCAAGAAGCACTTATAATCTCGGTCCTTATTTATTCTCTTCATGCATTACATTTTATGTGACTTATCTGCTTTTATGTGTTACACTTTAATTAAATGATCGTAGATTTAATTATTTCCTCTATTTAACTCGTACCTTGAAATTCTTTTCGTAGAATCCTAGAATTCTAGTATTCATTCCCTTAGTTGTAGCGCCCCTTAACACTACAACCCCGCACCGTTGTACTTCCCGAGTGGATGTGAGACCTAGCACTCGAGAAATACTCCGGCGAACGGACAAGACTATACAATACCAGAGTATGAAATTTAAATGCAACGGAAAATAAACTTGAATAACTAAAAGGGGACAATACATAGCAAAGCATATATTATTAAGTTGGATAAATATTTACAGCAAAAGTTCTGACTTTAGAGAAAAGTGCTTATTATAAGATGTACATGCACTCGTGATTACTCTAATTGACTGGAAAGTGACACCTTAAAGCTTCAAGATACCTCTAAGGCGTCGCTGTAACGATTCCTGAAATCATGAATTAAAAGAGTAGGAGGGTTAGTCAAAATGACTAAGTGACGGGGGGTTTGAGGTTTAGGATTATAAGTAAGATTTTGAAAATGTTTTGACTAATAAAATCTTGGTTTGAAATGTATATATTATATAATAACAAATAGGTATATGACAATAATATCCGGTTCATATTTGTTTGAAATAGGAGTAGGGGGAATATAGGCTATACTTTAGAAACTTTATGAACCGTTTTGAAAATGATTTTTTATGCCCGCAAGCTGGGGGTCTCCAACCTTAACTCCGTAAAATCCGAGAAAAATAGTAACGACACTGATCAAGGTGCCGGTACTTAATAAAACAAATACGAGAGTACCATCCTTCTTCCTCCGGTGTCACGTAGGATTGCAAGCCCTAGTGACGATGAACAAGATTGTGGGAGGGGCGTACCTTTTCCCGTCACTTGGTGTGGAATAACTAACCTCCAGTTAGACCACCACCAAGATCTAGTTGGCGGCTGGTATAATAGTAGACCTCGGCCCGTGCCTCCCGGACTACTACTTCTACCAATACCACCGGGCCCATAGGAAAAACAATAATTTTTACTTGCAAGACGAGAATATTTACCCGTAAGAAAGTACTAAGTACTTTTCGGGTAAGTGTATGCTTTCAATAATTAACAAGAATTATTTTCCCATAAAGGGAAGAATAACTTGAAAGGAAATTCAAGAAAATAAAGTAAAGTATTTTATCATGATTTCAGTTGAAAAGATTTAAAACCCTCACCGGTATCGAGACTTAAGTGGAACTGTGAGGATTCCACTCTTCGATCCTATGTTCGCCTGAAAGTAATAACTACTACTGACTTAGAACTAGGTTCTTAGTTCTTAACTAATCTAATTGCACATAATATTGTAACAAATAATTATAGGAGGTACACATTATGTATTGCGTTAAAGATTTCCCGGTAAACCCTAAATTCACCCGTTTTAATTAATAAATTCAGGGTTTATGGAATCTTTAACTAAGCAAATATTTATTAACTATATTATAATTTTAATTGTAAGGTTTGGAATGAAATTCAAGGTTTAATTTGACAATGTAGGTTACCTTTTGAAAAATATTACATAGTTTATTGATTTTTGGAAAATTTGGGAAAATTATTTCTTTAAAAATTCCAAAACTTATTTTATAATTATTTTTGAAATAATTTCGAAATAAAGGGTATTTTGGTTGACCAAAAAGTCAAAATTACTATTAAAAACATTTACTATTCAATTTCATATGAATTAAACACTTTATAACACAAAATCAAATTCATACACACACACACATAACTCACGGCACACACATGCACACACACTCATCCAAGAACATTATGAACATGTTCTTAAGCTCATTTGAATATTCAAAGAGGGTGTGTAACATGTTCTATCACATTCATATTCATAACATAAGATTAGAGCATAATATAGCAAAATATATGTACTTTCTATGGAAAATAATTCTAAATAAATTACTATAGGCATGAATTTAATCAAACAAGATCATAAGCATTTAAATACATAAGCACATTATATCATATCATAATTCATGCATTTAATTAAATAAAATTCCATAATGTACACACATTGTTATTTAAACTAACAATTATGCACATATTTCATAAAATAAATTCCTAAAGCATAATTTAATTAATTCTAGACATGCTACTAATATTATTATACTAAGAACATCATATAAAACATGAAATAATAGAAGAAAACATACCTTGTAGAGAGGGAGAGGGTTGTGGCGTGAGAATGGAGAGGGAGAGAATGATTTTGTGTGTTGAATTGTTAGGTATAAATGAGGCTTAAGGGGGGTATTTATAGGTAGTCATGAGGGGTTTCTAAGCAATAAATGAAAGTTTAAGGGAGATGTGGTTGCCTAAGATTCCAACAAATGCTTGGTAATTAAGTTGGAGATGTGGTTAAATTATTTCATGAACAAATGCTTGGTAATTAACTAGGAAATGTGGAGAAATTATGCTCATTTGTTTAATTCTTCTAGAAGACCATGAGGTCATGGATGATGTCATTTTGATTAAAAATAAATGTAAAAATAATATAAAATTTATTCAAGAGTCGAGAGATAAAATTTTGATGTAGTGAATTAATAATAGAATGAGTGAAAAGTGAGCTTCGTTTTGATTATAAATATGAAATATTTGGAGTTTTTGTTTATAAATTATGAATACTAGAGATGATGAAAATCATAAGAAAATTATATAAACGAAGCTATGATAAAGTTTAGAGTTTGGAAAAATCACTATAATGTAGAGGAAAATTCAAGGATCGTTTTAAGTATAATTTCGACTATTGATTAAAAGCTAATTGTTCTAAAATAAAATGATGATTTCTAAATAGGAAAATATTTATAAATATGCTAGGGGTGAAATCGAGTTTTTGGTAAATGCATGAAAATTCATGAAATAATTTGAGGGTCGTTTTGGTTATAATTTTGAATATCAAAAAGTTGATGAGTAAGGATTTATTGATGATCGAATCATAAGCTAGGGTTTTTGCCGGTTTTTGATACTACGGGAGTTAAGATGAGAATTGTGGTTTACGGAGAGTATCACGATCCTCGAAATAATGTGAGGATTCTTTTGGTTAAAATATTGGGTAGTGAAAGTGTTTCGGAAAATGTAGGAATATTTTTGAGCTGTAGGGGTATTTTCGTAATTTCCAACCTAAAAATGTAGGAATGGGTTTTGAAGTATATGAAGGGGTTTTAGGTGCTAGAAAGGAATGAATACTAGAATTCTAGGATTTTATGAAAAGAGTTTCAAAGTACAAATTAGATGGAGAAAAGAATTAAATTGACGAACATTTAATTAAATTATAACATATAAAAACATACAAGTCACATAAAATGCAATGCATGAAGTGAATTAGTAAGGATCGAGATTATAAACGCTTCCTGAGTTACCATTTACTTACTTTTCTCAACTTGGCCCTGAGTCGGGCTGTTACACTTCTAGCACCTAAAACCCTTTCATATGCTTCAAAACCCATTTCTACAGTTTTAGGTTGGAAATTACGAAAATACCCCTACAGCTCAAAAATATTCCTACGTTCCCCGAAACACTTTCACTACCCAATATTGTAACCAAAAGAATCCTCACATTATTTCGAGGATCGTGATACTCTCCGTGAACCATAATTCCCATCTTAACTCCTGTAGTATCAAACACCGGCGAAAACCCTAGCTTATGATTCGATCATCAATAAATCCTTACTCATCTACTTTTTGATATTCAATATTATAACCAAAACGACCCTTAAATTATTTTATTAATTTTCATGCATTTACCAAAAACTCGATTTCACCATAGCATATTTTATAAATATTTTCCTTTCTAAAAATCACCATTTTATTTTAAACAATTAACTTTTATTCAATATTCGAAACTATACTTAAAACGATCCTTGAATTTTCCTCTACATTATAATGATTTTTTCAAACTCTAAACTTTATCATAGCTTCATTTATATAATTTTCTTATGATTTTCATCATCTTTAATATTAATAGTTTATAAACGAAAAGTCTAAATATTCCACATTTATAATCAAAACAAAGCTTATTTTTCACTCATTCTTTCATTAATTCACTACTTCAAGCTTTTACCTCTCGACTCTTGAATAAATTTTATATCATTTTACATTTATTTTTATTCAAGATGACATCATTCATGACCACATGATCTTCTAGAAGGATTAATTAAATGAATGTAATTTCTCCACATAACTTAGTTAATTACCTAGCATTTGTTTAACATGTAATTTAACCACATCTCCTAATTAATTACCAAGCATTTGTTGAAATATTAGACAACCACATCTCCCTTAAACTTTCATTCAAAGACCCCTCATGACTACCTATAAATACCCCCCTCAAGCCTCATTTATAACTCACAAAATCAACACAAAAATCACTCCATCTCTCTCCCTAACTCACGCCCCAACCCTCTCTCTCTCAACAAGGTATGTTTTCTTCTATTATTTCATGCTTTATATAATGTTCTTAGTATAATAATAATAGTAGCATGTCTAGGATTAATTAAATTATGCTTTAGGAATTTTATTTTATGAAAAATGTGCATAATTGTTAGTTTTAAATACAATGTGTGTACATTATGAAATTTTATTTAATTAAATGCATGAATTATAATATGATATAATGTGAGTATGTATTTAAATGATTATGATCTTGTTTGATTAAATCCATGCCTAGAATAATTTATTTGGAATTATTTTTCATAGAGAATTTATATATTTTGCTATATTATGCTTCAAATCTTATGTTATGAATATGAATATAATCAAGCATGTGTAGAACATTTTATGAATACTTGAAGATTTGAATAAATTCATGTTTAGGAATTTATTTATGAATCATATTTCATGAAAAGTTTATATATTATGCTCATTTATTCTTTAATCTTATGTTATGACTATGAATTTGATCAAGAATGCCTAGAACATCTTATGAATATTCAAGCATGATGAAGAACATGTTCTTGATGTTCTTGAAATATGTGTGTACCGTGTGCTAGTGTGTGTAAGTGTGTGGTTGATTTTAAGTTTAAAAGTATTTAATCCCCTATGTTTAAATAGTAACCGTTTTTCAATAGTAACCTTGACTTTTGACCTTAAATATGAATGTTGACTAATAATATCATGTAGTAATTTCAAGAATTAATATAAAATTAATTTTGGGTTTTTATGAAAGGATTTTTATCTAACAATTTTAAAATCGGGGATTAAATAACGTTTTCAAAATCAGGTTCACTTTTACTAAAAATAAACCTTAAATTTGGATTCATAATTTGAATAAGAATTTCTTGGTTAATTCAGTTGTGTGACTTTGGTATCAGCATGTTTTACAATAATATTTCAATTCTAGATTACCAAATTTACTGTTACCCCTTGTTACAACATGCTTTAATTGTGCTCATTCATGTGTCACATTAGTATAGAAAGAACCTAGTTCTCTAAGTCCGTAGTAGTTCACTACTTTCAGGAACTAGGTCTGGACAGTAGAACCCCGAATACTTTACTTGATTCCGTATCGTAGCAGGTGAGGTTAAAATATTTTCAACTGGGATCATGAGTCTACATATAAAATATTTTATTATTTATCCTAATAAGGATTCAGTCTTATTTTCCCTAATTAAAGTATTATCCCTTCCTGGAAAAATATTTGATACAAGGATATCTATTTTCCTATTATATAAATTAAAATCCTTGTTTAAGTATAAGTTACAAACATATCATACTCAAGTCCATTTTGGTGAAGTAATGATATGATGTAACTCTGTTCTGTATTTAAAATGCAAGATCTGTATTTGTATATGTATCTGTTGGGCCCGGTGGTACGGTAGAACTAATAGCCGGGTGGCAAGGGCCATCGTCTATTACTATACCTGCCGGCAAATCTGATCCTAATGTTGGTTTAACTGGAGGTTAGTTATTCCACATTAAGTGACGGGAAAGGTACGTCCCTCCCTCTGTCTGTATCTGGATCTCGAGGGGTTGCTCCCGACAGATCATGGAGGAAGAAGGCTGGATTGATTCTGTTATTTCTGATTTTATTCTGTTTAAGGAGTAAAGGATGGAGAACGCCTACTTGCAGGGCATTAATACTTTATTATCGTACGGTTCATATTTTCAAGAATATGATACCCAATCCCCTTATTCCCCCTTTTCTCAAAATAAATATGAACCAAATATTTGTATTGATTATTATTTTATTGATTTTCGGTATAATACTATTAATCTATTATTTTATTAATAGTATCAAACTCCAACTTTTATAGTCAAACACTTTTTCAAATATACCTATACGTATATATGTAGTTCCAACTACCCCCTCACTTAGTCACTTTGACTAACCCTCGCACTTTACAACTCATGGTTTCAGGTTTAACGGACGCTTACTAGAAGGTATCTTGAAGCCTAGTGTGTCTTCTTGTTAGCATAATAGTTCAAGGTTCTTTAGAATAAGTTATGCTTCCGAGCTTGTAATTATCTATTTCGGCATGGTCACTACTTTTGATATCTATACTATGTCATTACTGGCTTATTTATTGCATTCCCCTATCATAGTTTTGAAAGTTTTTAAATTATAAAATTTCCGCTGCAGTGTTCTAATACTCTGATATTGTATAGCACTGTCCATTCGCCGGAGTGTTTCTCGGGTGCTAGGTCTCACATCCACTCGGGAGATACTTTGGTGCGGGGTTGTAGTGTATAGGGGCGCTACAACTAAAGTGGTATCAGAGCAACCGGGTTACTCTAGTACCCTAGGTGCTCTTTCTTGAAAATTTTTAAGTCTTTCAAAAATGCAACACTTTAAAATGCTTTATTGCTGCTCCTCTGCATATTCATATCTTAAGTCTTAAGAATTGCTTCAAGATACCAGTAGGGTCGTTAGTGCATCATGCTTATTCCTTGTACATATTATGTGTTCATAACTTCAGTGTTATATTTGAATTTATTACTTTGTGTCAACCTGTGGATCATTATTTAACATCCATCCATTATATTTTCCAATGCGATTGTGATTCTAGCATCATAATGTCACCACCAAGGACCCCACACAATCAGACACCATCGGCCACAACAACTTCCCTAGGAGAACTAGATATAGCGGAGGCCTTTAGACAGTTTATGCAAACGTATGTGCCAGTACCTAATCATGAAAATGAAAGAACTTTGGAAAAGTTCCTTCAGTTGAATCCACCAAAGTTCTTCGGGGAATCCAATGACCTTAAGACAGAAAATTGGATTGCAAGTCTTGAAAAGATATATGAGGCAATAGATATTTACCCCGAGGATCCAAAACGAGTATAATATGCAACCTTCTTATTGGAAGAGGCGGCATTAAGTTGGTGGAAGCATGTCAAGCAGAGATGGTTGGATACCGGAGTTCAAAGTAATTGGATTGAGTTCGTAAGGGAATTTCAGCATAAGTACATTCCTCAAGTAACCAGGGATGCTCTAGAGGCCGAGTTCATGAACTTAGTACAAGGGTATATGTCAGTAGCCGAATACGAGGCCAAGTTTGTTAGGTTAATACAATATGCACCACACATCTTGAGTGACGAGCATCGCAAAACAAAGAGATTTGTTGATGGATTGAAACCGGACCTACGATGGACATTAACTCCTTTTGATATTGATGGATATACCCGGGCTGTGGATAAAGCCCTAAACACTGAGGCAACACACAAGAGTATTCACCTGAATTCAAAACATCAAGACCCAACTAACGATAAACTACCACAAGGAGAGAAACGAGTTGCCAGCCAAATTGCTCATATGCAAAAGAAAAAACCTAGGCATACCCAACAACAATCCTCGCAAGTACCCCTAAAGGTCCAAGATGAAACTATTTGTGACTTTTGTCATAGGCCGCGACATACTGAAGAAAATTGCTGGAAAAAGGCCGGCTTATGTTTGCGATGTGGTAGTGATGAACACCAGATCTGTGAATGCCCAAAGAAAGCCAAACAAGGACAACCAAGGAGAGGAAAAACTATTATCGGAACTTCAAGAAATCTATTAGGAAAAGGCAGGGCCTATGCTGTGGATGGAAATGTGCATCCCAAACCTTTAAGTAATGTGAAGGGTACGGTACATGTTCTTCACACGCCAGTTAAGGTCCTATGACCCTGGCGTCATGCATTCACTCATTGCATTACAATTATGTGCTTATTTATTTTCTGAGTGCCTCTTCTAGTGATTTAGGTCATTATGATATATATAAACACTACCCTTCTGGGCTAGTAAACATTACTACCCCCTAGTTTATGAAGTTATTAAGGACAAAATATGAGATCATCCTAGAAAAGATGAAAGATATTAACAAAATTATTTTATGACAAAATGAGAATCTGAGGACAGATTCTTTTTAAGGGGGGTGGATTGTAACAGCCCTAACCTGGGCCGAGTTGGAAAAGGTAAAGTAAATTTGGTTGAGGAATGAATTAATTATGGCCAAAACCGTAAATGGTTGCAAGGTTGAGCGAGGCTCACGTTTCTAGCAAAATACGGGGGTACAAATGGGCTTAGAAAAATACAAGGCTTGATTCTTTGGTTCCATATCTTCGTTAGGAGTCCGGCATCACCTTCGGAATTCAAATCCGAATTCCCGATCTCCAGATATGGCCTCCGGAATCCGAGGCGCGCTAAAACTGGTTAGGCCCTCAATCCCACAACTAAGGAAATGGTCTCCGACCAATTCGAACAAGTAAAAACGAATAAAACAAATATGTTAAAAAGTTCATGAAACATATAATTCAAGTATTTCATGTAATCACACAGTAGGGAATTAAATTCAAATTAAATAAATTAAATATGGAAGTTAAAACGTAAATTTTAAACAATTAAGGCATAAGTGTCACTTAAACAAATAAATCGACAATTAAATTAAATCACAAGAAAGAATAAAATATCAGAAAAAGCTCTCGTGATGTCATACCTGGCTTACCGAAGAAACAGGGTGTCACAGCCACTACACAAGAAAGAGAGGAAAAAGGGGCTAAAACTGAGATAAGAAAGGAGGAAGAAAAGGGAGACCCGACACTATTCACCTCTTGCACTTTGAAGCTCGTTTCTTTGTCGTTTCTTCTCTAATCGAAGAGGTAAGCATGTTTTCTTGTTCTCCACTTTCTTGTGCATCTTTTAATCCATGATTTGCATAGTTTCATGAAGATTTAAGCATGAAATAGACAGGAGTATGAATAGTAAGTGTTAGAGAATTTTTTTGATGAATTCTTGTGATTCTTTGATGTATTTCTTGGTTTAAAGCTATATATGTGATCTAGATGACTTCTATAATGCATATATGGTGATAAATATTGGCTGCATATTGAACCACCATTGCTATATCTCATGAAACTTGAAGAACATGTGCTTAGGTGTACACTTTTGCTTCCTTACTTGATGCCTGGGAGTAGCTGCTATTTTAGGGCTTGATGTGTGGAGTTTTTGTATATTAAGTGTCGTGATTTGGTGTTGCTTCGATGCTTCATCCCCTCCCCAGATTGTTTACCCTGTTTTGCTTCATTTCTTGCAGGTTCGGACCAGGGGCGCGGCCATGATTACGCCCTGCGTAATTTTGATCACGGTTGTGACACGGCGGCAGATTGGCGACTGGAATGGTGTTGTGGTCCTGACATTTTCTTGCGCGGCCGTGACCCTGTATTTGGGGAGGTTCTAGAGAAATGTCGTGGCAGCGGTGCTTTCTTACGCGGCCGCGAAGGGTGGACAGTTTCGGTGCTGGAATTGCATCGCGACCACGACGAGCTGTTACCTCTTGCTTGTTGTTTCTTACTTCGTGCGTGTGTTGTATAACTCTTTTAGCTTCGTTTATGTTTAATTTATGTTGTTAAGTTGTTGTTCTACATGTTATGGCTTTCGTTGTGAATTTATAACGTGAATTAGGTACTTATATACGTTAAATGATATTCATGCAAATTCATGCATAACTTTTCATGTTTCGTTGATCGTTACTTGATTTAATTACCTTGTTTTCGATTTATATATCTTACTAAATCCATGAATTATGTGATATATTCTTTAATGTGAATTTATTATGTGAATGATGCTATTATACGCAATATATGACATGATATGCCCTATATGCTCTCCTACGTGCATGCATGAATTAGTACTTCATTTATTTGCCTTGTATGATATTTTCTTGCTCCTTTCATGATGTTTATACATTGTTAACATGTTATAGATATGTATGCTCCATGTATGGAATTTATGAATCCGTTTGACGTGAAATGTCCGAGTTATGACTTGATATGAAATGATATGCCTTGATATGACTTAGATGCTACCTTGTTGCATTGCCTTCGCATCACTCGCATACATATGCATTTGTCGACTGTTATATGGTTCATTTTGAGCCTAAGTTTGTCTTGTTCAGAGGAGTATCCCCGTTGGAGACGAGGTCACTACGTAGGCTTTTTTTTAATCCCGTTTCCCCGATTCGTCAGTGTAAGATGAGGTTAGGTTATAGTTAAACCCTAATGTAACGTGCCCACTACGTATGCATGTGAATAATCCAATGTATACGTAACATATGTGCGCTATGAATAAGTATGATTATGCTATAAGTTACAGAATATGGTATGCTAGGTACTAGTATATGTATGTTTGCTATGTTATGAATATGAACGAGTTACGACGTGACACGGAAGGGTAAGTAAAGTACGTATATGATCATGATCATGCTAGGACATGAATATGTTACGGATATGGAAATGTTATGTATATAACATGTAATGAATATGAATATGAATATGAATCCAGTATGCTATCAATATGATTATGAGCACGAATATGAATATGAACCTGCTTTGTATATGATATGGGTACGGATCTTGATATGCTCTTGAATCTTGACTTTTCTTGATCTTGACACGTTTGGGGATCGGTGATCATGGGTAAGGGAGACTCGGGACGCTAGGTATTACTTGTTGCATGATCACCGGGATGTGGGATAGGGGATCCGGGATGGACTTTACCTTATGCACATTTCCCTTTTGCTTGATGATTTGCCTTGTATGTTCGTTTACATTATGTTAGTGTGTTATGTAACAGTTCGTGAAATGGGAGTGGATTCTCAATTACTAAAAAGGGTTGTTTTGGCGTTTGTCCTAACTCTCCTCCCTATATCTATTATCATGTGAGAAAATGATTTAGAATGCAAAAACCACGCCCCGTTTCATGAACTCCCAACTTGCTAGTTTTGGCCCGTTGTGGCAAGTTTGTATACAATCTGTTCAAGTGACATGTAACTTTGACCTTTAGCTTTGATTAAGTTTGTTTAATGCTTCCGCTCTTGTATGTTTGCTTTATACGTTCTCTATTTGACGGTCTAGACCACCTAGCTTAGGTGTGGATTTTGTTTTGTCTCCCGTTCGCTAGTGCTTGGTGCGTGTACGGATTCTCTGTTTCATTACACATCTCGGGCCCTAGTGCTGGGGATGTGGTGCCCACTGCTTGGGGTACTACAATAGTCATCTACAATAGTAAAAAAATAGTGACATCTAGAGTGTGTAGCCTTCTTATAAGGACCCCAGAGATCCAAGTGTATCATTTCAAAAGGCCTAACAGTAGTTATGGAACTAGTAGAAAAGGCAATCTGTGTTGTTTGTCCCTTTGATAAATATCACAAGCATAATTATCAGGTAAATCAACACAGACAGGGAGTTTAATATGTTGTAAAGTAGAAACAAAGGTATGTCATAGTCTTTGGTGCCACAGTTCATACTTATCAGTTTTAGTGGTAAAATAGCTAATGTCCCAAGTATTAAAACATCCCTTATTCAGAGCATTACAAGAGAAATCAGAAAGTTTCAAGGTTTCACAAGCAGTAGTAGGAGTACAGTTAAAATTTTCAGTGTCAAGAATGTAGAGAGAGTTAAGAGCCTTTCCAAAAGCTAGGACCTCCTTAGTTTTTTGGTCCTGCAGAGCACAATAGTCTTTATAGGAAATAATTTTTTTGTTAGTAGAATCAGTAATTTTACTAGCAGAGATCAAGTTAAACTTAAATGTAGGAATATAACGTACATCCTTAAGAATTAATATGATGCCCCGTATTCTCGAAGGGTGTCCTGACGACATTAACAAGTAAGTCTCTACACTTGTGTGTGTTTAATTTAAGAGTTCTTCAATTATGTGATTTAATGTAAATTCAATTTAATATGTGATCATTCGGATTATTCTAAAATTTATGGTTAAATTGATTTTAAATCTATCATGTTACTTAACTTGTTTAATTTCGGTTTACTTGAATTCCTTGAGATTAATTGTCAATCATGTGTTTACGAAGTGTCGTTAAATTGTATGAAAGGTTTTTAAAATTAAATTGAATTAAACTCTAATTGGTAAATCTCTATTTCATGTTAATTTGTAAAATTTATGCGGAGCTTGAATGTTTAGTCGTAACTTTACCGATTTTATTTACGATTATTTGTATGCGATATGTCTCTTTGCTACGCGATAAGGATACCTGGTTGTATATAGCTTGTGTACAAGACACATTTCTCCCAATCTCCTTTCTCTCTCTCTCTCTCTCTCTTCTCTCTCTCTCCTCTCCCACTCTCTCTCCCGCAGGTCACTATGCGCGGCTTCGGTTACGAGCCCATAACTCAATCGTTTCTCGACGGAATTCAACAAACGAATAGTCCATTTCGATTATCTCGGTGAGACGTATGCAAGAGTACCAATTTCACGGCCTAATAACGAACGGCGGTGGATTTATGGTCGGATTTCAGTAGCAGCGGCGGAGCTGTCAGACCGCCGCCACTTCGCCGGCCTTCGCGGAGGTTTCCGGCCATCTCCGTGTTACACGCGCCACATGTCCAGAAAGAGGACTTCCCGGCGCAGCGTCTGACATCGGCGGTGCGGCCATCCGGGCCGCGACGGGGCCGCACGCACCGCCTGAAGCTCGCGGCGGCCGTTAATGTAGCGGCGGGTTTCGCCGCCTTCCGGCGGTGTTTTTCGACGGGGCTTGATGGTTTCCAAGGTTTTTCGACCTCCTGAGTTCATTTCCGGTATCAATTCACAAGATCTTCGTAGTAGGTGGTGGTTCCGGAGACGTGGACGGCGGCAGAATATTCGGCGGCCAACGGGGGCCTTTTCCGGTCATCTTTTGGTCTCGGGCTCTTCACGAAAGTTGTTCGGAACGACGAGAACTAGTATCCTGTGATCACGCGACTCCAGATTTGGCCGATTGGCGGCGGATCGTGGCGGCATAGCGGCGGTGTAACGGCGGCGCTAGCTCCGAGGATTTTTCCGGCGAGCCACCTTAGGGCTTTCGAAGAGCTCATCATGGGTAAGACAATGCCTCTTTCGGATCGTATTTTGGTTCACCGGTTTGGAAGTAATTTGAGTTTGCAGATTTTAAGGTTTTCGTGTTCTTAGATCTGAAATTGGAGGAGATTGACTTGGAATTTCCAGAAATTGATCGAGGATTCGGAACGGGCACTAAGACTTCATTCAAGACTGATTTTTCGGGATTTTTCCGGCGACCTTCGGCGGCGGCCCGGCGGCGGTCCGGCCAAATTCCGGAAGCTACAGTGGTGGCGTTCCGACGGCATTTGGTCAGAATGTTCGTCTCGTTGTGGTGAGTTCAACGCCACTTTTCGTTCGTTAATCGGACACTCGATCTATTTATTACGAATTATTTTGTGTAATAATTCTAAACTTTTATAAATAACTAAGGGGATGTAAGTGTAATATTTATGAAAGTATGAATGTGACTTGAGCTTGTATACCAAACATGTTGTGAAGTTGTAAAGTATGATCTTAAGTGAATTAAATGCACTCTTTATTTGTATCAAGCATGCTATCTACGTACAACAACCTTGTATGTTTATATGATCAAGTTGCTCTTACTTATGCACTTTATAACTCGACATGAACTTGTTGCTTAATTCTAATATTATAATTGAACCCTGTGACATTGGATGATTTAATATGCATTTTGTGAATATATTGACTTCCTAAATTGATTTTGCATCTTTAGATATGGAATTGCATGATGGTTGCTTGTAAATATGATCTTTGTTGAGCATTGATATGCCTTGAATGACCACGACACCTTATCCAAGCACAACATGAACACTTATGCATAACCACGATCATGTTGAGCAAAGCCGTGCGTCTTGTTTGGTTCATATAGAGTCTAAGTCTGGGCTTCTGTATGTCTTGTCACAGAGTTTGGTGGTGCCGGTGGGCCCGAGGTTTAGAGTGTTTGGCCCTTCACACTCTCAGACTCTACTTTCACGAGGTGAGGTTTAGGATTTTGTATAGTTATGCGACCTATGACCTTAATATGCTAATTTCAACCCTTGCATGCGAGTATACCTTACTATAGATATGTATGTGTTGAATATGATATTTTTATGATCTTATGCTTGCACTTCTCCGTGGGCGGGCTATCCCTGCAGCGTGGGAATGTAAGTGCGTGAGTCCTGCGTGGGAGGGCTATCCCTGCAGCGTAGGAATACTTATAAAAACCAGTTTTTGAAGCATATGTAAGCTATTTTGGAAAAACAGTTGTGTTGTGATTATGTAGCGAGATTGCCATGAAAGATTGGCGTATGTGATCCGTTGTGATCTGTTCTGTTGTGATCCATACTGATATGTTCTGTTGTGATCCGTTGTGATCTGTGTGTGGATCTGATCCTGGTGAGCTGCGGGAATGGGTAACCCCAGGACGGTTAGGGCCATCGGGGCATTTATCCATTTCGTAGTTCCATTTGAGATATCTTCACGCGACTCGTGCTGTAGGGAAGGTGTGGTATCTTGAGCCTTCGGCTAAGGCCGGGGAGGACTCTTGTGAGTTCGCTACCCCTTGAGGGTGAGTCTATTTTTAGACGATTTATTCTCGATGGTATGGGGACGGTACATCTCCTCCATCATTGGTGTAGAGGTTGGATTGATTTTGATTTATGTTATGAGGAGTTGAGGTTGGAAGCTCGTACTCGCCGAGCAGTTGATTATGTTATGTTATGGAATTATGAATCGGGATAGAGTCTTTCTGGAAAATGATTTCCAAACTTATATTTATATCTATTTGGGTATATTTCGAAATGTTTTGGTATGCAACACCTATCCCCAGTTCATGAGTCCATCATTTTATTCTGTGCAGTGCTCTGTATATATATATTGTGGGTGTGCGTTAGCCCCCTCACTCAGTCAGTTGACTGACACCTCATTTTATCTTTTAGTTGCAGGTTTCTTTTGGCTTGAGCTAGGCGGTTGTGAGTCTTCTGGGTCACACTTGTCGGTTTAGTTGGTGTTAAGATGCATTTGTCACATACTCTATTTATGTTATGTATTCTTATTTCGCTTTTGGAGATTATGTTTTATGCTCTACTTAGACTTAAACCCGTGTGGGGTTAGTATGCTAGCATTTGGATGTAATTAGCTATTCTGCTGATACTTGTATTGATTTATTACATTGCGATGATTCGAGATTCGGGACTAGGTATCTATGCTAGTTGAACCCGTCACCTGTTTTATACGTTGATATTCGGGACTAGGTATCTATGCTAGTTGAACCCGTCACTTATTTTGTACGTTGATTTAATTGCTTCCGCTATCTGATGATAATTGTTTAAATTGCTTCCGCGCTCTGAGTCTGTCGAGTTAGATCCGCCTAGCCTAGTGTGTGAGTTAGTCTCCCGTTCGCTTTGATTCGAATTCGGGAATGGACTTTCCATTTCGTGACCGAGTCTGGGTCTTAGTGCGGGGGATGTGGCATCCTCCGTTTGGGGTGTTACATCCTTAAGTGGTATCAGAGCTCTAGGTTGCAAAACCGAGCTCTTGAGTCGTGTTGAGTCTGTCTAGGTCGTACGGCATAGGAATAACTGCGCATTGCATTTGTTTGACTTGATATTTTGACCCTTCGGCATGAATTGTTTCGTAATTATATGATTGTGTGCACCTCTTTTACTTTGATTATGCAACATCTTATTTTATGTGCCTTATAAATTACAACTAATTATTGCATTTACGTGATATACTCGTTACATTTCATTTGCATCCTAATCCGCATGCATCTCATTTAGTGTTTAAATTTCAGGGTGCCCTATGAGTCAACACTAAGATTTCCCTCCGTCAACACCTCCTATTGGTACTACAACGGAAACATACCATAATTCGAAGATGAAAGGATTCTTTACCAAGATCAATGTTCATGAAAAGGTTCAGAGTTGCAGGAATGAGATTTGCTATATTGACTTACTATCTTAAAGTCAATTGAAAGATGAAGTTTGACGAATTTTAACCTTGAGGATTCGTTCATCCGAAAGTAGTCACCTTGTTGAAGAAATGAGTCAATGGAGGAGAGTCTGATCAAGTAGAACCGTTTTGAAGGAGTTTGATGAGCTCTCGCCTTGATGATTCGTTTATTTGGAAGTAGTCACCTTGTTGATGGAAACGAGTTAATGTAGAAGAATCCGATCAAATAAGATCCAATCAAGTTCAAGGGATGTGGATAGGTAATCATGTTACTTAAGCAACGAGCTACAAACCATCGGTGAGTGTTGAAGGTTTTGGTGCCGTTTAGAGTTAGCGAACGACAAGACAAGATTGGTTGTTAGCTCTTTGGGTGTTTCTTCAAGATGAGATGGAAGACACTATTGAGGTGGGAATAGAACACATAGATGCCGAAAGACTTTATCCAAGTTCAGGATCATATACCATGGATTGCTTTGGGAAGTGCTTAGCACCACGATCACTCAACGAAACTCTGAGGTACATATCTAATTGACAAACGAACCATGAACAACTCATTGAAGATGAGCAGACTAAGATTTAACACATAAATGAGAAATTCTTGGGAGAAACTGAGGATGATTCTAGTTGAGCAAGGATTACGGTCTAGTAAGAGGTTTGGTGATAAACAAGCGTTGCTGAGTTACCACTTTACGAAAAGACTCAAGACAAAGAGGTTCAGATGACGAGGGTTGTATCATTGTCAGCTTAAACAACTCCTACTACTTCATCTCGACTTTCTTGTCAAGATTTTTACACTTTGGTTAACGGTACGCCAAGTATTCATGGCATTTGCATACATGCATCGTTTAAATACTCTTACCTTGTTTTGCTTGATGTGGGTGATGACTATTGTTGTTTTAATTGTGATAACTTGGATACCTGATCTAGTAATTGTAACTTGAACTTTCTACTCGTTATGAACCGTTGCTGAGATGATGAATGTAACGCCCCAGTTTTTCAGTAATAATAATGTGGCGTATTTGTTTATAAATTGCGTAAATTAATTATTTAATTATATGACTAATCGTTTATAAATGTTCATATTTGATTTAAACTATAAACTATTGTTACTTTAATTTAATTCATTTTATTCTACTTTGATATTTAGTGTTTAATTTCTTAATTAAGGTTTCATGTTACCTTAACTGTTTCGGTAATTCTGTTAATTAATTTCAATATGTTATGAGTTGGCTCTAAATTCATTTAATATGGAATTTAAGTTTTAGTAATTCCTTTATAACCTTATGAATTCGTTCATGCGCATGAGTGTTCTATTTGTGCTTTGTCCATATATGTATTGATACCGAAATGTCGTGAAAATTTAATATGTTGTAAATATGTGTGTTATGAACATGCCTGTATGCTCGGTTTATGTTTTCGGATTCGTTTGACGTGTTTATGAATTTAATTTTGATTGTGGAACCAAGTCGGGGGCTAACGAGCAATTAGCGCACCCTTGGTTCCGTGCGTGATATCTTGAGCTCGGGAATTCGGATTCGAATTCCGTCAACTCCGTTGCCTTCGTATCGACGATTCGGAGACAATGGAACAAGCCTCACACCTTTTTGAAATCATTAAGACCTCCGAAATTCAACCGTAACGAGCAACCCGTGCAAGAAGAGCTTCTTTGGTTGACTAGTCTCCTTGGTGGGACCCTTCTTACTTAACCAAACCTAACCAAGGATTAACCATGACTTATCTACCTAGAGTTAAGCCCTTTCTCTTCCCTTTTAGCTCTGAAAACCGAACCAAACATCTCCTCTCATTGCTGCAACTGATCGATATGGAGGAAGAGAAGAAAGGAGAGAAAACCCTAAGCCATTCTTGAGATTTTGAGCTCAAATCACTTCCTTCTTTCATCAAATCTTCAAGGTATGAATATTTATGTCTTCTATACTCTATTATGCTTGATTTCATCTATTTAAAACATGATTTGGATCAGATTTGGTTAGGGTTTGAATGTTGGGTTTTGTATGAACTTTTGGGGATTTTTGCTCTAGTGACCTATTTGCTTGTGTAGCTGATTTCCTTGCTTATAAATGATTATATGAACTTGTTTCTTGACCCATTTCTTTCCTAACTGATAGTATATGATATTAGGAGGATTTTATCTCTTGACCCTTTTGTGAAATTATGAGATATGGAACTCCAAACTTGATGATCAAATTGATTCCCCTGTTTTTCGAACTGCTGTGTGAAATTTTGTGTTGTTGCATGATCAAATGGTCTCCATTTCGTGTGAAATTGCTTGGAGTTGATGTACACTCATTGTTATATATGTTAGCATTCATGTTTTAAGTATTTGGATCCATTTGAAGCCTCAAAACCGAAATACATGGCCTGTTCTTATGCATGATTCATGACAGACTTGTTGCTGTTGTGTTTGGTAAGTTGATGGTCATCCTAATGTGCTTTAAATTGTACCATTTTGCATATATATGATGTGTATAAGTTGTTTAGTATGTTAGCATGCATTCCCCAAAGTTTCAGATCCAAATTCAAGCCCTAAGTACTTGATCAAGGCATGATAGAATCATTAGGGTTCATATGTGCGATTTTGGCGACCCAGTTTTGTTGCATGGATTCGATGGTCTTAACGTGTGATTTAGCCTTTGCACTCTAAATGACAAATGTTCATAACATGCCAAATATGTTGTATATTAAGTTTCAGAGTATTTGGAGTTCATTTGGTATGCCTTTGGATTGAGTTTGTTTGGGTTCAGTTTTGCCGGAAAATTTTTAAGTGTGAATAAGTTCTGTACCGTGACACCCCCGTGTCTCATTTACTCATAAGAGTGAGACACGGGCGTGTCACACCATCTGGGAAGCTCTGTACTGAGCCACGCCCGTGGCTCAGTTTGGCTAAGGAAGGTGACACCCCCGTGTCCCTTCCCCTGTGCAGTCCGTGTTGCTTCCTTTTCGGTTTTTGATTTGTTTCACCTCCTTAATGATTTTATCTCCTTTTGTGTTGAACTATGAACTTGTTTTGCTATATGTTAGGAGTAATATGGTGTAATTTCATGGCTTTTGGATGTGTTATAGGCATGCTTTTTCTTAATGCCGTTTATGTGTGTTTATATGTCGCTTATGAATCGCATCACTTATTTTCTATATCATATGACTTCTTCTTATTGTCAAACCTTGGATATATGCTATGTTATATAATATGAAGTATGTGGTAGCATTATGGAAGAGCTTGAACATGTTCTATGCTCCTATTTGAGTTCTTGAAATAAATTGATTGGGAATATGAATTGAATGATATGAATGAATGAGTGAATGAATTGGTTATATGATTTTCATGACTTAAAATGATCTTTATGCCTTCATATCATGCTTGTACATTGCCGTGGGTCATATACGGTTCATTAAGAGTCTTGAGTCTCACGAACACGTCTTGTGGTCTTTTGTACAGTTTGTCTCCAGGGTGGAGAGCTTTTGATCGTTCAGGCACTTGGTGCTCGATCCTTGTTTCTTCACGGTTAAGGTGAGGGTGGTTTTCGTTTTAGCTATGTAACAAACCCTACAACCCTTATGTGAAAAGCTTTGGCCAAAAACCTTATGATTATATATATATGGTTTTCAAATGAAGTTATCGAGTAAATTCTTCTGAGTTATATGTATGAGCGTACATAAGCTTAAAAATGGTTTTGTAATGAGGCTATGCTCCAAACCGTGTGTCTTCATGCTAGCAAAGGATTAGGATGACACGGAGAGGTACGTATATAGCATATGCCGAGTTACACGGTAAGGTATGATTTCTTATAGTATGTATCATATGTATGTATGGATATGTTTTGGCGAGATTATGCGAATATGATATGTTCACGGGCCCCGGGACTTAGTATATGTGGCTAACCGAGGAAGCAAGGGCTGACGGGGATCCCATATACTAGTCCCAACCAAACTACGGTGATACCGGCCCTCGCTAGGAGGTTTAGCGGGGAATGGGAGCTGAGTGCCCTTGGGGGAGTCATGAAACCCCATTGGCCTATGATTGAGGTGGTTGGGTCTTGCAAGCCCGTCCACCACCCGGAGGAAGAAGGTTGGTTATGATATGATTATGCACCGTGCGGGAATGCCGGGATCCGGATCGCCCAAACGAATATGTTTATGATATGATTTATGGTCTGTGTGTATTATGATATATTGCCTGATCGCCTAATCAATATATTACTGATATTTATGTACACTGTCGGAGTTTGGATGGAGGTTGTGCACGCTCACTCGCCGAGCCTTATATTTATGTATGATTTATGAATGGAATGAATTTAATATGAATTAGTCGTAAAAGTCGAGCATTGTTTATCTATTTTCTTGTCCTTTTTGGGAACTAAATTCAAAGAAAACCTTGCTCGGGATTTATGACTTGCATGTGCATGTTTTATATATATGTATCGCTCCTGCTCACTCAGTCTTCTAGAGACTGACCCCTCTCCCTCCCCACTCTTTTAGTGTGCAGGTTTGATCTTTGGAGTTTCGGGCTAGGCGGAGGTGTTTGAAGTCTTTAAGTGGTCGAGTTAGTTAGGAGAGTCCCTGCACTCATTTATGTATTGGAATTATGTATGATTCATTCTATTATATCATGAACTTGAATATTTATATAATTGTTATTGAACTGACATTACTGGGTTTTGCTATGATTTAAAAGAGGCCTGAAGAGCCCAAATTCTACTTATAGTTGGTATGATTGAACTTTGGCTTTGCTGCATTATATTTTGTGGATTGGTAATCATTGCAGGGTCTAGCTCCGCCTGGCTTAGGAAGGTTTTTATGTTTGTCTCCCGTTCGCTAGGGTTTGATACGGGTGCGGATTTACTGTTTCGTTACTCGTGTTGAGCCTTAGTGCGGGGGATGTGGCGCCTCACGTGCGGGGTGCTACAATGAATGAGTTATGTACTTATGTGAACTATTCATGCCTATGTGATTTAAAACTCTCTTGATTGCCCACTAACTTCTCATATAACATACATACATACTGTAACCCTGTTTTATAGGGATTCCATCGCGATATCCCCCTTGAGTTGAGGTATGAGCGTTGAATCTATACTCAAAGGACACCGATATCAGTTGTATAAGGTACACCAAACATGTATCGCATACTTTTCGTCAAGTGTTACTATGATGTGTGTATGTATGAATAACTAATCAGTGGATTTATGTGTAAGAGAGACCTTAGGTTCCCTCTTTTTACGTGTTGGAGAGATGTAGGATTCTCTCTATTTATGTGGTAGAAAGATGCTGGATTCTTTCTAAGTTTTGTACACGAGAGATGTTAGATTCTCTTGTACTTAGATATTCAGGGATGCTGGATTCTCTTGAATCTAGGGGTTTGAGGAATGCTGGATTTTCTCAAACTAGAATGTTGGGAGATGTTGGAATCTGCCCGACTTAGGTTGAGAGACGGGGTTCTCTCAATTATGTGCTTGAGAGACGGGGTTCTCTCTTTTATATGTGCTCGAGAGACGGGGTTCTCTCTCTTGTGGGTGCTGAGGGATGGGGCTCTCTCCCTTACGAGTTGAGAGATGGGATTCTCTCTTGTTTGTTGTGGTTGCGTTACGCGTTGATCTGACTGCGGGCAGCAAGTGGTGCATCTGAGACGACATCGAGGTTGGGCGCAGTTGCAGCTATCCGATCATGGGAATGACTGACCGAGTTCGAAACAACTAACGGATCAAGTACTCGCACGGACCTCGACGATAACAAGACATCCTAAAGGAGGTTCGGTGTAGATGACAGGAGTAAGCCTCACCATTATGGCTATGATCTTACGCGAGTTCTGGAGAAGGGTTGGAGCACTACAACTCGAGGATCTACATTTTAGCAGTGGAACCTGGGGACCAGGTTCTCTTAAGGGGGGAAGGTTGTGACGCCCCGTATTCTCGAAGGGTGTCCTGACGACATTAACAAGTAAGTCTCTACACTTGTGTGTGTTTAATTTAAGAGTTCTTGAATTATGTGATTTAATGTAAATTCAATTTAATATGTGATCATTCGGATTATTCTAAAATTTATGGTTAAGTTGATTTTAAATCCATCATGTTACTTAACTTGTTTAATTTCGGTTTACTTGAATTCCTTGAGATTAATTGTCAATCATGTGTTTACGAAGTGTCGTTAAATTGTATGAAAGGTTTTTAAAATTAAATTGAATTAAACTCTAATTGGTAAATCTCTATTTCATGTTAATTTGTAAAATTTATGCGGAGCTTGAATGTTTAGTCGTAACTTTACCGATTTTATTTACGATTATTTGTACGCGATATGTCTCTTTGCTACGCGATAAGGATACCCAGTTGTATATAGCTTGTGTACAAGACACATTTCTCCCAATCTCCTTTCTCTCTCTCTCTCTCTCTCTTCTCTCTCTCTCCTCTCCCACTCTCTCTCCCGCGGGTCATTATACGCGGCTTCGGTTACGAGCCCATAACTCGATCGTTTCTCGACGGAATTCAACAAACGAATAGTCTATTTCTATTATCTTGGTGAGACATATGCAAGAGTACCAATTTCACGGCCTAACGACGAACGGTGGTGGAGTTATGGTCAGATTTCAGTAGCAGCAGCGGAGCTGTCAGACCGCCGCCACTTCGCCGGCCTTCGCGGCGGTTTCCGGCCATCTCCTTGTTACACACGCCACATGTCCAGAAAGAGGACTTCCCAGCGCAGCGTCTGACGTCGCGGCGTGGCCATCCGGGCCGCGACGGCGCCGCACGCGCCGCCTGAAGTTTGTGGCGGTGGCGGCCGTTACTGTAGTTGCAGGTTTCGCCGCCTTCCGGGAGTGTTTTTCAACGGGGCTTCATGGTTTCCAAGGTTTTTCGACCTCCTGAGTTCATTTCCGGCATCAATTCACAAGATCTTGGCCGTAGGTGGTGGTTCCGGAGACGTGGACGGCGGCAGAATATATTCGGCGACGAACGGGGGCCTTTTCCGGCCATCTTTTGGCCTCGGGCTCTTCACGAAAGTTGTTCGGAACGACGAGAACTAGTATCCTGTGATCACGCGACTCCAGATTTGGCCGATTGGCGGCGGATCGCGGCGGTGTAACGGCGGCGCTAGCTCCGAGGATTTTTCCGGCGAGCCACCTTAGGGCTTTCGAAGAGCTCGTCATGGGTAAGACAACGCCTCTTTCGGATCGTATTTTGGTTCACCGGTTTGGAAGTAATTTGAGTTTGAAGATTTTAAGGTTTTCGTGTTCTTAGATCTGAAATTGGAGGTGATTGACTTGGAATTTCCAGAAATTGATCGAGGATTCGGAACGGGCACTAAGACTTCATTCAGGACTGATTTTTCGGGATTTTTCCGGTGACCTTCGACGGCGGTCCGGCCAAATTCCGGAAGCTACAGTGGTGGCGTTCCGGCGGCATTTGGTCAGAATGTTCGTCTCATTGTGGTGAGTTCAACGCCACTTTCCGTTCGTTAATCGGACACTCGATCTATTTATTACGAATTATTTTATGTAATAATTCTAAACTTTTATAAATAACTAAGGGGATGTAAGTGTAATATTTATGAAACTATGAATGTGACTTGAGCTTGTATACCAAACATGTTGTGAAGTTGTAAAGTATGATCTTAAGTGAATTAAATGAACTCTTTATTTGTATCAAGCATGCCATCTACGTACAACAACCTTGTATGTTTATATGATCAAGTTGCTCTTACTTATGCACTTTATAACTCGACATGAACTTGATGCTTAATTCTAATATTATAATTGAACCCTGTGACATTGGATGATTTAATATGCATTTTGTGAATACATTGACTTCCTAAATTGATTTTGCATCTTTAGATATGGAATTGCATGATGGTTGCTTGTAAATATGATCTTTGTTGAGCATTGATATACCTTGAATGACCACGACACCTTATCCAAGCACAACATGAACACTTATGCATAACCACGATCATGTTGAGCAACGCCGTGCATCTTGTTTGGTTCATATAGAGTCTAAGTCTGGGCTTCTGTATGTCTTGTCACAGAGTTTGGTGGTGCCGGTGGGCCCGAGGTTTAGAGTGTTTGGCCCTTCACACTCTCAGACTCTACTTTCACGAGGTGAGGCTTAGGATTTTGTATAGTTATGCGACCTATGGCCTTAATATGCTAATTTCAACCCTTGCATGCGAGTATACCTTACTATAGATATGTATGTGTTGAATATGATATTTTTATGATCTTATGCTTGCACTTCTCCGTGGGCGGGCTATCCCTGCAGCATGGGAATGTAAGTGCGTGAGTCCTGCGTGGGCGGGCTATCCCTGCAGCGTAGGAATACTTATAAAAACTAGTTTTTGAAGCATATGTAAGCTATTTTGGAAAAACAGTTGTGTTGTGATTATGTAGCGAGATTGCCATGAAAGATTGGCGTATGTGATCTGTTCTGTTGTGATCCGTAGTGATCTGTTCTGTTGTGATCCGTTGTGATCTGTGTGTGGATCTGATCCTGGTGAGCTGCGGGAATGGGTACCCCCGGGTCGGTTAGGGCCGTCGGGGCATTTATCCATTTCATAGTTCCATTTGAGATATCTTCACGCGACTCGTGCTGTAGGGAAGGTGTGGTATCTTGAGCCTTCGGCTAAGGCCGGGGAGGACTCTTGTGGGTTTGCTACCCCTTGAGGGTGAGTCTATTTTTAGACGGTTTATTCTCGATGGTATGGGGACGGTACATCTCCTCCATCATTGGTGTAGAGGTTGGATTGATTTTGATTTATGTTATGAGGAGTTGAGGTTGGAAGCTCGTACTCGCCGAGCAGTTGATTATGTTATGTTATGGAATTATGAATCGGGATAGAGTCTTTCTGGAAAATGATTTCCAAACTTATATCTATATCTATTTGGGTATATTTCGAAATGTTTTGGTATGCAACACCTATCCCCGGTTCATGAGTCCATCATTTTATTCTGTGCAGTGCTCTGTATATATATATTGTGGGTGTGCGTTAGCCCCCTCACTCAGTCAGTTGACTGACACCTCATTTTATCTTTTAGTTGCAGGTTTCTTTTGGCTTGAGTTAGGCGGATGTGAGTCTTCTGGGTCACACTTGTCGGTTTAGTTGGTGTTAAGATGCATTTGTCACATACTCTATTTATGTTATGTATTCTTATTTCGCTTTTGGAGATTATGTTTTATGCTCTACTTAGACTTAAACCCGTGTGGGGTTAGTATGCTAGCCTTTGGATGTAATTAGCTATTCTGCTGATACTTGTATTGATTTATTACATTGCGATGATTCGAGATTCGGGACTAGGTATCTATGCTAGTTGAACCCGTCACTTATTTTGTACGTTGATTTAATTGCTTCCGCTATCTGATGATAATTGTTTAAATTGCTTCCGCGCTCTGAGTCTGTCGAGTTAGATCCACCTAGCCTAGTATGTGAGTTGGTCTCCCGTTCGCTTTGATTCGAATTCGGGCATGGACTTTCCATTTCGTGACCGGGTCTGGGTCTTAGTGCGGGGGATGTGGCATCTTCCGTTTAGGGTGTTACAATTAATTTGTCGGATAATTGAACAGATCCAATAAGTTGCACATAATGAGAAGTACCATTAGGTACGAAAATAGGGACACAATTTTTAGGTATAGAAAGGTTATTAAACATGCCAAGTTTAATGCAAATATAACTAGTGGCACCTGTGTCAATTAACCACTGATATTCAGTGATTTTATTAGAGCATGTTACGACAGATTGTAACATCATACCTGAAAATTCTGAAGTGAAATGGACTTACTCACTGCTCCTAGCAACATTGTCCTTGAAATACTTAAGCATTTCCTAGCTAACCAATTCAGAGAAATTTCCTTTGTACTGGTGCAAAGAGGAACTAGGAAATCATGAGAAAAATCCAATGGAGAATCAACCATTACACTGGCCATGTTCTTGTACGGTTTCCTTATGTTGTTGTCTCGACTGTTCTTTTTTTTTTCTAGTCTTGTTACGTATCAGTCCCAGTACAGCAGTAATTTTGAAACAACTTTCATTGTTGTGTGTGTTCTTTTTGCAAATCTCACACCATCTTCCCCCCTTATCCCTCTTCTTACCAGTACCTTTGCCCATAGGGCTAATTCTGTTAGTATTAGCAGTCCTAGCAAGCATAACAGAACACTCACCAGTTTCATTAAAGGCTATATGAGCATCCCTTTGCGCCTCCATGTAAGAAATTATAGAGTAGGCCTTATTAACAGTAGGCAAAGGTTCCATTATGAGAATTTAATTTCTAACAGAGTAGTAAGTATCATTTAAGCCCATCAAAAACTGCATTAACATGTCAGATGACTAGGAGTCACTCATATACTTAAGAAGAGCACAAGTATGACCAGAAGCACAAGCAGGAACCTCATTCAACGACACTAGTTCATCCCACAGAGTTCTCGATATAATAATATAAGAGGCGAGAGACTGACTTATGGAACTTAAGTCACATTTCAACCGATAAATAAATGGTCCATTCGATTGACTGTACTTCTGATCTAGATCCTCCCGCAACTCTCACGCCGTGTCAGCATAGAGAAATCCTTGGACAATGCTATCATCAATGGCGTTCAGGATCCAAGCCTTAACCGTACTGTTAACCTTTTCCCATATCTTGTAGCTTGGGTCAGTGAACAACAGAGGCTCAGTGCTACCATCAACAAACTCCAATTTCATCTTTGACTCGAGTGCAATTTGCATCGTGCGACGCTAAATCAGGTAGTTCTTCCCATTCATGCGCATGGTCACCACAGGTAACAGAGACGACTCACCAGTAGAAATTACGAGCGACTCATCCTGAGAATGTCCGATTGTGACAGGCTGTTTCTTCTTGTCGTCAATCGGTAAAGGAGGCGGAGGCAGACTCACCATTGTTCCAGAGAAAAAAAATTGAAATGTCAACCAGATCAGGAAGAACAATGGCGGATTTTTTTTTCTTTATATATATATATATATATATTATATGTTTTTAAATTTATAATTTTGAAAACAAGTTATTTGACCAAAAAAGGAAAAAATTATATTGGCCCCTTAAATTTTGAAATTGTATATAAAACTAAAAAGTCCATAGCCCAAAAGTAAAAATAAAAATATATTTAATGATACCCTAAATATTAAACGCTATAAATAATACATTTTCTAGTTTTCTTCAATTTCAAAAGTTATTATTAGAGATGGAAAAATATTTTGTAGTTTTCTTTAATTTCAAAAGTCATTATTAGACATGGAAAAGTAATTTAAAAGAAATCATATATCGTCTAGTTTATTTGCTTGTCAAGTTATCTCTGATTTTGCTTGTGTCTATTGCAATGGTTGAAAGGAATATTTTTAGAGATAAAAATTGTACAACATCGGCTACGAAACTTTATTGGTGATAAGTTTATGAATGACTATTTAGTTACATATATTGAGAAGAATGTGTTCAATACAATCAGTAATGATCAAATTATGATGTGTTTCCAAAATATGAAAAACTATAGAGTACAATTGTAAAATATTTGTATTTTAAATAAATTATTCTTTTTTCATATTTTTTTTTATTATGGGTTAAATTTTTTTTATTTTTTATTTTGTTCCCACTCTCTACTAATCTTGGAGTCGCCCCTGAGGAAGAAGAAGAACCGTAAAAGTCCTTCGGAATGAAGGATTAACACTAAGATTGAGAGTATTGAGGCAGGATCAGGAGGATCGACCTGCGCTCGATACCATATAGAAAGATGTAACATAAGGGTTTATAGAGAGAGAAACAAGCGGAAGAAGAAGAAGATTTGATATTATTCTATTGTAGAAAATAAAGGTATAAGCGTGTAACGGTGACAAACCGTAACAAAGACGTTAGAAACAAAATTAAGAGAAAAACTAAAAGAAGTAAAACACGTATTAATATACAACTCAAAAGTCAAAAGTCGAATAGTGTATATATTACGAGTCCTCAAAAACTCATTCTTCTTAATGCATGAAACTGACTTTGCAACTATAGACCTGTAGATAAGGCAATTAAAGGGGATAAATGAGATTATGAGAAAGGACAGGCTGAAATTTAATGTTTTTTACCCCTTAATATATGATTTTTAAAAAAAAAAAAAAGGGTCCAATTAATCGGTGATATATCAACATAACAAGAATAATATCAGTTAGCCTTAGGGCCAATTTTGGATTAAATGCTATCGTCATTAATCCTCATTTCTTGTAATTATTATTTTTTATTAATTGTGATCTCACATAAGGTTTTTTCTGTAATTGACTCACATAATGTTAGCGTTTACAAGTTTCTTTCTTTCTTTCTTTCTTTGTTATTATAAGGCATCCAAGCAATTATATCGTTACTCGTGTGATCTGAAATGTGTTTTAATTTGGACTTATTTTTATGACATTAATAAATGAGTCCAAGTCATATTTGAATTATGTGATTGTTTCTAATAAAGCACGAATTTTTATTTTTTGAGGACTTTTTTATACATAATAATGGAATATCTTAAAAACATTTTCTCTACTTTTCTTTATTTTACCTTTTACATGAAGGCGTTGTTCTTTTTTTTTAAAAAAAATTATATATAATTGATAATTTCATTTGGCGTTTTAATTTATTGTGGATTGTTATTCAAATTAAATTGGGTCTTGCTGGCTATATAATTGATAGTTTCATTTGGAATTTTAATTTATTGTGAATTGTTATTCAAATTGGGTCTTGTTGGTTAAATTATTGGCCTGATAATTAATTGTTAATCCATATTATGATGATGGCGAAAAATAAATCACAAATCTACGGACGATAATAGTTTCAAATCTCCAATCAACCGTTAATGTAAAAGGTGGAGGCGACACTATTAGTATTTATGTGGATTTAAGCAACCCCACTAAAAAGACAATATTAGTTATATATATGGATTTTTAAAATTATGAGTTTAAAAATATACTTTTTCACCTTAAAAAATAAGAAATTAGATTGATCCTTAAATTTTAAAATAGTGGATAAAATTAAAACTAATTCATAGCCCAAAATAATAAATAAATAAATAAATAAAAGTCTATTAAGTGATGTCTTAATATTTTAACTTCATTGACCGACAATCCTGATTTTGCCATTTGGTAACGGGTTCCTTAGACGTGCCAAAATAACACAAAACATTAAATACCAGACGAGAATTGTTTTCTCTCCCGGTTAATTAATTATTACAATTGAACAAAACCCAATTGGCAGTCCTGAATTTCGTGAGAGAAACCCTCCAAATATTGTCATACATATTTGTAATTTACTGTCACGAGATGGCGGATATAAATGTAGTATGGAATTGTCTTTTGTGAATAATAATACTGTGTGAGGAAGGAACGTCTCTTCTTCAGGATGTCTTGTTCGATGTAGTACATTCTATCTTTACAACTTTACCTGACGTATTACCACTTACCAAAAAATGGACTAAACATAGACTTGTATATATGTCAATGTATCATTTCGAACGAGAATATTGTACGTAAAATGAGACAGCAAAAAGATTGGATGTGTGCATGAGATGTCACTAAAGTATCCGTTATGTTTAGTAAACATAATTTATAAAAATTTTACCAAAAAATGTATAAATAATTTGTAAGATACAACAATGTAGATTCGTTATGTTGCAATAGGCATGCATATTATTTACAAGTGACGGGGTCTCATCTAAACAACACTTGGCTAGCTGCAGACAGGAGAGATGGAAGACTGTTTCAGGAATTCACTTGATACGTGAACTCAATAAGGAGTCCTAACAACGCAAATCATAAAAGGAAACCAAAGCTTGTACCACATGGTAAAGTGATAGGGGAAATCCCAAGAGAATATGAGATAAAGATCAAATCAAATTATATAATGAGGAAAACTAGCAAACAAACAGATTTAAGCCCTAATAGAATTCTATCTTATATAAATAAGTGAAGGATAAATAATGTGGGCAGAGAAAAAAGATCATTGACAGAAAAAGAGAGAATTGTTTCGGAAAATATGCATCAACGATTAAGGTATATTAATTCCAAACCCAAATTTTGTTTTATGTAGAAAGAATGTAGAGCTAGTAAACGATGAAATTGAAGAGAAAATCTGAATTGTGAAGTCTTATGTTAATCTTATGCTTTATTTGATGGTTGTAACGGAGTAGAATCTAGTATAATTCACTCACATGTTTGTTTAATTTCATATTTTACTCTGGTTACGTGCATTGGTTAAAAATTAGTGATATGATTTTATTTATTTATTTTTATATCACAATTATTTCTCTCTTCTAAAATTTTAACTTCTATTAATTACTTGGAGAACATTATTAAAATCGTCTAGTAAAGTGAGCCACTTTTAGTTTTGGTCCCAACGGTTACCAATGTCTCACTTTTGGTCCCATAAAGTGACATTTTTCTTAAATTAGGTCTCATTGACCATTTTCCCTCCAAAATAAACGTTTAACCATTAAAATAAACGTTTGAACGTTTAAAAAATTGCTACTAAGCTCTTTTTATTTGTTTATATTTCCAAACCTACCCCAAACTATTCAAATTCAATATTTTCACCCCAAACTATTATATATATGTATTATATATATTATATACACGTATTATTATATAGTATGTAGTATCATCTATCATATTATATATATATATATATATATATATATATATATATATATATATGCAAATTAAATTTATAATTTAAATAATTTAGGGTTACATTGTGACACCCCGTCTCTCCGACAAACCAGGTATGACGTCATGAGAGAGTTTAATTCTTTATTTTTGTGATTTATGTGTATTCGCATGCCCTAAGTGTCAATTTGTATTTTATTTTAATTATGTGCGCTTTAGAATTTAATTAAATTTACTTGGACTCAATCGTCCAATATTTGTAAATTAGGGACCTAATTGTAATTAGGATGTTTTAGCCTTCGTGGCTACTTTGAGCTCGGGAATTCGAATTCGAATCCCAACCTTATCATTGAGTTCGTTTTGATGATTCGGACTCGATGAATTAACCTTTTATTTTCTAAAGTCGTTTGATCGCCTTACCGTTTTAAAATCTGATCCGAATGGACTGGATACCGTTTGACCCTACCCGTTTCAGCTTAAAGGCTGAAATATCACCCTCTCTCTCTCCACTTTGATCGATCAAGCAAGAAGGAAAGAAAGAAGAGAAGAAAGCTCCCCCCCCCCCCCCAACAAAATGGCCATTCAAGCTCTAGGCTCGAGCTTGCTTCATCCGACCACCTAATCGATGATTCAAGGTAAGATTTGTATTCATCTCGTTACGTGCTTCATTTCTATGTACCTTTTGTAGTGTGATTACGTGTCTAAGTGGGTTTTGGGGAGACGATAAATAGTGCTAGGTTGGGGATTTCGGGTGTTTGAGCTCGTTTCGGGAGCTCTAACTTGTAATTATGTGATCTACGTGTTATACTTGCTTCGTGTTGTGAATTTCGATGTGTTTTGGGGTGGTTTGCTTCGGTTTTGGGGGTGTTGGGCATTATCTCGACGCCATGGCTGCTTCTTGTGCACGAACCAGGCGGGAATGGCTGCCTATGACTCGGAACGGTCGTTCCGAGGGGCGGAGTGTTGTGTTTGTGGTCCGTTTTGTCCGTTAACTTGTTTCTTTCGCCTTTTCCCTCCCCGATCTTGATCCCTTCATGATGTGATATGATATGTTATGTGAATTTGTGGTATGCTATTAAATGCTAAACATGTTATATATTCTTGAATGATTAAGTGCCACTATATGCATTTCGATTGCCCTTATTTGCGTTAATTGTGCGCATGAACATGCCTTAAGGTGTTGTAAGCACATGTTAAGTTATGAAATGCATTTCTTAGCATGAAATGAGTTTGAATATGAACTTTGCCTATGTGTTTGCATCTTTTAAGTGCTTATGCATACGCCGTGCGTCTATATGGTTCACCCTTCAGTCTAAGTTCGGTATTTTGTCTTCAGTTTATTTAGGTGCACTCGGGGTGGTGGTTCATTAGCCGTGTTGATTCCGAGGTGGATCAATCATCTCGTTCTTGGTTCCATTGGTGTAAGGTGAGGTTAGATTATAGTTAAACCCTATGAAACGTGCTCGTTTTCTATGCATGCGAACTATATCCTTAAGTATAAGTAAATATTTACTATATACGTAAGTTTATGAATTTGTTAAGCCTTTGTAAGTATGATACGCTATATACGAGCCTATGTACGCTTGTTTTGGTTTGTTCTGATTTGTTATGTTTACAACATTAACTATGCTTCAAACCGTGTGCCTCTTATTGTAGCTCCCGGAGCGGCGAGCCACCACGTCCCCCACACCTAGACCCGAACCCACATATGAAATAGAAATCCATACATGAACCCAAGACTAAGTAAACAGGGACCTACACACACACGCTAAGCCAAGCGGAGCTAAGACAGGATCAGAGCATGCGAAAACAACAAGGAATCGAAAGCATGCATACCAAATTCAAGAAATAAAAATCAACAAATACGGGTTGAACTATCCCTAGAAGCCTGTCCCAAAATATATAAACAAGAATTCAAAGGTTCATACATAATTCGTCCAACAAATACAAATCTTATACCAAAGTGTGACCGAATGCAAATGAAAACGACTCGAACTAGATGACTAAAACCCGACCGACTCATGACTCCGCCTAGCACGAGCCAAAACCTGCAAACTGAAAAGTTAAAAGGGGTCGGTCCACCGACTGAGTCAGGGGCTATCGCACACCAACACATACATACGTATAGAGCAAAGCACATAATAAACAAAAGACTATGAACCGGGGTAGGATTTTGCATACTGAAACCAATTTTCGAATCAAATTTACATATTCATAACATAACCGATCAAAGTACAAAAGAAAGATCCTATCCCGTTTCATAATCAACATATCTTAACAAATTCTTATACCCGGCAATTACGGGTCCTCAACTAACTCCCCATTTATTAACTTACAGAATAAAACAAAAAACATAAATCATAACCAATCCAACCCCAACAACATGTAGTTCAGGGAGCACACCCTTACTACTCTTACCAATGCACAAGGGGTAGCTAACCACATTGTTCTTGAAGCACCACGTCTCCTCAACCCCCAAGAGTCGCGCGTAAGTACTTCAAATAGAGACCGTACACAGGCGTAACTCGACGGCCCTTGCCGTCCCGAGCATCCTTACCCACATCTCTAGGGCTCTGTAACATTACCAATACGTATTAACGATCTTAACTCGCTACAAAAGAACAAAACTTAATGTACCTTAACATACCTTACCTTGCAACTCGGCATATACTTTTAACGTACCTCTCCGTGTCATCCTAAACTATATCATATCGAAGAAGGTCATAGCTTGCATGGAGACACACGGTTTAGAGCATAGCCTTATTGCAAATATATCTTAGGATAGTCACAGACGGGCTTCAAAACAAGCACATAGGGTCGTAGGTCGTATTAACTAAAAGGAAAACAAACTTAAACCTCACCTTTACCAAAAGTGCTCACGGACGAGCGTTGACGACGAAGAAGAAGCTAATGGCGGATCCGACACCTCTCGAACCCATATCTGAGACAAAAAAACACATACTCAAAACTTAGACTCGATCATGAACCAATTAGATGCACTACGACGCATACAAATGCAAGTGGATGCAGTGCAAGTCATATAAATTCATACTTAGTCATATCGGAGCAAATAACAAAATATTACATAAAGAATTCAAGAATTAAACTCATATCATATCAAATAATCTTATAACCTATCAAATTATAGCATAACATAAACGTTCATAAGCTTAAAGTTCATGGAAAGAGCAAGAGATGCAAGAAAGCGTTAAACGTTTCATATAATGGTAATGAATTCAAGTCACAATTATACCTAACAAACGAGGCCATCAACTTAAAATAATTAACTAAACATAACATATTACAAAACATTAACATGTTAGGATCATAATCGGGGCGGGAGAAATTAAATACAATAAAAAACAAAATGAGAAAACGAGCAAATAAACAGCCACAAAAACATAGCAAAAGTGGAGAGCTAACGGGGGTTAACCCTCCCAAGCACAAAGGGGGTTACCCCCGTTAAGGGACACAACAACCCAAAGTCTTGGAAGTAACGGGCGTTACCTCCAAAAGAAACAAACGCCTTAACGGGCATTACTCGAACCAGACACCATCTTCTTCGCGAGACAAAGCCCTGTTCTCCCCTGCTTCACCATCACAACAACAAAAGCAACAAGGAGGCAAGAAGGCAGAAAAAAAAAAAGCAAGAAAAGGTCCAAGAAACACCACAAAATCGAACTCCAAACATCAATCAACAACCGACAAGAATTCATCAAATTTCACAATCCCTAACTATTCACTACAAGCTCCAAATCTCTATCAAGACTAGCTTAAAATTTAAATTCCATGGATGAAAATGATCACATAAGGATGGAGAAAACAATCATATACTTACGTTTCAAATTGGAGAAGAGATGAAGAAGTATGGAGCTCAAATCTCCTCTTGGTGAATAGTGGCGGGAATGAGATGAATCTCCAAGTTTGCTGCACCTTTCCTCTCCTTTCTTGTGTGTTCCAAAAATTAGGGTTAGGGGAGGAGAAAATATGTTTAAGTAGGGTTAATTAGGCTCGATTTTCAAGTCATTTGGTTAAGAAATGAAGGAGTTATGGCTAAAACCATAAAAGGTGGCAAAGCTGCACGAGGCTCACGTTTCGGGCAAAATACGGGGGTCCAAACGGGCTTAGAAAAATACAAGACTTGGTTCCTTAACTCAAAAATCTCGTTATGAGTCCAACGCCACTTCCAGAATTCAAATCCGAATTCCCGAACTCGAGTTATGCCTTCTGGAATTCGAGGCACGCTAAAACTCGTTAGGCCCCCAAATCCTTCGAAACAAGAAATGGTCTCCGACCAAAACGAACAAGTATAAACAAATAAAATAAACACGTAAATGAGTTCATAAACATATAATTCAAATATAGCATGTATTCACATAGTTCGGGAATTAAATTCAAGTTAGAGAAATTAATTACAAGAGTTAAAGCGTGAAATTTAAACACTTAGGACACAAATATCACTTAAACAAATAAATCAACGTATAAATTAAATCAAAAGAGAAAGTTAAAACGTCGAAAACCCTCTCGTGATGTCATACCTGGCTTGCCGAAGAAACGGAGTGTCACAATCCTCCCTCCTTAAAATAACCTGGTCCCCAGGTTCACCTGCTCGAGTTTCAAGCTTAAGCAACTTCCCGTATTCATCCCATGCTCAAGGTTCATGACGTCCCGACAAGGATTAGTCCGGTAAGGTCTTCATGCACAAAAGGTTTGATCACTTCTTGAAATCTTGATGGAGTAAATCCTCACCACTTGATCCGAGCTAGGAGTAACTAAAATGTTTCACACGATAAGGGGGTCCAAATTTGATTCATCACCCATCGTTTGATTCATTCTAACTATTCCAGAGCTCAGTGTTACACGAATAGCGTAGTTACCGAACTTCCACCACTCGCACCTTCTAACTCGAGAAGTCCCTTTGCTAGAGAGCTAAATCACCACTCCTTACTTGCTCCGGAAGACCGCTGTAAACACAACCCTCAACTTACCGAGAAAACCACACACTCGAGCAAAACACACAACAAACACACACACACGCACAAGTAAAACACATAAAAAATATATAACAATTAAGGATGAATGATGCACGTGCCATGAATGACTTATGTACCGTTCACCATTTCTCGAAGTCCTTCACATTGATGAGATGGAGTGACAGGTCGAAGTTGATGTCGTAGAGTTCGGGACCCGAATCTCTTGACCTCGGTTTCCTTGAACGAATCCATAGCTTGGTAATTTCATTCCTTCTCCCCAACTTCATCTCTAATTAATGATACTTACCCCCGAGCAATTCTCTTTTCTCGTCTACGATTCCCTAATTTTCATGAGGGACTGATTAAATTCTTTTCCCCCGAAGTCTCAAAATCTCTCAATCAATTCCTTCTAGGGCATCCTCAAACCTTATCAAATTCGAATCCCGGTCTCTTGGTATCTCTCTCTTCTGTATTTTATAGTCCCGTAAAGAGATGCTCTTCAGAATTATTAAGTGGTATGCCCTAGGGTTCACACCTTCACGATCTTCAACGTTCCACGATCCCTCAAAGATCCTTCATTTCCTCTTGATATCTTCGAGAACCATTTACCTCAATTTCCCTGTTCTAACTCATTCTTCTTTTCCTTTCGATATTTGTGAATAACAAGTCGACCATCTTGCTTCCCCGGAAGATTTAAACCTCCAGCTTCCTAGTCTCTCAACAATTCCAATACCTCCAATTACTAATGATATCCGTGATAAGTTTCTCGTTGATGAGAATGCTCTCGTCGATATACCCCTTGGAATTATCGAGAAGAGAACCTTCAATTTCTCTTCAATTATTTCGGTTAAGTTTTCCCAATAAAGTTCTCCTCCGTTGGATATTTGTATACTCAAGGAAGGAAAAGCTATCGATCTTTCTCTAGTACACCACCATCTACTCGGTCTTGATATTCACGTTAAATAATGAATCAATTGTTTCACCTCCTAGGAATTAGGCTCAAATACTTGTTCTCGATTTCACTTTTCATTTCAATACTCTCTTGATTATTCATTGTTGAAAAGGCCTTCCTTCTCGAATTCCAAGCCGATACATTGAATATATAAGGATGAGGTTCGCGTGTCATGGTATCAATATTCCCCTTTTATTATGTCCTCGATTCCTTGTTATAGTCCCAATCGAATCTTCGGAGTTACCATTTTCTTCTCACCCGGTTTTTCATCACGAAGGGGGGGACTTCTCTCACTCGCAAGCTATCATGAAACCATTAAACTTATGCATGTCGTGTTAGATTTGCTTATGCTATGCGTCACGTTTGTCAACAATTAAACAAGAAAACAAAAAATAATAGCAATATACAATACACATCATGAGTGAGTATAAAGATACAATGTGGAATGGATGCTCGTACAATGGATGCAATTACCTCCCGGGTATTTCTTTGGCCTTTGCCATTCACATTCTTCCAACTTGTGTTTCGGCGATCCACATCCAAAGCATCGCCCCAACCTCTTCCAACAGTTCTCATAAATATGAGAGTTCCTTCTACAATGAGCACACGTTGGTTGCTCCCAGGATGGGAGTTCTTTCACTTTCTTCTTTCCTTTCGGCCCCGTTAGAGAGTCCTCTCGGTTCCTCTTTGATTCCGATCCTGAGCTACTTCCCGATGCAATTCTTCTTACTTGGCTCTTTTCTTTCAACTTCTTGGATTCAACTCGAAGAGCTTCTCGAGTACTCTCAATCCAAGCTTTAGACTCGATCCCTGTTTTCATTTCCTGAAGATCTTCTCTAATTCCATCCATAAATTGGGCCACTCTTTCGGACTTGTTCGGCCTCCTTAGATAGATGCGAGGGTATACATTGATCTTGTGTTCCGAGGAACCGCATCTAGTACACTTGCCCAACCTTTTCCAACAATTCTTATGACTATGGTTGGGTCCTCCATAATGGGTGCATGGGATTTGTTCTTCGGGAAACGACGCGCTCGGTAAGAACAAAAGATCCCTTCCAACAAATCGAGCCACTTTGCCCTTCATCTTGGTAGTTTGGTTATCTATGTGATGGCTTGGCGGTTGCGAAGAGCCTTCATCTCTACTTGATCCCAATGTCAACTTAGGGGCCATGGTCGTTGAGATGAATGGTTGATCGTTGTAAGATATTAACCTACAATACACAAGATAGGTGAAAATATGATGCGTACAGTTAATAAATGATTATGACACGTAAATGGAAAAACTACCGCATGTAAAGTATGCATCAACAGCAATTAGTGAATTGAAGTGAATTCACATATCTGGATGTGATACACATATTAGCACGCTGTTCGTACGCCGTACGACCTATACTTGACACGTCACAACACTAGAACTTCGGTTTTGCAACCCAGAGCTCTGATACCACTTTAGGATGTAGTGCCTGTTGGGAATAGTACCCTAGAAAGCCGATTCGTCGTAATCTACTTTAGGACTTTCCTTATGTCACATACAATCTTTGAATAATATACGATTTATTATTATCATAGGCAAACACTTCTCTATATGCAATACATGTTTTGTGTGTTTCCATTATGTGCGGATGTATTAGAAATCCCCTAATCCATAAGGCTGTTAGGGACTTTGTCATTAGGTGAATGGCACATGAAACAAGCCCTAACTCAAGGCCGGATTAGAAACCACTCCAAGTCGATGAGTCCAACAAACAGTGGGAGTGTTGATTAGTCTCGATTGAGACTTGCTCGTGGGCTTACGTCCTTAAGAAGGAGCATCCTGTTTCATGGGGTGTAAAGTACATAAGTTGTTACGTACTCAATACATAAGGATGCTCGTTGTTAGAACAGGTACACTGAGGTGTCCCGCGTGAAAAGATTCCTAAATGGGAAAGGAAGTTTCCACTTCAGGAAGAAGAAACTTCCAGATTAGGAAATATCTCACAGGTCAATGGCGTGAGTAAAGTAATCCTTTGACTTGAGATTCCATTGGTGCTTTGTGAGCTAACTCTGTAGTCTTTGGTATAAGATTTAAAGGATGTCTTACGAGAAAATTGATTCAAGGCTTATGTTGGGGCTGCACAAGTGGTACATGGAAGTATATGAGAATCAACAAAGGACCTACACTTGCCTTGTAACATCTCGACTTTTCGGCCTTCCAGGTACGACGTCACGAGTGTGCTAAGTGTGCATTTAATTAATTCATTATGCAATTATATGATATATTTGAATATTTGTTATATATTCTCTACATTTAAGTTTTAAACGTTTTTGAACCTTTTCAGCCCGTTTTTAGTCCGTTTAACTTCGTTTTCAACCCCAAATTTTGAGATAACTTGATATAAGTGAATTATGTGATTTATGAACTTGTTTATATATGCTCGTTTCTTGTTATAGAGTTCGTTTGTTACGGTTTTGATACCATTTTATTTGTTAGGGACTCGAGGGCCTAACTTGCTTTAGCGCGCCTTGTGTTCCGAAATTTATATCTTGAGCTCGGGAATTGGATTCGAATTCCGAAAGTGGAGTCGGACTCGTAACGAGATTTCGGAGCTAAGGAACTAAACTTTGTATTTTCTAAACCCGTTTGATCCTCCGAATTTCGTTCGAAATGAACAGCTCCCGCAGATTTGCCACCCTTCATTAAAATGGCCATAACTCACTCATATCTTAACCAAATACCTTGATTCTTGAGCCCATTTAACCATGGTTTAACCCTCTAACCATCCCTCATGCTCTCATTTTCGGACACAGAAGAGAGAGAGAGTGGAGCCTGGAAACCGAGACCAAATGGAGAAAGAAGAAAAGAGAGCAACCACTATTCACCAAGGGTGATTTTGAGCTCGTTCGACCTCCGATCTTCATCAAATCGAAGAGGTAAGCCCACTCTTGTTTTTCATCTTCTTGCCTTTCTTTTGAGTGCTTATTTTCTGAATTCCATGAAGATTTGGGCATGCTATGAATTTATAGATGACTAGTTAGGTCTATGTGATGATTTGATGAATTCTTGCCTCCCTTTTATGTAATACTTGGATTAAAGCTGAATATATGATCTCTTTGACTTCCTTAATGCATGAGTGATGAATTATTTCATGTATTTTGAGTGAAAATCGAACCACCATGGTTGCTACTTGAAGAAACTTGAGCTTTAAGATGATATATGACCCCTTTTGCTTCCTTCCTTGATTGTTGTTTGGTTTTGAGTTGTTATGGAGTAAGTTTGGTGTGTTTTTGCTGCCTTATTACTTCTTTTTATGTTACCTTTCGTCCTAAGCTGTTGCTGCTTCATGGGAGAAGAGAAACAGGGGCGTTGCTGCGCCAATTTCGTGACTGCGTGTAGCAGTCACGACCGTGACCTTGTGGAGTTGGGCGCGACCCAAATTCTGCCAACCTTCGAGTTTTTCCACTGATCTACTGCTGGTGGTGTTGGTCGCAGCCACGACCAGTTTTTAACTGAGTTTAGGTCGCGGCCGTGACCTTTTTTTGGGGATGTTTCGACCTGTGTGATTGCTGCTGTGTGGAATGGTTGTTTTCTTGGTTTCGTTCATTTTTTCTTGGCTTTCCTTGCTTCTATATGATTAATATATGATGTTAACTTGTTATAGATCATGTTATGTTGTTTTATTATGAATTATTACGTGATTTCAATACTCGTTTATGTGATATATGACAATATATGCCTTATATGGTCGTATACGTGCATGAATGAATTAACGTTTTGATTTTTTGCCTTGCATGTGATTTCTTTGATCATCCCTTGATATGTATGCATTGTAAACACGTTACATGATATGTTATGTTCATTGCATGAGACTTATGAATCCGTTTGACGTAAATTATGTAAGATACGACTTAGTAGGAATTTATATGACTTAAGTGCTTTCTTATTTGCATGCATGCATTGTGACTTCGTTTATTTGCCTTGTGTGATTTCTCTTGGCTTCTTTATGACTTGGGTGCTTTGTTAACATGCTATATAACGTGTTACGTTCGTTGTATGAAATTTATGAATTTATTTGATGTGAAATATGTGACTTATGACTTAATATGAATTTGTATGCCTTAAGTGCCACTTTATTTCACTTTCTATGCATCCGTTGTCTCTTATATGAACTTTAAGTTAATGAATGCTCGTGGTATGCCATTATATGACTTAGTATGAGTTTATTGGACGTATGATGAGTTTGTTTCTTGGATTAATTGTGTGATATTTCAATATTTGCTCCGATATACCTACGCGTGAAATTTATATGAAGTGCATTACATCATTTGCATTCATATGCATATGCCGAGCGTATATATGGTTCATTTTGAGGCTAAGTTTGTCTTGTAATGTCTGTTTTTTCAGAAGAGTATCCCCGTTGGTGACGAGGTTGTTCCGTAGGTGTCGATTTTATTCTTTTGGCCCGGTTCGTCGGTGTAAGGTGAGGTTAGGTTATAGTTATACCCTAATGATATGTGCCCTATATGTTTGCATGCAAAATAAGCCTACGTATATGTAATATGTATGAATTATGATTATACATGATATGAATTATGTCATAGAATATGTTATGCAAGGTATGAATATGATATGGACATAAGATTAAGATTATGCTGTGAATAAGTTAGAATTTAAATATGTTAGGATAAGGGTATGCTAGAATTATGGATATACTTATGGTATGATTAGGTTGGGATTAAGAATTAGTTAGGTTGTGTTTATGCTCGGAGTAGGTATCAGTTAGAATCAGGCGTACATTCTGAATATATAAATATGTTATGTTTATGATACGATTATATTATGATATGTTTGGAATATGATTATGATACGACTATGGATTCGAACGAGGTACGTTTTGAATAAGGTAGGATTCTGATTTTGATTCTGATTCCGAATATGTCTGGGTGTGTGTAGTGTTCTGAATCCGTGACGGCTCATTTTAGGTCGACGGATGTGTGCATGTGTTCTGAATCCAGGACGGCTCATTTTAGGTCGATGGATTGTGTGCGTGTTATGTTTGATTTCCGTTATGTTAGTTTGTTAAGAAATAGTTTATGAAACAGGAGTGGATTCTTAATTTATAAATTTTGGTTGTTTTGGCCTTCGGCCTAACTCTTTTACTCCCTATACCTATTATCACGTGTGAAAATGTTTTAGAGTGTAAAAACCACGCCCCGTTTCATGAACTCTCCTCTATGATATATGATATGCTCTATATACGTATATACGCGTGCGTGTGTAGCCCCCCTCACTCAGTCAGTGTGACTGACCCCTCCCTCTTATGTTTTAGTTTGCAGGTACCGGTCTGTCGGTTCGCGCTAGGCGGTTTGCTGTCTTTTGAGTCCTAGTAGAGTTGTTCGAGTCTGTTTTTTTGTCTAGAGCATGTATTGCATTCCGTATTTTGAACCCTTGTAATTTCAAGTTTGTATTTATTAAGTTGAGCCCGGCGTGGCAAGTTTGTTTATATTTTGATTTAAGTGATATGTAGCTTTGTTCGTATGACTTGTTTAATTTCGTTCTTGTAAGATTTGTTTATGTTTTACGCGCTCTGATTGAGGTTTAGACTCCCTAGTTTAAGAGGGTCTTTTGTTTGTCACCTGTTCACTAGTGCTTGGTGCGTGTGCGGATTCTCTATTTCGTTACACGTGTCGGGCTTTAGTGCGGGGGATGTGGCGCCTTACGCTCGGGGTGCTACATCTATAAAGTGGTATCAGAGCTCCGGGTTGCAAAACCGGAGTTCGTGTGTCGTGTCTGTCTGTCTAGGTCGTTCGACTTAGGAATACATGTGTTTGTTTGCATTAACTCTCACTTTAACGTGACTTATGTGCTCTTAATTGTATTATTTGTTCTTAAGTGTATTAATTGTTCACATGAGCATTCACTAAACCTCAATGCATCGATATTTCCTTGAATTTGTGCTTCTACAGGATGCCTCCAAGGAGAAGAGGTCGTGAGAATGCTCCTCCACCACCCCCAACTACAGAAGATATTGTACGAGTCCTTCTTGATCATCTACAACGAAATCCACCACAACCAATCCCTCAAGGAGAAGGACAAGGAGGAATTGTCAATTCAGTTTATAAAGAATTCCGAGATAACAACCCTCCAAAGTGGCTTGGAGGTAATGACATCGAGGCGGAGGAATGGTTAACCGAAATCACTGGAATTTGGGAGATTTGGCATGCTCCATCACAAGAGAAGGTCGTATTGTAACACCCCAAGGGGTGGGGACCACACCCTCGCATTATGACCCGACACGCGTAACGAAATAAAGCCTCCGCACACACGCCAAGTCATAGCGAACAGGAGTCAAAACAAAAACTCCAGGCCTAAGCTAGGTGGTACCTAACCCTGTACGAATGAAAGAATGCAACACGTGACAGTGGAGGCAATGCGAAATGCTAACTTTTAAAAACTTTTGCACTCCAAGTATTAGAGCCCAGTAATACCTCAGAATTAAATATACGGGTTCAACTAAATCAGCAACCTGTCCTATCTTGTCCCGAATAATTACACATCAAAACGGGTTCAAATAACCCGAGCACCTGTCCTAACCTGTCCCGAATTCCAAACATTCAAATCATACATGCAACCTGTAAAAAATATATCTTATATCGAATTTACAAATCATAACTCATAACCAAAACTAACATAGTTAAACAAACAGACCCAGACTCAACAGACACGACACACCGCCGCCTAGCACGAACTCTGACGACCTGAAACTGCAACTAAAACATAAAGGGGGAGGGGTCAGTCCAAAGACTGAGCGAGGGGCTACATACACACACCTACGTATATATAGAGCACAACATGTTCAAAGTTAAATGTTCGTGAAGTCGGGATTAGTTTTTGCATGCCAAAACATTTCCTCGTGATAATATAGATATAGGGTGACATTTCAAAACGGAACAAACAAACTCAACTTACACAATGATCAAAGCATAATCTCAAGTTCATGCAGACTTGGCAAACATATCGAAGTATATTTTATTAGTTTAAAAGTATAGGAAATTTTATCTTAATTTAGGAATCTACCCCCGTTTCACGAACTTATGACAAACGGACAGGCTCGGCGGGTACGAGTCCAAACACGGAATAAACAAAACAAAACAATACATACCAGGTAGGTGGGATGGAAGGGTTGCTCGACCCTAGCCATCCATAAGCAGATGACGAGAGTGCTCAATGCTTCTCAAACCCTCGGACTCCATCCCCCAACCTAAGCTCAGGTGGGTTCCGGTACATCCCTTATACGGAATTTGGGGCCCCACTAAGCAGAACATATCACGCATAACGCATAACAAAACTTAAGCCCGCTACAGACAGACAGACATAATTCATGCGTATCGTACTTATCATATCGTACGTACATACCACACATACTCTTACCTCAAAATCATATCAAAACGGAGACTAAGCATACATAGGCTCATACATAGCGTTCATACTTTCAAACTTACGACAAAACCAACAAAATACGTATCTCGCACATATTTACATATACATAGAGCTTATAAGTCGCATGCATTCAAAACGAGCACGTTGCAATAGGGTATAACTATATCCTAACCTCACCTGGTACCAAACAAAGCTACAGACAAAGCAAACTGTTCACCCCGGAACCTGCACGACTCATTTGTCACCGCTCCGGGTGCACCTGAACCAAACTGAACACAAACAGAAGACTCAGACTCAAGAATAAACCACAAAGACGCATGGCGATGCTCAAGATGAATATTATTATGCATAAGTGTCCATGTTGTCTTTCTAGTGTGGTGTCGTGATCAAAATAAGCATATTAATACTTAACAAAGTCACATTTATAAGCAATACTTCCAAGCGTGCGTATAAATTAAATTCACGTAATCACATGGCCTATCATACTCATAAAACACATCGAGAGGTAATCATATGCACAATTAGTGCGAATAAATGAAATCGAAACGAAATACAAATTACATTATTTCATATTAATCCAATCCAATGATCGCATGATCAAATTATATTTGTTCGGATAAATTATTTCTCACCTAATCCAGTTTCTAGTTTAATCATATATATATAAGCTTAATTCAATTCAATTGTTGCATAACGGTTTCATTTTCAATTTATGCAATTTAACTTTAATAACAAAAGTTTCAAATTTAAGCATCCAAGGCACAAAATTTGTCTTTTATTTAATCAAAATTAGCATAATGATTATCAAATAATAAGGTTCAATTAATTCAAGTTACACAAATTTATATTCTCCTAAAATTACATAAACGCTCCTTGTGCAATAATTATATGGGCAAATTACATCCACCACCCCTGAGGCTAGGCCTAATTACAAGCCGGTCCCTATTCTTTTAAATATTACACTGTAGTCCCTTTATTTCTTATTTTGTGTGAGGTCCATTAACAAATTTTGTAAAAGTACACTTATATCCCTGAAGGTTTTGTGAGTGTTACATATAATGTATGACTAAAAATGCAAAATTAACCCTAAAAGTATACAAAAATTAACAAATTAACAAGGTTTAGGGACTACATTGTAATATTTAAAAGAATAGGGACCGGCTTGTAATTAGACCTAACCTCAGGGGTGGTGGACGTAATTTGCCCTAATTATATTCAACCTGTAGGCATGAAACGAGGCTAATATCAACAACAAATCATAGATTCATTTATTCCATAATTCATTACACATTTTCAAATTTCATACAACACATATTCCTCAATTTACTAAGCATACATGAACGAATTACAAATTAGAGCAATTAACAATTAATTCGTAAAACTTCAGAAATTCAAAACAAATCAACCGGACACCCGATTGACAAACGGAAAGTAGCGTTGAACTCACCACGATGCAAGGAACGCACTTTTCGAAGGGCGTCAGAACGCCGCAGCCGGAACCTTCCGGATCACCACGTGCAGCCGCCGGACAACCACCTCCGGTGGTCGAAAAATTCCCCGTAAGCACAGAAACGTGCGCGTCGGCCTGCCTGACGAAAGCCCTCAACCAATTTCGTAAAATACCAAACACACCGGATTTCGTTGACGAAAGACCGAACTAAATCCCAAGGACGAAAAATGAAATTAAACGCAAACCGTAAAATGAAAACTAAATCCGAACATACCATTGGAAAGCCCGTAACGAGGTCTTCAAAAGCCCCTAGCCAAACGCCGGAAAAGTCACCGGAAAAATGGGCCGCCGGTTCACAGCCGGTCCACCACCGGTCAACCGCCAATGGCCGGTTCTTAGGTTGCCACCTACACGAAAAGTTCGGCCTCGTCGTGCTGAGTAATTCTTGTGAAGGGTCCGATGTAAAAAACCCACCGGAAAAGGCCGAACCGCCGCCGCCTTCAACCTCGCGACCACCATGTCGGAAAACCCCACCTCCTTCGCAAATCTGATAAAAAGGAGGTCGGAAATGGAACCAGGGCCCTGAAAAACCTAGGAAACCGCCTAGGGTCGCCAGAAAAGACCGTCGGAGGCGGCAAAATCGCGCCGCTACAATAGCTTCGCCTCCCGTCGTCCACTTTGGGTGGCGCGTACGCACTCCTCGCCGCACCGATGGCGGTGCCGCCTACACAGAAAGTTACGGCAGGAAGTCCTCTTGCTGTCCCTGGGGTGCGTGTCACAAATGGGTGGCCGGAACCCACCGCGGGACGCCGACGAAGTGGCGGCTCTGCCACTCCCCTCCAGCCGTGACTGAAAATACGCCATATCTCCACCACCGCTCGTCGTTAGGACATGAATTCTATATCATTGTAACGGGCTCGTCGAGATCTTCGAAAAGCACTATGGGTTCATCGAATTCCGTCGAGAAACGACCGAGTTATGGTCGAATGTGTGTTTAAGGTGTTGTGTGAGAGAGAGAGAGGAGAGAAGAGAGAGAGAGAGGGCTGATCCGTTTGCTCGAAAAACGAGGGTCGGGGTGTTTTATCCCGGTTCCTCGCGCGCGAAACGAATGGTGGAAGGGGCAAACGATGCCAGAATTGGGCAAACTCAGAATCTACGGACTCGTCTCGATGCCCCGAACGCGTCGAAGAGGTCCAAGAGGTCGAAATCTCGATCGAATGAGGAATGGCAGAAAAACCCCTAAAAAAGAAAATCACAAAAAGGCCCCTAAACTCTAAAAGAGTTTAAAATAGGGCCACGAGAAACACAAAATAACATAATTAAAAACATAAAAAGTTGAAACGTGGTGTACCTTATATGTTGAACGAACGGGATGTTACAAACTCCCCTCCTTCAAAAGGACCTATCCTCAGGTCCGGAAGCAGGATCTTGAACGACTCTGAAACGAATTCCACTTCACTCTTCCACTGCGCCACTCTGTTCTCGGCGAACTGCAAACTCCTCAGGATACTTCTCCTTTAGTTGGCATCAACTCCCTTCACAGTGTCTCGTTGTCACTAAGGTCTCACTGAGCACTTGACCATTGGTCACTTCAAACTCATTCGATCACCACTAGGCCACTGCACCCGAAGCTTGATACTGTCGCACCCTCGTTGCTTGCAGACTGTCGTCAGGCCATGTGTAATGCAACTACGACAAACAAGAGAGAATCCCATCTCTTAACACGCAAATGAGAGAACCCAGTCCCTCAGCACACACAAAAGAGAGAAACCCCATCTCTCAGGCACATAATTGAGAGAGCCCCGTCTCTCAAACACATAATCAAGAGAACCCCGTCTCTCAACCTAAGTCTGGCAGATTCCACATCTCCTAAACACTCTAGTTTGAGAAAATCCGGCATTTCTCAAACCCCTAAATCCAAGGGAATCCAGCATCTCGAATACCTAAGTACAAGAGAATTTAACATCTCCCGTGCACAAAACTTAGAAAGAATCCAGCATCCTTCTATCACGTAATTAGAGAGAATCCAGCATCTCTCTAACACACAAATAGGAAGAGTCGACCTCTCCCTAACACGTAAACAGAGAGAATTAAATCTCCCTTTCACTCAAGCACATAAACACAATCAGGAATCACAACAATTAACACATAGCACACTTGACAATTATACCACAAAATAACAAGAATTAATCAAATGACGGATGCATGTATGCTCGTGCTATGGATGCTTAGTATACCGTTCACCGTGGTATTTGAAATCTTGACCATAAAGTTGCGATGATGTCATAGAAGCTGGTTAAATTGTTGGTATTGCAACCCTGTAATTAAAACACTAAAGTTGGTGCATGAGGGTTAGATGTGCAAATGACAAGTAACAGTTAAGTCACATAAGTGCAACAATAAAAAGCAATTAAGAGCACATTGATAAAATGTTGCACATTCATAATCATATCATACACATAATCACAATCCAATGCAACGCTGAGAAATCAAAATTTCATGCGAAGCAGATGCAATGAGCACATATCCCTATGCCGTACGACCTAGACTGACACGACACGACTCCAGAGCACTAGTTCTGAACCTGGTAGCTCTGATACCACTTACGATGTAGCACCCCAAGCGGTGGGGACCACACCCCCGCACTATGACCCGACACGTGTAACGAAATGAAGACTCCGCACACGCGCCAAGTCATAGCGAACGGGAAACAAAACAAAAACTCCAGGCCTAAGCTAGGCGGTACCTAACCCTGTACGAATGAAAGAATGCAAAACGTGACAGCGGAGGCAATGCGAAATGCTAACTTTTAAAAACTTTTACACTCCAAGTATCAGAGCGCAGTATATACATCAGAATCAAATATGCGGGTTCAACTAATTCAGCAAACATGTCCTATCCTGTCCCGAATAATTACACATCAAAACGGGTTCAACTAATCCGAGCACCTGTCCTAACCTGTCCCGAATTCCAAACATTCAAATCATACATGCAACCTGTACAGAATATATCTTATATCGAATATACAAATCATAATTCAGAGCCAAAACTAACATACTTAAACAAACAGACCCAGACACGACACACCGTCGCCTAGCACGAACTCTGACGACCTGCAACTAAAATATAAAGGGGGAGGGGTCAGTCCAAAAACTGAGTGAGGGGCTACACATACACACCTACATATATATAGAGCACATCACCTTCAAAGTTAAATGGTCGTGAAGCCGGGATTACTTTTTGCATGCCAAAACATTTCCTCGTAATAATATAGATATAGGGTGACATTTCAAAAAGGAACAAACAAACTCAACTTATAGATATAGGGTGATCAAAGCATAAGCTCAAATTCATGCAAACTTGGCACACATATCGAAGTATATTTTATTAGTTTAAAAGTATACCAAATTTTATCTTAATTTAGGAATCTACCCCCGTTTCACGAACTTATGACAAACGGACAGACTCGGCGGGTACGAGTCCAAACACGGAATAAACAAAACAAAACAATACATACCAGGTAGGTGTGATGGAAGGGTTGTGCGACCCTAGCCATCCATAAGCAAATGAGGGGATTGCTCAATGCTTCTTAAACCCTCGGACTCCATCCCCCAACCTAAGCTCAGGTGTGTTCCGGTATATCCCTTACACGGAATTTGGGACCCCACTAAGCAGAACATATCACGCATAACGCATAACAAAACTTAAGCCCGCTACAGACAGACAGACATAATTTATGCGTATCGTACTTATCATACCGTACGTACATACCACACATACTCTTACCTCAAAATCATATCAAAATGGAGATTAAGCATACATAGGCTCATACATAGCGTTCATACTTTCAAACTTACGACAAAACCAACAAAATACGTATCTCGAACATATTTACATATACATAGAGCTTATAAGTCGCATGCATTCAAAACGAGCACGTTGCAATAGGGTATAACTATATCCTAACCTCACTGGTACCAAACAAAGTTGCAGACAAAGCAAATGGTTTACCCCGGAACCTGCACGACTCATTTGTCACCAGCCCGGGTTCACCTAAACCAAACTGAACACAAACAGAAGACTCAGATTCAAGAATAAACCATAAAGACGCATGGCGATGCTCAAGATGAATATTATTATGCATAAGTGTCCATGTTGTGTTTCTAGTGTGGTGTCGTGATCAAAATAAGCATATTAATACTCAGCAAAGTCACATTTGTAAGCAATACTTCCAAACATACATATAAATTAAATGCACGTAATCACATGGCCTATCATACTCATAAAACACATCGAGAGGCAATCATATGCACAATTAATGCAAATAAAAGAAATCGAAACAAAATAAAAATTACATTATTTCATATTAATCCAATCCAATGATCGCATAATCAAATTATATTTGTTCGGATAAATTATTTCTCACCTAATCCAGTTTCTAGTTTAATCATATATATATAAGCTTAATTCAATTCAATTGTTGCATAACGGTTTCATATTCAATTTATGTAATTTAACTTTAATAACGAAAGTTTCAAATTTAAGCATCCAAGGCACAAAATTTGTCTTTTATTTAATCAAAATTAGCATAATCATTCTCAAATAATAAGGTTCAATTAATTGAAGTTACACAAATTTATATTCTCCTAAAATTACATAAACGCTCCTTGTAAAATAATTATATTCAAACTGTAGGCATGAAACGAGGCTAATATCAACAACAAATCATAAATTCATTTATTCCATAATTCATTACACATTTTCAGATTTCATACAACACATATTCCTCAATTTACTAAGAATACATGAACGAATTACAAATTAGAGCAATTAACTATTAATTCGTAAAACATCAGAAATTCAAAACAAATCAACCGGACACTCGATTGACGAACGGAAAGTGGCGTTGAACTCACCACGATGCAAGGAACGCGTTGTTCGAAGTGCGTCAGAACGGCGCAGCCAGAACCTACCGGACCACCACGTGCAGCCGCCGGACCACCACCTCCGGTGGTCGAAAAATTCCCCGTAAGCACAGAAACTTTCGCCTCGGCCTGCCCGACAACAGCACTCTACCAATTTCAAAAAATACCAAACACACCGGATTTCGTTGATGAAAAACTGAACTAAATCCCATGGATGAAAACTGAAATTAAACGCAAACCGTAAAACGAAAATAAAATCCGAACATACCGTTGGAAAGCCCGTAACGAGGCCTTTTTCACAGCCGGTCCGCCATCGGTCCACCGCCCATGGCTGGTTCTTGGGCCGCCACCAACATGAAAAGTTCGGCCTCGTCGTGCTGAGTAATTCTTGTGAAGGGTCCGATGTCAGAAACCCATGCCGGAAAACCCCATCTCTTCCATAAATTTGATAAAAAGGAGGTCGGAAATGGAACCAGGGCCCTGAAAAACCTAGGAAACCGCCTAGGGTCGCCGGAAAAGACCGCCGGAGGCGGCGTACTCACGCACTACAGTAGCTCCGCCGCCCGCTTTGGGTGGCGCGTGCGCACTCCTTGCCGCCCCGAAGGCGGCACCGCCTACACAGAAAGTTGAGCCAGGAAATTCTCTTGCCGACCCTGGGGCGCGTGTCACAAATGGGTGGCCGGAACCCACCGCAGGACGCCGGCGAAGTGGCAGCTCCGCCACTCCCCTGCAGTCGTGACTGAAAATCCACCATATCTCCGCCACCGCTCGTCGTTAGGCCACGAATCTCGTATCCTTGTAACGGGCTCGTCGAGATCTTCAAAAAGTACTATGGGTTCGTTGAATTCCGTCGAGAAACGGTCGAGTTATGGTCGAGTGTGTGTTTAAGGTGTAGTGTGGTAGAGAGAGAGGGGAGAGACGAGAGAGAAGAGAGAGAGAGAGGGCTGATCCGTTTGCTCGAAAAACGAGGGTCCGCGTGTTTTAACCTGGTTCATCGTGCGCGAAATGAACGGTAGAAGGGGCAAACGACGTCAGAATTGGGCAAACTCAGAATCTACGGACTCGTCTCGATGCCCCGAATGTGTCGAAGAGGTCCAAGAGGTCGAAATCTCGATCGAACGAGGAATGGTAGAAAAACCCCTAAAAAAAGAAAATTACAAAAAGGCCCCTAAACTCTAAAAGAGTTCAAAATAGGGCCACGAGAAACACAAAATAACATAATTAAACACATAAAAAGTTGAAACGTGGCGTACCTTATATGTTGAACAAAAGGGGATGTTACAAACTCCCCTCCTTCAAAAGGACCTGTCCTCAGGTCCGGAAGCAGGATCTTGAACGACTCTGAAACGAATTCCACTTCACTCATCCACTGTGCCACTCTGATCTCGGCGAACTACAAACTCCTTAGGATACTTCTCCCATAGTTGGCATCAACTCCCTTCATAGTGTCTCGTTGTCACTGAGGTCTCACTGAGCACTTGACCGTTGGTCACTTCAAACTCATTCGATCACCATTAGGCTCTGCACCCGAAGGTTGATACTGTCGCATCCTCGTTGTTTGCAGACTGTCGTCAGGCCACGCGTAACGCAACTACGATAAACAAGAGAGAATCCCATCTCTCAACACGCAAGTGAGAGAACCCCGTCCCTCAGCACACACAAAAGAGAGAAACGCCATCTCTCAGGCACATAATTGAGAGAGCCTCGTCTCTCAAACACATAATCGAGAGAACCTCGTCTCTCAACCTAAGTCTGGCAGATTCCACATCTCCTAGACAATCTAGTTTGGGAAAATCCGTCATTTCTCAAACCCCTAAATCCAAGGGAATCCAGCATCCCTCGAATACCTAAGTACAAGAGAATCCAACATCTCCCGTGCACAAAACTTAGAAAGAATCCAGCATCTCTCTAACACACAAATAGGAAGAGTCAACCTCTCCCTAACATGTAAACAAAGAGAATTAAATCTCCCTTTCACTCAAGCACATAAACTGTAACACCCGAGCGCAAGGTATCACATCCCCCGCACCGAGACCCGACCCGAATATGAAATGAACGATCCATACCCGAGCTAAATCATGGCGAACGAGGACATACACACACTCTATGCTAGGCGGGCTAACCCTTAAACCATACGAATCAGAGAAAATCATTAAAGCGGAAGCAATAAGTGAACAAAGCATATCATATATATACCATGAGCATGTGAGCTCCAAAAATAGTTCATATACATCATCGCATGCCATCACGGCCCAAAACAAGTACGCTCCAATATAATATCCATATACAATAATCAAAAGTGTGATATGCAAGTGTAAGACCAAAATACAGAGCTAGAGACGAATGCAAGACCTAGGACTCGTATTCCCGCCTAGCTCCCTCGACACCTGCACAATACAACTGAAAACCAAACGGGTTCAGTCCAAAAGGGACTGGTGGGTATAAAACATTGGCATAAATATAATATATCACGGAATTTAAACAATCACATGCAAATTATGATCCCAAGCGAGGTTTTAGAAACGGTTCCCAAGTAGGTAAAATAGAGGAATCATCGGAAGGGATTATAATGATCAATTTTACAATAGGTTATTAGTGGCCCGGCGAGTGGGCGAGCATCAACTCCAACCAACACCATGTGTAATTCAATAATCATTCATTCATTAAGTCTTTCATGCATATCATTCTTTTGTGCACAATCAATCGATTCTATTCAATCAGTCATATACAGCTTCTTCCTCCGGGTTGGTGGACGGGTTTGCAAGACCCGGCCACCCAATCATTGGCCAAAAGGGGTTACATGGCTCCCCAGATGGCACTCAACTCCCTTTCCCCGCCAATCTCCTGACGAGGTCCGGTACCGCTGTAGTTTGGTGGGAACTAGCGTGAGGGATCACCGTCAGCCCATGCTTTCTCGGATAGCCACTCACACCAAGAACCCCGGGCCCCAATCAGTGCAATCAATCAATACTCGCCAAAACAATCGGTAGGATATTAAAAGCAAAAGGGATTATACGTTTGAAATCATTTACCCGAAAGTGACTCGTTATATAAATAGATAACTCTAACTTAAGAATATTGGGTCTTTTTATCTAAATAGTAGAAAAACCCACCTTGTACTGACAAAAGAAGATACGAAAGCCTCAAGGATTGGCCTCGTCTCCAACGGGATCAAAATCTGTGCAAGAAAGGTAAAGTGAGACTCAAAATGACCAATTAAGACGCTCGGCAATGAAATGATCATGATATGAATGCATAAAAGAGTATGTTATGTAATAAACATGTTCATGTGCACTATTAATGTCTTAAAGACCTATAAACGTTCATTTCATTCATTATGAGAATCATTTAAAATCATTCAAATATATAACCTTCACATTTAAATCAACTTGATTCAAGAATTTCAAATAACGAATATAACGCATAATGGCATAACATGTTTGCACTTAGAAATTAGGCGAATAGAAACATTCAAGTCATGTTCGGAAATTAATTAACATAAAATAGATAACAATTAAATTCTAAAATTTAAAACAAATTAAACCATAATTAATATATATATATATATATATATATATATATATATATATATATGTATATATACATATATAATATTAATGCACGTATGCATGAATATCATGCATGCATATATTAAAATGAAAATTTACAATTTATGCATGCATGCACTCCATCAATTAAACTATGATTCATGCATGAGATGCTATACATATACATATATATTTACACGTTCAATTGCATGCATGCAAGTAAGGAAAGGAAATAGAGTTACAGTTTAACCACACACAGCAAAGGTTCGACTGGAAATTTTTCAGAAAAACAGGGGTCGCGGCCGCGACCCATTTTCTTCATGAAATGGTAGCGGCCGCTACCCATAATTTCCAGATTTTTCTCCAATTTTCAGAATACGAGAGCAGCGTACTGTTCAGTCGCGGCCGCGACCAAATTTCAGGCAGTTAAGGTCGCGGGCGCGACCTGCGCGACAGAAAATTTTTAACGCAGCAGCCATGGCAAAACAGAGCAGAAACCAAATCCAACTTCTCCCAACAAGATCAAGTAAGTAAGGACATTAAATAGACAATAAAACTCAACAAAATCAAGCCTCAAACTCTCCTCAAACGCAGCAGAGAAACTGACGCAGGTAACTTGGCCGAAAACAGAGCAACACCAGCAACCTTCAATATGTTATTAATGATAGCTCATGAATGCTTCAACTACCAGCTAATACATTACCATAAATACCAAGAAGAGATCAAGACAATCATTTTTATGCTTGGAATCATCCAAAAAGCTCAAGTATTGGAAGAGATCAACCAAAAACTCAAAACCTAAATCTATATATCCATTTCTGCCAAAAGCTCACGAAATCATGCTCAAATTTAGGGATGAATGAATGAAAATGACTCATAATGGATGTACATAACATAACCAAGATTACCTTGTGGATTAATGGAGGTTTGGAAGAGATTTGAGCTTGAATCTTAAGAAGTTGCTTGAGCGACGGGATTTCTGGAAAACAGGGGAAAGATGACTGAATTTCTCTAAGTAAGAGAGAGTAGTTCGGTTGGGGAGGATAATGATCAGCTAGATGGTTGAGTTAGGGTCCCATAGGTTCAAACCATGGTTAATTTGGTCAAGTATGGTAAGAGACATGACTATTTTGGTGAAATGTGGCAATTTTGACGTCGTGTGGGTTTTTCGGTTGGATTTCGGAGGTCCAAATGATTCTGGAAAAAATATAAGCTACATTTACTAAACTCGATTTTCGTTATGAGTTCAGCGAAGTTGACAAAACTCGAATCCGAGTTTCCTAGCTCAAGATATTAATTTCGGAACCAAGGGTTCGCTAAGTGCTCGTTAGCCCCCGATTTGGTTTCACGATTCAAATTAAATTCGTTAACTTGTCAAATGAATTCGAAAACATAAACCGAGCATATAGACATGTTCATAACACACATATTTACGCCATACTACAATTGCACGATATTTCGATATCATTTCATATAAGAACGATGCACATTTGCAAAGAATTCATGAATTAACCAAATAAATGAAATTAAATTCAAACATTTATTAAGGTCACCGATTAATTAAATAAATTAATTAATATAGTTAAGCATGATTAATTAGCATAATACTTAATTAACATTAATTATTAAATTAACAACTATTAACGAAATATAAATATATATATACTTAAAATACAAGTTATTTTAAAATAATATTGAATTGAAATAAAATATAATAAAATAAAATAATAACAATTTATAATAAAATTAAATATAAAACACGTAAAGATAATTATTTTGCGTAAATTTGTAAACACATACGTCATACCTTTACTTCTGAAAAGTCGGGGCGTCACAACCTCTCCCCCTTAAAAGAATCCATCATTGGATTCACTGATTGCCCGAAAATAATTCGGGATGGAACTTTCTCATTTTATCCTCTGTCTCCCACGTAGCCTCTTCTGTCTTATCACTTCTCCATAACACTTTAACTAGTGTGATTTGCCGGTTTCTTAATTCTTAAAATTTCCGATCCAAAATCTTAACCGGTTTCTGTACTAAGGTGAGATTAGGCTCAATTTCTACCTCTTCCTCGGGTAGGATCTCGGACTCATCCGGATAATACTTGCGAAGCTGGGAGACATGAAATACATTGTGGATTCCCGTCAAACTCGGAGGTAGATTCAAGCGATAAGCAGTATCTCCAACTTTCTCTAGAATCTCATACGGACCCAGATAACGAGGATTCAACTTACCTCCTTTTCCAATCCTCGAAAATCCTTTTCGCGGCGAAGCTTTCAAGAACACCCTATCACCAACTTCGAACTGAAGATCCTTTCTCTGTCGATCCGCATAGCTTTTCTGTCTATCTTGAGTCGCTTTCATTCTTTGTTGAATGATTTGAACCTTATCAATTGCAGCTTGCACGGCTTTAGAAGGCTTCTCCTTCAGTTCCCCTCGTTTCACTCCCTCTTGTTTTGTCCAATTCCACTCTTCAAGGTCGAAAAATAAGGGAGATCTACACTTTCGTCCGTAAAGGGCTTCATAAGGCGCCATTCCTATCGAAGCCTGAAAACTGTTATTATAGGCGAACTCAATCAGAGATAACTGCTCATTCCACGAACTCGAGAAATCCAATGCACAAGCCCTCAACATATCCTCCAAATATTTGATTAATCTTTCCGACTGACCATGTCTGAGGATGGAAAGCTGCGCTGAATTGAAGCCTTGTTCCCAGATTTGTTTGCAATTCTTACCAAAACCTAGAAGTGAACCTCGGATCTCGATCTGATACAATACTGATAGGCACACCATGAAGTCGGACAATTTCATCAACATACTTCTTAGCTAACTTAGGTACCTTATCCGACATCCGAACAGCCAGAAAATGTGCCGATTTCGTTAGTCTATCCACGATCACCTAAATCCCATCAAGACCACCCTTCACTCTAGGAAGACCCGAAACGAAATCCATCGCCACCTGTTGCCATTTCCATTCTGGGATAGGTAGCGGTTGAAGTAGCCCCGATGGCTTCTGATGCTCGGCTTTAACGGTTTGACAAGTCAGACAATGTCTCACAAAATTAGTTACATCCCTTTTAAGTCCATTCCACCAATAGAACTGCTTCAAATCCTTGTATATTTTATTACCTTCGGGATGTATCGAATACCCTGATCTGTGAGCTTCTTCCAAAATAATCCTCTTCAATTCATCCGGAACCACAATCCTATTCTTAAACCTTAAGAGTCCCGTGTCATCAAACCCAAATGGACATTCGGGATCAACTCTAGCTTTCTGAGCTAATTTCTGAACTTCGGGATCTCTTCTCTGAGTTTCAAATAATCTTGGTTGAAGATCCGGTTGTACTGTAATATTCTGAATACTTGCTCTTAACTCGAAAGACTCGGATTCATATCCAACTTCCACTTTCACACTAGACACACTAGCCTTCCTGCTAAGTGCATCCGCGACCACATTAGCTTTTCCGGGATGGTATCGGATTGTGCACTCGTAATCCGCTAAAGTCTCCATCCATCGCCTTTGTCTCTTATTTAACTCCTTCTGAGAAAACAAGTATTGAAGACTTTTGTGGTCAGAAAAGATCTCTAAAGGAATCCATATAAGTAGTGTCTCCACTTCCCCAAAGCAAAGATCACTGCCGCTAGCTCGAGATCGTGAGTGGGATAATTCTGTTCATGATCCTTCAGTTTCCTCGAGGCGTAGGCTATCACCCTACCCTTCTGCATCAAAACACATCCCAGTCCCTCTTTCGAGGCATCCGTATAAACCATGTATCCTTCAGTGCCTTCAGGGAGTGCTAATATTGGTGCAGTGGTCAACTTCTCCTTTAAGAGTTGGAAACTTGCCTCACACGCCTCATCCCAAGCAAACTTGACTTCCTTCTTTATCAAACGAGTCAAAGGAACTGCAATCTTAGAGAAGTCCTTAACAAATCTCCGATAATACCCAGCCAAACCCAAGAAACTTCTGACCTCGGAAGCATTTTTCGGACTCTGCCACTGAATAACCGTCTCGATCTTTGAAGAGTCAACTTCCAAACCCTTACGCGAAATGATATGGCCTAGAAAAGCAACCCGGTCAATCCAAAACTCAAACTTACTAAACTTCGCATACAACCGGTGCTCTCTCAATGTCTCCAATACCAATTCGAGATGCCTAGCATGATCTTCCGGAGTTTTGGAATACACGAGAATGTCATCAATGAAGATTACGATGAATTTATCCAAATACGGCCGAAAAATCCGATGCATCATATCCATAAATGCTGCAGGGGCATTTGTTAAACCAAAGGGCATCACTACAAACTCATAATGCCCATACCGGGTATTAAATCCTGTCTTGGGTATATCCTCTTCCCGGATTTTCAATTGGTAGTAGCCTTGCCTTAAATCCAATTTCGAATAAACTCCTGAACCTTGCAGCATATCAAACAAATCCTCAATGTGGGGCAACGGGTACTTATTCTTGATAGTCATCCGATTAAGCTTCTTGTAATCTATACACATTCTCAACGATCCATCTTTCTTCTTGACAAAGAGAACCGGAGCACCCCACGGAGATGAACTTGGCCGAATATATCCAATCTTGAGTAATTCTTCGAGTTGAATCTTCAACCCCTTCAACTCTGCCGGAGCCATTCTATACGGCGTCTTAGAATAAGGTTCTGATCCCGGATATAAATCAATAACAAATTCGATCTCCCGATCCGGTGGTAAAGAGCCTAAATTTTTTGGAAATATGTCGGGATATTCCTTTACCACGTCCGTATCCTCAAAACTTGATTGATCCTTTGGTTTGTTAAGGAGATAGGCAATAAATCCCATGGCTCCATCTTTCACTAACTTGCGAGCTTCCATAAACGATAAGAGAGGTACATTCTTCGACCCAACTTCTCCAATCAACTCTGCTCCCAATTTTATCTTTTTCCTAAAACATTCAACCTCGGCCCGGTGCCGATATAACCAATACATCCCGAAGATTACCCCATACTTCTTCATAGGCATAACAATGAAATCTGCCGAATAATCTTTCCCCTCTAGCAAAGCTGAACAACCTCTAACAACCCGGTCTGTCTGCAAATTACCTCCAAGAGGCGAACTCACATAATAACAAGAATTTGAGCAAATAACAGGTAGGCACAGAGAAACACATAGCTCGCTAGATATAAAAGAATGGGTAGCACCCGGATCAAATAATGCATGAATGTTCGTGGTGTGAATGCGTATGGTACCTTCCACCACGGCTGTCGGATCCACCTCAGCATCCTGCTCCTCGCCCTCAAGGGCATAAGCGCGTGCCTGGATCATAGGTCTTTGTACCCCAGCTTGAAACCCCGGTTTCTTATCAGGACATACGAAAGCCATATAATCTCCCTTCCCACAAATCAAGCACAACTTCAATCTTATTCTGCAATTGGTATAAGAATGGGTCGGTCCTCCACAATGAGTACACGGAGGTACATCTCGTCGATCTCTCGTAGGAGCTGGTAATGCCTGAGGTGCTCGAGTAGCCTGAGGAGCATGCTGTCCTCCAGTTCGTGGCTTCTTGAAATATTCTTTCTGAGGAGGAGCTGCCGAAGTCATAGGCCTTTTTCCCGGATTGAATCTCATGCTCGATCCCGAAGATGAGCCCCTACCTTGTCCCATGGGTGCTTTGAAGATTGGATCCTTCTTTTTATACTCCTCTTCTTGCCCTAAGGCCCTTTGCACCGTGTCTGAGAAAGATATAAAATTATGGCCCGCTTGACCGTGTCTCAAATCCTGCCTCAACCCAGCAATAAACTTCTTCGCCTTCCTCTTCTCATCACGGGTAATATGAGGAGCATACTTCCCAAGTCGATTAAAAACTGCAATGTACTGAGCCACAGAACGATTTCCTTGCTTCAGATCCATAAATTCTTGCTCTTTTCTCTCCCGGACAACCTCGGGTACAAAGCACTCCCGAAATTCCCGTTTAAAAACTTCCCATGTAATCTCCTCTTCATCAGCCTCCAACTTTTCCTTTGTTCTCTCCCACCAATCATACGCCTCTCCGTCCAATTGGAATATAGCAAACTGAGCCCGTTCTTGGGTAGTGAACTGCCGAACCCCATAAATCCTTTCCAATCGAGTTAACTACCCCTCTGAAACCGCGTCATCAATAGAACCAGAAAACCTAGGGGGATTGTAACTCAAAAACACCCCATGAGGGTCCCTATGATTGTTTTTTGGTGGATCCGGTTGCTCAACGGGTTGTGGTGGTGGAGCTTGAGCTCTCCTATGCTCAACATAATTGAAAACGGCTTCCATAAAGTTTCCCATGTCCATTGGAGGCGGTTGAGGTTGTTGTTCTTGTGGTATAGGAGAACAATCACGATGTCCTTGTTGTCCCGATGATCTCTCACGATGTCTACGTGGAGGCATCCTGATCAAAACACTGAAATGCATGCTTCTCTTAGTCCATGCATGAAAATGCAATTAATTCACTCAAACATCAACAATTAGAGCATAGAAGCACTGAAAGGATGCATATGCAATCACATTCTCAAGTAGTCCCTAAAGCCGAACTACCTAAACTGACTCACCCGACAAGAGAGCCCGGGTTTTGAAACCCTAAGCTCTGATACCACTTAAGGATGTAACACCCGAGCGCAAGGTGTCACATCCCCCGCACCGAGACCCGACCCGAATATGAAATGAACGATCCATACCCGAGCTAAATCACGACGAACGGGGACATACACACACTCTATGCTAGGCGGGCTAACCCTTAAACCATACGAATCAGAGAAAATCATTAAAGCGGAAGCAATAAGTGAACAAAGCATATCATATATATACCATGAGCATGTGAGCTCCAAAAATAGTTCATATACATCATCGCATGCCATCACGGCCCAAAACAAGTACGCTCCAATATAATATCCATATACAATAATCAAAAGTGTGATATGCAAGTGTAAGACCAAAATACAGAGCTAGAGACGAATGCAAGACCTAGGACTCGTATTCCCGCCTAGCTCCCTCGACACCTGCACAATACAACTGAAAACCAAACAGGTTCAGTCCAAAAGGGACTGGTGGGTATAAAACATTGGCATAAATATAATATATCACGGAATTTAAACAATCACATGCAAATTATGATCCCAAGCGAGGTTTTAGAAACGGTTCCCAAGTAGGTAAAATAGAGGAATCATCGGAAGGGATTATAATGATCAATTTTACAATAGGTTATTAGTGGCCCGGCGAGTGGGCGAGCATCAACTCCAACCAACACCATGTGTAATTCAATAATCATTCATTCATTAAGTCTTTCATGCATATCATTCTTTTGTGCACAATCAATCGATTCTATTCAATCGGTCATATACACCTTCTTCCTCCGGGTTGGTGGACGGGTTTGCAAGACCCGGCCACCCAATCATTGGCCAAAAGGGGTTACATAACTCCCCAGATGGCACTCAGCTCCCTTTCTCCGCCAATCTCCTGACGAGGTCCGGTACCGCTGTAGTTTGGTGGGAACTAGCGTGAGGGATCACCGTCAGCCCATGCTTCCTCGGATAGCCACTCACACCAAGAACCCCGGGCCCCAATCAGTGCAATCAATCAATACTCGCCAAAACAATCGGTAAGATATTAAAAGCAAAAGGGATTATACGTTTGAAATCATTTACCCGAAAGTGACTCGTTATATAAATAGATAACTCTAACTTAAGGATATATTGGGTCTTTTTATCTAAATAGTAGAAAAACCCTCCTTGTACTGACAAAAGAAGATACGAAAGCCTCAAGGATTGGCCTCGTCTCCAACGGGATCAAAATCTGTGCAAGAAAGGAAAAGTGAGACTCAAAATGACCAATTAAGACGCTCGGCAATGAAATGATCATGATATGAATGCATAAAAGAGTATGTTATGTAATAAACATGTTCATGTGCACTATTAATGTCTTAAAGACCTATAAACGTTCATTTCATTCATTATGAGAATCATTTAAAATCATTCAAATATATAACCTTCACATTTAAATCAACTTGATTCAAGAATTTCAAATAACGAATATAACGCATAATAGCATAACATGTTTGCACTTAGAAATTAGGCGAATAGAAACATTGAAGTCATGTTCGGAAATTAATTAACATAAAATAGATAACAATTAACTTCTAAAATTTAAAACAAATTAAACCATAATTAATATATATATATATATATATATATATATATATATATATATATATAATTTTAATGCACGTATGCATGAATATCATACATGCATATATTAAAATGAAAATTTACAATTTATGCATGCATGCACTCCGTCAATTAAACTATGATTCATGCATGAAATGCTATACATATACATATATATTTACACGTTCAATTGCATGCATGCAGGTAAGGAAAGGAATTAGAGTTACAGTTTAACCACACACAGCAAGGTTCGACTGGAAATTTTTCAGAAAAACAGGGGTCGCGGCCGCGACCCATTTTCTTCATGAAATGGTAGCGGCCGCTACCCATAATTTCCAGATTTTTCTCCAATTTTCAGAATACGAGAGCAGCGTACTGCTCAGTCGCGGCCGCGACCAAATTTCAGGCAGTTAAGGTCGCGGGCGCGACCTGCGCGATAGAAAATTTTTAACGCAGCAGCCATGGCAAAACAGAGCAGAAACCAAATCCAACTTCTCCCAACAAGATCAGGTAAGTAAGGACATTAAATAGACAATAAAACTCAACAAAATCAAGCCTCAAACTCTCCTCAAATGCAGCAGAGAAACTGACGCAGGTAACTTAGCCGAAAACAGAGCAACACCAGCAACCTTCAATATGTTATTAATGATAGCTCATGAATGCTTCAACTACCAGCTAATACATTACCATAAATTCCAAGAAGAGATCAAGACAATCATTTTCATGCTTGGAATCATCTAAAAAGCTCAAGTATTGGAAGAGATCAACCAAAAACTCAAAACCTAAATCTATATATCCATTTCTGCCAAAAGCTCACGAAATCATGCTCAAATTTAGGGATGAATGAATGAAAATGACTCATAATGGATGTACATAACATAACCAAGCTTACCTTGTGGATTAATGGAGGTTTGGAAGAGATTTGAGCTTGAATCTCAAGAAGTTGCTTGAGCTACGGGATTTCTGGAAAACAGGGGAAAGATGACTGAATTTCTCTAAGTAAGAGAGAGTAGTTCGGTTGGGGAGGATAATGATCAGCTAGATGGTTGAGTTAGGGTCCCATAGGTTCAAACCATGGTTAATTTCGTCAAGAATGGTAAGAGATATGACTATTTTGGTGAAATGTGGCAGTTTTGGCGCCATGTGGGTTTTTCGGTTGGATTTCGGAGGTTCAAATGATTCTGGAAAAAATATAAGGCTACATTTACTAAACTCGAATTTTCGTTACGAGTTCAGCGAAGTTGACGAAACTCGAATCCGAGTTTCCTAGCTCAAGCTATTAATTTCGGAACCAAGGGTTCGCTAAGTGCTCGTTAGGCCCCGATTTGGTTTCACGATTCAAATTAAATTCGTTAACATGTCAAATGAATTCGAAAACATAAACCAAGCATATAGACATGTTCATAACACACATATTTACGCCATACTACAATTGCACTATATTTCGATATCATTTCATATAAGAACGATGCACATTTGCAAAGAATTCATGAATTAGCCAAATAAATGAAATTAAATTCAAACATCTATTAAGGTCACCGATTAATTAAATAAATTAATTAATATAGTTAAGCATGATAAATTAGCATAATACTTAATTAACATTAATTATTAAATTAACAATTATTAACGAAATATAAATATATATACACTTAAAATACAAGTTGTTTTAAAATAATATTGAATTGAAATAAAATATAATAAAATAAAATAATAACAATTTATAATAAAATTAAATATAAAACACGTAAAGACAATTAGTTTGCGCAAATTTGAAAACATATATGTCATACCTTTACTTCTGAAAAGTCGGGGCGTCACATAAACAGAATAAGGAATCACAACAATTAACATATAGCACACTTGACAATTATACCACATAATAACAAGAATTAATCAAATGACGGATGCATGTATGCTCGTGCTATGAATGCTTAGTGTACCATTCACCGTGGTATTTGAAATATTGACCATAAAGTTGCGATGATGTCATGGAAGCTGGTTAAATTGTTGGTATTGCAACCCTGTAATTAAAACACTAAAGTTGGTGCATGAGGGTTAGATGTGCAAATGACAAGTAACAGTTAAGTCACATAAGTGCAACGATAAAAAGTAATTAAGAGCACATTGATAAAATGTTGCACATTCATAATCATATCATACACATAATTATATAATCCAATGCAATTCGCGCTGAGAAATTAAAATTTCATGCCAAGCAGATGCAATGAGCACATATCCTTATGCCGAATGACCTAGACTGACACGACACGACTCCAGAGCACCGGTTATGAACCTGGTAGCTCTGATACCACTTACGATGTAGCACCCCAAGCGGTGGGGACCACACCCCCGCACTATGACCCGACACGTGTAACGATATAAAGACTCCGCACACATGCCAAGTCATAGCGAACGGGGAGACAAAACAAAAACTCCAGGCCTAAGCTAGGCGGTACCTAACCCTATACGAATGAAAGAATGCAAAACGTGACAGCGGAGGCAATGCGAAATGCTAACTTTTAAAAACTTTTACACTCCAAGTATCAGAGCGCAGTATATACATCAGAATCAAATATACGGGTTCAACTAATTCAGCAAACCTGTCCTATCCTGTCCCGAATAATTCCACATCAAAACGGGTTCAACTAATCCGAGCACCTGTCCTAACCTGTCCCGAATTCCAAACATTCGAATCATACCTGCAACCTGTACAGAATATATCTTTTATCGAATTTACAAATCATAACTCAGAGCCAAAACTAACATACTTAAACAAACAGACCCAGACTCAACAGTCACGACACACCGCCGCCTAGCACGAACTCTGGCGACCTAAACCTGCAACTAAAACATAAAGGGGGAAGGGTCAGTCCAAAGACTGAGCGAGGGACTACACACACACACACCTATATATATATAGAGCACAGCACGTTCAAAGTTAAATGTTCGTGAAGTCGGGATTAGTTTTTGCACACCAAAACATATCCTCGTAATAATATAGATATAGGGTGACATTTCAAAACGGAACAAACAAACTCAACTTACACACTGATCAAAGCATAAGCTCAAATTCATGCAGACTTAGCACACATATCGAAGTATATTTTATTAGTATAAAGGTATACCAAATTTTATCTTAATTTAGGAATCGACCCCCGTTTCACGAACTTATGACAAACGGACAGACTCGGCGGCTACGAGTCCAAACACGGAATAAACAAAACAATACATACCAGGTAGGTGTGATGGAAGGGTTGCGCGACCCTAGCCATCCATAAGCAGATGAGGGGAGTGCTCAATGCTTCTTAAACCCTCGGACTCTATCCCCCAACCTAAGCTCAGGTGCGTTCCGGTATATCCCTTACACGGAATTTGGGGCCCCACTAAGCAGAACATATCACGTATAATGCATGACAAAACTTAAGCCCGCTACAGAAAGACAGACATAATTCATGCGTATCATACTTATCATACCGTACGTACATACCACACATACTCTTACCTCAAGATCATATCAAAACTGAGATTAAACATACATAGTCTCATACATAGCGTTCATACTTTCAAACTTACGACAAAACCAACAAAATACGTATCTCACACATATTTACATATACATAGAGCTTATAAGTCGCATGCATTCAAAACGAGCACGTTGCAATAGGGTATAACTATATCCTAACCTCACCTGGTACCAAACAAAGCTACAGACAAAGCAAACGGTTTACCCCGGAACCTGCACGACTCATTTGTCACCGCTCTGGGTGCACCTGAACCAAACTAAACACAAACAGAAGACTCAGACTCAAGAATAAACCACAAAGACACACGACGATGCTCAAGACGAATATTATTGACAGGTGTCGAATCCGTCAAAAATAAATGTAATACCTATTTAACAACTAAACACAGAGTATAGTGCAAACAGGGTCGATCCACAGAGACTGGTTGATTTATTTCTAACAATTCCAAGGATTCACGAAAAGCAATAATTAAAAAGGGGGGTTTTGAATTATTCTAACTAAGTATGCAATTAAAATAAAATAACAAGAACTAAAAACTAATTAAAATTATCAAGCAAGATCACGTATGGTTAAATCAATCAGAGGAAACATTATCTAGCCAGGGATATTCGATTCGAATTGCTATATTGATCATTTACTCAAAGATGAATTCAAGTTATTCAGACAGATTGGCTATAGTTGATAGAGACACTCGACTCAACCTCGTTTTAACTTAATTAATCGGATAACCTAGACACACTCGACAGTTATCTTCCCTAACAAATTCACAACCCCTAGAGACACTCGACAGGATTTAATGAATTCGTACCATTAAGAACCATAAAAACACCAACCCTAATCAACCAAGTCGTAACACACGTAAGATTTAAATTAGATTATTAAATCCCTTAGTGAACGAGGAATTCTATCGCTAAAACCCTGTCACTAATTTACCACAATTTATCAATCAACTTTACATACACTTCAAGCATCATGAATGGCAATATGCAAATTAAACAACCTAGAGATCGTGCACAATCCCGAAATTACCTAATCATAATAAACACGGAGATAAGATAAATGCCTGAATAAACATGAAATGATAAAAACGTTTAGGTCTCACAATATCCAAATCGAATCTTAATCCCTAGCTAGATAATTTAAAAACTTAGCTACTAAAATTCATCAAAATAAATAAAGAATTCTTTAACATAAATAAACTAAAAAGCGAAAGAAGTAATTAAAAATAAGGCCGAAGCCTTCCTCCGAGAACTCCTCGAGTTGCTCCGTGTCCCCTCCACCAAGTTGTTACATCATTCCCTCAAAGTTGTTGTCCCCCTAATATATATAGGAATAAATCTCCCAATCCTCATGCAATTCAGACATGTTACTTGTCCTCCAAGTTGGACCAATTGGGCCATTCCAATTAAATGTCCCACAACATGAAAGCCCACTACTAAGTCTATAAAGTGAAACCCGCAACTTGGTTTTCCAATTATTCCATATGCATGCAGCCCCAAGTCCACACCAATATGCAATCAGCAAATCCAATTCATAACCAACTGCCCCAATTTTCCTTAATTCACTATACACGTGCAGCCCACAATAATTCAAATTGGGCTTTTGACATTAATTTCCAATGCTAGATTCACGGGGCCCATCTACAACTAAAATTACTAGCCATCCAATAATCAGAATCGAAGCAGCTCTAAATTTATACCTAAACGCATGCATGCATGGTCCTCAAAGTTTCCAATTTCATCCAAGTGCATCAAATCAGTAACAACGGCAATAATTCCAGCACGGTTCGTCCCTGGTACGAGAATATCTTCATAAAATGACCAAGTTTGCATAAATTTTGCCTTTGAGCCCGAATCTATAATAAGAACAACAAAGCATCAATTCTTTTATAAATAATATCAAACCAAGGACAATTCGGGGCAATACTCAATCATAAAGATGACGAAATAGTGAGTTATCAAATCCCCCCACACTAGTACATTACTCGTCCTCGAGGAATATGAAAATCAAATGGAAACAATACCACCCATCAAACACAATCACAAAGGCAATCATCGAATCTTGCCTAAACAGGTCTAGCTTATCAACACACTACTCAATTGCACAAAATCCAACAAATAAGTATAAATAGCATACCCTCGTGTAATGTAGTGTGAATTGAACAAAAGAATGTACAAAGACTAGATCGACTAGTCTATGATTTTCGCCTAAGTACTAATTATCAACTTCAAATGCATCCTTCACTCTAATCTCCACTAATGTAGTTAACTCATGACTCGGGATTGATAGGTCTTTCGAGCTTGTAATGTAAGGCTTGGGTAAAGGTTAGTAAAATTTGGGATTAGTGACTAACACACCAAGCTTACACATTTTACAATAAAATCCGTGGTATTTCTCTTTTCATCTACCAGACTCCCTTACTTTTCCTTAAACAACTAATTTTCTCCCTTTTTATATCAAACACACTCTCACTTTTCTTATTTTCTCTCTCAACTCTGCATTTTTTTTTACTTTTTTTTTCTGCTCATTTTTTTTTTCTTTCTTTTGACTTCTTTTCCTTTTTTTCATCATGTCATCTCTTTTTCTATTTACGTTCAACATTGCCCAATCTCCATTTTTTTTTCAACTTTCAATTCAGCGCAGAAGGATAACAAGGAGCCCAAAGACATCTAAAAACTTCAAACCCAAAATGAGCAAGCAAGGTGTGATTCAAAGTAAGGTAGGGATAATAATGTTGTGTTTCGGCTTGTAACGTGGCTAAGAAGAAATTTGGCACAACATTCAGGCTCAGCGGAGTCAAACGGGATAATTTTATTTGCGAAAAGATCAAGAAAAGGCTTACCACCGACAACGATCGCCTAAGTCACTTCCTAAATAAATCATTAGCTAAAAAATTTCGCCTCGAAGGGAGCTAAGATGCATTCTAATCAACTTTTAGACCTATTTGAAAAGAGCAGACTTTTCTATCTAAGCAAAACACATTAACTCGTTTGATGGTACGCGAGATATGAAGCCATACTACTATACTAATTCGTTAAATTTCACACAAATTTCATGCATTCAATAAGCCTAACTTCTTCTAGCAAAATTCAACAATCAAACCTAATAGAAAGCATTCAAAACGGGGCTAAAGTCACCACAATTATCACCATCCTCAAGTTCGAAATAAAATCACAAGTTCAGCCACAAAACAAAAAAAATTTAAAAAAATTTCAGTTCTAGCACTAGTGGACCCCCCACACTTAAACCATGCATTGTCCTCAAGGCATAAGAAAAATCAAGATCTAGAGTAAAGAGGACTTTCCTGAAGTTCAGGTTGGGCAAATAGGATCAATGGGTCTGGTCATGTAAATTCCCCATCTCATTTGAAATTCTGGAAGTGGTGTGGGTGTTAGGCGTGGTTACGCTTAAGGGGTACGTTAGCAGAAATTTGACAGCAGTTATCAGCAGCATATCAACATTATCTGGGCCAAGTTACACGCTCCTGCAAGAAATGAAAGGGCAGAAAATCAACACAAACACCACGAGAACCGAAAAAAACAAAAGAAAAAGAAACTAAGGGAAGAAAAAGGCGTCTAAACGCTAAAACTTGGGTTGCCTCCCAATAGCACCCTTGTTTTATGTCTTAGGCTCGATAAGACTTGTTAACGTGCTACTCAAATGGAGGTACACCCTCCATACAAATCCCCTCGACTGTGTGGAGCTGAATCCTCTAGTCCTTTACGGCCTCTAGTTTGGGGATGGTAACTCAAAAAGATTCGTAACATGGCTTGATACTTCCTCATCAAAGACTCCATCAACTTTTTGTAGAAACTCTTACCATGATCACTAAGATTCCAGTGCGTGACCTCAGAGCGTGGCCACGTCTTATGGTCACGTGTCTCGAAACTCTGCTCATCTAGGAATTCAACTTGTGTAGGCTTTGAATCTGCAAATTTTCCTCCACCTTTGAAGATATAATTCAGATTATCCATAAACTTCTCGAGTTCCACAATAAATGCCTACAAAATGAAAGAATTCAGTTTAGCTAAATCATCAAGTAGTTTCAAATTTGAAGCCTTTATATTGAGAGGTCTAACATGCTCTAATGGTATCACCATATCAAAGATATCATCATCCAAACCAACTTGTTTAGGCTTACTCTCAAAATTTTCAACTACCAAATTTTGAAGGGATTCAAAAATTAGTTTTTCCACATTGTTAGGCACAAAAGTTTCATTACTTGAGTTTTCAATCACATCAATGCTAAAAACACTGGAAAAATTATTAGGTACTTTACTTGACTCATAAACATTAAACTTCACAATATCGCCATCAAATTCTAGAGCCAACAAGCCTTTTTGAACATCAATTTTAGCATTGGTAGTACTAAAAAATGGGCGACCAAGCAAAATATCAGAAGGTTTAGAGGATTTATCATCCTCCATATCTAGCACGAAAAAGTCAGCAGGAAAAGTCAAATCGTTGACTTGTACGAGCACATCCTCCAATACTCGCTCTGAGTGCACGACGGATCGATCAGCAAGCTGGATTATAATACCTGTACCTTTCAATGGACCAAGATTAAGTGCATTATAAATAGATAGAGGTATAACATTAATCAACGCACCGAAATCACACATAGCTTTCTTAATACCAAGGTTACCTATTTTACACGTAATTAAAAACATACCTTAGTCTCTGCATTTCGGTGGTAATTTCTTTTGCAAAACCGCAGAGACATTTTCCCCGACACTTACCCTTTCATTACCTTTTAGTTTCTTTTTGTTAGTGCAGAGTTCTTTAAGAAACTTCGCATAGCGTGGAATTTGTTGAATGGCATCCAATAAAGGAATGTTGACCTCAACCTTTCGAAAAGTCTCAAGTATACTTTTCTCCTCCTTCTCTTTTCTCGTCTGGGTTAGGCGCTCTGGAAACGGAGGTGGTTCTACCCATGGCTTAGGCTGGACTTTAATTTCTACCTCTCTGTCGCGACTGGAGCATAAGGCGTGGTCACTCTTAATGGTCAAGTCGTCTTTCTGATCAGTTTCAGCTCTGTTCTGGCGAGTTTTGGACTTTTCCACATCTGTAGGTAGTTCCTTATCACTTATGACCGTGATTGCACTCACGTTGTGCCTCGGATCCTCGGTTTAAGAAGACAATGTTCCTTGATTCTCAATCCTACCCAACGCTGTTGCAATCTGTCCCAATTGAGTTTCCAAATTTTTAACTTGGTTTTCCAAGCTATTAATTCGGATGTCTTGTGGGTTGAGAGGTTGGTTTGGTTGTTGGTTGTATTGTTGGGGTTGTGGAGGTAATTGGCAAACTGTCGCTACTTGTGGGATTCCTGCACTCATGTTAGATGCTAAAGCAGATATCATATTTTTGAGTTCATCAAACTGGGAAGAACTTATCTCTTTTACCTGTCTTGTCATGTCGGATTTGGCATAGTATTTTTGTGAGGCCCTAGAAATTCTGCTAATTAGTTCCGTCAGTTCTGTAGGTGTTTTGGTCATAATGGAACCTCCACTCGAAGCATCCAACTGCCTTTTCTCAGCAGGCATTAGGCCCCTATAAAAGTTATGAACAACTGAATTTTTTGGCAGGTTGTGATGCGGGCACATTGCAAGCAAATTCTGGTATCGTTCCCAATACTCATGCAGGCCTTCATGTTCCTTCTGCTTAATGGTGATTATCTCCTGAAGGAGCTCCAGGTATCGATCAGTAGAGAAAAATCTATCCAAGAATTTATCGTGCATCTGCTGCCAAGTAGTAATAGTTGCTGATGGTAGAGAGTACAACCATTTTTCCGCTGCATCTTGTAAAGAGAACGGAAAAGCACGGAGCTTGATTTGGTCCTCGGTAACCCCTTGAGGCTTGGTGGAGCAGCAAACCGTGTGGAACTTACTTAGATGTTGGTGAGGGTTTTCGTTTTCCAGACTGCGAAAGACGGGAAGTAGGTGAATTATGCCCGTCTTCAGCTCAAAACCAGCACCCACCTCTGGAAAAGTGATACAGAGGGGCTGCTGTGTGGCGGCGGGACGCGCCAGATCTTCCGTGGTTCTGCGTGGGTCCGCCATGGTTAAGGAGTGGTCACGCTCAACGGTCAAGTCAGGCTTTACTTCGCTCGAATTGTCCGATTCAGTTCTTGATTCTACCTCCTTTACCAAATCTGATCTCTCAGCTTGTTTCTTGCGTGATTCATGCCTTCTTTTCCTAACAGTTTTCTCAATTTCTGGATCGTAAATTGCTTCGTCCTTCCCACGAATACTCCTATTCATGAAAACAAATAAAAATGATTAGAAACACAGTCCCCGGCAACGGCGCCAAAATTTGACAACTGTCGAATCCGTCAAAAATAAATGTAATACCTATTTAACAACTAAACACAGAGTATAGTGCAAACATGGTCGATCCACAGAGACTGGTTGATTTATTTCTAACAATTCCAAGGATTCACAAAAAGCAATAATTAAAAAGGGGGGTTTTGAATTATTCTAACTAAGTATGCAATTAAAATAAAATAACAAGAACTAAAAACTAATTAAAATTATCAAGCAAGATCACGTATGGTTAAATCAATCAGAGGAAACATTATCTAGCAAGGGATATTCGATTCGAATTGCTATATTGATCATTGACTCAAAGATGAATTCAAGTTATTCAGACAGATTGGCTATAGTTGATAGAGACACTCGACTTAACCTCGTTTTTACTTAATTAATCGGATAACCTAGACACACTCGACAGTTATCTTCCCTAACAAATTCACAACCCCTAGAGACACTCGACAGGATTTAATGAATTCTCAGCATTAAGAACCATAAAAACACCAACCCTAATCAACCAAGTCGTAACACACGCAAGATTTAAATTAGATTATCAAATCCCTTAGTGAACGAGGAATTCTATTGCTAAAACCCTGTCACTAATTTACCACAATTTATCAATCAACTTTACATACACTTCAAGCATCATGAATGGCAATATGCAAATTAAACAACCTAAAGATCGTGCACTATCCCGAAATTGCCTAATCACAATAAACACGAAACATGGAGATAAGATAAATGCCTGAATAAACATGAATTGATAAAAACGTTTAGGTCTCACAATATCCAAATCGAATCTTAATCCCTAGCTAGATAATTTAAAAACTTAGCTACTAAAATTCATCAAAATAAATAAAGAATTCTTTAACATAAATAAACTAAAAAGCAAAATAAGTAATTAAAAATAAGGCCGAAGCCTTCCTCCAAGAACTCCTCGAGTTGCTGCGTGTCCCCTCCACCAAGTTGTTACGTCATTCCCTCAAAGCTGTTGTCGCCCTATTATATATAGGAATAAATCTCCCAATCCTCATGCAATTCAGACATGTTACTTGTCCTCCAAGTTGGACCAATTGGGCCATTCCAATTAAATGCCCCACAACATAAAAGCCCAATACTAAGTCTATAAAGTGCAGCCCGCAACTTAGTTTTCAATTATTCCATACGCATGCAACCCCAAGTCCACACCAATATGCAATCAGCAAATCCAATTCATAACCAACTGCCCCAATGCTAGATTCACGGGGCCCATCTACAACTAAAATTACTAGCCATCCAATAATCAGAATCGAAGCAGCTCCAAATTTATGCCTGAACGCATGCATGCATGGTCCTCAAAGTTCCCAATTTCATCCAAGTGCATCAAGTCAGTAACAACGGCAATAAGTCCAGCCACGGTTTGTCCCTTGCACGAGAATATCTTCATAAAATGACCAAGTTCGCATCAATTTTGCCTTCGAGCCCCAAATCTATAATAAGAACAACAAAGCATCAATTCTTTTATAAATAATATCAAACCAAGGATAATTCGGGGTAATACTCAATCATAAAGATGACGAAATAGTGAGTTATCAATTATTATGCATAAGTGTCCATGTTGTGTTTCTAGTGTTGTGTCGTGATCAAAATAAGCATATTAATACTCAACAAAGTCACATTTATAAGCAATACTTCCAAGCATACATATATATTAAATTCACGTAATCACATGGCCTATCATACTCATAAAACACATCGAGAGGCAATCATATGCACAATTAATGCAAATAAAAGAAATCGAAACGAAATACAAATTACATTATTTCATATTAATCCAATCCAATGATCGCATAATCAAATTATATTTGTTCGGATAAATTATTTCTCACCTAATCCAGTTTCTAGTTTAATCATATATATATATAAGCTTAATTCAATTCAATTGTTGCATAACGGTTTCATATTCAATTTATGCAATTTAACTTTAATAACGAAAGTCTCGAATTTAAGCATCCAAGGCACAAAATTTGTCTTTCATTTAATCAAAATTAGCATAATCATTTTCAAATAATAAGGTTCAATTAATTCAAGTTACACAAATTTATATTCTCCTAAAATTACATAAACGCTCCTTGTACAATAATTACATTCAAACTGTAGGCATGAAACGAGGCTAATATCAACAACAAATCATAAATTCATTTATTCCATAATTCATTACACATTTTCAGATTTCATACGACACATATTCCTCAATTTACTAAGCATACATGAACGAATTACAAATTAGAGCAATTAACAATTAATTCGTAAAACTTCAGAAATTCAAAACAAATCAACCGGACACTCGATTAACAAACGGAAAGTGGCGTTGAACTCACCACGACGCAAGGAACGCATTGTTCGCAGTGCGTCGGAAAGCCGCAGCCTGAACCTGTCGGACCGCCACGTGCAGCCGCCGGACCACCACCTCCGGTGGTCGAAAAATTCCCCGTAAGCACAGAAACTTGCACCTCGGCCTGCCCGACAAAAGCCCTCAACCAATTTCAGAAAATACCAAACACACCGGATTTCGTTGACGAAAAACCGAACTAAATCCCAAGGACAAAAATTGAAATTAAACGCAAACCGTAAAACGAAAATAAAATCCGAACATACCGTTGGAAAGCCCGTAACGAGCCCTTCGAAAGCCCTTAGCCAAACGCCGGAAAAGTCACCGAAAAAATGGACCGTCGGTTCACAGCCGGTCCGCCATTGGTCCACCGTCAATGGCTGGTTCTTGGGCCGCCACCTACATGAAAAGTTCGGCCTCATCGTGCTGAGTAATTCTTGTGAAGGGTCCAATGTAAAAAACCCACCGGAAAAGGCTGAACTGCCGCCGCCTTCAACCTCACGACCACCATGCCGGAAAACCCCATCTCCGCCACGAATCTGATAAAAAGGAGGTCGGAAATGGAACCAGGGCCCTGAAAAACCTAGGAAATCGCCTAGGGTCGCCTGAAAAGACCACCGGAGGCACCGGAATCACGCCGCTACAGTAGCTCCGCCGCCCGCCGTCCGCTTTGGGTGGCGCGTGCGCACTCCTCGCCGCCCCGATGGCGGCGCCGCCTACACAGAAAGTTACGCCAGGAAGTCCTCTTGCTGTTCTTGGGGCGCGTGTCACAAATGGGTGGTCGGAACCCACCGTGGGACGCTGGCGAAGTGGATGTTAGGAATAGTGCCCTAGAAAGCTGATTGAAAATCCGCTTTGTACTTTTCCTTATTGTAATCACAGACAATCTTTGAATAATATAACGAATTGAGGCAACACTTCTTTTTATGCTCTTGTTTGGTATGCGTTTACTTTAGCTGTGCATGTATGAGAAATCCCCTAATCCTGATGACTTTAGGACTCTACCATTTAGGTGAAATGGTTCATGAAATGAGCCCTATATCACATAAGTCAGGATTAGTAAAATACTCAAAGCTGATGAGTCCTACAGACAGTGGGAGTGTAACCTGACTCCTTTAAGGCTTGCTTGTGGGATCACGTCCTTAAGAAGGACCACCTTGTTTCATGGAGGTGCAAAGTGTATAGTTAATACGTGCGTGATACATGAGGGTGCTTACTTCCATAAGTAAGTTCACTGAGGTGCCCCGTGTGAGAAGATTCCTAAATGGGAAAGGAAGTTTCTATTTCAGGAAATGGAAACTTCCAGATTAGGAAATATCTCACGTGTCATTGATGTGATTAATTGATCCTTAGACTTGAGGTTCCATATCACTTTATGAGTTAACTCTATAGTATTAGGTATAAGCTTTAAAGGGTGTCGCCTTAGACAACTGATTCAAGGCTTATGCAGGGGCTGCACAAGTGATTCATGAAAGTGAATGAGAATCAAGAAAGGACCTACACTTGCATTTGCAAGGTGATCTCTTATTGTGTAAGTCATTCATTTGCCATATGGAGTCCTTAGCCAAGGCAGTAGATTAAGACATCAAGAAAGGGGTTTCTTGGATTGAGATCAAATGGATATGAGATGCACTTAGCTTTAAGACCAGATTATTAGGGTTCTAATTATTCCCTTACCCTAGATCTTGGTTGAGAGATAGAAAGTAGGAGGATTGTATCTCACATGAATCAATGACTTAAAGGTTTTGTCGAATCGAGACATTTCAATTCAGCTAGGGGTTAAACACCTATTGCTAGACCATGGTCGTTTAATCTGTGGACTAATAAATTAATTAGTGAATTAATTAATTAGGGTCAATGCTAATTGAATTGAGAACCTAGAGGGGCCACACACAACAACTTGGTTACATGAGTTAAGGCTTTGAAATGATTAAATGAGTTAATCGAGCCAAAAGGGTACCATACGTGTGGGTCACGTGCGTGACACGTGTCATATATGGACACGTGTGCACCATGCGTGTATATTTATTTGAGTATTAAATAATTAATGTGTTAATTATTTAATAGACTTTGGTTTAATCTTTGAATTAAAATGAAAGTCTTATTTTGGAGAAATTAATCTATTTAATTATGAATTAATTAATTAGATAAATAAGTTATTTATTTATTAATAAATAAAGTATAATATTATCCAAAAGGAGTTTGGATATTTTAGCTCTCTTAAAAGTTGGTTTGAATTAAAATTCAAAGTCAAGGTTTGGAATTACTTGATGATCAAGTAATAAGAGAGAGATGGACCAAATCCTTAGTCCATAAGGACTAAGTTTCGGTCACCCCTCTCTGTATTATATATAGGGGAGCTCGAGCTCCCCTTAGAGGGTAATTGATGATTTCTTTTGGTTCAGGTGTTGAACACCTTCCTTTCTCCAAGATCAAATAAACCCTAGGTTAAGCCTAAACACTAACTGGAGAACTAACATCCTTACTAGTTAGATTGTAGTCAAGTTGGTAGACTATCTCTAGAGAGCTTCAAGTTAGAAGTTTTTAAAGATTCGAGCTTTACCAAGGAGAGGGGATCAAGCCGCAAGAAGAGCGTTCTTGGGTGGCTTGAAGCGCTTCAAGAAAGATTATTGAAAAGTAAGTTTCTTTACCTTACGAATTTGGATTCATGATTGCGAGATTCGATCCTTTTGTAGGAAAATTTTAAAATTTCTATTGCTTTCTGATTCTGTTTTTCCAACAGTGGCGGCTCCGCCACTTCGACTGAAAATTTACCATATCTCCACCACCGCTCGTCGTTAGGCCACGAATCTAGTATCATTATACCGGGCTCATCGAGATCTTCGAAAAGCACTATGGGTTCGTCGAATTCCATAGAGAAACGACCGAGTTATGGTCGAGTGTGTGTTTAAGGTGTAGTGTGTGTGTGAGAGAGAAAGAGGAGAGACGGGAGAGAAGAGAGAGAGAGATGGCTGATCCGTTTGCTCGAAAAACGAGGGTCCGGGTGTTTTATCCCGGTTCCTCGCCCGCGAAACGAACGGCAGAAGGGGCAAATGACGTCAGAATTGGGCAAACTCAGAGTCTACGGACTCATCTCGATGCCCCGAACGCGTCGAAGAGGTCCAAGAGATCGAAATCTCGATCGAAGGAGGAATGGCCGAAAAATCCCTAAAATAAGAAAATTACAAAAACGCCCCTAAACTCTAAAAGAGTTCAAAATAGGGTCACGAAAAACACAAAATCACATAATTAAACACATAAAAAGTTGAAACATGGCGTACATTATACGTTGAACGAACGGGATGTTACACGTATGCATTGCTCGATATATCCAAGGACATGCTTCAAATTGGTTGAAGGGAATAAGGGCTCGATTGGAAAGGAATGCCGAAGAATTTAATTGGGAAAATTTTATGAGGGAATTTCGTGACAAGTACATCCCTCAAAGTTCACAGGGGAGAAGATTGCAGGAATTTTTGGACCTCAAACAAGGAGACCGGACCGTTGAGGATTATATCCTAGAGTTCGAGAGGATTGCTCCTTATGCCTCTCACATTACGGACGATGATACTTTGAAGGCCCGAAATTTTGTATACGGGTTAAGATAAAATATCCAACGGGCTTTACAAGCTGCTACGGTGGATACATGGGCTAAGGCGACAAGAAAAGCTATTAAAGTCAAGGCCTAAAAGCAACTATTAGAAACCCAAACCTTCCACCCGGGCCAAGAATCCGAATCAAGTTCGAGTTTAGGAAAGAGGCCCATGTTTCAAGAGGAGCCTCAAATGTTCGACCCCAAGGAGTTCCTCAACGCTCTCAAGAAGCCCCGACTTCCAATTTCAGATCCGATACCCGTCCCACCGGCACCTATTCAATGCTCCTATTGCAAGAGACCAAATCAGATGGAGGAGATTTGTAGGAAGAAGTTAAGAGCCTGCTTTGGATGTGGAGAGATGGGACACAAAGTGAGGTTTTGCCCGACAAACCCGAATCCAAAATATGATGGCTCCGAGATCCCCGGAACAAGCTCAAGCTAATGTGATGGAGATCGATGAGGAAGTGAATGTTGAGGTTGAGGTCGAGGCTAACGCCATCTTCTTGGTGCAAGGTACCTTGAACATTCATGGCATTTCATCTCATGCATGGTTTGATTTTGGGGGTAACCCACTTTTCTTATTGTTGCCTAGTTGTCTCTTTTGTGCGCGTGCCCATAATTTGCGTGTGGTACTCTTTTGCTCGTATTACTTGAGCTTGTGCTTGTCGTTGCTTAGTTGTCCATAGAGACAACTTTGAGGGTGCGAGTGCTCTAGCCCTATGGAGAGTCGAGGGTTGTGACTCTACCGAGCTTCCAAGGTGATTCAACAACCATGAGAAGGTGCAAGTGGTGGTAGTCCGGTGACATTGCCACTCATGTATCTCCGAGCTCTTGAGTTAGCTTGAAATGAATCAAACGGTGGGTGTTGAATCTCATTTAGACCCTCTCATCGTGCAAGATAAATCGAGCTGCTAGAAGACCTTTCTCGAGCTAACCCGCGTCGGGACGTCATGAACCTCGAACATGGGTGAATACGAGAGAGTTGCTCGCAGTTCTAACTCGAGCGGTTGGACCTGGAGGACCAGGTCCTTTTAAGGGGGGAGTTTATAACATCCCGACTTTTTGGCCTTCCAGGTACGACGTCACGAGTGTGTTAATTAATTATGTAATTATATGATGTATTTGAATATTTGTTATCTATGATGCACGGACACGGACACGGCGACACGGACACGACACGGATACGGCGACACAGATACATAAGGAGTGTCGGACACATGTCCGACACGACACGACACGGCAAAATGATATTTTTAGAAGTGTCCGTGCATCATAGTTTGTTATATATGCTCTACGTTTAAGTTTTAAACGTTTTTGAACCTTTTCAACCCGTTTTTAATCCGTTTAACTTCGTTTTCAACCCCAAATTTTGTGGCAACTTGCTATATATGAATTATGTAATTTATGAACTTGTTTATATATGCTCGTTTCTTATTTTAGAGTTCGCTTGTTACGGTTTTGATACCATTTTGTTTGTTAGGGACTCGAGGGACTAACTTGTTTTATCGCGACTTGTGTTCCGGAATTTATATCTTGAGCTCGGGAATTCGGATTTGAATTTCGAAGGTGGCGTCAGACTCGTAATGAGATTTGGGAGCTCAGGAACCTAACTTTGTATTTTTCTAGACTCGTTTGATCCTCCGAATTTTGTCCAAAACGAACAGCTCGTGCAGATTTTCCACCCTTCATTAAAATGGCTATAACTCACTCATTTCTTAACCAAATACCTTGACTCTTGAGCCCATTTGACCATGGTTTAACCCTCTAACCATCGCTTATGCTCTCATTTTTGGACACAGTAGAGAGAGAGAGAGTGGAGCCTAGAAACCGAGATTAAAGGGAGATAGAAGAAAAGAGAGCAACCACTATTCACCAAGGGTAATTTTGAGCTCGTTCGACCTCCAATCTTCATCAAATCTGAGAGGTAAGCCCATATTCTTGTCTCTCATCTTCTTTCCTTTCTTTTGAGTGCTTATTTTCTGAATTCCATGAAGATTTAGGCATGCTATGAATTTATAGATGAATAGTTAGGTCTATGTGATTATTTGATGAATTCTTGCCTCCCTTTGATGTAATACTTGGATTAAAGCTGAATATATGATCTCCTTGACTTCCTTAATGCATGAGTGATGAATTATTTCATGTATTTTGAGTGAAAATTGAACCACCATGGCTTCTACATGAAGAAACTTGAGCTTGAAGATGATATATGACCCCCTTTGCTTCCTTCCTTGATTGTTGTTTGGTTTTGAGTTATGGAGTAAGTTTGGTGTGTTTTTGCTGCCTTATTACTGCCCTTTGTGTTACCTTTCGTTCTGAGCTACTGCTGCTTCATGGGAGAAGAGAAACAGGGGCGTTGTTGTACCATTTTCGTGACTGCGCACCGCGACTGTGCGGAGTTCTTTTTGGGTCATGACCGTGACCCAAATTCTGCCAACCTTCGACTTTTGCTCGCTGATCTACTGCTGGTGGTGTTGGTCGCAGCCGTGACCAGTTTTTAACTAAGTTTAGGTTGCGGCCGTGACATCTTTTTGGGGATGTTTCGACCTGTGTGACTGCTGCTGCGTACAATGGTTGTTTTCTTTGTTTCTTTCATTTTTGCTTAGCTTTCCTTGCTTCTATATGATTAATATATCATTTTAACTTGTTATATATCATGTTATATAGTTTATCATGAATTATTACGTGATTTCGATGCTCGTTTATGTGATATATGACAATATATGCCTTATACTCTCTTATACGTGCATGAATGAATTAACGGTTTGATTCTTTGCCTTGCATGTGATTTCTTTGATCATCCCTTGATATTTATGCATTGTAAACACATTATATGATATGTTATGTTCATTGCATGAGACTTATGAATCCGTTTGACGTAAATTATGTGAGATACGACTTAGTAGGAATTTATAGGACTTAAGTGCTTTCTTATTTGCATGCATGCGTTGTAACTTCGTTTATTTACTTTGTGTGATTTCTCTTGGCTTCTTTATGACTTAGGTGCTTTGTTAACATGGTATATAACGTGTTACGTTCGTTGTATGAAATTTATGAATTTATTTGACTTGAAATATGTGACTTATGACTTAATATGAATTTGTATGCCTTAAGTGCCACTTTATTTCACTTTCTATGCACCCGTTGTCTCTTACATGAACTTTAAGTTAATGAATGCTCGTGGTATGCCATTATGTAACGCCCCAACTTTCGGCATTTCAGGTATGAGCGACACGTGTGGGTTTGAGAGTTGTATTTTAATTATTATTTGATCATTTCTTTAACTTTTCATGTCATGACATAATTTTTATAAAATTTATATTCTTAGTATTTTATTGAAATTCATATCATATTATAATTGACGTATATATTGACCGTGATTGTAACGTGAATTAATTTCCCGAACGTGATTTAATTCTTTCGTGGCCTTACTTGAGCATTCTTATGAATTAGGGGACTTAATTGCATTGGATCTAATTGATCATTTGTTATGGAATTGAACTTCATTGCATGACTTAAATAAGTGGAGGACTTAATAGCAAAATTGGCCATTTCTTTCTCCTTACTTAGCAGCAATCACGTACCATTACATTTCCTTTCATACAAACATTTCATACTTGCTCCATTTTCTTCCTTGCTCAACCGTGACAAAACCCTACCAAGAGGAGTGGGAGATTTCATCATTTTAGCATCATTTTGTGGACATTCAAGCATCATCAACATCATATCTTCACCTTAGCATCCATTTCTTTCATTTGAGGTAACTTTGGAGAATTGATGAATTTCTTAGATTTATGACTTTGATAGGGCTTTGTATTGGATGGGTTAAATTGTGTATTGGTTGTTGGTTGTTGGAAATATGTTTAGGAACTTTGAGCTTAAGTTATATGCATTCAACTTGTGGATATTGAACTTGGAGCATGGATGATGGAATGGGTTTCATTTGATGAATCTTGGATGATCTAATGTGGAAATGAGTGTTTATATGAATTGTTGTTAATTTATATGTATGTTAGTATGTGTATTGCATGATATATATGCATTTCATCTTGGTTTGAATCCATTTTTGGGTGTTGGAGCTTTGGTACGTAGTTTTTCTGCTATTTACTCTGTTTTTTTCTACTACGCACAGTTGACACGGGCTTGTCAACTTTCCTTTATTCAGCGTGACACGGGGGTGCATGATGGCTTGGTTTTTCTGTACCGTGACACGGGGGTGCCACGGATTGCTTTGTAATGGTGACACGGGCGTGTCACCTTCTGCTCGCATGCATGTTGTCCGCTGTACTGTGACACGGGGGTGTCACGGCTTAGTGTATTTTGGTGGCACGGGTGTGTCACCCTCCGTTTTCATGCATATTGCTTTGCATGCATGGTTGTACGTGTATGTGTTATATATACATATATGTTGGTTATATATTAATTGTTATTTGGTTTAATTGACTGTATTTAATTGTTTATTCCCTAATTGTCAGTTTGAATGAATTGAATGGATGACTTGAACGTATGATTTAATTTCTTAATAGTGCACATGAACATAATCTTGTCTGTTACATATTCATATCATACTCATTGCATTTTCGCCGTTCGTCCTATTTGGTACATTTTGAGTCGTGTCTCACGGACAATTGTCTTTCTTGCACAGATCAGCTTCCTGGTGACAAGGAGCAGGCCCCGTGAGTTGTTTCCTTGTTTGTTTTAGGTCGTTCAGGTGAGGTTTAATTCTAGCTACCTAGAACCCGTATAACCCTATGTGAAGTTTTAAGCCAAAACCTATCTATATAGCTATAGTTTTCAAATGAGATTGGTTTTCAAATGATTTATCAAACTTTTGAAGGAATTGATTGATTGATTGATTGATTGGGCGAGTATTGTATTGCACTGTGGGCCCGAGAGTAGTGACTCGAGCCAACCGGGAAAGCATGGGCTGACGGGTAACTCGAGAGCTACTCTCACCAAATTGGGATGACCCCTGAACCCCCTAGGAGATTAGGGGAGGAAGGAGTTCCGGGCTTAGGGATTCATGTACCCTCTACCCAGATTGATTGGATGGTGGGGCCTTGCAATCCCACCATCACCCGGAGGAAGAAGGATGGACTTAAACTGCTAATTGTGCACCGTAATGAATTGCATGATCACCTAACTATTGAACAACTGATTGATTGATTGTACACAGTCGGAGTAAAGTTGGAGATTTGCCCTCACTCGCCGGGCCACAAATTGATTGTATTGAATTATTAAATGGATAAATTGAATTAGTCGTAACCTCGGGCGATTGTATCTTTTATTCTATTAAATTGTATTGTTATTTTCCAAAAATTATTACCAGAGATTATAACTTGCATGTGTGTGCGCTTATTTTTATTTATACCCCTCGCTCAGTCCATGTTGGACTGACACCTTGACTTTTCAGTTGTTTTGCAGGGCGTGTTAGGCGGGAATTAGAGTCTAGAGTGTCTTTAATTCGGGTCTAGCACACTTCATCTCACATTTTGTTCATGTACAGATACACTACCTATGTTGTAGCATGCCTCGTTATTTATTGTGGAGATGATATTGTATTGATATGGAATGTTGGTATCTATTAGTAAATAAATAAATATGGTACCTATAAGTATTGAATGACATATTGCTTCCGCTTTTATCTACTCTGAATCGTTGATTGTTTGGTTTGGGGTTAGTCCCGCCTAGCCTTGTGTTTTTTTTATTGTCTCCCATTCGCTATAGCTTTGGTTCATGTATGGATTGCTCATTTCATATGTGGATTGGGGCTATAGTGCGGGGGATGTGGTGCCTGGCGTTCCGGGTGCTACACATTATATGACTTAGTATGAGTTTATTGGACGTATGATGAGTTTGTTTCTTGGATTAATTGTGTAATATTTCGATATTTGCTCCGATATGCCTACGTGTGAAATTTATATGAAGTGCATTGCATCATTTGCATTCATATGCATATGCCGAGTGTATATATGGTTCATTTTGAGTCTAAGTTTATCTTGTAATGTCTGTTTTTTCAGAGGAGTATCCCGTTGGTGACGAGGTTGTTCCGTAGGCGTCGGTTTTGTTCTGTTGGCCCGGTTCGTCGGTGTAAGGTGAGGTTAGGTTATAGTTATACCCTAATGATATGTGCCATATATGTTTGCATGCAAAATAAGCCTATGTATATGTAATACGTATGAATTATGATTATGCACGATATGAATTATGTCATAGAATATGTTATGCAAGGTATGAATATGATAAGAACATAAGACTAAGATTATGCTGTGAATAAGTTAGAATATGAATATGTTAGGATAAGGCTATGCTAGAATTAAGGACATACTTATGGTATGATTAGGTTGGGATTAAGAATTAGTTAAGATGTGTTTATGCTAGGAGTAGGTAAAGTAAGAATTAGGGGTACATTGTGAATATATAAATATGTTATGTTTATGATACGATTATATTATGATATGTTTGGAATGTGATTATGATACAACTATGGATTCGAACGAGGTATGTTTTGAATAAGGTAAGATTCTGATTTTGATTTTGATTCCGAATATGTCTAGGTGTGTGTGGTGTTCTGAATCCGGGATGGCTCATTTTAGGTCGACGGAGGTGTGCGTGTGTTCTGAATCCGAGACGGCTCATTTTAGGTCGACGGATGGTATGCGTGTTATGTTTGATTTCCGTTATATTAGTTTGTTAAGAAATAGTTTATGAAATGAGATTGGATTCTTAATTAATAAAATTTAGTTGTTTTGGCCTTCGGCCTAACTCAAAATGTTTTAGAGTGTAAAAACCACGCCCCGGTTCATGAACTCTCCTCTATGAAATGTGTTATGCTCTATATACGTATGTACGCGTGCGTGTGTAGCCCCTCACTCAGTCAGTGTGACTGACCCCTCCCTCTTATGTTTTAGTTTGCAGGTACCGGTCTGTCGGTTCGCGCTAGGTGGTTTGCTGTCTTTTGAGTCCTGGTTGGGTTGTTCGAGTCTGTTTTTTTGTCTAGAGCATGTATTACATTCCGTATTTTGAACCATTGTAATTTGAAGTTTGTATTTGTTAAGTTGAGCCCGGCATGGCAAGTTTGTTTATATTTTGATTTAAGTGATATGTAGCATTGTTTGTATGACTTGTTTAAGTTTGTTTAGTAATTTCGTTCTTGTATGATTCGTTTATGTTTTGCGCGCTCTGATCGAGGGTTTGGACCGCCTAGCTTAAGAGGGTCTTTTGTTTGTCCCCCGTTCGCTAGTGCTTAGTGCGTGTGCGGATTCTCCATTTCGTTACACATGTCGGGCTTTAGTGCGTGGGATGTGGCGCCTTACGCTCGGGGTGCTACATGTTTAAATGCAAGAAGATCTCTTATTGCATAAGTCGTTCATGTGCCATCCTAAACCCTCGGCCGAGGTAGTGTATCAAGACAACAAGAAAAGGGTTTCTTGGATTGAGATCAAATAGATATGAAACCAACTTAGCTTTATGATCTAGATTAGCGGGGCTCTCATTATTCCCATGCCCTAGATCTTAATCGAGAGATGGGTTGGTAGGAGGATCATACCTCACAGCTGTCATTGACTGAAAGGTTCTTTCAAATATATATTCATTGTTCGGCTAGGGGTCACACACCTGTGGTTAGACTATGGTCGTGTGATCCGTGAACTGATAAAGTGTATTAGTCTCACTGCTAACTGAAAATGAACCTACGGGGTCACACATAAATGCCAGGTTTAAAGGGTATTGAAGGAAAGATCAAATAGTTGATCGAAACGCGACCACACGTGTAAATGTACACGTGTGGCAAATGAGCTTGAGTTTGGGCGTGTGGTCCAATTGAGAAATTGGACCATGTGTTGATTAATTGGAGAATTAATTATAAAGCCTAAATATAATTAATTAGGAGAATTAATTATAAATCCCTAATATAATTAATTAAGAGAATTAATTATAAAGCCAAATAAAATTAATTAATTTTAACTCGTTAGAATTAATTAGAGAATTAATTCTAAAGCCCTTTATGGAATTAATTAGAGAATTAATTCTAAGTATTTAATTATTTACTTGTTCTAATTTGATTAGAATAAATAAATACTAAACATCTTCTATTTATTATTATAGTAAATATTAATTCTAATATGATTTGTATAAATATTTTTGGAATAAGATATTAATTATTAATAGAATAATTAATATTCCTGAATTGATTAGGAGCTTCTCTTCTAGAAGAAATAGATATCTTATTTTGCATAAGATTCCTATTACTTGAAGAAAAAGAAATAGAAGAAAAGTCAAAGTTAGAATCCGATTCCGAAAAGACAAAGGGGTGTTCGAACCCTAACCTATAAATTGGCTAAGGGGTTCGAAAATTGTCTCTCACACGTGATAGAGTGATCATGCCCAAACGACACGATGGATTCATGATGGGATAATTCTCTTGCTCTCTTTTTTCTAGTTTTATGTTTCTTTCTTTACACATGTTATACCGCTAGCACTCTCCCTGACATGATTTGAATCTAGGTCTGGTGTGGATTATTACTCTAGAGGAAACCTACTATGGAATCTAGTAGAAAGAATCTTTCGAGGGACGGGGTTGCCATTACCGCATGAAGCGCGTTTGAGGGCGGCTCAAAATGTGTCAAGAAAGCGTCGATTCTTGTAAGTTCTTGAATCCTTAAGATTTGGAGATAGAAATTGCAAGTCCAATCTTACTTTTGGGAAAAAAATTTAAATTTCGTTGCGCTTTCTGATCGTGTTTTTCCCAACAAGTGGTATCAGAGCCACCTTGTAAGGTCTATTTCTAATCTATCTTTTTTAAATGAATTTGGTAGAAATTCTTAGATTTAGATGCAAATGAATAATCTTGAGTTCTTTAGAAATTTGAGATAAATGAATCTATGATTTCCCTGAAATTTCTGAAAAGTGTTTTCTAAATGATTTTGATTAGAATTGTTTTGAATCAAATCCAATTAAATCGGGTTTTAATTTCTTGGATTGAATTGAACTTTCGTGAACAATATGAAAATACAAAATCGGGTTATGAACCAAGAACACGAGGCTTGGGCGAGCTAAGGAGTCGCACTCCCAACCCCGCCTAGCCGATGCCACGCGAGCGCCTAGCACTTGCCGGCAGCCCCTCTCGCAACCGTGCAAGAGCTCCCAGCCATCCGCTAGCCCATCGCGCCGACGATGCCTATGCACGCCCAGAACTGCTCCGCGCAAGGATGCGAGCTGTGCGCGCGATGATGTGCGCGGTGTCCGGGCATGTAGCACGACATGTGGGCAAGGGCTTCGGGCAAGCATGCGTTCCGGGTTTTCGTGATCCGTTTTTCGTATTTCGTTTTTGATCCAATCCCGAGTTAATTTTTTCTGAAAACATTGTTTTATTAAATTAAAATTATTTTTGAAATAATTACTTAAATTGGGATCTTTATAAAATTAAGAAGGATTTAATTTTTGGGAAAATTTATATATATTATTTTTGAAATAATGAAAGGTATAAAATTATTATATTTTGGAAATTAATTGGAATTTTATTCGATTTATTTATCTTGGATTATTTGAAAGAATTCGTCAACAAGAATTGCATCTACGTCATGTTGTTAAGTTATGAGAACTTGAAAGCGAGAATTTTAATTTATTGGTAAATTTAAATTCTTATAATTTTAGAATATTAGGTGATCATGGGTTTAATCTTGTGGATGTTTTACTTTATGCACATGGATGGTTTAAATTTGGGGTTAGAGCCCTGTTATTCCACGCTTTTCAATTGGGGTCGGTGCCCTACTTATGTGCATACTGTTATATGTTTATTATGTGGCTTTCTATATTACTGTTTTTGGGCTGGGGTATGCCCCATGTATTTGTCTATGGCCAATATGCAGATTGAGGCATATTAATTTCTGTAAAGAGAGTAGAACTTAGGAAGTGAGGTTTTTCTTTTTACTTTAGAGATTTTGCACCCATGGAGTAAGAAGGATCCACACAACAAGTAACAAGGAGGCCATAAGTGATGACCCCTCAAAATGTTAGAGAGGGTTTCTATTATTGTAATAGATAGGGCATCGTTTTATTTTCAATTCCCTTATGTGATCTAAACTATTTTATGTGGCATGTATGTTAGAACTTGTGGTTGTGGAGTGGCTCCCACATATCACGCATAAGATAGGAAAACCCATGATCATCTCATATTAGTATCATGCTAGGACATGTTATCTACTAATTGCTTGTGTGTAATGCCTTTATGTGAAACTGCATTAAACAAGACTAATTAAAATGGATAACTGTACATGTTGGTGAGGTCAAAATTGGACAATTCTCCAGCATTCGAAAATCCCATAAATATTAAGCAACCTCGAAAAATAGGTATTTTGTATAAAATGAAATCTTTGAATAACATTCCTAGCATTCTATCAATAGGATTTAAGTTTAATAGCGGAGCATAGTTGTTGTACATGAGTCGTGGGGTGGCTATGTGAAACCTATTAGTTCTTAGTTTCCTGATTGATTACTTTATGTAATTAATATTTTATGGTTATTTTGGAATGGGTGATGTCCGCGATCGTGGGTCGTACCGGACTAAGTTTAATCATGATCTTATGATCGATGGGTTCTGCTTAACGCCTAAGTAAATATGGATTTCGCACGAGTCGTGGGTCCATATTGAAAGATAGTTGATGCAAAAATATAACTGAGAGTTCCATAGTGATGGAATTGGCAAGTTGAACCTACCTAAGGCTTTATTGAGGATATCCGCGAGTCGTGGGTCCAAGATAAAGTGCTTGGGATCTCAGTACCCATTGGAAAAACAAGTTTTCTCTAAGATTGTTGGGATTTTAAGATCTTCTAAAAAACAATGGGAGCTACATACGATAAAAGACCTAAATCATATGTATTACGTTATTATTCAACATGCTCACATTTCTCTGCTTAGCATTTAGGTTGTAGTTATATGATTCTCTACAATATGAAATGCAAACCCATTCGTATCTATCCTTAAGTCAAACAAGTTGACTAAGTGACTAAGTCCTAACTCTAATTGGCTTCGGATCCTAAAATTCATTTTAGATTCCAAAAAGAGAAAAATGTTCTCTATAGGGCGAAGTTTTCACTTTTGAAAATTCAACCCGGGCTTAAAGAGAAGCAATCTAAAGTGGATGGATTTTTCCAACCACTAAAGAGTAATTGAACCACCTCATAAAAATGTTACAAGGTATAACATTATGGAATTGTTCCATATTCCAAATGAAGAAACAAGTGCACATGAACGAGGTCTAAAAATCTTATTCGAAGATATTGAAGTCTCGATCTTAATTGAGAAATGAGTTCTCAATGCACTGATTGCTCGCATTGCTTCCACCATCATTGAACCCTTTTATACTCAACCAAAATTATGTCATTGTAGCATAGTTGATCATTTAATTGATCACGGTTGAGAGCATCCTTAATAAGGAATAAAAGGTTATGATGGTTAATTCTTTTTCTGAACCTACTAAGGTAAAGGCTTGAAGGCCTAAAGAAGAAGAAACCCTTAAAGCCCAATGAATGGGTAAATAAAGGGTCATGCCTAAAAGACTATAGAGATCAGATAAGGATGTTTGCTTCTATAATAGCAAATAAGGACTTTGAAAGGGAACTGCGAAGAGTGTGGGTACTCTAATAGGTTTTCTCGTTTAGTAATTCTAATAGGAATAGAATTCACGAGCCTTGAGTTGATTTTGCATAATCCGTTATGAAAAACTCAAAGCACTAATGTTTTGAACATATAACGAGAAAACAAAAGTAAGTGAGATGACGAAGTTTCGAATTACTTTGGCACGTTAAGATACAAAAAGATTAGCGAGTTAGACATCTTAGGATCATTTTATAAAAATGGACCTAAAGAATTAACTTCCTGTGAATCTTGTCTTAAGGGAAACGTTCCCAAAACCAGTTTAGGAGAAACGTGAAACGTAGAATATACCAAAATGACAATGGATTTCGATCCATGTTGATGAGTGTAAGATGTTTAATGTAAGCACTAGAAATAATCATCAGTTTAATCATTATGAATGAGTTTACTTGATGAAGTACAAATTCAAAACTTACATGAAATTTTTAGAATTTCAAAAGGAGGTTAGGAACCGAAGTAGTCATAAGTTATAAGCAACTCGATCTGATCGAGATGGCGAATACCTTAGTGACTAATTCCTTTGTCATCTTAGAGATAATAGGATCATCTCTCAGCAAACTAGTTCGAGAACACCTTAGTATTTCCGAATGAAGGAACAAAACCTTATAGGATATGGTTCGTTCCATAGCAAGTTTTACTGACTTATACTTATTCTAGGAATAAACCCCTAGAATATGCGGTTAGGGATTTCGAATCTAGTACCTTTTAAAACCAGTTCCTTAATTGCACTATGAAATGTGGCATTCTATGGTTCCCTAATTATTCTTATCCAAGAATTTAGGGAAACCCTCTTAAGTGAAGAGAATAGTGGGAGATAAGCTTGAAACGAATTCAAGTTTATACAACAATATAGGATATTGTTTCTGCAATTCTGTTGAACAAAAGTTGTTTGTTCCAAGGAATGTACCTTTCTTAAGGAATAGTTCCTATAAGAAAAGAAAGGTAAGTATGCAGGCCTCAAAGAAATTTGAGGATAAGTATCCCACGTCATATATAGAAGAGACGAGCCCATCTGATAAAACTTAGCCAAATTTTAGAGTATGTACATGTGTGAAAACCCTCCTCTTATGATGCGTTTAGAACGCGTTCCTAGGTAACCTAAGAATTACTTATGAGGAGGCATTGTCAGATTTTGAATCTGAGTAGTGTAAGCAAGCCTTAAAATCTGAGATGGATTCCATATACTCAAACCAAGTTTTGACCTAGGTTGATCCACCAGATAAGATCAGGCCTATAGGGTGTAAATGGATCTACAAGCTAGACCTTAGAGTAAATGGAAAGCATTGCAACCTTCTTGACAGTTGAAATGCAAAAGTCCATTCGGATTGTGTTTATCATATCTGCATATTCTGACTATGAGATATGATAGAATGAATATGAGAACTTTCTTACTCAATAAGAGATTGAAAGAGACAAGAATACGGTATTTCTATGAATCTCATATTCAGTGGGAGGATGCATAAGGTATGCAAACCCCTAAGTCACTCTATAGATTGATAAAGGCTTCTAGGAGTTAGAGAATTCGATTCCATAGGTAGTCAAATCGTTTGACACAGGTGGAATTCGAATAAAGTGTACGTGAGTTGGTGATGTTAGCCTCAACTTTTGGTACTTTACATATGACATCGTTCTCATTAGGAATGCGAATGATGACATGAAAGTTACCAAAATTTTGTTAATTTGATATGAGAGATCTTAGTGACTATCCTTAATTCTCGATATTGAGATCTATAGAGATAGTTCTAAGAGAATAAACAGATTATCACAAATTAGTGCATAACTACGGTACTGAAATAGTTTAGTATGGACTATGGAGCATCTCTTTTGAAGGGGATGTCTCCTAAGACAACTTTGAGAAAGTTAGAACGTCCAAAAACCCTTTAAGTGAAATGGTGCATAATGTATGCAATGTTATGTATTAGATTAGAATGACGCAACACCAAGCGTAGTGGGCCGAATCTAATATGACCTTAGAGAAGGTTACTAGATTGTTGTAAAAATATACCATCAGAGTACTTTAGAAGAAATGGGGATATCTTTAGTGAGCCCAGAAAGATCTTATCATTAAAAGGATATTTTGATGTAATCGTTGCATCAAACATAGATGATTGTAAATCATTAAAAGGTTACAACTTCTATCTTAATGGTAAAGCAACGTGTTAGAAAGGCATTCCAGGCACGAACGTTGTAAAACACAACTACTGTAGTTGAATACTTAGCCTTATTGAGTATAACTAAGTTAAGTATTTAGGTAAGAAAATCCATCTAACTAGCTAGATGAAGTTCCTAGCATGAAACAACTCCATTATCATATTGTATGATAAAATGGTTGGTTGCTCAAGTAAGAGAACCAAGACCTCACCAAGAGACTAAACACGTGATTACGAATCATTTTATAAAGAAAAGGTGTTTCCTAAGAGATGTGTAAATAAGAGGGTGACATCAACAAAGAATATAGCAGATTCACTTTGGAAATGCCCAAAGTCGATAAGCTCTCAAAGTACATCTTGAGAAGATGGGACTTAGAGTACCTAAATGGCTTTTACGGGAAAGTGGGAGATTATTGGGAATAGTGCCCTAGAAAGCCGATTCGTCGTAATCTGCTTTGGGACTTTCCTTATGTCACAGACAATCTTTGAATAATATACGATTGATTATTATCATAGGCAAACACTTCTTTATGCAATACATGTTTTGTGTGTTTCCATTATGTGCGCATGTATTAGAACTCCCCTAATCCATAAGGCTGTTAGGGTGTAACACCCCTTACACGTGGAGGTGCCACACCCCCGCACTATAGCCTCAATCCACGTATGAAATGGGTAATCCATACATAAATCAAAGCTATAGCGAACGGGTGACAATGCAATACCAACAAGCTAGGCGGGAACTAAACTATACATGCAATAAAATGAAGCAGCAGCACCGAAGCACATTGTGGCTAGCAATAATTTCATTAATAATAAAATTCATGATGTTCGTGATATGCATGTTTAATGATACCGTTCACCGTGGAAGTTGCTATGAATGTAGTTGATACCTCTGGCTATTCTTGTTCTTTCTCTTCGCCTTGGACACATATTTGCTTGATGGTCTTTACCCCCACATCTCATACATAGATTCAACCGTTCTCGACAAGTCTCGTAGGTATGATTATCGCGCCCACAATATGTGCAAAGAATCTTTCCTGACTGTGATGGCGAAGTCATAGAAGAAGTACTTCCTGAAACTGATTTATTATTCTGGGACTTCTTCTTTTTGGATTTTTCCGGAGGTGGTAAAACCGAATCACTAACGGACCTTTTCATGGTATTAGAATCCGGTCCTGATCCTGGGACTAAGTCCTGTTCGAGGGGAGGAACAGGCCTTCTTGCATTGTCCGAATCCTCAACCTTCAACGCCTTTGCTGTAGCTTTGGCCCAAGTACTTGTATTAGCGGCTTTCAAAGCATCTTGTATTTCCGGCCTGAGTCCTTGCACAAATTGCACCGCTTTGTGGAAATCGTCGCTCGCTATGTTGGGTGCATAGCGAGATAAGCGTTCGTATTCCGCTATGTACTCGCCCACAGATCTTCCTTCTTGCTTTAATTCAGTAAATTCCCTCAACCTCCGAGTACGTGAAGCTGGAGGAATAAATTTGTTTCTGAATTCCCTAACAAATACCTCCCAATTGATAGTTTCTCCGGCCGCTTCCAATACAATCTGATTACTTTCCCACCAGGAGTAAGCTTCGCCCTGAATCAACGTAAGAGTGCAGCGGGCTTTTTCCTGGGAGTCACAAGGAATAAGTTGCCAAATCCTATCAATCTCTTTGAGCCACATTTCAGCCTGAATGTCATCACCCTTGTAGAACTTTGGGGGTTGTTGGTTTTGGAATTCCCGAAGTATAGCAGAAATAGGGTTACCCGGTGGTGCTATCTGCGTAGGAGGTGCGGGAGGAACCCTTTCCTGTATCCTCTGATCGATTAACCCTACCACCGCGTTCATAAAATCCTGAGGCTGGGCTTGAGGAGGTGGGGAAGGGGATGACTCCTCATGGCGATGGTGGCGGCGATGACGATGCTGTCTATGTCTCGGGGACTGGTCGCGATGATGTCTACCATGATCCATCCTGAAATGAATTCACTATACATGCATGGTTTGGTTAATAGATGCAAAATGTGTGCAAATAATTTTATCAAGTTAATGCAGCACACATTTCTTTTCAGAGATTCAAATAATTCAAGAATCCAAGTAATTCACGTAATTTCAATTAAATACCAACTTCTCACATAACAAGTAATCCTATGCCGTTCGACCTAGACTCACTTGACACGACTCGAGAACCTCGGTTTTGCAACCGGGCTCTGATACCACCTTAGATGTAACACCCCTTACACGTGGAGGTGCCACACCCCCGCACTATAGCCTCAATCCACGTATGAAATGGGTAATCCATACATAAATCAAAGCTATAGCGAACGGGTGACAATGCAATACCAACAAGCTAGGCGGGAACTAAACTATACATGCAATAAAATGAAGCAGCAGCACCGAATAATTCATCAGTAGATAATACATATCTATCAATACATTATCAAAATGTCCAACACGTGATAGTAACGGTCATAGCATAACAACAAAAGTTCTGAACATAAATGGAATGCTAGACTCTGTGAGGTGTGCGACCTGACTCGACTCCCGCCTAGCCCACGACCGCTCTCAAGTACCTGAAAGGTGGGGTGTCAGTCCATGGAAGACTGAGCGAGGCAGTAAATATAAGTATAACACAAGTAACATGCACGTTGTGACCTCGGGTAATGTTTTACTATAAAAGCGATATGAGTTTAAAAGACAATAACCATCGCCCGAGATTACAACTAACCAGTTAATTAATTAATTTAAAGTTCACGTTATTGCACGTGGCCCTGGCGAGTGAGGGCTTTCCAACCTTACTCCAATAGTGATTCATTACCGGCTAGCGTAGTATCATATGATCACGCAATTCATTTATGGTGTACACATATTCATTCAAGAACTCCTTCACTCCGGGTGATGGTGGGTTTGCAAAGCCCTATCCATCCAGTCTACGCACGTCAGGAACATGACTCCTACGTGCGGGATTCCTTCCTCCACCAACCTCCTGGTGGATTCAGGGGTCATCCCAGTGTTGAGGGGTGTGTATAGAGCTACCCGTCAGCCCGATGCTTTCCCGGTTGACTCGTACACGTACCCTCGGGCCCAATGTGCTATCATGCTACTCGCCACTAAACAATCAATATAGCTCAATACATGCATTGCTTTGCATGATCGTGCTATTAATCGAACCACATGCATTGCTTTGCATGAGTCCGATTTGCTTAAAACTGTTTTAACCGTTTAGAAAGAGCTTAAGACAATAAGTAAACACGATTTTGGCTTCGAAAGTTCACATACGGTTTGAGGGTGTTATACAATTATTCACTAAACCTCACCTTTCTTGTGAAATGCAACAAGGATACGTTCTAGGGAGCTTGTCCCTCGTTCACGACCTCGTGACCTGTGTAAACACGACGTGTATACATGAGTTATGACCTAAAATGGACCAAATATGACGAACGGCGGAAATGTGTCGAAACGATCATGAAAATGCAATGTGGTATCATAATATGTTGTTTCACATCATATTAGTACATATTATAGCAATTCGGGGTCAAAGAAGTCGTTGGATCGAGGGGCTAATTTCGTAATTTTATGCAGAAACTTTTGTTCTGCAACACAGGTGGGAACGACCGTTCCCGTTCCCTTTGTAAAATGGGAACGGTCGTTCCCAAGAGTTCCCCAAAACGTGCCCGCGTTTTCCCCTTTTTAAAACGCGCCTCATGGGAACGGCCCTTCCGGCTCCAAGGCCAAAATGGGAACGGCCGTTCCCGTAGTCGGCCGCCTAATTTTGAAAAGGAATGGGAACGGTCGTTCCCGTAAAGCCTTAAGGCTGGGAACGGTCGTTCCCAGTCTCTGTAAATGAAAAACAGAGGCAGAAACAGGGGAAGCTCTCGGGAAGAAAGCAACAAAGCCACAAACACCCAATTTTGATCCCCAAATACTACAATTTGTGGGAATAGGATGCATACACATTCATAAAGTAATAAAATAACCTTGGACACTTAAAACCATGAACTATCATCACATATTCATGCTTCAAACTCATGATCAACTCTTGAACATTCTTGCCAAATATCCAATTATTTCATGAATAAACCATGTTATAATTCATGATATGATCATTTAATCATGCTTCCAATTCTATTTCAATCATATAGCATATATCACTCAAACCCTAACCTATTCAAATATGATCAAAATCATCAATTCCATGCAAACCAACCTTGAAAATGAAAGAAATGAAGAAAGTGGATGATGATGATGATGATCTCCTAATTCCTTGGAACACTTCTTGAAATCTTGATGATTGAGATGAAAAATCTCTTCCTCCTCCTCTTCTTGAAATACCGAGAGAGAGATGGATATGTTTTGGCAATTGTTGGATGAAATGAGCTCATGGAAGCTCATGGAAAGGGTTAATACATGATTCATCCATTTTTGAAAATTGTGAAATATACTAATTTGCCAATTAATCCTCTAGCTTATAAAAGTACGCAATTGAGTATTCTTAGTTTTAAAATATGATCAATTCGGTCCTAAAAGTTCGTGCAATTAAGTCCCTAGAATTATAGAAAATACTTAACTAGGGACAATTTGGTAATTTTATCACTCTCGGTAATTGTTTTCATGCAAAAAATATTTTTCGTGCCATGAAATAATATTTTGAATGATATGAAATCAAAGATTTGATATAATTAATGTGTCATGAATTTTTATAAAAGTACAATGAAGCGAAAAAGGTTAATTAGAAAAATCGGGGCGTTACATAGGGACTTTGTCATTAGGTGAATAACACATGAACCAAGCCCTAACTCAAGACCGGATTAGAAACCACTCCAAGTCGATGAGTTTAAAAAACAGTGGGAGTGTTGATTAGGCTCGATTGAGACTTGCTCGTGGGATTGCATCCTTAAGAAGGAGCATCCTGTTTCATGGGGTGTAAAGTGCATAATTTGATGCGTACGTAATACATAAGGGTGTTTGTTGTTAGAATGGGTACACTGAGGTGTCCCGCGTGAGAAGATTCCTAAATGGGAAAGGAAGTTTCCACTTCAGGAAGAGGAAACTTCCAGATTAGGAAATATCTCGCAGGTCAATAGTGTGAGTAAAGTAATCCTTTGACTTGAGATTCCATAGATGCTTTGTGAGCTAACTCTGTAGTCTTTGGTACAAGCTTTAAAGGATGTCTCATGAGACAACTGATTCAAGGCGTATGTTGGGGCTGCATAAGTGGCACATGGAAGTATATGAGAATTAACAAAGGACCTACACTTGCTTAAATACAAGAAAACCTCTTATTGCATAAGTTGTTCATGTGCCATCCTAAACCCTCGGCCGAGGTAGTGGATCAAGACATCAAGAAAAGGGTTTCTTGGATTGAGATCAAATGGATATGAAACCAACTTAGCTTTATGATCTAGATTAGTGGGGCTCTCATTATTCTCATGCCCTAGATCTTAATCGAGAGATGGGCTGGTAGGAGGATCATACCTCACAGCTGTCATTGACTGAAAGGTTCTTCCGAATATATATTCATTGTTTGGCTAGGGGTCACACACCTGTGGCTAGACTATGGTCGTGTCATCTGTGAACTGATAAAGCGTATTAGTCTCACTACTAACTGAAAATGAACCTAGGGGGTCACACATAAATGCCAGGTTCAAAGGGTGTTGAAGGAAAGATCAAATAGTTGATCGAAACTGTACACGTCTCGCACATGAGCTTGAGTTTGGGCGTGTGGTCCAATTGAGAAATTGGACCATGTGTTGGTTAATTAGAGAATTAATTATAAAGCCCAAATATAATTAATTAGGAGAATTAATTATAAATCCCTAATATAATTAATTAAGAGAATTAATTATAAAGCTAAATAAAATTAATTAGAGAATTAATTTTAGCTCGTTAGAATTAATTAGAGAATTATTTGCTAGAATTAATTAGAGAATTAATTCTAAAGCCCTTTATGGAATTAATTAGAGAATTAATTCTAAGTATTTAATTATTTACTTGTTCTAATTTGATTAGAATAAATAAATAAATAAATACTAAATATCTTCTATTTATTATTCTAGTAAATATTAATTCTAATATGATTAGAATAAATATTATTGGAATAAGATATTAATTATTAATAGAATAATTAATATTCCTAAATTGATTAGGAGCTTCTCTTCTAGAAGAAATAAATATCTTATTTTGAATAAGATTCCAATTACTTGAAGAAAAAGAAATAGAAGAAAATTCAAAATTGGAATCCGATTCCGACAAAACAAAGGGGTGTTCGAACCCTAACCTATAAATAGGCTAAGGGGTTCAAAAATTGTCTCTCACGCGTGATAGAGAGATCATGCCCAAACGACACGATGGCTTCATGATGGGATAATTTTCTTACTCTCTTTCTTCTCGTTTTATGTTTCTTTCTTTACACATGTTATACCGCTAGCACTCTCCCTGACATGATTTGAATCTAGGTCTGGTGTGGATTATTACTCTAGAGGAAACCTACTATGGAATCTAGTAGAAAGAATCTTTCGAGGGACGGCGTTGTCATTACCGCATGAAGCGTCTTTGAGGGCAGCTCAAAACGTGTCAAGAAAGCGTCGATTCTTGTAAGTTCTTGAATCCTTAAGATTTGGAGATAGAAATTGCAAGTCCGGTCTTACTTTTGGGAAAATTTTTAAATTCCGCTACGCTTTCTGATCGTGTTTTTCCCAACAGCGCCCAGAGCGGCGAGCTATCATATCCCCCGTACCTAGACCCGAACCCACATATGAAATAGAAATCCATACATGATCCCAAGACTAAGCGAATGGGACCTACACACACACGCTAAGCCAGGAGGAGCTAAGACAGGATCAGAGCGCGTGAAAACAACAAGGAAGCGGAAGCATGCGTACCAAATTCAAGAAATAAAAATCAACATGTACGGGTTCAACTATCCCTAGAAGCCTGTCCCCAAATATATAAACAAGAATTCAAAGGTTTATACATAATTCGTCCAACAAATACAAATCTTATACCAAATTGTGACCGAATGCAAATGAAAATAACTCGAACTAGGTGACTAGAACCCGATCGACTCATGACTCCGCCTAGCACGAGCCAAAACCTGCAAATTGAAAAGTTGAAAGGAGAGGGTCAGTCCACCGACTGAGTGAGGGGCTAACACACACCAACACATATATACGTATAGAGCAAAGCACATAATAAACAAAAGACTATGAACCGGGGGTAGGGTTTTGCATACAGAAACCAATTTCCTAATTAAATTTACATATTCATAACATAACCGGTCAAAGTACAAAAGAAAGATCATATCCCGTTTCATAATCAACATATCTCAACTAAATCCCCATTTATTAACTTACAGAATAAAACAGAAATCATAACTAATCCAACCCCAACAACATGTAGCTCGGGGAGCAAACCCTCACTACTCTTACCAATGCACAAGGAGTAGCTAACCCACATTGTGCTTGAAGCACCACGCCTCCTCAACCTCCAAGAGTCGCGCATAAGTACTTCAAATAGAGACCGTGCACAAGCTTAACCCGACAGCCCTTGCCGCCCCGGGCATCCTTACCCACGTCTTCGGGGCCCAATAACCTTACCAATACGTATTACCGATCTTAACTCGCTACAAAAGTGTTGGTGTGGCGGGCCCGAAGCAGAGTGACGGTATAGGGAAATATTTCAAAATTTTCGCCATAATCTCGTTATTAAAATATTTCTAAAATATTTTAAGCAACGGAACAAATCGGGCAGCATAACTCTAATATATACAAGCATTGATAACATAATTTTAAATCAGATAGCATATAATCACAATATGCAAATATTAATTTCGGCAGCATAAAGGTATTACCGTACGGCAAAATTGGCTATCAACGGCACTTTTCCAGCACCTCGATATTTTCTCGTGAAACTGACAGAGCTTCCCCATAATATCCCCGATTAAGATTTTGGAGTGTGGGCTCCGACAGTATTTCGCTAAATACTTTGAGAAAAATATTTTGCTAGAAAAACCCTTTTTTCTAAAACTAGAAAATCCCTATTTTCTAATAATTAAGTGGATTATATATTAATTATATAACCACCTAATTAAGTTAATTAATTAATCCTTAATTAAGGATTAATTATAAATAAGAGAGAGAGACTCTCGGACAGCTTTGAAACTGGAAAAGAAAAGCCAAATTCTGATAATTTTCAAATGAAATGGACAGCCTATTTATAGGCAAGAAATTGAGGTCATTTTCGTCCATTTTCCAAGAATGTCGTGCACTCCAAGCTCAACCCGCAAATCCGGAGGCGCCACGTGGAAGAGCATCTCGCCAGGGGTCTGCAGCCACCGACCACGCGCCGGCACGTGCTGGCACGCGCCGCCAACAATTCCTGCATGTGCATGGAGCGCGTGGGGCAGACGCTGGCACAAGCAGGTGCCGCATGGCCGGTTCATCCTGTCCGACCGACGGTCCAGCGGTTCGGACCGGTCCAGCGATGAACCGGTCGGTTAAGCTTGGTCCAGACCGTGTGCAACGTGGTGAACTACGATTAGTCCACGTGTCAGGGTCGGTCCTAGCCGAACCCGTATTCAACTCGGACCCTTCCAGGTTTAATCTGGACCGTCTATTGTTGATGACGCAGCACAATCCTCTCTGTCCATGTGTCACGCCACCCGGCACCCAATCAGCGCCACAAGTTAACTTCTGCCACGTCATCCTTCCTTTTTTTTTTTTTTTTTCAGAAAAATTTTATTTTCTCCAAAAATAAAATTTCGGGCATTTCCAACTCTTTGGAATTTAATTTATTTTCTCAAAATAAATTCCTTGGCTATTTTCAAACACTTTGAAAATTTATTTCTCTCTCTCCTTTTAATATTTTCTCTTTGATCTTCGTTAGGGATTGCGGGGAGACCTACAGGACTAATTAATTTTAGCTCCAAACGAGTCAATTTATTATCATCCCATAATAATAATTGATTACCGTTTAACAATATTTAATTCCACTAAATAAATATTGTTGAACTCTAAAATTAATTAAATTAATCACGAATTTCTCGATCTATAATAATTTTGCATTTTTACTCCTGTGTACGGATATCCATGAAAAATAAATCAATACTACTATCATTTATTTTTCACTTCTAATCTGAAACTTCTTGATTTGCCTTAAGTTCAAATTCCCTGTATGTGAAACATATTCATCATACAACTTCGGTGACTCACACACGAAGTACTTTGGCCAAAGTTTTAATTTGAACTTCTTGCAAATCTATTTCAGGGATATCTTTTAACCTTCCAGCAAGGTTACAGATTCCTCGATCAATATTTCTCTTTAGCACATTTCATGCAATCAACGAACGTACAAAGTATTTTGGCCACCCGTTACCGAGACCTCACTTCTGAGTACATCACAGTGATTAACACTACATGCCTAAAGTCGAAACACTGATAGGATTAAAGTCTAATGCTTCAGAGATTTTGTTTATTTTAGATAGCATTATAAAATAAACAATCTCAGTGGTCCAGTTCGATGTTTCCAATCTCATTGAAAATCATCAATGTGTTATAATTGGAAACTCCATTTCCCTATGACGAAAGACTAATCATCTTATATAACACATTATAGTCTTGACAAGAACACTTTCTTATCATACTGACTAGAACTTTAATGACACGTGATTTTTGGTATTTAAATTCTTTTCCTATGAAACACATTTCATATAAAATACCATCACACGTCATTAATTATTAAATTTGTAAAATAATCATAACTTGCTATAATTTTAGTTTTATAATCCAAAATATTTACAATATAATTGGATTTTCAGGGCATTTATCCCAACAAAATGAACAAAACTTAATGTACCTTAGCATACCTTACCTTGCAACTTGGCATACGTTTTTAACGTACCTCTCCATATCATCCTAAACCATATCATGTCGAAGAAGAGAATAGCTTGCACGAAGACACACGGTTTGGAGCATAGCCTTATTACAAAACATTTTCAAGCTCAAGTATGCTCATATATATATAATTCGAAATCATTTAATTTTTTGACAAGATCATAAACATATCTTATAAGCACGTATCTATTATATAAATATAATTGTATAGTCATACGCGGGCTTAAAAATGAGCACATAGGGTCGTAGGTCGTATTAACTAAAAGGAAAACAAACCTAAACCTCACCTTTATCGAAAGTGCTCACGGACGAGCGTTGACGATAAAAAAGAAGCTAAATGGCGGATCTGAAACCTCTCTCTGAGACAAACAAACACATACTCAAGACTTAGACTCAATCATAAACCAATTAGACGTACAGCAACGCATACGAAGGCAAGTGGGTGCAGTGCATGTCATATAAATTCATACTTAGGCATATCGGAGCAAATAACCAAATATTACACAAAGAATTCAAGAATTAAACTCATATCATATCAAATAATCTTATAACGTATGATATTATAGTATAACATAAACGTTCATAAGCTTAAAGTTCATGGAAAGAGCAAGAGATCAAGAAAACGTTAAACGTGTCATATAACGGTCATGAATTCAAGTCACAATTATATCTAACAAACGAGGCCACAAACTTAAAATAATTAACGAAACATAACATATTACAACACATTAACATGTTAGGATCATAATCGGGGTGGGAGAAATTAAATATAATCGAAAATGAAACGAGAAAATGAGCAAATACAACACTGAAAGAACAGCCACAAAAACGTAGCAAAAGTGGAGAGGTAACGGGGGTTAACCCTCCCAAGAACAAAGGGGGTAAACCCCGTTAAGGGACACAACATCCCAAAGCCTTGGAGGTAACGGGCGTTACCTCCAAAAGGAACAGACGCCTTAACGGGAGTTACTCGCACCAGGCACCATCTTCTTCGTGAGACAAAACCCTGTTCTCCCCTGGTTCACCATCTCAACAACAAAAACAACAAGGAGGCAAGAACACAGCAACAAATTGGTAAGAAAAGGTCCAAGAAACACCATGAAATCGAACTCCAAACATCAATCTACAACCGACAATAATTCATCAAATTTCACAATCCCTAACTATTCACTACAAGCTCCAAATCTCTATCAAGACTAGCTTAAAATCTGAATTCCATGGATGAAAATGATCACATAAGGGTGGAGAAAACAATCATATAGTTACATTTCAAATTGGAGAAGAGATGGAGAAGTATGGAGCTTAAATCTCCTCTTGGTGAATAGTGGCGGGAATGAGATGAATCTCCAAGTTTGCTTCACCTTTCCTCTCCTTTCTTGTGTGGTCTGAAAATGATGGTTAGGGGAGGAGAAAATAGGTTTAAGTAGGGTTAATTAGGCTCAAGTTTCAAGTCATTTGGTTAAGAAATGAAGGAGTTATGGCTAAAACCGTAAAAGGTGGCAAAGCTGCACGATGCTCACATTTCGGGCAAAATATGGGGGTTCAAACGGGCTTAGAAAAATACAAGGCTTGGTTCTTTAACTCCAAAATCTCGTTACGAGTCCAACGCCACTTCCAGAATTCGAATCTGAATTCCCGAGCTCGAGTTATGCCTTCCGGAATCCGAGGCATGCTGAAACTTGTTAGGCCCCCAAATCCCTCAAAACAAGAAATGGTCTCCAACCAAAACGAACAAGTATAAACGAATAAAATAAACACGTAAACGAGTTCATAAACATATAATTCAAATATAGCACGTATTCACATAGTTTGGGAATTAAATTAAAGTTAGATAAATTAATTACAAGAGTTAAAGCGTGAAATTTAAACACTTAGTGCACAAATATCACTTAAACAAATAAATCAACGTATAAATTAAATCAAAAGAGAAAGTTAAAACATCAAAGACCCTCTTGTGACGTCATACCTGGCTAGCCAAAGAAACGGGGTGTCACACTTATAAGCCAAGATCTACAAGCTATGAATATGTTATGGATTTGACACGGAGAGGTATGTATAGCATAGTTGTTGCAAGGTAAGGTATATTTTGTAAGTTATGATTCGTTATATTCTGTAGCGGGGTATTTGCTCTATTCTGTTCTGTCTGTTTGTCTGTTGGGCCCCGGAGACTATGGGCGAGGAATCCCGGGATGGCATCGGGTCGTCGGGCTTGCCCTAGGCATAGTTTCCAATTTGATAGGACTAACCCGAAACCCACCAAGAGGTTTGGTAGGGGGATGGGACCCTGAGGGTTTGAGTGTGCACACTCCCCTCTTCTGCTTGGATGGTTAGGGTCGTGCAACCCTTCCATCACCGAAGAAGGAGGTATGTCTGATTTTTCTGTTTTGTTCTGATATGTATGATTCGTATGAGGAGCCCAGGATGGGATTTGTTTCTCGTACCCGCCGAGTTTTGTATGTATGCTCTATTAAAGTTCGTGAAACGGGGATAGACTTATAACTAAGATAAAATATGAATCTTTTTGAAAATATAAGCTAAGATATGAAATATTTTGATAAGATTTGATATGATTTGTTATGTTTGATACGTATGAGTTTGTTAAGTTATGTTTTGTTTTGTTTTGCTAAATAGTCCCTATATGTACGTATCACAGGCAAAGTTTGGTGTATAAAAACTATCCCTGAGTTCACGAATTGTGTGATTGAATGTGCTTTACTCCTTATATATATATGTAGCGTGTGTGGGTAGCCCCTCACTCAGTCCGTGTGATTGACCCCTCTCCCCTTTGTTTTTAGTATGCTAGGGTCGCGTGGAGTTTGAGCTAGGCGGCGTGTCGAGTCCTTGGAGTCTGTCGTGTCTTTTGTTTTGTTCGAGTTTGTTGCATTCCATACGATTTGAATTCTGTATAAGTATGTTTTATGTATACCTTGTTTAAATTGTGTATTTGATATATTTTTTCTTTGGGACAGGCTTCTAGGGACCAGATTGAACCTGTTTGTATTTATGATTTATTATTTTTTTACGGGATTAGGTATCTATGCTAGTTGAATCCGTCACCTACTGCTTGTGCTTTAATAATTTGAATGAATGATTAGCTTCCGCATACGCATTTTTTTTTTTATTTTGTTTGAGTTTCAGGGTTTACGTTCCGTCTAGCTTAGGTGTGAGTCTGTCAGTCTCCCGTTCGCCTCTACTTGGTTCATGTACGGGTTTCTCATCTCGTATGTGGATTGGGCTTAGGTGCAAGGGATGTGGTGACCCACCATGCGGGGTGCTACATACATTATAGAATTTAAATAGTTTGGGGTATGTTTGGAATCATAAATAAATAATAAGGGCTGGAAAGCAATTTTTTGGATGGTCAAACGTTTGTTTTTTTACGGAAAGTGGTCAGTGAGACCTAATTTAAGAAAAATATCACTTTATGGGATCAAAACGGATACATTGGGAACTGTTGGGACCAAAACTAAAAGTGGCTCACTTTACGGGTCGATTTTAATAATTTTCTCTAATTACTTCGCATATGTATGGTTGAGTGCAGGGACGACTCCAAAATTATCAATTAATGGGATCAAAAAACTTTCGAGGCTCAATTATATATATATGGGGCCAAAAAATCTAAAAACTAAAATTAAAAAAAATCATATTTCAATTACATATGTAAAATTAAAAAATAAAATTTAGTGAAATCAATTAATCCCACTACTTATCATGTAGCGTCACCTTATTTGAATGAAACATGAGTTAAAAAAAAAAATCGAAATAGAAAATCTGATCAACCTACCATTTATAGGAGTTAAAGGGTTTGAAACACTTTTCATTAAAAAAAAAAAGAAAGAAAGAAAGAAAGAAAAAAGCAGTATAAATAAATGAACAGTGCATTATTTTTATAGGGTGTTTTACATCTGTATCCCTTGCGATGCATAGTTGCAATTAGTATCTAATTAGATAAAAGTATTATATACTTATGTTCCTATCAGTTTTTGAACATTCTAAATGACTACATTCCTTTAGAATTTAAGTTCATTAGCAAATGAATAAAATAAAAAATTCAAATAATTAATTCAATGCTAAAAGCCTCAAACTAAATTTCAACATTAATCAAATGAGTACTTCACATCTTTTTTATTTTTTTTTAATTTCTAAAATTGAACGCAAAATATCCAATCCTTTCACAAAATCAACTAAAATCTGTAATGGAAAGAGAAAAATTTTTCAAAATTTTTAAGTGTAGAGTTTATAATATTTTTTATTTAAATCGATAGGAGATAAAAAAATATAAAAAAAAAATGATGGAGTAGATCAAGTAGAGAATGACAGGGTTCGATTCTAACGAGGTCACAGATTTAACCCCCCTTCTCCATGGGGTGAAGTACAATGTAAGTCCTTTTGTAATTAAGTGTTGTTTGATTACGAATGCATTCCCTACCTTGAATTGGGACGCCTCAACCTAAAATATTTATAAAAAGAAAACTTTAAAAAAAAAAATCTTATATTTATTGTAGACTTTTAGTTGTTGATTTCCAAGGCGGGAGCAAACAGCAAAGTAATACGCAGTAGTTTACCTAATATAGACATCCTTGTATGTTTCACCCATAAAGTGATGAAGACACTAACTAACTTGTTTTGTCCTCCTCTACTTACTCATTATTTAGTGAGAAAGTCTTTCAACTCGTCACATGCATGCTACTGCAAATAAGAAATACTTCCAAAGAATAGGTAACATGGAGCAAGTGGGACAAGAATCAAGGTCCAATTTCTCATATTTCTTTGGTTTGAACTTTGGTCGCACCATATATAGTTTAACAATTAAGGGGTAATTCTCTGCCTAGTTAAATAAACAGAGACTAATAAGAAGCCAATTATAAGGAAATAATTAGGCATATATTACTCATAATTTTATTTTATTTTTATCTAAATCAAGGTATTCACCGTCGACTAAAGTAACTAATTCACTCGCTAAATTATAAACACCTCATAAGGTGAGACAACTGATCAGGAAATTTAAAGCTACTCTCTTCCACTCAACCACATCCTCATGGTTAATATATTACTCACAATGCCCATAAACTTAGTTCATCACAAATTGCCCACATCTAAGGTCAAATGGTGCAAGCAACCAACTTTTGTTTAGACGCATTAGAATAAGTATAACATCGAATTTGTAAATTTGCACCAGTCGAGGATAATGTTATTATTTTGTGTCATGAATGATTGATACTGCGGTCGCATTTAATAAAAATTAATGTAAAGTTAAATCGTTAAACAATATTGGTGAACCGTGAACTGTAATATCCCATTTTAGGGTTAACTAGTACCAAGGGACAAACTAACGATTCAGTTGGCGAAATGTATAATCATGAAATATCATTTTCTTGTTTAATCAGGTTAGGAAATAGGTGCCCATATTATAACTATTCAGTCTCCTTTCAAGTTTCAACACGTACCCATTTTTCAAAACAAGATTAATTACCATAAAACCATCACATCAAATCAATAATAATTATTAATATATAGCCACAATTACGGTTATTATATATTTAACCACCCCTTAAATTTGGGTCTCATTACAAATTCATCTTATTTTAGGAATTACAAATGAACTTCCGAACCCTTATTATTCATGTAATGAATGATAAAATTAATTATAATAATCATAAAAATACAGATATTCTAATAGTGTGAACATCACTCAAATTTAACCCGACTTATGAAAGAAGATCGATGCTATTAACTCCGCACATCAAAATAAACGAAATAAATTTACAATGATGCCAAATTTCAGAAACAATTAATTTATATACACACATCAAGATATCAAATTTCACCTCTATGATGTACAGATATGAACACAGTCACACGGCACAAAACGAATATAACAACAAAAACTTTTTTTTATTTTTTACATGAGAATTAGTATAGGACACAATGTTTGACACGAGTCTTTGTGACAAAACACAATACAATATTATCATATATAAAATAATATATTTAGAAGTGTTTATGCCTTATACTTTCATGCCCATTTGAATTTCTTGATTAATTACTCTTAGTTCTATAAGTCGTGAGTAGGGCTATGCACGACGTAGCCACATCTCCTAAAATAATCCCAATTCCAAGTCAATCATCTCCAACCGAAACATTAATATACAATTATTATAACAAATAGCCCCATTACCAACTAATTATATTTCCACATTTCATTTTTATTTTCAAAAATAAAACAATAATAATATATAAACCCCAACTCTCACACCTTCGCTTAAATATTATTCCAATCTCCCCCTCCACGCCTCCTCAGCTCCAAATCCATGGAGCTCACTGCAAACAAAAACATCAAAAACATAGCCATCTTACTCGCCGTAGCTCTAATCCTCGTCACCGTAATCCGCCTCAACTACCCCTTCCTCTCTCCAGCTCTCTCCACCTACAAGGATTCATCATTCTCTCCTTCATACCATGCAGATGATATCCGGATCACAGACATCGACGACAAATGCGACATCTTCACCGGGGAATGGGTTCCCAACCCGGAGGCCCCGTATTACACGAACAAAACGTGCTGGGCGATCCACGAGCACCAGAACTGCATGAAGTATGGTCGACCCGACACGGATTACTTGAAATGGAAGTGGAAACCCGACGGGTGTGATTTGCCAGTTTTCAACGCGTTTCAGTTCCTGGATATGGTGAGGAACAAGAGAATGGCATTCGTTGGGGACTCTGTGGGGAGGAATCAGATGCAGTCCTTGATATGCCTCTTGTCAAGGGTAAGTAAACTAATATCGTTTTCTAGTTTAGTTAATTAATTACTCTATTTTTTATCGTTACATTTAGTTTTTTCTATTTAATTTGACAAAATTTGTGAGTAGTTTCATTGAGAAGCTGCGTCTCAGTTTCAGTGTGCATTCATTACTTCTTTTTGGCTTTTGTCTAATCATTTTTAAGTAAACTACAAGTTTTGTAAAAGTGTTGGTCATATATATTTAAAGTATATGGTAAATCACCGGTTTCAAAATTCTACATATATATATATATATATATATATAGTGTTAATGGTTAAGATTAAGAGATGTTCGACTGCTCGTAAACTCTTGTCGCGACCCTATTGGTTTCGGGTCCGAACACCTCTACTATGATATACATATACCATAAACAAGGACATTTTGTCACCACTTATCTTTGCAATAATCCCATTTTGTTTTCTTATTAATAGAATTAATAGTTTACGCATTAGTTTATTAAGTTGGCGTGATATGCAGCTGTGCAGTTGACTCGATCGTCTTAATTGTTCATTAAAAGAAAATTAATGAGGTCATGAGAAAAGGTTAGTTTTACCTAATTAAGCCGGGGGGCCGAGTTTTTCAAAATCCCATCAAGGAAGCTCAATTATTTAAAGGTTTAGGTAAATTGTCACAAATGATTATATCACTAAATAATACAAAGCTAAAATCCAAAATTTCGAAAAATAAAAAAATTATTTACTTTTTTGATGGGAAAAAAAAAGGGGTATGAAATTATTGGGAGATATTATTTTTATTAGATAAGATCAAATGGGAAAAGGATGGGATATATCATGGGGAGTTTCTCCACCATAAACAGTAGGATAGAATGAGCCATGCATGATGAACCCCTTCTCCTTGTCTTTCGCCTAAAGCCAACTATTTACAATAATTTAATTTAGTGTGTTAGATTTATCGTTAGAAGTGGAATCGAATCGTTTACCTCTTTGATAATTGATAAGTTTTTTCTGCTCAATTACTCATTTAAATTAGAATTAGAATCAATTCCTTAGTATGATTAGGAATTGACAAGATTTTTTCATTAAACCATGGACTGTTCTCCACAGGAATTGAATCGAACGCTTTATATCTTATTATAAATCTTGGAATTTCATTTGATTATATAATTACTTGCTATGATTATTCTCCTTTAGTGATGAAAAAAATGATATAGACTTCCCTTCAAATCTAGGGAACCAGCAGAAAAGTTGAAATTATTGATTATTGAAAAGCTAAAAGAAGACAGGCTGGTTTTGGATGGGTTAATTTTGGACGCTTTAGTTTATTCTCTCATAAACATAGGATACTGTGTACATGTCTGTGTAACAGTAAAACTTGGATTTAAGTGAACTAGTATGATGTGATTTCCTTCAACTCTTCAACACATTATCTTGGTAAGTTTAGTTCCAATTTAGTTTAGTAATTAATAAATATTCTATATTTATCGCGTGATTTTTATAAAATTAAATAAATTTGTGATAATTGGTGAATCTGACCAAACCCGATACGTGTAAAATTTTAAAACAAGCCCTGCAACTTCAAATTGGAATTATATACACATTTTTATAAAAACAATGATTTTATGACTTGCTATGTTAGAAAATATATGATATATGAGTTAATGTTTTACTTCAAACAATAAATGAAATAATGTAAAATGAAGGGAAAAAAAAAGTATTAAAAATTTAAAATCTGATGCTGAAAGTGTTTGCAATCCACCACTTTTGAAATTTCCAAAAATTTCCACAAGAAATAAAATGATATTAATTTTTTAATAAGGAGAAAAGAAATGAAAGATGACAAAAGTATAGGGAATCCAATCTTGTAACGTGAGTAGTCGTGTGACCTCCTCAACAAGTCCAGTATATATTCTAGAAATTATAATTGTCCTCTTCGTACTTCTGACGCATACTGCATACTATATATATAAATATTTGTTGGGGTAAATATTTCCATATTTCTAACATTTTAAACTAAAAGTATTTTTAGACTTTGTAATTTAAATTAAAAAATATTTTAAGTTTGTAAATTAATTATTTTTTTAACCAAATACAACTTGATTTCACTCATAATCATATAATCACATATAAAAAAAAATTATGCACGTATTGCATAGTAAATGAAATCAAGTTGTACTTTATTGAAATAATAATAATTAAAATTACAAATTTAGACTTTTTTTTTTCCGTCAGGTTACAATGTCAACAAATAATGATATATATCTAACTAACTATCTATATCTGTCTATCTATATATATATATATATATATATATATAAATGTATATTGTTTATCCAGCCCGACAATAATGATGTGATACACTAATTTGTTTGGAATAAATCAAATAGACGTATAGTTTTATGAATTTTTGTGAAGAATAATATAAACGGTTCACTAAAACTTCAACAGTGCATGTGCCTCCGCATGTGACTCTTTTGTTCTTCTCTGCATGCTTGTATACTTGTATCAATATATTAATGTGTAAACAAATATATATTTTGAAGTTTGAAATATTGAGATTCTTTTTGCACCACTTCTGCATTTATGTCTTATAAGGCGGTTCTTTGTAAATTTCAAGATTTTACGATTTTTTTTCATGTATTTTTTATTTGAAATAGTTTCTAAGTTCTCATATCTTATAACATATTTTTGGAACTTATATGAATATGATGTTGGATTTCTTCAAAGATGTTATAAGACTCCTGGCTTTGGATAAAAACAAGGTAACGGGCTCATAAGATATCAATTATGATATACAAACATTTTTTAAAATATCATGTTATCGTATTGTATCGTGTTAAATATTCATATCGAACATTATATTCTACACTCCTCATATATTATATTTTTTAAAATGAGCAGATTGCTTAGTGGTAAATATTTGTACCTGTGAATAAGTACATCACAGGTTCGAGTCTTATTGACGGTAGTAGGGAAATCAGCACTAATTCTCCTCACATAAAAAAATTCTAAAAAAAAGTTCATATTATTGTATCTGTATCGGTGTATAATAATTAATAAGATATCAGTGATGATAATCTGATACCGTGATAATTAATATGGTTAAATGAGAAAATTGTTATTCTATAAAAGTAAACCGATACTCCACATTATGACTAATGAGTTTATAAGCTTTTAGTTCTTACCTGAAAATCTTATAACCTCATTCAGCCCAAAAAAAAAAATAATATAGGCTTACCAGCAGCTAAATAATAAATACATTAATCCTTGCTTGAATTTTTCTTATTTCTAAGATAACTAGTAAAATGATATTCACCCAAATTATAATTTGGGATTTAATTGTCCTTATATCTATTTTTTGAAAAATAATTTGTAATTTCTTTTATTTCTTTTTTAATCACCAATTCATGCAAATTCAAGATTTCTGCATCTGAATGTTTGCAGGTAGAGTACCCAATTGACAACTCTCCTCCCTCCTTCGACGACCAGCACTTCAAGCTCTGGACTTACCCAAATTACAATTTCACCCTCGCCTTCTACTGGACTCCGTTTCTGGTCCGATCGGAGGACCGCGATTCCGACGGCCCTACCCACACCGGAATCTTCAATCTTTACCTCGACGAGTTCGACGAGTCGTGGACGGACAAAATCGACGACTACGATTACCTCATCCTCAACGCCGGCCACTGGTTCACCCGCTCCGCCGTCTACTACGAGAATCGCCGCGTCGTCGGCTGCCGCTACTGCGAGCTCCCCAACATCACCGACCTCCCCATGACCTACGGCTACCGCCGTGTCTTCCGGACGGCGCTCAGGGCCATCAACGGCCGGGAGAATTTCAACGGCGTCGTTTTCCTCCGGACGTTCGCGCCGTCGCACTTCGAGGGCGGGAATTGGAACGAGGGCGGCGACTGCCTGCGGCGGCGGCCGTACCGGAGCAACGAGACGGTTCTGGATGGGATGAATCTGGAATTGTATATGATTCAGGTGGAGGAATTTAGGGCGGCGGAGAGGCGGGGGAAGAAGAAGATGAGGTTGTTCGACGCGACGCAGGCGATGCTGCTGAGGCCCGATGGGCATCCGAGTAGGTATGGGCATTGGCCCAATGCGAATGTGACTTTGTATAATGATTGCGTGCATTGGTGTTTGCCTGGGCCTATTGATAATTGGGCTGATTTTTTGCTGCATATATTGAAGATGGAGGCCCGGAGAATGTACAGGGAAAGACTCGTACTGCATCAGAAGAAAATGCAGTGAAAATTTTTTCTTTTTCTTTTTCTTTTTTTTTTCCTTCTTCTTTTTTTTTTTTTTGGATTTTTTTAGTTTGATATATTCTTTTGTGAGGAAGTTGATTGTATTTGAGTATTGATAGGAAATGTATTTAGTGTAGATTCATTATGCCACTGTTCTTGATTATGAATTTTGGTCTGTTTGTGTTTTGGGAGGGTGTGTCATTAGAGGTGAAAAAAGAATTTAAGTTGCTTGACATTCGATTTTGGTGCATTTATATAAAAGGTATACTTTTTAAACTATATTCTAATAATAATGGTGTACTATTCAACTATATTGCAAAACTAGTGTGATCCGTTCATGGGAAAACTGGAATCACAATTTTATGACACAGTTGATATTTTTTACAAATCAATACAATAACTTTCAAATATTATATTTTCCACCACAATACTTTTCATGCTTAAATCAAAATTCCGAGAAACATATAATGAATATATAGAAGAAATATATCAAGAATATAATTATCATAATAAGTCATACTTAGAAGCGAAAAATAAGAGATATTGGTTTATTATGAGATATCATCTACAATGGCGATATACTATCAAGAACAAATACAAAGATTCGTCTTACTAATAAACGCATAAGAAGTAAGAATGGATCAATATAAAAAACAACGCAAACGAGAGGAATTAAGGATAACACGAATGCAAATAAGACAACAAATAGAAATATTAAATGATATACACGATCCAATTTTATATAAAATCAAAGAAGAAATTCTTAAAAGTTTGAAACGAAGAGAACAAAATCTTATAAAAAATAGGATATACATCCCTATTACAATAATACAATTAGAAGAACATATTAAAAAATCGAAAGAATATCATGTGGAAACAACATAATCTTTTGATCGAATTGACAAGAGAATAAATTGGTGTAAAGAGCAAATGACTAGACTAAATATACTTTCATCAGCATGAATATTACACAAGAATTACAAAAATTTGTAGAAACATTAAACCAGCAAATACAATCTTTAAATAATATAGTAAAATCATTATTTGAACAACTAACAAATACTAATGAAAAAAAGCAATTAGAACAAATTATACAAAATAACAATAATACTAATCAGGAAATAGAATCATATTATCAAATTGATCAAAACATTTTCTCTTGTCATCAGGAGGGGGGAGAATATCCACATTTATTTCATACCTCTACAAATCCATAATTAAACATTATAGTAGACATTTTACAACAAATTCTTTTAGAAAAAATACAAAAACAAGATGTTATAAATGAAATAAATAATACACAAGAAATATTAAACAAACTTTTAGGAGAACTTAAATGAAAAGAAAAAGATAAACAAATAGTTACATCTGAAGAAAAACAAATAATGCATCCTATGGCAAATTGTAAAGAATTATTAAGACAACTTAAAGAAGTAATTATACGAAAAGAGCAAACTAAACATATAACTATTGCTGATCTTGAAATATATTTTGGAAATAAAAAACGTAAACCATTTCAAATAGAACCTCCACGATTATAACGGAATCTTTTGAATTAGAAGAGAAATTGCAGAATTAAACAATTTATTAGAATCATTAAAAATAGTTGATGAAGAAAATAAACAAAATCATACATTAGAAACTATAAAACCAGAAGTGGAAAACGAAGAAATAATATATGGATATGAGTCATCTGAAGACGAAGTCTTAGAGATGGAAGGAAATTTAAAACAAGAAACTGATAAGAAAAACATTCCAGAATCGAGTCATAGATACAAAGAAGGAGATTTTGAATATAGATACAAAGCTGGAGATTTTGTACACGCTCAAGAAGATTCATATACCAATCCTCTAAAAAACACAAGTATACAATACAATTTCAAAAAATGATACATTCCAAATAAAAAAGGGAGATGGACTAAAATACCTGAACAATATGTACCTGCAAAAGGAATATAAGGAGTTGATGGAATACTAAATATAGATTGTGTAACAAATAAATCAACACTCATTACTGAATGGGCACATAAACTAGGATTAATTATAAAAACTGAAGATAGATTAAGATATGAAAATTTTAAAACAATATTTAATTTTGTACAATATAAAACAATAGGAAATGTAGCACATTTCTTAATGTCTTTAACAGACGAACAAAAAACATTATTAGATGGGAAGGATTCTATTGAAACTTTTTGGAATATAGCTTATAAAACATATGTAGAATTTATTGGAGTAGCTAGACAAGTCGTAGGAATAATTGTGTCTAAAAGAGAACAAGATACAGCAGCATATCATCTCGCTAATACACAAATATTAGACAGGTGTGCTATAGATAATTTTAACTGTGACTACAATATGTATTATTATGACTTATCATTAGAAAACAAAGAGAAATATTTATCTTTATACTTTAATAAACTACCCTATCCAGTAGGACAAATTGCATATGCAGAATTCAAGAAACAAGTAAATGAAGGGTTTGTAGCAGAAACACTAAGAGGAGCACAACATATAATAGATCAATTTATAGCAGACAAATGTTATGAAAGAGAATTACACAATGCAGTTAAAAATAAAGTTACAATATGTTGCGAAGGAAATCCTTTAGTACCTCAAACATACGAACAAAGCCCGTATATTATTCGATCAAACAAAAAAAGAAAATATAAAAGAAATGATAAAAGATAAAGATGGAGAAAGAAACCAAAGAAGTGGATATATGACAATACACGTAAATTTCGAAAAAGAAGAAGACGTTTATTCAAAAAGAAAGAATATAAACCAAAACAAAAATATTGTCCATAAGGAAAGAAAAAATGTCAATGTTGGCTTTGCCATGAAGAAGGACACTATGCAAGAGAATGCCCTAAACAACAAAGACAATCTGAAAAGAAACTACATATACTTCAATTAGCTCAAACATATGAATTGGAACCTATCTCTAAAGCACGGACACGCCTAAAAAATGGCCCGTGCAGTGTCCGACACGTGTCGGACACGGACACGGCCCGGACACGGCTCGGACACGTGTCGGACACGGCTGAAGGAGTGTCCGAAAAAAAAAAAAAAAAAAAAAAATTGGGACACGGCGAGGTGGAGTGTCCGACACGGCTCGGACACGGCGGAGCAAATTTGATCATTTTTTTATGCTTTTTTTAATAGTTTTTGAATTTTTTGGAGAGAAAATTGAAATAACAAAACTTATTTTAGTTTTTAATATTATATATTTATATAAATATTTTATGTTACATAGATTATACTTATAAAATATTTTTATTTTTATATAAAATATCTTTATTTATATATAAAATATATTTATTTATATAAAATATAGCCGTGTCGGAGCCGTGTCGTGTCCTAAGATTTTGAAAAAATCCGTGTCGCCGTGTCCGTGTCGTGTCGTGTCCGTGTCGCCGTGTCCGTGTCCGTGCAACATAGGAACCTATAGAAGAAGATTATTCTGAATTAGAAGACATATATGAAATAAAAACAGTTACAGAATCAGAAAATGATTATAGTTCAGACGAAGACTTCTAATAAAGAACTCTAACGCTACATTTATAGAAGTGAAAATAAAATAGAAAACACTTAAAACATTTATAAATACAGGAGCTAGTTTATGCTTTGCTTCACCTGCTCTTAAAATATTCAAATAGACAAACCTTAAACAACCATTAAAAGTAATGATAGCAGATGCGGGTCATTATTATATTTGGTATGTTACATACTTAGAAAAAGTTTGGATACAAGGATATTGTTTCACTATACCATCTATATACAGACATGAAACAGGGTTACCATTTATCCTATGAAACAATTTCTTAAAATTATATAGACCTTTTTGTCATGATTTAAATTACATCACTTTAAAATCATATGTTATTTAAAGATTATCTCAAAAAAGTGAAACGGTAAAAATACCTATAGAAAAAATTGAAGACAGAAGTAGCCTTATAAATAAACTAGATTATTTAGTTAATCATGAATTGATATTTTCATAAAAACAAATCTTGAAAAAGAAATAGAAGAAATTCTAGAGTCTGTCACTAGTGAAGATCCTCTAGATAAAGATAAAAATAACAACTACATGACAGTTGAAATAAAACTAAAAAATCCTTTAGAAGAAGTAAATGTGAAAAATAATATACCTTATTCTAAAAAGGATATTGATGAATTTAAAGAAGAATGCAAACAACTTTTAGAAAAAGGATTGATATCTGAAAGTAAAAGTCTACACGCAGCACTTGCTTTTTATGTAGAAAACAAAGATGAAATAAAACGAGGAAAACGACGAATGGTCATAAATTATAAACAATTAAATGAGAAAACTATAGGAGATGCTTATAAACTACCTAGAATTGATTATATCAAAGATAGGCTAAAAGGAAAAACATGGTTTAGTACTTTAGACACTAAATCAGGATACTGGCAATTAAGACTACATGAAAACACAAAAACTTTAACAGCTTTTACATGTCCTCCACAAAAACATTATCAATGGAATGTTTTACCAATTGGTTTGAAACAAGCACCTGGAATATATCAAAGATTTATGGATAAAAATCTTGAAGGTTTGGAAAATATTTGTCTTGCTTTCATTGATGATATTATCATCTTTAGTAATCAAGATAAAGAAGATCATTTGAAAAAAACTAAAAATAGTTTTAAAACGATGTAAAAACAAAGGATTGATTCTTTCTAAAAAGAAAGCAGTCTTATGTAAACAAAGAATTGATTTTCTTGGAAACACTTTTGACTCACAAGGAAATATAATTCTTCAAGATAATATTTTAAAAAAATTAAATGATTTTCTAGATCAAATTACAGATCGAAAACAATTACAGAGATTTCTTGGATGTTTAAACTACATTTCTGATCAAGGATTCATAAAGAACCTTGCTAAGGAAAGGACACAATTACAAAAGAAACTATCTGAAGAAATACAATGGAATTAGCAAACTGCTGATTTAGTAGAAGTACAAAAAATAAAACAGTATTGTGAAACACTACCTGTTTTATACAATCCAAAGGAACATGATTTTATTATCATAGAGATAGATGCTTCAAACGACACATGGTCTGGTTGCATGCTTGCAATACCAGCTGAAAAAATAAATACAAACGACCTAGATGAAAAAGGTCATATGAATACAAGAACCAAAAAGGTTCGTGAAATTACACAACTCTGTAAATATATATCTGGGACATTAGAGAAACCCAGAAAAACTATACAGTTCATGAAAAAGAAACTCTTGCATGCTTGAAAATACTTCGAAAGTGGAAGCTTGAGCTTTTGCCTCGAGAATTCGAACTTCGAACAGATTCAAAATACTTGACAAACTTCTACAGGTGTACACTTTGAGACAACTATAATCAAGGAAGATTGATACGTTGGCAGCTCGAAATACGAAGATACCAGTTCCACATTGTATATGTAAAATCAGAAGAATCAGAAGAGAACGCTCTTGCAGACACACTCACACAAGAATGGAGGCCGCAATAGCGTTGATGAAACAAAATATTGAAACAATTGGCCATGAGATACAACAATTCACAAAGGCCAAACAAATGGAGATACAACGATTCATGGAATCAAAGATGGCCGTAAATAAGAGCTTATTGCTGCATTACACGCCATTCAACAGGCAGCAGGACTCCCTCTATCAGACTTCGCAGCAAGCGTGGTGGGTTCACCAACACAAGTAGCAAAAGCATTTAACACTGACACTAAAGAAGAAACTTCAGATAAGGGAAAACAAAAACAATTGGACGAAGACGATGATGAAAGAAAACAAGTCAAAAAATGGTATGCAATATTCAATGGCCCAAGTTGTAGAATCTAAGACCATTGGTCCAAAGCAAGTATTGTAACGCCCCGATTTTTCAGGCGTATAGTACGACGTAGGTGTTTACCTAATTGTGTGTTTAAATTATTTAATCATGTAATTAATTGTTTATTATAATTATAATTTTAATTACTCTTTTTAATTATTTTTATTTCGTTATATTTCAATGAATATAATTTAAAATGGAATTTAATATTATAATTGAATTATTAATTTTTATTGAATTCTTGAATGTTATGCACTTATATGTTTTGATCGCGTGCCGTTCTTACTTCATTTGATTTTGTAATTTTGTGAAATTTTAGTATGTTGTAGATTTATGTGTTATGAACATGTCTATGTGCTCGTTTCATGTTTTCGATCTTGTTTGGTGTGTTAACGAATTTAATTTTGGGAACGAGACCAAGCTAGGAGATTAAGAGCATTCGGCGCTCCTCTGGTTCCGGACGGAGTATCTTGAGCTAAGGAATTTGGATTCGAATTTCGGAAGAGGCGTTGGACTCGTAACGAAGAAAGGAAACTAAGGCACCTAGGTTCATATTTTTCTAAGCCCCTTTGGACCCCCGTATTTCACCCGGAATGAACAACTTACGCAGAACTGCCACATTTCACGGTTTTCGATGTAACTCCCTCATTCTTTGACCAAATTAACCCAAGTTTTAGCCTATGTAACCATGGTTTATTGCTCTTTCACCCTTAACCCTCCTCATTTCGTTCAACCAAGAAGAGAGAGAGGTAGAGCTGCTGCAGTCTCGCAAGTCCAAGAGAGAAGGGGAGGAACACTATTCACTTGGCCATTCTTGCTCCATACACTTCCGTTTCGCCTCAAACTCGAGAGGTACGCCCGGAATTGTGATCTCCATATTCTCCTCTTCCTTTTGAGTGTTTAATCTCTGATTTTCATAGTAGTTTGAGCATGCTTTGATTCATGAGTTGAATAGTTAGGTTAAATCACATTTCTTGATAAATTCATGCCATTCTTGCTTTGTTTCTTGAATTGATGAGTGTTAGATGATCTATATGACTTGATTGCTTCATATATATGCATGATTTTCGTGGATTTTTCTTGAACTTGGTCTCCATGGCTGAAACCTCCATGAAAGCTTGAAAGAATGATTTTAATCCTCAACCTTCTTGCACTCCTTGCTTGTTTATGGTTGAATTGCTACGTGTTTTACTACCCTTTTACTTGTTGTTTGTTGCTGCTTTGTGTCCTGGAAGAGCTGCTGCTGCTACCATGGATTGGAGGAAGAAGAACAGGGCAACCTTCGTGAGGGAGATGGGGCTGTGCCCGATAACGGTCGTTACCACGGCATTACCTTGTGGAGGTAACGGGATGCATTAAGGCTGGAGCTACTGACCCCCTTAATGGGGGTTACTTCTTCTTGCTTTCGAATGGGGTTACCCACTCCGGTTTTATGCTTGAGTGGTGTGTTTAATTCAATCTCTTTGTGCTTGAATGCAAGGTTTTGTTATTCTAGTAATTGATGCATGAAGTGTATATATATTTATTATGTAATATGCATGTAGTGTGTGTATATATATATTAAACATTACATATATGTGTGTATATTTAATATATGCATGAATACGTATATATATATATATATATATATATATATATATATATATATATATATATGTATATACTATGTACGTGTATGCATGATATATATATATATATATATATATATATATATATATATATATATATATTTTGGATATTGTATATTGTATGTGTATATATATATACTATATGCATGCAAGAATTTATTTTGTGTACATATATATGTATACTAAATGTTTAAATTGTTAATTCTAATTTATAAATATGATTTATGATGTGCTTTGATTTTGTATGAAATTTGCGGATTGAATTATTGTATGCCTTGTTTGATATTTCTTTGCTCATTATATGATATGAATGTATTGTTAACTTCACGAATTATGTGTTACATGTTTCATTTAGGTTGTGTAATTTCGGTGATTTTATACACTTATATGAGAAGATATGCTCCAATTGCTCCCCTCCGTGGATGCATGAACTGTTGCCCTAATTGTTTTCTTAATATGATAACTTCTTGCTTCGTTATGACTTGAATGTATTGAAAACATGCTATAACATGTGTTATAATTATTGTTTAAAGCTTATGGCTCGGATCGATGCAAAATATGAAAGGTATGAAACGTGTGAATATGAAACCACCTTGTATTGAACGTTTTGAATGAATTACTTGATTATATGACCTCATAACATAACTTATACTTCTTCTGCATCTTACATCAAGTTGATGCATTGCCGTGCGTCATATATGGTTCATTTGGAGTCTTGAGTCTCACGACTGCACTGTGTTGTCTTTTGTATAGTTTTCTCCAGGGCGGAGACTTGTCGGGTTCTTAGACCTTTTTCAAGTATTCTTTTTCTCTTGCTATCGTTCGGTAAGGTGTAACAGGTGGGTTTCTCTTCTATTAGTTAAACTACCCGATATATTCCCAATGTGTAATGTTTTAAGCCAAACTATTATATATATATATATGTCGAGTCTTTTGGGGAGTCAATGATTTTAACGTTAAGCGCTTTTCTTTACTGAACACCTTACCTAAAGTTTTGGCGAGTAATGATTGATTGCACGTATTGGGGCCCGGGGCGTGGTACATATGGCTATCCGGGGAGACAAGGGCCGAAGGTGATCTTATGTGCTAGTCCCAACCAAATTACAGATTCTGAAACTCGCTAGGAGATTAGCGAGGAAAGGGGGCTGAGCACCTTTGGGGAACTCATGGAACCCCACTGTTCAATGATTGAGGTGGCCGAGTGTTGCTAAATGTAACGCCCCAAACTTTCATTTACTAAACTCTTATGTTTTATTCTAATTTTATAAATTCATATCAAATTGGGAATTTCTTTTATGACTTGCAAATATTTATTGCGTGAAATAATTGCCGAGTATGATTTAATTGTCAACTAGTCCTTAAATGACTTTCTTTAAAATTTAAGGACCAAATTGTATTTTATTTCCTTGGACTTAATTGATCAATCTTCAAAGCTTTTCATCCTTGATAACATGACTTAATAAGTTGAAGGATTAGAGAGCAATTTGAGCAATTTACACATTTCAAAAATGGATGAATCACGGTATATCTTTTCTTCAAGCTTCCTTGATCATTTCTCACCCAAGATCATCGATCATTTGCTCCCTTCTCTTACCGAACCACAACCCTTCAAAAAAGGAAGAGGAAATCATCATCTCAAGCCATTAATTTGGAGAAATCATGGGTTTTGAAGCATCATCATCTTCTATCTTTATCTCTTCTCTTTTCTTTTCCATTCAAGATATATATGAGCTAGTTATATGAATTTTGAATTTGAGCTTGAAGCTAGGGTTATGGTTCTTTTTCATTTCATGAAATTATATGATATACATATGATGATGTTGGATTGATTTTATGCATTTACCACTTGAAATCATGAAGATTAGAGCTTGATTGAGCATGGTATGCCTATAAGCTTGAGTGATGAATTTGGCATGATTAAGCTTGAACTAGGTGTTTATAGTGGATTTTATTGTAGTACAAGCATGCATATACGTTTATCTCATGAAGTTACGTAATTAGAGATTGAGTTATAAGTGTTTGTGGGGATTTCATGTTAAATTCGTGCCTCCCCTGTTTTGCTGCTCTGTTTCTGTACCTTCTGCGTAACGGGAACGGCCCTTCCCGTTCCCTTTGTTATTGGGAACGACCGTTCCCATATTTGAATAGGATGGCATGGCGGCGAGGGTGGGAACGACCCTCCCCGTTTTGGCTTACAAGCCGGAACGGTCGTTCCCATCTTCAGGAAGCCACTTTGGGTAGCTAGGAACGACTCTTCCCATTTTAAACTAAGGGCCGGAACGGCCGTTCCCAGACCCCTGGAGGGGCAGAATGTTTCTGCATAAATGTAACAATTCCAATTCCTTCTCTAATCATTTAATTGACCATAACATGCTAGTATATGATCGATTACATGTCATAATATGAATATATTATGCTACATTGTTCGTTGCATGCCATTTCGTCACTTGATCATGCCGTGTGCTCTATTTGGTAACATTATCGAGTTATAGTCTCATGAGTGCACAAATATTTCTGTTTCTTCTCCAGTTGTTCTCCAGGGCGGAGATTGGGATCAATGAGCACGTTCACGCATTCGTGAGACGTCGTGTCACCTGTCAGCAAGCAAGTCAGGCCCATGCAAAGCAATACGTGTAGCTTGATTAATGTCATAGTCGGGCAAAGAAATGCATGTACCGTGATTATCGTGTTAATGTCGTGATCATGCAAAACAATGCGTGCATCGTGATTACCGTGTTACAGTGTACCGCTCGTCAGCCGCAGGAGCTAAGTGCTATACGGGACAACGTGCTGCGCACATAGGAGCCACCTCTTGAACCTGCGGGGCAAACTGCTACATGTGTGGGAGCCACCTCCTGAACCCGTAGGAGCCACCTCTAGAATCCTAACGCTGCGGGTATCGTGTTATCGTGTTATCGTGAATGGTGAAGGCTTGCAACCTTCCCATTATTGGAGTGATGGAGTGATTGGAGTGATGGAGTTTATTGGAGTGATGGGGTTTGTGGGAATGATGGAGTTATTCGGGAAATCGATATACATGCAGTGTTCTTGCAGGTACACCCTAGGCGAGAATCGAGCTGAGTCGAGTCCTTGCATTCGAGCTCCGCACGTTGCATTTATTTATTTATCATTTCAAAGGAATTATTGTTAATGTTACTTGTTATGTATTTTAGGAGATGATAATGTATTGATATGTGAACTAGTATACGAGTTGTTTAACGAATGATCAATGTTATAGCATGTTTTAATAGTTATATTTGATAGTAAATAGAGTATGCTTCCGCTTTATTCTATCGCATGTAAAAGTTTAGTTCCGCCTAGCTTGTCATTTTATTTGCATTGTCACCCGTTCGCTATAGGTTGGTTCGTGTACGGATTACCCGTTTTGTATGTGGATCGACCTATAGGGCGGGGGTGTGGCATCCTTACGTATTGAGGTGCTACACTAACCTGTCCACCTCTCGGAGAAAAAATGTATAAGTGTAATGAATGATTGCATGAATGATTGATTGAACGAACGATTGAATGAACGCATGATTATGACTGAATGAATGATTGTATGATCACTAATGAATGTAGAAATGAATAATTGTACACACGAGGTGGAGGTTGGAGAATTTGCCCTCTCGCCGGGCTCACGTGATGACCGTATGAAAGTAATGATTGAATAAGATTAATGGTTGTAATCCCGGGCGTTGTTTTCTTTGTTTTCACCCACTTGGGAAATGTTTTGAAAACCTTGCACGGGATTATAGCTTGCATGCGTGGGTGTTTAAATTCTGCGATATTACTATAATATACCCTGTTTTATACCCACTAGTCTCCTATAGACTGAACCCGGCTTTGTTTTCAGATTTTTACAGGTTTTGGAGCGCTAGGCGGGAAGTCGAGTCTGTCGAGTCTCTTGATCGAGTTGGAGTCTTTTCATATGCATATGATAATTTGGTTATGTTTTCATGGACGTATGAATTATTATGATATTTATTCGGGACAGGCTTCTACGGATAGTTTGAACCCGTATTTATGATTGTATTTATGATTTAGGTATATGTTGGAATTTCGGGGACTAGGTAATTATGTTAGTTGAACCCGTATATTGCTTATATTGGGAATTAATTACATGCTTTGCTTCGCACTTGTCTTTTCTCCTTGTACGTTATTAATTGGTTTCGAAAGTTTAGTTCCCACCTAGCATTGTGAGTGAGTGAGTCCCCGTTCGCTCTGATCTGGCACGTGTATGGATTTTCCATTTCATATACGGTTCGGGTCTGAGTGCGAGGGATGTGGCGCCTTCCCTTTGGGGTGCTACATCCTTAAGTAGTATTAGAGCCCCAGGTTGCAAAACCCGGGCTCTCATGTCGTGATTGAGTCAGTCTAGTTCGTACGATATAGGAACAATTTGTCAACGTGTGCATTGCATCGAATTTTCATAGTTAATTGATACAAATTGCTGGAAATTACTTGTTATACGTGATTTACTTTTACTTCGTTGTTTTAAGTGATGCATTCTGCATTTTATGAGTGTTGATTGATCTAAATATGTGTCATAAGCATATACTAATCCACATGTATCTATATTTGAGCTGAATCTTTGGTTATAGATTGTTATCATGCTAACAAAGTTACTATCCACCTCAACTACGAGTTTCTTCTATTAACCAATAAAAAGAGTGTGGAGTCAATGGGATTTGAAGGTTGGGTGTTGCACCTTCATGGCTCACAAAATGCTACACTCTATCGCTCGGCATTGTGAGAGAAGACCTTGATAATGGAAAAGTCCGTCAATCTCGGCCTCTCAAACAAATCTTGAAGCTTATCAGCATAGGAGCATCATGGGGACTTGAAGCTTTCGTATAAAAAATACATGAGGCAACGGGATGAGCGAGGAATTCATATTAATCCGATTATGAAGATATTCAATACAAGATCGAATCATTCAAGGTTCACCACCGAGACCTCGAAGATTGAAGTAGGTGATCAAAATGGAAAGTTAAAGTGAAAAGTTCGAGGGTAATTACATGTTCGGGATTTGTTGTAGGAGATGCTAGAAGTTTCTCAACCAAAATGTTTGGAATGGAGAGACACCAACCTTGTGGATTCACAACAGAACCTTGCAAGCGAGCATAACCAAAATACCAACTATCATGCATCAACAAGTAGACATAAGGCGGAGGAACGAAGAGAAGTTTGAAGAATGGGAGCTATATCAACCTCTCGGGACTTCTAGGCATGTGTTGATACGAGGAAGAGAAGAGTATAAGGATCGGGAATCATTGTTCATGAGAAAGCCGTACTGCACCATACAACTTATGCTTGCAACGTCGAGATCAAGGATAAGATATGGTGTTAACGCCACTATTATGGTGACAGGTTCAATGCATTCATAGCACGTGCATCATACATTGTATCTACTTATTTAAATTCCTACTTTGTGTGTTTTACTATCGTACTTAATGATTACGTGTTGCATCTTCCTTGTTGAAAATATGTGCTACACACATTGGACAGCCTAACCAACATGTATTATTCGAGTGTTTACTTGTTAGTATACTTTCTCCGTTTAATGCTTCAACTATTAATTCAACCGAAGCTCTATCAAATCGAGGCAGAAAAGACATTTTAGGTGATAGGGTTAAAATGGAGATAAAATCAAATTCTAGAAATTAAGGGTTGGAGTTGACCTCGAGTGGTTCGGATCAAACGAGGAAAGAGTCGGTTCCATGATGACCTAAAAAGGAATTTGAGAGGAAAGGAATAAAAAAGGGTTAACCGTTGAAGGGCTCGAATTGAATCTCAAGAATTAGCAAGGAAGTTTTCCTTTCGATTATAAATTAGAGTGGGCCGGAATTAAATTTACGCTCAATGGCTCAAAATTTTGGTAACCGGTGATCACAACTCTGTTTGAAAAGAACTCATCAAGAAGGCTGTGATCGTTAATCAAAATGGTTATTCGAAATTCAAGGGTTTTACCAAATCATAGAAGGGGACATAAACCGTAAAGAAGACTGATCCGAAATCTGATGATGTAGGTTAAAACTCATTTTGGAAAGACGAGTCGATTGGATCACGGTTAATGTATAACCGAGAGATAGAAGAAGGTAAGAAGGGATAAGAATCAGAGTGGAACCAATAATAGGACCAATCGAGGGTCTAAATAGCTTCTTAAGTGGACATGTTGAAGATATTAATGACAAGCCAAGATTCGAGCTAGCTTTTGGGTTCGGGCCAAATCATGAGACCATGAAAGCCTTAGCTTCAAATTCGTTTCTACGGTGAACGGTACATCGGGCATTCATAGCATATGCATACACGCATTGTTAATTCAAATAATTTTGATAATATATGTTTTAATCATCTGTCGTGCTAACTACTTTTGTAATATGAATGTAGTGTGTGTATATATATATTAAACATTACATATATGTGTGTATATTTAATATATGCATGAATACGTATATGTATATATATATATATATATATATATGTATATTGTATATTGATGTTTAATATATGTAGGAATATATATATATATATATATATATATACTATGTACGTGTATGCATGTTATATCTATATATATTGGATATTGTATATTGTATGTGTATATATATATACTATATGTATGCAAGAATTTATTTTGTGTACGGATATATGTATACTAAATGTTTAAATTGTTAATTCTAATTTATAAATATGATTTATGATGTGCTTTGATTTTGTATGAAATTTGCGGATTGAATTATTGTATGCCTTGTTTGATATTTCTTTGCTCATTATATGATATGAATGTATTGTTAACTTCACGAATTATGTGTTACATGTTTCATTTAGGTTGTGTAATTTCGGTGATTTTATACACTTATATGAGAAGATATGCTCCAATTGCTCCCCTCCGTGGATGCATGAACTGTTGCCCTAATTGTTTTCTTAACATGATAACTTCTTGCTTCGTTATGACTAGAATGTATTGAAAACATGCTATAACATGTGTTATAATTATTGTTTAAAGCTTATGGCTCGGATCGATGCAAAATATGAAAGGTATGAAACGTGTGAATATGAAACCACCTTGTATTGAACGTTTTGAATGAATTACTTGATTATATGACCTCATAACATAACTTATACTTCTTCTGCATCTTACATCAAGTTGATGCATTGCCGTGCGTCATATATGGTTCATTTGGAGTCTTGAGTCTCACGACTGCACTGTGTTGTCTTTTGTATAGTTTTCTCCAGGGCGGAGACTTGTCGGGTTCTTAGACCTTTTTCAAGTATTCTTTTTCTCTTGCTATCGTTCGGTAAGGTGTAACAGGTGGGTTTCTCTTCTATTAGTTAAACTACCCGATATATTCCCAATGTGTAATGTTTTAAGCCAAACTATTATATATATATATATGTCGAGTCTTTTGGGGAGTCAATGATTTTAACGTTAAGCGCTTTTCTTTACTGAACACCTTACCTAAAGTTTTGGCGAGTAATGATTGATTGCACGTATTGGGGCCCGGGGCGTGGTACATATGGCTATCCGGGGAGACAAGGGCCGAAGGTGATCTTATGTGCTAGTCCCAACCAAATTACAGATTCTGAAACTCGCTAGGAGATTAGCGAGGAAAGGGGGCTGAGCGCCTTTGGGGAACTCATGGAACCCCACTGTTCAATGATTGAGGTGGCCGAGTGTTGCTAAATGTAACGCCCCAAACTTTCATTTACTAAACTCTTATGTTTTATTCTAATTTTATAAATTCATATCAAATTGGGAATTTCTTTTATGACTTGCAAATATTTATTGCGTGAAATAATTGCCGAGTATGATTTAATTGTCAACTAGTCCTTAAATGACTTTCTTTAAAATTTAAGGACCAAATTGTATTTTATTTCCTTGGACTTAATTGATCAATCTTCAAAGCTTTTCATCCTTGATAACATGACTTAATAAGTTGAAGGATTAGAGAGCAATTTGAGCAATTTACACATTTCAAAAATGGATGAATCACGGTATATCTTTTCTTCAAGCTTCCTTGATCATTTCTCACCCAAGATCATCGATCATTTGCTCCCTTCTCTTACCGAACCACAACCCTTCAAAAAAGGAAGAGGAAATCATCATCTCAAGCCATTAATTTGGAGAAATCATGGGTTTTGAAGCATCATCATCTTCTATCTTTATCTCTTCTCTTTTCTTTTCCATTCAAGATATATATGAGCTAGTTATATGAATTTTGAATTTGAGCTTGAAGCTAGGGTTATGGTTCTTTTTCATTTCATGAAATTATATGATATACATATGATGATGTTGGATTGATTTTATGCATTTACCACTTGAAATCATGAAGATTAGAGCTTGATTGAGCATGGTATGCCTATAAGCTTGAGTGATGAATTTGGCATGATTAAGCTTGAACTAGGTGTTTATAGTGGATTTTATTGTAGTACAAGCATGCATATACGTTTATCTCATGAAGTTACGTAATTAGAGATTGAGTTATAAGTGTTTGTGGGGATTTGATGTTAAATTCGTGCCTCCCCTGTTTTGCTGCTCTGTTTCTGTACCTTCTGCGTAACGGGAACGGCCCTTCCCGTTCCCTTTGTTATTGGGAACGACCGTTCCCATATTTGAATAGGATGGCATGGCGGCGAGGGTGGGAACGACCCTCCCCGTTTTGGCTTACAAGCCGGAACGGTCGTTCCCATCTTCAGGAAGCCACTTTGGGTAGCTAGGAACGACTCTTCCCATTTTAAACTAAGGGCCGGAACGGCCGTTCCCAGACCCCTGGAGGGGCAGAATGTTTCTGCATAAATGTAACAATTCCAATTCCTTCTCTAATCATTTAATTGACCATAACATGCTAGTATATGATCGATTACATGTCATAATATGAATATATTATGCTACATTGTTCGTTGCATGCCATTTCGTCACTTGATCATGCCGTGTGCTCTATTTGGTAACATTATCGAGTTATAGTCTCATGAGTGCACAAATATTTATGTTTCTTCTCCAGTTGTTCTCCAGGGCGGAGATTGGGATCAATGAGCACGTTCACGCATTCGTGAGACGTCGTGTCACCTGTCAGCAAGCAAGTCAGGCCCATGCAAAGCAATACGTGTAGCTTGATTAATGTCATAGTCGGGCAAAGAAATGCATGTACCGTGATTATCGTGTTAATGTCGTGATCATGCAAAACAATGCGTGCATCGTGATTACCGTGTTACAGTGTACCGCTCGTCAGCCGCAGGAGCTAAGTGCTATACGGGACAACGTGCTGCGCACATAGGAGCCACCTCTTGAACCTGCGGGGCAAACTGCTACATGTGTGGGAGCCACCTCCTGAACCCGTAGGAGCCACCTCTAGAATCCTAACGCTGCGGGTATCATGTTATCGTGTTATCGTGAATGGTGAAGGCTTGCAACCTTCCCATTATTGGAGTGATGGAGTGATTGGAGTGATGGAGTTTATTGGAGTGATGGGGTTTGTGGGAATGATGGAGTTATTCGGGAAATCGATATACATGCAGTGTTCTTGCAGGTACACCCTAGGCGAGAATCGAGCTGAGTCGAGTCCTTGCATTCGAGCTCCGCACGTTGCATTTATTTATTTATCATTTCAAAGGAATTATTGTTAATGTTACTTGTTATGTATTTTAGGAGATGATAATGTATTGATATGTGAACTAGTATACGAGTTGTTTAACGAATGATCAATGTTATAGCATGTTTTAATAGTTATATTTGATAGTAAATAGAGTATGCTTCCGCTTTATTCTATCGCATGTAAAAGTTTAGTTCCGCCTAGCTTGTCATTTTATTTGCATTGTCACCCGTTCGCTATAGGTTGGTTCGTGTACGGATTACCCGTTTTGTATGTGGATCGACCTATAGGGCGGGGGTGTGGCATCCTTACGTATTGAGGTGCTACACTAACCTGTCCACCTCTCGGAGAAAAAATGTATAAGTGTAATGAATGATTGCATGAATGATTGATTGAACGAACGATTGAATGAACGCATGATTATGACTGAATGAATGATTGTATGATCACTAATGAATGTAGAAATGAATAATTGTACACACGAGGTGGAGGTTGGAGAATTTGCCCTCTCGCCGGGCTCACGTGATGACCGTATGAAAGTAATGATTGAATAAGATTAATGGTTGTAATCCCGGGCGTTGTTTTCTTTGTTTTCACCCACTTGGGAAATGTTTTGAAAACCTTGCACGGGATTATAGCTTGCATGCGTGGGTGTTTAAATTCTGCGATATTACTATAATATACCCTGTTTTATACCCACTAGTCTCCTATAGACTGAACCCGGCTTTGTTTTCAGATTTTTACAGGTTTTGGAGCGCTAGGCGGGAAGTCGAGTCTGTCGAGTCTCTTGATCGAGTTGGAGTCTTTTCATATGCATATGATAATTTGGTTATGTTTTCATGGACGTATGAATTATTATGATATTTATTCGGGACAGGCTTCTACGGATAGTTTGAACCCGTATTTATGATTGTATTTATGATTTAGGTATATGTTGGAATTTCGGGGACTAGGTAATTATGTTAGTTGAACCCGTATATTGCTTATATTGGGAATTAATTACATGCTTTGCTTCGCACTTGTCTTTTCTCCTTGTACGTTATTAATTGGTTTCGAAAGTTTAGTTCCCACCTAGCATTGTGAGTGAGTGAGTCCCCGTTCGCTCTGATCTGGCACGTGTATGGATTTTCCATTTCATATACGGTTCGGGTCTGAGTGCGAGGGATGTGGCGCCTTCCCTTTGGGGTGCTACATCCTTAAGTAGTATTAGAGCCCCAGGTTGCAAAACCCGGGCTCTCATGTCGTGATTGAGTCAGTCTAGTTCGTACGATATAGGAACAATTTGTCAACGTGTGCATTGCATCGAATTTTCATAGTTAATTGATACAAATTGCTGGAAATTACTTGTTATACGTGATTTACTTTTACTTCGTTGTTTTAAGTGATGCATTCTGCATTTTATGAGTGTTGATTGATCTAAATATGTGTCATAAGCATATACTAATCCACATGTATCTATATTTGAGCTGAATCTTTGGTTATAGATTGTTATCATGCTAACAAAGTTACTATCCACCTCAACTACGAGTTTCTTCTATTAACCAATAAAAAGAGTGTGGAGTCAATGGGATTTGAAGGTTGGGTGTTGCACCTTCATGGCTCACAAAATGCTACACTCTATCGCTCGGCATTGTGAGAGAAGACCTTGATAATGGAAAAGTCCGTCAATCTCGGCCTCTCAAACAAATCTTGAAGCTTATCAGCATAGGAGCATCATGGGGACTTGAAGCTTTCGTATAAAAAATACATGAGGCAACGGGATGAGCGAGGAATTCATATTAATCCGATTATGAAGATATTCAATACAAGATCGAATCATTCAAGGTTCACCACCGAGACCTCGAAGATTGAAGTAGGTGATCAAAATGGAAAGTTAAAGTGAAAAGTTCGAGGGTAATTACATGTTCGGGATTTGTTGTAGGAGATGCTAGAAGTTTCTCAACCAAAATGTTTGGAATGGAGAGACACCAACCTTGTGGATTCACAACAGAACCTTGCAAGCGAGCATAACCAAAATACCAACTATCATGCATCAACAAGTAGACATAAGGCGGAGGAACGAAGAGAAGTTTGAAGAATGGGAGCTATATCAACCTCTCGGGACTTCTAGGCATGTGTTGATACGAGGAAGAGAAGAGTATAAGGATCGGGAATCATTGTTCATGAGAAAGCCGTACTGCACCATACAACTTATGCTTGCAACGTCGAGATCAAGGATAAGATATGGTGTTAACGCCACTATTATGGTGACAGGTTCAATGCATTCATAGCACGTGCATCATACATTGTATCTACTTATTTAAATTCCTACTTTGTGTGTTTTACTATCGTACTTAATGATTACGTGTTGCATCTTCCTTGTTGAAAATATGTGCTACACACATTGGACATCCTAACCAACATGTATTATTCGAGTGTTTACTTGTTAGTATACTTTCTCCGTTTAATGCTTCAACTATTAATTCAACCGAAGCTCTATCAAATCGAGGCAGAAAAGACATTTTAGGTGATAGGGTTAAAATGGAGATAAAATCAAATTCTAGAAATTAAGGGTTGGAGTTGACCTCGAGTGGTTCGGATCAAACGAGGAAAGAGTCGGTTCCATGATGACTTAAAAAGGAATTTGAGAGGAAAGGAATAAAAAAGGGTTAACCGTTGAAGGGCTCGAATTGAATCTCAAGAATTAGCAAGGAAGTTTTCCTTTCGATTATAAATTAGAGTGGGCCGGAATTAAATTTACGCTCAATGGCTCAAAATTTTGGTAACCGGTGATCACAACTCTGTTTGAAAAGAACTCATCAAGAAGGCTGTGATCGTTAATCAAAATGGTTATTCGAAATTCAAGGGTTTTACCAAATCATAGAAGGGGACATAAACCGTAAAGAAGACTGATCCGAAATCTGATGATGTAGGTTAAAACTCATTTTGGAAAGACGAGTCGATTGGATCACGGTTAATGTATAACCGAGAGATAGAAGAAGGTAAGAAGGGATAAGAATCAGAGTGGAACCAATAATAGGACCAATCGAGGGTCTAAATAGCTTCTTAAGTGGACATGTTGAAGATATTAATGACAAGCCAAGATTCGAGCTAGCTTTTGGGTTCGGGCCAAATCATGAGACCATGAAAGCCTTAGCTTCAAATTCGTTTCTACGGTGAACGGTACATCGGGCATTCATAGCATATGCATACACGCATTGTTAATTCAAATAATTTTGATAATATATGTTTTAATCATCTGTCGTGCTAACTACTTTTGTAATATGAATGTAGTGTGTATATATATATTAAACATTACATATATGTGTGTATATTTAATATATGCATGAATACGTATATGTATATATATATATATATATATATGTATATTGTATATTGATGTTTAATATATGTAGGAATATATATATATATATATATACTATGTACGTGTATGCATGTTATATCTATATATATTGGATATTGTATATTGTATGTGTATATATATATACTATATGTATGCAAGAATTTATTTTGTGTACGGATATATGTATACTAAATGTTTAAATTGTTAATTCTAATTTATAAATATGATTTATGATGTGCTTTGATTTTGTATGAAATTTACGGATTGAATTATTGTATGCCTTGTTTGATATTTCTTTGCTCATTATATGATATGAATGTATTATTAACTTCACGAATTATGTGTTACATGTTTCATTTAGCTTGTGTAATTTCGGTGATTTTATACACTTATATGACAAGATATGCTCCAATTGCTCCCCTACGTGGATGCATGAACTGTTGCCCTAATTGTTTCCTTAATACGATAACTTCTTGCTTCGTTATGACTTGAATGTATTGAAAACATGCTATAACATGTGTTATAATTATTGTTTAAAGCTTATGGCTCGAATCGATGCAAAATATGAAAGTTATGAAACGTGTGAATATGAAACCATATTGTATTGAACGCTTTGAATGAATTACTTGATTATATGACCTCATAACATAACTTATACTTCTTCTGCATCTTACATCAAGTTAACGCATTGCCGTGCGTCATATATGGTTTATTTGGAGTCTTGAGTCTCACGACTGCACCGTGTTGTCTTTTGTATAATTTTATCCAGGGCGGAGACTTGTCAGGTTCTTAGACCTTTTTGAAGTTTTCTTTTTCTCTTGCTATCGTTCGTTAAGGTGTAACAGGTGGGTTTCTCTTCTATTAGTTAAACGACCCGATAAATTCCCAATGTGTAATGTTTTAAGCCAAACTATTATATATATATATATATATCGAGTCTTTTGGGGAGTCAATGATTTTAACGTTAAGCGCTTTTCTTTGTTGAACACCTTACCTAAAGTTTTGGCGAGTAATGATTGATTGCACATATTGGGGCCCGGGGCATGGTACACATGGCTCTCCGGGGAGGTAAGGGCTGACGGTGATCCTATGTGCTAGTCCCAACCAAATTACAGATTCCGAAACTCTCTAGGAGATTAGCGAGGAAAGGGGGCTGAGCGCCTTTGGGGAACTCATGAAACCCCACTGTTCAATGATTGAGGTGGCCGGGTGTTGCTAACCCGTCCACCGCTCGGAGAAAAAAGGTGTAAGTGTAATGAATGATTGCATGAATGATTGATTGAACGAACGATTGAATGAACGCATGATTGTGATTGAATGACTGATTGTATGATCACTAATGAATGTATAAATGAATAATTGCACACACGAGGTGGAGGTTGGAGAATTTACCCTCTCGCCGGGCTCACGTGATGACCGTATGAAAGTAATGATTGAATAAGATTAATGGTTGTAATTGTAACGCCCGAGCGTAAGGCGCCACATCCCCCGCACCGAGACCCGACCCGCATAGGAAATGGAAAATCCCTACACGTGTCAAATCACGGCGAACGAGGACACAACACACACGCTAAGCTAGGCGGGAGCTAACCCTTAAACCAAACAATATCCAACAAGAATTAAAAGCGAGAAACAAGAGTAATAGCGGAAGCAATAAACATAAGTATTCACATTGAGCATCCAAGCTCCAAAAATAAATCAACCTATACAATAAGTGGTAGTAATGCCCTCACGGCTCCAAATAACATAATTCGCTCCATACAAATCCAAAATACAAAATAGGAGTGCAAATGAGTGTAAAGGAAATGCTAGACACAAATACAAGACCTAGACGAATCGAATTCCCGCCTAGCACCTCCAAACCTGCACGAAACAACTGAAAACAACCGGGTTCAGTCTAAAAGAGACTGGTGGGTATAAAAGCGGGGCATAAATATAAATATTGCAGAATTGAAACATATACATGCAAGCCCTAATCCCATAGAAGTTTGATAAGAAATTTCCTAAGTGGGTAAAGCAAATAAAACATCAATGGGTTTACAACTATCATATTCATTCATAATTAACGTAGGGTTTAAGGCCCGGCGAGGGGGCGTGCATCATCTCCAACCTTCTCCTCGTGTAAACATATTCATAATTTCATAAGTTATCATGCATAACATATGTGCACATACATAATGATCATAATCATTCATATACACCTTCTTCCTTCGGTGGTGGACGAGTTTGCAAGACTCGACCACCTCATACATAATGGCTAGTGAGGTACATAAATCCTCAAAAGCCCGACTAGCGTTTTCTCGTCAAAACTCCTGACGAGATCCGTTTCGACGTAAAATGGTTGGAACTAGTGCACGGGTTCACCGTCGGCCCTTGCCTCCCCGGTTTACCATGATACACTAAGCTCCGGGGCCCGTGATCATAACATACATGCAATCTCGCCAAAACATAAGGTAGGTTTTCATAAAGAAGGGCTTAACAATCGAAAATCATAAGACTCTTTAAAAGACTCGATAATTATAAGTATAACTTTTGGCTTAAAATGGTCACATAAGGGTTATATTGGGACAAGATAACTATTAGTAGAGAAACCCACCTCGAACCGACAAAAGAAGGCACGAAAGCCTCAAGGACCGGCCTCGTCTCCAACGGGATCGAAATCTGTGCAAGAAAGTGACGTGAGACTCAAAATGACCAATTAAGACGCTCGGCAATGAAATGAACATGCTATGAATATGTAAAAGAGTATGTTATGTAATGAACATATCCATGTGCACTATCAAGGAATTCAAATCATATAATCAAAACATATGTAAATATATATACACATGCATACATACACAACACGCTAGAAAACACAAGATGCAAGAAAACAGAAGGTGACACGCCCGTGTCACCAACACAAAGCAATCCGTGACACACCCGTGTCACGGTACAGACAGAACAAGAAATCAGAGGGTGACACGCCCGTGTCACCACTAGAAGGCAAACCGTGACACCCCCGTGTCACGGTACAGCGGAACCAAGCAAAACTGCACCCCTTGTCACGCAAAAGAAGAAAGGCGTGACACGCCCGTGGCACGCAGGCAGCACAGAAAAAAAACGCGCAGAAACAGGGCATAACCAAGATACAACATATCAACACATTCAATCAACAAAAGACAACCAAGATGCAATGAAACCACTTAAAAACAACTCCCAATCATGCTCTCAAAACCTTGAAACGTGAGATGTAGTGTGTGGTGACCAAATCATACCAAAACTCCAAAAACTCATTAATGGTGGCTCATAAATACCTCAACTAACAACTCATACAACACTATAAATGTAAAGAAGAGATCAAAGCAATCATTTCATGCTTGGAATCATTCAAAAGGTTCAAGGATTGAAAGAGATCAACTAAAATGCACCAAACCTAACTATATACACATCTATGCCAAAACTCATGAAACCATGCTTAAATTTAGGGATGAATGAATGAAAATGACTCATATTGAATGTACATAACATATCCAAGCTTACCTTGTGGATTAATGGAGGTTTGGAAGGAGATTTGAGCTTGAATCTCAAGGTTTGGCTTGAGTGACGGGATTTCTGGAGTGCAGAGGATGTTTGGCCAAATAACTCCAAGTGACAAGGGTTATCTAGGTTTGAGGGGTTAAGGTCTGAATAAAGGGTTGATTTAGGGTTCCATAGGGTCTAACCATGGTTAATTTGGTCAACAAAAGAATAAGTTATGGTCATTTTAGTGCAGCAAGGTCAGTTTAGGCGTCCGTTGTATGTTTCGGTAGAAATTCGGGAGTTCAAATGGCTTTGGAAAAATATAAGGCTAAGCTCATCAAACTCGAATCTTCGATACGAGTTCAACGAAGTTGACGAAACTCGAATCCGAGTTTCCTAGCTCAAGTTATCAAATAAGGAACCAAGGGTGCGCTAATTGCTCGTTAGCCCCCCATTTTGGATTCCGAAACAAAATAAATTAAAAAACTAAATCAAACACACCCGAAAACATAAAACAAGCATATAACCATATTCATAACACATATAAGTCCAATCATCTTAAATTCGCATGAAATTCCGAAATCATTTCACGTAGAAACGGCAAACAGATAATTCGTTCAATCCCAAATAGTTCAAAGAAAATTCATATAAATTCAAATTCAAATATTTCTAATAATTAAATATTTCTCTACTTAATATAATATAAGATAAGGAAATGGAATAGCGTAATTAAAATAAATTAGGGCGTCACAGTAATCCCGGGCTTTGTTTTCTTTGTTTTCACCCACTTGGGAAATGTTTTGAAAACCTCGCACGGGATTATAGCTTGCATGCGTGGGTGTTTAAATTCTGCGATATTACTATAATATACCCTGTTTTATACCTACTAGTCTTCTATAGACTGAACCCGGCTTTGTTTTCAGATTTTTACAGGTTTTGGAGCGTTAGGCGGGAAGTCGAGTCTGTCGAGTCTCTTGATCGAGTTGGAGTCTGTTCATATACATATGATAATTTGGTTATGTTTCCATGGACGTATGAATTATTATGATATTTATCCAGGACAGGCTTCTAGGGATAGTTTGAACCCGTATTTATGATTGTATTTATGATTTAGATATATGTTGGAATTTTGGGACTAGGTTATTATGTTAGTTGAACCCCGTATATTGCTTATATTGGGAATTGATTACAAGCTTTGCTTCGCACTTGTCTTTTCTCCTTGTACGTTATCAATTGGTTTCGAAAGTTTAGTTCCCGCCTAGCATGGTGAGTGAGTGAGTCCCCGTTCGCTCTGATCTGTCACGTGTATGGATTTTCCATTTCATATGCGGTTTGGGTCTGAGTGCGGGGGATGTGGCGCCTTCCGTTTTGGGATGCTACATGTATTCATATACTTGGACACTCAGGAATAACACAAATCCTATACCAGCTTTGCAGAAGCCAAACAAGCCCGTGAAGAAACCAAAACCTATAAAATCACTCTCCAAACTTCTCCTACTCTCCAAACCCAAATCAGCCTTAAAGAAAGAATGAGAGTTCTTGAAAATATACCCACAACAAGCCCAATGGACCGAGTTCAAACACAAGCCCAAAAGGAAGCCTAAATATAGCCTACCAAAGAAAATTTTGACAACCTTTTGAAATGCATCTTTGAATACAACCCTGAAACCGACAAAAATAAATTATATTGGTATCCTGTAAACAGAAATGACCCAAAAGTCATCATATTTGAAGAAGCAGACCCAGACTTAATATACCAATTTTTCATACATGGATTTCTTGACACACTTTATTTCAAAAACCTAAACTGTTTTAGAAAATTCAGTCCAAAACTAATGACGACACTTCAAGACTATGCTAGACGAGTCTCAAATGGAAACATGGATAAGGAGCTAGTCTTCAAATCTACACTCTCATACCCCATCTTCAACGAAGAAGGAGTACCTGTATACTCACATGGAATTATCAAGCTGATAGTTTCAAACGGAGAATACCCCGGCATCGAGTCAATGAAGACACTTGGTGAAATAAATGAAATAGTTGCTAAGCAACTAAATCAGATATTTCATGCATCACAAGAAATAAACAAAGACAGTATTGTCAAAATTAATTATAAATCTAATTATCATTTAATGTATGGATCTTCAAGATATACAATTCCACCGCTATAATTGAAAACGTTGGAAAACTTTGAAAAAACATTCATCAAGATTGAGAAATACAGCCTGAAGACACTTCCAAAAGAAATCAAGCTTATTTTCTGCGAATACAGTGAAGACATAGAGGAACATGATTGTGAAATTTGTCAAGACAAAGCTGAAGAAACAACAGGGTCAAACCATTCAGACGAATCAATGAAAGAAGACACTGTTACTAAAGAATAATGTAGACTGACGCACGCAATGACGTCAAAAACTCAATCATGAAGAAAACGCGTAAGCAATGATGAATACTCAATAATAATGCAGACTCTATGTCTTTGTCTTTTTTTCTCAGTGCGCATTATAGGCGCTATTATTACTGTTAGGTGTTAAGTCATTTTCTACTTTTTGTACATTAGCGTGTATGAATTATATCGCATTATAGGCGATTGTAATAGCTAGTTGAGTGCATATATAATGGCCTCAATATTGTATTTGTTTCGGAGACATTAATGGAAAAGGATCAATTTTGATAAAAAACTCTCTGAGTTTTAAGGCCTTTTGAGCTTTTTCTTTTCTGTTGGCCTTAAGCCTGAATAGCAGAACTCTATACAACCATAAACAACCATACACAAACCATAACCATACATATATACTCATATCTGCAATCAAGATATTTCAAAGAAAGATGAACAGGTAACATGGAGTTCTTGAAGACAGTAGATAGATATACGCAAACAGGTAAACAATACAAACCTTATTCTGAAACTATTGTTTATATTTTTGTATACTAAACACAGATGAAAACTAGTCTTATAGATCAAGTTGAAAACCTTGAAACAACCGAAGAATATGAATATTTTTCTCAAGACATTATTTTAGATAATAAAAAATTAAATAAAGTTAGAAGAAAAGAATTAAACTTAATTGATGGTCAAGATATGAAAACAGATTTAAAAACGAAACTGAGTAGAAAAAATATTATATTATATGGAAAATTTACATGTGAAACACCTATTGAAATTTCTACAACAAAAGGAACACAAGCCATTTCGTTGATAAATAAAGCTGATATAATTAAGAAAATAAATAAAGCAAAATATTCACCTGGAGAAATAGGATATATACATATTTCTACAATACAAATATTAATTAAAAGTACATTTGCTGAAGGAATAAACTCACCTATAAAAATAGCAATCTGTGACGACAGAATTATGAATATAAATGATAAAATACTTGGAATAATCGAAGGAAATCTTGCATATACAAAATTACTTTTTAATGTAGCATCACATTACTCTATACCACTTGTAACAGAAAAATTAGATAAGTTTTTACACATTGCTTATAAATTTGAAAGACAAGATTTAATGAAGAAAAACGATTATCATTTTCAATAACATATTCTATTGGATATGCACTAACAAACAGTCATCATAGTATACAATTCAAGGATACTGATAAAATATACATGGAAGACCTTTTTCGAGAAGTCTCTCGTATAAAATATATTCCTAAGATACCTATTATACAACATGTTAATACAAATGTTTTTCAAAAGAAAACTCCAAAATTCCTGAAGAGTACAAGCACACGATTCACATATTTACCACCAAATAAAAGAACTAATGAAACAATTTATACTCCCGCTCGTGCATCCACTAGTAATATTAAAGAAGAGGAATCTTCTAACGAAATAATTGAAAATGAATTTACACATTTAGCTGATCAAATGGCTAAACATACTACAGTTTTAAAGGAAACACTCTGATTGCTCGCTCTGGTATCAGAGCCTGTATACGATTCTAATTACTAAAACTAAAATTATAATTCAAAAATATGTACGAATATGAATGACAAAAATTCTATAGAGATAACATAAAAGTAATATACAGAGATTATGAAAGATACGTAAAACTTTACCTAAAGGCTAAAAACGAAGGACATTCACAAGAAGCGAAACAACACTTAAAAAATATTATAAGTCTTGAAAAATCTAAACAAATAGCCACTCAGTTAACTATAACATAATTATGAACAGATACGACTATAGAACTAGAATATCACGAGACATACAAGATACAGAAGAGCAAATTATTATAAGTGGATACTTAGTGAAGATGAATTATCATACTTTAAGATATGATGATGTTATACCATTACGAACTAAAGAAATAATGATACAATTAGAAAATGAAAATATAAGAAAACTACAAAGAAAAAGAAAGATAGCATATCAAATAGCATACACTTAACTATGAGTTACAAAGAAAAAACATCAATAGACAGTATAACAAAAGAAAAACAATTAATGAAAACAATTATGAATGCAAAAAATATTAAACATATGGGAAAAAATTTAGAGACAGCTTTGCAAAAAGAACAAATATATAAGAAAAACTTCGAAAGAACTATAAATAAAGATGTATTAAATAAAGATACAATTATACAAGTTATAGAAAAACAAGGAAAAATACTAAATCATATAAATGAAAATTTGAATAAAAAATACAAGAAAGAGAAATTAATGGACCTAATTGAAAACATTCATAAATTTTGGGTATTAAATGAAAAATATACAAAAAATCAAAAGATTGGAGAAAAAGACAAAAAACACTGTTGAAAGATGCTTTTGACAAAAGCGGAATACACTAGAATTGTAATTCTTTTTGAAGTTACACCATAATTAAACTACACGGGAAAAAGACCACTATATTTGCAAAATACCCTTCGATTTTAGATCGATAGTCAAAAACTCTGACAATGTTAGTCTACAGATTAGGGCTCTAATATTGAGGAAGGCCACATGTCAATAGAAGTAATGGTCAAGCATAGTGGTATAAAAGCTCACAGTGGAGGTAGGGGAAAATCTAATTACGTTTAGATATTAAATTCTCCAATACTATTTTCACGAAAAGATGATCTTCTAGTCTAACGTTGGTGTGTCCAGGCTTTCTAGTTCGTAGGCAACATTCGTCGTCCCATACGAAGATACATTAGAGTGAAAGGCAGTGTTTTGAAAACCGGACCTGTCCGGCCGGTTCAACCGATGACCAGCGAGGGGTTCGGTCTAAATTAACCCTAAAAATCGGCGGTGATTGGACCGGTGCAGGGCTGGAAAAACCAGCCGATTAACCGGCGGTTTCCGCCCTGAAAACCGGAACGGACTGCCGGTTGATGAATATCATCTCCTTTTTGCTTTTTTTTTTTTTCTTTTTTTCTCTTGGAGCCGTTTTCTCTGCTTTCCCATTCTCATTTTTGAGACGATCCTTCTTCAGTTTTTCTCTTCGCACAGCCTGCTTTCCCCAGCATTTCACATAGTTAGGATTTTTGGTTAGTTAGCACTTCTTTAATAGAGATCGAGGAGAACGATATACATAGAGAGACATAGACACTTCTTTCATTTTGGCCGCTACTAAGTAAGACGGCAAGATGCAGTTGCCCAAAATTTATGAAACCTCAAAAAGACGAGTTTGGATTTGCCCTAGCGGCTAGTGAAATCATCTGATAAGATTTTTAATGTTATTGTGTTTGGGCCTTGGGCTTTTAGGGTTGGATAAGTATTAAGAATAATACATATATAATTATTAAGAAATATATTAATTTTTATAGTGAATAATAAATATTAGTCTTGTTAAAAAAATTGTATAATAAATATGAAATTCTCTTATTCAGCTATTGTGTGGAGAAAATTATATTTTTTATTTCATATATTGAAAAATATAAATTTATTAAAGTTTAAATACTATATATTTAATTTTAAAATAATAATTAATTATTTATGATGTCATACCGGTTCGATCGCTAGTTGAACCGATTGAACCGATAACCAATAAGCTTGCCGGTTTGATCTCCGATCCGGTTTTGAAAACGTTGGTGAAAGGAATGCAATTAAGAGAGTTGTATCATTAGTCCAGTGGAGCTCCATTGAAATTTGTCATTCTTGTCATTTTGTGTAAAATATCGAACTACTCGTTTAAAATTTGAACTCAGATTCATCATAGTCAAAGTAATTTCAAATAAGATTCATACCTTGATAAAAATATTAAACTAGGTTTGAATGATACCTTATTTAGTTCGACTATATAGGTTTATACACTACACATGATCTATAATATTGTTATTGGGCTTGAACATGCTCCAGTAGTAGATTAATCGGACTTTGTAGTAACCCGGCACACTCTACGTGTGTGTGCAAATTTACTATTATCTAAATATATTAAAATTAATTTTTATATTAATATATATTTTATAATTATATTTAATATAATTATAAAATTATGATAAATAAATAGTATGGATAATGTTATATTAGTTATTAAAATATGAGGAGAAAAAAAATAAAAATTATATAAAAAATAAAATAAAATTGGAATGATGTAAGAGAAAAGAGAAGTTTTTAGAAAAAGAGAGAGAGAAAAGAGAAGTTAATAGAAAGTTATTGCAGTCATTAAAGAAGCAAATAAATGAAAAGAAAAGAAAAGAGAAAAACGTAAGAAAACAAAATGGACAAAAAGAATAAATAAAAAAAAAAAAAAATAGTCCAAGAATCCAAGAGACCAAATGGTTATTATCTACCTCTTTAGCTTAATATAATAGTATAAATGATACTAATTATATATGTGATTGATGTACTTAAATAAAACTATCAATGAGATAGTTTCTGAGCTAAAGATTATTAAAAATCCAACGAAAGGATTATTACATATTACCATGCATGACTTATGTATTTTATAAGGAGTAATCAATCAAACATATAGAAAACGTTATGTATTTATATATTAATATCGTCCAGTTGAATCATTCCAACTTGAATTTTTCATTTTTGGGTTACTTACGTTATTAACATATATATTAACCCAAAATTGGGTTAGTTAGGTTACTATTAATCAATTTGTGGTTTGGGGTTACTTTAGTTAACCTCCCAATATTACCACGTGCAAAGTTATAATTTCACCTTACACCTGGACTTTTATATATTGAGCTAAAAGCCTTGTAGACAACCACTTTCCTTTTTCCAGTTATGAAGAAATTCTCTCTCAATTCCTCTTGTGTTTCATAATTTGTCATGGTATCAGGAGTAACAATTGCTGTTAGAGTTCTTCGTTTTTGTAACACCCCGAGCGCGAGACGTCACATCCCCACACACCCTAACCCGACCCGCATATGAAATGAAAAATCCATACACGAGCCAAATCAAGGCGAACGGGGACACAACACACTCACTTGTGTGTCATTATCATTCATTCTTTTGTGCTCATTCGTTCGATCGTTCATTTAATCATTCATTTACTCATTTTCCCTCCGGGTAGTGGACGGGTTTGCAAGACCAACACCCATTCATTATGGCTAGTGGGGTACATGAATCCCCAAAAGCCTGGTTCTCATTCCCCGCTAATCTCCTAGCGAGGATCGGTATCACCGTAATTTAGTGGAACTAGTGCATGGGGATCACCGTCAGCCCGAGCTTCCCCGGATAACCACGTACACTAAGTTCCAGGGCTCACATTCATTGTGAACAGTCAATTCTCGCCAAGCCATTTGGTAGGAATTCATAAAGTAAAGGCTTTACGTTGGAAACACTCGATGTATATATATATACTTTTAGCCAAAATCTTGCACATTCGAGTATATTGAGTCATATCTTTCACTAATAGAAGAAAAACCCACCTGATTTACCAAAAGAAATATACAAGGGCCTCACTGCCTTGCCTCGTCTCCCACCTGACTAATATCAAAAGTGGTGTGAGACTCAATATGATCATAACGACGCACGGCATGCAATAAACGTGATATGAGGTGCATGAACAAGATAATTATGTTATGGAGATGCTCATATGTGCAATTAAGATCACATAATCAAGTTATTTATTCAATCCACAAAGAATTGATACTCGTTCATGTTCATTCGTTCATTTCTTTTATAATTCAATTCATACGTTAATCCATAATCAAGCTTCTCATATTCATATCATATAATTCGAGCATCACTTTCATATGATAGCATAATGACTCATACACATACATACACCTTTGGCTTTCCCTGTTTTAGAACCAATAAGACCAAGAACAACCTAGACACCAACTTAGGCCAAGAATTCACCACAAAACTTAGGGAAAAACATGTATTTCAATCTCCTAAACAAGAATTCAAGCATATCAATTGAAATCCTCCATTAAAACTCAAGTTTCATGCATGGATCTTCAAGCTCCTTTAATGGCAACTTTCATATCATCCAACTAACACTTGGTCCATGCTTGTAGAAATGATAAGGGAGCTAGATAGAGCATGTTTCATGCATAAAAACACAAGATATGCCATGGATAATCACATACCAAGAATCAAGCTTTCATCTTCACTATTCATGTTCATCACTAACCCTCATGAATCTCTAACTTAAATCATACTTCTCATGGATGAAAATATGCATGAAGATGAGGAGATTTCATATCTATCTTTACGTTGGAAGAAGAAGGATGGTGGTTCGCTTCGTCGGAGATTCAAACAACATCAAAAAGGTATAAGGTCAAGTTTATTGGTTAGGAATTGTCAAAACGAGTTCAACGCAAAAGACAGATCTCGAATCCAAGATCCCGAGCTCAAGATATTTGAAAAACCGTACAGGGTGGCCTATTATTCAAATAGGTCCCTAAACTTTCAAAAAGTGATAATTAAGCCCAAGACTTACTTTCAATCAAGTCCATAACTTTTACATAAATTGTAATTACACCCTCAGCATGCATAGATCATACGATTTCATAAAATTAACACAAGATTCATGAAATTCATAATTTTGCAAGTTCGATCATATATTCACATTTCAAATTCGAATTCAAACGAAAATTTGACAATTATTTCAGATAATAAGTAAATTTTAAACACATATAAATAAAAATAAAATCAAATAAAGCACAAATTAAACACACGTGTCACTTACCTACACGTGTGAAAACGTGGGGCGTTACAATTTTCCTTGTTTCGATCTTCTTCTGCAATCAATTTCTTGAAGCTTCTTGTTCATCAATCGCGTCGCCTGAGGTTATCGATGCCGCTGAGGCAAAATTGATGCCATCCAGTCCATACTATCTTCATGCGAATGAAAATCCATCACTTTATTCTCGTTAATCCAGTGCTTGATGGATCCAATTACCATACCTGGGCGAGAGGTATGAAAATGGAGTTACTCTCCAAGAACAAATACGTTTTCGTCACCGGTGCTCTACCGATGCGTTCTCCATTGGATCATCTTCTTTCGGTTTGGGAGAGATGCAACACTATGATACTTTCTTGGATCTCTCGCGTTATTCCCCCACCATCGCTCAATCGATCCTTTAGATGGACAAATTCTTTGATGTTTGGCAAGATCACAAAGATAGATTCTCTCAGGGCGATGCCTTCCGGATCGCTAAGTTGCTGGAAGATTTGTTTTCCATTAAGCAGGGTGATGATTCTGTGTCTGATTACATCAAAAAATTGAAGGTACTCTGGGATGAATACTTTAATTTTCGTGCTTTACCTGTATGGACGTGTCCTACTCATTGTGCATATGGTGCGATTGATACAATCAAGGCTTATCAACAGAGTGACTGCGTTATTAGATTTCTTAATGGATTAAATGATAAATACTCTGGGGTTAGATCACAAATCATGCTGTTAGATCCGCTGCCTACTATTGCAAAGGATTTTGCTATGGTTATTCAACAAGAAAGGCAATTCTCTATTGCCTTTGTACATCGTTCATTTGCTGTACAAGGTTTTAGACCTCCGGCACAAGAAGCTATGACTCCGGGATCTAGCTATTCCATGTGCAATCAAGGCAATCAAGGTTTCTTGGAAAATTCTCAAGGTTCTGGTAAAGCTTAACGTTTCTATTTTTCTTCCAAATTACCAGTAAACAAAGGCAAAGTTTGCAGATACTGTGGGGGTCCTAATCACACTGAGTATACTTGCTGTAAGAAGCATGGATTCCCCCCTAATTTGAGATTCTCAAATCCAGTTGCTGCTGCCTTGTACACTCAAGACAACCAAATTCAAGAAGTTCCTGACTCTCAGGTTCAAGATCAAGATCCTACTGAAATCAGTCATCAAGATCACATTGTCTTTTCCTTTAGTCAGGAGCAATTTCAAAAGCTGTTAACCTTGATTCAACCTTCTGATGCTCCTCAAGCACATCATGCAAATCAGATTACTGTAGATCCTTCCTCATCTAACACTCTCAAAGTTGCATTTGACACAAGTACCCCTTGTGCTTGTTCCAGTGTCAAGCCCTTTTGGATATTAGACACTGGAGCCATAGATCATATCTGTTCTTCCTCGCATTTATTTAATACTTTGAATAATATCAATTATGTATCTGTTTCACTTCCAAATGGCATTCATATCTTAGCTAAACAATCTGGTACTATTAGAATATCTGTTGATATTGTTTTGAATGATGTATTATTCATTCTTTGTTTTAAATTTCATCTTTTGTCTGTCCCTAAACTCACCAACTCACTTGGTTGTTGTTTCATATTTCAAAACCATTCTTACATCATTCAGGATCTTAAGAATTGGAGGATGATTGGTTTAGCTAAGTTTCAAGATGGATTGTATGTCCTGCATTCACATAATCCTGTTGTTGTAACTAGATCAACTGTTATCTATTTTTCCAGTTATAATTCTGTACATTCTGGGAATCTGTGGCATTATAGATCGGGACATGTGTCTCATTCTACTTTGAATGTACTTAACTCTTTGAATAAATCATTTAAATGTAATTCCTCTGAACATTGTGACATTTGTCATTTCTCCAAGCAAAAGAAGCTTCCCTTTGCATCTAGCACTTCTACTTCATCTATGCCATTTGCTTTAATTCATGTTGATATATAGGGTCCTTACTCCATTCCTTCATTATTGGGTCATAAATACTTTCTTACTATTGTAGACGATTATTCTAGGTACACTTGGGTTGCCTTGGTTAAGCAAAAATTTGACATTAGGCCACAATTGCAATCTTTCATTATTTTAATAGAAAATCAGTTTAATACTACTGTTAAAATAGTCAGATCTTACAATGGACCTAGATTTTTAATGCATGATTTCTTTTCTAAAAAGGTATTGTTTATCAAACCTCATGTGTGGAAACACCTGAGCAAAATGGCACTGTGGAAGGAAAACACCAGCACATTTTAAATGTTGCTAGAGCTCTGCTTTTTCAATCTAACTTTCCTAAATATATGTGGTCTTATTTTGTCACCCATATTGTGTATATCATTAATAGACTTCTCGCCCTCTTATTGCATCATAAGTCTCCATATCAACTGTTACATAATACAGTTCTTGATTATTCAGAGTTAGAAGTGTTTGGTTGATGGTTTATGCCTCACCTCTATCTCAGAACAGGTCCAAATTTGATCATAGAGCAAGGAAGTATGTCTTCTTGGGTTAAAAACAAGACACTAAAGGTTACATTTTACAAGATTTAGACACTCTTGAAATATTTGTATCCAGTAATGTCTGGTTTGTTGAGAATTGTTTCCCTTTGCAAAACTCAACTAATCCAAATCCTAATTGTTCTGATATTGTTTATGTTGACAGTGATATTGCTTTGCAACAAACAGACAATTCTTCAAGCATCCCAACTATGCAACAGTCACCTCCTCAAGCTCCTCAGTCTCATTTCGATAACAATACCTAGGATTCTGGAGCATTAAGACTATCAGCTCCATCTTCTTCCTCAAACACTAACATTGATGCTTTTGATTCCTCAGGTATCACTTCTCAGCTTGTTCATCAATCTCACAGAGTGAGGAAGGCCCCTTCTTACCTTCAAGATTATCAATGTAATCTCCTCAAAACAGATTCTTCATCACAAAGCATCCCATCAGGTGTACACTTTCCCTTATCCTCTGTTGTGAGTTATGATAAAATTTCTTCCATACACAAGCATTATAGTCTTAGTTGAGTTCCAATATTGAACCAAAAACTTATAATCAACCTATCAAATCTGAAGAATGGTTACAAGCTATGCAAAAAGAGATTGATGCACTTCAGGCCACAAATAATTGGACCATTGTAGATCTTCCTCCAAATAAAAGGCCATTAGGGTGTAAATGGGTGTATAGAATCAAATATAAAGCTGATGGTTCTATAGAACGATATAAAGCTAGATTAGTAGCTAAGGGTTATACTCAAACTGAGGGCTCAGATTATTTTGACACATTCAGTCCTGTTGCTAAAATCACAACAATTAGAATCCTTCTTACTTTAGCTGCTCCGAATAACTGGTTGCTTCAACAACTTGATGTCAATAACGCATTTCTTTAGGGAGGTTTGGATGAAGAGGTGTATATGATATTACCTCAAGGTTTCTCCATAAACAGAGGTTTGCAAGCTAACAAAATCCCTCTATGGCTTAAAACAAGCCTCTAGACAATGGTTCAAAGCTTTTCTCCTCTTTAATCTCTCAAAGATATTCTCAGTCTCTATCTGACTATAGTTTGTTTGTCAAAAGATCTGATAATAGTTTCACTTTTCTCTTGGTTTATGTAGATGACATTATAGTGTGTGGAAATAATCAATCTAAAATTGATTCCATCAAAGCTTACTTGGACAACACCTTCAAAATCAAAGACTTGGGATCATTGAAATACTTTATGGGATTAGAGATTGCAAGATCTAAAGCTGGAATCATGATTAATCAGAGAAAGTATGCTTTGGAATTACTTTAAGACTCTGGGATGCTTGCTTGTAAACCAACTCAAACTCCAATAGACACCACACTCAAGCTTATAGCAGAAGGAGAACCATACACAGACATTTCCAGTTACAGGAGGCTGATTGGTAGACTTCTATACCTCTGTACAGTATGACCAGACATTGCTTATGATGTCCAGCAACTTAGCCAATTTCTACCAACACCAACAATCTAACATCACCAAGCTGTAATCCGGATCCCTAGATACATCAAAAATACTCCAGCACAAGACCTCTTCTTCCTAGCAAACTTAACATCGGAACTCAAAGCTTTTAGTGATTCTGATTGGGCCGGATGTCTTGACACAAGAAAATCTATCATCGACTTCTGTATTTTCCTTGTCCATTCCTTAATTAGCTGGAAATCAAAGAAGCAAACAACCATCAGCAGATCAGCCTTTGAAGCTGAGTACCGTGCTCTTGCTGCCACAACTTGTGAGATACAATGGATAAAATACATTCTTAAAGACTTAGGGATACACAACCAGCCATTATCTTCTGTGACAACAAATTAGCCCTTCATATAACAGCAAATCCAAGTTTTCATGAACGCACTAAGCATATAGAGATTAACTGCCATGTCGTTTGAGAAAAATTACAATAGGGCATCATTCATTTGCTTCCACTTCGCACACAAGATCAACTGGCCGACATTCTCACCAAACCACTGCCTACTCCAGTCTTCCAATCTCACTTATCCAGACTGGTCTTACTCAATCTTCACCCTCCAGTTTGAGAGGGGGGAGGGGGGTATTAACAAATATATTAACCCAAAGCTGGGTTAGTTAAGTTAGGTTACTATTAATCAATTAGTGGGTTGAGATCACTTTAATTAACCTCCCAATATTACCACTTATAAAGTTACAATTTCACGTTACACCTGGACTTTTATATATTGAGTTAAAAGGCTTGTAAACAACCACTTTAATTTTTCCAGTTATGAAGAAGTTCTCTCTCAATTCCTCTTGTGTTTCATAACTTGTCATACGTTATTAATAACAATTTAATGATATTTGATTATGTGATAATTTTCCAACAATGTGAAGTTTATATGATTAGATAATTCTAGTCTGGACATATCTCAGGTTAAAATGCACGACTTACATTATTTATAACACTTTAACGATGTTTGATTATGTGATAATTTTCCAATAATGTGAAACTTATATGATTAGATAATTTTATTCTGGACATATCTCATGTCAAAATGCACGACTTACATTTTTTATAACACTTTAATGATGTTTGATTACGTGATAATTTTCCAACAATGTGAAGCTTATATAATTAGATAATTCTAGTCTGGACATATCTCAGGTTAAAATGTACGAAAACTTTTAAAAATATTATTTTACCGTGTCGTGTCGGACATTCGTATTCGATACAATGTCTGATACTTTTTACATGAGAAACTCAAGAAAAAATTTATCACCGTGTCTGTATCATGTCGTGTCTGTATTGTCGTATCCGTATATCATAGATCTCAGGTCAATCAATGCAATATGAGTATTTATAGTCATTCGTGATTGGTATAAATTTTAGAATAATAATCACTTAAATAGAAAATATAATTCACTTTCGATATAATTCATTTTTGGGTGACTTAATGTTATTTAGAATGGTTTTTAATGCTCAACCGCTTGAAATCTCCTGTTATTTTTCCTGCTATAATTTCTTACTATATTAATAAAATCTTATCAAGTGCCCTCTAAAAAATTTAATTATATGTGATCAAGAATAACACTCAAATTTAAGGGAATCCATGAACGTATATAACTTTGTAGCAATCGATGATACTTCAAAATTCATGCCCAACGTTACACATTCCTTAATAAATAAATAAGTTGTACAATCCAAAATGTAATTGTACATCCTTCAAACAATATTAGAATTGAATTGTAATTTTATGAATTTTTTTTCTATTTCTTATGATTTCTCCTTTTTCCTAATTTTTTTTTTTGTTGTCCTTTTCTTTTAAGGCTTCTTTTATATGTAGAAAATTTTATCATAATTAAAATTTTATAGCTTGAAAGTTCATATTGAAGATGATTTTTTCTATACATCAAAGACGATTTTAGAAAGAAGACGAGTTCTTCTATGCATCAACAACTAGGCATGAAATTTTGATTAGTATCGAAAGAAAAGAATTCTTCTATTCATAAAAAACTAGTATTAGAATTTTGCAGCAACATCCATCCGTAAGAATTGAAAAAATAGAGAAGACAAAGAAGATTTGAGAAATAAAAACAAGAAATAAGATTGTTATGAAAACGAAATTAATTAAAGTTAAGAGATCCGAGAATTTCTTGACCTCAAATTTTTTATTTGTAAGTATAGAACCTAATATGGGCTACAATTACCATCACTTGGTCCATTATTGGGTTATTTAACCTTAGAAAAGAAACGACCCCAGAGATTAGATAAAGTTTGGGGCTTTTTTTTACCCACAAAAGTTATTTTTATTATGAAAGTATTAATACACACTTAAGTTTGGGCCCAAAAGGGGAGCAATTCAGATTGTGATACGTGTAAGCTCACAAAGCTGAGTATTATTCATTCACCACAAGAAAACAGATGGATTTTGATGGGTTATTTCCCTCGAAAATTTCCGAAGGAATTCAACAAATTAATTTTTGAGGAAAAATTCCCTCGAAAATCCCTCGAAAATGTTAGCGCCAAGGTTAGCCGCCAAATTTCCCGAGGGATTTCTGAGAGAAAACTCCCTTGAAAAAATAAAATTTATTTAATTTTTTATATGATGGGTGTCGAGACCACAAGAAATAAAGTCCCAAGTACCGAATACAAATAAATTGAAAATAGTGGTAAGAGGGGTCGATCCACGGAGAGATTGGACAATATTGTGACTTTCAAAGCCAAAACAATTAAAAGGGGAAGGGGTTCTGAGATTCTTTACTAAACTAACAACAATTAAATTAAATAATTAACCAACGATAGTTAAACTAAAATAGAATTCAAATTAAACTCAAGTAATTCAATAGATAGCAAATAGTCGGGAAGTTCCTAATCATGCATAGACTACTGTTGACACCGAAAATTCGGAGATAAAATTACTAATTGATGGCCCAAATAAATTAGCTATTGATTATTAATTTTTATCCCAAGTCCATAACAAATTTGGGCTTATATATTTAATTCAAAATATGAATTATGGATTTCTATTCTTGTAATGCCCCAGTTTTTCAGTCGTATAGCATGACTTATGTGTTTATCAATCTGCGCAAATTAATTGTTTATAAAATTAATTTTATTATTTAAACTGTTAAATATGGGATTAATTGAAATATATGAAATATTTGAATTGGAATTGATACGAATACTTGAACCACTCGCGCATGAATAACTTGTATGCTCTCTAATTGCGTGTTTAAATTATTTAATTACCTAATTAATTGTTTATCATAATTAAAATTTTTATTTTTTTTAATTAACCTTTTTAATAATATGTATTTCGTCATATTTTATTAAATATTTAAAATGGATTTTTAATTTTCAATTGAATTTAGAAATTTTATGAATTCTTGAACTATATACATTTACGTGACAAGTTGCGTGCCGTTACTATATGAAATGAATTCGATATTTCGTGGAAATTTAATATCTTGGAGATATGTGTGTCATGAACATGTATATATGATCGTGTTACATTTTTGGATTCGTTTGATTGCGTTTTAAATTTATTTGGTGTGATTGGAACCAAACCGGGGGCTAATGGGCACTTAGCACACCCTTAGTTCCGAATGTGATATCTTGAGCTCGGGGAACTCGAAATCGAGTTTCGTCAACTACGTTGAACTCGTAACAAAAATTCAGGTTCAATAAACTTAGCCTCATATTTTTCTAAGACCATTTGGACCCCCGAAATTCAACCGAAAACCGAAAACGGATGTAAAAATTGCCACACTTTACTAAAATTGCTATAACTCCCACAAACATTGACCAAATTAACCATGGTTGGATCCTATGGAACGCTAGTTATGCCCACTAACACCCCATACTCTCTACTAACCGAACCAACCCTCACTCAAACAAGAAAAGCTCAGCCAAACCCCTGCTTCCAGTTTCATCCCGTCACCCTTGCCAAGCTTGGAGATTCAAGGGTCAAATCTCTTCCTTCTTCCATCCAATTAACAAGGTGAGCTTAGGGTTGTAAAATACATTATTAAGTGTCATTTTAAGCTTTGCATCCCCAATTTTGAGCTTGTATTTATGGAGATTTGAGGCATGAGTGAATAGTTAGGTTAAATGTATTTTGATGAATTCATGCCATTCTTGCTTTGTTTCTTGAATTGATGAGTAATACAGGATCTCTATGACTTTATTGCTTCATATATATGCATGCTTTTCGTGGATTTTGCATGAATGATGCTCAACCATAGCTGAACCTCCATGAAAGCTAGAAGAAATGAATTTTAACTCCACCATTTGCATCCCTTTCGTGGTTGTGTGATTTGCTGCTGTTATTGTAGTTGTTTTGCTGCTTTCTTTGCATTATTTTATTGCTATCTCCTTGCTCTTGATGTCCTGGAATGGCCCCTGCTGCTGCTGCAAAATGGAGATGAAACAGGGGCTGGAACTCTTTGATTGCGACCTGCAGCTTGTGGTCGCCCCCGTAACCTCAGAAAGGTTTTTTCCGGTCGCGCCCGCGACCGGATTTTGGTTGATTTTTGGGATGAACAGTGGCTGCTGCTGGAGAAGTGAGTCGTGCCCGCGACCTTGTTTGATCCCATTTTCGTGAACTGCTGCTTTGCCTATTTAAATAAAATTTTTGCGCATGTGTGTTTGTAATTTGTGCATGTGGATTGTACATTGTGCATGAGTGTATGTCTATATATATAAATATAGAAATAACATGTGTGTGTGCATGATATTCTATATATATATATCATATGTGTATATATATACGTATACATATTTATTGTGTGTATATTATAATTAAGGCATGCATGTACTATACTATGTGTGTGTGTGTGTGTGGTTATATATATATAATTTGATTAGTGCGTGTGCATGTAATGTGTATATATATATGTATATTCTATGAAAATGCATGAGTGTATAGGTATATATTTATAAATATATATATATATATATATATATGTAATATATGATGTTTTTGTGCATGTGTTTTGTATATTTTGCGCATGGGAGATATATATATAAATGCATACGTATGTTTATGTATAATTGAACATACTATATGATATAAGTATTATTTATTTAGTATTATTTACTATGTAGTATTTATTTTATAATTATGGAATTTATTTGTTATCTAAATTTCATTCTGGATTTGAATACCTTTCATTATTTATTTTATAATTGGAAACATGGTATATTTGAGTTGTAATCGTTATATGAAATTCGTGACTTGAATTGATATGATTTATTAAATATATGGATATGAAACCTTCATATATTGATTGAACTTGAATGAATTGCACATTTATGTGCTTCTAAGACGTTAGTGGTGCACATGAACACTCTCTTAGCTCTTCATTATTGCTTATGCATATTATATCAAGTTCATTTCATTGCCGTGCGTCATATATGCTTCATTTGGAGTCTTGAGTCTCACATGTACACCCTATTGTCCTTTGTACAGTTTTCTCCAGGGCGGAGACTTGCCGGGTTCATAGGAAACTTTCGAGTCTCCTTTTCTTCTTGATATTGTTCGGTAAGAGGCGTACAGGTGGGTTTCTCTACTATTTAGTTAAATGACCCTATATACTCCCAATGTGTAAAGATTTCGGCCAAAATTTATTATATGTATATAGAGTCGTTTCAAGAGTAAATGATTGCAACGTAAAGCCTTTCTTTTATGAACCCTACCAAATGTTTTGGCGAGAAGGAATGAATGAATGCACAGAATGGGGCCTAGGGACTTGGTGTGAGTGGCTTTCCGGGGAGGCATGGGCTGATGGTGATCCCTCACACTAGTTCCAACCAAACTACGGTGATACTGGACCTCGCCAGGAGATTGTTGAGGAATAGGAGCTGAGTGCCACTAGGGGAGTCATGTAACCCCTTTTGGTCAATGAATGGGTGGTCGGGCCTTGCAAACCCGCCACCAACCCGGAGGAAGAAGGTGTAAATGATCATGAATGTGCATGAAAGAATGTAATGCATGAAAAGAAAGAAAGAATGAATGTTTAACAAATTACACAAAGTATTGGTTGGAGATAAATGGCGCCCACCTAGAAAGCACGGACACGGCAAAAAAAGTGTCTGTGCAGTGTCCGACACGTGTCGGACACGGACACGCCTCGGACACGGCTCGGACACGTGTCGGACACGGCTGAAACGTGTCCGAAATATAAAAAAAAAAAAAAATATAGGACACGGTGTCGGACACGGCGGGGCAAATTTTCTAATTAAATAAAGTTTTTTATGTATTTTTTAATATTTTTAGAATTTTTTGGGGTGAAAACTAAAATAATAAACTTATTCTAGTTTTTAATTATACATATTTTTTTAAAATATTTTATTTTATCTAGATTATACTTATAAACTATTTTTATTTTTATATAAAATACTTTAATTTATATATAAAATATATTTATTTATATAAAATATAGCCGTGTCGGAGCCGTGTCGTGTCCTAAAATTTTTAAAAAATCCGTGTCGCCGTGTCCGTGTCGTGTCGTGTCGTGTCCGTGTCGCCGTGTCCGTGTCCGTGCAACATAGGCGCCCACTCACCGGGCCACGAAAGACCTAATGAAAATTGGTTATTATAATCCCTTTTGATGATTTCTTTATTTCACCCATTTGGGAAATGCTCTAAAAACCTCAATTGAGATTATAACTTGCATGTGAATGTTTAAATATTGTCTTATATGATACTTATTGCCTGTTTTACACCCACCAGTCTCTTAAAGACTGAACCCGGTTTGTTTCAGTTTCTTTACAGGTTTGGAGTGTTAGGCGGGAAGTCGAGTCTGTCAAGTTTATTAGTTAAGTCTAGGTCACTTCATATGCATTTTGTAATTAGAATGAATTTTTCAAGAATGGATAAATGTTATGATTATGATTATGATTATGAAATTATGTTTATGTATGAATTTTCGGGACTAGATATCTATGTTAATTGAACCCGTTATTTTGCTTGAATTGGTACTGGATTATATGTTATGCTTCCGCATTTGTCATTTATCTTTGTTCTTTATTATTTGGTTGCGAAGGTTTAGTTCCGGCCTAGCCTAATGAGTGAGTGAGTCCCCGTTCGCTGTGAGCTGGATTCATGTATGGGCTTTCCATTTCATGCGTGGATCGGGCTCATAGTGCGGGGGATGTGGCGGCTTCCATTTGGGGCGCTACATCCTTAAGTGGTATCAGAGCCCCAGGTTGCAAAATCGGGGTTCGCGTGTCGTGATTGAGTCAGTCTAGGTCGCATGGCTTAGGAACTACATGATAATGTGTGCATTGCATTGATTTTGAGCATGAAATTGTCTTTCCTTTTGAATCTTGTTAAATTACCTGTTGCATTCTTATATTGGATCCGTACCTTTCGGGTTAAATACGTGCCATGAACATGCACTAATCGCATGCATATATCTTTGAAATGAGTTATGATTTATAGGTTATGAAGATAATATCAAACCACGGCCAAGTTCTACGATAACAACGACCTATTGCAAGTTTTTTCTTAAGCATGGAAGATAGGAAGGATGCACCGGGGAAGAATATAGAGAATTCGAGGCGTGTGGCCTTCCTAGATGGAGCTAGAGTTTAAGGTTAGGATCCGGAATGGAAGGTTCGACTTTGGAGATGCAGCGGTAGAGGAATACTTGGTGAAATAAGGGTTGATCGAGGGATGGTGGTGACTTAGAAGATCGACATATGTGGTTCTACTACATCGATTTCCTTAATGAGATTCAATGGGATCATTTAATCTAAGGAATGGAGTGTAGGCTTCTTGAAGGTAATTTAGTTCAGGGTTCGGATCATTGAATAGGTACTGAGGATTGAGAGGAGTCAAGATAAAATAGATCCGGTGGGAATTGAGCAACAAGGGTTGTCAAAGAAGGGTTTCTAAATAAACCTGGAAATTAGAAATCGAGTTTGTAGAAGTCAAGATCGGGAAGAGTTTAGATTCTGGTGCTATAGATTTTGACTAAGATGGAAAATGAGTCGGGAAGGGAGTAGAGAAAGGCAAGTAACATGGTAAATACAAATTTATGGAAGGTGGTAATATTGAGGACGGGATTTGAGTTCATTTTTCCAAATCCAAGCTGAATGGTCGTGTTGTGAGGTAGAATTGGAAAATATGGAGCAACAAAGGGAAACGGTAAAGAAAGGCAAAGACTCCTGGGAAGAAAATTACTTTAGTGTAAGTAATTAGAAAACAAGTTCAGTTCACCAATTTAAACTCATAAAAGATAAGCCAGAATCTCGATCTGGGTGACGACTAGAAGTAGGGGTTGATTTTGTAAGAGAGTTCGGGCAATGTTGAAGGGTTGATTCCGAGATGAAATTGGATGCTAATCCCGTGGATGTAGAAGATTTTGGAGATCAAGAAATTTCAATTCTGGACCGTGGAAAATATAAGTTGATGTACAAAGAGGCATAGAAATCTTGAAGACTGTGGGAAAAACAAGAAGGAATCAGCAAGTCAAAGGAAGCCCGTGAGTAGAGAAACGAGGATAAGCTACCGAGCTAGTGGCTTGCCATCTTGGTGATAGGTTCTAGACATTCATAGCACGTGCATCATACTTTGCATCAAATTATTTAATTTCCTTACTTATTCTTGTGCGTGGATCCCTATTTGATTTCATTGCCTAAGGTGTTGCATATCAATTTGTTACAAGTGTGCCACGTGCATCGTCCTTTTAACCGAACATGCATTTTAGTGTTTATTTGATAGGAAGTTCCTTCACCTCATCTATCAAGTATCATTTCAACCGAGCCACATCTGAATTTAGATGAAAAGAAACAATGGGGTTGCACATTACAAGGGAGATGACGTCGGGGAAATAAAGAACTTCAAGTAATGGATAGGTTGATGGAAATGAGATTTCAGAAAGAGAAGTGAGACTAGAGTTGGCCTCGGGGTGTTCGGACTGAACAAGAATAGAGAAAGGAGTCCCGTACCTCCAGCGAATTAGGAGAGAATTTGAAAGGATTGATGGAGTTCGACATATGAAGGCAGAAATTCCACGAGGGAGAGCAAGAACAAGAGGCGAATTTGAAACTTGAAGCCATGGCTGAAGAAATATTTAGTAGGAGCAACAAAAATACAAAATAAGGTAGACCTGGGAGTTTTCTTTTATGGTGGTGATCGACAATAAATAAAACGACCTTAATGGTTAAACCGTCAAACTGACAGTTAAGTTACTAAGTTGGGTTAAAGATTATCGAGAGGCATAAAAGAGATGATTTGTTGAACATCTCCATGTATGGGACTCCGATTTTGGAGATGATGGAATTATGCAGGAGCGTCGGTGAATTCCTAAATCAGTGTTGACAAGAGGAAGCCGAATCAAGTCATCATATAAAAGAGTATAGTGTTAATAAAAACTAATTCAATGAGGTACAAAAGGGGTTTGGACAATGTGTAATAAAGACAATATTATTATGTCATCGGTTGTTACCATGGTAATCCAGAAAGAAACTTAAGAAGAGATAAAACCGAAAAGGATGGTCCTTGGGGAAAATTTAAATCAAACTTCAAGAATCATCAAGAACGTTTTGTCTTTGATTAGAGAATTTTCGGGGATGAATACTGAATATAACATTAAAGGTTTAAAGAGAGTGAAGGGATACCCTGGACAGAAGATAGAAAAGATTCGTGTTGAGATAGACCTTAGTGCCAAATAACTCAAGATTAGGGCTGAACTGTAGCACCCGAGCGCGAGGTACCACATCCCCCGCACCGAGGCCCGACCTGAATATAACATTTAAGGTTTAAAGAGAGTGAAGGAATACCCTGGACAGAAGATAGAAAAGATTCGTGTTGAGATAGACCTTAGTGCCAAATAACTCAAGATTAGGGCTGAACTGTAGCACTCGAGTGCGAGGTACCACATCCCCCGCACCGAGGCCCGACCCGAATATGAAATGGACGATCCATACTCGAGCTAAATCACGGCAAACGGGGACAAACACACACTCTATGCTAGGCGGGACTAACCCTTAAACCATAAAATCCGAGTAAAACAATAAAGCGGAAGCATAATTGTCATATAACATTTACAACGAGCATCAAGCTCCCAAAATAGATCATATACAATATTCACATGCCATCATGGCCCAAAATAGATACGTTCCAAGTCATAAGTCATATACAACAACCAAAAGTATGAGGATGCAAGTGTAAGACCCAAAATGTAAGAGCTAGAGACAAATGCGAGACACACTGACTCGAATTCCAGCCTAGCTCCCTTACACCTGCACAAAACAACTGAAAACAATTCGGGTCAGTCCAAAAGGGACTGGTGGGTATAAAACAGGGCATAGGTATAATACAAGATGGTATTTAAACATTCACATGCAAGTTATAATCCCAAATGAGGTTTTCAAAGCATTTTCCCAAGCGGGTGAGATAAAGAAATCATCAAAGGGGATTATAACAATCAATTTTCAATTAGGTCTTTCGTGGCCCGGCGAGTGGGCGTGTATTATCTCCAACCAACACCTTGTGTATTTCATTAGACATTCATTCATTCAATCTTTTCATGCATAACAATTCTTTGTGCATATTCATGATCATTTACACCTTTTTCCTCTGGGCGGTGGACGAGTTTGCAAGGCCCGATCACCTCAATCATTGTGGCTAGTGGGGGACATGAATCCCCAAAAGCCCGGTTCCCATTCCCCGCTAACCTCCTAGCGAGGGCCGGTATCGCCGTAGTTTGGTGCAACTAGCATACGAGATCCCCTTTAGCCACGTGTACTAAGCCTCAGGGCCCCCATTCGTGCAATCAATCAATACTCGCCAAAGTAATCGGTAGGATTCATAAAAGAAAGGCTTTACGTTGAAATCTTTGACTCTTGAAAACAACTCTATATACATAATATAATTTTGGCCGAAATCTTTACACATTGGGAGTATATAGGGTAGTTTAACTAAATAGTAGAGAAAACCCACCTTTAAAGATAAAAGGAAAAGAGTAAGAGCTTCACTGCTCGTCCTCGCCTCCAACTGGACCCAGATCTGTGCAAACAAGGTGAAGTGAGACTCAAATGACCATGTAAGACGCACGACTAAATCATGAATATGATATGATTGCATAAGAGATGATATCATGTCATGGAAATGTTCTTGTGCACAATTAATAGCTTAAAGACATGTGAACGATAGAAACGTTTGAATTCAATCAAGTTCATAACTTCCATATAGTATATCAATTTAATCCAAGAAATTCATATAACGATCATAACACATAAAATAACATGTATACATTTCATATAAGTCATAAGATAAGGAATATATAAGCAATTAGGGTTCAAGTTGAGAGTTAAAGTCCATGCATGCGCATATTGGAGCAATGAAGACACGTTGAAGCATAACTCGTCAAATATTGCATGAAAAATCATAAATTTTCATAACACACAAGATAACACATTATATGACATGTTAATGAAGTGTATGAACAAAAAACGAGTCAAGGAATCCATGCATTTAACGTTTAAAATCGAAATTTCATGCAGCAAAAGAAGGGGTCGCGGCCGCAATCCATTTCCTTCATGAAATGGTAGCGGCCGCTACCTAAAAAATTCGAATTTTTTCAACAACTCAAAACTTGGCCAAAATGGGGTAGTGGGCGTGACCAAAAATGAACTAATTCAGGTCGCAGGCGCGACCTGTGAGAACAAAGTGACAAGCACACTCACATGTCGCGGGCGTTACCGATTTTACACTAATCGTGGTCGTGGTCGTGACCGCCCAATACCAAAAATACAATGAAAACAAAGCAGTAGCCATGCCAAATCTTAACCAACAAGCCCAGCTTTGATATGATAACAAATATGCAATAAAACAACTCCAAAATAACACTTAAACATGCTCCCAAAGTGATCAAATGTGAGGAGGAGAAATAGATGATCTTTTCTTCCATTTTCTTCCAAAACTCATTAATGGCATCTCACCAATCCTTCCACTAACACAAAATTCATGATCATAAATGAAAAGAGGAGGCTAAGACAATCATTTTCATGCTTTAAATCAACCAAAACTTCTAAGGAATGCATGAAATCAACAATATGGCCTATAACCTACTATTCATCATCATCTTCATATCTCCATGAAAGCATGCTTAAAAATGGGGATACCTGGTTCAAAATGACCCCTATTGAATGTATATCATCACCCTAAACTCACCTTGTGGATTGGATGGAGGTTGGAAGAGATTTGAGCTTTGAATCTCCAAAGGTGACAAGGTGACGGGAAGGGCTGGAGAGCAGGGGATTTTTGCTGAATTTTCTCTAAGTATGGGGGTTGGTTCGGTTGGGTCTGAGTATGGGGTGTTATAGGGTTGAGTTAGGGTTCCAAGGGATCTAACCATGGTTAATCTGGCCAAGGTTTGAAGAAGTTATGGCCATTTTGGTAAAAGGTGGCAGTTTATACGTCCGTTTCGGTTTTTGGTTGAATTTCGGAGGTTCAAATAATTTTGGAAAAATATAAAGCTAAGTTTATTAAACCCAAATTTTCGATACGAGTTCAACAAAGTTGACGGAACTCGATTCTGAGTTCCCGAGCTCAAGATATCACATACGGAACCAAAGGTGCGCTAAGTGCTCATTAGCCCCCGGTTTGGTTCCAATCATACCAAATAAATTTAAAACGCAATCAAACAAATTCGAAAATGTAAAACGAGCATATATACATGTTCATAACACACATATCTCCGACATATAAAATTTCCACGAAATTTCGATTTCATTTCACATAGAAACGGTAAGCAAACTAGTCATACAAGTGCAAATAGTTCAAGAATTCATATAAATTCAATTCAAAATAATTCAAATCATCAAGAATTTCAATTAATAATAAACTAAATCATATAATCACATAATTACAATAATTTAAATGTGTAATTAAAGAGTACGCAAGTCATACCTGAATGACCGAAATAGCGGGGCGTCACATGAACTTACAAGGTTACCCAGTGTAGTATCTTCGAGGATATGTTAGACTTCGATATAGGAAAGATAGTAGTTATGGACCTGACATCGGGACTATTGTTCTAAAGGGAATGATGAGGGATCGAAGAAGAGTAGAAGTAGTAAAAGTTTGAAGGAAATCAAGAATAAAATCTTTAGAGAATCTACCACCGCTTCACTGGGGTATAATGAAGAAACTAAAGACAAGTCAAGCACTAAGCTTGCTTTCGGAGAAGATCATGCATTGGACAACAAAACTCACAACTTCAAATTTCTGTACTACGGTGAACGGTACATGAAACATCCATGACACATGCATACATGCAATTCTCATTTAAATAATTTTATGTTATGTGCTTTAATCTCTTACCGTGTTTAATCGCTTTATATAATTGATGATTATTGTGAATGATACCTCATACTTGCCCTTGTGTGACGTACGTGACTTTAATTGTTGTAATTGATGTCAGATACCTTCTTTTGGTATTGTTCTTTAATGTAACTATTTTATGTTGTGTTGCTCGGGAGTATTGGAGACTCCCTTGTATTGTTGTTTGAGAGACGGGGTTCTCTCATTGTTGCTCGAGAGACGGGGCTCTCTCCTTGTTGCTTGTGAGAGACGGGCGAATAGTGAATCCGAGGATGGACTTTTTAAGGGGGAGAGATTGTAATGCCCCAGTTTTTCAGTCGTTTAGCATGATGTATGTGTTTATCAATTTGCGCAAATTAATTGTTTATAATTGTTTATATAATTAATTTTAATATTTAAATGGTTAAATATGGGATTAATTAAAATATATGAAATATTTGAATTGGAATTGATACGAATACTTGAACCAGTCACGCATGAATAACTTGTATGCTCCCTAATTGCGTGTTTAAATTATTTAATTACCTATGATGCACGGATACGGACACGGCGACACGGACACGACACGACACGGATACGGCGACACGGATTTTTTCTTGAATTTCCCACGTGAGGAGTATCGGATACGGTGTCGGACACGGGTGTCCGACACGACACGACACGGCAAAATGATATTTTTAGGAGTGTCCGTGCATCATAGTTAATTACCTAATTAATTGTTTATCATAATTCAAATTTTGATTTTTTTTAATTAACCATTTTAATAATATGTATTTCGTCATATTTTATTAAATATTTAAAATGGATTTTTAATTTTCAATTGAATTTTGAAATTTTATGAATTCTTGAACTATATGCATTTACGTGACAAGTTGCGTGCCGTTACTATATGAAATGAACTCGATATTTCGTGGAAATTTAATGTGTTGGAGATATGTGTGTCATGAACATGTATATATGATCGTGTTACATTTTTGGATTCGTTTGATTGCGTTTTAAATTTATTTGGTATGATTGGAACCAAACCGGGGGCTAATGGGCACTTAGCGCACCCTTGGTTCCGAATGTGATATCTTGAGCTCGGGAACTCGAAATTGAGTTCCGTGAACTTTGTTGAACTCGTAACGAAAATTTGGGTTCAAGGAACTTAGCCTCATATTTTATAAGACCATTTGAACCCCCGAAATTCAACCAAAAACCGAAACGGATGTAAAAACTGCTACACTTTACTAAAATTGCTATAACTCCCACAAACATTGGCCAAATTAACCATGGTTGGATCCTATGGAACCCTAGTTAAGCCCACTAACACCCCATGCTCTCTACCAACCGAACCAACCCTCACTCAAACAATAAAAGCTCAGCCAAACCCCTCCTTCCAGTTTCATCCCGTCACCTTTGCCAAGCTTGGAGATTCAAGGCTCAAATCTCTTCCTTCTTCCATCCAATTCACAAGGTGAGCTTAGGGTTGTAAAATAAATTCATTAAGTGTCATTTTAAGCTTTGCATCCCCAATTTTGAGCTTGTATTCATAGAGATTTGAGGCATGAGTGAATAGTTAGGTTAAATGTATTTTGATGAATTCATGCCATTCTTGCTTTGTTTCTTGAATTGATGAGTAATATAGGATCCCTATGACTTGATTGCTTCATATATATGCAAGCTTTTCATGGATTTTGCATGAATGATGCTCAACCATAGCTGAACCTCCATGAAAGCTTGAAGAAATGAATTTTAACTCCACCATTTGCATCCCTTTCGTGGCTGTGTGATTTGCTGTTGTTATTGTAATTGTTTTGTGCTTTCTTTGCATTATTTTACTGCTATCTCCTTGCTCTTGATGTCCTGGAATGGCCCCTGCTGCTGCTGTAAAATGGAGACGAAACAGGGGGTGGAACTCTTTGATTGCGACCTGCAGCTTGTGGTCGCCCCCGCAACCTCAGAAAGGCGCGACCGGATTTTGGTTGATTTTCGGGATGAACAGTGGCTGCTGCTGGAGAAGTGAGTCGTCGCGGCCGTGACCCTTTTTGGCGTGTTTCTCGTCGCGCCCGCGACCTTGTTTGATCCCATTTTCGTGAACTGGTGCTTTGCCTATTTAAATAAAATTTCTGTACATGTGTGCTTGTGATTTGTGCATGTGGGTTGTACATTGTGCATGAGCGTATATCTATATATATATATATAACGTGTGTGTGTGCATGATATTCTATATATATATCATATGTGTATATATATATATATATACATATATATTGTGTGTATATTATAATTAAGGCATGCATGTACTATACTGTGTGTCTGTGTGTGGTTATATATATATAATGTGATTAGTGTGTGTGCATGTAATGTGTATATATATATGTATATTCTATGAAAATGCATGAGTATATAGGTATATATTTATATATATATGTAATATATGATGTTTTTGTGCATGTGTTTTGTATATTTTGTGCATGGAAGATATATATATATATATATATATATATATATATACATTTGTGTACGTATGTTTATGTATAATTGAATATACTATATGATATAAGTATTATTTATTTAGTATTATTTACTATGTAGTATTTATTCTATAATTATGGAATTTATTTGTTATCTAAATTTCATTCTTGATTTGAATACCTTTCATTATTTATTTTATAATTGGAAACGTGGTATATTTGAGTTGTAATCGTTATATGAAATTCATGACTTGAATTGATATGATTTATGAAATATATGGATATGAAACCTTCATATATTGATTGAACTTGAATGAATTGCGCATTTATGTGCTTCTAAGACGTTAGTGGTGCATATAAACACTCTCTCAGCTCATCATTATTACTCATGCATATTATATCAAGTTCATTCATTGCCGTGCGTCATATATGGTTCATTTGGAGTCTTGAGTCTCACGTGTACACCCTATTGTCCTTTGTACAGTTTTCTCCAGGATTGGAGACTTGCCGGGTTTATTGGACACTTTCGAGTCTCATTTTCTTCTTGATATTGTTCGGTAAGAGGCGTACAGGTGGGTTTCTCTACTATTTAGTTAAATGACCCTATATACTCCCAATGTGTAAAGATTTGGGCCAAAATTTATTATATGTATATAGAGTCGTTTCAAGAGTAAATGATTGCAATGTAAAACCTTTCTTTTATGAACCCTTCCAAATGTTTTGGCGAGAAGGAATGAATGAATGCACATAACGGGGCCCAGGAACTTGGTGTGAGTGGCTTTCCGGGGAGGCATGGGTCGATGGTGATCTCTCACACTAGTTCCAACCAAACTACGGTGATACCGGACCTCGCCAGGAGATTGGCGAGGAATGGGAGCTGAGTGCCACTAGGGGAGTCATGTAACCCCTTTTGGTCAATGAATGGGTGGTCGGGCCTTGCAAACCCGCCACCAACCCGGAGGAAGAAGGTGCAAATGATCATGAATGTGCACGAAAGAATGTAATACATGAAAAGAAAGAAAGAAAGAATGTTTAACAAATTACACAAGATGTTATTTGGAGATAATGCACGCCCACTCGCCGGGCCACGAAAGACCTAATGAAAATTGGTTGTTATAATCCCTTTTGATGATTTCTTTATTTCACCCATTTGGGAAATGCTCTAAAAACCTCAATTGGGATTATAACTTGCATGTGAATGTTTAAATACTGTCTTATATGATACTTATGCCCTGTTTTATACCCACCCGTCTCTTAAAGACTGAACCCGGTTTGTTTCAGTTTCTTTACAGGTTTGGAGTGCTAGGCAGGAAGTCGAGTCTGTCAAGTTTCTTAGTTAAGTCTGGGTCACTTCATATGCATTTTGTAATTAGATTGAATTTTTCAAGAATGGATAAATGTTATGACTATGATTATGATTATGAAATTATGTTTATGTATGAATTTTCGGGACTAGGTATCTATGTTAATTGAACCCGTTATTTTGCTTGAATTGGTACTGGATTATATGCTATGCTTTCGCATTTGTCATTTATCTTTGTTCTTTATTATTTGGTTGCGAAGGTTTAGTTCCCACCTAGCCTAATGTGTAATATCCCGTTCGTTCGACGTACAAGGTACGCCACATTGCACCCTTTTTATGTGTTTAATTATGTGATTTTGTGTTTTACGTGGCCCTATTTTGAACTCTTTTAGAGTTTAGGGGCCCCTTTGTAATTTTCTCTTTTTAAGGGGTTTTTGGTCACTGCTCGTTTGATCGAGATTTTGACAATTTTGATCCCTTCAATGCGTTCAGGGCACCGAGATGAGTCCGTAGACTCTGAGTTTGCCCAATTCTGACGTCGTTTGCCCCTTCTACCGTTCGTTTCACGAGTGAGGACCCGGGATAAAACACCCAGACCCTCGTTTTTCGAGCATAACGGATCAGCCCCTTTCTCTCTCTTTTCTCGCATTTCTCTTCTCTCTCTCTCTCTCTTACACTACACCTTAAACGCACACTCAACCATTTCTTGACAGAATTTGACGAACCCATAGTGCTTTTCGAAGATCTCGACGAGCCCGTTATAATGATACCAGATTCGTGGCCTAACGACGAGTGGTAGCAGAGATATGGTGGTTTTTCAGTCGCGGCTGGAAAGGGGTGGCGGAGCCGCCACTTCGCTGGCGTCCCGCGGTAGCTTCCAGCCACCCATTTGTGACACGCACCCCAAGGATGGTAAGAGTACTCCCCGGCACATTTTTCTATGTAGGCGGCGCCGCCATTGGGGTGGCGAGGAAGGCCCACGCGCCACCTGAAGCGGGCGGCAGGCGGCGGCGCTACTGTAGCAGCGGCGATTTCCGCCGTTTCGGCGGATTTTTCCGGCGAAGGTTAGTGTTTTCCGAGGTTTTCCGACCCCCTGAGTCCATTTCCGGCATCAATTTGAATGAATTTTGGCCGTAGGTGGTGGTTCCGGTGAGGCGATCGGCGGCAGAAACTTCTGCGGCTAATGGGGGCCTTTTTCGTCGATCTTTTGGCCACGGGCTCTTCACAAAAGTTGTTCGGAACGACGAGAACTATCATCCTTTGATCACGAAACTCCAGATTCGGCCATTTGACGGCACAGCGGCGGGGGCTTCCAGGCATATTTTTCGGTGGCCACTATAGGGTTTTCGAAGAGCTCGTCACGGGTAAGACAATGCCTCTTGCGGATTCGATTTTCGTTTACCGGTTTGGAAGTAATTTGATTTTGAGGATTTGAGGGTTTTCGTGTTCTTAAATCCAAAATTGGAGAAGATTGGCATGAAATTTTCAGAAATTAATCGAGGATTTGGAACGAGCACGAGGAGTACTTGCACGGATGTTTTTTCGGGATTTTTTCCGGCAAGTTCCGACGGGCGGCCGAACGGCGGCCGGCCACTGTTCCGGCAGCTCCGACCGCGGCGCTCCGGCGACCTTCGGACAGTTTGTCCGCCTCGTCGTGGTGAGTCCAATGCTACTTTCCGTTCGTCAATCGGACACTCGGTTTAATTTCTGCGAATTTATTTGTGCATTTGTGATTTATTTGATTAATTATACTAAATGTAATTTAATTGCGATTAGCTTGATTTATCAATTTATATTAACTCCGGTGTATATGAAATCATTTATTTAATGAAATGTGATATGCATTAATGCTTTGAATTTTAAATTAAACCCCGTTAGCTGAAATTGTATTAGTTGTTAATTGTTTAAAATGTAATTAGTTCTTGTATGTTCGATAAATTGATGAATATGCATTGCTTGGTATTTGAAAATACGTAATGAATTATGAATGTATGAATTCATGATTTATTATTGATATCAGTCCCGCCTCGTCGTGGTGAGTCCTACGCCACTTTCCGTTCGTCAATCGGACACTCGATTTAATTTCTGCGAATTTATTTGTGTATTTGTGATTTATTTGATTAATTGTACTAAATGTAATTTAATTGGGATTAGCTTGATTTATCGATTTATATGAACTCCAATGTATATGAAATCATGCATTTAATGAAATGTGATATGCATTGATGCTTTGAATTGTAAATTGAACCCCGTTATGCCGAAATTGTATTAGTCGTTAATTGTTTAAAATGTAATTAGTTCTTGTATGTTCGATAAATTGATGAATATGCATTGCTTGGTATTTGAAAATATGTAATGAATTATGAATGTATGAATTCATGATTTATTGTTGATATTAGTCCTGTTTCATGCCAATTGTTGTGTGTAATTCTTGTACAAGGGGTGTTTATGTAATTTTAAAAAATACAAATTTGTATAACTTGATTTAATTGAATCTTATCATTTGAAAACGAATATGCTAATTTTGATTAAGTAAAAGTTGAATTATTATGCCTTGGATGATTAAATTTATAACTTTTACAATTAAAGTTTAATTACCTAAATTGAATTTGAATCTATTATGCAATGTATGAATTGTATGAACTTCGAATGGTTAAATGACTTAGTCGGAATTTGGTATGTAACCCCGCAGGTCTAAATGAATTCGTCACATGCTATTATATGATTTGGTTGTTCTTGTACTACGTGCTTTTATATGAAATGTGATATGTGTAAATGTTTTGATTTGCAATTTGAGTCCCGACATGTCGAATTTTATTAATTGTTTAGCCTAGAGGGGATGTTTGTGTAATTTTCTGAAATGTATAAATTTACATGATATGAATTAACCAAACCTTGTTAATTGAATCTGTTATGTATTATGTGAATAGTATGAAACTTATATGATTAATTTGGAAACTTTTGAACATAAGAAATAATTTATTCGTACGAATATGAACTAGTTATTTGATATGGATTAATATGAATAATTTTAATTTGCTTTGTCTTTCGATTCCTCTTAATTGCATTAATTGTGCACATGAATATGTTCTAATGTGTAATATGACTCCATTAAATTATATAATGTTTTGGTTTACTTGAAATTAATATGAATTTGAATCCTACTTATGTGATTGCATCCCTTAAGTGTTAGAGCATGTGTCGTTCGTCTCGGTGTGGTTATTTGAGTCTGAGTCTGAGCCCTGTGTTGTGTTTTGTGTGTCCAGTTGGTTCAGGTGCACCCGGGGTGGTGACAAGTGGGTCGTGCAGTTTCCGGGGTTGACCATTTGCTGTGTCTTTGGCTCCGTTTGGTACCAGGTGAGGTTAGGATATAGTTATACCCTAAAGAAATGTGTCGGTTTTCGAATGCATGTGACTTATAAGCCTCTATGTATATGTAGATATGTGTGAGATACGTATTTGTTGACTTTGCCATAAGTTTGAAAGTATGAAGCTATGTATAAGCCTATGTACGCTTAGCTTTGATTTCGTTATGATTTTGAGGTCGGCGTGATATGTACGTACGATATGATAATTACGATATGCATGTACTTTGTATAAGTGTGAGTCTAGCGGGTTTAAGCTTCCGATTTTCGAGATAAGTGTAAGTGTAAGTTTGGGCCCCGGAGTTATGTGTAATGGGAGACCCGGGACGATATCACCGGTTGCAACCCCTGTACACTTCTCCATTTTATAGGATCAACCCGGAACCCACTAGGAGGTTAGTGGGGGATGGAGTCCTTGGGTGTGAGTGTCATGAAACTCACGACCCTGGCGTTTAAGCGCGGATGGTAAGGGTATGTAAAACCCACCCATCAACCGGTGTAAGTGGAGGTATGTGTATTTTGATTTCGTGTGCTTAAGTCTAAGTGTGATATGAAGGACTTGGTTGGTTATGTACTCGTACCCGCCGAGTTTTACGTTTGTCTGTCATAAGTTCGTGAAACGGGGTTAGGCTCTTAAGTTAAGATAAAATTTGATATGCTTCAACCTAAAAAGTTATGTTCCGGTATGTGTGCTAAGTCTGCATGAATCTGAGTTTATGCCTTAAGAAACGTATGACTTAAGATTTGTTTGATAAATCTCCCTATATGTATACTATCACGGGAAAATGTTTTGGCGTGCAAAAACTAACCCCGGGTTCACGAACATTGCTTCTGCTACGTACTGTGCTCTATATATATATAGGTGTGTATGGGTAGCCCCTCGCTCAGTCTTTGGACTGACCCCTCCCCCTTTTATGTTTTTAGTTGCAGGTTTAGGTCGTTGGAGTTCGTGCTAGACGGCTGTGTGTCGTGTCTGTTGAGTCTGTGTCGGTTCGTTTAAGTTGTTAAGTATTTTGTTCTGATTTATGATTCGTAAATTTTGTATAAGATTTATTTTGAACATGTTTGTAATTATGATTCGAACGTTTGCAATTTCGGGACAGGTTAGGATAGGTGCTTGGATTAGTTGAACCCGTCTTGATTGTATGATTATTCGGGATAGGTATCTAGGGCTAGTTGAACCCGTTTTGTTGTGTAATTGTTCGGGACAAGATAGGACAGGTTGGCCGGATTAGTCGAACCCCATGTAGTTGATTTTATTCCTGTATTGCACTGTATGTTTAAAGTATGAAAAGTTTTTGGAAAGTTGGCATTTTGGTACTGCTTCCGCTATCATGTTTCTCTTATTCTCTTTTGTACAGGGTTAGGTACCGCCTAGCTAGTGTGTGTGTTTTCGTTTGTCACCCGTTTGCTGTGACTTGGCGCATGTGCGGACTCTCCATTTTGTACACGTGTCGGGTCATAGTACGGCGGTGTGGTACCCCACCGCTTGGGGCGCTACATTGTAAGTGGTATTAGAGCTTCCAGGTTCAGAACCGGTGCTCTGGAGTCGTGTCGTGTCAGTCTAGGTCGTACGACATAGGAATATGTGCGCATTATATCCATTTTTGCATGAAATTTTACTTTTTTATCGTGAATTGCATTGAGTTATCTGAATATGTGCACGTTATGGCTATGCTTGTGTGATATGTTGTCAATGTGCTTTTAATTACATTTAATTGATGCACTTATGTGACTTAATTGCTACATTTCATTTGCATCCCTAACCCTCATGCACCAACCTTAGTGTTTTAACTACAGTGTTGCAATACCAACAATTTAACCAGCTTCCATGACATCATTGCAACTTTATGGTCAAGATTTCAAATACCAAGGTGAACGGTACACTAATCATTCCTGCCACGAGCATACATGCATCCTTCATTTGATTAATTCTTGTTATTATGTGATATAATTGTCAAATGTGATATGCGATGATTGTTGTGATTTTGATTCTGCTTTTGTGCTTGAGTGAAAGAGAGATTTAATTCTCTCTGTTTACGTGCTAGGGAGATGTTAACTCTTCCTATTTGTGTGAGAGAGAGATGCGGGATTCTCTCTAATTACGTGATAGAAAGATGCTGGATTCTTTCTGAGTTCTGTGCACGAGAGATGCTGGATTCTCTTGTACTTAGGTATTCGAGGGATGCTGGATTCGCTTGGATTTAGGGGTTTGAGAAATACTGGATTTTCTCAAACTAGAATAACTGGTAGATGTGGAATCTGTCAGATTTAGGCTGAGAGACGGGGTTCTCTCAGTTCTGTGATTGAGTGACGGGGGCTCTCTCAATTCTGTGCCCAGGAGACGGGGTTTTCTCTGTTGTGTGTGCTGAGGGACGGGGTTCCCTCGCTTGCGTGTTGAGAGATGGGATTCTCTCTTGTTTGTTGCAGTTGAGTTACGCATAGCCTGACGACAGTCTGCAAGCAACGAGGATGCGATAATATCGACCTTTGGGTGCAGTGGCCTAGTGGTGATCAAATGAGTTTGAAGTGGCCAACGGTTAAGTGCTCAGTGGGACCTCAGTGACAACGAGACGCTATGAAGGGAGTTCATGCGAACTAAGGAAGAAGTATCTTGAGGAGTTTGCAGTTCGCCTAGATCAGAGTTGCGCAGCGGACTCTTGAAGTGGAATTCGTTTCAGAGTCGTTCAAGATCCTGCTTCCGGACCTGAGGACAGGTCCTTTTGAAGGAGGGGAGTTTGTAACATCCCGTACATTCGACGTACAAGGTACGCCACGTTGCACCCTTTTTATGTGTTTAATTATGTGATTTTGTGTTTTACGTGGCCCTATTTTGAACTCTTTTAGAGTTTAGGGGCCCCTTTGTAATTTTCTCTTTTTAAGGGGTTTTCGGTCACTGCTCGTTTGATCGAGATTTTCACCATTTTGATCCCTTCAACATGTTTGGGCACCGAGACGAGTCCGTAGACTCTGAGTTTGCCCAATTCTACCGTCGTTTGCCCCTTCTACCATTCGTTTCACGCGTGAGGACCCAGGATAAAACACCCGGACCCTCGTTTTTCGAGCATAACCGATCAGCCCCTTTCTCTCTCTTCTCTCCCATTTCTCTTCTCTCTCTGTCTCTCTCTCTCTCACTACATCTTAAACACACACTCGACCATAACTCGGCCGTGTCTTGACAGAATTCGACGAACCCATAGTGCTTTTCGAAGATCTCGACGAGCCCGTTACAATGATACCAGATTCGTGGCCTAACGACGAGTGGTGGTAGAGATATGGTGGTTTTTTAGTCGCGGCTGGAAAGGGGTGGCGGAGCCGCCACTTCGCCGGTATCCCGCTGTGGCTTCCGGCCACCCATTTGTGACACGTGCCCCAAGGATGGCAAGAGTACTCCCCGGTGCACTTTTCTGTGTAGGCTGCACCGCCATTGGGTGGCGAGGAAGGCGCACGCGCCACCTGAAGCGGGTGGCAGGCGGCGGCGCTACTGTAGCAGCGATATTTCTGCCGTTTCGGCTGCTTTTTCCGACGAAGGTTAGTGTTTTTCGAGGTTTTCCGACCCTCTGAGTCCATTTCCGGCATCAATTTGAGTGAATTTTGGCCGTAGGTGGTGGTTCCGGTGAGGCTATCGGCGGCAGAAACTTTGGCGGCCAACGGGGGCCTTTTTCATCGATCTTTTGGCCACAGGCTCTTCACGAAAGTTGTTCGGAACGACGAAAACTATCATCCTCTGGTCACGTGACTCTAGATTCGGCCATTTGGAAATGGCTCACGGCCGCCTAGCGGCGGTTTGCGGTGGTGGGGGCCTCCGGGGATATTATCCGACGGCCACTATAGGGTTTTCGAAGAGCTCGTCACGGGTAAGACAATGCCTCTTGCGGATTTGATTTTCGTTCACCGGTTTGGAAGTAATTTGATTTTGAAGATTTGAGGGTTTTCGTGTTCTTAGATCCGAAATTGGAGAAGATTGACTTGAAATTTTCCGAAATTGATCGAGGATTTGGGACGAGCACGAGGAGTACTTGCACAGATATTTTTTTGGGATTTTTTTCCGGCACGTTCCGGCGGCGCCTGGCCACTGTTTTGGCAGCTCCGGCGGCGGTGCTCCGACGACCTTAGGACAGTTTGTCCGCCTCGTCGTGTGAGTCCAATGCCACTTTCCGTTCATCAATCAGACACTCGGTTTAATTTCTGCGAATTTATTTGTGCATTTGTGATTTATTTGATTAATTGTACTAAATGTAATTTAATTGCGATTAGATTGATTTATCAATTTATATGAACTCCGATGTATATGAAATCATTTATTTAATGAAATGTGATATGCATTGATGCTTTGAATTGTAAATTGAACCCTGCTATGCCGAAATTGTATTAGTTGTTAATTGTTTAAAATGTAATTCGTTCTTGTATGTTCGATAAATTGATGAATATGCATTGCTTGGTATTTGAAAATATGTAATGAATTATGAATGTATGAATTCATGATTTATTGTTGATAATAGTCCCGTTTCATGCCAATTGTTGTGTGTAATTCTTGTACAAGGGGTGTTTATGTAATTTTAGAAAATATAAATTTGTATAACTTGATTTAATTGAATCTTATCATTTGAAAACGATTATGCTAATTTTGATTAAGTAAAAGTTGAATTATTATGCCTTGGATGATTAAATTTGAGACTTTTGCAATTAAAGTTTAATTACCTAAATTGAATTTGAATCTATTATGCAATGTATGAATTGTATAAACTTTAAATGGTTAAGTGACTTAGTCGGAAGTTGGTATGTATCCCCGTAGGTTTAAACGAATTCGTCACATGCTATTATATGATTTGGTTGTTCTTGTACTACGTGTTTTTATATGAAATGTGATATGTGTAAATGTTTTGATTTGCAATTTGAGTCCCAACATGTCGAATTTTGTTAATTGTTTAGCCTAAAGGGGATGTTTGTGTAATTTTCTGAAATGTGTAAATTTGCATGATATGAATTAACCAAACCTTGTTAATTGAATCTGTTATGTATTATGTTAATTGTATGAAGCTTATATGATTAATTTGGAAACTTTTGCACGTAAGAAATAATTTATTCGGACGTATATGAACTGGTTATTTGATATGGATTAATATGAATAATTTGAATTTGCTTTGTCTTTCGATTTCTCTTAATTGCATTAATTGTGAACATGAATATGTTCTAATGTGTAATATAACTCCATTAAATTATATAATGGTTTGGTTTGCTTGAAATTAATATGAATTTGAATCCTACTTATGTGATTGCATCCCTTAAGTGTTATAGCATATGCCCTGCATCTCTGTGTGGTTATTTGAGTCTGAGTCTGAGCCCTGTGTTGTGTTTTGTGTGTCCAGTTGGTTCAGGTGAACCCGGGGTGGTGACAAGTGGGTCGTCCAGGTTCCTGGGTGAACCATTTGTTGTGTCTTTGGCTCCATTTGGTACCAGGTGAGGTTAGGATATAGTTATACCCTAAAGAAATGTGTCGTTTTTCGAATGTATGTGACTTATAAGCCTCTATGTATATGTAGATATGTGTGAGATACGTATTTGTTGACTTTTCCGTAAGTTTGAAAGTGTGAAGCTATGTATAAGCCTATGTACGCTTAGCTTTGATTTTGTTATGATTTTGAGGTCGGCGTGATATGTACGTACGATATGATAAGTACGATATGCATGTGCTTTGTATAAGTGTGAGTCTAGCTGGTTTAAGCTTCCGACTTTCGTGATAAGTGTAAGTGTAAGTTTGGGTCCCAGAGTTGTGTGTAATGGGAGACCCGGGACGACCATGGGGTCGCCGGTTGTAACCCCTGTACACGTCTCCATTTTATAGGATCAACCCGGAACCCACTAGGAGGTTAGTGGGGGATGGAGTCCTTGGGCGTGAGTGTCATGAAACTCACGACCCTGGCGTTTAAGCGCGGATGGTTTGGGTATGTACAACCCACCATCAACCGGTGTAAGTGGAGGTATGTGTATTTTGATTTCGTGTGCTTAAGTCTATGTGTGATATGAAGGAGTTGGTTGATTATGTACTCGTACATGCCGAGTTTTACGTTTGTCTGTCATAAGTTTGTGAAACAGGGTTAGACTCTTAAGTTAAGATAAAATTTGATATGCTTTCAACCTAAAAAGTTATGTTCCGGTATGTGTGCTAAGTCTGCATGAATCTGAGTTTATACCTTAAGAAACGTATGACTTAAGTTTTGTTTGATAAGTCTCCCTATATGTATACTATCACGGGAAAATGTTTTGGCGTGCAAAAACTAACCCCGGGTTCACGAACATTGCTTATGCTACGTGTTGTGCTCTATATATATGTAGGTGTGTATGGGTAGCCCCTCGCTCAGCCTTTGGATTGACCCCTCCCCCTTTTATGTTTTTAGTTGCAGGTTCAGGTCGTTGAAGTTCGTGCTAGGCGGCGGTGTGTCGTGTCTGTTGAGTCTGTGTCGGTTCGTTTAAGTTGTTAAGTATTTTGTTCTGATTTTTTATTCGTAAATTTTGTATAAGATTTATTTTGAACATGTTTCCAATTATGATTCGACGTTTGGAATTTCGGGATAGGTTAGGACAGGTGCTTGGATTAGTTGAACCCGTCTTGATTGTATGATTATTCGGGACAGGTATCTAGGGCCAGTTGAACCCATTTTGTTGTGTAATTGTTCGGGACAGGATATGACAGGTTAGCCGGATTAGTCGAACCCGTGTAGTCGAACCCGTTCGCTGTGAGCCAGATTCATGTATGGGCTTTCCATTTCATGCGTGGATCAGACTCATAGTGCGGGGGATGTGGCGCCTTCCGTTTGGGGTGCTACAATTCTTATTTTTTTGAATTAATTAAATGGATTAAAAAGTGATCCATTTAATAAAATGAAGCCCACTTATTTATTATGTAGACTTTAAATTCAGGTCCAAGCCCATAAAGCCCAAGAGAAGAACCGAAAGTCTATAAATAGAGGCCCCAAGGTTACAAGTTCATACTACAACATCATAAATCACAAAAAAAAGCCTAAGTCTTCAAAGAACTCTCAAGAGCAAAAGGCATTCAAGCTCTCAGATCTTCAAGCCATTGCCACTTGCTATCTCAAAGTGTTGTCCGTGCAACGAACTAACACTTCCAACCAAATGCAACCAAGTTCTACATTTGATTCGAGATCAAGCATCAAGCCCTCGAATCCATTATTTGAGAAGAACCAGAAGAATTTCATAGATTGTAACACTTTATTTACAATTAAATTGTTAAATTCTTTGTCTTCCTTATTTTCTTGTATTTGGCAAACATTTATTGTAGATTCAACGAAAATTTGTGTAAATAAATTTTGGCACGCCCAGTGGGACATTCCCTGCTTCTCATCTCTTCATCCTACGAAAAATCTCAAATCCACCATAAAAAGCTCTTCCATGACACCTAAAAAGGATCAACTCGCGTTGAACAATATGAACGTGGCTGACATCGTTGCCAACATTGCTCAATCCTCTACCGGGGGCAATCACAACGGTTCAACCTCATCTGGATCGGACAACTCCCATCCTTCCACTTCAAAAAGAGTTAATTCCACCACCTTTGCCAATTTGACAAACAACTCACTCAGATGGCTCAAGCGATTGAAGATCTACAAAAACTCATAGGAGAGAAAGATCTTCAAATTGCACAACTAATGAGCAAGGATGAGCATCCCGATGTTGGATCCGGCCACAATCTTGTCTCTTCTCCAAAACATGCTGCCAAGGAAACACAAGTTGATGGAATTCCCTGCAAACAGAACTTTGTCAGAAATTTAACGCCTTCTACAACCTCTGCTGCATCACTATCCATTCAACAATTGTAGGATATGATTGCAAACACTGTCAGAGCTCATATTGGCGGACTTGTCCAAAACTCAAATTCGTACTCAAAGTCATATACCAAGCGGATCGATTCACTGTAAATGCCACTTGGATACCAACCACCTAACTTCAAGCATTTCGACGAAAAAGGCAACCCAAAACACCATATTACACACTTCATCAAAACATGCAATAATGCAGGGACCTATGGTGATCTTCTTGTCAGACAATTCGTGAGATCACTTTGAGAAAATACCGTCGATCTTGAACCAAAATCCATCGATAGTTGGGACAAAATGGAGGGTGAATTTTTGAGCCGCTTCTACAGCACGAGCCACACCGTAAGTATGATCGAGCTTACGAATGCGAGGCAACAAAAAGATGAGCCGATTGTCGACTACGTCAACCGTTGGTGAACACTAAACTTAAGTTGCAAAGACAAGTTGTTAGAGATGTCAACAATAGAGATATGCACACAAGGGATGCATTGGGGACTTCAATACATTCTCCAAGGGGTCAAACCTCGAACGTTTGAAGAGCTAGCTACTCGTGTCCACGATATGTAGTTGAGTATCGTAAATCACCGACCTTCATTTTCACTCGGGGAAGAAGGAAGAGAAAGGGGAGATCGTTGGAAGAATGAGAAGTTTGGCAGAGCCTGAACCGAAGAGTCTATAGCCATTTCGGTTGCTACAAAAGTGCCTCCAAACGTTAAGAAGAACATAAATTTTGGAGACCAACATAACTCACACGACAATCATCGGCCTACACTCAGAGAAAGACAACAAAAGGAATACCCTTTCGTTGACTCCGATGTCCCGTATATTTTTGATGAACTAGTGGAAACAAGGATGATCAAACTGCCTGAGCCGAAACGCTCGGAAGAAAGTAGCAAAGTGGCTCATCCCAAATACTGCAAGTATCATCGGATTATCAGTCATTTTTATAGAAGAGTGTTTCATGATCAAGGAAAAGATAATGCCATTAGTCAGTGACAGAAAAATAATTCTTGACGATGACTACAAGAGAAATGATGATGAAGATGTTGCTGAGGTGAATCATGCTAGTCTTATTGCAACCAGGCGTCGAACTTCAGCCCCTTCGAGTTGGCCACGGGGCAACAGCCTCTGACGCCCCACACCATTGGGACAGGCGGGGGCTTGCCCATCAGCCTACTTTGACTAGAGGTGGTAGGCCTCGTGCAATTCTCAAAGCAAGAAGGTGATCTTCCCTCTATCTGAACTCTCGGGGGCATCGACAATGCTTCAGTTTGGGAGTTTAGACCCTTCTTTAGTGAAAACCTTGCTTGCTGACAAAAGAACCAAACAAGAAGAAACTCCTTCAAACAAAATTGCAGACGATAGATGGATTCTTATGACTCATTGAAGAAGTCTAAAACAACGGGTTGATCAAGTTCGTCTACTAACATTAAGGAGAAAGCCAAAGCTGTAACATCCCGCTCGTCCGGCCGTACAGGTACGCTGTATCGAGAGTGTTACGTGCGCATTTAATTATTTATTTATGCCTTTAAATGTTCATTTAATTGCTTTTGTGCCAACTTGAATCTCTACTTGTATTATTTGTTAGGTTTTAATACGCTTTTGAACGTTTTGCCCCATTTGATCCCTCTCTTGTCCGCATGCTCCCGTATTTGCTCCCAATTGGTGATTATGTGTTATGCATGAAATACGAGTCTTAAGAACTTGTTTATGTGCCCGTTATATGTTTTTGACCTCATTTGAGGTGGTCACGGACCATTTTTATGATTTTAGGGATTCGAGGGCCTAACTAGCTTTAGCGCACCTCGTATTCCGGAAGGCATAACTTGAGCTCGAGAATTCGGATTCAAATTCTGGAAGAAGCGTCGGACTCACAACGAAGAAAGGAAGTCAATAAACCTAACCTTTTATTTTTCTAAGCCCGTTTAGACCCTCGTATTTTTCCCGTAATGCGCCTCGTGTGACAGATTCGCCGCATTTTACCATTTTGGCCATAACTTACTCAATATTTGACCAATTCAACCCATTCTTGGCCCACACACTTCTAAATCACCCCACTTTCACCTAATTCAGCCCCATTTCATTCCAAGCTAAGAAAAAAGGGAGAAAAGCAGCAGCAAACCGAGATAGAAGGGAGAGAGAAGAGTAAGCACTATTTATTTTCACTTTGCAAGCCCGTTTCTCATCCGATTCAGCTCAAATTTGAATGGTAAGTCCGGAATTGACTTCTACATATTCTCCTATTTCTTTTAAGTCCAATTTTGCTATTTTTCGTGGAATATATTGCATGCTTTGGCTAAATTAGTGAATAGTAAGGGTTAAAGACATGTATGATGAATATGCTTGATCTCTTGTGTTTTCTTTGAGTTTGATGCATGATAATTAAATCTATGACATCCTATAACATTTGTATGGACCGAATTTGTATGCTATCTTAGGATTCTTGGGGGTTTTATTTGAGAATTTGAAGCTTTTATATGAAGATGTGCATATTTGATCCTTTTCTCCCTTTCCTTGCATATAGATTCGGTTTTAGCATGATTTATGGCATGGAATTGATGTATATTTGTTGCATATTCTCTCCTTTACATGTTGGGTTGAGATAGGATTGGTTTTGGTTGGGATTGGACTGTTGTTTTTTGCATTTTGCTGCTGTTCGCCCGCGACCAAAACATAAAGGTTTTGGGTCGTGGGCGCGGCTTGTTTTTGCCCCAAGTTCGACTTGTTGCTTCTTTTCTTGCTGGAGGAGGTGTGTTCATGGGGGAGACCACATTTAGGCTGTTTTGGGGTCACGCCCGTGACCCCTTTTGGGGGCAGTTTCGAACTGCTGTCCCCTTTGTTGCTTCTTTCGTCGTTTTGTTGTGTTTTACGTGTTTTTCTTGCTTCTTTCTTGCCTTTTATGTATAGATAATTATTATATTATGTGCTAAGTGTTTTATTATGAATTTATCTCGTGAATTCCATGCTTTTATATGAAATAAATGACCACATATGTGATATGTTCCCTTAACGTGCATGCATGGTTCTAACTTTCGTTTAAGTGCCTCGTTTGATAATTTCTTGCCTCTTGTAGGATATGCATGCATAGTTAACTTAGTATATGATGTGTTATATATGTTATATGAAATTCATGAAGTCATTTAACGTAATTTAGGAGATTTGAAACTTGTTATGTATTTGCATGCATTAAATGACATTTCATTGTATTTCTTATGCATCATTTGCATTCATATTCATATGCCGAACGTTTAAGTGATTCATGTTGAGTCCAAGGTTGTCTTTTGTTGTTTGTTTGTCCTTAGGCTCGTTCCGTGGGTGACGAGGAGGTGTTTTAGAAGTGTTTTGGTTCGTCGCATCCGGTGTGGTTGACAAGGTGATGTTGTCTTCTTTTTAGTTAATATGACCTACAACCCTAACTGAATTTTAAGCCCACATGCGACTACGTATATATATACACTTAGATATGTGTTTAGTACGTATTTTGTGGGAATTGGCCCTTTTGTTATGAATTCAATTGAAAAACGTTTTATATATACGTAAGATATATTTTTGTTCGTTTAATTTGAAAAGGGTTGGTGTGTGTGAACGTTTTAAAATAGCGAGATTATGACTTTGAAATATAAGTCGGAAAATTATGAAATTTTGAAAATTGTAAATTATGAATAATGAATTATGAAATGGGCCCCGGAGAAGTGGTATGTGATCTCGGGTCGGCTGTGGGGTCGCCGAGCGCTCTCATCAACACAACTCCAATTATGTAGAGTAATTCGCCCATCCTCGGGAGTTCGAGGGGAAGGTGGTTTCTTGAGAACCGGCGGTTAACACCCATCGAAGAGCGGGTAGGATCCCCCGACTCAAACATTATGACGGGAGAACGGGGTTGAGAGGACGCCATCTCCTCCCCAAACGGTGAAGGGTGGATTGTTTATGAACTCTGCTTTATTTTGATTTCGTTTATGTTTGAAAAGAGTTAGCTTGGATAGAAACTCGTTCTCGCTATAGCACCCGGAACGCCGAGATGCCACACCCCTGCACTATAGCTCAGTCCACATACAAAATGGATGATCCGTACATGAACCAAGACTATAGCAAACGGGTGAAAATGCAAGAAACAATCTAGCTAGGCGGGACTAGACCTCAATTCAATTAAATCCAATACATGAAAATTCGAAAGCAGAAGTATAAACACTAACATTTCAATATCATATACCAAAAATCCAAAAGCTCATCCTATTCTAGCTCATATAGTAATACATTATCATCTCCAACATATTATACATGCATAAGTCTCCAAACTAACAGGAACCCTAACATGATAAAGCCGAAAATACCAAGAACATGAAAATACAATGCTAGACTCAGTTGAACAAAAGATACAACTCGGACTCCCACCTAGCACACGACCGTGAGTACCTGAAAAGTGAGGTTGTCAGTCTACCGAAGACTGAGTGAGGGGTTTAAATAAATTTAAGTGCAATTACCATGCAAGCTATAATCTCGGGTAAGTTTTCATAAAAGAAACAATATAATTTAAATATTAAAGTAATTCTCGCCCGAGATTACAACTAATCAATTTAATAATTCAATCATTATCAATTAAATCCGTGGCCCGACGAGTGAGGGAATTCCCCAACCTTTCACCAAAAGTGTACAATCATGAGTGTTTCAATTCAATGGTTATCATGCAATTTATTACAGTGCACAATTAGCAACTCCTTCTTCCTCCGGGTGATGGTGGGTTTGCAAGACCCAACCATCCATGCATGGTGTACGTCAGGAACATGACTCCTACGCATGGGATTTCTTCCTCCACCAAACCTCCTGGAGGATTCAGAGGTGATCCCACATGGTGAGGATAGTGCAAGAGTTACCCGTTAGCCCTTGCTTCCCCGGTTGGCTCAATACACTACCCTCGGGGCCCAATGTGAACATGCTTTACTCGCCAAAATAATCAATCAATCCGTTCATTTCATGAAATCATTTGTAAATCATTAAGATTTGAAAACTATAAATATATATATACTTTTGGCCGAAAACAACACATAGGGTTGTAAGGGTTCTAAGTATCTAGAATTAACCTCACCTGACGAGAGACGGAACAAAACAAGGATACAAGGAAGTGCCCAAACTGTTAAAGATCTCCGCCCTGGAGAAAACTGGACAAGAAAGGAAATAACGTGAACTCGTGCGACAAGACTCAATATGAAACCAAGTATGACGCACGACAATGCTCATGTAATTAAGTAAAACTAGCAATCAAGTGACACTTAGCATGTATGAGAACCAATTAATATCTAAGAGATGAAATAAATCTCAAGGAGTCACATATTCATATCATTCAATCATTTCAAGTTCAATTCATATAGGGCATGGAATCACACAATAAAGTTTGAGCAATTAAGTACCGAGAAGTGTCAAGTAAGAGCATACTTATCAATTAATCAAGTATATATAACATATAATTCACATATGGGAGCCAAGAGAGTGAAAGGAATGCAATGAGAGAGGTTTTGGTGAAGTTTGGAAAAAATGGACAATTTCCGGAAACGCACATGCTGAAGGAAAACTGGAATATCTTAAGTTATAGAAGTGGGAATTGGGTTTTGTTTATTGTAAATGAAACTATACATAAAGAAATCCGATGATATATGGCTCGTTTTCTAGTTCAAAGCGAGGAGAAAATGGCATACGCTTGAAGTTAGGCGAGTGCAGTTTGTCGGGAAAATGGCGACACCTAAAAGAATTGATTTTATCTCATAATTTACAAAATATATTGAGATTATTTCAATTGGAGGTTGTTCTATACTTCAAGAGGTTTCCGTGGCTTTAAAAATCAGGTCATTTGGAGTTCGGATGAGGGAGAAACGCCCGTTTGAAAATTGGTCTGAAAGCATAAACGGGCGTGTGAAAGCCTCCTGTAACAGTGCCAAACGGGCGTTTGGTTCAATAACTAGAATCCCAAACGGGCGTTTGGGAAGGTTCTGTCCGAAAAATAGCAGGGGATATAGAGGGGTTTCGCGGGAATGGCTCCCAAGCCAATCAAACACCAAACTAAGGCAAGAAATCAACTCCAAGCTATCAAATAACATGTACATGGTTCAAATATATCATTTAAGCTTCATATAATCCAAGGAACCAAGCTTTGATTCATCAAAATTCATCCAACAAATCCCTAAGAGTACTATGATCATATATGCTCCATGTTCCTTGAACTCAAGTTAAATATGCATAAAACCAACTCACAATGAACATACATGCTTCAATTTAAGTCATGAATTACATATAATTTCAAAACCCTAACTTATATTCAAGTTCATCACATATATATACACATAGCTTACCTTGAAGAAGAAGAAGATGGAATAAGAAAGGAAGAGATGAAGTTTGTGGTGATTTCCTTGGGAGAAGATGGAAGAATTCCTTGGCTCTTTGCTTGTTGGATGGATCGAGATTGGAAGGAGAAGAAATGAAGATGTCTTGGGTTTTGTTCTTGAATGAAGAATGAAAAGAAAGAAAGTGTATGTATATATGTGTGATATATCGTGTAAGAGAGGAGAGAAAAAGAGGGAAATTGCCAACAAGTCCTTTTAAAATTTAATTTATGCACTCAAGTTCTCAATTTATGTAAGTTACAAATAAGTCCACATCAATTAATTGATTTGGTCCAAGAGTTATACAAAGTTTCACTTAAGGACAATTATGCATAGAATTCTCACAATTGTGAATAATTAAACACTTATTCATGCTCGGTGAATTAAATACACAACTCCCGTAATTAAATTCACAAAGGTTAGCAATTAAATCATATAATTCACGAAAGATTACAAGTAGATAAATTAAATTGCGCAAATAAAATAACAAAAAGAAATTAAATAGCCCTAAATCTCAAAACTCACACGCGTGGCGCGCGTACCTGAACGGCTGGAAAAACTGGGGCGTTACAATCTCTCCCCCTTAAGAGGACCTGGTCCCCAGGTCCACAGCCTCGAGTTCTGGACTCTTAAGCAACTCTCCCGTGTTCATCCCACGCGGGTTAGCAACTCCCCGTCAGGGATTAGTTCGGAAAAAGGTCTTCAAGTAACAAGGGTCTTCTATTGTTGTTAAGGCACGACCCTCAACTCACCGGAACTTAAACACTCGGGAGGAAAAAAAATCTAACTTCCACTAGAACAAGTTAAACAGGTAGAAAGAAAAAATGAGATAACCCCGTCTCTCAAGCAAGCAACGAATGAACCCCGTCTTTCAACCAAACAATGAGAGAACCCCGTCTCTCAACCACAAACATAAAAGCCCAAGAGAATAATTAAATAAACAATTACACAATAATCATATGAAGAGCAGGTAGGATATATTGAAGATATCAATTATCAGTCATACAAAGGAAATTAACAAGTAACAAAGAACCATATGTCACAATATTAAAATGCATGATGCACATGATATGTATGTTTAGATGTACCATTCACCGATGCCATGAAATTTGAAGTTGGTATCTTTCTGGTACCGTTGCATAGTCTGATTCTTAGCTAGCTCGGTTCCTAACTAATCTTTCATTCTTTAGTGTGCGATTGAATAGGAGGATAGATGAATCTTTGGTTAAACACTTGATTCTTCGGTTGAGATTTCTTTTAACCTTAATGCCACGCCTCAAAATATCCAGTATACTCCTTAATGATCACTCGGTCTTCATTCCACGATTAAATCCTTTCTTTTCTAATACCACGGTCCGAATTTTCAACTCTTGAGTGTGTGCTTAGTCTTAGCCCAACTAACTCATTCTTCTCCACAACCTGTACCCTATTTTCTCGTATGCTCGGGTTAATACCTTAAGTTCTAATTCTCAATCCTTTTAGCATGCCCCTTTTTATCATGGAAAGTGAATGACAAACCGGTAGCTTGTCGGGTTCTTGTGATACATTTCCTCCAAAATTTTCCACTTCCAAACTCGGTTGAATTGACTCTCACATTGTCCTCTACGGAATATGACGATTTACTCGGCGTCTCCTATTTTATACCTTCCTTACCCAAACTTTTCCTCGACATTCTCTTATGGCCCCAACACTCTCAATTTAGTAAACACGTGATACAGAGAACTCGATCCCTTCAACCTTGGAAGATTTGAGTTCATGCGTGTCCGGTAATAAGAAACTACTACGTTGATCTTACAACTGAGTTACCATTGATTATCCTTTAGTCAGTGTTATCGCTTCAATCCCCAAGCACTTCTTAAATTCCCATCTTCATTTCTTGAGGTACTTACTTCTTCCGATGTGATTTGAAAAGCTTTCTCTACCTTGGTTTAAAATCAAATTGAATACTAAATCCCCTATCCTCTCTTGAATACCCATTTTCAGCTTTTGAAACACTTACGCTTTCCGAAATTATTGTCAAAATTCCTCATCCCTTGAAACATTTATAGGATTCTTATTACTTGTGATTCTTGCATTTTCATTGTTCCCTTGTTAAAGCGACCCGTTCGAGCATAACCGTGAATTTAACCCATCTCTCGGTCGGCTCTCCCCCTTAAGAATTTTCCATTCTTATCCGATGAACTCGCTTCCTCGCTTCTTAGATCCAAGATTCTCAACCTCTTCAGCTTAGCTTCCTCGGACTATATAATTCTAGTCATGCCACGTCTGATGATTTCACTCATTTTCAGTTCTTTCATTCCTATTTCCAGTTCTACCTTTTCACTCTCAGAATTTCCACTTTCCCTTTTTAATCAACCGGTGCAACCCAAAACTTTCTCCTATTTCTTGCTTCAAGTATGGCTCGGGTGAAATCAACTTGGGGAGTGAGTTGAAGAAACTCCTATCAAGTAAACACTTAACAATGCATGTCGGGTTAATATGCCCATGCACAATGCACTTTTCAAACCATTAAAGCTGCGACACATTGTAGGAATTCTATCAACTAAAGATGCGTATATAAATAAAGGAATTTAAATAATTTAAAGCAATGTAAGATGCACGTGCTTATGAATGCATTGAACCTGTCACCGTAGTAGTGGTAAGTTTAACCCGACACTTATTCCTTATTTGTTGAATGACAAGTTTGTCTCTAATTGTTGGTCACTTCTAGTTTTCCCCACGGTCTTCTAAATCTCTAGAACCCTCTGGCATCAACTTGTACCTCTCCATGGCCCGAAATGAAAATTTCTTGAACCTACGTCTTTCCCCATTATCGATCTCTAAGTGTTGCCGAACCTTCACCATAGTTATCTTCTTGATCAAGGTTTTCTTATATCACTTGTATAACTTTATAGTCCAAGATTGTGATTCTTGAATTCAAATACTTCCACACCCATGAAGTTAGTACCCTGACTCCTCTTGAAAAATTGATCTCCAAATGTTGTCCTAGTCTTCACCATAGTTGTTACTTTGATCAAAGCTTCCTCGGCTTATTCTTCATCAGTTGAATGGTTGAATGAACTCATCTTTCCACTGAATTACACTTGCGCACATAATTTCCCTCCAAGTAGTTCTTTGCCTTTCTTTATCGTTTCCATTTGTTGCTCTATATCTCCCAATTTGATCTCACACCCGACAATTCATCTTGAATCTGGAAAATAACTCCAATTCGCCCGAGGGTAAAGCCTTTAGCCTTGTTACTTTCCATGGATCTTTTTTTTTCCTTCTATTCCGAACTCGGCTTCCCATGGATTAATTTATTTGAAAACTCTTCCGAGACAATTCATATTGCTTACCATCCACTAATCCTATTGTATTGCATCTTATTTGGTGATCTTCGTTGCTCATTCCCCAACGAACTTACTTTACCTTAAGTCTTCTTGAAGGTTGTCGTCTCTTTATTGGTCTGAGCCTCGAATTTAACAACCTTCAAGATTTCTTCACTCCATTCTTAAATTTAGGTGATCCAATGGAACCCGGTTGGATAATTTTGTAGAGCAAGCATGAAGGTTAGCTTTGTAAGTTGTAATTACCACACACCCCAACTCTATCTCATCAAGGATTTACCATCTTCAATAGAAATTGTGAACTTTTTCTCATAAATTGGCCTCTTATTCCAGATTCAAACCCTCGAACTATAGCCCCAAGTAGAGAAGGCCATGAATCTTAAATCCTTGTATAGAACTACCGATACCTTCCTTGCATCATTCGGCTTGAAGGTAGCACTCGTGATGAATTATTGTAACTGTAGAAATTGGCCGTAGTTTGATATTATCCTCGTATCCTTTAAATCACAACTCATTTTGAAAATAAATGCATGCGGTTAATGTATACTTATGTCACATAATTAACATCAAGGACACGGGTTTGATACCAATTATAACAATTAATTCAACAAAGTGAAAATTAAAACACGTTGAACATACAAAATTCAAGCAATGTGAAATAAATCAATCAACAATTAGTACCAAGAACCAATGTAATGCGCAAATTATCAAGTAGTTAAAATAGTTCAAATAGATTCAAGTAAGTTCACATAGAATGCAAAACTATCGCATTATCAAATAATCCTATGCCGTACAACTTAGACTCACAAAACACGACACTAGAACCGTAGTTTTGCAACCGGGCTCTGATACCACCTAAGATGTAGCACCCGGAACGCCGAGATGCCATACCCCCGCACTATAGCTCAGTCCACATATGAAATGGATGATCCGTACATGAACCAAGACTATAGCGAACGGGTGACAATGCAAGAAACAATCTAGCTAGGCGGGACTAGACCCCAATTCAATTAAATCCAATACATGAAAATTCGAAAGCAGAAGTATAAACACTAACATTTCTATATCATATACCAAAAATCCAAGAGCTCATCCTATTCTAGCTCATATATCAATACATTATCATCTCCAACATATTATACATGTATAAGTCTCCAAAACTAACAGGAACCCTAACATGATCAAGCCGGAAATACTAAGAACATGAAAATGCAATGCTAGACTCAGCTGAACAAAAGACACAACTCGGACTCCCGCCTAGCACACGACCGTGAGTACCTGAAAAGTGAGGGTGTCAGTCTACCGACGACTGAGTGAGGGGTTTAAATAAATATAAGCACAATTACCATGCAAGCTATAATCTCGGGTAAGTTTTCATAAAAGAAACAATATAATTTAGATATTAAAGTAATTCTCGCCCGAGATTACAACTAATCAATTTAATAATTCAATCATTATCAATTAAATCCGTGGCCAGGCGAGTGAGGGAATTCTCCAACCTTTCACCAAAAGTGTACAATCATGAGTGTTTCAATTCAATGGTTATCATGCAAGTTATTACCATGCACAATTAGCAGTTTCATGAACTCCTTCTTCCTCTGGGTGATGGTGAGTTTGCAAGACGCAACCATCCATGCATGGTGTATGTCAGGAACATGACTCCTACACACGGGATTTCTTCCTCCACCAAACCTCCTGGTGGATTCAGAGGTGATCCCACATGGTCAGGATAGTGCAAGAGTTACCCGTCAGCCCTTGCTTTCCCGGTTGGCTCAATACACTACCCTCGGGGCCCAACGTGAACATGCTTTACTCGCCAAAATAATCAATCAATCCGTTCATTTCATGAAATCAGATGTAAATCATTAAGATTTGAAAACTATAAATATATATATACTTTTGGCCGAAAAAAACACATAGAGTTGTAAGGGTTCTAAGTATCTAGAATTAAACCTCACCTGACGAGCGACGGAACAAAACAAGGATACAAGGAAGTGCCCAAACGGTTAAAGATCTCCACCCTAGAGAAAACTGGACAAGAAAGGAAATAACGTGAACTCGTGGGACAAGACTCAATATGAAACTAAGTATGACGCACGGCAATGCTCATGTAATTAAGTAAAACTAGCAATCAAGTGACACTTAGCATGTATGAGAACCAATTAATATCTAAGAGATGAAATAAATCTCAAGGAGTCACATATTCATATCATTCAATCATTTCAAGTTCAATTCATATAGGGCATGGAATCACACAATAAAGTTTGAGCAATTAAGTACCGAGAAGTGTCAATTAAGAGCATACTTATCAATTAATCAAGTATATATAACATATAATTCACATATGGGAGCCAAGAGAGTGAAAGGAATGCAATGACAGAGGTTTTGGTGAAGTTTGGCAAAAATGGACAATTTCCGGAAATGCACATGCTGAAGGAAAACTGGAATATCTTAAGTTATAGAAGGGGGAATTGGGTTTGATTTATTGGAAATGAAACTAGACACAAAGAACTTTCCGATGATATATGGCTCGTTTTCTAGTTCAAAGCGAGGAGAAAATGGCATACGCTTGAAGTTAGGCGAGTGCAGTTTGTCGGGAAAATGGCGACACCTAAAAGAATTGATTTTATCTCACAATTTACAAATATATTGAGATTATTCCAATTTTAGGTTGTTCTGGACTTCAAGAGGTTTCCGTGGCTTCAAAAATCAGGTCATTTGGAGTTCGGATGAGGGAGAAACGCCTGTTTGAAAATTGGTCTGAAAGCAGAAACGGGCGTGTGAAAGCCTCCTGTAACAGTGCCAAACGGGCGTATGGTTCTATAACTAGAATCCCAAACGGGCGTTTGGGAAGGTTCTATCCGAAAAATAGCATGGGAAAAACAGGGGATTCGCGGGAATGGCTCCCAAGCCAATCAAACACCAAACTAAGGCAAGAAATCAACTCCAAGCTATCAAATAACATGTACATGGTTCAAATATATCATTTAAGCTTCATATAATCCAAGGAACCAAACTTTGATTCATCAAAACTCATCCAAGAAATCCCTAAGAGTACTATGATCATATATGCTCCATGTTCCTTGAACTCAAGTTAAATATGCATAAAACCAACTCACAATGAACATACATGCTTCAATTTAAGTCATGAATTACATATAATTTCAAAACCCTAACTTATATTCAAGTTCATCACATATATATACACATAGCTTACCTTGAAGAAGAAGAAGATGGAAGAAGAAGGGAAGAGATGAAGTTTGTGGTGATTTCCTTGGGAGAAGATGGAAGAATTCCTTGGCTCTTGGCTTGTTGGATGGATCGAGATTGGAAGAAGAAGAAATGAAGATGTCTTGTGTTTTGTTCTTGAATGAAGAATGAAAAGGAAGAAGGTGTATGTATATATGTGTGATATATCGTGTAAGAGAGAAGAGAAAAAGAGAGAAATTGCCAACAAGTCCTTCTAAAATTTAAGTTATGCACTCAAGTTCTCAATTTATGAAAGTTACAAATAAGTCCACATCAATTAATTGATTTGGTCCAAGAGTTATATAAAGTTTCACTTAAGGACAATTATGCATAGAATTCTCACAATTGTGAATAATTAAGCACTTATTCATGCTCGGTGAAATAAATAGACAACTCCCGTAATTAAATTCACAAAGGTTAGCAATTAAACCATATAATTCATAAAAGATTACAAGTAGATAAATTAAATTGCGCAAATAAAATAACAAAAAGAAATTAACTAGCCCTAAATCTCAAAACTCACACGCGTGGCGCGCGTACCTGAACGGCTGGAAAAACTGGGGTGTTACACTCGCCGAGTTCTTTGATTTCAATTATGTTTGTAGTTTTTGAAACGGGGTGGATTTATAATTTCTAAGACTTGGTTTATTTTGGGCTTTTGGCCCTAAAATATTTCTATATTTAGTATCACGGGAAAAAACGTTTTTGATTGCAAAAACCACTCCCCTGTTCATGAACTTTTATATTTGAATATGCTCTGTTCTTATATTACGTACGTGTGAGTGTGTTAGCCCCCTCACCTGTCATTAGGACTGACGCCTCCTCATTGTTTTCTTTTTCCCCTTTTTATCTCTTGAGTTGCAGGTGCAGGTTGTCGGTTCGAGCTAGGCGGCGGTCTTTTATTTTCTAGTGTTCGAGTCGTTAGTAGAGTCCTTTGCATACCTTGGATCTTTATTTTTGAATTATGGAATTATGTATACGTTATGATTTAATTCTTGAGCTTTGGAATTTGTATGAATTAATTTGATGGGTTTGGACTTGGCATGTATAATCTGATTTATTTTGTTCCTATTATGAAAGCATGTATGTTTGTGTATTTGAAATCCTGGTGCTTCTGCATGTGTATTTGTTTATTCCGCGCACTCTGAATTAGGGTCTAGACCGCCTAGCCTAGGTGAGATTTTGTTTGTCACCAGTTCACCGTAGCTTGGTGCGTGTGCGGAGTTTCCATTTCGTTACACGTGTTGGGCTATGGTGCGGGGGTGCTACAAAAGCAAACCAAGATTAATAGATAAAATCTACCGAAAAGTTCAAAGGATCTTCGATAAACTCAGAGGAAATCAGAAAAGATATGCAAGCCGAATCCTGCAACTCTAGGAGATTTCTTTCCCTCTAACTTTCTTGGAGAAGCCAACAATGTGTTCCCACAACACCGATAAATCGATGGATGAAGTCAAATTGCGCATCAACCTCTGAAAGTCAGTTTTCCAAAAAAGATCATCCTAAATGAAGAAGAATGCTCCATAATGCACGAGCCTAAACTGCATGTTACTGCAAGTTCATATGATTATAAATTGTGACAAAAACTAAAAATAAAATTGAACTACGTGATGAATTGATCCTCTTGGAGGGGACGTAGGGAACTTGAATACTAAATTTTCAAGTTCAGTCTTATCTTTAAACAAATTTGAGTTCGTTTCCAAAACCACCTAAATTGGTTGGGAGATTAGACTAGTGCGTGAAATTCCAACACTGGGGGCATGCATCAGAATTGTTCGGAACTAAAATCAAAGCGAAGAATGACGAACAAATGCAAAAAAAAAAAAAAAAGGGCACAAAAAGATGCAAAAGAATTGATTTATTCCACAATTGGTGTTCTTTTACATCAAAGGGACGAAGGAGAAATGCGTGAATAAAATGGCAAAGCTACTACATTTTGTCTAAACTCTTCATACGGTGTTTCCACTTCTTTCAAAGCTAAAGTCTCTTGTTAGAGTTTTCATCAAAGTCAGCATCTGTTGGACGCCATAACGAATTCTCTTGCTGGGAGGTGATAATCCGTCTTACTTCCATATTAGATTCAAAAATTCTCATAGCGCCAGTCAACAGTGTCTCAATCTTCTAATGATTCAATTCCTCAACTCGTTTTTTTCCTTCACTTGTAAAAAAAAAAAGGAGAAACAAAGAAAAAAGAGGAAGAGATTTCATTTGAAGAGAATACTGCAAGAGCAACATGGCGATTTGAGTCTTTCCACTTCGTCATATTCATCACGGAGTCATCTGAAAGCAAATGAAGTGTTGAAGAAGTTGATCGAATCCAGCATGGTCCGAAAATTGATGGCCACCGATAAAGCTTTGGCATGTGATTTCGTGATGTGGAAGATTGATAGCTGACTGAAGTGATATTTTGTAACACAAAGTCATTTGGATGTGGATAACGCACGTCGTGAAAATTTATTGAATCCGGCAAGATGTGAAGTTTTTGCCATCCGCTACCGCTTGTGATGCAACTCTACGACACGAAGGATTGATGGTCACCAATAATTTACAACACTTTAACTTGATATAGGTTTGAAGGATGTTTCGCAACTCTTTCACTTCGTCGAGCGATGAAAAAGGATGACCTGTAAAGCTTGAAAGGGCAGAATAGTTCATAATTCCTGAGCATAGTGCGGATGGTAGAGCAAATTGCATACAATCCTACTGTCATGGGGCATCAGCATGATGACTTCAGCATAAACACCATTGATGCCCAAATGATGATGCATGATAGAGAGTCACGAGGTGGTAAACGAAAGGCCTTCATAGTTCTGAGTCGAGGTTCAAGAGCGAATCTATCAGGATCTTATTGATGCTGAAGAGGGAGAGTGCCGTGACAACGATGTTCTGATCGGGGGCAAGATTCTAATACTTGGCCGTAACTGGGAGAATCTGAATGATGTTCGTGCACAAGTTGTGAATGGTTGTTTTGTCCCGAGGTGAAAACTTCAAGTGAGGATCATTAAGGATGAGTCAATGGTTCCGGAGCAAATTTCCATGAGCATTTCTGTGATGTCGAGGGAAGATGGCATCAAGACAAGAGTTTTTGTCAGGGCTGAAATGGCAGCACAGTGGAGACGAAAGTCATATCCAAGAAATTGTGGCTGTTGAAACTTCAATGTTGCTAGATTATGGGAACAACTGTGAAGTGGACATCCTTCATGAGTTTCCATTTGTGATGAGATCGGTGGTGAGTGTGGCATAAGATTTTTTAGGCCCGTGTCTCCTATCATCATGAAGGAATACGTGTATGTTGATAGTATGGTGGCTTGGGTTGTGCACCTGTCTCTCTAATGATGTACACTGTGAATGCCTACAACAAGAATCTGGCAGTGTCGACAAACTGGCGATGTTAACTTAGTTTGATCGTTGGAGTATAAAGGTTCCATGATAATAGGACAAGGTTGATTGCTTTGCATCTCCGGATTCTCGAAAAATTTGCGACGATCAACTTTGATGGCTCTCCAAACCAATTTGTTGTCATTGATTAGGTGGCTCTCCAAATCCATTCGTTTCCATTGACTGCTATTATGGCCTATCAGAGTCTTCCCTGCATAAAACAAAAAAACCATTGCATACCTATTTTGATGTTTTTGATTCCAATGAAGCCTCCGTGGAATGTGTTTGAAGGATGAAGATGTTAACCGCTCTGCAGGTGCTTATGGCTGAGACCAGTTATGTAATAATGGCTCACGACTCTTCTTGTGCACGGCTCCGTCAACAAATTTTTTACTATTGGCGTCCATCTGAAGCAGCGGCGGATTGTTGGTTCTTATGCACGGCTCTGATGACAAATTTATGCATGCCGGCATGGCGAGGAAGATGGCGGCGATAGCGAATCGCTCCTTGTTGGATGGTCCCAATGGCTTGACAGCCAAGAATAAAAAAAAATAGGAAAGGTGCGAAGTTAAAGTGGGATGGATCCAATCTATCGACTTAACGAGCAATTCAAGAATCAAATAACAAAGTAATGAAAGTGAATTTGTTTGCTCCTCCTTTCGCCATGAGTCGAAGGAGACGACCAATTTTATAGACGTGTGTGGCTACAATCAAGGCAAAATTTCTACTGACGTCTCATTAATGAAGGGAAGTCTTGATGCAAAATATTTGGCCGTTTACTAATTGCTGAATTAAGTGCTCCAAGAAACACTCTCTAAGTTGTCAGTTAAAATATCACGAGTTGCGAATAAAGATATCTTGGGGCATAGAATCAGGCGATCAGTGGAGATTTGGCTCTGAAATATGACGAAATTTCATGATTATTGCAAATTAATATGAGATATTCTACCCTTCTTCCAAAAATACGTTGAATTTAGTTTATAAACAGAAGTGATGGTGATCTAGACCGTGACGTGGGCTCTACGTGCACATAACCAAAACAAGACGTGGGACTTCTTGCCACCGTGCTACGTCAAATACTCAAAGTGCAGTGACAATTGAGGATTGTAACTTCTGATCAATGTTTGGGCCCTAACACACATTGGTCCAATAACGATTAAAGTTGGAAAATAAGCCTGGGGGTCTGATATGAATAGCCCAATATCCCAAGTTGTTTTGCTTGGTCCTTCAAGAAAGGTTTGGTTGCAATTTGGGCCTAACATCATGGTCATCTATTCCAAAAAAAAAAAGTACAAAAAAGAAACTCAAGTACTTCAAGTTCCGGTTTTCGCAAATTCTCTGCATGCTCTTCGCCGAATCTCGAAGTGGGGGACATCTGTTGACACCGAAAATTCGAAGATAAAATTACTAATTGATGGCCCAAATAAATTGCCTATTGATTATTAATTTTTATCCTAAGTCCATAACAAATTTGGGCTTATATATTTAATTCAAAATATGAATTATGGATTTCTATTCTTATTTTTTTAAATTAATTAAATGGATTAAAAAGTGATCCATTCAATAAAATAAAGCCCACTTATTTATTGTGTGGACTTTAAATTCAGGCCCAAGCCCATGAAGCCCAAGAGAAGAACCGAAAGCTTATAAATAGAGGCTCCAAAGTTACAAGTTCATACTACAACATTATAAATCACAAAGAAAAGCCTAAGTCTTCAAAGAACTCTCAAGAGCAAAAGGCATTCAAGCTCTCAAATCTTCGAGCCATTGCGACTTACTATCTCGAAGTGATGTCCGTGCAACGAGCCAACACTTCCAACCAAATTCAACCAAGTTCTACATTTGATTCGAGATCAAGCATCAAGCCCTAGAATCCACTATTTGAGAAAAATCAGAGGAATTTCAGAGATTATAACACTTTATTTACAGTTAAATTATTAAATTCCTTGTTTTCCCTATTTTCTTGTATTTGGGAAACATTTATTGCAGATTCAACAAAAATTTGTGTAAACAACTACGATCATCGACTCAATGTTTTCATTGGTTGAATGCTAGATTAGCTATGGTTGCAAACTACCTCTGACTCCCTCGTTTCTTCTTAGTTTTAGAGTGATTAAAAGAAACTCCTAAAAATTACTCCCTAATTAACCGATAACCTTTTCGAGACTCTCACGAAGATTCAATCAATTAACAGGTTTGCGCACCAAAGAAACACTAATCCTAACCGGTTAGGCATAGACTTTTGCTTCACTCAATTAGATCGCAAGTTTCTCAACATGAAATCAGATAAGCAATATGCCCTAGTGTCGATTGCCACAAATACTAACTATCCAGTTAACACCACCAAATAAATTAGTTGGCTATATGCAAATTAACCAATTCTAAGATCGGGACCTAATCAAAGAATCAATTAACACACAATGACAATAAAACGGAAACAATACGAATAACATAATCATTAATTTAGAACAAATCAGTCTCACAAGTCTAGCATAACTTTTGGAAATTCGCAACTAAAACGAAACTAGCAAATCATAATGAAATGGAATAAACAAAGTCTTGAATTCAACATAGTAATAATACGAAAGAAAAAGGAGGAAAGGAAATAAAACTAGTTGCTGCTTGAATTCTTCCTCCTTCAAGCGTGTCCCAAGCGTCTCACGGTTCTCTCCTATATGTAGTGTAGCGGCATGAATTCTTCTCCCCACTCCTCCTCCACGATCTTCCATCATAAAGGCCACTGACTCCATCTTTTCTTCACGTATTGTAACCCCCACTCTCTCCAAACAGTTTCTGCCCAAAAATAAATGACCCATTCTCTAAACATTCCTTTTGATCTCCGAATAAGTTCCTTGGAGAATTGGGGAAATTGTGGGCTTCTCTCTTCAAGTGTTGCATGGGTGGGTTATGGAATTAATAGGCCAACAAAATAGAAAAAATAGTCAAGGCCCACATCATATCTTCACAAATCAAATAGCTTTCAGGTTGATGTGTTGCCTTTCACAATTGGAAGGACCCATCTAAATTGCTTTTAAATTTCAGACCAGTCCCCTATTAAATGATTCCACATGTACATCAGCAATACTAACAGAAGTGAACTTTTCTTGTTTTGTTCATAAATTCCCTTAGTACATCCTTTTCCTGAAACAAAACACATAACCAATTAAATATCCACCTTTAGACTAAATCAAGGGACATAATATCACAATTTAAACCTAAATCATGGGACAAAATATATGACTTATCAATCCCCCCACACTTAGATAATGCTTGCCCTCAAGCATAAACCAGGATTAAGATAAGAGGGAAATTGAATTCCACTCAATGAAAACATGAAAATAGGCCATGTAACTAGGAACGAAAGCATAGTCTTGTCCAAGCCACAAAACATCGAACTAATGCAATGAAATTGTCACACGAGAAAACATAAGCCCGATCACAACTTAAAGTATAGTCTTGATATCATTGAAGACTTGACTCATGAGATGTTTGCTTTAAACCAAGATGATGAATTGAATTATGCTTTACATCATAGCATGTCCGGTTATATAATTGAGAATTTTAGTGGTAGATTTAGTCTCTCTAAGGATATTCTTGATATGGTTTACGCATTGGAAGCTCTTCATGCTACAAGTTCAAAATTTGTCCCTATTGAACTATCTCGGTCTGAAACTAAACTGTTGCCTTCAACTTTGGCTGCCCAAAAGTTAGAACTTAAAACACTTCAAGAACACTTGAAATATGCCTATTTAGGTGACGGAGAGACCCTGACTGTGACAACAGGCAGGATGCTTGACTGCCTGGAAAATGAGAAACTGATCAAAGCATTTCAAAAGTACAAAGAGGCAATTGAATAGACCGTCACCAACACCAAGGGTCTGAGCTCTTTTGCTAGCATGCATAAGATTATTCTAGAGGATGGATCTAATCCCTATGTAAAATCCCAACGTAGGCTAGACCCACCTATAATGGAGACAGTGAAAAAGAAGATCCTTAAGCCCCCTGACCGAGAGATTGAAAATTCAGATAGTGAATTGAAGGGCATGAACTGAATCCTTTTTATGAAGAATTTGAACCACACATTGTTGAGAGGGTTAATCTAGAGGACCCTCCTCTAGGAGCTTAACTTCATGACGACGACACGTCGAGTCTGAGACGTTAAATAAGGGCGCACATGGGAGACAACCTATGTTTCTTTCCCTTTTCTTTTATTTTTCTTTTTCCTTTTCTTTTCTCTCTTTTCTTATCTCGTCGTAATATTCTCTCCTCTCGTGTTTCTCAGGTAAATTGGGAATGTCATAATCGAACAAGTGTGGGGGAGCTTTCAAAGTCCACGAATGGCCCAAAAGAAAAAAAATTGCCCAAAATGATAAAATGTTACTGACAGGAAGGCTAACCATGATCATAGACACGCTTCCCCAAGTCTAACTCCCGTACATCACACCCCCCGAGTTCATGGAAGTCCTCAGTTTACATCTGATCTTTATTTTTATGTTGAGGACAACATATGCTTTAGGGTTGGGGGGGGGGGGGGGGGGGGGAGTTCCAGAGGTGTTTACTAGTGGTTAGAAATTTTGTTGCATGATTTTGGGGCATGTTTATGCTGAATATGAGCTGAAAATATGAGAATTTGCTACTGTAATTACGTGTTTGTGTCGTCTGTATGCACAATTAGGTGAAAAAATTTGGCTAAATTTGCTTCTTACTTGATGAACTTGTACGACTTAGGTAATGATGGATTATTTTTAAAGGAATTGAGAGTATTATTGAGTCTTACATTACTTAATGTTGACTAATTGTTAATGGTGTTTCCATATGTTAAACACAAGACATATCATCAACATGTTTCATAGCACCATACATATTAAACTTGACTATTTCACCATCAAACTCTAGAGTCAAAGAACCACTATGAACATCAATTTTTGTTTTAGCGGTACTAAGGAAAGGCCTACCTAACAAGATATCCAAAGATTTAGTAGAACTATCCTTTTCCATGTCAAGAATAAAGAAATCAGAGGGAAAAATCAACTCATTCACTTGAACCAATACATCCTCTAAGACACCTTCGGGATAAAAAATTAACCGATCAGCTAATTGAATAATAACTCTGATACTAGCTAATGGTCCAAGACCCAAAGAAGTATACACCGACAAAGGCATTGTGACACCCCGTGTTTCAAGACTAATTAGGTACGACGTCACAAATGAGGTTAGACCGAGTGTTACGTGTTTTAATTATTTAACTATGTGATGTAGCATGCCTAACGTGACAACGTAAATTTTATTTAAGTTATGTGTGCGTTAGAATTTAATTATGTTTGGGATCGAATGCCCAATATTTCAAAATTAGGGATCTAATTATAATTAGGGTATTTTAGGCCATTCGTGGCTACCTTGAGCTCGGGGATTCGAATTCAAATTCCGACTTTCTTATTTGGATTTGTTTCGGTGATTCGGGTCTAATGGAACTAGCCTTATCTTTTTCTACAACCGTTTGAACCCTCTATCGATTTAATTTCTAACCGATTGAACCGAACCTGTGACGCCCTGTGTTTTCGACGTACAGGTACGCGCGCCATACGTGTGAGTTTGAGAATTAGAGTTGTTTTGCATGCTACTTTGATCAATGCGCTTATATGAATTAGGTGAATATGTGATATAGTTGCTTATATGAGCTCTTGATTTAAATTCTTTCATCACATTTCATACATATATACATCTTATAATTCATGCTTTTCCTAAACATATCATATAACATATTTTATATATATATATATATATATATATATATATATATATATATATATTATACACATATAATATACATAATATCTTTACTTTTTACTTTATACATATATGTTATATATCTATACATATATTACATACACTACACACATATATGCAATATATCATATATACACAAGACTCACACACACAACACACACAAAATCTCTAAACACACACAAACCCTTTCTTCCATTTTTCATCACATTCATCTTTGATCAAGTAAGAAGAAGAAGGAATAGAATTCAAGAGGGAATAATTATCATCATCTCATCATCATTTCATTTCATCCTTTTCTTCAAGGTTGGTTGCATGTGTTGGCATATATATATATAGGTGTGTGTTTGTGAGGGTTTTATGGAATTCTTAGGATTTGGAATTTATTCTTGTTCTAGCATGATTTCCTAAGCCAATTCTTGTGATTTGATGAAGTTATAGACTAGGTTCTTTGAAGGTTGGGTGTTATATGCATGTATGAAGGTTGAAGGATTTAAATGATTGTTAGGATTGATCTCTTTGCCCAAACTTGTGTATTATGTGTCGTAATTGGAGAATATGATGTGTTTTAATGTGGATACTTGTTTCATTTCAGTTTGAGCATGATTTGTGGTTGTTTTTGGTTAATTCTCGAGCTCCCCTGTTTTGCTCTGCTCCATTTTTCGAACAAGACGGGGCGATACGTCCGTATCGTCTTTTGCACTAATATTGATACGACCGTGTTGATCGTTTTAATTTTCAAAAAAATCGGACACGGCCATGTCTAAAACCTCTTGAAACTTGACACGGCCGTGTCAATCATTCGAACTTAGCCTTTTTATTTTACAAAAATTGGACATGGACGTGTCCAAATCCTTTGTAAATGCAACACGGTTGTATCCCGGGAGAGGGAAGCTTTGGAACTTTTATTCGTATATCTTGTTGTTAATTCCCGCCTCATTTATGATTTATATGTTGCACGAACATCTCCATATTTATGTAGCATTGTTATCTTTCATGTCATATCATTTTCTTGAACATGCCGTGCATCGATACTTGGTACATGGAGTCGAGTCTTACCCTAGTTTTCACCTTTCTCTTTCTTAGGACGATCTAGGTCACGAGGATCCGGCTCCTTAGCTTTTCTTTCCCTTCTTTTGTCAAGGTGAGGTTTTATTTCCTAGTTAACTAGAACCCTAATATCTTGTCTGACAAGTTTGGACAAAATGTACTACTTATACCTATATTTCGGAAAATGACTCAAAGAGCAAATGTTTTCATGAAAATATTTTGGCAAGAATCATGCACATGTTATTTGGGCCCCCGGGAAATATGTGAATGGAGACCGGTTCTGTAGCACCCGGAACGCCGAGATACCACACCCCCGCACTATAGCTCAGTTCACATACGAAATGGATGATCCGTACATGAACCAAGACTATAGCAAACGGGTGACAATGCAAGAAACAATCTAGCTAGGTGGGACTAGACCCCAATTCAATTAAATCCAATACATGAAAATTCGAAAGCGGAAGTATAAACACTAACATTTCAATATCATATACTAAATATCCAAAAGCTCATCCTACTCTAGCTCATATATCAATACATTATCATCTCCAACCTATTATACATGCATAAGTCTCCAAAACTAACAGGAACCCTAACATGATAAAGGCGGAAATACCAAGAACATGAAAATACGATGCTAGACTCAGCTGAACAAAAGACACAACTCGGACTCCCGCCTAGCACACGACCGTGAGTAACTGAAAAGTGAGGGTGTCAGTCTACCAAAGACTGAGTGAGGGGTTTAAATAAATATAAGGGAAATTACCATGCAAGCTATAATCTCGGGTAAGTTTTCAGAAAAGAAACAATATAAGTTCAAATATTAAAGTAATTCTCGCCCGAGATTACAACTAAACAATTTAATAATTCAATCATGATCAATTCAATACGTGGCCCGACGAGTGAGGGCAATTCTCCAACCTTTCTCCAAAAGTGTACAATCACGAGCGTTTCAATTTATTGGTTATCATGCAAGTAATTACGTGCGATCAATTAGCAATTTCATGAACTCCTTCTTCCTCCGGGTGATGGTGGGCTTGTAAGACCCAACCATCCAATCATGGTGTATATCGGGAACATGACTCCCACGTACGGGATTTCGTCCTCCACCAACATCCTGGTGGATTCCGAGGTGATCCCACATGGTGAGGATAGTGCAAGAGTTACCCGTCAGCCCTTGCTTTCCCGGTTGGCTCAATACACTACCCTCGGGGCCTAACGTGAACATGCTTACTCGCCAAATCAATCAATAAATCAATAACATGGCTTGCTTGATTCAATACAATAACATGGCTTGCTTGTAATCGTTTTAGATTGGAAAACTATAGATATAAATATGCATTTTGGCCGAAAACATCACATAGGGTTGTATGGTTCTATATATCTAGAAATTAAACCTCACCTGACGAGCGACGGAACAAGACAAGGATACAAGAAAATACCCAAACGATCCATGATCTCTGCCCTGGAGAAAAACTGTTGGAAAACACGAATCAGAAAGCAGCGGAATTTAAAAAAATTTCCCAACAAAAGGATCTTGGACTCGCAATCGTGTAACCAAATTCGAAGGAATTAAGAAACTTACTTTTCTTTTGTTCTTTCTTGAAGCGTATCAAGCCACCCAAGAACGCTCTTCTCGCGGCTTGATCCCCTCTCCTTGGTAAAGCTCGAATCTTCAAACTTCTAACTTGAAGTCTCTAGAGAAAGTCTACCAACTTGATCACAATCTAACTAGTAAGGATGCTAGTTCTCTAGTTAGTGTTTAGGCTTAACCTAGGGTTTTATTTAATCTTGGAGAAAGGAAGGTGTTCAACACATGAACCAAAAGAATTGCCAATTCGCTCTAAAGGGGAGCATGAGCTCCCCTATATATAGGAAAGGGGAGGGGCGGCCGAAATCCTTGTCCTCATAGGCAAGGGTTTTGGTTCCTCTCTCCTATTACTTGATCTTCAAGTAATTTCCAACTTTGACTTTGAATTCAAATTCAAATCAACTTTAGGAGAGCTAAAAATATCTAAACTATTTTTGGATAATTTTATACTTTATTTATTTAAAATAAATAACTTATTTTATCTAATTAATTAATTCATAATTAATTAACTAGATTATTTTTCTCCAAAATAAGACTTTCTTTTTAATTCAAAATTAAACCAAAGTCTATTAAATAATTAACACATTTAATTATTTAATAAATATATATAATATATATATATATATATATTCACACGTGTGTGACACGTGTCACAGTGACACGTGTCACTCACGTGAGCCACACGTGTGATTTCACACGTGTGGAACCCTCTTGGCCCGATTAACTCGTTTAATCATTTTAAAGCCTCAACTCATGTAACCAAGTTGTTGTGTGTGACCCTCTAGGTTCTCAATTCAATTAGCAGTGACCCTAATTAATTAATCCACTAATTAATTAATCAGTCCATAGATTAAACGACCATAGTCTAGCAACAGGTGTTTAACCCCTAGCTGAATTGGAAAGTTCGGATTCGACAGAACCTTTAAGTCATTGATTCATGTGAGATACAATCCTCCTACTTACTATCTCTCAACCAAGATCTAGGGCAAGGGAATAATCAGAACCCTAATAATCCGGTCTTAAAGCTAAGTGCATTTCATATCCATTTGATCTCAATCCAAGAAACCCTTTTCTTGATGTCTTGATCTACTGCCTTGGGCAAGGACTCCATATGGCATATGAATGACTTACACAATAAGAGATCACCTTGCAAATGCAAGTGTAGGTCCTATCTTGATTCTCATTCACTTTCATGAATCACTTGTGCAGCCCCAGCATAAGCCTTGAATCAGTTGTCTAAGGCGACACCCTTTAAAGCTTATACCTAAGACTACAGAGTTAACTCATAAAGTGACAAGGAACCTCAAGTCTAAGGATCAATTAATCACATCAATGACTCGTGAGATATTTCCTAATCTGGAAGTTTCCATTTCCTGAAATAGAAACTTCCTTTCCCATTTAGGAATGCTCTCACACGGGGCACCTCAGTGAACTTACTTATTAAAATAAGCACCCTCATGTATCACGTACGTATCAACTATACACTTTGCACCTCCATGAAACAAGGTGGTCCTTCTTAAGGGCGTGATCCCACAAGCAAGCCTTAGAGGAGTCAGGTTGACACTCCCACTGTCTGTAGGACTCATCGGCTTGGAGTATTTTACTAATCATGACTTATGTGATATAGGGATCGTTTCATGAACCATTTCACCTAAATGGTAGAGTCCTAAAGTCATCAGGATTAGGGGAGTTCTCATACATGCACAGCTAAAGTAAACGCATACCAAACAAGAACATATAAAGAAGTGTTGCCTCAATTCGTTATTTCATTAAAGATTGTCTGTGATTACAATAAGGAAAAGCACAAAGCGGATATACAATCGGCTTTCTAGGGCACTATTCCTAACAATCTCCCACTTGCCCGTCAAAGCCATTCTAAAGCTACTCTAAGTCCCATCTTCTAAAGATGACCTTGGAAAGCTTCTCGACTAAGGGGTTTAGTAAGTGGATCTGCCACGTTCTCTGCTGATGTGACCCTCTCGATTTGCACATCTCCTCTTTTGATAATATCACGGATTAGGTGATACTTCCTCATAATGTGCTTGGTCCGTTGGTGAGATCTTGGTTCTCTTGCTTGAGCAACCGCCCCAGTGTTATCACAAAACACAGTAATGGGGTCTTTCATGCTAGGAACAACATTCAACTCTTGAATGAAGTTTCTAATCCAAACACCTTCCTTAGCTGCATCATTTGCAGCTAAGTATTCGGCCTCAGTGGTCGAATCTGCAGTGGTTGTTTGCTTGGAATTCTTCCAACTCACTGCTCCGCCATTTAGGCAGAAAATGTATCCTGACATTGACTTAAAATCATCTAAGTCTGATGCAAAGCTTGCATCGCAGTATCCTTCGACAGTAAGATCTTTCTGACCTCCGTAAACTAAGAATAAATCTTTAGTACTTTTCAAGTACTTAAGAATATGCTTCACGGCAGCCCAGTGACCATCTCCAGGGTCAGATTGGAAACGACTTATCACACTAAGTGCATAAGCCACATCCGGTCGAGTACATAACATTGCATACACTATGCTACCTATTGCTGACGCATAAGGTGTATGAGTCATTCTCTCCTTCTCAAGGTTAGTCTTAGGACACATCTTCTTTGAAAGACATGTTCCTACACTCACAGGAAGGTTCTTAACCTTTGCTGACTCCATATTGAATCTCTTCAATACTTTGTCAATGTACATCGACTGTGACAGTCCTATTAACCTTCTAGATCTATCTCTATAGATTTTAATTCCAAGGATATAGGACGCATCACCAAGATCTTTCATCTCGAATTGGTTCGATAACCATAACTTAGTCACTTTCATGTCATCCTTCGAATTCCCAATAAGAAGGATGTCATCAACATAAAGTACTAAGAATTGCACTGAGGTCTCCAATTCCTTTCTATACACACATGATTCATTCGAAATTTGGATGAAGCCAAACGCTTTGACCGATTCATCAAATCGAATGTTCCAATTCCTAGAAGCCTGTTTCAATCCATAGATTGATCTATGGAGTTTGCAAACCTTTTGCTCACTCCCACTGAATGTGAAACCTATGGGTTGCTCCATATAAATGTCTTTCTCTATGTCACCATTGAGAAAGGCAGTTTTCACATCCATTTGCCATATCTCATAGTCATAATATGCATCAATGGCAAACATGATTCGAATGGACTTTTGCATTGCAACTGGTGAAAAGGTTTCGTCAAAGTCCACGCCGGGTCTTTGAGTGAATCCTTTTGCAACCAGTCTTGCTTTGTAGGCTGCAATGCTTCCATCAACTCCAAGCTTTCTCTTAAAGATCCATTTGCAACCTATGGGTTTGACCCCATCAGGCAAATCTACCAAGGTCCAAACTTGGTTGGAGTTCATGGAATCCATTTCGGATTTCATGGCTTCTATCCACTGTTCAGAGTCAGAATCTGAAAGTGCCTCCTCATATGTTGAAGGATCATTATCCTTTTAAGAGATTTGATGGAAGAATCCATACCATCTCTCCGGCTGTCTAGGAGTGCGTTCAGAACGCCTTAGAGGAGGATTTACATGTGTATCGAAATTCGTGATTGGTTGTGGTTGATCTGTAGGGGACGTCTCTTCAGTGGGTGGCGTGGGCTTACTTTGTACTTCTTCTAATTCTATGATCTTGCCTTTCTTTTCTTTAAGGAATGGTTCCTCAAGAAAAGTGGCATTTCTGGAAACAAACACCTTTTGCTCAGATTGATCATAGAAGTAGTATCCTACGGATTCCTTAGGATAACCTACAAAGTAGCATAAGTTAGAACGAGATTCTAACTTATCTCCCACTGTCCTCTTCACGTAAGCAGGACAACCCCAAATTCTTAAGTAAGAATAACTAGGGATTTTACCATGCCACATTTCATAGGGCGTTTTGGGGACTGACTTAGAGGGAACTAGATTCAGAATCTTTGCTGCACTTTCTAGGGCATAACCCCAGAAAGAAGGTGGTAAGTCAGTGAAACTCATCATGGAACGAACCATATCAAGTAGGGTTCGATTCCTTCTCTCAGAAACTCCATTAAGTTGAGGAGTTCCCGGAGGAGTCCACTGAGAGATAATCCCATTATCTTTGAGATGATTAAGGAATTCTTCACTAAGATACTCGCCTCCTCGATCAGATCGAAGTGCTTTGATCTTGTGACCAGTTTGGTTCTCAACCTCCTTTTGAAATTCTAAGAATTTCTCAAAAGCTTCAGATTTATACTTCATTAAGTATACATAACCATACCGACTAAAGTCATCAGTAAAGGTTATGAAATACTGATGATTGTTTCTAATGCTTACACTAAGTGGTCCACAAACATCAGTATGGATCAAATCCAAAACCTTAGTGGCACGTTCCACAGTTCCTTTAAAAGGGACTGTGGACATTTTTCCTTTGAGACAGGATTCGCAAGAAGTTAACTCCTTAAGATCATTTTCAGAGAATGATCCTAAAGTGTTTATCTTGCTAATTCTGTTCTTGGAAATGTGTCCTAATCTAGCGTGCCATAAGGGAGCTGAAACTTTGTCATCTCTCTTACGCTTTGTTTCTCGTTGTATATTCATAATATTGATAATTTGAGTTAGGTAAAGTCCATTACTTAGAGTACCGATGTGAACGGAAGAGTTGTTCCGTTTGATAAAATATTTACCATTCTTAATATAAGTTTCATAACCTTCACAATCTAATATTGGAACTGAAATTATATTACGAATAATGCTCGGTACATAAAGGACATTATTTAAGACTAACTCAAAACTACCTAAATCTAATCTAATTGTGCCTAAAGCTCGAGCTTCAACGTTTGAGCCATCGCCGATCTTCAAGACACATTCTCCTTCTTTGAGTTGTTGGACTTCACTCTGTACATCATTACAGGTATGAGTTCCACAACCGATATCAAGTACCCAAGAACTAGAATTAATAGAAAGATTTATTTCAACGAGAAAAATACCTTTCTTTAGAGTAGCCTTGTACTCTGGGCAATTTCTCCTCCAATGTCCCGCTTTGCCACAATGGAAGCAAACATCCTCTTTCTGATCACGCTTCTTCTTTTGGGCCTTTCCCTTTGAAATGCCACCAGTGGGCCTAAGGGGTTTCTTCTTCTTCTTTTGGGCTTTCTTGCCCTTACCTTTAGAAGGCCCAGAAGAGGAAGATGGAGCATTCACCATCAAAACCTTATTGTCCTTCTTGATCGTGCTTTCAGCAGTCACAAGCTGACTAATCAGCTCAGCTACAGTAGCACCAGCATGATTTATGTTGAAGTTAAGGACAAATGGGTTGAATGATGGTGGGAGCGAAGCTAGCAACAAATCCACTGAAAGCTCATCTTTCAGTGGCATGTCCATGGAAGCAAGTTTCTCAGTAAGGGCAAGAAACTTGAGTCTATATTCATGGACACTTGAACCTTCCCTCATTCTCAAGTGGAACAATTCCTTTGAAGTGTTATACCTTGTAACACGTTCATGAGGGCGGTAAAGTTGCTCTAAGTGGTCGTAAATCTCCCAAGCAAATTCCATGGCCTCATGTTGTCTTTGCAAGTCCGGAGACATGTTAGCCAACATAAGGCAACGGGCTTGGAGATTATCATCCTTCCACTTCTGAATCGCATCCCGTTCGGCCCGAGTGGGAGCCTCCCCTTCGGGACTGGGCTCCCCTTCGAAGAGAACATAAGTTCTCTTCTCAGAATCTAAAATGATTTTTAGATTCCTCAGCCAATCTGAATAGTTGGGACCAGTCAACTTGTTTGACTCGAGGATCGATACAAGAGGGTTTTTGGTTGCCATTTCAAAACACGTAGAGAATCACAGAATCTACGACCTAAATGGTGAAACAGAGAACTAGTGAGCATGCTGAATTATAACGATATACAAAAGATAAGGTCTTTAATCTAATGCAGCTCCCACTGTTTTTCAAAGAGCTATAATTCCCAAAGATCTAAGAGGAACACGTTTCCCAGTGGGTACTAAGATCCTAGGCATTTTACCTCGAACCCACGACTTGTGGACATTCTAAGTAAGAACCCTAGGTAGGTACAGCTTACCAATTCTAACACCTTTAGAACTCTTAGTAATTGTTTTTGCATCACCTATCTTTCAATATGGACCCACGACTCGTGCGACATCCATATTTACTTAGGCGTTAAGCTAGACCCATCAATCATAAGATCATGACCAAAACTTAGTTCGAATGACCCACGACTCGCGGACATCGCCCTTGCTAAAATTGACCATGAAATATTGATCATTTAAAATGATCAATTAGGTAACTAAGAACTAATAAGCTCCACTAGCTATCCCACGACTCGCGGACAATAACCAGCTTCACTTACTAAACTTAAAACCTATTGATGGAATGTTAGGAATTTAATTCAAAATTTGCATCTCGAATTAAACACCTATTTGTTCGAAATTAGCTTAATATTTAAGGGGAATTTTCGAATCAACCGGAGAGTTGTCCGGTTCGACCTCACCAACATATATGTTATCCAATTTTATTAGTCTTGATTAATGCAAGTACACTTAAATGCATATCAAACAAGCACATAAACAGATAACATGTCCTAGCATGATACTAACATGTAATGATCATGGGTTCTACCTATCTTATGCGTGATATGTGGGAGCCACTCCACAATCACAAGTTCTAACATACATGCCACATAAACAGTTTAAATCACATAAGGGAAAGCGGTAACAAAATACGAGCCCTATCCCTATTACATTTAACAATTGAGATTCCCCTCCCTAACATTTTGAGGGGTCTTCACTTATGGCCTCCTTGTTACTTGAATGTGGTCCATCTTACTCCATGGGTGCATTGTCTCCAAAATGAAAATAAAACCTCACCACCTATCTCTACTCTCAAATTACAATAAAAAGAAAAAGACATAAAGTAATAAGGCTCAATCTTCATATTGGCCTTAGACAATTACACGGGGCATACCCTGGCCTCAAAAACAGTAATATGGAAAGCCACATAATAAATCACATAACAGTACGCATATAAGTGAGGCTCCAACCTCAATTGAAAAACGCAACTATAGGGCTCCAACCCCAATTTAAACCATCCATGTGCATAAATTAAAACCATACATAGATCTAAACCCATGATCACCTAACATGCTTTTGCAAGAATTTAAATTTAACCAATAAATTAAAATTCTCGTTTTAAGCTCTAATAGCTTAAAACACGACTTAGATGCAATTCTTGTTCAAGAGTCTTTTCAACAAAACCCGAAAAACATTAAACTAATAAAATTCCAATTAATTTCTGAAATTAATAATTTTATTCTTTCAATATTTTCAGAAAACAAAGATTGTAATTTTTCCAAGATTTAAATCGCTTAATTTTCCAAAATCCCAATTTAAATAATTATTTCGAAAATAATTCAATTTTAATAAATAAAAATTTTTAGAAAAATTAAATCGGGATTGGATTGGACTAAACACGAAAATCAAGATCGCGAAACAAAGTGCCCGGAACGGACTGCACGTCCGCCCGAGAACAAGCCCGGCTGACGCACAACATCGCTCGCACGGACGCGCGCGCCAGCGCTGCGCACAGCCGGCAGCGTAAGCTGCCAGCGTGTGCGCGCATGGCGCCCATCCTTGCGCGCGTCGCGCTCATCAGCTGGGCGAGGCAGGCGGCCGCGGCCGGGAGGCTCCCGCGCGGTTGCGGGAGGTGCAGGCGGGCTCGCCTAGGCGCTTGCGGGCGGCAGCGGCAGGCAGTCTCGCGCGGTTGCGGGACTGCTGGGCGGGCGGGCGCGCGGGCCTGGCGTGCTACGCCCTAGCACGTCCAGGCTCACGTTTTCGTAACGCGATTTCATGTTTCGTACTTTTAGTTCAAAAACCAAAACAATCCAAATTCAAAAAACACGATTTAAATTAATTTCTATCAAAACGGTTTTTCCAAAAACACAATTTAAGAAAACAGTTTCAGAAATTCAAGAAAAATTACAGTTTCGTATTTCAGGCTTTCTAAAACAACTCATAAATACCTAATTCGCATCTAAGCCTAAGAATTTCTACCAAATTCAGAATAATTGAGACGAATCAGAAACACGATTAACGAGGTGGCTTTGATATCACTTGTTGGAAAACACCAATCAGAAAGCAGCGGAATTTAAAAAAATTTCCCAACAAAAGGATCTTGGACTCGCAATCGTGTAACCAAATTCGAAGGAATTAAGAAACTTACTTTTCTTTTGTTCTTTCTTGAAGCGTATCAAGCCACCCAAGAACGCTCTTCTCGCGGCTTGATCCCCTCTCCTTGGTAAAGCTCGAATCTTCAAACTTCTAACTTGAAGTCTCTAGAGAAAGTCCACCAACTTGATCACAATCTAACTAGTAAGGATGCTAGTTCTCTAGTTAGTGTTTAGGCTTAACCTAGGGTTTTATTTAATCTTGGAGAAAGGAAGGTGTTCAACACATGAACCAAAAGAATTGCCAATTCGCTCTAAAGGGGAGCATGAGCTCCCCTATATATAGGAACGGGAGGGGCGGCCGAAATCCTTGTCCTCATAGGCAAGGGTTTTGGTTCCTCTCTCCTATTACTTGATCTTCAGGTAATTTCCAACTTTGACTTTGAATTCAAATTCAAATCAACTTTAGGAGAGCTAAAAATATCTAAACTATTTTTGGATAATTTTATACTTTATTTATTTAAAATAAATAACTTATTTTATCTAATTAATTAATTCATAATTAATTAACTAGATTATTCTTCTCCAAAATAAGACTTTCTTTTTAATTCAAAATTAAACCAAAGTCTATTAAATAATTAACACATTTAATTATTTAATACATATATATATAATATATATATATATTCACACGTGTGTGACACGTGTCACAGTGACACGTGTCACTCACGTGAGCCACACGTGTGATTTCACACGTGTGGAACCCTCTTGGCCCGATTAACTCGTTTAATCATTTTAAAGCCTCAACTCATGTAACCAAGTTGTTGTGTGTGACCCTCTAGGTTCTCAATTCAATTAGCAGTGACCCTAATTAATTAATCCACTAATTAATTAATCAGTCCACAGATTAAACGGCCATAGTCTAGCAACAGGTGTTTAACCCCTAGCTGAATTGGAATGTTCGGATTCGACAGAACCTTTAAGTCATTGATTCATGTGAGATACAGTCCTCCTACTTACTATCTCTCAACCAAGATCTAGGGCAAGGGAATAATCAGAACCCTAATAATCCGGTCTTAAAGCTAAGTGCATTTCATATCCATTTGATCTCAATCCAAGAAACCCTTTTCTTGATGTCTTGATCTACTGCCTTGGCCAAGGACTCCATATGGCATATGAATGACTTACACAATAAGAGATCACCTTGCAAATGCAAGTGTAGGTCCTATCTTGATTCTCATTCACTTTCATGAATCACTTGTGCAGCCCCAGCATAAGCCTTGAATCAGTTGTCTAAGGCGACACCCTTTAAAGCTTATACCTAAGACTACAGAGTTAACTCATAAAGTGACAAGGAACCTCAAGTCTAAGGATCAATTAATCACATCAATGACTCGTGAGATATTTCCTAATCTGGAAGTTTCCATTTCCTGAAATAGAAACTTCCTTTCCCATTTAGGAATGCTCTCACACGGGGCACCTCAGTGAACTTACTTATTAAAGTAAGCACCCTCATGTATCACGTACGTATCAACTATACACTTTGCACCTCCATGAAACAAGGTGGTCCTTCTTAAGGGCGTGATCCCACAACCAAGCCTTAGAGGAGTCAGGTTGACACTCCCACTGTCTGTAGGACTCATCGGCTTGGAGTATTTTACTAATCATGACTTATGTGATATAGGGCTCATTTCATGAACCATTTCACCTAAATGGTAGAGTCCTAAAGTCATCAGGATTAGGGGAGTTCTCATACATACACAGCTAAAGTAAACGCATACCAAACAAGAGCATATAAAGAAGTGTTGCCTCAATTCGTTATTTCATTCAAAGATTGTCTGTGATTACAATAAGGAAAAGCACAAAGCGGATATACAATCGGCTTTCTAGGGCACTATTCCTAACAAAAACTAGACAAGAAAGGGAATAGTGGAAACCCGTGAGACGAGACTCAATATGAGACCAAGTATGACGCACGGTTATGCTCATGTAAATAAATAAAACAAGAAATCAAGTGACATTTAGCATGTATGAAAACCAATTAACACCTAAGAGGTTGAATTAATATCAAGAAATCATGTATTCATATTATTCAATTATTTCAAGTTCAATTCATGTAAGGCATGGAGTCACACAATCACGTTTGAGCAATTAAGTACCAAGAAGTGTCAATTAGGAGCAGACATATCAATTAATCAAGTAAATGTATCATATAATTCACATATGGGAGCCAAGAGAGGGAAAGGAATGCAATAAGAAAGGTTTTGGTGAAGTTTAGCAAAAACGGACAATTTTAGGAAACGCACACGCTGTAGGAAAACTGGAATATCTTTAATTCTATAAGTGGGAATTGAGTTGTAATTGTTTGGAATTAAACTAGACACAAAGACCTTTCCAACGATATATGGCTCGTTTTCTAATTCAAAGCGAGGAGAAAATGGCATAAGCTTGAAGTTAGGCGAGTGCAGTTTATCGGGAAAGTGGCGACACCTAAAAGAATTGATTATATCTCACAAAATAGAAAAGATATTGAGGTTATTCCAATTTTAGAGTGTTCTAGACTTCAAGAAGTTTCCAACGGTTCAAAAATCAGGTCAATCGGAGTTCAGATGAGGGGGTACCTGGTCGGGTAAAGTTCAAGGGAAAAATTCCCCGGCCGGGTAAAGTGGTCCAGAAACTTTTCGGGACAAAAGTACCCGCTCTGGTACTTTTTATGCACAAAAAGTACCCGCCCGGTACCCTTCCGGTTGTAGTTATGTGATTCTCTACAAACTGAAATGGCAACCAAAAACCCTTTGGTATCCATCCTCCAATCAAACAAGTTGACGGGGCCTAATTACTCTGATTGGCTTCGGAATCTAAAGATAGTTTTAGATTCTGAGAAGAGAAGATATGTTCTCTTCGAGGGAGAGCCTACCCCTGAGGGTGAGGCTCCGACTCAGGCCGAAAGAGACGCGATTGCGAAATGGTCTGAAGACAATCTTCAAGCCCGTTGCCTCATGTTGGCTAACATGTTTCCGGACATGCAAAGGTAACATGAGTCTATGGAATACGCTTGGGAGATTTATGACCATCCATCTTGAGCAAATGTACCGCCCCAAAGAGAGTGTTCTAAGGTACAACACCTCTAAGGAGCTCTTTCATCTCAGAATGAAGGAAGGTAAAAGTGTCCACGAACATGGGCTTAAGTTGCTCGCTTTGAACGAGAAGCTTACTTCCATGGAGATGCCTCTAAGCGAGGACCTCGCCGTGGACTTGTTGCTCGCATCGCTTTCAACATCATTCAATCCTTTCGTGCTGAACTTGAACATGAATCATGCTCATGCTACTGTCTCTGAGCTGATTAGTCAGCTTGTGACTGCTGAAGTCACGATAAAGAAGGATAACAAAGTAATGATGGTCACATCCTCTTCTAAGCTTTCTAAAGGCAAAGGGAAGAAAGTTTCCAAGAAGAATGGATCTATTAAACCCAATGGAGAGGTTAAAAAGAGAAAGGCCAAGAAGAAAAGGGATTAGAGAGAGGACGTTTACCACCATTGTGGCAAGAAAGACATTGGAAGAGGAACTGCCAAGAGTACAAGGATACTCTAAAGAAAGGTGTGTTTATTGTTGAAGTAAATCTATCTATTGATTCTAATTCTTGGGTACTTGATACCGACTGTGGAGCTCATATCTGTAATGATGTACAGATGCTAAATGAGGTTCGGCAGCTTAAAGAAGGAGATTGTGTCTTGAAGGTTGGGAATGGATCAAGCGTTCAAGCTCAAGCCATTGGGACGTGTAGATTAGATTTAGGTGTCTTTACTTTAGTTTTGAATAAAGTCCTTTATGTACCTTCTATTATTCGTAATATAATTTCCATTCCAATATTAGATTGTTTAGGATATGAGACTTTCTCCCGAGATGGAAAATTTTATCTTAAGAAGAATAAAGCTTCCGTTTTCCTTGGTACATTATCCAATGGACTTTATACAACTAAAGACACCAATATTTTGAATATACAACAATCAAACAAACGCAAAAGAGATGACAAGATCTTGGCTTCTTTATGGCACACACGTTTAGGCCATATTTCTAAAGATAGGATTGCTAAGTTAACTAATTTAGGATTATTCTATGATAATGAACTTAAAGAGTTGACTCATTGTGAATCATGTCTTAAAGGAAAAATGGCCAAGACTCCCTTTAATGGTAAAGTGGAACGTGCCACTAAAGTGTTGGATTTAATCCATACTGATGTTTGTGGACCACTTAGTGTAAGTACTAGAAACAATCATCAGTATTTCATAACCTTCATAGATGACTTTAGTCGTTTTGGTTATGTGTACTTAATGAAGTATAAATCCGAAGCCTTTGAGAAATTCTTAGAATTTCATAAGGAGGTTGAGAACCAAACCGGTCACAAGATTAAGACACTTCGATCTGATCGAGGTGGCGAGTATCTAAGTGATGAATTCCTTAATCATCTTAGAGATAATAGAATTATCTCTCAGTGGACCCCTCCGGGGACTCCTCAATTAAATGGAGTTTCAGAAAGAAGGAACAAAACCCTACTTGATATGGTTCATTCCATGATGAGTTTCACTGAATTGCCACCATCATTCTGGGGCTATGCCCTAGAATCAGCAGTTAAGATTCTAAATCTTGTTCCCTCCAAATCTGTACCCAAAACCCCATATGAGATGTGGTTTGGAAAAATCCCTAACTATTCTTACTTAAGAATTTGGGGTTGTCCTGCTTACGTAAAGAGGACAGTGGGAGATAAGCTTGAAGCTAAATAAAGCTTATGTAACTTCGTAGGATATCCTAAAGAGTCGATAGGATATCATTTCTACGATTCTCTTGAACAAAAGGTCTTTGTGTTAAGAAATGCCACTTTTCTTGAGGACTCGTTCCTTAAAGAAAAGAAAGGCAAGATCGCAAAACTCGAAGAGGTTCGAGACCATGGTCCCATGCCTAGCTTGGAGAATGATGTCCCTATCCCTACCCAAGAGAGTGATACACACGAAAATCCTCCTCAAATAAGACGTTCTGAACGCATTCCTAGACAACCAAAGAGATGGTATGGTTTTCTCCACCAAACATCTCAAATGGATAATGATCCATTAACTTTTGAGGAGGCACTGTTAGATTCGGACTCTGAACAGTGGAAAGAAGCAATGAAATCCGAAATGGATTCCATGTACTCTAACCAAGTTTGGACCTTGGTTGATCCACCTGATAAAATCAGTCCCATAGGGTGTAAATGGATATGTAAGCGTAAGCTTGGAGTAGATGGAAGCGTGACAGCCTTTAAAGCAAGATTAGTTGCTAAGGGGTTTACTCAAAGACCAGGTGTAGACTTTGATGAAACCTTCTCCCCAGGACATCTCAGTGATGAAGTTCTAGTAACAATCACCCTCATGTATTATGAACGCATCATCGTATGCACTTATCACCCCATGAAACTGAGTGATCCTTCAAAAGGACATAATCACATAAGCAAGTCTCAACAGAGTCAAGGTCGACACTCCCACTATCTGTCGGACTCTCGACTTGGAGAAGTTTCTAATCCTCACCTATGGAGTTAAGAACTTGTTTCATGTGTCGTTCCCATAACAACAAAGTTCTTAACAGCCTCATCAGATTAGAGGAATTCAATATATGCAAAAACACAGTCAACCCAAACAGACATAAATAAGCACATAAAGAAGTGAATGCTTATGAACAAAATCATCTCGTTTATTATTCAAAGACTGTTTGTGATATTACAAGGAAATAGTAAAGCCAAAAGCTGCTTTAAGAGCACTATTCCTAAAATTTATGATCCTATATAAGATTAAATGTTTTGAACTATATGTACGAGCATATGTGAGTTTGAAAATGTTTTGCAATAAGGCTATGCTCCAAACCGTGTGTCTTCGTGTAAGCTATGCTCGTCTTCAACATGATATGGTTCAGGATGACACGAAGAGGTACGTTAAAAGTATAGGCCGAGTTGCAAGGTAAGGTATGCTATAGTACGTGAGTATGTTACGTTATAATTATGTTATGTACGATATGTAGCGAGTTTTGGTATGCTGTGTTCTGTTTAGATTTGTTGGGCCCAGGGAATTGTGGGTAAGGACGCCCGGGACGGTAAGGGCCGTCGGGTGAAGCCTGTGCACGATTCCCATTTGAAGTACTTACGAGCGACTCATGGAGGTTGAGGAGGCGTGGTGCTTCAAGCATAATGTGGGTTAGCTACCCCTTGTGCATTGGTAAGAGCAGTGAGGGTTTGCTCCCCGAACTACATGTTGTTAGGGTTGGATTGGTTCTGATTTATGATCTCTATTTTTTAATACGTATAAAATCAATTGGGGAGGTTGTGTAAGACCCGTACTTGCCGGGTATAAGAATCGGTTATGATATCTTGATTATGAAACGGGATAGGAGCTTTCCCTTATGTTATAATAGGAATATGTTAAGTTTGATATGTTTTGATAAGTATAAGTTTAAGTTTGATTCGAAAATAACTTGAGTATGCAAAACCCTATCCCGGTTCATAGTCTTTTGTTTATTATGTGCTTTGCTCTATATGTATACGTGTGTGGATGTGCATTAGCCCCCTCACTCAGCCGGTGGACTGACCCTCTCCTTTCAACTTCTCAATTTGCAAGTTTTGGTTCGTGCTAGGCGGAGTCATGAGTCGGTCAAGTTCTAGTCCCCTACTGGAGTTACATTTTCATTTGAATTCGGTCACATTTTGTATATGATTCGATTTTGATAATTGAAGTATGTATATGTTATGCATTTGTTAATGAATTATGTATGAATTCTTGATTTGCATATGTTAACGAATTTTGTATGAACTTATGGATTCTTGTTTTATATATTCGGGAAGGACTTCTAGGGATAGTTGAACCCGTTTTGTGGATTAATCTTCTTGGATTTTGTTATATGCTTTCGTCTTCTTATTGGTCTGCGTGCTCTAGTCCTGTCTTAGCTCCGCCTAGCTTAGCGAGTGTGTGTAGGTTCCCGTTCGCTTAGTCTTGGGCTCATGTATGGATTTCTATTTCATATGTGGGTTCGGGATTAGGTGCAGGGGATGTGGTGGCTCGCCGCTAAGGGCGCTAAAAAAAGTGATTGTTGTAATCCCAAGCTTTGTTTTCTTTATTTTTATCCACTTGGAAAATGTTTCAAAACCTCGTACGGGATTATGACTTGCATGTGAGGGTGTTTAATTTTGTACTATTTATGTATTAACCCCCTGTTCTATACCCACCAGTCTCTTAAAGACTGAACCCGACTTTGTTTCAGTTTTCTCTTGCAGGTGTCGGAGGGCTAGGCGGGATTTCGAGTCTGTCGAGTCTTGTGGTTGAGTCGGAGTCACTTCACACGCATTGTAAATTGAATAAGTTATACAAGAATGTATGTATGGTTATGTTTATATTATTATGAATTCGGGACAGGCTTCTAAGGATAGATTGAACTAGTAAATTGTAATTTATGATTTATGTTTGAAATTTTGGGACTAGGTATCTATGCTAGTTGAACCTGTCACTTACTGCTTATACTGTGATTGTCCTTATGTTCTGCTTCCGTACGTGTATTTATTTTGGTGGATTTTCTTAGTTGGTTTTGAAGTTTAGCTCCCGCCTAGCATAGCGAGTGAGTTGTGTCCCTGTTCGCTCTTATTCGGCTCGTGTACGGATTACCCGTTTCATATGCGGGTCGGGTCTGAGTGCGGGGGATGTGGTGTCTCATGCTCGGTCGCTACAGCATCAATGCGTAAATGCGGCGTGTAACATCCCAGATTTCGGGGCCAAGAAGAAATAGTTAAGTAAAGGGTTAAGAAAAATTTTCTTTAGGTCCCTAGTTACTATTCATCCCTAAATGTAGAAATTTTTCGGAATACTTTTACCTATCAAATATTGGGTTCAATTGAATCCTAGTAAAATTTTATGAATTATGGTATCGTTCCCGAACCCTAATTCTCATTATAACTCTCGTAGTAATAGAAATCGGCTAGAAACCCTAGTTTTGCCCTAATTTAGAATTTTCCCTATTCAATATTTTAGTCAAAACGGTCCTTGAATTATTTTATGAATTCTCATACACTTACCGAAACTTAATTCCAACCCCGGCTTATTTTATAAATACTTTCCTTTTTAAAAGTTATTATTTTATTATAAACGTTTGGCTTTCATTTATTAATCAAAATTATACTTAAAACGTTTCTTGAAATTTTCTCTAACCATGATAATTTTCTCGATTTTTAAATTTCATCATAGCTTCGTTTATAGAATTTATCATGATTTTTCATAATCTCTAACGTGTATAACTTTCAAACGAAAGACCTAAACGTCACACATTTATAACCATAACGAAGCTCATTTTACACTCATTCTTTCACTACTTTTACCACTTCAATGTAACAGCCCGAAAACCCACCGTTCGATATTGTCCGCTTTGGATGGGAACCAGACCCCGAAGGGAACCACCCTCACGGTTTTGTTTCTCCCAGGTGGGAACCAGACCCCGAAGGGAACCACCCAGGAAAAGGTCTCTCTGCTTTAGCTCTGTAAACTCCCTCAACCTGCGGGTACGGGAAGCTGGAGGAATATACTTGTTTCTGAACTCCCGTGCAAAGACTTCCCAGGTAATCTCGGTCCCAGCTGCCTCCAAAACGATCTGGGTGCTCTCCCACCAAGAATAGGCCTCGCCCTGAATAAGAGTAAGTGTACAGCGAGCTTTCTCCTGACTGTCACAAGGAATAAGCTGCCAAATCCTTTCTATCTCTTTTAGCCACATCTCTGCCTGTATATCGTCTCCCTTATAGAACTTCGGGGGACGCTGGTTCTGAAACTCTCGTAAAATGGCAGAAATGGGGTTCTCCGGAGGTGCTACTGGTGCTGGAGGTGGTGGAGGAACCCTTTCCTGTAATCTCTGATCAATTAGCCCCACTACCGCATGCATAAAATCCTGGGGCTGTGCCTGAGCAGGCGGAGGAGGGGGTGATCTCTCGCGGCGATGATGTCGGCGATGATGATGCCTGTGCCTCGAGGATCGATCACTGGAATGTCTGTCGTGCTCCATCCTGAAATTAGATCACTAAACATGCGTGGCTTGATCAATAAATGCAAATGTGTGCATAGAATTTCCATAATATCAAGTAGCACATGTTCAAGGAAAGTCAAGTAGTTCAATTGATGCAAAGAAATGAATAAATCAGATAAGTCAACCAAATGCAGACTCCCAAATACCACATAATCCTATGCCGTGCGACCTAGACTGACTGGACACGACTCGAGAACCTCGGTTTTGCAACCGGGCTCCGTTCCCACCTGTAATGCAGAACAAAAGTTTCTGCATAAATTTACGAAATTAGCCCCTCGACCCGACGACTTCTTTGACCCCGAATTGCTATAATATGTGTTAATATGATGTGAAACGACATGTTATCATACCACATTGCATTTTCATGGTCGTCTCGACACATTTCCGTCGTTCGTCACATTTTGGTCATTTTAGTTCATGTCTCATGTTTATACGTCGTATTTGCACAGGACACGAGGGCGTGGACGGGGAGCAAGCTCCTTAGAACACTTCTTTATTATATTTTGCAAGAAAGGTGAGGTTTTGTTTCGGTAAAACGAACCCTATAACCCTTATGTGATAGTTTTCGGCCAAAACGTATTATACTTATAAATGATTTCAAAACCATGAACATTTCAAGCAAGAAATTCATGATTTCAAGCATGTTTGGCGAGTACATGATTGCACGTGGGCCCGAGGGTAATTCTTGAGCCAACCGGGAAAGCAAGGGCTGACGGGTAACTCCTGAATTATCCTCACATTGTTGGGATCACCCCCGAAGCCACTAGGAGATTAGTGGTGGAAGGAGTTCCGTGTCTAGAGGGTCATGTCCTCTACACACACCATGTCGTGGATAGTCGAGCCTTGCAAACTCGCTATCACCCGGAGGAAGAAGGAGACTGGGGATTAATCCGGCATGTCGGGTTATCCTCGGGTTATTGCATGATTTTAAGCATGAAATTGTTTGTGTGAGCACTAAATAAATTGCATGATCACGTATTTATCAAGCAAGCAAGCATGATCACGTATTGTTCACGGTTGGGAGTTCGGTTGGAGATTGCCCTTACTCGCGGGGCCACATGTTCATGACATTGACAAGCATGATTAATTGAACGTGTTAAAATGATTGGTTGTACTCTCGGGCAAAGACTAAGTTCTTGAATTATATATCTATTTTATTCTCAAGTCTTCACCCGAGGCTACAACCTGCATGTGATGTGTGTTATATATATATTATTGCCCCTCACTCAGTCTTCGGTAGACTGATACTTCACTTTTCATGTACCTTTTGAGCGTGGTTGTACTAGGCGGGAATTGGTCGAGTCTTGCATCACCACGGGCCTAGCTTGTACCTTTCATGTATATACTTTTGCCAGATATCATGTCATGCTCACGATTAGTACATTTTGGATACCTGGTTATGTATATTATTAACAGATGATAATGTATTGATAGTTAGAATTGGTATCTATACATATCTATTCAATAAATATGGTACCTATACGTATGATCGATTTACTGCTTCCGCTTTTACATTCATGATTTGAGTAATTATGTTGGGGAGAGTGTCCCGCCTAGTTCGTCGTTTTTATTGTCACCCGTTCGCTGTGGTCTTGGTTTATGTATGAACTGTCCATTTCATACGTGGATCGAGGCTATAGTGTGGGGGATGTGGCGCCTTGGGGTTTAGGGTGCTACATCTACAGGTGGTATGCTTTGTCCCACATCGGATTGGAGGTGGGCTTGAAGCCACTTTATAAAGTGGTGGATCCCCCTCCCCTTGTAGAGGCCTTTTCCTGGGTGGTTCCCTTCGGGGTCTGGTTCCCACCTAGGAGAAACAAAACCGTGAGGGTGGTTCCCTTCGGGGTCTGGTTCCCATCCAAAGCGTACAATATCGAACGGCGGGTTTTCGGGCTGTTACAAATGGTATCAGAGCCGAGGACCCGGATTCGGTGTGCCAGCGAGGACGCTGGGCCCTCTTAAGGGGGGTGGACTGTAATAGCCAAAGGTGCTTTGTCCCACATCGGATTGGAGGTGGGCTTGAAGCCACTTTATAAAGTGGTGGATCCCCCTCCCCTTGTAGAGGCCTTTTCCTGGGTGGTTCCCTTCGGGGTCTGGTTCCCACCTGGGAGAAACAAAAGCGTGAGGGTGGTTCCCTTCGGGGTCTGGTTCCCATCCAAAGCGGACAATATCGAACGGCGGGTTTTCGGGCTGTTACATTCAAGCTCTCGCTTCTCGACTCTTAAATAAATTTTACATTATTTTGTATTTATTTTTATTCATCCATGACATCACCTTCCTAAAATAGAAAGGCTAAGTGTATGATATAAAATCCTCCACATTTCCTACATATCCTCTACATATTTTTTTGTGATTCAAAATTCTCCACATTTCTTTTGATAAAATAGAAATGCCAGGTGTGTGATTTAGAATTTCCCACATTTCCTACATAATTTCCATATATTTTTGTGAATTAGAATACTCCACATTTCTTACATATTTTAGAAATTGCCCTTAAGCCCCCAAGATGATACCTACAAATACCATCTCTAGTTCATTTCCAAGACACACCAAAATCACTCAAACTCTCTCTCATTTTCGATCAGATCTCTCTTCCCTACATAAGGTGTTTTTCTTTTATTATTTCATGCTTTATATGTTGCTCTTAGCATAATATAGTTGTAGCATGCTTAGGATTAATTAAATTATGCTTTAGGAATTTTATTTTATGAAATATATGCCTAAATTGTTAGTTTTATATACAATGTGCCTACATTATGAATTTTATTTAATTAAAAGCATGAATTATGATATGATATAATATGAATATGTGTTTAAATAATTATGAATATCTTGTTTGATTAAATTCATGCCTAGAATAATTTATTTAGAATTAATTTTATGATTAAAGTTACATAAAGTGCTACATTGTAAGTTTAATTTTGTGTTATGAACTTAGAATTTATTAAATATGATCATGAGCTAATAAGAACATATTCATAAGTCTAAGAACATATTCATGATGCTCTTGAACAATTTAAGGTGCACGTGTGATAGTGTGTATGTGTGTGTGTTCGATTTTATGTTATAAAGTGTTTAATTCTTAGAAATTTGAATAGTAAATGTTTTCAATAGTAACTTTGACTTTTTGGTCAACATTATTAATAATAATTTTCAAAATTAATTAAAAATAATTATAAAATAGGTTTTTGAATTTTTAAAGAAAGATTTTATCCGAATTTTTCCAAAAATCGGTAAATTGTAAAATAATTTCAAAACCTAACCTACATTGTCAAATTAAACCCTAAATTTCATTTTAAATCTTACAATTAGGATCATAATGTGATTAATAAATATTGGATTAATTAAAGACTTCCTAAGATCTAATTAATTAATTAAATTCCCTTAAACGTTAAAATTAGGGTTTACCGGGAATTCTCTAACGTGTTACATATTATGAACCTTATGTAATTATTTGATTAGAATAATAAGAACATAGTCCTAAGCCTGTAATAGTTAATACTTTCAGGCAAAATTAGGACCGAGCAATGGAATCCACCTGACTTTGTCTGACTACCGGTATAGGTGAGGGTTAAAATATTTTCAACTGGAATCATGCCTATACTTATGTATCTACATAAAAACTATTTTCAAGCCTACCTATTATTTATGATTAATCATCCTATATACATAATATCATATTACCATATCCCTTTTAAAGGGAAAATACTTTCATGCCAGAATCAACGTTTTATTAGGACATTATATATTAAGTCCACTTTATCAATCGTTGATTCTGGGTTATGCAAGCAAAATATTGTTCTTGATTCATGTTATGGGCCCCGACTGTATCCGTAGTGAGCAATTACCTGGAAGGTATCGGACCAAGGGTATTGTTGGTGCTGCGGACTGCCACCAACTCTTGGTAGTGTTTTAGGTGGAGGTTAGCTACTCCACGCCAAGAGATTAAGGGAATACTACTTCCTGATTCGTGTTCATGGTCTCTAGGGTTTACTCCCCTATTGACACCAAGGAGTAGCGGAGGTATTATCATACTTGGTTTTATTAAAGTACCGGCGCCTTAATCAGCCAGGTACTATTTTACCAAGTTATTTAAGGAGTTACGGAAGGAGAGGCCTAGCTTGCGGGCATTAAAGTTCTTGTTATAAACGGTTCATATTTTTACAAATATTCCAAATTCCCCATATCCCTAGTTTACATATATCATGAATCGTTTATATTTGCTATATCCTATTGCTAATATTTTAGATCAAGATCATCTTTATCATATATATATATATATATATATATATATATATATATATATATATATAAATAATATATATCTATACACTATTATACCCCCTTCACTTAGTCACTTTGACTAACCCTCTAGCCTGCTTTAAAATGCGTGATTTCAGGGATCAATAGAACGACACTAGCAGTATCTTGAAGCTTTAAGGTGTCACAACTTATAGGCCAGGTTGATCCTAAGAGTACACTGTCTTGAGCCTCTCCATATAAGTAAACTATCTCATACTTTGTCCTTGCATGCCATCCTGTTGTACTCTTTTGCGAACTACTTTGATCAATAATGATAATCCTTGTTCGTTATACGTTATCCTCCCCGTTTATTGGCAAAGTTTAAATCTCTTTATCTCCTACTGCACTGTGTAATGCACTCCACTCCTGTATTATCTTGACCGTTCGCCGTTGTATTTCCTGAATGTTGGGTCTAACCACCACTAGGGGAATATTGTGGTGCGGGGGTTGTAGTGATAGGGGAGGCGCTACAACTTGAAGTGGTATCACACCTCTCGAGCCTCATCATTAAATCTCTCTATGAAATCTTGCAAACTCTCTCTTTTCCCTTACTTAATATGAAATAAGTATGTACCGGGCCTTTGAGATCTCGACTTGCTAGCATACAAGAATGTGAACTTCCGACGTAACTGGTCATACGACACAACTGTTCCTATCGACAGGTTAGTAAACCACTCTTGTGCTCATCCAGTTAAGGTTGTAATGAAGATGCGACTATTGATTACCTCAGATTACCCATGGAGTTGCATAATATTTTCAAATGACATAAGGTTTTCCTTGGGATCAGTCATACCATCATACTTGGGTAAGTCTAGAATCTTAAACCCATCTTCTAGAATACTGTGGTGGAAACCTAATCCTATAGGCATTATTGTAGAAGCTACCACTTGTTGTTCGGTACTGTTTTTCTTTTGCCTCAAAAGCCTGATTGCTCTTCTAAAGTCAATACTTGCTCATCTTCTTTCATAGCATCGTAAGGAATCTCTGTGAGGGGAAAAGAGATTTTCCTCTTTGTATATTATCCCCAACATGTGCATCACCTTCGTTTTCCTTTTGTGACATGACATTCTTGGTAACTTTTTTTCTATGGCCATCTTCTTCAATATTTGAGGCGAAACCTAATTGCTGGATGCCCCTCAGACATTGTGACGCCCCGTGTTTTCAAGACTAAGCAGGTATGGCATCACGAGAGGGTTTTATTCTGTATTTCTATGAATTATGTGATTATGCATACTTTAAGTGTCAACGTGTAATTTATTTATGTTATTTGACTTTAGAAGTTAATTAACTCGTTTGGGCTCGAATGTCCAATATTTGCAAATTAGGGACCTAATCATAATTAGGGTGTTTCGGGCCATTCATGGTTGACCTAAGCTCGGGAATTTGGATTCGAATTTCAATCTTACCATTTGGGTTTGTTTCGATGATTCCGACTCGATGGAATTGACCTTCTAATTTTCCAAAGCCAATTGATTGCCCAACCGTTTTAAATTTGATCAGAGTGGACCGCATACCGTTTGAACTGAACCCATCGTGAACCGAACCGATTTCTTAGCCTTAAGTGGACAGAACCCCCACCCTTTCTCCTATTTGCTTCACATCAGTCCTAAGAGAAAGAAAAAAGGAGAAGATTAGCACTATTCATCCCAATCTTTGAGCTCGAGGTCCGACTTCCTCGCTCATTCGATCAACGATCCAAGGTAGGCATTGTATCCCTCTCTTCGAGTGGTTCGATTTCTCCCGATTGAATCTTGCTTTAAGTGCTTGAATCATTGGCTTTATCAAAGATGATGAAAAGTGCTTTATTGCGAAAACTTGCCTTATGCTTGGATTCATGAGTTTATTTTTTGCCTAAGTCGTTAAGTATGTATTTTGGGACTTACGTATGCAATTTTGTATGATTTGAGGTTGAGGTGGTGTTATTACCTTGTTTTTCTCCTCTTTCCACCATTGTTGAAGCTTGGGGACGACGACGTGTCTCCCTAGTGAAGAAAATGGGACACGCCCGTGTCTCAAGCCCGTTTTCACGCCTGTACTCTGACACGCAAGTGTCTCTCTTTTGCCTTGACCCCTGCCTGCACATATGCACTGTTTTGTTCTTCGTTACCTACCTAAACGAACTCCGATTGACCTAAAATTTTAACCACAAGAACCTTTTGAATTCTAGAGTATTCTCTAATTAGAATCACCACAATATCCCTTCTATTTTGTGAGATATAGTCAATCTATTTTGGTGTCGTCACTGCACCGAAAATCTACATTCATCCAACATCGGGCCTACGCTATTTTCAAATCGCTTTGAACCATGATTCGAGCCATATATATTTTGAAAGAACTATTTGTCTAGATTCATACCCAACAAACAAAAATCAATTCCAACTTCTAGAACTCTCAATATTTCCTTTTTCCTATAGCCTGCGGGTTTTGGACATGCATTTTATCAATTCCAAAACTCGTTTTATCGCTTCCCTTTCACTCCCTTAACCGCTTATGTGACTTACATGCATTTTACACATGCTTAGTTGATCATTATCTTGTTAATTGCCCTCCTTGATTTCTGTAAATGATTTCATTGCTAGCTACGTGGAACCTTAATTGTGCATAAGAACACTATCATAACATAGCATATCATTTTATAATTCTCGCACACATGCTATATCATTTCATATCATTCCACGACACCTCATAACATTGTCGTGCATCCTGTTTGGTTTCATATTGAGTCATTTCTCACGAGTACACATTGTGCCTTCTCTTGGACAGTTCGTTTCCAGGGCGGAGACTTCCGAATCGAATAGGAACCCGTATTGCTTATGTTTCTTATCACGTGGTATTCCAGATGAGGGTGTTTTCGTTCTAGTTACGTATCAAACCCTACAACCCTTATGTGATAAGTTTTGGCCAAAAACCTAACGTATATATATATATATATACATTGATTTCAAAGCAAAGTCATCAAGTAAATTCCTATCGATTAAACCTTTTCTCAAGGGATTTGAAATGTATTGTTATTATTATTCTCACGACTTGAATGTTTTGGCGAGATCACACACGATCATGATCACGTACAACACCCCGGAGCGAAGGGCACTACATCCCCCGCACCATAGCCTGACACGTGTAACGAAATGGAAACTCCGCACACGTATAAAACTATGGCGAACGGGAGACAAACAAACTCGCTCCTATGCTAGGCGGTCTAGTCCCTAAATCAGAGTGCACAATCAAAACATATATCACATGCAAATGCACCAGGATTCAAACATATAAATAAACATGCTTAGATTATAAACATATATACAAAATCTAAGCGAGTCAAATTATACAAATAATCTCAAATTTTGAATTTAAGTTCTTATACATGCTTCAAAAGCTCAAAACTACAACAATAACTTAAATAAAATGCATGAGACTCGCTAGATGACCCAAAACTCGAAAGAAGACCACCGCCTAGCACTAACTCTCCAAACGGGTACCTGCAACTCAAAGAACAAAAGGGGAAAATGAAAACAATGAGGAGGGGTCAGTCCTAAAGACGGGTACTTACACACGTACGTATAAGTAAGAGCAGAGCATAACATATTCAAATTAGAAAGTTCATGAACCGGGCCGTGGTTTTTGCATTCTAAAACATTTTAACCCGTGATAATACATATAAATAAAAAGGTTTAAGGCCGAAGGCTAAAATCAACCAATTTTAGAAGTTAGAAGTCCACTCCCATTTCATGAACTAAATTCGGAATCAAAATCAAACTAACTCGGCGAGAACGAGTTTCTAACCAACTTAACTCCTTTCATATTCATAATCAAAACGAAAACATACAAAACTCATAATCAATCCACCTTCTCCGGTTAGGGATGAGGAAGGCCTTCCTCAACCCCATTCTCTCGTCATAAACGTTGAGTCAGGGCATCCTACCCGCTCCCCGATGGGGTTAACCGCCGGTTCTCAAGAGATTACCTCCTCTTCGACCTCCCGAGGTTGGCAAGTCTGTCTACATAATTGGAGTCGTGTTGATGAGAGAGCTCGACGACCCCACGACCAACCCGAGATCATATACCACTTCTCCGGGGCCCAATTCATAAGTTCATAAGTCATAAGATCTGAATTTTCAAAATTTCTGAATTTTACGGACTCATATTTCAAAGGCCAAAGCTCGCTAGTTCAAAAATCACACACACACCAACCCTTTTCAAATCAAACAAACGAAAATATAGATTACATATATATATATATAAAAGCATTTTTCAAATGATTCAAAACAAAAAGGGTCAAATCCTACAAAATACTAATCAAACACGTATTTACATAAATATATATATACGTAAGTCGCATGCAGGCTTAAAATACAGATAGGGTTGTAGGTTGTATTAACTAAAAAAAGAAAATCTCACCTTGTCGACCAAACCAAACGAAATGAAATGAAAGATACCTAAAGGACCACCTCCTCAACAATGGGTCGAACCTAAGAACAAAACAAACAACAAAGGACATACTTAGACTCAATATGAACCAATTAGACGCTCGGAAATTGCATATGGATGCATATGATGCAATGCACTTCACATGCGTTCAAATTTAGACATACTGGAGCAAATATCATACTATCATAGCAACAAAGCCTAAATTAAGTTCATATCATATTATATAAGCTCATAACATATCATATTATAGCATATCAATATCATATATGAGTTTAAGACACATAAGGAAAGCAACGGATACAAAAGGAGCAACAAAAGGTGGCATTTAGGGTAATAGGTTCATACGCGTAGGCAAAGATCGAAATCACGTAAAGGGCACATAAAACAACACATAACATATTAAATGAACATATATTATATCAAATTATATCATACTTCATGCATCTATAGGTTTAAATCACATAAACAAGGCAAAACATGCAAGTAGATATCACACGTACCATTTAAACAGTTATGTATTCAAGTCACGTTCACGCTTAGCAAATAAATCCATAAAATTAAAATGAGCATCAAAACATATTATATAACAACTAATTAACAACTTAAGATCATAATTGGGGTGGGAGAAAACATATAAAATCATAAACACAACAATAACAACACAGGTTCGAGAAAGGAAGCAAAAGATTGCGTGGACGGCTCTGGAACGATCAGCTACGTTGCAGCAGCTTCATGGCGTCCATGGGGGGCTGAACGGCCGTTTAGCCCCTCCCTTTATCTTCCTTGAATGACCGTTCAAAGTCCCAGATACTGCTGCCAAAGCCTGAATGGTCGTTCAGTCACAGCAGCAGTTTCAGGCGAACGGGCATCTACTCCTGCACAGCAGCTGTTCCTCTTCGTTGTTGCAGCTGAAACCTGGGGGAAAACATGGCTAAAACAGGGCAACCACATAGAGCAACATATATACTTCATAACCATGTAATAATACACGAGATTGAGCACATAAATCCATCCATTCAATCACCAAAACATGACAGCAGCTAGGCATGGAAGAGCAGATTATATTTTCAGTTTTCATGCCCAAAAACTCAAGGTTTTCTTCAAAGTCTTTAATGGTATTTCGTTCATAACACACTTATCATGAAGTATGAATCAAGAATTGAGGTAAAGAAGTTCAAATAATCAACAACCATGCATCAAATCAGCCACAAACTCAAGCTAAGGCAAGGAAGCAAGAATTCATCTCTAACCCTTCCTATTCATGCAAGCATCCAATCTGAAATTAAATCTGAATTAAAATATGAATTTCATGGATCAAATGCATCGTAGAATGATGAGTAATTTGAAAATATACTTACCTTCAATAGTTGATGAAGTATGGAAGAGATTAAGCTTCAAAAATCACAAGGCATGAAAAGGGCTCTTCTTCCTCCTTTCTCCTCTCTGGGCTGTGATCTCAGAATGGAAAGTGGTGGCTGCAGAATGGGTTCGCGCGATTGTTGACAAGTTTGATGGAAACCACAGTGCGCGTTTTTTTACTATCCTTTGGGCAATACGGTGGAATCGAAATAGAAAATTGATGGAGAATTCAATGTTGGACCCTGGTGAGTTGGTTTCTTTTGCTGTTAATTTTTGCGAGTCTTTCGTTGTTGATATTGGCACTCTTCGATCAGTGGCACAACTAAATGATGCATCTTCATGGTGTAAACCCCCCCCCCCCCCCACGGTACTATTAAGGTTAATTTTGATGGGGCGTTATTTTCTTCATCACATGAAGTTGGGATCGGAGTTGTTGCACGAAATGAACAAGGGTCTGTGGTAGCTTGGGTCTCGTCTCGTTTTGCTATGCACGCTTCTGCTGAGCAAGCCGAGGCACTAGCAGCTTGGGAAGCTGCAAAACTCATTCAACAACATTCATGGCAAGTCGTGGTGGTTGAAGGTGATTGTTTGTCTTTAATTTCAAAGCTTCAAGAGACTGCTCAAGATCTGTCTGATATTGGTGCTATTATTGCGGATATTAAGGAAATCCTTAGCCATGTTCCTAAATTGTCTTTCTCTCATGTTAGGCGTCAAGGAAATTCTGTTGCCCACCTTTTGGCAAAAAATTCGAAGAATGGTTATGATGGGGGTACTGTCCCTCCTGACCTTGTGGTTGCTTCTCTTGTAGCAGACTTGAATTTTGGTTGATTGGTTATAAATTGTTGCTTTATTTTCAAAAAAAAAAATAATAATAATAATAATAATAATAATAAAACAATTGGGAGTCGTGGGGACTTTCCAAGACTCCATAATATAATAATGAAAAAATATTGGAGTTATTGGAAGCTCTCCACGATTCCGATTAATATATTAAAAAAAATAGAACTCACGAAAAATTTACACTTCGTCGCATAAAATATATAAAAAAATTAATGGAATCATGGAAGCTTCCCACGACTAATTGTAAAACAAAAGCAGTGGTATTTTATGTATATGGAATAAAAAAGATATTATTTTTGAAAATTCTTCTCGACTTCAAATATCTAGTTTGTAAACACAGTAATGTAGATACAGCTTAGTAAACATGGACATGCAATTCCTCAAAGGGAAACAAAACCCCATAATTACACCAGACATTTTGTCAAGCTCTCTGCAGTCCTGCTCCTGCAATTGCCCTCCAGCTCTAAAGCATCTCTCAATAATTTATCGACATTGATGCATGCTAAGTCCCACGCACTCATATTTCAAACTAATTCCAAATCAACTGAAACAACAGCAATGGCACTCACCACTCCCCTCCTCCCTCTACTCTTCTTCCTCCTCCCCCTCACCCCTCTCCTCCACGTTTCCGCCGTCGGCATAAACTACGGCACCGTCGGAAACAATCTCCCGCCGCCCAAACGGGTGGCGCAGCTCCTCCAGTCCACCCTCATTGACAAAGTCAAAATCTACGACACCAACCCCGAAATCCTCGAATCCTTCTCAAACACAGCCATTGACCTCATAGTCGCCGTGGAAAACTCCCAAGTCGCCAACTTGAGCTCCAGCTCCGCCGCCGCCGACGAGTGGTTCACCGCCCGCGTCGCCCCCTTCATTCCGGCCACCTCCATTGTCGCCATTGCCGTCGGCAATGAATACTTAACCGCCGATTCGGACAAACTCGACCAAAACGATTTATTCAAAGCAATGCAGAATCTGCACTCTGTTCTCCTCACACGCGGCTTGGACCGCAAAATCAAGATCACCACACCCCACAGCATGGCGGTTCTCGCCTCCTCTTTCCCGCCGTCCGCCGCCACTTTCGCCGACATGCTCCTCCCCACAATGACCGCCATTGTCGGATTCTTGGCTGATACAGGGGCCCCCTTCATGGTGAATGCTTACCCTTATTTCGCCTATCGCGATAACCCCAAAACAATCGATTTAGAATATGCATTACTGGGAAACGCAACTGGGGTGGATGATCCCAAGGGGTATAAGTACACCAACATGCTCGACGCCATGATGGACGCCGTTAGATCCGCCATCGGATCGCTCGGGTTCTGGAACCGTTCAATCAAAATCATCGTGTCCGAGTCGGGGTGGCCGTCAAAGGGGGAGTCCGGAGAAACCGCAGCAACCCTAGAAAATGCAAAGACCTACAACACGAGATTGATCGAACGGGCTCAGTCGAATAAAGGGACTCCCATGAAACCCAAGGAGAAAGTAGAGATCTTCGTGTTTGCTCTGTTCAATGAGAACAAGAAACAGGGCGGTGCGAGTGAGAGGAACTTCGGGATCTTCAACGCCGATGGTTCGAAGGTTTACGACGTGGATTTGAGCTGCCAGTTCTGCTCCGGCGGCGGCGATAAGCTGGAGTTTGGGGAGAAATCATCTGGTTTGGCGATGAACAGGGGTCCTTCAGTGTGGTGTGTGGCGAAACCGCATGCGGATGAGAAGGTGATTCAGGCGGTGCTGGATTTCTGCTGTGGAGGTGGTGGAGTTGATTGCAGGGAGATTTATGAGAATGGGGATTGTTATGTACCTGATAAGATCCATGCACATGCATCGTATGCCATGAATGCCTATTATCAGATGCATGGGAGGAATTACTGGAATTGTGACTTTAAAGGGACTGGACTTGTTACCTTCAGTGACCCAAGTAAGTTCTGTTTCTTCATTTCTTGAATCATCATCAAGAATTCACAAGTTTTTCACTTAATTTGTTCATAGTTTGTGAAGTTTATTTTTTGGGTTTGAGATGGCATTTATTATGGGTTCGAGTATGATGGGGAGACTAATTAAGCCTGTAAAACTCTCATTCGCGATGATTGTTATATTTTCGGCAATGTGAACACTTAACTTTTGATTAAGTTAATACAGAATCAACTTCATATGTCTGTGAGGTTTGATCTTTTGTTTATGTTTGATTCAGGTTATGGAAAATGCAGATATGCGCAGCAGTAACATCTGTGACAGGATTGGAGAATCATCATTTTTAGCTTTCATTTATCTCTGCAAGTTGATGTTTGAAAGCTGAATGTATTGAACCATTAATGTATTTCTTGTTGAAGCACTATGACTGTTTTTTGTGAAGCAGAAGCACTCTAATTGTTAGTTGAAGATATTTGGAGTAATTTGGAGTATTGGCGTTAGTCAAAAAAGTGGAAGCTTTTGTCATAGCCTCATAGGGATGTGAGATAAAGTGATTTGTCCACCCGCAATTTGAGGCTTTTCGAGTTTGAAAAATGTGGTTTCTCTTTATTGAGACTCGAATTACAGTACTACACTGTCTCCTCCTGCCATTATAGGGTTTCTAATTCGTCCATTCTCCAAGAAAAGAATTGCAACCTAAATGACATTTTCTGTTTGGATTGTTAAACTCGTAGGTGAAAACGCTAATTGGTTATGATTTTTAATGTATTAAAACACCAAGGCCTTTCAAAAAAAAGGACAAAACACCAAGAAACGACCTAAGCTAAAAGATCATGTCATATTTCTACCGTGCCAAACTTATGCATGTGTATTCACTTGTTGAGTGTATAGCAGGTGTGCTCATTGTTTACCACATCTCCTACTTTATCTATCCACACAAGTCAAGTATATTGACGACCTCTTTTTATTTCAACCGCCTATCAATATACTTCACATGTGTATATGAAAAAAGCATGAGATGAAATAGAAATAATAACAGAAAATCCGAACCGGTGTGTGCAACTTCAACTTCAGTGCATACTAAATTTTCTATCTCGTTTTTGTATTTTATGGCTACAAATGAAACAACAATTTTGCTCCATCCATATTACCAGAAGCATTTCCCAAAATTATGGCTAAAAAACCGTTAAAGGTCAAAAGAATATTTCTGTCTCTTTTTGAATTCTCTCCCTCATGCATGATCTTATCCCCAAACAAAAATTAAAAGTCCCATACATGATTAGCCTTTTTCACAAAATTAGGTGACATACTTGCCATAATTTAGACATGCGAGAGAGAAACTGAAAACAGTTAACAATATAAATTCTTTTTCCACTATTCCCACTTGATTAACGAACTAGGTTTGTGTTGTGGCAAGGAAAAAGGTATCTTAGCCACTTGAGATGTTCAAAAGCCAAGTTAACGATGTCTACAGAAATAACTTGATGCTGTGATTTCCTAATTGCTTAAAGAATTGTTTCCAGGACTTTTATGAGAACAAAACCTGGTGATTCAGAAAAAAGAAAGTATCCAGTTCAGTTTAAGAAATAGGGAAACAGCAAGAGGATGCCCTAAAAGAACAAGATTCATTAATACAGCAGGTAGTCACCAATTATCTCCGGCGAAAACTTTATAATCAAATGATTCAAATGTAAATTGCAGACATAGGAACTGCCCATCAGTTTCGTTGCAGAATAATGAATCCCCAACAACACAGAAGAACAGCTGGGACCAAAAGGTTGATGAAAGACACAGGAAAGAAAAGTTGTCATCAATCAATCTCGTTAAGCATACAACAATTTCTGTACAATCATGAGCATCGTATATAACTAAACGAAAAAGTATAAGCTTTTGCAAAATAATATTTTTGAGGGTATGAAAGAGGTTAGAATGAAATCTTGATGAATACCAATATGTGCAACACTAAGATATAGAACACAAAAGCCGACCTGAGCAGCATCATCTTCTGCAAACTCTCAATTCGACCGGCCATATGAAGGGGAAGCTTATGGGGAGATAAAGCATCATCATAAGAGCTGCTTCTTCCAAACCTATTCCTAGCAGCAGCATTGGCATCTAAACTGCTGCTTTCTATTCTTCTCCAAAGCCCATTTAACTTTTCCAGCTCCATCTCCTTCAGATGGATTTCACCAATCAGACCTTCTGCCTGACTCTAAAACCAAAAATTGAGAACAAATTATAGCTGCAAAAAATTATATAGAAATGGAATAAAATTGAATAATAGGCGTCGTAATAAATCTAACCTGTTTTGCTGCAAGTTGTTCAATTAAGCTGTGAAGCTGTTTATCCAATATTTTCTCTCGCTGAGCTGCAAGGAAGTAAGTTGGTTGATGAATAATAAGAAAACTTGCTGCCAATTCTTTAAAGGTTGAGGCAGATATCTATTCATTTAAAAACACACTCCACCGACAGAACGCCACAAATTTTTCTTTAAACTTGATTTTTTGCACATTTCTTTCTTTGCTGAAATCTTAACTTCCTGATGGTGTTTTAGCCCATGGGTGACGACAAAAGGAAAATATTCACATCAAAACTATAGTTTAAACACATAAAATCTGCATTAACAGGGAATTTTTGGTTGAGCAATCTCATTGCTACTTTTACAGACAGCAGAAGGGAGGTAAGAAGTTTCCGCTATTGAAAAATACTAACAGCAGTACATGCCAGGTAAAAAATAACTGTTAGACCAAGGTACTTTAAGCAGTTTTAGAAAATATTATTAGGCGTCTACCCAAATAGTTTCTCAAAGATTTGCATCTATGATGTCTTAATGATTTCTCAACTGTGAATTCACTTGCCCAAATCTGTGTATAGAGATGCTACTTTCTTTTGCTCAAAATAGAGGTGCGATATGTGATTAATTACTTACAAAACCAACAGCTGGCTATCTGAAGTTACAGATTCATTAACCAAGAATATTCACCAGTATGAAACTTTTCTTAACCAACCACAAATTGCTCTAGCCTCTTTTCCATCCACTTCTAATTCCAAATTAATGCCAAGTCATTCCTTATCACACATAATGCAAATTTATGCCTAAATAGCCATATAATCAGTATAATTAAAAGATATCACCTAAAGATAGAGCTTAACATTGTATCAAAATACTTTTAACAAATTTGGCACAATAACTAATTTATTAGATTAGGCACCTGGAGTCGGTTGCTTCGATGCATTATCTTGGGCCTGTTGCCACTTTTTCTCCAACTCTTGAACAGTCTCTTCCAATGAAGCCTATGAAAGAACTAAACTTTCAGCATTTTAAATAAATTATTAACAGAAGCACAGAGCACAGCACTTATTCTCAACGAGCAACACACCAGTTCCTTTTTCTTGTTCTCTAACTTTTCCATTAATGCAGATATTGGAGCTTCTGCCTCTTCTTTGGCTTCAATTGCTGACTTGGATTCAGTAAGCATTTCATTTGATTCTCCTGAATGGCTGGCAATGGGTTTTGCTCTTTGCAACTCAGCTTTCAGGTCCTGCTCAATCAATTCCATTTCCTGCAGAACACGCCTATAAAGCTATTTGCTTATCATGTCTACAAATTGCTCTAAAGAAATTTTTTTATCACATTGGCAATGGAAAGGGATAAAAATCTACCAAGTTTAGGAAATAAAATTCCGACCTTCAACTTACTTCGAAGCAAATCTGCTTCCTGCAACTTCTCCTGAATTTTAATTTCACAACTAGATATAGCATTTTGATACTCTGCATTTTCTTCCTGTAACCTAGCTCCCCTCTGCTCTGCCTGTAACGAGTTACCAGTAAAAATCAGCTCTAATAATTCCAATTTTAAATTGCAGCAAGCTTTCTCATCGGTCATCAAAACACGCGAGGGAAACAACTCCATTTCCACAATCAAACATTGCAAGATCACAAGAGATTCCAACAGAAATACAGAACGAACAAAAAATCAAAAAGGCTTACACAAAACCACAGCAATTACATCTTAAGCGAATAAAACGGAGTACCTCCTTTTTGGTAGCGGAGTGAGCGTTGAGTTGAAGGGCAAGAGCGTTGTTGGAGGCGAGGGAATGAGCGTGGAGGTGCGGAAGTCGTTGCGAAATGTCGGGCGGAGGCAATCGCAGACGCAGATCTTGGATCGAACGGTTAAGAGAAGATGATTTGCTGTCGAGCTCTTGAACGTAGGCGAGCTGTTCGGGAGTGAAGATGAGAGGGATGGAATCGGGATCCGTTTCTTCATCGCTCCTCCCACCGCCGCCGCGTCCGACGACGTCCGCCGCCCATGCTAGAAGACCGGCCATCTATATTCTGCGCTTTCAGAAGCTCCCGATTTCCTTCTAGTATAACTAATTCTTTAAGCTTCTCCCGGAAATCTTATTGTGGTTTTCACTTTTCCCCTAAAATTTTATGAAAGCTAAAATGTATACCATTAGAACGACGAATATACAGTGTAGACTGTAGACTGTATAATTTGCACATAACATAAAAAATAATAAAAGAAAAAAACACCAGGGACAAATTAGTAATTGCAACAATGGAGGTTTTTGAAGAAGCATAACTTAACAAGCCAAACGTAAAGTTTAACAATTCGACACTGCTAGCTTAATTAAAAGTTCTAATTTGAATTACAGTATAACCTCGATAAATTAATAACCTCGTTAAAATAATAATTTTTTTCGGTTTCGAGTCGGGATCAATGTGGTAAATTAATAATTCGCTAAATTTATAAGATAATACAAAAAAAAAAAAAAGTCATATAGGTCCCACTTGATATATAAATTAATAATTCATCTGTATCAAAATATTTCATACATAATATATAAGTAAACTAAACAGGTTTCTGAAAATATGAATCTAATGTTGAAATCAATATCACCTTGAATCTCATCTCTAACCCTTCTTATTGCATTAAGAATATCACGTGATTTATACTCACACAGTTCTCTACGCATACCATCAGTCATGGTTGATTTTTTAACACCTTTGAGATGAGAAGCCATTTTTTTTGTTTTTTGATTTGAAGACTTGCATAATACATCTATTTATATAGTAACTTAGTTAATGTATGTACGTGTAACTACATTAATAATTTAGTGGATTTATACATTTTAATGAATGTAGGTACATGTAACTACATTAATAACTAAGTAGATTTATATATTTTATTAAGATATACATAGAATATTGAAAATGTATCAGTAAAAATACATGAATTTGGTTAAGTATGCATAATTATTGTCAATGTACAAATTAGTTTTCACGTACACCTAGGTACATTCATAATATGGACAAAAAAAGTATATAATTTATAAATTATTAATTATTAATTTATACGATTAATTAATATCTAGCTAAATTAATAAAATTTGACGGTCCCAGGTTATACTGTAATAGGAACACGCTTTACATCCAAGTGATACACCGGACTCGATTCCCTATGATAAGTAAAGATTTAAAAAAAAAAAAAAAATCCCCTGCTAATCAAACTAAATTCCTGGAGGTAGAGTTCGAACTTGTAACGGGTCCATCATTCAAAGATTTGTGTTGAAAGTAATTTGAAAAAATGAGCAAATGTGAGTTCGGGACCAACCTGAAATAAGATGGGATTAGACCTACAATTGATTCTTTGATTGATCAGTGTCTCGTGTAGGGGTTGAGTGAATGAGGTTGAGATAGAAGAGCCGGGGCCAGCTGCAAGCGGGGGGCCCTAAATTTTTATTTTTTTTTTTAATTTATACATATTTTTTGAAATTTTTATATTTTCGTCCCCCAATTAAAATTTCGTCCCCTTAATTTTGTATATTTTAATTTTCAAACCCCCCGCCCCCACCCTCCCATCTTAAATTCTGGTTCCGTCTATGAAAAGAGCAATTAACGTGCTTAATTGTCTAAACAACTATTACTCGCGGAGTGGTGGCGGACACCGTATGAAGTGCATTTACCAAGCTCGACGAGGCTCAAGCTACCATTCGGGTGAAAACTGAAAACTTCGACAGGTTTGCTCGAGCTCAACTTGGATGGCGGGCGCAATGGACCTAATTTGAGCGTTAAGTGGCTTGGGTCGACTAGGGGGTTGAATGCAGCGATGGAGGGACGGCAACGAGGTGGCCATGTGGCATAATAAATTGTTGACAAGTGGCCCATTGGGACCGTGAAATGTCAATACTAATGATAATGCTCTTATAGAGATGATAAACTGATAAAGCAAACATTGATACCAACACAACATCACACTGTGAATCAATTAGTTTTCATACTCACAAGCTGCATTGGAGTGACTAGTGAGGAAAGGCATATCAAACGAGGCCCTAAAAGAAGTTTACAAAATTGTCCACCATGAAAAGGCCCGTTCGGAAGCCCACAAGGTATAAGGGATAATGCCATTTAAAATTCTAAAATTGATGGGAATTTTTGAAGGGAAAAAGTGTAAAACTGAGTAACCTTTAGGTGAAGTTTGCAAACTCGAGAAAAAAGAAATACTTAATGGTTTTAGAAGACTGATTTTAGAAGTGTTTGGACGACTGATTTTTAATTTTAATTTCTAATTTTAAAATTATTTTCATAAATAAATAATCGTATAATTTGATTAAGGAATTTCTTAACTCTTTGTTTTCTCTATCTTTTTTATTTTCTTTTGATGTTTTTATTCCAAACACTTCTCACGTTTATTACTTCAAAATTTTAAAAATTTATAATCTTACTGTTCTAAAAACCCACAAGTTACTTTTGCAAACGCCTACCTGTAGTACATCAAAATATGTAATGACTCAGGCTTCATGAAATTAGTAACTCATTGATGATAGTCTAAATTATAAATTGACGCTCTTATCCCGGCTGAAGTGATGAAATTTAGAACAAAGGAAAAACTGAAAAAGACATTGATATAATATCCCAATCAAGCTAATTCTGAATAGTGCTCACATAAAAACACAAGATATTATTCTATTATTAGTATAATGTTTATTGTTTCCTAAGATTAGAAATAGAGACCCCACAATCACTTTGTTATCCTTGAGCTTTACAATCCCAAAATCGCAAGCAATTTAGATACCTTGGGACAGTTTGCATCCCTAACCAATTGACGTATATTAATCAGGCCTTCCATAAGGCAGAAAATTCAACCAACTTAATCAAATTTCCTACACAAAGCATCATATGTTTCGACATTTGTCTTGCTCCCAAGTTAAGACATCGCCCTAACTTATCTTCCAATCGTCTTCTCTTTTGTCCAAATCTTCTCAAGTTCCAGTGAACAAGGCCATCTCTCACCGCAACTTTCAAGTGGACAACAAGTTATTGTAAGTTCCACATGTTCTACTCGTATAACTAGTCATTTGCTAATAAATATTTTGAACCACGGTTTATTTCAGAATAATTATAGTCCGAACTTCGTCAGGTTAAAAGTGTAACCGGAACGAATATTTTGTATTTGTATGTAATTTGTGAAAAATTTTAGAAGAGTGATTAATAAAATAATAAACCTAATATATTTATTATTATAATTGGGTGGATTCAACTACCGGATTTGAGTTTAAATAATTCATTATTTTGTTAAAATTTTGTATGATTTATTTAGGCGTGAATCAATCACCTCAAAATGGGATTTTACACCTATTTCTTATTTTTAAGAGTGCTTGATTTGTTATGTTAGACAGTGTTAATACTCTAGAATTTTCATGGATGATATAGAAAATTATCATGAAATCTTTATAGTGTTTTTTTTTTTTCCTGTCATATTATTCAAAATTTTCAGCCTTTTGAACCTATGTTGAATAAATTTTGTAAGTTAACTCTTAATCATTCAATTACTATCCACGCCACCTATTTATAAAAGATTTTCATGAAAATTTTAAGATTTTAAGTGCAGTTAATTTTGGATATACATTAAAGGATATCAAATATTATCTTATTGGACAAAATCATTTCAATGAAAAGAGCACAAGCAACAAAAACTATTATTTCAATGTCTCTATAGTCATTTTGTAATAGAAAATTTCTTGGATAATATATATCTTGTAATTTTTTTAACTATTATGAGATTATAACTCTAAATTAGACCTTTAGGCATCATGCCCAAATCCCAATATATATGTTCAAAATCTCCATATTACAATATTTTTGGGCACATTATGACACAATATATATTTTTCTATTAATAAGTTCATTCATTTAATGAAAATATATTTTGTAGGTTCTTTATATCCATACCTGAAGTTGCATAATTACAAGTCATACCCGCTTAAATAAAAATATTATAAATTCTCCCTTATGAGTAATTAAAAATTTGCAAATAATCTCTCCTCTATTATTATTATTATTTTTTTTTTGAGTTTAGGTCAATTAATGGACAAATTAACCTTTATAATCTTAATTTATAATTTTTAAAAGTAAAATTTTTAAAATTAATTGAATGTTTTACAAATATTCTTTTTACTTTTTATAATTTTTTGAGAAACATTAAATTGTGGGTAAAATGATCAATTACTCATAAAATCAACTAAACTATCATGATGAGATGAAACAACTCCTAATTTTCAATGGTAAAATTTGTAATATTTTTATGTAAATAGGTAAGAGTCGTAATTATGTAATTTTATGGGGCGCAGATGTAAAAATCCTTACTTTGTAATTAATAATAGTAACTGAATTTGACTCATTCTTCCGATTTCTGTTGATCATTGCCGTGCCGACAGGTACGCGCTTTTGACGTAATTACGTGTCTGGTTCCCGAAACTTAAGCGCAATTGACAATTCGCCCCATAAATTTCCATAATCTCTTCATTTTGAACCAATGTTGAAGAAAGTAAGACGAAGAGTCAAAACCATCATCACCAAACCTTTCAAGAAAAAACCCAGACCACGGCCGCCGCCGAGCCCCTCCCCTTCGCCGCCCTCCTCCCCCGCCATGTCGCCGCCGCCACCCGCCGAGAGACACCACTCACGGCCCTTCCTCTTCCCCCAAACCCACTCCGCCGTCCTCCCCGATCCTTCCCCATTATTCTCCCCTCACCTCCTCTCGAATCCTCTCCCGACGAACTCATTTTTCCAGAACTTCGTCCTCAAAAACGGCGATCAGCCCGAGTATTTCCATCCATATCACGTCAGATCATTGCAGTCCTCGCTTACGGTTTGTTTCCCTGCTCAATTCAAAAATCCCGCCTTCATTTACCAGGTTTTCGTGGCTGATCTCACGATTTCCACGTTGAACAACCCTAATCCGAATGCGACGCACCTCATTTCTTCGTATAGTGATCTCAGCGTCACTCTGGATTTGCCCTCGAGCAATCTCAGATTCTTCCTCGTTCGAGGGAGTCCCTTTTTGACGTGCAGCGTGATGAGCAGTGTTGCGCTCTCGATTTCGACTATTCACGCCGTGATCGAGTTGACTCCAAACAGTTCCTCCACGAAATACACGATTAAGCTCAATAACAATCAGACTTGGCTGCTTTACGCTTCTTCGCCTATAAATTTGAGCCATGACATCAATACGATCACTTCTGGTGTGTTTTCCGGTGTGATTAGGCTTGCTGTGTTGCCTGAGGGTGACCCGCGATTTGAAGCCGTGCTCGATCGATTCAGTTCGTGTTACCCCGTAAATGGTGATGCTGTTTTCACAAAGCCCTTCTGTTTGGAGTATAGATGGGAGAAGAGAGGTTGGGGAGATTTGTTAATGCTTGCTCATCCCCTCCATTTCAAGCTTCTCTCTGATACTGTCAGCTCTGTTTCCATTCTGGAGGATTTTAAGTACAATAGTATTGATGGTGAGCTTGTGGGTGTTGTTGGTGATTCTTGGGTTTTGAAAAGTGATCCTGTTTCCGTAACTTGGCATTCAATTAAAGGGGTTCATGAGGAATCCTATTCTGAGATAGTTCAAGCACTTATCAAAGATGTTGAGGGACTGGATTCCGCTGCAATATCGACATCATCGTCTTACTTCTATGGGAAACTGATTGCTAGAGCTGCAAGACTAGCATTAATAGCCGAAGAAGTATCTTACCTTGATGTACTTCCAGCTATTAGGAAATTCTTGCACGAAACAATCGAGCCTTGGTTACTGGGAACTTTTGGCACAAACGGTTTCTTGTATGACCCAAAATGGGGCGGACTTGTTACCAAACAAGGATCATTAGATTCTGGTGCTGATTTTGGTTTTGGAGTTTATAATGATCATCACTATCACCTCGGCTACTTTGTATATGGAATTGCAGTTCTTGCTAAAATTGATGCAGCTTGGGGGAGAAAGTTCAGGCCACAAGCTTACTCTTTGATGGCTGATTTCATGAACTTGAGTAAAAGGGCAGACTCAAGTTACACCCGTTTGAGGTGTTTTGATTTGTGGAAACTACATTCTTGGGCAGGGGGATTGACTGAGTTTGCTGATGGGCGTAATCAGGAGAGCACAAGTGAGGCAGTAAATGCATACTACTCAGCGGCTTTAATGGGATTGGCTTATGGCGACAGCCATCTTGTTTCTATTGGATCGACTATATTAGCTTTCGAGATTCAAGCAGCTCAAACATGGTGGCATATTAGAGAAGAGGATAACTTGTATCCTCAAGAGTTCACAAAAGAAAACAGAGTCGTCGGAGTTTTGTGGGCTAATAAAAGGGATAGTGGTCTTTGGTTTGCTCCTGCTGATTGGAAGGAGTGTCGGCTGGGGATTCAGTTGTTGCCTATATTGCCGATAAGTGAAGCTCTGTTTTCCAACGTGGGATTCGTGAAAGAGCTTGTGACCTGGACTTTCCCTGCATTGGCTAGGGAAGGAGTCGGAGAAGGCTGGAAGGGCTTTGTGTATGCATTGCAGGGGATTTATGATAAACTAGGGGCGATTGATAATATCAGAAAGCTAAATGGGTACGACGATGGCAATACGTTGACAAATCTTTTGTGGTGGATCCATAGCAGGGAAGATGATCACGAAGCGGGGTTTGATAAAGGAGGCAAGTTTTGCTGGTATCGCCATTATAGTCATTGAATATGGAATAAGAGGATCGAATACAATAATGGATGACATTCAGTCTTCACAGATCAGAAACATCCCAAATGCCACAAAACGTTTATCTTTTCACTGTATATGATACTTATTTGAGGTTTTCTCTTGTATTACTTCCATATTTATATATCTGGTACTACACTGAACTTCATGAATTATATACGATCTTGGATTATATGTCTTCTCTTGTTTATGCAATATCAATGGTCTCACCTTTTTAGGGAAGTTGTTGTGTACTTGAGCCTATTTTCTATCAATGGACAAACGTATTTTTAGGATCAAGAAATGGTTCAGTACTTTCAGTTGTGGACTGTGGTGTAAATTTCCTGTATTGATAGTTATGGCAAAAGGCAGAAAAACGTTTACGTAATTACACAAACTTCTTTGGAAATTTTACAAAAATTACGGAAGTTTTCCATGTCAAAGAATGTAAATCATATGTATGTTATTAGATATTGTTCCACATCTCCATCATTTTACGATATTTTGTTCTCGATACTTCGTAATCAATGCTTAAATTTAAATTCATGGCTATAAGAATACACTTTAAAGTAGAAATCTTAGTCGAAATTTGTATAATTGAATCAAACCCGAAGAAAATTATCCTTTTATCGTATATGTATGTATTCATAAACCAAGTGGGATTGTGTACAACAAGGATAGGCAAAAATTACTTGGAATTAATGTCGTTTTCCCCTGTCGTTGCTTTGTTAGTTGTCTTGATTCTTTAGTTTAGATGTCATTGTTCTTTAATACAGTCACTCCAATCGATGTGTAAATGTACTGGCACCATCATTTGATACGACCCTTTTCAACAACCAGATAATAATATAGTCATAATTGGCTGATCCCCTAACTCCTAAGTTCATGCAACCATAAAAAGCAAACATGACATAAATGTACTACGAACTACAAACAGAATCGCATACCAATTTTTGTCGTGAGAGACGTACCAAACTCGTCTCTCCTCATATTTTCACAAATTGAAACTCTTGGTATGATATTCCGAAGCCCCATACATTTGATTTATATTTTAAGTTATATAACTACTAAATCATGTTACATGCCTGCATGTTCTGTTTATGTCTAAGACGTTTGCCCGTTTACCATGTCAATTTGATTTATGTAATAAGTATTACCTTGAAGATGAAGGAAGGAAAAATTGAGGCTAAAGTGATCATATTTAGATTCTGGGACAGAATCTCAACTTGCAAGCCAAACCATTAAGAATTATATATATATTTTTTGTTCTAATTAAGAATTATATGTGAATTAGAGAGGCTTTCTCTTTAATTCCAAAGGTTTCTTTTGCAAGTGTGATAGCAAATGATGCTAATTTGTTTGATCTCTCAAAGTTTCCAAAGGTTTCTTTTGCAAGTGTGATAGCAAATGATGCTAATTTGTTTGATCTCTCAGAGTTTCCCGCCACCCAATACGTAGTTTTTTACATCCATAAGGTTAGAACCCGAGACCTTACTTAAGTGAACTCAAGCCCCTATCCACTTGAGTCAACTGCCCGTTGGTAGCAAATGATGCCAATTGCCATACATGTTTTGTTAGAAAATTTGTCTTTATTTTAAAATTTTGGTTACATTTCAACTATTATTGTTGCGTTCATAGGTAAATACTCCTCTTTCTTGAAGCCACCAATAAAATAAAATAAAGGATTAAGCCCGTTTTCTTCAAGTCAACGCTTCAAAGAGATTAATTTAGAGATATTAGATCAATTGCTTAAATCATCATATCTCGAGAACCGTATTATAGAGTCTCGAGATGTATTTATAGAGTTTTGAGACTTAGAGTTTACCCTAATTCAATTATACAAGTTCTTTTTCTTATTATAGTTTGAGATATTCTATGCTAGCTTTTCAATGAGTTAATAAGTTGAACTCACCTGATAGCCTATATCATGTTGAGATGATCCTTCGAGCTCCCCTGGTTACGATAATCGCCTATATCAGATTGAGATAATCTGTCGAGCTCCCTTGGTGACAATAATCAGATATATTCGTGTATTCAAAATTCATTTATTCGTCTTATACTTAATAGTCCGGTGATTTGGATATCTAATTTTATCCACATATTTGGGCTGAACCTTAAATTAGATGGAGATACACCATCAATTATAATATTGAATATTTTGATCGAGTAATAGAGAGTTTTCTTCAAATAAAAAGAGTTGTATCATGAAACCAAGTAATCAAATGTCGTTTCAATGAAAATGAGGGGTGCTAATGTTTACGTAAAAGTAGACCTTCAAATATCCCTATGGGTCCCCCCTTTAGCAATTTAAGTCCCCAAACGAAAAAGTAATGAATAATTGTTCACGCGTTCCCTCAATCCCGGGAGACACAAATAGTCGTTAACATCATTTACTCCACAGTTAACGTACGTAAACTCTCGATCTGTAAAAGGAAATGGTAATTAAAGGATGATTAAGCGAATTTAATCCAAGAACAGTGTATTAAACCTCTCATAGAAAACTCATAAAATAAATCATAAGGAAAATGGCAATGATTGGATGGTGGAGTGAGAGGACCAGAGAGCGAACATGGCGTTCATGATGTTTGCTTTTGACTTTGCTTCGTGATAACGTTCTCACTTCAATTCTATAATCCCAATTCCCACGTTCTCTTTCACATTCTGAAAAGTTTCCCATTAGTTCTTGGTGCATAAAATTCTCTCTCTCTCTCTAAAAAGATATTCTTTTTTGTTTTCTTGATTATAACAGCTAAGTTGGGTAGTGCCGTAGTGCTCTTTCGCATGCTGGGAGCATTGGTGTCAGACAAATTCTAATCTTTCTCTCTCCAATTTCATTTTGTGGCGAAGATTTGAAGACTATTGCTAAGTGGCAGCCACGTTTAGTGGCGGATTTCTATGCTCTCGTCTCTGCGCCATTTCTTCCGGAAGAGAAGTTCTTGCTTTGGATTTTTGTTTCCTTTTGTCTCTTGCTGGAAATTGACGCTTCCGACCTGTTATTGACAGGTGAGGGTTTCTTTATTCTGAGGATTTAGAGTTGGGTGTTCAGTTGCGCTGCATTTTGGTGTGGGTTTTTCTGGGTTTTGCAGTTAATTGTTGAATCTTGGCTCTACTGCGGTTGTACTGGTACCAATTGCATAATAATCTCGAGGAAAAGTGTTGATTTTTGGAATTTATTGAAGTTGTTGATCTGTTGTGTTGGCATTTCGTATTTCTGAATTGGGCATTCAGTATCTGAAGAATTTTGGTATTAGTGAGGGAGGATTGTGTAGTTTAGTGGATAATTTTGCTGAATGAGAGTAGATTTGTTATCTGGGAAGTGAAGAGTGGAAATTTGGTGGTAATACTGTGCTGCAATTGAATGGGGATTTTCTGGTGTTGAACTTGAGCACACATTCCTTGGATAGATAGAAGCCATGGCGTCAAGCTCACCATCTCCAAGTTCTCTTCCCAATGCCATAAATTCAACAGTCGGACAGATTCTTCCCACACAAACTGACCCTCCTTCGGCTTCCAATTCAGATCAGCCATCTCCCCCCGCCCCGCCTCCTCCCTCCACCCCGTCCGCCCAGCCTCCTGATTCCTCCCCACCACCTCCCTCCTCTGCCCCTCCTCCACCGCCGCCACAATCTCGTCCACCGGAAAACTCATCGCCGCCTCCCCCATCCGATCCACCACCTTCATCACCCCCACCATCTCCTCCCACGGCACCACCTCCTGCCACCAATTCACCTCCTCCACCAAATTTGTCTCCTCCCCCACCAGAAGAATCCCCCGCCCCTCCGGTAGCGCCACCCCCTCCCCCTCCCCCTCCCCCTCCAGAAGCTACCCCCTCTCCACCCCCTCCAACCACAGACCCCCCACCGCCCACTGTCACTCCTCCACCGCCGCCCCGCGCACATCCCCCAAAGCATTCGCATTCCCCTCCACCACCCGACCTACCACCACCTCCAACTGGCTCCCCTCCTCTTCCACCATCCAATGCTCCTCCTCCATCTTCAGCCACCGCTCCTCCTCCATCTTCAGCCGCTGCTCCTCCCGTCCCATCAGCATCTTTGCCTCCTTCAGTATCCCCTCCACCTCCCTTAAACAATACAGTTGCGAATGGAACCCTACCAGCATCACCAGTTCCTTCTCAACCAACTGAGAAACCGACAGCACGATCAACTCAAACAGGCACAAATATTACTGCAGAAGCTGCATCAAGGAATTCTAATGGCATAAAAACTGGCGGTGCAGCAGCAATAGGTACAGTTGTGGGCCTTTTAGCACTCTCTCTCATTGTCCTGGCTGTGTGGTATACGCATAGAAGAAAAAAAAGGAAAAATGGGTTTATCCTCAACTATGCAATGCCGTCTCCTTTTGCTTCGTCTCAGAATTCAGGTAATTATTGCAGTAAGTCCTTTTTTCATTGTCACGCATTATGTTTTATATGATTGTTGATGCACCTGTCGGTGTTCTTAAATTGTTGAGCCTGTCACGAGGTTTCCATTCCATCCACTATATGAAAATATTATCGGGGCATTTGCAAACATTGCTGCCATTGAAGAAGCTAAGGTTGTAAAATTTTGGAAGTAGTAGAAGTTGGAAAGTCGGGGAAAGTACAAATACATTTTCAGATAATAGAAAAAGAACCTAGAAGGTGCAAAAACATTCCAAGGTGCTTCTACCTTATTTAATCGGGAGGAGGAAAATAGAACACTTAATCAGACCTTTTTAAGCTAAAAGCACAAACTTGCTTTTTGTGAAAGTTTGCAAGCACTATCTATATATCCATTGCCGGCTGAATAATACTCAATGCTGAGGACATTGGCAAACAAAATGCTTCAATTAGAATATTTTGATTATTTGTCTTTGTTTCAGTCTATTGTATGAGCATGTTTTTCCTATTCATCTTAGATATCAATCTTGGCTGAAGTATCAGAGCTTATCACTGTTTTAACATATTTTTGCATGAAAATGTAAAGTTTAAATATTTGTATTACCAAGTCACTGTAAACTAACAAATGTTTCTTTGCTTCCAATTATTTATTTAGATACTTCTCCACATTGACTTATGATTATTCTTGTTATTATTCCAGATTCATCATTCCTAAGATCCCATAATTTTTCACCTCCACTAACTGCAAGTGCTTCAGCAAACAATTACACTTACTCGCCAGATGGCGGTCTAGGGACTTCAAGATCATTTTTCACCTATCAAGAGCTATCTGGAGCTACAGACGGATTTTCTCAAAAAAATCTTCTGGGTGAAGGTGGATTTGGCTGTGTTTATAAAGGAGTTCTGGTTGATGGAAGAGCTGTCGCTGTTAAACAATTAAAGTCTGGCGGTGGACAAGGAGAGCGTGAATTCAGAGCAGAAGTTGAGATCATCAGCAGAATACATCACAGGCACTTGGTTTCACTTGTTGGTTATTGTATCTCTGATAATCAAAGGCTGCTCGTGTATGATTATGTGCCTAATAACACCCTGCACTATCATCTTCATGGTAAGGCTTGAATTTTATTTGAATTTCTTTTCTTGCTTGACAACATTCGTTTTTTTTTTTTTTTTAATGTTATGAAGTGCATTATTTTGAGCTATAATATGAGCCACTGGAAACTTCAGGGTATCCAATGCGCCCTCACTTTTTTTTGTGAGTCGCATATAATATGTATTAAAAATTGATGATTGAGTTTAATTTTATAGCGGTTATTATTTTATGGACCCCAGTTAAAAGCTATTTAGATTCATTTGATTTAATTACAATATATGGGTTTCTTTTTAATCATTTGAATGACCCCACTGAATGAAATTCATTATGAACAGCTGATGGCAAGCCCGTAATGGATTGGCCGAGTCGGGTTAGAGTCGCAGCTGGTGCGGCACGTGGACTTGCATATCTTCATGAAGACTGTAAGACTCCAGTCTTTATTTTCTGCAGCAATTTAAATACTATGTTACCATCAATGCAACTTTCACATGAAACTGAGATGAAATTTGGGTGTGTTTATCAGGTCAACCCCGTATTATTCACCGGGATATTAAGTCTACAAACATTCTCCTAGATAACAACTTTGAAGCGCGGGTATGAAGTTTATGACCTTTTGCTTGTTTTTGCCTGAGAAAAACCATATTGCATGGTTTGAGTTTCACAAGCAAACTAGATCAATCTCTCATTTCGAAGAGTTATTTTATCACTTGTGGACAGGTTGCTGATTTTGGGCTGGCAAAGCTAGCATTAGAACTGGATTTACATACTCACGTGTCAACCCGTGTCATGGGAACATTTGGGTAGGCCATAAAATTATTTATTAATGCAAAATAAAACTATATTACCAATAATATTAGCAATTACATCTTATATATATATATATATATTAATAATTATGTATGGTATTATGGTAAAAATCATATATTAGTTTAGTTGATAATTTTAACATGAAATTAGGAGACACAAACTCTTAATGATCTTACGTTTTGCATTGAACTATTTATTGCAAAGGAGGTGACCTGATGTAGAATAATTTCTTGTGATCAACTGGCAGATACTTGGCTCCAGAGTATGCATCAACTGGCAAACTGACTGAGAAATCTGATGTTTTTTCATTTGGTGTTGTGCTTTTGGAGCTCATTACGGGCCGGAAGCCTGTTGATGCATCTCAACCTCTCGGGGATGAAAGCCTGGTTGAATGGGTAAGTTCCATTATCCTTCTGGCTTCTTGTATTAACACCCTAAATTGAAAAAAATACCACTTTGCCTCCTACCATTTGCGACTTAATTACATCTACAACCCCTTCAGAAGTTGTCATATTAAAGTGATACCCGCAAGTGTGAAAGAACTACAAACAACTCCGGAAAAATGTATAAAATTACAAGCGCCGCCTATGTTGGGTATTGGTGTGTAACTTTTGAAAAGATTTAGAAAGTGATTTATAGTTTTTTCAAACAAACGAGGTGCCAGGGGATATACATGTAATTGGCCATTAATTTTTTTTTTAGTAGCTGTACATTGCCCCTCTTCCAATTTTAAAGGAAAGAGTTGTCATTTACGGCAAAATTAGCAACTCTTTCCTTTAAAATTAGCAACATCTAACCTATTTTAGGCTGAAAAATATGTTATATTATAGTCTGATCAGTTATTCCATGTATTCTTTCATCTATCAAGAACCTCTTTAAATTTGCATGCATTTTCTCATGCAGGCTCGACCGCTGCTCACTGAAGCACTCGATAAAGAAGATTTTAGAGATCTAGTTGATCCTAAACTTGAAAACAACTTCGTCGAAAACGAAATGTTTCGGATGATTGAAGCAGCTGCCGCTTGTGTGCGCCATCTAGCTTCTAAAAGGCCACGCATGAGTCAGGTCACATTTCCATTTCTCTTTACCTGAACGATCCAACATCACTTGTTCCACCATTGTGTTTTCGTTCTTTACCTGAATGATCCCAACATTACTCGTTCCACCATTGGAATTTATTGAATTTTTTTTGTTCTTTCGTGCTTTCGCAGATAGCACGAGCTTTAGACTCAATGGATGAGCTAGCAGATCTGAACAACGGAGTGAAACCGGGACAGAGTGGGATTTTCAATTCGAGAGAACATTCTGCGCAGATCAGAATGTTTCAGAGAATGGCTTTTGGAAGTCAAGATTATAGTTCGAGTTACTTGGATAATTCTCAGAGCAGCTGGAGGAGTTGAGGAGATGATACTTCCTTCAAATAGTTATGAGATGCAGCTGGTTTTTTCATAATTATTTATTAATATTTTTTCTTCTTCCCCTTGGTTATTCTCATTTGTAATTTACGATTTTTTATATATAAGTTTTATACTCAATTTTTTCTTTTTAATGTAACTTTTGTTGTTACAGGCTTACAGCTAACCCAATTTTTGTCTTTGACCCTCATTCTTTCTATATATTCCTAACTTTTTAATATTTATATTTTCGTATTTGTACTTCTATGTTCGTCCATGAAAAAAGGGCCTTTTTTTTTTAAACTCCCCATGAGCTGAAAATTTTTTAGTTTGCTCCCAATGTTCAAAATTATTTTTGTTCACTCTCCAGATGAGAATCATAATTTTAGTTTGCTCCCAATTTTTTGCAGCTCATACAACATATTGCAAAAAATATAGAACATATCACGATTTAGGTACGTGATTCTTGAGTTTTTTTAGCAAACTAAAATTATGATTCTCATTTGGGGAGTGAACAAAAATAATTTTGAACATGGGGAGCAAACTAAAAATTGACTCCACAATTGGGGATTTTTCCGTAATTCCCTGATGAAAAAACTATATTATCGTATTTGTATTGTTATATTAATGCGTACATTTATTTTTACTTTGAATTAAATTATTATTAATTTGGACTTGATAAAATGAAATATGAAAAATTCATTACAAAAAGAATTTTTAATCAAATCCTCAATACTAATAAATATTCACTAATTTACATTTGCATCCTAGCAAAATTGAGTAATTATAACTTATACTTTTTAGACGAAAATATTATACAATCTATCATTTCAAATTTACAAAATTACAGACAATCTCATTTCGGTAGGGTTCCAGCAAAATTATTCTTAAAATAACTATATTTCACAATCAGTTAGTTCCTCACAACTATCGACACATTCTTCTTAAATGACATAATATAAATTTTTTTTTTTGGAAGATTAATACATGATGTGTTTGGATATTAACATTCATGATGTTTTTTTGTTTTTATTTTTTCAACTAGTGGTGACCGGTGAGGAACTAATTAATAGTAAAATATAGTTAACTCAATCATGATTTTGCTGAACCCTACCGGAATGAGTTTATTTGTAATTTTTCAAAATTGAAAAGATAGGTTATGTAACATTTTTATTTAAAAGGATACGAGTTATAATTATTAAATCTCATAGAGATGTAGATGTAAAAAACCCTAATAATATATATCTTCAATGTGTCACCTTGCTCGTTCGTATGTACAGGTTTGTGTCACGTGTGAGTTTACTTCATGTATTTTCGCTTCTTTAATTATATCTATTTGTTTATAACTTGAATTAATTGTTATTTATTTATTTATAACTTGATTTAAGTGTTAAATAATTGTTAGACTTGATGTAATTTGATCTAAATGCCTAACTTGGCTTGAAATCGTTTAAAATGATTCGCTGTTAAATACTCGTAAATGTTATGAAATGAATTTGTTGTCAAGCATGCATATTTCTTGGAATTAAATGAATTATATGTGAATTGGACTTGATTTCAACTTACTTGAATAGTTAGGGTTTTACAAAAATATGAAGAATATGCTCATCCTTGCCTTGTTTGAAGATCTAAGACTTGTTTTAAGTTCTCTTGAGCTTATTTAATGCTTTTATATACTTGTATTTGTTGGTAGTTGAATAATGAATGATTTACCATTAATGTTCTTGAGGTTTTAAAGCAAGAAAGCATGAAATGTGTTGAGAAATATCACTTATGATGCACGGACACGGACACGGCGACACTGATGGGGTCAAAACACGCTCATCCCCCTTTTCGGCACGTGGCACCTCAGGATGATGACACTTGCCTCTCTAAGATTGCATCAGACATATACGAGCGCTGACATCCCGCAAGGACACGTGTCAGCCCTGTAATGGATACACGTACGTCAACAATATTGCTTTTACCGCTCTTCCACAAGCGTCGTTGGTGCTGCATGACTAGTACCTCAATCAATCTAAGCGAGCCTTCTTCAAGCGCTACATTCCCTCGTAGAGGCTTCCGCTTCAGCTTATTACAACAAGCCCTAGCCTTCATCCCCTAGCGGATATCTTGGCCCCCAAGGCTTCTGGTTGTCACGAGCGCGCTCTTAAGCCCTCGTCACCAACCTCCCAAACGGCTCTCTGACACACCGTACATGCCCGCGCACCTGCCACTGTTGCCAACACTAACTCTCAGTAGCTTTTGTAGAAGACTCCTCCTAGGTTTCTCTCTCACAGCGCTACGTGTTAGGGCAACATTCGGCCAAGACCACATGAGGCAAATGACCGAAGGGCCCCTGACCTTCAACTATAAATAAACAGAGTCATCTCCTTCACTGTAAGCGATCCTCATTACTGCAACTCCTACTTAGCTTACATTTCCTCTTTCAGATCATCTGACTTGAGCGTCGGAGAACCAAACTGGGCATCACCCCCGGTTCCCCCAGCTTGGCCTTCTGACTTTTCAGTGTGTTTGTCCTAGCAGGTAAAACCCCCTTTTTTCTCCAGCGAGATTCCGGCGGTTTCCCCCTTCAAACAAATTCTAAAGTGATCGGATTCTAATCCCCCCTTTTCGGAACCCATCATTTTTGGCGCCGTCTGTGGGAAACCAGCTCTCAACCTCTTTCTTCTCTTCTGCTAGTTGAAAAGCGAACACCCAAAGTCACCACAGCTATGGTTGCTACAAGGTCCAGCGCCGCGGGAGGAGGGGATAACACTTCCCATGATGTCAACACCATTGTTCCCTCCGTCCCTGTGGGCGGAGGCCCACCCCCTACCGTCACTGAGGGTGGGGTACCCCCCACAGGGGTGACCACGCAGGCAGAATCTTCAGTTCCCCCACCAGCACCTCCGGCACCACCAGCTTCTGGCGCCGCCGGAGGAATTCCTCACCCTGCTCTTCCATAGCCTCCCCAAACTCAATGGGTACATGCCCATACAAACCCAGGAGGTCAGAGTTACATGATGCCGCCGCCGGGATACACGCTTACTCCCACTGTTATGGTGCCGCCGGTTCAACCGTACCTCGCCGGCCAAATCCAGCTCCCGGTGGTGATTCCCAGAGAGGTTGAAGGAGTAGAGTTACCTCCACTAACTACTCAACAATTGAGGGCTCTTTATGCCCAGTGTGAGGTTCAGGCGGCCCAGGGGGCATGGGAAAGATTCCATTCCATGTACTTCCCCTCTGGGCAGGCCACTCAAACTGCCGCCCCTTTGGGCGGATTGCAAACTTTCCCTATTAGGGAAACTCAGGCCGTCCCCAGGGTGCCGCCACCACCACCACCAGTTAATGAGACGCCCCGCCAGGGCGAAAACGAGCATCACCCTGTAGACAGAAACAGGGAACCCATTGAGAGGGTCAACGAGAATGAAGGGGACTCCCACGTTTCCAGGAGGGCTTCCCGTGCCGCCAAACAAGGAGACCGGGAAGGGGATGCGAATCCTAATATCCTCGCGGCTGTGCAAGACCAGCTGTAGGGTTTGAAGGACATGGTCGGACAGCTCTCCCGAGCACGGTTTCAGATCTCCCACAGTAGGGATGAACGAGCCGATGATAAAGACGCTCGCCCCAAGGACCGACAACCGCAGGTCCCTCGCCGAAAGGAGCAGGAGGAGAACTTCTGCACCTACGATTACCATCCATTAGCGAGGGGTTCCCCCCTCGTGGAAGAAGTTTTGATGGCCCAAGCAGGAATGGCCAAAATCCCCACTTCCATCAACCGCTACGACGGTACAACCTATCCGCCTGAACATTTGGATCATTTTTTACATCTGATGCACCTCTACGAGCATTCTAGCAACTATTGGGCCAAGGTTTTTGTCACTTCCTTGGTAGGAATGGCGCAGGAGTGGTACAAGAGACTGCCCCCACGGTCGATACACTCCTACAAAGAGTTGGCCGACGCTTTCCTCAACCACTTCAATTCTCTGAAGGCCCCAGTCACTGCGCCCATTGCCCTTTACAATGTGGTGCAGGGTAAGGATGAGTCTCTTCGCTCGTTCTTCGCCCGCTTCAACAAAGAGATTCTGCAAGTAGAGAGGTCGTCCATGGACTTCTTGATCCCGGTGCTCTTTCAGGCCGTGGATCATAAGCATTATGTGAGCAAAAGATTTGCTGATGCTATCGTGGAGAGAAGGATAGGGTCACTCATGGCCTTAAGGGAGGTTGCCGAGCCGTTTTTCGCGCTCGAAGACATGTACGGGATGAATGGACCCAGGCATCATAGCCCAGCAAGAAACGAGCGCCACCCGGAACGAGGACGTGAAGTCACTGTTAAGAAGGAGCGCCATTAGGAGCGCAAAAGGTCGCCACTGCCCCCTCGACGTTTCGAGCGTATTCCACTCACCCGACCGAACTCAGAGGTTTATAACCTCTCTGACAAGAAACTCTTTAAGAGACCCATCAAGATGAGAGAGACTGAGTCGCTGAAACGTTCAAACAAGTACTGTGCCTTCCATAAGCAGAAGGGGCACGACACGGATGAATGTCGCCAGCTGGAGGCTAAGATTCAGAGGCTCGTTGCGGGGGGACATTTGAAGGAATTCGTGAAAATTCTGGAGCGCTTTGATGAGCGCTGTCGAGATCGTTCCAGGGAGAGAAGAAGGAGCCCGTCCCGGTCAAGAAGCCCCCTGAGACCAGCAGCCATCGGGGCAACAAAGGAAAGACCCCTGAGCAGGAAAATGCGCCTTTTGCGGTCATTAACATGATAGCTGGAGGCTCTTCAGGGGGAGATTCCAATGCCGCTCGGCGGAGGTATGTCCGGAGTTACGACCAACGCCCATCCGTGTCCAAGTCCGTTTATGCTATACAGAAGGCCAAGGATCAGCCCTCCCGAGAAAATGATGTAATAGGCTTTGATGATAGGGATTTGGGGCACATTGTAACACCCCATGGGGAAGGTGAAACTTCTGACTGCCCCATGGTGGTTAGTGTGGATGTCCACAATCATGTTGTAAAAAGGGTGTTAGTGGATAGTGGAAGCTCTGTTATTGTTTTGCCTTACTCCACATTTTTGAAGATGAATGCCGACCTCCCACTAGAGCCTCTCAAAATGGCTCTCATTGGTTTTGGGGGATCAGAAGTTGTCCCACGAGGGCAAATACGCTTGGCCACCTCATTTAGCCGAGCCCCCCAGCGTAAGACGCTCGCAGTCACATATGCCGTGGTAGAAATTGATATTCCTTATAACATCATAATTGGGCGCCCAGCCCTCGTTGATTTCAAAGCCATCATCTCCACCTATCACCAAAAGATTAAGTTCCCCACCCCCGAGGGCGTGGGGGAAGTGTTGTGCAATGTGCGAGAGGCTTGGGAATGTTACATGTTGTCCCTCAGAAAGCCTAAAGCGGAGAAAACCTTCCAAATCGGATCTACCAAAAATTCTGTAGACTTTCCCAACCTGGACGAAGATGGCCCAATACGCAAAAGGGCCAAGTTGTACAAGAAGAAGAACAAGAAGAGGAAGGATGCTAGTACCAAGAATCCCCACGAGAGTACCCCACAAGGGACGGTTAAAGAATCATCCTCAGAGGGAGACGAATGGGAGAAGGATGAGCCCGATCATGGTGAGCGCTTGATCGGAAAGAAGAGGGCGCGCGAACTTCCACGCCCTGAAATAAGGATTGAACCCTCGGAGAAGTTCCTTTCTATTGAGTTGGAACCTGGAAACAAGGATAAAACTACTCAAATAGGGTCCAACCTCTCGGGGCCTTCTTAGATTATGATGATTGACTTCCTCAGAGAGAACATTGATGTATTTGCGTGGAAAGCCTCTGACCTCACAGGGATTGACCCAAGCGTCATCGTCCACAGGCTTAATGTGGACCCCTCGTTTAAGCCCATCAAGCAGAGGAAATGAGACGTACACGGCTTTTGAAAGAAGGTCATCGAAGAGGAGGTTAATAAACTCTTGGAGGCTCAGTATATCGAGCCCATCTTATACCCAGAATGGTTGTGTAATGTGGTTTTGGTGCCCAAGAGTGCGAACAAGTGGCGAATGTGCAATGATTTCACTGATCTTAACAAGGCTTGCCCTAAGGATCCTTACCCACTGCCCCGGAAAGACCAACTGGTGGATTCGACCACTGGATGTGAACTTATGAGCATGATGGATGCCTTTCAAGGATACTATCAGATCTTTATGGCTCCGGAGTACCGCCCCAAAACTTCATTTGTTGTCCATTTGGGGGTGTTTTGCTTCCTAGTCATGCCTTTTGGGCTGAAGAACGCTGGAGCCACGTATCAGCGGCTCGTCAACAAGATGTTTGAAAGTGAAATTGGAGGGTCCATGGAAGTTTACGTAGACGATATGATTGTTAAAAGCGAGCGTCAGGACTCACATCTGGAAGATCTCAAGCGTACTTTTTCGATCTTGCGTCAGTATGGGATGAAATTGAACCCTTCAAAATGCACCTTTGGAGTACAAGGGGGAAAGTTCTTGGGATACATGGTCAGTCAGAGGGGAATTGAAGCCAATCCTGAAAAGATCAAGGCTGTCTTGGAGATCCCCTCCCCTCGAAATCTCCGAGAGGTGCAAGTATTGGTAGGAAAGATCATCTCCTTGAACAGATTCATTTCGCGCTCGGCGGACAGGAATCTTCCTTTCTTCAAGATTTTGAGGAATGCCCGGAACTTCGCTTGGACGGAGGAATGTGAAAAGGCCCTACAAGATATGAAGGCTTATCTATCGAGCGCTCCTCTACTGACTAAACCCGTCGAAGGCGAAAGGCTATTTATATATCTTTCTGTTTCGGCCGAGGCTACGAGCGCTGTGTTGATAGCTGTACGAGAGCGGAAACACTTGCCCGTTTATTACTTAAGCAAGACGTTGCAAGGGGCTGAGAAAAAATATTTGGAAATCGAAAAATTTGCGTTTGCCCTCATTAATGCATCAAGACGTTTGAGGCCTTACTTTCAAGCACACTCAATAACGGTACTCACTGATCAACCCTTGAAGCAAGTTTTGTCCAAGCCAGACGTGTCAGGGAGACTGATAAAATGGGCCATTGAATTGAGCCAGTTTGATTTATGCTTTGAGCCCAGAACTGCCACACAAGCTCAGGTTGTAGCTGATTTATTGGTTGAGCGCTTTGGTTTAGAGCCCTCTGTTCCTGAGGGCAAAGAATTATGGGTCCTGTACACGGATGGTTCCTCAACCTCTCAAGGGGGAGGAGCAGGGGTAGCCCTCAAAGACCCTAATGGGATTGAGTTGGACTTTGCGATCAGGTTGGATTTTCAAATCACGAATAACGAGGCAGAATATGAAGCCCTTATACAAGGATTAGAAATTGCTTCTCAAAATGGAGCTTCTAGAATTACTGCGTATGTGGATTCACAGTTAATTGCGAGCCAAATTGAAGGAACTTATGAGGCTAGAGAAACCACCATGGTGTAGTACTTAAGCAAGGCTCGGGAAATCATTGGGAAGTTCAAAGAATTTCATCTGCTTCAAGTCCCACGGGCCGAGAACGAGCGAGCTGATGCTCTTTCAAAATTTGCTTCGGCGTTGGAAGGCACTTCTGAGCGCTCGGTGACGTTCCTTAGAACGGAAGAGCCTCTGATTAAGGAGAAAATTGCCAAGGAGGCGGTCGCTATGATTGATCCGCTTGAACCATGTTGGCTGGATGACATCATTAGGTTCCTTAGAGATGGTATTTGTCCCACTGATAAGGTAGACGCTCGGAAAATAAGGAGCAAGGCCCCACGGTTCTCTTTAGATTCAGGGGGAAGACTGTTCAAGAAATCATTTCAAGGGCCTCCATTGAGGTGCTTAAGGCCCTCGCAAGCGAGCGAAACGCTTGAACTCATTCATAGTGGGAGCTGTGGAAATCACTCAGGAGGGCGTATTCTGGCCAAGAAGATTCTAAGGAGTGGGTTTTATTGGCCCACGGTTCTGTATGGCGCCCTCGAATTTTCCAGAAGGTGTCCAAAGTGTCAATTCCATTCCAATCTCCCTCAACTGCCAGCCGCTCAAATGATCCCAATAGACGTTTCCTGGGCCTTTGACCAGTGGGGAATAGACATTGTGGGCCCCTTGCCCATCGCTGTTGGACAAAAGAAGTTTGTCATTTTGGCTGTCGATTATTTCACCAAGTGGGCCGAGACCGAGGCTGTGGCAAAGATCACCTTCCGGGTTGTGAGGGACTTCATTTGGAAAAAGATCATATGTAGATACGACATTCCGAGGGTGCTTATTTCTGATAATGGATCCCAGTTCATAGCCACTAACATACGAGAGTGGTGTTCGGAATTGGGGATTGAACAACGCTTTACCTCCATAGGCCATCCCCAAGCCAATGGACAAGCAGAAGTTACCAACAGAGTCATTTTGCAGCACTTGAAGACGATGCTGGAGAGTAAGAAGAGTGAATGGGCAGAAGAGTTGCAAGGGGCACTTTGGGCTTATCGCACTACTCCACGAGCGGCCACTGGCGAGACACCTTTCGCGCTCGTGTATGGGTCAGAAGCAATGATACCAGCTGAGATTGCAAATGAATCCGCTCGAGTAGCTTATTTCGAGCCTCAACTTAATGAGAATAACAGAAGCCTGGAATTGGACTTATTGGATGAAAAAAGAAACCAAGCTTGGGCTAAGATACACAAATATAAAGCCACAGTGGCTCAACAGTACAACAAGCGTGTGAGGGAAAGAACCTTCCAGTTGGGAGACTTGGTCCTGAAGAAAGTCGAAGTATCCAAACATGTGGGGAAGTTGGACCCCAACTGGGAAGGTCCGTTCAAGGTGATACAAATCAGAGCTAACAACACCTACACTCTGGAAACGCTTCAAGGTGAGCGCTTGCCTCGCCCTTGGAACGCATGTAATCTCCGGCGGTTTTATGTGTAGAAACTCTTTAAGGTGATGATATAACCACCTCGTTAATGAGCTCTATGTACTCCAAATTACAAGTAAGATATGATACATCCCTCTCAGTATCTTTGGATGTTACGCTTCTTTATTTTGCATGATCGTATAAGTCCCACATCCCTCGTCTTCACGAGCGTAATATGTCACTTACATCGAACATGGGTTACGCTTTCCAGCTCTCTACTCCACGTGGGGGGACGCCCTCATAAGGATAGACTGGTAACGCTCACAACCAACTTAATAAAATGGAAGAAAAACACAACGAAAATCCCAGTAGGCCTTGGTTGTTTGTCACAACGCCTTGCGCTCGAAAGCGGGATCATTTGCGAATCAAAGAATGAGGACAGTACTATCACGCTCGCCCAACAGCAACGTCGTTAAAAGGGAAAATTCACAAGTCTTGAACGAAGACAGTCTCTCAATAAGACCCTCGTGACCACTCAAGACTTAGCAAAATTTCCAAGAATAAGAAGAAATTTCACAAGTCTAGAATGAGGGCAGTCTCCCAGTAAGACCCTCGTATTTCCTAAAGACTTAGCAAAATTTCCAAGATTAAGAAGAAATTTCACAAGTCTGGAATGAGGGCAGCCTCCCAGTAAGACCCTCGTATTTCCTCAAGACTTAGCAAAATTTCCAAGATTAAGAAGAAATTTCACAAGTCTGGAATGAGGGCAGTCTCCTAGTAAGGTAAAGACTTAGCAAAATTTCCAAGATTAAGAAGAAATTTCACAAGTCTGGAATGAGGGCAGCCTCCCAGTAAGACCCTCGTATTTCCTCAAGACTTAGCAAAATTTCCAAGATTAAGAAGAAATTTCACAAGTCTGGAATGAGGGCAGTCTCCCAGTAAGACCCTCGTATTTCCTCAAGATTTAGCAAAATTTTCCCAAGTATGAATGCAAAAAATTTACACAAGTCTTAAGGGGGGGCAACCTCACAGTACGACCCTCATGGTTACTCAAGACTTAGTGAAAATTTTCAAGCTTTTCAAGATTTAACAAAATCTTCTAAATATCGAAAGCCTATCTGAAATATGCAATTTTTACTAAGCATGTTACACACAATCTTACAACTACAAGGTTTGTTCACAACAAGTGCAAAGTAAAAGTTCGCAATCAAGAAAAAGGCAAAGACAGTATCACGGAAAGGAGAAATTCTATTCATTAAGGCCATTCGCCTAAATTACAAGATGAGGGCTTGAAGGCCCATAAGCATCATTACAAAAGGAGGAAGCGTTAAACTAAGCTAAGAAGAAATGCAGAGAAAATCTGGAGGGATAAAATTTCAAGCCGCAGGAGCGATGTCTTCATCAATAACCACCAAGATGTTCTGGTCCACTGGACCGTAAACTGGGCCTTCTGGCTCTTGAGGTTGGGCAGCTGGTGGCTCGGGCGCTTGTGGATCGTTGGGCTCGTTGGCACCCTCAGCAACTGGGACATGGGCGTCCTCCCCTGCCGGCATTTGAGGTTCATTTTCAGGAGGATCGTTTTGTGCGGCTGGTGGAGCATTACTGGCCGGATGAGCATCCATGTACTCGTCTTGGAGAAGTTTGACCAAAAAGTCATACTCCAATTCAGCAATGGTGTCTGTAGGGTCATCCTGGTCTTCATCGTCTTCCTCGCAGTGCTCATTGAACATGAGCCCTGTGCCCTCCGCCTCTCTCATGGCCGAGTTGGTTAGCCCCTTGTGGATGCCCTGTTCGATGGCTAGATTAAAGGCCTTTTGTGCCTCGTCCAAGCAGTGCAAGGAAGCCACAAAGTTAAAGGGCTTTGAATGACAGAACTTGATGAGGGCCTCCTTGTTCGCTCGTTCAAGGCTACGGGGCCATTAATTCATTGTATCATTGAACTTCCTCTCAGCCTCCAGAGCCCTCGTCTTCCAGCTCTCACACTCGGCCTCGGCTTTCTTGAAGTCCTCATTCATGTGGGCCAATTGGCCGCTCAAGCCGCTTCGATCGCTCTCCACCGCTGCAAAGTCCTCCTTCAGTTTATTCAACTCCCCCTCCGTCTTTTTGTACTATTCCTTGAGGGACTCATACTTGGCTATCTCAGTATCCAGCTCCACTTGAATTTGAGCTGGATCGTTAGCACGGGCCATCTTCTTGTACTTAGCCTTACGATCGGCGTAGGCGGATGCCCGCATTTGCATGTTCTTGAGCCTGGGGAGTACTTGCTACGTGGGTTCGAAAGAAGGGAAATATTAGCAAGGAAGAATTAGAAAGATGCTTACCAGAGATAGTAATGTGACAAGAGAGTAAAGACTTACGGAGATCAAGGCGTGGGCCGCGTCGAAGGCCACTGTCTCCACAGACTCGCTGAACAGATGCCTGTGGTCCGCCGTGAATTGGGCTTTGTCATAGAGGCCCTCGCTAACGGTTTGGGTGAGCGTGCCGGGCCTTAGCAGAACTGGCCCACCGTCGGAGGCGCCTGAGAAGTTCCTGTCCCCTCTTCTGGGGAACTCCCATAAGCGCTCTTCCTCTGAAGAGGAAGTTTCCCCATCACCCTTGGGGCCCTCAACCACTTGCTTCCCTTTGCCCTTTATTGCTACAGTGTCGGGTATCCTCTTCCTCTTACGGGAAGGTCTACTGGCGTTTAGCAGATTCTCATTTATTGCCAAGGGAGGCCGCACCTGGTTAGCGTTGTGAGGGTCGGACACCCTCAAATCCGCCGGAGGAGGAGGTGGTCGCACCATCATTCTGTTTTCGGGATTGGCCGCACGGTTTTCTTCTCGGCCATAAGGGGGTTGCACGTTCAAAGATGAGCCCGAACCACGAGCGTCACCCCTGCTACCATGGTTTCGAGGGCGTTGTTGCTCCCCCTGTTGGGCCTGGTTCCTGTTGGCATGAGCGAAACGAGCGGCGTGCCTAATTCCTTCTGCCATCTCTAAGATATTTGCTCCTACAAGAAAAACAAGTACCAGAGTTAAAATTCCATAAACAAATTATTCGCTGTGCAAGATTGAAAAAAAAAAAAGAAGAATACAGTTAGTATCCCTATCTAAAAGTTAGTGCCCTAAGAATCTAACCGTCTCTTTCCATGTCACGAGCCGGGGGGTTGTCAAGATAATAAGGGTTTAGAAAGACCACACAAGAACATAAGCTCTGCGTCGTCTATCCAGTCTTTCGCTTCAATAAGGTGACCCTCGTCCCTTAGAGCCTCCGCCAAACTCTTGGCCCAATCCCGGGGAAGGGTAGGTTCCAGGCGGCTCTTTGAAACCGAACCCCAATTTGAGGGCACCCCAAAGCCTTCTTCCGTGGGGGCCTTGACAAAGATAAAATTTTCCTTCCAGTTAGGACCGTAAGTACTGGAGGGAGAATTGATTAGCTTCGTGTGAGCTTTCGCTTGGATGTAATAGAAGCCTGCCTCGGGGGATGAGCAGGATGAGGTGACTACTTGGAAGAGTGCAGTAAAGTTTCGCACAGAGGGCTCATAACCAACGCTCCTCATCAGAATAACGAAGCTTGTTAGTAAAGCCAGGCCGTTGGGCACGATTTCGGAGGGACAGAGGTTCAGGTCGTTCAGTAAACGGACCATTGGGATCGAAATTGGGAACCTCAAGCCCCCAGAGCTGACAGCATCCACGTAAACTGCCATCTCACCGGGAGGCGAATGGTTGGCACGCTCGTGCTCAGCGGGGATTCTCCGTGTGAAGCGCTCGTCCCAGAAGATGGGTGCCAGCATTGTTTTCACCTCCCCTAGGGTAACCGTGCTAGGAGTTTCGTCTGGGGTGCGCTCGGTAGCCTGGTAGCCTGAGTCTTCACCCTCCTTGGATCCTTTGGACTTTTTGGTTTTTCTGGGCTTTTGAGGTTTCTTGCCCTTTCCTTTGTCACGGGCTCTCTCGGAGGGCTTCGCTGCCTTTTCCGTCATCAGCACTGGAGCGGCCCTTGCCACCGTCACAACATAGCGGTGGGGATGGGTAGCACTCGCAGTTATGGGAAGAGTCCCCCCCTGTCTCTCTGCCTCCATTACCAGGTTCATCTCTTCGAAAAGAGGTTCAACCCCTTCTGGGCCCCTTACATCTATGACTGTCATGGCCCCTTCCAACCCTTCAACCCTGGAAGAATCTGGAGGAGATGAATTTTGGGTGGCCATCTCCCTGATTTCACGGGCAAACCCCTCTACCTGTCGGTTGGCCATGGCGGTGTTGGAATATGAAAGAGATTTGAGATTTCCGGGGAGGAGAAGCCTAAGGAATTGCGGAATCCTAAATTTGATCCTAAAATTAGCGAAGTTAGAATGGTTCACCGAATGTTACCTTAAGATTTCTGGGAAAAACTTGAAGGAAGGAAGGAGTGCTCTGGAACTGGTATGCAAAGAGTTTTTCTGCAAAGGAATGCTCAGAAGATAAGTTCGCGTAAAAGATGGAGAGGTTTCAGAATCCCTTATTTATAGGGATGGGAGTTGGTACGTTTCTGGCAAGAAATTCAAAATAGGTAATCATTTCCCGCCTAGGAAACCGTTCACTTTATAGAAATGTCGCGCATTTCCCAAGCCCCACGCGCATCATCATTTAATGCTCGTATGCTCCAGATGGTCAGAAGAAAGGACAACATTTAATGCTTGGACATAACAAGAGGTCAGGTGAGAGGACCGCATTAAATGCGCGATCAGAAGGAAAATTGCCCAACACGCCAAAGACCCTCCCAAGCGTCACGCTCGGAGAATTGTACATATTGAATTCTACGGCCCTTATTACAAAGGACTACAGAATTGGGGGGCAAAATGATGGGGTCAAAACACGCTCATCCCCTTTTCGGCACGTGGCACCTCAGGATGATGACACTTGCCTCTCTAAGATTGCATCAGACATATACGAGTGCTCAAACCTTCGAGCGCTGACATCCCGTAAGGACACGCGTCAACCCTGTTATGGATACACGTACGTCAACAATATTGCTCTTACCGCTCTTCCACAAGCGTCGTTGGTGCTGCATGACTAGTACCTCAATCAATCTAAGCGAGCCTTCTTCAAGCGCTACATTCCCTCGTAGAGGCTTCCGCTTCAGCTTATTACAACAAGCCCTAGCCTTCATCCCCTAGCGGATATCTTAGCCCCCAAGGCTTCTGGTTGTCACGAGCGTGCTCTTAAGCCCTCGTCACCAACCTCCCAAACGGCTCTCTGACACACCGTACATGCCCGCGCACCTACCACTGTTGCCAACGCTAACTCTCAGCAACTTTTGCAGAAGATTCCTCCTAGGTTTCTCTCTCACAGCGCCACGTGTTAGGGCAACATTCGGCCAGGACCACATGAGGCAAATGACCGAAGGGCCCCTGACCTTCAACTATAAATAAACAGAGTCATCTCCTTCACTGTAAGCGATCCTCATTACTGCAACTCCTACTTAGCTTACATTTCCTCTTTCAGATCATCTGACTTGAGCGTCGGAGAGCCAAACTGGGTATCACCCCCGGTTCCCCCAGCTTGGCCTTCTGACTTTTCAGTGTGTTTGTCCTAGCAGGTAAAACCCCCTTTTTTCTCCGGCGAGATTCCGGCGGTTTCCCCCTTCAAACAAATTCTAAAGTGATCGGATTCTAATCCCCCCTTTTCGGAACACATCAGACACGACACGACAGGACACGGATACGACGACACGGATTTTTTCTTAAATTTTCCACGTGAGGAGTGTCGGATACGACACGACTCGACACGGTAACATGATATTTTTAGAAGTGTCCATGTAGCACCGGGAATGCCGAGATGCCACACCCCCGCACTATAGCTCAGTCCACATACGAAATGGATAATCCGTACATGAACCAAAACTATAGCGAACGGGTGACAATAAAAAAAAAAACCACTAGCTAGGCGGGACTAACCCTTAATTAATACCATCAAGCATAAACAATAAAATGAAAGTATAATACTTACACGCATTTCATTGGCGTCTTCATAATCAATATTACACATATACACATTCTTCCCAAAAATCATAAGTATCAAAAGAGACGTAATAGCTCTATACATACTAATATGCAATAATAATATACACGGGAATGAGACCGACAAGTGCTAGACCCATAGAATAAAAGACCTGACTCGATCCCGCCTAGCATGCAACCCGCAGACCTGGAAAAGGTGAGGTGTCAGTCTATGAAAGACTGAGTGAGGGGTATAGATAAATATTAGCGCAATTAACATGCAAGCCATAATCTCGGGGGTAAGGTTTTAATAAAAGAAACAATAGAAGTTCAATATTAGAATAGATCTCGCCCGAGATTACAACTAAATCCATTTAACGATACAATCATTATCAACTCAATTCAATCAGTGGCCCGGCGAGTGAGGGCAATTCTCCAACCTTACTCCGATAGTGAACATTACCAATATTTAGATTATCCATGGTTAAGTGAACATGCAAGTTATTACTGTGCACAATTAGCAGTTTCAATCCCTTTTTCCTCCGGTGATGGTGGGATTACAAGGCCCCACCACCCAATCTCACTGGGCATAGGGTTCATGAGTCCCTATGCCCGGAACTCCTTCCTCCACTAATCTCCTAGTGGATTCGGGGGTCATCCCAAAGTTGGTGAGGATAGCACAAGATTTACCCGTCAGCCCTTGCTTCCCCGGTTGGCTCAATACACTACCCCGGGCCCAAAGTGAACATGCTTTGCTCGCCCAATCAATCAATCAATCAATCAATCCATTCCGTGAAATCAGTTGAAAATCATTAAGGTTTGGAAAACTATAGATATATAGATACGTTTTGGCCGAAAACATCACGTAGGGGTTGTATGGGTTCTATATATCTAGAATTAAACCTCACCCGTGCCGATAAAATAACAAGGATATGGCTATAGAGATTGCTCCTCGTCAACGGGAAGACAATCTATGTAAAAAGGGACAAGTGTTCGTGAGACACGACTCGCATGAACCATTTACGATGCACGGCAAAGTCATGATCAATATGTCATGCAATAGCAATTAAGGAATGTCAAATAAAAGCATAATTATCAATAAACTAAGTATATAACTCATATAAGTCACGTACGGGAGCTAAGGAAGTGAAAGGAATGCAATAAGAGAGGTTTAGGTGAAGTTTGGCAAAAATCGACAATTTTCGGAGATGCGCATACTGAGGGAAAACTAAAATATCTTTAATTATAGAAGTGGGAATTGAGTTTTATTTGCTGACAATGAAACTAGACACAAAGACCTTTCCGATGATATATGGCTCGTTTTCTAGTTCAAAGTGAGGAGAAAATGGCATAAGCTTGAAGTTAGGTGAGTGCAGTTTGTCAGGAAAGTGGCGACACCTAAAAGAATTGATTATAACTCATAATCTAGAAAGGACAATGAGGTGATTCCAATTGGAGAGTGTTCTAGACTTCAAGAGGTTTCTGTGGCTTCAAATATTAGGTCATTCGGAGTTCTTATGTGGGCGAAACGCCCGTCTAAAAAATGGTCTGAAAGCAAAAACGGGCGTGCGAAAACCTCCAAACGGGTGTTTGGTGCATGAACTAGAAAGCCACATGGGCGTTTGGGAAGCCGCTGGGCAAAAAAAATAGGGGCAAAACAGGGCTAGGCTCGGAAATGGCTCCCAATCCCTTCCCACATCAAACCAAGGCAAGAATTCAACTTAAAACTATCATATATCATGTATATAACTCATATAAATCAATTAGACTTCAATTAATCCAAGAAAAAATGCATAGATCATCAATAATTCATCCAAAAAACCCACATATTTATATGTCTTCCAAATTTCACATAAGTCATGAATTCATGCAAGCTTTGAAGGTTAAAGATCCTAAACATGCTTCCAACTATAAACACTCAAGAATTCATCACCTCAACATCAAACCCTAAACAAATATAATTTAAGGAATTCATATAACTTCACTTCTACCTCTAAAATGAAGGAAAGATGGGATAAGAAGATGGTATGATGATGATGATGCTTCTAGCTCCTCAAGACCTCCAAAATCTAGCTTGAAAATGAATGAAATCTTCTCCTTCTCTTCTTGGTGTGGGTAACGTGATTTAGTGTGTGTGTGTGTGTGTATTTGGATGATATTTTGATGAAATGAAATGAAAGAGATAAGATGCATAAGATATTTTATAAAGTCTTCCACTAACAAGCATGAATCACCATATTTTGCACTTTAGTCCTTGGAATATTTGAAGTGATGCAATCAAGTTTCATCTCAAGGCAAATGATCATTTAACTCCATTTCATGTTATGCAATTAAATCCACATATTTATGAAATGATCAAGTAATGTCACATAATAGCAATTAGGCACGTTAACAATTAATTCACGTAAATTTCACGTTAATGATAATTCATATAATTACATAAGAATATATTACATATAATATTATGAAATGCCTAAGTAAAAACAGGGGCGTTACAATCCCCCCCCCCCCCCCCCCCCCCTAAAAGGACCTGGTCCCCAGGTCCACTGTCAAGGTTTAAAATTGTGACAAGCAACAAGAGAGCCCCATCTCTTAGACAAGTTTTGAGAGAGCCCCATCTCCCTAACATGAAATGAGAGCACCCCGTCTCTCCACAAGAAATGAGAGAACCCCGTCTCTCAAACAAGAAATGAGAGAACCCCGTCTCTCAAACAAGAAATGAGAGAACCCTGTCTCTCTCACACACACAAAACATCGATTCAAGAGAACAATTACATAAGCATTCACATAGTTGTCACATAAGAAGCAAGTATAACCATATTGGTCACATAACTACAATTCATATACAAATAAATCACAACTAACAAGAAATTAAGTATAATAACAATATGATTCGTGATGCACGTGATATGCATGGTTAGGTGTACCGTTCACCATTGATTGTGCCATGCATATGATTGGTACCTTCTTCCACTATGACCGGATCCACATTTGCATTTTGCACCTCTCTCTCAAGAGCATATGCCCGAGCCCGAACAAGCGGTCTCTCACCCCCGGTAGACTTCCCTCGTCGCTTTGGGCATGTGTCTACTTGATGCTCATCGCTCCCACAATACAGACATAAACCTAACCGCCATCTACAACCATCATAAGTATGGTTGTCACGCCCACAATAAGTGCAAAGAGGCTTCCCCGAATGTGAGATCGAAGCCGATGATTGTGGAAATTTCCGAACCGGTCCAGTCGATCGAGACTTCTTCCTTTGAGATCCTTTCTGAAGTGACGTTTTATGATAAGAGATAGGTCACTTTCCCTTGCTAGACCTCTGTCCTTATTCTGAACCTGAAGCCTGTCCAGGTTGAGGATTAGGCCTCCTCGTATTTAAATGAGGGATGCATCGAACCTTCTCTTGGGAGTCACACGGAATAAGTTCCCAAACTCTTTTAGCTTTCTTGAGCCACGACTTGGATTGAATATTACTCCCTTCAAAGAACTTTGGATTTTGCTGATTCTGAAACTCCTTAAATACAATAGAAATTTGAGCCGGTTGTGGTGATGCTATAGTAACATATTCGTTTATCTTCTGATCCATAAGATGAACCAAGGAATCGAAAAGGTCCTGAGGTTGAGACGAAAGGGGTGGATGTAGAGGAACTCGAGGAGAAAGATCACGACGAGTACAACCACGAGGCATTCTGTGATTAAAATACTAGATATGTATGTTGGATTAGTGAATGCAAATGTACACAATCAAAACCACAAGATGTACTCAAGTCACATAATTCAACTAGTTCAAATAAGTCCAAGTAATTTAAGTAAGTTCAAATAAGATGCAATGCTCTTCATGTTATCAATTAAATTAAAGACGCGTATGTAAATAAAAGAATTTAAATAATCTAAAATGATGTATGATGCTCGTGCTATGGATGTAATACTCCTGTCATCGTAGTGGTAATTTAGCTCGACAACTTGATCTTCATTTTTTTTTTCAATCACAGCTTGTCTTGGGTTTGTTGGTTATTCCTTGGTTACCCACGATCTTCCAATTCTTTAGAACTCTCTGGCATTAACTTGTAACTCTCCACAGCCCGAAATCACCATTTCTCGAACCCAACTCTTTCAAAAATTATCGATCTCTAAGTGGTTCCCGAACCTTCACCTTAATTATTTCCTTGATTAACACTTCCTTGCATCGACTTGTCTAACTTTATGGTCTGAAATTGTGATTCTTGAATTCAAATTCTTCTATACCCATGGAGTTGGTGTCTTAATTTCTCTAGAGGAATCAATCTCGAAAGGTTGTCGTATTCTTCCCCCCTAGTTGCTACTTTGATCAAAGCTTCCTCGATTTATTCTTTATGAATTCGAATAGTTGAACGAATTCACCTTCTGATTGCTTACACGTTGAACAAATAATTTCCCTCTATAAGCTCATGGTCTTTCTTTACTGTTTCCATTTGTTGCTCCATATCTCCCAATAACTCCATAACACGACAATTTAGCTTGGATTCGAAGTTTAGACTCAATCTGACCGGAGATAGAATCTTTAGAGTCTTGACTTTCCATGAACTTGAAACCACTATAACAATCGATCCTCTTTACTCCTTCCTATCCAACTTCTTTCTTACCTGAAATCCGAAATATCTCAATTCCCTGTAGATCTACATCAACTACCTCCTTACTCGATTCTTCTACTTGATATATTTACAAACCTAAAATTGGTTGATTTCTTAAAATTCCCACTCGATCCGAACCCTCTTCCAAAGCACGAAGTGTCTTGATCGCTCTCTAACTTAATTCCTAAAGTTCAACTTCGATCTAGATTACTTGAATTACTTTCCTCCTGAAACTTGGTTTTAGTTCCTACTAGTGAAAAATCCTCAACTTGCTTGCAAATCCGAACTTTGAATCCTTGGTACCCTCAAGGCTTTCTTCTCTCTCTTAAGTTAAATGAACCTCTTGTCCCCGGTTAACCAACTTCTTTAATAATAAAATCCCACGGGGTTATCTTGTAAATTATAAGCCTCACTTCTTAGCACGGCCTCTTCAAGTATCCCTTAACCTCACTACATCTTGTAGGTTACTCCATCAATGGGTCCTTCCATTCCGAATCTTATCACTTGAATAATAACCCAATTAGAGAAAACCATAGCTCTTGAATTCTTGAATGATGTTCCCCCAGTGCCTTCCTTATAACCTTAAAGCTAGAGAAAGAAGCTTGCGATAGATTGAGGTTTTCGTAGAAATTGGCCGTGGGTTGACCTGATCTTTATAGCCTATAATCACAACTTGTCTCAATTATAAATACATGGGGTTAGTGATTGTATATGACACATAATTAGCATTTAAACACATATTTGATGCAAAATGCAACAATTAATTCAACTAAGTTAAAGTAAAACACATTAAACATATAAATTCCAAGCCATAGAAGGTCAATTAATCATCAAGTAGTAAAATAAATCAATGTCATGCACAAGTTATCAAGTAGCTCAAAGATGTTCAGGTAAGTTCAAATAAATTCAAATAAGTTCAAGTAGTTCCAAATAAGATGCACGACTAAAAAATTATCAAATAATCCTATACCGTACAACTTAGACTCACAAGACACGATACTAGAACCGCGGTTTTGCAACCGGGCTCTGATACCACCTAAGATGTAGCACCCGGAACGCCGAGATGCCACACCTCCGCACTATAGCTCAGTCCACATACGAAATGGATAATCCGTCTATGAACCAAAACTATAGCGAACGGGTTACAATAAAAAAAAACCACTAGCTAGGCGGGACTAACCCTTAATTAATACCATGAAGCATAAACAATAAAATGAAAGTATAATACTTTACACGCATTTCATTGGTGTCTTCATAATCAATATTACACATATACACAATCTTCCCAAAAATCATAAGTATCAAAAGAGACGTAACAGCTCTATACATACCCGTATACAACAATAATATACACGGGAATGAGACCGACAAGTGCTAGACCTATAGAATAAAAGACCTGACTCGATCCCACCTAGCATGCAACCCGCAGACCTGAAAAAGGTGAGGTGTCAGTCTATGAAAGATTAAGTGAGGGGTATTGATAAATATTAGTGCAATTAACATGCAAGCCATAATCTCGGGTAAGGTTTTAATAAAAGAAATAATAGAAGTTCAATATTAGAATAGATCTCACCCGAGATTACAACTAAATCCATTTAACGATACAATCATTATCAACTCAATTCAATCAGTGGCCCGGCGAGTGAGGGCAATTCTCCAACCTTACTCCGATAGTGAACATTACCAATATTTAGATTATCCATGGTTAAGTGAACATGCAAGTTATTACTGTGCACAATTAGCAGTTTCAATCCCTTTTTCCTCCGGTGATGGTGGGATTACAAGGCCCCACCACCCAATCTCACTGGGCATAGGGTTCATGAGTCCCTATGCCCGGAACTCCTTCCTCCACTAATCTCCTAGTGGATTCGGGGGTCATCCCAAAGTTGGTGAGGATAGCGCAAGATTTACCCGTCAGCCCTTGCTTCCCCGGTTGGCTCAATACACTACCCCGGGCCCAAAGTGAACATGCTTTGCTCGCCCAATCAATCAATCAATCAATCAATCCATTCCGTGAAATCAGTTGAAAATCATTAAGGTTTGGAAAACTATAGATATATAGATACGTTTTGGCCGAAAACATCACGTAGGGGTTGTACGGGTTCTATATATCTAGAATTAAACCTCACCTGTTTCGAAAAAATAACAAGGATATGGATATAGAGCTTGCTCCTCGTCAACGGGAAGATAATCTGTGTAAAAAGGGACAAGTGTTCGTGAGACATAACTCGCATGAACCATTTACGACGCACGGCAAAGTCATGATCAATATGTCATGCAATAGCAATTAAGGAATGTCAAATAAAAGCATAATTATCAATAAACCAAGTATATAACTCATATAAGTCATGTACAGGAGCCAAGGAAGTGAAAAGAATGCAATAAGAGAGGTTTAGGTGAAGTTTGGCAAAAGTCGACAATTTTCGGAAATGCGCATGCTGAGGGAAAACTAAAATATCTTTAATTATAGAAGTAGGAATTGAGTTTTATTTGTTGAGAATGAAACTAGACACAAAGACCTTTCCGATGATATATGACTCGTTTTCTAGTTCAAAGTGAGGAGAAAAAGGCATAACCTTGAAGTTAGGCTAGTGCAGTTTGTTGGGAAAGTGGCGATACCTAAAAGAATTGATTATAACTTATAATCTAGAAAGTATAATGAGGTGATTCCTATTGGAGAGTGTTCTAGACTTCAAGAGGTTTCCGTGGCTTTAAAAATCAGGTCATTCGGAGTTCTTATGAGGGAGAAACGCCCGTTTGAAAAATGGTCTGAAAGCAGAAACGGGCGTGTGAAAACCTCCTATAACAGTGCCAAACGGGCGTTTGGTGCATGAACTAGAAAGCCACACGGGCGTTTGGGAAGCTGCTGGGCAAAAAAACAGGGGAAAAATAGGGCTAGGCTCGGAAATGGCTCCCAATCCCCTCCCACATCAAACCAAGGCAAGAATTCAACTTAAAACTATCATATATCATGTATATAACTCATATAAATCAATTAGACTTCAATTAATCCAAGAAAACATGCATAGATCATCAATAATTCATCCAAAAAACCCACATATTTATATGTCTTCCAACTTTCACATAAGTCATGAATTCATGCAAGCTTTGAAGGTTAAAGATCCTAAACATGCTTCCAACTATAAACACTCAAGAATTCATCACCTCAACATCAAACCCTAAACAAATATAATTCAAGGAATTCATATAACTTCACTTCTACCTCTAAAATGGAGGAAAGATGGGATGAGAAGATGATATGATGATGATGATGCTTCTAGCTCCTCAAGACCTCCAAAATCTAGCTTGAAAATGAATGAAATCTTCTCATTCTCTTCTTGGCGTGGGTAACGTGATTTAGTGTGTGTGTGTGTGTGTATTTGGATGATATTTTGATGAAATGAAATGAAAGAGATAAGATGCATAAGATATTTTATAAAGTCTTCCACTAACAAGCATGAATCACCATACTTTGCACTTTAGTCCTTGGAATATTTGAAGTCATGCAATCAAGTTTCATCTCAAGGCAAATGATCATTTAACTCCATTTCATGTTATGCAATTAAATCCACATATTTATGAAATGATCAAGTAATATCACATACTAGCAATTGGATACGTTAACAATTAATTCACGTAAATTCCACGTTAATGATAATTCATATAATTACATAAGAATATATTACATATAATATTATGAAATGCCTAAGTAAAAACAGGGGCGTTACAGTCCGTGCATCATAGTATATCACTCTATATGCTGTCAGCTTGTTGCCGGATGTTCTGTGATTGTGTTGCTACCGTTTGACGTCGTATGTGTATCGTCGGCATTCGTTTGACGTTTTGAATAATTTCTTTTGCCTCTAATTTTATCTTATGATATTAATTAATGAATATATGATATGTTTTGATAGATTTTCGAATTTTATGCTATGATGTTCAAGGTGTAAACATGAAATGAAATGTGAATGTCTAATTGCTATCTTATGCCACTTCATTGCATTCATTGCATTTGTTTGCATCGTCATGTGTCTAAATGGTACATAATTGAGTCACGTTTATTTGTCACAGGGGTGCTTCTGGGAGGAGCGGTGCCCGAAGTTTAAGGTTGTTTAGTGTTGTTTTCTCGCACCGCACGTATCTTTTTGTTCAAAGGTGAGGTTTAGGTTCTTTTCTTTTTAGTTAAGCAACCTACTACCCTAATTACTCATTTTCTAGCCCGCATGAGACTATATATTATATATATAGTTAAATATGTGCGGTATATGATATGTTTATGATCTTTTGATCAAGTTTCGGCTTTCGAAAGGGCTATATCTACGAGCATATATGAGCTCATGTTTTAATGAAAGTTTAATGCTTACAAATGTAATGTTAATGGTTTGTAATAAGCGAGAATGGAATGGAATGGTATTTAAAGGTATAATTTAGATCCACGAAAACTACGAGTTGGAAAACTCGGTACGGTAGCGGGCCATCGGGTAAACCCCCGGGCGTAGTTTCCATTCGAGGTTGGGAAGACGTGGTGCTCTTGATGCCTTCGGTATGAAAACCGGGGAGGACTCATTAATCCCGATTCATAACCTTTCTCTTTTACGTGCTTTGCTCTACATATATATGTTAGGAATAGTGCCTTGAAAGCCGATGTAATAGTCTGCTTAGTACTTTTCCTTTTGTAAATCACAATCTTTGAATAATAAACGAACTAAGGCAACACTTCTTTATATGCTCTTATTTGATTGTATGTTTACTTTTTGTGCATGTATAAGAACTCCCCTAATTAATATGACTTTTAGGACTCAACTGTTTAGGTGAAGTGGTTCATGAAACGAGCCCTAAATCACTTAAGTCATGATTAGAAATCACTCCAGGCCGATGAGTCCAAAAGACAGTGGGAGTATCGATATGACTCATTCGAGGCTTGCTCGTGTGATCGCGCCCTTAAGAAGGACCACCTTGTTTCATGGGGTGCAAAGTGTATTGATGATACATGCGTGATACATGGGGGTACTTACTTGTTCTAAGTAGGTACACTGAGGTGTCCCGTGTATGAAGATTCCTAAATGGGAAAGGAAGTTTGAAAGGAAGTTCTATTTTTGGAAACAGAAACTTCCAGATTAGAAAATATCTGACGAGTCATTGATTTGATTTAGTAGTCCGTAGACTTGAGATTCCATCGATGCTTTGTGGGCTAACTCTACAGTCTTAGGTATAAGCTTTAAAGGATGTCGCTCGAGACAACTGACTCAAAGCTTATGCTGGGGCTGCACAAGTGGCACATGGAGGCATGTGAGAATCGATAAAGGACCTACACTTGTGTAAGCAAGTTGATCTCTTACTGTGTAAGTCATTCATATGCCATAAAGGAGTCCTGGGCCAAGGCAGTGGATCGAGATCAAGAAATGAGTTTCTTGGATTGAGATCAAATGGATATGAAGTGAACTTAACTTTAAGATCGAGATTATTAGGGTTCTATTTATTCCCTAGCCCTAGATCTTGATTGAGAGATAGGATGTAGGAGGACCTTATTTCACATATGTCAATGACTTAAAGGATCTTTCAAATTGAGACATTCTTATTCAGTTAGGGGCCACACACATGTTGCTAGACTATGGTAGTGTGATCCGTGGACTGATTAATTAATTAATTAGGGTCACCACAAATTGAATTAAGAACCTAGAGGGTCACATATAAATGTCCGATCACAAGGGTTAAGGCTTGAATCGATTAAACGAGTTGATCAAACCAACAAAAAGTTAAAAAGGGCCACACGTGTGGGGCACGTGTCTCGAGTGACACGTGTCACTTTGTGATGATGATTAAATAATTAATATTGATTAATTATTTAATGGATTTTAATTTAATTATGAATTATTATTAAAGTTCTAATTTGGATATTTTAAGTCTAATAAAAAATTAAATATGAATTAATTAATTATTAGCATCAAGTTATTTATTATGAATAAATAAATAATTAAATAATATATCTAAAAGAGTTAGATATTTTTCCTTGGAAGATAAGTTGGTTAGAGGGAGACTTTTGGTCAAAGTAGAGAGTCTTTCTCTCCAAGCAAGGAATTAATTAGCTAGTGGGATAAGAATCCTATTCTAAAGAGGATATGAGGTTCGAACCCCATAGCTATAAATACAAGGGGTTCGAACCCCTTAATGAGTGATAGCAATTCTCCTTCTCCAAATTATATCACACAAACCCTAGAGAGCCTAAACACTAAACATAGAACTAGCATCCTCTTTGTTTAGATCGTGATCAAGGTTGGTGTAGATTATTAATCTAGAGGGCTGCTTTCGTGGAGTCTTGAAAAATTCGAAGGAGCTTGGGGACTTGCCGCGTGAAGAGTGTTTGAGGGCGGCTAAAACGTGTCAAGAAAGTGTCGATCTAAGTAAGTTCTTGAATCCCTACGAATTAGGAATATGATTTGTAAGTCTAGATTCTACCTTTTGGGAAATTTTTTTAATTTTCGCTACGTTTTATTTTCATGTTTTCCCAACAATGTATAGTGTGTAGGTGTGCATTAGCCCCCTCACTCAATCGAGTTGTGACTGTGTTGTGTGTAGAAATTGCATGATTTTAAGCGTTAATTAGATTATATTCTGGTGTCGTTTGATGCGTTTATGTGTTTATTTTGCTCCGTTCAGGTGATTATGGAGTTTGAGTTACGAAATGGCGAAGCAGAGCGATTTCACGTATTTTTGGGAGATAAGCTGTATAAAAGGAGTAACTCCTGTTACTGGCCACAGGAGGGGAGTTTTGGCAAGAAGAGAGGGGTAACGCCCGTTACCCCTATACAGAAGGAAAGTGGTAACGCCCGTTACCACTATTAAAGCGTTATGGCGATTTTAAGGCAGTAACGGGCGTTAACAGAAGTAAGGCAAGAATTGGTAACGCCCGTTACCTAGGGCGGCGAGAATTATCCTAGGGCTGCTATATTAGTGCGTTTTGGAGTCTTTTGAGAGGAGAGACATAGATAGACAAAAGGAGATGCAGAGAGAGAAAGAGTTTTCTTCCAGGTCAAGACATAGGGTTTGGAAGAAGGCTCAGGAGTTTTCAGAGGTTTTCAGAGAATTCGAGAAGATGACAGGATTAAATTCCGAGAACGATCTTTGGTTTTATTATTGCTTTAATTTACAAACTAATTCCTTTGAGTTTAGTTTTAGCTTCGTATGCTAGATTTGTTTTTAGATACTCCTGAATGCTTATGAGTTTAATTGTTAGACCTTGTTTAGATTCGTTGGCGATGATTTATTTTAATGCAATTTCCTTTAGTTTTATGAGTTTTGCTTTAATTATGAGTAGCTAATTCTCTAGGGATAAGGGGAGTGATGATGATTGCATAATGGATGCTTGATGAGATGCTTGAATGACTTGTGTTAATTCTTAGTTTGAAAACAGGTTTGAACTGAGTTGCGATGGCCTGATCACCCGTAGCATGTGTCATAATTGCCTATAGATCGAAAGAGTGATGGTAATTTAGATGGTTTTCAGAACTTGTAAGTTGTAGGGTACAAAGAGATTTGGTCCTAGCTTATACAATAGTAATCTTATTCCATGCCGAGCCGCTAGAATACTGAATTACACTAGTCTTGTTCCTATGGTTTAATTAACTATTGGTGATTGCGAGAGCAACATTGAACAATAATTAAGCACTTGGTTACACCTCGAGAGAGGGTAATTCAAATATAAGTGACTAGGTTGTAGGATTACACTTTTCAAACGAGTATCATGTCAGCTCTTGATTATACGATTCATTACTTTTCGCCTACCTGTTTAGTTTACTAAATTTAATTCGTGTGTTTAAGTTGTTATTTGCAATTTTATTCTAGTTACTTGTTAATTTCTGCCTTAGTAGATTAATAGAAACAACCATTGCTTCCGTTAAGTCTCTAGATTAGAGAGGAATATAGAGTAGTGATTGATTTCCCTTCCCTGTGGGTTCAATCCTATTGTGCTACGCGTATGTTAGTGTACACTTGCACGATTAGTTTTTAACTGTAGTAAAACCTTACAACAAGTTTTTGGCGCCGTTGCCAGGGAAGGCTTTTTAAGTCAATATTACTCAATTATTTTGATCTAGTGCTTTAGACTATTACTTTACTTTGTGTTCATTATCCTTGTTACTGTGGAATTGGACTGAGGAATTCTTTTTCCTTGTGCAGGTTTACAGTGCATGTGAAGATCTCAAGATCCCGAATTAGTTCCATACGATCCGGAAATTGAGAGAACACTGAGTGCTATTAGGAGAAGGCATAAGAAGGAGAAGAAACCAATTGCTTTACCGATGGCTGAAGCAGACCCACCACCACCACCCGCTATAAGAGATTATAAAGTGCCGCAAGCTGGAGCAATTCAGACTGCAGCTCGTCCCCCAATTGCAGCAAATAACTTTGAAATTAAACTAGCTATCATAAATCTATTGCAAAATAATCCGTTTTCAGGATTACCTTTGGAGGATCCAACTTCACACCTGGAGTATTTTTTGGAAGTTTGTGATACCTTGAAAATTCACAATGTCACCACTGATGCTATCCGAGTTAGGTTTTTTCCCTTTTCACTTAGGGATCGAGCTAAAGCATGACTGAGTACTGTCCCAAATGAATCCTTTCAGACTTGGGCAACATTATCTTAGGCTTTTCTAGCAAAGTTCTTTCCACTTAGCAAACCCACGAAGTACAGGAATGATATTCAAGGTTTTAGGCAGTTGGATGGAGAGTCTTTCTATGAAGCTTGGGAGAGATTTAAGGATTTGCAGAAGAAGTGTCCACATCACGAGATTCCCCGGTTGGTTATTGATTCAGACTTTTTACAATGAGATGTCCCCTACCTTTAGAGGAGCGATGGATGCCGCAGCTGGCGGAGCATTCTTAGCCAAATCTGAAGCAGTTGCTACTGAGTTGTTAGATAATATGTCGCAAAACGATGTTTTTGTGCATGAAAGGATCCATTCGTAACCAGCGAAGGTGCAAACTGGAGTCATAGAGTTAGATGGCTTAACTGCCATCAATGCTAAATTTGAAGCCCTTAACAAGAAATTGGACCAACTATCTGTCAATGCAGTTGGGATGCAATCCCAACCAGTTTCAGGTAACATGTGAAATCTGTAGTGGTCCATATGATTTGAATATGTGTCCTCATACCAATGCAGGAGAACAGTTGCAAGAGCAGGTGAATTATGTAAATAACTTCAAACCGACAAATGATCCCTACTCAAACACCTACAATCCAGGATGGAAGAACCACCCTCACTTGTCGTGGTCTAATAATCAGAATGTTCAACAACCACCTCAACCTAGGCCACAGTTCCAACCTAGGAAGCAATTTCAAACATGACCACCAACCCAATTTAATGTTGCACCCCCTCAACAGGAGCAAAAGCAGGGTTGGGAGGTCACACTTGAAAAGTTCATAACCGTGTCTACGAGTCGACATCAGGAGCTGGAAGCCCAAGTAGATCAAGTGGTAAATCAGACCAAAACTTTGGAGATTCAGATTGGTCAGATTGCCCAATCTTTGAATTTGAGAGGCCCAGGAATGCTACCAAGCCAAACTGAAAACAATCCTAAGGAGCATTGCCAGGCCATATTTATAGGAGACAATAGAGAAAATGAAGGTCCGAAGAAGTTTGTAAGTTCGGATGTTGAGGAAGTTGCGCTTGAAGAAGGAGTACTTGAGAAAGTTGAAGAGAAAGATGATTCTAAGAAGGAGAATTTAGAGAAAGAAGTGATTCCAAGCAAGGAGAAGCCTGAGAACTTCACTACTGTGATACTTACTGAGGAATGCAGTGCTATTATTCAGCATAAGCTTCCTTCGAAGCTTAAAGATCCAGGGAGTTTTTCAATTCCTCTTACTATTTGTTCTTTGCAATTTCATAATGTTCTATGTGATTTACGAGATAGTGTGAGTTTAATCCCATTGTCTACTTGCAGGGAATTAGGAGTGAAGGAGCTTACACCGACGAATATGACACTCCAACTAGCAGATAGATCGGTGAAATACCCGACAGGAATTCTGGAAGATATTTTGGTAAAAGTTGGAAAATTTCACATTCCCACTGATTTTGTAGTTCTTGATATTGAGAGCGATGAGAGGATGCCATTGATACTTGGAAGACCGTTTCTGGCTACGACTGGAGCAGATATTGATGTTCAGAATGGACGGCTCACGTTCAAAATAGGTGATGAAAGAATGGAGTTCAGGAACTTTGGTTCCAGGACACCACCAGCGATTCTGGATAAGTGTTGCATGATTAAGGTTGTAAATGATACACCAGATGGAAAGACTCTGTTTACGGAGAAAAGAGATGCAGTTGATTGGCAAAGAGAAACGAAGTTTCGAAGATCGAGAATGAAGGATGTTCTGGACTTAGATACTTGGAGATCAAGCTCTGGTTTTGTGAGTAACAAGAACGAGGTCACTCCTTGTGACTCGTTGCTTGGGGATTGCTAATCCCAAATCGGTTCCTGCAGTCAAGCTAACGACTATAACTTAGAACTAACTTTTTCCTTTTTCTTTTGTTTTGTTTTGTTTTTGTTTCCGTTGTTTTCGTTTCTTTTGTCCTCGTTTTCTCGCGATAGTTGAGCTGTCTCTCTCGTTGCAGGTCACGTGATGTTTTACTAGGTAGCCAAGATCTAGATAGTGCGAGGGCCGTGATTTGAGCGTTATTGTCAATGTTGAGGTCCATTTACTTTGTTCGTATGCATGTGCATGGCATTGATTTTCTTTCTTGAGGAGAATGGATTGTTGATATATATTGTTATATGTGTTTATGTGTTTCGAGAATGGTGCACTGTGATTCGATTGAATATTATGAGTTAATTTCAGTTAATTGACGTGATTGAGCACCATTAGTTGTGTGTTTGTGTTTTTAGTATGTTTTGGGCGGAATAGTGATTAACGGGCGTTACACATTCCTAGTTATTCTTAGGTAACGCCCGTTAACGGATACAGGCGTCTTGGCCAAAAGGGGTAACGCCCGTTACCCCTCTCAAGAGGAAAACCAGTAACGCCCGTTACCGGTCCGACTGGCGCAGATTGGGTTTTAGGGAACATGTTTTTAGGGTTAATTTAAGTCTTGTCCCACCCAATTTCAGATTTTTTCCCCCAAACCTATAAATACACTTACAACCACTTATTCTACCTTACAAGAGATTCAATTGTTCCCTTGGGCCAATCATCATCAATTTACAAGCAAGAAGCTTCCCCTCCAAATTACACTCTTTAGTCCCTTGTGAATCCAAGTAAGTCAATATTCCCTTGTCTTAGATTAATTGTTAGAGCCAAAATTTCCAATCTAATGGATGAGACCTAGGATTGAATTGCATGCTAGGAATCACTATGAGATTGAATTGATGAATTTTGAGAGATTAACTATGTTAGAATTAGGATTGATGCTTTAAATTGAAGTTAACTTGAATTGGGTTAAATCTTTGAAGAATCCTAAAGTTCTAAGTGACCTTGTTTTTAAATTATGGAGTTGACGGTAGAGAATTATGAGCTTGAATTGTAGCGATTAAGCTATTGTGAATTTGGGTTGGGTAGATTGAAGAACTTGAGTTAGGACTCACACACTAGGCTTAAGCACACAAGGTGTTTGATGAATTGTCCATGTGAATTGTGATTGATTTCTTTGTGCTTTGTTTTGCTATAATTGTTTGATTTAGGTATTATGGGTCGCACTAAGCGCTCTAGAGTCCAGGAACCTTTCACTACTTCACCCGGATAAGACCACCAACCTTTTGAATTGGTCAACGTAACGGTTAATGTCTTTAGGAATCCTTTCCAAAGGAATTCAACAAGGAATATTGTGGGTACTAAATTCTTCGAGCGGATGGATGATTTTGAGGTTTGGGAGGAAGTGAAGAGGCTGTTCGACAACATAGGTTGGCTGCCTTTCCTTCATAGGATGGATATGACCTATGGAGATATGACAGCCGCTTTCTTCCATACAATGAATTTTGATCCGGTGGACAACACCTTGACCTTCACTCTTGATGATATGGAAACTCGGACTTGGAGTGTGAGCAGTATAAGAGAGATTCTTCTGTTTCCAGCTAATGCCACCACTTCTCTGCCCAAATGGAGCGATACTCAGCGAGAGGAGGTATGGAGATCCCTTCCCTTGAGAGAGGGTGTCCCTAGTTATTCCTCTCGATGCACATATGACAGCTATTTTCATTCGTTGACTTGGGTACTAGTCCATAGGATTTTAGCCCTGGGATTCTATGCCAGATAGAGGAGAGATAGCCATATTACTGAGACTGAGTTGCGTATAATGTATATGATGAAGGAAGGTATTAAGTTTGATGGTAAGATTGAGTTTCTTTGGAAGCTGCAGGAGAGTGCTAGGAGTGTTACGGGCACGATTGCTCATGGAGGTTTTGTAACGATGTTTGCTAGGGAGATAAATTGGAGACCGAGAGGGGCTTTGCCTATTAGCTTTGGACATATTGATCCGGAATACTTGGAGACTGTGGGCTTAGCTATATCTTGGGAGAGTGGGGAGTTGAAGAATTGGAATTTCCCATGGTGGCCTATCTATGAGAGAGATCGTGTCTGGCAGATGTACAGCTGGGGTAAAGCCCGGTTTGATGAGCTTTCTGAGAGGTAGAAGGAGCTCTTAGCTCGGATACCTGACCGGCCAGATGATGAGTTTGCGATTCTTCACAGTGCCGCGTCTGACGCCCCGTATTCTCGAAGGGCGTCCTGACGATATTAACAAGTAAGTCACTACACTTGTGTGTGTTTAATTTAAAAGTTCTTGAATTATGTGATTTAATGTAAATCCAATTTAATATGTGATCATTTGAATTATTCTAAGATTAATTGTCAACTTGATTAATTATGCGAATATGTAACCCTAACCGTCTAATTTGATTTAATTCGAATTTATTCCATGAAATAATTGTCAAGTGATTTTAAATACATCATGTTACTTAACTTGTTTAATTTCGGTTTACTTGAATTCCTTGAGATTAATTGTCAATCATGTGTTTACGAAGTGTCGTTAAATTGTACGAAAGGTTTCTAAAATTAAATTGAATTAAACTCTAATTGGTAAATCTCTCTCTTTCATTTTAATTTATAAAATTAATTCGGAGCTTGAATGTTTATTCGTAACTTTACCAATTTTATTTACGATTTTTCGTACGCGATATTTCACTTTGCTACGCGTTAAGGATATCCGGTTCTATATAGCTTGTGCACAAGACACATTTCTGCCAATCTCCTCTTCTCTCTCTCTCATTCCCGAACACACACTACACCTAAAACATACACTAATCGTAACTTGGCCGTTTCTCGACGGAATTCGATGAATGAGTAGTCCATTTCGAAGAGCTCGATGAGAGGATCAAGATGGTATAAAGATCTTGGCCAACCGACCAACGGTGGAGGAGATATCTGCGATTTTCAGACTTAACTACTCAAAGTTTGGAAATTCGTGACTGGATTGCGGCAGCAACTTCGACAGCCTCGTACGGCCTTCTCCGATATCAGAATATAGCGAAATTGGTATGAAAATCGAATGTCTCGACGAGATCTACAACTTGGAAGTGGTGACGCAGTCATTGGGGCAGCTTTGGCACCACACGCGCCGCCCGAAGGTCACGCCGCCGGTGGTGGATCTGGACAAACTTCGCCGGCCGTTTTCGGCGATTTTGGCGGTGGTTTTGGGCGGACGAGGTACTGGTCTGAAGCTATTCTCATGGGGAATGAATTTCGGGTTGGTGGCACAACCATTGGAGTGGAGGTGGCGACGCACGAGCCTTCTGAAGTCACGGTGGCGGCGGCTTGTTACTGTAGCAGCCGAATTCTTGACTTTCCGGCCACTTTCTCCGACGACCATCTTGGGGGTTTCGAAGAACACTTCATGGGTAAGTCGATGCCTTTTACGGATTTCGTTTTCGTTCACCGGATTGGAAGTAATTTGAATTTGAAGTTTTGGGGTTTTCGTATTCTTGGATTAAAGATCTAGGACGATTGGCTTGGAATTTTCAGAAATTGATCAAGGATTTAGAACGAATACAAAGACTACATTCTCGGGTAATTTTTTGGGATTTTTTTGGCGACTTTCGGAGGTGGCCCGGTGGCTGCCCGGCGACTTTCCGGCGGCTCCGGTGGCGGCGCTCCCGCGAATTTTAGATAGCTTATCGGCCTCGACGCGGTGAGTCCAACGCCGCTTTCCGTTCGTTAATTGGATACTCGGTTGATTTATTACGAATTATTTTGCATAATTATAATTATTTGAATTATTTGTTTTAAGTGCAAATAAATTGTTTATTGTTGGTTGTTGATCGAGATGTATTCCAATCATATTCAAAAATATGTATTGAATGAATTGTGATATGCATGAATATTTTGATTTACAATTTGAATTCCAATGTGATGAATTTACGCTATTTGTTAAGTACGAAGGGGTGTTATTGTAATATTTAGAAACTACTCTTTTATGTGACTAAATGAACTTGAATGATATTTTAGAAGAACGAACATGTTGTGATTTCTCTATATGAATTTGAGACGTTCTCAATGTTATGTTTGTTGTAAATTGTGTTTCAAATATAAAATTGAGATACATGAAAGATGCTTGAACAACTTGAGACTTGATGCATGATAGGAGTTAGAATTGTAATATCTTGATTTACTCTTACTACTTTAAAATGGTATATTATGAATTAAGATAAATTGATAAATGTCATGCTTGTAAGTAATTAATTCCTAGTTAAATAATTGTATAAACACTTTAAATGAACAATTATGCATAGCAATCGACTAAGGGGATGTATGTGTAATAATTCTAAACTTTTATAAATGACTTAGGGGATGTAAGTGTAATATTTATGAAACTATGAATGTGATTTGAGCTTGTGTACCAAACATGTTTTGAAGTTGTAAAGTATGGTCTTAAGTGAATTAAATGCACTCTTTATTTGTATCAAGCATGCCATCTACCTACAACAACTTTATATGTTTATATGATCAAGTTGCTCTTACTTATGCACTTTATAACTCGACATGAACTTGATGCTTAATTCTAATATTATAATTGAACCCTGTGACATTGGATGGTTTAATATGCATTTTGTGAATACATTGACTTCCTAAATTGATCTTGCATCTTTGGATATGGAATTACGTGTTGGGTGCTTGTAAATATGACCTTATTGAGCAATGATATGCCTTGAATGACCACAACACCTTATCCAAGCACAACATGAACACTTATGCATAACCACGATCATGTTGAGCAACGCCGTGCGTCTTGTTTGGTTCATATAGAGTCTAAGTCTGGGCTTCTGTATGTCTTGTCACAGAGTTTGGTGGTGCCGGTGGGCCCAAGGTTTAGAGTGTTTGGCCCTTCACACTCTCAGACTCTACTTTCACGAGGTGAGGTTTAGGATTTTGTATAGTTATGCGACCTATGGCCTTTATATGCTGAATTCTACCCTTGCATGCGAGTATACCTTACTATAAGTAAGTATGTGTTGGATATGATATGTTTATGATATTGAGCGTGTGTTCTGCGTGGATGGGTGCTTACGGGCTTAAATTCCATTGCGTGGGTTTTGCGTCGATGGGTGCTTACGGGCTTAAATTCCATCGCGTGTGATTTGCGTAGATGGGTGTCTAAGGGCTTAAATTCCGTCGCGTGGGAATAAATATATAAAAATTAAGTTTTCTGAAGCATTTGTAAGCTATTTTGGAAAAATTCGGTTGTGTTACGATTCTGTAGCGAGATTGCCATGAAAGACTGGCGTATGTTCTGTTCTGTTCTGTTCTATTGTGGATCCGAGGAGCTACGGGTAATGGGTCCCCCGGGACGGTTAAGGCCGTCGGGGTTTCAACCATGTGCGTACGTTCCATTTGAGATATCATTGCATGACTCAGGGAGATAGGGGAGGTGTGATATCTTGAGTCTTCGGCTAAGGCCGGGGAGGACTCTTGTGGGTTCGCTACCCCTTTAGGTCGAGTCTATTTTAGACGATTTTATTATGGATGGTTAGGGCCAACGCGGGGCTCTTCCATCACTGGAGTGGAGGAGGGATTTATTTCTGTATTTCTGTTTTATTCTGATATGAGGAGTAAAGGTGAGAAGCTTGTACTCGCCGAGCATGTGTTCTATTCTTTTATGGAATTATGAATCGGGAGTTTTCTAGGCCTTGAATTCTTTCATTTGCATGAGGACATTGCAAAGTTTAAGTGTGGGGGAAGAATGTGCATGTTTGCTATGAGCTTTATTGAATATTTGCATGGTTAGATGTAGTTTCACTTGTGATTTGCTAAAATTCGAGTAATTTTGAAAATTTTTGAAAATTTTCCCAAATTTTGAATTTTTTCTTTGAAGTTTGATTGTTGAGCTTTTGCTAGAGTAAGTTAGGCTTTTTGAATTGAGGAAAATTGCATGAGATTTGATGATTTAGTGTGTTAGTATGCCCTTATATTTTGAGCACTTTTGAACGAAATAATGTACTTAGCTTAGAGAGATGAATTGATAATTTCCGAATGAGTCTAAGATTTGATTAGGATGCACTTTAGTCCTATTGTGGTGAAATTTTGAGTTAATGAAAGACTAAGGAAGTGAAGTAGGCAGTCGTTGTCAGAGGATTTTAAGCTTTTCTATTTAGCCGTTTTTCACTAAATAACGTAATCTTATTGACCCCGCTGAGCCTAATTGTTGTGCAAAGATTTTTGTAGCCACATTATAAGCCAATGCATAACATAAAAATACCTACCTTGATAATTTTGTTCACCAAAGCTTGCTCATTTGAATTTGTATGGTGATTATCTATTCTTGGACCCCTTTTTATTTGTTCTTGTGATTGAAAGTGAGAGGTTATTGTACGAGAAAGAAAAAAGAATGGAAGGAAAAAAAAAAGAGTGAAAAAGAAAAGATATGAAAAGAGAAAGAGCAAAGAAGAGAAAAAATAAGATTATGCAAAGCGTGAATTTGAAAGTGTGGGATTCAATTGAAGAGTTGGGGCGATTTTCGTGTTAATGGTGAATGGAAGTGTTTCGGGTTTTGAATAGATTGAATGATGTAAGCTTGGTGAGTAGTTACTTGATCTAAATTTCCATAACCTTACCCTAAGCCTACATTACAAGCTCGAAAGACCTACCGATCCGAAGTTCTGATTTAATTCCATTAGTGGAGATAGGTACGAAGAGTGTGTCCCGAAGTTGACGATTAGAGCTTAGGAGAAAATTATGAAGTTGTCATTCTAATTTTTGTACATTGTATCGTTTGACTCACACACTACACAAGGGTTTACTTTTCATACTAAATTTTGAGGATTTCATGTTTATGCGTATTTGATTTGATTAGCTAGACTTGTTTAGGCGAAGGTTTGATGATTGCTTAGAGGAGAGGGTTTGATGAGGATGTGTCTTCTTAATTTGAGTATTACTCGGGGACGAGCAATATTCAAGTGTGGGAGATTTTGTTGTGTATAGAAATTGCATGATTTTAAGCATTAATTAGATTATATTCTGGTACCGTTTGATGCGTTTATGTGTTTATTTTGCTCCGTTCAGGTGATTATGGAGTTGGAGTTACGAAACGGCAAAGCAGAGCGATTTCACGCGTTTTTGGGAGATAAAGTGGTAACTCCTGTTACCACTTAAGCTGTATAAAAGGAGTAACTCCCGTTACTGGCTACAGGAGGGGAGTTTTGGCGAGAAGAGAGGGGTAACGCCCGTTACCCCTATGCAGAAGGAAAGTGGTAACGCCCGTTACCACTGTTAAAGCGTTATGGCGATTTTAAGGCAGTAACGGACGTTAACAGAAGTAAGGCAAGGATAGGTAACGCCCGTTGCCTAGGGCGGCGAGAATTATCCTAGGGGAGAATTATCCTAGGGCTGCTATATTAGTGCGTTTTGGAGTCTTTTGAGAGGAGAGACACAGATAGACAGAAGGAGATGCAGAGAGAGAAAGAGTTTTCCTTCCAGGTCAAAACCTAGGGTTTGGAAGAAGACTCAGGAGTTTTCAGAGAATTCGAGAAGACGACAGGATTGAATTCCAAGAACGATCTTTGGTTTTATTGTTGATTTAATTTACAAACTAATTCCTTTAAGTTTAGTTTTAGTTTCGTATGCTAGATTTGTTTTAGATACTGCTGAATGCTTATGAGTTTAATTGTTAGACCTTGTTTAGATTCGTTGGCGATGATTTATTTTAATGCAATTTCCTTTAGTTTTATGAGTTTTGCTTTAATTATGAGTAGCTAATTCTCTAGGGCTAGGGGGAATGATGATGATTGCATAATGGATGCTTGATGAGATGCTTGAATGACTTGTGTTAATTCTTAGTTTGAAAACAGGTTTGAACTGAGTTACGATCTCCTGATCACCCGTAGCATGTGTCATAATTGCCTATAGATCGAAAGAGTGATGGTAATTTAGATGGTTTTCAGAACTTGTAAGTTGTAGGGTACAAAGAGATTTGGTCCTAGCTTATACAACAGTAATCTTATTCCATCCCGAGCCGCTAGAATACTGAATTACACTAGTCTTGTTCCTATGGTTTAATTAACTATTGGTGCTTGCGAGAGCAACATTGAACACTAATTAAGCACTTGGTTACACCTCGAGAGAGGGTAATTCAAATATAAGTGACTAGGTTGTAGGATTACACTTTTCAAACGAGTATCACGTCAGCTCTTGATTGTATGATTCATTACTTTTCCCCTACCTGTTTAGTTTATTGAATTTAATTCGTGTGTTTAAGTTGTTATTTGCAATTTTATTCTAGTTACTTGTTAATTTCTGCGTTAGTAGATTAATAGAAACAACCGTTGCTTCCGTTAAGTCTCTAGATTAGAGAGGAATATAGAGTAGTGATTGATTTCCCTTCCCTGTGGGTTCGATCCTATTATGCTACGCGTATATTAGTGTATACTTGCACGATTGATTTTTAACTGTAGTAAAACCTTACAACAGACTGACTCCTCTCCTTTACCACTTTTAGTTTGCAGGTTTTTGTGCACGAGCTAGGCAGAGAAGTGGGTCGTTCGAGTCTCACTTTTGGGTTTAGGTCGTGCTAGGTGCATTGCATATATTATTTTTGGACATGTACTTAACGCCATGAATATTGTTATGGATTTATGAAACGATATATCTATGTATTTTGTACATTTGATGTATATGGTTGGTTTTGGATTTTATGGATATAGAATTCTGTGCTTCTGCTATTTGATTAATTGTTGCGCGCTTTGGGTATGTATAGCTTTGCCTAGCCTAGTGAGTGTGTGGTCTCCCGTTCGCTATGACTTGGGCTCGTGTATGGATTTCCCATTTCATATGCGGGTTAGGGTCTTAGTGCGGGGATATGGTGGCCCACGCTCCGGGTGCTACATTCGATGCATGTTATTAATTGTGCAATAATAATCTAGGTTATATCTAAATAATATAAAGAAACTGAAAATAAAGGAGAAATTAACTCTTTTAATAATTAAACGGGTAATGTGGGATATGTAACAACCCTAAATAGGGGCCTAGTTGGAACTGGTAAACCTTGAAAGAAAGTAAAAGCGTTTATTGACTTTGATCTGTCAAATGTTCTTCATGCATCACATTTCTATGTGTTTTAAGTTGTTCTTACATGCTATTGTGTGACTTTGGGAGAGATCTCATCTAAAACCCCATATTACTATTCATTTCCCGAGCCTTCATTCCTTCAATAGAATCCTAAAGCCCCAAATCCGTATCTCTTGAATACCATAACTCACATCTCTTGTCCTAAAATCATTTTTCGGAAATTTTAAATCAAAGTTACGATTTTATCCCCATGTCATTGTTTATCCACTAAGCCATATCCTCTTACCTCATTCGTAGAACCTTAGATGCATGAAACTATTATTTTTCTATCGCTTACATATGCTTTTTAGGACTCGAAATTCTTTATAAAAAATTATTGATCAAAATTACCAATAGGTCCCTTGATCACTATTCATTCCATAAAATTAGAAATTTACTCGAAACACTTTTTCTTATCAAATATTACGTCAAATGAATCCTTAAATCATTTCAAAAATTTTAATATCATCCAAAAACCCGAATTCCTATTCTAACTCCAGTAGTATCGAAAATCACTTCAAAACCCTAGTTACTATTCTTACAGTAAACAACTTTTTATTCATTCTTTTTTTGCTATTCAATATTATAGTCAAAATGATCCTTGAATTATTTTATAAATTCTGATGCTCATATCAAAATTTAATTCCAGCCGTAGTTTATTTCATAAATATTTTCCCTATTAAAAATCATTATTTTTACCATAAAAGTTTAACTTTCATTTAAAATTCAAGATTATACTTAAAACGTTTCTTGAATTTTTCTCTAACTATGATAATTTCTCAACCTTTAAACGTCCTCATAGGTTCGTTTATATAATTTATCATGATTTTCATAATCTCTAACGTTTACAACTTTCAAACGAAGGCCTAAACGTCACACATTTATAATCATAATGAAGCTCATTTTACACTCATTCTTTCACTACTTTTACCACTTCAAGCTCTCGTTTCTCGAATCTTAAATAAATTTTACATTATTTTATATTTATTTTTATTAAATATGACATCATCCATGACATCACCTTCCTAAAATAGAAAGACTAGGTGTATGATATAAAATCCTCCACATTTCCTACATATTCTCTAAATATTTTTGTGATTCAAAATTCTCCATATTTCTTTCTTAAAAAAGAAATGATAGGTGTGTGACATAAAATTCTCCACATTTCCTACATAATTTCCATATATTTTTGTGATTTAGAATTCTCCACATTTCTTACATATTTTTAGAAATTGCTCTTAAGTACTTAATTCCTACCTGTATAAGAGATTCATTTCTAACTCACAAATCCCTCCATTTCTCTCTCTCTCTCTCTCACGCCATTCTCCTCTCTCTCAAGGTTAGTTTGTATCTTTTTTATGCTTTAATTTATGCTTTATTTTCATATTTATTCTAGGTAATTTAATTAGTATATTCTATATGCTTTAAATTATGTTAAATACTTATGTTTTTATTAGGAAATTATGATTTAGGAATTTATATTTCATGAATTAAAGTTAGGAATTTAATTTATGAAAATGCATGATTATTATATGAAATGATTTAAATATGTGTTTATATATTCATAATTATGTTCTTGAATATTTGAATATATTCATGTTTAGGAAATTTGTTTATGAATTAATTTTCATGTAAAGATTATATATTATGCTCATTTATGCTTTAATCTTATATTATGAATATGAATTAATCAAGAATGCCTAGAACATCTTATGAATATTCAAGTATGATCAAGAACATGTTCTTAGTGTTCTTGAGTAGTGTGTGAAGTGTGTGTGTGTCGTTGTGTCTAATACCCCACACTTAAATAGTAGTTGTTTTCAAATAATGATTTCAAAATAAATAAGGATAAATTGGAATTTAAATAATAATTCTTGATTAATGTTTTAATTAAATAAAATAGGGGATTAAAGTTTCAAGAATCATTTAAATGTTTCATATTTCAAATATCGTTTTGAGATTCAAAAACGTTCAAGGTTTCAAACATTAAAGAATTAGGACTTCTATTTTAAAATAAATCCAAGTTTTGACTTTTATTAAACTAAAGTAGGAAATTCAAATAAAGATATTCATTTAGGATTTTCAAATCGGATATTTTAAAATATCATTTTCAAAATAAGATTTCTTTATGGACTTCTTTTATAACATAGAAGCTTATTAAGATTCCTAATCTGATTAATAATTACTTGATATAATAATGGACCTTATTTTAAACTTTGTTTGAATGTTAAAGTTGTATTTTACCGGAATATTATTTGACCTTATTTCGTGTTATGACATGCTTTATTATGGTAAATTGTCTATGTGATTAGTTTTGGTTAAGGAATAGAAACTTATAGTTGATCACCACTCACAGGTGAAGGTTTGGGCTAACTAGGACTCCGGTATTATTACATAACACCTGGTTACTGTACGTGAGGTTAAATGTTTTCAACTGGGATCATGAGCCTATATATACATAAAACGTTTTATGTCTTACGCTAATACAGTTCAAGTCTTACCCCTTTATAAATGATATTACCCCTTTGGGAAAATACTTTAATATCAACTAATATTATTCTAGTATACAAAATCAATCATTTTAAAGTATTCATATTGTCTTGTCTTCTTATAAAGATCAAAGTATTTCATGTTATAATGTTCTGGTACTACATTACCATCTATCTAGTACCGTTAAAAGCAAGTAAAATATCTTTTTTCATTGTTGGCCCCGGTGGTATCGGTAGAAGTAATAGAATAGGAGGCGAGCGCCAATGACTATTATTATACCAGCCCCCAACTAGATCTTGGTGATGTTATAACTGGAGGTTAGTTATTCCACATCAAGTGACGGGAAAAGGTACGTCCCTCCCAAAATCATGTATATCGTCACTAAGGGTAGCTCCCTGAGGTGACACCAGAGGAAAAAGGGATTATATTGTTTATTCGTTGGTTACGACATCTTGATCAATGTCGTTACGAATATTCTCGGTTTTAAGGAGTAAAGGTTGGAGAACGCCTAACTTGCGGGCATCATATTGTTCTAAAAAGGGTTCATATTTTCTCAAAGTATAACCTATAACCCCCTATCCGGTTATTTTAAAATAAATATGTTCCCAGTATTGTTATTGATATAATATTTTCCTATTATCGGGTACTAACCAAGGAGTTTCTTAGTTAACTCCATTATGTATATTTATTTAAACATTACTCCCAAAATTATTTCTTCAGTCCATTCGCCGACTTGCCTCTCAGGTGCTAGGTCTCACATCCGCCTGGGAAGTGCGACGGTGCAGGGTTGTAGCGTATTTGGGGGCGCTACAGGATAAATCCCTAATTGGGCATCATATTTTTACTTAACTCCCCATTTGGGCAAAATATCGTATGATTTTCACATAATGTAACTCTTTTAATAATTAAACGGGTAATGTGGGATAAATCCCCAATTGGGCATCATATTTTTATTTAACTCCCCATTTGGGCAAAATGTCGTATGATTTTCATATAATGTAGTACTTAAAATACCTCTCAAAATATGTTGTATAATTTTCACAAAATGTAGTACTAAAACGTTCTAATGCCGTATTTATATCTTATTATGTAGTATAAATTTTTGGGGGAGTTAAGTAAAAATATTTCAAACTGATGGGGAGTTATTTCAAACTGCCTATAATTAAATCTAAAATGAGTATATTTTTTTGGTCCTAGAGAAAATGAGTACATATGGAAAAAGTAAGAACTCATTTGGTATGCATCTACACTTAATTTCAATTAATTTAGATCGGGCTTATTAAACTATATTAACTCACTCTCAGGCTGTCTAATTTCTTGTTTAGTATGCGTTAGTCTCCTGGCACTTAGTGGATATGGTAATTAATATCATGTTTGGTAGTGAAATTCTCTCTCTATACTAACTTCTAAATTTCCCAAAATGTCCTCCCTTACCTTGGAAACCGTACCAGAGTGGTTTGCGTACATTCTGTGCTAGTGTCTGCTTTTTTTTTATATTTCCTCACGATTACGAAGAGTTCTTAGCGGGCGTCGATTCCTTCATTTCGCAGGTAAATCTTGCGCATACTCTACTATTTTTTTTTGGAGTTAAGATTAAGGATTGGCCCTATGTTACTCAATTTAGGGCGTATAGGCAACCAACGATCGCCCTTTGAGGGTGTTTAATCCATGTTACGATTTTCGTTGAATAATTTAATAAAATACAGATGGATTTTTGTAGCACCCGCATCAATAGACGCCACCTCCCCCGCACCATTAGTCCGATCCACGCATGAAATAGAAGTTCATACATGAACCAAAAACGTGGCAAACGGGAGACAAGATAAAATAAACCTGGTTAAGCGGGGCTAACCCATAAACCAAATTATAAAACGATGCAAAAGAAATAAAGCGGAAGCATAGACGTATTATATATCATATTTACCAAGTGATACAATCAAGGCCAACAAGGCCACCAAATACATAACCAAAATAGATAAGTATGAGATGCAAGAAAGGAAAGACATGCTAGGACCAAAATAAAGACTTCGAGTACACCTTATTCCCCGCCTAGCACAACCTGCAAAAGACTAAGAAAACAACGTGGGGTGACAGTCCAAGGACAGAGTGAGGGGCATAATAACATGCACATGCAATCCATAACTCCGAGTAAGGTTTTAGAATAACCCAAGTGGGAAGTTTAAACGAAACATTGCTTGGAATTACGGATATCATATTATTACTTGACAAATCATAACATTTTGTGGCCCGGCCAGTGGGCAATTCTCCAACCTTACTCCCATAGTGTGTGCATAAAACTTAATTGGGTGTCATGCAAACATAATCCTAATCATATCATAACTATAATCATATTCATGAGAAATAATTATAATTTTCCATCCTTCTTCCTCCGGGGCGGTGGAAGGGTTTGCAAGGCCCAAACCACCTCATGATACAATATCGAGACGGGGGACCATAACTCCTAACCGCTCCTTCGATGGGTTAACCACCGGCTCAAGAATATCTCACCTTCCACACTACACGGTCGCGTGAGAAATTCTCAAAGGGTACTATATGCAATGGCTTATCCGACGGCCCGATGCCGTACCGGTCTCCATTCACACAATTCCCCAGGGCCCAATAACATGTGCATGATTCTCGCCAAAACATTTTCATGAAAACATTTAAAAATCAATCATACTTAAATAATTTTCCAAAGTATACATATACTTAATACATTTTAACTTAGATAGGTACACAAGATATTAGGATTCTAGTTAACTACAAATAAAACCTCACCTTAACAAGAGAATGGAAAACGAAGAAGCCAAAAGACCTTGCTCCTCTCCACAACTAGATCGAGCTCTGTGCAAGAAATACGAGTGTACATAAGACTCGAGACATATGAACCAATTAATGGACGAACGGCATATGGATGCATGTGATGACATGTTAAAATCAATGAAACAATTATGGAAAATTCATAATTAATTCACAAGAATTCATGGATCGAGGGTAAACGAATGAAAAACATGAATTGACTAAAATGCACAAAAGAATTGCCAGGGCACCATCCCGGTCGGGATGAGATTTAACTTAAAAGGGGTCCCGACCGGGACACCCTGTCCCGTAACCCTCCTGCCACACCCTCCCGAGCGGGACTAAATTTTAATTGAAAAGTATCCTGGCCTGGACGTTTTTAACGAGAGCAAAATACTTAAATTTCAAATGGATCCCGACCGGGATCAAAATTGAACTAAAAAGTGTCCCGGCCGGGACGGTTTTAACGAGAGTAAAATGTTTAAATTTTTAAGGGGATCCCGACCGGGATAAAAAATGAACTAAAAAGGTTCCCGGTCGGGAACTAAACAACAGGGGATGGCAGGGGTGGTTTCTTTCCATGCATTCCAACCAACCAAAACAAGATTAAACATGAAAGTGCAAGCCAAAACAAGTCTATAACACATATACACACCTTATATATCAATTAGACATCATAAATCACACATAAGAGCACCTATGTCAATCAAAACTCAACATATAAAACCCCATTCATACCATATCATTTATTAAACCAACAACCAAGGTATTCATGCTATAAATTCAAGGATACACACATATATATTGTAACGCCCCATATTTTCGGATTTCGAGTAAGCACGCCACGTGTGTGTTTTGATGATTTTATATTAATTATTTAATTCTTGCATTCATTAATTAAATGTGACATGATCATTTTATAAAATTGCATTTTCTAAAGTTGTGAAAATTATTTCATTTCATGATTTATGTACTAGAATTGATTAATTGATTATGTGACATTAATTGATCATTTCCTTGAACTATGGGATTAATTGCATAAGAGGGCTTGGTCTTTGATTATTTAACTTCTCTAACTTGTACTTGATTGCTTAACTAATAAAATGGGAGGATTTATGTGCAATTAATTAGGATGACTCATAAAGTGGGAAGCATTAATATCTTCATTTATATTATATTCTAATTCATATTACACAAGACATATTCATACACATATTGCTCCATTGCTTGATCGATCAATTGCCAAGAGAAGGGAAGGAGGAGATTTCCATACTTTGAGCTAATTCTTGAGTTGATCATTGAAATTGAAGCTTCATCATTTCCATTCAAGCATCTCATCTCATTTCTTCCATTACAAGGTGATCATGAGCTTATTTGATTATTTCTTTGAAAGATGTGTTAGCTAGGGTTGTGATATAAATTGGGTGGATTGTGTTTTAGTTGTTGGAGGTGTGAATACTTGATCCTAGCTTGAATTTGATGCATAAATATTGAGGTTTATGGACTTGTAGCATAAGTTGATAAATTGAGCTCATATGTGTGATTCTTGATGATTAATGAGTTATGGACATGAATATGTGGAACTTTAGTGAGTATTGAACTTGTATATATATATGTTGCATGAATTATGGCATTTGGATTGATTAGAATTGGAATTGGTTGATTGTTTGTTGTGGTTCGAATTTTGCTCTGTTTTTCTGCCTCTGCTCCCCTTTTCCAATTGCTCTGATTTTTCTACTGTAGAAAATATTTGAAGTTTAGAGTACTCTCCTTTTTACGGCTCGTCAATATCTATTTTCGTTTGTGAGTTATGGCCATTTTAATTTGGTGCCGCCAAACTGTCGCGAATCTGCGTTAACCCAATTTAAAATCGAATTGTGGCTTGTTGAGTTGGAGTTTTTCAAAACTGTTTTATGGGGATAATCTTGATATATTATAGATGTTCTCTGCAAAAATTGGTGTCAATCCGAATTGATTTGAACCCCGAGAAAAATAGCAACATTCTCTGCTGTCCCCTGTTTTCATATTTCGGTTTTGGCTTGATCAGAGAGACTAAATGGTGGAAGTTTTTAAAACTGTTTTACGTATGTATTTCTGGGTATGTTGTAGATATCTCCACCAATTTCCAGATCGTTTCGACTTCGTTTGATAAGAGAACGACGATCATCTTTCACTAATAGCGCTGCAGGAAATTTTCTGCTTTGTGTCATATTCAAACAAAATCTGGTATTTACTCGGGGTGAACTAGAATTTGAGCCTTACATCATTGTAAAGATATGGTTGTCTAGTTTTCTAGGAATTTTCCGGTTCGTTAAAATTCATTCCGATGAAGGAGTTATGCTTATTTGAATACAATGTGCGCATGTTGGAAATTTTCTGCATTAGTACCTACAAATTTCACATTTTGCTCCAATGCCTTAATTGATTCCAAATTGCTATTATATGATACATTTCATGCAAAAACAAGATTATTTTGTGCTGTATTCATGATTCCACATCGTCTCATTGCATTTCGCCGTTCGTCTTAATTGGTTCATACGAGTCGTGTCTCACTTGCACTTGTCATTGTTTGCACAGACCAGCTTCCTGGAGACGAGGGGCCGGCACTTAGGTGGTTTTCTCGATTGGTTTTGTCTGTACAGGTGAGGTTTAATTTCTAGTTATATAGAACCATATGACCCTTATTTGGATTTTAAGCCAAAACGTATACGTATATCTATAGCTTTCCTCAAATGTTAATTGATTTTCACTGAACGACTGTATTGTATTGCACCGTGGGCCCGAGGGTAGTAGCTTGAGCCAACCGGGAAAGCATGGGCTGATGGGTAACTCCGGCTCTATCCTCACCATTTGGGATGACCCTTGAAGCCACTAGGAGATTAGTGGTGGAAGGAGTTCCGGGCTTTGGGTTTCATGCACCCTCTGCTCACACTGATTGGATGGTTGAGTCTAGCTAACTCACCATCACCCCGGAGGAAGAAGGATGGACTGAAACTGTTACGTGTGCACTATAATTGATTGCATGATCACCTATATAATTGATAACTTAATCATTGTACACTGTCGGAGTAAGGTTGGAGAATTGCCCTCACTCGCCGGGCCACTGATTGACTGAAATGTAATTGATTGATTGTTAAACTTGTTAGTCATAATCTCGGGCGATGTTATCTTTTTATTGAACTTATATTGTGGTTTTCATAACTCATTACCCGAGGTTAGGACTTGTGTGTTAAATGCGCTTATATGTATATACCCCTCGCTCAGTCTTCTTAGACTGACACCTCACTTTTTTTAGGTTTTGCTAAGGGAGTGCTAGGCGGGAAACTGTGTCGTCCGGAGTCGTAGTTTCGGGTCTAGCACCTATGTTTGTCTTTACACACTTTTGTACCACTTATATTCATCACTATTTTGTCATGTATATATGGGAGATGATATTGTATTGATATGACGGATTGATTTTGAAACTTATGCTTCCGCTTATATATATCTTTCTGCATTGTTCTAAGTGGTTAAGGGTTAGTCCCGCCTAGCTCGGTTAGTTTTTTTTATTGTCTCCGTTCGCTATAGCTTTGGTTCATATATGGATTGTCTGTTTCATACGTGGATCGAGGCTATAGTGCGGGGGATGGGACACCTCGCGTTTCGGGTGTTACATATATTCACATACTCATGCTCAAGAACATAAACACACTCTCACTTCTCCAAACCCTTCCTATTCAATACATTAAAATATATATATGTACCAACCTTGGATTAGAAAAGGAAGAAATGAAGATGATGATATGATAGAGATGATGAAGTCTTGAAAATGGGATGATGTTCTCCTTCTCCTTCTTCTTGCTTGATCAAAGATGTAGTATGTGTGAAGAAAATGGAAAAGAAAGGGGTTTGTGTGTGTTTGTATGTGTTCTTGTAGATTAATGTATAAGATATAATGTGTGTAATATATGTATATATATATAATTTATAGGGAAAATTACATACAAGTACCCTGAGGTTTGCCATAATTACAACCTAGTCCCTATTCTTTGGCTTATTACCATATAGTCCCTATACTTCTGCTTTGGGTTGAGGTCCCTGACGGAAAATAAAGATATAAACAACCCTGCCGTTATGTGTGACTTTTTTACGCGACTAATTTAATTATATACAGAAATTGGAAAATGTCTCTTGTGCCCTTTACAGATGACCTTTCATTTTTTGGCGGTTTGAAGTTTACAATCCCAAAGAGCTTTTCTCATTTCCAAGGGTTTCCCTCTCCATGAAAAAGGAAGAAAACCCTTGCTATATACACCTTATCCGCCATTGTTGTGCAATCTGAGCTTGAGTGCAGCCATCTTTTTGTGCTTTTGTCTTGCGGAAACACTGCACGGCGTAATCCTGCTTTATTTGCTGCGGGGGTTGCATATGGTGAGTGAAGATTGTTCCTTAACCCTTGTTTTTTTATCTTTCTTTGATAAGTTAAGAAATTTTCTCAAAAATTCTAGGATCTAACGTTCGAAAATGGTGTTTAGTGTTTCTAAGTTTGTAGCTATGGTAAAGTCTGCGACTTTTGCAGAAAAAACGTGAAGGCATTTTTCTATCAGTTTTCTATTTTTTGGCCTAAAAACCCTAAAATATGTTAGTATATGGTTTATCGGGGGAATTTTGTTAGTATCTCATGTTTTTTTCAAAACCCCCAAATTTATTTTGCTAGGGTTTCATTTGTAAAATGAAATCTACAAGGGGCTCGTATCACATTACATTTCAGTGAGTCGTGTTTTTTATCTTTGGAAGTGACTTTTCCTTGAATGTTAAACCTCCAGGTACAATGAGTGAGAACACATTTACGTTGGTTGCTCATTACAAGGACCTCATTGCAAGTCTTTATAAAATTGATCTTAGATAAATACAACTTATTTGACTTCCATGCCGATCTGAAGGATTTATTTAAGTTAAATGATGATCCTCTCATAGTGGTTGCATCGATATATTCTAATGAGTGTAGAATGCCTGTAGACAGTGACCATGATGTGATGAGAACGTTTGAGCTGAACTCTGATATTGATTGCTTCGATGTGTATCTTCTATCTACTGTGAATGAGTCCACTGTGAACATTGACACTGTGCAATCTGATGTAAATGTGAATTCATTAGATGGTAGGATTCAAGTTGAAAACATGCATGGTAATGTTACAGTTAACACAATTGTTGGGCATGGTAACACAAGTAAGTCTGTAAGAAGTGGATGTAATAAGAGTGGGAATAAGGGAAAACAAACTGTTGGTACTTCAAAACAAGACTGTTCCAGAGATAAGGGTGGGAATAATAGTAAAGGGAAGTCAAAAAAGCAAACTATTGGGAAATCGAAAAAACAACCTGTTGGTACTTTAAAAGAAAAGAAGAATTCTGGGATTAAGACTGGGACTAGCAGTAAAGGAAAAGAAAAGACTGATGAGGGTGTAGAATCTGATGAGGAAGATTACAATTCAGATGATAGCTTGTATGTTCCAGAGATAGATTTGGAGAATATTGATAACATAAACTTGGATGCTAGCTCTGTGTCTGATGATATGTCTGATTATGGTCCTGATGATCATTGTGAGGCTATAAATGAATCTGATGAGGAGTTTGTAGATGATCCTTATAAGAATACTTATAACTATCCTTGTGAAAATTTTGATGAGGGCAGTGGCAAGGTAAATTTATGGAAGGGATAATATTTTGTTGATGTTGAGCACTTAAGGAAAAGACTAAAAGATTATGTCATACAAGAGGGGTTTAATATGCTTAGGAAGAAAAATGATTTGCAAAGGGTCACTGTGGAATGTGAGAATGTTGGTTGACCTTGGAGACTGCATGATTCTGTTATGATGGATGACAGCACATTTCAGGTGACAACTTATAACAGTTTGCATACTTGCTTAAGGAGTAACTGTACTAGGGAGGCTAGTATAGATTGGATTGCAACCAAAGTGGTGAAATGGCTAAGAAAGACACCTTCCATAACCCCCAAGGAAATTCAAGATAAATTGTAAAAATACAACATCAATCCAGGATACATGCAAGTCTACAGGGCAAGAAAGAAGGCCTTAGAGGAGATTGAGGGGAGTCATTCCAAGTCTTATGGTAAGTTGCCTTACTATGCTAGGATTGTACCACAATACAATGAACGCAGCTTTGTTTCTTTGCAATCATTCATACCTGATGAACCAAGTGTAAATGACATACCTACTTTTATGAGAATTTTTGTTGGATTAGCTCCTCTTGCAAAGGGTTTCTATGCTGGATGTGCTCCATTTATAGGATTTGATGGTTGTCACCTCAAAGGTGAATTTGGAGGAGTTTTGCTAGCTGCAATTGCACTAGATAGAAACAATGGGTTATACCCACTTGCTTATGCTGTAGTGGAAACTGAGAACAAAGAAAGTTGGACATTTTTCTTTGAGAACCTTGGTAAAATGTTAGGAGGCTTTGATGAAAACATCCCTTGGACATTTATGAGTGATAGGTAGAAGGTATGCTTTGTTTCCATTCATGTTTTATTTATGTGTTATTGTTTAACTAACTGAGTTGGTTTAATTTTTGTAGGGCCTGACAGAGACAATCAATGAGTGTGTGCCAACTGCCAACAATAGAAGGTGCGCAAGGCATATATTTGCTAATTTCAGAGCAAAATTTCCAGGCCATGCAATTAAAAAGTACTTCCGGGAGGCAACAAGAAGCTACAACAGAAGAGGGTTTACATTTGCTATGAATAAAGTGAAAGAATTGAATCTAAGGGCACACCAATATCTGCAGGAAATTCCAGCCTCTATGTGGTCAAGACATGCATTTGACCCTGTTGTGAAGAATGACCACTGTACTAACAACATCTCAGAGTCCTTCAACCACTGGGTAGGTAAACTTAGAGGTAAACCCATTCTCACTCTTGTTGATGGACTTAGAGGTAAAATAATGAGTAGGTTGAATGCTAGAAGAATGAGGGGTGAGGGTTGGAAGAATCAAATTGTGGCAACAGTTGTTAAAAAACTGAATAAAATTAGGTCTGATACTAAGAAGTGTTCTGTGCTTATGGCTGGGGATGACAAGTATGAGATTGTGGATGGTCCCACACACTATGTTGTTGATATGGTGGCAAGCAATTGTCAGTGTAGAGAATGGGATATATCTGGCATTCCTTGTAGGCATGTACATGCATGTATTGCACATAGGAGGGAAAGATTGGAGGATTACACTGCAAATATGTATCACAAGGAAACATATATGAACTGTTATAAGCATATGATCACTCCAATTCCTGATGAATCATTCTGGGAGGAAATGCCTGATGTGATGCCCAAGGACCTGCTTCCACTAGTGAGAAAGAGACTTCCAGGCCGGCCAAAGAAGAACAGGAGGAAGGAACCTGGAGAGGGCCAAAACATGCCAAGATCAACTGTTGTCAAGTGCAAAATTTTCCAGCAAGTGGGACACAACAGGAGAACTTGTCCTTCCAAACAACAGGTACCTGTTTTTTAAACAGATTTTAATGAATTTTAAACTGTAAGTTATTGAATGAAAGATCAAGCATCTAGCAATTTTTTGTTTCGAACAGGTTGGTGGACAAGAAGGGACCTCTCATATTAGAAGGGAAACTGGAACTGGACAGGTGAAAGAATTATTACAGTATGAGTCTTATTCATATATATCTGGTTTGTACCTCTGGGAACATCTTTGTTGTTTAGAATGATTTTGTGAATCAGGAAGGAACTTCACAGATAATGAATCACTCCATTGCTGCTGCATTTTCTATCACTTTGGATCACTGGGATGAGGCAATGTTGGATGATGTTTATGCAAGCATAGACCATTTTGAGGCTGAGCTAAATGCAACATCTAACACTGTCCATAAAGATGGATTTGAAATGGACAATATAATTCTTGGAATGATGACCAACAAAAAAAGGACAATGTCTGAGTTAGGAACACAAGCAGGCAATATCAATTGTATTCATTTGGTTGTATTATTATGTACCTATTGCTAACTGGTAATACCTTTTTTGAATGAAATTTTCAGTTGTTACAAGTCCAAATACCATGAAGAAAAGGCAGACTCTACAAAAGAGATACAAGAAGAATAGAACTCCTGCTAAAGGCGTTGTAATTGCAGATCCTGTACTAACTCAAGCAACATTCGAAGCTGCCCCATCTTGTAAAGGGAAGGGTAAGAACAAAGTGGTGATGTCTCAACCTGCACCACTTTCACAAGTTGATGCAATTATGGCCAAGTTGAGCAAGGACTGTGGAGTGAAGTCATACACCCAACCTACTGCAAGTTCCAAGGGCAAGCAAGTGTCCAAAGTTTCTCATGCCAGCAAGGGAAGAGAAGATGCTAGAAAGTTTGTGTCCAGTATTATTGCTGCAAATCCACAACTCCCCAGTTTCTTTAAAGATGGATTCAGCCTGGAACAAAGTTCATCTGCCAAAAAAAAGTTGGAATTTGAAATCAGACAGCTTAAACATGTGTTTAAGATGTAGGATGTGTTTATTTATTTTTGTCTTATCATATTTATGTCAAACTGGTCCGTAGTGTCATTGATCACTTCTTTTGCAAACATACCTGTGATTAAATATTCTGTGATTTTTGTGGCTCATGTGCCGTTTAAGTTCGGTAAGAACAGGAAACAATGTTTGTGAACAATGACACCAGTTGTATGTATTACCAACTAAACTCTTATTTCGCTAATGCTTGAAGCTTACATTTCAGTTACATGATGAGTTTGAAAATGTGATACAACAGTAGCAAAGCTAGTAGTGACATGTTAAACACTATAAGCTTGTACATGAGTCTTGAATTGAATTCTTGTCCTCCGTTGTGTCCACCACTTGTAACTTCACGTTCGTCATCCTCCCGTACATTGAACGATGGATCTTCAATGGGATAACACCAATGAGAAAATCTGTAAATTTCACAGCAGCAGAATAACTTCCCTCGATTGGCATTGTTTTTCTCAACCACCTTAATCGTTGTCCACCGATTGTAATCTCCTACCCTGCATCGCTCCTTGATGTATTTCAATGAAGTATTGCATGTATATGCAGAACTATATTAACTTACCATGTTTTTCTGTGTGTTAGAGAGTTCAAAAATAGCCTATGAGTATATATAACCACATTCCCAACGGCTATAAACGGCTATGTTGCAAACAAAATTTATATTACATTTAGGTCCCTAATGTTTCAATTTAACAGCAACTCGATCAATGTGGTTTATGAATATCACACATACATCCCTGAGGGCATTTTAGTCATTTCACATATATTAATTAAATATTCAGGGGCAATTTGGTCAAGTCACCCCATCACCCAGACGGAACCCTAATGTCCGTCAGGGAACTCAAACGGAAGTAGAAGTATAGGGACTATATCGTAATAAGCCAAAGAATAGGGACTACGATGTAATTAGGCCAAACCTCAGGGTACTTGAGTGTAATTTTTCCTAATTTATATGTATAAAGTGATAAAGTAGATATTATGTATTTATATATATATATACATATGCTATATTTGTATAAGTGTATATGTTGATGTGATTTTATAAGTTAAAAGCAATCGTGCAAGGGTACACTTAATATACGCGTAGCACAACAGGCTCGTACCCATAGGGAAGGGAAATCAATCACTACTCAATATCTATTTCTAATCTAAAGACCGAACGAATTCAAGTTGTTGTCTATCTATCTACTAGAACGAAACTGAATTAATTAACTCTAAGAAAACACAAATAACAAACTTAAACACGGATTAAACTCACTAGACTAAATAGGCAAGGGAGCAATGACTTATGCATTCATGATTCAATACAATACTCGTTTGACAAGTGCACTTCTACAACCTAGTCACTTATATATGAATCATCCTCTCTCAAGGTATAACCGCGTATTCAATAAAGCTCAACGTTGCTCTCGCAATCATCAATGTATTAATTAAACCAACAAGACCAAGACTAGTGCAATTCCTATTCTAGCGGCTTGGCATGGAATAAGATTTACTGCTGTATGGATCAGAACCAAATCTCTTTGCATTCCTACAACCTACTAGTTATGAAAACCATCTCAACTACCATTAATCTCTCGATTCTCCGGTAACTCTAGATTATGCTAAGGGTGATCAGGCCATCGCAATTCAATTCAAACCAGTTTTCAAACTAAGAATTAGCACAAGCCATTCAAGCATCATATCAAACACTTATCATGCAATTATCATCACTCCTCTAGCCCTAGGGTTTAGCTACTCATAATTACAGCAAAACTCATAAAACTAACGTAAATTGCATTAAAGAAATTCATGTTCATCAGATTGTAACAAAGTCTCAAGAACCAATTCATAAACATTCAAGAATTCTGGAAAAACGAATCTAACATGAAGACTAATTAAAACCAAATTTAAAGGAATTAGTTTGATAACTAAGCAATAAATAAAACCGTAAACACTGAAATTGTTTAAGAACTCGATCCTTTGGTCTTCTCGAAATTCTCTGAACAACTCGGTTAAACGCTCTGTATCTCCTCCCCAAGCTAGGTCACGAACGGACGAGAAGTCCCCCCTCAAAAAGACTCCAAAACGTACTTAAATAGCTGCCCAAAATTCAGCCTCGCCGCTCTAGGTAACGGGCATTACCATTCCATGCACAAATTGTGTTAACGCCTATTACATGCATGAAATCGTGTTTGCATTTTTATAAGTGGTAACGGGCGTTACCACCTTCCTTCTGCCCAGGGGTAACGGGCGTTACCCCTCTAATTCGCCAAAAGTGCTGCTCCTGTGTCTGTTAACGGGGGTTAACAAAAATTCACTTCCAAGGGGTAACGGGGGTTACTCATTTTTCCTCCAAAAATGCGTGAATTTGCCTCGCTTTGCCGTTTCTTAACTCTAACTCCTTAAATACCTGAATGGAGCAAAATAAACACATAAACGCATCAAACGACACAAAAATATACTCTAATTAACACTTATATCCATGCGAAATTCACACTCAACAAATTCCCCCACACTTGCCTATTGCTCGTCCTCGAGTAATACGAAAATAAGAAAACACATCCCCATCAAACCTCGACTTCACAGCAATCATCAAACCTTCGCCTAAACAAGTCTAGAAAATCAAATAAAGTACTCATAACACAAGATTCATCAAACATAGTATGAAAAGTATACCCTTGTGTAGTGTGTGATTTCGAACGAAACAATGCACAAAGACTAGAATGAAACTTCACAATTTCCTCCTAAGTTCTAATCATTAACTTCGGAATACACTCCTCGCACCTATCTCCACTAATGAAGTTAAATCAAGACTTAGGATCGGCAAGTCTTTCGAGCTTGTAATGTAGGCTTTGGGTAACGTTATGGAAATTTTGGAACAAGTGACTACTTACCAAGCTTACATCATTCAATCTATACAAAACACGGCATTTTCATTCGCCATTAAACACTCCCCCCCCCCCCACTTGAACATTTGTATCCCACTCTTTAAATTTCACACTTTGCACAATTTTTTTCGTTTCTTTTCTTTTGCTCTTTTCTCTCTTTTTCATATCTTTTCTTTTTCACAACTTTTTCTCATTCTTTTTCTCTTTTCTTTACATATATCTCTCAATTTCAATCACAAGAACAATCAAAAGGGATTCAAAGATAGACATTCACTATAAAATCAAATGAGCAAGCCTTGGTGTAAAATTAACAAGGTGGTTATTTTTGTTGTGCCTTAGGAGTATAATGTGGCTACAAAAATCTTTGCACAACAATTAGGCTCAGCGGGGTCAATAAGATCATGTTATTTAGTGAACAACGGCTAAAAGAAAGGCTTATAAACCTCCGACAACGAATGCCTATTTTACTTCCTTAATCTTTTATTAACCCAAGATTTCGCCTCAATAGGACTAAAATGCATCCTAATGAATTCTTAGACTCATTTGGAAATCATCAATTCCTCTTTCTAAGCAAAGTACATTATCACGTTCAAAAGTGCTCAAAATATAAGGGCATACTAACACACTAAATCATCTAATCTCATGAAAATTTTCCTCAATTCAATTAGCCTAACTCGTTCTAGCAAAAGCTCAACAATCAAACCTCAAAGAAAAAAAATTTCAAAACGGGGGAAAATGTTCAAAATTTTCACAAATTTTCAATTCCTAACAATTCACAAGGTTAACAAGACATCTACTCATGCAAATATTCAATAAAAACTCAAGCACAACCATATCAGAATCATGTATTTCTCCCCCACACTTAATCTTTGCAATGTCCTCATGCAAATGAGAGAATTAAAGTTTAAGAAAACTCCCTTATCAATCGAAGACCCGGCAACGTGCTAGCAAAGCTTCCAAAACCTGAACCAGTGACTAGAAAAACATGGATCAAGTGCAAAGGCAAATGATAACAAACATGCCTTCAACAATCAACACACAAGTCACAAATTCGAGGTTAGAAAGTGGACATTGCATAAAAATTCATGGAGTTCCAAACATGAGTAAAGAGATAAGCGTACTAAAAATATCCAAACACATCAAAGAATATGTCCAAATAGAATGTCTAAAAATTAGGGAAAAAATGATAGCAGAATGAAGGTGATGGGGGTCTTCCAAAATACTGATCAAGACGAGCACAAAACCCTTCAAACTTCGCTTCCACCTGAGCCTCCCACACATCAAACCGCTCATCCACATAATGTGCTAGATCCTCAACCCTTGCGATCACGGTGGTCAAATCAACCCTTAATCCTGCCAACTCTGTGCGAAGCTCTCACAGTAACCGAAGCTCCATTAGCTTCATCGATAACAACTTGTGCGGCATTGCGAAAGATCCCAAACTCATCATCCGGTCTATCGGGAATCTGAGCTAAAAGCTCCCTCTGTACCTCTGTAAGCTCCTCGGAGCGAGCCTTGCCCCAGCTATACATCTGCCAGAGCCTATCTCTATCTCGAATTGGCCACCAAGGCAAAATATGCTCCTTGAGGCGTCCACTCTCCCATGCAATCGCCAAGCCCACATCCTCCAAGTATTGTGGATCAATATCGTAGCCAAAGTCAATGGGTAACAATCCCCGAGGCCTCCAATGCATCTCATGGGCAAACATAGTCACAAATGCGCCATGGGCTATCGTCCTGGTAACGCTCCCAGTAATCTCCTGAAGCTTCCAAAGGAATTCAGGCGTTCCATCAAACTTGATGCCTTCCTTCATCATGTACATTATTCCCAGGTCAGTCTCATTGATGTGGCAATCTCTTCCATATTGAGCACAAAATCCCGTGGTCAAAATCCTATGCACTAGCACCCACGCCAATGAATCGAGATAGCTATCATGTGTATTCCGGGGGGATAACTAGGGACACCCTTTCGCAACGGGAAGGATCTCCACATCTCCTCTCTTTGAGCATCATTCCATTTAGGTAAAGAAGTAGTAGCATTAGCCGGAAAATAAAGAATTTCCCTTATCAGGTCCGTATTCCAAACTTGAGTTTCCCGGTCATCCAAAGTGAAAGTCCATGTGAGATCCACCGAGTTAAAGTTCATCGTGGTGAAGAAAGCGGCCGTCATCCCGACATAATTCAAATCCTTCTTCGTAAGGAATGGTAACCAACCGATGTTATCAAACAATCTCTTCGCTTCTTCCCAAGCCACAAATTGCTCCATCCATGTTTCCTTGAAGAACCGAGTAGACACAATGTTTCTAGTCAAATTTCTTTGAAAGGGGTTGTTCATAGCATTCACCTTTATATTGACCAACTCCCTTGATTGATGACTCAATGGGGATGAAGTAGTGAAGGGTTTAATAGATCGAGAATGCTTAGTACGGCCCATGGTACCTGACTTAAACAAATAAGACAAGGCAAAGCACACAAATATCAATCACAATTCATTCAGACAATTTATCGAACACCTTGTGTGCACTATCCTAGGGTGTGAGTTTTGATCAAAATTCTTCAATCTACCCAACTCAATTCAACAAAGCTCTATAGTGTTATAACTCAAGTTCAAATATTCTCCAAAATCAATTCCTCAATTTGAATTCAAAGGCTAGCTAGAGACTGGAGTTCTTCCAAAATTTACTCAATTCAAGTTGAAATCACTTCAAATCATTAAGCCTAACTCTAACATACCTAAATTCTCCAAATTCAACAATTCTAACCCAAAATTCATCTAATTATGCAATTAAATCCTATGGGTTCAAGTCTTTAGATAGAAAGAATTCATTCTAACATCAAGCTTAGGGAGGGGGATTACTTACCAATTCACAAGAGAAAAGAGTATGTGTGATGGTGCTGATGCCTTGGTTAGGAGGGATTGCTTGTTTCTCTTCTAAGAGATTGTGTTTGTGTGAGAAAAGAGGAGAGGGAGTTCTATATTTATAGGTTGTGGTGGGGTAGGACCTAAGTTGAAAGGAAATAGGATTAAAATCCAAAAATCTCGATTTTACCTAGGTAACGGGCGTTACCTAAACTATACTGAAAAGGTGTAACGCCCGTTACTCCTCCCTGTCCTGAGCGCCTATACCTGTTAACGGGGCGTTACTGAAAAACACATACAGAAGTGTAATGCCTGTTACCAACTATGCTTTAGACTCCTGACTCCATTAACGGGGCGTTACCGGGAAAAGCCTAGAGGGGGTAACCCCCGTTACCACTAATTTCGCCAAAAAAAAAAAAATTGGACACAAACACAATTCGGATGGTGCTTATTCATGTTAATTCCCACAAATTATCCCATAATAATCACTCAAACCATAGTACACCAATCTCGAAGCATAAAATCATCTCAAGCACATATTGCAATACATCGTAATAATTCATTCTCCACACAAGCAAATCAATCACGCACACTCAACAAAATGAATAAATGGACCTCAACGTCAGCATTAAAACTTAAATCACGGCCCTTGCATGCATTCCAGCCTCTAAACTCTGACAACACCTCACTTAACCTATAAAACGAGAGAGAGAGAGAACTAACATTACACGAGAACAAACGAAGAAAAGAGAGAGAGAGATTAGTTCTAAGTTATAGTCGTTAGCTTGACTTTGGCGTTACAGTACTCCTTGGGATTGTTTTCGGTTTGACTTGGCAACATTCCTGGGCCTCTCATATTCAAAGATTGGGCAATCTGACCAATCCGAGTTTCCAAATTTATGTTCTGATTTACCACCTGCTCTACTTGAGTTTCCAACTTCTGAAATTGTTCCGTAGATACGGCTATGAATTTCTCAAGTGCAGCCTCCCATCCTTGCTTCTGTTCCTGCTGAGATGGCATAACATTAAATGGAGCTAGTGGTCTTGGTTGGAACTGCTGCCTAGGCTGAAACTGCGGTCTCGGTTGAGGCGGTTGTTGGACATTCTGATTATTAGACCAAGAAAAGTGAGGATGGTTCTTCCATCCAGGATTGTAGGTGTTCGAGTAAAGATCATTCGCTGGTTTGGAATTGTTTGCATAATTCACCTGCTCTTGTACCTGTTCTCCTACATTGGTATGAGGGAACATGTTAAATGATTGTGGACCACTACAAATTTCACAAGTTACCTGAACTGGTTGGGATTGCATCCCAACTGCATTCACGGAAAGTTGATCCAATTTCTTGTTGATGCCTCGAACTTGGCATTGATGGTAGTTAGGCCATCTAGCTCGATGACTCCTGCTTGCACTTTGCTAGGTTGAGAGTGGCTCCTCTCGTGTACAATGACATCGTTTTGTGAGATATTATCTAATAGTTCAGTTGCAACCGCTTCAGATTTTGACAGAAATGCTCCACCAGCTGCGACATCCATCGCTCCTCTAAAAGTAGGGGACATCCCATTATAAAATGTCTGTATCAATAGCCAACCGGGAATGCCATGATGAGGGCACTTCTTTTGCAAATCCTTAAATATTTCCCAAGCCTCATAGAAGGATTCCCCATATAGTTGTCTGAAATCTTGAATATCATTCCTGTACTTTGTTGTCTTACTAAGAGGGAAGAACTTGGCTAAGAAAGCCTGAGAAAGTGCGTCCCAGCTCTGAAAGGATTTATTCGGTATAATACTCAACCAAGCTTTAGCTCTTTTCCGTAGTGAAAAGGGGTAAAGCCTGACTCGGATGACATCGGGTGTGACATTATGGATCTTGAAGGTATCGCACACCTCAAGAAAGTACTCAAGATGTGATGTCAGATCCTCTAGTGATAATCCTGAAAAAGGATTATTCTGCAGCAAGTTGATTACAGCTGGTTTGATCTAAAAGTTGTTTGCTCCAATCGGGGGGCGCGTTGTGGTCTGGATTGCTCCAGCATTTGGCAAATTGTAATCTCTAATCGCAGGAGGAGGTGGTTGTGGAGGATTTACAACCCCTCCACCCCTTGCATTGTTCGGATCTACAGCCATTGGTTCGGTTGAGGATTTCTTGCCTTTCTTTTTCTTCTTCCTAACAGTACTGAGTGTTCTCTCAATTTCCGGATCGTAGGGAACTAATTCCGGCTCTTGAGATCTTCGTATGCACCATGAACCTGCACAAAAGCAAGGAAAATCCTTAGCTCAATTCCACAATGACTAAGATCAAAACAAAATGTAAAGTAATGGTCTAAAGCACTAAATGAAAATATTTAAGTAATATTAAATTAAACGCCTTCCCCGGCAACGGCGCCAAAAACTTGTTGTTGTGATTTTATAAGTTAAAACCAATCGTGCAAGTGTACACTTAATATATGCGTAACACAACAGGATCGTACCCACAGGGAAGGGAAATCAATCACTACTCAATATCTATTTTTAATCTAAAGACCGAACGAATTCAAGTTGTTGTTTATCTATCTACTAGAACGAAACTGAATTAATTAACTCTAAGAAAACACGAATAACAAACTTAAACACAAATTAAACTCAGTAGACTAAATAGGCTGGGGAGCAATGACTTATGTATTCATGATTCAATACAATACTCGTTTGACAAGTGCACTTCTACAACCTAGTCACTTATATATGAATCATCCTCTCTCAAGGTATAACCGCGTATTCAATTAAGCTCAACGTTGCTCTCCTAATCATCAATGTATTAATTAAACCAACAAGACCAAGACTAGTGCAATTCCTATTCTAGCGGCTTGGTATGGAATAAGATTTACTGCTGTATAGATCAGAACCAAATCTCTTTGCATTCCTACAGCCTACTACTTATGAAAACCATCTCAACTACCATTAATCTGTCGATTCTCCAGTAATTCTAGATTATGCTAAGGGTGATCAGGCCATCGCAATTCAATTCAAACTAGTTTTCAAACTAAGAATTAGCACAAGTCATTCAAGCATCATATTAAACACTTATCATGCAATTATCATCACTCCCCTAGCCTAGGGGTTTAGCTACTCATAATTACAACAAAACTCATAAAACTAACGTAAATTGTATTAAAGAAACTCATGTTCATCAGATTGTAACAAAGTCTCAAGAACCAATTCATAAACATTCAAGAATTCTGGAAAAACGAATGTAACATGAAGACTAATTAAAACCAAACTTAAAGGAATTAGTTTGATAACTAAGCAATAAATAAAACCGTAAAAACTGAAATTGTTTAAGAACTCGATCCTTTCATCTCCTGAAAATTCTCTGAACAACTCTATTAAACGCTCTGTATATCCTCCCCATGCTAGGTCACGAACGGACAAGAAGTCCCCCTCAAAAAGACTCTAAAACACACTAAAATAGCTGCCCAAAATTCAGCCTCGCCGCCCTAGGTAACGGGCGTTACCATTCCATGCACAAATTGTGTTAACGCCCGTTATATGCATGAAATCGTGTTTGCGTTTTTATAAGTGGTAACGAGCGTTACCACCTTCCTTCTACCCAGGGGTAATGGGCGTTACCTCTCTAATTCACCAAAAGTGCTGCTCCTATGTCTGTTAACGGGGGTTAACAAAAATGCACTTCCAAGGGGTAATGGGGGTTACTTCTTTTTCCTCCAAAACTGCGTGAATTCGCCTCGCTTTGCCGTTTCTTAACTCCAACTCCTAAAACACCTGAATGGAGTAAAATAAACATATAAACGCATCAAACGACACAAAAGTATACTCTAATTAACACTTAAATCCATGTGAAATTCACACTTAACAGTGTATAATGTATATATAAATATATGTATATATATACATAATTATATATATATATATATATATATAATTATGTTAGGTTTATGAAATGTATGAAGTGTGAAGTATGAATATGCTATGATATGAAATGAAAGAATTTAAATTAAAGTTCTCACATAGCAATTAATCAAATAATTCACTTAATCACATAGGCATATTGATCAAATAAGCATGCAAAACAGATTCTAACTCTCAAACTCACACGTGTGGCGCGCGTACCTGGACGACAAAAACTCGGGGTGTCACAATCTCTCCCCCTTAAAAGAATCTGGTCCCCAGATTCACTCGGACGAAAATAGTTCCGGACGACACTTCTTTATCTTATCCTCGGTTTCCCACATGGCTTCCTCGGTTTTATCACTCCGCCACATAACCTTTACTAATGGGATTTTCCGATTCCTCAAGACTTGAAACTTACGATCCAAGAACTTTACCGGCTTTTGGATAAAAGTTAAATCCGGTTGCAAATCTGCTTCTTCAACCTCATCAACGGGAAGAATCTCAGACTCATCGGGATAGTTTCCTTAACTGAGAAACATGGAAGACATTATGAATCCCGATCAGACTCGGCGGTAGGTCCAGACGATAAGCTATTTCACCAATCTTCTCAAGAATCTCAAATGGACCCAAATAACGAGGTTTAAACTTTCCTTCTCTACCGATCCGAGCAAAACCCTTACGAGGAGACACCTTCAAGAAAACTCGATATCCTACCTCAAACTTGAGATCTCTTCGCCGGCTATCGACATAACTCTTTTGTCGATCCTGGCCAGCTTTCGTCCGTTGTTGCACCAGTTGGACTTTCTCAATCATATCACACGCAGCCTTAGAAGGTTTCTCCAATTTCTCACCCTTCTTAACGCCCTCTTGCTTAGTACATTTCCACTCTTCAAGATCAAAGAACAACGGGGATCGACATTTCCTTCCATAAAGTACCTCATATGGAGCTATGCCAATAGAAGCCTGGTAGCTATTGTTGTAAGCGAACTCAATCAAATGTAATTGTTTCTCCCAAGAAGTCTGATAATTCAAAGCATAAGCCCGTAGTAGATCCTCGAGGTACTTAATCAACCTCTCAGACTGACCATCTGTTTACGGATGTAAAGCGGTGCTAAACTTGAGCCTCGTACCCAGAATACCTTGTAATTCTTACATAACCTCGATGTAAACCTCGGATCCCTATCCGACACGATGCTAACCAGGATTCTATGAAGTAGGACAATCTCTCTACAATAAAGCTCGGCTAGTTTACTGATCTTATCGGACATCCGAACTGGAAGAAAATGAGCTAACTTAGTCAGGCGGTCGAAAATTACCCAAATTCCATCGTAACCAGCCTTTACCTTCGGCAACCCGGATACAAAATCCATCGTTACTTACTCCCATTTCCACTCAGGGATAGGTAACGACTGCAGAAGACCTCCGTGCTTCTGATGCTCGGCTTTCACTATCTGACAAGTCTTGCAATGTTCCACATGCTCGGCGACATCCTTCTTCAACCCATACCATTAATAATACTGCTTCAAATCCTTATACATCTTATCACCTCCTGGGTGGATAGAGTAACCCGATCCATGAGCCTCTTCAAGTACCACCCGTTTCAACTCTTCGGGTACAACAACTCGGTTCTTGAATCTGAATAAACCTGTCTCATCAAAACCAAAGGGACACTCTGGATCGGCTCTAGCCTTAGCAACCAATTTCTGAACTTCCGGATCCTTAGTCTAAGCCTCAAATAGTCGATGTTTCAACTCGGGTTGAATGGTGATATTAGCCATACGAGCCCTCATAATAATAGATTCGTTTCTACTTCCTTCCCCCACTTCCAACTTCGACACACTATTCTTCCTACTAAGTGCATCGGCGACTACGTTGGCTTTACCGGAATGATACTTGATCACACAATCATAATCCTCAAGAAGCTCCATCCAACGTCTTTGTCTAATATTCAACTCCTTCTGAGTGAAAAAATATTGAAGACTTTTATGATTGGTGAAAATCTCGAAAGAAATCCCATACAAGTAATGCTCCACTTACCAAGAGCAAAGATCACGGCGGTGATTTCCAACTCATGTGTAGGATAGTTCTTCTCGTGGTCCCTTAACTTTCTAGAGGCATATGCAACAACCTTCCCGTTTTGCCTCAAAACACCTCCCAATCCTTCCTTCAAAGCATCTGTATACACAGCATAACCCTCAGAACCTTCAGGAAGCGTTAAGACCAGGGTAGTAGTTAATTTCTCCTTTAAAAGATTGAAACTCTCGTCGAATGCCTCATCCCACACAAATAATACCTCTTTCTTAGTCAATCGGGTTAAATGAGCGGCAATCTTCGAGAAGTCCTTCACAAATCTTCTATAATATCCCGCTAAACCCAAGAAACTTCGAACTTCCGAGGTATTTTTCAGCTTCTCCCACTTGGACACGGTCTCGATCTTTGCAGGATCTACTCCAACTCCCTTATCGGAGATAATGTGACCCAAGAATGAAACCCTATCGATCTAGAAATCACATCTGCTGAACTTTGCAAATAACTGATTATCCTTGAGCGTTTGCAAGACAAGCTTAAGGTGTCTCGTATGCTCCTCGACAAACCTCGGATACACTAGAATATCGTCATTGAAGATAACCACGAACTTATCGAGAAAAAACCTGAATATTCTGTGCATCATATCCATGAAAGCTGCGGGGCATTTGTTAGACGAAAAGGCATCACTACGAACTCGTAATTCCCGTACTGAGTGTTAAACCCTGCCTTTGGGATATCTACTTCTCGGATTCACAAGTGATAATATCCCTGCCGTAGGTCAAGCTTAGAATAGACCTTTGAGCCTTGAAGTATATCGAACAATTCCTCGATATGTGGGAGGGGATATTTGTTCTTGACCGTCATCCGATTCAATTCTCTGTAATCAATACACATCCTTAAGGTCCCATCTTTCTTCTTAACGAATAGATGCGGTGCTCCCCAAAGAGTCCCCAAGGAAATGAACTCGGATGGATGTACCCACTAGACATAAGCTCTTCGAGTTGCTTCTTCAATTCTTCCAACTCAGCCGGAGCCATCCTATAAAGAGTTTTAGAAAATGGCTCAGCGTCCGGATACAGATCAATCACAAACTCAACTTCTCATTCCGAAGGTAAAGAACCCAAGCTCTCTGGAAATACCTCAAGAAAATCCTTCATCACTCCTGTCTCCTCCAGTTTAGCCTGATCTTTTGGCTTATTGAGGAGATAGGCTATAAAACCCGAAGCACCATCATGAGCCATCTCGTAAGCATCAACAAAAGATAACAAAGAAGAAGGCTTCGAACCAAAACCCAAAACCACATCTGAACCCAACTGGACTCTCTTAGCTCGATAATCAACCTTAGCACAATGCTCAAAGAGCCAATCCATACCCAGAATTGCACCATACCAACTCATAAGCATCTCAATGAAGCCCGCCAGAAAATCACAACCCTCAATACTCACAGGAACTCCCTTAAACACCCGATCAGAAACAAGGCTCCCCCCCAATGGGGAACTAATCACATAGCAAGTAGAGGTACAATCAACAGGTAAACACATAGAAGCAGCTATGCAACGAGAAAGAAAAGAATGCGTGGCTCCAGGGTCAAATAATGCATGAATGCTCGTACCATGAATGTATATTGTACCTTCCACCACGGCAGTGGGATCAATATCGGGCCCCTGCTCCTCGCCATCAATGGTATAAGCTCAAGCACGGATGATCTGTCTCTGTCCTCCATTCGGTCCTCCCCTGAATTTGATCCATCGCCCCACATATCAAGCAAGCCCCAAGTCAACGGCGACAAGTTTCCCAAGTATGTGTAGGGCCTCCACAATGAGTGAACGGCTTGGATTGATGCGGTGGTAAAGGTTCTTGAGGTGGTGGTAATGTTGGCCCCGCTATTTGGGGTTTCTTTCCTTGACCCTTAGCAAATGGAACTTTAGAGGGTGGTGCCATCGAATAAGTAGGCCTCTTCGAACCGGACCCCGAACCTTATCCCAATTGATAAGATCGAGGAACGGGATCTTTCTTCTTATACTCTTCTTCTTGGATAAGGGCACGTTGAACTGTATCGGTGAATGACTCAAAATTGTGGCCGGCTTGTCCATGCCTCAAATCCTCCCTTAGCCCGGCGATGAATTTTCTTGCTTTTCTCCTTTCATCTCTTGTGATTTGTAGGGCATATTTGCCAAGCCTATTAAAAAAAGCCACATATTGTGCTACCGATCGGCCTCTGTAACACCCCGGAGAGAAGGGCGCCACATCCCCCGCACCATAGCCCAACACGTGAAACGAAATGAGGACTCCATCCACGCATCAAGCCATGGCGAACGGGTGACAAACAAAAATCCAACCTAAGCTAGGCGGTCTAGACCCTACTCAGAGCGCGCAATAAAAACAAATAACGAATGCGGAAGCACTAGAATCCCAAAGACAAACATACATGCTCGAAACATAACAAAATAACGGTTCAAGTTATACAAACTTTTACAATTTCAAATTTAAGTCATAACTTACACATATTTCAGAATTAGCCAAAATGCATAGAGAAAACAAAAATACAATGCATGTGACTCGAGCTATCCACAACCACGACTGAAAGACAACCGCCTAGCTCCAACACCAAAAGGATACCTACAACCTTAAATCAAAAGGGGAAAAAGGAGAGAAACAACGAGGGTCAGTCCTAGAGACTGGTGAGGGGCTAACACACGCACCATACATATACATAAGAGCAAAACATATACAAAGCGAAAAGGGTTCATGAACCGGGCGCGGTTTTTGCATTCTAAAACATTTTAACACGTGGTAATAAATATATAAAGAAAGAAGTTTGAGGTCGAAGGCCAAAATCAATCAAGTTTTAGAGTTTAGAAATCCACCCCCGTTTCACAACCATAACAAAAGCATAACATACCGAATTGAAAGCTCGAAATCTAACCCACTTACTTCAAAGGCTAAGGCGAAACGGAAACAAAATGAATCATAAAGCAATCCCACCTCCACACCATTTGGGGAAGAGACGTGCCCCTCTCAACCCCCACATATATACATAACATGAGTCTGGGGATCCCGCCCGCTCCTTCGATGGGCCTGCCACTCAGCACACCGTCGGCATGGCAGAACTAAGTCTCCCGCACGTGGAGTCGTGTTAATGAGAGAGCCCGGCGACCCCATGGCCAACCCGAGATCACATACCACTCCTCCGGGGCCCAAACTTACACTTACACATATCAAACGAAGCTTATACACAAGTCATATCACACTTATACACACTCACACTTATCAAAGCTTTGCAAAGTAAACGAGAATAATGCTTAGATACATATAAAAGTGTTTTCAAAGCCTCATAACAAATGGGACAAATCCCATAAAATACGTATCAAACACATATCTATATATATACATATATAAGTCGCATGCGGGCTCGAAATACAAATAGGGTCTTAGGTCATCATAACTAAAAGGAAAGAAAACCTCACCTTGCCGACCAACCGAACCAAAGGAACCACCTCTACAACCTCGAAACAAACCTAAGAACAAAAGCAAAGAGCAAAGGATAAGCTTAGACTTAACATGAACCAATTAGATGCTCGACATATGCATATGGGTGGAAATGATGCATATGAAATACAATAAGATAACACTTAGGTCACATGACATCATATCGAGACATATTGGAGCATAACTCACATATTTCACGTTCATGAACATCATGCAATACATATAACATATTATATAACAAATTAAGCATTCATACAACTCATACCAAAGCAAGGGAAAAGCATACAAGGCAAGAAAATAAGTCATGAAGTCATACGTGTACATAAGAGGGCATTTAGATCACATAAGGCATGTTTCACGTCCAACGAATTCAAAAACTTAACACAACGCATATAACACATAATTCTAACATACAACATACCAATTCAAGCAATGAAAAGCCAAAACATCACATATCATACATATAAGCAAGCATTCAACACCTTAGGAACAAGGTATGGGAGGGAAACGAACAAAACGGACAAAGAAACAAAGTTCGGGCAAGAAAACTCAAGTTTTCTAGATCCAGAAACGTCCCTGCTGCTGGACTCCTATCCACGGCCGTGGACCTGGGGATAGAAACATCCCTGCTGCTGGACTCCTATCCACGGCCGTGGATTTGATCAAAGCCAAAAATCCACAGCCGTGGATCTGCTTCCAGTGACCAGAACTCGATTTTTAGCGCCCAAACTCACCTAAGAACCAAAACCAAACCATACTAACATCAAACTGACACAATATACAAGATATATGCATCAAAGATTCAAACTTTTATGCCCTAATTCATGCAAGAAAATGAAGCAAGCAAAGACATGAACGTAGTAGACCATTCTCTTTAAGTTTGAGCCTAAAACATGGGATAAAAGCTTGGAAACAGTTAGCTAACATATAGAACAACTAAAGCACATATGTTCATGCAATTTCACACGAATTGGAGCACAAGAAATCAACAAATCAATCCAAAAATCATGACAGCAGTTCGGTTGAAGGAGGAGCAGATTCGCAGCAGTTTTTCAAGCTCAAGACTCATCAAACGACACAAAAGTATCTCTAATTAACACTTAAATCCATGTGAAATTCACACTTAACAGTGTATAATGTATACATAAATATATGTATATATATACATAATTATATATATATATATATAATTATGTTGGGTTTATGAAATGTATGAAGTATGAAGTATGAATATGCTATGATATGAAGTGAAAGAGTTTAAATTAAAGTTCTCACATAGTAATTAATCAAATAATTCACTTAATCACATAGGTATATTGATCAAATAAGCATGCAAAACAGATTCTAACTCTCAAACTCACACGTGTGGCACGCGTACCTGGGCGACAAATACTCGGGGCGTCACAACCTCTCCCCCTTAGAAGAATCTGGTCCCCAGATTCACTCGGACGAAAATAGTTCCGGATGAAACTTCTTTATCTTATCCTCGATTTCCCACATGGCTTCCTCGATTTTATCACTCCGCCACATAACCTTTACCAATGGGATTTGCCGATTCCTCAAGACTTGAAACTTACGATCCAAGATCCTTACCGGCTTCTGGATAAAAGTTAAATCCGATTGCAAATCTGCTTCTTCAACCTCATCAACAGGGAGAATCTCTGACTCATCGGGATAGTACTTCCTTAACTGAGAAACATGGAAGACATTATGGATCCCGGTCAGACTCGGCGGTAGGTCCAGACGATAAGCTATTTCACCAATCTTCTCAAGAATCTCAAATGGACCCAATAACGAGGGTTAAACTTTTCTCTTCTACCGATCTGAGCAAAACCCTTACGAGGAGACGCCTTCAATAAAACTCGCTATCCTACCTCAAACTTGAGATCTCTTCGCCGGCTATTGACTTAGCTCTTTTGTCGATCCTGGGCAGCTTTCATCCGGTGTTGCACCAGTTGGACTTTCTCAATCATATCACATGCAGCCTTAGAAGGTTTCTCCAATTTCTCACCCTTCTTAACGCCCTCTTGATTAGTCGATTTCCACTCTTCAAGATCAAAGAACAACGGGGATCGACATTTCCTTCCATAAAGTACCTCATACGGAGCCATTCCAATAGAAGCCTGTTAGCTATTATTGTAAGCGAACTCAATCAAATGTAACTGTTTCTCCCAAGAAGTCTGATAATTCAAAGCATAAGCCCATAGTAGATCCTTGAGGTACTTAATCAACCTCTCAGACTGACCATCTATTTGCAGATGTGAAGCGGTGCTAAACTTGAGCCTTGTACCCAGAATACCTTGCAATTCTTGCCATAACCTCGATGTAAACCTCGGATCCCTATCCGACACGATGCTAACGGGAATCCTGTGTAGTCGAACAATCTCTCTGCAATAAAACTCGGCTAGTTTACTGATCTTATCGAACATCCAAACTGGAAGAAAATGAGCTGACTTAGTCAGGCGGTCGATAATTACCCAAATTCCATCGTAACCACCCTTTACTTTCGGCAACCCGGATACAAAATCCATCGTTACTTGCTCCCATTTCCACTCAGGGATAGGTAACGGCTGCAGAAGACCTCCGGGCTTCTGATGCTCGGCTTTCACTATCTGACAAGTCTTGTAATGTTTCACATACTCGGTGACATCTTCTTCAACCCATACCACCAATAATACTGCTTCAAGTCCTTATACATCTTATTACCTCCTGGGTGGATAGAGTAACCCGATCCATGAGCCTCTTCAAGTAACACCCGTTTCAACTCTTCGGGTACAACAACTCGGTTCTTGAATTTGAATAAACCTGTCTCATCAAAACCAAAGGGACACTCTGGATCGCCTCTAGCCTTAGCAACCAATTTCTAAACTTCCGGATCCTTAGTCTAAGCCTCAAACAGTCGATGTTTCAACTCGGGTTAAACGGTGATATTAGCCACACGAGCCCTCATAACAATAGATTCGTTTCTACTTCCTTCTCCCACTTCCAACTTCGATACACTAGTCTTCGTACTAAGTGCATCGGCGACCACGTTGGCTTTACCGGAATGATACTTGATCACACAATCATAATCCTCAAGAAGCTCCATCCAACGTCTTTGTCTAATATTCAACTCCTTCTGAGTGAACAAATATTGAAGACTTTTATGATTGGTGAAAATCTCGAAAGAAATCCCATAAAAGTAATGCGTCCACTTACCAAGAGCAAAGATCACGGCGGCGAGTTCCAAATCATGTGTAGGATAGTTCTTCTCGTGGTCCCTTAACTTTCTAGAGGCATGTGCAACAACCTTCCCGTTTTGCCTCAAAACACCTCCCAATCCTTTCTTCAAAGCATCTGTATACACTGCATAACCCTCAGAACCTTCAGGAAGCGTTAAGACCAGGGTAGTAGTTAATTTCTCCTTCAAGAGATTGAAACTCTCGTCGCATGCCTCATCCCAGCTGCAATCTTCGAGAAGTCCTTGATGAATCTTCTATAATATCCCTCTAAACCCAAGAAACTTTGAACTTCCGAGGTATTTTTTGGCTTCTCCCACTTGGACACGGTCTGAATCTTTGCAGGATCTACTCCAACTCCCTTCTCGGAGATAATGTGACCCAAGAATGAAACCCTATCGATCCAGAAATCGCATTTGTTGAACTTTGCAAATAACTGATTATGCTTGAGCGTTTACAAGATAAGCTTAAGGTGTCTCGCATGCTCCTCGGCAGACCACGAATACACTAGAATATCGTCAATGAAGATAGCCACGAACTTATCGAGAAAAGGCCTGAATATTTTGTGCATCATGTCCATGAAAGTTGTGGGGGCATTTGTTAGACCGAAAGGCATCACTATGAACTCGTAATGCCCGTACCGAGTGTTAAACCCTATCTTTGGGATATCTACTTATTTGATTCGCAACTGATAATGTCCCTACCGTAGGTCAAGCTTAGAATAGACCTTTGAGCCCTGAAGTATATCGAACAATTCCTCGATATGTGGGAGGGGATATTTGTTCTTGATCGTCATCCAGTTCAATTCTCTGTAATCAATACACATCCTTAAGGTCCCATCTTTCTTCTTAACGGATAGAACTGGTGCTCCCCAAGGAGATGAACTCGGTCGGATGTACCCACTAGACATAAGCTCTTCGAGTTGCTTCTTCAATTCTTTCAACTCAGCCGGAGCCATCCTATAAAGAGTTTTAGAAAATGGCTCAGCGTCTGGATACAGATCAATCACAAACTCAACTTCTCGTTCCGGAGGTAAAGAACCCAAGCTCTCCGGAAATACCTCAAGAAAATCCTTCATCATTCCTGTCTCCTCCAGTTTAGCCTGATCTTTTAGCTTATTGAGGAGATAGGCTATAAAACCCGAAGCACCATCACGAACCATCGTGTAAGCCTCGGTGAAAGATAACAAAGAAGAAGTCTTCGAACCGAAGCCCAAAACCACATCTGAACCCAACTGGACTCTCTTAGCTCGACAATCAACCTTAGCACAATGCTCAAAGAGCCATTCCATACCCAGATTTGCACCATACCAACTCATAGGCATCTCAATGAAGTCCGCCAGAAAATCACAACCCTCAATACTTACCGGAACTCCCTTAAACACCAGATCAGAAACAAGGCTCCCCCTCCCCCTCCCCCCCCCCCCCCCCCAATGGGGAACTAATCACATAGCAAGTAGAGGTACAATCAACAAGTAAACACATAGAAGCAACTATGCAACGAGAAAGAAAAGAATACGTGGCTCCATGGTCAAATAATGCATGAATGCTCGTGCCATGAATGTATATTGTACCTTCCACCACGGCAGCAGGATCAATATCGGTCTCCTGCTCCTCCATAAGCTCGAGCATGGATCATCTGTCTCTGTCCTCCATTCGGCCCTCCCCTAAATTTCTCACAACCCGGCATCTAATGATCCATCGCCCCACATATCAAGCATTCCCCAAGTCAACGGCGATAAGTTTTCCACGTATGTGTAGGGCATCCACAATGAGTGCACAGCTTGGATTGATACGGTTGTAAAGGTGCTTGAGGTGGTCGTAATGCTGGCCCCGCCATTCAGGGTTTCTTTCCTTGACCCTTAGCAAATGGAACTTTAGTGGGTGGTGCCATCGAATAAGCAGGCCTCTTCGAACCGGACCCCAAACCTTGTCCCGATTGATAAGATCGAGGAACGAGGATCTTTCTTCTTATACTGTTCTTCTTGGATAAGGGCATGTTGAACTGTATCGACTAATGACTCGAAATTGTGCCCGACTTATCCATACCTCAAATCCTCCCTTAGCCCGGCGATGAATTTTCTTGCTTTTCTCCTTTCATCTCTTGTGATTTGTGGGGTATATTTCCCAAGCCTATTAAAAACAACCACATATTGTGCTACCGATCGGCCTCCCTGCTTGAGATCCATGAATTCTTATTCTTTTCTTTCTCGGACCACCTTGGGAACAAAAGCCTCTCGAAACTCTCTTTTAAAAACATCCCATGTGACCTCTTCCCCGGTTACTTCTAGCTTCTCTCGAGTTCTCTCCCACCAATCGAATGCCTCCCCATCCACTTGAAAGATAGCAAATTGGGCCCGTTCAAGTGTAGTGAATGGATGAATAGCATAGATCCTCTCTAATCAGGATAACCAATCTTCCACCACAGCATCATCCATGGTACCTGCGAATCTCAGGGGATTGTAATTGAGAAAAATCCCATGAGAGTCTCTAACTGGTGGTGGTAGTAGAACCGGTTGTGGTTGAGGTAGGGGAGCTTGAGCCCTTCTCTGTTCCACGTAATTATAAACAGTCTCCATAAAGCCCTCCATATTTATAGGAGGCGGTTGTTGTTGTTGATGTTGTCGAGGAGGTGATGGGGATCTCCTATCTCGATATACTGGTCGTCCACGAGCCATCTAAAATTAAACATTAAGAAATATGTGCCAGGGTAAAACAATTATCCATGTAGTGCAAGAAAATTTCAAGTAATACTAAAGAAATGATCAAATAACAATGCAAGACTCCCAAATTGACAATTAGTTCCTAAGCCCTACGACCTAAACCGACAAGACACGACTCAAGAGCCCGGTTTTGTAACCTAGGCTCTGATACCACCTTAGGAGTGTAGCACCCGCATCGACAGGTGCCACCTCCCCCGCACCATTAGTCCGATCCACGCATGAAATAGAAGTTCATACATGAATCAAACATGTGTCGAACGTGTGACAAGACAAAATAAACCTGGCTAAGCGGGGCTAACCCTTAAACCAAATTATAAAACGATGCAAAAGAAATAAAGCGGAAGCATAGATACATTATATAGCATAATTACCAAGTGATACAATTAAGGCCAAACCACCAAATATTTACAAGTAATCTCCAAAATAGATTACACATAACCAAAATAGATAAGTATGAGATGCTAGACAGGAAATACATGCTAGGACCAAAATAAAGACTTCGAGTAGACCTTATTCCCAGCCTAGCATAACCTGCAAAAGACTAAGAAAATAACGTGGGGTGTCAGTCCAAGGACTGAGTGAGGGGCATAATAATATGCACATGCAATCCATAACTCCGAATAAGGTTTTAGAATAACCCAAGCGGGAAGTTTAAATGAAACATTGCTCGAAATTATGGATATCATATTATTACTTGACAAATCATAACATTTTGTGGCCCGGCCAGTGGGCAATTCTCCAACCTTACTCCCATAGTGTGTGCATAAAATTTAATTAGGTGTTCATGCAAACATAATCATAATCATATCATAACTATAATCATATTCATGAGAAATAATCATAATTTTCCATCCTTCTTTCTCCGGGACGGCGGAAGGGTTTGCAAGGTCCAAACCACCTTATGATACAATATCGAGACGGGGGACCATAACTCCTACCCGCTCCTTCGATGGGTTAACTACCGGCTCAAGAATATCTCACCTTCCACACTACACGGTCGCGTGAGAAATTCTCAAAGGGTACTATATGCAATGGATTATCCGATGGCCCGATGCCGTACCGGTCTCCATTCACATAATTCCCCAGGGCCCAATAACATGTGCATGATTCTGGCCAAAACATTTTCATGAAAACATTTGAAAATCATTCATACTTAAATAATTTCCAAAGTATACATATACTTGATACATTTTAGCTTAGATAAGCACTTAAGATATTAGGGTTCTAGTTAACTACAAAGAAAACCTCACCTTAACAAGAGAACGAAAAAAGAAGAAGCCTAAGGACCTTGCTCATCCACAACTGGATCGAGCTCTGTGTAAGAAACACGAGTGTACATAAGACTCTAGACATATGAACCAATTAATGGACGAACGGCATATGGATGCATGTGATGAGATGTTAAAATCAATTAAAAATTATGGACAATTCATAATTAATTCACAAGAAGTCATGGATCGAGGGTAAACGAATGAAAGACATGAATTGAATAAAATGCACAAAAGAGTTTCCAGGGCACCATCCCAGCAGGGATGAAATTTAACTTAAAAGGGGTCTCGGCCGGGACACCCTGTCCCGTAACCCTCCTGCCACACCCTCCCGGGTGGGACTAAATTTTAACTGAAAAGTATCCCGGCCTGGACGTTTTTAACGAGAGCAAAATACTTAAATTTTCAAATGGATCCCGATCGAGATCTAAAATGAACTGAAAAGTGTCCCGGCCAGGACGGTTTTAATGTGACACCCCGAGTTTTCACACGTGCGGGCAAGTATTATGTGCGTATTTATATTTAATTATATGATTTTATATTTTGAGTTGTTAATTGAATTTGTTTATAATTTGATTTATTTGTTTAAAATTTCTTATGATTGTCTATCTGAGCTATGAATATATGATCGGATTTGTGAAAATGTGAATTTTGTGATTATGGTGCTACTTGAATGAAATTACGTGTTCCGTGTAATCCGTGGACTTAATTGTAATGTATTTGAATGTTTTGGACTCAATTGGAAATTGAGTTTGGGCTTAATTGCCACTTTTTGAGAGTTTAGGGACCTATTCGTATAATAGGCAACCCTGAACGGTTTTTGCGATATCTTGAGCTCCGGACCTCGAAATCGAGATCCGTAACCGGCGTTGAACTTGTTTCGACGTTACCTATCCCTTTGAACTTGACCTTGTATCTTTTCGGTATTATTTAAACCTTCGACAACGAATCGTTCCATAACCCGATTTTATAACTTGTTTGAACCTTTTCTTAAACGAACTGGACTTGGACCAACCCGTATCCTACCCATTTTTCCTTAGTAGATATCAGCAACTTGCTTCCTTTCTCCCCATTTTGATCGATCAAATCAGCCAAGGCAAGAGCAAGGAAGAGAAGCCAAGAAACCCTCCATTGTTGACCATCCAAGCTTTGAGCTCAAGCTTAATCAATCCTCCATCTTCTTCCAAGGTAATTGGTGATTTGTAACCTCCATCTCCTCCTCTATATTTTCATCTAAGCAAAGCATGATAGAAGTTGAGGACTTATGTGTTTGAATATATGAGTATGAATTGAGGGTTTGGTTTGATCATTAGTTTTCATGGTTTAAGTTGAGATTTGGTGCATGTAGGATGATGTGTGGAGCTTACTTATCATTTTATTTTGCTTGGATTTAATGTTGGGAGTGTATGGCATGAGTTGCCATTGTTGAAGCTTGAAAACCTCCATGGATGAAAGCTTGGTATTGATTGATCTTTTGCCAACTTTGAGCTTGAATTGATATCTATACGAATGAGTTATGTGAATTGCATGAATTATGTGGCTTGAAAACATGTCTTTAGGTGGTTTAAGAGCTTCTTGGTGGCTGCCCTATTTTTGCAAGTTTTCCCCCGCGTAACAGAGCTGATGCTCTGTTATTTCTTTCAAAACGGCCGTGTCAGCTTTGAACTGAAAATGGACACGGCCGTGTTGGGCTCTCGACTTTGTTTTTTCAGATTTTAACCTCGGACACGGCCGTGTCCAAATCCTTTGAAAACTCAACACGGCCGTGTCACGCCCTCGACTTTGAATTTTCTGATTTTTAAACCTCGGACACGGCCGTGTCCATTTCCCTTTGAAACTCAACACGGCTGTGTCATTTGAATTGGCAGCCTTGAGAAGTCTCTTTTCTTGCTTGATTTGCTTGCGTGGCTCGTATTTGTGGGTTATATTGAACGTGACTCCAATTAAGCTATGTTTATGATTGTTATATAATGCAAGAATGCAAGCATGATAGTTATGAGCGGTTATATATTTCAAGACATTAATAGTGCACACGAACATGTCCATTATATTTGTTTTATGAGTTCATATCATAAGCATGGCATTGCCGAGCGTCTTAATTGGTCATTTGAGTCTCATTCACTTGTTTTGCACAGATTTTGATTCCTTTGGAGACGAGGCCGGTCAGTGAGGCTCGTGTGTTCTTCTTTTGCCGTTCGAGGTGGGTTTTTCTTCTACTTAGCTATATGACCCTAAAAATACCTTTAACGTGAAAAGTTTTCGACCAAAGTGTATATATATATAGAGTCATTTTCATAGAGTAAATGTTTACAACGTAAAGCCTTAATTTCTAAATCCTACCAAATGTTTTGGCGAGAAAGAAAGAATGAATGTTATGCACGAATGGGGCCCAGGGACTTAGTGTGAGTGGCTATCCGGGGAGGCATGGGCCGACGGTGATCCCTCACATTAGTTCCACCAATTAACGGCGTAACCGGATCTCGTTAGGAGTTAGCGAGGAATGGACGCTGAGCGCCATCTAGGGAGTCATGTAACCCCTTTTGGTCAATGAATGGGTGGTCGGGTCTTGCAAGCCCATCACCAACCCGGAGGAAGAAGGTGTAAATGTTAATGAATGTGCACACAAGATTGAAATGCATGAACAGAATGAATGAAAGAATGTTTAAATGTTTTACACAAGGTGTTGGTTGGAGAGAATGCATGCCCACTCGTCGGGCTAATAATGACCTAATGTTAATGATTCGTTATAATCCCTTTTGATGATTGTTATTCACCCACTTGGGGAAATCCTTTAAAACCTCACTTGGGATTATAGCTTGCATGTGATTGTTTAATTATCGTCATATATACTATTTATGCCCTGTTTTATACCCACCAGTCCCTTTTGGACTGAACCCGTTTGGTTTTCAGTTATTTTATGCAGGTGTTGAGGGAGCTAGGCGGGAATACGAGTCCTAGGTCTTGCTTCGCTTCTAGCTCTAGTATTTTGGTGTTACACTTGCTTACTCGTACTTTTGGTTATTGTATATAAATGTTGTTTTCGGCCGTGATGGCATGTATATGTTGATTTTGATTTAGAGCGTACTTGTATTGGGATTTAACTTCCGCGAACTTAAATGTTGGTACATAGAGCATAGAGCTCAATATATGCAATAACTGTTAGTACCTAGAGCATATAGCTCAATCTATGACATGTGATTTGTTGCTTCCGCTTTTCTGTTATTCTGCTAGTTTGATTGTTGAGGTTGTGGGGTTTAAGTGATAGGCTAGTCCCGCCTGGCTTAGATGTGTGGGTGTGTCCCCGTTCGCCGTGATTTGGCTCGGGTATGGATCGTCCATTTCATATTCGGGTCGGGTCTCGGTGCGGGGGATGTGACACCTTGCGCTCGGGTGTTACATTTAACGAGAGCAAAATATTTGAATTTTTAAAGGGATCCCGACCGGGATAAAAAATGAATTAAAAAGGTTCCCGGCCGGGAACCAAAACTCGAACAACTGGGGATGGCAGGGGTGGTTTCGTTCCATGCATTCCAACCAACCAAAACAAGATTAAACATGAAAGTGCAAGCCAAAACAAGTCTATAACACATATACACACCTTATATATCAATTAGACATCATAAATCACACATAAGAGCACCTATATCAATCAAAACTCAACATATAAAACCCCATTAATACCATATCATTTATTAAACCAACAACCAAGGTATTCATGCTATAAATTCAAGGATACACACATATATATTCACATACTAATGCTCAAGAACATAAACACACTCTCACTTCTCGAAACCTTACTATTCAATTCATTCAAATATATATATGTACCAACCTTGGATTAGAAAAGGAAGAAAATGATGATGTTCTCCTTCTCCTTCTTCTTACTTGATCAAAGATGTAGTATGTGTGAAGAAAATGGAAAAGAAAGGGGTTTGTATTTGTAGAGATTTTGTGTGTGTTCTTGTAGATTAATGTATAAGATATAATGTGTGTAATATATGTATAGATATATAATTTATATGTATTAAGTGATAAAGTAGATATTATGTATTTTATATATATATATATATATATATATATGCATATGCTATATTTGTATAAGTGTATATAATGTAGATATATATTTATATCATGCATGCCTCATGAAGTTATGCATAAATGCATATATATATATAATCACTTATTCCATGAAATTAGTTTAAGTATATATATATATATATATATATATATATATATATATATATATATAATTATGTTAGGTTTATGAAATGTATGAAGTATGAATATGCTATGATATGAAATGAAAGAATTTAAATTAAAGTTCTCACATAGCAATTAATCAAATAATTTACCTAATCACATAGGCATATTGATCAAATAAGCATGCAAAACAAATTCTAACTCTCAAACTCATACGTGTGGCGTGCGTACCTAAACGACAAAAACTCGGGGTGTCACAATTTTTGTATTTCACCCCCTCCATATGTATGCTTATACTATTCGTTGTTCTTATTGTGGGCCGGTTGTGATTAGCCCCAAAATAATTTCTGAATTGATGAGTTTAGGGCTAAATCTAGGGTTTTTCTAGTAGAATTTGTATGCGAATGGACTCTTGATTGTTTAGATACCCTGTTCCGGATTAAGTGTCAAGTTTACGTAAAAGTGTTGTTTGAAATTACGGCATTAACAAATGAGATGGATTATTGCATTTGGTGTGGTGATTGTTGTTCTCATTAAGCAGTTGTGGTTTTTGGTTTAGTATAAGTTAGTCTTCTGTTAATTCTTCATTTATGATGTTGTTCAGATTACGTCGGTATGAGCTTCGAACCAGCCCCCTAGTGTCCAAAGGGATACAGTGAGATGATACTGCGAACGTCAAACTCTACTAAGAACCCTGGTAGAATTTACTACTTATGCCCTTTGGAGGTAAAGCACGAAGGGTTCTTTATTTAGTGTTATGTATACCATGGGTGTGGTGGGCGGCTATATTCCAGTGAAGCATGCTCGTCTAATCACGCCCCAACCCAATGGAAGGAGTACGTGGGGAAAGGCCGATCCGAGGAAGACAACATATGTAGCAAATGCAATTGTGTTTCCACCGTGCATATGTCCGATGCATCACAGCTAGTTAACCGGCAGTTCGAATTGGAAAGAGGTCATTCTGTGATCCCCGTACTTCATCTTTACATTTTATCTTATGCTGTTGTGTTGTTTGTGGGTATTGTCATGGGAGTTATAGCTGCTCGGGGATTGTGGGACGTACTTTTGTATTTATGTGGTATTAGTTAGCATGTAGATGGATATTAAAGTGTGACCTAATTCAGTTAACGAAACTCGTCCGCATTTGACCGCTGTTTGAAAATCCTAGCTTACCTGTGCAGTTATGATCCGCGTTAATATGTTGTAAGGTTGTGTGTGACATTCTGATGTTGTTTGCAGAAAATGACCTATATAGTAAGAATTGCCCATCTATGTAATGTTAGAATACTACCATTCTTTTGTATGCTTCGTATCAACATATATATTTTTAGCATTTTGAATTCTTATGCTAAGCAAAATAAATGTGCAGCCAACGTGGAAAGTGGGATTTGAACAGTTTTGCATGGATTATTGGAGTTTTGGAATACAAAGTACGGATCCATTTGTACTATAGTGTCACATGTAGCACAGTACCGAGGCTAGTGGCTTTTTCCAATTTATAAATAAGTTGACCTATAATCAAGCTCCATACCAGCTCTTCTATAGTTGATTTCTTATCTTGTTTATTTCTAAGTTAAAAAAGAATGGCATATCGTGAGTTGTTCAACTACCAGTCCGATCTCTTTTATCCCGGTCGATGGACAAAACAGGTCGACATGGAATTTATTCAGGAATTGGGTAAAGAAGCTTTGGCAAGTGGGAAAAATTGAATGATGAAAGCCATGTCTCGATAACGAATGCAATGGAGGTGGTTAATACCAAATTCAAAACCCGTTTCGATTATTACTTTTGTTTCACTCGGTTTGAGTTCCTTCATAAATATTTTGTTGAATGGTCTTGACTGAAGAAGTGTCTAAGGGCAACAATCGATCCGGCCACGAACTATGTTTACGCAAGTATGGAGGATTGGGATTATATATTCTGGGTAATGGTTTATTTTTTTACTCTTAATACTTTCTGTCTTTTAAAGTTAATTTCGGTGTGCTGATTACTTGAGTTGATTTTAGGCTAGGTGAATTATCTATGTGGTGCGTATTATTACAAACTTGAACCGAACATTCACAAGTTGGATTTGATTTTTGGAAAGGAGTGGCACACACATTGAGGAAAAATCGTCGTGTGGTCACTATTCACGATAAAAGCTTTCTCCCCTAATCCTTTATTAACAGTACAATCTTGATATTAACTCCGTGTTACCTATTTCATTTAAGTATTTGGTTGTACATTTTGTAATGTCGTCTAATATCTGGTATTTTTACCATGTACTGAAACATTTAGCGATGACAGTTCCATGTCCGGGGCTAAGTCAAGCAATGTTCGTCGGTATCGACGCTTGCCACCTCAAGTGCCCAGATTTAATTACGACCCTTTCGGAGGAAGGAGTTCTTCTGCAAGATTCTCAGGTGCGTCATGTGGTTCGGGGCCCGCATCTCCTGAAAAGTAGGAGGTAAAAGTAAAAATTTTCAACCATTTCATAATTGTATTTTCTAAGATTCTTCTTGTTTGTTATAGTTTGGTAAATAGTTTTAAAATAGCCTATATATATACTGAATGTGGAGTGTTTAAACACCATTCCTAATATACCATAGAATTCTTATCCAACCTTGTGTTCTTTCTTGTCCATTTCTACAATTAGCTATGGCAAATCAAACCATTAGACAACTTGCTTAAACTTTTAGACAAGATATTTGTTTCTATAAAAACGGTTGGACAAGCACACATGATGTCATGTTCAACGCTTTGTTAGACCATGAAGCTCGCATAGGTCGTGGACATTGGCCAAGAATGAATGTGGTCTTTGTTGAGGCAGTTGGTGACGTTGTGAATCCGTTGTTTGGGTTATCACGCGATAATAAATACTATTATCGCCGTCTTTCTGTGCTACGAAAGCGGTATCAAAATTTGAATATTTGTTATCATTGTCTGGAGTGAGTCACGCCGAGGATGTAGGTTTGCTGAATGTCCCTCCGATGACATGGGAATTAATCCGGCGTGAAGTATGCTTGATATCCATCTGATGATATATTTAAATTTCTTAATTTGATCTCATTATATGTGACGCACTAACTTGGGTATGTGACTTGTGCAGGGTCTTATTTGTTGCTTTTGGTATTATTACCTTGACGAGCTGGTGTGGAGTTCTTTATTGCGTATCTTTGGTCCACCACCGCAGTAATTTATTGATGAAGCTTAAATCATAACGTTGTGTTGTCTGTAATAAAGATAGTGTCTAAAATCCGCGAATTTGTTTTAGTGTGATTTTTTTCCATTTTCCTTGGTGGTGTGTAGTGTAAGGGGATCCAGACCTATTGCTTGTTCAGTTTGTATTGTGCTGACGGTGCTGAACGTTTTCCATGTGCGTAGTTAAGTACTTTTAAGCCACTTTACCTTTTCAGCCCTTGTTCTTCATTGTCAAGAATATACACTGTGTTGGATATGAATTTGGAAAGAAGATTGCATTGTTGCTTGGCATGTAAAGATTCCCCAATTGAGTATAGTATTATGTACACGTAACTGGTCTTGCATTTATAGTATAAAGTTCATTACTGCAAATTCAAGTCAACTATGATTACACACTTGAATGGGTTGTAGATCTTTAAGTGCCTGAAAATACCCAACATATTCAAGTGTATATGGCGAAGTACTTATATTGTTGTAGCACCCCTGATCGAAGAGCACTACATCCCCCGCACTATAGCCCAACATGTGTAACAAAATGGGAACTTCGCACATGTACCAAGCTACAGCGAACGGGAGATAAGCAAAATCTCTCCTAGGCTAGGCAGTCTAGACCCTAATACAGAGCTTGCATAAATAACCAACATCAAAGCGGAAGCCACAGGATCTCAAACATACACATGCTCAAACGAATACAAGATATACATACCATGTCACTCGAGGGTCAAATAAATCATACAAGTTCCAAAATTCTAATTTCAAATAATAATCTTATACATATTTAAACTATGATGCCCCGTCCGATCACCCGTACAGGTATGACGTCACGAGAGTGTTTATTTATGCATTTACGTGCTTTCCATCCTTATTATGTGTCTTAATTTCCAACTGCGACTGAATTATGTGATTTAAATTGATTTAAGTGCATACTTGGAATTTTGGTGACTTGGCATGATTTATAACTTGCATGAATTTAATTTGATTGTTGGAGTTGATTGTAAAATAGGACTTGGGCCTATTTGCAATTTTTGGAAGTTTTGAGCCTAATTTAAATTAGGTAACTTTGGGTGCGTTTGGAACCGATATGAGCTCGGGAATTCGAATTCAAATTCCGACACCATCATTGGACTCGATTCGGTGACTCGGATTCAATGGAATTGATTTCATATTTTTCGGAAACCGTTTGGACCTTAAACCTTTTAATTCTGACTTATTGGGCCAAAAATCATTTATTTGAGCCCAAATCCTAACCAAAGCCTTTAGCCTCATATTATATCTTGGAAACCCTAACCTAGCTTCATTTCAAACCTCATTTCACACAAAACATATCATCCATGGAGAGCTTCATGGAAGGATGAAGATCTACGGCTTTTCCCATCATTTCAAGAGCTGATATCTCCCTCATTTCTTCATCAATTCAAGATCTAAGGTAAGCAACGAATTTCCCTTGATGTGAACTTTAATTCTATCCATTAATCTTGGCATGAAACTAATTATTTGAAATGATTTGGTGAAAATTTGAGAAATATTAACTTTAGACCTAACTTGATGATTCTTGCCTTGTTTGATGATATCTTGAGATCTTGAGCTAGGATAGATGATAAGCATGATTTATGTGATGATATGTATGAATTTCGTGGATTTTTTATGGTTGTTTTTGGGTGGAATCCGCCATTTTTGGAGCTTGATGTGTTTTCCCGAAGCTGTCACGTTTCTGCACTGGATTGATGCCCAGATTTGGCTGGAACGGTCGTTCCCATTTTGGCTTTAAGCCTGGAACGGCCCTTCCCAGCTAGGGCTGACGTCAGCACCGAAGATGGGAAGGATCATTCCCATTTAAGCCTTGTGCTGGGAACAGCAGTTCCCAGCTTAGCTGCAGAGGTTGCGGGAAGGACCGTCGAGGATAAACCTGTGCGTAGTTTCATTTGAGATATCATTGCGCGACTCAGGGAGATAGGGGAGGCGTGATATCGTGAGCCTTCGGTGTACAGCCGGGGAGGGCACTTGTGGGTTCACTACCCCTTGTGAGTATGATTGTTCTGGATGGTTAGGGCCAATGCGTAGCTCTTCCATCACCGGAGATGAGGAGGGATTTATTTCTGTATTCATTTTTTGTTCTGTTATGAGAAGCAAAGGTTGGAAGCTCGTACTCGCCGAGCATATGTTATGATCTGTTCCGGGAATCATGAATTGGGATAAGGTTTTCTGAAAATACTTTCTAAGTATAAATATAAGTTTGTTTTCAAAATGTTTTGGTATGTAAACCCTTATACCCGGTTCATGAGTCCACCCTTATGTTACGTGCTATGCTTTATATATATTTAGTGTGTGGGTGTGCGTTAGCCCCCTCACTCAGTCCGTTAACTGACCCCTCGTTTTATCTTTTAGTTACAGGTTCTTTTGGCTTGAGCTAGGCGGAAGTGAGTCTTCTGATTCACACTTATCAGTCTAGTGGTGTTAGGATGCATTTGTTGCATACACTTTTTATGTTATGTATTTATGATCCACACTTGGAGATTATATTTATATTCTACTTAGACTTAACCCGTGCGGGGTTAGTATGTTAGCACTTGGATGTTATTAGATGCTCTGCTGATACTTATGTTGGTTTATTATGTTATGATGATTTGATATTCAGGATTAGGTATCTATGCTAGTTGAACCCGTCACCTGCTATGTATGATGATGTTCGGGACTAGGTATCTATGCTAGTTGAACCCGTCACTTGTTTTACATGTTTATTTAATTGCTTTCGCTATCTGTTGATGATTATTTAAATTGCTTCCCCGCTCTGAGTTTGTCGAGTTAGATCCGCCTAGCCTAGAGTGTGAGTTGGTCTCCCATTCGCTATGATTCGGATTCGGGCATGGAATTCCTATTTCATGACCGGGTCTGGGTCCTAGTGCGGGGGATGTGGTATCCTTCGTCTGGGGTGCTACATCCTTAAGTGGTATCAGAGCCCTAGGTTACAAAACCGAGCTCTGGAGTCGTGTTGAGTCTGTCTAGATTGTACGGCATAGGACAATGTGGTTATATGACTCATATGCTTGAATACTTGCTTAATTCTAATACTTGTATATATAAAAATGTAGTAATCCGTATGCATCCATATTGCTTGAATCTTTGAATTTTAGGATGTCTCCTAGACACCGTAATCGAGAGGTTTCCCCGGATGCACCAAATCCGCCTCTGCCACCACCACTGAACGCCGAGAACATTGTTCAGGCACTTCTCGATCAGTTGTAACAAAATCAGAGGCAACAGACACCACCCGTTCATGGTGCTATCTCAGCTGTGTATAGGGAGTTCCGGAACAACAACCCTCCTAAGTGGTTTGGAGGAGATGATATCAAGGTTGAGGAGTGGTTAGCTAAGATCAGTGGTATTTGGGAGATTTGCCTAGAGAGTTCTCAGGATAAAGCTATTTGCACTGCTCGTTTCATTTAGGGGCAGGCAACCAATTGGCTCAAGGGTGTTCGTTCCAGGTTAGAGAGGGCTGGAGAGGAGTTAAACTGGGAGACTTTTGTACATGAGTTCCAGGAGAAGTACATTCCTACTAGCGCACAGGAGCACCGACTTCAGGAGTTTATGGATTTGAAGCAGGGATCTAGGACAGTGGAGGAGTATGTTCCGAAGTTCGAGAGGCTTGCACCGTATGCTACCCATATCACTGATATCGACAGGCACAAAGCCCGTCACTTTCTTCATGGGGTTAGAGAGAATATTCAGATGGCACTTCAGGCTGCAGATGTGGGTACTTGGGATCAGGTTAATCAGAGGGAAATTCAGGTTACATTGAGGCTCAGAGGGCGAGGCTGAAGCCTTCATCTTTCTCTTCTGGTTCTGGTTCGGGCTCAGGTTCAAGCAAGATGCCCGTTGTTACTACTACCCCCGTTTCTACTTTCCGACCATAGGGCTTTCTCAGCAAGAAGCCCCGAGCTATTGCAGCACCTCCAGCTTTACTGGCCCCAGCTCAGGTCCGTTGCTCTCACTGTCAGGGCCCTCATCCATTAGAGAAGTGTTGGAGGTATTTGGGCAGATGCTTGGTGTGTGGTCAGCTGATCACAAGGTGGAGACCTGTCCGAAGAAGAGGCTAACTATTCAGGCTTGTGCATATGCTCTGATGGAGAGGAGGAAGCAACAGAGGTTGATTAGAATGCCGTGGTGGAAGGTACAATACATATACATGGCATATCATTACATGCATTATTTGATCCCGAGGCTACACATTCTTTTATTTCCCGGGATGTTGTTCCTTCTTTGCCTTTGATTGTTGAGCTATCTGCGCTAGTGTATGTGGTGAGTTCCCCTTTGGGGGGGAGGTTGGAGACGGACCGAGTATTTCGTGAGTGCCCGGTGAGTTTTGAGGGCCTAGTCTTTCCAGCAAATTTGGTAGAGATGCCGATGAAGAGGTATGGAGCAATCCTTGGGATGGATTGGCTCTATCAACACTGGGTAGTGATGGATTGTTGGGACAAGAAGGTTTTGTTTGGTACAGTTGTGTTTACATGCGAGAGGTTGAAGTCCAGTCCGTTTGTGTCCTTTGTTGAGGCTAGTAAGCTCGTCTGGGATGGTGCGACAGGGTTTGTGGCTTACCTTCTTAATAAACCGAAGGATCAGCCAAACTTGAGGAGACTGAGGTCGTACGAGACTTTCTCGAGGTGTTCCCTGAGAGTTTCGGGTCCTTACCACCCGATAGGGACATCGAGTTTGTAGTAGACCTCTATCCCGGAGCAGATCCCTTTTCAAAAACGCACTACAGGATGGCTCCCGCCGAGCTGAAGGAGTTGAAGTCCCAGCTTGATGAGCTTTTGGCATGTGGTTACATTCGTCTGAGCACTTCTCCATGGGGTGCTCCCGTTCTATTTTTGAAGAAGAAAGACGGAACGTTACGGATGTGCTTAGACTACCGTGAGCTAAAAAGGATGCCAGTGAAGAACAAGTATCCGTTGTCTCATATCAAGGAGTTGTTTGATCACTTGCAGGGTTGACGGGTGTATTCAAAGTTGGACTTGAGATAGGGTTACTATCAGCTACGGATCAGGGAGAAGGATATCCCTAAGACCGAGTTTAATACTCGGTATGGGCATTACGAGTTCGTGGTTATGTCGTTCGGGTTGGCTAACGCCCCTGTTGTGTTTATGGATATGATGCACCGAGTGTTTAGACCGTTCCTTTATAAGTTCGTGGTGATCTTTATAGACTACATCTTGGTATATTTGAATTCCGCTGAGGAGCACGCACAGCATCTTCGGATTGTCTTGGAGACTTTGAGAGAGCACAAGCTTTATGCTAAGTTTAGCAAGTACGAGTTTTGGATCGACAGAGTCACATTCCTAGGTCACATCATCTCAAGCAATGGAATTGAAGTTGATCCATCTAAGATTGAGACTGTGTCACAGTGGGAGAGGCCGAGAAATGCCTTCGAGGTGAGAAGTTTTCTTGGGTTAGTGGGTTACTATAGGAGGTTTGTGAAGGACTTCTCTAAGATTGCAGTCCCGTTGACTCGATTGACACAGAAGAAGGTAAGTTATGAGTGGCATGGAAGGTGCGAGAAGAGTTTTCAGAGTTTGAAAGAGAGATTGACTACGGCACCAGTTCTTACCCTACCCGAGGGTATTGAGGGCTATGTGGTTTACACGGATGCATCTAAGGAAGGTCTCGGATGTGTGTTGATGCAGAATGGTCGAGTTGTGGCCTATGCCTCGAGGAAGTTGAAAGAGCATGAGAAGAACTACCCCACTCATGACCTTGAGCTTGCAGCAGTTGTGTTTGCTTTGGCTAAGTGGCGCCACTACCTCTACGGTGCTACTTTTGAGGTGTTCACCGATCATAAGAGCCTCAAGTATCTCTTTACTCAGAAGGAACTTAACAATAGACAGAGGCGTTGGGTGGAGTTTCTGGAGGACTATGACTGCATGATCCAGTATCACCCCGGTAAGGCAAATGTGGTTACTGATGCTTTGAGCAGAAAAGCGAGTGTTTCGAGTTTGTTGGCAGAGTCTTCAGGACAGGGTTTAGAGTTTGTGGTTTCAGTGGCTCGTTTAGCTAATATCACAGTTCAGCCTGACTTGAAACAAAGTTTGATTGATGCTCAGTCTAAGGATGCAGAGATTCAGAGATTGGTAGCACGATCGAGAGTCGATCCAGACACTAAGTTTGGGTTTGATAATTCGGGTCTGTTTAGGTTCAAGGCGAGAGTGTCTGCCTAACCAGCTCAAGAGGGTAATACTTGAAGAGGCGCATCGCTCAGGTTATTCGATTCACCCCGCTGGTACTAAGATGTACCGAGATTTGAAGGAATTGTATTGGTGGAGTGGGATGAAGAGAGATATCGCGAACTTCGTGTAGCGATGTCTAACATGTCAGATGGTGAAAGCAGAACACCAAAAATTGGGAGGAACTCTCCAACCACTTTCGATTCTCGAATGGAAGTGGGAGCAAGTGATAATGGACTTTGTGTCCGGCTTACCAAGGTCTAGGAGAGGTTATCATGGCATATGGGTTGTGATTGATCGACTCACCAAGTCCTTCATTTTTCTCAAGGTTTGGATGAGTGACACGGTACCTAAACTAGCAGATTTGTATTACAATAAGATTGTGAGATTGCATGGAGTTCCAGCTAGCATTGTTTCATATCGTGATCCACGGTTTACAGCTAAGCCCTTTCAGGACCTTCAAAAGTGTTTGGGTACGAGACTCAAGTTTAGCACTGCTTCACATCCTCAAACGGATGGACAATCAGAGAGGTTGATTAAGTACCTTGAGGATGCACGTTGGATTTCAAGGATAAGTGGGATAAGCATTTAGCTCTGGTTGAGTTCGCCTACAACAATAGTTATCAGGCTTCGATTGGCATGGCTCCTTATGAGGCACTTTATGGGAGAAAGTGCAGGTCGCCTCTCTACTGGGATATTGAGGAGTGGCGTTGGACAGAAGAGGATAAGCTCGAAAGAGCAAGGCCTTCGGCAAAGATTCAGAAAACCATTGCCAAAGTTAAACTGATTCAACAAAGAATGAAGGCAGCTCAGGAACGTCAGAAGAGTTATGCAGATAAGAGAAGGAGGCCCCTTGAGTTCGAAGTTGGAGATCGTGTTTTCTTGAAAGCATCTCCTAGAAAGGGCTTCTCTCGCATTGGTAAGGGTGGAAAGTTGAATCCACGATACCTTGGACCGTTTGAGATCTTAGAACGGATTGGGGAAGTGGCTTATAGGTTGGATCTTCCGCCTAGGTTAACCGGGATACACAACGTGTTTCATGTTTCGCAGCTTCAAAAGTATTATCCTGATGAGACAACCATTCTCCTGATTGAAGAGGTACATCTTGAGTCTGATTTGACGATTGTGAAACATCCGGTTGAGATTCAGGATCGAAAGATGCAAGAGTTGAGAAACCGATAGATTCCCTTGGTCAGAGTGTTGTGGAGAGATCAGAAATTCGAAGAGTCCACTTGAGAGACCGAGGAGAAAGTGAGGAAGTTGTATCCAGTTTTGTTCCGAGCCGAGCAAGAAACCTGGGGACCAGGTTCTCCTAAGGGGGGAGGTTGTGATGCCCGTATAGGTATGACATCACGAGAGTGTTTATTTATGCATTTACGTGTTTTACATCCTTATTATGTGTCTTAATTTCCAACTGCGACTGAATTATGTGATTTAAATTGATTTAAGTGCATACTTGGAATTTTGGTGACTTGGCATGATTTATAACTTGCATGAATTTAATTTGATTGTTGGAGTTGATTGTAAAATAGGACTTGGGCCTATTTGTAATTTTTGGAAGTTTTGAGCCTAATTTAAATTAGGTAACTTTGGGTGCGTTTGGAACCGATATGAGCTCGGGAATTCGAATTCAAATTCTAACACCACCATTGGACTCGATTCGGTGACTCGGATTCAATGGAATTGATTTCATATTTTTCGAAAATCGTTTGGACCTTAAACCTTTTAATTTTGACCTATTGGGCCGGAAATCATTTATTTGAGCCCAAATCCTAACCAAAGTCTTTAGCCTCATATTATATCTTGGAAACCCTAACCTAGCTTCATTTCAAACCTCATTTCACACAAACATATCATCCATGGAGAGCTTCAAGGAAGGATGAAGATCTAAGGCTTTTCCCATCATTTCAATAGCTGATATCTCCCTCATTTCTTCATCAATTCAAGATCTAAGGTAAGCAACGAATTTCCCTTGATGTGAACTTTAATTCTATCCATTAATCTTGGCATGAAACTGATTATTTGAAATGATTTGGCGAAATTTTGAGAAATATGAACTTTAGACCCAACTTGATGATTCTTGCCTTGTTTGATGATATCTTGAGATCTTGAGCTAGGATAGATGATAAACATGATTTATGTGATGATATGTATGAATTTCGTGGATTTTTTATGGTTGTTTTTAGGTGGAATCCGCCATTTTTGGAGCTTGATGTGTTTTCCCGAAGCTGTCACGTTTCTGCACTGGATTGATGCCCAGATTTGGCCAGAACGGCCGTTCCCATTTTGGCTTTAAGCCTGGAACGGCCCTTCCCAGCCAGGTCTGACATCAACACCGAAGATGGGAAGGACCGTTCCCATTTCAGCCTTGTGATGGGAACAACAGTTCCCAGCTTCGCTGGAGAGGTTGCGGGAAGGACCGTTCCCATGTAAGGCTATGCGTGGGAATGGCCGTTCCCAGGCTCTGTGACCTTTTTATGCATGTCTTTTCAGGTTTACTTGATCCTTTTTCATCGTCATGTGAATTATACGTTATGATATGCCTTCGATTGCCTCCTTAGATGGTAGTACTTCATTTAATTGAATAATTTTGTATCAGTACTTGACATATGATTATGCTACTTGACCTAAGTGATCCATATCATTCCATGATGCATTCCATACATGATTATATGTTGTCGTGCATCTTACTTGGTTCATATAGAGTCTAAGTCTTGGGCTTTTGTATGTTTGTTTGTTTCAGAGGACTTTGGTGGCGGTGAGCCCGAGGCTTAGTGGTGTCATGTTTCCACTCTCTTTTCTTCAAGTACAAGGTGAGGTTTAGGAGTTTTGTATAGTTAAACGATCTATGACCTTAATATGATGATTTCAATCCTTGTATGCGGTTATATACTTTATATGATTAGATATGTGTTGGATATGATATGATTATGACCTTGTGGACCATCCTTGGTTTTGGAAAATTAATTACTAAGGCATATGTAAGCTATTTTTGGAAAACTCTGATATGCTATGATTCTGTAGCGAGTTGGCCATGAAACATTGGTATCTGTATGCATGTATGTATGTGGATCCGATGAGCTATGGGTAAGGAGCCCCCGGGACGGTTAGGGTCATCGGGGATAAACCTGTGCGTAGTTCCATTTGAGATATCATTGCGCTACTCAGGGAGATAGGGGAGGCGTGATATCTTGAGCCTTCGATATATAGCCGGGGAGGGCACTTGTGGGTTCACTACCCCTTGTGAGTATGATTGTTCTGGATGGTTAGAGCCAACGCGTGACTCTTCCATCACCGGAGATGAGGAGGGATTGATTTCTGTATTTATGTTTTGTTCTGTTATGAGGAGTAAAGGTTGGAAGCTCGTACTCGCTGAGCATATATTATGATCTGTTATGGGAATCATGAATTGGGATAAGGTTTTCTGAAAATACTTTCTAATTATAAATATAAGTTTGTTTTCAAAATGTTTTGGTATGTAAACCCTTATACCCGGTTCATGAGTCCACCCTTCTGTTACGTGCTATGCTCTATATATATTTAGTGTGTGGGTGTGCATTAGCCCCCTCGCTCAGTCAGTTGACTGACCCCTCGTTTTATCTTTTAGTTGCAGGGTCTTTTGGCTTGAGCTAGGCGGAAGTGAGTCTTCTGAGTCACACTTGTCAGTCTCGTGGTGTTAGGATGCATTTGTTGCATATTCTACTTATGTTATGTATTTATGATCCACACTTGGAGATTATGTTTATGTTCTATGTGACACCCCATCTGCTCGCACGTACAGGTTAGTGCCACTTGTGAGTTTAATTTCCGTATTTGCGTTTATTTTCTTATTTAATTGTTGCAATTATATTTGAATTATGCTTCCTTATTCAATTCATATATGAACTATGTGAAATATTTGATACGTATTTACCCTACTTGAACATTTGGTTTGATTACTTTAGTTTTGAGAATTTGTTAATTATGGAGTTGAACCCGAACTTGTCTATTTCGTGTATAACATGAATTACATGACTCGTGGACTTAATTGTATGATTTAAACTTGTTTTGGACTTGTTTGATTTCGTTTGGACTCAATTGAACTTTTGTTCAAACTTTTGGGCCAATTTGTATTTTGGCCACCCTTGAGTCATTTTCTCATAACTTGAGCTCGGGAACTCGGATTCGAGTTTTGTCTTTGCCATTGTACTTGAATCGACAATTTGGAGACAATGGAACAAGCTTTGCGCTTTTTCGATGCCGTTTCGACCCCTAACGATGCAGATTTTGACCCTACGTACCTAAAATGCCCCTATAACCACTTGGAGACTAGCCTAATCATCTCACTACTAGAAAAACGGGTTTTAATGACGCCCTAATATGACGCTTTTGAAAAGGCGTCACAATATATTACCTGTTGTGACGCTTTATTTAGAATTGTTATTTTCGATATAATTTGTGTTATATATTAAATTACTTTTTAATTTAATTGATAGTATTAAGACAGTTTTAAAATTAGCGTCATAATAGGGTAGGGTTATTATCAATATCTCATATGTATCAGGACACTTTAAACTAAAAATGTCATAATATTAGTTTACATTAAGGAAAAGTCTCGCTGTGTTGCAGACCCAAATTGGTGCGTTCAGCTAAAAAAGGAAGGGAAGTGCTGGAAGAATTCACTTTCCAATTACCATTGCTCAGACATCGAAGGTTGAGAAGCCAAGTTCAATTTTTTACCCAATTCGACTAAAGAGAAGAAATTGGAGGAGCTAACGAATCGGAACGCGATTTGGAGACCTGTCTTCGCCTCCACCACCGACCACTGTAGATCTCCGCCACCCGTCTCCGAGCCCGACGTCTGTGTGGATCTCCGCCACCCGCCTCCACCTCCGCCTGCTTCCTCCTCTTGAAAGTAAGAATTGAGCACTTTTCTTCTCCTTTTCTGTGTAATTAGAAACCCCTTTGATTTTCGTTTTAGTTGGATGACTTGTTTTATGTTAGGGCAATTACAAGCTCCCCAAGCACTGTGACGACAATGAAGTTCTGAAGGCCTTTTGTGCTGAAGTTATTCGGATTGTTGAAGAAGATGGCACCACTTATCGCAAGGAATCAACTTCGAACTTGAGTCTTCAAACATTGCCCAGAAACGCCGTAATTTATGCTGTGAAAAGTGGGTTGTCTCCAAAGGTTTTCCTTTACTCTCCCAGTTCCATATTGTATTGTGTGTAAATGTGTTTTATCTTTTGAATTTATTATGATTTTTGTGAGGTTTGTTCTCCAGCGATTTTTAGTTGCCTAGAAAACTGAACCCCTGTTAGCTGAGGTGCATTTGCCTTATAATGAACTTGAGTAAAGATTGTTGTGTGTGTGTGTTTTTTTTTTTTTTTGGTTCATTCTCTTTGCCCCAATACGCAGCTATAATTTGGTCTTCGGATGACTGGAGTATCTTCGGTTTTAAATAAGCTATGTAGTTTGGAATTTGAATGCATGTGTTGCTGTCAAACCTGGTAGTTTTGTAGAATGGAGCCTTGTGGTTGGTAAGAAGGAACTTTTATTAAAATGTTGAATGATGGCATCAGAAGAATCTTGAGATAATTGTCTGTATTATCATGAGCTTTCGTTGTGGTTTTTTGTAAATCAAAATCAGGGGGGTGTTTTGTAATTTCAGTTTTAGTTCAGGTCTGAGTTAGTTAGAATTCCCTCCAGCTGGTATGAAAGTTGTTAGATCTCTTCCAGTTGGTATGAAAGTTGTTAGATCTGTTCCAGCTGGCTTAGCATACGTGTCGATTATTTATTAGTTGTAGCTTTGTATATAAATACTAGTCTTGTACAGTAGTTCTTCTGATTGAATAGAATGAAAACTTCTACAGATTTCTTCTAGTTTTACTTTCAATATGGTCCTTGCGATTGTTGTTACTTGTTACGGCTGAATATTAAATTATGTTGAAGGGGATTTCTAGAGGAAAAAGAAAGAAAATTACTAGCTCCTCCATACAAACGCTTATAATGAATGTACTGTTTGTTATACAGACGCTTTCATAATGTTCAGCTTGTGCAAGTCACCTTATAATTCAATTAGCTTGTTTTCTTGCTCTGTAGGATCGACTTATAGCTCGCCTCCAACAACCTAATTCACTGGATTGCTTTTCTATTCAAGCTGAGTTCTAGGTATAATTTTTTTTTATATGCTCCGTATTCTCATGTAAATACTTGTGTCACTGTGTGTATGGTTGGAGATGTTTATGATCAGTAGAAAGTCTCGAAGTCCATGGCTAGAAGTGTTTATTTGTGTGTGATGATCAAAAGAATGTCTCACAGCCTCAAAAAATGAATGTCGTGTGTCAAGTTCTAAGATCAGTATGATTAGAAAAGAGTCTCAAAGTGAAATGATCAGTATGGTTATCCTAGAAGTCTAAAAACTCCAAATAGTAAAACCAGACATCCTCAGTCAAGTCATTGGGTTATAGAAAGGGGAATTCATATGAGATAAACAATTATGTGCAATTCTGGAGTTAGTAAGTTAGGATTAAAATTTTCTAATTTAAATTGAGGTGTCCCCATTCTCAGAGCATGTCCCAGATCCACTATTTATTTGGTTGTAGTAAAAGTAAACAAAGGGCTATCATCTTATTTATGGATGGTTGTATGGATTGTTGTGAAGAATCCATACCATCTTTCCGGCTGTCTAGGAGTGCGTTTAGAACGCCTCAGAGGAGGATTTTCATGTGTATCGAAATTCTTGATTGGTTGTGGTTGATCAGTAGGGGACGTTTCTTCAGTGGGTGGCGTGAGATCACTTTGTACTTCTTCTAATTCTATGATCTTGCCTTTCTTTTCTTTAAGGAACGGTTCCTCAAGAAAAATGACATTTCTGGAAACAAACACCTTTTGCTCAGATTGATCATAGAAGTAATATCCTATGGATTCCTTAGGATAACCTACAAAGTAGCATAAGTTAGAACGAGATTCTAATTTATCTCCCACTGTCCTCTTCACGTAAGCAGGACAACCCCAAATTCTTAAGTAAGAATAGCTAGGGATTTTACCATGCCACATTTCATAGGGCGTTTTAGGGACTGACTTAGAGGGAACTAGATTCAAAATCTTTGCTGCACTTTCTAGGGCATAACCCAGAAAAAAGGTGGTAAGTCAGTGAAACTCATCATGGAACAAACCATATCAAGTAGGGTTCGATTCCTTCTCTCAGAAACTCCATTAAGCTGAGGAGTTCCCGGAGGAGTCCACTGATAAGGAATTCTTCACTAAGATACTCGCCTCCTCGATCAGATCGAAGTGCTTTGATCTTATGACCAGTTTGGTTCTCAACCTCCTTTTGAAATTCTAAGAATTTCTCAAAAGCTTCAGATTTATACTTCATCAAGTATACATAACCATACCGACTGAAGCCATCAGTAAAGGTTATGAAATACTGATGATTGTTTCTTGTGCTTACACTAAGCGGTCCACAAACATCAGTATGGATCAAATCCAAAACCTTAATGGCACGTTCCACAGTTCCTTTAAAAGGGACTTTGGACATCTTTCCTTTGAGACAGGATTCACAAGAAGTTAACTCCTTAAGATCATTTTCAGAGAATGATCCTAAAGTGTTTATCTTGCTAATTCTGTTCTTGGAAATGTGTTCTACTCTAACGTGCCATAAGGGAGCTGAAACTTTGTCATCTCTCTTACGCTTCGTTTCTCGTTGTATATTCATAATATTGATATTCTGAGTTAGATAAAGTCCATTACTTAGAGTACCGATGTGAACGGAAGAGTTGTTCCGTTTGATAAAGTATTTACCATTCTTAATATAAGTTTCATAACCTTCACAATCTAATATTGGAACTGAAATTATATTACGAATAATGCTCGGTACATAAAGGACTTTATTTAAGAGTAACTCAAAACTACCTAAATCTAATCTAATTGTGCCTAAAGCTCGAGCTTCAACGTTTGAGTCATCGCCGATCTTCAAGACACATTCTCCTTCTTTGAGTTGTTGGACTTCACTTAGCATCTGTACATCATTACAGATATGAGTTCCACAACCGGTATCAAGTACCCAAGAACTAGAATTAATAGAAAGATTTACTACAACGAGAAAGATACATTTCTTTAGAGTAGCCTTGTACTCTGGGCAGTTTCTCCTCCAATGTCCCGCTTTGCCACAATGGAAGCAAACATCCTCTTTCTGATCACGCTTCTTCTTTTGGGCCTTCCCCTTCGAAACGCCACCAGTGGGCCTAAGGGGTTTCTTCTTCTTCTTTTGGGCTTTCTTGCCCTTACCTTTAGAAGGCCCAGAAGAGGAAGATGGAGCATTCACCATCAAAACCTTATTGTCCTTCTTGATCGTGCTTTCAGCAGTCACAAACTGACTAATCAGCTCAGCTACAGTAGCACCAGCGTGATTCATATTAAAGTTAAGGACAAATGGGTTAAATGATGGTGGGAGCGAAGCTAGCAACAAATCCACTGAAAGCTCATCTTTCAGTGGCATGCCCATGGAAGCAAATTTCTCAGTAAGGGCGAGAAACTTGAGTCCATATTCATGGACAGTTGAACCTTCCCTCATTCTCAAGTGGAACAATTCTTTTGAAGTGTTATACCTTGTAACACGTTCATGAGGGCGGTAAAGTTGCTCCAAGTGGTCGTAAATCTCCCAAGCGAATTCCATGGCCTCATGTTGCCTTTGCAAGTTCGGAGACATGTTAGCCAACATAAGGCAACGGGCTTGGAGATTATCATCCTTTCACTTCTGAATCGCGTCCCGCTCGGCCCGAGTGGGAGCCTCCCCTTCTGGACTAGGCTCCCCTTCGAAGAGAACATAAGTTCTCTTCTCAGAATCTAAAATGATTTTTAGATTCCTCAGCCAATCAGAATAGTTGGGACCAGTCAACTTGTTTGACTCGAGGATCGATACAAGAGGGTTTTTGGTTGCCATTTCAAAAACACGTAGAGAATCACAGAATCTACGACCTAAATGGTAAAACAGAGAACTAGTGAGCATGCTGGATTATAACGATATACAAAAGATAAGGTCTTTAATCTAATGTAGCTCCCACTGTTTTTCAAAGATCTTTAATTCCCAAAGATCTAAGAGGAACACGTTTCCCAATGGGTACTAAGATCCAAGGCATTTTACCTCGAACCCACGACTCGCGGACATTCTAAGTAAGAACCCTAGGTAGGTACAACTTACCAATTCTAACACCTTTAGAACTCTCAGTAATTGTTTTTGCATCACCTATCTTTCAATATGGACCCACGACTCGTGCGACATCCATATTTACTTAGGCGTTAAGCTAGACCCATCAATCATAAGATCATGACCAAAACTTAGTTCGAACGACCCACGACTCACGGACATCGCCCTTGCTAAAATTGACCATGAAATATTGACCATTTAAAATGATCAATTAGGTAACTAAGAACTAATAAGGTCCACTAGCTATCCCACGACTCGCGGACAATAACTAGCTTCACTTACTAAACTTAAAACCTATTGATGGAATGCTAGGAATTTAATTCAAAATTTGCATCTCGAATTAAACACCTATTTGTTCGAAATTAGCTTAATATTTAATGGGAATTTTCGAATCAACCGGAGAGTTGTCCGGTTCGACCTCACCAACATATATGTTATCCAATTTTATTAGTCTTGATTAATGCAAGTACACTTAAATGCATTTCAAACAAGCACATAAACAGATAACATGTCCTAGCATGATACTAACATGTAATGATCATGGGTTCTACCTATCTTATGCGTGATATGTGGGAGCCACTCCACAATCACAAGTTCTAACATACATGCCACATAAACAGTTTAAATCACATAAGGGAAAGCGGTAACAAAATACGAGCCCTATCTATATTACATTTAACAATTGAGATTCCCCTCCCTATCATTTTGAGGGGTCTTCACTTATGGCCTCCTTGTTACTTGAATGTGGTCCATCTTACTCCATGGGTGCATTGTCTCCAAAATGAAAATAAAACCTCACCACCTATCTCTACTCTCAAATTAAAAGAAAAAGACATAAAGTAATAAGGCTCAATCTTCATATTGGCCTTAGACAATTACACGGGGCATACCCCGGCCTCAAAAACAGTAATATGGAAAGTCACATAATATATCACATAACAGTACGCACATAAGTGAGGCTCCAACCTCAATTGAAAAACGCAACTATAGGGCTCCAACCCCAATTTAAACCATCCATGTGCATAAATTAAAACCATACATAGATCTAAACCCATGATCACCTAACATGCTTTTGCGAGAATTTAAATTTAGCAAATAAATTAAAATTCTCGTTTCAAGTCCTAATGACTTAAAACACGACTTGATGCGAGTCTTATTTATAAAAGTTTTCAATAAATCCCAAATTACCAAAACAAATAAAATTCCAATTAATTTCTGAAAATTAATAATTTTATCAAAGATTGTATTTTCCCAAAATATAAACCGTTTCAATTTCTCAAAAATCCCAATTTTAGGTTTTATTCAAAAATTAAAATAAATATTCAAAAAATAAAATTTTAAAATTAAAATAAAAAATTAGGACTGGATTGCACGAAACACGAAAAGGCCGGATCACGAAAACGGGGCCCGTACACGAAAGAGCCACACACATCGCGCACAGCGCGCGGCCAAGGCCGCCCGAGTGCTCACGCTGCGCGCCGATGCGCGTAGCCTTCTCGGCTGAGTGGCGGGCGGGGTTGGGCGGCCAGTCTCGGCTGCCCTGGGCTGGCGCGCGCCTCCCGCGCGGTTGCGGGAGGGTGCTGGGTGGCATCGCCCATGCGCGCGCCTGGGCAGGCGGGCGGCTGGCGCGATGCCTTCGGGCGCGGGGTTTCGCGTGTTCGTCGTAATCCGGGTTTTGTTTCGTGTTTTCGTTCAAAAACAAAACCAATCCAAGAAATCCAAAAACAGTTTATACAGTTTCAAATCTAAAATAGTTTTTCAAAAAATTAAATTTTGCAAAACCAATTTTCAGAAACTTTCAAGAAAAAATACAGTTTCGTAATTTAGGCTTTCTAAAACAATTACAAATACTTAATCGCATCAAGCCTAAGAATTTCTACCAAATTCAGTATAATTGAGACGAATCAGAAACACGATTAACGAGGTGGCTCTGATACCACTTGTTGGAAAACACGAATCAGAAAGCAGCGGAATTTAAAAATTTTCCCAACAAAAGGAGTTGGACTCGCAATCATGTAACCAAATTCGTAGAGATAGAAAACTTACTTTTCTTTTATTCTTTCTTGAAGCGTTTCAAGCCACCCAAGAACGCTCTTCTCGTGGCTTGATCCCCTCTCCTTGGTAAAGCTCGAATCTTCAAACTTCTAACTTGAAGCTCTCTAGAGATAGTCCACCAACTTGATCACAATCTAACTAGTAAGGATGCTAGTTCTCTAGTTAGTGTTTAGGCTTAACCTAGGGTTTATTTGATCTTGGAGAAAGGAAGGTGTTCAACACATGAACCAAAAAGAATTGCCCATTAGCTCCTAGAGGAGCTCGAGCTCCCCTATTTATAAGAGGGGGAGTGCCGAAATTCCTAGTCCTTAATGGGCTAGGATTTTGGTCTCTTTCTCTCCTATTACTTGATCATCAAGTAATTTTGACTTTGACTTTGAATTATAATTCAAATCAACTTTCAAGAGAGCTAAAAATATCCAAACTATTTTTGGATAATTTTATACTTTATTTATTTAAAATAAATAACTTATTTTTATCTAATTAATTAATTCATAATTAATTAACTAGATTATTTTCTCCAAAATAAGACTTTCTTTTTAATTCAAAATTAAACCAAAGTCTATTAAATAATTAACACATTTAATTATTTAATATATATATACAATATATATATTCACACGTGTGGGACACGTGTCACAAGGACACGTGTCACTCACGTGACCCACACGTGTGGTTTCACACGTGTGGAACCCTCTAGGCCCGATTAACTCGTTTAATCATTTTTTAAGGCTCAACTCATGTAACCAGGTTGTTGTGTGTGACCCTCTAGGTTCTCAATTCAATTAGCAGTGACCCTAATTAATTAATTCACTAATTAATTAATCAGTCCACAGATTAAACGACCATAGTCTAGCAACAGGTGTTTAACCCCTAGCTGAATTGGAATGTTCGGATTCGACAGAACCTTTAAGTCATTGATTCATGTGAGATACAATCCTCCTACTTACTATCTCTCAACCAAGATCTAGGGTAAGGGAATAATCAGAACCCTAATAATCCGGTCTTAAAGCTAAGTGCATTTCATATCCATTTGATCTCAATCCAAGAAACCCTTTTCTTGATGTCTTGATCTACTGCCTTGGCCAAGGACTCCATATGGCATATGATGACTTACACAATAAGAGATCACCTTGCAAATTCAAGTGTAGGTCCTTTCTTGATTCTCATTCACTTTCATGAATCACTTGTGCAGCCCCAGCATAAGCCTTAAATCAGTTGTCTAAGGCGACACCCTTTAAAGCTTATACCTAAGACTACAGAGTTAACTCATAAAGTGACAAGGAACCTCAAGTCTAAGGATCAATTAATCACATCAATGACGCGTGAGATATTTCCTAATCTGGAAGTTTCTATTTCCTGAAATAGAAACTTCGTTTCCCATTTAGGAATCTTCTCACACGGGGCACCTCAGTGAACTTACTTATTAAAGAAAGCACCCTCATGTATCACGCACGTATCAACTATACACTTTGCACCTCCATGAAACAAGGTGGTCCTTCTTAAGGGCGTGATCCCACAAGCAAGCCTTAGAGGAGTCAGGTTGACACTCCCACTGTCTGTAGGACTCATCGGCTTGGAGTATTTTGCTAATCATGACTTATGTGATATAGGGCTCGTTTCATGAACCATTTCACCTAAATGGTAGAGTCCTAAAGTCATCAGGATTAGGGGAGTTCTCATACATGCACAGATAAAGTAAACGCATACCAAACAAGAGCATATAAAGAAGTGTTGCCTCAATTCGTTATTTCATTCAAAGATTTTCTGTGATTACAATAAGAAAAAGCACAAAACGGATATACAATCGGCTTTCTAGGGCACTATTCCTAACAGCTACTTCCAGCTTTCAATCTACTAATATACAAGAACTTCAGCTCTCCACTTGCTTCATTATATTATATATGTGCAGCTGTCCCTGCCCCTGCCCCAACTTTCCACGAAAAACCCCTCACAATTCATTTCTTTATTTGTGTTGTCAGTTGTGAGTGAACGCTCTAATCTGCACTTTCACTCTATTTACTTCTTTACTAAACACTTTTGATGAGCTCTTTGGAAACCCTTAACAATGGCTATTTCTGTATGTAGTTTCAACAAATATATGATCTCAAACAGTTCGAAAGGAAGATCTAAGATAAGTCAAGTGTCATTTTCTATGTTTTAAGAGATTAGTGTCATTGTATGTATAGCTTGAATGTTGGATGTTAAATATTAACCGTGGAAATTGGCCTGAAAAGTTCATTACTTTGACCTTGTTTATGATAAATTGATGGAATTATCAATATCTGATGTACGATGTGTCCAACGTTAATAAATTTGATTCATCAATCTTGTCGTGGAACCTCCAATGTGTATACTCTTGTTTGAAATGGACTGATAACATGTCTGAGCTGCATACAGTATTTTGGATAAATATTGGTAAATACTGATGGTTCACCATGTGGTTACAGCTAAAACTATGCTCCTATGGGGAATTCTTAATTACCAGATTCAAACATTTCCATCATCATATTAATAATTATTCTGCTTATTTACTACCTCACACCTTTGTATTTGAATTATGAATAAAGATCTTTTGGTTCTTTAAAAAACTCTGTGAAATCGTATAGCTGTTCTTTTTTTTTATTTTTATGCACAGACTCATGGGGTGGATATGACAGGAAATAGAAGATGCCCATTTCCACTTTTATTTACAAGATAAGAATGAAGTCATTGTTAAAGAATATTAGAAAAACAATCTCAAAATTCAAATCTCTCACCTTGGTGGAACTGCTGGAGTTGCTTAATTGCTATCCTGCTTCATCTTTGGCTGAATATGAAAAAAACCTTTCTGCTTCAACAGCTTTCCCAGTTTTACACATTTTTTAGCTGCAAATTCTTTCAACACCTCTGTAAACAGAGTCCAATAAGAAATGTTAAAGTAGATATATTCTAGTTTCTGCTGATTTGATTAAGCAGCTGAGAGGTTAAATAAAATATACTTTTTCATGCAAATAATGATGCAGTCTGCTGGATTTTGTACAGCCACATAGGGATACAGATAATCTGTTTAATGTACCTATCTATTGCTTGCTTGCACTTGTATATTTTACAATCTATATCTTTTGATAAAGTCATTGAAATCTAAAGTGTACGTGGTATTTAAATACTATCAGTATGTAATATTGACCTATATATTACAAACTTATTTTAGCCTGTTTGTTGAATTCTTACACAGGTCTAATCGATACTTGTGATCAATCTCCAAGCGTGAAGTTGTTGTCACTTGGAAGGTAACTTTACTTTGTCAATAAAAGGTTATATGGATAAGTCATGGATGAACTTGCCTAGGGCTAGCAGTGAATATCGAAATGGATTGAGAGGTTTTTTAGATTTTGGCTTTGCACATTCAAAGGGAACTACAATCTTATGCCCATGCAAGAAATGTAAAAATGTCATAAGCAAAGAAATGACTATTGTGGAAGAACGTCTTCTTTGGTATGGATTTTTAGTTGGGTACACTCGATGGGTATTACATGGTGAGTTGTCAACTAGTGGTACACTAGTAGGCCTTGAGTATGATGGTCAGAACTGAGCCAATAATAATATGCGAGATATGTTATATGATGATTTTGGAATGCAAGACAATATGGAAAATATTGAAGGAATACCAGGCAATGAGGAACAAGATAGACCTTGTAAAGAAGGGAAAAAATTTTACAAGCTTATGGAAGATGCAGAACAAGAGCTTTACCCGAGTTGTAAAAATTTTTCAAAACTTTATTTCATTGTTCGAATGCTCCAAATCAAGTGTCTTGGGAATTAGAGTGATAGTTCCTTCATGTTGATGCTAGACTTACTAAGAGAGTCATTTCCAGATGGTGTTCAACTCCCAAAAAACTACTATGAAACTAAGAAGATATTAAAAGATTTGGGTTTGAATTATAAGAAAATAGATGCGTGTCGGAATGATTGTATGCTATATTGGGGTGTGAATGAAGGCAAAATAAAGTGTGATACGTGTGATGAGCCACGATGGATAATGTCTGCATCTGAAGGTAGGGCTGGTGATTAACAAGATTCATCTAAGACTACTAAAGGGAACACGAAGATTGCTGCGAAGATGGTATGGCACTTCCCGCTAAAGCCAAGGTTACAAAGACATTTTATGAATAAGAAAACTGCATCTCTTATGACGTGGCATGAATCAGAACGCATCAAAGATGGAGTAATGAGACATCCTGCAGATTCTCCGGCTTGGAAAACTTTTGACTTCCTTCACCCAGAGTTTGTAAAAGATCCGCGCAATATTAGGTTGGGCTTGGCTACAGATGGTTTCAATCCATTTAGAACTATGAATGTCAATCATAGTACATGGCCAGTGATCTTAATACCGTATAATTTGCCCCCTGGAGACTGTATGAAAAAGTCATACCTGATGTTGTCCTTGTTTATACCTGGGCCATCTGGACCAGGAAATAACATCGACATATTTCTACAGCCAGCTATTGCAGAAATAAAAGAAATGTGGGAAGAGGGAATAACTACTTATGATACATCAGCCAAGGAAAACTTTCAATTGCGCGCCGCTCTATTATGGACCATCAGTGATTTTCCAGGCCATGCAGCTGTATCGGGTTGGAGTACCAAAGGAGAATTTGCATGTCCCGTTTGTCATAAGTTCACAAATTCAGTATGGTTGGATAAATCTCGTAAGTTTTGTTACATGTGTCATCGTATATTTTTACCTGAGGATCATCCTTATCGGAGGGACAAAAGTTTGTTTGATGGAACTGAAGAGCACCGAAAAGCAACCCCATATTTGAAAGGATCTGTGGCATTTGATGAAGTCAAGCATATTGAAAACAAATTTGGGAAAAAGGTGGGTGACCAGAAATTACCATATAATTGGAAGAAGAAGAGTATTTTCTTCGATCTTCCGTATTGGGAATCGAATCTAGTGAGGCACAATCTTGACGTTATGCACATAGAGAAGAATGTCTATGACAAGGTCTTGTATACATTGTTGGATTCGGACAAGTCAAAAGATAATTACAATGCTCGCTTGGATTTGCAAATTATGGGGATAAGATCAAAACTTCATCCTTTCCTTGACGAGCTTGGACAAGAATGGCTACCGGCGGCATCCTTTGCACTGGACAAAACTGAGAAGGAAAGATTTTACAGGACATTGAAGAGTGTTAAAGTTCCAGATGGCTATGCTTCAAATGTGTCAAGGTGTGTTCATATTAAACCACCCAAGATATTTGGCCTCAAGAGTCATGATAGTCACGTGTTGATGCAACAACTGTTACCGCTCGCTTTGCGTAAGCTTCTTCCAAGGCCAATTCGCAAATCCTTATTCATTTGAGTCGTTATTTTACAGAATTGTGTTCTAAGACACTTCATCCTACAAATTTATCCCGAATGGAAAAAGAGATTGCTATCATACTTTGTCAGTTGGAGAAAATATTTCCACCTTCATTCTTTGATATCATGGTACATTTGACTGTTCACTTGGTTACTGAGGCAAAACTAGCTGGACCAGTTCAATATCGGTCGATGTACCCCATTGAAAGGTAGGCCTTAGGTTAAATATTTATACATTAGTTCTTGTTAAAGTTTTACTGTTATGTTAGTCATTTTAATTACATAATTATTCTTATTTTAACCTTTCTAGGTACTTGGGTACATTAAAATCCTACGTTCGTAACAGAGGTCCTCCGGAAGGCTCGATTGCAGAAGGATACTTGGCAGAGGAATGCCTATCCTTTTGCTCTTTATACTTTGATGAAAAAATTGAAACAAGGCGTAATCGGGCAACGCGTAAGGATGATGGTGAGTGTGAGGGTAGCATGTCAAGTATTGATGTTTTCTCGAGTTCTGGAGCTTCATTGTGGAAAGAAAAGCCAATTGTTTTGAATAATGACCAACTAGCAAAAGCTCACCGGTATGTCCTATTCAATTGCGATGACATTCAACAATATAGGGTGTAAGTTTCTTGAAACTGTGATTTATCTTGTTAATATCATTTTGTTTATTTGACATTCATCAATTATATGGTACTACAACTCATTTTTTATTTTTCCAGGGACCACGAGGCTCAAGTTAGGCGAAAGAAGCATCGCTTGAGGGAGCATGAAATCAAGCAAATCCATAGTGATTCTTTTGCTACTTGGTTTAAGGGCCGAGTAAGTGATGTCTTAAATGATATACAATGACCTTCAATGATTGTAATTTCTTACATATTTTTGTAATAATTTATTTATGCAGGTTGAAGAACTTACTTCTGATGAAAATGATCCAAAGTTAATTGATATCAAAAGGCTTGCAAGGGGACCGATACCTGTTGGTACACAATATAAAGGCTTTAAGGTGAATGGTTTTCGATTCCATACTAAGGAAATAGAGAGGAAAAGAAAAACACAAAATAGTGGAGTGATGGTTAACGCAAGTACAACAAGTTTTGCAAGCAAAAAGGATATGCGACCTATCCTTCAAGAGATGACGTATTATGGAACTGTAAGAGATATAATTGAGCTAGATTATACAGGTGGTAGAAAAGTTATTTTGTTTGAGTGTGATTGGGTTTCTAAGGGAAGTAAACTCAAAGAAGAAAATGATGGATTTACGCTGATTAATTTTTCAAATATTAAGCACCACAATGAGCCTTTTGCTCTTGCAAGTCAAGTTGAGCAAGTATTTTATGTAGACGATCCCACTGAGAAGGATTGGAAAGTTGTGGTTAAAACAAAAGCTAGGGATAGGTTTGATGATGGAGGAGACTTGACTAGTGATGGCGTTGATACCATTTTACAAAGCACAACAAGTCGCAATCTTCCAATTGATGAAGAAGAAGCAATTGATTGGATTCGTGAAGGGCCATCCCGAATTTCTGTAGATGCTTTACATGGAAATGAGTTCGATGAAAATTTTGGCTGAAATTATGTGGCAAAATTAGTACTGGTTTATTCATTTATTTAATTTGTATTCTTTTACATGTTTGTTATACTATTTTTTCTGGTTTTCCTGCATTTTCATGGCTGATTTTATGTTTGTAGATATGAGGCAATCTAAGCGTGGTAGAGTCGGTCGTGACAGCTTCCGGGAATGCCAATCGCAATCAACGAGCGTGCACCATGAACAAGACGAGAATATAGGTAATTTTGTACATATTAACTTCTATCTAGAAAATGGAGTGATTATTATTTAAATTCTTGCATTATTATGCTGAAGGTGAGATTTTTTTAATTTTATTTTGAGGAATGAAGTTGAGTTTGGAAAATTACAAATAGACCCCTCCTAAAAGCTGCAATACCACAAATTTTGTGCAGTCCCTTTCAACTGATAGAAAATAACATTTGTGGTGAAGTGGAAAGGTAGGGTAATTTACGGCAAGAAACTTTTAAGTACATGTTTGTGATGATATTTTATTATTAATATATAAGCTTATATTGTCAACAATTAATATACTTTGAGCCAGATTATCCTTTTGGGGTTTCTGAATGTTGATTAAGTAGTTTGTAAAGTACTTATTTGGCTTGTATTTTCCCGGTTGATATCAATTTTGAGCTATATTTACCTTGTTTGGAAGGTCCAGTTGTGTGTTCTAGATTTATGGTTACCATGTCAATTGTGTTTGGTGGATTTCTGGGAGTCCCACAGAGAACTTACTATAGCATATAATTGCAAGGAAAAATGTTCAGATATCAATTAATGACACTTCATGGTTTGTTCCATACTTGGCAACTTAGTGAATCTGGATAGCTGCTCCTACGTACTATGTATTGAAATCTATGTAATTATTTATTTGGGATACTCTGTCTACGAATCAGAGTTACAGCATAATAAATAAAATTGAAACATCTGTTGAAGATATCCACTACATACAAAGCTAGCTTTTATGTCTCTTATACCATAATCCAAAATTTGTTCCATATTATATAGTGTCAGATGGTGCTAGGCTCACTAAACGTGGCAGACTTGCTACTGAAACCAATTTATCCAATCTTCATTTAAATGATGTGGATGCAGACTTGACTGACAACGGAGGTATGCTTGAAGTATAATATTTTGCACATTTTATAATTGTGGTGTTTTGTATTTTAATTTTTTTAACTTATGTTGTAGGAAATATGGTTAAGGTAAAAACTCGTGGACCAACTAAAATGCCACATGTATGGGTAAGAAAAGACCAAGTTGAAGTGGAGTTTGATAGTCTTGGGAAGCCAATAGGTCCTCACAAAAGTGAATATGTTGAGTTTATTGGTACTTTGGTTAGAAATGGATCATTGATTCCACTGGACTATGAAGATTGGCATAAAGTACCTATGTCTATTAAGAAGAACTTGATCGAGCTGATAAAGGTGATAGTGTAAACCATGATGCTCATGGCAGTGTTATGTTACGTACATTATTTGTTAATTTTTGGTATTTTGGTAATAACTAAATGATTCCATATTTTAGGAGAAATTCCGTGGAGCATTTGACTTTGAGAACGTATCTTGGGATACTTTATCTAAAAGTTGGAGAACGTGGAAGAATAGAGTGAAGAGTAAATACTTTGATCCAAACTTGTCAATGGAGGAAAACTTGAGGAAGCGGCCTGATACAAATGATGAAAGAGTTCTACCCGATCAGTGGAAGAATCTTGTTATCCGTTAGAGCAGTGATAAAGCTCGAGTAAGATAGTTTGTCATGAATTCTAGTTAAGCTCCATATTTATATATAAATGAATTGTCTAACATTCTTTTGTTTACTTTTAGAAAGTTAGTGCTCAAAACAAAGAGAACAGGGCACAAAAGACAATGATGCATATCACAGGAAAAAAGAGTTTCTCCCAAATTCGAGATGAAATGAAGGTTTCTTTGTTCCATTTTTTTTTACTTTATCATATAGATTATCTTACTTTAATTCTTAATCCGTTTGATATTTTTTCCCCAGAAAGATGCAAAGGCCTTAAGAGATGCAGATTGTGGTGAAGGTGAAGGAAATGGAGACAACGAACAGACTGATGATCTTAGTAGGATCGACCTATTTGAAAAATGTTATACAAAAGATGGACAGACTTCTAATGCTACTGTAGCAAATACGTTGGTAAGGAAACATTTCTTATTATGATTTCCCTTACTTTTAGTGAGTATTATCTGATTATAATGTCTTATTCTATACATCAACATTAAAAACATGTTTATGCTGTAATTGATAGGAAAAATTACAAGAGAAAAAAAGGAGCTCGCTCCTAATTCGAAAGATGTTGGGCCTAATGATATATTTTCTCAAGTTGTTGGAGAAGATAAATGGGGAAGAGTACGAATGTATGGCTATGGGATCTCTACTACAGATGTATATGGTGATATCCATGTTGGAGGTAGGTCTTCTCGGATGCACATGAGTTACAAGAAAGATATTGATGCATTGAAGCAAATTGTACAAGAACAAAATAGACAAATACAAGAACTGTTGAAAATGAACATGTAACGAGCAACAGACACATCTCCTTCTGAAACACCTAGAGTCCCTTCATCGTCATCGTCTCGATTTCATGAAACAACATTTCGCCCAACCACATCGTCGTCAATGAACATTACATCTCTACAGGTACATTTTCCTTAATCTTGATCCTTTGGATTTCGGCTATTGATGATTTAGAATGTGTGTTGTGTTTTCTTGCAAATTCCTGGATCTGGTGGCGCTTATAAACTGATTTTTAGGTGCAAAATGCTTATGAACTGGTGTGAGGTACTCATGTTTAGGTTGACACGCTAGATGAAGTTCGTGGATTTAATTCTTCAAATAGGCTTTGGAGTGGAAAATGCTTATGAACTGATTTTATATGTTTTTATATTCTAATTTCTTATGATGGATTTATATATTTTGAGTGGTATTGATATAATTTCATTGAGTTTATCACCTTGAATTTGCTTAAAAATAGGATATGAAGAAATTTTGATTGAAATGCTGACTGGACTGTATTGAAGCATTGAAACCTGAGTGTTTATGTGTTAAATATGTTTAGGAACATTGTAGGCAAAGTTGGTCATGAGTTTTGATGTTTTTGGAAGAGTATTGCATGATCAAGAGTGTTGAATTCATAACCCAAACTGTGACAGCATGTGTGCAGAAAATTCAGATGTACATTCTGAACTCGTACGATCTCCGATTTATAAACTGTTTTAACTGGATATTACTAGTGTGTTAAGGTTTGACACTGTTAAATTTTATGTTTATCGGACACCTTTTTTCCAGCTACAAAAGAATATGGCATTATTCCTCAACTCTTGTTTATTTTTTCCACTTTATGGGTAGGTTGAATGAGGATAAATATTGAGTTAGGGTGGAAAAACGAGAAATAAACTTAACTTTTTATAAGAAAGCTATGAATTTAGTAAGTCAAAACTTAAATTTACCTGGAATGTTGTCTCCGTTTCTTATTTTCTCATTCCATTAATTCCTATTTTAATTGCACATGACATGGAATGGAAGAAACAAAGAAGTATTTGCCCATTTCCAAATGGAGAATCGTGCATTTATGAATAAACTGTATAGTAATTTGATTGTATTTAAATTACATTTATGGTTAATAACTCTTATTTTGATTGAAAGAATCTCTAATTAAATTATTTTTCGAGATGAAAAAGGTTTTTTTAAGGGCAAAAGGAGTAGGTTTATGTTGAAAGTTAAACTGTATTGTGAAATTGAGGCCTTGCCAACATTTGTTTGAGAAATATTTCAGTCACTAATCATGGCTTGGTAAATCATATGGTTATAATTTCATGCACCACCAGACTTATAAAGCAAATTCAACAATGGATCATTAAATGATTGGGTAATGTCCCAAATATTCTTTGTCTTTGTCTTGGAGCAATTGTCTTCTTCAAAATGGCTCATTCTAGTGGTTCAAACGAATATTTTGAGTAAATTTCAGGTTAAAATCCAGGACACATTCTTGAATATTTTGTGGTGGTTTGTCAAGACAGTTGTTGATCCTATTGTTCTTTTTGGTCTAAATTGTGTAGGTTGGATCAAAAGTGTTATTAAAAAGTATATTTGATTCATCTAAAACCATGGCGATTGGTTCTCTTCAAAGTTTGGATCCATCAAAAAGAGTGGGGAAAGTATTGTTGGGAAATAATTGGTTTGAGGTGGTTATCAGTGTTGCCGTGGAAGGGGATGAAGATTTAATTCGCCCCACATCATATTTCAAAACTATTGGCGATGCAGTTGGGGAGGTTGTTGCATGGCAAAAAAATTTGGTAAGGATCATTCATTAGCTCTTGAAAATTTATTTCGTATGGATTTAATATTAACTACAATAATGATTTGTTTATATAGGTTGTGGCTCAAGATTGACACAATTTGTGAGACTTCGTTTGTTTTATTTTAATACGCAAATGACTCTTAAGTATGTATTGCAAGTGGCCGGCATAGACACTTAACCTTTTGTCATTTTTGTTGATATGGCCAATATCATATATTAGGCACACATTATTGTAACTAATATTATTTTGGATTGGAGATTTCGTGAACATACTAATACTATGTTACTTGATTTGGTTTTTTTAATTATGATTTTATTATTAATTGCATAATATTATTTATATATATGTTATCGTGATATTTTATTCCGTCATAATATACCTTATCATGACGCTTTTTTCTGTCATAACGTAAGTTTTAATGACATTTATTCCGGCATAATACAATTTATTATGACGCCTTATTCCATCGTAACATAACCTATTGTGACGCTATATTCCGTCATTACAAAATTTGTGATGACGCTTTATTGCGTCATAATACGCTTTATTGTGACGCTACTTTTTGTCATAATACGCTTTCTTGTGACGACTTGCACCATCATATCACACTTTATTATGACATTTTATTGCGTCATATTAAGGCCTATTGTGACGCTTTTACAGCGTCATGTTAAGACCTATTGTGACGCTTTCTAGCGTGATATTAAGATCTATTGCGACGCTTTTAGGTGTCGTATTAGCAGGTAGTTATAGTAGTTATGTATCACATATGACGCCGAAAAGCGTCACAATAGGCTTTAACGTGATGCTGTAAGGCGTCACAATATCGCTGCTTTAATGACACTGCAAACCGTCACAGTATTAGCATCACAATAACCTATTGTCACGCCTACTTACAGTGACGCTTTTCGATAGCATCACAACATCGAAAGCGTCACAAAAACCAGCCTATCATGACGCTTTCCGGCGTCATTAAAAGCCGTTTTTCTAGTAGTGTCTCTTGTCCTTTCCTTGACTTAATGTCAGCCATAACCTCTCTTTCCCTCATCTTTTTCCCCTGATTTTCGAACCAAGCAAGGAGAAAAGGAAGAGAAGATGATTCCAAGCCAAAACCTCCGTTGTTGCACCTTCAAGCTCAAGTCTCAAACCTTTCTTGCTCGATTTCTTCAAAGACATGATTCTTTCTCTCCTACATCTTGTGGAGATTTTACACTTCTTATATCATGCTTTAATGTTGGAGTCATGAGATTTGCTTGGAATCTTGAATAGTTAGGTCATGTTGATTTTGGAAGAATCTATGCATCTCTTGATTTGTTGAAGTTTGAGGCTATATATGTTGATCAATATGATGTATTTATTACTTGTATTTGCTCCTTATTCATGTTTTGTTGGGATATATGTTGGTATTTTAGAATTTGGTTCGAACCCCTGTGTCTCGACAGTTTTTCACTCCAGACGTGATCCAAACGGGCATTTAGTACCTTAGTGTATTTTGCAAACGCCCGTTTGGGAAGCCAAAATCGTCACAGAAGGGTGTAACACGGGCGTTTGACCTTACCTTAAGATCACGACATGGGCGTTTCGGAGGTCACTATAAGAAATGTGGTTTTCAACTTCTGTGGATCGATTCCTTTACTTCCGAGATACTTTTATATGTCCTTTTGAGTGTTGATTTGCTACTTTCATGTTTCGTTCTTGCCGTGTGCTTTGTTTATGCATGAACTTGAATTTCTATGCCTTTGTTTGAACTAACATGATTAATTTGAATTATTGTGGCTCGAATTGATATAAGGTTCCAAGATATAAATCAATATGACTTAAGTGACGTGTTTATGCATCTCATTTTGCATCCTTTGCATTCATAAACATTGCCGAGCGTCATATTTGGTTCATTTTGAGTCTAAGTCTCGGGTCTCGTGTTCTTTTGTTTCAGGGCCTCTTCCGAACGTCATTGAACCCAAGGTTTAGGTGTTTATTTTCTCCTTTTTGGCCCCGGACTCTACCTACTTTTGCTATAAGGTGAGGTTTAGGATCTTTTCCTTTAGTTAATCGACCTATGGCCTAAATGTGATGATTTCTCACCCGCATGCGAATATACTATATATTTATATAATACATATGTGTCATATGATATGTTTATGACCTTGTCATACTATTAAACGTTTTGAACTATAAGTATAAGCATATATAAGCTTCAAAACGTTTTGCAACGAGGCTATGCTCCAAACCGTGTGTTGTCATGCAAGCTAGGATCTACCTCAACATCTTAATATTAAGGAAGACACGGAGAGGTACGCCTATAGCATATGCTGAGTTGCAAGGTAAGGTATGCTCGATAAGGTACGTAATATGAACTATAAGTATAAGCATATATAAGCTTCAAAACGTTTTGCAACGAGGCTATGCTCCAAACCGTGTGTTGTCATGCAAGCTAGGATCTACCTCAACATCTTAATGTTAAGGAAGACACGGAGAGGTACGCCTATAGCATATGCTGAGTTGCAAGGTAAGGTATGCTCGATAAGGTACGTAATATGTTTATTTATGTAGCGAGTTAAGTTAATTAATGAGATAGTTGGTTGTTACTGGGCCCCGGAAACGTGGGTAAGGACACCGGGGACAGCAAGGGCCATCGGGTTAAGCCTGTGCACGATCTCCATTTGGAGTACTTACGCGCGACGCTTGGAGGTTGAGGAGGCGTGGTGCTTCAAGCACATTGCAGGTTAGCTACCCCATGTGCATTGGTAATTAGGTGGAGAGGGTTTGACTCCCGAAACAGCATTGTTGTTGGGGATGGATTTGTTTTATGTATTTATGTTTTCTTGACTTTATTCGTTATAGAGGACTAAGGGTTAAGTGCTCGTACTCACCGAGCTTCTTGGATAGGAGTTTCCTTTAACTCTAGTACGTTTTGTTTTGATTATGAATGTTTAAGTTTGTTCCGAAAATAATTTGGTGTGCAAAACCCTACCCCGGTTCATAATCTTTAGTTTAATACGTGCTCTGATCTATATTTACATACCGTGTGGGTGTGCGTTAGCCCCCTCACTCAGTCGAGTTGTGACTGACCCCTCTCCTTTTCCTCCTTTAGTTGCGCGCTCTGTTACTGTCTTAGTCCCGCTTAGCCTAGTGTGTACGTGTAGGTCCTCGTTCGCTTAGACTTGGATTCATGTATGGACTCCCATTTCATATGTGGATTCGAGTCTAGGTGCGGGGGATGTGGTGGCTCGTCGCTCCGGGTGTCACATCCTAAAGTGGTATCAGAGCTTCGGGTTGCAAAACCGGAGTTCTAGTGTCGTGTTGTGTCGAGTCTAGGTCGTGCGGCTTAGGAACAACGTGATAACGTGTGCATTACATTAAGACATATGGAATTTCTTGAATTATGTGTTTTAAATTTCACTTTCAATTTATTAATTGTTGCATTCTTGCATTTTACTTGCGTTTATTATTTTAGCTATGTGTCATAACCACTTATTAACCGCATGCATTATATTTTCATCTAGTTGTGTATTACAGGTTAACGCCTACTACCGAGTCATATAGACAACCAAGGCGACGAATTGTTCTCCCTATCTATCAAGAAACACGGAAAAGCACTTCGATTCCCCACAAGAGATTCTCAAGCCTCCTCGAGTGCACCCTTACCTAAAGTGCAATTCCTATGTGCCTATTGTAAAGGGCCAAATCACACCTATGGAGATTGTAGGAAGCGGTTGGGAACCTGTTTCGGATGCGGTGCTCCCGACCACAAGATTGATGCATGTCCCCACAATGATAAAAGAAGAGCTAAAGAAGTCGAAAGGTTGGCCCGATTTATGGATGGGATTAGAAGGGACCTCAAGGACATTAAGCCCGGAACTCAACCAAATGAGTGGCTCGACTCCACGAGGAGAGCTCTAAAAACCGAGTCGAAGGAATTATGATGAAAGAACATGGCGGGAAGGTTGGAATTAGGGAGTAGTTCGGGGTCGGGGTCGGGGTCGGGATCGAAACGGAGCCGAGGGTTTAGTCAACCGAGCTTAAACAAGAATAAGAAGATGAAAGAGGCTCAACTACCGGAACAACCTCCGCGCGTTCATTGCAAGAGCACAACCCATATCTATGAGAATTGCTGGAAAAGGTTGGGACGTTGTTATGTGTAACGCCCCGGTTTCCGGATGAACAGGTAAGCACGCCACGTGTGCGTTTTGAGCGTAGGTTTATTTAATTCTTTTACTTTATAATATATTCATACGTGGCATTCATATTTTTATAAAATTCATGAAACATTAGTTATATCAATTATATGATTTCATACCATTCAAAATATTATTTCATGTCACGAAAATACTTATTGCATGAAATCAATTACCGAGAGTGATAAAATTACCAAATTGTCCCTAGTTAAATATTTTCTAAAATTTTAGGGACTTAATTGCATGAACGTTTAGGACCAAATTGATCACATTTTAAAACCTCATACACTAGATTGCATAACTTAAACAATTCAAGGATTTATTGGCAAAATTGGATTTTCACCCGTTTCAAGAATGGAATGCAACGGTATAAGCTTCCTCAAGCTTCCTTGATCATTTTCAACCAAAATTTGCTAAACATATCCATCCCTCTCTCTCGGTATTCATTGGAAGAAAGGGGAAGAAGAATATTTGTCATCAATCATCAAGATTTCAAGAAGTTTGCCAAGAAATTGAGGGATCATCATCATCATCATCATACTTCTTCACTTCTTTCCATTTTCAAGGTTGGTTGCATGGAAAAGGACGATTTTGATTGTGTGGGATATGTTAGGGTTTGAGTTTGAATTACTAGATGAACTCTTGATTGTGCTAAGCATGATTATTTGATGATAGCACGAATTATAGCATGATTCTTTCATGGTATTCTTGGAAAATTGCACTTGATTGATCAAGTTGGCCTTGAGCTTGAGATCTTGAAATCTTGTTGTTATTGCATGGTTTAAGTGTATAAGTGCTATATTATCATGTATTGAATGTGTATCCATCATATTTCCATGAATTATAGCAATTGGGAGCAAGAATGGGAATTTTGGTTGCCTTGTTGTTTCTTCCCGTAGCCTTCCCCTGCTTCTGCTCTGTTTTCTTTAGTTGCAGAAGCTGGGAACGACCGTTCCCAGCCCCAAGGCTTGGTGGGAACGGGCGTTCCCCTTTCCTTTTCAAAATTCGCGTGGCCGCCTAAGGGAACGGCCGTTCCCACCTCGGCCTTGGACCCGGAAGGGCCGTTCCCATGAGGCGCGCTTTCAAAAGGGGGAAAGGCGCGGGCACGCTTTAGGGAATCCATGGGAACGACCGTTCCCATTTTTCAAAGGGAACGGGAACGGCCGTTCCCACCTGTAATGCAGTGTAAAATTCACTGCATAAAATTACGAAAATGACCCCTCGATCCGACGACTTCTTTGACCCCGAATTGCTATAATATGTGCTAATATGATGTGAAACCAAAAGTTATAATACCACATTGCATTTTCGAGGTCGTCTCGACACGTTTTCGCCGTTCGTCATATTTTGGCCATTTTAGTTCATGTCTCATGTTCATATGTCGTATTTGCACAGGTCACGAGGCCGTGGACGAGGAGCAAGCTCCTTAGAACGCGTCTTTATTTTATTTTGCAAGTCAGGTGAGGTTTTGTCTTGGTAAAACTAACCCTACCACCCCTATGTGCTCGTTTTCGGCCAAAACCTATTATATTTATAAACGTTTTTAAAAGTAATAAATGTTTCAAGCAAGAATGTATCGATTGTAATGATTTTCAAGCATGTTGGCGAGTACATGATTGCACGTGGGCCCGAGGGTAATTCTTGAGCCAACCGGGAAAGCAAGGGCTGACGGGTAACTCCTGAATTATCCTCACATTGTTGGGATCACCCCCGAAGCCACTAGGAGATTAGTGGTGGAAGGAGTTCCGTGTCTAGAGGGTCATGTCCTCTACACACACCATGTCGTGGATAGTCGAGCCTTGCAAACTCGCTATCACCCGGAGGAAGAAGGAGACTGGGGATTTATCCGGAATGTCGGGTTATCCTCGGGTTATTGCATGTTTTCAAGTATGAAATTGTCTATGTGAGCACTCAATGAATTGTATGATCACGGATTTATTAAGTAATCAAGCATGATCACGTATTGTTCACGATTGGGAGTTCGGTTGGAGATTGCCCTTACTCGCCGGGGCCACATGTTCATGATATTGACAAGCATGATAAATTAAACGTATTAAGATGATTGGTTGTAATCTCGGGCAAAGATTAAGTTCTTTTAATTATGTACGTATTCCTTTTATTTCTAAAAATCTTCACCCGAGACTACACCTTGCATGTGACGTGTGCTATATTTATTTATTGCCCTCACTCAGTCTTCGGTAGACTGATGCTTCACTTTTCAGGTACCTTTTGAGCGTGGTCGTGCTAGGCGGGAGTGTTCGAGTCTTGCATTTCCACGAGTCTAGTTTCATACTTTCATGTACCTTGCTTTTGAGTATCTCATGTTATTGATCGATGCTAGTATTTTGGGAATACTTAGTTATGTATATTATTCAGAAATGATAATGTATTGATAGTTAATTGGTACCTATATGTATCTATGAAATAAATACGGTACCTATACGTATGAATGACTCTATTTGCTTCCGCTTTTCATTATCATGATTATGGTTTATGTTGGGGAGAGTGTCCCGCCTAGAGCGTCATTTTGTTGTCACCCGTTCGCTGTGGTCTTGGTTTATGTATGAATTGTCCATTTCATACGTGGATCAAGGCTACAGTGCGGGGGATGTGGCGCCTCGGGGTCTAGGGTGCTACATCTACAGGTGGTATCAGAGCCCGGGTGCAAAACCGAGGTTCTTGAGTCGTGTCGAGTCAGTCTAGGTCGCACGGCATAGGATTACGTGGTATTTGGGAGTCTGCATTGGGTTGATTTATTTGATTTACTCCCTTATTCATGTTAATTGAACTACTTGATATTCCTTGAATATGTGTTACTTGATAGTATGGAAATTATATGCACACATTTGCATTTATTGACCGAACCACGCATGTTTAGTGATTTGATTTCAGGATGGAGCGTGATAGACATTCCAGTGACCGATCCTCGAGGCACCGGCATCATCACCGCCGACACCATCGCCGCGAGAGATCACCACCTCCTCCACCTGTTCAGGCACAGCCCCGGGACTTCATGAATGCAGTGGTGGGGCTAATAGATCAGAGGTTACAGGAACGGGTACCTCCTCCACCACCACCAGCACAGGTAGCACCTCAGGAGAACCCCATTTCTGCTATTTTGCGTGAGTTTCAGAACCAGCGTCCCCCGAAGTTCTATAAGGGAGACGATATTCAGGCAGAGATGTGGTTGAAGGAGATTGAGAGAATTTGGCAGCTTATCCCTTGTGATAGTCAGGAGAAGGCCCGCTGTACACTCACTCTTATTCAGGGCGAGGCTTACTCCTGGTGGGAGAGTACAGAGATCGTTCTGGCGGCAGCAGGGACAGAGATTACCTGGGAGGTATTTGTACGGGAGTTCAGAAACAAGTTCATTCCTCCAGCTTCCCGTACCCGCAGGTTGAGGGAATTTACAGAGCTAAAGCAGGGAGGCCGGTCTGTGGGCCAGTACATCGCCGAGTTTGAGAGACTTTCTCGCTATGCACCCAACATAGCGAACGACGACTTCCATAAGGCGATGCAGTTCGTGCAGGGATTGAGACCAGATATTCAGGATGCATTGAAAGCGGCCAATACCAGCACTTGGGCAAAAGCTACAGCAAAAGCCCTAAAAGTTGAAGATTCTGACAGTGTTAGGAGGGCTACTCAGCGAGCAGGCCAGGCTTCAGGCTCGAGATCAGGCCAGGGTTCGAGTTCAGGAAAGAGGCCGATGGTGTATTCCGCACCTCCAGCACAGAGGGACTCCGGGAAGAAACCTAAGTTTACAGGGCCGTCACAGAAGGGTTCAGGGCTGTTATTGAGGGGTCCGAGAGCTTCAGCACCTCCCCAGCCACCTCAGAGACCGGGATGCAGATGGTGTGGACAGCCTACGCACACTTATGATAACTGCAGACGCCGGTTGGGTTTGTGTCTGATCTGCGGGAGTAACGAGCACCTAGTGGATGGTTGTCCGGATCGTCAGGATCCACCACCCGCCGGACCGAGGCCACTGGTGAGAGCCCGAGCTTATGCACTAGCTGGAGAGGAGCAGGAGGCTGATATCGATCCCGCTGCAGTAGTTGAAGGTATTATTTGCATTCATGGCACGGACATCCATACATTATTTGATCCAGGAGCTACACACTCCTTTCTTGCGCACTCTATTGCTATTACTTTGTCTTTGCCTGCTATGTGTACTTCTGTGCGTTATATAGTTAGCACTCCTTTCGGTAGTAGGCGAGAGACGGATCAGGTTTACAGGGATGTTCCAGTTGTAATTGAAGGCCGGGAGTTTCTGACTGATTTTATTGTGATGCCAATGGAGAGATACGGGGCTATTCTGGGAATGGAATGGTTATACAGGCATTGTGCTACAGTGGACTGTCGGGCTAAAAAGGTTCAGTTGGGTTCAGAGGTTGTTACGGGCTGTACTTCGAAGACTGTACCCTTACTTTCGTTTTCAGAGGCTCAGAAGTTAGTCAGAGACGGGGCTACAGGGTTCATTGCCTATATTTTGAACAAGCCCAAAGATCAGGTGAAGTTAGAGGACACCGAAGTGGTAAAGGAATTCCCCGAGGTATTTCCAGAGAAATTGGATTCTTTGCCTCCTGAGCGGGAAATTGAATTTGTGATTGATCTTTTCCCGAATGCTGAGCCGTATTCAAAGACTCCCTATCGGATGGCTCCAGCTGAGTTGAAGGAACTAAAAGTTCAGCTTGAGGCTTTATTGGAAGTTGGGTACATTCGACCGAGTTCTTCGCCGTGGGGAGCACCGGTTTTGTTTGTAAAGAAAAAGGACGGGACTTTAAGAATGTGCATCGATTACAGAGAGTTGAACAGGATGACTATTAAGAACAAGTATCCCCTTCCACATATTGAGGAGTTGTTCGATATACTCCAGGGTTCTAAAGTGTATTCGAAATTGGATTTAAGACAGGGATACTATCAGCTGCGAATCCGAGCAGAGGACATTCCAAAGACAGGATTCAATACTCGGTACGGGCATTATGAGTTCGTGGTTATGCCGTTTGGATTGACTAATGCCCCTGCAGCTTTCATGGATATGATGCACCGGATATTCAGGCCTTTTCTCGACAAGTTCGTGGTGATTTTCATTGATGATATTCTGGTTTTCTCGAAATCAGCCGAGGAGCACGCGAGACATCTCAGGCTCGTTCTTCAGACACTAAAAGAGCATCAGTTGTTTGCTAAGTTCAGTAAGTGTGAATTTTGGATCGATCGGGTTTCATTCTTGGGGCACGTGATTTCAAGAAAAGGGTTGGAAGTCGATCCCTCGAAAATTGAGGCCGTGCTTAAGTGGGAGAAACCAAAGAACGCCTCAGAGATTAGAAGCTTCTTGGGATTGGCCGGCTACTACAGAAGGTTTGTTCAGGATTTCTCCAAGATTGCGGCACCGTTAACCCGGTTGACAAAGAAAGATGTTAAGTTTGTCTGGGACGAGAAGTGTGATCAAAGCTTTAACTTTTTGAAAGAAAAGTTAGTCTCAGCTCCGGTGTTAACGCTTCCCGAGGGTTCAGAAGAGTATGCAGTGTATACAGATGCTTCTAAAGAAGGCTTAGGTTGTGTTTTAACTCAGAAAGGAAAAGTGATTGCCTATGCTTCCCGTAAGCTAAAGGAATATGAAAGGAATTATCCGACACACGACCTAGAGCTTGCAGCCGTGATCTTTGCGCTCGGGAAATGGAGACATTATCTCTACGGGACTTCCTTTGAGATCTTTACCGATCACAAGAGCCTCCAGTATTTATTCACGCAGAAGGATCTAAATATGAGGCAAAGGCGTTGGATGGAAAAGTTGGAAGATTATGATTGCACAATTAAATACCATCCCGGGAAAGCCAATGTGGTCGCCGATGCACTTAGCAGGAAGGCGAGTGTGTCGAGTGTGGAAATAAAGGGAAGTAAGGAAGTTGCCCCGATTGTGTTACGGGCTCGGGTTTCTAATATCACAATTCAGCCGGAATTGAAGAATCAGTTGTTTGAGGCTCAGAATAGGGATCTGGAAGTACAGAAACTTGCAAGTAAAGCTAAGGATGACCCGGAGAGTCCATTTGGGTTTGATGAGACCGGGTTGCTTCGGTTTAAAAACAGAGTAGTAGTACCTGAAGAATTGAGACGGGTCCTACTCGAAGAAGTTCACAAGTCAGCATACTCGATCCACCCAGGAGGAAATAAAATGTATAAGGATTTGAAACAGTATTATTGGTGGAACGGGATGAAAAGGGATGTGGCAGAGTATGTGAAACATTGTCTGACTTGCCAGAAAGTGAAAGCGGAGCACCAAAAACCCGCGGGACTTCTACAACCGTTACCTATTCCCGAGTGGAAGTGGGAACAAGTAACGATGGACTTTGTTTCCGGATTACCGAAGGTTAAAGGCGGGTTTGATGGAATTTGGGTGATCGTGGATAGATTCACAAAGTCTGCTCACTTTCTACCGGTCCGGATGTCTTACAAGATTCCGAAGTTGGCTGAAATCTATAACAGAGAGATTATTCGACTTCATGGTATTCCGGTGAGCATAGTTTCTGACCGAGACCCGAGGTTTACTTCGAAGTTGTGGCAGGAATTACAGGCTGTCTTGGGAACGAAGCTTAAGTTCAGTACAGCATTTCACCCTCAAACAGACGGCCAGACTGAGAGGTTAATCAGGTATTTGGAAGATCTTCTTCGGGCTTGCGCAATGGATTTTCAGAACTCGTGGTCAGAACAGCTTCCCTTGATCGAGTTTGCTTATAATAACAGCTTTCAGGCTTCGATCGGGATGGCTCCTTACGAGTTACTTTATGGAAGAAAGTGCCGATCTCCGTTGTTTTTCGACTTGGAAGAATGGAAATGGTCGAAACAGGAAGGGGTAAAGAGAGGTGAAAGATTCGAAAGGCCTTCCAAAGTTGTTCAGGCTATGATTGAAAAGGTTCAAATGATTCAACAACGGATGAAAGCCGCGCAAGATAGACAGAAGAGCTATGCAGATAAGCGCCGAAGGGATCTAGAATTTGAAGTGGGTGACCGGGTATTCTTAAAGGTGTCACCAAGGAAAGGTTTCACCCGGATCGGGAAAGGAGGAAAGCTTAATCCTCGCTACTTAGGTCCGTTCGAGATTTTGGAAAGAATAGGCGAGGTAGCCTATCGACTGGACCTACCACCGAGTCTTACGGGGATTCACAACGTGTTCCATGTATCTCAGCTAAGGAAATACTACCCCGATGAGACTACGATTCTCCCCGTGGAAGAAGTCGAGCTGGAACCGAATTTGACCTTCGTTCAGAGGCCGGTTAAGATTATGGATCGAAAATTCCAAGAGTTGAGAAACCGGAGGATTCCCTTGGTTAAGGTGTTGTGGAGAAGTGACAAAACCGAGGAAGCCACTTGGGAAACAGAGGATAAGATGAAACGGTTCCACCCGGAGTTGTTCGAGCAGGACTAGAGAATCTGGGGACCAGATTCTTCTAAGGGGGGGAGAGTTGTAACGCCCCGGTTTCCGGATGAACAGGTAAGCACGCCACGTGTGCGTTTTGAGCGTAGGTTTATTTAATTCTTTTACTTTATAATATATTCATACGTGGCATTCATATTTTTATAAAATTCATGAAACATTAGTTATATCAATTATATGATTTCATACCATTCAAAATATTATTTCATGTCACGAAAATACTTATTGCATGAAATCAATTACCGAGAGTGATAAAATTACCAAATTGTCCCTAGTTAAATATTTTCTAAAATTTTAGGGACTTAATTGCATGAACGTTTAGGACCAAATTGATCACATTTTAAAACCTCATACACTAGATTGCATAACTTAAACAATTCAAGGATTTATTGGCAAAATTGGATTTTCACCCGTTTCAAGAATGGAATGCAACGGTATAAGCTTCCTCAAGCTTCCTTGATCATTTTCAACCAAAATTTGCTAAACATATCCATCCCTCTCTCTCGGTATTCATTGGAAGAAAGGGGAAGAAGAATATTTGTCATCAATCATCAAGATTTCAAGAAGTTTGCCAAGAAATTGAGGGATCATCATCATCATCATCATACTTCTTCACTTCTTTCCATTTTCAAGGTTGGTTGCATGGAAAAGGACGATTTTGATTGTGTGGGATATGTTAGGGTTTGAGTTTGAATTACTAGATGAACTCTTGATTGTGCTAAGCATGATTATTTGATGATAGCACGAATTATAGCATGATTCTTTCATGGTATTCTTGGAAAATTGCACTTGATTGATCAAGTTGGCCTTGAGCTTGAGATCTTGAAATCTTGTTGTTATTGCATGGTTTAAGTGTATAAGTGCTATATTATCATGTATTGAATGTGTATCCATCATATTTCCATGAATTATAGCAATTGGGAGTAAGAATGGGAATTTTGGTTGCCTTGTTGTTTCTTCCCGTAGCCTTCCCCTGCTTCTGCTCTGTTTTCTTTAGTTGCAGAAGCTGGGAACGACCGTTCCCAGCCCCAAGGCTTGGTGGGAACGGGCGTTCCCCTTTCCTTTTCAAAATTCGCGCGGCCGCCTAAGGGAACGGCCGTTCCCACCTCGGCCTTGGACCCGGAAGGGCCGTTCCCATGAGGCGCGCTTTCAAAAGGGGGAAAGGCGCGGGCACGCTTTAGGGAATCCATGGGAACGACCGTTCCCATTTTTCAAAGGGAACGGGAACGGCCGTTCCCACCTGTAATGCAGTGTAAAATTCACTGCATAAAATTACGAAAATGACCCCTCGATCCGACGACTTCTTTGACCCCGAATTGCTATAATATGTGCTAATATGATGTGAAACCAAAAGTTATAATACCACATTGCATTTTCGAGGTCGTCTCGACACGTTTTCGCCGTTCGTCATATTTTGGCCATTTTAGTTCATGTCTCATGTTCATATGTCGTATTTGCACAGGTCACGAGGCCGTGGACGAGGAGCAAGCTCCTTAGAACGCGTCTTTATTTTATTTTGCAAGTCAGGTGAGGTTTTGTCTTGGTAAAACTAACCCTACCACCCCTATGTGCTCGTTTTCGGCCAAAACCTATTATATTTATAAACGTTTTTAAAAGTAATAAATGTTTCAAGCAAGAATGTATCGATTGTAATGATTTTCAAGCATGTTGGCGAGTACATGATTGCACGTGGGCCCGAGGGTAATTCTTGAGCCAACCGGGAAAGCAAGGGCTGACGGGTAACTCCTGAATTATCCTCACATTGTTGGGATCACCCCCGAAGCCACTAGGAGATTAGTGGTGGAAGGAGTTCCGTGTCTAGAGGGTCATGTCCTCTACACACACCATGTCGTGGATAGTCGAGCCTTGCAAACTCGCTATCACCCGGAGGAAGAAGGAGACTGGGGATTTATCCGGAATGTCGGGTTATCCTCGGGTTATTGCATGTTTTCAAGTATGAAATTGTCTATGTGAGCACTCAATGAATTGTATGATCACGGATTTATTAAGTAATCAAGCATGATCACGTATTGTTCACGATTGGGAGTTCGGTTGGAGATTGCCCTTACTCGCCGGGGCCACATGTTCATGATATTGACAAGCATGATAAATTAAACGTATTAAGATGATTGGTTGTAATCTCGGGCAAAGATTAAGTTCTTTTAATTATGTACGTATTCCTTTTATTTCTAAAAATCTTCACCCGAGACTACACCTTGCATGTGACGTGTGCTATATTTATTTATTGCCCTCACTCAGTCTTCGGTAGACTGATGCTTCACTTTTCAGGTACCTTTTGAGCGTGGTCGTGCTAGGCGGGAGTGTTCGAGTCTTGCATTTCCACGAGTCTAGTTTCATACTTTCATGTACCTTGCTTTTGAGTATCTCATGTTATTGATCGATGCTAGTATTTTGGGAATACTTAGTTATGTATATTATTCAGAAATGATAATGTATTGATAGTTAATTGGTACCTATATGTATCTATGAAATAAATACGGTACCTATACGTATGAATGACTCTATTTGCTTCCGCTTTTCATTATCATGATTATGGTTTATGTTGGGGAGAGTGTCCCGCCTAGAGCGTCATTTTGTTGTCACCCGTTCGCTGTGGTCTTGGTTTATGTATGAATTATCCATTTCATACGTGGATCAAGGCTACAGTGCGGGGGATGTGGCGCCTCGGGGTCTAGGGTGCTACATTATGGGTGTGGATCGCCAAAGCATAAGTTGGATGCATGCGATCGACTGAGGCCAAAGAAACAGCCGAGAGGTAACCACATTCATAGCACGAGCATTCATCTTGCGTAGCACTTTTATATGTATTTATGATGTGCGTTTTACACTATTGTTACTTGTTGTTTCCTTGTGTAATTGGATGATAACTTGGCGCATAGCATAAGCAAATCTAACCTAGCATGCATGACTTTGATGTCTTCGTGCTAGCATGTATGGGATCTCTACACCTCCAAGTGAAGTTATCCTCGGAGTAATGAGAACCGGGGTAAGAAGAAGGTGAAAATTCAAAGGATTTAGAGGAGATAATTACAAGAAGGCTGAGGACACTACGAAAAGGGAAGGATCCTTTAAGAATGAGTAATCAAGGGAGCATTGAAAGGACAATTGAAACTGCAATCCGGGAACAAGTATTCGAACTCAATACTTAGAAAGTAAACCAGTAACTCCCGGTTTTAGGGTAACTTTAATCAAGCTCCATGAAATCGTCTAACCCGAGTAAAGAGCAAAGGGAAAACCTTGGAAAGTGCTTTAATTCGAGGTCCAAACTAATGATAAAGCGATGGAATTCGTGCGGACCGAAGGTAAAGTAAATTCTTTAAGGGATAAGTAACAAAGATCATCAGAGAAGGTTCGAATATCATAGGGTTAGGGGATAATAAGCACTACGGACCATCAAGAAAGAGTTTCCAGTTATACCAATCCATTAGAAGTCAAGCTCGGGAAAGAGAAAAGGAAGGGAGAAGAATTGAGACACCTCAGATTCGGGTAAGGAAGAAGTTGTATTGGGAGGAGTTAAAAAGAATCGATCATTATAGTGATTCCAAGTTTATGGAGGAACCAAGATGCGAGAAGTTCTATCTTCAGGATGGATTGGAGTTTACTTTCCAGATCCAAGTTGAATTTGTCGTGTTGTGAAGTCGAATTAGGAGATATAAAGTAACAAATACAAACGTTAAAGAAAGGCAAAGAGTTTTTGAAGGAAATTATCTACCCAAGTGCAAGTCAGTAGAGGGCATGTCATGCAACCAATTCGAATCCGTAAAGAGTAAAATCGGGGGAATTCCATCGAGGTGATAACTAATTAAAGATTCGGAACAATAATTGGAGGTCGATTAGTAGGAAGAAGTCAGGATGCTAATTCCATGGAAATAGAAGGATTGGATTCAAGAAATTGCGATCTCGGACCGTGAAGATATACAAGTTGATGTAAGAAGATTCACGGAGATTTTGAAGACCGTAGGGTTTTAAGGGAATTCAAGAATTATCTGGTCATGGTCCAAAGTCACCTAGGACATGCTCTTACACTTTTTCGCCGGGCACGGAAAGGGTTAATTCAAAGAGGAGTAGAGAGAAACTTTCAAAATGGCTCGACCAGAGCAACTCCACACCACTACAAGGCGATTGTTAGGTGGGACATGGAGAGTCCATCGAGTGGATAAACTGATTAGAAAATACGGAGTTGGAGGAAGAAATTGATTATCAAGTTAGGATTCTTCCAAGAAGCTTGAGACCGAGATTGTCGAGCTGTAAGCCTTACAACACCAACGTTGGCTACTCACCTAATCATGCGGATGTCAAGAAGTTCCAAACAACGATGAACGGTACACAAATCATTCATGGCACGCGCATCATGCATTCTTGTTTTGGTATTTGGGTTATTGTCATTTATTCTTATGTGTATTTGATACCTGTTGAGTGCTTACATGTTCTGAGAGTACGAGAGTGTGGTAAGCCGAAGGTCGAGATCACAACGGGCTCTTGAGGCAAACAACGAATCAAAGGACAACCTTTTTGGGGAGACCTCCACTTTTGAAGGTGCGAGTGGTGAGAGTCCAGTAACTACGCCACTCGTGTAAGACCGAGCTTTCGAGTTAGTTGGAACAGATCAAACGGTAGGTGATGAATCATTTTGGACCCTCCTATCGTGCGAGACGTTTAGACTGCTCTTAGCCGGATCAAGTTGTGTAGAGTTACCGCATCAAGACTTCAAGATTTGATCAAACCCCTTATGCTTGAAGACCTTATCGGGCTAATCCTTGTCGGGAAGTCACGAACCCCGAACATGGGATGAATACGGGAAGTTGCTTGAGCTTGAAACTCGAGCAGAAGAACCTAGGGACCAGGTTCTCTTAAGGGGGGGAGATTGTGACACCCCGTCTGCTCGCACATACAGGTTAGTGCCACGTGTGAGTTTAATTTCCGTATTTGCGTCTATTTTCTTATTTAATTGATGCAATTATATTTGAATTATGCTTCCTTATTCAATTCATATATGAACTATGTGAAATATTTGATACGTATTTACCCTACTTGACCATTTGGTTTGATTATTTTAGTTTTGAGAATTTGTTAATTATGGAGTTGAACACGAACTTGCCTATTTCGCGTATAACATGAATTATATGACTCATGGACTTAATTGTATGATTTAAACTTGTTTTGGACTTGTTTGATTTTGTTTGGACTCAATTGAACTTTTGTTCAAACTTTTGGGCCAATTTGCATTTTGGCCACCCTTTAGTTATTTTCTCGTAACTTGAGCTAGGGAACTCGGATTTGAGTTTCGTGTTTGCCATTGTACTCGAATCGATGATTTGGAGACAGTGGAACAAGCCTTGCCCTTTTTCGATGCCGTTTCGACCCCTAACGATGCAGATTTTGACCCTATATACCTAAAACGCCCCTATAGCCACTTGGAGACTAGCCTAATCATCTCTTGTCCTTTCCTTGACTTAATGTCAGCCATAACCTCTCTTTCCCTCGTCTTTTTCCCCTGATTTTCGAACCAAGCAAGGAGAAAAGGAAGAGAAGAGGATTCCAAGCCAAAACCTCCATTGTTGCACCTTCAAGCTCAATTCTAAAACCTTTCTTGTTCCATTTCTTCAAAGTAAGCCATGATTCTTTCTCTCCTGCATCTTTTGGTGATTTTACACTTCTTATATCATGCTTTAATATTGGAGTTCATGAGATTTTCTTGGAGTCTTGAATAGTTAGGTCATGTTGATTTTGGAAGAATCTATGCATCTCTTAATTTGTTGAAGTTTGAGGCTATATATGTTGATCAATATGATGTATTTATTACTTGTATTTGCTCCTTATTCATGGTTTTGTTGGGATATATGTTGGTATTTTGGAATTTGGTTCGAACCCCTGTGTCTCGCCAGTTTTTCACTCCAAACGCTATCCAAACGGGCGTTTGGTGCCTTAGTATATTTTGCAAATGCCCGTTTGGGAAGGCAAAATCGTCACAGAATGGAATGACACGGGCGTTTGACAGTACCTTAAGATCACGACACGGTTGTTTCGGAGGTCGCTGTAAGAAATGTGCTTTTCAACTTCTGTGGATCGATTCCTTTGCTTTCGAGATACTTTTATATGTCTTTTTTAGTGTTGATTTGCTACTTTCATGTTTCGTTCTTGCCGTGTGCTTTGTTTATGCATGAACTTGAATTTCTATGCCTTTGTTTGAACTAACATGATTAATTTGAATTATTGTGGCTCGAATTGATATAAGGTTCCAAGATATGAATCAATATAACTTAAGTGACGTGTTTATGCATCTCATTTTGCATCCTTTGCATCCATAAACATTGTCGAGCATCATATTTGGTTCATTTTGAGTCTAAGTCTCAGGTCTCGTGTTCTTTTGTTTCAGGACCTCTTCCGAACGTCATTGAACCCAAGGTTTAGGTGTTTATTTGCTCCTTTTTGGCCCCGGACTCTACCTACTTTTGCTATAAGGTGAGGTTTAGGATCTTTTCCTTTAGTTAATCGACCTATGGCCTAAATGTGATGATTTCTCACCTGCATGCGAATATACTATATATTTATATATTAGATATGTGTCATAGGATATGTTTATGACCTTGTCATACGATTAAACGTTTTGAACTATAAGTATAAGCATATATACGCTTCAAAACGTTTTGCAACGAGGCTATGCTCCAAACCGTGTGTTGTCATACAAGCTAGGATCTACCTCAACATTTTAATGTTAAGGAAGACATGGAGAGGTACGCGTATAGCATATGCCGAGTTGCAAGGTAAGGTATGCTCGATAAGGTACGTAAGTTACGTTTATTTATGCAGCGAGTTAGGTGAATTAATGAGATAGTTGGTTGTTACTGGGCCCCGGAGACGTGGGTAAGGACGCCCGGGACGGCAAGGGCCGTCGGGTTAAGCCTGTGCATGATCTCTATTTGGAGTACTTACGCGCGACTCTTGGAGGTTGAGGAGGCGTGGTGCTTCAAGCACATTGCAGGTTAGCTACCCCGTGGTCGTTGGTAATTAGGTGGAGAGGGTTTGGCTCCCGAAACACAGTTGTTGTTGGGGATGGATTTGTTTTATGTATTTACGTTTTCTTGACTTTATTCATTATAGAGGAGTAAGGGTTAAGTGATCGTACTCGCTGAGCTTTTGTAGGATTCATTGATTATGAAACGGGATAGGAGTTTCCTTTAACTCTAGTACGTTTTGTTTCGATTATGAATGTTTAAGTTTGTTCCGAAAATGATTAGGTGTGCAAAACCCTACCCCGGTTCATAATCTTTCATTTAATACGTGTTCTGATCTATATTTATATAGTGTGTGGGTGTGCGTTAGCCCCTCACTCAGTCGAGTTGTGACTGACCCCTCTCATTTTCCTCCTTTAGTTGCAGGTTGGCTCGAGCTAAGTGGGAAAGTACGTGGTCGTGTTGTGCTAGCTAGTTTGGGTCGAGTCAGCATTTCATACTTGCATCTTTTGAATATTTTTATATGTATTTGAATAAAGCTATACTTTGGAGAACTTTGAATACCTTTTGTATTTTGGACCGGAATGGCCACGTATATATTTTTATATGCTTTTGGATCCTGTTATTTGCTTCCGCATATTTGTTTAATTATTTTTCTTGCGCACTCTGTTACTGTCTTAGTCCCGCTTACCCTAGTGTGTGCGTATAGGTCCTCGTTCGCTTAGACTTGGATTCATGTATGGACTCCCATTTTTTATATGGATTCGGGTCTAGGTGCGGGGGATGTGGTGGCTCGTCGCTCCGGGCATCACATCTTAGAGTGGTATCAGAGCTTCGGGTTGCAAAACCGGAGTTCTAGTGTCGTGTTGCGTCGAGTCTAGGTCGTGCGGCTTAGGAACAACGTGATAACGTGTGCATTGCATTAAGACATATGGAATTTCTTGAATTATGTGTTTTAAATTTCACTTTCAATTTATTAATTGTTGCATTCTTGTATTTTACTTATGTTTATTACTTTAACTATGTGTCATAACCACTTATTAACCGCATGCATTATATTTTCGGCTAGTTGTGTATTGCAGGTTAACGCCTACTACCGAGTCATATAGACAACCAAGGCAACCAATTGTTCTCCCTATCTATCAAGATGCACGGAAAAGCACCTCGATTCCCCACAAGAGATTCTCAGGCCTCCTCGAGTGCACCCTTACCTGAAGTGCAATTCCTATGTGCCTATTGTAAAGGGCCAAATCACACCTATGGAGATTGTAGGAAGCGGTTGGGAACCTGTTTCGGATGCGGTGCTCCCGACCACAAGATTGATGCATGTCCCCACAATGATAAAAGAAGAGCTAAAGAAGTCGAAAGGTTGACCCGATTTATGGATGGGATTAGAAGGGACCTCAAGGAAATTAAGCCCGGAACTCAACCAAATGAGTGGCTCGAGTCCACGAGGAGAGCTCTAAAAACCGAGTCGAAGGAATTGCGGCAAAAGAATATAGCGGGAAGGTTGGAATTAGGGAGTAGTTCGGGGTCGGGATCGAAACGGAGTCGAGGGTTTAGTCAACCGAGCTCAAACAAGAACAAGAAGATGAAGGAGGCTCAACTACCGGAGCAACCTCCGTGCGCTCATTGCAAGAGCACAACCCACATCTATGAGAATTGCTGGAAAAGGTTGGGACGTTGTTATGGGTGTGGATCGCCAAAGCATAAGTTGGACGCATACGATCGACTGAGACCAAAGAAACAGCCGAGAGGTAACCACATTCATAGCACGAGCATTCATCTTGCATAGCACTTTTATATGTATTTATGATGTGCGTTTTCCACTATTGTTACTTGTTGTTCCCTTGTGTAATTGGATGATAACGTGACGCATAGCATAAGCAAATCTAACCTAGCATGCATGACTTTGATGTCTTCGTGCTAGCATGTATGAGATCTCTACACCTCCAAGTGAAGTTATCCTCGGAGTAATGAGAACCGGGGTAAGAAGAAGGTGAAAATTCAAAGGATTTAGAGGAGATAATTACAAGAAGGCTATGGACACTACGAAAAGGGAAGGATCCTTTAAGAATGAGTAATCAAGGGAGCGTTGAAAGGACAATTGAAACTGCAATCCGGGAACAAGTATTCGAACTCAATACCTAGAAAGTAAACGAGTAACTCCCGGTTTTATGGTAACTTTAATCAAGCTCCATGAAATCGTCTAACCCAAGTAAAGAGCAAAGGGAAAACCTTGGAAAGTGCTTTAACTCGAGGTCCAAACTAATGATAAAGCGATGGAATTCGTGCGGACCGAAGGTAAACTAAATTCTTTAAGGGATAAGTAACAAAGATCATCATAGAAGGTTCGAATATCATAGGGTTAGGGGATAATGAGCACTACGGACCATCAAGAAAGAGTTTCCAATTATACCAATCCATTAGAAGTCAAGCTCGGGAAAGATGCGATCATTATAGTGATTCCAAGTTTATGGAGGAACCAAGATGCGAGAAGTTCTATCTTCAGGATGGATTGGAGTTTACTTTCCAGATCCAAGTTGAATTTGTCATGTTGTGAAGTCGGATTAGGAGATATAAAGCAACAAATAAAAACGTTAAAGAAAGGCAAAGAGTTTTGGAACGAAATTATCTACCCAAATGCAAGTCAATAGAGGGCAAGTCATACAACCAATTTGAATCCGTAAAGAGTAAAATCGGGGGAATTCCATCGAGGTGATAACTAATTAAAGATTCGGAACAATAATTGGAGATCGATTAGTAGGAAGAAGTCAGGATGCTAATTCCATGGAAATAGAAGGATTGGATTCAAGAAATTGCGATCTCGGACCGTGAAGATATACAAGTTGATGTAAGAAGATTCACGGAGATTTTGAAGACCATGGGGTTTTAAGGGAATTCAAGAATTATCTGGCCATGGTCCAAAGTCACCTAGGACATGCTCTTACACTTTTTGGCCGAGCACGGGAAGGGTTAATTCAAAGAGGAGTAGAGAGAAACGTTCAAAATGGCTCGACCAGAGCAACTCCACACCACTACAAGGGGATTGTTAGGTGGGACAAGGAGAGTCCATCGAGTGGATACACTGATTAGAACATACGGAGTTGGAGGAAGAAATTGATTATCAAGTTAGGATTCTTACAAGAAGCTTGAGACCGTGATTGTCGAGTTGTAAGCCTTACAACACCAACGTTGGCTACTCACCTAATACGTGCTCTGATCTATATTTATATAGAGTGTGGGTGTGCGTTAGCCCCCTAACTCAGTCGAGTTGTGACTGACCCCTCTCCTTTTCCTCCTTTAGTTGCAGGTTGGCTCGAGCTAAACGAGAAAGTACTTGGTCGTGTTGTGCTAGATAGTTTGGGTCGAGTCAGCATTTCATACGTGCATCTTTTGAATATTTTGATATGTATTTGAATTAAGCTATACTTTGGAGAACTTTGAATACATTTTTTATTTTGGACAGGAATGGCCACGTATATATTTTTGTACTCTTTTGGATCCTGTTATTTGCTTCCGCATATTTGTTTAATTATTTTTCTTGTGCGCTCTGTTACTGTCTTAGTCCCGCTTAGCCTAGTGTGTGCGTGTAGGTCCTCGTTCGCTTAGACTTGGATTCATGTATGGACTCCCATTTCATATGTGGATTCGGGTCTAGGTGCGGGGATGTGGTGGCTCGTCGCTCCGGGCGTCACATTCTACTTAGACTTAACTCGTGCGGGGTTAGTACGTTAGCACTTGGATGTTATTAGATGCTCTGCTTCTATATATGTTGGTTTATTATGTTATGATGATTTGATCTTCGGGATTAGGTATCTATGCTAGTTGAACCCGTCACCCGCTATGTATGATGATATTCGGGATGTGGTATTCATGCTAGTTGAACCCCGTCACTTGTTTTACATGTTTATTTAATTGCTTCCGCTATCTGTTGATGATTGTTTAAATTACTTCCGCGCTCTGATTTTGTCGAGTTAGATCCACCTAGCCTAGAGTGTGAATTGGTCTCCGGTTCGCTATGATTCGGATTCGGACGTGGACTTCCTATTTCATGACCGGGTCTGGGTCCTAGTGCGGGGGATGTGGTATTCTCCGTCTCAATGATAGGCACCACATCCCCCGCACTACAAGTCTAGTCCACACATGAAATGGATTGTCCAAGCATGAACCGGACTCATAGCGAACGGGTGACAAAATAAAAACAACTCCCTGGCTAGGCCGAATCTAACCCCTTACCAAATAATTCGATAATTCAACGAGTGCAATGAAGAAGCAATTAAAAATAAATTATCACAACAATAGCTCACAGGCTCAACATAAACAACAATGGGCTACAAGCCCTAAATCCATAAACATAATTAAATTCAACATACACCTAACAACGGGTTCAACTAAGCATGCAACCTGTCCCGAACCAATATTCAATAATTCATAAATCATACGTTGGCACCCAGGCCTATTAAATACATGATACAATTAAGCATACTAAATGTAAAATATGACTCGAGTGTACGAGTGAGACTCGAGACAACCACTAAGACTTGACTCCCGCCTAGCAAAACCTGCAAAGAGCTGAGAAGTGGGAAAAGAAGGGTCAGTCTCTAGAAGATTGAGTGAGCAAGGGCTATACGTATATATAAAACATCCACATGCAAGTCATAAAACCCGAGCAAAATTTTATTTGAAATTATCTACTCAAGGAGGCATAAAATAGATATCAATGCTTGGACTTTACAACTATATCAATTTAAAGTTGTTTCAGTTCAGTGGGCTGATCAATAGCTCGGCGAGTGAGCGGGCACAATCTCCATCCTTACTTCGACCGTGTAAAAATCAATAAGGAATAACTATTAAATCGTGATCATGCAATCAATCATTCAGTTAATTAACAGGTTCAAGAATAAACAGGAACAATACAATCCAACCTTCATCCTCCGTGGTGATGGTCAGGCCTGCAGACCCGAACCACCCAATTCTTTCTCCCCGTCAGGGGTAACCCAGTCGCGGGAGACAATCAGTGCAGTATGAGACGGGGGATCATGACTCCTACCCGCTCCTTCGTTGGTATGAAAACCATTGGCTCAGGAATACTCCGCCTCCCAGTCTCCTAGGTCGCGCAGAGGTATTCCTAATGGGTACTACGTGCAAGGGTTCTTTCCGTCGGCCCGATGCCGATTCGGTCACCAATCCCACATTTCCCCTGGGCCCACAATACAGTACAGTGCAGTGCAGTTCTTACCAAAATAGTAGGCAATCAGTAATTCAGTTCAATTCATTGGAAACGGTTCAATTCTTTTAAAATATTTACTCAATAATCCTTTGAAAAATAATATAGATATACAGTAAGGTTTTTGGCCAAAACATTCACATATGGGTTGTAGGGTTTAATACATAACTAAAATGGAAAACACCCTCACCTGACAAGTGACAATATAAGAATAAGAGTTGTGCCGGTGCCTATTGGATCACGATGTCTCAGCCTTGGAGATGAGTTGTATAAGAAAGCGAACGATGTGTACTCGTGAGATAAGACTCGATATGATACCAAATAGGACGGCAATCCTTATGAAGTGGTGTATCGTGTCATAACATAATTCAATATGAAATGAAGCACAGGAATGTCATGGAATGGTGTGATCGTGTTCATATGCTCAATTACCCAAACAAATTTAATTCATATACCAAGCACGGATTCAAACAATCAAACTTAAATAAGTAAAGACCAAGGAGTGTAAAATAAGAGCATAATTATCAATTAAGCAAGCATATAATTCATATAAGTCATATACGGGAGCCAAGGAAGTGAACGGAATGCAATATGAGGAGTGTTGGCGAAGTTTGGCAAAAGTAGACAAGTTTCGAAAATGTACAAGCTGTGGAAAAATAGGAATATCTTGAGTTCTACAAGTTGAAATGGAGTTTTGTTTCTTGGATATGAACTTAGATACACATACCTTTAGAATGATATATGGCTTGGAACATGGTTCAAAGCGAGGAGAAAATAGCGTAAGTTCGAAGTTAGGTGAATGCAGATTTCCGGTAAAGTGGCGACACCAAATTAAAATGATTATAACTCACAAACTAGAAATGATATTGAGGTTATTCCAATTGGAGAGTGTTCTAGATTTCAAGAGGTTTCCAATGGTTCAAAAATGAGGTCAATCTAAGCTCTTATGAGGGAGAAACGGCCGTTTGAAAAATGGTCTGAAAGCAGAAACGGGCGTGTAAAGCTCCTCGGGTGAGGCAGTAGGTTTCTACACGGGCGTTTGGTGAATGAACGGGGAGTCCAAACGCCCGTTTGGAAAGCCGCTGGACGAAAAAATAGGGGAAAAACAGGGTATACACACGGCAATGGCTCCCAAGCCTCTCCCACACCATACCACATCAAGTAAACAACTCAAAACTAGCATATAACATCAATATACATCTAATACTTCAATTGCAACACATATACTTCAAGTTGAGGCCAAAGATCAAACCAAACAATCATAATACATCTTCCAAAATTCAAATAAATGCAAACCATTCAAATTACAAGGAAACAAGGCTAAGAATTCAGAAATTCACATAGATTGCTCAAGAAATCATGCTTAGGAACAAGAATACATAACCAAGTCATTTAACCCTAACTATTCACCCAATATAACCAATAAAACTCATCCAACCTTGAATGAAAGAAAGGAAATGGTGAGATGATGATGATGAAGATGCTCTTGATTACGCTTGTGTTTCTTGAAATAATTCCTCCCTTCCTTCTCTTCTAGCTTGGAGATCAATGTGTGTGAAATGGAGATAAGAATGTAATGAGTGTGTTAGAGATTTTGTATGTGTTTGTGTGTGTCATGCATATATGATATAATGTATGTAATGTAATTATAGATATATAATATGTATGTATAAAGTTAGATATTAAGTATATTATATCTATATAATTCTTAGTGCTCTAATAATATATACATGTATAATGCATGTGTGGGTGTATTAGTGTAGGATGAAATTATGTATATATATAATGCATGTTTCATAAATGTGGTATATAAATATTACTCTTATGAAATTAGTTTAAGTTTATGTAAGTATATATATGAAAACATGTTATGAGATGACATGTATAAATTATGCATATGTTAAGAAATGGACTTGCAATTAAAATGATCACATAAGCAATTAGGCAATTATTCACATAATCCACTTAGTCTCATAATTCAATTAAGCATGCTTAACAATTCTCACTCTCAAACTCACACGTGTGGTGCGCGTACCTGAATAATTTGAAAATACGGGGCGTTACAACCTCTCCCCCTTAAAATTTACCTGTCCTCAGGTCCACCGCCTTGAGTTCTGGACTCTTAAGAAACTCTCCCGTGTTCATCCCACGCGGGTTAGCAACTCCCCATCAGAAATTAGTTCGGAAAAGGTCTTGAAGTAACAAAGGGTCTTCAATTGCTTTTCAATCACGACCCTTATCTCACCGAAACTTCCCAATTGAAAATCTAAACTGTCACTAGAGTAAGGTAAAGAAGTAGCAAGCAACAACGAGAGAGCCCCGTCTCTCAAAAAAGCAACGAGAGAACCCCGTCTCTCAAACAAGCAACGAGAAACAATTAAATAACACTCACGCAACAATCATACAAGAAGCAGGCAGGAATTAGTAAATACATCAATTATTAACATACAACAGCAATTAATACAACAAACGAATAAAGCATTTATCATCATGAAATTATTTAAAGTCAAGTTACGCGTATGCATATGCCATGAATGCTTGATGTACCGTCGCCGTTGATCGGGAATCTTCCATGGTAGTGATCTGACTCAACACTCGATTTGCTCTTGGAGATCCCTCTACCTTTAGTGTTACACCTTGAAATGCCCACCGTCTTCTACACTTCAATGTCCATACGAGTTTTACTCCACGATCAACTTTTCTTTCCTTACAAACCCTACGGTCCGAAGTTCCCTTCTCGAGTGGGCACTTGATCTTAATTCAATCTATTCATCCTTCACCACGGACTATACTTAGTCTTCTCGGATGCTAGATCTAGGCTTTAATAGTTAAATTCTAATCTCAAATTTCAAAATTATTACTGATTCATTATGGAAAACAATTGACGAGCCGGTAACCTGTCTTGTTCATGTGGTGTATTGCCTCGTAGATCTTCCACTTCCAATGCTCGGTTGAATTAAATCTCACTTTGTCCCTTCTGGAATATGATAATTTAATCAGCTTTTCTTATCCAAAATCTTCCTTACCAATCCTTGCTAATTTCTTCTCGCTCCCATCATCTTCAAGGTATAAAGTACGTTATACAAAACATCATCAATCATCTTTTTCTCCGTCTAGTTTTTTTTTTTTTTTTTTTAATTCTCAACTTTCTTTGCATCCATATCTTCATCTCCCATAGTACCTAGATATGATTCCCGAAGTTTCATCCTCTTCGGGTTTGGGATTGCATCGAATGCTAGAACTTCCATCTCATCTCTTACCACTTTTATCGAATTCTTGTTACTTATTAACTCCTAAATTTTCGTCGTTCCTTCCAAGAGTGACCCGTTTGAGCACGATCGGGACTTTAATTTATTTCCGGGTCGGCTCTCCCCCTTAAAGGCTCTATTCTCAATTCCTTGAACTTGTTCTATTGTTCATGGGATAGGAGATCCCCAACTCCTTTATCTTTGCTTTCTTGGTCCTATGATCTCACTTACAATCACTTTAAAGTGATTGGTAAGGATAATAACCCACTTTTCCCGTTCTCATTCTCCGGTTCTGATTCCAAAACTCCTTAAGATCTCATTTTGTTCAAATCATTGCAACCCAAGATCTCCCTTTCTTGATCTCACACGGCTTGATAGGACTGATGTTTGATGAACTTTATTGAGTAGATTTCCTATTTAAGAAATACTTAGCTATGCATGTTGGGTTAGAATGTTTAATGCATGTCGCACATTTTGGGACAATCAAAGTATGCATCAAATTTGGGGAAATTGCTTCAATTAAATGAATAAACGGGATTAAAATTAATACGATGTATGATGCACGTGCCATGAATGCAAGTACCTTCCACCGTAGTGGCAATCTTTAGCTCGGCAAATTGGTCTTTTGTGCTCAAATTCATTGATCGCCTCTTGCTTACCAACGGTCTTCTAAATTTCCTTAATTCCTCTTGCATCCATCCTTATTCTCAAAAATCCGAATGTCCTGTTGAGCTCCAATTCTTTTACCCCGACACATCAAAGCTTAAATCTTCTCCCAAGCAGGTTCCAAGTTTCCCCTTTTTGTTCCTGATCTGGAATTGTCACTTAATCCCAAACCTTCTACATTTATGAACTGGCCTTTTGAGTCTTTCCACCGTATAGAACTTCTAACGTGTAGAATTCCCACCATAATGGTCACCTTGAAGGTAATCTCCCCATTTCCTTCTTTGTGAGTTCATAAGGGTGAACGAACTCACCTTCCATGATTATATAATCTTATTCGTTCCACTCTGATCAAATTACCAAACTTAAATGTCAAGTAGGGTATCTTGCCTTCCCATGGTTTCCAAATCTTCAAAGTTCCTTGTAACGACTTACGTGCATGTCTCCATGGTCCAAAATTTCGTGATTCTTGAACCTAAATTCTTCTTGATCAAATCCCCTTGACTTATCACTTGTAAATTCAAACTAGTTGAATGACTCGTCCTCCTATAGTTTACACTTGAGCATATAATTCCCTTCCAAAAGTTCTTTGTCTTTCTGTATCATTTCTCTTTATTGTTTCATATCTTCCATGATGTTGTACTCACCGGGTTGATTGGTTTTCTCTAACCCTTCTCTTCCTTGTATCTCTTACACCACATTACAGGTCCCCGAATTCTTTACCGTACTAACTATCCCGACTAAAGCTTCCTTGTTCTAACCTTGAAGGGTTCCAATGATCAAGCAACTTCATCTTCCACCGAACCTTGGACTTAAATGCCGATCCAAGTATCTTGCTTGTCTCCTTCATGAATCCCAAAAGTTGGGTGGTCTCTTAGTTCACCTTGATCCAACTTCCAATATCAATTTTTTTTTCTTTACCCCGAACTAAATTCCTGACTATAACTTCAATCTAGAGAAATACTCTTCTTTCTTACCCCGAACCCAAGTCTTGATCCCATCTCAACCCGAATTATCGTGACTTAGCTCTTCACTCCCACAACTTGACCTTAATTCAAACTACTTAAAGGTCTTCAGCTTGATTATAAATTTGAATCTTGAATCTTAATATCTTCAAGGTCTTTCCTTCACTTCTTCCTTGAGTTAAACGGGCCTCTTGAACCCGATTGATCAACTCCGTTTGCGGGGTAGGAATGTGTGTTTATTTGGGAGTTATAACGTCACACTCTCGTACAATTACCTCAACCATAACCATCTTCTTGCATGATTTAATTTCCATTTTGAGCTTGAACTCCTTACTTATAACCCTGTCATAAGAACCACCAATTTCTCGAATTCTTCTTAACCTCCGGAGCCTTCTTCAAATCACCCATATCCATGAAGAATACTTGCAGTATACGGTTGTTATTTTGAAAATTTGGCCGTGGTTTGATGTTGTGATAGCAACCTATAAATCACAACTCAATTCAAATATAAATGCATCCGAGCTATTGTATGAATATGTCACATAATTAACACCAAAAACACGTATGGATGCAAAATACAACACATAGTTCAACAAAATTTAATTTCAGCATATAATTCATCAAATTTTTCAACAATACATGCTCATGATCAATGCGGTGCGCACGTTGACACATTGTTCCTAAGTCATTCAACCTATACTTGACGCGACACAACGCAAGAGACCCCGATTTTGCAACCGGGCTCTGATACCACTTTAAGATGTAGCACCCTCAACGATAGGCACCACATCCCCCGCACTACAAGTCTAGTCCACATATGAAATGGATTGTCCAAGCATGAACCGGACTCATAGCGAACGGGTGACAAAATAAAAACAACTCCCTGGCTAGGCGGAATCTAACCCCTTACCAAATAATTCGATAACTCAACGAGTGCAATGCAGAAGCAATTAAAAATAAATTATCACAACAGTAGCTCACAGGCTCAACATAAACAACAATGGGCAACAAGCCCTAAATCCATAAACATAATTAAATTCAACATACACCTAACAACGGGTTCAACTAAGCATGCAACCTGTTCCGAACCAATATTCAATGATTCAAGAATTCATAAATCATACGTTGGCACCCAGGCCTATTAAATACATGATACAATTAAGCATACTAAATGTAAAATATGACTCGAGTGTACGAGTGAGACTCGAGACAACCACTAAGACTTGACTCCCGCCTAGCAAAACCTGCAAAGAGCTGAGAAGTGGGAAAAGAAGGGTCAGTCTCTAGAAGATTGAGTGAGCAAGGGCTATACGTATATATAAAACATCCACATGCAAGTCATAAAACCCGAGCAAAATTTTATTTGAAATTATCTACTCAAGGAGGCATAAAATAGATATCAATGCTTGGACTTTACAACTATATCAATTTAAAGTTGTTTCAGTTCAGTGGGCTGATCAATAGCTCGGCGAGTGAGCGGGCACAATCTCCATCCTTACTTCGACCGTGTAAAAATCAATAAGGAATAACTATTAAATCGTGATCATGCAATCAATCATTCAGTTAATTAACAGGTTCAAGAATAAACAGGAACAATACAATCCAACCTTCATCCTCCGTGGTGATGGTCAGGCCTGCAGACCCGAACCACCCAATTCTTTCTCCCCGTCAGGGGTAACCCAGTCGCGGGAGACAATCAGTGCAGTATGAGACGGGGGATCATGACTCCTACCCGCTCCTTCGTTGGTATGAAAACCATTGGCTCAGGAATACTCCGCCTCCCAGTCTCCTAGGTCGCGCAGAGGTATTCCTAATGGGTACTACGTGCAAGGGTTCTTTCCGTCGGCCCGATGCCGATTCGGTCACCAATCCCACATTTCCCCTGGGCCCACAATACAGTACAGTGCAGTGCAGTTCTTACCAAAATAGTAGGCAATCAGTAATTCAGTTCAATTCATTGGAAACGGTTCAATTCTTTTAAAATATTTACTCAATAATCCTTTGAAAAATAATATAGATATACAGTAAGGTTTTTGGCCAAAACATTCACATATGGGTTGTAGGGTTTAATACATAACTAAAATGGAAAGCACCCTCACCTGACAAGTGACAATATAAGAATAAGAGTTGTGCCGGTGCCTATTGGATCACGATGTCTCAGCCTTGGAGATGAGTTGTATAAGAAAGCGAACGATGTGTACTCGTGAGATAAGACTCGATATGATACCAAATAGGACGGCAATCCTTATGAAGTGGTGTATCGTGTCATAACATAATTCAATATGAAATGAAGCACAGGAATGTCATGGAATGGTGTGATCGTGTTCATATGCTCAATTACCCAAACAAATTTAATTCATATACCAAGCACGGATTCAAACAATCAAACTTAAATAAGTAAAGACCAAGGAGTGTAAAATAAGAGCATAATTATCAATTAAGCAAGCATATAATTCATATAAGTCATATACGGGAGCCAAGGAAGTGAACGGAATGCAATATGAGGAGTGTTGGCGAAGTTTGGCAAAAGTAGACAAGTTTCGAAAATGTACAAGCTGTGGAAAAATAGGAATATCTTGAGTTCTACAAGTTGAAATGGAGTTTTGTTTCTTGGATATGAACTTAGATACACATACCTTTAGAATGATATATGGCTTGGAACATGGTTCAAAGCGAGGAGAAAATAGCGTAAGTTCGAAGTTAGGTGAATGCAGATTTCCGGTAAAGTGGCGACACCAAATTAAAATGATTATAACTCACAAACTAGAAATGATATTGAGGTTATTCCAATTGGAGAGTGTTCTAGATTTCAAGAGGTTTCCAATGGTTCAAAAATGAGGTCAATCTAAGCTCTTATGAGGGAGAAACGGCCGTTTGAAAAATGGTCTGAAAGCAGAAACGGGCGTGTAAAGCTCCTCGGGTGAGGCAGTAGGTTTCTACACGGGCGTTTGGTGAATGAACGGGGAGTCCAAACGCCCGTTTGGAAAGCCGCTGGACGAAAAAATAGGGGAAAAACAGGGTATACACACGGGAATGGCTCCCAAGCCTCTCCCACACCATACCACATCAAGTAAACAACTCAAAACTAGCATATAACATCAATATACATCTAATACTTCAATTGCAACACATATACTTCAAGTTGAGGCCAAAGATCAAACCAAACAATCATAATACATCTTCCAAAATTCAAATAAATGCAAACCATTCAAATTACAAGGAAACAAGGCTAAGAATTCAGAAATTCACATAGATTGCTCAAGAAATCATGCTTAGGAACAAGAATACATAACCAAGTCATTTAACCCTAACTATTCACCCAATATAACCAATAAAACTCATCCAACCTTGAATGAAAGAAAGGAAATGGTGAGATGATGATGATGATGATGATGAAGATGCTCTTGATTACGCTTGTGTTTCTTGAAATAATTCCTCCCTTCCTTCTCTTCTAGCTTGGAGATCAATGTGTGTGAAATGGAGATAAGAATGTAATGAGTGTGTTAGAGATTTTGTATGTGTTTGTGTGTGTCATGCATATATGATATAATGTATGTAATGTAATTATAGATATATAATATGTATGTATAAAGTTAGATATTAAGTATATTATATCTATATAATTCTTAGTGCTCTAATAATATATACATGTATAATGCATGTGTGGGTGTATTAGTGTAGGATGAAATTATGTATATATATAATGCATGTTTCATAAATGCGGTATATAAATATTACTCTTATGAAATTAGTTTAAGTTTATGTAAGTATATATATGAAAACATGTTATGAGATGACATGTATAAATTATGCATATGTTAAGAAATGGACTTGCAATTAAAATGATCACATAAGCAATTAGGCAATTATTCACATAATCCACTTAGTCTCATAATTCAATTAAGCATGCTTAACAATTCTCACTCTCAAACTCACACGTGTGGTGCGCGTACCTGAATAATTTGAAAATACGGGGCGTTACAACCTCTCCCCCTTAAAATTTACCTGTCCTCAGGTCCACCGCCTTGAGTTCTGGACTCTTAAGAAACTCTCCCGTGTTCATCCCACGCGGGTTAGCAACTCCCCATCAGAAATTAGTTCGGAAAAGGTCTTGAAGTAACAAAGGGTCTTCAATTGCTTTTCAATCACGACCCTTATCTCACCGAAACTTCCCAATTGAAAATCTAAACTGTCACTAGAGTAAGGTAAAGAAGTAGCAAGCAACAACGAGAGAGCCCCGTCTCTCAAAAAAGCAACGAGAGAACCCCGTCTCTCAAACAAGCAACGAGAAACAATTAAATAACACTCACGCAACAATCATACAAGAAGCAGGCAGGAATTAGTAAATACATCAATTATTAACATACAACAGCAATTAATACAACAAACGAATAAAGCATTTATCATCATGAAATTATTTAAAGTCAAGTTACGCGTATGCATATGCCATGAATGCTTGATGTACCGTCGCCGTTGATCGGGAATCTTCCATGGTAGTGATCTGACTCAACACTCGATTTGCTCTTGGAGATCCCTCTACCTTTAGTGTTACACATTGAAATGCCCACCGTCTTCTACACTTCAATGTCCATACGAGTTTTACTCCACGATCAACTTTTCTTTCCTTACAAACCCTACGGTCCGAAGTTCCCTTCTCGAGTGGGCACTTGATCTTAATTCAATCTATTCATCCTTCACCACGGACTATACTTAGTCTTCTCGGATGCTAGATCTAGGCTTTAATAGTTAAATTCTAATCTCAAATTTCAAAATTATTACTGATTCATTATGGAAAACAATTGACGAGCCGGTAACCTGTCTTGTTCATGTGGTGTATTGCCTCGTAGATCTTCCACTTCCAATGCTCGGTTGAATTAAATCTCACTTTGTCCCTTCTGGAATATGATAATTTAATCAGCTTTTCTTATCCAAAATCTTCCTTACCAATCCTTGCTAATTTCTTCTCACTCCCATCATCTTCAAGGTATAAAGTACGTTATACAAAACATCATCAATCATCTTTTTCTCCGTCTAGTTTTTTTTTTTTTTTTAATTCTCAACTTTCTTTGCATCCATATCTTCATCTCCCATAGTACCTAGATATGATTCCCGAAGTTTCATCCTCTTCGGGTTTGGGATTGCATCGAATGCTAGAACTTCCATCTCATCTCTTACCACTTTTATCGAATTCTTGTTACTTATTAACTCCTAAATTTTCGTCGTTCCTTCCAAGAGTGACCCGTTTGAGCACGATCGGGGACTTTAATTTATTTCCGGGTCGGCTCTCCCCCTTAAAGGCTCTATTCTCAATTCCTTGAACTTGTTCTATTGTTCATGGGATAGGAGATCCCCAACTCCTTTATCTTTGCTTTCTTGGTCCTATGATCTCACTTACAATCACTTTAAAGTGATTGGTAAGGATAATAACCCACTTTTCCCGTTCTCATTCTCCGGTTCTGATTCCAAAACTCCTTAAGATCTCATTTTGTTCAAATCATTGCAACCCAAGATCTCCCTTTCTTGATCTCACACGGCTTGATAGGACTGATGTTTGATGAACTTTATTGAGTAGATTTCCTATTTAAGAAATACTTAGCTATGCATGTTGGGTTAGAATGTTTAATGCATGTCGCACATTTTGGGACAATCAAAGTATGCATCAAATTTGGGGAAATTGGTTCAATTAAATGAATAAACGGGATTAAAATTAATACGATGTATGATGCACGTGCCATGAATGCAAGTACCTTCCACCGTAGTGGCAATCTTTAGCTCGGAAAATTGGTCTTTTGTGCTCAAATTCATTGATCGCCTCTTGCTTACCAACGGTCTTCTAAATTTCCTTAATTCCTCTTGCATCCATCCTTATTCTCAAAAATCCGAATGTCCTGTTGAGCTCCAATTCTTTTACCCCGACACATCAAAGCTTAAATCTTCTCCCAAGCAGGTTCCAAGTTTCCCCTTTTTGTTCCTGATCTGGAATTGTCACTTAATCCCAAACCTTCTACATTTATGAACTGGCCTTTTGAGTCTTTCCACCGTATAGAACTTCTAACGTGTAGAATTCCCACCATAATGGTCACCTTGAAGGTAATCTCCCCATTTCCTTCTTTGTGAGTTCATAAGGGTGAACGAACTCACCTTCCATAATTATATAATCTTATTCGTTCCACTCTGATCAAATTACCAAACTTAAATGTCAAGTAGGGTATCTTGCCTTCCCATGGTTTCCAAATCTTCAAAGTTCCTTGTAACGACTTACGTGCATGTCTCCATGGTCCAAAATTTCGTTATTCTTGAACCTAAATTCTTCTTGATCAAATCCCCTTGACTTATCACTTGTAAATTCAAACTAGTTGAATGACTCGTCCTCCTATAGTTTACACTTGAGCATATAATTCCCTTCCAAAAGTTCTTTGTCTTTCTGTATCATTTCTCTTTATTGTTTCATATCTTCCATGATGTTGTACTCACCGGGTTGATTGGTTTTCTCTAACCCTTCTCTTCCTTGTATCTCTTACACCACATTACAGGTCCCCGAATTCTTTACCGTACTAACTATCCCGACTAAAGCTTCCTTGTTCTAACCTTGAAGGGTTCCAATGATCAAGCAACTTCATCTTCCACCGAACCTTGGACTTAAATGCCGATCCAAGTATCTTGCTTGTCTCCTTCATGAATCCCAAAAGTTGGGTGGTCTCTTAGTTCACCTTGATCCAACTTCCAATATCAATTTTTTTTTTCTTTACCCCGAACTAAATTCCTGACTATAACTTCAATCTAGAGAAATACTCTTCTTTCTTACCCCGAACCCAAGTCTTGATCCCATCTCAACCCGAATTATCGTGACTTAGCTCTTCACTCCCACAACTTGACCTTAATTCAAACTACTTAAAGGTCTTCAGCTTGATTATAAATTTGAATCTTGAATCTTAATATCTTCAAGGTCTTTCCTTCACTTCTTCCTTGAGTTAAACGGGCCTCTTGAACCCGATTGATCAACTCCGTTTGCGGGGTAGGAATGTGTGTTTATTTGGGAGTTATAACGTCACACTCTCGTACAATTACCTCAACCATAACCATCTTCTTGCATGATTTAATTTCCATTTTGAGCTTGAACTCCTTACTTATAACCCTGTCATAAGAACCACCAATTTCTCGAATTCTTCTTAACCTCCGGAGCCTTCTTCAAATCACCCATATCCATGAAGAATACTTGCAGTATACGGTTGTTATTTTGAAAATTTGGCCGTGGTTTGATGTTGTGATAGCAACCTATAAATCACAACTCAATTCAAATATAAATGCATCCGAGCTATTGTATGAATATGTCACATAATTAACACCAAAAACACGTATGGATGCAAAATACAACACATAGTTCAACAAAATTTAATTTCAGCATATAATTCATCAAATTTTTCAACAATACATGCTCATGATCAATGCGGTGCGCACGTTGACACATTGTTCCTAAGTCATTCAACCTATACTTGACGCGACACAACGCAAGAGACCCCGATTTTGCAACCGGGCTCTGATACCACTTTAAGATGTAGCACCCTCAACGATAGGCACCACATCCCCCGCACTACAAGTCTAGTCCACATATGAAATGGATTGTCCAAGCATGAACCGGACTCATAGCGAACGGGTGACAAAATAAAAACAACTCCCTGGCTAGGCGGAATCTAACCCCTTACCAAATAATTCGATAACTCAACGAGTGCAATGCAGAAGCAATTAAAAATAAATTATCACAACAGTAGCTCACAGGCTCAACATAAACAACAATGGGCAACAAGCCCTAAATCCATAAACATAATTAAATTCAACATACACCTAACAACGGGTTCAACTAAGCATGCAACCTGTTCCGAACCAATATTCAATAATTCAAGAATTCATAAATCATACGTTGGCACCCAGGCCTATTAAATACATGATACAATTAAGCATACTAAATGTAAAATATGACTCGAGTGTACGAGTGAGACTCGAGACAACCACTAAGACTTGACTCCCGCCTAGCAAAACCTGCAAAGAGCTGAGAAGTGGGAAAAGAAGGGTCAGTCTCTAGAAGATTGAGTGAGCAAGGGCTATACGTATATATAAAACATCCACATGCAAGTCATAAAACCCGAGCAAAATTTTATTTGAAATTATCTACTCAAGGAGGCATAAAATAGATATCAATGCTTGGACTTTACAACTATATCAATTTAAAGTTGTTTCAGTTCAGTGGGCTGATCAATAGCTCGGCGAGTGAGCGGGCACAATCTCCATCCTTACTTCGACCGTGTAAAAATCAATAAGGAATAACTATTAAATCGTGATCATGCAATCAATCATTCAGTTAATTAACAGGTTCAAGAATAAACAGGAACAATACAATCCAACCTTCATCCTCCGTGGTGATGGTCAGGCCTGCAGACCCGAACCACCCAATTCTTTCTCCCCGTCAGGGGTAACCCAGTCGCGGGAGACAATCAATGCAGTATGAGACGGGGGATCATGACTCCTACCCGCTCCTTCGTTGGTATGAAAACCATTGGCTCAGGAATACTCCGCCTCCCAGTCTCCTAGGTCGCGCAGAGGTATTCCTAATGGGTACTACGTGCAAGGGTTCTTTCCGTCGGCCCGATGCCGATTCGGTCACCAATCCCACATTTCCCCTGGGCCCACAATACAGTACAGTGCAGTGCAGTTCTTACCAAAATAGTAGGCAATCAGTAATTCAGTTCAATTCATTGGAAACGGTTCAATTCTTTTAAAATATTTACTCAATAATCCTTTGAAAAATAATATAGATATACAGTAAGGTTTTTGGCCAAAACATTCACATATGGGTTGTAGGGTTTAATACATAACTAAAATGGAAAACACCCTCACCTGACAAGTGACAATATAAGAATAAGAGTTGTGCCGGTGCCTATTGGATCACGATGTCTCAGCCTTGGAGATGAGTTGTATAAGAAAGCGAACGATGTGTACTCGTGAGATAAGACTCGATATGATACCAAATAGGACGGCATTCCTTATGAAGTGGTGTATCGTGTCATAACATAATTCAATATGAAATGAAGCACAGGAATGTCATGGAATGGTGTGATCGTGTTCATATGCTCAATTACCCAAACAAATTTAATTCATATACCAAGCACGGATTCAAACAATCAAACTTAAATAAGTAAAGACCAAGGAGTGTAAAATAAGAGCATAATTATCAATTAAGCAAGCATATAATTCATATAAGTCATATACGGGAGCCAAGGAAGTGAACGGAATGCAATATGAGGAGTGTTGGCGAAGTTTGGCAAAAGTAGACAAGTTTCGAAAATGTACAAGCTGTGGAAAAATAGGAATATCTTGAGTTCTACAAGTTGAAATGGAGTTTTGTTTCTTGGATATGAACTTAGATACACATACCTTTAGAATGATATATGGCTTGGAACATGGTTCAAAGCGAGGAGAAAATAGCGTAAGTTCGAAGTTAGGTGAATGCAGATTTCCGGTAAAGTGGCGACACCAAATTAAAATGATTATAACTCACAAACTAGAAATGATATTGAGGTTATTCCAATTGGAGAGTGTTCTAGATTTCAAGAGGTTTCCAATGGTTCAAAAATGAGGTCAATCTAAGCTCTTATGAGGGAGAAACGGCCGTTTGAAAAATGGTCTGAAAGCAGAAACGGGCGTGTAAAGCTCCTCGGGTGAGGCAGTAGGTTTCTACACGGGCGTTTGGTGAATGAACGGGGAGTCCAAACGCCCGTTTGGAAAGCCGCTGGACGAAAAAATAGGGGAAAAACAGGGTATACACACGGGAATGGCTCCCAAGCCTCTCCCACACCATACCACATCAAGTAAACAACTCAAAACTAGCATATAACATCAATATACATCTAATACTTCAATTGCAACACATATACTTCAAGTTGAGGCCAAAGATCAAACCAAACAATCATAATACATCTTCCAAAATTCAAATAAATGCAAACCATTCAAATTACAAGGAAACAAGGCTAAGAATTCAGAAATTCACATAGATTGCTCAAGAAATCATGCTTAGGAACAAGAATACATAACCAAGTCATTTAACCCTAACTATTCACCCAATATAACCAATAAAACTCATCCAACCTTGAATGAAAGAAAGGAAATGGTGAGATGATGATGATGATGATGATGATGAAGATGCTCTTGATTACGCTTGTGTTTCTTGAAATAATTCCTCCCTTCCTTCTCTTCTAGCTTGGAGATCAATGTGTGTGAAATGGAGATAAGAATGTAATGAGTGTGTTAGAGATTTTGTATGTGTTTGTGTGTGTCATGCATATATGATATAATGTATGTAATGTAATTATAGATATATAATATGTATGTATAAAGTTAGATATTAAGTATATTATATCTATATAATTCTTAGTGCTCTAATAATATATACATGTATAATGCATGTGTGGGTGTATTAGTGTAGGATGAAATTATGTATATATATAATGCATGTTTCATAAATGTGGTATATAAATATTACTCTTATGAAATTAGTTTAAGTTTATGTAAGTATATATATGAAAACATGTTATGAGATGACATGTATAAATTATGCACATGTTAAGAAATGGACTTGCAATTAAAATGATCACATAAGCAATTAGGCAATTATTCACATAATCCACTTAGTCTCATAATTCAATTAAGCATGCTTAACAATTCTCACTCTCAAACTCACACGTGTGGTGCGCGTACCTGAATAATTTGAAAATACGGGGCGTTACAACCTCTCCCCCTTAAAATTTACCTGTCCTCAGGTCCACCGCCTTGAGTTCTGGACTCTTAAGAAACTCTCCCGTGTTCATCCCACGCGGGTTAGCAACTCCCCATCAGAAATTAGTTCGGAAAAGGTCTTGAAGTAACAAAGGGTCTTCAATTGCTTTTCAATCACGACCCTTATCTCACCGAAACTTCCCAATTGAAAATCTAAACTGTCACTAGAGTAAGGTAAAGAAGTAGCAAGCAACAACGAGAGAGCCCCGTCTCTCAAAAAAGCAACGAGAGAACCCCGTCTCTCAAACAAGCAACGAGAAACAATTAAATAACACTCACGCAACAATCATACAAGAAGCAGGCAGGAATTAGTAAATACATCAATTATTAACATACAACAGCAATTAATACAACAAACGAATAAAGCATTTATCATCATGAAATTATTTAAAGTCAAGTTACGCGTATGCATATGCCATGAATGCTTGATGTACCGTCGCCGTTGATCGGGAATCTTCCATGGTAGTGATCTGACTCAACACTCGATTTGCTCTTGGAGATCCCTCTACCTTTAGTGTTACACCTTGAAATGCCCACCGTCTTCTACACTTCAATGTCCATACGAGTTTTACTCCACGATCAACTTTTCTTTCCTTACAAACCCTACGGTCCGAAGTTCCCTTCTCGAGTGGGCACTTGATCTTAATTCAATCTATTCATCCTTCACCACGGACTATACTTAGTCTTCTCGGATGCTAGATCTAGGCTTTAATAGTTAAATTCTAATCTCAAATTTCAAAATTATTACTGATTCATTATGGAAAACAATTGACGAGCCGGTAACCTGTCTTGTTCATGTGGTGTATTGCCTCGTAGATCTTCCACTTCCAATGCTCGGTTGAATTAAATCTCACTTTGTCCCTTCTGGAATATGATAATTTAATCAGCTTTTCTTATCCAAAATCTTCCTTACCAATCCTTGCTAATTTCTTCTCACTCCCATCATCTTCAAGGTATAAAGTACGTTATACAAAACATCATCAATCATCTTTTTCTCCGTCTAGTTTTTTTTTTTTTTTTTAATTCTCAACTTTCTTTGCATCCATATCTTCATCTCCCATAGTACCTAGATATGATTCCCGAAGTTTCATCCTCTTCGGGTTTGGGATTGCATCGAATGCTAGAACTTCCATCTCATCTCTTACCACTTTTATCGAATTCTTGTTACTTATTAACTCCTAAATTTTCGTCGTTCCTTCCAAGAGTGACCCGTTTGAGCACGATCGGGGACTTTAATTTATTTCCGGGTCGGCTCTCCCCCTTAAAGGCTCTATTCTCAATTCCTTGAACTTGTTCTATTGTTCATGGGATAGGAGATCCCCAACTCCTTTATCTTTGCTTTCTTGGTCCTATGATCTCACTTACAATCACTTTAAAGTGATTGGTAAGGATAATAACCCACTTTTCCCGTTCTCATTCTCCGGTTCTGATTCCAAAACTCCTTAAGATCTCATTTTGTTCAAATCATTGCAACCCAAGATCTCCCTTTCTTGATCTCACACGGCTTGATAGGACTGATGTTTGATGAACTTTATTGAGTAGATTTCCTATTTAAGAAATACTTAGCTATGCATGTTGGGTTAGAATGTTTAATGCATGTCGCACATTTTGGGACAATCAAAGTATGCATCAAATTTGGGGAAATTGCTTCAATTAAATGAATAAACGGGATTAAAATTAATACGATGTATGATGCACGTGCCATGAATGCAAGTACCTTCCACCGTAGTGGCAATCTTTAGCTCGGCAAATTGGTCTTTTGTGCTCAAATTCATTGATCGCCTCTTGCTTACCAACGGTCTTCTAAATTTCCTTAATTCCTCTTGCATCCATCCTTATTCTCAAAAATCCGAATGTCCTGTTGAGCTCCAATTCTTTTACCCCGACACATCAAAGCTTAAATCTTCTCCCAAGCAGGTTCCAAGTTTCCCCTTTTTGTTCCTGATCTGGAATTGTCACTTAATCCCAAACCTTCTACATTTATGAACTGGCCTTTTGAGTCTTTCCACCGTATAGAACTTCTAACGTGTAGAATTCCCACCATAATGGTCACCTTGAAGGTAATCTCCCCATTTCCTTCTTTGTGAGTTCATAAGGGTGAACGAACTCACCTTCCATGATTATATAATCTTATTCGTTCCACTCTGATCAAATTACCAAACTTAAATGTCAAGTAGGGTATCTTGCCTTCCCATGGTTTCCAAATCTTCAAAGTTCCTTGTAACGACTTACGTGCATGTCTCCATGGTCCAAAATTTCGTGATTCTTGAACCTAAATTCTTCTTGATCAAATCCCCTTGACTTATCACTTGTAAATTCAAACTAGTTGAATGACTCGTCCTCCTATAGTTTACACTTGAGCATATAATTCCCTTCCAAAAGTTCTTTGTCTTTCTGTATCATTTCTCTTTATTGTTTCATATCTTCCATGATGTTGTACTCACCGGGTTGATTGGTTTTCTCTAACCCTTCTCTTCCTTGTATCTCTTACACCACATTACAGGTCCCCGAATTCTTTACCGTACTAACTATCCCGACTAAAGCTTCCTTGTTCTAACCTTGAAGGGTTCCAATGATCAAGCAACTTCATCTTCCACCGAACCTTGGACTTAAATGCCGATCCAAGTATCTTGCTTGTCTCCTTCATGAATCCCAAAAGTTGGGTGGTCTCTTAGTTCACCTTGATCCAACTTCCAATATCAATTTTTTTTTCTTTACCCCGAACTAAATTCCTGACTATAACTTCAATCTAGAGAAATACTCTTCTTTCTTACCCCGAACCCAAGTCTTGATCCCATCTCAACCCGAATTATCGTGACTTAGCTCTTCACTCCCACAACTTGACCTTAATTCAAACTACTTAAAGGTCTTCAGCTTGATTATAAATTTGAATCTTGAATCTTAATATCTTCAAGGTCTTTCCTTCACTTCTTCCTTGAGTTAAACGGGCCTCTTGAACCCGATTGATCAACTCCGTTTGCGGGGTAGGAATGTGTGTTTATTTGGGAGTTATAACGTCACACTCTCGTACAATTACCTCAACCATAACCATCTTCTTGCATGATTTAATTTCCATTTTGAGCTTGAACTCCTTACTTATAACCCTGTCATAAGAACCACCAATTTCTCGAATTCTTCTTAACCTCCGGAGCCTTCTTCAAATCACCCATATCCATGAAGAATACTTGCAGTATACGGTTGTTATTTTGAAAATTTGGCCGTGGTTTGATGTTGTGATAGCAACCTATAAATCACAACTCAATTCAAATATAAATGCATCCGAGCTATTGTATGAATATGTCACATAATTAACACCAAAAACACGTATGGATGCAAAATACAACACATAGTTCAACAAAATTTAATTTCAGCATATAATTCATCAAATTTTTCAACAATACATGCTCATGATCAATGCGGTGCGCACGTTGACACATTGTTCCTAAGTCATTCAACCTATACTTGACGCGACACAACGCAAGAGACCCCGATTTTGCAACCGGGCTCTGATACCACTTTAAGATGTAGCACCCTCAACGATAGGCACCACATCCCCCGCACTACAAGTCTAGTCCACATATGAAATGGATTGTCCAAGCATGAACCGGACTCATAGCGAACGGGTGACAAAATAAAAACAACTCCCTGGCTAGGCGGAATCTAACCCCTTACCAAATAATTCGATAACTCAACGAGTGCAATGCAGAAGCAATTAAAAATAAATTATCACAACAGTAGCTCACAGGCTCAACATAAACAACAATGGGCAACAAGCCCTAAATCCATAAACATAATTAAATTCAACATACACCTAACAACGGGTTCAACTAAGCATGCAACCTGTTCCGAACCAATATTCAATAATTCAAGAATTCATAAATCATACGTTGGCACCCAGGCCTATTAAATACATGATACAATTAAGCATACTAAATGTAAAATATGACTCGAGTGTACGAGTGAGACTCGAGACAACCACTAAGACTTGACTCCCGCCTAGCAAAACCTGCAAAGAGCTGAGAAGTGGGAAAAGAAGGGTCAGTCTCTAGAAGATTGAGTGAGCAAGGGCTATACGTATATATAAAACATCCACATGCAAGTCATAAAACCCGAGCAAAATTTTATTTGAAATTATCTACTCAAGGAGGCATAAAATAGATATCAATGCTTGGACTTTACAACTACATCAATTTAAAGTTGTTTCAGTTCAGTGGGCTGATCAATAGCTCGGCGAGTGAGCGGGCACAATCTCCATCCTTACTTCGACCGTGTAAAAACCAATAAGGAATAACTATTAAATCGTGATCATGCAATCAATCATTCAGTTAATTAACAGGTTCAAGAATAAACAGGAATAATACAGTCCAACCTTCTTCCTCCGTGGTGATGGTCAGGCCTACAGACCCGAACCACCCAATTCTTTCTCCCCGCCAGGGGTAACCCAGTCGCGGGAGACAATCATTATAGTATGAGACGGAAGATCATGACTCCTACCCGCTCCTTCGATGGTATGAAAACCACCAGCTCAGGAATACTCCACCTCCCCATCTCCTAGGTCGCACAGAGGTATTCCTAATGGGTACTACGTGCAAGGGTTCTTTCTGTCAGCCCGATGCCGATCCGGTCACCAATCCCACGTTTCCCCTGGGCCCACAATACAGTACAGTGCAGTGCAGTTCTCACCAAAATAGTAGGCAATCAATAATTCAGTTTAATTCATTGGAAACGGTTCAATTCTTTTAAAATATTTACTCAATGATCCTTTGAAAAATAATATAGATATACAGTAAGGTTTTTGGCCAAAACATTCACATATGGGTTGTAGGGTTTAATACATAACTAAAACGGAAAACACCCTCACCTGACAAGTGACAATACAAGAATAAGAGCTGTTCCGTTGCCTATTAGATCACGATATCTCGACCCTGGAGATGAGCTGTACAAGAAAGCGAACGATGTGTACTCATGAGATAAGACTCGATATGATACCAAATAGGACGCAAGACAATGCTTATGAAGTGGTGTATCGTGTCATAACATAATTCAATATGAAATGAAGCATAGGAATGTCATGGAATGGTGTGATCGTGTTCATATGCTCAATTACCCAAACAAATTCAGTTCATATACCAATCACGGATTCAAACAATCAAACTTAAACAAGTAAAGACCAAGGAATGTCAACTAAGAGCATAATTATCAATTAAGCAAGCATAAAATTCGTATAAGTCACATACAGGAGCCAAGGAAGTGAAAGGAATGCAATATGAGGGGTGTTGGCAAAGTTTAGCAAAAGTAGACAATTTTTGGAAATGTACAAGTTGTGGAAAAAGAAGAATATCTTGAGTTCTAGAAGTTGAAATGGAGTTTTGTTTCTTGGATATGAAAGTAGACACACATACCTTTAGAATGATATATGGCTTGGATCGTGGTTCAAAGCGAGGAGAAAATAGTGTAAGCTCGAAGTTGGGTGAATGCAGATTTCTAGTAAAGTGGCGACACCAAATTAAAATACTTATAACTCACAAAATAGAAATGGTATTGAGGTTATTCAAATTGGAGAGTGTTCTAGACTTCAATAGGTTTCCAATGGCTCAAAATTGAGGTCAATCTGAGCTCGTATGAGGGAGAAAGGGCAGTTTGAAAAATGGTCTGAAAGCAGAAACGGGCGTGTGAAGCTCCTCGGGTGAGGTAGTAGGTTTCTACAGGGGCGTTTGGTGAATGAACGGGTAGTCCAAACGCCCGTTTCGAAAGCTGCTGGACGAAAAAATAGGGGAAAAACAGGGTACACATACGGGAATGGCTCCCAAGCTTCTCCCACACCATACCACATCAAGTAAACAACTCAAAACTAGCATATAACATCAATATACATCTAATACTTCAATTGCAACACATATACTTCAAGTTGAGGCCAAAGATCAAACCAAACAATCATAATACATCTTCCAAAATTCAAATAAATGTAAACCATTCAAGTTACAAGGAAACAAGGCTAAGAATTCATAAATTCACATAGATTGCTCAAGAAATCATGCTTAGGAACAAGAATACACAACCAAGTCATTTAACCCTAACTATTCACCCAATATAACCAATAAAACTCATCAAACCTTGAATGAAAGAAAGGAAATGGTGAGACGATGATGATGATGATGATGAAGATGCTCTTGATTATGCTTGTGTTTATTGAAATAATTCCTCCCTTCTCTTCTAGCTTGGAGATCAATATGTGTGAAATGGAGATAAGAATGTAATGAGTGTGTTAGAGATTTTGTATGTGTTTGTGTGTGTCTTGCATATATGATATAATGTATGTAATGTAATTATAGATATATAATATGTATGTATAAAGTTAGATATTTAGTATATTATATGTATATAATTCTTAGTGCTCTAATAATATATACATATATAATGTATATGTGTGGTGTATTAGTGTAGGATGAAATTATGTATATATATAATGCATGTTTCATGAATGTGGTATATAAATATTACTCTTATGAAATTAGTTTAAGTTTATGTAAGTATATATATGAAAACATGTTATGAGATGACATGTATAAATTATACATATGTTAAGAAATGGACTTGCAATTAAAATGATCACATAAGCAATTAGGTAATTATTCACATAATCCACTTAGTCTCATAATTCAATTAAGCATGTTTAACAATTCTAACTCTCAAACTCACACGTGTGGCGCGCGTACCTGAATAATTTGAAAATACGGGGCGTTACGTGCTACATATACATAATACCAAAACTGGAAAGTAAAGATGCAAAGGATAACAGGACTCTCCTAAGACTCGAATAACTCAAAAGAAAGACCGCCGCCTAGCTCGAACCAACACTTGAACCTGCAAACTCAAATAAACAAAAGGGGAAAAAGAAAACAACGAGGAGGGGTCAGTCCTAAAGACTGGTGAGGGGACTAACCCACGCACACGTACATCTGTTAGGAATAGTGCCCTAGAAAGCCGATTGTATATCCGCTTTGTACTTTTCCTTATTGTAATCACAGACAATCTTTGAATGAAATAACGAATTGAGGCAACACTTCTTTATATGCTCTTGTTTGGTATGCGTTTACTTTAGCTGTGCATGTATGAGAACTCCCCTAATCCTGATGACTTTAGGACACTACCATTTAGGTGAAATGGTTCATGAAACGAGCCCTATATCACATAAGTCATGATTAGTAAAATACTCCAAGCCGATGAGTCCTACAGACAGTGGGAGTGTCAACCTGACTCCTCTAAGGCTTGCTTGTGGGATCACGCCCTTAAGAAGGACCACCTTGTTTCATGGAGGTGGAAAGTGTATAGTTGATACGTGCGTGATATATGAGGGTGCTTACTTTAATAAGTAAGTTCACTGAGGTGCCCCGTGTGAGAACATTCCTAAATGGGAAAGGAAGTTTCTATTTCAGGAAATGGAAACTTCCAGATTAGGAAATATCTCACGAGTCATTGATGTGATTAATTGATCCTTAGACTTGAGGTTCCTTGTCACTTTATGAGTTAACTCTGTAGTCTTAGGTATAAGCTTTAAAGGGTGTCGCCTTAGACAACTGATTCAAGGCTTATGCTGGGGCTGCACAAGTGACTCATGAAAGTGAATGAGAATCAAGAAAGGACCTACACTTGCATTTGCAAGGTGATCTCTTATTGTGTAAGTCATTCATATGCCATATAGAGTCCTTTGCCAAGGCAGTAGATCAAGACATCAAGAAAAGGGTTTCTTGGATTGAGATCAAATGGATATGAAATGCACTTAGCTTTAAGACCGGATTATTAGGGTTCTGATTATTCCCTTGCCCTAGATCTTGGTTGAGAGATAGTAAGTAGGAGGATTGTATCTCACATGAATCAATGACTTAAAGGTTCTGTCGAATCCGAACATTCCAATTCAGCTAGGGGTTAAACACCTGTTGCTAGACTATGGTCGTTTAATCTGTGGACTGATTAATTAATTAGTGAATTAATTAATTAGGGTCACTGCTAATTGAATTGAGAACCTAGAGGGTCACACACAACAACTTGGTTACATGAGTTGAGGCTTGAAAATGATTAAACGAGTTAATCGGGCCAAGAGGGTTCCACACGTGTGAAGTCACACGTGTGGCTCACTTGAGTGACACATGTCACTGTGACACGTGTCACACACGTGTGTATATAGATATATTATATATATATTAAATAATTAATTAGTTAATTATTTAATAGACTTTGGTTTAATTTTGAATTAAAAAGAAAGTCTTATTTTGGAGAAAATAATCTAGTTAATTAATTACGAATTAATTAATTAGATAAAAAATAAGTTATTTATTTTATAATAAATAAAGTATAAAATTATCCAAAAATAGTTTGGATATTTTTAGCTCTCTTAAAAGTTGACTTGAATTAGAATTCAAAGTCAAAGTTGGAAAATACTTGATGATCAAGTAATAGGAGAGAGGGACCAAAATCCTAGCCCATAAAGGACTAGGAATTTCGGCACCCCCCTCCCTATAAATAGGGGAGCTCGAGCTCCTTATGGAGCTAATAGACAATTCTTGGTTCATGTGTTGAACACCTTCCTTTCTCCAAGATTAAATTAAACCCTAGGTTAAGCCTAAACACTAACTAGAGAACTAGCATCCTTACTAGTTAGATTGTGATCAAGTTGGTGGACTTTCTCTAGAGACTTCAAGTTAGAAGTTTGAAGATTCGAGCTTTACCAAGGAGAGGGGATCAAGCCGCGAGAAGAGCGTTCTTGGGTGGCTTGAAACGCTTCAAGAAAGAACAAAAGAAAAGTAAGTTTTCTATCTTTACGAATTTGGTTACACGATTGCGAGTCCAAGATCCTTTTTGTTGGGAAAATTTTTAAATTCCGCTGCTTTCTGATTCGTGTTTTCCAACAACATCTACAAAAGATCAGTGCATATTCAAAAATAAGAAAATTTATGAACCGGGACGTGGTTTTTGCATTCTAAAACATTTTAGCCCCGTGATACATATATAGAAAAGTGGTTTAAAGCCGGAGGCCAAAATGAACCATTTTTAATAATTAGAAGTTCACTCCCGTTTCAAGAATTAAGTTCATAATCATAATCACACAACTCAGCGAGTAGGAGTTTCAGACCAACCTAACTCCGTTTATTTTCAAATCATAATCAAAAATCAAACGAAAACAAAGTCACACAAACATACCTCTTCTGCTGGTGATGGAAGGGTTGTACACACCCTAACCATCCGCACTAATATGTCAGGGTCGTGAGTTTCATAACACTCACGCCCAAGGATTCCATCCCCCACTAACCTCCTAGTGGGTTCCGGGGTGATCCTAAGCTTGAAGACCATACTTGGGAGTGACCCGACGACCCAACACCGTCCCGGGGCTCCTTTGTACAAATCTTCGGGGGCCCAGTTCACAGTTCATAGTTCATAAGTTCATAATTTTAAAATTTTAGACTTATCTTTCAAAGTCATACCTCACTAGTTTCAATACACACACACCAACCCTTTTTCAAAACAAATAAACGAAAATATAACTTACGTATACATAAAAATGTTTTTCAAACGTTCCATAACAAACGGGCCAATTCCCACAAAATACATACCAAACACGTATCTAAGTACATATATATATATATATATATATATATATATATATATATATATATATATATATATATATATATATATACATAAGTCGCATGCGGGCTTAAAACACATTTAGGGTTATAGGTCGTATTAACTGAAAGAAAGAAAACCTCACCTTGTCGAACAAACCAAACGGAAGCAAACCAAAGCATACCCTCGAAACGAACCTCTGAAGAAAACAAAGGGCAGAAGACATACTTAGACTTAAAATGAACCAATTAGATGCTCGGCAAATGCACATGGATGCAAATGATGCAATGTACTTCACATAAACTCACACTTAGGCATATCGAAGCGAATAACGAACTATCACACAAATAATTCACGAATTAAACTCATAATACATCAATTAAACTCCTAACTTATCATATAATAGCATACTAAGAGCATCCATAAATTTAAAGTTCCTAAAGAGAGCAAGAGATGTATATGAGTTGAAGTAAAATAGCACTTAGCACATATAAATTCATATCACTTCATATGTCACATATTTTACATCAAACGAACTCATAAATTTCATATAATGAACATAACACATCATATAACATGTTAACATTGTATTCATATCAGAAACGAAGCAAGAAGATATCATACGAATCGAATAAATTAAGCATTCATGCATGCATGCACGTAGGAAGACAATAAACGTATCTCGTCATATATCACGTAAATGAGCACCGAAATCACGTAATAAATTCATAATAAATCACATAAAATAATATACAACAAGTTAGTATCATATATTAGACATAAACGAGCTAAGAAAGCCATGCAAAACACGAACTAATGGAAAACAAACAATCCACGTAGCAGCTCACGAAAGGAAGCTCAAACAAGATCGCGGCCGCGACTAAAATTCAGTTCAAAATAAGTCGAGGCCGCTACCACCACTGTAGGACCCCGGAGCGAAGGGCACCACATCCCCTGCACCATAGCCCAACACGTGCAACGAAATGGGAACTCCGCACACGTATCAAACTACGACGAACGGGAGACAAACAAAATCTCTCCTATGCTAGGCGGTCTAGACCCTAAATCAGAGTGCGCAATCAAAACAAATAACAAATGCGGAAGCACCAGGAATCAAACTACAAACATACATGCTTTCAAATTAGGGATACAATAAAATAATTATACATGCCATGCCCAACCCGGGCCAAATTAAATTCGACAAGTCCTCATAATTCAAATTCGAAAACAAAGTCTTATGAATATTTATACATAGTACCAAAACCGAAAGTAAAGATGCAATATGCAAAGACTCTCCTACAAGACTCGAACAACCCAAAGTAAAAGACCACCGCCTAGCACGAACTCGCCAAACGGGTACCTGCAACTCAAGAGATAAAGGGGAAAAAGAAAACAACAAGGAGGGGTCAGTCCTAAAGAGTGAGGGGGCTAACACATGCACACGTACATATATTCGAAATTAAAGAGTTCGTGAACCGGGACGTGGTTTTTGCATTTTAAAACGTTTTAACCCGTGATAATACATATAAAGAAAAAACTTTAAGGCCGAAGGCTAAAATCAACCAATTTTAGAAGTCAGAAGTCCACTCCCGTTTCACAAACCATAAGCAGAAGCAAAAGCACGCTAACTCGGCGAGTACGAGTTCCCAACCCATCTACTTCATATCATAAGCGAAATACAAAGGCAAAGCAAAATGCAAATTCAATCCAACCTTTTTCGTTTGGGGATGAGAGGTGTGCCCTCTCAACCCCGGCTCTCGGCAAAATATATGAGTCGAGGGATCCTACCCGCTCCTTCGACGGGGTTACCGTCGGCTCAAAAAGACCCGCCTTCCCCTCGACCTCCCGAGGTTGGGCTAAGTCTCCCATTTGTGGAGTAGTGTTGATGAGAGAGCTCGGCGACCCCGCGGTCGACCCGAGATCACATACAACTTCTCCGGGGCCCAATCCAAAGTGCAAAAATGCATATATATATTCACAGACTTATCTTTCAAAGCCCAAAGCTCGCTAATGCAAAACACACACCAACCCTTTTCAAAAACAAACAAACAAGAACGTAGTTTATATATATAAAAACGTTTTCAAAGCTTTCATAGAAAATGGGTCAATTCCAAAATTTGTATCAAACAAGTATCTATATATATATATATAAGTTGCATGCGGACTTAGAAATTCATGTAGGGTTGTAGGTCATATTAGCTAAAAGAAAGAAAACCTCACCTTGTCGACCAAACCAAACGCAACGAACCGAAAGACTTCTAAACTACATAACCTTCTTTTCCTTCTGGTAAGGTTAACACTGGAGCAGACGTTAATCTTTGCTTCAGTTCTTGAAAACTCCGTTCACACTTTTCTGTCCATTCAAATTTTCCTTGTTTCTTGGTTAACTGTGTAAGAGGCGCTGCTACCCTGGAGAAATCTTTTACAAATCTTCGGTAATATCCGGCAAGTCCTAGAAAACTTCTCACTTCTGATGGGTTCTTTGGTGCCTGCCAATTCATTACAGTTTCAACCTTTGAAGGGTCTACTTCTATTCCAGAACCGGATATTATATGTCCAAGGAAGGACACTCTTTCCAACCAAAATTCACACTTGTTGAACTTCGCGTATAACTTATGATCCCTTAAAGCACTTAACACTTTACGAAGGTGTTCAGCATGTTCTTCTGGGGTTCTTGAGAATACCAGAATGTCGTCAATAAAGACCACGAATTGGTCCCAATATGGTCGGAATGTTTGGTGCATTAAATCCATGAATGCAGCCGGGGCATTGGCTAACCCAAAAGGCATTACTACAAATTCGAAGTGGCCGTAGCGAGTATTAAAAGCAGTCTTTGGAATATCCTCCTTTTTAATCCTCAGCTGATAATACCCTTGCCTTAAATCCAACTTGGAGTACACTCGTGATCCTTGAAGAATATTAAAAAGTTCTTCAATATGGGGAAGAGGGTATTTGTTCTTGATTGTCATACGATTGAGTTCTCGATAATCGATACACAATCGCAATGATCTGTCTTTCTTTTTGACAAATAGCACAGGTGCTCCCCATGGAGATGTGCTAGGACGGAGGTATCCTGAAGCTAACAACTCATTAAGTTGTTTTCTCAACTCTTGGAGCTCGGCTGGAGCCATTCGATAAGGTGTTTTAGAGAATGGCTCAGCTCCAGGGACTAAGTCAATTACAAATTCTAGTTCCCTGTCAAGAGGTAATGAATTCAGATGTTCAGGAAAGACATCAGTGAATTCTTTTATTACCTCTACTTCCTCAATTTTTAGCTGATCTTTAGGCCCTATTTAACATATAGGTAATGAATCCAGTAGCTCCATTACTCACTAACTTCTTAGCTTCGGAAGCTATAACCAGTGGTACTGATTCAAATTTTTCTTTCAACCCTGAGCTATCACCTTTCCCTAAGGTGACTTTTCTCTTGAAACAATCCAACTTAGCATGGTACTTACTAAGCCAATCCATTCCCAGAATAATTCCATATTTTGACATCGGTTGTTCTATAAGATCTATCGGGTAGTATTGGGTACCAATCCGTATAGGACAGCGTTTATATCCTCTATCCGTAGTAAAACAAGCTCCCAAAGGAGAACTTATTTCGAGCATATAAGGCAATGATTCAAGTGGAAAATTGAAATACGCACATAATTGACATGCAATAAATGAATGCGTGGTGCCAGGTTCATATAAAGCAATAACTGGCGTGTTTAGAATGTGTACCGTACCATTAACGACCTTGGTTGGATCGGGGTTCTCATCACCCTCTATAGCATAAGCACGTCCTTTAATCACTGGTCTTCCAGGAGTCTTAGCTGGAACCTTTCCCTTATTCCACTATTTTAGTCCCTTTGGGCATTCTGGATACTGATGATCAGGGCTTCCATACCATGTACAGACTCCAGCTTTCTTACGACAATCCTTCTCAGTATGTCCACGCTTCTGACAATATTCACAGACAATCTCTTCTTGAGGTTTTGGGAATGTCTGTTGAGGTCGGGACCATGATTGCATCTGTTTCTTTCTTGGATTTGGCTTTGCTGGTCCAGCAGGTCGTTTGGATCCCTGAGTCGGCTTGTAGAAGGATCCAGGACGGCTATTAGCTATACGAACATCTTTATGTGTAGCCTCTGTTTTCATAGCCGTTTCCACAACCTTAGTATAGATTTCCAACTCGAATGGAGCCAAAGCCCACCTAAGATCCGACTTAAGTCCTTTAATGAATCGCTGAGTTTTTCGACGTTCATCATGGAGGATATGTGGGGCGTATTGAATAAACTTGATAAACTTAGCTTCGTATTCAGCTACCGACATGTTGCCTTGTACTAATTGCATAAATTCTACCTCTCGAGAATCCCTAACTATCTGAGGGATGTATTTGTTTTGAAACACTCTGACAAAGTCTACCCACCTATAATTAACTTGATCTTCTGCCCAAACACGCTTGATATAATTCCACCAACTTAACGCTGCTCCTTCTAACATAAAAACTGCAAACTGGATTCTTTCGGGTTCTTCTGGAGAAGTACCCATGGCTTCGAAAATCTTTTCTATGCTAGCTATCCAATTTTCAGCTTTTACATCACTAGGTTCTCCAAAGAACTTTGGCGGGTTCATTCGTAGAAATTTCTCCAGAGTCTTTTCATTATTCCCCTTTGTTCCATTAGCACAAGTTTGCACTATCTCTTTCAAATCATCTACTAATTCAGAGTTTCCTCCTGCCGAGGATGCTCCTTCTTGAGGGGGAGTGTTGTCTTGGGCAACTCTTCGAGGAGACATGTTGATTTGCAGTTGCTTTATAAAGAATATAATGCGTGATGGTTAAGAATGTGTTGCATATAATCACATAAATACATGTTTCAGATAATATCAAGCAGTAGATATCATATCATACAGATTTAGTAAACTAAAGCACAAAATTAAACAGAACAGCAAGTAAAAGGGTGCAGAAAAGTAAAGCACAAATTTAAACATAATAACAAGTAAAGGTGCAGGAAAATAAAATACTCACTCACGGTCCTGCTGGTATCTTGAAGCAATTCTAACTTATAATGCAATAAATATGAAAGCAGTAAATGTGGGACAAGAATATAACTGCAAAAGTGGGTTATATATATGCATCAAGTTTGAGAGCTATAGCTACAACTACAAAAAGCAAAATGGGGTGGACCTAATCTATGTCAAGTTACACCCTACAAAGCTCTCAACTCACTCATCTCTGTCAGGCTAGCTGTGTCAGCTACTACGTCATAAGGAAGGTCCTCTACTGACTGGTCTGTACAACCTCCCACTAATACTACTCCTATATGTACCAAGCTTCATAAAACCATCTGTCTAATCGTGCTGATCACCATCCACAACCTCGCCCCGGATAGGACTCCAGCCATCCCCCTGCTGCTCCTCCTCTGAACCCTGCTCATCCTCCTCAGAATCCTGCTCAACCTCTGCATCACCTCCGGGCTCCTCCTCCTCAGGCTCAATTGCTGCAACCTACTCCTGAACAACCTATACACCAGTCAGATGATAGGCACCGGCAAGGCGACTCCGAATACAAGAACGGTAGCGCTGATATAAGGTCCGAACGGCATTCCCGAAAAGAGTCATAGAAGCTAGATCCTTCTGTAAAGTCGCCACCTGCGCCACAAGATCGGCGTTCTCCTGCTCCAGCGTAGATGTCTGCTGCTGGGCAAAAATTCCTACTCACAGCATTCTGTAGGGCTAACTCAAGATGCCTAGTAGACTCCAACTGATACTCGCGAGCCATCTGAGCCTCCATATAATACGCATCTCGCTCTGACTCAAGCATATGCACTAAACGGTTCGGATAAGCATGCCCAACTCTACCTGCTCTACCTCCCCAAACTACATGTCTCGCCCTCTGCCAAGTGTAGTAATGCGTAGGGTTCTCACGACGAGATACCGCTATAGTGTGTGGGGCCTCGTACTCCTTAAGCCAGATATGATGTGGGTTCCCGTGTTCCTGATTCTCCATTGCTATATAAAGAAACACTTAGAGTGAATTCTAAAGTTCAAGTACAAAATGAGCATTCTCCCAGTATTTATAGGTTAAGTCTCTTCTTAACCCAACCTGATGCTCTGATACCACCTTAAGTTGTAGCGCCCCCTAACACTACAACTTCCGCACCGTACTACCCTCGAGTGGATGTGAGACCTAGCACTCGAGAAATACTACGGCGAACGGTATAGACGGTACTTAAGTAGAGCGTAGGGTAAAATGCAGCGGAAAATAAAAGAATTTAAAATTTGCAACAAGCAACATGATAACACACAGAATGGTGCATGATATTGTAAGGGGGTAATATGGTAGTATAGTGTACGGAGTTAATGTATAAGAGCAATTTATTAGCAATATATACATGATCAGGATTAAATGCTCTTAATCTAAACCTGATCTAATAAATATGACACCTATAGCTTTAAGATACCTCTAGGTGTCGTTGTCCTCGCTCCCTGAAATCATGTATTTGAAACAGACGAGGAATTAGTCAAACTGACTAAGTGAAGGAAGATTAGATTTAGATATATATGGTTATATATATATAGATATATATAAATATATAAAATGATGGCAATAGTATATAGCAAATATGATACGGTTCATAAGTTTGAAACCGGGATAGGGGTACTTGGAGTTTAGTTTATAATTGATGAACCGTTTGATAAAAGATTTGTACCGCCTGCGAGTAAGGCGTCTCCCTCCAATCTCCTTAAAATATTTGTAAAATAGTACTGGGCTGATCAAGGCACCAGTACTTTAATAAAACTAAATAAGATAATAACTCCGCAACACCGTGGTGTCAGTAGGGGAGCAAACCCAACCGACGATATGTAATATGTGGGAGGAAGCTATCTCTCCCAGGGAGGTTATTCTCCCTTGTAAGTCTCTTGGCGTGGAGTAACTAACCTCCAGCTAAACCACTACCAAGAGTTGGTGGCGGTCTGTGGCACCAACAATACTCTCGGCCCGATACCTTCCGAGTATTGCTCGACACAACTGCACGCCGGGCCCATTTTGATAAATGATAATAATTGACTTGCTTAGTCGGGAATCAGTTCTTAATATTAATAGGACTGAAATATATATATTGTCCGAATAAGATCCTGATTCCGACTTAATGGTATTTTCCTCATAAAGAGGAATATTACATTATATTAATATGTATAAATAGGAAATCAAATAATAGATAGGTAGATTTAGAAATAATTAGGTATAGATATATACATGATTCCAGTTGAAAATGTTTTAACCCTCACCTAGTATCGAAATTCAAACAGATTGGAACAGATCCCACTGTTCAGTGCAATTGTCGCCTGAAAATAATTACTACTGACTTAGAACTAGGTTCTTATTATTCTAATCAAACAATCACATAAGGTTTAGGAAATATAACATATTAGAAAATTCTTATAACATTTAGAAATTATTTTCCCGGAAAAATTTAATTTTAACTGTTTAAGAAAATTTAATTAATTCATTAGGTTTCAAAATTTCTTTAACCAATTAAATATTTATTAATCATGTTGTGACTTTAATTAAAGTATTAGGAATTAAATTTAGAATTTAATTCAAGAATGTAGGTTGATTTTGAAATTATTTTATAATTTTATTAATTTTTGAATTAATTTGGAAAAATCTTTATTTAAAATTCCAAAATCCTATTTTATAATTAATTTTAAATTAATTTCGAATTTATTTATTAAATGTTGACCAAAAAGTCAAAATTACTATTAAAAACATTTACTATTCAATTTCTTATGAATTAAACACTTTATAACACAAAATTAAACACACACACACACACACTATCACACGTGCACATGATTTTGATTCAAGAACATTATGAATGTGTTCTTAAGCTTATGAAGATGTTAATACTAGTTCATGATCACATTCAATAAATTTTTGAATTCATAACATATAATTAAATTCAAATGTACCACTTTAATCATAAATTAAATCCAAATAAATTATTCTAAGCATAAATTTAATCAAATAAGAACATAATTATTTAAATACATACTCATGCTACATCATATCATAATTCATGCAATTAATTGAATAAAATTCCATAATGTAGGCACATTACACATAAAGCTAACAATTATGCATATATATTATAAAAATAAATTCCTAAAGCATAATTTTATTATTCCTAAGCATGCTACTAATATTATTATATTAAAAACATAGCATAAAGCATGAAATAATAAAAGAAAATTGTACCTTAGTGAGAGAGAGAGAGGGTCACGAGAGAGAGAGAGAGAGAGAGAGAGAGAGAGAGTTGGGAGATTTTGGTGTGATTTTTGTGTTATGCCTCCTAAGGTATTTATAGGTATGTCTTGGGGGCTTATGTTGCAATTTTGGGGACTTAATTAGATGAATCATGGTGTGAGTAAGCTAGGTTCATTTATTAGGGGGGTTTAGTTGTATACTTATGTGTATGTTTAAGATATAATTAATTTATTTACTAATCATGACAAAATAAAAATAATTCTAAAATAGGATGAAAATGATAATAAATTCGTAGAAGAATGTCTAGGGTTTAGTTTGAAATGAGAGAAATTTCAGAAGAAAGAGAATCGAAAGAGCTTTCTAATGGTTATAAAGACTTAACGTTTGAACGTCTACATTTAAAGTAGTAGTCGTCGAGAATTTTGAAAAATACGATAAAATTCATAAACGAAGCTAGAATTTGAATTGATTTCCGAGAAAGTGTCCATGATTCTTGAAATAATTCAAGGATCATTTTGACTGTAATATTGGATACCAAATGTTGGACGGTTTGAAAATTAGTTTTTACGGTAGGAATAGTACTTTGGGAAAAAAAAAAGAAAAATTTATAAATCGGGCTAGGATTTGAACTAGAGTTTGGAAAAGATCTTAAAATTCATAAAATAATCCAAGGATCGTAATGGTTATAATATTGCATGGGAAAAACGTTGAAATTCGGAAATTTCTAATTTATGGCAAAACTAGGGTTTTTCGGCCGGTTTTGATTTCTACGGAAGCTACGTTAAGAATTAGGGTTTGAAAATCATACAAAAATTCATAAAATTTTGCAAGGCTTCTATCGAGCCCAATATTGAATAGGTAAAAGTGTTTTGAAAATTCCTACAATTCAAGGTGAATAGTAACTAGGGACCTAAATGGAATTTTCAACAAACAATTTTTAAAATGTATTTCAGAATGATGAAAGCTATGATATGAGTTTGGAAAATGTGGAAATCAGCTTTCTAGGGTTTCTTAAGGTTTAGGTAAAGGTCTAGGGTTCGGTGAATGAATAGTGATATGGTTCTCTCAAGAAGGCACAATTATAAATCGAAACATAGATGCACATAATTCACATAGAATGAAATGTATAATGGACTAAGGCTATAAACGCTTTCCTCTTAACCCTTTACTTACCCGTGCTATCCTGATCTCAAAATCGGGGCTGTTACACACGGAACAAACCTAAGGACAAAATAAACAACAAAAGACAACCTTAAACTCAAAATACACCAATTAGATGCTCGATAAATGCATATGGATGCTAATGATGCATAAAGAATGCAATAAGATATCAATTATGCCATATAAGTTCATATTGAATCATATTAAATCATAACGCATATATTTCACGTTAACAAATCCATAAAATTCATATAATAGGCATAGTACATCATATAACACGTATACAATTCATACATATCATAAAAGGAGCAAATTGATATCACACAAATCAAATAAACAAAACTTTCTTGCATGCATGCACGTACAAAAACATATACAGCACGTTAGGTCATATTTTGCACATAAGAGCATCGAATTTACATCAAATAAATTCATAACTTGAGAATAATGATCATAGAATATCATATTACAACATAATATATGCATTCATGAGTTTAGATTCATAAGAAAGGCGAAAGGTTGCAAGAAAGTCTCATACGTATCATATAAACGTTCACACAATTAAGTCAATTTTACACTTATTAAACAAGGCCATAAAATTAGAATAATTAACGAAATGTATCATATATTAACATATTAACATGTTGGGATCATAATTGGGGTGGGATAAATTAAATAAAAACAAAAACGAAGCACGAAAATCACACACAAACACACCCTAGGGCTGTCACGGGGGTGACAAGGTGCAAGCACAAAACCTTGCACACCCGTTAACGCACCTAGGTGCCAAAATCACACAAGGAACGGGGGTTAACACTCCCAAGAAGAATGGGAGTGACCCCTATTAACAGCAACAGCAACTCAGCCTGGAGGGAGTAACGGGCGTTCCTCAATGCAGGGTTGAAATTTGAATTTCAGCCCCTGTTCTTCTTCTTCCTCTCCATCCATGAAGCAGCAGCAGCAGGGGACATAAGGAGAAGCAAGAGGGGCAGCAAAACAGCAACTAAACATAACAAAAACACCCCACAAAACAACACACAAGCACACGGCAAGTGCAAGGGAACAAATTCAATCACAAATGTAACGCCCCAGTTTTTCATTCGTTTAGCATGACGTTTGTGTTTATCAATTTGCGCGAATTAATTGTTTATAAGTGTTTTATATATTAATGTTAATTATTTCTATTTAAGTTTATTAACCTTAAATTTTAATTTAATTTGTACCCTTGGATTAAAAGTTAAATAAACTTATCTACAGTTAATTAATATTAAACTATGTGAATTCGTTAAATACTTATAACTAAATTTGATTAATATTAAATGTGTATTAAATCCTTTGACATTTATATCTCATTTATATTAATATTAAATTTATATTTTTATTCATGGACTGTTGGTTAGCTTTTTAAATATGAGTTTTAATTTTGTTATTTATTTTGAATTATTATGAAATTATAAATGCATTGCTCATGAGTGTTATAAACGTGCTTCGTTCTTGTATAATTTGATATCGAAATTTCGTGAGAATTTAATATGTTGAAGATATACGTGTTATGAATATGAATATGTGTTCGTTTCATGTTTTTGGGTTCATTTTTATAAGTTTCGAATTTATTTTGTTCTTGGAATCCAAATCGGGGGCTAATGAGCAATTAGCGCACCCTTGGTTCCGTATGTGATATCTTGAGCTAGGAAACTCGGATTCGAGTTTCCTCAACTTCGCTGAACTCGTAACAAAAGTTTGAGTTTAATGAACTTAGCGTCATATTTTTCCAAAGTTATTTGGACCTCCGAAATTCAACCGAAAGTGCTACGTTAGTCAAAACTGCCACAGCTGACTAAAATGGCCATAACTTTCTCAAACCTTGACCAAATTAACCATGGTTGGAGGCTATGGAACCCTAGTTACACCCACTATCACCCCATGTCCTTACCTAACCGAACCAACCCTCACACTTAGAGAAATATCAGCCAAAACACCCTGCTCTCCAGAAAATCACTTAGCCCTTGTGCACCTTGGAGATTCAAGTTCAAATCTCTTCCATCTTCCATCCAATCCACAAGGTAAGCTTAGGGTTGTAATATACATTCAATATATGTCATTTTAAGCTATGCATCCCCATTTTTGAGCATGCTTTCATGGGATTTTGAAGAGATGATGAAATAGTTAGGTTATGATTCCATATTTGATTTCATGATTTAGATTCTGTTTTCTTGAGAAATTGTGCGTGAAATCTAACCACTTCAGTTCCTAGTATGTGTATTTGAACTTGAATTCGATGTATGTTAAGTGTATGAGAATCCACCAATGTTGAACTATATGAAACTTGAAGATATATGCAAGAACATGACTGCCCTCCTTTGGCTTGCTGCTGCGTATGATTTTGGGACTGAAATATGGATCTTTGGTGCTGTTTCCTTTGTAATTTTGGCATGGTTGTTGAGTATACATGTTTCCCTATGTGTTGCCCTGTTTTTCATTCCTTTTCAGCCATATATTTACTGATTTAAAGCTTGTTTGAGCTGTTGTCATTGCTGCGTTGCTGCTGTGCGTTATTGCTTCCTGGAATGCCTGCTTTGTTGCTGTTGTTTTGTTGATGCTTTGTTGTATGTTGCTGTTGTGTGTTAAGGAAGGAAAAACATGGGATTAGGCTTGGTCTTGAGCTGCTGCTTGCATCTGTATTCCCTCTACCCGGCCGGTTAGCGACTGTGCAGTAGCTGCTGCATTCTTTTCTTTCTTCTTTCCTTCTTGATTGTGTTGTGTGTATATACATAATATGTGCTTGTGTCTATATAAGTAATGCATGCATGCATGGTGTGTGTACGTGTATATATGTATATATATAGATATATAGGTGTGTGTTTGTATAGTAATTTATGCATGCATGTATTTAAATTTCTCTAGTTATTAATTACATGCATGAAATGATATATAGGTGTACGTATATATATAATATATATATATTTGGGTTTGCATGCATGTTTGATTTGAAATATTTACATGCATTTTATGCATGATTATATATATTTATTATATATTAAATATTATTTGATTTAATTGAATTATAGAATTAAAATGTTATCCATTTCATGTTCCTTTCTAATTTCCAATTTTAAATTGAATGTAATTGTTTGTCTATTCTATAATTATAAATGTGACTTAATACGTGATATGATCATTATGTAAAATTCTTGAATTGATTGGGTATAAAACGTGAAAGTTATGAACTTAATGAATATGAACGCTTCCTTGAACGAATAAATGACTCGTTTATATGATTTAAATACGTTAATCGTGCACATGAACGTGTTCATTACATAATATCATCTTTTATGCATTCATATCATGTTCTGTAACACCCCTCACGTGAGGCACCACATCCCCCGCACCATGGCTCAACACGAGTAACGAAATGGGAAGTCCGCCCCCGTATCAAACCATAGTGAATGGGAGACAAACAAAATAACCTTCCTAAGCTAGGCGGAACTTAGACCCTGCAACTATAACCAGTCAACGAAACATAATGCATCGGGAAACTAAAATTCCAAACACATGCATTGGCCACAGGCCAGAAATTACACACACGAATCACAAGCAGACTTGGGCTCCTCAGGCCTCTTTTAATTCATAACAAAGCCCAGCAAGGCAGTTCAATAACAAATACATAAAGATTCAAGTTCATAATGTTACATAGTAAAATCATACGCAATTTAAATACATATGCGAGTGCAGAGACGCTTCTAACTTAACTTGACCGACTCAAAGACTCAACCAAAACTCCGCCTAGCCCGAAACTCCAAAGCCAAACCTGCGCACTAAAAGGTTGGGGGAGGGAGAGGGTCAGTCTCTAGAAGATTGAGTGAGCAGGAGCGATATACATAAGTATAGAACATGCACATGCAAGCCATAAATCCCGAGCAAGGTTTTCTTTAAAGTTAGTTCCCAAGAGGGCAAGAGAATAACCAAGCAATGCTCGGACTTTACGACTAATCAAATTAAATTCCTTAAGTTCATAATTCATACATAAACATAAAAGCTCGGCGAGTGAGCGTGCATTATCTCCAACCAAACTCCGACCGTGTACGACAAATATCATTAATACATTAAATAGGTGATCATGCAATATATCATAATACACTCAGATCACATATCATATCATAAGACATATTCGTTTGGGCAATCCGTGTCCCGGCCTTCCCGTATGGTGCATATCAATCATAACATAATTATAAAAGAAGTTCCAACCTTTTTCCTCCGGGTGGTGGACGGGTTAGCAAGACCCGACCACCTCATACATAGGCCAATGGGGTTTCAAGACTCCCCCAAGCGCACTCAGCTCCCATTCCCCGCTAAACCTCCTAGCGAGGGCCGGTATCACCGTAAAACATAGTGGAACTAGCACATGGGATCACCGTTGGCCCATGCCTCCCCGGATAGCCATATGTACTAAGTCCCTGGGCCCGTGAACATATCATACATGCATAATCTCGCCAAAACATTTGATTCATAAGAACATAACATATTTCATAATTCATTTGAAAAGGGTTTACTCGATCAATATTTACTCGATAACTCTACTTTAAAAGTAACATATATACATATACATAAGGTTTTTGGCCAAAGCTTGTCACATAAGGTTGTAGGGTTTAATATGTAACTAGAACGAAAATACCCTCACCTGAAACATGACGATACAAGGATACGAGTTACCGAGTGCCTGAATGGTCAAGATTTCTCCACCCTGGAGATAAACTGTACAAAAGACAACGTAACGTGTTCGTGAGACTCAAGACTCCAAATGAACCATATACGATGCACGGCAATGTATGATCATGATTTGAATGCATAAGAAATGATAGTATGTCATGAGAATGTTCATGTGCACGATTAAAGAATTTAAGGCATATAACCAAGACATTCGTTCATTCATTCGTTCCATTCAAATTCAAAAATTCACAATTCATATCAATTTAATCTAAGAATTCACATAATAATCATAACACGTACTATTCATGTTTACAATTAGAAATTAGACAATTAAAATATTCAAGCAATAATTGGTAATTTAAATACGTGAAATAGATATCAATTAAATTCTAAAATTGAATTAAATCAAATAATACTTAAAATATATAATAAATATATATATATATTTATATATATATATATATACGTACACAACTCACAAAGGTCTCATGCATGCATGAATACCTTCTTAAATACAACTATATACTCATTTATGCATGCAATTCAAATATATTAAACATAGCTATTACATACATATAATATATATGTATATCCATGCACATACATAATGCATGCATGCAATTACACACAAATATACACTAATCACGCACACACCCATGCATGCACGATACACACCCACACAATATATATATATATATATATATATATATATATATATATATACAACAACACACACATGCATGTAACACTCCCATGCATACACAACCTTCTCTGCACATAAACTCACGCACACCACTGCACCTATTGCAGAACAGCAGCAGCAGAAACACTCTACAGGTAAACACACACATCGACAACACAAGGAAGAAACAGAAGCAGCAAAGAAGCAGTAAAGAAACAGCAAAACAAGAAAAGAAAACAGAGAAGCTGCACGCAGCAGTTACCTGCCCAGGTAACCATTCCCGTTCCAAACTCCCCGGCCGGGTAAAGGGTACATAAGGTTTCTGCAACAGGAGTACCCGGTCGGGTACTCTCCAAGAATAAACTCTCCCCTCCCGGGGAGAGTGTTACAGAAGCAGTCCAGCAGCAACAGCAGGCGGCATCGAAACAGGGGAAGGAAATGGGGGGTTCAAACCAAGCCAAAACATTCATATAATTTGCATCCAACTCATGCCAACATTCAAGGAATAAAAAGGCTACAAATGCACAGCAACCAAGCCTGAAATAACCTCATAATACGCAGCAAAAACTAGGAAGAATGACAGTAGCTTCATACGCAGAAAAACAGGGGAAAAAGAGTTCATAACAGGGCAAGAATTTACATGATCAATCAACCATCAATACAGCAGCAATTAAGATAAAAAGGAACAATAATTGACATCAAAACAAATCCCAAAATCTAGCAGTAGTTCAGTACGCGAGGGGGGAAAATTCAGTTTGAAGTTCATTCAATACATATCCATTTAATTAATGATATCTCAACCAACTTTTAACCACCAACTAAAACAAGCATACGCAGTCATAACTGAGAGAAAAGAATCATATATGCAGCACCAAAACAAGTTGTAGCTCAAAGGAAATCAAGAAATCATCAAAACACCCAAAAACCTAACTATTCATTCAAATGCTCCAAACCTCATGAAATCTGACTCAAAATTAGGGATGAAAGGATCAAAATACCCAGAGATGCATGTACAACATAATCCTAACTCACCTTGTTGATTGGATGAAAGTTGATAGAGATTTGAGCTCCAAAATCTCAAGGATTTGCACAGTGACGGGAAAACTGGGATGCTGGAGCTTTGGCTGAATTTTCTGGCTTGTATGAGGATTGGTTCGAGATGGGGCAGTTAAGGGATGGTAGAGGGTTGAACTAGGGTTAAAAGGACACCAACCATAGTTAATTTGGTTAAGGGATGGTAGAGGGTTGAACTAGGGTTAAAAGGACACCAACCATAGTTAATTTGGTTAAGTTTTGAACAAGTTATGGCCATTTTAGTGGAATGTGGTTGTTTTGATGCCGTTTCATTTTTCAGTTGGATTTCGGAGGTTCAAATGATTTTGGAAAAATATGAGGCTAAGTTTATTAAACTCAAATCTTCGATACGAGTTCAACGAAGTTGACGGAACTCGAATCCAAGTTTCCGAGCTCAAGATATCACGTACGGAACCAAGGGTACGCTAATTGCTCGTTAGCCCCCGATTTGGTTCCATAATTCAAATTAAATTCGTTAACACGTCAAATGAGTTCGAAAACATAAACCGAGCATGTAGGCATGTTCATAACACATATATTTATGGCATACTACATTTTCACGACATTTCAATATCATTTCATATATGAACGAAGCACAAATAAACATTCATGCGCATTTTCTTAATAATTCATACATTATAACTTAATACAAAAAATTTAAATTCTATTTTAAATATAATTCAAGTCAACGGATTTGAATAATTTAATACAGATAATTAAGGTTATCATTTAATTAATACTATACACTTGATTAACAATTTAATTAACATTAATCACTAAATTAATAATTTAAAATAATCACTAAAATAACGAAATAACTAAATTGAAATTAAATTGAAATAAAATAAAATAATAACAATTTATATGAAATTGAATATAAAACACGTATAAACACCTAATTAAATAATTTAATTTCACAATTTATAAACAAATACGACAAATTAGTATAAATGAAAAACCGGGGCGTTACAAACTCTCCCCCTTAAAAAGAATCCGTCCTCGGATTCACTGCACGCCTAAAACAACTAATGAGAGATTCCCCGTCTCTCACAAGAAATCAGGAGAGAGCCTTGTCTCTCGAACAGCAATGAGAGAACCCCGTCTCTCACAAGCAATCAGGAGAGAGCCCCGTCTCTCGAGCAGCAATGAGAGAACCCCGTCTCTCGCAAGCAATCAGGAGAGAGCCCCGTCTCTCGAGCAGCAATGAGAGAACCCCGTCTCTCAACCAAAAAAATATAAAGCAAGGAAGTCTCCAATACTCCTAAGCAACACACGCAAAACCATAATTAAAATCGTGCAAGACAACCCAAAGCAAGTAACAGATATCATCCACGTTGATTATCAATTACTCCAAGCAATCTAACTTGATAAGAAATCGGAGCACATAACAACAAATTTAGTTGAATTAAAATTGCATGAATGTATGTATCATGGATGTCATAAGTACCGTTCACCGTAGTTACGAAATTTAGAATTGTGAGTTGTCGTTGTCCAGTGTATGATATGTCCTGAAGATAAACTCAGTGCTCAGCTTGTCTTTAACCTCTTCAGGGTACCCCGGTGAAGCAATTGATGAATCCTTCAAGAATTATACTCTTAGATCCCTTCTGACTTTTATTACTACTCAACTTCTTCGATCCTTCCTCAACCCCTATTATATTCTTTCAGTCGGACTAACTCTTCCAAGTAATCCAATTGACACTCACTTTTGTGTTAGAATATTTGTTCCGATGTCCAGTCCATATCTTCCATCCTTACCCATATCGGTGTTTAACATATCCCCGAGGATAACCACTCTGGACAACCTTGATGATTCAATCCCGACCTTAAGATGTTTATCCTTATGGTCTCTCTAAACAGAAATCCTTTCCCATCTTTCGTTCCTATTAGCTGTTCATTCTTTTTGACCCCCTTAAGTTTATATTCGATAATTGGCCCCATATTTCTTGAATCGAAGACAGAAGGTTCTTGATGATTCTTGAAGTTTGATGTAAATCCTCCAATTATCATCCTTTTCTATTTGGTCCCTTCTTAAGTTTCCTCCTGGATTACCATTGATATAACCAATAACTCAACAATAATGTGTTGGACCCCCTTTGTACTTCATTAAATTAATCTTGATTGATACCATCCCATTATATGATAACTTGATTCGATTTTCTCTTGTTAATTCTGACTTAGGAGTTCACAGAAACTCCCTTATAATTCCATCACCTCCCGATCGGAATTCCATACGTAGAAATGTTCAATGAACCATTTCCCTTATATCTTGTAAAATCTTCATCCGAATTTAGCAACGTAGCTTCTCTCTTAACAACTTAACCATTACAGTCGTCTTATTCATTTCCAATTGCCACCATTAGAACTTCCAGATCCTCTTTAATTTGCATCCCCGTTGTCGCTACTAACATATTTCTTCGAGCACCACTTCCATCCTTTAATTTATCTCTCGGTCATGCTGTCCCCCTTAAGATTTTTTTTTTTCTTTTTTTTTTTTGGCTCTTACCTGTCGAACTCCATTTATCCTTCTTTCATTGAAATTCTTGATGAGCCACTTCTATTAGGGAGGGTTTTAATCACAATGATGACCCAAAGGTTTCGCCTTTCCGTTTCTCTTCTAATCCTCTTGAAGTGCGGGACTCCTTCCTCTATTCGAATTCCCATTCCATCAACCTATCCCTTACTTAAAATTCTTTGTTTCCCAAAGTCATCTTCATTGAATTTGAAAGTGGCTCGGTTAAGTAATACTTGATAGGTGAGGTGAATGAGCTTCCTATCAATTAAACACTAAAATGCATGTCGGTTAAGATGACGATGCACATGGCACACTTGCAACGATGTAAGAGGCACCACATTAAAGCAATGAAATCAAACAGAAATACGCGCACAAACAGAAGTAAAGAAAGTAGATAATTTGATGCGGAGTATGATGCACGTGCTATGAATGCTTTGGAACCTGTCACCAATATAGTAAGCTGTTAACTCGGTAGCTTTTCCTTGTTTCTCAAATTCCGAGGTTACTTTGACTTGCTAATCATGCCTCGTCTTTCCCACGGTCTTCAAGTTTTTCCAAGAATTCTTGTGCATCAACTGGTACCTTCCACCGTTCGGAATTGAAATTTCGCGATCCCTTATTTCTTCTACATCCATTGATTTAGTATCTTAATTTCTCCCCGAGAATAATCCTTCAACCAGTCTTCGCCTTTCTTTATCGTTCCCGTTTGTTGCTCCATATCTTCCGATTCAACTTCACAACACGACAATTCAGCTTGGATTTGGAAAAACGAACGCAAATCCTGTTCTCAATATCGCCACCTTTCCTAAATTTGTATTTACATAATTACTTGCCTCTCTCTACTCCCTTCCGGACTCATTTCCCATCATTAATCGGAATCCAGAGCACCCCAAATCCAACTCTTCCCGGTCTTAACTTCAACAAACTCGATTTCTAATCACTAGGCTTAGTTAGAAATCCTTCTTTGTCGACCCTTGGTTCATAACTCCTACCGAACCCATTTTATCTTGACTTCTCTTAATTATTGATACCTCTTTAATGATCCGAATCTGGGACCAAAACACCTTCAAGGTGTGTTCACTTCATTCCTTAGGTTGAAAGATCCCGTTGAATCCAAGTAAAGGTACCTTAGGTATTAGAGCCGTGTATGTCGATCCTCTAAGTCATAGCCACCTCACGATCAATCCTTATTTCACCAAGTGTCCTTCTACCACCGCATCTCTAAATTCGAATCTCCTATTCCGAATCCTAACCCTTGAACTCTAGCTCCATCTAGAAAGCCTCACATCTCGAATTCTCTACATTCTTCCCGGGTGTATCCTTTCTATCTTCCATGGCTCGGAAAAAGCTTGTAATCGATCATCTTTGTCGTAGAACCTGGCCGTCGTTTGATATTATCTTCATAACCTATAAATCATAACTTACTTCGAGAGTATATGCATGCGATTAGTGCATGCTCATGACACATATTCAACACTAAAGGCAAGGATCCATATATTAATGCAGCTGATAGTCCAACAAAATTCAAAAGAAAAACCAAATTTCATGTTCAAGATCGATGCAATGCACACATTGTCATATAGTTCCTAAGCCGTACGACCTAGAATGACTCAAACACGACTCGAGAACACCGGTTTTGCAACCGGGCTCTGATACCACTTAAGGATGTAGCACCCCGCACGTTAGGCACCACATCCCCCGCACCATGGCTCAACACGAGTAACGAAATAGGAAGTCAGCCCCCGTATCAAACCATAGTGAACGGGAGACAAACAAAATAACCTTCCTAAGCTAGGCGGAACTTAGACCCTGCAACTATAACCAGTCAACGAAACATAATGCATCGGGAAACTAAAATTCCAAACACATGCATTGGTCACAGGCCTGCAGAAATTACACACACGAATCACAAGCAGACTTGGGCTCCCCAGGCCTCTTTTAATTCATAATAAAGCCCAGCAAGGCAGTTCAATAACAAATACATAAAGATTTAAGTTCATAATGTTACATGGTCGAATCATACGTAATTTAAATACATATGCGGCGAGTGCAGAGACGCTTCTAACTTAACTTGACCGACTCAAAGACTCAACCAAAACTCCGCCTAGCCCGAAACTCCAAAGCCAAACCTACGCACTAAAAGGTTGGGGGAGGGAGAGGGTCAGTCTCTAGAAGATTGAGTGAGCAGGAGCGATATACATAAGTATAGAACATGCACATGTAAGCCATAAATCCCGAGCAAGGTTTTCTTTAAAGTTAGTTCCCAAGAGGGTAAGAGAATAACCAAGCAATGCTTGGACTTTACGACTAATCAAATTAAATTCCTTAAGTTCATAATTCATACATAAACATAAAGGCTCGGCGAGTGAGCGTGCATTATCTCCAACCAAACTCCGACCGTGTATGACAAATATCATTAATACATTAAATAGGTGACCATGCAATATATCATAATACACTCAGATCACATATCATATCATAAGACATATTCGTTTGGGCAATCCGTGTCCCGGCCTTCCCGCACAGTGCATATCAATCATAACATAATCATAAAAGAAGTTCCAACCTTCTTCCTCCGGGTGGTGGACGGGTTAGCAAGACCCTACCACCTCATACATAGGCCAATGGGGTTTCATGACTCCCCCAAGGGCACTCAGCTCCCATTCCCCACTAAACCTCTTAGCGAGGGCCGGTATCACCGTAAAACATAGTGGAACTAGCACATGGGAACACCGTCGGCCCATGCCTCCCCGGATAGCCACATGTACTAAGTCCCTGGGCCCGTGAACATATCATACATGCATAATCTCGCCAAAACATTTGATTCATAAGAACATAACATATTTCATAATTCATTTGAAAAGGGTTTACTCGATCAATATTTACTCAATAACTCTACTTTAAAAGTAACATATAAACATATACATAAGGTTTTTGGCCAAAGCTTGTCACATAAGGTTGTAGGGTTTAATATGTAACTAGAAAGAAAATACCCTCACCTGAAACATGACGATACAAGGATACGAGTTATCGAGTGCCTGAATGGTCAAGATTTCTCCACCCTGGAGATAAACTGTACAAAAGACAACGTAACGTGTTCGTGAGACTCAAGACTCCAAATGAACCATATACGACGTACGGCAATGTATGATCATTATTTGAATGCATAAGAAATGATAGTATGTCATGAGAATGTTCATGTGCACGATTAAAGAATTTAAGGCATATAACCAAGACATTCGTTCATTCATTCGTTCCATTCAAATTCAAAAATTCACAATTCATATCAATTTAATCTAAGAATTCACATAATAATCATAACACGTACTATTCATGTTTACAATTAGAAATTAGACAATTAAAATATTCAAGCAATAATTGGTAATTTAAATACGTGAAATAGATATCAATTAAATTCTAAAATTGAATTAAATCAAATAATACTTAAAATATATAATAAATATATATATATATATATATATATATATATATATATATATATATATTTATACGTACACAACTCACAAAGGTCTCATGCATGCATAAATACCTTTTTAAATACAACTATATACTCATATATGCATGCAATTCAAATATATTAAACATAGCTATTACATATATAATATATATATATATATATCCATGCACATACATAATGCATGCATGCAATTACACACAAATATACACTAATCACGCACACACCCATGCATGCACGATACACACCCACACAAAATATATATATATATATATATGTATATATATATATATATATACAACTACACCCACATGCATGTAACACTCCCATGCATGCACAACCTTCTCTGCACATAAACTCACGCACACCCCTGCACCTATTGCAGAACAGCAGCAGCAGAAACACTCTACAGATAAACACACACATCGCCAACACAAGGAAGAAACAGAAGCAGCAAAGAAGCAGTAAAGAAACAGCAAAACAAGAAAAGAAAACAGAGAAGCTGCACGCAGCAGTTACCCGCCCGGGTAACCATTCCCGTTCCAAACTCCCCGGCCGGGTAGAGGGTACAGAAGGTTTCTGCAATAGGAGTACCCAGCCGGGTACTCTCCAAGAACAAACTCTCCCCGCCCGGGGAGAGTGTTACAGAAGCAGTCCAGCAGCAACAGTAGGCGACAACGAAACAGGGGAAGGAAATGGGGGGTTCAAACCAAGCCAAAACATTCATATAATTTGCATCCAACCCATGCCAACATTCAAGGAATAAAAAGGCTACAAATGCACAGCAACCAAGCCTGAAATAACCTCATAATACGCAGAAAAACTAGGAAGAATGACAGCAGCTTCATACGCAGAAAAACAGGGGAAAAAGAGTTCATAACAGGGCAAGAATTTAAATGATCAATCAACCATCAATACAGCAGCAATTAAGATAAAAAGGAACAATAATTGACATCAAAACAAATCCCAAAAGCTAGCAGCAGTACGCGAGGGGGGAAAAATTCAGTTTGAAGTTCATTCAATACATATCCATTTAATTAATGATATCTCAACCAACTTTTAACCACCAACTAAACCAAGCATACGCAGTCATAAATGAGAGAAAAGAATCATATATGCAGCACCAAAACAAGTTGTAGCTCAAAGGAAATCAAGAAATCATCAAAACACCCAAAAACCTAACTATTCATTCAAATGCTCCAAACCTCATGAAATCTGACTCAAAATTAGGGATGAAAGGATCAAAATACCCATAGATGAATGTACAACATAATCCTAACTCACCTTGTTGATTGGATGAAAGTTGATAGAGATTTGAGCTCCAAAATCTCAAGGATTTGCACAGTGACGGGAAAACTGGGATGCTGGAGCTTTGGCTGAATTTTCTGGCTTGTATGAGGATTGGTTCGAGATGGGGCAGTTAAGGGATGGTAGAGGGTTGAACTAGGGTTAAAAGGACACCAACCATAGTTAATTTGGTTAAGTTTTGAACAAGTTATGGCCATTTTAGTGGAATGTGGTTGTTTTGATGTCGTTTCGTTTTTCAGTTGGATTTCGGAGATTCAAATGATTTCGGAAAAATATGAGGCTAAGTTTATTAAACTATAATTTTTGATACGAGTTCAACGAAGTTGACGGAACTCGAATCCGAGTTCCCGAGCTCAAGATATCACGTACGGAACCAAGGGTGCGCTAATTGCTCGTTAGCCCCCGATTTGGTTCCATAATTCAAATTAAATTCGTTAACACGTCAAATGAGTTCGAAAATATATACTGAGCATATAGGCATGTTCATAACACATATATTTATGACATACTACATTTCCACGACATTTCGATATCATTTCATGTATGAACGAAGCACAAATAAACTTTCATGCGCATTTTCTTAATAATTCATACATTATAACTTAATACAAAAAATTTAAATTCTATTTTAAATATAATTCAAGTCAACGGATTTGAATAATTTAATACAGATAATTAAGGTTATCATTTAATTAATACTATACACTTGATTAACAATTTAATTAACATTAATCACTAAATTAATAATTTAAAATAATCACTAAAATAACGAAATAACTAAATTGATATTAAATTGAAATAAAATAAAATAATAACAATTTATATGAAATTGAATATAAAACACGTATAAACACCTAATTAAATAATTTAATTGCACAATTTATAAACAAATACGACAAATTAGTATAAATGAAAAACTGGGGCGTTACATGTTCATTGCATGTCGTGCGTCATATATGGTTCATTTGGGGTCTTGAGTCTCACGAACACGTTACATTGTCTTTTGCACAGTTTTCTCCAGGGCGGAGATGTCGGGTTCATAGGACACTTTCGAGTCTCCTTTTCTTCTTGGTATTGTTCGGTAAGAGGCGTACAGGTGGGTTTCTCTACTCTTTAGAAAAATGACCCTATATACCTTCAATGTGTAAAGTTTTCGGCCAAAATTTAGTATATATATATACAGTCATTTTAAGAGTAAATGTTTGCAAAGTAAAGCCCTTCTTTTATGAACCTACCAAATGTTTTAGCTAGAAAGAATGAATGAATGCACAGAATGGGACCCAGGGACTTGGTGTGAGTGGTGACCCGAGAAGGCATGGGCTGACGGTGAACCCTCACACTAGTTCCACCAATGAACGGCGTAACCGGACCTCATTAGGAGTTAGCGAGGAATGGACGTTGAGTGCCACTAGGGGAGTCATGAAACCCTTTTGGTCAATGAATGGGTGGTAGGGCCTTGCAAACCCGCCACCAACCGGAGGAAGAAGGTGTAAATGATAATGAATGCGCACGAAAGAATGTAATGCATGAAAAGAAAGAAAGAATGAATGTTTAATGAACTACACAAGGTGTTGGTTGGAGATAATGCACGCCTACTCGCCGGGCCACGAAAGACTTAAAGAATGAAAAATGAACATTATAATCCCTTTTGACGACTTCTTTATTTTACCCACTTCGGAAATGCTCTAAAAATTTCATTTGGGATTATAACCTGCATGTGAATGTTTAAATATTGTCATATATGCTACTTATGCCTCATTTTATACCCACCAGTCTCTTGAAGACTGAACCCGGTTTGTTTTCAGTTTCTTTGCAGGTTTGGAGTGCTAGGCGGGGAGTCGAGTTTGTCAAGTGTATTGGTTTAGTTTGGGTCACTTCATATGCATTTTGTAATTTGATTGAATTTTCAAGAATGGATAAATGTATGACTATGATTATGATCATACAATTAGGTTTATGTACGAATTTTCGGGAATAGGTCTTTATGCTAGTTGAACCCGTTATGTGGCTCGAATTGGTACTGATTAGTTTGCTATGCTTCCACATTTGTCATTTATCTTTGTTCTTTATGATTTAGTTGCATTGGTCTAGTTCCCGCCTAGCCTTATGAGTGTGTGAGTCCCCGTTCGCTGTGAGCTAGGTTTATGCATGAACTTTCCATTTCATGTGTGGATCAGGCTCATAGTGCGGGGGACGTGGTGCATTCCAGTTGGGGTCCTACAACAAAGCTTAAAGAATCTTCAAGTTCTTCAAAGTTCTTACAATAGAGGATCCAAATACTCAACATGTAATTCAAATTCAAGTTTATGAATGCATAAAGAAAGTTAAAGTGATCATATTCCATGCATCAATCCTCAATAAAACTAAAATCATAGTCATGAATTCAAGAAATGGAATTAAACCTAACTATTCACATATCTCTTCATACCATGCTCAAAAATGGATGAAACCTTTCAAACCCATAGTTAAAAAGATCAAAAAGAGATGGAGATAACAAATATTAACTTAACTCTTAAATTAGAAGAGATTTGGTCAAGGTTTGAGCTCAAATCTTGGAAAGATGAATAGTTCCTCTTGTTTTCCTTCCTTCTTCTCTTATGTCTGAGTTAGGGGGCTGAATTTCTACTTTTTCTTGGGGTGATCTCGAAGTGAGGCTGAGGGAGAGAGATAGAGGTGTGAGTTGGTGAAATGTGGGACCAAGAATCACTTAATTTGGTCAAGGGATGAGAAAGATATGGCCATTTTGGTGAAGGGTCGCAAATCTATCACACGGGGCGCGTTTCGGGCAAAATACAGGGGATTAAATGGGTTTGTAAAAATATAAGGCCAAGTTCTATAGCTTCCATTCTTCGTTACAAGTCCAACGGCTCTTCCGAAATTTGAATCTGAATTCCCGATCTTGAGTTACGCCTTCCGGAACCCAAGGTACGCTAAAATGAGTTAGGCCATCGAGTCCCTAACAAATAGAACGGTTCGAAAACCGTAACAAATGAACTTAAAAACAAATAACGAAAATTCCAACAAGTTTATAACACATATATATCATGCATATCGCCTAATCACAAAAGTTCGAATTGAAAACGGGTTCAAACGAATTAAAAACGAGGCAAGTAGAGCATAAACATTCAAAAATAGCATATAGGGTTCAAATATAAATTCAAATATTAAATTAAATAATTTAAGTATTTCACATAAAGAATAAAATAAATAAGTAAGTCGCGTAAAATACGCATTTAGCTCACTCGTGAAGGCGTACTTGTACGGCCGGACGAGCGGGATGTTACAACCACCACCACCAATTTCTCAAGCGGCTTCAGGTCGAAGGTAGGCCAAAAATGGGTCGCGGCCGCGACCAAGAATGGCCTGATTTTTGTCGTGGCGAACAGTCGCGAAAATGAACAGCAGCAGGCCCTGTTTTCTTCTTCAATCAAAGCAGCAGCAGCACGGCAACAAAGGCAACAAAAACACAACAAAAGTATATAAAAACTTGCATAAAACCAACACACTAACAACAACAGCTTCACGCAGCAGCAAAGAGATCAAATTCAGTCCCAAAAACTTCAAAATTCATTTTCATTAATGGTGGATCAAGATGCAACGAATTTCCATGAATTTCATGCTTAGAAATGAAACATATAGGCTATCTAGATCACATATACAGCTTCATATCAAGAAATGCATCAAGATTTCACAAGAATTCATCCAAATTTCACAAAAACCTTACTATTCATGTTCTTCAACCTAACATGCTCAAAACCTAATGAAAATTTGCAAACCATGGCTTAAAAGAAAGAAAAGAAGATGGAGGACAAGAATTTATTCATACCTTTCGAATCGGAGAAGAAACGACAAAGAAACGAGCTTAAAATCAAAGATGGTGAATAGTGGCGGGTCACCCTTCTCTCTCTTCACTTCAGCTGCTTCCCTCTCTTCCCTCTTGCTGATTTTAGAAATGAGGGAGAAATGGGTGTATAGGGGCTTGAGTTAGGGTTAATTAGGCTCAAGAATCGGGTCATTTGGTCAAGAAACGAAAAAGTTATGGCCAAAACCATAACAGGTGGCAAATCTGCGTAAGGGTCAAGTTTTAGGCAACATTCGGAGGCTCAAACGGGTTTAGAAAAATATAAAACTAGGTTTTAAAGCTTTCAACTTCTGTTATGAGTCCAGCGCCTCTTCCGGAATTCAAATCCGAATTCCCGAGCCCAAGATATGCCTTTCGGAACCCAAGGTGTGCTAAAACGAGTTAGGCCCTCGAGTCCCTAACAAATAAAATATGGTTCGTTACCATATCAAACAAGTCCGAAAATGTAAAACAAACATTCTAACAAATTCATAATACACGTATTTCATGCATATCAAATTTTCACAAAAATTGGAATTAAATTCGAATGCAAACGCTTCAAATTCAATGGCAAACGTGCATATACGTTTAAAATTCATAAATAATACTTAACAATTAATTCATATAAATTAATAAACACAAATAACACTCTCATTAAAACGTACCTGTATGGCCGGACGAGCGGGGTGTTACAATTGTGGTAATACTTAGGAGTGTCACATACAACTGCATGATGACCCTCTTATCGTTGGACTAGTTAGTAGCTAAATATGATCAGGACATAAACTTTTACAATGATCATTGGACGCTATTTAAGACAATTACTTCATCGACTTGTTAGTCCGTGCCTCACGCCGGGGACGAAATATGAATAATGGAGCCGACCGTGGAATTCTCCGGCAAGCAAGATCCATTATGAATCGATGCTTCCGAACAAACTTGGGGCCTAAGAGAATTACGTATTTGATTCGACACTTTTTCGTTTATGTTATCCATTATTGGTGTTAGCCATAGGTCGGATATTGGAGCACTTGTCGTTCCCGCCAGCACGTGGGAGCGAATCCATGCACAGGTATTCAAATTGTAAATAAGTTTACAACCCGTTTCACTTATTCGCAGTTTATTAATGAAAGCACCCTCGGAACTTGCAGGGGCCTCATTGTTATTTCGTATATTATCATCGCGGTGACCCAAGTTGGGGCGCTTTATTAACAGTTTTTCTAGGTGGTTTGCCGTATTTAGGCTTAGAATAACCTTGCTTATACGGCGATAACAAATTCCTTCTTTTTACAAGGTAAGGTGTTATGTCTTGCCACCTTCATACAGTACATGTTCAGCTTTATTTTTTGTGATATGAGCATAGACGACACCAATGTTGGTACCATAGCTTGGCACTTTTGTGTTATTCAAGATATCTCCCACCAATACGCTGATATTTAAAGCGCAAAAGTAAAAGGTGCCCTACTTTATGGTGCAGAGTTTCAAGCCGCATGCATGCCCCTCCAATGGCCTAAGTCCCCAAAACAACACTGTTTTTATTGTAGTTAGTGGAATGTAGTGTTGTATAGTCAAAGGTTGGTGCAAAGACCAATTTCCCTAATGCAACCTATTATAAATTGGATCACAACGTCCAAATGCATCACACATTTTCTTCCCATTACAAACCATATCTAATATCTAGTTTAGACAACCTTCATGGCCCGTAACAGACGCAACCCAGTGCCTTCCAGTTTGGCTCACGGACGTTGATCCAAATTGTGCCTGCACCAAACGTCTCCTGATTCTGGAATTGTATGAGTTTGTTGGCCAAAATTTCATCAGTGAACCTCAGGTGATGATGATTGGTTCTGAGGTCATCACTGTAGGGCTGCAACAACGGTTGGACATTGCCATTTCGAGCGCTGATGTCCAGCGACACATTATGAGGCTTAGGGAAGTATGCATGGAGTTTAGGTTGTTCACTTACCGAGTAGGGATTACGTACCACGGGGCCACCAACATCATCCGGGCTGATGCCGAATATTATCGGCAATTTGGTGACCGGGTATAGTAATGGATTTAAAGTTTGATTAAATATAACAACCTGTTGTTCATGCTTTTAATGTATAAAGCATTTTCAGTCATCATGTTAATAGTAAAGTATCATTCGTTATCCGTAGGAGCCCGCTATGGATCGTCATTTTCGGTCAATTGCCTTTCCGTACTACTATAAAATTCATTTTGTATTCCGCTCTTCTCAAGTTGCACTTCTACCAGGCGAGCCGACGGCTAACGTCGTGGACCCGGAAGTCTTCTCCGACAATGAATCCTAGGAGCAGCAGCAAGAAGCAATTTCGATGATTTGTTTTTTAGTTTGTTTATTCCACCAGTTTGTGGTGTTTACCATTTCATATTCTCGTAGTGTGGTGTGTTATTTCAAGTTCTTCATGTAGTAATGCAGTCTGTAATGCGTATGTGGAATTTTAAATTCTTCGAATCCGAGGTAATTGTTGGTCATGAGAACTTACTCGGGATATTAATTAGTACTTCTTTTTATTTGCCCTGTCAAATGACATTAAAATCGCACTTGTAATGTTTAATCACATATCTTATTTTCAGCACATGGTACGAAATAAGGGAGCATTGTTGAACCTCTCTGTCCCAACATGTTGGCCAATTCAACATAAAACCAAACCCGTAAGGCTCTATCTTGGAAAGCTGGAATGCCAAAGGCTCTATCTTCGGTCGGATTGAAGTCTGCTTTCCAGACTTAAGTTGAATGATCAAGTTGTGAATTCGAATTAGGAGGCATGGAGCAACAAATAGAAACGTTAAAGAAAGGCAAAGAGTTGTTGAAGGGAAACTATATGCTCAAGCGTAAGCAACTAATTCATTCAATTATTGAATTCATAAAGAATACTTAAGAGAACCTTGAGTAGAGAGACGATTAAGAATGAGATTTGGAACATCATTTACGATCAATCTTTAAAGGAAGTTAAGATACCAATTCTATAGGCGTAGAAGAAGTGGGTTCGAGGGATTCAATTTCGTATAGTGGGAACACATAAGTGGATACAAGGAAACTTTGAAGATTTAGGGAATATGGGTTCAAGAGATCATGATCTTGGACTATGGAGATTTGAGGACTATGGGAAGCATCATCAACGATCGAATAATGTTCAACCTTATGACTTATGCTCACAACATCGAGATCAAAAGACAAGATGTCGTGCCAAGGATACCGCTATGGTGACAGGTTCAATGCATTCATAGCATGTGCATCATACTTTGCATCACTTATTTATTTTTCTTTATTTATGTTCGTGCGCGTATGTTTATTTGATTTTGTTGTGCTAACGTGCTGCATATTTAGTTGTTGCAAAGTGTGCCACGTTCATTGTCATTTTAACCCGACATGCATTTTAGTGTTTATTTGATAAGGAGTTCTTTCATCGCATTTCTCAAGTATCTCTTTATACGGGCCACATTTGAGTTAAGAGGAAAAGAATTAATGGGATGGAGCGTTATAAGGATAGGTTGGTGCAAAAGAAGTTTCAGAAGGAAAAATACAACTGGAGTTGGCTTTGGAGTGCCCGGATCGAACAAGAATGAAGAAAAGGGGTTTGAATATTAACAGTGATAGAGGAGAAGTAGAAAAGCTAAGACTATGGGTTGCTATGTCATTTAAAGCCCTCCCAATAAAACTTCCATCAGGAATTCCGAGGAAAGAAGGTCCGATGGAGTTCGATGTACAACGATAAAAATTTTAAGGGGGTGAGCATGACCAGGAGACGAATTCAAAACTTGAGGTCGGAACCGAAGGACTAAAAAAATAACATAACTGTAATTAAGGAAAATTTGGGGATTTTTATGTTGGCGAGCGGAGATGAATAAGATAACTTTATGGGATGATCAGTAAAATGAGAGCTAGATCACTGGATTTGGGCTGAAGATTTTCGCGAGGAATATGGAAGATAGATCGTTGATTTGTTCTGTGTATGTAAGTCGAGTTGAAGACAAAAGAGTTATGAAGGAGCTTGGGGAAAATTTCTAAATTGAATTGTCAAGAGGAAACTGATTCAAATTATCATGGAAAAGTATATTGTCAATGAAGCTTGATTCCATGAGTTGTAAGGAAATTTAAGAAGCAATAAATCAGCAAGGACGAACCTTGGAAAGGCTAAATCAGAGTTCAAAGATCACCAAGAATGTCTTATCTTCGATTAAGGAATGTTAGGGGCCGAATATCAAATTCCACCATAGAAATTTAAAGAGAGTAAAAAGGAGAAATTGAACGGAAGATAGTAGGAGATTGTGTGATATATATATTCAGGTCGGGAAAGAACTGTTAGGGGCGCTAAGGGTAGTTACCTTTGATGGTTTGTTAGATTTCATAAGGACAAAGGAAAATAACATTGGATTTAATTTCGGGATAGGTGATCTAACAGTAGACGGGGAATCAAAGCTCGGGTATTAAGAGTTGGTTTGATTGAATGAAGATTAGGGTAAATGATTAAAGATCGAAGAGGATTTATCATAGCTTCACCGGGTTACATTGAAGAAATTAAAGACAAGGTAAATGCTGAGCTCACTTTCGGGGCAGATCATACAGGGGATAACAAACTCATAGCCCTAAACTATGCAACGACGGTGAACGATACTTGTAGCATCCATGATACATGCATTCATACAAAATTTAATTCAAATAATTTCTATGTTATGTGCTTTGATTTCTTACCATGTCCAATTTGCTTGGAGTATTTGATAGTTAACGTGAACGACATTTGTTACTTGCTTCGAGTGCCTTATCTGATTCTAATTATGATCTTGCGTGAGTTGCTTGGGAGTATTGGAAACTTCCTTGCTTTATTTTTTGTTTGTTTGTTGTTTGTTTATTTTTGTTTAAGAGACGGGGTGCTCTCGTTGTGTGTAAGAGACGGGGATTCTCTTATTTTTGTTTGAGAGACGGGGTTCTCTCATTGTTGCTCGAGAGACGGTGCTCTCTCATTGTTGTTTGTGAGAGACGGGGCTCTCTCCGTGTTGCTTGTGAGAGACGGGGAATCTCTCATTGTTTATTCGATCGATTTAGTGAATCCGATGACGGATTCTTTTTAAGGGGGTGAGATTGTAACGCCCCAACTTTTCAGTATTTTAAAATGACTTATATGTTTACTAATTTGCGCAAATTAATTGGTTTTTAGTGTTTTCTATAATTAAATTTCATTGTTTAATTGTTAAATAAGTGATTAATTGAAATATATGCAATATTTGAATTTGAATTTATGTGAATAACTTGTGTGCTCCGTAATTGCGCGTTTACATTATTTACTTTCTTAATTAATCATTTTTTTCCTAATTACTAATTGTAATTTTCGATAATTTCCCATTATATGCATTTCGTATATATTTAAATAAATATTTTAATTGGATTCTTAATTTTATTTGAATTTGGAAATATTATGAATTTTATTGTTACATTGCGTATGAGTGACTTCTACGTGCTTCGTTTCTATTTAAATTGATACCGAAATTTCGTGCAAATTTAATATGTTGGACTTATATGTGTCTTGTATGGGAATATATGTTCGTTTCATGATTTCGGATTTAATTGATTGTGTAGCACCCGAGCGCAAGGTACCACATCCCCCGCACCGAGACCCGACCCGAATATGAAATGGGCAATCCATACCCGAGCCAGATCACAGCGAACGGGGACATACACACTCGCTAAGCTAGGCGGGAGCTAACTTTCTCACTAAAAAACCAATAAAATAGAAATATCACGAATGCGGAAGCAATGTACATACATATATAACAAGATAAGCAAAGAGCAACGGGTTCAACTAGCATAGATACCTAATCCCGAAATTCAATAAAATCATAAACATCAATTCCAGATTCTTTCTATTCCTGTAAGCTTACCCTGAATTCACGATAATAGTAATGATCAATACAAGTCATACATTCTCCATAGCTTAAACAAATCATGATTCAATATGCACATGGACCGACTCTGACCTAACCGAACAACAGAATAAACAAGACTTCCCTCCTAGCACTCCAACCTGCAAAAACACTGAAAACAATCCGGGTTTAGTCTATACGAGACTGGTGGGTATAAAATGAGGTATAAATAGTATATACAACAATATTTAACATTCACATGCAAGTTATAATCCCAATTGAGGTTTTTAGAGCATTTTCCCAAGTGGGTAAAATAAAGAAGTCAACAAAAGAGATTATAACATTCATTATTCATTAGGTCGTTTGTGGCCCGGCGAGTGGGCGTGCATTATCTCCAACCACCTCCTCGTGTAATTCATTAAACATTCATTCTTTCTTCTTTCATTCATGCATTACATTCTTTTGTGCACATTCATGAACATTTACACCTTCTTCCTCCGGGTGATGGCCGGGTGATCGGCCCGAACCATCCATTCATTGACCAAAAGGGGAACATGACTCCCCAGATGGCACTCAGCGTCCATTCCTCGCTAACTCCTAACGAGGTCCGGTTACGCCGTTCATTGGTGGAACTAGTGTGAGGGTTCACCGTCAGCCCATGCCTCCTCGGGTCACCACTCACACCAAGTCCCTGGGCCCCATTCTGTGCATAACATTCTTTTCTTTCTCGCCAAAACATTTGGTAGGTTCATGAAAGAGAAAGGCTTTACGTTGAAATCATTTACTCTTGAAAACGACTCTATATACTTATAATAGTTTTAGCCGAAATCTTTACACGTTGGGAGTAAATAGGGTCATTTATCTAAATAGTAGAGAAACCCACCTGAGCGCCTCTTACCGAACAATACCAAGAAGAAAAGAAGACCCGAAGAATCCTAAGAACCAGGCATCTCCGCCCTGGAGAACTGTACAAGGATAACAATGCATTCGTGAGACTCAAGACACCAAATGAACCATATATGACGCACGACAATACAATGAACATGATATGAATACATAAAAGATGATATTAAGTCATGAAAACGTTCATGTGCACCATTAATACATTTAAGGCATATAAACAAGCCATTCATTCCTTCAAGGAAGCGTTCATATTCATTCAAGTTCAATCCTTACACATTTCATATAACGATCATATCACTTACTATATCCCAATTACAATTAAAGAATAGACAAATAAATACATTCAAATCAAGATTGAAAATTAGATAAGAACATGAAATAGGTAACAATTAAATTTCCAAATTTCAATTAAATCAAGCTATACTTAATATAATATATATATATATATATATATATATATATATATATATATATATATATATATATATATATATATATAACATGCATAGAACAATAAATCACATGCATGCATGAAATATAAACTAAACATAACAAATTCATTTATATATATACGTACTCATGCATAAATTAAATATACATACATATATATATATATATATATATATATTTAATGTTTAATACTTGTATACATGCACTACATGCATATATTAAATATACACACACACACATGCAGCATAATTGAACAATAAACCATGCATTAAATCACCAAGTACAAGGACAACAGCCATGCACATACAACACAAAGCAAAAACTATCAAAATCTAAGCGGCAGCCGAAGACAGCCCCAATTGGGGTCGCGGTCGCGACCCTAAATCAGTTCAAATGTGGTCGCGGGCGCGACCACCAATTTCTCCAATTTTCCCAGCAGCCTCAGGTCGAGAGTGGCCCCAAATCTGGTCGCGGCCACGACCAGAAACAAGCTTGTTTCGGTCGCGGGCGCGACCTCAACACAGCAGGTCGCGGGAAGCTTTCTTTCCCCTGTTTCGTCTTCTCCAAAGTTTCAACACAGCAGCAGCAACCCAGGCCACAACGAAGCAACAAAGTAGCATGAAAGGGCAAAGAAAAATGCAGCAAATTACTCCATAAACACATCACAACACTCATGCAATAGCAACAACCAGACGCACGCAGCAGCAGACAGTAATTCAGTTCCACAGCTCCAAAATTCAAATTGTAAACATGGAGGATCTGTATACTCAACCCAAAACTCAAATTCAAGTCCAAGAACAATTAAAGGGAGCTAGAGTGGGCATATATCAAGCATTAATCCTCAAGGAATTCGGAAATGAAGTCATGACTTCAAGAAATGGGAATCAACCTAACTAATCATTCATCTACTCCAAACATCATGAAAACATGCTCAAATTTGGGGATGAATAGCTTAAAATGACACATATTGAATGTATATCACAATCCTAAGCTTACCTTGTGGATTGGATGGAAGATGGAAGAGATTTGAGCTTGAATCTCCAAGGTTGGCATGAGTTACGGGAATGACTGGAAGCAGAGGATTTTGGCTGAGTTTTCACCAAGTGATGAGGGTTATCTCGGGTTGGGGTTAATTAAGGCTGATAGAGGATTGAGTTAGGGTTCCAAGGAATCAAACCATGGTTAATTTGGTCAAGGTTTGTGGAAGATATGGCCATTTTATTGAGATATGGCAGTTTTGGCGTCCGTTGCATGTTTCGGTTGAATTTCGGAGGTTCAAATGGTCTTAGAAAAATATGAGGTTAAGTTCATTAAACTCGAATTTTCGTTATGAGTTCAGCGAAGTTGACGAAACTCGAATCCGAATTTCCTAGCTCAAGATATAAAATACTGAACCAAGGGTGCGCTAATTGCTCGTTTGCCCCCGACTTGGTTCCACAATTCAAAATAAATTTGTTACCCCGTCAAACGAAATCGAAAACATATAACGAGCATATAAACATGTTCATAACACATACATCTACAACATACTAAATTTTCATGAATTTTCGATATCAAATCATATAAGAACGACACACGATTAAAACACTCATGCGCCAACGTAACAATTTCATAACATTTCAATTTAAATCATAAAATTCAAATTCTATTTTTAAATTAATAAAGTCATCGATTTAAATGATGAAATTAATTAGTATAATTAAAAACATAATTAATTAACATTAACTCTTAATTATCAATTAAATGAATTAATTAACGAAATAAAATTATAAAATAAAATAAAATAAACTAATAACAATTTATATTAAAATTAAATATTTAAAACACTTATAAACAATTAATCTCATAATTAAATAATTTAATTTGCGCAATTTATAAACACATACGACATATTCGAACGAATGAAAAACTGGGGTGTTACAGATTGAGTTTTGGAATATTTGAATTTTGATATTAAGTTTAGGTTTAAAGTTTTAAGCGTTTTAATCCTTTTCGAACCGTTTTTTATTTGTTTAACTCCGTTTTCAATTCCGATTTTTGTGCCGACTTGGTATACTTGAATTATGTGAGTTATTAACGTGTTTACATGCTTACGTTGTAATTTTAGGTTCGTTTGATTTAGTTTTGATTTCGGTTTTTGGAGACGGAACTTATAGGGCTTAAAACGCTTTTAGCGCGCCTTGGGTTCCGGATGACATATCTTGAGCTCGGGAATTCGGATTTCAATTCCGACACCTCCGTTGCCTTCGAATCAACGATTCGGAGACAGTGGAACAAGCCTCATACCTTTTTGAGATCATTAAGACCTCCGAAATCCAACCGTAACGAGCAACTCGTGCAAGAAAACCCTTTTTGTTGACTAGTCTTCATGGTGGGACCCCTTAACACCTCTCTAACCTAACCATACTTTAACCCATGATTTGTGTACTAGAGTTAAGCCTTTCTTCCCCCTTTTGGACAGCCAAAACCGAGCCAAACCCTCCTTTTTTCTGCTGCACTTGATCGAGAGAGAGGGAGAGAAGAAAGAGGAAGAACATTGGCAACCTTTGTGATTTTGAGCTCAAATCACTTCCCTTCTTCACCAAATCTTCAAGGTATGAATATTTATGTATCCTCTACTCTTTTATACATGATTTCATCCATTTAATACTTGCTTTTCATCAGATTTGATAAGGGTTTGGGCTAAGACCATGAATAGGATTTTTGGGGATTTTTGCTCTAATGACCTATTTAGTTGTTTAGCTGATTTTCTTGCTTATACATGATTATATGAGCTTGTTTCTTGGCCTATTTGTTTCCTAAATGATAGTATAAAATGTTAGGATGATTTTCTCTTTAGACCCTTTGATGAAATTATGAGATATAGAGTTTCAAACTTAAAGATCAAACTACCTCCCCTGTTTCGGGACTGCTGTGCGGAATTATGCTTTGTTGCTTGATCAAATGGCCTTCTTTGCGAGTGAATTTGCATGGAGATGTTGTACACTCATTGTTTTATATGTTATGATTCATATTGCAAGCCTTTGGATCCTTTTTAAACCCCAAAACCGAAATACATGACCTGTTCTTATGCATGACCCGTGACAGCTGCTGTTGCGTTTTTGTTGTAGTTTGTTGGTCATCCCAATGTACTTCAATTCGTGCCATTTTGCATATATATGATGTATATTAGTTGTTTAGTATGTTAGCATGCATTCCCCAATGTAGCACCCGGAACGCTAGGCGCCACATCCCCCGAAACGAATAATCCATACATGAACCGAAACTATAGTGAACGGGAGACAATAAAAAAAAAACACAAGGCTAGGCGGGTACCCTCAATTAAAACCAAAACAACTCAGAGCAATAAAATAGCGGAAGCAAAAGCATTCAATACATATAGGTACCATATTTACATATTTACTTATAGGTACCGACAATTCATATCATTATAATATCAATCCCAAGTATAATTCAAGATATACTACAAAATAACTAGTATCAACACAAGTACAATGTATGAAGGTGCAGTGCTAGACCCGAATGAAGGACAACGAGACTCTAATTCCCGCCTAGTACGAACCTGCAAAACTGAAAAGTTGAGGTGTCAGTCCAAACGGACTGAGCGAGGGGTATAAATAAATATATGCGCACATACATGCAAGTTATAATCTCGGGTAATAATTTTAGAAAATCACAACACAATTAGTAAAATAAAAAGGTACTATCGCCCGAGGTTACAACTAATTCAATTTATCAATTAATTCAGTTCAATACAATCAATATGTGGCCCGGTGAGTGAGGGAAATTCTCCAACCTTACTCCGACCGTGTACAATCAATCAATTATTAGGTGATTAGGTGATCAAGCAATTATTTACTGTGCACAATTAGCAGTTTCAGTGACTCCTTCTTCCTCCGGGTGAGTGGGATTGCAAGGCCCCACCATCCAATCAGTCTGGGCAGAGGGTACATGAATCCCTAAGCCCGGAACTCCTTCCTCCCCTAATCTCCTAGGGGTTTCAGGGGTCATCCCAAATGGTGAGGATAGCACTCGAGTTACCCGTCAGCCCATGCTTTCCCGGTTGGCTCGAGCCACTATCCTCGGGTCCACAGTGCAATTCAATGACTCGCCAATACAATCAATCCGTCAATCAATCAATCAATCAATCGGTTTTGTCAAATCATTTGAAAATCATAAAGTTCGCAAACTATAGATATATATATATATACATTTTGGCCGAAATAGTCACATAGGGGTTGTAAGGGTTCTATTTATCTAGAATTTAAACCTCACCTGACCAAACGACCAAAAAAAAGCAAGAGAACACCCTACGGAGCGGGCTCCACGAAACCGGGACCGTGATCTGTGCAACAAGGACAAGTGTGAAATAAGACTCGACTCGAATGAACCAATTATGACTAACGGCAAAGTCATGCACCAATAGGTCATGCAATAACAATTTAATGAATGTCAAATAAGAGCATGATTATCCATAAACCGAGTATAAAACACATGCACGGACAGCCATGCATGAAAAAAAACAAAAATGCATGACAACAGAGGGTGACACGCCCGTGTCACCAATATACACTAAGCCGTGACACCCCCGTGTCTGGGTACAGCGGACGACATGCATGCGAACAGAAGGTGACACGCCCGTGTCACCATTACAAAGCAATCCGTGACACCCCCGTGTCACGGTACAGAAAAACCAGACCACTACGCACCCCCGTGTCAAGGTGAAGAAGGGAAAGTTGACACGCCCGTGTCAACAGTGCGTAGCAGAAAAAAAAACAGGGCAAAACACGGACAACATCAAAATCCAACCAAAACACCAATTTTCAATCATCAAATGCAATCCAAACTTGAAGAAACATGTATCCATACTTGAGGCACAATAAAATCTAACATATATACTCATATCATACATTGATCATCAAGAATTCATCATTCAAAACCCATAAAATTTCATATGTTCCAACTTCAACATAACTTCATGTTTCAAGCAAGAAATGAAGAAACAAGGACCTAAACCTATGTTGCACGGACACGGACACGGCGACACTGACACGACACGACACGGACACGGCGACACGGATTTTTTCAAAATTTTAGGACACGACACGGCTCTGACACCGCTATATTTTATATAAATAAAAATATTTTATATAAAAATAAAAATATTTTATAAGTATAATCTATGTAACATAAAATATTTATAAAAATATATAATATTAAAAACTAAAATAAGTTTTGTTATTTCAATTTTCTCTCCAAAAAATTCAAAAAATATTAAAAAAAGCATAAAAAAATGATCAAATTTGCCCCGCCGTGTCGGACACTCCACCTGGCCGTGTCCGACACCGTGTCCCATTTTTTTTTTATTTTTTTTTTCGGACACTCCTTCAGCCGTGTCCGACACGTGTCGGAGCCGTGTCCGTGTCCGTGTCAGACACGTGTCGGACTCTGCACGGGCCATTTTTTAGGCGTGTCCGTGCTTTAGAGACCTAAACATGCTTCTAATCATGAATAAGCATGAAAGCATCAATCAAACCTCAAACCCTACTCATATACTCAATCAAGGAATTCAAATACTCTCCAATATATACCTTGAAATGAAAGAAGAATGAGATGAAGAGATGAAGATGATGCTCCAACTTGGTTTCTAATTCCTTGAATTAGAGCTTGAATTTGATGAAATTCTCCTCCCTTCTCTTGAATGTATAAACACCGATTCTTACTAGGTGTGTGTGTGTTCTCTTGTATGTAATGTAATGTATGAGAGGGAGGGGGATGAATACATATATGATATATTATATCGTCCACTACAAGCATAAAATCACCTCTAATTGCATAATAGTCCCTCAAGCATTTAAATGAATGCAATCAAGTCATATCTCTACACCAAAGATCATTTAACCCCAACCCATGCTATGCAATTAAGTCCATAAATTTTATGAGATGATCAATTGAAGTTACATAATAAAATTAGACACATTATCATTTAATTCACAAGTTTCACATTAAAACTAATTCATATAAATACATAGAAATGTATAATGCACATAATATTATAATGAAATCATAATAAGCAAGTAAATATATAAAATTAAACTCCCAACTCCCGAAGACCCGCACGTGGCGTGCTTACCTGAACTTCCGGAATTTGGGGCGTTACACCCAAGGTTTTAGATCCAAATTCAGCCCCTAAGTACTTGATCATGGCATGATTGAACCAATCGGATTCATATGTGCGGTTTTGGACGCCCCAGACTTGATGCGGTTTCGGTGCTCTTAACGTGTGATTTGGACTTTGCACTCTGAATGAAATATGCTCCTAACATGCTAAATATGTTGTATATTAAGTTTCATAAGATTTGGAGTTGATTTGGTATGCTTTTGGACTGATATTGTATAAGGTTTGTTTTGCCGGTAAACCTTGTTTTCATTTTTGGGTCTGTACCGAGACACCCCCGTATCTCATTTGCCTTGTATTGTGTGACACCCCCATGTCAGGCCCTTTTTGCCTGTCTGTACTGAGACACACCCGTGTCTCAGTATACTTAAGTTGAGGGACACGGGCGTGTCCCTTCCCCTGCGCATTTCTTGCCTTTTCCTTTTCGGTTTTTGATTGTTTCACCTCTTTAATGCCTTTATCTTCATTTGTGTTGAACTATGAACATGTTTTACTATGTGTTGGGAGTATTGTGGTTTAATTTCTTAACCTTTGGGTGAGGTTTAGGCATGCTTTTGATGAATGCCGTTTATGTGCGTTTTGAGGCGTTTATGATTCCCGTAACCCATTTCCCTTATCATATGATTTGTTCTTGTTCTCAAACTTTGGAAATATGTTACATTATGTGATATGATATATGTAGTAGCGTTTTGTGAAAGATTGAATACGCTTGAATGTGTGTTGAACTTAATTTACTCCAATGCTCTTATTTGCTTAAATGTTGGATCTTGTGCTTTGAATTTCTTGAATTGAATTGATTGGAAAAGTGAAATGTGAAGGATATGAACTCGTTTGAATATGAATGCTTCATTGAATGAATGAATGAATGACTTGATTATATGATTTAAATTCCTTAATAGTGCACATGAACGTGTTCATTACATTATAGCATCTTTTCTTCATTCATATCATGATCATTACATTGCCGAGCGTCTTATTTGGTCATATTGAGTCTCACTTCACCTTTAATGCACAGATTTTGTTTTCGTTGGAGACGAGGCCGGTCCGAGAGGCTCTTGTGTTCTCCTCTTTGCGGTTTAAGGTGGGTTTCTCTTCTAATTAGATAAATGACCCTATATCCCTTCAACGTGAAAAGTTTTCGTCCAAAATGAATATATATATAGAGAGTCGTTTTCTAGAGTAAATGTTTTCAACATAAAGCCCTTATTTTAATGAATCCTACCTAATGTTTTGGCGAGAAATGAATGAATGTTCACAATGAATGGGGCCTAGGGACTTGGTGTGAGTGGTGACCCGAGGAGGCAAGGGCTGACGGTGATCCCTCACACTAGTCCCACCAATGAACGGCGTAACCGGACCTCGTTAGGAGTTAGCGAGGAATGGACGCTGAGTGCCATCTGGGGAGTCATGTTTCCCTTTTGGTCAATGAATGGGTGGATAGGCCTTGCAAACCGACCACCAACCCGGAGGAAGAATGTGTAAATGTTATTGAATGCGCACGAAAGAATGATATGCATGAACATAATGAATGAATGAATGTTAATGAATTACACGAGGTGTTGGTTGGAGATAATGCACGCCCACTCGCCGAGCCACTAATGACCTAATGTAAATGAATCGTTATAATCCCTTTTGATGATTTCTTTACTTCACCCACATGGGAAATTCTTCGAAAACCTGACTTGGGATTATAGCTTGCATGTAAATGTTTAATTACTGTTGTATATGATATTTATGCCCTGTTTTTATACCCACCAGTCCCTTTTGGACTGAACCCGGTTGGCTTTCAGTTGTGTTGTGCAGGTGTCAAGGGAGCTAGGCGGGATTTCGAGTCATAGGTTTTACTTTCGTTTTTAGCTTTTGTATTTTGGTCTTACACATACATATTGCATGTTGGATCATTGTATATGAATGATAATGGAGCGTACTTGTTGTTTGAGCCTAGACGGCATTTGATAATGTATGTGGCTTATTTTTGGAACTTGAATGATTATTGTTATATATTGGCCAGTTATTGCTTCCGCATTTGTAATCACTCTGATTCTATGGTTTTAAGGGTTAGCCCGCCTAGCATAGCGTGTGTGTTGTCCCTATTCGCCGTGATCTAGCTCGGGTATGGATCGTCCATTTCATATTCGGGTCGGGTCTCGGTGCGGGGGATGTGGTACCTTGCGCTCGGGTGCTACACAACCCTTCCATCACCGGAAAAAAGGAGGTTTGTTTGATATGTCTGTTTTGCTTTGATATGTCTGATATGCTATTTTAGTATGAGGAGCCCAGGATGGGATTTAGGGCTCGTACCCGTCGAGTTATGTTTGTATGTTCTGTTAAAGTTCGTGAAACGGGGATAGACACTTAATTAAGATAAAATACGGATCTTTTGAAAGTATAAGCTAAAGATTTGATACGTTAAGGTATGTTTTGGAAATGTTTGATATGTAAGAATCTGTCAAGTTAAGTTTTGATCTGTTTTGTTACGAATCCCTATATGTATGTATCACAGGCAAAGTTTGGCCTGCAAAAACTATCCCTAAGTTCACGAACTGTGTGTTTGTGTGTGCTTTGCTCCTTATACATATGTAGCGTGCGTGGGTAGCCCTTCACTCAGTCTGTGTGACTAACCCCTCTCCCCTTTTGTTTTTAGTGTGCAGGTTTGCGTGGAGTTCGAGCATGGCGGAGTCTGTCGAGTGTTTTGTCGAGTTTAGTCCTTGCATTGCACTTCTGAATTTATATAACTTTGAAAGTTTGTATGGATGCCATATGATTATTTTGATATATTATATTTCGGGACAGGCTTCTAGGAAACAGATTGAACTCGTTTGCATTATGATTTATGTTATATTTGGGATTAGGGATCTATGTTAGTTGAACCCGTCAACTGTTGCTTGTAATTTAAGTTTGATTGTGTGAATTGCTTCCGCATACGCTTTTATTTTTTTGGTTGGTTTAATTTGCAGGGTCTACGTTCCGCCTAGTTTAGGTGTGTGTCTGTCTGTCTCTCGTTCTCCTCTGCTTGGTTCATGTACGGGTTTCCCATCTCGTTTGTGGATTGGGTTTATGTGCGGGGGATGTGGTGACCCACCGTGCGGGGTGCTACAATTGACATGCTTATCTTCAATCCCACAACCAGGCAGCATATCTCCAATCATATTAGAAAGTCTTACCATATAATTGTTACGCAATGGCCCGTCTAACTTGATACCTTTCGCATACAAAACTTCTAGAGACACCAGCAGACATTTTTCTTCTTTCTTTGTCCAAAATCTCCTCAGCACATTCTCGGTTTTCCCTTTGTCTGTCCTTACACTGGACATTACTCTTGTGGCTGCCATGTCGTTACCTACGAGTAAGGGTGTACCACTGATTAGCATGGGCCCAAAACCAAGACTTATAAGCCATCATTAAAGTATAGGGATGTAAGAAAGTAAGTAGGGCTGCAAGTTTCATGTGACTTTCAACTGTAACTGAAGTTTCAAATTAAAATTCAATCAAATACAAGATTGTAGCTGACAGCATAACCAACAAAGCAACAGACTTTACGATCCATCAATTCATCCAAATTAGAAGCATAATTGTTTTGCAAAAATCCCAAACTATAAAAGATAATTTCGAACACTACGACATATATAGACTACGTGGCCGTGAACGCGATAGCCCAACTTTCAATGATGTCTCCATGATTGGAACATGCTGGTAGCCATGTTATCACGAAAGTTGGTCCACAAAGGAGTAGCTTCTATACTCCCTATGAACTCCCGATCGTCGTCGACATGCTCTTCGAGGTTTCGTAGAACTGCTTCTTCTATGGGATTAACTGCCATTTGTGTATGTATGAAGTTATGTAGAACAGCACAGGCAAGTATGGTCCAATTCTGAACCTTGATAGGATACCATGACCTACTGTGTAAAATGGTCCATCGTCCTTTCAACAACCCAAAAGCTTTCTCTATAACATTCCGGGCCTTGCTGTGTCTCAAATTAAAAAGCTCCTTCAGAGTTTGTGAAGCAGCTGTTCCGGCACCCCATTCTTTCAGATGGTAACGGGTACCCCGAAACGGTGTGAGGAAACCGTCGGCGTTAGTATAACCGCAATCATCAAGATAATAGCAGCCTGCATATTAGCAAAAACCATTAACCTTTCTGCATATTTGAAAGCACAAAGAAAGGATGGAACAGAAACCACTACGTACCAGTCGGGACCTTCAGGCCATTAGGGCGATGCAACGCATCACGTAGCACCCGGCTATCTGCGGCCGAGCCTTCCCACCCCGCAAGCACATAGATGAAGTTTATTTCGGGATTACACATGCTCAGAACATTAACCGACACAGATCCCTTCCTTGTTCGGTATTTTGATTAGTCATTTTACCGAACAATTACATCAACGTAAGTTCCTTCCAAGGCACCAAGGCATCCCTTCCAATGATGAATGGCAACAAGATTAATATTATATCATAGTGATTACAGAATAATAAGTTTAAGATAATATGCACTAAAAAAACTCAAGCAATTTAAAAAACATAAAACGGTAGTTATAGTTGTTGTCAATTAAGTGAAGACAAGTGGATCAATTGGAATCGAGTTAAAGTACATGCAGGATTAAAAAAAAGAGTGGCTGGATTTTGTCAAACTGTACGCAACTAACCTTGAAATGTTTCCACGGTTCAGCAGTGCATGTCTGGGGTACGCCCACAGGCTCGATCAGCAGGACATTGCTGATACGTAGCAGTGCCTTCAACGATTGCCTAAAATATCGGCTCATCGTGTATCCCGAGCAATAAAAATCGCCTTCGACAGTACGGTTCTTGTGATGGTGGGCTAAAATATTCAGGAACATGGCAACCTTACAAGGAATGGTTACGAAGCGTTCATTTGTTAGACCACCCATGTGTTCAAGTAAACAGCACAAACAGGAGAATGTGTCCCTATCCATTCGGAGATTGTCAATACAATTTTCATCACTAACTTGGGTGAAGTGACGGAGGTGTTTCAATTGATCTAGCTGGTTTGTGATGATCGAATACCGACACTTACGGGAACGTCGCTCATTCTCAACAGTTTGTTCGTACCATATATACAACAAATACAACATCGTCATTATAAGAGCTGTACGTTTTACCACGAACTCAACCCATACCAAAAACCTTACCCTTGTGTATGGATCCATTTCAGTTCAAACCAACAATTCTGCATATGTAACCCCACCATTGAAATTGAAAAGTAGTTGTAATGCAAACAATACGGCCCTCACAGAATGTAAATAGCGAGGGATTTTTGACATTAACAGAAACAAATTATAATGGACAATATACAGAGGCACCACACACACTAGAGCTTTTTGATGGTGCTCTTTCCAAGCGAGGAAAACCACGATTCTTGAGCCAATAACAATTAAATATTAATTATACTTACAAAACATAAACACAACATCATCAACTAAGCACGAGTTATTCGCAATTATTAAACACTTCTACAAATATTTCACACAATGTTCATATAGTGGGCGGTGTTACCTCGTGGGGAGTCTGAAAACCCCTTACTGATGAACCCAACCAAGCGGACCTGCAAATAACTCCACAAAGGTAAGATAGCTTGCTCGAATGTTACCCGCAACCCAATTAATCACACAAAATCACAGTCACGAAGCGTACCCAACTGTGTTCCTTGCGTCGCCTTGCCTTAGTAAAATTTCACCCAAATGCACAAACCCTCGCCCTGTGAATAGTCAATCCCTAAAGTGTACATAATACGCTTCAAAAAGGGATACAGATGGGAAAATAAAAAAAATGCAGTATCACTACAGTGTGGGGCCATGAGGAAGCAGAGTTAATTTCGGCAGAAATTTGATATGAAGTTCGAAGCTTAATTTGCAAACAGTGCTGAGCTTTGCCGGGTCGGATATTAAATGAAGTTAGGCCCTTTCAGTTAATATTCAATACCAAACAATAAATTAAGGCTTCCTAATATCTATCTTGGCTGATATCATTACCAAAGGCTTTCTAACAATAAAAAATTTGACTGAATGACTATTATTTAATTAAAGGAAAAGGAAAGTAAATTCTGGCATGTCCGTAGGTGAAAGAGGGAACAACTACAGATTCTCCCTCACAGAAGTCGGGCGTTAAGCTTTGGACTCAAACTCCGAGTATCTGATTTCGTCTTCATTTTCGCGAGGGCCGCCGGGAAAGTAGCGGCCAATCGGAAAATTATGGGCGGAGGAGACGGCGAGGATCCGCAGAAGTTGAAGCGGATTGCGGCAGCGGCGTACGATTATGAAAATGACCCGCGGTGGGCGGATTATTGGTCAAACGTCCTCATTCCGCCGCACATGGCCTCCCGCAACGACGTCGTTCTCCACTTCAAGCACAAGTTCTACCAGCGTTACATCGTATGATTCGTTTTTTTTTACTTCGGTCGTCATATTACTGCGATTGATTGAAGGCGGTATTTGTTGTTGCTAGTTGCTACTGTCTCTGGTATTCTGGTGTTGGTGTGAGTTTATTAGGACACAGTTATGGTTTTGCGGAAATCTTTATTCTAATGTGTATTTTTGTGGATTCGTCCAATACTGTCAACAATGTAGGTATTGGACTACATCCCCAAATTCCTATGTTTTTTCTTTTATCCATTTTGTTTTAAAGAAATAAGCAATTGAGGTTTGAACAGTTAATTACTTGCTTGAGCGTGAAGACGAGCTTTTCTAGATGAATTATAGAGCTGAAGTTTCTAGCGTTTGCCTAAACTCTCAATTACCATCTTATCTGCAAGTGTGAGGATACCTTAGCTTTCTATAGTCATTTAAATGTGTATTAGGGGTAATGTTCAATGGTCTTGTTGATGATTCCAATTGACGAATGTTTATTTTAATAATGAGATTGTTCCACTATTCAGGATCCTGAACTAGTTGTGGAGCCAATAGGTACTATTAGCTCATCTCAATCAGCAAGAACATCAACTCCGCCACAACAATCTTCATCATCGTCCACTTCTAATAGTAATACGCGCCAGTGGAATTCAGGTGTAAACATTTAACTTTGAATTTAACATGAGGTGATGATGATGTGGACTTATATCTGATACAAAATATCCTTCCCTTATGGTTTGTTAGTAGCTAGAGTAGACTTGTACTTACCGGAATGCATCTTGTAGGGTCCGCAGGTAGAACAGCAGGGACATCAACGGCGTCACCTCCCAGTTCGACGTCGCTGACCTGGGATAACCGAACCATTCAATTTTCTGTCAATGCTTGGGTATGTCTCCTTTTTCATAACTAATACAACTTGATAATCGTTATATGCAGGGTCAAAAGGAGTTTTATTGCCAGTATGTGTTGACCTGTTGGGAGTATCAGATTCTTCAGTGAGTCTGAAACATTGAGTGTGTTTTGTTGTTGAACTCAATGGTTGCTTCATGCCTATAATGACCAAAAAGTGGACTACGTTCAAACTTAACAAATCCCATTTTCTAATATCACAGCTTTTCTTTGTCTTTGTATCTTGTACTCTTTTGTCTTCCTATAATTTTGTGCTCAGGGTTTTATTATGTAGTGTTTAATATGTAACTTGTTCTCATAAATAAAATAATGACACTTATGGTATGAGAAATATAAAATTTCTGATTTGTGCCTCAAAATTTGGATTTAATTCTTCTTTATTTACACCCTTGAATTTTTATCATGAATACACCTTGGTACGGGATGCCTCTTTTTTTTGGGAATATATATTTCTCTGCGAATTACATAGTAAACTGGTTTTTGGAGGAAGGTGTATGCTCTTAAGTATAACAATCCAAGCATTAACATTTTCAACAAAATCACATAGAATTATATATATATAATCAAAAGGCTGTGGTTGTAAAGGTGAATGTTGTTAGGATTTTTGGCATATGAGATATGCTGGAACTATCATTTTCATGCATGCCAAAATTTGTTGTACATTATCTTGTTATTTTGCATTTCTTGGGTTCCCTGCATGTTTTGATTCTGTTGAAAGGAGTAAAAGCTGAATATATTGTTGATGTAGTGTAGGATCTATGTTACATAGAGACCCACTAACCTCTATATATAATAGAGCATAGAGAGACATATTAGACTAAGAATCCTAATCCATATCACGTAGGACCGATCAATCCTATGTAATATCAACTTCTTAATACTACTAGATATCAACTATCTAAGTAATTCTCACAGATTCATTATCCATTGATGGATTTGTTAGATTTAGTCTGCCTGATCTAGCCTGGATTAGGCTTGCTGTATCTATCTAATTTGCTTTTTTGGACTTTTAGGCTTGTTAGTCCGTTCTAGAAAGGAACTATATATTTTTTTTTGTCTTGTTTCCTATGACTGATTTTAAGTTAATTTTTAAATCAGAAGGCACGTTTCAATGTTATTTTCCAAGTTAACTGTTAATAAAATTATATTTCTCCTGGTGTTGGCTGGCTGGCTGGCTGCAGCTACTGTCAGAATGAAATAAGCATGAGGAATCATACAATAAGTGGTTAGGATAGGTTTGTTTGGGTGTTGATCAGTCATGTGACTGTAGGTTTTATTATGTTATGTCATTGAGCAACTTCTTGTGTCTAAGATGGTAATCTGGTAGTACTGTTTATTGGGTGTTTTGTCATTAGGTCATTTTAGGCTTATTTTATCCCTTTTAATGCAGGTCTTTGTTCTGGCACTTCTCGCAATTTTCCCAATTGTGCCACAAAATCTCTCAAATAGGGCATATCGACTTTCCTTCTTGGGGACTGCCTGTTCTTCTCTCTATTCCTTGTATTCGTTATACGGGGTAATGCTCTAATAATTTCATAATCTGTTTCCTGAGCACTATTTACCTGTTCTATTTCTGATAGAACAGACTATTTCAACAGAAACCTAGAGCATGGAATCTGCAAGCATTGCAAGTGTGGTTTCAATCAGTGGTCGTCACCAAAGATTATATTTACTCGATATACTGCCTTTCTTTTATCACTTCACATCTTTGCCTCAAGTGTCAGTATTTCTTGAGTATTTAGTTTCTAAAGTTTCTGTCTTATTTTGCTTTATATATAATGCTTCTTTCTCCGAAGTGAACAACTCCCTCTTTGATTCTATGCAGTCGCTTTAATTCCTATACTGTGTCGGGCTATTGAGCTCGTTGCAAAGTTCCTCAGACGTAACTTTAGCAGGTCCACCTTGTACAGGTGAGGAAAATGTGCTACTGATCACTAATAATGGTTGCATTACATGGTCTTAATTTGTTGGGATACTTGCACCAACATGCCCTGAGGTTTGGCCTAATTACAAAAACTTCCCTTGAGGTTTGAAAAACTACAAAAACTTCCTCTTTCATATTCTAAAATTTGGCCCAACACATATTATTATGATCATGAACTTAAGTTAAATATTGGTTAGTAAGTAATCAAAGACTTAATAATGTATTCATAGAAGATTAGACATTAAATCATCAAACTGGATGGAGCGACAAACTGGATAGAGCCAGATGTAACGTAAATTCTCTGACAGGGTAAGTTTTTGCAAATTCTTAAACCTCGAGAGAAACTTGTGTGATTATGCCAAACCTGAGAGTACGTCAGTGTAACTATACCTAATTTGTTTGAAAATCCTACACTGGGGAAAGGAAATGAACAAGCTCTTTTCCTTTTCCAGACTGGTTGCCAGCCCTAATAATTTGTTCTCCTTTGATGTTTCGGAAGCTGATTCTCCCATTTGTTCGTGACTTTTTTGACGACTTTTACAGGAAGTACTTGGAACAGACTTGTATTTGGGTAGAATCAAACACAACCACGCTTAATACTCTATCCTCTCAAGCTGAGATAGGAAATGGATTCCTCCTGATTATCTCTCTCTTCTCGTTAGTATCTCTTCCCATTTCACCCCTTGATACTCCTTACTCTAATTCATCGTTATGTTGCAACTTTGTCTCTGATAATTTACTAAACTTGTTAAGATACATTCTTCCTCCTTAACCATTTAAATATGCAGGAGGCAACGCAATATCATTCACGCATTCATGTACTGGCAGGTGTGCCTTACTTTTCTATTTCAAATTGGGTTCGATTTGGAACAAACTAAATGTTCACATGTGCTTGAATTTTATTTAATAATCGAACGAATTTGTGGTAGATTTTGAAGCTCATGTACCACGCTCCTGCTACTGCTGGTTACCATCAAAGTGCATGGGCCAAGATCGGGCGGACTGTGAATCCATTACTCCAAAAGGCTCCCTTTTTGGACACTCCAGTTTCTGTCTTGCAAAGATGGTGGTTCCGGTGAAATCTCCAACAAGGGAATTGTCCGAGGAAAGAAGAGAGAGAAAGGGTAATGGTTACAAATATCCTCTTTTCCCTTTTCAGGAATTGTAACATTGATTTGGTAAAAGTAGACAGTTATTTCAGATATAGGCATTAATAAAAACTCTCAAAACACAAATGGTCCCCTGTTCTTTTAAATGTAAGGAGTTCACCAGAAAATGTCAACCATTTCACATTTGAAGCAGTGATGATGATAATTTTCCCATGCTTAGTCAATAGTGATAATATACCATGATGCATGTAGGGGATCACGGATAGGAAGATATAAATCTGGTACGCTACATGTATAACAGCGCAACTTTCTTCTTAAATTTACCACTATACGATAATTTTATATGTTTAGAACTATGCTTACATCATAATCGATAAGTTTTCTTAATTTGTTCTTTTCTGTTTGGTTGTTTATGAGGGCCCAGAAACTGCAGGTTTCCCAATTTGACAAGAAAGTTGTCGTGTAACATAGATTTGGAAATCCAGAATTTATTAAGAAAACTGTTGGGGACAGATAACGATCACCATACAAGTGTCAAACCACCGAACTGTCGTCTTCTTTTGATTATAAATTAATAAACAAAGATTGAAACAGGAATCGGATTCCTATGCTGTCTGGCGTTATCTTGAGGATCACAGCAAGGCTATCTTTCTCCCACTTGTAACGTCATTCTAAGGTTTACTTGGTGTGGTTTAACCATGACTCGATATTTGGTAGTGTGAATTTTGAAATATTGTGATTGCTTGCAATTTGAGTCATCACTTCAGAGTCATTTAACCTTTGACAAAAGTAAGTGATTTACTGAAAAAGAATCCATAAATAATTTAATAATAAGTATCTACTTTTATTAATTAATTTGATATAATTTGAGTTGCCGGGAAAATAGTTGGGAATCCTTAACAATTCTTCTTTTACATTATGTATCATAAATTGCAAATCGAGATAGTTACTAAGCTATGTTGCACGGACACGACACGGCACGGACACGGCGACACGGATTTTTTCAAAATCTTAGGACACGACACGGCTCCGACACGACTATATTTTATATAAATAAATATATTTTATATATAAATAAAGATATTTTATATAAAAATAAAAATATTTTATAAGTATAATCTATGTAACATAAAATATTTATATAAATATATAATATTAAAAACTAAAATAAGTTTTGTTATTTCAATTTTCTCTCCAAAAAATTCAAAAAATATTAAAAAAAACATAAAAAAATGATCAAATTTGCTCCGCCGTGTCCGAGCCGTGTCGGACACTCCACCTCGCCGTGTCCCAATTTTTTTTTTTTTTTTTTTTTTTCGGACACTCCTTCAGCCGTGTCCGACACGTGTCCGAGCCGTGTCCGGGCCGTGTCCGTGTCCGACACGTGTCGGACACTGCACGGGCCATTTTTTAGGCGTGTCCGTGCTTTAGAGTTACTAAGACATGATTAAACAATAAAACAAACAAACAAAGAATACTAGATAGATTGGATATGAACCACCAAAATAGGTCAACATAGGTTATCTAAAGGACTTTAAAGATCCACCCAATTACGAAAGTCAGAGCTTTACTAATTTGAAGATCACAGTTTAAAAAGATGAGTGCTGTTGCACACTTATTAATCCGTGTGCTAAATAAAATTAAAAGATATCACTTGAATATACAATTACATCGGTTGGATTCAAGATAACAAGTTTTTTTAAGTGAGAATATTTAATACATTATTATTTTTAAAAATATGATTTTATTATATTGTATTATATCGAATAATTATATTAAATATCATATTGGACATATCTCATGTGAAATTTTTAAAAACTTACATGACAATATCCATCGGAGGGTATAATAGGTCGAGAGACTAGAAATAGTTATTTAAATTTTGCTAGTTTTTAACCCTTGCAAAATTCAACCGTTGGGTCGCTGCTGATAAACGTATTCTCAAACAGGAAATAACATCACAGCCGGAATATAACATTCTCGAATTTCAATGCGATGCGACAATTGTCAGCACCTCCTCTATGAATTGAAGAAAAATTCTTTCACACAATCCCATAAGGACCGAATCCCAACTCATTTTGATCCTTACATATATAATACAATCCCGGATTGCGAAAACATCGGCCACAAATTCCTGAATTCACTCTCAAGCCGCCACGGATGGAGACGGCGTCGTCCTTGCCGGCGGATCTTCGTTCCGTAGATACCATCGACGAGATATCCGAGAAAACGGATGCCGACTCGTTGGTTAGGGCGTCGAGTTTGTCGTGTTCTTCGTCCTTCAACCAGCAACGGAGGCGAAGAGGTGGCGGTAGCAAGATGCCGCCGTATTCGCCGCGGCTTTCGCGGCAGCAATCGTTCAGCCGCGAGATAGGCCATGCTGCGGCGGAGACGTATTTGCTCACGCGGCTCAGTTTCAAGTTGCTTAGTTATCTCGGGTATCATTCTTATGTTTATGTTTCCTGCTTTTTATTTGAAATTTGTCGGTTGATTTAACGCGGGGTGTTTCAGCTTGATTGTTGATACATAAGTTGGTGCAAGTTAAATTGTTGGATTTTTGATGTGGTGTTTGAACAAGCATGTACTTGTAATTAGAAGAGTTGGGGAAACATGAGTAAATCACTGCGACTGATTTTGGCCTCTTTTGAAGTTTTGGTACTTCCACTGGATTATTACATATCTAATTGAGTTTATTTGTAAAAAGGAATTGGTGTGGGATAGATCATGTATTAGATGATTGGTTTCATATTCAGAATGATGAATGAGATGAGATAAGAAGGGACATTATGCAAACGGGTTGCAACACACATGGATCTGCTAATGCCAATTGGATAGCGGGAAACCAATAGTAGGATTGTCTAGGAATTTCACTGATCAAGCATGTTATGTAATGATTATTTTCCTGAAACTTAAAATTCAATTAGTTGTGGTCACGTTATTGGGGATTGTGAAGTTATGCTGGAAGACAACTGAGTCTACGGATAAGCAGAATATACATTTCTCGATTAAAACCATGTACTGCAACAAAGCTGATAGAAATCCTCACATATCCATCCAAATTTAGAGATTATATTCCTGTTTTGGAAGCCCTCCTTTGTACCAGAACTTGCCTCTCACCATCTTCATTTGGTGTTTCCTATAAGTTGGTGGATGATTGCCATATCACTTACTCCCTATTTATGATTTCATGGAGCCATATGAAACAGGGTTGTGACTGCTTTGTTAATTTTGCCGTTTGCGGCAATATTGACCCCATTATTGTGCACAAGGTGCTAATCTTGGTTAGGTGTTTCCCTAATCATTTCTTTTATTCAGGGTAGGTTATCGGTGGATAACAAGACTACTTGCCCTTGCTCTTTATGCCATTTTTCTCATGCCTGGATTTCTCCAAAGTAAGTTCCCAATGACACTGCAATTTTTATGATATTGGACGAACTATTGCAATCATCTCTGAAGGACCCATAATTTGTCCAGTCACAAGCTAGAGCATGTTTTTCCATACAGGAATGGCTGAAAGATCAGAATGGGTTCTTAGTTCTCATTTTTCTACCCTGAAATTTTTGTCTTGCAATCTTATGTTAAAATGGAGCAAAAATATGCGTACTTTCTCTAGTGATACTAGTTGTCAGTTAGATGAGTACAACTTGGCTAGAACACTTCGGTGGCTATTTGAAATCTATCCTGAGAATATTTTAATTCACAGAAATTACAAATAAGAAGTATCAGCTTTGAGTGTTATTGTTGTTGTTTTTATAAGGTAAACTTATAATTTGAGTATCAGCATTGAGTGTTATTGTTGTTCTTATCATCCATATCATGCTCCAATGATATCCTCCCACCAATGGAACTATTTTTATAAGTTTAAAATTGTTTTCTTGATTTAGTTGCTTTACTGTTGATAATTGAGAGATACTCCACTTGCTCCTTGGCAGTTGCGTACCATTATTTCTTTTCAAGCCAAGTGCGTCGGAGTATTGTTTATGGAGATCAACCAAGAAATAGGTATGTTACTATGTCTGGGATCTTTGCTAGTTATTCCTGTTTGTCTGTACCTTGATCTACTTTCGTGTTCTTTAAAACAAAAAGTATTTTGCAGGTTGGATTTGTATTTACCTACAAATACTGATGGCTTTAAGCCAGTGGTGATATTCGTAACTGGTGGGGCATGGATTATTGGGTAAGTGGGTGGTGATTACGTTTAAACTCTGTTGCCTTCTCTCTTGGTAGAAAGGTAAAGTAGATTGTTCTTTTGTATTTCATGATATTAAGAAACATTTTGCTTGGTTTCTTGCTAAACCCAAAAACCAGATATGGAATTAATTACCTTTAAATAGGCCTGACATAGATTATAATGTCAATTTAAAACTTTTAAATTTTTGGTAGATTGTTTATTCTGAATGTTAGGTAGATTGCCTTCCACACTGTATCTATGGGTGAAGTTACTATTCTACTATTCTTTCAATGAAGTCATGGCATAGGTTTGATGCAGGTACAAGGCATGGGGTTCCTTCCTTGGACTACAATTGGCAGAAAGAGACATCATAGTGGCATGTCTGGATTATAGGTACTGGACTCTCCTAATATTAATTACTCATCGAACTTGTGTACCTTGTTATCATGTAAACAAAACATACTTTATTCGGATTAGTATAAATTACCAGATTATACTGGTTGGAGGAGGGATTCAAGAGAAAATATTATATAGGTTGTTAACATTTTTGGACAGTCGGTGGCGCCTTAAGTGTTCAATGGTGCAACTTTTTATCTTTCACCTGATTATAGTTTTCATTGAACTGTGGGTGCAGAAATTTTCCCCAGGGGACAATCAGTGATATGATTAGTGATGTTTCTCAAGGAATTGCATTCATTTTCAACAATTGTGTTGAATTTGGAGGAGATCCAAGCAAGTGAGCAGATTTTTCCCATGTTCTTTAAGATTTGAGTACGTTTATTAACTTGTAAAGCAGTATAAAAATCAAGGACGAGCAAATTCTTCTAAATAGTAAACCGGCAAATTATGATGTGACGAATGATTGACATAGTTAGAGCACTTTCGAAAGCTCTATGTTTGTATCATGACGATTGCAATCTTACAGAGTTACCATTACTTAAAGGAAATTGATCTGAGAAAATGGTTTAAGCCTTCCATTTCCAACTTCATATTTTTCGTTGCCACACTAATCAATACGAAATATTAGAACTCTACTCTATTTCACTATAACGAGGTACTCTACCGTTCATAGAAACTTTACTTCCACTTAATGTATATATCTACCTTAACTGTTGGATGCAGTATGATGCAAAATATCGTTATTTAATGCAGTGTTTTAACCCAGATTTTTCCCCAGCATGAAGATTTCTTAATATTTCAGCAGGCCAGTGTGGATTCTTACTGGTTGATGATCATATTATTTCTAAAGCAAGGATGTTAATTTTATGCAGGATATATCTAATGGGTCAATCAGCTGGTGCACATATTTCTTCCTGTGCTCTCTTACAGCAGGCAGTTACAGAATCCAGAGGCGAGAGCATTTGTTGGAGTGTATCCCAGATAAAGGCTTATTTTGGTTTGTCTGGAGGGTAAGTTAACACAGATTTATGAACTTGTATTTGTTTTTCTTCTTGTTGACGAGCCAAGTTTTTAAATTTCAGAACCATCGGCATTGTCCTTTTGTGGCAGTTCCTAATAACAATCATACTGACAGGTACAATTTACTCAAGCTAGTTGATCATTTCCATGGCCGAGGCTTGTACCGCTCCATCTTTTTGAGGTATTGGGCTTTGTGAAGATTAACTTACATGTTTCTTTGCGTACTTGAGTATAATACGTTTGCCTTTGACAAATTCTCACTTTAGTTTTTTCTTAGTATCATGGAAGGTGAGAAGGCATTGGAACAATTTTCGCCTGAAAAAATCATACAAAATCCAAGCTCGAGTAGTGCAGCTTCTCTGCTGCCACATATTATTCTATTTCATGGTACCGGAGATTATTCCATACCATCTGATGCAAGGTTAGTTTACTATTAATGATGTACACTACTACCTACTTGCAGTAAATGAAATTTAGCTTCTAGTTTTTTACCCCTAGGATGTTGCAATTTATATTCATTTACACCACAACTGCAAAAATATCTGTAGCTTTCTTGTGTCAAAACTTGAAGATAGCTACTTATTGCTTATATTCCTCCTAGTCCACAGTGTATTCTAGAAAAAGTTACACTATTTGTTCATTTCCATTTTTAATTTGCTTCTTTCCATGTTTTCTTAGGCCTTTTCTTTTCGTTTCTTTTTTTTTTTGGTGGGGTGGGTAGGAGACGGTGGTGAGTCTCCATCGGACTCATTCTGACTGAAACAAGGGGCGGGTCTTTGCCAACTTCAGAATATTCTATTTTAGGGAAAATCCTGGAAACTGGAAAAGCAGGAAAGTTGATGTCATACCTGATTCATATTATGTAAGGCAAAGTACAATTGAACACCAATCTTTATGGTGCCTGTTTATAGTGTTGGGTTATTGGGGGCAGTGGTTGGAGTTAAGAGTTACTCTTCATTTCAGGTTTAAAATTTGTTAGTGTTACTAGGTTACCGTGTTTAGACACGTATTCAGCAATCTCCAGATGACAGCTGTATTCTGGCTAGGTGCCATTCTTTTTAGACAGTATGAAAAATAGTTAACCAAACGAGTCATAAATCTTTAAACATATTGGTAGTTTTGATCTATTTGCGTGTGGTGAGCTTAACAAATTTTCCGAATGAGTTGTATGACCAACCTCTTGAGCAGAATATGAGTGTATTAATTTTTTATAATCTTGAAGCTATTGAAGTACAACTTGTTCAGTCTGAGTCTAGACCTCTATGACCTTTCTCTATAAGAATAACTAAAATATATGACGAATATAATCTTTGTGTTGTATACAGTATAACGTTTGTGGAGGCACTCCAGAAAGCAGGGGCTCAAGCAGATCTCATATTGTATGATGGGAAGACTCATACAGATCTGTTCCTACAAGTGAGTGATGATTTTTGTTCAATTTTCTCTGGTCTATTCCCTCATCTATTAATAAGGGTAAAGTTCGGTTTCATCCCTTAATTGTTTACTTGAAGAGCAAATCAGTCTACTTTTTTTTCAATCTTATCTTTCTGATCGCATTGCGGACATCATTCCTGTTTGAAAAGGATATCATTAATTTACCTAACTTTGCAATATAATATTCCATTCTTCTCTCTTTTCACCTGAAAAGCAAATTAGTCCGTCATTTGTTAATTTTCTTCAACTTCTTCACCCCTCTTATTATCTCAATTGTTGATCTAAAATGCAGGATCCTCTTCGAGGTGGTAAAGACGAGCTCTTCGACTATTTGGTTGGGTTTATACATGCTGGTGACAGGGAAGCTCTTGCTAAGGATGCTATGGCTCCTCCAAGAAGGCGTCTTGTACCGGAAATACTGCTCAAATTGGCTGGCCATGTCAGCCCCTTTTAGCCCCCCAAAAGATAGCCTTAATTTTAGACAGAAGGATCCCTGTTGCTTCTCCTGAACGACAAAGTTGTTGTGCAGGAGTGGTGACCTCAAATAGCATTTTAGTTCATTTTCAGCTTGTAATGATACACTTATTGTGATTTTCATATGCCCTTTTGCGGTCAAGATTGTCAGGTTTATTCTTTTCTTAATGTTGCTTGCTTTTCTTTTGTTTGCAAATGGAATGGCTTCCTGAATGAAAGAAAGAAAGAAAGAGTGTCAAACTAATATGCCTATTTGGCACCCTTGTCACGAATTTCTACACGTTGTTATTACTTGTTTATGGAACACTCGCGAGAATGTCTAGGAGAGTACAAGCTGGAGTAATTTTAAACACCCATTGTCTATACTATCTATTAAGTGAGAGACCCAGGTTTGGTCTCTTGGACTCTAAAAATAATTTCTTTTCTATTTATTTATTGATTGATTTTATCTGGTTTTATCTCTCCCAGGTTCTATTAATTTCTTTTTTCTGTTTCATGATTTCATCAGTTCTCTACTTAATTTCACTTTTCTTTCTTATCGCATTTTTTTCTTTTTTTTTTAATTATAATTTTTATCATTTTTACTTATATTATAAATTTTTATAATTATTAATATAACATTATCTTATCTTACTTATTTATTTACTTATTTATTCATCATAAATTAATGATTATATTGAAAAAAACTATAGAGTATATATTTAATAAAAACTTTTTAATTTTAATATATTTATATAATAATTATTTTTATTTACACATGCATAGAATGTGCAAAGTTACTAGTTGTATATTAACGATTCAATTATTTCTATGTTAATGATAGTTTTCTTAGAGCTATTGTTTTGATTATACACAGGTTTTTAACCCACGGGTTGACCTAGGGATGGCAACGAGCCGCTCGTGAACCCATATATTTAATTAAAAAATTAATATTTTAATTTTTATATATATAAATATTTTATAAATATATAATATTATATATATTTATTAAATTTTATACAAAATGAATAAAAAAATAATATATTTATTATATATATTCATTTAATATATATTATTATATATAAAAATATATTAAATTATTAAAAAAACTAAATTTTTTATTAAAACTAATATTTATGGTCGAGCCGAGCCGAGCTTGTAAAAAAAGGCCAAGGCTCGGCTCGTTGTCATCCCTGTTGACCTAAATGGTTGAAGATTTTTTCATTTTGATTTGAATTTCACAAATTTCTGTTCTGATTGGTAGGTCATTTGTGAATTTTTAAAAACAATTTAAATCGAATATTATAAATCCCAAAAGGCCATAAGGGTGACAGTATGTCCTGACTATGGATGGCAACGAGCCGAGCCAGCTCGCGAGCCATACGAGCCGAACCCGAACCCAAACCCTTTGAGTCTTGGCTCGTGGCTCGTGAGTTGGCTCGCGAACCCATATATTTAATTAAAAAATTAATATTTTAATTTATATATATATAAATATTTTATAAATATATAATATTATATATATATTTATTAAATGTTATACAAAATGAATAAAAAAATAATATATTTATTATATATATTCATTTAATAAATATTATTATATATAAAAATATATTAAATTATTAAAAAAACTAATTTTTTATTAAAAATAATATTTATGGCCGAGCCGAGCCTGTAAAACTCGACTCGGCCCGGCCCGGCCTATAAATCACAAAAAGTCAGGTCGAAAGTTTTACAAATTTAATTTCATCCTAATGTTTGAATTGGTAAGTACGATTTTTAGGCCATCTAAATTTCAAATAGAGTATGGATTCTAAAAAAAATTTCAAATAGAGTATTGTATATCCCAAAAAAACCCACAAGGTTGACGGTAATAATGGTATATTCTGATATTTATAAATTCAGAGAATCCCTAATACATTATCTGTAAATATTTATTTTATTTTATTTTATTTTTTTACATAAATCTTCCACAATACAAAGAAAAATTACATCAGGATCTCCATCAAAGAATTAAGTGTCACGTAATGTGTCACTTTAAATTCAACATCCAGAAATGTGTGAAAGTATCACCTTGATATCATCTATTATCATACTGAATTCGCTTTCCAAGGAAATATTACCAAAGTAAGAAAAGATTCTCGTCCATACTATTGGCATGACATACAACATTCTTACTTTTGAAAACAGCTCAATTTAAATGAATTTTTCCCCAATCCCCTTCCAACTTCTCATAATCAAGCGTGTCTCTGTCTGATTTAATTCTTGAAACAGATGCAATCACTTTAATTCCTGAAGCAGATGCAATCATTGAAACTCGAATCATATTTGGCCAATAGTATATGTCTAGATCTATGAACTTGAAGGAAAAACAAACTAAATATGCTATCATAGGAGAGAATATCTGCTCTCATGCGAGAGAATAAGTACTCTCGTTCGAGAAAAACAACAATAATAAAAGAAAATAGAAAAACAAACAATAAAATAAGAAAATAAAGATCTAGATTTCAAAGAAATCAGAGATCTAGATCCCTTTCTAGCGGATATCAATAAAGACTTTTGGATCTAGAGAGAGAATGACTACTAGACACATTATCTGTAAATTTCTAAAAAAGCAAAAATCGCTGGCACCCATGTAATCTCCTAATGTTTCAAAAATTGAATTTTTTCTTAATTTTTAAAATGAAAAAATATAAGTTCAAAATTTGTACTAGTCTACTAGAGCAAGGTTTAAAAGTTATGTCATGGGCCTAGGTCGCACAACCCCAATCAAATCCATTTATTTTCCCGCCACGAAGCAGGGGCAGTTAATCTTATTTGATGATCATTTCTCCTCCCCAGTTTTCTTAGGAATTATTCTGAAACCTTGCTAAATTTCCTGCAACAACGGACTCAATCAGGGTTTCCTGTTCTTGAGTTGTGGTAATTGTTTCCTAAAATGAAGTGGCTACATTACTGATCGCTAGCTTTTTGATCATCCAACATTTTCGCTCAGAATTCAGAGATCTGGACATGGTGGAAGAGAAATAACTTCCAATACGCCGTTTCCGTGACCCTTCTCTGCAGCATGGTTCGAATTCATGCCACATTCATAATCTTTGTCCTGATTGTACCCTTACCTTCTGTTGTTGCTTACAACCCTAGACATTCACACAAGTTTTCGCGATATGCACGCTCATTTTCAGGTATTCTTCTCTCTGGGTCTTGCTTTCTACAATTCGCCGATTTTTGCAAAATATGTCGGTAGGTTATCTGTCAATTCGAGTTTTCCCCCTTGTTATTATGTCTGAGAGTAGAAACCTGGCATTTCAGCTGATGAACCTTCCAAGAGATCTGCTAATAAACTTTTGAAGAATTTTGTTGGAGATGACGAACGGGTTTATGCGTGTTCAGGGAAAGATTTTTTTGCCTTTGAAAGAAATGGTTCCATTGCTTGGACTGTACACTTGAATTATACATGCAGTGAAAATATTACTCCAGTTCATGGAGGGTCAACAAAGGCAAGCCTCCGGACTAGATTTAAATTTCGGTGTTACATAATCAAAATATTCGTCGATTTTAACTTTTTCGAGGCCAATTGTTGGACAGATATATTTGGTTGCAGAAAACAGGGTACTTAAAATCTTCCCTCTTGGAACTTCTGAAGCTGCTGTAGAAGTATTTTTTGGTGCAGAAGGATCTGGAGAAATTATTGGAATCTACGCAAGCATATCGAGCTCATGTGTGATCATTAATGTCAAAAATCGTGGGCTCTTTGCATATAGATTGCACGGACAACTTATCTGGAGTGCTGGTCCAGTGCTCTATCGGCACGGATATCGCCAAGGTTGCAGGAAAAATCTTACAGATTGCTATTTTACTTCACCACCAGTGATTGATCATTGTGAAGCTAGTATATTTGTAAGATTCTGTTGTAATAATAATTTCATGTTTCTTGTTCTGTGATTGTATTCTTCTTCTTATGGTGATATTTTTCTTGCAGATCTCTAATACTGTTGGGGAACTATATTCGTTATCAGTTCGTGGTCCATATTTTAAGTGGATCCAAGATCTTAGCTCATTTGGGACAAAATATACAATTTTTCCTGGCAATAATGGTCGTTTATATATAATTATACCGGATACAGCTATTGTCCTGGCATTGGACGTTTCGACAGGAAATATTTTGTGGCAAGGGAGTTTCGGGCCACTTAGTTCATCAGATTATGAGCCAGTTATTGATGCAAACGGTACCATGTTCACATATATATTTTTGTTCTTTATTTTTACTTTAGGTTGTGACAAAACATAAGATCAGATTATTGGAGCAAATCTTGAATTAGTATGAAGCAGAAGGGCCTGATTATATTATGATTGATTAATTCATTCGATAACAGTTGTTTGATGGAGCAGGTTGGATATCTTTTGGCTCATTGGATGGATATCTTTATTCGTTTTCGCCAACAGGAGAGCTCAAGAAATTCCCAGAACATGCTAGTTTGAATTCTGTAATTCAAGTTAATCCTGTACTTGATTGCTCTGCATATGGTGTTTACATTTCTCAAACAGAAATGGAAGGAAAAATATCCCAGACAACTGCAAAATATACTTATGTCTCAGCACTGAAACCCAAAAATGTAGTGTTCACCTTTCTTGTTCCAGCTTTCGGTTCCATCTACTTGTCCGAACGAAATCCTAGTAAGTCCCATTTCATTGTGTGTGTGCGTGCTGAGTATATTTGGCTTTTGCTATTCTATTTTTTGCATCTAATTAAGAACACAATCTGTCTAGGTTATGAACAATTTATATTCTGACCAAGCAGGTAAATTCTTGTTCAATCTGTCCCAGAGTGATCTGCAACATTTTGTACTGGATGAAAGAACTCTTTTGGCTTTCTTTGCTGTTTCAAGTAAGTTAACGGCTCCCCTGAACAGATATATTTTCCATACCGTGTTTCTAGTTTGGTCTATTTCACTCGCAAAGAAAATTAATCAATAGTTAATTTCTTATAAACATTTAATTTCCCTCGATGCAGGAAATGGCAGCCCGTTGCCTTGTCGTTCCACGGGTAATTCTCTTCTAACCCGCTAAAGAGGATTTTGCTGCCTATTTTTCTTGTTTCTTTTGCATAATGATATGCCCTTTTGCTTATTTAACTGAATTGAACTAGTCTACACAAGTACCTAACATCCTAGCGCTGTTGGTGTTGCATCTTCTTTTGGCATCAGGTCAGAAGCTTGCTTCTAGCTGCTCACAAGTAAAGCCTAAGATCATAACTCTTTACACAGGTAAGTTAGCACTAATTTCTTGTATTGTTTACGTCATTAAAAAACATAAAAATTAGAATAAAATTTTCCTTTTGTGCAGGTAATGAGAGGACAATTACATTGTTTCTCTTAATTGAATCTGTGATTCTGGTATTACTGCTAGCAGTTGTACGACATTGCTGCATCTTCTGGAAGAAGAAAAGGCTACAAGGTCTCAACCTTGGCAAGTTTCTAGAAAAGAGAGTAAGCACAGTTCTTGCATTTTCTTGTAATATAGCATTATTCATGGAAACATTTTATTTGATGATGGATCCAGAAATCTTTAATTTTTGGTGAGAGATTGAATTACTTGTATACGGATAATTAAACTGACTTACCTTGAGGTTTCACCTAATTACACAAAGTTCCCCTAAGGCTTGGAAAATCACAAAAACTTTCAATGTCCAAGAAGGCAAGAATTTACATTTCATCTAGATCCATGAGTTCTACTGAAGTTACCTCTAAATTTACTGAGCACCCTACTTTGTGTTGACACTTACTCGTCAATACTTGATTTTATATTCACGATTCTATTGGCATATGTTAGGCCAAATTTTAGAGTATGCCAAGGGATGTTTTTGTAATTTCTCGAAACCTCAACGGAAGTTTGTATAATAGGGTCAAATCTCAGGGTATGTCAATGTATTTTTTTCCTTATTATATAGATATTCTGTTATCATTTTGGAGTGGAAGATGCCAAATCATGAACTTTCACCAAAAATACATTATACATGTAATATATAGTCTCCAGACAGGATTGATTCAAAATCCTTTTGTATGTGCAGCGTTCTCTGCGCTCCCAAAAGAAGGCCTTTGACAGAATGATCACAGAGCTGGAGCAAAAAGCTTCGGAGGAAACAGTATCCAGTGAAGTACTAGAAAATCTAGGTGATTTGGTTAAAAAAAGAGAAGGCATCAAACAGAAGCTCTCAACAACTTACAGTTTAGGAAGGGACGGTAGAGAACAATCCCTTCCCAAGTCATTGCTTCCTTTGTCTGGTGGAAAAAGCAGGAGTTATTCGTTTCAAGGTTCCAAGAAAGAAAGTGTAACAATCTTTCACATGTTTAGTGACAGCAGTACTTCTTCTGAGGATTACAGCAGTCCCTTAGAAGAAGAGGATGAGGAAAACCTCTATGAAGAAGATGAAGATCTTGTTGCTAAGGCAAAGGCAAAGGGGAAAGCTCCTGTCGAAGTAGAAAACTGTAGGGATGTTGCGAAAGAGTCTTCTTCAGCATCATGCGGGTTTGTGAAGCCATTGTTTTTGGAACATTCGTTAAGTGGAATGGCAGATGATGAAATGGAAAATAGTGAAAGCAGAAGATTGAGGAGAAGAACCATGTCCTTTCACTAACTAGCTTTTGAAAATGTGTCTTTTTCCTTTTCTTTCTCTTATGTAATTTTGTTTGAAGATTGAAAATGTTCATGTATAGTGAACTTGTGATCCATGATTTGGATCTGATTGCAAGGTGTGAGGAAATTAGTTGAGAAATTTAGATAGGATCATAAAACAAGTAATTAAGTTGCATGAGATATGTGTGAATGTTTTATTACAAACAGTAGGAATAGAAAGTGAAAACGTGTGTAGATGGATTTTATTAAAGTATGTAATGATTAATTTGTGTGTTTGGAGAGTTTTGAGGTAAAATACTTGTAAAAAGTAACAAACAAAAGAAGTGACACTTACCAATAGAATTGTGGTTGGGCTTTGAGTCGAAGGCGGCAAGCAAATTTCCAAGCAAATCTAAGAAATAAAAAGTGGGAGACCTGTGAACGAACGTTACCTCCGCTGAAAGTTAATATAAATTCAATAATGAAAAGTGAATGATAAACAATACAACTTAAAAAAAAAAAACATAAAAGTGATAACATATCGCATATGAGAGCACAAAGAGGTTAAATGAAGTTATAATTATGGTTGAAATGAGTAGCCTTTTAACTTTTAAGAAGGGCTCAAGTCCAAAGTTTTTGGGTTGTCTGATAGCTCGAATTATGTCGAAATCAAGGATTGTTAAACTTGAAAGAAAAATGGGTGGAAGTGGAAAATTCTTGCATGCACCGGGTGTGGACCTGCACCCATTAATTTTTGAATGGAAAAAAATTATTTATTATTTATTTTTGAACTTTTTTTCTATTATTTATATATTTTTTTGGAATAAAGAATTGGTGGGTGCATGCACCGACGACGAAGTCCACACCCGGTGCATGCAAGAATTTCCCGGTGGAAATTGACTAACTATTAAAGAAATGGTTACTATTTCGTTCTCCACATTTTTCAATTGAGGTTTAAATTGACATCTCCATTCGAGAAAGACTTGAGTGATGGATTATCTTATAAGCTCACAACTATAATCTTTTTGTTGGACTTTTCTGGTGGGTCTTTCTAAACTCTAAAGTGTGTTTGTCTCACTAAATCAGCTTCTAGATTCTACCATTTTTTTTATAAGTTTTATATCTCATTTTCATGGGTTGAGTCATGACAGATCACTTAAGGTATAAAACTTTCCCTACCAATGATAGTTGCGTTCCTAATTAAGGACTCGAACTTAAAACCTTTAGTTTTTTTATTGATCAAAATAAGTTGAAATAGGTTTTCCAAATAATTCAAAAATGATTATTTTATGTTAAAGCAGAAAAGTATTCTTAATTATGTCGGCCAAACCAGTGTAACGAGGGGGCGAGTGTTTTACACTTGCCGTGTGGTTGGTGGAAAGTTTGGGGAGAGTGACCAATCAAATGGCAAGTGTAATACACTTGCCTTTTTAATTGGTTGGGTCCGGCCAAGCCGGGTCTGGGCTAGAATTTTCCAATATTGAGTTATTGATCCTAAAGTTGAGAGCTGGAGTCATTCAAATCTCTTGTCTGCCGCCCTTGAAGTGTTGTTCTTTTTATACCTGCTACTATGATAAAAACATTAAAGACCGAGGCCCAAAGAGGTGAATTCTTTTACCTGCTACTATGATAAAAATGTTGGAGACCAAAAAAAGATTGTTCTTCATGTTGGTACTGATACTCAAGTCAATGTGTTGAACTAGAGGTGAAAAGTATAATAAAAACTAGAGTTTTGATTTTGGCAAATGCCAAATGTTCGACTAGTAAAGAATACATTTCTGACTTTATATTTATTGGTTAGGGCATGATCTTACAATTGATATAATTAATCAAAATTTATGAGAATCATGCAATTTAATCCTATTTTCACAAGGCACATATCATATTCAAATAGATAGTGAACACATGTTGATTATATCTGATAAATATGTTGTGCAAAACTTTAGGAACAACTATCATATTGAGCGTATTAACTCGTACGTTGAGAAGAGTCAGGTAACCCTATTTGAGGAGTCATATTGGGGAGACCTATTAAAATAAAAACCACAGTCAGATAACCCTATTTGAAGAGTCATGTTGAGAAGACCTATTAAAATAAATACCACTTAGCTGTATCCTTCTATCGAGAGGTAAAACTCTTTATAGAAGTATGTTCCACAAATTCAAGCATTAGACATTTAATTATATTGATATAACAATGAATCTATATGCTGCACCTTTTAATGAAACCCCTTATTTCTTATTATTTAGTAGTGTGTAGGATCCGATAGGATTTTTAGGCTTTCTTTTTTTTTTTTTCCAAAAAATCAATTAACGGGAGCTTGAGGTTATTATCGAAACCCTCGTCATATATGTTGCTTGAATTTATCTTAATGTATAATATATAGATACAAATATAGTCATACAAATATAATATAATAATAGATACAATAATATAAACTTTTTTTTTTTTTTTTAATAAATCTTAGCAGTGTCCCATACCATTGATTTTATGATGAATGAATTTAAGTGATGAATGATTTTAGGGTTAATCTTTTTTTTTTTTGTACCTCAACCTTTAGACCGTTTTGCACTTTGGTACTCGATCTTTAAATTTTAACGATTTAGTATCCAATCTTTGAATCTTGTTTTACTTAAATGCCCAATTTCAAATCCTGCTAACTATGATGCACGGACACTTCTAAAAATATCAATTTGTCGTGTTGTGTCGTGTCCGACACCGTATCCGACACTCCTCACGTGGAAATTTCAAGAAAAAATATGTATCGCCGTATCCGTGTCGTGTCGTGTCCGTATCGCTGTGTCCGTATCCATACATTATAGCCTGCTAATTAAGATACCACACGTGTTTTACACTTATTTGCTGGATCTAAAATTAGACACTTACGTAAAACAAAATTCAAAAGATGGGTCTTTAAATTTCAAAAATTGGGTACGAAAGTACAAAGCACCCAAAACATTGGGGGTGTAAAATAAATGCAAAGCACCCAAAACGTTGGGTTGTAAAATAAAATTAACCCTGATTTTAATTATCTAAGGCCAAAACGGGGTAATTAGCCCTAATAAGTCCTAGACAGCGTCTGATTGAGAGCCAATACAGCTTCTCCAACTAAAATTCAAAAATAAGTTTCAATAATAAAATAAGAAAGGCGGCCGCTTCGTTTCCGAATCTCGAAATATCATCTCTCTCACGCACGCGCACGCACACGGATTTATCCTTGGTGAACTTCAAAATCTGGGCGCCTACAGCTGAGCGCGGAATCTTGTTGCTTTAATTTGCATATTGCTCTCGTCTCTCAGATTCTCACTTCTCCCTGCATTCACCCATCCCAATTTTTTAGGTAATTCAAAAACCCTAATTCTTTCTTTACTTCCCTTTTCTTGCCCAAATTTCCCATTATGCACTTCTAATTCAACAATAGAGCTGAGGAAGGTTCTGATCTTGATTTGATTTTAATCTCTCTTCTTCTTCTTCTTTAGTTTTTTCCTTTTGTTTTTTTTCTTTCACGATGTGCTTCTGGTACTTTTCCTTTTCTTCTTTGGTACAATTTCTGGGGTTTTTCTGTATTGCCAAAAATCTAAACCTTTAGAGTTTGGGGATTTTATAGGACTGGATGTGTCCAATGTAGCTTTTCCACGGTGTGTGTGCGTGTATATGTATTTTTGTGTGTGTATTTCGCGGTTATTACTTAATAGGATCTCCCACTCTTTCACGGTTTAAGTTAACTTTGAAGTTGGATGAATAGTTGGCCAATCTTTATTTATAACTGAATTCATTTGTCTGTTGATATTCAAAGTGTAGCATTAGTTTGGAAAGTAGAAACTTGAATGCATGACCTTTTTTCTAATTTTTTTTTTTAATTTGCACTTCCATGTAAATAAGTTCCACTTGATGCATGGGAGTTTCTTTTTGAGATTCCTATTCCTTTAATGCTCTGGTTTTTGATATCATAAAAATTATGTGGATGAAGTTACAGCATTTCCAGATGTTCTGAAGGACTTTTCCCATTGAAATTTTTATGTAATATCGGTAGATAAGCTATTAAAAAGCCATAAAGTGTGTAGAATGGAGTGAAAACTTTAAGCATGTGCAGTTCTAATGTTTAAAATGTTTCTACTGGATGAATACCTTAGCTGATTTTTGGTATCTGCAACAATTTTGTTATTTTCTACATAGAGTTTTTGCGTTCATCTCAATGTTGCAACTTGAACAGATTATCTTTTACTCCTGTGAATTATATCTGATGCAGTGGAGTGATACTATTTTGTAGAGCGGATATGGAGACAGAGGATTTTATCCAACTTCCTACTTCTAGTAACTCAGGACATGGAAATGAGAATGATGATCTATGTGAATCTGGCTCAGAAGCCATTAAATCTGATTCTCTACCTTTAAACTCTGTGGTAATAGATGAGATTAATGGGGAAGCCCCTAGAATTATATCAGACGTCATACCTGAAAGTATGGACACTACAATGATGGATGACTTTGAAGAAGCAGCAGCTAACACATTTGCTCAACCAGTTCTTTTTGGAATGAAAGAATCAGTTCCAGTTGTGGGAAAAATGACATCTGGTAGCTCTGTGCCTGCTGAAAATGGATCTGTAGCTGTTCAAAGTGAAATCGGTTTCAGCAAGTGTAAGGAAGATGAAACCTTTTTAAGGAAGAGGGATATATATTCTAGTTCTATCTTTTCTTTTTCTTGCTTGGGCATGTTTGACATACTTAGGGTTGGGTACAATTAGCGTTTTAGAATTCATGTCACAATTATCGTCTTCCTCTTCCATTTTTTCTTTCGGTTTTTTTTCCCCGCTTCATTAGCCTGATGTTCATCCTGGTCTTACTTTTGGTAACTTGATCTTCCAGCTGTATCTGGAGTTAAGAGACCTCACATAACTGTTGATGAGCAGCAGGCTTCAGTGCATGTTATTTATAAATCTTTGCCTAGGTATGTTATTTCAATACTCACAATTTGGCTTTGAATAGTGGCGGATACCTATAACTTCAATATGATTCTCAGAGAAAGTAAGCAAAAACTTGAAGAGCTGTTGCAGCAATGGTCCCGATGGCATTCTCAAAGATGCTCATCATCAGATGTAAGCCTGCACCTTTCACATCTTAGTATTTTTTGCTTCAACTTGTTTACAAATACGGTCTCCTATTTCTCGTGTTCATTCCTTAAAATGGTATAGCTGATGCTTTTATATCTAACTCAGGATTCAAACATAGTGCTGGAATCTGGAGAAGAAACATACTTCCCATCTCTTTCTGTTGGCTTGGATAAGCCTTCTGCAGTTGTATGATTCTCTTCCCTCGGATTTTTTTCTAATATTGAATCAAGTTGGCTTGACTTAACATCTGTTCATGGATATAGCAACCTATATTCCTTCTTTGGAAATAAGTGAACCTTGAACTTTGATATTCCCCATATATTTAAGTAACACCGAAAAAAAAACTAGCAATCATGCTCAGATTTAATGCATTGTAATTTGCCTGAATAGGATGACATCAGAATTTTACATGCTCAATGTATTGCAGGCTGACTCATCTAGCTTTTTGACTGTAAGTATTAATTTTGATGTTGAAATAAGATGCATTATCTTGATGAAAATAAGTTGCTATATGGTAGTGCTGCTATGATGGCCATGTTTCTCTGGCTATACTGAGAATCTTCATTTTCAGTAATATTAACTAAAAAAGAGAACTTAAATGTAAAATCAAAGAAGTCAAGATACTGTAAATGCAAACCTGAAAGTGGATGAATCCTGAGAACCAGGGCAAATGTACGGAATATAGCTGAGAGCCAGCTTGGGTACTATGGAGTATCAATTATTAGGGGACTGGACTGGAGTGTTAATCCTGTCGTAACTAGTACCACTATCTCCTGCACTTTCCATGCTAGATTTTGGTACCGAGTGCTGTCATGTAAACTGTGTGTGCTATATGGCTTCCTAGGTTTCACAACAGCTTAATATGGTTCGATGGTTCAAACTTTATATCTTATTAGTAAATAAACTTCTGTCGTATTGTCCATTTGCCCTACCATTCTGATATTGAAGTATTTTTCAAAAAAAATTTCAGTCATAGAATTGTGCGTTTTCTTCTAATAAACATGTTGTTTGAATGCATTTCCTTCATACATTGATTGTCAATTGTTTTAACTTATTGTAATGTACAAATTTTATGTAGACCTTTTGGGTGGATAACCAAACAAAGACACAGTCGAGTAAGGAGTTTATACCTTTGGATGACAATTCTGTTCCTCTTTATGATCGTGGGTATTCTTTAGCTTTGACATTCGCTGATGGTTCCAGTAGTTTGGATGGGTATGTTCGTTCTAGTCTCTTTAGAGTTGGTTGGTGTTTTCAAATAAGTCTTCTTTAATACTATTAGCTGTTTGGTTAATGCCCAAGTTCAGCACTTTGATCTGTCATTTGAAATGTGGATCATTTGTACAATCAAATACAGAATGTTGATCCATTTAACTGATCCACTGCTAGCTTATTTTAGATATCCAATCTGATATCTTCACTTATCCTGCAGAAGTGTGGAGAAATTGGATACTTCCCGCTGTTTCAACTGTGGCTCATACAGCCATGCCCTGAAAGATTGCTCTAAGCCACGTGATAATGCTGCTGTGAACAATGCTAGGAAACAGCACAAGTCAAAACGAAATCAACATCCCAATTCTCGTAATTCAACCCGATATTATCAAACTTCTCGTGGGGGGAAATATGATGGCTTGACGCCTGGCTCTCTTGATGCTGAAACAAGGCAGCTTTTGGGTCTTGGGGTAAGTCAAAGACTTGCTCAAAAGAGTGAATCTGCTATTATAATCTCAAATTCAGTATTATAGTATTTGAAAATTTTTACATTTATGATTCTCAAATTTGTTTGTAGGAGCTTGATCCACCTCCATGGCTTAACAGAATGCGAGAATTAGGATATCCGCCTGGCTATTTAGGTAAAAATTAGGATTTTGTGGTGATAAATTGTGGAATTTCTTTCCCCTTTCTTTAAGAAGAAAATGTAAAACAATTGTCGCAATTTATTAGATCCGGACATGGAAGATCAGCCTTCAGGAATTACAATATTTGGTGAAGAAGAAACCAAAGATGAAAGTGAAGAAGGGGAAATTCTTGATTCAACCTTGATCGAGCCGTCTAAGAAAATGACTGTAGAATTTCCAGGGATAAACGCTCCCATTCCAGAAAACGCCGATAAATGGCTTTGGGCGCCAAGCTCGTCAAGTAGTAATTTTTCTAGAAACCGTTCGCAGCGCAGATACAATCAGTCTTCATCCGAAAATCTCAGCAGCAGGGTGCATTACACCTCCGAGCAAAGATGGTCTAGGGAGTTGGAAGACGATGGCCCTCCTGGCTGTGAGCCTGGAACTAGTCCCTCTCTTTCTCATCTTTATTCAAGTAGATATGCTGATTATGATTCTGGTAATAATTATGATTATCGTAGCTCGTCTAGACCTCGGAGCCCGACTTACAGCAGATCCTGGTCAGATAGAGGTAGAAGCTCTTTCCTAAATGATGATTCTCCTCGCTATTCCCAGTATGGTTCTTTTCCTTATTCATCTCCCAGGTAGATTCTAGTTCATAGAAATTGTAGAATCTTTTCTGGCACTTTGAAGTAAAAGGAGTTAAGATTAATGTAAGATAGTTTCGTTCTGTTGGTGACTTAGAGGGGCCTTGGTATATTTGCAGGTGTATAAGTGATTATGGGCCATGACTAAAACTGTACATTTGTTTGGTGTTTTGAGGCATGTGGGAATGTACATTACTTCTCTCTGATATTTTCTGATTTTGATAATTTAGATGATTAAAATGCCAAATTTGGAGAAATTTAATGCAAAATTATGACCAACAAACAGAATTAAATTAGCTTTTATATTATGACGAAAATATATGCTTATTCTTTGCAAAATATCTCGGTAGATGTAAAATGGATTATCAAAGTTGATGGAATAAGTAAAAATGTAAATTTATACTCCCGACAGAAAAATACAAAGCAAAATTTACAAAAATAAAAATTGAAACCCTCAAATTACCCTCTTATCTCATTCCTTGGGCAAGAATGAATTATTTGTTATTAAATAATGTTAGGGTTTTTTTTTCCATATAAATCCTTATGAGATTGCATATTTATAACTCATATCTATTTAGATGGAAATATTACAAACTGTATCATCATGAATTATACAAATTGCAAATAACGTCATTTCTTTAGGGTTTAGGTCAATTAAGGAAGAAACTGAACTTTATACCTTTAATTTAAAAATTAAAAAATTAAATTAAAATATTTAAAAGATTAATTCAATGTTAGAGTAACTTTAAAATAAAAATAAAGTAATTTGTAATTTTTGAAATTTGATGCTTGCAAAATTTCCTAATATCACTAATTCATAATATTAAGTGATAAAGAAGAATGATATGCTACAAAGAACATTAGAATAGGAGTCAAGCTAATATATAATCGATACAAAAAGATATGAAAGATGGCAAAAATACATAAATACTTTGATATTTGGCCAAAAACCAATATATAGAGATATCCTATCAGCGGATTTCGTTGCCGGGCCTCGCGGGCTGGATTTCGTTCTTTGAGCCTTTTAAGTTGGGCCTCCAGATCAAAATCCAAGCCCAAATAATAATATAACAACTAAGTTTTAAAATCACCACCACATATTAGAAAATTTTAAAAATTAAAATCAAAATATTTCAAAAAATTAATTTAATGTTAAAGTAACTTTAAAATTAAATAAAGTAATTTATAATTTTTGAAATTCTTAAGGGTGGAGTTTGTAATATTTCCATTTAAGTGGATTTGAGTTATAATTATGAAATGTTTTAAGGAGTGTAGATATAAAAAATCTTATAATGTTATCAGTGTAATTTGTCATGTTAAAATATTTTATGGGTTATTTATTAAACAGTGTAAATTTACTTGAATTTTTATTGATGTCGATGCATGAAAATGTTTGGCCTGTTGATGTTGATATTAGTATGTTGCAGTATTGCTTGTTATCCAATTCAAAACGGATTGGTGTGCTTGTTATATTTTTTCATTTACTAACGTATGTCCCTTGCTATGTACGGTATTAATATACAATATAACTTATAAATACTAAGTATGAATTTTGTAAATTAAAATAGTCTTAAAATAAAAAATTAAATCATATAGAATGAAAAATAATTTATGCAATACATATATTTTATAAATAATAAATGAATTATTGGTGAAGTCAAATTTATTACTTTAATATACGTAATTCTAAATTTTATATTAAGTTAAGTGTTTTCTTATTACAGATAGTAAATATATAAAATTCATGTAAATATCATATTTTAATTAAATAGGTTAAAGTATGTGGAAAAAAAAATTTTATATATTAAAATAGTATATATATTAAAGTTCTAGCATTTCATCCCGTGCTATGCACATATTTATTAAAGATATTGTTATTTTTTCTAATATATAAACAATGACTTTTGTATTAATGTTTTGTACAAAATAATAAATATTAAATTGACAATCAATTATATTTGAACTTTAATTTAGCTAGCATTAACCAATAAATGAATATTTTCTTTTCAAAACATCCCAGTACTTGTGAATTCGAATAATGGTAGATATATCTTATAATTATTATATAATAAAAAAAAACATGTAGTTTTGAAGTAAAAAGATAAAAAGATTTTGTGAGAAAATCACACACAACTTGTTGAAACTATAACAAATTCTTTAAATATAATAAAAATATATAAATAAATTATTAAAAAAATGAAAACTCAAGTAAATAAATGAATTTTAAATAATAAAATAATAATAAAAATAAATCATGACAAAAATTATCAAGTATTTCACAAAATATCAATTATGAAATCTTAATAAATTATTTAAATCTAATAGAAAAATACAAAGTAAAGATCTTTAAAAATCAAAATTCAAATAAATAAATGGCAGATTCGAATAATAAAAATAGAAAAAGCAAAGTTATATTACTAATACATTTGGTTGGAAATATTAAAATTGATTTTCGAACCAAAAGTTTAAATTTTATGAGAAAATAAAATATAAATAATCAACTTAATAATTTGCAGAGATAACAAAAAATATAATTATTAGATTAAGCAAATTCAAATCATCTCAATATATATATATCTATCATAGACTATTGTAGAAAATCAACAACAAAAATAATTGAAATGAATTTTTTTTCAACTCACACACACCCAAGTAACTGACGGGTGTTTGCTATAATTGGAATGAAAATGAAAGAACGTATGTATTATATAAAATACTATTGACGATAAAAAAAAAACCCCTCAAAATAAAAAGATAAATAGATGATAAACTTATTAAGGAACATAGAACTATAATGATACATCTTGATTCAAAAAATAACCAAAGTAATATAAAAGTTGTGCTAAACTATCATTCAAATTATTTTATAAATTTAAAAATTTAAAAATCTCGAAAATTAAAATTTGATAAAAATAAAATAATTATTGTGAAAGCACGGCTCAACTACATAGATAAAAAATAGTTATAAAATTTTTGTCTATTTTAAAATAAAAAAATACTTATCTACGTAGTAACAATTGAAAATTAAATCTTAAATATAAAATTAATAAGTAAAAAATATTTTGAAAACAAAGTAAAATCAATGAAAAAAAAAAAACTAAAAAATTAAATTATATTATCAAACATGATTGAAGAAGTTATACAATGTCAAATAAATAAGATAAAACCATAAGAACAATTAAAATATGAATTCAGCGCAAAAGAGATCAGAGAAAAACACTCAACCTAATTTAAAATACTTCGTCAACCTAATTTGTAAATTTAAGGGAGTGTTTGAGTCTTTACTTGATTTCGACCAGTCTTCTGTATTGATGTACAAATCAATGGAGCACTTTATACGAAAAAAAAATGAACTAAACACAAAAAATAGAAGAAAGAAATAAAAATTGAACATTTTCCATCTTAGTATGTGAACTTGGAAGACATCTTATCAAGTAGTTCATAAAATTAAAAAACACAAAGTAAATCAATTATAATCATAAATTTACCAAAAAAAATATACTGTACACAATTATCACGAAAACTAATAAGAATAACGAGATAATATTGAAGTAAAATTATAATGCAATAAAAAGAAAAAGGTAACTTTTATTTTATTTCCGAACATTTAAAAGATGTAAAATCTATAAAAAATAGGATATCGATGTACAATATGAACTCAAAACAGTAGATTTAAAATATAAGAGATTGGATGAGATGATTAGCTAACAATTTCCACCATTGCTTTTAATGGATTTGAGTTTGGAATATTATAATTAAATATTATAAAAATAATTTAGTAATTTGTTTATTTATAAAAAATATATCAAAAAGTATATATACCTACATTGAATATTTACGAAAAAAGTATAGGAATAATTTTTTGGTTTTCACCTAAAATTATAACATAAATTAATGAGTGATTATATGAACTATACAATGAAGAAATAATACAATAAGTCTTTGAGATAACAAATATTATTTTTACTCTTTTATAAGTTGTTTTAAAATAAAAAATAATAGCAATATAGTTTACATGAATGATATGGGTGATATATTAATACAATAAAGATATATAAACAATACATAATTATCTTTGAGCAAAGATATGCATAATTACCTTCTCACGGATCAATACTTGGAAAAAAACATCAAAAGGTAGTTCTCTATCACAAAAAAAAAAAAAAAAAAAGAAAAGAAAAGAAAAGAAAGAGGAAAAAATATAAATTTGTATAGAAATAAGTACCACAAAAAATTAAAATATAGGAATATTATTCTTAAACAAAGATATATATAATTACCTTATCATGGATTGTGACGGGGATAAAATACACTCGACCCGTGTTTGGACACGTGGCGACACGAGAAGGTAACACGTGGCCCTTCATGATTGGGGCAGGCTATCAACGAGCGTCCAAGACCCCCGAGCGTCAAAGTCCCTAAAGAACATGTGTCGTCTCTGCTGTGCACACGCGTGGTCACCCTTTCCGCTCTTTAACGAGCGCACCTCACAAAACAGAACAAAGTCCCAGCTTATCTTGGAAGCCCTCTTCGAGCGTTATTATCCCTCAGAGAAGCTTCCATTCCCCCTCGTTACACAGCCTTGGCCTCCATCCCCTAGCGGATTCTCTGGCTTCCAAGGCCTTTGGTTGACACGAGCGTGCTCTTAGCCCTCGTTACCAACCCCCTAAAATGGCTCTCTGACACCCCGTACATGCCCGCGTACCTGCCACTATTGCCAACACTAACTTTCACCGGTTTTTGCAGAAGATTCCTCCTAGGTTTCTCCCATAGCGCCACGTGTTACGGCAACATTGGCCAGGACCACACGGCGCAAATGACCAAAGGGTCCCTGACCCTCAACTATAATTAGACGAGTTCATCTCCTTCATGGTAAGCAAGCTTCCATACTTGAGCTCTGCAATTACTTTTCTTCTCTTTCAGTTCCTTAACTGACTTGAGCATCGGAGAGCCAAACTGGGCATCCCCCCCAGTCTCCCACCTTGGCCTTCTGACTATTTGTTCTTGGTGTTTGTCCTAGCAGGTAGAACCCCTCTTCCATCCGGCGATCATTTTCCGATTTCCCCCACATATATCAAATAGAAAGTGACCGGAGTTTGACACTTCACGTTCCTACCCCATCATTTTTGGCGCCGTCTGTGGGAAACCCATTTTCAGCTCATCCCTCACTCTTTTGCTAGTTGAAAAACAAACACCCAACACCATAGTAGCTACAAGGTCTAGGGCAGTGGGAGGTAGAGATGACCCTTCCCGTGATGTTAATATCACCTCTATTCCACCGACGGTGGTTGGCGGGGCGCCACCAACTGAAGACGTGCTTCAGCCAACGGAACCACTAGCACCACCACCGGTGCTTCCTGAGTCACCCAATCCCACCGCCGGTGGAGGCGCTCAGCTTCCATCTTCTTCCCATCATCCCCAGAACACATGGCTTAATGCCTACACCGGTTCATGAGGACACCCTTTCTTGATGCCCCTTCCTGGGTACACTCTCACTCCTACCGTCATGATGCTGGCGATTCAACCATACCATGCTGGGCAAATCCAGCTTCCGGTGGTGATTCCTAGGGAGATCGAAGGGGTGGAGTTGCCCCCTTTGACCCCTCAACAGCTGAGGGCTCATTATTCCCAGTGCGAGGTTCAGGCTGCCCAGGGGGCATGGGAAAGATTCCATTCCATGTATTTCCCCTTTGGGCAGGCCACTCAAGTTGCCCCTCCTTTGGGGGGGGGGGGGGGGGGGGAGGGTTGCAGACATATCCACTTAGGGAAACCCAGGCCGTCTTGAGGGCTCAACCGCCCCCTCTGCCTGCCAGAGAGGCTCCCAACTAAGGGGATAACGAGCGTCCATAAGCAGATAGGGGCAGAGAGCCCACAGAAAGAATTAATATTGATAAGGAGGTCCATTCTCGAGCATCGAAATGAGGGCCACAAACAACCTAACGAGGGAGCCAAGCAAGAAGAGAAGATCCCAACCTCCTCGCGGTTGTGCAAGACCAGCTGCAGGGGTTGCAAGATATGGTGGGACAGCTCTCTTGAGCGTGTTCTTAAGTCCCCCACGCAGGGGACGAGCGAGACAATGCCAGAGATGCTCGTCGACATGTTCGCCAACAGCACGTTCCCCGTCACGTGGAACAAGAAGAAAATTTCGGATGTTACAATCACCATCCGCTTGCTAAGGGATCTCCCCTCGTGGAGGAAGTCCTGGTGGCCTAAGCAGGCATGGGCAAGGTCCCAACATCTGTTAATCGCTACGATGGGACCACCGACCCCGCAGAGCATGTGGACCATTTCCTGCACTTGATGCATCTATACGAGCACTCTAGTTATTACTGGGCCAAGGTTTTTGTTACCTCCCTCGTGGGAATGGCCCAAGAGTGGTACAAGCATCTGCCGCCGGGCTCGATCCACTCATACGGTGTACTCACTGATGCCTTTTTAAACCACTTCAATTCCTTGAAGGCTCCTGTCACCGCGCCCACGGCCTTGTACAACTTGATTCAAGGCGAGCATGAATCCCTTCGGTCATTCTTCCCTCATTTCAACAAAGAGGTGCTGCTAGTAGAGAGACCGTCCATGGATTTTCTGATCCACGTCCTTTTCAAAGCCTGCAATCACAAGCAATATGTGAGTAAGAAATTTACCGATTCCATTGTGAAGAAACGCCCCATCTCCCTCATGGCAATGAGGGAGATAGCCGAGCCCTATTTCGTGCTCGAAGACATGTATGGGTCCAATGCACCAAGGTATTCCGGGCCCTCCAAAAGCGAGCGAGGGCGAGAGGAGCCTCCCCACAGGGAACGCCGCAAGTCACCTCCTCCCCCGCGGAGATTCGAGCGTGTCCCTCTTAACTAGGGGTGGGCGCGGGACGGGGAATTCGGGATTCGGGGAGTTCGAGATCGGGGAATTCGGGATCGAGATGAAATTTTGGATACCCGATCCCGTTCCAAAAATGTCGGGTACCCGACTAGTCGGGGAGTTCGGGATTCGGGGACGGGCTCGGGGAGCCCGACATAATTTTCATTTTTTTCTCTTCTTTTGATAATTTTAAAAATATTATTTAATTAATGTATTTAAATGTTAAATAATCCAAAAAAATTTATTTTGGCATTTTTCAGTTGTTTAGCAAACATTGTTACTGCAAATTATCCAATGCTATATTTCCATCGATTTATAAAATTATCATTACAGAACAAATTAATCAAATTCCATCAATTTATCATAAGTTAATTATTGAGTAAAATTGTTATCGATCATGATGCTCTTTTAATAACTTTTAAACAGTAAAGTTTTAATCATTAGTCATATATCTAATTAAGTTAATAACTTATGTATAATTTACAATCTAATAATATTAAGTATATAATATAAATTATGGAATATATTTAAAAAAAAAAATACCCGAATTCCCCAATCGGGTAGCCAATTACTCCCCGATCCCGAGCCTGAAATTTGGTGTCGGGATCGGGTACCCGTCTCGAACTTCTAAAATCCCGATTTCCCCATCCCGATCGGGTCGGGACGGGCCCCGAACTCCCCGACCCGAATGCCCACCCCTACTCTTAACAGGCCTATCTCAGAAGTTTACGCCTTATCTGACAAGAAGCTCTTCAAAAGGCCCACGAAGATGAAGGACACAGAGGCTTCGAGGCGCTCGAATAAATACTGTGCCTTCCACAAGCAAAAGGGACATGACACGGATGAATGTCGACAGTTGGAAGTTGAGATTCAGAGGCTCATCGCGGGGGGGCCATTTGAAGGAATTTGTAAAAATGTTGGAGCGGTACGCCGAGCGGTGTAATGATCGTTCAAGAGAGAGAATGAGGGGCCCGTCGCGTTCAAGGAGCCCACGAGGGAGAGGCCCTCCTGAGGGCAGCCATCGCAACAAAGGGAAGGCTCCAGAGCAAGAAAATACCCCTTTTGCAGTCGTCAACATGATAACAGGAGGTTCCTCTGGAGGAGATTCTAACGCTTCTCGACGACGGTATATCCGAAGTTACGATCAACGTCCCTCTATACCCAAATCAGTCTATGCCATCCGGGAGTCCCAGGATGAACGCTCGAAGGGACATGATGTAATAGGATTTACGGATAAGGACTTGGAACACATTGTAACACCCCATGGGGTTAGTGAAACCTCTGATTGTCCCATGGTGGTTAGCTTAGATGTACACAATCACATTGTAAAGAGGGTGTTAGTGGATAGTGGAAGTTCTGTTAATGTTTTGCCCTACACTACGTTCCAAAAGATGAATGTCACTAATACTCTGCTCGAACCACTCAAAACAGCCCTCATAGGCTTTGGAGGTTCTGAAGTTATCCCACGAGGGCAGATTCGCTTGGCCATCTCATTTGGTCGTGCCCCACAGCGAAAAACGCTCATGGCCACCTACGCAGTGGTGGAGATTGAGATCCCTTACAACATCATAATCGGGCGACCAGCCCTCGTAGATTTCAAAGCGATCATTTCCACTTACCACCAGAAGATCACATTTCCCACTCCCGGGGGTGTTGGGGAAGTTTTATGTAACGTATGTGAGGCATGGGAATGCTACATGTTATCCCTCAAAAAGCCCAAGGCGGAGAAGGCATTCCAGTTGGGGTCTACCAAGAAATCCGTTGATTTCTCTAATCTAAACGAGGATGGTCCTTTACGCAAAAGGGCCAAATTGAACAGAAAGAAGAACAAGAAGAAGGATCCCCACGACAAAGATACCCACGAGGCTGCCTCGCCAGGGACAGTAGGAGAATCTTCCTCTGAGGAAAACGAGCGTGATCAAGGGGAGCCTATGGATGATGGCCACCTGACGGGAAAGAAGAGAGCGCTCGAGATCCCTCGCCCAGAGATACGGATCGAGCCCACGAAAAAGTTTCTCACTATTGAGTTGGAACCAGGAAACAAGGATAAAACCGCCCAGATTGGATCCAACCTTTCAGGACCCTCGCAGATCATGATGATCGACTTCCTCTGGGAAAATATCGATGTTTTTGCATGGAAAGCATCCGACCTTACTGGGATTGATCCGAGCGTCATGGTCCACAGGCTCAACGTGGACCCCTCGTTTAAGCTAGTTAAGTAGAAGAAACGGAATGTACATGATTTTCGGAAGAAAGTTATTGAGGAGGAAGTCAACAAGCTTCTCGAGGCCCAGTACATCGAGCCAATACTGTATCTTGAATGGTTATGTAACGTGGTATTGGTACCCAAGAGCGCGAATAAGTGGCGCATGTGCAATGACTTCACTGATCTTAACAAGGCTTGCCCTAAGGATCCTTACCCATTGCCCCGTATAGATCAGCTAGTGGATTCGACCGCAGGATGCAAACTCATGGATACCTTTCAAGGGTACTATCAAATCTTTATGGCCCCAGGAAGACCGTCCCAAAACCTCATTTGTTGTCCACTTGGGCGTATATTGCTTCTTGGTCATGCATTTTGGACTCAAGAATGCTGGGGCCACTTACTAGCGCCTCGTTAACAAAATGTTTGAGAAAGAAATTGGAGGATCCATGGAAGTGTACGTCGATGGTATGATTGTTAAGAGCGAGCGTCAAGGCTCACACCTGGAGGATCTCAAGCGCACTTTTACCATTCTGCGCCAGTATGGGATGAAATTAAATCTTTCGAAATGTACTTTTAGAGTGCGAGGAGGAAAATTCTTGGGCTACATGGTCAGCCAGAGGAGGATTGAGACTAATCCGGAAAAAATCAAGGCTATCTTGGACATCCCATCCCCTCGTAATCTCCGGGAAGTACAGGTGCTGGGAGGGAAAATTATTTCTTTAAACAGGTTTATCTCGCGCTCGGCAGACAGGAACCTTCCTTTCTTCAAAATTTTGCGCAATGCTCGAAATTTTGCATGGACTGAGGAGTGTGAGAAAGCATTACAGGACATGAAGGCTTACCTTTCGAGCGCTCCACTCCTGACAAAGCCCCTTGAGGGCGAAAGGTTGTTTATATACCTCTCTGTTTCTACTAAACCAACGAGTGCAGTTCTAGTAGCCATAAGGGAACGTAGGCATTTGCCTGTTTATTATTTGAGCAAAACATTACAAGGGGCTGAGAGGAAATATTTAGAAATTGAAAAATTCGCATTCGCCCTCATTAATGCATCACGATGGTTGAGGCCCTATTTCCAGGCGCACTCAATAACCATCCTCACGTATCAGCCATTAAAGCAAGTGTTGTCCAAGCCGGATGTATCTGGAAGACTGATAAAGTGGGCTATTGAGTTGAGCCAATTTGACCTAAGTTTTGAACCCAGAACTGCCATACAAGCGTAGGTTGTAGCGGATTTGTTGGTTGAACGCTTTGGTTTAGAACCTGCTGTTCCAGAAAACGACGGTCTATGGGTCCTGCACACGGATGGTTCCTCAACCTCTCAGGGGGAGGAGCAGGGGTAACCCTTAGAGACCCCAATGGAATTGAGATAGACTTTTCAATAAGGTTGGATTTCCAGGTTACCAATAACGAGGCAGAATATGAAGCCCTTGTGCAAGGGTTGAAAATTGCTTTTCAAAATGGAGCCTCTAGAATTACCGCCTATGTTGATTCAGAATTGATTGTGAGCCAGATTGAAGGAACTTATGAGGCTCGAGAAATCACCATGGTGCAGTACTTGAGCAAGGCCAGAGAAATCATTGAGAAATTCAAGGAATTCCATCTACTCCAGGTCCCACGGACAGAAAACGAGCGCACTGACGCTCTATCGAAATTTGCATCAGCATTGGAAGGTACCGACTAGCGCTCTGTCACGTTCCTTAGAGCAGAGGAGCCATTGATAAAGGAGAGGGTCACCAAACAAGTGGTAGCCATAATCGATCCACACGAGCCATGTTGGCTCGATGACATAGTGAGATTTATCAAGGATGGCGTTTGTCCCACTGACAAGGTGGAGGCACGGAAAGTCCGAAATAAGGCCCCTCGTTTCTCTTTGTATAGCGAAGGCAGGCTTTTCAAAAAGTCATTCTAGGGCCCACCAATGAGGTGTTTGTGGCCCTCGCAAGCCAAAGAGACCCTTGAGCTTGTACATGGAGGAAGTTGTGGGAATCACACAGGAGGGCGCGTCCTCGCCAAGAAAATACTAAGGAGTGGATTCTATTGGCCTACTATTCTACAAGACGCCCTTGAATTCTCCAAAAGATGTCCCAAATGTCAATTCCATTCAAACATCCCTCAGTTGCCGGCAGCCCAGATGGTCCCCATAGAAGTCTCATGGCCCTTTGACTAGTGGGGTATAGACATTGTGGGTCCTTTGCCAATGGCGGTCGGGCAAAAGAAATTTGTCATATTGGCCGTAGATTACTTTACGAAGTGGGCAGAGGCTGAAGCCGTCGCGAAAATCACTTTCAGGGTTGTAAGGGATTTCATCTAGAAAAATATCATTTGCAGGTACGGAATCCCAAAGGTGCTCATCTCAGACAATGGATCACAGTTTATTGTAGCAGATACTAGAGAATGGTGTTCGGAATTGGGAATTGAGCAGCCCTTCACTTCTGTAGGCCACCCTCAGGCCAACGGTCAAGCTGAAGTCACCAACAGGACTATTCTCCGACATCTGAAAACCATGCTGGAAAGTAAGAAAAGTGAATGGGCTGAAGAATTACAAGGGGCTATATGGGCTTATCGCACAACCCCACGAGCGGCAACAGGCGAAACACCGTTTGCCCTCGTTTACGAGTCTGAAGCTATGATTCCCATGGAAATCGCACACGAATCCGCTCGTGTTGCCTACTTCGAGCCTCAGGACAATGAAGCCAGCAGAGTCCTAGAGTTGGACCTATTGGAGGAAAGAAGGGACAACGCGTGGGCAAAAATGCACAGATATAAAGCAGTTGTGGCACGACAATACAACAAGCGTGTAAAGGAAAGAACTTTCCAGCTGGGAGACTTGGTCTTGAAGAAAGTGGAAGTCTCCAAGCATGTGGGAAAATTGGTCCCCAACTAGGAAGGTCCATTCAAAGTTATACAAATGCGGGCAAACAACACGTACACGCTTGAGTCCTTGTAAGGCGAGCATCTCCCATGCCCTTGGAATGCGTGTAACCTCAGGCGTTTTTATGTTTGAATTAGTTTTGTAAAGCCCTTGAAGAGGCAAGATGTATTTGCTGTTTTCCAAATTATAATAGGAATTACTGCATTTATTTATCTAGTCTGAGTGTGCAGGCAGTTGAAAAACCCCTCTTGGGACCCCGAGCCCAAGGCGCACGAATACCTCATTGTCTTAAAAGTCGAAACAGTCTTACAAGCGTATTTATTCAGCGCCTGGGAAAAATCCTCCTTGAAGTCCAGCCCACAAGAACGAGCATCCTAGTAGGCCTGGGTAGCCTTTAGTACTGCTGCCCAGCGCTCGAAAAAGGGACTCGCTGCACAAATTGGATCAGAAGTCAAGGGAAAATCAAAGGTCCCATGACCAAACCCCTCGGACCATCGCAATTGCCATCCCTGAAGGTCCTTAATCAGGATGCTCTTGAAAAAGGATCCTGAGATTACCCAGAGGCGCTACTCAAGGAAAATTTTCACAAGTCTTGAACGAGGGCAGTCTCCAAATAAGACCCTCGTGATTACTCAAGACTTAGCCAAATTTTCCAGGTGCTTTAACAAAATTTGCACAAGTCTTGAACGAGGGCAGTCTCCAAATAAGACCCTCGTGATTACTCAAGACTTAGCCAAAATTTCCAAGTGCTTTAACAAAATTTGCGCAAGTTTTGAACGAGGGCAGTCTCCAAATAAGACCCTCGTGATTACTCAAGACTTAGCAAAATTTTCCAAGTGCTTTAATAAAATTTGCACAAGTCTTGAACGAGGGCAGTCTTCAAATAAGACCCTCGTGATTATTCAAGGCTTAGCAAGAATTCTCAAATTTTACATCTTTTACTTAGCATGTTACCCATAATCTTAACGTTACAAGATTTTGATACAACAAGCGCAAAGTAAGTTTTGTAATAGATGTTGCAAAGTATAAAAGAGATACCCTTGTGAAGGGAAAATTCTTCATTAATATAAGTCGGAAATTACAAAATGAGGGCACGAGGGCCCTTGAGATTCTTGCAAAATTAGAAAGAAAGAAAGGATAACCATTTTTTGTAAGAAACAGAAGAGGATTTCAAGCGGCTGCAGCAACATCTTCTTCCATGTTTACCACCTCTTATGGGGCGGGGGCAGCAGGCTGTTGGCCTTGAGGATTAGGTCCTTGCGCTTGAGGCTCGGGGGCTTGGGGAGCTGCCTACTCAACGCCCTCGATGGGCGGAGCTGGAGCACGTTCCAGAACGGGGATGTTTTCAGCATTGGGAGCGAGGGCATTCTCCTGAGGCACGTTTTCCTATGGGCCTTCAGGGGCAGTTATCGCATTGGTGGCCCCCTCGTTCTGGTCCTCTTGGGGCGTCTCGTCCACCGGATGAGTGGCCATATACTCATCCTGAGCAAGCTCAATAAGAAAGTTGTACTCCGGCTCAGCTATGGTGGATTCAGGATCATCCTCTGTTTCATCCACTTCCTCACAGCGCTCGTCTAACCTTAGCCCCATATCTGTCCGCCCACGAGCGGAGGCTTGTCCTAGACCCTTATGGATCATCTGCTCAATCGCCAAATTGAAGGCCTTTTGAGCCTCGTCAAAACAGTGGAGAGAGGCGGCAAAGGAGAAGGCCTTGCTGTGGAGAAATTTTATAAGGGCCTCCTTATTTGCCCTCTCCAGACACTCGGGCAGTGACGCCATCAAGTCAGCATACTTCCTCTCCGCCTCGTTGGACCGAGTGACCCACCCATTCCTATTCTCCATCAGCATCTTGAAATTCTCGTTGAGGTTATTGTGGTCCGAGCGATACTTTTTCCTGGAGGCCTCGCTCTTTTTCAGATCATCCTCCAATTTCTTGACATAGGCTTCCAAATTCTTGTGTTCCGTTTCGAGGGAGAGGAACTTGGCTTTTTTCACGTCCAGTGCCTCTTGAATTTGAGCTGGGTCATCCAAGCGGGCCATTTTCTTGTACTTAGCCTTGCGCTCAGAATAGACAGACGCCCGCATTTGAAGGTTCTTGGCCCTCGGCAACAGTTGCTGTGTTTTCGGAAGATAAGAGAAAATCAACACTTAGTATCTTTGGCGGAAAGATAACATTTTAAGGAAATAAGAAGAAGAATCGAAGTGACTTATAGAGATGATAGCATGAACTGTATCGGCGGCCACCCTCTCGGTGTTTTGGGAGAACAGGGCTTGGTGATCTCCAGAGAACTGGACCCTCTCGTAGAGTCCATCGGATATAGTGCGGGAGGGGGATTGTAAACTCAGCAGAACGGGGCCATCCCCTGGAGCGCGATTGATACTCCTATCTCCTTTGCGCTCGAATGACCACAAGTGATCCTCCTCCTCAGAGGAGGTGTCCCCGTCGCCCCTCATACCCTCGACGACTTGTTTCCCCTTGCCCAGAATGGGGATGTTATCGGGCATTCTCTTCCTCTTTCTGGAGGTATGGGAAGCATCCCCCTGGGGCCCTCTGATGACCACGCCCGTCGTGGGCCTGGGTGGGTTGGCGGATGGAGGAGTGGCTCCCCTCGCATTGGGAGCATCAACCGGATGAACAATCACCCTCGTCTCCGTGCTCGATGTCTTTGCATCTTCTCGGCCTTGCGTTGGTGGGGCCGTTCTTGAACTTGCCCCTTGGTGGCCTCCTCGACCGTCACCGTGGCCTGCCCTCCTACCAGTCCCTCGCCCACGAGGGTTCACTTGATTCCCCTGATTGCCTTGGCGGCGGTTGCTTATGACGTTAGCCACGTTGCGCATGTTTGCTCCCGCCATTATAATAGCAACTTCTGAAAAAGAAAGCAATAAAACGAGGATCAACGCTCGAACACGACCTTTGTACAAGATATTATCAAGTCAGTATTCCTATCTAAAGTTAGTCCCTAGAAGCTAACCGTCTCTCTCCCAGTTTCGAGCGGGAGGATTTCTGATATAATGGGGGCCGTTGGTGATTCCACAAAGGAACATGACCTCTGCGTCATCGGTCAAGTCTTTAGCTTTGATTAGCCAACCTTTATTTCTCATGGCACCGGCAAGGTTTTGAGGCCAATTTTCTGGTAAGGTATGGGGTAAACGGTGCCTAACTAAGGGTCCCTCCCTATGAGAAATCCACTCTCGTGGAACCCCAAAATCTCCGCCCTCGGGAGCCTTCACAAAAAAGAACTTCTTTTTCCACTCTACACCATGGGTCGTGGGAGAGTCTATCAGTTTTAAGCCTGATTTGGCTTGGATATAGAAAAAACCCGCCCTCGGAGACGAACGGGGCGAGCGGGCAACTTGGAATAGGGCGTTGAAATTTCAGAACGAGGGATGGTGTTAGGTGCAGGCCATGAGGATTACGAAAATGGTTATCAAAGATAACCCGCTTGGCACAATTTGGGTTAGGCAAAGGTTGAGATTATTGAGGATATCGGCTATCGGCTCGGGTATCGGGAATCTCAATCCCCCAAAAACTATGGAGTCTAGGTACACAGCCATCTCTCCTGGAGGAGGATTATTTGCTCGCTCAAATTCTTCAGGGACTCTCCATTGGTAACGCTCGTCCCAATATCTAGGGGCCAACATGGATATAATCTCCCCTCGCGTAATAGTGCTCTGGATTTCATCAGGAGGCACCTCCGTCGCTTGTATGCCTGAGCCCTCACCCTCGCTTGATCTCTTGGTCTTCTTGGCTTTTCTGGGCTTTTGGGATTTCTTTCTTTTGCCCTTGGAGAGGGCCCCGTTTCTCCTTCGGATTCAGGGGTCGGAGCAGCGACGGCCACGGTCACCGTATGACGGTGGGGATGGGTTGCCCTCTCCGTCAGCGGTAGTACGCTCCCTTGTCTCTCCGTCCCAAGCACCATATTCATTTCGTCAAATAGGTGTTCAACACCTTCTGGGTTCCTCTCATCCATAGCCATGACGGCGGCATCAAGCTCCTCATCCCTGGGAGAACCCGCTTGGGATGAGCTCTGAGTAGCCATCTCTTCAACCTCACGAGTAAACTCCTCTACGTGATCTCTTGCCTTGGCTTTTGGGGAGTTTGGAAGATAGGTAAGGATTTCTGTAAATGGAAGATGTTTGAGAAAGGCTAGGGATTCTGGGGAGAAAAGTGGATTTCTGGGGAGACACTTTATCCTAAGCAATTTCTAAAGTTAGAAGACTGGAAATTAGTAGAATTGCAAGAATTTTACCTTAAGAGATTACTGGAAAAGGTTTGCAAGTGTTTGAAGGATTTTTGGGTTTTGCTATGAAGATTCTTCGCACAAAGAGCTTTGGATTTTAAGTTCGCGTAAAGAAGATGAAAATGGGGTAAATCTCTTATTTATAGGGTGTGATTTGGGGATATTAAATTCAAAAAGCAATCATTTCCCGCCTTGGTAACTGCCCACTTTTGGGAACCGTCACCCACTTTCCAAGATTCACGCTCCCGTTTCCTTGATATTCGCCCCCACTCTCGCATCAGCATTTAAGCTGGGCCCCACGAGTGGTCATTCGAAGTGACCGCATTTATTGCTTATCAGACAAGGCTTCCGCAACACGAAAAACACTCAAGCACGAGCGTCTCCCTCGGACATTTGAATTTCAAATTCTCCAGCCTTGGTCAAAGACTGGAGAATTAACGGGGCAAAATGATGAGGATAAAATACGCTCGACCCGCGTTTGGACACGTGGCGACATGAGAAGGTAACACGTGGCCCTTCATGATTGGGGCAGGCTATCAACGAGCGTCCAAGACCCCCGAGCGTCAAAGTTCCTAAAGAATACGTGTCGTCTCTGCTGTGCACACACGTGGTCACCCTTGCCGCTCTTTAACGAGCGCACCTCACAAAATGGAACAAAGTCCCAGCTTATCTTGGAAGCCCTCTTCGAGCGTTATTATCCCTCAGGGAAGCTTCCATTCCCCCTCGTTACGCAGCCTTGGCCTCCATCCCCTAGCGGATTGTCTAGCTTCCAAGGCCCTTGGTTGACACGAGCGTGCTCTTAGCCCTCGTTACCAACCCCCTAAAATGACTCTCTGACACCCCGTACATGCCCACGCACCTGCCACTATTGCCAACACTAACTTTCACCGGCTTTTGTAGAAGATTCCTCCTAGGTTTCTCCCATAACACCATGTGTTAGGGCAACATTTGGCCAGGACCACATGGCGCAAATGACCAAAGGGTCCCTGACCCTCAACTATAATTAGACGAGTTCATCACCTTCACTGTAAGCAAGCTTCCATACTTGAGCTCTGCAATTACTTTTCTTCTCTTTCAGTTCCTTAACTGACTTGAGCGTCGGAGAGCCAAACTGGGCATCCCCCCCAGTCTCCCAGCTTGGCCTTCTGACTGTTTGTTCTTGGTGTTTGTGCTAGCAGGTAGAACCCCTCTTTCATCCGACGATCATTTTCCGGTTTCCCCCACATATATCAAATAGAAAGTGACCGGAGTTTGACACTTCACGTTCCTACCCCATCAGATTGATATTTTAACAATGACTTCAAAAGATATTTCTTTATCAAAAAATGAGAAAAGAAATCGTAAATTAATATATAAACAACATCTACGAAAAATTAAAATATATATATTGTGAAGGTGGAAGTAAAAAATTTACCTCTTAGTTTCTATATTGTATAGTATGGAATAACATCCCATCAACCATTTTTTTTTATCTCTAAACAATTGCAATGAGAAGAAAGAAAGAACTAATAAATAATACACAAACATATATTAAAGAAATAGTTTGGAATATATAAATCGTGATTGATAATTCACCATGTAAAATCTGCTCCATTAATCATAAAAGAGGCTACTGCATCTCTTGAAAAATTAAATAGAAAAAGGGATTTTTTTTTTACCATCCGAATTGTAACGCCCCAAATTCCAGATAGTCAGGTATGCTCGACACGTGTGAGTTTCGAACGTTAGGATTTTATTTTATTACTTCTGTTTATTCAACTTATATGTGTTATTAATTTTATAAATTGTATCCCAACATGATCACGTGAAAATATGTGAAATACGTGTCAACTTGAGAATTATTTTATAAATTGGATTTAATTGTTACGTGAATTAATTCCCGAACGTGCCTTAATTGCTTATTTGTCCTTAATTGACCATTCTTTTAAATGTGAGGACCAAATTGCATGATCATTTCTTGGACTTAATTGGATTAATTGCCAAAACTTTCATCCTTGATTGCATAACTTACATAATTAAGGGACTTAGTTGTAATTTTAAACATTTCATCAAAACTAAGGAATGAATTACGTGATATATCTTCTTCCTTCTTTCATGTTATTTTCATACAAAGTATAAACAATTTTGCTTCCTTTCTCTCTACTGATACACAACCCTCAAGAAAGAAGAAGAGATTCTAGTGATTTCATCCAAGTTTTCCAAGGAAATTGCATATTTTGGAGCTCAATCATCCATCTTCATCTTCTTCCTCCATTTATTTTCATTCAAGGTGGGTGTGTGCATGAGTTCATGATTCTTGCTAATCTTTGATATGCTAGGGTTTGTGATTTCATGGAAAATATGGATTATATGTTGTTTGATGCATGAATATATGATTATACCTTGATTTAGTGCATGAATTCTTGAATAAATTGAACTTATGTGATGAATTGGTATGGGAGCTTGAAACTTGTAATTCTTGAAGATTAAGCATGAGTTAAATGTTTATATGAAACTTTATTGTATATTGAACATGTATACATGCTAATCTCCAGAAACAATGCAATTTGGTGATTGAAACTGGAGTTTTTAGTTGAATTTGTTGTTGCCCGAATTGCTCCCCTCTTCTGCTCTGTTTCTGCAATTACAGAGGAGCGGGAACGACCCTTCCCGTCCCCAGTTCATTCTGGGAACGGTCGTTCCCGCTCCTGTACTAAACCGGCGCGCGTATGGGAACGACCGTTCCCATTTTGGCCTTCGAGCTGGAAGGGCCGTTCCCAGCAAAGTCGCCATTTAATTTTAAAAGCATGGGTGCGCTTCGGGAGAGGCATGGGAACGGCCCTTCCCATTTTACGCTACAACCCGGAACGGCCGTTCCCACCTCGCTGACAGAATAAAACTTTCTGCATAAAATTAAGAATTTCAATTTCAATTCCAATGCCTTTACTGATCCTAAATTGTCATTATATGATACATTTCATGCAAGAATATAATTATTACATGCTACATTTATCAATGCACGTCATCTCGTTACTTGATCACGCCGTGTGTCATATTTGGTACCATTATTGAGTTATTGTCTCACGTGTACACAATATCCCCGTATCTTGTTCAGTTCTTCTCCAGGGCGGAGATTATTGATTGATGAGCACGTTTATGCACCCTTGAGTCGTCGTGTCGCCTGTCAGGTGAGGTTTAATTTCTAGTTACATAGAACCTATACAAACCTTACATGAGATTTCGGCCAAAAAGGTATTTATATCTATAATTTCCATGAAATTTACTCATGATTACAAGAAAACCATGTTCATGAAAAGCAAGCCATGTATTGTGCATATTTTGGCGAGTAAGCATGATTGTTCACTTTGGGCCCGAGGGTTAGTGTATGAGCCAAACGGGAAAGCATAGGGCTGACGGGTAACTCTGCACCTCCCTCATCATGTGGGATCACCTCTGAATCCACCAGGAGGTTTGGTGGAGGAAGAAATCTTGTGTGTGGGAGTCATGTTCCCGACGTACACCATGTCGTGGATGGTGAAGGCTCGCGACCTTCCCATCATTGGAAGGAGATGGAGACTGGGGACGGGTCCAGCACCACGGGTTGTCCTCGGGTTACTGCGTTGATTTCACTAATTGATTGTATTGATTGAATACACTATCGCACTACTACACTGTAACTGAATTGCATGATCACATGTTAACTAATAAAGCAAGCATGTATTGTTCACTATTGGTGTAAGGTTGGAGATTTGCCCTCACTCGTCGGACCACGTATTGCATGAACAGAATTCACTAAATTGTTAACTTGGATAGTTGTATTCTCGGGCAAAGAATAACCCATTCTTAAACTTATATTAGTTTCCTTTCTAAACTTTACCCGAGTTTATGACTTGCATGATAATTGCGCTAATATTTATTTATGCCCCTCACTCAGTCTTCATAGACTGGCGCCTCCACCTTTCAGGTTCTTGCAGGTGCATGCTAGGCGGGATTAGAGTTGTGTCCAGTCTTTCATTCAGGTCTTGCACAGTTCATTCCATTCTTAGTATGTGTCGGGAAATTATGGGGTATTTAAGCTAGTGTTATTATTTTGGTATATTGTATTGAAGAGCATATAGAATTGAATATTGTGTATTTCATGATACATGCCGTATGATTATTGTTGTTACTTATGCTTCCGCTTAGAACTATTATGAATTGATGAATTGGTTTAGGGTTAGTCCCGCTTAGCTAGTTGTCATTTATTTTTATTGTCTCCCATTAGCTATAGTTTAGTTCATATATGGGTCGTCCATCTCATATGTGGATTGAGCTATAGTGCAGGGATGTGGCATCTTTGCGCTTCGGGTGCTACACGAATTATGGCCATTTTGGCGATTTACCAGCCCAACTATTTTTTATGGCAAACCGCCATCCAAACTCTTCGAAATTGACAAACAACCATCTACGACACAAATTAAATGGTTTTCGGTGACTGAAAACCATAAACGTGACTTTCATATGCTTTGAGTAAGGGTAAAATTATCTTTTCATTGTTATCTTCATCATTTAAATATTTTACCCCAATTTTGTCATTCTAATTCTCTCATTCAGATTTACCCCAAATTAAAAATGTGGCAGCAAACAACCGAATTTGCTTTGGGTGATAAAGATTTATCTTTGTGGCATGAAAGCTGTTCGTCGGACTTCATGGAGGAAAGATCACGACGGGCGCCGCTTTACTGCTTGTAGGAAATTTCGGGTAAGAATCTTTTTCCTAAGCATTGAAGGTGTTGGTTTTGAAACCCTAATCTATGAAAATTCACTTAAAATTTTCATTGTGTATTATACAGCAAGCAGCAAGATGGTGGGTGCTGTGATGCCCCGTCTCTTCGGCAATCCAGGTATGACGTCACGAGTAAGTTCAACTACATAATTTAATCGTTTTAATTTCAAATATGTGAAATAAGTGACGTCACATGCTCTACGTGTCAATATGAATTTTATTTCAAGTTATTTATTGCCCTAGAATTTATTTATTATGTGAAGTTTAGGGACCTAAACAATTAGGATTTTTGAGCCGTTCTTCAGATAACTTGAGCTTGGGGATCCAGATTCAAATTTCGACTTCATCATGGGATTCGTTTCGACGATTCGGCTCTAATGGAACAAGCCTCATATTTTTCTAAAGCCGTTTGAACCCTTTACGTTTTAAAATCTAATTCGAATGGATCGGATTAATTGAACCGACACGTTTTGCCCCAAACCCGACCCATTTCAGTTCTTAAAGAGCTGAAAATTCTCCATTTTTTCTCCCATTTTCAACGTTTCACAAAAGAAGAAAGAAGAGAAGAGAAGGGTTCACTATTCACCCTCAACTTTGAGCTCAAGTTTCGTCTTCGATTCTCGCCTGATTAATGATCCAAGGTAAGCATTGAATTCCCCTCTTTGTGTGCTTCATTTTCATCTGATTGAATCCCGTTTTCTTTGCTTTATTTCTTGAGATGGAGAAGAAGATGAATATCGCTTTTGTATGAAAATTTGCTTCTAATATCTCCATACTTGATTCAATTACTCCAAGATTGTAATATGATGTTCTCTTGTGCTTCCTTGTTGCATATTTGTAGGAATTCTTATTGTTGGTTGTGTATTGCATGAAACTTCATTGTTGGAGCTTGAGTTACGAAAATGGTAAAATGTTATATGCTTTAATTCTTGCCTATTTGATGAGTTATTTGATAATACATGTGTATTATTGTAACATCCCGATCGTTCGGATTTCCAGGTACGCCGTAACGAGAGGGTTTTATGTGCTTTAAATTATTTAATTACGTAGTTGAATGTTATTTTAATGCTTATATGATTATTTGAATTAATATGAAATTAATTGTTTATTTTCTTGAACTTTGATTTTAAACGTTTAAGTTTGCATGCGCGTAAATTACTCGTTATGTGCCGGAATTCAATTCCGATTTTTGTGAAATTTTGATATGCGTGACATATGTGAGCTATGAATGTGTTTGCATGCTCGTTTTAAGTTTTCGTGTTTGTTTATCAAGGTTTTAAACCTTAAGTTTTGACGAGGGACATGAGGGCCTAACTAGTTTTAGCGCGCCTCTAGTTCCGGAGGCCATAACTTGAGCTAGGGAATTCGGATTCGAATTCCGGAAGATGCGTTGGACTCGTAACGAAGAGATGAAGCCAAGAAACCTGATTTGGTATTTTTCTAAGCTCGTTTAGACCCTCGTTTTTCGACCGGAACGAACAGCTTGTGCTTAAGCCACCTTCTTTGACTAGTCATATACTTGTGGGGCCAATTTAACTCAACCTAAGCCTAACCCTTGATAACTTGACTTGACTTAAGTCTCTCCCTCTCCCTTATCAGCTGAAAACCGAGCCAAACCCTCCTCATTTGTGCTGCAACAGATCGAGAGAGAAGAGAAGAGGAGAAGAAGAAAGCCCTCTTCAAGACCTTGTGATTTTTGGAGCCAATCTCTTCCATACTCCATGAACTCTTAACGGTAAGTATATTTATGTATTCTCCTCTCTTCTATGATTCATTTGATTCTTGAAATTCATTAAATGCATCAGATTTAATAAGGATATGTAGACTTGCATGAATAGTTAGGGGTAGAGGTCATTTGTTGCTTCCTTGCCTTAGCTTGAATTTGTGGCTGATTTGAGGCTTCTTTGGTGATTATATGAACTCCTTTACTTCCATTCTTGATTCTTACTTCATTCTAGATGTGTTAGGGTTTTTTTCTCTTTGATAACATGATTGAAACCTTGATTTATATGATGAGTTTTGAGCTTGAAAACTGCTGCAAAAATCTGCCCCCTGTTTTGGAACTGCTGTGTGAATTTATGCTTTGTTGCTTGAGTTAATGACTTCCAATTCGTGTGAATTTGCATGGAGATGTTGTATACTAATTGTTTTATGTGTTAGCCCTGCTCTTGCAAGTTTTTAGATCCATTTTCAGCTCCTAACTCGAAGCATGATGGCCTGTTTGTATGCTATGCGCGAACCGAACTGCTGCTGTTGCATTTTGTGATTACTTGGTGGTTCTAATGTGCTCCAATTCGTGTCAATTTGCATATACATAGATTATATTAGTTTCTTATCATGTTAGTATTCATTCCCTAAAGTTTTAGCTTCATATTCAGCCCCTAAGTACTTGATCATGGCATGATTGAACCAATCGAGCTCATATGTCCGTTTTTGGCGCTCCAGAGTTGCTGCATGATTTCGGTGATCGCGTGATTTAGCCTTTGAATTCTAAATGAAATATGTTCCTAACATGCTAAATATGTTGTATATCAAGTTTCATATAAATTGGAGTTGATTTGGTATGCTTTTGGACTGATTTTGTTTAGGGTCTGTTTTGCCGGTAAACTTTGTATGCGATTTTGGACCTGTACCGAGACACCCCCGTGTCTCATTTGCATTGAAATGTGAGACACGGGCGTGTCAGGCTTCCTGGGTATGACTTTACTGAGCCACGGGCGTGGCTCAGTTTAGCTAAGTTGAGGGACACCCCCGTGTCCCTCCCCCTGCGCAGCTCTTGGTTTTTCCTTTTCGGTTTTTGGTTTGTTTCACCTCTTTAATGCCTTTATCTTCATTTGTGATGAACTATGAACTTGTTATACTGTGCGTTGGGAGTATTGTGGTTCAATTTCATAACTTTTGGATGAGATTTAGGCATGCTTTTGTTGAATGCCGTTTATGTGCGTTTTGTGGCGTTTGTGATTTCCATAACTCATTTCCCTTATCTTGTGATTTGTTCTTGTTTTCAAACTTTGGAAATATGTTATATTATGTAATAGGATGTATGTAGTAGAGTTTTGTGAAATATTGAATACGTTTGAGTGTGTGTCGAACTTAATTTACTTCAATGCTCTTATTTGCCTAAATGTTAGATCTTGTGCCTTGAATTTCTTCAATTGATTGGAAACGTGAAAATATGAATTCGAATGAAAGTGAGCGAAGGATTGAATGACTTGATTATTTGATTTAAATTCCTTAATAGTGCACATGAACGTGTTCATGACATAATATCATCTTTTATGCATTCATACGCATTCGCCGAGCGTCAATATGGTTCATTTGAGTCTAAGTTTGCCTCTTGCTCTTTGTTTTGCTCTTAGGTTCGTTCCGTTGTTGAGGAAGTGGTTCGTTTGACTCCTTTTGGTCCGTTTTGGTTGGTTTGGTCGTCCAGGTGAGGTTTTCTTTCCTTTTAGTTATGATGACCTAAGACCCTAATTGAATTTCGAACCCGCATGCGACTTATATATGTATATATATAGATATGTGTTTGGATACGTATTTCGTGGGATTTATCCCGTTTGTCTTAAGAATTTGAAAACGCTTTTGTAAGTATATAAGTTCTATTTTCTTTTGTTTTGACAAGCTTTGTTAAGTGTGTGTGTGTGTGTAAGCTTGACGAGATTGTGGATAAGCTTCGCATGGTAAGTGTGATAAGTGCAAGTATAAGTGTAAGTGTAAGTTTGGGCCCAGGAGAAGTGGTATGTGATCCCGGGTCGGCCATGGGGTCGCCGGGCTCTCTCATCAACACGACTCCACAAAAGGGAGACTTCGCCCATCCTCGGGAGGTCGAGGGGTGTGCTTAGTGACCCGTCGAAGGAGCGGGCGGATCCCCCGTCTCATTCAGTTATCAGTGGGGTTTGAGAGGGGCACCTCTCTTCCCAAAACGGTGTTGGGGTGGAGTTGGGTTATGATTTGTTTTGTTTTCGTTTCGCCTTGGTGTATGGAGTAAGTAAGGGTGATGGATTTAATCTTTCAGTTCGTTATGTCTTCGTTTATGGTTGTGAAACGGGGGCGGATTTCTAAACTCTAAAACTTGACTAAATTTGGCCTTCGGCTCCAAACTTCTTTCTTTATATATATTACCACGGGTTAAATGTCTTAGAATGCAAAACCCACGCCCGGTTCACGAACCCCTCTCAGCTTTGTAAATGCTTTGCTCTTATATATATGTATGGGTGCGTGTGTTAGCCCCCTCACCAGTCTCTAGGACTGACCCTCGTTATTTCTATCTTTTTCCCCCTTTGATTTGAGTTGCAGGTACCCGTTCTGAGGTGTTGGAGCTAGGCGGTTGTCTTTGAGTCGGGGTTGAGGATAACTTGAGTCTCATACATTGTATTTTTGTTTTCTTTATGCATTTTGGCTAATTCTGAAATATGTATAAGTTATGCTTTAAATTCGAAATTGTAAAGTTTGTATAACTTGAATCAAAAGTTTGGTATATCTTGAGTATGTTTATTTGCTTTATGAGATTCTGGTGCTTACATTTCGTTACTTGTTTTATTGCGTTCTCTGAGTAGGGTCTAGACCGCCTAGCTTAGGTTGGATTTTTGTTTGTCACCCGTTCGTCGTGGCTTGATACGTGGACGGAGTTCCCATTTCGCTTCACGTGTTGGGTTATGGTGCGGGGGATGTGGCGCCCTTCGCGCCGGGGTGTTACAATTATGATGTATTTTGATGCATTTTGGTGTATAATTTGATTCGGATGTGACTTGGGGTGGTTTGGGAACCACCCCAATCGACCAACTGCGGTTTTGCTGTAGATTTTTGGAGAAGATGTGTAACATCCAACTCATCTGGCCGTACAGGTACGCGGTTCGAGAGTGCTAAGTGCGCATTTAAATTATTTTAATTACGTAAACTATGTGTTTATTATATTATTTATGTGAGATTCTTGAATTATGTGATTTATTATTTGAAGTTTTATTTGAACTTTATATGCATTATTTGAACGTATTTGCCCTTTTTGCCTCGTTCTTAATCCGATTGAATACGTTTTCGTTTGTGATTTTTGTGATTACGTGTTATGTACGAACTTTAAGTGTTATGAATGTGTTTTTATGTTCGTTGCATGTTTTTCAGTTCGTTTGATACGGTTTTCGAACCGTTTTATTTGTTAAGGAACTCGAGGGCCTAACTGATTTTAGAGCACCTTGGGTTCCAGAAGGCGTAACTTGAGATCGAGAATTCGGATTTGAATTCCAGAAGCGGCGTTGGACTTGCAACAAAGAATGGAAGTTAGAGAACTTGGCCTCAAAATTTTCTAAGCCCGTTTGGACCCCCGAACTTTGCCCAAACCGAGCCCTATGTGACGATTTGCTATCCTCGCCCCTTTGACTCATAACCGACCCGTTTCTTATCCGAATCAACCCATTATTGAACCCATTTAACCCTTATTCAACCCTATATCACTATCTGCACGCCTCATTTTGGGTCAGACCCAGGAGAAAGAAGAAAGAAGCAGAAAACAAGACAAGAAAAGAGAGGAAAAGAGAAAGCTCCAGCTACTATTTATCAAGCCCGTTTTTGAGCTCGTTCGACCTCCGTTCTTCGTTAAATTCAAAAGTTAAGTACATTTTTGTGACCTCCATCTTCTTAGCTTTCTTTTAAGTCTTAATTTGTTCATTTTCATCCTTGTTTGAGCATGTTTTGGGGCTGGTATGTGAATAGTTAGGGCATATGAATATTTTTGACGAATTCATGCCATCTTTGCTCCATTTCTTGAATTGATGAGTGATATTTGATCTAGATGACTTTTATGTTTTATTTATAAGCATGATTTTTGTGGAAATTTGCTGAAAATTAAACCACCATTAATGAACTTTGATGAAACTTGAAGAAGAAGATGGAAATTGATCTCTTGAATTCATCTTGTTGCTTCCCTTGATTGTTGCGTGTTTAGCTGCTGTTATATGTTTTCTTTTGCTGCGTTTCCTTGCTTCTTTGTGGCCTGGAGCTGCTGCTGTGGTTGTGGAGCTTCGAAGACGAAGAACAAGGCCTGTTTTTGCACTTCCCTCGGCCTGCACACTCGAGCTTGCTTCGGTTGCGGCTGCGACTGGTTTTTGGCCCAACTTCGACCTGGGGCTACTGATCTCACTGGTCGCGACCACCTTTGAGCAGGTTTGTGGTCGCGTCCGTGACCCCATTTGGAGCTAGCTTCGCGTTGCTGGTGCTGTTACGTTTTGTTCGTCGTTTCGTTTGTGTTTTGCTTTTTCTTCTTGCTTCTTTCTTACCTCTTTTGCATTAGTAACTCGATGTATTATGTGTTTCATGCTATATTATAAATTTATTGTGTAATTTCGATGTATTTTTACGTGATATATGACCTAATATGCATCATATACGCTTCAACGTGCATGTATGACTTCCTACCTTGTTTGTTTGCCTTGCATGTAATTTCCTTGCTTTTCTTATGAAGTTTATGCATTGCTAACATATTATATGATATTTTATGATCGTTTCATGAGATTTATGAATCCGTTCGACGTAAATTGTGTGATCTATGAATTAATATGGATTTGTATACGTTAAATGTTACCTTGTTGCATTTCATATGCATCATTTGCATTCGTATGCATTTGTCGAGTGTCTAATTGGTTCGTGTTGAGTCTAAGTATGTATTTTGTCCTTTTTTTTGTTCAGAGGTTCATCCCGTGGGTAACGAAGAGGTTCTTAGAGGTGTTTTGGTTCGCTTCGTCCGGTTTGTTCGTCAAGGTGAGGTTTTCTTTCTTTTAGTTAATAAGACCTATGACCCTACGTGAATTTTGAAGCCCGCATGCGACTTATGTATATATATGTATATAGATACGTGTTTGATATGTATTTTGTGGGATTTGTCCCGTTTGTTATGAATATTTGAAAACGCTTTTATATATACGCAAGTTATTTTAGTTTGTTCGTTTTGAAAAAGGGTTGGTGTGCGTGTTTTGAAATAGCGAGTTGTGACTTTAAAAAATAAGTCTGAATTTTGAAAATTATGAATTTTGAATTATGTAAGTTGGAACTGGGCCCTGGAGATTTGTACAAAGGAGTCCCGGGATGGTGTTGGGCCGTCGGGTCACTCCCGAGTATGGTCTCCACACTTAGGATCAACCCTAAACCCACCAGGAGGATTGGTGGAGAAAGGAATCCTCGGGCGTGAGCGTCATGAAACTCACGACCCATACAGTATGTACGATGGTTAGGGTAGGTACCACCCTTCCATCACTCGGAGAAGAGGTATGTCTGTTTGACTTTAATTTCGTTTGAATTTTATTTCGCTTTAGAATTTTGAACGGAGTTAGGTTGGTTAGAAATTCGTACTTGTTGAGTTGTGTGATTTTGATTATGATCTTAATTTGTGAAATGGGAGTGGACTTCTAATTATTAAAATTGGTTGATTTTGGCCTTCGGCCTTAAACCCCTTTTTCTATATAAATAGTATCACGGGATAAAATATTTTAGAATGCAAAAACCATGCCCCGGTTCATGAATCTTCTTACTTTGAATATGCTTTGCTCTTATGTATAAATATGTGTGAGTGTGTTAGCCCCCTCACCAGTCTTTAGGACTGACCCCTCCTCGTTGTCTCATTTTTGCCTTTTTTGTTTCTTTAAGTTTGTAGGTGCAGGTGTTGGTTCGTGCTAGGCGGCGACCTTTTTTTTGAGTTGTTCGAGTCCGTTGGTCGAGTCCTTTGCTTCCTTGCATCTTTACTTTTCAGTTTTGATATTATGTGTTAGGAATAGTGCCCTAGAAAGCCTATTAGTCATAATCCGTTTTGGGACTTTCCTAGTATTACAGACAATCTTTGAATAATATACGATTGATTAATATCATAGGCAAACACTTCTTTATATGCTATTGTTTGGTATGCGTTTACTTTAGCTGTGCATGTATGAGAACTCCCCCAATCCTGATGACTTTAGGACTTTACCATTTAGGAGAAATGGTTCATGAAACGAGCCCTATATCACATAAGTCATGATTAGTAAAATTCTCCAAGCCGATGAGTCCTACAGACAGTGGGAGTGTCAACCTGACTCCTCTAAGGCTTGCTTGTGGGATCACGCCCTTAAGAAGGACCACCTTGTTTCATGGAGGTGCAAAGTGTATAGTTGATACGTGCGTGATACATGAGGGTGCTTACTTTAATAAGTAAGTTCACTGAGGTGCCCCGTGTGAGAAGATTCCTAAATGGGAAAGAAAGTTTCTACTTCAGGAAATGGAAACTTCCAGATTAGGAAATATCTCACGAGTCATTGATGTGATTAATTGATCCTTAGACTTGAGGTTCCTTGTCACTTTATGAGTTAACTCTGTAGTCTTAGGTGTAAGCTTTAAAGGGTGTCGCCTTAGACAACTGATTCAAGGCTTATGCTGGGGCTGCACAAGTGACTCATGAAAGTGAATGAGAATCAAGAAAGGACCTACACTTGCATATGCAAGGTGATCTCTTATTGTGTAAGTCATTCATATGCCATATGGAGTCCTTGGCCAAGGCAGTAGATCAAGACATCAAGAAAAGGGTTTCTTGGATTGAGATCAAATGGATATGAAATGCACTTAGCTTTAAGACCAGATTATTAGGGTTCTAATTATTCCCTTACCCTAGATCTTGGTTAAGAGATAGTAAGTAGGAGGATTGTATCTCACATGAATCAATGACTTAAAGGTTCTGTCGAATCCGAACATTCCAATTCAGCTAGGGGTTAAACACCTGTTGCTAGACTATGGTCGTTTAATCTGTGGACTGATTAATTATTTAGTGAATTAATTAATTACGGTCACTGCTAATTGAATTGAGGACCTAGAGGGTCACACACAACAACTTGGTTACATGAGTTAAGGCTTGAAAATGATTAAACGAGTTAATCGGGCCTAGAGGGTTCCACACATGTGAAACCACACGTGTGGGTCACGTGAGTGGACACGTGTTATTGTGACACGTGTGCCACACGTGATTATTTAATTATATATTAAATAATTAATTTGTTAATTATTTAATAGACTTTGGTTTAATTTTGAATTAAAAAGAAAGTCTTATTTTGGAGAAAAATAATCTAGTTAATTAATTGTGAATTAATTAATTAGATAAAATAAGTTATTTATTTTAAATAAATAAAGTATAAAATTATCCAAAAAATAGTTTGGATATTTTATCTCTCTTGAAAGTTGATTTGAATTTGAATTCAAAGTCAATGTCAAAATTACTTGATGATCAAGTAATAGGAAAGAGGGACCAAATCCTTAGTCCATAAGGACTAGGATTTTCGGTCCTCCCCCTCCTATAAATAGGGGAGCTCGAGCTCCCCTTAGAGCTAATCGAGAATTCTTTTGGTTCATGTGTTGAACACCATCCTTTCTCCAAGATAAACGAAACCCTAGGTTAAGCCTAAACACTAACTAGAGAACTAGCATCCTTACTAGTTAGATTGTAGCCAAGTTGGTGGACTATCTCTAGAGAGCTTCAAGTTAGAAGTTTTGAAGATTCGAGCTTTACCAAAAAGAGGGGATCAAGCAAAACGATCAGAAGGGATGATGGAACGAGTCTGAACCCAATAGAAAACGAGTGAAAAAATCGAACCAAAGAAGATGGCGAAAACCGTTCGTCCATATCCTGAAGGATGAATTTTTTCACGAGGGTTTTATGGCTGGCAGATTTCTACTTTCGCAAAACTGGTTTTCGAAGGGAGTTTCAATCATGCCTTTTTCGTTTCATGTTTCTTTCTTTATGTTATATTGTTAAGAACTTCCCTAACATTATTTGAATCTAGGTTGGTGTGGATTGTTATCCCTACAATGGATTCTGAAGTAGAAAGAGATTTCAAGGTACGGGTTGCCATTACCGCATGAAGCGCATTTGAGGGCGCCTCAAAACGTGTCAAGAAAGCTACTACCCAAGTGAGTTTCTTGATCTCTACGAATTTGGATACACGATTGCGAGTCTAAGATCCTTTTGTTGGAAAAATTTTTAAATTTCCGCTGCTTTCTGATTCTTGTTTTCCTACATTATGTATAAGAATATGATCTCGGAATTAAGTTTTGGAACTTGTATAATTTATTTGGCTCGGGATGGGCATGTTATGTAAATCTTGTTTATGTGTGAGCATGTGTAAGTGTTTATGTTTGAAATCCTGGTGCTTCCGCTTTTACTTTTTGTTATTTTGCGCACTCTGTATTAGGGTCTAGACCGCCTAGCCTAGTTGAGATTTTGTTTGTCTCCCGTTCGCTGTAGCTTGGTGCGTGTGCGGAGTTCCTATTTCGTTACACATGTCGAGCTATGGTGCGGGGGATGTAGTGCTCTGTGCTCCGGGGTGCTACAAGATGACCCCGCACGGGCGTGCAAAACCTCAGTTCATTCCTCGCACGACCGTGCATAACTTTCGAGTTGGGAGAATTCTGCTTACGCACGGCCGTGCAGCTTCTCAAGCTAATTTTTGCACAACCGTGTAGCTTTTGTTGTGCTTTGTTTAGTCTAAAATTTTAACTGTAGAAACCTCCTTGAGTGTAGAGTATTCTTCAATTGAAATCATGTTAAAATTCATTTTGATTTGGGAGATATGACCGTTTTAAATTTGTGTCGCCACTTCGCCGAGATTCTGCTCTTGCTCAACTTCACACCTACCCCATTTTTGGATCCCTTTGAATAAAAATTCAAGCCATATCCTGTTAGAAAGCCTATTTGTCTAGTTTCATTTCCAAGAAAAAAAAAACTCAATTTCCATTTCTCAAACTCAAGATATGCCCATTTTACTACATCTTGTACATTTCGAAAAAACTGTCAGCTTTGGCCTAATTTCACTCGGAGCCCCTTTTCGTATTTTTATTCCATTTTTATCGTACCTTTATACCTCCGAAGGTGTTTCTAACTTATTATATCATGTTTATGCGTATGTACGTGTTCTTATATTGATTTTATGTTGCTTGAGTAATGTGAATTGTTTGCACGAATCGTATGTGCACCTTGCTAGGTGTCTAGATGTTGTGTTATGCATTAATTGTGCATATTAACTCTTTCTTAACGTGTTTTATGATTATGAATGAATATGTAATGACTTCTCTTGCCTGAAATTGATATGATTATGAGCTTTGCCTACGTGATTGCATCTCTTAAGTGATCAAGCATACGCCGTGCGTCTATGTGGTTCATTCTTGAGTCTAAGTCTTGTATTTTGTCTTCAGTTTGTTCAGGTGAACCCGACGTGGTTTTTTGTTAGCCGAGTTAATTCCAAGGTGGATCAATCACCGTGTTCGGCTTCATCGGTGAAAGGTGAGGTTAGGATATAGTTAAACCCTAATGTAACGTGCTCGTTTTCGAATACATGCGACTTATAAGCCTCTATGTATAAGTAAATATGTGCAAAGTATGTATTTTGATGGATTTTTCATACGTTTGAAAGTATGAATGCAATGTATGAGCCTATGTATGCTTTTTTTTTCGGTTTGGATATGATTTTGAGGTAAGTATGTATGATATGGATGTGCGCAGGATAAGATAAGTACGATATGAATAAGTTACATCTGTCTGTAGCGGGATTTGAACTTGAATATGAATATGAACTTTGAATATAAACTTGACTTGCTCAGGGCCTGGAGATTTGGGTAAAGAACCCCGGGACGGTGTTGGGCCATCGGGTCTACTCCTGTACACGGTCTCCACTTGATAGGATCAACCCGGAACCCACCAGGAGGTTTGGTTGTGGGATGAAATCCTCGGGCGTGAGAATCATGCACTCATGACCGACACATACATGTTTGGATGGTTAGGGCGTATACACCCTTTCATCACCCAGAGGAGGGGGTAGGCTTGCTTGAATTTGATTATGTTTTGAATTTGTTATGGCATGAAATGTCTTGGGAGTAGGGTTGGTTTTGAACTCTTACCCACCGAGTTTTACTACGTTTGTCATAAGTTTGTGAAACGGGGGTAGATTCATAAATTAAGGTAAAATTTGGAATATTATTAACCTAATAAAACATGCTTGAAATGTATGCTAAGTTTGCTTTGTTAGGAACGTACACTTATACGTAGTTAAGTTTCATTTTGTCCTGTTTGTTAAGTCACCCTATATATATTATCACGGGCAAATGTTTTGGCGTGCAAAAACTAATCCCGGATTCATGAACATTTACTTTTGAATGTGCTGTGCACTTATGTATATGTAGGTGCGTGTGGGTAGCCCCGTACACAGTCTTTGGACTAACCCTCTCCCTCCCCATGTTTTTGTTGGGAAAACGAAACAGAAACACAGTGGAAATTTAAAATTTTTCCCAGTAAGATAGAATCGAATTTTGCAATTCCTATTCCCAAATTCGTAGGGATTAAGAACTTACTTAGATAGAAGCTTTCTTGACACGTTCTAGCCGCCCTCAAACGCCCTTCATGCGGTAATGGCGTTTTGTCCCTCGAAACAATTCTTTCTACTAGATTTCACGATAGGTCTCCTCTAGAGTAATAATCCACACCAGTCCTAGATTCAAATCACGTGAGTGAGCATGCTACAACTATGACATGTGTAAAGAAAGAAACAAAATGAGAATAAAATAGGAGCATAATTAAATCTCCCTTTGAAACCCGGTTTGGCGAAGATAGATGTAACGCCCCAGTTTTCAATTATACATTTACATGATTTTATATGAATTATATTCTTTTATGTTTATGTGAAAATATAAGATATTATTCTCAAATCGTGAATCTTGCATAATTTGAATTTGCTTGAGACATGCATTAATTGCCAAACGTGACTTAAGTGCTCATACGTGTCCTTGATCATTTCTTAAATATGTGGACTTAATGGCATAACATAAATGGGAGTTAATTGATCATTCTCCATGGAATAGAACTTGTTTGCTTAAATTCAATATTTGAGGGACTATTATGCAAAATGAAGAGTTATTATGCTTGTAGTGGATGATATAATATATCATATATGTATTCTTCTCCCACACTCTCATACAATACATTTCATACAAGAACATCACACACACACACACTAAGGATAGGTATTTACACCATCAAGAGAGGAAGGAAGATTTCATCTAAATTCAAGCTATATTTGAGGAACTTTGGGGCCAAGATCATCAACATCATCACATCTTCATCTCATAATTTCTTTTCCTTCATTTCAAGGTATAGATATTGGAGAATATGTGAATTTCTTGATTGAGTGATGAGTAGGGTTTGATGATTGATTGATGCTTTCATGTTTATTCATGACTAAAAGCATGTTTAGGTCTTTTTCCCTTCAAGACTTGCATGAAACATGAAGTTATTTGAAAATTGGAAGCATGAATATATATAGGGTTTTCATGATTAATTCTTGATGATTTGGTGCATGTTTCATGGATTACTTGATGCCTAATTGATATATATGAGTTATATGCATGATATATGATAGTTTTAAGTTGATTCTTGTCTTGGTTTTGTGTTGGGAAGGCTTGGGAGCCAATTCCCGTACCCATCCCTTTTTTCCCCCTGTTTTTCGCCCAGAATGTTTCCAAACGCCCGTTTGGGATTTCAGTTATAGCACCAAACGCCCGTTTGGGCAGTGTCTGTCACACTTAAGAGCTTCGAAACGCCCGTTTGGGTTTCCAGGTCATTTTTCAAACGCCCGTTTCTCCCTCATCCGAACTCCAAATGACCTGATTTTTGAACCGTTGAAAACCTATTGAAGTAGAGAACAACTTCCAATTGGAATCACCTCAATATATTTTCTATTTTGTGATATATAATCCATTCTTTTAGGTGTCGCTATTTTTCCCGACAGACTGCACTCATCCAACTTCAAGCTTGCGCCATTTTCTCCTCGCTTTGAAATAGAAAACGAGCCATATATCCTCGGAAAGTTCTTTGTGTCTAGTTTCATACCCAACAAGAAAAACTCAATTCGAAATTCTATATCTCAAGATATTCCAGTTTTCCCTCAGCATGTACGTTTCCTAAAATTGTCCGTTTTTACCAAACTTCACCAAAACCTTTCTTATTGCATTCCTTTCACTCTATCGGCTCCCATATGTGATTTATATGATATATATACTTGATTACTTGATAAGTATGCTCCTACTTGACACTTCTTGGTACTTAATTGCTCAAACATGATTGTGTGATTCCATGCCTTATATGAATTGAACTTGAAATAATTGAATGATATGAATACATGATTTCTTGATATTAATTTCACCTCTTAGGTGTTAATTGGTGTTCATACATGCTAAGTGTCAATTGATTGTTTGTTTTATTTATTTACATGAGTATGGCCGTGCGTCATACTTGGTCTCATATTGAGTCTCGTCTCACGAGTTTCCACTATTTCCTTTCTTATCCAGTTTTTCTCCAAGGCGGAGATCATTGATCGAGTACACGCTTTCTTGTATCCTTGTTTTGTTCTGTCGTTTGTCAGGTGAGGTTTAATTTCTAGATATATATAGAACCTATATAACCCTATGTGATGATTTAAGCCAAAATATATCTATATATCTATAGTTTTCTAAACTCTATTGATTTTCAACTGATTCCATTGAACTGATTGAACTAATTGATTGATTGATTGTTTTAGCGAGTAAACCATGTTCACTTTGGGCCCGAGGGTAGTGTATTGAGCCAACCGAGGAAGCAAGGGCTGACGGGTAACTCTTGCACTATCCTCACAAACCTTGGGATGCCCCCTGAACCCACTAGGAGATTAGTGGAGGAAGGAGTTCCGGGCATAGGGACTCATGAACCCTATGTTCAATGAGATTGGATGGCGGGCCTTGCAATCCCCCATCACCCGGAGGAAGAAGGATGGACGAAAATTGCTAATTGTGCACTAAATTGTATTGCTTGATCACTTAATTAATTCCAACTGAATTATTGTACACTGTCGGAGAAAGGTTGGAGATTTGCCCTCACTCGCCGGGCCACTGATTGAATTGAATTGAATTGATTGTATTGTTAAATTGATTAGTTGTAATCTCGGGCGAGTTGTCTTTTATTATTGAGCTTATATTGCTTTTCTTTTATAAACCCTTACCCGAGATTATGGCTTGCATGGTAATTGCGCTAATATTTATTTATAAACCCCTCGCTCAGTCCGTGTTGGACTGACACCTCAACTTTTCAGTTTTTGCAGGTTGTGAGCTAGGCGGGGTCGAGTCAAGTTTTATCGCTTTGGGTCTAGCATTGTCATTTTACTTTGGCATGTACCGTATTGATACTTATGCCTTTTGCTTTGGTTGATAAGTGGTATGATAATGTATTGACATGGATATTGGTACCTATAAGTAATGATTGAATTATTGTTTCCGCTTTTATTGCTATGAGTTGATTGATTGGTTTGAGGTTAGTCCCGCCTAGATTTGTGGTCGTTTTTTTTTATTGTCACCCGTTCGCTATAGTCTTAGTTCATGTTCGGACCATCCATTTCGTATGTGGACTGAGCTATAGTGCGGGGGTGTGGCATCTCGGCGTTCCGGGTGCTACATCTTAGGTGGTATCAGAGCCCGGTTGCAAAACCGCGGTTCTAGTGTCGTGTCTTGTGAGTCTAGGTCGAACGGCATAGGATTAACTGATAATTTGCGGGTCTTGCATCTTATTTGGAACTACTTGAACTTATTTGAATTTATTTGAACTTACTTGAACATCCTTGAGCTACTTGATGACTTGTGCATGGCATTGATTTATGTTACTACTTGATGATTAAATGACCTTCTATGGCTTGGAATTTATATGTTTAATGTGTTTTACTTTAACTTAGTTGAAGTAACTGCTGCATTTTGCATAAATATGTGTTTAAATGTTAAGTATGTCTCATATGTTATCACTAACCCCATGCATTTATAATTGAGACAAGTGGTGATTATAGGCCATAAAGATCATGTCAACCACGGCCAATTTCTACGACGACCTCAATTTACCACAAGCTCCTTTCACTTGCTTTGAAATTATAAGGAATGCTTCGGGGAACTTCGTACAAGAATTCAAGAGCCATAGATTTCTCTAATTGGATTCTAATTTAAGTGATAAGATCCGGAATAGAAGAATTAATTGCGGTAGTAATTTACAAGCTCTAGGAGGTTAGAGTCTCGAAGATTTTTGGGTTCGAGGTTGTCATCAACAAGGAGTGATGTTTATGACTTACAAAATAAACATGTAAGACCACATTATTAAACAAGTTGGCTCATCGGGGACAAGAGGTTCATTTAACTCAAGAGAGAGAAGGAAGTTTTGCGGTTACTAAGGATTCAAGGTTTTGAATTTCAACCAAGTCGAGGATCTTCTACTAATTGGAACAAAAATCAAAGTGTGGAAGGAAAGTAACTCAAATGATTCGGGTCGAGGTTAAATTTGGGAATTAAGTTTGAGATGAATCGAGACACTTCGGATTTTGGGAAGAAGGTTTGGATTGATCGAGAAGGATTTAAGGAATCGACTAATCTTGGGTTCATTGAAGTAAAAAGTAGAAGAATAGAACATGGAAATAGTCAATGTAGCTCTACAAGGAATTAAGATAAGTTGGATTTCGGGTTAAAAAGAAGTCGGATAGGAAGAAGTAAAGAGGATCGATCAATATAGTGGGTTCAAGTTCACAGAAAGCCAAGATACTCAAGATTTTATCTTGGGTTAGATTGAGTCTATTTTTGGATCCAAGATGAATTGCCATGCGGTGGGAGTAAATTGGTAGATATGGAACAACAAATGGAAACGGTAAAGTAAGACAAGGAACTTTTGGAGGTAATTATATGCTCAAGGTGTAGGCAAGTAAGAAGACAAGTCATATAACCGATTCGAATTCACAAAGAGAGGATTTAGAGGATTTCAATCAAGGTGGTGACTAGATGAAACCGGGACCACAATTGGAGTTTAGCCTTCAAGAGAAGTTGGGATACTAATTTCATAAGTGGAAAAGGATTTGAATTCAAGAATTATAATCTCGAATTATAAGGTTGTACAAGTGATACAAGGAAACTTCGGTCGAGGAGATAATTGTGGTGGAGATTTGGGCAATACTTAGAGATCGATACTTGGAAAAGAATCGGGTTCAAAAATTTTTTAATCTCGGGCGATGGCAAAGTATGGGTTGAGGATAGAGACTTTTGAAGAATTGGAAGACCGTGGGTAACAAGAAATGACCAACAAATGTGAGGCAAGCTTGTAATTCAACAAACAAGGAACAAGTACTAAGCTGAAGGATGCAATTACGGTGACAGGTTCGACGCATTCAAGAGCACGTGCATCATACATTGTTTAAATTATTTAAATTTCTTTAATTATATACACATTCCTAATTGAGCTTAATTGTTCCAACGTGTACATTTTTATCACTTCCAAGTGTGACACATGCATTGGCATATTAACCCGACATGCATTGTTAAGTGTTTACCTGATAGGAACTCTCTCCACCTCACGTATCAAGTATTACTTCAATTGAGACACAATTAAATTAGGAGAAGGAAAATAATTGGATTGTAAAGTATGGACCAAAAAAGAAAGAGCTATTGAGAGGCCGGGAAAAGTAGCTGGAAGTTGGAATGGAGGAATTGGGTCGCTATTCCTACCAAGCACTTCAAAGAAGTGATGTTACGAGCCAACGAGTAAGAATAGGCATTCTTAAGGGGGAGAGTCGATCGGGGGAAATGACTTCAAAGTTATTGATGGGCCCAAACGGACTACTTTTAATAGAAGCAACAAAAATGCAAGAGTTAACCACAATAGGATTTCTCGAAAATGGAAAAAGGGAAAGAATTAGATGATTATAATTTTTGATGACCTTTAAGTTTGGGGTGAGAAAATTTTGAGAATAATTTCATAAAGGAGAAGCACTTCAAGAACTGGAAATGGGTATTCAAGAAATGGTGGGAAAATTAGCACTTGGTGAAATTTCAAGATCGAGGTGAGGAAGACTTCGGGAATAATATTGGAAGAGACGAATGCCTCGAGAGATGAAGATACGGATTCAAAGAGAGTTGAAAAGTTAATGGATAAGACGGGGTAAAATTTCCGGAATAATATTGGAAGAGGTAAGTACTTGAAGAGTGGAAGGTGAGTATTCAAGAAGTGTTTGGGAATTGAAAGGATAAGGTAGAGTAAGGAATGATCGATGATGACTTGGGTTGAAGTATTAACATCATTGGACTACTGGACACGTATGAATTCAAGTCTTCTAAGGTTGAACGGATTGAGTTCTCTATATAACGTGTTTCTTATCTTGGAAAGGATGGGGCCGTAAGAGAACTTCGAGGAAAATTTTGGTAAGGAAGGTACCGGATAAGAAAATACGGGTTTGTCGGTTGTTTTCCTTAATAAACCGGAGACACTTTTAGGTGGAGGATTATGGTTCGAGTTATTAAGGATTAGATCGAGTAGTTGAAGAATAGGGTACAATTTTTGATGAGAAGCCGACCTAATTATCACATTTCATGACGGACAGAGCCAGAGTAATTTAACCAAGCATTGGACATCACATGAATAAGACAGGTTATAGGCTTGTCAGTTGTTTCCGTGATGAATCGGGAATACTTTTGGGATTAGAGGTTAGAAACTTGAGTATTCGAAAAGGTCGAGTATAATTCGTGGTGAAGAAGAGGTGAATTGAACTAATATCAAGTGTACACTCAAGATTGGGACTTCAGGCCGTGGTACTAGTTAGGCTACGAGAATTGATCATGGAAGCAGGATTGAATTTTCATTTAAATATTGGATATCGAGGATTCCAATGTTCGATGCTTTGGGGTGGAGGAATCTCCAACATCAAATCGAGTGTTGAAACGGATCACTACCATGGAAGATTCCCGAACAATGGCGAACGGTACATCAGGCATCCATAACACATGCATACACGCAACTTAAATTCGAATAATTTTTTAATACTAAGTGATTTGATCGTTAGTTGTGTTAATTATTTTTATATATGAGCGATAATTGGCGTATTTGCTATCTTCTACCTGTTCTTTATGTGAAAGCTTGTGTGAGTGTTTATTTAATTGAGCTTAGGTTGTTGTGTTGCTTGTTTGAGAGACGGGGTTCTCTCATTATCTGTTTGAGAGACGGGGTTCTGTCATTATCTGTTTGACAGACGGGGTTCTCTCAATATCTGTTTGAGGGACGGGGTTCTCTCATTGTTTGTTTGAGAGACGGGGTTCTCTCGTGGTTTGTTTGAGAGACGGGGCTCTCTCATCGCTTGTTTTAAAGTTCAGAACTCGAGTTTGGACCTGGGGACCAGGTCCTCTTAAGGGGGAGAGAGATGTAACGCCCCAGTTTTCAATTATACATTTACATGATTTTATATGAATTATATTCTTTTATGTTTATGTGAAAATATAAGATATTATTCTCAAATCGTGAATCTTGCATAATTTGAATTTGCTTGAGAAATGCATTAATTGCTAAACGTGACTTAAGTGCTCATACGTGTCCTTACTTGATCATTTCTTAAATATGTGGACTTAATGGCATAACATAAATGGGAGTTAATTGATCATTCTCCATGGAATAGAACTTGTTTGCTTGAATTCAATATTTGAGGGACTATTATGCAAAATGAAGAGTTATTATGCTTGTAGTGGATGATATAATATATCATATATTTATTCTTCTCCCACACTCTCATACAATACATTTCATACAAGAACATCACACACACACACACACACACACTAAGGATCGGTATTTACACCATCAAGAGAGGAAGGAAGATTTCATCTAAATTCAAGCTATATTTGAGGAACTTTGGAGCCAAGATCATCAACATCATCACATCTTCATCTCATAATTTCTTTTCCTTCATTTCAAGGTATAGATATTGGAGAATATGTGAATTTCTTGATTGAGTGATGAGTAGGGTTTGATGATTGATTGATGCTTTCATATTTATTCATGACTAGAAGCATGTTTAGGTCTTTTTCCCTTCAAGACTTGCATGAAACATGAAGTTATTTGAAAATTGGAAGCATGAATATATATAGGGTTTTCATGATTAATTCTTGATGATTTGGTGCATGTTTCATGGATTACTTGATGCCTAATTGATATATATGAGTTATATGCATGATATATGATAGTTTTAAGTTGATTCTTGTCTTGGTTTTGTGTTGGGAAGGCTTGGGAGCCAATTTCCGTACCCATCCCTTTTTTCCCCCTGTTTTTCGCCCAGAATGTTTCCAAACGCCCGTTTGGGATTTCAGTTATAGCACCAAACGCCCGTTTGGGCAGTGTCTGTCACACCCAAGAGCTTTGAAACGCCCGTTTGGGTTTCCAGATCATTTTTCAAACGCCCGTTTCTCCCTCATCCGAACTCCAAATGACCTGATTTTTGAGCCGTTGGAAACCTATTGAAGTATAGAACAATATGCAATTAGAATAACCTCAATATCTTTTCTATTTTGTGAGATATAATCCATTCTTTTAGGTGTCGCTATTTTTCCCGACAAACTGCACTCATCCAACTTCAAGCTTGCGCCATTTTCTCCTCGCTTTGAACTAGAAAACGAGCCATATTTCCTCGGAAAGGTCTTTGTGTCTAGTTTCATACCCAACAAGAAAAACTCAATTCCAACTTCTATATCTCAAGATATTCCAGTTTTCCCTCAGCATGTACGTTTCCTAAAATTGTCCGTTTTTACCAAACTTCACCAAAACCTTTCTTATTGCATTCCTTTCACTCTATCGGCTCCCATATGTGATTTATATGATATATATACTTGATTACTTGATAAGTATGCTCCTACTTGACACTTCTTGGTACTTAATTGCTCAAACGTGATTGTGTGATTCCATGCCTTATATGAATTGAATTTAAAATAATTGAATGATATGAATACATGATTTCTTGATATTAATTTCACCTCTTAGGTGTTAATTGGTGTTCATACATGCTAAGTGTAAATTGATTGTTTGTTTTATTTATTTACATGAGCATGGCCGTGCGTCATACTTGGTCTCATATTGAGTCTCGTCTCACGAGTTTCCACTATTTCCTTTCTTATCCAGTTTTTCTCCAAGGAGGAGATCATTGATCGAGTACACGCTTTCTTGTATCCTTGTTTTATTCCGTCGTTCATCAGGTGAGGTTTAATTTCTAGATATATATAGAACCCATATAACCCTATGTGATGATTTAAGCTAAAATGTATCTATATATCTATAGTTTTCTAAACTCTATTGATTTTCAACTGATTCCATTGAACTGATTGAACTGATTGATTGATTGATTGTTTTAGCGAGTAAACCATGTTCACTTTGGGCCCGAGGGTAGTGTATTGAGCCAACCGAGGAAGCAAGGGCTGACGGGTAACTCTTGCACTATGCTCACAAACCTTGGGATGCCCCCTGAACCCACTAGGAGATTAGTGGAGGAAGGAGTTCCGGGCATAGGGACTCATGAACCCTATGTTCAATGAGATTGGATGACGGGGCCTTGCAATCCCCCATCACCCGGAGGAAGAAGGATGGACGGAAATTGCTAATTGTGCACTAAATTGTATTGCTTGATCACTTAATTAATTCCAACTGAATTATTGTACACTGTCGGAGAAAGGTTGGAGATTTGCCCTCACTCGCCGGGCCACTGATTGAATTGAATTGAATTGATTGTATTGTTAAATTGATTAGTTGTAATCTCGGGCGAGTTGTCTTTTATTATTGAACTTATATTGCTTCTCTTTTATAAACCCTTACCCGAGATTATGGCTTGCATGGTAATTGCGCTAATATTTATTTATAAACCCCTCGCTCAGTCCATGTTGGACTGACACCTCAACTTTTCAGTTTTTGTAGGTTGTGAGCTAGGCAGGGTCGAGTCAAGTTTTATCGCTTTGGGTCTAGCATTGTCATTTTACTTTGGCATGTACCGTATTGATACTTACAATTAATTAACACATGGTCTAATTTTACAATTGGACCACACGCCCAATCCATGCTCACATGCCACACGTGTACTTTACACATATGGTCTCGTTTCGATCAACTATTTGATCTTTCCTTCAATACTCTTTGAATCTGGCATTTGTGTGTGACCCCCTAGGTTCATTTTCAGTTAGTAGTGAACCTAATTAATTAATATACTTTATTAATTAATTAGTTCACAGATCACACGACCATAGTCTAGCAACCGGTGTGTGACCCCTTCCCGAACAATAAATATACATTCGAAAGAACCTTTCAGTCAATGACAACTGTGAGGTATGATCCTCCTACCATCCCATCTCTTGATTAAGATCTAGGGCATGGGAATAATGAGAGCCCCACTAATCTCGATCACAAAGCTAAGTTCATTTCATATCCATTTGATCTCAATCTAAGAAACCCTTTTCTTGATGTCTTGATCCACTACCTCGGTCGAGGGTTTAGGATGACATATGAATGACTTATGCGATAAGAGATCTTCTTGCATTTAAGCAAGTGTAGGTCCTTTGTTGATTCTCATATGATTTCATGTGCCACTTGTGTAGTCCCAGCATAAGCTTTGAATCAGCTGTCTCGGGAGACATCCTTTAAAGCTTATACCAAAGACTACAGAGTTAGCCCACAAAGCATCAATGGAATCTCAAGTCAAAGGATTACTTTACTCATGCCATTGACCTGCGAGATATTTCCTAATTTGGAAGTTTCCTCTTCTTGAAGTGGAAACTTCCTTTCCCATTTAGGAATCTTCTCATGTGGGACACCTCAGTGTACCCGTTCTAATAACGAGCACCCTCATGTATTGCGTACGCATCAACTTATGCACTTTACACCCCATGAAACAGGATGATCCTTCTTAAGGACGCAATCCCACGAGCAAGTGTCAACCTAATCAACACTCCCCACTGTTTGTTGGACTCATCGACTTGGAGTGGTTTCTAATCTGGCCTTGAGTTAGGGCTTGTTTCATGTGTCATTCACGTAATGACAAAGTCCCTAACAGCCTTATGGATTAGCGGAGTTCTAATACATGCACATATAATAGAAACACACAAAACATGTATTGCATATAAAGAAGTGTTTGCCTATGATATTAATCAATCGTATATTATTCAAAGATTGTCTGTGATATTAGGAAAGTCCCAAAGCAGATTATAACTAATCGGGTTTCTGGGGTACTATTCTCAACAATCTCCCACTTGCCCATAAATGCCATTTAGGTACTTTAAGTCCTATCTTCTCAAGATGTACTTTGAGAGCTTATTGACTTTGGGCGTTTCCAAAGTGGATCTGCTATGTTCTCTGCTGATGTGACCCACTTATTTACACAACTCTAAGGAAACACTTTTCCTTATAAAGTGATTCGTAATCATGTGTTCAGTCTCTTGGTGAGGTCTTTGCTCTCTAACTTGAGCGACCACCCATTTAATCATACAATATGATAATGAAGTTGTTTCATGCTAGGAACTTCATCTAGCCAGTTAGATGGAGTTTCTTACCCAAACACTTAACTTAGCGGTACTCAATACAACTAAGTATTCAACTATAATAGTCGTGTTTTGCAATTTCCGTGCTTGGAACGCCTTTCCAACACGTTGCTTTACCAATTAGGTGTAGAAGTTGTATCTTTCAATGATACACAATCAACGATTACATCAAAATATCCTCTAATGATAAGATCTTTCTGGGCTCTATAAGGATATCCTCATTTCTTCTAAAGTACTCTGAGGGTATATTTTATAGCAATCCAATGACCTTCTTTAGGGTCATATAAGATTTGGCCCACTACGCTTAGTGTTGCACCATATCTGATTGAGTACATGACTTTGCATACATTATGCTTCCCTTTTAAAGGGGGGTTTTTGGACATTCTATGTAGCATCCCGGAGCGCAAGACACTACATCCCCCGTACCATAGCCCGACACGTGTAATGAAATGGGAACTCCACACAAGCACCAAGCTACGGTAAGCGGGAGACAAACAAAATCTCTCGTAGGCTAGGCGGTCTAAACCCTAAATCAGAGTATGCAATAAAAACAAATAACAAACGCGAAAGCTCCAGGATTCAAACATATAGACAAATATTCTCAAAATATAAACAAATATACAAGAATAAAGCGAGCCAAGTTATATATAAATTTTTCCAAATTCTAATTCATAATCTTATACATGCGTTCAGAAACTCAAAAGTACAAAAATAAACCAAGTAAAATGCATGAGACTCGCTATGACAACCACAGACTCAAGAGACGACCGGCGCCTAGCTCATACTCCTCAAAACCGATACCTGCAACTCAAAAGAAACAAAGGAAAAAAAAAACAACGAGGATGGGTCAGTCCTAAAGACTGGTGCTGGGGCTAACACACGCACACGTACATATACGTAAGAGCATAGCATATTCAAATTAAAGAGTTCATGAACCGGGGCGTGGTTTTTGCAAGCTAAAACGTTTTAACCCGTGATACTATATATAAGGAAAAGGTTTAAGGCCGAAGCCCAAAATCAACCAATTTTATAAATTAGAAGTCCACTCCCGGTTCACGAACCATATTCATAATCAAAATCGAAATAACTCGGCGAGAACGAGTTTCTAACCAGCCTAATTCCTTTCATAATCAAATTCAAAGTCGAAATACAAACAAAGTTCTAAATCAATCCTACTTGTCCAGGTGGGGATGAGGATGCGTGTAACACCCCCGGAGCGAAGGGTGCCACATACCCCCCGCACTAAGGTCCAACACGAGTAACGAAATGGAAGTTCGCACCCGTATCAAACCATAGCGAACGGGGAGACACACAAAACTCACACCCTCGCTAGGCGGCCTAGACCCTCAAGAACTGCGAGAATTAAAATCAGAGTAGCGGAAGCAAATCATATACCAAACATGATTCCCAAGATCACATATATACATATCAAAATGGGGAAGGGTTAAGTATTCCAATAAACAAGCTAGCTTATATACAAATGTATAATGCCATCACGGCCAAAATAGCATAAATGTATACCGAATACATAATCCAAAATGCGTAAAGTAAGAAAAAGGAAAATCCACTACGATGCATGAAGACCCAAGCTATACCACAAGTAAACCCAAAAGACACTTGCCGCCTAGATTGACTCGGAAGAACCTGCAAACTCAAAAGAAAGGGAAAAGGGGGAAAAACAACAACGAGGGTTAGTCCTAGCGACTAGTGAGGGGGCTAACTCACGCACCCGATATACATATATATAGAGCAAAGCATTTAATCAAAACGGAAGGATCCTTGAACCGAGAGTGGTTTTTGCAAGCCAAATTAATTCCCGTGATATAGATATATATATAGGTTAAGGGAAAGGAAAAAGGGCAAATGCCAAACTCCAAGTTTTAGGTGAATTAAGAATCTACTCTCGTTCCATAGATCATACAAAGCTAAACCAACTCGGCGAGTACGAGTCACACACATCCCAACTTCCATATACAAAGATCAAAGCAAAACAAAACAAATCAGAATCCATCCCCAACACCGGTTGATAGAAGGGTTGATCAGCCCTAACTATCCACATACACAGACGAGACAAGTTTTAATTATTACCTTGAAACCTTCGGCGGTTGCCTCCCCCGGCTCAAGAGAAACACCCTTCCTCAACCTCCCAAGGTTGGGCGAGACTCTCAAATGGAGGTGTTGATGGAAGAGCTCGGCGACCCCTCGGCCGTCCCAAGATTACCATACCACACTCCGGGCCCAAACATATCACGAAAGTCACACAAACATAACTCAAAGCTTATCTTTCAAAGCCATATCTCGCTTACACACACACACTTGCACAAAACTAAACTTTTCAAACGAAAGCAAAATAGCTTATATACTTATACAAAACGTTTTCAAATTCTTATAACAAATGGGAGAAGTCCCGCAACATATGTATCATACACTTATTTACCATATAATTTACATAACCACATGCGAGGCCTCCAATCAAGTAGGGTTATAGGTCGAATAACTAAAAGAACAAAAACCTCACCTTGTCAACGAACGTAGTGGAGACAAAAGTGTGACAACCGGACACCTACGGAGCAAGCTCGTCCTCTATAGGGAGATCCTCTTAACAAGACAAACAACAAGGAACACTCTTAGACTCAATATGAACCACATTGATGCTCGGTACATGCGTATGTATGTTTATGATGCAAATGATATGAAATGAATCCACATTTAGATCATTTACGAGTATTCAATGCATATACGGACATACATCAGAAACGAGGAGATAAATCAAAGCACAAATTCATAACATAAGGCTTAACACAAAATATAACAAGTTGGTCATCCATACACACCAAAACGAGGCAAGAAGGATCAACAAGAAGCAACGGAAAGGAAGCAAAACCAAGCAAAGACGGGCGAAAAACTAGAGTTCCTAGGGGACACGCCCGTGCCCCCTGGAAGGGCAAGTTGAGACACCCCCGTGTCTCAGTACAGAAACCGAACAATGAAATCCCGAAGGTGACACGCCCGTGTCACCAACATATGGCAAACCGAGACACCCCCGTATCTCGGTACAGAAAAACATAATCGGCTCAAACATCAAACTCAGCAACCCAATTAAGACCAAACACTCATACTCCAACTACCAAGTAAGGAAATGTAATAAATGCTAAGAATCAAGTCGTAGGAACATAATATCATCATCAAAACTCAAGAAAACAAGAATAGAACAAGAATCCAACAAATTCTCCCAACACCTACTATTCACATGCTTGCTATATCTCATCAATCAACCATGGAAATGAACTCAAGAGCACATGAAAGAAAGAAGAGAGAGAGTAGATTGCAACCATGAAGATTTGAGCTCAAAATCAAGAAAAGGGACAAAGGGGTTTCTTCTTCCTTCTTGCTTTGCTTGGCTGATCGGTTCTTGGTGGGAGAGAGAGAGGTTTGGCTCGGTTTTCAGAGGTTAAGGGGGAGAGGAGAGCTTAACTCATGGATACAAAGTCAAGGTTAAGGTTGGGTTGAGTTAAGAGGGTCCCACAAAGCTAGGTTAGGTCAAAACATATCTCTCAAGCATAAGGGGCTGGTTACGGGTGAAATTCGAAGGTCTTAACGAGCTTAGAAAACTGTGAGGCTTGTCCCATTAAACCCGAATCGTAGAAACGAGTTCAACGGAGGTGACGGAATTCAAATCCGAATTCCCGAGCTCAAGATACGTGTCCCGGAACCCAAGGTGCGCTAAATGCTCTTTAGCCTCCTTTAGGTCCCGTCTCCAAAACGAACCCAAAAAGGAAACCAAATCAAATACCAAAACATATAACGAGCCTATAAATGAGTCCATAAAGCATATAATTAACACATATCACGAATTCACAAAAATTAGAATTAAATACTAATCTAAAACGAGCAAAATACAAAGTGAAGGAAAATTAAACGTTCAAGTTAAACAAATTCATACCAAAGCAATTAAGTTCAAATAACTTCAATTAATCCACGTTAGCAATTAAATATCGCATAATCACTTAAATAAATAATTAAATAGCGCATATAAGAGGTTACCTGAAAAGTCTGATCAGTCGGGATGTTACAATGCGCATCCTCAACCCCGTTCTCTCATCATAAGTTTGGAGTCGGGGGATCCTACCTGATCCATCGACGGGGTTACCGTCGGCCAAAAAGAAACCTGCCTTCCCCTCGACCTTCCGAGGTTGGACTAAGTTTCCCAAAATGGAGTTGTGTTGATGAGAGAGCTCGGCGACCCCAAGGCCGACCCGAGATCACATACCACTTCTCCAGGGCTCAGTTCATAAGTTTATAAGACATAATTTTTTAAATTCATTTTCAAAACTTATATTTCAAAGTCAAAACCTCGCTAGTTCACAACACATGCTAAACCTTTTCAAATCAAACAAACGAAAATATAGGTTACGTATATATATAAAAGCGTTTTTCAAATGATTCATAACAAAACGGGTCAATTCTCACAAAATACTAATCAAACACGTATTTACATAAATATATGTAACGCCCTAGTTTTTTAGTCATATAGCATGACGTATGTGTTTATCAATTTGCGCGAATTAATTGTTTATAAGTGCTTTGTATATTTAATTTTATATTAAATGTTAAAATATTAAATATTTATATCTTAAGTTTTATTAATATTAAATTTATAATTGAATTCGTTGACTTTCTTTATTTAAAATATGAAATTTAATTTATGTTATATGATATGAATATTATGAATTTGTATATGCATTATTATGAGTGTTGAAATCGCGCTTCGTTCTTATACTAGTTGATATCGAAATTTCGTGAAAATTAAGTATGTTGTACTTTTATGTGTTATGATCATATCCATATGCTTGTTTCATGTTTTTGATTTCGTTTGGCGTGGTAATGAATTTATTTTGAGTTGTAGAACCAAATCGGGAGCTAACGAGCAATTAGCGCACCCTTAGTTCCGTATGTGATATCTTGAGCTAGGAAACTCGGATTCGAGTTTCGTCAACTTCCCTGAACTTGTAACGAAAATTCAAGTTTAATGAACTTAGCCTTATATTTTTCTAAGACCATTTGAAACCCCAAAATTCAACCGAAAAGTGCTACATTCGTCAAAACTGCCACAACTCACTAAAAAGGCCATATCTCTCACAAACCTTGACCAAATTAACCATGGTTTGATTCCTTGGAACCCTAACTCAACCCTATATTAGTCCCTAACCCCTCCCCACTGAACCACACTCCTCAAACCAAGCAAACGCAGCCAAAATCCCTTGCCTCCAGTTCAATCCCGTAACCCTTGTGCACCTTGGAGATTCAAGCTCAAATCTCTTCCATCTTCCATCCAATCCACAAGGTAATTATAGGATTGTTATATACATTCATTTATGATCATTTTGAAAAATGTATCCCTAATTCTGAGCTAGTATTCTTGGAGTTTGGAAGAGATGAAGGAATAGTTAGGTTAAATGTATTTTTTTGATGAGTTCATGCAAATCCTTGTTCCATCTCTTTGTTTTAAGTTATATACTTGATCTAGGTAGCTTATTTATTTCATCTCTAAGCTTGGAATTCGTGTGAATTGTTGCTTCTTGATCTTTCATGGCTGCTGTGAGTTTTCGGGAAATGAATGATAGATTTGCTTCCATGTCCTTGCGTGTGTGTGTGTGATGTTTTCGGGACGATTTAGCTGAGTTTCCATGTCCCATTTATTACCTTATTTTCTGTAATTGCTGCCTTGCTTCGTTCCTTGTTGCTGCTGTAAGTTTTGGGAGAGAAGCAAGGGCGTTCTGCTCCAGTTTCGCGACTGCGCGCAGCAGTCGCGGCCGCGACGTTGTGGAGTTTATTTTGGCGCGACCCAAATTCTGCCCTACTTCGACTTCAACTTGCTGGAGCTACTGCTGGTGCATTGGTCGCGGTCGCGACCAGTTTTGCACTGATTTCGGTCGCGGCCGTGACCTCTTTTTGGGGTTGTTTTGTGCTTGATAGACTGCTGCTGCTGCGTGAATTTTGTTTAATTCTTGTTGTTAGGGTGCTATATATATATATATATATATATATATATATATATATATATATATATATATTTTACAGTTAATTCATGCATGTGTTGTGTATATATATATATATGTAATACATATGTGTGTGCATGTGTTTATTATATTTTGTGCATGATATGTATATATAGTATGTACGTGTATGTATATATATATATATATATATATATATATATATATATATATTGAATGTTAGGTAATTGTATGCATATTAGATGTTATGCATGAATATATATCTATATATATTTGGTATGTACATATATATATATTGCCTATTCCATGCATTTGTGGTATATATATATATTCTCTAATCCATGCATGAATTACATGAATGTCGTGTTATTTTAATATATGCATGTAGGGTACGTAGGTATTAAATCTTAATTGTTATTCCTAATTTATATTTATATTATATCATGAACTGTTTGATCTATTTGAAATTATGGAAAGAAATTGATACCATTTCATGTTTCATTAAGGAATTGTGGTGTAATCTCGATATTTTTATACTCGAAATATGACATGAATTATCTTCTATGCCCTTATACGTGCATACACGCAAGAATACCTTGTTTATTCAACTCGTGTGATATTTCTTTGTTCCTTTTATAATATGCATGAATTGTTAACAAGTTATATGATGAGTTATGATCGTTATTTGAAATTCTTGGGTTGATTTGATATAAATGTGAAAGTTATGAACTTGAATGGCTGTGAAAGCTTCTTGAAAGAAATGGAATGATTGTTTATATGTCTCTAAGGTATTAATCGTGTATATGAACGTTTCTATGACATAATAGCATTCCTTATGTATTCATATCATATTCATTACGTGGCCGTGCATCATATATGGTTCATTTATAGTCTTGAGTCTCACGAGTACATTACATTGTCCTTTGTACAGTTTTCTCCAGGGCGGAGATGCCGGGTTCATAGGTTACTCCCAAGTCTTCTTTTCTTCTTGGTATCTTTCGGTAAAGTGTACAGGTGGGTTTCTCTTCTATTAGCTATGATGACCCGATATATATCCCTTATTTGAAAGTTTTAAGCCAAAGTATATATCTATATTTATATATCGAGTCGTTTCAAGGAGTCTATGATTTTGATTTTTAAACCCTTTTTCTTTTATGATTACTTACCGATTGTTTTGGCGAGGACATGATTGATTTCCCGGGCCCAGGGACTTGGTACATGTGGCTATCTGGGGAGGCAAGGGCCGACGGTGATCCCGTGTGCTAGTCCCATATCGTAGCGGGGATACTGGCCCTCGCTAGGAGTTTTAGCGGGGAATAAGAGCTGAGTGCCAATTGGGGAATTCATGTAACCCCATTGGTCATTGATTGGGTGGTCGGGTCTTGAAAACCCGTCCACCACCCGGAGGAAGAAGGTGTAATTTTTAATACATGAACGAATGATAATGATTGAATGATCGAATGAATGAAATGACTGTTGCATGATCGCTAATGAATAAAGTTTTGCACACACGAGGTGTAGGTTGGAGATTTTACCCCCCTCGCCGGGCTCACGTTTTGACCGATTGATTGATTGAATTAAATTGATCGTTGTAATCCCGAGCGTTGTTTTATTTTGTTTTCACCCACTTGGGAAATATTCTAAAAACCTCACGCGGGATTATAGCTTGCATGCGTGGGTGTTTAATTTCTGCAGTATTATATTAATATGCCCCATTTTATACCCACTAGTCTCCTATAGACTGAACCCGGTTTGTTTTCAGTTTTCTTGCACGTTTGGAGTGCTAGGCGGGAAGTTAAGTCTTTTTGGTCAAGTCAGAGTCGGTTCATATGCATATTTTAGCATGATTTGTTAAGTTGAAGAATGTTATATTTGTATTGATTCTTACTACTATCATGAACCCGCATATTTGATGTTTTATGATTTTATTGAACTTCGGGACTAGGTAATTGCATTTGTTTTATTGAAATTTTTTTTAATTGGTTGCGTAATTTTAGTTCCCGCCTAGCCTATGGAGTGAGTGAGTCCCCGTTCCCTGTGATCTAGGTTTATGTATGGACTTTCCAATTCATTCGTGGATCGGGCTCATAGTGCGGGGGATGTGGCGCCTCCCGGTTGGGGGTAATACATCCTTAAGTGGTATCAGAGCCCTAGGTTGTAAAACCGGGGTACGCGTGTCGTGATTGAGTCAGTCTAGGTCGTATGGCTTAGGAACTACCTGATAATGTATGCATTGCATCGATTTTGATCATGAAATTGTCTTTCCTTTTAAATCTTGTTGAATTACCTGTTGCATTCTTATATTGGATTTGTGCCTTTCGTGTTGAATATGTGCCATGAGCATGCACTAATCACATGCATATATTCTCAAAATGAGTTATTGTTTATAGGTTATGAAGATGATATCAAACCTCGGCCAAGTATCACGCTAACATCGCCCTATTGCAAGCTCTTTTTGAGGCATAGAGGATAGGAAGGATGCACCGGGGATGAATATAGAGAATGCTAGATGCGTGGCTTCATAGATGGAGTTAGAGTTAATGGTTAGGATTCAGAATGGGAGGTTCGACTTTGGAGATACGATGGTAGAGGGACATTTGGTGAAATAAGGGTTAATCGTGGGATGGTTGTGACTCAGAAGATCAATTTATGTGAATCCACTACTTAGGGTGCTTTAATTGGATTCAAGGGATTGCTCAACCTAAGGAGTGGAGTATATGAACCTTGAAGGTATTTTAGTTCAGGGTTCGGATCATTGACGAGATACCAATGATTGAGAGGAGTTAAGGTAAAATAGATCCAGTGGGAATTAAGCACCATGGGTTGTCAAAGAAGGGTTTCTAAATAATTTAGTAATAAGAAATCGAGTTTGTAGAAGTCAAGATTGGGAAGAGTTTGGACTCGGGTGCTCTGGATTTCGGCTAAGATGGAAGACGAGCCGGGAAGGGATTATAGAAAGGCAAGTAATGTGACAAATACAAATTCATGGAAGATGACAATACTAAGGACAGGATTTGAGTTCATTTTTCAAACCCAAGCTGAATTGTCGTGTTGTGAGGTTGAATTGGGAAATGTGGAGCAACAAATGGAAACGGTAAAGAAAGGCAAAGACTCTTGGGGGGGGGGGGGGAATCATGTGCTCAAGTATAAGCAATCGGAAAACGAGTTTAATTCACTAATCTCAACTCATAAAGGATAAGCACGAGAGTCTTGATCACGTTGATGATGCGAAGTAGGGTTCAGAACTATATTAGGGTTCAATTTTGTAGGAGAATTTGGGCAATGTTGAAGGGTGATTCTCGGGGAGAAATTCGGATGCTAATTCAGTGGATGTCGAAGAAATCAGGGATCGCGAAATTGCAGTTCCGGACCGTGGAAGATGCAAGTGATGCACCAAGATTCATGGAAAACTTGAAGACCTTGGGGAAGACAAGGCATGATTAGCAAGTCAAAGTAACCTCGTGATTGGAGGAACGAGGAAAAACTACCGAGCTAACAACTTACTATATTGGTGACAGGTTCCAAAACATGCATGGCACGTGCATCATACTTCACATCAAATTATTTATTTTTCTTTACTTATGTTTGTGCGTGCATTTCTATTTGATTTTGTTGCTCTAATATGCGGCATATTTAATTATTGCAAGTGTGCCACATGCATTGTCATTTTAACCCGACATGCATTTTAGTGTTTACTTGATAGGAAGTTCCCTCACCTCATTTATCAAGTATCATTCAACCAAGCCACATCCGAATTTAGATGAAAGAAATAATAGGGTTGCACATTACAAAAGACATGACGTCGGGGAAATAAAGAACTCCGAATAAAGAAGAGGTTGATGAAATGGGATTTAAGAAAAAGAAACGAGACTGGAGTTGGCTTCGGTGTGTTCGAACTAAACAAGAATAGAGAAAGGAGTTTCGTACTTCAAAAGAATTAGAAGAGGAATTGAAAGGCAAAATCTTCGGGTTGCCATTTGGATTGAAGTTCTCTCTAAATGAAAAATTGCTCATCAAGAAGTTGGATGGAAAAAAAAAAAAAAAAAAAAGGGGGGGGGGGGTGCTGGGAGGTGGGCCCAGAACAGTAGCGGTACGGGACCACATTTTAAATTTTTTATTTATAATACAAGTATTAAAATATTTCTAAAATATTTTAATATAATAGCAGAAGACTAGCCGGATCTACTCAAGTATATACATGCAATTGATAATTAATTATAAATTACTTAAGCAGATAAATATCTAACATGCAATTAACACTTAAGAGCATATAATTTATCATGCTTAAAATAATATAACTGAAAATATTACCATACTGCAAACATGGCTATCTAACGGTATTTTTCCAGCTCCTTTCCCTCTCGTGAGATCGGCAGAGCTTCCCCGCAATATCCCCGGAGAAACCCTCGGAGTGTGGGCTCCCAGAGTATTTCTCTAAATACTCGAGAAAATATTTTCTAGAAAAAATCATTTTTCTAGATTAGAAAATTCCCTAATTTTCTAATAATTAAGTGGATTATATATTAATTATATAACCACCTAATTATACATTAATTAATCCCTTAATTAGGGATTAATTAAACTAAAAAAAGGAGAGAAAGCATTCTCAGCCAAAAGGGCCGAAAAATTGCTGCCAAAATTATATGAAATGAGGCAAGAGGGATCAGCTATTTATAGCAAAAATTTGGAGGGCATTTTGGTCTTTTTAGAAATGAAATGAAGGGCAAAATCGTCATTTTACCATTTCGCGTACAAACCGTGTCCCGGACGGCCAATCAAATTGCACCACGTTGAAGAGCTCGTCGCTGTGGATCCAACGCCACCAACCACGCGTCGCCACGTGACCTCACGCGCCTCCACGCGCCGCCGGAAGGCCGCCATGTGGTTGGCGCGTGTTGATACGCGTAGGGCTTACCAGGTTTTGACACGTGACCGGGTCTGGTCCGACCCGGACCGTATCCGGCCGAACCTACCCGATAGCCCGACCCGTTAACCCGGTTGACCGGCCCATTGACAAGCCCATTTCCGGATCACATCCGGTCGTTGATCTGTGCTGACGTGGCACGATCCACGCCGTCCACTTGGCGCGCCACGCGGCGCTGCGTCAGCACCAATTGGGACCCAACCCGCTGATGTGGCGTGACACGTCAGGTGCCACGTCAGCAAATGCCACGTCATAATTTTTTTGTTTAAAAAAAAAAAATTAAAATTTTATTTTCTCCAAAATAAAATTCCGGGCATTTCCAACTCTTTGGAATTTGATTTATTTTCTTAAAATAAATCCTTTGACTATTTTCAAACACTTTGAAAAATCATTTCTCTTTCTCCTTTTAATATTTTCTCTTCGAGTTTTTCAATTTGGGGCTTGCAGGGGGACCTGCAGGATTAATTAATTTTAGCTCCAAACGGGTTAATATATTATCATCTCTTGATAATAATTAATTACCGTTTAACAATATTTAATTCCACTAAATAAATATTGTTGCACTCTAAAATTAATTAAATTATTCACGAATTTCTCGATCTAGAATAATTTCGCATTTTACTCCTCCGTGTAGATATCCATGAAAAATAAATTGCAACTACTATCATTTATTTTTCATCTCTAATTTGAAATTTATTGATTCGCCTTAAGTTCAAATTCTCTGTATGTGAAACACATTCATCATACAAGTTTGGTGACGTATCACGCGAAGTGCTTTGGCCAAAGTCTTAATTCGAACTTTTTCAAATCTATTTCAAGGATATCTTTTACCTTCCAGCAAGGCCACAAATTCCTCGATCAATATAACTCTTTAGCGCATTTCATGTAATCACCGAACATACAAAGTATTTTGGCTACCGTTGCCGAGACCTCACTTCGATTATATTACAGTGAGTAACACTACATGCCTAAAGCCGAAATATTGTCAGGATTAAGAGTACAATGCTTCCCGAGATTTTATTCATTTTAGATAGCAGTATAAAATAAATAATGTCAGTGGTCCAGTTCGATGTTTCCAATCCTATTGAAAATCATCAACGTGTTATAATCGGAATCACCATTCCCTATGACGAAAGATTAATCATCTTAAATAACCACGTTATAGTCATGATAAGAGCATATTCTTATCTTACCGACTAGAACTTTAATGACACGTGATTTTGGCATTCCAAGTCTTTTCTTATGAAACACATTTCATATAAGAATACCACCACACGTCATTAATTATCAATATGTGAAATACTCACAACTTGCTGTAAATTCAGTTTAATTAATTCAACAAATTGAATTTTCAGGGCACTATTCCCAACAATCTCCCACTTGCCCTAAATTCAATTTGACTACACATCTAAGTCTTATTCCTTTCACATGAGTGTCAAAACCCGTTTTGCACTCTTTTGCGCCAATACTTTAGTGAAGGAATCTTTTAGATGTTTCTCTGAGCCAACAACTAGGAAATCATAAAGCCAATACATCTAACTGGCTGCTTCTTAAGCTACCATGTATTTAACTTTTATGGTGAAGTAAGCAATTCAAGTCTGCTTAACATTCTCCAATTAACGGTTGCTCTTTCTAGAGTAAACATGTATTCTGGTGTCAAACATCTAGAATACAAATCAGATTGTAAATCCGAATCTGTGTACTCTATTGAAATGAGCTCATCACTATGGTAGACAAGCATATAATCTCAAGTCCTTCTCAAGTACTCCAATATATGCTTTCACTACTACCCAGTGTCAGATTCTAGAGTTTGATTAAGATATGCTGACTTAGACCTATTTCATAATAGACATCTGGCCTTATACATAATATGACATACATAAAGCTTCCGCTGCGGAACTCTAATCATGTCTTCTATCTCTTCAGTTGTCTCATGACACTGATCCCGAGATAGATAAATCCCATATCTAAAAGGTAATGAACCTTTCTTGGAATTTGTCATATTATACCTTACCAGCATCTTATCCATATATGCTTCTTGTGATAAACCAATCTCCTTGTTCCTATGATCACGACAAAAGTCTGATCCTTGGAATATTATTGGTCTCACATAAGCTTTTTCTTGTCAAAATGATTTGACAACCGAATCTTGACTACTAACAAAATTCTTGCATCATTCCCAATGAGCAGAATATTAATTACGTACAAAGTGAAAATGCTATAACGCTATCATGATGTCATTTTGTACACTCATGGTTCATCAGGCAATTATACAAATCCAAAGAATTTAAATTGCTTTATAATTCTGATGCTCCATAATCTAGACGCTTACTTAGGATCATAAATCGATCTATTAAGCTTGCATCATATGCACCTGATTTCTGGCTGTGAAGCCTTCAGGTTGTACCATGCATCTCTTCTTCTTGAAGTTGCCGGTTCAAGAACATAGTCTTTACATCCATTTATCTAATCTCATAATCGATAATGAGATAAAATGAAGAGGATAATGGACTTAAGCATTGCTATAGGCGAGAAGACCTCATAAATGATTTCTTCTTTCTGGGTAAAATCCCTTGCCATAAGTTTGCTCTAAAGTCTCTACTTTTTCGTCCATTTTATCCGTTTATTTTCTTGTAGAACCCAATTGCATCTAATGGGTTTAATGCCTTCAGGCGCCTCCACAAGTTCAAGACTTTCTTAGAATACATAGATTCTAACTTAGATTCCACGGCTTTTGACCAAACGGTCAACGTCTATATCATCCACAACTTCATTACACGTGACAGGATCAGATACGTTAGATTCAACCACTTGGGTTAATCTTAGGTACCTTGTCAGGTGTCCTGACAATCCTCCCACTACAATGATGCTCTCGTGTACACATCTCTACATCACATGTTGTATTTGGTACATCACATGTATCTAATACATTTTCAGTTATCACGGGTTTATGAAAATCAGTGTCTAATACTGTTATTTCTTTTAACACTACTTTGCTTCCACCCTTTGTGGTTATCTATGTAATTATCTTTGAAATATTCACAAACATCTTTTGTGATTTCTCAAATTACAAAAGTACCACCTCTTGTTGTTCTAGGATAACCTTAGAACAAGTAAACCTTTGTTCTTTATTCTAACTCGTCAGGATCCATCCTTAACTTGTGGACCAGGCTACCTCAAATCCGAAGATAAGAGATACAGGGTTTTCACCCCAGCTATAGATCCATCAGTGTTTTAGGAACTGACTTAGATAGAACTAGGTTCAGTGTATTTGTTGTTTTGAGCGTAGGACCCCAAAACGAACTTCGTGGGGTAGCATGACTCTTCATGAATATTACCATCATTATCAGAGTTCTAATTCTCCTTTCTGCAATACATCTTTGCTAAGACGTATCTCATACAGATAATTGAGATCTAATCTCATTTGAGAAATTTTATTTAACTCTGAACATAGATACTTATCACTACTTCGATCTAATCGAAGTACCTTGATATGTTTTCTAATTTGACTCTTTGACTTCAGTCTTATATTCTTTGAACTCTTCAAAATTACAGACTTAAGTCTCATCAAATAAACATATCTGTATCTAGAGTAATCGTCCAAACGAATGATGAAATATCCAAAACTTCCTCTTGCTTGAACATTCATAGGATCACATATCCGTATGAACTGACACAAGCAACTTTATGGCTTAAATACCCTTTGTCTCAAAAAAAAGTTTCTTGGTCATTTTAACTTTCTTAATAGGATTCACAAATTGATACCGTTTTTCAAGTCAATAGGACTCAACAATCAGTCTTTGGATCCTATTCAGATTCAATTGACCAATAGATAGGTGCCATGTGGAAGTTTTTCCCTTTGGATGGTAAGTCAAGCTTCTTAATGTTAAACTTAAATTAGGGTTTTCATTAAGGTATAAAAGACCATCTTTTATTGTGCCAGTGCAAATAAACCTTTTATTTTGTTTAATGGTAAACTTTTGTTCAAAACGAATAGTTGAACCATTAGTTATCAAATAACTTACAAAAATCAAATTTCTGTATATATGGCACGTATAATATAAAAACCCTATTGTCAAAATACGACTCTATAGTCCTTACTGCTAATACAATTAGACTTGTATTATCCTCGAGTAGTAGTTGTGTGTTAGCCGTTTTTCAAATTTCCTGGTTAGTTTGAATCTTCGTAACGAATTGCAAATATGATTAGTTGATCTCAAGTTCACACTCCAGGATTCTGGTGAATTTCCAACTAAACATACTTTCAACGAGTAAGATATCTTCATATCTTATCTAAACGGCGTAGCAAACAGACAAACCAAGTATTTTGGACAATTTCTTTTCCAATACCCGTTACCACCGAAATAGAAACACTTGTCCATTTTCGGATTTGACTTTCTATTTCAGAACCGTAGATTGAGAACTTTCCTTTTTTTTCTTCCACTTACTGGCTGTCTAGGCCGTGGATATTAATGTCTGATTAAAGAGAACTTTTCCCTTAGTCTATATCATCCTTTTTGCCATATTGAGGTCGTTCATTGGTTTTAAAAGAATTTATTTAAAATAATCTTGAACGTTCAAATGACTTAGGTAGAGAGTATAGGATCGTATCATATCTGTTAAGATTGTCTCTTCAAGCATAGAGGCTTTCAATCTTGTTCAGACCAGTTATCATATTCATAATACGATTCTGAAATAGTGATCCTTCAAACATCTTTATAACTAACAACCTTCTTATTGGCTCGTACCTTCGTACGATTCTGTCTTCAAAACATGTTCTTATCAGTAGACATCTCATGCGTCTGATTCTCAAGAACATCTAAAGCAGATGTCAGGATATAAGACTAGCCAGATCATCACACTTGATCCATTTAGAATAAGCGTCTTTCTAATCCTGACAGGTTGTAGTTTCTGGAATTTTCGGATAAGGTTAAGTGAGTACGTAAACTTTCGTGTCTCAACACGATGTCAAGATTCATTTCCTAGTCAGCATAGCTGAACCCTTACTAGCCTATTTCCTTAACGTCATTTGGTGTGGGCTAAGAGAGATCGTTATTATAAAACTGAAATAAATAAATAAAGACAAGTTATGATTATGTATTTCTCTTTCTTTTGCGTCCAACCAATAAATGAAATCCACGTAAACATTTTGATTTACGCAATGGTGACTTAACTAACTGTAGTTGACTCACCGGAGGCGAGGTCGAAAACCGCTTAGAAAAGCAAGAACTATTCTTAATTAACATGTCATCTAGGTAACTCTTACCAAACAATGTCAATCCACCACGTCAACCCTTGTCCTCTAAGTAAATGTAGCAGAGCTCCGAAGGGAGGTTAATACATTACTTAGTCAAGTGTGTACCATTACCTAGAAGTCCGTACGAGTAGGTCAAGATACTCCACGGAGGCGTGGTCGAGCTGACTTCCCCGTATTTCATTCTATCCGTAGAAGTCTAATCTTGTATACCGCGAATATATACCCATCGAAGGGAGTAGTATACATCCACTATACTATAGACGGGTAATGGAGGTCGTGAGAATCCAACTCTTTTCATCTCGCTCCCACATGAATTTTAAAAAGGTGTGGATTATCTTTTGATTATCTTATAATCACTTTTTGGCGTCTTATTGTCGGAAGTGATTAATCTAATTAATACGCTCCCACTAGGATTACTAAATCATATTTAAAATCCCAGTAATATTTTAAGGCAATTTAATAACTATTTATTAATTAGGCCGGAAAAATATTAGTTCAATTATGCATCGCGTCTAATCTCTAATAAACAATACTATTTAATCACATTAAATAAAATATGCATAATTGAAATATCATAATATCTCATATTATCATGATCATGCCATAAAATAAAAATAATTAAGCATGCTTTCATATAATTATCACATAATTATCATGCTTAAAATAAATGGCATATAGTAAACATGTTATAAATAAATTATCACATAATTTAAATCATGTTTACTGATTCTACTCAAGTATATACATGCAATTGATAATTAATTATAAATTACTTAAGCAGATAAATATCTAACATGCAATTAACACTTAAGAGCATATAATTTATCATGCTTAAAATAATATAAATGAAAATATTACCATACTGTAAACATGGCTATCTAACGGCATTTTTCCAGCCCCTTTCCCTCTCATGAGACCGGCAGAGCTTCCCCGCAATATCCTCGGAGAAACCCTCGGAGTGTGGGCTCCGAAAGTATTTCTCTAAATACTCGAGAAAATATTTTCTAGAAAAAATCATTTTTCTAGACTAGAAAATTCCCAAAATTTCTAATAATTAAGTGGATTATATATTAATTATATAACCACCTAATTATACATTAATTAATCCCTTAATTAGGGATTAATTAAAATAAAAAAAGGAGAGAAAGCATTCTCAGCCAAAAGGGCCGAAAAATTGCTGCTAAAATTATATGAAATGAGGCAAGAGGGATCAACTATTTATAGCCAAAGTTTGGAGGGCATTTTGGTCTTTTTAGAAATGAAATGAAGGGCAAAATCGTCATTTTACCATTTCGCATACAAACCGTGTCCCGGACGGCCAATCAAATTGCACCATGTTGAAGAGCTCGTCGCCGTGGATCCAACGCCACCAACCATGCGTCGCCACGTGGCCTCACGCGCCTCCACGCGCCGTCGGAAGGCCGCCAAGTGGTTGGCGCGTGTTGATACGCGTAGGGCTTACCAGTTTTTGACACGTGTCCGGGTCTGGTCCGACCCGGACCGTATCCGGCCGAACCTACCCGATAGCCCGACCCGTTAACCTAGTTGACCGGCCCATTTCCGGATCACATCTGGCCGTTGATCTGTGCTGACGTGGCGCGATCCACGCCGTCTACTTGGCGTGCCACGCGGCGCTGCGTCAGCACCAATTGGGACCCAACCCGCTGACGTGACGTGACACGTCAGGTGCCACGTCAGCAAATGCCACGTCATAATTTTTTTTTTTTTAAATTTATAATTTTATTTTCTCCAAAATAGAATTGCGGGCATTTCCAACTCTTTGGAATTTGATTTATTTTCTTAAAATAAATCCTTTGACTATTTTCAAACACTTTGAAAAATCATTTCTCTTTCTCCTTTTAATATTTTCTCTTTGGGTTTTTCAATTTGGGACTTGCAGGGGGACCTGCAAGATTAATTAATTTTAGCTCCAAACGGGTTAATATATTATCATCCCATGATAATAATTAATTACCGTTTAACAATATTTAATTCCACTAAATAAATATTGTTGCACTCTAAAATTAATTAAATTATTCACGAGTTTCTCGATCTAGAATAATTTCGTATTTTACTCCTCCGTGTAGATATCCATGAAAAATAAATTGCAACTACTATCATTTATTTTTCATCTCTAATTTGAAATTTATTGATTCGCCTTAAGTTCAAATTCTCTGTATGTGAAACACATTCATCATACAAGTTTGGTGACGTATCATGCGAAGTGCTTTGGCCAAAGTCTTAATTCGAACTTTTGCAAATCTATTTCAAGAATATCTTTTACCTTCCATCAAGGCCACAGATTCCTCGATCAATATACCTCTTTAGTGCATTTCATGTAATCACCGAACATACAAAGTATTTTGGCCACCGCTGCCGAGACCTCACTTCGAGTATATTACAGTGACTAACACTACATGCCTAAAGCCGAAATATTGTCAGGATTAAGAGTACAATGCTTCCTGAGATTTTATTCATTTTAGATAGCAGTATAAAATAAATAATGTCAGTGGTCCAGTTCGATGTTTCCAATCCTATTGAAAATCATCAACGTGTTATAATCGGAATCACCATTCCCTATGACGAAAGATTAATCATCTTATATAACCATGTTATAGTCATGATAAGAGCATATTCTTATCTTACCGACTAGAACTTTAATGACACGTGATTTTGGTATTCCAAGTCTTTTCCTATGAAACACATTTCATATAAGAATACCACCACACGTCATTAATTATCAATATGTGAAATACTCACAACTTGCTGTAAATTCAGTTTAATTAATTCAACAAATTGAATTTTCAGGGCACTATTCCCAACAGGGGGTGGATGGAGTTCAACATGTAACGGTAGAAAATTAAGGGGGAGAGCATGACCAAGATGCAAATTTTAAACTTAAGGTCATGGTTAAAGAAATATTTAGTAGGAACAAGGAAAATGCAATTAAGGAAAGCTTGGGAGTCCTTATGGTGGTAATCGGAAACGAGTAAAACGACTTTAATGGTTAAGCCGGCAAAATGAGTGCTAAGTTACTAAATTTGGGTTGAAGATTATCACGAGGTACAGAAGAGATGGTTCGCTAAACATTTCAACTGGTGGAAGTCCGATTTGGAGATGATGGAATTATGAGGGAGCTTCTGTAAACGCCTAAATCATTGTTGACAAGCGAAAACCGAATCAGGTTATCATATAATGGGACGGTGTCATTAGCTCACCGAGGTACTAAAGAGGTTTGGGCAATGCGTAACAAAGACAATATTATTAAGTCGTCAGTTGTTCCCATGGTAATTCGGAAGGAAAATTAAGAAGAGACAAAACCGAAAAAGGTGATCATTGGAGGATTTCCATTAAACTTCAAGAATCATCGAGAACAATCTATCTTTGATTCAAGAAATGTGGGGCCAATTACCGAATATAACCTTAATGGGGTCAAAGAGAATGAAGGGATAACCTTAATGGGGTCAAAGAGAATGAACGGATAACATGAATAGAGGATGGGAAAGGATTCGTGTTAGGATAGACCATAATGATAAATATCTCAAGGTTGGGATTAAATCATCAAGGTTGTCAAGAGTAGTTATCCTCGGAGATATGATAGACGCTGATATGGGTAAAGATAGAAGCTATGGACCGGACATCAGAACGGATATTCTAAACGCATAAATGGATGTCAAAGTTGGTTACTTGGAAGAGTAGTCTGGCTGAAAGAATATAATTGGTGATTGAGGGGAATGATACCTCATACCTGCCCTTGTATGATGTACGTGACTTTAATTGTTGTAATTGATGTTAGGTACCTTCTTTTGGTATTGTTCTTTAATGTAACTCTTTATTTTGTGTTGCTCAGGAGTATTTGACACTTTCTTGCTTTTTTTTTGTTTGAGAGACGAGGATTCCCTTATTTTTATTTGAGAGACGGGGTGCTCTCATTGTTTGTAAGAGACGGGGATTCTCTTATTTTTGTTTGAGAGACGGGGTGCTCTCGTTGTTTGTAAGAGACGGGGATTCTCTTATTTTTGTTTGAGAGACAGGGTGCTCTCTTTGCTTGTGAGAGACGGGGCTCTCTCATTGTTCCTAGAGAGACGGGGCTCTCTCCTTGTTGCTTGTGAGAGACGGGGAATCTCTCATTGTTTGTTCGGTCGAGTAGTGAATCCAAGGGCGGCTTCTTTTAAGGGGGAGAGGTTGTAACGCCCCAGTTTGTCAGTCGTATAGCATGACGTGTATGTTTATCAATTTGAGCGAATTAATTATTTATAAGTGCTTTGTATATTTAATTTTATATTAAATGTTAAAATATTAAATATTTATATCTTAAGTTTTATTAATATTAAATTTATAATTGAATTCGTTGACTTTCTTTATTTAAAATATGAAATTTAATTTATGTTATTTGATATGAATATTATGAATTTGTATATGCATTGTTATGAATGTTGAAATCGCACTTCGTTCTTATACTAGTTGATATCGAAATTTCATGAAAATTTAGTATGTTGTACTTTTATGTGTTATGATCATGTCCGTATGCTTATTTCATGTTTTTGATTTCGTTTGGCGTGTTAACGAATTTTATTTTGAGTTGTGGAACCAAATCGGGGGCTAACGAGTAATTAACGCACCCTTGGTTCCGTATGTGATATCTTGAGTTAGGAAACTCGGATTCGAGTTTCGTCAACTTCGCTGAACTCGTAACAAAAATTCGAGTTTAATAAACTTATCCTTATATTTTTCTAAGACCATTTGAAACCCTGAAATTCAACCAAAAAATGTTACGTTCGTCAAAACTGCCATAACTCACTAAAAAGGCCATATCTCTCACAAACCTTGACCAAATTAACCATGGTTTGATTCCTTGGAACCCTAACTCAACCCTCTATTAGTCCCTAACCCCTCCGCACTGAACCACACTCCACACACCAAGCAAACGCAGCCAAATTCCCCTGCCTCCAGTTCATTCCCGTAACCCTCGTGCACCTTGGAGATTCAAGCTCAAATCTCTTCCATCTTCCATCTAATCCACAAGGTAATTATAGGATTGTTACATACATTCATTTATGATCATTTTGAACCATGTATCCCTAATTTTGAGCTAGTATTCTTGGAGTTTGGAAGAGATGAAGGAATAGTTAGGTTAAATGCATTTTTTTGATGAGTTCTTGCAAATCCTTGATCCATCTCTTAGTTTTAAGTTATATACTTGATCTAGGTAGCTTATTTATTTCATCTCTAAGCTTGGAATTCATGTGAATTGTTGCTTCTTGATCTTTCATGGCTACTGTGAGTTTTCGGGAAATGAATGACATATTTGCTTCCATGTCCTTGCGTGTGTGTGTGTGTGATGTTTTCGGGACAATTTAGCTGAGTTTCCATGTCCCATTTATTGCCTTATTTGCTGTAATTGCTACCTTGCTTCATTCCTTGTTGCTGCTGTAAGTTTTGGGAGAGAAGCAGGGGCGTTCTGCTCCAGTTTCGCTACTGCGCGCAGCAGTCGCGGCCGCGACGTTGTGGAGTTTATTTTGGCGCGACCCAAATTCTACCTTACTTCGACTTCAACTTGTTGGAGCTGCTGCTGGTGCATTGGTCGCGGCCGCAACCAGTTTTGCTCTGATTTCGGTCGCGGCCGTGACCTTTTTTTGGGGTTGTTTCGTGCTTGATAGACTGCTGCTGCTGCGTGAATTATGTTTAATTCTTGTTGTTAGGGTGCTATGTATATATATATATATATATATAGATATATATATATTTTACAGTTAATTCATGCATGTGTTGTGTATATATATATATATGTAATACGTATGTGTGTGCATGTGTTTATTATATTTTGTGCATGATATGTATATATAGTATGTACTTATATATATATATATATATATATATTGAATGTTAGGTAATTGTATGCATATTAGATGTTATGCATGAATATATATCTATATATATTTGGTACGTACATATATATATATTGCCTATTTCATGCATTTGTGGTATATATATATATTCTCTAATACATGTATGAATTACATGAATGCCGTGTTATTTTAATCTTAATTGTTATTCCTAATTTATATTTATATCATATCATGAATTGTTTGATCTATTTGAAATTTTGGAAAGAAATTGATACCATTTCATGTTTCATTACGAAATTATGGTGTAATCTCGATATTTTTATACGCGAAATATGACATGAATTATCTTCTATGCCCTTATACGTGCATACACGCAAGAATGCCTTGTTTATTCAACTCGTGTGATATTTCTTTGTTCCTTTTATAATATGCATGAATTGTTAACAAGTTATATGATGAGTTATGATCGTTATTTGAAATTCTTGGGTTGATTTGATATAAATGTGAAAGTTATGAACTTGAACGGATGTGAAAGCTTCTTGAAAGAAACAGAATGATTGTTTATATGTCTCTAAGGTATTAATCGTGTACAAGAACATTTCTATGACATAATAGCATTCCTTATGCATTCATATCATATTCATTACGTGGTCGTGCGTCATATATGGTTCATTTATAGTCTTGAGTCTCACGAGTACATTACATTGTCCTTTGTACAGTTTTCTCCAGGGCGGAGATGTCGGGTTCATAGGTTACTCCCAAGTCTTCTTTTCTTCTTGGTATCGTTCGGTAAGGTGTATAGGTGGGTTTCTCTTCAATTAGCTATGATGACCTGATATATATCTCTTATTTGAAAGTTTTATGACAAAGTATGTATCTATATATATATATGTCGAGTCGTTTGAAGGAGTCTATGATTTTGATTGTTAAACCCTTTTTCTTTTATGAATACTTAGCGATTGTTTTGGCGAGCACATGATTGATTGCACGGGCCCTAGGACTTGGTACATGTGGCTATCCGGGGAGGCAAGGGCCGACGGTGATCCCGTGTGCTAGTCCCATATCGTAGCGGTGATACCGGCCCTCACTAGGAGTTTAAGCGGAGAATGGGAGCTGAGTGCCAATTGGGGAATTCATGTAACCCCATTGGTCATTGATTGGGTGGCCGGGTCTTGCTAACCCGTCCACCACCTGGAGGAAGAAGGTATAATTGTTAATGCATGAACGAATGATAATGATTGAATGATCGAATGAATGAAATAACTGTTGCATGATCGCTAATGAATAAAGTTTTGCACACACGAGGTGTAGGTTGGAGATTTTACCCCCTCGTCGGGCTCACATTTTGACCGATTGATTGATTGAATTAAATTGATCGTTGTAATCCCGAGGGTTGTTTTATTTTGTTTTCACCCACTTGGGAAATATTCTAAAAACCTCGCATGGGATTATAGCTTGCATGCGTGGGTGTTTAATTTCTGCAGTATTATATTAATATGCCCCATTTTATACCCACCAGTCTCCTATAGACTGAACCTGGTTTGTTTTCAGTTTTCTTGCAGGTTTGGAGTGTTAGGCTGGTAGTTAAGTCTTTTTGGTCAAGTCAAAGTCGGTTCATATGAATATTGTAGCATGATTTGTTAAGTTGAAGAATGTAATATTTGTATTGATTCTTACTACTATCATGAACCCGCATATTTGGTGTTTTATGATTTTATTGAATTTCGGGACTAGGTAATTACATTTGTTTTATTGAAATTGTTTTTAATTGGTTACGTAAGTTTAGTTCCCACCTAGCCTATGGAGTGAGTGAGTCCCCGTTCGCTGTGAGCTAGGTTTATGTATGGACTTTCCAATTCATTCGTGGATCGGGCTCATAGTGCGGGGGATGTGGCGCCTCCCGATTAGGGGTACTACAATATATATATATATGTAAGTCGTATGCGGGCTTAAAATATAGGTAGGGTTGTAGGTCGTATTAACTAAAAGAAGAAAACCTCACCTTGTCGAACCAACCAAACAAAACAACCCGAAACACATCTATGGAACCACTTCGTCACCAACGAAAGGATCCTAAAGACAAAACAAACAACAAAGGACAAACTTAGATTTAATATGAACCATATAGATGCTCGGCTAATACATACAAATGCAAATGATGAAATACATATCACAAAAGTTCAAACTTAGGCATATCAAGGCAAAAGCATACTAACAAGGCAACGACACACCAATTAAGCTCATAATCGTCAAATAGGCACATAACACACCATATTAAAGCATATCATAGGTACATACGAAGTTAAAACACTTAAGGAGAGCAAAAGATGCAAGGAAGCCACAAGAGTTACCATATAGGGCATATAAGTTCATACACGTAAACAAAGATCGAAAACACGTAACTGGCACATGAAACAACACGTAACACAACATAACACATTATTCATATTCAAAATACATCAAAGACATGCAATAACAAGTTATAACGAAAGCAAACATATACATAAACAAGCCTACAACACACTAGGGGCAAGAACGGGGAAGGAAAAGAACGAAACGAGCAAAGAAACGAACAAAACATAAGAACGGGGGAGCAGAGCTGACTAACGGCCATTAGCCCTCAGCCAAAAATGGCCGTTAGTGTAACGCCCCATATTTTCGGATTTCGAGTAACCACGCCACGTGTGTGTTTTGATGATTTTATATTAATTATTTAATTCTTTCATTCATTAATTAAATGTGACATGGTCATTTTATAAAATTGCATTTTCTAAAGTTGTGAAAATTATTTTATTTCATGATTTATGTACTAAAATTGATTAATTGATTATGTGACATTAATTGATCATTTCCTTGAACTATGGGATCAATCGCATAAGAGGGCTTGGTCTTTGATTATTTAACTTCTCTAACTTGTACTTGATTGCTTAACTAATAAAATGGGAGGATTTATGTGCAATTAATTAGGATGACTCATAAAGTGGGAAGCATTAATATCTTCATTTATATCATATTTTAATCCATTACACACAAGACATACATACACATTTGCTCTTGCGTCCATTTTGATCGATCAAATTTGCCAAGAGAAGAAGAAGGAGAATTTCATGCTTTGAGATATTTGTTGGATTGATCATTCATATTGAAGCATCATCATCCCCATTCAAGCATATCAACTCTTCTTTCTTCATTTCAAGGTGAATATGAGCTTGCTTGATTGATTTCTTGATGAATTTGATAGCTAGGGTTATGATATAAATTGGGTGAATTGTGTTTTAGTTGTTGGAAGTGTGAATACTTGATCCTAGCTTGAATTTGATGCACAAATATTGAGGTTTATGGACTTGTAGCATAAGTTGATAAATTGAGCTCATATGTATGATTCTTGATGATTAATGAGTTATGGACATGAATATGTGGAACTTTAGTGAGTATTGAACTTGTATATATATATGTTGCATGAATTATGGCATTTGGATTGATTAGAATTGGAATTGGTTGATTGTTTGTTGTGGTTCGATTTTTGCTCTGTTTTTCTGCCTCTGCTCCCTTGTTCCAATTGCTCTGATTTTTCTACTGTAGAAAATATTTGAAGTGCAGAGTACTCTCCTTTTTACGTCTCGTCAATATCTGTTTTCGTTTGTGAGTTATGGCCGTTTTAATTTGGTGCCGCCAAACTGTCGCGATTCTGCGTTGATCCAATTTTAAACAGATTTGTGGCTTGATCAGAGAGACTAAATGATGGAAGTTTTTAAAACTGTTTTACTGGTGTATTTCTGGGTATGTTGTAGATATCTCCACCAATTTTCAGATCGTTTCGACTTCGTTTGATAAGGGAACGACGATCATCTTTCACTAATAGCGCTGCAGGAAATTTTCTGCTTTGTGTCATATTCAAACAAAATCTGGTATTTACTCGGGGTGAACTAGAATTTGAGCCTTACATCATTGTAAAGATATGGTTGTCTAGTTTTCTAGGAATTTTGCGGTTCGTTAAAATTCATTCCGATGAAGGAGTTATGCTTATTTGAATACAACGTGCGCATGTTGAAAATTTTCTGCATTAGTACCTACAAATTTCACATTTTGCTCCAATGCCTTAATTGATCCCAAATTGCTATTATATGATACATTTCATGCAAAAACAAGATTATTTTGTGCCGTATTCATGATTCCACATCGTCTCGTTGCATTTTGCAGTTCGTCTTAATTGGTTCATACGAGTCGTGTCTCACTTGCACTTGTCATTGTTTGCACAGACCAGCTTCCTGGTGACGAGGGGCCGGCACCTTAGGCGGTTTTCTCGACTGGTTTTGTCTGTACAGGTGAGGTTTAATTTCTAGTTATATAGAACCATATGACCCTTATATGGATTTTAAGCCAAAACGTATACGTATATCTATAGCTTTCCTCAAATGTTAATTGATTTTCACTGAACGACTGTATTGTATTGAACCGACTGTTTTGGCGAGTATATTGATTACACTATGGGCCCGAGGGTAGTAGCTTGAGCCAACCGGGAAAAAATGGGCTGACGGGTAACTCCGGCTCTATCCTCACCATTTGGGATGACCCCTGAAGCCACTAGGAGATTAGTGGTGGAAGGAGTTCCGGGCTTTGGGTTTCATGCGCCCTCTGCTCACACTGATTGGATGGTTGAGTCTAGCTAACTCACCATCACCCCGGAGGAAGAAGGATGGACTTAAACTGTTACGTGTGCACTGTAATTGATTACATGATCACCTATATAATTGATAACCTAATCATTGTACACTGTTGGAGTAAGGTTGGAGAATTGCCCTCACTCGCCGGGCCACTGATTGACTGAAATGGAATTGATTGATTGATTGTTAAACTTGTTAGTCATAATCTCGGGCGATGTTATCTTTTTATTGAACTTATATTGTGGTTTTCATAACTCATTACCCGAGGTTAGGACTTGTGTGTTAAATGCGCTTATATGTATATACCCCTCGCTCAGTCTTCTTAGACTGACACCTCATTTTTTTCAGGTTTTGTTAAAGGAGTGCTAGGCGGGAAACTGTGTCGTCCGGAGTCGTAGTTTCGGGTCTAGCACCTATGTTTGTCTTTACACACTTTTGTACCACTTATGTTCATCACTATTTTGTCATGTATATATGGGAGATGATATTGTATTGATATGACGGATTGATTTTGAAACTTATGCTTCCGCTTATATATATCTTTCTGCATTGTTCTAAGTGGTTAAGGGTTAGTCCCGCCTAGCTCGGTTAGTTTTTTTTATTGTCTCCGTTCGCTATAGCTTTGATTCATATATGGATTGTCCGTTTCATATGTGGATCGAGGCTATAGTGCGGGGGATGGGACACCTCGCGTTTTGGGTGTTACATCCTAAGGTGGTATCAGAGCCCGGTTGCAAAACCGGGTTTCTTGTGTCGAGTCTTGTGAGTCTAGGTCGCACGGCATAGGAATTACTTTACAACTTGAGAGTCTTGCATTGATACTTGAATTGTTTGAATCTATTTGAATTATTTGAGTTCTTGAATTATGTGTTTACTTGTAACTTGAGCCTTAATTGCACACATTTGCACTTATTGATGGAGCATGCATGCTAGTGTCTTGAATTTCAGGATGGCTCGCGATAGACACCGCCGTGATCGATCACCGAGACACCACCTCCATCATCACCGTGATCGTACTCCTTCACCTCCACCTCCAGCTCAGCCACAGGACTTAGTGGCTTCTATGGTTCAGCTCATCGATCAGAGGGTCAGAGATTATGTCCCTCCAGCTCCTCCAGCCCCTCCAGCTCCACCTGTGCCACCGGGAGCTCAGATTTCAGCCGTTTTTCGGGAGTTTCAGAACCAGCACCCGCCTAAATTCTTTAAGGTAACGATGTTCAGGCGGAACAATGGTTAAAGGAAGTGGAAAGAGTTTGGGAGCTGATTCCTTGCAGCTCTACCGAGAAGGCCCGTTGCACTATTTCTTTGATCCAGGGCGAGGCCTATTCTTAGTGGGAGAGCGCGAGGATTATTCTGACTGCTGCAGGAGAGGAAGTAAACTGGGAGGTTTTCACCAGGGAGTTCAAGAACAAGTTCATTTCTCCGTCTTCTCGCACCCGCAGATTGAAGAAATTCACCGAATTGAAGCAAGGGGATAAGGCTGTTTCGGAGTATCTCTCCGAGTTTGAGAGGTTATCTCGCTATGCACCCAATATAGCGAATGACGAATTCCACAAGTCCATGCAGTTCATGCAAGGACTTAACCGGGATATGCAAAACGCCCTCGAAGCGGTGGACACGAGCACTTGGCTCAAGGCTACGAGGAAGGCTCTAAAGGTCGAGGATTCGGTGATTGCACGTCGACCTACTTTTCGGTCAGGTCCGGGTTCAGGTTCTGGATCGGGTTCTAGGGGTTCAGGCTCGGGTTTCAATCCGGGCAAGAGGCCGATGGTTTATTCTACACCACCACCTAGAGCTCAGTGGAAGAAGTCCCGACCCACGGGACCGGTTCAGAAGGCTCCAGCTGCACCCGTTTTGCCACCACCACCGGAGAAGCCCAAGTGTACTTATTGTGGGTAGCCGTCACACATCTTCGACAATTGTAGGAGGCGTTTAGGGCTTTGTCTCATTTGTGGGGCCGCCGATCATCGAGTGGATACATGTCCGGATCGCCGGGTACCGCCTGTAGGGGGCCAGAGACCGATGATTAGGGCACGTGCTTATGCCCTAGACGGAGAGGAGCAGGATGCAGAGGTCGACCCAGCCGCTGTTGTTGAAGGTACAATTTGCATTCATACCACGAGCATACATGCTTTATTTGATCCGGGAGCTACTCACTCCTTTATTTCGAGTACGTGCGCTTTTATTTTATCTTTGCCTGTTGTGTGCACTACTTATTGCTATGTGGTTAGTTCTCCTTTCGGTAGTAGTCTCGAGACAGATCGGGTTTTCAGAGATGTGCCGGTGATCATCGAGGATAGAGTGTTTTTGACAGATTTCATAGAGATGCCGATGACTCGTTACGGGGTTATTCTGGGTATGGATTGGTTATTCCGGTATAGTGCTACTGTTGATTGTCGGGCGAAGAGGATTTAGTTGGGTTTAGAAATTTCAGTGGGTCGGAGTTCGAAGACCGTTCCTTTACTTTCTTTCTCAAAAGCTCAGAGATTGGTTTGGGACGGGGCTACGGGTTTCATAGCCTATATTCTCAACCGTCCGAAGGATCAGACAAAGTTGGAAGAAACGGAAGTAATGAAGGAATTTCCCGAGGTTTTCCCCGCGAGTTTGGATTCTTTACCTCCGGAGCGGGAAATTGAGTTCGTAATTGATCTCTACCCGAATGCAGAGCCGTACTCCAAGATGCCGTATCGCATGGCTCCAGCCGAGTTAAAAGAGTTGAAAACTCAACTCGATGCATTATTAGAAGTTGGATACGTGAGACCGAGTTCTTCTCCCTGGGGTGCACCGGTCTTGTTTGTGAAGAAGAAAGACGGGACCTTGAGAATGTGCATTGATTACCGGGAGCTGAATCGGATGACAATCAAGAACAAGTATCCCCTCCCACATATTGAGGAGTTATTCGATATCCTTCAGGGATCAAAGGTGTACTCGAAGCTTGATTTACGCCAGGGATACTATCAGCTGCGAATCCGAGCAGAGGACATTCCAAAGACAGGATTCAACACTCGGTACGGGGCATTACGAGTTCGTGGTGATGCCGTTCGGTTTAACTAATGCCCCTGCAGCTTTTATGGACATGATGCATCGGATATTCAGGCCTTTCTTGGATAAGTTCGTTGTGATTTTCATCGACGACATCCTGGTATTCTCTAAATCCGTTGAGGATCACGCGAGGCATCTCCAGTTGGTATTGCAAACTCTAAAAGAGCATCAATTGTTTGCTAAATTCAGCAAGTGTGAGTTCTGGATCGACAGGGTTTCTTTCCTAGGACACGTGATTTCGGGGAAGGGTTTGGAAGTAGATCCCTCGAAGATCGAATCGGTAATGAGTTGGGAGAAGCCGAAGAATGCCTCAGAGATTAGAAGTTTCTTGGGTTTGGCCGGTTATTACAGACGGTTTGTGAAGGATTTCTCGAAAATTGCCGCGCCTTTAACCCGATTAACAAAGAAAGAGGTGAAGTACGAGTGGAACGAAGCTTGTGAGAAGAGCTTCAATCTCTTGAAGGAGAAGTTAGTTTCTGCTCCAGTGTTAGTCCTTCCCGAGGGCTCAGACGGGTACGCGGTCTATACGGATGCTTCAAAGGAAGGGGTGGGTGGTGTGTTGACTCAGAACGGGAAGGTGATAGCTTATGCCTCCCGAAAGTTAAAGGAGCACGAAAAGAATTATCCAACACACGATATTGAGCTCGCTGCCGTGGTCTTTGCACTAGGAAAGTGGAGACACTACTTATACGGGATTTCTTCGAGATCTTCACCGACCACAAAAGCCTCCAATATTTGTTCACTCAGAAGGATCTGAATATGAGGCAACGGCGTTGGATGGAACGGTTAGAAGATTATGACTGTACTATTAAATACCATCCCGGCAAAGCTAACGTGGTCGCCGATGCACTTAGTAGGAAGGCTAGTGTATCGAGTTTGGAAGTGGGAGAAAGGAGTAGAATCGAGCCAATTGTGATCAAAGCTCGAGTTTCTAACATTACTATCCAACCGGATTTGAAATATCGGTTGTTCGAGGTTCAGACCAAGGATCCGGAAGTTCAAAAGTTGGTAACCAAAGCAAAGGAGGATCCAGAATGTCCATTCGGGTTTGATGAAACCGGACTTCTTCGTTTCAAGAACCGCGTGGTCGTACCCGAAGAGTTGAAACGGGTATTGCTCGAAGAAGCTCACAAGTCGGCATATTCAGTCCACCCAGGAGGAAACAAGATGTATAAAGATTTAAGGCAATACTATTGGTGGCGGGGATTGAAGAAAGACGTCGCCGAGTATGTGAGACACTGTATGAATTGTCAGCAAGTGAAAGCCGATCATCAAAAACCCGGAGGTCTTTTACAGCCGTTACCCATCCCCGAGTGGAAGTGGGAACAGGTGACGATGGATTTTGTAACCGGGTTGCCTAAAGTGAAAGGTGGATTTGACGGCATTTGGGTAATCGTGGACCGTTTAACTAAGTCTGCACATTTTCTGCCGGTTCGAATGTCTTTCAAGATTCGTAAGTTGGCCGAGATTTATAACCGGGAAATTGTTAGACTTCACGGGATTCCAGTGAGTATCGTTTCGGATAGGGATCCGAGGTTCACTTCCAAGTTGTGGCAGGAATTACAAGGGATGTTGGGAACGAAGCTTAATTTTAGCACTTCATTTCATCCTCAAACCGACGGTCAGTCCGAGAGATTGATTAGGTATTTGGAAGATCTACTTCGGGCTTGTTCCTTGGATTTTCAGACTTCGTGGCATGAGCAACTACCTCTTATTGAATTCGCCTACAATAACAGTTTTCAAGCCTCGATTGGGATGGGTCCTTACGAGCTACTCTACTGCTGGAAATGTCGTTCTCCGTTGTTCTTCGACCTTGAGGAGTGGAAGTGGACTAAACAAGAAGGCGTGAAGAAGGATGAGAAATTGGAAAAACCTTCTAAAGCCGTTCGGGAAATGATTGAGAAAGTTCAACAAATTCAACAACGGATGAAATCAGCTCAAGATAGACAAAAGAGCTACGCCGACCGTCACCGAAGGGATCTTGAATTCGAAGTTGGAGACCGGGTATTCTTGAAAGTATCTCCACGGAAAGGATTTGCTCCTATCGGGCGAGGAGGAAAGCTTAATCCTCGTTATTTAGGTCCTTTCGAGATTCTTGAAAGAATTGGTGAAGTAGCTTACCGATTAGACCTACCACCGAGTCTCATGGGGATTCATAACGTATTTCACGTTTCTCAACTAAGCAAATACTACCCCGATGGGACCGAGATCATACCGGTTGAAGAAGTGGAATTGGAACCGAATTTGACATTCGTGCAACGACCGGTTAGAATCTTGGATACGAAGTTTAAGGAACTACGGAATCGGAGAATTCCTATGGTTAAGGTCCTTTGGAGAAGTGATCAAACCGAAGAGGCTACTTGGGAAACCGAAGATAAGATGAAAAAGTTTCATCCGGAGTTGTTCTCTTCCGATCAGTGAATCAGGGGACCAGATTCTTCTAAGGGGGGAGGATTGTAACGCCCCATATTTCCGGATTTCGAGTAAGCACGCCACGTGTGTGTTTTGATGATTTTATATTAATTATTCAATTCTTTCATTCATTAATTAAATGTGACATGATCATTTTATAAAATTGCATTTTCTAAAGTTGTGAAAATTATTTCATTTCATGATTTATGTACTAGAATTGATTAATTGATTATGTGACATTAATTGATCATTTCCTTGAACTATGGGATCAATTGCATAAGAGGGCTTGGTCTTTGATTATTTAACTTCTCTAACTTGTACTTGATTGCTTAACTAATAAAATGGGAGGATTTATGTGCAATTAATTAGGATGACTCATAAAGTGGGAAGCATTAATATCTTCATTTATATCATATTTTAATCCATTACACACAAGACATACATACACATTTGCTCTTGCTTCCATTTTGATCGATCAAATTTGCCAAGAGAAGAAGAAGGAGAATTTCATGCTTTGAGATATTTGTTGGATTGATCATTCATATTGAAGCATCATCATCCCCATTCAAGCATATCAACTCTTCTTTCTTCATTTCAAGGTGAATATGAGCTTGCTTGATTGATTTCTTGATGAATTTGGTAGCTAGGGTTATGATATAAATTGGGTGAATTGTGTTTTAGTTGTTGGAAGTGTGAATACTTGATCCTAGCTTGAATTTGATGCATAAATATTGAGGTTTATGGACTTGTAGCATAAGTTGATAAATTGAGCTCATATGTGTGATTCTTGATGATTAATGAGTTATGGACATGAATATGTGGAACTTTAGTGAGTATTGAACTTGTATATATATATGTTGCATGAATTATGACATTTGGATTGATTAGAATTGGAATTGATTGATTGTTTGTTGTGGTTCGATTTTTGCTCTGTTTTTCTGCCTCTGCTCCCCTGTTCCAATTGCTCTGATTTTTCTACTGTAGAAAATATTTGAACTGTAGAGTACTCTCCTTTTTACGGCTCGTCAATATCTATTTTCGTTTGTGAGTTATGGCCGTTTTAATTTGGTGCCGCCAAACTGTCGCGATTCTGCGCTGATCCAATTTAAAACCGATTTGTGGCTTGATCAGAGAGACTAAATGATGGAAGTTTTTAAAACTGTTTTACTGGTGTATTTCTGGGTATGTTGTAGATATCTCCACCAATTTTCAGATCGTTTCGACTTCGTTTGATAAGGGAACGACGATCATCTTTCACTAATAGCACTGCAGGAAATTTTCTGCTTTGTGTCATATTCAAACAAAATCTGGTATTTACTCGGGGTGAACTAGAATTTGAGCCTTACATCATTGTAAAGATATGGTTATCTAGTTTTCTAGGAATTTTGCGGTTCGTTAAAATTCATTCCGATGAAGGAGTTATGCTTATTTGAATACAACATGCGCATGTTGAAAATTTTCTGCATTAGTACCTACAAATTTCACATTTTGCTCCAATGCTTTAATTGATCCCAAATTGCTATTATATGATACATTTCATGCAAAAACAAGATTATTTTGTGCCGTATTCATGATTCCACATCGTCTCGTTGCATTTTGCCGTTCGTCTTAATTGGTTCATACGAGTCGTGTCTCACTTGCACTTGTCATTGTTTGCATAGACCAGCTTCCTGGTGACGAGGGGCCGGCACCTTAGGCGGTTTTCTCGACTGGTTTTGTCTGTACAGGTGAGGTTTAATTTCTAGTTATATAGAACCATATGACCCTTTTATGGATTTTAAGCCAAAACGTATACGTATATCTATAGCTTTCCTCAAATGTTAATTGATTTTCACTGAACGACTGTATTGTATTGAACCGACTGTTTTGGCGAGTATATTGATTACACTATGGGCCCGAGGGTAGTAGCTTGAGCCAACCGGGAAAGCATGGGCTGACGGGTAACTCCGGCTCTATCCTCACCATTTGGGATGACCCCTGAAGCCACTAGGAGATTAGTGGTGGAAGGAGTTCCGGGCTTTGGGTTTCATGTGCCCTCTGCTCACACTGATTGGATGGTTGAGTCTAGCTAACTCACCATCACCCTGGAGGAAGAAGGATGGACTGAAACTGTTACGTGTGCACTGTAATTGTTTGCATGATCACCTATATAATTGATAACCTAATCATTGTACACTGTTGGAGTAAGGTTGGAGAATTGCCCTCACTCATCGGGCCACTGATTGACTGAAATGGAATTGATTGATTGATTGTTAAACTTGTTAGTCATAATCTCGGGCGATGTTATCTTTTTATTGAACTTATATTGTGGTTTTCATAACTCATTACCCAAGGTTAGGACTTGTGTGTTAAATGCGCTTATATGTATATACCCCTCGCTCAGTCTTCTTAGACTGACACCTCATTTTTTTCAGGTTTTGCTAAGGGAGTGCTAGGCGGGAAACTGTGTCGTCTGGAGTCATAGTTTCGGGTCTAGCACCTATGTTTGTCTTTACACAATTTTGTACCACTTATGTTCATCACTATTTTGTCATGTATATATGGGAGATGATATTGTATTGATATGACGAATTGATTTTGAAACTTATGCTTCCGCTTGTATATATCTTTCTGCATTGTTCTAAGTGGTTAAGGGTTAGTCCCGCCTAGCTCGGTTAGTTTTTTTTATTGTCTCCGTTCGCTATAGCTTTGATTCATATATGGATTGTCCGTTTCATACGTGGATCGAGGCTATAGTGCGGGGGATGGGACACCTCGCATTTTGGGTGTTACAGTTAGTCAGATCAGTGGCTCAGGGGAGCCACTAATGGCCGTTTTCCCCCATCAGTGTACAAGTGCACTAACAGGTGTTAACGGGCCCAGAGCTCACCTTCTTCGCGAAACCACCTGCAAATCACCCGTTAAACCATACCTAAACACATATAAGAGCAAGGGGAACAAGAAACGAACTAAGAATCGAAAAACAACAACAAACAACAAAGATCACACAAGTCTTACAAGAATCAAACCTATACTATTCATGTTCTTCAAGCTCTAATGGTGGATTTATATACATACAAGAAGCATGAAATTGGAGCATAAAAACAAGTCATGGAGCTTCAAATTATCATAAATCATGCATCAAATCTCAAGGAAATCATATATGGAGCATGGATTCGAAAATGGCTTCTAATCCAACTATTCATCATCTTGTCCAAGGTATGCCCAAACATGAATGAAATCCAAACATTCAAGAGGAGAAAGTTGTATCATGTTTTGGACAACCCAAAAATATACATACCTCGAAGAAATGGCAGAGATTGGAGAAGAAACGAGCTTAAAATGCAAAAGGGGGTGGAGGTTCTCTTCTCTTTTCCTTTCTTCTTCCCTTTCCAGCTTTCTCTCCTCTCTTTCTTCAGCTGGGGGCCGAAATGGGTGAGTGGGGGAGAGTAGAGGGGTGATTTAGGGTGGCGTGGGTCCAAGTTTGGGGTCATTTGGATAAGAAATGAGAAAGTTATGGGCAAAACCGTAAAATATGGCAAATCTGTCACATGGGCTCGATTAGGGCAAAATTTGGAGGATCGCACGGGCTTAAAAAAATGTGAGACTAGATTCCTTGTATGAGTCCAACGCATCTTTCAGAATTCGAATCCGAATTCCCGAGTTCGAGTTACGCCTTCCGGAACCCAAGGCGCGCTAAACTAGTTAGGCCCTTAAGTCCCTAACAAATAAAACGGTTCGAAAACCGTAGCAAACGAACATAAAATCATGCAACGAACATAAAAACACATTCATAACACATATAATTCATGCATATCACATAATCACAAAAATCAAAAACAAATCCGAATTCAATCGGATCAAGAACGAGTCAAAAAGGTTAAAAATGTTCAAGTAATTAAACACATACTTAGCAAATAATTCAAATAAATTCAAGAATAACAATTAAACACAAAAAAAATAAACTTCTAGTCGCATAATTAAATAATTTAAAAACATAAATAACACTCTCGTTACAACGTACATGTACGGCCGGACGAGCGGGATGTTATATTCTAACTTTCTTAAAGTTATTTTAGGAAACATACTCTTCAAGAGAGATGTTCCATTGTCCATACTAAACTATTTTAGTACGGTGGTTATGCACTCGTTCGTGATAAACCATTTATTCTCTATGATCGATCTCTATAGATCTTAAGGCCGAGAATTAAGGATAGCCACTAAGATCTTTTATGTTAAATTGTTTCTTAAACAATATTTTGGTGACTTTCATGTTATCCTTCGCATACTTGATGAGAAAGACATCATTTGCCAAAGTACCAAAATTAAACTAATATCCCTAATTCTCAATTTGTACACGTTAAGAGTCATTCGAAATTCATATAAGGTCAAACGATTTGACTTGTTCATTGAAATCAAATACTCCAACTCTTAGAAGCCCTCATTAATCTTTAGATTGACTTAGCGATTTGCATACTTTATGTATACTCCCACTGAATATCAGATTCACAGAAATACCATATTTTAGTTTCTTTCAATCTCCTATTGAGGAAGACAGTTCTCACATTCATTTAACATATCTCACAGTCAGAATGTGCAGATATGCTAAAACACAATCCGAATGGACTTATGCATTTCAACCTTCAAGAAGGTTGTAATGCTTTCCATTTACTCTAAGCTCTACAGGCTTGATCCTATCAGGTGGATCAACCAAGGTCCAAACTTGGTTTGAGTATATAGAATCCATCTCGGATTTCAAGGCTTGCTTATACTACTCAGATTCCAAATCTAATAGTGACTCCTCTTATATAATTCCTTGGCCATCTAGGAATGCGTTCTAAACGCATCTTAAGAGGAGGGTTTCACACGTGTACTTGCTCTAAAATTTGGCTAAATTTTATCAAATGGGCTCGTTTCTTCTATATGTGGCATAGGGTATTTATCCTCAAATTTCTTTGAGGTCTGCCTACTTGCCTTTCTTGTCTTATAGGATAATTCCTTAAGAAAGGTACATTCCTTGAAATAAGCAACCTTTGTTCAAGAGAATTGCAGAACAATATTCTATATTGTTGTGTAAACTTGAACTCGTTTCAAACTTATCTCCCACTATCCTCTTCACTTAAGAGGATTTCCCTAAATTCTTAGATAATAATAATTAGGGAACTATAGAATGTCACATTTCATAGTGCAATTAAGGGGTTGATATTGGAAGGCACTAGATTTAAAATCTCTAACTGTATATTCTAGGGGCTTATTCCTAGAATGATTATAAGTCAGTAAAGCTTGTGATGGAACTGTAGCGCCCCAAGCGGTGGGGCACCACACCCCCGCACTATGACCCGACACGTATACGAAATGGAAAGTCTGCACACGCACCAAGTCACAGCGAACGGGTGACAAACAAAAACCACTCCTAAGCCAGGCGATACCTAAACTCTGTACAAGCGCAAATATGCAAGACCTGAATGCGGAAGCGATACAAAATATGAATTCTCAAAAACCTTAATCAACAATCATAATTCATATATTTCAAAAAGTAACTCAACATCAACTAAACGGGTTCAACTGTCCTACAAACCTATCCCGATCAAACATATAATCAAAACGGGTTCATCTAAACCGAACACCTGTCCTAACCTGTCCCGAAATTCATACATCCAAATCATGAGTACCAACCTGCATAATATATACATATCATATATATAGTTTCCTACCCAAATCAAAACAAGGTATTTAACAAATCAAACAGACAGACACAAACTCAACAGACCCGACTCAAGGCCGCCTAGCTCAAACCTGCAAGAACTGAAAAGTGGAAAAGAAGGGGGAGGGTCAGTCTCTAGAAGACTGAGCGAGTAGGAGCGATAAATATATATAAAAACATTCGCATGCAAGTCATAAATCCCGAGCAAGGTTTTTATTTAAAGTTAGTTCCCGAAAAGGGCAAAAGAATAACCAAGCAATGCTTAAACTTTACGACTAATCATATTAAATTCATTAAGTTCATAGTTCATACATAAACACAAAGGCTCGGCGAGTGAGCGTGCATCGTCTCCAACCAAACTCCGACCGTGTACGACAATTATCATTGATACATTAAATAGGTGATCATGCAATATATCATAATACACACAAATCATATATCATATCCTAAACATATTCGTTTGGGCAATCCGTGTCCCGGCCTTCCCGCACGGTGCCTATCAATCATAACATAATCATAATCATAAAATAAGTTCCAACCTTCTTCCTCCGGGTGGTGGACGGGTTAGCAAGACCCAACCACCTCATACATAATGGCTAGAGGGGTTCATGAGTCCCCAAAAGCCCGACTAGCGTTTTCTCGTCAAAACTCCTGAAGAGATCCGTTTCAGCGTAAAATATAGTGGAACTAGCACATGGGATCACCGTCGGCCCATGCCTCCCCGGATAGCCACATGTACTAAGTCCTTGGGCCCGTGAACATATCATACATGCATAATCTCGCCAAAACATATCAGTTCATGTGAAACATATCATATTTCATAATTCATTAGAAAAGGGTTTACTCGATCAAAGTTTACTCGATGACTCTATTTTAAAAGAACATATATATATATAAGGTTTTAGCCAAAGCTTGTCACATAAGGTTGTAGGGTTTAATATGTAACTAGAACGAAAACACCCTCACCTGGTACCAGACAAAGCCAAACCCAAAGCAAATGGTCTACCCCGGAACCTGCACTACCACAAGTCACCACCCCGGGTGCACCTGTACCAACTGATCACACAAAACACAGTACAAAACTCTAAAAGAGTTCAAAATAGGGCCAGGCAAAACACAAAATAATATAACTAGACACATAATAAAGTTGGAGTGTGGCGTACCTTATAAGTCGGACGAGCGGGGTGTTACAATCTTCCCTCCTTCAAAAGGACCTGTCCTCAGGTCCTATTACTAAGTCATAAAGCTTCGAACTGAAAAACTTCAATCCATCTCCTGAAATCTTGTAGAGTCATAGCCCTGGCTGTGAAGTTTACTCCCACTAATTGCATCAACTCCCCTCAGAGTTCCGTAGTCCCAGAGGTTTGTTCAACACTTGACCGTTGGTCGCTTCAAACTCGTTCAATCTCCACTAGGCCACTGCACCCAAAGCTCGATACCGTCGCACCCTCATCGCTTGCTAGCTGCTGTCAGGCCACCCGTAACTAAGCCGCAACAAACAAGAGAGAATCCCATCTCTCAGCACGCAAGAGAGAGAGCCCCGTCTCCCAGCACATCAAAAGAGAGAACCCCATCCCTCAGGCACACAATTGAGAGAACCCCATCTCTCAACCACGTAATCGAGAGAGCCCCGTCTCTCAACCTAAGTTTGGCAGACTTCCACATCTTCCAAACATTCTAGTTTGAGAAAATCCAGCATTTCTCAAACCCCTAAATTCGAGAGAGTCCAGCATCTCCCAAATATCTAACACCAAGAGAATCCAGCATCTCTTGCTCATATAATTAGAAAGAATCCAACATCTTTCTATCACATAAATAGTGTAACAGCCCAAAACAGGGCCTGGATGAAAACAGTAAGTTAAGGCAGTGGTAAAGCGTTTATAGACCGTGATCCAACTTTTTGAATCATCATGCATTGCATTCTTACATGAACTTTGTGCTCGTATATGTTCTGACATGTTTTAAGGGGGAATTCTTGACCTTTGATACAGTTTACTATTCATAACCCGAGCCTACCTTGTTCATATTGCTACTCGAACCCTAGAGGTTCATCACACATGTTTCCCAATCATTTGAACTTATTTCCCGAACTCAGAAAGTCTTTCTTGAGCCATAAGGGTATTTTTGGAACTTATCGACCAAAGTTACTATTCATCAGAAAATGAGCTTTTGATTCTGATACCTTTTTCTACCCAAGTTACAGTCAAATCGATCCTTGAGTCGAGACGAGTCTTTTGATATTATTCTTGGCTTGGAAATCCATTCCAGAACTTTGTTTTATTGAAAACGTTTTTGAAAACCCTAGTTTACTATTCCTTTTAAGAACGGTTTTCATTCGGAAAATGTTTTCTCTTCGGATTTGCACTACTTGAGCTATTTCAAGATTTTTGAGATGTTTTACAACTCTTCATTCAAGTCCTAGCTTGAAATTTTGAAGCGTACGTTCGTACGTGAGAATTCACTATTCATCCTACATTTTCAACTTTTTAACGGTAAAATGTTTTATAGTCGATTTTGGACTCAAAACGCTTCTCGATTTATTTCTTGAATTTTGGAAGCAATCCGGACTTGAAAATCATTCTAGAAAGTCGTTTTTCACTCGTGTCGAGTTTCGAGCTCAAAACTTTTATTCACTAAAACTAATGTATCTTTCAAACTGTAAATCCGATTTCGACGAATGAATATGCGTTTCGAAGCTAATTTTCTTGCCGTCGGAATGGTTATACTTCCAGCCACTTATTCTCGAGCCTTGGGGGACAAAATTACAGAATTACCCCCAGCAGTCCCATTTTTAGCTTCAACATCCCTAAAGCTTCTAGAAGATACAAGTGGATGAACTCTTGTTTTGCTCTCCTACCCTTAAGCCATTTCTATTTGCAAGGTGAGGGGCTTCTTCACACCTATAAATACCCCTCCCATGGCATTTCATTCCTTGCTCAAAGTTGTGTTGACAACACCCTTTCTCTCCCTCTCCTCCCCCTCATTGCCGTCCGCACCCCCCCACTAGAGCTAGGTTAGTTTGTTTTGTTTTTATGTTATGTTTAGTTTAGTTTATGTTTTATGTTATGGTATGTTTATATTATGCTTAGGTTGGGTCTTAGGGTCTTCCCTAAGCCATATAGGATTTTATTTTATGCATTTATTATATAGTTTTCATGATATGTTTTGATAGTTGTTTATATGTTTTAATTGTTTAGAATATGCATGAATATGTTATGAATTGCTCTAGTATATGCTTTGATCATGTGATATGATTGATATATTATGAGAATTGATGCATGATTATGGAATTTGAATTATGTTCATGCATGTTAGCTAATGGAATAGTGATATACAATTAATTATGTCACAACTTGTTACATGTTGATATGGAATTAAATTGTTACATGTTACATGCCTAAAGGTTTATGATATATGATATGATATGATATGATATATGTTGTGACATGTTGTCACATTGTTATATGACTCTTGAATTATGAATTGAGCTTATGGTATGATATGGATTAATGGATTAGTGCCTTGATCATGTTATACACTTTAATAGTGTCACATGTTATAACCTAAGATAGATTAGTGTTTCATAACTTGATCTTATGCCTTAATTGGATCTCTTAACCATAGGTTATACCTTTAACCTAGATCACACTTGATTATATTAACATGAACTTGAAACTATAGGTTATAATCAAGATCATAATTTAATTAGGGGGTGTGTGTGTGTGCATGCCGTGTGTGTGTGTGTGTTCGTGCATGGTGTGTGTGTGTACCGTGTGTGTGTGGGTGTGTGTATAGTAAGGGTTTGACCCGACCCTTTGACCCGACATGTGAATAGTAACCTGTGAATAGTAATCTTGAATAGTACTTTTGAATAGTGCTTTGGAATAGTAAAAATGAATTAAAACTTGTGCTTTCTCTATAGACATTTGCACCTAGGGTTTCCATATCCAGGGTCTAAAATGTGTTTTCAAAATGTGTTTTCTTTCGTGGACTTGTTTCTTTACCTAAGGTTTGCGATAGGATTCATAATTTGACTAAAGCTTACTCGGTTATAGTAAGATCATAGTCTAACGTTAAGAGTAACTCACTTTGACGTATTCCTTTGTGTGTTACCTTTCTTGAATACCTTAAATGGTATTACTCTCTTGTGTTACATGTTCTTTACATGTTCCTTGTTCATTTGTTTCTTGCATTTCATATGCATCTTGGTTAGTAGTGGGTCTTAGTTGTTAAGCTCACTCTAGTACGCCACCTACAGGAGTTAAAGTTGAGCACTGGGATCCCCAGGGCACCGCATAATCTGTCTACCTACCTTTGTTACTATTAGGTGAGGTGAAGTTATAAATGTTTTCCAACTGGAACCACGATTATACTATCGTATCATATGTTTTGAAATTCAAAGCTAAACCTTGTTTTGAACTACTCCCTTTTATCGGGACATTCTCTTGAAAGGATCATTCATACTTTAATAGTATACCTTGATCAACAGTACATGTTTTCCAAAGTTCTGCATTCTTGTTCAAAGACAGTTACATGTTTGCATATGTTTTCAAAGTACAGTTTACAGACAGAATCACATGTTTTCAGACAGAATCATATGTTTTACAGACAGCATCATATGTTACAGTTACAGTTTCACATGTTATAGTTAGCATACTGGAGTTTTACTCTGGTCACTGCTAATCTTAAATGCAAGCATACAGTTTACAGTTTGGGCCCGGCGGTTATGTGTGGAGGTGATGCTTGGGAGGTGAGCGCCAACGACATCACCAATACCAGCCGCCACACTTAGACTATTGACACCGACTTTTAACAGGAGGTTTGTTAAGTCAGGACAATTTGTCTGGGAACGGACAGCAAATCTGTTCCCATTACTTGTTTACAGGTCGCCTAGGGCTAGCTACCCGAAGTGACAACCAGTGGAGGATGGTGCATGTTTGTATGTGTTGGTAAGAGTTGTTGTTGACCTTGGTCCAATAGTCTACTATGCGTGGAGTTGTTGTTGACCTTGGTCCGATGCTCTACTATATGTGGGGTTATTGTTGATCTTGGTCCGATACTCTACTATACGTGGAATTATTGTTGATCCTGGTCTGATGCTCAACCAAATTATGTTTTCTGGAGTAAGGATGGAGGAGCCTAGCTTGCGGGCAAAATTCTGTTTCATAAAGGATGGTTCATATCTGGAAAAGTTCACTTTACCCTTATCCCGTTTTATGAAAGAACTATGAACCATCAACAGCATATGTGTGCGCGTGTGATAGCATTCATGAAAATGTTTTAAACGTGCATTCTTTTACAGCATCACATTCAAAGAGTTTTATCAACCGAACTTGTTTCAAGTTCTTCTTTAAAGCATCGCATTTAACAGTTTCGAAATTTACTTCAAGTTCTTTAATTCAGTACTTTCTTTAAAGTATTCCCTCACTTAGTCCTTTTGACTAATACCTCTCCCGTTTTCTTGCCTCGTGGTTTCAGGTCTTGCAGCCGCAGTCTAGAGGTATCTTGAAGCTCTAGATTGTCATTTTTGTTTCAGTCAGGACTTAGTATTACTTCCTCTTTTGCGTCCTGCATATGTTTTATGGCTGCATCACTTTATACCTCTGTATATGTTTCTGAATACTTGAGTATCTTCGTTATACTCTTTCTGCTACTCTGTTACCGATATTTTGAACTCTGCTGTATCGGTACTTATATGTGAATCTGTTATATGTTCTGATATGCCGAGTCTCTCTTACACGATCAATATGTTCTTGCTTGTTACATGCCATCACGCACATGTTTTGAAAAGTTTTAAAATACTCTGATTTTCCGCTGCATAGCCACATCGTTGTACATGTATAGTTCTGATAGATAGCCGTTCGCTGGAGTATTTCTTGAGTGATGGCTCACACCATTATTTGAGAGGTGCTTCAGTGCGGGGGTTGAGACGCCGCTCTCCTCTTGTTCTGGTACGGGTGGGGGCGTTACAAATAGGGAGAATCCCACATCTCCCTAACACGTAAATAGAGAGATCTCAACAACTCTCTAGCACACAAGTTCACTTACTCAGCATTCAAAATACACACATCCAAGTAACACTTGATGCAAAACATGAAACGCATGTGTAGTGTACCTTTACACGACTGATATCGGTGTCCCTAGAGTATAGACTCATCATCCATGCTCAACTCTAGGGGGATATCGCGATGGGATCACTACAAAATAAAATCACAATATGCTTGTATGTGCATGAAGGGTTAGTGAGTAACCAAAGAAATTATAAACATAGAGACATGAACTATTCACGCAAATATTCCATTCAGTTTACAAGAATTGACAACAAAAACAACAAATTTTAAGTTATGAAAAATTAAAGCAGTTAGTCACGTTATTACAATCAAGCAACATCAAACATTACACGTTGTCACATACATCAAGCAAAATAAAATATAATTACTTATAAAATGCATGGGTGCAAATGCCATGAATGCTTAAGGTACCGTTCACCGTGAAAATGAAGTCGAGGTTGGCAATTCTTTAATTTGGAAGGATAATCGAATCCTTGACTGGCAGTGGTTCCAACCCTTCGTTCAAACTTAAATTCTTTAGTATTCCCTCAGATTCTCGGGTGCCCAAATTGTCTTGGACCGTCTCACTTAATTCTCGGAGTAAAGTGATCCGTGGGGTCTCTTGAAATCCCAGTAAAATCCTCGGTAATCGGGAATTGCTATTTCTTCCAACGGTAAAATCTCTCAGGACCATCGTGGGGAAATAGATAAAGAATCTTTAAACGATCTTACTTAGTACACCGTCATTGTAAATGATTCCCTTATCCTCAATATTTGGTGGAGTTGATCTTTAATGACCTCAGCACTAAATCCCATAGCTTACAAAATTTTTCCCCTTTTTCCTTTGTGTAAGAGTAACTACTCTGGTGGTGTCTCTATAATAGTAATTCGATTCCCTCTTTAGAATTTTCTGAATTGTACAAGTGCCTTGATTTCTTCATTGTCACCTCATGCCATTCAGATTAAGAAATTCTGACTTTCTGATAAAATTTGCTAACCCCGAGTACCTCCAGGTAGTTAAGTATATATCCTGAAGGCACCTCGTTAGTTAAAAGGTCTCTTGTTTCCCTTGTATACAGGCATCTTCTTTTATCCACCCTATACCCCGAGTTTGTTAAATCAACTGTCCACTTTCTGATCCACTCCTATTCAGATCCCAATGCAGCTTCCACTAAAATCAGTACTCGTTGAAACAGGTAACAAAATCACCTAAATATAACCACAAGTCTAATGCATGTGGGGTTAGGGATGTAAATGGCATGCACTCGTATCCAGTAAAGAAGGCAATCAAGCACGTAGAACAAATGTTCAAAATAATTATAATTTAATCCAATGCATGATGCACGTGCTATGAATGCATAATACTTGTTTCCATAAGGTTAGCATCTAGCTATTGTCGAATTTTTTTCAGAAATCCATTTATCCTTTATTCAAGTAATCAAGACATGGTAGTTTTGAATCCTCTGTCATCAATTTATAGAAGTGGGAAATGTTGTCACGATCAATTAAAAATTTTGTCATCAAGCCAACTCCCTGCAATTCACAAATTCAATAAATATCTATGCATGCGGGTTAGTACGTGGATATGTCATGTAATAAAAACAATTAAGAACACTTGAGTAATGCATATGCAATACGTAATTTAATAAAATTTAAAGAATAACAGTGATAATTTTGCAAGAATCGTAATCATAGTGTGCACACAATCACATAAGCTCAAGCGAATTCATGCAGAGAAGTCAAAATTTCACATCAAACGAATGCAATGCACAAGTATTCCTATGCCGTCCGACCTAAACTGACACGACACGACTCCAGAGCACCGGTTCTAAACCTGGTAGCTCTGATACCACTTAAGATGTAGCGCCCCAAGCAGTGGGGCACCACACCCCCGCACTATGACCCGACACGTATACGAAATGGAAAGTTCGCACACGCACCAAGTCACAGCGAACGGGTGACAAACAAAAACCACTCCTAAGCTAGGTGGTACCTAAACCCTGTACAAGCGCAAATATGCAAGACCTGAATGCGGAAGCGATACAAAATATGAATTCTCAAAAACCTTAATCAGCAATCATAATTCATATTATTTCAAAAAGTAACTCAACATCAACTAAACGGGTTCAACTGTCCTACAAACCTGTCCCGATCAAACATATAATCAAAACGGGTTCATCTAAACCGAGCACCTGTCCTAACCTGTCCCGAAATTCATACATCCAAATCATGAGTACCAACCTGCATAATATATACATATCATATACATAGTTTCCTACCCAAATCAAAACAAGGTATTTAACAAATCAAACAGACCGACACAGACTCAACAGACCCGACTCAAGGCTGCCTAGCTCAAGTCTGCAAGAACTAAAAAGTGGAAAAGAAGGGGGAGGGTCAGTCTCTAGAAGACTGAGCGAGTAGGAGCGATAAATATATATAAAAACATGCGCATGCAAGTCATAAATCCCGAGCAAGGTTTTTATTTAAAGTTAGTTCCCAAAAAGGGCAAAAGAATAACCAAGCAATGCTCAGACTGTACGACTAATCATATTAAATTCATTAAGTTCATAGTTCATACATAAATATTAAGGCTCGGCCAGTGAGCGTGCATCGTCTCCAACCAAACTCCGACCGTGTACGACAATTATCATTGATACATTAAATAGGTGATCATGCAATATATCATAATACACACAAATCATATATCATATCCTAAACATATTCGTTTGGGCAATCCGTGTCCCGGTCTTCCCGCACGGTGCCTATCAATCATAACATAATCATAATCATAAAATAAGTTCCAACCTTCTTCCTCCGGGTGGTGGAAGGGTTAGCAAGACCCGACCACCTCATACATAATGGCTAGAGGGGTTCATGAGTCCCCAAAAGCCCGACTAGCGTTTTCTCGTCAAAACTCCTGACGAGATCCGTTTCAGCGTAAAACATAGTGGAACTAGCACATGGGATCACCGTCGGCCCATGCCTCCCCGGATAGCCACATGTACTAAGTCCCTGGGCCCGTGAACATATCATACATGCATAATCTCGCCAAAACATATCAGTTCATGTGAAACATATCATATTTCATAATTCATTAGAAAAGGGTTTACTCGATCAAAGTTTACTCGATGACTCTATTTTAAAAGAACATATATATATATAAGGTTTTAGCCAAAGCTTGTCACATAAGGTTGTAGGGTTTAATATGTAACTAGAACGAAAACACCCTCACCTGGTACCAGACAAAGCCAAACCCAAAGCAAATGGTCTACCCCGGAACCTGCACGACCACAAGTCACCACCCCGGGTGCACCTGTACCAACTGATCACACAAACCACAGTACAAAACTCAGACACAGATTCAGACAACCATATAAAGACGCACGGCACATGCTCAAGTACTTAAGAAGTGCAATCATATAAGCCAAGTTCATAATCATACTAATTACTTGTAAAATAAAATATCGCATAGCTTAACAGATTCACAAAGTAGATCAAGGGATGTTCTTATACACAATCAATTCAAATAAACAAAATGGAAGGCAATACATATCACATTATTTCATATAAATTCATATATCAAATGACTAATTCAAATTCATACGAATAACTTATTTCTTAAGTGCAAAAGTTCTAATTTAATCATATAAGTTTCATACAATTCATATATCGCATAATAGGATTATTTCAATTTAAGTGATTAGACTAATTAAAAAGCTTCAAGCTTAACCATAATAATTTATCTTAATCGAAATCATAATTAGCATAATTGTTTATCAATCGACAAGGATTAATTGAAGTCATAGAATTTATATGTTTAGTGAAATTACACAGACATCCCTTCAAGTTTAAACAAATAGCATGAATTCAACATATCGGGGTCCAATTTGCGAATCAATATATTCATACATATCACATTTCACTTAATACATGATTTTATATCCGTTGGCATACATATTGATCGACAAATACAACAATACACAATTTATTGCAATTAAAACAATTAATTCCAAATATTCAAATTATAGAAAATAAATCACAATAAATCAACCGGACATCCGATTGACGAACGGAAAGTGGTGTTGAACTCGCCACAACGAGAGGAACTTGCTGTCCGAAGGGCGTCGGAACGTCGCCACCGGAACCAGCCGAACCACCACGCACAATCGCCGGACCACCACCTCCGGTGGTTGGAAAATTCCCCAGAAGGACAGAAACGTACGCCTCGGCCTGCTTGACAAAAGCCCTCAACCAATTTCAGAAAATACCAAACACGTCGGACTTCGTTGATGAAAAACCGAACCAAAACCCAACAACGAAAACTGAAATTAAACGCAAACCGTAAAACAAAAATGAAATCCGAGCATACCGTTGGAAAGCCCGTAACGAGACCTTCGAAAACCCCAAGCCAATTTGCCCGAAAAATCACCGGAAAAAGAAGCCGCCGGTCCGCCGCCAACGGCCGGTTCCTAGAACGCCGTCGATGCCATCCGCTATGTTTCGTCATTCCAAGCAACTTTTGTAAAGGGAGCACCACCAAAACCGGTTGGAAAAGGTCCCAAATCCGCCGCCGAAAAACTGCTGCTGCGCCATCACCGGTTCAGCTACCTCCGCCGCGATTTGCTCCAATCTGATGCCGGAAATGAAATCAGGAGGGTCGAAAACCTTGGAAACCATCCTGAGTCGTCGGAAAAAGTCGCCGGAAAGCAGCGGGAGAAGCCGCTACAGTGATGCGCCGCCGCCGCGACCACTTCAGGCGGCGCGTGAGCCGCCGTCCAGCCACCAATGGCCACGCTGTTAAAACTGGAGTTGCGCCGGGAGTTCCTTGTTCAGGTGGGGTGGCGCGTGTCTGAGAAAAATCATCGGAGACCGCCGCGAAGTGGCGGCGAAGTGGCGGGTGTTCGTTCCGCCGCCGTTGCTCTGCCGTAGCGCCACCACCGTTGGTTTTTGGGCCGTGATTCTTATACCATCGTGACGGGCTCGTCGAGCTGATAAATTTCCACTACTCAAACGTCGAATTCCGTCGAGAAACGAATGAGAACGGACATGTGTGTGTGATTACACCTTGACTGCATGAATAGTACCTGATCGCTGGAGGAAGACGACTAAGTCTGGAGCTGAGCTTCTGGCATGCAAAACGAGGATCCGGGGTATATATATCTCGGGTCCTCGTACGCAAAAACGATCGGAAGAACGGGCTAACGAAGTCAGAATGGGGCAAACTTAGAGTCTACGGACTCGTTTCGATGCCCCGAACGCAAAGCAGGGGTCAAAAAGATCAAAATCTCTTTCGAACGAGAAATGACCGAATAACCCCTAAAAAGAGAAAATTACAAACAGGCCCCTAAACTCTAAAAGAGTTCAAAATAGGGCCACGCAAAACACAAAATAATATAACTAGACACATAATAAAGTTGGAATGTGGCGTACCTTATAAGTCGGACGAGCGGGGTGTTACAGGAACAAACCATATCCTACAAGGTTTTATTCCTTCATTCAGAAACACAAAGGTGTTTTAGAATAAGTTTACTGCGAGTTACTCCTATTATGACAAAGGAATTAGTCACTAAGGTATTCGCCATCTCGATCAGATCGAGTTGCTCATATCTTATGACTACTTGGGTTCCTAACCTCCTTTTGAAATCCCAAGAATTTCATATAAGTTTCAAAATTGTACTTCAACAAGTACACTCATTCCTAATGATTAAACTGATGATTATTTCTGGTGCTTACACTAGGCAATAGATAAACATCAGTATGGATCAAAATCCACTAAGTGTTATGTCACGTTTCCACGTTTCTCATAGACGGGGTTATGGGAATGTTTCCCGTAAGACAGGATTCACAGGAAGTTAACTCTCTAGGTCCATTTTCATAAAATGATCCTAAGAAGTCTAACTTGCTAATCCTTTCATGTCTTAACGTGCCTAAGTAATTTGAAACTTTGTCATCTCACTTATGTTATCTCGTTGTATGTTTAAAACATTAGTACTTTGAGTTTTGCACAACAGATTATGCAACATCTACTCAAGACTTGTGAATTCTATTCCTATTAGAATTAATATACGAGATAAACCATCAGAGTACCCATACTCTTTGCAGTTCCCTTTCAAAGTCTCTAGTTTGCTATTATAGAAGCAAACGTCCTTTTCTGATCTCTAGCATCTTTTGGGCATGTCCTTTTGTGACACCCTGGACGGAGGGCCCCACATCCCCCGCACTATGAGCCCAGTCCACCCATGAAATGGAAAGTCCATACATGAACCAAGCTCATAGCGAACGGAGACAGCAATAAAAAAAACAACCCTGTGCTAGGCGGGACTAGACCCTACCAATAAATCAATAGGAATAGAGCAGCAGGAATAAGGCACTCATGTATTCACAACCAATACATAATAACAATACAAGCAGGAAAGTAAAACGGGTTCAACTAAAGAAAATACAACCTGTCCTAACCTGTCCCGAATTCAATAAAGCAAAAGTAGAATACATTGGCCGGCAAGGCCTAAAATAAAGCAGAAAATGTGAATGCGGTACAATGTAGTGCGAGCTAGACCAAGACTCGAACAAGGACCTCAAAGGACTCCCGCCTAACGACCACAGAACCTGCAAGACAAGACTAAAAACAACGAGAGGGAGGGTGTAACATCCCGCTCGTCCGGCCTTTCCAGGTACGCCTTCACGGGTGAGCTATGTGCGCTTTTAATTATTTAATTATGTAAATTAAGTGTTTATTATACTTCTATGTGATATATTTGAATTATTTGAAACTTATTTGACCTTATGTGATTTACTTATACGTATTCGTTTTCTTTGTTTCGTTCTTGCTCCGTTTGTGTCCGTTTTCATTTTCGATTTTTGTGGCTACGTGCTATGCGTGACTTATATGTGTTATGAATGTATCTTTATGCTCATTACTTGTTTTTGAGTTCGTTTGATACGGTTTTGAAACCGTTTTATGTTTTAGGGACATAAGGGCCTAACGGCTTTAGCGCACCTTGTGTTCCGGAAGGCGTAACTTGAGGTCGGGAATTCGGATTCGAATTCCGGAAGATGCGTTGGACTCGCAACGAAGAAATAAAGACAAAGAATCAAGATTCATATTTTTCTAAGCCCATTTGATTCCCTATTTTTTGACCGGAACGAGCCCTTGTGCTTAAGAATACCCTTTTGTTGACTAATCTTCACTTGTGGGACCCCATTTAACCCCAATTAAGCTTCTAACCTTGACTAATATGTATCTAACCATCCCTCACTCTCTCCTACTCCCCTATTTCGTCCCACACCCAAGAAAAAGAAGGGAAAGTGCAGCAACTTCAGCTCCAAGAAGAGAAGGAAGAAACCCTTGGCCATTCTTGATGATTTTGAGCTCAAATCACATCCGAATCTTCTCAAATTTGAAAGGTAAGTTTATGATTGTAATCTACATTCTCTCTTCTCTATTATATGTGGATTTGAGTTGAATTCATTGGTTGATTCTTGAGTTCTAGCAAGCATGTGAATAGTAGAGATTGGATGAATTTGATGATTCTTGCTTCCCTTCTTGTTCCCTTGATTCTTGGTGATGATATATTGCTTCTATGACTTGATTCTATATATTTATTGCATCTCCTTTCATGGTTTCTTGATTATGAGTGATTGGCCATGGATGAATGCTTGAGACTTGGATGCTATAGCTTGATGCATTTTTTCCCCCTTTCCTTGCTTTGTTTCTTGCTTATTTTGTGGTTGAAGTTGTTGCTACTTATATGGTATGAATCTATGATGAATTAGTGTTATTTTCATGTTTGGTTTATGTGTTTTCTTTAGCTTTAGAGACTCCCCTAAGCTTGCACCGAATCCCCTGTTTTTCTCTCCAAAATCTGATGTGTTGCTTGCTGTCTGGTCCTTCCTGTACCGAGACACGGGGGTGTCTCGGTTTGCTCTATGTTGGTGACACGGGCGTGTCACCTTCTGGTTTCCGTTGTTCGTCTCCTGTACTGAGACACGGGGGTGTCTCAGCTTGTTCTTCCAGGGGGGCACGGGCGTGTCCCCTAGGAATTCTTGTTTTTTTCGCCCGTCTTTGCATGGCCTTGCTTTCTTTTCATTTCTTTTAGTTAGCGTTCTTGTCTTGTTTATGACTCGTATGCTTCATTAACTTGTTACATTATGTGTTAAGCTTAATGTTGTGAATCCTTGACTTGTTTTATACCCTCGTTTGTGAATTATGAACTTATATGCAACACATGCTCTCATATGACCTAAGTGTGAATTTATTTTATGTCCCTTGCATCATGAACATACATACGTATCCGCCGAGCGTCTAATGTGGTTCATATTGAGTCTAAGTTTGTCTTTTGTCTTTGCCTTGCCTTTAGGTTCGTTCCTTGGTTGACGAGGTTGCCCTCTAGACGTTCGTTTGCTTCCTTTGTTCCCGTTGCTTCTCGGAGGTGAGGTTTCTTTCTTTTTAGCTATTATGACCTATAACCCAATATGTAATTTAAGCCCGCATGCGAACTATATATACGTATAAATACGTGTTCGATATGTATTTTGTGGGAATTGGCCCATTTGCTATGAAATCCATTGAAAATGCTTTTATATGTATGTAAGCTATGTTTTGTTTATTCATTTTCGAAAAGGGTTGGTGTGTGTATGTGTTAAGTTTTGGCAAGAAAAGCTTTTGTGATAAGTATACGCTTTGTGGGATATGTGTGTGTGAGTTCTGTGATCTGTGTGTGGGCCCCGGAGAAGTGGTATGTGATCTCGGGTCGGCCATGGGGTCGCCGGGCTCTCTCATCAACACGAATCCATTTACGGGAGACTTAGTTCTCCTATGCCGACGGAGCACTTTAAGGTTGGCCGTTGAAGGAACCGGGCGGGATCCTCCGATTCACAAGTTTCGTTCTGTGGAGGGTTGAGAGGGGCACCTCTCTTCCCCAATGGTGTGGAGGTGGGATTGTTTATGAGTTTTGTTTTGGGTATGAGTAAGTGTGTGTGAGAACTCGTTCTCGCCGTGTTATGTTTATGCTTATGCTTATGTATCCGATACGGATTGTGAAACGGGGTGGACTCATAACTGGTAAAACGTGGTTGATTTTGGCCTTTGGCCCTAAATCTTTACTTGTATATATATAGTATCACGGGTTAAACCCTTTTGGAGTACAAAAACCACACCCGGTTCATGAACACTTTCGATTTGAATATGCTATGCTCCTACCTATACGTATGTGTGCGTGTGTAGCCCCCTCACCAGTCTCTAGGACTGTCCCTCGTTGCTTCTTCCTTTTTTTTCCCTTTTTCGTTTTGAGCTTTGCAGGTGCTCGGTTGGGAGTTTGGCTAGGCGGTGGTCGTTGTTCGAGTCTTGGGAGTTTTTCGAGTCGTTGTAGAGTCTCTGCATTTGCATATTTACTTTCCCGCTTTGGTACTATGTATATTTGGTACTACATATAAATAATTATAAGCTATGTTCTGTAATTTGAGGTTTGAATATTTATTTTGGCCCGGGGTGGGCAAAGCATGTTGCAATATGTATATCTTGTTTTAAGCTTATATGCCTGTAATTGGTTTTGTTATATGATCCTGTAGCTTCCGCACTTTCGGTTTATTTTGTTGCGCACTCTGTCCGGGGTCTAGACCGCCTAGCCTAGAGTTGATTTTGTTTGTCACCCGTTCGCCATAGTTCGACGCGGGGACGGAGTTCCCATTTCGGCACCCGGGTTGGGCTATGGTGCGGGGGATGTGGTGCCCTCCGCTCCGGGGTGTTACAGAGGGGTCAGCCAACTGTCTGAGTGAAGGGGGTACACACGCATATACAAATAGACAGGTGATCAGGCAGGCATAATTCTACTGTACATTATTAGTTATTAAAACAGGAGACAGAAATCAGAAGTAAATCAATACGTACGGGTGGAATTATGTTCAAGCATGCAGGTCAGATAAACGGGATATAATATGCATGTGTCGATATCCGTAAGCCCTCTGTTGAAGCCTATTTTACCTTACCGATCCACGAACTTAGGTGCTGAATAGGGACTGGAGGACTACCAGAGGTTACGGATATCTATGTTTAACATTTTAGGGGGACCCAGCGAGAACTGGTATTTATTCCATCCGGGACTCCACTTTTCACTTATTAAATGATAGGTACAGTTAGGTAATCCAGAAACAAGCAGGAAACAGAATTTATAATTAATTATTAGGCGGGAAAACAAGTACAAATTAATCCCCTTTCTCCGGGTGCAATGTGGCCGTTAGCTAACCTCCATATCCGCACATCAGGGTGATCTTCGGGTTCATGACTCCCTCATATCGGAGCCCCATCTCCCACCAAACCTCCTGGTGGGTATCCGGGTAGTCCAATAGGATGGGACTTGTGCAAGAGGTCACCGTTGGCCCGATATCTCCCCGGATCACTCAATACACAAGCCCCTGGGCCCCAGGAACAGGAACAGGATCCACACCGGCTATCCCAGCGCTAGGAGAGCCGGGGGCAATCAATATCTCGCAAAACAGGCTCAGGGTTAACACTTACACAAGTTATAACGCATTTCCGCTACCTATCCGGTATAAAAGATATGGTTAACTTGAATATGAAAACCATTTGGCATACTTTTAATTCATGCAAGGTTATAGGTCATTTATAAAGAAAACCCTCACCTCCATGTGTAAGAAAGACCCAGAGAGAGAAATCACGAATCCCGAACATCTCTACTGGGGAGATCACTGAATAAGAAAGAGATACAGTGTATTTGTGAGACACGACTCAAAATGGAACCAAGTAGGACACACGGAAAGAATGTTTATGAAGTGATAAAACTTTTCATGACATGTTTCAATATGAAATAAAGCATAAGAATTTCATGGAATGGTGTGATCGTGTTCATATGCTCAATTACTCAGATGAATTCAATTCATATATGCAGCATGAGTTCACACAATCAAGTTTAGGCAAGTAAAGACCAATGAGTGCCACATAAGAGAATAAATACCAATTAAGTACGCATATAATTCATATAAGTCACATACGGGAGCCAAAGGGGTGAAAGGAATGCAAGAAGAACGGTTTTGGCGAAGTTTAGGAAAAGCTGACAGTTTTCGGGGATGCACAAGCTGTAGGAAAATGGAAATATCTTGAGTTCTATAAATTGGAATTCGGTTTTGTTTGTTGTAAATGAAACTAGACAAGTAGATCTTTCCAAAGACATGTGGCAGGACTCATGGTTCAAAACGAGGTGAAAATGGCGTATGCCCGAAGTTCGATGAAAGCAGATTGTCGGTAAAGTGGCGACACCAAAACGAATTGATAATATCTCACAAATGGGAAACGATATTGAGGTGATTCCAATTGGAGGTTGTTCTAGACTTCAAAAGGTTTCCAACGGTTCAAAAATCAGGTCAATCTGAGGTCGTACGAGGAAGTACCCGGCCGGGGAAAAACAAGGCAGAGATTTACCCGGCTGGGGAGAGCAGGTGTAGAAACCCTTCTGCACTAAAGTACCCGCCCAGGTACTTTTGTAGTGTAAAAACTACCCGCCCGGGTAGTCCATCTGGGCTGGAAAAAATGGCAGAAACAGGGGTTGCTCGAAGGGGAATAGAGAAGGAAGTAAAACCACTTCAAGGCTCAACCAAACAGTCCAAAATAATCACATATCATGCATATAATCATATATATCAAGTAGGCACCATTTAATCCAAGGAAACATACTTTGATCCAACCAAATTTACTCAAGAAACCCCAAAATGAAAATGATCATCTATGCTCTAAACTTCATGAAACTCATATCGAATATGCACATATTATCTCCCTAACTTCAAAAATACTGCATTTAAGTTCATGAATCCAACAAACATCCAAAGCCCCAACAAAACCTTCATCAGTCACCAAAATATACACATGTATCTTACCTTGAAAGGAAGAAAGCATGAAGGTCTTGAGCTTGATTCTTGTGGAAAAATGGAAGAAGAAACTTGGCTCTTGGCTTCTCTTGACAAATCGAAAGGGAGAGGGAAAGAAATGGAGTGTGTGTGTCTTGTGTTTGTGTTGAAATAAGAAGAAAAGAAGTGTATGTGTGTGTATGTATACATATCGTGTGAGAAGGGGAAGAAAAGAGGGGAAATTGCAACTAAGTCCTCAACAAATATAAAGTTATGCAATTAGGTACTCAATTTATAAAAGTTACGAATAAGTCCTTAAGAAATTATCAATTAAGTACATAAGTTATACAAAGCTTCAATTAAGAACAAATAGGCATAGAATTATTACAATTGAAATTAATTTAAACACTTAATCATGCTCGGGGAAATAAATATACAATTCACGTAATAAATTTCACAAAGACTAGAAAATTTAAATCATATAATTGTAGGTATTCAAGTCAAGAGAATTAAAATAACGCAATTAGGTAGAAAAAGGAATCAAATAAATCCTAAATCTAAAAACTCACACGCGTGGCGTGCGTACCTGTACGGCCGAGAAATCGGAGTGTCACACCTTTATTCACCCCTCTATCGGGTTTAAAGGGTTGCTTCTTCTTTAAGGCGTTCAAGCCTTCACCTTAGTGGGTTCAGAAGAAGAATTAACCAATATATTACTTCTTAAGGATGCTCTCAACCATGATCAACTAAATGATTAACTTGCTACAATGACATCATTCTAGTTGAGCATAAAGGGGTTAAATGATGGTGGAAGCAATGCGAGCAATCTGTGCATTGAGAACTCATTTCTCAATTAAAATCGAGACTTTAAGATCTTCAAAGAAGATCTTTATACCTCGTCTAGACATGTGAACTTCATAATTCCATATTGTTATACCTTATAACATGTTTATGAGGTGGTACAATTGCTCTTAGGTGGTTTTGAAAAAATCCATTCACCTTAGATTGCTTCTCTTTTGGCCCAGGTCGAATTTTCAAGAATGAAAATCTCACCCTATAGAGAACACTTTTCTTTTTTCGGAATCTAGTTAGTTAGGACTTAGTCAACTTGTTTGACTTAAGGATGGATACGAATGGGTTTGCATTTCATATTGTAGAGAATCACAGAACTACAACCTAAATGCTAAGCAGAGAAAATGTGAGCATGTTGAATAATAACGTAATACATATGATTTAGGTCTTTTATCGTATGTAGCTCCCATTGTTTTTTAGAAGATCTTAAAATCCCAACGATCTTAGAGAAAACTTATTTTTCCAATGGGTACTGAGATCCCAAGCACTTTATCTTGGACCCACGACTCGCAGACATCCTCAATAAAGCCTTAGGTAGGTACAATTTGCCAATTCCATCACTATGGAACTCTCAATAATATTTTTACATCACCCATCTTTTAATATGGACCCACGACTCGTTCGACATCCATATTTACTTATGCGTAAAGCAAGACCCATCAATGATAAGATCATGATCAAAACTTAGTTCGAACGACCCATGACTCGCGGCTATTGCCTTCCCCAGAATTGTTCACGAAATATCGATCACTAAATGTGATCAATCAGGAAACTAAGAACTAATAGGTTTCACATAGCTACCCCACGACTCATAGCCAGCAATTAGGTTCCCCTATTAAACTTAAATTCTATTGATGGAATGCTAGAAATTTTATTTAAAGTTTTCAATTTATACAAAATACATATTTTTCGAAGTTGCTTAATATTTATGGGATTTTCAAATACTGGAGAGTTGTCCAGTTTTTGACCTCACCAACATGTATAGTTATCCTTTTTAATTAGTCTTGTTTAATGCAGTTTTACATAAATGCATTACACACAAGCAATTAGTAGATAACATGTCCTAGCATAATACTAGTATGAGATGATCATGGGTTTTCCTATCTTAAGCGTGATATGTGGGAGCCATTCCACAACCACAAGTTCCAACATACATGCCACATTAAAACAGTTTAAATCACATAAGGGAATCGAAAATAAAATGGTGCCCTATCTATTACAATAATAGAAACCCTCCCTAACATTTTGAGGGTTCTTCACTTATGGTCTCCTTGTTACTTATTGTGTGGATCCTTCTTACTCCATGGGTGCAAAATCTCCAAAGTAAAAAGAAAAACCTGACTTCCTAAGTTCTACTCTCTTTACAGAAATTAATATGACTCAATCTTCATATTGGCCATAGACAAATACACGGGGCATACCCCGGCCAAAAAAAAAATAGTAATATGGAAACCACATAATAAACACATAATAGTACGCACATAAGTGGGGCACCGACCCCAATTGAAAAGTGCAACTATGGGGCTCCAGCCCCAAATTTAAACCATCCATGTGCACAAATTAAAACATCCACAAGACTAAACCCATGATCACCTAATATTCTAAAAATGTAAGAATTTAAATTTACCAATAAATTAAAATTCTCGCTTTCAAGTTCTCATAACTTAAAAAACATGACTTAGATGCAATTCTTGTTCATGAATTCTTTCAAATAATCCAAGAAAAATTAAATCAATAAAATTCCAATTAATTTCAAAAAATTAATAATTTTATCTTTCTATTATTTCCAAAAATAATATAGTAATTTTTCTCAAAAAATAAATCCGTCTTAATTTTATAAAATCCCAAATTTAATAATTATTCCAAAAATAATATTAATTTTAATAAAATAGATTTTTCAGAAAATTAAATCGGGATTAGATCAAACGAAATACGATAACGAACCGTGGGAACCCGGTCGGCCGAACGACACCCCAGCCCGCCTGGAACGCTGAGCGCGGACGCGCGCTGGCATCAGCACAGGCCGACAGAGCGCGCGCCCGCGCTGCCCACATCCCTGCCGTATTGCGCCCACCAGTTCTAGGTGGAGATGGCGGCATGGGCGGGATGGGTTACGGGCAAGGCGACAAGCAACGCGCATACTCCCGCGCGAGGCGGGATGCCTCACCTAGTCGCTGCTGAGAGCATGGTACGGGGCTGGGCGTCGCACGCCTAAGCCTCGCGTTTCGGTTCGTAACGTTATTTCGTGTTTTGCAATATTTTTCAAAAGCTCAATTCAATCCATGAAATTTAAAACACGATTCAATAAATTTGAATTAAAACAATTTTGATCAAAACTTTTCCGAAACCAATTTTCAGAAAATTTCAAGAAAAATTACAGATTCGTTTTCTCAGATTTCTAAAGAACTCAAGAATACTCAATTGCATCTAAATCTCAAAATTTCTACCAAATTCATATATAAAAGATAGATTAATAGACCTTGCAAGGTGTCTCTGATACCACTTGTTGGGAAAACGAAACAGAAACACAGCGAAAATTTAAAATTTTTCCCAATAAGATAGAATTGAATCTTGCAATTCCTATTCCCAAATTCGTAGGGATCAAGAACTTACTTAGATAGAAGCTTTCTTGACACGTTCTAGCCACCCTCAAATGCGCTTCATATGGTAATGGCGTCTCGTCCCTCGAAACGATTCTTTCTACTAGATTCCACGATAGGTCTCCTCTAGAGTAATTGTAACGCCCCAATTTCCAGACAGTCAGGTACGCTCAACACGTGTGAGTTTCGAGTGTTAGGATTTTATTTTATTACTTTCGTTTATTCAACTTATATGAGTTATATTAATTTTATAAATTCTATTTCAATATGTTTACGTGAAAATATGTGAAATACGTGTCAACTTGAGAATTATTTTATAAGTGGCATTTTATTGTTACGTGAAATAATTGTCGAACATGAATTATATGCTTAATTGTTCTTAAATGGTTATTCTTGTAAATGTGAGGACCAAATTGCATGCAAACATTCTTGGACTAAATTGTTCATTTTCCAAACTTTTATACTCAATTGCATGAACTTATATCTTTGGAGGATTTAATTACAATTTCAAATATTTCATCAAAAATCAAAGAGATATATTGTTATATGCTTCTTCATTCTTCCATTCTTTCATTTTATCAAAATCATCATCTATATTTGCTCCCTTCTCACCGAGCCAAACCTCCAAGAAGGAGAAAAGGGAATTTCATCATTTCAAGCCATGATTTTGGAGAATTTGATAGCTCCGAAGCACCATCATCATCATCATCATTTCATCTCTTTTCTTTTCTTCTTCCTTCCAAGGTATATGATTGATATTTTCATGATTCTTGAATTTATTAGGTGAAGCTAGGGTTAGGATTTAGGATGAATAACTTGTGTTCTAATTATTAGAAGGATGATTCCAAGCTTTTAACTTAAATTGATGCATGAATTCTTGAAGAAATTGAAGTTATGTGTTGAGATTATATAGGAGCTTGAAGTGATGATGATTCTTGGTAATTCATGAGTGACATGAGTATTTATAGTGGTTTTATTACACCTTAAGCATGCATCTATGTTTTCTTACATGAAATCTAGCATTTGGAAATGAATTATAAGTGTTTTGATGAGATTTGGGATGTGTTTGTGCCTCCTCTGTTCTTCTGCTCTTTTTTCTGTATTTCCTGCATAACGGGAACGGCCCTTCCCGTTCCCTTTGTAATTAGGAACGAATGTTCCCATTGTTTGAATGATTGCGTGGCAGCGAGGAGGGGAATGACCGTTCCCACTTTGGCTTATAGCCGGGAACGGCCCTTCCCATCTTCGGGGCACAGTGTCGGGAGGCTGGAGAGGCAGAAACATTCTGCATAAATATGAGATTTCCAATTTCATTCCTTTACCTTTATTTGATCTCAATATGCTATTATATGATCAATTATATGCAATAATACGAATATATCATGCTACATTGATCAATGCATGCCATCTCATTATATGAATAAGCCGTGCGTCATATTTAGTATCATTAATAAGTCATTGTCTCACGAGTACACCATGTCCTGTTTCTTGTCCAGTTCTTCTCCAGGGTGGAGATTTGGTCAACTGAGCACGTTCATGCATCCCTGGGTTGTCGTGTCGCCTGTCAGGTGAGGTTTAAATTTCTAGTTACCTAGAACCTATACAACCCTTACGTGAGATTTCAGCCAAAAGGTATTTATATCTATAATTTTTCCACGAAATTACTCATGGTTTCGAGCAAGCTAAGTTTATTGCAAGCAAGTCATGTTCATTGCAAGCGAGCCATGTTATTGTCATGAACCAAGCATGTTTGGCGAGTAATCATGTTCACTTTGGGCCCGAGGGTTAGTGTATAAGCTAACTGGGAAAGCATAGGGCTGACTGGTAACTCTGCACTCCCCTCATCATGTGGGATCACCCCTGAATCCACCAGGAGGTTTGGTGGAGGAAGGAGTTCCGTGTGTGGGAGTCATGTTCCTGACGTACACCATGTCGTGGATGGTGAAGGCTAGCTACCTTCCCATCATTGGAGAGAGAAGGAGACTAGGGTCAGGTCCGGCACCACGGGCTGTCCTCGGGTTACTGTATAGATTTTATTCATTGATTATATTGACTGAACACTAACACACTACTGCACTATAACTGAATTGCATGATCACCTGTTAATTAATAAAGCAAGCATGTAATGTTCACTATTGGTGTAAGGTTGGAGATTTGCCCTCACTCGCCGGGCCACGTATTGCATGAAATTGATTAAATGAATTGTTAAATTTGATAGTTCTATTCTCGGACGATGGTTACTTTATTATTGATCTATTATATTCTTGAACTTATATTATCTTTCCTTTCTAAAACTTCACCCGAGGATATAACTTGCATGTTACTTGCGTTAATATATAAAACCCCTCACTCAGTCTTCATAGACTGACGCCTCCACCTTTCAGGTTCATGCAGGTGCGTGCTAGGTGAGAATCGAGTCAAGTCCAGTCAGTGTAGTCGAGTCATGCACGGTCCATTTATTTATTATTGCATATAATTTATTATTATCGTTATTTCCTATGTATTTAGGAGATAATAATGCATTGATATGTGGATATAGTGGAAATAGCATGCTCCAATGTTTGAATTTGAGATTGAACATATTAGGGTATTTATGCTTCCGTTTAAATTATTTTTAATTGATTAATTGGTTTGGGGTTAGTCCCGGCTAGCTAGTTGTCATTTATTTTTATTGTCTCTCGTTCGCTATAGTTTAGTTCATGTATGGGTCGTCCATCTCATGTGTGGATTGAACTATAGTGCGAGGATGTGGTATCTTTGCGTTTCAGGTGCTACGTCTTAGGTGGTATCAGAGCCCAGTTGTAAAACCGAGGTTCTAGTGTCGTGTCGTGTCAAGTCTAGGTCGTACGACATAGGAATTGATTGTTAATTTGAGAATTTTGCATATTATTTGAACTCCTTGATTTACTTGAATCCTTGAACTAATTGAATTACTTGATAACTTGTGCATTGCATTGATTTATGTTACTAATTGTTAATTAATTGATCCTGAATTGTTGGAAATATAGATCTCAAGAGAAGTGATTTGAAGGAATTGAGAAGTGGTAAACAAGTTCAAGGAATTAGGAAGTTTCTATTTTCTTAAGGGGGAGAGCTGGCCAGGAAACAAATTAAAGCCGGAAGTTGGATCTCACTCGGGAAAGTTGGAACTTCAAGGAAACCGATTCCTCCTGGAATTTCCTATCAAAACCATGTGAAAGAAGTCTTCAGTAACTTAAATCTTTTCTCCCTCTTACCCGAAGAAAAGTCCTATCATCGACAGTACCTCTGTCTTTATTGTTGTTCTTAGAATGTGGGTTCCTTTGTGTTCTGATCCCTCGTATATCGTTTGACTCGATAAATGGAAAGGATTCGACCTGGCTGAATTTGGGTGGTAAATCTTGAATCTTGGTCTCTCTCTTGTTAATGAAATACATGCTAGTCGGAGTCCTTTGTCAAGGTCAAGAAGCGGGAGTTGATGGGATGAAGATTACAGAAATTTCCCTATGGAACGAGAGGAAAAGAAATTAAGAGTAGAAGTTTGAAAGCGAATAATTGGGTAAGTGGAAATACAAATGTTATTGATTCGGAATCTATTGTTGGTGATGGAAATGAAAGAGACAATGGCCTTTATAAGTTGATTGAGCATACTTTGATCAAAGACGAGAATAATACAAGGAAGACGTTCTACTAGGACCTGGTTCCTTTGGTTTCTAGGCGAGTGTGCTTGTTGAATTACTCTCATGGGATGATGACGTTGTCCCTTTCCCTCATCAAACATCCTTCTTAAATGGAAACCTTCATGAAATTGGCCGAGTAAACAAGTCAACTAAAGATAGCCATGGAACCAAGAATACTGTGTTAGGAATAGTGCCCTAGAAAACCGATTAGTCATAATCCGTTTTGGGACTTACCTAGTATCACAGACAATCTTTGAATAATATACGAATTAATAATATCACAGGCAAACACTTCTTTATATGCTCTTGCTTGGTATGCGTTTACTTTAGCTGTGCATGTATGAAAACTCCCCTAATCCTGGTGACTTTAGGACTCTATCATTTAGGTGAAATGGTTCATGAAACCAGTCCTATTTCACATAAGTCATGATTAGCAAAATACTCCAAGCCGATGAGTCCTACAGACAGTGGGAGTGTCAACCTGACTCCTCTAAGGCTTGCTTGTGGGATCACGCCCTTAAGAAGGACCACCTTATTTCATGGAGGTGCAAAGTGTATAGTTGATATGTGCGTGATACATGAGGGTGCTTACTTCAATAAGTAAGTTCACTGAGGTGCCCCGTGTGAGAAGATTCCTAAATGGGAAAGGAAGTTTCTATTTCAGGAAATGGAAACTTCTAGATTAGGAAATATCTCACGAGTCATTGATGTGATTAATTGATCCTTAGACTTGAGGTTCCTTGTCACTTTATGAGTTAACTCTATAGTCTTAGGTGTAAGCTTTAAAGGGTGTCACCTTAGATAACTGATTCAAGGCTTGTGATGGGGCTGCACAAGTGATTCATGAAAGTGAATGAGAATCAAGAAAGGACCTACACTTGCATATGCAAAGTGATCTCTTATTTTGTAAGTCATTCATATGCCATATGGAGCCCTTGGCCAAGGCAGTAGATCAAGACATCAAGAAAAGGGTTTCTTGGATTGAGATCAAATGGATATGAAATGCACTTAGCTTTAAGACCAGATTATTAGGGTTCTAATTATTCCCTTGCCCTAGATCTTGGTTGAGAGATAGTAAGTAGGAGGATTGTATCTCACATGAATCAATGACTTAAAAGTTCTGTCGAATCCGAACATTCCAATTCAGCTAGGGGTTAAACACTTGTTGTTAGACTATAGTCGTTTGATCTGTGGACTGATTAATTAATTAGTGAATTAATTAATTAGGGTCACTGCTAAGTGAATTGAGAACCTAGAGGGTCACACGCAACAACTTGGTTACATGAGTTGAGGCTTTAAAATGATTAAATGAGTTAATCGGGCCTAGAGGGTCCCACACGTGTGAAACCACGCGTGTGGGTCACGTGACTGGACACGTGTCATTGGGACACGTGTGCCACACGTATTTATTTGATTAAATATTAAATAATTAATTTATTAATTATTTAATAGACTTTGGTTTAATTTTGAATTAAAAGGAAAGTCTAATTTTGGAGAAAATTATTATAGTTAATTAATTATGAATTAATTAATTAGATAAATAAGTTATTTATTTATTAATAAATAAAGTATAAAATTATCCAAAAGGAGTTTGGATATTTAGCTCTCTTAAAAGTTGATTTGAATTAGAATTCAAAGTCAAAGTTGGAATTACTTGATGATCAAGTAATAAGAGAGAGAGAGGGACTAAATCCTTGGTCCACAAGGACTTAGTTTGGCCGCCCCTCCCTTTCCTATATATAGGGGAGCTCATGCTCCCCTTAGAGAGTGATTGATTTCTTTTGGTTCATGTGTTGAACACAATCCTTTCTCCAAGATCAAATAAACCCTAGGTTATGCCTAAACACTAACTAGAGAACTAGCATCCTTACTAGTTAGATTGTAGTCAAGTTGGTGGACTATCTCTAGAGGGCTTCAAGTTAGAAGTCTTGAAAGATTCGAAGGAACTTTTGGGGATCAAGCAAAAACGACCACAAAGGATGATGAAACGATTCTGAACCCAACAGAAAACAAGTGAAAAAATCGAACCAAAGAAGATGGCGAAAACCGTTCGTCCATATCCTGAAGGATGAATTTTTTCACGAGGGTTTTATGGCAGGCAGATTTCTACTTTCGCAAAATTGGTTTTCGAAGGGAGTTTCAATCATGCCTTTCTCTTTCATGTCTCTTTCTTTGTGTTATATTGATAGGCACTTTCCCTAACATGATTTGAATCTAGGTTGGTGTGGATTGTTATCTCTACAATGGATTCTGAAGTAGAAAGAGATTTTCGAGGGACGGGTTTCCATTACCGCATGAAGCGCGTTTGAGGGCGGCTCAAAACGTGTCAAGAAAGCTACTACCTAAGTGAGTTTCTTGATCTCTACGAATTCGGATTCTTGATTGCGAGTTTCGATCCTTTTGTTGGAAATTTTTTTAAATTTCCGCTGCTTTCTGATTCCTGTTTTCCAAAATACTGATGACGTTTGACTCCGCGGTGATATTTTCTAATGGATTAGAAGCTTAACGGTTACTTTCATTTTCTGGTCCAAAAAGTAAGCGTGTGAATCAACCTAAGAATGGTTCAACCGACAAATTCGAGATTGAAATTGGCATAGAAATATGGTGATTAATGATGATTTACGGATTATGAAAAAATGAAAAAAAAAACACACTGGGGACTGAGGTAGCTGTCAAGAATTGAAACTTCGAGTTCTGGTGCCAGAAAGGATAAAGAATTAGATTCGGGATGAAGATCAAGTGGTTATTGAAGTATAAGTAGATATTGGGCAATCAAGGATTGGAATTTGGGTTAGAAGAAATTTTAATTAAAGAATCAAGTAGTCAACTGAACAACCATAACACGAGAATTTCAATCCCCAGTGAATGGTACACTTAATCATGCATGTGACGCCCCGAATCTTCGACCGTACAGGTATGACGTCACGAGTGGGTTAGACCGAGTGTTATGTGATTTTATTTATGCTTTAATTGCTAAGTGATTATTTAATTTAATAAGTTCTTGAACTAATTGATATTATGTGACCTATATGACTTAAGTGTTTATGTTACTTAAACTCGTTTTTAAATTGTTTACGTGTTAAATTGAATGTTTTATTTCAATTATGTACCTATTTGAATTTATATGAAATCCTCGGACTCAATTGAACTTTGAATTGGACCCTAATCGCTCAACTATCAAACCTTGGGACCCAAATTGAATACTTAAATTTTTGAGGGACCAAAATACAATTTCCCCTCTTTCCTCCACCCATTTACACGATATATGCATATATGTATACACTTACATTCTTTTCTTCTTCATTTCTCACACAAGAACAAGAGATACACCATCTCCCATTTCTTTCCTCCATGATCGGTCAAGCAAGGAGCAAGAAGCCAAGGATCTCAAGCTCCATTCTTCTTCCTCAAGTTCAAGCTTCAAGCCTCCATCTTCTTCCTTCCATTCTCCTCCTTTCTTCCAAGGTATATGTGTGTAGATATGTATGATGGGTGATAACTAGGGTTGTGATTCTTGCTTGACAACTTGTAATATTGTGTGCATATGCATGAATATATGATAATCTATGAATTCTTTGCTTGATGGTTGGAATTTTTGAAGCAAGAAATTGTGTATGTATATGTGTGTGTATATATATATATATATATATATATATATATATATATAATTGTGGGTTTATGAAATTTGATGGTTTAATGCATGAATTGATGAGTGATATGTGTATATATGTTGTTTTTGGTGGTTGTTGTGTGATTTTGGGTGAATTGGGAGCTCCATTGGCATTCTTGAAGCCATTTTCCGTCACTACCCTATTTTCCCGAAGCCATTTTTGTCTCCTGGACTTGAAGGTCGCGCCCGCGACCATTTCGTGACCATTTTTTGTCGCGCCCGCGACTAACAATTCGAGAGTTGGCTATTTTTCAGTCGCGGCCGCGACTGATTTTCCGTGCAATTTTACCATGGCCGAGAATCCCACATACGAACTCGGAATGACCTGATTTTTGAACCCACGGAAACCTCTTGAAGTGTAAAATATTATCCAATTAGAATCACTTCAATATCATTTCCCATTTGTGAGATATTATCAATTCTTTTTGGTGTCACCACTTTTCCGACAATCTGTGTTCATCCAACTTCGGACCTTCGCCATTTCCAAATCGTTTTGAACCATGATTCATGCCATATATCCTTGGAAAGCTCTATTTGTATAGTTTTATTTCCAACAAGTAAAATGCAATTCCAACTTCTACAACTCAAGATATTTCCATTTTCCTACAGCTTGTGCACTTCAAAATATTGTCAATTTTTGCCAAGCTTTGCCTAAACCTCTCTTCTTGTGTTCCTTTCACTCCTGAATTATATGACTTGTATGCATGATTAATTGATAATATATGATATATTTTTTTCTAAGTTTATGAATTTTATATTATGAATTCATTGTGCAAACTTGAAAAGAAAGTGTAAACGTTTAAGTGCTACAATGTGACTCTCTTTGCAACAAATGCATTCCTTATGTGTTTAATGGATTCCATTCACCTTGAATTGATACAAATGATTTGTTAAAATGTGTTATGAATAGGTTGTGTTATGTAATGCATTTTGCTATGAAAATCTGATATGGATATGAGTTATATGTACATGAATTGCATTTCTTATTTGCATGAACATAGAATGAATTGAATATTGAACGAATAAACGATAATGAATGAAAGAATGATAATGAATGAGCATGATTTATTCATGCATGGAGTAATTGAATCATTCATATATCTAAGTGTCTTTATTTGTGCATATGAACATCCGCATGAGACTTGTTAACTCTTACGCATATCATACCACGCCAATGCATCGTCGTGCGTCATATGTGGTTCATTTAGAGTCTCGAGTCTCACAAATGCACTGTGTTGTCATTTGTACAGTTTTCTCCAGGGCGGAGACGTACCGGGTTCATAGGACACTTTCAAGTCTTTTTGTCTTCTTGGTTTTGTTCGGTAAGAGGCGTATAGGTGGGTTTCTCTTCTATTAGTTAAATAATGACCCGATATACCTCAATGTGTAAGTTTTAAGCCAAAGTATGTATATATTTATTTATCGAGTCATTTCAAACGAGTCATTGATTTCACGTTAAAGCCTTTTCTTATTTATTGAATTCCTAACCTAATATTTTGTCGAGATCAGTGATCACAATGAATGAATGGGGCCCAAGAAGTGTGGGTAGGGGGAACCCAGGACGACCATCGGGGTCGCCGGTTATGACCCCTGCGCACACTTTCCACCAGCATGAATGAAAGGACTACCCCAGAACCCACCAAGAGGTTGGTTGGATGATGGGAACCTGAGGGTTTGAGTGTCCGCGCTCCCCTCGTCTGATTGGGTGGTCGGGTCTTGTAAACCCGTCCACCACCCGAAGAAAGAAGGTGTAATTGTTAATGCATGAATGAATGATAGTGATCGAATGACCGAATGAATGAATGATAATTAATGAATGAGCGAATGAATGTCACATGATCGCTAATGAAAGAATGAATGAATTAATGCACACACGAGGTGAAGGTTGGAGAATTCGCCCTCTCGCCGGGCTCAAGTATTGACTGCATGATTGAAATGAATAAATGAAATTTAGTGTTGTAATCCCAAGAGTTGTTTTATTTTGTTTTCACCCACTTCGGAAATTATTTCAAAACCTCGCGCGAGATTGTAACTTGCATGTGTGAGTGTTTAATTTCTGCAGTATTATATTAATATGCCCCATTTTATACCCACCAGTCTCCTATAGACTGAACCCTGTTTATTTTCAGTTTCCTTGCAGGTTTGGAACGCTAGGCAGGAGTCGAGTCTATCAAGTTTTGTTGTCTAGTCCGAGTCACTCCAGTGTACATTGTTATTAGTTTATTTTATTTCATTTTATTACGTAATTAATATATTTAATTTGATAATTAAGTGTTAATGTTAATTAATTATATCTTTAATTATACTAATTAATTAAAATATTAATCGTGACTTTGTTTTAATTTAAAAATAGAATTTAAATTTTTTTATTTAATTTGAAATGTTAGGAATTGTTAATGTATTGTTCTTGCATGATTTAAACGTGCTTCGTTCTTATATGATTTGACATCGAAAATTCATGAAAATTTAGTATGTTGTAGATTTATGTGTTATGAACATGTTTATATGCTCGTTTTATGTTTTCAATTTCGTTTGACGTGGTAACGAATTTATTTTGAATTGTGGAACCAAATCGGGGGCTAACGGGCAATTAGCGCACCGTTGGTTCCGTAGGTGATATCTTGAGCTAGGAAACTCGGATTCGAGTTTCGTCAACTTTGCTGAACTCGTAACGAAAATTCGAGTTTAATGAACTTAGCCTAATATTTTTCTAAGGCCATTTGAACCCCCGAAATTCAACCGAAAAGTGTTACGTTCGTCAAATCTGCTTTACTAAAAAATTCCATAACTCATTCAAAACTTGACCAAATTAACCATGGTTAGAGGCATTGGAACCCTAAATCAGCCCTTTAACTGATCCTTATCTCCCTCAACCTAACCAACCCTCACACATAAGGAAAAATCAGCCAAAATCCCCTGTTCCAGAAAATCCCGTAGCTCTTGCCACCCTTTGAGATTCAAGCTCAAATCTCTTCCATCTTCCATCCAATCAACAAGGTGAGTTTAGGGTTGTGATATACATTCAATATGTGTCATTTTAAGATATGCATCCCCAATTTTGAGCATGCTTTCATGAGTTTTTGGAGAAAAAGAAGAATAGTTAGGTTATGATGAAATGTGTTGATCTCTTTCATTCCTTAATGAATTTGGTTGATTCCAAGCATGAATATGATTGTATTAACTCCCTTATTTCATTTATGATCATGTATTGTGTGGTAGTTCGCTATTAAATGAGTTACCATTAATGAACTTGTTATGAAAGGCATGAAGTGGGACTTAATTCTTCCTCTATCTCGATGTACTGCTGCTGCTGCGTTGGGGCTCATTTTGCTGTCATTTGCTGCTCCGTTTTGCATTATTTGTTGCCCATATATATAGTTGATCTTGTTGCATAAAGAGTGGATGGATTGTTGCCCTGTTTTGCTGTGTTTTGCTGCTATCATGCTGCTGCTCTTTTCCATGCTTTGTTGCTATACTTTTTCATTCGTTTTGTGGGAGTTTTGGTGCCTTTTTGCTGCTGCATTTGATGCTTTATGTTGTTGTTACCTGCTGCCGTTAATTCATGCTACAAAACAGGGATTAAGCTTTGTATTTGCTGCTGCTACATGACTTTGTTGAATCTCCCCGGCCGGGGAGATTTTGGGCATGAACGTACCCGGCCGGGGAGCCTTGGTACAGAAGCCTCCTGTGTGAATGTCCCCGAGCGGGGAGTTTTGAACGCAAGATCTCCCCGGACGGGGAGATTGGCTTAAGCTGAAGTTGTGTGTTTCTGTAATTATTTGTGCTTAGTATTCTTTAATTTATGCATGCAATGTGTGTATATAAATAATGCATGTAAGGTGTGTGTGTACATGTATTTATATATATATATGTGTGTGTGTGCATGTAGTGTAATGTTTAATTATTGTGCATGGTTTGATTAAATGCATGCATTTGGTTAATTAAAATTTGCATGCATGATTATACGTACATATAAATGCATGCATGTTTAATTAGTAAGGTTGGCATTGCATGCATGAATTGTTTAAATTAAATTGTCCATGCATGCTAGGTATATGTACAAATATATATATTGAAGTGTAAATGCACGCATGCAAAATTTACATGGAATGGTACGTACATATATATATATAGTTATGAATATTATATATATATATATATATATATGTGTTTAATATATATATTAAATATTATTTGATTTAATTTAATTATGGAAATTGAAATGTTATCTATTTCATGTTCGTTTCTAGTTCCCAATCTTGAATTGAATGTAATTATTTGTCTATTCTATAATTATAAACGTGTTATAGTACGTGATATGATCGTTATATGAAATTCTTGGATTGAATTGTTATGGAATGTGTAAAGATTGAACTTGAATGAATATGAACGCTTCCTTGAACGAATAAATGGCTCGTTTATATGATTTAAATGCGTTAATAGTGCACATGAACGTGTTCATTATATAACACCATCTTTTATACATTCACATCATGATCATACATTGTCGTGCGTCATATATGGTACTTGTGGAGTCTTGAGTCTCACAAATTCATTGCATTGTCCTTTGCACAGTTTATCTCCAGGGAGGAGAAATCTTGATCAACTAGGCACTCGCTAACTCGTATCCTTGTATCGCCTTGTTCCAGGTGAGGGTGTTTTCGTTCTAGTTACATATTAAACCCTACAACCTGATGTGACGGGTTTGACCAAAAACCTAATATATATTTATATATATGGTTTTCAAATGAATTTATTGAGTAAACATTTTCACAAGGTTATGATAAATATTATGTTTCTCATGAATTGAAATGTTTTGGCGAGATTATGCATGTATGTTATGTTCACGGGCCCAGGAATTTAGTACATGTAGCTATCCGGGGAGGCAAGGGCCGACGGTGATCCCATATGCTAATTCCATCTATGTTTTACGACGGAATGGATCTCGTTAGGAGTTTTGATGAGGAAACGCTAGTCGGGCTTTTGGGGCCTCATGAACCCCTCTAGCCATTATGTATGAGGTGGTTGGGTCTTGTAAACCCGTCCACCACCCGGAGGAAGAAGGTTGGAATTTATTTTATGATTATGATTATGTATGATTGTTATGCACCTTACGGGAAGGCCGGGATACGGATTGCCCAAACGAATATGTCTTATGTTATGTTATGTGGCTTGTGTGTATTATAATATATTGCATGATCACGTATTCAATGAATTAATAATATTTGTCGTACACGGTCTGAGTTTGGTTGGAGATGATGCACGCTCACTCGCCGAGCCTTAATGTTTATGTATGATTTATGAAATTAATGAATTTAATATGATTTAATTGTAAAGTCCGGGCTTTGCTAGTTATCTTTTAGCCCTTCTTAGGAACTAGCTTTAAATAAAACTTTGCTCGGGGTTTATGACTTGCATGTGCCTATTTTATATATATATATCGCTCCTGCTCACTCAGTATTCTAGAGACTGACCCTCTCCCTCCCCAACCTTTTAGTGCACAGGTTTAGCTTTGGAGTTTCGAGCTAGGCGGAGTTGTGTTGAGTCTTTGAGTCGGTCAAGTTAAGTTAGAAGAGTCTCTGCACTCGCATATGTATTTAAATTGTGTATGATTCGACTCTGTAAGATTATGAATTTGAATCTTTATGTATTTTTTATTGAATTGCCTTGCTGGGATTTGTTATGAATTAAAAAGAGGCCTGAGGAGCCCAAGTCTGCTTGTGGTTCGTGCGTTTAATTTCTGCAGGCTCGTGGCCAATGCATGTGCTTGGATTTTAGGTTTCTGTTGCATTATGTTTTGTTAGTTGGTTATTTTTGCAGGGTCTAAGTTCCGTCTAGCTTAGAAGGGTTGTTCTGTTTGTCTCCCATTCGCTATGGTTTGATACCGGTGCAGACTTCCCATTTCGTTACTCGTGTTGAGCCATAGTGCGGGGGATGTGGTGCCTCACGTGCGGGGTGCTACATCCTTAAGTGGTATCAGAGCCCGGTTGCAAAAACCGATGTTCTCGTGTCGTGATTGAGTCAGTTTAGGTCGTACGGCTTAGGAACTACGTGACAATGTGTGCATTGCATCGATCTTGAATACGAATTGCCTTCCTTTTTGAAATCTGTTGACTTACCTATTGCATTCCTGCATAGGATCAGTGCTTTTCGTGTTAAATACGTGCCATGAGCATACACTAGTCGCACGCATGTACCCTCGAAATAAGCTATGAATTACAGGTTATGAAGATACTATCAAACCACGGCCAAGTATCATGCTAACAACGCCTTATTACAAGTTCTTTCTAAGGCATGGAGGATAAGAAGGATGCATCGGGGAAAGATATAGAGAATTCGAGATGCGTGGTCCTCATAGATAGAGCTAGAGTTCAAGGGTTAAGAGTTGAATTGGAAGTTCAACTTCAGAGATGCAACTATAGAGGGACACTTGAAGAAATAAGAGTTGATCGGGGAATATTTATGACTCCGAAGATTGGCATATGCGGCTCTCTTACATTGGATTCAACGGGGTCATTCAACTTAAGGAATGGAGTGAATGGACCTTGAGGGTACTTTAACTCAGGGTTCGGATTATGGAAGAGATAGCGAGGATTATGAAGATTCAAGTTAAAACATATTCGACGGGAATTAAGCATCAAGAGTCGTCAAAGAGGAATTTCTAACGAAAACTAATGGATATAAAAGAGGTTGTAGAGGTCAAGATCGGGAAGAAGTGAGTCCGGGAGCCCTAAATTTCAACTAAGATGGAAAACAAGTTGGGAAAGGATTGGAAGGAGTCAAGTAACGTGGAAAATACAAATTCATGGAAGGTGACCACACTATGGACAAGATTTGAGTTCATTTTCCCAATCTAAGCTGAAATGTCGTGTGGTGTGGTTGAAGTGGGAAATATGGAGCGATGAACGGAAACGGTAAAGAAAGGCAAAGACTTTTTGGGAAGGAATCATGCGCTCAAGTGGAACCAATTGGAAAACAAGTTCAAGTCGCCAATCCAAGCTCATAAAGGACGAGTGCGGGAATCTTGATCAAGATGTAGAAGGAATCCGGATACTAATTTCGTGGATAGAGAAGAAGTTAGGGATCGAGAAATTGCAATCCCGGACCGTGGAAGATACAAATGATGCACAAAGATTCCTGGAAAACTCGAAAACCATGGGAAAGACAAGGCATGATCAGCAAGTCAAGTAACCTCGTGATTGGAGGAATAAGGAAAAGCTACCGAGCTAACAACTTACTATATTGGTTACAGGTTCCAAAGCATTCATGGCACGTGCATCATACTTCGTATCAAATCATTTAATTTTCCTTAATTATGTTTGTGCATGTATCTCTACTTGGTCTCATCACTCTAATGTGTTGCATATTTGCTTGTTGCAAGCGTGACACGTCCATTGACATCTTTACCCGACATGCATTTTAGTGTTTACTTGGTAGGAAGTTCTTTCACTTCACTCATCAAGTATCTCTTCGACGGGGCCACATCCGAGTTAAGAGGAAAAGAAATAGTGGGATGGCACATGACAAGGAAGATGACTTCGAGAAATAAAGAACTTCAGGTAAGGGATAGATCGGTGGAAAGGAACTCCAAAGGAAAGTAAGACTAGATTTGGTTTCGGGGTGTTAGAATCGAACAAGAATAGAGAAGGGGGTTTCGATTACCAAGAGAATTGAAAAGGAAGGTGAGAGGATTTCAAAGAATGAAGGATCGACGGAGTCCAACATGTAACGACGGAAATTTTAAGGGGGAGAGCATGACAAGAGACAAAAATGGAAACTTAAAGTTGTGCCCAAAGAAATAATTTTATAGGAAAACGAAAATGCCAAGTAAGGAAAACTTGAAAGTCCGTATGGTGGTGATCGGAAATGAATAGCACGACTTTAGTGGTTAAATCGTTAAAGTGAGAGCTAAGTTACTAAATCCAGGTTGAAGTTTATCACTAGGTATAAGGGAAAAGGCTTGGAAAATTTTCTCATGAATGGAATTTTGACTTGGGGATGATAAATTATGAGGGAGCTTCTGTGAACGCCTAAATCAGTGTTGACAAGAGGAGGTCGAACACCGAATATAAACTTAAGGGGTTGAAAAGAATAAACGGATAACATGAACGGAAGATGGAAAATGACTCGTGTTGAGAGAAACCATAAGAATAAATATCCCAAGATCGGGATTGAATCGTCAAGGATGGCAAGAGTAGTTATCTCGGTTGAGATGGGCAAAGAAAACTGCTATGGATCTGATTTCGGGACGGAGGATCTACTAACCTACGGGAGATCAAAGATCGGTTGTTAAAGAGCTGATTTGACTGAAGGAAACTTATAGGGATTGATGAAGGACTGAATAAGAAGATTAAAAGCGGTACAAGTCAGAAAGGAATAAAGAATAAAGTCCTTAGAGGATCTATCGTTGCTTCACCGGGGTACCCTGAAGGGCTTAAAGACAAGTCAAGCATTGAACTCACTTTCGGGGTAGATCATGTAGTGGACAACAAAAATCACAATTCCAAATTATGCAACTACGGTGGACGGTACATGAAGCATCCATGATACATGCATCCATGCGAATTTAATTCAAATAAATTTTATGTTATGTGCTTTGATTCCTTATCATGTTAAATTACTTGGAGTAATTAATTATCAACGTCGATGATATCTATTACCTGCTTTGGGTGCCTTACGTGATTTTAATTTTTGGTTTTGCGTGGAGTTATTTGGGAGTGTTGGAGACTTCCTTGCTTTATTTTTGGTTGAGAGACGGGGATTCTCTTATAGTTGTTTGAGAGACGGGGTGCTCTCGTCGTTTGTAAGAGATGAGGATTCTCTTATCTTTGTTTGAGAGACGCGGTGCTCTCTTTGCTTGCGAGAGACGGGGTTCTCTCATTGTTGCTCGAGAGATGGGGCTCTCTCCTTATTGCTTGTGAGAGACGGGGAATCTCTCATTGTTTGTTCGGTCGAGTAGTGAATCCGAGGACAGATTCTTTTTAAGGGGGAGAGGTTGTAACCCCCCGGTTTTTCATTTGTACTAATATGACGTATGTGTTTATAAATTGTGCCATTAAATTATTTAATTATGTGATTAATTGTTTATAAGTGTTTTAAATATTTAATTTTAATATAAATTTTTATTAGTTTATTTTATTTCATTTTAGTATTTTATTTTATTACGTAATTAATATATTTAATTTGATAATTAAGTGTTAATTATAATTAATTATATCATTAATTATACTAATTAATTACAATATTAATCGTGACTTTGTTTTAATTTAAAAATAGAATTTAAATTTATTTATTTAATTTGAAATGTTATGAATTGTTAATGTATTGTTCTTGCATGATTTAAACGTGCTTCGTTCTTATATGATTTGACATCGAAAATTCATAAAAATTTAGTATGTTGTAGATTTATGTGTTATGAACATGTTTATATGCTCGTTTTATGTTTTCAATTTCGTTTGACGTGGTAACGAATTTATTTTGAATTGTGGAACCAAATCGGGGGCTAACGGGCAATTAGCGCACCGTTGGTTCCGTAGGTGACATCTTGAGCTAGGAAACTCGGATTCGAGTTTGGTCAACTTTGATGAACTCGTAAAAAAAATTTGAGTTTAATGAACTTAGCATCATATTTTTCTAAGACCATTTGAACCCCCGAAATTCAACCGAAAAGTGTTACGTTCGTCAAATCTGCCACCCTTTACTAAAAAATTCCATAACTCATTCAAACCTTAACCAAATTAACCATTGTTAGAGGAATTGGAACCCTAAATCAGCCCTTTAACTGATCCTTATCTCCCTCAACCGAACCAACCCTCACACATAAGGAAAAATCAGCCAAAATCCCCTGTTCCAGAAAATCCCGTAGCTCTTGCCACCCTTTGAGATTCAAGCTCAAATCTCTTCCATCTTCCATCCAATCAACAAAGTGAGTTTAGGGTTGTGATATAAATTCAATATGTGTCATTTTAAGCTATGCATCCCCAATTTTGAGCATGCTTTCATGAGTTTTTGGAGAAAAAGAAGAATAGTTAGGTTATGATGAAATGTGTTGATCTCTTTCATTCCTTAATGAATTTGGTTGATTCCAAGCATGAATATGATTGTCTTAACTCCCTTATTTCATTTATGATCATGTATTTTGTGGTAGTTCGCTATTAAATGAGTTACCATTAATGAACTTGTTATGAAAGGCATGAAGTGGGACTTAATTCTTCCTCTATCTCGATGTACTGCTGTTGCTGCGTTGGGGCTCATTTTGCTGTCATTTGCTGCTCCGTTTTGCATTGTTTGTTGCCCATATATATAGTTGATCTTGTTGCATAAAGAGTGGATGGATTGTTGCCCTGTTTTGCTTCATTTTGGCCCTGTTTTGCTGCATTTTGCTGCTGTCATGCTGCTGCTCTTTTCCATGCTTTGTTGCTGTACTTTTTCATTCGTTTTGTGGGTGTTTTGGTGCCTTTTTGCTGCTGCATTTGATGCTTTATGTTGCTGTTACCTGCTGCCATTAATTCATGCCACAAAACAGGGATTAAGCTTTGTATTTGCTGCTGCTACATGACTGTGTTGCATCTCCCCGGTCGGGGAGATTTTGGGCATGAACGTACCCGGCCGGGGAGCCTTGGTACAGAAGCCTCCTGCGTGAATGTCCCCGAGCGGGGAGTTTTGAACGCAAGATCTCCCCGGGCGGGGAGATTGGCTTAGGTTGCGGTTGTGTGTTTCTGTAATTATTTGTGCTTAGTATTCTTTAATTTATGCATGCAATGTGTGTATATAAATAATGCATGCAAGGTGTATGTGTACATGTATTTATATATATATATATATAGATATATGTGTGTGCATGTAGTGTAATGTTTAATTATTGTGCATGGTTTGATTAAATGAATGCATTTGGTTAATTGAAATTTGCATGCATGATTATACGTACATATAAATGCATGCATGTTTAATTAGTAAGGTTTGCATTGCATGCATGAAATGTTTAAATTAAATTGTCCATGCATGCTAGGTATATGTATAAATATATATATTGAAGTGTAAATCCATGCATGCAAAATTTACATGGAATGGTACGTACATATATATATATAGTTATGAATATTATATATATATGTGTTTAATATATATATTAAATATTATTTGATTTAATTTAATTATGGAAATTAAAATGTTATCTATTTCATGTTCGTTTCTAGTTCCCAATCTTGAATTGAATGTAATTATTTGTCTATTCTATAATTATAAACGTGTTATAGTACGTGATATGATCGTTATATGAAATTCTTGGATTGAATTGTTATGGAATGTGTAAAGATTGAACTTGAATGGATATGAACGCTTCCTTGAACGAATAAATGGCTCGTTTATATGATTTAAATGCGTTAATAGTGCACATGAACGTGTTCATTATATAACACCATCTTTTATACATTCAAATCATGATCATACATTGACGTGCGTCATATATGGTACATGTGGAGTCTTGAGTCTCACAAATTCATTGCATTGTCCTTTGCACAGTTTATCTCCAGGGAGGAGAAATCTTGATCAACTAGGCGCTCGCTAACTCGTATCCTTGTATCGCCTTGTTCCAGGTGAGGGTGTTTTCGTTCTAGTTACATATTAAACCCTACAACCTGATGTGATGGGTTTGGCCAAAAACCTAATATATATTTATATATATGGTTTTCAAATGAATTTATCGAGTAAACATTTTCACAAGGTTATGATAAATATTATGTTTCTCATGAATTGAAATGTTTTGGCGAGATTATGCATGTATGTTATGTTCACGAGCCTAGGAATTTAGTACATGTGGCTATCCGAGGAGGCAAGGACAGACGGTGATCCCATATGCTAATTCCATCTATGTTTTACGACGGAACGGACCTCGTTAGGAGTTTTGATGAGGAAATGCTAGTCGGGCTTTTGGGGCCTCATGAACCCCTCTAGCCATTATGTATGAGGTGGTCGGGTCTTGCAAACCCGTCCACCACCCGGAGGAAGAAGGTTGGAATTTATTTTATGATTATGATTATGTACGATTGTTATGCACCGTACGGGAAGGCCGGTATACGGATTGCCCAAACAAATATGTCTTATGTTATGTTATATGGCTTGTGTGTATTATAATATATTGCATGATCACGTATTCAATGAATTAATAATATTTGTCATACACGATCGGAGTTTGGTTGGAGATGATGCACGCTCACTCACCGAGCCTTAATGTTTATGTATGATTTATGAAATTAATGAATTTAATATGATTTAGTTGTAAAGTCCGGGCTTTGCTAGTTATCTTTTAGCCCTTCTTGGGAACTAACTTTAAATAAAACTTTGCTCGGGGTTTATGACTTGCATGTGCCTGTTTTATATATATGTATCACTCCTGCTCACTCAGTCTTCTAGAGACTGACCCTCTCCCTCCCCAACCTTTTAGTGCGCAGGTTTGGCTTTGGAGTTTCGAGCTAGGCGGAGTTGTGTTGAGTTTTGAGTCGGTCAAGTTAAGTTAGAAGAGTCTCTGCAATCGCATATGTATTTAAATTGTGTATGATTCGACTCTGTAAGATTATGAATTTGAATCTTTAAGTATTTGTTATTGAATTGCCTTGCTGGGATTTGTTATGAATTATAAAGAGGCCTGAGGAGCCCAAGTCTGCTTGTCGTTCGTGCGTTTAATTTCTGCAGGCTCGTGGCCAATGCATGTGTTTGGATTTTAGGTTTCCGATGCATTATGTTTTGTTGGTTGGTTATTTTTGCAGGGTCTAAGTTCCGCCTAGCTTAGAAGGGTTGTTCTGTTTGTCTCCCGTTCGCTATGGTTTGATACGGGTGCAGACTTCCCATTTCGTTACTCGTGTTAAGCCATAGTGCGGGGGATATGGTACCTCACGTGCGGGGTGCTACAATTTTACTAATCATGACTTATGTGATAGGGCTCGTTTCATGAACCATTTCACCCAAATGGTAGAGTCCTAAAGTCATCAGGATTAGGGAAGTTCTCATACATGCACAGCTAAAGTAAACGCATACCAAACAAGAGCATATAAAGAAGTGTTGTCTTAATTCGTTATTTTATTCAAAGGTTGTCGGTGATTACAATAAGGAAAAGTACAAAGCGGATATACAATCGGCTTTCTAGGGCACCATTCCTAACAGATTGTGACACCCCGACTGATCGACCGTACAGGTATGACGTACGTGCGCATTTAAAATTATTATTTATGCATTTTATATTTATTTTAATTATTTATTTTCATTATTTGAAATATTGAATTTTAAATCTCTGATTATTTGAAATTTGCTATTTGAATATTTGCCTACCTTGTGGCAATTTGCTTCATGTGTTCGATTTAAGATCGAAATTTCGTGCCGCTTTAATATGATGGAGATTTATGAGTTATGAATTTGTTTATATGCTCGTTTTGTGTTTTCGATGTCGTTTTTTGTGGTTTCGAAGTGCTTAAACCGTTTTGGACCTAAAGGAGGCTAAAAGGTATTTAGTGCACCTTGGGTACCGTAGGCAAATTTTGACGGGAATTTGGATTCAAATTCCGTGATCACCGTTGGACTCATTTCGACGATTCGAGTGCAATGGAACAAGCCTTGCATTTTTCTAAAGTCATTTGGTACACCGAAACCAACCCGTAAGTTAGCCTCGCGCCAATAAGACCTTCTTTCACTAATTTGGACAAAAGTCCCTCAATTCTTGACCAATTACCGTCAAACCTGGACCCACATGACCCCAACTCAATACCCTACCATCCCTATCTCTTTGGATTCGTTCCACACAAGGCAAGGAAGAGATTTTCAGCTCTTTTTGGAGAACAAGAACAAATCCCGTCACTATTCACCAAGTTGAGATTTTGAGCTCCAATCTCATTTTTCCTCCATCATCTTCAAGGGGTAAGTACATATTTGATATCTACATTATTTCTTCACTCTGATGGTGCATCTTGTTGTTCAATTGCCTCAAGAGGCCAAGATTGCTGGACCTGTACAATTTCGTTGGATGTATCCAATTGAGAGGTACTATTATTAATATTTTTTTGAAAAGTTATCCATATAGATATCTATAATCATTTCATTTTAATTATCTACTAGGTATTTAGGAAAACTCAAAGGTTTTGTCCGGAATAAAGCACGTCCCGGGGGATCAATTGCTGAGGCCTATATCGTAAACGAGAGCTTGACATTTCTGTCATTATATCTCCCTGATATGGAAACCAAATTTAATCGCCGAAAGCGTAATTATGATGGTAATCATAACTGGGAAGGCAGTGAACTTTCTATATTCTGAATGAAATATCGCCCATTTGGTCTTCTCATCCCTCAACCTTCGTTATCTGACAAAGAAATAAAGAAGGCGCATGGTATATATTAAATAGTTGTGAAGTAGTTCAGCCATACTTCGAGTAAGAACAATTGTAATTATAGAATTTAAAAGTCATTTTTATGTAACTTGTGTTATTCGAGAATGTACTAATATATGTAAATTTTTTCCCATATTTTGGCAGATTGCACAAAGCTAAATTGTTGGGAATTATGAAGTTGATAATTTCGGAATAAGTGACAAAATACAAGAGGAGCGGTTCCCGGAGTGGTTCAAATAATATGTAAGTTATAAGAACAAATAATTTTATCGATATAGTTAATATGAATTTTTTTTTTAATTAGTTCTTTCTTATATATAGATAAACTTGTTGCACCATAATGGGTCTCCGGAAGTTACAGACGGACTGTGGGCATTAGCAAATTATCCTCTAAGATTGAATACAAAGTGTTACAGTGGATGTTTTGTTAATGAGGTTCGATTCCGCACAAGGGACCGTGATGAACGATGCAAAACACAAAATAGCGGATTGGTTGTTGAAGAAAATCATAGGAATAAAGTAATTGAGCTTTTTGGTTTCTTGATTAGAGTTGTTGAACATTACATATATTAGCTATTACAAAGTTGTTTTGTTCGAATGTGAGTGTTTTGACATGGGAAGTAAGAAAACAGTGCAAAATGATAAGAGATTTATTAGCATCGATGTAAAATCAAGGTGGTACAAGGATGATCCTTTTATATTACCAATTCAAGCACAACAAGTGTTCTACATAGAGGACACAATATTTCGCCTGAAATGGCAGATAGTCCAAAGAGTGCAACATAGGCACTTGTGGGATCTTCCCGAGTTGGAAGTAGAAGACATAGTTCAGGAAGCAGAATTTCGCGAAGATGACTTTGTTATAGATGGGTTGCAACAGTATGAATCAAGTGGCGTAAATCTTATTGATGAAGATGATATACAAGATACTGTGATCTCCCTTACAAGAGATGATGTGGAACCCCAAATGGTGGATGAAGCAATTTTCACAAAGATTAGGCGTCCTGGACGCCAAGATGCTGAAGCAGAGCAAGATGATACTGAAGAAGAAAACAATGATGAAGATTTAGATTCTGATAATTTTGATAATAGTGAAGACGTAAATGATAGTGATAATTTTGTTGGAAGTGAGGATTTTGACGATAGCAACGATTCTGATTAAGTTAAATTAAATTTATTGATTTACATAAAACTATAATAAGGGATGTGGCTGCTTTTTTCTTGATTTATTTTTCCTTTTTTTTCTTGTAATGTTATAACAATGCTAGAATTTTTGATTATATTGTCGATGAATAATGGGATATATTTTCATGTTATTTCTTTCTAAAATAATTATTGTATTTGTTAAAGAATTTTACTAATTGATGAAATTTTAGGAATAGTTAATGATTTATTCTACTTTTATCTTCAATACTAAATAAGAAATAATTTAATTTTGGTGATATGAATTATTTTTCTCATATATCATAAACAATCCCTAGGAACAATTAGCCTTAGTGGTTAATTTATAATTGGAAAAAAACTTTCTATTAAAATTATTAATATAATATATAAAGAGAGAGATTGTTAATAATTAATGTATATTTATATTAACAAATTTTCTCACATTAACGATTCATGATTAACCTGGTAATTAAAAAATAGAATTATAAATAAATAAGACCTCACCATTCCCACTAAACCCAAACTTCGTAATTAAGAAATAAAATTATAAATAAATAAGACCTCTTAATTCCCACTAAACTCAAACTCGGTAATTAAAAAATAGAATTATAAATAAATAAAGACCTCTTAATTCCCACTAAACCCAAACGTGTATGTCTCTACTAAATAAACGGTTACTTCACTTCCTTCTTCAGTTCGACATAAGAAGAAGAGTAATTACATATAGCTCATTCAGCAATCTTCTCTTCTTCAGAAAGAAACCAACGGCATACAACACAACAGTATAAAATTTGTGGAGGCATTGGACAAAATCATTGCAGTGGCAGTGCCGATGCAATTCTATTGACAACATCGGTGAGTTATTATGTGGTTTGATTTCTCAGTCAATTATTTGTTCTGATAAATAAAATTAGCAACACTTTTCCGTTCTCATAATTTCATACATAGAAGATTAGAAGATTAGATTATTAGCACGCTGTAAATAATCTTCTCGCACTTCTTGATTCTTCCTTCTATACCCCCCAAACTGGAATACTCTGTTCTTTTCTGAAGATATTTTCAGAATCAACCAAGGCCTTAACTTTTGCCAAGTCTTCCAAAATTACCCTTGATGTTAATATTACTCATGAGTTAATATTATTGTAGAAGAAGTGTTCCAAGGCTAATTGGAAAGGTAAATTTATATATATGTGTGTGTGTGTATGTTTTTCACATGTTAGAATTTTTTTTTTCTTTTGCTTCATATGTTCATGTTTGCATTGTCTGACTATCGCATTCAAGCAAAACTAAGCGAGTAAGTTAATAAATAAAGGGGAAAATTATATTTTTTTAAGAGTAATGGAGTTCTTCAAAATGTATTATTTTTTTGAATGTTAGTTTCAAATGGTATTACGCAAGCAACAACGCAAGTTAACAACACTTGAGAAGTTGACAGAACTTCAAAGAACTACTTCTCTGAATATGCATAAAAAAACTACAACCCATAGATGGATGCATTTCGTGTAAGTTATATTTATTTTATTTCTTTAAATAGGACTACTTTTATTAATTTTTAATTCTTCTAATAATAATTCTTATTCTTAGGATCCGACTATCAGTTATTCTGTACCTCCACCTATATCGACTACAAATATTCAAAATGAATCGAGACGTGTAGTAAAAGATGAGGAATTAGGGAGAAGACCTTTTGCAAATAGTGTAGCACTTGATGATATATTAGTTAATAATAGTAGTGTAAGTGCTATCTACTTTAGATTATTTATTTTTTCTCTAATTTCATGGAGTTCAATTATAATTTACAATTATTTATACTTATCTCATATCCATTTTTTCATTAATCAAGTTCTAATTAATCTCTAATATGCGGGTACACTGAAAAACAGTCGCGGCCGCGAAGGTAAGTCAGTGGCTCCTGATGTTGTTGGTCGCGGTCGTGACACTTCTAAAGGTAAAAACGGATACCGCCACGACCCCGTACCTGGCGAGAAAGTCTGAGTTTCCATAGCTGAACGCAGGGGCTCGTCTCGGGCTCCCGTATGATCCGGCAACGCAACAAAACACTCAAAACAACCAAATACAACATATATGTGCACATATCATCACCAATCCATCAATTAATCAACAAATTTAACAACCCACATTATATATACACATCTATACACATATCATCCACGACCAAAATCTTGCAATAAATTCATAGATCCTAACATACATTAGCACAATATCATCAAGGAACAAGGATCTAAACTTATACTATAAAAGCCCTAACAAAAACACACATTCACACACTTATATCTAAACATATATATATATATACAAACCTTGGAATGAAATGAAGAAATGGACGAATGAAATGATGGAGATGATGAAGAAGATGAAGATGTCTTGATTCCTCCTTCTCCTTCCTCTTGCTTGGATCAAAATGGAGATGTGTGTGTGTGAAGGGTTTGAGAGAAAGAGAGAGGTGTGTGTGTGTTAGAGATTTTGTGTGTGTGTGTAGTGTTTATGTGATAGTGTGTATATGATATATTGTATGTAATGTAATGTATATATATATATATAAGTTATATGAGTCAAAATGTATATATGTATGTATACATTGTATATAATTAAAGTTGGATGAAAAGTCTTGATATTAAAAGTTAATTGCACTTAAGCCCTTGCCTCTTATAAATTTACATGTTAGAGATGAATCAAGTGGCATGCATGGCATAGATGAATATATATATATTGTGTTCTAGAAGAATATGATGAAATGAAGTTGAATATATACATGCATGTTAGGCTAAATAAATTAAGTCACATTAATGCAAATAATCCAATTTAGCTTAGTTAAGTATTTAATCTTACAAGTTTACATAATAAGGGAGTGATCAAAATAAGTAAATCATCCTAACCCTCGAAAAACCACACGCATGGCGCGAGTACCAGAAAGTCGAGAACACGGGGCGTCACAAGAGCTGTGGTGACAAAAAAAAAATTGATTTGTTGTGACAATTTTATTTGTCACAAGAAAGCTTTTTTTTTTTTTTTAGTGAATTGGACATCATATTTTTATTGAATTCCTCATTTTGGCAAAATGTCTTATAATTTTCACATACTGTAGTGCTAAAACGTTCTAATACGGTATTTATATCCTATTATGTTGTATAATTTTATGGGGAGTAAATTAAAAATATTTCAAACTGATGTGGAGTTATTTCAAACTGGTCTTAAATTATAACAAAAAATTAGTTCACCTCATAAATATTGTAACGCTCGACACGTGTGAGTTCGAGTTAGGATTTTATTTTATTAATTTTGTTTATTCAATTTATACGTGTTATATTAATTTTTATAAATTGCGTTTCAACATGATTACGTGAAAATATGTGAAAACGTGTCAATTTGTGAATTATTATACAATTCGAATTTAATTGCTACGTGAAATAATTATCGAACATGAATTAATTGCTTAATTGTCCTTAAAGGCTCATTTACTCTAATTCAAGGACTAAATTATATACAATATTCTTGGACTAAATTGCTTATTCTTCATGACTATGAACTTGATTGTATGAACTAGACAACTTGGGGACTTAATAGCAAATTATGGTGAGTCATCCCATCTCTTGGAAGCATCACGTAATATATGCATCCCTTTCATTTCTTCATTTCACACCAACACAAGCATACCATATTTCCTTTCCTTTTCTCTCGATCAAACACCAAACAAGAAGGAAGGATTGATTTATCATCTTCAAGTTATTTCTCCATCAAGACTTGTGAACTTTGGAGCTTAATAATCATCTCATCTTCATCTTCATCGTCTTGCTTTCATTTAAGGTAAATATGATATATATATATGAATTCTTTGAAGTTGTGGGTGAAGCTAGGGTTATGATTATGGGTGATAACTTGATGATTTGTTGTTGGAAATACAAATACATGCTTTCAACATGAATTGGAGCTTGAATCCTTGAAGAAATTGGGGTTATGTGATGAGTCGGTATATGAACTTGAAAGTGATGATTCTTGAGAATTAAAGTATGAAACAAGTGTCTATGTTGGATTTTACTACACTTTAAGTATGCTAGCATGTTTCCTTCACTATTTATTGCAATTGGGATTGAATTATGTGAGTTTTGGTGAGATTTGGGAGTGGTTCTGTAACGCCCGTGCGCGAGACGTCACATCCCCCGCACCATGACCCGACCCGTATATGAAATTGATTTCCATACACGTGCCAAATCCTAGCGAATGGGGACATACACACTCGCTAAGCCAGGCGGGACTAGCCTAAAACTCAAACCCCAACAATAACCAAAGCAACAGAACAGCGGAAGCAATAATTCATACTCAATATATTGAGTTATATGCTCTAGGTACCAACAGTTAAGGTTCAAGTACGATACATATAGGTACCATAAATGTAACACCCGACCGCAAGGTGTCACATCCCCCGCACCGAGACCCGACCCGCATGTGAAATGGATAATCCACACACGAGCTAAGTCACGACGAACGGGGACACACACACACACTCTCTAGGCTAGGCGGGGCTAACCCTTAAACCAAAATCAGAGTAAAACAATAACGCGGAAGTAATAACCGATCATATATATATATATATATACCATGATCATTCAAGTTCCAAAATAGAATTCATATACAATATTCATACAAAATCATAACCAAAAGTATGCAAGTGTACGACAAAATACAAAAGCTAGAAGCGAATGCAAGACCTAACGACCTGAATTCCCGCCTAGCTTCCTGACATCTGCACAAACAACTGAAAACCAAACGGGTTCAGTCCAAAAGGGGCTGGTGGGTATAAAACGGGCATAGTATATAAATATCGCAGAAATTAAACATATACATGCAGGCTATAAACCCGTAAGAAGTTTTAAGAGTTTTCCCAAGTGTGTGAGACAAAGAAAGACATCTACGGATTTACAACGGTCATATTCATTCATAATTAGTCATAGGGTTATAAGCTCGGCGAGTGAGCGTGCATAATCTCCAACATTCTCCTCGTGTAAGCATATCATAATTATTAGTTGTCATATATATCTTTCGTGCACATACATAAATGATCATAATCATACATATACACCTTCTTCCTCCTGGTGGTGGTAGGGTTAGCAAGACCCGACCACCTCATACATAATGGCTAGTGAGGTACATGAATCCTCAAAAGCCCGACTAGCATTTCCTCGTCAAAACTCCTAATGAGGTCCGTTTCGTCGTAAATTTGGTTGGAACTAGTGTATGGGATCACCGTCGGCCCTTGCCTCCCCGGATTTCCACATACACTAAGTCCCTGGGCCCGTGAACATAACATAATCTCGTCAAAATCATAAGGTAGGGTTCAAACCTAAAATAAGGCTTACATTTGAAATCATTTACTCATAAAACGACTCGATATACATATAATATAAATTTGGCTTAAAATTTGGCACCTTGAGGGTATATAAGGTTGTTTTAGCTAATAGAAGAAAAACCCACCTTAACGGCAAAAAGGAGAACACAAGAGCCTCACTGACCGGCCTCGTCTCCAACTGGATCAAAATCTATGCAAGGAAGGTGAAGTGAGACTCAATTTGACCATATAAGACGCTCGGCAATGTAATGATCATGATATGAATGTATAAAAGATAATATTATGTAATGAACACGTTCATGTGCACTATTAATGCATTTAAATCATATAAACGAGCCATTCATTCATTCAAGGAAGCGTTCATAATCATTTAAGTCATGATTTCACATTTCATATCAATTCAACCCAAGGATTTCATATAATAATTATAACACGTACTATTTCACATTTACAATAAGAAATTAAACAAATGAAAACATTAAAGCCATGATCGAAAATTAAACAACGTGAAATAGGTAGCAATTAAATTCTAAAATTCAAATAAATTACTTAATATATATATAAAATATATTTATATATACATAGCTACACGTCTACACACACACCCCATGCATGCACAAACCCACTACCTTATATATATATATATATATACACTCAGTACAGCAATTAATAAGCAGCAAGGAAGATGACAGTAGCTCCAGGCTGAAAAACAAAGCAAAAGCATGCAAGAACAGAGCAGCAACCTCGTGCACATCAAGACCAACCAACAAGCATCAAACTATGCAAAAAGAAGCAGTCACTGACAACAAATAAGGTCCCAAACGCAACAGCAGCAGTTCAGTTCATAAAGGAGAGAAAAGATTATCATTTCTTCCATTTTCTCAAAGTGTCATTAATGAAATCTCATTAAATATTCAACTACCACATAATCAATGATCATAAATGAGAAGAGGGAGTCAATACAATCATATTCATGCTTGGAATCAATCAAATTCATCAAGAAATGGAAGAGATCAACCTCTATGCTCGTAACCTAACTTTTCTTCATTTCAGCCTTAAACTCATGAAACCATGATCAAAATTAGGGATGAATGGATCAAAATAACTCATATTGAATTCATAATACAACCCCAAGCTTACCTTGTGGATTAATGGAGGTTTGGAAGAGATTTGAGCTTGAATCTCCAAGGGTTGGCTTGAGCTACGGGAAAACTGGAATGCAGGAGATGTTTGCTGAAATTTCTCTAAGTGATGATGGTTATCTCGGTTTGGGGTGATTAATTCCTGTTAAAGGGTTGATATAGGGTTCCAAAGCATCAAACCATGGTTAATTTGGTTAAAGTTTGAGTGAGTTATGGTCACTTCATTAAACTATGGCATATTTGGTTTCCGTTTCGTGTTTCGGTTGAATTTCGGAGGTTCAAATGACTTTGGAAAAATATAAGGTTAAGTTCATTAAACTTGAATTTTCGTTGCGAGTTCATCGAAGTTGAAGAAACTCGAATCCGAGTTTCCTAGCTCAAGATATCAAATACGGAACCAAGGGTGCGCTAATTGCTCGTTAGCCCCCGACTTGGATTCCAAAACCAAAATAAATTCGAAACTCATACAAACGAACCCGAAAACATGAAACGAACATATATTCATATTCATAACACATATGAATCCAACATATTAAATTTGCACGAAATTCCGAATTCAATTCGAATAAGAACGGCACTCAAACATTTCATACATGCGCATATAGTTTAATATTCAATTAAATTCAAATAATTCAAATATTTATAAAATAAATTAAATAAAAATAAAATAAAATAAATCAACTCACGAAATACAATAAAATAATTCATTCCATTTCAATTAATTTACAAGGTCAACGATTAAATGAAATTTAATTATTAATAAATTAAGAGATATAATTATTTAATATTTTAACATTTAATTATAAAATTAAATATACAAAACACATATAAATAATTAATTCGCGCAACTTGGTAAACACACACGTCATACTTGTACGACCGAAATATCGGGGCGTCACAACCTCTCCCCCTTAAAAGAATCCGTCCTCGGATTCATTGATCGCTCGAAAACAACTCGGGATGAAATCTTTTCATCTTATCCTTCGTCTCCCACGTAGCCTCTTCCGTTTTATCACTTCTCCATAAGACTTTAACTAGTGGGATTCGCCGGTTTCTTAATTCTTGGAATTTTCGATCCAAAATTTTAACCGGTTTCTGAACGAAGGTGAGATTAGGCTCAATTTCCACCTCTTCCTCGGGTAGGATCTCGGATTCATCAGGATAATATTTACGAAGTTGGGACACATGAAATACGTTGTGGATTCCCGTCAGACTCGAAGGTAGATTCAAACGATAAGTCGTATCTCCAATTTTCTCAAGAATCTCATATGGACCCAAATAACGAGGATTCAATTTACCTCTTTTTCCAAACCTTAAGAACCCCTTTCGTGGCGAAGCTTTCAGAAATACTCTATCACCAATTTCAAACTCAAGATCCTTTCTCCGCCGATCCGCGTAACTCTTCTGTCTATCTTGAGCTGCTTTCATTCTTTGCTGAATTATTTGAACCTTATCAATCGCCACTTGCACGGCCTTAGAAGGCTTCTCTTTCTTTTCCCCTCGTTTCACTCCCTCTTGTTTTGTCCAATTCCATTCTTCAAGATCGAAAAATAAGGGAGATCTGCACTTACGTCCGTAGAGAGCTTCATAAGGTGCCATACCTATCGACGTTTGGAAACTGTTATTATAAACGAATTCGATTAAAGGTAACTGCTCATTCCACGAACTCGAGAAATCCAATGCACATGCTCTCAACATATCCTCCAGATACTTGATTAACCTCTCTGACTGACCATCTGTCTGAGGATGGAAAGATGTGCTGAATTGAAGCCTTGTCCCCAGATTCCTTTGCAATTCTTGCCAAAATCTAGAAGTGAACCTTGGATCTCGATCTGATACAATACTGACCAGCACTCCATGAAGTCGGACAATTTCATCAACATACTTCTTTGCTAACTTATTCACCTTATCCGACATCCGAATAGCCATAAAATGTGCTGATTTCGTCAATCGATCCATGATCACCCAGATTCCATCAAGACCACCCTTCACTCTAGGAAGACCCGAAACGAAATCCATCGCCACTTGTTGCCATTTTCATTCCGGAATAGGTAGTGGTTGAAGTAGCCCCGATGGCTTCTGATGCTCGGCTTTCACGGTTTGGCAAGTTAAACAATGTCTCACAAAATTGATTACATCCCTTTTAAGACCATTCCACCAATAGAATTGCTTCAAATCCTTGTACATTTTATTACCTCCGGGATGTATCGAATACCCTGATCTGTTAGCTTCTTCTAAAATAATTCGCTTCAACTCATCCAGCACAACCACCCTATTCTTAAACCTTAAAAGTCCCGTATCATCAAATCCAAATGGGCATTCAGGATCCACTCTAGCTTTCTCAGCTAATTTCTGAACCTCGGAATCCTTTCTCTGAGCCTCAAATAACCTCTGTTGAAGATTTGGTTGTACCGTGATATTCTGAACACTTGCTCTTAACTTGAAAGATTCAGATTCATCTCCAACTTCCACTTTCACACTAGACACACTAGCCTTCCTGCTAAGTGCATCCGCGACCACATTAGCTTTTCCGGGATGGTATCGGATTGTACACTCGTAATCCGTTAAAGTCTCCATCCATCGCCTTTGTCTCTTATTTAGTTCCTTCTGAGAGAACAAATATTGAAGACTCTTGTGGTCAGAAAAGATCTCGAAAGGAATTCCATATAAGTAGTGTCTCCACTTTCCCAAAGCAAAAATCACTGCCGCAAGCTCGAGATCGTGAGTAGGATAATTATGTTCATGATCTTTTAATTTCCTCGAGGCGTAGGCTATCACCCTACCATTCTGCATCAAGACACATCCCAATCCTTCTTTCGAGGCGTCCGTATAAACCATGTATCCTTCGGTACCCTCAAGGAGTGCTAATATCGGTGCAGTGGTCAATTTCTCCTTTAAGAGTTGGAGACTCGCCTCACATGCCTCGTCCCAATCAAACTTGACTTTCTTCTTCGTCAAACGAGTCAAAGGAGCTGCAATCTTTAAGAAGTCCTAAACAAATCTCCGATAATACCCAGCTAAACCCAAGAAACTTCTGACCTCGGAAGCATTCTTTGGACTCTGCCACTGAATAACCTTCTCGATCTTAGAAGGATCTACTTCCAAGCCCTTACTCGAGACAATATGTCCTAGAAAAGCAACCCGGTCGATCCAGAATTCACATTTACTAAACTTCGCATACAACCGGTGCTCTCTCAATGTTTCCAATACCAATCTGAGATGCCTGACATGATCTTCCGGAGTCCTCGAATAGACCAGAATATCATCAATGAAGATTACCACGAATTTATCCAAATAAGGCCGAAAAGTCCGATGCATCATATCCATGAATGCTGCAGGGGCATTAGTCAGACCGAAAGGCATCACTACGAACTCGTAATGCCCATACCGGGTATTAAATCCTGTCTTAGGTATATCCTCTTCCCGGATTTTCAATTGGTAGTAACCTTGCCTTAAATCCAATTTCGAATAAAGCCCCGAACCCTGCAACATATCAAACAAATCCTCGATGTGGGGCAACGGATATTTATTCTTAATAGTCCTCCGATTAAGCTCTCGGTAATCTATACACATCCTCAACGTTCCATCTTTCTTTTTAACGAAGAGAACCGGAGCACCCCACGGAGATGAACTCAGCCGAATGTATCCAGTCTTAAGTAGTTCTTCAAGCTGAATTTTCAATTCTTCCAACTCTGCCGGAGCCATTCTATAGGGAGTCTTGGAATACGGTTCTGATCCCGGATATAAATCAATAACGAATTCAATCTCACGATCCGGTGGCAAAGAACCCAAATTCTCCGGAAACACATCGGGAAAATCCTTAACTACTGCAGTCTCCTCAAACTTAATTTGGCCCTTCGGTTTATTGAGAAGATATGCCACGAATCCCATAGCTCCTTCCCTTAATAACTTACTAGCTTCCATAAAAGATAAGAGAGGTACATTCTTTGATCCCACTTCTCCAATCAACTCTTTCCCCAACTTGATTTTCTTCTTAAAACAATCCACTTCGGCCCGGTGCCGGTATAACCAATCCATACCGAAGATTACCCCATATCTCTTCATAGACATCACGATGAAGTCGGCCGGATAATCTTTCCCTTCTATCAAAATCGAACAACCCCGAACCACTTGATCCATCTGCAAATTTCCTCCAAGAGGAGAACTCACAAAATAACACGAATTTGCACAGATAATAGGTAGACACAGAGACACACATAGATCACGAGATATGAAAGAATGAGTAGCACCCGGATCAAATAATGCATGAATGTTCATGGTGTGAATGCATATGGTACCTTCCACCACGGCTGTTGGATCCACCTCAGCATCCTACTCCTCGCTCTCAAGGGCATAAACACGAGCCTGAATCATGGGCCTCAGAACTCCCTTTTGAAATCCCGGATTCTTGTCGGGACACGTATCCGCCATATGATCAGCTTTTCCACATATTAGGCATAAACCCAACCTTATCCAGCATTTGTGATAGTTGTGATTTGGCCCTCCACAATATGTGCATGGTGGCTTGGATAATCGTACTTTACTTGGAATTTTTCGATCCGAAGATGTCACGGGTAAAGCCTTTGGAGCCTGTGAAGGTTGTCCTCCAATTCGTGGTTTCTTGAAAGGACCTTTGGGTGGAGGAGTAGCTTGAACCATAGGTCGTTTTCCCAAACTTGTTCTAGAACCTCGCCCCATCGGTGGCCTAAAAACCGGATCTTTCTTCTTATACTCCTCTTCTTGAACTAGAGCCCTTTGTACAGTATCGGCAAAAGACTAGAAATTATGGCCGGCATGTCCAAACCTCAAATCCTGTCTCAATCCCGCTATAAATTTCTTGGCCTTCCTCTTCTCATCCCGGGTAATGTGAGGAGCATACTTCCCAAGTCAGTTAAAGATAGCAATATATTGGGCCACTGTCCGATTCCCTTGCTTAAGATCCATGAATTCCTGCTCTTTTCGCTCTCTAACAACCTCGGGTACAAAGCACTCTCGAAATTCCCGTTTAAAAACTTCCTATGTAATCTCCTCTTCATCAACTTCTAGTTTTTCCCTTGTTCTTTCCCACCAATCATAAGCCCCGCCATCCAGTTGAAATATAGCAAATTGGGCCTTCTCCTGAGTAGTGAATTGTTGAACTCCAAATATCCTTTCAATTCTTGTTAACCAACCCTCCGATACCTCATCATCAATGGAACCAAAAAACGTAGGAGGATTGTAGCTCAGAAATACTCCATGGGATCCCTATTGTTGTTTGGTGGAGCCGGTTGCTCAACGGGTTGTGGTGGGGGAGCTTGAGCTCTCCTATGCTCGACATAATTGAATACCGCTTCCATGAAGTTTCCCATATCCATCGGAGGCGGTTGTGGTTGTTTTTCTTGTTGTTATGGTGTAGGAGATCGATCACGGGGTCAGCGTCGCCCCGGTGATCTCTCACGATGTCTACGCGGAGGCATTCTGTCAAAGAAACACTGAAATGTATGTTATCTTTAGTCTATGCATGAGAGTGCAATCAATTCAATCAAATTTCGGAAATTAAATCAGTTAAGCATAAAAGAGATGCATTTGCAACACATTATCAAGTAGTCCCTAAGCCGAATGACGTAGACTGACTCACACGACACGAGAGCCCGAGTTTTGCAACCCTAGGCTCTTATACCACTTAAGGATGTAACACCCGAGCGCAAGGTGTCACATCCCCCGCACCGAGACCCGACCCGCATGTGAAATGGATAATCCACACACGAGCTAAGTCACGACGAACGGGGACACACACACACTCTCTAGGCTAGACGGGGCTAACCCTTAAACCAAAATCAGAGTAAAACAATAACGCGGAAGCAATAACCGATCATATATAAATATATATACCATGAGCATTCAAGTTCCAAAATAGAATTCATATACAATATTCATACAAAATCATAACCAAAAGTATGCAAGTGTACGACAAAATACAAAAGCTAGAAGCGAATGCAAGACCTAACGACCTGAATTCCCGCCTAGCTTCCTGACACCTGCACAAATAACTGAAAACCAAACGGGTTCAGTCCAAAAGGGACTGGTGGGTATAAAACAGGCATATTATATAAATATCGCAGAAATTAAACATATACACGCAAGCTATAAACCCGTAAGAAGTTTTAAGAGTTTTCCCAAGTGTGTGAGACAAAGAAAGACATCTACGGATTTACAACGGTCTTATTCATTCATAATTAGTCATAGGGTTATAAGCTCGGCGAGTGAGCGTGCATAATCTCCAACCTTCTCCTCGTGTAAGCATATCATAATTATTAGTTGTCATACATATCTTTCGTGCACATACATAAATGATCATAATCATACATATACACCTTCTTCCTCCGGGTGGTGGTAGGGTTAGCAAGACCCGACCACCTCATACATAATGGCTAGTGAGGTACATGAATCCTCAAAAGCCCGACTAGCATTTTCTCGTCAAAACTCCTAACGAGGTCCGTTTCGTCGTAAATTTGGTTGGAACTAGTGTATGGGATCACCGTCGGCCCTTGCCTCCCCGGATTTACACATATACTAAGTCCCTGGGCCCGTGAACATAACATAATCTCGTCAAAATCATAAGGTAGGGTTCAAACCTGAAATAAGGCTTACATTTGAAATCATTTACTCATAAAACGACTCGATATACATATAATATAAATTTGGCTTAAAACTTGGCACCTTGAGGGTATATAGGGTTGTTTTAGCTAATAGAAGAAAAACCCACCTTAACGGCAAAAAGGAGAACACAAGAGCCTCACTGACCGGCCTCGTCTCCAACTGGATCAAAATCTATGCAAGGAAGGTGAAGTGAGACTCAATTTGACCATATAAGACGCTCGGCAATGTAATGATCATGATATGAATGTATAAAAGATAATATTATGTAATGAACACGTTCATGTGCACTATTAATGCATTTAAATCATATAAACGAGCCATTCATTCATTCAAGGAAGCGTTCATAATTATTTAAGTCATGATTTCACATTTCATATCAATTCAATCCAAGGATTTCATATAATAATTATAACACGTACTATTTCACATTTACAATAAGAAATTAAACAAATGAAAACATTAAAGCCATGATCGAAAATTAAACAACGTGAAATAGGTAGCAATTAAATTCTAAAATTCAAATAAATTACTTAATATATATATAAAATATATTTATATATACATAGCTACACGTCTACACACACACACCATGCATGCACAAACCCACTACCTTATATATATATATATATATATATACACTCAGTACAGCAATTAATAAGCAGCAAGGAAGATGACAGTAGCTCCAGGCTAAAAAACAAAGCAAAAGCATGCAAGAACAGAGCAGCAACCTCGTGCACATCAAGACCAACCAACAAGCATCAAACTATGCAAAAAGAAGCAGTCACTGACAACAAATAAGGTCCCAAACGCAACAGCAGCAGTTCAGTTCATAAAGGAGAGAAAAGATTATCATTTCTTCCATTTTCTCAAAGTGTCATTAATGAAATCTCATTAAATATTCAACTACCACATAATCAATGATCATAAATGAGAAGAGGGAGTCAATACAATCATATTCATGCTTGGAATCAATCAAATTCATCAAGAAATGGAAGAGATCAACCTCTATGCTCGTAACCTAACTTTTCTTCATTTCAGCCTTAAACTCATGAAACCATGATCAAAATTAGGGATGAATGGATCAAAATAACTCATATTGAATTCATAATACAACCCCAAGCTTACCTTGTGGATTAATGGAGGTTTGGAAGAGATTTGAGCTTGAATCTCCAAGGGTTGGCTTGAGCTACGGGAAAACTGGAATGCAGGAGATGTTTGCTGAAATTTCTCTAAGTGATGATGGTTATCTCGGTTTGGGGTGATTAATTCCTGTTAAAGGGTTGATATAGGGTTCCAAAGCATCAAACCATGGTTAATTTGGTTAAAGTTTGAGTGAGTTATGGTCACTTCATTAAACTATGGCATATTTGGTTTCCGTTTCGTGTTTCGGATGAATTTCGGAGGTTCAAATAACTTTGGAAAAATATAAGGCTAAGTTCATTAAACTCGAATTTTCATTGCGAGTTCAGCGAAGTTGACGAAACTCGAATCCGAGTTTCCTGGCTCAACATATCAAATACGGAACCAAGGGTGCGCTAATTGCTCGTTAGCCCCTGACTTGGATTCCAAAACCAAAATAAATTCGAAACTCATACAAACGAACCCGAAAACATGAAACGAACATATATTCATATTCATAACACATATAAATCCAACATATTAAATTTGCTCGAAATTCCGAATTCAATTCGAATAAGAACGGCACTCAAACATTTCATACATGCGCATATAGTTTAAAATTCAATTAAATTCAAATAATTCAAATATTTATAAAATAAATTAAATAAAAATAAAATAAAATAAATCAACTCACGAAATACAATAAAATAATTCATTCCATTTCAATTAATTTACAAGGTCAACGATTAAATGAAATTTAATTATTAATAAATTAAAGAGATATAATTATTTAATATTTTAACATTTAATTATAAAATTAAATATACAAAACACTTATAAATAATTAATTCGCGCAACTTGGTAAACACACACGTCATACCTGTACGACCGAAATATAGGGGCGTCACAATATACATGTACGCTCTCAATTCATATACAATATTCCAAAAGACCATAAAATCAAGCATATGCGTGTAACAAAAGAAAGGCTAGACATTATGCAAGACTCTCCCAGACTTGTATCCCGCCTAGCATCCCTTCCTGCAAAAGAAACTGAAACAACTCCGGGTTCAGTCTTAGACAGACTGGTGGGTATAAAACAGGCTTAATATCATAATAAGGCAGTATTTAAACACATACATGCAAGTTATAATCCTTATTCGAGGTTTTAGAATAAATTCCCAAGCGAGAATGGAAATATAACGAACAGGATTATAACAATTCATTTCATTTGGTCCTTTGTGGCCCGGCGAGGGGGCGTGCATTATCTCCAACCACCACCTCGTGTAATTCATTAGTCATTCATTTATTCATTCGTTCATACATTACATTCTTTCGTGCACAATCATTCGATCATTCATATACTCCTTCTTCCTCCGTTTGGGGGACGGGTTTGTAAGGCCCGAACCCTCATTCATTGGTGCTAGAGGGGTACATGAATCCCCAAAAGCTCGATTTCCTTTCTTCCACTAATCTCCTAGTGAAGTCCAGGTTACCGTAATTGGTGGAACTAGTATATATGGATTCCCGTCAGTCCATGCTTCCCCGGTTCACCAAATACACTAAGTCCCGGGCCCCCATTCATTGTGAACATTCAATTCTCGCCAAAACTTTTGGTAGGATTCATAAAATAAAGGCTTAACTTTGAAAACATTGATTCGTTGTAAAACTCGATATAGGTATATATATCTTTGGCCAAAATCTTGCACATTAGGGTATTGGGTCATATCTCTTATCTAATAGAAGAAAAACCCACCTGGTAGACAAAAGAACTCGACAAAGACCTCACTGCCCGGCCTCTTCTCTCGCTGGCACACATCTGTGTGACAAAGGTAGTGTGAGACTCAATATGACCACACTCGATGCTCGGCTATGCCATAACATGCTATGGAATGCTTGAAATGTAATAACATGCCCAAATATGATCATGAATGTCATGGAACCCAATTAAACACATATTTTACCAAGTTCCGTTCAATATACGGCAAAACCGTATTCATTCACTTCCGAGAATCTCTTAAATTTTCATTCATGCATTCATATAATTCTCCAAGTCATATATCAATCATAAAACATAGCTTAACCCAATTCACTTGCATATAAATGTCACAAATAGGAATAATAATCATAGCATAAGCATTAAAGAGTTTCCCCTAAGCTGCCAATTCAAATGACACGGCCGTGTTGCATTTTCAATGGGAACGGACACGGCCGTGTCCGAATTTTGGAAAATAATTTTCGTAAGTCGAGAGCTTGACACGGCCGTGTTGAGTTTTCAAAGCATTTGGACACGACCGTGTCCGATTTTCTGAAATATTTCTCGCAAGTCGAACGTCCAACACGGCCGTGTCCGTTTTCAGTTCAAACCTGACACGTAACTCTGTTTTTGCGAGAGAAAAGCTTTGAAGAACAGGGCCGCAACAAGGAAGCTCCTAGGTAGCATTTAGACATGATTTCAATCCATATAATTCATACAAATCATGCAACTCATTCATATTTACAAGAATCCAAGCTCAAAGTTGGCAAAAGATCAACCCAAATCCAAGCTTTCAAACATGGAAGCTTAAAGCTCCATTAATGGCAACTTGTGCTACAATCATCAAACTTTAAATTTAAACATGTCAGAATGATAGAAAGCTTACAAGAATCATCCATCGAGCATCAAATTTCACTTTAAATCATGAAAACCATTGATCAAGAATCAAACCCCAAACAAGCTATCCAAGCCCTTATTTAAACACATGAATTCCCAACTTCTATCATGCTTAACTTAGATGAAAAGATAGAGGAGAAGATGGAGATTACAAATCCTAGCTCACCTTGGAAAAAGATCGGATGAAAGCTAGACTTGAGCTCAAAGTTTGGTTGATCAAAATTGGAAGTTCTTGGAGCTTCTCTTGCTTCTTGGAGGGCTGCCGCTGATCGATGAAAAGGGAAGCATAAGGAAGGGATGAGAAGCTATCTCTAATATCTAGAATCCTTCGGGTAGGAGCCGGGTCGATCCAAGTCCGATTCGTTTAGGAAAATGGTTCAAAACAAGTTATAAATGTCGAGGCTATGGAAAGGTTTGTCGTTGAAGGTTCAAATGATATCGAAAAGGTATAAGGTCAAGTTTAAAGGATAGGTATCGTCGAAAAAAGTTCAACGCCGAAGACGGATCTCGATTTCGAGGTCCGGAGCTCAAGATATCGCGAAAACCGTTCAGGGTCGCCTATTATTCAAATAGGTCCCTAAACTTTCAAAAAGTGGCAATTAAGCCCAAACTCAATTTCCAATTGAGTCCAAAACTTAAATAAGTTACAATCAAGTCCTCGGCACACACGAAACACGTAATTTCATTCAATTGCCACTAAAATCACGAAATTCACATTCTCGCAATTTCATTCATATATTCATATCTCACATTGGAATTCATATGAAATTTGAAACAAATAATTCAAATTACAAACGAATTCAATCAATTAATCAAAATAGAAATCATATAATTAAATTTAAATGCGCACGTAACATTTACCTGCACGTGTGAAAACACGGGGCGTTACAACCTCTCCCCCTTAAAGAGAATCCGTCCTCGGATTCATTGCTCATTCGAAAATAAATCGGGATAGAACTTCTTCATCTTATCTTCCGTTTCCCACTTGGCTTCCTTGGTCTTATCACTTCGCCACAATACCTTCACCAAGGGAAATCGTCTGTTTCAAAGTTCTTAAAATTTTCGATCCAGAATCTTAACTGGTTTCTGAATAAAAGTAAGATTCGGTTCAAGCTCAACTTCTTCAACCGGTATCACCACTGAATCATCGAGATAGTACTTCCGAAGTTGTGATACATGGAAAACATTATGAATACCCGTTAAACTTGGAGGTAAGTCCAATCTGTAGGCTGTATCTCTGATTCTCTCCAGAATCTCATAGGGTCCCAAATACCGTGGATTCAGTTTTCCTCCCTTTCCAATTCTGGTGAATCCTTTATAAGGTGAAGCTTTCAGAAATACTATATCCCCAACTTCAAATTCAAGATCTTTCCTTCGTTTATCTGCATAACTCTTCTGTCGATCTTGAGTTGCCTTCATCCATTGTCGAATAATTTGAACCTTCTCAATATCATGCTGAATAACTTTAGAAGGTTTCTCTTTCTTCTCACCTCTTTTCACACCTTCCTCTTGGTTCCACTTCCATTCTTCCAAATCGAAAAACAACGGGGATAGGCATTTTCTTCCATAAAGAAACTCATACGGTGCCATTTCTGTAGAAGCTTGATAACTGTTATTATAAGCAAACTCAATTAGTGGCAACTGCTCGTTCCATGAACTTGAGAAATCCAATGCACACGCCCTTAACATATCTTCAAGATATCTGATTAGCCTCTCAGACTGCCCGTCAGTCTGTGGATGAAAAGTTGTACTGAACTGAAGCTTGGTTCCCAAACATTTCTGTAATTCTTGCCAAAATTTAGAAGTGAACCTCGGAACAATACTAACTGGCACTCCATGTAATCGGACGATCTCATCACAATACTTCTTAGCCAACTTGTTTATCTTATCCGACATCTGAATAGCAAGAAAATGTGCTGATTTGGTCAATCTGTCCACAATTACCCAAATTCCATCGAATCTACCCTTCACTCTTGGTAAACCCGATACAAAATCCATTGCTATCTGCTACCATTTCCATTCTGGAATAGGTAGTGGTTGTAACAATCCTGACGGCTTCTGATGTTCAGCTTTCACTAACTGACAGGTCAAACACTGCTTCACATAATTCACCACATCTCTCTTCAGCCCGTTCCACCAATAATACTATTTCAAATCCCGGTACATCTTGTTTCCACCAGTATGCACTGAATAAGCAGTTTTGTGAGCTTCATCCAAAATTACTCTTCTCAACTCCGTAGGAACTACCACCATATTCTTGAACCGGAAGATTCCCGTGTCATCAAATCCAAATGGGCACTCAGGATCTGATCGAGCCTTTTCTATCAATTTCTGAATCTCAGCATCTGTCCTTTGTGCCTCAAATATCTGTTACCTTAACTCTAGCCGTACTGAGATGTTACCAATACGAGCTCTTATCTTAACCAATTCCACTGGTTGTCCGATATTTACCTTTAAGTTAGACACACTAGCTTTCCTGCTCAATGCATCCGCGACCACATTTACCTTACCAGGGTGATACTTATTCACGCAATCATAATCCTCGAGAGTTTCCATCCATCGACGCTGCCTTCTATTCAAATCTTTCTGAGAAAACAAATATTGAAGGCTCTTATGATCGGTGAAAATCTCAAAAGAAGTTCCATACAGGTAATGTCTCCATTTCCCTAAGGCAAAAATCACCGCTGCAAGTTCAAGATCATGAGTGGGATAATGTTTCTCATGCTCTTTCAATTTCCTAGTGGCATAAGCAATTACTCTCCCATTCTGCATTAAAACACAACCCAAGCCTTCATGGGAAGCATCAGTATACACCATAAATCCTTCAATACCTTCTGGAAGGCCTAATATCGGTGCAGAAGTTAACTTATCTTTCAAAAGCTGAAAACTAGCTTCACACTTCTCATCCCATTTAAACTAAACCTCTTTCTTGGTTAATCGGGTCAATGGAGCTGCAATCTTAGAGAAGTCCTTAACAAATCTTCGATAATAACCGGCTAAACCCAAGAAACTTCGAACTTCAGAGGCATTCTTAGGATTCTGCCACTTTGAAACTTTCTCTATTTTCGCAGGATCTACTTCCAATCCTTTGCTCGAAATAATATGACCCAAAAAACTCACCCTGTCGATCCAGAACTCACATTTACTGAATTTCGCATAAAGCTGATTATCCCTTAAAGTCTTTAACACCAATCTCAGATGCCGAGCATGATCCTCTTCCGACCTCGAATATACTAGAATATCATCAATGAAGATCACAACAAACTTATCAAGGTGAGGATGGAAAATCCGATGCATCATGTCCATAAAAGCTGTTGGAGCATTGGTTAAACCAAATGGCATCACCACGAATTCATAATGCCCATACTGGGTATTAAATCCTGTTTTAGGAATATCTTCCTCCTTAATCTTTAACTGATAATATCCTTGGCGTAAATCGAGCTTGGAATATACCCTGGACCCTTGTAACATATCAAACAAATCTTCTATATGAGGCAAAGGGTATTTATTCTTTACAGTCATCCGATTCAACTCCCGGTAGTCAATACACATCCTCAAAGTTCCATCCTTCTTCTTAACAAATAAAACTGGCGCGCCCCACGGTGATGAACTCAGCCGAATATACCCGTTCCTAAGAAGATCTTCCAGCTGAACTTTTAACTCTTGTAGCTCTGCCGGTGCCATCTGGTAAGGAGTCTTGGAATAAGGTTCAGATCCCGGATACAAATCTATTACAAATTCAATCTCTCGATCTGGTGGTAAAGAATCCAAGACTTCTGGAAACACCTCAAGATATTCCTTCACCACTTCTGTCTCTTCAAGTTTCGCCTGATCCTTTGGCTTATTCAAGATATAAGCAACGTATCCCATAGCTCCATTCCTTATCAATTTATGAGCTTCAGTGAATGACAAAAGAGGAGCAGTCATTGCTTCTTTCTCCACCACTACCTCTTCTCCCAACTTAACCGTCTTGGTAAAACAATCAACCGTGGCGTGGTACCGAAATAACCAATCCATTCCCAGAATAACCCCATATCTGTTCATCGGCATTACCACCAAATCTGCCTGATATTCTCTGCCTTCAAACCCAATCACACAATCTCTGACCACCCGATCTGTCTCAAGACTTCCACCCAACGGCAAACTCACCACATAACAAGCATTTAAACACGTAACAGGCAAACACAGAGTATCAACTAATTTGCAAGAAATAAAAGAATGAGTAGCTCCAGGGTCAAATAATGCATGTATGTTCGTGTTATGGATGCATATCGTACCTTCCATCATAGCATTAGGATTAGCTTCCACATCTTGCTCTTCTCCCGCAAGGGAATACGCACGAGCCGGTATCATTGGCCTTTGAGCTCCCGGTTGATAGCCCGGAGTCTTATCTGGACAAGTGTTGGCCATATGTGTCACCTTCCCCCATATCAAACACTGACCCAATCTTTTCCTATAGTTGTTGTATGAATGAGTAGGACCTCCACAATACAAACATGGTGGCCTATCCTTTCGCGGGTCTGAAGGAGCTGGAGGTGCTTGTGGTTTTGGCGGTACAGTTCCCGCAGCTCGAAACTTCTTGTTTTGCCCTTGGAATGGTTGAGAGGGGGATACCATAGGCCTTTTCCCTTTGCCATATCCGGATCCTTGCCCCATTTGCATTCGAGGAATGGGATCCTTTTTCTTGTATTCCTCTTCCTGTGTTAAAGCTCTTTGCACCGTATCAGCAAAAGATTCAAAATTATGACCTGCATGCCCATGCCGAAGATCCTGTCTCAATCCCGAAATAAACTTCTTCGCCTTTCTCTTTTCCTCCCGTGTGATATGGGGTGCATATTTACCCAGCCTATTGAAAAGAGAAAGATACTGAGCCACCGCCGAGTTCCCTGTTTTAAATCCATAAATTCTTGCTCCTTCCTTTCTCGAACGACCTCAGGCACGAAAGCCTCTCTGAATTCCCTTACAAAGACTTCCCAATTCACCGCCTCCCCTTCCACTTCAAGCTTTTCTCTAGTAAGCTCCCACCAATCATACGCTTCTCCATCCAGTTGGAAAATAGCAAACTGAGCTTTCTCTTCAGACGAGAATTGACGAACATTATAAATTCTCTCAATCCTAGTTAACCATCCTTCCGATATCGCATCATCTACAGAACCCGAAAACCTTGGAGGATTATAACTCAAAAATAACCCATGATGATCTCTCGGGTTATTAGGAGGAGGTGTTGGTTGCTCCGCTGGTTGTTGTATAGGAGGATTCTGAGCTCTTCTATGTTCAACATAATTGTACACCGCTTCCATAAAATGCTCCATATTCATAGGCGGTTGAGGAGGATTAGGGGAACGATCTCGGTGATGATGACGTCCCGGAGACCTCTCCCGATGTCTTCTAGGAGGCATCCTGTCCAATCAAACACTAACATGCATGCCAGACTTAGTCCATACGTGACAATCCAACGAATTCAATCAATCATTCAAGTCAATAACGAAGGCACATTATCATATAAAATGCAAATACTCCATATTAACAAGTAATTCCTACAGCCAAACGACATACTAACTTAACACGACACTAGAGCCCTGGTTTTGCAACCCGGGCTCTGATACCACTCAAGGATGTAACGCCTGAGCGCGAGACGTCACATCCCCCGCACCATGACCCGATCCGTATATGAAATTGATTTCCATACACGTGCCAAATCATAGTGAACGGGGACATACACACTCGCTAAGCCAGGCGGGACTAGCCTAAAACTCAGACCCCAACAATAACCAAAGCAACAGAACAGCGGAAGCAATAATTCATACTCAATATATTGAGCTATATGCTCTAGGTACCAACAGTTAAGGTTCAAGTACGATACATATAGGTACCATATACATGTACGCTCTCAATTCATATACAATATTCCAAAAGACCATAAAATGAAGCATATGCGTGTAACAAAAGAAAGGCTAGACACTATGCGAGACTCTCCCAGACTTGTATCCCGCCTAGCATCCCTTCCTGCAAAAGAAACTGAAACAACTTCGGGTTCAGTCTTAGACAGACTGGTGGGTATAAAACAGGCTTAATATCATAATAAGGCAATATTTAAACACATACATGCAAGTTATAATCCTTATTCGAGGTTTTAGAATAATTTCCCAAGCAGGGAATGGAAATACAACGAACAGGATTATAACAATTCATTTCATTAGGTCCTTTGTGGCCCGGCGAGGGGGCGTGCATTATCTCCAACCACCACCTCGTGTAATTCATTAGTCATTCATTTATTCATTCGTTCATATATTACATTCTTTCGTGCACAATCATTCGATCATTCATATACTCCTTCTTCCTCCGGTTAGGGGACGGGTTTACAAGGCCCGAACCCTCATTCATTGGTGCTAGAGGGGTACATGAATCCCCAAAAGCTCGGTTTCCTTTCTTCCACTAATCTCCTAGTGAAGTCCAGGCTAGCGTAATTGGTGGAACTAGTATATATGGATTCTCATCTGTAACGCCCCGGTTTTTCATTTATTCTAATATGTTGTATTTATTCATAAATTACGCAATTAAATTATCTAATTATGTGATTAATTGTTTATAAGTGTTTTAAATATTTAATTTTATTACAAATTGTTATTATTTTATTTTATTTTATTTATAATATTGCAATTTGTTAATTTAATATTTTAATTTGTTAATTAAGTGATTATTGTTAATTAAATTATAACCTTAATTATCTGAATTAATTTTAACTAAATCCGTTGACTTTGCTTTAATTTAAAATAGAAGTTAAATGTTAGTTTTAATTTATAATATGAATTTATTAAGGTTATGCACTTGAATGTTTATTTGTGCTTCGTTCTTATATGAAATGATATCGAAATATCGTGGGAATGTAGTATGTTGTATATATATGTGTTATGAACATGCCTATATGCTCGGTTTATGTTTTTGAACTCGTTTGACTTGTTAACGAATTTAATTTGAATCGTGGAACCAAATCCGGGGCTAACGAGCAATTAGCGCACCCTTGGTTCCGCACGTGATATCTTGAGCTCGGGAACTCGGATTCGAGTTCCGTCAACTTCGTTGAACTCGTATCAAATATTCGAGTTTAATAAACTTAGCCTTATATTTTTCCGAAATCATTTGAACCTCCAAAATCCAACCGAAAAACGAAACGGCATCAAAATAACCACATTTCACCAAAATCCCCATAACTTGTTCAAAACTTAACCAAATTAACTATGGTTGGTGTCCTTTTAACCCTAGTTCAACCCTTTACCATTCCTTAACTGCCCCATCTCGAACCAATCCTCACACAAACCAGAAAGTTCAGCCAAAGCTTCTGCATCCCAGTTTCCCGTCACTGTGCAATCCTTGAGATTTTGGAGCTCAAATCTCTATCAACTTTCATCCAATCAACAAGGTGAGTTAGGGTTATGTTGTACATGAATCTCTGGTCATTTTGATCTATTCATCTCTAAATTTGAGTTAGATTTCATGTGGTTTTGAGGTTTGGGATGAATAGTTAGGTTTTTGAGTGTTTTGTTGATTCCTTGAGTTTCTTTGATCTCTGACTTGTTTTGGTGCAGCATATATGATTCTTTTACTTCATTTATGACTGAGTAGGTTGGTATTTGTTGGTGGTTAAGGATCGGTTGAGATATCATTAATGAAATGGATATGTATTGTTTGAGCTTCAAACTGAATTCCCCCCCCCCCCCCCCCGGCGTACTAGACTGCTGCTAGCTTTTAGGATTTGTTTTGATGTCAAATATTGTCTCTTTTTATCTTATTTGCAGCTGTGTTGATGGTTGTTTGACCATGTTTTGTCTTGCCATGTTTTCAATCGTTCTTCCCCTGTTTTTCACGCATGAAACTGCTGCCTTTTTCTTCTCAGTTTTGCTGCGTGTATTGAGGTTATTTCCAGGTTTGGTTGTGGATCAATTGTGTCTTTTATGTCCCTTATATGTTGGCAAGAGTTGGGTGTAGTCTGAGCTTGTTTTGGCATGGTTTGAGTACCTCTTTTCTTCCCCTGTTTCGTTGCCGTTTGCTGTTTCTGCTGGTTTGCTTCTGTAACACTCTCCCCGGCCAGGGAGAGTTTGTTCTTGGGAAGTACCCGTTCGGGTACACCTCTTGCAGTAGGTTTATGTATCTCCTTCCCCGGTCGGGGAAGTTTGAACGTGATATTTACCCGGGCGGGTAGATGGTCGTTGCTGCTTCTGTTCCCTTTTTCTTCTGCTACTTCTTTCTTCTTTCTTTTCTTTCCTTTATTGTTGGAGTTTTGTTGCTGTTGTTCTTTCATGGTTACACAGTTTGTGTGCGTGTATATATATATGCTAAGATAGTTGTGTGTGCATGGGTTCGCCAATTCAGTTTCTGCTGCTGCAGTTTCTCTTCTCCTTGTGCTGCTACGGGGGTGTGTGTGTCTGTTTATCAATTACATAGATCTGCTGCTGCTTTCTTTTCCGTAGGTGCAGGTGTTGTGTTCTATTTATGCCTGTAGTATGTGTGAGCATGAAAGGGAAGGAGTTTCTTAAGTGTTTTGCATGATTGAGGCTTGTGTGTGTATGTTGTGCATGCATGTCTATGTGCATGTATATATATTTATATATAATACTTCTATGCACACCCACAAACCATAATAGTGCATGCATGGCTTTTTATGTAATTTGCATGCATGGTATATATATAAATATGTAAAGATACTACGTGATATATATATATATATATATATATATATATATATATATATATATATATATATATATATATATATTATATATTTTAAGTATTATTTGATTTAATTGAATTATAGGATTTAATTGTTATTTATTTCATGCTTTATTTAATTTCGATCTTAATTTGAATGTATTTAATTGTCTATTTGTAAATGCGATTTAATACATGTTATGATCATATTTAAAACTCTTAGATTAAATTGATATAAATTATGAATTTATGAATTCGAATGAAATGAATGACCGAGTGGCTTATTTTATGTCTTAAATTCCTTAACAGTGCACATGAACATTTTCATGACATAATATTATCTTTTACGCATTCATATCATATTCATACTTTGTCGTGCGTCGTATATGGTTCATTTAGAGTCTTGAGTCTCACGAACACGTTACTTTGTCTTTTGTTCAGTTTATCTCCAGGGTGGGGAAATCTTGATCTTTCGGGCACTCGGTAACTCGTATCCTTGTATCGTCATATTTCAGGTGAGGGTGTTTTCGTTTTAGTTACGTATTAAACACTACAACCTTATGTGACAAGCTTTGGCTAAAAACCTAATATATATATATATGTTACTTTTAAAGTAGAGTTATCGAGTAAATATTGATCGAGTAAACCCTTTTCAAATGAATTATGAAATATATTATGCTTCTTATGAATCAAATGTTTTGACGAGATTATGCATGTATGATATGTTCACGGGCCCAGGGACTTAATACATGTGGCTATCCGGGGAGGCATGGGCCGACGGTGATCCCATGTGCTAGTTCCACTATGTTACGGCGATACCGGCCCTCGCTAGGACGTTTAGCGGGGAATGGGAGCTGAGTGCCCTTGGGGGAGTCATGAAACCCCATTAGCCTATGTATGAGGTGGTCGGGTCTTGCTAACTCATCCACCACCCGGAGGAAGAAGGTTGGAACTTCTTTTATGATTATGATTATGTTATGATTGATATGCACCATGCGGGAAGGCCGGGACACGGATTGCCCAAACGAATATGTTTTATGATATGATATATGATATGAGTGTATTATGATATATTGCATGATCGCCTATTTAATGTATTAAAGATATTTGTCGTACATAGTCAGAGTTTGGTTGGAGATGATGCACGCTCACTCATCGAGCCTTTATGCTATGTATGAATTACAGACTTAATAAATTTAATATGATTAGTTGTAAAGTTCGAGCATTGCTTAGCCTTTTTCTTGCCCTTTTTGGGAATAAATTTTAAATAAAACCTTACTCGGGATTTATGACTTGCATGTGCTTGTTTTTATATACGTATATCGCTCCTGCTCACTCAGTCTTCTAGAGACTAACCCTCTTCATCCCCAACCTTTTAGTACGCAGGTTTGGCTTTGGAGTTTCGAGCTAGGCGGATTTGTTTGGAGTCTTTGAGTGGGTCAAGTTAAGTTAGGAGAGTCTCCACTCGCATAAGTATTTAAATTATGTATGATGCGATCCTATAATATTAGGAACTTGAATCTTATGTAATTGTTATTGAATTGCGTTGTTGGGATTGTTATGAATTAAAAGAGGCCTGAGGAGCCCAAATCTGCCTGTGGTTCGAGTGTTTAATTTCTGCAGGCCCGTGGCCAATGCGTGTGTTTGGATTTAGTTCTCTGTTGCGTTATGTCTTGTTGATTAGTTATACTTGCAGGGTCTAAGTACCGCCTAGCTTAGGAAGGTTTTCTGTTTGTCTCCCGTTCGCTATGGTTTGATTCGGGTGCGGATCTACCATTTCGTACTCGTGTTGAGTCATAGTGCGGGGGATGTGGTGCCTCACGTGCGGGGTGCTACACCATTAGCCCATGCTTCCCCGGTTCATCAAATACACTAAGTCCCGCGCCCCCATTCATTGTGAACATTCAATTCTCGCCAAAACTTTTGGTAGGATTCATAAAATAAAGGCTTAACTTTGAAAACATTGATTCGTTGTAAAACTCGATATAGGTATATATATCTTTGGCCAAAATCTTGCACATTAGGGTATTGGGTCATATCTCATATCTAATAGAAGAAAAACCCACCTGGTAGACAAAAGAACCCGACAAAGACCTCACTGCCCGGCCTCGTCTCTCGCTGGAACAATATCTGTGTGACAAAGGTAGTGTGAGACTCAATATGACCACAATATCCGAGAATCTCTTAACTTTTCATTCATGCGTTCATATAATTCTCCAAGTCATATATCAATCATAAAATGTAACAGCCCAAAACAGGGTCTGGATGAAAACAGTAAGTTAAGGGCATTGGTAAAGCGTTTATAGACCGTGATCCAACTTTTTGAATCATCATGCATTGCATTCTTACATGAACTTTGTGCTCGTATATGATCTGACATGTTTTAAGGGGGAATTCTTGACCTTTGATACAGTTACTATTCATAACCCGAGCCTACCTTGTTCATATTGCTACTCGAACCCTAGAGGTTCATCACACATGTTTCCCAATCGTTTGAACTTGTTTCCCGAGCTCAGAGATTCTTTCTTGAGCCATAAGGGCATTTTTGGAACTTACCGACCAAAGTTACTATTCATCAGAAAATGAGCTTTTGATTCTGATACCTTTTCCTACCCAAGTTACAGTCGAATCGATCCTTGAGTCGAGATGAGTCTTTTGAAATCATTCTTGGCTTGGAAATCCATTCTGGAACTTTGTTTTATTGAAAACGTTTTTGAAAACCCTAGTTTACTATTCCTTTTACGAATGGTTTTCATTCGGAAAATGTTTTCTCTTCGGATTTGCACTACTTGAGCTATTTCAAGATTTTTGAGATGTTTTACAACTCTTGATTCAAACCCTAGCTTGAAATTTTGAAGCGTACGTTCGTACGTGAGAATTCACTATTCACTCTACGTTTTCAACTTTTTAACGGTAAAACGTTTTATAGTCGATTTTGGACTCAAAACGCTTCTCGATTTATTTCTTGAATTTCGGAAACAATCCGGACTCGAAAATCATTCTAGAAAGTCGTTTTTCACTCGTGTTGAGTTTCGAGCTCAAAACTTTTATTAACTAAAACTAATGTATCTTTCAAACGGTAAATCCGATTTCGATGAATGAATATGCGTTTCGAAGCTAATTTTCTTGCCATCGGAATGGTTATACTTCCAGCCACTTATCCTCGAGCCTTGGGGGATGAAATTACAGAAATACCCCCAGCAGCCCTATTTTAACTTCAACTTGCCTAAAGCTTCCAAGAGAATCTATCCAATTTTGCTCTCCTACCCTTCTCCACATTTTATTTCCAAGGTGAGGGGCTTCTCTTCAACTATAAATAGAGGGCTCATGGCATTTCATTCCTTGCTCAAAGTTGTGTTAACAACACCCTTTCTCTCCCTCTCTTCCCCCTCTTGCCGTCGGCACTCCCCCCCTCTAGAGCTAGGTTTGTTTTATTTTATGTTTTAGTTTATGTTATGTTTAGTTAGTTTATGTTTTTATGTTATGGTATGTTTATATTATGTTTAGGTTGGGTCTTAGGGTCTTCCCTAAGCCATATAGGATTTTATTTTATGCATTTATTATATAGTTTTCATGATATGTTTGTATAGTTGTTTATATGTTTTAATTGTTTAGTATATGCTTGAATATGTTATCAATTGCTCTAGTATATGCTATGATCATGTGATATGGTTGTTATATTATGAGAATTGATGCATGATTATGGAATTTGAATTATGTTCATGCATGCTAGCTAATGGATTAGTGATTTACAATTAATTATGTCACAACTTGTTACATGTTGATATTGGAATTAAATTGTTACATGTTACATGCCTAAAGGTTCATGATATATGATATGATATGATATGATATATGTTGTGACATGTTGTCACATTGTTATATGCTTCTTGAATTATGAATTGAGCTTATGGTATGATTTGGATTAATGGATTAGTGCCTTGATCATATGTTATACACTTTAATAGTGTCACATGTTATAACCTAAGATAGAATAGTGTTTCATAACTTGATCTTATGCCTTAATTGGATCTCTTAACTATAGGTTATACCTTTAACCTAGATCACACTTGATTATATTAACATGAACTTGAAACTATAGGTTATAATCAAGATCATAACTTAATTAGGGGGGGTGTGTGTGTGCATGCCGTGTGTGTGTGTGTGTCCGTGCATGGTGTGTGTGTGTACCGTGTGTGTGTGGGTGTGTGTATAGAAAGGGTTTGACCCGACCCTTTGACCCGACATGTGAATAGTAACCTATGAATAGTAATCGTGAATAGTACTTTTGAATAGTAAAAATGAATTAAAACTTGTGCTTTCTTAATAGACATTTGCACCTAGGGTTTCCATATCCAGGGTCTAAAATGTGTTTTCAAAATGTGTTTTCTTTCGTGGACTTGTTTCTTAAACGTGGAATTACTCTCTTGTGTTACATGTTCTTTACATGTTCCTTGTTCATTGTTTCATGCATTTCATATGCATCTTGGTTAGTAGTGGGTCTTAGTCTTAAGCTCACTCTAGTACACCACCTACAGGAGTTAAAGTTGAGCACTGGGATCCCCAGGGCACCGCATAATCTGTCTACCTGCCTTTTGGTACTATTAGGTGAGGTGAAGTTATAAATGTTTTCCAACTGGAACCATGATTATACTATCGTATCATATGTTTTGGAATTCAAAGCTAAACCTCGTTTTGAACTATCCCTTTTATCGGGATATTCTCTTGAAAGGATCATTCGTACTTTAATAGTATACCTTGATCTACAGCACATGTTTTCCAAAGTTCTGCATTCTTGTTCAAAGACAGTTGCATGTTTTGCATATGTTTTCAAAGTACAGTTTACAGAGAGTTTCACATGTTTTCAGACAGAATCATATGTTTTACAGACAACATCATATGTTACAGTTACAGTTTCACATGTTATAGTTAGCATACTGGAGTGATACTCTGGTCACTGCTAATCTTAAATGCAAGCATACAGTTTACAGTTTGGGCCCGGCGGTTATGTGTGGAGGTGATGCTCGGGAGGTGAGCGCCAACGACATCACCAATACCGGCCGCCACACTTAGACTATTGACACCGACTTTTAACAGGAGGTTTGTTAAGTCAGGACAATCTGTCTGGGAACGGACAGCAAATCTATTCCCATTACATGTTTACAGGTCGCCTAGGGCTAGCTACCCGAAGTGACAACCGGTGGAGGATGGTGCATGTTTGTATGCGTTGGTAAGAGTTGTTGTTGACCTTGGTCCGATAGTCTACTATGTGCGGAGTTGTTGTTGACCTTGGTCCGATGCTCTACTATATGTGGGGTTATTGTTGATCTTGGTCCGATACTCCACTAAACGTGGAATTATCGTTGATCCTGGTCCGATACTCTACCGAATCATGTTTTCTGGAGTAAAGATGGAGGAGCCTAGCTTGCGGGCAAAATTCTGTTTCATAAAGGATGGTTCATATCTGGAAAAGTTCACTTTACCCTTATCCCGTTTTATGAAAGAACTATGAACCATCAACAGCATATGTGTGCGCGTGTGATAGCATTCATGAAAATGTTTTATAACGTGCATTCTTTTACAGCATCGCATTCAAAAGAGTTTTATCAACCGAACTTGTTTCGAGTTCTTCTTTAAAGCATCGCATTTAACAGTTTCGAACTTTACTTCAAGTTCTTTAATTCATTACTTTCTTTAAAGTATTCCCTCACTTAGTCCTTTTGACTAATACCTCTCCCGTTTTCTTGCCTCGTGGTTTCAGGTCTTGCAGCCGCAGTCTAGAGGTATCTTGAAGCTCTAGATTGTCATTTTTGTCTCAGTCAGGACTTAGTATTACTTCCTTTTTGTGTCCTGCATATGTTTTATGGCTGCATCACTTTATGCCTCTGTATATGTTTCTGAATACTTGAGTATATTGGTTATACTCTTTCTGCTATTCTGTTACCGATACATTGAACTCTGCTATATCGGTACTTATATGTGAATATGTTATATGTTCTGATATGCCGAGTCTCTCTTACACGATCAATATGTTCTTGCTTGTTACATGCCATCACGCACATGTTTTGAAAAGTTTTAAAATACTCTGATTTTCCGCTGCATAGCCACATCGTTTACATGTATAGTTCTGAGATAGACAGCCGTTCGCTGGAGTATTTCTTGAGTGATGGCTCACACCATTACTTGAGAGGTGCTTCAGTGCGGGGGTTGAGACGCCACTCTCCTCTTGTTCTGGTACGGGTGGGGGCGTTACAGCCCGAGGTGGTATCAGAGCATCGGGTTAAGTAAGAAGAGACTTAACCTAGATTGCTCTCATGTTGCATCATGGATTGTTTACGAATTGCATCCAGGATCATTCTCATATTGCATCGAGACAGGATTATTGGGGATTGCATGGTTCTGTTATCTGGATTTCATATCTGTGGTATCTTCTGTATAGCTATGGCAGTTCAGCCACACCATGATCCTAATCAGCAGATGGATGAGGCTTTCTTTGAGCAGTTTGAGACCCCGCGTACTGTGGCAGTTTCTCACCGTGGAGGCACTCGTTTCTACACCTGGCACAGGTCTAGGAACAGTGGCAGGCCTGGGTATTCCTATCTTAACAGAGTTGTGCACTATCTCGAGTCTGAGAGAGATGGTTACTTTCAGGAGTATCAGAGGACCCGTGAGGTCAGGTTGGAGTCTCTGCGCTATCAGGATCAGTCACTGTAGTACCAGATTGATAGGGACATCGCTCATGAGCATGCTGCAGAGATGACTCATATTGCTGATCAGAGGGTTGCTCGTATTGCTGAGCTGGAGGCAGATCTTATGCAGATGACTATTGATCGCGACACCTCTATGGAGCGTCACCAGCACTACCGTGCACGAGTGAGAGCTCGCCTGTATGATACCTATCACTTATCCGATGAGCAGGCAGTTGAGGAGGTCGAGGGTCAGGATGTCAGTCAGGCCTCTCAGGAGCCCGAGCCTATGCAGGAGCAGTCTGATGGAGGCGATGGAGGATCTGATGATGATGATGATGGCGGAGATGAGCCAGCAGGACACGGACAGGGTGAGGTCGTTGCCGTTTCTGATGACACCACCAGGGGTTCTTTGGACCACAGTTATCAGGGTTGATTGCTGATGGGAGATTTCTGTATATAGTACTGATGTATATATATCTATCTATGGATGGCGGACATATAGCCGGGACAGTTCAGGACTGACTTTTTGTTAACATGTGGCCTGTAGTAAATTTTACCAAACCTTGCACAATTATAATACTTTCGGCTTTATGTTGGATATCTGTTTACTGCTTTCCATAACTGTCATTGCATGAGTCTTAGAGTTGCTTCAAGATACCATTAGGACCGTTGATAGGATCATGCCATTTCATTTATTGTTAGCATGCTATTATTCTTGATATGTTGATTACGCTTCTAGATATGTTGATCATGCTTCTGATCATGTTACAGTTCTTGTTGATATGACAGTACACGTTCTGTTCCCGTTTTACATGTTGATCATGTTTTGGGATATGTTATACATGTTTCTGATATGTTGATATGTTACCCGAGCTTCTGTCCTCGTTTACATGTTGTCTGACAATTGTTTCTGATTATATGATATGTTTAGAGATCTTGAATCTTTGCTGACATGTTGTTATGGGAATGTGTTATTCTCATGCTTATATGTGACTACGTGGGAATGTGAAAACGTGGTTACGGATTCTGTGAATCATTATATGTCATGCATCGAATATATGTATCTCAATGCTTGTGAATTCAGTAACAACATGCCACCAAGAAGAGCACCCCGGAATCGTGTACCACCACTGCCACCCCAAAGAGATGTCACGCCACCCCAAAGAGATGTCACGCCACCCCCTGAAAGGGAAGGAACTCCGGAATTAAGGGATGTGCTACGACAATTTATGAGGGCTTGTGCACCGAGAGATAATCATCCTAATGAAAGGTCATTGGAGAAATTTCTGAGGATGAATCCACCTAAGTTCTATGGAGAACCGAACGACCTAAAGGCTAAGAATTGGATTACTAGTCTTGAGAAGATTTTCGAGGCTATGGAGATCTACCCAGAGGATCGTGAACGAGTTCGATATGCTACTTTTCTTATGGAAGGAGCTGCATACAATTGGTGGAAGCACGTTCAGCATATGTGGATTGAGAACAACGTTGAGGGAAGTTGGGATGAGTTTATCAGAGAGTTTCAGCAGAAGTACACGCCTCAAGTGACTCGTGATGCACGAGAGGCTGAGTTTATGAATCTGGTTCAGGGAACTATGAATGTGATGGAGTATGAGGCTAGGTTTGTGAGGCTGATCAAGTATGCGCCTCATATTCTGAATGATGAGCGTCGCAAGACGAAGAGGTTTATCGATGGACTGAAGCCCGAACTTCGGTTGGCACTTGCTTCTTTGGTTATTGAGACCTACAACCGTGCTGTTGATAGAGCGCTAAGGGTTGAAGCTGCACACAAGGAGATCAAGATAACTACTGCGCGTCAAGGACCTTCTAACCCTAAGCCTTATCAAGGGAATAAGCGACCTTCCGGATCTTTTCTCCAAGGAACTGGAAAGAGGCCAATGGTAACACCACAGCGTCAGCAGCAGAACGCTCCACCGAAACAGAAAGCACAGAAGCAGAAAGCGCCACAGCAGTACCAGAGGGCGCCACAACAGCAGAGAGCACCTCAGCCAGGTCCAGAGGAAATTGTTTGTCAATATTGTCGCCGAACGGGACACACTGAGGAGAACTGTCGCAAGAAAGCTGGACAGTGTTTCGCGTGTGGTTCCCCTGAGCACCAGATGGATAGTTGCCCGTACAAGATCAGGAGATTTGGGGTCCAGGATAAAGGAAAAGCAGTGGTGGGTACGACGAACAAACCGGTGGTCAGAGGCAGAGCTTATGCTTTGGATGGTAAGGAGGAGGTTGATCCTTCGTCTGTTGTGGAAGGTATTATGCACATTCTTAACACGCCAGTTAAGGTCTTGTATGACCCTCGTGCTACGCATTCATTTGTTACTTCTGAATTATGTGCGCATTTACAGTTTCCGCTTGAATACTTGCCATATAAATTTGAAGTGAGTTCTCCTTTGGGAACTTGCCTTGTTACGGATCAAGTATATAAACGCTGCCCTATATGTATTGGTACCCGTTGTTACCCGACGGACCTGATTGAATTACCGATGACAAGATACGATGTTATACTTGGTATGGATTGGTTGTCTAAGTATCGAGCTAAGTTGGATTGTTACAAGAAAGAGATCATCTTGGAAGAAGATGAAAGTCGGACATCAGAAGGGAAAGTTGAGAAGTTATCAGTGATTTCTTCGATGGAAGCTAAGAAGTTGATTCAGAAAGGAGCTATTGGATTTGTTTCTTATCTTTTGAATAGACCGAAAGATCAACTTAAGATTGAAGAAGTGGAAGTGGTGAACGAGTTCTTAGATGTGTTTCCTGAGCATTTGGATTCGTTCCCCCCGACCGAGAGTTGGAGTTTACGATCGAGACGATATCAGGAGCTGAACCATACTCGAAGACACCTTACAGAATGGCTCCAGCAGAATTGGATGAACTGAGGAAGCAATTGGATGAACTGATAGAGTCTGGATATGTTCGACCGAGCACATCGCCTTGGGGAGCGTCTGTGCTTTTCGTTAAGAAGAAGGATGGATCATTGCGTTTATGCATTGACTATCGGGAGTTGAACAGGATGACAATCAAGAATAAGTATCCTCTCCCTCATATTGAAGAGCTGTTCGATATACTTCAAGGATCGAAGGTCTACTCCAAGTTAGATCTTAGACAAGGGTATTATCAATTGAAGATCAGGGAAGCAGATATTCCGAAGACTGCTTTCAACAGCCGTTATGGACATTATGAGTTTGTGGTAATGCCGTTTGGTTTGACGAACGCACCAGCTGCATTCATGTATATGATGCACCGTATATTCAAGTCGTTTCTCGATAAGTTTGTAGTGATCTTCATCGACGATATTTTGGTATTTTCAAAGACACCGGAGGAACATGCTGAACATCTTCGAATCGTGTTACGCACTTTGCTGGACCACAAGCTATATGCAAAGTTCAGTAAATGTGAGTTCTGGCTTGAGAGAGTTACATTTCTCGGACACATCATATCAGGATCTGGAATCGAAGTAGATCCCTCAAAGATCGAAACAATCATGGATTGGATTTACCTGTAGGTCTAACAAGAATCCACAACGTATTTCATGTATCTCAGCTTCGCAAGTGTTTCTCGGATGAGACAGAGGTTGTGCCGGTAGATGAGGTACCGTTGGAACCAGATCTGACTTATGTTTTGAAGCCCGCTAAGATTCTTGATAAGAAGTTTCAAGAGCTGAGGAATAGGAAGATTCCTTTGGTTAAAGTCCTTTGGAAAGGACATGGGACAGAAGAGGCAACCTGGGAGACAGAAGAGAAAATGCAGAAGCATCACCCCGAGTTGTTTGCAGTTATAGCGGAAGAATCTGAGGACAGATTCTCTTTAAGGAGGGGTGATTGTAACAGCCCAAAACAGGGTCTGGATGAAAACAGTAAGTTAAGGGCATTGGTAAAGCGTTTATAGACCATGATCTAACTTTTTGAATCATCATGCATTGCATTCTTACATGAACTTTGTGCTCGTATATGATCTGACATGTTTTAAGGGGGAATTCTTGACCTTTGATACAGTTACTATTCATAACCCGAGCCTACCTTGTTCATATTGCTACTCGAACCCTAGAGGTTCATCACACATGTTTCCCAATCGTTTGAACTTGTTTCCTGAGCTCAGAGATTCTTTCTTGAGCCATAAGGGCATTTTTGGAACTTACCGACCAAAGTTACTATTCATCAGAAAATGAGCTTTTGATTCTGATACCTCTTCCTAGCCAAGTTACAGTCGAATCGATCCTTGAGTCGAGACGAGTCTTTTGAAATCATTCTTGGCTTGGAAATCCATTCTGGAACTTTGTTTTATTGAAAACGTTTTTGAAAACCCTAGTTTACTATTCCTTTTACGAACGGTTTTCATTCGGAAAATGTTTTCTCTTCGGATTTGCACTACTTGAGCTATTTCAAGATTTTTGAGATGTTTTACAACTCTTGATTCAAACCCTAGCTTGAAATTTTGAAGCGTACGTTCGTACGTGAGAATTCACTATTCACTCTACGTTTTCAACTTTTTAACGGTAAAACGTTTTATAGTCGATTTTGGACTCAAAACGCTTCTCGATTTATTTCTTGAATTTTGGAAACAATCCGGACTCGAAAATCATTCTAGAAAGTCGTTTTTCACTCGTGTTGAGTTTCGAGCTCAAAACTTTTATTAACTAAAACTAATGTATCTTTCAAACGGTAAATCCGATTTCGATGAATGAATATGCGTTTCGAAGCTAATTTTCTTGCCATCGGAATGGTTATACTTCCAGCCACTTATCCTCGAGCCTTGGGGGATGAAATTACAGAAATACCCCCAGCAGCCCCATTTTAGCTTCAACTTGCCTAAAGCTTCCAAGAGAATCTATCCAATTTTGCTCTCCTACCCTTCTCCACATTTTATTTCCAAGGTGAGGGGCTTCTCTTCAACTATAAATAGAGTGCTCATGGCATTTCATTCCTTGCTCAAAGTTGTGTTAACAATACCCTTTCTCTCCCTCTCTTCCCCCTCTTGCCGTCGGCACTCCCCCCCTCTAGAGCTAGGTTTGTTTTATTTTATGCTTTAGTTTATGTTATGTTTAGTTAGTTTATGTTTTTATGTTATGGTATGTTTATATTATGTTTAGGTTGGGTCTTAGGGTCTTCCCTAAGCCATATAGGATTTTATTTTATGCATTTATTATATAGTTTTCATGATATGTTTGTATAGTTGTTTATATGTTTTAATTGTTTAGTATATGCTTGAATATGTTATCAATTGCTCTAGTATATGCTATGATCATGTGATATGGTTGTTATATTATGAGAATTGATGCATGATTATGGAATTTGAATTATGTTCATGCATGCTAGCTAATGGATTAGTGATTTACAATTAATTATGTCACAACTTGTTACATGTTGATATTGGAATTAAATTGTTACATGTTACATGCCTAAAGGTTCATGATATATGATATGATATGATATGATATATGTTGTGACATGTTGTCACATTGTTATATGCTTCTTGAATTATGAATTGAGCTTATGGTATGATTTGGATTAATGGATTAGTGCCTTGATCATATGTTATACACTTTAATAGTGTCACATGTTATAACCTAAGATAGAATAGTGTTTCATAACTTGATCTTATGCCTTAATTGGATCTCTTAACTATAGGTTATACCTTTACCCTAGATCACACTTGATTATATTAACATGAACTTGAAACTATAGGTTATAATCAAGATCATAACTTAATTAGGGTGTGTGTGTGTGTGCATGCCGTGTGTGTGTGTGTGTTCGTGCATGGTGTGTGTGTGTACCGTGTGTGTGTGGGTGTGTGTATAGTAAGGCTTGACCCTACCCTTTGACCCGACATGTGAATAGTAACCTATGAATAGTAATCGTGAATAGTACTTTTGAATAGTAAAAATGAATTAAAACTTGTGCTTTCTTAATAGACATTTGCACCTAGGGTTTCCATATCCAGCGTCTAAAATGTGTTTTCAAAATGTGTTTTCTTTCGTGGACTTGTTTCTTAACCTAAGGTTTGCGATAGGATTCATAATTTGACTAAAGCTTACTCGGTTATAGTAAGACCATAGTCTCACGTTAAGAGTAACTCACTTTGACGTATTCCTTTGTGTGTTACCTTTCTTGAATACCTTAAATGGTATTACTCTCTTGTGTTACATGTTCTTTACATGTTCCTTGTTCATTGTTTCATGCATTTCATATGCATCTTGGTTACTAGTGGGTCTTAATCTTAAGCTCACTCTAGTACACCACCTACAGGAGTTAAAGTTGAGCACTGGGATCCCCAGGGCACCGCATAATCTGCCTACCTGCCTTTTGGTACTATTAGGTGAGGTGAAGTTATAAATGTTTTCCAACTGGAACCACGATTATACTATCGTATCATATGTTTTGAAATTCAAAGCTAAACCTCGTTTTGAACTATCCCTTTTATCGGGACATTCTCTTGAAAGGATCATTCATACTTTAATAGTATACCTTGATCTACAGCACATGTTTTCCAAAGTTCTGCATTCTTGTTCAAAGACAGTTACATGTTTTGCATATGTTTTCAAAGTACAGTTTACAAACAGTTTCACATGTTTTCAGACAGAATCATATGTTTTACAGACAGCATCATATGTTACAGTTACAGTTTCACATGTTATAGTTAGCATACTAGAGTGATACTCTGGTCACTGCTAATCTTAAATGCAAGCATACAGTTTACAGTTTGGGCCCGGCGGTTATGTGTGGAGGTGATGCTCGGGAGGTGAGCGCCAACGACATCACCAATACCGGCCGCCACACTTAGACTATTGACACCGACTTTTAACAGGAGGTTTGTTAAGTCAGGACAATCTGTCTGGGAACGGACAACAAATCTGTTCCCATTACATGTTTACAGGTCGCCTAGGGCTAGCTACCCGAAGTGACAACCGGTGGAGGATGGTACATGTTTGTATGCGTTGGTAAGAGTTGTTGTTGACCTTGGTCCGATAGTCTACTATGTGCGGAGTTGTTGTTGACCTTGGTCCGATGCTCTACTATATGTGGGGTTATTGTTGATCTTGGTCCGATACTCTACTAAACGTGGAATTATCGTTGATCCTGGTCTGATACTCTACCGAATCATGTTTTCTGGAGTAAAGATGGAGGAGCCTAGCTTGCGGGCAAAATTCTGTTTCATAAAGGATGGTTCATATCTGGAAAAGCTCACTTTACCCTTATCCCGTTTTATGAAAGAACTATGAACCATCAACAGCATATGTGTGCGCGTGTGATAGCATTCATGAAAATGTTTTATAACGTGCATTCTTTTACAGCATCGCATTCAAAAGAGTTTTATCAACCGAACTTGTTTCGAGTTCTTCTTTAAAGCATCGCATTTAACAGTTTCGAACTTTACTTCAAGTTCTTTAATTCAGTACTTTCTTTAAAGTATTCCCTCACTTAGTCCTTTTGACTAATACCTCTCCCGTTTTCTTGCCTCGTGGTTTCAGGTCTTGCAGCCGCAGTCTAGAGGTATCTTGAAGCTCTAGATTGTCATTTTTGTCTCAGTCAGGACTTAGTATTACTTCCTTTTTGTGTCCTGCATATGTTTTATGGCTGCATCACTTTATGCCTCTGTATATGTTTCTGAATACTTGAGTATATTGGTTATACTCTTTCTGCTATTCTGTTACCGATACATTGAACTCTGCTATATCGGTACTTATATGTGAATATGTTATATGTTCTGATATGCCGAGTCTCTCTTACACGATCAATATGTTCTTGCTTGTTACATGCCATCACGCACATGTTTTGAAAAGTTTTAAAATACTCTGATTTTCCGCTGCATAGCCACATCGTTTACATGTATAGTTCTGAGATAGACAGCCGTTCGCTGGAGTATTTCTTGAGTGATGGCTCACACCATTACTTGAGAGGTGCTTCAGTGCGGGGGTTGAGACGCCGCTCTCCTCTTGTTCTAGTACGGGTCGGGGCGTTACATAAAACATAGCTTAACCCAATTCACTTGCGTATAAATGTCACAAATAGGAATAATAATCATAACATAAGCATTAAAGAGATTCCCCTAAGCTGCCAATTCAAATAACACGGCCGTGTTGCATTTTCAAAGGGAACGGACACGGCCGTGTCCGAATTTTGGAAAATAATTTTCGTAAGTCGAGAGCTTGACACGGCCGTGTTGAGTTTTCAAAGCATTTGGACACGACCGTGTCCGATTTTCTGAAAATAATTCTCACAAGTCGAACGTCCAACACGGCCGTCTCCGTTTTCAGTTCAAAGCTGACACGGCCGTGTCAGCTCGTCGTCTTGACAAGTCTGCGAGGGAAAAGCTTTGAAGAACAGGGCAGCAACAAGGAAGCTCCTAGGTAGCACTTAGACATGATTTCAATCCATATAATTCATACAAATCATGCAACTCATTCATATTTACAAAAATCCAAGCTCAAAGTTGGCAAAAGATCAACCCAAATCCAAGTTTTCAAACATGGAAGCTTAAAGCTCCATTAATGGCAACTTGTGCTATAATCATCAAACTTTAAATTGAAACATGTAAGAATGATAGAAAGCTTACAAGAATCATCCATCGAGCATCAAATTTCACTTTAAATCATGAAAACCATTGATCAAGAATCAAACCCCAAACAAGCTATCCAAGCCCTTATTTAAACACATGAATTCCCAACTTCTATCATGCTTAACTTAGATGAAAAGATAGAGGAGAAGATGGAGATTACAAATCCTAGCTCACCTTGGAAAAAGATCGGATGAAAGCTAGACTTGAGCTCAAAGTTTGGTTGATCAAAATTGGAAGTTCTTGGAGCTTCTCTTGCTTCTTGGAGGGTTGCTGCTGATCGATGAAAAGGGAAGCATAAGGAAGGGATGAGAAGCTATCTCTAATATCTAGAATCCTTCGGGTAGGATCCGGGTCGATCCAAGTCCGATTCGTTTAGGAAAATGGTTCAAAACAAGTTATAAATGTCGAGGCTATGGAAAGGTTCGTCGTCGAAGGTTCAAATGATATCGAAAAGGTATAAGGTCAAGTTTAAAGGATAGGTATCGTCGAAACAAGTTCAACACCGAAGACGGATATCGATTTCAAGGTACGGAGCTCAAGATATCACGAAAACCGTTCAGGGTTGCCTATTATTCAAATAGGTCCCTAAACTTTCAAAAAGTGGCAATTAAGCCCAAAATCAATGTCCAATTGAGTCCAAAACTTTCAAATAAGTTACAATCAAGTCCTCGTCACACACGAAACACGAAATTTCATTCAATTACCACCAAAATCACGAAATTCACATTCTCGCAATTTCATTCATAAATTCATATCTCACATTGGAATTCATATGAAATTTGAAACAAATAATTCAAATTACAAACGAATTCAATCAATTAATCAAAATAGAAATCATATAATTAAATTTAAATGCGCACGTAACATTTACCTGCACGTGTGAAAACACGGGGGCGTTATAGGTTCGAGCTTTCCCTGTTCTGTTGTTCTGTTTCTGTTCTTCCTGCGTAACGGGAACGGCCCTTCCCGTTCCCTTTGTACTTGGGGAACGGCCGTTCCCATATTTTGAAATGTGTGCTTGGCGGCGAGGACGGGAACGGCCCTTCCCGTTTTGGCTTACAGCTGGAACGGCCATTCCCATCTTCGGGGCACAGTGTCGGGGAGCTGGGAACGGCCCTTCCCACTTTGCACTAAAACCTGGAACGACCGTTCCCAGGTCACTGGAGAGGCAGAAAACATTCTGCATAAATGTGAAATTCCATTTCCATTCCTTTACCCTTAATTGATCCCAACATGCTATTATATGATCAATTACATGTCATAATATGATATTTATATGCTACATTCATAAATGCATGTTATCTCATGACTTGATCATGACGTGCGTCCTATTTGGGTAATATTCTTGAATTATTGTCTCATGCACGTACATTGTCCCGTTTTCTTGTCCAGTCCTTCTCCAGGGCGGAGATTGTTGATCATGGACACGTCCACGCGTCCATGAGTCGTCGTATCGCCTGTCAGGTGAGGTTTAATTGCTAGTTATATAGAACCGTACACCCCTTATGTGATCTTTCGGCCAAAAGGTATTTATATATATAATTTTACATGAAATCACTTATCATTTCAAGCAAGTCATGTTCATGAAAAGTAAGCAGGCAAGTCATGCTATTGTCATGAATCAAGCATGTTTTAGGCGAGTAGCATGACCGTTCACGTTGGGCCCGAGGGTAGTGGCTTGAGCCAACCGGGAAAGCAAGGGCTGACGGGTAACTCTCGCGCTATCCTCACCACATTGGGATGACCCCTGAATCCGCTAGGAGATTAGTGGAGGAAGGAGTTTCGGGCTTAGGGATTCATGTACCCTCTGCTCAACACGTCGTGGATGGTGAAGGCTAGCTACCTTCCCATCATTGGAGGGAGAAGGAGACTGGGGATGGGTGCGGCACCACGGATTGTCCTCGGGTTATTGCATGATTTCCATTCCATGAATGTGTTACTTGATTACACTATCGCACAATTGCACGATAATTGAATTGCATGATCACCTAATAGTTAACAAAGCAAGCATGTTTCATGTATAATTGGAGTAAGGTTGGAGACCGCCCTCACTCGCCGGGGCCATATATTGATTGCACAAAAATGATCAAGTATTTAATATTGACAGTTGTATTCTCGGGCGAAGATATCTCATTATTGAACTTATACATTTATCTTTCTAAACCTTTACCCCGAGAATATAACTTGCATGTTATCTGCCCTAATAATTATTTAAACCCCTCACTCGGTCTTCACAGACTGACGCCTCCACCTTTCAGGTTACTGCAGGTGCGCTAGGCGGGAATCGAGTCGAGTCCAGTTCATGTAATCGAGTCAAGCACGGTGCATATTCTTTATTGTCGCATTAGACTTAGTGATATAATTAATTGTTGTATATTCGGAGATGATAGTGTATTGATATGAGAACTAGTTTACGAGTTGTTTGATGAATGATCGATGTCATAGCATGCTTTAATGATTATAATTGATCAAGAATAGATTATGCTTCCGCTTTATTTTGTTGCATGTATGAGTTAGTCCCACCTAGCTTGTCGTTTTATTGCATTGTCACCCGTTCGCTATAGGTTAGTTCATGTATGGATTACCCGCTTCGTGCGTGGATCGGCCTATAGTGCGGGGGTGTGGCATCGCCACGTGTAGGGGTGCTACATCTTAGGTGGTATCAGAGCCCGGTTGCAAAACCGAGGTTCTAGTGTCGTGTCGTGTCAAGTCTAGGTCAAACGGCACAGGATTAATTGTCAATTTGAGAGTCTTGCATATTATTTGAACTCCTTGATCTACTTGAATTCTTTGAATTAATTGAAATACTTGATAACTTGTGTCTTGCATTGATTTATGCTATTAACTGTCAATTAATTGATCTTGAATTGTTTGAAATTATGTGATCAACGTGTTTTATCTCAAACATTGATGAATTACTTGTTGTACTTATATTAAATTCTCGTTATCAACATCAATTATGTGACAATTGTGTGACACGAGCATGCCTTACCCACATGCATTTATTTTCAACATAAGTTGTGAGTGACAGGCTATGGAAATGATATCAGCCCACGGCTAATCGTTCGATGATTTCAGTTTATTACAAGACTACCTCTCTAACTTGGGACGGGTAAGAAAGTGTGCCGACAATTCATACAGGGATTTGGGAGTCATCATCTTTCCTATCGGGTTGAAAATTCAGGTGATGGGATCCGGAAATGAGGAATCCAGCGTGGAAGTCACTTACAAGATTCGAAAAAAAAAGAAGAATTTCGAATATGCTTGACCTCGGGATTTCTAGCAACAAGAAAAGGGTATTCTCGGGAAGTTGATGATGAAGTAGCTTCAAAGGTTACCAACTATGATATGGTTGAATTGGAGGATATGGAGCAACAAATGGAAATAATAAAGAAAGGCGAGGTGACAATTAGGACGAATAGCGGGACCATCAATGGAAATTAATTTCTTGAGAAGTATTGAGATATTGATGGCATCAGTGAAGCAGTATTCGAATTTAAGAATTCCAATCTCGGGCTATCAAGTTACACAAGGAATTACTCATGGGAAGATTCGGGAATCATTCAGAAACTTATAATCGGGAAGTGCGGCGGTCCAAGGAACTTTCAAATCAAATCAAGGAAAGGTCCGAATTGAAGCCGGAGAAATTTGAGGATTTAGAAGACCGTGGGTAAACAAGAAACAATCAACAATCCGAGACAAGTCTATAATACCACAACCAAGGAAAATTACCGGGATAAAATTCCCCTACTACGGTGACAGGTTCTTCAATACATTCATAAGCACGTGCATTATATTTGTTAATTAAATTGCCTCTCATTTAAAAATGTTGCCATAAACGTTATTCGAGATTACCTACCTGATGCATTAAGTATATGCTTAAATTAGTTGAAGTACTTAAATTCCTTTATTTATAAGTGTATCTCTAAACTAATATAATTATCCCAACGTGTTGCATTTTAAATTGGTTGTAAGTTGTACATTAACATTTTAACCAGCATACATTGTTTAGTGTTTATTGTTAACAGGCTCTCCCGATTTTCTACCCAATTATTTCTGCAATCCGTTTCTACCAACTTGAGTTTCAACAAGAGTATCTTTTAGCCATTGGGTATTATGTTGGTAACCGGGTCATCTGATTCTGCTAGAAGTTTAATAATATTTTGGGATCCGTGGGAACTAGTTGGTCCATGATTTAATACGGTCCGAGGTGGTATAGTTATTGAAATGATTATTGGGAACTGGAAAATGATGGTAAGTTCCAGTAGATAAATGTTCAGTGGCTTCTTCAACCTTCAGGAATTAGTCAGCATCTTGGAGAAGTAGTGGTGCAGGAGAATGAACTTCTTCTTGCTTCAAGTCATGGTGTCGGCTTTGTCAAGTATCAACCCTCTGGAAGCAATAGGAGGTAAGTGAACTTTTGGTTGCACTTTTACGGACAGTAGAAACCCACAACCTTCACCTAAGAAACTTTGATGGTTGATTATTTTTCATCGGATTGTGGGATGTCGGGAATCACAGATATTAGAGCAGATTGACGATATAGTTGGAGAAACTAAGGAGTGGTAAACAAGCTCCAGGAGTTAAACAATTTTATTTTCTTAAGGGGGAGAGACGGCCGGGAAATAAGCTAAAACCGGAAATTAAACCTCACTCGGGAGAGTTGGAACTTCAAGAAAATCAATTCCTTCCAGAGTCCTCTATCAGAATCGTGTAAAAGAAATCCTTCCTCCCTCTTACATAAAGAAAAGTTCCATCATCGACAGTATCTTCGATTTATTACTGTTCTCAGAATATGAATGCCTTTGAGTGGTGTGTGCAATCTCGGGATATCAGTTGACTCAATAAATAGAAAAGGGATTCGACTTGGTTAATACTTGGAACCAATCCCAAGTTTTAATGGTTCGACTCCGACAAGAGTTTTCTTATGAAGTTGTTACTTATGCCCTAGAGATGCCTGTAATTGCGCATCGCCCCTTTCATTCATGCTGTCGGCGTCGCTTCCATAAATGTACCAGTTGTCGTGAACACGTCTAAGAAGATTGAAGCCAATCGATCGTCTCTTTCAAGATCTTTTGCAAAGTTGTAGGGTATGTCATCAAATTTCAGGGATCAAATGGAAGACGTTTCACTAGGACCTGATTCCTTCGGTTTCTATGCAAGTGTGCTTGATGAATTACTCTCACGGGATGACGACCTTGACCTTTTTCCACATCAAACATCCACCTTAAATGGAAACCTTCATGAAATGGGTAGGGTAATCAACTCGACCAAAAATAGTCGTGGAACCCAAGATACTAATGGTATTAATGATTCTGTCGTGCTATTTTCTAATGAAATAGAAGCTCAACTTTCGAATTTCAAAGTAGAGAGTTTAAGATCTTTGCTTCGGGAGAGTGTTTTACTCTGACTAAGGAGGTTGATGAGATAGTAAAATCTGTCCTCTCTGTTGTCGGATAAGAGTTTGCTTGGAGCACAAAGCCAGTCCTTTAAGCTTGGATATACAACTACCCCTAACAAGAAGTTTAACGGTTATGGTTACTTCTAACTTCGGGCCCGAAAGGGTAAGCAGGACTTGAAGAAAAGGAAAAAGGAACACCAAGGCCGAGGAAATGTCGAGAATTGAAAGTTTGAATCGGGATGAAAATGGTAAGTGCTTTGAGAAATTTCGGGAACAAGGGTTCTAAAGGATGAGAAGGTAATAGAGCAGGGATGAAAACTTCGGTTACAAGGAAACTTCAATTCTTCAATCCCCGGTGAAATAATAAATTGTTTCAACATAATTATTCTTAGCATATATCTCATACCAAAAATCAAGAGTACAAAACAACACACTTTTTTTTTGTTGTTGAAACTTACAAAAACAACACACTTCGTAAGTGTTCCTAAAATTGCATCTTTAAAAATTATACCAATCCATTGAATTTTTTAACATTTGAAGTAAAGATTAATAAACGGAGCTAACTATTTTGATAATATATCCAATAAACCAAATTTGTTCCCATATTTGACAAAATAAAATTATAAGCGCGTGCTCTGTAGGTACATTTCTTTAATTTCTCCAACAAAAAATAAGAATAGGTTTACTAATGTGGTAGAAAATTATTAGCGCCTATGGGGAAAAAAAGATAATACAAATGAGTAGAGTACATATTTTATGATTAAAATAGTTTGTCGTTGGAAAAACCTTTTGATCATATTTAATGGGTGTAGCACTATTTTGGTTGTTTTTTTAAGTTGAAAATTTAGAACGGTATTTAGTATTTCTCATATAAGTTAATTTTGTTTTTGTAATTCAATTTTCATTCAAAGTGACACTAAACTGTTAGTTCATTTACTTTTTAAACAAGATATAAACGATCGATTTGCTTAAAAACTTTGGAAATTTTAATATTTGTATTTTGATAATTTATCTGCATATTTTATAGTACCATTTGTTAATCAAAAAAGTATTTTAGTACAAATGATATTATTAAAATAAAATTTTAATTAATGATTTTTTTACATTTACATTCCTATAAAATTATGTAATTACAACTCATATTTGCATAAATATTCACTATGTCAGCGTTTCCCGTGACTTTTGTTTCAAACTCTTTTTTATTTAATTAATAATCTAATCTTAAACATGAGAATTAAATAATAATTAATTACCTAATTCGGAAATACTAAAAACAATTACACTAAATATTTTAGAATATCTACACCTTTTAAATAGATAAACGTACTCTCTCTAATTACCAAAAATAAATCCCTTTTCCGAATATAACACGAACTCTTATCAATGGCCCTTTTTCCCTTTTTTCTTTTTATTTTTCTTACGAATGGCCCTTAAATACAGCGAAGACAGAACTAAAATTTCTTACCATTGAATTTGCGGAGGATTTCGCGGTTTGACTGCTGTGATTCTCTCTTACTACGCCACCTTGGAATTGGACACCAACAAATATTTTTAAAACCCTAATTATGGTACGGCCCTACCCCTCGTGTCGTTCATATTGTCTTTCTTTTTTATGATTGTGCCATTCAATCCATTCCTTGTCGGCGAATTGTATGTTATGTGTGTATTTCTGTGCACATGCATGCAAAGTTGCCTGCTTTATCGCACATTGATGAAACCCTAAATTTATTTCATGATTTGGCGCTTGAATCGGACTGTTTAGGGGGGAAGAAACGTTCTTTAATCGAACCCAACGGGACAAGGAATTGAGAGAAATTTTTGATGGGTTTGGTTTTCGATAATTGAAGAGACTTTTGTTGACAGATTGTAGGAGTTATTGCCTTGTAATTTTGATTAGGGTTGAGTTAGGGTGGGCTTGGTTGAGATTTTCTTTTTCTTTCTAAATGGTATTTAGATTTAAGTTTTGGAGAAGCCCTAATGCAAATTTCGTCGTTTTTTTTTGAACTCGCGATTGGACGAATTGTTGCGGCTTGATTCGGCTTTGATTTTGGTATTTCTTCTCTTTCTTTTGTATCAGATGTCAAGGGGGAAAAGAGAGAGAAATATGCTCTGTGTATGTTCTAATTCATTTATGTTGTCAATCATGGAACCTATTGATCAATTGGTTTTGCTTGTAAAGTAAGCAGCATTCAAGATTCTTTGATGCTTATTACTTTGATCTTTTTCATGTTAGTATTATTCTAGGTTGACTTCCCAAAATTGAAGTGTTATGTATTGCAATGTATTCTGTAATTTGGGTTTAGTTTCATCAGCTGTGGCCATAGCAATACAATATGGAGCAATCGAGTAGTAAATTTGTCTAAAGTTATTTCAATTCAGTCTAACTTTATGAATGATATGCATATGTAAAACGGATATGCGTTCATGAATGCGAAGTCCCTTAGTTACAAACGAAGAATAGTCACTAGAAGCTCAAAAAATTGGTCCAAACAAACAGTATTCTATGGAACAGTTGAAGAATAATTGTCAATTATTTGACAGGAAAAATGAAATGGAGTTCTGATATAGATAAGCCAGTTTGCTACTGACTTTGTTTGAGTGTGATTGTCATTCCTCTGTTCATGTGCTGTGGATATTAAGTTTTCACATATTCACCATCATTTTCCTCTCATCCTTATGCAGTGAAGAAAGACCGAGAAGAATATGGATTTTAATTGGAGAAAGCAGAGAGCAGACTGTGCTGCTGCTTTCAAGGAAGGCTGGCTGTTTGACCCTGTTTATAAGGTACTCATAGAATGTCAACCAAGCATAAATTTCTTGCCTTATTTTGACCCATTTGAAATAATGGAATCCGCAATGTTGCTGACAACCAAAAAAAATTTACAATCATTTTGTTATATTCAAGTAGCCAGTTTCCAGTTTTGAAAACTTCAAATTACAGATGATATCTAGAGCCAATATTTTCTTAATTTCTTAGGGGTCCCTGAACCAATTCTCTCAGAACCTGATGCACCATGAAAGCAACACTCGGAACCTTCTATACTCAGGTCTGAACTATTCAATGGAACCCAAAGCTGATCGTAGAACACACAAACTCAATGATGGATACAATTCATGTCACTTTCAGCGTAGGGGTTTTTCTTCATTCTTTTTCCCAAGTCTGAATTATTTTGTCAAAATTTGAAACTGGAACTTCATTTTCATATTGGATACAGAATCGTCACATGATGATCAGGGTGGTTCATCATTGTCATCTGCTTCTGATGGCAAGAACATGCCTCCAGTGTTGGACAAAATGCAAATTACTGGTGAGGCTGTTTCTCCAGAGCAGATCTCATCTGTCACGGCATCTTCTGATGCAGATTGGTCCTCTAATAAAGAGTCATTTGAAGTTGGAGATACTACAGTTGTCAGTGCATTCTCCGAGCTAATATCAGGTATTATATGCTGCCATGTGTCACTAAGGCTATAGGCTAACCTTTTTATGTGCATTGCTACGAAATTTGCTCAAATTGTTTATATATGGCATCACTGATAGGGTAAATCCATTTTTGATTATTTATACATAGTTTTTTATCTCAATCGCCTGTTTTGAAAAGCTCCCAGTTGTTTCATCAAGAATTATTTCATCTTTGATCTTGTCCAAAGTTTCTGTTTTTTAGTGCATCATTCAACTGTTTGATATGTCATATAAATATATAATCAACTTAACTAACTTGACATTTAGCTCCTCATTCTTTTATTACATATTATCACCAAATATCATTAGAAAATAATAAATTTCTTTTTTTATTTGGTTGGCAGAAGATAAAAATGATTTATCTAGCAGGATTATCACAAACCCTAAACGAATCTACAAGCAGTTATCCCAACATGTGTCTCCGGCTCTTCAACAAAAGCGGTGTTATCCCGAGTATTGTCCTTTTCCTACACGTTTTGGTATCTCTTTGGAGGCTCAGATGTATGGGTTCAGTGTGGGGCAACAACAGAACTCCAATCAAGTGGATAAGTTTGAGCAACAAGGATTTAATGTTCCAGCTTCTAACCCCGCAAATTCAAAGCGATCCATGCACAGTATTTTATATTCATATCTCAAGTTCAAATCCCAAGTAGATGATTGCCATAGAAGCCAACAAGTGTTTATTGACTACTTGCATAGGATGTTCTGTAAGAGCTTAATTTGTGAATGTGACAAGTACTGGACTCTGACAACCCACTTCAATAACTGCCACACTGCTTGTAACATATGCGATCCAGTTCGTCAGTTTTTCCATATTAAGAAGATCAACTCTGGCCCTGTTTCTGATTTGTCCTCTATTAAGAAGGTTACCTCATTGTCAGGAAAGCCACATGGACACTTTTCAGGAAATCGCCATCCTAGAGATCACATTATTCAGCATGCTCAACCGACTTCTAAACGTATGAAAATAGAGAATGCTGCTCTGCAGGATGACTGGTCTCTCGGTGCTGTTGTCTTTCCATATTTAAAGCAGAGGGTTGTGGATCGAACGTATGATGAGCAGAAGATGAACAAGGAGCTTTTAAGCTTCAAGGAAGCCCCAATAACAGCTTTAAATAGGTCTGTTACTGCAGATAGTGTTGGACTAGAGAGTAAAAATTTGTTCCTTAGAAACACTGATGGGATCGTAGGCATGGGACAGTCATCTGAAGTTTGTTTAAGCTCAGGAACATCGAGAAAGGAAATTCCTCACCCGATAGGGAAACTTGAGGAAACTCTTCGTACAATTACTGATGCTTTTGATAATAATAATAATAATAAAAATAATAATATGGAGAGTAGTGATGCTTTCCCTCATTCTGAAGACCTCAAGATGATTGACAAAAAGCAGGATGTGGAAGTGTCGGGTGTTTCTTTAACAGATTTCTTCTCAGCTGAGCAAATTAAAGAACACTTGCATAGTCTCAATCAAAATATCGGCCTGGTATGTTTAAACATTCATTTTTCTATTCATAACTTCTTAGATTTGCTACATCTGTTTGTGTTTGTGTGTTTTCTCTTCTTTTAAACTTTTCTCTTTTATAAATAGAGTTTTGGGAAGGAACAAGGTGGAAACACAACTGCACATTCTGTTGGGCCAAATACCTGTCAGTTATGTGCTGTGGATGGGCTCATTTTTACTGCTCCACCGATGTATTGTTCAGTGTGCAGTTTCCGAATCAGACACAAGTCAACTTATTACTGTACAATGGATGAGACTGGGCCACAATACTTCTTTTGTACGATGTGTTTCAACAAGGCTCGTGGTGGCAACATCTCGTTTGGTGAGCTCTCATTTTCCAAGGAAAAACTTGTGAAGAGCAAAAACACTGCAGAATTTTCTGAACCAGTGAGAACACTCTCTTTGGTGCCTTTTCTGTTAATTCCATTCTCTAGTTTTCATTCTTTCAATCAAATGTTTTCTCCTTGCAGTGGGTATCATGTGACAAATGTGAATCCTGGCAGCATCAGATATGTGCTCTTTATAATTCTAAACGAGATCTGGGAGGGAAAGTGAACTACATTTGCCCATTTTGCCGGTTACCTGAGATAGAAGCAAAAGTGAACATTTCAATACCTCCGGCTCTTGGAGCACAAGATCTTCGCAGGACCAAGCTTAGTGACCACATAGAGGAAAGACTTTTCAGGAGCCTTGAGCAAGAAAGAAAACAGAGGGCAGAGTTGTTAGGGAAATCCGCTGAAGAGGTACGCAATAGGTAGATTCTGAAAGTGTCATGGTTTTGATTTATCTGATAACATATGGGTTCCAAGTTAACTGTGGCTGAATTATTACACAAAAATAAAAAAATAAAAAAAAGAAAAGAAACAGAAAGGAAGTGATAATAAACAAAGGTTTGATTAATCATATTCGGACTGGATTGTGTTTTTCTTCATTAAGTCTTTATTTGCAAGAGAAGAAAAAGAAAAATTGTGTATGTAAGTATTTGCATGTCTAAGCTTTTCTCTTTCAATGTTTCTTATTTCGGTGGCATGTTTTTCATTTTTATAGGTACCTGGAGCAGCAGATCTCGCAGTTAGAGTGGTTTTAGATGTCGATAAACAATTAAAAGTAAAGCAGCAGTTCTTGGATATTTTTCATGGTGAAGCTTATCCTACAGAGTTTCTGTATAAATCTAAGGTTCGAATTAATAATGCTTATGAATATTTTATTTTTTCTACTCCTGCGAACGTGTTTGAATTCCAATAAGATTATTTTTTCCTTCAAGTTTTTGCCTATTTGCTTGTTATGTCGTTTTGAAAATTTTTGGACTCTTGGCTGAGTTGCTTCTTTTCCCAGAACATAGAAGATTATGCAGAATATCTAAAACCTATATAAACTAATGAAACTATTAATGTGACATACATATGACGTACGCAATATTCCTTACTGTAAACTAAATTCTAGTGAACAGGGGATAATGGTAGCCGACAGTATATTTAGTTGGAAAAGAATGTTAAATCTTTTCACTTTTGTCTCTCTTCTCTCTCTCTCTTTTTATATATATAGATAATGAGTGTGTGTAGGTAGGGAGATATATAAATGGAACTCTGTATCACGTAGTTGTGTACATTAAGACACTCCGGTGTATATAAATTTGAGAAAACTGACATGGTTTTCCAAGCAGGTGATCCTGTTGTTTCAAAAAGTTCATGGTGTAGATGTATGCATCTTTGCTATGTATGTTCAGGAGTTTGGATCAGAATGTGGAGACCCAAATAAGAGGTCTGTATACATTTCATATCTCGATTCAGTGAAGTATTTTAGACCTGAAGTAAAAACTGTTGATGGTATGGCTCTGCGGACCTTCGTCTATCATGAAATACTGGTAACCAGCCTGCCCTGTTTTACCTTATCTCCTCACTCATTGTTTTTAAATGAAATTTCTGATGAGTTATGTGAATAATTTCCCTGGTTGACAATTTTTTAATACTTACTGGCATCATTGCAGATTGGGTATCTTGATTACTGCAAGCAATGTGGTTTTAATACCTGCTTCATATGGGCTTGCCCGCCTTTAAAAGGAGAAGATTACATACTATATTGTCATCCTGAGACACAGAAAAGACCAAATCCAAATAAACTGCTTCAGTGGTATCTCATTATCTCTCTCTTCCCTCTTTGTGACAAAATGCATTTCTGATAGTTCGATATGCTTCTCGTAAAATATCTTGGACATATAGTGCTTCGAGAATTGGAAGTTTTGAATTCATATTCTTTTCACACTTTTGTTAGGTGCCTGTTCAACTATTCACGCACCGTCTATATTGTCCTCAACGAGCATAATATTTGTTAACGCACAATGTTTTCTATTTTGTCCAAATTTTGACAAACTTTGTCTTAGCATCGTGTATCCTAAGAACATCTGCACATGCAGGTACAAGAAGATGCTTAGAAAAGCTAAGAATGATAATGTTGTGGTGGAATGTACCAATTTTTATGATTATTTCTTTGTTCAAAGAGGGGAATGCAACAACAAGATAACAGCAGCTCGATTACCTTATTTCGATGGGGACTATTGGTCTAGTGCTGTTGAAGATATCATAAGGAACATTGAAAAGGAGAGTGGAGGAGATTACGAGAGCATGGTGAAAAATCAAATGACAAGAAGAACTTTAAAAGCAATGGGACACGATGATTTTTCTGTTGATGCAGCAAAAGATATTCTTGTTATGCAAAAGGTAGGTTTCTTGAAATGTTTTCGTAGATGAACAGATGAATTTTAGTATATCATCTCCCAGTTGTTTTTTAGGTCTATAAATTCTTCATGTTTGCTGGGTAACTACGTGTGGACAGACCATCTAGTTCAAATCCAATGGCCTTCACAAAATTTCATGTTCACCCAATCTGGTATCTAACCATTTTTCCTTCATTTTATTGTTGCACCCGTGATTTTTTAAATCCATATAGATTAGACTTCCAAATAGATTGTCTATCCAGCTAGTACATCAAGAAGCATGATTTATTAACCTGACACGCATATCATTCCTGTGGTCAGGTTTGGATTCTGTTACTAGCTTATCCTAGCCCTGCTCTTTCTTAAATTTTTTGCATAAAGCACATTCACTACTTTGAGAATCTTTCTTTATATTACTGTTATGGTACTGATTAACCTGGTATATTAAATTTTGCTTCTACTCCCACTGATAGCTCGGCCAGAAAATCCAATCTGTAAAAGAAGGCTTCCTCGTTGTCCAGTTGCAGTTCAATTGCACAAACTGCCATGAGTTCATATTGTCCGGAAACCGTTGGTCTTGTAACCATTGCAGCCAATTTCATTTGTGCAGCAGGTGATGATTTCCTTCAACAGTCATTTATTTTCTTCTTTTCTTAATACATGCTCATTATTTAGGTTGCTCTGAGGGATTAGTATTATCATTCACCATATACACAATCTGTTTTATATTCTGTTCAACTTGCTCAAGTTTACATGAAAAAAGGCTATTTTTTACAAATGGTATTTGATGATGCTTGTTGAATCTTCTTGAAATTAACTGCTCTTACATTTACAGCCCCAATTACTGTAATTTTTCCCCTCTAAAATATAAATACTCTTTATTCAAATTAAGCAATCACTTTCTGGCCTAATCCATCGAACCTGTCTGTAACATTCATCCCTTGGAGATTCCTTCTACTTATTTTAATTTTTTTCATGAGCATGTAATGGTATTTACTTTCTTTTCTTGATTACAGATGCCTTGAACTCAAGCATTTTCCCAGTGGACTCGAAACACACACCAGTCTCCATGGGGAAAAGCACCAACTCTTTCGGATTCCAGTGAATGATGCACCAGCTGATACTGAAGATAAGGATGCCCCTTTAGATAATGATTTCCTTGACAACAGACACTCTTTCTTAAACTTTTGTCAGGAAAATCATTATCAGTTTGACTCACTCCGCCGTGCTAAGCATTCATCTATGATGATCCTGCATCATCTCCATAAAACAACTGCATCGACTATGCAAACCAACTGCAGCGTTTGTCATCAGGATGTCATTGTTAAATGGCATTGTGAGATCTGCTCTGAATTTCATGTTTGCAATGCATGCTATCAAAAGACAGGGGACAAGTGTCATGCTCACAAGTTAGTTCAGCACTTGGCAAAATCCAATTGCAGTACAAATAATGACCAAATGCAGAAACAGAGAGCAGAGGTATGACTGATATCTTTCATATTCCTTTATACTATTTCAAAACAGAATAATCTAACTAAATTCAAAAAATGATAATCGAGCATATATACTATATACTATATAATATACACTCTGTACCGCTAATCATGTTGTTTTATTGTGATCCTTAAATTTTAGGATTTTCAAATAACACTACTATGTTTCCCAAAAAAAAAAAAAGTAACACTACAAAGTCTTTCCTATTGTAATTTTTTTATGTGTTACGTTGTCATGTTTCACTGAAATCTTGTGCAGATTAATTCGCTGATGGATCTTCTACAACATGCTAATCAGTGCCGACCATCTAGAGATCAGCCCTGCTCGTATCCCAAATGCCTCCATGTTAAAAAGCTTTTTCGCCACAGTCTCGAATGTAAAATCCATATGGCTGGTGGCTGCAGCCCATGTAAGAAGATCCGGTACTTGCTCCATGTACACTCACAAAATTGCAGGGATTCTAATTGCAAGATTCCTCGTTGCATGTAAGTCCATAACTCCCATTCATCTGGTCTTAGTCCTTTAATCTTTATTCAATTTGGCCTGGTTAGTTATATGTTTTAACTTTATACAGGGATCTTAAAAATCGCAAAGAAATGATTGCAACTCAATATGGTAATATGCCGGGAGCTGCCTCTGCATTTCCGCGAGTAGGATGTGGTGAATGATAATGAACAGAGGAAGGTTTTTAACATTGCTGTGCAATCTCCATGTAAAGCAATCAACTGTAAATATTATGTAGGTACTGCAATTTTGTGCCAGGAAATCTAATCACACCTTTAGATAAGCAAATTGTCAAATACAATAGATTTTTTTAGCTTGGTCTTTGATGTTGATAATCCAAGTTTTTGTACATAAATATATATACTCAGAGCAGCCATTGGGGCTTGCAGATAAAAATACTAGTTTCCTTTGCCTTTAGGCTTTAATCATATGAATTATAAAACTATCTTTACCAACATCTTACCAGTTGCATGATTTCATTTTTATACAAATATTTTGAAGTCTTTGTAGACGAGCTATTTTCGTCAAATTGAAATGTGACACGTGTAAAATTAAATATTAATTATCAAGTTTAATTCATTCTATTTTTATATTTTTTTGGATAAATATTAAATCAAAAATCCATAAAATATTTAAATAATTGATTTAATTGATAATTTTAATATTTATTTTGTCATCAAATCAAGTATTGACATGTGTCAAAATTGAGGTGTTCCGGCCAATCAAATCAAGCCTTGCAGTTCAAATGGTGATGACCAATCAAGTGATGACACGTGGCAAATCTCCACACGTGGACCAATCAAGTCAAAACATATGTTATTTATTTGTTTTCTTTAATATAAATTCATATTAAAGTAATAAATAAATAAATAAGTTTGATATTATCCCTTTAATAAATAAATAAATTAATTAAGGGATAATTATAAAAAAAGCCCCACCCTACGCCTATAAAGAGGCATTCTACAACACAATTTTCACAACTTGGAGATACGAAGGAGCAAGCCACAAAGCAAGGAGAAAGAAGCTCTCTGGTGTTCTTCAGCATCCTCGGTGTTCTTCGGCATCTTTAACGGCGTTCTTCGTAGAAGTCAGCATCAACGGCTTTTGATCCGGTATCAAGGCATCGAAGTGGTGTTTCGGCTTTGCTCGCCTCAAAGATCAAAGCGAGATTCAAGCATGTTCTTCGCGTTCTTCGTGGAAATCAACTAAATCGAAGCCTCCGATCCGCAAGCGTGTTCTTCGCGTTCTTCGTGGAAGCCTCCAATCCGCAAGCGTGTTCTTCGCGTTCTTCGTGGAAATCAACTAAATCGAAGCCTCCGATCCGCAATAAGGCGTCAAGTCCGCGAATCCGGCGTTTTCTCAAATTAAATTCGAAGGTGCTCCAAGCGTGTTCTTCGGCGTTCTTCGAGAAAGTCAACAAACTGAGGCGTTCAATCCGCAATCAAAGCATCAAATACAGATTTCGGCGTTACTCCTCAGCAAATTCAAATCAACATCAAAGGTGTTCATCGGCGTGTTCTTCTGTTTTCATCAAATCAAGGCGTTTAATTCGCGATCAAGTCTAAAGACCCGCAATTAACGATTAAAGAAGCAAATCAAATCCAACGGAAGATCGAACCTCCGAAGTCAACGAAGGAGTTTCAAACCTTCCGAATTCCAGCAAATTCTTGTAGGAAGAATCAGAGGAATAAATTAGAGATTGTACCCGCAAAATTCGAATAAATCAATAAAGTTTACTTGTGATTGTTTCTCGCGTTTAATTATTTAATTAACACGAAAATTGAGTTACAGTCTTATTTCCTTAAAATAAGATAAAAAAAAAATTTAAGTTTGGACATATTAATAAACTTTGGTGAGAGTTCATATAACATCTTTAAAATGAAGTTGCCAAAAAACCTCTAATTTGAAGAGTAGCATTAATTGAATGGACCTAAAACTATAGGCTTAACAAATTCACGTTTGACCTTTTCAAACATTAAAATTCAAAGATGCCCATTTTTATATTAATTAGAGTTAGGGGCAATGTGAGATGGAAGATCAAAATATTCTAGTACCATACTATTAGCTCGTTTTGTGGCCCATCTAATAGATGCATTTATTGAATAATCAAGAAAGTTAGAGAAAAATATTATTAATGTATTATGGATTAGATTACAGGATAAAGAGGAAATTACATTTTTTTGTCCCACAGAATTAAGCTTTTTACCATTTTAGTTTCATGTCTTCGAAATTAGACACGTTTAATCCCGTTATTTTCAAAAAATTGTAATTCTGATCTCATCCGTCAAATAATGGACGAAAAATGCATTTTTTTCATGAAGTGCAAGGGGGGAGGGGGGAGGTTATTGTTCATTAGGTTTTTTTTTTTTTTTTGCGTGAATTTACTTATTAATATCCTATTTTAACATCCTGAATCAACTTTGATAAATGTAATTTGAATAAATATGAATAAAATTGCTAAAAGCTTAAACTTATAGGATCAAAAATGTAATTTGGTTTAGGTTAAAATATGTAGTACAAATTACTCATATATGCAAATGTACATCATACAAACACAAAGAAACAACACATTCCAACCGAAATTCCCATCCCTGTTAAATCATGAAATACGTGATAAGCACATTACAAGGGAAACTAAGAAAACGAGAAACAGAGCCACTACTGCAGAATCTAACACATTATTAAGATAGATAGCAACCCAATTACAAACTCACTCGAGCAAATATCAGAAAACAAGGGTGAAGAGAAGAAACCGGGGTCCAGTGTCAATAGGTGCACTGGTCCAAGAATACTACATTACTTATCTACGTAAAACCTGGAAGACACTAACAAACCCCAAATTCCAATTAGGGCAAGGCAGAGGGCACAACATAATAACTCCTCCAGCCTGAAGAGATTTCTGTGTTTTAACAATATTTGCAAAACTAATACACACAACTAACAAGACATTTCTCAAACTGCCAAAAAGAAAAGGAAGAAATCTGCTAAACGTTGATACAATAGACCACAAACAGAACATTTATGTGGTAAGGAAAGTCCATAGCTTCTTCCCGATAGAAGCTTCGCCAGGTCGGACCTCATCATCGTCCCCATCGTTATTGTCATCATCCTCTTCCTCTTCTTCACTCCTGAACTCTTCACCATAGTCATCAGCTTCTTCTGCTGTTCCATTTACCTCCTCACTAAGAACCATGTAATCCACAGGAGTATTTGCCGTCTCAGCATGGTTGCCTCCTGCATTTTTCAACTGCACGTGCAATTAAAAAGGTTCAGTCGTCAAAATATTAGAAAAATATTAGAAGTGAAAAATACGCTGTACCAGAAAAGAAATCATTGGATTTTACTATACAATAAAGGAGTGCTCACTTGCGGACTATCTGCAGAAAACTCGCTAGCAGCCCCAGTGCTTCTTACAGCTTCATCACCATTTCCACCTCCAGATCTTCTTCTTACAGCTTCATCACCATTTCCACCTCCAGATTTTCTCGAACTCGTCCCTACTGTTCGAGGTTCATCGATTTCTTCCCTTGAAGCTCTACCAATTTCAGCATTTTCAGATTGGTTAGCTTCTACTGTACCAATTTCAGCATTTTCAGATTGGTTAGCTTCTACTGCAGGTGGTCGGTCAGTTCCCTTTTCCTTGACCTTCCTTACTTGAGGCAAGGATCCATTAACCACTGTTCCCACAGGTCTGAGATGAAAATGTACAGAACTCCATAAGCATCTTATGAGAGTGGACGTTTAGAAAGACAGAAAAATTGACCATAAGATATTAGCTATAAACAAGCCCACATGACTCAACTAAAATATACCACTCCGGCAAGCAAAACAGGAATAACAAAATTAGAAATAGAACTATTACAGGAAAGATGAATCCAAATATATACATATCAAGAAGCCCCATCATATGTGAACAAATCTAAGTATTGTAGCTAGTTGTCACTTAGTTTTATGGGGAAGGAAAAAAAAACTCAGAAACCCCATGACTAGTTTTTCCTTCCTCACAAACACAAAACCAAAACTCACAACATTACAGAGCCAAAAGTAGGACTTACTTTTTCGAGTGCCGGAGATTGTATCGTTTCTGGCCAAAGTTCTGCTCAGCTGCAACAACTCTCTGTCGCCTCTTTGGCCGATCACCATCCTTAGTGCTATCTGAATGACCTTCCGTTTGATTGTTACTTACTGTTGCTTGTGCTCCATGAACACGATTTCTCTTTCTTCTATTTGTCAGGCTTCCAACTTGTTCAGATTTTGCTAGGTTCTCATCATTTGTGTAGACAGAATTCTCCGCCTCACCATTGGTCTTCGAACCAGTAACCTCAGCCTTCGCAGATCGTGTTCTACTTGCCCTAGGCTTACCATGGCGGCGTGCATTCAGATCAGAATTCTGAGAATTTTCTGGAATATTAAGCGGATTTTGATCAACTGATAGAGCTTGAACAGCTTCAACCTCCCTAACGGCACTATCTGATTCAACTATTTGGACATCAAATGAATCATTTGCAACTTGTAAAGATGACTCTGGCTCCTTTTCACCACTTGGTAATGCTTTTGGTGGATCCACAAGAACCTTCTCGGCTGATAGGGCTGATGCCCCGGTAGGCTCCTGGGCTTCAAGTTCAAGCTTCTTTCCTGGTGAAAATTTAAATATCTTTGAGGTACATTTTCGAAGCCAAGAAATTGTTCCCCCGGGGGATGCTTCAGCATCAAACCTTCCAGAAGTGTCTACAACTGCTTCTTTCAGATAGTTCTCTGCTACCCTAGGCAGTGCAGTCGTGTCGAGGTTTTTCAGTTCAGTTAAAGGATGAAGATCAGACAACATAAACTCGCGAATACTATCTCCGCAGATGTTGCAGTTCCTTTGTTTTTCGACAAATGCAAGGAACCGTTCCCTTTCCTTGATGAATTCTTCCCTTTGATCCTTCAACTTCTGACTCAAGCCAACTAGGTCTTCAATATCTTTTTTCATTTCATTTTGTTGGGACTCTGAATGCTTCTTATTCTCTGAAATTTCCAGTTTTTCTTTCTCTATCCGCACTCTTTCCAACTTCATGTCTTCCATTTCCCTACTTGCCACTTCCCTCAAGTAGTTAATATTGCTAAGTTCAGCTTCTTTCTGTTGTTCAAAAGATTTTCCCCTCTCCTGCAAATGAGACTCTCTTCCTTCCTGTTCTTTACGCATGGCATTCTCAAGTTCTTGTCTCTGCATTTCAAGATCACGAGTCAATTGACTTTTTTCACTTTGGAATTTTTCAGCCAATAGTGACCTTTCATGCTCCATGGTAGCAGCAAAAGAATCTTTTTCCAACTTGAGAGCTTCCAATTCCCTCTGCACATATTGCTGAGTTTCCAGCTTATCATTCTGTAGCTTTTCCTCTTCACCCTGTCTATATTTTTCGAAAAGTTTTTTCTGTTGAAGAACCTCCTCTTGTTCTTTCTTTATCTTTGCTCTTTTATCATCCAGCTCTTCCCATTCTTTCTCAAATTTCTCCTTTTCCAGCTTTAGACCATCTGCATCCTTCATAAGTTGCTCACTTTGGAGTCTGTATTTTTCTATCTCCTGTTTCAGTTCTGACTGCAAGCGCGCATGTTCATTTCTTTCATCTTCAGTTATTTTCAGCTGTTCTCTCTCCTCTTGTAATCTCAGCTGCAATTTCTCCGTCTCAGACTTCAGATTCTCAAGCTCAGCCTTGACACTGAGTAAATTTTCCTTTTCACCAAGCATTTGTTTTCTATCTTTCTCCAAGTTTTTCTCCTCAACTTTAACAGACTTCTCTCTTTCCCTCAAAGCTTTTGATTTGGAATCAAGATCCATTTCCTTCTGCCTCACTTTCTCCATTTTCTTTTCAATTGCCTGTTCACGTTTATTGACTTTCTCCTCCATATGTGTAATTTCAGTTTCTTTCTTCTCCATTTCGACCACTTTGTTTGTCAACAGCTCATCGTGTGACTCTCTCTTCTGCTCCATTTCCAACTCAAACTCCTGTTTCTTTTTAGCCAGGATGCTCTCATGTTCATCCAACAGTTTCTGAATCTCCAACTGAATATATGACAAAAGAAAGTGGTCAAAACATAATGCTAGCAAGCAATAGGAGGGAATCGTAGTAGTAACTGGGAAAAATTCGTAGCAGGTAAATGGTGCAATTAGTACTTGTGAAATAAAGACAGACCCAGAAAATGACGAAATGGACCTTAAAGGAAAGAAAGAAAAGCTTAAGACTTCATAATCAACATGTCCTGCATCCCAATCAACCAAATGAAAGCAAGTACTCACTTTTTCTCTAGTCGTTAACTTCTGTTCCAATTCCAGCAATTGTTTCTCTTTCTCCTCTAAATTTTTCCTAACACCATCAGCTTCCTGCATCAAATACACTGCTAGTTAAAGAAAGCAAAAAGATAACTTACTCAAGTATGAGTCCAAGTTAACCCAAAAACTTGCCTTCTCCTTAAGAACTACGCTTGCTAATCTGCTACTTATATCATCTTCTTTGTTCTTCAAAGTTGAATTAGTAATCTCAATTTTCTTTCTTAATTCATCAAGGTCAAGTTGTTTTTCCTTTAAAAGCTTATCATTCTCATTTGCCCTCTCCTCCCTTTGGTTCAGCAATTTTCGACCATCAGCTAGCCTCTCCTCTGCTTCCTGTATTTTTCTTTCCCACTCTCTCAAGTCATCCCTCTGCTTGGATATAGAAGTATCATGTGCTTCACGCCTGACAAAATAAAGACTTCCATGTCAGACTGTCATGCAAAAAATATTGGTGGAGCGGATCCACAGAGGGATTAACTGTGCAAAAAATAATCAAGCTTACTCTGTGGTGAATAAAGATCGTTCTCTTCGAAGAGCATTTTCTTGAGCATCCAACTCATGCAATTTCCTCTCGATTTCTGAGCTCTTCCTGCTCACTTCAGCAAGTTTGGCGTCAGCAGCATGAAATTTTGCTTCAGCCTCCAAAGATTTCTCTTCAATACTTGTGACCAATGCATTAGCCTCAGCCAGCTTTGAATCAGCATTGAACTTAATTTCAGCATATTCTGCACGCATCTCACGCAAAGCCTTTTCGAGCTGTGGCAATCAAAAAGTTACTGAGCAACTAACAGTTGGATCACAATGGAAATTGTTCCACTTAATTAAATTACATAGGGAATTCGGAAGGAACAAGATAACTTATGGTGCATTTACCATATATTCACTTTTTAGCATGCTACTCTGTCCCTATGTTGAAACTTGAAATGGGATATTATATTACAGTTAATATGTAAATAACAAATATAAATGCAATTCACATTAAAATAATTATTGATAAGTCATAAGTATGCAATACAAAGTAGCAAAATTATTGTCAATAACATCCTTCTCGACATGAGTCGATCAATAATGTATAAAATTAAAGATGTATTTTGTATGAGAAATATGGAAAGTGCAAACTTACATCAACCACGCACTGCCTTTCAACACCCAATGCTTTCTTTAAATTCTCTTCCCGCTTTTCCACTTCAGACATGGCACTTGTATGTGCTACTTGTTCTCTTTTAAGGGTTTCAGATGCATCTGCTAATTCTTGCCTCAGTTCTTCATACTTCAAAGTCCATTCCTTTTTCTCAATCAACAGGAGACCCATATTATATTGATACTCGAACAGCTGCCAGACATCAAACAGTTAGAAGTTTTGCACTGCAAACTGTTTACACCCACAACTAATTTTAGAGAAATTTTTATTTTGAACTAAGATTAAGCTATTAGAGAAGCATCTTTTAGACCTTCAATGTTATATAAACACATAAATAATTACTTCAAGCCAAAAAAGTACACTTTCCAAAAAGTAGAGTGTCGTTTATATGCTAACCGCAGTTTTGGGGAATTACATATTGAATGATTTATAAAAACTCTCCAAAATTAGAGAGGGCCGCTTGATTCAAAAAGGCAAAAGTGTTGGGAAGATAAAGGATCTCCTCGAGAGTAGAGAACAAACCATAAATACGATTCAAAAGTTTCTGATGAGAAAACAGACAGGCAGACAATATGATTCCTCTTTTGAACTAGTGAAGGCCATTCATCATAAACAAAGAAGAAGCTAGATTTCTCAGGATCCCGTAACAACCAAGCTCCAAAACTTAAAGAAGAAACACCATCCATCGAAAATTAACGGTAAAGCCTCTCAAGTCGACCACAACATACGTCCTTGCCCTACATCCACCCCAGCCCAGTACTTATACTTACAGAACGGTCGCCCATCACCAATTTTGCTAATTCATTAGGACACTCGAAGAATATAAGAGCTGCTCAGATATGAACTTTATGCAAGAGCTTCAACAACGCTTTATAGTATTTATTACCAGGTTATCGACCTAATTACACGACCCCCCTCGAGAACACATTCAAATTTCCTCAAATCTATCAGTGATCTAAAACTAACGTTACTGCCAACTCCACAAAGCCAATTACGATCGTAAAACGGAAAAACAATAAAACCCCAGTCAAAACTACCAACAAAAGGAAAGGAACGAGAAGAAACACAAGAAAAACACGTTACTAAAATCCCGAAATTAAACCCTTGCAGACCTCATTCTCGAGCTTCGAAAGCCTCTCCGTCAACGACTCCCGGTCCATAACTCCGTCTCCTCCCCGAAACGCCAACGATTTGCCCTTCGCAGAAACCTCCCCATTCCTCGGGCTAAGCGAGTTCCCGTTCACACCCGAACCCGGTCCGGAAACAGACCCATGCTTTTGCCCCGACTCCCTCCACGGAGTCAGTGACCACGGCTTCTTCTGCGGCGTAAACATACTACAGCAAGGCTCCTAGATCGCCAGCCCCCAAATCAGTGAATGGAGCAGTGAATTTCAGTGGAGAGAACGCGAATTGAAACCCTAAATTCGAAGGGAACGCTGAGGGCGGACGCGAACAGAGTTCCCAAATTCCGGCGAATAGGAAGTGGTTAAATCCGGTAACGTCTCGAAACCAACTTTCTCTCTCTTCCTTTATTTCTCTCTCTAAGCTTTATTTTCGAAGAGCCACCTTTCGTGGTGTGCGCGGATTATTCACGTTCTTCTTTCCTCTCTGTCCAATTTATTTCCAGGACATGTGAAATTACTTTTCTGCCCGTGGGTGCGATTTGTTTATAGCCGTTGAGTTGGGGTATTTCGGGTAATTCCTGGGCCCGCCTTTCTGTGAACAACGTGGGGGTATACATTTCTGTGACGAAACTGCCCCTGAGCCACGGGGGGGAATGTGTAAAAAAGCATAAGATGTGGGGGTTTAGTGTAATAAAAAGGGAATATCCTGTACTGTAATGCCACGGTGTTTGTGGGGTTGAGTTTGAAGCATTGGAAATGAGGAGGCGACTGACTTGGACTTGAAGATAAGGCATTTATTTTAGGATAAATGAAAATAATAAATAAATGTCCCAATATTTATTTATTTGTTAATTTCTATTATTTAGCGATCCTCAACCACCCGGGCCCACATTATTCCCCTGGTGGTGGCTTTTTATAAACGACTCGTTGTTTCTTCCTTTTACGGGCATTCTAATCCCAAGTTTAAAACATAAAAAATGAAAAAATTGTTGTGCACTAAGAGAGGAAATGATTGGTACAATGGTAATTTTTTCTCTTCTTTTCTTTTAGGCGGGTACAATGAGGATTTTTTAAAAATATTATTTAATTTATAACGGATTCGTAAAATATTATGGAAAGGGGGTGAATTAATATTTTGTTATAGAACGTCGAATGATATGACGTTCTTGTATTTTTTTTAACATTTTTTTTAACGAGGTCGCCGAATAATATGGCAACCCGGTCAACTTTTTTTTTAATTAATATTTTAATGCTGGTCGCCATATTATACGGCGACCGAATCCGATAATTTTTTTTTATTAATATTTTAATAAGGTTGCCAAATGATACGGCAACCGAATTAAATTTTTTTTTTTTTTTATATTTTAATAAGGTCGCCGAATGATACGGCGACCTTTGACCAGATCTGGTCCCCCCCACCTTTTCTTCCCCATTTCTCTTCCCCTATCCCTTTCAACGAGATTTTCTTGCACAACCAAAAACCCCCAACCCCATCCCTTCCCCACCACCGCCTCCGCTGTAACGCCCCAAATTTTTCCAGCCGTTCAGGTACGCACGCCACGCGTGTGAGCTTTGAGATTTAGGACTATTTAATTTCCTTTTCATTATTGTAATTGCGTAATTTAATTTACCTAATTTGTATAATTGTGAATTACGTGATTTTAAATTGCTAACTTCGTGAACTGAATTACGTGAGTGGGTAGTGTATTTCATTTCTCGAGCATGATTTATATGTTTCATTATTTCCAGTTTAAGGATAGTATGCCTAATTGGTCTTAATTGTTACCTTTTGGAAACCGGTGGATTTAATTGATAATAATTGAGGACTAATCTGCCCCCTTCCTATCTTTGATACCCGATTGCATTTATTTAAATTTACCAGGGACCAAGTTGCAATTTTTCCTTTTTCTTCTCCTCCCTTTCACGATATATACATATACATACATACCATTTTTCAATCTTCATTTCAACCAAGAAACAAGGCACGAGAACTCCATCTCTTTCTTCCTTCCAATCTCGATCCTACCAAGGAAGCAAGAGCCAAAGAATTCTTCCATCCTCTCCAAGGAAATCATCACACAAACCTTATCTCTTCCTTTCCCCTTCCATCTTCTTCTTCAAGGTAAGCTATGTGTTTATATATGTGATGAACTTGAATATAAATTAGGGTTTGTGGGTCATATGAATTCCATGACTTGAGAGGAAGTAATTGTGATGATTATGAGCTTGATGATGTATATATATCTGGAGATTCATGAAGGTTTAAGCATGAATCATCACTTTCCATTTCAAGGGTTCTTGATGAATTTTGATGAATTCTTATGAATCAAAGCATGTTTTCATGAAGTATATGAGTTATATACATCATATTTGATGGTTTGGACTGATTTATTTGCTTTAGTTTGGTGTTGGTTGGCTTGGGAGCCATTTTCCACGAAACCCCTATTTTCCCCTGTTATTTTTCGCCCAGCGGCTTCCGACACGCCCGTGTCGGACCTTAGCTCAATTTCGACACGCCCGTGTCACAACCTACTGCCTCAATCGGGGGGTTCCGACACGCCCGTGTCTGCTTCTGGTGTATTTTTTACACGGGCTTTTCTCACTCAAATGAACTCCAAATGACCTGATTTTTGAACCGTTGGAAACCTATTGAAGTCTAGAACAACCTCCAATTGGAATCACCTCAATATCATTTATATATTGTGAGATATGATCAATTCTTTTTGGTGTCGCCATTTTACCGAAAATCTGCGTTAACCTAACTTCGGACCTACTCCACTTTCTCCTCACTTTGAACTAAAATACGAACCATATATCCTTGGAAAGGTCTATGTGTCTAGTTTCATATCCAACAAGCAAAACTCAATTCCAACTCCTATAACTCAAGATATTCTAGTTTTCCTACAGAGTGTGCTTTTCCGGATATTGTCCATTTTTGCCAAACTTCACCAAAACCTTTCTTATTACATTCCTTTCACTCTCTTGGCTCCCATATGTGAATTATATGATATATATACTTGATTAATTGATAAGTATACTCCTACTTGACACTTCTTGGTACTTAATTACTCAAACGTGATTGTGTAACTCCATGCCTTACATGAAATGAACTTGAAATGGTTAATGATATGAATACGTGACTCCTTGAGATTAACCTCATCTCTTAAGTGTTAATTGGTTCTCATAAATGTTTAAGTATTACTTGATTATCAATTTATTTGGTTATTATAGTGTTGGGATAGTTTACTTATTTACATGAGCATTGTCGTGCGTCATACTTGGTCTCATTATTGAGTCTTGTCTCACGAGTACACAATGTTCCCTTTCTTGTCCAGTTCTTCTCCGGGGTGGAGATACCTTGATCTAATAGGCACCGGCATAGCTCGTGTTCTTGTATTGTCGTCTTCCAGGTGAGGTTTAATTCTAGATATATAGAACCCTTATAACCCTTATGTGATATTTTCGGCCAAAATATATCTATACACCTATAGTTTTCCAGAATTAATTGATTTCTAACGGATTTCATGAAATGAACGGATTGATTGATTGTATTGGCGAGTAAGCATGTTCACGTTGAGCCCCGAGGGTAGTGTATTGAGCCAACTGGGAAAGCAAGGGCTGACGGGTAACTCTTGCACTATCCTCACCATGTGGGATCACCTCTGAATCCACCGGAGTTTTGGTGGAGGAAGAAATCCCGTGCGTGGGAGTCATGTTCCCGACGTACGCCATGATTGGATAGTTGGGTCTTGCAAGCCCACCATCACCCAGAGGAAGAAGGGTTCATGAAATTGCTAATTGATCGCACGTAATTACTTGCATGATAGCCTAATAAATTGTAACACTCATGATTGTACACTTTTGGAGAAAGGTTGGAGAATTGCCCTCACTCGCCGGGCCACGTATTGAATTGATAATGATTGAATTGTAAATTGATTAGTTGTAATCTCGGGCGAGTTCTACTTTATTATTGAACTTATATTGCTTTCTTTTATAAAACCTTACCCCGAGATTATAGCTTGCATGGTAATTGTGCTTATATTTATTTAAAACCCCTCACTCAGTCTTTCATAGACTGACACCTCTCATTTTCAGGTTGGCAGGGTGCGTGCTAGGTGGGATTAAGTCGGTCTTTTACTTTGGGTTTAGTACTTGTCCTTCTCACTCTCATGTATTTATTGATGCATATCTTTTACTTATGAATTGTCTTGGGTATCTATGTTCTATGTATATTATGACATGTTATTAGAAAGGTTGGGAATTGTATATATGGTTGCATATATTTATGTATTTATGAATTGTTCTTAAAGCTTATGAGATTGTTTATGGGGATGATGGATATAGATTCGAGATGGTGATAATGTTATGTTTATATTACTCTTCCGTTATAGGTTGATGCGTTATTCTAATAAATTGAGGGTTAGTCCCGCTTAGCTAGAGTGTCGTTTTTTTTTATTATCTCCCGTTCGCTATAGGCTTGATTCATGTATGGATCGTCCATTCCATATGTGGATTGAACTATAGTGCGGGGGATGTGGCTACCTTGCGTTTCGGGGTGCTACATCCGCCGTGAGGTCCCCCATTCTCCGCCGACAGTTTCGGCCGTGACCAGCCACCGCTGCTCCGTCCATCCACCACACCTCCAGACGCAGCTGCTTTAGGAGAAAAGGTAAGTTTCAGGTTTAATTTTTTTTTTAATTGTTATTTAATGTTTTGTTAGTATTATTTTAATGGTAATTGTTATATATTATGTTGTTGTTGTAATTAAATTGTTAGATTTTAATTACTGTAATTGTCATATAATTATTTCAAATAATTTATCATTTACATAAATATATAATTTTCGTAATTTGGAATGTAATGGTTTAGAAAGTGTTTACCTCACCGATTAGCTATCTATTGCCTGTAGAAAATGAATAGTAAATTTTGTGGTATATAACCCAAAAACTAGTGTTTACCTCATTAGTTTCTATAATTGTTAATTAACTTGTTTCTTTATCTTATTTACTTCCATAATTATTATTTCCGGACATACCCTTATAACCTAACAATTTAACTGTAAATTTCTGCATTTTTCCCATAATTTATTTTAATTTATTAATTTATTTTTTTAAAAAAAAAATCGACACTTGAGATTTGCATAATGCTATCATATTTGGTGTTCCATATAAAGTATTTCAATCTTTGTGTGCTCTTGGCAATTGTTTCGGAAATTAGCATACCTCATTTTTTCAATGAATTAAGTGTTGAACAAATTAAACAAAATGATGCAAAATTACGGGAAAAAAAATAAACATTATTTGGAAAAAGCAAAAGAAAAAAAAATAAAAGTCATGACTAATTGTAATTTCTCGAAAAAATGAGAAAAATAAAAAAATAAAAATGGCAGCTGCCAAAGAAAAAAAAAAGAATGAGAAAAATAATAATGCATATATCTTATTATATATATAATATAAAATAATATTTATATAATTATATAATAATTTTTATACGTATATGTAATATAGCTTTTATATTATATATATGTATACCAATATATATTAGAGATGTGCGATATGTATTATATTATGTATATGTATACCAATATATATTATATATATGTATACCAATATATATGTATATGTATAATATAGCTTTTATATTATATATATGTTTAGGGAAAGCGGAGATTAGCATAAATTTACAAAATGAATATTTAATTTATTATTTTTAATTATTTATTTAATTATTCAACATTGTTATTGTAACGCCCCAAGTTTTTCAGTTTATATAATGTGGCGTATTTGTTTATAAATTGCGCAATTTAATTATTTAATTATATGATTAATTGTTTATAAATGTTTATATTTGATTTAAACTATAAACTATTGATACTTTAATTTAATTCATTTTATTTCAACTTGATATTTAGCGTTTAATTTCTTAATTAAGGTTTCGTGTTACCTTAACTATTTCGGTAATTTCGTTAATTAATTTCAACATGTTTCTAGTTGGTTGTAATTTAATTAAAATGGAATTTAAGTTTTAGTAATTCATTTATAACAATATGAATTCGTTCATGCGCATGAGTGTTCTATTTGTGCTTCGTTCATATATGTAATGATATCGGATTGGTATGGAAATTTAGTATGTCGTAAATATGTGTGTTATGAACATGCCTATATGCTCGGTTTATGTTTTCGGATTCATTTTGACGCGTTAACGAATTTAATTTTGATTGTGGAACCAAATCGGGGGCTAACGAGCAATTAGCGCACCCTTGGTTCCGTACATGATATCTTGAGCTCGGGAATTCGGATTCGAATTCCGACACCTCCGTTGCCTTCGTATCAACGATTCGGAGACAATGTAACAAGCCTCATACCTTTTTGAAATCATTAAGACCTCCGAAATCCAACCGTAACGGATAACTCGTGCAAGAAGAGCTCCTTATGTTGACTAGTCTTCATGGTGGGACCCTTTTTACTTAACCTAAACTAACTATACCTTAACCATGACTTTTGTACCTTGGGTTAAGCCTTTCTCCTACCCCTTTAACTCTGAAAACCGAACCAAACATCTCCCCTTGCAGCTGGAACTGATCGAGAGAGAAAGAGAGAAGAAAGGAGAGAAAACCTTGGCCATTCTTGTGATTTTGGAGCTCAAATCACCTCCCTTCTTCTTCTAATCTTCAAGGTATGAATATTTATGTCTTCTCTACTCTATTATGCTTGATTTCATCTATTTAATACATGATTTGGATCAGATTTGGTTAGGGTTTGGGTGATGAGTTTGATATGAACTTTTAGGGATTTTTGCTCTTGTGACCTATTTGCTTGTGTAGCTGATTTCCTTGCTTATACATGATCATATGAGCTTGTTTCTTGGCCTATTTCTTTCCTAACTGATATTATATGATATTAGGAGGATTTTATCTCTTGACCCTTTGATGAAATTATGAGATATGGAGCTCCAAACTTGTTGATCAAACTGCTTCCCCTGTTTTCCGGACTGCTGCTGTTCATTTTGCTTTGTTGCTTGACCAAATGATCTTCTTTTCATGTGAAATTGCATGAATATTATGTACACTCATTGTTCTATATGTTAACATTCATGTTTTAAGTATTTGGATCCATTTTAAGCCTCAAAACAGAAAGACATGGCCTGTTCTTGTGCATGATCTTTGACAGAATTGTTGCTGTTGCAATTGTGTGGTTGTTGGTCATTCTAATGTGCTTTAAATTGTGTCATTTTGCATATATATGATGTATATTAGTTGTTTAGTATGTTAGCATGCATTCCCCAAGGTTTCAGATCCAAATTCAACCCCTAAGTACTTGATCATGGCTGATTGAAACAATAGGGCTTTTATTTGCGATTTTGGCGACCCAGTTTTGCTGCATGATTTAGATGATCTTAACGTGTGATTTAGCCTTTGCACTCTAAATGAAAAATGTTCCTAACATGCTAAATATGTTTTATATGAAGTTTCATAGCATTTGGAGTTGATTTGGTATGCTTTTGTATTGATTTGGTATGAGATCAGTTTTGCCGGTAAAACTTTGTGTGTGGTTAAGTTCTGTACCGTGACACCCCCGTGTCTCATTTACACATAAGTGTGAGACACGGGCGTGTCACACCTTCTGGGCAGCTTTGTACTGAGCCACGGTCGTGGCTCAGTTTGGCTAAGGAGGGTGACACCCCCGTGTCCCTTCCCTTGCGCAGTCCTTGTTGCTTCCTTTTCGGTTTTTGATTTATTTCACCTCTTGAATGACTTTATCTCCTTTTGTGTTGAACTATGAACTTGCCTTGCTATATGTTGAGAGCATTGTGGTTTAATTTCATGGCATTTGGATGAGTTATAGGCATGCTTTTGCTTATTGCCGTTTATGTGTGTTTATATGTCGTTTATGAATCGCGTAATTCATTTTCTATTTCATATGCTTCCGTCTTGTTGTCAAACCTTGGAATTATGCTATCTTATATAATATGAAGTATGTAGTAGCATGTTGGGAGAGCTTAAACATGTTCTATGCTCCTATTTGAATTCTTGAATTAATTTGGTTGGAGATATGAATTGATGAATTTGAATGAAAATGAATGAACAAGTGAATGACTTGGTTATATGATCTTTATGCCTTCATATCATGCTTGAGCATTGCCTTGCGTCATATATGGTTCATTTAGAGTCTTGAGTCTCACGAACCCGTCGTGTTGTCTTTTGTACAGTTTATCTCCAGGGTGGAGAGATCTTGATCCTTCGGGCACTTGGTAACTCGTTCCTTGTTTCGTCACGGTTCAGGTGAGGGTGGTTTTGTTTTAGCTATGTAACGAACCCTACAACCCTTATGTGAAAAGCTTTGGCCAAAACCTTATGATTATATATATATGGTTTTCAAATGAAGTTATCGAGTAAATTCTTCTGAATTATACGTATGGGCGTATATAAGCTTAAAAATGGTTTTGCGACGAGGCTATGCTCCAAACCGTGTGTCTTCATGCTAGCTACGGATTAGGATGACACGGAGAGGTACGTATATAGCATATGCCGAGTTGCACGGTAAGGTATGTTTTCTTATAGTATGTATCCTATGTATGAAAGCAAATGTTTTGGCGAGAGTATGCAAATATGATATGTTCACGGGCCCCGGGACTTAGTATATGTGGCTAACCGAGGAAGCAAGGGCTGACGGGGATCCCATATACTAGTCCCAACCAAACTACGGTGATACCGGCCCTCGCTAGGAGGTTTAGCGGGGAATGGGAGCTGAGTGCCTTTGGGGGATTCATGTACCCCCATTGGCCTATGTATGAACCGGTGGCCGGGTCTTGCAAGCCCGTCCACCACCCGGAGGAAGAAGGTTGGTTATGATTTATACTTATGCTTATGTATATGTTATGATATGATTATGCACCGTGCGGGAAAGCCGGGACACGGATTGCCCAAACGAATATATTTATGATATGATTTATGGTCTGCATGTATTATGATATATCGCATGAACACCTAATCAACTTATTAATGATATTTGTCGTACACGGTCGGAGTTTGGTTGGAGATTGTGCACGCTCACTCGCCGAGCCTTATGTTTATGTATGATTTATGAATGTAATGAATTAATATGAGTAGTCATAAAATCCGAGCATTGATTAATCATTCTCTTGCCCTTTTTGGGAACTAATTTCAAACAAAACCTTGATCGGAATTTATGACTTGCATGTGCATGTTTCTATATGTATATCGCTCCTGCTCACTCAGTCTTCTAGAGACTGACCCTCTCCCTTCCCAACACTTTAGTGTGCAGGTTTGGCTTTGGAGTTTCGAGCTAGGCGGAGGTGTTTGGAGTCTTTAAGTGGGTCGAGTTAGGTTAGGAGAGTCCCTGCACTCATTCATGTATTGGATTTATGTTTGATTCGATTCTGTAGTATCTTGGACTTGAATATTTATGTAATCGTTATTGAATTGCTTTTACTGGGTTTTGTTATGTTTTAAAAGAGGCCTGAAGAGCCCAATTCTGCTTATGGTTTGTATGTTTGTACTTGGGCTTTGCTATGCATTATATATTGTGATTTGGTTATCCTTGCAGGGTCTAGTTCCGCCTAGCTTAGGAAGGTTTTTATGTTTGTCTCCCGTTCGCTAGGGTTTGATACGGGTGCGGATTTACTATTTCGTTACTCGTGTTGAGCCTTAGTGCGGCTGTGCGGGGGATGTGGTGCCTCACGTGCGGGGTGCTACATCCTTAAGTGGTATCAGAGCCCGGTTGCAAAACCGGTGTTCTTGAGTCGTGTTTGAGTCAGTTAGGTCGCACGGCATAGGAACAACTTGTTAATATGTTCATTGCATCGATTTGGCATGAATATTTGATACTAATTGTTGGAAATTGCTTAATACATGTATACAATCGATACTCTCATTTAGTTGTTTTAAATGTTGCAATTTGCATTCTATGTGCATTGATCCATTTAACTATGTGCCATAAGCATACACTAATCTCCATCCATCCATATTTGAGTTGATCTTTCTAATATAGGCTACTATCATGCAAACAAAGCTACCATTCACACCAACTACGATTGACAAAGTAACTTGAAGGCCGAGTGTTCAAATTCCACGGCGTGCACAATGGGACTACCTATCATGGCTCGTATCATGGGAGGAAGCTTGGATCACGGGAAGGTTCATCAATCATGCCCTACCTACAAACCTTGAAGGTTCTCAACATACAAGACTTGCAAAGACTCAAGTTCTAACTTAAGGAATGCGTAAGACAACGAGAGGGGTGTGGAACTCTTCACCACCCCGATTTTGAAGACATTTAATACAGATTAAATGCTCCAAGGTTCACCGTTGAAGCTCCGAGTTTGGAATGGTTGAGTGATTGGAAGACCAAATTGGGAAGTTTCAAGGGATCGGATACAAGATGTGTTAAAAGGGTTCGACTCAACTCAGATGCAAGGATTGGGAGCCGTTAATCATAAAGCTCATTATGAGGTCAACTATGGAAGCTCACTTGATACGAATATAAGCGTGGGACAACAAATGGACGCAAGGCAAAGATACTTATGAGTATCGAGGAATACAAATCGTGTCGTCTTCTCAGAACCTTATGGAGACATCAAGAAGCAAGCAAGAATGGAAAGCGTTATCATGGGTGAATTATACGCGTAGATCGGAAACAAAGGATAAGCTAAAGGAACTTTTACCGGAGAGGACATCAAGAGGAAGAGTCGGATGACCTTTGGAGGTTGATGCTTGGAAGTACGTTGAGGGGTAAACTCCATTGACAAATAAGACCTTGGGTTCAAGAATAGCACGTTCGGGCCATAGGATATACAAATGGATGGAAAAAGATTGGGGAGATTCGAAAACCATGGGAAGCTAAGGAATTATCAATGTCTTCAAAGAAAGTTGCAATTATGGGAATGAGGAACACGTCATCAAGCTAAAAGCGTACCACCTCGGTGACAGGTTCTGCATATTCATGGCATGAGCATCATGCATCGATTTAAATTAATTGCTTTCTTTATCTATATGTACGTTTATGTTTAATTAATATAATTGCTCCAACGTGTTGCATCGTTGCATCTTTAACTGTTACTATGTGCATTGGCATGTTAATCCAACATGCATGGCTTAGTGTTTAATTGATAGGGAATGGCTCCACCTTGTTCATCAATCGATTCTTGGATCAAGGCTTACTCGAATCGAGACGAGAAGAATAGTTGGGTTATATCTTGGGAGTTCTAGGCATATAGCTTAGCTAGCACAATCTTCACCGAAGAACTAAGTTGAAGAGTTTTGGAGAAACCTTAATCTCAGAGGCGTAGTAACGAATTCAACTAAACTTCCAAATAATGGAGCATTGGTTAGGAAATTATGTAAGTCCTTTTCGATCCTTGAAAGGATTACCTTTAGTTGAAGAATGGAAATACAAGAAGGGATCAAATTAGTCTAGATTTCAAGAAGAACGAGAAAGAGAAAAGTTGGGGATTAGAAGGAAGTAATTATTGAAGGGTTTGAATTGAACCTTAGGAGTGAATTAAAGAAACAGAAGTGGCTCAGCAAAAATTTCAATGAAAGAAGGATTCATGGAGTTTGACATGTGAGAGCAAAAATTTTAAGGGGGAGAGCACGACCGAGAGGTGAATTGGAGGATAGGAGTGGTGCTCGAATGAATATGTTAGGAGTAATGATGGGGATGCAAATTAAGGAGAATCTGGAAGTCCTAAGGGTGGTGATTAGGAATGAATAAGACGGCGGTTATGGTTAAGCTGTTAAGAGAGAAGCTACGTATGGAATTCTGATCTGGAGGTGATGGAATCATAAGAGAGTTTCTATGAACTTCTAAGTTGGAATTATCAAAGGGAACCGAATCAATCTATCCTATAAGGGGATGATATCAATCAAGATTTATTCAATGAAGTATGAAGGGGTCCAAGACAATATTATCGAGTTATTAGTTATATCAAAGGTAATCCAGAAGGACACTCAAGAAGGGACCAAATAGAAAAGGATGATAATTGGAAGGTTACTTCAAGCTTCATGAATCATCAAGAACCTTCTGTCTTCGGTTAAGGAAATATGGGACCAGTCATTGAATATAACATTGAGGGGGTCAAAAGGGAATGAATGGACAATTGGAACGGAAGGTGGGAAAAGACTTGGGATGAGAGAGACTATAAGAATAAACGTCGTAAGGTTGGGATCGAATTATCAAGTTCGCCCAGAGTGGTTATCCTCGGGAACATGTTGGGCACCGATTTGGATAAGGATTGAAGATGTTGGGTAGCAGTACAAGTTAGAAAGGATCTAAGAATATACTCCTTAAAGAATTCCTTAATCGCTTCACCAGGGAACCCTGAAGAGGTCCAAGACAAGCTGGGCATTGAGTTACATTCAGGACAGATCATATCTTGGACAACGACAATTCACAACCTTAAATTTTTGCAACTACGGTGAACGGTGCCCATAGCATTCATGATACATGCATCCATGCAAATTTAACTTTTATAATTCTTATGTTAGGTGCTTTGATCTGTACGGTGTTAAAATTACTTGGAGTAATTGGAATCAATGTGGGCGACGTTTATTACTTGCTTTGGGTGCCTTACGTGATTTTAAATTTGGTTTTTGCGTGAGTTGCTTGGGAGTATTGGAGACTTCCTTGCTTTATTTTTGGTTGAGAGACGGGGTGCTCTCTTTGTTTGTAAGAGACGGGGATTCTCTTATTTTTGTTTGAGAGACGGGGCTCTCTCCTTGTTGCTTACGAGAGACGGGGTTCTCTCATTGCTGCTCGAGAGACGGGGCTATCTCCTTGTTGTTTGTGAGAGACGGGGCTCTCTCCTTGTTGTTTGTGAGAGACGGAGAATCTCTCATTGTTTGTTTTCAGGCGTGTTGTGAATCCGAGGACGGATTCTTTTTAAGGGGGAGAGATTGTAACGCCCCAAGTTTTTCAGTTTATATAATGTGGCGTGTTTGTTTATAAATTGCGCAATTTAATTATTTAATTATATGATTAATTGTTTATAAATGTTTATATTTGATTTAAACTATAAACTATTGATACTTTAATTTAATTCATTTTATTTCAACTTGATATTTAGCGTTTAATTTCTTAATTAAGGTTTCGTGTTACCTTAACTATTTCGGTAATTTCGTTAATTAATCTCAACAAGTTTCTAGTTGGTTGTAATTTAATTAAAATGGAATTTAAGTTTTAGTAATTCATTTATAACAATATGAATTCGTTCATGCGCATGAGTGTTCTATTTGTGCTTCGTTCATATATGTAATGATATCGGATTGGTATGGAAATTTAGTATGTCGTAAATATGTGTGTTATGAACATGCCTATATGCTCGGTTTATGTTTTCGGATTCATTTTGACGCGTTAACGAATTTAATTTTGATTGTGGAACCAAATCGGGGGCTAACGAGTAATTAGCGCACCCTTGGTTCCGTACGTGATATCTTGAGCTAGGGAATTCGGATTCGAATTCCGACACCTCCGTTGCCTTCGTATCGACGATTCGGAGACAATGGAACAAGACTCATACCTTTTTGAAATCATTAAGACCTCCGAAATCCAACCGTAACGGACAACTCGTGCAAGAAGAGCTCCTTATGTTGACTAGTCTTCATGGTGGGACCCTTTTTACTTAACCTAAACTAACCATACCTTAACCATGAATTTTGTACCTTGGGTTAAGCCTTTCTCCTACCCCTTTAACTCTGAAAACCGAACCAAACATCTCCCCTTGCAGCTGGAACTGATCGAGAGAGAAAGAGAGAAGAAAGGAGAGAAAACCTTGGCCATTCTTGTGATTTTGGAGCTCAAATCACCTCCCTTCTTCTTCTAATCTTCAAGGTATGAATATTTATGTCTTCTATACTCTATTATGCTTGATTTCATCTATTTAATACATGATTTGGATCAGATTTGGTTAGGGTTTGGGTGATGAGTTTGATATGAACTTTTAGGGATTTTTGCTCTTGTGACCTATTTGCTTGTGTAGCTGATTTCCTTGCTTATACATGATCATATGAGCTTGTTTCTTGGCCTATTTCTTTCCTAACTGATAGTATATGATATTAGGAGGATTTTATCTCTTGACCCTTTGATGAAATTATGAGATATGGAGCTCCAAACTTGTTGATCAAACTGCTTCCCCTGTTTTCCAGACTGCTGCTGTTCATTTTGCTTTGTTGCTTGACCAAATGATCTTCTTTTCATGTGAAATTGCATGAATATTATGTACACTCATTGTTCTATATGTTAAAATTCATGTTTTAAGTATTTGGATCCATTTTAAGCCTCAAAACAGAAAGACATGGCCTGTTCTTATGCATGATCTTTGACAGAATTGTTGCTGTTACAATTGTGTGGTTGTTGGTCATTCTAATGTGCTTTAAATTGTGTCATTTTGCATATATATGATGTATATTAGTTGTTTAGTATGTTAGCATGCATTCCCCAAGGTTTCAGATCCAAATTCAACCCCTAAGTACTTGATCATGGCTGATTGAAACAATAGGGCTTTTATTTGCGATTTTGGCGACCCAGTTTTGCTGCATGATTTAGATGATCTTAACGTGTGATTTAGCCTTTGCACTCTAAATGAAAAATGTTCCTAACATGCTAAATATGTTTTATATGAAGTTTCATAGCATTTGGAGTTGATTTGGTATGCTTTTGGATTGATTTGGTATGAGATCAGTTTTGCCGGTAAAACTTTGTGTGTGGTTAAGTTCTGTACCGTGACACCCCCGTGTCTCATTTACACATAAGTGTGAGACATGGGCGTGTAACACCTTCTGGGCAGCTCTGTACTGAGCCACGGTCGTGGCTCAGTTTGGCTAAGGAGGGTGACACCCCCGTGTCCCTTCCCTTGCGCAGTCCTTGTTGCTTCCTTTTCGGTTTTTGATTTATTTCACCTCTTGAATGACTTTATCTCCTTTTGTGTTGAACTATGAACTTGCCTTGCTATATGTTGAGAGCATTGTGGTTTAATTTCATGGCATTTGGATGAGTTATAGGCATGCTTTTGCTTATTGCCGTTTATGTGTGTTTATATGTCGTTTATGAATCGCGTAATTCATTTTCTATTTCATATGCTTCCGTCTTGTTGTCAAACCTTGGAATTATGCTATCTTATGTAATATGAAGTATGTAGTAGCATGTTGGGAGAGCTTAAACATGTTCTATGCTCCTATTTGAATTCTTGAATTAATTTGGTTGGAGATATGAATTGATGAATTTGAATGAAAATGAATGAACAAGTGAATGACTTGGTTATATGATCTTTATGCCTTCATATCATGCTTGAGCATTGCCGTGCGTCATATATGGTTCATTTAGAGTCTTGAGTCTCACGAACCCGTCGTGTTGTCTTTTGTACAGTTTATCTCCAGGGTGGAGAGATCTTGATCCTTCGGGCACTTGGTAACTCGTTCCTTGTTTCGTCACGGTTCAGGTGAGGGTGGTTTTGTTTTAGCTATGTAACGAACCCTACAACCCTTATGTGAAAAGCTTTGGCCAAAACCTTATGATTATATAAATATGGTTTTCAAATGAAGTTATCGAGTAAATTCTTCTGAATTATACGTATGGGCGTATATAAGCTTAAAAATGGTTTTGCAACGAGGCTATGCTCCAAACCGTGTGTCTTCATGCTAGCTACGGATTAGGATGACACGGAGAGGTACGTGTATAGCATATGCCGAGTTGCACGGTAAGGTATGTTTTCTTATAGTATGTATCCTATGTATGAAAGCAAATGTTTTGGCGAGAGTATGCAAATATGATATGTTCACGGGCCCCGGGACTTAGTATATGTGGCTAACCGAGGAAGCAAGGGCTGACGGGGATCCCATATACTAGTCCCAACCAAACTACGGTGATACCGGCCCTCGCTAGGAGGTTTAGCGGGGAATGGGAGCTGAGTGCCTTTGGGGGATTCATGTACCCCCATTGGCCTATGTATGAACCGGTGGCCGGGTCTTGCAAGCCCGTCCACCACCCGGAGGAAGAAGGTTGGTTATGATTTATACTTATGCTTATGTATATGTTATGATATGATTATGCACCGTGCAGGAAAGCCGGGACACGGATTGCCCAAACGAATATATTTATGATATGATTTATGGTCTGCATGTATTATGATATATCGCATGAACACCTAATCAACTTATTAATGATATTTGTCGTACACGGTCGGAGTTTGGTTGGAGATTGTGCACGCTCACTCGCCGAGCCTTATGTTTATGTATGATTTATGAATGTAATGAATTAATATGAGTAGTCATAAAATCCGAGCATTGATTAATCATTCTCTTGCCCTTTTTGGGAACTAATTTCAAACAAAACCTTGTTCGGAATTTATGACTTGCATGTGCATGTTTCTATATGTATATCGCTCCTGCTCACTCAGTCTTCTAGAGACTGACCCTCTCCCTCCCCAACACTTTAGTGTGCAGGTTTGACTTTGGAGTTTCGAGCTAGGCGGAGGTGTTTGGAGTCTTTAAGTGGGTCGAGTTAGGTTAGGAGAGTCCCTACACTCATTCATGTATTGGATTTATGTTTGATTCGATTCTGTAGTATCTTGGACTTGAATATTTATGTAATCGTTATTGAATTGCTTTTACTGGGTTTTGTTATGTTTTAAAAGAGGCCTGAAGAGCCCAATTCTGCTTATGGTTTGTATGTTTGTACTTGGGCTTTGCTATGCATTATATATTGTGATTTGGTTATCCTTGCAGGGTCTAGTTCCGCCTAGCTTAGGAAGGTTTTTATGTTTGTCTCCCGTTCGCTAGGGTTTGATACGGGTGCGGATTTACTATTTCGTTACTCGTGTTGAGCCTTAGTGCGGGGGATGTGGTGCCTCACGTGCGGGGTGCTACAGTTATTATAAAAATTTATATTTTTAATAGTTTAGAAAAAAATTTAATTAGTAATGCAAAATAAAATAAGTAAGTAGTTATTTAGAATAATATATAATTATTGAAAATGTTCTTTACGTATGTAATTGGTCAGAATAATAGTATCACATTTGTAATGAAATAATTTAATATTTATGTAGATTTATAATGTCCCGGAGCAGAGTAGGTACGGAGACTTTCGGACCAATTGAAGATGATTTACTTTACTTGCAAGATATCCATCGTTCTAATAATGTTTGGCAAGGCGATATTGATGAGGTTGTGCGTGTAAGGCATAATAATTCATCCGGTTTCAGTCACTGGGCAGATGATGATGATGGCAAATAGTTTTAAATGAACATGTTGTGCAGATGCTATATGATATGCGTTTTTTGGTGTTTATTCTGCTGGATTTGTAAAGATTGACTCACATTTAATTACTGCACTACTGGAAAGATGACGCCCGGAGACTCATACCTTTCACTTTCATTTTGGGGAAGCCACGATTACGCTAGAGGACGTGGCAGTGTTGTGGGGACTCCCAATACGTGGTGAACCAATAACCGGGCCAGATACATACCCGAGCGAGTTTGTTTCTTGGAGACATTATTGTGAACATATGTTGGGACTTGCACCAAATGTGGGTGAGATTAGAGGATCCCGTATTCGATTGACAGCATTAAGGGGTCATTTATGTGAGAACTTATTGGATGCAGAGAGCAATGAAGATGAAGTACTACGATATGCACGTACCGCCGCGTTACTACTAATTGGTTCAGTAATGTGTCCGGATACCAGTGGAAATCTTGTGAGTTTACTATATTTAAGGCCTATGGAGACAGTAGAGCAGTGTCGGAATCATAGTTGGGGGAGCGCTGTATTGGTTTTTCTATATCGTGAGCTTTGTGGAGGTAGCTATAGCTGTGGTCCTAATCAGAATGTTGGTGGAGCATTGCAACTCTTGCAAGTAAGTTCATTTAATTAATTTTTTACTTTCATGTATATCTATACTTGTAAACATTGGTAAATGTGTTTGTCCATATTTGGGTTTGGATAAGAATAAAATCCATCCGGCCGCAACGACGACTCCAACGTGTGAGACTCGAGGAAACGATTCTTATAAATGGTCGAATATTGCCGAGGCCTCCACATAGTGCCAGGTTCTGCTATATTAAAATTTATTCAGTTGCATATTAGCTTTTGAATCCATCAATCATTATTGAATCCATTTTAGGTGGACATCTTATTTCTCATTTACGCGAACTGCAAGTCACAGCGTAAGAATTTTTAGAGAAATGTTTGATCGATTAACTCCTACAGAGGTACATGACAACGAACTTATATATTGCATTTTCGTGAATCTTTTTATTTGAACCTACATTTTACATTGATTACATTTATTTCACCTATTGGCAGTTTAATTGGATGTCGTACAACATGAATTGGCCAGAGATCGTTGCGTTGCCTGTCGAATATGTGTCGAAATGTGGCATTGTAGTTGTCCATTGATCCACTACAGTATTATTGAGGATCTTCACATTGAGAGAGTGACAAGACAATTTGACATCGTTTAGTTTATTCCTCCTAATCCTCCAGCAGAAGAACGACGACGACTACACAAACTAACCCGTATTGGACGTCCCGGACAAGATTGGAGATAATTTCATGCCACTTACATAGCCAAATGGTATGATACTGTTCAAAATGAAATTGGTGGGACTGCAGTTACTCAAAGCAACGATGTTGTTGAAGGGTACTATGATTGGTTTATGAGAAAAACACGCAAACGCATCTCACGACCGCCTCCAATCGATACTAGTGGATATAGGCCAGATGACCCTGCCGTTTGGGATTTAATGGTATGCAAAATTTTAATTCCATTGTTGTATTGTTATACACGTTTCATAAGTAATTATTTATTATATTTGAATTGCAGGCCAAGGGATTGGCGTACATGATGGATAATTTCATGACCATATCAGATTATAGCAATGCGGCTCGTTTCCAGGACCTGTCTGACAAGCACAAAGAAGTAATCCGCACGTTACAGGATACGATCACTACACGACAAATGGGGAGTCTCCTTGTGCCAATTGCAGCTTCTCGTTGAAATAATCTGTAAGCTTGATATATGTCATCTCAACAATCGCACAAATGGGGAGTCTCCTTGCACCCTTCACCACACCATTAAAAGTTTCGACATGGTTTGTTGTCAACGTTCCATACCGACGACCTTCATCATACGCCAACGTCCACTTTTCTTTTCCAATTCGTAGGAGATACGCGGCGGCTTCTGCTTTAATAGCATTAATGCGATTGAATGCCTCACGAAATGAAGACTCATCCACGGCTACGCCGGCAAACCAACAAAGATCTTTCAAGCTTTCCTTTTGAAATCTAGAGTTGATGTTCGAGCACAAGTGTCTCAAGCAATAACGGTGACATCCATGATTACCATTAAATGAACCAACTCCGTCTTTAACCGCTCGAATTATACCCTTGTTCCGATCTGAAATTATTGTAACAAACTCATGTGAGTCTGCTATTATGTGCACACGTAGTAAGTCCAGAAACCATCCCCACGTGCTTGTCGACTCTTCATCAACTAAGGCAAACGCAAGAGGGAGGACGGTTTGGTTACCATCTACACAAACTGCTATCATTAGTTTGTACTTGTACTTCGTGTACAAATGAGTGGCATCGACACAGATAACAGGACGACAATGTTTGAAACCATCAATGCAGGGTCTGAATGCCCAAAAAACAAGATGTATCATCTCTACGCCAGACTGACCTCCTCCATTAGGATGGTGTTTCCATTCCACTACTGTGCCTACATGTTGGTTACCATTTAAAAATTAAATTATTATTGCAAACAACATATTAAAAACAAATTTTTAGCAATGAAATAAAAACCACGGCGATTTACCTGGATTCCATTTTTGCAGTGCGGCCATTAATTGTGGGAGACTCGTGACTGAACTTTCCCACGTACCGTACAGGTGTTCACGAGCCCGCCTTAAACTGTGGTATGCCTTTGAGTATCCAATCTGATATCCGCAAAAATCATTGACAGTCTGACGAACATCGGCTACCGCATACGCGTAGTTGGTCCTGACGTAGCCAATTAACAAACTAGCAATAAAATTGATGTCCAAGTTTTATGGTCATTCAGAATGAAATCGGGACTACAGGTATGATCACCATGATAGACAGAGATGACCCAAATCCCCACTCTCTTTTTGTATTGGGCTCGTAGCTCCCATGGGCAGCCTGCAGCTTGGCCTCGTCTACAATGAACCTTCCAAAATTCTTGTGTACTATTCTGAACGTTAAATTCTCGCTTAGCCCATCAAATGGAGAAATCCTTAACAGCTGCTTGAACATGTTTCTTACTTTGAAAAGTGTTAGGAATAGTGCCCTAGAAAGCCGATTGTATATCCGCTTTGTGCTTTTCCTTATTATAATCACAGACAATCTTTGAATGAAATAACGAATTGAGGCATCACTTCTTTATATGCTCTTGTTTGGTATGCGTTTACTTTATCTGTGCATGTATGAGAACTCCCCTAATCCTGATGACTTTAGGACTCTACCATTTAGGTGAAATGGTTCATGAAACGAGCCCTATATCACATAAGTCATGATTAGTAAAATACTCCAAGCCGATGAGTCCTACAGACAGTGGGAGTGTCAACCTGACTCCTCTAAGGCTTGCTTGTGGGATCATGCCCTTAAGAAGGACCACCTTGTTTCATGGAGGTGCAAAGTGTATAGTTGATACGTGCGTGATACATGAGGGTGCTTACTTTAATAAGTAAGTTCACTGAGGTGCCCCGTGTGAGAACATTCCTAAATGGGAAAGGAAGTTTCTATTTCAGGAAATAGAAACTTCCAGATTAGGAAATATCTCACGAGTCATTGATGTGATTAATTGATCCTTAGACTTGAGGTTCCTTGTCACTTTATGAGTTAACTCTGTAGTCTTAGGTATAAGCTTTAAAGGGTGTCGCCTTAGACAACTAATTCAAGGCTTATGCTGGGGCTGCACAAGTGATTCAATAAAGTGAATGAGAATCAAGAAAGGACCTACACTTGCATTTGCAAGGTGATCTATTATTGTGTAAGTCATTCATATGCCATATGGAGTCCTTGGCCAAGGCAGTAGATCAAGACATCAAGAAAAGAGTTTCTTGGATTGAGATCAAATGGATATGAAATGCACTTAACTTTAAGACCGGATTATTAGGGTTCTGATTATTCCCTTGCCCTAGATCTTGGTTGAGAGATAGTAAGTAGGAGGATTGTATCTCACATGAATCAATGACTTAAAGGTTTTGTCGAATCCGAACATTCCAATTCAGCTAGGGGTTAAACACCTGTTGCTAGACTATGGTCGTTTAATCTGTGGACTGATTAATTAATTAGTGAGTGATCACACGTGTACAAATATATGTGTATATTTATTTATGTGTTAAATAATTAATGTGATTAATTATTTAATAGACTTTGGTTTAATTTTGAATTAAAAAGAAAGTCTTATTTTGAAGAAAAATAATCTAGTTAATTAATTATGAATTAATTAATTAGATAAAAATAAGTTATTTATTTTAAATAAATAAAGTATAAAATTATCCAAAATTAGTTTGGATATTTTTAGCTCTCTTGAAAGTTGATTTGAATTTGAATTCAAAGTCAAAGTCAAAATTACTTGATGATCAAGTAATAGAAGAGAGAGAGACCAAAACCCTAGCCCATAAAGGACTAGGATTTTCGGTCCTCCCCTTTATATAAATAGGGGAGCTCGAGCTCCCCTTAGAGCTAATTGGCAATTCTTTTGGTTCATGTGTTGAACACCATCCTTTCTCCAAGATAAACGAAACCCTAGGTTAAGCCTAAACACTAACTAGAGAACTAGAATCCTTACTAGTTAGATTCTGATCAAGTTGGTGGACTATCTCTAGAGAGCTTCAAGTTAGAAGTTTGAAGATTTGAGCTTTACCAAGGATAGGGGATCAAGCCGCGAGAAGAGCGTTCTTGGGTGGCTTAAAACGCTTCAAGAAAGAATAAAAGAAAAGTAAGTTTCTTAACTCTACGAATTTGGATACACGATTGCGAGTCCAAGATCCTTTTGTTGTTGAGAAAATTTTTTAAATTTCGCTGCTTTCTGATTCGTGTTTTCCAACAAGTGGTATCAAAGCCACCTCATTAATCGTGTTTCTGATTCGTCTCAATTATTCTGAATTTGGTAGAAATTCTTAGGCTTGATGCGATTGAGTATTTGTAATTGTTTTAGAAAGCCTGAATTACGAAACTGTAATTTTTCCTGAAAGTTTTTGAAAACTGTTTTTTACAAAATTTAATTTTTGAAAACAATTTTAGATTTGAAACTGTATAAACTGTTTTTGGATTTCTTGGATTGATTTTGCTTTTGAACGAAAACACGAAACGAAAACCCGGATTACGATAACAAGCGAAACCCCACGCGCGAAGGGGTCGCGCGCCCGGGCTTCGCGCAGCACCTCCCGTCTGGTCTAGGCGCGCGCAGGGCGTCCCGCCCAGCACCTCCCGCACGCCGTGCGGGAGTCTTCCGGGCGCGCCTAGAGGGCGGTCGAGACTGGCCGCCTATCGTCCGCCATCTGGCCGGGAAGGCGCGCGGCGTGCACGCCCATTGCGCGCACTTGTGCGGCCTTGGCCGCGCGCTGTGAACTCCTGTCATGCGCGTACGCCTGGGACGCAGCCCTTTTTCGTGTTCGGCCCCGATATTCATGATCCGTCCTTTTTTGTGTTTCGTGCAATCCAGTCCCAATTTTATTTTTGAATATTTATTTTAATTTTGAATAAAACTTAAAATTGGGATTTTTGAGAAATAGAAACCGTTTATATTTTTTTGGAAAAATACATCTTGATAAAATTATTAATTTTCAGAAATTAATTGGAATTTTATTTGTTTTGTTAATTTGGGATTTATTGAAAACTTTTATAAACAAGACTCGCATCAAGTCGTGTTTTAAGTCATTAGGACTTGAAACGGGAATTTTAATTTATTGGCTAAATTTAAATTCTCGCAAAAGCATGTTAGGTGATCATGGGTTTAGACTTATGTATGGTTTTAATTTATGCACATGGATGGTTTAAATTGGGGTTGGAGCCCTATAGTTGCGTTTTTCAATTGAGGTTGGAGCCTCACTTATGTGCGTACTGTTATGTGATTTATTATGTGGCTTTCCATATTACTGTTTTTGAGGCCGGGGTATGCCCCGTGTAATTGTCTAAGGCCAATATGAAGATTGAGCCTTATTACTTTATGTGTTTTTCTTTTTATTGTAATTTGAGAGTAGAGATAGGTGGTGAGGTTTTATTTTTCATTTTGGAGACAATGCACCCATGGAGTAAGATGGACCACATTCAAGTAACAAGGAGGCCATAAGTGAAGACCCCTCAAAATGTTAGGGAGGGGAATCTCAATTGTAAAAATGTAATAGAGATAGGGCTCGTATTTTGTTACCGCTTTCCCTTATGTGATTTAAACTGTTTATGTGGCATGTATGTTAGAACTTGTGATTGTGGAGTGGCTCCCACATATCACGCATAAGATAGGTAGAACCCATGATCATTACATGTTAGTATCATGATAGGACATGTTATATGTTTATGTGCTTGTTTGAAATGCATTTAAGTGTACTTGAATTAATCAAGACTAATAAAATTGGATAACATATATGTTGGTGAGGTCGAACCGGACAACTCTCCGGTTGATTCGAAAATTCCCATTAAATATTAAGCTAATTTCGAACAAATAGGTGTTTAATTCGAGATGCAAATTTTGAATTAAATTCCTAGCATTCCATCAATAGGTTTTAAGTTTAGTAAGTGAAACTAGTTATTGTCCGCAAGTCGTGGGATAGCTAGTGGAGCTTATTAGTTCTTAGTTACCTAATTGATCATTTTAAATGATAAATATTTCATGGTCAATTTTAGCAAAGGCGATGTCCGCTAGTCGTGGGTCGTTCGAACTAAGTTTTGATCATGATCTTATGATTGATGGGTCTAGCTTAACGCCTAAGTAAATATGGATGTCGCACGAGTCGTGGGTCCATATTGAAAGATAGGTGATGCAAAAATAATTACTAAGAGTTCTAAAAGTGTTAGAATTGGTAAGTTGTACCTACCTAGGGTTCTTACTTAGAATGTCCGCGAGTCGTGGGTTCGAGGTAAAATTCCTAGGATCTTAGTACCCATTGGGAAACGCGTTCCTCTTAGATCTTTGGGAATTATAGATCTTTGAAAAACAGTGGGAGCTACATTAGATTAAAGACCTTATCTTTTGTATATCGTTATAATTCAGCATGCTCACTAGTTCTCTGTTTTACCATTTAGGTCGTAGATTCTGTGATTCTCTACGTGTTTTGAAATGGCAACCAAAAACCCTCTTGTATCGATCCTCGAGTCAAACAAGTTGACTGGTCCCAACTATTCTGATTGGCTGAGGAATCTAAAAATTCATTTTAGATTCTGAGAAGAGAACTTATGTTCTCTTCGAAGGGGAGCCTAGTCCCGAAGGGGAGGCTCCCTCTCGGGCCGAGCGGGACGCGATTCAGAAGTGGAAGGATGATAATCTCCAAGCCCGTTGCCTTATGTTGGCTAACATGTCTCCGGACTTGCAAAGGCAACATGAGGCCATGGAATTCGCTTGGGAGATTTACGACCAATTAGAGCAACTTTACCGCCCTCATGAACGTGTTACAAGGTATAACAGTTCAAAGGAATTGTTCCACTTGAGAATGAGGGATGGTTCAAGTGTCCATGAATAAGGACTCAAGTTTCTTGCCCTTACTGAGAAACTTGCCTCCATGGACATGCCACTGAAAGATGAGCTTTCAGTGAATTTGTTGCTAGCTTCGCTCCCACCATCATTCAACCCATTTGTCCTTAACTTCAACATGAATCATGCTGGTGCTACTGTAGCTGAGCTAATTAGTCAGCTTGTGACTGCTGAAAGCACGATCAAGAAGGACAATAAGGTTTTGATGGTGAATGCTCCATCTTCCACTTCTGGGCCTTCTAAAGGTAAGGGCAAGAAAGCCCAAAGGAAGAAGAAGAAACCCCTTAGGCCCACTGGTGGCGTTTCGAAGGGGAAGGCCCAAAAGAAGATGCGTGATCAGAAAGAGGATGTTTGCTTCCATTGTGGCAAAGCGGGACATTGGAGGAGAAACTGCCCAGAGTACAAGGCTACTCTGAAGAAAGGTATCTTTCTCGTTGAAATAAATCTTTCTATTAATTCTAGTTCTTGGGTACTTGATACCGGTTGTGGAACTCATATCTGTAATGATGTACAGATGCTAAGTGAAGTCCAACAACTCAAAGAAGGAGAATGTGTCTTGAAGATCGGCGATGGCTCAAACGTTGAAGCTCGAGCTTTAGGCACAATTAGATTAGATTTAGGTAGTTTTGAGTTAGTCTTAAATAAAGTCCTTTATGTACCGAGCATTATTCCTAATATAATTTCTGTTCCAATTTTAGATTGTGAAGGTTATGAAACTTATATTAAGAATGGTAAATACTTTATCAAACGGAACAACTCTTCCGTTCACATTGGTACTCTAAGTAATGGACTTTATCTAACTTAGAATATCAATATTATGAATATACAACGAGAAACGAAGCGTAAGAGAGATGACAAAGTTTCAGCTCCCTTATGGCACGCTAGATTAATACACATTTCCAAGAACATAATTAGCAAGATAAACACTTTAGGATCATTCTCTGAAAATGAACTCAAAAAGTTAACTTCTTGCGAATCCTGTCTCAAAGGAAAAATGTCCAAAGTTCCTTTTAAAGGGACTGTGGAACGTGCCACTAAGGTCTTGGATTTGATCCATTCTGATGTTTGTGGACCGCTTAGTGTAAGCACTAGAAACAATCATCAGTATTTCATAACCTTTACTGATGACTTTAGTCGGTATGGTTATGTATACTTAATGAATATAAATCTGAAGCTTTTGAGAAATTCTTAGAATTTCAAAAGGAGGTTGAGAACCAAACTGGTCATAAGATCAAAGCACTTCGATCATATGGAGGAGGCGAGTATCTTAGTGAAGAATTCCTTAATCATCTCAAAGATAATGAGATTATCTCTCAGTGGACTCCTCCGGGAACTCCTCAGCTTAATGGAGTTTCTGAGAGAAGGAATCGAACTTTACTTGATATGGTTCGTTCCATGATGAGTTTCACTGACTTACCACCTTCTTTCTGGGGTTATGCCCTAGAAAGTGCAGCAAAGATTTTGAATCTAGTTCCCTCTAAGTCAGTCCCTAAAACGCCCTATGAAATGTGGCATGGTAAAATCCCTAGCTATTCTTACTTAAGAATTTGGGGTTGTCCTGCTTACGTGAAGAGGACAGTGGGAGATAAGTTAGAATCTCGTTCTAACTTAGGCTACTTTGTAGGTTATCCTAAGGAATCCATAGGATACTACTTCTATGATCAATCTGAGCAAAAGGTGTTTGTTTCCAGAAATGCCACTTTTCTTGAGGAACCGTTCCTTAAAGAAAAGAAAGGCAAGATCATAGAATTAGAAGAAGTACAAAGTGATCCCACACCACCCACTGAAGAAACGTACCCTTCTGATCAACCACAACTAATCACGAATTTCGATACACATGAAAATCCTCCTCTAAGGCGTTCTGAACGCACTCCTAGACAGCCGGAGAGATGGTATGGATTCTTCCATGAAATCTCTCAAAAAGATAATGATCCTTTAACATATGAGGAGGCACTTTCAGATTCTGACTCTGAACAGTGGATAGAAGCCATGAAATCCGAAATGGACTCCATGAACTCCAACCAAGTTTGGACCTTTGTAGATTTGCTTGATGGGGTCAAACTCATAGGTTGCAAATGGATCTTTAAGAGAAAGCTTGGAGTTGATGGAAGCATTGCAGCCTACAAAGCAAGACTGGTTGCAAAAGGATTCACTCAAAGACCCAGCGTGGACTTTGATGAAACTTTTTCGCCAGTTACAATGCAAAAGTTTATTCGGATCATGCTTGCCATTGCTGCATATTATGACTATGAGACATGGCAAATGGATGTGAAAACTGCCTTTCTCAATGGTGACATTGACAAAGACATTTATATGGAGCAACCCATAGGTTTCACATTCAGTGGGAGTGAGCAAAAGGTTTGCAAACTCCAAAGATCAATCTATGGATTGAAACAGACTTCTAGGAATTGGAACATTCGATTTGATGAATCAGTCAAAGCGTTTGGCTTCATTCAAATTTCGAATGAGTCCTGTGTGTATAGAAAGAAATTGGAGACCTCAGTGCAATTCTTAGTACTTTATGTTGATGACATCCTTCTTATTGGGAATTCGAAGGATGACATGAAAGTAACTAAGTTATGGTTATCGAACCAATTCGAGATGAAAGATCTTGGTGATGCGTCCTATATCCTTGGAATTAAAATCTATAGAGATAGATCTAGAAGGTTAATAGGACTATCACAGTCGATGTACATTGACAAAGTATTGAAGAGATTCAATATGGAGTCAGCAAAGGTTAAGAACCTTCCTATGAGTGTAGGAACATGTCTTTCAAAGAAGATGTGTCCTAAGATTAACCTTGAGAAGGAAAGAATGACTCATACACCTTATGCATCAGCAATAGGTAGCATAATGTATGTAATGTTATGTACTCGACCGGATGTGGCTTATGCACTTAGTGTAACAAGTCATTTCCAATCTGACCCTGGAGATGGTCACTGGGCTACCGTGAAGAATATTCTTAAGTACTTGAAAAGTACTAAAGATTTATTCTTAGTTTACGGAGGTCAGAAAGATCTTACTGTCGAAGGATACTGCGATGCAAGCTTTGCATCTGACTTAGATGATTTGAAGTCAATGTCAAGATACATTTTCTGCCTAAACGGCGGAGCAGTGAGTTGGAAGAGTTCCAAGTAAACAACCACTGCAGATTCGACCACTGAGGCCGAATACTTAGCTGCAAATGATGCAGCTAAGGAAGGTGTTTGGATTAGAAACTTCATTCAAGAATTGAATGTTGTTCCTAGCATGAAAGACCCCATTTCTGTGTTTTGTGACAACATTGGGGCGGTTGCTCAAGCAAGAGAACCAAGATCTCACCAACGGACCAAGCACATTATGAGGAAGTATCACCTAATCCGTGATATTATCAAAAGAGGAGATGTGCAAATTGAGAGGGTCACATCAGCAGAGAACGTGGCAGATCCACTTACTAAACCCCTTAGTCGAGAAGCTTTCCAAGGTCATCTTCAGAAGATGGGACTTAGAGTAGCTTTAGAATGGCTTTGACGGGCAAGTGGGAGATTGTTAGGAATAGTGCCCTAGAAAGCCGATTGTATATCCGCTTTGTGTTTTTCCTTATTGTAATCACAGACAATCTTTGAATGAAATAACGAATTGAGGCAACACTTCTTTATATGCTCTTATTTGGTATGCGTTTACTTTATCTGTGCATGTATGAGAACTCCCCTAATCCTGATGACTTTAGGACTCTACCATTTAGGTGAAATGGTTCATGAAACGAGCCCTATATCACATAAGTCATGATTAGTAAAATACTCCAAGCCGATGAGTCCTACAGACAGTGGGAGTGTCAACCTGACTCCTCTAAGGCTTGCTTGTGGGATCATGCCCTTAAGAAGGACCACCTTGTTTCATGGAGGTGCAAAGTGTATAGTTGATACGTGCGTGATGTTAGGAATAGTGCCCTAGAAAGCCGATTCGACGTAATCTGCTTTGGGACTTTTCTTATATCACAGACAATCTTTGAATAATATACGATTGATTATAGGCAAACACTTCTTTATATGCCAATACGTGTTTTGTGTGTTTCCATTACGTGCGCATGTATGAGAACTCCCCTAATCCTGATGACTTTAGGACTCTACCATTTAGGTGAAATGGTTCATGAAATGAGCCCTATATCACATAAGTCATGATTAGTAAAATACTCCAAGCCGATGAGTCCTACAGACAGTGGGAGTGTCAACCTGACTCCTCTAAGGCTTGCTTGTGGGATCACGCCCTTAAGAAGGACCACCTTGTTTCATGGAGGTGCAAAGTGTATAGTTGATACGTGCGTGATACATGAGGGTGCTTACTTTAATAAGTAAGTTCACTGAGGTGCCCCGTGTGAGAACATTCCTAAATGGGAAAGGAAGTTTCTATTTCAGGAAATGGAAACTTCCAGATTAGGAAATATCTCACGAGTCATTGATGTGATTAATTGATCCTTAGACTTGAGGTTCCTTGTCACTTTATGAATTAACTCTGTAGTCTTTGGTATAAGCTTTAAAGGGTGTCGCCTTAGACAACTGATTCAAGGCTTATGCTGGGGCTGCACAAGTGATTCATGAAAGTGAATGAGAATCAAGAAAGGACCTACACTTGCATATGCAAGTGTACAAGGTGATCTCTTATTGTGTAAGTCTTTCATATGCCATATGGAGTCCTTGGCCAAGGCAGTAGATCAAGACATCAAGAAAAGGGTTTCTTGGATTGAGATCAAATGGATATGAAATGCACTTAGCTTTAAGACCGGATTATTAGGGTTCTGATTATTCCCTTGCCCTAGATCTTGGTTGAGAGATAGTAAGTAGGAGGATTGTATCTCACATGAATCAATGACTTAAAGGTTCTGTCGAATCCGAACATTCCAATTCAGCTAGGGGTTAAACACCTGTTGCTAGACTATGGTCGTTTAATCTGTGGACTGATTAATTAATTAGTGAATTAATTAATTGGGGTCACTGCTAATTGAATTGAGAACCTAGAGGGTCACACACAACAACTTGGTTACATGAGTTGAGGCTTAAAAATGATTAAACGAGTTAATCGAGCCTAAGGGGTTCCACACGTGTGAAATCACACATGTGGCTCACGTGATTGGACACGTGTCATTAAGACACGTGTGCCACACGTGATTATGTGATGTTAAATAATTAATGTGTTAATTATTTAATAGATTTTGGTTTAATTTTGAATTAAAAAGAAAGTCTAATTTTGGAGAAAATAATCTAGTTAATTAATTATGAATTAATTAATTAGATAAAAATAAGTTATTTATTTTTATAATAAATAAAGTATAAAATTATCCAAAAATAGTTTGGATATTTTTAGCTCTCTTAAAAGTTGACTTGAAATAGAATTCAAAGTCAAAGTTGGAAAATACTTGATGATCAAGTAATAGGAGAGAGAGGGACCAAATCCTTTGTCCATTAGGACTAGGTTCGGCCGCCCCTCCCCTTTCCTATATATAGGGGAGCTCATGCTCCCCTTTAGAGCTAATAGACAATTCTTGGTTCATGTGTTGAACACCTTCCTTTCTCCAAGATTAAATAAAACCCTAGGTTAAGCCTAAACACTAACTAGAGAACTAGCATCCTTACTAGTTAGATTGTAGCCAAGTTGGTGGACTATCTCTAGAGACTTCAAGTTAGAAGTTTTGAAGATTCGAGCTTTACCAAAAGTGGGGATTAAGCAAAACAATCAGAAGGGATGATAAAACGATTCTGAACCCAACAGAAAACGAGTGAAAAAATCGAACCAAAGAAGATGGCGAAAACCGTTCGTCCATATCCTGAAAGATGAGTTTTTTTCACGAGGGTTTTATGGCTGGCAGATTTCTACTTTCGCAAAACTGGTTTTCGAAGGGAGTTTCAATCATGCCTTTCTCGCTTCATGTTTCTTTCTTTATGTTATATTGTTAAGAACTTCCCTAACATGATTTGAATCTAGGTTGGTGTGGATTGTTATCCCGACAATGGATTCTGAAGTAGAAAGAGACTTTCGAGGGACGGGTTGTCAAGCCGCGAGAAGAGCGTTCTTGGGTGGCTTGAAACGCTTCAAGAAAGAATAAAAGAAAAGTAAGTTTTCTATCTCTACGAATTTGGTTACACGATTGCGAGTCCAAGATCCTTTTGTTGGAAAATTTTTTAAATTCCGTTGCTTTCTGATTCGTGTTTTCCAACAAGTGGTATCAGAGCCACCTCGTTAATCGTGTTTCTGATTCGTCTCAATTAAACTGAATTTTGAGAAATTCTTGAATCTGAATTACAGTTAGGTATTCTTGAATTTGTATCGTAATCTGAGCTTTTGAATCTGAGAGGTTTCCTGATAAATTGAGAAAATCGTTTTCTGAAAAAAGGGTTTTATTTTAGATTTATTAAAATCACGATTTTGATTCCCGAATCGAGACGAAAATTTTTCTGTACGAAAAACGGTGTGGGACGACGAGGACCAAGCGAGTTTGTCGCTCGTCGTCGCCGCACGCGGACGGGTCCGGACGAGGCCGGAACAGCCTGTGCGGGATCGCCCGCACACCCATGTGCGGGACTGCCCGCACGCTTCCGCCCAGCCCTGTGCGGGACTGCCCGCACGCGTCCAGAACAGCCTGTGCGCGGGGCTGTGCGGGATCGCCCGCACGCTTTCGGGCGGATGTGACGCGATGCGATTTTTCGTGTTTTTGGCCCAAATTTTATTTTAAAATTATTTTAAAAATCTTTTTTACTGAAAATATTTTAATTTTGAAATAAAATTATAATTTGGGAATTTCGGGAATCAAAGTCAATTTTAATTTTTCGGGAAAAGTATAATTATTATTTTTTGAAATAATGATTTTAATAAAATTGTTAATTTTTTAATTAACTTGAATTTTATCAGATTCTAGCTTTTGATTTTGAAATTATTCTTGAACAAGGAACTGTTTTTCAGATTACTTTGAGTTAGTCGAACTTAAAGTTAAAGGAATTTTAAATTTATTGGTAAATTTAAATTCTTGCAATTTAAGCATGTTAGGTGATCATGGGTTTAGATCTATGTATGGTTTTAATTTATGCACATGGATGGTTTAAATTGGGGTTGGAGCCCTATAGTTGCGTTTTTCAATTGAGGTTGGAGCCTCACTTATGTGCGTACTGTTATGTGATTTATTATGTGGCTTTCCATATTACTGTTTTTGAGGCCGGGGTATGCCCCGTGTATTTGTCTAAGGCCAATATGAAGATTGAGCCTTATTACTTTATGTCTTTTTCTTTTTATTGTAATTTGAGAGTAGAGATAGGTGGTGAGGTTTTATTTTCATTTTGGAGACAATGCACCCATGGAGTAAGATGGACCACATTCAAGTAACAAGGAGGTCATAAGTGAAGACCCCTCAAAATGTTAGGGAGGGGAATCTCAATTGTAAAATGTAATAGAGATAGGGCTCGTATTTTGTTACCGCTTTCCCTTATGTGATTTAAACTGTTTATGTGGCATGTATGTTAGAACTTGTGATTGTGGAGTGGCTCCCACATATCACGCATAAGATAGGTAGAACCCATGATCATCTCATGTTAGTATCATGCTAGGACATGTTATCTGTTTATGTGCTTGTTTGAAATGCATTTAAGTTGTACTTGCATTAATCAAGACTAATAAAATCAGATAACATATATGTTGGTGAGGTCGAACCGAACAAATCTTCGGTTGATTCGAAAATTCCCATTAAATATTAAGCTCATTTCGAATAATAGGTATTTAATTCGAGATGCAAATTTTGAATTAAATTCCTAGCATTCCATCAATAGGTTTTAAGTTTAGTAAGTAAAGCTAGTTATTGTCCGCGAGTCGTGGGATAGCTAGTGGAGCTTATTAGTTCTTAGTTACCTAATTGATCATTTTAAATGATCAATATTTCGTGGTTAATTTTGGCGATGTCCGCGAGTCGTGGGTCGTTCGAACTAAGTTTTGATCATGATCTTATGATTGATGGGTCTAGCTTAACGCCTAAGTAAATATGGATGTCGCACGAGTCGTGGGTCCATATTGAAAGATAGGTGATGCAAAAACAATTACTAAGAGTTCTAAAGGTGTTAGAATTGGTAAGTTGTACCTACCTAGGATTTTACTTAGAATGTCCGCGAGTCGTGGGTTCGAGGTAAAATACTTAGGATCTTAGTACCCGTTGGGAAACGCGTTCCTCTTAGATCTTTGGGAATTATAGATCTTTGAAAAACAGTGGGAGCTACATTAGATTAAAGACCTTATCTTTTGTATATCGTTATAATTCAGCATGCCCACATTTTCTCTACTTAGCATTTAGGTTGTAGTTCTGTGATTCTCTACAATATGAAATGCAAACCCATTTGTATCCATCCTTAAGCCAAAAGAGTTGACTAAGTCCTAACTAACTCTGATTGGCTTCGGACCCTAAAATTCGTTTTAGATTCCGAATAAGAGAAAGGTGTTCTCTAAAGGGCGAAGTTTTCAATTGTGAAAATTCGACCCGGGCCAAAAGAAAAGCAATCTGAGGTGAATGGATTTTTTCCAAACCACTTAAGAGCAATTGAACCACCTCATAAAAATGTTACAAGGTATAACATTATGGAATTATTCAATATTCCAAATGAGGAAACAAGTGCACACGAACAAGGTCTAAAGATCTTATTTGAAGATCTTATGGTCTCGATCATCAACCGAGAAAAGAGTTCTCTATGCACTGATTGCTTACATTGCTTCCACCATCATTCAAACCCTTTATGCTCAACTAGAATGATGCTAATGTAGCATAGTTAATCATTTAGTTGATAATGGTTGAGAGCATCCTTAAGAAGGAATAAAAGGTTGAGATGGTTAATTCTTCTTCTAAACTCCCTAAGTTAAAGGCTTGAACACCTAAAGAAGAAGAAACCCTTAAGAGCCCAATGGAGGGGCATGTAAGGGGTGCGCCCAAAAGACACTAGAGATCAAATAGGACGTTTGCTTCTATGGTAGCAAATAAGGACTTTGAAAGGGAACTGCGAAGAGTATGAGTACTCTGAAATGTTACCTCGTTTAGTAATTCTACTAGGAATAGAATTCACTAGTCTTGAGTCAATTCTGCATAATCCGTTGTGCAAAGACTCAAGGCACTAATGTTCTGAACATACAACGAGATAACAAAAGTAAGTGAGATGACAAAGCTTCGAATTACTTTGGAACGTTGAGATATAAAAGGATTAGCAAGTCAGACACCTTAGGATCATTCTATGAAAATGAACCTATAGAGTTGACTTCCTGTGAATCCTATCTCAAAGGGAAAACGTTCTCGGAACATTGTTTAGGTGAAACATGGAACATTCCAAAATTATAGTGGATTTTGATCCATGCTGATGAGTGTAAGATGCTTAATGTAAGCACTAGATACAATCGTCAGTTTAATCATTATGAATGAATGTACTTGTTAAAGTACAAATTCAAAACTTATATGAAATTCTTAGAATTTCAAAAGGAGGTTAGGAACCGAAGTAGTCATAAGTTATAGGCAAATCGATATGATCGAGATAGCCAATATCTTATCAACTAATTCCTTAGTCATCTTAGAAATAATAGGATTATCTCTCACTAAACTAATTCGAGAACACCTTAGTGTTTCCGAATGAGGGAATGAAACCTTATAGGATATGGTCCATTCCATAGCAAACTTTACTGACTTATAATCATTCTAGGAATAAACTCCCAGAATATGCAGTTAGAGATTTTGAATTTTGCACCTTCCAAAATCAGTCCTTTAGATGCACTATGCAATGTGGCACACTAAATTCCCTAATTATTCTTGTCCAAGAATTTAGTGGAATCCTCTTAAGTAAAGAGGATAGTGGGAGATAGGCTTGAAATGAGTTCAAATTTATACAAAGAATATTGGATATCATTTCTGCGATTCCCTTAGACAAAGGTTGTTTGTCTCAAGGAATGTATCTTTCTTAAGGAATCGTTCCTATAGAAGAAGAAAGACAAGCAAGCAGACCTCAAAGAAATTTGAGAATAAATATCCACGCCACATATAGAAGAAACGAGCCCATCTGATGAAACTTAGCCAAATTTTAGAGTATGTACACGTGTGAAACCCTTCTCTTAAGATGCGTTTAGAACGCGTTCCTAGATAGCCAAGGAATTACTTGAAGAGGAGACACTGTCAGATTTGGAATCTGAGTAGTGTAAGCAAGCCTTGAAATCCAATATGGATTCCATATACTCAAACCAAGTTTTGACCTTGGTTGAACCACCTGATAGGATCAAGCTCGTGGAGCTTCGAGTAAATGGAAAGCATTACAACCTTCTTGACGATTAAAAATGCAAAAGTCCATTTGGATTATGTTTACCACATCCTCATATTCTGAATATGAGATATGATAAATGAATATGAGAACTATCTTGTTCGATATAAGATTGAAAGAGACTGAAATAAGGTATTTCTATAAATCTCATATTCAGTGGGAGTATGCATAAGGTATGCAAATCCCTAAAGTCAATCTGTGGATTGATAAAGGCTTCTAGGAGTTAGACAATTCGATTCCACAGTCAAATCATTTGACACAGATAGAAGTCGAATAAGTCTCAGAGTGTACATATGATAGTTAGTGATGTAAGAGTCAATTTTGGTTCTTTAGAAGACGATGTCCTTCTCATTAGGAATGTCAAGGACGACGTGAAAGTTACCAATTCTTGTTTAAGAAACAATTTGACATGAAAGATCTTAGTGATTATCCTATATTCTCGACATTCAGATCTATAGAAGATAGATCTAAGAGAATAAAAGGATTATCACAAAATGAGTACATAACCACGGTACTAAAAGGAGTTTAGTATGGACAATAGAACATCTCTTTTGAAGAGTATGTGTCCTAAGATAACTTTGAGAAAGTTAGAATGTCCAAAATCCCTTTAAGTGAAAGGGTGCATAATGTATGAAAAGTTATGTACTAAATTAGATATGGCGCAACACTAAGCGTAGTAGGCCGAATCTAATATGACCTCAGAGAAGGTCATTAGATCTCTGTAAAAGATGTCCTCAGAGTACTTGAGAAGAAATGAGGACATGTATTAGTTTACAGAGCCCAAAAGATCTTATTGTTAGAAGGATATTTGATGTAACCGTTCATCAAACATAGATGATTATGAAATCATTGAAAGGATACAACTTCTACCAGAATGGTAATGCAATGTGTTGGAAAGGGGTTCCAAGGACGGACATTGCAAAACTCAACTATCGTAGTTGAGAACTTAGTCGTATTATATAATACTAAGTTAAGTGTTTGGGTAAGAAACTCCATCTAACTTGTTAGATGAAGTTCCTAGCATGAAAACAACTCCTTGATCATATTGTATGATAAAAAGGATGGTTGCTCAAGTAAGAGAACCAAGACCTCACCAAGAGACTGAACACGTGATTACGAATCACTTTATAAGGAAAAGGTGTTTCCTAAGAGATGTGTAAACAAGAGGGTCACATCAGCAGAGAATATAGCAGATCCACTTTGGAAACGCCCAAAGTCAATAGGGTCTCTAAGTGCATCTTGAGAAGATGGGACTTAGAGTACCTAAATGGCTTTTACGGGCAAGTGGGAGATTGTTAGGAATAGTGCCCTAGAAAGCCGATTCGACGTAATCTGCTTTGGGACTTTTCTTATATCACAGACAATCTTTGAATAATATACGATTGATTATAGGCAAACACTTCTTTATATGCCAATACGTGTTTTGTGTGTTTCCATTACGTGCGCATGTATGAGAACTCCCCTAATCCTGATGACTTTAGGACTCTACCATTTAGGTGAAATGGTTCATGAAATGAGCCCTATATCACATAAGTCATGATTAGTAAAATACTCCAAGCCGATGAGTCCTACAGACAGTGGGAGTGTCAACCTGACTCCTCTAAGGCTTGCTTGTGGGATCACGCCCTTAAGAAGGACCACCTTGTTTCATGGAGGTGCAAAGTGTATAGTTGATACGTGCGTGATACATGAGGGTGCTTACTTTAATAAGTAAGTTCACTGAGGTGCCCCGTGTGAGAACATTCCTAAATGGGAAAGGAAGTTTCTATTTCAGGAAATGGAAACTTCCAGATTAGGAAATATCTCACGAGTCATTGATGTGATTAATTGATCCTTAGACTTGAGGTTCCTTGTCACTTTATGAATTAACTCTGTAGTCTTTGGTATAAGCTTTAAAGGGTGTCGCCTTAGACAACTGATTCAAGGCTTATGCTGGGGCTGCACAAGTGATTCATGAAAGTGAATGAGAATCAAGAAAGGACCTACACTTGCATATGCAAGTGTACAAGGTGATCTCTTATTGTGTAAGTCTTTCATATGCCATATGGAGTCCTTGGCCAAGGCAGTAGATCAAGACATCAAGAAAAGGGTTTCTTGGATTGAGATCAAATGGATATGAAATGCACTTAGCTTTAAGACCGGATTATTAGGGTTCTGATTATTCCCTTGCCCTAGATCTTGGTTGAGAGATAGTAAGTAGGAGGATTGTATCTCACATGAATCAATGACTTAAAGGTTCTGTCGAATCCGAACATTCCAATTCAGCTAGGGGTTAAACACCTGTTGCTAGACTATGGTCGTTTAATCTGTGGACTGATTAATTAATTAGTGAATTAATTAATTGGGGTCACTGCTAATTGAATTGAGAACCTAGAGGGTCACACACAACAACTTGGTTACATGAGTTGAGGCTTAAAAATGATTAAACGAGTTAATCGAGCCTAAGGGGTTCCACACGTGTGAAATCACACATGTGGCTCACGTGATTGGACACGTGTCATTAAGACACGTGTGCCACACGTGATTATGTGATGTTAAATAATTAATGTGTTAATTATTTAATAGATTTTGGTTTAATTTTGAATTAAAAAGAAAGTCTAATTTTGGAGAAAATAATCTAGTTAATTAATTATGAATTAATTAATTAGATAAAAATAAGTTATTTATTTTTATAATAAATAAAGTATAAAATTATCCAAAAATAGTTTGGATATTTTTAGCTCTCTTAAAAGTTGACTTGAAATAGAATTCAAAGTCAAAGTTGGAAAATACTTGATGATCAAGTAATAGGAGAGAGAGGGACCAAATCCTTTGTCCATTAGGACTAGGTTCGGCCGCCCCTCCCCTTTCCTATATATAGGGGAGCTCATGCTCCCCTTTAGAGCTAATAGACAATTCTTGGTTCATGTGTTGAACACCTTCCTTTCTCCAAGATTAAATAAAACCCTAGGTTAAGCCTAAACACTAACTAGAGAACTAGCATCCTTACTAGTTAGATTGTAGCCAAGTTGGTGGACTATCTCTAGAGACTTCAAGTTAGAAGTTTTGAAGATTCGAGCTTTACCAAAAGTGGGGATTAAGCAAAACAATCAGAAGGGATGATAAAACGATTCTGAACCCAACAGAAAACGAGTGAAAAAATCGAACCAAAGAAGATGGCGAAAACCGTTCGTCCATATCCTGAAAGATGAGTTTTTTTCACGAGGGTTTTATGGCTGGCAGATTTCTACTTTCGCAAAACTGGTTTTCGAAGGGAGTTTCAATCATGCCTTTCTCGCTTCATGTTTCTTTCTTTATGTTATATTGTTAAGAACTTCCCTAACATGATTTGAATCTAGGTTGGTGTGGATTGTTATCCCGACAATGGATTCTGAAGTAGAAAGAGACTTTCGAGGGACGGGTTGTCAAGCCGCGAGAAGAGCGTTCTTGGGTGGCTTGAAACGCTTCAAGAAAGAATAAAAGAAAAGTAAGTTTTCTATCTCTACGAATTTGGTTACACGATTGCGAGTCCAAGATCCTTTTGTTGGAAAATTTTTTAAATTCCGTTGCTTTCTGATTCGTGTTTTCCAACACGTGATACATGAGGGTGCTTACTTTAATAAGTAAGTTCACTGAGGTGCCCCGTGTGAGAACATTCCTAAATGGGAAAGGAAGTTTCTATTTCAGGAAATAGAAACTTCCAGATTAGGAAATATCTCACGAGTCATTGATGTGATTAATTGATCCTTAGACTTGAGGTTCCTTGTCACTTTATGAGTTAACTCTGTAGTCTTAGGTATAAGCTTTAAAGGGTGTCTCCTTAGACAACTGATTCAAGGCTTATGCTGGGGCTGCACAAGTGATTCAATAAAGTGAATGAGAATCAAGAAAGGACCTACACTTGCATTTGCAAGGTGATCTATTATTGTGTAAGTCATTCATATGCCATATGGAGTCCTTGGCCAAGGCAGTAGATCAAGACATCAAGAAAAGGGTTTCTTGGATTGAGATCAAATGGATATGAAATGCACTTAACTTTAAGACCGGATTATTAGGGTTCTGATTATTCCCTTGCCCTAGATCTTGGTTGAGAGATAGTAAGTAGGAGGATTGTATCTCACATGAATCAATGACTTAAAGGTTTTGTCGAATCCGAACATTCCAATTTAGCTAGGGGTTAAACACCTGTTGCTAGACTATGGTCGTTTAATCTGTGGACTGATTAATTAATTAGTGAATTAATTAATTGGGGTCACTGCTAATTGAATTGAGAACCTAGAGGGTCACACACAAGAACTTGGTTACATGAGTTGAGGCTTTAAAATGATTACACGAGTTAATCGGGCCAAGAGGGTTCCACACGTGAGTGATCACACGTGTACAAATATATGTGTATATTTATTTATGTGTTAAATAATTAATGTGATTAATTATTTAATAGACTTTGGTTTAATTTTGAATTAAAAAGAAAGTCTTATTTTAGAGAAAAATAATCTAGTTAATTAATTATGAATTAATTAATTAGATAAAAATAAGTTATTTATTTTAAATAAATAAAGTATAAAATTATCCAAAATTAGTTTGGATATTTTTAGCTCTCTTGAAATTTGATTTGAATTTGAATTCAAAGTCAAAGTCAAAATTACTTGATGATCAAGTAATAGAAGAGAGAGAGACCAAAACCCTAGCCCATAAAGGACTAGGATTTTCGGTCCTCCCCTTTATATAAATAGGGGAGCTCGAGCTTCCCTTAGAGCTAATTGGCAATTCTTTTGGTTCATGTGTTGAACACCATCCTTTCTCCAAGATAAACGAAACCCTAGGTTAAGCCTAAACACTAACTAGAGAACTAGCATCCTTACTAGTTAGATTGTGATCAAGTTGGTGGACTATCTCTAGAGAGCTTCAAGTTAGAAGTTTGAAGATTCGAGCTTTACCAAGGAGAGGGGATCAAGCCGCGAGAAGAGCGTTCTTGGGTGGCTTAAAACGCTTCAAGAAAGAGTAAAAGAAAAGTAAGTTTCTTAACTCTACGAATTTGGATACACGATTGCGAGTCCAAGATCCTTTTATTGTTGAGAAATTTTTTTAAATTCCGCTGCTTTCTGATTCGTGTTTTCAAACAAAAAGACATCCCCACAGCCAATCTACCAATATTACAATCATAAAACTGACTCCATCTGCCTAATGGCAAGTCCATCGAGTCGGTGTACATTTCTGATCCAGCTCCATGGTAGTAGGGATGGAACTCATGGAGTTGAGGATGTGAGGATTCACTGTTGTGCTGTGCCAACACCTCCGCAACAACTGTAAGCTTCTCGGCATGTTCTTCGGCACTTTGGTTAATGCCATCACCAGTTTCATCCTCGCTGTCACTGGCGTCGTCCTCTTCGTCATCTGTCTCCAACTCTGACAACACATCATCAGTTTGTGGGAAATGATATTCCAAATCTTCCTCCTCATCCTCCTCCTCGTCTAAAGCCACATTAGCGTGGGCCTGATTGCTTTGTTGGAGTGATGTATTGGATTCATTGATACCAAATGCTTCAAAACCTCTGCTGATCGACGACATATCCTGGGTGAGCAGATCCACATGGTGTTGCATGTCTTAACCCCAAGTAGCATCTACTGATTGTTGATGTTGGATGGGTTCAGCGACAACAAACACCTTGAATGATTCGAGTTGAGATGCTATATTCGTGTAACAACTTAGGAAATTATCATCGGATATTTCAACCACGGTTTCGATCGGTACCGGAAATTTTGATATATACCATGTCGAGAAAAACTTGACATTGTATTGCTCTCATTGCAAACAAATTACATCACAAATGTGGTGAACGAGATCATAAAATGAGGTAGAGCGTTAAATTCTAGTTATGGTAAATGGTGGCCGATCGTAAAAAATACAATGGTTTGACTCAGTATAATTTCCACCGTAGTTACCCCAATCGAATCCATTGCAAGCAAAAAAAAAAAAAAAAAAAATTCAAAGAAACTAATAACAAAAGGTTGAACTGCTGATATCTGCAAGAAAGTTTCTAAAATTTTAGGAATGGCGGTGTTTTACATTGGATTGCAGATATCTCGAAGGCTTTAAATAAAATTTCAATGCTTCGGTATATTATAGGCTTTTATTGTCAAAACTTTATTCAATGCATTATCATTGTCAGGGCTTTATCGCCAATAATGCACAATATGGCTAAATTTGGTACAGTATGGCCAATATTGCAATGATCGCCATTTTTTTGGCGATCTTTTTGTTAATTAAAAAAAAATTCCAAATTTGTCGCCAAATTCCAAAAGCAAAAGTAATTTCAATTGGCCATAATGATTCTCACCAAAGGTCCCCATATTATTTGGGGACCTTCAATTAATTATTAAAAAAAAAAAATAATTTTTTAATTCGATCGTCAAATCATTCGACGTCCTTATTAAAATATTAACAACAAAAAATATCGGATTCGGTCCGGGTTGCCATATTATTCGGCGACCACGTTAAAAAAAAAGTTTAAAAAATACAAGAACGCCATATCATTCGGCGTTCTATAACAAAAAATGAACCCACCCCCTTTCCATAACATTTTACAAATCCATTATAAATTAATTAATATTTTTGAAAAATCCTCCGGGTACAATGGTAATTAGTAATTGCCAACTCCATGCAGAAATAAAAATTTTATTACTCTATCTCTTTCTTTGACTCTATTTACAAGTTTCTCTTACTTCTATTACACCGAGTATTTTTAATTAATTAGACTTTTTCTGATTTTGGATCTAGAGAACTCGCTTGTCAGGAGCTCTCGAACTATCACACTTTATTTCATGAACTATCTTTTTCTTTTTCTTTTTTCTTTTTTTCTTTTTTTGTCTCGCGGAGTTGTTCACATGTTCTAATTGGGTAGAGACCATTATTTATTTTATTATGAAATTTTGCTCAAATTTCAAGTTTTAGAAAAGGAAAGTCATCACAAGTTTGGGTTAGAAAAGAAAAAATAAGCACCTTAAAGTCACAATGAGTGTTATATATATATATATGTGTGTGTGTGTGTGTGTGGAAAGTCACTTTTGGGGTCTAAAATATATAGTTTTAATTTGATTGAAATAATAATAATAATAATAATAATAATGCAATAATAATAAGCTACTTATTTTGATGATCTCAATAAGTTATATCGGAAAGTCATCATCCCGAACTAGGTTATTTGAAAAAATATATGCTATATGAACACCCTAAAATTATTATTTGATTATACTATTGTTCACACGATTTTTTATTGTCTACAAAAGAAAATTACAAGACAAAATATAATATGAACAATAAGTATGAAAATTTAAAGAATTTAACAAATTTGATGGAATAAATCCTAGCAAATCTATTTCTCTTATTCTTCTCTTCAATTTTGTATTCGAGGGCGTGAAGCTTATTCCCGAACACGTAGGCGCGATTTTTGCCGATTTTGACGGAGAACCACGTGATTTACCTGCAGCTTTGATGAAACTGTAGAACCTTCAAAGGTTGTAGTCCCTCGTGCAGTGGGGCTTGAGTATCTAGAAGACTTGAAGACGACAAGAAGACGACTTTGAAGAAGACTCGCGCACGTATGTAGACTTGACGGAGTGAAGACTCCTTTGATGTCGCTATCTTCCTTCTTGCTCTATGTCAATATGTCGATGTCTTGTCAGTGTTGATGTCGAAGTCGAAGTGTTTGAAGTGTCGCCCATGACCTCGATTTATAGGTGTAGGGTTGAGTTTTGTGTCCCTTAATTAATTAATTAATTTATTAAAAGGATAATATCAAATTTATTTATTTATTTATCACTTTAATATAAATTTATATTAAAGAAAATAAATAAATGACATATGTTTTGACTTGATTGGTCCACCTGTCGAAACATGCCACGTGTCTTCATTTGCTTGGTCATAACCAACTGAGCTGCAAGGCTTAATTTGATTCGCCGGAACACTTTAATTTTGACAAGTATCGATACATGATTTGTTGACACAATAAATATTAAAATTATCAATTAAATCAATCTATTTAAATATTTTATGGATTTTGACTTAATATATATCCAAAAAATATAAATATAGAAAGAATTAAATTTGATACTTAATATTTAATTATACGTGTCGCATTTTAATTTGACAAAAATAATTCGTCTACAACTATAACATACGATTGAGCATTTATATCGGATATCTCTTATGTTATTAATTTAAAAAATATTTATTTTATCTTGTCTCGGATCGAATTTTACTTGTATATTGGGCACGTGATGAGACATAAAATCATGCTTGGATCAGAGTTGTCCATGTGTCACCATCTGCCAACTTAGAGCTTGGACACTCGCGTTATTGGGCTCGCGGGCCAACCCAGCCCATTCATCTGTTGACTAGTCCAGGCCCATTCGCCTTGGCCCACTATTCAAGCGCTGGGGTTCAGGCCATCAAGCCCGGCGCTCATGCTACGGTCCCCTCGAGACCACCCTTCCCCGGGAAGCTGTGGGGTACCTCCTTTCTTACGCTCGAGTATTCGACGCTCGTTGGTCGTCTGCCAGAGGAGACCCTCTCGTGCGTCCCTTCGAGCGTCACTCACGCTCGGGTATGATCTACCCCTGTAAGGCATCCGTACGCCTACAGGACAGATCTTGAGCCTCCCAGCGCACAACCCTCGCCAACAACCTCTGACACAGTGGAAGTGCGCACCTCGTACCTGACACACCGCCCACTTTTCAGAGCCATCACCTTCATGTCGTCGTAGGTTGCCACGTGTTAGGGCAACACAGGTTTGGGACCACACGGTCAAATTACCCAAACTAACCTCACCCCTAACATATAAATAAAAGAGAACACCTGCATTCTCTTCCAAGTCATCTTCTTCATACACACTGCACTTCCAAGACTGGGCATATTTTTCCCCTTCCCAAGCTCTGCATTACCTTCACCATAACTTCATAACAACATCCTAACTGCACATCCTTGGTGTTATCCTAGCTGGAAGAACCTACGCTCAAAAGGAAACTCAGTTCCTAAGGCTCCCTGCCTGTGATGGTCTTCCCTTTCTAAACAAAATCTTAAAGTGTTGGTTGCATCTCAAGAGCCCAATTCCTGCACCATCATTTTTGGCGCCGTCCGTGGGAAATCCATCACCGCCATCTTCATCTTCATCTTCATCAGATTCTTCCCTGAGCTAGTTGAGTTATAACACCTTTTGTTCCAAACATGGTAACTGCAACAAGATCTGGGGCTCTGGATAATAGGGGTGTTCTTCCTCCCATCCATGAGGAAACCGTGGATAACAACACCCCCACCTACTGCCGAAAATGTGGCCGGGAATACGGAGGCAGCGGCTGCCACTCTCCCTCCCAGTGGAAACGTGGCAGGAGGATCTGGCTCTATTCTTCCACCACTGACCATCATCCCCAGCATTCTAGTCTCCAATCCCGGGGTGTATTCCATGGCCATGCCACCACCGGGATACGCTTATATGCAACCCAGGATGATGCCCGGAGTGATACCAAACATGGTGCCCATGGTCCAGCCCTACCAAGTGTTGGAAAACGGAATCAGAAAAGCAGCGGAAATTTAAAATTTTTCCAACAAAAGGATCTTGGATGGACTCGCAATCGTGTATCCAAATTCATAGAGATAAGAAACTTACCTTCTTAATTATCTTTCTTGAAGCATTTCAAGCCACCCAAGAACGCTCTTCTCGAGGCTTGATCCCCTCTCCTTGGTAAAGCTCGAATCTTCAAACTTCTAACTTGAAGCTCTCTAGAGATAGTCCATCAACTTGATCACAATCTAACTAGTAAGGATGCTAGTTCTCTAGTTAGTGTTTAGGCTTAACCTAGGGTTTAATTTATCTTGGAGAAAGGATGGTGTTCAACACATGAACCAAAAGAATTGCCAATTCGCTCCAAGGGGAGCTCGAGCTCCCCTATATATAGGAGAGGAGTGGCCGAAATTCCTAGTCCTTATGGGCTAGGGTTTTGGTCCCTCTCTCCTATTACTTGATCATCAAGTAATTTTGACTTTGACTTTGAATTCAAATTCAAATCAACTTTCAAGAGAGCTAAAATATCCAAACTATTTTTGGATAATTTTATACTTTATTTATTTAAAAATAAATAACTTATTTTATCTAATTAATTAATTCATAATTAATTAACTAGATTATTTTTCTCCAAAATAAGACTTTCTTTTTAATTCAAAATTAAACCAAAGTCTATTAAATAATTAACACATTAATTATTTAATCACCAAATAAATATTCACGAACATGCACACGTGTCCATGAAGGACACGTGTCACGCACGTGATCCACACGTGTGGTTTCACACTTGTGGAACCCTTTGGCCCGATTAACTCGTTTAATCATTTTAAAGTCTCAACTCATGTAACCAAGTTGTTGTGTGTGACCCTCTAGGTTCTCAATTCAATTAGCAGTGACCCTAATTAATTAATTTACTAATTAATTAATCAGTCCACAGATTAAACGACCATAGTCTAGCAACAGGTGTTCAACCCCTAGCTGAATTGGAATGTTCAGATTCGACAGAACCTTTAAGTCATTGATTCATGTGAGATACAATCCTCCTACTTACTATCTCTCAACCAATATCTAGGGTAAAGGAATAATTAGAACCCTAATAATCTGGTCTTAAAGCTAAGTGCATTTCATATCCATTTGATCTCAATCCAAGAAACCCTTTTCTTGATGTCTTGATCTACTGCCTTGGCCAAGGACTCCATATGGCATATGAATGACTTACACAATAAGAGATCACCTTGCAAACGCAAGTGTAGGTCCTTTCTTGATTCTCATTCACTTTCATGAATCACTTGTGCAGCCCAAGCATAAGCCTTGAATCAGTTATCTAAGGCGACACCCTTTAAAGCTTACACCTAAGACTACAGAGTGAACTCATAAAGTGAGAAGGAACCTCAAGTCTAAGGATCAATTAATCGCATCAATGACTCGTGAGATATTTCCTAATCTGGAAGTTTCCATTTCCTGAAATAAAAACTTCCTTTCCCATTTAGGAATCTTCTCACACGGGGCACCTCAGTGAACTTACTTATTAAAGTAAGCACCCTCATGTATCACGCACGTATCAACTATACACTTTGCACCTACATGAAACAAGGTGGTCCTTCTTAAGGGCGTGATCCCACAAGCAAGCCTTAGAGGAGTCAGGTTGACACTCCCACTGTCTGTAGGACTCATCGGCTTGGAGTATTTTACTAATCATGACTTATGTGAAATAGGGCTCGTTTCATGAACCATTTCACCTAAATGGTAGAGTCCTAAAGTCATCAGGATTAGGGGAGTTCTCATACATGCACAGCTAAAGTAAACGCATACCAAACAGGAGCATATAAAGAAGTGTTACCTCAATTCGTTATTTTATTCAAAGATTGTCTGTGATTACAATAAGGAAAAGTACAAAGAGGATATACAATCGACTTTCTAGGGCACTATTCCTAACACCAAGTGGGAACATTGCGTCTCCCCATGTCACTTCCAAGGGAAATACAGGGGGTGGAAATGCCCCAAATCACTACCCAACAGCTTCAGGCGCTCTACGTCCAATGCGAGGAGCAGGCGGTACAAAATGCTTGGGAGCACTTTACCGCCGCATACTTCCCCTCGGTGACGGGCGCTAGACCCTCTCCACCAATAGGAGGGCTCCCAGTCCATCCACTGACAGCTGCCCAAAATGTATTGAGGGCCCAACCTCCTCCTCCGCCACCAGCAAATGGGAGTGAGGCCCCACCGAGGGTTCCCAGGCGCAGCAGCCTAAGGAGAGGGTCACCCAAAACGAGGCAGCCGAAAATGAAGAGGTCCAATCGAGGGCCACAGGGAGGGCAAGCCGCAGGGATGTCGGCGACCCTCAACTCGCGACCGTGCAGGATCAGCTCAACGGACTACAGAACCTGGTGGGGTAGCTCTCTCGAGCACGGACCCAAGCCCCCCGCGTCGGGGGGCGAGAGGTCCAAGGCCAAAGACGCTCGCAACCCACGCATTCAGACGTCCCGCCATTGGAGAGAGGAAGAATATGAGGACCACAACCACGAGGGCGGGAACTATAGGCCTTTGGCAGCCGCTTCCCCCCTCATTGACGAAGTACTGATGACTCATGCGGGGAAAGGTAAAATTCCCACGTTCGTCAACCGGTACGATGGGACGACCGATCCGGCCGAGCACCTGGATCACTTTGTGCACCTAATGTACTTGTACGAGCATCCCAGTCATTATTGGGCCAAGGTCTTTGTCACATCGCTCTTTCGGATGGCACAGGAGTGGTACAAGAAGCTGACCCCTCGCTCTATCCGAGGGTACGAGGATCTAACCAATGTGTTCATAAGCCACTTCAATTCCATGAAGGCACCAGCGCCTGCCGCCACGGCCCTCTACAGCTTACCAATTGTAACACCTTTAGAACTCTTAGTAATTGTTTTTGCATCACCTATCTTTCAATATGGACCCACGACTCGTGCGACATCCATATTTACTTAGGCGTTAAGCTAGACCCATCAATCATAAGATCATGATCAAAACTTAGTTCGAACGACCCACGACTCGCGGACATCGCCCTTGCTAAAATTGATCATGAAATATTGATCATTTAAAATGATCAATTAGGTAACTAAGAACTAATAAGCTCCACAAGCTATCCCACGACTAGCTTCACTTACTAAACTTAAAACCTATTGATAGAATGCTAGGAATTTAATTCAAAATTTGCATCTCGAATTAAACACCTATTTGTTCGAAATTAGCTTAATATTTAATGGGAATTTTTGAATCAACCGGAGAGTTGTCCGGTTCGACCTCACCAACATATATGTTATCCAATTTTATTAGTCTTGATTAATGCAAGTACACTTAAATGCATTTCAAACAAGCACATAAACAGATAACATGTCCTAGCATGATACTAACATGTAATGATCATGGGTTCTACCTATCTTATGCGTGATATGTGGGAGCCACTCCATAATCACAAGTTCTCACATACATGCCACATAAACAGTTTAAATCACATAAGGGAAAGCGGTAACAAAATACGAGCCCTATCTCTATTACATTTTTACAATTGAGATTCCCCTCCCTAACATTTTGAGGGGTCTTCACTTATGGCCTCCTTGTTACTTGAATGTGGTCCACCTTACTCCATGGGTGCATTGTCTCCAAAATGAAAATAAAACCTCACCACCTATCTCTACTCTTAAATTACAATAAAAAGAAAAAGACATAAAGTAATAAGGCTCAATCTTCATATTGGCCTTAGACAATTACACTGGGCATACCCCGGCCTAAAAAACAGTAATATGGAAAGCCACATAATAAATCACATAACAGTACGCACATAAATGAGGCTCCAACCTCAATTGAAAAACGCAACTATAGGGCTCCAACCCCAATTTAAACCATCCATGTGCATAAATTAAAACCATACATAGATCTAAACCCATGATCACCTAACATGCTTTTGCGAGAATTTAAATTTACCCAATAAATTAAAATTCCCGTTTCAAGTCTTAATGACTTAAAACACGACTTGATGTAAGTCTTATTTATAACAGTTTTCAATAAATCCCAAATTAACAAAACAAATAAAATTCCAATTAATTTCTGAAAATTAATAATTTTATCAAAGATGTATTTTCCCAAACTATAAACCGTTTCTATTTCTCAAAATGTAGCACCCCTTAACACGAGGAGGTACCACACCCCCGCACTATAGGCCGATCCACATACGAAATGGACAATCTGTACATGAACTAACCTATAGTGAACGGGTGACAATAAAAGAAAAGACGAGCTAGGCGGGACTAAACCCCAAAGCAATACACAACCGAGACATATAAAAGTTAAAAGCGGAAGCATTATTCCTAAATACATATAGGTACCATAATTATCGGATAGATACGTATAGATACCAAACTAACTATCAATACATTATCATCTCTTATATACCTATACATGATCAAGTATTCAGAATGTGATAATAACGGACATAACATGAGAAGTAGCAAAATATATACATGATGGTGCACCGCTAGACTCGTGACAATGCAAGACTGGACCAGACTCCCGCCTAGCACGACCGGCTCTCAAGTACCTGAAAAGTGAAGTATCAGTCTACCGAAGACTGAGTGAGGGGTAATATATATATATATTTGCACAGTTAACATGCAAACTATACTCTCGGGTAAAGGTTTATAAAAGACTATTATATAATTTCAAGACTAAAGTATTCTTCGCCCTAGAATACAACTGTCAAGATTAAATACTTATTCATTTTCATGCAATCAATCAATACATGGCCCCTGCGAGTGAGGGTGGTCTCCAACCGAACTCCAAATGAACATGTACATGCTTGCTTGATTATTAATAAATAGGTGATCATCCAATTCACTTATCGTACAATCGTGCGAAAGTGTAATCATATAACACATTCATGAAATGGAAATCATGCAATAACCCGAGGCGCATCCGTGGTGCCGGACTCGTCCCCAGTCTCCTTCTTCCTCCGGTTTGATGATGGGATTGCAAGGCCCCAACATCCAATCTCATTGAGCAAAGGGTACATGAATCCCTAAGCCCGGAGCTCCTTCCTCCACTAACCTCCTAGTGGATTCAGGGGTGACCCCAAACATGGTGAGGATAGCGCCAGAGTTGCCCGTCAGCCCTTGCTTTCCCGGTTGGCTCTAGTCACTACCCTCGGGCCCAAACGTAACCGTCATGCTACTCGCCTAAACATGCACGAATCAAATACATGGCTTGCTTGAACATGACTTGAAATGGTTAATGATTCATAAGGATTATAAATATAAATACCTTTTGGCCGAAATATCACATAAGGGATATACGGGTTCTATATAACTAACAATTAAACCTCACCTTTACCGACAAAAGACAAGTAGGGCATGGCCTACGGGGCTTGCTCCTCGTCCCTACGAAGCTGGTCTGTGCAAAATAGACGTGTACACGTGAGACTTGACTCAAAATGGACCAAATATGACGAACGGCGCAAATGCAACGAGATAACGTGCAAATCACAATGTGGCATGAAAACATGTTGTTTCAGTACATATGAGATCATATAGAAGCAGTTCGGGGTCGAGGAAGTCGTTGGATCGAGGGGCTATTTTCGTAATTTTATGCAGAATATTTTGTTCTGTAATTCAGATGGGAACGGCCGTTCCGGGTTCCCTTTGTAAATGGGAACGGTCGTTCCCATGAGCCCCTAAAATGCGCCAACGATTTCAAGTTTAGAAATGCGCCTTAGCTGGGAACGGCCCTTCCGGCGCAAGGCCAAAACGGGAACGGCCGTTCCCATGCTCGGCCGCGTAATTCATTAGAAAAGGTGGGAACGCCCGTTCCCACAATGCCTTGAGGCTGGGAACGGTCGTTCCCAGTTTCTGAAACTGGAAAAACAGGGAAAACAGAGCATGGCTATGGGAATGAACAACAAGGCAACCAAAAATTCCATTTTCAATCAACCAAGTCATGATTCTCTGGAAATAAGATGCATAGATACTCAAAAGGTGATAATATAACATTTAAACACATAAACTAAGGCAATTCATCAAGTAACCAAAGTTTCATGATCATGATCAAACTTGATCATTCATGCCAATTATTCAAGAATCTCATGAATTAATCATGCCATAAGTCAAGATATGATCATTCAATCATGCTTTGCACCACAAGAGTTCATCTAGCATGCAATTCTCAAACCCTAGCTCAATCCAAATATGCTCAAGTTCATCAATTCATGCACAACCAACCTTGGAATGAAAGAAATGGATGAAGAAGATGAAGATGGATGATTTAGAGCTTAAAAGCTTGGAGCTTCTTGAGCAAACTTGATGGTGATGATAAAATCTCTTCTTCCCCTTTCTACTTGAAGAACCGAAAGCAAGAAAGATGGATATGTTGGTGATTTTTGGGATAAAATGATTGAAGAAGCTTGGGGAAGCTATGTACGTGAATCACCATCCTTGATTTAAGTGAAATGTATAAATTGCACTTTAGTCCCTCAACTCTTTAAGTCATGCAACTAGGGATGGAAAGCTTTGGGAATTGATCAATTGAGTCCTTGAAAATGTTATGCAATTTGGTCCCGAAATTTAAAAGAATGAACATATAGGCCAAGTTTGACCATTAAATCATTTTCGGTAATTATTTTACGAAATAAATATTTTCAAGTCTTGAAAGGAATTCTCAATTTGATAGAAATTGATAAAATCTCATGAAAGTATTGTAAAATATAATTTATAAAATTATTTTAACATAAGATATAAATAAAAACCGGGGCGTTACACAAAAATCCCAATTTTAAGTTTTATTCAAAAATTAAAATAAATATTAAAAAAATAAAATTTTTAAAATTAAAAAATAAAAATTGGGACTGGATTGCACGGAAAACGAAACCGGATCACGAAAACGGGGCTCATACGCGAAAAGGGGCTGCACGTCGCAAGAGCGCGCGAGCGCGCACAGTGCTCGACCAAAGCCGCGCGAGTGCGCGCGCCGTGATCCTGCCGGAAGCTTGCGGGCGGGAATGGGGCACGCCCGGAAGACCTCCCGCGCGGTTGTGGGAGGGTGCTGGGCGGCGTCGCCCATGCGTGCGCCTGGGCAGGCGGGCGGCTGCGCGCGAAGCCCGCGCGCGTGACTCCTTCGCGCGCGGGGTTTGGCGTGTTCGTCGTAAACCAGGTTTTCGTTTCGTATTTTCGTTCAAAAGCAAAACCAATCCAGGAAATCCAAAACAGTTTATACAGTTTCAAATCTAAAATAGTTTTTCAAAATTAAATGTTGTAAAAACCAATTTTCAAAAACTTTTAGGAAAAAAAAAAATACAGTTTCGTAATTCAGGCTTTCTAAAAGAATTACAAATACTCAATCGCATCAAGCACAAGAATTTCTACCAAATTCAGAATAATTGAGACGAATCAGAAACACGATGAACGAGGTGGCTCTAATACCACTTGTTGGAAAACACGAATCAGAAAGCAGCGGAAATTTAAAAATTTTCCAACAAAAGGATCTAAGACTCGCAATCGTGTGACCAAATTCGTAGGGATTAGAAACTTACTTTCTTAATTGTCTTTCTTGAAGCGTTTCAAGCCACCCAAGAACGCTCTTCTCGTGGCTTGATCCCCTCTCCTTGGTAAAGCTCGAATCTTCAAACTTCTAACTTGAAGCTCTCTAGAGAGAGTCCACCAACTTGACTACAATCTAACTAGTAAGGATGCTAGTTCTCTAGTTAGTGTTTAGGCTTAACCTAGGGTTTCGTTTATCTTGGAGAAAGGATGGTGTTCAACATATGAACCAAAAGAATTGTCAATTAGCTCTAAGGGGAGCTCGAGCTCCCCTATATATAGGTGAGAGAAGTGGCCGAAATTCCTAGTCCTTATGGACTAAGGATTTGGTCCCTCTCTCCTATTACTTGATAATCAAGTAATTTTGACTTTGACTTTGAATTCAAATTCAAATCAACTTTCAAAAGAGCTAAAATATCCAAACTATTTTTGGATAATTTTATACTTTATTTATTTAAAATAAAAAACTTATTTTATCTAATTAATTAATTCATAATTAATTAACTAGATTATTTTTCTCCAAAATTAGACTTTCTTTTTAATTCAAAATTAAACCAAAGTCTATTAAATAATTAACACATTTAATTATTTAATATATATATACAATATATATATATATATATATATATATATATATATATATATATATATATATATATATATATTTACACGTGTGGGACACGTGTCACAAGGACACGTGTCACTCACGTGACCCACACGTGTGGTTTCACACGTGTGGAACCCTCTTGGCCCGATTAACTCGTTTAATCATTTTAAAGCCTCAACTCATGTAACCAAGTTGTTGTGTGTGACCCTCTAGGTTCTCAATTCAATTAGCAGTGACCCTAATTAATTAATTCACTAATTAATTAATCAGTCCACAGATTAAACGACCATAGTCTCGCAACAGGTGTTTAACCCCTAGCTGAATTGGAATGTTCGGATTCGACAGAACCTTTAAGTCATTGATTAATGTGAGATACAATCCTCCTACTTACTATCTCTCAACCAAGATCTAGGGTAAGGGAATAATCAGAACCCTAATAATCCGTTCTTAAAGCTAAGTGCATTTCATATCCATTTGATCTCAATCCAAGAAACCCTTTTCTTGATGTCTTGATCTACTGCCTTGGCCAAAGACTCCATATGGCATATGAATGACTTACACAATAAGAGATCACCTTGAAGATGCAAGTGTAGGTCCTTTCTTGATTCTCATTCACTTTCATGAATCACTTGTGCAGCCCCAGCATAAGCCTTGAATCAGTTGTCTAAGGTGACACCCTTTAAAGCTTATACCTAAGACTACAGAGTTAACTCATAAAATGATAAGGAACCTCAAGTCTTAAGGATCAATTAATCACATCAATGACTCGTGAGATATTTCCTAATCTGTAAGTTTCCATTTCCTGAAATAGAAACTTCCTTTCCCATTTAGGAATGTTCTCACACGAGGCGCCTCAGTGAACTTACTTATTGAAGTAAGCACCCTCATGTATCACACACGTATCAACTATACACTTTACACCTCCATGAAACAAGGTGGTCCTTCTTAAGGGCGTGATCCCACAAGCAAGCCTTAGAGGAGTCAGGTTGACACTCCCACTGTCGGTAGGACTCATCGACTTGGAGTATTTTACTAATCATGACTTATGTGATATAGGGCTCGTTTCATGAACCATTTCACCTAAATGGTAGAGTCCTAAAGCCATCAGGATTAGGGGAGTTCTCATACATGGACAGCTAAAGTAAACGCATACCAAACAAGGGCATATAAAGAAGTGTTGCCTCAATTCGTTATTTCATTCAAAGATTGTCTGTGATTACAATAAGGAAAAGCACAAAGCGGATATACAATCGGCTTTCTAGGGCACTATTCCTAACAATCTCCCACTTGTCTGTCAAAGCCATTCTAAAGCTACTCTAAGTCCCATCTTCTGAAGATGACCATGGAAAGCTTCTCGACTAAGGGGTTTAGTAAGTGGATCTGCCACGTTCTCTGCTGATGTGACCCTCTCAATTCTCACATCTCCTTTTTTTATAATATCACGGATTAGGTGATACTTCCTCATAATGTGCTTGGTCCGTTGGTGAGAGCTTGGTTCTCTTGCTTGAGCAACCGGCCCAGTATTGTCACAAAACACAGTAATGGGGTCTTTCATGCTAGGAACAACATTCAACTCTTGAATGAAGTTTCTAATCCAAACACCTTCCTTAGCTGCATCATTTGCAGCTAAGTATTCGGCCTCAGTGGTCGAATCTGCAGTGGTAGTTTGCTTGGAACTCTTCCAACTCACTTCTCCGTCGTTTAGGCAGAAAATGTATCCTGACATTGACTTAAAATCATCTAAGTCAGATGCAAAGCTTGCATCGCAGTATCCTTCGACAGTAAGATCTTTCTGACCTCCGTAAACTAAGAATAAATCTTTAGTACTTTTCAAGTACTTAAGAATATTCTTCACGGCAGCCCAGTGACCATCTCCAGGGTCAGATTGGAAACGACTTGTCACACTAAGTGCATAAGCCACATCCGGTCGAGTACATAACATTGCATACATTATGCTACCTATTGCTGACGCATAAGGTGTATGAGTCATTCTCTCCTTCTCAAGGTTAGTCTTAGGACACATCTTCTTTGAAAGACATGTTCCTACACTCATAGGAAGGTTCTTAACCTTTGCTGACTCCATATTGAATCTCTGCAATACTTTGTCAATGTACATCGACTGTGATAGTCCTATTAACCTTCTGGATCTATCTCTATAGATTTTAATTCCAAGGATATAGGACGCATCACCAAGATCTTTCATCTCGAATTGGTTCGATAACCATAACTTAGTCACTTTCATGTCATCCTTCGAATTTCCAATAAGAAGGATGTCATCAACATAAAGTACTAAGAATTGCACTGAGGTCTCCAATTCCTTTCTATAAACACATGATTCATTCAAAATTTGAATGAAGCCAAACGCTTTGACTGATTCATCAAATCGAATGTTCCAATTCCTAAAAGTCTGTTTCAATCCATAGATTGATCTTTGGAGTTTGCAAACCTTTTGCTCACTCCCACTGAATGTGAAAACTATGGGTTGCTCCATATAAATGTCTTTATCAATGTCACCATTGAGAAAGGAAGTTTTCACATCTATTTGCCATATCTCGTATTCATAATACGCAGCAATGGCAAGCATGATCTGAATAGACTTTTGCATTGCAACTGGTGAAAAGGTTTCATCAAAGTCCACGCCGGGTCTTTGAGTGAATCCTTTTGCAACCAGTCTTGCTTTATAGGCTGCAATGCTTCCATCAACTCCAAGCTTTCTCTTAAAGATCCATTTGCAACCTATGGGTTTGACCCCATCAGGCAAATCTACCAAGGTCCAAACTTGGTTGGAGTTCATGGAATCCATTTCGGATTTCATGGCTTCTATCCACTGTTCAGAGTCAGAATCTGAAAGTGCCTCCTCATATGTTAAAGGATCATTATCCTTTTGAGAGATTTCATGGAAGAATCAATATCATCTCTCCGACTGTCTAGGAGTGCGTTCAGAACGCCTTAGAGGAGGATTTTCGTGTGTATCGAAATTCGTGATTGGTTGTGGTTGGTCAGAAGGGGACGTTTCTTCAGTGGGTGGTGTGGGATCACTTTGTACTTCTTCTAATTCTATGATCTTGCCTTTCTTTTCTTTAAGGAACGGTTCCTCAAGAAAAGTAGCATTTCTGGAAACAAACACCTTTTACTCAGATTGATCATAGACGTAATATCCTATGGATTCCTTAGGATAACCTACAAAGTAGCATAAGTTAGAACGAGATTCTAACTTATGTCCCACTGTCCTCTTCACGTAAGCAGGACAACCCCAAATTCTTAAGTAAGAATAACGAGGGATTTTACCATGCCACATTTCATAGGGCGTTTTAGGGACTGACTTAGAGGGAACTAGATTCAAAATCTTTGCTGCACTTTCTAGGGCATAACCCCAGAAAGAAGGTGGTAAGTCAGTGAAACTCTTCATGGAACGAACCATATCTAGTAGGGTTCGATTCCTTCTCTCAGAAACTCCATTAAGCTGAGGAGTTCCCGGAGGAGTCCACTGAGAGACAATCCCATTATCTTTGAGATGATTAAGGAATTCTTCACTAAGATACTCGTCTCCTCAATCAGATCGAAGTACTTTGATCTTGTGACCAGTTTGGTTCTCAACCTCCTTTTGAAATTCTAAGAATTTCTCAAAAGCTTCAGATTTATACTTCATTAAGTATACATAACCATATCGACTAAAGTCATCGGTAAAGGTTATGAAATACTGATGATTGTTTCTTGTGCTTACACTAATCGGTCCGCAAACATCAGTATGGATCAAATCCAAAACCTCAGTGGCACGTTCCACAGATCCTTTAAAAGGAACTTTGGACATTTTTCCTTTGAGACAGGATTCGCAAGAAGTTAACTCCATAAGATCATTTTCAGAGAATGATCCTAAAGTGTTTATCTTGCTAATTCTGTTCTTGGAAATGTGTCCTAATCTAGCGTGCCATAAGGGAGCTGAAACTTTGTCATCTCTGTTACGCTTCGTTTCTCGTTGTATATTCATAATATTGATATTCTGAGTTAGATAACGTCCATTACTTAGAGTACCAATGTGAACGGAAGAGTTGTTCCATTTGATAAAGTATTTACCATTCTTAATATAAGTTTCATAACCTTCACAATCTAAAATTGGAACAGAAATTATATTATGAATAATGCTCGGTACATAAAGGACTTTATTTAAGACTAACTCAAAACTACCTAAATCTAATCTAATTGTGCCTAAAGCTCGAGCTTCAACATTTGAGCCATCGCCGATCTTCAAGACACATTCTCCTTCTTTGAGTTGTTGGACTTCACTTAGCATCTGTACATCATTACAGATATGAGTTCCACAACCGGTATCTAGTACCCAAGAACTAGAATTAATAGAAAGATTTATTTCAACGAGAAAGATACCTTTCTTGAGAGTAGCCTTGTACTCTGGGCAGTTTCTCCTCCAATGTCCCGCTTTGCCACAATGGAAGCAAACATCCTCTTTCTGATCTCGCTTCTTCTTTTGGGCCTCCCCCTTCGAAACGCCACCAGTGGGCCTAAGGGGTTTCTTCTTCTTCTTTTGGGTTTTCTTGCCCTTACCTTTAGAAGGCCCAGAAGAGGAAGATGGACCATTCACCATCAAAACTTTATTATCCTTCTTCATCGTACTTTCAGCAGTCACAAGCTGACTAATCAGCTCAGCTACAGTAGCACCAGCATGATTCATATTGAAGTTAAGGACAAATGGGTTGAATGATGGTGGGAGCGAAGCTAGCAACAAATCCACTGAAAGCTCATCTTTCAGTGGCATGTCCATGGAGGCAAGTTTCCCAGTAAGGGCGAGAAACTTGAGTCCATATTCATGGACACTTGAACCTTCCCTCATTCTCAAGTGGAACAATTCCTTTGAAGTGTTATACCTTGTAACACGTGTATGAGGGCGGTAAAGTTGCTCTAAGTGGTCGTAAATCTCCCAAGCGAATTCCATGGCCTCATGTTGCCTTTGCAAGTCCGGAGACATGTTAGCCAACATAAGGCAACGGGCTTGGAGATTATCATCCTTCCACTTCTGAATCGCGTCCCGCTCGGCCCGAGTGGGAGCCTCCCCTTCGGGACTAGGCTCCCCTTCGAAGAGAACATAAGTTCTCTTCTCATAATCTAAAATGATTTTTAGATTCCTCAGCCAATCAGAATAGTTGGGACCAGTCAACTTGTTTGACTCGAGGATCGATACAAGAGGGTTTTTGGTTGCCATTTCAAAACACGTAGAGAATCACAGAATCTGCGACCTAAATGGTATAACTGAGAACTAGTGAGCATGCTGAATTATAACGATATACAAAAGATAAGGTCTTTAATCTAATGTAGCTCCCACTGTTTTTCAAAGATCTAGAATTCCCAAAGATCTAAGAGGAACACGTTTCCCAATGGGTACTAAGATCCTAAGCATTTTACCTCGAACCCACGACTCGCGGACATTCTGAGTAAGAACCCTAGGTAGGTACAACTTACCAATTCTAACACCTTTAGAACTCTTAGTAATTGTTTTTGCATCACCTATCTTTCAATATTGACCCACGACTCGTGCGACATCCATATTTACTTAGGCGTTAAGCTAGACCCATCAATCATAAGATCATGATCAAAACTTAGTTCGAACGACCCACGACTCGCGGACATCGCTCTTGCTAAAATTGATCATGAAATATTGATCATTCAAAATGATCAATTAGGTAACTAAGAACTAATAAGCTCCACAAGCTATCCCACGACTCGCGGACAATAACTAGCTTCACTTACGAAACTTAAAACCTATTGATAGAATGCTAGGAATTTAATTCAAAATTTGCATCTCGAATTAAAGACCTATTTGTTCGAAATTAGCTTAATATTTAATGGGAATTTTCGAATCAACCGGAGAGTTGTCCGGTTCGACCTCACCAACATATATATTATCCAATTTTATTAGTCTTGATTAATGCAAGTACACTTAAATGCATTTCAAACAAACACATAAACAGATAACATGTCCTAGCATGATACTAACATGTAATGATCATGGGTTCTACCTATCTTATGCCTGATATGTGGGAGCCACTCAACAATCACAAGTTCTAACATACATGCCACATAAACAGTTTAAATCACATAAGGGAAAGCGGTAACAAAATACGAGCCCTATCTCTATTACATTTTTACAATTGAGATTCCCCTCCTTAACATTTTGAGGGGTCTTCACTTATGGCCTCCTTGTTACTTGAATGTGGTCCACCTTACTCCATGGGTGCATTGTCTCCAAAATGAAAATAAAACCTCACCACCTATCTCTACTCTCAAATTACAATAAAAAGAAAAAGACATAAAGTAATAAGGCTCAATCTTCATATTGGCCTTAGAAAATTACACGGGGCATACCCCGGCCTCAAAAACAGTAATATGGAAAGCCACATAACAAATCACATAACAGTACGCACATAAATAAGGCTCCAACCTCAATTGAAAAACGCAACTATAGGGCTCCAACCCCAATTTAAACCATCCATGTGCATAAATTAAAACCATACATAGATCTAAACCCATGATCACCTAACATGCTTTTGCGAGAATTTAAAGTTACCCAATAAATTAAAATTCCCGTTTCAAGTCTTAATGACTTAAAACACGACTTGATGCGAGTCTTATTTATAACAGTTTTCAATAAATCCCAAATTAACAAAACAAAGAAAATTCCAATTAATTTCTGAAAATTAATAATTTTATCAAAGATGTATTTTCCCAAAATATAAACCGTTTCTATTTCTCAAAATTTCCAATTTTAAGTTTTATTCAAAAATTAAAATAAATATTAAAAAATAAAATTTTTAAAATTAAAAAATAAAAATTGGGACTGGATTGCACGAAAAACGAAACCGGATCACGAAAACGGGGCTCGTACGCGAAAAGGGGCTGCGTGCTTCTGCCGGAAGCTTGCGGGCGGGAATGGGCGGGCGCGCCTTGCTGGAGGGTGTTGGGCGGCGTCGCCCATGCGCGCGCCTGGGCAGGCGGGCGGCTGCGCGAGAAGCCCGCGAGCGCGACGCCTTGGCGCGCGGGGTTTGGCGTGTTCGTCGTAAACCGGGTTTTCGTTTCGTGTTTTCGTTCAAAAGCAAAACCAATCCAGGAAATCTAAAACAGTTTATACAGTTTCAAATCTAAAATAGTTTTTCAAAATTAAAATTTGTAAAAACCAATTTTCAGAAACTTTTAGGAAAAAAAAAATACAGCTTCGTAATTCAGGCTTTCTAAAACAATTACAAATACTCAATCGCATCAGGCACAAGAATTTCTACCAAATTCAGAATAATTGAGACGAATCAGAAACACGATTAACGAGGTGGCTCTGATACCACTTGTTGGAAAACACGAATAAGAAAGCAGCGGAAATTTAAAAATTTTCCAACAAAAGGATCTAAGACTCGCAATCGTGTGACCAAATTCGTAGGGATTAGAAACTTACTTTCTTAATTGTCTTTCTTGAAGCGTTTCAAGCCACCCAAGAACGCTCTTCTCGCGGCTTAATCCCCTCTCGTTGGTAAAACTCGAATATTCAAACTTCTAACTTGAAGCTCTCCAGAGATAGTCCATCAACTTGACTACAATCTAACTAGTAAGGATGCTAGTTCTCTAGTTAGTGTTTAGACTTAACCTAGGGTTTCGTTTATCTTGGAGAAAGGATGGTGTTCAACACATGAACCAAAACCAATTAGCTCTAAGGGGAGCTTGAGCTCCCCTATATATAGGTGAGGGAAGTGGCCGAAATTCCTAGTCCTTATGGACTAAGGATTTGGTCCATCTCTCCTATTACTTGATCATTAAGTAATTTTGACTTTGACTTTGAATTCAAATTCAAATCAACTTTCAAGAGAGCTAAAATATTCAAACTATTTTTGGATAATTTTATACTTTATTTATTTAAAATAAATAACTTATTTTATCTAATTAATTAATTCGTAATTAATTAACTAGATTATTTTTCTCCAAAATTAGACTTTCTTTTTAATTCAAAATTAAACCAAAGTCTATTAAATAATTAACACATTTAATTATTTAATATATATATACAATATATATATATATATATATATATTTACACGTGTGGGACACGTGTCACAAGGACACGTGTCACTCACGTGACCCATACGTGTGGTTTCACACGTGTAGAACCCTCTTGGCCCGATTAACTCGTTTAATCATTTTAAAGCCTCAACTCATGTAACCAAGTTGTTGTGTGTGACCCTCTAGGTTCTCAATTCAATTAGCAGTGACCCTAATTAATTAATTCACTAATTAATTAATCAGTCCACAGATTAAACAACCATAGTCTAGCAACAGGTGTTTAACCCCTAGTTGAATTGGAATGTTCGGATTCGACAGAACCTTTAAGTCATTGATTAATGTGAGATACAATCCTCCTACTTACTATCTCTCAACCAAGATCTAGGGTAAGGGAATAATCAGAACCCTAATAATCCGGTCTTAAAGCTAAATGCATTTCATATCCATTTGATCTCAATCCAAGAAACCCTTTTCTTGATGTCTTGATCTACTGCCTTGGCCAAGGACTCCATATGGCATATGAATGACTTACACAATAAGAGATCACCTTGAAGATGCAAGTGTAGGTCCTTTCTTGATTCTCATTCACTTTCATGAATCACTTGTGCAGCCCCAGCATAAGCCTTGAATCAGTTGTCTAAGGCGACACCCTTTAAAGCTTATACCTAAGACTACAGAGTTAACTCATAAAATGACAAGGAACCTCAAGTCTTAAGGATCAATTAATCACATCAATGACTCGAGAGATATTTCCTAATCTGGAAGTTTCCATTTCCTGAAATAGAAACTTCCTTTCCCATTTAGGAATGTTCTCACACGGGGCACCTCTGTGAACTTACTTATTGAAGTAAGCACCCTCATGTGTCACGCACGTATCAACTATACACTTTACACCTCCATGAAACAAGGTGGTCCTTCTTAAGGGCGTGATCCCACAAGCAAGCCTTAGAGGAGTCAGGTTGACACTCCCACTGTCGGTAGGACTCATCGGCTTGGAGTATTTTACTAATCATGACTTATGTGATATAGGGCTCGTTTCATGAACCATTTCACCTAAATGGTAGAGTCCTAAAGTCATCAGGATTAGGGGAGTTCTCATACATGCACAGCTAAAGTAAACGCATACCAAACAAGAGCATATAAAGAAGTGTTGCCTCAATTCGTTATTTCATTCAAAGATTGTATGTGATTACAATAAGGAAAAGCACAAAGCGGATATACAATCGGCTTTCTAGGGCACTATTCCTAACACCAAGGACAAACAAAGCATAAGTATTAAAATATTCATAAGCAAAAGATATGCGTCGATAATGTACATGAAAATGAGAAAGACAAGTGCTAGACCCAAAAGTAAAGACCGACTCGATCCCGCCTAGCACGAACCCTGCAACCTGAAAATGTGAGGTGTCAGTCTATGAAAGACTGAGTGAGGGGTCTATAAATAAATATTAGCGCAATTACCGTGCAAGCCATAATCTCGGGTAAGGTTTTATAAAAGGAAGCAATATAAGTTCAAATAATAAAGAAGATCTCACCCGAGATTATAGCTATCCAATTTACAATTCAATCAATTCAATTCAATTCAATCAGTGGCCCGACGAGTGGGGGCAATTCTCCAACCTTTCTCCAATAGTGAACAATACATGCTTTAGTTTACATTCAAGGGCGATCATGCAATTCATTACAGTGCACAAGTAGCAGTTTCCTGAACCCTTTTTCCTCCGGGTGATGGTGGGCTTGCAAGACCTGACCATCCAATCATGGTGTACATCGGGAACATGACTCCCACGCACGGGATTTCTTCCTCCATCAAACCTCCTGGTGGATTCCGAGGTGATCCCAAAATGGTGAGGATAGTGAAAGAGTTACCTGTCAGCCCTTGCTTTCCCGGTTGGCTCAATACACTACCCTCGGGTCCACAGTGAACAATATACTCGCCCAATCGTCAATCAGTTCATAATTTGATTAATTCTTACTCGATTATAGTAAGATCATAGTTCAACGTTAAGAGTAACTCACTTTAACGTATTCCTTTGTGTGTTACCTTTCTTGAATACCTTAAATGGTATTACTCTCTTGTGTTACATGTTCTTTACATGTTCATTGTTGATTTGTTTCATGCATTTCATATGCATCATGGTTAGTAGTGGGTCTTAGTTCTTAAGCTCACTCTAGTACACCACCTACAGGAGTTAAAGTCGAGCACTGGGATCCCCATGGCACCGTGTAATCTATCTACCTACCTTTTGTTACTATTAGGTGAGGTGAAGTTAAAACTTTTTCCAACTTGAACCATGATTCTACTTTAGTATCATATGTTTTGAAATACAAAGCTAAACCTCGTTTTGAACTATCCCTTTTATCTGGACATTCTTTTGAAAGGATCATTCATACTTTAATAGTATACCTTGATCTAAATCACATGTTTTCCAAAGTTTTCCATTCTTGATCAAAGACAGTTACATATTCTGCATATGTTTTCAAAGTACAGTTTCACATGTTCACATATTGCATTCTCATATTGCAACGAGACAGGATATTTGGAGATTGCATGGTTCTGTTATCTAGATTTCATATATGTGGTATCTTTTGTATAGCTATGGCAGTTCAGCCGCACCGTGAGCCAAATCATCAGCAGATGGATGAGGCTTTCTTTGAGCAGTTTGAGGCCCCACGTACTGTGGCAGTTTCTTGCCGTGGAGGCACTCATTTCTATACCTGGCGCAGGTCTAGGAACAATGGTAGACCTGGGTATTCCTATCCTAACAGAGTTGTGCACTATCTCGAGTCTGAGAGAGATGGTTACTTTCAGGAGTATCAGAGGACCCGTGAGGTCAGGTTGGAATCTATGCGCCATCATGATCAGTCACTGCAGCACCAGATTGATGGGGACATTGCTCGTGAGCATGCTGCAGAGATGACTCAGGTTGCTGAGTAGAGGGTTGCTCGTATTGCTGAGTTGGAGACAGATCTTATGCAGATGACTATCGATCGCGACACCTCTATGGAGCGTCGCAAGCACTACTGTGCACGCGTGAGAGCTCGCCTGTATGACACCTATCACTTGTCCGATGAGCAGGCAGTTGTGTTGGAAAAACGGAATCAGAAAGTAGCGGAAATTTTAAAATTTTCCAACAAAAGGATCAAAACTCGTAATCATGAATCCAAATTCGTAAGGTAAAGAAACTTACTTTTCAATAATCTTTCTTGAAGCGTTTCAAGCCACCCAAGAATGCTCTTCTCGCGGCTTGATCCCCTCTCCTTGGTAAAGCTCGAATCTTTAAAAACTTCTAGCTTGAAGCTCTCTAGAGATAGTCCACCAACTTGACAACAATCTAACTAGTAAGGATGCTAGTTCTCTAGTTGGTGTTTAGGCTTAACCTAGGTTTTATGTGATCTTGGAGAAAGGATGGTGTTCAACACATGAACCAAGAAGAACCGATCAATCCCTAAGGGGAGCTCGAGCTCCCTTATATATAGCTAGAGAGGGGCGGCCCAACCTAGTCCTTTTGGACTAAGGATTTGGTCCCTCTCTCTTATTACTTGATCATCAAGTAATTCCAAACCTTGATTTTGAATTCTAATTCAAATCAACTTTTAAGAGAGCTAAAACATCCAAAACCCTTTTGGATAATATTATACTTTATTTATAAATAAATAACTTATTTATCTTAATTAATTCATAATTAATTAAATAGATTAATTTCTCCAAAATAAGACTTTCATTTTAATTCAAAAATTAAACCAAAGTCTATTAAATAATTAACACATTAATTATTTAATACATAAACAATATACACATGTGACTCACGTGTCCCCAAGGACACGTGCCAATCACGTGAACCACACGTGTGTTTCACACGTGTGGAACCCTGTTGGTATGATCAACTCGTTTAATCATTTTAAAGCCTTAACTCATGTAACCAAGTTGTTGTGTGTGACCCTATAGGTTCTCAATTCAATTAGTAGTGACCCTAATTAATTAATTCACTAATTAATTAATCAGTCCACAGATTAAACGACCATAGTCTAGCAACATGTGTTTAACCCCTAGCTGAATTGGAATGTCTCGATTCGACAGAACCTTTAAGTCATTGATTCATGTGAGATACAATCCTCCTACTTACTATCTCTCAACCAAGATCTAGGGTAAGGGAATAATCAGAACCCTAATAATCTGGTCTTAAAGCTAAGTGCATTTCATATCCATTTGATCTCAATCCAAGAAACCCTTTTCTTGACGTCTTGATCTGTTGCCTTGGCCAAGGACTCTATATGGCATATGAATGACTTACACAATAAGAGATCACCTTGCAAATGCAAGTGTAGGTCCTTTCTTGATTCTCTTTCACTTTCATGAATCACTTGTGCAGCCCGAGCATAAGCCTTGAATCAGTTGTCTAAGGTGACACCCTTTAAAGCTTATACCTAAGACTACAGAGTTAACTCATAAAGTGACATGGAACCTCAAGTCTAAGGATCAACTAATCACATCAATGACTCGTGAAATATTTCCTAATCTGGAAGTTTCCATTTTCTGAAATAGAAACTTCTTTTCCCATTTAGGAATCTTCTCACACGGGGCACCTCAATGAACTTACTTATGGAAGTAAGCACCCTCATGTATCACGCACGTATCAACGTATCAACTATACACTTTGCACCTCCATGAAACAAGGTGGTCCTTCTTAAGGGCGTGACCCCACAAGCAAGCCTTAAAAGAGTCAGGTTTACACTCCCACTGTCTGTAGGACTCATCAGCTTGGAGTATTTTACTAATCATGACTTATGTGATATAGGGCTCGTTTCATGAACCATTTCACCTAAATGGTAGAGTCCTAAAGTCATCAGGATTAGGGGAGTTCTCATACATGCACAGCTAAAGTAAACGCATACCAAACAAGAGCATACAAAGAAGTGTTACCTTAATTCGTTATTTTATTCAAAGATTGTCTGTGATTACAATAAGGAAAAGTACAAAACGGATATACAATCAGCTTTCTAGGGCACTATTCCTAACAGTTGAGAAGGTCGAGGGTCAAGATGTTAGTCAGGCCTCTTAGGAGCCCGAGCCTATGCAGGAGCAGTCCGATGGAGGCGATGGAGGTTCTGATGATGATGATGATGGCGAAGATGACCCAGCAGGAGATCGACAGGGCGAGGTCGTTGCTGTTTCTGATGACACCACCAGGGGGTCTTTGGACCACAGTTACCAGGGTTGATTGTTGATGGGAGGTTTCTGTATATAGTACTGATGCATATATATCTATCTATGGATGGCGGACGTATAGCCGGGACAGTTCAGTCTGACTTTTGGATGAGGGGATGTATAACTATGGTAGATGATCCCCGACTTTTGGCACCACGGATGACGGTTCAGATGACTTGGTACCTACTGTAGGTTATTTTCAGCAGGGTTGGACAGATTGGTAAGGCCTGTTTGGGAGTCAACTCGATAGTATCGGGTCCTCCCTATTTTGGTTTGATACTGTTAACATGTGGCCTTTAGTAAAATTTTACCAAACCTTGCACAATTATAACACTTTCGGCTTTATATTATCTGTTTACTGCTTTCCATAACTGTCATTGCATGAATCTTAGAGTTGCTTCAAGATACCATTAGGGCCGATAGTAGGATCATGCCATTTCATTTATTGATAGTATGCTGATATTCTTATTAGTAGGGGTGGGCGCGGGTCGGGTTTTTCGGGTTTCGGGTTTTTCGGGTCGGGTACCCGAAATATCGGGTAGCATATTTTGCTACCCGAACCCGATCCGAAATAGTCGGGTACTCGATTTTTTCGGGTATCCGGTCGGGTCGGGTTCAGGTACCCGACTAATTTCCACTTTTTATTTTATTTTTTTTGGTTGTTTTAAAGGGATATTTATGTATATTATATAATATATATATGCATATAATTTTATATATAGATAATATTATACATGTTTTAATATTATACATACTGTAATATATAATATATACATATATTATATTATATTATATATATATATATATATTATTATAAAATATTTTACATATTGTAATGTGTAATATATACATATATTATATTATATATATATAATATTAGACATATTGTAATATATATAATATATATGTACATATATTATATTATATTTATATATATTAAAAATCCCAAAATATATATATATATATATATATATATTAAAAAAATTCGGGTAATTCGGGTACCCGATTGGGTAGTTCGGGTAGTAAAATACTACCCGAACCCGATCCGATATATTATATCAGGTATCGGGTACCCGACCCCACATCCGAACTTAGCAAAAAAACCCGATCCGATCAGGTCGGATCGAGTACCCGATACCCGATCCGAAACGCCCACCCCTACTTGTTAGTGGATTGATCGTGCCTCTGATCATGTTCTACATGTTACAGTTCTTGCTGATATGATAGTACACGCTCTATTCCCGTTTACATGATTGATTATGTTTCAGGATATGTTATACATGTCTCTGATATGTTGATATGTTACACGAGCTTCTGTTCCCGTTTACATGTTGTCTGCCAGTTGTTTCTGATTACATAATATGTTGGGATCTTTGTTGATATGTTGTTATGGGAATGTGTTGTTCTCATACTTATATGTGACTACGCGGAAATGTGAATACGTGGTTATGGATTTTGTAAATCATTATATGTCATGCATCGAATATATATCTGAATGCTTATGAATTCAGTAGCAACATGCCACCGAGAAGAGCACCCCGGAATCGTGTACCACCACTGCCACCCCATAGAGATGATATGCCACCCCGAGATGCTACACATGTTGGGAATAGTGCCCTGAAAATTCAATTTGTTGAATTAATTAAACTGAATTTACAGCAAGTTGTGAGCATTTCACATATTGATAATTAATTACGTGTGGTGGTATTCTTATATGAAATGTGTTTCATAGGAAAAGACTTTGAATACCGAAATCACGTGTCATTAAAGTTCTAGTCGGTAAGATAAGAATATGTTCTTATCAAGACTATAACGTGGTTATATAAGATGATTAGTCTTTCGTCATAGGGATCAGTGATTCCAATTATAACACGTTGATGATTTTCAATAGGATTGGAAACATCGAACTGGACCACTGAAGTTATTTATTTTATACTGCGATCTAAAATGAATAAAATCTCAGGAAGCATTGTACTATTAATCCTGATAATATTTCGGCTTTAGGCATGTAGTGTTAGTCACTATAATATACTCGAAGTGAGGTCTCGGTAATAGGTGGCCAAAATACTTTGTACGTTCAGTGACAACATGAAATATGCTAAAGAGTTATATTGATCGAGGAATCTGTATTGGTACCCGTTGTTACCCGACGGATCTTATTGAGTTGCCGATGACAAGATACGACGTTATACTTGGTATGGATTGGTTGTTTAAGTACCGAGCTAAGTTGGATTTTTACAAGAAAGAGATCATCTTGGAAGAAGATGAAAGTCGGACATCATAAGGGAAAGTGGAGAAGTTATCAGTGGTTTCTTCGATGGAAGCTAAGAAATTGATTCAGAAAGGAGCTAGTGGATTTGTGGCTTATCTTTTGAATAGACCAAAAGATCAACTTAAGATCGAAGAAGTGGAAGTGGTGAACGAATTCCTAGATGTGTTTCCCGAACACTTGAATTCGTTACCTCCTGACCGAGAGTTGGAGTTTACAATCGAGATGATATCAGGAGTTGTGTCGTACTCCAAGACACCCTACAGAATGGCTCCAGCTGAATTTGTTAGAGTAGTGCCCTAGGAGAGCCAAATAGTTTAGGCCTCTTTTTGTAAACTACTCTTATTAGCAGCAATTTGTGACATTAATGAAATAATAAATGTAACGTTTCATAGTCGTTTAATTCTATGTGGCCAATTCATCATATCTCATTCAAGTTTATTAATTGCATATTATAACTGTTTGTGTATGGATGAAACCCCAAGGTCACATTAAGCTACGGGACTTGACCTCGCATAGGGATGGAGGTTATGAAACAAGTCTCTATGGCGTGACCTAAACCAACTCCAAGTCGAAGAGTCTAATAAGCACGGGGATGTTGACTTGACTCGTTTGAGACTTGCTCATACGACGTGCCTTTTAGAAAGGTTACTTTGTTTCATAAGTATTGAATGTAGAGACATTCACACGCGTATGGGGGTGCTTGTTAGAGAACAAGTACACTGAGGATCCCGACAGGAACACCTCAATGGGGTAAGGCTTTTATGCCTTAATGATGAGGTTGGTTCCCTAGTTATGGTAGTGTCTAAATGGTCCTTAGACTTGAGGCTCCATTGATGTTCTATGCATGACAAGGGCAATGTTTGATATGCTCCTAGAGATTCATGGGTTCCATGAATCTCGTTATGGTTATATGTTGGTATTGTTCGAATCATGTATGGGGGCATATGAGAGGCCAACATAGAATCTATCGCTCGTCTAGAAGAACGAGTGAATCACCCATGAGTTCTATTGTAGCACATTCCACTTAAATCCTTGCGCAAGGTAGTGAGATCTAAATTAGGAAATGGGTTTCCTAGAGTGTTAGATCAAATGGAATTGCTATTAGAATTAATTCATAGCATTAGGACTAATAGGGTTCTATTATTCCCATGCCCTAGGTCCTAATCGGGGATTAGACGATAGAAGGATCTTATCTCACGGTATCCATGAGACTGAAAGGTTCACAGCATAAACTTCACCTGTTGGATGGGTGGTCATGAGCTTGTCACTAGACATCGATCATGATCTGTAGGTACTGATTAATTAAAAGGAGTTTTAATTAAACAGTGATTAATTGAAAGAGTTCAATTAAATCAATAAGATAAAAGATTATCTGAAATACCACATTAAGAATGTGGGCCTACTACTATTCATTGGTGAACCTAAGGGGTCACACAATGACTCGAATTGAACAACAAGATTATCTAAAGATCAATAGAGATTGATTGATGAATTAAAAGAGTTTAATTTATGAGAGAGTAATTAATTAATAATTGTATTAATTAATTTATGCTTAATTGTTAAGCTATTGAGAATAGATGTTAAAGAGTTAACATTAATTTAAATAAGTGTATTTAAATTAATTGGACTTGAAATTTAATTAGGAGTAATTAATTTTTAAGTCCACAAATTTAATTAGATGTTGGACTTTTGATTTAATTGTTGTGATTAAATTAAGTCCACTAATTAAATAAATATTAGGACTTTTAATTTAATTAGTAGTAATTTAATTAAAGCCCATTATATCAACTAGCTTAGCCCATAAGGTTTTTGACCTAGGGTTAAGCATATAAACAGATTTGTGAGAAGAAAGACAAGATCGTGGTTTTTCTTCTTTTCTGCTTTCTCTCCAAGTCTCTCTCTTCTCTCTCTTTTCTCAATACAGTATTGAGAATACTATTAGATAATCAATATCTAATTAGTGTTCTAGTGTGCTAATTGATTAGTTATTCAATTACGAGTCGTGGACTACCTTGGAGGAATTCCGCGTGGGATTCTTGGATGAAGATCGGATAGAAGAGAAACGGGTAGGTTTTGGAAAACCTTCTAGTCATCGTCATCAATAGGAAGCGAAAGAGGTATTTGATTCTTCTTTGGTTTAAATCGTAAATCTTTAATTAAAGGTGATCTTGTTTGGAATTCCGATAAATTGGTTTTATAATCCCTAAAATTTTAATTTGCGCTGCGTTAGGGTTGACGAATTCCAACAGTGGTATCAGAGCCATACTTTGATTGATTTACGACTTTTAGTTCTTTGTATTAATTTGATTAATATGTTGATGCGTGTCATGCTTGTTTTAATTTGATATTCGTTTGGGCATAAGTTTTAAAATTTGAAGAAAAGTTCTTACTTTAAAACTAATAAGAAAATTATGAGATTTTTATGAAATCGTGAAAAACCTTGTTTTCATACTTTCATAAAAATTATATTTTTTATTTGATATGCAATCGGACTTTACAGTGCATGGCGTGATGCACTGTACAACGTAGAGTGCACAGGAATGAAATTGGCTGCTGCTGCTTCAGTGCAGTAGCAGATCCGGGTCGGATCCGAAACGGGCTAGCCGTGCCCTAGCCATGGAATTTACAGCCCGCCAAATTCAAAGGCTGCGGACCTTGGCTGCTGATTAGGGCTTGCATTGGAGGAGCCCAATTTTAGTTGGGCCACATGCCAGCAGGCCTACAAGTCAGCGGCGATCTGGGCCCGTCTGAACTGTGGGCTAGCATCCAGTGATTGGGCCTAAGCAAGGCCCACGGGAGTTTAGGCCGAAACCCGACTGAAGGAGTCGGGCCATGGTCCAAAGCTTCATTGCAGCACATAATTCCTGCAAAATGGGAATATTGGGTTTTGAACCCAGGACCCCATACATGCAGGTTGAGTGTCTCGCCAACTGGGAAGCCTTAACTGTTGGTCTAGTTTGGAGTAAAATTTGATTTTAACTTATCGGGCACCGTTTTAAAATAATTTTAAAACTAAATCCTTTTAATTAATTTTGTAAAATTGTTTTACTTGAAAATTAATTAATTTTGCCCAAAATAGAATTGTTAAAATAGAAGCATGATTTTATTAGATAGAGATCTAATGGGAATTAAATTGGATTAGAGAATTCAATTTAATTAAAATTGAAGGATTAATTTAATTAGTGAATTAAAAGATAATCCTTGGTCAATAAATAATTTTAGAAATTATTTAAAGACTTTAAATCGCATAATGACTATTTACTTGGTAAATTTATTTTATGTTATGCATTGGATGTATGGTTGGATCAATCATGGGCTTTATTTGCGCTATGTATGGTTTTATTTTATTTATGCATTTTGATATTGGTTTTAAACGAGAGCCTGCGAGCCTCTTATTCAATTGTTGTAAGCATTGTTTTTCTTTTCCTCCCCCTTAAAATGTAATCCCCCTTTATTTTGTAAAGAGAGTAGTTTTAGGGTGAGATCTCTAATTAGATTAGGAGATGGAGAAACAAGACGGAGCAAGCAACGGAATAAGAAGCCCATCAAGGCCCCAAAACTGTTTGGGTGCAATTATTTTAATGTAATAGAATATGATTCTATTTGAGTGCTCCCTTTGTATGTTTAATTCCGTTTGATGCATGAATAGAACCATGGTCCATAAAATGGCTATTATGGACCATGCATAGGAAGCCCATGATTATCCATTTTTGTAGGAGCATGCTAGGTTTTTATTATCTTGTTATGAATGTTATCTTTATGTGCATAAATGTGTTCATGCATTAAATAAGATAAAATAAGATAATAATTACAATTGATGAGTCTTGGTGGAATTTTCGAAATTCTCAAACCCCGAACCGTCTTAGATAGTCTCAGACAAAATAAATATTAAATCCAAATGGAAATTGAAGGATAAAATTCGATTTTATAAATTTCCAAGCATTCCGTCAATAGAATTATTTGTTTTAGAATTAATCGAATCATTAAGTATTGGCCACGAGGCGTGGGATACGAAATGACGAGATTAATTGAACTAAAATAATTCTTTGCATAAAAGATGCAATTTTTCAAAGTCAAAATTATGGTATTGGCCACGAGGCGTGGGATATTCATAATGGCGATGGAGAAATCTTATGGATTGATGGGTCGGATTTAAATACTAATTAGTATAGATGTCGCACGAGTCGTGGGTCTATATGAAAGGTAATGCAAAATAATATTAGGAGTTGTATAGAGATACAATTGATGATAAGATCGTCTACCTTAAGACTTAAAGTCGGATGTCTCACGAGTCGTGGGTCCAATGATAAGTGCTTGAGGATCTTAATACCCACTATTTGAAAAATGTGATTTTTCTAAATTCTATAAGGGGGTCAAAGGAGTTTGATTAATATAGTGGGAGACAACATTTGATAAAAGTCCATATCATTTGTAATTGTTATTATTTCATATCAGTCACTCATACTACGTTTTCTGCTTACATGTAGATTTTCTGCTAAAATCGTGATGTCTAAAAATCCACTTAGTGCTATCCTTGAGGCCAATAAATTGACTGGCTCAAATTATGCTGATTGGCTTCGCAATCTCAAGATTGTCTTGGATTCCGAAAAGAGGACCTATGTTTTGACACAGTCTCCTCCCGATGTCATACCTGATGACATGGCAGATGATGAGAGGGAAACAGCTCTCAAGTGGCAAGAAGATGATCTACAGGCTAGATGTCTAATGCTTGCCACTATGTCTCCCGAGTTGCAGAGGCAGCATGCTGAGATGCGCAACTCGTCAGAGATCCATCTTCACTTGGAACAGATTTACAAGCCCATCAATAGGATTGATCGATTCGCGGCATCTAACGAGTTATTCTCACTCAAGATGGCTGAGGGATCAAGTGTTCATGAACACTGTATTAAGGCTTTAGGCCTTATTGAAAAGCTTGCAAGTCTCGAGGTGATCATGGATAATGAGCTTTACATAGATTTGATCTTAACCTCTCTGCCACCTTCGTTCAAACAGTTCATAATAAACTTCAATATGAATGGAGCTAAAGTTTCAGTTGAGGAACTGATGAACATGCTCGTAACTGCCGAGCGAACTATGAAGAAGGACAAAACTGTTTTCTTAGTAGGTTCATCTTCATCCCAGACTAAGGCTGCAAAGCTTAAGAAGGGCAAAGGAAAGAGTTTCCAAAAGAAGAAAAAGACCCTTAAGCCCACCGGTGGGGTTAAGAAAGCGAACACTAAGAAAAAGACCAATCAAGCTGAGGATCAGTGCTTCCATTGCAAGAAACCAGGGCATTGGAAAAGGAACTGTAAGGAGTACTTAGCTACCCTTACAAAAGGTATAAATCTCATTGAAATTAACCTTTCATTCAATTCTAATAGTTGGGTATTAGACTCTGGATGCGCTTCTCACATCTGTAATACGTTACAGGGAATGAGCAACGTCCGTGAGGTTGATGAAAGAGAACATGTTCTTCGAGTGGGCAATGGAGCAAGAGTTGCAGCAAAGGCCATAGGACATGTTAGGTTAATGTTAGGAGCTTGTTTTATTTTAGTATTGAACAATGTTTTATTTGTTCCAGAGTTAGTTAAAAACATTATTTCCATTCCTGTACTAGACTTGGAAGGTTTTTCCTTCTCTATTACTAATGCTATGTTTTACATTTTGAAGAATGGTTCTTCACATGCATTAGGGTCTTTACAAAATGGTTTGTATTTAACTAATACTAATTTAAATCTCCTAAATATCGAACGAGAAAACAAACGAAAATCAAATGACCAAACTTCAGCAAAGATTTGGCATGCTAGACTTGGACATGTCTCCAAGAATAGGCTTCTAAAGATGGTTAACTTAGGATCATTCAGTACGAATGATCTAAACGAGTTAACCACTTGTGAATCCTATTTAAAGGGAAAGATGACCAAGTCCCCTTTTAAAGGGCATGTAGAGCGAAGCCAAAATCTTTTGGATTTGATCCATACAGATGTTTGCGGACCACTAAATGTTAGTACCCGAAACGGTTGTAATTACTTCATCACATTTACTGATGATTTCAGTAGATAAGGGTATGTGTACCTGATGAAACATAAGTCTGAGACCTTTGAGAAATTCATAGAGTTTAAGACAGAGGTTGAGAACCAAACAGATCGCAAAATTAAGGCTCTTCGATCAGATCGAGGTGGCGAGTATTTAAGTGATCTCTTTATTGGATATTTGAAAGATAATGGGATTATCTCACAATGGACTCCGCCCGGGACTCCTCAGCTGAATGGGGTTTCCGAGCGACGAAATCGGACTTTATTGGATATGGTCCGATCCATGATGAGTTTCACGGATCTTCCAGTATCGTTTTGGGGCTATGCCCTTGAAACGGCCGCGAAGATAATTAATTTAGTTCCTTCCAAATCTGTGCCCGAAATACCATATAAGATGTGGTTTTCAAAACCCCCTACTTATTCATACCTTAAAGTTTGGGGATGTCCTGCATACGTCAAAAGACTAGTGGGAGACAAATTGGATTCCAGATCCAGTTTGTGCAAATTTGTAGGATACCCTAGAGAGTCTGTGGGTTACTATTTTTATGATCCCTCGGAACAAAAGGTGTTTGTTTCGAGGAATGCCACTTTTCTAGAAAAAGAGTTTCTAGTTGAAAAGTCAGGCAAGACTGCAGAACTTACTGAAGTTCAACAAGAACCTACAAATGATCAAGCAATGGAACCTTCCTCTTTCCCACAACAAGAAGTAAACACAAGCCCTTGCAGATCTGTGAGAACAATTAGACCGCCAGACCGACTCAATTTGCTGACTGAAACCGGTCAATCGGATAGTGATCCAAGATCATATGATGATGCAATATCGGATAGAGATTCGATGAAATGGCAGCAAGCCATGAATTCCGAAATGGACTCTATGTACTCCAACAAGGTATGGACCTTGGTAGATCTTCTTGAAGGCGAGAAAGCTATAGGATGTAAATGGATCTACAAGCGAAAGCTTGGAGCTGATGGAGAAGTGGCAACCTACAAGGCTAGGTTGGTTGCTAAGGGATACACTCAAAGGCCAAGTGTTGACTTTAAGGAAACGTATTCCCCTGTAGCAATGCCTAAATCCATTCGGATACTTCTAGCCATAGCTGCGTACTATGATTACGAAATATGGCAAATGGATGTGAAAACGGCTTTTCTAAATGGAGATTTAGATAAAGACATTTATATGGAACAACCGGAAGGTTTCATATCCAGTTTGAGCGAACAGAAAGTCTGTAAACTCCAGAGATCCATATATGGACTCAAACAGGCGTCTAGAAGTTGGAACATCCGTTTTGATGAGACAGTCAAATCGTTTGGCTTTATCAAGAACGAGTATGAACCATGTGTTTACAAGAAAATTAGTGGGCGAGTCGTACAATTTTTGGTGTTGTATGTAGACGATATCTTACTCATTGGGAATGAGAAAGATGTGTTGCAAACAACAAAGACTTGGTTGTCTACTCAGTTTTCCATGAAAGACTTGGGAGAAGCTTCCTTTATTCTCGGTATAAAAATCTATAGAGATAGATCACAGAGATTAATAGGTATGTCCCAAGTTCAGTACATAGACAAAGTACTGAAACGGTTCAGTATGGAGGAATGTAAGAGAGGATTCCTGCCAATGAGACATGGGTTGATCCTCTCTAAATCAATGTGTCCTAACACTGAAGAAGAGAAGGATAGGATGTCTCGTATACCCTATGCATCTGCAATAGGGAGCATAATGTATGCTATGTTATGTACTAGACCTGATGTCGCATACGCTTTGAGCGTTACAAGTCGATTTCAATCAAACTTTAGTGAGAGTCACTGGTCTGCCGTGAAATCCATCCTTAAGTACTTGAAAAGGACTAAGGATTTATTTCTTGTATATGGCGGAAAGGGAGAACTGAAACTAGAAGGATACACCGACTCAAGCTTCCAGTCGGATGTAGACGACTTTAAATCCAGGTCCGGATTCATATTCCGGTTAAATGGTGGTGCAGTAAGTTGGAAAAGTTCCAAACAGGAAACTACTGCCGACTCCACTTGTGAAGCGGAGTATATAGCTGCATCAGAGGCAGCGAAAGAAGGTGTGTGGATGAAAAACTTCATCCAAGAGTTGGATGTAGTGCCTATCATTGCTGACCCGGTCGTTGTCTTCTGTGACAATAACGGAGCTATTTCACAATCAAAAGAACCAAGAGCTCATCAACGGTCAAAGCACATCCTAAGAAGATTTCATCTAATTAGAGAAATCGTAGAAAGAGGCGACGTTATCGTGGAACGTGTACCCTCGGCAGAACACGTAGCAGACCCGCTTACTAAACCTCTTAGCCAAAAGGTCTTTGAAGGACATCCCCAGGAGATGGGTCTTAAGGCTATGGGCAATTGGCTCTGAGGGCAAGTGGGAGATTGTTAGAGTAGTGCCCTAGGAGAGCCAAATAGTTTAGGCCTCTTTTTGTAAACTACTCTTATTAGCAGCAATTTGTGACATTAATGAAATAATAAATGTAACGTTTCATAGTCGTTTAATTCTATGTGGCCAATTCATCATATCTCATTCAAGTTTATTAATTGCATATTATAACTGTTTGTGTATGGATGAAACCCCAAGGTCACATTAAGCTACGGGACTTGACCTCGCATAGGGATGGAGGTTATGAAACAAGTCTCTATGGCGTGACCTAAACCAACTCCAAGTCGAAGAGTCTAATAAGCACGGGGATGTTGACTTGACTCGTTTGAGACTTGCTCATACGACGTGCCTTTTAGAAAGGTTACTTTGTTTCATAAGTATTGAATGTAGAGACATTCACACGCGTATGGGGGTGCTTGTTAGAGAACAAGTACACTGAGGATCCCGACAGGAACACCTCAATGGGGTAAGGCTTTTATGCCTTAATGATGAGGTTGGTTCCCTAGTTATGGTAGTGTCTAAATGGTCCTTAGACTTGAGGCTCCATTGATGTTCTATGCATGACAAGGGCAATGTTTGATATGCTCCTAGAGATTCATGGGTTCCATGAATCTCGTTATGGTTGTATGTTGGTATTGTTCGAATCATGTATGGGGGCATATGAGAGGCCAACATAGAATCTATCGCTCGTCTAGAAGAACGAGTGAATCACCCATGAGTTCTATTGTAGCACATTCCACTTAAATCCTTGCGCAAGGTAGTGAGATCTAAATTAGGAAATGGGTTTCCTAGAGTGTTAGATCAAATGGAATTGCTATTAGAATTAATTCATAGCATTAGGACTAATAGGGTTCTATTATTCCCATGCCCTAGGTCCTAATCGGGGATTAGACGATAGAAGGATCTTATCTCACGGTATCCATGAGACTGAAAGGTTCACAGCATAAACTTCACCTGTTGGATGGGTGGTCATGAGCTTGTCACTAGACATCGATCATGATCTGTAGGTACTGATTAATTAAAAGGAGTTTTAATTAAACAGTGATTAATTGAAAGAGTTCAATTAAATCAATAAGATAAAAGATTATCTGAAATACCACATTAAGAATGTGGGCCTACTACTATTCATTGGTGAACCTAAGGGGTCACACAATGACTCGAATTGAACAACAAGATTATCTAAAGATCAATAGAGATTGATTGATGAATTAAAAGAGTTTAATTTATGAGAGAGTAATTAATTAATAATTGTATTAATTAATTTATGCTTAATTGTTAAGCTATTGAGAATAGATGTTAAAGAGTTAACATTAATTTAAATAAGTGTATTTAAATTAATTGGACTTGAAATTTAATTAGGAGTAATTAATTTTTAAGTCCACAAATTTAATTAGATGTTGGACTTTTGATTTAATTGTTGTGATTAAATTAAGTCCACTAATTAAATAAATATTAGGACTTTTAATTTAATTAGTAGTAATTTAATTAAAGCCCATTATATCAACTAGCTTAGCCCATAAGGTTTTTGACCTAGGGTTAAGCATATAAACAGATTTGTGAGAAGAAAGACAAGATCGTGGTTTTTCTTCTTTTCTGCTTTCTCTCCAAGTCTCTCTCTTCTCTCTCTTTTCTCAATACAGTATTGAGAATACTATTAGATAATCAATATCTAATTAGTGTTCTAGTGTGCTAATTGATTAGTTATTCAATTACGAGTCGTGGACTACCTTGGAGGAATTCCGCGTGGGATTCTTGGATGAAGATCGGATAGAAGAGAAGCGGGTAGGTTTTGGAAAACCTTCTAGTCATCGTCATCAATAGGAAGCGAAAGAGGTATTTGATTCTTCTTTGGTTTAAATCGTAAATCTTTAATCAAAGGTGATCTTGTTTGGAATTCCGATAAATTGGTTTTATAATCCCTAAAATTTTAATTTCCGCTGCGTTAGGGTTGACGAATTCCAACAGAATTAGAAGAGTTGAGAAAGCAACTGGATGAACTAATAGAGTCTGGATATGTTCGACCAAGCACATCTCCGTGGGAAGCGCCTGTGCCTTTCATTAAGAAGAAGGATGGATCATTGCGTTTATGCATTGACTACCGGGAGCTGTAACAGCCCGGATTTTTGAGATCAGGATAGCACAGGTAAGTAAAGGGTTAAGAGGAAAGCGTTTATAGCCTTAGTCCATTACACATTCCATTTTATGTGAATTATGTGCATTTATGTTCTGATTTATAATTGTGCCTTTTTTAGAGAACCATATCACTATTCATCCATCGAACCCTAAACCTTTACCTAAACCTTGAAAAACCTTAGAAAGCTGATTTCTATATTTTCCAAACTCATATCATAGCTTTCATCATCCCAAAATATGTTTTGAAAATTTATTTGTTAAAAATTCCATTTAGGTCCCTAGATACTATTCATCTTTAATTGTAGGAATTTTCGAAACACTTTTACCTATTCAATATTGGGCTCAATAGAATCCTTGCAAAATTTTATGAATTTTGGTATGATTTCCAAACCCTAATTCTTAACGTAGCTTCCATAGAAATCAAAACCGGCCCAAAAACCCTAATTTTGCCCTAAATTAGGAATTTCCAAATTTCAACGTTTTTCCTATACAATATTATAACCATCACGATCCTTGGATTATTTTATGAATTTTAGGATCTTTTCCAAACTCTAGTTCAAATCCTAACTCGATTTATAAATTTTTCTTTATTTTCCCAAAGTACTATTTCTACCGTAAAAACTAATTTTTAAACCGTCCAACATTTGGTATACAATATTACAGTCAAAATGATCCTTGAATTATTTCAAGAATCATGGACACTTTCTCGGGAATCAATTCACATTCTAGCTTCGTTTATGAATTTTATTGTATTTTTCAAAATTCCCGAACGACTACTACCTTAAATGTAGAAGTTCAAATGATAAGTATTTATAGCCATTAGAAAGCTCTTTCGATTCTCTTTCTTTTGCAATTTATCTCATTTCAAACTAAACCCTAGACGTTCTTCTACGAATTTATTACCATTTTAGAATTATTTTTATTTTGTCATGATTACTAAAATAATTAATTATTTCTTAAATAAACACCTAAGTATACACTTAACCCCCTAATAAATGAACCTAGCTTATTCACTACATGATTCATCAAATTAATTGCAACATAAGCCCCCAAGACATACCTATAAATACCCTTAGAAGCATAACACAAAAATCACACCCAAAACCTCCCAAATCTCTCTCTCTCTCGTGACTCTCTCTCTCTTCTCTCTAAGGCGGCAATTGCACTGAACAGTGGGATCCGTTCCAATTTGTTTGAATTTCAGTACTAGGGAGCGAGGATAACGACACCTAGAGGTATCTTGAAGCTATAGGTGTCATATTTATTAGATCAGGCTTAGATTAAGAGCATTTAATCCTGATCATGTATAGATTACTGATAAATTGCTCTTATACATTAACTCCGTACACTACGCTATTATATTACCCCCTTACAATATCATGCACTATTTTGTGTGTTATCATGTTGCTTGTTGCAAATTTTAAATTCTTCCATTTTCCGCTGCATTTTACCCTACACTCTGCTTAAGTAGTATCTATACCGTTCGCCGTAGTATTTCTCGGGTGCTAGGTCTCACATCCACTCGAGGGTAGTACGGTGCGGGAGTTGTAGTGTTAGGGGGCGCTACAGCTTAAGGTGGTATCAGAGCATCAGGTTTGGTTAAGAAGAGACTTAACCTCTAAATGCTGGGAGAATGCTCGTTTTGTACTTGAACTTTAGAATTCACTTTAAGTGTTTCTTTATATAGCAATGGAGAATCAGGAACCCGTGAACCCACATCATACCTGGCTTGAGGAGTACGAGGCCCCACACACTATAGCAGTATCTCGTCGTGAGAGTCCTATACGTTATTATACTTGGCAGAAGGCGAGGCATGTAGTTCGGGGAGGTAGAGCAGGTAGAGCTGGGTATGCTTATCCGAACCGTTTAGTGCATATACTTGAGTAACACGCGAGATGCGTATTATATGGAGGCTCAGATGGCTCGCGAGTATCAGCTGGAGTCTGCTAGATATCTTGATTTAGCCTTACAGAATGCTGTGAGTAGGAATTTTACTCAGCAGCAGACAGCCACATTAGAGCAGGAGAACGCCGATCTTGTTGCACAGGTGGCGACTCTACAGCAGGATCTAGCTACTATGACTCTTTCCAGGAATGCCTCTCGGACTTTATATCAGCGTTACCGCTCTTGTATTCGGAGCCGCCTGGCCGGTGCCTATCATATGTCTGGTGTACAGGCTGTTGAGGAGATGATGGATCGGGGAGAGGATGCAGCAGCTGGGCCTGAGGAGGAGGAGCCCGGAGGTGATGCAGAGGCTGAGCAGGATCCTGAGGGAGATGAGCAGAATTCAGAGGAGGAGCAGCAGGGTAACGGTTGGAGCCCTATTCGAGGTGAGGTTGTGGATAGTGATCAGCATGATTAGATTGAGGATATTATGGAGTTTGGTATATATATAGGAGTAGTATCAGTGGGAGGTTGTACAGATCAGTCAGTAGAGGACCTTCCCCTTTTGACGTAGCAGCTGACGCAGCTAGCCTGACGGAGATGAGTGAGTTGAGAGCTTTGTAGGGTGTAACTTGACTTAGATCAGGTCCACCCCATTTTGCTTTTTGTAGTTGTAGCTATAGCTCTCAAACTTGATGCATATATATAACCCACTTTTGCAGTTATATTTTTGTCTCACATTTACTGCTTTCATACTTATTGCATTATGAGTTAGAATTGCTTCAAGATACTAGCAGGACCGTGAGTGAGTATTTTATTTTCCTGCACCTTTACTTGTTATTATATTTTTGCACTCTTTTAATTGCTGTTCTGTTTAATTTTGTGCTTTACTTCACTAAATCTGTGTGATATGATATCTACTGCTTGATATTGTCTGAAACATGTATTTATGTGATTATATGCAACACATTCTTAACCATCATGCATTATAAAGCAACTGCAAATCAATATGTCCCCTCGAAGAGTTGCCCAAGACAACACTCCCCCACAAGAAGGTGCATCCTCAGTAGGAGGAAACTCTGAATTAGTAGATGCTTTGAAAGAGATAGTGCAAACTTGTGCTAATGGAACAAAGGGAAATAATGAAAAGACTCTGGAGAAATTTCTACGAATGAACCCGCCAAAGTTCTTTGGAGAACCCAGTGATGTAAAAGCTGAAAGTTGGATAGCTAGTATCGAAAAGATCTTTGAGGCTATGGGTATTTCTCCTGGAGAATCTGAAAGAATCCAGTTTGCAGTTTTTATGTTAGAAGGAGCAGCATTAAGTTGGTGGAATTATATCAAGCGTGTTTGGGTAGAAGATCAAGTTAATTATAGGTGGGTAGACTTTGTCAGGGTATTTCAAAACAAATACATCCCTCAGATAGTTAGGGATGCTCGAGAGGCAGAATTCATGGAATTAGTACAAGGCAATATGTCGGTAGCTGAGTACGAAGCTAAATTCGATTGATCCAATATGCCCCATACATCCTCCATGATGAACGTCGGAAGACTCAGCGATTCATTAAGGGACTTAAGTCGGATCTTAGGTGGGCTTTAGCTCCATTTGAGTTGGAAATCTATACTAAAGCGGTGGAAACGGCTATGAAAACAGAGGCTACACATAAAGAGGTTCGTATAGCTAATAGCCGTCCTGGATCCTTCTACAAGCCAACTCAGGGATCTAAACGACCTGCTGGACCAGCAAAGCCAAATCCAGGAAAGAAACCGATGCAATCATGGTCCCGACCTCAACAGACATTCCCAAAACCTCAAGAAGAGATTGTCTGTAAATATTGTCAGAAGCGCGGACATACTGAGAAGGATTGTCGTAAGAAGGCTGGAGTCTGTACATGGTGTGGAAGCCCTGAACATCAGTACCCAGAATGCCCAAAGAGATCAAAACAATGGAATAATGGAAAGGTTCCAGCTAAGACTCCTGGAAGACCAGTAGTTAAGGGACGTGCTTATGCAATAGAGGGCAGTGAGGATCCCGATCCTACCAAGGTTGTTGATGGTACGGTACACATTCTAAACACGCCAGTTATTGCTTTATATGACCCTGGCGCCACGCATTCATTTATTGCATCTGAATTATGTGTGCATTTCAATTTTCCACTTGAATCATTGCCTTATATGCTCGAAATAAGTTCTCCTTTGGGAGCTTGTTTTACGGATAGAGGATATAAACGTTGTCCTATAAGGATTGGTACCCAATACTACCCGATAGATCTTATAGAATTATCAATGTCAAGATATGGAATTATTCTGGGAATGGATTGGCTTAGTAAGTACCGTGCTAAGTTGGATTGCTTCAAAAAAGAGGTCACCTTAGGGAAAGGTGATAGCTCTGGATCGAAAGGAAAATATGAGTCGATGCCATTGGTTACAGCTGCCGAAGCTAAGAAGTTAGTGAGTAATGGAGCTACTGGATTCATTGCCTATTTGTTAAATAGGCCCAAAGATCAACTCAAGATTGAGGAAGTAGAGGCGGTAAAAGAATTCACTGAGGTCTTTCCTGAGCATCTGAATTTATTACCTCCTGACAGGGAACTAGAATTTGTAATTTATTTAGTCCCTGGAGCTGAGCCATTCTCTAAAACACCTTATCGAATGGCTCCAGCCGAGCTCCAAGAATTAAGAAAACAACTTGACGAGTTGTTAGCTTCAGGATACATCCGTCCTAGCACATCCCCATGGGGAGCGCCTGTGTTATTTGTCAAAAAGAAAGACGGATCATTGCGGTTGTGTATCGATTATCGAGAACTCAATCGTATGACCATCAAGAACAAATACCCTCTTCCTCATATTGAAGAATTATTTGATATTCTTCAAGGATCACGTGTGTACTCCAAGTTGGATTTAAGGCAAGGGTATTATCAGCTGAGGATTAAAAAGGAGGATATTCCAAAGACTGCTTTTAATACCCGCTACGGTCACTTCGAATTTGTAGTAATGCCTTTTGGGTTAACCAATGCCCCAGCTGCATTCATGGATTTAATGCACCGAACGTTCCGACCGTATTTGGATCAGTTCGTGGTCATCTTTATTGACGACATTCTGGTGTTCTCAAGAACCCCAGAGGAACATGCTGAACACCTTCGTAAAGTGTTAAGAGCTTTAAAGGATCATAAGTTATACGCGAAGTTCAGCAAGTGTGAATTTTGGTTAGAAAGAGTGTCCTTCCTTGGACATATAATATCCGGTTCTGGCATAGAAGTAGACCCTTCAAAGGTTGAAACAGTAATGAATTGGCAAGCGCCAAAGAACCCATCAGAAGTGAGAAGTTTTCTAGGACTTGCCGGATATTACAGGAGATTTGTAAAAGATTTCTCCAAGGTAGCAGCGCCTCTTACTCAGTTAACCAAGAAACAAGGAAAATTTGAATGGACAGAAAAGTGTGAACGGAGTTTTCAAGAACTGAAACAAAGATTAACGTCTGCCTCAGTATTAACCTTACCAGAAGGAAAAGAAGGTTATGTGGTTTATACGGATGCATCCAAAGAAGGATTAGGGTGTGTCCTAATGCAAAATGGTAAGGTTATAGCCTATGCCTCAAGGAAACTTAAACCTTATGAAGAGAATTACCCCACACATGATTTAGAATTAGCTGCGATTGTATTCGCTTTAGCTAAATGGAGGCATTATCTGTACGGGGTAACTTTTGAAGTCTTTACTGATCATAAAAGTTTGAGATATTTATTCACTCAAAATGAGTTGAATATGAGGCAGAGAAGATGGATGGAATTTCTGGAAGACTACGACTGTAAAATACAGTACCATCCAGGAAAAGCCAACGTAGTGGCAGACGCTTTGAGTCGAAAATCCAGTCTATCAGCATTAGACTGAAAAAGCAAACCCATAACTGTCCTTTCGAAATCCCGACTGGCCAATATAGTGATATCCTCGCCATTAAAAGAAAAACTTAGGGAAGCCCAAGCACAGGATGAATGGATCAAGAAGTGTCTCAATTCCAAGGAAAAGAATATTGAGACAAAATTCACAACAGATGACCATGGGATCTTGAGATATAAAGGTCGAGTCTGTGTACCTCCTACAACTCGAAAAGAAATACTGGATGAGGCACATAAGACCCGATATACGATACATCCAGGAGGAACAAAAATGTATCATGATCTCAAGACACATTTCTGGTGGAATGGAATGAAACGAGATGTTGCTAGCTATGTCAAAAGATGCTTGACATGCCAGCAAGTCAAAGTGGACCACCAGAAACCCGGAGGAAAGTTACAGCCGCTACCAGTTCCTACTTGGAAATAGGAACAAATCACCATGGACTTTATCACGGGCTTACCAAAAGTTAAAGGAGGATACGATAGTATATGGGTTATTATTGATTGATTAACTAAGTCTGCACATTTCTTATCAGTAAAGACTACTGACAAGGTCAATTCTTTAGCAAAGTTGTACCAGAAAGAGATTATAAGGTTACATGGTGTACCCATTAGTATAGTCTCCAATAGAGATCCGAAATTCACTTCACAGTTATGGAAAAGTCTTCAAGAAACAATGGGGACTAAGCTGCATTTCAGTTCAGCCGCACATCCCCAGACCGATAGTCAATCAGAAAGGACGATCAAATATCTAGAGGACATGTTGCGAGCTTGTGCCTTGGATTTTCAAGAGAACTGGAAAGAATGTTTGCCTCTTGTGGAATTTGCGTACAACAATAGTTATCAGGCATCGATCAAGGCAGCACCTTATGAAGCCTTATATGGAAGGAAATGTAGGTCTCCGTTATACTGGGACATAGAAGAGACTAAAGCAACCGAGAGAGGAGATACAAGGAAAACCATTAGAAAATGGATAGTAGAGTCTACAGAAAAGATTGAAATTATCCGCCAAAGAATGAAAACAGCTCAAGATAGGCAAAAGAGTTATGCCGATACCCGAAGAAAGGATATAGAATTTGCAGTGGGCGACAAAGTGTTTTTAAAGGCATCACCAAGGAAAGGTTTCACACGAATTGGGAAAAGTGGAAAACTAAATCCCAAATACATAGGACCCTTTGAAATCATAGAACGTGTTGGACCAACAGCCTATCGCTTAGATTTACCAGCAAACCTCACTGGAATACATAACGTATTCCATGTATCCCAACTCCGTAAATACTTTGCGGATGAATCCCACATTTTGCCAATAGAAGAAGTTCCTCTAAAGCCCGACTTGACTTATACGGTAAGACCAACCGAAATCTTGGATAGGAAATTCCAAGAACTAAGGAATCGGAAAATCCCCCTTGTTAAAGTGTTATGGAAAGGACATGGGACAGAAGAACAAACCTGGGAAACTGAGGAAAAGATGCAGAAATATTACCCAGAGTTGTTCCGAAACAAGAATAGAATCTGAGGACAGATTCTCTTTAAAGGGGGAAGATTGTAACAGCCCGGATTTTTGAGATCAGGATAGCACGGGTAAGTAAAGGGTTAAGAGGAAAGCGTTTATAGCCTTAGTCCATTACACATTCCATTTTATGTGAATTATGTGCATTTATGTTCTGATTTATAATTGTGCCTTTTTTAGAGAACCATATCACTATTCATCCATCGAACCCTAAACCTTGAAAAACCTTAGAAAGCTGATTTCTATATTTTCCAAACTCATATCATAGCTTTCATCATCCCAAAATATGTTTTGAAAATTTGTTTGTTAAAAATTCCATTTAGGTCCCTAGATACTATTCATCTTTAATTGTAGGAATTTTCGAAACAATTTTACCTATTCAATATTGGGCTCAATAGAATCCTTGCAAAATTTTATGAATTTTGGTATGATTTCCAAACCCTAATTCTTAACGTAGCTTCCATAGAAATCAAAACCGGCCCAAAAACCCTAATTTTGCCCTAAATTAGGAATTTCCAAATTTCAACGTTTTTCCTATACAATATTATAACCATCACGATCCTTGGATTATTTTATGAATTTTAGGATCTTTTCCAAACTCTAGTTCAAATCCTAACTCGATTTATAAATTTTTCTTTATTTTCCCAAAGTACTATTTCTACCGTAAAAACTAATTTTTAAACCGTCCAACATTTGGTATACAATATTACAGTCAAAATGATCCTTGAATTATTTCAAGAATCATGGACACTTTCTCGGGAATCAATTCACATTCTAGCTTCGTTTATGAATTTTATTGTATTTTTCAAAATTCCCGAACGACTACTACCTTAAATGTAGAAGTTCAAATGATAAGTATTTATAGCCATTAGAAAGCTCTTTCGATTCTCTTTCTTTTGCAATTTATCTCATTTCAAACTAAACCCTAGACATTCTTCTACGAATTTATTACCATTTTAGAATTATTTTTATTTTGTCATGATTACTAAAATAATTAATTATTTCTTAAATAAACACCTAAGTATACACTTAACCCCCTAATAAATGAACCTAGCTTATTCACTACATGATTCATCAAATTAATTGCAACATAAGCCCCCAAGACATACCTATAAATACCCTTAGAAGCATAACACAAAAATCACACCCAAAACCTCCCAAATCTCTCTCTCTCTCGTGACTCTCTCTCTCTCTTCTCTCTAAGGCGGCAATTGCACTGAACAGTGGGATCCGTTCCAATCTGTTTGAATTTCAGTACTAGGGAGCGAGGATAACGACACCTAGAGGTATCTTGAAGCTATAGGTGTCTTATTTATTAGATCAGGCTTAGATTAAGAGCATTTAATCCTGATCATGTATAGATTACTGATAAATTGCTCTTATACATTAACTCCGTACACTACGCTATTATATTACCCCCTTACAATATCATGCACTATTTTGTGTGTTATCATGTTGCTTGTTGCAAATTTTAAATTCTTCCATTTTCCGCTGCATTTTACCCTACACTCTGCTTAAGTAGTATCTATACCGTTCGCCGTAGTATTGCTCGGGTGCTAGGTCTCACATCCACTCGAGGGTAGTACGGTGCGGGAGTTGTAGTGTTAGGGGGCGCTACAGGAGCTGAATAGGAAGACAATCAAGAATAAGCATCCTCTCCCTCATATCGAAGAGTTGTTCGATATACTACAAGGATCGAAGGTCTACTCCAAGTTAGATCTTGGACAAAGGTATTATCAATTAAAGATCAGGGAAGCAGATACTCCGAAGACTGCTTTCAACAGCCGATACGGACATTATGAGTTTGTAGTAATACCGTTTGGTTTGACAAACGCACTAGTTGCATTCATGGTTATGATTAGGGCTGTAAATGGATATTCGAAAATCCGATATCCGTCCGCATCCGAATTCGTTTACAGAGGATATTATTCGAATCCGTCTCAAGAGGATATTATCCGTATCCGATTATAGACATCCGAATTATAAACGGATAAGGATATGGTAAAAAGACATCCGATCCGTTTAACATCCGGTCCGTTTCATTATCCGTTAGATATATCCGTTATCCGATTTATCCGTAATCCGTATCCGATAAATAATATATTATATTAAAATATATACACACAATTGTATATGTATGATAGATTATTAGTATTAAGTAAATTTTTTAGCGCATTTATTAAAGAAAAAACTTAGGTTTTATATTTTCACTTCAATATTCATATAGAGATAATATAATTAACATATATTATGTTATCAATAAAAGTATTATATTTCAAATTAATTATATGATAAAATTTATAATTTCACCAAATTATACATTCGCTAAAAAATAAAAATGATCTATATAGATATACTTATTATTTCTCTATTCGTCTAAGATATATATATTCAAAGTTATATAATTATTAAATAATTTATCTATAAATGAATAGTTGATAATCTGATTAAAAATTCGAAGTTATATAATTAAATAATTTATGTCAAATTTTGAATAGTTTAAAATCCGACTAAAATCCGAATCCGTCCGAATCCGCCTTGTATCCGCATAAAAAGGATATTATCCGAATTCGATTTAGAAGGATATTATCCGTATCCGTCCGAATCATAAACGGATAAGGATATGGTAATCATACATCCGATCTGTTTACTATCCGTTTACACCCCTAGTTATGATGAACCGTATATTCAAGCCGTTTCTCGACAAGTTTGTAGTGATCTTCATTGACGATATCTTGGTGTTTTCAAAGACACCGGAGTAGCATGCTGAACATCTTCGAATCGTACTACGTACTTTACTGGATCACAAGCTATATGCAAAGTTCAGCAAATGTGAATTTTGGCTTGAGAGAGATTCGTTTGTCGGACACATCATATCAGGGTCTGAAATCGAAGTAGATCCCTCGAAGATCGAAATGATTATGTATTGGAGGTAACCGAAGAATCCTTCAGAAGTGAAGAGTTTTCTGGGATTAGCTGGTTATTACCGAAGGTTTATCAAAGATTTCTCGAAGATAGCCACACCTCTCACTAAGTTAACAAAGAAGGAAGGGAAATTCGAATGGACTGAGAAGTGTGAGCAAAGTTTTCAAAGACTTAAGGAGATGCTGACGACAGCACCCCGTGTTAGCGTTACCAGAAGGAAAAGAAGGTTATAATGTCTACACCGATGCTTCGAAAGAAGGACTAGGAGGAGTTTTGATGCAGAATGGAAAATTGATGGCGTATGCATCAAGAAAACTCAAAACGCTTGAAGTTAACTACTCGACACATGATTTGGAGTTAGCCACGATAATTTTCGCTCTTGGAAAGTGGAGACATTACCTGTATGGGGTTACGTTTGAAATCTTTACTGATCATAAGAGCTTGCGATATCTATTCACTCAGAAGGAGTTGAATATGCGACAGAGAAGATGGATGGAATTTCTGGAGGACTACGATTGCATTATTCAATACCATCCAGGAAAGGCGAATGTTGTAGTCGATGCACTAAGCAGGAAAGTTCATTTGGCACAGATTTCTGCCAATCCCGAGACTGATCGAAGAGAAAGAACGGAGGTGATAACTAAAGCTCGAATCGCGAACGTTGTGATGATATCACCGTTGAAAGAGCAAGTGTTGGAAGCACAAAAGAACGATGAGTGGATCAAGAAATGTCTCGAATCTAAGGAGAAGGATGATGAGACTAAGTTCAGGATTGATGAACATGGAATATTGAGGTACAAAGGTCGAGTATGTGTACCAACTGTTTTGAGGAAAGAGATTCTCGATGAAGCGCATAAGACTAAGTACACGATACATCCCAGAGGCACTAAGATGTATCAAGACGTTAAGACGCATTTATGATGGAACGGAATGAAGAGAGACATAGCCAACTATGTCAAGAAGTGCTTAACTTGTCAGAAAGTTAAAACTGAGCACCAGAAGCCGAGTGGGAAGTTGCAACCATTACCGATTCCGACTTGGAAATGGGAACAAATCACGATGGATTTTATCACCAGATTACCTAAAGTCAAAGGAGGACAAGATAGTATTTGGGTGATCATTGACCGATTGTCTAAGTCAGCACACTTTTTGCCAGTGAAGATGACGGATAAGGTCAACACGTTGGCAAAGCTATATTAGCAAGAGATTGTCAAACAACATGGAGTTCCGAACAGTATAGTGTCGGACAGAGATCCGAAATTCACGTCGCAGTTATGGGCAGTGATTGTAACAGCCCAAAACAGGGCCTGGATGAAAGCCGTAAGCTAAGGGCATTGGATGAAACCCTATTAATAGTCCAATTTTCCCTCCACTTTTGTTGTTGGTACGTTTTCCCTCCAATTTGCAACATTTAGGGCTGAAAAAGATTACCTTTGCGGGCCATGTGAGTGGCATGTGACTTTTTTCGTCGATATTTTAACATAAGTTAGCCAAAGGACTAAAATTGGAAAATGTGGAATAAAAAAGGATGCAATGTGAGAAAAGTTATAAGATTAGAAGCAAAATCGGAAAAGGTATCTTTTGATAAGTAAAAATGATATTTTATCTATTTAGAATTCATATATCTTTTTATTCATCAATATAATATTTTTTAATAAATGAATTTTTTCATCAAACTGGAAAAAAAAAAAAAAAAGAACTTTAATATTAAACATTTGTTACAATAATTTATATTTATTCTTTTATTATTTTAGATTTTTATTTATTAGAAAATTATTTCATTAATTGTGTTTTGGGACTAAAGTGTAAAAAAAAAAAAACAAATGGGTGGGATCAATTACCTTAAACCTTCGGGACAAAAAATGTAATTTTCTCTAAGTTTTAATTATTAGATTCACACATGTCATAACGTCTGTTAGAACTTTCGTTAGTTTTTTAGGTTTTTGGGACTAAAACTGTCATAAAAACAAACAGGTAAGGTCTTTAGAAAAGTGTGAGACGAAAAACTTTTGACCTTAAACTTAGGGGACCAAAAATAGAATTTTCTCATATTTATACAGGACTAAATATGTTAAAATTAAAGGACCAAATGTATTGACATAGGATCAAATGCGTAAATTAGAACTAAATGTGTTAAAATTAAAGGACCAAATGTATTAACATAGAATCAAATGCGTAAATTAGGACTAAATGTAACACCCGAGCGCAAGGTGTCACATCCCCCGCACCGAGACCCGACCCGAATATGAAACGGACGATCAAATGTATTAACATAGAATCAAATGCGTAAATTAGGACTAAATGTAACACCCGAGCGCAAGGTGTCACATCCCCCGCACCGAGACCCGACCCGAATATGAAACGGACGATCCATACCCGAGCCAAATCACGGCGAACGGGGACAAACACACACTCTAAGCTAGGCGGGCTAACTCTTAAAACCATAAAACAATATAAAACAATAAAGCGGAAGCAATAAACGAACATATACCATATATATATATACAATGAGCATCCAAGCTCCAAAAATAATTCCTATACATCAACAATTGCCATCACGGCTCAACCAAGTACGCTCCAAATCATTATACAAATATAAGGGTATGCAAGTGTAAGACTCAAAATACAGAGCTAGAAGTAAATGCAAGACCTAGGACTCGTATTCCCGCCTAGCTCCCTCAACACCTGCATAAAACAACTGAAAACCAAACGGGTTCAGTCCAAAAGGGACTGGTGGGTATAAAACAGGGCATAAATAGAATATATGACAGTAATTAAACAATCACATGCAAGCTATAATCCCAAGCGAGGTTTTTAAAGACTTTCCCAAGTGGGTGAATAGAAATCATCAAAAGGGATTATAACGAATCATTAACATTAGGTCATTAGTGGCCCGGCGAGTGGGCGTGCATTATCTCCAACCAACACCTTGTGTAAGCCATTTAAACATTCGTTCATTCATTCTTTTCATGCAATCATTCTTTTGTGCATATTCATTAACATTTACACCTTCTTCCTCCGGGTTGGTGGTGGGTTTGCAAGGCCCGACCACCCATTCATTGACCAAAAGGGGTTACATGACTCCCCAGATGGCGCTCAGCGTCCATTCCTCGCTAACTCCTAACGAGGTCCGGTTACGCCGTTCATTGGTGGAACTAGTGTGAGGGATCACCGTCGGCCCGTGCCTCCCCGGATAGCCACTCACACTAAGTCCCTGGGCCCCATTCGTGCATTCGATCATTTCTCGCCAAAACATTAGGTAGGGTTCATAAAATAAGGCTTTACGTTGGAAACATTTACTCTTTAAAACGACTCTATATATATATATATTAATTTTGGGTCGAAAACTTTCACATTTAAGGTATATATAGGGTCTTATATCTACATAGAAGAAAAACCCACCTTAAACCGCAAAAAGGAGCAAACACGAGCCTCACTGACCGGCCTCGTCTCCAACGTGATCAAAATCTGTGCAAGAAAAGTGAAGTGAGACTCAATATGACCAAATAAGACGCTCGGCAATGCAATGATCATGATATAAATGTATAAAAGATAAAATTATGTTATGAAAATGTTCATGTGCACTATTAATACATTTAAATCATATAATCAAGTCATTCACTTTCATAATTTCACATTTTCAATCCAATTAATTCACGAAATTCAAATATAATCATAGCACTTATTAAATCACATTAGAAATTAGAAATTAGAAATTAGACAATCACATACATTCAATTAAATTTTGGAAATTAAATAAAACATGAAATAGGTAACATTTAAATTCTAATATTCAATTAAATCAAATAACATTTAATAAACATATATAAATATATAATAAATAAATATATCTATATTATATTATATTATATTATATATATATATATATATATATATATATATATATATATGAACCACATGCATGCAACGTGTACACATGCATGCAATATGCATGAAATTTTCATGCATTTAAACACAAGCATACCATTTCAAATTAACAAAATCTCATGCATGCAAAACAATATAAAGATGCATGCAAACATTCATACAACACATGCAAGCTCACGCATGCTATCAACATTTCATGCAAGAAAGAAGTAAACCAGCAGCAGCAGTTCACGAACACCACAGGTATGCATGGAATTACAAGGTGACACCCCCGTGTCACCATTAAAGAACAAACCGAGACACCCCCGTGTCTCGGTACAGAAAGAACCGCCCCTCTAGCACGCCCGTTACAAGCTGAAAAGGGACAGAAAAACACCCCCGTGTCGCATTGAACGCAGCATCAACAAATACGCAGCCCAGCCCCTGTTTTTCCTTGCTCAAAACAGAGTAAAAGAAGGCAGCACTCCAAGCAACCGATGCAGCAACATGAGGCACAAAATGCAACAACAAAACAGCTCTAGCAACTCACCCAAATCCACAAAACTGATAGCACAAACAAGGAAGGAACGCAACAGCAAAACCAGTCCAGAATCAGGCCAAAAAACAGGGCAAAACTCACGCGAAAACAGGGCATAGAATGATCTCCATTAATCCCAACACATTCATGTAAGTTAGGCTATCAAATGTGCAGCAAAACACCACAAATTCAACATGTATATCAGTTCCAAAAGAGTTCAAACATGAAAGGCAGTCATACGTGACATTACATGAAGTTTTCTCAATGTTCCATAATTGATATCTCATAAATACTTCAACTACCATGCAATTAATGATCATAAACGAGAAGAAGATATCAAAACAATCATTTTCAGGCTTGGAATCATTCAAATCCATCAAGAATCGAAGAAGATCGACATAAATGCCCAAAACCGACTCTATTGCAAGATCAGCCGAAAATGCATGAAACCATGATCAAATTTGGGGATGAAAGGATGAAAATGATCAGGAATGAACATATATTACAACCCTAAGCTTACCTTGTTGATTGGATGAAGGTTGGATGAGATTTGAGCTTTGAATCTCCAAGGTGCTCAAGGGTTGCAGGAAGAAACTGGAAGGCAGTGAATTTAGCTGAGATTTGTGGTTTGTGTGAGGGTTGGTTCGGTTAGAGCATAGTATATCAGGTTAGGTGGTTGAGTTAGGGTTCCATAGCATCAAACCATGGTTAATTTGGTTAAAGTTTGGATGAGATATGGCCATTTTAGTGCAACAAGGTCAGTTTCGTCTCCGTTTCGTTTTTCGGTTGAATTTCGGAGGTCCAAATGACGTTAGAAAAATATAAGGCTAAGTTTACTAAACTCGAATTTTCGTTACGAGTTCAGCGAAGTTGACGGAACTCGAATCCGAGTTCCCGAGCTCAAGATATTAAATACGGAACCAAGGGTGAGCTAAATGCTCGTTAGCCCCCGACTTGGATTCCAAAATTCAAATTAAATCCGAAACACAAGCAAATGAATTCGAAAATACGAAACGAACAAATATTCATATACAAGACACGTATAAGTTTAACATATTAAATTCGCACAAAATTCTGGTATCAATTCAAATAGAAACGAAGCACGTAAATGTCACTCATACGCAAAGTAACAATAAAACCATAACATTAACATTATAAACAATTAAATTCATATATAATATATTATAAATAAAATGCATGCATACGTATATATATATATATATATATATAATGAATACATGCATGCATATATGATTTATAATTAATTATGCATGCATAATTATATTCATGCACACGTACACAATAATATATATATATATATTTATATTATATAAATGTAATTAATATTAATAACATTAAATAAAATAATTAATATTTAATATAATTAAAATAAAATTTAAATACATAAAACACGTATAATTAATTATTTTGCGCATTTTGGTAAACACTTACATCATACCTGTACGACCGAAATATCGGGGCATCACACTAAATGTGTCAGAAATTAATAGGATATAGGACCAAATATATTAGTGAAATACTTACAATACCAAAATTGGATTCTAACTATACTTACGGAACCAAAAATGAAATTTTGCCAAAAAGTTTTTTCAAAAAATCCCTTTTTTTTCTCCGAAAAGCTCACTACTTTTATTAATAAAATTCTGAACTGATTTTATGTCCTATTTTTAATTTCTCCATAACTAAAAGGATTTGCAAAACACTTCCTAACCTATTACTACTTCGTTCGAATGAGTTTATAAACAAAACAGTAATTCCTTCCTTAAAACTTAAACAATGAAATTATTCTTTTCTCAAAATTTACATTTATGGAGTTTATGATATAATAATATTATAATTTTAGCTGTGTCCGTACTAAAAAAAACTAAAAATTAATAACAATTAATTTAGGATTATTAGGGAAAATTGTACTTTTAGTCCCATTCGATTTATACTATTGTAATATTAGTCCCGCTCCTTTCAAAAGTTCAAAAATAGTTTCATACTTTAAGAAAATATTGAAATAATAGTTTCGTACATTGTAATAATAGTCCCACCGTTAATTAGGTGACGGAAAAGGCACGTGGAGATTATGTGCATCATTAAAAATTTATTTAAATTATTTTTGAAAATATTTTTTTGTAAGAAATTATCTTATTATAATAAAAAAATCTCTTATTTGCTCATTTTACTTTAATTTCTTTAAATTTCAACATCGATAACATGTTAATATATAACAATATATTTAACACTGTATTATTAAGACAACATGCCATAACGTCATTTAAATTACATCAATTTATTTGCTAATATTAATAACAATATTTTTATAATTACATATCATAACTTATAATTCTGCAGAACAACTACAAATTTTCCTAATTTTCTATCTTAATTACAAAATAGTATTTTAAATAAAAAATATTTCCAAAAAATACTTTAAATAGATTTATAACGTTGTACATAATCTCTATGTGTATTTTCGATTATCTAACTAACGGTGAGATTATTATTGCAACGTTTTTTCTAAAATATGACACTGTTTTTGAATTATTGCAACGTGTGAAACTATTATTGTAACATGTGAAACTATTATTGCAATATTTTTTCAAAGTATGAGACTATTTTTGAAACTTTTGAAATGAGCAGGACCAATATGACAACGGTATAAATCGAATGAGACCACACTCGCAATTTTTCCGGATTATTGTTTCAATCATTTTCCTTTTCTTAATAATTTCCCTAGTACCAAACAAGCCCTACATCCTGAAGTAATCCTTTGAATGTCAAAAGTCAACCTCACTACATAGGAATTGTGAATTGTCTCTAGGTTCCTCAAGGCTCGAGCTTCCGCCTGGGCACAATCTATTCCTTTCTTTCCCTTGGCGGAGATCAGAGCACAGATGCAAAACCCTTGTTCACACTCTTTTCTGCATCCGAATTCTTCATATTGAGCAAACGGATTATCTCACTTTGTTTGGAATCTTCCAATGGCGGTTCCGGTAGTACGGTTCCCGATCTTCCCGGTTGTCAGATTGATCGGAATTACTGTAGCCTCTCTGGTGTTGATATGGACTACGCATTTTAGAGGCGGCTTGGCTCTCATGTCCGATAACAAAGATCTCATATTCAATGTAAGTTCCTAGTTTTTCCTTTCATTCTTTAATTGGTTAAAAAGTTTTTGGTGAAATTTTGTTCATTTTGGGGTTTTGAATGGAGTTTTCAACGTAATGCTGTATGAATGGGACGGATTTTTTTGTTTGTTTTCTGTTTTCAGGTACATCCTGTATTAATGGTGACTAGCCTTGTGCTTCTGAATGGAGAAGGTATGGACAAAGTGCAGTATACTAGATTGATGATATTAAATCGAATCGTTCGTATTTGTGTGTTCCTATCTATCTTCTCTTGCATCATACAAACGTAAATGACAACAGAACCTGTTTACAGCCATCTAATTAGTTCCTTTTGGTTTGCAATTTGTTGGCTTTGTTTTTGATTAACTATCAATTAAGCCAAAGTTCAACTGCGTTCTGTGAAGGGTCTGTATATTTGTTTTTTTGAGTATTATCAACAAGGCTTGGTTATATAAGTTGAAATTTTCTTTCGTTCTGTAAGGGATGCAGTAAGTGCCTTTCTGGACTAATGATAATTACTGCTACTTCAGTTCAAAGCTGCTAGAAAAAGAATCCAGATAGCGTGTATGTAGTCACAGTATATGCTATTTTGTTCTGGAAAATGATAATGTCTTGCTTAAATTGACCCCGTGTAAACTAAATGTGTTGCTGCTTTAGTAGCTTGAAGGGCCAGGAATCAGAATGCTTGAACATGAAGTGAATTGTAACTGTAAAAGACTGTGGCATACAGCTTATCAGACACTCTTACCTTTGGGAATTATCTGATTATGCTACAACATGAGCTTTGAACATGAAGACAGTTATTTAATACCTACATTGGAAAAGATAAATGATCAATTTGCCAATTTAATTTAACTGGATAATGCAAATGACAGAACAGAGAGATACATTTGCATGCAAGTTTCGAAATAGATGAGCCTTATTGTCACTTGCACAGATCCCTATCATTTGCCACATGCTCTTTGGTGTCTCCTTACATTTCATTTGCATGTGGAATATGGAGTTTTCACTTGTTCTATTTCTGGCTTGAACATGCTCTCTTACATGGGTGCATATACTTGGCTGCATGTGACTTGCTGGCCTTCTAGATGTGCTTCTTTGCCTCTGTTCTACGGGGAAAGTATATTTCATTGCTGGCATATATTGTTGCAGCCATGCTAGCGTACAAGACCGTCTCAGGAACAAAAAGCTTCAAAAAGTTAGTTCATCTTTCCCTGCAAGGCCTGGCTTTCTTTTTAAGCATGGTTGGACTATGGGCAGCTTGGAAGTTTCACATTGACAAAGGAATTGATAATTTCTATAGTCTCCACTCGTGGCTCGGCCTATCTTGCCTTCTCTTGTTTGCATTTCAGGTAGTTGTTTAACAAAATTGTATGCATGTGATTTAATTCAACATTTCTTGCATTCACAAGAATTCTCATTTGTAATATATTTGTGAATTCTTGTGTAGTGGGGTGCTGGGTTTGTGACCTTTTGGTATCCCGGAGGATCCAGAAATAGTCGAGCAAGCCTATTGCCATGGCATGTATTTTTTGGAGTATACATTTATGCTCTAGCTGTAGCCACATGCGCCACTGGTTTGCTGGAGAAGCTGACATTTCTTCAGACAAATAAGGTAATATCACGTTATTCAACAGAGGCGTTGCTGGCCAATACATTGGGTATATTGTTGGTTGTTTTGGCTGGTTTCGTGATTCTTGGGGTCGTTTCTCCTGCGTATGGGAAGGCTGAGGTTTACAAAGGAATGGACGATTGATTGTATCAACTTTAATTTTTAGACATTTTAGATGCTTATTGTTGCTAGAGAAGGGTGTGCGGATACGAAGACAGAAAAAGGATAAACATCTGTTGCTGAATACAGAAAATCAAACGTCATATTTCTTTCGTTCCCTTGTGACAGCAGTTGTAATTGTTCTGGTTTAGCTTTAGGGGTTTGTAATTTGGTCTTTATTAGTAATAACTTACTTTATATTAGTATGTATGTAGCTGTTTATTTGGAACATTTCTACCATGGTTACCTCGATTGTGATAATACTTGAAAGTCAATTTGCTGGTGATTAGTTCAATGGTGGAAACTACAAGAACTACAAACGAGATACTAAGTTACTAACACGAACATCCCAGTAATTACACTTCTCTTAGAATTTAAAGTATTACAAACTTCCAGTAAGATTTAATAATACATTGTACATATCATATATATAATTAGATAAAGAAAAAGAATTTGTATCGTAAAAAATAATTTTAATTTCAACAACAACTATGCACAAGAATATCAGTCGTAACACATAATTAATTGATAAAAGTTTGAGTTGAGTTTTTTAGTTTTATCTATACTATATAAAAAGGGAGGAGCTTTTTTCTCTCACAAAAGGTGATTATCTTAGAATTGGACACTAAATTATTGTTATTCCGATTTTGTTATCTTGAAAACTAAATTGGAATTTAGTATTTTCAAAATTTCAGTTAATTTACGATCTCAAACAACATTTTTTTATTGTCTATATTTCATAACTCCAAAGTAATATCCATAAATCCCACAATCTCAAATTTCTTTTTCTCATTATCCATGTTTCTGAAAATCCTTTTTCTCTACAATGCACCAATTTAAATCATTTTTTCTTCGACTAATGACCTCCCTTTTGTTTTGCTCTCCTACAATTTTCACGTACAAACACAAACGGCAAAAAATTGCTTGAGACTTGGCACTATTTCAATGACGACTTGGGAACTATTCCAAATTTGTTTAAATCATCGGTCAAGGCTAGATTAGTCCTATGGTTCGTATTTATAAAACTGATTTTCTTTTACGAAAAAAAAAATAATAATAAAACTGATTTTCTTTTTTTCTTTTTTCTTTTTTTATTAGTTTAATTTCTATTTTGTAGTTATGGAAAAATGTTTAAGTTTTGGTTAATTTTGTTATTTAAGTGCCATCAACCGTAAGTTCTTGAATTAAGATAAAATTTACATTAAATACAAATTACATCAAGTTTTTTATGCACGCAGGGATAACGTGCGGCGGTAACTAATATATTTATATTATTTGAGTTGTAACCTCTAATATTATTTATGTGACCTGTTGGGAAAATACATATATATTTTCATTTACTATATCCTATGAGGGTACAGAAATACAGATACGATACGACGATGTGGGAAGTGTCCAACATAACATAAACACAACACAACAAAATAATAATCATAATATTTTTAGAAGTATAAGTACATTGAAAAGTATATATTCATCTATAATATTGCTATAATAATTTTCAATTCTGACTCCATCCCTGACTCCAAAATCAAATTAAGAAAATTTTATTGAAAAAGGTGATGACAAAAATATAATTCGCTATCTAACTCTCCTCAAGAGTTATTAAATAACATTTTTTTCTCCATTCTAATCTAAAATTTGAACCTCACAGTCACCACAAAACCTTGTACAACATCAATTAAGAAGTACTAAATCTAAATGCTTAACCACTCATTTAATAAGCCCTTTGTCTCTTGCGTCCGGCATACTTTTCTTGCTTTTTATTTACTTTTTCTATCGTTCAAAAAATATCCTCGACTTCATTTTTATATATAATTTTTAAATTTTTTCATATTTTTATCTTATACTATTTATTTATTTATTTTTTATAGTTTAATAATTATATTAAAATAATTATATAATATATATTAATATAAAATTAAATATAATATACTTAAATAATAATAATTTTTTATTTACACATATAGTACTCCTAGGTACTAGTTATAAATTAATTCTACATGTATATATTAATTATGTGTCTGAATTATTAATATATTATGCATATATATTATCTTTTTTTTTTTTGGGAGGGGGGGAACTGGGAAGACATATATTATCTATATGTGTGTTTTAATATATATATATATAGATAGATGATAAAATATACATATATATTATATACACATGTCTTACGCGTAGTATATGGTTGGATTGTATTATAGAATATATAGGGTATGTGTCGTAATAGTTAAAAAGTAAAAAATGTTGAAATAAAACCATAGAAAGAATCGTGTACTACTGTATCCAAAATTCCAAAAATCCCAAATCGCCCGCTCCACCGCCGCCGCCGCGGCGAGCAGAAGCTCTACGCAGTGGAATCAGCCACCACTAGCCGAAGCATTCCGCCGCCCCTGCGCTTCCTCTTCTTGACATCGCGGCCGGAAGATTTTAAATTATTTTGTTCTGAGACTCTGATTTTTCCGGTGGGGTTAATGGAGGTTTGGTAGCTTGCTTTTCTGTTTCAGCAGTCGATTGGGGTTTTCAAGAAAAGAATTTATCAGCTCCGGCCTCTCGTCGCCGTCGGAGTGATGTTCCAGAGTTACAGCAGTTCTTCCACAAAGCTCGAACTCTCAACTCAAGCTTACGTTGACCTCTCTTCATCATGTAAGCTTCAAACCCGTTGGTTTCCATTCAATTCTAAGTCTTTTACGGGTTTTAACCCGCGAAGTAAGCCCCTTGATTTAAATAATTTCCGAAAACGCGCAAATATTTTGCATGTCCGGAATAAAGTAACCAGTAAAGATGGAGACCTTAAGATTGTATCTCTGACCAAGACCACAAATAAGGGGAAAAATAAAAAGTATGGAGGCATTCTACCTTCAATTTTGCGGGCTTTGGATGTCGAGAAGGATATCGGTGAGGCCCTTGATTTGTATTATGGGAAGCTTAGTCCCAAAGAGCAAACTGTGATTCTTAAAGAACAAAGAAAGTGGGATAAGGTTTTGAAGGTTTTTGAGTATTTTAAGTCACAGAAAGATTATATTCCCAATATCATACACTATAATGTAGTGCTTCGGGCATTGGGCAGGGCTAAAAAATGGGATGAGTTGAGGCTTTGCTGGATTGAAATGGCAAAGAGTGGAGTTTTGCCCACAAATAACACCTACTCTATGCTTGTAGATGTGTATGGAAAAGCAGGGCTGGTTAAGGAGGCGGTTTTATGGGTTAAATATATGAAGCTGAGAGGGGTTTTCCCTGATGAAGTCACAATGTCTACTGTTATTAAGGCGTTAAAAGATGCTGAAGAATATGATAAAGCTCATAAGTTCTACAAGGATTGGTGTGTTGGAAAAATTGAATTGAATGATCTCGATTTGGAAAACATGGGTGATGAACAAGTTATTAGTTTGAAACAGTTTCTGTTGACTGAGCTTTTCCGAACTGGAGCGAGGTCACATGCTTTCAGGGATTTTAAGGATGTAGAGAGTTGTGTAAGGAAACCCCGTCTTACTGCTACGTATAATACTCTGATAGATTTGTATGGGAAGGCAGGTCGGTTGAAGGAAGCTGCCGATATTTTTGGTGATATGCTCAAGAATGGTGTGGCACTGGACACATTTACTTTCAACACCATGATTTATATTTGTGGGAGTGAAGGATATATGTCTGAGGCCGAGGCATTGCTCAATGAAATGGAGGAAAGAGGTATTTCTCCCGATACAAAGACGCACAACATTTTTCTTTCTTTATATGCTGATGCGGGGAACATCGATGCTGTTCTTCGGTGCTATAAGAAGATTAGGGAGGTGGGTCTATTTCCTGATGACGTAACTCATAGAGCTGTTTTTAAAATATTGAGTGAAAGAAATATGGTTCAGGAGGTGGAGGACCTGATTCAAGAAATGGAGAAATTGGATCAACGAATTGATGAAAGCTCTCTTCCTTTACTAGCTAAGATGTATGTTGGTGCAGGATTGTCTGAGAGGGCTAAGTTCATTGTTGATAAGTCACAATCACATGGGGGATTTTCATTGAACACCTGTGCTGCAATAATGGATGTATATGCTGAGAATGGACTTTGGGCTGAAGCGGAGGCTTTGTTTTATGGAACTGGGCAAAGAAAGGATATATTGGAGTATAATGTCATGATCAAAGCTTATGGTATAGGAAAACTATATGATAAAGCTGTTTCTCTCTTCAGGGGAATGAGAAATCAGGGAAAATGGCCAGATGAGTGCACCTATAACTCCCTTATACAAATGTTTGCTGGAGGTGAATTAGTGGATAAGGCAAGAGAATTTTTATCTGAAATGCAGGAAAGAGGATTCAAACCTTCATGTTCGACCTTCTCTGCTGTTATAACTGGCTTTGCTAAGAAGAAGATGCTCTCCTATGCCGTTGATGTGTTCGAAGAAATGTCTCGAGCTGATGTAAAACCAAATGAAGTTGTTTACGGGTCGTTAATTGATGCTTTAGCTGAAGATGGCAATTTTGAAGCAGCAAATCACTATTTCCATCTCATGGAAAATTCTGGGATTTCAGCAAACCATATAATTCTGACTTCCATGATCAAGGCTTATGGCAAAATCGGGTCCTTGGATGGAGCAAAGTCACTATACGAAAAGATGAAGACATTTGATGGTGGCCCTGATATCGTGGCTTCCAACAGCATGCTCAATCTATATGCAGATTTAGGAATGGTGTCTGACGCAAAAGCTTTATACGACCATTTAAGAGATAAAAATGTGGCTGATGGGGTTACATTTGCTACTATGATGTATGTATATAAGAACATGGGCATGCTTGAAGAGGCCATTGAAATTGCAGAAGAGATGAAACGGTCTGGTTTAATGAGAGATTGTATAACATACAATAAAGTTATGGCATGTTACGCCACAAACGGGCAGCTACTTGAATGTGGTGAATTGCTGCATGAAATGTTAGTGATCAAGAAGCTTTTGCCCGATGCGGGGACATTTAAAGTACTATTTACAGTGTTAAAAAAGGGAGGCATGCAAGCTAAACAAGTGAAACAGCTTCAATCGGCTTATGGGGAAGGGAAGTACTTTGCCAAACAAGCCGCTGTAACTTCTGTCTTCTCTATAGTCGGTCTTCATGACTATGCCCTCAAAATATGTGGATTTAATAACAAAAAAGCAGAGGTGATGACGCTATTTGGTTATAATGCTGCAATTGGCGCTTTCATGCATTGTGGGAATTTTATGGAGGCGTTGAAGGTGTTCACGAAAATGCAAGGTGAGGGAGTTGAGCCTGATGCTATTACATTGATTTATCTTGTGACTTGTTACGGGAAAGTCGGGATGGTTGAAGGGGTGAAGCGGGTATATAGCTTTTTGAAAAATGGAGAAATCGAGCGTAACGAAGCGCTGTATGAGGCAGTTATGAAAGCTTACGAGGATCTGAACAGGCATGACCTTGCTGCAATGGTTGGTCAGGAGATGAAATTTGCTCCTGATGTAGACCAGCTGACGGATTCTGAGAGTGAGAGTGAAGATGTTCCTCATGAAATATCTCTAGAGCAATGAAAGCAGTACTGCTTCTGAGGATTACACCAGTCCCTTAGAAGAAGAGGATGAGGAAATCTCTATTATAAAGATGAAGATTTGTTTTTTCTTAGTATCATGGAAGGTGAAAAGGCCTTGGAACAATTTTCTCCTGAAAAAATCATACAAAATCCAAGCTTTGAGTTGTGCTGCTTCTCTGCTGCCACATATTATTCTATTTCATGGTACCAGAGATTACTCCATACCATCTGCTGCAAGGTTAGTTTACTATCAATGATGTACACTACTACCTACTTGCAGTAAATGAAAATTAGCCTTTAGTTTTTTTCCCGGATGTTGCAATTTATATTCATTTTACACCCCAACTGCAAAAATAAATGTAGCTTTCGTGTGTCAAAACTTGAAGATAGCTACTTATTGCTTATATTCCTCCTGGTCCTGTGTGTATTCTAGAAAAGGTTACAGTATCTGTTCATTTCCACTTCTAATTTATTTCTTTCCATGTTTTTGTTATCCTGGAAGCTAGAAAAACAGGAAATTTGATGTAACACCTGCTTCATATTATGCGAGGCAAATAACGATTAAGCACCAATCTTTATGGGGCCTGTTCATAGTGTTGGCTTATTGGGAGCACTGGTTGAAGTTAAGAGTTACTCTTCATTCAGGTTTAAAATTTGTTAGTATTACTAGGTTACCATGTTAAGACGTATTCAGCAATATCCAGATGACTGCTGTATTCTGGCTAGGTGCCTTTCTCTTTTAAACTGTATGAGAAATAGTTAACCAATCGAGTCGTATATCTAAACAAATTGGTAGTTTTGATCTATTTGCATGTGGTGAGCTTAACAAATTTTCTGAATGAGTTATATGACCAACCTCTTGAGCAGAATATGAGTGTATTAATTTTATAATCTCGAAGCTAAAGAATTACAGCTTGTCCTGTCTAGACTTTTATGACCTTTCTCTATGAGAACAACTAAAATATATGACGAATATAATCTTTGTGTTGTATATAGCGTTTGTGGAGGGACTCCAGAAAGCATGGGCTGAAGCAGATCTCATATTGTATAAATGGTTGATGATTCTTCTTTTTTCCCGCAATGATCTTGGTTTGAATTTCACTAATTAACGTTCTTGCTGATAGGTTATTCAAAAATTACGAAAAGACCGCACTGCTTAATAAGCCAAATAGAACACTATGAATCCCGAAAAGCCCACAAGGATGGGCAGCATGTCCTAATGCCCTGTAAATCACAAAAAGTCGGTTAATAGGCTATATGTAAACTCTGGAAAAAACAACAATCTTTAGCTCCCATGTGATCTCCTAAAACTTTGAAAGTTCTACAAAATTGATTTTCATCCTAATGTTTGAATTGGTAAGTATTACTTTTGGGGCATGCAAATGCCAAATAGAGTATTGTAAATCCCAAAAAGTTCACAATGGTCCACGGTATATTCTGAGTTCCTGTAAATTCAGAGTTGCTCGGTAAATTTCTAAAAAGGCAAAAATCTCAGGCACCTATGCAATCTCCTAATAATTCGATTTTAAATTGACAAAATATCACTTGTGTTGGTCCCAGAATTTGTACTAGTCCATGTTTTAAAATTATATGCCATAGGCCTATCTGCGCCCAACCCCAATCAAATCCATTTATTTTCCCGCCACGAACCAGGGGCAGTTAATCTTATTTGATGATGATTTCTTTCTCCTCTCCAGTTTTCTTTGCTTTTCTCAGCAGTTATGATGAGTTGGGGTAATTGTTTCGTAAAACGAAGTTGGTACATAAGTGGTGCCTCGCTTTTTGATCATCCAAAATTTCACTCCAAATTCAGAGAGCTGGCATATACAACACCGTTTCCGTGACCCTTCTGTGCAGCATGGTTCAAATTCATACAACATTCCTAATCTTTGTCCTGATTGTACCATTACATTCTGTTGTTTCTTATAACCCTAAACATTCACAGAAATTTTCGCCATATGCACGCTCATTTTCAGGTATGCTCTGTGTGTCGCTTTTTGTAATTCGTCGCATTTTCCAATTTTTGCAAAATATGTCAGTATACAGTATACTGTCTCTCAATTCGAGTTTCCCCCCTTGTGATTACGTCTTAAGAGTAGAAACATTGCATTTCAGCTGATGAACCTTTCAAGAGATCTGCTAATACATATAGTATATAGTCTATAGACAGGATTGGTTAAAAACTACATATGTTTGTTCAGTGTTCCCTACACTCCCAAAAGAAGGCCTTTGACAGAATGATCACAGAGCTGGAGCAAAAAGCTTTGGAGGAAGCAGTATCCAATGAAATACTAGAAAATCTAGGTGATTTGGTTAAGAAAAGAGAAGGTATCAAACGAAAGCTCTCAACAACTTACAGTTTAGGAAGGGACAACAGAGAAAAATCACTTTCCAAGTCATTGCTTCCATTGTCTGGTGGAAAAAGCAGGAGTTATTCGTTTCAAGGTTCCAAGAAAGAAAGCATAAGAATAACACTTTTAGTGACAGCAGTACTGCTTCTGACTATTACACCAGTCCCTTAGAAGAAGAGGATGAGGAAAATCTCTATGGAGAAGATTGCTAAGGCAAAGGCGAAGGGGAAAGCTCTTGTTGAAGTAGAAAGCTGTAGTGATGTTGAAAAAGAGTCTTCTTTGGCTTCAAGTGGATTTGTGAAACCATTGTTTTTGGAGATCACTTAGTGGAATAGCGGATGATGAAATGGAAAATACACAAAGTGAAAGCAGAAGATTAATGCCTTGTCTACTTTTGAGTTAACAGGGGGTTTTCTCATTTGGTCCGCCAATATCTCATGTTTACTTTCCACTCGCTAAAGCCTACGTTGTCCGTACAAGCCCGTAGGAATTGGAGGATATTAGCACTGCTGCAACACATGGAAATTTGCCGTGTTGAGCTTCACGTGATTTTTATCATGCATTGTGAATTACCATTGAGTCCAAAAGTTGGAAAAATTTACACACCGTTGCAATTGAAATCAATTCCCTCATCTATTTCCTTTCCTGCTTCTGACCCAAATTCATTCCTAATTTAAGCTGACCCTAATTTTTTTCCCCATTTTTTTTTAAATAAATTGTGTTCTTGATTTTATGTTTTAGAATGTATACCGATTGAGATTGAGAGCTATTTACTTGCTTTTTTTCTTTTTCCTTTTTTTGTTTTTTGAATTATTGTTTTTCTAATAGTTTTGTCGTTGCACTGAAAAGTAGTTCAAGCCTCGGAATTTTTTATTGTTTTGTGCTGGAATTGGATTTAACTTCGATGTACTAGTAGTTGGATTAATTATTTTTGGAATTCTTGCATTTGAATTGAGTTGTGTAGATTTTGGTGTATGAACTGTTAACCATTTTTGGGATTTTGATGCATGAGTTGTGTAGATTTTGATGTATGAACTTTTAACCATCATTTAATCAGAAGATAAAAAGGTTATCTTGACGAAAGTTTGTTCAAATGCTTGTGACTTAATAAGCGGCTGCCCACAACCTGCTTGTGAAAATGATCACAAGAACTAGTTAAATTTGTTGCGGAACTGCGTCTCGTCATTCGTCCTCAACTTAAGACCCGACCTTGGTCTTAATTTGCTGTTGAAATCTGCTTTACAATTTTAGTGTTTTGCAATTATTGTCTGACCTAACGATATTTTCCTTTTTCTTCTCAGGATTTGTTGTCCGTGACCGTCTGTTATGAGCGAAAAATCCTGTTGCTTACACCATTGAGGTAAGTTCCTCATGACCTTTCTTTGGTATGTGGTAATAAATGGTTGATGTATTTTAGAATTGGTGTCCTTGGTGTTCGACACTAAAGTAATTTTGCTTAATCTGAAGGATGAAATGCAGTTCTTGTAACAACTGAATTTGTGTTTTTAAGTCTGCTATCAGAAATTTGTGTTGTTTTGGTATACACCAGTATGGCATTGTTTAAAAAATTGCAAGCTTTTCTCCCCTGCTTCATTATTTTGTTTTTTGATATGTGGTATCTGTTGCATCCAGTTGAGAACCAGAACAAAATCATAACTGCTTGTTGTCTGATGTTAATTTGCACCTTTGATGCCTATCATTCCATACCAGTGAATTAACTGAGAAATCTGTTTAACTTATGCAGATGTCGTCGACACCGAATAATGAGGGAATTGGAAGTTCCAAGGGGAAAGGGCAATTGCAAGTATACTCCGTCGACAGTGTTATGTACTATGAAGGAGTGGCTGTTATAAGTTATATTTGGAACCAAGTATTTTGGAGTCCATGATGTATACTTTTTGATTTTAGATGTCTGGTTTTGGCCCATGGAACTTTATTAGGTGTATGAATTTGTAGGCTGTGAAGGTTTGATCATGTTTTTTGGGTTATTTTGGTAGTGCCTCAAATACTCTTTAAGTCACTTTGTTGATGTATATGTACGAGCTCATCCATTTCGGTTAGCTGAATATATGATATTTATTTGTTAGTGTACATTTCGTTTCTGTGCATTGTTGATATTGAATCGATAAGGGAAAAGAAAATCGAACATTACTATGCTTGGAATTGGATATAAAGACAGGCAAAACAGGTTTTAAATGGGAAAACAATAGCTTTGGAGATAAAAGGGAAGACGGGGAATCGGAAACCATTTTAGGGGAAGGAAGCGGACACCAATACCATTAAAATTTGAGAGCATACTCGTCTTTTACATCTAAACATGTAATAACGGGTTTTGAAAATGAAACGGCAATCCTCAATTACCACTCAATTTCCACAAAAAAGAAAGAAGTAAACATAGGTTAGCCCTCCACCAAAAGTTAATATGAATTCAATGATGAAAATTAATGAAGAATGATAAACAATAGATCTTAAATAGAAAATAAAAGTGATAACATATGAGAGCAGAAAGAGGTCAAATGAATTTACAATTAGGATAGAAATGAGTGACTTTTCTACAGCAAGTCCTTAGTCCTTACCATTTCGGTTGTTGGATATAAGACAGGCGGATTGGGAAAAATGAATATTGTTCCAGTGTCAACTAATTTTTTGTTTGTTTTCACTTCTCAGGTTCATCAGCAAATGTGATTATTAGCCTGGTGCCTTGTGATTGAAACAATGATCTACACCCCTATAATTTGTTGAATTTTACAAAATTCAGGTCAATATATATATTATTGACTGATTTTTTCTTCTATACCATCCCAGTTTCTGGATGCCAATCGTTCACAACACCAGCCTGAAATAATTGGCATTTCTGGATAGAAAATCACGGTTACACTAACATCTGGAAAAAGAATGGAGGGTTTCATATCATCATACATTTCAAAAACTGCCAGGAGAGGCGGAATATTCGCGCTCTTCGCAAGTCAGGGTCAGGCAAACCGGAAATCAGTTCGTGTAGATACAAAAAATAATTATTTCGAATGTAAGACATCAAATCGTTTACAAGAAAAATACATTTCTCAGATTGCCAGAAAATGTGAAGCAGTTGTAGGGGACCCAAAATTTTCTCTTTTGATCTATAAATAAGCAGACTTCCGTGGTGGCTTGCATTTGTAGTCTCTATATCCACAAATGTTCTCTGCGATATTCTCGAACAATAACAGGAACACTCGTTGGTGGTATCTAAGCACACCACATGAAACATTGAAACAAAACTAGTTAACCAGGACAATGGTAGAATAAGAGAATCACTATGAAAAATGAACTGGTTAAGCGAAGCACGAAATGTTGTACTGGATATTCAAGGTATAGTCCCAATTTAACCGAATAGCAATACATAGGTGTACAAATATGATTTAACCTTGTCCAACTTACCATGCCATAGTCAGTTATAATCATTGACACATAATCTGCAGGAGTTGCATCATACCTGGTTCACGAAAAGCAAAAGGTGAGCTAGAATAATACCAAATTACCAATCAACAGCATTATCCAAAATTTCACATAATAAAATGCTTACACCAGGTTCAAGAGTTGTAAATTCTCAGAATCGGCCCAACCATCCAAGGAATCTATTTCTTTTCTACCAGAAACTTTTGAAATAGCGTCAGGATCACCTACAATGATACGTGATGGCAATTAGACTCGTACATGCTGCCATCTATTAAAAGGAAATCTGATTTGAAACACTGATTCCATACCGAGTTCATTGAAGCAAATTGAATCAAGTTGAACCCTTTCATGAAACTTGTATGCTTCACAACATATCAAGACTGGGACATGGAACTGATGGGCTACCATGGCAACACATGCAGTGCCAACCCTTGAGTATACAGTTCCATTGGACAACACAGAAGATGCGCCCAAAAATACTCTAGTGACTTCATGCATGATATAAGAAACAGCATTTATATGGGTGTATGTGCAATTAATACCAATTCCTACAAGCCTACGAAGTAGCTTTTGGCCTTCAAGCTTTGGGCGTGAATCCACTATCACCACTCGAAACTGTTTACCAAGCTCATGAGCATGCACTAGTAACATTTCAACAGCAGAGGAAGATCCATATGTGAGAAGAACATCACCATCCCTAATTTTTGTGACAGCATGCTTCACAATTACCTTATCTGCTAGAATTATTTTCTCACTTATAAAACGATCAATATCAGAGATAAGATTAGCTTTTGCCTCTGACTCAGACAGGTGTAGAGGTAATTGGTTAATTCTAGTTTTGAGGACTTTAATTGCATTTCCCATGCTGATAGAAAGGGGTCTACATTCAATTAAAAATGATACATAACCATTTATTTTTGTTGTCAAGTCCCTTATCAGGGACTTCTCTGGCGGTGTGGAGTAATCCTTGACGGACTCTTGGAAAGCTTGAAGCATAGCAATACAGCGGGCATTGCCACCAGATATATCCCCAGCAAGATATCTCAGCCCAACCTGACATTTGTAATCAAGATTGAAGATTAAATTCCTGTTTGTTCTCAATTTCGATCAGTCTGTGAGAAAGCTTTTAACTTTTTGCAGTTCCTAGTATAGATAATAGCAAATCAATATATTGCAGATCACTAAGCAGTAGACACCGCTGTTTCTTTGCCAAGGTCCTTTCATTAAACAGAGAAGTTGGACCAAGAAGTTACCTTGTAAACAGCAGGATGAACTGAATCAAGCCCAAAAAACTTTAACTCCAGGTCAAGAAACCTGGTTCCATGTTCATACTGAGGTAGGTGCCTAAAGAGTTCAACCCTGCTTTTGGCTTCTGTTTGCTTTACGACAGACCGCTTCTTTGCTTTCTCAACTCTATTTGCATCATCAAACTGCATCCGAGGATGAGGAACATCTTTCTTCCTATCTTTATCTGGTTGACGGTCACCGCCTTTTTTCTCGGAAGCTGCAACGGATGAGCTGTCTTTCTTTGGAACAGCCTTCGCAGGTTTCCCAGTATTGGCATTTGTTTGGTTGACGCCAGATGCGCCAGCAGATGTCTTGCTCCCTTCACCTAGATAGAAAGTCAGAAACAATATACGAATGTAAGCATGATCACTTTACAAATGCGTGTTCTAAAGATTTATCTGCACCCCGAGCCAAAGCTATGTCGAGAAATGCTTTAAGCTAACAATTGAAATTATACATCATTAAAAACATAGAAATAACATGCAAAGCAAGAATAACACGGAACCTTCTCTGCATTTACTGCTGGAGATAACAAGAAAAATTCCCCTTGAACAATTGATTTAGAAGGAAAGATGAATTTGAAGTAATGTCAATTTCAAAGTGGCTCTGAACAGAACCAGATGTATGTATCTATGACTTTGCAAAGTATTTAACTAGTGCAAGAATGAAAAGTTGTTTAGACATCATTGCTACAGAAAAATGAAACTTACCCTCCCTCCCACCCAACCCTTTCAAAAAGAAGATCCTCATAAGTCATAACAGCCAAAAGCCCTTAGCTACAAAAAGACTTGGAATAATCTGATGATAAAACCCAGATATTTTACTATTCTATTTTCAAAAGCAGCCATGACTATAAATTATAGTAGCATTTGGACTTCATCAGCCAGAAACATGTTCACATGTCAATCAACCATGATTGCCGTTACATACGAGGCACAGTGAGACTTTGAGCACTAAAATACCCTTTCCATTAGTTTACAAAAAATAAATACTGCAGCAATGATGTAAATGGCATGGGAAATATTTAAGAAGAATTGTTCATTCTAGGGTCTAAGTTGTTCATTCTACGTCTAAGTTGGAGAACTAATACTCTAAATACTAGTTGAATCAGAGTCACAATTGCTTCATCCATCTATACTTTCCCAAACCATATCAGATAATCAGAAGTTTGAATGTTAAAAAGAAACGAAATTTAAGGAGAGTGAAATTCCTTAGATGAAATCACTCGTCTTAATTTCTCATCCAAGAACTATAAACAGAAATGAGCACATCCAACAACAATAAAGTCGTCCCTACAGAGTTCAGCTAATAGCTCTGAATTGCTGCAGTAAACCTGTTACTAACACGAACTCCACCAGCCTCAGCCATCACGTAAAACTAAGATCAAAAGACTCATGATACATCCAGAAATGAACAAACAACCAGAAATATCACCTTTAGCAGCAGCCTTTGCAGCTCTCTGCGCCTCCTGAATCGCCCTCCTTTCCGCCTTCGTCAACTTCTCCTTCGCCGGCTTCCCGCTCACTTCCTTCTTCCCCTTCATCGTTTCATCATTCACACCCCCATCTGTTCCACAATTCCATCAAACCTAAAACCACCTCAACATTCACTGAATTAAAAAAAAATCTTACCAGCAGCCAAATTAACACGATTCTTCTGCTTAGCCAACTCCAAATCAAACCCTCCCGCCGGCAACGAACTCGCGAACTTCCCCGAACCCCTACGCCCCAACCTAGGCGACAGAGGCCCTTGCGGAAAATCCGTGGTAGCAGTAGGCGACACAAACTCAGAAGGATTATAACTACCGGCAGGAATCGAAGAATCAGCCGCACGAAGGGCCGCCCGAGGAACCGACACCGGCGGAGAGTTGGGGAAGTGACGGCCGAGGTCAGAAGAGAACTGCCGCGGTGGCGGAATCATCACCGGCGATAACGAGTTACCGGAGGGCGAAACGCCTGATACCGGCGGAGACGAGGACACCGGAGCCGGCGGACCTGATTGAGAGCGGTCCGGCGGAGCAAAGAAGCCGACGTGCCGGACTTTGGGATCGCTGACGGTTCGCGGAACGCGGCGAGTGTCCATAGTCGGAGAGATTAGCGTAGGTTTGAGGGATTTGGGTATTCTTCTTTTCTCATTTCATTTTTGCTTTTTTTTTTTTTGTTTCCCCTTTAATTCAGGGGGATAAGCATGAGCATCTAGGGTTCGTGGGGTTAGCCGTGTGTGTCTTTACTGTGGACTGGGCTCAAACTAAATGCGACATTAGTGAACTTTCTTTTTTCTTTTAGAACATACGCAGGCTGTTAGGCCAATCCGTATGATTATCATAAAGAAAGAATGCTCCCGTTACTTGTACAAATTCAAATCATTATTTTGGAGAAAAAACATTTGTATCAATCCATGTTAGCCGAATGAATAACATACGTACCCGGATCATTATTCTAAAGAAAGAACCCTTCAACCACTTGTACGAACGGAATAATTGTTTTGAAAAAAAAAAAAAAAAAAACCATTTAACTATTTATTTCAATACCTGTTGACCGAGTGAACAAGATACGAATCCGAATCATTATTTTGGAGAAAGAACTCTTTTGCCATTTATATCAATCCCAAACCCGAATCATTGTTTTGGAGAAAGAACCCTTCAACCATTTATCGATCCTTATTGACGAGTGAACTTAAGATTAAAATCCTCCATTTCCAAGAAAAATGTCATTTTTTTAATCATTTTTTTAGTGAGTTTTTCTTGCAGGGGAAAATCCTTTTTTTTAGGGCTTGTATGCGTTGATTTCCAGAGCAGATGTGTACATAGTTTCTGTTGTTGATTATTTGCTTGTGTTCGAGATTGGCTAGGTTATCAACAATTCCCAACATCATGGAACATTAGCAAGGGTAGCAGCAAATTAAGGTTTGGCATGAAAATGTAAGAAACAAATTGAACTACATTGATTAGATTAATGGTCCAAACATGTTCTAATACAAATCACGTTGGTTGTATTACTGCATTCTTCACATGAAGCTGGGGTGCGCGGGTCCTTTAGACAGCCCGAGACGCACCTCCATACCGTGATGCATGTCCGCAGGCCGGAATGATTCGGAGTCCCTAGGATCTGAAACCACATAAGAAACATGTAAGAATGGGCAGAGAAAGCATCAGGGAAGGTGAGCGAACCTTATAACAGTTGAGGAATCAGTCTTCTAATCACAATTTAAAATATAAAAGAGCATTTCCATACTAATGCGAATGTTACATAACAAATCACGCAGCACACAGAAGATGCAAAGATGGATGCAACAAGTAAATCACTAGTTTTAAACACAGAGATGCAGCTGAACCAATAGTAATATAGACGGGATGGGAAATAGGACGATAAGAATATGTGACAGCTTTGGGTCGACTCTAATGATATGAAGCTAGAATTATATAAATATGGATGCCACAGTTTGTTTACTCATGCAACAACAAGAAATTATTACATAGAAAGAGTGTGCAGATCACATCTATATGCACCATGACAGTTAATGTTCCATGTTTCTCTAATTTGTCCTGAATATTCAACAAATTTCGGGGAAGAAAAGAAAGGAAAAAAGGTTCAAGCAGAAATTCATCATATCTCCCTTGTGAACAAATGAATTTTTAAGTTTTCAATAATTTATAAATGTAGTTAAATTATAAGAAACAGAATAACAGATTAACATGAAATTAGATGTTTAAGTTAGCAATTAGCAGCTATTTCTCATAACTAGATTCATACAGGGACTTGCTTATATTCTGCCGAGCAAAAAAGGTGTAATATTTTCTTCTTTTTGTCTACTCACTGAAATTCAAGTCTATAGGAAATAACAAATCACATTAAAGGATGATAATGTTCTAATCTAAATCCATATCATGATATTTCACCAACAATTACGTGAATTGAATAAAAACCTGCAATAGAGATCAAACGAAAACTTTTGCATTTTAAACTAGATCATTACCGTTCAGGTAGTCTTCAAAACCAAAACCTTCCAGTGTTCCAGTCATGGCCTCTAAACCCACAAGTGAAGAAGGTATAGCTCCAGGAGGCCTTTGAAATCTGCAATCAACAAAAGAGCCTACAAAGTTAAGATTATCATTCTAGAGAACTTGTTCAGAGAGTCTTCCATAACAATGCTGTTTATCATCACAACACAGCTGGCACATCGTACACAAAATAAAATCCGCATTGCTTCTGCTAAAGATAAATTTCATCATAAGAATGATACCCAAATCAACCAATTTGAAGTTCTGGGAAAGAGAAAAAGAAACAGTTCTGTGTAGAACTTCAAGGCCCGAGGACATAAGAAATCAATAGCATTTAGAAGCACACACAAGAAACGGATGAAGCATCATAAAACTAGGACCCTGAAATCAGAACACAAGAAAAGAAAACCAAAGGCCCATTCATTCACTTCATACCAATGGCGTGCAATTGCCTTCAGCAAAAGCATTGAACTGAAATAATCTCCTGAAGAAGCAACAGCAAGTGGACATTCTTTTACGCTAATACCCAATTACAAGATTTAAGAATATATTTGCCACTAGAAGAGCATTTTAGCAAACTCAGAGTTTCATGTAGTTAGAAAGTTCCGAAAACAAATATCATACAATTAAATGCAAGCACTCCAAAGTAAAACTAAACCCTAATCCGCAATTACAAAATCCTTGCTTCCAAACTTCATTACTAGTAAAAGAATGGGGGTAAAAGAACCAAATTGGGGGAGGGAGACGAACTTGGAGAGAATCTGACGTTCAATCTCCATCTTCATCGGAAAAGCCGCTCCATAAGTATTCATCAAAATTTTCTTCTTCATCTCTTCTTGTCTCTCCTTCGACTATAACCGAATGAGCAAAAATTAAAGATAATACTAGAAATTAAGTGAAAAAACAACAAATACGACGAATCAATCAAAGAAATTACAGAACGATAGGCAGATTCAAGCGGGTGAGGTTCAATGATATCGCTCTTCACGCCGTGGATTCCATATCGGAGTGGATCGTCCCTCCGTCCTTCGAGCGGAATCATCTTCTGCGAATCCATGAGAATTTTTCCTCTTTGCTACAATAAAAAGAATGAGAACACAAATGCAGCGAGGATTCGAGGGAAAGAATTTAGAGAAATCTTTACACACAAGAAAAAAGAGCATGGGCTTGAACAGCGATCTGTACTGGGCTGGGCCTATTGTGTAGCTAATATGTGGGCCGATTCTTTTTTAAATATTGCCCCTCGGCAAACGGAAAAAAGAGGAAAACAAATGAAACAAAAAATAAAAAAAGAAACCCAAGAATGCATTATAAACTATAATTATAAATAAAAATGTCAAAAAGAAAGAGTTTTTTTTTTCAGGGTAATGACCCGAATTCGAAACCTTCTGGCCACTGGGGGGTTTGAAAAATAAAATCCCATGAAGTGTGCTCCTGAAATACTAAAAAGCCAACATATATAGGAATGAGCAAATTACAATTTTGGTCCCATAGGCCATAAAATTAGGTTTTTTGCAATTTTAATCCTATATTTTCAAAATTAGATATATTTAGTCCAGTTATTTTCAAAAAGTTGCAATATTGGTCTCGTCCGTCAAATAATTGACGAAAAATGCATTTCTTCCGTTAAGTGCAATTTGAGGAGAAAAGTTATTGCTAATTAGGTTGTTTTTTGCGAGGGTTTGCTTATTATTCCCCATTTTAGTATCATGAATTGATGTTGAAGACTTAATTTGAATCACTCTCACTAAGGTAATGTAGTGCTGAAATGAGGTATTAATAAGCAAATCCCACAAAAAAAAAAACTAATGGATAATAATTTTTCTCCCCAAATTGCACTTAGTGGCAAAAAAAAATACATTTTCCATCGATTATTTAACGAATGGGACCAAAATTGTAACTTTTTGAAAATAATGGGATTAAATGTGTCTAATTTTAAAAATATAGGACTAAAATTGCGAAAGATCTAATCTTATGGGATCAAAAATGTAATTTGCTCTATAGGAATATATAAGAAATAAAGTAATTAAATGTATTAATTAACCATGTCGAGTGGCCTAACTTGGTAGTTTCAGGTTATGTTAGTTTAAGTAAAAACCTAGCATTTTAAGTTTTTATATGTACAATTATCATTATAAGAGAGAGATTCACATCTTAATGGTTCCGTTCAATTCGAAATCATAATAGAATACAATTCTAATAGTTCGATCTAACTCGAACTCATAATAAAATATAAAATCAAATTGAAAAACTAATTTATTGTTACGATACTTAGCTTCTCGATACAAATTAGAGGCTACACGTGTAATAGGCGAATCCATTGACGAAAACATCTCTTATCGCGTTAAAATGAAACTGATTGCTCAATTCATGGGCAAAGAACCGAACCGAATATAAAAACGTGAATGGTTAGAATAATTACGTCTTATCTTTTTATAATATCACACATATATTTACCTTAGGTGAAATATGTAGTGGTTGGAAACCTTAGTGGGGCTTGTAATAGTGGTTGGCTGCAGGCATCGCCAAAAAGGGCAGATCTCTCAAGTTTTCAACCAATACATCTTCAAAGTTCATTTGAGACCACAAATTCTCTCTTTTGAAAAAATACAGGAAATGATCACTCAATGCCATAAAAGCATGGAATGATGAATTAGCAGACTATACTACATTTGAGAAATGTATAAATAAGAGATGAGCACCAGTCCTTGTCAGATCACAGATATGAACAGTGAGGGCATTTGAATCACAGCCAAATCCGGAAGAGATGAGGAGAGGAGAAAGTATGTGTGGATTTCTCACTTTTTTCTGTCCTTTGTTGGTGTCTTGTCCTTATCAATATTGCCAATCATGATAATAAATGCAATGAAATCATACAGTGAAATTGGAGAACAATGGAAATGGATTCTGCTTCTGGTATGGTATGTGTGTGTAGTGTAATTCACAACAAACAAAAATATGTGAAGCAAGAAAAGTTTATTGTTGTTTTCCCCTTGAAAAGTACCCAGGGTCTCCAAATTCTGAATTATGAAAATAAATTAATTACTGTGTTTTGTCATTCACTCAATGAGATAAATAGTATTAGTCTAAGCAGATGGAATAATTTCACTTTTTGACGTGTATCCGATTTTGCCCATTGGAAATTCAATCTGATTTTATACGTGACGAACTAGATATATAAATTTTGGCGAGTATAGTTGGTTTTTAATTTGACAATAAATATGTACTAAATTTCTTGATTTTGGAGATATAATCTTATTTTATCGTCGGAAAATAAAATATACTAAAAATGCTGAATAAGTTGAATTTTTATACCAAATTTACAATTTTCTTCTTAGGAAAATATCAGTGACAAGGATTTTTATATGAAAGATGTAAGCTCTAAAAATAAGATACCAAAAAAACAAAATTCTTAGAAGAGAGATTCGAATTCATATATATATATATACTAGCGTATGTCCCGTGCTATGCACGGTATTGATGAAAATATAACTTATAATATTATGTATAAATCTTGTAGACTAAAATAAATTAAAATAAATGTACTTAATCATATACAATGAAAAATATTCTATATAATACATATTTTTTTATAAATAATAAATAAATTGATGCCAAAGTATTTCTTATTATAGTTTTATTTAAGTATTAAGTAGAGACGTTGTAAAAGAAAAATAGAAAAAATATATAATTATCATCCAGTTCTAAATAATAATAATAAATGAAATGGTGAAATTGTATAAATATGACATTCTTTTTAAATATAAAATATGATAATTTATAAAAATAAAAATAACTCGTACCTTAAGAGATCAAACCCAAAATCGAAGAAATCTTTTTAGGCCGGCAAGAATTTCAAACTTTGTCGATCTTGTCAACGAATCGAATTGCAACTTGATATTCTAAATTTAATTAATTCAAAAAATAAGATTAAATTAATATTATTAAACTTTGAATTAATTTTCTAAAAAATAAAAAAATTTACCTTATGAGATTGAGCCAAAAATCTTGAAACTCTTTTAAACTCTTTTAGAGATTTTAAACTTTGTTAGCCTTATTAAGAAATCAGATTAAAATCTCAAATATGATAATTTATAAAAACGAAAATAACTCGTACCTTACGATATTGAGTCAAAAATCTCAAAATTTTTTTAAACTTTCTCAGTCTCGTGAAGGATTTCAAACTTCAATAATCTCGTAATTAAGAAATCGAATTGCAGTTCCATATTCTAAAAGTTTCAAACTAAAATAACCTCGTTAGTGAACATGTAATAAAAAATATAAACATATACTATGTCCTTAATAATCAATAAATTGAATAGTAGAACTTTGAAAAATGTAAATGTAATGCTCGAATAACATTATAGATATTGATGATAAATATTTTGAGATAAATAGATTAACAAATAGCAAAGGTCAAGTATAAAAATTAAGGGTTAAACTTTTTTTGCACCCCAACGTTTGGGGTGTTTTGTACTTTAGTACCTAACCTATAAAATTTTACATTTTAGTACCCAACCTTTGAATTTTGTTGCACTTAAGCGCCCCCGACCAATAAGAAAATGACACATGTACCCAACAAACCAATAAGAAAATGACACGTCTGATATTGGGCACTTAAGTGCAACAAAATTCAAAGGTTGGGTACTAAAGTGCAAAACATCCCAAACGTTGGGGTGCAAAAAAAGTTTAACCCAAAAATTAATTATTGGTGACCAATAAATACGGTATAAATAAAAAATTTAAGAAACAAAATAAAGAACAAAATAAATATACAGTAAATACTAAACGTTAGTTAAAATTTGAACATGGTGAATAGATATTTCCATTAAATTGAAAAATATAAAATTAGTTGATAATAAAAATATATATACAAAATTAAAAGATGGTGTAAAATGAAATAAATAAAAATAATAATCAATAAGCCAATTAATATGTTGATAAGGGGAAAATCGGGGAGCATGACCGGACTCCAGATGTCACTACCACATGGCCCCCTGTGCCACGTCAACGCTCCACGACCAAGCCACATAGGCAACCACCGACCCAACACTCGGCCAAAGACCTCAAGCCACAGCCAGGTGGCAGTCTCCCGCGACCTAGTGTCTCCTTTCGATCCAGAGAGGCACGACCCAGTCGCTACCAGACAACCGCATTCAATGCAAGCATCACCTACCGCTGGCCGCATTAATTGCAGCTGCGTCCAGTACAGTGTCAGGCATCCTGGCAGGAGCAGGCGAGCAGTGCTTTTGCTGGAAAAGCACTGTTCCGGCCATGGGCCGTCGTTTTCCTCTCCCACCCAGATCCACACCTCACGGGAGGTGTACTTGCACCCGTGGAGTCCATCTCCGCCCTATAAGAACCCCACCTCATGACCTTCAAGGGTAAGCTTTCCTTCACGCACAAGACTCTGAACTCCTGCATATTTTCGACTCAGAGCTTTAGCTGACTTGAGCGTCGGAGTGCCAAAACGGGTCTGACCCCCACTCTCCCCTGTTTTGGCCTTTGAGCTTACGTTTGTTTCATCCTTTCAGCTTAGGAAAGTACCAGAGTTCTCCTCGTACTATAAATATCTTGGGTGATTGGGAGTCTTAGTCTGCAGTCCAACACACAACCCAGATTTTGACACCATCATCTTGGCGCCGTCTGTGGGAAACTCTGAACAAAAACCTTGTTTTCATACCGCTACCCTACAACTTTCCATTCAAGATGGTCCAAACACGTCACGGACGACGCGTTTACGGCAAGAATGGTGAAGAGATCTTCCCGGATCTCAACACCACAGGGGAAAACTTTCAACCCCCTGTAGTAGGAGTCGTCGCTGCGGAAGCCGGTCCTAGTGCTCCCAGCCGTTTGATACTCTCTGAAGCAGATTTAGCTGCTTACGCGGAACGGTGCAAGGCAGAGGCATTGGCCGCTGCGAGAGAAAACAGGGAACCGGTCATGCCGGCTCCCCCAAGAGGAAGTCCTTTGGCTCTAACCCCTCAGAACATTGCATACCCCACAGTCCAAGGGCCCTCTGCCCCGATGGCCTACGCTGTCCAACAACATGCCCATCAACCGAGTATCTGGGGGTATCCGCAGCTCCCCTACGGCCAAAACCCCTACGCACAGCCTCAAACCATCTACATTGCACCGGCACCGGGGGTCTAACACCCAGTCCATCTGGGCGCACACCTCGAGGAGGGTTTTGATGACAACGAAAACCCGCCTCGCCGTCGGGAGCCTGCCAGGAGAAGGATTGATCCGGAAGAGGAACGCCCCTCACAGCTTTTACGCAATGTAGGGGAAAATGACAGAGGTGCGCGACACGTTGCAGGGACAGCGAGCGAGATAAATAGGGACGCTCCCATTCCTAGAAACGTGCCTGTTTTTGATCGCCTAGGGGCTAGGGTCCATCCCGAAGCCTACTTCAGAGCCAACCGGGGTCACTGGGTTGGTCAAGGCGATCTCAGGAATCATCTCCCCCGAAGACAGCAGCAACAACAACGTTACCTTCCCGACCCAGCACAAGGGTCGGAGTATTTTGATCCACAGGAGGAAGTGTCATCACACTTCCTCCACGGGCAAGTTCCCGAAGTGGGGGCACCATCCCACCATCACGGTCACCCCCCACAGCGTCAGGGGAGGATGTACCGTAGCGAAAGGGAGGCAAGGTGCCCTTTCTGCGACGAGATCATCGACGCCAAGGTGATGGATAGAGTCCCCACCAACTTGTCAGTCTACCACGGGAGCACCAACCCCGTAAAGCATTGCTCCAAGTTCGAGGCGCAGGTCAGCCTCTACGGCCATTCCAAACTCATATGGACCAAGATCTTCGAAACCACGCTCGAGGGTCCAGCCCAAGACTGGTTTGAGCGTTTGTCTCCTCACAGCATCCGCGACTATGACCATTTGGTCAAGAAGTTCAAGGCCCACTTTTCCTCGATGACGGGGGTCAAGCTCCCATCTACTTATTTATATAGCATCGTGCAGGAGGAAGGCAAGACCTTGAGGAGTTTCTTCTCTCGCTTCAATAAGGCTTTCGTCAAGGTGGAGCATTTGGACATTGATATCCTGACCCAGACCCTCCACAAGGCCATCTGTCACACGGAATGCGCCGACGAAATCATCCTCGAGTCTCCCCAGAATATGGAGGAAGTAATGGCCATTGTGCGCCGTTTATGCGATTGGAGGAAGTCAAGTCCACTGCTCGCGCTCTAGGGCACAAAAACGACCGGAGAGTGAGCGACCCAGCTCCTGATCGATTCCCCAGATTCGACCCACCTCGGTCGAAGCCTCTCAGGCTCTCCAGCAGGATGGAGCAGAGGCTCAAGCGAGAAATGCCCTCTGCGAGCGGGGCCAAGAAGGGGTACACTCCATTGGTCTGCCCCATCGAGGAAATTTACGAAGTCATGGATCGGGGATTACTAAAAAAGCCCAAGCAGCTGAAGGAGACCAAGAAGGCCAAAGAGTCGGGCAAGCGCTGCGCTTATCACATGCAGCCTGTCCATTGGACCTCAGAGTGCATCGCTCTTAGAGAGGAAGTGGAACGATTGATCCAAGGTGGCCACCTCATGGAATTCATGAAGAAGCTGAATGAGCGGGCTCTCGCCAGGCTTTCGACCAAAGAGAGTTGTCTCCACCCAGAAGAGGACGCAAGCCACCATTGGAAAAGCCCAAGGAGGCCAACCCCCACAACCTACCCACCAATGAAATCTTCATGATTGTCGGTGGCCCTGCTGGGGGAGATTCCAAGACTGCGCGCAAACGCTCGAGACGTCAAGTGGGTCGAGAGCTTTACGGACCCAGAGAAGTGATGCACGTGGAGGAAAGGCAAGAATGGCGCGAACAAGAGATCTCGTTTAGTGATAGGGACTTTGTACCGGTGATGCCATGGGACGGCGGAATGCCGAGTTGTCCGATGGTCGTCACCTTAGATGTAGCAAACTGTGCTGTACACAAGACCCTCGTCGATAGTGGAAGCTCAGCCAACATTATCTTTTACTCCACCTTGCAAAAAATGAACATCCATAACTCCCTCGAATATGAACCAATTAAAACACCGTTGACATGTTTCGGGGGTTCTGAGGTCTATTCCAAGGGAAGAGTCAAGCTCGTTACCTCCATGGGGAAGCTACCAAAATGAGCTATGCAATTGTTGGAATACTTGGTGGTAGAGGGCTCCTCTGCTTACAACATCATCATGGGACGCCCAGCCCTGATAAGTTTCAGGGCCGTGATCTCCATGTACCACCAAACCATCAAGCTACCGACCCCACATGGGATAGGAGAGCTCCACTGCAACATCCCAGAATCCTGGGAATGCTACTCCATTTCCATGGAAAAGGTACAACTTCCGAACAAAAGCATTGTACCTTTGATGAACATTGATGACTTTTTGGATCCGGAGCTTGCCGACCCCGACGACCCAACTGCGGAGATGTGCTCTAAGTAAATGACTTCAACCATAGCGCGGAAGAAGCGCAAGCTTGATGATGGAAAAATAGAGGCCGCGGGTGCCATTGTCCCCGTCCAACTGATACTGGACGATCCGGAGAAAACCACCAATATAGGGGCTAACCTCAAAGGTAAACAACAATGTATGCTCATTCAATTCCTGCAAGGCAATGCAGACGTGTTTGCCTGGAAGTCCTCAGATTTGGTCGGCGTTGACCCAAAAATCATCGAACATCACTTGAATGTCGACCCAAGTTTTCGACCCATCAAGCAGCCACTGAGGGCCCAGAGCGACGAGCGAAACGAGATAATTGAACAGGAAGTCAACAAGCTACTAGACGCAGGATACATCACCCCGGCCAAGTACGTGGATTGGCTCTGCAATGTCATCCTGTTCGCGAAGACAGGAGGGAAGTGGCGAATGTGCAATGACTTCACCGACCTGAACAAAGCCTGCCCCAAAGATCCTTGCCCTCTCCCACGCATCGATCAGTTGGTCGATTCCACTGCTGGATGCGAGCTCTTGAGCATGATGGATGCCTTCTAAGGCTATTATCAGATCTTCATGGCTCAGGAAGACAAGAAAAAGACCGCTTTCATTGTGGTGAAGGGGATTTACTATTTCGAAGTCATGCCCTTCGGGCTGAAAAACGCGGGCGCTACTTATCAGAGGCTGGTCAACAAGATTTTCGCTGAGGAGATCGGCAAAACGATGGAGGTGTATATCGACGACATGATCGTCAAAAGCGAGAGAGCGGAGATGCATTTGTCAAATTTGGGTCGGACTTTCGACCTGTTCCGCAAGTACCGAATGAAGCTAAATCCCAACAAATGCTCTTTCGGCGTAGAAGGAGGAAAGTTCCTCGGCTACATAGTCAGCCAGCGAGGAATTGAAGCCAACCCAGAAAAGATTCTGGCTCTGAAAAGTATCAACAGACCCCACAACGTGAGGGACATCCAGCGTCTCGTCGGTCGGATCATTTCTCTAAACAGGTTCATCTCTCGTTCCTCCGAGAAAAATCTTCCCTTCTTTAAAATTTTGCGCAATATTAAGAAATTTGAGTGGACTGATGAATATGATGAGACCTTTGAAAGGCTCAAGGAATACCTTGCTTCCCCTCCTTTGCTTGCCAAACCTGTTGCAGGGGAAACCATGTATCTCAATTTGGCGGTCACGGAAGAGGCTATAAGCTCAGTGCTAGTGGCCTTGCGCGAAAGGAAGCACATGCCAGTGTATTACGTGAGCAAGATATTGCATGGTGCTGAAATGCGCTATCTGGAGATTGAAAAATTTGCCCTGGCCCTCGTGCATACTTCCAGGAAGTTGAGGCCCTATTTCCAATCTCACTCCATCGTAGTCCTCACAGACCAGGGCTTACGCCAAGTCTTGGAGAAGCCAGAAGCATCGGGAAGAATTGTGAAATGGGCCATTGAGCTGAGTCAGTTCGATATCAGCTACCAACCCCGAGCTGCATATTAAGCCCAAATCCTTGCAGACTTCATCATTGAGAAGAATAACCCGAATAAGGAGACCCCGCGCTCGGTGTTATGGACCATGTCGGTCGATGGCTCCTCAACCTCTCAAGGGGGGTGTGGGGATATCCTTGATGAGCACCGAGAGCTAGGCGCTTGATTTTGCCATCTCCCTTGACTTCCCGACCACCAACAATGAAGCGGAATATGAGGCACTCATCGCTGGCCTCAAAATTGTAAAGGAGCGTGGGATTGAAAGGATTTTCGTAACAACGGACTCCCAATTGGTAGCGAGCCAGTTCCAAGGCTCCTATGAAGCACGTGAGAAAACAATGATCAAGTATCTTGCCAAGGTCAAATCCCTGGCATCCCAGTTCAAAGAATTCACGTTGCAGCAAGTCCCCAGGGAAGAGCACACAGGAGCTGACGCATTGTCCAAGTTCGCGAACGGAATGAGAGGCTCCAAGGATCAGAGCATCACCTATTTGTCAAGCAAGGGTAGGGTGATCGATGGCGAGGTAGAGATGATATGCTCCACCGACCCAGCTGAATCGTGCTGGGTCGACGAATTCATACTTTACCTCAGAGATGGAGTATTGCCTGCCGACCGAAACACCGCGAGGCGCCTCAAATACAAAGCTACGGGTTACTCTTTAGATTCAGAAGGGAGATTATACAAGAGGGCATTCATGGGGCCAACCAAGCGGTGCCTACGCCCCTCGCAAGCTTTGGATATCTTAGAAGAAATACACAGTGGACAGTGTGGAAATCATGCGGGCGGTCGATCCTTGGCCAAGAAAGTTTCCAGAAGTGGGTTCTACTGGCCTACTCTAAATGAGGATGCTAAGGAATACGCCCGTAGATGTGTCAATTGCCAGAAACACGCCAACATCCCGCACCAACACCCCGCAGAAATGGTCCCTGTAGACATTTGCTGGCCCTTTGATCAGTGGGGCATTGATATCGCCGGGCCACTACCGCTCGCGATGGGCCAACGACAATACCTGTTGGTCACGGTGGAGTACTTCTCTAAATGGGTCGAAGCCCAGCCCGCTGCGAAAATCACGGACAAGGTCATCCAGAATTTCTTATGGCGCAACATCATTTGCAGATTCGGGATCCCCAGGGTCCTAATCTGCGACAATTGAACTCAATTTCAAAGCGCCAGCACTAGGTCCTACTGTACAGACATGGGAATCAGTCAACGCTTCGCGTCGGTCGGCCATCCGCAAGCGAATGACCAGGTCAAAGTAATTAATCGGTTCATTATCCAAAACCTCCAAACCAGGCTGGAGGCCAAGAAAGGTGCCTGGGTCGACGAACTTGATGGGGTTCTATGGGCTTACCGTACAACTCCCAGAACAACGACAGGGCTAACCCCCTTCTCGATGGTTTATGGGTTGGAGGCCATGATCCCCACGGAACTTCTACATCAGACGGCGAGGGTGTCCAACTACCAGCTCGCCAGAAATGCAGAGGACCGAGCGCATGAGCTCGACACCATTGAAGAAACTCGACAGAAGGGATTCCAACGCATGCAACAATATCGAGCCACTGTGGCTCGGAGCTATAACAAAGGGGTAAAGCCTCGCGCTTTTCAAATCGGCGACTTAGTTCTAAAAAAGGTTGAAGTAACAAAACACGTGGGCAAGTTACAACCCAACTGGGAAGGCCCATACCGCATTGCTGAGGTGGGGCGCAACAAAGCTTATTACCTTGAGGATATGGAGGGAAATACCATTCCCAGATCTTGGAATGCGCATAACCTCAAGAAGTTTTACGTTTAAAATTTTCTCCAAGTTGTAAGTACCGTTTTGTACTCTTTCCAGTTTTTTACCAACAATAAAAGTATATTCGATCAATCTGAATTGTCTGTTATCTTCAGTTAATCTGAATGTTGTAACATACCCGTTAATCGGGGTTCATGTTTAGAATTTGAAACATCCTAAGGGCCGAAAGAGATCATGTCTTTTCGACACATAACGGAAGCACTCCGCGAGCCAGCGTTGGCTTATAAGTGGTGGCTCATTGCGACCCATAGCATAGGCACATTTCGAGCCAGCTCTTGGAAGAAATTTTCCAAAGTTAAGTTTCGTTTAAAAAATTGCGAAAGGCTATGCATATCAATAAAACCAATATTTGGGCAAAATAACACTAAAATGACACAGAGTCAGAAGCCAATATGCGATTCTCATTCACTAAAAGGGGTCAGGCCCCGGAGATTTGCAAAGGAGTGCAAAAAAAAAAAAAAAAAAAAAATTACAGAAGTTAAGATGCTAATTCCTCGCACCCTCAAGAGCTTGGAGCAGGGGGATCTGTAGCTTCAGGGACAGTTTCTTTCGCTGGAATTGGAGGATTAGGCTCTGCCGTTTGGGGAGTCTCTTCAGTGGTAGGAGAAAGTGTTGCCAATGGGGGAATCGCCAAGGCAGGACCGGTTGGGTTCTCGCTCGAGAGGCCACCCTCTTTCGACCAGCTACTCGAAGGAACGTAGGCGGCCAACAAAGTTTCTTTGACTCGCTCTATATCAACGGGGCCCGCCAACTCCACGACCACCTCGGATTGCTTCTCCAACTGAGATTCGGCCTACTCCACAGCCCAGCCATAGGGCACTTTGCTCCAATCCGGCTCCTCGTCGTCCTCACCGCCATCTGCCTCCTCCTGGCCCGCCCCCTCCTCAATAGAAACGCGCGCTATGAATTCCTCAGGCAAGGTTTTGGGGACGAACCCGTTGGCTGCGTTGAGTTTGCGGGGGTCGTTGAGGAGATCATGGGGGATTGGGTGGTGAAGATGGATCTGAGATAGGGCTCTCATGAAGCCAGTCTTTATGTCCGAGACCCCCAGCGTGCCAGAAACGGTGTCAAACACCTTGGACTGAAGAAACTCCGACACCGCACTATCCTTTATCTGCGGCAATAGTTTTTTGACCGTCCAGAAGGTCGTTTTAGTCCCATCCCTCTGCCCCTCGACAAAGCCGGCCCGCCACCCATCCTGCTTGCCCTTGGCGTAGGCGGCATCAGTCTTTCTCTCTGCCGCATCTAGCAGGCTCTGCCGCGTGGCCACCCCGGTCTGCAACTCTTCGTTTGCGGCCCTTAGCTCCTCCAGCTCTTTTTCCATAGCAGACCTCCCCTTGAGGGAGTCTTTCACCAGCTTGTCCATTTTATCCAGCTTCGTGGTGTACGCCTTCTGGGCACCCTCTAACTCCTGGGACAACTTCGCTGCCTCGTCTTTCCAACTCTTCCCCTGTAGAACCTCACCCCTCTCTGCCAGCAGCTTACAGCGGGCTTCATCGGCCAACTCCAGTCGCATAGCGGACTGGTGCTCTCTCACGATCAGCTGAGAAAAGTAAAAAAACAAGAAGGGAATCAGAGGGAAGCGATAGATAGAAAGACTCAGGAGAGGATCGACAAGAAGAAGTGAGAGAGTGTGAAGGCACCTACCGCATTTAGCAGAGCGATCTTGTTATAGGAGAGGGTCGCATTGCTCTCCTTGGCCAATTCCTGGTGGTCGCCTGCTGTTTGGAGGGAATAATAAATGGCCCCCAGCACGTCCTGGTCGACCTCTCCGATCGCGACCCTCCTCTCTGTTCCGTCCACCTTGAATTCGGAGACGTTAAAGGGATATTTAGGCCCTTCGAACGTGGGGACGTTCACTATCCTCTCGTAATCGCCCCACAACATGGTAAAGCCGAGGGAAGATCCTGGTCGAAGGGTAGGGGGAACCTATCCGCCGGACGGCTGGAACGTGCTCTTCCCATGCTTGGCAGCCTTTTGGGGGGCCCTGTCCTCCGGGTCGTCTCTTTCCTTCCTCTTCTGGGAGCGTTTGCCCTTGGGCACTTCCAACGGAAACGACCTAGAGTTAGCCTCTGAGTCCGTCTCTGGCCACCCAGCAGATATAACCACTTTGCCCTTAGCCTTTGGAGGGCGGGTAGCCTGGTCGTCCGCGGGTGGAACAGGAGCGTCAGCCCCCGGAACAACCCAGGCAGCCCCCTGCGCGTCTGTCTCCTTCGCCGCCGTTGGGACATGAGCGTCCGCCCATCTTTACCCTGCCGCTCTCTCGACAGCCGCGATCTTCATCAGTGAGCCAGCTTCAGTAAGGCCCTCCCTGAAGGTTATGTCGTGGATCGAAGGAGGTGGGCCTCTTATTTTCCCCTCTTCCACTTTCTTGACCGCCTCAGCCCTTTTCTTCTTTAGAAGGCGGTCCAGAGCCTTCGATCGTCCGGCCACCATTATCGACCCTGCACAAGGAAGAAAAAATGGAGTTAGCGAATGAATCAACGCGTGGAACGAAAATAGAAGAAAAGAGTTCAAGGGAGAGGACGTGCTTGGCCTAAGGGAATTGAAGGTGTAGTTACCCATTTTGAAATCTATATGCCTCGACGTACCGGGAGCCAACCCAAGGTTTATTAAGAGGTGCGTACTCGTGAAAATCCCAGTATCCAAGGGATGCACCCCCCGCAGTGCTGCCATCAAGGTGTTGGGCCAACGGACAGTTCCTCTATCCAATCGCACTCGCTCGACGTTGTTCCAGGAAGTGTGCTGAAGTCCCTCCCAACCGCCTCTGTACCTCACAAAAACATACTTCTTCTTCCAGTCGATCCCATGAGAGGACTTCTCGGTGTCAAAAATTTTGTTCCCGGATCGAGACTGTAGCTTCACGAACCCCTTCCTATTGGGGGAAGCAGCCGCATCGACCGAGGCGACAAATAGTTCCACAAAATGTTTCACGCACTCCACTTGACCTAATATCTTCATCAGCACCCAGAAGACTGTGACTATAGCGTGGCCGTTTGGGAGCAACTGTACGGGGTTGATCTGAAGGTCGTTGAATAGCGCGACCTGGAAGGGAGTCAGAGGTAGCCTAAATCCATACTCGATCGCTTTCAACGAGATAGCGATGCACCCCGGAGGTGGAGCCCCCATATGCTCATCTTTGCTGGGTGTGAACACTTCACAATTGGTATCCAACTCCCTCCATCCAGTCAGTCTTTTCATAGCCGTAGTTCTCTCCGTCCCATGGATTTCGGCCCTAAACTCGTGGTAATATGTGGTACATTTCTGTTGCCCCTTTCTCCCGCTTTTCCCCTGCGGTTTCACTCCTGCCAGGGGGGTTGAGGGTTCGGCGCTTGGGTCGCGTGAGTCGCTCTCCAGCGACATCCCCTCGATCTCCGCAGCCGTGTCTTCTATGGCCTCGTCGTCTACTTCTTTTCCCCTTTCATCGACGCCTAGCGGGGCGGATTCAACCTCCATGGAATGCTCACTTTCGGCCGTTTCCCCCAAAATCGGCCCAGTGGCCTCCTCCACTGGTTCCTTGAAATACATTGTCACGGTGGGATCTTCCCACCTTGGTTTTCCCAGAAGCTTGACCCCTATGCACTCCACCGATACCTCTGGATCCGACGGAATGTCCCTAGGACCATAGTTTCTTGGTTGCTTATCTTGGGGTTGGCTCTCGGTGGGCACAGAAACGTTCCTCTTGGGGGCCATTTCTAGTATGAAGAAGAAGAAGAAAAAGGAGAGAAAGGAGATGTTGGATTTGGAAGGGCGTACCTTGAATTTCTGCTTGGGAGACTCTCCGGAAGTGCGGTTTTGCAAAGGATGTGGGAGGCAAAAATCTCTCCAAAATTAGGGTTTACTTCTGTGGAAGGCGTGAAAAGGGGAAAAACTGCCTAAGTCCCCTATTTATAGCAGCAGTTTTAACTGAGCGTGATTAATCAGCCCCACATGTCGGCTGATTAGCCCGCTTGGAGAAGAACGTAGCGCGTTATCCCACGACGGCTACCTGTAACTGCTCCTCAGGATTCGCGCTAACCCCCCAGAATTTCAAAAGGCATAATCATTACCCTGACACGGGAAATTTCCAGGGTTTCCCGCCCAGTGGAACTTACCTGGCACGCGCACGTGAGGCCACGCCTCATCCCTTGGGTCGAAGGAAGGTGGCTCGCAGCTCGGGCTAGTCGTGGCTTGGCTCGAACAGCTTTCCTGGCGACCTAGATTACCCCTAAGGGAGTCGCGACCCAGGCCTCCCCTCTCTTCATCAATCGCGAAGGCTTTCTCAAGATCAGGCGCCACTCTCTTAGTGGCACCAGACCTGGGGGGGGAAGATGATAAGGGGAAAATCGGGGAGCATGACCGGACTCCAGATGTCACTACCACGTGGCCGCCTGTGCCACGTCAATGCTCCACGACCAAGCCACGTAGGCAACCACCGACCCAACACTCGGCCAAAGACCTCAAGCCACAGCCAGGTGGCAGTCTCCCGCGACCTAGTGTCTCCTTTCGATCCAGAGAGGCACGACCCAGTCGCTACCAGACAACCGCATTCAATGTAAGCATCGCCTACCGCTGGCTGCATTAATTGCAGCTGCCTCCAGTACAGTGTCAAGCATCCTGGCAGGAGCAAGTGAGCAGTGCTTTAGCTGGAAAAGCACTGTTCCGGCCATAGGCCGTCGTTTTCCTCTCCCAACCAGATCCACACCTCACGGGAGGTGTACTTGCACCCGTGGAGTCCATCTCCGCCCTATAAGAACCCCACCTCATGACCTTCAAGGGTAAGCTTTCCTTCACGCACAAGACTCTGAACTCCTGCATATTTTCGACTCAGAGCTTTAGCTGACTTGAGCGTCGGAGTACCAAAACGGGTCTGACCCCCGCTCTCCCCTGTTTTGGCCTTTGAGCTTACGTTTGTTTCATCCTTTCAGCTTAGGAAAGTACCAGAGTTCTCCTCATACTATAAATATCTTGGGTGATTGGGAGTCTTAGTCTGCAATCCAACACACAGCCCAGATTTTGACACCATCATATGTGAAGAACAATGAACGATTAATTGAATTATTTTAATAGAAAATATTACAAAGATTAAACAACCATGTAAATGTAATGGTTAAATTAGTGATTACGTTCAAGAAGAAAAATTGAATAAATAAAATATTTTTAATTTTCATAATGTCACCGGTGGACATTTTCCTAGTTTACTCTCATGTATCGTAACATATAAATCTAAGATAATGTGTTTAAAAAAATTCTAAAATTATATCAATTTAAAAATATAATTATTGCAAAAATATAAACATATTATCTTATATAGTTAAAATTTTACTTCTAAATATTTATTAAAAATGTAAATTAAGTAGTTAAAATTTTATATTTATAACAAATGAACAATCTCATAAATTATTTGTATTTTTAGGTGGTTCGGTAAGCTTTCTATACAAATGTAAATAGAATTAACTGAACTTAAAAACTAAAATATATAAAGATGACTAATAGAAGTTAAAGAGAATAAAAAAAAAGAAAATAAAAAAGATAATACAACTTCTAAAATAAAGGAAAAAATAATAGAAATATGAGAAGAGAAGAAGAAGAAGAAGAAGAAGAAGAAGAAGAAGAAGAAGAAGAAATATTGGAAATAAAATCATAGAAAATAGAGAATAAAAGTTACAAATATAAATAACTATGGATATATGCTTGAATTTTAGTTTTTCATAAAAAAATAGATTTCATCAAAAGCATGATCCATTTATTTCCAATCTCTCATAAATCAAAAAATACTTTAATAACAAATACGGAAAAAACAAAATAATTAATAACTATTAATTTTAAAAATATTTATATTGTATATGATTTGAATGATACACGAATAATGAGTATACTTAAAATAAAAATAAATATACATATCTTCTAAAATCAATTGAACTTTTCTTCAAAAGATTAAGGTGATTTGTCTGTGATGGTTGATGTGATACCAAATAAAGAATGGAAAATCGATCAATAACCTGCACATCAAAAAATAGATTAAAAAAGAAAATTGTTTGAATGTGAATAAATTTTTCAAGAAAATAAAAAATTCAATCAAAACATTAAAGAATAAAAACAAAGCAAAGGAGAAATACTGAAAAGAAAACATAGAAGAAATATTAGTTCTATATTTTAGAGTAAAGACGTTAATACTTATTGATGTTTGCCAAAAATTTCAACAACCACCAATATAATTTATTTCTTCGGGAAAAGAGATTGCATCAAGCTGCAAAGGAAAATAATAAGAAAAGTGATATTAAATACAAATAATGAAACGGAGTAATAAACAATTGCAATAACGAGATAATAATAAAATATGCAGTGGTGACAGTCTTCTGGTTTTTTGGATTCTGCCTTCAATCGTACAAGTGATAATTCAATAATAATTCTGGAAAATAATCTAAGATAACTGCGACAAATGATCTAATAAGAATATGGAAAAGATAATAAAAAATGCTGGAGAGAAGTTGCAGTTGCTTGAGGCTCTTCTGCAGAGATAATCTTTGATAGTACGAAGTCTGTAGGGTTTTTCTAAGTTACGTTCAATGAATCTGCCTGCTCTCTCTTCTGCCCCTTTTATTCTCTTCAAAAGCAGTTGTGACTTCCCAAAAATCCAGGCACGTGCCAACTCTTTCCAACTTAACTCCCACGTTCTCCACTTCTGACCCATTCTTCCCCCACTTCTCTCAATCCCCAACTTCTCTTCCTTCAACGATTATAATAATAGTCTCTCATGTTCTTCAATTAATTAAATAAAATAATGTGGAAAATTCGGTCCACATCATCACTCCCCCCTACTCTTACAGTCGAACAGTATGGACGGCTGTGAGAGTAGTAAAATCTTGAAGAACAACTCTGTATATTGGGCGTCTTGAACCGGTTGATCTTCCTTCTTGGGTACGGTGATTGTCTCGTTAAAAACCTCACTCGGGAAAACCACATGGGAAAAACCCTCATGAGTAAAAAGAGTACAACCGTTACGACCCGTACCCAAGGCATAGTCGGAATTCTACTTCTTGAAACTTGCTGACATTCTGCTTCTTGAGAGGAAACTTGCTGACATTCTGCTTCTTGAAACTTGCTGACGTTCTACTTATTGAGAGTTATTTGATGTTCCGCTTTCTCCTTTCAGCTTAATTTTCCCTTCACATGTTCTGCTTTCTCCTTTCAGCTTGATTGACTTTTAGTTTAACTGATTTTCGCATGCTCTTTTCTGCTGTTCTCTTCCTGCTCATTCAGTTTCCTTCTGCTTTTCTTTTTTTCCTCCTGCTCATTCAGTTCCTTTCTGCTTTTCTTTTTCTCCTCCTGCTCATTCAGTTCCCTTCTGCGTTTCTTTCTTTCTGCTTTTCTTTTCCCTTCTGCTCCGCTACACTATCCATGCATGCCACAACTCTGCTTTTATTTTCTTTATACCACTCAATCTTTTTCAGCAGAATTTCTCAGAAAAACTTCAGAATATCTGAAAATATGGTCCTTTCTCCAGAATTTGTATAATCTCTGCAAAATATTTCTCAAGATTCAATTATATCATAAAGCATAAAAATGATTTTTCTAAGTTATTAAAGCAATTCTTTTTTAATTGTCAAGATAATCCACAAAAATCAAAGTTATGAAGGATAACTGATAAGAATTATCAAAATAATTTGCCTAGATTAACTAGATAACTAGAATCAATCAAAATATCTTCCTCGCTTAGCAATTAATTCAAGGTTACCAATATACTCAATTTCTTGGGAGGTGATAAATTTAAAGAAAATTGGAAACGAGTCACCGTGATTTGAAGTGTTGCTTCACATAAGGCTCCTTGTCTTGTCATAATTCAAAAGAGGTCTTCTCTTCCCCTCTTCCTTTGCAAGACGTGAACAACAGAGTAACCACCCCTTTCTCTCTTCAGGTAAGAAAACAGAGATGCTTGCTTCTTTTCCAGCATTCTTCAACGAGCATATGCGCCTGGAATCAGCAGCAGGAGGTTGGGATCAGCCACTCAGCAGCAGAAGGTTGAGATCAGCAACGCAGCAGCAGGATGTTGAAACCAGCTAATCAGCAGCTGGAGGTTAAGATCAGCAACGCAGCAGCTGGAGGTTGGGGTCAGCAGCAGAAACTGCCTCCTGCTGAGCTTCTTGTGAAACTTCCAGCTAATGTTCTAATGTACCCTCCAGGTGGGGCTTTCACGTTCAGCAGCAAGTATTACGGCCAGGTTGGATAACTGCAGAGATAAAGCTGGACAGCTGTAAGCAGAAGGTTTGACTCCCCCTGCTGCTACTATTTCAGCTAGCACTCATTTTTGTTTGCCAGAGCAGCTAATCTTCCAGCAAAGTTAGCAACGTAATAGAGGTTTAAGCTCCCTTGAACTTCCTGAACCTGCAAAGACTTTAAAAATTTTCCCTTGCGTTTGTTTTTGAATTTAGTTTTCCAAATTGGGGCCCGATTCCATTGGGCTGCACGGTGAACTTTTTGTTTTCGCTCATTTTCATCGAGCATTCATGAATGTCTTGGACACTTGATTTCTCTCTTTTGTCACATGTTTTTCATATTGCAAGGGTATCTGCTTTGATGCAATCTTTGTAGTAAAAGATTGCCAGATCCCGCTCTGATGAGGGCATTCTCTCCGGTCCTAGCATCAACTGCTTTCTTCCAGCTAGGTGGCCAACCCGTCTGGTAGGAGCAGGGGAAGAATCACTCCCAAGAGCTTTTCTTCTAGCTCTTCCCAAGGCATTTGCGTAATCAACGCGCCTTCCCAAGAGGGACTTATTTGTGTGCCCCCTTCAACCCTGGTAATCAATCATTGAAAATGTTTAAATTTTCAGTAGTATAACCGCGAAGGCTTAGCATGTGCCTGTCTCAAGTGTCACCTCAACAATAATATGATGCATTCAGAGCATAATACAAAATGGTTCTTTTTTCATCATAATGCATTTCTCACGAATCTCATGGATTTAAGTCATTCTAATAAAGCATCATGATAAAACATAATCTCATTCCTTCTCATGAATCAAAATATCAAAAAGTTTATGTAACCATTATCAAATGTTCAAACAAGAACTTTGGAACCTGGAAGTTCGGATGATACGTTCCTCCTCCTGCCCTCTTTCCAGGTGTGCAGGCCGCGTGCCTGGGAGTTCTGATGATGTGTTCCTCCTTCTGCTCTCCTTCCAGGTGTGCGGGCCGCGTGCCTGCTTAGCAGAAAACCCTTTCAGGTTTTGAGCCCTTCAAGGTTGAGGTAACCTTATTCCGCCAGTGTTTTCCAGTTCATGGGCTTTTCGTCCTGCATTTTTCACAACTTTGAGGGGCCCTTCCTAGCTGCGGCCCAGCTTTCCTATAGGTTTCAGCGTTTCTACTCTCATAGGGATCCTCCTCCAGCTCACTTTCTCCTGCACTTCCTGGTTCAGCAAGAGTCGCTTGAATCTTCCTGGTGAGAGATATCTTCTCTACTCCTTCACCCTTGGTAGGTGGTCCTTCCGGCCGTAGTTCTGTCTGGGGGCATTCCTTCCTGGTGATCTTCTTTCTGGTCCTGGTGCATTCTTTCCTGATGGTCTTCTTCCCGACAGGTTTCTTCCTGGTCCTGGTGTTAGGAATAGTGCCCTAGAAAGCCGATTGTATATCCGCTTTGTGCTTTTCCTTATTGTAATCACAGACAATCTTTGAATAAAATAACGAATTGAGGCAACACTTCTTTATATGCTCTTGTTTGGTATGCGTTTACTTTAGCTGTGCATGTATGAGAACTCCCCTAATCCTGATGACTTTAGGACTCTACCATTTAGGTGAAATGGTTCATGAAACGAGCCCTAAATCACATAAGTCATGATTAGTAAAATACTCCAAGCCGATGAGTCCTACAGACAGTGGGAGTGTCAACCTGACTCCTCTAAGGCTTGCTTGTGGGATCACGCCCTTAAGAAGGACCACCTTGTTTCATGGAGGTGCAAAGTGTATAGTTGATACGTGCGTGATACATGAGGGTGCTTACTTTAATAAGTAAGTTCACTGAGGTGCCCCGTGTGAGAACATTCCTAAATGGGAAAGGAAGTTTCTATTTCAGGAAATGGAAACTTCCAGATTAGGAAATATCTCACGAGTCATTGATGTGATTAATTGATCCTTAGACTTGAGGTTCCTTGTCACTTTATGAGTTAACTCTGTAGTCTTAGGTATAAACTTTAAAGGGTGTCGCCTTAGACAACTGATTCAAGGCTTATGCTGGGGCTGCACAAGTGATTCATGAAAGTGAATGAGAATCAAGAAAGGACCTACACTTGCATTTGCAAGGTGATCTCTTATTGTGTAAGTCATTCATATGCTATATGGAGTCCTTGGCCAAGGCAGTAGATCAAGACATCAAGAAAAGGGTTTCTTGGATTGAGATCAAATGGATATGAAATGCACTTAGCTTTAAGACCGGATTATTAGGGTTCTGATTATTCCCTTGCCCTAGATCTTGGTTGAGAGATAGTAAGTAGGAGGATTGTATCTCACATGAATCAATGACTTAAAGGTTCTGTCGAATCCGAACATTCCAATTCAGCTAGGGGTTAAACACCTGTTGCTAGACTATGGTCGTTTAATCTGTGGACTGATTAATTAATTAGTGAATTAATTAATTGGGGTCACTGCTAATTGAATTGAGAACCTAGAGGGTCACACACAACAACTTGGTTACATGAGTTGAGGCTTGAAAATGATTAAACGAGTTAATCGAGCCTAAGGGGTTCCACACGTGTGAAATCACACGTGTGGCTCACGTGATTGGACACGTGTCATTAAGACACGTGTGCCACACGTGATTATGTGATGTTAAATAATTAATGTGTTAATTATTTAATAGACTTTGGTTTAATTTTGAATTAAAAAGAAAGTCTAATTTTGGAGAAAATAATCTAGTTAATTAATTATGAATTAATTAATTAGATAAAATAAGTTATTTATTTTTTATAATAAATAAAGTATAAAATTATCCAAAAATAGTTTGGATATTTTTAGCTCTCTTAAAAGTTGACTAGAATTAGAATTCAAAGTCAAAGTTGGAAAATACTTGATGATCAAGTAATAGGAGAGAGAGGAACCAAATCCTTTCCCAACTAGGATTTGGATCGGCACCCTCTCTCTATAAATAGGGGAGCTCGAGCTCCTTATGGAGCTAATTGACAATTCTTGGTTCATGTGTTGAACACCTTCCTTTCTCCAAGATTAAATTAAACCCTAGGTTAAGCCTAAACACTAACTAGAGAACTAGCATCCTTACTAGTTAGATTGTGATCAAGTTGGTGGACTTTCTCTAGAGACTTCAAGTTAGAAGTTTGAAGATTCGAGCTTTACCAAGGAGAGGGGATCAAGCCGCGAGAAGAGCGTTCTTGGGTGGCTTGAAACGCTTCAAGAAAGAATAAAAGAAAAGTAAGTTTTCTATCTTTACGAATTTGGTTACACGATTGCGAGTTCAAGGTCCTTTTGTTGGGAAAATTTTTTAAATTCCGCTGCTTTCTGATTCGTGTTTTCCAACAAGTGGTATCAGAGCCACCTCGTTAATCGTGTTTCTGATTCGTCTCAATTATACTGAATTTGGTAGAAATTCTTAGGCTTGATGCGATTGAGTATTTGTAATTATTTTAGAAAGCCTGAATTACGAAACTGTAGTTTTTCCTGAAAGTTTCTGAAAATTGGTTTTTATAAAATTTAATTTTGAAAAACAATTTTAGATTTGAAACTGTATAAACTGTTTTTTGGATTTCTTGGATTGGTTTTGCTTTTGAACGAAAACACGAAACGAAAACCCGGATCGCGACGAACACGCGAAACCCCGCGCGCACCGCCCGCCTGTGCTAGGCGTGCGCAAGGGCAACCGCCCAGGCCTGGCCGGGACAGACCGGCCAGCCGCCCAGCTCCTCCCGCACGCCTGTGCGGGAGCCTTCCGGGCGCGCCTAGGCGCGCCCGCCCAGGGCGGCCGAGACTGGCCGCCCACCCCGCCCGCATGCTTGCGGGAAAGCCGCGCGCAGCAGTGCGCCCCTGTCGCGCGCGCCGCGTGCGTGCGGTCTTCTCCGCGTACGGGTCCCGTTTTCGCGATCCGGCCTTTTCGTGTTTCGTGCAATCCAGTCCCAATTTTATTTTAATTTTAAAATTTTATTTTTGAATATTTATTTTAATTTTTGAATAAAACTTAAAATTGGGATTTTTGAGAAATTGAAACGGTTTATATTTTGGGAAAATACATCTTGATAAAATTATTAATCTTCAGAAATTAATTGGAATTTTATTTGTTTTGGTAATTTGGGTTTTATTGAAAACTTTTATAAATAAGACTCGCATCAAGTCGTGTTTTAAGCTATTAGAGCTTAAAGCGAGAATTTTAATTTATTGGTTAAATTTAAATTCTTGCAAAAGCATGTTAGGTGATCATGGGTTTAGATCTATGTATGGTTTTAATTTATGCACATGGATAGTTTAAATTGGGGTTGGAGCCCTATAGTTGCATTTTTCAATTGAGGTTGGAGCCTCACTTATGTGCGTACTGTTATGTGATTTATTATGTGGCTTTCTATATTACTGTTTTTGAGGCCGGGGTATGCCCCGTGTAATTGTCTAAGGCCAATATGAAGATTGAGCCTTATTACTTTATGTCTTTTTCTTTTTATTGTAATTTGAGAGTAGAGATAGGTGGTGAGGTTTTATTTTCATTTTGGAGACAATGCACCCATGGAGTAAGATGGACCACATTCAAGTAACAAGGAGGCCATAAGTGAAGACCCCTCAAAATGTTAGGGAGGGAAATCTCAATTGCTAAATGTAATAGAGATAGGGCTCGTATTTTGTTACCGCTTTCCCTTATGTGATTTGAACTGTTTATGTGGCATGTATGTTAGAACTTGTGATTGTGGAGTGGCTCCCACATATCACGCATAAGATAGGTAGAACCCATGATCATTACATGTTAGTATCATGCTAGGACATGTTATCTGTTTATGTGCTTGTTTGAAATGCATTTAAGTGTACTTGCATTAATCAAGACTAATAAAATTGGATAACATATATGTTGGTGAGGTCGAACCGGACAACTCTCCGGTTGATTCGAAAATTCCCATTAAATATTAAGCTAATTTCGAACAAATAGGTGTTTAATTCGAGATGCAAATTTTGAATTAAATTCCTAGCATTCCATCAATAGGTTTTAAGTTTAGTAAGTAAAGCTAGTTATTGTCCGCGAGTCGTGGGATAGCTAGTGGAGCTTATTAGTTCTTAGTTACCTAATTGATCATTTTAAATGATCAATATTTCGTGGTCAATTTTAGCAAGGGCGATGTCCGCGAGTCATGGGTCGTTCGAACTAAGTTTTGGTCATGATCTTATGATTGATGGGTCTAGCTTAACGCCTAAGTAAATATGGATGTCGCACGAGTCGTGGGTCCATATTGAAAGATAGGTGATGCAAAAACAATTACTAAGAGTTCTAAAGGTGTTAGAATTGGTAAGCTGTACCTACCTAGGGTTCTTACTTAGAATGTCCGCGAGTCGTGGGTTCGAGGTAAAATGCCTAGGATCTTAGTACCCATTGGGAAACGCGTTCCTCTTAGATCTTTGGGAATTCTAGATCTTTGAAAAACAGTGGGAGCTACATTAGATTAAAGACCTTATCTTTTGTATATCGTTATAATTCAGCATGCTCACTAGTTCTCTGATTTACCATTTAGGTCGTAGATTCTGTGATTCTCTACGTGTTTTGAAATGGCAACCAAAAACCCTCTTGTATCGATCCTCGAGTCAAACAAGTTGACTGGTCCCAACTATTCTGATTGGCTGAGGAATCTAAAAATAATTTTAGATTCTGAGAAGAGAACTTATGTTCTCTTCGAAGGGGAGCCTAGTCCCGAAGGGGAGGCTCCCACTCGGGCCGAGCGGGATGCGATTCAGAAGTGGTAGGATGATAATCTCCAAGCCCGTTGCCTTATGTTGGCTAACATGTCTCCGGACTTGCAAAGGCAACATGAGGCCATGAAATTTGCTTGGGAGATTTACGACCACTTAGAGCAACTTTACCGCCCTCATGAACGTGTTACAAGGTATAACACTTCAAAGGAATTGTTCCACTTGAGAATGAGGGAAGGTTCAAGTGTCCATGAATATGGACTCAAGTTTCTTGCCCTTACTGAGAAACTTGCTTCCATGGACATGCCACTGAAAGATGAGCTTTCAGTAGATTTGTTGCTAGCTTCGCTCCCACCGTCATTCAACCCATTTGTCCTTAACTTCAACATGAATCATGCTGGTGCTACTGTAGCTGAGCTGATTAGTCAGCTTGTGACTGCTGAAAGCACGATCAAGAAGGACAATAAGGTTTTGATGGTGAATGCTCCATCTTCCTCTTCTGGGCCTTCTAAAGGTAAGGGTAAGGAAGCCCAAAAGAAGAAGAAGAAACCCCTTAGGCCCACTGGTGGCATTTCGAAGGGGAAGGCCCAAAAGAAGAAGCGTGATTAGAAAGAGGATGTTTGCTTCCATTGTGGCAAAGCGGGACATTGGAGGAGAAACTGCCCAGAGTACAAGGCTACTCTAAAGAAAGGTATCTTTCTCGTTGAAGTAAATCTGTCTATTAATTCTAGTTCTTGGGTACTTGATACCGGTTGTGGAACTCATATCTGTAATGATGTACAGATGCTAAGTGATGTTCAACAACTAAAAGAAGGAGAATGTGTCTTGAAGATCGGCGATGGCTCAAACGTTGAAGCTCGAGCTTTAGGCACAATTAGATTAGATTTAGGTAGTTTTGAGTTAGTATTAAATAAAGTCCTTTATGTACCGAGCATTATTCGTAATATAATTTCAGTTCCAATATTAGATTGTGAAGGATATGAAACTTATATTAAGAATGGTAAATATTTTATCAAACGGAACAACTCTTCCGTTCATATCGGTACTCTAAGTAATGGACTTTACCTAACTCAAAATATCAATATTATGAATATACAACGAGAAACGAAGCGTAAGAGAGATGACAAAGTTTCAGCTCCCTTATGGCACGCTAGATTAGGACACATTTCCAAGAACAGAATTAGCAAGATAAACACTTTAGGATCATTCTCTGAAAAAGATCTCAAAGAGTTAACTTCTTGCGAATCCTGTCTCAAAGGAAAAATGTCCAAAGTCCCTTTTAAAGGAACTGTGGAACGTGCCACTAAGGTTTTGGATTTGATCCATACTGATGTTTGTGGACCGCTTAGTGTAAGCACTAGAAACAATCATCAGTACTTCATAACCTTTACTGATGACTTTAGTCGGTATGGTTATGTATACTTAATGAAGTATAAATCTGAAGCTTTTGTGAAATTCTTAGAATTTCAAAAGGAGGTTGAGAACCAAACTGGTCACAAGATCAAAGCACTTCGATCTGATCGAGGAGGCGAGTATCTTAGTGAAGAATTCCTTAATCATCTCAAAGATAATGGAATTATCTCTCAGTGGACTCCTCCGGGAACTCCTCAGCTTAATGGAGTTTCTGAGAGAAGGAATCGAACCCTACTTGATATGGTTCGTTCCATAATGAGTTTCACTGACTTACCACCTTCTTTCTGGGGTTATGCCCTAGAAAGTGCAGCAAAGATTTTGAATCTAGTTCCCTCTAAGTCAGTCCCTAAAACGCCCTATGAAATGTGGCATGGTAAAATCCCTAGTTATTCTTACTTAAGAATTTGGGGTTGTCCTGCTTACGTGAAGAGGACAGTGGGAGATAAGTTAGAATCTCGTTCTAACTTATGCTACTTTGTAGGTTATCCTAAGGAATCCATAGGATACTACTTCTATGATCAATCTGAGCAAAAGGTGTTTGTTTCCAGAAATGCTACTTTTCTAGAGGAACCGTTCCTTAAAGAAAAGCAAGGCAAGATCATAGAATTAGAAGAAGTACAAAGTGACCCCATACCACCCACTGAAGAAACGTCCCACTCTGATCAACCACAACCAATCACGAATTTCGATACACATGAAAATCCTCCTCTAAGGCGTTCTGAACGCAATCCTAGACAGCCGGAGAGATGGTATGGATTCTTCCATGGAATCTCTCAAAAGGATAATGATCCTTCAACATATGAGGAGGCACTTTCAGATTCTGACTCTGAACAGTGGATAGAAGCCATGAAATCCGAAATGGATTCCATGAACTCCAACCAAGTTTGGACCTTGGTAGATTTGCCTGATGGGGTCAAGCCCATAGGTCGCAAATGGATCTTTAAGAGAAAGCTTGGAGTTGATGGAAGCATTGCAGCCTACAAAGCAAGACTGGTTGCAAAAGGATTCACTCAGAGACCCGGCCTGGACTTTGACGAAACCTTTTCACCAGTTGCAATGCAAAAGTCTATTCGGATCATGCTTGCCATTGCTGCATATTATGACTATGAGATATGGCAAATGGATGTGAAAACTGCCTTTCTCAATGGTGACATTGACAAAGACATTTATATGGAGCAACCCATAGGTTTCACATTCAGTGGGAGTGAGCAAAAGGTTTGCAAACTCCAAAGATCAATCTATGGATTGAAACAGGCTTCTAGGAATTGGAACATTCGATTTGATGAATCAGTCAAAGCGTTTGGCTTCATCCAAATTTCGAATGAATCATGTGTGTATAGAAAGGAATTGGAGACCTCAGTGCAATTCTTAGTACTTTATGTTGATGACATCCTTCTTATTGGGAATTCGAAGGATGACATGAAAGTGACTAAGTTATGGTTATCGAACCAATTCGAGATGAAAGATCTTGGTGATGCGTCCTATATCCTTGGAATTAAAATCTATAGAGATAGATCTAGAAGGTTAATAGGACTATCACAATCGATGTACTCGACCGGATGTGGCTTATGCACTTAGTGTGACAAGTCATTTCCAATCTGACCCTGGAGATGGTCACTGGGCTGCCGTGAAGAATATTCTTAAGTACTTGAAAAGTACTAAAGATTTATTCTTAGTTTACGGAGGTCAGAAAGATCTTACTGTCGAAGGATACTGCGATGCAAGCTTTGCATCTGACTTAGATGATTTTAAGTCAATGTCAGGATACATTTTCTGCCTAAACGGCGGAGCAGTGAGTTGGAAGAGTTCCAAGCAAACTACCACTGCTGATTCGACCACTGAGGCCGAATACTTAGCTGCAAATGATGCAGCTAAGGAAGGTGTTTGGATTAGAAACTTCATTCAAGAGTTGAATGTTGTTCCTAGCATGAAAGACCCCATTACTGTGTTTTGTGACAACACTGGGGCGGTTGCTCTAGCAAGAGAACCAAGATCTCACCAACGGACCAAGCACATTATGAGGAAGTATCACCTAATCCGTGATATTCTCAAAAGAGGAGATGTGCAAATTGAGAGGGTCACATCAGCAGAGAACGTGGCAGATCCACTTACTAAACCCCTTAGTCGAGAAGCTTTCCAAGGTCATCTTCAGAAGATGGGACTTAGAGTAGCTTTAGAATGGCTTTGACGGGCAAGTGGGAGATTGTTAGGAATAGTGCCCTAGAAAGCCGATTGTATATCCGCTTTGTGCTTTTCCTTATTGTAATCACAGACAATCTTTGAATAAAATAACGAATTGAGGCAACACTTCTTTATATGCTCTTGTTTGGTATGCGTTTACTTTAGCTGTGCATGTATGAGAACTCCCCTAATCCTGATGACTTTAGGACTCTACCATTTAGGTGAAATGGTTCATGAAACGAGCCCTAAATCACATAAGTCATGATTAGTAAAATACTCCAAGCCGATGAGTCCTACAGACAGTGGGAGTGTCAACCTGACTCCTCTAAGGCTTGCTTGTGGGATCACGCCCTTAAGAAGGACCACCTTGTTTCATGGAGGTGCAAAGTGTATAGTTGATACGTGCGTGATACATGAGGGTGCTTACTTTAATAAGTAAGTTCACTGAGGTGCCCCGTGTGAGAACATTCCTAAATGGGAAAGGAAGTTTCTATTTCAGGAAATGGAAACTTCCAGATTAGGAAATATCTCACGAGTCATTGATGTGATTAATTGATCCTTAGACTTGAGGTTCCTTGTCACTTTATGAGTTAACTCTGTAGTCTTAGGTATAAGCTTTAAAGGGTGTCGCCTTAGACAACTGATTCAAGGCTTATGCTGGGGCTGCACAAGTGATTCATGAAAGTGAATGAGAATCAAGAAAGGACCTACACTTGCATTTGCAAGGTGATCTCTTATTGTGTAAGTCATTCATATGCTATATGGAGTCCTTGGCCAAGGCAGTAGATCAAGACATCAAGAAAAGGGTTTCTTGGATTGAGATCAAATGGATATGAAATGCACTTAGCTTTAAGACCGGATTATTAGGGTTCTGATTATTCCCTTGCCCTAGATCTTGGTTGAGAGATAGTAAGTAGGAGGATTGTATCTCACATGAATCAATGACTTAAAGGTTCTGTCGAATCCGAACATTCCAATTCAGCTAGGGGTTAAACACCTGTTGCTAGACTATGGTCGTTTAATCTGTGGACTGATTAATTAATTAGTGAATTAATTAATTGGGGTCACTGCTAATTGAATTGAGAACCTAGAGGGTCACACACAACAACTTGGTTACATGAGTTGAGGCTTGAAAATGATTAAACGAGTTAATCGAGCCTAAGGGGTTCCACACGTGTGAAATCACACGTGTGGCTCACGTGATTGAACACGTGTCATTAAGACACGTGTGCCACACGTGATTATGTGATGTTAAATAATTAATGTGTTAATTATTTAATAGACTTTGGTTTAATTTTGAATTAAAAAGAAAGTCTAATTTTGGAGAAAATAATCTAGTTAATTAATTATGAATTAATTAATTAGATAAAATAAGTTATTTATTTTTTATAATAAATAAAGTATAAAATTATCCAAAAATAGTTTGGATATTTTTAGCTCTCTTAAAAGTTGACTAGAATTAGAATTCAAAGTCAAAGTTGGAAAATACTTGATGATCAAGTAATAGGAGAGAGAGGAACCAAATCCTTTCCCAACTAGGATTTGGATCGGCACCCTCTCTCTATAAATAGGGGAGCTCGAGCTCCTTATGGAGCTAATTGACAATTCTTGGTTCATGTGTTGAACACCTTCCTTTCTCCAAGATTAAATTAAACCCTAGGTTAAGCCTAAACACTAACTAGAGAACTAGCATCCTTACTAGTTAGATTGTGATCAAGTTGGTGGACTTTCTCTAGAGACTTCAAGTTAGAAGTTTGAAGATTCGAGCTTTACCAAGGAGAGGGGATCAAGCCGCGAGAAGAGCGTTCTTGGGTGGCTTGAAACGCTTTAAGAAAGAATAAAAGAAAAGTAAGTTTTCTATCTTTACGAATTTGGTTACACGATTGCGAGTTCAAGGTCCTTTTGTTGGGAAAATTTTTTAAATTCCGCTGCTTTCTGATTCGTGTTTTCTAACACCTGGTGCATTCCTTCCTGGTGGTCTTCTTCCCGACAGGTTTCTTTTTGGTCCTGGTGCATTCTAGGGATGTAAACGAACCGAGCCGAGCCAAACCCTTGCCCTTTTTTAAGGTTCGAGTTCGAGTTCGTCCCTATTTTCACGAACCCGAACTCGAACTCGAGCCTGACGAACCTCCGAAAAATAGGTTCGAGTTCGGTTCGGGTTCGGTTCGTCTCGAGTTCGATTCGCAGGTTCGAGAGATCTAGATTCAAGAAATTAAAGAGAAAAAAAAAAAAGAGAGAGAAGATGGTGCGCGGTGGTGGTTCAGCAAGCAGGTGGGTTTTTGTGGGTGGGTAGCCGACGGAGTTGGTTGTGGGCGGTAGATCTGAGATCTGAGTTGGTGGCGCGATGAGCAGGCCTCCGGGTGATGAGCGGCGAGCAGGTGGAGTGGTGGTGGCGTTATACAAATAAAGAGAAGAGAACTTCGGACGGTGGTGTGTCGGGTCAGTGGTGGCGGCAGAGTGGTGGTGAGCTGTTCTTGAGTGTTGGCCGGCGAAAAACTCTGTAAGTTCCTGAGCAGTGAGTGGCGTGGTCCCTTGTACACCAATCTTGAGTGTTGAGTGGAGAAATGGGAAATGGGGTTTTGACTGTGGAATTGGGGCATGGGGCGGCTGAGAAGAATTTTGGCCGTTTAGGGTTTTCTTAGAATTTGAAATGATTTGAAATGGTTTAGAAGATTCAGTGGTAATACTTTATTCTTTAATCCTTAGATTTTTAGTTAATAAGTATTTATTTTTTTAATATATATTAGATATATGTAATATATATATATATATATTACATATTAGGAATATATATAATAAATATTTTATTTTTTAATAAATATATGGGTTCGCGAGCCGGCTCGCGAACCTAAATTTTGAAAAGAAATGGTTCGAGTTCGGTTCGGGTTCGATTTCTTCGAATTCGAGCCCGAACATTTATTGATTCGGTTTGTTAGGCTCGCGAACGGGCTCGTCTCATTTACATCCCTAGTGCATTCCTTCCTGGTATGTGACTACCCTGCAATGAAGTTGCCTCCCAGCCTTAGCCCTCCGGACATATCAACGGTCCTGGTAACCTGCTGGGAGTAGGGTGTTCGAGTTGGCAGCCCTCCCAACCTTCCAGCAGAGGGTAGATCATTCTCCTGACTGCCTGCCGGGACAGGTAGGTATAGCCCTTCAGGTAGGCGTCCCTTCCAGGCAGGGAGTCTCCTGTACCTGGAAGGACAGCGGATTTCTACAGCCCCCTCCTGCTCTTCACTTCACTGGTTCCTTCCGGTTGATGGCCCGACTCCCCCAAGGGTGGAGTCAGTTAGTGTGGGATTTCCTTGTCCATGACCCTCTGACTGAAAAGCACGCCCCTTTTGATCGTTTTAGCAGGAGCGTTGTTCGTTTCTCTTCTCTCCATATTCTCCAGCCTTTGCTGCAGCCTGACTGCCCAATCTGGCTGGTTTGGCGCTTCAGGTCCTCCTCTAACTGGCTGGTAATTAGCAGGCAGGGTTGGTGCTACTTGCTGCGTCCTGCTCTGAGTGCTCCAAGTCCTCCTGCTCCCTGCCCGTTTACGTTCAAGTTGACGTTGATTTCATTGGCAGAAACGCGTATCCAGGTCCACGTGAACCGTCGAGGGGTTCACACCTGGAGGGAGGCCTCCGCCAGCTGGAGGCGGGGCTGTTTCCCTAGTAGTTGGCTCCGTAGTATGGGGAGGTAAGGTCGTTTCCCGTCCCGGGGTTGGTGGTTCGTCACGGCCTGCCATAGCTGCTGCGACAACCTTCTTAATCCATTGATGTACCTCGTCTATTGTGAGGTGTAGTGTACCAGCAGGGCGTAGCGCCCTGCTTCCAGGTCCTCTAGATCCATCAGTCCTGGTAACCTGTTGGGGGAGGGGCAATGGAGTTTGCAGCCCTCCCAGCCTTCCAGCGGCCTGCTGGTCATCCTCCTGATTTCCAGTTCCTTCAGCTGCTCTCTTGGTCTGGAACTGTATGGCAGCGGTGCTGCTTCTTGCTGATGCCCCTCCAGGTATATCAGTCATTCATTCTGGTAGTCTGCTGGGGGTTGAAGGTGTTAGGAATAGTGCCCTAGAAAGCCGATTGTATATCCGCTTTGTGCTTTTCCTTATTGTAATCACAGATAATCTTTGAATGAAATAACGAATTGAGGCAACACTTCTTTATATGCTCTTGTTTGGTATGCGTTTACTTTAGCTGTGCATATATGAGAACTCCCCTAATCCTGATGACTTTAGGACTCTACCATTTAGGTGAAATGGTTCATGAAACGAGCCCTATATCACATAAGTCATGATTAGTAAAATACTCCAAGCCGATGAGTCCTACAGACAGTCGGAGTGTCAACCTGACTCCTCTAAGACTTTCTTGTGGGATCACGCCCTTAAGAAGGACTACCTTGTTTCATGGAGGTGCAAAGTGTATAGTTGATACGTGCGTGATACATGAGGGTGCTTACTTTAATAAGTAAGTTCACTGAGGTGCCCCGTGTGAGAACATTCCTAAATGGGAAAGGAAGTTTCTATTTCAGGAAATGGAAACTTCCAGATTAGGAAATATCTCACAAGTCATTGATGTGATTAATTGATCCTTAGACTTGAGGTTCCTTGTCACTTTATGAGTTAACTCTGTAGTCTTAGGTATAAGCTTTAAAGGGTGTCGCCTTAGACAACTGATTCAAGGCTTATGCTGGGGCTGCACAAGTGATTCATGAAAGTGAATGAGAATCAAGAAAGGACCTACACTTGCATTTGCAAGGTGATCTCTTATTGTGTAAGTCATTCATATGCCATATGGAGTCCTTGACCAAGGCAGTAGATCAAGACATCAAGAAAAGGGTTTCTTGGATTGAGATCAAATGGATATGAAATGCACTTAGCTTTAAGACCGGATTATTAGGGTTCTGATTATTCCCTTGCCCTAGATCTTGGTTGAGAGATAGTAAGTAGGAGGATTGTATCTCACATGAATCAATGACTTAAAGGTTCTGTCGAATCCGAACATTCCAATTCAGCTAGGGGTTAAACACCTGTTGCTAGACTATGGTCGTTTAATCTGTGGACTGATTAATTAATTAGTGAATTAATTAATTAGGGTCACTGCTAATTGAATTGAGAACCTAGAGGGTCACACACAACAACTTGGTTACATGACTTGAGGCTTTAAAATGATTAAACGAGTTAATCGGGCCAAGAGGGTTCCACACGTGTGAAGCCACACGTGTGGGTCACGTGAGTGACACGTGTCACACACGTGAATATATATATATATATATATATATATATATATATATTGTATATATATATTAAATAATTAATTTGTTAATTATTTAATAGACTTTGGTTTAATTAGATAAAATAAGTTATTTATTTTAAATAAATAAAGTATAAAATTATCCAAAAATAGTTTGGATATTTTTAGCTCTCTTGAAAGTTGATTTGAATTAGAATTCAAAGTCAAAGTCAAAATTACTTGATGATCAAGTAATAGGAGAGAGAGAGACCAAAATCCTAGCCTATTAAGGACTAGGAATTTCGGCACCCTCTCTCTATAAATAGGGGAGCTCGAGCTCCTCTAGGAGCTAATTGGCAATTCTTTTGGTTCATGTGTTGAACACCTTCCTTTCTCCAAGATAAACGAAACCCTAGGATAAGCCTAAACACTAACTAGAGAACTAGCATCCTTACTAGTTAGATTGTGATCAAGTTGGTGGACTATCTCTAGAGAACTTCAAGTTAGAAGTTTGAAGATTCGAGCTTTACCAAGGAGAGGGGATCAAGCCGCGAGAAGAGCGTTCTTGGGTGGCTTGAAACGCTTCAAGAAAGAATAAAAGAAAAGTAAGTTTTCTATCTCTACGAATTTGGATACACGATTGCGAGTCCAAGATCCTTTTGTTGGGAAATTTTTTTTAAATTCCGCTGCTTTCTGATTCGTGTTTTCCAACAGAAGGTCTGGCTCAGCAATACTTCCAGCTCTTCAGCAGAGGGCTGGTAATCCCCCTGCCTGCCTGTTCCAGCGGGCAGGTCCAGTCTTTCAGGCAGGGACGTCCTTCCAGGTGGGAAGCCTCCCGCACGTGGAGGGGTCAGCAAGCCTCCATCCTCGGTTCCGAGATTTTGACTTCGTGAATTCCTCAGCCCCCCTATTGTGCTAGTTTCTGGGGTGTTTTCGCTGTCCTTGGTTGGCGGAATAGCTCCCATCTCCGTAACAACGGTTGAATCAGTCAACACGGGATACTTCCGATGGGAAGCGGATTTGAAGCACTACCCATCATTTTCTCAACACGGGTTAACTGAAGAAGCTACGCCGCAAGATCCAGTCTTGGATGTCATGGAAACTGCTAAAATCTCACGCCTTTTGCTCGATTTAATCGCTTTCCCATAGACGGCGCCAAATGATGTTAGCCAAAAATTTCAACAACCACCAATATAATTTATTTCTTCGGGAAAAGAGATTGCATCAAGCTGCAAAGGAAAATAATAAGAAAAGTGATATTAAATACAAATAATGAAACGGAGTAATAAACAATTGCAATAACGAGATAATAATAAAATATGCAGTGGTGACAGTCTTCTGGTTTTCTGGATTCTGCCTTCAATCGTACAAGTGATAATTCAATAATAATTCTGGAAAATAATCTAAGATAACTGCGACAAATAATCTAATAAGAATATGAAAAAGATAATAAAAAATGTTGGAGAGAAGTTGCAGTTGCTTGAGGCTCTTCTGCAGAGATAATATTTGAGAGTACGAAGTCTGTAGGGTTTTTCTAAGTTACGTTCAATGAATCTGCCTTCTCTCTCTTCTGCCCCTTTTATTCTCTTCAAAAGCAGTTGTGACTTCCCAAAAATCCAGGCACGTGCCAACTCTTTCCAACTTAACTCTCACGTTCTCCACTTCTGACCCATTCTTCCCCCACTTCTCTCAATCCCCAACTTCTTTCCTTCAACGATTATAATAATAGTCTCTCATGTTCTTCAATTAATTAAATAAAATAATATGGAAAATTCGGTCCACATCACTTATATTGATAATAAATTCTATTTGAAAGAGTAATTTAAGCAACCTAATTAATCTTGTTTACTTTGGAAGGTTTAGATTCAAGTTTAAAATTATAATGATTTCTTATGTAAATTGTGTACATGATTTAGGTAAATTTACAAAATCTTTATAATATTTAAAAAAAATTAATACATCTACTTTTAATATATTATATTCCTTATTTGAAAAATTAATCCCCTTAATTGATGTCAAAAATTTATTTACAATTTATTGGAATCAATAATTAATTAAGAGAAATATAATCGGATGTTTCTTTTTAGATCAATTAACCACTTAATATAAATAAAATATTATTAATTGAACATTACCTAAATTTATGAGATTAATAAGTTAATTGGTTTGATTTGTTAAATAATTAAAATCTTAAAAAGTTTAAAAATCTTGTACTGAACTAACCAATAAATAATTATTGGTTAGATATTTCTAAATTTATGGGGTTGATAAGTTAATTAATCTAACTAATAAAAAAAGTTAATTAATGTATTTGGTAATTTCAAAATATTAAATATCATAGATAATTAATCAATTAATGAAATAATTTTTATAAAATAAAAATTTTCAAAAAAGAAAAAGAAAAAAAGACCACATTTTAATATATATATATATATATATATATATAATATGCATTCTAAATGAATAAGGCATTGAGAGCTTTAAAATTAATTAAAAGTTACAAATTACATAAAGTAATTTTTCGGACAAATAATAAATAACATTTAGTTCAAATTATATATTTTGATATATAAAAAATTAACTCATTTAATCCAATTACCACCATCTAAATCATTCCATGCATATGTTTTTTTTTTTTTTTTTTTTTCCATTTTTCAAATCATTTGGGATTAATTATATTGACACTCAATTAAAGCTCTTGAATTTATTTTATAATTGATGATAAGGATAAATAAAAATTAATTTATATCTCATAAAAGAATTAATAATGAAATTATATCAAATAAGGAAATATTTATTTTGGAACTACTAATAATGATTTTTTAAATATTAAAAATAATTCAAAATTCTAAGAATTCATCATTAGAAAGAAAAAAAAAAAAGCACGCATAAAAAATATATTATGAATTTTGTCAAAGATATTTTTTTTAATTACTATTTATTTTCATAATAAGATAATATACAAAATAAAGATAAGTCAATCACATTTTTTCTACTTAATTGAAAATCTAAAGAAAAAAACACAAAATATCATTCGGTCAAACTTGCCAAAGATAATTATTTTCCTTAGTTACTACTTATTTTCATGATAAAATAATATATGAAATAAAAATCAACCAACCATATTTTTCTATTTAATTAAAAATCTCAAAAAATCCACAAAATTCCACATCATCAAAATGCTAAAAAGTCAAATAGTCAAATATGGTTTTTAAATATATAATAGTATAGATATAGATATAGATATAAATTTATTAAGTATTAATTTTAAATTAAAAAAAATTAATTAATTGGATGGAGTAATTTAAGCAACTAATTAATTAATTCGTTTTTAAGAGATTAATTATATTGGCATTCAAATAAAGCTATTGAATCTATTTTATAATTGATGATTAGGATAAATAAAAATTAATTTATATCTCATAAAAGAATTAATAATGAAATTATATCAAATAAAAAATAATTTATTTTGGAACTATCAATAATAATATTGATGGGTTCAAAATGTGAGGGTCCGAATCCAATCACTTTACGATTTGTAGTTGTGGAGGAAACCGCTGGAGATTCGCCGGAAATGAGAAAGGGGGTTCTACCTGTTGGGATAAGCACAATAAAAGTCAGAAGGCCAAGCTGGGGAACTGGGGGTGATACCCAGTTTGGCTCTCCGACGCTCAAGTCAGTTCAAGGTATAAAGGAGAAACGTAGGTTCAGTCACAGTTTCAGTGATGAAGATTGCTTACCAGTGTAGAAGATGACTTTAGCTATTTATAGTTGAGGGTCAAGGGCCCTTTGGTCATTTGCCTCAAGTGGTCCTGGCCGAATATTGCCCTAACACGTGGCGCCATGAGAGAGAAACCTAGGAGGAATCTTCTGCAAAAGCGGCCAAAAGTTGGTGCTGGCAACAGTGGCAGGTGCGCGGGCATGTACGATGTGTCAGAGAGCCATTTGGGTGGTTGGTAACGAGGGCTTAAGAGCACGCTCGTGACAACCTGGAGTACTGGAAGCCAAGATATCCGCTGGGGGGAATGAAGGCTCCAGTTCAAGTAACGAGCCAGAAGGGGAGGCCACTCTGAGGGAGTGTGACGCTCGAGGAGGGCTCCCTTGGCTTGTGGACGTGCCAATCATACAGTATGAATGGCGTTCGTGAGAGTATCAGCGCTCGTGGGGCTTAACTCTCGAAGAAGGATTGCGCTCGTTGGGCTTAGCGCTCGGGTGCTGATGGGTGCAACCTTGGGGAGACAGACGTCATCATCTCGGTGATGCCACGTGTCCTAGCGTGGGACGATCGTATTTTGACCCCATCATTTTGCCCCCCAATTCTGTAGTCCTTAGTGATAAGGACTGTAGAATTTTGACGCATTCTATCTCTTGCACGTAGCGCTCGCATAAGGCTTGGCATGTTGAGCGATTTTTCTTCTGGTTGCGCCATTAATGCGGTCTTTTCAACTGACCGCTCGTAACGCTCCCGCATTAAATGTTGTACTATTCTGAAGCATTCGAAATGTCAGAGCATTAAATGCGGGTGCGCGTGGGGCGCGTGAGCATTGGGAAGCATGTGACGGTTCCATAAAGTGGGCGGTTTCCTAGGCGGGAAATGATTACCATTTTGAATTCATTGTCGAGAAAGGTACCAACTCCCATCCCTATAAGTACGAGATTCTGAAATCTTGCTACTCTTTACGCATTCTGAACTCCCAAGCATCCTTTGCAAAAAGAATTCTCTCGCACACCAGTTCTTAGAGAATCTTCAACCTCTCTCCCAGATTTTCTCAGAAACTTTCAAGGTAAACTTCCAGCGTAATTTTCTAACTCTGCTAACTTTAGATTCGGACTTTAGGACTTTGTAATCCCTTAGGTTTTACTCCTTTAGGGAATCCTAATTTCTTTCCAGAAAACTCCCATTCTCTAACCCAGATTAAATCTCTCCCAAATCTCAGCCTCTGCCATGGCTGACCAACATGTTGAGGAATTCGCCCGTGAAATCCATGAAATGGCCACTGAGAGTTCCTCTTCCCCCGATTCCCCCAGAGATGAGGAGTTGGGGGCGGCAGTGATGGCCATGGAGGATAGGAATCCAGGTGGAGTGGATCCTCTCTTTGAGGAGATAAATCTAGTAATGGAGGCAGGAAGGCAAGGGGTTACTCTCCCCATAACTCAGAGTGCCACTCACCCTCACCGCCATACTGTGACGGTGGCCGTCGCGACCCCGCTTCCAGTGGCTGAAGTCATAACAGGACCTTCAGAAAGAGCCCGTAATAAAGGAAAGAGCAAGAAATCCAAGAAATCCAAAGGGCCTAACGAGGGTGAAGGATCAGGCTACCAGGCCACCGAGCGCACTCCTGAGGAGACTCCCAGCACAGTTACTTTGGGAGAAGTGAAAACAATGTTGGCTCCTATCTACTGGGACGAGCGCTATACATGGAGAATTCCAGAAAGCCATGAGCGGGCCAACAATCCGCCTCCAGGCAAATGGCTGTCTACGTGGCCACAGTGAGTTCAGGAGGCTTGAGGTTCCCTGTCTCGATCTCGATGGCTCACTTGTTGAATGATCTGGGCCTCTGTCCATCACAAATCGTGCCCAACGGCTTGGCCCTCTTAACCTGCTTTGTGATTCTGATGAGGAGCATGGGTTACGAGCCCTTCTTGCGGAACTTCAACGCCCTCTTTCAAGTAGTCAGCTCATCTCGTTCATCTCCCGAGGCTGGTTTTTACTATGTTCAGGCGAAGGCCCATATGAGGTTAATTAACTCGCCCTCGAGCACCTATGGCCCCAATTGGAAGGAGAAATTTATCTTCGTCAAGGCCCCAACAGAAGAGGGCTTTGGGGTGTCCACGCAATGGGGCTCGTTTGCAAAGAGCCGCTTGCAACCCGCATTCCCCAAAGATTGGGCCAAGAACCTGGCAGCAGCCCTGAGGGACGAGGGCCACCCCATTCAAGCGAAAGATTGGATAGATGATGAGGAGCTCATGTTCCTGTGTGGCCTTTCTAACGATCCCTATTTCCTTGACAACCCTCCGGCTCGCGATATAGAGAGAGATGGTTAGATTCCTAGGGCGCTAACCTTTAGATAGGAATACTAACTGCATTTTTGTACTTGTAATTTGCACACTTAATAATTCTGTTTAAGGATTTATAACCCTTGTACTTTCCATTTTTGCAGGAGTTGCTATATTAGAGATGGCAGGAGGAATCAGACAAGCCGTTCGCTTTGCTCATGCTAACAGGAATCAAGCCCAGCAAGGGGACCAACAGCGCCCCCGAAACCGAGGCAACAGGGGGGACGCTCGTGGCGGGCAACGGGGCGCCGGTTCGAGCGCAGCTTCAGAAGTTCCACCCCCACGAAACCGGGGGGGAAACAGGGCGGCCCTTCCAGAAAATAGAATAGTGGTGCGGCCCTCTTCTTCATCCGACTCGAGGGTGGCTGACCCTTGTGCAGCTGATCAGGTGAGGCCACCCCCCAATCTGGCCATGAACGAGGCCAATCCAAGCGCAAGTAGACCTTCCCGTAAGAGGAAGAGGATGCCCGACACTGTTGCAATCAAGGGCAAAGGAAAACAAGTAGTCGAGGGCCCCAAGGGCGAGGGGGAAACTTCCTCTTCAGAGGAGGAATATTTATGGGAGTTCTCCCGACGAGGGGACAAGGACTTCAATGGTGCCCCCGATGGTGGGCCAGTTCTGCTAAGGCCTGGCACGCTCGCTCAAGCCGTCAGCGAGAATCTCTACGACAGGGCCCAATTCTCGGCGGACCACCGGCATCTCTTCAGTGAGTCTGTGGAGAAAGTGACTTACGACGCGGCCCACGCCTTAATCTCCGTAAGTCTTAACTCCCTTGTTACACTGTCATCCTTGTAACCTCTTAACACTTTCTTGCTAATATTTTCCTTCTTTCAAACCCCCGCAGCAAGTGCTCCCTAGGCTTAAAAACATCCAAAGGTGGGCCTCCATCTACGCTGACCGCAAAGCCAAGTATAAGAAGATGGCTCGTTCCAACGATCCGGCTCAGATTCAAGCGGAGCTGGACGCTGAGATAGCTAAGTATGAATCCCTTAAGGATTTGTTCAAGAAGACGGAGGGGGAGCTGGGAAAATTGAAGGAGGATTTTCAGGTGGTGGAAGGCGCTCGAAGCGGCTTGAGCGACAAGTTGGTCCAGGCTGACGAGCGCTGCAAGAAGGCGGAGACCGAGCGGGAGGGCTGGAAGACGAGGGCTCTGGAGGCTGAGAGGAAATTCAACGACACCATGAACGAGTGGCCTCAGAGTCTTGAACGTGCGAACAAGGAGGCCCTCGTCAGGTTCTGCCATTCGAAGGCCTTCAACTTTGCAGCCTCGTTGCATTGCTTGGATGAGGCCCAGAATGCCTTCAACTTGGCCGTTGAGCAGGGCATCCACAAGGGGCTAACTGACCCGGCTATGAGGGGAGCAGAGGGCACAGGGCTCATGTTCAACAAGCCTGTGAGGAAGAGGATGAAGATCCCAATGACCCTGCGGACACCATTGCTGAGTTGGAGTATGATTTCTTGGTGAAACTTATCCAAGATGAATACACGGACTCTCATCCGTCAGAAGATGTTGCTCAATCCGCTCAAAATGACCTGCCTGAAGATGAACCACAAGCGCCCATCGTGGAGGATGCCCCTGTCCCAGCTGCTGAGGGTGCTAACGCCCCCGTTCCTGGTGCCAATGAGCCCGACGATCCCCAAACCCAACCGCAAGAGCCTGAGGGCCCAGTTCATGGCCCCGTGGCCCAGAATATACTGGTGATCGTTGATGAAGACGTTGCTCCAACCGCCTGAGACTTTTCTCTTATAAATTTTCTATGTACTTTCCTGTTTTAATGCCTCTTTTCTTTCTTCTGAAACAATACTTCATAGGCCTTTGAGCCCCTTGTCTTGTAAGATTTTTTTGCAATGAATATATATTCTATTCTTCGTAACTTTGTTCTTTTGCTTACTTATGAATCAGAACTCATACTTAGAGCTTGCTGGAACAAATCTTGTAATAATAAGACTGTGTGTAGCATACTCTGTGGATGTTTTATCTCTCTGATAAGCCTTTAGAACTTTGAGAAATTTTGTTAACTTCTGTAAATCTTGGAAATTTGCCTGAGTCCTGAGCGATCGTGAGGGTCTTATTGTGAGACTGCCCCCTCCTCCCTTTCAAGACTTGCATAAACTTTTACTTCTATTATAAGACTTGAAAATTTGTCTAAGTCTTGAGCGGTCGTGAGGGTCTTATTGTGAGATTGCCCTCCCTTTCAAGACTTGTATAAATTTTGTTTTTGTTATAAGTCTTGAAAATTTGTCTAAGTCTTGAGCGGTCGTGAGGGTCTTATTGTGAGATTGCCCTCGTTCAAGACTTGGGGACCTTCTTCTTATTCTCGGAAATTATGCTAAGTCTTGAGTATTTACGAGGGTCTTACTTAGAGGTTGCCCTCGTTCAAGACTTGTGACGTTCCGTCTGCAAGGGATCCCACTTTCGAGCGCAAGGCGTTGTAAGAAACGGCCAAGGCCTACTAGGATTTTCCCCATCTCGTTTAATTGGTTATGAGCGTAACCAGTCTATCCTTATGAGGGCGTCCCCTCAAGCGGAGTAGAGTGCTGGCCAGCGTAACCCTTGCGAAATATCAGCATTCATATAGGAAGGGATTGCCAACCACGCTCGTGAAAACGAGGGACATGGGTCTCATCCATTCAAGCGATCAAAGAAGCATAATGTTAGAACAATTAAGAAAAAGTTATACTGGAACTTACTCACAATTGGAAGTACAGAGGAACCCAACAAAGAGGGTTGTTACATCATGTTCCGCAAAGAGCTTTTAAACATAAAACCGCCGGAGGTTACATGCGTTCCAAGGGCGAGGCAAGCGCTCACCTTGAAGTGTCTCCAGGGTGTAAGTGTTGTTAGCTCTGAGTTGTACGACCTTGAATGGGCCTTCCCAATTGGGGTCCAATTTCCCCACGTGCCTGGACACTTCCACTTTCTTCAAAACCAAGTCTCCCAACTGGAAAGTTCTTTCCCTCACACGCTTGTTGTACTGTTGGGCCACAGAGGCTTTATAATGGTGGATCTTAGCCCAGGCTTTGTCTCTCCTTTCATCCAGCAAGTCCAACTCCAAGCTCCTGTTGCCATCGTTGAGCTGAGGCTCGAAATAGCCGACACGAGCGGATTCATTTACTATCTCCGCTGGTATCATCGCTTCTGATCCATAAACGAGCGCGTAAGGTGTTTCTCCAGTGGCCGCTCGTGGGGTGGTGCGATAAGCCCAAAGCGCTCCTTGCAGCTCCTCAGCCCATTCACTTTTCTTGCTCTCAAGCATGGTTTTCAGATGTTGCAAGATGATCCTATTGGTAACTTCTGCTTGCCCATTGGCTTGAGGGTGTCCTACAGAGGTAAATCGCTGCTCGATCCCCAACTCAGAACACCATTCTCGTGTGTCGGCTGCTATGAACTGGGATCCGTTATCAGAGATAAGCACCCTCGGTATGCCGTACCTGCAAATGATGTTTTTCCAAATGAAGTCCCTCACAACCCTGAAAGTGATTTTTGCAACGGCTTCGGCCTCGGCCCACTTGGTGAAGTAGTCGACGGCTAAAATGACAAACTTCTTTTGTCCCGCAGCCATGGGCAAGAGGCCCACGATGTCTATTCCCCACTGGTCAAAAGGCCAAGAGACGTCTATTGGGATCATCTGTGCGGCTGGCAATTGAGGGAGATTTGAATGAAATTGGCATTTAGGGCACTTCCTCGAAAATTCAATGGCATCTTGGAGAACTGTAGGCCAATAAAACCCACTTCTCAGGACCTTCTTCGCCAGGATACGCCCTCCGGAATGATTCCCACAGCTTCCATTGTGGATGAGTTCAAGCGTCTCCTTTGCCTGTGAGGGCCTCAGGCATCTCATTGGGGGTCCTTGGAATGATTTCTTGAATAACCTCCCCTCGCGATCCAAAGCGAAACGAGGGGCCTTACTTCGGACTTTCCTAGCTTCCACCTTGCCAGTGGGAGGAATTCCATCCCTAAGGAAAATGACGATGTCGTCAAGCCAACAGGGCTCGTTTGGATCAATCATAGCGATTATTCCAATGGCGACCCTTTCCCTGATCAAAGGTTCCTCAGTTCTAAGGAACGTGACAGAACGCTCAGAAGTGCCTTCTAAAGCTGACGCAAACTTTGACAGAGCGTCCGCACGCTCGTTTTCTCCTCGCGGTACTTGAAGTAGATGAAATTCCTTGAACTTCCCAATGATTTCTCTGGCTTTACTTAAGTACTGTACCATGGTGGTTTCTCGAGCCTCATAAGTTCCTTCAATCTGGCTCGCAATTAACTGTGAATCCACATAAGCGGTGATTCTGGAGGCTCCATTCTGAAAAGCAATATTCAATCCTTGCACGAGGGCTTCATATTCTGCTTCGTTATTAGTGACTTGGAAATCCAGCTTGATTGCAAAGTCCAGCTCAATCCCATCGGGGTTTCTGAGGGCCACTCCTACTCTTCCCCCTTGAGAGGTTGAGGAACCATCTGTGTGCAGTACCTATAACCCCTCATTCTCCGCAACGGTGGGCTCTAAACCAAAGCGTTCGACCAATAAATCAGCTACAACCTGAGCCTGTACCGCGGTCCTGGGCTCGAAACATAAGTCGAACTGGCTCAATTCGATGGCCCATTTGATTAATCTTCCAGACACATCTGGTTTGGACAACACTTGCTTCAAGGGTTGGTCGGTGAGAACCGTTATGGAGTGCGCTTGAAAGTAAGATCTCAGCCTTCTTGAGGTGTTAATAAGAGCAAACGCGAATTTCTCAATCTCCAAATACTTCTTTTCGGATCCTTGCAATGTTTTGCTCAGATAATAGACAGGTAAGTGTTTCCGCTCCCGTACAACGATCAGAACCGCGCTTGTGGCCTCGGAAGAAATGGAAAGATACATAAATAATCTCTCACCTTCGACGGGCTTAGTCAGCAGTGGTGCGCTTGATAAGTAAGCCTTCATATCTTGCAGCGCCCTTTCGCATTCTTCTGTCCAAGCAAAGTTACGTGCGTTTCTCAAAATTTTGAAGAAGGGAAGGTTCCTGTCCGCCGAGCGCGAAATAAACCTGTTCAACGAGATGATTTTTCCTACTAGGACTTGCACTTCCCGCAAATTTCGAGGGGAGGGGATTTCCAATATGGCCTTGATCTTCTCCGGATTGGCCTCAATTCCCCTCTGACTGACCATGTACCCTAAGAACTTTCCCCCTTGTACTCCAAAGGTGCACTTCGAAGGGTTCAACTTCATCCCATACTGACGCAGGATTGAAAAAGTGCGCTTGAGATCTTCCAAGTGGGAGTCCTGGCGCTCGCTTTTGACAATCATATCATCCACGTAAACCTCCATGGACCTTCCAATTTCTTTTTCAAACATCTTGTTGACGAGCCGTTGATACGTAGCTCCGGCGTTCTTGAGTCCGAAAGGCATGACTAAGAAGCAATATACCCCCAGATGGACAACAAACGAGGTTTTGGGGCGGTCTTCTGGGGCCATAAAGATCTGATAGTATCCCTGGAAAGCGTCCATCATGCTCATGAGCTCGCAGCCAGCGGTCGAATCCACCAATTGGTCAATCCGGGGCAGCGGGTAAGGATCTTTAGGGCAGGCCTTGTTGAGATCAGTGAAATCGTTGCACATGCGCCATTTATTCGCGCTCTTGGGCACCAAAACGACATTACACAACCATTCCGGGTACAAGATGGGCTCGATATATTGAGCCTCCAGGAGTTTATTAACTTCCTCTTCAATGACTTTCTTTCGAAAGCCATGTACATCCCGCTTTTTCTGCTTGATGGGTTTGAAAGAGGGTTCCACATTAAGCCTATGGACAATGACGCTCGGGTCAATCCCTGTGAGGTCGGAGGCTTTCCACGCAAATACATCACTGTTTTCCCTGAGGAAGTCAATCATCATAATCTGAGAAGGCCCCGAGAGGTTAGATCCTATCTGAGTAGTCTTATCCTTGTTTCCGGGTTCCAGCTCAATGGTAAGGAACTTCTCCGAGGGTTCGATCCTTATCTCAGGGCGAGGAAGTTCGAGCGCCCTTTTCTTTCCTGTCAAGCGATCACCGAGCGCGGGTCCACCCTCTACTGGCTCGTCTCCTTCCGAGGACGATCCACCAACGGTCCCTGGTGGTGCACTTTCGAGGGGATTCTCCACGTTGTCTCCCTTCTTCTTTTTGTTCTTCTTCTTGTTCAACTTCACCATTTTCCGTGCTGGGCTGTCCTCATCTAGATTGGGGAAATCCACTGATTTCTTGGTGGAACCAATTTGGAAGGTTTTCTCCGCTTTTGACTTTCTAAGGGACAGCATGTAACATTCCCAAGCCTCTCGCACATTGCACAGTACTTCTCCCACGCCCTCGGAGGTAGGGAATTTAATCTTCTGGTGGTAGGTGGAGATGATGGCTTTGAAATCCACGAGGGCAGGGCGCCCAATTATGATGTTATAAGGAATGTCAATCTCCACCATTGCGTATGTTACCAAGAGTGTTTTGCGCTGAGGGGCTCGGCCGAATGAAGTAGCTAAGCGAATTTACCCTCGTGGGACAACTTTCGAGCCTCCAAAGCCAATGAGGGCTGTTTTGAGAGGCTCGAGCGGAAGGTCAGCCTTCATCTTTAAAAATGTAGAATAAGGCAAAACATTAACAGAGCTTTCACTATCCACCAACACCCTTTTTACAACGTGATTGTGAACATCTACACTAACCACCATGGGGCAATCGGAGGTTATACCCTCCCCAAGGGGTGTTACAATATGCTCTAAATCCCTATCATCGAAGCCTATTACATCATTCTCTCTTGACCTTTGAGCGCTTGAACTCTGGATGGCGTAGATGGGTTTAGGCACTGCTGGGCGTTGGTTGTAGCTCCGGACATACCTCCGCCGGGAGGCGTTGGAATCCCCTCCTGACGAGCCTCCTGCAATCATATTTATGACTGTGAAAGGTTCGTTTTCTTGCTCAGGGGCTTTTCCTTTACTGCCCCGGTGGCTGCTGCTTTCAGGGGGTCCCCTACCCCTTGGGCTCTTCGATCGGGACGGACTCCTCCTTCTTCCTCCAGCGCGCTCGTTGCAGTGTTCATCGTAACGCTCGAGCACCCGGACGAATTCCTTCAGGTGGCCCCCTGCGACGAGCCTCTGAATCTCAGCTTCCAACTGGCGACACTCATCCGTGTCGTGCCCCCTCTGCTTGTGGAATGCGCAGTATTTACTCGAGCGCCTGAGCGAGTCCGTTTCCCTCATCTTGATGGGTCTTTTAAAGAGCTTTTTATCGGAGAGGTTGTAGACTTCTGAATTCGGCCTGGTGAGCGGGACTCGCTCGAATCGACGAGGGGGTGGTGGCAACCTTTTGCGCTCTTGAGGGCGCTCCTTCTTGGCTACCACCTCCCGTCCCCACTCGTGATGGGGTCGCTCGTTCCTGGCTGGACTGTGATGCCGGGGACCATTCGTCCCATACATGTCTTCGAGCGCGAAGAACGGCTCGGCTACCTCTCTTAAGGCCATGAGGGTCCCTGGCCTCCTTTCTACAATGGCATCGGCAAACTTCTTGCTCACGTACTGCTTGTGATCCACAGCCTGAAAGAGCACTGGGATCAAGAAATCCATAGAAGGCCTCTCCACCTGTAGGATTTCCTTGTTGAAGCGGGCGAAGAACGAGCTTAGAGACTCGTTCTTGCCTTGCACCACGTTATAAAGTGCGGTAGGTGCGGTGACTGGAGCTTTCAAAGAATTAAAGTGGTTGAGGAAAGCATGAGCCAGCTCTTCATATGAGTGAATCGAGCGTGGCGGTAGTCGTTTGTACCACTCCTGAGCCATTCCTACCAAGGAAGTGACGAAGACTTTCGCCCAATAGTTGCTGGAATGCTCGTAGAGGTGCATGAGATGCAAAAAATGATCCAAGTGTTCAGCTGGATCAGTCGTCCCGTCGTATCGGTTGATGGAAGTGGGGATTTGGGCCATGCCTGCTTGGGCCATCAAAACTTCCTCCACGAGGGGCGAGCCCCTCGCCAACGGGTGGTACTCATACGTGCCGAAGTTTTCCTCCGGCTCCTTGCGGTGGGGGACCTTTGGTGGGGGGTCCTTGGTACGGGCGCTTCTGGCGTCAACCCGTTCATCCCGACTAGGGGAGATCTGAGTTGATCGCCCTCGTGAGAGCTGTCCCACAATATCCTTTAAACCCTGCAGCTGGTCTTGCACAGCCGCGAGGATGTCAGGATTCACGTCCCCTTGTCTGTCCCCGTGCCTGGGGGCTCGAGAGCCCCTTCTGGAGACATGAGAGTCCCCTTCATTCTCGTTAACTCGTTCCGTGGGCTCCTTATTCCTGCCCATGGAGGGACGCTCGTTGCCCTCCTGCTGGGGCACTTCTCTGGCTGGTGGTGGCGGTGGTTGTGCCCTCAGGACAGCCTGGGCTTCTCTGAGGGGAAAATTTTGTTGTCCGCCCAAAGGGGCAGCAACCTGAGTGGCCTGCCCAGAGGGAAAGTACATGGAATGGAACCTTTCCCATGCTCCCTGGGCCGCCTGAACCTCACACTGGGCATAGAGAGCCCTCAACTGTTGGGTGGTTAGTGGAGGTAACTCCACTCCTTCAATCTCCCTGGGGATCACCACCGGGAGCTGGATCTGACCAGCATGATACGGCTGGACCGGCGGCACCATAACAGCCGGGGTGAGGGTATATCTGGGTGGGGGCATCATGTAACCCTGCACTCCGAGATTCACCTGGGGATGGACCCATGGGTTCTGAGCAGGCTGCGGAGGAGCAGAGAGAGAGACTCCTCCAGCGGCGGCGGGAATCGGTAGTGCCGACGGTGTAGGTGGAGGTATTGAAGACTCTGCTTGCGGAGTCACTCCTGCGGCGGGAGGTGCTCCACCAACGGTGACGGAAGGAGGCGGGGCTCCACCAGTAGCGGTGGAGGGAATAATGATATTGGCATCCTGGGAGGCGTTATCTCCTCCTCCCACGGCTCCAGACCTTGTAGCGACCATGACTGGAAAGGGTAAGAGTGTGCTTGCTCTCCTACCAACAAAAAGAAAGAAAGGGGTGGAGGACCGGTTTCCCACAGACGGGGCCAAAAATGATGGGTTCAAAATGTGAGGGTCCGAATCCAATCACTTTACGATTTGTAGTTGTGGAGGAAACCGCTGGAGATTCGCCGGAAATGAGAAAGGGGGTTCTACCTGTTGGGACAAGCACAATAAAAGTCAGAAGGCCAAGCTGGGGAACTGGGGGTGATACCCAGTTTGGCTCTCCGACGCTCAAGTCAGTTCAAGGTATGAAGGAGAAACGTAGGTTCAGTCACAGTTTCAGTGATGAAGATTGCTTACCAGTGTAGAAGATGACTTTAGCTATTTATAGTTGAGGGTCAAGGGCCCTTTGGTCATTTGCCTCAAGTGGTCCTGGCCGAATGTTGCCCTAACACGTGGCGCCATGAGAGAGAAACCTAGGAGGAATCTTCTGCAAAAGCGGCCAAAAGTTGGTGCTGGCAACAGTGGCAGGTGCGCGGGCATGTACGATGTGTCAGAGAGCCATTTGGGTGGTTGGTAACGAGGGCTTAAGAGCACGCTCGTGACAACCTGGAGTACTGGAAGCCAAGATATCCGCTGGGGGGAATGAAGGCTCCAGTTCAAGTAACGAGCCAGAAGGGGAGGCCACTCTGAGGGAGTGTGACGCTCGAGGAGGGCTCCCTTGGCTTGTGGACGTGCCAATCATACAGTATGAATGGCGTTCGTGAGAGTATCAGCGCTCGTGGGGCTTAACTCTCGAAGAAGGATTGCGCTCGTTGGGCTTAGCGCTCGGGTGCTGATGGGTGCAACCTTGGGGAGACAGACGTCATCATCTCGGTGATGCCACGTGTCCTAGCGTGGGACGATCGTATTTTGACCCCATCAAATATTTTTAAATATTAAAAATAATTTAAAATTCTAAGAATTACACATTAGAAAAAAAAAAGTACACATAAAAAAATATATTATGAATTTTGTCAAAGATAATTATTTTTCTTAATTACTATTTATTTTCATAATAAAAATAGTATACAAAATAAAAATAAGCCAATTATATTTTTTCTAATCTAAAAAGAATACAAAATATATTCAGTCAAACTTGTCAAAAATAATTATTTTCCTTAGTTATTACTTATTTTCATAATAAAATAATATATAAAATAAAAATCAACCAATCACATTTTTTTATTTAATTAAAACTCTCAAAAAATCCACAAAATTCCACATCATCAAAATGCACAAAAACTCAAATAGTCAAATATGGTTTTCAAATATATAATAGTATAGATAAATTCTATTTGAAAGAGTAATTTAAGCAACCTAATTAATCTTGTTTACTTTGGAAGGTTTAGATTCAAGTTTAAAATTATAATGATTTCTTATGTAAATTGTGTACATGATTTAGGTAAATTTACAAAATCTTTATAATATTTAAAAAAAATTAATACATCTACTTTTAATATATTATATTCCTTATTTGAAAAATTAATCCCCTTAATTGATGTCAAAAATTTATTTACAATTTATTGAAATCAATAATTAATTAAGAGAAATATAATCGGATGTTTCTTTTTAGATCAATTAACCACTTAATATAAATAAAATATTATTAATTGAACATTACCTAATTTTTTGAGATTAATAAGTTAATTGGTTTGATTTGTTAAATAATTAAAATCTTAAAAAGTTTAAAAATCTTGTACTGAACTAACCAATAAATAATTATTGGTTAGATATTTCTAAATTTATGGGGTTGATAAGTTAATTAATCTAACTAATAGAAAAAGTTAATTAATGTATTTGGTAATTTCAAAATATTAAATATCATAGATAATTAATCAATTAATGAAATAATTTTTATAAAATAAAAATTTTCAAAAAAGAAAAAGAAAAAAAGACCACATTTTAATATATATATATATATATAATATGCATTCTAAATGAATAAGGCATTGAGAGCTTTAAAATTAATTAAAAGTTACAAATTACATAAAGTAATTTTTCGGACAAATAATAAATAGCATTTAGTTCAAATTATATATTTTGATATATAAAAAATTAACTCATTTAATCCAATTACCAAATATGGTTTTCAAATATATAATAGTATAGATATAGATATGACTTAATCTATGTATGCCCTAATTTGGTGTTGGTACCCTACAAATCAAATTTCTCAAATTGCATAGCATGACTAGTCTCTTACTCTTAGTAACGGTTTACTTGATTAAAAAAGAGGAGGCTAGGTATTTAATTCGATCAATTAATTTATTTTTGGATGTTTTAGTCAATAATGTACGAATATTTCTAAAAATATTTGTTTGTCGTATCGGATATCGTGTCCGACGTTCTTTACATGAATTTTTTTAAAAAAAATCCATATCATTATATTCATATTATATCGTGTCTATATTCCCGTGTTTGTACATGTGAACCATACATTTTGATTCATCAACGATTGCCACTATAAATGTATAGTAGGGAAAATTACACTTTTGGTCCCACTAGACTAATTCGATATCACATTTGGTCCCATACGATTTTTTGTTCACATATTGAGTTCCTTAAGAAATAAATTTGAACACATTGAGTCCCATCCATTTACTTTTAATTCTAAAAATGGGAGAAATATTAATTATTGCTGAGAGAGACTAGATTAATCTGACTTGAAGCTTAGGTGGTTTTTTTTAATCAAATTTTTTAGCGAAAATTATATTTTTGGTCCCATTAGACTTGTTCATTTTTTGGTATCGAATCAGTCTAATGGAACCAAAAAACATAATGTTCACTGAAAAATCAGATTAAAAAATATCGCCTAAATTTCACGTCAAATTAATCTGGTTCCTCTCATAAAAAATTAAAATGAAGATAATGTTTCTCCCAATTTTAGTGTTAAAAATTAACGATTGAGACTTAATCTATGTTGCACGGATATGGACACGGCGATACGAACACGACACGACACGACACGACACGACACGGATACGGCGATACATATTTTTTTGTGAATTTTCCACGTGAGAAGTGTCGGACACGACAAGACACGGTAAAATAATATTTTTAGAAGTGTCAGTGCATTAGAGGACTTAATGTGTTTAAAATTATTTTTTATGAAACTTAATATGTAAACAAAAAATCGTATGAGATTAAATGTGGGGGAAAAATACAAAATCATGATACCAACTGACCCTTACTAGCGTTTTCAGGACACTAAATTTTCCGGCGACAAAAAAGTCCAGTAACTCTAAAAATGTTTCACTTTAAGGACAAATGCGCCGGAAATTGCCAAATCATCACCGGAAATAAGTTAATGTGTCCAATTTGATGACGTGTCATTGCCATGTGTTAAGGGTTGAGAGACACGCTAGCTATTTTTCCACGTCAGTGGGCTTTTTCCCAGATTTGACACAATTTTGTAGTTACTGACCTTTTTTGTCACCGGAAAAAAAATAGTGTCCTGAAAATGTTAGTTGGAACAGTAAGTACGGTACGGTACCTTTATGTCAGACTTGGTCCCTTATTTCCCTTTACGTGTCTCGACCCCTTATCGTGTTCTTTGACAGCCGTACGGCCTTGCGCGGTCGATCAGTTCGGCGGTCGAGAAATACTTTTGAGGTCAAGAGCCTCACGTGGTGGGGGTTGGTACCCAAATACCTTGTCCGGTCGATTGACCTCTACGGGATGCTCGTCGACCGGTTATGCTGGCTCTCCCAACGGAGTATTGTGCTGACGTGTCAATCCACGTGGAACATGTTGTTAAGGTGTCACTCCTTAGTCATCGGGCCACGTGGCGACACGTGGCGCTCTTGGAAAGTGCCTCGTCAAATATATATTCACACTTCATTATTTAATTCCTTGATAGCTTTTATCAGGATTCAATATATACCACAAAATGATATAGTTTCAATATTAGTATTTCAAGAAAAATGTAAAATCGGGATACTAACTGACCCCAACTAACATTTCAGGACACTTATTTTTTCCACCGATAAAAAAGGTTAGTAACTACAAAATTGTGTCAAATCTGGAAAAAAGCCCGCTGACGTGGAAAAATAGCTGACGTGTCTCTCAACCCTCAACACATGGCAATGACACGTCAACTTATTTACGGTGATGATTTGGCAATTTCCAGCGCATTTGTCCTTAAATTGAAACGTTTTTGGAGTTACTGGACTTTTTTACCGTCGGAAAATTTAGTGTCCTGAAAACCTATGTTTTGAAACCCGAACCGGATGTCGAACCGGAGCCTCTTACTGGTTACTGATTTTATTGGTTCGACCGGTATGACATCATAATTATATTTAATTATATAAATATATATTAATATAGATATTAATTATATAACATATTAGATATTAATTAAAAATAGTGAAATAATATTAAAAAAATATAATTTTAAATTACTTTCAACTATTGATTATTTTTCAAATAACATCTCTAAAACTAAAATTTCAAATTATAAATTTACAAATATACAGATCAAATATCTAATTAAATAGCAAAATAATCAACATCAACCAAATAAATAAAAGATTAAATTAACAAGTACCATATATTTTATTAAAAAAGAAATTAACACATACATTAATATATATATATATATAATAAAATGTTCCAAATTATTTTATTCAGCATTGAATTCTTATAATGAATTATAATATTTTAATCTTAATTAATATTTTTTCAAGAAATTAATTTTTAGATATAATTACAAATTATAAACTGATATATAAAATCTATTTTTACCAATAAAGTGACAATAAAATTAACTAGCTCAACTGGTTGATGCACCTCCATGTTGTACGGAGGGTTGACGGTTCGATCCCCCATGGACTCATATTTTGGTTTCAAAATTTTGGAAAAAAAAAAAGGATTTCCGGTTCATCGGTTTGTTAACCGGTCCGGGTCACTAAATTCATCGGTTTATACCGGGTCATACTGGTTCACCCGTCAATTGGTTTTTAAGGGGTAACTGGACCGGAGAGGCGGCCGGTCACCGGTCGAACCGGTCCGGTCCGGGTTTCAAAACATAGCTGAAAGCCATAGTGAGGGTCAGTTGATATCCTGATTTTGTATTTTCCCCTTAAATGTGGTATCAAATCAGTCCAGTGGGATCAAATTGTGTAATTTTCCCATGTATAGTATGATATGTTGTTGGATATTTTTGATGCAAATTGAGTGCGTAGTTTGGGTCACGATGTGTAATTCAATTTTGGACTCTTCCATACTAGCCAATTATGATTTATGGTGGCTTTTTGTAGCTTGGAAGGTTTTGCCCTATTGCAAGAACTCAATACCCACACCTTTATAAATTTATTAATAAAATAATAATTACGCACAACTTATTTAAAAATTTGAAAACCCTTTACTACATATGTGACTAGACTTGCACTAACAGAGTACTTTAAAGTGATAAGATTTTAGCCGCAATTCGGAATTTTGAAAGTTGTTGCAAAGATGTTCTTTTTTCCTTCCCTTTTCTTGGTACATCTTCTTACCGAATTAATATTAATGTTATTATTAAATGGTATATCACCTTATTTTAGATGTTTGCAAAGTTTGGAAAGAAATTTAATTTGATTGATAAAAGGAGGAATTTACTTTAACTAATATGCCCTTAGGCACATGGTCATATATGTAACATAGGAATTACACTTAGAAAGGGTGGGTAATTAATTCGAGCATTATTCCTAAAAAAATATGTCAAACACTCTTGTAATGAGCTCCTAAACATCATATTGCTAAGACCTTATAAGCTTCTATCATACATCCTCTTAGTGCCTTAAAACCTAAAAATACATTCTCTTAGTATTTCATATTTAGTCTGTTTTCTCTAAATTTGAATATCCAACATGAAACTGAAGTTTCAAGGACAAAACTCTGAAATTAAATGAGTTAACGGACGAAAATTGTAATTTTATACCAAGCACACTTACATAACAAACAACTCGTCACAACATTTCCTAATTTTTTATCATCAATGACCAATATATACTTGGTATATTCGGGAAGCTAAATTTAACCAGATTATAATCAAAATAACATAAGTTAAAACGACAACATTCAAAACAAGTATATATATTTATTTTGAGTACACACAAACGATCATCGATGATATATTTTTTTTTAAAGGATCATTACTAATTTCCCAACTACGGCCGGTAATGAAACTCAAACCCGTTACCTATCAATTTATATATGTAGATGTTTACAACTAAGTTATTTGTTTGTCTCAATCGCTACTGATATAGTGTTATATAATGAAATGACAATAACAAGCCATATTCAAGTGCCATATCAAAAAATAAAATAAAATAAAGGATATGTATATACGTAGTAATCATTACCCATTAGTTTCCTGAAGAAGAGAATGTGAGATTTCATTCATGGAAGCCATAAAAATAGGTCAAAAAAAAATCATGATCAGCAATCAGAGAAGGTAAGATCCAAGAAGATCTTATAGCTATATATATATAGGGAGCAACATATCTTTTAACTCTGCAATCACTCTTCCAATCCAGGTATAACTCACTCAAGGTTGAATTAAAATAATCCCTAAACTTCATAGGATTATCAGTCTACAACATATTCATGGATTTTCTGGTACAATCGCCCCCATACTGCTTCTGTAAAGCTTGTATGGGTCAAACTTTGACACAAGGCTCCAAGTATTTATAGCGTATATATCCTAAAATCATTATATCTAAACAATTAATATATCATTCCTAGATTCTCAGTTCATTGTTCTAAAGATCGTCTACCCCTTCTAAGTTCCATTCCTCTTTATATATATATAATAATATGTATGTAGGCCTGCAATTTACATAATTAATTATGGAGTACTTTGTCATGCATGTCTCTTCACGATCATTCAAACTCCACAAAATCTTTACTTCGTGCTTTTGGTGTGGTAAAATCACTGTAACTATTGAGGGAATTACGTTGTTAGCGCCTTTGTAGTTAAACTTTCTCATCTTAAGATCAGTTCGTCACTTCATTGGTTCATAAGCATGTGGCGATGAGTTGAGCGGATTGGAGGCGTGATGTTAACTTAAAAGAGGTGATGATCTCGAGCTACGTCTGTTCTAATCTACAATGCATGACCACAAATATTGAGATAGAGACGTGATAGGGCGATTTGAGTGTTTTCTTTAATTTATTACGTGAGAAGTGTTCTGCAAGGTATCTAAATCGAGTATCAGACACACGTTACTGCAAACTAATATTTTTGGAAAATACCCGGCCATTATAGGTTCTGATGCACAACAACTAGTATAGTCTAGATCATTTAAGTCTTATGTATGTATCTATATTTTCTCATTTTCTGGTAAAAATGCCTGATTAATTCTAGTTCTTGGATTTTGAATTGATAAAATTAAAGTACTTCAAATTAGGCATACATGATTTTATTGGAGTTAATTGTCAAGTCTTTTAGACTATTGTGGATTAACGGTGACAATACACACAACATCGTCGTTTGACTTAGCGAGACAGAAAAATATAGATTGTGCACCGGCCGGTGGAGGAAGGCCGTGATCATTGTGCGCCGGCCGGTGGAGGATGATGTTCGTCGGAGGTGGTGCTGTGGTAGTGTGTACAGGTTTTGCGATCTTTGGGTGAGTTTTTTGGCGGGGCATATCTATTCAGGTCAAATAGTGCATTAAATCACGAATTTTATAGTTATGGACTAATTTTTTCATCGAAATTTTTTTGTATCAAAATTACTAATTCGGATGAGTTGGTATACCAAAATTACAATTTTCTCCTATATATATTAAATATGTATAAAGAAATTAATTTTTTTTTTCTGAATTTTTTAATTAGTACACATGACAAAAACTCTTACGGTGTAATCCTTCTTGACAAAAAAATTCCATATGGCCACTAACGTTTCGTTCCATCGACCAAGTGGAAAAATCCGCCTAGCTAGAAAAGAAAGTTTTCGATGGGGGCTTTTGTTCTATAATTTTACAATTCTAAAAATTGGAGTCTTATATTTGTCAATGTCCAAAACTATGTTCGAAAATTTTAAGTCGAACTTTTTAAACGAATGAAATAAGTAAAATAGCATAAACTAATTGGATTTAAACAATTTTCAATGATATACAAGTCACGAAATTCCCCAACTTGAAATACAACATGAATTAAGAATTTTATTCATTCATAGATAAATGAGAAGACTATGACACTATAAATTCTGACTGCATATATATCCAAAAATACAGGAACCTCATACTCCTGCGGTTGGGTCGTCACATGATATGTTGTCTCATGAGCAACAAATATCTAGGGTCTAGACTATATCCATTTTTATTTATTTATTTATTTATTTATATTTATAATAATAAAATTTAATACACGTCGACCAAGATTCGAACCAAAAAATTTAGACTATATACCTACAAGGGTTAATAAATTATAATTAATCTGCCCGAATTCGCAACCAATCAAATTCCTTCTTTTTTTTCCCCTAAAGTTTCTAATAAAATATTGCCAATATTTCTTATTTGTCACAACATGATTCCACATGATGGGAATTATTAATGTTCTACTAGTTATGTACTACAACAACAGTAATGATACTGACTTAATTAGCTATGTTTTGACGATGAGGGGTTGCCACAATAAATGTATTGATTAATTATTTACTTTTACAACTCAATCTTGTCACAAGTTTATATTATGAAAATAAATTTTATACAAAGGTGAAAAATTATATTTAATATACCACCAAACGAATACACTTGCTAATATTTATGTGTGTGTTGTCTCTAATTTCCTCTCCTCTTATGGAAAAGGTTATTGTTATTTAAAAATTATTATCAACATTATATTTTCACTTTTCTTGAATTGATCAAAATGTCTTTTTATTTTCTAACACACTACTCATATTAATTTAGATGAAATATAAATATGGTAGGGGTTCTCACTCCATAATGCTACTTGACATGTTCCATGTGTGAGCCCTAAGGCAGGGAGTTCGGGATCTTCGGTATTACCATTAGTACGTATATGGTGTTAGGACTGCTTGCGCCTTTGCGTACATGATATAATAGGAAACAGAGAGTACGTGTATGATGTTAGGACCGCGCGCTCCTTCACTCTAACTTCGTATTAGTATGATATTGTCCGTTTTAGGGCCAAGTCTGCACAAATTTGTTTTTGGGCATCTCCCAAAAGGTCTCATACTAATGGAGTTGGGTGAACACTTATATATTGGACAAATTTTCTAATCTTCAGATGTGGGATGAGTTTGCTTCCTAACAATCCTCCTCTCGAACCAAGACCACACCACTTGTGACCTCCCTTTAGGGTCAATCCAGATCTACCAACCATCTTGCACCGCCGCTACTCCTTTGCGGGACACGAGTTTGCTTCCCAACAATCCTCCCCTCACACCAAGACTATACTACTTGTGACCTCCCTTTTAGGGTCAATCCATTTGATCTACCAACCATCTTGCACTGCCCATAATCCTCCCCTCAAACCAAGACCACACCCCTTGTGACCTCCCAAGGGGTCAATCCATTTGATCTACCAACCATCTTGCACTGCCAATAATCCTCCCCTCAAACCAAGACCACACCATCTTGCACGGCCGTTACTCCTTTGCGGGACACGCTGCCCGATCTCCTTAATGTTAGGAAGACTCTCGACACAAAGCATCAACCGCAAATCTCCAATTGCTTGGTCACTTCACCTACCAAAAGGTATCAACCTCCAATTGTTAGGATACTTCACCTACCAAAAGACATTAACCACAAATCTCCAATTGCTAGGTCACTTCACTTGCCAAACATCTTGTACCGCCGTTATCACCAAACGGGACCCGCTGCCTGACTACCACTTGTCCTTAATGCCAGGAAGACTTTCAACACAAGGTACCCCTGTAGGTCTCCGATCTTGTTGTCACATCGGGAGATCTCCAATTGCTAGGTCACTTCACCTGCCAATAGGCATTAACCGCAAATCTCCAATTGTTAGGTCACTTCACCTGCCGAACATCTTCTACAGCCGTTATCACCCAAACCTGCCAAACATCTTCTACCACCGTTATCACCCAACAGGCTGCCTGACCACCACTTGTCCTTAATTTCAGGAAGACTTTCGACACAAGGTACCCTTACATGTCTTCGGTCTTGCTGTCACATCGAGAACTTCACATCCGCTACCTGAATCCGACCACCACTTGTCCTTAATGTTAGGAAGACTTTCGACATAAGACACCCCTGCATAAGGCACCCTACAAGTCTCAGGTCTTGTTGTCACATCAAAGATTTCACATAACACGGCCTTCACCCTGACTTTCGACATAAGGCACCCCTATAGGTCTCCGGTCTTGTTGTCACATCGAGAATTTCACATAACACGGCCTTCACTCTACAGGTCTCCGGTCTTGTTGTCACATCGGGAATTTCACATAACATAACACGACCTTCACCCTGACTTTCGACACGCACCCCTACAGGTCTCTGGTCTTGTTATCACATCGGGAATTTCATATAACATAGCACGGCCTTCACCCTCTTGTTGTCACATCGGGAATTTCACATAACACAACCTTCACCCTGTCGACACAAAGCACCCCTACAGGTCTCCGGTCTTGTTGTCACATCTGGAATTTCACATAACATGACACGGCCTTCAACCTCTCTTTCGACAAGCACCCCTACAGGTCTCCGGTGGTGTTATCACATCGGGAATTTCACATAACATAACACGACCTTCACCCTCTTGTTGTCACATCGGGAATTTCACATAACACGACCTTCACCCTGACTGCTGATACAAGGCAGTCACGTCGGGAACTTCACATAACACGACTTTCACGACCTTCACCCTGACTGCACAATAGTATAATATTGTCCGTTTTGGGCCAAGCCCGCATGGATTTATTTTTTGGGCATCTTGGGCATCTCCCAAAAGGCCTCATACTAATAGAGTTGGGTGAACGTGTATATACTGGACAAATTTCCTCCAATCTTCCGATGTGGGATGGGTCTGCTTCCCAACATATGGTACATCATTAGGAAAGCTATTTTACACATTATTAATTTAATATTATATTATACAAACCAATAATCATTCATATAACAAATAATTTTAAAAAACTAACATTTTTATACAAAAAACACACAAAGTTTATAATATATAACAATTTTTTCAACTACCATTTATCGTATACAAAATATGAATAGAATTAAATTAATAAGGAATTTCATAATAAGTGAAATTCAACTTTTAAGTATATATACATTAACAAATGTTTATAAATAAAACATTATTCATTATCCAATTTTAATACAAAAAATGTGTTAAAGATAATTGGAAATGAAATAACCCGAAAATGCAAATATTTCGTTGAAGGATTATGTTATGAAAATAGAATCCTTGATCTTGAATTCATGGTTTTGAAATATCACTGTGAACAGATCATGCCATATTCAAATCCTTTTCAAGTTGGTTCAAATCCTATACATGCATATAATCCTCCTGAAAACAAAAGGCCTAGTTTCTTAGATCAAGAGTAACATTTATCCCAACAATTTGGGTGATCAAGAGCCGATTTGATCTCTTGTTTCTGATATCCAGTGTCACTCACCCACACGCAATACTTAAACTATTAGACTGCTAAAATCAGATTTTTTCTGTGTTTAATAGTTTATTTCTCCTCATCTTTTTTCTGAAACGGTTAACCAATACATTTGATGTACGTGATACGAATGTCTGTTCTCCACTACGTAAATATCTAACGAAGTGTTCTCTCAAACCTCATGCACCACAAAATTGCAGGGAATTCCAAAGTGAAACCTTATCCTCCAAAATTTCCACAAGTATAAACCAAACTAATTAAATCCAAACCAATAAGTAACAACGCCAATTTTTTTTTCTATTATTAAAATCAAAATGATTCCTCCACATTATCAACGTATAAAGGGAAAATCTTTGAATAGTACCAAAAAGTTGAAAAAATTCCTTTTAGGTCCCCAATTTTGAAAAAGTTCCCCTTCAATCCCCAATTGAAAAACAAAATTCCTTTTAGGTCCCCACAAACAGTACATGTTCGAACATTGTCTTTAGGAATTGCGTATAAAAATATCAAAATGTCGTATATAGGAGATTCCGGGATTTTTATACGCAATTCCCTAAAAAATGTACGCAATTCCTGAATTATTATACAACCTTGGGGAGTGAAAAGGAATTTTGTTTTTCAATTGGGGAGTGAACATGAACTTTTTCAAAATTGGGGAGTGAAAAGGAAATTCAGTTTACACTTGGGGATTTTTGAGGAATTATCCGACGTATAAATTATTTCCTCACATACTTTAAAAAAAAAAAAAAAAATTCCTCATCAAAATTCCTATGCTAATCAACCAATTTACACACATTTTCATGCACGTTTTGATGTCTATATCTCTTTTAAAAACATATTAATTTAGTTAAAATTATACATGCATGAAAGAACGTCATATTGGATGCAACATCTCTACCTAGGTGAAAGAAAATAAAAAGATCATCACGTTTAACTTGTCCATTACCTTGAATCAATCAGCCTAAACTTAAAAAAAAATCGATTTTTGTTGGTTTCCCAACTATTCCTCTATCAGCATAAACTTAAATTCGATAAAGGACGACGCAATCAACAAAATGCTATTCATAATTCCAAAAAATAAAAGAAACAAAGTCATTTCTGGTCAATTAAGTAATCCAAGGCTTGGAAACAAAGAAGCTTTTGAAGGATAAAAACTGGAAATTCTACACCTTCACATTCTTGTACTTAAAATGAATTGACAAGGCAATTAATTGACATGACTTTTTATATATACATCCAGCTGCTGGTGTTCTTATATATATATTTGTAGTGGATTTGAAGTCTGATTTATTGAATAATTAACCTTTTAAGTGCTGAAGCATGCATATCTGATGTTACATTCTTGATTATATTCTGCATTCAACTCTTGATATAACAGCATATATACTTTGCAATATATTACACAAAACCCCCAAAAGCCTGCATCAATTTCAGATTTTTTAAAATTAGATTGACAGGGACAACTTGAAATCGCCATCAAGATCTTTAACTGCAGTGTTTTAAGCTGTATCCACGAGATCGATGCAATGTAATTGACACATACATACAGCATTCATGAAACATTGTTTCAAACATTTTGACAGCATTAATTAGTTGAATCCCAGACAATCTAAGACATTACACATCCTTTGCAGTTTGGAAGAACACAAAAGAGTAGCAGGACTTACATTTCATCAAACATCTTCCGAGCAAAATAAACATTAATTAACCAGCTAATCACTTCGTCATCAGGATCACTTCATCAAAAACCAGCTTTTTCCTACATGTTTGAAGTGCTGCAAACAAAGAAAAAATAAAGAAACTATTGATCTGACAATTTTTCATGTACTATGGTAGTGTATGTATGTATATATGCAGCATATATATGTTTTACCTACTAATTAAACTTGTGGTGATCGAAAATGGCGGAGAGGTTGGATTGTGAAGTAAAGCTAGAGACATCCCAGTTTTCAGAAGTGGGATTATTAGCAGATGGGATGATGTAGTTTGAGCTCAAATCCCTGGAAACCATTGCATTTGGCTGATGAAACCCGAGAAATTGGAGACCTTGATCAGTTTGATTGCCGTTATACGGTTTCAAATCAGAACCCGAGCTGTTAATATTGCAGTCTCCATTCATCTGCTTGATGCACATTTTCTCTCTTGTTCTTTCTCTAGCCCTAGCTCGTGCCTTTGCCCTCGATTCTTTTGCAAGATTCGATGCAGCAGCCTGTTGTGGATCTTTTGCTGCTCCTTTGAATTTGTTGTTGGGAAATTTCTTCTTTGAATAATCTCCTCCTGCTAAATAGTTGCCATTGTCTGCAGAAGAAAGGACCTCGCATTCGGAGGGTGACGAGGTGCTCTTGCCGCTGTTTTGCTTGGTCTGCACCAGGTCTTTAATGGCTGCTTTTGATTTCGTCAGCAGCCAATCGAGGGTTTTGCTGGGTTTGTCGAAACCTAGCATTTCCTGAAGATCAAAGAACTTCCTCGCAATGCCGATGGAAAGCCTCACCCTTCTGTCCCTCGGACCTTGAGATGTGAATATCTTGCTGTGACGGTCTTTTTTCCCCGTTTGTTTCCTCTGAAACATGTTTGACGAAATGCCGCAGTTAGGATCTTCATTGTTGTTCATGCCGCGGCGACCGTCTTGATTGAGCAAGGTGGAACCGAGAAGTGGAGGAGCATTGGTGGTGGCTAAGAAATGACCGGAAAACATCTGGGGGTGGCCGTGATGAAGCAGGATTTCAACCCCATTGAGGTCAACAGCGGAACGGGGAGGTGAAAGCTGCGGATTGAACTGCAGATATGCGTTCTTGCTGAACATTTTCGTGGAGTGTGAAAAGATTGAAAGGAAAGGGTAAACGCTAGCTATTGTTCTTCTGCATAAAGCTGGTATTTATAAAGGAAAATGGAACTGTTGGAAAACCCTTATGCTTGTTGGAATCAAGCATTTAGTTCAGCAAAATAGACCTGGAAGAACTCCAGATTTATGATCCATAGAGCAAAAGCACTTTCCAAGCGGATAATAGCTCAATCAAGCCGGTTAATTTATTGAAGCTTTCCTTTTGTTTTGTGTACATGGAAAATGACTTTGCCTGACAAAGTGTGAGAGCTATGGTGTAGTAGGACGAAGATAATGATGATGATGAATAAGGGAAGCTGGGCTCTCAAGAGAAAAGTCTGCGACCTTTTCCTTTCAATTATAAATACAACTCATATCCATGATTAATTGCTCAAGAAATTGGTTAAGTTAAACCACCTTGTTTATCTTAAACAACACCATATAATTACCAGAAATTCAAATGGAGGGTGCTACAGTTCGGTACAGTGCTTCGTCCACTTGAACAAGAGATAAACCAGACACATAATGTTGCATATATGTGGATGCGAAGAAATGTCAAAGTTCAAGAGAGAGAGTAATAATTCATGACATGTAGGTCAAGAATGACCATTACCAATATGAGGAGTACCAATGAGAGTTGATGATTTCTACTATGAGAAAACCTAAGATTTAGGCATACAAAGTAGACCTGTTGAGTATACATTATACATGCACTATTTGCGATTAGGGTTGATGTATTAGAAAAAACAGGTTTTCTAATTACGACCTTAAAATGGGGTCACATAATTAGGTTTTTGTTTTTCAAGAAATTGGAGGGCCGTGAGGTTATTGTAGGCTGTAGGTGTGACTGACCCTTGCATGTTTGGGGAAAAAGCTGTGTGTTTAAAGAAGAATTTTAATCTACAGTCTACAAAAAAAAAGACCGTACCTTTTTGTCTATGAAGCTACGCAATGGACAAAACCTCACTTGAATACACTGTGACTTTTGTGACGGGCCCCATTTGCTCCGTGTCCCTGCACCTCACATCACTGATCTAAAGAGAGAATTGAAACTCTCTTTCTCCATTTCCGGTATGTCTCTAAGCTATGCACCATCTCTCTTCTTTCTTCTCTTTCCTTCTTTGCTGCTGTGCACTCTCTCTCTCTCTCTCTCTCTCTCCCCTCTCATTTGTGGTTTTGGATTTTGTGGGAATTGAATAACTTGAGTTGGGTGGTTGTTCATCTACAGTCTTTTTTAGATTTGCAGGGCGATTAAAAACCCTAGTTCTTGAAAGGGAAAGTTTTGTGCCCTAATGTTTCAGCCAGGATGGTCTTCTTTTGTTTTTATTTCTGTTTCTGGGAGTGTTTAGCATCGATGAGAGGACTGGTTCTTGGTTCTTGAACTGTTTGTGGAAGCTCATTGTTTTTGTGCTGAACTAGCCTTTAGGGAAGAGCATTTTCTGTGTTTCGTTTAGTTAAATAAGCCCGGAAAAGAAGCTTTAAAGTAGTACTGTACTTGAAGATAAACCATGGTAAATGGTAAGAAAACACAGAGACTTAGGTACACTACAGAGAGAGAGAGAGAGAAACCCTAATACACACAAACATGATTAGTTTGCATTCTTTCCGGTTAATTGTTTCCAATTACAAAAGGTAAAACAGAGAGGAAAAATTGGTTATCTGTGAAGTGAATTTACTGAGCTGGTTCAGACATTCCAAACAGTATGGAGTTTTTTTTTTTTTTTTGAAGGACAAACAGTATGGAGTCTTTGTTTATAACTGTTGCAACTAAGTACTTGATATTTTTCTTTTTTTTTTTTTTTAAAGTTTTTTTTTGGGTTAGATCCCATCAGTTTCCCGTTGCTAGTCCGTCGGAATGGCCAATGCCTTTCTGTCGGAATTTTGGTCGGGTTTTGGCAGTTTTCTTTGAGTGTCTTTTAAATTTCAATATTTTATATTGTATTATTCTGCCGTATAAATTTCCTATTTCCAGGGGTAGGTTTTTTGTACTAAAATTGTTCAAATTAAATATTATTTCAGCACAAGATCTTGTCTAAAGCCAAATATTTATTAGTTGCAGCAATAATATATAGAAGTCCTTTGGCAGAGTTAATTATTTGTGGTGTACCTTTCCCTACGTGCACAATCTGCAGGTCCTTTGAAAAATATTTATTTGATAAATTGATTAATAATTAGAATAAGTAAATAGATTTAATTATATCAGTATTCTAAGTATAAATACTTTTCATTAAAAAAAAAAAAAACATAAAAAAAGGAACTCAAAATTAGTTTTGGGTTTTGGTCTCAGTAGCTGTTTAAGTCTTTGGTAGTTATGTGTCCTGTTCTACAAGTTGTCTGGCTCGTTTATGCGACTAGAAAAGAAAAGTTGTATAGTATATGTATTAGGTAAAATAAAATTTTATTTATCTGTTTTATGATTTAAATAATTGTTAGACTCAAGTTGAATTGATTCTTATGTACTTTTTCGCACAATGTATGTATAGATCAAAATACCAAATAGCAGAGTTAGGAAGCTTTATCAAATTATGTATCAGAATTGCAGTGTATTGACTTAGTTTGGTATTTATGATTCCGATTGAATCAATGTTTTTCAGCTTCAAGACAACAGTCTTGAGAAACAATTTGAGCACAAGTTGTGAATAGATTGGATTCTTTAACTCTTGACTTGCAGTGATCCAACTTTGGACCAACCAGTACAATACTTCAATAATCACAACCCAAGTTCAAGAGTTGATACAACAATCAAGTGCAAGATTTGTAAAGTTCAGTGACTTAATCACAGAACTAGTGAACTCACTTAGATATATCAATCTCACAATTTTCACTTAAATCAGTTGCCCAAGTTTGAGCTAACAAGCTTTTCAGTGAGAGTGCACACAATAGCTCAATCAAGAGCTTATAAAGTCTCAAACAAAAATATCAAATGTAAGGAGCAAGAGACAAGAGATTTATAGAGGTTTGGCCCTAAAGGTTATAAAAAACACGAGGCAAGAGGATTAGTCCTCTACCTAAGGTTGTTAAGCTTAGGATTTTCAACGGATCACTTTGATAAATGAGAGATTACAAAATACAACACAAATGGAGCCCGTCTGGTACGTACAATCCGCAACTAAGGCTGGTACAAAACAAACCAAACTCCAAGATTCTCAATCTTCTTGCAACACTACCCACCAAAGAAACCAACTCTTTATACGGTGCAAACAAACAAAAATAGCAACAAACAAAGCTTGGTAGAATCAGGTTTTTGTGTTGGAAGTGAATCTCCTTTTATAGCAAGAAGATGATGACCGTTGCACCATTTTGAATTTTGAGTGGGTTGCCTTCTCAATGCATGTATTTGTATCAACGGCTCTTTCCTTTAGTAGAAGCAACTAGCAAGCATGTGAATTCTTGTACGATGATTTTTCAAGTTGTTATATAATATTGTTTAATCCCTCGAATCTGTGCAACATGTTTCCACTGACTGATCTCAGGAGGTCTTCAGGAAAAGTTTGTTCCAGTGATACTTCCAATAAGAACACTGTCACACTTTTTGGCTCAATCAAAAACTTTGGATGTTAAACGATAATAATAATAGTATTTCGAACAACATTTACGTATTACTATTTGATTGTTGATGCCAAAAGTTTTCTAGCCAACTGTTTTTATTAATTGAAAATTTAAGATACAGTTCTTATAAACTTGTAGGAGTTGTACCGTAAAAAAACAATAGTAAACAAGATTTTTTTTTTTTGGATAAAATAGGGAGACACAAGGTTAACTTCTGTAAACAATAGTAAGAAAGATTTTCCCGTGTAAGTCCTAAACAAAAGAAGTATATACGTGTACACATGAAACAGTGTTTCGAGATTTTTAAATATTGAATTAAAGAATCAAAACAAGTTTGTCTTACGAAAAAAAAAAAAAAGTTTGTCTTACGAAGAGGCGTGTTGACATATTTAAATACTTGATGGTAGTAAACCTATCTATTCGCTTGACTTTTTAAATGTGGTGGTCATACTCATTCAATACAAATAAACAAATTCTTGTCACCTCCACACACATATGCTGATATGCATATATATTGTTAATGACGATTTTAAATTCTTTATTGCTTTTGATTATTAATTGTTACCTCCTGCTTCATTTATTTAAAATCTTCCCTTAAAAGTAATATTTATGAGTTTATTTTCCAGATTATTTAACTCTTACAATACATATTTTTCGACAATTATTATCTTAGAATTAGCATCGTCCATTTTATTATTCTTGCAACCAAATGTATTTGTCGTGCGGTTAAACAATAAGGAAAAAAATTAGTATAAAGGTAGGTAAAATAAATAGAATTTAAAATCGTAAATCCCTATTAGTATATAAAACAGGAGTACAGGACAAAGAAATAAACATTCCCACTTCCCAGTTTTTTTTTCCTACACGGTAATACATGTACTGATGACAATCCATTTTAGAGTTATATATTTTGGGAATAAATAAACAAATAAAATAAATACCCTTAATTTAGATTTATTTGAAAATAATAAATACCCTTTTTGGGTAATGCTCTTTTTAAATTTAGGGAGTGTTTGCAAATTCTACTTTATAAGTAGAAGTTAAAGTATAAGTGAAAATTGTAAAATTTTGTGATAGTAAAAACAATGAGTACTTAAGAAAAAAAAAATGAAATTATAGAGAATCTGCACAAAATAATCACTTTTAATTTTTGTCAAGTTATTACTTTATCCCTCATTTTTAAAATAATTTTGAATAATTTAATATAATTTAAATAATATATTAATATAAAAAATAGTTTAAAATTATATAAGATAAATATTGATGGGTTCAGAATGTGAGGATCCGAATCCAATCACTTTATGATTTGTTTTTGTGAGGGAAACCACCGGAGACTCGCCGGAGAAGATAAAGGGGGTTTTACCTATTGGGACAAACACAATAAAAGTCAGAAGGCCAAGCTGGGGGAACTGGGGGGGATACCCAGTTTGGCTCTCCGACGCTCAAGTCAGTTCAAGGTATCAAGGAGAAACGTAGGTTCAGTCACAGTTTCAGTGATGAAGATTGCTTACCCGTGTAGAAGATGACTTTAGCTATTTATAGTTGAGGGTCAAGGGTCCTTTGGTCATTTGCCTCAAGTGGTCCTGGCCGAATGTTGCCCTAACACGTGGCGTCATGAGAGAGAAACCTAGGAGGAATCTTCTGCAAAAGCGGCCAAAAGTTGGTGCAGGCAACAGTGGCAGGTGCGCGGGCATGTACGATGTGTCAGAGAGCCATTTGGGTGGTTGGTAACGAGGGCTTAAGAGCACGCTCGTGACAACCTGGAGTACTGGAAGCCAAGATATCCGCTGGGGGGAATGAAGGCTCCAGTTCAAGTAACGAGCCAGAAGGGGAGGCCACTCTGAGGGAGTGTGACGCTCGAAGAGGGCTCCCTTGGCACGTGGGCGTGCCAGTCATACAGTATGGGCGGCGCTCGTGAGAGTGAGAGCGCTCGTTGTGCTTAACTCTTGCAGAAGGATTGCGCTCGTTGGGCTTAACGCTCGTGCCCTGATGGGTGCAACCTTGGGGATGTTGGGAATAGTGCCCTGAAAATTCAATTTGTTGAATTAATTAAACTGAATTTACACAAGTTATGAGTATTTCACATATTAATAATTAATAACGTGTGATGGTATTCTTATATGAAATGTGTTTCATAGGAAAAGACTTTGAATACCGAAATCACGTGTTATTAAAGTTCTAGTCGGTAAGATAAGAATATGTTTTATCAAGACTATAACGTGGTTATATAAGATGATTAGTCTTTCGTCATAGGGAATGGTGATTCCAATTATAACACGTTGATGATTTTCAATAGGATTGGAAACATCGAACTGGACCACTGAGATTATTTATTTTATACTGCTATCTAAAATGAATAAAATCTCAGGAAGCATTGTACTCTTAATCCTGATAATATTTCTGCTTTAGGCATGTAGTGTTAGTCACTGTAACATACTCGAAGTGAGGTCTCGGTAACGGGTGGCCAAAATACTTTGTATGATTCGGTGACAGCATGAAATGTGCCAAAGAGTTATATTGATCGAGAAATCTGTGGCCTTGCTGGAAGGTAAGAGATATCCTTGAAATAGATTTGCAAAAGTTTGAATTAAGACTTTGGCCAAAGCACTTCGCGTGATAACGTCACCGAAGTTGTATGTTGAATGTGTTTCACATACAGAGAATTTGAACTTAAGGCGAATCAATAAATTTCAAATTAGAGATGAAAAATAAATGATAGTAGTTGCAATTTATTTTTCATGGATATCTACACGGAGGAGTAAAATGCGAAATTATTCTAGATCGAGAAATTCGTGAATAATTTAATTAATTTTAGAGTGCAACAATATTTATTTAGTGGAATTAAATATTGTTAAATGGTAATTAATTATTATCATGAGATGATAATATATTAATCCGTTTGGAGCTAAAATTAATTAGTCCTGCAGGTCCCCCTGCAAGCCCCAAATTGAAAACCCAAAGAGAAAATATTAAAAGGAGAAAGAGAAATGAATTTTCAAAGTGTTTGAAAATAAGCCAAGTGATTTATTTTAAGAAAATAAATCAAGTTCCAAAGAGTTGGAAATGCCCGGAATTTTATTTTGGAGAAAATAAAATTTTCATCGAGAAAAAAAAAATCGGTGATGACGTGGCAGCTGACGTGGCAGTCCACGTGGCATGCCATGTCAGCAGATGGGTCCCAGGTGGCGCTGACTCAGCGCCGCGTGTCATGCCGTGTGGACGGTCCAGATCGAGACACGTCGGCGTGAGTGAATGGTCTGGATCAAGCCCCAAGAGTTGGTCAACGGGTCAGTCAACGGGTTCGTGAATCGGGTTAACGGGTCGGTTACTGGATAGGGTCGGACCGGGTCCGGTTCCGGGTCGGACCAGACCCGGACACGTGGCCGAATGAGAATCGGCCACGTCATCCCAAACCCTAGGCCGCGGGTGAAACAAACGCGCCGCCTTGTGGCGGCGCGTGAGGGCGCGTCCGGCGGCTGATCGGCGCGTTCTCGGCGGCTTTGGACTCGTGGTGACAAGGGCTACGATGTGGTCACCTTGGTTTTCGTGTCCAAGTTGGCTACGCAAGTGGGGGTGTGAAATGACCATTTTACCCTTGCTTTTGTATCGAAAATGACCAAAACGCCCTCGGTTTTTCCCCTATAAATAGGGGCCTTGGGTCCTCATTTCTCATTCAACATTTTTGGGATGGTTTTGGCCAAGTTTTGGCTTTGAGACCAAGTCCCATTTTTCTCCTAGTTAATTCCGATTTATTTCGGAATTAATTTTAATTAGGTGTTTGTATAAAACGCCTAATTTCGGGGAGAATAAACCCTGAAAAGGGTTTTCTAGTTTAAATTTTATTTTCTCTAAGTATTTAGAGAAATACTTTCGGAGCCCACACTCCGAGGGTGTCCCTGGGGTTATTGCAGGGAAGCTCTGCCGGTTTCACGAGTAGGCAAGGAGCTGGAAAAATGCTGTTAGATAGCCATGTTTGCAGTACGGTAATATTTTACAGTTATTTTATTTTAAGCATGATAAATTATGTGCTCTTAAGTGTTAATTGCATGTTAGATATTTATCTGCTTAAGTGATTTAAAATTTATTATCAATTGCATGTATATACTTGAGTAGATCCGGCTAAGTCTTCCGCTTTGTATTAAAATGTTTTAGAAATATTTTAATACTTGTATTATAATAAAAATTTTAAAATGTGGTCCCGGACTGCTACTGTTCTGGGCCCGCATCCCATCAGGGGAGACAGATGTCATCATCTCGGTGGTGCCACGTGTCCTAGCGTGGGACGATCGTATTTTGACCCCATCATTTTGCCCCCCAATTCTGTAGTCCTTAGTGATAAGGACTGTAGAATTTTGACACGTTCTATCTTTCGCGTGTAACGCTCGTACAGGACTTGGCGTGTTGAGCAATTTTTCCTCTGATTGCGCCATTAATGCGGTCTTTTCAACTGACCGCTCGTAACGCTTTTGCATTAAATGCTGTACTATTCTTGAGTATCCGAGACGTCAGAGTATTAAATGCGGGCGCGCGTGGGGAGCGTAAGCATTGGGAAGCATGTGACGGTTCCATAAAGTGGGCGGTTTCCTAGGCGGGAAATGATTACCATTTTGAACTTCTTGCCGAAAAAGGTACCAACTCCCATCCCTATAAGTATGGGATTCTGAAATCTTGCTACTCTTTACGCATTCTGAACTCCCAAGCATCCTTTGCAAAAAGAATTCTCTCGCACACCAGTTCTTAGAGCATCTTCTACCTCTCTCCCAGATTTTCTCAGAAATCTTCAAGGTAAACACTATCGTATTTTGACCCCATCATTTTGCCCCCCAATTCTGTAGTCCTTAGTGATAAGGACTGTAGAATTTTGACACGTTCTATCTTTCGCGTGTAACGCTCGTACAGGACTTGGCGTGTTGAGCAATTTTTCCTCTGATTGCGCCATTAATGCGGTCTTTTCAACTGACCGCTCGTAACGCTTTTGCATTAAATGCTGTACTATTCTTGAGTATCCGAGACGTCAGAGTATTAAATGCGGGCGCGCGTGGGGCGCGTAAGCATTGGGAAGCATGTGACGGTTCCATAAAGTGGGCGGTTTCCTAGGCGGGAAATGATTACCATTTTGAACTTCTTGCCGAAAAAGGTACCAACTCCCATCCCTATAAGTATGGGATTCTGAAATCTTGCTACTCTTTACGCATTCTGAACTCCCAAGCATCCTTTGCAAAAAGAATTCTCTCGCACACCAGTTCTTAGAGCATCTTCTACCTCTCTCCCAGATTTTCTCAGAAATCTTCAAGGTAAACTTCCAGCTTAATTTTCTAACTCTGCTAACTCTAGATTCGGACTTTAGGACTTTGTAATCCCCTAGGTTTTACTCCTTTAGGGAACCCTAATTTCTTTCCAGAAAACTCCCATTCTCTAACCCAGATCAAATCTCTCCCAAATCTTAGTTTCTGCCATGGCTGACCAACATATTGAGGAATTTGCCCGAGAAATCCATGAAATGGCCACTGAGAGTTCATCCCCCCCTGATTCCCCCAGAGACGAGGAGTTGGGGGCGGCAGTGATGGCCATGGTGGATAGAAATCCAGGTGGAGCGGAACCCCTCTTTGAGGAGATGGACCTAGTAATGGAGGCAGAAAGGCAAGGAGTTACTCTCCCCATAACTCAGAGTGCCACTCACCCCCACCGCCATACTGTGATGGTGGCCGTCGCGACCCCGCTACCGATAGCCAAAGTCATAACAGGGCCTTCAGAAGAAGCCCATAATAAAGGAAAGGGCAAGAAATCCAAGAAATCCAAAGGGCCTAACGAGGGTGAAGGATCAGGCTACCAGGCCACCGAGCGCACTCCTGAGGAGACTCCCAGCACAGTTACTTTGGGGGAAGTGAAAACGATGTTGGCTCCTATCTACTGGGACGAGCGCTATACATGGAGAATTCCAGAAAGCCATGAGCGGGCCAACAATCCTCCTCCAGGCGAAATGGCGGTTTACGTGGCCACAGTGAGCTCAGGAGGCTTGAGGTTCCCTGTTTCGATCCCGATGGCCCACCTGCTGAATGATCTGGACCTTTGCCCGTCGCAAATCATGCCCAACGGCCTGGCTCTCCTGACCTGCTTCGTAATTCTAATGAGGAGCGTGGGTTACGAGCCCTTCGTGCGGAACTTCAATTCCCTCTTTCAAGTGGTTAGTTCATCCCGTTCATCTCCCGAGGCGGGTTTTTACTACGTCCAGGCGAAGGCCCATATGAAACTGATCAACTCGCCCTCGAGCACCTATGGCCCCAATTGGAAGGAGAAATTTATCTTCGTCAAGGCCCCAACAGAAGAGGGCTTTGGGGTGTGCACGCAATGGGGCTCGTTTGCAAAGAGCCGCTTGCAACCCGCACTCCCCAAAGATTGGGCCAAGAATCTGGCAGCAGCCCTGAGGGACGAGGGCCACCTCATTCAAGCGAAAGATTGGATAGATGACGAGGAGCTCATGTTCCTGTGTGGCCTTTCTAACGATCCCTATTTCCTTGACAACCCTCCGGCTCGTGATATAGAGAGAGATGGTTAGATTCTTAGGGCTCTAACCTTTAGATAGGAATGCTGACTACCTTTTTGTACTTGTAAGTTGCACACTTAATAATTCTGTTTAAGGATTTATAACCCTTGTACTTTCCATTTTTGCAGGAGTTGCTATATTAGAGATGGCAGGAGGAATCAGACAAGTCGCTCGCTTTGCTCATGCCAACAGGAATCAAGCCCAGCAAGGGGACCAACAGCGCCCCCGAAACCGAGGCAACAGGGGGGACGCTCGTGGCGGGCAACGGGGCGCCGGTTCGAGCGCAGCTTCAGAAGTTCCACCCCCACGAAACCGGGGGGGAAACAGGGCGGCCCTTCCAGAAAATAGAATAGTGGTGCGGCCCTCTTCTTCATCCGACTCGAGGGTGGCTGACCCTCGTGCAGCTGATCAGGTGAGGCCACCCCCCAATTTGGCCATGAACGAGGCCAATCCAAGCGCAAGTAGACCTTCCCGTAAGAGGAAGAGGATGCCCGACACTGCTGCAATCAAGGGCAAAGGAAAACAAGTGGTCGAGGGCCCCAAGGGCGAGGGGAAAACTTCCTCTTCAGAGGAGGAATATTTATGGGAGTTCTCCCGACGAGGGGACAAGGACTTCACAGGTGCCCCCGATGGTGGGCCAGTTCTGCTAAGGCCTGGCACGCTCGCTCAAGCCGTCAGTGAGAATCTCTACGACAAAGCCCAATTCTCGGCGGACCACCGGCATCTCTTCAGTGAGTCTGTGGAGAAAGTGACCTACGACGCGGCCCACGCCTTAATCTCCGTAAGTCTTAACTCCCTTGTTACACTGTCATCCTTGTAACTTCTTAACACTTTCTTGCTAATATTTTCCTTCTTTCAAACCCCCGCAGCAAGTGCTCCCTAGGCTTAAAAACATCCAAATGCGGGCCTCCATCTACGCTGACCGCAAAGCCAAGTATAAAAAGATGGCTCGTTCCAACGATCCGGCTCAGATTCAAGCGGAGCTGGACGCTGAGATAGCTAAATATGAATCCCTTAAGGATTTGTTCAAGAAGACGGAGGGGGAGCTGGGAAAATTGAAGGAGGATTTTCAGGCGGTGGAAGGCGCTCGAAGCGGTTTGAGCGACAAGTTGGCCCAGGCTGACGAGCGCTGCAAGAAGGCGGAGACCGAGTGGGAGAGCTGGAAGACGAGGGCTCTGGAGGCTGAGAGGAAATTCAACGACACCATGAACGAGTGGCCTCAGAGTCTTGAACGTGCGAACAAGGAGGCCCTTGTCAGGTTCTGCCATTCGAAGGCCTTCAACTTTGCAGCCTCGTTGCATTGCTTGGATGAGGCCCAGAATGCCTTCAACTTGGCCGTTGAGCAGGGCATCCACAAGGGGCTGACTGACCCGGCTATGAGGGGGGCAGAGGGCACAGGGCTCATGTTCAATGGCCGCTGTGAGGAGGAGGATGAAGACCCAAACGACCCTACGGACGCCATTGCTGAGATGGAGTACGACTTCTTGGTTAAGCTTATCCAAGATGAGTACACGGACGCTCATCGGGAAGGGGGTGCTGCACAGGCCGCTCAGAATGATAACCCTGAAGATGAGCCCCAAGCGCCTATTGCAGAGGATGCCCCTGTCCCAGCTGCGGATGGTGCCAACGCCCTCGATCTAAATGCCAACGAGCCCGTAGATCCGCAAGCTCCCGAGCCACCAGCTGACCAACCCCAAGAGCCAGAAGGCCCCATCCATGGCCCCGTGGCCCCGTGGCCCCGAACATACTGGTGATTGTGGGTGAAGACATTGCTCCGGCCGCTTGAAGCCCTTCCTATTTCAATGTACTTTCCTGCTTTAATGTTTCCTTATTTTAAAACAATGTTCAGAGGCTTTTGAGCTCTTGTCTTGTAATTTTCCTTTCCATGAATATACATCCTTTTCTTCATAACTTTGTCCTTTTGCTTATTCATGAATCAGAACGTATACTCAGAACTTTGCTGGAACAAATCTCATAATAATAAGACTGTGTTGTGTGGCATAGTCTGGATGTTTTATTTCTCCGATAAGCCTTTAGAACTTTTGAGAAATTTTGTTAATTTCTGTAAAGCTGGAAAATTGTAAAGCTTGAAAATTCGCCTAAGTCCTGAGCGATCGTGAGGGTCTTACTGTGAGATTGCCCCCCCCCCCCCTTTTCAAGACTTGTATAAATTTTTGCTTTTGTTATAAGACTTGAAAATTTGTGTAAGTCTTGAGCGGTCGTGAGGGTCTTATTGTGAGATTGCCCCCCCCCCCCCCCCTTCAAGACTTGGGGACTTTCTTCTTATTCTCGGAAATTATGCTAAGTCTTGAGTATTTACGAGGGTCTTACTTAGAGGTTGCCCTCGTTCAAGACTTGTGAAGTTTCGTCTGCAAGGGATCCCACTTTTGAGCGCAAGGCGTTGTAAGAAACGGCCAAGGCCTACTAGGATTTTTCCCATCTCGTTTAATTGGTTATGAGCGTAACCAGTCTATCCTTATGAGGGCGTCCCCCCAAGCGGAGTAGAGTGCTGGCCAGCGTAACCCGTGCGAAATATCAGCATTCATATAGGAAGGGATTGCCAACCACGCTCGTGAAAACGAGGGACATGGGTCTCATCCATTCAAGCGATCAAAGAAACATAATGTTAGAACAATTAAGAAAAAGTTATACTGGAACTTACTCACAATTGGAAGTACAGAGGAACCCAACAAAGAGGGTTGTTACATCATGTTCCGCAAAGAGCTTTTAAACATAAAACCGCCGGAGGTTACATGCGTTCCAAGGGCGAGGCAAGCGCTCTCCTTGAAGTGTCTCCAGGGTGTAAGTGTTGTTAGCTCTGAGTTGTACGACCTTGAATAGGCCTTCCCAATTGGGGTCCAATTTCCCCACGTACCTGGACACTTCCACTTTCTTCAAAACCAAGTCTCCCAACTGGAAAGTTCTTTCCCTCACACGCTTGTTGTACTGTTGGGCCACAGAGGCTTTATAATGGTGGATCTTAGCCCAGGCTTTGTCTCTCATTTCATCCAGCAAGTCCAACTCCAAGCTCCTGTTGCCATCGTTGAGCTGAGGCTCGAAATAGCCGACACGAGCGGATTCATTTACTATCTCCGCTGGTATCATCGTTTCTGATCCATAAACGAGCGCGTAAGGTGTTTCTCCAGTGGCCGCTCGTGGGGTAGTGCGATAAGCCCAAAGCGCTCCTTGCAGCTCTTCAGCCCATTCACTTTTCTTGCTCTCAAGCATGGTTTTCAGATGTTGCAAGATAATCCTATTGGTAACTTCTGCTTGCCCATTGGCTTGAGGGTGTCCTACAGAGGTAAATCGCTGCTCGATCCCCAACTCAGAACACCATTCTCGTGTGTCGGCTGCTATGAACTGGGATCCGTTGTCAGAGATAAGCACCCTCGGGATGTCGTACCTGCAAATGATGTTTTTCCAAATGAAGTCCCTCACAACCCTGAAAGTGATTTTTGAAACGGCTTCGGCCTCGGCCCACTTGGTGAAGTAGTCGACGGCTAAAATGACAAACTTCTTTTGTCCCGCAGCCATGGGCAAGGGGCCCACGATGTCTATTCCCCACTGGTCAAAAGGCCAAGAGACGTCTATTAGGATCATCTGTGTGGCTGGCAATTGAGGGAGATTTGAATGAAATTGGCACTTAGGGCACTTCCTCGAAAATTCAATGGCATCCTGGAGAACTGTAGGCCAATAAAACCCACTTCTCAGAACCTTCTTTGCCAGGATACGCCCTCCGGAATGATTCCCACAGCTTCCATTGTGGATGAGTTCAAGCGTCTCCTTCGCCTGTGAGGGCCTCAGGCATCTCATTGGGGGTCCTTGGAATGATTTCTTGAATAACCTCCCCTCGTGATCCAAAGCGAAACGAGGGGCCTTACTTCGGACTTTCCTAGCTTCCACCTTGCCAGTGGGGGGAATTCCATCCCTAAGGAAAACGACGATGTCGTCAAGCCAACAGGGCTCGTTTGGATCAATCATAGCGATTATCCCAATGGCGACCCTTTCCCTGATCAAAGGTTCCTCAGTCTTAAGGAACGTAACAGAACGCTCAGAAGTACCTTCCAAAGCTGACGCAAACTTTGACAGAGCGTCCGCACGCTCGTTCTCCTCCCGTGGTACTTGAAGTAGATGAAATTCCTTGAACTTCCCGATGATTTCTCTGGCTTTACTCAGGTACTGCACCATGGTGGTTTCTCGAGCCTCATAAGTTCCTTCAATCTGGCTCGCAATTAACTGTGAATCCACATAAGCGGTGATTCTGGAGGCTCCATTTTGAAAAGCAATATTCAATCCTTGCACGAGGGCTTCATATTCTGCCTCGTTATTAGTGACTTGGAAATCCAGCTTGATTGCAAAGTCCAGCTCAATCCCATCGGGGTTTCTAAGGGCCACTCCTACTCCTCCCCCTTGAGAGGTTGAGGAACCATCTGTGTGTAGAACCCATAACCCCTCACTCTCCTCAACTGCAGGTTCTAAACCAAAGCGTTCAACCAACAAATCCGCTACAACCTGAGCCTGTATCGCGGTCCGGGGCTCGAAGCATAGGTCAAACTGGCTCAATTCGATGGCCCATTTGATTAATCTTCCAGACACGTCTGGCTTAGACAACACCTGCTTCAAGGGTTGGTCGGTGAGGACCGTTATGGAGTGCGCTTGAAAGTAAGGCCTCAGCCTTCTCGAGGCGTTGATGAGTGCTAACGCGAATTTTTCAATCTCCAGATACTTCTTCTCGGCTCCTTGCAATGTTTTGCTCAGATAATAGACAGGTAAGTGTTTCCGCTCCCGTACAGCGATCAGAACTGCGCTTGTGGCCTCGGAAGAAACGGAAAGATACATAAATAATCTCTCACCTTCGACGGGCTTAGTCAGCAGTGGTGCGCTCGATAAGTAAGCCTTCATATCTTGTAGCGCCCTTTCGCATTCTTCTGTCCAAGCAAAGTTACGTGCGTTCCTCAAAATTTTGAAGAAGGGAAGGTTCCTGTCCGCCGAGCGCGAAATAAACCTGTTCAACGAGATGATTTTTCCTACTAGGACTTGCACTTCCCGCAAATTTCGAGGGGAGGGGATTTCCAATATGGCCTTGATCTTCTTCGGATTGGCCTCAATTCCCCTCTGACTGACCATGTACCCTAAGAACTTTCCCCCTTGCACTCCAAAGGTGCACTTCGAAGGGTTCAACTTCATCCCATACTGACGCAGGATTGAAAAAGTGCGCTTGAGATCTTCCAAGTGGGAGTCCTGGCGCTCGCTTTTGACAATCATATCATCCACGTAAACCTCCATGGACCTTCCAATTTCTTTTTCAAACATCTTGTTGACGAGCCGTTGATACGTAGCTCCGGCGTTCTTGAGTCCGAAAGGCATGACTAAGAAGCAATATACCCCCAGATGGACAACAAACGAGGTTTTGGGGCGGTCTTCTGGGGCCATAAAGATCTGATAGTATCCCTGGAAAGCGTCCATCATGCTCATGAGCTCGCAGCCAGCGGTCGAATCCACCAATTGGTCTATCCGAGGCAGCGGGTAATGATCTTTAGGGCAAACCTTGTTGAGATCGGTGAAATCGTTACACATGCGCCATTTATTCGCGCTCTTGGGCACCAAGACGACGTTACACAACCACTCCGGATACAAGATGGGCTCGATATACTGAGCCTCTAGGAGTTTATTAACTTCTTCTTCAATGACCTTCTTTCGAAAGCCATGTACATCCCGCTTTTTCTGCTTGACGGGTTTGAAAGAGGGATCCACATTAAGCCTATGGACAATGACGCTCGGGTCAATCCCTGTGAGGTCGGAGGCTTTCCACGCAAATACATCACTGTTTTCCCTGAGGAAGTCAATCATCATAATCTGAGAAGGCCCCGAGAGGTTAGATCCTATCTGAGTAGTCTTATCCTTGTTTCCGGGTTCCAGCTCAATGGTAAGGAACTTCTCCGAGGGTTCGATCCTTATCTCAGGGCGAGGAAGTTCGAGCGCCCTTTTCTTTCCCGTCAAGCGATCACCGAGCGTGGGTCCACCCTCTACTGGCTCGTCTCCTTCCGAGGACGATCCACCAACGGTCCCTGGTGGAGCACTCTCGAGGGGATTCTCCACGTTGTCTCCCTTCTTCTTTTTGTTCTTCTTCTTGTTCAACTTCGCCCTTTTCCGTGCTGGGCTGTCCTCATCTAGATTGGGGAAATCCACTGATTTCTTGGTGGAACCAATTTGGAAGGTTTTCTCCGCTTTAGGCTTTCTAAGGGACAGCATGTAACATTCCCAAGCCTCTCGCACATTGCACAGTACTTCTCCCACGCCCTCGGAGGTAGGGAATTTAATCTTCTGGTGGTAGGTGGAGATGATGGCTTTGAAATCCACGAGGGCAGGGCGCCCAATTATGATGTTATAAGGAATATCAATCTCCACCACCGCGTATGTTACCAAGAGTGTCTTGCGCTGAGGGGCTCGGCCGAATGAAGTAGCTAAGCGAATTTGCCCTTGTGGGACAACTTCCGAGCCTCCAAAGCCGATGAGGGCTGTTTTGAGAGGCTCGAGCGGAAGGTCAGCCTTCATCTTTAAAAATGTAGAATAAGGCAAAACATTAACAGAGCTTCCACTATCCACCAACACCCTTTTTACAACGTGATTGTGAACATCTACACTAACCACCATGGGGCAATCGGAGGTTATACCCTCCCCATGGGGTGTTACAATATGCTCTAAATCCCTATCATCGAAGCCTATTACATCATTCTCTCTTGACCTTTGAGCGCTTGAACTCTGGATGGCGTAGATGGGTTTAGGCACTGCCGGGCGTTGGTTGTAGCTCCGGACATACCTCCGTCGGGAGGCGTTGGAATCCCCTCCTGACGAGCCTCCTGCAATCATATTTATGATTGCGAAAGGTTCGTTTTCTTGCTCAGGGGCTTTTCCTTTACTGCCCCGGCGGCTGCTGCTTTCAGGGGATCCCCTACCCCTTGGGCTCTTCGATCGGGACGGACTCCTCCTTCTTCCTCCAGCGCGCTCATTGCAGTGTTCATCGTAACGCTCGAGCACCCGGACGAATTCCTTCAGGTGGCCCCCTGCGACAAGCCTCTGAATCTCAGCTTCCAACTGGCGGCACTCATCCGTGTCGTGCCCCCTCTACTTGTGGAATGCGCAGTATTTGCTCGAGCGCCTGAGCGAGTCCGTTTCCCTCATCTTGATGGGTCTCTTAAAGAGCTTTTTATCGGAGAGGTTGTAGACTTCTGAATTCGGCCTGGTGAGCGGGACCCGCTCGAATCGACGAGGGGGTGGTGGCGACCTTTTGCGCTCTTGAGGGCGCTCCTTCTTGACTACCACCTCCCGTCCCCGCTCGTGATGGGGTCGCTCGTTCCTGGCTGGACTGTGATGCCGGGGACCATTCGTCCCATACATATCTTCGAGCGCGGAGAACGGCTCGGCTACCTCTCTTAAGGCCATGAGGGTCCCTGGCCTCCTTTCTACAATGGCGTCGGCAAACTTCTTGCTCACATACTGCTTGTGATCCACAGCCTGAAAGAGCACTGGGATCAAGAAATCCATAGAAGGCCTCTCCACCTGTAGGATTTCCTTGTTGAAGCGGGCAAAGAACGAGCGTAGAGACTCGCTCTTGCCTTGCACCACGTTGTAAAGGGCAGTAGGTGCGGTGACTGGCGCTTTCAAAGAATTAAAGTGGTTGAGGAAAGCATGAGCCAGCTCTTCATATGAGTGAATCGAGCGCGGCGGCAGTCGTTTGTACCACTCCTGAGCCATTCCTACCAAGGAAGTGACAAAGACTTTCGCCCAATAGTTGCTGGAATGCTCGTAGAGGTGCATGAGATGCAAAAAATGATCCAAGTGTTCAGCTGGATCAGTCGTCCCGTCGTATCGGTTGATGGAAGTGGGGATTTTGGCCATGCCTGCTTGGGCCATCAAAACTTCCTCCACGAGGGGCGAGCCCCTCGCCAACGGGTGGTACTCATACGTGCCGAAGTTTTCCTCCGGCTCCTTGCGGTGGGGGACCTTTGGTGGGGGGGTCCTTGGTACGGGCGCTTCTGGCGTCAACCCGTTCATCCCGACTAGGGGAGATCTGAGTTGATCGCCCTCGTGAGAGCTGTCCCACAATATCCTTTAAACCTTGCAGCTGGTCTTGCACAGCCGCGAGGATGTCAGGATTCACGTCCCCTTGCCTGGGGGCTCGAGAGCCCCTTCTGGAGACATGAGAGTCCCCTTCGTTCTCGTTAACTCGTTCCATGGGCTCCTTATTCCTGCCCATGGAGGGACGCTCGTTGCCCTCCTGCTGGGGCGCTTCTCTGGCTGGTGGTGGCGGCGGTTGTGCCCTCAGGACAGCCTGGGCTTCTCTGAGGGGAAAATTTTGTTGTCCGTCCAAAGGGGCTGCAACTTGAGTGGCCTGCCCAGAGGGAAAGTACATGGAGTGGAACCTCTCCCATGCTCCCTGGGCCGCCTGAACCTCACATTGGGCATAGAGAGCCCTCAACTGCTGGGTGGTTAGTGGAGGTAACTCCACTCCTTTAATCTCCCTGGGGATCACCACCGGGAGCTGGATCTGACCAGCATGATATGGCTGGACCGACGGCACCATAACAGCCGGGGTGAGGGTATATCCGGGTGGGGGGATCATGTAACCCTACACTCCGGGATTCACCTGGGGATGGACCCATGAGTTCTGCAGCAGATGGGGAGGGGCCGAGAGAGAGATTCCTCCAGGGCGGCGGAAACTGGCAGCGTTGGCGGAGGAGCTGGAGCTTCTGCTTGTGGTGTTACTCCTGTGGCGGGGAGCGTCTCTCCACCCACGGCGGTGAGCGGTGGGCCTCCGTCCGCAGAGGCTGGGGGAATAACGATATTGACCTCGGGGGAAGTGTGGTCTCCCCCTCCTACGGCTCCAGACCTTGTAGCGACTATGACTGGAAAGGGTACAAGTGTGCTTGCTCTTCTACCAACAGAAAGAAAGAAAGGGATGGAGAACCGGTTTCCCACAGACGGCGCCAAAAATGATGGGTTCAGAATGTGAGGATCCGAATCCAATCACTTTATGATTTGTTTTTGTGAGGGAAACCACCGGAGACTCGCCGGAGAAGATAAAGGGGGTTCTACCTGTTGGGACAAACACAATAAAAGTCAGAAGGCCAAGCTGGGGGAACTGGGGGGGGATACCCAGTTTGGCTCTCCGACGCTCAAGTCAGTTCAAGGTATCAAGGAGAAACGTAGGTTCAGTCACAGTTTCAGTGATGAAGATTGCTTACCCGTGTAGAAGATGACTTTAGCTATTTATAGTTGAGGGTCAAGGGCCCTTTGGTCATTTGCCTCAAGTGGTCCTGGCCGAATGTTGCCCTAACACGTGGCGTCATGAGAGAGAAACCTAGGAGGAATCTTCTGCAAAAGCGGCCAAAAGTTGGTGCAGGCAACAGTGGCAGGTGCGCGGGCATGTACGATGTGTCAGAGAGCCATTTGGGTGGTTGGTAATGAGGGCTTAAGAGCACGCTCGTGACAACCTGGAGTACTGGAAGCCAAGATATCCGCTGGGGGGAATGAAGGCTCCAGTTCAAGTAACGAGCCAGAAGGGGAGGCCACTCTGAGGGAGTGTGACGCTCGAAGAGGGCTCCCTTGGCACGTGGGCGTGCCAGTCATACAGTATGGGCGGCGCTCGTGAGAGTGAGAGCGTTCGTTGTGCTTAACTCTTGCAGAAGGATTGCGCTCGTTGGGCTTAACGCTCGTGCCCTGATGGGTGCAAGCTTGGGGAGACAGATGTCATCATCTCGGTGGTGCCACGTGTCCTAGCGTGGGACGATCGTATTTTGACCCCATCAAATATTTATAATAAATAAAATACATGTGAAAAATAAATAATAAAATAATTAAAATAAAATAATTTCAAATAAATAAATTCATAATAATTAAAAAAAGAGAAAATAAATTTACCTCATAATTACATGTCTTAGCATATTTTAATTGAGAATTTTTATCTTATAAAATTCTTGTGGGAGTACAGAGTAGGAAAAGGGGCCTAGAGTTCTACACTTCTACTTCAAGGTAAAAAGTTAATTTAGAATATTATTATTTTATTGAAAATAATATTATCTGAAAAGAATTTAGAAAATCATATAATTTATAAGTAAACTATTTCTGGATTCCAGCTTATTTCTACTTAAAATAAACCAACTTTGATTTTCTACACACTCTAAAACTGCTAGAAATAATCACTTATCTCATAAGAGTTTATTTTTAAAGTTTTCAAACAACCTTAATCCATGAAAGACACACAAGTATGATAGTTCACATCATATTTTAGTTACAAATGCTATAATATTTGACAATTTAAATAGTATTTAGATTTGGTGGCAATTATGACAATATTTGGGTTATATTGGAATTTGGCGCAGTGCAGCTGCAATATGTGTAACATTTACAGGGATTGATCTCATGGTGACTAATAATTATATAAAAGGGTACATATACTATCTAAAACTAATAAAAGTTTAATAATAAGTTCATAGTTTTGTCAATGTTTCAATTGCTAGAATGGGATTCGATCGAATATGATTTTTTAAAATGTATATAACAGTACCCTTAATTTATAGTTGACATCTTGCCGCTAAAATTGTTTTTGTTTCCATGATCTTTTTTCCATCGATTTGAAGAGAATGATATATATCTTGGTTTCTCTTTTGCCCTTTTTCTTTGATTGAAAATTAAATTTGTACCTATATAATAAGAACATTCATATATAGGAATTCATGCGCCAACAGGGGTTGACACTGGCGGAGCCAACCTCCCACTCCCCACGTCACCCCATCCCACCCCACCCCACCCCACCCCACCCCAGTACTCCACTAACCCCTCAAATTTAATATATATATATATATATATATATATATATATATATTATTAAAAATTAATTAATTAATATTTTTAAAAGTATACAATTTATTAGCTATTATATATAATAAATGTTATATTTATATATTATATTAGATATAATTCGTGAAAACTTTGTTATGACCGGTCACTTTATGAAAAAATCAATTGTATTGTGTTTTTATGTAAAGAAAAATTAGTATAATGTATCTTATTATATAGATAATGTATCATATAATATTAGAGAGATAAAAATATCATATCACCTCGGTAATTCTAATCAAAACCTAACTCTGTCAAATTAATATCGCAAAAAACTCTAATTTTCAATACATATTATTTTAATAAAATGTTGTGAATTCGAATCTTAATTTCGAATATGAAAGACTTAATAGTTTTTTTTTTATTTAACTGTTTATATTTTATCTTACCTAGCTATAATTTACCAAAAGGATTAATTACTACACTCTCGATAGTGGATATTATAATCCCAAAATATATATATATATATTTTTTTTTTAAAATAAGGGACCATATTAGTATCAGTACGTGAAGACTTTAGTTTTGAAAAAAAATGGTGGGAGCAAATTGAAAGGAATACGAATTGTTGAAAACAATTATAATATATGAATTGTAGTGTCAAGTTATTATTATTTTTTTAATATATTGAGACCTAGGAATTTTCAGCCCCGGTTAATAAAAATTCCTGGATCCGCCCCTGGGGGTTAACCAAGTGGTTTGAAAATCCCTCTGACCACTTGGGGTGTGTGTGTTAAAAAAAAAAAATATATATATATATATATATATATATATATATATATATATATATATATATATAGGAATTCATGCCCAAAATTCAAGTTTAATTGTAAAGCTTTAGAACTTCAATTTATATTAAGATGGTCGAACCTGGCAACCTGCACAGTTCGAATGCTAAGGATATCATATTAGCATATTAGTTAATACTAGTAATTCTTGCACCCTTATTATGTGTGTAGATAATTTTTTTTTATTGTTTAAATATATTAAAATTAAATTTTATATTAATATATATTTTATAAATATTTTTAATATAATTATTAAATTAGGATAAATAAATAGAATAAAATACCAAACAATACTATCTTTAAAAAAAGATAAATTATATAAAAAAGGGAAAAAAAAAAAGAATTGAGAAGAAAGATAAGTTAAAAATTCGTATGGTCGTATTCGTATTCGTACTCGTACGCCATAGCTACAATTCAAAAAAAATAATAAAAAATCAATATATGCAAAATTCGACCAAAAAAATTGTAGTAGGTAAATATCGCAATCTTAAAAAAGAAGAAAAAAAACAAGAGCAACCATCTTTGAACGAAATAAAAAAGTAAGGAAAACTTGCTATTTCAAAAGATATCGAAATACTATGGCGTTATCGTCTAATATCAAATCATGAAACATGATTAAATTTTGGAAGGTAGTAACGCCAAAATAACTCTTGAAGATGGCAAAGGCAAATTAAAAGTGTATGCCTTAATTAATTCGTGGTGTCTCATCACACTTATATAAGGGAAAGATGTGAATTGGGTTTAATTTAATTTTGAAATGCGACAAGCCTGCGAATCAACAGATCTGAATCTGAGATATAAGTAATTAAAAAATTAATTAGTCAGAACTGAGAAAGCTGTATAAAGGAAGGAAGGAAGGAGTCCCTTTCATTAACTTTTTCCATTTCTTCTGTTTAAGGGACATGATTTAACGTTAATGCAAACGACATAAGTTCAAAAAGATGGATGGATGTCACACGGTCCACACTAAATGTTGCAACAATTGTCGGATATATTATACTTGTTAATTTAATGTGCACACATGGTCCCAATTCCTAATTCTAGTGCAACTAATTTCTAATTTCTTAATTAACCACCAACAGTTAGATTATTCAAGTGGAAAAGACTTAAATTTACTTAAATAAAATCTTAAATTTTATTTTATTATAAGTAAAAAATTATATTGAGAGAGATCCCTGTATAAAACGTTTTCAGTATATTCCGAGAGATTAGTTTTTCATTCAATTGAGTGGAGACACACTTTAGAAGAATCAAAAAATTTCTTAATTAATCCAAACTAATTAATGTTATTCAGATAAATCTAAAATAGTAGAATCTAATTGTATAATATTTGGATTAATTTTTTTTAACTTCCATTTGATATGTTGTAATTTAAGTATAGTTTTTATAGAAATTTTTTTATAATCACACAATAAATATAAAACATCCAGTGAAACCCTATATACAGGATGCGTTACGATCGATCCTATTTCACTTTCAATATCTGCACTCTGCAGAGGATCGGACAGAAGAATTTAATAGTATAGTTATTTGTTTTTCCAAAAAAAAAAAATAAAAAATAGTATAGTTATTTAAGTTGTAATATCACAAAAATTATTTTTCTCACATGACATGTCATATATAATCTTTAAAATATATTTATTCTTAAAGGTTTAGTTCCTTGTCGTCAGTATTTAATGGAACCACATAGCCTTACCTGAACATGATTAATTTACGTATCAATATCAGATTCTATCACCCAAAACAAAAAATATATAGAAGTACTGTAAGAAAACTAAATTAGACCATATTTATAGTATTAAAAACGAGATTAAATATAGATGTATAATCTCCAGCAATATTGATAAAATAAAATTAAAGTATGATGAACCTTGATTTTAGAGCTCTAATGCGTCGACACTTTTAAAATTATTATTTTGACGCGTCGTGTCTCGTCAAATATTCATGTCGGACACCGTGTTTGACACTTCTCACGTGGAAAATTCACAAAAAAATTCGTATCGTGTTGTGTCATGATTTATAATAAGGTGGCAAATGGGTGGGTTTGGGTTGAGTTCATATGGGTTGGGTCTAAATGGATTGGTCAAAAATGAGTTCTACACTAATGGGTTCTTAATAGGTTGGGTTTTTACTTTTTAATGGGTTGTAGTGGGTTTTAATGGGTTGTAGTGGGTTTTAATGGGTTATTGATGGGTTCCAACTCAACTCAAGTAATATATTTAACTTATTTTGGATTTATTTGACCCAATTAATATATTTTCAACCCATTTGGTCTATTTTGAGTCCGTTTTTTCGTCTTTCGAGATGTTCGTTCTATTTTAGACTCGTTTAACCAATTTTTGGTCAGTTTCACCCGTTTTTTGACATGTTCGACCTATTTTGGACTCGTTTGACCCGTTTTGGACCCATTTCACCCAAATTTCAACCTATTCGACCTATTTTTGACTCGTTCGACTCGTTTTGGGCCTCTTTCACCCCGTTTTTCGACCTATTCAACATATTTTGGAATCGTTTGACCCATTTTGGGTCAGTTTCACTCGTTTTTCGACTTGTTCGTCTTATTTAAGACTCGTTTGACCCATTTTTGGCCATTTCAACCCGTATTTTGACCTATTTGGGACAAATTTGACCCAGTTTTAACCAATTTCGCCCATTTTTAGGCATGGTCGTTCTATTTTAGACTCGTTTGACCCATTTTGGGCTATTTTAACCCTTTTTTGGATCTGCTAGACCTATTTAGGACTCGTTTTGAACCGTTTGAAGCCCATCTCACCCGTTTTTCAACTTGTTTGACCTATTTTGGACTCGTTCTACTTGTTTCGGGCCTGTTTTTTACCTCTTCGACCTATTTTGGACTCGTTCGACTCGTGTTAGGCCCTTTTCACCAGTTTTGGATCTATTTTACCCATGTTTTATCCATTTTGGATCCATTTTACCTACTTGGATCCATTTTACCCATTTGGAAACATTTAATCCACATTACCCATTTTGGATCCACATTACCCACATTATATCAATTTTGGATCCATTTTACACAATTAGTTTCATTTTACTCACTTGGATCCATTTTACCCACTTGGATCCATTTTATTCATTTTGGATCCATTTTACCCAATTGGATCCATTTTACCCATTTGGATCCATTTAACCCATTTGGATCTATTTAACCCATTTGGATCAATTTTACCCATTTAGATCAATTTTACCCATATTTTACCAATTTTGAATACATTTTACCAATTTTGGATCCATTTTACCCACTTGGATCCATTTTACCCATTTTAGATCCATTTTACACATTTGGATCCATTTTATCCACTTGAATCCATTTTACCCACTTGGATCCATTTACTCATAATTTACCCACTTGGATCCATTTTACTCATTTAGATTCATTTTACCCACTTGGATCCATTTTACCCATTTGAATCCATTTTGGATCCACTTTACCCACATTATATCCATTTTGGATCCATTTTACTCACTTAGATTCATTTTACTCACTTAGATTCATTTTACCCACTTGGATCTATTTTACCAATTGTATCAATTTTACACATTTTGGATTAATTTTACCCATTTGAATCCATTTTACCCACTTGGATCCATTTTACCCATAATTTACCTGCTTAGATCCATTTTACCCATAATTTACCCGCTTAGATCCATTTTACTCATTTGGATCCATTTTACTCATTTGGATCCATTTTACCCACTTTGATCCATTTTACTCATTTGGATCAATTTAATCCATTTTATCCATTTTGGATCCATTTTACCCAATTAGATTCATTTTACTCACTTAAATTCATTTTACCCACTTGGATCTATTTTACCCATTTGTATCAATTTTACACATTTTGGATCCATTTTACCCACTTGGATCCATTTTACCCACTTGGATCCATTTTACCAATTTGGATCCATTTTACCCAATTGGATCCATTTTACCCATTCGAATCAATTTTACCCATTTTAGATCCATTTTACCCATATTTTATCCATTTGAATCAATTTAACCCATATTTTACCCACTTGGATCAATTTTACCCATTTGGATCCATTTAATCCACTTGGATCCATTTTACCCATTTTGATTCATTTAATCCACTTGAATCTATTTTACCCATTTTGGATCTAATTTACCCATTTTGAATCCATTTAATCCATATTTTACCCACTTGGATCCATTTTACCCATCTTGGATCCATTTTATCCATTTTACCCATTTGGATCCATTTAACTCAGTTGCATCCATTTTACCCATTTGGATCAATTTTACTCATATTTTACCTATTTTGAATCCATTTTACCCATTTTGGATCTAATTTACCAATTTAATTCTATTTTAACCATTTTGGATCCATTTTACCCACTTGAATCCATTTTACCCATATTTTATCCACTTGGATCCATTTAATCCATTTGAATCCAATTTAACCATTTTGGATCCATTTTACCTATTTGGATCCATTTTACCCAAACAGGTGAAACATATCAAATATTGGTCTAAAAGGTCAAAAATAAATCAAACATATTGAAAAATAGGGGGAAACAAGTCCAAAATGGGTTGAACAAGTCAAAAAACGAATCAAATGGGTCTAAAATAAGTCAAACACATAAAAAAATTCAGTGAAATAGGTCTAAAATGGGCCAAATGAGTCCAAAATTGATCGAATCGATTGAAAAAAATTGAAATAGGTCTAAAATTGGTCAAAAGAGTCCAAAATTGGTCGAATAGGTCGAAAAACAGGTTAAAATGGTCCGAAATGGGTAAAACGAGTCCAAAATAGGTTGAACAAGTTGAAAAACGGGTGAAACGGGCTCAAAATGGGCAAAATAAGTCCAAAACAGGTCTAATAGGTTGATAAATGGATGAAACGGGTCCAAAACAGGTCAACGAGTCCAAAATAGGTTGAATAGATAAAAAAACGGGTTAAAATGGTCCAAAACGTGTCAAACGAGTCCAAAATAGGTTGAACAAGTCAAAAAACGAGTGAAACGGGCTCAAAATGGGCCAAATAAGTTAAAAATAGGCCTAATAGGTCAACAAATGGATGAAACGGGTCCAAAACTGGTCAAACGAGTCCAAAATAGGTTGAATAGATCAAAAAACGGGTTAAGATGGTCCAAAACGGATCAAACGAGTCCAAAATAGGTTGAACAAGTCGAAAAACGGTTGAAACGGGCTCAAAATGGGTCAAATAAGTCCAAAATAGGTTTAATAGATCGACAAATGGATGAAACGGGCCCAAAACTGGTCAAACGAGTCCAAAATAGGTTAAATAGATTGAAAAACGGGTTAAAATGATCCAAAACGGGTCAAACGAATCCAAAATAGGTTGAACAAGTCGAAAAACAGGTGAAACCGGCTTAAAAAGGGACAAACGAGTCTAAAATAGATTGAACAAGTTGAAAAATGGGTCAAACGAGTTAAAAATCATGTTCGTGTGTGAAAATACGTGTAAAATTATGTTAGTGTGTAAATGTGCGTAAAAAATATGTTATTGTGTGAAAATGTATGTAAAATTGCGTTAGTGTGTGTTAGTATGTGTAAAAAATATGTAATTATGTTTAAAAGGTTTATAAATAGAAATGTAATATTTAATTTATGAGGAGGGTAAAATAGTAATAGAACATTAAAATCAGAAAATTAATCTTAAACCATTAAGGGCCCAACTCAAACCCAATATCAACCCACCCTAACCCATGAAGGACCCAATACTTTCCTAACCCATTATTGACCCAATCCTAACCAACCCAATTTAAATGATCAAAACCAACCCAACCCAACTCACTTATAATGGGTTCAACCCATTTTACCACCCCTAATTTATATCCATGCAATATGGCCCTAGAGTAATTTTAAAAGATGCTTGTGACTAATATACATATTCCTCCAATTATTATAACTTAAAGGGCATTCGTTCCACAAATTAAAATGGACAGATTTGGGGGGCAATTGAAAAGAAAAGAATTGATTGATGTGGAAATGGATGTATCACATGATATATGTTGGTTATATATCAATATCTGAAAAGAAAATTGCAAAATATGCGGGAAGTGATATCATTTCAGCATCTTAGTAATGCATTCCAAATGTACTACAGTGGAGTTTGATGTACATGTTTGTGCTCAAGCCGATTAGGACCACATTCATTTCCTTTAATGCCAATTAGGGGTAGATAATTTGTTCCAGAAACGAGTGATACCGATAGATATCCAACTCTTTAATTTGCGGAGTTAGGAAGTCGGATAAAGATATTTCAATATGTACTTAAGACCTCAATACAAAAAGGAACTGTAAAAGACACGTTAAGAACCACCTCGGCTAAGGCCTTGCGACACTCAAGAAAATAACAAGCTTAATCAACAAGTAACACTTATATGATTGCTTGGGCTTTCTGTGGATATATGAGAATGAAGCCTAAACTTTTATATCTTGAGCTTCGAGACACTGATAATTCTACTGGGTATATATGGATAATATTGATCTGATTTCTATGACATTACAGAATTATTTACTATAGTTTATCTAGGACGGGGCCAAGGGGAATTTTGAATTTTAACAAAATAAAATATCATGACCATAACTGCTTTAGCGAGCATATATAAATTAAACTATTCAATTCGTTCAGTTTAATATAGTGTATCTATTTTTGGAAACTTTACATTATAAAGTTTAATTAGCTCTTGGAGGCGACTAAACAGATTTACAATATATATATATATATATATATATAGAGGGTTGTTTACATTTGCATCCCCTACGAGATTGGATAATTACAACTCATACCCCCTTAAATGAAAATATCACAAAATCTACCCTTTCAAATTTAGAAAATTACAAATGAACACATTCCGTTTAGATTTTTTTCAAAATCATTCTTGAATCGATTATAACTCACCACTAATTAGCTCCTCACAACAACCCAAACAACATTTTCAAGTGATAGACACGTAATTTACGAAGATTTTTAGAGAATCAACACATGATTCGTTTGTAAATTGATATTCATAATGATTTTTTTTCCCCTCAATTAGCGGTGAGGAACTAATTAGTGGTGAAATATAATCAATTAAAATAAAAATTTCCTGAAAAATCCTACCGAAATGGGTTTATTAGTAATTTTTCAAACTTGGAAGGATGAATTGTGTAATATTTTCATCTAAATGGATATAAGTTGTAATTACTCAATCTCGCAAGGGGTGTAGATATAAAAATACTCTATATTATATATATATATTCCGAAGTAAATATATTACCTTAAAATTACTCTGAATACAACTTTGTTGGGAGAAAGGAAAAGTGTATCATTGCAGTAAAAATGTGGGGTGATGCTATACTAATGGTAACATTTGCAATAAATATAGCGTGTGTAACGAAATGCTTCTTCCCCCATCCGGTATTCGGAATTCTAACTCAAATCCAATTCAATTGAACCCCAGTCAATTAAAAGATAAATGTATTATACTTGCTATTTAATTAATTTATTATGACAAAATTGTCATGCACTCTTTCTAAATTTTCCACCAATCACACGATAAGTGTAAAATACTCATTCCTTCACTTATCGGTTTGGCGAGGCAGGCTCGGGCTAGAATTATCCCGTTATTCTTCTCTTTTCAATAATGTTGAATGGATTTCGTGTTTGATATATATATATATATTCCTTTTATAAGAATCAGAGTCCTTGTTGCAGATTTTATATTGTAATCTCTGCTCTTGATGTTTGATGTTATCTCTTTAGATTATTGCCTTTTAAGTGACATTTACTTCTCATAGTTCTAGCATTGCTGAGGTCTTTATCAGTAACAGGACTGGCGAGTTCGCTAGTTAGTGAGCTTACATTATTCGAATTAGTCTACTCGCTGTAAGTTCCTTCAGTTTTAGTTCGTCGAGTTAGGTTTTTTTTATTTCTTCTTTGAAACCGAACTTTGGGTGTGTGTGTGGGCTGCCATGTAATACCATCTATAACGATTTTCTTTAGTGTACGGATACTTCTAAAAATATTCGTGTACCTCTAATATAAAAACATTTTTAAAAGTATCATTTTATCATGTTATGTTGTGTCGTGTTGGACACTTCTCACGTGGAAAATTTAACAGAAAAATCTATATCACCATATGTATATCATATCGTGTCCATATGGTAATATCCGTATTTAATTATGCATTATAATTTAGAACATTGAGAACAAAAATAATACAAATCTAAAGCTTTAAGGAATACATCACATTTGTTGATTTCCAAAAGGTTATGACCTATATTTATAGAATATTCTTTACAGTTACTAAAATCAAAGGTTCAAAACCTTAGTAGCACAAACTACTTAATGAAATTTTCACGATCAGATTATCTTTTCACAATATATTATTATATAAATGTCCCTGAAAGTTTTAAGCGTTCATGATCCATACTCCATAAATATTACTTATCAGATTTTGAAGGCCAACTGGGCCGTATTCAAGCCCACATCACGAACTTACCTGTCTTCTGACTCCGCTAATGTTTCTTGACTTATTCAGTTCTTCTATTTATCCTTCTTGGGCCTTACCACAAAATTAGTTGAGCTCTTTGACTTGAACCCAATGCTGAATGCCCCAGTTAGGGCTGTAAATGGATATCCGAAAATCCGATATCCGTTCGCATCCGAATTCGTTTAAAGAGGATATTATCCGTATCCGTTGAAAGAGGATATTATCCGTATCCGATTATAGGCATCCGAATTATAAACGGATAAGGATATGGTAATGACACATTCGATCCGTTTATACATCCGTTAGATATATCCGTTATCCGTAATCTGTATCCGATAACATATATATCTATATATTTTTTATACCTTGATGGAACATATATTAACTTACACATTATATAATTATTTGAGAATTATAAAAAAAAAGATAACAGTAAACGTATATCATATTATTTGTAATAATAAACTCCATTAATTATTGTAAACATATATTATAAATTATATATTATACTTGTGAGCTAATATGTGTAGATTTAATAGATTTATAGTTAGTTATATTAATATTTAATTATGTTATGAAATTTCAATCTATTATTTTTTATTAAAAAATATATGTAAAACAGATAAACGGATTCGAATTCGGATATCGGATAACTCACTAATCGGATATCCTCACGGATACGGATAATCCGATATTCGGATAATATTCGTCGAATTCGGATACAGATAGCATTTTCATTATCCGTCGGATAACGGATACGGATTCGGATAGCGGATATGCTAAACGGATTCGGATTCGGATACTGCACATCCGCTCCGTTTATTATCCGTTTACACCCCTAACCCCAGTAAGCATATCATCATCGTTTGTCAATAACCATTTATTTGAGCTCTTTAATTACGAATTGACCTTAAAATGAGGTAAACTAATTCAAAAAAGTGGAAATGTGGGAAATCTTCCCACGTGGTGACCCAAATTTTAGTTAGCTCCATACTCCAAAAATTCATCATACTAACTCCCCAAATGACTTTCATAATTTTAGTTCACTACCCATTTCGTGTAAAATTACTAAATTGTCTTTACTCATCCCTCTCACAAACCATTTTATTAACAAAATACCTCATATACATGATTTTATACTTTTATTTTATATGTTAATACTTTGAAATATAATTTTCATACTTCATATGTAAAAATTAAATTTTTTTTTGTAGGTGAATAGTGGGTAAAAATTAATTGTTGATTTATATTTAGAAGTATTAATTAGAAACTATAAAGTATCCAAATTATAAAATAGAGTATTGAAATTATAAAATAGAGTATCCAAATTATAAAACATAGTATCCAAATTATAAAATAGAGTATTATTTGTAAAAGTTAAAGTATTCAGGTTTAAAATTGAAGTATAAGAAGGAAAAAAAAGAAAAAAAGAGTATTGTTTGTAAAAGTTAAAGTACTTACCTTTTAAAGTATTCAAATTTAAAAATAAAGTATTAATCGTCAAAATTAAAGTGCCCATTTTTAAAAATAAAATATAAAAAGGAAAACGAAATCAGTAAGAATATTGCAGTCAATTTATGTAAGTAGAGAGTGAAGTCAAATTATAAAATTAAATTGGGGAGTTAGTATAAATTTTTTTAACATGGGGGAGTAAACTAAAATTTGTATAACTCATGGGGATTTATGAATTACTATCTCCCCCCCCCAAAAAAAAAAAAAAAAAGAATTTTATTACATTTAACATAACTTAGGAATTATAAACTTAAATTAAGAAAAATATCGAAAATTGCAAACTCTTTTTGATGTAATATTTAATGAACTTTGGATCAGAAGCTTGGGGTCTATGGCATGAATTATTGCAAGAAGAAATTCTTGGGCACATGAATATAAGTATTTAAATTCATATTCATATAACGAGTGAACTAGCTTGGCTAGTTAAGTAGTATCAATTCCTCGAAACAATTATGAAGGCAAACCATGAAAACAACATATATTTTCCTAAGTTTGTAATCCATAAAATTTATAGAAAACTTTAATATGAGTTTACATATAAGAATTTAGGATCAAAATACCCCCTGTAGCGCCCGGAGCGTCGGTACGCTACATCCTTAAGTGGTATCAGAGCTCTAGGTTGCAAAACCGGAGTTCTAGTATCGAGTCGTGTCTGTTTAGGTCGTACGAATTAAGAACTATATGTTTATGTGTTTAATTAAATTGCATTGTTTTGAAATTTGATGAAGTTACTTGAATTACTTGATTTAGTTGTTTGTTTCAATTAATTGCAATACATATTCATTTTTTTAACCAATCATGCATCTATTTCAGTTTCTTATATTTCAGGATGCCCAGGTTGATGCTGCTGCCGTCGTCGAAGGTACAATTTGCATTCATGGCACTTGCATTGTAACGCCCCAATTTTCAATTATGCAATATGTGAATTAATTTCCAAATATGACTTAATTGTTTAATTGCATAATTGTCCTTAAGTGGTCATTTTATTAATTTGAGGACCTAATTGCATGGAATAGTTATGGACTTAGTTGATCAATTTCCATGGGATTGAACTTGATTACATAACTTACATAGTGAAGGGATTAAATTGCTAATTGTGCTTAGTCTTTAATATCTAGCATATATCTCTTCCGCGAGCTCATTTCATTCTAGCATTACACTCTTGCTTCCTTTCCTTTTTACCGATTCTAAAACCCCAAGAAGAAAGAAGAGGATTTCATCATTTGAGCTTGAATTCAAGGGAAAATTGCATGCATTGAAGCATCATCATCATCACAACATCATCTCTTCTCCTTCTTTTCATTTATTCAAGGTATGAGCTTTTAGTTGGGGAAATACATGAATATATATGAGAGCTAGAGTTGTGTGTTGAGCTTGGCAATTTATGTTTGAGTTGTGGAAAGCATGATTACATGGCTCTAGCTATGATTTGATGCATATATTGTGAAGGTTATATACTTGGAGCATGAGATCATATGTGGGTTCTAAAGTGTAAATACTTGATGATTAATGAGAGATATGAATGTTTATGTTAGATTTTATTGTATACTAAGCATGTATACATGTTATTTCATGTTTTAGAGGCATTTTGGTGCTTGGAATTGGTGTTTTGTTGTTGTTCTTGTCTTGGCCGAAACTCCCCTGCATCTGTTCTGTTTCTGTAATGTCCAGAAACTGGGAACGGTCGTTCCCGCCTTAGTGCATTTTGGGAACGGGCGTTCCCAGGCTTCTGTGTGTGGTTAGGCCAGCGAGACTGGGAACGGCCGTTCCCACTTTGGCCTGTTAGCCGGAAGGGCCGTTCCCAGCCCAAAGCGTGTTTTATTTTATAAAACGCTGGCGCGTTTCTGAAGGGCCATGGGAACGGCCCTTCCCATTTTCAAAGGGAAGCCGGAACGGCCGTTCCCATGCGTCTGACAGAACAAAATATTCTGCATAAAATTGTATTTTTAGCACCTCGTTCCAACGGCTTCTTTGACCCCGATTTGATATTATATGATCTAAAATGAAGTGAAACAAGATATTTTCATGGTACATTGCATCATACTCGTCGTCTCGTTGCATTTCGCCGTTCGTCCTATTTAGTACATTTTGAGTCGTGTCTTATGTACACTTGTCTTTGTTACACAGACCGGCACGCCAGTGACGTGGAGTGGGCTTCTTAGGCCGTGCCTTTCTCTTTAAATTGTCGGTACAGGTGAGGTTTAATTGCTAGATATCTAGAACCATTACAACCCTATGTGATGTTTTAAGCCAAAAGGTATATATATCTATAGTTTTCCAAACTCTATTGAATTGCAAATGATTTACCGAATTGCATTGTATTGTATTGATTGACTGTGTTTTGGGCGAGTATATTGTATCGTGCACTGTGGGCCCGAGAGTTAGTGTTTGAGCCAACCGGGAAAGCATGGGCTGACGGGTAACTCTTACACTCCTCTCAACCGTGGGGATGAACCCTGAATCCACCAGGAGGTTTGGTGGAGGAAGGAGTCCCGTGCGTGGGAGTCATGTTCCCGACGTACACCGTGTTTACCGTGGATGGATCGGGCCTTGCAAACCCACCATCATTGGAGGAAGAAGGAGTTATTGAAACTGCTACGTGTGCACTGTAATTGATTGCATGACCACTTAATTAATTAATGAAAAGTATCGTGATTGTACACTGTCGGAGTAAGGTTGGAGAATGCCCTCACTCGCCGGGCCACTGATTGATTGATTGATTGGAATGATTGATTGTTAAATCTGATAGTTGTAATCTCGGGTGAGTTTTCTGTCGTTATTGAACTTAGATTGTTTTGTTTATAAAACCTTACCCGAGGTTATGACTTGCATGTTATCTGCGCTTATATATTATTATGCCCCTCGCTCAGTCTTGTGGAGACTGACACCTCACCTTTCAGTTTTGCAGGTTGTGTGCTAGGCGGGATTGGTGTCGAGTCAAGTCTTTCATTTCGGGTCTAGCACGTGTCCATCCTACTTTGGCATATGTATTGTTATCTACTGTTTTATGAAATGTTATGTATGTGAGAGATGATAATGTATTGATAGGAATTAGAAATGGTTTGCTTGTAAAGACTTAGTATTAATGCATTTCAGTTTATTTTCTGTTATGATAATTGGTTTGGGGTTAGTCCCGCCTAGTTAGATAGCGTATATTTTCTTGTCACCCGTTCGCTATGACTCAGTTCATGTATAATTGGTTTGGGGTTAGTCCCGCCTAGTTAGATAGCGTATATTTTCTTGTCACCCGTTCGCTATGGCTCAGTTCATGTATGAATTGACCGTTTCATATGTGGACTGAGCTATAGTGCGGGGGATGTGGCACCTTTGCGCTTCGGGTGTTACATGCATCCATGCATTATTTGACCTGGGTGCAACACACTCATTTCTTGCTCGAGACTTGGTCTCTTCTTTGTACTTGCCTGCTCCTTGTTTGAATGCCTGTTTTGTGGTTAGTTCACCTCTAGGAGGCCGTTTTAAGATGAATCGTGTGTTTAAGAATTGTTCGGTGAGCATTGAGGGTCGTGATTATCCAGCCGATTTTGTGGAGATGCCGATGAAGAAGTATGAAGCCATTCTTGGGATGGATTGGTTGTTTATACACCGAGCCGTTATAGACTGTCACGCCAAGAAGATCCGTTTGGGTACCAAAAATTTTGTGGGCGAGAAAGGAAAGTCTAATCCTATAATCTCTTTCATGGAAGCTCACAAACTTTTGAAAGACGGAGCCACTGGATACATAGCCTATCTACTTAATAAACCTAAAGATCAAGCTAAGTTGGAGGAAACCGAGGTCGTTAAGGACTTTCTTGATGTATTTCCGGAGAATTTGGGTTCTCTTCCACCAAAGCGGGAAATTAAGTTCGTGATAGACCTCTATCCGGAAGCAGAGGCTTTCTCGAAGACACCTTATCGGATGGCTCCAGCCGAGTTAAAGGAATTAAAGACACAACTTGACGAGCTATTGGCTTGCGGATACATTAGACCGAGTACATCACCTTGGGGTGCTCCCGTCCTATTTGTAAAGAAGAAGGAGGAACCTCGAGTTCGAGGTAGGGGATAGAGTCTTCTTGAAAGCATCCCCACGTAAAGGATTCAACCGTTTTGGAAGGGGCGGGAAGCTAGACCCTCGTTACATTGGTCCATTTGAGATACTTGGACGCATTGGCGAAGCGGCATATCGGTTGGACCTTCCGCCAAGCTTGACCGGAATACATAATGTTTTCCATGTGTCTCAACTCCGAAAGTACTACCCCGATGAATCAGAAATCCTTCCCGTGGAAGATGTACAACTAGAACCGGATTTGACAATTGTGAGAAAACCCGTAAGAGTCCTTGATCAGAAATTTCAAGAATTGAGAAACCGTAGAATTCCACTAGTCAAAGTCTTGTGGCAAGATCAGAAGTCTGAAGAAGCCACATGGGAAACCGAGGAAAAGATGAGAAAAATCTATCCGGAGTTGTTCGAAGTCGAAGTAGAATCTGGGGACCAGATTCTTTTAAGGGGGGAAGGTACCCCCGCACTATGCCCCAGTACATATACGAAACGGACATCCGTATACACACCAAGTCATAGCGAACGGGTGCAAACCAAAAACACTCCTTGTAGCACCCTAACCCCCAGGGCACCACATCCCCCGCACTATCGCCTCGATCCACGTATGAAATGGAAAGTCCATACATAAACCAAAACTATAGCGAACGGGTGACAATAAAAATGACGAGCTAGGCGGGACACTCTCCCCAACAACACCAAAGCAAACATAATAGTGGAAGCGGAAGCAATAATTCATCCATACATATAGGTACCATATTTACCGAATAGATATGTATAGATACCAACTTAACTATCAATACATTATCATCTTTTAATAATATACATGATCAGGTATCCCCCAAATGTGATAATAATGATCATAACATGATAGGTAACAAAATATATACAAGAACGGTACAATGCTAGACCCGTGATATGCAAGACCTGACAGAACTCCCGCCTAGCACGACCACGCTCAAAGTGTACCTGAAAAGTGAAGTATCAGTCTACCGAAGACTGAGTGAGGGGCAATAAATATATATATATAACATACATCACATGCAAGGTGTAGCCTCGGGTGAAGACTTTGGAAATGAAAGGAATATATAATTCAAGAAACTTAATCTTTGCCCGAGATTACAACCAATCACTTTAATATTTTAGCTTGAACATTTCATGAACATGTGACCCCGGCGAGTAGGGGCGAATCTCCAACCTTAACACCAAACGTGATAATACGTGATTGCTTTATCAATTGAATACATGATCATGCAATTCCATTTAGTGCTCATATAGACAATTTCATGCTTGAAATCATGTGATAACCCGAGGATAACCCGACATGTCGGATTAATCCCCAGTCTCCTTCTTCCTCCGGTTGATAGCGAGTTTGCAAGGCTCGACTATCCACGACATGGTGTGTGTATAGGACATGACCCTCTAGACACGGAACTCCTTCCACCACTAATCTCCTAGTGGCTTCGGGGGTGATCCCAACAGTGTGAGGATAATTCAGAAGTTACCCGTCAGCCCTTGCTTTCCCGGTTGGCTCAAGAATTACCCTCGGGCCCACGTGTAATCATGTACTCGCCAAACTTGCTTGAAATCATGACAATCAATACTTTCTTGCTTGAAATGTTTATAACTTTGAAAACGTTTATAATTATAATAGGTTTTGGCCGAAAATAACACATAAGGGTGGTAGGGTTCTATAAACATAACCTAAAACCTCACCTTTTCTTGCAAAATACAATAATGTAGTGTTCTAAGGAGCTTGCTCCCCGTCCACGCCCTCGTGACCTGTGCAAACACGATGTATATTCGTGAGACATGACCTAAAATGACCAAAATATGACGAACGGCGGAAATGTATCGAGACGACCACGAAAATACAATGTGGCATGATAACATGTTGTTTCACTTCATATTAGCACATATTATAGCAATTCGGGGTCAAAGAAGTCGTTGGATCGAGGGGTCATTTTCGTAATTTTATGCAGTGAATTTTGTTCTGCATTCCAGGTGGGAACGACCGTTCCGGTCCCCTTTGCAAAATGGGAACGGTCGTTCCCATGAGTTCCCCAAAACGCGCCAACGATTTTAAACATAAAAGCGCGCCTTTTAGCTGGGAACGGCCCTTCCGGCAGCAAGGCCAAAGTGGGAACGACCGTTCCTATGCTCGGCCGCCCAGTTGATTTGAAAAGGTGGGAACGCCCGTTCCCACAATGCCTTGAGGCGGGGAACGGTCGTTCCCAGTTTCTGCAAATTTGAAGAACAGAGCAGAAACAGGGGAGGCTCTCGGCAAAGAATCAACAAAGCCACAAAATTCCATTTTTGATCCCCAAATGCAATAATTTCTGGAAGTATGATGCATACACATTCAAGGAGTAATAATATCCTACTTAAACACATAAAACATGCTATATCACCAAGGTTTCCAAGATTTCAAGCTCATGCCCACTTTGATCATCCAAGCTCTAATTCTCAACAATATCATGAATAATTCATGCCATAATTCATGAAATGATCACATAATCATGCTTCTACTTCTAATTCATTCATTTAGCATATAATTCTCAAACCCTAACCATGTCAAATTTAAGCAAGAATCATCACTTCCATGCAAACCAACCTTGAAGATGAAAATATAGAGAAAATAGATGAAGATGATGATCAATCTCCCAAAACTTGGATGGTTTCTTGAAATCTTGATGATTGGATGCAAAAGATCACTCTTCCCTTTTCCCTTGAAGAACCGAGAGTGAGAGAGCAAGTTGTTGGGAAATTTTTGGATAGAAAAATGATCAAGAAAGAAGCTTGGAGATGCATTACGTAAAACCCATTTTTGAAAGTGAGCAGACTTTGTAAATTTATCCACGAGTACCCAAATTCCATCAAACCCGCCTTTAACCTTCGGTAATCCAGAAACAAAGTCCATCGTTACTTGTTCCCACTTCCACTCGGGTATAGGTAACGGTTGTAGAAGTCCCGCGGGCTTTTGGTGCTCAGCTTTCACCTTTTGACAGGTCAGGCAATGTTTCACATATTCTGCCACGTCTCTCTTCATCCCGTTCCACCAATAGTATTGCTTCAAATCCTTATACATTTTATTTCCTCCTGGGTGGATCGAGTAGGCTGACTTGTGAGCTTCTTCAAGTAGGACCCGCCTCAATTCTTCAGGTACTACTACTCTGTTTTTCAACCGAAGCAACCCGGTCTCATCAAACCCAAACGGACTCTCTGGGTCATCCTTAGCTTTACTTACAAGCTTCTGAACTTCCGGATCCTTATTCTGAGCCTCAAATAACTGATACTTTAATTCCGGCTGAATTGTGATATTAGAAACCCGAGCTTTTAACACAATCGGGGCAACTTCCTCACTTTCCTTTATTTCCAAATTCGATACACTCGCCTTCCTGCTAAGTGCATCGGCGACCACATTAGCTTTCCCGGGATGGTATTTAATTGTACAATCATAATCCTCTAGCTTTTCCATCCATCGCGGTTGCTTCATGTTCAACTCTTTCTGTGTGAACAAATACTGAAGGCTCTTGTGGTCGGTGAAAATCTCAAAGGAAGTCCCGTAAAGATAATGTCTCCATTTCCCGAGAGCAAAGATCACGGCTGCAAGCTCTAGGTCGTGTGTCGGATAATTCTTTTCATATTCCTTTAGTTTCCGAGAAGCGTAGGCGATCACTTTTCCTTTCTGAGTCAGAACACAACCTAAGCCTTATTTAGAAGCATCGGTGTACACTGCATATCCCTCTGAACCCTCGGGTAAAGTTAATACCGGAGCTGAGACTAACTTTTCTTTCAAAAAGTTAAAGCTTTGATCACACTTCTCGTCCCAGACGAACTTAACATCTTTCTTTGTCAATCGGGTTAACGGCGCCGCAATCTTGGAGAAGTCCTGAACAAATCTTCTATAATAACCGGCCAATCCCAAGAAGCTTCTAATTTTCGAGGCATTCTTTGGTTTCTCCCACTTGAGCACGACCTTGATTTTCGAGGGATCGACTTTTAACCCGTTTCCCGAAATTACATGTCCCAAGAAAGAAACCCGATCAATCCAGAATTCACACTTGCTAAACTTAGCAAATAACTGATGCTCTTTTAAAGTCTGAAGAACGAGCTTAAGATGTCTCGCGTGCTCCTCGACTGATTTTGAGAAAACCAAAATATCATCAATAAAAATTACCACGAACTTGTCGAGGAAAGGCCTGAATATCCGGTGCATCATATCCATAAAAGCTGCAGGGGCGTTCGTTAATCCAAATGGCATAACCACGAACTCGTAGTGCCCGTACCGAGTATTGAATCCTGTTTTAGGAATATCCTCTGCTCGGATTCGCAGCTGTGACGCCCGGAGCGGTGGGCCACCACATCCCCCGCACCTAAACCCGAACCCACATATGAAATGGATTTCCATACATGAGTCCAAGTCTAAGCGAACGGAACTTACACTCACTCCTTAGGCTAAGCGGGGCTAAAACTCAGACAGAGCGCGCAAAATAAACACATAAATGCGGAAGCAACAACATAAGGATCGGAAAGAGCTCTATAACTAACATTTACATCATTTACAATGGCCTCACGGCCCACAAGATCGAGTATATACATCAAAAGCCCATAATTCAGCAAAATATAATTCTAACATCGAATACATAAAAGAGTATCCAAAATGCAAGAAGTATGGATGCAACTCGACCTAGACACACAAGTACAAGACCAAGACTCGCACTTCCCCGCCTAGCTCGAAACAACCTGCACTGAAGGTGGGAAAGGAGAGGGGTCAGTCAAAACTCGACTGAGTGAGGGGGCTTAAACGCACACCCACACCTAAATACATATAAAGCAGAGCATATTACAAAGGTGATAGTCATGAATCGAGGCTAGGGTTTTACATACCAAATCATTTTCCAAAGATAGCATATAATATAAAGGAAAAACCTATCTCGATCCATAATCTATCAAACATAACATAAACATAAGTCCGGCGAGAACGGACTATCCCTTACTCCATCAAACATATCATAAAATCGAATTCAAATCATATCCACCCCACATCCATGGTGTATCGGGAATCAAACCCTAACACCTACATTACCAAACACATACGGGGCAGCTAACCCACGATATGCCTTCCCCGGTTATCCACCGAGGGCTCAAGATACCACGCCTTCCCAACCTCCATAGGTCGTACGTGAATACCTCAAATGAGAACGTGCACAGGGGTCATAACCGGCGACCCCGTGGTCGTCCCGGGTCTCCCTTACCCACGCCTCCGGGCCCAACAAACCATATCAAACCAAACTCCCATCTTTCAGGGTACAACTCGCTCAAACATATCCTATACGAATAACGAATTTCAAAATATAGCTTACTTATGCCAATACTTATACCAATTTCGAAAACGTAAAGCTTATTTCACAAGATCATAACATACCTTAAGCATTCGTATTTAGTACATATATATATTCGCATACGGGGTAAGAAAACAACACGTAATAGGTCTTAGGTCGCTTATCTAATATAAAAGATCCTAACCTCACCTTTGCAAAAGTAGAAGGAATGCAAAACGGGCGAACGAACACTTAAACCTCGGGCTCACGAACTTCCGGAAGAGGCTCTGAAACAAAAGAAGACAAGACCCGAGACTTAGACTCAATAATGTACCAAAGAAGACGCCCGGCAAAATGCATGGATCATGTTCACAAAAATATCACAATTAATCATGTAAAAGAGAAGCAATTAAAGTCATAAAATGCATAATTAAAGCAAAGAGAAGTAATGGCAGCTTCTAGGTTTTGAATTTTTTCCAAAGGGGAAAATCCACCCCCATGGATTTTTCTAAAGGGGAAAATCCACCCCCATGGATTTTCCAAGAGCTACTGCCTCAAATCCACCCTCGCGGATTTTTCCTTAAGGAAAAATCCACCCCCGTGGATTTGCTCCAGTAGAGAGGAGTTCCGGACATGGGAACGGCCGTTCCCATTCCCAGTACAACTGGGAACGGTCGTTCCCACTCTCGGTCCATGAACAGTAAGGCCTGGGAACGGTCGTTCCCAGTTTAAAACTGGGCGGGAACGGCCGTTCCGGCCTGGTTCGAAAAGCTGGAACAGAGTTTAAACACAGAAAACAGGGGAAGCTCGAAAAAGTGCCAAAAATGGCCAAAATCCAACCTTAAAATTTGCCATAACTTCTCAAATTGTACACACAATACACATAATTCATGCTTGACATATAAACACTCAAATAATGCAAGAAAACGGAATTTAAAAGCATGATCAAGGTTAAGCAAAATTTCAAACTAAAATATGATCACTCATAAATCCTCCACCAACCATGGATTTCATGCAATAAATGCAACATATATAACATATACAACTCATACAAGAAGCTAGAACTCCATCATCTCAAGCAAAGAGCAAGAATTCACCATTAATGCTAAACCCTTACTATTCACGTAGGGGAGCAAAGGCACAACAACCTCACACCAAACTCATAAATTAAACCATGGAAACGTAGAGCATGACGAGGGGATTCCGAAACCTACCTAAGCTCGAGAAAAGACGAAGAAACGAGAGAGAACTTGGCTTGGAAAGTTGGATGATCAAAGCTTGGGGTTTGCTCTCTTGCTTGCTTGAGTTGCTGCTGAACGTAATGAGGGAAAGAGAGAATGGTTCAGCCTTTAAGGGCTGGACCGATTGGTTCACGGGTTCGGTTCAAGGTTCCCGGTTCAAATTGGTTCGGTTTAACAAATACGGGTTCAAATAAGGCCAACTCAAATAAAACGAATAATTCACATGCACATTCATTCAAATAATTCATATAAGAATTAAAATTAAATAATTCAAATAAACAATTAGAATAAATATAAGATGCGTAAATAATAATTTTAAATGCGCACATACGTCATACCTGTACGGTCTGAAAGTCGGGGTGTCACAGCAGCTGATAGTATCCTTGTCTTAAATCCAATTTCGAATAAACTTTGGAACCCTGAAGTATATCGAATAACTCCTCGATATGGGGAAGGGGATACTTGTTCTTAATAGTCATCCTGTTCAACTCTCTGTAATCGATGCACATTCTTAAAGTCCCGTCCTTTTTCTTTACAAATAATACCGGTGCTCCCCACGGCGAAGAACTCGGTCGAATGTACCCAACTTCCAAGAATGCTTCCAGCTGGACTTTTAATTCCTTTAATTCCGCTGGAGCCATCCGGTATGGAGTCTTTGAATACGGCTTAGCATTCGGGAAAAGATCGATCACAAATTCAATCTCTCGTTCAGGAGGCAAGGAATCCAATTTTTCTGGGAATACCTCGGGAAATTCCTTTACCACTTCGGTGTCCTCTAACTTCACCTGATCTTTTGGCTTGTTCAGAATATAAGCAATAAACCCTGTAGCCCCGTCTCTGACTAATTTCTGAGCTTCTAAAAAATAAAGTAGAGGTACGGTCTTCGAAGTACAACCCGTGGTAACCTCTGAACCCAACTGAACCTTCTTAGCCCGACAATCAACTGTAGCACAATGCCTGTATAACCATTCCATCCCCAATATAGCTCCGTATCTCTCCATCGGCATAACAATGAAATCTGTCAGAAACTCCCGGCCTTCAATCACAACTGGAACATCCCTGTAAACCTGATCCGTCTCTCGCCTACTACCGAAAGGAGTACTAACTAGATAGCGCACAGAAGTACACATAGCAGGCAAAGACAAAGTAATAGCAATAGAGTGCGCAAGAAAGGAGTGTGTAGCTCCTGGATCAAATAATGTATGGATGTTCGTGCCATGGATGCAAATAATACCTTCAACTACCACGGCGGGGTCTATCTCTGCATCCTGCTCCTCTCCAACGAGTGCATAAGCCCGAGCTCTCACCAGTGGCCTCGGTCCTGCAGGTGGTGGATCCTGACGATCCAGACAGCCGTCAACCATGTGCTCGTCACTCCCGCAAATCAAACACAAACCTAACCGACGCCTGCAGTTGTCGTAGGTATGTGTAGGAAGTCCACACCATTTGCAGCCCGGCCTCTGAGGTGGCTGGGGTGGTGCTGGAGCTCTCGGACCTCTCGGTAATGGCCCTGTCGCCTTAAGCTTCTTCCCGGGATTCTTCTGAGCTGGGGGTACAGAGTAAATCATCGGCCTCTTCCCTGAGCTCGATCCCTGACCTGCTCTCGAGCCCGAAGCCTGTCCAGTCCGCGAAGTAGCTTTCCTAGCAATATCCGAATCCTCAACTTTTAGGGCCTTAGTGGTAGCTTTTGCCTAGGTGCTCGTATTAGCTGCTTTCAGGGCATCCTGAATATCCGGTCTGAGTCCTTGGACGAACTGCATCGCCTTATGAAAGTCATCATTCGCTATGTTGGGTGCATAGCGAGAAAGTCTCTCGAACTCGGCAATATACTGACCCACAGACCTGCCTCCCTGCTTTAGCTCGGTGAACTCTCTCAACCTGCGAGTACGGGAAGCTGGAGGAATATACTTGTTTCTGAACTCCCGTACAAATACCTCCCAAGTAATCTCGGTCCCGGCTGCCTCCAGAACAATCTGTGTGCTTTCCCACCAAGAATAGGCCTCGCCCTGAATAAGAGTAAGTGTACAGCGAGCCTTCTCCTGAGTGTCACAAGGGATAAGCTGCCAGATCCTCTCGATCTCTTTCAGCCACATCTCTGCCTGAATATCATCGCCTTTGTAGAACTTCGGGGGACGCTGGTTCTGAAATTCTCGCAATATGGCAGAAATGGGGTTCTCCTGAGGTGCTACCGGTGCTGGAGGTGGTGGAGGAACCCTGTCCTGTAGCCTCTGATCAATTAGCCCCACTACCGCGTTCATGAAATCCTGGGGCTGTGCCTGGGCAGGTGGAGGAGGTGGTGATCTCTCGCGGCGATGATGTCGGCGGTGATGATGCCTGTGCCTCGAGGATCGGTCACTGGAACGTCTGTCGTGCTCCATCCTGAAATTAGATCACTAAACATGCGTGGCTTGATCAATAAATGCAAATGTGTGCATACAGTTTCCCTAATATCAAGTAGCACATGTTCAAGGAAGATCAAGTAGCTCAATTAATGCGAAGAAATGAGTAACTCAGGTAAGTCAACCAAATGCAGACTCCCAAATACCACATAATCCTATGCCGTGCGACCTAGACTGACTTGACACGACTCGAGAACCTCGGTTTTGCAACCGGGCTCTGATACCACCTGTAGATGTAGCACCCTAACCCCCAGGGCACCACATCCCCCGCACTATAGCCTCGATCCACGTATGAAATGGAAAGTCCATACATAAACCAAAACTATAGCGAACGGGTGACAATAAAAATGACGAGCTAGGCGGGACACTCTCCCCAACAACACCAAAGCAAACATAATAGTGGAAGCGGAAGCAATAATTCATCCATACATATAGGTACCATATTTACCGAATAGATATGTATAGATACCAACTTAACTATCAATACATTATCATCTTTTAATAATATACATGATCAGGTATCCCCAAAATGTGATAATAATGATCATAACATGATAGGTAACAAAATATATACAAGAACGGTACAATGCTAGACCCGTGATATGCAGGACCTGACAGAACTCCCGCCTAGCACGACCACGCTCAAAGTGTACCTGAAAAGTGAAGTATCAGTCTACCGAAGACTGAGTGAGGGGCAATAAATATATATATATAACACACATCACATGCAAGGTGTAGCCTCGGGTGAAGACTTTGGAAATGAAAGGAATATATAATTCAAGAAACTTAATCTTTGCCCGAGATTACAACCAATCACTTTAACATTTTAGCTTGAACATTTCATGAACATGTGACCCCGGCGAGTAGGGGCGAATCTCCAACCTTAACACCAAACGTGACAATACGTGATTGCTTTATCAATTGAATACATGATCATGCAATTCCATTTAGTGCTCATATAGACAATTTCATGCTTGAAATCATGCGATAACCCGAGGATAACCCGACATGCCGGATTAATCCCCAGTCTCCTTCTTCCTCCGGTTGATAGCGAGTTTGCAAGGCTCGACTATCCACGACATGGTGTGTGTAGAGGACATGACCCTCTAGACACGGAACTCCTTCCACCACTAATCTCCTAGTGGCTTCGGGGGTGATCCCAACAGTGTGAGGATAATTCAGAAGTTACCCGTCAGCCCTTGCTTTCCCGGTTGGCTCAAGAATTACCCTCGGGCCCACGTGCAATCATGTACTCGCCAAACTTGCTTGAAATCATGACAATCAATACTTTCTTGCTTGAAATGTTTATAACTTTGAAAACGTTTATAATTATAATAGGTTTTGGCCGAAAATAACACATAAGGGTGGTAGGGTTCTATAAACATAACCTAAAACCTCACCTTTTCTTGCAAAATACAATAATGTAGTGTTCTAAGGAGCTTGCTCCCCGTCCACGCCCTCGTGACCTGTGCAAACACGATGTATATTCGTGAGACATGACCTAAAATGACCAAAATATGACGAACGGCGGAAATGTATCGAGACGACCACGAAAATATAATGTGGCATGATAACATGTTGTTTCACTTCATATTAGCACATATTATAGCAATTCGGGGTCAAAGAAGTCGTTGGATCGAGGGGTCATTTTCGTAATTTTATGCAGTGAATTTTGTTCTGCATTCCAGGTGGGAACGACCGTTCCGGTCCCCTTTGCAAAATGGGAACGGTCGTTCCCATGAGTTCCCCAAAACGCGCCAACGATTTTAAACATAAAAGCGCGCCTTTTAGCTGGGAACGGCCCTTCCGGCAGCAAGGCCAAAGTGGGAACGACCGTTCCCATGCTCGGCTGCCCAGTTCATTTGAAAAGGTGGGAACGCCCGTTCCCACAATGCCTTGAGGCTGGGAACGGTCGTTCCCAGTTTCTGCAAATTTGAAGAACAGAGCAGAAACAGGGGAGGCTCTCGGCAAAGAATCAACAAAGCCACAAAATTTCATTTTTGATCCCCAAATGCAATAATTTCTGGAAGTATGATGCATACACATTCAAGGAGTAATAATATCCTACTTAAACACATAAAACATGCTATATCACCAAGGTTTCCAAGATTTCAAGCTCATGCCCACTTTGATCATCCAAGCTCTAATTCTCAACAATATCATGAATAATTCATGCCATAATTCATGAAATGATCACATAATCATGCTTCTACTTCTAATTCATTCATTTAGCATATAATTCTCAAACCCTAACCATGTCAAATTTAAGCAAGAATCATCACTTCCATGCAAACCAACCTTGAAGATGAAAATATGGAGAAAATAGATGAAGATGATGATCAATCTCCCAAAACTTGGATGGTTTCTTGAAATCTTGATGATTGGATGCAAAAGATCACTCTTCCCTTTTCCCTTGAAGAACCGAGAGTGAGAGAGCAAGTTGTTGGGAAATTTTTGGATAGAAAAATGATCAAGAAAGAAGCTTGGAGATGCATTACGTAAAACCCATTTTTGAAATGTGTGAAATGTGCCAATTTGCCAATTAATCCTCTAACTCATGAGAGTATGCAATTGAGTATACATAGTTTTAAAATATGCTCAATTAGATCCTTGAAGGATTATGCAATTAAGTCCCTAAAATTTTAAGAAATCTTCACTAGGGACAATTTGGTAATTTAAAACACTCTCGGTACTTGTTTCATTCAATAAATATTTTCCGTATCGTGAAATAATATTTTCAATGATATGAATTCATATAATTCACATAAAGGATGTTTCGTGAATTTTATAAAATTATGAATGCCACGTAAGAATATATCATAAAATTAAAGAAATAAAATAAAACCTACGCTCAAACTCACACGTGGTGTGCTGACCTGTTCAAATTGAACCGGGCGTTACACTCCTGGCTAGGCGGGACTAGACCCTGTCAATCAAGTGCGCAATAAGAACGAATATGCGGAAGCGTAACTAAAACTAATAATAATCAACAACAGTTAAGTCACATGCAAACGAGTTCAAACTATGTAATCTACTAGAGCATATATATATATATTAGCCACCAAGGCTAACAAAACAGTAGCAAGTATCCAAAAGTATAGGTGGCCGACAAGGCCTCAATACTACAACTAATATGTGTATGCTGTATCTAAAGCATAACTCTAACAAGAGAATAAGGTCCTAGCTGGACACGAAAGTAAAAGACTGTACTAACTTTCCCGCCTAGCTACGACCACGTGTACCTGCAACTGCAAAAGGGAAAAACATGGAGGGGTCAGTCAAAGGACTGTTGAGGGGTTACACACACACCCGTATATATAAATATACATGCAAACACACAGTTCCCTAATCCCACTATACGTTCTTCATCAAAACATATTAATTTTGGAAAATTCGGAACTCGCACAATGGGATTATGGACATTCAATTCATTAAATAATACTGTAGGTTACACAGCGAGAACGAGCGGTCTCCAACCTTTACTCCTCATTTTCAATCATTACGGTCGTTCACACACACAATCATATCATTACCTAAACATCCTTTTTCCTCCGGGTTGATGGTTTGGGCGGCCAACCCTCCCCATCCACATACATATGAGAAACAAGGGTGCATGACTCCCTCGCCCTCGGGACTCCGTCCTCCACTAACCTCCTAATGGATTCTGGGTTCATCCCCTTCGATATGGGACAGTACAATGGGCTAGCCGTCGACCCTTGCCTCCTCGGTTCACCCAAAGCACGACCCCTGGGCCCCACAACATAACACACACACACATCTCGCCAATCGGTTCGGTAGTTATTTGAAAACATTTTCATTAATATATAATAATAAAATGGTTACTTTTAGTAAAGACATTTTGGCTCTTCTATCACATGCACGGTGGTAGGTCGATATATAAAGAAAAACCTCACCCGAGTGGAGTAAACGACAAAAAGACAAGAATAATGCCTACTCGACCTGGTCCTCTCCGCCCTGGGGATTGTCTGTATAAACCAGATATATTTCGATTAAGACTCAACTCAAAATGAACCAAGTATTGACGCACGACAATTAAGTTCAATGATATGAATGATATGACGTGCAATGAGATTGTATTATAGGATGAACATGCTCAATGAATGCACACGAAATTAATTAAAGCAATTAGACAATTTAGGAATTTTAGTTTAATATAAATTTAAAGAATCATTCACATTTTAATTTATAAAATATACATATATAAGGTACGTAGTTATATATTATCATATATATATATACATATTTATTTAAAAGGGCATGAGTAGCATGTTTATAAGTAATACATATATATATATATGCACGTGCATATAATTATATGAAATGAAATGTGTATGGAACTTCACCTTTAAACAATAAATTGACAAATGAAATAGGCATTTACAATGCCTGTATAAGGTTGGCAATTAAGACACGAATTTCACATTTAGTAATTATAGTGCACACATCTTTACTAAATAGAAAGCAGCACTTAAAAGCAGCAACACGTGGCGACAACAACAACAACAAATTCAGGGGGTGATTCGGTCACTCCATTTTCACACCAGTTCATTAATTTCTTCCATAACAAATTATTAGATCAACCTATTACGTATTTAAACATTATCATATCCATTAATACAAGAACATACATGTATATATTTCATATATATTTAGCATTTATGTGCATTAAAATACAAACAGGGAACAATTAAAGCAACTCCACAACAAGACAATTCAAGGCATGATACTGGGGTGATTCGGTTACTCAATTTACCTAATTAAATTTCAATTTCCACTTTAATTCAACATTAGTAAAGTTATAAAACATGTATCCATAGCTTTAAGTATTAATTTATAAATATATGATTAAATTCCAAAATTAATTAATCTATTTCAACTATAACCCTATTTTAAATATAATATCTAACTCCAATTCAAAATAGCCACATATATAAATAGAATTGCATACATATACATCTACATCAACTCACCAACGAGGAAAGAAGAGAGGAGGAAAGAAGAGAAGGTGGCTGAAAATGGTGATGGTGGTGGAAGGTTGTCCTTGACGGTATGGACTGCTATTTCTTTTAATCTCCAGAATGTGGAAGACGAGAGAGTAATGGGTTTCCTTATTGAAAGTTGGGATACTTAATATATATATTTTTGTTGTGATGCATGTACAAGGGTATGTCTGTGTATATATTTAATATACATATATGTAGAGGGATATTATCTACAAGTATAAAATTAGATGTCGGAACTGATTAATGCATATATGACTATGCTGGACACGTGTATGCGGAGATATGAATGAGTATATATATATATAAAATTTATGAAATGCATATTTAATGTATATCAATATCTGTGTACGTGTATATATACAAATGCATGTAGGTACTATAGGTGACACATTCTCATGTAAAGTACATATATATAAGGTAACGTGTAGGTGGGTGTTATATTTATATAACATTATTATATGGAAGCCCATATATATAACAAAAAGAAATGTATACCTGTACGTGGGATATATATATATATATATATATATATATATATATAAGGAAATTGCATGCAAATTCACATTTAAAATAATTTAGTAATTAGATTATAACTTCACATTAATGAATATTATTGACAATGAGACACGTAGTTCGTATTTAATATCATAATTAGCAAGTAATCCAAATTCTTAATTAATAATTACGGACATGTAGTTAGTTCTAAAATTTCACATTTAATTTACGACTAGCAACTAAAATATAGGATTAACAACTATTTTACACGCAGGTAATTAATGAGCAATTTAAGTTTAGAAAATTGCACATTTAGCAATTAAAATGAAATTAAAATACACGCAACACTCGAACTAACACACACGTGTCGTTGTACTTGACAACCGGCAAGATGGGGCGTCACACACCCAATTATTACTTGTTTGATTTTGCCAACTTTGAAATCGGTCTAGTCGAGAGAATTCGATCGACGGAGAATCACGAAGTGATTCGCCGGTTACTCCGAATAGTTTTCTCAAAAAGTTTTCTAAACACCGAATTCTTACAACCTGATAGATCTAGTTCTCTGTATGTGTTTTCCGTGCTTAGGGAACTTAAAGATTTTCTGCTCTTTTCTTATATACGTACCCCATAAGTTACGTCATTTTTTGTATCGGTTTTCTTTAGTAGTTTTTCTTTGGCGGTTATCCCACCGATAACTTCTAGAATTGTGGGAGCTACTAATAAAAGTGGTCTCTTTATCCACGTCAGAATAGTCGAGAGAAAATATAATCTTAATAAAATAAATATTGTCCTTAAGCATTTATGAGCTTAGAGTAATTCTCACTCTTACGAACCACAAACTGCCTATATTCTCCCACTTGGTTCGTAACCCACATTTACCCAAATCTTAGAAAATACAATACATGAACCATGACGATAGTTCTTCTTATAACGAGTAGTATCTTCCATGTATTACTATGTATTATGGTTTCAGCTTTACAACATAATCTTTATGAATAAATCCTATGTTTAATCGAGATCCAAACTGTATTGATATTTCACAAATCAACATAAATGTGTAAACAAAACGATAAAATATGAGAAATATCCTAAAATTTAGAGTTTCACAACATTTGTTCAATAACAAAACTTTACTTATGAGAAAGAAGTCTCAACTAGCTACATGATCCTTGAATTTAAATGGTGACATGCCTTTAGTCATAGGGTTAGCTAATATCAATTAATTGCAAATGTGTTCAATGACCATTTCCTTATTCTTGATAAGTTCCCTTATGGCTAGATACTTGGTGTCTATATGCGTACTTTGACTACCACTTCTGTTATTTTTAACCATGAAAACAACAACTCAATTGTCACAACATATTTTTATTGGCTTAGAAATTGAAACCATAGTTTCAAGCTCAGATATGGAACTTTTTAACCATGATTCATGTAAAGTAGCCTCAAAATATGAAACGAACTCAGCCTCCACAGTGGATATAACAATTAGGGTTTGCTTTGCTCGCGTCTATGTTACAACTCCACCGACAATCATAAAAATGTATCTTGATGTTGACTTGGGAGAGTCAACGAAGCCAACAAAGTTTGAGTCAGAGTACCTAATCACCTCCAAATTATCAGATCGTTCATATGTAAGCATGTAGTCCTTAATCCCTTAAAGATATCTCATGTAGGACCCACGACGATAGGCACCACGTCCCCCGCACCATAAGTCTAATCCACACATGAAATGGATTGTCCAAGCATGAACCAGACTCATAGCGAACGAGTGAAAAATAAAAACAACGACCTGGCTAGGCAGAATCTAACCCTGTACCAAATAAATCACACTGCCGGAATCTAAACCTGTACCAAATAATTAAGCATGACTTTCAATAATGGCTATAAGCCCAATAATTCCATAACATAATTAAAGTCCAACATGCATCCTAACAATGGGTTCAACTAAACATGCAACCTGTCCCGAATCAATAATCAAAATTCATAATTGGCACACTGCACACAGGCCCAAATACATAAAGGAATTACAATTAAATCATAATAATGTACAATGGGACTCGAGTGTACAAGTGACTCGACAAGAGAATTAAAACTCGACCTCCGCCTAGCAAAACCTGTAAGAAACTGAAAAAGTGGGAAAAAGGGATCAGTCTCTAGAAGACTGAGTGAGCAGGAGCTGTACATATATATAGAAACATGCACATGCAAGCCATGAATCCCGAGCAATGTTTTATTCGAAGTTAGTTCCCACGAAGGGTAAGAAAATAGCTAAACAATGCTCGGATTTTACGACCTATTTCAAATTAAATCCTTTAAGTTCACAATTCATGATTAACCATAATGGCTCGATAAGTGAGCATGCATAATTCTCCAACCAAACTCCGACCGTGTACAATGAACATAATATAATACTTTGAATACGTGATCATGCAATACGTAATAATACACGCGAGATATAAATATGAGACATGAGCGTTTGGGCAATCCGTGTCCCGGCCTTCCCGCACGGTGCATAACCATAATAACATGTCATAATAATAATCATGAAAATAAGTTCCAACCTTCTCCTTCCATAATGGTCGGGCCTGCAGACCCGAACCATTTAATAATAACAATATCGAGACGGGGGCTCATAACTCCTACCCGCTCCTTCGATGGGTTATGTAGCGCCCGGAACGGTGGGCCACCACATCCCCCGCACTTAAACCCGAACCCACATATGAAATGGATTTCCATACATGAGTCCAAGCCTAAGCTAACGGGAACCTACAGTCACCCACTAGGCTAAGCGGGGCTAAAACTCGAACAGAGCGCGCAAAACAAACAGAGAAGAATGCGGAAGCAATATCATAAGGATCGCAAAGGAGCTCTATACTAACATATACATCATATACAACGGCCTGACGGCCCAAAAATAGGTCAAGTATATACATCAAAAGTTCATAATCTCCATAAGACATAATTAGAATTCGGGTACAAATCATAAAAGTAATCAAAATGCAGCAGGTAAATATGCCGACTCGACCTAAACTCGAAAGTACGACAAGACCGACGCACTTCCCCGCCTAGCCCGAGAAACCTGCAACTAAAGTGTTAAAAGGAAGGGGTCAGTCAAACTCGACTGAGTGAGGGGGCTAACGCACACCCACACCATAACTACATATAGAGCATCACAAATAGTCAAAGGGGTCGATCTTGTACCGAGCTAGGGTTTTTCATACCAAATCATTTTTTAAAACATACATATAATACAAAGGAAATCCCAACCCGTTTCACAACCACCAAAGCATAAACGAAACATAAATGTCCGGCGAGTACGGACCTCCTCAACTCCTCATACAAATCATAAATACATAAGAATTCATAAATTCATAACTCCTCAACGCCTTGGTGATCGGGAATCAAACCCTCTCCACCCATATGGATTCTATATACATACGGGGTAGCTAACCCAAGATATGCCTTCCCCGGTTATTCACCGAGGGCTCAAGGTAAGAGCATCTTCTCAACCTCCAAGAGTCGCACGCCACAACCTCAAATGGGATGTGCACAGGCTTAACCCGACGGCCCTTGCCGTATCGGGCGTCCTTACCCACAATCCCTGGGCACGGATTCATAAGAAACATACCAATAATCCCATCTTTTAGGGCACATCTCGCGGAATCATAAAGGAAACGTACAAGGTATTCAAAATCATAAGCTCATATATGCCCATACTTATACCATTTTCGTAAATTCGTAGAAAGGGATTCATAAAATCATAAACGTATCATAAGCATTCGTATTTAACCATATAATACATATATAGCCACATGCGGGATACGAAATCAATAACATAAAGGCCATAGGTCGTTTATCTACAAGAAAAGATCCTAACCCTCACCTTGAAGTGGAAGCGGAGTGAAAATCGGACAAAAGAAGCAACCGAACACCTAAACCTCGGGCTCTTTAACTTCGTGAAGAGGCTCTGAAACAAAAGAACACAAGACCCGAGACTTAGACTCAAATATGTACCAATTAGACGCTCGGAAATGCTTAGGGATGCAATTAAGGCAAATGAAATGCATAACCATAACAAATGAATCCTACCAAATCATATTCACACAATTCATAGAAAATAAGATCATAAGTTCAAAACAAGGCACATAATGCGTAATATAACAAGCTAACATTGCATACACGTCATAAACGAAGAAAGAAAACACAAAGAAAAGCAACGAAGCTATAAAACGAGCAATTGTCGCCGCCATATTTTCAAATGACACGGCCGTGTTGGGTTTTAGTTCAAAATGGACACGGCCGTGTCCGGTTAAAATAAATTCAGGAGCTTAATTCGAGAGGCTGACACGGCCGTGTTGAGTTTTAGTTCAAAATGGACACGGCCGTGTCCGGTTTTATAAAAATAAATTTCTCCAAGTCGAGAGGCTGACACGGCCGTGTCCAAAACATGCATAAAGCTGACACGGCCGTGTTGGCCTGTCTTCTTCGAAAAAAAATAACAGCAACAACAGTAACTCTGCGGGAAAAACAGGGGAGGGAGCAGGGCAAGCACGCAGCAACAACATGCAACCATTCCAAGCCACAAAACTCAAGCAATTCATGACAAATCACTTCATAATCAACATATAATCATCCAATCATCACAAAAGCTCAAGAATTATTATATATCACAAGTTCATCTAATCAAAATTTGAATTTCCATTAATGGTATCTTCCACCACACTCATCCATATTGAAAAGGGAGATCATATAAGCTAGAGTCATAAGAGATCATATATATAACTTCAAACTAAAGCTTAACCGCAAGGAACAAGAAAGATCATCAAACCCTCAAGTTTCATGTTAAGCTCCATAGGTGCATCAAACATAGCCCAAAGCATGGAATTAATAGCTCAAAATGACCATATATTCAAGTACACATCAAATACTAGCTTACCCCTTGAAGATGTTGGAAGAAAATGGAGATTAGAGCTCAAAACCTCCTTGGGATGAATAGTGACGGGATGAAGGGTTTAGCTCCAAAGTGCTGCACTTTTCTCCCTTTTTCTTGCTTGTACCGATTAAGAGAGGGAGAGAGATGGTTATGCATTGTTTTGGTGGAGTGTGGGGCCAAGCTTGAGGGTAATATGTCAAGAGTTGAGGGACTAAGATGCAATTAAGTGAAAGGTAGTCATATAAGAGCGAGGTGAGTTTCCGGTCGGATTTCGGATTACCAAATGAGCTTAAAAGGTTATGAGGCTTAGTCCATCGAACCCGAATCGTCGAAACGAGTTCCACGGTGGTGACGGAATTCGAATCCGAATTCCCGAGCTCAAATTACACATATTGGAACCCAAGGTGCGCTAAAAGCGTTTTAACCTCCTTTAGGTTCCGAACGTAACAATTAATTCAAAAGCTCAACAAATAGATTCGAAAACATATAACGAGCATATATCCAAGTTCATAACACGAAATTCTCTAACATACTAAAACAACGGAAAATTCCGGATTCAATTCAAGCATGAACGAATCAAATCTTAACAAATAGCATTCATAATCATATAAAATTTCATTCAAATCCATAAAAATTATTTGAAATAAGAATTAAAAGAATAAAGAATATGAATTTAAATAAAATAAATTGCGCACATACGTTATACCTGTACGGTCTGAAAGTCGGGGTGTCACAATCCTTCCCCCTTAAAAAGGACTTGCCCTCAAGTCCGACTCGAGTCCTCAAACAACTCCGGATATAACCTTCTCATCTTGTCCTCAGTTTCCCAAGTCGATTCCTCGGATTTCTGATCCCTCCAAAGTACCCTAACCAAAGGAATCCGCCGGTTTCTCAGTTCTTGCATCTTCCTATCTTGAATTGCAACTGGATGCTTTTCTATGGTTAAATCCGGCTCTAACTGAACCTCTTCAACTGGGAGAATTGTTGACTCATCGGGATAATACTTACGGAGTTGAGAGACATGAAACACATTGTGTATCCCGGTCATACTCGGTGGTAAATCCAATCTATACGCTGTTTCTCCGATTCTTTCCAAAATTTCAAACGGCCCAAGGTAACGAGGACTGAGCTTTCCACCTTTACCTATACGAGTGAAGCCTTTTCTAGGAGACGCCTTCAAAAAGACTCTATCTCCGACTTTGAACTCTAAGGGCCTTCTTCTCTTATCGGCGTAACTCTTTTGACGGGCTTGAGCTGCTCTCATCCTTTGTCGAATCTTATGAACTTTCTCAATAGTAGCAACAATGTTTTCTTTAGGCTCGGCCCTCTCGAGCTTGCTCTCTTCGATCCACCTCCAATCCTCGATATCCCAAAATAGAGGAGACCTGCACTTTCTTCCATAAAGTGCCTCGTACGGAGCCATCTTAATCGAACCCTGATAGCTGTTGTTATAAGCAAACTCAACCAAAGGTAGGTGTTCATCCCACTTATCTTGGAAGTCCAAAGCACATGCTCTAAGCATATCCTCTAAATATTGAATTAGCCTTTCAGATTGGCCGTCCGTCTGAGGATGCGAAGCTGTGCTAAACTTGAGCTTAGTGCCCAAACACTTCTGAAGATTCTGCCAAAAGATCGAAGTAAACCGTTGATCCCGATCCGAAACAATACTAGCCGGAACTCCAAGTAACTTTACAATCTCCCGAACATACAATTCGGCTAGCTTAGGAACTTTCTCAGACATCCGAACCTTGAGGAAATGGGCAGACTTAGTCAATCTGTCCACAATTACCCATATTCCATCAAACCCTCCTTTAACTCTAGGCAAGCCGGACACAAAGTTCATCGTCACTTGCTCCCACTTCCACTCGGGAATAGGAAGTGGTTGGAGAGTTCCTCCCGGCTTCTGGTGCTCTGCCTTCACCTTTTGACACGTTAGACATCGCTTCACGAAGTTCGCGACGTCCCTTTTCATGCCATTCCACCAGAATTTCTCTTTCAAGTCCCGATATATCTTAGTACCTCCCGGATGAATCGAGTACCTTGAGCGATGTGCCTCCTCAAGTATAATCCTCTTGAGCTCTTCTGGGACACATATTCTCGCTTCGAACCTTAACAAACCGAAATCATCAATCCCAAACTTAGAATTCGGATCCTCTCTGGAACGGGTTACCAACTTCTGAATCTCGGCATCCGAGGCCTGAGCTTCCAACAACTGCTGTTTCAAATCCGGTATTATCGTAAGATTAGCCAACCAAGTTCCCGAAACCAAGATTTCTGATCCTGAGCTTGAAGAACCGGCTTCCAAATTAACCACACTCACCTTTCTACTCAAGGCATCGACGACCACGTTCGCTTTACCCGGATGGTACTGAATGGTGCAATCGTAATCCTCTAATAACTCCATCCAACGCCTCTGTCTTACATTCAAATCTTTCTGAGAAAAGAGATACTTGAGGCTTTGGTGATCCGTAAACACCTCGAACGTTACACCGTAGAGATAGTGTCGCCACTTCATCAAAGCGAACACAACGACAGCTAATTCAAGATCGTGAGTAGGGTAATTCTTCTCATGCTCCTTCAATTTCCTTCAAGCATAAGCTACCACTCTACCGTGCTGCATCAAAACACAACCAAGACCCTCTTTCGAAGCATCTGTATAAACTGCATAACCCTCTGTACCCTCGGGTAGGGTAAGAACTGGTGCTGAAGTTAACTTCACCTTCAAAGTCTGAAAACTCACCTCACACTTATCATCCCATTCAAATTTCACTTCCTTCTTAGTTAGGCGAGTCAACGGGGCGTCAATTTTAGAGAAATCCTTAACAAATCTGCGGTAATAACCGGCCAACCCAAGAAAACTCCGAATCTCTGAGACATTTCTCGGTCTCTCCCAACGAAGCACGGACTCAACCTTAGATGGATCAACTTCAATCCCATCACCTGAAATTATATGTCCCAAAAACATAACTCGGTCGATCCAAAATTCACACTTGCTGAACTTTGTATACAACTTATGTTCCCTCAAAGTTTCCAAAACGATCCGTAAATGTTGTGCATGCTCTTCAACCGACCTAGAATACACCAGAATGTCGTCTATAAAGATCACCACGAACTTGTCAAGAAAAGGCCAGAACACTCGGTGCATCATATCCATAAATACAACTGGAGCATTAGTTAATCCAAACGGCATGACAACGAATTCAAAGTGCCCATATCTGGTATTAAAACCAGTCTTCGGAATATCCTCCTCCCTAATTCGCAGCTGATAGTAGCCCTGCCTCAAATCTAACTTGGAGTAGACTTTCGAGCCTTGTAGAATATCAAATAACTCCTGGATGTGAGGCAAAGGGTATTTGTTCTTCACAGTCATCCTGTTCAACTCACGGTAGTCTATACACATTCGTAGCGTTCCGTCTTTCTTCTTTACAAATAGAACGGGAGCACCCCACGGAGAAATGCTCGGACGAACGTAACCGCAAGCTAGAAGCTCATCAAGCTGCGTTTTTAACTCTTTTAACTCTGCGGGAGCCATTCCGTAGGGAGTCTTCGAAAAAGGCTCTGTTCTGGGATAAAGGTCGATTACGAACTCGATGTCCCTATCGGGTGGCAAAGAACCCAATGTCTCAGGGAATACATCGGCATACTCCCGCACGACCTCCGTCTCCTCAAGTTAAGCCTGATCCTTCGGTCTATTCAAAAGATAGGCTACGAAACCTGTCGCACCGTCCTGGACCAGTTTACTCGCCTCAACGAAAGAAATAAGCGGGCTTGACTTCACCTTCTCGCCCTTAATCACCACTGAACCAAAAGAAACCTTCTTCTCCCGACAATCCATCTGAGCCCCATGTTCAGACAACCAATCCATTCCGAGGATTACATCATACCTCTTCATCGGCATCTCAATCAAATCGGGAGGAAAACCCTGTCTTCAAAACTCACTGGACAACCCCGATAAATCCTGCAAGTAACAAGACTACCGCCAAGAGGCGAACTAACCACATAATCATGCGCACAGAGGGTAATAGGCAAGCACAACGAAGAAGCAAGATCTCGAGAAATAAATGAATGAGATGCCCCGGGATCGTACAATGCATGGAATGTAGTGCCATGAATGCTTACGGTACCTTCAATCACGGCATTAGGATCAAGATTTGCAGCTTCCTCTTCCTCGGCCCCGAGTGCATAAGCTCTAGCCTGAATAGCGGGCCTCTGATTATTCCCCGCTGCCTGCCCTGGCCTTTTGTTCGGGCATTGATTAAGCATGTGATCCGGCGAACCACAACCGTAGCACCTCTTGTGAAGTTTGAAGCAATTTTCAACAAGATGGTTACCCTTGCAATATTTGCATTGGACTTGAGGTGGTGCCGGTAAGGCTAGAGGTTGAGCTTTTTGTCCTGCCGGCTTGAATTGCTTGTTTTAAGGCTTTACCGGTGCAAAAGCTTGGTAAGCTGGCCTTTTTCCATATTTATTCTGACCTCCGGAGCTAGAACCTTGTACAGTCTGAAAAGTCTTCCTCCTCCCAGCAACCACTCGATCCTCTACCTTCAAAGCCTTCTCGGTAACTAATGCCCAAGTGTCGATATCAACCGCTTCGAGTGCATCCTTCATATCTTCTCTTAACCCTCGAAGAAACTTCAAAGCCTTGTGGCGGTCGTCATTGGCAATGTTGGGAGCATACCTTGACAAACGGTTGAACTCATCAATGTATTCGGTGACCGTCTTCTCACCTTGTTTCAAGTCCATGAACTCTTGGAGTCTTCGGTCCCTAGCGGCGATTGGAATGTACTTGTTACGAAACTCCCGAACAAATGTTTCCTAATTAATCTCATCACCTGAGGTATCCAAACGGTCTCGGATGCTAGTCCACCAACTATAAGCTTGGCCTTGCACCATTGTGAGGGTGCACCTTGCCTTCTCAACGGTTTCACACGGTATCAACTCCCAAATTCTTTCTATTTGGATTAGCCACTCCTCAGCTTGAGTATCATTTCCACCTTCAAACTTGGGGGGATTCTGATTCCTGAACTCCCGTAAAATGTGAGTGACTTGCCCTCCTTCATGATTGACAACCGGAGGTGTATTCTGGCGATATCGGGTATCCAAATATGCACATAATCTCGCCATGAATCCCTCAGGTTCCATGTTGTTCTCGGCTTGTGGGGAACGATCCCGGTGATGTCTATGGCCCGGAGACCTGTCACGATGATGATCTCTTCTCGGAGGTATACTACCACATCCAAAGAATTCCAATACACATGCGTGCGGTTAGTACATGATCATGTGCACAATTCATAGAAATTCAAGTGAATGAGGCACATGAATGCACATAATCACATTGTCCTAATCCGAACGACCTAGACAAACTCAACACGACTGTAGAGCTTCGGTTTTACAACCTAGAGCTCTGATACCACATTAAGATGTAGCGCCCGGAACGGTGGGCCACCACATCCCCCGCACTTAAACCCGAACCCACATATGAAATGGATTTCCATACATGAGTCCAAGCCTAAGCGAACGGGAACCTACACTCACCCACTAGGCTAAGCGGGGCTAAAACTCGAACAGAGCGTGCAAAATAAACAGAGAAGAATACGGAAGCAATATCATAAGGATCGCAAAGGAGCTCTATACTAACATATACATCATATACAACGGCCTGACGGCCCAAAAATAGGTCAAGTATATACATCAAAAGTTCATAATCTCCATAAGACATAATTAGAATTCGGGTACAAATCATAAAAGTAATCAAAATGCAGCAGGTAAATATGCCGACTCGACCTAAACTCGAAAGTACGACACGACCGACGCACTTCCCCGCCTAGCTCGAGAAACCTGCAACTAAAGTGTTAAAAGGAAGGGGTCAGTCAAACTCGACTGAGTGAGGGGGCTAACGCACACCCACAGCATAACTACATATAGAGCATCACAAATAGTCAAAGGGGTCGATCATGAACCGAGCTAGGGTTTTTCATACCAAATCATTTTTTAAAACATACATATAATACAAAGGAAATCCCAACCCGTTTCACAACCACCAAAGCATAAACGAAACATAAATGTCCGGCGAGTACGGACCTCCTCAACTCCTCATACAAATCATAAATACATAAGAATTCATAAATTCATAACTCCTCAACGCCTTGGTGATCGGGAATCAAACCCTCTCCACCCATATGGATTCTATATACATATGGGGTAGCTAACCCACGATATGCCTTCCCCGGTTATTCACCGAGGGCGCAAGGTAAGAGCGCCTTCTCAACCTCAAAGAGTCGCACGCCACAACCTCAAATGGGATGTGCACAGGCTTAACCCGACGGCCCTTGCCGTACCGGGCGTCCTTACCCATAATCCCTGGGCCATGATTCATAAGAAACATACCAATAATCCCATCTTTCAGGGCACATCTCGCGGAATCATAAAGGAAACGTACAAGGTATTCAAAATCATAAGCTCATATATACCCATACTTATACCATTTTCGTAAATTCGTAGAAAGGGATTCATAAAATCATAAACGTATCATAAGCATTCGTATTTAACCATATAATACATATATAGCCACATACGGGATACGAAATCAATAACATAAAGGCCATAGGTCGTTTATCTACAAGAAAAGATCCTAACCCTCACCTTGAAGGGGAAGCGGAGTGAAAATCGGACAAAAGAAGCAACCGAACACCTAAACCTCGGCTCTTTAACTTAGTGAAGAGGCTCTGAAACAAAAGAACACAAGACCCGAGACTTAGACTCAAATATGTACCAATTAGACGCTCGAAAATGCTTAGGGATGCAATTAAGGCAAATGAAATGCATAACCATGACAAATGAATCCTACCAAATCATATTCACACAATTCATAGAAAATAAGATCATAAGTTCAAAACAAGGCACATAATGCGTAATATAACAAGCTAACATTGCATACACGTCATAAACGAAGAAAGAAAACACAAAGAAAAACAACGAAGCGATAAAATGAGCAATTGTCGCCGCCATATTTTCAAATGACACGGCCGTGTTGGGTTTTAGTTCAAAATGGACACGGCTGTGTCCGGTTAAAATAAATTCAGGAGCTTAATTCGAGAGGCTGACACGGCCGTGTTGAGTTTTAGTTCAAAATGGACACGGCCGTGTCCGGTTTTATAAAAATAAATTGCTCCAAGTCGATAGGCTGACACGGCCGTGTCCAAAACATGCATAAAGCTGACACGACCGAGTTGGCCTGTCTTCTTCGAAAAAAAATAACAGCAGCAACAGTAACTCTGCGGGAAAAACAGGGGAGGGAGCAGGGCAAGCACGCAGCAACAACATGCAACCATTCCAAGCCACAAAACTCAAGCAATTCATGACAAATCACTTCATAATCAACATATAATCATCCAATCATCACAAAAGCTCAAGAATTATTATATATCACAAGTTCATCTAATCAAAATTTGAATTTCCATTAATGGTATCTTCCACTACACTCATCCATATTGAAAAGGGAGATCATATAAGCTAGAGTCATAAGAGATCATATATATAACTTCAAACTAAAGCTTAACCCCAAGGAACAAGAAAGATCATCAAACCTTCAAGTTTCATGTTAAGCTCCATAGGTGCATCAAACATAGCCCAAAGCATGGAATTAATAGCTCAAAATGACCATATATTCAAGTACACATCAAATACTAGCTTACCCCTTGAAGATGTTGGAAGAAAATGGAGATTAGAGCTCAAAACCACCTTGGGATAAATAGTGACGGGATGAAGGGTTTAGCTCCAAAGTGCTGCACTTTTCTCCCTTTTTCTTGCTTGTACCGATTAAGAGAGGGAGAGAGATGGTTATGCATTGTTTTGGTGGAGTGTGGGGCCAAGCTTGAGGGTAATATGTCAAGAGTTGAGGGACTAAGATGCAATTAAGTGAAAGGTAGTCATATAAGAGCGAGGTGAGTTTCCGGTCGGATTTCGAATTACCAAATGAGCTTAAAAGGTTATGAGGCTTAGTCCATCGAACCCGAATCGTCGAAACGAGTTCCACGGTGGTGACGGAATTCGAATCCGAATTCCCGAGCTCAAATTACACATATTGGAACCCAAGGTGCGCTAAAAGCGTTTTAACCTCCTTTAGGTTCCGAACGTAACAATTAATTCAAAAGCTCAACAAATAGATTCGAAAACATATAACGAGCATATATCCAAGTTCATAACACGAAATTCTCTATCATACTAAAACAACGGAAAATTCCGGATTCAATTCAAGCATGAACGAATCAAATCTTAACAAATAGCATTCATAATCATATAAAATTTCATTCAAATCCATAAAAATTATTTGAAATAAGAATTAAAAGAATAAAGAATATGAATTTAAATAAAATAAATTGCGCACATACGTCATACCTGTACGGTCTGAAAGTCGGGGTGTCACAATCCTTCCCCCTTAAAAAGGACTTGCCCTCAAGTCCGACTCGAGTCCTCAAACAACTCCGGATATAACCTTCTCATCTTGTCCTCAGTTTCCCAAGTCGATTCCTCGGATTTCTGATCCCTCCAAAGTACCCTAACCAAAGGAATCCGCCGGTTTCTCAGTTCTTGCATCTTCCTATCTTGAATTGCAACTGGATGCTTTTCTATGTTTAAATCCGGCCCTAACTGAACCTCTTCAACTGGGAGAATTGTTGACTCATCGGGATAATACTTACGGAGTTGAGAGACATGAAACACATTGTGTATCCCGGTCATACTCGGTGGTAAATCCAATCTATACGCTGTTTCTCCGATTCTTTCCAAAATTTCAAACGGCCCAAGGTAACGAGGACTGAGCTTTCCACCTTTACCTATACGAGTGAAGCCTTTTCTAGGAGACGCCTTCAAAAAGACTCTATCTCCGACTTTGAACTCTAAGGGCCTTCTTCTCTTATCGGCGTAACTCTTTTGACGGGCTTGAGCTGCTCTCATCCTTTGTCGAATCTTATGAACTTTCTCAATAGTAGCAACAATGTTTTCTTTAGGCTCGGCCCTCTCGAGCTTGCTCTCTTCGGTCCACCTCCAATCCTCGATATCCCAAAATAGAGGAGACCTGCACTTTCTTCCATAAAGTGCCTCGTACGGAGCCATCTTAATCGAACCCTGATAGCTGTTGTTATAAGCAAACTCAACCAAAGGTAGGTGTTCATCCCACTTATCTTGGAAGTCCAAAGCACATGCTCTAAGCATATCCTCTAAATATTGAATTAGGCTTTCAGATTGGCCGTCCGTCTGAGGATGCGAAGCTGTGCTAAACTTGAGCTTAGTGCCCAAACACTTCTGAAGATTCTGCCAAAAGATCGAAGTAAACCGTTGATCCCGATCCGAAACAATACTAGCCGGAACTCCAAGTAACTTTACAATCTCCCGAACATACAATTCGGCTAGCTTAGGAACTTTCTCAGACATCCGAACCTTGAGGAAATGGGCAGACTTAGTCAATCTGTCCACAATTACCCATATTCCATCAAACCCTCCTTTAACTCTAGGCAAGCCGGACACAAAGTTCATCGTCACTTGCTCCCACTTCCACTCGGGAATAGGAAGTGGTTGGAGAGTTCCTCCCGGCTTCTGGTGCTCTGCCTTCACCTTTTGACACATTAGACATCGCTTCACGAAGTTCGCGACGTCCCATTTCATGCCATTCCACCAGAATTTCTCTTTCAAGTCCCGATACATCTTAGTACCTCCCGGATGAATCGAGTACCTTGAGCGATGTGCCTCCTCAAGTATAATCCTCTTGAGCTCTTCTGGGACACATATTCTCGCTTCGAACCTTAACAAACCGAAATCATCAATCCCAAACTTAGAATTCGGATCCTCTCTGGAACGGGTTACCAACTTCTGAATCTCGGCATCCGAGGCCTGAGCTTCCAACAACTGCTGTTTCAAATCCGGTATTATCGTAAGATTAGCCAACCAAGTTCCCGAAACCAAGATTTCTGATCCTGAGCTTGAAGAACCGGCTTCCAAATTAACCACACTCACCTTTCTACTCAAGGCATCGGCGACCACGTTCGCTTTACCCGGATGGTACTAAATGGTGCAATCATAATCCTCTAATAACTCCATCCAACGCCTCTGTCTTACATTCAAATCTTTCTGAGAAAAGAGATACTTGAGGCTTTGGTGATCCGTAAACACCTCGAACGTTACACCGTAGAGATAGTGTCGCCACTTCATCAAAGTGAACACAACGGCAGCTAATTCAAGATCGTGAGTAGGGTAATTCTTCTCATGCTCCTTCAATTTCCTTCAAGCATAAGCTACCACTCTACCGTGCTGCATCAAAACACAACCAAGACCCTCTTTCGAAGCATCTGTATAAACTGCATAACCCTCTGTACCCTCGGGTAGGGTAAGAACTGGTGCTGAAGTTAACTTCACCTTCAAAGTCTGAAAACTCACCTCACACTTATCATCCCATTCAAATTTCACTTCCTTCTTAGTTAGGCGAGTCAACGGGGCAGCAATTTTAGAGAAATCCTTAACAAATCTGCGGTAATAACCGGCCAACCCAAGAAAACTCCGAATCTCTGAGACATTTCTCGGTCTCTCCCAACGAAGCACGGACTCAACCTTAGATGGATCAACTTCAATCCCATCACCTGAAATTATATGTCCCAAAAACATAACTCGGTCGATCCAAAATTCACACTTGCTGAACTTTGTATACAACTTATGTTCCCTCATAGTTTCCAAAACGATCCGTAAATGTTGTGCATGCTCTTCAACCGACCTAGAATGCACCAGAATGTCGTCTATAAAGATCACCACGAACTTGTCAAGAAAAGGCCTGAACACTCGGTGCATCATATCCATAAATACAACTGGAGCATTAGTTAATCCAAACGGCATGACAACGAATTCAAAGTGCCCATATCTGGTATTAAAACCAGTCTTCGGAATATCCTCCTCCCTAATTCGCAGCTGATAGTAGCCCTGCCTCAAATCTAACTTGGAGTAGACTTTCGAGCCTTGTAGAATATCAAATAACTCCTGGATGTGAGGCAAAGGGTATTTGTTCTTCACAGTCATCCTGTTCAACTCACGGTAGTCTATACACATTCGTAGCGTTCCGTCTTTCTTCTTTACAAATAGAACGGGAGCACCCCACGGAGAAATGCTCGGACGAACGTAACCGCAAGCTAGAAGCTCATCAAGCTGCGTTTTTAACTCCTTTAACTCTGCGGGAGCCATTCTGTAGGGAGTCTTCGAAAAAGGCTCTGTTCTGGGATAAAGGTCGATTACGAACTCGATGTCCCTATCGGGTGGCAAAGAACCCAATGTCTCAGGGAATACATCGGCATACTCCCGCACGACCTCCGTCTCCTCAAGTTTAGCCTGATCCTTCGGTCTATTCAAAAGATAGGCTACGAAACCTGTCGCACCGTCCTGGACCAGTTTACTCGCCTCAACGAAAGAAATAAGCGGGCTTGACTTCACCTTCTCGCCCTTAATCACCACTGAACCAAAAGAAACCTTCTTCTCCCGACAATCCATCTGAGCCCCATGTTCAGACAACCAATCCATTCCGAGGATTACATCATACCTCTTCATCGGCATCTCAATCAAATCGGGAGGAAAACCCTGTCTTCAAAACTCACTGGACAACCCCGATAAATCCTGCAAGTAACAAGACTACCGCCAAGAGGCGAACTAACCACATAATCATGCGCACAGAGGGTAATAGGCAAGCACAACGAAGAAGCAAGATCTCGAGAAATAAATGAATGAGATGCCCTGGGATCGTACAATGCATGGAATGTAGTGCCATGAATGCTTACGGTACCTTCAATCACGGCATTAGGATCAAGATTTGCAGCTTCCTCTTCCTCGGCCCCGAGTGCATAAGCTCTAGCCTGAATAGCGGGCCTCTGGTTATTCCCCGCTGCCTGCCCTGGCCTTTTGTTCGGGCATTGATTAAGCATGTGATCCGGCGAACCACAACCGTAGCACCTCTTGTGAAGTTTGAAGCAATTTTCAACAAGATGGTTACCCTTGCAATATTTGCATTGGACTTGAGGTGGTGCCGGTAAGGCTAGAGGTTGAGCTTTTTGTCCTGCCGGCTTGAATTGCTTGTTTTAAGGCTTTACCGGTGCAAAAGCTTGGTAAGCTGGCCTTTTTCCATATTTATTCTGACCTCCGGAGCTAGAACCTTGTACAGTCTGAAAAGTCTTCCTCCTCCTAGCAACCACTCGATCCTCTACCTTCAAAGCCTTCTCGGTAACTAACGCCCAAGTGTCGATATCAACCGCTTCGAGTGCATCCTTCATATCTTCTCTTAACCCTCGAAGAAACTTCAAAGCCTTGTGGCAGTCGTCATTGGCAATGTTGGGAGCATACCTTGACAAACGGTCGAACTCATCAATGTATTCGGTGACCGTCTTCTCACCTTGTTTCAAGTCCATGAACTCTTGGAGTCTTCGGTCCCTAGCGGCGATTGGAATGTACTTGTTACGAAACTCCCGAGCAAATATTTCCAAATTAATCTCATCACCTGAGGTATCCAAACGGGCTCGGATGCTAGTCCACCAACTATAAGCTTGGCCTTGCACCATTGTGAGGGTGCACCTTGCCTTCTCAACGGTTTCACACGGTATCAACTCCCAAATTCTTTCTATTTGGATTAGCCACTCCTCAGCTTGAGTATCATTTCCACCTTCAAACTTGGGGGGATTCTGATTCCTGAACTCCCGTAAAATGTGAGTGACTTGCCCTCCTTCATGATTGACAACCGGAGGTGTATTCTGGCGATATCGGGTATCCAAATATGCACATAATCTCGCCATGAATCCCTCAGGTTCCATGTTGTTCTCGGCTTGTGGGGAACGATCCCGGTGATGTCTATGGCCCGGAGACCTGTCACGATGATGATCTCTTCTCGGAGGCATACTACCACATCCAAAGAATTCCAATACACATGCGTGCGGTTAGTACATGATCATGTGCACAATTCATAGAAATTCAAGTGAATGAGGCACATGAATGCACATAATCACATTGTCCTAATCCGAACGACCTAGACAAACTCAACACGACTGTAGAGCTTCGGTTTTGCAACCTAGAGCTCTGATACCACATTAAGATGTAGCGCCCGGAACGGTGGGCCACCACATCCCCCGCACTTAAACCCGAACCCACATATGAAATGGATTTCCATACATGAGTCCAAGCCTAAGCGAACGGGAACCTACACTCACCCACTAGGCTAAGCGGGGCTAAAACTCGAACAGAGCGTGCAAAATAAACAGAGAAGAATGCGGAAGCAATATCATAAGGATCGCAAAGGAGCTCTATACTAACATATACATCATATACAACGGCCTGACGGCCCAAAAATAGGTCAAGTATATACATCAAAAGTTCATAATCTCCATAAGACATAATTAGAATTCGGGTACAAATCATAAAAGTAATCAAAATGCAGCAGGTAAATATGCCGACTCGACCTAAACTCGAAAGTACGACACGACCGACGCACTTCCCCGCCTAGCTCGAGAAACCTGCAACTAAAGTGTTAAAAGGAAGGGGTCAGTCAAACTCGACTGAGTGAGGGGGCTAACGCACACCCATACCATAACTACATATAGAGCATCACAAATAGTCAAAGGGGTCGATCATGAACCGAGCTAGGGTTTTTCATACCAAATCATTTTTTAAAACATACATATAATACAAAGGAAATCCCAACCCGTTTCACAACCACCAAAGCATAAACGAAACATAAATGTCCGGCGAGTACGGACCTCCTCAACTCCTCATACAAATCATAAATACATAAGAATTCATAAATTCATAACTCCTCAACGCCTTGGTGATCGGGAATCAAACCCTCTCCACCCATATGGATTCTATATACATACGGGGTAGCTAACCCACGATATGCCTTCCCCGGTTATTCACCGAGGGCGCAAGGTAAGAGCGACTTCTCAACCTCAAAGAGTCGCATGCCACAACCTCAAATGGGATGTGCACAGGCTTAACCCGACAGCCCTTGCCGTACCGGGCGTCCTTACCCATAATCCCTGGGCCCGGATTCATAAGAAACATACCAATAATCCCATCTTTCAGGGCACATCTCGCGGAATCATAAAGGAAACGTACAAGGTATTCAAAATCATAAGCTCATATATACCCATACTTATACCATTTTCGTAAATTCGTAGAAAGGGATTCATAAATTCATAAACGTATCATAAGCATTCATATTTAACCATATAATACATATATAGCCACATGCGGGATACGAAATCAATAACATAAAGGCCATAGGTCGTTTATCTACAAGAAAAGATCCTAACCCTCACCTTGAAGTGGGAGCGGAGTGAAAATCGGACAAAAGAAGCAACCGAACACCTAAACCTCGGCTCTTTAACTTAGTGAAGAGGCTCTGAAACAAAAGAACACAAGACCCGAGACTTAGACTCAAATATGTACAAATTAGACGCTCGAAAATGCTTAGGGATGCAATTAAGGCAAATGAAATGCATAACCATGACAAATGAATCCTACCAAATCATATTCACACAATTCATAGAAAATAAGATCATAAGTTCAAAACAAGGCACATAATGCGTAATATAACAAGCTAACATTGCATACACGTCATAAACGAAGAAAGAAAACACAAAGAAAAGAAACGAAGCGATAAAACGAGCAATTGTCGCCGCCATATTTTCAAATGACACGGCCGTGTTGGGTTTTAGTTCAAAAGGGACACGGCTGTGTCCGGTTAAAATAAATTCAGGAGCTTAATTCGAGAGGCTGACACGGCCGTGTTGAGTTTTAGTTCAAAATGGACACGGCCGTGTCCGGTTTTATAAAAATAAATTGCTCCAAGTCGATAGGCTGACACGGCCGTGTCCAAAACATGCATAAAGCTGACACGGCCCTGTTGGCCTGTCTTCTTCGAAAAAAAATAACAGCAGCAACAGTAACTCTGCGGGAAAAACAGGGGAGGGAGCAGGGCAAGCACGCAGCAACAACATGCAACCATTCCAAGCCACAAAACTCAAGCAATTCATGACAAATCACTTCATAATCAACATATAATCATCCAATCATCACAAAAGCTCAAGAATTATTATATATCACAAGTTCATCTAATCAAAATTTGAATTTCCATTAATGGTATCTTCCACCACACTCATCCATATTGAAAAGGGAGATCATATAAGCTAGAGTCATAAGAGATCATATATATAACTTCAAACTAAAGCTTAACCCCAAGGAACAAGAAAGATCATCAAACCCTCAAGTTTCATGTTAAGCTCCATAGGTGCATCAAGCATAGCCCAAAGCATGGAATTAATAGCTCAAAATGACCATATATTCAAGTACACATCAAATACTAGCTTACCCCTTGAAGATGTTGGAAGAAAATGGAGATTAGAGCTCAAAACCTCCTTGGGATGAATAGTGACGGGATGAAGGGTTTAGCTCCAAAGTGCTGCACTTTTCTCCCTTTTTCTTGCTTGTACCGATTAAGAGAGGGAGAGAGATGGTTATGCATTGTTTTGGTGGAGTGTGGGGCCAAGCTTGAGGGTAATATGTCAAGAGTTGAGGGACTAAGATGCAATTAAGTGAAAGGTAGTCATATAAGAGCGAGGTGAGTTTCCGGTCGGATTTCGGATTACCAAATGAGCTTAAAAGGTTATGAGGCTTAGTCCATCGAACCCGAATCGTCGAAACGAGTTCCACGGTGGTGACGGAATTCGAATCCGAATTCCCGAGCTCAAATTACACATATTGGAACCCAAGGTGCGCTAAAAGCGTTTTAACCTCCTTTAGGTTCCGAACGTAACAATTAATTCAAAAGCTCAACAAATAGATTCGAAAACATATAACGAGCATATATCCAAGTTCATAACACGAAATTCTCTATCATACTAAAACAACGGAAAATTCCAGATTCAATTCAAGCATGAACGAATCAAATCTTAACAAATAACATTCATAATCATATAAAATTTCATTCAAATCCATAAAAATTATTTGAAATAAGAATTAAAAGAATAAAGAATATGAATTTAAATAAAATAAATTGCGCACATACGTCATACCTGTACGGTCTGAAAGTTGGGGTGTCACAGGTTAACCATCGGCTCAAGAATAACTCACGTTCCACACTACACGGTCGCGTGAGAGATTCTCAATGGGTACTTTGTGTAATGGCTTAGCTATACGTTGACCCGATGCCAAACCGGTCTCCATTCACACATTTCCCCGGGGCCCAATAACATGTGCATGATCAATGTGCATAATCTCGCGAAAACATTATCAAGTCATGAGATATCATAATACATTTCATAATACTTGAAAGTGATTTACTCGATAATAATTTACTCGATGACTTCACGTTGAAAACAATACATATATATACATTAGGGTTTTGGCCAAAACTTGTCATAAAAGGTTGTAGAGTTTGATACGTAACTAGAACAAAAACACCCTCACCTGGACGATGACGAAACAAGGATATGAGTTATACCGGGCGCATAATTGATCATGATATCTCCGCCCTGGAGATAAACTGTACAAGAAGGGAAACAATGTGTACTCGTGAGAAAATGACTCAACATGAGACCAAATAAGACGCACGACATTGGTATGAGGTGATATAACATGTGTGACATTCCATTAACATATAAGAGATGCAATTAAACTCATCGAGGTCACATGGCATTTAATCAAATGAATTCATTTCATGTAAGGTACGGAGTTAACAATCAATTTTAAATAATTAAAGATCAAAGAGTGTCAATTAATAACATAATTATCAATTAAGTAAGCATATAATTCATAAAAGTCACATAGGGGAGCCAAGGAAGTGAAAGGAATGCAATATGAGGGGTTTTGGTGAAGTTTGGCAAAAATGGACAATTTTCGAAAATGCGCAAGCTGTGGTAAAACAAGAATATCTTAAGTTCTAGAAGTTAAAATTGGGTTTTGTTTGGATATGAAAGTATACACACATACCTTTAAAAATGATATATGGCTCGGATCGTGGTTCAAAGCGAGGAGAAAATGGCATAAGCTCGAAGTTGGGTGAATGCAGATTTCCGGTAAAGTGGCGACACCAAATTAAAATGGTTTTAAATCAAAAACTAGAAATGTAGCACCCGAGCGATAGGTACCACATCCCCCGCACCGGGACCCGACCCGTATATGAAATGGAAGTCCATACACGTGCCAAATCCACGGCGAACGGGGACACAACACACACGCCATGCTAGGCGGGACTAACCCTTAAACCAATCAGTGCAAGAATCATAAAATCAGAGTTAAAATAAAATTCGCGGAAGCAAGAATAACATAGCATACACAATGAGCCACCAAGCTCCAAAAATAGATATACAAGAGCATTACATAATCAACGGCGCTCATGGCCTACAAAAATCATAACGCTCCAAACTAAATCTATAATCATAAGCAAAATATCAACAAGAGTATGAATATGAGACAAAAGGAAGTGCTAAACATAAATGCAAGACCTAGACGACTTGTATTCCCGCCTAGCACTCCTATTCCTGCACAAAACAACTGAAAACAACCGGGTTCAGTCTAAAAGAGACTGGTGGGTATAAAAACGGGGCATAAATATATAATATTGCGTAAATTAAACACCTACATGCAAGCCCTAATCCCGTGTGAAGTTTAGTAAGATTTTACCAAGTGGTTAAAAACAAAAAGGAAACATCAACGGGATTACGACGTTCATATTCATTCATAATTGTTCATAAATGTTCATAAGGGTTTATGGCCCGGCGAGTGGGCGTGCACAATCTCCAACCTACTCCTCGTGTGATCATAATTAATTATTCAATAATTCATTAACATACATAAATCTTTTGTGCTCATAAATACATGATCATAATCATTCATATATCCCTTTTTCCTCCGGGTGGTGGACGGGCTTGCAAGACCCGGCCACCGGTTCATACATAGGCCAATGGGGGTACATGAATCCCCCAAGGGCACTCAGCTCCCATTCCCCGCTAACTCCTAGCGAGGGCCGGTATCACCGTAGTTTGGTTGGAACTAGTATATGGGATCCCCGTCAGCCCTTGCTTCCTCGGTTAGCCACATACACTAAGTCCCGGGGCCCGTGCAATCATAAATCTTAAATATCTCGCCAAACATAAGGTAGGGTTCATAATTAAAAGAAAGGGGTCATACGTTTGAAATGATTTACCCGAAATGACTCGATATAAATATATATACGATTTTGGCTTAAAACTTTGCACATAAGGAATATATAAGGTTGTTTTAACTAATAGAAGAAAAACCCACCTTAATCAAAGCAGAAATAAAGGCACAAGCGTCTCAAGGCTCGCCCTCGTCTCCGACCAAACCCGAATCTGTGCAAAAAGAAAAGGTATGAGACTCACTAACCACATATGACGCTCGGCAATGAAGTGCATATGACATGAATGCATAAATGATCATGTTATATCATAAAAATGTTCATGTGCACGATTAATAAATTTAAAACATATAACCATGCATTCACTCATATATTTCATTCAATTTCATAAATTCATAATGCATATTAATTAATCTAACATTCAATTAATAAGCATAACACATATAATATTCATATTCACATATAGGGATAAAATAAATAAAACGTTCAATCAAAAGTCAGTCGAATAAATACGCGAAATAGAATTCAATTAATTTCAATAATTAAATTAAATCAAACATTAATTAAAATATATAATAAATATATATATAATATATATAAATAATATATATATAATCATATATATAATATACAATATATAATATACAATATATAATATAATATAATATATATAAATAACCATATATATAATACTAATATACAATATCTATGATATATATATATATAGTCACGTACACCTTCACACACACATGCAAGCATATATATATACTACATGCAAATAAAATCACAAAACCATGCATGCAATATATAAAAACTATATACATATAATATATACTATATATTACCTACATACACATGCAAATACAAACACAATTACATGCACACACAGCACAAACACAACCCTGCAACATTTAACAGCAGCAGCAACAGACTTAGAACGCGGCAAGAATTAAAGCAAAACGGGGTGACACCCCCGTGTCACCCACAAAGCCTGGACCGAGACACCCCCGTGTCTCGGTACAGAAGTTCCAGGCCTTGCAGCACCCCCGTGCCTCGCCGGAAAGGCAGCAATCGACACCCCCGTGTCGTGCAACAGCAACAGCCCTGTTTTGACAGCAAATGCGCAGAAACAGAGCATGGAAAAGGCAGGCATGTACGAGCAAGATAGGCAACAATACAAGGCACAAATTGCTGCAACAACTCAACCATAATACACACTAAAAAGCCATGAAAGATGACAGCAACAAGGAGAAGGAAAAACAGCAAATTGACAGCACAAACGCTGCGTGAAAACAGGGCCAAACGAGAATAAAACAGGGCAAGTTTGAGCTCAATCAATCCTATATCATTCAGGTCTAAAAGTCCAACAAATGTGCAGCAAAATACCATATATTCAACAAGTGAATCAGTTCCAAAACAATCAATCAAGGCATGAAAGCACACGTGACGTTCATGTGAGATTTTCTGAAAATTGTCATAAATGATATATCATAAATACCTCAACAACCATGTAATCAATGATCATAAATGAAATGAGGATGTCAAAACAATCATTCTCATGCTTGGAATCGATCAAAACCGTTAAGAATCGAAGAAGATCAAAAATTTGTCCAAAACCTTCATTTTCGGGAAAAAGTCCAGAAACCATGAAACCATGCTCAAAAATCATGAATGAAAAGATGAAAATGCTCAGAATTAATCATATAATACAACCCTAGGCTTACCTTGATGATTGGTTGAAGTTTGGATGAGATTTGAGCTCCAAAATCTCCAAAGCTTGAAGGGTTACGGGGTCTGGAATTCAGAACAGAAACTTTGGCTGAGTTTTGGGCATTGTGAGGGGATAATCTCGGGTAGGGCTTATCATGTCATGGTAAAGGGTTGAGTTAGGGTTTCAAAGAATCCAACCATGGTTAATTTGGTTATGGTTTGGGCAAGATATGGCTGATTTAGTGCAACAAGGTCATGTTGGTCGCCGATTCGTTTTTCGGTTGAAATTCGAAGGTTCAAACGACTTAGGAAAAATGTAAGGCTAGGTTTACTAAACTCGAATCTTCGTTACGAGTTCAGCGGATTTGACGGAACTCGAATCCGAGTTCCCGAGCTCAAGATATTAAATTCGGAACCAAGGGTACGGTAAGTGCTCGTTAGCTCCCGTTTTGGTTCCTCAAATGAAATTAAATTCGTTAACCTATCAAATGAATTCAAAAACATAAATTGAGTAAAAAATCATGTTCATAACACATATATGTACAACATATTACAAAATCATGGCAATTAGATATCATATCATATAAGAACGAAGCACAAAATAAACGAACAAACCTAATCATGCAATTCATGCAAAATGTATAAAATTTCCCATGCACAAATATGATTTGCATGCATGCATATTAATTCCCATGCAAAAATTGAAATTCATGCATAAATATATTTATCTACTATCTGTGCAAAAAGAAAAGGTATGAGACTCACTAACCACATATGACGCTCGGCAATGAAGTGCATATGACATGAATGCATAAATGATCATGTTATATCATAAAAATGTTCATGTGCACGATTAATAAATTTAAAACATATAACCATGCATTCACTCATATATTTCATTCAATTTCATAAATTCATAATGCATATTAATTAATCTAACATTCAATTAATAAGCATAACACATATAATATTCATATTCACATATAGGGATAAAATAAATAAAACGTTCAATCAAAAGTCAGTTGAATAAATACGCGAAATAGAATTCAATTAATTTCAATAATTAAATTAAATCAAACATTAATTAAAATATATAATAAATATATATATAATATATATAAATAATATATATATAATCATATATATAATATACAATATATAATATACAATATATAATATAATATAATATATATAAATAACCATATATATAATACTAATATACAATATCTATGATATATATATATATAGTCACGTACACCTTCACACACACATGCATGCATATATATATACTACATGCAAATAAAATCACAAAACCATGCATGCAATATATAAAAACTATATACATATAATATATACTATATATTACCTACATACACATGCAAATACAAACACAATTACATGCACACACAGCACAAACACAACCCTGCAACATTTAACAGCAGCAGCAACAGACTTAGAACGCGGCAAGAATTAAAGCAAAACGGGGTGACACCCCCGTGTCACCCACAAAGCCTGGACCGAGACACCCCCGTGTCTCGGTACAGAAGTTCCAGGCCTTGCAGCACCCCCGTGCCTCGCCGGAAAGGCAGCAATCGACACCCCCGTGTCGTGCAACAGCAACAGCCCTGTTTTGACAGCAAATGCGCAGAAACAGAGCATGGAAAAGGCAGGCATGTACGAGCAAGATAGGCAACAATACAAGGCACAAATTGCTGCAACAACTCAACCATAATACACACTAAAAAGCCATGAAAGATGACAGCAACAAGGAGAAGGAAAAACAGCAAATTGACAGCACAAACGCTGCGTGAAAACAGGGCCAAACGAGAATAAAACAGGGCAAGTTTGAGCTCAATCAATCCTATATCATTCAGGTCTAAAAGTCCAACAAATGTGCAGCAAAATACCATATATTCAACAAGTGAATCAGTTCCAAAACAATCAATCAAGGCATGAAAGCACACGTGACGTTCATGTGAGATTTTCTGAAAATTGTCATAAATGATATATCATAAATACCTCAACAACCATGTAATCAATGATCATAAATGAAATGAGGATGTCAAAACAATCATTCTCATGCTTGGAATCGATCAAAACCGTTAAGAATCGAAGAAGATCAAAAATTTGTCCAAAACCTTCATTTTCGGGAAAAAGTCCAGAAACCATGAAACCATGCTCAAAAATCATGAATGAAAAGATGAAAATGCTCAGAATTAATCATATAATACAACCCTAGGCTTACCTTGATGATTGGTTGAAGTTTGGATGAGATTTGAGCTCCAAAATCTCCAAAGCTTGAAGGGTTACGGGTCTGGAATTCAGAACAGAAACTTTGGCTAAGTTTTGGGCATTGTGAGGGGATAATCTCGGGTAGGGCTTATCATGTCATGGTAAAGGGTTGAGTTAGGGTTTCAAAGAATCCAACCATGGTTAATTTGGTTATGGTTTGGGCAAGATATGGCTGATTTAGTGCAACAAGGTCATGTTGGTCGCCGATTCGTTTTTCGGTTGAAATTCGAAGGTTCAAACGACTTAGGAAAAATGTAAGGCTAGGTTTACTAAACTCGAATCTTCGTTACGAGTTCAGCGGATTTGACGGAACTCGAATCCGAGTTCCCGAGCTCAAGATATTAAATTCGGAACCAAGGGTACGCTAAGTGCTCGTTAGCTCCCGTTTTGGTTCCTCAAATGAAATTAAATTCGTTAACCTATCAAATGAATTCAAAAACATAAATTGAGTAAAAAATCATGTTCATAACACATATATGTACAACATATTACAAAATCATGGCAATTAGATATCATATCATATAAGAACGAAGCACAAAATAAACGAACAAACCTAATCATGCAATTCATGCAAAATGTATAAAATTTCCCATGCACAAATATGATTTGCATGCATGCATATTAATTCCCATGCAAAAATTGAAATTCATGCATAAATATATTTATCTACGTATAATTATATACATATATAAATAATTAATTAAACCATGATTAATTAACATAACATATAGTTAGCATAATCATTAATTTAATAATATAATAATTAAACATATATACATATATATATAATACGAAATATATATATAATTAATAATATTAGAATAAAATATTATAATATAATATAATAAAATAATAACAATTATAATAAAATTAAATATAAAACACGTAAAAACAATTAATTCGCGCAAATTAGTAAACACATACATTGTACCTTTACGTCCGAGAGATCGGGGCGTTACAAGAAATCATATTGAGGTGATTCCAATTGGAGAATGTTCTAGAATTCAATAGGTTTGTAATGGTTCAAAAATCAGGTCAATTGGAGCTCGTATGAGGGAGAAACTGCCGTTTGAAAATTGTTTTGAAAGCAGAAACGGGGCATGTGAAACTCGGGTGAGGCAGTAGGTTGCTACATGGGCGTTTGGTGAATGAACGGGGAGTCCAAACGCCCGTTTGGAAAGCCGCTGGATGGAAAAACAGGGGAAAAACAGGGTATACACACGGGAATGGTTTCAAACGATTCCCACTCCCAAACTAATGTAAGAAATCAGCTTAAAATTAACATATAACATGTATAAGACTCATATACATCAATTAGGCAACATATAAACCAAGGAAACATGTTTTGATACAATCAAATGTGCTAAGGAAACCCTTAAAATGAAGATGATCATATATGCTTCAAGTTCCATGTAAAGTTTGATATATATGCATCAATCAACTCATATACTTCACAAATAATGCATCTTGGTTCATGGATTCAATATATGTCATAAAACCCTAGTATCACTTCATGAATTCATCAAAATATAAACACCATATTACCTTGGAAGAAAGAAGAAATGAAGGGGAAGGAGAGAAGAGGGGATCTTGAGCTTGATTTCTTGAAGAAAATGGAAGAAAAGACTTGGCCTCTTGCTTCCTCACTTGGACTGAAACTGAAAGGGAAAGAAAAGAGATGGAGATGTCTTGCTTTGATGTATGAGAATGAGGAAGAAATGTGTATATATGTATGCATATATTTCAACGTAGAAATGAAGGAGAGAAAGGAGAATTGCACTTAAGTCCTCCAACAAATTAAATTCATGCAATCAAGTCTTCCAAGAATTTAAGTAATTGAATTAGGGTGCCAAGAATTGATAGGTTGGCTATTTGCTCTAAATTCAAGGTTGCAAAGAGTCCAAAGATTTCATATAATTTCAAATAAGTACATGAACGAAATAAAACACTTAATTAGCAAGTAAGCATATTAAAAACGAATTTAAATAACATAGTCAATTAAATCATATAAGTCACATGATCAAAATTGAAATTAAATACACATACAAAGGAAAAGAAAGTTCCTAACCCTCAAACTCTCACGTGTGGCGCGCGTACCTGGATAATTTGAAAATACGGGGCGTTTCATCTCAAGACTTTCTTTATAGCTTTCCAGTGGTCAAACCTGGGTTACTCTGATATCTCCTAACATTTCAACTGCAAATGCTACGTCAGGCCTTGTGCAAACTTGAACCAACATCAAGCTTCCAACAACAGAAGCATATGAAATGTTTTCCATTTGTTCCCTCTCAAGATCATTCATCAGACACTAATTTAAACTGAAAGTATCACCTTTCATTATGGGAGCTATATTAGGTAAATAGTTTTTTATCCAAAATCTTTTTAAAATTTTGTTGATATAGGCTTCTTGAGATAAATCTAAAATGCCCTTATGTCTATCTAGATGGATCTTAATGCCAATGGCATAACATGCCTCACCCATGTACTTCATCTCAAAATTTTTAGAAAGGAATTGGTTTGCTTCATATAGCACTCCTTTATCATTGGTAGTAAGTAAAATGTCATCCACATATATGATAAGAAAATAAATTTTACTCCCACTAACCTTATGATATATACATTCATATTTGATGTTCTCTACGAAAACAAATGTAGAGATAACATCATGGAATTTTAGATACCACTGTCGGGAGTCTTATTTCAATCCATATATTGACTTTTTTAGCTTACATACCAAACACTACAATTACTAGAGGAGAATCATTCAGATTGTTTCATGTAAACATTTTCTTCTAGATTTTCGTTAAGAAACACGGTTTTTACATTCATCTATTACAATTTAAGGTGAAATTGGGCTACTAATGCCAATGTAATGCATAAAGAAACTTTCTCAGATACAAAACTAAATGTCTTTGAGTAATCCATTCTTTCTCTTTCAGTGAATCCTTTTGCAACAAGTTTAACTTTATATCTTTCAATGTTGCTCAATGAATCCCTCTTGGTTTTATAGACCCATTTAAAATAAATGAGTTTTTCACTATCAGATAACTTGACAAGACCCCAAAATGGCATTACACTTTAATTCTGATTCATTAAAACTCATAACTTGTGAAAAGAACTCAGGATCATTTTCACTTCTAACATGATAGTCAGATTCTTGTAAATATACAACATAATCATTAGGAAGTGCTGATTTTCTTTCTCTAGTAGATCGTCTTAAAGTTTGACCAACATTCTGATTAGGATCATGTTTCTCTACCTATTGTTCAATAACTTGTGGAGTTTCTAGAATAACTCGATCTACTTGGATATTCTCAGCATCATGTGGATCTTCATTATGTTGTTCTTCGACACACGACTATACTTGAGGAGCGTTGTGAATAAAAACTAGCCTATCACTTGAAGTAGAAGGTATAAAATCCTACAATTGATGATTCACACTAATCAAGTCATTCTCAGGAAATTTAGCACTTATTGATTTCTCAAACCTATTATTATGAGATGGATGATGATGTGTTCAGAAAATTTGCACCACCAAATTTATAATAGGACTTTGAGTTGTTGAGATCTTAATATCTGCAAATATGATAATTTGAGGGAAATAAAAAAGAGATTAGAACTTAGATAATCTGTCAAGATTACATGAAAAAGCGTAATAAAATAGAGATAATGATAGCAGAATAGTGAAGCAAATAAAGAGGATAATAGGAGAAATTGTGCTCGTCCTTCCCAAGTTGATACAGATTTCTGAGAGTATTCTTTTAGAGAGACACAGAGAGAGAGAAGAATTGTATATTATCAATGTGGGTGATTGTGTTTGAGTACAAGTGTTATCTCCTTATTTAAAAATACGCCTAAGGTCTTCCATTTGGTTAGGGTTTTCTCTGATTTTCTAGGAAGGTTGGGAACTGGAAGAAAAATGTGGGATATCTTTTCCCCAACCACCTATTAAATGGGATAAGGTCTAAATTTAAATACATACACGGGGGAGAACTCTTCTAATCATGCAATAACTACTAAGTTTGGATTTAATGGAGCTGGAATTTGGGGATGTCTCATCTTGATCGGATTCTTCTTATTTTCGCGAGGGTCTATCTGATGTGTCTTCCTATAAGAAACCACATATTACGCCTTCCTCCCCAGGAATCCACTTGCCATGCGTTCCTGCAGATATTTATGTGTATGGGTCTTCTCGTTGGGCCTGGGCTTATGGGTTGGCCCAATCTTCTCCCAGTCGTGATTCACTCGGTCGTCCAGCGGGCTTACTCGTAAATGGGCAGCGATCCAGGTGTACTGAAAATGGGGTGTATCAGATGATAAAACTTATATCCTTTAGACCTTTCAGTATATCCAATGAAATACCCACTAATGGTCTTTGGATCTAGTTTCTTTTCTTGAAGATTATAAACTCTTACTTCAAATGGGCACCCCTATACTCGTGTATATTTTAAGCTCGGTTTCAACCTTTGAATAACCGAAAAAGGTATTTTAGGAATAGCCGTAGTGGGAACTCAATTTAATACATACACTTATAGGTGAGCATTCGGTAAAAAACCAAAATTTCAGTTAGCATTTTTACTAACTATTTACCGAACCGAAGTTGCTTGGTTTTGGTTCGGTAAAAATAAAAATATTTCTGTTTGGTTTCGGTTATTTACTGTAAAGCCGAAGCTAGATATAAAATTTAAAAATAAAAATAAAAAATGAAAAAAGTAAAAAAATTAAAAGCTAATTGAAACTGAAACCCATTTGGTTTACCAAAAGATTGAAAGTTTTAAAAATAATAAAAAATAAACTGAAATGAGAATTGAAAATTGAACTCCTTGTATTTGGAAAAACAGAGAATTGAAAATTGAACTCCTTGTATTTGGAAAAATAGAGAATTGAAAATTGAAATACAATATAGTAGCAACCAGCAACTTGCGTGATGCGTTAGCATGTTTGCATGTCAAAATACAATATAGCAGTACTGCAGCAACCAGCTGTTGGGAATAGTGCCCTAAAAATTCAATTTGTTGAATTAATTAAACTGAATTTATAACAAGTTGTGAGTATTCCACATATTGATAATTAATGACGTGTGGTGGTATTCTTATATGAAATGTGTTTCATAGGAAAAGACTTTGAATATCGAAATCGCGTATCATTAAAGTTCTAGTCGGTAAGATAAGAATGTGTTCTTATCAAGACTATAACGTGGTTATATTTGATGACTAGTCTTTCGTCATAGGGAATGGTGATTCCGGTTATAACGCGTTGATGATTTTCAATGGGATTGGAAATGTAGCACCCGAGCGCGAGGCACCACATCCCCTACACCGAGACCCGACCCGTATACGAAATAGAAAGTCCATACATGTGCTAAATCACGGCGAACGGGGACACAATACACACGCTATGCTAGGCGGGACTAACCCTTGAACCATTCAATAACAAAATATTAAAATAGAGTAATGCAATAAGAGGAAGCTAAACAAGATCATAATATCTATCACGAGCCATCGAGCTCCAAAAATAAATCCTACATAGGTTCAAGTATTCCAAATGTTATCACTGCCTATTCTATCATGTACGCCCATCATATACAAGTGATAGTCATAATACAAAATGCGATGAGTGTAGTAAGCAAAAGAACTGCTAGACTCGGATGCAAGACATTACTAAACTTGAATTCCCGTCTAGCAAATCCCAAATCCTGCACAACCTGAAAACCAACCGGGTTCAGTCCAAAAGGGACTGGTGGGTATAAAACAGGGGATAATATATAGATAATATGGTATTGAAACACATTCATGCAAGTTATAATCCTAAAAGAGGTTTTAGAACATTTTCCCCAAAGTGGGCGAAATAAGAAATCATCAAATAGGATTATAACATGTAGATTCATTTAATAGGTTATTCGTAAGCCCGGAGAGAACACTAAGTCTCCAACCTCCTCCTTGTGTAATCATTAAAGTGTTAATTAGGTTTTCACACATACAATCTTTTGTGCACAATTAATCGATCAATCATAATCATTTGATCATTCATAATCATTCAATTAAATCCCTTTTTCCTCCGGGTGGTGGACGGGTTTGCAAGGCCCGGCCACCTCAATCATTGTGGCTAGCGGGGTACATGAATCCCCAAAATCCCGGTTCCCATTCCCCGTTAAACCTCCTTGTGACACCCCACTCGTTCACACGTACAGGTTTGTACCCCGTCTGAGTTTATTTTCCGTAATTGTATTTATTTTCAGTTTTATTTGATGCATTCATATTTTATTTCTATTGTTTTTCTATATGAATTATTTGAAATTATATGAAATATATTATTTAAATGTCAAGAAAATGCCTTAAGTGGAACTATGATGAGAATTCTTGCGAATTATGAATTTATGATACGTGAATTTTATTCCCGAGCATGCTAATTTCATGAATTATGTGAAATACGTGATTTAAGGATGTAATTGTATGATTTTAAAATTATTGGACTTAATTGGAATTTCGAATTTGGACCTAATTGCAACTTTTTAAAAGTTTTGGACTCATTTGAAAAATGAGTCATTTTAGTACACTTGTGTACATTTTAATTTATATCTTGAGCTCTGGCACACGGATTCGAGTGCCATCTTTGGCGTTCAACTCCTTTCGACGACCCGGACGCAATGGAATAAGTTTCATAATTTTTCGATGTCATTTTAACCCCCGATGAAGCAGATTTCAGCCACTCGTACCTTAAAACACCCCTATGCCCTATGTTTGAGATATGAAACCTACCCTTCATCATTTCATTGACTTAATCACAACCAAAGCTATCTCTCTCTCCCTCCCATACCTGCTGCTACGATCTGGAGCCAAGAGGAAGCAAGGAAAGAAAGGAAAAACAAGCCATTTCACCATTTTTGGTACCTTGAGAGCCCTTCTGTAATGCCCCGGTTTCCGGATGAACAGGTAAGCACGCCACGTGTGAGTTTTGAGCGTAGGTTTATTTTATTTCTTTAATTTATAATATATTCTTACGTGACATTCATATTTTTTATAAATTTCACGAAACATTATTTATGTTAATTATTTGATTTCATATCATTGAAAATATTATTTCATGACACGGAAAAATATTTATTGCATGAAATAATTGCCGAGAGTATTTCAAATGGCCAAATTGTCCCTAGTTGAGCAATTCTTGAAACTCTAGGGACTTAATTGCATAAATTGCAAGGGCTTGATAGTACCTAATTCAAATGGTTGCCTACTTGAGTGCATAAATTCATAAATTAAAGGATTAAATTGCAATTAACACATTTCACAAAAATCAAGGAGGATGAATCACGTTATTTCATCTCCTAGCTTCCATGGTCTCATTTCATACCAAAATATTTCCCAACCAAAATTGCTCTCTCTCTCGGTATTCCAAGGAAGAAAAGGGAAGAAGATAATTTTCATTCAATCATCAAGATTTCAAGAAAATCTTTCAAGAAATTGGGAGTCATCATCATCATCATCATACTTCTTCATTTCTTTCATCTTCAAGGTTGGTTGCATGGAAAAGGATGATTTTGATTGTGTTTGACATGCTAGGGTTTAGGAATTTCATGTTATATGAATTATGTGTTGTGCAAAGCATGATTCTATGATCATAACATGAATTATTGCATGATTTCTAGCTTGAATATGTGAATATTTGGCATGAGTGATCAAGTTTGATCATAAGCTTGAAACCTTGGAAATCTAGTTGATATCGCATGTTTTATGTGGTTAAGTGCTATATTATCATTTATTGAAGTTGTGTGCATCATATTTCCAGAAATTATAGCTTTTGGGGATAAAAAAAAAAATGGATTTTTGTTGCTTGTTGTGCCATTCCCGTAGCCTTCCCCTGTTTTTGCTCTGTTTCTGTAAGTTGCAGAAACAGGGAACGGCCGTTCCCAGCCTCAAGGCATAGTGGGAACGGGCGTTCCCTTCTTTTAAACTGAAACCGCGCGGCCGACTACGGGAACGGCCGTTCCCATTTTGGCCTTGGAGCCGGAAGGGCCGTTCCCAGTTAGGCGCGTTTTTAAGGGGAAAAACGCTGGCACGTTTTGGGGAATTCTTGGGAACGACCGTTCCCATTTTACAAAGGGGACCGGAACGGCCGTTCCCACCTGTGATGCAGAACAAAAATTCACTGCATAAAATTACGTTTTTGACCCCTCGATCCAACGACTTCTTTGACCCCGAATTGCTATAATATGTGTTAATATGATGTGAAACGACATGTTATCATACCACATTGCATTTTCATGGTCGTCTCGACACATTTTCGCCGTTCGTCCTATTTTGGTCATTTTAGGTCATGTCTCACGAATGTACATCGTATTTGCACAGGTCACGAGGGCGTGGACGGGGAGCAAGCTCCTTAGAACACTCCGTTATTTTATTTTGCAAGAAAGGTGAGGTTTTATTTTGGTAAAACGAACCCTATAACCCTTATGTGCTAGTTTTCGGCCAAAACCTATTACACTTATAAACGTTTTCAAAGTGATAAATATTTCAAGCAAGAAAGTATTGATTGTCATGATTTTCAAGCAAGTTGGCGAGTACATGATTGCACGTGGGCCCGAGGGTAATTCTTGAGCCAACCGGGAAAGCAAGGGCTGACGGGTAACTCCTGAATTATCCTCACATTGTTGGGATCACCCCCGAAGCCACTAGGAGATTAGTGGTGGAAGGAGTTCCGTGTCTAGAGGGTCATGTCCTCTACACACACCATGTCGTGGATAGTCGAGCCTTGCAAACTCGCTATCAACCGGAGGAAGAAGGAGACTGGGGATTAATCCGGCATGTCGGGTTATCCTCGGGTTATTGCATGATTTCAAGCATGAACTTGGTTATATGAGCACTAAATAAATTGCATGATCACGTACTTATCAAGCAAGCAAGCATGATCACGTATTGTTCACGATTGGGAGTTCGGTTGGAGACTGCCCTTGCTCGCCGGGGCCACATGTTCATGACATTGACAAGCATGATTAAAATAAACATGATAAAATGATTGGTTGTAATCTCGGGCAAAGATTAAGTTCTTGAATTATATATTCCTTTCGTTTCCAAAGTCTTCACCCGAGGCTAAACCTTGCATGTGATGTGTGTATACATTTATTGCCCCTCACTCAGTCTTCGGTAGACTGATACTTCACTTTTTAGGTACACTTTGAGCGTGGTTGTGCTAGGCGGGAGTTGGTCGAGTCCTGCATTATCACGGGTCTAGTGTTGCACCTTTCATGTATATATTATGTCGGATATCATGTTATGTCCACGATCGACATATTTTGGATACTTAAGTAGTTACCCTTTTTGTAGAAATGATAATGTATTGATAGTTAATTGGTACCTATATGTATCTATGTAATAAATATGGTACCTATATATACGAATGACTTTATTGCTTCCGCTTTTCTATTCATGTTTGCTTTGATTATGTTGGGGAGAGTGTCCCGCCTAGCTCGTCATTTTTATTGTCACCCGTTCGCTGTGGTCTTGGTTCATGTATGAACTGTCCATTTCATACGTGGATCGAGGCTATAGTGCGGGGGATGTGGCGCCTTGGGATTTAGGGTGCTACATCTACAGGTGGTATCAGAGCCCGGTTGCAAAACCGAGGTTCTCGAGTCGTGTCCAGTCAGTCTAGGTCGCACGGCATAGGATTATGTGGTATTTGGGAGTCTGCATTGGGTTGATTTACTTGATTTACTCCCTTATTCGCATTAATTGAACTATTTGATCTTGCGTGAACATGCGCTACTGATATTATGGAAATTCTATGCACACATTTGCATTTATTGATCAAGCCACGCATGTTTAGTGATCTAATTTCAGGATGGAGCACGATAGACGTTCCAGTGACCGGTCCTCGAGGCACAGGCATCATCACCGCCGACACCATCGCCGCGAGAGATCACCACTTCCTCCGCCTGCCCAGGCACAACCCCAGGATTTCATGAATGCAGTAGTGGGGCTAATTGATCAGAGGTTACAGGAACGGGTACCCCCACCACCACCACCAGCGCAGGTAGCACCTCCGGAGAACCCCATTTCTGCTATTTTGCGAGAGTTTCAGAATCAGCGTCCCCCAAAGTTCTATAAGGGAGACGATATACAGGCAGAGATGTGGTTGAAAGAGATCGAGAGGATTTGGCAGCTTATTCCTTGCGACAGTCAGGAGAAGGCTCGTTGCACCCTCACTCTTATTCAGGGCGAGGCCTACTCCTGGTGGGAGAGCACAGAGATTGTTCTGGAGGCAGCCGGGATCGAGATTACCTGGGAGGTCTTCGTACGGGAGTTCAGAAACAAGTATATTCCTCCAGCTTCCCGTACTCGCAGGTTGAGAGAGTTCACCGAATTAAAGTAGGGAGGCAGGTCTGTGGGTCAGTATATCGCCGAGTTCGAGAGACTTTCTCGCTATGCACCCAACATAGCGAATGATGACTTTCACAAGGCGATGCAGTTCGTTCAGGGGTTGAGGTCGGACATCCAGGATGCACTGAAAGCGGCTAATACTAGCACCTGGGCAAAAGCTACAGCAAAAGCCCTAAAAGTTGAAGATTCCGATAGTGCTAGGAGGGCTACTCAGCCAGCAGGACAGGCTTCAGGCTCGAGATCAGGCCAGGGATCGAGCTCAGGAAAAAGGCCGATGATCTACTCTGCACCTCCACCTCAGAGGGATACCGGGAAGAAACCTAAGTACACCGGGCCACCACCGAGAGGTCCGAGAGCTTCAGCACCACCCCAGCCACCTCAGAAACCGGGATGTAGATGGTGTGGACATCCTACGCACACCTATGATAACTGCAGACGCCGGTTGGGCTTATGTTTGATCTGTGGGAGTAACGAGCACTTGGTTGACGGCTGTCCGGATCGTCAGGATCCACCACCGGCAGGACCGAGGCCACTGGTGAGAGCTCGGGCTTATGCACTTGCGGGAGAAGAGCAGGAGGCTGATATTGACCCCGCTGCGGTAGTTGAAGGTATTATTTGCATTCATGGCACGAACATCCATACATTATTTGATCCGGGAGCTACACACTCCTTTCTTGCGCATTCTATTGCTATTACCTTGTCTTTGCCTGCTATGTGTATTTCTGTGCGCTATATAGTTAGTACTCCTTTCGGTAGTAGGCGAGAGACGGATCAGGTTTACAGGGATGTTCCAGTTGTGATTGAAGGCCGGGAATTTCTGACAGACTTTATTGTGATGCCGATGGAGAGATACGGGGCTATTCTGGGGATGGATTGGCTTTACAGACACTGTGCTACCGTGGATTGTCGGGCTAAAAAGGTTCAGTTGGGTTCAGAGGTTGTTACGGGCCGTACTTCGAAGACCGTGCCCCTACTCTCATTTTCAGAGGCTCAGAAGTTAGTCAGGGACGGGGCTACAGGATTCATTGCCTATATTCTGAACAAGCCTAAGGATCAGGTGAAATTAGAGGACACCGAAGTGGTAAAGGAATTTCCCGAGGTATTTCCAGAGAAGCTGGATTCTTTGCCTCCTGAGCGGGAGATTGAGTTCGTGATTGATCTTTTCCCGAATGCTGAGCCGTATTCAAAGACTCCGTACCGGATGGCTCCAGCCGAATTAAAGGAACTAAAAGTTCAGCTTGAGGCTTTATTGGAAGTTCGGTACATTCGGCCAAGTTCTTCGCCGTGGGGAGCACCAGTTTTGTTTGTCAAGAAAAAGGACGGGACTTTAAGAATGTGCATCGATTACAGAGAGTTGAACAGGATGACTATTAAGAACAAGTATCCCCTCCCACATATCGAGGAGTTGTTCGATATACTCCAGGGTTCTAAGGTGTATTCAAAATTGGATTTAAGACAGGGATACTATCAGCTGCGAATCCGAGCAGAGGATATTTCTAAGACAGGATTCAATACTCGGTACGGGCACTATGAGTTCGTGGTCATGCCATTTGGATTAACTAACGCCCCTGCAGCTTTTATGGATATGATGCACCGGATATTCAGGCCTTTCCTCGACAAGTTCGTGGTGATTTTTATTGATGATATTCTGGTTTTCTCGAAATCAGCCGAGGAGCACGCGAGACATCTCAGGCTCGTTCTTCAGACACTAAAAGAGCATCAGTTGTTTGCTAAGTTCAGCAAGTGTGAATTTTGGATCGATCGGGTTTCATTCTTGGGGCATGTGATTTCAGGAAAAGGGTTGGAAGTCGATCCCTCGAAAATCGAGGCCGTGCTTAAGTGGGAGAAACCAAAGAATGCCTCGGAGATTAGAAGCTTCTTGGGATTGGCCGGTTATTACAGAAGGTTTGTTCAGGATTTCTCCAAGATTGCGGCACCGTTAACCCGGTTGACTAAGAAGGATGTTAAGTTTGTCTGGGACGAGAAGTGTGATCAAAGCTTTAATTTTCTGAAAGAAAAGTTAGTCTCAGCTCCGGTGTTAGCACTTCCTGAGGGTTCAGAAGAGTATGTAGTGTATACGGATGCGTCCAAAGAAGGCTTGGGTTGTGTTTTGACTCAGAAAGGAAAAGTGATCGCCTATGCTTCCCGAAAGCTAAAGGAATATGAAAGGAATTATCCGAAACACGACCTAGAGCTTGCAGTCGTGATCTTTGCTCTCGGGAAATGGAGACATTATCTTTACGGAACCTCCTTTGAGATTTTTACAGACCACAAGAGCCTCCAGTATTTATTCACACAGAAAGATTTGAATATGAGGCAACGACGTTGGATGGAAAAGTTGGAAGATTATGATTGTACAATTAAGTATCATCCCGGGAAAGCCAATGTGGTCGCCGATGCACTTAGCAGGAAGGCGAGTATATCGAGTCTGGAAATAAAGGAAAGTGAGGAAGTTGCCCCGATTGTATTAAAGGCTCGGGTTTCTAATATCACAGTTCAGCCGGAATTAAGGTATCAGTTATTTGAGGCTCAGAATAGGGATCCGGAAGTACAGAAGCTTGCAGGTAAAGCTAAGGATGATCCGGAGAGTCCGCTTGGGTTTGATGAGACCGGGTTGCTTCGGTTTAAGAATAGAGTAGTAGTACCTGAGGAATTAAGACGGGTCCTACTCGAAGAAGCTCACAAGTCAGCCTACTCGATCCACCCAGGAGGAAATAAAATGTATAAGGATTTGAAACAATATTATTGGTGGAACGGGATGAAGAGAAACGTGGCAGAGTATGTGAAACATTGCCTGACTTGTCAGAAAGTGAAAGCTGAGCACCAAAAACCCGCAGGACTTCTACAACCGTTACCTATTCCCGAGTGGAAGTGGGAACAAGTAACGATGGACTTTGTTTCCGGATTACCGAAGGTTAAAGGCGGGTTTGATGGAATTTGGGTAATCGTGGATAGATTTACAAAGTCCGCTCACTTTCTACCGGTCCGGATGTCCTATAAGATCCCGAAGTTGGCTGAAATCTATAATAGAGAGATTATTCGACTTCATGGTATTCCGGTGAGCATAGTATCAGACCGAGACCCGAGGTTTACTTCTAAGTTGTGGCAGGAATTACAGGCTGTCTTGGGAACGAAACTTAAGTTCAGTACAGCATTCCACCCGTAAACAGACGGTCAAACCGAAAGGTTAATCAGGTACTTAGAAGACCTTCTTCGGGCTTGCGCGATGGATTTTCAGAACTCTTGGGCAGAACAGCTTCCCTTGATCGAGTTCGCTTATAATAACAGCTTTCAGGCTTCGGTCGGGATGGCTCCTTACGAGTTACTTTATGGAAGAAAGTGCCGATCTTCGTTGTTCTTCGACTTGGAAGAATGGAAATGGTCAAAACAGGAAGGAGTAAAGAAAGGTGAAAGATTCGAAAGGCCTTCCAAAGTCGTTCAAGCTATGATTGAAAAAGTTCAAATGATTCAACAACGGATGAAAGCCGCGCAAGATAGGCAAAAGAGCTATGCCGATAAGCGCCGAAGAGATCTAGAGTTTGAAGTGGGTGACCGGGTATTCTTGAAGGTGTCACCAAGGAAAGGTTTCACCCGGATCGGGAAAGGAGGAAAACTTAATCCTCGCTACTTAGGTCCGTTTGAGGTTCTTGAAAGAATAGGCGAGGTAGCCTATCGACTGGACCTACCACCGAGTCTTACGGGGATTCACAACGTGTTCCACGTATCACAATTAAGGAAATATTACCCCGATGAGACTACGATTCTCCCCGTGGAAGAAGTTGAGCTGGAACCGAATTTGACGTTTGTTCAGAGGCCTGTTAAAATTTTGGATCGGAAATTTCAGGAATTAAGAAACCGGAGGATTCCCATGGTTAAGGTGTTGTGGAGAAGCGATAAAACCGAAGAAGCTACGTGGGAAACAGAGGATAAAATGAAACGGTTCCACCCGGAGTTGTTCGAGCAAGACTAGAGAATCTGGGGACTAGATTCTTCTAAGGGGGGGGAGAGTTGTAACGCCCCGGTTTCCGGATGAACAGGTAAGCACGCCACGTGTGAGTTTTGAGCGTAGGTTTATTTTATTTCTTTAATTTATAATATATTCTTACGTGACATTCATATTTTTTATAAATTTCACGAAACATTATTTATGTTAATTATTTGATTTCATATCATTGAAAATATTATTTCATGACACGGAAAAATATTTATTGCATGAAATAATTGCCGAGAGTATTTCAAATGGCCAAATTGTCCCTAGTTGAGCAATTCTTGAAACTCTAGGGACTTAATTGCATAAATTGCAAGGGCTTGATAGTACCTAATTCAAATGGTTGCCTACTTGAGTGCATAAATTCATAAATTAAAGGATTAAATTGTAATTAACACATTTCACAAAAATCAAGGAGGATGAATCACGTTATTTCATCTCCTAGCTTCCATGGTCTCATTTCATACCAAAATATTTCCCAACCAAAATTGCTCTCTCTCTCGGTATTCCAAGGAAGAAAAGGGAAGAAGATAATTTTCATTCAATCATCAAGATTTCAAGAAAATCTTTCAAGAAATTGGGAGTCATCATCATCATCATCATACTTCTTCATTTCTTTCATCTTCAAGGTTGGTTGCATGGAAAAGGATGATTTTGATTGTGTTTGACATGCTAGGGTTTAGGAATTTCATGTTATATGAATTATGTGTTGTGCAAAGCATGATTCTATGATCATAACATGAATTATTGCATGATTTCTAGCTTGAATATGTGAATATTTGGCATGAGTGATCAAGTTTGATCATAAGCTTGAAACCTTGGAAATCTAGTTGATATCGCATGTTTTATGTGGTTAAGTGCTATATTATCATTTATTGAAGTTGTGTGCATCATATTTCCAGAAATTATAGCTTTTGGGGATCAAAAAAAAAATGGATTTTTGTTGCTTGTTGTGCCATTCCCGTAGCCTTCCCCTGTTTTTGCTCTGTTTCTGTAAGTTGCAGAAACAGGGAACGGCCGTTCCCAGCCTCAAGGCATAGTGGGAACGGGCGTTCCCTTCTTTTAAACTGAAACCGCGCGGCCGACTACGGGAACGGCCGTTCCCATTTTGGCCTTGGAGCCGGAAGGGCCGTTCCCAGTTAGGCGCGTTTTTAAGGGGAAAAACGCTGGCACGTTTTGGGGAATTCTTGGGAACGACCGTTCCCATTTTACAAAGGGGACCGGAACGGCCGTTCCCACCTGTGATGCAGAACAAAAATTCACTGCATAAAATTACGTTTTTGACCCCTCGATCCAACGACTTCTTTGACCCCGAATTGCTATAATATGTGTTAATATGATGTGAAACGACATGTTATCATACCACATTGCATTTTCATGGTCGTCTCGACACATTTCCGCCGTTCGTCCTATTTTGGTCATTTTAGGTCATGTCTCACGAATGTACATCGTATTTGCACAGGCCACGAGGGCGTGGACGGGGAGCAAGCTCCTTAGAACACTCCGTTATTTTATTTTGCAAGAAAGGTGAGGTTTTGTTTTGGTAAAACGAACCCTATAACCCTTATGTGCTAGTTTTCGGCCAAAACCTATTACACTTATAAACGTTTTCAAAGTGATAAATATTTCAAGCAAGAAAGTATTGATTGTCATGATTTTCAAGCAAGTTGGCGAGTACATGATTGCACGTGGGCCCGAGGGTAATTCTTGAGCCAACCGGGAAAGCAAGGGCTGACGGGTAACTCCTGAATTATCCTCACATTGTTGGGATCACCCCCGAAGCCACTAGGAGATTAGTGGTGGAAGGAGTTCCGTGTCTAGAGGGTCATGTCCTCTACACACACCATGTCGTGGATAGTCGAGCCTTGCAAACTCGCTATCAACCGGAGGAAGAAGGAGACTGGGGATTAATCCGGCATGTCGGGTTATCCTCGGGTTATTGCATGATTTCAAGCATGAACTTGGTTATATGAGCACTAAATAAATTGCATGATCACGTACTTATCAAGCAAGCAAGCATGATCACGTATTGTTCACGATTGGGAGTTCGGTTGGAGACTGCCCTTGCTCGCCGGGGCCACATGTTCATGACATTGACAAGCATGATTAAAATAAACATGATAAAATGATTGGTTGTAATCTCGGGCAAAGATTAAGTTCTTGAATTATATATTCCTTTCGTTTCCAAAGTCTTCACCCGAGGCTACACCTTGCATGTGATGTGTGTATACATTTATTGCCCCTCACTCAGTCTTCGGTAGACTGATACTTCACTTTTCAGGTACACTTTGAGCGTGGTTGTGCTAGGCGGGAGTTCGTCGAGTCCTGCATTATCACGGGTCTAGTGTTGCACCTTTCATGTATATATTATGTCGGATATCATGTTATGTCCACGATCGACATATTTTGGATACTTAAGTAGTTACCCTTTTTGTAGAAATGATAATGTATTGATAGTTAATTGGTACCTATATGTATCTATGTAATAAATATGGTACCTATATATACGAATGACTTTATTGCTTCCGCTTTTCTATTCATGTTTGCTTTGATTATGTTGGGGAGAGTGTCCCGCCTAGCTCGTCATTTTTATTGTCACCCGTTCGCTGTGGTCTTGGTTCATGTATGAACTGTCCATTTCATACGTGGATCGAGGCTATAGTGCGAGGGATGTGGCGCCTTGGGATTTAGGGTGCTACACCTTCGATTTCCTCTTCTTCTTCAAGCTTTGAGGTAAGTTTAGATCTTTGTACTCCATGTTGTTGTTCAGTTATTCATTCATTTAATTCATGTTTTAAGTTATGGATTCATGCTATATAATGAAGATGTTGAATAGTTAGGATTTTATGAAAACATGAAGAACATGCCTTTCTTGATCTGTTCCTTGCCGGTTTGAAGCGTATGCATATGGGGCTGAGTTTGCTTGAAATATTGCATGAAATAACTTGGTTAGCTACTGCTTTTCTTGCTTTTCGAACTGCTGCTGCTGTAGGGAGTTATAACAGGGGATTAACAAGCTTAAAAGCATGAAAATGTAGAGATTTTATTGCCTTGTTGCTGTCATCTGCTGTGTTGTTCTTGTGACTGAAAGTTGCATCGTTTTGCTGCCTTATTTTGCTTCATTTCATGCCTGTTTGTTGCTGCTGCTCCCTGCTCTTTCTTCCCATATTTTGAGCTACTGCTGCTGTTAATTTTGCTGTTGTGATAGCTCTCCCCGGGCGGGGAGAATTTGCAAAGGAAAGTCCCCGGCCAGGGAACTGTTATGCAGAAATTTTGTGCAGCTTTTCCCCGGGCGGGGCAACCTGTGTATTGTAGTTATGGCTGTTGCATTTCTTGGTTATTTTGGTGCATGTATGTGTGTGTGTACGTGAATTAATGCATGTATATATATATTAAAGGTTGAACTTGAATTACATGCACGTATGTTCTTTCTTGTTTCATAATTGTTCACATGCCATTGATTTGTGCTAAATGTCTCTTAATTATATAATATGTAGATTATATATATGACTATATGTGCATGAATGAGTGATTGTGTATACGTGTGTGAGCATGCATGAATTGAGGTTGTGTGTGGGTTATATATGTGGTGTATATGCAGGGGCGACGCTACGTTAGAGTATGTGGGGTCACTTGACCCCACTGAAAATTCTGTTTCAAATTATTTATATATATATATATTTAATGTGTAATATTTTGTTAATGTAACAAATGATAATTATTTGACCCCATAATAAAATAAGTAAATTGTAATTGACCCCTAATTAAATGGAACTCTGTTTAGATGATATTATCCTCATTAAAATATTAATATTTTTAAGTTACTTTTTACATTTAAATAGAACTCTAGTGTATAGTTATTTCATCTCTTTTCAATGAAAAGTCTGCTAAAAAATCTATAATTACTAAGTAAATTTATTTTTCTCTTTTCTTAATTCTTATGAATTTATTTATTTTTAAGTCATTTTATTTATTTATGTTTTTTCATTATCCATTTTTCACATGCATTTCATTTATTATACTTAATTGTTGTAAATAATTCTTAAACTATGGTTTATATTAATATATTATTTAAATCCTATTAAATTGGATAAAATGATTTTAAAAGATTTAGATATAAATTAGTAACTTGATATCTCAACTTTTATCTGCAATCACTCCACTTATTATTTTCTATTTTTCACTTTTTTTTTAACTATTGCAAAATTTTACTACTTTAGCTTCTATTTTAATTTTTAATCATGGAGTAGATTTTGCAAACACCATTTTATTAATTTTTGTAGATTAAATAGATTAATTCAAAAATTAGTATTTTTTTTTAATATATTGATTATTAGTTCATACATTCTTTGATATATACACACATACATAACACACACACACACACATATATATGTATATATATTTCCTACCTCATTCTATATTATAAAAAAAGTAGTGGGCCTATATATTTGAATATTTTATAAATATATATTTAATTTATATAAAAATTTAAACACAAAATTATAAAATTTTGTTAAATAATATTCTAAAAAATAAATTTTTTAACCCCAGTGATCGACAATCCTGGAGTCGCCACTGTGTATATGTATATGTACTTATAATTGTGCATGTGTGTGCGTGAGTGTTATATATATATATATAAATATAAGGTGTGTATGAATATGTATATATATATATATAGTGCATGCATGAAATTATTTAAGTATGCTACGTGAATATATATATATATATATATATATATATGTATGTATTTGAGATGTAAATTGTGCATGTGTACGTGAATATGTATATTTATATATGTGTTTTATATGTATGTTATATATATGATATAGTGTATGATATATTACAATTTTTGTAGCACCCGAGCGTGAGGTACCACATCCCCCGCACCGAGACCCGACCCGTATATGAAATGGAAGTCCATACACGTGCCAAATCCACGGCGAACGGGGACCTAACACACACGCTATGCTAGGCGGGACTAACCCTTAAACCATTCAATCACAAGACAATGTCAATTCAGAGTTAAAGTAAAACGCGGAAGCAAGAACGACATATAATATATACGATGAGCCACCAAGCTCCAAAAATAGATATACAAAAGTATTCAAGTATTCAAGGCCACACGGCCTACAATATCATAACGCTCCATATCAAAATCATATACAAAATGGCAATAAGAGTATGAGACCGAAATGAAGTGCTAAACAACAATGCAAAAACCTAGACGCCTTGAATTCCCGCCTAGCACTCCTATGCCTGCACAAAACAACTGAAAACAAACCGGGTTCAGTCTAAAAGAGACTGGTGGGTACAAAAGCGGGGCATAAGTATAAATATCGCGGAATTGAAACATATACATGCAAGCCCTAATCCCATAGAAGTTTGATAAGCAATTTCCTAAGCGGCAAAACAAAGAAAACATCAATGGGATTACGACTATCATTTTTATTCATAATTAACATAAGGTTTAAGGCCTCGCGAGTGGGCGTACATCATCTCCAACCTTCTCCTCGTGTAATCATATTCATAAATTCATAAGTTTTCATACATAACATATGTGCACATACATAATGATCATAATCATTCATATACACCTTCTTCCTCCGGTGGTGGGCGAGTTTGCAAGACTCGACCACCTCATACATAATGGCTAGTGAGGTACATGAATCCTCAAGAGCCCGACTAGCGTTTTCTCGTCAAAACTCCTGACGAGATCCGTTTCGACGTAAAATGGTTGGAACTAGTGCAAGGGTTCACCGTCGGCCCTTGCCTCCCCGGCTCCCCACAATACACTAAGCTCCGGGGCCCGTGATCATATCATACATGCAATCTCGCCAAAACATACGGTAGGTTTGCGTAAAGGAAAGGTTATACGTTTGAAATCATTTACTCGAGAAAAGACTCAATATATATGTATAATCATATTACTTTGGCTTAAAACTTGTCACATAGGGAAATATATCGGTCGATTCATATCTAATAGAAGAAAAACCCACCTTTCAAACAAAAGATCGACACAAGCGTCTCAAGCTCGCCTACGTCTCCGACCGAACCCAAATCTGTACAAAAGAAAGGTATGAGACTCAATAACCACATATGACGCTCGGCAATGAAGTGAATATGACATGAATGCATAAAAGATCATGTTATATCATACAAATGTTCATGTGCACTATTAAGGAATTTAAAACATATAATCAAACCATTCGTTCATATGTTTAATTCAAATTCATAACTTCATAATTCATATTAATTTAATCTAAAATTCCAATTAATGTTCATAACACTTAATATTCATATTTTCAATTAGGGATAAAAGAAATAAAACGTTCAAACAATAGTCGGTAATTTAAATACGCGAAATAGAAATCTATTATTTTCAAGAATTGAATTAAATCAAATAATATTTAAAATATATAATAAATATATATAATATAACAAATATATATAATTATATATATTAACATATGCATATATATATATAATATATATATATATATATATATATATATATATATATATATATATATATATATACATAATTAGTATGCATGCATATAATATATTAACATAATTAATACATATATATATATATATTATCCATGCATGCACGCACACACACTATTATATACTATATATTATATACACATGCATGCAAATGCATACACCAACCATGCATGCAACACATTCATGTACACACACACACGCACACATGCATGCACAATCAATACACCCCATTTTCATGCATAAATATACATGTACACACACCTCACTCCTGCATATATATATAATATATATACATACTCACGCACACACACAAGAAAGAACAGCAACAACAACTACACAACCACACACACCTCTGCACAGAAGCGCAACAACAGAAAAGAAAAGGAAAAAGAATGAAGAAGAACAGACGCAGCAGCAGCAGAATTTTTGCAGAAACAGGGGTCGCGGCCGCGACCCCTTTCCTTCGTGAAATGGTAGCGACCGCTACCTATATTTTTTCGGAATTTTGAACCAATTTTCAGAATACGTGAACAGCCTACTGTTCAGTCGCGGGCGCGACTGAAATTAAGGGAAAGAAGGTCGCGGGCGCGACCTGCGTGAAACTACCCTGACGTAGAACTGGAGAGGAAAAAAAACAGAGCACATACAACCAATCCAATCCCACAAGATCAGTTAAGGCTAGGCATCAAATAAGCATCAGAAATACTCCAAAACAACATTCAAATCAGCTCCAAGAAGAATCAAACGTGAGGTGAAGGCAAGGGTGTTCATTTCAAGCTATAACCTCAAGGGTTCATTAATGGTAGCTCATGAATGCTTCAACTACCAGCTAATACATCACCATAAATGTAGAGAGGAGATCAAAACAATCATTCTCATGCTTGGAATCAATCAAAAAGCTCATGAATTGGAAGAGATCAATCAATTGCCCAAAACCTAAATATACTTTCAATCTGTCAAAAATTCATGAAACCTTGCTCAAATTTAGGGATGAATGAATGAAAATGACTCATATTGAATGTACATAACATATCCAAGCTTACCTTGTGGATTAATGGAGGTTTGGAAGAGATTTGAGCTTGAATCTCCAAGGATTGGCTTGAGCTACGGGATTTTTGGAAAACAGAGGATGTTTGGCCAATTTGCTTTAAGTGAGAAAGGTTATCTCGGTTTAGGGGGTTAAAGGCTGAATAAAGGGTTGAGTTAGGGTTCCAAAAACTTAAACCATGGTTAATTTGGTCAACAAATGAATAAGTTATGATTTATTTGGTAAAAGGTGGCAGATTGAGTTCCCGTTGCATGTTTCGGTTAAATTTCGGAGGTTCGAATGATTCTGGAAAAATATGTGGCTAAGTTTACTAAACTCGAATTTTCATTGCGAGTTTAGCGAAGTTGACGAAACTCGAATCCGAGTTTGCTAGCTCAAGATATTAAATTCGGAACCAAGGGTACGCTAAGTGCTCTTTAGCCCCCGCTTTGGTTCCTCGATTCAAATTAAATTCGTAAGCATATCAAATAAATCCGAAAACTTAAACCGAGTATAACGGCATGTTCATAACACATATATTTACGACATATTACAATTGCACGACGTTTCGATATCATTTCATATTAGAACGATGCACAAAATGAACAACATGCAAAATTTCATACAATGCATGCACATTTCACAAATGCCATGCATAAAATTTAAATAAAAAGAATGAATTCTAATATTAAATAAATTAAATTAATACTAACATAATTAATTAATTAAAGCATGGTTAATTAACATAATACGTAATTAGGATAATCATTAAACTAATAATAAAATAAATAAACACATATATATATATATATATATATATATATATATATACTAATATTACGGAATATATTAAAATAATAATAATGAATTAAAATAAAATATAATAAAATAAAATAATAACAATTTATAATAAAATTAAATATAACACACGTAAGGACAATTAATTTGCGCAAATTAGTAAACACATACGTCGTACCTTTACGTCTGAAAAGTCGGGGCGTTACAATTTTAATTATGGAAATGGTTTTATTAAGTTTATATATTTTATGATCTTAAATAATTTAATATCGCGTGCATGATTTTCGTATTTAATTTCATGCTCTTTAAATGTCTTCTTTTAATTGTTTATGATTTATATGTTATGAAAACATGTGACATTATACGTTAGATGTCTTGAATTAATTTTATGGATTCATTTGATAAGAATTTTACGTGATATGAAATTTATGCTATGATATTGAGGGGAAAAACGGGAAATAAAATTTCTAAACATTTAAGTGTTCATTTGATATTTTCTTGCATTCATAACATCCATTTGCATTGCCGTGCGTCTACATGGTACATGTTTGAGTCTAAGTCTTTAGTATTGCGTTTGTTTATATCAGGGTGACTCCGAGAGGTGTCGTGCCCGGAGTTTGGGATCGTTTTCTCGTACCACATTACACCTTTGTCCAAAGGTGAGGTTTAGGTTTTTTTCTTTTTAGTTAAGCGACCTAAGACCGATAAATGCTCGTTTTCTAGCCCGCATGCGACTATATATTATATATATAGTTAAATATGTGTCATGTACGATATGTTTATGATCTTGTTATCAAGGTTTCGGCTTTCTTAAGGGCTATATCTACGAGCATATATGAGCTCATGGTTTTAATGAAAGTTTAATGCTAATGTTTGTAATGTTAATGAATTGTAATGAGCGAGAATGTAATGATAATGTAATGTAATGGTAATGTTGGGCCCTGGAGCCTGCGAGTCTGGACGCCCGGTACGACAGCGGGCCGTAGGGTTAAGCCTGAGCGTAGTCTCCACTTACATAGGATCAACCCAGAACCCACTAGGAGGTTTGGTGGGGGATGAAATCCTCGGGCGTGAGCGTCATGAATCTCACGACCCATACGTAACGTAATGGATGGAAAGGGTTGGCCGACCTTTCCATCACCGGAGAAGGGGATTGAATGTGATTTTTGTTTTATAATGTAATGTAATGAGAAGTAGTGGTGGATGCTCGTACTTGCCGAGCTTAATGAAATTGTTGGATTATGGAATGGGAATAGAGTCTTTAATAATGTAATGTATACGTATATGATATGTAATATCCTTTGAAAATGATTTGGTGTGCAAAACCTATTCCCGGTTCATAACCTTTATCTTTTACGTGCTTTGTTATATATGTATAGTGTGTGGGTGTGCGTTAGCCCCCTCACTCAGTCGAGATATGATTGACACCTCTCTTTTACCACTTTTAGTTTGCAGGTCTTTTGAGCACGAGCTAGGCGGAGAAGTGCGTCGTTCAAGTCTTAATTTTGGGTATAGGTTGTGCTAGGTGCATTGCATTCATTTTTGTCTTGTAATTAATGAATTGATCATGTTATTAATTTTGTTTTGGAGATATGATTTGTTATGGCTACGTATATTTGGTCACTTGATGTATATGTTAAATTTTGAAATTTTAAATTACTAGAACTCCTTGCTTCCGCTATTTGATTAGTTATTGCGCGCTCTAGTTTATTTTTAGCTCCGCCTAGCCTAGCGAGTGTGTGGTCTCCCGTTCGCTTAGACTTGGGCTCGTGTATGGACTTCCCATTTCATATACGGGTTCGGGTTTAGGTGCCGGGGATGTGGTGGCCCGCGCTCCGGGTGCTACATCCTAAAGTGGTATTAGAGCTCCGGGTTGCAAAACTGGAGTTCTAGTGTTGTGTTGAGTTTGTCTAGGTCGTACAACCTAGGAGAACGTGGTTATGTGACTTCATGTGCTTATTTGTTTATCTCTTTGTTAATCGTGCACATGAACATGAATTGACCTGCACGCATATATATTAGAAATTCTTGAATTTTTTTCAGAAATATGCCTCCAAGGAGATATCATCATCAAGATAGATCTCCCGAGCGTCGTCATCACCGGGACCACTCTCCTTAACTAGAGAATAACAATCCACCACCACCACCACAAATGGATCCGAGGAACTTTATGGAAAGGCTCGCAATATTCTTAGAGCAACGGAACCAAGAAAGAAATAACGCCCCTTCGGCCGGTAATCATGGAGGAGGTCTTATTACGGCCATCCTTAAGGAATTCAAGAGTCAAAACCCACCGATATTCATTGGTGGAAATGACATTCAAGCCGAAGAATGGTTGGTCCAAACAAATCAAGTATGAAATCTTATACCTTGTGGACCGGATGAGAAACTTCAATGTTCCCTTACCATGGTACAAGGACAAGCGTATAATTGGTGGTCGAGTGTTCAAGGGAAATTAGGGGCTTCCGGGGAAGAAATTTCTTGGGAAGTGTTCGTCCGAGAGTTCAAAAACAAGTATGTCCCGAAAGCTACCCGGAATAGGTGCTTCAGAGAGTTTATGGATCTCAAGCAAGGAGGGATGTCGGTGACGGATTACATTAATGAGTTCGAGAGGCTTTCTCTGTAACATCCCGATTTCTCGGCAAGTTAGGTATGACGTCACGAGTGGGATTAGACCGAGTGTTATGTTACTTTTATGTGTTTTAATTGCTAAGTGAAGGTTTAATTAATAATTTTGTGAACTTATTGCTATTATGTGACTTATATGACTTGATTGAATATGTAATTTGAACTCGTTTTAATATATAAACTTTCTTTTAGAACATTATTGTGAATATGTACTTATTTGATCTTATATGAAATCCTTGGACTCAACCGAAATTTTATTTGGACCCTAATTGCTATTCTATCAAACTTTCGGGCCCTAATTAAAGCACTTAAAATTTTAAGGATTAAAGTGCAATTTCCCCCTCATTCTCCCCTTAAACACACGATCCACACCACACCCCAATCCCATTCTTCATCTCCCATTTTCTCCTAACATCAAGCTCCCAAATCCTTCATCCCCCCTCTTCCAAATCAAGCCCAAGCAAGAGACAAGAAGCAAGGAGATTTCATCAAGCTTCAAGACAAGAATCAAGATCCAATCCTTTTCTTCTCCTCCTCTTTTCCAAGGTATATGTGGGTTTTATATATATATGTGTGTTAATTAAGTTGGAGTTTTATGATCTTGCCTATTAACTTGAATTATTGTGTAAATATGCATGAATACATGATGATCTATAACTTCTATGTTTGATTGTTGGGAAATCTTGGAGCAAATATGTGTATATATGTGTATGTTTATGTATATGTATATGTATTATGTGGGGTTTATGTAATTTGATGGGGTAATTGATGTATTAATGAGTGATATGTGCATATTTATGGGTATTGAGGTGTTTATATGGTGTATTTTGCTTGGAAACGGAGTTGGAGGTGTTTAGGACCTTCCCCTTCATGTTATACCATGTCAATTTCCTATTTTTCGACCCAGAGCAGGCCGAACGGTCGTTCGGTTTCTTCATGAACGGCCATTCATCCGAACAGAACCGTTCTGCCCTCAGAATGGTCGTTCCTGGTTTTGTGCATGGAATTCAAATGACCGTTCACTATTCAAATGGACTCGGATTGACCTGAATTTTGAACTCACGGAAACCACTTGAAGTCTAGAACATCTTCCAATTAGAATCAACTCAATATATATTCTCATTTGTGAGTTATGATCGTTTGAAATTTATGCCGCTACTTTACCGAAATTCTACATTGACCCAACTTCAAACCTACGCCATTTTCACCTCGATTTGAACCAAGATTCGTGCCATATACCATTGAAAAGATATATGTGTCTAGTTTTATTTCCAACAAACAAAACCTAATTCCAACTTCTAGAACTTGAGATATATCCAATTTTCTATAGCTTGTACAATTCCAAAAAACTGTCAACTTTCGCCAAAACCCATCTTCTTACGTTCCTTTCACCTCTTGACTTCCGTATGTGTTCTAATTGATTCATATGCTTATTTAACATGTTATGTTATGTAGTAGGTTGTATATTTCAAATTTATGGCCTAACTGGAATGCCCGTTTTTGAATTATGAACTTATATTGCCTTCTTTTATAAAACCTTACCCGAGATTATAGCTTGCATGGTAATTGCGCTTATATTCATTTAAACCCCTCAGTCAGTCTTCGGTAGACTGACACCTCAGGTACTCATGGTCGTGTGCTAGGCGGGAGTCCGAGTTGTGTCTTTTGTTCATCTGAGTCTAGCATCGCATTTTCATGTTCTTGGTATTTCGCTTTATCATGTTAGGGTTCCTGTTAGTTTTGGAGACTTATGCATGTATAATATGTTGGTGATGATAATGTAATGATATATGAGCTAGAATAGGATAAGCTTTTGAATATTTGGTATATGATATTGAAATGTTAGTGTTTATACTTCCGCTTTCGTATTTTCATGTATTGGATTTATGAGAATTGGGGTCTAGTCCCGCCTAGCTAGATTGTTTCTTGCATTGTCACCCGTTCGCTATAGTCTTGGTTTATGTACGGATCATCCATTTCGTATGTGGACTGAGCTATAGTGCGGGGGTGTGGCATCTCGGCGTTCCGGGTGCTACATCTAAGGTGGTATCAGAGCCCGGTTGCAAAACCGTGATTCTAGTGTCGTGTCGTGTCAAGTCTAGGTCAAACGGCATAGGATTAATTGATAAATTGCGAGTCTTGCGTCTTATTTGGATCTACTTGAACTTATTTGAATTTATTTGAACTTACCTGAACATCCTTGAGCTACTTGATGACTTGTGCATGGCATTGATTTATGTTACGACTTGAGGATTAATTGACCTTCTATGGCTTGGAATTTATATGTTTAATATGTATTACTTTAACTTAGTTGAATTAATTGTTGCATTTTGCATCAAATACATGCTTTTGATGTTAATTATTTGTCATATGCATTTACTAACCGGCATGCATTTATATTGGAGATGAATTGTGATTGTAGGATATTTTTATAACATTAAACCACGACCAATCCCTACGAGTACAACCGCTTAGCACAAGTTCCTCCTTCGAATGTGGGCGATATGAAGAAGAGCCTTTGAATTTAGAAGGCTTTGGGATATTTGGTGATTTTTACGACTAGGGGATAGGTTGAGAGTTCGAGTTCAAGAAGGAATTAAATTTTAGGTGAAATTTTGGAATGGAGGAAGTAATAGGACGAGGGTGTGATGTTTATATCCACAAAATAAACACATACCTCTCTATACCGTGAAAGGGAGTCGATCAACCGAGCGTGCGATTAGTTTAATTTAGGAAGGAGGCAAAAGGAAATTTGAAGGTACTAAAGGTTCAACATCCGAGTTTAGAGGACTAAAGAAGAAAACCTTTAGTTAAAAGAAATGATCCGAATTGAAGCTAAGGACCGAGGAGCTTAATTATGGAAAAGGGAACGTTGATCAAGGTCATAATCAAGGTGAAGATTAGGATCAACCAAAAAAGTGATGATACTTCAGAGGACTCGAAGTAAAATTGAATGTCGAAAGATAAGCAACAAAGGCCATCGAAGATGAGTTTCCAAGTGAATCAAGCTAATTGGTTTCAAGTTCGGGGTAGAAGGTTCGGAATATCATTTGTGAATGGAGCCTAGGCAAATCGGCGAAGCAGAACTTCCGAATAAATCAAGTTTCAGAAGCCGAGTTGGGAAGAAGATGAATTTGAAAAGAGTTAAAGAAAATCGATCCAACACGGTGAATGCAAAGCTATGGGAGGTAACGATGCCAACGGTTTTATCTTTGGCCGGATTGGAGTTTAACTTCTAGATCCAAGATGAATTGTTGTGTTGTGAGGTTGAATTGGAAGATATGGAATAGCAAATGGAAACCGTAAAGAAAGGTAAAGAGCTTTTAGAGGAAATTGTGAAATCAGGTTTAAGCAAGTGGGAGGATGAGTTCATTCTACCAATCTGAACTCATAAAGTATGAGTCAAGGGAATTCCAAAAAGAGTGACAACCAGGTGGAAGATTCTAGATAACGATTGGAAATCCAATTTCGGGAAAGGATCGAAATACCCAATTCTGTGACCGTAGAAGACTTTGGAATCAAGAATTGTGATATCGGGCCATGGCAACACACAATTTGATATAAGAACACTTTAAGGATTTAGAAGACCGTGGAAAAAACGAGAGATGATCAACAAGCTCAAATCAAAGCCGTAACTAAGGAAATAGAGAACAAAATTTTTGGGCTAAAGCTTACCACCACGGTGACAGGTTCGATATATTCATGGCACGTGCATCATACACTGTATTAAATTATTTAATCTTCTATATTTATAGATGTGTGCGTGCATCTTTACTTGACATGCTTGCTCTAATGTGTTGCATCTCTAATTGTTGGCTATGTGCATTGGCATCTTAATCCAACATGCATGGTTTAGTGTTTGTTTGATAGGGAATTTTCTCCCTCTCCGTTTATCAAATGCTACTTCAACCAAGCCATATTCAAATCGAGCTAAGGAGTAATTTTGGGTGGTAAAGTGTGGATTAAAGGAAAGAAAGAAATACGGAGGCTCGAAAAGTAGAATTGGAGGTTAGAATAGATGAAGGAGGTGGTTATCCCTACCAAATCATTTCAACGTAAGTGTGAGCAATATCTCCGGACAGGTGGCTTGACTAGGACCTTGATACCAAGGAAGCTAAGATGAAGAAGTTGGGAGTCTCATATTCCATAAGTGAGAGAACAAGTTTAAAAGTTTGGGATAGAAACTTTTAAGGGGGAGAGCCGACCGAGAAATAAATTGAATTCACGGTTGTGCTCGGATAAGTTACTTTTAATAGGGACAATGGTAATTCAAGATCCCAAGCAACGAGATTCTACAAGGAATGACAAGAGATGAAGTAGAAGATTATGACAATTGACGAATTTTAAGATCAAAATGGAAAACTTCAATACCGCCATGAGGAAATTTCGATAATAGTTTTGAGAAGGGTAAGTGTTTCTAGGGTTGAAAATGGGTATGCGAGAAATAATGGGAATTGAGGTGATAAGAAAAGGCAAAGGAATGATTGATGGTAACTGCGGTTGAAGAAGTAACCTTGTTGGTTTCTTAACATAAGAAGTACAAGCTAAATCTCCCCAAGTTGGAAAAGATCGTATATGGTATAACGTGTTTCATGATTAGGAACATGGGGCCGTGAAGGAATTTCATGAATTGGCAAAGAAAGTATTGGGTAAAGGAAGAAGCCGATCAGGTCATCATATTCCGTGATGGGCAAAGTGAAAGTCAATTCAGTAGGGCGTTGGAAGTGGAAGGTCTAGGAGAGACCACAACTTAAACAACACGGGAATTCTGGCACGTTAGTCATTTTTCCATGATGAGCCGGGGATGCTACTAGAATGGAAAATAGAAATTCGGGCTACTAAAACCTAGCTCGGGCATTCAATAAGGGTTTGAGTTTAATTCGTAGAGAATGATGAATTAATTAGGTTGAGTTCAAGCACACACTCAAGATTAGAGGATCGACCGTAGATCGAAAACCGGATGATCATTGAAGCCTTGAACACATCGTGCCTTTTAAGCCGTGGCACTGGGGATAAAAAAGAATCTCCAACAAGAATCCCGCTTTGAATCGAATCACTATAATGGAAGATTCCGAACAACGGTGAACGGTACATCAAGCATCCATGGCATATGCATACATGCGAATTTTAGTTTGAATAATTTTATAACGCTAAGTGCTTTGATTACTTGTTGTATTAACTGCTTTTGCATGATTGATACTTGACGTATTTGATATCTCCTACTTGTTTCTTGTGTGGTTGTTGTGTGATTATTTATTTAATTGTTGTTTTGAGAGCTTGAGAGTTTCTCTTTCTTTGTGTTTGAGAGACAGGGTTCTCTCATTGTCTGTTTGAGAGACGGGGTGCTCTCACTAGTTGTTTGAGAGATGGGGTTCTCTCTTTGCTGTTTGTGAGAGACGGGGTTCTCTCCTTCCTGCTCGAAAGACGGGGTTCTTTTGTTGCCTGCTACCTGTTAGACTTGCGAGTGCCTAGGTTTCGGTGAGTTGAGGGTCGTGACGTAACAACAATTGAAGACCCGTTGTGCTTGAAAACCTTTTTTCGAACTAATTCCTGACGGGGAGTTACTAACCCGCGTGGGATGAACACGGGAAAGTTTACTCAGAGTTCAGAATACAAGGCAGTGGACCTGGGGACCAGGTCCTCTTAAGGGGGAGAGGTTGTAACACCCCGATTTCTAGGCAAGTCAGGTATGACGCCATGAGTGGGATTAGACCGAGTATTATGTGACTTTTATGTGTTTTAATTGCTAAGTGAAGGTTTAATTAATAATTTCGTGAACTTATTGCTATTATGTGACTTATATGACTTGCTTGAATATGTAATTTGAACTCGTTTTAATAGGTAAACTTGCTTTTAGAACATTATTGTGAATATGTACTTATTTTATCTTATATGAAATCCTTGGACTCAACCGAAATTTTATTTGGACCCTAATTGCTATTCTATCAAACTTTCGGGCCCTAATTAAAGCATTTAAAATTTTAAGGGACTAAAGTGCAATTTCCCCTCCTTCTCCCCTTAAACACACGATCCACACCACACCCCAATCCCATTCTTCAACTCCCATTTTCTCCTAACATCAAGCTCCCAAATCCTTCATCCCCCCTCTTCCAAATCAAGCCTAAACAAGAGACAAGAAGCAAGGAGATTTCATCAAGCTTCAAGACAAGAATCAAGCTCCAATCCTTTTCTTCTCCTCCTCTTTTCCCAGGTATATGTGGGTTTTATATATATATATGTGTGTTAATTAAGATGGAGTTTTATGATCTTGCCTATTAACTTGAATTCTTGTGTAAATATGCATGAATACATGATGATCTATAACTTCTATGTTTGATTGTTGGGAAATCTTGGAGCAAATATGTGTATATATGTGTATGTTTATGTATATGTATATGTATTATGTGGGGTTTATGTAATTTGATGGGGTAATTGATGTATTAATGAGTGATATGTGCATATTTATGGGTATTGAGGTGTTTATATGGTGTATTTTGCTTGGAAACGGAGTTGGAGGTGTTTAGGACCTTCCCCTTCATGTTATACCATGTCAATTTCCTGTTTTTCGACCCAGAGCAGGCCGAACGGTCGTTCGGTTTCTTCATGAACGGCCGTTCATCCGAACAGAACCGTTCTGCCCTCCGAATGGTCGTTCCTGGTTTTGTGCATGGAATTCAAATGACCGTTCACTATTCAAATGGACTCAGATTGACCTGATTTTTGAACTCAAGGAAACCTCTTGAATTCTAGAACATCTTACAATTGGAATCAACTCAATAACTATTCTAATTTGTGAGTTATGATAGTTTGAAATTTATGTCGCTACTTTACCGAAATTCTGCAATGACCCAACTTCAAACCTACGCTATTTTCACCTCGATTTGAACCAAGATTCGTTCCATATACCATTGAAAATATCTATGTGTCTAGTTTTATTTCCAACAAACAAAACCTAATTCCAACTTCTAGAACTTGAGATATATCCAATTTTCTACAGCTTGTATAATTCCGAAAAATTGTCAACTTTCGCCAAAACCCATCTTCTTACGTTCCTTTCACCTCTTGACTTCCGTATGTGTTCTAATTGATTCATATGCTTATTTAACATGTTATGTTATGTAGTAGGTTGTATATTTCAAATTTATGGCCTAACTGGAATGCCCATTTTTGAATTATGAACTTATATTGCCTTCTTTTATAAAACCTTACCCGAGATTATAGCTTGCATGGTAATTGCGCTTATATTCATTTAAACCCCTCAGTCAGTCTTCGGTAGACTGACACCTCAGGTACTCACGGTCGTGTGCTAGGCGGGAGTCCGAGTTGTGTCTTTTGTTCAGCTGAGTCTAGCATCGCATTTTCATGTTCTTGGTATTTTCGGCTTTATCATGTTAGGGTTCCTGTTAGTTTTGGAGACTTATGCATGTATAATATGTTGGAGATGATAATGTAATGATATATGAGCTAGAATAGGATGAGCTTTTGGATATTTGGTATATGATATTGAAATGTTAGTGTTTATACTTCCGCTTTCGTATTTTCATGTATTGGATTTATGGGAATTGGGGTCTAGTCCCGCCTAGCTAGATTGTTTCTTGCATTGTCACCCGTTCGCTATAATCTTGGTTTATGTATGGATCATCCATTTCGTATGTGGACTGAGTTATAGTGCGGGGGTGTGGCATCTCGGCGTTTCGGGTGCTACATTCTTGCTACACCCCAAGTATTGAAAATGACGATGGGAGTAAGGCCTCCCAATTTCTTCAAGGTGTTTGAGAGGACATGGAAGATGCATTAGAAGCTTCCAATACTAGCACGTGGGCGAAGGTGACGGATAAGGCCCTAAGAGTTGAAGACCGGGTTGTTATAAGAAGGAAGAACTGTCACCTCAGCCAAAGTTCTTGTTCGGGTTCTCAAGAAATTCTTGGAAAGAGATTGGTTTACGAAGTTCATCCCCTTCCTAATCCTCAAAACAAGCAACCTAAACCAGCGAATCCAAATCCTCCTTTGGCTATCAAGGGTCCCGAGTGTGTGCATTGCTGACGAACAAATTACTTGTCGGAGGATTGTTAGAAACTTCACAAGAGATGCTTCGGATGTGGATCACCACATCATATGATAGACCAATGTCCGCACAAGAGGAAGGATTACGTGCTGAGAAGAAATCCAAGGCGCGCGATTCAAGCTCGGGCATATATTTTGGGTAGAGAAGGAGAAAGAGTGACCGAGGTTAATCAAAATGCCGTGGTGGAAGGTACACTTGCATAAATGACATAACATCACATGCATTGGTCGGTCTCGAGACCATTTATTGATTTATTTTCGGGATACATTATTGTGATCGTTGTTGTTGTTGTTTCACTTTCTTGTATGCCCTTTTACTTGCGAATGACCTTGTTGTGAGTTTCTTTTGAGAGTTTTTGGTGAGATTTTACGTTGACGTGAGTGCTCGGTAAGCTTAAGGATCGAGTTCTCCTTGTCAACTTGATAGTGTTATCGAGAAGAGGTAAGACAGGAGTCGGGCTTGACAACTGTGAAGTTTTCGGTTGAGGTGCAAGACTTAAGAAGGCAAGAGATTGAAAGTCGAAGAGTTCACTCGAGAGATCAATGAGAAGATGAGAAGTTGTATCCGGAGTGGTTCGAGGTCCCGAGCCGGACCTGAGGACAGGTCCTTTTTAAAGGGCAGAGTTTATGACACCCCGCTCGTTCACATGTACAGGTTTGTACCCCGTGTGAGTTTATTTTCCATAATTGTATTTATTTTCATTTTTATTTGATGCATTCATATTTTATTTCTATTGTTTTGTATATGAAATATATGATTTAAATGTCAAGAAAATGCCTTAAGTGGAACTATGATGAGAATTCTAGCGAATTATGAATTTATGATACGTGAATTTTATTCCCAAGCATGCTAATTTCATGAATTATGTGAAATACGTGATTTAAGGATGTAATTGTATGATTTTAAAATTATTGGACTTAATTGGAATTTCGAATTTGGACCTAATTGCAACTTTTTAAAAGTTTTGGACTCATTTGGAAAATGAGTCATTTTAGTACACTTGTGTACATTTTAATTTATATCTTGAGCTCTGGCACTCGGATTCGAGTGCCGTCTTAGGCATTCAACTACTTTCGACGACCCGGGCACAATGGAACAAGTTTCGTAATTTTTTGATGTCATTTCGACCCCCAACATAGCAGATTTCAGCCACTCGTACCTTAAAACACCCCTATAGCCTATGTTTGAGCTATGAAACCTACCCTTCATCATTTCATTGACTTAATCACAACCAAAACTCTCTCTCTCTCCCTCCCATACCTGCTGCTACGATCTGGAGCCAAGAGGAAGTAAGGAAAGAAAGGAAAAACAAGCCATTTCACCATTTGTGGTACCTTGAGAGCCCTTCGATTTCCTCTTCTTCTTCTTCAAGCTTTGAGGTAAGTTTAGATCTTTGTACTCCATGTTGTTGTGCACTTATTCATCCATTTAATTCATGTTTTAAGTTATGGATTCATGCTATATAAAGAAGATGTTGAATAGTTTGGGTTTTATGAAAACATGAAGAATATGCCTTTCTTGATCTCTTCCTTGCCGGTTTGAAACGTATGCATATGGGGCTGAGTTTGCTTGAAATATTGCATGAAATAACTTGGTTAGCTGCTGCTTTTCTTGCTTTTCGAACCGCTGCTGCTGTAGGGAGTTAAAACAGGGGATTAACAAGCTTAAAAGCATGAAAATGTAGAGATTTTGTTGCCTTGTTGCTGTCAGCTGCTGTGTTGTTCTTGTGACTGAAAGTTACACCGTTTTGCTACCTTATTTTGCTTCGTTTCATGCCTGTTTGTTGCGGCTGCTCCCTGCTCTTTCTTCCCTTGTTTTGAGCTACTGCTGCTGTTAATTTTGCAGCTATGACAGCTCTCCTCGGGTGCGGAGAATTTGCAAAGGAAAGTCCCCGACCGGGGAACTATTATGAAGAAATTTTGTGCAGCTTTTCCCCTGGCAGGCAACCTGTGTATTAGAGTTATGGCTGCTGCATTTCTTGGTTATTTTGGTGCATGTATCTGTGTGTGTGTACGTGAATTAATGCATGTATGTATATATATATATATATTAAAGGTTGAATTTGAATTACATGCACATATGTTCTTTCTTGTTTCATAATTGTTCACATGCCATTGATTTGTGCTAAATGTCTCTTAATTATATAATATCTAGATTATATATATGACTATATGTGCATGAATGAGTGATTGTGTGTACGTGTGTGTGCATGCATGAATTGAGGTTGTGTGTGGGTTATATATGTGGTATATATGTATATGTAATTATAATTGTGCATGTGTGTGCGTGAGTGTTATATATATATATATATAAGGTGTGTATGAATATGTATATATATATATATATATTGTGCATGCATGAAATTATTTAAGTATGCTACGTGAATATATATATTTGAGATGTAAATTGTGCATGTGTACATGAATATGTATATGTAGATATGTGTTTTATATGTATGTTATATATATGATATAGTGTATGATATATTACAATTTTAATTATGGAAATGGTTTTATTAAGTTTATATATTTTATGATCTTAAATAATTTAATATCACGTGCATGATTTTCGTATTTAATTTCATGCTCTTTAAATGTCTTCTTTTAATTGTTTATGACTTATATGTTATGAAAACATGTGACATTATACGTTAAATGTCTTGAATTAATTTTATGGATTCATTTGATACGAATTTTATGTGATATGAAATTTATGCTATGATATTGAGGGGAAAACCAGGAAATAAAATTTGTAAACGTTTAAGTGTTCATTTGATATTTTCTTGCATTCGTAACATCCATTTGCATCGCCATGCGTCTATATGGTACATGTTTGAGTCTAAGTCTTTAGTATTGCGTTTGTTTGTATCAGGGGTGATTCCGAGAGGTGTCATACCCGGAGTTTGAGATTGTTTGGGATCGTTTTCTCGTACCACATTACACCTTTGTCAAAAGGTGAGGTTCAGGTTCTTTTCCTTTTAGTTAAGCGACCTAAGACTGATAAATGCTCGTTTTCTAGCCCGCATACAACTATATATTATATATATAGTTAAATGTGTGTCATGTACGATATGTTTATGATCTTGTTATCAAGGTTTCGGCTTTCTTAAGGGCTATATCTACGAGCATATATGAGCTCATGGTTTAATGAAAGTTTAATGCTAATGTTCGTAATGTTAATGATTTATAATGACCTAGAATGTAATGATAATGTAATGTAATGGTAATGTTGGGCCCCGGAGCCTGCGAGTCTGGACGCCCGGTATGGCAGCAGGCCATCGGGTTAAGCCTGAGCGTAGTCTCCACTTACATAGGATCAACCCGGAACCCACTAGGAGGTTTGGTGGGGGATGGAATCCTCGGGTGTGAGCGTCATGAATCTCACGACCCATACTTAACGTAATGGATGGAAAGGGTTGGCCGACCCTTCCATCACCGGAGAAGGGGATTGAATGTGATTTCTGTTTTATAATGTAATGTAATGAGAAGTAGTGGTGGATGCTCGTACTCGCCGAGCTTAATGAAATGGTTGGATTATGGAACGGGAATAGAGTCTTTAATAATGTAATGTATACGTATATGATATGTAATGTCCTTTGAAAATGATTTGGTGTGCAAAACCTATTCCCGGTTCATAACCTTTATCTTTTACGTGCTTTGCTATTTATGTATAGTGTGTGGGTGTGCGTTAGCCCCCTCACTCAGTCGAGATATGACTGACACCTCTCTTTTACCACCTTTAGTTTGCAGGTCTTTTGAGCACGAGCTAGGCGGAGAAGTGGGTCGTTCGAGTCTTACTTTTGGGTATAGGTCGTGCTAGGTGCATTGCATTCATTTCTATCTTGTAATTAATGAATTGATAATGTTATTAATTTTGTTTTGGAGATATGATTTGTTATGGCTACATATATTTGATCACTTGATGTATATGTTAAATTTTGAAATTTTAAATTACTAGAACTCCTTGCTTCCGCTATTTGATTAGTTATTGCGCGCTCTAGTTTAGTTTTAGCTCTGCCTAGCCTAGCGAGTGTGTGGTCTCCCGTTCGCTTAGACTTGGGCTCGTGTATGGACTTCCCATTTCATATGCGGGTTCGGGTTTAGGTGCGGGGGATGTGGTGGCCCGCGTTCCGGGTGCTAAACTCCTAGTGAGGGTCGGTATCGCCGTAGTTTGGTAAAACTAGTGTACTGGTTCACCGTCAGCCTGTGCTTTCCCGGTTAGCCACGTACACTAAGTCTCGGGCCCTAATCAGTGTAATCAATCATTCCTTGCCAAAATAATAGGTAGGGTAATAAAAGAAAAGGGGTATACGTTCAAGATTAATGACTCTTTTATAAGACTCGGTATATACTTATATTAGTTTGGCTTAAAACATTACATATTGGGAGTATATAGGGTCGTTTAACTAATAGAAGAGAAACCCACCTTGTAAAACAAAAGAAACGACACAAGGACCTTACTACTCGGCCTCGTCACCAACAGGACCCGAATCTGTGCAAGGAAAGTGAAGTAAGACTCAAAATGACCATATAATATGCACGGCGATGCAATGTGGATGATATGAGGCGCAACTAACACGTTAAGGTCACATAAACGCTCAAAATCATTCATTAATGTTCATTCCAATCATGATCAAATCAATCCAATTCAATTCAATGCACAATCAATGTAGTTCACGTTACATATAAACCATGAATAATACAGAAATACAAAACGAGAAGCAACGAAAGGACACCCTAAAGCTACCAATTTGAATAACACAGCCGTGTTATGTTTTCAAAGGTTTTGGACACGGTCGTGTCCGATTTTTGAAAAATAAAAATCCCAGGTCGAGCGATTGACATGGCCGTGTTGGGTTTTCAAAGCACACGGCCCTGTCCGATTTTTGAAAAATATTTCTTCACAAGTCGAATGATCAACACGGCCGTGTCCGTTTTTAGTACAATCTTGACACGGCCGTGTCAAGTCATCGTGTTCAAAATGAAGAACAGAGCAAAGCTCTATTTCTTGCCAGGGAAAAGCTTGAAAACAGGGGCAACAACGAGGTAGTCCTTAGGCAACATATAAGGCATGAAAATGACCACAAAACAAGGCAAAACTAATCCATAAACATTTCCCATTCAATGAGCAAGAAAAAGGAAGCAAAGGTTGATCAATCATGCATTTTCTCCAACAAGAATTCAAACCCTCATTACTGGTAACTCATTCAATACCCAACAACCATGAAACGTGAGTTCATAATTGCAATAAGGATGCTAGAGTGATCAATAAAAATTCTTCAAACCAAAAAAAAAAAAAAAAAAAAATCCAAGAAATGCTTATGATCAAGAATTTAAACCAAAATGCCAACTATTAATATATATCTCCATAATATAATCAAAACTCCGTGAAAACATCCAATCCATAGCTTCAAATGACTACAAGGAAGTGCTAATCACAAATACATGCTTACCTCTTGAATTGGTTGAGGTTTGAACAAGTTACGAGCTCAAATTTGTGGTTGGGTGAATAGTAGCGAGATGGAGGGTTCCTCCCTTGACTTTAGCTGAGTTTTTCTCTCCCTTTTGGTGTGAGGGATAAGATGGCTGAAGCTTGGGATGATAGTGGGTGTAACTAGGGTCATTTAGGTTCAAACCATGGTTAATTTGGTTGAGTAAGGAGAGAGATATGGCTCATTTAGCTAAAGGTGGTAATTTTGCGATTAAAGCTTGTTTCGGTTGAGTTTCGGAGGTTCAAACGGGCTTAGAAAAATAAAAGGCTTAGTTTATTGAACTCGAATCTCTGATACAAGTTCAACGGAGGTGGCGGAATCCGAATCCGAATTCCCGAGGTCAAGGTATCACATTCGGAACCAAGGTTGCGCTAGTTGTTCGTTAGCCCCCGATATGGTTCCAAAACTCATAATAAATTCAAAACTTAATCAAACAAATCCGAAAATGTAAAACTAGCATATATACACGTTCATAACACACATATCTTCAACATGTTAAATTTTCACAAAATTTCGAATTCAAATCATATAGGAACGACACACAAATAATTCACATATATGAAAGTCATTCAAGAATTCATAAAAATTCCAATTCAAGTATTTCGTATATTCAAGAATTTCAAATAATAAGAAAAAGAAAACATATAATCAAGTAATTATAATAATTTAAACGCACAATTAGTGAGCACACAATTTATATTGCTATCTAAAATGACTAAAATCTCAGGAAACATTATACTCTTAATCCTAACAATATTTCGGCTTTAGGCGTGTAGTGTTAGTCACTGTAATATATTAAGAAGTGAGGTCTCGGTAACGGGTGGCCAAAATACTTTGTACGTTCGGTGACAACATGAAATGTGCTAAAGAGTTATATTGATCGAGGAATTTGTGACCTTGCTGGAAGGTAAAAGATATCCCTGAAATAGATTTGCAAAAGTTCAAATTAAGACTTTGGCCAAAGCACTTCGCGTGAAACGTCACTGAAGTTGTATGTTGAGTGTGTTTCACATACAAAGAATTTGAACTTAAGGCGAATCAATAAATTTCAGATTGGAAGTGAAAAATAAATGATAGTAGTGGCAATTTATTTTTCATGGATATCCACACGGAGGAGTAAAATGCGAAATTATTCTAGATCGAGAAATTCATGAATAATTTAATTAATTTTAAAGTGCAACAATATTTATTTAGTGGAATTAAATATTGTTAAACGAAAATTAATTACTATCATGAGATGATAATAAATTAACCCGTTTGGAGCTAAAATTAATTAGTCCTGCAGGTCCCCCTACAAGCCCCACAAAAAGTCCCAGAGAGAAAATATTAAAAGGAGAAAGAGAAATGGATTTCAAAGTGTTTGAAAATAGCCAAGGGATTTATTTTAAGAAAATAAATCAATGTTCCAAAGAGTTGGAAATGCCCGAAATTTCAATTTGGAGAAAATGGAATTTAAAAAAAAAAAAAGTTATTGATGTGGCATCTGATGTGGCAAGCCACGTCAGCAGGTCAGGCCCGAATTGGCGCTGACGCGACGCCCACGTGGCACACCATATGGACGGCTGAGATTGCACCACATCATCATAGGCTGATGGCCCAGATTTATTTGAGAAATGGGTCGGCCAGCGGACCAGGTCAACAGGGTAAATGGGCTAATCCGCCGGGTAGGGTCGTACCGGGTCTGGGCAGGGCCAGACCCGGACACGTGGCAAGATTTGGACGAGGGGCCTGTATGACACGCCCTAGCCATCCTGTTGCCATTTGGCAGCGCGTGAGGGCGCGTGCTTGGTGGCGGTAGACTCGTACCGCCACGTTCCGCCATGTGGCGCACTCCGATTGGCCGCGGCGGCAAGTTGGAATAGCGAAATAACGAAAATACCCCTGATTTTGAGCCTATAAATAGGTGATTCCTTGCCTCATTTTATCATCCGATTTTCAGCAGCAATTTTGGCCTTATGGCTGAGATTCTCTCTTGTTAATTAATCATTAATTAATGATTAATTAATTATATAATTAGGTGGTTATATAATTAATATTTAAACCATTTAATTATTGGAAAATAGGGATTTTCTAGTTTTAAAAAAATGATTTTTTCTAGAAAAATATTTTCTCTAGTATTTAGAGAAATACTCGCGGAGTCCACACTCCGAGGGTCGAGTCGGGGATATTGCGGGGAAGCTCTGCCAGTCTCACGGAAGGGAAAGGAATTGGAAAAATACCGTTACATAGCCATATTTGGAGTACGGTAATATTTTACAGTTATATTATTGTAAGCGTGATAAATTATATGCTTTTAAGTCTTAATTGCATGTTAGATATTTATGTACTTAAGTGATTTAAAATTCATTATCAATTGCATGTATATACTTGAGTAGATCCGGCTAGTCTTCCGTTATTGTATTAAAATGTTTTAGAAATATTTCAGTACTTATATTATAAGAAAATTTTAAAATGTGGTCCCGGACCGCTACTGTTCTGGGCCCACCATCCAGCAATTGGTATCAGAGTTGTGCTCTAGATATATACATGCGATGCATATTTTTAAATCTGCTACTGTGCACGTAAATTCTGTCAAAGGAGGCTGGTTTTTAAGTAGGACCGTTGTGACCCCTCCAATGTTTCCTGGGAATTTATGTGGAATGGAATTTATTTGGGAAATAATTTAATTGCTTTTCCTGAAAAATTACCGGATCAGTAAACATGATTTAAATTATGTGATAATTTATTTATAGCATGTTTACTTTATGCCACTTATTTTAAGCATGATAATTATGTGATAATTATATGAAAGCATGCTTAATTGTTTTTTATTATGGCATGATCATGATAATATGAGATATTATGCTATTTTCAATTATGCATATTTTATTTAATGTGATTAGATAAGTAATGTTTAATAGAGATTAGACGCAATGCATAATTGGACTAATATTTTTCGGCCTAATTAATAAATAGTTATTAAACTGCCTTAAAATATTATTGGGATTTTAAATATAATTTAGTAATCCTAGTGAGAGCGTATTAATAAGATTAATCACTTCCGACAATAAGACGCCATGAGTGATTATATGATAATCAAAAGATAATCCACACCTTTTAAAAATTCAAGTGGGAGCGAGATGACAAGAGTTAGATTCTCACGACCTCTACTGCCGGTCTATAGTATAATGAATATGTACTACTCCCTTCGGCGGGTATATTTTTGCGGTATACAAGATCAGACTTCTACGGATAGAATGAAATGCGGGGAAAGTCAGCTCGACCATGCGGGGAGTGTCTTGACCTACTCGGACGGACTTCTAGGTAATGGTACACACTTGACTAAGTAATGTAATTAACCTCCCTTCGGAGCTATGTTACATTTACTTAAAGGCTAAAGGTTGATGTGGTGGATTAACAATGTTTGATAAGAGTTGCCTAGATGACATGTTAATAAAGAATAGTTCCTGCTTTTCTGAGCGGTTTTTGACCTCGCCTCCGGGGAGTCAACTGCGATTAGTTAACTCACCATTGTGTAAATCAAAATGTTTACGTGGAATTCATTATTGGTCAAACGCAAAAGAAAGTGAAATGCATAATTGTAACTTGCTTTTATTTATTTTAGTTTTATAATAACGATCTCTCTTAGCCCACTCCAAGCTATATGTTTATAAGGAAATAGGCTAGTAAGGGTTCTACTATGCTGACTAGGAAATAAATCTTGACATCGTGTTAAGACACGAAAGTTTACGTACTCAATGAACCTTATCCAAAAATCCCGGAAACTATAACCACTCAGGATTAGAAAGACGCTTATTCCAAATAGATCAAGTGTAATGATCTGGCTAGTCTTATGTCTTGACATCTGTCTTAAAAGTTCTTGAGCATCAGATGCATGAGATGTCTGCTGATAAGAACATGTTTGGAAGACAGAATCGTACAAAGGTACGAGCCGATGGAAAGGGTTGTTAGTTAAAGATGTTTGAAGGATCACTGGTTCAGAATCATATTATGAATATGATAGCTAATCTGAACGAGATTGAAAGCATCTATGCTTAAAGACACAATCTTAACAGATAAGATACAATCTTATACTCTCTGCCTAAGTCGTTTGAATGTTCAAGATTAATTTTAAATTTTTTTGAAACCTAACCTAAACCAATGAACGACCTCAATATGGAAAAAAGGGTGATATAGACTAAGGGAAAAGTTCTCTTAAATCAGACATCAATATCCACGGCCTAGAAAGGCAGTGAGTGGAAGAAAAGGAAAAGGAATGGTTCTCAATCTTAAGGTTTGGAAGAAGAAAACCAGATCCGATAATGAAAAATGTTTTTATTTCGGTGGTAACGAGTATTGGAAAATAAATTAACCAAAATACTTAGTCTGTCTGTTTGCTACGCCGTTTAGATAAGAGATGAAGATATCTTACTTGTTGAAATTATGTTTAGTTGGAAATTCACCAGACTCCTGGTGTGTGGATTCGAGCTCAACTAATCATATGTGCAATTTGTTGTGAAGATTCAAACTAACCAGGAAGTTTGAAAAACAGCTAACATACAACTACTACTCGGGGATAATAGGAGTGTACTTGTATTAGCAGTAAGGACTATAAAGTTGTATTTTGGTGATAGGGTTTTAATATTATACGTGCCATATATACAGAAATTTGATTTCTATGAGTTATTTGATAATTAATGGTTTAACAGTTTATTTAGAATAAAGGTTTACCATTAAACAAAATAAAAGGTTTATTTGCTCTGGCACAGAAAAAGATGGTCTTTTATATCTTAATTTCAAGATTAACACTGAATGGCTTGACTTACCATCTAAGAGGAAAAACTTCTACGTGGCACCTATCTATTGGTCAATTGAATCTGAATAGGATCCAAAGACTGATTGTTGAGTCCTATTGACTTGAAAATAGTATCAATCTGCGAATCCTATTTAGAAAGTTAAAATGACCAAGGAACTTTTTTGAGACAAAGGGTATTTAAGCCATGAACTTGCTTGAGTTAGTTCGTATGGACGTATGATATTATGAGTGTTCAAGAAAGAGAAAGTTTTGGGTACTTCATCATTTATTTGAATGATTACTCTAGATACAGATATGTTTATTTGATGAGACTTAAGTTAAAGAGTCAAATTAGAAAACATATCAAGGCACTTCGATTAGATTGAAGTACTGATAGGTATCTATGTTCAGAGTTAAATAGAATTTCTCAAATGAGATTAGATCTCATCTATCTGTATGAGATACGTCTTAGCAAGGATGTATTGTAGAAAAGAGAAATAGAACTCTGATAATAATGGTAAGATTCATGAAAAGTCATGCTACCCTACGAAGTTCGTTTTGGGGTCTTGCGCTCAAAACGACAATGCACATCAAACCTAGTTCTATCTAAGTCAGTTCCTAAAACACTGATAGATCTGTAGTTAGGGTGAAAACCCTGTATCTCTTATCTTCGAATTTGAGGTAGCCTGGTCTACGGGTTAAGGATGGATCCTGACAAATTAGAATAAAGAACAAAAAGTTTACTTGTTCTGAGGATATCCTAGAAGAACAAGATGAGGTATATTTTATAATTTAAGAAATCACAAAAGATGTTTGTGAATATTTCAAAGATGATTACATAAATAACCACAAAGGGTGGAAGCAAAATAGTGTTAAAAGAAAATAACAGTATTTGATACTAATTTCCATAAACCCCGTGAGAACTGAAAATGTGTTGAATACATATGATGTACCAAATGCAACATGTGATGTAGAGAAATGTACATGAGAGGATTGTCAGGACACCTGACAAGATATCTAAGATTAACCCAAGTAGTTGAATCTAATGTATCTGATCTTGCCACGCGTAATGAAGCTGTAAAAGATAAGACACTGACGATTTCTCAAAAGCCATGGAATCTAAGTTAGAATCTTAGTATTCTAACAAAGTCTTGAATTTGTGGAGGCGCCTGAAGGCATTAAACCCATTAGATGAAAGTGGGTTCTACAAGAAAATAAACGGCGAAATGGACGAAAAAGTAGAGACTCTAGGGCAAAGCACATGACAAACGGTTTTACCCAGAAAAAGAAGAAATCATTTATAAAAGATCTTCTCGCCTCGTCCTCCGGAACACGAGACGCCCTAAAACTAGTTAAGCCCTCGAGTCCCTCGTCAAACACCAAAGGTTTAAAAGCTCAACAAACAAACCCGAAAACTTAAAACGAGCATGCAAACACATTTATAACTCACATATATCATGCATATCAAAATTTTACAAAAATTAGAATTGAATTCCGGCACATAACGAGCAAATTAAGAGGCACGTAAGCTTAAACGTCAAAACTCAAAGTTCATAATATAAACAATTAATTTCATATAAGTTCAAATAACCATATAACAATTAAAATAGCATATAATCACATAATTAAAGAATCAAAAAACACAAATAACACTCTCGTTAAGGTGTACCTGTATGGCCGGACAAGCGGGGTGTTACAACCATACTGTAGAGTGCCTTTGAGAGAGGAACTGACCCTGGTACCAAGTTGATCCCGAACTCTATCTCTCTGCCCGGAGGTAGCCCAGGTAGCTCGTCCGGAAAAACATCAGTGAATTCTTTCACGATGGGGGTATCCTTGATGCTGGCTTTCTCTCCTTTCATGTCGGTTACTAAGTAGGCTTTAGCTCCCTGCTTGATTGCTATCACGACTTGTACTGCTGACAGTGATTGGTTCGACCTTACTGCTCGACTATTCATACTACTCTTAAAACTATAATTATTTCATTCTGGAGGATGAAAGTTGATAGTCTTTCCCCTACATTTCACATTGCAAAGTTGTTTGCTAATCAATCCATTCCTAGGATTATCTCAAACCCATTCATATTGATTTGAATTAAGTCTGCCCTATGTTCTGGGTTATCTATCCCAATAGAGCAGTCTTCGAAGACTAAGTTTGAAACTATGATTTTGTTCGCAGCGGTGGGTACTCTATAAGGTACATGGACCATTATTGGTTCAATAGTAAGATGTCTAGTAAACTTTTCCACCACAAAAAAAATGCGTAGCACCACAATCAAATAATGTGAAAGCAGACACTTTGTTAACGGTAATCGTACCTGTCACCACATCCTCTGCATTAATCTCTTCCTCCTCTGTTAGTGAAAACTCTCTAGAGTTCTCTTTAGGTTTGAGCCTCTGATTCGGGTAGGTTGTGTTGGGAAAACACAATGGAAACGCAGCGAAAATTTAAAATTTTCCCAACTAAGCAAGGATCGAATCTTGCAATTCCTATTCCCAGATTCGTAGTGATCAAGAAACTCACTTGGATAGTAGCTTTCTTGACACGTTCTAGCCGCCCAAGAATGCTCTTCACATGGCTTGATCCCCAAAAGCTCCTTCGAATCTTTCAAGACTTCACAATAGTAGCCCTCTAGAGAAATAGTCCACCAACTGTGACCACGATCCGAATAGGGAGGATGCTAGTTCTATATTCGGTGTTTAGGCTCTAGGGTTTAGTGTATGATTAGGAGAAGGAGAATTGTGTATCATCTCCCTATGGGGTTCGAACCCCTCTATTTATGAGGCTAGGGTTCGAACCCCACTCCTTGTTGGACAAGGAATTCCAAACTCTTTGGAAAGGGATTTCTTGCTTGGAGACTAAGTTTCTTACTTTGACCAAAAGTCCACTTTTGCCCAACTTGTTGGGCAAGAATAATATTTAACTCTCTTAGATATTTTATTTTACTTTATTTATTAAATAATAAATAACTTGAAGACTAATAGTTAATTAATTCATAATTAATTATTTACTAGACTTGATTTCTCCAAATTAGAACTTTAATATTAATTCAAAATTAAATCAAAGTCCATTAAATAATTAACACATTAATTATTTAATATATATACACATAAACACGTGTCACAAGGACACGTGTCATCCACGTGTTCCACACGTGTGATCCACACGTGTGGCCCCTCCATTCTCTTAATGGTTCGATTAACTTGTTTAATCGATTCAGGCCTTAACCCACGTGACCGGGTTGTTGTGTGTGACCCTCTAGGTTATTAATTCAATTAGCAGTGACCCTAATTAATTAGTCCACAGATCAAACGACCATAGTCTAGCAACAGGTGTTTGACCCTAGCTGAATAAGAATGTCTCGATTCGACAGAACCTTTAAGTCATTGACATATGTGAGATACAATCCTCCTACGTCCCATCTCTCAATCAAGATCTAGGGCAAGAGAATAATTAGAACCCTAATAATCTTGATCTTAATGCTAAGTGCATTTCGTATCCATTTGATCTCAATCCAAGAAACTCTTTTCTTGATGTCTTGATCCAATGCCTTGGCCAAGGACTCCTAGATGGCATATGAATGACTTACACAATAAGAGATCATCATCTTGCTAATGCAAGCGTAGGACCTTTATTGATTCTCATATACTTTCATGTGCCACTTGTGCAGCCCCAGCATAAGCCTTGAATCAGTTGTCTAAGGCGACACCCTTTAAAGCTTACACCTGAGACTACAGAGTTAGCTCATAAAGTATCAATGGAACCTCAAGTTTAAGGGTCACTTAATCATATCAATGACTCGTGAGATATTTCCTAATCTGGAAGTTTCTATTTTCAGAAATAGAAACTTCATTTCCCATTTAGGAATCTTTTCACACGGGACACCTCAGTGTACCTACTTAGAATAAGTAAACACCCCCATGTATCACGCACGTATCAACTATACACTTTGCACCCCATGAAACAAGGTGGTCCTTCTTAAGGGCGTGATCACACGAGCAAGCCTCGAACGAGCCAGGTTGACACTCCCACTATCTTTTGGACTCATTGGCTTGGAGTGATTTCTAATCATGACTTATGTGATATAGGGCTCGTCTCATGAACCACTTCACCTAAATGGTTGAGTCCTATAAGTCATATTGATTAGGGGAGTTCTTATACATGCGCAGTCAAAAGGAAACTCACAATCAAACAAAAGCATATAAAGAAATGATGCCTTAATTCGTATTATTCAAATATTGTCTGTGATTTACAAAAGGAAAGTACCAAAGCAGACTATTACATCGGGTTTCAGGGCACTATTCCTAACAGGTTGGCTTGGCATTGGCACTTCCAGCTCCATCTCCCCTTGGATCGGGCTATGGACAATCACTAATCATATGGCCAAGCTACCCACAACGAAAGCAGGCTCCACTCTTCCGCCTGCACTCACCCTCATGCTTATGGTGACAAAAGTTGCAGTCCTTAAACTCCTTAAACTTTCTTGGTGCCTGTGGAGGGTAGGGTTTCTTGCTGGTTTGCCCACCCGAGGTTCACTTTAGGGGGGTCCACGTGCCACACCCATCTTATTTTGTTACCTCTTTAGTTTGATCTCTTCGTCCCTCCTCTGGATGTCAGCTTCTGCTCTTACGGTCTCCCTCAATAGTTACATCAAAACTCGTAGCCTCAAAGACCGCCAATGCTGACTAGATCCCAATTCTTAATCCTTTTATGAACTTATGAATCTTCAGCAATGGGTCAGCCATGATTGTTGGTGAGTACTTTCCCAAGAGTGAATCTTGGCTGAGTACTCCACCACAGTCATGCCGGGTAGTTGCAGTAGGTTGTTAAACTTCGCCATCTTTTGGAGTAAAATTGCCCTTGGGAAGAAGTGTTGCAAGTATGCTTCCCTGAAACTCTCCCATATGATTGGTCCTCCTTCCATCATTGAAGGTGACATGCTTTCCCACTATTTTGCTGCTTCACCCACCAGAAAAGGAACCACCACCTTAGGTCTGACTTCCAAGGGGACTTTGATCAACTCAAAGTTATCCTCTATCTCCTTGAGCCATTTTGTAGCGCACCTACTTTGCTGGTAGAGAGCGGCGCCCCAACCCCCGCACAGAAGCACCCCTCAAGTAATGGTCTGAGTCATCACTCAAGAAATAACCCAGCAAACGGCGATGACAATTACCGATTAACAATAACAATGTTTACCAATGTGGCTTATTCAGCGAAAAATCAGAGTATTTTAAAACTTTTCAAAACATGTGCGTGATGGCATATAAACAAGCAAGTACTGATCGTTAAGCAGAAGAGACTATTAACATTACTTTATCAATTAAACATTATCACGGGAGCATATGATAGCAATTATAGCAGTATTATAACATCCCGATCATCCGGATCTACAGGTATGCCTTTACGGGGTGTTACGTGTGCAATTTATTTATTTAAGTATACCATTTGAATTACTTTTAATGCTTATTTGTCAATTTGGAATTTACTTGTTTAGTTCCTTTTTGAATATCTTGAACGTTTGTACTCTTTTGCTTGAGTTTTGCTCTATACGTGCTCGAATTTGATTCTGATTTTTGTGAATTCTTGATATACATGAACTATGTGAATTAGGTACGTGTTAGCATGCTCGTTATGTGGTTTTGGGTTTGCTTGTTTGAGTTTTGTGTTCGTTTTATTTTTCGAAACCTAGAGGACGGTTAAAGGGCATTTAGCGCACCTCGGGTTCCGGGCGGCATATCTTGAGCTAAGGAATTCGGATTCGAATTCCGGAAGAGGCGTTGGACTCGTGATGAGATTTGTAAGCTTTGGAACCTAACCTCACTCTTTTCTAAGCCCTTTTAGACCTTTGAAAACCAACCGGAACGAGCCCTTGTGACAAGAATGACCCTTTTGTTGACTAGTCTCACTTGTGGGACCCCCAATTAACCCCAATTAAGCCCTAACCTTGACTAATATGAGCCTAACTCAGCTATACCCTCTCCCATACCCCCCCATAACATTCCAACCCTAAGCAAGAAGGAGAAAAGAAGCCCCAACTTCAGCTCTTAAGGAGTAACAAGGAAGAAGAAGGCTACTATTCCAAATTTGAAGGTTTTGAGCAATCCACCCCTCCATTTCTTTTCAAATTCAAGAGGTAGGTATATTTTTGGGTCCTCCATGATTATGTGGTTCTTTTAAGTGTAATCTCTTGAGCTATAACCTTGATTTGCATGAGTGTTGGCACATAAGGTGAATAATATAGGTTTAAGGACTTGGATAGATTTTAGCTTGTTTCCTCTTGAATTTCTTGAGTTTAATGCATGATAGGTATGCCTAAGACTTCCTTCTTGAGTTATTTGAACTTGGTTTAAGTGTTGGAGTTGAATTCTTGCTTCCACCATTGTTGATTCTTGAGGTTTAGGATGATTTTGCCCCTTCCACCCCTATGCTTGAATTGTTGCATCTTTGAGCTAATATATGACTTGGATTGCTTGGTTTATTACTTCCCTTACTTTCCATTATGTGTTGCCTTGGTCCCTTGTTGGTTTGGTTTGAGTTTGCAAGAAATTGGAGCTTGGAATTCAAGGATTTTCACATCTGGACCAGATCCATGGCCATGGATTTTTGTGCTTTGAAAAACCCACGGCCGTGGATATGGGGACAGATTTTGGCAAGTTTCTGCCTCGAGATCCACGGCCGTGGATGTCCCCTTTGAAAAAAATCCACGGCCCTGGATTTCAGGGCAACAACATTTTGAGTTCCGAACTTCGTTTTCTTGATTAATTTTGTTTTCCTTTCGTTTCCCCACCCCTTTCTTGATCCCTTACCTTGTTTACTTGTATCTTATGTGTTGTGCTATGTGTTTTGTTATTTTTTTCCAAGTTGTGGATTCATTTGTTTAGAAACGTGTAAGTTTTGCTCTCATTGTTACCTTGTTACGCTTTTGGCATCTCATATGCATCATACACATTCATATGCATTTACCGAGCATCAATGTGGTTCATGTTGAGTCTAAGAGCACCCCTTGTTGTTTGTTTTGTTCAGAGTATCTTCACGTGGACGACGTGGTTGCCCCTTGAGTGCCCGGTTTACTCTTTTGTCTCCGCTATCCGTGTTAAGGTGAGGTTTTGTTTCTTTTAGTTATTCGACCTACAACCCTTATACGGTTTGAAGCCTCACATGAGAATTACGTATTTTATATAATAGATATGTGTATGCTATGTATATTGTGGGCTTGTCCCGTTTGTTATAAGAATTGGAAAACGCTTTGTATACGTATGTAAGCTATTTTGCTTTCGTTTTGGAAAAGTTTGGTTAAGTGTGAGTGTGTGCGTGTGTAAGAGAGATATGTGGCTTTAAAAGTTAAGCTTTGCTAAGTATGATTTTTGTGATAAGTTTGGGCCCCGGAAAGTGGTACGGTAATCTCGGGTCGGCTATGGGGTCGCCGAGCTCTTCCATCAACATTCTCCATTTGAGAGTCTCACCTAACCTCGGGAGGTTTGGGAAAGGGTGTTTCTCTTGAGCCGGCGGTGTAACCGTCGAAGGTTTCAAGGTCGTGATTAAACCTTGTCTCTCGCGATTTTTGGATAGCAAGGGTCGATCAACCCTTCTATCACCCGGTGTAAGGTTGGATTATGCTTTGTTTTATTTCGTTATGCCTTTCGTTTTTGGAAGTTTGGATGTGTGAATTGTACTCGTCGAGTTGATTGGTTGTGTTTGATCTATGAAACAAGAGTGGACTTCTAAGTATCTAAAACTGGGTGTGTGGCCTTTGGCCTAAAACATAGTATGTATATGTATATCACGGGGAAAATCCCTCACTAGTCTCTAGGACTAACCCTCGTTGTTTTCCCCCCCTTTTCCCCTTTTCTTTTGAGTTTGCAGGTACCTTCTGAGTCGAGCTAGGCGGCAAGTGTCTGTCGAGTTTACTTGTGGTGTAGCTCGGGTCTCATGCATACGTAGTGTCTTTTGTACCTTACCTTTATGTACTTTTGACTTATGAAATTCGAATACTTTTGATATTTTGGCCCCGGTGGGCATTGTATATATTATATATGTTCGTCTATGACTTAGCATGGCAACTTGAACCCTCTTATTATATGTTATGTGATCCTGGGAATTAGGTATGTATGTTTTAGCGCTTCCGCTACTCTTGTTTTAATTTTGCTCGGTTCTTGAGGGTCTAGGCCACCTAGCGAGGGTGTGAGTTTTGTGTGTCTCCCGTTCGCTATGGTTGGATTCGGGTGCGAACCCTCCATTTGTTACTCGAGTTAGACCATAGTGCGGGGGATGTGGCACCCTTCGCTCCGGGGTGTTACATCCTTGTGTGGTATCAAAGTTCTGAGTTGCAAAACCGGAGCTCTGGGTCGTGTTGAGTTGTTTAGGTCGTTCGGTTAGGACAATGTGATTCTTTGCATTCATTTGCATTCTTATGTGACTTATTTGTCTAAATTCTTGATATTTAATCTCATGAACATGTACTGAACCACATGCATAGATTTTTCTTGAAGTTGTGATTTTCAGGATGCCTCCACGAAGAAGAGTGGATAGGGAGCAAACACCCGATCTTAATCATCCTCCACCACAAGGGCAAGGACCACCTCCTCCGCCGCCCTTGAATGCCGAGAATATTGTACAAGCTCTCTTGAATCAACTTCAGCAGAATCTGAGGAATAACCCTTAGTGGGACGGGCAAGAGGGACAAGTAACTCCGGTCTTCAAGGAGTTCAGAAACAATAACCCGCCTAAATGGTGTGGAGGCGATGATATCAAAGCTGAGGAATGGTTATCAGAGATTACGGGAATCTGGGAAATCTGCCCTCCTCCTTCTCATGAGAAAGCCATTTGCACGGCCCGGTTTATTCAAGGTCCCGCATCGAATTGGCTCAAGTCTTTGAGAGCTCGATTAGAGAGAAGTGAAGAGGAGTTCAATTGGGAAAATTTCACAAGAGAGTTTCGTCATAAGTATATCCCGCTAAGTGCCCGTGAAAGAAAACTCCAGGAATTCTCGGCAGTTGAAGCAAGGAAACAGAATCGTGGAAAATTATATCATGGAATTCGAGAGGCTTGCCCCGTATGCCCCTCACATTACAAATGATGATACTCAGAAAGCTCGGAATTTGATATATGGATTAAGGTATGAGATTCAGGATGGTTTACAAGCTGCAACCGTGGATACTTGGGAGAAGGCTACCTGAAAGGCTCTTAAAGTGGAAGCTAATAGGCTGAGATTGAGGCCCCCCAACTTATTCTTCGGGGCAAGGTTCGGGTTCTAATTTGGGCAAGAGGCCTGCATCACAAAGTGGGCCTCCGGTCTTCAAAGCCCAAGGTTCTAATATTTCCAACAAGAAAGCCCGACCCCCCTACTCCAGCTCTACAGGCGCCTATACATTGTGCTTATTGCAAATGCCCCAATCACACCGAGGAGACATGCCGGAAGAAACTCAAGCGGTGTTATAAATGTAGTGAAGCTGGCCATGTGATCTTTGCTTGCCCGCAAATGAGAGTCCCTCAGCCTCGAGCTCCTCAACCTTTGAATGTGATGCCTCCGAGAGCCTTTATCCAAGCAAGAGCTTATGCGTTGGAAGGAGAAGAGGAGAACGTAGAATTGGATGCCAATGCCGTTATTGAAGGTACTATTAGCATACATGGCATTCCATTACATGCATTGTTTGATCCTGGAGCAACACATTCATTTATTGCTTCCCGGCTTGTTCATACACTCTCTTTGCCTACTGCTTGCTTTGATGATTCCTATGTTGTTACTTCTCCTCTTGGTGGTAATTTGGTTACGAACTGTGTTTAACGTGGTTGTCTGGTGGTTGTGGAAGATCAAGAGTATCCGGCTGATTTGGTTAAGATGCCTATAAAGAAGTTTGGGGTGATTTTAGGGATGGATTGGCTGTCTCGGCACCGAGCTAAGATGCATTGTTTTGAGAAGAAGTTTATTTTGGGTTCTACGGAGTTCTCGGGCCAAAGGTTGAAGACTTGCCCGTTTATTTCCTTTATGGAAGCTAACAAGATGTTCCAGGACGGTGCAACGGGCTATGTGGCTTATCTTTTAAACAAGCCGAAAGATCAAGCCAAGCTCGAAGAGACAGAGATTATAAGGGAATTTCCTGATGTCTTTTCGGAGAGTTTGAGGTCTCTACCTCCGGATTGAGACATTGAGTTTGTAATCGATCTCTATCCCGGATCGGAGCCGTATGCGAAGTCTCCCTATAGAATGGCTCCGGCTGAGTTGAAGGAGCTGAAGGCATAACACGATGAGCTCTTAGAAAGTGTTTACATCCGCCCGAGTGCTTCTCCGTGGGGTGCTCTCGTTCTGTTTGTAAAGAAAAAGGATGGGACGTTGCAGATGTGTATTGACTACCGTGAGCTGAACTGGTTAACGGTTAAGAACAAATACCTACTTCCTCACATAGAAGAGTTGTTTGATCTTCTTCAAGGTTCGTGTGTCTACTCCAAGTTGGATTTGAGGCGAGGGTATTATCAATTGCGCATCCGGGAAGAAGATGTACCGAAGACGGGTTTCAACACTCGGTATGGGCATTTTGAGTTCGTGGTAATGCCTTTTGGTCTTACTAATGCCCCAGCTGTGTTTATGGACATGATACACCGGATATTCCGGCCTTACCTCGATAAATTCGTGGTCATCTTTATAGATGATATTTTGGTGTATTCGAGGTCCGTGGAAGAACATGCGCAGCACTTAAGGACGGTTTTGTCAACACTTCGAGAGCACCGATTGTATGCCAAGTTCAGTAAGTGCGAGTTTTGGTTGGATTGAGTTTCTTTCTTGGGTCACTTCATCTCGGGAAAAGGGGTAGAAGTGGATCCGGCGAGGATTGAGACGGTTCTGCTTTGGAAGCAACCGAAGAATGCCTCCGAAGTGAAAAGTTTTCTGGGATTAGCGGGGTATTATAGGCGCTTTGTGAAAGATTTCTCAAAGGTTGCCTCCTCGTTGACCCGATTAACAAAGAAAGAGGCTAAATTCGAGTGGGATGAGGCGTGTGAGAAGAGTTTCCAAACTCTTAAGGAGAAGTTGACTACGACACCAGTCTTAACCTTACCCGAAGGTTCAGAAGTCTACTCAGTTTATACCGATGCTTCGAAGGAAGGGCTCGGTTGTGTGTTGATGCAAAATGGCAAAGTAGTAGCCTACGCCTCAAGGAAGTTAAAGGATCACGAGAGAAATTATCCCAATCATGATTTGGAACTCGCGGCGGTAGTGTTTGCTTTGTTGAAGTGGCGTCACTATCTCTACGGAGCTACTTTTGATGTGTTTACCGATCACCAGAGTTTGAAGTATTTGTTCACCCAAAAGGATTTGAATATAAGGCAACGTCGTTGGGTGGAACTTCTTGAGGATCATGATTGCCGAATTCAATACCATCCGGGTAAAGCCAACGTAGTTGCGGATGCTTTGAGCCGCAAAGCTAGTGTTTCGGGTTTGGAACCGAGTTTGAGCAAGAAGGGTTCGGTAACTCTAGTTTCAGAAGCTCGCCTAGCAAATCTCTCTGTTCAACCGGTTTTGAAGCAAAGGTTGATCGAAGCTCAATCTAATGATCCGAAAATACAGAGGTTGGTGACGAAAGCAAGGATTGATCCAGAGACTCAGTTTGGGTTCGATGATTCAGGTTTGTTTCGGTTTAAGGCACGGGTTTGTGTTCCAGAAGAGTTGAAGAGGTTAGTTTTGGAAGAGGTACATAAATCGGCCTATACGGTACATGCTTGTACCGCCAAAATGTATAGAGATTTGAAGACTCTATATTGGTGGAATGGCATGAAGAGAGATGTCGCTAATTATGTGAGGAGATGTCAAACGTGCCAAGTGGTGAAAGCCGAACACCAAAAGCCGGGAGAAACTCTCCAGCCACTTCCAATTCCCGAATGGAAGTGGGAGCAAGTGACAATGGACTTTGTGTACGGCTTGCCAAGGACCAAAGGAGGTTTCGACGGGATATGGGTTATCATTGATCGGTTGACAAAGTCGGCCCATTTTCTCAAAGTTCAAATGTCCGATAAGGTACCTAAGCTCGTCCGGTTGTATCGGAAAGAGATTATCAGGTTACATAGGGCACTGGTCAGTATTATTTCTGATAAGGATCCTTGGTTCACATCAAATTTTTGGCAAGAGTTACAGAAGTGTTTGGGGACAAAACTTCAGTTTAGCACTGCTTTTCACCCACAAACGGATGGTCAATCCGAGAGGTTAATAAGATTTCTCGAGGACATACTCCGTGCTTACGCGTTGGATTTTCAGGATTCGTGGGATGAGTAGTTGGATTTGGTTGAGTACGCCTACAATAATAGTTTTCAGTCCTCAATTGGTATGGCCCCGTATGAAGCCCTCTACGGGAGAAAGTGTCGGTCCCCTCTCTTTTGGGATATTGATGAGTGGAGATGGTCTAAAGATGGAAAGCTCGAGAGAGCTAAGAAACCGAAGGAAATTCAGGACACCATTGAGAAAGTGAAGTGATTAGACAGAGATTGAAAGTAGCACAAGATCGACAAAAGAGTTATGCGGATAAGAGAAGACGTCCCTTGGAGTTTGAAGTTGGAGATAAGGTCTTTTTAAAGGCATCTCCTAGAAAAGGGATTGCTCGGATTGGTAAAGGTGGGAAGCTTAACCCACGCTACTTAGGCCCCTTTGAGATCCTTGATCGAGTTGGGGAAGTAGCACACCGACTTGAATTACCACCCGAGCTTAACCGGGATTCATAATGTTTTCCATGTCTCTCAGCTAAGGAAATTCTATCCCGATGAGTCTTCCATTTTACCAGTTGAAGAGGTGCAACTTGAGCCGGATTTGACAATCAAGAGGCACCCGATTAAGATTTTGGACCGAAAGATGCAAGAATTGAGAAACCGGCAGATACCTCTCGTTAAGGTGTTGTGGCGAGATCAGAAATCTGAGGAAGCCACGTGGAAGACAGAGGCTAAGATGGTACAGTGGTATCCGGATCTTTTCAAGACCTTCGCTTCGGACCTGAGGGTAGGTCCTTTTGAAGGAGGGGAGGTTGTAACATCCCGATTATCCGGATCTACAGGTATGCTTTTACGGGGCGTTACGTGTGCAATTTATTTATTTATGTATACCGTTTGAATTACTTTTAATCCTTATTTGTCAATTTGGAATTTACTTGTTTAGTTCCTTTTTGAATATCTTGAACGTTTGTGCTCTTTTGCTTGAGTTTTGCTCTATACGTGCTCGAATTTGATTCTGATTTTTGTGAATTCTTGATATACGTGAACTATGTGAATTAGGTACATGTTAGCATGCTCGTTATGTGGTTTTGGGTTTGCTTGTTTGAGTTTTGTGTTCGTTTTATTTTTCGAAACCTAGAGGAAGGTTAAAGGGCATTTAGCGCACCTCGGGTTCCGGGCGGCGTATCTTGAGCTAGGGAATTCGGATTTGAATTCTAGAAGAGGCGTTGGACTCGTGATGAAATTTTTAAGCTTTGGAACCTAACCTCACTCTTTTCTAAGCCCTTTTAGACCTTCAAAAACCGACCGGAACGAGCCCTTGTGACAAGAATGACCCTTTTGTTGACTAGTCTCACTTGTGGGACCCCCAATTAAGCCCTAACCTTGACTAATATGAGCCTAACTCAGCTATACCCTCTCCCATACCCCCCATACCGTCCCAACCCCAAGAAAGTGTTGGAAAACAGGAATCAGAAAGCAGCGGAAATTTAAAAACTTTCCAATAAAAGGATCTTGGACTCGCAATCGTGTATCCAAATTTGTCGAGATCAGAAACTTACTTTTCAATAATCTTTCTTGAAGCGTTTCAAGCCACCCAAGAACGCTCTTCTCGCGGCTCGATCCCCTCTCCTTGGTAAAGCTCGAATCTTCAAAACTTCTAACTTGAAGCTCTCTAGAGATAGTCCACCAACTTGACTACAATCTAACTAGTAAGGATTCTAGTTCTCTAGTTAGTGTTTAGGCTTAACCTAGGGTTTACTTTATCTTGGAGAAAGGAAGGTGTTCAACACATGAACCAAAAGAATTCAATCACTCTCATGCTCCCCTATATATAGGAAAGGGAGGAGACGACCGAACCCTAGCCTTTTGGGGCAAGGATTTTGTCCCTCTCTCCTATTATTTGATCATCAAGTAATTCCAACTTTAACTTTGAATTTTAATTCAAATCAACTTTTAAGAGAGCTAAAAATATCCAAACTCCTTTTGGATAATTTTATACTTTATTTACTAAATAAATAAATAACTTATTTTTATCTAATTAATTAATTCATAATTAATTAACTAGATTATTTTCTCCAAAATTAGACTTTCTGTTTAATTCAAAATTAAACCAAAGTCTATTAAATAATTAACACATTTAATTGTTTAATATATATATACAATATATATATATATACATGCGTGAGACACGTGTCCCAAGGACACGTGCTCCTCATGTGACCCACACGTGTGGTTTCACACGTGTGGAACCCTCTTGGCTCGATTAACTCGTTCAATCATTTTAAAACCTTAATTCATGTAACCAAGTTGTTGTGTGTGACCCTCTAGGTTCTCAATTCAATTAGCAGTGACCCTGATTAATTAATTCACTAATTAATTAATCAGTCCACAGATTAAACGACCATAGTCTAGCAACAGGTGTTTAACCCCTAGTTGAATTGGAATGTTCGGATTCGACAGAACCTTTAAGTCATTGATTCATGTGAGATACAATCCTCCTACTTACTATCTCTCAACCAAGATCTAGGGTAAGGGAATAATTAGAACCCTAACAATCTGGTCTTAAAGCTAAGTGCATTTCATATCCATTTGATCTCAATCCAAGAAACCCTTTTCTTAATGTCTTGATCTACTGCCTTGGCCAAGGACTCCATATGGTATATGAATGACTTACACAATAAGAGATCACCTTGCAAATGCAAGTGTAGGTCCTTTCTTGATTCTCATTCACTTTCATGAATCAGTTGTGTAGCCCCAGCATAAGCCTTGAATCAGTTGTCTAAGGCGACACCCTTTAAAGCTTACACCTAAGACTACAGAGTTAACTCATAAAGTGACAAGGAACCTCAAGTCTAAGGATCAATTAATCACATCAATGACTTGTGAGATATTTCCTAATCTGGAAGTTTCCATTTCCTGAAATATAAACTTCCTTTCCCATTTAGGAATCTTCTCACACGGGCACCTCAGTGAACTTACTTATTGAAGTAAGCACCCTTATGTATCACACACGTATCATCTATACACTTTGCACCTCCATGAAACAAGGTGGTCCTTCTTAAGGGCGTGATCCTACAAGCAAGCCTTAGAGGAGTCAGTTTGACACTCCCACTGTCTGTAGGACTCATCGGCTTGGAGTATTTTACTAATCATGACTTATGTGAAATAGGGCTCGTTTCATGAACCATTTCACCTAAATGGTAGAGTCCTAAAGTCATCAGGATTAGGGGAGTTCTCATACATGCACAGCTAAAGTAAACGCATACCAAATAAGAGCAGATAAAGAAGTGTTGCCTCAATTCGTTATTTTATTCAAAGATTGTTTGTGATTACAATAAGGAAAAGTCCAAAGCGGATACACAATCGGCTTTTTAGGGTACTATTCCTAACAATCTCCCACTTGCCCGTCAAAGCCATTCTAAAGCTACTCTAAGTCCCATCTTCTGAAGATGGCCTTGGAAAGCTTCTCGACTGAGGGGTTTAGTAAGTGGATCTGCCACGTTCTCTGCTGATGTGAGCCTCTCAATTTGTACATCTCCTCTTTTGATAATATCACGGATTAGGTGATACTCCCTCATGATGTGCTTGGTCCGTTGGTGAGATCTTGGTTCTCTTCCTTGAGCAACTGCCCCAGTGTTGTCACAAAAGACAGTAATGGGGCCTTTCATGCTAGGAACAACATTCAACTCTTGAATGAAGTTTCTAATCCAAACACCTTCCTTAGCTGCATCATTTGCAGCTAAGTATTCGGCCTCAGTGGTCGAATCTGCAGTGGTTGTTTGCTTGGAACTCTTCCAACTCTCTGCTCGGCCGTTTAGGCAGAAAATGTATCCTGACATTGACTTAAAATCATCTAAGTCAGATGCAAAGCTTGCATTACAGTATCCTTCGACAGTAAGATCTTTCTGACCTCCGTAAACTAAGAATAAATCTTTAGTACTTTTCAAGTACTTAAGAATATTCTTCACGGCAGCCCAGTGACCATCTCCAGGGTCAGATTGGAAACGACTTGTTATACTAAGTGCATAAGCCACATCCGGTCGAGTACATAACATTGCATACATTATGCAACCTATTGCTGATGCATAAGGTGTATGAGTCATTCTTTCCTTCTCAAGGTTAGTCTTACGGCACATCTTCTTAGAGAGAGATGTTCCTACACTCATAGGAAGGTTCTTAACCTTTGCTGACTCAATATTGAATCTCTTCAATACTTTGTCAATGTACATCGACTGTGACAGTCCTATAAAACTTCTAGATCTATCTCGATAGATTTTAATTCCAAGGATGTAGGACGCATCACCAAGATCTTTCATCTCGAATTGGTTCGATAACCATAACTTAGTTACTTTCATGTCATCCTTCGAATTCCCAATAAGAAGGATGTCATCAACATAAAGTACTAAGAATTGTACTGAGGTCTCCAATTCCTTTCTATACACACACGATTCATTCGAGATCCGAATGAAGCCAAACACTTTGACTGATTCATCAAATCAAATGTTCCAATTCCTAGAAGCCTGTTTCAATCCATAGATTGATCTTTGGAGTTTGCAAACCTTTTGCTCACTCCCACTGAATGTGAAACCTATGGGTTGCTCCATATATTTGTCTTTCTCAATGTCACCATTGAGAAAGGCAGTTTTCACATCCATTTGCCATATCTCATAGTCATAATATGCAGCAATGGCAAGCATGATCCGAATAGACTTTTGCATTGCAACTGGTGAAAAGGTTTCATCAAAGTCCACGTCGGGTCTTTGAGTGAATCCTTTTGTAACCAGTCTTGCTTTGTAGGCTGCAATGCTTCCATCAACTCCAAGCGTTCTCTTAAAGATCCATTTGCAACCTATGGGTTTTACCCCATCAGGCAAATCTACCAAGGTCTAAACTTGCTTGGAGTTCATGGAATCCATTTCGGATTTCATGGCTTCTATCCACTGTTCAGAGTCAGAATCTGAAAGTGCCTCCTCATATGTTAAAGGATCATTATCCGTTTGAGAGATCTCATGGAAGAATCCATACCATCTCTCCGGCTATCTAGTAGTGCATTCAGAACGCCTTAAAGGAGGATTTTCGTGTGTATCAAAATTCGTGATTGATTGAGGTTGGTCAGAAGGGGACGTTTCTTCAGTGGGTGGCGTGGGGTCACTTTTTACTTCCTCTAATTCTATGATCTTGCCTTTCTTTTCTTTAAGGAACGATTCCTCCAGAAAAGTGGCAACAAACACCTTTTGCTCAGATTGATCATAGAAGTAGTATCCTATGGATTCCTTAGGATAACCTACAAAGTAGCATAAATTAGAACGAGATTCTAGCTTATCTCCCACTGTCCTCTTCACGTAAGCAGGACAACCCCAAATTCTCAAGTAAGAATAACTAGGGATTTTACCATGCTAGATTTCATAGGGCGTTTTAGGGACTGACTTAGAGGGAACTAGATTCAAAATCTTTGCTGCACTTTCTAGGGCATAACCCCAGAAAGAAGGTGGTAAGTCAGTGAAACTCATCATGGAACGAACCATATCAAGTAGAGTTCGATTCCTTCTCTAAGAAACTCCATTAAGCCGAGGAGTTCCCGGAGGAGTCCACTGAGAGATAATCTTATTATCTTTGAGATGATTAAGGAATTCTTCACTAAGATACTCGCCTTCTCGATCAGATCGAAGTGCTTTGATCTTGTGACCAGTTTGGTTCTCAACCTCCTTTTGAAATTCTAGGAATTTCTCAAAAGCTTCAGATTTATACTTCATTAAGTATACATAACCATACCGACTAAAGTCATCAGTAAAGGTTATGAAATACTGATGATTGTTTCTAGCGCTTACATTGAGCGGTCCACAAACATCAGTATGGATCAAATCCAAAACCTTAGTGGCACGTTGTACAGTTTCTTTAAAAGGAACTTTGGACATCTTTCCTTTGAGACAAGACTCGCAAGAAGTTAACTCTTTGAGATCATTTTCAGAGAATGATCCTAAAGTGTTTATCTTGCTAATTCTGTTCATGGAAATGTGTCCTAATCTAGCGTGCCATAAGGGAGCTGAAACTTTGTCATCTCTCTTACGCTTAGTTTCTCATTGTATATTCATAATATTGATATTCTGAGTTAGATAAAGTCCATTACTTAGAGTACCGATCTGAACGGAAGAGTTGTTCCGTTTGATAAAGTATTTACCATTCTTAATATAAGTTTCATAACCTTCACAATCTAAATTTGGAACTGAAATTATATTACGAATAATGCTCGGTACATAAAGGACTTTATTTAATACTAACTCAAAACTACCTAAATCTAATCTAATTGTGCCTAAAGCTCGATCTTCAACATTTGAGCCATTGCCGATCTTCAAGACACATTCTCCTTCTCTGAGTTGTTGGACTTCATTTAGCATCTGTACATCATTACAGATATGAGCTCCACAACCGGTATCAAGTACCCAAGAACTAGAATTAATAGAAAGATTTACTTCAACGAGAAACATACCTTTCTTTAGAGTAGCCTTGTACTCTGGGCAGTTTCTCCTCTACTGTCCCGCTTTGCCACAATGGAAGCAAACATCCTCTTTCTGATCACGCTTCTTCTTTTGGGGCTTTCCCTTCGAAATGCCTCCAGTGGGCCTAAGGGCTTTCTTCTTCTTCTTTTGGGCTTTCTTGCCCTTACCTTTAGAAGGCCCAGAAGAGGAAGATGGAGCATTCACCATCAGAACCTTATTGTCCTTCTTGATCATGCTTTCAGCAGTCACAAGCTGACTAATCAGCTCAGCTACAGTAGCACCAGCATGATTCATATTGAAGTTAAGGATAAATGGGTTGAATGATGGTGGGAACGAGGCTAGCAACAAGTCCACTGAAAGCTCATCTTTCAGTGGCATGTCCATGGAAGCAAGTTTCTCAGTAAGGGCGAGAAACTTGAGTCCATATTCATGGACACTTGAACCTTTCCTCATTCTCAAGTGGAACAATTCCTTTGAAGTGTTATACCTTGTAACATGTTCATGAGGGCGGTAAAGTTGCTCTAACTGGTCGTAAATCTCCCAGGCAAATTCCATGGCCTCATGTTGCCTTTGCAAATCCGGAGACATGTTAGCCAACATAAGGTAACGGGCTTGGAGATTATCATCCTTCCACTTCTGGATCGCATCCCGCTCGGCCCGAGTGGGAGCGTCCCCTTCGGGACTAGGCTCCCCTTCGAAGAGAGCATAAGTTCTCTTCTCAGAATCTAAAATGATTTTTAGATTCCTCAGCCAATCAGAATAGTTGGTACCAGTCAACTTGTTTGACTCGAGGATCGATACAAGAGGGTTTTTGGTTGTCATTTCAAAACATGTAGAGAATCACAGAATCTACGACCTAAATGGTAAAACAGAGAACTAGTGAGCATGCTGAATTGTAACGATATACAAAAGATAAGGTCTTTAATCTAATGTAGCTCCCATTGTTTTTCAAAGATCTATAATTCCCAAAGATCTAAGAGGAACTCATTTCCCAATGGGTACTAAGATCCTAAGCGTTTTACCTTGAACCCACGACTCGCGGACATTCTAAGTAAAACCCTAGGTAGGTACAACTTACCAATTCTAACACCTTTAGAACTCTTAGTAATTGTTTTTGCATCACCAATCTTTCAATATGGACCCACGACTCGTGCGACATCCATATTTACTTAGGCGTTAAGCTAGACCCATCAATCATAAGATCATGATCAAACCTTAGTTCGAACGACCCACGACTCGCGGACATCGCCCTTGCCAAAATTGACCACAAAATATTGACCATTAAAATGATCAATCAGGTAACTAAGAACTAATAAGCTCCACTAGTTATCCCACGACTCGCGGACAATAACTAGCTTCACTTACTAAACTTAAAACCTATTGATGGAATGCTTGGAATTTAATTCGAAATTTGCATCTCGAATTAAACACCTATTTATTCGAAATTAGCTTAATATTTAATGGGAATTTTTGAATCAACCGGAGAGTTGTCCGGTTCGACCTCACCAACATATTTGTTATCCAATTTTATTAGTCTTGATTAATGCAAGTACAACTTAAATGCATTTCAGACAAGCACATAAACAGATAACATATCCTAACATGATAATAACATGAGATGATCATGGGTCTATCCTATCTTATGCGCGATAAGTGGGAGCCACTCCACTATCACAATTCTAACATACATGCCACATAAATAGTTTATATCACATAAGGGAAAGCGGTAACAAAATACGAGCCCTATCTCTATTACATTTTCAATTGAGATTCCCCTCCCTAACATTTTGAGGGGTCTTCACTTATGGCCTCCTTGTTACTTGAATGTGGTCCATCTTACTCCATGGGTGCATTGTCTCCAAAATGAAAATAAAACCTCACCACCTATCTCTACTCTCAAATTAAAAGAAAAAGACATAAAGTAATAAGGCTCAATCTTCATATTGGCCTTAGACAATTACACGGGGCATACCCCGGCCTCAAAAACAGTAATATGGAAAGCCACATAATAGTACGCACATAAGTGAGGCTCCAACCTCAATTAAAAAACGCAACTATAGGCCTCCAACCCCAAATGTAAACCATCCATGTGCATAAATGTAAAGCATACATAGACTAGTACCCATGATCACCTAACATGCTTTTGCGAGAATTTAAATTTAGCCAATAAATTAAAATTCCCATTTCAAGTCCTAATGACTTAAAACACGACTTGATGCGAGTATTATTTATAAAAGCTTTCAATAAATCCCAAATTAGCAAAACTAATAAAATTCCAATTAATTTCTGAAAATTAATAATTTTATCAAAGATGTAGTTTCCCAAAATATAAACCGTTTCTATTTCTCAAAAATCCCAATTTTAATTCTTATTCAAAAATTAAAATAAATATTCATAAAATAAAAATTTTAAAATTAAAATAAAAATTGGGACTGGATTGCACGAAATACCAAAAAACGGATCACGAAAAACGGGGCCCGTACGCGAAAGGGGTCGCATGCCTGCGTGCCTGCTGGGGGCACCCCTCCCGGGCGATTGCGGGCGATGGGCTGCCACTCTCGGCAGCCCTGGGCGGTGACGGGCGAGCGCGCCTAGAGAGGCTCCCGCACAGGGGTCTGGGAGGTGCTGGGCGGTCGCCCTGCGCGCGCCTAGTCCAGGCGGGCGGTGCGCGTAAAGCCCACGCACGCGACGCCTTCGCGCGCGGGGTTTCATGTGTTCGTCGTAATCCGATTTTTCGTTTCGTGTTTTCGTTCAAAAGCAAAACCAATCCAAGAAATCCAAAAACAGTTTATACAGTTTCAAATCTAAAATAGTTTTCAAAATTAAATTTTGTAAAAACCAATTTTCAGAAACTTTCAGGAAAAAAATACAGTGTCGTAATTCAGGCTTTCTAAAACAATTACAAATACTCACTCGCATCAGGCCTATGAATTTCTACCAAATTCAGTTAAGTGGAGACGAATCAGAAACACGATTAACGAGGTGGCTCTGATACCACTATTTGGAAAAAAGGAATCAAAAAGCAGCGAAAATTTAAAAATTTTCCAACAAAAGGATCTTGGACTCGCAATCGTGTATCCAAATTCGTAGAGATTAGAAACTTAATTTTCAATAATCTTTCTTGAAACGTTTCAAGCCACCCAAGAACGCTCTTCTCGCGGCTTGATCCCCTCTCCTTGGTAAAGCTCGAATCTTCAAAACTTCTAACTTGAAGCTCTCTAGAGATAGTCCACCAACTTGACTACAATCTAACTAGTAAGGATGCTAGTTCTCTAGTTACTGTTTAGGCTTAACCAAGGGTTACTTTATCTTGGAGAAAGGAAGGTGTTCAACACATGAACCAAAAGAATTCAATCACTCTTTAAAGGGAGCATGAGCTCCCCTATATATAGGAAAGGGAGGGGACGGCCAAACCCTAGCCTTTTGGGGCAAGGATTTTGTCCCTCTCTCCTATTACTTGATCATCAAGTAATTCCAACTTTGACTTTGAATTCTAATTCAAATCAACTTTTAAGAGAGCTAAAAATATCCAAACTCCTTTTGGATAATTTTATACTTTATTTATTAAATAAATAAATAACTTATTTTTATCTAATTAATTAATTCATAATTGATTAACTAGATTATTTTCTCCAAAATTAGACTTTCTTTTCAATTCAAAATTAAACCAAAGTCTATTAAATAATTAACACATTTAATTATTTAATATATATACAATATATATATATACACACGTGAGACACGTGTCCCAAGGACACGTGCTCCTCACGTGACCCATACGTGTGGTTTCACATGTGTGGAACCCTCTTGGCTCGATTAACTCGTTTAATCATTTTAAAGCTTTAACTCATGTAACCAAGTTGTTGTGTGTGACCCTCTAGGTTCTCAATTCAATTAGTAGTGACCCTGATTAATTAATTTACTAATTTATTAATCAGTCCACAAATTAAACGACCATAGTCTAGCAACAGGTGTTTAACCCCTAGTTGAATTGGAATGTTCGGATTCGACAGAACCTTTAAGTCATTGATTCATGTGAGATACAATCCTCCTACTTACTATCTCTCATCCAAGATCTAGGGTAAGGGAATAATTAGAGCCCTAATAATCTGGTCTTAAAGCTAAGTGCATTTCATATCCATTTGATCTCAATCCAAGAAACCCTTTTCTTGATGTCTTGATCTACTTCTTTGGCCAAGGACTCCATATGGCATATGAATGACTTACACAATAAGAGATCACCTTGCAAATGCAAGTGTAGGTCCTTTCTTGAATCTTATTCACTTTCATGAATCACTTGTGTAGCCCTAGCATAAGCCTTGAATCAGTTGTCTAAGGCGACACCCTTTAAAGCTTACACCTAAGACTACAGAGTTAACTCATAAAGTGACAAGGAACCTCAAGTCTAAGGATCAATTAATCATATCAATGACTCGTGAGATATTTTCTAATCTGGAAGTTTCCATTTCCTGAAATAGAAACTTCCTTTCCCATTTAGGAATCTTCTCACACGGGGTACCTCAGTGAACTTACTTATTGAAGTAAGCACCCTCTTGTATCACGCACGTATCATCTATACACTTTGCACCTCCATGAAACAAGGTGGTCCTTCTTAAGGGCGTGATCCCACAAGCAAGCCTTAGAGGAGTCAGGTTGACACTCCCACTGTGTGTAGGGCTCATCGGCTTGGAGTATTTTACTAATCATGACTTATGTGAAATAGGGCTCGTTTCATGAACCATTTCACCTAAATGGTAGAGTCCTAAAGTCATCAGGATTAGGGGAGTTCTCATACATGCACAACTAGAGTAAACGCATACCAAACAAGAGCATATAAAGACGTGTTACCTCAATTCGTTATTTTATTCAAAGATTGTCTGTGATTACAATAAGGAAAAGTCCAAAGCGGATATACAATCGGCTTTCTAGGGCACTATTCCTAACAGAAAGAAGGAGAAAAGAAGCCCCAACTTCAGCTCTTAAGGAGAAACAACGAAGAAGAAGGCTACTATTCCAAATTTGAAGGTTTTAAGCAATCCATCCCTCCATTTCTTATCAAAGTCAAGAGGTACGTATATTTTTGAGTCCTCCATGATTATGTGGTTCTTTTAAGTGTAATCTCTTGAGCTATAACCTTGATTTGCATGAGTGTTGGCACATAAGGTGAATAGTATGGGTTTAAGGACTTTGATAGATTTTAGCTTGTTTCCTCTTGAATTTCTTGAGTTTCATGCATGATAGGTATGCCTAAGACTTCCTTCTTGAGTTATTTGAACTTGGTTTAAGTGTTGGAGTTGAATTCTTGCTTCCACCATTGTTGATTCTTGAGGTTTAGGATGATTTTGCCCCTTTCACCCCTATGCTTGAATTGTTGCATCTTTGAGCTATTATATGACTTGGATTGCTTGGTTTATTACTTCCCTTACTTACCATTATGTGTTGCCTTGGTCCCTTGTTGGTTTGGTTTAAGTTTGCAAGAAATTGGAGCTTGGAATTCAAGGATTTTCGCATCTGGCCCAGATCCATGGCCCTGGATTTTTGTGCTTTGAAAAACCCACGGCTGTGGATATGGGGATAGATTTTGGCAAGTTTCTGCCTTGAAATCCATGGTCGTGGATGTCCCATTTGAAAAAAATCCACGGCCCTGGATTTTAGGGCAGCAACATTTTGAGTTCCGAACTTTGTTTTCTTGATTCGTTTTGTTTTCCTTTCGTTTCCCCACCCCTTTCTTGATCCCTTACCTTGTTTACTTGTATCTTATGTGTTGTGCTATGTGTTTTGTTATTCTTTTCCAAGTTGTGGATTCATTTGTTTAGAAACGTGCAAGTTTTGCTCTCATTGTTACCTTGTTACGCTTTTGGCATCTCATATGCATCATACACATTCATATGCATTTACCGAGCATCAATGTGGTTCATGTTGAGTTTAAGAGCACCCCTTGTTGTTTGTTTTGTTCAGAGGATCTTCCCGTGGACGACGTGGTTGCCCCTTGAGTGCCCGGTTTACTCTTTTGTCTCCGCTATCCGTGTTAAGGTGAGGTTTTATTTCTTTTAGTTATTCGACGTACAACCCTTATATGGTTTGAAGCCTCGCATGCGAATTACCTATTTTATATGATAGATATGTGTATGCTATGTATATTGTGGGCTTGTCCCGTTTGTTATAAGACTTTGAAAACGCTTTGTATACGTATATAAGCTATTTTGCTTTCGTTTTGGAAAAGTTTGGTTAAGTGTGAGTGTGTGTGTGTGTAAGCGAGATATGTGGCTTTGAAAGTTAAGCTTTGCTAAGTATGATTTTTGTGATAAGTTTGGGCCTCGGAGAGTGGTATGGTAATCTCGGGTCGGCCATGGGGTCGCCAAGCTCTTCCATTCTCCATTTGAGAGTCTCACCTAACCTCGGGAGGTTTGGGGAAGGGTGTTTCTCCTGAGCCGGCGGTATAACCGTCGAAGGTTTCAAGGTCATGATTAAACCTTGTCTCTCGCGATTTTTGGATAGCCAGGGTCGATCAACCCTTCTATCACCCGGTCTAAGGTTGGATTATGCTTTATTTTGTTTCGTTATGCCTTTGGTTTATGGAAGTTTGGATGTGTGACTCGTACTCGCCGAGTTGATTGGTTGTGTTTGATCTATGAAACAAGAGTGGACTTCCAAGTATCTAAAACTGGGTGTGTGGCCTTTGGCCTAAAATATAGTATGTATATGTATATCACGGGGAAAATCTTTGGCTTGCATAAACCACTCTTAGTTCATGGATCTTTTCGATTTTGATTAAGTGCTATGCTCTATGTGTGTTTTGGGTGTGTGAGTTAAACCCCTCACCAGTCTCTAGGACTAACCCTCGTTGTTCCCCCCCCCCCCCCCCCCTTCCCCTTTTCTTTTGAGTTTGCGGGTACCTTCTGAGTCGAGCTAGGCGGCAAGTGTCTGTCGAGTTTACTTGTGGTGTAGCTCGGGTCTCATGCATACGTAGTATCTTTTGTACCTTACCTTAATGTACTTTTGACTTATGAAATTCGAATACTTTTGATATTTTGGCCCCGGTGGGCATTGTATATATTATATATGTTTGTCTATGACTTAGCATGGCAACTTGAACCCTCTTATTATATGTTATGTGATCTTGGGAATTAGGTATATATGTTTTAGCGCTTCCACTACTCTTGTTTTAATTTTGCTCGGTTCTTGAGGGTCTAGGCCACCTAGCGAGGGTGTGAGTTTTGTGTGTCTCCCGTTCGCTATGGTTGGATTCGGGTGCGAACCCTCCATTTCGTTACTCGGGTTAAACCTTAGTGCCGGCGATGTGCCACCCTTCGCTCTGGGGTGTTACATCCTTGCGTGGTATCAGAGCTCTGAGTTGCAAAACCGGAGCTCTGGGGTCGTGTTGAGTTGTTTAGGTCGTTCGGTTAGGACAATGTGATTCTTTGCATTCATTTGCATTCTTATGTGACTTATTTGTCTAAATCTTGGTATTTAATCTCATGAACATGTACTGAACCACATGCATCGATATTTCTTGAAGTTGTGATTTTCAGGATGCCTCCTCGAAGAAGAGTGGATAGGGAGCAAACACCCGATCTTAATCATCCTCCACCACAAGGGCAAGGTCTACCTCCTCCACCGCCCTTGAATTCCGAGAATATTGTACAAGCTCTCTTGAATCAACTTCAGCAGAATCAGAGGAATAACCCTCAATGGGACAGGCAAGAGGGACAAGTAACTCCGGCCTTCAAGGAGTTCAGAAATAATAACCCGCCTCAATGGTATGGAGGCGATGATATCAAAGCTGAGGAATGGTTATCAGAGATTACGGGAATCTGGGAAATCTGCCCTGCTCTTTCTCACGAGAAAGCCATTTGCACGGCCCGGTTTATTCAAGGTCCCGCATCGAATTGGCTCAAGTCTTTGAGAGCTCGATTAGAGAGAGGTGAAGAAGAGTTCAATTGGGAAAATTTCACAAGAGAGTTTCGTCATAAGTATATCCCGCCAAGTGCCCGTGAAAGAAGACTCTAGGAATTCTCGGAGTTGAAGCAAGGAAACAGAACCATGGAAAATTATATCATGGAATTCGAGAGGCTTGCCCTATATGCCCCTCACATTACAAATGATGATACTCAGAAAGCTCGGAATTTTATACATGGATTAAGGTATGAGATTCAGGATGGTTTACAAGCTGCAACCGTGGATACTTGGAAGAAGGCTACCCGAAAGGCTCTTAAAGTGGAAGCTAATAGGCTGAGATTGAGGCCCCCAACTTATTCTTCGGGGCAAGGTTCGGGTTCTAATTTGGGCAAGAGGCCTGCATCACAAAGTGGGCCTCCGGTCCTCAAAGCCCAAGGTTCTAATATTTCTAACAAGAAAGCCCGACCCCCTACTCCAGCTCTACAGGTGCCTATACAATGTGCTTATTGCAAAGGCCCCAATCACACCGAGGAGACATGCCCGAAGAAACTCAAGCGGTGTTATAAATGTGGTGAAGCTGGCCATGTGATCAATGCTTGCCCGCAAATGAGAGTTCCTCAGCCTCGAGCTCCTCAACCTTTGAATGTGATGCCTCCGAGAGCCCCTATCCAAGCGAGAGCTTATGCGTTGGAAGGAGAAGAGGAGAACGTAGAAGTGGATGCCAATGTTGTTATTGAAGGTACCATTAGCATACATGGCATTCTATTATATGCATTGTTTGATCCGGGAGCAACGCATTCATTTATTGCTTCCCGGCTTGTTCATACACTCTCTTTGCCTGCTGCTTGCTTTGATGATTCCTATGTTGTTAATTCTCCTCTTGGTGGTAATTTGGTTACGAAGTGTGTTTACCGTGGTTGTCCGGTGGTTGTGGTAGATCAAGAGTATCCGGCTGATTTGGTTAAGATGCCTATAAAGAAGTTTGGGGTGATTTTGGGGATGGATTGGTTGTCTCGGCACCGAGCTAAGCTGGATTGTTTTGAGAAGAAGGTGATTTTGGGTTCTACGGAGATCTCGGGCCAAATGTTGAAGACTTGCCCGTTTATTTCCTTTATGGAAGCTAACAAGATGTTCCAGGACGGTGCAACGGGCTATGTGGCTTACCTTTTAAACAAGCCGAAAGATCAAGCCAAGCTCGAAGAAACGGAGATTGTAAAGGAATTTCCCAATGTCTTTCCGGAGAGTTTGAGGTCTCTACCTCCGGATCGAGACATTAAGTTTGTAATCGATCCCTATCCCGGATCGGAGCCGTATGCGAAGGAGCTGAAGGCACAACTCGATGAGCTCTTAGAATGTGGTTACATCCGCTCGAGTGCTTCTCCGTGGGATGCTACCGTCCTGTTTGTAAAGAAGAAGGATGGGACGTTGCGGATGTGTATTGACTACCGTGAGCTGAACCGGTTAACGGTTAAGAACAAATACCCACTTCCTCACATAGAAGAGTTATTTGATCTTCTTCAAGATTCGTGTGTCTACTCCAAGTTGGATTTGAGGCAAAGGTATTATCAATTGCGCATCCGGGAAGAAGATGTACTGAAGACGGGTTTCAACACTCGGTATGGGCATTTTGAGTTCGTGGTAATGCCTTTTATTCTTACTAATGCCCCAGCTGCGTTTATGGACATGATACACCGGATATTCCGGCCTTACCTCGATAAATTCGTGGTCATCTTTATAGATGATATTTTGGTGTATTCGAGGTCCGTGGAAGAACATGCGCAGCACTTAAGGATGGTTTTGTCAACACTTTGAGAGCACCGATTGTATGCCAAGTTCAGTAAGTGCGAGTTTTGGTTGGATCGAGTTTCTTTCTTGGGTCACTTCATCTCGGAAAAAGGGTAGAAGTGGATCCGGCGAAGATTGAGACGGTTCTTCTTTGGAAGCAACCGAAGAATGCCTCCGAAGTGAAAAGTTTTCTGGGATTAGCGGGGTATTATAGGCGCTTTGTGAAAGATTTCTCAAAGGTTGCCTCCTCGTTGACCCGGTTAACAAAGAAAGAGGCTAAATTCGAGTGGGATGGGTGTGTGAGAAGAGTTTCCAAACTCTTAAGGAGAAGTTGACTACGGCACCAGTCTTAACCTTACCTGAAGGTTCAGAAGGCTACTCAGTTTATACCGATGCTTCGAAGGAAGGGCTCGGTTGTGTGTTGATGCAAAATGGCAAAGTAGTAGCCTACGCCTCAAAGAAGTTAAAGGATCACGAGAGAAATTATCCCACTCATGATTTGGAACTTGCGGCGGTAGTGTTCGCTTTGTTGAAGTGGCGTCACTATCTCTACAGAGCTACTTTTTATGTGTTTACCGATCACCAGAGTTTGAAGTATTTGTTCACCCAAAAGGATTTGAATGTAAGGCAACGTCGTTGGGTGGAACTTCTTGAGGATTATGATTGCCGAATTCAATACCATCCGGGTAAAGCCAACGTAGTTGCTTCTTGGGTTCGATGATTCGGGTTTGTTTCGGTTTAAGGCACGGGTTTGTGTTCCAGAAGAGTTGCAGAGGTTAGTTTTGGAAGAGGCACATAAGTCGGCCTATACGGTACATCCCGGTACCACCAAAATGTATAGAGATTTGAAGACTTTATATTGGTGGAATGGCATGAAGAGAGATGTCGCTAATTATGTGAGGAGATGTCAAACGTGCCAAGTGGTGAAAGCCGAACACCAAAAGCCGGGAGGAACTCTCTAACCAGTTCCAATTCCCGAATGGAAGTGGGAGCAAGTGACAATGGACTTTGTGTCCGGCTTGCCAAGGACCAAAGGAGGTTTCGACGGGATATGGGTTATCATTGATCGGTTGACAAAGTCGGCCCATTTTCTCAAAGTTCGAATGTCCGATAAGACACCTAAGCTCGCCCGGTTGTATTGAAAAGAGATTGTCAGGTTACATGGTGCACCGGTCAGTATTGTTTCAGATAGAGATCCTCGGTTCACATCAAATTTTTGGCAAGAGTTACAGAAGTGTTTGGGGACAAAACTTCAGTTTAGCACTACTTTTCACCCACAAACGGATCGTCAATCCGAGAGGTTAATAAGATATCTCGAGGACATGCTCCGTGCTTGTGCCTTGGATTTTCAGGATTCGTGGGATGAGCAGTTGGATTTGGTTGAGTACGCATACAATAATAGTTTTCAGTCCTCAATTGGTATGGCCCCGTATGGAGCCCTCTATGGGAGAAAGTGTCGGTCCCCTCTCTTTTGGGATATTGATGAGTGGAGATGGTCTAAAGATGGAAAGCTCGAGAGAGCTAAGAAACCGAAGGAAATTCAGGATACCATTGAGAAAGTGAAGTGATTAGACAGAGGTTGAAAGTAGCACAAGATCGACACAAGAGTTATGCGGATAAGTGAAGACGTCCATTGGAGTTTGAAATTGGAGATAAGGTCTTTTTAAAGGCATCTCCTAGAAAAGGGATTGCTCGGATTGGTAAAGGTGGGAAGCTTAACCCACGCTACTTAGGCCCCTTTGAGATCCTTGATCGAGTTGGGGAAGTAGCATACCGACTTGAATTACCACCGAGCTTAATCGGGATTCATAATGTTTTCCATGTCTCTCAGCTAAGGAAATTCTATCCCGATGAGTCTTCCATTTTACCGGTTGAAGAGGTGCAACTTGAGCCGGATTTGACAATCAAGAGGCACCCGATTAAGATTTTGGACCGAAAGATGCAAGAATTGAGAAACTGGCAGATACCTCTCGTTAAGGTGTTGTGGCGAGATCAGAAATCCGAGGAAGCCACGTGGGAGACAGAGGCTAAGATGGTACAGTGGTATCCGGATCTTTTCAAGACCCTCGCTTTGGACCTGAGGGCAGGTCCTTTTGAAGTAGGGGAGGTTGTAACATCCCGATCATCCGGGTCTACAGGTATGCCTTTACGGGGTGTTACGTGTGCAATTTATTTATTTAAGTATACCATTTGAATTACTTTTAATGCTTATTTGTCAATTTGGAATTTACTTGTTTAGTTCCTTTTTGAATATCTTGAACGTTTGTGCTCTTTTGCTTGAGTTTTGCTCTGTACGTGCTAGAATTTGATTCTGATTTTTGTGAATTCTTGATATACGTGAACTATGTGAATTAGGTACATGTTAGAATGCTCGTTATGTGGTTTTGGGTTTGCTTGTTTGAGTTTTGTGTTCGTTTTATTTTTCGGAACCTAGAGGAAGGTTAAAGGGCATTTAGCGCACCTCGGGTTCCGGGCGGCGTATCTTGAGCTAGGGAATTCGGATTCGAATTCTGGAAGAGGCGTTGGACTCGTGACGAGATTTGTAAGCTTTGGAACCTAACCTCACTCTTTTCTAAGCCCTTTTAGACCTCTGAAAACCGACCGGAACGAGCCCTTGTGACAAGAATGACCCTTTTGTTGACTAATCTCACTTGTGGGACCCCCCATTAACCCCAATTAAGCCCTAACCTTGACTAATATGAGCCTAACTCAGCTATACCCTCTCCCATACCCCCCATACTTCATCTCTTAAGGAGAAACAAGGAAGAAGAAGGCTACTATTCCAAATTTGAAGGTTTTGAGCAATCCACCCCTCCATTTCTTATCAAATTCAAGAGTTAGGTATATTTTTGAGTCCTCCATGATTATGTGGTTCTTTTAAGTGTAATCTCTTGAGTTATAACCTTGATTTGCATGAGTGTTGGCACATAAGGTGAATAGTATGGGTTTAAGGACTTTGATAGATTTTAGCTTGTTTCCTCTTGAATTTCTTGAGTTTAATGCATGATAGGTATGCCTAAGACTTCCTTCTTGAGTTATTTGAACTTATTTTAAGTGTTGGAGTTGAATTCTTGCTTTCACCATTGTTGATTCTTGAGGTTTAAGATGATTTCCCCCTTTCACCCCTATGCTTGAATTGTTGCATCTTTAAGCTATTATATGACTTGGATTGCTTGGTTTATTACTTCCCTTACTTGCCATTATGTGTTGCCTTGATCTCTTGTTGGTTTGGTTTAAGTTTGCAAGAAATTGGAGCTTGGAATTCAAGAATTTTCGCATCTGGACCAGATCCATGGCCCTGGATTTTTGTGCTTTGAAAAACACACGGCCGTGGATATGGGGACATATTTTGGCAAGTTTCTTCCTTGACATCCACAGCCGTGGATGTCCCCTTTGAAAAAAATCCACGGCCCTGGATTTCAGGGCAGCAACATTTTGAGTTCCGAACTTCGTTTTCTTGATTCGTTTTGTTTTCCTTTCGTTTCCCCACCCCTTTCTTGATCCCTTACCTTGTTTACTTGTATCTTATGTGTTGTGCTATGTGTTTTGTTATTCTTTTCCAAGTTTTGGATTCATTTGTTTAGAAACGTGCAAGTTTTGCTCTCATTGTTACCTTGTTACGCTTTTGGCATCTCATATGCATCATACACATTTATATGCATTTACCGAGTTCAATGTGGTTGATGTTAAGTCTAAGAACAACCCTTGTTGTTTGTTTTGTTCAGAGGATCTTCCCGTGGACGACGTGGTTGCCCCTTGAGTGCCCGGTTTACTCTTTTGTCTCCGCTATCCGTGTTAAGGTGAGGTTTTATTTCTTTTAGTTATTCGACGTACAACCCTTATATGGTTTGAAGCCTCGCATGCGAATTACGTATTTTATATGATAGATATGTGTATGCTATGTATATTGTGGGCTTGTCCCGTTTGTTATAAGACTTTGAAAACGCTTTATATACGTATATAAGCTATTTTGCTTTCGTTTTGGAAAAGTTTGGTTAAGTGTGAGTGTGTGCGTGTGTAAGCAAGATACGTGGCTTTGAAAGTTAAGCTTTGCTAAGTATGATTTTTGTGATAAGTTTGGGCCCCGGAGAGTGGTATGGTAATCTCGGGTCGGCTATGGGGTCGCCGAGCTCTTCCATCAACATTCTCCATTTGAGAGTCTCACCTAACCCCGGGAGCTTTGGGGAAGGGTGTTTCTCTTGAGCCGGCGGTGTAACCGTCGAAGGTTTCAAGGTCGTGATTAAACCTTGTCTCTCGCTATTTTTGGATAGCTAGGGTCGATCAACCCTTCTATCACCCGGTGTAAGGTTGGATTATGCTTTGTTTTGTTTCGTTATACCTTTCGTTTATGGAAGTTTGGATGTGTGACTCGTACTCGCCGAGTTGATTGGTTGTGTTTGATCTATGAAACAAGAGTGGACTTCTAAGTATCTAAAACTGGGTGTGTGGCCTTTGGCCTAAAACATAGTATGTATATGTATATCACGGTGAAAATCTTTGGCTTGCATAAACCACTCTTAGTTCATGGATCCTTTCGATTTTGATTAAGTGCTATGCTCTATGTGTGTTTTGGATGTGTGAGTTAAACCCCTCACTAGTCTCTAGGACTAACCCTCGTTGTTTTCCCCCCCTTTTCCCCTTTTCATTTGAGTTTGCAGGTACCTTCTGAGTCGAGCTAGGCGGCAAGTGTCTATCGAGTTTACTTGTGGTGTAGCTCGGGTCGTCTTTTGTACCTTACTTTTATGTACTTTTGACTTATGAAATTCGAATACTTTTGATATTTTAGCCCGGTGGGCATTGTATATATTATATATGTTCGTCTATGACTTAGCATGGCAACTCGAACCCTCTTATTATATGTTATGTGATCTTGGGAATTAGGTATGTATGTTTTAGCGCTTTTGCTACTCTTGTTTTAATTTTGCTCGGTTCTTGAGGGTCTAGGCCACTTAGCGAGGGTGTGAGTTTTGTTTGTCTCCCGTTCGCTATGGTTGGATTTGGGTGCGAACCCTCCATTTCGTTACTCGGGTTAGACCATAGTGCGGGGGATGTGGCACCCTTCGCTCCGGGGTGTTACAAGTATCCAAGTAGCAGAAGGATTATTACAAAAGCATTAAAGCAAGGTATCAATGCAGCCATATAACATATGCAGGACACAAAATAGATTAATAAAGTAAAGTCTTGACTCAAACAAAATGAACACCCTCGCTTCAAGATACCTCTAGAACGCGGCTGCAAGACCTTAAAACATGAGGCCAGAAAACAGGTAGAGGTATTAGTCAACGTGACTAAGTGAGGGATATCCTTAAAAGAAAGTACTTGAAGTAAACGCTTGAAGTAAATTTCACAAGGTAAAACCTTTAATGCAAAGCTTTAATGAAGAACATAAGAGAAAACTCAAGTGCTAAAACCCTTTGATGCAACGTTATAAGAAATGAGAGTTTTCAAAACACTTTCGTGAATGCTGTCACACGCGCACACTATGTTATGATTTGGTTCATATGATTTTCATAAAACGGGGTAAGGGAAGGGAATAACTTTGTAAGATATGAACCAACTTTATGAAAACATTGATGCCCGCAAGCTAGGCTTCTCCATCTTAACTCCAGAAAACATGACCTGTAGCACCCCTATACGTAGAGATGCCACACCCCCGCACTATAAGTCGATCCAAATACGAAATGGATGATCCGTACATGAACCAACCTATAGCGAACGGGTGACAATGCTAGAAACAATCTAGCTAGGTGGGACTAACCCTCAAATAATTACCAACATGCATCAACAATAAACGAGAACATAACATATATTCATTTCATTAAGTCAAGTTCATTTCCATCCCTTCAATACACTCCAACTTCCAAATAGTATTATAAAGATCTATAACGATACATCTACATAGGCATCAATAATGTACATGAAAACGAGACCAACAAGTGCTAGACCCACAAAATAAAAGACCTGACTCGATCCCGCCTAGCACGAACCCTGCAACCTGAAAAGGTGAGGTGTCAGTCTATGAAAGACTGAGTGAGGGGCATAAGTAAATATTAGCGCAAATAACATGCAAGTTATAACCTCGGGTAAGGTTTTATATGGAAAGTTATATAAGTTCAAGATGTAATACACTTTGCCCGAAATTACAACTATTCCCATTTAACAATTCAATCATTTATCAATTCAATCCGTGGCCCGGGCGAGTGAGGCAATTCTCCAAGGAGAACCTTACACCAATAGTGAACATTACATGCTTGTTTAATTATCATGTGATCATGCAATTCAATTAGAGTGCACACGTATCAATTTCATGAACTCCTTTACTCCGGGTGATGGTGGGTTTTCAAGGCCCTAACCATCCATTCTACGTACGTCGGGAACATGACTCCCACGTACGGGATTCCTTCCTCCACCAAACCTCCTGGTGGATTCAGGGGTTATCCCAAAGCTGTGAGGATAGTGCAAGAGTTACCCGTCAGCCCTTGCTTCCTCGGTTGGCTCAATACACTACCCTCGGGCCCAAATGTGAACATGCTTACTCGCCCAAAACACTATCAATCATGATAAGTTCAAAGTCACGAAAACCATTTGCAATCCATAAGGTTTTGAGAAAGATATATATATAGATCTATGTTTATATTTTGGCCGAAAGCATCACGTAGGAGTTGTACGGGTTCTATATATCTAGTAATTAAACCTCACCTGTGTCGACAATTAACAAGGATACAACTATGGAGCTTGCTCCTCATCAACGGAAAGATAATCTGTGTAAAAAGGGACAAGTGATCGTGAGACACAACTCGCATGAACCATTTACGATGCACGGCAAAGTCATGATCAGTGTGTCATGCAATAACAATTAAGGAATATCAAATAAAAGTATAATTATCAATTAACTAAGAATATATATCATATAATTCACATATGGGAGCCAAGGAAGTGAAAAGAATGCAATATGAAAGGTTTTGGTGAAGTTTAGGAAAAACTGACAATTTTGGGAAATGCACACCCTGTAGAAAACCCGTAATAACTTGAGTTCTAGAATTTAGAATTGAGTTTTGTTTATTGGTTATGAAACTAGACACATAGACCTTTCCAACGGTATACGACACATTTTCTAATTCAATGCGAGGTGAAAATGGCGTAGGTCCGAAGTTGGACAAAATGCAGATTCTGAAGGGGTCGCGCAAAACCCTTCACAAAATAGTCGCGGCTATTTTTCCGAATTTTCCATGCAATTTTCCAAAAGTCGAAAGTTGGCCAAAATTGGGTCGCGGGGGCGACCTGTTTTATGTGTATTTTCGGTCGCGGGCGCAACCTTCAAGTTCTGCAGAAAAACAGAGCACAAAACAGGGTATAGGTACGGGAATTGGCTCCCAAATCATCCCAACACCAAATCAATGCAAGAAAACAACCTAAAACTAACATACAACATGTATATGATCATATATATCAATTAGGCACCATTTAATCCATCAAATATGCATCAATCATCAAGAAATCATCAATCTAAACCCATATATTTCCATAGCCTCCAACTCTCATTCTATACAAGAATTCATGCAAGCTTTGAACTCTAAATATGCTACTCATGCTTATAGTCTCAAACAACCAAGGAATTGCATCAAATTCATCAAACCCTACTTCATATATGCTCAACAGATTCATAAGTAAGTTCATCAAACAACCAAGGAATTACAACCAAGGAATTACAACCAAGGGTGCTTACTTCAATAAGTAAGTTCACTGAGGTGCCCCGTGTCAGAAGATTCCTAAATGGGAAAGGAAGTTTCTATTTCAGGAAATGCAAACTTCCAGATTATGAAATATCTCACGAGTCATTGATGTGATTAATTGATCCTTAGACTTGAGGTTCCTTGTCACTTTATGAGTTAACTCTGTAGTCTTAGGTGTAAGCTTTAAAGGGTGTCGCCTTAGGCAACTGACTCAAGGCTTATGCTGGGGCTGCACAAGTGATTCGTGAAAGTGAATGAGAATCAAGAAAGGACCTACGCTTGCATTTGCAAGGTGATCTCTTATTGTGTAAGTCATTCATATGCCATATGGAGTCCTTGGCCAAGGCAGTAGATCAAGACATCAAGAAAAGGGTTTCTTGGATTGAGATCAAATGGATATGAGATGCACTTAGCTTTAAAACCGGATTATTAGGGTTCTGATTTTTCCCTTACCCTAGATCTTGGTTGAGAGATTGTAAGTAGGAGGATTGTATCTCATATGAATCAATAACTTAAAGGTTCTGTCGAATCCGAACATTCCAATTCAGCTAGGGGTTAAACACCTGTTGCTAGACTATGGTCGTTTAATCTGTGGGCTGATTAATTAATTAGTGAATAAATTAATTAGGATCACTGCTAATTGAATTGAGAACCTAGAGGGTCACACACAACAACTTGGTTACATGAGTTGAGGCTTTAAAATGATTAAATGAGTTAATCGAGCCTAGAGGGTCCCACACGTGTGGGTCACATGACTGGACATGTGTCATTGGTACACGTGTGCCACACGTGTTTATTTGATTAAATATTAAATAATTAATTTATTAATTATTTAATAGACTTTGGTTTAATTTTGAATTAAAAGGAAAGTCTAATTTTGGAGAAAATTATTCTAGTTAATTAATTATGAATTAATTAATTAGATAGATAAGTTATTTATTTATTAATAAATAAAGTATAATAACATCCAAAAGGGTTTGGATATTTTAGCTCTCTTAAAAGTTGATTTGAATTAGAATTCAAAGTCAAAGTCAAAATTACTTGATGATCAAGTAATAGGAGAGAGGGACCAAAATCCTTAGCCCATAAGGACTAGGGATTTTCGGCCACTCCCTTTCCTATATATAGGGGAGCTCATGTTCCCCTTTTAGAGTGATTGAATTCTTTTGGTTCATGTGTTGAACACTTCCTTTCTCCAAGATAAAGTAAACCCTAGGTTAATCCTAAACACTAACTAGAGAACTAGCATCCTTACTAGTTAGATTGTAGTCAAGTTGGTGGACTATCTCTAGAGGGCTTCAAGTTAGAAGTCTTTGTTGGAAAACACGAATCAGAAAGCAGCGGAATTTAAAAATTTTCCCAACAAAAGGATCTAGGACTCGTAATCGTGTAACCAAATTCGTAAAGATAGAAAACTTACTTTTCTTTTATTCTTTCTTGAAGCGTTTCAAGCCACCCAAGAACGCTCTTCTCGCGGCTTGATCCCCTCTCCTTTGGTAAAGTTCGAATCTTCAAACTTCTAACTTGAAGTCTCTAGAGAAAGTCCACCAACTTGATCACAATCTAACTAGTAAGGATGCTAGTTCTCTAGTTAGTGTTTAGGCTTAACCTAGGGTTTAATTTAATCTTGGAGAAAGGAAGGTGTTCAACACATGAACCAAGAATTGTCTATTAGCTCTAAAGGGGAGCTCGAGCTCCCCTATATATAGGAAGGGAGGGGCGGCCGAAACTAGTCCTTATTGGACTAGGATTTGGTTCCTCTCTCTCCTATTACTTGATGATCAAGTATTTTCCAACTTTGACTTTGAATTCTATTTCTAGTCAACTTTTAAGAGAGCTTAAAAATATCCAAACTATTTTTGGATAATTTTATACTTTATTTATTATAAAATAAATAACTTATTTTATCTAATTAATTAATTCATAATTAATTAACTAGATTATTTTCTCCAAAATTAGACTTTCTTTTTAATTCAAAATTAAACCAAAGTCTATTAAATAATTAACTAATTAATTATTTAACATATATATATATTATCACACGTGTGTGACACGTGTCACAGTGACACGTGTCACAGTGACACGTGTCACAGTGACACGTGTCACTCACGCGAGCCACACGTGTGAATTCACACGTGTGGAACCCTCTTGGTCCGATTAACTCGTTTAATCATTTTCAAGCCTCAACTCATGTAACCAAGTTGTTGTGTGTGACCCTCTAGGTTCTCAATTCAATTAGCAGTGACCCTAATTAATTAATTCACTAATTAATTAATCAGTCCACAGATTAAACGACCATAGTCTAGCAACAGGTGTTTAACCCCTAGCTGAATTGGAATGTTCGGATTCGACAGAACCTTTAAGTCATTGAATCATGTGAGATACAATCCTCCTACTTACTATCTCTCAACCAAGATCTAGGGCAAGGGAATAATCAGAACCCTAATAATCCGGTCTTAAAGCTAAGTGCATTTCATATCCATTTGATCTCAATCCAAGAAACCCTTTTCTTGATGTCTTGATCTACTGCCTTGGCCAAGGACTCCATATGGCATATGAATGACTTACACAATAAGAGATCACCTTGCAAATGCAAGTGTAGGTCCTATCTTGATTCTCATTCACTTTCATGAGTCACTTGTGCAGCCCCAGCATAAGCCTTGAATCAGTTGTCTAAGGCGACACCCTTTAAAGCTTACACCTAAGACTACAGAGTTAACTCATAAAGTGACAAGGAACCTCAAGTCTAAGGATCAATTAATCACATCAATGACTCGTGAGATATTTCCTAATCTGGAAGTTTCCATTTCCTGAAATAGAAACTTCCTTTCCCATTTAGGAATGTTCTCACACGGGGCACCTCAGTGAACTTACTTATTAAAGTAAGCACCCTCATGTATCACGCACGTATCAACTATACACTTTGCACCTCCATGAAACAAGGTGGTCCTTCTTAAGGGCGTGATCCCACAAGCAAGCCTTAGAGGAGTCAGGTTGACACTCCCACTGTCTGTAGGACTCATCGGCTTGGAGTATTTTACTAATCATGACTTATGTGATATAGGGCTCGTTTCATGAACCATTTCACCTAAATGGTAGAGTCCTAAAAGTCATCAGGATTAGGGGAGTTCTCATACATGCACAGCAAAAGTAAACGCATACCAAACAAGAGCATATAAAGAAGTGTTGCCTCAATTCGTTATTTTATTCAAAGATTGTCTGTGATTACAATAAGGAAAAGCACAAAGCGGATATACAATCGGCTTTCTAGGGCACTATTCCTAACAATCTCCCACTTGCCCGTCAAAGCCATTCTAAAGCTACTCTAAGTCCCATCTTCTGAAGATGACCTTGGAAAGCTTCTCGACTAAGGGGTTTAGTAAGTGGATCTGCCACGTTCTCTGCTGATGTGACCCTCTCAATTAGCACATCTCCTCTTTTGATAATATCACGGATTAGGTGATACTTCCTCATAATGTGCTTGGTCCGTTGGTGAGATCTTGGTTCTCTTGCTTGAGCAACCGCCCCAGTGTTGTCACAAAACACAGTAATGGGGTCTTTCATGCTAGGAACAACATTCAACTCTTGAATGAAGTTTCTAATCCAAACACCTTCCTTAGCTGCATCATTTGCAGCTAAGTATTCGGCCTCAGTGGTCGAATCTGCAGTGGTTGTTTGCTTGGAACTCTTCCAACTCACTGCTCCGCCGTTTAGGCAGAAAATGTATCCTGACATTGACTTAAAATCATCTAAGTCAGATGCAAAGCTTGCATCGCAGTATCCTTCGACAGTAAGATCTTTCTGACCTCCGTAAACTAAGAATAAATCTTTAGTACTTTTCAAGTACTTAAGAATATTCTTCACGGCAGCCCAGTGACCATCTCCAGGGTCAGATTGGAAACGACTTGTCACACTAAGTGCATAAGCCACATCCGGTCGAGTACATAACATTGCATACATTATGCTACCTATTGCTGATGCATAAGGTGTATGAGTCATTCTTTCCTTCTCATGGTTAGTCTTAGGACACATCTTCTTTGAAAGACATGTTCCTACACTCATAGGAAGGTTCTTAACCTTTGCTGACTCCATATTGAATCTCTTCAATACTTTGTCAATGTACATCGACTGTGATAGTCCTATTAACCTTCTAGATCTATCTCTATAGATTTTAATTCCAAGGATATAGGACGCATCACCAAGATCTTTCATCTCGAATTGGTTCGATAACCATAACTTAGTCACTTTCATGTCATCCTTCGAATTCCCAATAAGAAGGATGTCATCAACATAAAGTACTAAGAATTGCACTGAGGTCTCCAATTCCTTTCTATACACACAGGACTCATTCGAAATTTGAATAAAGCCAAACGCTTTGACTGATTCATCAAATCGAATGTTCCAATTCCTAGAAGCCTGTTTCAATCCATAGATTGATCTTTGGAGTTTGCAAACCTTTTGCTCACTCCCACTGAATGTGAAACCTATGGGTTGCTCCATATAAATGTCTTTGTCAATGTCACCATTGAGAAAGGCAGTTTTCACATCCATTTGCCATATCTCATAGTCATAATATGCAGCAATGGCAAGCATGATTCGAATGGACTTTTGCATTGCAACTGGTGAAAAGGTTTCGTCAAAGTCCACTCCGGGTCTTTGAGTGAATCCTTTTGCAACCAGTCTTGCTTTGTAGGCTGCAATGCTTCCATCAACTCCAAGCTTTCTCTTAAAGATCCATTTGCAACCTATGGGTTTGACCCCATCAGGCAAATCTACCAAGGTCCAAACTTGGTTGGAGTTCATGGAATCCATTTCGGATTTCATGGCTTCTATCCACTGTTCAGAGTCAGAATCTGAAAGTGCCTCCTCATATGTCAAAGGATCATTATCCTTTTGAGAGATTTCATGGAAGAATCCATACCATCTCTCCGGCTGTCTAGGAGTACGTTCAGAACGCCTTAGAGGAGGATTCAAATGTGTATCGAAATTCGTGATTGGTTGCAGTTGATCAGAGTGGGACGTTTCTTCAGTGGGTGGTATGGGGTCACTTTGTACTTCTTCTAATTCTATGATCTTGCCTTTCTTTTCTTTAAGGAACGGTTCCTCAAGAAAAGTGGCATTTCTGGAAACAAACACCTTTTGTTCAGATTGATCATAGAAGTAGTATCCTATGGATTCCTTAGGATAACCTACAAAGTAGCATAAGTTAGAACGAGATTCTAACTTATCTCCCACTGTCCTCTTCATGTAAGCAGGACAACCCCAAATTCTTAAGTAAGAATAACTAGGGATTTTACCATGCCACATTTCATAGGGCGTTTTAGGGACTGACTTAGAGGGAACAAGATTCAAAATCTTTGCTGCACTTTCTAGGGCATAACCCCAGAAAGAAGGTGGTAAGTCAGTGAAACTCATCATGGAACGAACCATATCAAGTAGGGTTCGATTCCTTCTCTCAGAAACTCCATTAAGCTGAGGAGTTCCCGGAGGAGTCCACTGAGAGATAATCCCATTATCCTTGAGATGATTAAGGAATTCTTCACTAAGATATTCGCCTCCTCGATCAGATCGAAGTGCTTTGATCTTGTGATCAGTTTGGTTCTCAACCTCCTTTTGAAATTCTAAGAATTTCTCAAAAGCTTCAGATTTATACTTCATTAAGTATACATAACCATACCGACTAAAGTCATCAGTAAAGGTTATGAAGTACTGATGATTGTTTCTAGTGCTTACACTAAGCGGTCCACAAACATCAGTATGGATCAAATCCAAAACCTTAGTGGCACGTTCCACAGTTCCTTTAAAAGGAACTTTGGACATTTTTCCTTTGAGACAGGATTCGCAAGAAGTTAACTCTTTGAGATCATTTTCAGAGAATGATCCTAAAGTGTTTATCTTGCTAATTCTGTTCTTGGAAATGTGTCCTAATCTAGCGTGCCATAAGGGAGCTGAAACTTTGTCATCTCTCTTACGCTTTGTTTCTCGTTGTATATTCATAATATTGATATTTTGAGTTAGGTAAAGTCCATTACTTAGAGTACCGATATGAACGGAAGAGTTGTTCCGTTTGATAAAGTATTTACCATTCTTAATATAAGTTTCATAACCTTCGCAATCTAATATTGGAACTGAAATTATATTACGAATAATGCTCGGTACATAAAGGACTTTGTTTAATACTAACTCAAAACTACCTAAATCTAATCTAATTGTGCCTAAAGCTCGAGCTTCAACGTTTGAGCCATCGCCGATCTTCAAGACACATTCTCCTTCTTTTAATTGTTGAACATCACTTAGCATCTGTACATCATTACAGATATGAGTTCCACAACCGGTATCAAGTACCCAAGAACTAGAATTAATAGAAAGATTTACTTCAACGAGAAAGATACCTTTCTTTAGAGTAGCCTTGTACTCTGGGCAGTTTCTCCTCCAATGTCCCGCTTTGCCACAATGGAAGCAAACATCCTCTTTCTGATCACGTTTCTTCTTTTGGGCCTTCCCCTTCGAAATGCCACCAGTGGGCCTAAGGGGTTTCTTCTTCTTCTTTTGGGCTTTCTTGCCCTTACCTTTAGAAGGCCCAGAAGAGGAAGATGGAGCATTCACCATCAAAACCTTATTGTCCTTCTTGATCGTGCTTTCAGCAGTCACAAGCTGACTAATCAGCTCAGCTACAGTAGCACCAGCATGATTCATGTTGAAGTTAAGGACAAATGGGTTGAATGATGGTGGGAGCGAAGCTAGCAACAAATCCACTGAAAGTTCATCTTTCAGTGGCATGTCCATGGAAGCAAGTTTCTCAGTAAGGGCAAGAAACTTGAGTCCATATTCATGGACACTTGAACCTTCCCTCATTCTCAAGTGGAATAATTCCTTTGAAGTGTTATACCTTGTAACACGTTCATGAGGGCGGTAAAGTTGCTCTAAGTGGTCGTAAATCTCCCAAGCAAATTCCATGGCCTCATGTTGTCTTTGCAAGTCCGGAGACATATTAGCCAACATAAGGCAACGGGCTTGGAGATTATCATCCTTCCACTTCTGAATCGCGTCCCGCTCGGCCCGAGTGGGAGCCTCCCCTTCAGGAGTAGGCTCCCCTTCGAAGAGAACATAAGTTCTCTTCTCAGAATCTAAAATGATTTTTAGATTCCTCAGCCAATCAGAATAGTTGGGACCAGTCAACTTGTTTGACTCGAGGATCGATACAAGAGGGTTTTTGGTTGCCATTTCAAAACACGTAGAGAATCACAGAATCTACGACCTAAATGGTAAAACAGAGAACTAGTGAGCATGCTGAATTATAACGATATACAAAAGATAAGGTCTTTAATCTATTGTAGCTCCCACTGTTTTTCAAAGATCTAGAATTCCCAAAGATCTAAGAGGAACACGTTTCCCAATGGGTACTAAGATCCTAGGCATTTTACCTCGAACCCACGACTCGCGGACATTCTTAGCAAGAACCCTAGGTAGGTACAACTTACCAATTCTAACACCTTTAGAACTCTTAGTAATTGTTTTTTGCATCACCTATCTTTCAATATGGACCCACGACTCGTGCGACATCCATATTTACTTAGGCGTTAAGCTAGACCCATCAATCATAAGATCATGACCAAAACTTAGTTCGAACGACCCACGACTCGCGGACATCGCCCTTGCTAAAATTGACCACGAAATATCGATCATTTAAAATGATCAATTAGGTAACTAAGAACTAATAAGCTCCACTAGCTATCCCACGACTCGCGGACAATAACTAGCTTTACTTACTAAACTTAAAACCTATTGATGGAATGCTAGGAATTTAATTCAAAATTTGCATCTCGAATTAAACACCTATTTGTTCGAAATTAGCTTAATATTTAATGGGAATTTTCGAATCAACCGGAGAGTTGTCCGGTTCGACCTCACCAACATATATGTTATCCAATTTTATTAGTCTTGATTAATGCAAGTACACTTAAATGCATTTCAAACAAGCACATAAACAGATAACATGTCCTAGCATGATACTAACATGTAATGATCATGGGTTCTACCTATCTTATGCGTGATACGTGGGAGCCACTCCACAATCACAAGTTCTAACATACATGCCACATAAACAGTTCAAATCACATAAGGGAAAGCGGTAACAAAATACGAGCCCTATCTCTATTACATTTAACAATTGAGATTCCCCTCCCTAACATTTTGAGGGGTCTTCACTTATGGCCTCCTTGTTACTTGAATGTGGTCCATCTTACTCCATGGGTGCATTGTCTCCAAAATGAAAATAAAACCTCACCACCTATCTCTACTCTCAAATTACAATAAAAAGAAAAAGACATAAAGTAATAAGGCTCAATCTTCATATTGGCCTTAGACAATTACACGGGGCATACCCCGGCCTCAAAAACAGTAATATGGAAAGCCACATAATAAATCACATAACAGTACGCACATAAGTGAGGCTCCAACCTCAATTGAAAAACGCAACTATAGGGCTCCAACCCCAATTTAAACCATCCATGTGCATAAATTAAAACCATACATAGATCTAAACCCATGATCACCTAACATGCTTTTGCAAGAATTTAAATTTAACCAATAAATTAAAATTCTCGCTTTAAGCTCTAATAGCTTAAAACACGACTTGATGCGAGTCTTATTTATAAAAGTTTTCAATAAATCCCAAGTTACCAAAACAAATAAAATTCCAATTAATTTCAGAAAATTAATAATTTTATCAAGATGTAATTTCCCAAAATGTAAACCGTATCAATTTCTCAAAAATCCCAATTTTAAGTTTTTATTAAAAAAATTAAAATAAATATTCAAAAATAAAATTTTAAAATTAAAATAAAAATTGGGACTGGATTGCACGAAACACGAAAGGGGCCGGATCACGAAAACGGGGCCCGTGCGCGAAACGGGGCACAGCGTCGCAAGCGCGCGCGGACGCGCACGGCAGGCGCGCACAGCGCCCGGCCAAGGCCAGGCGAGTGCGCGCACTGCGCGCGCATTCCGCGCGCCTCGCGCGCGCGTGCCCTGCTAGGCGGTGGGCGGCCAGTCTCGGCCGCCCTGGGCGGGCGCGCCTAGGCGCGCCCGGGAAGCTCCCGCACAGGCGTGCGGGAGGAGCTGGAAGGCTGGCCGGTCTGTCCCGGCCAGGCCTGGGCGGCGACGGGCGGACGGCATGCGGGAGGGCCTCCCGCGCGGTTGCGGGAGGGTGGTGCGCGAAGCCCGCGCGCGCGACTCCTTCGCGCGCGGGGTTTCGCGTGTTCATCGTGTTCCGGGCTTTCGTTTCGTGTTTTCGTTCAAAAGCAAAACCAATCCAAGAAATCCAAAAACAGTTTATACAGTTTCAAATCTAAAATTGTTTTTCAAAATTAAATTTTATAAAAACCAATTTTCAGAAACTTTCAGGAAAAAATACAGTTTCGTAATTCAGGCTTTCTAAAACAATTACAAATACTCAATCGCATCAAGCCTAAGAATTTCTACCAAATTCAGTATAATTGAGACGAATCAGAAACACGATTAACGAGGTGGCTCTGATACCACTTGTTGGAAAACACGAATCAGAAAGCAGCGGAATTTAAAAATTTTCCCAACAAAAGGATCTAGGACTCGTAATCGTGTAACCAAATTCGTAAAGATAGAAAACTTACTTTTCTTTTATTCTTTCTTGAAGCGTTTCAAGCCACCCAAGAACGCTCTTCTCGCGGCTTGATCCCCTCTCCTTTGGTAAAGTTCGAATCTTCAAACTTCTAACTTGAAGTCTCTAGAGAAAGTCCACCAACTTGATCACAATCTAACTAGTAAGGATGCTAGTTCTCTAGTTAGTGTTTAGGCTTAACCTAGGGTTTAATTTAATCTTGGAGAAAGGAAGGTGTTCAACACATGAACCAAGAATTGTCTATTAGCTCTAAAGGGGAGCTCGAGCTCCCCTATATATAGGAAGGGAGGGGCGGCCGAAACTAGTCCTTATTGGACTAGGATTTGGTTCCTCTCTCTCCTATTACTTGATGATCAAGTATTTTCCAACTTTGACTTTGAATTCTATTTCTAGTCAACTTTTAAGAGAGCTTAAAAATATCCAAACTATTTTTGGATAATTTTATACTTTATTTATTATAAAATAAATAACTTATTTTATCTAATTAATTAATTCATAATTAATTAACTAGATTATTTTCTCCAAAATTAGACTTTCTTTTTAATTCAAAATTAAACCAAAGTCTATTAAATAATTAACTAATTAATTATTTAACATATATATATATTATCACACGTGTGTGACACGTGTCACAGTGACACGTGTCACTCACGCGAGCCACACGTGTGAATTCACACGTGTGGAACCCTCTTGGTCCGATTAACTCGTTTAATCATTTTCAAGCCTCAACTCATGTAACCAAGTTGTTGTGTGTGACCCTCTAGGTTCTCAATTCAATTAGCAGTGACCCTAATTAATTAATTCACTAATTAATTAATCAGTCCACAGATTAAACGACCATAGTCTAGCAACAGGTGTTTAACCCCTAGCTGAATTGGAATGTTCGGATTCGACAGAACCTTTAAGTCATTGAATCATGTGAGATACAATCCTCCTACTTACTATCTCTCAACCAAGATCTAGGGCAAGGGAATAATCAGAACCCTAATAATCCGGTCTTAAAGCTAAGTGCATTTCATATCCATTTGATCTCAATCCAAGAAACCCTTTTCTTGATGTCTTGATCTACTGCCTTGGCCAAGGACTCCATATGGCATATGAATGACTTACACAATAAGAGATCACCTTGCAAATGCAAGTGTAGGTCCTATCTTGATTCTCATTCACTTTCATGAGTCACTTGTGCAGCCCCAGCATAAGCCTTGAATCAGTTGTCTAAGGCGACACCCTTTAAAGCTTACACCTAAGACTACAGAGTTAACTCATAAAGTGACAAGGAACCTCAAGTCTAAGGATCAATTAATCACATCAATGACTCGTGAGATATTTCCTAATCTGGAAGTTTCCATTTCCTGAAATAGAAACTTCCTTTCCCATTTAGGAATGTTCTCACACGGGGCACCTCAGTGAACTTACTTATTAAAGTAAGCACCCTCATGTATCACGCACGTATCAACTATACACTTTGCACCTCCATGAAACAAGGTGGTCCTTCTTAAGGGCGTGATCCCACAAGCAAGCCTTAGAGGAGTCAGGTTGACACTCCCACTGTCTGTAGGACTCATCGGCTTGGAGTATTTTACTAATCATGACTTATGTGATATAGGGCTCGTTTCATGAACCATTTCACCTAAATGGTAGAGTCCTAAAAGTCATCAGGATTAGGGGAGTTCTCATACATGCACAGCAAAAGTAAACGCATACCAAACAAGAGCATATAAAGAAGTGTTGCCTCAATTCGTTATTTTATTCAAAGATTGTCTGTGATTACAATAAGGAAAAGCACAAAGCGGATATACAATCGGCTTTCTAGGGCACTATTCCTAACAGTCTTAAAAGGTTTGAAGGAGATTTTGGGGATTAAGCAAAACGACCACAAGGGATGATGAAACGATTCTGAACCCAAGAGAATACGAGTGAAAAAATTGAACCAAAGAAGATGGCAAAAACCGTTCGTCCATATCCTAAAGGATGAATTTTTTCACGAGGGTTTTATGGTAGGCAGATTTCTACTTTCGCAAAACTGGTTTTCGAAGGGAGTTTCAATCATGCCTTTCTCTTTCATGTCTCTTTCTTTGTGTTATATTGTTAAGCACTTTCCCTAACATGATTTGAATCTAGGTTGGTGCGGATTGTTATCTCTACAATGGATTCTGAAGTAGAAAGAGATATTCGAGGGACGGGTTGCCAATACCGCATGAAGCGCGTTTGACGGCGGCTCAAAACGTGTCAAGAAAGCTACTACCTAAGAGTTTCTTGATCTCTACGAATTTGGATACACGATTGCGAGTATTCGATCCTTTTGTTGAAAATTTTTTAAATTTCCGCTGCTTTCTGATTCCTGTTTTCCAACAAGTGGTATCAGAGCCACCTCGTTAATCGTGTTTCTGATTCGTCTCAATTAACTGAATTTGGTAGAAATTCTTAGGCTTAGATGCGAATTAGGTATTCTTGGGTTCTTTTAAAAAGCCTGAATTACGAAACTGTATTTTTCCTAAAAGTTTCTGAAAAACGTTTTCGAAAATTTGATTGAAATTGTTTTGGATCAAATACATTTAAATCGTGTTTTTAAATTTTGGATTGTTGTTGGTTTTGAGTTGAAACACGAAACACAAAAATCGCGTTACGAAAACGCGAGCCTAGGCGTGCTAGGGTGTCGCACGCCCAGGCCCGCGCGATCGCCCGCCATCGCCGTGCGCCTGTCCTAGGCGCGCCCGGATTGGCCCACCAGCCCCTCCCGCATCCGCGCGGGAGCGTCCCGCACCACAGCCCCGCAACCGTGCGGGGCCTTCCGCCATCGCCTCCGCATCCGCATCTGCGCGGGAGGGTGTCCGCGCAGCGCCAGCCTGATGGCCTAGGCGTCTGTGCATGAGAAGGCGCGCGCCATGCATGCACAAGCCGGCAGCGCGCTGTGCGCGCAACGCTTGCGGGCGGCCTAGGCCGTTGGGTGGGCGTGGTGGGCACTCCAATCCGTGGCTGTCTCATTTTTCGTGTTTAGTCCAATCCAATCCCAATTTAATTTTCTGAAAATTTTTTTTTTATTAAATTTGAATTATTTTTGAAATAATTGTTTAAATTGGGATTTTGAAAAATTAAGCGATTTAAATTTTGGGAAAATTGCAAACTTTATTTTGTGAAAATATTGAAAGAATAAAATTGTTAATTTTCAGAAATTAATTGGAATTTTATTAGTTTATAGTTTTTTCGGGTTTTATAGAAAAGGCTCTTGAACAAGAATTGCATCCAAGTCGTGTTTTAAGCTATTAGAGCTTAAAGCGAGAATTTTAATTTATTGGTTAAATTTAAATTCTTACAATTTATGCATGTTAGGTGATCATGGGTTTAGACTTATGTATGGTTTTAATTTATGCACATGGATGGTTTAAATTGGGGTTGGAGCCCTATAGTTGCGTTTTCAATTGAGGTTGGAGCCTCACTTATCTGCGTACTGTTATGTGATTTATTATGTGGCTTTCCATATTGCTGTTTTGAGACCGGGGTATGCCCCCTGTAATTATCTAAGGCCAATATGAAGATTGAGCCTTATTACTTTATGTCTTTTTCCTTTTATTGTAATTTGAGAATAGAGATAGGTGGTGAGGTTTTATTTTCATTTTGGAGACAAAGCACCCATGGAGTAAGATGGACCACGTTCAAGTAACAAGGAGGCCATAAGTGAAGACGCTCAAAATGTTTGGGAGGGGAATCTCAATTGTAAAATGTAATAGAAATAGGTCTCATATTTTGTTACTGCTTTCCCTTATGTGATTTAAACTGTTTATGTGGCATGTATGTTAGAACTTGTGATTGTGGAGTGGCTCCCACATATCACGCATAAGATAGGCAGAACCCATGATCATCAAATGTTAGTATCATGCTAGGACATGTTATCTGTTTATATGCTTGTTTGAAATGCATTTAAGTTGTACTTGCATTAATCAAGACTAATTAAATTGGCTAACATATATGTTGGTGAGATCGAACCGAACAACTCTTCGGTTGATTCGAAAATTCCCATTAAATATTAAGCTTATTTCGAATAATAGGTATTTAATTCGAGATGCAAATTTTGAATTAAATTCCTAGCATTCCATCAATAGGTTTTAAGTTTAGTAAGTGAAGCTAGTTATTGTCCGCGAGTCGTGGGATAGCTAGTGGAGCTTTTTAGTTCTTAGTTACCTAATTGATCATTTTAAATGATCAATATTTCGTGGTTAATTTTGGCAAGGGCGATTTTCGCGAGTCGTGGGTCGTTCGAACTAAGTTTTGATCATGATCTTATGATTGATGGGTCTAGCTTAACGCCTAAGTAAATATGGATGTCGCACGAGTCGTGGGTCCATATTGAAAGATAGGTGATGCAAAACAATTACTAAGAGTTCTAAAGGTGTTAGAATTGGTAAGCTGTATCTACCTAGGGTTTTACTTAGAATGTCCGCGAGTCATGGGTTCGAGGTAAAATGCTTAGGATCTTGGTACCCATTGGGAAACGCGTTCCTCTTAGATCTTTGGGAATTATAGATCTTTGAAAAACAGTGGGAGCTACATTAGATTAAAGACCTTATCTTTTGTATATCATTATAATTCAGCATGCTCACATTTTTCTCTGCTTAGCATCTAGGTTGTAGTTCTATGATTCTCTACAATATGAAATGCAAACCCATTCGTATCCATCCTTAATTCAAAAGACTTGACTAAGTCCTAACTAAACTCTGATTGGCTTTGGACCCTAAAATTCGTTTTAGATTCCGAATAGAGAAAGGTGTTCTCTAAAGGGCGAAGTTTTCAATTGTGAAAATTCGACCCGGGCCAAAAGAGAAGCAATCTGAGGTGAATGGATTTCTCCAAACCACTTAAGAGCAATTGAACCACCTCATAAAAATGTTAGAAGGTATAACATTATGGTATTATTCAATGTTCCAAATGAGGAAACAAGTGCACACGAACAAGGTCTAAAGATCTTATTTGAAGATCTTGTGGTCTCATTAACTGAGAAAATGCATTGATTGCTTACACTACTTACACCATCATTCAAACCCTTTATGCTCAACTAGAATGATGCTAATGTAGCATAGTTAATCATTTAGTTGATAATAGTTGAGAGCATCCTTAAGAAGGAATAAAAGGTTGTGATGGTTAATTCTTCTTCTAAACTCACTAAGTTGAAGGCTTGAAGGCCTAAAGAAGAAGAAACCCTTAAGAGCCCGATCGAGGGGCATGTAAGGGGTACGCCCAAAAGACACTAGAGATCAAATTGGACGTTTGCTTCTATGGTAGCAAATAAGGACTTTGAAAGGGAACTGCAAAGAGTATGAGTACTCTGAAATGTTACCTCGTTTAGTAATTCTACTAGGAATAGAATTCACAAGTCTTTAGTTGATTCTGCATAATCTGTTGCGCAAAGACTCAAAGCACTAATGTTCTAAACATACAACGAGATAACAAAAGTAAGTAAGATGACAAAGCTTCGAATTACTTTGGAACGTTGAGACATAAATGGATTAGCAAGTTAGACATCTTAGGATCATTTTACGAAAATGAACCTAGAGAGTTAACTTCCTATGAATCCTATCTTGAAGGGAAACGTTCCCGAAATATGGTTTAGGTGAAACGTGGAACGTGCCAAAATTCTAGTGGATTTTGATCCATGCTGATGAGTGTAAGATGCCAAATGTAAGCCCTAGATGCAATCGTCAGTTCAATCATTATGAATGAATGTACTTGTTGAAGTACAAATTCGAAACTTATATGAAATTCTTAGAATTTCAAAAGGAGGTTAGGAACCGAAGTAGTCATAAGTTATAGGTAAATCAATATGATCGAGATAGCCAATATCTTAGCAACTAATTCCTTAGTCATCTTAGAGATAATAGGATTATCTCTCAGTAAACTAATTCGAGAACACCTTAGTGTTTCCGAATGAGGGAATGAAACCTAATAGGATATGGTCCATTCCATAGCAAGCTTTACTGACTTATAATCATTCTAGGAATAAACTCCCAGAATATGCAGTTAGAGATTTTGAATTTAGTACCTTCCAAAAACCAGTCCTTTAGTTGCACTATGCAATGTGGCATACTAAATTCCCTATTTATTCTTATCCAAGAATTTAGTGGAATCCTCTTAAGTGAAGAGGATAGTGGGAGATAAGCTTGAAATGAGTTCAAGTTTATACAACAATATTGGATATCGTTTCTGCGATTCCCTTAGACAAAGGATGTTTGTCTCAAGGAATGTATCTTTCTTAAGGAATCGTTCCTATAGAAGAAGAAAGGCAAGCAAGCAGACCTCAAAGAAATTTTAGGATAAAATATCCACGCCACATATAGAAGAAACGAGCCCATCTGATAAAATTTAGCCAAATTTTAGAGTATGTACATGTGTGAAACCCTCATCTTTAGACGCGTTTAGAACACGTTCCTAGATAGCCGAGGAATGACCTAAAGAGGAGACACTATCAGATTTGGAATCTGAGTAGTGTAAGCAAGCCTTGAAATCCAATATGGATTCCATATATTCAAACCAAGTTTGGACCTTGGTTGATCCACCTGATAGGATCAAGCTAATAGAGCATCGAGTAAATGGAAAGCATTACAACCTTCTTGACGATTGAAATGCAAAAGTCCATTTGGATTGTGTTTACCGCATCCTCATATTCTGACTATGAGATATGATAAATGAATATGAGAACTGTCTTGTTCAAATTGAGATTGAAAGAGACAGAAATAAGGTATTTCTATGAATCTCATATTCAGTGGGAGTTTGCATAAGGTATGTAAATCCCTAAGCCAATCTGTGGATTGATAAAGGCTTCTAGGAGTTAGACAATTCGATTCCACAGTATAATCAAATCGTTTGACACAGATGGAAGTCGAATAAGTCTCATAGTGTACGTATGAAGTCAATAATGTAAGAGTCAATTTTGGTTCTTTAGAAGACGACATCCTTCTCATTAGGAATGTCAAGGATAAAGTGAAAGTTACCAATTCTTGTTTAAGAAACAATTTGGCATGAAAGATCTTAGTGATTATCCTAAATTCTCGACATTGAGATCTATAGAAGATAGATCTAAGAGCATAAATGCATTATTACAAAACGAGTACATAACCACGGTACTAAAAGGAGTTTAGTATGGACAATGGAACATCTCTTTTGAAGAATATGTGTCCTAAAATAACTTTAAGAAAGTTAGAATGTCCAAAAATCCCTTTAAGTGAAAGGGTGCATAATGTATGAAATGTCATGTACTAGACTTGATATGGGGCAACACTAAGCGAAGTGGGTCGAATCTAATATGACCTCAGAGAAGGTCATTAGATTTCTGTAAAGGATGTCCTCAGAGTACTTGAGAAGAAATGAGGATATGTATTAGTTTACAGAGCCCAAAAGATCTTGTTGTTAGAAGGATATTTGATGTAACCGTTCATCAAACATAGATGATTATGAAATCATTGAAAGGATACAACTTCTACCAGAATGGTAATGTGTTGGAAAGGGGTTCCAAGGACGGACATTGCAAAACTAGACTATCATAGTTGAGAACTTAGTCGTATTATATAACACTAAGTTAAGTGTTTGGGTAAGAAACTCCATCTAACTGGTTAGATGAAGTTCCTAGCATGAAACAACTCCTTTATCATATTGTATGATAAAATGGATGGTTGCTCAAGTAAGAGAACCAAGACCTCACCAAGAGACTGAACACGTGATTACGAATCACTTTATAAGGAAAAGGTGTTTCCTAAGAGATGTGTAAACAAGAGGGTCACATCAGCAGAGAATATAGTAGATCCACTTTGGAAACGCCCAAAGTCAATAGGCTCTCAAAGTGCATCTTGAAAAGATGGGACTTAGAGTACCTAAATGGCTTTTACGGGCAAGTGGGAGATTGTTAGGAATAGTGCCCTAGACAGCCGATTAGTCATAATCCATTTTGGGACTTTCCTAGTATCACAGACAATCTTTGAATAATATACGAATGATTAATATCACAGGCAAACACTTCTTTATATGCTCTTGTTTGGTATGCGTTTACTTTAGTTGTGCATGTATGAGAACTCCCCTAATCCTGATGACTTTAGGACTCTACCATTTAGGTGAAATGGTTCATGAAACAAGCCCTATTTCACATAAGTCATGATTAGTAAAATACTCCAAGCCGATGAGTCCTACTGACAGTGGGAGTGTCAACCTGACTCCTCTAAGGCGTGCTTGTGGGATCACGCCCTTAAGAAGGACCACCTTGTTTCATGTAGGTGCAATGTAACGCCCCAGTTTTTTTTTTTAGTAAGTAGTACAGCATGACGTATGTGTTTACCAAATTGCGCGAAAATAATTATTATACGTGTTTTATATATTTAATTTTATTTTAATTATAATTAATGTTAATTATGTTAATTATTATATTTTAAGTTTTATTAATATTAATTTATATAATATTAATATGTTAATGCGCTAATTGAACTTAATTAGTGAATTTGTTATTAATTCATAATTGATGCATTCATGTATTTATAAATTATATACGCATTTAATTTTATATTATTTGTAAATGTTATGAATTTTATTGTTACATTGTTTATGAACCACATTTACGTGCTTCGTTTTTATATAAATCGATACCGAAATTTCATGCAAATTTAATATGTTGGACTTATACGTGTCTTGTATATGAATATATGTTCGTTTCGTATTTTCGGATTCATTTGCATGTGTTTCAGATTTATTTTATTTTTGGAATCCAAGTCGGGGGCTAACGAGCAATTAGCGCACCCTTGGTTCCGTATTTAATATCTTGAGCTCGGGAACTCGGATTCGAGTTCCGTCAACTTCGTTGAACTCGTATCGAAGATTCGGGTTTAATAAACTTAGCCTTATATTTTTCCGAAATCATATGAACCTCCGAAATTCAACCGAAAAATGAAACGGCGACGAAACTGACCTTGCTGCACTAAAATGACCATATCTTGTTCAAATATTGACCAAATTAACCATGGTTAGACTCTATAGAACCCTAAATAAACCCTCTAACCTGCCCTAAACCCCCCAAACCGAACCAACCCTTCCCACTTGCTGAAATTTCCCAAACATCATCTGCTTCCCAAATTTTCCCGTAGCTCAAGCCCTACCAAGAGATTCAAGCTCAAATCTCTTCCCAACCTCCATTAATCCACAAGGTAAGCTTAGATATGTTATGTACATTCAATATAAGTCATTTACATCTATTCATCCCTAAATTTAAGCATGGTTTTATGAGGTATTGGCAGAGATGAATATATATTAGGTTTTATGCAATTTTGTGGATCTCTTTCATCTCTTGAGCTTTTTGATTGATTCCAAGCATGAAAATGATTGTTTTGATCTCTTCTTTACATTTATGGTGATGCATTAGCTGTTAGTTGAGGCATTTATGAGCCACCATTAATGAGTTATTGAAGCTTTGGCATGAATTGATCACTACACACTACATCTCACGTTTCAAGGTTTTGGGAGCACGATTGGGAGTTGTTTCTAAGTTGTTTCATTGCATTTTTGTTATCTTTTGTTGGCTGAATGTGTTGAGAAGGTTGTGCCTTGGTTGTGCTCTGTTTTTCTACTGCGTTTTTTCTTTTACTGCGTGCGTGACACGGGCGTGTCAACCTTTCCTTTTTCGCATGACACGTAGGCTGTCTGATACCTCTGTACCGAGGCACGGGGGTGTCCCGGTTTGTTCTATATTGGTGACACGGGCGTGTCACCTTCTGAATTCATAACCTGAGCATACGTGATATGTTTATGTTTCATGCATAAATTGGCTAGGCTTAGTGAATTGCGTGCATATCATGAAATTTGGTTTGATGCATGTAATTGCATGCATGATGTTGTAGTTGGTTATATTTGCATGCAATTTAAGGATTTTGCATGCATGGGGTGTACGTGCATGCATATGTTATTTGTATATATTTCTATAATATATATTTATATATGTTTATTAAACATTATATAATATTTGATTTAATTGAATTATAGAATTTAAATGTTACCTATTTCATGTTTTATTTAATTTCCGATTTTTAAATTGAATGAATTTAATTGTCTATTTTCTCATTAGAAATGTGATTTAACTTGTGCTTTGATTCTATTTGAAATTCTTGAATTGAATTGATTGGAAACGTGAAATTATGAATTCGAATGAAAGTGAACGAATGATTGAATGACTTGATTATACGATTTAAATTCCTTAATAGCGCACATGAACATTTTCATAACATAATCTTATCTTTTACATATTCATATCATGATCATTACATTGCCGAGCGTCTTATTTGGTTATATTGAGTCTCACTTCATCTTCTTGCATAGATTTTGATCCCGTTGGAGACGAAGTCGATCAGTGAGGCTCGTGTTTTCTCCTTTTTGCCGTTTAAGGTGGGTTTCTCTACTACTAGATAAATGACCCTATATACTCTCAACGTGTAAAGATTTCAGCTAAAAACTATTATATGTATATAGAGTCGTTTTCAAGAGTAAATGATTTCAACGTAAAGCCCTTATTTCATGAACCTACCTAATGTTTTGGCGAGAATGAATGAATGAATGCACAGAATGGGGCCCAGGGACTTGGTGTGAGTGGTGACCCGAGGAGGCAAGGGCTGACGGTGATCCCTCACACTAGTTCCACCAATGAACGGCGTAACCGGACCTCGTTAGGAGTTAGTGAGGAATGGGCGCTGAGTGCCACCTGGGGAGTCATGTTCCCCTTTTGGTCAATGAATGGGTGGATGGGCCTTGCAAACCCGCCACCAACCCGGAGGAAGAAGGTGTAAATGTTATTGATTGTGCACGAAAGAAAGAAAGATATGCATCAATAGAATGAATGAATGAATGTTTAATGAATTACACGACGTGTTGGTTGGAGATAATGCACGCCCACTCGCCGGGCCAATAATGACCTAATGTTAATGATTCGTTATAATCCCTTTTGATGATTTCTTTTCACCCACTTGGGAAATCCTTTAAAAACCTCACTTGGGATTATAGCTTGCATGTGATTGTTCAATTACCGTCGTATATTATAATTATGCCCTGTTTTTATACCCACCAGTCCCTTTTGGACTGAACCCGTTTGGTTTTCAGTTGTGTTATGCAGGTGTCAAAGGAGCTAGGCGGGCTTTCGAGTCATAGGTCTTACATTCAATTTTAGCTCTTGTATTTGGTCTTACACTTGCATATTGCACTTTTGATCATTGTATATGATTATTAATGGAGCGTACATGTTTTGAGACTTGATGGTATTGGACGATGTATATGGTTATTTTTGGAACTTTGATGCTCATTGTACATATATATGATGTATGTTCGTTTATTGCTTCCGCTTTAATGTTTATTCTGATTTTATGGTTCAAGGGTTAGTCCCGCCTAGCATAGAGTGTGTGTATGTCCCCGTTCGCCGTGATTTAGCTCGGGTATGGATCATCCATTTCATATTCGAGTCGGGTCTCGGTGCGGGGGATGTGGTACCTTGCGCTCGGGTGCTACATGCAAGGTGTATAGTTGATACGTGCGTGATACATGAGGGTGCTTACTTCAATAAGTAAGTTCACTGAGGTGCCCCGTGTGAGAAGATTCCTAAATGGGAAAGGAAGTTTCTATTTCAGGAAATGCAAACTTCCAGATTAGGAAATATCTCACGAGTCATTGATGTGATTAATTGATCCTTAGACTTGAGGTTCCTTGTCACTTTATGAGTTAACTCTGTAGTCTTAGGTGTAAGCTTTAAAGGGTGTCGCCTTAGACAACTGATTCAAGGCTTATGCTGGGGCTGCACAAGTGATTCGTGAAAGTGAATGAGAATCAAAAAAGGACCTACACTTGCATTTGCAAGGTGATCTCTTATTGTGTAAGTCATTCATATGCCATATGGAGTCCTTGGCCAAGGCAGTAGATCAAGACATCAAGAAAACGGTTTCTTGGATTGAGATCAAATGGATATGAAATGCACTTAGCTTTAAGACCGGATTATTAGGGTTTTGATTATTCCCTTACCCTAGATCTTGGTTGAGAGATAGTAAGTAGGAGGATTGTATCTCACATGAATCAATGACTTAAAGGTTCTGTCGAATCCGAACATTCCAATTCAGCTAGGGGTTAAACACCTGTTGCTAGACTATGGTCGTTTAATCTGTGGACTGATTAATTAATTAGAGAATTAATTAATTAGGGTCATTGCTAATTGAATTGAGAACCTAGAGGGTCACACACAACAACTTGGTTACATGAGTTGTGGCTTTAAAATGATTAAATGAGTTAATCGGGCCTAGAGGGTCCCACACGTGTGGGTCACGTGACTAGACACATGTCATCGGGACACGTGTGCCACACGTGTTTATTTGATTAAATATTAAATAATTAATTTATTAATTATTTAATAGACTTTGGTTTAATTTTGAATTAAAAGGAAAGTCTGATTTTGGAGAAAATTATTCTAGTTAATTAATTATGAATTAATTAATTAGATAGATAAGTTATTTATTTATTAATAAATAAAGTATAATAATATCTAAAAGGGTTTGGATATTTTAGCTCTCTTAAAAGTTGATTTGAATTAGAATTCAAAGTCAAAGTCAAAATTACTTGATGATCAAGTAATAGGAGAGAGGGACCAAAACCCTTAGCCCATAAGGACTAGGGATTTTCGGCCACTCCCTTTCCTATATATAGGGGAGCTCATGCTCCTCTTTGAAAGTGATTGAATTCTTTTGGTTCATGTGTTGAACACCTTCCTTTCTCCAAGATAAAGTAAACCCTAGGTTAAGCCTAAACACTAACTAGAGAATTAGCATCCTTACTAGTTAGATTGTAGTCAAGTTGGTGGACTATCTCTAGAGGGTTTCTAGTTAGAAGTCTTAAAAGATTCGAAGGAGATTTTGGGGATTAAGCAAAACGACCACAAGGGATGATGAAACGATTCTGAACCCAACAGAATACGAGTGAAAAATTGAACCAAAGAAGATGGCGAAAACCGTTCGTCCATATCCTGAAGGATGAATTTTTTCACGAGGGTTTTATGGCAGGCAGATTTCTACTTTTGCAAAACTGGTTTTCGAAGGGAGTTTCAATCATGCCTTTCTCTTTCATGTCTCTTTCTTTGTGTTATATTGTTAAGCACTTTCCCTAACATGATTTGAATCTAGGTTTGTGTGGATTGTTATCTCTATAATGGATTCTGAAGTAGAAAGAGATATTCGAGGGACGGGTTGCCATTACCGCATAAAGCGCATTTAAGGGCGGCTCAAAACGTGTCAAGAAAGCTACTACCTAAGTGAGTTTCTTGATCTCTACGCATTTGGATACATGATTACTAGTATTCGATCCTTTTGTTGGAAAATTTTTAAATTTCCGCTGCTTTCTGATTCCTGTTTTCTGACACAACCTTCATATAATTGTCACATAGGGCAAGCAGAATCATGTTAATCACATAAATAGCACATAGATACAATCAAACCACAATTAACAAGAAATTAAATACATAATAATAAGATCTGTGATGCACGTGATATGCATGGTTACATGTATCGTTCACCGTTGTTCTGGAATCTTCCACGATAGTGATTCGTTTCACCCCTTTGATTTGATGTTGAAGATTCCTCTTCCCAAAGCGTTGGACATTACAATCCTCGATATCCAATATTTAAATGGAACTTCAGTCCTACTTCCACGATCTATCTTCTAAACACACTATCATGCCCCAAAAGGTCCGAGGTGGATATAGATATCTTCGTGGTTACTCTGCCTTTAACCCGTGATCAAATCCTTTACCTTATCTAACACCACGGTCCGAAAATTTTAATTCTTGAGTGTGTGCTTTGTTTGAATCCAACTAACTCGTTCTTTTCCATAATCATACCCCAACTCCATCACACTTTATAATTAACCTTCTCGGATGCTCGAGGTATTTATTTAATAGCTCAAAGTCTAGTCTTTTAACTCGTATAGTGTTTCTGGTTCCTTCTGGAAAAATTCAACGAATCGGTAATCCATCTTATTCATATTATGCTTTCCTCAACTAACATTCTCCTCTCCAATTCTTATAATTCCTTAAGGCTGGATACATGTTTCACATCAAGATCCTTGCAACCTTGAAAGATCGACTTTATAGGGATCTCGAAAGAAATCTAATGATGTTGATCTTGCAATCAAAGTTACCCTCACTAATTCTTTGCCCCACCTTGTTAAGTAAATTCCCAAGCATTCTTTGATTATATATAACTTCATCTCTTAAACTACCCACGTACTCCAAATTTTTTTTCTTGAAGCTTCATCCTCCTCGGTTCTTGAAGTACTTAGCCTTTTCTGAAATTAATCTCACAAGACTTTCTCAACTAAATCTTGAAGTCATCAAGTGCCAAGGTCTCCTAATTCTTCCCCGTTGGCTCGTAATGCTTTGAAGCGATTGATAGGAATAGCGGCCCACTTCCTCTTCCAACTCTTGGCTAATTTTCCTGGCCTCTCAATGACTCTCTCCCTTTTGATACGTACTTTGCAACCCAATTATTTTCCTTTTCATAGTTTAATTATGTCTCGGTTGGAGTAGTACTTGATAAGTGAGGTGGGGAGAGTTGCTATCAAGTAAACACTTAACAATGCATGTAGGGTTAATATGCCAATGCACGTATAGCACTTGTAAGTAATAAAATGTAGCATGTTGGAACAATTACATTAACTAAAGTAATGCATATAGATAAAGAAACTTAATTAATTTGAAACAATATATGATGTACGTGCTCATGTATGCGTTGAACCTGTCACCGTAGTTACATCCTTTAGCTTGGTACTTGTTCCTTGTTTTTGAATTACAAACTTGCCCCGCATTTGTTAGTCACTCCTTGTTACCCACGATCTTCCAATTCTTTAGAACTCTCTGGCATTAACTTGTAAATATCCACGGCCCGAAATCGACATTTCTCGAACCCAACTCTTTCCCCATTATTGATCTCTAAGTGGTGCCCAAACCTTCACCTTAAGTATTTCCTTGATCAAAACTTCCTTGCGTCGACTTGTATAATTCTATTGTCCGGAATTGCGATTCTTTAATTCAAATTCTTCTATACTCATGGAGTTGGTGTCTTAACTTTTCTAGAGGAATTAATCTCCAAAGGTTGTCCTATTCTCCCCCTAGTTGTGACTTTGAATAAAGCTTCCTCGATTTATTCTTTATGAATTCGAGTAGTGGAATGAATTCACCTTCCAATTGCTTTACCCATTGAACACAAAATTTCCCTCTATAAGCTCATGGCCTTTCTTTACCCATTCCCTTGTTGCTTCATATCTTCCAATTCAACCGCTCGACACGACAATTAGTTTGTATATGGAAAATAGACTCAATCCGACCGAAGATAGAATCTTTAATACTTTAACTTACCATGAACTTGGAGTCACCATAATAGTCGCTCTTTTTAACTCTTCCCATCTGACTTCTTTCTCAACCCGAAATTCAAAATATTTCAATTCTTGTAGATCCACATCCATTACCTCGTTGTTCAATCCTTCCTATTTTTTTTTTTTTTTCCTAAGCCCAAAATCGGTCAATTTCTTAATTTTTCCAAGTTGATCCAAATCCTATCCCAAGGTCCAAAATGTCTCGATTTATTTCCAACTTAATTCCTAAATTTTGACCTCGACCCGAATCATTTGAGTTACTTCCCTCTCACATCGTGATTTTGGTTCCAACTAGTTGAAGATCCTCACTTGTTTACACATCTGAACCTCGAATCATTAGTGCCCTCAAAGTCTCCTTCCTTGAGTTAAATAAGTCTCCTAAAATCATTGCCTCGCCGTTGATAGAAACCTCGAATCTTAAAACACTTTCGAGATTTTCTTCACTTTGCTCTTGAATGAAATGATCCTACGGATTCCCGTTGAAAAGACTTTTGCAATATAGGCGTGTGAGTGTTAATTTTACAAGTTGAAGACATCACACCCTACCACTATCCCGTTAAATATCTACCAACTTCATTAGAGCTTGTAAGTTACTCCCACCTTTGGTCCTTTTATTCCCGAATCTTAACACTTGAAGTATAACCCAATTAGAGCCATCCATGACTCTTGAATTCTTGTATGAAGTTCCCCGGTGCATTCCTTACAACTTCAAAGCAAGTGAAAGGAGCTTGCGGTAATTCAAGGTTGTCATAGAAATTGGCCGTGGGTTGACATGATCTTTATAACCTATAATCGACACTTGTCTCAATTATAAACGCGTGGGGTTAGTGAGTGCATATGACACATAATTAACATTTAAACACATATTTATGCAAAATGCAGCAATTAATTCAACTAAGTTAAAGTAAAACACATTAAACATATAAATTCCAAGCCATAGAAGGTCATTTAATCATCAAGTAGTAACATAAATCAATACCATGCACAAGTCATCAAGTAGTTCAAGGATGTTCAGGTAAGCTCAAATAAATTTAAATAAGTTCAAGGTTCCAAATAGGATGCAAGACTCTCAATTTATCAATTAATCCTATGTTGTTAGACCTAGACTTCACACAACACGACGCTAGAACCGCGGTTTTGCAACCGGGCTCTGATACCACCTAAGATGTAGCACCCCTATATGTAGAGATGCCACACCCCCGCACTATAAGTCAATCCACATACGAAATGGATGATCCGTACATGAACCAACCTATAGCGAACGGGTGACAATGCAAGAAACAATCTAGCTAGCACTACTAGAAAAACTGTCTTTTGAGACGCTAGTTTTTGTCACAAAAGGTAGATATTGTGACGCTTTTACTATTGTGACGCCCAGTAAAAGCGTCATGTAGGTGGCCGTGGCAATATGTTATTGAGACGCCTTGTATCGTCACAACATGATATTTATTGCGACACTCTAAAACGTCATGTAAGGTACGATTTTGTGACGCTTCATAGCGTCACAAGTTATGTTAGGCATCACTATAGTGATAGTTATCGCGACACTCGAAAGCGTCATGAAAGGTACAATTTTGTGACGCTTTAAGGCATCTCAAAAGTCTTTTGTGTCGCTTTTATTAGTCATATTAGGCACTTTTTCTATTTGCTATATTGAAAATAAAAATACTAATCCATGATCTTTGACAAAATATTTACAAAAGCACAAGCTAGAATTAAAATAGTCAAAATTTGAATTTATTTTCAAATTCTAAGAAACAAAAATGTCATGTTCTCCAACAAAAACAAAAATAAAATATCAATAGCACTTCTAATTACTTGAGTTTCCTACAAGACTACCAATAACTGGAAATCTGAAATACAACTCCCTTGAAACTCTAATTCCAGTTTTATGCTTGTCCATAGCAAACCTATATCAAGCAAATATAAATAATATTAATATTAAATGACAAAAAGAATTTCTAACTTTAGAAATGTAAAGTAGATCGAATTAAATCTTCATCACTATTTACTACAATATCGATAAGTACTTTGTACCAATTTTCTCCAATGTGCACTCACCCATCTCGTTTTGGTGGATGTAAGCTTTGGAGACGACCAGTTGCTACAGTTTTATATGAATCAAGAAAACTCTTCAATGATACTTCTTCTCCAACCTAAATTAATTTGAAGAACATAAAAACTAAGAGAGGTCATGTGAGCGTGAGAGCGAAAAATCTGATATATTTTGAAGAAGTCAAATCGTATCCAAAACGCTTTCAAAAAACTAAATTTCAAGATAGTGTAAGAACATCGAAAGGGAACTTAATGGCATACTTGCCTCAGAACAGTAGATGCAGCTTCCACAAGGCATTATGGAAGTCCCCAAAACCTGAGATCACATTGGAAATCTGATGAAAATTACACTAAGATTATCTGCTCTCTTCCACACTATAGTACAAAGGTAAATAGAACTTCTAAACAATATATAAGAAAAAACCTTTCCATAATTTTGTTCAGTAAGTGGCCCATGTTCAACCACTTCAAAATATATCATTTGCTTGAAAATTATTAAGAAATTAGCATTTTTCAAAGTGGAATTAGAAAAAACCTTTCCATAATTTAATACTTATATATCAGAAACACCATAATTCTTTGAACAATGATATATGCTAATTGTCTTTGAATAAAAATCTTTCCGAAATATAAGAAAAAACCTTTCCATAATATTATTCAAAGACAATTAGCATATATCAGAAATTCGTGAAAAATATGCCCACAAGATTAGAACCCAATCCATTAGACCCTTATGAAAAGTTTTTGCTGAATCTACATATTGATCATCTGAATGCAATAAATGATGGTTAGATCAGCGACTTTAATCGGTTTCGATGTATAAATACAAAATATGTTATAATAAGCTGTAAGCATACAAAGATTCAAAACCTAATGATGTTCTTTCCACAAATCAACATTCACAATTAATTATAACATATTCATACTGCAGCTGATCATATATTTCCGTTGACATTCAGTATATCACAAGTATGAACAGAAAAGGCACAACCTTTACAAAATAATAATGCACAAGTAAACTCAAAATGCAATTTGCACTAAATTACCCTTAGTTTTGATGACAATCTCATTGGCTTCAGGTGAGGGCAAGTGGAAATATTCGAAAGTCACGGGTTTATTCAGCTCCCAAAACACTGCACCCTGCATGTAAGAAATGAACACAACTTGAACCTATTCTGAAAGCACTTGGACAAAAACACAACAAAATGCATTTCAAGAAACCAATCTCATCAACTCTCCTCCCATCTTGTTTTTAGTGCATAAAAACTGACTTAGTTGCTCATCTTTCTTATCTAAGAATTCAAATTCATGGTTTTGCGAGAAAAGTAAGCCACACATAGAGAAGGAAGCAGCTGCTAGTGTGGGCAGGATAAACAAAGAAGGAAACAAGAAGCAAAGATCAGAACACACCTATCCAGATTCAAATTCAGAAATAGTTTATCCAAAATTACCAATCAAAATAACAATATATATGACATGATGTCATCAATTTACAAAAGGAATCAAGAAAGAAAATCAAGTGGGAAGGAAAGGAGAGTTTAGAAAAGCTAAATTTCATCAAGAAAAGCTATTTCCACTCATTAAGATGCTAGAAGAAAATGGTTCAACTTAATCAATGATGATTGCAAATTAATTCAAAAAATAAATCACAGTTCATAATTCTTAGATTAACCAGAAACCATTAGTGCGTTTCACTCAACAAAAAAATACAAATTTCTACCATACCACAAACACCACCAACACAAACCAAACTCACACATACGCATTGAATCCATATTAAAGAGTAAAACCCTGATCGTCCAATATGAAAATCAAAGTCCAGAAATTTGTAATTAGGAAAATAATAAAACAGAATGCAACATCTTGGGATTTTTGTTCTCCCTTTTCCATTTTTACGAAAAAAAAAATGGAAATCCATTAAAGTCACCGCTTGTTTGATTCAGGAATTACAATCAAGTTTTCTTAGCTCAAGAATAGAAATCTAAATTGGGTTTACCTACAAAGACTTGAATTCGTTACCCAAAAATCTTCTCAGCCATATTGAACAACAACATCAACATGTAAACGCACGGCACAAATGTCTAAGAGCACAAAATTTGCAAAAAAATCAGACCCAAAAAGTCTCGATTCAAAGATAAAAAAAAACCTAGTGAAAATTATGTGAATTATCGGCAGATCGAGAGAAAGGAGATCGAAATATTACCTGAAGATCAAGCGTACACTCTGTTCCTTCGGAGGAAGCATTGGCGCCACTTGAGATTGAACCGGAATGACAACAATTCCCACGCATATACTGGCGTCAGATCTGGGATTTTCACTTCTACATCTTTCTTCAATCTGAGACCTAAGATAAATAAGCCAGGCTCATTAATTTTGTGGAGAAGGAGCAATCGTTTCTCGGTATCTCGCGAACAAGACGAGGGTTTCGTTCTTTTCCCTCTATTTTTGTTGAGTTTTGGGTATAAGTTTTTAGAATAGCGCCGAAAATCTCCGCCCAAAAATCTTGTTTTTTAATTATCATAATAAATATAACAAATTGAGACCCTTTATAGAAACAATAAATGTACTATATTGTGACGCTCTGTACAAAAGTGTCTTATTATTTTCATTTTACTTAATAAATAATTTAATAAATAAAATAAATTTAATTTAATAAGACGTTTTTATAAAAAGCGTCACAATAGGCAATCTATTGTGACGCCTTTTAAAAAGTGTCATATGAGGGCGTAACAAAATCCAGTTTTTCTAGTAGTGTAGGTGGGACTAACCCTCAAATAATTACCAACATGCATCAACAATAAACGAGAACATAACATATATTCATTTCATTAAGTCAAGTTCATTTCCATCCCTTCAATACACTCCAACTTCCAAACACTACAAGAAAACAGCCGAAATCCGAATCGGAAATTTCCGAGGGACTTCCGAAGGAATTCCGAGGGAATTTGCCAAATTAATTTCCGAGGGAAAATTCCCTCGGAAATCCCTCGGAAATGTTAGCGCCAACGTTAGCCGCCAAGTTTTCCGAGGGATTTCCGAGGGAAAATTCCCTCGGAAAATTAAAATTTAATTAATTTTTAAATTAGAACTAGTTTCCGAGAGAATTTCCGAGGGAATTTTCCCTCGGAAAATAAAAAAATATTAATTTTTAAACTAAAATTAGTTTCCGAGGGAATTTCCGAGGGAAAATTCCCTCGGAAAATTAAAATTTAATTAATTTTTAAATTAGAACTAGTTTCCGAGGGAATTTCCGAGGGAAATTTCCCTCGGAAAATAAAAAATTATTAATTTTTAAACTAAAATTAATTTCCGAGGGAATTTCCGAGGGAAAATTCCCTCGGAAAATTAAAATTTAATTAATTTTTAAATTATAACTAGTTTCCGAGGGAATTTCCGAGGGAAATTTCCCTCGGAAAATAAAAAATTATTAATTTTTAAATTAAAATTAGTTTCCGAGGGAATTTCCGAGGGACAATTCCCTCGGAAAATTAAATTTTAATTAATTTTTAAATTAGAACTAGTTTCCAAGGGAATTTCCGAGGGAAAATTCCCTCGGACAATTGAAAGTTATTTAATTATTAAAATAAAACTACTTTCCGAGGGAATTCCGAGGGAAATATTCCCTCGGAAATGAATTTCATAAATTCCCTCGGAATTCCCTCGGAATTTTGAATAGTTATTTTTTAATTATTAATTCTATAATAATTTGTTGAACTTAGGTAAAATCCATGGCAATTATAAATATTATTAGTGAATTAAGAGCTATAATGATATCTATTAAATTAGTAATTGTAAGTTATATATATATATATATATAGTCGAACTTTCGAGTATAGTATATTTTTCGAAGAAATAAAACTTTAAGTCATTAAATCGAATATATATTTTTTAAAATTAAGCACTATATAATAATTTGTCGAGTTTAAATACAATCCAAGACAATTATATGTATAATTAGTGAATAAAGTAAGATAATTTTAGTTATTAAATGATTGAATTGATGGTTATACATATGTAATCAAACATTCGGTAGGTATTTCGAACGATAACATAACGTTAAGGACATTCATTTTATTTTAAATTGAAATCGAATTTCGTTTTCACATATTTTTGGAAGAGAATTTTTTCTTATTTAATTAACTAACAAAGAAAACATCATGTTATTACATTTAATATTTGAAAACAATTTTTTCTCTTTTTTTAATATTTTGAATTTTTGAAATCCCGAGGGAATTCCGAGGGAAAACCATTTTCCCTCGGAATTCCCTCGGAATTTGAAATATATAGTTTTTAAAATTAAGCACTATATAATAATTTGTCGAGTTTAAATACAATCCATGACAATTATATGTATAATTAATGAATAAAGTAAGATAATTTTAGTTATTAAATGATTGAATTGATGGTTATACATATGTAATCAAACATTCGGTAGGTATTTCGAACGATAACATAACGTTAAGGACATTCATTTTATTTTAAATTGAAATCGAATTTCGTTTTCACATATTTTTGGAAGAGAATTTTTTCTTATTTAATTAACTAACAAAGAAAATATCATGTTATTACATTTAGTATTTAAAAACAATTTTTTCTCTTTTTTTAATATTTAGATTTTTCAAAATTCCAAGGGAATTCCGAGAGATTTCCGAGGGAAAATCATTTTAAAATATGATTTTTTTTAATATTTTATTTTATTAAAAATTCGGAGGAAATTTCCGAGGGAATTCAGTCGAAAATCCTTCGGAATTTTCCATAAATATTTTTAAGATAATTGAATCAAAAGGCGGAAGAAAATGGCGCAAAAATTTCACCCAAAATTTTTTGGTCTCTTTAGGCGGGATAAGAAAAATAAACCCAAAATCGCGAATAATCAAACCTAAGAAACCCATTTCTTTCATTTGCAAAATAACTCAGAATCTTTGCTCTTATTTGAGAGAAGCATGGGAAAATTTTTTTGATGGAAAAAGCTCAGTCCTCACCCCGACATCTCCGCCACCACCCCCTCACCGGCGAAACCCTCCAGCAGACGCTGCTGCCTCTGACCTCCGGCCGGCAGCCATCTCCAATCTCTGACCTCCAGCAAGATTTCAATTGGGGCTTACATGTATGTGTGTAAATAAAAAAAAAAATTTTTGAGATCCAGATATTTTCGGAGGACAGGGAGAACGAACGAGAAATACAGTTTCGGAGAAAGTGATGAATGCGAGTGGTTCGTCCCCGACTGCGGCAGGACCCGGATCCCCCGATTCAACCCCGGCCAGGAGTAATTCCAGGCGACCCAAGTGTATTTTTCTTTACCTGGAATTTATCTTTTCGATTGCACTTTTAATTTGTGTTGATTGGGTTATAAGATATTTAGCTATTAGATCTGATTTGTTGAGTGGCGTTTAGTTGTTTGGATTAGGCTTAATGGGGCACTTTTGGAACCAGTTTAATTGGTGGAAGGTTTTTGAAACCTATATTTTAGATTTTTCACGCTCTGTTGTAGTAGGGCTTTGTATTTTTGAGAAACATTGGGCAAATAATACTATTGAGGGACTGCATTTGGTAAATTTTGGTGGGATTTTTGGATTTCACCTAAATCTTCCTTCCCTTTGTGGAACGAAATCTCGTTGATGAAGGTAGAAGATGAAAAGTGTATTTGGAAATGTGGTGGTGGAACTTAAACTTCATTTACCAACATCTGTTACTATATGGATTCTAGATTTTAATGGAAGAAAAATGCTTTAAATCATATCACAAAAAGAGGGTTCATGTAAGACAGTTGGTGTGAAGCTTCAAGTTTATCAAGAGTTTGTGGAAATAAGCTCTTGTAGAAATGTCTGTTCATTAGTTAATGTGGTCCACTGTGGTGTAAAAAGGTTACTTGGATAAATGTTGTTGATTAATATTCAAGACATTGCTGAATTATGACATCCTGTTGAAGGCCTTGGATTTTGGAAATACTTTTCTTTTCTCTTGTTGTGTGGCTCGAAATTCTGTAAGTTGAGACGCAGAAACTAATAGTTTATAATATATATGTATATGTGTGTTTTTTCTTATATTTAGATGTTACAGGGTGATTCTTAGATGTACTTGAAGGCTCAATGATGACTACTAGTTATGAATTTGCAAAACAATTGTGACCTCTTGAAACAAAACAAAGAGGTAATAATTCATGACTTCGTTTGCTTACTCTGATTTTTTAGGCTGACAGAAACATTGATAATAGCATGAATCTATTATGAATTTCTCTAACCACATTTCATATAACACTTACACTGCTGCTGCTGTTGCTTATTCACTTGTTGATCTTCTCAATTGATTTGAAATACATTTAATTTGTTTATTTATGTATTGTAGAGTGCAGATGCCAAATGAGAATCTAGTCAAGGTATAGATCTCATCAAGGTAAACTCTTTATGAAGTAGTCTAAAGTTCTTGTGTCAGCCTATGTTGATAGATGTACAAAATGCTTCCTAAATACTGTTACCTGGATTTATCTTGCAGTACTTGACGCGATTCAACAACAATCCCAGTGAACGAGTGGAACTTCCTCTATTTTTGGATGATGGTTGGGTGGCTGAGGCAGCTTTGATTGTGATCATATTTGTTGTTACTGACAATGTATGAGGATTATTTATTATCTTAGTAGACAATTTTTGTTCTATTGTTATGTCATTTCAATATATAGGTTTTGTTTCATGTAAGAACTGATTACGTTTGACATTATATATTTAATAATATTTGTATTTAGATCTGGGATTTGATATATATTTTTGGATTATGAATAAATATATCATAATAGGTATCGTATTTATTTAAAATAAAAATATATAATTTTTTTTTTTTGATAATATATACAATAAATTTTATATATAAACTTTATGGGGAATTTCCTAGGAATATAATTTTAAAATAAAAATAAAAGACACCTCGGAAATCATTTTTCCATTTTTTTTTTAATTTTATATTCCGAGGGAATTCCCTCGGAAATTCCCTCGGAAATCTTTTTGTCCAAATTAAATAAAAATTGGACAAAAAGATTTCCGAGGGAATTTCCGAGGGAATTCCCTCGGAAATATTTTCCTCGGAAAATTTTTCGAGGGAATAACGTCATTGGGTATATTCCGAGGGAATCCCGAGGGAATTCCGAGGGAAATAAAATTCATTTCATTTCCCTCGGAATTCCCTCGGGATTCCCTCGGAAATATATTTCCGAGGAAATTCCCTCGGAAAATTTTTCCTCGGAACCAATTCCGAGGAGGCTTTTTCCGAGGGAATGAATTCCCTCGGAATTCCCTCGGAAACTGACATTTTCCGAGGGAATCCCTCGGAATTCGCCTGTTTTCTTGTAGTGAAATAGTATTATAAAGATCTATAACGATACATCTACATAGGCATCAATAATGTACATGAAAACGAGACCAACAAGTGCTAGACCCACAAAATAAAAGACCTGACTCGATCCCGCCTAGTACGAACCCTGCAACCTGAAAAGGTGAGGTGTCAGTCTATGAAAGACTGAGTGAGGGGCATAAGTAAATATTAGCGCAAATAACATGCAAGTTATAACCTCGGGTAAGGTTTTATACGGAAAGTTATATAAGTTCAAGATGTAATACACTTTGCCCGAAATTACAACTATTCCCATTTAACAATTCAATCATTTATCAATTCAATCCGTGGCCCGGGCGAGTGAGGCAATTCTCCAAGGAGAACCTTACACCAATAGTGAACATTACATGCTTGTTTAATTATCATGTGATCATGCAATTCAATTAGAGTGCACACGTATCAATTTCATGAACTCCTTTACTCCGGGTGATGGTGGGTTTGCAAGGCCCTAACCATCCATTCTACATACGTCGGGAACATGACTCCCACGTACGGGATTCCTTCCTCCACCAAACCTCCTGGTGGATTCAGGGGTTAGCCCAAAGCTGTGAGGATAGTGCAAGAGTTACCCGTCAGCCCTTGCTTCCTCGGTTGGCTCAATACACTACCCTCGGGCCCAAATGTGAACATGCTTACTCGCCCAAAACACTATCAATCATGATAAGTTCAATATCACGAAAACCATTTGCAATCCACAAGGTTTTGAGAAAGATATATATATAGATCTATGTTTATATTTTGGCCGAAAGCATCACGTAGGAGTTGTACGGGTTCTATATATCTAGTAATTAAACCTCACCTGTGTCGACAATTAACAAGGATACAACTATGGAGCTTTCTCCTCATCAACGGAAAGATAATCTGTGTAAAAGGGGACAAGTGATCGTGAGACACAACTCGCATGAACCATTTACGATGCATGGCAAAGTCATGATCAGTGTGTCATGCAATAACAATTAAGGAATATCAAATAAAAGTATAATTATCAATTAACTAAGAATATATATCATATAATTCACATACGGGAGCCAAGGAAGTGAAAAGAATGCAATATGAAAGGTTTTGGTGAAGTTTAGGAAAAACTGACAATTTTGGGAAATGCACACCCTGTAGAAAACCCGTAATAACTTGAGTTCTAGAATTTAGAATTGAGTTTTGTTTATTGGTTATGAAACTAGAAACATAGACCTTTCCAACGGTATACGAAACATTTTCTAATTCAAAGCGAGGTGAAAATGGCGTAGGTCCGAAGTTGGACAAAATGTAGATTCTGAAGGAGTCGCGCAAAACCCTTCACAAAATGGTCGCGGCTATTTTTCCGAATTTTCCATGCAATTTTCCAAAAGTCGAAAGTTAGCCAAAATTGGGTCGCGGGGGTGACCTGTTTTATGTGTATTTTCGGTCGCGGGCGCGACCTTCAAGTTCTGCGGAAAAGCAGAGCAGCAAAAAGGGTATAGGTACGGGAATTGGCTCCCAAATCATCCCAACACCAAATCAATGCAAGAAAACAACCTAAAACTAACATACAACATGTATATGATCATATATATCAATTAGGCACCATTTAATCCATCAAATATGCATCAATCATCAAGAAATCATCAATCTAAACCCATATATTTCCATAGCCTCCAACTCTCATTCTATACAAGAATTCATGCAAGCTTTGAACTCTAAATATGCTACTCATGCTTATAGTCTCAAACAACCAAGGAATTACATCAAATTCATCAAACCCTACTTCATATATGCTCAAGAGATTCATACATATACCTTGAAAGAATGGATGGAAAGATGAAAGGAACTATGGAGATGATGATGATGCCTCAACTCATGCAATTTCCTCCTTAAAATTAACTTGGAATGATGAAATCTCCTCCTTCTCTTCCATGGTGTTTCAATCGTGATATGGTGTGTGTGAGTGTGTGAGATATTTGATGAATGAGATGAGAGAGAGAAATATGAATGTATAGGATATATTATGTATGTAATGTATAGATATACACAAAAGTCTTCCACTAACTCATGACTCATCATATTTTGCATATAAATCCCTCCATTATATGAATGCATGCAATCAAGTTTTAATCCATGTAAAATGATAATTTAACTCCAAATCATATTATGCAATGAAATCCATATATTAAGATAATTGAGCAATTAGGGTCATATGTGAGAAAATATTCACATTAACAATTAATTCATATAATTTCATGGAAATATTAAGAACCTAATGTCATGAAATTTATAAATTAACACATAATGATTGAATGGAAAAACCGGGGCGTTACAATTCTCTCCCCCCCCCCCCCTCTAAAAGGACCTAGTCCCCAGGTCCACAGTAGAGTTTTCGAAATGATGCACAAGCAATAAGAGCGCCCCGTCTCTCTAACACGAAATGAGAGAACCCGTTCTCTCCACAAGAAATGAGAGAACCCCGTCTCTCAAACAAGAAATGAGAGAGCCCCGTCTCTCACACACACATAAAACAATGATTCAAGAGAATAAATTGTACAACCTGTTAGGAATAGTGCCCTAGAAAGCCGATTAGTCATAATCCGTTTTGAGACTTTCCTAGTATCACAGACAATCTTTGAATAATATACGAATGATTAATATCACAGGCAAACACTTCTTTATATGCTCTTATTTGGTATGTGTTTACTTTAGCTGTGTATGTATGAGAACTCCCCTAATCCTAATGATTTTAGAACTCTACCATTTAGGTGAAATGGTTCATGAAACGAGACCTATTTCACATAAGTCATGATTAGTAAAATACTCTAAGCCGATGAGTCCTACTGACAGTGGGAGTGTCAACCTGACTCCTCCAATGCTTGCTTGTGGGATCACGCCCTTAAGAAGGACCACCTTGTTTCATGTAGGTGCAAAGTGTATAGTTGATACGTGCGTGATACATGAGGGTGCTTACTTCAATAAGTAAGTTCACTGAGGTGCCCCGTGTGAGAAGATTCCTAAATGGGAAAGGAAGTTTCTTTTTCAGGAAATGGAAACTTCCAGATTAGGAAATATCTCACGAGTCATTGATGTGATTAATTGATCCTTAGACTTGAGGTTCCTTGTCACTTTATGAGTTAACTCTGTAGTCTTAGGTGTAAGCTTTAAAGGGTGTCCCCTTAGGCAACTGATTCAAGGCTTATGCTGGGGCTACACAAGTGATTCGTGAAAGTGAATGAGAATCAAGAAAGGACCTACACTTGCATTTGCAAGGTGATCTCTTATTGTGTAAGTCATTTATATGCCATATGGAGTCCTTGGCCAAGGCAGTAGACCAAGACATCAAGAAAAGGGTTTCTTGGATTGAGATCAAATGGATATGAAATGCACTTAGCTTTAAAACCGGATTATTAGGGTTCTGATTATTCCCTTACCCTAGATCTTGGTTGAGAGATAGTAAGTAGGAGGATTGTATCTCATATGAATCAATGACTTAAAGGTTCTGTCGAATCCGAACATTCCAATTCAGCTAGGGGGTTAAACACCTGTTGCTAGACTATGGTCGTTTAATCTGTGGGCTGATTAATTAATTAGTGAATAAATTAATTAGGGTCACTGCTAATTGAATTGAGAACCTAGAGGGTCACACACAACAACTTGGTTACATGAGTTGAGGCTTTAAAATGATTAAATGAGTTAATCGAGCCTAGAGGGTCCCACACGTGTGGGTCACATGACTGGACACGTGTCATTGGTACACGTGTGCCACACGTGTTTATTTGATTAAATATTAAATAATTAATTTATTAATTATTTAATAGACTTTGGTTTAATTTTGAATTAAAAGGAAAGTCTAATTTTGGAGAAAATTATTCTAGTTAATTAATTATGAATTAATTAATTAGATAGATAAGTTATTTATTTATTAATAAATAAAGTATAATAATATCCAAAAGGGTTTGGATATTTTAGCTCTCTTAAAAGTTGATTTGAATTAGAATTCAAAGTCAAAGTAAAAATTACTTGATGATCAAGTAATAGGAGAGAGGGACCAAAATCCTTAGCCCATAAGGACTAGGGATTTTCGGCCACTCCCTTTCCTATATATAGGGGAGCTCATGTTCCCCTTTTAGAGTGATTGAATTCTTTTGGTTCATGTGTTGAACACCTTCCTTTCTCCAAGATAAAGAAACCGTAGGTTAAGCCTAAACACTAACTAGAGAACTAGCATCCTTACTAGTTAGATTGTAGTCAAGTTGGTGGACTATCTCTAGAGGGCTTCAAGTTAGAAGTCTTAAAAGATTCGAAGGAGATTTTGGGGATTAAGCAAAACGACCACAAGGGATGATGAAACGATTCTGAACCCAAGAGAATACGAGTGAAAAAATTGAACCAAAGAAGATGGCGAAAACCGTTCGTCCATATCCTAAAGGATGAATTTTTTCACGAGGGTTTTATGGTAGGCAGATTTCTACTTTTGCAAAACTGGTTTTCGAAGGGAGTTTCAATCATGCCTTTCTCTTTCATGTCTTTTTCTTTGTGTTATATTGTTAAGCCCTTTCCCTAACATGATTTGAATCTAGGTTGGTGCGGATTGTAATCTCTACAATGGATTCTGAAGTAGAAAGAGATATTCGAGGGATGGGTTGCCATTACCGCATGAAGCGCGTTTGACGGCGGCTCAAAACGTGTCAAGAAAGCTACTACCTAAGAGTTTCTTGATCTCTACGAATTTGGATACACGATTGCGAGTATTCGATCCTTTTGTTGAAAAATTTTTAAATTTCCGCTTCTTTCTGATTCCTGTTTTCCAACAAGTGGTATCAGAGCCACCTCGTTAATTGTGTTTCTGATTCGTCTCAATTAACTGAATTTGGTAGAAATTCTTAGGCTTAGATGCGAATTAGGTATTCTTGAGTTCTTTTAGAAAGCCTGAATTACGAAACTGTATTTTTCCTAAAAGTTTCTGAAAAACGTTTTCGAAAATTTGATTGAAATTGTTTTGGATCAAATACATTTAAATCGTGTTTTTAAATTTTGGATTGTTGTTGGTTTTGAGTTGAAACACGAAACACAAAAATCGCGTTATGAAAACGCGAGCCTAGGCGTGCTAGGGTGTCGCACGCCCTGGCCCGCGCAATCGTCCCCCATCACCGTGCGCCTGTCCTAGGCGCGCCCGGATTGGCCTGCCAACCCCTCCCGCATCCGCGCGGGAGCGTCCCGCACCACAACCCTGCAACCGTGCGGGGCCTTCCGCCATCGCCTCCGCATCCGCGCGGGAGGGTGTCCGCGCAGCGCCAGCCTGATGGCCTAGGCGTCTATGCGCGAGAAGGCGCGCGCTCGTGCGCAACGCGTGCGGGCGGCCTAGGCCGTTGGGTGGGCGTGGTGGGCACTCCAATCCGTGGCTGTCTCATTTTTCGTTTTAGTCCAATCCAATCCCAATTTAATTTTCTGAAAATTTTTGTTTTATTAAATTTGAATTATTTTTGAAATAATTGTTTAAATTGGGATTTTGAAAAATTAAGCGATTTAAATTTTGGGAAAATTGCAAACTTTATTTTGTGAAAATATTGAAAGAATAAAATTGTTAATTTTCAGAAATTAATTGGAATTTTATTAGTTTATAGTTTTTTCGGGTTTTATAGAAAAGTCTCTTGAACAAGAATTGCATCCAAGTCGTGTTTTAAGCTATTAGAGCTTAAAGCGAGAATTTTAATTTATTGGTTAAATTTAAATTCTTACAATTTATGCATGTTAGGTGATCATGGGTTTAGACTTTTGTATGATTTTAATTTATGCACATGGATGGTTTAAATTGGGGTTGGAGCCCTATAGTTGCGTTTTTCAATTGAGGTTGGAGCCTCACTTATCTGCGTACTGTTATATGATTTATTATGTGGCTTTCCATATTGTTGTTTTGAGACCGGGGTATGCCCCGTGTAATTATCTAAGGCCAATATGAAGATTGAGCCTTATTACTTTATGTCTTTTTCCTTTTATTGTAATTTGAGAATAGAGATAGGTGGTGAGGTTTTATTTTCATTTTGGAGACAAAGCACCCATGGAGTAAGATGGACCACGTTCAAGTAACAAGGAGGCCATAAGTGAAGACGCTCAAAATGTTAGGGAGGGGAATCTCAATTGTAAAATGTAATAGAAATAGGGCTCATATTTTGTTACTGCTTTCCCTTATATTTTGTTGGAACTTGTGATTATGGAGTGGCTCCCACATATCACGCATAAGATAGGTAGAACACATGATCATCAAATGTTAGTATCATGCTAGGACATGTTATCTGTTTATATGCTTGTTTGAAATGCATTTAAGTTGTACTTGCATTAATCAAGACTAATTAAATTGGATAACATATATGTTGGTGAGGTCGAACCGAACAACTCTTCGGTTGATTCGAAAATTCCCATTAAATATTAAGCTTATTTCGAATAATAGGTATTTAATTCGAGATGCAAATTTTGAATTAAATTCCTAGCATTCCATCAATAGGTTTTAAGTTTAGTAAGTGAAGCTAGTTATTGTCCGCGAGTCGTGGGATAGCTAGTGGAGCTTTTTAGTTCTTAGTTACCTAATTGATCATTTTAAATGATCAATATTTCGTGATTAATTTTGGCAAGGGCGATGTCCGCGAGTCGTGGGTCGTTCGAACTAAGTTTTGATCATGATCTTATGATTGATGGGTCTAGCTTAACGCCTAAGTAAATATGGATGTCGCACGAGTCGTGGGTCCATATTGAAAGATAGGTGATGCAAAACAATTACTAAGAGTTCTAAAGGTGTTAGAATTGGTAAGTTGTATCTACCTAGGGTTTTACTTAGAATGTCCGCGAGTCATGGGTTCGAGGTAAAATGCTTAGGATCTTGGTACCCATTGGGAAACGCGTTCCTCTTAGATCTTTGGGAATTATAGATCTTTGAAAAACAGTGGGAGCTACATTAGATTAAAGACCTTATCTTTTGTATATCATTATAATTTAGCATGCTCACATTTTTCTCTGCTTAGCATCTAGGTTGTAGTTCTGTGATTCTCTACAATATGAAATGCAAACCCATTCGTATCCATCCTTAATTCAAAAGACTTGACTAAGTCCTAACTAAACTCTGATTGGCTTTGGACCCTAAAATTCGTTTTAGATTCCGAATAAAGAAAGGTGTTCTCTAAAGGGCGAAGTTTTCAATTGTGAAAATTCGACCCGGGCCAAAAGAGAAGCAATCTGAGGTGAATGGATTTCTCCAAACCACTTAAGAGCAATTGAACCACCTCATAAAAATGTTACAAGGTATAACATTATGGTATTATTCAATGTTCCAAATGAGGAAACAAGTGCACACGAACAAGGTCTAAAGATCTTATTTGAAGATTTTGTGGTCTCATTAACTGAGAAAATGCATTGATTGCTTACACTACTTACACCATCATTCAAACCCTTTATGCTCAACTAGAATGAGGCTAATGTAGCATAGTTAATCATTTAGTTGATAATGGTTGAGAGCATCCTTAAGAAGGAATAAAAGGTTGAGATGGTTAATTCTTCTTCTAAACTCCCTAAGTTAAAGGCTTGAACGCCTAAAGAAGAAGAAATCCTTAAGAGCCCGATCGAGGGGCATGTAAGGGGTACGCCCAAAAGACACTAGAGATCAAATCGGACGTTTGCTTCTATGGTAGCAAATAAGGACTTTGAAAGGGAACTGCAAAGAGTATGAGTACTCTGAAATGTTACCTCGTTTAGTAATTCTACTAGGCATAGAATTCACAAGTCTTTAGTTGATTCTGCATAATCTTTTGTGCAAAGACTCAAAGCACTAATGTTCTGAACATACAACGAGATAACAAAAGTAAGTAAGATGACAAAGCTTCAAATTACTTTGGAACGTTGAGACATAAATGGATTAGCAAGTTAGACATCTTAGGATCATTTTATGAAAATGAACCTAGAGAGTTAACTTCCTATGAATCCTATCTTGAAGGGAAACGTTCCCGAAATATGGTTTAGGTGAAATGTGGAACGTGCCAAAATTCTAGTGGATTTTGATCCATGCTGATGAGTGTAAGATGCTTAATGTAAGCACTAGATACAATCGTCAATTCAATCATTATGAATGAATGTACTTGTTGAAGTACAAATTCGAAACTTATATGAAATTCTTAGAATTTCAAAAGGAGGTTAGGAACCGAAGTAGTCATAAGTTATAGGTAAATCGACATGATCGAGATAGCCAATATCTTAGCAACTAATTCCTTAGTCATCTTAGAGATAATAGGATTATCTCTCAGTAAACTAATTCGAGAACACCTTAATGTTTCCGAATGAGGGAATGAAACCTAATAGGATATGGTCCATTCCATAGCAAGCTTTACTGACTTATAATCATTCTAGGAATAAACTCCCAGAATATGCAGTTAGAGATTTTGAATTTAGTACCTTCCAAAAACCAGTCCTTTAGTTGCACTATGCAATGTGGCATACTAAATTCCCTATTTATTCTTATCCAAGAATTTAGTGGAATCCTCTTAAGTGAAGAGGATAGTGGGAGATAAGCTTGAAATGAGTTCAAGTTTATACAACAATATTGGACATCGTTTCTGCGATTCCCTTAGACAAAGGATGTTTGTCTCAAGGAATGTATCTTTCTTAAGGAATCGTTCCTATAGAAGAAGAAAGGCAAGCAAGCAGACCTCAAAGAAATTTGAGGATAAAATCTCCACGCCACATATAGAAGAAACGAGCCCATCTGATAAAATTTAGCCAAATTTTAGAGTATGTACATGTGTGAAACCCTCATCTTTAGACGCGTTTAGAACACGTTCCTAGATAGCCGAGGAATGACCTAAAGAGGAGACACTATCAGATTTGGAATCTGAGTAGTGTAAGCAAGCCTTGAAATCCAATATGGATTCCATATATTCAAACCAAGTTTGGACCTTGGTTGATCCACCTGATAGGATCAAGCTAATAGAGCATCGATTAAATGGAAAGCATTACAACCTTCTTGACGATTGAAATGCAAAAGTCCATTTGGATTGTGTTTACCGCATCCTCATATTCTGACTATGAGATATGATAAATGAATATGAGAACTGTCTTGTTCAAATTGAGATTGAAAGAGACAGAAATAAGGTATTTCTATGAATCTCATATTCAGTGGGAGTTTGCATAAGGTATGTAAATCCCTAAGTCAATCTGTGGATTGATAAAGGCTTCTAGGAGTTAGACAATTCGATTCCGTAGTATAATCAAATCGTTTGACACAGATGGAAGTCGAATAAGTCTCATACTGTACGTATGAAAGTCAGTAATGTAAGAGTCAATTTTGGTTCTTTAGAAGACGACATCCTTCTCATTAGGAATGTCAAGGATAAAGTGAAAGTTACCAATTCTTGTTTAAGAAATAATTTGGCATGAAAGACCTTAGTGATTATCCTAAATTCTCGACATTGAGATCTATAGAAGATAGATCTAAGAGCATAAATGCATTATTACAAAACGAGTACATAACCACGGTACTAAAAGGAGTTTAGTATGGACAATGGAACATCTCTTTTGAAGAATATGTGTCCTAAAATAACTTTAAGAAAGTTAGAATGTCCAAAAATCCCTTTAAGTGAAAGGGTGCATAATGTATGAAATGTCATGTACTAGACTTGATATGGGGCAACACTAAGCGAAGTGGGTCGAATCTAATATGACCTCAGAGAAGGTCATTAGATTTCTGTAAAGGATGTCCTCAGAGTACTTGAGAAGAAATGAGGATATGTATTAGTTTACAGAGCCCAAAAGATCTTGTTGTTAGAAGGATATTTGATGTAACCGTTCATCAAACATAGATGATTATGAAATCATTGAAAGGATACAACTTCTACCAGAATGGTAATGTGTTGGAAAGGGGTTCCAAGGACGGACATTGCAAAACTCGACTATCGTAGTTGAGAACTTAGTCGTATTATATAATGCTAAGTTAAGTGTTTGGGTAAGAAACTCCATCTAACTGGTTAGATGAAGTTCCTAGCATGAAACAACTCCTTTATCATATTGTATGATAAAATGGATGGTTGCTCAAGTAAGCGAACCAAGACCTCACCAAGAGACTGAACACGTGATTACGAATCACTTTATAAGGAAAAAGTGTTTCCTAAGAGATGTGTAAACAAGAGGGTCACATCAGCAGAGGATATAGCAGATCCACTTTGGAAACGCCCAAAGTCAATAGGCTCTCAAAGTGCATCTTGAAAAGATGGGACTTAGAGTACCTAAATGGCTTTTACGGGCAAGTGGGAGATTGTTAGGAATAGTGCCCTAGACAGCCGATTAGTCATAATCCATTTTGGGACTTTCCTAGTATCACAGACAATCTTTGAATAATATATGAATGATTAATATCACAGGCAAACACTTCTTTATATGCTCTTGTTTGGTATGCGTTTACTTTAGTTGTGCATGTATGAGAACTCCCCTAATCCTGATGACTTTAGGACTCTATCATTTAGGTGAAATGGTTCATGAAACAAGCCCTATTTCACATAAGTCATGATTAGTAAAATACTCCAAGCCGATGAGTCCTACTCACAGTGGGAGTGTCAACCTGACTCCTCTAAGGCTTGCTTGTGGGATCACGCCCTTAAGAAGGACCACCTTGTTTCATGTAGGTGCAATGTAACGCCCCAGTTTTTTTTTTTTAGTAAGTAGTACAGCATGACGTATGTGTTTACCAAATTGCGCGAAAATAATTATTATACGTGTTTTATATATTTAATTTTATTTTAATTATAATTAATGTTAATTATGTTAATTATTATATTTTAAGTTTTATTAATATTAATTTATATAATATTAATATGTTAATGCGCTAATTGAACTTAATTAGTGAATTTGTTATTAATTCATAATTGATGTATTCATGTATTTATAAATTATATACGCATTTAATTTTATATTATTTGTAAATGTTATGAATTTTATTGTTACATTGTTTATGAGCCACATTTACGTGCTTCGTTTTTATATAAATCGATACCGAAATTTCATGCAAATTTAATATGTTGGACTTATACGTGTCTTGTATATGAATATATGTTCGTTTCGTACTTTCGGATTCATTTGCATGTGTTTCGGATTTATTTTATTTTTGGAATCCAAGTCGGGGGCTAACGAGCAATTAGCGCACCCTTGGTTCCGTATTTAATATCTTGAGCTCGGGAACTCGGATTCGAGTTCCGTCAACTTCGTTGAACTCGTATCGAAGATTCGGGTTTAATAAACTTAGCCTTATATTTTTCCAAAATCATTTGGACCTCCGAAATTCAACCGAAAAACGAAACGGCGACAAGACTGACCTTGCTGCACTAAAATGACCATATCTTGTTCAAATATTGACCAAATTAACCATGGTTAGACTCTATAGAACCCTAACTCAACCCTCTAACCTGGACTAAACCCCCCAAACCGAACCAACCCTTCCCACTTGCTGAAATTTCCCAAACATCATCTGCTTCCCAGTTTTTCCCGTTGCTCAAGCCCTACCAAGAGATTCAAGCTCTAGTCTCTTCCCAACCTCCATTAATCCACAAGGTAAGCTTAGATATGTTATGTACATTCAATATAAGTCATTTACATCTATTCATCCCTAAATTTAAGCATGGTTTTATGAGGTATTGGCAGAGATGAATATATATTAGGTTTTATGCAATTTTGTGGATCTCTTTCATCTCTTGAGCTTTTTGATTGATTCCAAGCATGAAAATGATTGTTTTGATCTCTTCTTTGCATTTATGGTGATGTATTAGCTGTTAGTTGAGGCATTTATGAGCCACCATTAATGAGTTATTGAAACTTTGGCATGAATTGATCACTACACACTACATCTCACGTTTCAAGGTTTTGGGAGCATGATTGGGAGTTCTTTCTAAGTTGTTCCATTGCATTTTTGTTATCTTTTGTTGGCTGAATGTGTTGAGAAGGTTGTGCCTTGGTTGTGCTCTGTTTTTCTGCTGCGTTTTTTCTTTTGCTGCGTGCGTGACACGGGCGTGTCAACTTTTCCTTTTTCGCATGACACGCAGGCTGTCTGATACCTCTGTACCGAGGCACGGGGGTGTCACAGTTTGTTCTATATTGGTGACACGGGCGTGTCACCTTCTGAATTCATAACCTGAGCATACGTGATATGTTTATGTTTCATGCATAAATTGGCTGGGCTTAGTGAATTGCATGCATATCATGCAATTTGGTTTGATGCATGTAATTGCATGCATGATGTTGTAGTTGGTTATATTTGCATGCAATTTAAGGATTTTGCATGCATGTGTTGTACGTGCATGCATATGTTATATGTATATATATATATATAATATATATTTATGTATGTTTATTAAACATTATATAATATTTGATTTAATTGAATTATAGAATTTAAATGTTACCTATTTCATGTTTTATTTAATTTTCGATTTTTAAATTGAATGAATTTAATTGTCTATTTTCTAATTAGAAATGTGATTTAACTTGTGCTTTGATTCTATTTGAAATTCTTGAATTGAATTGATTGGAAACGTGAAATTATGAATTCGAATGAAAGTGAACGAATGATTGAATGACTTGATTATACGATTTAAATTCCTTAATAGCGCACATGAACATTTTCATAACATAATCTTATCTTTTACATATTCATATCATGATCATTACATTGCCGAGCGTCTTATTTGGTCATATTGAGTCTCACTTCACCTTCTTGCACAGATTTTGATCCCGTTGGAAACGAAGCCGATCAGTGAGGCTCGTGTTTTCTCCTTTTTGCCGTTTAAGGTGGGTTTCTCTACTATTAGATAAATGACCCTATATACTCTCAACGTGTAAAGATTTCAGCTAAAAACTATTATATGTATATAGAGTCGTTTTCAAGAGTAAATGATTTCAACGTAAAGCCCTTATTTCATGAACCTACCTAATGTTTTGGCGAGAATGATTGAATGAATGCACAGAATGGGGCCCAGGGACTTGGTGTGAGTGGTGACCCGAGGAGGCAAGGGCTGACGGTGATCCCTCACACTAGTTCCACCAATGAACGGTGTAACCGGACCTCGTTAGGAGTTAGTGAGGAATGGACGCTGAGTGCCACCTGGGGAGTCATGTTCCCCTTTTGGTCAATGAATGGGTGGATGGGCCTTGCAAACCCGCCACCAACCCGGAGGAAGAAGGTGTAAATGTTATTGATTGTGCACGAAAGAAAGAAAGATATGCATGAATAGAATGAATGAATGAATGTTTAATGAATTACACGACGTGTTGGTTGGAGATAATGCACGCCCACTCGCCGGGCCAATAATGACCTAATGTTAATGATTCGTTATAATCCCTTTTGATGATTTATTTTCACCCACTTGGGAAATCCTTTAAAAACCTCACTTGGGATTATAGCTTGCATGTGATTGTTCAATTACCGTCGTATATTATAATTATGCCCTGTTTTTATACCCACCAGTCCCTTTTGGACTGAACCCATTTGGTTTTCAGTTGTGTTATGCAGGTGTCAAAGGAGCTAGGCGGGCTTTCGAGTCATAGGTCTTACATTCGATTTTAGCTCTTGTATTTGGTCTTACACTTGCATATTGCACTTTTGATCATTGTATATGATTATTAATGGAGCGTACATGTTTTGAGACTTGATGGTATTGGACGATGTATATGGTTATTTTTGGAACTTTGATGCTCATTGTACATATATATGATGTATGTTCGTTTATTGCTTCCGCTTTAATGTTTATTCTGATTTTATGGTTCAAGGGTTAGTCCCGCCTAGCATAGAGTGTGTGTATGTCCCCGTTCGCCGTGATTTAGCTCGGGTATGGATCGTCCATTTCATATTCGAGTCGGGTCTCGGTACGGGGGATGTGGTACCTTGCGCTCGGGTGTTACATGCAAGGTGTATAGTTGATACGTGCGTGATACATGAGGGTGCTTACTTCAATAAGTAAGTTCACTGAGGTGCCCCGTGTGAGAAGATTCCTAAATGGGAAAGGAAGTTTCTTTTTCAGGAAATGGAAACTTCCAGATTAGGAAATATCTCACGAGTCATTGATGTGATTAATTGATCCTTAGACTTGAGGTTCCTTGTCACTTTATGAGTTAACTCTGTAGTCTTAGGTGTAAGCTTTAAAGGGTGTCGTCTTAGACAACTGATTCAAGGCTTATGTTGGGGCTGCACAAGTGATTCGTGAAAGTGAATGAGAATCAAAAAAGGACCTACACTTGCATTTGCAAGGTGATCTCTTATTGTGTAAGTCATTCATATGTCATATGGAGTCCTTGGCCAAGGCAGTAGATCAAGACATCAAGAAAAGGGTTTCTTGGATTGAGATCAAATGGATATGAAATGCACTTAGCTTTAAGACCGGATTATTAGGGTTTTGATTATTCCCTTTGTAGCACCCCGCACGTGAGGCACCACATCCCCCGCACTATGGCTCAACACGAGTAACGAAACCGTAAATCCGCACCCGTATCAAACCGTAGCGAACGGGAGACAATCATAAAAAAAAAAACCTTCCTAGCCAGGCGGAACTAGACTCTGCAATGATAATCAATCAACAAAATAGAATACATCAACATACTCAATTCAAACATACAAATCATAAGTTTAATTGGGCACTTCAGGCCTCTTTCAAAATCATAGCAAAACTCAGTGAAACCAATTTCATAATATAACTGAAATGAATTATACATAATTCCAATCCAGATGCGAATGCAGAGACTCTCCTAGCCTAACTCGACCCACTTACAAACTCCAAACACCTCCGCCTAGCACGAGACTCCAAAGTCAAACCTGCACACTAAAGTGTTGGGGAGGGAGAGGGTCAGTCTCTAGAAGACTGAGTGAGCAGGAGCGATATACATATATAGAAACATGTACATGCAAATCATAAATTCCGAACAAGGTTTTGTTTGAAAGTAGTTCCCTAAAAGGGCAAGAGAATGATTCATCAATGCTCGGATTTTATGACTAATCATATTAATTCATTACATTCATAAATCATACATAAATATAAGGCTCGGCGAGTGAGCGTGCACAATCTCCAACCAAACTCCGACCGTGTACGACAATTATTATTAATATATTGATTAGGTGTTCATGCGATATATCATAATACATGCAAACCATATATCATAAATCATAGTCGTTTGGGCAATCCGTGTCCCGGCCTTCCCGCACGGTGCATAATCATAACATAACATATATATAAGAAAAGGCGTAAATCATAACCAACCTTCTTCCTCCGGGTGGTGGACGGGCTTGCAAGACCCGACCACCTCAATCATAGGCCAATGGGGTTTCATGACTCCCCCAAGGGCACTCAGCTCCCATTCCCCGCTAAACCTCCTAGCGAGGGCCGGTATCACCGTAGTTTGGTTGGAACTAGTATATGGGATCCTCGTCAGCCCTTGCTTCCTCGGTTAGCCACATATACTAAGTCCCGGGGCCCGTTAAGTAATAAGTAATAAATGTGTCTCGCCAAAACATAACAATCATAAGTACATACCATAATTCATAAATCATTTGAAAAGGGTTTACTCGATCAATACATACTATAAGAAATCATACCTTACCGTGTAATTCGGCATATGCTATATACGTACCTCTCCGTGTCATCCGAATCCGTAGTTAGCATGAAGACACACGGTTTGGAGCATAGCCTCATTACAAAACCATTTTTAAGCTAATATACGCTCATACGTATAATTCAGAAGAATTTACTCGATAACTCATTTGGAAACCATATATATATAATCATAAGGTTTTGGCCAAAGCTTTTCACATAAGGGTTGTAGGGTTTGTTACATAGCTAAAACAAAAACCACCCTCACCTGAACCGTGATGAAACAAGGATCGAGCACCAAGTGCCTGAACGATCAAAAGCTTTCCACCCTGGAGACAACTGTACAAAAGACCACAAGACGTGTTCGTGAGACTCAAGACTCTTAATGAACCATATATGACGCACGGCAATGAAGTGAATATGATATGAATGCATAAATGGTCATATTGTAACAATAAAATGTTCATGTGTACGATTAAGAAATTTAAAACATATAATCAACTCATTCATTCATATGTTTCATTTAATTTCATAAGTTCATAAATTCATATAAATTTCATAATTTCATATATTCATAACATTCATAACATTCATAATACTTATCAATTAATTCATGAATTCATTTAATAATCATAACACATAATATTCATTTTCACATTTAGGAATAAAATAATTAAAATGTTCAATCAAAAGTCAGTAGAATAAACACGCGAAATAGAATTCAATTAATTCAATTAATTAAATTAAATCAAATAATGTTTGAAATACATAACAAATATATATATATTATAATAAATATATATAATCATATATAATATAACAAATATATAATAATATATAATAACATGTAATATATATAATATATAGATATATACACGTACACACACATTATACCCATGCATGCATGAATTATATATATATATACTATATATTAGACACATGCAACACTCACACAACACACAAGTAATGCATATATATAACACCACTCCCATGCATATAGCTTTAAAATAACAATCATGCACACACCCAACACCATGCAGTACAAACATACAACAGCACTCCCAGGAAAACGCAGCAAAACAGCAGCCATGCGTGCAATTACAGTAGCAGCAGCAGTTCCAGAAAGAAGCAGAAACATTCAAGCAAAATGGGGTGACACCCCCGTGTCACCTCCAAAGCCTGGACCGAGACACCCCCGTGTCTCGGTACAGCAAGAACAACCCACACAGCACCCCCGTGTCTCGCCGGAAAAGCCACAATCGACACCCCCGTGTCCCAAACCAGAATCATCCCCTGTTTTTACAGCAGAAACGCAGCAGCAACTACAGCCATGTACAAGCGAGAAAGGCAACAAAACCCATGCATGAAAGGCTGCAAGAACTCAGCTAAAACATATCCCAACACGCCATGAAAGTTTACAGCAAAAGCACACAACGCAGCAGCTCAAATCAGTCCCAAAACAGGACAAGAAAGTCACGGAAAAACAGAGCATGGCTAATCCTCTTCAATCCCACATATTCATATCAGTTAAGGCCATCAAAAGTGCAGCAAAACAACACAATTTCAACCTATAACTCAGTTCCAAACAAGCTCAACCAAGAGAAGAAAGGATACGTGACTTTCATGAACATTTCCTCAAAGTTTCATAAATAATAACTCATGAATACTCTTACTACCAAGAAATCAATGATCATAAATGATATGAGGATGTTAAAACAATCAATATCAAGCTTAGAATCAATCAAAACCATAGAGAATCGAAGAGGATCAAGTATTTGCCCAAAATCTCATATTTTCGGTAATTGTCCAGAAAATCATGAAACCATGCTCAAAATCATGAATGAAAGGATGAAAATGACTCATATAGTATGTACATAACATATCCAAGCTTACCTTGTGGATTAATGGAGGTTTGGAAGGAGATTTGAGCTTGAATCTCATGGCAAAGCTTGAGTTACGGGAGAGACTGGAGAGCAGAAAGTGTTTGAGATATTTTCAGTAGGTGGGGAGGGTTATCTCGGTTTGGGGGGTTAAGGAATGAATAGAGGGTTCAGTTAGGGTTCCATAGCATTCAACCATAGTTAATTTGGTCAAGGTTTGAGCAAGATATGGTCATTTTAATGCAGCAAGGTCATTTTGGTCGCCGCCTCGTTTTTCGGTTGAATTTCGGCGGTTCAAATGACTTAGGAAAATTATAAGGCTAAGTTTACTAAACTCGAATTTTCGTAACGAGTTCAGCGGAGTTGACGGAACTCGAATCCGAGTTCCCGAGCTCAAGATATTAAAAACGGAACCAAGGGTACACTAAGTGCTCGTTAGCCCCCGACTTGGATTCCAAAATTCAAATTAAATCCGTTGGCATATCAAATGAATTCAAAAATACGAAACGAACATATATTCATAAACAAGACACGTATAAGTTCAACATATTAATTTTGCACGAAATTCTGGTATCAAATTAAATAGAAACGAGGCACGTAAATGTCATTTATACGCAAAGAAACAATACAATTCATAATATCAACAAATGATAAACAACTAAATGTATAAATGATATATTATAATAATAATAATGCATGTATATATATATATATATTTTATATAACATGCATGCATAAAATTCATGCACACGTACACCAATATATATATTTATATTATATAAATATACAATATTAGCTTCATAGAAATAATACATGCGTAAATATATATATATATATTTATTATTCATATTATTAAAATAAAATAATTAACATTTAAAATAAAATTAAATATAAAACACATAAAACAATTAATCACATAATTAAATAATTAAATTGTGCAATTTAGAAACAATTAAAGCATATTAATAAAATTGAAAAATCGGGGCGTTACAATCTCTCCCCCTTAAAAAGAATCCGTCCTCGGATTCAAAACACGCTTGAAATCAAACAATGAGAGATTCCCCGTCTCTCACAAACGACAAGGAGAGAGCCCCGTCTCTCAAGCAACAATGAGAGAACCCCGTCTCTCGCAAGCAAAGAGAGTACCCCGTCTCTCAAACAAAATAAGAGAAGCCCCGTCTCTTAAAAACAACGAGAGCACCCCGTCTCTCAAACAAAATAAATAAATCAAGGAAGTCTCCAATACTCCCAAGCAACACACGCAAAATCCAGTTCAAAATCACACAAGCCACCCCAAGGCAAGTAACAGATATCATCCACGTTAATCATCAATTACTTCACGTAGTTTAACTTGATAAGAAAATAAAGCACCTAACAAAGAAATTAATAAATTGAATTTGCATGAATGTATGCTTCATGAATGCTATAAATACCGTTCACCGTAGTCACACAGTTTTAAAATTGTAAGTTGTCGTTGTTCAGTGTATCATCTGTCCAGAAGATAGATTCAGTACTCAGTTTGTCTTTAACCTCTTCAGGATACCCCGATAAAGCAATTAATGAATCCTTCAGGGATTATACTTCTTAGATCCCTTCTGCCTGGTACTGCTTCCAGTCTTCATCATTTCCCTTAATCTTCAGTCAACCAACTCTTTGTAGTTAACCAAATGTGACCTCCCGAATACCCTTAGACCATCCATCTCGAAGTTAGGTCCCTAGCTACTATCTTACCCGTATCGGAGTTTAAAATACCCTCAAGGATAACTACTCCTGACAACCTTGACGATTCAATCCCTACCTAGAGGTATTCGTCATTAGGATCTTCCTTAACACGAATCCTTTTCCATCTTCCGTTCATGGTATCCATTCATTCCCTTTTGACCCCTTAAGGTTATATTTGGCATCTAGCTCCAAATTTCTTGAACTGAAGATAAAATGTTCTTGATGCGTTCTGAAGTTTGATGTAAATCCTCCAATGATCATCTTTTCTGGTTTGGTTTCTTCTTAGATTTCCCTCCGAAGTATCGTGGGAATAACCTAAGACTTGATAATATTGTTATGGTTGAATCCCCCTTGTAATTTATTGGATTACTCTTGATCGCCATCCTTCCATTATATGCTAACTTGATTCGACTCTCTCTCTTGTCAATTCTGACTTAGGTTCGTAGGAGCTCCCTTATAATTTTGTTATCCCAGATCCATATTCTACACATAAGAATATTCTCTAAATCATTTCCTTTATTCCTAGTGATAAACTTCAACCGTATTTAGTAATTTAACTCTCCTCTTGACACTTATCCATTCAAACCGTCTTATTTATTTCTGATCATCACTAATAGGACTTCCAGGTCTTCCTTAGTTTGCAATTCCATTATTCTCACTAAAATATTTCTTCGAGCACCCTTTCAATCGTCAATTTGTTCCTCGGTCGTGCTCTCCCCCTTAAATTTCTGTTGTCCCGGGTTGAACTCCATTGATTCTTCTTTTATCGAAACTCTTGATGAGTAAATCCCATTAGGTGGAGTTTAACTGATATAGAAATCAAAGATTTGGCCTTTCAACTCCTTCCCTAGTTCTCTTGATGTCCGAACTCCTTTCTTAATCTTGTCCGGAACTCTAGTCCCACTTCTCCTCCTAAATTCTTGTTTCCGTTAACCTATCCCTTAAAAGAAGTTTTTATTTTCCCAATGCACCTTCCTTATAATGTCATCCTGTTATTTCTCTTCCTCATAACTCAGATGCGGCTCGGTCAAATAATACTTGATAGTTGAGGCGAAAGGACTTCCTATCAAATAAACACTAAAATGCATGTTGGGTTAGAATGACAATGCATGTGTCACGTTTACATCAAGCAATTATACAACACATTAGCGCAACGAAACCAATTAGAAACGTACGGAAAAACAGAAGGTCAAAAGAATAAATAATTAATGCAAAATATGATGCACGTGCTATGAATGTTTTGGAACCTGTCACCAAGGTGATAAGTAGTTAGCTCGGTAGCTTTTCCTCGTTCCTCCAATCCCGAGGTTACTTTGACTTGGTGAGTATCCCTTGCCTTTCCCACGGTCTTCAGGTTTTCCATGAGTCTTTTTGCATCACTTGTATCTTCCACTATCCGAGATTGTAATTTCTTAATCCTTAATTCTTCCACGTCCACAGAGTTAGTATCCAACTTCTCCTTGAAATTCGACCTTTACTTCTAATCGTCACCTCGATCAAGAATTCCGCGCTTATCATTTGTGAATTTAATTCACCTCCAATTGCTTATACTTGGGCGCATGATTTCCTTTCTTTCTCGTTTCCATTTGTTGCTCCATATCTTCCAATTTAACTTTACAACATGACAATTCAGCTGGGATTTGGAAAATGAACTCAAATCCTGTTCTCCATATCGCCACCTTCCCTCTATTCGTGTTTACCCAAATGCTTGCCTTCTAGAACCCGACTTCTAATCACTAGGTTTAGTTCGAAGTCCTTCCTTGTAGACCCTTGATGCATAACCTCTACCGGACCCCTGTAATCTCTACTCCTCTTAATTACTAGTACCTCTTCCATGATCCAAATCCGGGACCAATATATCTTCAAGGTTTTGTTCCCTTCATTCCTTAGGTTGCAAGATCCTGTCGAATCCAATTAATGCACTTCAGGTAGTGGATTCACATAAGTTGTTCTTTTGAGTCACAACCATCCCTTGATTAACCCCTATTCCTATACCACCAATTGTTCCTCTGCCATCGCATCGTCAAGGTCGAACCTCCCATTCTAAATCCTAACCGTTAATTGCAACTCAGTCTGTAATGCCACGCGACTAGCATTCTCCACATTCCTCCTTGGGCATCCTTCCTATCTTCCATGCCTCCGAAGGAATTTGCAATAGGTTGTTGTGATCATAAAATTTGGCCGTGGTTCGATATCATCTTTATAACCTGGAAATCATAACTCTTTTCAAGAATGGATGCATGCGATTAGTGCATGCTCATGGCACATATTCAATACGAAAGACAAGAATCCATAAAAATGCAACAAGTAATTCAACGAAATTCTTAAGGAAACCAAATTCCATATTCAAGATCGATGCAATGCACATAATATCACATAGTCCCTATGCCGTTCGACTTAGACTGACTCCGACACGACTCAAGAACACCGGTTTTGAAACCGGGCTCTGATACCACTTAAGGATGTAGCACCCCGCACGTGAGGCACCACATCCCCCGCACTATGGCTCAACACGAGTAACGAAACCGTAAATCCGCACCCGTATCAAACCGTAGCGAACGGGAGACAATCATAAAAAAAAACCTTCCTAGCCAGGCAGAACTAGACTCTGCAATGATAATCAATCAACAAAATAGAATACATCAACATACTCAATTCAAACATACAAATCATAAGTTTAATTGGGCACTTCAGGCCTCTTTCAAAATCATAGCAAAACTCAGTGAAACCAATTTCATAATATAACTGAAATGAATTATACATAATTCCAATCCAGATGCGAATGCAGAGACTCTCCTAGCCTAACTCGACCCACTTACAAACTCCAAACACCTCCGCCTAGCACGAGACTCCAAAGTCAAACCTGCACACTAAAGTGTTGGGGAGGGAGAGGGTCAGTCTCTAGAAGACTGAGTGAGCAGGAGCGATATACATATATAGAAACATGTACATGCAAATCATAAATTCCGAACAAGGTTTTGTTTGAAAGTAGTTCCCTAAAAGGGCAAGAGAATGATTCATCAATGCTCGGATTTTATGACTAATCATATTAATTCATTACATTCATAAATCATACATAAATATAAGGCTCGGCGAGTGAGCGTGCACAATCTCCAACCAAACTCCGACCGTGTACGACAATTATTATTAATATATTGATTAGGTGTTCATGCGATATATCATAATACATGCAAACCATATATCATAAATCATAGTCGTTTGGGCAATCCGTGTCCCGGCCTTCCCGCACGGTGCATAATCATAACATAACATATATATAAGAAAAGGCGTAAATCATAACCAACCTTCTTCCTCCGGGTGGTGGACGGGCTTGCAAGACCCGACCACCTCAATCATAGGCCAATGGGGTTTCATGACTCCCCCAAGGGCACTCAGCTCCCATTCCCCGCTAAACCTCCTAGCGAGGGCCGGTATCACCGTAGTTTGGTTGGAACTAGTATATGGGATCCCCGTCAGCCCTTGCTTCCTCGGTTAGCCACATATACTAAGTCCCGGGGCCCGTTAAGTAATAAGTAATAAATGTGTCTCGCCAAAACATAACAATCATAAGTACATACCATAATTCATAAATCATTTGAAAAGGGTTTACTCGATCAATACATACTATAAGAAATCATACCTTACCGTGTAATTCGGCATATGCTATATACGTACCTCTCCGTGTCATCCGAATCCGTAGCTAGCATGAAGACACACGGTTTGGAGCATAGCCTCATTACAAAACCATTTTTAAGCTAATATACGCTCATACGTATAATTCAGAAGAATTTACTCGATAACTCATTTGGAAACCATATATATATAATCATAAGGTTTTGGCCAAAGCTTTTCACATAAGGGTTGTAGGGTTTGTTACATAGCTAAAACAAAAACCACCCTCACCTGAACCGTGATGAAACAAGGATCGAGCACCAAGTGCCTGAACGATCAAAAGCTTTCCACCCTGGAGACAACTGTACAAAAGACCACAAGACGTGTTCGTGAGACTCAAGACTCTTAATGAACCATATATGACGCACGGCAATGAAGTGAATATGATATGAATGCATAAATGGTCATATTGTAACAATAAAATGTTCATGTGTACGATTAAGAAATTTAAAACATATAATCAACTCATTCATTCATATGTTTCATTTAATTTCATAAGTTCATAAATTCATATAAATTTCATAATTTCATATATTCATAACATTCATAACATTCATAATACTTATCAATTAATTCATGAATTCATTTAATAATCATAACACATAATATTCATTTTCACATTTAGGAATAAAATAATTAAAATGTTCAATCAAAAGTCAGTAGAATAAACACGCGAAATAGAATTCAATTAATTCAATTAATTAAATTAAATCAAATAATGTTTGAAATACATAACAAATATATATATATTATAATAAATATATATAATCATATATAATATAACAAATATATAATAATATATAATAACATGTAATATATATAATATATAGATATATACACGTACACACACATTATACCCATGCATGCATGAATTATATATATATATACTATATATTAGACACATGCAACACTCACACAACACACAAGTAATGCATATATATAACACCACTCCCATGCATATAGCTTTAAAATAACAATCATGCACACACCCAACACCATGCAGTACAAACATACAACAGCACTCCCAGGAAAACGCAGCAAAACAGCAGCCATGCGTGCAATTACAGTAGCAGCAGCAGTTCCAGAAAGAAGCAGAAACATTCAAGCAAAATGGGGTGACACCCCCGTGTCACCTCCAAAGCCTGGACCGAGACACCCCCGTGTCTCGGTACAGCAAGAACAACCCACACAGCACCCCCGTGTCTCGCCGGAAAAGCCACAATCGACACCCCCGTGTCCCAAACCAGAATCATCCCCTGTTTTTACAGCAGAAACGCAGCAGCAACTACAGCCATGTACAAGCGAGAAAGGCAACAAAACCCATGCATGAAAGGCTGCAAGAACTCAGCTAAAACATATCCCAACACGCCATGAAAGTTTACAGCAAAAGCACACAACGCAGCAGCTCAAATCAGTCCCAAAACAGGACAAGAAAGTCACGGAAAAACAGAGCATGGCTAATCCTCTTCAATCCCACATATTCATATCAGTTAAGGCCATCAAAAGTGCAGCAAAACAACACAATTTCAACCTATAACTCAGTTCCAAACAAGCTCAACCAAGAGAAGAAAGGATACGTGACTTTCATGAACATTTCCTCAAAGTTTCATAAATAATAACTCATGAATACTCTTACTACCAAGAAATCAATGATCATAAATGATATGAGGATGTTAAAACAATCAATATCAAGCTTAGAATCAATCAAAACCATAGAGAATCGAAGAGGATCAAGTATTTGCCCAAAATCTCATATTTTCGGTAATTGTCCAGAAAATCATGAAACCATGCTCAAAATCATGAATGAAAGGATGAAAATGACTCATATAGTATGTACATAACATATCCAAGCTTACCTTGTGGATTAATGGAGGTTTGGAAGGAGATTTGAGCTTGAATCTCATGGCAAAGCTTGAGTTACGGGAGAGACTGGAGAGCAGAAAGTGTTTGAGATATTTTCAGTAGGTGGGGAGGGTTATCTCGGTTTGGGGGGTTAAGGAATGAATAGAGGGTTCAGTTAGGGTTCCATAGCATTCAACCATAGTTAATTTGGTCAAGGTTTGAGCAAGATATGGTCATTTTAATGCAGCAAGGTCATTTTGGTCGCCGCCTCGTTTTTCGGTTGAATTTCGGCGGTTCAAATGACTTAGGAAAATTATAAGGCTAAGTTTACTAAACTCGAATTTTCGTAACGAGTTCAGCGGAGTTGACGGAACTCGAATCCGAGTTCCCGAGCTCAAGATATTAAAAACGGAACCAAGGGTACACTAAGTGCTCGTTAGCCCCCGACTTGGATTCCAAAATTCAAATTAAATCCGTTGGCATATCAAATGAATTCAAAAATACGAAACGAACATATATTCATAAACAAGACACGTATAAGTTCAACATATTAATTTTGCACGAAATTCTGGTATCAAATTAAATAGAAACGAGGCACGTAAATGTCATTTATACGCAAAGAAACAATACAATTCATAATATCAACAAATGATAAACAACTAAATGTATAAATGATATATTATAATAATAATAATGCATGTATATATATATATATATTTTATATAACATGCATGCATAAAATTCATGCACACGTACACCAATATATATATTTATATTATATAAATATACAATATTAGCTTCATAGAAATAATACATGCGTAAATATATATATATATATTTATTATTCATATTATTAAAATAAAATAATTAACATTTAAAATAAAATTAAATATAAAACACATAAAACAATTAATCACATAATTAAATAATTAAATTGTGCAATTTAGAAACAATTAAAGCATATTAATAAAATTGAAAAATCGGGGCGTTACAATCTCTCCCCCTTAAAAAGAATCCGTCCTCGGATTCAAAACACGCTTGAAATCAAACAATGAGAGATTCCCCGTCTCTCACAAACGACAAGGAGAGAGCCCCGTCTCTCAAGCAACAATGAGAGAACCCCGTCTCTCGCAAGCAAAGAGAGTACCCCGTCTCTCAAACAAAATAAGAGAAGCCCCGTCTCTTAAAAACAACGAGAGCACCCCGTCTCTCAAACAAAATAAATAAATCAAGGAAGTCTCCAATACTCCCAAGCAACACACGCAAAATCCAGTTCAAAATCACACAAGCCACCCCAAGGCAAGTAACAGATATCATCCACGTTAATCATCAATTACTTCACGTAGTTTAACTTGATAAGAAAATAAAGCACCTAACAAAGAAATTAATAAATTGAATTTGCATGAATGTATGCTTCATGAATGCTATAAATACCGTTCACCGTAGTCACACAGTTTTAAAATTGTAAGTTGTCGTTGTTCAGTGTATCATCTGTCCAGAAGATAGATTCAGTACTCAGTTTGTCTTTAACCTCTTCAGGATACCCCGATAAAGCAATTAATGAATCCTTCAGGGATTATACTTCTTAGATCCCTTCTGCCTGGTACTGCTTCCAGTCTTCATCATTTCCCTTAATCTTCAGTCAACCAACTCTTTGTAGTTAACCAAATGTGACCTCCCGAATACCCTTAGACCATCCATCTCGAAGTTAGGTCCCTAGCTACTATCTTACCCGTATCGGAGTTTAAAATACCCTCAAGGATAACTACTCCTGACAACCTTGACGATTCAATCCCTACCTAGAGGTATTCGTCATTAGGATCTTCCTTAACACGAATCCTTTTCCATCTTCCGTTCATGGTATCCATTCATTCCCTTTTGACCCCTTAAGGTTATATTTGGCATCTAGCTCCAAATTTCTTGAACTGAAGATAAAATGTTCTTGATGCGTTCTGAAGTTTGATGTAAATCCTCCAATGATCATCTTTTCTGGTTTGGTTTCTTCTTAGATTTCCCTCCGAAGTATCGTGGGAATAACCTAAGACTTGATAATATTGTTATGGTTGAATCCCCCTTGTAATTTATTGGATTACTCTTGATCGCCATCCTTCCATTATATGCTAACTTGATTCGACTCTCTCTCTTGTCAATTCTGACTTAGGTTCGTAGGAGCTCCCTTATAATTTTGTTATCCCAGATCCATATTCTACACATAAGAATATTCTCTAAATCATTTCCTTTATTCCTAGTGATAAACTTCAACCGTATTTAGTAATTTAACTCTCCTCTTGACACTTATCCATTCAAACCGTCTTATTTATTTCTGATCATCACTAATAGGACTTCCAGGTCTTCCTTAGTTTGCAATTCCATTATTCTCACTAAAATATTTCTTCGAGCACCCTTTCAATCGTCAATTTGTTCCTCGGTCGTGCTCTCCCCCTTAAATTTCTGTTGTCCCGGGTTGAACTCCATTGATTCTTCTTTTATCGAAACTCTTGATGAGTAAATCCCATTAGGTGGAGTTTAACTGATATAGAAATCAAAGATTTGGCCTTTCAACTCCTTCCCTAGTTCTCTTGATGTCCGAACTCCTTTCTTAATCTTGTCCGGAACTCTAGTCCCACTTCTCCTCCTAAATTCTTGTTTCCGTTAACCTATCCCTTAAAAGAAGTTTTTATTTTCCCAATGCACCTTCCTTATAATGTCATCCTGTTATTTCTCTTCCTCATAACTCAGATGCGGCTCGGTCAAATAATACTTGATAGTTGAGGCGAAAGGACTTCCTATCAAATAAACACTAAAATGCATGTTGGGTTAGAATGACAATGCATGTGTCACGTTTACATCAAGCAATTATACAACACATTAGCGCAACGAAACCAATTAGAAACGTACGGAAAAACAGAAGGTCAAAAGAATAAATAATTAATGCAAAATATGATGCACGTGCTATGAATGTTTTGGAACCTGTCACCAAGGTGATAAGTAGTTAGCTCGGTAGCTTTTCCTCGTTCCTCCAATCCCGAGGTTACTTTGACTTGGTGAGTATCCCTTGCCTTTCCCACGGTCTTCAGGTTTTCCATGAGTCTTTTTGCATCACTTGTATCTTCCACTATCCGAGATTGTAATTTCTTAATCCTTAATTCTTCCACGTCCACAGAGTTAGTATCCAACTTCTCCTTGAAATTCGACCTTTACTTCTAATCGTCACCTCGATCAAGAATTCCGCGCTTATCATTTGTGAATTTAATTCACCTCCAATTGCTTATACTTGGGCGCATGATTTCCTTTCTTTCTCGTTTCCATTTGTTGCTCCATATCTTCCAATTTAACTTTACAACATGACAATTCAGCTGGGATTTGGAAAATGAACTCAAATCCTGTTCTCCATATCGCCACCTTCCCTCTATTCGTGTTTACCCAAATGCTTGCCTTCTAGAACCCGACTTCTAATCACTAGGTTTAGTTCGAAGTCCTTCCTTGTAGACCCTTGATGCATAACCTCTACCGGACCCCTGTAATCTCTACTCCTCTTAATTACTAGTACCTCTTCCATGATCCAAATCCGGGACCAATATATCTTCAAGGTTTTGTTCCCTTCATTCCTTAGGTTGCAAGATCCTGTCGAATCCAATTAATGCACTTCAGGTAGTGGATTCACATAAGTTGTTCTTTTGAGTCACAACCATCCCTTGATTAACCCCTATTCCTATACCACCAATTGTTCCTCTGCCATCGCATCGTCAAGGTCGAACCTCCCATTCTAAATCCTAACCGTTAATTGCAACTCAGTCTGTAATGCCACGCGACTAGCATTCTCCACATTCCTCCTTGGGCATCCTTCCTATCTTCCATGCCTCCGAAGGAATTTGCAATAGGTTGTTGTGATCATAAAATTTGGCCGTGGTTCGATATCATCTTTATAACCTGGAAATCATAACTCTTTTCAAGAATGGATGCATGCGATTAGTGCATGCTCATGGCACATATTCAATACGAAAGACAAGAATCCATAAAAATGCAACAAGTAATTCAACGAAATTCTTAAGGAAACCAAATTCCATATTCAAGATCGATGCAATGCACATAATATCACATAGTCCCTATGCCGTTCGACTTAGACTGACTCCGACACGACTCAAGAACACCGGTTTTGAAACCGGGCTCTGATACCACTTAAGGATGTAGCACCCCGCACGTGAGGCACCACATCCCCCGCACTATGGCTCAACACGAGTAACGAAACCGTAAATCCGCACCCGTATCAAACCGTAGCGAACGGGAGACAATCATAAAAAAAAACCTTCCTAGCCAGGCAGAACTAGACTCTGCAATGATAATCAATCAACAAAATAGAATACATCAACATACTCAATTCAAACATACAAATCATAAGTTTAATTGGGCACTTCAGGCCTCTTTCAAAATCATAGCAAAACTCAGTGAAACCAATTTCATAATATAACTGAAATGAATTATACATAATTCCAATCCAGATGCGAATGCAGAGACTCTCCTAGCCTAACTCGACCCACTTACAAACTCCAAACACCTCCGCCTAGCACGAGACTCCAAAGTCAAACCTGCACACTAAAGTGTTGGGGAGGGAGAGGGTCAGTCTCTAGAAGACTGAGTGAGCAGGAGCGATATACATATATAGAAACATGTACATGCAAATCATAAATTCCGAACAAGGTTTTGTTTGAAAGTAGTTCCCTAAAAGGGCAAGAGAATGATTCATCAATGCTCGGATTTTATGACTAATCATATTAATTCATTACATTCATAAATCATACATAAATATAAGGCTCGGCGAGTGAGCGTGCACAATCTCCAACCAAACTCCGACCGTGTACGACAATTATTATTAATATATTGATTAGGTGTTCATGCGATATATCATAATACATGCAAACCATATATCATAAATCATAGTCGTTTGGGCAATCCGTGTCCCGGCCTTCCCGCACGGTGCATAATCATAACATAACATATATATAAGAAAAGGCGTAAATCATAACCAACCTTCTTCCTCCGGGTGGTGGACGGGCTTGCAAGACCCGACCACCTCAATCATAGGCCAATGGGGTTTCATGACTCCCCCAAGGGCACTCAGCTCCCATTCCCCGCTAAACCTCCTAGCGAGGGCCGGTATCACCGTAGTTTGGTTGGAACTAGTATATGGGATCCCCGTCAGCCCTTGCTTCCTCGGTTAGCCACATATACTAAGTCCCGGGGCCCGTTAAGTAATAAGTAATAAATGTGTCTCGCCAAAACATAACAATCATAAGTACATACCATAATTCATAAATCATTTGAAAAGGGTTTACTCGATCAATACATACTATAAGAAATCATACCTTACCGTGTAATTCGGCATATGCTATATACGTACCTCTCCGTGTCATCCGAATCCGTAGCTAGCATGAAGACACACGGTTTGGAGCATAGCCTCATTACAAAACCATTTTTAAGCTAATATACGCTCATACGTATAATTCAGAAGAATTTACTCGATAACTCATTTGGAAACCATATATATATAATCATAAGGTTTTGGCCAAAGCTTTTCACATAAGGGTTGTAGGGTTTGTTACATAGCTAAAACAAAAACCACCCTCACCTGAACCGTGATGAAACAAGGATCGAGCACCAAGTGCTTGAACGATCAAAAGCTTTCCACCCTGGAGACAACTGTACAAAAGACCACAAGACGTGTTCGTGAGACTCAAGACTCTTAATGAACCATATATGACGCACGGCAATGAAGTGAATATGATATGAATGCATAAATGGTCATATTGTAACAATAAAATGTTCATGTGTACGATTAAGAAATTTAAAACATATAATCAACTCATTCATTCATATGTTTCATTTAATTTCATAAGTTCATAAATTCATATAAATTTCATAATTTCATATATTCATAACATTCATAACATTCATAATACTTATCAATTAATTCATGAATTCATTTAATAATCATAACACATAATATTCATTTTCACATTTAGGAATAAAATAATTAAAATGTTCAATCAAAAGTCAGTAGAATAAACACGCGAAATAGAATTCAATTAATTCAATTAAATCAAATAATGTTTGAAATACATAACAAATATATATATATTATAATAAATATATATAATCATATATAATATAACAAATATATAATAATATATAATAACATGTAATATATATAATATATAGATATATACACGTACACACACATTATACCCATGCATGCATGAATTATATATATATATACTATATATTAGACACGTGCAACACTCACACAACACACAAGTAATGCATATATATAACACCACTCCCATGCATATAGCTTTAAAATAACAATCATGCACACACCCAACACCATGCAGTACAAACATACAACAGCACTCCCAGGAAAACGCAGCAAAACAGCAGCCATGCGTGCAATTACAGTAGCAGCAGCAGTTCCAGAAAGAAGCAGAAACATTCAAGCAAAATGGGGTGACACCCCCGTGTCACCTCCAAAGCCTGGACCGAGACACCCCCGTGTCTCGGTACAGCAAGAACAACCCACACAGCACCCCCGTGTCTCGCCGGAAAAGCCACAATCGACACCCCCGTGTCCCAAACCAGAATCATCCCCTGTTTTTACAGCAGAAACGCAGCAGCAACTACAGCCATGTACAAGCGAGAAAGGCAACAAAACCCATGCATGAAAGGCTGCAAGAACTCAGCTAAAACATATCCCAACACGCCATGAAAGTTTACAGCAAAAGCACACAACGCAGCAGCTCAAATCAGTCCCAAAACAGGACAAGAAAGTCACGGAAAAACAGAGCATGGCTAATCCTCTTCAATCCCACATATTCATATCAGTTAAGGCCATCAAAAGTGCAGCAAAACAACACAATTTCAACCTATAACTCAGTTCCAAACAAGCTCAACCAAGAGAAGAAAGGATACGTGACTTTCATGAACATTTCCTCAAAGTTTCATAAATAATAACTCATGAATACTCTTACTACCAAGAAATCAATGATCATAAATGATATGAGGATGTTAAAACAATCAATATCAAGCTTAGAATCAATCAAAACCATAGAGAATCGAAGAGGATCAAGTATTTGCCCAAAATCTCATATTTTCGGTAATTGTCCAGAAAATCATGAAACCATGCTCAAAATCATGAATGAAAGGATGAAAATGACTCATATAGTATGTACATAACATATCCAAGCTTACCTTGTGGATTAATGGAGGTTTGGAAGGAGATTTGAGCTTGAATCTCATGGCAAAGCTTGAGTTACGGGAGAGACTGGAGAGCAGAAAGTGTTTGAGATATTTTCAGTAGGTGGGGAGGGTTATCTCGGTTTGGGGGGTTAAGGAATGAATAGAGGGTTCAGTTAGGGTTCCATAGCATTCAACCATAGTTAATTTGGTCAAGGTTTGAGCAAGATATGGTCATTTTAATGCAGCAAGGTCATTTTGGTCGCCGCCTCGTTTTTCGGTTGAATTTCGGCGGTTCAAATGACTTAGGAAAATTATAAGGCTAAGTTTACTAAACTCGAATTTTCGTAACGAGTTCAGCGGAGTTGACGGAACTCGAATCCGAGTTCCCGAGCTCAAGATATTAAAAACGGAACCAAGGGTACACTAAGTGCTCGTTAGCCCCCGACTTGGATTCCAAAATTCAAATTAAATCCGTTGGCATATCAAATGAATTCAAAAATACGAAACGAACATATATTCATAAACAAGACACGTATAAGTTCAACATATTAATTTTGCACGAAATTCTGGTATCAAATTAAATAGAAACGAGGCACGTAAATGTCATTTATACGCAAAGAAACAATACAATTCATAATATCAACAAATGATAAACAACTAAATGTATAAATGATATATTATAATAATAATAATGCATGTATATATATATATATATTTTATATAACATGCATGCATAAAATTCATGCACACGTACACCAATATATATATTTATATTATATAAATATACAATATTAGCTTCATAGAAATAATACATGCGTAAATATATATATATATATTTATTATTCATATTATTAAAATAAAATAATTAACATTTAAAATAAAATTAAATATAAAACACATAAAACAATTAATCACATAATTAAATAATTAAATTGTGCAATTTAGAAACAATTAAAGCATATTAATAAAATTGAAAAATCGGGGCGTTACAATCTCTCCCCCTTAAAAAGAATCCGTCCTCGGATTCAAAACACGCTTGAAATCAAACAATGAGAGATTCCCCGTCTCTCACAAACGACAAGGAGAGAGCCCCGTCTCTCAAGCAACAATGAGAGAACCCCGTCTCTCGCAAGCAAAGAGAGTACCCCGTCTCTCAAACAAAATAAGAGAAGCCCCGTCTCTTAAAAACAACGAGAGCACCCCGTCTCTCAAACAAAATAAATAAATCAAGGAAGTCTCCAATACTCCCAAGCAACACACGCAAAATCCAGTTCAAAATCACACAAGCCACCCCAAGGCAAGTAACAGATATCATCCACGTTAATCATCAATTACTTCACGTAGTTTAACTTGATAAGAAAATAAAGCACCTAACAAAGAAATTAATAAATTGAATTTGCATGAATGTATGCTTCATGAATGCTATAAATACCGTTCACCGTAGTCACGCAGTTTTAAAATTGTAAGTTGTCGTTGTTCAGTGTATCATCTGTCCAGAAGATAGATTCAGTACTCAGTTTGTCTTTAACCTCTTCAGGATACCCCGATAAAGCAATTAATGAATCCTTCAGGGATTATACTTCTTAGATCCCTTCTGCCTGGTACTGCTTCCAGTCTTCATCATTTCCCTTAATCTTCATTCAACCAACTCTTTGTAGTTAACCAAATGTGACCTCCCGAATACCCTTAGACCATCCGTCTCGAAGTTAGGTCCCTAGCTACTATCTTACCCGTATCGGAGTTTAAAATACCCTCAAGGATAACTACTCCTGACAACCTTGACGATTCAATCCCTACCTAGAGGTATTCGTCATTAGGATCTTCCTTAACACGAATCCTTTTCCATCTTCCGTTCATGGTATCCATTCATTCCCTTTTGACCCCTTAAGGTTATATTTGGCATCTAGCTCCAAATTTCTTGAACTGAAGATAAAATGTTCTTGATGCGTTCTGAAGTTTGATGTAAATCCTCCAATGATCATCTTTTCTGGTTTGGTTTCTTCTTAGATTTCCCTCCGAAGTATCGTGGGAATAACCTAAGACTTGATAATATTGTTATGGTTGAATCCCCCTTGTAATTTATTGGATTACTCTTGATCGCCATCCTTCCATTATATGCTAACTTGATTCGACTCTCTCTCTTGTCAATTCTGACTTAGGTTCGTAGGAGCTCCCTTATAATTTTGTTATCCCAGATCCATATTCTACACATAAGAATATTCTCTAAATCATTTCCTTTATTCCTAGTGATAAACTTCAACCGTATTTAGTAATTTAACTCTCCTCTTGACACTTATCCATTCAAACCGTCTTATTTATTTCTGATCATCACTAATAGGACTTCCAGGTCTTCCTTAGTTTGCAATTCCATTATTCTCACTAAAATATTTCTTCGAGCACCCTTTCAATCGTCAATTTGTTCCTCGGTCGTGCTCTCCCCCTTAAATTTCTGTTGTCCCGGGTTGAACTCCATTGATTCTTCTTTTATCGAAACTCTTGATGAGTAAATCCCATTAGGTGGAGTTTAACTGATATAGAAATCAAAGATTTGGCCTTTCAACTCCTTCCCTAGTTCTCTTAACTGATATAGAAATCAAAGATTTGGCCTTTTAACTGATATAAAAATTTCTGTTTCATTGCATTTTTGTTATCTTTTGTTGGCTGAATGTGTTGAGAAGGTTGTGCCTTGGTTGTGCTCTGTTTTTCTACTGCGTTTTTTCTTTTACTGCGTGCGTGACACGGGCGTGTCAACCTTTCCTTTTTCGCATGACACGTAGGCTGTCTGATACCTCTGTACCGAGGCACGGGGGTGTCCCGGTTTGTTCTATATTGGTGACACGGGCGTGTCACCTTCTGAATTCATAACCTGAGCATACGTGATATGTTTATGTTTCATGCATAAATTGGCTAGGCTTAGTGAATTGCGTGCATATCATGAAATTTGGTTTGATGCATGTAATTGCATGCATGATGTTGTAGTTGGTTATATTTGCATGCAATTTAAGGATTTTGCATGCATATGTTATTTGTATATATTTCTATAATATATATTTATATATGTTTATTAAACATTATATAATATTTGATTTAATTGAATTATAGAATTTAAATGTTACCTATTTCATGTTTTATTTAATTTTCGATTTTTAAATTGAATGAATTTAATTGTCTATTTTCTAATTAGAAATGTGATTTAACTTGTGCTTTGATTCTATTTGAAATTCTTGAATTGAATTGATTGGAAACGTGAAATTATGAATTCGAATGAAAGTGAACGAATGATTGAATGACTTGATTATACGATTTAAATTCCTTAATAGCGCACATGAACATTTTCATAACATAATCTTATCTTTTACATATTCATATCATGATCATTACATTGCCGAGCGTCTTATTTGGTCATATTGAGTCTCACTTCATCTTCTTGCATAGATTTTGATCCCGTTGGAGACGAAGTCGATCAGTGAGGCTCGTGTTTTCTCCTTTTTGCCGTTTAAGGTGGGTTTCTCTACTACTAGATAAATGACCCTATATACTCTCAACGTGTAAAGATTTCAGCTAAAAACTATTATATGTATATAGAGTCGTTTTCAAGAGTAAATGATTTCAACGTAAAGCCCTTATTTCATGAACCTACCTAATGTTTTGGCGAGAATGAATGAATGAATGCACAGAATGGGGCCCAGGGACTTGGTGTGAGTGGTGACCCGAGGAGGCAAGGGCTGACGGTGATCCCTCACACTAGTTCCACCAATGAACGGCGTAACCGGACCTCGTTAGGAGTTAGTGAGGAATGGGCGCTGAGTGCCACCTGGGGAGTCATGTTCCTCTTTTGGTCAATGAATGGGTGGATGGGCCTTGCAAACCCGCCACCAACCCGGAGGAAGAAGGTGTAAATGTTATTGATTGTGCACGAAAGAAAGAAAGATATGCATCAATAGAATGAATGAATGAATGTTTAATGAATTACACGACGTGTTGGTTGGAGATAATGCACGCCCACTCGCCGGGCCAATAATGACCTAATGTTAATGATTCGTTATAATCCCTTTTGATGATTTCTTTTCACCCACTTGGGAAATCCTTTAAAAACCTCACTTGGGATTATAGCTTGCATGTGATTGTTCAATTACCGTCGTATATTATAATTATGCCCTGTTTTTATACCCACCAGTCCCTTTTGGACTGAACCCGTTTGGTTTTCAGTTGTGTTATGCAGGTGTCAAAGGAGCTAGGCGGGCTTTCGAGTCATAGGTCTTACATTCGATTTTAGCTCTTGTATTTGGTCTTACACTTGCATATTGCACTTTTGATCATTGTATATGATTATTAATGGAGCGTACATGTTTTGAGACTTGATGGTATTGGACGATGTATATGGTTATTTTTGGAACTTTGATGCTCATTGTACATATATATGATGTATGTTCGTTTATTGCTTCCGCTTTAATGTTTATTCTGATTTTATGGTTCAAGGGTTAGTCCCGCCTAGCATAGAGTGTGTGTATGTCCCCGTTCGCCGTGATTTAGCTCGGGTATGGATCATCCATTTCATATTCGAGTCGGGTCTCGGTGCGGGGGATGTGGTACCTTGCGCTCGGGTGCTACATGCAAGGTGTATAGTTGATACGTGCGTGATACATGAGGGTGCTTACTTCAATAAGTAAGTTCACTGAGGTGCCCCGTGTGAGAAGATTCCTAAATGGGAAAGGAAGTTTCTATTTCAGGAAATGCAAACTTCCAGATTAGGAAATATCTCACGAGTCATTGATGTGATTAATTGATCCTTAGACTTGAGGTTCCTTGTCACTTTATGAGTTAACTCTGTAGTCTTAGGTGTAAGCTTTAAAGGGTGTCGCCTTAGACAACTGATTCAAGGCTTATGCTGGGGCTGCACAAGTGATTCGTGAAAGTGAATGAGAATCAAAAAAGGACCTACACTTGCATTTGCAAGGTGATCTCTTATTGTGTAAGTCATTCATATGCCATATGGAGTCCTTGGCCAAGGCAGTAGATCAAGACATCAAGAAAACGGTTTCTTGGATTGAGATCAAATGGATATGAAATGCACTTAGCTTTAAGACCGGATTATTAGGGTTTTGATTATTCCCTTACCCTAGATCTTGGTTGAGAGATAGTAAGTAGGAGGATTGTATCTCACATGAATCAATAACTTAAAGGTTCTGTCGAATCCGAACATTCCAATTCAGCTAGGGGTTAAACACCTGTTGCTAGACTATGGTCGTTTAATCTGTGGACTGATTAATTAATTAGAGAATTAATTAATTAGGGTCATTGCTAACTGAATTGAGAACCTAGAGGGTCACACACAACAACTTGGTTACATGAGTTGTGGCTTTAAAATGATTAAATGAGTTAATCGGGCCTAGAGGGTCCCACACGTGTGGGTCACGTGACTGGACACATGTCATTGGGACACGTGTACCACACGTGTTTATTTGATTAAATATTAAATAATTAATTTATTAATTATTTAATAGACTTTGGTTTAATTTTGAATTAAAAGAAAAGTCTAATTTTGGAGAAAATTATTCTAGTTAATTAATTATGAATTAATTAATTAGATAGATAAGTTATTTATTTATTAATAAATAAAGTATAATAATATCTAAAAGGGTTTGGATATTTTAGCTCTCTTAAAAGTTGATTTGAATTAGAATACAAAGTCAAAGTCAAAATTACTTGATGATCAAGTAATAGGAGAGAGGGACCAAAACCCTTAGCCCATAAGGACTAGGGATTTTCGGCCACTCCCTTTCCTATATATAGGGGAGCTCATGCTCCTCTTTGAGAGTGATTGAATTCTTTTGGTTCATGTGTTGAACACCTTCCTTTCTCCAAGATAAAGTAAACCCTAGGTTAAGCCTAAACACTAACTAGAGAACTAGCATCTTTACTAGTTAGATTGTAGTCAAGTTGGTGGACTATCTCTAGAGGGCTTCAAGTTAGAAGTCTTGAAAGATTCGAAGGAGATTTTGGGGATTAAGCAAAACGACCACAAGGGATGATGAAACGATTCTGAACCCAACAGAATACGAGTGAAAAAATTGAACCAAAGAAGATGGCGAAAACCGTTCGTCCATATCCTGAAGGATGAATTTTTTCACGAGGGTTTTATGGCAGGCAGATTTCTACTTTCGCAAAACTGGTTTTCGAAGGGAGTTTCAATCATGCCTTTCTCTTTCATGTCTCTTTCTTTGTGTTATATTGTTAAGCACTTTCCCTAACATGATTTGAATCTAGGTTGGTGTGGATTGTTATCTCTATAATGGATTCTGAAGTAGAAAGAGATATTCGAGGGACGGGTTGCCATTACCGCATGAAGCGTGTTTGAGGGCGGCTCAAAACTTGTCAAGAAAGCTACTACCTAAGTGAGTTTCTTGATCTCTACGAATTTGGATACATGATTACGAGTATTCGATCCTTTTGTTGGAAAATTTTTAAATTTCCGCTACTTTCTGATTCCTGTTTTCCGACACAACCTTCACATAATTGTCACATAGGGCAAGCAGAATCATGTTAATCACATAAATAGCACATAGATACAATCAAACCACAATTAACAAGTAATTAAATACATAATAATAAGATCTGTGATGCACGTGATATGCATGGTTACATGTACCGTTCACCGTTGTTCTGGAATCTTCCACGATAATGATTCGTTTCACCCCTTTGATTTGATGTTGAAGATTCCTCTTCCCAAAGCGTTGGACATTACAATCCTCGATATCCAATATTTAAATGGAACTTCAGTCCTACTTCCACGATCTATCTTCTAAACACACTATCATGCCCCAAAATGTCCGAGGTGGATATAGATATCTTCGTGGTTACTCTGCCTTTAACCCATGATCAAATCCTTTACCTTATCTAACACCACGGTCCGAAAATTTTAATTCTTGAGTGTGTGCTTTGTTTGAATCCAACTAACTCGTTCTTTTCCATAATCATACCCCAACTCCATCACACTTTATAATCAACCTTCTCGGATGCTCGAGGTATTTATTTAATAGCTCAAAGTCTAGCCTTTTAACCCGAATAGTGTTTCTGGTTCCTTCTGGAAAAATTCAACGAATCGGTAATCCATCTTATTCATATTATGCTTTCCTCAACTAACATTCTCCTCTCCAATTCTTATAATTCCTTAAGGCTGGATACATGTTTCACATCAAGATCCTTGCAACCTTGAAAGATCGACTTTATAGGGATCTCGAAAGAAATCTAATGATGTTGATCTTGCAATCAAAGTTACCCTCACTAATTCTTTGCCCCACCTTGTTAAGTCAATTCCCAAGCATTCTTTGATTATATATAACTTCATCTCTTAAACTACCCACGTCCTCCAAATTTTTTTTCTTGAAGCTTCATCCTCCTCGGTTCTTGAAGTACTTAGCCTTTTCTAAAATTAATCTCACAAGACTTTCTCAACTAAATCTTAAAGTCATCAAGTTCCAAGGTCTCCTAATTCTTCCCCGTTGGCTCGTAACGCTTTGAAGCGATTGATAGGAATAGCAGCCCACTTCCTCTTCCAACTCTCGGCTAATTTTCCTGGCCTCTCAATGACTCTCTCCCTTTTGATACGTACTTTGCAACCCAATTATTTTCCTTTTCATAGTTTAATTATGTCTCGGTTGGAGTAGTACTTGACAAGTGAGGTGGGGAGAGTTGCTATCAAGTAAACACTTAACAATGCATGTAGGGTTAATATGCCAATGCACGTATAGCACTTGTAAGTAATAAAATGTAGCATGTTGGAACAATTACATTAACTAAAGTAATGCATATAGATAAAGAAACTTAATTAATTTGAAACAATATATGATGTACGTGCTCATGTATGCGTTGAACCTGTCACCGTAGTTACATCCTTTAGCTTGGTACTTGTTCCTTGTTTTTGAATTACAAGCTTGCCCCGCATTTGTTAGTCACTCCTTGTTACCCACGATCTTCCAATTCTTTAGAACTCTCTGGCATTAACTTGTAAATATCCACGGCCCGAAATCGACATTTCTCGAACCCAACTCTTTCCCCATTATTGATCTCTAAGTGGTGCCCAAACCTTCACCTTAAGTATTTCCTTGATCAAAACTTCCTTGCGTCGACTTGTATAATTCTATTGTCCGGAATTGCGATTCTTTAATTCAAATTCTTCTATACTCATGGAGTTGGTGTCTTAACTTTTCTAGAGGAATTAATCTCCAAAGGTTGTCCTATTCTCTCCCTAGTTGTGACTTTGAATAAAGCTTCCTCGATTTATTCTTTATGAATTCGAGTAGTGGAATGAATTCACCTTCCGATTGCTTTACCCATTGAACACATAATTTCCCTCTATAAGCTCATGGCCTTTCTTTACCCATTCCCTTGTTGCTTCATACCTTCCAATTCAACCGCTCGACACGACAATTAGTTTGGATATGGAAAATAGACTCAATCCGACCGAAGATAGAATCTTTAATACTTTAACTTACCATGAACTTGGAGTCACCATAATAGTCGCTCTTTTTAACTCTTCCCATCCGACTTCTTTCTCAACCCGAAATTCAAAATATTTCAATTCTTGTAGATCCACATCCATTACCTCGTTGTTCAATCCTTCCTATTTGTTTTTTTTTTTTTTTCCTAAGCCCAAAATCAGTCAATTTCTTAATTTTTCCAAGTTGATCCAAATCCTATCCCAAGGTCCAAAATGTCTCGATTTATTTCCAACTTAATTCCTAAATTTTGACCTCGACCCGAATCATTTGAGTTACTTCCCTCTCACATCGTGATTTTGGTTCCAACTAGTTGAAGATCCTCACTTGTTTACACATCTGAACCTCGAATCATTAGTGCCCTCAAAGTCTCCTTCCTTGAGTTAAATAAGTCTCCTAAAATCATTGCCTCGCCGTTGATAGAAACCTCGAATCTTAAAACACTTTCGAGATTTTCTTCACTTTGCTCTTGAATGAAATGATCCTACGGATTCCCGTTGAAAAGACTTTTGCAATATAGGCGTGTGAGTGTTAATTTTGCAAGTTGAAGACATCACACCCTACCACTATCCCGTTAAATATCTACCAACTTCATTAGAGCTTGTAAGTTACTCCCACCTTTGGTCCTTCTATTCCCGAATCTTAACACTTGAAGTATAACCCAATTAGAGCCATCCATGACTCTTGAATTCTTGTATGAAGTTCCCCGGTGCATTCCTTACAACTTCAAAGCAAGTGAAAGGAGCTTGCGGTAATTCAAGGTTATCATAGAAATTGGTCGTGGGTTGACATGATCTTTATAGCCTATAATCGACACTTGTCTCAATTATAAACGCATGGGGTTAGTGAGTGCATATGACACATAATTAACATTTAAACACATATTTATGCAAAATGCAGCAATTAATTCAACTAAGTTAAAGTAAAACACATTAAACATATAAATTCCAAGCCATAGAAGGTCATTTAATCATCAAGTAGTAACATAAATTAATACCATGCACAAGTCATCAAGTAGTTCAAGGATGTTCAGGTAAGCTCAAATAAATTCAAATAAGTTCAAGTAGTTCCAAATAGGATGCAAGACTCGCAATTTATCAATTAATCCTATGTTGTTCGACCTAGACTTGACACAACACGACGCTAGAACCACGGTTTTGCAACCGGGCTCTGATACCACCTAAGATGTAGCACCCCTATACGTAGAGATGCCACACCCCCGCACTATAAGTCCATCCACATACGAAATGGATGATCCGTACATGAACCAACCTATAGCGAATGGGTGACAATGCAAGAAACAATCTAGCCAGGTGGGACTAACCCTCAAATAATTACCAATATGCATCAACAATAAACGAGAACATAACATATATTCATTTCATTAAGTCAAGTTCATTTCCATCCCTTCAATACACTCCAACATTCAAATAGTATTATAAAGATCTATAACGATACATCTACATAGGCATCAATAATGTACATGAAAACGAGACCAACAAGTGCTAGACCCACAAAATAAAAGACCTGACTCGATCCCGCCTAGTACAAACCCTGCAACCTGAAAAGGTGAGGTGTCAGTCGATGAAAGACTGAGTGAGGGGCATAAGTAAATATTAGCGCAAATAACATGCAAGTTATAACCTCGGGTAAGGTTTTATATGGAAAGTTATATAAGTTCAAGATGTAATACACTTTGCCCGAAATTACAACTATTCCCATTTAACAATTCAATCATTTATCAATTCAATCCGTGGCCCGGGCGAGTGAGGCCATTCTCCAAGGAGAACCTTACACCAATAGTGAACATTACATGCTTGTTTAATTATCATGTGATCATGCAATTCAATTAGAGTGCACACGTATCAATTTCATGAACTCCTTTACTCCGGGTGATGGTGGGTTTGCAAGGCCCTAACCATCCATTCTACGTACGTCGGGAACATGACTCCCACGTACGGGATTCCTTCCTCCACCAAACCTCCTGGTGGATTCAGGGGTTATCCCAAAGCTTTGAGGAGAGTGCAAGAGTTACCCGTCAGCCCTTGCTTCCTCGGTTGGCTCAATACACTACCCTCGGGCCCAAATTGAACATGCTTACTCGCCCAAAACACTATCAATCATGATAAGTTCATTGTCACGAAAACCATTTGCAATCCATAAGGTTTTGAGAAAGATATATATATAGATCTATGTTTATATTTTGGCCGAAAGCATCACGTAGGAGTTGTACGGGTTCTATATAGAGTTTTTTGCTTGGATACCCCCCTGTGTTAGGCCTAATTAGCACTCCGAACCCTGTGATTTGAAAATTCTCAAATAGAACCCTGTGATTATATAAATTAGCACTAAAAACCCTGTGATTGTATTAAAGTTAGCACTCAAAACCCTACAATCACGGCTGTAGGGTTTGAAATTCTAATTGAGGGCTAATTTATTACAATCACAGGGTTTGTTTTGAGAATTTTCAAATAACAGGGTTCTGAATGCTAATTATGTATATCACAGGGTTTTTGGTGCAATAAACTCGTTCCATATATCTAGTAATTAAACCTCACATGTGTCGATAATTAACAAGGACACAACTATGGAGCTTGCTCCTCGTCAACGGAAAGACAATCTGTGTAAAAAGGGACAAGTGATCGTGAGACACAACTCGCATGAACCATTTACGACGTACGGCAAAGTCATGATCAATGTGTCATGTAATAACAATTAAGGAATATCAAATAAAAGTATAATTATCAATTAAGTAAGCATATATATCATATAATTCACATACGGGAGCCAAGGAAGTGAAAAGAATGCAATATGAAAGGTTTTGGTGAAGTTTAGGAAAAACTGACAATTTTGGGAAATGCACACCCTGTAGAAAACCCGGAGTAACTTGAGTTCTAGAAGTTAGAATTGAATTTTGTTTATTGGGTATGAAACTAGACACATAGACCTTTCCAACGGTATATGGCACATTTTCTAATTCAAAGCGAGGTGAAAATGGCGTAGGTCCAAAGTTGGATAAAATGCAGATTCTGAAGGGGTCGCGGGCACGACCAAAACCCTTCACAAAATGGTCGCGGCCGCGACCAAGTATTTTTCCGAATTTTTCATGCAATTTTCCAAAAGTCGAAAGTTAGCCAAAATTGGGTCGCGGGGTCGACCTGTTTTATGTGTATTTTCGGTCACGGGCACGACCTTCAAGTTCTACGGAAAAACCGAGCAGAAAACAGTGTATAGGTACGGGAATTGGCTCCCAAATCATCCCAACACAAAATCAATGCAAGAAAACAACCTAAAACTAACATATAACATGTATATGATCATATATATCAATTAGGCACCATTTAATCCATCAAATATGCATCAATCATCAAGAAATCATCAATCTAAACCCATATATTTCCATAGCCTCCAACTCTCATTTTATACTAGAATTCATGCAAGCTTTGAACTCTAAAGATGCTACTCATGCTTATAGTCTCAAACAACCAAGGAATTACATCAAATTCATCAAACCCTACTTCATATATGCTCAAGAGATTAATACATATACCTTGAAAGAATGGATGGAAAGATGAAAGGAACTATGGAGATGATGATGATGCCTCAACTCATGCAATTTCCTCCTTAAAATTAACTTAGAATGATGAAATCTCCTCCTTCTCTCCCATGGTGTTTCAATCGTGATATGGTGTGTGTGAGTGTGTGAGATATTTGATGAATGAAATGAGAGAGAGAAATATGAATGTATAGGATATATTATGTATGTAATGTATATACACAAAAGTCTTCCACTAACTCATGACTCATCATATTTTGCATATAAATCCCTCCATTATATGAATGCATGCAATCAAGTTTTAATCCATGTAAAATGATAATTTAACTCCAAATCATATTATGCAATTAAATCCACATATTAAGATAATTGAGCACTTAGGGTCATATGTGAGAAAATATTCACATTAACAATTAATTCATATAATTTCATGGAAATATTAAGAATCTAATGTCATGAAATTTATAAATTAACACATAATGATTGAATGAAAAAACCGGGGCGTTACATGACCATTAATAGGGTGTCGGACCGAGATCAACAACACCCTAACACATACACACATGCACCATCCTCCACCAAGTTTCACTTCGGGGAGCGACCCCTAGGTCACCATTAACCATTGATTCGAGAATAGATTTGCGGTCCATTCCCGAAAATTATCCTGACTTAACCAAACCTCCTCATTAAAGTCGGTATCAATCGCCTAGTGTGGCGGCCGGTATTAGTGATGTCGTTGGCGCTCAACTCCCGAGCATCACCTCTACACATAACCGCCGGGCCCATACCATTAACCATTGATTGCTTGCACCATTGATGACACCCAGAATAAATCCGAATGTATGAACCATTGAACCTATGCATTGAACCATTGATGCAATACTTTGAAAACATGAACCATCGATGCATTACTTTGAAAACATTGAACCATTGGTGCATTACTTTGAAAACATGTTCCTTTGATTATTAAATAACGAATAAGATTGGGTTCTTTAAAGAATCATCCCTATAAAGGGTATTTCAAAACAAGAATGGTAAAGCACTAGGCTTTGAGTTTCAAAACAATTGACTCTTTAAGTATTCATGGTTCCAGTTGAAAACATTTTTAACCTCACCTATTAGTAACAGTAGGTAGGATAGATTATGCAGTGCCCTGAGGATTCCAGTGCTCAACCTTAACTCTTGTAAGTGTGTACTAAGGTGAGCTTAAGAACTAAGACACACTTCTATAACGATGCACATAAATGCTATCAATCAAACAAGGAACATGTAACACAAGAGAGTAATACCATTTAAGGTATTAGAGAAAGATAACACATAAAGGAATACGTTAAAGTGAGTTATCATTAACATGGGACTATGATCTAAGTATAACCGATTAAGAATTAATCAAATTATGAATCCTATCGGAAAACCTTAGGTTATGAAACAAGTCCATGAAAGAAACACATTTTGAAAAGATATTTTAGACCCCGGGTTTAGAAAACCTAGGTTCAAACATCTAAGATCAAAGCTCAAGTTTTATTTCATTTTACTATTCAAAAGCACTATTCAAAAAGTACTATTCGAGATCACTGTTCCAGATTACTATTCACGGATTACTATTCACATGTTACTATTCACTTGTCGGGTCAAAGGGTCGGGTCAAACCCTCACACAAAACACACACACACCCCATGCACGTACACACACACACAAGGCATGCACACATACATACACCCTAATTCAATTATGATCTTGATTATAAGCTATAGTTCAAGTTCATGTTATTATAAGCAAGTGTGATCTAGGTTAAAGGCATAACCTATGGTTAAGAAGTCTAATTAAAGCATAACATTAAGTTATGCTATCTTAGGTTATCACATGTGACACTATTCAAGTGTATAACATATGATCAAGTACTATTCCATTAATCCATATCATATCATCAGCTCAAGTCATAACATATGAGTCATGTAACATTGTAACAATGTAATAACATATCATAGACATAAGTCAAAGCATATCAAGACCATTAATCATGTAACACTCATCAATTGAGACCATATATTAACATGTAACAAGTTATGATACAATTGATCATAGGTTACCATTCCATTGCCTAACATGCTTGAACATAATTAAAATATCATAAACATGCATCAATAATCATCATATAGTAACTCCATAACATGATCGTACCATATACTAAAGCAATTCATAACATTTCATAGCATACACTAAACAATTAAATCATAATTCACTACTAACAAACATATCATAAAAACTATATAACGAATGCATAAAATAAAATCCTATATGTCTTAGGGAAGACCCTAAGACCCAACCTAAACATAATATAAACATACCATAACATAAAAACATAAACTAAACTAAAACATAACATAAAACTATAGCATAAAATAAAAACAACTAACCTATAGAGAGGGGGGGAAGCCTCACGGCAAAGAGGGGGAGGAGAGGGAGAGAAAGGGTCTTGTTAACACAAGATATGAGCAAGGAATTCAATGGCATGAAGGCTCTATTTATAGTTGTTGGGAAGCCCCTCACCTTGTAATAAAATTATAGGTAAGGGTCGGAGAGCAAAATTTTAAAGCTTCTCATGTAAGATAACTTAGTCTTGGAACAAGAATAGGGTTGGCAGGGGCATTTCGGTCCTTTTTAACACCCAAAACCCGAGAATAAGTTGCTGGAAGTTTGCTCATTCCGCATTTCGATGCCTCCTCTGGGTCGTGTGAGCCATCGAATGTAGGTACGTGGGCTTTCTTCAAAGCTTCATAGTGGGACTTGGTCCCAGTGTTGGAAGGTGGAGGATTCATCGGTTCCACCAGTTGTGGGTTTGCTCGCATGGCTTGGGCCCCAGTCATGGCGATTGCAACCAAGTCTTCTTGTGGGATTCTTGGCTGGTTCATTGGAGGTGCATTTGCTTGATTGTTTGGTATTTCGTTATTCAACTCGTTGGTGGCATAGCGAGGTTCTGATTTCCACGTCTAGGTCTGCCAACCATTTTCCTATGGTAAAGATACTTCAGTCAGTAATTTTGTGACGGCCCGATATTTCGGCCGTACAGGTATGACGTATGTGTTTACTAAATTGCGCGAATTAATTGTTTATAAGTGTTTTGTATATTTAATTTTATATTAAATATTAAAATGTTAAATATTATATCTTAAGTTTTATTAATATTAATTATATATGTTAATGCGTTGACTTGTCATTAATTAAATATGAAATTCAATTTTGTTAATTAATATGAAATTCGTTGATTTTAATTTTTGTATTTAATTCGGAATGTATGGATTTATTTTAAATGCCTTACTTATGCGTGTTATAAACGTGTTTCGTTCTTATATGATTTGATACTGAAATTTCGTGAAAATTTAATATGTCGAAGATATACGTGTCATGAATATGAATATGTGTTCGTTTCATGTTTTCGGGTTCATTTGCATGAGTTTCGAATTTATTTTGATTCTTGGAATCCAAATCGGGGGCTAACAAGCAATTAGCGCACCCTTGGTTCCGTATTTGATATCTTCAGCTAGGAAACTCGGATTCGAGTTTCGTCAACTTCGCTGAACTTACAACGAAAATTCAAGTTTGATGAACTTAGCCTTATATTTTTCCAAAGTTATTTGAACCACCAAAATTCAACCGAAACGTGCAATGGACACCAAAACTACCACATTTTACTAAAAGAGCCATATCTCATTCAAACCTTGACCAATTTAACCATGGTTTGAGCCATTGGAACCCTAACTTGCTCTTACTCTCCCTAACCAAACCAACCCTCAACACTTGGAGAAATTCAGCCAAAAATCCCCTGTTCCAGAAAGTCCCGTAGCTCTTGCTAAACCTTGGAGATTCAAGCTCAAATCTCCTCCAAACTTTATCCAATCCACAAGGTAAGCTTAGGGTTGTAATATACATTAATTATGAGTCATTTTGATCCATTCATCCCCAATTTTGAGCTTGCTTTCATGAGTTTTTTGGCTGAGAAGATGAAATAGTTAGGTTATGGTATTATATGTTGATTTCTTTCATTCTTTGATGAATTTGGTTGATTCAAAGCATGAATATGGTTGTGTTGACTCCTTCTTTACATTTATGGTGATGTATTATGTGGTAGTTGAAGCATTCATGAGTTGCCATTAATGGTTATTTGAAGAAATGACATGAAATGATCACCTTCTTCCCTTCATCTCACGTTTGATCCTTCTTGGGGCTGATTTGGATGTTGATTTGGAGTTGTTTTGCTGCATATTGGCTGCCTTACCTTACCTGAATTTGTTGGATTGAGATTGATTTGTTGCTGCTCTGTTTTCATGCTGACTTGCTGCGTCGTTTTTTGCTGTTGCGCACAGAGTCGCGCCCGCGATTGAATTTGAAGCTGCTCACGTATTCTGCAGAATTGGGGGAAAAATTGTTGAAAAATAGGGTAGCGGCCGCTACCATTTCATAAAGAAAATGGGTCGTGGCCGCAACCCCTGCTCTCGCTGCAAAAATTTTAGTTTTTCAAAATTTATATACATGGCTTTTCCTTGGTTTCTAATTTCCTTCTTTACATGCATGCATAACTTTGGTTGAATATATATGTATATACATATATGTTGCATGCAATATGTGGTTCATTTCATTGTTTTCTATTAAATGCATGCACTTAAACAATTGTTTCATTTTATTTTAATTTGCATCAATGTTTACGTACCATTTCATGAAGAAAATGGGCCGCGGCCGTGACCCCTGCTCTCGCTACAAAAATTTCAGTTTTTCAAAATTCATATGCATGGCTTTTCCTTGGTTTCTAATTTCCTTCTTTGCATGCATGCATAACTTTGGTTGAATATATATACATATACATATATGTTGCATGCAATATGTGGTTCATTTCATTGTTTTGTGGTTAAATGTGCACGAAAGAATGATATGCATGAAAAGAATGAATGAATGAATGTTTAATGAACTACACAAGGTGTTGGTTGGAGATAAAGCACGCCCACTCACCGGGCCAAGAATGACCTAATGTAAGAATGACCTAATGTAAAGGAATCGTTATAATCTCTTTTGATGATTTCTCTATTTCACCCACTTGGGAAATTCTTTAAAAACCTCACTTGGGATTATAGTTGGCATGTGAATGTTTAAATACCGTTTTATATTATATCTATGCCCTGTTTTTATACCCACCAGTCCCTTTTGGACTGAACCCGTTTGGTTTTCAGTTGTTTTATACAGGTGTCAGGGAGCTAGGCGGGAATTCGAGTCGTTAGGTCTTGCATTCGTCTCTAGCTCTTGTATTTTGGTCTTACACTTGCATACTCTTATTTCTGATTATTGTATTTACTTCATGACTGCAGCGTACATGTTTTGAGCCGTGATGGCATGTGAATATTGTATATGAATTATTTTTGGAGCTTTGATGCTCATGGTATATATATGATATATGTTCAGTTTTTGCTTCTGCTTTAATGTTTAACTCTGATTCGTTTGGTTTAAGGGTTAGCCCGCCTAGCATAGAGTGTGTGTTTGTCCTCGTTCGTCGTGATTTAGCTCGGCTATGGAGTATCCATTTCATATTCGGGTCGGGTCTCGGTGCGGGGGATGTGGTACCTTACACTCGGGTGCTACAAATTCACACTATGACTTAGGGTGAGAACGGTTCGTAAAGAGATTTCGGATTATCAGGAAGGCACAAGAATGGACAGACAGGCATGTAAAACATTATGATTGAAGGAGTCTATTAATCCAAATAGAAACAAAATAGAATAATAAAGGTTTTGAATTTCGTTCTAGCATACGTACTTAATCAAGGAAATAAAGGAAATTGACAAGGAACTGAATAACCTAAACAGACTCCTTAGCTGCCTTTAAAGTTAACCTATTATAAACCCCATTTACGTCCTCTTCTTCTTCTTCCTGTTTTGGCTCTTCTTCAGCTATCTGGTTCTGAAAATCTTCAGTAGTCATTCTTAGTTATTCAATTTGTTGATTCCTTTCGTCCATGGTAGCCTGGTGGTTTGCACGCTCGGTTAACAAATAACTTAAAAATAAAGATCATGTTGACATGTAGGGCATGCGACGTCACGGATTTCACATAATTGAAATTAAAACAATTAAATTATGTAATTAATCTCACTCGTGACGTCATACCTGGATTCTCGATCGAAGAGACGGGGCGTTACATGCACTGTATTCTATATCTCAATTGTAGAACCCGCGACGAGAGCACCACATCCCCCGCACTATGAATTTGGTCCACATATGAAATGGCTAATCCATACATGAACTAAACTCACAGCGAACGGAAGACAATAAAAAGACTATCCTAGCTAGGCGGAATCTAACCCTGTAACAATTCAATAATACCAGCGATGCGGAAGCAAAGCAATGACATTTGCAATATCTATGAGAAATAAATGCAACTCCATGGAAAAGTAAATACGGGTTCCACTAAATGATACACCTTTCCTAACCTGTCTCGAATCAATTCAATGCAATAATATAGAACGGGTTCAACTAAAGTCCTAGAAACCTGTCCCGAGTTCAATACAATTTAGTAAATAAATCAAGAAATAAATCAATTCAATAAGTGAAATACAATATGTAGTGGGTGTACACGTACAGGACTCGAACAAAGACAAAAGACTCAATCCCACCTAGCAACCACCTATGAGGAACCTGGAAGAAAAGGGGGAAAGAGGGATTAGTCTCTAGAAGACTGAGTGAGCAGGAGACATACATATATATATAAACATGCACATGCAAGTTGTAAATCTCGAGCAATGCTTTAGGTAAAGTAGTTCCCCGTGAGGGCAAGAAATCGCTTAAGTTGTGCTAGGACTTTACAACTATCAATTTAGACGCTTAATTACAATTGCAGGCTATCAGTGGCTTGGCGAGTGAGCGTGCATCATCTCCAACCAATCTCCGACCGTGTACAATACTAGATTTCAAGTATTAAAGGTGATCATGCAATTCAATCGGTACGCTACAGTGCAGTCAGTACAATAGTGTAGTCAAGCAGTGCAATCAGTCACGACAATAATCCCTGGGTCACCCGTGGTGCCGGATTCTCCCAAGATCTCTTTTTCCCTCCATGATGGTTCGGGTAGCTAGCCCTCACCATCCAGTCCGTGTGAGCATCAGGAACATGACTCCTATACCCGGAACTCCTTCCTCCACTAATCTCCTAGTGGATTCAGGGGTCATCCCAACAGTGTGAGACTGTGCAAGAGGTCACCGTCGGCCCGATACCTCCCCAGCTCGCTCAATACACAAGTCTCAGGGCCCTCAATCAGTGTGCAGTACAGTATCTCGCCAAAACAGGAACGGTCAGTGAGTAACAATAACAATAAGCCCATACGTAAGCTTTCTTTCCACCATCTTCAACTACGGATGATCGGTCTTTCTCTTAGTGATTGGTCTATATGTTCCTGTTGGCCTAACCGGTGACCGCTGGTACGGCACCATCCCTTAGTTCGATTCAATACCATCTGTTTAGTCAGTCATTACAGGACGGACTTTGGCACACTTTGTTGAGCAGTCGATGGCATTTTCTAAGAGACGAGATCCGATCTACAAATCAGCCGTTTTAGTTGGGCTTTTTCCATATCTATAAAGTTCAAGAGCATCGATCTCTCCCTCTGATTCACCTCCTTTTCATCTGGATATCCGTCTCAACATGGAGATGTTCCAGCGCCGCTACAACCTTCTTTCGTGCTATGTGCTTGCTCATTCCCCGATTGCCCTTTGGTTCTTCATTTTATCTGCACCTATTCCTGAGCCGGTAACCTGAACAAGTAGCAGCGTAAGAGGGGGCGGTTAAGCAATATTCGATTTAGTGGGGCAGGAGGCTCCCCATGAGGCAGAGAAGAATGTTTTGCTAATCCGAGTGGTCGGCAAATCAACCCAAATCATTAATTTATTATATAAAGAGACTTGAAGCTTATCGATCTTGGGCTGGGCTCCTAATTTTTTTTTATACAAGGTATTAATTACAGCCTACGATTACCAAGAGTCTCATTCAGTGCTTTCGGACTTAGTCCTTCAATCACCCTCGGACGCTCACACTGTGTCGTTGACACGTATGATTCAGTTACGCTTGTTGAAACTTATGAGTATAGTAAATTAAAAGAACGAGTTAACGTCAATGTCCGTAGGTGGTCTCTTCACTGCAAGCTTTTTCTACTAATGGAAATGTAAAGAAATCCACCCTTACGAATAACTACCAGCTTCGCCCCTCGTGCGGCAGTCTGCCCCTGTTGAGGCTCACTTCGTTCCAACCATATTTCTCAGCCAGAGAAAAGTCGACAGACCCCTTTGTAACCTACATCGCCCCTAAAAACAAAAAAGAAAAATGGTTCTAAGCAGATAAAAATCAAACGAATAACGTAGAGTTAGAACAGATCTACGGACTCTTGTTGCGGAGCTAGCATTCACGACAAGAGAAAGAGTAGGCTTAGAGGAGACGTTTTATTTGTCTTTCTTGGGTGATTTTCCCCCAAGCGTACTAAAGGGTGGTGCGTAAAATCAAGTCAGTCTAATATGCTTAGCACAAGCCGATCTAGGATGGGATGGTCATTTCGGTCTCATTCCGCTCCTTGACGAGAAGACACACTATCGATCGAAGCTTTAATGTGTTTGAGCTTTTCTTCAGAAGCGGTATGGAGATGAAGCTGTTCTCGTAAGCCTTGTTTGCTTGCCTTTGCTTCCTAGGTTTGAATATAGAAACTATCGCCTTTGGTGCTTGGGACACCGAGCGAGACCCGACATTTCTCTTTTAAGATACCCTATTCCCGAAGATCTAACCCATTCTTTCACTGCTTGGGGATCGTCGATAAGCCTAGGCCTCAATCAGGTAGGCTTATTTTGGAGTGAGTAAGCAGCCCCAAAACCTGTTCATGCAAGGTTTAGGGTTTAATATGTAACTAGAACGAAAACACCCTCACCAGGAATACCACGAGACAAGAATAAGAACAAGAGCAATACGGGTGCCTATTTGATCCAGAAGTCTCCACCCTGGAGAAGAACTGTACAATAAAGGAAACAATGTGTACCCGTGAGAGGAGACTCAATATGAACCTAATAGGACGCACGACAATGTTCACGAAATGGTATCAATATATTATGCAATGATTCAATATATAATAAATTATAAAAGTCATGAAATGTTCAGGTGTGCATTTAAGGTGCCAAGTAACAGTTAAACATACAATTGAAGCTACACGTATGATTCATGAACGCTAAGTTCGTATTTTAAATCAAATAAGCACGTGGAGTAATTATGCGAACTCAAATATATTCAAACAATTCACAATTAAATCAATTAAGGTAAGTAATCGACACGAAACGAGGCCTATAAAATCAATGAGTTAAGAATTCGAGTTTTCATATATCATATCATATTATCATACATCATACAATTCATAATCATCGATCAATCGAGCGTACAAGATCAAATTACAATTTAAAATAATTAACGTATAAAATACAATAACTTCAGAAATTCATATAAAATCAACCGGGTGTCCGATTGACGAACGGAAAGCAGTGGTAGACTCACCACCACGAAGGGAACACGAAGTCCGGAAAGGTGTCGGAACGCTGCCGCCGGAGCTTGCTGGATTGCCACTGACAGCCATCGAACCACCACCTCCGGTGGCCAAAAAAATCCCTGGAAGCACAGAAACGTGCGCCTCAGCCTTCTCGACAAAAGCCCTCAAACAATTATAGAAAATACCAAACACACCGGATTACGTTGGCGAAAAACCGAACTAAATCCGTAGAATGAAAACTGAAATTAAATGCAAACCGTAAAACGAAAACAAAATCTGAACATACCGTTGGAAAGCTCGTGACGAGACCTTCGAAACCCATATCTCAATTGCCGGAAAAAGTAGTCGGAGAGTTGACCGACGTTGAACCGCAGGTTCTACCGTCGATTCACCACCACCGGCCGGTTCTTGAGCCGGCGCTAACACGAATAGCTCGGAATCATCAAGGTGATCATCTTTCGTGAAGAGGTCATTGCCAAAAGACCGACGAAACAGCTCCTAATCATCGTCGTTTCTCGTCCGCCATCGCCACTGCCGGTACAGCCTTCTATGGTGCTTTTCCGGCCAAACTAAGTCCGGAAATGGAATCAGAGGGGTAGAGAACCTTAGGAACCAGTCTTGCTTATCGAAAAAGGGTGCCGGAACGGCGAGGTTCGCCTTGCTACAGTGACGCGCCGCCGCTGCGTGAAGTTCAGGAGGCGCGTGTGGTGCCGTCGCGGCCTCGATGGCTGCGCCGCCAACGAGGAGAGTTGCGCCAGGAAGTCTTCTTTCCATCCATGGGACGCGTGTCACAAAAAGCTCGCTGGAGACGGTCGAAATCGGCCGACGAACTCGCGGCCTGCCACCACCTGCCTGGCGCGACTGAAAATTAGAAATATCTCCTCCGTCGGTCGTCGTCGGGCCAAGATCTTGGTACGGTTGTGATCGCGTTGTCGAGCTCTTCGAAAAACACTATTGGTTCGTCAAAATCCGTCGAGAAACGAGCAAGTTTGAATTGTGTGTGTGTGTCGTGTGTGTACGGTGCGTGTTTTGTCGGGAGAGGGAGAAAGAGAACGAGGCTGCAGTCTGAAGCTCTTGGCACGAATAACGAGGATCCGGGTGTTTTATCCCGGGTCCTCAATGCACGGAACGGCCGAAAGAAGGGTTAACAACGTCAGAATTGGGTAAAATCAGAGTCTACAGACTCGTTTCGATGCCCCGAACACGTTAAAGGGGTCAAAGAGGTCAAAATCTCGATCGGGTGAGAAATGACCAAAAAACCCTTGAAAGAGAAAATTACAAACAAGTCCCTAAACTCTGAAGGAGCTACAAATAAGACCACATAAATCACATAATTACATAATCAACCACACAAGAAAGTCGACACGTGGCGTAGTCCATACACTGGAAGAGTGGGGCGTTACATCAATTGCTAAGGAACGAGGCACTCTTTCTTTGTGAATTAATGTTAAAGTTTTCTACTCAGAATTTATAGACAAGTGATAGAAATCTAAGGGTCGAGCAGAAGATTAAAGCAGGGGATCCGCTCTGAGTTGAGCATACCCACTCTGTATTTAATCCCCAAAGAATACATTTTCTATCTTTTCTTGGTTCAATAAAAAATATCTAAAATTTATCAACATCCGAGTTCAGGTGCAAGATAAGTTGAGCCGATTTGGTACTCTCTTTACTTGCATCTATTAATCTTTTTCATTTTCTATTTGCCCATGTCATATTAACATCATATTAATATAATATTATCATGAAATAATTACATCTGACTACCATGTATTTAAGCCTAATTACAACATACTCCATCATTATCAGAAAATTATATTTTAGTCTCTAATTTTGAGAACCGTTTGCGGTCCCTAGGGTTCCATTATATCATTCCAAAAATACCCCTAATTTATTGTTAAATTCTTAATTTGTAGAGATCGTTTTGTTTATATTTATAAACTTTAGGAATGATTTTATAATTTTTGTCAAATATTCAATGTAACACTCATAAAATTATTAGTAGCATAAGTGTACTTTTATAAATTTCGTTAAGGGACCTCAAACCAAACAAAATTTACAGGAATTAAAATATAATTTCTCGATAATGATATTGCGTTGTAATTAAACCTAAATGCTGGTATAAGTTGCCCTATTAACATTGCAAATTGCAAATTGCTTTGCTGCACTTAAATGCCACAAAAAAGTAGGCATTATGTTTTAATCTCGCTAGCAAAACTTATGTATAATGACTATAATCCCATTATCATGTTTTGATTAATTGGAAATATCGGAACATTGATGTACGCGTGATGATAGACTGTGGGGTCTTTGCATATGAAAAATCTATGAATGCCAATGGAATCGCATCAAATCTAACTTCATCATGCATGAGTAGCTGGAGCACGTGGTTACAGTGGGCTTGCAGTATTGACCAATCATATTCATTCACCACCTTCTGGGTCATGACACACGTGTATGCCATGAATAATTCTAATTTGGATAAGATATTTTTCGCAACACTTGCAAATATTGCATGATCACGGATATGGGAATGTGAATTGAACATAATACATGTGCGATGACACGACTGATATGGTGTAAATACATTAGCAACAACATGAACATCTATATAGTTGAGAAAAGAAACTAGTGAAACATATATCATATAATTATGAATTAAGAAATCATATAATCCGGAAAATAAGGAGAAAAACCGAAAAAGATTTGATATATTTATTATTTTATTTGATATATTAATATGACTCGTAACTGAGGTTGCATTTAAAACTAAAAATATCTTGTGCATCAAATCCTTTTTAATGCAGTGAATAAATGAAGAACTTTATTGAAATATCGTTAGTAAAGTTAATTTTAAATATGGCTAACGACGTCAACATAATTTGAATTGTAATGCATGTCTTTTTGCCTGCGTGACAAAAATGTACAGTTTTTGGTTTTGAACGATGATTTAATGCCAACGTGTCAGTACAATTTAAAGAAATTATACGAAATCAAACAAACGTGACGCGAATATGTAACAAAATAGACTTCTATCAAGTAATTATAAAAAAGTGATTAATTACATAAATTCACAGCTGGAATCAATCTAATTTGAATTGCTATAAAAGCATATTTTAAAATTTGTCTAAGCAAAGATACCGCCGTATTACCTTCCTGTTCCTAACTATTAAATAATTTTTTATTTTTTTTTTTAAGAATCAACGACGAGTTGTGAAGTTTTTACCGAAGCCTCCCTGTCATATACAAACAACCAAGCGAAACGAGATACAAAAGTGCATGATCCACGGATCAACTAAGCTATTCGAACCAGGATGCCCACAAAAATACATAATAAAAAACTTGAAGTGGAACAAATTCTTACTACACGAAAACCTATTAAGAAAGGACCGGCCTCGAGTAGAGCAAAAGTCCGAATTAGTTAAGCAGCTCCTCTTGCTAAATGAAACAGGTTAATCATCTAATTTAAAGAAACAAATATAATTAACGGAATATGCTAGAACAACGAGACATTTACTGAGCAAACTAAAATACAATTTCTATTTACTTTGAGTTCGATTACAATTTCAATATATCAAGAAATTTCTAATTTGATTCGATGCCAAGCTATGATAATATCGGCAAGAGATGGAACCAAAAGTTGGTGAAAGAATTAAGAACATGACTGGTTAATTTATTAAACCTTAGTACGTATATAGAACTGTTGGATCCTGACATGTCTGCAATCATACATGAATCGCACGTGCATCATGGATTTGGATTCCATAACTACACTGAGTCAAGTGATGTCCATTGATGTACAGCATTTGTTACCAATTTCGTGGCTAAAACTAAACCCACGTATTTAGAAGTGATTCATGATGCATGGATATAGACACGGAGGTACGGATACGACACAAATTTTTTTTTAAAATTTCTCACATGAGAAGTGTTTGACACGATATCAGATACGAGTATCCAACACGATATGACATACAAAATAATATTTTTAAAAATGTTCATGCATCATAGGAAGTGATGATTCAAGTCCAAATTGGAGGGGTCATTTTCCAGTTGGAAATATCAACTATATTCGGCTTTTATGTCCACATATATATTTCAGTAATTTACAATTTTCAGTCTTTTGCATTACTGCATTTCCCTTTCTACAATTATCTCCCAAGACACCATGTTTCGGAAATCTCATCTCCATGCTATATTTTCTAAGGACAGGCTGACATTGGCTTTTTTAAAATTCTGACATGCTGTTTTTTTTTTTTTTTTTTTTACTTTTTAAGTTTTAATCGGGATTTTTAATGATGGAGCATGGTTTTAATTAATTTATATGGATATATGTGTGTATATAACTATATATTGTTAAATAGTATATGTTCTTTATCTGCATACACCGAAAAGGGTTAATGAGGCGAGGAATGTTCTACAATTAAGTTAGAGCTCCTTTACTTTTCTAGTTGGCTAACCATTGTCAATGGGTTGTTTATGATTTTTTTCTTGGTTATATAAACCTGTGCCCTCTTTACTTTGATTGGAAAACATTGTTCTTAAATACACTAGATTGTTGGACTCTTTATATTGTTGGTTTTTAAACAAGATTAAAGGTATACATTTATAATTTTGTCCCCGCATTGGGAACTGAACAATTTTGTCCTATATTGGCAAGTATGTAATTTTTCTTTGAAAAGCTAGGACAAAGTTGTCAATTCGTCTTATCCAATTCAACTAGCTTATTTAGCCACAATTTTTTTAATGGATATATAACCCATTATTTCCCATTGTTAACCTGGGGCTCCGATTTTAGGCCCTAATAATTAAATAGTGAAGTAAAAGGTTGTCAAACCCATGAAGCATAATCAACCCGCTATTTTCCGCTGAAGTAAAGGAGCTCTTAGTAAAGTATTTAGACGGTGTGTATAAGATGGTAATACACCCCTTGTACGTATAGACACATATGATTCGGATGCTAAAATTTGAATATAGAATACAAATCGCTAGTTGTTATGATATGATGTTAAATAATATATATTTGACCTAATTCATTCTAATAATTAACTAATTAACAGGGTGACAGTTGTCCAATCACTGTAAGGTATTAATTAGTTTAGCATTTAGCTAAATTATGTACGCGATCATAAACTTAGTTAATAAAAGAACTATAATGATATGCATGGGAAAGTATGTATTGACATTTGTAGGTTTGAGATCTATTAATTAGATACGTCTGTTGTGTATTTGATGAACCAAACGCATTTTAATTATCATGATGAACACTTTTAAAATATAATTTTTTTGTATTGTGTTGTATGTATTTGATGAACAAAACAGATTCGAATTATGATGTATGAACACTTTTAAAAATAATATTTTACCTTATCTTGTCGTGTCAGACATTCTTCATAAGGGAAATTTAAAAAAAAAAAATTCATATTATCGAATCTATGTTATGTTATGTCCGTATAGATCATGCATTATATGATTCTAAATTTATTAAGTCCGCTATATATATATATATATATATATATATATATATATATACACACACACGTAGATGGCATTTTAGTAATCGGGAATTACCAAAATGATTGAAAGTAAAACCGTAAAATACCATGAACGCATAAATGTAGTGCCGAAAGAAAAGGAAAAGTTCATAAAATGAGGGCATTTTACAGTCAGTTCATGGGGAACAACCCACAGGGAAATTCTTGGCTGAGCCGGGTGTGGGCCCCGATCCCTATACCCGACTCTCACAGGTGAATAAAAAAATATAAAAAATATATATGTTTTTTTATTCATCTATTAGAGCCGGGTGTAGGGATCGGGGCCCACACCCGGCTCATCCAAGAATTTTCCACAACCCACATGCCTTCTCCAATATTTTTGTATCCGCTTTTTACGAGGAGAGGAAGGTAACTCCAATTATAACATAAAAAAGAAAAATGTATGCCAATGGTTCGAATTGTCTTTGGCCACAAAACAGTTCTAAATCTTTTGCTTAATAATTATTATTTTAACTTTTTGAAGTATCTATACTTTAATAAGAAAATTAATCATAGATGATGACTGAGTAAAAAAAAAAACGTATACTATATGCATAGTGAGAAATGCTTATAGCTTAAAAAAGTTGTTTGAAGTTTTTGTGTTATTCATGTTTTGCCTGTTGTCCCATAGGAACTATTCATCATAATTTGAGAGCGATTTTTTTTAAAAAAAATTTATCTTTGTTAATATATGCATGATGTTTTTTTCCATAATATAGAAACGCGTGCCTGTATTAATAAAACTATTTGCATTCTTGTTAGTATAAGTCTAATTTAATTATTTTTAACTAACAAAAGAGGGAAGAATTAAAGTAATTATTTCACTTTAATATTTTGAATTTTATATCTATGTTATCTATCGATACTATTTATATATGGTTTTCTTTATTATACATAAGATATATCTTCTCGAGGATTTATAGACTACAAATTTACAGTTTCAACATTAGTTTATAAATTACTTTACTCTAATTTTTTACCGTCAAAATTAATTGTATTTGTACATGTTATATTTAGTATCATCATATTTTTTGGTTCAGTGTCTTTGAGATTTTAAAAATGGATTATAGAAACAACATATGTGGGTAAACGTAAGTTTTCGATGCTAGTTATGAAAAACATAAGAATTTTGTGAAATTAACTATTCAAAAAGGAAAAAAAAAAACAAAAAAACCAACAAACTACTCAATTGAAATTATCAATAGTGGTTGGCTCAAGTGATTAAGGGTTCTTTCCCTAGAACAATGACTTTGGGTTTGAATTCTTCCGATCACTTTTGAAGTGTGTGTTTAAAAAAAAAAAAAAAATTATTCAACGGAAATTAGATGTATAAGCATAACTTTTAAGAAAATATACGATTTAAGCAGCATTCAACGCATGTGGAAGAAAAGGTATTGTGTCAAGCTTTTCCTATAAGTTTCATAGGGTTTTTATTTAGATGGTCTTTCACAATTATTAGTAGCTTCTTTTTTAAAGAAAATCATTCTTGATTTGCGTACAAGACTCGAATTCGTGATTTATTTAATTACACTTGTAAATACTTACTATTAAACTATGTGCATGTATCTCATTAGGAACAGGGGGAGAAACCCGTAGAAATCTCAGAAAAAATCGCTTGGTTGCAAATTGAATAGATAAAAGGGGGAAAAGGAAGAAGAAAGTAGAAATAAGAAAGAAAAGAGAGAAAGGGCTACTTGTTGGTCCTTTCCTATATTCCTGAATTGAATAGTTTAATTCTATGTATATGCACAACCTGCCATGAAAGAAAACAAAGCAAATAAAATTTGAAGAAAGTTTTCACAATAATAAAAGCACTTAAGCTTTAATTAACTGCATATTCTTTAATTTCCAGCTATGGACTAATATCAAGAAGAGGTTCTCACATAATCCTTAGGTACTCATGATCTCACCAAGGGAAATGATCACAACAATCCCAATTTCCCTTGTGCTATATATTTACAATTGGCGGATAAAAACAAGTGAAAACCCAAGGCAAAAAGAAGCTAACATACATCGAAACCCTTGGTTCGTATAACTAGGTTCTGAAAATTAACTTTGAATTGCTTGTACTAATCAGTCATGCCAGCAAAGAAGCATGACTACACATCTCCTCATTATGTAGAGCCTCCCTCTCTGCTCCTTGAGAAACCTTCCCAGTTTTCTGCTTGACAATCTCTTCTTCTCCACTTTCATCTCCATGTGTACTAACTCTACTAAGATAATTGCTTCAAGAAAGGGGCTTTTTTAAAAGAAAAGTTGGACAGAATTGGAGGGAATTATGTGGGATTTGACTGTTGATGAGGGCTTTTGTGAAGATTAAAGAAATTGTATGGAATTTGAGTGTTGGTTTGAGTGCTGTGAAATGAGAGGAGTTAGGGGTTCTTATAATGGAGAGAAATGCATGCATAGTATGAGCGGCCCATTTAACATTAATTTAGGTACCATCTTTCAAGATTAGCTGGTCGGCCCCAACAGATTAATAGGCATCAGTGAAAGTTTTAGTTCCCTTTTCTTGATTCTTCTTTTATCTATTTTCTTTTATATATATATATATATATGTGTGTGTGTGTGTTTCTATGTATGGTTACTGTTAAAATATTAATGTTTAAATAAGATTTTAAATAAAGGAGATGAAGCTATAATTTTTAACCTAGCGATTTTCTACTATATTCTAAAGGAGAATTATACATGTACATTGCTTCAAGTTAGGTGAAACTACGAACAAAAATAATAATAATAATAATAAATAAATAAATAAATAAAAACTGAGGTGAAATTACGCCAATAGGGATTGGTTCAAATGGTTAATATGTTCATTCTCCATGGCAATGTCTCGGGTTCAAATCCCACTTGGAGGTGTGTGTTTTTTAAAAAAAAGATTAGGTGAAATTACGAATTAATTTATCTAATTTGAAAAATTAATTACACTATGGCTCCTGTCTCCTGATGTTTACCACAATTTTAAAATTAACCCACTCCAGTTTTGAGCAAGAATATTTTGGGAGATTATTTTTGGATGTTTTGGGCATATATTGTAACTATAGGAGACTATCAATAACTTTTCAAACCAAGATAAATTAATAACACACGACTATGATATGCTATTTTTTTTTTTTCCCCATTCTGATTTCTCTTCTCCAATGTCAGTTAGTTAAGCTCAGTCATTGACTCATGGTATGAGTTTTCTTATAAATTGCAGCAGATCAGTAAAGCATACTTCAGAAATGATATGATATCTCATACTGCTTGCTGCAACTGAGGTCGATATATTAATGCGCATTTCAGAAACCACCCAAGGACATTTTTTGTTAAATTAATTTCATAAGAAAATCTCATCACTGAACCCAAATATGAGATATTTTTATTTCAGATACCGTTCGATCGAACCAACCGATTATAATAAATGTATTATATTTGTTATTTAATTGATAACACGTTCTAAATATTTTACTAATTAAACGATAAATGTAACTTACTCACTTTTTCATTAGACTGGTTTGTGTCGAAATTCAAACTTATAAAATTATTCGAATGTGGGTGGCTTTGGCAAGTTTTAATTCCAATTTATACGGTTAATATTTTATATTATGAGTTGTTATTGGGAAGAGGAGCAGTGGTAAACATGTTTTGCTTAGTGCTTCAAACACCAGCTAATTACCATAACCTTTTGTCCAAAAGAATTTTTTTCACAAAATCCGATGCTTTGTATTGTGCTCCCATGACTTATTGCACTCTTTGTTACATTCAAAAAGTTCTTATACACATATATTTTTCCACTCAAATTTTTTCCCAAGTTTTTCCGAGTTTCTATATATGCTCGTACCTAATATGGGGTTTAATTAATTTTAAAAATAGTATGCTCCAAAAGAATTTTGGGTGCATGTTTCTTCTTCTCTCTTTTTCCCGACATAACTTAAACTTTCTTGTAACCGATAATACGATTGGAAAATTTGTGAAAATTTGACTTTTAAGTATGTCATATATGATCATGTATTATTTTATTTAATACGGTTATATGATTTTAAATATTAAATTGATTGGCGCCTTTAATTTATTTTATTAGAATATTAGAAGTTTGATCTCGCTACTATGTTTCGAAAATTGGCAATTATACTGCTTAATATTTTCTTTTTGTTCTTCTGGCACTTCAAAAAAAAAAAAAAAAACAAAACAAAACAAAAAGAACAAGAAGAATAAACATGCTGGTTTTCAAGCATAACGAATAAATATTTGATCGAAGATGACAAAATAAAAGATTATATATGTCGACTTCTCAAACCTAAAAAAAATAATAATAAAAGGCAAAAACCACACACCAATTTTTTTTTTCAATTTCTCCTAATTTATAGCATAGTTCAAGTGACCGTGCTTCTTAGGAAAATTCTAATTCAAACCCAATTAGGTTAAATTTAATAATTAAAAGGGTTAGTGTATTATACTTGTGATTCGATTTGTCACTCTCCCTAAATTTTTCACCAATCATCACGACAAGTGTAAAATACTCACCCCTTTATTATACCAGTTTAATCGAGTTAGACTCGAGTTAAATTTACCGTAGCTACTTCACATCACTAAGTTACGGAGCATATCTATTTAGTGTCAATAATTTTTATAGTAACAAGATATATATTTTATTTAGTTCTCACAATTTGCAGTTAGTGACAAACCTATTATGTCAACTCATAACAATAAATATTGTCCATACATCATCACTGTAATAAGAATTTTCTTGTTACTAAATTATGACAAAGACATATATGCTACTGATTGTCATTGGTAGAAACCGAAACACATTAATACTTTGCCTAGTGTAAATTATGAAAATTATTTTTCCTGATTAAATGAAATCTGATGTCTGCTAATTAAATGGATACATTTAATTATCTACAATTTTTATATAGTAACCCCTTTTCCACTTTAAATAGAATCATTGCCTGTTTTTCGACTTCTCAAATACATTTGAGAAAATTCTAGTTTACATCCAACTCGACCCGACCGCAACCAATTAAATGACAAATATATTACATTTGTTATTTAACTGGTTTTTCTCTCTAAATTTTTCATTAATCACGACAAGTATAAACTCATCCCCTCATTATACCGATTTAGCCGAATCAAGCCCAGTCTGAAATTACCCAATACTTAGAATGATCGATTCACAGTTGAATAAACTTAACTTTTATATCTTTGGTGAGTAACTTAATTTATTTTTATTTTCTTGTAGAGTAGGTTAAGTAATTAATTAATGCAATCATTGTTCTTGGACTCTTGATTAGCTCACTTCATGCTGCAACTACGTTATACGCCTCCTTCTAATCATATGAAAATGCTTTAGATATCCGTGTGCTTCACAGAGTTACGGCGAAGTAATTACGAACTGATCGCTTAAGTATCTTGAAAGCTAAAAATCAGCATGCATTGACGATCTTACTGGAAACGAGACACTTGTCACAATTATTATTATTATTGTTGATACAAAAGGGAAGGATGACAGACAGACGAACAGACCAACTGGTTTCCACTGCCAACAAATGTCTACACAAAAATTAAAGTGTCCATATATAAATAAATATCTCAGACAAAAGTTTAAAGTGCCCATATATTAACCTACGCATGCATGCATGACAATATATCCTACTTCTATGTTAGCCTCAAATCTGCACTTGTGGGACCTAATCATATATCAATAATATCCTGCACAGACGATACATATATACATATAGATATATGGAGGGAATATTGCAAAATTGGTATATCATCTCTCCCATTTTAGTCGTTTTGGTACAATAACTTTTTCGACGACAAAATAACCCCAGAACTATCAAAAATTACAAAACAATACCAATTTTACCCGAATAGGCATAAATCTGCCGGCAGGGGCGGAGCCAATTAAGGCCAAGGTGGGGCTGAAGCCCCCCTTCGGCCCCCGGCCTCCCGACCCCCACGCCCCCACTAATCCCTCAAAATTGATTATTTATATATATATATATATATATAATATTTATTATATATAATAGCTAGTAAATTTATACTCATAAAAAATATTAATTAAATATTATATATAAGGGCAATTTACATCTGGGTCCCCTGAGGTTTGGCGTAATTACAAATTAATCCCTATACTTCCAGAAATTACATACAACTACCCTACTGTTTCCTTCCGTTAGAGGTCCCTGGACGCCGTTATAGTTCCGTCCAAATCTGGGTATTCTTGAGGACTCGTTTTGTAACATTTTGTAAAATACAGGGACTTTTTTGTAATATTCAGGATAATTGAGGACTCGTTTTGTAACATTTTGTAAAATACAGGGACTTTTTTGTAATATTCAGGATAATTTTTTGGACGGAACTATAACGGCGTCCAGGGACCTCTAACGGAAGGAAACAGTAGGGTAGTTGTATGTAATTTCTGGAAGTATAGGGATTAATTTGTAATTACGCCAAACCTCAGGGGACCCAGATGTAAATTGCCCTATATATAATAGCTAGTAAATTTATACTCATAAAAAATATTAATCAATTTATGTTAATAACACATATATTATAGTTATAAGTGTGAACTTTTTGTTATGATGCGTTGAACACTTCACGAAAAAATTAATATATTATACATTTATATAAGGAAAAAAACAGTGTAATATATCTTATTGTATAGATAATATATCATATAATATTAGAGAGATAAAAGATATCATATCACGTAACTAATTTTAATCAAACCTAACTCTGTCAAATTAAGAACACAAAAATTTTAATTTTCAATACATATTATATTTAATAAAATGTGGTGGATTCGAATTTTAATTTCAAATATAAAACACTTAACAAGTTTTTTTTATTCAACTGTTTATAGTTTAGCTTACCTATAATTTACCGAAAGAATTAATTACTACACTGGATAGTGGATATTATAATCCCGAAACAAATTTTAATATTAGTACCTGTACGTGAAAACTTTAGTTTGAGAAAAAATGATGGGAGCAAATTAAAGGGAACATGAATCGTCGAAAACAATTTCATCTATGAGTTTTAGTGCTTTTAATCAATTTCAAGTTATTATTATTTTTTTAATGAATCAATTTAGTGCTTCTAATGCTAAGAATTCCTGTGTTAATTATTATAGTATCATTGCTAAAAAGTTGGAGAAAGGTACTCTGTTTTTTGGCTGTGTGCACACTACAAAAAAACAGCCTTTTTCCGGCGAAAATTTCAGACGAAATTTTGGTCTTTTTCGTCTGAAATAATCAATTTCCGACCACTTTCAGACGAACTTCCGACGAACCAAATTTCGACCGAAAGACCCTCGTCGCAGAAAATTTCAGACAAAATCTCCGATGAAAATTCCGACGAACAATTTTTCAGTCGAATTTCAGACGAATTTCCGACGACACTTTTTGTCGCCCGAAATCAAAAAATTTCCGACGAACTAAATTTCCGGCGAAATTGCGAGGAAATTTCCGACGAAGGGATTAGGACCAATTTTCCATTTTCAGACGAAATTGCGACGACTTTTCCGACCAAAACATATTGGTAAAAATTTAATGTTATATGGTTCCGACGACTTTGCGACGAAACTACGTCGTCTGTTTTACGTTTCAGACGAAATTTCCGACGACATTTCCGACGAAAAACATTATTTTATTGTTTTCGGGTTCTTTTTCAGACGAATTTCAGACGACATTTCAGACGAACTTGAATATATTTCAGACGAACTTCAGACCAATTTCAGACGAATATTGGAAAATTTGCTGGAAATTCTGAAATTTTTCAGACGAATTGCGTCGCAAATGTCGTCTGAGATTTCGTCGCAAAGTTTTGATTACCATTTTTTTTTTTTGGAATTTGAACCTGTTTTTTCAAGAATTATATTTCCAAAAATAAAATAATAAAAAGCTTGAAATTCGACAATTATGTGTAATACGACAACAATAAATTAATAATTCCACCATGTCCATAAATCCAACAACATTGTAAAAACAAATTCGACTTCACGAAATTCGGTAAAATCTATCGAATTACAATATCTTCAAATACTATTACATAAATCCATATGTTGCAAACCTAATATAAAATACGTCAACACTAGATATAAAGTGAAAATTTCTCTCCACCAATTGAAAATTTACCTAGTGTTGCTACATTGCCACCTAAGCCATTTGAGGTGCCTGAAAAAAAACCCATTAAACCTACAAAAGTTATTTATTGAATTAAGGATTTAAACTTTAAAGACACGTAAATGCATGAATATATAAGATAATGTATACTAAATTGGAAATCGAACGTAAAATCACTCAGTTTTGAAATACTAGATGATGAAATACTCAATAAACGTTCAGACCATTGTGAGCACTCCCTAGATGATGAAATACTCTATTACGTATTGAAAATCGAATGTAAAACCACTCTATTTTTGGCACATTACACAAATATTTGAAGCAACAAAAACATACCATCACAACACTAATGCTAGGCAGTAAGTAGTAAGCAAGACTCCTTCATACAACAACAAAGAAGATATCAAGAAAATCACTCCAAACAAATCAAAAGTTCACGAAAATGTCTCAAAGATTCAACCCCGTCTACAAATTCTGAAATCAATTGTATGATCTCATCCATGGCATCATGAGGCACATTGTAATCATTTTGGATACTCAATAATCTGGAGGAAACAGACAATGGTGAGTGTATATCACATCCAGACCACACGGGTTTGTTAAAATCCCTCAGAAGATCAAAAAACCTTTGAGTTTCTACATTAGGCAACTCATTATAAGTTTGTTGCTCCCCCCCAACATCGGAGCCTCTATTCAGTTCCTCAGTTACATCAGGTGGCATGTTTTCTCTAGCCGCATCAATGCACATGTCAACATACCTATTTAAAGGATCTATATTTTCGGGATGACTCGTACTCGCAGCTGCATTACTAAAATTTGGTGCAGTCTCTTCTCTAGGAAGTACCTCACCATGGTCAGTCCAATACCAATAATTTGGCTTGAATCCATGTGAATACAAATGCCGTGTAACCGTAGCGGGTGATAAAAAGTCCCATTTCCTTAAGCATTTAATACATGGACATCGAATAACACCTTCTGTTCTAAATGGTTCTAACCCCTTGGCATATTCTATAAAAGATTCAACCCCGTCTACAAATTCTAGTCTCAGGCCCCCACGTGTTGGGTAAGTCCTATTATACATCCACCTCCTATGTAAAGGTATATTGTCCATCTACATATCAAAGATCAGAATTTAAGTTATAATATTATCCATCACGGGTGATTATTTTCTTCCTTAAGAATTTAATATTTTTATTTTCAGAACCGCATTAACAACAGTACTGAATAACCAAGACATGACCAAGTGCATTTTTCTTATTACAGAACACAATTCTAACATGCTTGTCAATTCTAATAACCAATATATGAACAATGTGAAATATCAATTGTCAGTTTTTCAAGTGTGTTGCTTTGTTTGTATAATTAATCAGTTTAAAAACTGACCAAGTTACATGATTGTCAATTGATGTCAACTAATATTAGAAAAACTCAATATTTGTGCAACAACACTTTCACTAAACACAACATGCAACTATGTAACAGTCTCAATAAAATTGACTGCTATAACAAACTTCGTATTAGAAAGATTCAGTTTTTAAATGTTTAGCTATAACAAACTTCTAACATTAGTTGCCTGTTGTGTTTAGTAAAAGATTCAGTTTCATACAACAAATACAAACAAACTTCATGTATTTTAGCTATAACCAACTTCATGTACTGCTGTACACAAACTTCATGTACTTCATCATATTCAATTCACAAACAAACAACATACATCTTTTAGTTTTTACTCAAATAAATACAACTTCATATTTTGTGAATTTTTCCAACAAAAGTGACAACATAAGAGTCTAGTTTGTAAATAAATTATTGCATTTAATCTATTTATTCAAAACTCACCTTCGTATAATGCAGCTTCAAATCCAACAGAGAACAAAGGTCAATCCAACAAGAAGGTCGACAATTAGATCCTGTAAAAGTTAATCTTTGTATTTTAGGACAAAGATTGATAAGGAATGAGGGGTGTTTTTTTTGGGGGCACTGTTCTGTATTTCCTACTTATGGTTTAGGAAAAAAGCCTGGATTGGCAAAAAAATAGGCTGGATTGAGGTATGTTAGAACAAAAGAGCCAAATGCAATTATCATAGAAGGTGACTTGGTTCTTTCAAATGCAAATTATAATTTCAGGAACCTCCCTTGTAAGTTATACAAAATTACAACATTAACCCCTATTGATGTCAAACGTACACAAATAATTAAATTTCAGGAGCTTTCCATATCAAAAAATCTGTGACTTACAGATTCTGCATCAGGAAAGATGAATAAGAATGATTTCCCCCAATTTGTGACTTACAGATTCTGCATCAGGAATGATTCTGGAAGGAAATTCATTTTTTTCACTGAGAATAAATTATGTTCAGTTCTCAAATGAATCAACTTTTCCAATCCATATTCTGATTCTGAAAAGATAATCAAAATCACAGTTCCTTGTACAGTTCAAAACCGACACAGCATTCAAGCCATCTCTATTTTTCCACTAAAAACCCAACCACCATACCGCTAGGTGTAATTGCAGCAATAAAACCGACCAATCAAAAGAATAAATTCGAACTTCACGGAAAGCCAAACATAACACCCACAACTCAAAAATCAAAGTCCACAAGGTACCATTCCATACTTGATTCTTAAACAAGCATACAGATCGAAATTAAAGCCAATATTTCAAAAGGCAAAGCAAACAAACATACCATCCAATGAGGTACACAAAGGCCAAAAAGAAAGTAATCATCCCACAGTAGTGCATATACATGAGGGGTGACATATATTGATATCTCCCCTTTTCCTAAATGGTAAATTTAGAATTTATATAGATGCTCCTATAATGAAACTTAGACGACTTATTGCATATAAGTTGAGCTAAATTTATTCAGTTATTAATCCAAACCACAATTCAAAAATAACCATTTGAACTTATATATTTAGATTGTGTCTAATTAATATAAAATATTATGTCCATTAAGGAGTATAATGTATATTTGTGACATTTACACTTAACCTGCTCCATATCTTATAAAATTATTTAAGTTAAAACCATAGTAAGTCAGACTCCTCCCAGCACTCCAATTAAAACCTTTAAATCAAATCGGAGCGTCTATAATAGCCATTTATTACCCAACGGATAACTAACACTGCGGGAGTGCACATAGTATCAAATAATTCCTACTTGATTTGCTAAAGATAATGAAAAGTTGCTAATGATATACAACTTCTCACTATATATATATATATATAACAAAAATAGCTTTCAGAACTTCAAAATAAATCAAATGTAAGTACTTTTTGCAAAAATATGTACTTTCTTGCTGAACTAACCCAAAATATCAGGAATTATCAGGTATTATCAGTAGTTTTTTTGTATGATTAATCAACAGAACATGCAATAAGCTCAATATTTGTGCAACAAAGACTTATAATAAAGACAACAACAAGCTTCACTTAATTAAGACAGAATTACTAATATTCATGCAAACACCAAACTGTAATGGTCATAATAAGATAGAATTAAACAGGCATCCAACGCAGTACAGTCAAAGAAAAAAAATAATTCTCTTACCTTTCCAGACCTTTGATTAAAGCTTAATATTGTCTTCAGTCCAGGGACATGGTCATCAATTGTGACAGTGGTAAAGAGCTGGCATTGGGATTTGGTTCTATTAGTCAGTCAAATATTTCAAGCAAAAATATATTTGTTTTCATCTACTCAATAATTAACTAGCCACATGACCCGGAAGACAACAAAAGGAGACATACTCTTATCTTGGCCAAGAGAGTAAAATTTTTGGAATTACAGAATTGGAAAACTTAATTCAAGAGATAAATACATCAGGAATCATACATTGGAGCTGGTATCCACTTTAATATCAGTGGTGATGTTCTTCTTCCATCAGCCAAAAATATGTCACCTTTCTTCGTTCCAGTTGAAGTAAGAGTCTGCAACCAGAGATACAAGTTAATAAAATAACAAATAGAGACCAACAACTGGCAAGAGTAAATGATTTGCAGCCACATGATGCATCAATATGTTGGAACATAACAAACACCAACAAACTGGGAGAAAGTAACAAAATCCTTTGATTTTTTTTAAACTAATGTGATCAATTCAGAAATTATGCAAAGTAAAATAAGAAAACAACGAACAAAGTTAACAAAGTTATGAAATAAATTGACAATTAAAACTACTGATACCACGTTTTTGGTCTCTACACTATTGATAAGCACGTTTTCAGTTGCTATTAAAATTATTGGGGTCTGACAGTAGACGATTACATAAGAATGTGTCACTTAAATAACTTTGAGGCAGCAAAGATGAAGCTATCAATCTTGGTGTATATTGTGATATAGCTTTTTCTATTGCTTGAAGATATGATAAATAGGATACATTGGCCAACATTTTAAATAAATGAAACAAAGTTATGAAATAAATTGACAATCAACTGTGAGGTGCAATTTTGTGGACTAGGACTGTTTCTAAAAATCAGGTTTTCTCTCCTTCAAAACTTTAGAGATTGCTCGAATTGTACAAGGCGTTGTCCGACAGCAGCCGCCAATGAGTTTAGCTCCAGCGCTCTAAAAGTTTTTAAAAATATATTCTTTTTAAAAACATATTCTTTATAAAACAGAATTGGGAATAGATAAACTAAGGGGATGTTTGAAAGAACTGCTTTTTGAGAAGCTAAAGTTGCAAAGTCATAAGAGTTGGGATTGTATGGAAAAGAAAGTACAAAAGCACTTTCAAATAACACAAATGCCCAGAAGCTCAAATAAGAACCCAAGTGCTTCTAGCTTCTAGCTTATTTCAGCTTTCCAAATAGCCTTTCTTTAGAGTTTTCATATAGTATCTAATTAGAATGGACAGTGGCAAATACTACAAACACAACCAAACTAACAAGGAAAGATAAGAAGCATCTTACAAGACAAGTGTGTTTTCGTGATGGATGAATATCAATTGAATGTACAATGCCAGAACCAGTTCCTTTTGTCCTGTGAACACCACCACCGCAAACATGTTTCAGCAGAACAAAAAAAAATTAATTTGGGGAGAAAGAGATAATATAATAATCCTAAATTGGGATTCCAAGTATGATTAGCTTAAGAGATTTTTCTATTTAGGATAGGTCAGCTTAATCTAAAGTAGAAGTGCATAACACATTGACTAAAACATCCAACGTTTCATACAAATACTGTGTAAAAATATTACTTTTCAAAAACTATAACCACTTTAAAGTTCTCAGAAAATGGAGCAACAAAAGGGGCCAAAAATCATGTTTACAGGAAACTACCCTAGTGCATGTCTTATGCACTCTTTTCAAAAGGTTTTTTCTTTCTCTAATTCTTTTATAGACTAATCACTGATCCAACATCAAATGAAAAATACTTGCAAAATCACATCTCCGAAAGTATTTCCTGTATTCATCACTATCCTCTGAAGAAGCTAACAGAATAGGAACATAAACATTGTAGGATCAAAATAGTTTGGTTAACAACAAACCCCAAATATAACAATCAAGATCAATAACTAGCACTAGGAACAATGTAACTCAAAGGGAATGGTCTACTCAGACTAACACAACTAGTAATTCTCCAAAATATAACAAAATTTCACACAACACAAGAAACATGAATTCCAGCAATTCCCAAATCAAAGGGAAAAAGATAACCCACAAATTCCCAATTCTTCAAAATCAAAACTTTGCCATCAAACATGAATTTCAGAAGAAAAACAGCAACCTGAGGAGCAGAAATCGGTTTTCTATTTTCAATGTATCGATCAGGAACCACCAAAGCTGCCTTCTCCTGAAACGCATGCTCAAAGTTCAAATTCAATAAATGAAGGACCAAATTAAAGGAATTATTACAATTACACGAGTTCTTACCTCTTGCACTCTTCTCAGCTACTGCGAAGGTCGAACCCAGAGGTAATAAGCTAGGGTTCTCAGCTGTTGCGAAAGACGACTAATCACGGAGGTTTCGGCGGGGCGAAAAACGTGGGCGAAGGTTGTTTCTAGGGGCGGCGCAAACCCTATCTTTCGAATGAGGACACGCTTTTCAGCAAGCTAGGGAGATTGAGAGTGGCGGACATGGGAGGGAAAAGTCTGAAACGAGATTTTGGAGAGGCGGGATTGAACTTACCCAACAAATTAGGGCATGAATATTCCGACGAAAAATCTCGCCGGAGACGCGTCGCACAAAATCGATTTCAGCTGCTCATTTTCCGGCGAAGGATTTCATCGCTATATCGCCGGACTGTTCATATATGATTGGAGTGAAGACTCTTCTGAATTTGGCTAAAAAAAGGCCCCCTTATTTTCAGACGAAATATTGGGTCTGTATTTGGCCGCAAATGTTAAATAATTTCAGACGAAAATGTTCGTCTAAATTTCGTCTGAAATTTCCGACGACTTTCAGACTAATTTTCATCTGAAATCTATTAAATGAAAATAATTTTAAATCTCAGGCGAAAGTTCGTCGCAAATCTTCGTCTGAATTACAAAAAATATTTATTTTTTTAACTAAAATTATATTTCGTCGGAAATTCGTCTGAGGTTCGCCGCAAATTTTACATCATAGAAGAAAAGTAAAATGTTATTCGTTTCGTCTGAATTTCGTCTGAAATTCATCGCAAATTTTCAGACCCAAAATTTCGTCGGAAATGTTCGCCGGAAATCGGCTGTTTTTTTGTAGTGGCAGGACTTCTGGAGGCGGATAATTTTCAGTTGCTATATTAAGTTGGTGATGAACAGGGGTGCAAGAAGTATCAAATGCCATTTTTGGCAAGGCGGGAACTTTGTAATTGACGGCTTTGATGTACAAGAGGTCCGACAACAACCAAAGACGAGGCAAAGCCCTGAGGACGTGAGTGACATTGCGGCGAATTCTTGTTGCCATATGGCTGTCACTCTGATGGTCATGATTGCCCGGAAGTCTAGGCGCCTCGCTGTGAGGCCAGTGAGAATTCCGAAGGTTTCACTTCGCAACAGGGGCGTGTTTGCTCTACCTGAGATGGAGCCATCGAGTTATGGTTCTTCTAAGATTTTAATTTGTAATTTCTGTGGTGTCATTCTGCTGTTTTGCTATTTTCGTGGTCACCATGGTATAAACAGTGTCGCTGATCATTGGATCATGCACCTTTGTATTTCCCCGGATTTGGTTGTTTATATTTGAGGTGGAGGCCTCGTTAAAGACTCTATGGCTCTCTATCGGTTTTCTTGAAAAAAAAGAAAAAAAGTTATTATTATTTTTTTAATATATTGAGGCCTGAGAATTTTCAACCCGACTAATGAGAAATCCTGGATCCGCCCTTGCCCGCCGGCGATCCGATCCATTTTCAACACATTTCTGCCTGACACTAACACCTGTTCAAATGGTCGGATCACCGGCGGGTTTATGCCTATTCAGGTAAAATTGGTATTGTTTTGCAATTTTTTGTTAGTTTTAGGGTAATTTTATCGTCGGAAAAGTTAATATATCAGAACGACTAAAATAGGGGAGGTGACATACCCATTTTATAATTTTCCCGATATATAGATATAGAGAGAGAGAGAGAGAGCGCCGGGGGGGGGGGGGGGGGGGGGGGGGGACAATGAAGATTAATATACACTCAAAAACCCCAAGATTTTCAAACAGTGGACCCGCTTTTCGGTCCAAATGTTTCAATCCGGTTCATTCAGAAGTGTAGATGTCATAAATAAAGACAGGGATGCACGGTACATGGAGGACATGCTGCCACGTGACGAGCACGTGATTGACATGACCCATGCTTACAAGAACGACCTTGATATTTCTTTACTTTGATTTGATGAGGGAGCTCTCTCACAGTACTGCACTATCAGCCTTAATCCCTGATTAATTAACTCATAATCAGATTCCATGTTTGTTAAACCCGAAATTAAGGTGAGAGCAAAATCTTTTCTTTGTTTTGAGCCTTAATCTTCGGACCGTGGGCAGACAACTACGGAACTTACAATACAATGAATATGGAATGCGAGTAAATGTTAGAATTGAGGGCTGATTGTTCGATGGTTTGTTAATGAAGTTGGATATTAGTTATTATGGATCAATGATTAGCCAAGTTCAGCTAATCACATTAATGATTGAAATCCTTTTTGGATTTCGGTATGTCTCAATATCAGATACTTAGATTTTCTTGTATATGATATGTATAGCTCGTTTGAAATTTTGGAAAAGAGGTAAGGTTTATGTTAATTACAACTTATATTAATTCAATGAAGTATTCGGATCTGATTAGGGCAAAATAGTATAAAGAGAGAATGAATATTTTATATTATCCTATGTGATTGAGATATTAGAAAGAATTATTACTAAATATCAAATGTAATCTATACTATTATATATTTGATAACGACGTTTGACTTTTAATTGTACAATTTTGACTGAATAGAATTTTCTCCTTTTTTTAAAATTTTTAATTCAAAAGAAAATATCCTATTGGTCCATAATCCACAATTAATATTGATAAACACTATTACATTTAATTATATATATTGAAGTAAGATTATCTTTAATTATCTAATTTCTTAAATGATGATGGAAAGAGCTACCGATAAGGAAATGATCCTAATTATCGTAAAATATTATTGGCAAAAAATTAGGCATTAATTTTAATTCCTTAAATAATGTTGTGAAGTTCTACAAATAAGGAATAAATATTATGTAGCTATAAATATATTTATGTCTATCTATATTTGATAACGATATTTGACTTTTGTGTATTTTTTATGATGTGGAATTTTTGTGATTTTTTTGAAAATTTTAATTAGATATAAAAAATGTACGCTCATCTTTATTTCATATATTGTTTTATTATAAAAACAAATAGAAACTAAGGAAAATAATTATATTTGGTAAGTTTGATTGAATGACATTTTGTATTTTCTTTTAGGGTTTCAATTAAATAGAAAAAAAATGTGATTGACTTATATTTATTTTATATATTATTTTAATATGAAAATAAATACTAATTAAGAAAAATAATTATCTTTGACAAGATTCATAATATACTTTTTATGTGTATTTTTAAAAAAATATATATACATATCTACCTATACTCTCTCTCTCTCTCTCTCTCTCTATATATATATATATATAATTATTTTTATGGTAGGCCATTTATTAATAATTGGAATCTTTAATTTTTCAAAACAATTCAAAAATCATATCAATTATCTCCCTAATTTATGAAATCTTTTAAATTAACAACTTAATTTGTATCCTTATTTATCTTTTAGTGTTTCTTATATTTATTAATATATATAAAATTTCTAAGCATTTATTCATTATCTTCGAATGTTATTTTTCTCTCATGCTTCCCTCATTCTCTCTTTATTCTCACACCTACGATTCATTCATCTTTTTTCATCTCTATCACGGTACGCACAATTATTTTCTTATTTTTTGTGTTACAAACTTCATCTCGATGAATTACAAAGATTCAAGATTTATGTATTAATACACAAAGTTTTGTTAGTTTTTACTTTTGTTTTGATTATTATTATTTATATATTCTTTTGTTGTTGTCGATTTTAACAATTTTTAGAAATCTATTTATTATGTTTTTTGTGAAATTTATTTGGAGAATTTGGCTTTTTACTTTTATTGTTTTATGAATTTATCCAATTATTCTAACTTTTCATTGTTATCATTTTTCAAAAATTTTTTAGTTGTTTTTATTTATTCAGAGGAATTTATTGTATTTAATGACTGAATTTAAATTAATGTTTATATTATTTTTTTTGACGTATTTAATATATTATTGAATAATTTATTTTTGAATATTTTAATAATTATATTTTTAACGTAAAATACATCTTTTGCTGCAATTAGTACAATAAAATAGTATTTAATATTATACTCAAAACAAATCAAATTATCGAAGGATTTTTGCCTTTTTAACCTTTCGTTCTTTTGTCATTCATTTATGATTTAAGATTTTCTTTGATTTGATTTCATATTTATAATCAGAGACATTTAAAAGTTAGATTTAATAATTTCTTCATGCAATTAAGAAATGTTATTTCATATTTTATTTTTCACATTGAACTCTAATATGTTTTAGGATATTTTTATTTATTTTTTATATTATTTTTTATTTTTTATTTTTTAATATTATTTTTAGTTTTTAATTTTTTATTGTTATTTTTTTTATTAATTTCTCATTTATTTTCATCATTAATATCATGTTTTTCGTTGACTTTTGACATAATATTGACAATAGATGATGATAATAAGTTTATATTTGGATTCAATGATAATTTTTTTCCAATTACCTTTTTAATTGTTTTATAAGTTACTTTAATTGTTGTAGATTTTGTTAATGAATTTTTTTCTATTTACTATATTTATTTTTTTTTATTTTTTTATAATTTAATTATGAAAGAGGTTAACATATTTCTATTTTGTTCAATTTTTTTAATTTTGTTTAATATATCTATCTATCCATAAACGCATACGCATCGTATATACATAGTTCTTTTTTTTTTTTTTTTTGGTGCGGTTTACAAAATGTTTTGATTTAACCATAAATATATGTGAGATTTTAATATTTTTTTTTTTCAGATTCTCATATTTCTTTTATTATCTTTATTTCATTTAGTTTTTATGATTTATATAATTCTTTTGAATATTTTTGTTTATTACTGATGAAAAAAAAAATTAATATTATTTAATTTACGGCTACATACTTAATATAGTTATGTTTATTTTTTTGTGAATAATTATTTTTTTTATTTTGAATTTTAACTTTTTTTTAAAAAAATATTCATTTTTCTTAATGATTGAACGCTTTTTTTTTTCCCAAATTGAAGATATATGTTATATTTTCATATAATTTTTATTTTTTAATATTTAATATCACTTTTTAATATCATTTATTTTTTAGTTTTTCTTTTTTAAGAACTTATCTATTACTTATTTATAACTTTTTCAACTTTTTAAATTTTTTTATCTTAATTTTAATTTGGTATGGTATTTTTTATTTAAAATTTTAAATAATTAAATTTATTATTACTTTTGACTTTCACTATTTCTTAATAATATTTTTCAGCCCGAGGATCTTTGATGTGATTGTAAACCAAACAAATGTATTTTTCTACTTTTTTTTCCCCTTCTCAATAAGTTTAGAATAATTAATATATTAATTATTTTATTAATTATAAATATTTCCTAAATTTTGGTACTTTAGTTTATTGAAATTATGTTTTTATTTGAAATATGAATGTAACTTTTTTTATCTTGAATTATTATTCATTTTCATGGAACTTAATTTACATAAATTAATTATTTACTTATTATTCTTTTTGTCACAGACTATTTTTTATATGATTTCTTCAATAATAATAATAATAATAATAATAATAAATTTAAATTTACCAAGTTTTGGTAGAATGTATTATACGCTAATTTGGATGATTTTCTATTTTATATATTTTGCATAAATTAATTTTATATTCTAAAATAAAATATTTTTTATTATTATCTTAATTTACAATATTTATGACTAACATATAATAGTATAAATCAACAGTTTTTATATAATAACCGTGCATAGCACGGGGAATATGCTAGTACTTAATATAATTAATTGAGTTCTATTAAAATCGAGTTTGAATTAATAATAAATAAGTCTCTTGTGTGATCTTGTAATATGATAGGAGAGCAAAAGGACAACATATTTTTTATTTTTTATTTTTTTAGCAAAACAAAAAGACAACAAAATATATTATCATTAAATTTGGATGCATGAGGTCTCTATTCAAATAATGTAATTAATTCTCACTTTAAGAACAAAAGATTTTGGAAGTTAGAAGAAGGTCGTTTAACATATACATTCGCATTAAATTAAGGGATAATTACCAACGCCCCTGAGGTTTGACGTTATTACAGAATACCCCCTGAGGTTTCGGAAATTACGAACTCCCCCCTGAATAGGACACCCTTGCTTACAAATAGCACCGGCCGTTAATTACACCGTTAAATTCAAATTTAAATTCCGAAAACACCCTTAGGGGGTATATTGTAATTTTACTTAGAGTTTAATGATATAATTGTAATATTAGTTAATTTTAGATTTTTTGTATTTAAAAAGTTGTTATTTAATTTAATATTTAATATTTTATCTATAAATATAAATTGAATTAGATATTCCATGCATATTTATTTCTATAAAATATGATAAGTTATAAATTTCCTTTCTTATTTATTTCTTAGTTTTAAATATATTTTGTACAAGTCCATTTAAAATTAATTTAAAATAATTTATTTGCAATTATAACAAATTCTCCCTCAAAATAAAAATTCATATAAAAAAACCCACACAAAGATCAACTAGTGCATTATCAAATTTTTTTCCCTCAAAAATTGAAAATCATAACAAATACACTAATATCAACAAATGCATTAGTAAATTCACAAAAATATCCGCCAGCCGTTTAAACAATTATTTCAAATATTGAACATGTATGGTCAATATCTACAGAAAATATTAAACATCCATAAACTGTAGGTATGAAATTAGTTTATCATAAAAATATTAAAATAACATTAAGTAGCATTTTATTAAAAAAAAAATTCTAGGTAGACATAAAACTCAAGTACTTACATCAAACCCCCTTAACAATTTCAGTCCTTGCATTAGCCCCCTTATCTTTGGCTCTTTATTACATATACCCTCCTGAGTTTCAACATAGTAGGGGTAAAATAGTAAATTTCACACAATCCGTTAAATTTAACGGAGGAGATAACTGCCCAGGGGGGAATTCGTAATTTTCAAAACCTCAGGGGGTATTCTGTAATAACGCCAAACCTCAGGGGGGCGTTGGTAATTATCCCTTAAATTAAATGAAAGGATTACCCTAACTTATTAATGCCATGTTACTTGATACATGTTATCTTTAAGGGGGGAAAAAAATTTCATTCGAAATTTACCTCGTTTTGTAATTTATCATTTAGATAAATTTTCGTTGAAAATCGTCATCCAATCTTTGTATTTGTAGAATTTGTTAGTTTTAGTGAAAATACAATTGACGTGTATATTTTATTTTTTTGATCTCTCAAAGTTTCCCCCCACCCAATTGAGTGAAAGACTAATCTCCCGAGGTAACTGAAGGCGCTTATTGCGGGGACCTCTCCCAACGTAGATTTTTACATCCACAAGGTTCGAACCCGAGACCTTGCTGAAGTGAACTCAAACCCCTATCCACTTGAGCCAATTGCCCGTTGGTGACGTGTATATTTTATAAACATATCATATGTCATGTTTTTAGCCAAAACAACCAAAAAATTGGATTCCACTACTTAGCTCATTCTATTAAATCCATGCGTGGTGGTGACAAGTAATGAGCACATATTCAGAACAATACAGTCACGTTTAAGTAGAAGAGACAAGTAATGATAAGATATAAGTAATTGGACAATGTCACTGGAGCATATAGTAAGTAGAGTAGCAGTGTATCAAGTTACAGAATAAAGCTAGGAACATATGCAACCACATATCATAATGCAGGACACAAAATAGATTAATAACATATAAGTCCTGACTCGGGCAAAATAGACATTCTAGAGCTTCAAGATACCTCTAGAGTGCGGCTGCAAGACCTGAAACCATGAGGCCAGAAAACAGGTAGAGGTATTAGTCAAAGTGACTAAGTGATGGAGTACTTAAAAGGAATACTCTTGAAATGAAAGGATAATTGAAATGAATAAAGTTTACCTTGAAGAATGATTTGAAAGATAAATACTTAATGAAAACATTTGATATGTAAATGATGATGTCACACACGCAAACATATGATATGATTTGGTTCATATGATTTTAATAAAACGGGATAGGGGTAAAGGATAACTTTGATAAATATGAACCAATGTTTATAAAATGATTTATGCCCGCAAGCTAGGCATCTTCCACCCTTACTCCTTGAAAACAATGAACAATGAGCGATGTTGGACCGAGATCAACAACATCTTGAACATACACACATGCACCACCCTTCTCCGGTGCCACTTCGGGTAGCTAGCCCTAGGTGACGATAAACGATGAATGAGATAAGGATTTACGTTCCTTTCTCCGACAGATTGTCCTGACTTAACCAACCTCCGATTAAAGTCGGTGTCAATTGTCTAATGGTGACGGCTGGTATTAGTGATGTCGTTGGCGCTCACCTCCCGAGCATCACTTCCACACATAACCGTCGGGCCCAACAACGATGAACGATAAAGCTTGCATATGAATGAACATCCGGAGTAAATCCGAATGCTTGAATATAATGAAGTCCGTGAAGGACAATGAAATGATGCGATGATGAACGATGAAAGATAAACGATGAACGATAACTTTGAATAAATGAATATGGTTGTTTGAAACGACAAATGAGATGAATAAATATGATATTTGAAACGATATATGATAGTTGAATAAATTGATGAAAGAGTTGTCCCAATAAGGGAATGGTTTAAAGTAATGCATTAAAAGAACTAAGTGTTGGTTTTGAAAACATTTGATACTATATATATAATCATGGTTCCAGTTTGAAATAGTTAACCTTACCTAGTAATAGGTAAAGATGCGTAGTATGATTAAACAGTGCCTTGGAGATCCTAGTGCTCAACCTTAACTCTTGTAAGTGACGTACTAAAGTGAGCTTAAGAACTAAGACCCACTCTACATGATGCATATGAATGATGAAGTCACATAAGGAGATAACACATGAGAGCAATACCATTCAAGGTATTAGAGATAAGTTATCACATAAAGAAACACGTTGAAGTGAGTTATCTTAACATGAGACTATGATCTTACTAAAGCCGAGTAAGTATTAGTCAAATTATGAATCCTAACGTAACTCTAAGGTTATGAAATAAATCCACGAAAAAGAACTCATTTTGAGAAGATATTTTAGACCCGAGGTTGGGAAACCCTAAGTGCAAACGTCTAATTAGATATCCCGAATTTTATTTCATTTTACTATTTAAAAGTACTATTCAAAAGTATTATTCCAGATTACCATTCAAGGTTATTATTTAAGATTACTATTCATAGTTACTATTCACATATCGGGTCAAAGGGTTCGGGTCAAACCCACATACTAAACACACACTCATGCACACACACGAACACGCACACACACATGCACACTATGCACATACACGACACATACTCCCTAACAAATTATGATCTTGTTATAACCTATGGTTCAAGTTCATATTATTAGAGGTATGTGTGATCTAGATTAAAAGATATAATCTAAGGTTACAAGGTCTAATTAAAGTACTATTCTATCTTAGGTTATAAGGCGTGACACTAATCACGTGTATAAGATATGATCAAACAATATTCCATCAATCCAAGTGATAACATAAGATCAATTCATAATATATGAATCATATAACAATGTAGCATCATATCATAACATAAGTCATACCTTAGCATGAGCATTGATCATATAATATGTGACAATTAAATCAATTGACTATATGTAACATGTTGTGACATTATTGATCATATAATACTATTCCATTAAATAACATGCATGAACATAATTTAAATATCATAAACATACATCAATATACAACATATATAAACCCTAAAGCATGATCATAGCATATATTAAACTAATTCATAACATATCATAGCATATTATAAACAATTAAATCACATAAACAACTATTCAAATATATCATAAAAACTATACCATAAATGCATAAAATAAAATCCTATATGGCTTAGGGAAGACCCTAAGACCCAACCTAAACATAATATAAATAAGCCATAACATAAAAATATAAATTAAACTAAAACATAACATAAAACTATAGCATAAAAAAAATAAAACAACTAACCTAAGGGGAGGGGAAGTGCTTCGGCACTAGAGAGAAATGGAGGGAGAGAGGAGTGCTTGTCAACACAAGACTTGGTGCAAGAGGAAATGAATGAGTTAGGGGGGTATTTATACTTGTTGGGAGGCCCCTCACCTTGCAATAAAACTATCTCCAAGGGTAGGAGAGCAAATGGTAGTAGCTTCTCTTGTAAGCTTGGCCTTAAGCGTTAAATAAAAATGGGAAATGAAGGGTATTTAGGTAATTTAACATGGTAAACACGAAGACGAGCTACTGGAAGTTGACATATGTGAATCGGACAAAAATTAGCTTCGAAACGAATATTTATTCGAAGAAAACGGATTTACCTTTAGAAAGATATATTAGTTTTAAAGAATAGAAATTTGAATGTTTTAAACGAATATGAATGAAAAACGACCTCCGAACATGATTTGAAAGTCTGGATTGTTTTAAAACGTCATAAAATAAATCGACAATCGTTTTGAGCCCAATATTGACTATAAAAAGTTTTACCGATAAAAAGTTAGAAACGTAGGATGAATAGTAACTTATTTTTTTAAACCGTTTTATTCAAAACTCGAGTTAGGGCTTTGATACGTTGCATATTCATTTAATTATGGAACTTAGAATTTCTATATTTTATCCACTATTCAATTTAATTATGGATAATTGATTAAAATTCTATGTTTTATGTAGGAAATCTAATTGGAAGAATTTGAAGAGTATTGGCAAAAAAATGGAGCAGACCTACGTTTTTGGGAAAAGCCCACACCATCATTTATGATGAAAAAGCACTTTTTGGATCAGATGAAGGCATTGCAACCATGGCCCATTCTGGGAGATTACACTTGATATTTTTGTGACATAAGGCCCATGCAACACTATGGCGGAAGCCCTTACGTTCTAATTAATTGCCACAAGAGTCCACAACCTCCTACTTGTCTTTGGAAATTAATTCACACAAAGAAGTGGGGCTGCACGTTTTGGACAGTTACAAATGGGTATTACTTTGAGAATTATGATCCCAGTTGATAGCAGAACGTGGGTGACGAAGTGGAGGAGGAAGTTCAATCCTTATCTCTACATAAGGCACGCAGCAGCTAGACATTCGGGGGACAACTTCTTATGCCGTTCGGGAAGAGGCTTTTTGCATATCACATAGTTTTATTTTCTTTCCTTCCTTTTATTTCGTTTGAAGTACTATGTTGATTTCAAGATTTCGTTTGTTTAATTTCATTATGAGTAGCTAATTTATTTGTTAGTTGGGAATTTTCAAGCATGTGTTAGATTGTGTGAGACAATTTGTTTGGGGTTGATTAATTCAAGTTATCCGTTTTATTTCCGATTTCATGCCATTGGGTTTAGCCTTATTCTTTGATTTTGGCACCGAATCTTAGAGTTAGCAATTCACATACAGCTAGTTAATTCGTTTGGTGGAGTCTAGCCGGACAATTAACGAAGTAGCAATTAACACTAGGTTGTTAAGTTCGGCTGATTTTATGTTGTGGAATAATTCGGTCTAATTAGATGAAGTAGGAGTTTCTACTAAAACGGTTAGGGTTAGTGTTTCTTTAGCTCGTAAAGCAATTAGTTAATTGAATCTTTGAAGGAGTTTCTGAAAAGGTTATTAGATAGTTAGGGAATAGTCTTTAGGAGTTTCTTCAGATTATTCTAAAAAGTAAGAAGAAACGAGGGAGCCTAAGGTAATTGGTAACTATAGCTAGCCTAACGAGGAATTAATAAAGAGTAACAAATATATTGAAAACTAATCCTAAACCCCCCTAATTTGAAAAATCTATGATTTAAATCACTAATTCGCAACATATTTTTCTTAAACCCCCCAATCACCTAAAAAGTTTGTTTTGCCCTTATGTTTTTCCTCCCGCCAAACCATTTTTGCTTTATCCACACCTGCACTTTACCAACTTTCATCAGCCACCACCAGAGATTTCTTTTTCACGCTTTCTTTTAGCGATTGGTGTCCTAATTTTCTGCTGCCGACGAAGAGTAGGACGATAAAGCAATTTAGCGAAACTGTCTGAGGCCGTTTGCTGTACTAGATTTGAATTTATCGATGTTGTAATCTATTTTGTTCTGTCTGTGCCTAATTTGTTTGGATTGTTCTGTTTGTGTTTCATTTGCATTTTGATGTTGTTGCAATGTTTTTCTGGAAATGGTTGTTAGTTTGTTTTATCGTGTTGTCTTTCTTTTATTTCTTGATCTCAACTAACGCTTCAATAATTTTTAATGGGCAGATATTCTTTTAATTATGTTTCCTTCAACATCGTCGGCGCAGGGTGAACAGAGGCCGTTATGTTATTGTGGTGTTGCAGCCCGTGTTTTCACTTCTATGACTCCCAAAAATCCTCATCGATGGTTTGCTAAATGTCGCAAGGGAACTTGTATCATGTGGGAGTGGATCGATCTAGAACCGACCCCTGAAATGAGAGCACTTATTTCTATCTATAACAAAAAGATTAGTATTTTGGATGCTGAAATTAGAGTTCTGAAGATGAAGTTTAATTTTTTGGCAGCTCTTTTTCTTGTCTCATGGCTATCTTTCCTAGTACGATGCTTTATTTGATTCCTCTTTATGTAAGATTATGAGTGATTTTTCATTTTTGGTAATAGTTCACCCTCGGTTGTAATACTACATTAAAGGAACATGTATTTCCAATGTGCAATAAATATTTGCAGTATATATTGGGTTGTTGATTTTCTCGTTTGGCGAATGCGGGAATGAACGTATGGTCTGCGTTTCAAGGGCATATACCCTGAACTGAACTAGTAATTTGTATAGTAATGAATTGGTAATTCTGAACTGAACTAACAATTTGTAGAGTGTTGAAGTGGGAACGTGGAACTAAACTTACAGTTTGTAGAGTGATTAATTAGTAATTCTGAACTGAACTTATAGTTTGTAGAGAGATAAATTAGTAATTCTGAACTGAACTTACAGTTTGTATAGTGATGAAGTGGAAATGCGGAACTAAACTTACAGTTTGTAGAGTGATGAATTGGTAATTCTGAACTGGACTTACAGTTTGTAAAGTGATGAAGTGGGAATGCGGAACTAAACTGTATGTTTATAGAGTGATGAATTGGGAATTTGACCTGAACTTTGTAGAGTGATGAATTGGTAATTCTGAACTGAACTTACAGTTTGGAGAGTGTTGAAGTGGGAATGCAGAACTAAACTTACAGTTTGTAGAGTGATGAATTGGGAATTCTGAACTGAACTTACATTTTGTAGAGTGATGAATTGGTGATTCTGAATTGAAATTACAGTTTGTATAGTGTTGAATTGGGAATGCGGAACTAAACTGTAATTTTGTAGAGTGATGAATTGGGAATCTGAACTGAACTTACATTTTGTAGAGTGATGAATGGGTAATTCTGAAACTTAAACTTTGTATAGTGATAACTTAAACTTTTGTAATTCTATTAAGTTACAATGGTAACTTAAACTTTTGTAATTCTCTTGAGTTAACAATTCATCACTCTATAAACTGACTTCAATTCTTGAGTTACCAATTCATTACTCTACAAATTGTGAGTTCAGTTATTGAGTAACCAATTCATCACTCTATAAACTATGAGTTCAGTTTAGCGCATCACCAATTCTAAATTCAACAAACTGTGAATTTAGTTACGCAATATCACTTCATCACTCAGCAAATTGTTACTTATAGTTCAGAATCAACCATTGTCATTCATCATAAAAGGTACAACCATAGTTAGCAAGTACAAAGTAGAAAGTTATTAGTTCATTCGTACAAATTGCATAACATTCACAATTGCTGACAACCATATTTCAATATGTAATGGATGATATTTACACTGTACTCCGCGATGGGGATTCCTTTTGCAAACTGCTTGAACTCTGCGGTGTTCTTTGCAAGTGACTCCACATAGGGGAAAATAAACACCCCACAGTCCAAGCTTTCTGGTTCTTGACTATGGAAGGTAGCGGGCTTTGGGTATTTATCTATTGCCTTAATTGTGGCAATAACCTTATATTCCCAAATCCCAATATGATTTCATGAAACGACCTCATACTTTCTCCGTGTGACGTGTTTTAGGCGAACTCATGGAGTTGTATGCAAAGAACTTCATCTCCCTTGTGTTGTAAACTACCAAATGCCAATGATTTGTAGTGTGCAATGAAAATATAATGTATCGGCATTCGTTAATAACAACACTGTTGAGCATTTCCAGTTGCAGAAAAGCATATTTCCTCAATTTCGGGTTTTTAAGAAAATTATCCATCTTCTTCTTCAACAGATATTGGTTTCCATTGGATCCCTTCACTAAACTTATTATATGTTGCGTGAGAAATGAAGAAGCGTAATAGATTTTGTGGGATTTTTCGAGAATGTATCCACTACCCATCAAAATATCAAAATAGGCCTCGTACACCTGTTGACTAATGGACTGACCCTATAGCAATCCCATAATATCACTCACAAACACCCGAGTATCATCCCCACTGACATATACCACCTTATCACTAGCAAAATAAAAAATAAAAAATTATGCATTGATACAAAATTGAGTTACAAATTACTAAATTAATTACGCATCAAGAACAACTTACTTGAACGTCGCAGAGTAGACATTAATCATTGTAAGGGCTTCATTGTTCAAAGATGCACACCCATCAAAGTCCTTTCTACCCAACAACAAGTTCAAATCTTTGTCAATAGAATATATTGGGGTAACAAAATCATCATTATCAGCATCTTTAACAACATGGGCTGCTTTAAGAGGGAACTCAGCAGCATCTTGAGAAACAACCACAGCATAGCGCTCAACCTCATCAGTAGCAACTCGCTCAACTTCATTAGCAACAACTCTCTCAACTTCATCAGCAGTAACTCTCCATTCATCTTTCAAATAAGTTAAAACGTTACAAATGGTTTCATCAACGGAATCTACCCTTGAAATCTTCACACCCTCTTAAGCCTTCTCCTCCTCTACAGTCTTCTCCTCACCTTCATTATTCTTCTCACCATCGTTTCGTTCAACACCTTCTACATCATATAGCTCATTTGCAGCTGTAACATCCCGCTCGTCTAGCCATATAGGTACACCGTCTCGAGAGTGTTACTTGAGCATTTAAATTATTTAATTATGCAATGTTGTTTACTTAATATTCTTGATAATATTTGAATTATTTGCTAAGTATGTGTTTAGAATTTTGAACGTTTTTCCTCTTTTTGCCTCATTCTTGATTCGTTTGAACCCGTTTTCGATTCTAATTTTGTGACTACGTGATATACATGAATTATATGTGTTATGAATGTATTTAATTGCTCGTTGCATAATTTTGAGTTCGTTTGAATACGGTTTTCGAACCGTTTTATTTGTTGGGACTTGAGGGCCTAACTTGTTTTAGCGCGCTTTGGGTTCCGGAAGGCGTAACTCAATCTCGGGAGTTCAGATTCAAATTCCGAAAGACATGTTGGACTCATAACAAAGAAAGAAAGCTAAGGAACCCAACTTTATATTTTTTTAAACCATTTGATCCCTCGTATTTCGCTCGAACCGAGCCCGTGTGATAGATTTGCCACCTTTGACTAAAGTAGCCATAACTTTTTCATTTCAACACCTTTTTTACTCAAACCAGAGCCCACACTCCACTAACTTACCCCTATATCTTCTAACCTTGCCCATTTCGGACCCCAAGCTAAGAAAAAGGGAGAATTTGTAGCTGAAGCAAGAAAGGAGGAAGAAACCCACCACTATTCATCTCTCCAATATTTGAGCTCAAACCTTGATCAAATCTCTTCTAAATTAAGAGGTAAGTTATTATTTGTGCTCTACATCTCTTTATGATCATTTTAACTCCAAGTTTGCAAGATTTCTCCTTGTTTTGGGCACTTTATAACATATGGCATGAATAGTAAGGGTTAATGGATTATTTGATGAATTCTTGCTCATTCTTGTTGTATTTCTTAATTTGGAGCTAGTTACATGTTCCTAAGACCTTTCTCTTTGTAATTATGAGCAATGAATTTCATGATAGTTGTCTGCATATCAAACCACCAATAACGGATTTTTAATGAACTTGAAGAACATGAACTTGTTTAAGCATCTCTTCATTTCTCATGAGTTTAGCTTCGGTTTTTGCATGTTTTAGGGCATGAATCTTTGAATCTTTACTGGATAAACCTTGTATGATGTGTTGGCTTGGGTGTGGGGTGGTTTCCTTGGTGTTTCGTGTCTGGTGCAGGGGCTGGAATTCAAAAATTCCAGCCCTGCGTGGGCTAACGCCCATTAGGGATTTTGTGGTGTTTTGGGAGTAACAGCCGTTACTCCCAGCTGGAAGCTATTGTACCAGGTGACGACCGTTACCTGGGTTGTGCAAGGGTGGGACTAATGGGCGTTACTTCCCCCAGCTTGGTTGTTTGTGCGTTTTCTTCGTTTGTTTGTTCGTTTCACTCGTTTCCCTCCCCGATCTTGATCCCAATATGATGTATGCTTATTTATATGTATGAAATGTTGTTCTATAACTTGTTGATGTATGAATTTTGTATGTTTTATGTTTAAGTAATGTGTTATGAATGTTGTATTAAGTTTATAGGTTCATTTCACGTGAAATGTGCAATTATGCTCTCTTACATGCATGCATGACTTCATACCTTGTCTGTTTGTCTTGCATGTAATTTTCTTGTTCTTGTTATGAAATGTATGCATTGCTAACATGTTTTATGATTCCTTATGTTCATTGTATGAAATTTATGAACTTGTTTAACGTGAAATATGTGAGTTATGACTCAATATCATTTAATATGGCTTAATGTGATCTAAGTTCTACTTTGTTGCATTCTTTATGCATCATTTGCATTTATATGCATTTGTCGAGTGTCTAATTGGTTCATATTGAGTCTAAGTATGTCTCTCGTTCTTTGTTTTGTTCTTGGGTTCGTCCCGTTGTTGTGGAGGTAGTCCTTTAGGTGTCTTTTGGCTCGTTTCGTTCGGTTTGGTCGACAAGGTAAGGTTTTCTTTCTTTTAGTTAATATGACCTACAACCTTACATGAGTTTTAAGTCTTCATGTGATATATATATATATATATATATATATATATATAGATACGTGTTTGATACGTATTTTGTGGGAATTGACCCGTTTGCTATGAAATCTTTTGAAAACGTTTATATATATATATATATATATAAGCTACGTTTTGTTTATTTATTTTTGAAAAGGGGTGATGTGTGTTTTGCACTAGCGAGCTTTGGGCTTTGAACGATAAGCTTTGTTAAATATGCATTTTGCATTTTGCCTTGGGCCCCGGAGAAATGGTATGGTAACTCGGGTCGGCCGTGGGGTCGCCGAGCTCCCCCATCAACACAACTCCACCAATGGGAGACTTAGCCCAACCTCGGGAGGTCGAGGAGAAGGCGGGTCCTCGTGAGCCGATGGTAATCCCGTCGTAGGAGGGGGTAGGATCCCTCGACTCATATATTTTACCGAGAGCTGGGGTTGAGGGGTAGCGCCTCTTTTCCCCAAACGGAGAAGGTGGGATTGTTTCTGAATTTTGTTTTGCCTTTGCTTTTGGTTATGAAAATGAAATAGGTTAGTTGGAAACTCGTACTCATCAAGTTAGTATGGTTTGCTTCTACTTATGGTTTGTGAAACAGGAGTGGACTTCTAACTTCTAAAATTGGTTGATTTCAGCCTTCAGCCTTAAACCTTTTTCTTTATATGTATTATCAAGGGTTAGAATGTTTTAAAATGCAAAAACCACGCCTCGGTTCATGAACTCTTTAATTTTGAATATGCTATGCTCATACGTATTGTACATGTGCGTGTGTTAGCCCCCTCACTAGTCTTTAGGACTGACCCATCTTTGTTGTTTTCTTTTTCCCCTTATTTTCTTGAGTTGCAGGTTCAAGTGTTGGTTCGTGCTAGGCGAAGGTCTCCTTTTGAGTCTTGTAGTGGAGTCTTTACATATTGTATCTTTACATTCCGTACTATGTTTAAATATGTATAAGATTATGCTTCTGGATTCGAATTATGAGGACTTGTATGATTTATTTACCCCGGTATGGGTAAGACATGTATTAGTTGATCTATTACACTCTTGGTATAAATGCATGTGTATTAATATGTTTGTGATCATGTTGCTTCCGCCTGTGATTTTGATTACTTTTGCTCACTCTGTATTAGGGTCTAGACCGCCTAGCCTATGAGAGATTTAGTTTATCTCCCGTTCGTTGTAGCTTGGTGCATGTGCGGTGTCCCCGTTTCGTTACACATGTTGGACTATGGTGCGGGGGATGTAGTGCTCTGCGCTCCGGGGTACTACATCCTAAAGTGGTATCAGAGCTCTGGGTTGCAAAACCAGAGCTCTAGCGTCGTGTCGTGTCTATCAAGGTCGTTCGGCTTAGGATTATGTGCTTATTTGCATTCATTCTCACTTTTATGTGAATTATTTGTTATAATTTGTATTAATTATTCACAAGAACATGCATTAAAAACCCGTATGCATCGATATTCTTGGAATTGTTTTCTTATTTCAGGATGGCATTTTCACATCAACATGTGTCGTCTAAAGAAGGACAAGGGAAGCAAGCGTCTTCGGTATATAAGAAGTTTGAAGATTTCGTTCCGTCGGAGTGGTTTGGAGACGACGATATCAAGGCCGAAGAATGGTTGTCCGAAGTGATATGGATTTAGGAAAATTGTACGAGGACCTCACAAGAGAAAGTGAATTGCATTTCCCGTTTACTTTAAGGCTGAGCTTCAAAATGGCTAAAGGGAGTAAGATCAAGATTTGAAGAGTCCGGAGAAGAGTTCACTTGGGAGAAATTCATCCGAGAATTTTGCTATAAGTACATTATTCCAAGTGAAATGGTTAGAAAACTTCAAGAATTCTTGAACCTTGAACAAGAATTGAAGAAAATGGACGATCTTGTAGTAGAACTTGAGAGGTCGGGAGCCGGTAAGGATTACCCTAAAGTCCAAAGCTATATACAAGGGCGGAGAGATGAAATTCAACAAGCTTTCCAAGATTCGCCGGTGCATGAATGGTCCGAGGAAGTAAGAAGGGTGGTTCATTAGAGATGAATAACCAACGGTTAAAGTCTCACGCTTCTTATGTGGGACAAGAACAAGAATCGAGTTCGAGTTCAAGCAAGAGACCCGTGTCCCGAAAGAAACTTTAAGAATTCCAAGATATCAACGACACCAAGAAGAAAAAGAAGTTTCAACTAACAAAGATGTATTTGATGCCTCCTCCACTAGAAACCATTCAATGTTCGTATTTCCAAGGCCCAAATCATACAGAAGAAGTTTGTCGGAAGAAGTTTAGTAGGTGCTACAAGTGTGGGGAATTGGGGTATATGGTGAATGGTTGTCCGATGAACAAGAACCCGAGGTCTACGAAGAGTCGTAGCACCAAGACTTCAAGTCAAGCTCGAACTAAAGCAAGTGAAATTGAAGAATTTGATGCCAAGTTCGACCCTACCGTCTCGGTGAAAGGTAAACGAAGCATTCATGGCATTTCATGCATGCATCTCTTATTTTATTTCGGGGAAACCCACTTGCTTGATTTATTTCTCCCCCTTAAGTGCTTCTTGTTGCTTGTTGCTTATTGTTGTTGCGCTTGTTGCCTTCTTGTGTGTGAACTCTCTTCTTGTAGAGAGTTTAGTGAGTTGAGTGCCCGAGAGTGTTTGGTGAGTCGTGAGGGCCGAGGTTGCTCAGCGGTTTTTCTTGAAGACGCTTTATGGAGGTACGGAGCTACCTTAGGCATGGGTTGGTTGTTCGAGCGCCGTGTTGCTTTTGTGGCTGCTTTTAGGAGATCCGTCTGGGGTTCAACGATATTTCGGGTAATAGATTAAAGGCTAACCCGTTTGTATCCTTCGTCGAAGCGGTTGGTTTTTCTGGGACTATGCGACAAGCTATATGGCTTACCTTTGGGTTAACCGAGGGATCCAGCCAAGCTTGGAGAGACGAGGATTGAAGTAAGAATCTCTTGGTGTTTCCTTGAAGGTTGGAATTCGTTACCACCCGATAGGGATATTGAGGTTGTCGTGGTCTTTATCCCGGAATTGAACCTTTTGAAGATTCCCTACCGGATGACTCTGGCGTGGGCGTTGGAGTTTAAGACGTAGTTCATGAGCTCTTAGAAGGTGGTTTCATCCAACTGAGTACTTCTTCGTGGAATGCCTAGTCCTATCTAAGAAGAAGACGGGACTTAGGATGAGTATAAACTGTCGTGAGCTGCACAGGTTAACTGTGGAAGATAAATACCCTTTTGCTCACTTCGAGAGTTATTTGTTCTTCTTCAGCATTTCGTGGTCTTCGCCGAGTTGGGTTTCAACAAGGGTATTATCGACTATGCATTCTGGTAGAAGAACCGAGAATTACCTGAGAGAATAAGTCTCTAGTGTTATTGTGATTCAACATGAGATTCGTCTTTATATAGGCAGCCATCCCATGACATGAAAGACAAGGAAGAGGCACGGTTTGAGTGGATAAGGCTTTTGAAGAGAGTTTCCTTCGGTACTAGCTTTGCTTACCCGAGGGTACTCAAAACTACTCCGTTACAATAGAGGTACTAAGGAAGACTTTGGTTGTGCGTTGCTAACAGAGAGTAGAGCCTATATCTCAAGAAGTGCTTGGTCACAAAACTAATTGCACTCATGGTTTGAGGACTTGAAGAACCGGTAATGATGCATTGGCATAAGAAGAGATGTTGTGGACTTTGTGTAGCAATGTCAACGTGCAATCGGTAGAAGATCGAACATCAAGAATCGGTAGGATTCTCCAACTACTTTCGAATTCTATTTGGAAGTGGGAGCAAATGGCTTAGGACTTAGTGTCCGGTTTGCTAAGGCTAAGGGGATTCACTCGGATTCGGTAAGTGCCACCGAGCTACCGGGGTATGAGAAGTCTTCCTTATTTCCAATTGAGGAAGTGATATCCCAAGGATTCTATAGCCCACTTGGATTAGAGTGGCACAGTGGAAGCGTGAAGTTGAGTTTGTTTTCGGAGCTGTTTAAGACATTGCTTCAGACCTGAGGACAGGTCCTTTTATAGGAGGGGAGTTTGTAACATCCCGCTCGTCTGGCCGTACAGGTACGTCGTGTCTAGAGTGCTACTTGCGTATTTAAATTATTTAATTACGTAATTATTTGACTAATATGTTGTTTACTTGATATTCTTGATAATATTTGAATTATTTGCTAAGTATGTGTTTAGAATTTTAAACGTTTTTGCCTCATTCTTCATCCGTTTGAACCCGTTTTCGATTCTAATTTTGTGACTACGTGATATGCATAAATTATATGTGTTATGAATGTATTTAATTGCTCGTTGCATGACTTTGAGTTCGTTTGAATACAGTTTTCGAACCGTTTTATTTGTTGGGACTTGAGGGCCTAACTTGTTTTAGCGCGCCTTGGGTTCCGGAAGGCGTAACTCGATCTCGGGAGTTCGGATTCGAATTCCAAAAGAGGCGTTGGAATTTTAAAAAAGAAATAAAGCCAAAGAATCCAACTTTGTATTTTTCTAAACCCGTTTGATCCCTCCTATTTCGCTCGAATCGAGGCCGTGTGACAGATTTGCCACCTTTGACTAAAATAGCCATAACTTTTTCATTTCAACACCTTTTTGACTCAAATCAGGGCCCACACTCCACAAACTCACCCTTATATCTCCTACCCTTGCCCATTTCGGACCCCAAGCCAAGGAAGGAGGAAGCCACTATTCATCTCTCCAAGATGTGAGCTCAAACCTTGATCAAATCTCTTCCAAATCAAGAGGTAATTTATTATTTGTGCTATACATCTCTTTGTGATCATTTTAACTCCAAGCTTGCAAGATTTCTCCTTGTTTTGGGCATTCTATAGCATATGGCATGAATAGTAAAGGTTAATGGATTATTTAATGAATTCTTGCTCATTCTTGTTCTATTTCTTGATTTGGAGCTAGTTATATGTTCCTAAGACCTTCCTCTTTGTAATTATGAGCATGAATTTCTTGATAGTTGGCTGTGTTGGAAAACACGAATCAGAAAGCAGCGGAATTTAAAAAATTTTCCCAACAAAAGGATCTAGGACTCGCAATCGTGTAACCAAATTCGTAGAGATAGAAAACTTACTTTTCTTTTATTCTTTCTTGAAGCGTTTCAAGCCACCCAAGAACGCTCTTCTCATGGCTTGACAACCCGTCCCTCGAAAGTCTCTTTCTACTTCAGAATCCATTGTCGGAATAGCAATCCAAACCAACCTAGATTCAATTCATGTTAGGGAAGTTCTTAACAATATAACATAAAGAAAGAAACATGAAACGAGAAAAGCAGGATTGAAACTCCCTTCGAAAACCAGTTTTGCGAAAGTAGAAAACTGCCAGTCACAAAACCCTCGTGAAAAAATTCATCCTTCAGGATATGGACGAACAGTTTTCGCCATCTTCTTTGGTTCGATTTTTTCATTCGTTTCATGTCGGGTTCAGAATCGTTTCATCATCCCTTCTGATCGTTTTGCTTGATCCCCACTTTTGGTAAAACTCGAATCTTCAAAACTTCTAACTTGAAGTTCTCTAGAGATAGTCCACCAACTTGGCTACAATCTAACTAGTAAGGATGCTAGTTCTCTAGTTAGTGTTTAGGCTTAACCTAGGGTTTTTATTTATCTTGGAGAAAGGATGGTGTTCAACACATGAACCAAAAGAATTCTCGATTAGCTCTAAGGGGAGCTCGAGCTCCCCTATATATAGGAGGGAAGTGGCCGAAAATTCCTAGTCCTTTATGGGCTAGGATTTTGGTCTCTCTCTCTCCTATTACTTGATCATCAAGTAATTTGACTTTGACTTTGAATTCTAATTCAAATCAACTTTCAAGAGAGCTAAAAATATCCAAACTATTTTTGGATAATTTTATAATTTATTTATTTTAAATAAATAACTTATTTTATCTAATTAATTAATTCATAATCAATTAACTAGATGATTTTTCTCCAAAATAAGACTTTCTTTTTAATTCAAAATTAAACCAAAGTCTATTAAATAATTAATCACATTAATTATTTAACACATAAATATACACATATATTTACACACGTGTCACAAGGACACGTGTCACTCACGTGAGCCACACGTGTGGTTCACACGTGTGGAACCCTCTTGGCCCGATTAACTCGTTTAATCATTTTCAAGCCTCAACTCATGTAACCAAGTTGTTGTGTGTGACCCTCTAGGTTCTCAATTCAATTAGCAGTGACCCTAATTAATTAATTCACTAATTAATTAATCAGTCCACAGATTAAACGACCATAGTCTAGCAACAGGTGTTTAACCCCTAGCTGAATTGGAATGTTCGGATTCGATAGAACCTTTAAGTCATTGATTCATGTGAGATACAATCCTCCTACTTACTATCTCTCAACCAAGATCTAGGGTAAGGGAATAATCAGAACCCTAATAATCCGGTCTTAAAGCTAAGTGCATTTCATATCCATTTGATCTCAATCTAAGAAACCCTTTTCTTGATGTCTTGATCTACTGCCTTGGCCAAGGACTCCATATGGCATATGAATGACTTACACAATAAGAGATCACCTTGCAAATGCAAGTGTAGGTCCTTTCTTGATTCTCATTCACTTTCATGAATCACTTGTGCAGCCCCAACATAAGCCTTGAATCAGTTGTCTAAGGCGACACCCTTTAAAGCTTATACCTAAGACTACAGAGTTAACTCATAAAGTGACAAGGAACCTCAAGTCTAAGGATCACTTAATCACATCAATGACTCGTGAGATATTTCCTAATCTGGAAGTTTCCATTTCCTGAAATAGAAACTTCCTTTCCCATTTAGGAATGTTCTCACACGGGGCACCTCAGTGAACTTACTTATTAAAGTAAGCACCCTCATGTATCATGCACGTATCAACTATACACTTTGCACCTCCATGAAACAAGGTGGTCCTTCTTAAGGGCGTGATCCCACAAGCAAGCCTTAGAGGAGTCAGGTTGACACTCCCACTGTCTGTAGGACTCATCGGCTTGGAGTATTTTACTAATCATGACTTATGTGATATAGGGCTCGTTTCATGAACCATTTCACCTAAATGGTAGAGTCCTAAAGTCATCAAGATTAGGGGAGTTCTCATACATGCGCACATAATGGAAACACTCAAAACACGTATTGGCATATAAAGAAGTGTTTGCCTATGATCAATCGTATATTATTCAAAGATTGTCTGTGATACAAGAAAAGTCCCAAAGCAGATTACGTCGAATCGGCTTTCTAGGGCACTATTCCTAACAGGCTGCATATCAAACCACCATTAATGGATTTTTCATGAACTTGAAGAACATGAACTTGTTTAAGCATCTCTTCATTTCTCATGAGTTTAGCTTCGATTTTTGCATGTTTTGGGGCATGAATCTTTGAATATTTGTTGCATAAACCTCGTATGATGTGTTGGATTGGGTGTGGCGTGGTTTCCTTAGAGTTTTGTGGCTAGAGCAGGGGCTGGAATTCGAAAATTCCAGCCTTGTGCGGGCTAATGCCCGTCAGGGGTTTTGTGGTGTTTTGGGAGTAACGGCCATTGCTCCTAGCTTGGTAGCTGCTGTACCAGGTAAGGACCATTACCTGGGTTGTGCAAGGGTGGGACTAACGGCCGTTAGTCCCCCCAGCTTGGTCGTTTGTGCGTTTTCTTCGTTTGTTTGTTCGTTTTGCTCGTTTCCCTCCCCGATCTTGATCCCAATGTGATGTATGCTTGTTTATATGTATAAAATGTTGTGCTATGACTTGTTGATGTATGAATTTGGTATGTTTTATGTTTAAGTAATGTGTTATGAATGTTGTATTAAGTTTATAGGTTCATTTGACGTGAAATGTGCAATTATGCTCTCTTACGTGCATACATGACTTTATACCTTGTTTGTTTGTCTTGCATGTAATTTCCTTGCTCTTTTTATGAAGTGTATGCATTGCTAACATGTTGTATGATTCCTTATATTCATTGTATGAAATTTATAAACTTGTTTAACGTGAAATATGTGAGTTATGATTCAATATGATTTAATATGGCTTAATGTGATCTAAATGCTACTTTGTTGCATTCTTTATGCATCATTTGCATTTATATGCATTTTTCGAGCGTCTAATTGGTTCATATTGAGTCTAAGTATATCTCTCGTTCTTTTTTTTTGTTCTTAGGTTCATCCCGTTGTTGAGGAGGTGGTCTTTTAGGTGTCTTTCGGCTTGTTTCGTTCAGTTTGGTCGATAAGGTGAGGTTTTATTTCTTTTAGTTAATATGACCTACAACCTTACACGAGTTTTAAGCCCGCATGCGACTTATATATATATATATATATATATATATATATATATATAAGCTACGTTTTGTTTGTTTGTTTTCGAAAAGGGTTGGTATGTGATTTGCACTAGCGAGCTTTGGGCTTTGAAAGATAAGCTTTGTTAAGTATGCATTTTGCACTTTGCCTTGGGCCCCGGAGAAGTGGTATGGTAACTCGGGTCGGCCGTGGGGTCATCGAGCTCTCCCATAAACACAACTCCACCAATGGGAGACTTAGCCCAACTTCGGGAGGTCGAGGGGCAGGAGGGTCTTCTTGAGCCGACGGTAACCCCGTCGAAGGAGCGGGTAGGATCCCCCGACTCATATATTTTGCCGAGAGCCGGGATTGAGGGGTAGCGCCTCTCTTCCCCAAACGGAGAAAGTGGGATTGTTTCTGAATTTAGTTTTGCCTTTGCTTTTGGTTATAAAAATGAAGTAGGTTGGTTGGAAACTCGTACTTGCCGAGTTAGTATGTTTTGCTTCTGCTTTTGGTTTGTGAAATGGAAGTGGACTTCTAACATCTAAAATTGGTTGATTTCAGCCTTCGACCTTACAGCTTTTTCTTTATATGTATTATCACGGGGTTTAAATGTTTTAGAATGCAAAAACCAAGCCCCGGTTCATGAACTCTTTAATTTTGAATATGCTATGCTCATACGTATATGTACATGTGCGTGTGTTAGCCCCCTCACAAGTGTTTAGGACTGACCCCTCTTCATTGTTTTCTTTTCCCCCTTGTTTTCTTGAGTTGCATGTTCAGGTGTTGGTTCGTGCTAGGTGGCGGTCTCCTTTTGAGTCTTGTAGTAGAGTCTTTACATATTGCATCTTTACTTTCCATCTTTAGTACTATGTATAAATATGTATAAGATTATGCTTCTGTATTCAAATTATGGGGACTTGTATGATTTATTTGCCCCGGGATGGGCAAGGCATGTAATAGTTGATCTATTACACTTTTGGTATAAATGCATGTATATTAATATGTTTGTGATCCTGTTGCTTCCGCATGTGGTTTTGATTACTTTTGCGCACTTTATATTAGGGTCTAGATAGCCTAGCCTATGAGTGATTTTATTTGTCTCTCGTTTGCTATAGCTTGGTGCGTGTACGGAGTCCCTATTTCGTTACACGTGTCGGGCTATGGTGCGGGGGATGTAGTGCTCTGCGCTCCGGGGTGCTACAACAGCCTTCTTTCGTTTATTAGACTTTGCTCTCTTATTAGATTTCTTTCTCTTACCAGCTTGCTTCTCCTCGACCACCTCTTGGTCTTCACCATTATCAACACAACTATCAAGATCATCATCATCCTCATTTGCAAAGGCAGACTCTGGTACAATCTCTACAAAATGTAGGAACCTGAACTCCCTTTAATCAATAGGTTTAATTTGATTTAACTTCAAGGAAACGAATTAATTGTATAATATGAGCATCTAGTTCCGCATAATTCATATATACATCATGTTTTCAATCATAATGCATACTTACATTGGAGTTGGTCAGTTTGCTGAAACGCTTTTCAATTTCCTTCTTCTGTACGGGCAAATTACTCTTCTGCCACTTAAAAAACGTAGAAAAGCATGCACCACCACGGCATCCCACAGGAGGGAAATGCTCATGGAACCAAGCCTGGATTTAAAACATACTAGGGGGATAAAAAAGACACACACAACAACTTAGATATAAACACAAAATAACAATATGTATTCATACCATGAGCCCTATGGTACATCCGTCAAGAAACTATTTGTTACCATCTTGGAACTTCTCAATTGACAAAAATAAAATGTTATAAACAGCAGGGCCCCAAGCGAATCGGTCGATATGAATGTGAAAACTATGCATGCCTATTAATCTTTTCATTAGCTAAAAATATCTTACGGTGGTCGGGATATGTTTCGATTAAATGGGTTTAATAATATTATATAATTGTTATATAAGTAATAAAGTTCAGACTGAATCATGTTTGGTAGAATTTTGCCTCAATGTTACATGATCATGTATATATAGCATCGAATAAAATAAATTTCATAATTAGATGATTAACATCCATAGAGTCGATGGAAATAATGAATTTGTCTCAGAGTGTTATTTAAGTTGGGATACCCATTCATAATATTTTGAATAGTTGGTTTTTTGAATTTGTAATTCGCGATATAAAATATCTAAATTTGCAACAACTATTATTTTTTAATAAATTACAACCTGATTCCACTTATCGTGTGACACGTACATAAAATTTCTTTCATATATTACACAATGAATGGAATCAGGTTGCATCCTGTTACAAAATAATAGTTTATATGGTAAATCGGATTGCAAACTTTAGAAAACACAATTGTTCAAAATTTTTATCCCTATTTATGTTAGGGGAAATTACATCCAGCCCCCCTGAGGTTTGCCATAATTACAATTTAGTCCATGCTTTTTCGTTTATTACAAAAACACCCCTATGAACACTGTTCCCACTGATTTTCCCACTATTACGCCAGGGACCTTATCTGAAACAGGGTTTATAGGGGTTTTTTTTGTAATAAATGAAAAAGCAGGGATTAGATTGTAATTATGACAAACCTCAGGGGGTCTGGATGTAATTTGCCCTTTATGTTATTATGACTTTTTAATTCCTTCCACGCTTTTAGGTGGAGAATAATTCTTCAATTGAAGAATAGGGTAATTGGGCCTTAGAATTGTAAGGGTTTCAAGTATTTCGTTGGATCCAAATCCACATCCACTTCAAATGGATTGTCAAATTTCCTTTTGTTCCCCACACAATCCCATAGTTTTCTTTAAATTATTTTTTTAATACAGTTTTTTTATTTATCTTTCTTTAAATCTCTTTGGAAGATTTTAAACGGAAATATTTCTATAATTTGAAGAGCCAAGGAGATGACATAATTTATTAGAAATCAGATTGGAGTGTTCAGAAAAATAGATTTGGGTTCTCACTTCTTAGAGATCTCATATTCTTATTCTTTTTTATATTCAGCGTGAGACTAACATTATAACTTATTCGCTTTCTAAAAGTACCATAGGCTTGCGGAATTTGGTTGCTTAATCTGTAATACTATTCGTTTCAGGAAAAAAAAAAAAGTGTAATTTATTAAAATTTTTATTTGAATTTTGGTCTCCTGCTCATATTCAGGAAATTTGCTTCGTCAAGGCGGCGGCGGCGGCGGCGGGGGGGGGGGGGGGGGGGAGGTCGAAACGGTATCGAAAAATTACGAAACTTGTTCCATTGAATCCAAATCGTCGAAATGAGTCCAACGGTGAAGACGGCACTCGAATCCAAGTGTCGGAGCTCAAGATATCAATTAAAATAGCTTACGGTATCCTATTTTCAAATAGGTCCTCAAACTTTCAAAAAAGATCAAATAGGCCCAAAGCCTATTTTCAATTAAGTTCTCAAACATTTAAATAAATAACAATCAAGTCCAAATCATTCATAATTCATATAATTCCAAGAAATTAGCATGCTTAGCAATAAATTCAATTCATAACATTTACAAGAAATTAATAACGGATCAATTTAAACAATTCCGAGTAAAGTTAGGCATTTAAATCAAATTATTTCAAATATAACAATTTAAATAACACTTAAATCAAATTGTGAATAAATAAATATCAATATATCAATTACATCAAGTTATAAACGCATAGATAAAATTAAATAAGCGCAAATACGAGAAATAAACTCACATGTGGCCCAAACTTGTACGTACGAAAGAGCGGGGTGTCAAGTTGATGTTGCTGATTGTAGTTCAAAAGCATCTCAAAATCTGAGGTTGAAGGATTTCGAAACTGGTATAAAGAAAATTGGGTTGTTAACATTGTTTCTTCTCAAAAGAATGAACTTGATAGATACTTGCATGAGCCTATAGTGTCCGACATGGAGATTTACAATTTTGATATTTTAATTTGGTGGCGGGATAATGCTCCACGTTTTCCTATTCTTGGAAAAATAGCTAGAGATATTCTAGCTATTCCAATATCAACCGTTGCTTCAGAATCGGCCTTTAGTATCGGAGGAAATGTTGTTGAATCAGGTTGTCATGCTCTAGGGATTGATATTCAAGCACTAATGTGCGGACAAGAGTGGATTGAGTCACCAACAAAAGGTAACAATATAAATTTTCTATAATAAATTTTATTTATTTTTTTGTATTACTATTTTAAAAATATATGATAATTCTATGTGCTTGTTTTAATATAGAATCTCGTCGGATTATGAAGACTTCTGAATTGAAGTCCAAGTCTTAAAATCTAGCTCACAACAGTTTCTGAAGGTATAAGTATTACATCTCTTGCCCATATACTTCTGTGCAAAATTCAATTTTATCATTCTAATTATATTAATATCTTTTTTGTAGGTTTTTGGCTCAACTTTTTGGCATGAATTTCTTGAATGAGCGTATTTTGAACACTTTTGTCTTGAAGTATTGCATTTGAAGCATCACCATCTTTTGGCAAATATATCAACAACATTCATGGCATTGATGGATATGAGAAGATATGAGAAAAGAAACATCAAACAAGGACAAGGTGATAAAATATGTCTCATATATGCTCTGTAATAATTTTGATAGATATATTAATATTTTCAAAGTTTATCTTTTTGTTTGTTAAGCACATTTAATTATGGTTGATTTGATATTAATAATGCAAAAAAATATAATTGAATGAACTGATATTTTAAACATTATTTACAGGTTTGGATCGACAATATTCATGACATTGCTCGATATGAGAAGAAAAGTGTCAAACAAAATGTCAAACATGTACAAGGTAATAATTTCAAATAAAATATATTGTTAATAGTTTATTTTTATGTGAAGTATTTTTTTGCAAAACTTGTATATAAAATATGTAGTATTAGTGTCGTTGAATGTGTCTCATATATATTGTTTTGCAATTACATGTTTCAAGAGTGCATATCAAGTGTAAATCAAGATGGTTGGAGTGTTTTTGATGTCTTAACTCCTAATCCAAGATTAATAGTAGTAGTATGTAATTAATTATGGTGCTGTATATAGCTACATGATGTAATTAATAATGGTGATGCATAACAACATGATATAAACAACCATACAATATTTGCAGTATTTTAATTATGCAGCTGTTAATTTACATTTTATGCGACATAAAAAATGAATTTTATTTTCTTAGCGGGTCGGATTATAACATAGTAACATACTAGGCCCTATTACTTATGGTTATGGATAAATAGATATCAATCCGTTTATAATTTATCAGCTAACTGAAACAGACTCCCAATTCCAATCAAACGCCACGTGCTGTTGGGCCTGTCCAGCCCAATAAATATTAAACTTTAAGGCCCTTCTATTAATAAAGCCCATAAAAGTAACAAAAGGCCAAGAGGGACATACTAGGCCCTATTACTTATGGTTATGGATAAATAGATATCAATCCGTTTATAATTTATCAGCTAACTGAAACAGACTCCCAATTCCAATCAAACTCCACGGGCTGTTGGGCCTGTCCAGCCCAATAAATATTAAACTTTAAGGCCCTTCTATTAATAAAGCCCATAAAAGTAACAAAAGTCAAAGAGGGTAAAAAAACGACGCCGTTGCCGGGGATCGAACCCGGGTCACTCGCGTGACAGGCGGGAACACTCACCACTATACTACAACGACTTGATAGAAAATTACAAGAACTTTATATATACACCTTTTAAATTTTGAAGTGCACAACAAATTCAAGTCCAACAGAGCTATGGTTATTCTGTATGGATTTATCTAGAACCATATGTTAGGCAAATATTAATTAAACCAGGTCGTAAAAACAGAGTTGGAGAAGTGTGAATGCACTCCTGCAAAGGGGTTTGAAAATATGTCAATGAGTGGAAAGAAATGTATCTTTAATTTTATTTAGGTTAGCTTTAATTGGTTAATGGCGGGACCCAGGAATATGTGGCGATTGATTTTTCAACCACTAACGAGTTAGTATTTAGTAATACAGAAAAGCGAAACGTCATGCCTGTTGTCACGAAGCTACGTAGGACATAGCAACATTATAATTAGTCAAACTACACAAACACAATTAATTAATTCCCACTTTATAATTTAGAATTGTTAAGATACTTTTTTTTTATTTTTTTTATTTTTATGAATTGTTAAGATACTTGGAGCTTAATTAATAGACTTTCTAGCAACTTAGAGTTTTTCCATTATTTGATCATTAAATATGATATTAAAATCATGAGAAAAAAGTTGATAATCTACTAAGATAATGTGGTCATCTAGTGAACCAAAGAAAATTGTGGCATATAGAGGCATATTAAGATATTATTAAATATTTAATAATACTATATGGATTTGAAATTTGGGGAGACATTCGAAATTTCTTACAAGTCTATTACATTTTTAAAAACTTTCGAGGAAAGCTTCACTAATTATTCCTATATATATATTTGTTAGGATCATTTCTTCCTATTATAAAGAAATTCACGTGAAATCAAATGCTCGTTCTGATCGTGCTCCAAATCTGTCAGATGACCTGGATCGATTCCGGGAGCTCGATCACTTAGAATTTATAAGATGAGAATTCTCAAGTTGTAGTTGTAAAGGAATAGCAAACTTGAGCTAAAGGCCAAATTGGGGAATGAGAGCTTATCCCAGATGTGGCACTCCGACGCTCAAATCAGGTATTTGCTCAAAGAAGATTAGAGAAAGTATAGATGGTCGAATAAACAGTGAATTATTTACCAATGCCATAAAATGTTGTGGATATTTATAGGCCCAAAGGATGTGTGACACCTATTCACGCATTGGAGGTGCATTTAATGCTCTAACCAATTTGTTAGGGAACAGTAAGTACCTAAAAGTACTGTGGTGTCAAACTTGATCCCCTTGTACTTTATAGTACCTCGAGCCCTTAACCCCGTATTGGGCACTTAGCCGTATAGCAAGAGTGGTCGATAGGTTAGGTGTTCAAGGAGGCCTTGTGGTCGAGATGTCCTACATGGAAGCAACGCTCGAGTGCCTTGCCTGGTCGATGTGGAGTCGCAGGGGAGCTCATCGACCGATTGGGGAAGGGTCGACAGCCGTCGACCCGTCATTAGGTGACATGTCAGCCCATGTAGAGAGTATCACCTATGTGTCATTTGCTTGAGAGTATGCCACATGGCGTTTTCGGAAAGTGCCCCGTCACGTTCCATCCAAATTATATTTGCATTAATGTCTTTTTACATTTTTGTTGATGTCTTTCATCATTTTTGAATTATTTATCGCCATAAATTATTCAACACATGCTGTATAAGATTCGTAACATGAATTTTCATAATTAGAATGTCATTTAAAAAAATAGAGAACATTTTTCGTAACATGAAGGCTCACACATTTTTATTTGAGACTGGAATCAACATTCATTGAAACTTTGTAGGAATCTTGTAGAGGATAAGGTGAGTAATGATTCAATAGGAATTAGTTCAAATTATTAAAGAATTCTCTCTTTAGAGTAATAATTTAGATTCACATACCTCCGATCATTTGAGGATATGTATTTAAAATAAAATAAAATAAAATAAAAAATAAAAAAGTGAGGTGAGTAATGGTGACTAATTAAAATATGAAAAAAAGATAGATATAATCCTAAACAATTGAATTAATAAGTTAATGCAATTGTAAAAAGGGCAAAATGCACATCAAATTTTCTATTTTGACACTAAATCCTCCCATAATAAAATTATATATTAACCTTAATAATATAATTTTCATTGCAATTTCTCGATATTAATATCAGAAGTTTTAATTTAACTAAAATATTTAGATAATTTTTGAAGTAAAAAAATGATTATCATGATTATTCGGTATTACTTTTATATTTTTATTTAATTATTATTGTTTTGAATTTTTTTAGTGCTATCTCTTTTTTTTCTTAGTGCTGAAGCAAAATTAAAATTTTGAAATTTGATATTTGATGGGTAAGAATCTGAGGTGTCAAACTGCAATCACTTTAGAATTTATTTGATGTGGGGAAACAAGATTGGACTCGCCGGAAAAGATGAAGGGTTCAACCTGCTAGGACAAACACCAGAGCAAAGAAAGGTCAGAAGGCCAAGCTGGGGGAACTGGGGGTGATTCCCAGTTTGGCTCTCCGACGCTCAAGTCAGTTGATGAACTGAAGAAGATGAAGAAATTGCAGAGCTCAAGTATTAGAGATTACTTACAGAGATGGAAATGAAGACTCCTATTTATAGTTGAGGGTTCGGGACCTTTTGGTAATTTACCCTTTGTGGTCCTGCCCTAATGCTGCCTCAACACGTGGCGTAATGGGAGAAACATAGGAGGAATCTCCCGCAAAAGCTGGCGGAAAGGTGGTGCGGGCAGCAGTGGCAGGTGCGCTGGAGCGTACGGGCTGTCAGAGAGCCATTTTGGGGGTTGGTAACGAGGGCCATGAGCGCGCTCGTGTCAACCAAGAGCCTGATGAGCTTATGGACCCAAGTGGGGATCCGTGCCAAGACTATATGATGAGGGGGATCCTGGTCCCTAGATTTGTTTACATGTAGGAGCCCATCCGAGGGGGTAGAGCGCTCGGGGATGCATTCCCTTTGGGGAAATGGGTACATGCATGATTGGCGTAGTGGGCGCTCGTTTGGTGAGCGGCGATGAGGGCCACGTGTCTCGCTATGACGATGACATGTGTTACTTGCGGTTTTGACAACCGAGGGCGGAAGGCGCTCGGAGGAAATCTGTTTTGGGGATTAGGAGGCCACGTGTCAATTACTGACGGTGCCACGTGTCAAAACGTGGGCTAAGCGTATTTTGACCCCATCATTTTGCCCCCAAATTCTGTAGTCCTTAGTGATAAGGGCTGTAGAATTTAAATTTTCTCAAGTCTCGAGGGCGACGCTCGTGGGGGAAGATGGCGTGCGGCGAAATCTTCTTCTGAGCATGCATTAAATGCTGTCCTTTCAACTGACCGCTCGTATTGGTCCGTGTTAAATGCTGATGGGCGAGTGGGTGCGACTTTTCAGGAAAAGACACGTGAATCTCGGGATGTGGGTGACGGTTCACAAAAGTGGACAGTTACCTAGGCGAAAAATGATTGCTTTTTGAAACTGAATGCCAGAAACGTACGAACTCCTTCCCCTATAAATAGGGGATTCCTAACCAGTTTCATTCTTTACGCACCAAAAACTCTTAGAGCATATCTTCAAGATTCTGAAGCAATCTGCAGAGAAATTCCCAGCAACAAGACTTTCCAAGAACTTTCTTCGCCATAAGTAATCTTCTTCTTCTTCTAACTTCTTCCTGCTAACCCTAGAGTATTAGGATCAATCTTTCCCAAAACTCCATTTGCTTCTGAAAATCTTCAAATCCCCTATCTTTCCGTATCTCCTCTAAATTCCCTAAAAAATCATGTCTGGAGACCATGTTGAAGAATTCGCCTGTGAAGTGGAGGAGATGGCCACTTAAAGCTCATCCCACCCTAACTCTCCAAGGGATGAGGAGTTAGATTTGGCGGTTTTCGCCATGGAAGAGAGAAATCCAGGGGGTGTTGAGCATATTTTTGAAGAGATGGAGTTGGTGATGGAGGCGGAGAGACAAGGAGTGACTTTAACACTAACAGAGAGTGCCACTCAGCCCCACCGCCATACCGTAACGGTGGCCGTTCCTACTCCAGCTCAAGGAATCGAGGGGGCTGGACCCTCGGAAGAGCCTGCCAAAAAGCGTAGGAGGAAGGGGAAGAAGAAGGTTTCCGAGGTAGAGGGTTCAGGTATGCAAGCGACCGAGAGAACCCCCGATGAAACTCCAAGCACCATAACCCATGGAGAAATAGTGTCCATGATGGCCCCGATATACTGGGACGATCGATTCAGCTGGATGATCCCTGCTCTGCAAGAGCGGGCTAACAACCCACCTTCGGGAGAGATGGCAGTTTACAAACACTCCGTGACGTTTGGGTGTTTAAGATTCCCTATTCTAGTCCCAGTGGCCAGCATACTTAATGACCTCAACCTGAGCCCCTCTCAGATTCCTAACGGCCTGGCGCTCGTAGTTACCTTCGTCATTCTCATGCTATGCACAGGAAATCGGCCCTCCATGCGTAATTTTAACGTTCTATTCCAAGTAGCCCCTCGCCTCGTTCATCTCCGAGGGCGGGTTTCTTCTATATCTAAGCGAAGGCTGGATTGAAGTTGATTAATTCCCCCTCGTCAACTTATGGGGTGGAATGGAAAGAAAAGTTCTTCTTTATGAGGGTCCTGGAGGATGACGATTTTGGGGTCCCACGAGAGTGGGTTTCGCATGGGGAAGGTCCCCTTGTGAGGCACCGTTTGGAATCCACTCTCCCTGAAAACTGGGCTTAAGATTTGGAGGGTGCCCTGAGATACGAGGGCTAGTTGATACAGGCTAAGGATTTGGTAAATGACGCAGAGGTCATGTTCCTGTGTGGACTTACAAATGACCCTCATTTCTCCAGAAATCCTCCCGCTCGGAACTTGGAGAGAGATGGTTAGATCTTAGGGCACTGACTCTAGATAGGGCTACTAACTTCATAATTGTTCTTGCGCTTTGTGAATTTTACACAAAAGCTTAACCCTTGTCTTCTTTCATTTTTCAGGTGCAAACATCATAATGGCAGGAGGAAACATGCGCAACGTCGCCAATTTTGTCAACGCTCTTAATCGCCAACAACCCAAGACAACCAGCAAAACCCACGCGGCCGAGGGGCTGGTCGCTGTAATAGTCGTGGGGGTCATTAGGGAGCAAGTTCAAGTGCTGCTCAACCACCCCATAGTCACGGGGATAACCATGCGCCAAACACTGAAACGAGGATAATCCCCAGACCGGCTGATACCGCCAACACAAGGGGGGCCACACCTCCAGCCATTGAGCCAACGAGGCCACGCTCGAACGTGGTTATCAGGGAACCCCAAGGGGATGATGCCAGAGCCTCTCGGAAGAGGAAGAGGATGCCCGATGCATCCCCATAATGGGCAAGGGCAAGCAAGTAGTCGAGGGCACACGAGGCGACGGTGACACTTCTTCTTCCGAAGAAGATTGCTTATGGAACTTTGACCGAGTAGGGGATAGGCATCTTGATCGCTTACCCAACGAGGGTCCCATCCTGCTGAGCGAGTGCACACCTTCCCGGTCCATCACCCATGGGCTCTATGAGAGGTTCCAGTTCACTGGGGGACCACCAAACGCTATTCTCCCAGAACACAGAGAAGGTGGCTGGGGACATGATCCATGCCCTCATTTCCGTGAGTCTTCTTATCTTACTTTATCCCAACACTTCCTTTAGATGTTTTCCCTAGCGAAATTTTGAGTTACATACACTTCATCTTGTAAATACAGCAAGTGCTTCCTAGGGCGAAGAATCTCCAGATGCGCGCCACTGTTTATTCCGAGCACAAAGCGAAATATAAGAAGATGGCGCGCCTAAACGATCCTGCCCAAATCCAAGAGGAGCTTGATGTGGAGAAGACTAAGTTTCTCTCCCTCGTAACTGAGCACGATAAGATGAAAGCGTACGTGAAGAAGCTGGAGGAGGATTTTAAGAAGTCGGAGGCCGCTCGGAAGAAATACCGCTGGGACTATAATACCCTCTAAGAGAGCCATAAGAGGTTGACGGAGGAAACGAATGAGTGGATTCTTAGACACAACAACATCTAAAGGCAAACCTCTGGGGCCACCAAGAAGGCTTGTGTGGAAGCGGTTGCTCCCTGAGCGCGTGGAAAGGGCTAGTAAGGAGGCCATCATCAAGTTTTGCCACTCCAAGGCATTCTCTTTTGCTGCCTCGCTTCATTGTTATGATGAGGCTTAGAAGGCTTTCAACTTAGCCATTGAGCAGCTGATTCACGCTTCTTCAAGAGGGAGGAAGAACATGGGGCTAGCCCTCGATGAGTATTACGCGGAGTCCAAGCAAGTGGTGGATGATCCAGAGGCCAACATCAACGAGCCAGAGTACAACTATATAGTGGAAATTCTTCAAGATGAATACATGGCCGCTCACCCGCCAGAGGAAGAGCCTCACGTGGATGCTCAGAATGAGGGGACTAATAATGCGGTAATCGTCCCTGAGGGCCCCTCAGGGAAACGTGCCCCAAGCGCCAATGGTTGATGACATTCCCGCTCAGGCCAGTGAGAATACTCCCACTCCAGCGGTTGAGGCCACTGAGCCATCTGGTCAGGTATCTCCCAACGCTCAGGATCTAAACGTGCCTATCCCCCAAGCACAAGAACCCGCAACTCACGCTCAACATGAAATGGTGAATCTAGAGGAGGACGTTGTCGTTGCTGCTTGAAATTTCCTTGTATCTTCTTTACTTTTTGATGAATTCCATAGGCCATGGTGCCCTTATCTTGTAACCTTAGATGTTTTGCTCTTTATTAATGAAAGTTTCCTTTTTATGATTGGGTGTCTTTTACCTTTTGTGATGCTATGCCATGAATTCTTACTTTGTGCTTGTTTTATCAAAATCTTGTGATGTTAAGATTTCAAGTAATAAGCTAAGTAATCGACATAAAACTCAAAAAATTTTGCTAAATCTTTGAGTAAACACAAGGGTCTTACTTTGAGGATGCCCTGATTCAAGACTTGTGAAAATTTTCCTAAGTAGGATAAAAGGGTTTGCGGTGAGTCTTTGATTAACGCTAGGGTTCGGCTTCGAGGGCACCCTGGCTAGGGTTTTGCAGAAACTTGTCTAAAAGTTTCTCCCCTTATTGGATGTAGCTGATCCTTTCCTAGATGATCCTGAGTACGAGGGGCCTTATTCAAGGACCCCCAGTATCCCCTCGATGCTTGATCAAGGTATGCGACGAGTCTCAATTTCGAGCGCTGGGTGCTTGTTTGGTAAGCAACCCGGGCCTACTAGGACATTTGTGTATGCACATTAGGTTCTTCGAAAATTTTTCCAAGTGCTGTATAGGTACGCTCGGGAGCTGGTTGCGAAATCTACCAGTCTTTCTAATGAGGGCATACTGTTATCTGGAGTAAGCACTTAGGTAAATACAACCTAAAGCCTTGAGATAAGGTGAGATTTGCCCGCCTTGGGCCTGTATAGCTTACGTTCAGGGTCCCAAGGGAGAACCCTCTATGTCCAGCATAATTGAAAAACAGATAAATTCGTCTTTGAAGTAAATTTATTGTAACTTACCTGAGGAATAGTAAATACATTGGGCCCGGACACGAGTTTTTACAAAGCCATATCTGGTAAGTTCAAACATAAAACCGTCTAAGATTGCAAGCGTTCCAAGGGAGAGGGAGACGCTCGCCTTGTAATGTTTCGAGTGCATAAGTGTTGTTGGACCTAACTTATATAATTTTGAAGGGTCCGTCCCAGTTTGGATCCAACTTCCCCACATGCTTGGACACCTCTACTTTTTTCAAGACCAAATCCCCCACTTGGAATGTCCTCTCCTTGACGCGCTTGTTATACTGTTGCGCTATGGACGCCTTATACTTGTGTATTTTTGCCTATGTGTTGTTTCTTTTTTCCTGTAATAGATCCAGCTCCAAAGTTCTGTTGCCCTCGTTAGTTCCTGGCTTGAAATAAGCAACGCGGGTATCATGGCTTCCGAGCCATAGACGAGCGCGAAGGGAGTTTCACCTGTGGCCGCTCGTGGAGTGGTGCGATAAGCCCACAAAGCCCCTTTAACTCCTCAACCCACTACTCTTCTTGCTTTCGAGCATGGTCTTTAAGTGCCAGAGAGTGATTCTGTTGGTGACTTCAACTTAACCGTTGGCTTGAGGATGGCCCACGGAAGTGAAGCGTTGTTCAATACCCAATTCCGAGCACCATTCTCGGGTATCTGCAGCTATGAATTGTGACCCATTGTCTGAAATGAGCACCCTCGGAATTTCGTACCTGCAGATGATATTCTTCCATATGAAGTCCCTTACCACTCTGAAGGTAATCTTGGCAATGGCCTCAGCTTCAGCCCATTTTGTAAAGTAATTGACGGCCAGGATGACGAACTTCTTTTGCCCAACTGCGATGGGCAAAGGTCCCACAATGTCAATACCCCACTGGTCAAAAGGCCACGAGACGTCTATGTGGACCATTTGAGCGGCAGGCAATTGAGGGACGTTAGAGTGAAACTGACACTTAGGACATTTCCTGGAAAATGCTATGGAATCTTGGAGGACTGTGGGCCAATAGAGTCCACTCCTCAGTATCTTTTTGGCAAGAATGCGTCCTTCAGAATGATTCCCACAACTCCCTCCTTGAACGTGTTCGAGGGTCTCTTTGGCCTGCGAGGGCCTTAAACATCTCATTGGCGGGCCTCAGAAGGATTTCTTGAAGAGTCGGCCCTCGTTATCCAAAGAGAAACGAGGGGCCTTGTTTCGGATTTTCCACGCCTCCATTTTGTCGGTAGGGCAAGTACCATCTTTAAGGCATCTGACAATGTCATCGAGCCAATTGCTACCGCTCGGACGTGTTCTTTCCTCTGAATTAACGGCTCCTCTGTTCTGAGAAATGTGATAGAATATTCACAGGCTCCCTTAAGGGCGGAAGCGAATTTGGACAAGGCATCTGCATGCTCGTTCTCCACTCGGGGCACTTGAAGTAAGTGAAATTCCTTGAACTTTCCAATTATCTCTTTTGCTTTTTCCAAGTATTGCACCATGGTGGTTTGTCCAGCTTCATAAGTTCCCGCAATTTGACTTGCAATCAGCTGCGAATCGACGTAAACTGTGACCCTGGAAGCTCCATTTTGGAAATCGATTTCCAACCCTTGTATGAGGGCCTCGTACTCCGCTTCATTGTTTATGATTTAGAAATCCAGCTTGATTGTGAAGTCTATCTCAAATCTGTTGGGATCCCTGAGGGTTACCCCTGCTCCTCCCCCTTGAGAGGTTGAGGAACCATCTGTGTGCAAGACCCATAGACCGTCGTTTTTAGGAACAGTAGGCTCTAAACCAAAGCGTTCAACCAGCAAGTCCGCAACTACCTGCGCTTGTATGGGCGTTCTAGGCTCGAAGCTTAGGTCGAACTAGCTCAGTTCAATGGTCCATTTTATCAGCCTTCCGGAGACATCTGGCTTGGATAGAACTTGTTTCAAAGGTTGATTCGTAAGGACGATGATTGAGTGCACTTGAAAGTAAGGCCTCAGCCTTCTTGAGGCATTAATGAGGGCAAAAGCGAACTTTTCAATTTCCAAATACTTCTTTTCAGCGCCCTGCAATGTCTTACTCAAGTAATAGACAGGTAGATGCTTTCGCTCACGCACGGCTTCCAAAACTACGCTCGTGGCGTCAGCAGAGACAGAAAGGTATACGAATAAGTTTTAACCCCCACGGGCTTTGTTAGGAGTGGGGCGCTTGAGAGATAAGCTTTCATATCTTGCAAGGCTTTTTCACATTCCTCAGTCCAGGAGAAATTTCGAGCGTTGCGTAGAATCTTGAAGAAAGGGAGATTTCTATCTGCTGAACGGGAGATGAATCGGCTCAAAGAGGTTATCTTTCCCACTAACATTTGCACTTCCCTGAAGTTGCGAGGGGATGAAATATCCAAGATAACCTTGATCTTTTCAGGATTAGCTTCAATCCCGCGTTGGCTAACCATGTAGCCCAAGAATTTTCCCCCACGTACTCCAAAAGTACTCTTGGAGGGATTTAACTTCATGCCGTACTGGTGCAGAATGGTAAATGTGCGCTTAAGATCCTCTAGATACGAGCCTTGACGCTCACTTTTGACAATCATGTCGTCCACGTACACCTGTATGGACCCTCCTATTTCCTTCTCAAACATCCGATTGATGAGGCGTTGATACGTGGCACCTGTATTCTTGAGCCCAAAAGGCATAACTAAGAAACAATATACCCCCATGTGCACAACAAACGAGGTCTTGGGGCGGTCCTCAGGGGCCATGAAGATTTGGTAATACCCCTGAAAAGCATCCATCATGCTCATCAACTCATACCCCTCGGTCGAATCCACCAGCTGATCAATCCGGGGTAAAGGATAGGGATCCTTGGGACAAGCTTTATTGAAATCGGTGATATTGTTGCACATGCGCCATTTGTTAGCGCTCTTGGGTACCAGTACCACATTGTACAACCATTCTGGATATAGTATGTGCTCAATGTACTGGGTCTTGAGGAGCTTGTTAACTTCCTCTTCAATAACCTACTTTCGAAAACCGTGCACATCTCGCTTCTTCTGTCTCATTGGCTTGAAGGTGGGGTCCACGTAGAGCCTGTAGACTATGACGTTTGGGTCAATCCCGGTCAAATCAGATATTTTCCAAGCAAAAATGTCAATGAATTCCCTAAGAAAGTCTATCATCATGATATGCGAGGGTCCTGAGAGATTGTGTAACACCCCGAGCGTAGGGTGCCACATCCCCCGCACTAGGACCCAACACGTGTAACGAAACAAGGAATCCGTACACGCACCAAGCACTAGCGAACGGGTGACAAACAAAAGACCTTCCTAAGCTAGGCGGCCTAAACCCTTAAACAGAGTGCGCAAAAACAAACAAATCCTACCAAGCGGAAGCATTAGACAAACTTAAACAAAGCAAAGTATTAAGGTTACAAACCACTTAAAATGGGTTATACACAAACTTGTCATAACGTGACTAAGAACAACAAATGCAAACTTAAATCTCAAATTACAAACTTCAAACGTACAGATGCAACATGATCTAAATACAAAAACCAGACTTCTCTAGACCGACAAGACTCCAAGGAAAGCAAACCAAAACCGCCTAGCTCGAACCAACGGACTAGAACCTGCAAACTAAAAACCTAAAGGGAGGGGTCAGTCCAAAGACTGAGTGAGGGGTTACACACGCACCCATATACGTATAGGGAGCAAAACACATATCATAGAAGGGAGTTCGTGAACCGGGGTGTGGTTTTTAAATTCCAAATCATTTTCTCACGTGATACTACGTATAGGGAATAAAGAGTTAGGCCGAAGGACAAAACATCCAAATTTTATTAGTTAAGAATCCACTCCCGTTTCACGAACTATTTCTTAACTAACTAACATAATCATAACATAACATAACCCGCATAAATCATCCGTTGACCTAAAATAAGCCATCCCGGATGCACAACACACACACACACATATCCGTCGATCTAAAATCAGCCGTCCCGGACTCATAACACACACACAGACATAACGGAAGCAGAATCGTACCATAAACTGAGAAAAACAAGGTCCACGACCTAATGCATATCATACCGGAGGTACACAACCTCAAGAACATAGCATAAGCGGAGGCATAAGCATAAACATATCATAATCAAAAAGCGTTACATAACCCTAACATATTCATAATTCAACTTATTGATATTCCAACACTTTCCTAACATATTACTAGCGTAACATATTATAACATGACGCTTAACATGATCATAAGTCTAACATAATCATAGTCCTAGCATAATATTACTTATACTTAACATAATCTTGTTTCCAACATAGTCATATTCCTAGCATATTCATACCTTATACTTAGTACAATCATATCTCTAACATAATCATATTTTAAAGCATATCACGTAATCACACGTATTCTTAGCTCGCACTTACATACATATATAGAAAAGGCTTATACTCGCATGCAAACATACCGGTCATATTTCATTAGGGTATATCTATAACCTAACCTCACCTTACACCCACGAAAACGAGCAAACGGAGACAAAACCAACGCCTATGGAGCAATCTCGTCACCAACGGGATACTCCTCTGAACAAGACAATCATCAAACACAACCTTAGACTCAAAATGAACCATATAAATGCTCGACACATGCGTATGAGTGCGAATGATGCAATGCAAGTCATAATCATTTCACTCTTAAGCAAAGTCAGAGCATTAAGGACATATCACTTAATCAACACTTGAACCAAACACATAAGAAGCTAATCAAACATATTACTCATCAAATAGCATCATAGCACATCACATTCCAAGAACACTCAAGCACAAGACATACAAGAGAGGCCATTAGGTGCAAAGAAACATTTCACATTGCAAGTAAGGCAAACAAACTCAGAACTCGCAAATATGCATCGAAATCACACCAAAACGGACATATACACCTCATAGCACATAATGCATACATAAAGCATATCAAAATCACACATTAACAAATCATAGCACATCATATAATGCATATAAACAAGCATATATCACATTAGGATCAAGATCGGGGAGGGAATCGAACAAAACGAACAAGAAAACAAAGACGGAACACAAAAGTTTCTACCCCTGAGATCCAGGGCCGTGGATTTTTAACATAGAAGGAATCCACGGCCGTGGATTCCAGTCCAGAAATCGCCCCAAATCTGCCACACAAATCCACGGCCGTGGGTGTTTTCAAAGCGTAAAATCCAGGGCCGTGGATTTGCTCCAGCCACGAAAATCCAAAATTTTGCTCCCCAAAACACATTAAAACTCATCCCAAACCACAAAAGCATCAAGGAAACACATATATGAAGGTTGGGGAAACAAAACTCATGCAAGAGAAGATAGAAAAACGAGCCAAACATGCAACATTCAAGCAAGAGAAGAGATTAAGGCAAATCATGCAAAACCCTAATGATACACTCATGAATCCTTCACAAAAAACTTAAACCAGTTCATATAAATCAAATAGGTTGTCAAAGAGTCATATTACATGCTTGGAATCAAAAGAATTCATCAAGAAACATGCAAGAATCAAGAAATTGCCCATACCTCCACTATTCATGCAGTATATCATTTCTCAAGCAATCATGGATTAAATCTTGTAAAGTTGAACTTAAAATGACCACAGAGAGGATTACATCACAAAAAAAAAGCTTACCTCTTAATTTGGTGAAGATTTGATGGAGTTTGAGTTCCAAAACTTGAAGAAAATGGAGTTCTGCCCTTCCTCTCCCTTCTTCTCTTCCTTTCTCTTCTTGTGGTTGATATTTTGGCTGATGGGGGGAGGGGGTGTGGTTCAAAATTTCAGGCATAGAGAGAGAGAGAGTTGATTTAGGTGTATAGGAACCATGGTTAAGGGTTTAGTTGGGGTTAATTAGGGCCCACATACTCAAGACTAGTCAAAGGGTGTCTTCTTATCTCTACGTGCTCGTTCCGGTCGACTTTCGGAGGGTCAAATGGGCTTAGAAAAATTCGAATCTTGATTCCTTATCTTTCTTTCTTCGTTGAAAATCCGACGCACCTTCCGGAATTCGAATCCAAATTCCCAAACTCAAGTTACGCCGCCCGAAACTCAAGGTGCGCTAAATGCTCTTTAGCCCCCTTTAAGTTCCGTTACACTAAAGCAATTAAAACTCAAATAAACAAGTTATAAAATGCATATAAATCATATAAGCACGATTATAATTCACATATTTCATGCATGGTAAGTTGACACCAAAAACGGGATTAAAAACGGAGTTAAACAAGCTTGAAACGAGTGAAAAAGGGGTTAAAACGTTTAAAACTTAAACATAAGGCATATAACAAATATTCAAATATTCAAATAAATCATATAATAGCATGCTTAATTAATTAAACGCGCACTTGGCATACTCATGATGTTCGTACCTGGAAAGCCAAAGAATCGGGATGTTACAATCTCCCCCCCTTAAAAGGACCTGATCCCCCTGGTCCAACCGCTAGCAACTCTCCCGTATTCACCCAAGTTCGAGGTTCATGACGTCCCGATGAGGGTTAGCTCGAGAAAGGTCTTCAAGAGTTGATGGGGGTCTCCTTCACAACTTGGTTCCGACTAGGAGCAACTCAATTTGTCTCGCACGGTGAGAGGGTCTAAACGAGATTCAACACCCACCGTTTGATTCATTTCAAGAGCTCGGAGTTACATGAATGGTGTAGTCGCCGGACTTCCACCACTCACACCTTCATGCGGTTGTAGAATCACCTAGGAAGCTCGATTGAAGCACGACTCTCGACTTACCGTAGAGCTAAAGCACTCGTACACTCAAAGCCGTCTCTCCCGAGACAAATAAACAACAACAATCACACACGCAAGTAATAAAGAAAGAAGAGAGACACATGCAAATAAGGGCACACGTATAAAGAGACAAGTACACAAATAGATGGGTTACCCCCAAAACTCAAACGATGCATGAGATGGAATGCTATGAATGTTTAGTACCTTGCACCACATCAATAGTATTAGGCTCGGCCTCAACTTCATCATCAACTTCCATTGCATAGGCTTGGGCTTGTTCGAGAGATCCTAGAGGCATCATATTCAAGGGCTTCGGATTTGGATTTGTAGGGCAGAATCTCACCTTGTGTCCCATCTCTCCACATCCAAAACAGGTTCTCAACTTCTTCCTACAAGTTTCCTCCGTGTGATACGGTCTCTTACAAAAGGAGCATTGAATAAACTCTGGTGGAGTGGGTATCGGATCCGGATTTGGAAGTCGGGGCTTCTTGTTGGGGTTGAAAGATTGAGGTTCATCTTAGAATACCGGTCTCTTTCCCAAACCTGAGCTTGATTCGAATTCTAACTCCGAGTAGTAAGGATGATGCTCCAAGCGTTGTTGTTGCGCCTCAACTCTAATAGCTTTCTTTGTCGCCTTAGCCCACGTATTCACCGTAGCAGCTTGCAAAGCCCACTGGATGTCTTCTCTTAATCCTTGTATAAAGTTTCGGCTTTCAACTCATCATCATCCGTAATGTGAGAGGCATAAGGAGAAAGCCTCTCAAATTCTAGGATATAATCTTCAACAGTTCGGTCTCCTTGTTTGAGATCCATAAACTCTTGAAATCTTCTCTCCCGGGAGCTCGGAGGGATATACGTGTCACGAAATTCCCTAACAAAGCTCTCCCAATTGAATTCCTCACCATTCCTTTCCAGCCGAGCTCTTGTTCCTTTCAACCAATTCGAGACTTGTCCTTGAATATAGCAAGTGGTACATATAGCCTTATCTTGTGAAGTACTGGGGCAAATCTCCCAAATCCCCGTAATTTCGGTTAACCATTCTTCCGCCTCGATGTCATTCCCTCCGAGCCATTTTGGAGGGTTGTTATCCCGGAATTCATTGTGAACTGCATTGACAACTCTTCCTTGTCCTTCACCTTGAGGGTTTGGTGGTTGGGGATTTCGTTGAAGAAAATCGAAGAGGGCTCGTATGATACTCTCTGCAGTGGGTGGTGGTGGCTGAGGAGTATTCTTGCGAGTTCTTCTTCTTGGAGGCATCCTAAAGAAGCACAATTTCAAGAGAATATCGATGCATGTGGGGTTTAGTGCATGTTCATGAGAACAACTAAGACAATTAAGAGAAAATAACACAGTTAAAAGCACATTAGTCACATATAATGAGAGTGAATGCAGACAGAGACACACATAATCCTAAGCCGAACGACCTAGACAGACAGACACTGTAACACCCAGAACAAAAGGCACCACATCCCCCGCACCGTGACCCGATCCGAATATGAAATAGACAATCCATACCCGAACTAAATCACGCCGAACGGGGACAAACACACACGCTATGCTAGGCGGCAGCTAAAACTTCAAAACAAATAAACAAATACCAAAAGGAATAACATATGCGGAAGCAATGCTACTAAATTCATTCCAAGATAATAGAACAAAGGGTTCAACTAACATAATTACCTAGTTCCGCAAATTCGACATAAATCATAACATACTCATAATCATACAATGCTCATAAGCGAATTACAATGAGTGTGTGTGACAAGACTCAACTTGACCAAGACTTGACAACACGACTCCCCGCCTAGCACTCCAACCTGCAAGAAAGCTGAAAACAATCCGGATTCAGTCTATAGGAGACTGGTGGGTATAAAAATGTGGCATAATATAATAATACTTTGGAATTGAAACATACACATGCAAGCCCTAATCCCATAGAAGTTTGATAAGAATTTCCTAAGCGGGCAAAGCAAGGAAAACATCAATGGGATTACGACTATCATATTCATTCATAATTTAAACATAGGGTTTAGGGCCCGGCGAGTAGGCGTGCATCATCTCCAACCTGCTCCTCGTGTGTGCATATCAAAACATACTTTTCCTTAACGATCATACATATCCATTTCATAGTCATAATCATAATCATAATCATACATACAAATACCAACCTTCTTCCTCCGGTGGTGAACGGGCTAGCAAGACCCGGCACCTCATACATAATGGCTAGAGAGGTTCATGAGTCCTCAAAAGCCCGCCTAGCGTTTTCCTGTCAAAACTCCTGATGAGATCCATTTCGACGTTAATATTTGTTGGAACTAGTGCAAGGGATCCCCGTCGGCCCTTGCCTCCCCGGTTAGCCACAATACACTAAGTTCCGGGCCCGTGAACATAACATACATGCACCTCGCCATAACATAAGGTCGGATTTCATAAAATAAGGGCTTAACCATGGAAAATCATAGACTCCTTTGAAAGACTCGATATATATATATATACAATACTTTTGGCTTAAAACTTTCATATTGGATATATTGGGTCAATTCATATCTAATAGAAGAGAAACCCACCTGTTCACCTCTTACCGAACAATACCAAGAAGAAAGAAGACTTGAGATTAACCTACGAACCCGGCATCTCCGCCCTGGAGAAAACTGTACAAAGGACAATGTAATGAATTCGTGAGACTCAAGACGCCAAATGAACCATATATGACGCACGGCAATGCATTGATCATGATATGAGATACAAAAGAATTATAATTCATGCTATGAGGTCATATAATCCAGCAACTCATTAAAACGTTCAATACATTCATTTTTAAGAATCCTTCAACTTCGTCTAAGTGCATCACTTACATAAATCCTACCAAATTAATCTAAGGAATTCAAATAATACGCATAACACATGGTATAACATGTATACAATTCATACAAGCCATTAAGAAGGAGTAAAATATCACTTAGGGCTCACACATGAAGCATCAAGGCATAAATTTATCATTTAAAATCGTTTAAGTTCATATCCTTCACATTTAAATCAAATTGATCCAAGAATTTCAAATAACAATCATAACACGCAGTATAACATGTATACACTTGGAAAATAGGCAAATAGAAATATTTAAGTCATGTTCGGAAATTAAATAACATGAAATAAATAACAATTAAATTCTAAACTTTAAAATAAATTAAACAATATTTATCATACGCATGGCATGCATGCATAAATGAAGACAAACAAATAAAAATCAATGCATGCATGCACTATAACAACCAACTTCAAATCATAGCATGCATATTTTAAAACTAACAAATTAAATCAAACTTCATGCATGCAATGATGTGTATATATATATATATTCGTTCAAAACCATGCATGCATGTAAAGATGGAGAATTAGAAACAATCAAAGCCATGCAAAAGTTATACAAACTGAAATTTTTATGCAGATTTTGAAGGGCCACGGTCGCGACCCATTTCCTTCATGAAATGGTAGCGGCCGCTACCCATGCAAATGTCCGGATTATTTTCTGAATTTCCACAATACGTGAGCAATTTTGAACAGTGGTCGTGGGCGCGACAAGAAACACATGCAAAGAAGGTCGCGGGCGCGACTCTGCACAAACCAGAAAAAAAAAACGCAGCAACTCCCCTGTTTCTCATCATTTTACTGCAGCAGCAGGGGATTTCTTCAACCATCAAAGTAGCAACAAACCAACACCTAAAGGCAAGGAAAGAGCGCAGCAAACATGCCATAACACAACACACACACACGCGCAACAGCAGCAACAACGCAGCAGCAGGCATGGAAGCAAATTCATCTTCAAAAGCTTCAAAATTCATATTTTTTCCATGGTGGAACCACATACACTTTATATAAATCAAATTCATGTCCAGAACAAATAAATGAAGCTAGAGTGATCAAATTTCCTGCATTAATCTTCAAGGAATTCGAACTAAAGTAATGAATTCAAGAAATGAGAATTAAACCTAACTATTTCGTCTCCTTCTCCAAAAAACTCATGAAACCATGATCAAAATTAGGGATGAATGGATCAAAATGACTCATAATGAATGTACAATACAACCCTAAGCTTACCTTGTTGATTAATGAAGGTTTGGAAGAGATTTGAACTTGAATCTCCAAGGGTTGGCTTGAGCTACAGGAAAACTGGAGAGCAGAAGGTTTTGGCTGAATTTTCTCCAAGTAATGAGGGTTATCTCGGTTTGGGGTGATTAATGCTGGTTAGAGGGTTGATTTAGGGTTCCAATAAATCAAACCATAGTTAATTTGGTCAAGGTTTGATTGAGATATGAATATTTTGGTAAACTGTGGCAGATTTTCTCCCGTTTTGTTTTTCTGTTGAATTTCGGGGTTTCAAATGGTCTTAGAAAAATATGAGGTTAAGTTTATTGAACCCAAATTTTCGTTATGAGTTCAACGGAGTTGACGGAACTCGATTCCGAGTTCCCGAGCTCAAGATATCACATACGGAACCAAGGGTGCGCTAATTGCTCGTTAGCCCCCGATTTGGTTCCAAAATTCAAATTAAATACGAAATGTAAGCAAACGAACCCGAAAGCATGAAAGAATCATATATTCATATTATTAACACATATAACTACAACATATTAAATTTTCACGAAATTTTGGTATCACATCATATAAAAACGAAGCACGTTTATGTCACTCATGAGAAATGTATTCATAAATTCATAATATTCCACAATTTAAATTTATTTTACTCAAAATAAACCCAAAGTGCATGCATGCATTAAATATAATTAAAATAAAATGCACGTATGAAATTGAATTTAAAACAAAGTACACAAATTACATATATTAAATATATACATCTTAATATTACAACGCTTTGATTTGAAAGTCAACTAATTCGCATGTGATTAATATTAATTAAATTAAAGTATGAATAATTAACATTTTAACATTTAATCAAATCAATCATATAATAAATTTAATATTAAAGAAATTAAAAATATAAATATCTAACATTTTATATATATAAATTAAATGTATAAAACATTTATAAACAATTAATTTGCGCAATTTGATAAACACATACGACATATTAATACAACTGAAAAACCGGGGCGTTACAACCTCTCCCCCTTAAAAAGAATCCGTCCTCGGATTCACTACTCGACCGAACAAACAATGAGAGATTCCCCGTCTCTCACCAGCAACAAGGAGAGAGCCCCGTCTCTCGAGCAACAATGAGAGAACCCCGTCTCTCACAAGCAAAGAGAGCACCCCGTCTCTCAAACAAAAATAAAGCAAGGAAGCCTCCGATACTCCTGAGCAACACAACGCGAAACAAAAATTAAAATCACGTAAGACACCTAAAGCAGGTGATAGATATCATTTACGTCATTCAACAATTACACAAAGTAAATTAACTTGATAAAGAATCAAAACGCATAGCATAAAGATTATTTGGATTAAATTTGTATGGGTGCATGTATCATGGATGCTACATGTACCGTTCACCGTAGTTGCATAATTTGAAATTGGGAATTTTTGTTATCCAATGCATGATCCGCTCCGAATGTGAGCTCAGTGCTTGGCTTGTCTTTAAGCCTTTCAGAGTACCTTGGTGCAATAATGAAAGATCCTCTAATGATTTTATTCTTTATTTCCTTCTGACTCGGACTTGTTCTAATCTTCTTCGATCCTTCATCAATCCCTAAAATTTTCCTTTAGTCAGACCAACTCTTTAAGCCATCAAGCTTTGATCTCCTCATAAACCTTTAGATCATCCGTCCCAAAGTCGGTTCCATGGCTACTACCTTTTCCCATCTCAAAGGCTAAGATATCATTGAAAATAATTATCCTTGGAGACCTCGAAATTGTGTTCCCGATCTTGAGGTATTTGTCATTAACACGGATCTTTTCCCATTTTCTGATTAGGTTATCCTTTCACTTTCTCTAACCCCTTTAAGGTTATATTCAATACTCAACCCCTACCATTCTTTAATCGAGGGTATAGTATTCTCATTAATTCTTGAAGTTTGATTGAAATTTTCCCCAATGATCGATGTTTTCGGTTTTATCTCTTCCTAAATCTCTTCCCAAGCTGCATCGATTCCTTCTCGACAATTCAACTTAGAAATTTCCCTAAACTCAATGGTTAACCCTTGAAGTCGTCTTATTCGCTCACCACCATATTCAAGATCAACTACTTCCAAGGCCCTAAGTTCGATTTCCATCTCATGATCGTTCCCACTATTAGAATAACCTTTTAGTGGATCCTTTCTCATCTCTTATCCATGGTATCTCTTTATTCTCTCCAAACCAGTAGTTATACATTTGTTTTTGTTCCATGTAATCTCTTAATTAGGGATAAAATTTCTTAATGATCCCTGATGCTTGATCCAAGTCCTTTAACGATAATTACTTTCCGATTTCCTTTAACTTAATATCCTCGGATGCCCTTATGAAAGAACGACTTACAATCAAGTAAGGTTTATATGTCGTGCGTTATCCACATTCCTTCTCATTCTCTCCGTGGTAATCTTTAAGTCGAATTCTAATATCTTAGCTCTCACCTTTACGGTTTAATCGTTAAGGCCTCCTTATTCCTTTCCAATCACCATCAATAAGCTTCCATATCTTCCATAGCTTGCATTTTGGTTATTCTTACCAAATAATTCTTTGATCATAGCTACAAGTTTTGATTCTGCTTCTTGGTCATGCTCTCCCCCTTAAAATTTCCACCTTTACGTTTTAAACTCCATCGATCTTTATTTCATCAGACTCTTTGACAAGTAATTTTCATTAGGAGGAGTTTTAATCATAATAGCAACCCTAAATCCTTTGCCCTTCACTTCGTATCTATTTCTCGGTACCCTATTTCCTAATCTTGTTCAATCCATTCATCCCGAAATCAACTCTAACACCCCCTTTCTTTCTAAGATTCCATCTCTATGTCTGTCTCCACCCTATTATCAAAAGGTTCTTCTTCGACTCGGTTCGATTAATTTCCAATTGGGATAATAATTAGGGCATCATACGGGAAGGACAACCTAACACGTAAACACTGAAATGATGTATGTAGGGTTATGATGCTAGGTGCACATAGTAGATATTTTAAACAAGGAAATGCAACATCAAGACACCCAATTCAACAAATAAAGATGCAACACTAATTTAACAATTAGAGTATTAAAACACATATAATAAGAATTTAAATAACTAATTTACGATGCATGGTGTACGTGCTATGAATGCATCGAACCTGTCACCGTATTGGTATCTTGTTAGCTCGGTAGCTTTTGCTCGTTCCTCCAATCACGAGGTTACTTTGACTTGCTGATTATTTCTTGCCTCTCCCACAGTCCGGAATTACAATTTCGCGATCCCTGATTACTTTAACATCGCTGAATTAGCATCTGAATTTCTCCCCGAGAATCACCCTTCGACATTGCCCACTCCTTGTACTAAATTGAACTCTAATATATCATCACCGTGATCAAGACTCCCGTGCTCATCCTTTATGAGTTTGAATTGGCGAATTGAACTTGTTTCCCGATTGCTTCCACTTGAGCGCACGATTTTCCTTCCAAAAAGTCTTTGTCTTTCTTTTACCGTTTCCATTCGTTGCTCCACATTTTCCCAATTCCACCTCACAACACGACAATTCAGCTTGGATTTGGAAAATGAACTCAAATCTTGTCCGTGGTATAGTCACCTTCGTGAATTTGAATTTTCCACGTTACTTGGCCCCTTCTAATCCTCTTCCGACTCGTTTTCCATCTTGATCAAAATCTAGAGCTCTCGAATTCTGACTTTTCCCGATCTTAACTCCTACCACTCGATCCCTAATTAATAGAATTATTCAGAAACTTTTCCTTGATGTCCCTTGGTGCATGACTCGTACCGGACCTAATTTACTTTAACCCATTTATATTATCGATGTATCTTCAATGATCCGAACCCTGAACCCGAATACCTCCAAAGTTCATTCACTTCACTCCTTAGATTAAATGCTCTAGTTGAATCCAATTATCACATCTTATGTAGGAGAGCCTCGCATACAATATTCAGAATCATAACATTCCCTAACATCTCGTATTTCTTCAAGTGTCCTTCTACCATAGCATTTCAAAATTTCCATCTTCATTCCGGCTCCCAACTCTTGAACTCTAGCTCCCTCTATAAAGGCCACGCATCTCGAATTCTCCAGATTCTTCCCCGGTGCATCCTCCCAAGCTACCGTGCCCAAGAAAGAACCTGAAGCGCATCGTTTCTATCATAGTAATTGGCCGTGGTTTGATATTATCCCCATATCCTATAATTCATCACTCAAATCAAGAATATATGCATGCGATTAGAGCATGCTCATGTCACATATTCAACACAAAATCAGGAATTCAATGCAAGAATATTACACATACTTCATCCAAATTCAAAATAGACAATAAGTTCATGTTCAAAGTCGATGCAATGCACACATTATCACATAGTTCCTAAGCCGTACAACCTATACTGACTCAATCACGACACGAGAACACCGGTTTTGCAACCGGGCTCTGATACCACTTAAGGATGTAACACCCGGAACAAAAGGCTCCACATCCCCCGCACCGTGACCCGGTCCGAATATGAAATGGACAATCCATACCCGAACTAAATCACGGCGAATGGGGACAAACACACACGCTATGCTAGGCGGGAGCTAAAACTTCAAAACAAATAAACAAATACCAAAAGGAATAACATATGCGGAAGCAATGCCACTAAATTCATTCCAATATAATAGAACAACGGGTTCAACTAACATAATTACCTAGTTCCGCAAATTCGACATAAATCATAACATACTCATAATCATACAATGCTCATAAGCGAATTACAATGAGCGTGTGTGACAAGACTCAACTTGACCAAGACTTGACAACACGACTCCCCGCCTAGCACTCCAACCTGCAAGAAAGCTGAAAACAATCCGGGTTCAGTCTATAGGAGACTGGTGGGTATAAAAATGTGGCATAATATAATAATACTTTGGAATTAAAACATACACATGCAAGCCCTAATCCCATAGAAGTTTGATAAGAATTTCCCAAGCGGGCAAAGCAAAGAAAACATCAATGGGATTACGACTATCATATTCATTCATAATTTAAACATAGGGTTTAGGGCCCAGCGAGTAGGCGTGCATCATCTCCAACCTGCTCCTCGTGTGTGCATATCAAAACATACTTTTCCTTAACGATCATACATATCCATTTCATAGTCATAATCATAATCATAATCATACATACAAATACCAACCTTCTTCCTCCGGTGGTGAACAGGCTAGCAAGACCCGGCACCTCATACATAATGGCTAGAGAGGTTCATGAGTCCTCAAAAGCCCGCCTAGCGTTTTCCTGTCAAAACTCCTGACGAGATCCGTTTCGACGTTAATATTTGTTGGAACTAGTGCAAGGGATCCCCGTCGGCCCTTGCCTCCCCGGTTAGCCACAATACACTAAGTTCCGGGCCAGTGAACATAACATACATGCACCTCGCCATAACATAAGGTCGGATTTCATAAAATAAGGGCTTAACCATGGAAAATCATAGACTCCTTTGAGAGACTCGATTTATATATATACAATACTTTTTGCTTAAAACTTTCATATTGGATATATTGGGTCAATTCATATCTAATAGAAGAGAAACCCACCTGTTCACCTCTTACCGAACAATACCAAGAAGAAAGAAGACTTGAGATTAACCTATGAACCCGGCATCTCCGCCCTGGAGAAAACTGTACAAAGGACAATGCAATGAATTCGTGAGACTCAAGACGCCAAATGAACCATATATGACGCACGACAATGCATTGATCATGATATGAGATGCAAAAGAATTATAATTCATGCTATGAGGTCATATAATCCAGCAACTCATTAAAACGTTCAATACATTCATTTTTAAGAATCCTTCAACTTCGTCTAAGTGCATCACTTACATAAATCCTACCAAATTAATCCAAGGAATTCAAATAATACGCATAACACATGGTATAACATGTATACAATTCATACAAGCCATTAAGAAGGAGTAAAATATCACTTAAGGCTCACACATGAAGCATCACGGCATACATTTATCATTTAAATTCGTTTAAGTTCATATCCTTCACATTTAAATCAAATTGACCCAAGAATTTCAAATAACAATCATAACACGCACTATAACATGTATACACTTGGAAAATAGGCAAATAGAAATATTTAAGTCATGTTCGGAAATTAAATAACATGAAATAAATAACAATTAAATTCTAAACTTTAAAATAAATTAAACAATATTTATATATATATATATATATATATATATATATATATATATATAACATTAAACATATGTTAAATAATATAGAATATATATCATACGCATGGCATGCATGTATAAATGAAGACAAACAAATAAAAATCAATGCATGCATGCACTATAACAACCAACTTCAAATCATAGCATGCATATTTTAAAACTAATAAATTAAATCAAACTTCATGCATGCAATGATGTGTATATATATATATTCGTTCAAAACCATGCATGCATGTAAAGATGGAGAATTAGAAACAATTAAAGCCATGCAAAAGTTATACAAACTGAAATTTTTATGCAGATTTTGAAGGGTCGCGCCTTCATGAAATGGTAGCGGCCGCTACCCATGCAAATGTCCGGATTATTTTCTGAATTTCCACAATACGTGAGCAATTTTGAACAGTGGTCGCGGGCGCGACAAGAAACACATGCAAAGAAGGTCGCGGGCGCGACTCTGGACAAACCAGAAAAAAAAAAAACGCAGCAACTCCCCTGTTTCTCATCATTTTACAGCAGCAGTAGGGGATTTCTTCAACCATCAAAGTAGCAACAAACCAACACCTAAAGTCAAGGAAAGAACGCAGCAAACATGCCATAACACAACACACACACATGCGCAACAGCAGCAACAACGCAGCAGCAGGCATGGAAGTAAATTCATCTTCAAAAGCTTCAAAATTCATATTTTTTCCATGGTGGAACCACATACACTTTATATAAATCAAATTCATGTCCATGAACAAATAAATGAAGCTAGAGTGATCAAATTTCCTGCATTAATCTTCAAGGAATTCGAACTAAAGTAATGAAATCAAGAAATGAGAATTAAACCTAACTATTTCATCTCCTTCTCCAAAAAACTCATGAAACCATGATCAAAATTAGGGATGAATGGATCAAAATGACTCATAATGAATGTACAATACAACCTTAAGCTTACCTTGTTGATTAATGAAGGTTTGGAATAGATTTGAGCTTGAATCTCCAAGGGTTGGCTTGAGCTACGGGAAAACTGGAGAGCAGAAGGTTTTGGCTGAATTTTCTCCAAGTAATGAGGGTTATCTCGGTTTGGGGTGATTAATGCTGGTTAGAGGGTTGAGTTAGGGTTCCAATAAATCAAACCATAGTTAATTTGGTCAAGGTTTGAGTGAGATATGAATATTTTGGTAAACTGTGGCAGATTTGCTCCCGTTTCGTCTTTCGGTTGAATTTCGGGGTTTCAAATGGTCTTAGAAAAATATGAGGTTAAGTTTATTGAACCCAAACTTTCGTTATGAGTTCAACAGAGTTGACGGAACTCGATTCCGAATTCCCGAGCTCAAGATATCACATACGGAACCAAGGGTGCGCTAATTGCTCGTTAGCCCCCGATTTGGTTCCAAAATTCAAATTAAATACGAAACGTAAGCAAACGAACCCAAAAGCATGAAACAATCATATATTCATATTCTTAACACTTATAACTTCAACATATTAAATTTTGACAAAATTTCGGTATCACATCATATAAAAACGAAGCACGTTTATGTCACTCATGAGAAATGTATTCATAAATTCATAATATTCCACAATTTAAATTTATTTTACTCAAAATAAACCCAAAGTGCATGCATGCATTAAATATAATTAAAATAAAATGCACATATGAAATTGAATTTAAAACAAAGTACACGAATTACATATATTAAATATATACATCTTAATATTACAACACTTTGATTTGAAAGTCAACTAATTCGCATGTGATTGATATTAATTAACTTAAAGTATGAATAATTAACATTTTCACATTTAATCAAATCAATCATATAATAAATTTAATATTAAAGAAATTAAAAATATAAATATCTAACATTTTATATATATAAATTAAATGTATAAAACATTTATAAACAATTAATTTGCGCAATTTGATAAACACATACGACATATTAATACAACTGAAAAACCGGGGCGTTACAGACACGACACACGAACTCCGATTTTGCAAATACTGAGTGAGGGGTTACACTCGCACCTATATACGTATAAGGAGCACATCACATATCATAGAAGAGAGTTCGTGAACCGGGGCGTGGTTTTTGCATTCCAAATCATTTTCTCACGTGATACTACGTATAGGGAATAAAGAGTTAGGCCGAAGGCCAAAACAACCAAATTTTATTAGTTAAGAATCCACTCCCGTTTCACGAACTATTTCTTAACTAACTAACATAATCATAACATAACATAACCCGCATAAATCATCCGCCGACCTAAAATAAGCCATCCCGGATGCACAACACACACACACACATATCCGTCGACCAAAAATAAGTCGTCCCGGACTCATAACACACACATAGACATAACGGAAGCAGAATCTTACCATAAACCGAGCAAAACAAGGTCCATATCATACCGGAGGTACACAACATCAAGAACATAGCATAAGCGGAGGCATAAGCATAAACATATCATAATCAAAAAGCGTTACATAACCCTAGCATATTCATAATTCAACTTATTGATATTCCAACACTTTCCTAACATATTACTAGCATAACATATTATAACATGACGCTTAACATGATCATAAGTCTAACATAATCATAGTCCTAGCATAATCTTACTTATACTTAACATAATCTTGTTTCCAACATAGTCATATTCCTCGCATATTCATACCTTATACTTAGCACAATCATATCTCTAACATAATCATATTCTAAAGCATATCACGTAATCACACGTATTCTTAGCTCGCACTTACATATATATATATAGAGAAGGCTTATACTCGCATGCAAACATACCGGTCATATTTCATTAGGGTATATCTATAACCTAACCTCACCTTACACCCACGAAAACGAGCAAACGGAGACAAAACCAATGCCTATGGAGCAATCTCGTCACCAACGGGATACTCCTCTGAATAAGACAAACATCAACCACAACCTTAGCCTCAAAATGAACCATATAAATGCTCGGCACATGCGTATGAGTGCGAATGATGCAATGCAAGTCATAATCATTTTACTCTTAAGCAAAGTTAGAGCATTAAGGACATATCACTTAATCAACACTTGAACCAAACACATAACAAGCTAATCAAACATATTACTCATCAAATAGCATCATAGCACATCACATTCCAAGCACACTCAAGCACAAGACATACAAGAGAGGTCATTAGGTGCAAAGAAACATTTCACATTGCAATTAAGGCAAACAAACTCAGAACTCGCAAACATGCATCGAAATCACACCAAAACGGACATATACACCTCATAGCACATAATGCATACATAAAGCATATCAAAATTACACATTAACAAATCAGAGCACATCATATAATGCATATAAACAAGCATATATCACATTAGGATCAAGATCGGGGAGGGAATCGAACAAAACGAACAAGAAAACGAAGACGGAACACAAAAGTTTCAGCCCCTGAGATCCAGGGCCGGGGATTTTTAACATAGAAGGAATCCACGGCCGTGGATTCCAATCCAGAAACCGCCCCAAATCTGCTACACAAATCCACGGCCGTGGGTGTTTTCAAAGCGTAAAATCCAAGGCCGTGGATTTGCTCCAGCCACGAAAATCCAAAATTTTGCTCCCCAAAACACACTAAAACTCATCCCAAACCACACCAGCATCAAGGAAACACATATATGAAGGTTGGGGAAACAAAACTCATGCAAGAGAAGCCATAAAAATGAGCCAAACATGCAACATTCAAGCAAGAGAAGAGATTAAGGCAAATCATGCAAAACCCTAATGATACACTCATGAATCCTTCACAAAAAACTTAAACCAGTTCATATAAATCAAATAGGTTGTCAAAGAGTCATCTTACATGCTTGGAATCAAAAGAATTCATCAAGAAACATGCAAGAATCAAGAAATTGCCCATACCTCCACTATTCATGCAATATATCATTTCTCAAGCAATCATGGATTAAATCTTGCAAAGTTGACCACAGAGAGGATTACATCACAAAAACAAGCTTACCTATTAATTTGGTGAAGATTTGATGGAGTTTGAGTTCCAAAACTTGAAGAAAATGGAGTTCTCCCCTTCCTCTCCCTTCTTCTCTTCCTTTCTCTTCTTGTGGTTGATATTTTGGCTTATGGGGGGAGGGGGTGTGGTTCAAAATTTCAGGCATAGAGAGAGAGAGAGTTGATTTAGGTGTATAGGAACCATGGTTAAGGGTTTAGTTGGGGTTAATTAGGGCCCACATACTCAAGACTAGTCAAAGGGTGTCTTCTTATCTCTACGTGCTCGTTCCGATCGACTTTCGGAGGGTCAAATGGGCTTAGAAAAATTCGAATCTTGATTCCTTGTCTTCTTTTCTTCGTTGCAAATCCGACGCACCTTCCGGAATTCGAATCCAAATTCCCAAACTCAAGTTACGCCGCCCGAAACTCAAGGTGCGCTAAATGCTCTTTAGCCCCCTTTAAGTTCCGTTACACCAAAGCAATTAAAACTCAAATAAACAAGTTATAAAATGCATATAAATCATATAAGCTCGATTATAATTCACATATTTCATGCATGGTAAGTTGACACCAAAAACGGGATTAAAAACGGAGTTAAATAAGCTTGAAACGAGTGAAAAAGGGGTTAAAACTTTTAAAACTTAAACATAAGGCATATAACAAATATTCAAATATTCAAATAAATCATATAATAGCATGCTTAATTAATTAAATGCGCACTTAGCATACTCATGATGTTCGTACCTGGAAAGCCAAAGAATCGGGATGTCACAATCTTCCCCCCCCCTTAAAACGACCTGGTCCCCCTGGTCCAACCTCTAGCAACTCTCCCGTATTCACCCAAGTTCGAGGTTCATGACGTCCCGACGAGGGTTAGCTCGAGAAAGGTCTTCAAGAGTTGATGGGGGTCTCCTTCACAACTTGGTTTCGGCTAGGAGCAACTCAATTTGTCTCGCACTGTGAGAGGGTCTAAACGAGATTCAACACCCACCGTTTGATTCATTTCAAGAGCTCGGAGTTACATGAATGGTGCAGTCACCGGACCTCCACCACTCACACCTTCATGCGGTTGTAGAATCACCTAGGAAGCTCGATTGAAGCACGACCCTCGACTTACCGTAGAGCTAAAGCACTCGTACACTCAAAGCCGTCTCTCCCGAGATAACTAAACAAAAACAATCACACGCGCAAGTAATAAAGAAAGAAGAGAGACACACGCAAATAAGGGCACACGTATAAAGAGACAAGTACACAAATAGATGGGTTATCCCCAAAACTCAAACGATGCATGAGATGGAATGCTATGAATGTTTAGTACCTTGCACCACATCAATAGTATTAGGCTCGGCCTCAACTTCATCATCAACTTCCATTGCATAGGCTTGGGCTTGTTCGAGAGATCCTAGAGGCATCATATTCAAGGGCTTCGGATTTGGATTTGTAGGGCAGAATCTCACCTTGTGTCCCATCTCTCCACATCCAAAACAGGTTCTCAACTTCTTCCTACAAGTTTCCTCCGTGTGATACGGTCTCTTACAAAAGGAGCATTGAATAAACTCTGGTGGAGTGGGTATCGGATCCGGATTTGGAAGTCGGGGCTTCTTGTTGGGGTTGAAAGATTGAGGTTCATCTTGGAATAACGGTCTCTTTCCCAAACCTGAGCTTGATTCGAATTCTAACTCCGAGTAGTAAGATTGATGCTCCAAGCGTTGTTTTTGCGCCTCAACTCTAATAGCTTTCTTTGTCGCCTTAGCCCACGTATTCACCGTAGCAGCTTGCAAAGCCCACTGGATGTCTTCTCTTAATCCTTGTATAAAGTTTCGGGCTTTCAACTCATCATCATCCGTAATGTGAGAGGCATAAGGAGAAAGCCTCTCAAATTCTAGGATATAATCTTCAACAGTTCGGTCTCCTTGTTTGATATCCATAAACTCTTGTAATCTTCTCTCCCGGGAGCTCGGAGGGATATACTTGTCACGAAATTCCCTAACAAAGCTCTCCCAATTGAATTCCTCACCATTCCTTTCCAGCCGAGCTCTTGTTCCTTTCAACCAATTCGAGACTTGTCCTTGAATATAGCAAGTGGTACATATAGCCTTATCTTGTGAAGTACTGGGGCAAATCTCCCAAATCCCCGTAATTTCGGTTAACCATTCTTCCGCCTCGATGTCATTGCCTCCGAGCCATTTTGGAGGGTTGTTATCCCGGAATTCATTGTGAACTGCATTGACAACTCTTCCTTGTCCTTCACCTTGAGGGTTTGGTGGTTGGGGATTTCGTTGAAGATATTCGAGGAGTGCTCGTATGATACTCTCTGCAGTGGGTGGTGGTGGCTGAGGAGTATTCTTGCGAGTTCTTCTTCTTGGAGGCATCCTAAAGAAGCACAATTTCAAGAGAATATCGATGCATGTGGGGTTTAGTGCATGTTCATGAGAACAACTAAGACAATTAAGAGAAAATAACACAGTTAAAAGCACATTAGTCACATATAATGAGAGTGAATGCAGACAGAGACACACATAATCCTAAGCCGAACGACCTAGACAGACAGACACGATACACGAACTCCGATTTTGCAACCCGGAGCACTGATACCACCTTAGATGTAACACCCCGAGCGTAGGGTGCCACATCCCCCGCACTAGGACCCGACATGTGTAACGAAACAGGGAATCCGTACACGCAGCAAACACTAGAGAACGGGTGACAAACAAAAGACCTTCCTAAGCTAGGCGGCCTAAACCCTTAAACAGAGTGCGCAAAAACAAAAAAATCATACCAAGCGGAAGCATAAGACAAACTTAAACAAAGCAAAGTATTAAGGTTACAAACCACTTAAAACGGGTTATACACAAACTTGTCATAACGTGACTAAGAGCAACAAATGCAAACTTAAATCTCAAATTACAAACATCAAACATACAGATGTAACATGATCTAAATACAAAAAGCAGACTTCTCTAGACCGACAAGACTCCAAGGAAAGCAAACCAAAACCTCCTAGCTCGAACCAACGGACTAGAACCTACAAACTAAAAACATAAAGGGAGGGGTTAGTTCAAAGACCGAGTGAGGGGTTACACACGCACCCATATACGTATAAGGAGCACAACACATATCATAGAAGGGAGTTCGTGAACCGGGGCGTGGTTTTTGCATTCCAAATCATTTTCTCACGTGATACTACGTATAGGGAATAAAGAGTTAGGCCGAAGGCCAAAACAACCACATTTTATTAGTTAAGAATCCACTCCCGTTTCACGAACTATTTCTTAACTAACTAACATAATCATTGTTAGGAATAGTGCCCTAGAAAGCCGATTCGACATAATCTGCTTTGGGACTTTTCTTGTATCACAGACAATCTTTGAATAATATACGATTGATCATAGGCAAACACTTCTTTATATGCCAATACGTATTTTGAGTGTTTCCATTATGTGCGCATGTATGAGAACTCCCCTAATCCTGATGACTTTAGGACTCTACCATTTAGGTGAAATGGTTCATGAAACGAGCCCTATATCACATAAGTCATGATTAGTAAAATACTCCAAGCCGATGAGTCCTACAGACAGTGGGAGTGTCAACCTGACTCCTCTAAGGCTTGCTTGTGGGATCACGCCCTTAAGAAGGACCACCTTGTTTCATGGAGGTGCAAAGTGTATAGTTGATACGTGCGCGATACATGAGGGTGCTTACTTTAATAAGTAAGTTCACTGAGGTGCCCCGTGTGAGAACATTCCTAAATGGGAAAGGAAGTTTCTATTTCAGGAAATGGAAACTTCCAGATTAGGAAATATCTCACGAGTCATTGATGTGATTAATTGATCCTTAGACTTGAGGTTCCTTGTCACTTTATGAATTAACTCTGTAGTCTTTGGTATAAGCTTTAAAGGGTGTCGCCTTAGACAACTGATTCAAGGCTTATGCTGGGGCTGCACAAGTGATTCATGAAAGTGAATGAGAATCAAGAAAGGACCTACACTTGCATATGCAAGGTGATCTCTTATTGTGTAAGTCTTTCATATGCCATATGGAGTCCTTGGCCAAGGCAGTAGATCAAGACATCAAGAAAAGGGTTTCTTGGATTGAGATCAAAGGGATATGAAATGCACTTAGCTTTAAGACCGGATTATTAGGGTTCTGATTATTCCCTTGCCCTAAATCTTGGTTGAGAGATAGTAAGTAGGAGGATTGTATCTCACATGAATCAATGACTTAAAGGTTCTGTCGAATCCGAACATTCCAATTCAGCTAGGGGTTAAACACCTGTTGCTAGACTATGGTCGTTTAATCTGTGGACTGATTAATTAATTAGTGAATTAATTAATTGGGGTCACTGCTAATTGAATTGAGAACCTAGAGGGTTACACACAACAACTTGGTTACATGAGTTGAGGCTTAAAAATGATTAAACGAGTTAATCGAGCCTAAGGGGTTCCACACGTGTGAAATCACACGTGTGGCTCACGTGATTGGACATGTGTCATTAAGACACGTGTGCCACACGTGATTATGTGATGTTAAATAATTAATGTGTTAATTATTTAATAGACTTTGGTTTAATTTTGAATTAAAAAGAAAGTCTAATTTTGGAGAAAATAATCTAGTTAATTAATTATGAATTAATTAATTAGATAAAAATAAGTTATTTATTTTTATAATAAATAAAGTATAAAATTATCCAAAAATAGTTTGGATATTTTTAGCTCTCTTAAAAGTTGACTTGAAATAGAATTCAAAGTCAAAGTTGGAAAATACTTGATGATCAAGTAATAGGAGAGAGAGGGACCAAATCCTTTGTCCATTAGGACTAGGTTCGGCCGCCCCTCCCCTTTCCTATATATAGGGGAGCTCATGCTCCCCTTTAGAGAGAATAGACAATTCTTGGTTCATGTGTTGAACACCTTCCTTTCTCCAAGATTAAATAAAACCCTAGGTTAAGCCTAAACACTAACTAGAGAACTAGCATCCTTACTAGTTAGATTGTAGCCAAGTTGGTGGACTATCTCTAGAGACTTCAAGTTAGAAGTTTTGAAGATTCGAGCTTTACCAAAAGTGGGGATTAAGCAAAACGATCAGAAGGGATGATGAAACGATTCTGAACCCAACAGAAAACGAGTGAAAAAATCGAACCAAAGAAGATGGCGAAAACCGTTCGTCCATATCCTGAAAGATGAGTTTTTTCACGAGGGTTTTATGGCTGGCAGATTTCTACTTTCGCAAAACTGGTTTTCGAAGGGAGTTTCAATCATGCCTTTCTCGCTTCATGTTTCTTTCTTTATGTTATATTGTTAAGAACTTCCCTAACATGATTTGAATCTAGGTTGGTGTGGATTGTTATCCCGACAATGGATTCTGAAGTAGAAAGAGACTTTCGAGGGACGGGTTGTCAAGCCGCGAGAAGAGCGTTCTTGGGTGGCTTGAAACGCTTCAAGAAAGAATAAAAGAAAAGTAAGTTTTCTATCTCTACGAATTTGGTTACACGATTGCGAGTTCAAGGTCCTTTTGTTGGGAAAATTTTTAAATTCCGCTGCTTTCTGATTCGTATTTTCCAACAATCATAACATAACATAACCCGCATAAATCATCCGTCGACCTAAAATAAGCCGTCCCGGATGCATAACACGCACACACACATATCCGTCGACCTAAAATCAGCCGTCCCGGACTCATAACACACACACAGACATAAAGGAAGCAGAATCTTACCATAAACCAAGCAAAACAAGGTCCATAACCTAATGCATATCATACCGGAGGTACACAACCTCAAGAACATAGCATAAGCGGAGGCATAAGCATAAACATATCATAATCAAAAAGCGTTACATAACCCTAGCATATTCATAATTCAACTTATTAATATTCCAACAATTTCCTAACATATTATTAGCATAACATATTCTAACATGACGCTTAACATGATCATAATTCTAACATAATCATAGTCCTAGCATAATCTTACTTATACTTAATATAATCTTGTTTCCAACATAGTCATATTCCTAGTATATTCATACCTTATACTTAGCAGAATCATATCTCTAACATAATCATATTCTAAAGCATATCAGGTAATCACACGTATTCTTAGCTCGCACTTACATACATATATAGAGAAGGCTTATACTAGCATGCAAACATACCGGTCATATTTCATTAGGGTATATCTATAACCTAACCTCACCTTACACCGACGAAAACAAGCAAACAGAGACAAAACCAACGCCTATGGAGCAATCTCGTCACTAACGGGGATACTTCTCTGAACAAGACAAACATCAAACACAACCTTAGACTCAAAATGAACCAAATAAATGCTCGGCACATGCGTATGAGTGCGAATGAAGCAATGCAAGTCATAATCATTTCACTCTTAAGCAAAGTCGGAGCATTAAGGACATATCACTTAATCAACACTTGAACCAAACACATAACAAGCTAATCAAACATATTACTCATCAAATAGCATCATAGCACATCACATTCCAAGCACACTCAAGCAAAAGATATACAAGAGAGGCCATTAGGTGCAAAGAAACATTTCACATTGCAATTAAGGCAAACAAACTCAGAACTTGCAAACATGCATCGAAATCACACCAAAACGGACATATACACCTCATAGCACATAATGCATACATAAAGCTTATCAAAATCACACATTAACAAATCATAGCACATCATATAATGCATATAAACAAGCATATATCACATTAGGATCAAGATCGGGGAGGGAATCGAACAAAACGAACAAGAAAACGAAGACGGAACACAAAAGTTTCAGCCCCTGAGATCCAGGGCCGGGGATTTTCAACATAGAGGGAATCCACGGCCGTGGATTCCAGTCCAGAAACCGCCCCAAATCTGCCACACAAATCCACGGCCGTGGGTGTTTTCAAAGCGTAAAATCCATGGCCGTGGATTTGCTCCAGCCACAAAAATCCAAAGTTTTGCTCCCCAGAACACACTAAAACTCATCCCAAACCACACAAGCATCAAGGCAACACATATATGAAGGTTGGGGAAACAAAACTCATGCAAGAGAAGCCATAAAAATGAGCCAAAGCCAAACATGCAATATTCAAGCAAGAGAAGAGATTAAGGCAAATCATGCAAATCCCTAAATGATACACTCATTAATCCTTCACAAAAACTTAAACGAAGTTCATATAAATCAAATAGGTTGTCAAAGAGTCGTATTACATGATTGGAATCAAAAGAATTCATCAAGAAACTTGCAAGAATCAAGAAATTACCCATACCTCCACTATTTATGCAATATATCATTTCTCAAGCAATCATAGATTAAATCTTGCAAAGTTGAACTTGAAATGACCAAAAAGAGGATTAAATCACAAAAACAAGCTTACCTCTTAATTTGGTGAAGATTTGATGGAGTTTGAGTTCCAAAACTTGAAGAAAATGGAGTTCTCCCCTTCCTCTCTCTTCTTCTCTTCCTTTCTCTTCTTGTGGCTGATATTTTGGCTTGGGGGGGGGGGGGGAAGGGGGGTGTGTGGTTTGAAATTTCAGGCATAGGGAGAGAGAGAGTTGAGTTAGGTGCATAGGAACCATGGTTAAGGGTTTAGTTGGGGTTAATTAGGGCCCACATATTCAAGACTAGTCAAAGGGTGTCTTCTTATCTCTACATGCTCGTTCCGGTCGACTTTCGGAGGGTCAAATAGGATTGGAAAAATACGAATCTTGATTCTTTGTCTTTCTTTATTCATTGCGAATCTGACGCACCTTCCGAAATTCGAATCCAAATTCCCGAACTCAAGTTACGCCGCCCGGAACTCAAGGTGCGCTAAATGCTCTTTAGCCCCCTTTAAGTTCCGTTACACCAAAGCAATTAAAACTCAAATAAACAAGTTATAAAACACATATAAATCATATAAGCATGATTATAATTCACATATTTCATGCATGGCAAGTTGACACCAAAAACGGGATTAAAAACGGAGTTAAACAAGCTTGAAACGAGTGAAAAAGGGGTTAAAACGTTTAAAACTTAAACATGAGGCATATAACAAATATTCAAATAAATCATATAATAGCATGCTTAATTAATTAAACGCGCACTTAGCATACTCGTGACATTCGTACCTGGAAAGCCGAAGAATCGGGATGTTACAGATTGGATCCAATTTGAGTGGTTTTATCTTTATTCCCTAGCTCCAACTCGATGGTGAGAAATTTCTCTATGGGCTCGATCTGTACCTCAGGGCGGGGGAGTTCGAGTGCCCTTTTCTTTCCGTTCAGATGGTCGTCGGCAATTTCGTACTCACCCTTGTTTGCCTCTTCCTCCGAGGAGGATTCTTCGACCGCTCTGAGCGGGGTCCCCTCGGGTTTACTTCCAGTGTCGGGGATCTTTCCTCTTGTTTTTCTTTTTATTCAATTTGGCCCTCTTGTGCACGGGGCCATCTTCGTCCAGCTTAGGAAAATCTACAGACTTCTTGGTGGACCCAATCTGGAATACTTTCTCGGCTTTGGGCTTCTTGAGGAACAACATATAGTACTCCCACGCCTCTCAAACGTTGCACAAAATTTCTCCAATCCCGCCGGGGGTAGGAAACTTGATTTTCTGTTGTTAAGTGGAGATGATCGCTTTGAAATCTACAAGGGTTGGATGCCCAATGATGATGTTGTATGGGATTTCGATTTCCACTACCAAGTAAGTGATCATGAGCGTTTTTCGTTGTGGGGCGTGACCAAATGAGGTGGCCAAGCGAATCTATCCTCGAGGGACAACCTCAGAGTCCCCAAAGCCAATGAGGGCTGTTTTGAGGGGCTCGAGCGGGATGTTGGTAACCTTCATTTTTTGCAAAGTTGAGTATGGAAAAACATTAAAAGAGCTTCCACTATCAACCAAAACCCTCTTTACAGCGTGGTTATGAACATCCAAACTAACCACCATGGGGTAGTCAGAGGTTTCAGCAATCCCATGGGGTGTTACAATGTGTTCCAAGTCCTTATCAGAGAACCCTACTACGTCATTCTCTCTTAGGTTGCCAGCGTTCATCTCCTTGATAGTGTAGATTTGTTTGGGTGCTGCAGGGCATTGTTCGTAGCTCCTGATATATCGACGGAGGGTAGTATTAGAATCCCCCCTGGACGAGCCTCCAGCGATCATGTTGATTACCGCGAAGGGGGTATTTTCCTGTTCTGTCACTTTTTGCTTGCCACGGTGGCTGTTCTCCGGAGGTCCTCGCCCTCGCAGGCTCCTTGAGCGCGATGGGCGCCTTCTCCTTTCCCTTGAACGCTCATTACAACGCTGGTCGAAGCGCTCCAACTTCTTCACAAATTCTTTCAAGTGTCCTCCCGCGATAAGTCTTTGAATTTCAGTTTTCAACTGGCGGCATTCATCCGTGTCATGCCCCTTTTGTTTGTGAAAGGCGCAATACTTGTTCGAGCGCCTTAGAGCCTCAGTCTCTTTCATTTTTTGGGGTCTTCTAAAGAGTTTTTTTATCTGAACGAGCGTAGACCTCTGAATTGGGCCTGTTGAGGGGGATACGTTCAAATCTGCGAGGAGCCGGGGGTGACTTGTGACGCTCCTTGGGAGGTTCCTCTCGCCCCCGTTCACTCCAATGGGCCCCAGAATGCCGGGGTGCATTGGACCCATTCATATCTTCGAGCGCAAAATAGGGCTAGGCAATCTCCCTCAGGGCCATGAGAGACACAGGTCGCTTCTTGACAATGGAATCCACGAACTTCTTGCTCACATACTGTTTGTGATTGCACGCCTTGAAGAGTACGTGGATCAAAAAATCCATTGAGGGTCTTTCCACCAAAAGCACCTCTTTTTTAAATCGAGCGAAAAAGGAACGAAAAGATTCATGCTCGCCTTGGACCAAGTTATATAAGGCTATAGGAGCGGTGACAAGCGCCTTCAAGGAGTTGAGAAGGTTGAGGAAGGCGTCAGTAAGTTCAGCATATGAGTGGATCGAGCGGGGCGGTAGGCGTTTGTACCACTCTTGAGCCATCCCCACGAGGGAAGTAACAAAGACCTTTGTCCAATAGTGGCTCGAGTGTTCATACAAATGCATTAAGTGCAGGAAATGATCCAAGTGTTCGGCCGGATCTGTGGTCCCATCGTAACGGTTAATGGAAGTGGGGACCTTACCCATTCCGGCTTGGGCCATGAGAATTTCTTCCACGAGGGGAGATCTCCTTGCGAGCGGATGGTAATCATAACTTTCAAAATTTTCATCTGGTTCTTGGTGACAAGGAACTAGCTGCTGGCGGGCGTGACGATGAGCGTCTCTGGCATTGGCTCGTTCGTCCCCAGCATGGGGGACTTGAGACCGCGCTCGAGAGAGCTGTCCCACCATCTCCTGTAACCCCTGCAGCTGGTCTTGCACAGTCGTGAAGAGGTTGGGATCTTCTTTTCTTGCCTGACTCCCTCGCTGGGAGGCTTGCGGCCCGTGTTTTGAGGCTTGGGAATGAGCTTCTTCGACGATATTGATTCTTTCTATGGGCTCTTTGCCCTTGTCAGGTTGAAGACGCCCTTCCCCTCCTTGAGCCGGGACTTTCTTCTCTTTCGTAGGCAGAGGCGGTGGTTGGACCCTTAAGACGGCCTGTGCCGCCAAGAACGGATACACTTGAAATCCCCCCAAAGGAGGGGCAATCTGACCGGCCTGCCCAGAGGGAAAATACATGGAAGTAAAATTTCTCCATGCACCCTGGGCTGCCTGGACCTCACACTGTGTGTAGATGGCATGTAGCTACTGATGGGTCATGGGGGGTAACTCCACCCCCTCAATCTCCTTTCGAACCACCACCGGTAGCTGGAGCTACCCGGCGTGGTATGGCTAGATAGCGGACATCATGGTGGTGGGAGTTAACATGTATCCAGGGGGCGGCATCATGCAGGAATATCCCCCTGGCTGAGCCAGAGGTGCTTGAAATTGGCCTGGGGGGATAGGAAGCCCAGATCCCCCGGCGGTGGTGGCAGGTGGCGGCGCTGACGTGGGTCCTATGGCGGGCACAACGGGGTTCCATCGCGGGGGGAGTACTTCCGTCGGGTGGTGCGCCACTAGTAGTAGCCTGTGGAAGAGGGTAGTTGTTTACTTCATGGGGGGAGATCATCACCGCCTCCGGTAACACCTGATCTTGTAGTAACCATGGTGGAAAAGGGTGTCTGGTGTTTGCTGTTCAACTAGCGATGGTGAAGAAGAAGAGGAATGCGGTTTCCCACAGACGGCGCCAAAAATGATGGGTAAGAATCTGAGGTGTCAAACTCCGATCATTTTAAAATTTGTTTGATGTGGGCAAACAAGATTGGACTTGCCGAAAAAGATGAAGGGTTTAACCTGCTAGGACAAACACCAAGAGCAAAGAAAGGTCAGAAGGCCAAGCTGGGGGAACTAGGGGTGATTCCCAGTTTGGCTCTCCGACACTCAAGTCAGTTGATGAACTGAAGAAGATGAAGAAATTGCAGAGCTCAAGTATCAGAGATTGCTTACAGAGATGGAGATGAAGACTCCTATTTATAGTTGAGGGTCAGGGACTTTTTGGTAATTTACCCCTTGTGGTCCTGCCCTAATGCTGCCTCAACACGTGGTGTAATGGGAGAAACCTAGGAGGAATCTCCCGCAAAAGCTGGCGGAAAGGTGGTGCGGGCAGCAGTGGCAGGTGCGCTGGAGCGTACGGGGTGTCAGAGAGCCGTTTTGGGGGTTGGTACCGAGGGCCATGAGCCCGCTCGTTTCAACCAAGAGCCTGATGAGCTTATAGACCCAAGTGGGGATTCGTGCCAAGGCTGTACGATGAGGGGGATCCTGGTCCCTAGATTTGTTTACATGCAGGAGCCCATCCGAGGGGGTAGAGCACTCGGGGATGCATTCCCTTTGGGAAAATGGGTACATGCATGATTGGCGTAGCAGGCGCTCATTTGGTGAGCGGCGATGAGGGCCATGTGTCTCGCTATGACGATGACATGTGTTACTTGTGGTTTTGACAACCGAGGGCGGAAGGCACTTGGAGGAAATCTGTTTTGGGGATTGGGAGGCTATGTGCCAATTACTGACGGCGCCACGTGTCAAAACGTGGGCCAAGCGTATTTTGACCCCATCAATATTAATCATCCTTTGATACTGAATATTAATCATATATTTTGTATAATTTTATGTAAAATTAGTAAAATATTTTATACTAACTATTATATAAATACATATGCTATTATATATAGCTTAGACTATACTATTGATTTTATGTTTATAATTAATAATTTAGTAAATAGCAAAATGAATATAATATGTTTATTATATGAAATAAAATATAATATACGTTATTATATTTATATAAAATTATAATCTAGTATATATTATTTGTATAAACCCTAGACTTTATTTATGTATAAAAGGTTAATTAAGAATATTAATATTTTAATGATGTTATTACTCTGATAACGGTATAAGATACAAGCAGAATCTAGAAACATGCTTGAGATGTTTTTAAATTCTAGCTTATTTCTGTTTATTTTAAGTAGAAGTAGAATTTTCAAACATTTCGAAACTACTAAAAATAAATGATTATGTATAAGCCCACTTAATTTTAGAGTTTGCAAACACATTGTTCGTTGCAAACTCTAAAAATAAAGCACTTATAAAATAAATGCTTATATATTTTCAACCATTTTGGATTGTGATGAGGCCAAATTTTGCTCGGATCAGCATCGTACACGTGTCACGATCCGAAGGACCCAGTGGTCTATCACTCGCGGTAATGGGCTCGGGGATTCAACCCGGCCCATTCCCTCATCACTTCTTCAACCTGCACTTGCGTGCCTCGGCCCAAGTCACGAGCATGGGATCCCTCCAACGATCCCCTTGAACGCTCGAATTACGGTCCCAAGGGATGCTCTGGATCTGGATTCCCTCTCTTCCATACCAGGGACCCCTCAGTAATCACGCTCGAGTTCCCCGACGCTCTGCTAATCGGACCCTCATCGTTTATGGCCTTCCACCGGGGAGCCCCCTCGAGCGTAACCAACGCTCGGTTTAGTACTCAAGGGTGCTATCCTCTTCGAGGATCAGTCCCAACAACGTAAGGTGTCCCTCCCGAGGGTACTTCAGAGGTACGGGGAGCATAGTTAGATTTCTACACGCTCGCTGCTCGCCAACCACCTCTGACACAGTGGTAGTGCGTACCTCGTACCTGCCATCCCACAAGCTTTCCAGAGCCATCACTTTCACACCATCACAAGCTGCCACGTGTCTAGGGCAAAACTGGGCTTGGGACCACTTAGTTACTATTACTAAAATACCCCGGCCCTCAACGTATAAATATGGGAATTCTCACTCACATTCCCCAAGCAGTCTTAAGTCATCTTCTTCACAAGACATCACGTTACTGAACTAGCCATCATTTTCCTCTGCATCTTCATTTTCTCCAAAGCTTCATACACTTCACCATTTCCTGCACCCTTGTTGCACAATTTTCTAGTGTTATCCTAGCTGGAAGAACCCATGCTCATTGGAAACCTAGTTCCTGAGGCATACCGCCTGTGATGGTCTTCCCTTCCCCAAACAAATCTTGAAAGTGTTGGTTGCATGCTAGGAATCAATTTCCAGCACCATCATTTTTCACTTGGCCTTTATCCACTTCTTCTCATTTTTCATTATGAGGGCCAAGCTCTTCGCTCAACGCTCGAAAATCTTAACCCCGGATCTGTTCCTAACCAAAGGCCCCTCTCTATGTATTATCCACCCTTGGTGAGCTCCAAAAATTCCCCCAGCACCCCCACAAAAAAGTATTTTTCCTTCCAATTCTCGGCGTACGAAGTCAAGGGAGAGTCAATCATTTTAAACCCAGACTTGGCCTGGGCATAATAAAACCCATCTGTTGGAGATGAGCGTGGCGAGCGGGCCACTTGAATTAAATTGTTGAAGTTGTCTATTGAGGGTTCGTGGCCTGTGACCTTCATCAGGATCACAAAGGTATTTATTAAGGCTATGCTGTTTGGGAGAATCTGGGAAGGGCTAAGAACGAGATAATTGCAGACGACAGTCGGAATTGGAAATCTCAAGCCTCCCGCCAGGACAGAGCCTTGGTAGACGGTCATCATCCCTAGTGGCAGGCGGTTGGCCCTCTCCCCCTCCATAGGGAGACGAATTGGGAACACCGCCTCATCCCAATACGCCTTACCCTTCAAATCTTCCAGATCATCGAGCGTCAGTGTGCTCTCTATGTCGTCTGGTGATCTGTCTATTTAGTGAGGATTATCATGCCTCACTCGCGTTGCAGGCTCCTTCCCCTTCTTGTGGCGCTTCCGAGGAGGCTCACTATCAGCCCGATGCTCGGAAGGCCCTGCACCGCCTTCTGGAGCCGCGATGGCCACTGTTACTTGATGGTCCTGCGGTCTAACAGCACTGTTCAACACAGGGAAAACCCTTTCTCCTTGCTACTGCATTCTAAGAGATAAATCCATCTCCTCAAAGAGTTGTTCTACTCCTCCTGGGTTGCGCTCGTTCATCCCTCGAACTGCGGCATTGAGTTCCTCATCCTCCGGGGCTCTCACTACCGAAATAGCAATCAGAATATGGTCATGAGGGGAAGAACTCCCCACCGACATCTCGTCTATTTCCCTCACCATTTCGTCTACAATATTCTCCGCCATTGTTGTTTTTACTCTGGAGAAGTTGAAGGTTCTTTATAGAAGAAGTTTGGTAGGGAAGGACGGTTTTGATACAGTAAAATCATGGGAAAGGGATTCTCACTAGAAACGGTGCTCAGACGTGACCTATATCTAGGGTTAGAATCAAAGATTGTGGAGAGTTACCTAGGTTTAAAGGAGAACTCGCCGAAAAATTGCTGAGAATCGCAGAGAGTAGCAGAAGTTCCTGCTGCTGTTTTGCTTATGGAAACTCTGAAGGCGTAAAAGGTTCAAAGGTCTTCCAAATCCCTATTTATAGGGGGAAATTTGCATTTAATTAGGGTTGGGATTTGAAACTGCAATCATTTCCCGCTTTGAAAACCCCCCACTTTTGGTAACCGCCTCACGCATTCTGGAGTGCACGCGCCCACTCAGCAGCACACGTGCCCACGTCACCACTCCGCATTAAATACGGATGAGACTTCATTTATGACTGTGTCAGAAGATATCCATTACAGAAGACGGACAGCCACTTCCCTCCAAAAGATTGACCCTCGGATATTCAAAGCCAGGGCTCAGTCTTCAAAATTCTACAGTGCGCTCAAGCGCAACTACAGAATTTGGGGGGCAAATGATGAGGCCAAATTACGCTCGAATCAGCATCGTACACGTGTCACGATCCGAAGGACCCAGTGGTCTATCGCTCGCGGTAATGGGCTCGGGGATTCAATGTAACACCCGAAGCGCAAAAGTGCCACATCCCCCGCACTATAGCTCAGTCCACATATGAAACGGACAATCCATACATGAACTGAGCCATAGCGAACGGGTGACAAGGAAATAAATGCTAACTAGCTAGGCGGGACTAACCCCAAACCAATTATCACAACAGGAAATAAAACTGAAGTGCGTTAATATCAAGTCTTTATCAAGCAAACCATTTCTAAAATCCTATCAATACATTATCATCTCTCAAATACATAACATTATATAAAACCGAAGATAACAATACATATGCAACAAGTTAGAATGGACACATGCTAGACCCGAAAAGAAAGACTTGACTCGACACCAATCCCGCCTAGCACACAACCTGCAAAACTGAAAAGTGAGGTGTCAGTCTACCACAGACTGAGCGAGGGGCATAATAGATATAAGCGCAGATAACATGCAAATCATAACCTCGGGTAAGGTTTTATAACGAAAACAATATAAGTTCAATAACCACAGAGAGCTCGCCCGAGATTATGACTATCAGATTTAACAATCAATCATTTCCAATCAATCAATCAATCAATGGCCCGGCGAGTGAGGGCAATCTCCAACCTTACTCCGACAGTATACAATCACGATACTTTTAATTAATTAATTAAGTGATCACGCAATCAATTACAGTGCACACGTAGCAGTTTCAATAACTCCTTCTTCCTCCAATGATGGTGGGTTTGCAAGGCCCGATCCATCCACGGTAAACACGGTGTACGTCGGGAACATGACTCCCACGCACGGGACTCCTTCCTCCACCAAACCTCCTGGTGGATTCAGGGTTCATCCCCACGGTTGAGAGGAGTGTAAGAGTTACCCGTCAGCCCATGCTTTCCCGGTTGGCTCAAACACTAACTCTCGGGCCCACAGTGCACGGTACAATATACTCGCCCAAAACACGGTCAATCAATACAGTAACATGACGAGCAATAACGAGAATGGACAATTATTAAATGTCATGATCATATTTAAGCATAAAACAAGCATATAATAACACGTATCAATCATTTATGGCCTTAGAAACCCATTTGGAAAGTCACATTTTATGCAGAACATACAGAAACCCACTGGAGCATGGGAACGGCCGTTCCGGGTTTGAACTAGAAGTGGGAAGGGCCGTTCCCGACTCCCCGAAACGATCCCACGCTTCTGTAATAATTTTGGAAACTTTGGGGCTGGGAACGGCCGTTCCGGCCACAGACCAAAACTGGGAAGGGCCGTTCCCAGGTTCGCGGGACAGCTGGCGAGGGGGTGGGAACGGCCGTTCCCAAGATGCAGTAGCAGCAGAAACAGAGCAGTTATGCAGGGGAGGCACGAAATAACACAAAAAATCCACAAATGATCATATACCAAACTCCAAATGCATATAATTCATGAAATAAACATGCTAGCATACTAATAGTTCAATAACAACTCATATAAACACCTAAATCCATGCTTAATCATCAAGAATCATCAAGATCAAACCCACAAATGAACTCATGCTCCAAGCTTATAAACTTCACAATTTGTACCTTAAATTCAAGCTATGATCATGTATGCATACTTCCTACAACTAAAACATACTTAGGCACGTATAAACCATAACCCTAGTTCTCATATATATTCATGAATTTCCCAACTATGCTCATATACCTTGAATGAATGAGAAGAAGGAAAAGAGATGATGTTGTGATGATGATTATGCTTCAATTTATGCAATTCCCTCTTGAATTCAAGCTTCAAATGATGAAATCCTCTTCTTCTTCTTGGGGATTTTTGAATCGGTAAAAGAAAGGAAGCAAGGAGTGTAGTGATAGCATGAAATGAGCTCATGGAAGAGTATATGCTAGATATTATGAACTAGGCACAAATTGCAATTTAATCCCTCCAAAACATAAGTCATGCAATCAAGTTCAATCTCATGGAAAATGATCAATTAAGTCCAAGACTATTTCATGCAATTAAGTCCCTAAGCTTAGGAAGTGATCAATTAAGGACAATTAAGTAATTAAACAATTAAGTCGTAATTGGCAATTATTTCACATTAAGTCACATATTGCATAATTGAAAATTTGGGACGTTACAATCACCCCTCCTTAAGAGGACCTGGTCCCCAGGTCCACTATTCGAACTATAAATTAAAACACGTGACGAGAGAACCCCGTCTCTCCAAACAATTAATGAGAAAACCCCGTTTCTCCACACACAAGAGAGCACCCCGACTCTCGAGCAAAGAAGAGAGCACCCGTCTCTCACACAACCACACCACGCACAAACTTAAATAATCCTATACATGCACCATCACATAAGAAGCAAGTAGGAAGAACAACACTTCAATTATTCACACAAGAGCAACTGGCAAACATAAGGAATACAAATATATAAAATAAGAAAGCGTATGATGCCTGTGACATGCATGTTTAGAGGTACCGTTCACCGTTGTTCTTGCCTGTTAAATGGTCTCTGACCCCCAGTGGATAGCTCTTGTCGCTCCGGACATGTGTCTATCTGATGCTCAGCACTCCCACAACGGAAACATAGATGCAACCGCTTCCTACAACCATCATAAGTGTGGGTGTCACGTCCACAATAAGTGCAGAGAGGTTTTTCTGGAGATGGTGACAAAGCCGGTTTAGATGGAGTCTTCTGAATCGATCCCGCTCGTGAGGTAGAACTCCTAGCATTTACGGCATCCTCAACTTTCAAAGCTTTGATAGTAGCTTTGTCCCACGTGCTTGTATTGACCGCTTCTAATGCCTCCTGTATGTCCGGTCGAAGTCCTTGCACAAACTGCATTGCTTTATGAAAGTCATCACTCGCTATATTAGGCGCATAACGAGACAGCCTCTCATACTCGGATATATACTCCGAAACTGACATCCTTCCTTGCCTTAACTCAGTAAACTCCTTCAATCTCCTAGTACGCGCAGAGGGAGGAATGAACTTATTCTTAAACTCTCGAGTAAAGACCTCCCAATTAATCTCCTCCTCGGCGGCTTCCAACACTATCTTAGTACTTTCCCACCAAGAGTAAGCCTCTCCTTGGATCAATGTGATGGTGCAACGAGCTTTCTCTTGAGACTCACATGGTATAAGCTCCCAAATTCTCTCTACTTCCTTTAACCACATCTCCGCCTCGGTATCATTGCCATGGAAGAATTTAGGAGGGTGTTGATTCTGGAATTCCCGAAGTATAGTTGAGATAGGTGCTTCTAATGGCACCGGCGGAGCAAGCGGTGCAGGAGGAACATGCTCTCTCATCCTCTGATCTATAAGGCCAACCACAGCATTCATGAAGTCCTGTGGTTGAGCTGGAGGGGGTGGTGATCTCTCGATGATGATGATGCCGACGATGTCGATGTCCCTGAGAACGATCACGATGATGACGACCTCGGTGCATCCTGTATTCAAGACACTAAGGATGCATGTGGCATAGTGGATGCTAATGGTTGCAAATAAGTCTCAAGTCACAATTAATTCACATAATTCAAAGACTTAAAGTTATTCAAACAATTCAACTAAATCAAATAATTTCGGTTAAAGATGCAAAACTCTCAAGTTGACAATTAATTCCTATGCCGTGCGACCTAGACTCACAAGACACGACACTAGAGATCCGGTTTTACAACCGGGCTCTGATACCACCAAAGGATGTAACACCCGAAGCGCAAAGGTGCCACATCCCCCGCACTATAGCTCAGTCCACATATGAAACGGACAATCCATACATGAACTGAGCCATAGCGAACGGGTGACAAGGAAATAAATGCTAACTAGCTAGGCGGGACTAACCCCAAACCAATTATCACAACAGGAAATAAAACTGAAGTGCGTTAATATCAAGTCTTTATCAAGCAAACCATTTCTAAAATCCTATCAATACATTATCATCTCTCAAATACATAACATTATATAAAACCGAAGATAACAATACATATGCAACAAGGTAGAATGGACACATGCTAGACCCGGAAAGAAAGACTTGACTCGACACCAATCCCGCCTAGCACACAACCTGCAAAACTGAAAAGTGAGGTGTCATAATAGATATAAGCGCAGATAACATGCAAATCATAACCTCGGGTAAGGTTTTATAACGAAAACAATATAAGTTCAATAACCACAGAGAGCTCGCCCGAGATTATGACTATCAGATTTAACAATCAATCATTTCCAATCAATCAATCAATCAATGACCCGGCGAGTGAGGGCAATCTCCAACCTTACTCCGACAGTGTACAATCACGATACTTTTAATTAATTAATTAAGTGATCACGCAATCAATTACAGTGCACACGTAGCAGTTTCAATAACTCCTTCTTCCTCCAATGATGGTGGGTTTGCAAGGCCCGATCCATCCACGGTAAACACGGTGTACGTCGGGAACATGACTCCCACGCACGGGACTCCTTCATCCACCAAACCTCCTGGTGGATTCCGGGTTCATCCCCACGGTTGAGAGGAGTGTAAAAGTTACCAGTTAGCCCATGCTTTCCCGGTTGGCTCAAACACTAACTCTCGGGCCCACAGTGCACGGTACAATATACTCGCCCAAAACACGGTCAATCAATACATTACATTTCAATAAATCAGTTGCAATTCAATAGAGTTTGGAAAACTATAGATATATATACCTTTTGGCTTAAAACATCACATAGGGTTGTAATGGTTCTAGATATCTAGCAATTAAACCTCACCTGTACCGACAAATAAAGAGAAAGACACGGCCTAAGAAGCCCACTCCACGTCACTGGTGTGCTGGTCTATGCAACAAAGACAAGTGTACATAAGACACGACTCAAATGAACCAATTAGGACGAACGGCGTAACATGACGAGCAATAATGAGAATGGACAATTATTAAATGTCATGATCATATTTAAGCATAAAACAAGCATATAATAACATATCAATCATTTATGGCCTTAGAAACCCATTTGGAAAGTCATATTTTATGCAGAACATACAGAAACCCCACTGGAGCATGGGAACGGTCGTTCCGGGTTTGAACTAGAAGTGGGAAGGGCCGTTCCCGACTCCCCGAAACGATCCCGCGCTTCTGTAATAATTTTGGAAACTTTGGGGCTGGGAACGGCCGTTCCGACCACAGACCAAAACTGGGAAGGGCCGTTCCCAGGTTCGCGGGACAGCTGGCGAGGGGGTGGGAACGACCTTTCCCAGAATGAACTGGGACGGGAAGGGCCGTTCCCAAGATGCAGTAGCAGCAGAAACAGAGCAGTTATGCAGGGGAGGCACGAAATAACACCAAAAATCCACAAATGATCATATACCAAACTCCAAATGCATATAATTCATGAAATAAACATGCTAGCATACTAATAGTTCAATAACAACTCATATAAACACCTAAATCCATGCTTAATCATCAAGAATCATCAAGATCAAACCCACAAATGAACTCATGCTCCAAGCTTATAAACTTCACAATATGTACCTTGATCATGTATGCATACTTCCTACAACTAAAACATACTTAGGCACGTATAAACCATAACCCTAGTTCTCATATATATTCATGAATTTCCCAACTATGCTCATATACCTTGAATGAATGAGAAGAAGGAAAAGAGATGATGTTGTGATGATGATTATGCTTCAATTTATGCAATTCCCTCTTGAATTCAAGCTTCAAATGATGAAATCCTCTTCTTCTTCTTGGGGATTTTTGAATCGGTAAAAGAAAGGAAGCAAGGAGTGTAGTGATAGCATGAAATGAGCTCATGGAAGAGTATATGCTAGATATTATGAACTAGGCACAAATTGCAATTTAATCCCTCCAAAACATAAGTCATGCAATCAAGTTCAATCTCATGGAAAATGATCAATTAAGTCCAAGACTATTTCATGCAATTAAGTCCCTAAGCTTAGGAAGTGATCAATTAAGGACAATTAAGTAATTAAACAATTAAGTCGTAATTGGCAATTATTTCACATTATGTCACATATTGCATAATTGAAAATTTGGGACGTTACAATCACCCCTCCTTAAGAGGACCTGGTCCCCAGGTCCACTATTCGAACTATAAATTAAAACACGTGACGAGAGAACCCCGTCTCTCCAAACAATTAATGAGAAAACCCCGTTTCTCCACACACAAGAGAGCACCCCGACTCTCGAGCAAAGAAGAGAGCACCCGTCTCTCACACAACCACACCACGCACAAACTTAAATAATCCTATACATGCACCATCACATAAGAAGCAAGTAGGAAGAACAACACTTCAATTATTCACACAAGAGCAACTGGCAAACATAAGGAATACAAATATATAAAATAAGAAAGCGTATGATGCCTGTGACATGCATGTTTAGAGGTACCGTTCACCGTTGTTCTTGCCTGTTAAATGGTCTCTGACCCCCAGTGGATAGCTCTTGTCGCTCCGGACATGTGTCTATCTGATGCTCAGCACTCCCACAACGGAAACATAGATGCAACCGCTTCCTACAACCATCATAAGTGTGGGTGTCACGTCCACAATAAGTGCAGAGAGGTTTTTCTGGAGATGGTGACAAAGCCGGTTTAGATGGAGTCTTCTGAATCGATCCCGCTCGTGAGGTAGAACTCCTAGCATTTACGGCATCCTCAACTTTCAAAGCTTTGATAGTAGCTTTGTCCCACGTGCTTGTATTGACCGCTTCTAATGCCTCCTGTATGTCCGGTCGAAGTCCTTGCACAAACTGCATTGCTTTATGAAAGTCATCACTCGCTATATTAGGCGCATAACGAGACAGCCTCTCATACTCGGATATATACTCCGAAACTGACATCCTTCCTTGCCTTAACTCAGTAAACTCCTTCAATCTCCTAGTACGCGCAGAGGGAGGAATGAACTTATTCTTAAACTCTCGAGTAAAGACCTCCCAATTAATCTCCTCCTCGGCGGCTTCCAACACTATCTTAGTACTTTCCCACCAAGAGTAAGCCTCTCCTTGGATCAATGTGATGGTGCAACGAGCTTTCTCTTGAGACTCACATGGTATAAGCTCCCAAATTCTCTCTACTTCCTTTAACCACATCTCCGCCTCGGTATCATTGCCATGGAAGAATTTAGGAGGGTGTTGATTCTGGAATTCCCGAAGTATAGTTGAGATAGGTGCTTCTAATGGCACCGGCGGAGCAAGCGGTGCAGGAGGAACATGCTCTCTCATCCTCTGATCTATAAGGCCAACCACAGCATTCATGAAGTCCTGTGGTTGAGCTGGAGGGGGTGGTGATCTCTCGATGATGATGATGCCGACGATGTCGATGTCCCTGAGAACGATCACGATGATGACGACCTCGGTGCATCCTGTATTCAAGACACTAAGGATGCATGTGGCATAGTGGATGCTAATGGTTGCAAATAAGTCTCAAGTCACAATTAATTCACATAATTCAAAGACTTAAAGTTATTCAAACAATTCAACTAAATCAAATAATTTCGGTTAAAGATGCAAAACTCTCAAGTTGACAATTAATTCCTATGCCGTGCGACCTAGACTCACAAGACACGACACTAGAGATCCGGTTTTACAACCGGGCTCTGATACCACCAAAGGATGTAACACCCGAAGCGCAAAGGTGCCACATCCCCCGCACTATAGCTCAGTCCACATATGAAACGGACAATCCATACATGAACTGAGCCATAGCGAACGGGTGACAAGGAAATAAATGCTAACTAGCTAGGCGGGACTAACCCCAAACCAATTATCACAACAGGAAATAAAACTGAAGTGCGTTAATATCAAGTCTTTATCAAGCAAACCATTTCTAAAATCCTATCAATACATTATCATCTCTCAAATACATAACATTATATAAAACCGAAGATAACAATACATATGCAACAAGGTAGAATGGACACATGCTAGACCCGGAAAGAAAGACTTGACTCGACACCAATCCCGCCTAGCACACAACCTGCAAAACTGAAAAGTGAGGTGTCATAATAGATATAAGCGCAGATAACATGCAAATCATAACCTCGGGTAAGGTTTTATAACGAAAACAATATAAGTTCAATAACCACAGAGAGCTCGCCCGAGATTATGACTATCAGATTTAACAATCAATCATTTCCAATCAATCAATCAATCAATGACCCGGCGAGTGAGGGCAATCTCCAACCTTACTCCGACAGTGTACAATCACGATACTTTTAATTAATTAATTAAGTGATCACGCAATCAATTACAGTGCACACGTAGCAGTTTCAATAACTCCTTCTTCCTCCAATGATGGTGGGTTTGCAAGGCCCGATCCATCCACGGTAAACACGGTGTACGTCGGGAACATGACTCCCACGCACGGGACTCCTTCATCCACCAAACCTCCTGGTGGATTCCGGGTTCATCCCCACGGTTGAGAGGAGTGTAAAAGTTACCAGTTAGCCCATGCTTTCCCGGTTGGCTCAAACACTAACTCTCGGGCCCACAGTGCACGGTACAATATACTCGCCCAAAACACGGTCAATCAATACAGTACATTTCAATAAATCAGTTGCAATTCAATAGAGTTTGGAAAACTATAGATATATATACCTTTTGGCTTAAAACATCACATAGGGTTGTAATGGTTCTAGATATCTAGCAATTAAACCTCACCTGTACCGACAAATAAAGAGAAAGACACGGCCTAAGAAGCCCACTCCACGTCACTGGTGTGCTGGTCTATGCAACAAAGACAAGTGTACATAAGACACGACTCAAATGAACCAATTAGGACGAACGGCGTAACATGACGAGCAATAATGAGAATGGACAATTATTAAATGTCATGATCATATTTAAGCATAAAACAAGCATATAATAACATATCAATCATTTATGGCCTTAGAAACCCATTTGGAAAGTCATATTTTATGCAGAACATACAGAAACCCCACTGGAGCATGGGAACGGTCGTTCCGGGTTTGAACTAGAAGTGGGAAGGGCCGTTCCCGACTCCCCGAAACGATCCCGCGCTTCTGTAATAATTTTGGAAACTTTGGGGCTGGGAACGGCCGTTCCGACCACAGACCAAAACTGGGAAGGGCCGTTCCCAGGTTCGCGGGACAGCTGGCGAGGGGGTGGGAACGACCTTTCCCAGAATGAACTGGGACGGGAAGGGCCGTTCCCAAGATGCAGTAGCAGCAGAAACAGAGCAGTTATGCAGGGGAGGCACGAAATAACACCAAAAATCCACAAATGATCATATACCAAACTCCAAATGCATATAATTCATGAAATAAACATGCTAGCATACTAATAGTTCAATAACAACTCATATAAACACCTAAATCCATGCTTAATCATCAAGAATCATCAAGATCAAACCCACAAATGAACTCATGCTCCAAGCTTATAAACTTCACAATATGTACCTTGATCATGTATGCATACTTCCTACAACTAAAACATACTTAGGCACGTATAAACCATAACCCTAGTTCTCATATATATTCATGAATTTCCCAACTATGCTCATATACCTTGAATGAATGAGAAGAAGGAAAAGAGATGATGTTGTGATGATGATTATGCTTCAATTTATGCAATTCCCTCTTGAATTCAAGCTTCAAATGATGAAATCCTCTTCTTCTTCTTGGGGATTTTTGAATCGGTAAAAGAAAGGAAGCAAGGAGTGTAGTGATAGCATGAAATGAGCTCATGGAAGAGTATATGCTAGATATTATGAACTAGGCACAAATTGCAATTTAATCCCTCCAAAACATAAGTCATGCAATCAAGTTCAATCTCATGGAAAATGATCAATTAAGTCCAAGACTATTTCATGCAATTAAGTCCCTAAGCTTAGGAAGTGATCAATTAAGGACAATTAAGTAATTAAACAATTAAGTCGTAATTGGCAATTATTTCACATTATGTCACATATTGCATAATTGAAAATTTGGGACGTTACAATCACCCCTCCTTAAGAGGACCTGGTCCCCAGGTCCACTATTCGAACTATAAATTAAAACACGTGACGAGAGAACCCCGTCTCTCCAAACAATTAATGAGAAAACCCCGTTTCTCCACACACAAGAGAGCACCCCGACTCTCGAGCAAAGAAGAGAGCACCCGTCTCTCACACAACCACACCACGCACAAACTTAAATAATCCTATACATGCACCATCACATAAGAAGCAAGTAGGAAGAACAACACTTCAATTATTCACACAAGAGCAACTGGCAAACATAAGGAATACAAATATATAAAATAAGAAAGCGTATGATGCCTGTGACATGCATGTTTAGAGGTACCGTTCACCGTTGTTCTTGCCTGTTAAATGGTCTCTGACCCCCAGTGGATAGCTCTTGTCGCTCCGGACATGTGTCTATCTGATGCTCAGCACTCCCACAACGGAAACATAGATGCAACCGCTTCCTACAACCATCATAAGTGTGGGTGTCACGTCCACAATAAGTGCAGAGAGGTTTTTCTGGAGATGGTGACAAAGCCGGTTTAGATGGAGTCTTCTGAATCGATCCCGCTCGTGAGGTAGAACTCCTAGCATTTACGGCATCCTCAACTTTCAAAGCTTTGATAGTAGCTTTGTCCCACGTGCTTGTATTGACCGCTTCTAATGCCTCCTGTATGTCCGGTCGAAGTCCTTGCACAAACTGCATTGCTTTATGAAAGTCATCACTCGCTATATTAGGCGCATAACGAGACAGCCTCTCATACTCGGATATATACTCCGAAACTGACATCCTTCCTTGCCTTAACTCAGTAAACTCCTTCAATCTCCTAGTACGCGCAGAGGGAGGAATGAACTTATTCTTAAACTCTCGAGTAAAGACCTCCCAATTAATCTCCTCCTCGGCGGCTTCCAACACTATCTTAGTACTTTCCCACCAAGAGTAAGCCTCTCCTTGGATCAATGTGATGGTGCAACGAGCTTTCTCTTGAGACTCACATGGTATAAGCTCCCAAATTCTCTCTACTTCCTTTAACCACATCTCCGCCTCGGTATCATTGCCATGGAAGAATTTAGGAGGGTGTTGATTCTGGAATTCCCGAAGTATAGTTGAGATAGGTGCTTCTAATGGCACCGGCGGAGCAAGCGGTGCAGGAGGAACATGCTCTCTCATCCTCTGATCTATAAGGCCAACCACAGCATTCATGAAGTCCTGTGGTTGAGCTGGAGGGGGTGGTGATCTCTCGATGATGATGATGCCGACGATGTCGATGTCCCTGAGAACGATCACGATGATGACGACCTCGGTGCATCCTGTATTCAAGACACTAAGGATGCATGTGGCATAGTGGATGCTAATGGTTGCAAATAAGTCTCAAGTCACAATTAATTCACATAATTCAAAGACTTAAAGTTATTCAAACAATTCAACTAAATCAAATAATTTCGGTTAAAGATGCAAAACTCTCAAGTTGACAATTAATTCCTATGCCGTGCGACCTAGACTCACAAGACACGACACTAGAGATCCGGTTTTACAACCGGGCTCTGATACCACCAAAGGATGTAACACCCGAAGCGCAAAGGTGCCACATCCCCCGCACTATAGCTCAGTCCACATATGAAACGGACAATCCATACATGAACTGAGCCATAGCGAACGGGTGACAAGGAAATAAATGCTAACTAGCTAGGCGGGACTAACCCCAAACCAATTATCACAACAGGAAATAAAACTGAAGTGCGTTAATATCAAGTCTTTATCAAGCAAACCATTTCTAAAATCCTATCAATACATTATCATCTCTCAAATACATAACATTATATAAAACCGAAGATAACAATACATATGCAACAAGGTAGAATGGACACATGCTAGACCCGGAAAGAAAGACTTGACTCGACACCAATCCCGCCTAGCACACAACCTGCAAAACTGAAAAGTGAGGTGTCATAATAGATATAAGCGCAGATAACATGCAAATCATAACCTCGGGTAAGGTTTTATAACGAAAACAATATAAGTTCAATAACCACAGAGAGCTCGCCCGAGATTATGACTATCAGATTTAACAATCAATCATTTCCAATCAATCAATCAATCAATGACCCGGCGAGTGAGGGCAATCTCCAACCTTACTCCGACAGTGTACAATCACGATACTTTTAATTAATTAATTAAGTGATCACGCAATCAATTACAGTGCACACGTAGCAGTTTCAATAACTCCTTCTTCCTCCAATGATGGTGGGTTTGCAAGGCCCGATCCATCCACGGTAAACACGGTGTACGTCGGGAACATGACTCCCACGCACGGGACTCCTTCATCCACCAAACCTCCTGGTGGATTCCGGGTTCATCCCCACGGTTGAGAGGAGTGTAAAAGTTACCAGTTAGCCCATGCTTTCCCGGTTGGCTCAAACACTAACTCTCGGGCCCACAGTGCACGGTACAATATACTCGCCCAAAACACGGTCAATCAATACAGTACATTTCAATAAATCAGTTGCAATTCAATAGAGTTTGGAAAACTATAGATATATATACCTTTTGGCTTAAAACATCACATAGGGTTGTAATGGTTCTAGATATCTAGCAATTAAACCTCACCTGTACCGACAAATAAAGAGAAAGACACGGCCTAAGAAGCCCACTCCACGTCACTGGTGTGCTGGTCTATGCAACAAAGACAAGTGTACATAAGACACGACTCAAATGAACCAATTAGGACGAACGGCGTAACATGACGAGCAATAATGAGAATGGACAATTATTAAATGTCATGATCATATTTAAGCATAAAACAAGCATATAATAACATATCAATCATTTATGGCCTTAGAAACCCATTTGGAAAGTCATATTTTATGCAGAACATACAGAAACCCCACTGGAGCATGGGAACGGTCGTTCCGGGTTTGAACTAGAAGTGGGAAGGGCCGTTCCCGACTCCCCGAAACGATCCCGCGCTTCTGTAATAATTTTGGAAACTTTGGGGCTGGGAACGGCCGTTCCGACCACAGACCAAAACTGGGAAGGGCCGTTCCCAGGTTCGCGGGACAGCTGGCGAGGGGGTGGGAACGACCTTTCCCAGAATGAACTGGGACGGGAAGGGCCGTTCCCAAGATGCAGTAGCAGCAGAAACAGAGCAGTTATGCAGGGGAGGCACGAAATAACACCAAAAATCCACAAATGATCATATACCAAACTCCAAATGCATATAATTCATGAAATAAACATGCTAGCATACTAATAGTTCAATAACAACTCATATAAACACCTAAATCCATGCTTAATCATCAAGAATCATCAAGATCAAACCCACAAATGAACTCATGCTCCAAGCTTATAAACTTCACAATATGTACCTTGATCATGTATGCATACTTCCTACAACTAAAACATACTTAGGCACGTATAAACCATAACCCTAGTTCTCATATATATTCATGAATTTCCCAACTATGCTCATATACCTTGAATGAATGAGAAGAAGGAAAAGAGATGATGTTGTGATGATGATTATGCTTCAATTTATGCAATTCCCTCTTGAATTCAAGCTTCAAATGATGAAATCCTCTTCTTCTTCTTGGGGATTTTTGAATCGGTAAAAGAAAGGAAGCAAGGAGTGTAGTGATAGCATGAAATGAGCTCATGGAAGAGTATATGCTAGATATTATGAACTAGGCACAAATTGCAATTTAATCCCTCCAAAACATAAGTCATGCAATCAAGTTCAATCTCATGGAAAATGATCAATTAAGTCCAAGACTATTTCATGCAATTAAGTCCCTAAGCTTAGGAAGTGATCAATTAAGGACAATTAAGTAATTAAACAATTAAGTCGTAATTGGCAATTATTTCACATTAAGTCACATATTGCATAATTGAAAATTTGGGGCGTTACAATCAACCCGGCCCATTCCCTTATCACTTCTTCAACCTACACTTGCGTGCCTCGGCCCAAGTCACGAGCATGGGATCCCTCCAACGATCCCCTTGAACGCTCGCATTACGGGCCCAAGGGAAGCTCAGTATTTGGATTCCCTCTCTTCCATTCCAGGGACCCCTCGGTAATCACGCTCGGGTTCCTCGACGCTCTGCCCATCGGACCCTCAGCGCTTACGGCCTTCCGCCGGGGAGCCCCCTCGAGCGTAACCAAAGCTCGGTTTAGTACTCAAGGGTGTTATCCTCTTCGAGGATCAGTCCCAGCAACGTGAGGTGTCCCTCCCCAGGTCACTTCAGAGGTACGGGGAGCATAGTTAGATTTCTACACGCTCGTCGCTCGCCAACCACCTCTGACACAGTGGTAGTGCGCACCTCGTACCTCTGAAAAATAAAATCGCACAAATTTATAAATTGTGGGATAATATACAAAAATCCCAAGAGTTGGGGGACTTTTATGTGATTATAACACGTTAATATCGAGTCAAATTAGGCAAGCACCAATAATTAAATGGAATCTACCACGAAGATGCATGAAAGGCACATCATTAATTTCCTACTTAATTCAGACAAAAAGATAAACCACATTGGCATTATCTTCTATCTCCGCGTGATTTAATTCTTGTAGTTTACTTGGTCGCCAATGAATGTTCACGGTCTAGAACGCCTCAGTCAACTCAACTCGCAGAACTCCACCTGCTTTTTCTTCATTAATCTTCACTAGAATCGTCCTCCTAGTCCTAAATCGATCCACACAACAAGAATTCTCGATAAGAAAGCCGTACAATTACCGAAAATGGGTGGTCAAATGAGTCGAATTAATCGAATCAGCAGCATCCGCAACCCACCGCCGGCGGCGGCGGCGGCGGCGCCTCCAGCTCGAACTATGTCGGAACCCATCCCTGGATCCAATCCGCCGGCGGCGAACCCATCAGACGCCGATCTAAGCTCGTACGAAGCCGCCTGCCGCTCCGATCCGGAGCTGAGAAGCTTCGACTCCAAACTCGAAGCTCGCACCAGCCGCGCAATAAATTCCATAGCCGTCGGACTTGATTTTCACTCCCTCTCGCTGGAATCTCTCAGCACGGTTACCGATTTCATGCTGGATAACAATGAATTAGTGGTCCAAATGATTCTACAGAACAAGAGGGAGATTTGGAAGAATCAGGAATTGTCCGATCTCGTCGACGATTACTTCAAAACCAGTCTGCTAACCCTAGATTTCTGCTCCTCACTTGACGCGTGTCTGAAACGTGTCGGCCATGTCGAGTCGATTATCAATGTGGCCCTCCGCAAATTCCACGAAGAACATGAATCCGCCTCCGAAGAAGGATCCGTCAAAAGTTATTCAAAAACTTTGGAGGAATTGAGGAATTTCAGAATGGCGGAGGACCCATTTACGCAGGACTTCTTCAAGGTTCTTAACTCGGTTTCTTCCCATCAGTATTCGATGATGATGAGATTGCAAGCCAAGAAGAAGAAGCTGGACAAAAAGCTGCGGAGAATAAAGGCTTGGAGGAAGGTGTCCAATGTAATATTCGTGGTGGCTTTTGCCTCTGTTCTTATATGCTCTGTGGTGGCGGCAGCCGTGGCGGCGCCTCCAGTGGTGACGGCTCTGGCAGCTGCAGCAGCCGTGCCTTTAGGGTCCATGGGCAGATGGATTAACTCGGTTTGGAAGAAATATGAGAAGGATGTGATGGGGCAGAAACAGATAGTCAGTACAATGCAGATTGCGAGCTATGTGGTCGTTAATGATTTGGATAGTATAAAGAGATTGGTGGACAAGTTTCAGGTTGAGATTGAAGCTATGTTGGCAAATGCAGATTTTGCAACTAGGGAAGGGGAAGAAGCAGTGGTGATTGCAGTAGAGGAGATTAAAAATAAAATGGATGCGTTTATCAATACTATAAAGGATTTGCGTGAACGAGCTGCTAAATGTAATGACCAAACAAGGAGGGCGAGGACGGTTGTTCTAAAGAGTATAATGTGGCATCCGAGGAGCTCGGATCACGGCAATGATGGTATCTTTTCGTGATATGAAGGGGATGAAGACTGGATATAGGAATGTGTATAGATCTTACTATATGGTTAATTATGATATTATAGAAATTAAAAGCAACTGGAATTGATCTTTGCCAGTGAGAGTAGCTTCTCCATAAGATTATGTTTATAGCCAACTCTGCTCTGGTGATGCGATTACTCTATTGGCATCATTTGCTTGAATGATGAATATATTCCATTCAGCATTTGTAATGTATTCTTGTTGAATAATGGTGCAGACCGGGATAGGGAAAGATGTATGAAGCAACACATTTCTTTGATTTATTATAGTTTACTAAGTGTGATTCAAATAGCTCATTACCGGTGTGTACTGATCAGAAGTGCAGCTTTCTTCTTTTTGGTTTTTCGCCTGGCTTTCAGGTACAGTAGATGCCCAATATGATGCGAACCTCCCAACCCAATTGCTCAATTTACAAGAGCAGAATCTAAAACTTGGTTCTTGCTTTAAGGGATCTAGCATCTCATTCGATTGACCGACTGTCGCTTCTAACCGTGTTCAGCAGTTCATGTTTCCACTGTGATTGTTTTCAAGGCCTGGAACTACTCGAGACAACAGGCCCGGAAGGCTGAAAGTATTCTCGCAGTCTCGCATTGATTGAAGCCAATCTTGAAGCTTTTCTATATACAGCTTCTCCAATATTATTGAATAGGAATACCCATGTTTCTTCTAATGGTTCTTTAATTGGTATGTTTCAAGTTATGGAAATGAATGATTTAATTAAGAGATTTGAAGATGAGATGTCTCCCGTATTCAATTGAATCAATCAATCCGTAAAGTATATAGATTGAAATCCCAATTTTTGTTAATGTAAATGTTTTATAGTAATTGTCTTGGCTTGACTATACATCCCAAATTTTCGATCCATACTTTCCCTTTATGAATGATGGTTAATTACCGTGTCTATTTCCTTCTGCCTTTTCATGTTGAAACTGTTTTAAGTTGTATTAATCAAAATGTCAGTTTCAGAACTCATTGATCTATAAATATAACAGGTAAGGAAAGAAAGAACTCTAATTTTTCAGCAGTAAACATGTGTGGTACATTAATCCAAAACGTTCTCATACTTTTCGTCCTATGTAGTAATTGTCTTCAAGTTTTCTCTTGGCAGATAACTAATGGTTACACAGTTCATATTGACTTGGGGTATCACACCAACCCAATCAATTATGATTTCAATTGGCATTTTTTTGATAGTTGGGCCAACAATACTCTAATCTTTTGCCATCTTCATTAAGGTGCAAACACAAGTTATGTTCGATGCTTTCGGATCGAAATGATCTGATCGCTGCGACACCGACGGTTATTAGAAGCCACGGCCAATGCAATTTATTATTGTTATGTGAAAGGGAAAATTGTATTTTTGATCCATTTGATTTGAAGTGTTGCAATATTAGTACCATTTATTTCAAAAATGGTAAAAACGTCTCGGTACTTTAAGAAATCATTGTAATAATATACCATATGTTACAATAATAGTCACACACATTGCATTAATAGTCCTACCGTTAACTAACAACCGAAAAATCATGCATAGATCATGTGCACTATTAGAAATTCTTTTGAAATATTTTTTTATATTCTTTTGACGGAAAACTATCTAATTATAATTTAAAAAACTATAATGTCCATTATTTTACTAATTTTACTTCAATTTATTAATATTCTAATATCAATTAACATGTTAATAACAATATATATTTTTGGGAATTATATATATATGTTTTTAAAAAAGAGTTGTATAAATTTACTAAAAAATATATTATATTAATTTAAATTTTTTATTTTTATTTTTATATTTAAATTTTCTCATAATATCGTGAACGCAAAATATAATAATGTTATTTATAATGACTTTAAATATTAAATTTTATATGAATATATTTTATTTAAATTTGTAACATCGATTACTCTTATAAATATTTTATTTAAAATCGATTAATTAATAAATATAATATATTTATTAATATATAATATAGTCGTGTCTTGCCCTAAATTCTTAAAAAATTCGTATTTCCGTGTTTGTATCGTATCGTATCTGTGTTCATGCATCATAGGGTCCAATTCACTATAAATATCCCAATTTAAATTTAAAAACATATGTTTTTCCAAAAATTATAAATATTTGATCAATACTTTTCTTAAAACCCTCAATGTCACTTTCTAATTTCCATGCCATGTTAGTTTAATATTATATTTGAAATTGGTACAATTTTTATTGTTTAACTTTAAAAAGCTTATAAAATATTATATTTCTAATGTCGCTTTCCCGTACTATGTTGCCCAAAATATTTGAAAATAAAACTTTGAAGTAACAATATTTAAAACACAAAATATATAAAGAATTGATATAGGTGTTAATTAACATGTTAATTGATATTAAAAACGAATAAATGACTTAAGTGGTAAGCATCTACAACTCTAAACTAGTAGATCATAGGTTCTAGTTTTATTGGAGGTATTTGGGGACCAGTATTGATCCTCTATAAAAAAAAAATTGTTAATTGATATTGAAATGTAAATAAATTAAAGTAAAATTAGTAAAATAATGGGCATAATTTTTTTAAATTATAATTAGATTGTTTTCAGTCAAAAAATATAAAAAATATATTTCAAAAGAATTTCTAACGGTGCACACGATCTATATTACAAAAAAAACTGTTGATTACCTACGGATATTTTCCACCGAAATTTTTCGTAGGTAATTTCTAGCAATTAGATATGAAATTCCGATGACTTATGTACAAATAAAGTCAATAATATTATCGATAGAGTACCTACAAATACTATAGTCGATAAAATTTATTGACGGATTATTGACGAATATTTCTATCGGTAAATTATAAATAGTCAAAAATAACAAAAATACAACAGTTTCTACAGATTAGCTACAAAATACTTCGTTAATAATAAAATAATTTTATTGTATATTTAATTAAAACTTTTTCGATGAATTACCAAGTGATATCATTGTCGGTATATCATAAGAAAAAAAAAAATAAAAATCCATTTTCCTTACAGATTATCAACGCCAAATGATAATAAAATAATTTTATTTTGTATCTAATTTAAGACTCTACATTTAATTATTAATCTCAATCACTATTAATAGCTATTATTTAAACTTCCAAATAAAATTAAAAAACATACATTCTAAATAAAAAACATTAAAATTAGAAACACATAAATTTTAAGAAAAAGAAAAAAGAATCACTAAATAATCCTTTATCAACTAGATTTCTAGAAATACGTTCTCACATATATATAGACGTTTTCTTAAAAAAAAAAAGAAAGAAAAAAAAAAAAGAACATACATATAGACCTTTTGTTAGAATAAAAGATCCCTATATCTATTAAAACTCCTACAATTTATTAATAATTTTGTATTCTAACGGTCTTCATAGTATTTTCATAGGGCAATGTGGGATAAATCCCCATGCAAAATCATATTTTGACATAACTCCCCCATACAAATTTTACATAATGTAATACAAAAACGTTATAATGCAGTATTTACATTCTATTATGTAGTATAAATTCATGGATTTTGTGGTTATTGGGACAACTCCCCATATGTAAACGTTCAAAATGTATGTTGTATGAATTTCACATAATGTAGTACAAAAACGTTCTAATGCAGTATTTATATCCTATTATGTAGTATAATTTATGATTCGTGTTTTGGGGAGGTAAGTGAAAATATTCCAATCCCATGGGGAGTTATTTGATATTGCCCCTTTTTTCATGGACTTTGTTTTCTAAATATTTTAAATTCCCAACTTCCTCTCTTTGATTATTCTGTTCGTCTATATTTCTTTCATATTTTCTTATTGGGCAACCTTCTTTCATATTTTCTTATTGGGCAACCTCTGGTTGTTCAAACTAATGATAGCTCAATTATATTATAAACTATCAGGATTTTAGTTATTGTGTCCGTGGAGTTTTCACCGATTGTCTTCCTAAGGTGTGTTTTAGATTTTTTTTTTCCCTCTGTTTTTGGATTTTCTTGGACTAATTTTAAAGATTGTGAATACATATGGTTTATTGGAATAAGATTGACTCGCAATATTTATGATTTGTATCCGTTGAATTTTTAGCAATTGATCATCTTCGTATTGAGGTATGTGTTTGCTTTAATATATTTATTTTCTATCATTAATTTTAAATATGTTGAACAAATATGAATTATTTTTAAATATATATTTTGAATTGAATATCCTATTTAATTTGTATGGCATAAGTTTACATGATTACGGATGTTTTATTTGCAGCTAGATCACATAATCCTTCTATTATACTTAACGCACTCGCACTCAGTTCTCCGCACTGGCGAATTTATGAGCATTCCTCGCTTTAAGATGACTTAAAATTTTAATTCTCCGCACTGACGAATTTGTGCATATTTCTCGCTTTAAGACGAGTTATAATTTCTCAATTCACGCCTTTAAGAATATAAAGACACATTTTAATTTTGTGATTTAACATATAATTACCGTAAAATGATAGTGATAGGGCTAAATCTCGCTCGCACGCTGCACCGTACACGTATCATCATCCAGAGACTTAAGAGCTTTGACGCTCGCATTATTGGGCTCGGGGCATAACCCAGCCCATCTGTTACATCATCGCCAGTGGGCTTCCTTTGCTTGACCGCTCGTGCACAACTCCACCTCCTGGAGCCACTCGTCCGGCGATGGCCCTCGGGGATATAGTGGCCTTGCTCCTAGAGAAGCGGCCTCGAGGGTACCCCTTCTCCGACGCTCATGCTATTGACGCTGGTTAGTCACCTGCCAGAGGGAGCCCCTCTCGAGCATCCCTCCGAGCGCTACTGACGCTCGATAGTCCACAGGTACCAGAGCGCGCTTAGGCCCCCAACGCTCTCCTAGCAGACTAGGGGTCTCCTTGAGCTCATCTCGCCGCTCGCCAACAACCTCTGACACTGGCAGCGTGCACCTCGTACCTGGCACACCGTCCCCCTTTTCAGGACCATCACTTTCATGCCATCACAGGTTGCCACGTGTTAGGGCGACACAGGTTTGGGACCACTTGGTCAAAATACCCACAACACCCTCATCCCCAACATATAAATAGGAGAAGCTCCCTTCTCCTCCTCTAAGAAATCTCATGCATACATTTCATATACTGGGCATTCCTCCACCATTTCCTGCATCTTCCCAAGCTCTGTACTCCATTCACCACAGCTGCATCACCATCATCCCTTGCACTCTTGGTGTTATCCTAACTGGAAGAACCCACGCTCAAAAGGAAACCCAGTTCCTGAGGCTTTTACGCCCGTGATGGTCTTCCCTTCTCTAAATAAATCTTAAAGTGTTGGTGGCAACTTAGGAATCCTTTTCCTGCACCATGATTTTTGGCGCCGTCTGTGGGAAACCATCATCCTCTTCATCTTCATCAGGTCCTTCTTAAGCTAGTGGAAAAGTAACATCCGGGGTTCTTAAATATGGTGACTGCAACAAGGTCTGGAGAAGTAGAAGGCAGGGGTGCTCTTCCTCCCGTTAATGAGGAAATTACGGGAAACAATACTCCCACCGGAGACACGCCCCCACCTGCTGCTGGAAATGGAGGAGAAAACACCGAGACGCCGGTGGCGAACCTCCCTCCGAATGCTGGTGTGGCAGGAGGATCCATCTCTGCTCCTCTTCCCCAGGTTCCCGCTACCCATCCCGGCATGTACGCCATGGCCGCGCCACCGCCTGGATATGCATATATGTTGCCAGGGATGATGCCCAGAGTAGTGCCAGGCATGACGCCGGTCATACCCCCGTATCAAGTTGGCACGTTGCAGCTTCCTGTATCTTTGCCGGAGGAGGTTCAAGGGGTAGAGGCTCCCCAGCTGACTCAGCAGCAGCTTCAGGCCCTTTATGCCCAATGCGAAGTGCAGGCAGCGCAAAAGGCCTAGACGCACGTTGTATTTCCCCTCGGGGATGGGGGCTCAGACGGCGGCACCTTTAGGAGGGTTACAGACTCACCCCCAAACGACGGCCCATAACTTACTGAGGGCCCAGCCACCACCACCTCCACCGGTTGTGGAGAAAGACGCTCCCCCATGGGCCACTCCGGGGTAGAAGCAGGCTGATAAAGAGAAAGCTCCCCCCGCGAGGGATGACCAGGAAGAGGTCCAGTCCAGGAATACTGGGAGGACCGTTAGGAAACCTGGGGAGGATGCTCACCTTGCCGCTGTGCAGAACCAGCTTGATGATCTGCAGAATCTGGTGGGCCAGATCTCTCATGCACGGTCTCAAGTCCCCCGTGAGGGGGACGAGAGGTCCAAGGCCAGAGATGCTCGCGCCCCGAAGAACCAATCCCCTCGTCGCTGGAGGGAGGAAGACTATGACGAACGCGATCATAAGGGCGAGAACAGGAGGCCTTTGACAGGCGGTTCACCCCTCATCGATGAGGTTCTCATGGCTCGAGCAGGAATGGGCAAGATCCCAACGTCCATCAATCGCTACGATGGCACCACGGATCCCGCCGAGCATTTGGATCATTTCGAGCATCTCATGCACCTGTACGAGCACCCTGATCATTACTGGGCCAAGGTTTTTATCACTTCCCTCATCGGGATGGCCCAGGATTGGTATAAGAAGCTGCCCCCTCGCTCCATCCGAGGGTACGAGGATTTGACTGGCGCCTTCATGAGTCGCTTCAACTCCCTGAAGGCTCCAGCCCCAACCGCCACTGCTCTTTACAGTATAGTGCAGGGCTCAAATGAAAATCTTCGAGTGTTCATGGGGAGATACAACAAGGAGGTGCTGTTGGTGGAAAGGCCCTCTATGGATTTCTTGAGGCACATATTATTTGGGGCCATCAACATGAAGAATTATGTCAGTAAGGAGTTTGTGGAGGAGGTTGCCCTAAAGAAGCCACGCTCGATGGTGGAATTGAGGGACATTGCAGACTCCTATTTCACCCTCGAGGACATGTACATCACGAGGGAGCAGAAGTTGTCAAACGCCTCAAGGCCGAGCAGGGTCCCCGAGGGCGAGGCGCGTGATTCCAACAGAAACCACCGCCGGAGCCCCGTTCCCACTCGCAGAAACTCCCCTCCCCCTCGGATGTTCGAGCGAATCCCTCTCAACCGCCCTTTAGCCGAAGTGTATGCCATGGTGGACAAGAAGCTGTTCAAAAGGCCGCCAAAGTTGAGAGAAACCGAGGCTCAGAAACGCTCAGGGAAATAATGTGCCTTCCACAAACAGAAGGGGCACGACACGAACGAGTGCCGGCAGTTGGAGAGCGAGATCCAGAGGCTCATAGCCGGGGGGGCATTTGAAGGAGTTTGTAAGGGCGCTCGAAAGGTATGACGAATACTGCTCTGAGCGTCCTAGAGGCCGGGATAGGAGCCGCTCACGCTCAAGGAGCCCTCATCGCCGCAACCCCGAGACAAGCGAGCGAGGCAAACAGAAGATGGCCCCCCTGGATAATCAACCCTTTGCGGTCATCCACATGATCGCTGGAGGACCCTCGGGAGGAGGTTGAAATTCCTCCTGCCGTCGGCACATACGCAGCTATGATCAGAGATCCTCCAAACCCAAGCCGGTGTACACCCTCAATGATCCGTCACGCTCAAGAGAAGATGAGATTGTAGGGTTCACCGAGAGTGATTTAGAACACATTGTAACACCCCATGGGGAGGGTACAACCTCTGAATGCCCCATGGTGATTAGCTTAGACGTTCACAATCACGTTGTAAAGAGGGTCTTAATTGATAGTGGAAGCTCCGTGAATGTTTTGCCTTACTCCACGTTTCAGAAAATGAACATCACAAACATCCCGCTCGAACCTCTCAGAACAGCCCTCGTTGGCTTTGGGGGTTCCGAGATCGTCCTTCGCGGACAAATTCGCTTGGCCACGTCTTTCGGTCGCGCCCCACAGCGAAAAACTTTAAATGTTCTCTATGTAGTGGTCGAAGTGGATCTTCCATACAACATCATCACTGGGCGCCCAACCCTCGTCGACTTCAAAGCCGTAATTTCCACCTATCACCAGAAAGTCAAGTTCCCCACCCCCGAGGGTACCGGAGAGGTACTGTGCAATATTAAGGAGGCTTGGAAGTGCTACATACTTTCCCTTCGAAGCCACAAGCCCAAGCAACCCACCCAAGCAGGCTCCACCAAAAAGTCTGTTGACTTCCCCAAGTTAGATGAAGATGGCCCCGAGCGCAAGAGGGCAAAACTCTACATGAAGAAGAATAAAAAGAAGGCCATAAGCAAACCCGTAGGTGCGGGGAATTCACCCCTCGGAGCAGTCGGGGATTCCTCCTCTGAAGACGAGGATCATATACCCTCGGGAGATACCAGTGAGAAAATTACAGGCAAGAAACGAGCGCTCGAGCAGCCGAGGCCTGAAGTGTGGGTAGAACCTACGGAGAGCTTTTTGACCATCGAGTTGGAGCCTCGGAACCCTGATAAGACTACGCAAATAGGTTCCAGCCTCGACGGTCCCTCTCAGATCATGATGATTAAATTTTTGCGAGAAAACATTGATGTCTTTGCTTGGAAAGCTTCCGACCTCACCGGCATAGATCCGAGCGTTATTATCCACAGGCTGAACGTGGATCCGGCCTTCAAACCTGTAAAACAGAAGAAGAGAGACGTTCATGGGTTCCGGAAGCAGGTCATAGAGGAAGAGGTCAATAAACTGCTTGACGCTCAGTACATAGAAGAAATTCTATACCCAGAATGGCTTTACAATGTGGTGCTCGTTCCAAAAAGCGCCAACAAGTGGCGTATGTGCAATGACTTCACGGATCTCAACAAGGCATGTCCTAAGGATCCGTACCCACTGCCAAGAATTGATCAGTTAGTGGATTCGACCGCTAGGTGTGAACTTATGAGCATGATGGATGCTTTCCAAGGGTATTATCAGATATTTATGGCTCTTGAGGATCGTCCCAAATGTTAGGAATAGTGCCCTAGAAAGTCGATTGTATATCCGCTTTGTGCTTTTCCTTATTGTAATCACAGACAATCTTTGAATGAAATAACGAATTGAAGCAACACTTCTTTATATGCTCTTGTTTGGTATGCGTTTACTTTATCTGTGCATGTTGTTGGAAAACAGGAATCAGAAAGCAGCGAAAATTTAAAAAATTTTCCAACAAAAGGATCTTGGACTCGCAATCGTGAATCCAAATTCGTAGAGATCAAGAAACTCACTTGGGTAGTAGCTTTCTTGACACGTTTTGAGCCGCCCTCAAACGCGCTTCATGCGGTAATGGCAACCCGTCCCTCGAAATCTCTTTCTACTTCAGAATCCATTGTAGGGATAACAATCCACACCAACCTAGATTCAAATCATGTTAGGGAAGTTCTTAACAATATAACATAAAGAAAGAAACATGAAACGAGAAAAGCATGATTGAAACTCCCTTCGAAAACCAGTTTTGCGAAAGTAGAAAACTGCCAGTCACAAAACCCTCGTGAAAAAATTCATCCTTCAGGATATGGACGAACGGTTTTCGCCATCTTTTTTGGTTTGATTTTTTCATTCGTTTCATGTTGGGTTCAGAATCGTTCCATCATCCCTTCTGATCGTTTTGCTTGATTCCCACTTTTTGGTAAAGCTCGAATCTTCAAAACTTCTAACTTGAAGCTCTCTAGAGATAGTCCACCAACTTGGCTACAATCTAACTAGTAAGGATGCTAGTTCTCTAGTTAGTGTTTAAGCTTAACCTAGGGTTTCGTTTTTTTTTTAGAAAGGATGGTGTTCAACACATGAACCAAAAGAATTCTCGATTAGCTCTAAGGGGAGCTCGAGCTCCCCTACTTATAGGATGGGAGTGGCCGAAAATCCTAGTCCTTATGGACTAGGGTTTTGGTCCCTCTCTCTCCTATTACTTGATCATCAAGTATTTTGACTTTGACTTTGAATTCTAATTCAAATCAACTTTCAAGAGAGCTAAAAATATCCAAACTAATTTTGGATAATTTTATACTTTATTTATTTAAAATAAATAACTTATTTTATCTAATTAATTAATTCATAATTAATTAACTAGATTATTTTTCTCCAAAATAAGACTTTCTTTTTAATTCAAAATTAAACCAAAGTCTATTAAATAATTAATAAATTAATTATTTAATATTCAATCAACTAAACACGTGTGGCACACGTGTTCCTATGACACGTGACCCACACGTGTGGTTTCACACGTGTGGAACCCTCTAGGCCCGATTAACTCGTTTAATCATTTTAAAGCCTCAACTCATGTAACCAAGTTGTTGTGTGTGACCCTCTAGGTTCTCAATTCAATTAGCAGTGACCCTAATTAATTAATTCACTAATTAATTAATCAGTCCACAGATTAAACGACCATAGTCTAGCAACAGGTGTTTAACCCCTAGCTGAATTGGAATGTTCGGATTCGACAGAACCTTTAAGTCATTGATTCATGTGAGATACAATCCTCCTACTTACTATCTCTCAACCAAGATCTAGGGTAAGGGAATAATTAGAACCCTAATAATCTGGTCTTAAAGCTAAGTGCATTTCATATCCATTTGATCTCAATCCAAGAAACCCTTTTCTTGATGTCTTGACCTACTGCCTTGGCCAAGGACTCCATATGGCATATGAATGACTTACACAATAAGAGATCACCTTGCATATGCAAGTGTAGGTCCTTTCTTGATTCTCATTCACTTTCATGAATCACTTGTGCAGCCCTAGCATAAGCCTTGAATCAGTTGTCTAAGGCGACACCCTTTAAAGCTTATACCAAAGACTACAGAGTTAACTCATAAAGTGACATGGAATCTCAAGTCTAAGGATCAATTAATCACATCAATGACTCGTGAGATATTTCCTAATCTGGAAGTTTCCATTTCCTGAAATAGAAACTTCCTTTCCCATTTAGGAATCTTCTCACACGGGGCACCTCAGTGAACTTACTTATTGAAGTAAGCATCCTCATGTATCACACACGTATCAACTATACACTTTGCACCTCCATGAAATAAGGTGGTCCTTCTTAAGGGCGTGATCCCACAGTAGGACTCATCGGCTTGGAGTATTTTACTAATCATGACTTATGTGATATAGGGCTCGTTTCATGAACCATTTCACCTAAATGGTAGAGTCCTAAAGTCATCAGGATTAGGGGAGTTCTCATACATGCACAGCTAAAGTAAACGCATACCAAACAAGAGCATATAAAGAAGTGTTTGCCTATGATATTAATCAATCGTATATTATTCAAAGATTGTCTGTGATACTAGGAAAGTCCCAAAACGGATTATGACTAATCGGCTTTCTAGGGCACTACTCCTAACACATGTATGAGAACTCCCCTAATCCTGATGACTTTAGGACTCTACCATTTAGGTGAAATGGTTCATGAAACGAGCCCTATATCGCATAAGTCATGATTAGTAAAATACTCCAAGCCGATGAGTCCTACAGACAGTGGGAGTGTCAACCTGACTCCTCTAAGGCTTGCTTGTGGGATCATGCCCTTAAGAAGGACCACCTTATTTCATGGAGTTGCAAAGTGTATAGTTGATACATGCGTGATACATGAGGGTGCTTACTTTAATAAGTAAGTTCACTGAGGTGCCCCGTGTGAGAACATTCCTAAATGGGAAAGGAAGTTTCTATTTCAGGAAATAGAAACTTCCAGATTAGGAAATATCTCACGAGTCATTGATGTGATTAATTGATCCTTAGACTTGAGGTTCCTTGTCACTTTATGAGTTAACTCTGTAGTCTTAGTTATAAGCTTTAAAGGGTGTCGCCTTAGACAACTGATTCAAGGCTTATGTTGGGGCTGCACAAGTGATTCATGAAAGTGAATGAGAATCAAGAAAGGACCTACACTTGCATTAGCAAGGTGATCTCTTATTGTGTAAGTCATTCATATGCCATATGGAGTCCTTGGCCAAGGCAGTAGATCAAGACGTTAAGAAAAGGGTTTCTTGGATTGAGATCAAATGGATATGAAATGCACTTAGCTTTAAGACCGGATTATTAGGGTTTTGATTATTCCCTTACCCTAGATCTTGGTTGAGAGATAGTAAGTAGGAGGATTGTATCTCACATGAATCAATGACTTAAAGGTTCTGTCGAATCCGAACATTCCAATTCAGCTAGGGGTTAAACACCTGTTGCTAGACTATGGTCGTTTAATTTGTGGACTGATTAATTAGTTAGTGAATTAATTAATTAGGGTCACTGCTAATTGAATTGAGAACCTAGAGGGTCACACACAACAACTTGATTACATAAGTTGAGACTTTAAAATGATTAAACGAGTTAATCGGGCCTAAGGGGTTCCACACGTGTGAAACCACACGTGTGGGTCACGTGAGTGACACGTGTCCCACACGTGTGAATATATATATATATATATTGTATATATATATTAAATAATTAAATGTGTTAATTATTTAATAGGCTTTGGTTTAATTTTGAATTAAAAAGAAAGTCTAATTTTGGAGAAAATAATCTAGTTAAATAATTATGAATTAATTAATTAGATAAAAATAAGTTATTTATTTTATAATAAATAAAGTATAAAATTATCCAAAAATAGTTTGGATATTTTTAGCTCTCTTAAAGTTGATTTGAATTAGAATTCAAAGTCAAAGTTGGAAAATACTTGATGATCAAGTAATAGGAGAGAGAGGGACCAAATCCTTGCCCAACAAGGATTGGGTTCGGCGTCCCTCTCCCTTATCTATATATAAGCTCCCCTTTAGAGCTAATTGGCAATTCTTTTGGTTCATGTGTTGAACACCATCCTTTCTCCAAGATAAACGAAACCCTAGGTTAAGCCTAAACACTAACTAGAGAACTAGCATCCTTACTAGTTAGATTGTGATCAAGTTGGTGGACTATCTCTAGAGAGCTTCAAGTTAGAAGTTTGAAGATTCGAGCTTTACCAAGGAGAGGGGATCAAGCCGCGAGAAGAGCGTTCTTGGGTGGCTTGAAACGCTTCAAGAAAGAATAAAAGAAAAGTAAGTTTCTTAACTCTACGAATTTGGATACACGATTGCGAGTCCAAGATCCTTTTGTTGGGAAAATTTTTTAAATTCCGCTGCTTTCTGATTCGTGTTTTCCAACAAGTGGTATCAGAGCCACCTCGTTAATCGTGTTTCTGATTCGTCTCAATTATTCTGAATTTGGTAGAAATTCTTAGGCTTAGATGCGAATTAGGTATTCATGAGTTCTTTTGGAAAGCCTGAAATACGAATCTGTAATTTTTCCTGAATTTCTAAAACTGTTTTCTCAAATCGTGTTTTTGAAAATTGTTTTAGTTGAAATTTATCTAAATCGAATTTTTAATTGAAACGGGTTTTGGAGAAACCTAAAAATACGAAACGAACACGAAATAGGACGAGCCTAGGCGTGCTAGCAAGTCGCACGCCCAGCCTGTCGCCACCGCCCAGCCCTCCCGCAACCGCGCGGGAGGCCCTCCCACCTGCGTCTAGGCGCGCCCGCTCGCCTGTCCCGCAACCGCGTGGGACAGCCGCCCGCACCATCCAACAACAGAGCGGGACGCCCTGGCCGAGATCGCCCGCCATCGGGCGGGCAATGCTGCGCGCGACAAGCGCACGAGCCGCGCGCCCAGCGCGCGCACGCGAGCGGCAATTGTAGCACGCTGTGCGCACAGCTGGCGCGCGCGCCCGCCTGATGCCGCGCTGCGGTGCCCTCGCTTGGGCGGGTGGTTTCGGGCCAATCTTCGTGTTTCGTGTTTCGCGTTTTCGGTCCTTGAAAATCCCGATTTAATTTTATTTTAATTTTATCTTTTAAAATCAGTTTTGCTAAAATAAAATTATTTTAAAAATTTTGATTAAATTGGGATTTTTGAGAAATTAAAGCGATTTGGATTTTGGGAAAATTATGAACTTTATTTTCTGAAAATAATGAAAGAATAAAATTGTTAATTTTGGAAATTAATTGGAATTTTATTGGTTTATTGTTTTTCGGGTTTTATTGAAAAGGCTCTTGAGCAAGAATTGCATCTAAGTCGTGTTTTAAGTCATTAGGACTTGAAACGAAAATTTTAATTTATTGGCTAAATTTAAATTCTCGCAAAAGCATGCTAGGTGATCATGGGTTTAGACTTATGTATGGTTTTAATTTATGCACATAGATGATTTAAATTGGGGTTGGAGCCCTATAGTTGCGTTTTTCAATTGAGTTTGGAGCCTCACTTATGTGCGTACTGTTATGTGATTTATTATGTGGCTTTCCATATTACTGTTTTTGAGGCCGGGGTATGCCCCGTGTAATTGTCTAAGGCCAATATGAAGATTGAGCCTTATTACTTTATGTCTTTTTCTTTTTATTGTAATTTGAGAGTAGAGATACGTGGTGAGGTTTTATTTTCATTTTGGAGACAATGCACCCATGGAGTAAGATGGACCACATTCAAGTAACAAGGATGCTATAAGTGAAGACCCCTCAAAATGTTCGGGAGGGGAATCTCAATTGTTAAATGTAATAGAGATAGGGCTCGTATTTTGTTACCGCTTTCCCTTATGTGATTTAAACTGTTTATGTGGCAAGTATGTTAGAACTTGTGATTGTGGAGTGGCTCCCACATATCACGCATAAGATAGGTAGAACCCATGATCATTACATGTTAGTATCATGCTAGGACATGTTATCTGTTTATGTGCTTGTTTGAAATGCATTTAAGTGTACTTGCATTAATCAAGACTAATAAAATTGGATAACATATATGTTGGTGAGGTCGAACCGAATAACTCTTCGGTTGATTCGAAAATTCCCATTAAATATTAAGCTAATTTCGAATAAATAGGTATTTAATTCGAGATGCAAATTTTGAATTAAATTCCTAGCGTTCCATCAATAGGTTTTAAGTTTAGTAAGTGAAGCTAGTTATTATCCGCGAGTCGTGGGATAGCTAGTGGAACTTATTAGTTCTTAGTTACCTAATTGATCATTTTAAATGATCAATATTTCATGGTCAATTTTAGCAAGGGCGATGTCCGCGAGTCGTGGGTCGTTCGAACTAAGTTTTGATCATGATCTTATGATTGATGGGTCTAGCTTAACGCCTAAGTAAATATGGATGTCGCACGAGTCGTGGGTCCATATTGAAAGATAGGTGATGCAAAAATAATTACTAAGAGTTCTAAAGGTGTTAGAATTGGTAAGTTGTACCTACCTAGGGTTCTTAGTTAGAATGTCCGCGAGTCGTGGGTTCGAGGTAAAATGCCTAGGATCTTAGTACCCATTGGGAAACGTGTTCCTCTTAGATCTTTGGGAATTATAGATCTTTGAAAAACAGTGGGAGCTACATTAGATTAAAGACCTTATCTTTTGTATATCGTTATAATTCAGCATGCTCACTAGTTCTCTGTTTTACCATTTAGGTCGTAGATTCTGTGATTCTCTACGTTTTTTGAAATGGCAACCAAAAACCCTCTTGTATCGATCCTCGAGTCAAACAAGTTGACTGGTCCCAACTATTCTTATTGGCTGAGGAATCTAAAAATCATTTTAGATTCTGAGAAGAAAACTTATGTTCTCTTCGAAGGGGAGCCTAGTCCCGGAGGGGAGGCTCCCACTCGGGCCGAGCGGGACGTGATTCAGAAGTGGAAGGATGATAATCTCCAAGCCCGTTACCTTATGTTGGCTAACATGTCTCCGGACTTGCAAAGGCAACATGAGGCCATGGAATTCGCTTGGGAGATTTACGACCACTTAGAGCAACTTTACCTCCCTCATGAACGTGTTACAAGGTATAACACTTCAAAGGAATTGTTCCACTTGAGAATGAGGGAAGGTTCAAGTGTCCATGAATATGGACTCAAGTTTTTTGCCCTTACTGAGAAACTTGCCTCCATGGACATGCCACTGAAAGATGAGCTTTCAGTGGATTTGTTGCTAGCTTCGCTCCCACCATCATTCAACCCATTTGTCCTTAACTTCAACATGAATCATGCTGGTGCTACTGTAGCTGAGCTGATTAGTCAGCTTGTGACTACTGAAAGCACGATCAAGAAGGACAATAAGGTTTTGATGGTGAATGCTCCATCTTCCTTTTCTGGGCCTTCTAAAGGTAAGGGCAAGAAAGCCCAAAAGAAGAAGAAGAAACCCCTTAGGCCCACTGGTGGCATTTCGAAGGGGAAGGCCCAAAAGAAGAAGCGTAATCAGAAAGAGGATGTTTGCTTCCATTGTGGCAAAGCGGGACATTGGAGGAAAAACTGCCCAGAGTACAAAGCTACTCTAAAGAAAGGTATCTTTCTCGTTGAAATAAATCTTTCTATTAATTCTAGTTCTTGGGTACTTGATACCGGTTGTGGAACTCATATCTGTAATGATGTACAGATGCTAAGTGAAATCCAATAACTCAAAGAAGGAGAATGTGTCTTGAAGATCGGCGATGGCTCAAACGTTGAAGCTCGAGCTTTAGGCACAATTAGATTAGATTTAGGTAGTTTTGAGTTAATCTTAAATAAAGTCCTTTATGTACTGAGCATTATTCGTAATATAATTTATGTTCCAATTTTAGATTGTGAAGGTTATGAAACTTATATTAAGAATGGTAAATACTTTATCAAACGGAACAACTCTTCCGTTCACATCGGTACTCTAAGTAATGGACTTTATCTAACTCAGAATATCAATATCATGAATATACAACGAGAAACGAAGCGTAAGAGAGATGACAAAGTTTCAGCTCCCTTATGGCACGCTAGATTAGGACACATTTCCAAGAACAGAATTAGCAAGATAAACACTTTAGGATCATTCTCTGAAAATGATCTTAAGGAGTTAACTTCTTGCGAATCCTGTCTCAAAGGAAAAATGTCCAAAGTCCCTTTTAAAGGAACTGTGGAACGTACCATTAAGGTTTTGGATTTGATCCATACTGATGTTTATGGACCGCTTAGTGTAAGCACAAGAAACAATCATCAATATTTCATAACCTTTACTGATGACTTCAGTCAGTATAGTTATGTATACTTGATGAAGTATAAATCTGAAGCTTTTGAGAAATTCTTAGAATTTCAAAAGGAGGTTGAGAACCAAACTGGTCATAAGATCAAAGCACTTCGATCTGATCGAGGAGGCGAGTATCTTAGTGAAGAATTCCTTAATCATCTCAAAGATAATGGGATTATCTCTCAGTGGACTCCTCCGGGAACTCCTCAGCTTAATAGAGTTTCTGAGAGAAGGAATCGAACCTTACTTGATATGGTTCGTTCCATGATGAGTTTCACTGACTTACCACCTTCTTTCTGGGGTTATGCCCTAGAAAGTGCTGCAAAGATTTTGAATCTAGTTCCCTCTAAGTCAGTCCCTGAAACGCCCTATGAAATGTGGCATGGTAAAATCCCTAGCTATTCTTACTTAAGAATTTGGGGTTGCCCTGCTTACGTGAAGAGGACAGTGGGAGATAAGTTAGATTCTCGTTCGAACTTATGCTACTTTGTAGGTTATCCTAAGGAATCCATAGGATACTACTTCTATGATCAATCTGAGCAAATGGTGTTTGTTTCCAGAAATGCCACTTTCTTGAGGAACCGTTCCTTAAAGAAAAGAAAGGTAAGATCATAGAATTAGAAGAAGTACAAAGTGATCCCACACCACCCACTGAAGAAACGTACCCTTCTGATCAACATCAACCAATCACGAATTTCGATACACACGAAAATCCTCCTCTAAGGCGTTCTGAACGCACTCCTAGACAGCCGGAGAGATGGTATGGATTTTTCCATTAAATCTCTCAAAAGGATAATGATCCTTTAACATATGAGGAGGCACTTTCAGATTCTGACTCTGAAGAGTGGATAGAAGCCATGAAATCCGAAATGGACTCCATGAACTCCAACCAAGTTTGGACCTTGGTAGATTTGCCTGATGGGGTCAAACCCATAGGTTGCAAATGGATCTTTAAGAGAAAGCTTGGAGTTGATGGAAGCATTGCAGCCTACAAAGCAAGACTGGTTGCAAATGGATTCACTCCGGATCATGCTTGCCATTGCTGCATATTATGACTATGAGATATGACAAATGGATGTGAAAACTGTCTTTCTCAATGGTGACATTGACAAAGACATTTATATGGAGCAACCCATAGGTTTGACATTCAGTGGGAGTGAGCAAAAGGTTTGCAAACTCCAAAGATCAATCTATGGATTGAAACAGGCTTCTAGGAATTGGAACATTCGATTTGATGAATCAGTCAAAGCGTTTGGCTTCATTCAAATTTCGAATGAGTCCTGTGTGTATAGAAAGGAATTGGAGACCTCAGTGCAATTCTTAGTACTTTATGTTGATGACATCCTTCTTATTGGGAATTCGAAGGAGGACATGAAAGTAACTAAGTTATGGTTATCGAACCAATTCGAGATGAAAGATCTTGGTGATGCGTCCTATATCCTTGGAATTAAAATCTATAGAGATAGATCTGGAAGGTTAATAGGACTATCACAGTCGATGTACATTGACAAAGTATTGAAGAGATTTAATATTGAGTCAGCAAAGGTTAAGAACCTTCCTATGAGTGTAGGAACATGTCTTTCAAAGAAGATGTGTCCTAAGACTAACCTTGAGAAGGAAAGAATGACTGATACACCTTATGCATCAGCAATAGGTAGTGTAATGTATGCAATGTTATGTACTCGACCGGATGTGGCTTATGCACATAGTGTAACAAGTCGGTTCCAATCTGACCTTGGAGATGGTCACTGGGCTGCCGTGAAGAATATTCTTAAGTACTTGAAAAGTACTAAAGATTTATTCTTAGTTTACGGAGGTCAGAAAGATCTTACTGTCGAAGGATACTGCGATGCAAGCTTTGCATCTGACTTAGATGATTTTAAGTCAATGTCAGGATACATTTTCTGCCTAAACGGCGGAGCAGTGAGTTGGAAGATTTCCAAGCAAACGACCACTGCAGATTCGACCACTGAGGCCGAATACTTGGCTGCAAATGATGCAGCTAAGGAAGGTATCTGGATTAGAAACTTCATTCAAGAATTGAATGTTGTCCCTAGCATGAAAGATCCCATTTCTGTGTTTTGTGACAACGCTGGGGCGGTTGCTCAAGCAAGAGAACCAAGATCTCACCAACGGACCAAGCACATTATGAGGAAGTATCACCTAATCCGTGATATTATCAAAAGAGGAGATGTGCAAATTGAGAGGGTCACATCAACAGAGAACGTGGCAGATCCACTTACTAAACCCCTTAGTCGAGAAGCTTTCCAAGGTCATCTTCAGAAGATGGGACTTAGAGTAGCTTTAGAATGGCTTTCACGGGCAAGTGGGAGATTGTTAGGAATAGTACCCTAGAAAGCCGATTGTATATCCGCTTTGTGCTTTTCTTTATTGTAATCACAGACAATCTTTGAATGAAATAACGAATTGAGGTAACACTTCTTTATATGCTCTTGTTTGGTATGCGTTTACTTTATCTGTGCATGTATGAGAACTCCCCTAATCCTGATGACTTTAGGACTCTACCATTTAGGTGAAATGGTTCATGAAACGAGCCCTATATCACATAAGTCATGATTAGTAAAATACTCCAAGCCGATGAGTCCTACAGACAGTGGGAGTGTCAACCTGACTCCTCTAAGGCTTACTTGTAGGATCATGCCCTTAAGAAGGACCACCTTGTTTCATGGAGGTCCAAAGTGTATAGTTGATACGTGCGTGATACATGAGGGTGCTTACTTTAATAAGTAAGTTCACTGAGGTTCCCCGTATGAGAGCATTCCTAAATGGGAAAGGAAGTTTCTATTTCAGGAAATAGAAACTTCCAGATTAGGAAATATCTCACGAGTCATTGATGTGATTAATTGATCCTTAGACTTGAGGTTCCTTGTCACTTTATGAGTTAACTCTGTAGTCTTAGTTATAAGCTTTAAAGGGTGTCGCCTTAGACAACTGATTCAAGGCTTATGTTGGGGCTGCACAAGTGATTCATGAAAGTGAATGAGAATCAAGAAAGGACCTACACTTGCATTAGCAAGGTGATCTCTTATTGTGTAAGTCATTCATATGCCATATGGAGTCCTTGGCCAAGGCAGTAGATCAAAACGTCAAGAAAAGGGTTTCTTGGATTGAGATCAAATGGATATGAAATGCACTTAGCTTTAAGACCGGATTATTAGGGTTTTGATTATTCCCTTACCCTAGATCTTGGTTGAGAGATAGTAAGTAGGAGGATTGTATCTCACATGAATCAATGACTTAAAGGTTCTGTCGAATCCGAACATTCCAATTCAGCTAGGGGTTAAACACCTGTTGCTAGACTATGGTCGTTTAATCTGTGGACTGATTAATTAGTTAGTGAATTAATTAATTAGGGTCACTGCTAATTGAATTGAGAACCTAGAGGGTCACACACAACAACTTGGTTACATGAGTTGAGACTTTAAAATGATTAAACGAGTTAATCGGGCCTAAGGGGTTCCACATGTGTGAAACCACACGTGTGGGTCACGTGAGTGAAACGTGTCCTTGTGACACGTGTCCCAGACGTGTGAATATATATATATATATATATTGTATATATATATTAAATAATTAAATGTGTTAATTATTTAATAGACTTTGGTTTAATTTTGAATTAAAAAGAAAGTCTAATTTTGGAGAAAATAATCTAGTTAATTAATTATGAATTAATTAATTAGATAAAAATAAGTTATTTATTTTATAATAAATAAAGTATAAAATTATCCAAAAATAGTTTGGATATTTTTAGCTCTCTTAAAGTTGATTAGAATTAGAATTCAAAGTCAAAGTTGGAAAATACTTGATGATCAAGTAATAGGAGAGAGAGGGACCAAATCCTTGCCCAACAAGGATTGGGTTCGGCGTCCCTCTCCCTTATCTATATATAAGCTCCCCTTTAGAGCTAATTGGCAATTCTTTTGGTTCATGTGTTGAACACCATCCTTTCTCCAAGATAAACGAAACCCTAGGTTAAGCCTAAACACTAACTAGAGAACTAGCATCCTTACTAGTTAGATTGTGATCAAGTTGGTGGACTATCTCTAGAGAGCTTCAAGTTAAAAGTTTGAAGATTCGAGCTTTACCAAGGAGAGGGGATCAAGCCGCGAGAAGAGCGTTCTTGGGTGGCTTGAAACGCTTCAAGAAAGAATAAAAGAAAAGTAAGTTTCTTAACTCTACGAATTTGGATACACGATTGCGAGTCCAAGATCCTTTTGTTGGGAAAATTTTTTAAATTCCGCTACGTTCTGATTCGTGTTTTCCAACACCAAAACTGCGTTCGTAGTCCATATGGGTGTTTATTGCTTCAAGGTTATGCCCTTTGGGCTCAAAAATACAGGAGCGACATAACAACGCCATGTCAACAGAATGTTCGAGTGTGAAATTGGAAAATCCATGGAAGTGTATGTGGACGACATGATCGTTAAAAGCGAACGCCAATATTCCCATCTGGAAGACCTCAAACGAGCGTTCAACATCCTGCGTCGTTACGGTATGAAATTGAATCCTTCCAAATGTACATTTGGCGTACGGGGTGACAAGTTTTTGGGATACATGGTCAGCCGACGGGGCATAGAGGCAAACCCAGAGAAGATTAAAGCAATCCTGGACATACCCTCCCCTTGCAATCTGAGAGAGGTCCAGGTGCTTGTGGGTAAGATCATTTCATTAAACAGGTTCATCTCCCGCTCAGCGGACAGGAATCTGCCCTTCTTTAAAATCTTGCGTAACGCTCGCAACTTTACCTGGAGCGAGGACTGTGAGAAAGCTTTGCAGGACATGAAGCAGTATCTTTCGAGCGCGCCTTTGTTGGACAAACCTAACCCGGGGGAGAACTTGTTTGTTTATCTGTCAGTTTCCTCAGAAGCGACGAGCGCTGTCCTCGTGGCGGTTCGCGAGCGTAAGCATATGCCGGTGTATTGTTTAAGCAAGACTCTACAGGGAGCGGAGAAAAGATATATGGAAATAGAGAAGTTTGCTTTTGCGCTCGTTAATGCCTCTCGAAGGCTAAGGCCTTATTTTCAAGCACATTCCATCATAGTGCTTACAGATCAGCCCCTCAAACAGGTGCTTGCAAAGCCGGATGTCTCGTGGAGACTAATTAAATGGTCAATTGAACTTAGTCAATTCGACATCACCTTCTAGCCTCGCACGGCGATACAGGCTCAGGCTGTGGCTGACCTATTGGTGGAACGTTTCAACTTGGATACCGTGCCCTCGAAAGAGGATGGTTTATGGCTTCTGCACACAGATGGTTCCTCGACCTCACAAGAGGGGGGGGGGGGGGGGGAGAGGGAGAGGGAGCCGGGGTGACCCTCAGGGACCCTCTCGGAGCTGAAGTTGACTATGCAATCAAGCTGGCGTTCCAAGTCACCAACAACGAAGCTGAGTACGAGGCCCTCATCCAAGGGCTCAGGATTGCACTCCAAAAAGGTGCCACTCGGGTCACTGCATATGTTGATTCGCAGTTGATCGCTAGTCAAATTGACGGTTCTTATGAGGCCCGAGAAACCACTATGGTGCAGTATCTGGCGAGCGCTAAGGAGGCGATAGCCAAGTTCAAGGAATTCCACCTTTTACAGGTCCCAAGGGTGGAAAACGAGCGTGCTGACGCCCTCTCAAAGTTCGCATCCGCCCTGGATAGTTCTTGTGAGCGTGCTGCTACATTTCTTAGAACAGAGGAGCCGCTGATAAGTAAAGGCAAACCTTCGAAGGAGGTGAATATTATTGACCCCTCCGAGCCTTGTTGACTCGACAAAATTATCAGATTCCTCCGGGATGGAACTAGCCCGAGTGATAAAGTTGAGGCACGAAAAATCAGAAACAAGGCCCCTCGCTTTTCATTGGACGCCGAGGGTCGGTTATTCAAACGGTCTTTCCAGGGCCCACCGTTGAGATGTTTGAGACCCTCGCAAGCCAAGGAAGTACTAGAACATGTGCACAGTGGAAGTTGTGGGAACCACTCGGGCGGTCGTATATTGGCCAAGAAGGTATTGAGGAGTGGGTTCTATTGGCCGTCGATGTTACAAGACGCCCTCGCCTACTCTAAGAAATGTCCAAAATGCCAATTTCACTCCAACACCCCTCAACTCCCAGCTGCCCAGATGATACCTATTGACGTTTCTTGGCCTTTTGACCAATGGGGAATTGACATAGTTGGGCCCCTGCCCATTGCGGTCGGGCAGAAGAAATTCGTGATCCTCGCAGTGGATTATTTCACCAAATGGGCAGAGGCTGAGGCGGTTACGAAAATAACGTTCAAAGTCGTAAGGGACTTCATTTGGAAAAACATCATTTTCAGGTACGACATCCCGAGGGTAATCATCTCGGATAATGGATCCCAATTCATTGCCGCTGACATACGGGATTGGTGCTACGAACTTGGGATTGAGCAGCGCTTCACTTTCGTGGGCCACCCTCAAGCCAACGGTCAAGCGGAGGTGACCAATCGAACCATACTCCAGCATCTAAAGACGATGCTTGAGAGTAAGAAGGGAGAATGGGCTGAAGAACTTCAAGGAGCCCTGTGGGCGTACCGTACTACCCCGCGAGCGACAACAGGAGAAACCCCCTACTCGCTCGTCTATGGCTCCGAGGCTATGATACCTGCGGAGATTTCTCAAGAATCCACTCGCATTGCCTTTTTCGAGCATACTACCAATGAAGCCAACCGAGCGTTCGAATTGGATTTGTTAGACGAAAGGAGGGATACTGCTTGGGCTCGAATCCATAAGTACAAAGCTACCGTAGCCCACCAGTACAACAAACGAGTCAGAGAAAGGACTTTCCAGCTGGGGGACCTGGTCCTCAAGAAAGTTGAAGTCTCCAAGCATGTGGGAAAGTTGGACCCCAATTGGGAAGGCCCCTTCAAGGTCATTCAGGTACGAGCGAACAACAACTACCTGCTAGAGACTTTGCAAGGCGAGCGTCTCCCGCGACCGTGGAATGCATGTAACCTTAGACGGTTCTACGTGTAAGAATCAGCTCTTGTAATCGCCCGCTCAGGGCGCATTGTACTTTCTTTTGACAGAAAGCATGATAATTGTTATCTTTTATTGCAAGCTTAATGGTAAGTATTTTACCCCTTTATCATTACTATGTCATGCACTTACTTTTCCTTTTATTTTTAAAAGTGGGATGATGAATCGCGCTAGGAACCCACTCTGTGTCGAGCGTCCACGACGCTGAACGGCCCAGTGGGCATTCTGGTAGCTTCAAGTTAGCATTATTCGTGTTCTGAGAACACCATACGCCAAGCACGTATGAAGCTCACACGAGGGTAAATCCTAGGAACGAGCGTGTCAAAAGAGGGATGCTAAACGCTTAATTTACACCAACTGGATGTTTATCACTCCAGTTCACGTCTGTAAACCCCCCAATGACCCCCTCTTCCATAGGTAGAGGCACGCTCGTAAGCAGCAAGCCACGAGCGCATCCGATCGCAGGTACCTTAGGGCAAGGCTAACCTTACATCTACGCTCGCTCCATTTCCTTACTTAAGCTAATCTCACAGTTGGCTTTTAAACTCGCTCAAATCGCTGGGACGCTTAAAATGGGAAGTACGCATCGCGCCTCTAAGGCCAATACTTAGCTAAATCTTTAAAAATTTACTAAGTTCAAATTCGAGCCTCACTGCGATTATGGCCAGGGTACCCTCGAAAGGAACACCCTCGAGCCCACTCATTCGTCTCACAAACGGTTTGTCCTTACAGAAGCCTAAATTGAAGGAGATATTCTCGTGCAAATACTGTATTATCACAGATATTCTAGCATCAAAGAGAACATGTATGGAGGCGTCAATAAATGGGAAATTAAAGCATAAAACATTCAAACAACAGGGAAATTAGTATATATCGTCAAAAATACCGACATCTATTGCAGAAATTAAAATTGTTCGTGAACAACAACGGAAATTGAGCAAAGTAAATATTGAGATGGCAGTTGAAGGAGCTTCACTGGGCTTGATCCTCTGGCTCTGGAAGAGCAGTCGAAATGGGCATAACGGCTAATGCCTGAGCATCGGAAGTTAGGGCCCCTCCTGGCTCTTCACCGTCCGCCGCATCCACGACGGTGTCCTCGTCGTCTATCTGGATGGGCTCGGGTTTTGCAGTGTGGGCCGCCACGAACTCCTGTTGGAGCATCCCCACAAGTTCTTCATACTCCGGCTCCGGCTGATTGTCCGAGGGGTCTTCCTCTTGAACCATAGGCTCACAGTTGTCGTCCAGGTCCATGCACAAGCGCTCATCCGTTTGAGCGCTTTCCGGGGCAAGCTCCAACCTCACCATCTGCCCAATCACCTTGTAGAAAAAACGGTGAGCATTGTCGAAGCAATGCATATTGGCGGCAGAAATGAAGGCCTTTGAACGCACGAATTTCAGCACCGCCTCCTCTGCCACTTTGGACTCTAAGCCAACCATTTTCTCTTGCAGATCAGCAAAAGCTTTTTTGGTCTCCTCGCTCTCGCGCCTGCTCTCGGCCAGCTGGCGCTCTAGCTCCCCATTACGGTCCTTCAGCTGTTCACGCTCATGTTTGAGCTTCTCGTGGCGATCATCGAGGGCCAGATATGCATCATCCGACCGCTTCAACTCCCCCTTCAGCCTGGAGTTCTCAAGGTTTGCATCGATCAGTTCAGCGCTGACGGTGTTGTAATCCTCCTGCAACTGGCCAGGGTCGGAAACGCGCAGTAGCCTCTTGTACTTCGCCTTATGCTCGGCATAGGCCTGCGCTCGGCCCTGTAGATTTTTCAGCCTCGGGACCACCTCCTGGAAAGCAAGAAACGAGGTTCATGATTAGAGTTATCATAAAAGAAGATAGAATTTCATAGGGAGAGCAAGGGGAACTAACCGTCAGGAGAGCGTAGCAGGCATCATCAGTGACACGAGCGGCGTCATGCTCGTTCAGCTTGTCGTGATCTCCGGAGAACTGGAGTTTCCTGTCAATGTCCGAGATTACGTTCACAGAGAACGCACTCTTCCTCAACAGAACCGGGCCTTCCGTCTGCTGGCGCTTGTAACGAGCGTCACCGCAGCAACCTATTTTCCAAAATTCCTCATTTTCCGAGGAGGAAGTGTCGTTGCCCTCGCTGCGGTGACCCACGACGACCTCCTTCCCCTTTCCGGAGATGGGGATGGAATCGGGAAGTCTCTTCCTCTTCCCTTGACGGTCGGCCCTGATAATATCACGAATGCGGGCGTGCTCCCCTGAGCGGTTGCGAGAGCCGGTGGAGCTTAATGCAATTGGACCCTCGGGGACAGCCAGTGGAGGAGTAGCCCCTCGAGCGCCAACCACCGTCAGATCCTCGATGTGACCCACGGGGGGAGCTTCGTTATCCGTGCTACCTCGGGCGCCATCATTGCCCCGACGGGCCCTTTACCGGACTCCTCTCCCCCTCGGAGCGTTTGGAGGTTGTGCCTATTGCGGTTGCTGTTGCTGATGAGGGTTGCCGCCAACCCTTTGAGCGTTCATCAAGCGAGCAAGTGCCTCAGTATTCATCCCTGTTGTTAATACTTGAATATCTGCAAATGGGAAAACACGACCGTCAGAGAGCAGTTATATGAATAATAACTACAAAGGCGTAACAAATCAAAGCAAGTCAGCAATGCTATCCTAAGTGTTAGAGCGGTTAGTTCCTAGAATCTAACCGTCGAGGGCCATAATGTCAGCTGGAGGATTGAGTTTCGTACTCGGGGGGCAGGACACGCCATAGCAGAACAGTATGCCCTCATTCTTCATCAGCACTTCAGCCTTGATCCACTTCTTTGCATTTTTCATTGCGAGGGTAACCCCTTTGCCCACTCCTCGAAGGCTTTGTTTTTGGTTCTTCCCCTGACCAAAGGACCCTCGCTGTATATAAACCACACTCGGTGAACCCCGAAAATTCCCCCTGGTGCCCCCACGAAAAAGAACTTCTCTTTCCAGTGCTCGCCGTACGAAGTGGATGGGGAGTCTATCATTCTTAAGCCTGATTTTTCTTGGGCATAATAGAAACCGTCCGTAGGGGACGAGCGTGGTGAACGGGCCACCTGGATCATACTATCAAAATTGGCAATGGTGGGCTCACGACCAAGGGCCCTCATCAGTATTATGAAGGTGTTGATTAGGGCGATGCCGTTCGAAAGAATTTGAGAAGGGCATAATCCAAGGTAGTGGTAGATATTGGCAACGGCGGACGGAATTGGGAACCTTAGACCCCCGGCCACGACCGTGTCCCAGTAGACCGTCATCATACCCAGCGGCGGTCTATTTGCCCTCTCCCCCTCCACGGGAAGGCGTATAGGGAACACCGCCTCATCCCAGTACGCTTTCGCCCTTAACTCTTGCAGATCGCCGAGCGTCAGAATGCTCTCAATCTCATCCGGAGACCTATCAGTTTGATGTGGATTGTCTTGCCTCACTCGTGTAACGGGCTCTTTGCCCCTTCTTTGGCGCTTCCTGGGAGGCTCACCCCCAACATGACGCTCGGAGGGCCCAGCTACGCCATCAGGAGCGGCGACGGCCACCGTAATTCTGTGATCTTGAGGCCTTACTGCACTGTTGAGGACGGGGAGCACATAAACTCGATCTTCAGCCCTTGCTTCTGGTAGGGAGTTTATCAATACAAGGATTAGGATCTGAAAAAGCTGTTCGCAAGAAGGAATCCCCTGCAAGGAGGAATTTGATCTCTTGGTGGTATCGTAGTTTTGAATAGGTATAGGCTCTTGCCGCCACAACCCAATAGCGGATCTGTGGGAACAAGACCCTACTTCGTCCTAAGGCTCTTCCATCTATCCTAAACTATTGCCCCTGTCCTGTCTCACTTTTGTCTTGCTACAAGCTGGGCTCAGGGACAGGACCCGGCAAGTGATACGGTTTAAGGAAGGTCCGTTGGACCGCCTTCCTTGAAGCCTTGAGGCATGTTTTTCCTAATGTTAGTATCGGACAACTAAGTGAACCGGACACAGACAAGGATTTTGGGCGGTTCCCAAGAGTTTGGGGGGGGGGGAGAGATAAAGAATAGAAGAATACAGCTATATCCCCGACCTACGAAGTAGAGGAGTCAACCAAGGATTGGTTGGGTTAAGACCAAAGGGCTGCACCAAGAAAGAAGATACCGTCTGTGATCCATGGATCTCCGATCGGGAAACCGTATCCAAGCTCCGTGGCTAGTCTGTGCTCTGTCTTTGCATCTCCATAACGTTGTGCTTTTCTTCAAAAATTTCGTCCATCCCTACAGGAGCATGCTCGTTCATTCCTTAAACAGCGGCATCTACTTCTTCATCCCTAGCCTCTACAAGGACCCGGGCCATGGGAATGGCAGCAGGGATCTCCTTACCGGGGGAAGCCCTGGTCATCGGAATAGCCGTGGGTACATTGTCGTGGGGGGAAGAGCTCCCAACGGACATATCGTCTATCTCCCTCACGAAATCATTTACTTGGCGGGATGCCATGTCGGCTCTGGGGTTTTCTTAGGATGGAGTTTCTCGCAGAAATTCAAGGGAGAAGGAGGTTTCTGGAATGAACTCAATGACAGAAAAGGGTTCAACGCTCAAGATTTCTACTCACCCAACCTAAATCTAAAGTTAGTCCAAAGAAGAATCAAAGATTATCAAAATTTACCTAAGGTTTTGAGGAAGAAGGGTGCTGCAAATCGCTAGAGTTTTGCAGAGGATCTTGCTGCTGTTATGCTTCAAAAAGACTAAGTGTGTGAAAAGATCTCCAAGGCCTTACAAATGCTTATTTATAAGGGAAGTTGGACCTTGATTAAGGTTTAAGATTTCAAAATGGCAATCATTTCCCCTTTGGGGAAGTCCGCCACTTTTGGTAACCGCCCCACTGATCCCGGAGTGCACGCGCCCACCATGCAGCTCACGCGCCCACCATGCAGCTCACGCGCCCACGTCCCCAATCCACATTAAATGCGGACGTGACTTCATTTAATGCTGTGACAGAACCTGCCGGTTACAGAAGCCAAAGGGTCACTTCCCTAGTAGAAGCTGGACCCTCAGATATTCAAAAATTCAAGGCTCGCTCCTCTTAAAAATTCTACAGTACGCTCAAGCGATACTACAGAATTTGGGGGGCAAAATGATAGGGCTAAATCTCCCTCGCACGCTGCACCGTACACGTGTCATCATCCAGAGACTTAAGAGCTTTGACGCTCGCATTATTGAGCTTCCTTTGCTTGACCGCTCGTGCACAACTCCACCTCCTGGAGCCACTCGTCCGGCGATGGCCCTCGGGGATATAGTGGCCTTGCTCCTAAAGAAGCGGCCTCGAGGGTACCCCTTCTCCGACGCTCATGCTATTGACGCTCGTTAGTCACCTGCCAGAGGGAGCCCCTCTCGAGCATCCCTCCGAGCGCTACTGACGCTCGATAGTCCACAGGTACCAGGGCGCGCTTAGGCCCCCAACGCTCTCCTAGCAGACTAGGGGTCTCCTTGAGCTCATCTCGCCGCTCGCCAACAACCTCTGACACTGGCAGCGTGCACCTCGTACCTGGCACGCCTTCCCCCTTTTCAGGACCATCACTTTCATGCCATCACAGGTTGCCACGTGTTAGGGCGACACAGGTTTGGGACCACTTGGTCAAAATACCCACAACACCCTCATCCCCAACATATAAATAGGAGAAGCTCCCTTCTCCTCCTCTAAGCAATCTCACGCATACATTTCATATACTGGGCATTCCTCCACCATTTCCTGCATCTTCCCAAGCTCTGTACTCCATTCACCACAGCTGCATCACCATCATCCCTTGCACTCTTGGTGTTATCCTAGCTGGAAGAACCCACGCTCAAAAGGAAACCCAGTTCCTGAGGCTTTTATTCCCGTGATGGTCTTCTCTTCTCTAAATAAATCTTAAAGTGTTGGTGGCAACTTAGGAATCCTTTTCCTGCACCATCAGATAGAATTAGGTAATTTCTATCAATAATTAAAAAGAATCATATTTTACCTTATATTAATTTTTAAATTTTATCATGAAACTATATATAAGATAAATTTATATTATATATATAATTATTTAAAATAATTTTTTATGAAACGCTTTAAGGCGCACCAACACTCAATTTTTTTAACAATTTTGCACACTGTGCATCCGCACCCGCACTCGCACTCGCTCCCGCATTCGCATTATGTGACCTAGGTTTGCAGAGTTTTGAGCAATAGTTGATTTTCTTAATATATTTGGTTGTCGTGCCATATTTAAGAAATAAAAATGATTCAAAGAAAGAGACTATTCAAAATATGTGATGAGAATAAATCTCCTCAATTTGAATTTAGATTTCCTATTGATATTATATATGCAATAATAGATGTACGGACAAAAAGATTTCCCATCTTATATTATTAATTCATTCAATCTAGAATTCTTTTAGTGTAATTGGGAAGTTAAGAGAAACATCCTAATAAAAAATTAAGCAAATAAACTTTTAAAATATAAATAATAATCGTGCACACTCGTTGCGTGTGTAAGTAAAAGAATTATTATTATTTAAATATATATTATATTGAATTACACATATTAATATTTATTTAGTAATTATCTTTAGTATAATTATAATTTATGATAAATGAATGAATAAAAATATAATAAAGTAATATCATATTAGTATAAAATAATAGTTAATTTTTTTTTGAAAAATATGGGAAAAAAAAATATAATAGAAATAATTAGAATGAGGTGAGAGAAAAAAAATAAAGAGATAAATTTAAAAACAATAAGTTTTGGGGGTGGTAGAAAAAAAAATAAAAAAGAAAATAATTTAGAATGAAGAGAAATCATTTAATGAAGCAGTGAAAAAAAATAAATAAATGATAAATAATTTTTAGAGATCAATAGACCAAATTTGGATCTTTCGCTTAATATATAGTATAAATTATTATTATATAAAGAATTATAATAAAAATATTTATTATAAGTTGAGGTTAAGAGGGATGAAATATATTTAAATTAACTTCAATAGTAGCAATCCAATCATCGTTACTTCAATAATAGTACAATACATTCAATTATAAAACGTCTAACATTTTTACTAATTCTAAACTTTTCTATTTATAAATTAATAAATAAATTTAAAACCGGTCGGTTCAACTTAATAATTTATTGCTTTAATAATATACTAATTCCGGTACTTTAAGTAATTCAAAAGTTAAACTTAATAGAAACAAATAAAAATTACTTAATTACTAAAAATTTGTCTAACCTTCCAGTGGTCTAAATAAATTAAAAATTTTCAATAGAAAAAATAGATAATGAGAATTATTATATTTCACTAATATATGTTATTATATTGAGCCATAGATTTATTTGGTGTTATGAACACTTTTTTATATTTTTTCTTTTTCTTTATTTTTTAACACAAATACTACCCTCATATTTACCCATTTTTTGCAAATGTGGTATAAAAATGCAAGAATCACGTAACTAAATCACCAGATCTGGTATATTTTTCCCAGATCTGTGTACGTAACTAAATCACCAGGATCTGGTGATTTAGTTACGTGATTCTTGCATTTTTATACCACATTTGCAAAAAATGGGGAGTAAAGAGGAATTTTGATTCTCATCTGGGAAGTGAAGAGGAAATTTTTTGAAAATAGCGAGTGAAGAGAAATTTTTTTCAACATATGGGTACTATTCAAGGAAAACCCCTTTATTTCTTGTGACCTCTTCTACTTTCTTTTTTTGATCCAGAGTGATCTCTTTCACTCGACTCTCAATTTCTTTCTTTTTTTATTTATTTTTTAATATTTATTTATATTTAATTCTTTTTTCTTTTACCTCATTTCAATATTTTTAATTATATATTTTTATTTTTTTTAATTTTTACATGAACTATTACTTCATATTAATTTAATATTATCTCAATTTATTTATGAAGAAAATATAATTAATTTTAAATGTCTTGAATCAATTATCCTATTTGATTTGTGTAGCATAAGTTTACATGATTACGGATGTTTTGGTTGCAGAGTTTTGAGCAATAGTTGATTTTTTTAATATATTTGGTTGTCGTACCATATTTAAGAAATAAAATGATTCATAGAAAGAGACAATACCTTACTCCCTTTATTTATTATATATTTTTATTTTTTCTTCATATTTTCTAATTTTTATTTTGCGTTATCTTCTAAATTTTTAGTTATATTAAAAATAATTAGAAAATAAATATTAACATAAAAATTGTAATCTAATATATATTTAATATTAATAATTTTATTATTTGCATACGCATAGAATGTGCGGTTATTACTAGTTTTTAGAGTTTATGAAATCAAACTTGGTCTCTCGATTAATATATAGTATAGATGATGTCATAGAAAAATTATATCCTAATTATATACTAAAACCAAAAATTTAGATCCTAATTATAAAATTAGCCATAATTTTAAAATCAATATATTCAAATCTTAAATTCACAATAAAAGATCATACCTCTATATTTTGTGGCATAAGGAACACGTTCAATTATCTAAAGCAAATATTCAACATATGCATATATTCAAACTCAAAATCTAACCATTGATTTTATATTTTTATTTGAAGTTTTAAAGTTAGTTTTCTCATGTTTTATATTCTAAAATTTTGTTTCTACAATAATAATAATAATAATAATAATAATAATTACTAGAGAAAAAAAAAAAAAAGGTTCTGTAGTTTCTGCTTATTATAGTTTTATTTTTTATTTCTTAAATTTAAAATGTTGTAATTGATCTATTATTAAAATTTTTTTATAGATGGATCCTCAAGATAGTTCTTGGATGTATAAAATGACGTACCCTGGTCATCGAGGTTATAGACCAGAATTTAGAAAGGGAGTAGATGAATTTATAAATCATGCTAAGAGTTTACCAGAATATTAGAAGAGTGGAAAAAATATATATCCTTGCAAAACGTGCAAATTAATTTATTCGTTTCCACCTGATGACGTTAAATATTATTTGCTTACAAAGAGATTCGAAAGAAATTATTTGTGTAGGACATATCATGGTGAGGTCGAAGTTGTAAATCCTCACTAACAGATTTTTGACCACGGTGGAGCTAGTACTAGTCAAGAAAATCCATTGAATGCATTTGAAGAGATGGTGTATGATGCAGCTAGGCAAGAACATGGGTATGAGCGTGAAGATACTTTTTCTCAACCGAACTACGAAGAAGAACCTAATGAAGAAGCGAGAAAGTTCTTTGATTTGTTGGATAACTACGACCAACCGTTGTGGCCTAGGTGCGAAAGTCATTCTCCATTGCATCGAGGTTGATGGGCATCAAAAGTGACTGGAATGTGCCACAAGATGCCATGGATGAGATCATACAGTTGATGTCTGAATTATGTCCACCAGAACACTCTGTTCCCAAAAACTTTTATAAGACTAAAAAGATAATGAAAGCACTTGGTTTGAAATCCATGAAAATTGATTGTTGTGTAAATGGATGTATGCTATACTGGAAGGATGAGGCAGATCATACACAATGCAAGTTTTTCGAGAGTCCAAGGTATAAATTCCCAATTAGAAAAAAGCCGATCCCATTGAAAAGAATGTATTATTTGCCCTTGATTCCCACATTGAAAAGATTGTATCGATCAATGATTTCAACACCACACATGAGATGGCAAGCGAAGAATTTTAGAGCTGAAGGTATCATGGTTCATCCCTTATATGGTAATGCTTGGAAAAATTTTGACCAGTTATACCCGGAGTTTGCGAGTGACCCCCAAAACGTGAGGCTTGAGTTATGTACTGATGGGTTTACTCTTTTTAACCAGTCGTCAACCCCGTATTCTTGTTGGCCATTATTGTGACTCCATATAATTTACCTCCCGAGACGTACATGACTATGCCGTACATATTTTTAACTTGTCTCATTCCCGGTCCAAAAAATCCAAAGGCAAACATTGACGTTATCTTGCAGCCTTTCATTGATGAAATGAAGTTGTTGTGGATACTGGAGTTCCTACTTATGATGTATCCACGAAACAAAACTTTCAACTAAAAGCTGTATTGATGTGGACAATTAATGACTTCCGAGCATATGGAATGGTGTTTGGATGGATGACAATGGGTAAATTGGCATGCCCTTATTGTATAAATCATAATAAGGCATTTACTTTAAAAAGTGGGAGAAAAAATGGTTGGTTTGATTGCCATAGGAAGTTTTTGGAAAGACATCATCCCTACAGACTAAACACACGACACTTCAAAAAAGGTCATAAGGAACTTGGTGATTCTCCACCCAAATTGACTGGTGCTGACGTCTGGAAAAATGTAAGTGACTTGCCCAAGAATACGGAAGAGGGTTCAGCAAGCAAACTTAATGGTTATGGTCATGCACGTAATTGGAAGAAACAAAGTATATTTTGGGAGTTACCCTACTCGAAAGATAATTTAATTTGACATAATTTGAACATAACGCATATAGAGAAAAATGTCTTTTATAATATTTTTAACACTGTTTTAGACATTAAAGATAAAACAAAAGACACTGTAAAGGACCGAATGGATTTAGTAGAGTTATGTCGGCATCCAGAGCTTGAATTAAAATTGAAGAAAAATGGACAGTGGGCGAAACCAAAAGATAAGTACACATTAACACGTGAGCAAAGACGGGTGATATGCGAGTGGGTTATAGAACTTCGAAATTAGATGGTTATTCATCTAATTTAGCCAGATGTGTTGATATACAACAAGGAAAGTTTGCTGGAATGAAGAATAATGATCGTCACATTTTCATGGAACAATTGTTGCTAATTGCAGTTAGAGAGTTACCGGATGAAATATGGAAACCGTTGGCTGAATTGAGTAAATAGTTTCGGGATTTGTGTTCCACTATTGTAAAGCTCAATAACTTAGATATAATGGAGAAAAATATTGTCATTATCCTATGCAAACTAGAAAGAATTCTCCCCCACCCCCCAAAAAAAAAAAACATTTTTTTTGATGTAATGGAACACTTGCCTATTCACTAGCTAGAAGAGGCTCAAAATGGGGGTCCGGTACAATTTAGATAGATGTATCCATTCGAAAGGTAGATATATCTATTTATAATTTATATATATGATAATAAATATCTTAAAGTTAATAAAATTAATGTTTGATTTATTGAATTAATAGGTATCTTGGAAAACTAAAACAAATAGTGATGCAAAAAGCACAAGTTGGAGGATCAATCTGTGAGGCGTATTTACGTTGGGAGACTTCTCATTTTTGTTCATATTACTTCCAAGGTCATGTGCACTCATTTAGAACAAGAGTGTGCCAGAACGATGATGGTGGAGTCGATGAGTCTGCTCCACCATTATCTATATTTAATCAACCAGGTCGTGCTTCTGGTACTTGTAAGATTCGATATCTAGATTAGGGGTATCAAAAATCAACTCGACTTAAAACTCTAACCCGACCTACCGGCCTAAATATCAGCTTAGGGTTGACCTAGGTTGACCCAATAACCCATAACCCACCCGGTTGACCCCACCCACCCGTTAATGAATTAAGACAAAACCCTAGCCTAACCAAATTCTTTCTTTCACCCCTTTTCTCATTTAAGCTCACCACACTTAGGAGACTCAATGGTGTATTCTGCTCACCGATGCCTACACGTCTCGCCGCCTCTTTCACCTTCTCGCCATTGCACGCCAGGTATGCTGTTTAAGCCTCTGCTCTCTTCTTCTTCTTCTTCTTCTTTTTTTTTTTTTTTTAATTTCTTCTGGGTTCAAGGTTGGATTTCCACTCTTCCATACGCAGATCTTCAATCCTCACCGTTGCTTGAAGTTTTTCCCTCATCCTTCGTAGTTGATTAGGTAAGATCCATCGTTTCTCTCTCTATTTAAATTTCACTGTGGTGTATATCTCTTCATTTTTTTGTGTCTTCAAAATGAAATATTTTTACTAGGTTCTATTTGTTCTTATTTGTTAATCTTATAGATGTAGCCATTAATTTATTAGTTGATTTTCCATTTTTTGCATTTTCTTATCTTTGGCCTGTGCAAATGAGACCTATACAGTTTTAATCACAACTGAGGAATGCTTTTTACAGTTTTTGTTTGCTTGTTTTGGTCAATTGATTTGTTTTGATGGAATAAAGTTAATTTCTTGACATTATATATTGGGTAATTTATTTTTCATTACTTTTGGGACATAAAAGGATGTTCTTAGTGAGTAAGCTGGTATTTTTTTGTCATCTTTGCATGAAAATAAACTCATATATGACTATCTGGTGGTAATTGGCAGTGCTACAACGACGTTCCACCTCATGAAAAGGAAATATAGTTTGATAAATGAAAGGTATTTGTACGTATCTAAGCTTTTATGTAAGTAGTTAGGTATATTTTAATTATTGAATAATTTATGTCTATTCTAATTATTGTAATAATGTTCAGAAAGAGGTTTACTACAGTCCACATGATGAGCGACATATGAAGAAAGCCTTTAAATTTGAGGCAGGTTCACATTTGAGATATATATGATACAATGCCAGAAAGGAAGATTAGAAGCCAGATTTTATTGATACAGAAGTTTGGACCAAAGCGAAGAGAACATGGAACACTCTATGTTACTAGAAAAAGAGAGTTGTAGCTAAGCAAAATCTGGTGTCTGAAACTGGAGGTGCACTTCATAGGATGGGTTCGATCTCAGCTAGTACACATATAATGAGAATAGTTAGTATTTCTTAGCTAGTTTATTCAAAATGAAACTTAAATATGAGGTTATTTGGTGTTATATTTATTTGAAAATAAATTGTTATTGTTAATTGTTATTTGTTTAATAAAAATTATTGTTATTGTCATTTTCCTAATGATGAAAATTATAAATGGGAATAATTGAGATCCAAATAGATTTGGTGCATGTATTAATAATCCAGTAACTTTTTGCTTTCATTGAAAGACTAGAGTGATAACATTTCATACTGAAAATGTAATTTAAAGCTGAATCTGCTTCCTCTTTCATATGTGATAGTAAATTAGTGAATTATTCAGTAGTGTGCAAACAATATAACTAGAAAACGTTAGCAAGACTTATTGAGTTTAATACTTAAAATTTAAGCAATCCCTTCATAATCTGTAGGCATTAAATCATCCTAAAGCTCAAAAGTGTTAAGCATCCAGTGTATAGTAGTGAAAATTTAATAACAAAGAATTATACTATATTGGTTAGTGGGTCATTCTATTTGTTGAGTATGGAGTCTAAGATTATTACATGCTGCTTGCTTGAATGTTGGAACCTAAAGTTATTAGAACATGAACATTGTTTATATACTTGATATTCTTTCTTTTGAGTTATTTTCTTAGTATGAATTTGGTGTTGTCTATACTTGATAATTGTGTTGGTTTTGATTCTTAAATATAGTTACATATATATTATATTGCAGACAAAAAAGATTGGGAAAAAACTTAAATATATCGAATTTTTTGATGACATACAAAAAATGCCTGATGGGAGATTTGTGGATGCTCGTTCAGAACGAACCTCAGTGAGTTTGAAATATTTTGAGTAATTATTTTTATTTTACTTTAGCTTTGATCATGTAATAATATGTTTAATTTAATTTGTAGAAAGCGGTCCATGAGGTACTTGATTCTCAATCAGCTAACATTGATCAAACTGAAGAGACAGAGCTTCAAGATTGGAAGGAAGCTCTTGGAGGTCCGAATAAAAAGGGAATTAATTACGAGATACATTATGTGAGGTCAAACATCAATTGCTCATTGGATACTACTAAATCATACACCGATCCTATCGTTCAGCTGCAACTCGACACTTTTAATAAAAAAGTAAATGACTCGCAATAAAAGATGGAACGTGTGATGAATCAAATGACTTCTCAACAACATCAGAGACATCGATGATGGAGCAGATGATGACATTGATTATGAATGGAAGGAAAATGCAGACATCACACAATAATGATGCACAAGTTGAGGATGACGTGAATGATAGATCTTAGAATTTTAGATGATGTTTTAACACCAGATGTGCACATATTGGTGGTTGTGGATCGTAATTTGCTTTATAAGATATACATTTAGTATTGGTGTTTTTTATTAGGCATGGTTAAGTTCTTGACAATCGTTGAATTTATGTTAGTTTATAGGAATTTATTTTATATTCAAATTATTTTTTTGGTGCTAAATTTATTTTATAGCAAATGAATAGAATGAAAAAAATAAACAACTATCAAAAATAAAAAATATAATTTATGAATTTTATAGCGAAATATCCAAAAAAAAAAAAAGACTAAGAATAATATATGCAAAATTATGAACGGATTTTCTTAGTAGAAAATCCGTCGATAGGTATCTAAAGTAAATATAAATTAAAAATTAAAAAAAAATAATATTATCGATGGAATTATGTAAAAAATTCGTAAAATTTAAAAATAAATAAAATAATATTTTCAACAGAAATTTTGTCAAAAATCCATAGAATACTATTTAGTTTAGTCAAGTAGAAAGGCCAACCTGAGAGCGAGGCAAGCCGGGAATGGGCTGAGACTTATGATTCGAAGACCAAGTCAGAGACTACTGGACGTCTCGCAGAGCGACTCTCAACGAGGACGTTGAGACTGTTCGAAAAGAAAAAGATTTTTTCGTTTAATCCGCCTTTACTAAAGATCAAAGAGTACACTTGTACTGCTTTGCCCATGGGGACGGGGTAGCCCCGACTTCCATAGGTCCTTGGTTCGACCTTCTAATGAGCATGGAGGTCCTTGCGTGGGCGTCTCATCCCTAAGACTTGCTTGCTCAGTATGGAGTGTCCCATGGTTCCTCGAGTGCCAGCCGCAGAGAGGAATGCCATCAACTAGGGCGCTATTGACCACTAACCACTCGCTCACCGGCCGCTCGGGCTCCGCGTTTCAAGTTCCATGCTAACATACTACTGACGTTTAGGTAATGCGGGGGACGGGTATGAGTTAGTCATCCGAGCTACTAACCTGGTAGGTTGGCCGGGTTGGTTTTCTCCGTCTATGAAATCTCATTTGACTTTGACTCACCACCAGCATATGAATCAAAGTAGCAACAATTTCGGTTTCAGTGCGGAAAATCCCGAAGCAGTTTCACCAATTTTGTGCCTGTGATACGTTTTTTTTCATATTTGTATGTATTCCATGGAAAATGGTTAAAAATTGACAACAGTTTCTACAAATTTCCTACGGAACTTAATAGAGGGAAAATACAATCGCTAAACTGTAGATAATCCGTAGATATATTTTGCTTCGGGGTATTTACCGACTGAGTATATTACGTAGATAATCCGTAGAGAATATGTCAATAGATGAATTTATACACAGATTTTTTCTAGTGTATGATTAATTTTTCTATTATCTAATTAACGGCGGGACTATTATTGCAATATATGAGACTATTATTGTAACATAGGGGACATTTATTGTAACACCCCGATTTTTCGACCGTGTAAGTATGTCGTTACTAGAGTGCTAAGTGCACATTTAAATTATTTATTTATGCAATTATATGTTTATTATAATGTTTATATGATATTCTTGAATTTATATGAATTATTTGTTAAGTGTTATATGTATGGATTTTGAATGTTTATGCTCGTTTTTCGTGACCTTGATACATATGTGCCCGATTTCGATTCCGGTTTTTGTGATAGTTTTCTAGGCATGAAATATATGATTTATGATCGTGTTTATATGCCCGTTTCATGTTTCGGAGTTAGTTTGTTACGATTTTAAAACCGTTTAGTTTGTTAAGGGACTCGAGGGCCTAACACGTTTTAGCGCATCTTAGGTTCTGGAAAGCATAACTCGAGCTCGGGAATTTGGATTCAAATTCTAAAAGTACCAATGGACTCGCAATGTAAATTGGGAGCTATTAAACCTAGCTTGTATTTTTTTTAGCCCGTTTGAACCTCCGAAATTCACCCGAACCAAACCTCCCACGCAGATTTGCCACATTTTACGGTTTTGGCCATAACTTTCTCATTTCTTATCCAAATGGCCCCATTCTTGGACCTACATGACCCTTAATCACCCTTCTACCACCAAGAACTCAGCCACTTTGACCCCCTCAACCCAAAAAGAGATGAGAGAGAGCTGGAAAGGAGACGGAAGAAGAGAAAGAAGAAACCCCCTTAGCCCTTGTGACTTTTGAGCTTGTTTCTTCTCCGATCTTCTCCATTTCTTCAAGGTATGTATATTTTTGGATTCTTCACAACATGATGCATCTTTCTACCCAAGAATCTCTAATTTTTATTCAAGTTTGAGCATGTTATAGATAAGGTGATGAGTAGTTAGGTTTGAAGCAATTCTTGAATCCATGCTTTCTGTGTCGTTATTACGATAGCATGCTAGTTACTTCGATATGTCTAAGTTGAATGTATGTGACGTGTATCACATCATATGCATCCATATATGTTAGCCGAGGGTCTAATTGGTTCATTTTGAGTCCAAGTGTGTCTTTTGTTGTTTGCTTTGTCCTTAGGATCATCGCGTCGATGACGAGGTGGTTCCATAGGTGTGTTCTGGTTTGTCTCTTTCGGTTGGTTCGTCAAGGTGAGGTTTCTTTCTTTTAGTTAATATGACCTACAACCCTACCTGAATTTTAAGCCCGCATGTGGCTTACGTATATATATATATATATATATATATATATATATACGTGCCTTATATGTATTTTGTGGCAATTGGCCCATTTGTTATGAAATCATTTGAAAAATGCTTTTATAAATGCGTAAGCTATATTTTCGTTTGTTTGTTTTGAAAAGAGTTGGTGTGTGTGTTTTGAACTAGCGAGATATGACTTTGAAAGATAAGTCTGATTTTGAAAATTTGGAACTTTAAACTTTAAAATTTGAACTGGGCCCCGAAGATTTGTGCAAAGGAACTTCGGGATGGTGTTGGACCATCGGGTTACTCCCGGGTACGGTCTCCATTAGAAAGGATCAACGTAGAACCCACTAGGAGGTTAGTGGGGGATGGAATCATCGTGCGTAAGCGTTATGAAACTCACGACCCATACATATTGGAACCGATGGCTAGGGTAGGATCCACCCTTCCATCACCCGAAGAAGAGGTAGGTTTGTCTGACTTTGTTTTCATTGGAATTTGAATTTGAATATGAAAGGAGATAGGTTGGTTAGAAACTCGTACTCTTTGAGTTAGAGTGATTTTGATTATGAACTTGGTTTGTAAAAAGGGAATGGATTTCTATTTACTAAAATTTGGTTGATTTTGGACTTCGGCCTTAACCCTTTTCTATATATGTGTTATCACGGGCTAAAATGTTTTAGATTGCAAAAATCATGCCCCGGTTCATGAGCTTTATGAATTTTGAATATGCTTTGCTCTTATGTATTTGTACGTATGAGTGTGTTAGCCCCCTCACCAGTCTTTAGAATTGCTCCCTCTTTGTTGTCTTCTTATCCCTTTTGTTTCTTGAGTTGCAGGAGCAGGTTTTGGTTTGAGCTAGGCGGCAGTTGTTCTTTGAGTCTTGGGGGTCTTGTTAGTCGGGTCTTTTGCATACCTTGCATATTTACTTTTCACTTTTGGTACTGTGTATAATTATGTATAAGAATATGATTTCGAACTTGAATTTTGATACTGTATGATTTATTTGGCCCGGGTGGGCATGACATGTATAGCTTGACTAGCTTTACTCTTGGTATGTATGTATTTATATATTTATGTTGGTGATCCTGTTGCTTCCGCTTTGATTTGATTTTATTGGGCACTCTGTATTAGGTTCTAGACCGCCTACCTTAGGTGTGATTTTATTTGTCTCCCGTTTGCTATAGATTGGTGTGTGTGCGGAGTTTCCATTTCATTACACGTGTCGAGCTATGGTGTGGGGGATGTAGTGCTCTTCGCCGTTGCTACATCCTAAAGTGGTATCAGAGCTTTTGGTTGCAAAACCAAAGCTCTAGTATCGTGTCGAGTTTGTCTAGGTCGTTCGGCTTAGGATTATGTATTTGTTTGCATCCACTCTCACATTTTACGTGACTTATTTGTTATTGTTTATGTTAATTGTTCACATGAACGTGCATTAAAATCCCGCATGCATCGATATTTTCTTGGAATTGATCTCTTATTTCAGGATGATATCTTAATATCAACAAAGATCATCGAGAGAGGGACAAGTGAAACAAGTGACTTTACTCTACAAGAAGTTTAGAGATTTTGATTCTTTGAAGTGGTTTGAAGGTGATGATACCATATACGAAGAATGGTTGTTTTAGATAACATGGTTTGGGAGATTTTTTTGGGGACATCACGGGAAAAATGGGAAGTACACTATCCGTTTACTCCAAGGCCAAGCTTCAAAATGGCTAAAGGAAGTAAGATCAAGATTGGAAGAGTCCGGGGAAGAGTTTACTTGGGAGAAATTCATCCGAAAGTTTTGCTACAAGTACATTCCTCCAAGTGTAACAGTAAGAAGTCTTTAAGAATTCTTAGATCTCGAACAAGAATTGAAGAAGGTGGACGATCTTATAGCGGAACTTAATAGATCGATAGCTGATAAAGATTGCCCTAAGGTTAGAATTTATCAACAAGGGAGTAGAGATGACATTCAACAAGCTTTTCAAGCTTCACCGGTACATGAATGGTCCGAGAAAATAAGAAAGGCGGTCCAAGTGGAGTTGGTTGAGCTACAGTTAGGATCTCACACCTCTTATGTGGGACAAGAATCCGGTCTAGGTTCAAGTTCGAGATTGATCCCAAGCAAGAGATACGTGTCATAAGAGAAATCTCAAGAATTTCAAGATGTCAACGACACCAAGAGGAAGAAGAAGATTCGACTACCGAAGATGGATTCGATGTTTTCCCAACTAGAATCAATTCAATGCTCCTATTATTGAGGTCCAAATCATACGGAAGAGACTTGTAGGAAGAAGTCGGGTAGAAACTTCAAGTGTGGAGAGTTGGGATATTTAATGAATGGTTTCCCGAAGACCAAGAATCCGAAGCCTATGAAGAGTCGTGGTTCCAAGACTCCGAGTTGAGGTAGGTTAAGGTGAAGAATTTGATGCCAAGTCCGACACTACCGCCATGATGAAAGGTACACTAAGCATTCATGGTATCCCGTCCATGCATATCTTAATTTTGGGGAAACCCACTTATTTGCTACTTTCTTTTCTCGTTGCTTGTTAGTGCTTGTTTGTTACTAGCGTTGTTGCCTTCTTTTATGTAAGCTCTTTTTTTGGAGAGAGTTTGGCAAGGTAGAGTGTCCGAGAGTGTTGGGTGAGTTGTGAGGGCCGAGCTTGGCCAGTGGACTTCTTGAAGACGCCTCGTTGTGGTACGGGGCTACCTTAGGCATGGGTTAGTTGTTCGAGTGCCGTGTTGAGTTGGTGGTTGCTTTAGGAGGTCTGTCTGGGGCTCAACGATATTTTTGGGTAATAGATTGAAGGCTAACCAGTTTGTATCCCTTATGGAAGTGGTTGGTTATTCCTGGATGGCGCAACAAGCTATGTGGCTTACCTTTGGATTGACCGAGGATTGAGCCAAACTTGAAGAGATGAAGAGCGTAGAAGAATTTCTTGATGTTTCCTTGAAGGTTGGAATTCGTTACCACCCAATAGGGACATTGAGGTTATCGTGATCTTTATCCCGGAATTGAACCTTGTTCAAAGACTCCCTACTGGATGGCTCTAGTATGGTTGTTGGAGTTCAAGATGTAGTTCGATAAGCTCTTAGAAGGTGGTTTCATTCATTTGAGTACTTCTTCGTGGAGTGCTTTAGTCCTATCTGAGAAGAAGACGGGACATTAGGATGAGTATAAACTACCGTGAGCTACACAGGTTAACTGTAGAAGAAAATACCCTCTGCTCACTTTAGAGAGTTGTCATTTTTCTCCAGAGTTCCGTGGTTACGCCGAGTAGGGTTTTAAAAAGAGTATTGTTGACTACGTGTCTGGGTAAAAGAACCGGGAATTACCTCAGAGAAGAGTCCTTAGTGTTATCGGGATTCAACAGGAGATTCTTCTTCTTTAAGGTTGTCATCCTATTGACATTCTTGACAAGGAAGAGGTACGATTTTGAGTGGAAGAGGCGGTTGAAGAGAGTTGCCTTCGGCATAGGTTTTGCCTACCCGAGGGTGCTCTAAAATACTCCGTTATACTAAGGCAATAAGGAAGGCTTTTGTTGTGCATTTCTAATGGAAGAGTTGGAGCCTACGCCTCGAGAAGTGCTTGGTCACATAACTTATTCCACTCTTGGTTCAAGTTTGTTTGAGGATTTGAAGAACCGGTAATGATTGGCGTGAGAACAAATTTTGCGAACTTCATGTAGCAATATCTAATATGCCATCGGTTGAAGACCGAGCATCAAGAATCGGTATGATTCTCTAACTACTTCGAAATTCTATTTGGAAGTGGGAGGAAATCGCCAAGAACTTTGTGTCCGGTTTGCTATGGCTAAGGAGATCTCATGAGAAATTGAGGGGTTGCTAGTTTCAACGAGATAACCTATTTTTTCAGAGCAAGGTTGTTCAACGAGGTTTCAAGAGCTTCGTGGTTTGGAAGAGAAGACCCCCAGAGTCGAAGTGGGAGATCGAGACTTTTTGGAAGCATCTCCTACAAGGGGATTTCACTCGGATTTGGAAAGATTGGTAAGTTTAACCCGTGCTACTTAGACCTATGAGATTCTTAGAAGAATGAAGGGGAAGTAGCTTTACGGTTGGTTTCGCCACCGAGTTATCCGGGATATGAGAAGTCTACCTTATTCTTCAATTAAGGAAGTTATCTGAGGAATCTACTGCTCACCTAGATTAGAGTGGCGCAACGGAAGCGTGGAGTTGAGTTTTGTCCCTAGAGTTGATCAAGACCCTGCTTTAGGACCTGACGAGAGGTCCTTTTGAAGGGAGAGAGGTTGTAACACCCCGATTTTTCTGCCGTACAGGTAGCCATTACGAGAGTGCTAAGTGCGTATTTAAATTATTTATTTATGCAATTATATGTTTACTATAATGTTTATGTGATATTCTTGAATTTATATGAATTATTTGTTAAGTGTTATATATATATATGGATTTTGAACGATTATGCTCGTTTGTTCGTGAACTTGATCCGTATGTGCCCGATTTTGATTCTAGTTTTTGTGTTAATTTGCTATGTATGAAATATGTGATTTATGATCGTGTTTATATGGCCGTTTCTTGTTTTGGAGTTAGTTTGTTATAGTTTTAAAACCGGTTTGTTTGTTAAGAGACTCGAGGGCGTAACACATTTTAGCGCACCTTGGGTTCCAGAAGGCATAACTCGAGCTCGAGAACTCGGATTCAAATTCCAGAAGCTCTAATGGACTCACAAACAAAATTGGGAGCTATTGAACCTATCCTTGTATTTTCTTAGCCCATTTGAACATCCAAAATTTGCCCGAACCTCACCTCACCCGCAGATTTACCACATTTTACGATTTTGGCCATAACATTCACATTTCTTATCCAAATGACCCCATTATTGGACCCACATGACCCTTAATCACCCCTCTACCCCTCAACGTCAGCTATAGAGAGAGATGGAATGGAGAAGGAAGAAGAGAAAGAAGAAACCCCCTTCACCCTTGTGATTTTTGAGCTAATTTCTTCTCCGATCTTCGCCATTTCTTCGAGGTATGTATATTTTTGAATTCTCCACAATATAATGTATATTTCTACCCTAGAATCTTTGATTTTTATTCAAGTTTGAGCATGTTATGGACAAGGTGATGAATAGTTAGGTTTGAAGCAATTCTTGAATCTATGCTCTATGTGTAATTTCCTTGAGATTTGTGTTGGAAAACACGAATCAGAAAGCAGCGGAATTTAAAAAAATTTTCCCAACAAAAGGATCTAGGACTCGCAATCGTGTAACCAAATTCGTAAAGATAGAAAACTTACTTTTCTTTTATTCTTTCTTGAAGCGTTTCAAGCCACCCAAGAACGCTCTTCTCGCGGCTTGATCCCCTCTCCTTGGTAAAGCTCGAATCCTCAAACTTCTAACTTGAAGCCTCTAGAGAAAGTCCACCAACTTGATCACAATCTAACTAGTAAGGATGCTAGTTCTCTAGTTAGTGTTTAGGCTTAACCTAGGGTTTAATTTAATCTTGGAGAAAGGAAGGTGTTCAACACATGAACCAAGAATTGTCCATTAGCTCTAAAGGGGAGCTCGAGCTCCCCTATATATAGGAAGGGAGGGGCGGCCGAAACTAGTCCTTATTGGACTAGGATTTGGTTCCTCTCTCTCCTATTACTTGATGATCAAGTATTTTCCAACTTTGACTTTGAATTCTATTTCTAGTCAACTTTTAAGAGAGCTTAAAAATATCCAAACTATTTTTGGATAATTTTATACTTTATTTATTATAAAATAAATAACTTATTTTATCTAATTAATTAATTCATAATTAATTAACTAGATTATTTTCTCCAAAATTAGACTTTCTTTTTAATTCAAAATTAAACCAAAGTCTATTAAATAATTAACTAATTAATTATTTAACATATATATATTATCACACGTGTGTGACACGTGTCACAGTGACACGTGTCACTCACGCGAGCCACACGTGTGAATTCACACGTGTGGAACCCTCTTGGTCCGATTAACTCGTTTAATCATTTTCAAGCCTCAACTCATGTAACCAAGTTGTTGTGTGTGACCCTCTAGGTTCTCAATTCAATTAGCAGTGACCCTAATTAATTAATTCACTAATTAATTAATCAGTCCACAGATTAAACGACCATAGTCTAGCAACAGGTGTTTAACCCCTAGCTGAATTGGAATGTTCGGATTCGACAGAACCTTTAAGTCATTGAATCATGTGAGATACAATCCTCCTACTTACTATCTCTCAACCAAGATCTAGGGCAAGGGAATAATCAGAACCCTAATAATCCGGTCTTAAAGCTAAGTGCATTTCATATCCATTTGATCTCAATCCAAGAAACCCTTTTCTTGATGTCTTGATCTACTGCCTTGGCCAAGGACTCCATATGGCATATGAATGACTTACACAATAAGAGATCACCTTGCAAATGCAAGTGTAGGTCCTATCTTGATTCTCATTCACTTTCATGAGTTACTTGTGCAGCCCCAGCATAAGCCTTGAATCAGTTGTCTAAGGCGACACCCTTTAAAGCTTATACCTAAGACTACAGAGTTAACTCATAAAGTGACAAGGAACCTCAAGTCTAAGGATCAATTAATCACATCAATGACTCGTGAGATATTTCCTAATCTGGAAGTTTCCATTTCCTGAAATAGAAACTTCCTTTCCCATTTAGGAATGTTCTCACACGGGGCACCTCAGTGAACTTACTTATTAAAGTAAGCACCCTCATGTATCACGCACGTATCAACTATACACTTTGCACCTCCATGAAACAAGGTGGTCCTTCTTAAGGGCGTGATCCCACAAGCAAGCCTTAGAGGAGTCAGGTTGACACTCCCACTGTCTGTAGGACTCATCGGCTTGGAGTATTTTACTAATCATGACTTATGTGATATAGGGCTCGTTTCATGAACCATTTCACCTAAATGGTAGAGTCCTAAAGTCATCAGGATTAGGGGAGTTCTCATACATGCACAGCTAAAGTAAACGCATACCAAACAAGAGCATATAAAGAAGTGTTGCCTCAATTCGTTATTTTATTCAAAGATTGTCTGTGATTACAATAAGGAAAAGCACAAAGCGGATATACAATCGGCTTTCTAGGGCACTATTCCTAACAATCTCCCACTTGCCCGTCAAAGCCATTCTAAAGCTACTCCAAGTCCCATCTTCTGAAGATGACCTTGGAAAGCTTCTCGACTAAGGGGTTTAGTAAGTGGATCTGCCACGTTCTCTGCTGATGTGACCCTCTCAATTAGCACATCTCCTCTTTTGATAATATCACGGATTAGGTGATACTTCCTCATAATGTGCTTGGTCCGTTGGTGAGATCTTGGTTCTCTTGCTTGAGCAACCGCCCCAGTGTTGTCACAAAACACAGTAATGGGGTCTTTTATGCTAGGAACAACATTCAACTCTTGAATGAAGTTTCTAATCCAAACACCTTCCTTAGCTGCATCATTTGCAGCTAAGTATTCGGCCTCAGTGGTCGAATCTGCAGTGGTTGTTTGCTTGGAACTCTTCCAACTCACTGCTCCGCCGTTTAGGCAGAAAATGTATCCTGACATTGACTTAAAATCATCTAAGTCAGATGCAAAGCTCGCATCGTAGTATCCTTCGACAGTAAGATCTTTCTGACCTCCGTAAACTAAGAATAAATCTTTAGTACTTTTCAAGTACTTAAGAATATTCTTCACGGCAGCCCAGTGACCATCTCCAGGGTCAGATTGGAAACGACTTGTCACACTAAGTGCATAAGCCACATCCGGTCGAGTACATAACATTGCATACATTATGCTACCTATTGCTGATGCATAAGGTGTATGAGTCATTCTTTCCTTCTCATGGTTAGTCTTAGGACACATCTTCTTTGAAAGACATGTTCCTACACTCATAGGAAGGTTCTTAACCTTTGCTGACTCCATATTGAATCTCTTCAATACTTTGTCAATGTACATCGACTGTGATAGTCCTATTAACCTTCTAGATCTATCTCTATAGATTTTAATTCCAAGGATATAGGACGCATCACCAAGATCTTTCATCTCGAATTGGTTCGATAACCATAACTTAGTCACTTTCATGTCATCCTTCGAATTCCCAATAAGAAGGATGTCATCAACATAAAGTACTAAGAATTGCACTGAGGTCTCCAATTCCTTTCTATACACACAGGACTCATTCGAAATTTGAATAAAGCCAAACGCTTTGACTGATTCATCAAATCGAATGTTCCAATTCCTAGAAGCCTGTTTCAATCCATAGATTGATCTTTGGAGTTTGCAAACCTTTTGCTCACTCTCACTGAATGTGAAACCTATGGGTTGCTCCATATAAATGTCTTTGTCAATGTCACCATTGAGAAAGGCAGTTTTCACATCCATTTGCCATATCTCATAGTCATAATATGCAGCAATGGCAAGCATGATTCGAATGGACTTTTGCATTGCAACTGGTGAAAAGGTTTCGTCAAAGTCCACTCCGGGTCTTTGAGTGAATCCTTTTGCAACCAGTCTTGCTTTGTAGGCTGCAATGCTTCCATCAACTCCAAGCTTTCTCTTAAAGATCCATTTGCAACCTATGGGTTTGACCCCATCAGGCAAATCTACCAAGGTCCAAACTTGGTTGGAGTTCATGGAATTCATTTCGGATTTCATGGCTTCTATCCACTGTTCAGAGTCAGAATCTGAAAGTGCCTCCTCATATGTCAAAGGATCATTATCCTTTTGAGAGATTTCATGGAAGAATCCATACCATCTCTCCGGCTGTCTAGGAGTACGTTCAGAACGCCTTAGAGGAGGATTTACATGTGTATCGAAATTCGTGATTGGTTGTGGTTGATCAGTAGGGGACGTTTCTTCAGTAGGTGGCATGGGGTCACTTTGTACTTCTTCTAATTCTATGATCTTGCCTTTCTTTTCTTTAAGGAACGGTTCCTCAAGAAAAGTGGCATTTCTGGAAACAAACACCTTTTGTTCAGATTGATCATAGAAGTAGTATCCTATGGATTCCTTAGGATAACCTACAAAGTAGCATAAGTTAGAACGAGATTCTAACTTATCTCCCACTGTCCTCTTCACGTAAGCAGGACAACCCCAAATTCTTAAGTAAGAATAACTAGGGATTTTACCATGCCACATTTCATAGGGCGTTTTAGGGACTGACTTAGAGGGAACAAGATTCAAAATCTTTGCTGCACTTTCTAGGGCATAACCCCAGAAAGAAGGTGGTAAGTCAGTGAAACTCATCATGGAACGAACCATATCAAGTAGGGTTCGATTCCTTCTCTCAGAAACTCCATTAAGCTGAGGAGTTCCCGGAGGAGTCCACTGAGAGATAATCCCATTATCCTTGAGATGATTAAGGAATTCTTCACTAAGATATTCGCCTCCTCGATCAGATCGAAGTGCTTTTATCTTGTGACCAGTTTGGTTCTCAACCTCCTTTTGAAATTCTAAGAATTTCTCAAAAGCTTCAGATTTATACTTCATTAAGTATACATAACCATACCGACTAAAGTCATCAGTAAAGGTTATGAAGTACTGATGATTGTTTCTAGTGCTTACACTAAGCGGTCCACAAACATCAGTATGGATCAAATCCAGAACCTTAGTGGCACGTTCCACAGTTCCTTTAAAAGGAACTTTGGACATTTTTCCTTTGAGACAGGATTCGCAAGAAGTTAACTCTTTGAGATCATTTTCAGAGAATGATCCTAAAGTGTTTACCTTGCTAATTCTGTTCTTGGAAATGTGTCCTAATCTAGCGTGCCATAAGGGAGCTGAAACCTTGTCATCTCTCTTACGCTTTGTTTCTCGTTGTATATTCATAATATTGATATTTTGAGTTAGGTAAAGTCCATTACTTAGAGTACCGATATGAACGGAAGAGTTGTTCCGTTTGATAAAGTATTTACCATTCTTAATATAAGTTTCATAACCTTCGCAATCTAATATTGGAACTGAAATTATATTACGAATAATGCTCGGTACATAAAGGACTTTGTTTAATACTAACTCAAAACTACCTAAATCTAATCTAATTGTGCCTAAAGCTCGAGCTTCAACGTTTGAGCCATCGCCGATCTTCAAGACACATTCTCCTTCTTTGAGTTGTTGGACTTCACTTAGCATCTGTACATCATTACAGATATGAGTTCCACAACCGGTATCAAGTACCCAAGAACTAGAATTAATAGAAAGATTTACTTCAACGAGAAAGATACCTTTCTTTAGAGTAGCCTTGTACTCTGGGCAGTTTCTCCTCCAATGTCCCGCTTTGCCACAATGGAAGCAAACATCCTCTTTCTGATCACGTTTCTTCTTTTGGGCCTTCCCCTTCGAAATGCCACCAGTGGGCCTAAGGGGTTTCTTCTTCTTCTTTTGGGCTTTCTTGCCCTTACCTTTAGAAGGCCCAGAAGAGGAAGATGGAGCATTCACCATCAAAACCTTATTGTCCTTCTTGATCGTGCTTTCAGCAGTCACAAGCTGACTAATCAGCTCAGCTACAGTAGCACCAGCATGATTCATGTTGAAGTTAAGGACAAATGGGTTGAATGATGGTGGGAGCGAAGCTAGCAACAAATCCACTGAAAGTTCATCTTTCAGTGGCATGTCCATGGAAGCAAGTTTCTCAGTAAGGGCAAGAAACTTGAGTCCATATTCATGGACACTTGAACCTTCCCTCATTCTCAAGTGGAATAATTCCTTTGAAGTGTTATATCTTGTAACACGTTCATGAGGGCGGTAAAGTTGCTCTAAGTGGTCGTAAATCTCCCAAGCAAATTCCATGGCCTCATGTTGTCTTTGCAAGTCCGGAGACATGTTAGCCAACATAAGGCAACGGGCTTGGAGATTATCATCCTTCCACTTCTGAATCGCGTCCCGCTCGGCCCGAGTGGGAGCCTCCCCTTCAGGAGTAGGCTCCCCTTCGAAGAGAACATAAGTTCTCTTCTCAGAATCTAAAATGATTTTTAGATTCCTCAGCCAATCAGAATAGTTGGGACCAGTCAACTTGTTTGACTCGAGGATCGATACAAGAGGGTTTTTGGTTGCCATTTCAAAACACGTAGAGAATCACAGAATCTACGACCTAAATGGTAAAACAGAGAACTAGTGAGCATGCTGAATTATAACGATATACAAAAGATAAGGTCTTTAATCTATTGTAGCTCCCACTGTTTTTCAAAGATCTAGAATTCCCAAAGATCTAAGAGGAACACGTTTCCCAATGGGTACTAAGATCCTAGGCATTTTACCTCGAACCCACGACTCGCGGACATTCTTAGCAAGAACCCTAGGTAGGTACAACTTACCAATTCTAACACCTTTAGAACTCTTAGTAATTGTTTTTGCATCACCTATCTTTCAATATGGACCCACGACTCGTGCGACATCCATATTTACTTAGGCGTTAAGCTAGACCCATCAATCATAAGATCATGACCAAAACTTAGTTCGAACGACCCACGACTCGCGGACATCGCCCTTGCTAAAATTGACCACGAAATATTGATCATTTAAAATGATCAATTAGGTAACTAAGAACTAATAAGCTCCACTAGCTATCCCACGACTCGCGGACAATAACTAGCTTTACTTACTAAACTTAAAACCTATTGATGGAATGCTAGGAATTTAATTCAAAATTTGCATCTCGAATTAAACACCTATTTGTTCGAAATTAGCTTAATATTTAATGGGAATTTTCGAATCAACCGGAGAGTTGTCCGGTTCGACCTCACCAACATATATGTTATCCAATTTTATTAGTCTTGATTAATGCAAGTACACTTAAATGCATTTCAAACAAGCACATAAACAGATAACATGTCCTAGCATGATACTAACATGTAATGATCATGGGTTCTACCTATCTTATGCGTGATATGTGGGAGCCACTCCACAATCACAAGTTCTAACATACATGCCACATAAACAGTTCAAATCACATAAGGGAAAGCGGTAACAAAATACGAGCCCTATCTCTATTACATTTAACAATTGAGATTCCCCTCCCTAACATTTTGAGGGGTCTTCACTTATGGCCTCCTTGTTACTTGAATGTGGTCCATCTTACTCCATGGGTGCATTGTCTCCAAAATGAAAATAAAACCTCACCACCTATCTCTACTCTCAAATTACAATAAAAAGAAAAAGACATAAAGTAATAAGGCTCAATCTTCATATTGGCCTTAGACAATTACACGGGGCATACCCCGGCCTCAAAAACAGTAATATGGAAAGCCACATAATAAATCACATAACAGTACGCACATAAGTGAGGCTCCAACCTCAATTGAAAAAACGCAACTATAGGGCTCCAACCCCAATTTAAACCATCCATGTGCATAAATTAAAACCATACATAGATCTAAACCCATGATCACCTAACATGCTTTTGCAAGAATTTAAATTTAACCAATAAATTAAAATTCTCGCTTTAAGCTCTAATAGCTTAAAACACGACTTGATGCGAGTCTTATTTATAAAAGTTTTCAATAAATCCCAAATTACCAAAACAAATAAAATTCCAATTAATTTCTGAAAATTAATAATTTTATCAAGATGTAGTTTCCCAAAATGTAAACCGTTTCAATTTCTCAAAAATCCCAATTTTAAGTTTTTATTCAAAAATTAAAATAAATATTCAAAAATAAAATTTTAAAATTAAAATAAAATTGGGACTGGATTGCACGAAACACGAAAGGGGCCGGATCACGAAAACGGGGCCCGTGCGCGAAACGGGGCACAGCGTCGCAAGTGCGCGCGGACGCGCACGGCAGGCGCGCACAGCGCCCGGCCAAGGCCAGGCGAGTGCGCGCACTGCGCGTGCATTCCGCGCGCCTCGCGCGCGCGTGCCCTGCTAGGCGGTGGGCGGCCAGTCTCGGCCGCCCTGGGCGGGCGCGCCTAGGCGCGCCCGGGAAGCTCCCGCACAGGCGTGCGGGAGGAGCTGGAAGGCTGGCCGGTCTGTCCCGGCCAGGCCTGGGCGGCGACGGGCGGACGGCATGCGGGAGGGCCTCCCGCGCGGTTGCGGGAGGGTGGTGCGCGAAGCCCGCGCGCGCGACTCCTTCGCGCGCGGGGTTTCGCGTGTTCATCGTGTTCCGGGCTTTCGTTTCGTGTTTTCGTTCAAAAGCAAAACCAATCCAAGAAATCCAAAAACAGTTTATACAGTTTCAAATCTAAAATTGTTTTTCAAAATTAAATTTTATAAAAACCAATTTTCAGAAACTTTCAGGAAAAAATACAGTTTCGTAATTCAGGCTTTCTAAAACAATTACAAATACTCAATCGCATCAAGCCTAAGAATTTCTACCAAATTCAGTATAATTGAGACGAATCAGAAACACGATTAACGAGGTGGCTCTGATACCACTTGTTGGAAAACACGAATCAGAAAGCAGCGGAATTTAAAAAAATTTTCCCAACAAAAGGATCTAGGACTCGCAATCGTGTAACCAAATTCGTAAAGATAGAAAACTTACTTTTCTTTTATTCTTTCTTGAAGCGTTTCAAGCCACCCAAGAACGCTCTTCTCGCGGCTTGATCCCCTCTCCTTGGTAAAGCTCGAATCCTCAAACTTCTAACTTGAAGCCTCTAGAGAAAGTCCACCAACTTGATCACAATCTAACTAGTAAGGATGCTAGTTCTCTAGTTAGTGTTTAGGCTTAACCTAGGGTTTAATTTAATCTTGGAGAAAGGAAGGTGTTCAACACATGAACCAAGAATTGTCCATTAGCTCTAAAGGGGAGCTCGAGCTCCCCTATATATAGGAAGGGAGGGGCGGCCGAAACTAGTCCTTATTGGACTAGGATTTGGTTCCTCTCTCTCCTATTACTTGATGATCAAGTATTTTCCAACTTTGACTTTGAATTCTATTTCTAGTCAACTTTTAAGAGAGCTTAAAAATATCCAAACTATTTTTGGATAATTTTATACTTTATTTATTATAAAATAAATAACTTATTTTATCTAATTAATTAATTCATAATTAATTAACTAGATTATTTTCTCCAAAATTAGACTTTCTTTTTAATTCAAAATTAAACCAAAGTCTATTAAATAATTAACTAATTAATTATTTAACATATATATATTATCACACGTGTGTGACACGTGTCACAGTGACACGTGTCACTCACGCGAGCCACACGTGTGAATTCACACGTGTGGAACCCTCTTGGTCCGATTAACTCGTTTAATCATTTTCAAGCCTCAACTCATGTAACCAAGTTGTTGTGTGTGACCCTCTAGGTTCTCAATTCAATTAGCAGTGACCCTAATTAATTAATTCACTAATTAATTAATCAGTCCACAGATTAAACGACCATAGTCTAGCAACAGGTGTTTAACCCCTAGCTGAATTGGAATGTTCGGATTCGACAGAACCTTTAAGTCATTGAATCATGTGAGATACAATCCTCCTACTTACTATCTCTCAACCAAGATCTAGGGCAAGGGAATAATCAGAACCCTAATAATCCGGTCTTAAAGCTAAGTGCATTTCATATCCATTTGATCTCAATCCAAGAAACCCTTTTCTTGATGTCTTGATCTACTGCCTTGGCCAAGGACTCCATATGGCATATGAATGACTTACACAATAAGAGATCACCTTGCAAATGCAAGTGTAGGTCCTATCTTGATTCTCATTCACTTTCATGAGTTACTTGTGCAGCCCCAGCATAAGCCTTGAATCAGTTGTCTAAGGCGACACCCTTTAAAGCTTATACCTAAGACTACAGAGTTAACTCATAAAGTGACAAGGAACCTCAAGTCTAAGGATCAATTAATCACATCAATGACTCGTGAGATATTTCCTAATCTGGAAGTTTCCATTTCCTGAAATAGAAACTTCCTTTCCCATTTAGGAATGTTCTCACACGGGGCACCTCAGTGAACTTACTTATTAAAGTAAGCACCCTCATGTATCACGCACGTATCAACTATACACTTTGCACCTCCATGAAACAAGGTGGTCCTTCTTAAGGGCGTGATCCCACAAGCAAGCCTTAGAGGAGTCAGGTTGACACTCCCACTGTCTGTAGGACTCATCGGCTTGGAGTATTTTACTAATCATGACTTATGTGATATAGGGCTCGTTTCATGAACCATTTCACCTAAATGGTAGAGTCCTAAAGTCATCAGGATTAGGGGAGTTCTCATACATGCACAGCTAAAGTAAACGCATACCAAACAAGAGCATATAAAGAAGTGTTGCCTCAATTCGTTATTTTATTCAAAGATTGTCTGTGATTACAATAAGGAAAAGCACAAAGCGGATATACAATCGGCTTTCTAGGGCACTATTCCTAACAATTTGATGCATGATTTGTCTTCATTTGAAGCTCCTTGACTTGTTTTTTTGCTCAAATTTCACGCTCCATGAGTGTGTAAAGATCCACCATTAAATCTTCAAGAATATGAATAATATATGGTTTGATTCTTGCAAGATATGAACACCTTTGTTGCTCCTTGTTGTTGTTGGATTTCTAGCTCATTTCTAAGTGTTATGTTGATGCCTAAGACCCTCCCTTTGTTTCCCTTTCTCTTGTGTGTGTTTGGGTTTGGTTTAATGTGTGTTTTGCGAGTGGAATCGCGAAGAATACGAGCTTTGAGTCCGTTAACACCCGTTAATGCACTTGTGCACAAACGGGGGTAACAACCGTTAGTGGATCCCCTGAGCCACTGACCTGACTAACGGTCATTTATGGCTAAGGGACTAACGGTCGTTTGTCACCTTAGGTTGTGTGTTCTTGTGTTGTGTTCGTTTCTTTTCTCGTTTTTCTCTTGTCCCTTCCCGATCTTGATCCTTGTGTATATCGTATACCCGTTTATGGGTATGTGTGGCTGTGTTATGACTTGTTCAGGCATGTCTTTGATATGTTATGAGTTTGAATGATGTGTTATGTGTTTACGTGATGTGTTATGGGCTTAATTGGTGTGTCGTAATTACGATAGCTTGCTAGTTGCTCTGATATGTCTAAGTTGAACGTATGTGACGTGTATTGCATCATATGCATCCATATACATTAGCCGAGCATCTAATTGGTTCATTTTGAGTCTAAGTGTATCTCTTGTTGTTTTCTTTGTCCTTAGGATCATCCTGTTGGTGATGACGTGGTTCCGTAGGTGTGTTTCGATTTGTCTTGTTCGGTTGGTTCTTCAAGGTGAGGTTTCTTTCTTTTAGTTAATATGACCTACAATCCTACCTGAGTTTTAAGCCCGCATGCTACTGACGTATATATATATATATATATATAGATACGTGCTTGATATGTATTTTGTGGGAATTGACCCATTTGTTATGAAACCATTTGAAAAATGCTTTTATAAATACGTAAGCTATATTTTCGTTTGTTTGTTTTGAAAAGGGTTGGGGTGTGTGTATGTTTTGAACTAGCGGAATATGACTTTGAAAGATAAGTCTGATTTTGAAAATTTAGAACTTTGAACTTTTAAATTTGAACTGGGCCCCGGAGATTTATGCAAAAAGCCCCGGGACAATACTGGGCCGTCGGATTACACCCGAGTACGGTCTCCGTTAGACAGGATCAACCCGGAATCCACTAGAAGGTTAGTGGGGGATGGAATCCTCTGGCATGAGCGTCATGAAACTTGCGACCCATACATATTAGAACAGATGGCTAGGGTAGGATCCACCCTTCCATCACCCAGAGAAGTGGTAGGTTTGTTTGACTTTGCTTTCGTTAGGATTTGAATTTGAATATGACAGGAGATAGGTTGGTTAGAAACTCGTACTCGCTGAGTTAGTGTGATTTTGATTATGAACTTGGTTCGTGAAATGCGAGTAGATTTCTAATTACTAAAATTTGGTTGATTTTGGCCTTCGGCCTTAACCCTTTTTTATATACGTATTATCACGGGCTAAAATATTTTAGATTGCAAAAACGATACCCCGGTTCATAAGGTTTATGAATTTTGAATATGCTCTGCTCTTATCTATATGTACGTGTGAGTGTGTTAGCCCCCCAACCAGTCTTTAGGAGTGACCCCTCTTCGTTGTCTTCTTTTCCCCCTTGTTTCTTAAGTTGTAGGTGCAGGTTTTAGTTAGAACTAGGCGGCAGTTGTTCTCTGAGTCTTGGGGGTTTTGTTAGTAGGGTCTTTTGCATACCTTGCATCTTTACTTTTCAGCTTTGGTACGATATATAATTATGTATAAGAATATGATTTGAAATTGAATTTTGATACTTTTATAATTTATTTGGCCCAGGTTGGCACGACATGTATAACTTGACTAGTTTTACTCTTGGTATGTATGTATATATATATGTATGTTGATGATCCTGTTGCTTCCGCCTTTGATTTGATTTTACTGCGCACTCTGTATTAGGGTCTAAACCATCTAGCTTAGGTGAGATTTTATTTGTCTCCCGTTTGCTATAGCTTGGTGAGTGTGCGGCGTTTCCATTTTGTCAGATGTGTCAAGCTATGGTGCGGGGGATTTTATTTGTCTCCTGTTTGCTATAGCTCGGTGCGTGTGCTTTGTTACACGTTCGGGTGCTATAATTATCGCAATAATTTCTTAAAGTACGAGACTTTTTTTATATTTTTGAAGCAACGGGACTAATATTGCGACACTCCAAATTGAATGGGACCAAAAATGAAAATTTCTCTAAATTACATTCTAAGCAAGTTAGCAGAAATGGGATGGGAATAAGTGTAGAAGAAAAATAGGATAAAAATAGAATATCTTAATTAGATAGAATAATAAACCAAGTGAAAGCAATAATAATTTTCTGCGATATATAACAGAAAGCGATTGGAGAAGATTTTTCTACATAAATAATCTGAACTGAACTTGCCTTTATATATCGGCATACATACAACAAAAACTCCTAAAAATATTATGACGGGGCACTTTCAGCTACACCACGTGTCGCCACGTGGCTGCACTACTCGAAGAGGACACTTAGGCAACTTTAGCCACGTGGACAAACACGTCATCAAAATGACACATCATTCCATCGATGGGTCTAGTAATGTGGACCCAATCTTTTATCCACCTACATAAACGGTCGACCAACACTCCATTCGAGAGACTGTCAATCGTCCTGGGCAATCAAACGCCTCACAAGGTCAGTACATTTTGACTTAGGGACCATCTCGATCGATTCCATATCGATCTTGGGAAGTCATCGACTTGGCATCCTCGTATGGCTTTCTAGGCTCAACCCTTTGCCAAAGTACACCTGTACCAAGGGAACTAATACTGACACAACAGTACCTTTAATTACTTGTTGTTTCCCAACCGCCCAGCTAGAGTATTTAATGCACTGCTAGCACGTGGAAAGGTGTCCCATACACTTCTTTGGCCTATAAATATCCATAACATTTATGGTATTGGTAAGCTTTCTACTATTGATTCCACTGTCTATACTTTCTTTATATACTTTGAGTATGTACCTGAGTTGTGCTTTGGAGTGCCAAATGCAGGATAAACTCCTATTTCCCCCAAATTGGCCTTTAGCTCACGTTTGTTGATCCTTAAACAACCAACACTCGAGAATCCACCTAATACAAATTCTAAGTGATCGATTTCGAGCATGATCATACTCCACTAAACAGAACTCACTTTTTCCAAAACTCAACTATCAATAAACCACTAATAGACATTTTCTCAAACACTTTATGGATATGACTCTACTAAAATAATGTGGCTAAGAAACAAAAAAAATATGAGCAACAAATTTAACAATAGACTCAAATAAATAATATTAATAACAAACTAGATTTTAAATCATATTTCAACACTCTCCCTTCAATCAAAATTGCACACTCCAAGCTTTAATCTAAAATAGACATGCTTGTCATAAGAGTGTGACTTTGTCAGGATGTTTGCAACTTTCTCATTCGTGTTGCAATATATTTGTTGAATTTGATCAGTAGCAACTAAGTTACGAATAAAATGAACTCTAATGTCGACATGCTTTGTCCTTGTATACAATGTTGGATTCTGACTCATAGTAATTGCAGATTTGTTATCACAAAATATTACAGTTGTAACCTCTTGTTGTTGACCAAAATCAGCAAATAATTGTCTGAGCTACATAGCTTGACAAGCTGCTGAAGTTGTAGTATAATATTCAGCTTTCGAGGTAGATAATGCAGTGGTTGCTTGCCTCTTAGAACTCCAAGTGATAGCTCAAGACCTGAGATGAATAATACTTCCTGAAAAACTTTTTAGATCCTCCAATGAACCTGCCCAACCGCTATTAGAAAATCCAACTAAATGAAAAATAGAATTTGCAGCATACCAAATTCCATAATCAACTATTCCAACCACACGGTGCAAGATACGCTTTGCTATCCCAAAATGATTCTTTTGTTCGATTATGCATAAATTGAGAAACAACACCAATAAAAAAGGCAATATCAGGACATGTATGATTCAAATATATCAATCCACTAACCAAACTTCTATAGCCTTTTGCATCTGCCAAATTAGAATCATCATCAACCTCCAACTTCTTATTCAAATTCATAGGCATAGTTGCTCCATTGCAATTCAACATATTAAACTTTTTAAGTAAATCAGAAACTTTTTTCATTTGAGAATAAAAATTCCATTCTCTTTTTGCAACACTTCAAGACCAAGAAAGTAATGCAAATCTGTCATCTCAATCTTTCCCATCATACTAACTTTGAGCTCACCAATTAAAGTCATAGATGAACCTATATAGATTATATCATCAACATAAAGAGAAATTATAAGAAAATTAGTACCTGGCCTCTTCAAATAAAGAGTAGGCCATTATCACTTTTCACAAACCCGTTTGAGCTTAAGTGATCGTCTATCTTGTTGTACCAAGCCTGGTGCTTGTTTTAAGTCGTATAATGCATATTTCAATATGTAAACCTTTCCTTCCTTGCCTTTGTTGTGATTTAAAGTTAAAACCAATCGTGCAAGTGTACACCTTGAATATACGCGTAGCACAACAGGATCATTCCCACAGGGAAGGAAAATCAGTCACTACTTTGTACTCTATTCTAATCTAAAGACCGATCAAATATCAAGTTGGTTATCTAAACTACTAGCAAAGAAATCTAAATAATTAACTAAATTAACCAAAACAGTATTTCAAAGGCACGGATAAAATCAAGAGACTAATTAGGCTGGGGAGTAACAACTATGCACGCATGATTCAATATAATACTTGTTAGACAAGTGCAATTCTACAACCTAGTCACTTAGATTCAATCTATTCTCTTTCAAGATATAGATGAGTGTTAAAATAGTTTTAGGGTTGTTCTCACAATCAATAAAAACCAAGTTAACCAATTAATCAAAACTAGTGTAATTCAAACTCTAGCGGCTCGGCATGTAATAAAAATTACTTGTTATAAAGATTAAAATTAAATCTCTTTAGATTCAAAATCTACAAGTTAAGAAAATAACTCAATTACCATTAATCTCTCGATATCTAGGTAATTCTAGGTTATGCTAAGGGTGGCCAATCAGTTGCAATCAATTAAAACCGAGTTTTCAAAACTAAGAATTAGCACAAGTCATTAAAGCATTATCACTTGGCATGCATAATCCATCACTCCCCTAACCCTAGGGATTTAGCTACTCGTAGTTAACTCGAAACTCATGGAATTTCAAGGAATTGCATTAAAGAAATTCATGTTCATCATGTCGAAACGAATCTCCAAAAATCAAACCCTAAACATTCATGAAATTTAGGTAAATGAATCTAAAGATTCTAAACAAATTAAAATAAAACTTAGAGGAATTAGTTTGATGAATTAAAGTAATAAATAAACCGAAAATAAAGAAATAGTTTGAAGAATTCAATCCTTTCGTCTTCTCGAAATTCTCTGAAAACTCTTCTCTCCAGTCCGTCTTGCTCCCAAGATGCTAGATTTTCAATCTCCGAAAGCGATCCCCTAAAAATAAGGCCTTGCGCACCTTATATAGCTGCCCAACAACTGCTCTCGCCGCCATGGGTATCGGGGGTTACTCCGCCAAGCACAAAATCCCATAATCCCCGTTACACATAAAAATGTACTGGTGCTTTTATAAGTGGTAATGGCATTACCATTTTTCCACTGCCAAGGGGTTACGGGCATTACCCCTCCTTCGATCAAAACTCTTATCTCCTGCTTCTGGTAATGGGCGTTACCAGATTTTCTCTTCCAGGGAGTAACGGGTGTCACTACCTCATTCCGCCAAAGACCGCCCTCCTGTGTTTGTTAACGGGGGTTAACAACCTTATTCTAGGAAAGAGTAACGGGGGTTACTCCTATTTTCCTAAAAAAATACGCTAATTCGCCTATTGTCACCGTTTCTCAACTCCGACTTACTAATCACCTAAACAGAGCAAAATAAACACATAAACATATTAAACGACACAAAATATACTAAAAATAACGCTCAAATTCATGCAAATTTTACGCGTAACAAACTCCCACACACTTACTTATTGCTTGTCCTCGAGAAATATGAAAACCATGAAAACACATCCCCATCAAACCTAATCTCTGAAGCAATCATCGAACCTTCGCCTAAACAAGTCTAGCTTCTCAAATCAATTACTCATAAGCGTAAGATTATCAAAAATAGTATGAATAGTATACCCTTGTGTAGTTTCTGATTTCGAACGAAACAATGTACAAAGACTAGAATGAACAATTCACAATTTCGGCTAAGTTCCAATCATCAACTTCGAAATACACTCTTCGCACTATCTCCACTAATGGAGTTAACTCAAGACTCAGAATCGGTAGGTCTTTCGAGATTGTAATGTAGGCTTTGGGTAAGGTTAAGGAATTTTTGGATCAAGTGACTACTTACGAAGCTTACATCGTTCAATCATTACAAAACACGGCACCTTCGTTTACCCACTAAATTTTCCCCACAGTTAGACAATTGTATCCAACTATTCTTCAATTTCACACTTTTGCATAATTTGTCTTTTTTTTTCTTTTGCTCTTTTCTTTCTCTTTTTTTTTTTTTTTCCTTTCGTCTTCTTTTTTCCAAAACTTTCTCTCATTTTTTTTTCTTTCTTTACATATATCTCTCAAATTCAACACAAGAATAATCAAAAGGGGGTCCAAAGATAGATACTCAATAAACGATCAAACGAGCAAGGCTTGGTGTAAAATTGGTAAGGTAGGTTATACTTTGTTGTGCATTTGGCTTATAATGTGGCTACAAAAAATTTGCACAACAATTCGGCTCAAAGGGGTTAATAAGATGACACTATTTAGTAAAAATGGCTAAAAGAAAGGCTATACTCCTCCAACAATGAACGCCTACTTCACTTCCTTAATCTTGCATCACTCAAAATGATAGGACTAAAATGCACCATCTTTCAGTCTTATTCGAAAAACGTCAATTCCCCTTTCTAAGCAAAGTACATTATCACGTTCAAATGTGCTCAAAGTGTAAGGTATACTAACATACTAAATTATCCAATCTCGTGCAAACTTTTATCAATTCAAATAGCTTAACTTATTCTAGCAAAAGCTCAACGATCAAACCTCAAAGAAAAAGTTCAAAACGGGGGAAAAGTTTCAAAATTCTCACACTTCCTCAATTCCTACGCGATTCACAAGTTTAAAATTTATACCCCCAAGCACAAGACTCTCTTCATGCAAATTATAACATGCAATCTCAAAATCATAACCCTCAACACATGCAAGCACTCCCCCCCCCCCCTATTCTTTGCAATGTCCTCATGCAAAACCAAAAAAAGAAAAAAAAAAGTAAAGCATAAGAAAACTCCCTTAATTAAATGGAGACCCTACAACGTGCTAGCAAAGCTTCCAAAACCTGAAACATGTGACTCGAAACACGGATCTAGTGCAAAAATACAAATGACAATCAACATGTATAGTCATGTTTGGAAAACGAGACAGAAACGCAGTGAAAATTTAAAAAATTTTCACAAAAGATAGAATCGAATCTTGCAGTTCCTATTCCCAAATTCGTAGAGATCAAGAAACTCACTTAGATACTATCTTTCTTGACACGTTCTAGCCGCCCAAGAATGCTTATCACGTGGCTTGATCCCCAAAAGCTCCTTCGAATCTTTCAAGACTTCATGATAGTAGCCCTCTTGAGAATTAGTCCACCAACCATGACCACGATCAGAATAGGGAGGATGTTAGTTCTATATTCGGTGTTTACGCTTTAGGGTTTAGTGTATAATTATTGGAGAAGGAGAATTTGCTATCATCATCCCATGGGGTTCGAACCCCTCATATAAATAGGCTTAGGGTTCGAATCCTCTTTTCTTTGTGGAAAAGGATACCAAGCTTTTTTGGAAAGGGATCTCTTGTCTTGAAGAGAAAGACTCTTACTTTGGCCAAAAGCCTTCTTTTGACCAACTTGTCTATGAAGAAGAGGCATCTAACTCTTTTAGATATTTTAATTTACTTTATTTATTAAATAATAAATAACTTGAAGACTAACAATTAATTAATTCATAATTAATTATTTATTAGACTTTAATTCTCCAAAATAGGACTGTAATATTAATTCAAAATTAAATCAAAGTCCATTAAATAATTAACACATTAATTATTTAACTCATACAAATATATATACACGTGACTACACGTGTCACTTAGGACACGTGTCATTCACGCGTTCCACACGTGTAGGCCCCACCATTCTCTTAATGGCTCAGTCAACTCCTTTAATCGATTCAAGCCATAACCCACGTGACCGGGTTATTGTGTGTGACCCTCTAGGTTCTTAATTCAATTAGCAGTGCCCCTAATTAATTAATCAGTCCACAGATCATACAACCATAGTCTAGTAATAGGTGTATGACCCCTAGCTGAATAAGAATGTCTCGATTCGACAGAACCTTTAAGTCATTGACATATGTGAGATACAATCCTGCTACGTTCCATCTCTCAATCAAGATCTAGGGTAAGGGAATAATTAGAACCCTAATAATCTTGATCTTAAAGTTAAGCGCATTTCATATCCATTTGATCTCAATCCAAGAAACTCATTTCTTGATGTCTTGATCCACTGCCTTTGCCAAGGACTCCTAGATGGCATATGAATAACTTACACAATAAGTGATCAACTAGCTAAGGCAAGTGTAGGTCCTTTATCGATTCTCATATACTTTCATGTGCCACCTGTGCAATCCCAGCATAAGCCTTGAATCAGTTGTCTAAGGCGACACCCTTTAAGGCTTATACCTAACACTACAGAGTTAGCCCATAAAGTATCAATGGATTCTCAAGTCTAAGGATCACTTAATCACATCAATGACTTATGAGATATTTCCCAATCTGGAAGTTTCTATTTTCAGAAATAGAAACTTCCTTTCCCATTTAGGAATCTTCTCACACGGGACACCTCAGTGTACTTACTTAGAATAAGCAAGCACCCCCATGTATCACGCGAGTATCAACAATACACTTTGCACCCCATGAAATAAGGTGGTCCTTCTTAAGGGCGTGATCACACGAGCAAGCCTCGGACGAGTCAAGTCGGCACTTCCACTGTCTTTAGGTCATTGGCTTGGAGTGATTTCTAATCATAACTTATGTGATATAGGGCTCGTCTCATGAACCATGTTGGCTAAATGGTTGAGTCTTATAAGTCATATTGATTAGGGGAGTTCTAATACATACACAGTCAAAGTAAACGTACAATCAAACAAGAGCATATAAAGAAGTGTTGCCTTAATTCGTATTATTCAAAGATTGTCTGTGATTTACAAAAGGAAAGTACTAAAGCGGACTATTACATCGGCTTTCAGGGCACTATTCCTAACAACTCAAGCATACCCACAAGCCACAATTTCAAGTCAAGTAATGAGCACGTCAGTCATAAACATTAAGGAGTTGCACAAACAAGCAAAACCAAGAACAAGTAGCAATGATGTATCCAAATACTAGTTATTACAGACCCAATTTCAAATTCAAGAAAGCAAATAGAACAAAGGAAACATAATCAATGCTCGGGGGGCTGCTGGGAAGGATTTTGGGGGGCCTCGAAAATAGTTGTCCAGCTTATTTTGAGGCTCTTGAATTGGGAGTCCACATGGGCCCTAAAATCAACATCTAAGCCCTTCAATCAACCATGCCGGTCTCAAGCCTCTCAAGGCGGGCATTCGAGGCAGCTAAATCAACCCTCATCTTTGTTAATCCAATGCAAAGGCCCCTTATATACTCCGACGCATCCTCATAATCATCAACTGGCATTCGAACCTCAAGTGGCGGTGCTCTACCCTCCTCCAAGGCGGCTCTCAGCTTCTCTGACAAGTCCTCATAGCGCTCATACCCCTAACCATACATACGCACCAACTTAGGGCGCTCACTTTCTGGCCAATATGGCAATAACCGCCCCTTGTGTGGTCCCTGATCCCACTCAATAATCCATTGCATGTGCTTCCAAGTGGCCTCATCTACAAAGGGATAAGTAGTCAATGGCTCGATCTTCCTAGGCCTTCAACCCACACTCTTGGCAATCATAGTGGTATAAGCCCCATGGCCTATATCTCCCTTGGATCGGTTCGCCACATCCTACATCCTTTCAATCAACTCTATTGTCCCATCCAACTTCTTATCGTCCTTCATCATCCACATGATTCCGAATTCGGTGGCTGTGAAGTTACCCTCACTCTTATTTTGAGCGCAGAAACTAACACTTAAGACCTTGTGCATAATTCTCCACACCAAGGAATTCAAGTAAGTTGCCTTGGTATTCTTCACATGATAGTTAGGTGCATTAGCTTTCAAGGGAAACGACCTTCATGTATCCTTTCTTTGCTCCGAACTCCACTTGGGAAGATGATCAGTACAGTGAATAGGGAACCCAAACACTCCCCTTAGTGAAGCTCTGCGAAAAGTATACGTCCTTGTGCCATCGAGAGCAAAGGAAAGGGGCTCATTCAAACTGGTATTCCACTTTATTATGGTGAAGAACGTAGCGTTAAGTTCCTAATATGTGAGCTCTTCTTCCTCCAACAACCTCAACCACCCAATGTTATTAAATAACCTCTTAATCTCGTCCCACACTCCTAATTAGACTAAGATATCCCTTTGAAGAACTTTGTGGGAAAGATCCTTCTTGAGAGGACCCGATTATACGGATTTCCCACCCTTCAACAACCACATTCCTAGTTTCACTTTGTTGGCGGGACGTAGGAACTCTTGAACTTGAGGCGCCCTCGGTACGAGCACGCTTACCATTCGGCATTTTACCTGAAAAAGCACACAAATATCAAGCACAATTCATTTATACAATTTATCTAACACTTTGTGGGCATGCCTCTATGGGGTAGGGATTTTCGAAAATAGAACTTAATCTACCCAAACCCAAGTTCAACCTTTCTCAACACATGTAGAATTCATCTCAATATCTCAAAATTTCGATTAACTTCATCCTTTCAAACAATGTGGTAGCAAGGGGTTATTTTACTCAAATTATCAACTAAGAATTAGTCAAATATCATTACTCAACAATACTCTAACCTTAGCATGCTTACTACCATGAAATTCCCTAACTTCTACCAAAAATTCACCCAAGATTTCAATCTTAAAAGTGCTAGGGTTCAAAATCAAGCATATGGGAGAAGAACCTAAAATTGTTCAGAAAGGGGGAAAACAACTTACCAATAGATGAGAGGAGTGCGTGTGGGGTGTTGTGCTCTCGTCGAGAAATAGCGATAGCGCCGGAGAATCAGGGTTTATAGCGGAGAGAGTGGTGCTGGGTGTGTGCTGTGCGTCGTGTGTGTTATGTTGAAGTGTGGGGAAAGTAAAGAAAAAGAAGGTTTAGCAGGCTAAAATGATTCATGCGGGAAAAACGTGTTTTCAAACCCTTACTTTTTCTTCAATTTTGCCCTGTAACGGGGTTTACCTAATTTTTGCCTGCACAGGAGTAACGCTCGTTACTCCTTTACCCCCTAACGTCTACCTACTTTAACGGGTGTTACCAAATTTTGCCTACAAGGGGGCGTACCTTTACCTTACCTTCCTTGGACGCCTGTGTCCAATAATAGGGGTTACCACTTGGAAAATGTTAACCTCCGTTATCACCCACAATACGGCAGTCTTTAATCCTCATAACAACTATAAATCCCGAGGTGCTTAGTCACGTTAATTCCTAACTAATTAACTTTCAATATGCAATCAAACCATAGTGCACCAATCAAGAAAACACATAACACCTCATATAACAAACTTTTGCAATTAAGCGCCTCAATTCAAGCTCAACATAAATACACAAGTCTCATGCACATGCGCATTCACAAACAAAGTAAATGGACCTCAAAGACGACATTTAGCTCAAAACTCAGTCCTTGCTATAGTATCCGAAAAGCATCATCAAACCATCATCACTAGAAAAGAAAACACGAGATTAACGAATGAAAATGAGAACGAAAGAAAAGAAAACAAAGAAGGAGAAGGAAAAGAGAGAAAGAGAGAAGTTCTAAGTTATAGTCGTTAGCTTAACTTTGGAACCTAGATTAGTTTGTGGGATTTATTAACACACATGAGGTGTGTTTTTCGATGGGCTCGCCAATAAGATACGGCTTCAATCTCTGTCCATTCACCACAAACATGCCCCTAGTCTCGTTTCCTATCCCCACAGCCCCATTTGGCATCACCTTAACAACTCGAAAATGCCCAGACCAACGAGACTTCAATTTCCCGGGAAACAACTTCAATCGAGAGCTAAATAAGAACACCAATTGGCCCACTTCGAACTCCTTTACCCGGATGTGTTTATCATGCCATCTCTTTGTTCTCTCCTTATAAACCTTGGTATTCTCATACACATTCAACCGAAATTCCTCTAACACATGTAGTTGCAGCGCCTTATTCTCCCCGGCTTGTTTAAGATCAAAATTAATGGCCTTAATGGCCCAATACGCCTTATGTTCAAGTTTGACCGGGAGATAGCACACCTTGCCATAAACTAAAATATAAGGAGATTTTCCGATATGTCTCTTAAAAGCAGTTCTATATGCCCACAATGCATATTCCAACTTAGCCACCCAATCATTCCTCGATCTACTGACAGTTTTCACCAGAATCTGCTTAATTTCCCTATTGAAAATCTCTACTTCCCACTCGATTGGGGATGATATGGAGTTACCACACGATGATGAACTCCATACTTCTTCAAAAGTATCTCAAGTGGCCTATTGCAAAATTGGGAACCTCCATCACTAATAATTACTTGTGGAACTCCAAATCTACTAAAAATATTCTTCCTCAGAAACTTCAATATGACCTTAGAATCATTCGTCTGAGTTGCCATGACTTCCACCCACTTAGAAACATAATCAACACCCATTAAGATATACTTATTCCCATAGGACGACAAGAATGGACCCATGAAATCAATACCCCAAACATCAAAAAGCTCGATCTCCAAAGTGTATCTCAAAGGCATCTCATCTCTCTTACCAATATTCCCCGTTCTCTGACATGCATCACACCTTGATACGAATGCATGCGTATCCTTAAAAATTGATGGCCACAAAAAACTAGACTATAAAACCTTTGTAGCAGTCTTTCTCGCACTAGCGTGACATCTATACGGGCTAGCATGACATGTAACGCCCCGATTTTTCAAATCGGTCAGGTACGAGTTATGTGATAATTTCGTACGCGTTTAATTTATTTAAATTACGTTATTTATTTGTTTTATTTTGTATTATATGAAATTATGAAATAATTGAGTTATTTGAAAATATTTAAATTTGAATTTATATGAATTTTGAACTAATTGCTCTTGAATGAATTGTTTACTTACCGTTTTTACATGAAATGAATTCAGAATTTGGTGAAAATTTAATATGCTGGACTTATATGTGTTATGAATATGGTTCTATGCTCGTTTCACATTTTTGGACTCGTTTGATTGAGTTTTGGAATTTATTTTGGTTGGGAATCCAAAACTGGGGCTAATGAGCAATTAGCGCACCGTTGGTTCTTTATTTGATATCTTGAGCTAGGAAACTCGGATTCGAGTTTCGTCAACTTCGTTGAACTTGTATAAAAAATTTGAGTTTGATGAACTTAGCCTTATATTTTTCTAAAGTTATTTGTATCTCCGAAATTCAACTGAAACATGCAACGGACGCCTAAACTGCCACATTTTACTAAAAGAGCCATAACTTACTCAAACCTTGACCAAATTAACCATGGTTAGATTCCTTGGGACCCTAACTCAACCCCCTAGCTGCTCTTACTCTCCCCAACCGAACCAAATCTCTCACGTGGAGAAAATCAGCCCAACACCCCTAGCTTTCTAGTTTGCCCTGTAACTCTTGCCATCCTTGTAGATTCAAGCTCAAATCTCCTCCAAACTTCATCCAATTCACAAGGTAAGCTTAGGGTTGTATTATACATTTATCATGAGTCATTTTGATCCATTCATCCCCAAATTTGAGCATGTTTTCATGGGTTTATGGCTGATATGGGAAATAGTTAGGTTTTGGATGCCTATGTTGATCTCTTTCAATTCTTGAGGAAATTGGTTGATTCCAAGCATGAATATGATGGTCTTGATTCTTGCATTTATGGTGATGTATTACCTGGTAGTTGAAGCATTCATGAGATACCATTAATGAAACTTTGAAGATATATCATGAAATGATCATAATACCTTCCATTTCACGTTTCAGCACTTTGGGAGCATGTTTATGTGTTGTTTAGGAGTTGTTTCCTTGCATATTTATGATCATATCATGGCTGATCTAGTTGGTGATGTTATGCTTGGTTCCTGCTTTGTTTTTTGTTACTTTTAGCTGCTGTTACAGGTCGGTCGCGACCGCGATCGAACCATGAAGGAAAATGGTAGCGACTACGACATCTCTTACGTCCGTGTTGCTTTGTCTCTCAGGTCACGCCCGCGACCTGAATTTCTTGTGTTTAAGGTCGCGCCCATGACCTACTGTTCATGCTGCTCACGTATTGTTGGAAAAATTAGTGAAAAATCAGGATTTTAATAAGTAGCGGCCGCTACATTTCATGAAGCGCGACCCTTCACAATTCTGCATGAAATTTCAATTTTTCAATGTGAATTGCATGGCTTCTTTAGCTTATTTTTAGTTCATTCACTTCATTAACATGTCATATAATGTGTTATATTGTGTGTTGTGAAGTTTGGTGAGTTTTCGTTGAATATTTTTCGAGATATACTTCAATGTGTACTCTTGGATCATAATGTGTACATGCATGGATGTTGCTCTTATATTTGAACCCTAAGTGCTATGTATTCCTTGTTTTATGACTTGTATGATAAGTACACATGCTATGCTACGTGTGATGCTCATTATTTGGAATCTTTGAGGTAATTTGTTATGGAATATGGAAGTAATGAACGAATACGGATTTGATTGATTCTTGAAATGAATGGAATGAACGTTTATATGTCTTTAAGACATCAATAGTGCACATGAACGTGTTCATTACATAATATACTCTTTTATGCATTCATATCATGATCATTTCATTGCCTAGCGTCTTATTTGGTCATTTTGAGTCACACTTCACCTTTCTTGCACAGATTTTGATCCCGTTGGAGACGAGGCCGGTCCGTGAGGCTTTTGTGTCTTCTTTTATCGGTTTCAGGTGGGTTTCTCTACTAGTTAGATAAAATGACCCAATCTACCTTATGTGCAAAGTTTAACCCAAAGATATATATATATATATATATATATATATATATATACATCGAGTCAATTTCGTGTAAATGATTTCGAACGTAAAACCCTTTTTATTTTAATACCATACCGATTGTTTTGGCGAGACAATGATTGATTGCACTGATTGGGGCCCGGGGTCTTGGTGTGAGTGGCTATCCGAGAAAGCATGGGCTGACGGTGATCCCTCACACTAGTCCCCACCAAACTATGGTGTTACCGGACCTCGCCAGGAGATTGGCGGGGAATGGGAGCTGAGCGCCATCTGGGGAGTCATGTAACCCCTTTTGGTCGTTGATTGGGTGGCCGGGTCTTGCAAGCCCGTCCACCAACCCGGAGGAAGAAGGTATATTTGACCGATTGAATAGAATCGATTGATTGTGCATAAAAGAATGATATGCATGAAAAGAAATAAAGAATGAACTATTGTTGTATTACACAAGGTGTTTATTGGACATAATGCACGCCCACTCGCCGAGCCATTAATGACCTATTGTAAATTGATCGTTATAATCCCTTCTGATGCTTCTTTATCTCACCCACTTGGGAATTGCTTCTAAAACCTCACTTGGGATTATAACTTGCATGTGATTGTTTAATTACCGTTGTATACTATACTTATGCCTGTTTTTATACCCACCAGTCCCTTTTGGACTTAACCCATTTGGTTTCCAGTTGTTTATGCAGGTGTCAGGGAGCTAGGTGGGAATACGAGTTGTTAGGTCTTGCATTAGCTTCTAGCTCTTGTATTTTGTCTTACACTTGTATATTTTTGGATATGATTTTGTATATGAATATTGTCGTGGAGCGTACATGTTTTGAGCCGTGATGGCATGTAGATATTATATATGAATGTTATTTTTGGAGCTTGAATGCTCATGGTATATATGTGATATATGATCGGTTATTGCTTCCGCTATAATGTTTGCTCTGATTTATGGTTTAAGGGTTAGTCCCGACTAGCATAGCGTGTGTGTTTATCCCCATTCGTCGTGACTTAGCTCGGGTATAGATTGTCCATTTCATATTCGGGTCAGGTCTCGGTGCGGGGGGATGTGGTACCTTGCGCTTGGGTGCTACATCTTTAAGTGGTATCAGAGCTTCGGGTTGCGAAACCTGGGCTCTCATGTCGAGTGAGTCAGTCTAGGTCGTTCGGCTTAGGAACTAATTGACAATGTGATTGCATATGCATTCTTTACGTGCTTATGTGCTCTATATTCCAATCTTGATTGAACTAATTGCATTTTCATGCATTAACTAAAAATAGCATGCACTTCAGTGATTCTTGGACAGGATGCCTCTACGTAGACATCGTGAGAGATCACCGGGGCGACACCGACATCGTGATCGTTCTGCTACACCACAAGAACAACAACCGCAATCGCCTGCAATGGATATGGGGAACTTTATGGAAACGATTTTCAATTATGTTGAACATCGACGGGCTCAAGCTGTACCACCACCACAACCAGCAGAGCAACCGGCTCCTCTACCAAACCACCGGGATTCACATGGAGTATTTCTAAGCTATAATCCACCTCGGTTCTCTGGCTCTATTGATGATGCAGTTTTAGAGGGGTGGTTGACTCGGTTGGAGAGGATTGATGGAGTTCGGCAGTTTACCACACAGGAAAGGGCTCAATTCGCTATATTTCAACTTGATGGCGAGGCATATGATTGGTGGGAATGAACGAGAGGGAAATTAGATGTTGATGGAGAAGAAGTCACATGGGAAGTTTTCAAAAGAGAGTTTCGGGAATGTTTTGTACCAGAAGTTGTTCAGGAAAGAAAGGAGCAGGAATTTATGGAATTGAAACAGAATACTCGTTCGGTGGCCCAATATTTGGCTATTTTTAATAGGTTGGGAAAGTATGCTCCTCATATTACTCGAGATGAGAAGAGGAAGGCGAAGAAGTTTATTGCCGGGTTGAGATAAGATTTGAGACATGGTCAAGCGGGGCATAATTTTATATCCTTTTCGGACACGATGCAATGGGCCTTGGACCAAGAAGAGGAGCATAGGAAGAAGGATCCAATTTTCAAAGCACCAATGGGACAGGGCAGAGGCTCAACATCGGGATCAAAATTCAGATATAATCCGGGCAAGAGGCCTATGACTTCAACAGCACCTTCGCAGAAAGAATCTTTCAAGAAGTCTCGAATAGGAGGCCAGAATACTTCTCAAGCCCCACGATCACCTCAGACTCTACCAGCTCCTACGGAAAATCGCCGAGACCAACTTCCGTGAACTTATTGTGGAGGACCGACCCACTCTTACAATTATTGCAGAAAGAGATTAGGGTTATGTCTGATTTACAGGAAAGGAGATCATATGGCATTTGCTTGTCCTGATCAGAAACCAAGATTTCAAGCTGGGGTACAAGGACCGATGATCCAGGCTCGTGCTTATGCCCTTGAGGGCGAGGAGCAAAATGTTGAAGCTGACCCTAATGCCGTGGTGGAAGGTACCGTTTATATTCATAACATGAGCATCCATGCATTATTTGATCCGGGTGCTACTCATTCGTTCATATCTCATGATCTATGCGCTTATATGTGCCTACCTGTTACTTGTGAAAATTCTTGTTATTTTGTGAGTTCTCCTCTTGGAGGAAATTTACAAATGGATCAGGTTGTCCGGGGTTGTTCGGTATTGATAGAAGGGAAAGATTATCCGGCAGATTACATCGTGATACCTATGAAGAGGTATGGGGTAATCTTTGGGATGGATTAGTTATACCGGCACCGAGCCGAAGTTGATTGCTTTAAGAAGAAGATTAAGCTGGGGGAAGAGTTGATTGGAGAAATGGGATCGAAGAATGTACCGCTTTTAACATTAATGGAAGCTCATAAGCTAATCAGAGAAGGGGCCATGGGATTCGTTGCATATCTTCTTAATAAGCCGAAGGATCAAATTAAGTTTGAGGAGACCGCAGTTGTTAAGGATTTTCCCGATGTGTTTCCGGAGAATTTGGGTTCTTTCCCACCGGATCGTGAGATTGAATCCGTTATAGATTTATACCCGGGATCAGAACCATACTCTAAGACTCCTTATAGAATGGCTCCGCGGAATTGAAGGAATTGAAGATTCAACTTGAGGAGTTACTTTAAGATTGGGTACATTCGGCCGAGTTCATCTCCGTGGGGTTTCTTTTTTTGAAAAAGAAAGATGGAACGTTGAGGATGTGAATAGATTACCGGAAGCTTAATCGGATGACTATCAAGAATAAATATCCGTTACCCCACATCGAGAATTTATTTGATATGTTGCAAGGTTCGGGGGTTTATTCGAAATTGGATTTAAGGCAAGGCTACTACCAGTTGAAAATCCGGGAAGAGGACATACCTAAGACAGGGTTTAATAACTGGTATGGACATTATGAGTTCGTGGTAATGCCTTTCGGTTTGACTAATGCCCCTGCAACATTCATGGATATGATGCATCGGACTTTTCGACCTTATTTGGATAAATTTGTGGTAATATTTAATGATGATATTCTGGTTTATTTGAGGACTCAGGAAGATCATGCCAGGCATCTCAGATTGGTATTAGAGATATTAAGAGAGCACCGGTTGTATGCGAAGTTTAGCAAGTGTGAATTTTGGATTGACCGGGTTGCTTTTCTAGGTCACATTATCTCGAGTAAGGGTTTGGAAGTAGATCCTTCAAAGATCGAGATGGTTATTCAGTGGCAGAGTCTGAAGAATGCTTCCGAGATCAGAAGTTTCTTTGGTTTGGCTGGGTATTACCGAAGGTTTGTCAAGGATTTCTCAAAGATTGCAGCTCCTTTAACTTGGTTGACAAAGAAAGAAGTCAAGTTTGAGTGGGACGAGGCATGTGAGGCAAGTTTCCAACTCTTGAAGGAGAAGTTGACCACTGCACCGGTATTAGCACTCCCTGAAGGCACTGAAGGATACATGGTTTATACGGACACCTCGAAAGAAGGGTTGGGATGTGTGTTGATGCAGAAAGGTAAGGTGATAGCTTATGCCTCGAGGAAATTGAAGGATCATGAACAGAATTATCCCACTCATGATCTCGAACTAGCAGCAGTGATCTTTGCTTTGGGGAAGTGGAGACACTACTTATATGGAATTCCTTTCGAGATCTTTTCTGACCACAAGAGTCTTCAGTATTTATTTTCTCAGAAGGAGTTGAACAAAAGACAAAGGCGCTGGATGGATATTTTAGCGGATTATGAGTGTACAATCCGATACCATTCTGAGAAAGCCAATGTGGTCACGGATACGCTTAGCAGGAAGGCTAGTGTGTCTAGTGTGAAAGTGGAAGTTGAGGATGAATCTGAGTCTTTCAAGCTAAGAGGCAGTATTCGGAATATTACGGTACAACCGGATCTTCAACAGAGGTTGTTTGAGGCTCAGAGAATGGATCTCGAGATTCAGAAATTAGCTGAGAAAGCTAGAGAGGATCCTGAGTGCCGTTTGGATTTGATGATATGGGATTTTTAAGGTTTAAGAACAGAGTTGTTGTACCAAATGAATTGAAGAGAATTATTTTGGAAAAGGCTCACCAATCAGGGTATTCGATACATCCCGGAGGTAATAAGATGTATAAGGATTTGAAGCGGTTTTACTAGTGGAACGGACTTAAAAGGGATGTAATTAATTTCGTGGAACATTGCTTGACTTGCCAAATTGTGAAAGCAGAGCATCAGAAGCCATCAGAGCTACTTTAACCGCTAACTATCCCGGAATGGAAATGGCAACAAGTGGCGATAGATTTTGTTTCGGGTCTTCCTAGAGTAAAGGGTGGTCTTGATGGGATTTGGGTGATCCTGGATCGATTGACGAAATCGGTACATTTTCTGGCTATTCGGATGTCTGATAAGATGACTAAGTTAGCAAATAAGTATGTTGATGATCAGATTGTCCGACTTCATGGAGTGCCGGTCAGTATTGTATCAGATCGAGATCCGAGGTTCACTTCTAGGTTTTGGGAAGAATTGCAAAGGAATCTGGGAACAAGGCTTCAATTCAGCACAACTTTCCATCCTCAGACAGATGGACAGTCGGAGACGTTAATCAAATATTTAGAGGATATGTTGAAAGCATGTGCATTGAATTTCTCGAGTTCATGGAATGAGCAGTTGTCTTTGATTGAGTTTGCTTATAATAACAGTTTTGAAGCTTCGATAGGAATGACACCTTATGAAGCTCTCTACGGACGAAAGTGTAGATCTCCCTTATTTTTCGACCTTGAGGAATGGAATTGGACCGAACAAGAGGGAGTGAAACGAGGGAAAAATAAAGAGAAGCCTTCTAAGGCCGTGCAAGCGGCGATCGATAAGGTTCAATTAATTCAGCAAAGGATGAAAGCAGCTCAAGATAGACAGAAAAGTTATGCGGATCGGAGGAGAAAGGATCTTAAGTTTGAAATTGGAGATAGGATATTTCTAAAAGGTTCGCCATGAAAAGGGTTTTCGAGGATTGGGAAAGGAGGTAAGTTGAATCCGCGATATTTGGGTCCTTATGAGGTTCTTGAGAAAATTGGAGATACGGCGTATCGTTTGACCCTACCTTCGAGTTTGATCGGAATCCACAACGTATTTCATTTCTCCCAACTTCGCAAATATTATCCGAATGAATCCGAGATCCTACCCATTGAAGAGGTGGAAATTGAGCCTAATCTCACCTTCGTTCAAAAACCGGTTAAGATTTTGGATCGGAAATTTCAAGAATTAAGAAACTGAAAAATCCCACTAGTTAAGGTATTATGGAGAAGTGATAAGACGGAAGAAGACACATGGGAAACGGAGGATAAGATGAGAAGGTTTCATCTTGAACTGTTTCCGAGCAATCAGTGAATCCGAGGACGGATTCTTTTTAAGGGGGAGAGGTTGTAACGCCCCGATTTTTCAAATCGGTCAAGTACGAGTTATGTGATAATTACGTGCGCGTTTAATTTATTTTAATTATGTTATTTATTTGTTTTATTTTGTATTATATGAAATTATGAAATAATTGAATTATTTGGAAATATTTAAATTTGAATTTATATGAATTTTGAAGTAATTGCGCTTGAATGAATTGTTTACTTACCGTTTTACGTGAAATGAATTTGGAATTTGGTGGAAATTTAATATGTTGGACTTATATGTGTTATGAATATGGTTCTATGCTCGTTTCACGTTTTCGGACTCGTTTGATTGAGTTCTGGAATTTATTTTGGCTGGGAATCCAAAACGGGGGCTAATGAGCAATTAGCGCACCATTGGTTCCTTATTTGATATCTTGAGCTAGGAAACTCGGATTCGAGTTTCATCCACTTCGTTGAACTAGTATCGAAAATTTGAGTTTGATGAACTTAGCCTTATATTTTTCCAAAGTTATTTGAATCTCCGAAATTCAACCGAACCATGCAACGGACACCTAAACTTCCACATTTTACTAAAAGAGCCATAACTTACTCAAACCTTGACCAAATTAACCATGGTTATATTCCTTGGAACCCTAACTCAACCCCCTAGCTGCTCTTACTCTCCCCAACCGAACCAAATCCTCTCACTTGGAGAAAATCAGCCCAACACCCCCTGCTTTCCAGTTTGTCCCGTAACTCTTGCCATCCTTGGAGATTCAAGCTCAAATCTCCTCCAAAATTCATACAATTCACAAGGTAAGCTTAGGGTTTTATTATACATTCATCATGAGTCATTTTGATCCATTCATCCCCAAATTTGAGCATGTTTTCATGGGTTTATGGCTGATATGGGAAATAGTTAGGTTTTGGATGCATATGTTGATTTCTTTCAATTCTTGAGGAAATTGGTTGATTCCAAGCATGAATATGATGGTATTGATTCCTTCTTTGCATTTATGGTGATGTATTACCTGGTATTTGAAGCATTCATGAGATACCAGTAATGAAACTTTGAAGATATATCATGAAATGATCATCATACCTTCCATTTCACGTTTCAGCACTTTGGGAGCATGTTTATGTGTTGCTTGGGAGTTCTTTCCTTGCATATTTATGATCATATCATGGCTGATCTAGTTGGTGAAGTTATGCTTGGTTCCTGCTCTGTTTTTCGTTGCTTTTAGCTGCTGTTACAGATCGGTCGCAGCCGCGATCGAACCATGAAGGAAAATGGTAGCGGCCGCGACATCTCTCACGTCCGTGGTGCTTTGTCTCTCAGGTCGTGCCCGCGACCTGAATTGTTTGTGTTTAAGGTCGCGCCCATGACCTACTGTTCATGCTGCTCACGTATTGTTGAAAAAATTGGTGAAAAATCAGGATTTTAATGGGTAGCGGCTGCTACCATTTCATGAAGAAAATAGGTCGTGGCCGCGACCCTTCACAACTCTGCATGAAATTTCAGTTTTTCAACATTAATTGCATGGCTTCTTTGGCTTGTTTTTAGTTCATTCACTTCATTAATATGTCATATAATGTGTTATATTGTGGGTTGTGAAGTTTGGTGAGTTTTCGTTGAATATTTTTCGAGATATGCTTCAATGTGTACTCTTTGATCATAATGTGTACATGCATGGATGTTGCTCTTATATTTGAACCCTATGTGCTATGTATTCCTTGTTTTATGACTTGTATGATAAGTGGACATGCTATGCTACGTGTGATTATCATTATTTGGGATCTTTGAGGTAATTTGGTGTGGAATATGGAAGTAATGAACGAATATGGATTTGATTGATCCTTGAAATGAATGGAATGAACGTTTATATGTCTTTAAGACATTAATAGTGCACATGAACGTGTTCATTATATAATATACTCTTTTATGCATTCATATCATGATCATTTCATTGCCGAGCGTCTTATTTGGTCATTTTGAGCCTCACTTCACCTTTCTTGCACAAATTTTGATCCCGTTGGAGACGAGGCCGGTCCGTGAGGCTTTTGTGTCTTCTTTTATCGGTTTCAGGTGGGTTTCTCTACTATATAGATAAAATGAGCCAATATACCTTATGTTCAAAGTTTAACCCAAAGATATATATATATATATACATTGAGTCAATTTCGTGTAAATGATTTCGAACGTAAAACCCTTTTTATTTTAATACCATACCGATTGTTTTGGCGAGACAATGATTGATTGCACTGATTGGGGCCCGGGGTCTTGGTGTGAGTGGCTATCCGAGAAAGCATGGGCTGACGGTGATCCCTCACACTAGTCCCCACCAAACTATGGTGTTACCGGACCTCGCCAGGAGATTGGCCGGGAATGGGAGCTGAGCGCCATTTGGGGAGTCATGTAACCCCCTTTTGGTCATTGATTGGGTGGCCGGGTCTTGCAAGCCCGTCCACCAACCCGGAGGAAGAAGGTATATTTGACCGATTGAATAGAATCGATTGATTGTGCACAAAAGAATGATATGTATGAAAAGAAATAAAGAATGAACGATTGTTGAATTACAGAAGGTGTTGGTTGGAGATAATGCACGCCCACTCGTCGGGCCATTAATGACCTATTGTAAATTGATCGTTATAATCCCTTCTGATGCTTCTTTATCTCACCCACTTGGGAATTGCTTCTAAAACCTCACTTGGGATTATAACTTGAATGTGATTGTTTAATTACCGTTGTATACTATACTTATGTCTGTTTTTATACCCACCAGTCCCTTTTGGACTTAACCCGTTTGGTTTTCAGTTGTTTATGCAGGTGTCAGGGAGCTAGGCCGGAATACGAGTTGTTAGGTCTTGCATTCTTTTCTAGCTCTTGTATTTTGTCTTACACTTGCATATTTTTGGATATGATTTTGTATATGAATATTGTCATGGAGCGTACATGTTTTGAGCCGTGATGGCGTGTAGATATTATATATGAATGTTATTTTTGGAGCTTGAATACTCATGGTATATATATGATATATGATCGGTTATTGCTTCCGCTATAATGTTTGCTTTGATTTATGGTTTAAGGGTTAGTCCCGCCTAGCATAGCGTGTGTGTTTGTCCCCGTTCGTCGTGACTTAGCTCGGGGATGGATTGTCCATTTCATATTCAGGTCGAGTCTCGGTGCGGGGGATGTGGTACGTTGCGCTCGGGTGGTACATGACACATATCTAGAATCTTTTCAACCTCATCTTGAGGGACACATGTTCTCACCAATCCGTCTGAACAGTTATTATACAGCATCGGTTCCTCCCAGAAGTAATATTTCACATCGAAAAGGAATTTCCTCTTTTGGTGGAAGCTCAAATCGGGCAGTACCACTCTAAGTACATGAGGAGGTGGTATATCTTGAACTTCCCCATCTCTTCTGTTATTCGGGTTTTCAGCCATTGGTTCAGGAGCTGAATGTCTGTCTTCTCTGTGTTTTCTTCGAATAGCGCGGAGTGTCCTTTCAATTTCCAGATCGTATGGTATTAGTTCCAAACCTAGAGATCGCCGCATGCACCGTATACCTGCACAAAGGAAAGACAATCCTTAGTTCAATTCTACAGTAGCAAGTGACGAAAAGAACAAAAAAAAAAAAATTTGGTCTAAAGCACTTGTTGTGATTTTAAGTTGAAACCAATCGTGCAAGTGTACACCTTGAATGTACGCATAGCTCAACAGGATCGTACCCACAGGGAAGGGATCTAAAAACCGATCAAATATCAAGTTGGTTATCTAAAATACTAGCAAAAAAATCTAAATAATTAACTAAATTAATTAAAATAGTAATTCAAACGCACGGATAAAATCAAGAGACTAATTAGGCGGGGGAGTAAGAACTATGCATGCATAATTCAATATAATACTCCTTTTACAAGTGCAATTCTATAACCTAATCACTTTGATTCAATCTATTCTCTTTCAAGATATAGACGAGTGTTAAAATAGTTTTAGGGTTGTTCTCACAATTAATAAAAATCAAGTTAACCAATTAATCAAAACTAGTGTAATTGAAACTCTAGCGGCTCGACATGGAATAAAAGATACTTGTTGTATAGATTAAAAATTAAATCTCTTTAGATACAAAATCTAATAGTTAAGAAATTAACTCAATTACCATTAATCTCTCGATATTTAGGAAATTCTAGGTTATGTTAAGGGTGGCCAATCTGTTGCAATTAATTAAAACCGAGTTTTCAAAACTAAGAATTAGCACAAGTCATTCAAGCAATATATCAACCACTTAGCATGCATAATCCATCCCTCCCCTAGACCTAGGGATTTAGCGACTCATAATTAACTCGAAACTCATAGAATTCAAAGGAATTACATTAAAGAAATTCATGTTCATCACGTCGAAACGAATCTCCAAATACTAAACCCTAAACATTCATGAAATTCGGGTAAACGAATCTAAACATTCCAAATGAATTAAAACGAAACTTAGAAGAATTAGTTTTATAAATTAAAGCAATAAATAAATCAGAAAAAAAGAAATTATTTGAAGAATTCAATCCTTTTGTCTTCTCGAAATTCTCCGAAAACTCTTCTCTCCAGCCCGTCTCGCTCCCAAGATGCTAAGCTTTCAATCTCCAAAAGCGATCCCCAAAAAAATAAGGCCTCGCACACCTTATATAGCTGCCCAACAACTGCTCTCGCCGCCATGGGTTACGAGGGTTACTCCTCCAAGCACAAATCCCATAACCCCCATTACACATAAAACGCACTGGTGCTTTTATAAGTGGTAGTGGGCATTACCATTTTTCCACTGCCAAGGTGTAACATCCCAATTTTTCGGCCGCACAGGTATGCATTTTCGAGAGTGTTTCGTACGTGTTTTATTTATTTATTTATGCTTCTTCGTGTTTATTAAATTTTTTATATGCCTAATTGATTATTTGAATAATTATTTTTTACACTTTGTTAAGTATTTGTTCGTTTTGATCCCGTTTGATTCCCCGTTAGATCCGTATGACCCCGAATGTGCTCCTAAGTATGTGACTACGTGATATGCATGAAGTATGTTTATTATGAACTTGTCTAAGTGTTCGTTTTATGTTTTGAGCTCGTTTGATACGGTTTTTGAACCGTTTATTTGTTAGGGGACTCGAGGGCCTAACTCGTTTTAGCCCACCTCCGGTTCCAAAAGGCGTAACTTGGGCTCGGGAATTCGGATTTAAATTTCAAAAGAAGCGTCGGACTCGTAACAAAGAAAAAAAGCTAGGGAACTTGGTTTTTTAATTTTCTAAGCCCGTTTGTACCCTCAAATTTCTCCCAAAACACGATCTGTGTGACAGATTCTCTATGTTCTCTCATTTTGATCATAACCGACCCATTGCTTATCCGAATCGTCCTATATTTGAACCCGTTTGAACCTAATTAAACTCTTTATCCGCCCATTTACCTCCCATTTGGACCCCAGCCAAGGAAAAGAGGAAAACGCAGGAGTTCATCCGAGAGAGAAGGAGAAAGGGGAAAATACTATTCACTTTGTCAAGTTCTTGCTCAATACACCTCCGATTCGCCTCAAATTCGAAAGGTATGTAAAGAATCTTGTTCTCCAACTTTTTGTCTTTGTTTTGAGTGCAAATTTTCTGATTTTCACGGAGAATCAAGCATGTTATGGATAATATGATGAATAGTAAGGGTTTAGAGAAATTTGATGAATTTGGCATGAAATTTCATGATTCTTGTTAGTTTGATGCATCATTTATGATCCTAAGACATCCATTATTAATTTTATGGACTCATCTCAGAAGTTAGGTGCATTTAATTGAGGTTACCATTAATGCTTTGTATGAAATTTGAAGAGTATGAATGTTTGATCCCATTTCTTCCATTCCTTTGCATGTTAGTTCGATTTTTGCATGATATATGATTAGAATTTGATGCATATTAATTGTACGACCTTTACCTTGCATGCTAGATTGATTTAGGATTGGTTTTGTGTGGTTTTTGGATGTTGTTTTTCGCACTTTTGCTGCCTACGTCCGCGGTATCACCCGCGACCAGCTTTTGCCCCAGAGTTTTGCTGCTTTGTTTGTTGGTGCAGATGGTGGTCGCGGGCAGGAGGCGAGACCCTATTTGGGAGCAGTTTCGAACTGCTGCTCCCTTTCTTGTTTCTTTCGTCGTTTCGTTGTGTTTTACGTGTTTTCCTTGCTTCTTTCTTGCCTTTTATGCATGGATAACTTGTTATATTATTTGTTATGTGTTATGTTATGAATTTATGGTTTGATTTACGTGCTCATTTTTGAATTATGGTCTCATACGTGCAATATGATACCTTAATGTGTGTATATGACTTTTTACTTCGTTTAAGTGCCTTGTATGATTTTTCTTTGCTCTTATATGATATGAAATGTCTTCTTAACATGTTTTATGATATGTTATGCATGTTATGTGAAATTTATGAATTTATTTAATGTGAGTTATAAGACTTATGATTTGTTATGAATTTGCATGCGCTATATGGTAATTCGTTGCATCTCTGATGCATCTTTTGCATCCGTATGCATATGCTGAGCTTCTATAAGGTTCATTTGTGAGCCTAAGTCCGTCTTTCATCTTTTTTTTTGTTCAGATCTTTGTCTTAAGGGAAAGGAGGGGGTCTCTTAGGTGTGTTCCGATTCATTTTGTTCATTGTGGTCGACAAGGTGAGGTTTCTTTCTTTTAGTTATTACGACCTATAACCCTTGATGTGATTTAAGCCCGTATGCGACCTATGTAAATGTATAAGTACTTAGATATGTGTTTGATACGTATTTTGTGGGATTTTGCCCATTTTGTTATGAAATATTTGAAAATGATTTTATGTTTATGTAAGAAATATTTTCGTTTATTTGTTTTGAAAAGGGTTGGTGTGTGTGTTTTGAAAATAGCGAGTTATGATTTTGAAAGGTAAGTCTGAATTTTGAAAATTATAAGTTATAAATTTTCGAGCAATTTGATTGGGGCCTAGAGATTGTGCGAAGGAGACCCGGGATGGTGTGAGCCGTTGGGTAGTCCCTAGCATGGTCTCCACACTGAAGGATCAACCCTGATCCTACTAGGAGGCTCAGTGGGGGAAGGAGTCCTCAGGCGTAAGCGTCATGAAACTCACGACCCATACTGTTTGACCGATGTGTAGGGTGGCGCCACCCTGCCATCACCCAGAGGAGAGGTATGTATGTTTAATTCTGAATTATGTTTTGCTTTTGATTTATATCTTTGATTTTTTAACGGAGTTAGGTTGGTGTGAAGATCGTATTCGTCGAGTTGTGTGTGTGATATTGAACTTGGTTTGTGAAACGGGAGTGGATTCATGAGTACTAAAATTTGGTTAATTTTGGCCTTTGGCCTTAACTCTTTTCCTTATACCTAGTATCACATGTTAAATGTTTTGGATTGCAAAAAACCAAGCCCCGGTTCATGAACCCTCTAATTTTGAATATGCTATGCTCTATGTAAACGTATGTGTGAGTGTGTTAGCCCCTTCACCGGTCTCTAGGACTGACCCCTCCTCGTGGTCTTTTTTTTCGCCTTCTGTTTTGTTGAGTTTGCAGGTGCAGGTTGGTGCGTGCTAGGCGGTGGTCCTTTATTTACATTTGTTCGAGTTTGTCAGTCGGGTCTTTGCATCTTTACTTTTTCGCATTGGTATTATGTTTAAGATATGTATGAAATTTATATAAGTTATAATTCAGAATTTAAGCTTAGAACCTTGTAGGATTTATTTGGCCTTGGATGGGTATGCGTTGGTTGTGATTTATTAAGTTAAAAGTAATCGTGCAAGTGTACACCTAATATACGCGTAGCACAACAGGATCGTACCCACAGGAAAGGAAAATCAATCACTACTCAATATCTCTTTCTAATCTAAAGACCGAACGAATTCAAGTGGGTTATCTATCGACTGAAACTAAACTAAACAATTAACTAGAGTAAAGCAATTAACAAAACAGAACACACACAGATTAAAATCAGTAAACTAATTAGGCTGGGGCTTAAAGATTCATGCAGTCATGATTCAACATAAAACTTGTCCGACAAGTGCAATTCTACAACCTAGTCACGTAAGTTTGAGAGGATATAACCAAGTGTTTAACTAAGCTCAAAGTTGTTCTCGCAGTCATCAATAATTAATTAAACCATTAAGATTAGTGCAATTCTAATTCTAGCGGCTTGGCATGGAATAAGATTTACCGTTATATAGATCAGAACCAAATCTCTTCGCATTCCTACAATCTACCAGTTAAGAAAACCATCTCAATTACCCTCAATTTCTCAATTCTCAAGTAATTCTAGATTATGCTAAGGGTGATCAGGCCGTCGCAATTCAATTCAAATCAGTTTACACACTAAGAATTAGCACAAGTCGTTCAAGCATCATATCAAACACTTAACATGCAATCATCATCACTCCTCTAGCCCTAGGGAATTAGCTACTCATAATTAAAGCAAAACTCATAAAACTAAAGTAAATTGTATTAAAGAAATTCATGTTCATCAATTGTAAACAAAGTCTCAAAAACCAAAATCTAGATATTCAATAAAATCTGGAAAACAAATCTAACATCTAAACGAATTCAAACAAAACCTAAAGGAATTAGTTTGATAATTAAAAGCAATAAATAAACCATAAAAACTTAAATTGTTTTAGAACTCGATCCTTTTGTCTTCTTGAACTCTCTGAACAACTCTGTCAAAGCTCTGAACTTCCCTTCTCCAAGCTAGGTTACGAACGGAAGAAGAGGTCACAAAAATACTCCAAAAACGCACTTAAATAGCTCATCAAAATCTGCCTCGCTGCCCTAGGTAACGGGCGTTACCTTCCTATGCACAAATACCAATAACGCCCGTTACTGCCCTTAAATCGTAATAACGTTTTGATAAGTGGTAACGGGCATTACCACATTCCTTCTGCCCAGGGGTAATGGCCGTTGCCCCTTCTGTGCCAAAAAAGGTTATGCTCCTGTGTCTGTTAACGGGGGTTAACACCTTTGTACTTCCAATGGGTAACGGGAGTTCCTCATTTTTCCTTCAAAAATGTGTGAATTCACCTCGTATTGCCGTTTCTTAACTCTAACTCCTAAAACACCTGAACGAAGCAAAATAAACATATAAACGTATTAAACGAAACATAAATATACCCTAATTAATGCTTAAATCCATGCGAATCTCGCACTCAACAAATTCCCCCACACTTGCCTATTGCTCGTCCTCGAGTAATACGAAAATAAGAAAACACATCCCCATCAAACCTCAACTTCAAAGCAATCATCGAACCTTTACCTAAGCAAGTCTAGCTCATCAAATAAAGTACTCATAAACAAAAGATTATCAAAAATAGTATGAAAAGTATACCCGTGTGCTAGTGTGTGAATTCGAACGAAACAATGTACAAAGATTAGAATGAAAAATTCACAACTTCCTTCTAAGTTCTAATCATTAACTTCGGAGTACACTCTTCGCACCTATCTCCACTAATGGAGTTAAATCAAGTCTCAGGATCGGTAGGTCTTTCGAGCTTGTAATGTAGGCTTCGGGTAAGGTTATGGAAATTTTTGGATCAAGTGACTACTCACCAAACTTACATCCTTTAATCTATACAAAACACGGCACTTTCATTCGCCATTAAACACTTCCCCCCACACTTGGACATTTGTATCCCACTCTTTCAATTTCACACTTTGCATAAATTTTTCTTTTCTTTTCTTTTGCTCTTTTCTTTCTTTTTTCTTTTTCACTTTCTCTCATTCTTTTTCTTTCTTGTATATATCTCTAAATTTCAATCACAAGAACAATCAAAAGGGTCCAAAGATAAATATTCACTATAAAATCAAACGACCAAGCCTTGGTGTAAAATTAATAAGGTGGTTTCTTTTGTTGTGCATTAGGCTTATAATGTAGCTACAAGAATCTTGGCACAACAAATAGGCTCAGCGGGGTCAATAAGATTACGTTATTTAGTGAAAAATGGCTAAAAATAAAAGCTTAGTATCCTCCAGCAACAAATGCCTACTTCAATTTCTTAATCTCTCATTAACTTAAAATTTCGCCTTAATAGGACTAAAATGCATCCTAATCAATTCTTAGACTTATTTGGAAATCATCAAGTCTTCTTTCTAAGCAAAGTACATCATCCCGTTCAAAAGTGCTCAAAATATATGGGCATACTAACACACTAAATTATCCAATCTCATGAAAATTTTTCTCAATTCAAATAGCCTAACTTATTCTAGCAAAAGCTCAACAATCAAACTTTGAAGAAAAAGTTCAAAACGGGGGGAAATTTTCAAAATTTTCACAATTTCTCAATTCCTAACAATTCACAAGGTTAAAAAGACATCTACTCATGCAAATATTCAATCAAAACTCAAGCACAGCCATAACAAAATCATGTACTTCTCCCCCACACTTATTCTTTGCAATGTCCTCATGCAAATGAAAGAATTAAAGTTCAAGAAAACTCCCTTATCAATTGAAGACCCGACAACATGCTAGTTGAGCTTCCAACCTGGACAAGTGCCTAGAAAAACACGGATCAAGTGCAAAGGCAATTGACAATCAAACATGCATCCAACACGCAACACACAAGTCACGAATTCAAGTAAAGGAAGGTCACATTGCATAAAAATCCATGGATTTCAAAAGACAATAGCAAAGAAATAAGAGTGCCAAAAGTATCAAAATCTAGCAATAAGTACATGATCAAAATAGAATATCAATAAAGTAAGGAAAAACATAATGGCAAAGCAATCAGGGCTCAGGTGGCTGCTGGGATCCTCTGAAATACTGATCAAGACGAGCGTAGAACTCTTCAAACTTGTCATCAACATGAGCTTACCACTCATCAAATCGTTCATCCATATAATGAACTAAATCTTCAATCCTCACAGTCATGGCGGTCATATCAGCTCTCAATCTGGCCAACTTCGTCCTAAGACTCCTCACACTAGGCGGAGTATCTTCATCAGCTTCATCAACAACAACTGGTGCAACATTGCGGAAAATCTCAAACTCATTATCAGGCCTATCGGGAATCTGGTCTAAGAGCTCTTTCTGCATATCAGAAAGCTGCTCATAACGAGACTTACCCCAATTGTACATCTACCAGAACTTGTCTCTATCTCGAATTGGCCACCATGGCAAGATCTCATCCTTGAGTCGTCCACTCTCCCATTTAATAGCTAAACCCACGTTCTCCAAGTACTGTGGACCAATATCATAACCAAACTCAATAGGCAACAATCCCTTAGGCCTCCATCCCACCTCACGGGCAAACATAGTGACAAACGGGCTATGGGAAATTGTTCCCGTAGCTCTCCTTGTAACTTCTTGAAGCAACCATAGGAATTCAGTCGTGCCATCGAACTTGATGCCTTTCTTCATCATATACATGATTCCAAGCTCCATCTCAGTGATGTGACTGTCATTCCCATATCGGGTACAAAATCCTGTAGCTAAGATCCTATGCTCTATCACCCAAGCCAACAAATCTAAATAGCTATCCTTTGTGTTCCGGGGGGAATAATTCGAGACACCCTTACGCAGTGGAAAGGATCTCCACACCGCCTCTCTCTGAACCATATCCCACTTGGGCAATGCAGACGTAGCATGACCTAGAAAACGTAGAATTTCCCTTATCTTATCCATATTCCAAATATAAGTTTCCCGGTCATCTAAAGTGAAAGTCAATGTGGTATCCACCGGATTAAAGTTCATTATGGTGAAGAAGGCGCCAGTCATCTCAGCATATGTCAAATCCTTCTTAGTAAGGAAAGGCAACCAACCGATGTTGTTAAACAATCTTTTTACCTCTTCACAAGCTTCAAGTTCTCCATCCATGCTTCCTTTAAGAACCGGTTAGCTATGATATTCCTTGTCAAATTCCTTTGAAATGGATTACCCATGATATTCACAGTTATATTGACCGAATCCCGAGATTGATGATCCATGGGGATGAGGTACTAAAAAGTTCAATGGGTTGAGGGCGCTTAGCACGCCTCATGGTACCTGAATTAAACAAGTGTAACCAAGCAAAGCACACAAATATCAATCATAATTCGTTCAGACAATTTATCAAACACATTGAGTGCACTATCCTAAGGTGTGAGTTTTGATCCAAACTCTTCAATCTAACTAACTAAATTCAACACAACCCTAAAGTGTTATTACCGAAGCTCAAAATCCTCCACATCCACTCCAAAATTCGGACTCAAAGGCTAATTGTAGATTAGGGTTCCTCAAGAGTTCATTCTATTCGATTTAAATTCACTTTATATCAATTACCTTAACTTTAGCATGCATAAACTCTCCAATTAAATCCTAGGGTTCAATTCTTAGATTGGAAGAATTCATTCTAACATCAAACTAAGTGTGGAAGATTACTTACCAATTCACAAGAGGAAAGAGTGTGGGTGATGGTGTTGATGCCTTGGTTAGGAGGATTTCTTGCTTCTCTTCTAAGGGATTGTGTTTGTGTAAGAAAAGAAGAGAGGTCAGGCTATATATATAGGTTATGACGGGGTAGGACCTAAGTTGAGAGGAAAAAGGATTTAAAACCCGAAAATCGCGATTTCGCCTAGATAACGAGCGTTACCTAAGCTATACTGAAAAGGTGTAACACCCGTTACTCCCCCTGTCCTGAATGCCTGTACCTGTTAACAGGCGTTACTGAAAAACACCTACGGAAGTGTAACGCCAGTTACCAACTATCCTTGAGACTCCTGACTCCATTAACGGGCGTTACCTGAATTACACTGCAAGGGTATAACCGCCGTTACCACTAATTCCGCCCAAAAGCTAAAGTTGGACACAAACACAATCTGGATGGTGCTTATTCATGTTAATTCACACAAATTAACTCATAATAACCACTCAACCTATAGTACACCAATCTCGAAGCATATAATCATCTCAAGCACACATAGAGAAATTAATCACACTAACTTATCTCCACACACACAATTCAATCTCATGCACACGCAACAAAATAAATAGACCTCAATGTTGGCAGTAAAGCTCAAATCATGGTCCTTACCTCCATGCAGCCTCCGAGCTCTGACAACACATCACTTAACCTGCAAAATGAGAGAGTGTGGATTTAAAATCACACGAGAACAACGAGAAGAAACAAAAGGAACGAAAAAAGAAAAGAAAAGAAGAAAAGGGAAGAGAGATTAGTTCTAAGTTATAGTCGTTAGCTTGACTTTGAAAACCGGTTTAGGGATCAACAATCCCTACACGACTAGTCCCAGGGCATGACCTCGTTCTTGTTACTCACAGCTCCGGAGCTCGATCTCCACGTATCTAGTCCTGACACATTCTGTATCCTCAATTTTGACTTCGGTTCTCTATCCTAATTAGCCGAATATCTTTTCTCTGTGAATAGTACCAATCTATCTGATGTCTCACTTATAGCCTCGATCATGCGACACTCATCCAGTGCCGGTGGTGGTGTTGTGGAGCTAAAAGTCCTAAACTCCATTCTTTCATCTCCTGTTCTGAATTTGAGAAGTCCATTTTGAACAACAATGTCAGCTCCAGCCGTGGCTAAAAATGGTCTTCCAAAGATCAATGGCATACTCTCATCATTCTCAACATCAAGAACTACAAAATCATTAGGAATGTAAAACTTTCCAACTTTTACCAACACATCCTCAAGAATTCCTATAGGGTATTTCACTGATCTGTCAGCTAGTTGGAGCGTCATATTAGTCGGTTTGAGCTCCTCCACTCCTAATTTCCTACAAGTAGATAGAGGTATTAGACTCACACTAGCTCCTAAATCACATAAAACATTATGAAATTGTAAGAAACTAATAGTTAGAGGGATAGAAAAACTCCCGGGATCCTTGAGCTTTGGGGGAAGCTTCCCTTGAATGGTGACACTACACTCTTCAGTGAGTGCAACTGTAGCAAAGTCTTCAGACTTCCCTTTTCTTGAACCCACTTCCTTCAAAAACTTCAAATACTTGGACATTTGAGCTAATGCCTCCGCAAAGGGGATGTTAATGTGAAGCTGCTTGAACATGCTCAAAAACTTCTCAAATTGTTTCTCTAATTTCTGTTTCTGTAATCTCTGAGGAAAAGTCACCGGTAGCACTTGTTCCTTAGGTGCCACACTCACCTTTGGTTCTGAGGGGAGCTTTTCCTTTTGCTCCTCTATATCCGCCTTGTCGATCTCAACTACTTCTTCAACCTTTTCACAACCCAACTCGTCAATTTCAAAATCTGCAAGCAACCTTGGACTTTCATTCTCCCTATTGTTTCGTACAAAAATGGCCTTACAGTGCTCCTTGGGACTGTTTTTGATTTGACTTGGCAACATTCCTGGGCCTCTCATATTCAAAGAGTGGGGGATTTGACCAGTCTGAGTCTCTAAATTTCTGTTCTGATTCACTCCTGTTCCACTTGAGTCTTCAATTTCTGATATCGTTCCGTATACATCTATGAATTTCTCAAGTGCAGCCTCCCATCCTTGCTTTTATTCCTGCTGAAGAGGTGGGGCGTGGTATGGAACGGGGTGGTCTTGGTCGAAACTGAGCCCTCGGCTGGAACTGCGGTCTAGGATGAGATGGTGGTTGTTGGACATTCTGATTATTAAACCAGGAAAGATGGGGATGGTTCTTTCATCCCGGATTGGAAGTATTAAAGTAAGGGTCTTCACCGGTTTTAAGTTGTTTACATAACTCACCTACTCCTACTGTTCTCCTGCATTGGTATGAGGACACATGTTAAATGCATGTGGACCACCGTAAAATTCACAAATTACCTGAACTAGTTGGGTTTGTGTCCCAACTGCATTCATAGAGAGTTGGTCCAATCTCTTGTTAAGAGCTTCAAACTGGGCATTAATGGCAGTTAATCCGTCTCGTTCTGCAAGTACTGCTTGCACTTTGGCTGGTTGGGAATGGCTCCTGTCATGCACAAACACATCATTCTGTGACATATTATCTAACAGTTCTTTAGCAATGGTCTCAAATTTTGATAAGAATACTCCGCCAGCAGCGACATCCATCGCTCCTCTGTATGTAGGGGACATCCCATTTGTAGAAAGTCTGAATCAATAGCCAATCGGGAATCCCATGATGAGGGCACTTCTTCTGCAAATCCTTAAATCTTTCTCATAGAAGGATTCCCCATCTAGTTGTCTGAAACCTTGAATATCAATCCTGTACTTTGTGGTCATACTGAGGGGGAAGAACTTGGCTAAGAAAGCCTGAGAATGCACATCCCACGTCTGGAAGGATTCGTTGGGTACAGTACTTAACCATGCTTTGGCTCTTTCATTAAATGAAAACGGGAAAAACCTGACTCGGATAACATCAATTGTGACATTATGGATCTTGAAGGTATCACACACCTCAAGAAAGTATTCAAGATGTGATGTCTGATCCTCTAGTGATAATCCTGAAAACGGATTGTTCTGCAGCAAGTTGATTATAGTTGGTTTGATCTCAAAGTTGTTTGCTCTAATCGGGGGACGGGCTGGTCTGGATTGCTCCAGCATTTGGTCAATTATAATCTCTAATCGTAGGAGGAGGTGGTTGTGGTGGATCTACAACCCGTCCGTCTCTTGCGTTGTTCGGATCTACAGCCATTGGTTCGGTTGAGGATTTCTTGCCTTGTTTTTCTTCTTCCTAACAGCAATAAGTGTTATCTTAATTTTCGGATCGTAGATGATGATGTTGAAAATTGGTTCGCCGGAACTTGAATGGGATCGGCTCCAAACTTCCAACAAATTAGCCAAAGTGGGTTCTTCGACCTGTCAAGATCAGCAAAAATGTGAGAATACCAGGCGGGAGGTGTTTCCCGCGTAGGCACTCCGATGTTCAAGGCAGTGAGATTGCTTTAGGAAAGATGACCGGAAATTTGGGCAGAGGTTCGGTATGTAAAAGAGTGCGTACCTTAGTTATGAGAAGAAAAGGTATTTATACCTTAAGTTTGAGGTTAGAGTCGTGCCTGAACGGGTTTAGTGGGCGCGGATATCGCGAAGTCGTGGTGGAGTGGTGTGTGTACGCGGGTAACCACCGCATTCCAAGTACTAAACACACTTGAGCTCCACCTCGGGGACCTCGAAGGTGGTACCTCGCTTAGGAGGTGGTATCTCGGAGGTGCACCTCGCATAGGAGGTGGTACCTCGCTTAGGAGGTGGCATCTCGCTTAGAAGGTGGTACCTCGTTTAGGAGGTGGCATCTTGCTTAGGACAGGCATCTCGCTTAGGAGGTGGCATCTCGCTTAGGAGGTGGCATCTTGCTTAGGAGGTGACATCTCGCTTAGGAGGTGGTATCTCGGAGGTGGCACCTCGCTTAGAGGGTGGTACCTCGCTTAGGAGGTGGCATCTCGCTTAGGAGGTGGCACCTCGCTTAGCGGGTGGTATCTCGCTTAGGAGGTGGCATCTCGCTTAGGAGGTGGCATCTCGGAGGTAGCACCTCGCTTAGAGGGTGGCATCTCACTTAGGAGGTGGTATCAAAGGTGGAGCGCTAAGGTTGAGTGCTTAGGCTGAGCATGTAGGTTGAGTGCTAAGGTTGAGCGCGAAGGTGCAACGCGAAGGTTGAGCGCAAAGGTGGCGGACCTCAAAAGGGTGGAGCTCAACACTTAGAAATATTTTAGCACTATCAAGAACGCGCATAAGAGGGAACGTGCTTTTGGAATGAGCGGGGAGTGCTTGAGTGCAAAACAGGGGAACGCGAGACTTGAGCACTAGAGGGGAGCACATGAAAGGGGAGCGTAATGTTTGTGTGCCAAAGAGGGAACGGGTCCCTTAGCTTATTTTTTGGCACTATCATTTGCCCCCCACTCCCCGAGTATCGAACAATCGAGATGCTCGTGGAGTAATAGTGCTGCTGAGTGGGGATAGTCATTCGTTTGACGATATATGTCCGTTCCCTTTATCCATTTTATAAGATGCTTCGATATCGATCTATATGCTTGTATTCCTTTGTAGGATCCTTCTTGCTTCTTGTTATAATGAGCACATCGAGCGCCTCCAAGCCTAGAAGGAAGTCTTTCTGGGCGAGATTGACAAGGTTGTAGAGACTTGAGGAGAAGGGAAATATGCTTGAAGTGAGTGAGAAGGCTCGTGCTGAGTTGAGCGCAAAGCTCGAAGAGTCCAAACGTGGTGTACCGACCAGGACTCTTGCTGAAGTGATCGCAGGGATTAAGCGCTTTATGAGGAGCCCGGTGTTCGAGGTCGTAAGTGCCCTCAGCAATTATACTCAGATTCGGGAGGCATTTGAACGCGCTTATCACCAACTTGATCACATAAGGGTCATTCATGGGGATGCGAATGTTGATGATATTGGCCTCGACAAGGATAGTGAGATGAGGACTATTCTCGGTCAAGGGGGTGCAATATGGCCCGACACTGATGATCTTAGCAACCACGAGTTCGGGTTTGCCTTGGACGAGCTCAACATCATACTTGTCACCAAGGGAGCCGCTCACGTAGCGGGTGACAGCGTTTAGCTGGAGAGAACGCTCAAGGGAAGCGTGATAGAGGCGAGGAGGCTCGCGGGGAGCGCGCTGTCAGTGATGAAGTCGCTGCTGATGCGGTAAGGGGTTACAGAAACGAGGAGGCTCGTGGGGAGCGCACCGTCCATGATGGAGTCGTTGCTGATACGACTGGGGGTGATAGAGACGAGGAGGCTCGCGGGGAGCGCGCCGTCCATGATGGAGTCCTTGCTGATGCGACTTAGGGAGCGGGTTTTGTTTCGGAACGCTTCAAGGTGAACGATGATGACGCCGAATCTGTTGTCGGCGATGTTATGGATCTCATTGATGTATCTTGAGACACTTATCATAACTAGTTCAACTTTTATTCTTGAGAAGGGAGCCACTCGAGTTTGTTGTGCAGAGGGCCCCTTAAACTTTGTAACGCCAACGCTTTGTAACGAAGAACATATATTTGACCAGCATTTGTATGAATGACTGTATATCTTGCTTATAGCATTTGTCGATGAGATTGTATGCGAGTTGTATGCAAAATTTCTAAGTGTTGCGCGCGAATATTGGCATGTAACTCACATGACTGATACTTGGTAATGGAAAATTAAATAAGTATCACGTTCAAATATCACATTTCGCCCTTCGAATCATAGCATTATTGAGTTTGTAAATTTTTAATGAAAATTTTCTAAGTATAGGGCTTGATTTTGAGCGCTTGAGTTTTGAGTTGATAAAATTTTTATGCAGATTTGATCTGTTCGGAGGGGTTTGGCTCCCCCCTCAAGTAGTCTTCTTGAGCGGACAAGTTAACATAAAATCTTTGCAAAATGTTCAAACTGAAGGTGAAACTGAAAGACTTGCGAGATACTCGCGTTTCATTAATAAAATTGAACGGAGCACTTGTGCAATACAAATGTTTTTGTTTCCTAACACAAACTGAACACTAAGAACTGAACTCTTAAAGTGATCTGAAAGCTAAGATGAACTGAATGCTAAATGAAATGAATGTCATACTTGGATAAAATGAGCCTTACATGTAAAACTTTTTCAAGTTGTTCGCGTTCCATGGTTTAGGGAGCAACATATTGTTGGCGTCCGCCAAGCGATAAGCATGACTTGTTGCTTCCCTTTGATTTGAGCACCAACCTTAGTTGTTTTCGAGCTATCACTAAGGATAAGCTCAGTCTCTGTAAAGTCTCCGGTTGGCTTCAACCTTGTTTTTTTGTGGTCACTTTGTTTGGCATCCAATTTACGTTTTTGGGGATAAGTGATCCCTTCCGTATCAAGCATCTCGTCATCTTCCTTGTGAGCAGTTTCCAACGGCTTTGGGGTTTCTTGAATAACCTTAGGCTTCGTGGTTGAGAGCATGTAGCACTCCCAAGCCTCTTTCAACTGACAATTTGCTTCTCCTACTCCGTTAGGAGTTGGGAACTTCATTTTGCGATGGAACGCTGAATGAATGGCTTTGAACTTTGCAAGAGCGGGTCTCCCAAGAATCACGTTGTATGGGAGGTTGACCTTGACCACCGTGTATGTCAATGGGATCGTGGCTCTCTTCGGAGCGCAACCTAAGGAGCTTGCCAGTTTCACTTGGCCAATCGCGTACAGTTCTGATCCACTGAACCCAAGGAGAGGGGTGTCAACGGCTTCGAGCTCGACATCCTTGCCACATAATTTCTTGAAGGTGGAGAATGGTCAGACATTTACTGAACTGCCGCTATCTACCAACGCCCTTTTGACTTTGGTGTTGGAGATGTCGACGTCAATTACCATCGGACAATCTGGACACTCACCATTCTCATCGACCACAACATTATCAAAATCACGATCGGTAAAACCCAAGACCTCTCCTTTCTCAATATGGAAGATGTGCTGAGCAGGAGTGTTAGGCTCTTGGCTAAATCGGCGCCTAGCTTTCTTGCGCGAGGTCTTGGTATCACCATTTGTCGCCCCTCCGGCAATCATATTAACCACCCCACGAGTGGGCATATTATCATCAGGTACTTGCTTGGTGCCTCTTCTAGCTCGTCGATCACGATGCGGGCTACGGAAGCGGGGTCGGCGAGGGCTACGCGAGCGTGATCGGGGCCTCTCTCCTCGCCTCTTGTGATTTCGATCCATTGACTTAACAAATCTGAAAGTTTACCCCCGGCTACCAAGTGTTGGATCTCCTTCTCCAAACTAATGCACTCATCCGTATCATGCCTGTTCTGTTGATGGAACGCGCAATACTTATCGGAGCGAGAACTAATACTCCATGTACTCTCTTGCTATCCTCCGGAGATGAATCATGTCCTTAGGCTTTTGACGGGCAATGCCTCCGATGGGTTGATAGCTCGATAGGCCACTCTCGATCGCCTCGGACAGGATGATGCCTAGGCTTGTCGATAGCCTCCTCGTCTCGACGCCGTGTGGGTCGACGATGAGCCTCGTCTTGATCGCCCACCTGAGATCCTTCCACAATCTTGCTTAGAGCGGCGCGCAGGTTCTGATTCTCCTCTTCCAACTGAGTGAGACGGTCATTCTCTCTCTCTCCCCCGCTCGAGTTTTGGAATGTTGAGTGGGATTGAGAGGATCCGGTTCCTCCTCGTCTTCCACCATAGTCTGTTTCCCACCGCACTGTACGAATGGGAATTGGTCATCACCATCCGGAGGTGGGATAGGGTTTCGCACTCGGCTCTGTCCCGCTACAGTCGAATTTGCCTCGGTATGAATGGGTGGGGGTTCCGTTCGAATGGGAAGTTCCCCCTGTAGCGACTGGTTGGCCGTGCGTTCCGCTCCGCTCATCATGATGGTAGTGCGAGGTGGAGCAATAGTGGCCTGGACTCCTCCGATCTGGGCTTGAGTTCCTCCTTGGAGTCCCCAGAGCGGATTGAACAACAACGGGTTTAGTAGCAAAGGGTTTACTGTTAGGAATAGTGCCCTAGAAAGCCGATTGTATATCCGCTTTGTGCTTTTCCTTATTGTAATCACAGACAATCTTTGAATGAAATAACGAATTGAGGCAACACTTCTTTATATGCTCTTATTTGGTATGCGTTTACTTTATCTACGCATGTATGAGAACTCCCCTAATCCTGATGACTTTAAGACTCTACCATTTAGGTGAAATTGTTCATGAAACGAGCCCTATATCACGTAAGTCATGATTAGTAAAATACTCCAAGCCGATGAGTCCTACCGACAGTGGGAGTGTCAACCTGACTCCTCTAAGGCTTGCTTGTGGGATCACGCCCTTAAGAAGGACCACCTTGTTTCATGGAGGTGCAAAGTGTATAGTTGATATGTGCGTGATACATGAGGGTGTTTACTTTAGTAAGTAAGTTCACTGAGGTGCCCCGTGTGAGAACATTCCTAAATGGGAAAGGAAGTTTCTATTTCAGAAAATGGAAACTTCCAGATTAGGAAATATCTCACGAGTCATTGATGTGATTAATTGATCCTTAGACTTGAGGTTCCTTGTCACTTTATGAGTTAACTCTGTAGTCTTAGTTATAAGCTTTAAAGGGTGTCGCCTTAGACAACTGATTCAAGGCTTATGCTGGGGCTGCACAAGTGATTCATGAAAGTGAATGAGAATCAAGAAAGGACCTACACTTGCATTTGCAAGGTGATCTCTTATCGTGTAAGTCATTCATATGCCATATGGAGTCCTTGGCCAAGGCAGTAGATCAAGACATCAAGAAAAGGGTTTCTTGGATTGAGATCAAATGGATATGAAATGCACTTAGCTTTAAGACCGGATTATTAGGGTTCTGATTATTCCCTTACCCTAGATCTTGGTTGAGAGATAGAAAGTAGAAGGATTGTATCTCACATGAATCAATGACTTAAAGGTTCTGTCGAATCCGAGCATTCCAATTCAGCTAGGGGTTAAACACCTGTTGCTAGACTATGGTCATTTAATCTGTGGACTGATTAATTAATTAGGGTCACTGCTAATTGAATTGAGAACCTAGAGGGTCACACACAACAACTTGGTTACATGAGTTGAGGCTTTAAAATGATTAAACGAGTTAATCGGGCCTAGAGGGTTCCACACGTGTGATTGGGTCACGTGACTGGACACGTGTCATTATGACACGTGTGCTACACGTGACTATTTAATTGGATATTAAATAATTAAGTTGTTAATTATTTAATAGACTTTGGTTTAATTTTGAATTAAAAATAAAGTCTTATTTTGGAGAAAAATAATCTAGTTAATTAATTATGAATTAATTAATTAGATAAAATAAGTTATTTATTTTAAATAAATAAAGTATAAAATTATCCAAAAATAGTTTGGATATTTTTAGCTCTCTTGAAAGTTGATTTGAATTTGAATTCAAAGTCAAAGTCAAAATTACTTGATGATCAAGTAATAAGAGAGAGAGAGACCAAAACCCTAGCCCATAAGGACTAGGATTTTCGGTCCACCCTTTAATATAAATAGGGGAGCTCGAGCTCCCCTTTGAGCTAATTGGTTCATATGTTGAACACCATCCTTTCTCCAAGATAAACGAAACCCTAGGTTAAGCCTAAACACTAACTAGAGAACTAGCATCCTTACTAGTTAGATCGTGATCAAGTTGGTGGACTATCTCTAGAGAGCTTCAAGTTAGAAGTTTGAAGATTCGAGCTTTACCAAGGAGAGGGGATCAAGCCGCGAGAAGAGCGTTCTTGGGTGGCTTGAAACGCTTCAAGAAAGAATAAAAAAAAAGTAAGTTTCTGATCTCTACGAATTTGGATACACGATTGCGAGTCCAAGGTCCTTTTGTTGGGAAAATTTTTTTAAATTCCGCTGCTTTCTGATTCGTATTTTCCAACAAGTGGTATCAGAGCCACCTCGTTAATCGTGTTTCTGATTCGTCTCAATTATTCTAAATTTGGTAGAAATTCTTAGGCTTAGATGTGAATTAGGTATTCATGAGTTCTTTTAGAAAGCCTGAAATACGAAACTGTAATTTTTCTTGAATTTCTGAAATTGTTTTCTTAAATTGTGTTTTTGAAAACCGTTTTGATTGAAATATGTTTAAATCGTATTTTATTTTGGATTGAACCGGGTTTTCGAGAAACCCAAAATACGAAATGGAACACGAAAAGGACGAGCCTAGGCGTGCTAGCACGTCGCACGCCCAGGCCCGTCGCTGCCGCCCAGCCCTCCCGCAACCGCGCGGGAGGCCCTCGCGCCCGTGCCTAGGCGCGCCCGCTTGCCTGTCCCGCAACCGCGCGGGACAGCCGCCCTCACCGTCCCGCAATAGAGTGGGACACCCAGGCCGAGACCGCCCGCCATCCGGCGGGCACTGCTGCGCGCGACTAGCGCACGGGCCGCGCGCCTGATGCCGCCCGGCGGTGCCCCCCTTTGGGCGGGTGGTTTCAGGCCAATCTTCGTGTTTTCGTGTTTCATGTTTTCGGTCCTTGAAAATCCCGATTTAATTTTATTTTAATTTTATCTTTTAAAATCAGTTTTGCTAAAATAAAATTATTTTAAAATTTTGATTAAATTAGGATTTTTGAGAAATTGATCGATTTAAATTTTGAGAAAAATTGCAAACTTTATTTTCTGAAATTATCGAAAGAATAAAATTATTAATTTTGGAAATTAATTGGAATTTTATTGGTTTATTGTTTTTCGGGTTTTATTGAAAAGGCTCTTGAACAAGAATTGCATCTAAGTCGTGTTTTAAGCTATTAGAGGTTAAGGCGAGAATTTTAATTTATTGGTTAAATTTAAATTCTTGCAAAGCATGTTAGGTGATCATGGATTTATACTTATGTATGGTTTTAATTTATGCACATGGATGGTTTAAATTGGGGTTGGAGCCCTATAGTTGCGTTTTTTAATTGAGGTTGGAGCCTCACTTATGTGCGTACTGTTATGTGATTTATTATGTGGCTTTCCATATTACTGTTTTTTAGGCCGGGGTATGCCCCGTGTAATTTTCTAAGGCCAATATGAAGATTGAGCCTTATTACTTTATGACTTTTTCTTTTTATTGTAATTTGAGAGTAGAGATAGGTGGTGAGGTTTTATTTTCATTTTGGAGACAATGCACCCATGGTGTCAGATGGACCGCATTCAAGTAACAATGAGGCCATAAGTGAAGACCCCTCAAAATGTTAGGGAGGGGAATCTCAATTGTAAAAATGTAATAGAGATAGGACTCGTATTTTGTTACCGCTTTCCCTTATGTGATTTAAATTGTTTATGTGGCATGTATGTTAGAACTTGTGATTGTGGAGTGGCTCCCACATATCACGCATATGATAGGTAGAACCCATGATCATTACATGCTAGTATCATGCTAGGACATGTTATCTGTTTATGTGCTTGTTTGAAATGCATTTAAGTGTACTTGCATTAATCAAGACTAATAAAATTGGATAACATATATGTTGGTGAGGTCGAACCGGACAACTCTCCGGTTGATTCGAAAATTCCCATTAAATATTAAGCTAATTTCGAACAAATAGGTGTTTAATTCGAGATGCAAATTTTGGATTAAATTCCTAGCATTCCATCAATAGGTTTTAAGTTTAGTAAGTGAAACTAGTTATTGTCCGTGAGTCGTGGGATAGCTAGTGGAGCTTATTAGTTCTTAGTTACCTAATTGATCATTTTAAATGATCAATATTTCATGATCAATTTTAGCAAGGGCGATGTTCCCGAGTCGTGGGTCGTTCGAACTAAGTTTTGATCAAATATAGGTGATGCAAAAACAATTACTAAGAGTTCTAAAGATGTTAGAATTGGTAAGTTGTACCTACCTAGGGTTTTACTTAGAATGTCCGCGAGTCGTGGGTTCAAGGTAAAATGCCTAGGATCTTAGTACCCATTGGGAAACGTGTTCCTCTTAGCTCTTTAGGAATTATAGATCTTTGAAAAACAGTGGGAGCTACATTAGATTAAAGACCTTATCTTTTGTATATCGTTATAATTCAGCATGCTCACTAGTTCTTTGTTTTACCATTTAGGTCGTAGATTCTGTGATTCTCTACGTGTTTTGAAATGGCAACCAAAAACTCTCTTGTATCGATCCTCGAGTCAAACAAGTTGACTGGTCCCAACTATTCTGATTGGCTGAGGAATCTAAAAATCATTTTAGATTATGAGAAGAGAACTTATGTTCTCTTCGAAGGGGAGCCTAGTCCCGAAGGGGAGGCTCCCACTCGGGCCGAGCGGGATGCGATTCAGAAGTGGAAGGATGATAATCTCCAAGCCCGTTGCCTTATGTTAGCTAACATGTCTCCGGACTTGCAAAGGCAACATGAGGCCATGGAATTCGCTTGGGAGATTTACAACCACTTAGAGCAACTTTACCGCCCTCATGAACGTGTTACAAGGTATAACACTTCAAAGGAGTTGTTCCACTTAAGAATGAGGGAAGGTGCAAGTGTCCATGAATATGGACTCAAGTTTCTCGCCCTCACTGAGAAACTTGCTTCCATGGACATGCCACTGAAAGATGAGCTTTTAGTGGATTTGTTGCTAGCTTCGCTCACACCATCATTCAACCCATTTGTCCTTAACTTCAATATGAATCATGCTGGTGCTACTGTAACTGAACTGATTAGTTAGCTTGTGACTGCTGAAAGAACGATCAAGAAGGACAATAAGGTTTTGATGGTGAATGCTCCATCTTCCTCTTCTGGGCCTTCTAAAGGTAAGGGTAAGAAAGCCTAAAAGAAGAAGAAGAAACCCCTTAGGCCCACTGGTGGCGTTTCGAAGGGGCAGTTCCAAAAGAAGAAGCGTAATCAGAAAGAGGATGTTTGCTTCCATTGTGGCAAAACGGGATATTGGAGGAGAATCTGCCCAGAGTACAAGGCTACTCTAAAGAAAGGTATCTTTCTCGTTGAAGTAAATCTTTCTATTAATTCTAGTTCTTGGATACTTGATACCGGTTGTGGAACTCATATCTGTAATGATGTACAGATGCTAAGTGAAGTCCAACAACTTTAAGAAGGAGAATGTGTCTTGAAGATCGGCGATGGCTCAAACGTTGAAACTCGAGCTTTAGGCACAATTAGATTAGATTTAGGTAGTTTTGAGTTAGTCTTAAATAAAGTCCTTTCTGTACCGAGCATTATTCGTAATATAATTTCAGTTCCAATTTTAGATTGTGAAGGTTATGAAACTTATATTAAGAATGGTAAATACTTTATCAAACGGAACAACTCTTCCGTTCACATCGGTACTCTAAGTAATGGACTTTATCTAACTCAGAATATCAATATTATGAATATACAACGAGAAACGAAGCGTAAGAGAGATGAAAAAGTTTCAGCTCCCTTATGGCACGCTAGATTAGGACACATTTCGAAGAACAGAATTAGTAAGATAAACACTTTAGGATCATTCTCTGAAAATGATCTTAAAGAGTTAACTTCTTGCGAATCTTGTCTCAAAGCAAAAATGTCCAAAGTTCCTTTTAAAGGAACTGTGGAACGTGCCATTAAGGTTTTGGATTGATCCATACTGATGTTTGTGGACCGCTTAGTGTAAGCACGAGAAACAATCATCAGTATTTCATAACCTTTATCGATGACTTTAGTCGATATGGTTATGTATACTTAATGAAGTATAAATCTGAAGCTTTTGAGAAATTCTTAGAATTTCAAAAGGAGGTTGAGAACCGAACTGGTCACAAGATCAAAGCACTTCGATCTGATCGAGGAGGCGAGTATCTTAGTGAAGAATTCCGTAATCATCTCAAAGATAATGGGATTATCTCCCAGTGGACTCCTCCGGGAACTCCTCAGCTTAATGGAGTTTCTGAGGGAAGGAATCGAACCCTACTTGACATGGTTCGTTCCATGATAAGTTTCACTGACTTACCACCTTCTTTCTAGGGTTATGCCCTAGAAAGTGCAGCAAAGATTTTGAATCTAGTTCCCTCTAATTCAGTCCCTAAAACGCCCTATGAAATGTGGCATGGTAAAGTCCCTAGTTATTCTTACTTAAGAATTTGGGGTTGTCCTGCTTACGTGAAGAGGACAGTGGGAGATAAGTTAGAATCTCGTTCTAACTTATGCTACTTTGTAGGTTATCCTAAGGAATCCATAGGATACTACTTCTATGATCAATCCGAGCAAAAAGTGTTTGTTTCCATAAATGCCACTTTTCTAGAGGAACCGTTCCTTAAAGAAAAGAAAGGAAAGATCATAGAATTAGAAGAAGTACAAAGTGATCCCACACCACCCACTGAAGAAACGTCCCATTTTGACCAACCACAACCAATCACGAATTTCGATACACACGAAAATCCTCTTCTAAGGATTTCTGAACGTACTCCTAGACATCCGGAGAGATGGTATGGATTCTTCCATGAAATCTCTCAAAAGGATAATGATCCTTTAACATATGAGGAGGCACTTTCGGATTCTGACTCTGAACAGTGGATAGAAGCCATGAAATCCGAAATGGATACCATGAACTCCAACCAAGTTTGAACCTTGGTAGATTTGCCTGATGGGGTCAAACCCATAGGTTGCAAATGGATCTTTAAGAGAAAGCTTGGAGTTGATGGAAGTATTGCAGCTTACAAAGCAAGACTGGTTGCAAAAGGATTCACTCAAAGACTCGGCGTGGACTTTGATGAAACCTTTTCACCAGTTGCAATGGAAAAGTCTATTCGGATCATGCTTGCCATTGCTACGCATAATGACTACGAGATATGGCAAATGGATGTGAAAACAGCCTTTCTCAATGGTGACATTGATAAAGACATTTATATAGAGCAACCCATGGGTTTCACATTTAGTGGGAGTGAGCAAAAGGTTTGCAAACTCCAAAGATCAATCTATGGATTGAAATAGGCTTCTAGGAATTGGAATATTCGATTTGATGAATCAGTCAAAGCATTTGGATTCATTCAAATTTCGAAAGAATCATGTGTGTATAGAAAGGAATTGGAGACCTCAGTGCAATTCCTAGTACTTTATGTTGATGACATCCTTCTTGTTGGGAATTCGAAGGATGACATGAAAGTGACTAAGTTATGGTTATCGAACCAATTCGAGATGAAAGATCTGGGTGATGCGTCGTATATCCTTGGAATTAAAATCTTTAGAGATAGATCTAGAAGGTTAATAGGACTATCACAGTCGATGTACATTAACAAAGTATTGAAGAGATTCAATATGGAGTCAGCAAAGGTTAAGAACCTTCCTATAAGTGTAGGAACATGTCTTTCAAAGAAGATGTGTCCTAAGACTAACCTTGAGAAGGAAAGAATGACTCATACACCTTATGCATCAGCAATAGGTAGCATAATGTTTGGAATGTTATGTACTCGACCGGATGTGGCTTATGCACTTAGTGTAACAAGTCGTTTCCAATCTGACCCTGGAGATGGTCACTGGGCTGCCGTGAAGAATATTCTTAAGTACTTGAAAAGTACTAAAGATTTATTCTTAGTTTACGGAGGTCAGAAAGATCTTACTGTCGAAGGATACTGCGATGCAAGCTTTGCATCTGACTTAGATGATTTTAAGTCAATGTCAGGATACATTTTCTGCCTAAACGGTGGAGCAGTGAGTTGGAAGAGTTCCAAGCAAACGACCACTACAGATTCGACCACTGAGGCCGAATACTTGGCTGCAAATGATGCAGCTAAGGAAGGTGTTTGGATTAGAAACTTCATTCAAGAGTTGAATGTTGTTCCTAGCATGAAAGACCCCATTTCTGTGTTTTGTGACAACACTGGGGCGGTTGCTCAAGCAAGAGAACCAAGATCTCACCAACGGACCAAGCACATTATGAGGAAGTATCACATAATCCGTGATATTATCAAAAGAGGAGATGTGAAAATTGAGAGGGACACATCAGCAGAGAACGTGGCAGATCCACTTACTAAACCCCTTAGTCGAGAAGCTTTCCAAGGTCATCTTCAGAAGATGGGACTTAGAGTAGCTTTAGAATGGCTTTGACGGGCAAGTGGGAGATTGTAAGGAATAGTGCCCTAGAAAGCCGATTGTATATCCGCTTTGTGCTTTTCCTTATTGTAATCACAAATAATCTTTGAATGAAATAACGAATTGAGGCAACACTTCTTTATATGCTCTTGTTTGGTATGCGTTTACTTTATCTGTGCATATATGAGAACTCCCCTAATCCTGATGACTTTAGGACTCTACCATTTAGGTGAAATGGTTCATGAAACGAGCCCTATATCACGTAAGTCATGATTAGTAAAATACTCCAAGCCGATGAGTCCTACCGACAGTGGGAGTGTCAACCTGACTCCTCTAAGGCTTGCTTGTGGGATCAGGCCCTTGAGAAGGACCACCTTGTTTCATGGAGGTGCAAAGTGTATAGTTGATACATGCGTGATACATGAGGGTGCTTACTTTAATAAGTAAGTTCACTGAGGTGCCCCGTGTGAGAACATTCCTAAATGGGAAAGGAAGTTTCTATTTCAGGAAATGGAAACTTCCAGATTAGGAAATATCTCACGAGTCATTGATGTGATTAATTGATCCTTAGACTTGAGGTTCCTTGTCACTTTATGAGTTAACTCTGTAGTCTTAGTTATAAGCTTTAAAGGGTGTCGCCTTAGACAACTGATTCAAGGCTTATGCTGGGGCTGCACAAGTGATTCATGAAAGTGAGTGAGAATCAAGAAAGGACCTACACTTGCATTTGCAAGGTGATCTCTTATCGTGTAAGTCATTCATATGCCATATGGAGTCCTTGGCCAAGGTAGTAGATCAAGACATCAAGAAAAGGGTTTCTTGGATTGAGATCAAATGGATATGAAATACACTTAGCTTTAAGACCGGATTATTAGGGTTCTGATTATTCCCTTACCCTAGATCTTGGTTGAGAGATAGAAAGTAGAAGGATTGTATCTCACATGAATCAATGACTTAAAGGTTCTGTCGAATCCGAACATTCCAATTCAGCTAGGGGTTAAACACCTGTTGCTAGACTATGGTCGTTTAATCTGTGGACTGATTAATTAATTAGTGAATTAATTAATTAGGGTCACTGCTAATTGAATTGACAACCTAGAGGGTCACACACAACAACTTGGTTACATGAGTTGAGGCTTTAAAATGATTAAATGAGTTAATCGGGCCTAGAGGGTTCCACACGTGTGTAATCACACGTGTGGGTCACGTGACTGGACACGTGTCATTATGACACGTGTGCCACACGTGACTATTTACTTAATTATTTAATAGACTTTGGTTTAATTTTGAATTAAAAAGAAAGTCTTATTTTGGAGAAAAATAATCTAGTTAATTAATTATGAATTAATTAATTAGATAAAATAAGTTATTTATTTTAAATAAATAAAGTATAAAATTATCCAAAAATAGTTTGGATATTTTTAGCTCTCTTGAAAGTTGATTTGAGTTTGAATTCAAAGTCAAAGTCAAAATTACTTGATGATCAAGTAATAAGAGAGAGAGAGACCAAAACCCTAGCCCATAAGGACTAGGATTTTCGGTCCTCCCTTTCATATAAATAGGGGAGCTCGAGCTCCCCTTAGAGCTAATTGGCAATTCTTTTGGTTCATGTGTTGAACACCATCCTTTCTCCAAGAGAAACGAAACACTAGGTTAAGCCTAAACACTAACTAGAGAACTAGCATCCTTACTAGTTAGATTGTGATCAAGTTGGTGGACTATCTCTAGAGACCTTCAAGTTAGAAGTTTGAAGATTCGAGCTTTACCAAGAAGAGGGGATCAAGCCGCGAGAAGAGCGTTCTTGGGTGGCTTGAAACGCTTCAAGAAAGAATAAAAGAAAAGTAAGTTTCTCATCTCTACGAATTTGGATACACGATTGCGAGTCCGAGGTCCTTTTGTTGGGAAAATTTTTTTAAATTCCGCTGCTTTCTGATTCGTATTTTCTAACATTTACACCGCCGGAATGTTGAATGAATTTCGGCCTATTCTGGTACTAAGAGCTTACAAGGAGTGGACGGGCAGACTGAAGTCCACGGTGGCTCCGGTGCAGTTTCTCTTGTGCGGGAACGCCGGCGGTAGATGGTGCAACACGTCGACGTTCGCTTGACTTACTCGGGTTGGGGATAGTCGCGGAGGCAAGCTAGAGCTTCGCTCGCCACGGCTAGTGTTGTCAGCTCCTGTCATCTTCCAAACGAAACAAAAAGAATAACTTTGAGAAAAGATTGGGAAATCCGGTGGTTTCCCACAGACGGTGCCAAACTGATGATTCTGAAAATTGGTTCGCCGGAACTTGAATGGGATCGGCTCCAAACTTCCAACAAATCAGCCAAAGTGGGTTCTTCGACCTGTCAAGATCAGCAAAAATGTGAGAATACCAGGCGGGAGGTGTTTCCCGCGTAGGCACTCCGACGCTCAAGGCAGTGAGATTGCTTTAGGAACGATGACCGGAAATTTGGGCAGAGGTTCGGTATGTAAAAGAGTGCGTACCTTAGTTCTGAGAAGAAAAGGTATTTATACCTTAGGTTTGAGGTCAGAGTCATGCCTGAACGGGTTTAGTGGGCGCGGATATCGCGGAGTCGTGGTGAAGTGGTGTGTGTACGTGGGTAACCGCTGCATTCCAAGTACTAAACACGCTTGAGCTCCACCTCGGGGACCTCGAAGGTGGTACCTCGCTTAGGAGGTGGCACCTCGCTTAGGAGGTGGTATCTCGGAGGTGCATCTCGCTTAGGAGGTGGTACCTCGCTTAGGAGGTGGCATCTCGCTTAGAAGTTTGTACCTCACTTAGGAGGTGGCATCTTTCTTAGGATAGGCATCTCGCTTAGGAGGTGGCACCTCACTTAGAAGGTGGTATCTCGCTTAGAAGCTGGCATCTCGCTTAGGAGGTGGCATCTTGCTTAGGAGGTGGCATCTGGCTTAGGACGTGGTATCTCGGAGGTGGCACCTCGCTTAGAGGGTGGTACCTCGCTTAGGAGGTGGCATCTTGCTTAGGAGGTGGCATCTCGCTTAGGAGGTGGTATCTCGGAGGTGGTACCTCGCTTAGAGGGTGGTATCTCGCTTAGGAGGTGGCATCTCCCTTAGGAGGTGGCATCTCGGAGGTGGCACCTCGCTTAGAGGGTGGCATCTCACTTGGGAGGTGGTATCAAAGGTGGAGCGCTAAGGTTAAGCGCTTAGATTGAGCACGTAGGTTGAGTGCTAAGGTTGAGTGCGAAGGTGGAACGCGAAGGTTGAGCGCGAAGGTTGCAGACCTCAAAAGGGTGGAGCTCAACACTTAGAAATATTTTAGCATTATCATGAACTCGCATAAGAGGGAATGCGCTTTTGGAATCAGCGGGGAGTGCTTGAGTGCAAAACAGGGGAACGCGAGACTTGAGCACTAGAGGGGAGCGCATGAAAGGGGAGCGTAATGTTTGTGTGCCAAAGAGGGAACGGGTCCCTTAGCTTATTTTTTGGCACTATCAGTAGGGAACTAGTTCCGAATCTTACGGTCGTCGCATGCGCTTTGGACCTGCATAAAAGCAAAGAAAATCCTTAGCTCAATTCCACAATGACTAAGATCAAAACATAAAGTAAAGTAATGGTCTAAAGTACTAGATCAAAATATTTAAGCAATATTAATTTAAAACGCCTTCCCCGACAATGGTGTCAAAAACTTATTGGTTGTGATTTACTAAGTTAAAACCAAACGTGCAAGTGTATATTTAATATACGCGTAGCACAATAGGCTCGTACACACAGGGAAGGGAAATCAATCACTACTCAATATCTCTTTCTAATCTAAAGACCGAACGAATTCAAGTGGGTTATCTATCGGCTAAAACTGAACTAAACAATTAACTAGAGTAAAGCAATTAATAAAACATAATTAAACACACGCGGATTAAAATCAGTAAACTAATTAGGCTGGGGAGTAAAGATTCATGCAGTCATGATTCAACATAATACTTGTCTGACAAGTGCAATTCTACAACCTAGTCAAGTAAGTTTGAGAGGATATAACCAAGTGTTTAACTAAGCTCAAAGCTACTCTCGCAGTTATCAATAATTAATTAAACCGTCAATATCAAGACTAGTGCAATTCTAATTCTAGCGGCTTGGCATAGAATAAGATTTAACGTTGTATAGATCAGAACCAAATCTCTTTGCATTCCTATAATCTACTAGTGATGAAACCATCCCAATTACCATTAATCTCTTGATAATTAGGCAATTCTGGATTATGCTAAGGGTGATCAGGCCGTCGCAATTCAATTCAAATCAGTTTTCAAACTAAGAATTAGCACAAGTCATTCAAGCATCATATCAAACACTTAACATGCAATCATCATCACTCCCCTAGCCCTAGGGAATTAGTTACTCATAATTAAAGCAAAACTCATAAAACTAAACTAAATTGCATTAAAGAAATTCATGTTCATCAATTGTAAACAAAGTCTCAAAAACAAAACTCTAAATATTCAATAAAATCTGGAAAACAAATCTAACATCTAATCGAATTCAAACAAAACCTAAAGGAATTGGTTTGATAATTAAAAGCAATAAATAAACCGTAAAAACTGAAATTATTTTAGAACTCGATCCTTTCATCTTCTCAAATCTCTGAACAACTCTGTCAAAGCTCTGAACTTCCCTCCTCCAAGCTAGGTTACGAACGGAAGAAGAAGTCCCAAAAATACTCCAAAAACGCATTTAAATAGCTCCTCAAAATATGTGTCTCCGCCCAAAGTAACGGGTGTTACCTTCCCATGCACAAATACCCTTAACGCCCGTTACTGCCCTGAAATCACAATAACGTTTTTATGAGTGGTAACGGGCGTTACCATATCCCTTCTGCCCAGGGGTAAGGGGCGTTACCCCTTTTGCGCCAAAAAATTTTATGCTCCTGTGTCTGTTAACGGGGGTTAACAACTTTGTACTTCCAAGGGGTAAGGAGTTACTATTTATTCCTCCAAAATTGCATGAATTCACCTTGTTTTACCGTTTCTTAACTCCAACTCCTAAAACACCTGAATAGAGCAAAATAAATATATAAACGCATCAAAAGGAACAAAAATATACTCTAATTAACACTTAAATCCATGTGAATCTCACACCCAACAGCATGTTATGTACAATTTGTAATAATTCAAGCATGTATGTTTGTATGATTAATCCTGTGGCTTCCGCATGTGATTTTTGATTTTATGCGTGCTCTGTATTAGGGTCTAGACCGTCTAGTTAGTATGTGTGTTTTTTTTGTTTGTCATCCGTTCGCTGTGGCTTGGTGCGTGTGCGTAGTTTCCATTCCGTTACACGTGTCGGGCTATAGTGTGGGGGGGTGTAGTGCTCTGCGCTCCGGGGTGCTATATCTAAAGTAATATCAGAGCTCTTGATTGCAAAACTGGAGATCTAGCATCGTGTCTGGTCTGTCTAGGTCGTTCGGCTTAGGATTTTGTGTTTGTTTGCATTCACAACATCACCTTATGTGAATTATTTGTATTATTTGTCTTAATTGTTCACATGAACATGTACCAAACCCCCACATGCACCGATATCTCTTGGAAACTGTCTTTTTATTTTAGGATATCATCTGAATATCAACCAAGATCATCGGGAATAGGACAAAGGAAACAAGTGCTTTCAGTCCCTAAGGAGTTTAGAGAATTTTGTTCTTTCGAGGTGAATTTAAGGCAATGATTCCAATATCGAGAAGAGATATCCAAGATGGAATGATTTTGGAAGACTTACTGGAGGATATTTCAAGAAAGGTGAAGTAAATTTTCTCATCCAAAGTTTAAGATCGAGCTTCAAGTATTTCAAGCAAAAAGAAGTCAAAAATGAAAGAGTTTGGGGAGATTTCACTTAGCAGATTTTATTCAGGGGTTGCTACAAGTACGTTTCCCTAAGATCAGTGGGAAGTAAACTCTGTGAGTTCTTAAACTTCAAGCGAGAATCGAAGAAGATGGATAATTTTAAGATTGGAAATTGAGAGATTAATGCCGAGGGAGATAGTTCTAAAGTCTGAAGTCAATTCCCAGAGTGTAGAAATGAATTCAATAGGTCTTTCAAAACTCCAAGGGTACATATATAATCCGAGATGATAAGAGACATAGAGATGAATGAACAACGAATTAATTTCCACACCTCTTATGTAGGACGAGAACCTGGTCCAAGTTTAAGTGCAAACAAGGGATTCATACTACAAGAAAATCCTCAACATTTTTCAAGCAACCAATAACATCATGAAGGTGATTTCTAAAGAAGAGAAGCCCGATGTCCCTCCACCGGAACTAATTTCGTACCCCTATTGCCGAAATCCGAGTCATGTGGAAGAGATCTATATAAAGAGGTTGAAAGAATACTTCAAGCGTGGGGAAATTTTGACAATTAGTGAGAGATTGTCCGAGGAATAACAAGAAGTTGAAGCCTACGAAGCACCGTGACTTCAAGATCCCGATACAAGTGCAAGATGACCCTTTGGCAAGCAGAAATCGAACACCGAATTTAATACTTCCGCCATAGTGAACGGTACACTAAACATACATGGCATATCATTCATGCATATTTTATCTCGGGAAAAACCCACTTGCTTGATTGATTTCTTTCAACGTGTTGCTTCTTCTGCTTGTTTTGTTGTGTGTGTTGCATTTTGTTGTGGGGAACTCTCTTCTTGAAGAGAGTTAGTAAGTTAAGAGCTTGGGTGTTTGCGAGTTATGAGGGCCGAGGTTGCAGGTGGACTCCATAAAAGCATCTTGTTGAGGCGGGGTCACCTTCGGGCGTTGGTTGGATGTCCGAGCGCAGTACCGAGTCGGTGGTTGCTTTTAGGAGGCCTGTTCGGGGCTCAACGATATTCTCGGGTATTAGATTCAACGCTAACCCACTTGTATCCTTCGTAGAAGCGGTTATTTAATCCGGAATGGTGCAACGAAAGCCCGAAAACTTCGTAGTTTGGGGAGAAGATCTATAGAGTCAAAGTTCGTCCCCAGGGTTGATCAAAATCTTGCCTTAGGACCTGAGGACAGGTCCTTTTGAAGGGGCAGAGGCTGTAACATCCTAATTTTTCGGTCGTATAGGTACACACATTCGTGAGTGTTTCGTACGCGTTTTATTTATTTATTTATGTTTATTAAATTGTTTATTAGCCTAATTGATTATTTGAATAATTATTTGTTATACTTTGTTAAGTATTTGTTCGTTTTGACCCCATTTGATTCCCCGTTCGATCCGTATGACCCCTTATGTGCTCCTAAGTATGTGACTACATGATATGCATGAAATATGTTTATTATAAACATGTCTATGTGTTCGTTTTATGTTTTGAGCTCGTTTGATACGGTTTTTAAACCGTTTATTTGTTAAAGGACCCTATGGCCTAACTCATTTTAGCGCACCGCCTGTTTAGGAAGGCGTAACTTGGGCTCGGGAATTCAGATTCCAATTCCGAAAGAAGCATCGGACTTGTAACGAAGAAAGAAAGCTAAGGAACATGGTTTTGTAATTTTTTAAGCCCGTTTGTATCCTCAAATTTTGCCCAAAACATGACCCGTGTGATAGATTCGCCATGTTCGCCCGTTTTGATCATAATCTACTCGTTTCTTATCCGAATCACCCCATATTTGAACCCATTTATCTCCCATTTGGACCCCAGCCAAGGAAAAGAGGAAAAACCAGTAGTTCATATGTGAGAGAAGGAGAAAGGGAAAATACTATTCACTTTGTCAAGTTCTTGCTCAATACACCTCAGATTCGCCTCAAATTCGAAAGGCAAGTCCGGAATCTTGTTATTCCTCTTCTCCTCATTGTTTTGAGTGCTTCTTTTTTGATTTTCATGGAGAATCAAGAATGTTATGGATAGTATGATGAATAGTAAGGGATTAGAGAAATTTGATGAATTTGGCATGAAATTTCATGATTTTTGTTGGTTTGATGCATCACTTATGATCCTAAGACATCCATTATCAATTGAATGGACTCATTTTAGAAGTTAGGTGCATTTAATTGAGGTTACCATTTATGCTTTGTATGAAATTTGAAGAGTCTGAATGTTTGATCCCATTTCTTCCATTCCTTTGCATGTTAGTTCGATTTTTGCATGATATATGATCAGAATTTGATGCATATTAATTATATGATCTTTCCCTTGCATGCTAGATTGATTTAGGATTGGTTTTGTGTGGTTTTTCGCTGCTGTTTTTTGCACTTTTGCTGCCTTCGTCGGCGGTCGCACCGGCGACCAAAACAAGGGTGTTTTGGGTCGCGACTGCGACCAGTTTTTTTCCCCAGATTTGAGTTTTACTGCTTTGTTTGTTGGTGTAGATGGTGGTCACAGGCAGGATGGGCGCGACCCCATTTGGGAGCAGTCTCGAACTGCTGCTCCCTTTCTTGCTTCTTTCGTCGTTTCATTGTGTTTTACGTGTTTTCCTTGCTTCTTTCTTGCCTTTTATGCATGGATAACTTATTATATTATGTGTTATGTGTTATGTTATGAATTTATGATTTGATTTACGTGCTCGTTTTTTAATTATGGTCTCATACGTGCAATATGCTACCTTAATGTGCATATATGACTTTTTGATTCGTTTAAGTGCCTTGTATGATTTTTCTTTGCTCTTATATGATATGAAATGTCTTCTTAACATGTTTTATGATATGTTATGCATGTTATTTGAAATTTATGAATTTATTTAATGTGAATTATAAGACTTATGATTTGTTTTGAATTTGCATGCGCTATATGGTAATTCGTTGCATCTCTTATGCATCTTTTGCATCCGTATGCATATGCCGAGCGTCTATATGGTTCATCTCTGAGTCTAAGTCCATGTTTCGTACTTTGTTTTGTTCAGAGCTTTGTCTCGAGGGAAAGGAGGGGGTCTCTTAGGTGTGTTCTGGTTCATTTTGTTCGTTGTGGTCGACAAGGTGAGGTTTCTTTCTTTTAGTTATTACGACCTACAACCCTTGATGTGATTTAAGCCCGTATGCGACCTATGTATATGTATAAGTACTTAGATATATGTTTGATATGTATTTTTTGGGATTTTGGCCCTTTTGTTATGAAATATTTGAAAACAATTTTATATATATGTAAGAAATATTTTTGTTTGTTTGTTTTGAAAATTGGTTGGTATGTGTGTTTTGAAAATAGCGAGTTATGACTTTGAAAGATAAGTCTGAATTTTGAAAAATACGAGTTAAGAATTTTCAAACAATTTGATTGGGCCATGGAGATTGTACGTAGGAGACCGGGGACCGTGTGGGCCGTCGAGTAGTCCCTAGCATGGTCTCCACACTTAAGGATCAACCCTGAACCTACTAGGAGACTTGGTGGTGGAAGGAGTGCTCGGGCGTGAGCTTCATGAAACTCACGACCCACACTGTTTGACCGATGGGCAGGGGGGCGGCACCCTGCCATCACCCGGAGGAGTGGTATGTGTGTTTGATTCTGAATTATGTTTTGCTTTTGATTTAGATCTTTGATTTTTGAACGGAGTAAGGTTGGTCTGAAGCTCGTACTCGCCGAGTTGTGTGTGTGTGACTTTGAACTTGGTTTGTGAAATGGGAGTGGATTCATGAGTACTAAAATTTGGTTAATATTAGCCTTCGGCCTTAACTCTTTTTCTTATCCCTAGTATCACGTGTTAAATGTTTTGGATTGCAAAAACCATGCCCCCGTTCATGAACCCTCTAATTTTGAATATGTTATGCTCTATGTACACATATATGTGAGTGTGTTAGCCCCCTCACCAGTCTCTAGGACTGAGCCCTCCTCGTGGTCTTCTATTTCCCCTTCTGTTTTGCAGAGTTTATAGGTGCAGGTTGGTGCATGCTAGGTGGCGGTCCTTTCTTTAGTTTTGTTTGAGTTTGTCAGTCAGGTATTTGCATCTTTACTTTTTCGCATTGGTATTATGTTTAAGATATGTAAGAAATTTGTATAAGTTATGATTCAGAATTTGAGCTTAGAACCTTGTAAGATTTATTTGGGCTTGGATGGGCATGTTATGTATAATTTGTAATAGTTCAAGCCTGTATGTTTGTATGATTGATCCTGTGGCTTCCGCATGTGATTTTTGATTTTATGCACGCTCTTTATTAGGGTCTAGACCACCTAGCTAGTGTGTGTGTTTTTATTATTTGTCACCTATTCGTTGTGGCTTGGTGCGTGTGCGGAGTTTCCATTTCGTTAGACATGTCGGGCTATAGTGCGAGGGGTGTAGTGTTATGTGCTCCGGGGTGCTACACAAGGAGTAACAGGCGTTACCCCTCATAAAATCAAAACTCTTGCCTCTGGTGACGGGAGTTACCAGAGTTCCTCTTCCAGGGAGTAACGAGGTTAACAAACGTGTGCAAGGAAAGAGTAATGGGGGTTACTCCTATTTTCTTCCAAAAATACGCGAGTTCGCCTATTGTCACCGTTTCTCAACTCCGACTTACTAATCATCTAAATGGAGCAAAATAAACACATAGACGCATCAAACGGTACAAAAATATACTCAAAATAATGCTCAAATTCATGCGAAATTTACACTTAATAGTCTTTGATGATAAATCCTTCTGATTGAGCAACAAACACACCCTCTAAGAGCTCTCCATTTAGAAAACCTGTTTTAACATCAAATTAATAAACTTATTATTTTATATAAGCAGCAAAAGCCAGAAAAGTTCTTACGGTTTCGAACCTCACCACAGGAAAGAACGTGTAACGCCCCAATTTCAGGCTTTCCAGGTACGCAAATTAATTGTCGAATGTGTATTAATTTCTTAATTGACCTTAAATACTCATTCCTTTAAATATGAGGACCAAATTACATAAACAATTCTTGGACCAAAGTGAATAAAATTGTAGGAATATAACTCAATTGCATAACTTGATTAATAAAGGGACTTAATTGCAATTTGTGCCAATTCATCAATTCCAAGGGATGAATCATGTTAAATGTTTCTTCATGCTTCCATTTCATTTTCATCTTTCATTATATACAAGATATACACACCATATTTGCTTCCGATTTATTCTATAGCATGTATAAGTTTAGTTCCTCCTAGCTTGTCAGTTTAATTGCATTGTTACCCGTTCGCTATAGGTTGGTTTATGTACGGATTACCCGTTTCGTATGTGGATCGACCTATAGTTCGGGGGTGTGGCATCCTTACGTATTGGGGTGCTACATCTTAAGTGGTATCAGAGCCCGGTTGCAAAATCGAGGTTCTAGTGTCGAGTCGTGTCAAGTCTAGGTTGGGCGGCGTAGGAATTATTTATTAATTTGTGCATTGCATCTATTTACAACATTACATGCTCGCAAAGTCAATCCGAGGACGGATTCTTTTAAGGGGGGAAGAATTGTAACGCCCCAATTTCAGGCTTTCCAGGTACACGAATTAATTGCTGAATGTGTATTAATTTCTTAATTGACCTTAAATGCTCATTCCTTTAAATATGGGGCCCAAATTGCATAAACAATTCTTGGACCAAAGTGAATAAAATTGTAGGAACAGAACTCAATTGCATAACTTGATTAATAAAGGGACTTAATTGCAATTTGTGCCAATTCATCAATTCCAAGGGATGAATCACGTTAAATGCTTCTTCATGCTTCCATTTCATTTTCATCTTTCATTATATGCAAGATATACACACCATATTTGCTTCCGCTTTTCTATAGCATGTATAAGTTTGGTTCTGCCTAGCTTGTCAGTTTAATTGCATTGTCACCCGTTCGCTATAGGTTGGTTTATGTACGGATTACCCGTTTCGTATGTGGATCGAGCTATAGTGTGGGGGTGTGGCATCCTTACGTATTGGGGTGCTAGAGAACATATCTTTATAATCAATACCGTAAGTCTAGGCATACTCCTTTGCAACAAGTCGTGCTTTGTGACTTTCAATACTTCCATTGGCTTTATATTTAGTTTTGAAAACCTATTTTAGCCCGATAGCATATTTCTCGTCAGGCAAATCCACCAACTCCCATGTGTGCAATATTTTCAAAACCAGACTGGAGGGTGAACCGAAGGCCTTAGTGGTTATTGGTTCAACCGGTTCGATTGGTTCAACCACCAGTCGGATTGTTATGACGTCATATATAATAAATATTATTTTTAATAATATATATGCGTAATATAATATTTTAAAATTAAAATATCACAATATTAGGAAAAAAAATTATACTTTCTCCATCCAATATCCAAACTTCAGAAGTCATGACCACAATCTACATTTCCAACACTCAAATAAACTTTCTCCATCCAATATCCAAACTTCAGAAGTCATAACAATCCACATTTTCAACATTCAAACAAATTGAATCATCCTAATATCCAACATTCAAAACAAAACAGACCATCATTCTAACTAGATGAAATATGTGATAATCAAAAACTAAATTGCTAAGCAAGATGATCTTTCTTCCCTCTCTCGTATGAGAGCCACCATCATACCCTAATTTTATAAATAAGACATCCAATCCATGATTGTCAAGATTTTCCTTCGATCCTTGCTATGTCACCTAAGCAATTGTGAAGTACTGTCCATCTTCCAGATGACCTTCTCAATCTAAGTTATAAGATAAGATATTTTTCTAACTTTGACTTATGGAATGTACCTTTGAGAAGATCTCCCACTTTGACCTGGCGGAGTTTAGTAGAGGTGAGATATATCTTGGCGGCATCAACGCGTTGGCAAGTGAGGATAGGTGTGAATACCCATACATTACGGAGAATCTCGTTAAACTTGAGGTTTATAAAATTCATCTGGTTGGTTGTAGTTTTTTTTTGTGGGCACTTTGGGGTAGGAAGAATCAAAATAGTGTAGAAATGTGTTGTTCCCCTCATGGGATTGTGGATTCTTGGAAGAAATTTTTGGCCGATTTATCTGTTGCAAGCCAAGGTAACTATTCTTCTAAATCCGGCGAAGAGACAGTTGCGAAACCATGCTCGGATCGGATTGAAATCAATTTGGAAGGAATAATCTTCAACTTCAAGAAGTTGAAGATTATTAAAGCAAGAATTGTGACAAGATACTCGAAGGGAGCTCCCTGTCTGTTAGGGTTCGTTTTTCTTTTACTAGACATGCTGCTAATATGGTAGCCCACAAATTTGTTAGAATTGCGGCTTTGGCTTGCGTTGATTTTTCTGTTATTTTTTCTTGTATTTTTCTTATTGTTCTTCTATGGTTTGCAATAATATTCCCCTTTGAGAGGCTTGACTTTAAAAAAAAAAAAAAAACACTAGATGAAATATAAAACCAATATCACCAAACTAAAATCCCCATTTCTCATCTTCATCAATTAGGTGATTTCTTTGTTGCCTCAAAATTCGATTGACTTCACCATCATTACAGCTAGATAGTGCATCACAAATCTCGTTAAATCACCCGGTTCATTAAGTATATTCATATCTTCTACATCATCGAAAAATCATTTAAAAGTAAAGTATCAATAAAACATTAAAAAAAAAAAGCTATATTATATTATTATTAAAGAATGTAATCTACTACCTCTATGTGCAATAAAATTTGCATTCGACATCTCTTCAAACATTTCCTCTATCTTATCGGCATCAAGCTCTCCACTTGGCTCATTCTCAACGACCAAAAAATCCACTTTATCAATACATTCATAGTCAATCGGATTATATGCCTTTGTTCTATGTTTACCACTACAAATTATATATATATATATATAGTTAAATATAAATTCGGTGCTCAAAAATTTTTTTTTACCGATTTTTCAAGCGCAAATTGTAATGCAAAAAACGAGAACATTCAATCATTGATGCTCTAGTCTATTTCTAATTTTTTGTGTGAATTCACTCAAACACACTCCAATTGTGCTCACAACCCGAAGAAGATGATGTTTGACTTAAGATTTTAAAGGCCACTTTTTGCAAATTAGGTGCATCACATCAAAAAAATTTCCACCATTCATCTCAAAAGAAAATTTAAATAACAAATACATAAATTAATACTAATTAAATGAAACTAACAAAATAAAAATAAACAAAAATCATATCGGGAGGAGTATTCTTTGCATTGTTTACAGCTAGTGCCATCCCAAAGCTATTACTTTGCTCATGAAACATTGTAATTTCATCTATTGTATTATTAACCTCCTCCAACATCTTCTCACAAACATCAAGTAAACCATTTAGACACATGGGTATTTTGGGACTCTGAACATCATACTGAAAAGCAGGGTTCACGTAAAACGTGGCTGCGTGGAGACGTTTTCGCAACATATTATTCCACCTATCATTAATAATATCAATATAAGTGTTGTACAAATGTACTCTCTACATTCCCTCATGAACATAGCCTAATGAAGGCTTCTTATCAAAATCACATTTACTTGATAATCTCATAAGAGGACCAATAATCTTCGCAATGATTAAGCAATTATTTCAGAAAGTACAATCTAAAACAATATACTTACCCTCTTTTCCTCTTGAAGATCACACTTATAGCCATGGATTCCAAATGTTCTTTATGATCGTAGAGACTCTTCAAATCAATAAATATAGTTCTAAAATGAGTCTCTCCTTGCCTAATTATTTCAGTTCATCTGGGTCATCTCCGCAACCATGCATGAGGCCATATGTTTATACACAAAAACAGTTACTCTTTTTTGAGCATGAAATGTGCATGGATTTAAGCGTTGATTGGAGTATATTTTTGTGCTGTTTGATTCGTTTATATGTTTATTTTGCTCCATTTAGGTGTTTTAGGAGTTGGAGTGAAGAAACGGCGAAACGAGCCGAATTCACGCATTTTTGGAGGAAATGCTACCCCGTTGATGTACAATGTTGTTAACCCCCGTTAACGGGCACAGGAGCATCACTTTTGGCGAAAGAAGGGAGTAATGCCCGTTACTCCCTGGCAGTACAACTATGGTAATGCCCGTTAGCAGAGGCAGTAGGAAGAGATCTTTGGCATTGGAGGGGTAACACCCGTTACCCCTGGGTAGAAGGAAAGTGGTAACGCCCTTTACCACTTATAAAAGCGCAGGCACGATTTAAGCTCTGTAACGGGCGTTAACGGGAATAGCTCATCAGAAGGTAATGCCCGTTACTTAGGGCGGCGAGGCAATTTTTTGAGGCAGCTATTTAAGCATTTTTGGGAATCTTTTTGTGAGAATTCTCCTTTAGTTTATGACCTAGCCTGGAGAGAGAAGTACAGAGCTTTTGATAGAGCTGTCCAGAGAATTTCGAGAAGACGACAGGATCGAATTCTTAGAATAGTTTTAGTTTTTTCGATTTTATTTATTGCTTTTAATCATCAAACTAATTCCACTAAGTTTAGTTTTAATTCGTTTAGATGTCAGATTTGTTTTTCCAGAAGTTCTTGAATGTTTATGAGTTGGTTTTTAAGACCATGTTTTGAATTGATGAACATGAATTCCTTGAATGCAATTTCCTTTAGTTTTATGAGTTTTGATTTAATTATGAGTAGCTAATTCTCTAGGGCTAGGGGAGTGATGACGAATGCATGATAAGTGTTTGATATGATGCTTGACTGACTTGTGTTAATTCTTAGTTTTGAAAATAGGTTGAATTGAATTGCGACGGCCCGATCACCCTTAGCATAATCTAGAATTACCTGAGAATTGAGAAATTAATGGTAATTGAGATTTTTTCCATAACTAGTAGATTTTAGGAAGGCAAAGAGATTTGGTTCTTAATATATACAATGGTAAATCTTATTCTATGCCAAGCCACTAGAATTTGAATTGCACTAGTCTTGGTCTTGTTGGTTTAATTAATTATTGATGATTACGAGAGCAACATTGAGCTTAATTGAGCACTTGGTTATACCTTGAGAGAGGATAATAAAAACTTAAGTGACTAGGTTGTAGAATTGCACTTATCAGATGAGTATTATATTGAATCAAGCATGTATAAGTTATTACTCCCCAGTCTAATTAGTTTATTGATTTTAATCCACGCGTTTTAGTTGTTATTTGTGTTTTATTCTAGTTAATTGTTTAATTTTGTTTTAGTAGATAAACAATAACTTGATTTCGTTAGGTCTCTAGATTAGAAAAAGATATTGAGTAGTGATTGATTTCCCTTCCCTGTGGGTACGATCCTATTGTGCTACGCGTATATTTTCTGTGTACACTTGCACGATTGGTTTAACTTAAATCATACAACACTCTTGATGCAAGAAGTACCAATATTGTCACAAATGTCAACTCTTCAATATCCTTAAAAGATGAGATTACCATGATGAGCAGCAAATGGAGACCAATAGAGAGAACCATATTTTTTAGAGACCAATATTCCTGCTTTTTTGTAGTCAGTTGCATTATCAATTACCATATGCACCACATTACTCACTCCAACTATCTCAACTATCTCAGAAAATAAATAACACAAATTCTGAGCATCACTATCAATATCAGGAACATCAACTGATTTAATAAATGATATGCAATTTGGACAATACAATAAAAAATTTATCAAGGCCGTATGAGATTGGTCAGTATAACCATCGCCCATGTTAGTGCACCCACATTCAACCCATTTAACTCTCATAGCATCAATAGTGTGTTGACATTGTGTTTTATCTTCTCTTAATAAAGGAACCCTTAAAGCATGGTAAGATGGCCCCATGTACTAATGACCCATTGTTGTCATCCTACTTATCATTGGTTGATAAAATGGTAAATTCACAATATTAATAAAAAACAACTCACGATCTTAGCTTAGCAATAGACGTATCCGTATCATGCCACCTCTCCATACTTAGCAATTTAGCTTGAATACTAGATTGAAAGGAATCAATCCCGGTGCCCGCTTTTACATAATCTTTAATAATACGTATTTTTTGCTTCTTATTACTACCCTCTCTAACTTTCTCGTTAATTAAGTTTTAAATCTCTTCAACATGATCATCATCATCATCATCATCATCATCTACATTCATTCGAGATTGATTTTTTTAGTTTTTACTTTGAGTAATTTCAATTGAACATCCCTTAATTTGAAACCTAACATCAGCAGGAATTTTAAGGCAAGCTTTTACATTACCGGTAATAACCGCAAGGTGCTGCTTCATGTGATTAATTTGCAACCCTTAATCAATTGTTGGCAATATGTACATATGAGTGTACGATTCTTCCTGGTTGAAGGAACCTCATAACAATGCCTCCATCCTATGTCCACTGTATTGCATGGATTTTTCCCACTACCTCTTGATTGTTCAACAGATTGTGATGCATTGAATGACGGAATTGGTGAAGATGAATTTGCATTGTCCATATTCTTAAAACTAAAAAAAAAAAGTATTAACAATTACACTGCACTTTAAATAAATTGGGTCTAAAAAAAGAGTGAATCAGAAGTTCAGAACATATAAACTTATTCAAACAATTACACAAACATATAGCATGCATACTTAAAAAATAAATCATATCCATGGAAAAACAACAAGATATTGAGCTAAATAAATAAAAACAGAAAACATATAGACAAAATAGAAACCCCATTACCCATAAGGCCACAACACTAAGTAGAAATACATTATATCAAAAACCCACAAACTTAAAATCATAAAAGCCAAATTTTCAACCATAATCAGAAAAAAATATATATATATAGAAAGAGGTAGAGTGAAGATTAGTACCTAGTGTCGATGGAGGCACACAGACTGACGGCATCACAAGGGTATCAACAGCGATTTGTGGTGACGAAGGGAAGAAGACGGGTTTTAAGAGTCAAGACCTCTAATTTTTTGTGATAGGGTTTATTCATGGGTTTAGACTTTCGGTATCAAGGATTTCATTCTCAAAGACACAAAGTTGTGGTTTAATTTCAATTTAAATTGTTTTGGTTTGTTCAACGATTTTAATAGAGAAAGTTGTGATGGAGTTTGAAAATTGTGATTTGATTTCAAAATACATTATGAAATTTCAGAAAAAAAAATACCATTTTTTTAAAAAAAAAATTCAATTTGTGAAAACCGTTGGTCTAGTTAACCGGCTGATTTTTCTGGCCTTGAGGCGGTCCAAATATTGTTGATTTTTAGGGGACTTTCGTATCGGACCAGCCACCTGTCACCAGTTGAACTGATCCGACCGATTGATTCCATTCGATTTTCAAAACATTGCATGTGTATTTTTGTTGATGGCTCTCAAATCATACATCATTGATTTGTTCCACTCTTCTTTGATAGATAATTCTGCATAATTTGTTGGCTTAGTCATGAATAAAGCTTGTCTACTAACATATATCTCCCGCAAAGACCTGAACTTTCTTGGAGGTGTTTTTTTTAGAATAACTTTTTGAAGTTGCTTGAGGGTTGTTCATCGGTGTAGTTGGCTCAAAGGAATCTGATGTTTTCTCTGAAACACAGATATTGGCTTCATTTAAGTTTCAATGTTTGTTGGGATATGAGTTTCTATTGTTGTTTCATTTGTGTTCTAGTTCCAGATGGCTTCTCCATCAAATACGACATTCCTGCTCACAACTACTTTACCATTTATAGGGTTATACGATTTACATGATTTAGAATTGGTACAATATCCAACAAAGATACATTTTATTATCTTTTCATCTAGTTTTCTCCTATTTTGAGAATCAATGAAACTATAGGCAATACAACCAAAAACATGTAAATGGCTTACAGACGGCTTCAAATTACTCCAAGCTTGAAAAGGAATCTGATTTGGAACTGCCTTCGTAGATGATAACTTCAGAAGATAAAAATACCATTTTGCTTCGGTGTGCAAATACCATTTTCTTCCCAAAAAGAAGGAAAAACTCAAGATAAAAATTCACCTACTCTATCCGTCCGAAGTGTTTCTATTGATGCACGACTCTACTTCTCAACATAGACTTTGAATTTCTTAAAGATGTCAAAGGTTTCATGTAACGCCCAAGTTTTTCATTTGTACAAATATGTCGTATGTGTTTCTAAATTTTGTAATTAAATTATTTAATTATGTGATTAATTATTTATAAGTGTTTTAAATATTAAATTTTAATATAAATTGTTATTAGTTTATTTTATTTTATTTTATTTTTATTTCATTAAGTTGGAATTTATTTAAATCGATAATTAAGAATTAATGTTAATTAATTATGTTTTAATTATACTAATTAATTTCAACCTTAATCGTTGACTTTTTATTTATTTAAAAATAGAATTTGAATTTTATTATTTAATTTGAAATGTTATTAAATTGTTACATTTGCACATGAGTGTTTTAATCATGTGTCGTTCTTATATGATTTGATATCGAAATTTCGTGAAAATTTAGTATGTCGTAGATTTATGTATTATTAACATGTCTATATGCTCGTTTTATGTTTTTGATCTCGTTTGACGTGGTAACGAATTTATTTCGAATTGTGGAACCAAATCGGGGGCTAACGAGCAATTAGCACACCCTTGGTTCCGTATGTGATATCTTGAGCTCGGGAACTAGGATTCGAGTTCCGTCAACTTTGTTGAACTCGTATCGAAGATTCAGGTTTAATGAACCTAGCCACATTTTTCTAAGCTCGTTTCAACCTTCAAATTTTGCCCGAAACATGGCGAACCCGCCTAAATAACCACCTTCCACTATTTTAACCATAACTTGAACCATAGTTAACCAAATGGAGTGGAATTTGGACCCACATGACTCTCACTTAACCCTTAACCAACTAAAATCTCCCTTATTTCATTTCATACACCAAGAGGAGATATTTTCTGCTGCAAACCGAGACACCCTTGATGCTCCAAGAGAAATACTATTCATTTCCTCCCTCAAGAGCTCAATACTCTTCCATCTCTTCCCATACTTGAAAGGTAAGCTTGGAATGTTGTTCTCCATCTTCTTCTCATTCTTTTAAATGTAATTTGGTTGATTTTCTTGGAGGTTTAAGCATGCTATGGATTAATGGATGAACAGTTAGGTTAAAATAGAATTCTTGAATATCTATGCTATCATGTAATTTTGTGGTTGTTTTGTATGGATTTCGTGCATGTTTTCTTGATCTTAGCTCCTGTTATTTGCTTCTTCTCATTGCCTTTGTTGCTGCTGTGATTAACGGATGAAAACAGAGGGTTTTTAGCAAACTTTAAGGCATGTTATTGTTGAGTTTTCCGTTCCTTCCCTTGCTGTCAGTTTTGGGTCAGTTTTAGGGGAATGTTTGTGTTGTTTTGCTACTGAATTTGCTGCCTTAGAGTGCCTATCTGTTGCTACTGCTCCTTGCACTTTTTTCCCCTGTTCCTGCGCGAGGCTGCTCTGTTTCTGCAACACTCTCCCCGGGCGGGGAGAGTTTGTACTAATTTGGCCCCCGGGCGGGGACACCTCTTACCGTAGCTGCTGCCTTCCTTCTACCCGGTCGGGGGTTTCTCTGTGCAATTATTGACCCGGCGGGTAGTGTACTGCTGCTACGTCTTCTTTATTTCTTTGTTTGGCTGGTTGCTGATTCTTTTCCTTGCTTGGTTGTTGCTTCTTTTCCCCTTTTTCTGCTGCTCCTTTCTTCAGTTGCTGTTGTTTTCTGTTAATGGTGTTTGTGCATGAAATAGTGTGTGTGCATGGGTTGTATAGACACAACATATATATGTTGTGTGTTAATGGTGTTTGTGCATGAAATAGTGTGTGTGTGCATGGGTTGTATTTGTGCATGAATATATATATATATATATATATATATATATATATATATATATATGTCTATACCCATGCATGCATACGTATATATATGTTTGATATTTTAGTGCATGTGTACATGAAAGATGCATACACATATTGCATGCAACCATAATTTATGTTAATGTGTATTATGCATGCATGTGTACATGTGTGTATATATATATATATAAATATATATTTTTATCACATATATTAATATTAAGTATTGTTTAATTTAATTGAATTATGGAATTGGTTGTTACCTATCTCATGTTTTACCTATTTCAGTGATTTAAATGCCTTGTTTTGTTTACTCTATAATTGTAAACGTGAAATAGTAAGTGTTATGATCATTATATGCAATTCTTGGATTCATTTGATATAAAATGTGAAGGTATGGATTTGAAATGAATTTATGAGACTAAAATAGTACTATTATTTCATGAAACATGAGCTTTTAATTATGGAATTTTATGTTATGACTTATGGACTTAATTTTTGGAATTTATTGTTATCTATTTTATGTTTTGCATATTTAAATGATTTGAATGCCTTTGTTTTGTTTAATTTATAATTGTAAACTTGATATATTTGAGTTTTAATTGTTATACGAAATTAATGACTTGAATTGCTATGAATTAAGAAACGTTTGAATATGAAACTTTCATGTATGGAACATGTTGAATGAAATACTTTGTAGTTTGGCTTCTTAACATGCTTTATGCCTCGTATGCATCTCATATCATGTGCATAACATGCCGTGCATCGTATATGGTTCATATGGAGTCTTGAGTCTCAAGTATACATTATGTTGTCTTTGTATAGATTTTTCCAGGGCGGAGATGCCGGTTTCATAGGACACTTCCTAGTCCTCTTGTTTTCTTCTTGGTATTGGTCGGTAAGGTGTAACAGGTGGGTTTCTCTTCTATTAGTTACGATGACTCGATATATTCCTTATGTGAAAGATTTGAGCCAAAATATTATAAATATATATATCGAGTCTTTTCAAAAGAGTCTATGATTTTCAACGTAAAGCCCTTCTCTTATGTATTCCCACCTTCTGATTTTTTGGCGTGGACATGATTATGATTGCACAGGCCCAGGGCCTTAGTGCAAGTGGCTATCCGGGGAGGCAAGGGCCGATGGGGATCCCTTATACTAGTCCCACCACATTTACGGTGATACCAACCCTCACTAGGAGGTTTAGCGAGGAATGAGAGCTGAGTGCCCTTGGGGGATACATATACCCCCATTGGCCTGTGTATGGACCGGTGGCCGGGTCTTGCTAACCCGTCCACCACCCGGAGGAAGAAGGTGTTAGTGTTTATATTTATGAATAATAATGATTATGAACGAATATATATGAATGTGTATGATCGCTAATGTAAAGATTGAATCGATATGCACACACGAGGAGTAGGTTGGAGATATTTGCCCACCCGCCAGGGCTCACGTATTGACCTTATGAACGACTATGATTATGAATAATGGAATTGAATTTTGTAATCCTGAGCGTTGTTTTCTTTCGTTTTCACCCATTTAGGAAATATCTCAAAAACCCCGCACGGGATTATAAATTGCATGTGTGAGTGTTTAAATTCTGCGATAATATTATATTATGCCCTGTTTTATACCCACCAGTCTCTTATAGACTGAACCCGGCTTTATTTTCAGTTCTTTGCAGGTTTTGGAGTGCTAGGCGGGATGTTGAGTCTGTCGAATCGCGTGGCTCAGTTGGAGTCTTTTCATATAGCGCCGCAACGGTGGGCACCACACCCCTGCACCATAGCTCAACACGTGTAACGAAACAAGGACTCCATTCACATGCCAAACCATAACGAACGGGCAAAAACAAAACCAACCCTAAGCTAGGCGAGACATAGACCGTTGTCTCTAATTGTTGGGCAACTCCTTTCCACCGTTATCATGCTTGTCCTTGTAGAAGTTGTATCGCAAGGCGAGCCATGTTCTGGGAATCACACAACTATATCTCAAATATGCTCTCTATCTTAGAGAGCTATTCCTCGGCCTTTATATCGTCTCCTTCTCGGAATTGAAGAGGATCAAATGTCTTGAACTCCCGGTACTTCATTACCATCAAATTCATAGGTGGTATTCCGGTTGAGGATTGACCTTGGTTGTATGGATGTTGATGAGAAGGTTGACCAAAGTGCTGCCGACGTGGTGGCATCCTGAAAATCTCAACAACTATAATAGAGGTATATGCGTGGCGATTAGTAAGTGCGTATGTCGCGTAATTAAATCAATCAAGAGCAATTAAGAGATGCAATGCATTGCTTAATATAAAAATAAGTAATAGAAATTTTCACATGCAAAGCAAATCAAATCATGATGCGAACGTGCACATAACCAAATTATCCTATGCCGTACGACCTAGACAGACACGACACGACACCGAACCCCGGTTTTGCAACCTGGGGCTCTGATACCACTTAAGATATAGCTCCCCAACGGTGGGCACCACACCCCCGTACCATAGCTCAACACGTGTAAAGAAACAAGGACTCAGCACACATGCCAAACCATAGAGAACGGAGACAAGCAAAAACAAAACCAACCCTAAGCTAGGCGGGACGTAGACCTTGCACACACAGTACATAACGAATATACGAAAGCGTGATCATGCCAAACAAAAATCAAAACCATGCACACTGTTGATGGGTTCAATCTAGCATAATTTCTAATCCCGAAGTTAAATTATAACATAAATCGTAAATACAAACGGGTTCAATTCTGTCCCTAGAAGCTTGTCCCGAATTCAAATCATAAATGAACAAATCATACTTATACATATCCGTACATAGGATTATAATACGAAACTAAAACTGAATTCAAAATGCAAATGCAAAGACCCAACCAATACAAGACTCGACTCCGCCTAGCTCGGACTCCAAAGCCAAAACCTGCAAAGCTAAAAACATAAAGAGGGAGGGGTACGTCACACTTGACTGAGCGAGGGGTTAACACACGCACGCTATACATAATATATATAGCAAAGCATATTAAAATAAGATGTTCATGAAGCCGGGATTAGTTTTTGCACGCCAAACATTTACTAGTGATAATATATATATAGGGTGGTTTAGCAAAATAGAACGAACGAACTTAACTTATATTAATGCATACGTTCAAAACATGCAGACTTAGCACACATATCCGAACATATTTTATTAGGTTAAAAGTATATCAAATTTTATCTTAATTTGAGAATCTACCCCCGTTTCACGAACTTAAGACCAACATAACAAGACTCGGTGGGCACGAGTGCAAACCTCACAAAATAAACCAAAACGCATACATACCAGGAAAATACATAGGGTGATAGAAGGGTTGCGTGACCCTAGCCATCCTTAAGCGGATGAGGGGAGTGCTCAATGCTTCTCAAACCCTGGGACTCCATCCCCCAACCTATGCTCAGGTGTGTTCCGGTACATCCCTTACACGGAAGTTGGTGCCCCCTTAAGCAGAACATATCACGCATAACGCATAACAAAACTTAAGCCCGCTACAGACAGACAGACAGACATATCTCATGTATATCGTACTTAGCATATCGTACGTACATATCACGCAGATTAACTTCAAAAGCATAGCAAATCGAAACCAAGCATACATAGACTCATACTTAGACTCATACTTAGCGTTTCATACTTTCAAACTTATGACAAAACCATCGAAGTACATATTTCACACATATCTACATATATATAAGGCTTATAAATCACACACATTCGAAAACGAGCACATTACGATTGGGTATAACTATATCTTAACCTCACCTTATACCAAAAGAAGCTGAAGACAAAGCACTTGATTGACCTCGGAATCAACTTGACTGACAAAACACCACCCCGGGTGCACGTGAACAAACTGAAGGCAAAAGACAAGACTTAGACTCAAGAATGAACCACATAGACGCATGGCGTATGTTCATGCTTATAGGAGATGCAATCACGTAAGCATAACACATATTCACTCCAATTCAATGCAAAGAGAGATGTTACAAAGCTCAACATATTCATTTATAATCATATAACACGTTCAGGTGCACAATTAATGCATATTTCAAGGTAGAGATACATAACAAGGTGCATAGGTGCTTCGTGCAAATAATTCATATTAAATAAGTAACATAAAACACATATAGCAACAAGTGCGTACACATAAACAATATAAATCAAGTTAGGAATGAGTTCCGAGGTGGCAAGGTGCAAGAAAAGCGGAAGAAAAGAGCAAGAGATTGTTCCAAGCAAAAACGGGCAAAAGCTGGAAATTTTCCGAAATGGACAAGCTGTAGGAAAATGGACATAACATTAGTTTGAGAAATGAGAATTGAGTTTTGTTTCTTGGAACTGAAACTAGACACATAGATCTATAAAATGATATGTGGCAGAAAACAGCGAGACGAAAATAGCGTACGTTTTAAGTTGGACGAAAGCAGAATTTCGGCGAGATGGCGACACAAATTTGAAACGGTTATATCTCATAATCTAGAATGAATTTTGAGGTGATTCCAATTGTATAATGTTCTAAACTCAAAAAGGTTTCTACCATCGGAACTTCAGGCTAGACTAAGCAAAAATGAAGGTTGCACTTGGCCGTGTCGGAATAAAAAAATTTCACCTCGAAGTGCCAACACGGCCGTGTCGGAAAAGAACTAGGGGTTGACACGGCCGTGTTGGGTTGTCTTCTCCAAAAAGAAACAACAACAAAGCAAGAGCTCGACGGGAGTGGTTCCCAAACCACATCCCGATCAATTAATATACCAAAAACACTCAAATTCAAGGTATAACACATATATATATCACATTAGAGGATAAATTGGACTCTGAAACGAGTCCGAACACCTAAAACACGAAACCTATACTATTCATAAATTTCTCCAAACTCAAGAAATAAGGCAATAAAGCAAGATTCAATCGGTAGAAACGAAGATTAGGACAAGAGAAATCCATATCTTACCTCGGTTCGTCGATTGGGAGAGAGTTGGAGTCGGAACTTGAGCTCAAAGGTTGGAGTTGGGAAAAACCCTCTTCTTCTCTTCTTCCTCTCCTTTCTTTCTTGTTGGGGCTGATCAAAATGGGAGAGAAAATGGAATTCGGTCCCTTTTCTAGGGTCAAGAAATGGGTCGGGCAAAACGGGTAGGGTCAAACGGTATCCGGTCAATTCGGATCGGATTTAAAAACGGTAGGGCTATCAAACGGCTTTTAGAAAAATACAAAGTTAATTTCATTGAATCCGAATCATCAAACGAACTCAATGACAAGGTTAGAATTCGAATTCGAATTCCTGAGCTCAAGAATACCACGAAGGCCAAAACACCCTAATTACAATTAGGTCCCTAAACTTCAAGTATTGGGCATTCGAGCCCAAACAATTTAATTATATTCTAAAGCGCACAAAACTTAAATAAATTACACGTTGACATTTAAAGCATGCAAATTCACATAAATACGGAATTAAACTCTCTCGTGACACTTACCTGGAAATGCCGAAGTAGCGGGATGCTATAAACTCTCCCCCTTAAAGAGGACCTGTCCTCAGGTCCTACACCTCGAGTTAGAACTATGAGAAACTCCCCCGTATTCACCCAAGTTCGAGGTTCATGACGTCCCGACTCGGGTTAGCTCGGGAAAGGTCTTCAAGCGCCAAGAGGTTTGAGTCTTCACTTCAAGCTCCACACGAACATGATCCCGACTTGGAATAGCTCAAATGTTTTCGCCTGATAGGAGGGTCCAAATTGATTCAACTCCCACCGTTTGAATCCATCCAAACCACCCACAACTCGGAATCACGAATGGGGTTGTTAAAGAACTTCCACCACTCGTCTCCAACCTAAACGGGCCTTCTAACACCAATCCAACTCGTGGTTCGAATTTGACCTTCAAACCGTTGCTTGCCTCTACTTGAAGACTCTTGGAAGATCGTTGGGTAGACCTTTGCAAAGCACGACCCTCAACTAACAGAGAAGCAAAAGCACTCGAACACTCAAAGCAACCCCGAAAGGTAACAAACAACAAACACACACAAGAAAAGTTAAAAGATGCATGATGCACGTGATATGTATGCTCAAGTGTATCGTTCACCGATGTATGAGTGTTCGTGAGGATTTGTTCATCGCCGAAATCTTTTGCCCACCATCTTGAAATCCTAGATGCACTTGTTACTTTAACACTTTCCATTATCTTCATTCCACGGTTGTTGTCTGCTCTTGGATTCTTTCCCCAAACCCGACTTTTCCTTCGTGAGTGTTCGCTTGGTCATTATTTCTCTTCCCGTCAATTTAATTCTTTGATCTTCAGCTTGTTGTCATAATTTTCGGTCATCAATATCTTCCAAAATTTCTCAAATTAACCTCAACAGGAAGCTTTTTCTTTTGTGAACTAAGACTCGATATTTTATCTATTTCAATATCCGAATTCCCCCATCGGGTAAGGTTTCTTCTATGATCTGTGAGCTCGGTGAATTATCATAGGTTCTTATGATTTGATTTCCTTTGCTCGGATGTTTATTTGAAAAGGGGTCAAGAAACAATCCCATCTCCTTCATCCTTTGAAACTCAAGGTCCCTTGGGACCTCCTTGTCTTAGGAACGGTTGAACGATGAATCGATCTCCTTACCCCTAAAATCTTGAATCGAACTCTTGCTTTCAATCCTCAAGCTGGATTCTTGTTCTAACTCCCCGTGATGTTTTCCCAAAGTAACACCGTACTTGGGGTCCCTCTCAATGTCGTATCCTTTAATGTGAAATCTTCAACTCTATGTTTAAATTTCTAAAATTCGATCTTCTCCTCGATTCATTTTTGGTGTCACCCTCTCTTCGGCATTCTCAATCCCTAAAGAAGGTCCTCAATTCGATCCTTGTCCTACTCGTTTCTTCCAATATCATCGTGGGATTCCTTTCATAATTGAGTTCTATCTTTAGCCAATCCCCCTAGCCCTAGATTCCTCGCTTAAGTGTTCTCTTGTTCCTTCAGTTCTTGGTTTATTAATATCACTTCTTGTATAATTCTTGAATCCGGTGGTTCCTCGACGACGTCTAAGTCTAAATTCTTCACTGATATGCTTTCTCGTAGAAAATCCTAAAACGCCTTCTTTGGAAGATGAGTTTCAACTTTTCTTCAAAGCACTCTCGGATCACATGTCTTTAACCCGGTATATAGGTTTCTCGAGCCTACTTCCTTGACATATCTTTGTATGACCGCATAGTCAGCAACCCAATCTCAAGGAAGACTTTTAATTCGACCCTCACTTCAACCATCTCTTCCCACTTCATAAGGCCCGAAACTCGGCCATATGAGCGAATCAATATTCTATAATTGCACACTAAATATGCATGTTGGGTTATATGTATAGATGAAATGTATCATAGAGTCACTCGAGCACGTAGAAATTGCTACACATTGTGATTATCACACGTAGAGCAATTTAATTACAAAATTTAATATGTTATGAATGCACGTGCCATGAATGTAAGTACCTCAATGCTCGGGTTCAAGTAGGTCTCCAATTTGAAGCCATTGACCTCGCATTCGGTGCTTGTTAGCTCTCGATTGATCACACTCGAAGACCTTGTGCTCGGTTGATCTGCAGGCGTAGCACCTCTTCAATCTATCCCAACATGTATCGTAGGCATGACAAGTTCCTCCACAATGGGTACACGGTTGAAGCTTTTTCGTTTGCTTTGGAGGGTTCCCGGTCTTATGCTTCTTTCCACGAATCTTCTTGGCTCGATTCACGGATTGGTGAGACCTTCCTTCCATTTGTAGATGGGAGCATAACCCTGATTCAAATCTATGCTCCATTCCATCCTATTTTTGACTTCTTGTTAGAATCCACGTTTTGACCTTTAAAGCTCTCTTCGTGGCTTTATCCTACGTACTCATATCCTTCGCAATTAAAGCTTCCTTGATTTCATCCCGAATACCTTCTATAAACTTCCTAGCCTTCATCTCGTCGTTGCTTGTAATGTGAGACACGTATATACCCAATCTCTTGAATTCCTCCAAGTACTCCATAACTGTTTTGTCTCCTTGTTTTAACGCGATGAATTCTTCGAGTCTTCGTTCTTGTAAAACGGACGGTGTGAACTTTTTCCTAAATTCCCGAACAAACACATCCCATGTCATCTCTTCGCTCGATACCTCTAATTGTTGGGCAACTCCTTTCCACCGTTGTCTTGCTTGTCCTTGTAGAAGTTGTATCGCAAGGCGAGCCATGTTCTGGGAATCACATGACCATATCTCAAATATGCTCTCTATCTCTGAGAGCCATTCCTCGGCCTTTATATCGTCTCCTTCTCGGAATTGAGGAGGATCAAATGTCTTGAACTCCCGGTACTTCATTACCATCGAATTCATAGGTGGTATTCCGGTTGAGGATTGACCTTGGTTGTACGAATGTTGATGAGAAGGTTGACCAAAGTGCTCCCGACGTGGTGGCATCCTGAAAATCTCAACAACTACAATAGAGGTATATGTGTGGCGATTAGTAAGTGCATATGTCGCGTAATTAAATCAATCGAGAGCAATTAAGAGATACAATGCATTGCTTAATATAAAAATAACCAAGTAATAGAAATTTTCACATGCAAAGAAAATCAAATCATGATGCAAACATGCACATAACCAAATTATCCTATGCCGTACGACCTAGAGAGACACGACACGACACCGAACCCCGGTTTTGCAACCTGGGGCTCTAATACCACTTAAGATGTAGCACCCCAACGGTGGGCACCACAACCCGGCACCATAGCTCAACACGTGTAAAGAAACAAGGACTCCGCACACATGCTAAACCATAGCGAACGGAGAAAAGCAAAAACAAAACCAACCCTAAGCTAGGCTGGACGTAGACCCTGCACACACAATACTTAATGAATATACGGAAGCGTGATCATGCCAAACAAAAATCAAAACCATGCACACAGTTGACGGGTTCAATCTAGCATAATTCCTAATCCCGAAGTTAAATTATAGCATAAATCATAACTACAAACGGGTTCAATTCTGTCCCTAGAAGCTTGCCCCGAATTCAAATCATAAATGAACAAATCATACTTATACATATTCGTACATAGGATCATAATACGAAACTAAAACTGAATTCAAAATGCAAATGCAAAGACCCAACCAATACAAGATTTGATTCCGCCTAGCTCAGACTCTAAAGCCAAAACCTGCAGAACTAAAAGCATAAAGAGGGAGGGGTCAGTCACAGTTGACTGAGCGAAGCGTTAACACACGCATGCTATACATAATATGTATAGCAAAGCACATTAAAAGAAGATGTTATTAGTTTTTGCACGCCAAAACATTTGCCCGTGATAATATATATATAGGGTGGTTTAGCAAAATAGAACGAACGAACTTAACTTATATTAATACATACGTCCAAAACATGCAGACTTAGCACACATATCCAAACATATTTTATTAGGTTAAAAGTATACCAAATTTTATCTTAATTTGAGAATCTACCCCCGTTTCACGAACTTAAGACCAACATAACAAGACTCGGCGGGGACGAGTGCAAACCTCACAAAATAAACCAAAACGCATACATACCAGGAAAATACATAGGGTGACGGAAGGGTTGCGCGACCCTAGCCCTCCCTAAGCGGATGAGGGGAGTACTCAATGCTTCTCAAACCCTCGGACTCCATCCCCCAACCTATGCTCAGGTGGGTTCCGGTACATCCCTTACACGGAAGTTGGGGCCCCCTTAAGCAGAACATATCACACATAACGCATAACAAAACTTAAGCCCGCTACAGACAGACAGACAAACATATCTCATGCATATCGTACTTAGCATATCGTACGTACATATCACACAGACTGACTTCAAAAGCATAGCAAATCGAAACCAAGCATACATAGGCTCATACTTAGCATTTCGTACTTTCAAACTTATGACAAAACCATCGAAGTACATATTTCACACATATCTACGTATATATAAGGCTTATAAATCACACACATTCGAAAACGATCACATTGCGATAGGGTATAACTATATCCTAACCTCACCTTATAACAAAAGAAGCCGAAGACAAAGCACTTGATTCACCCCGGAATCAACTTGACTGACAAAACACCACCCCGGGTGCACCTGAATAAACTGAAGGCAAACGACAAAACTTAGACTCAAGAATGAATCACACAGACAGACGGCATATGTTCATGCATATAGGAGATGCAATCACGTAAGCATAACACATATTCACTCTAATTCAATGCAAAGAGAGATGTTACAAAGCTCAACATATTCATTTATAATCATATAACACTTTCAAGTGTACAATTAATGCATATTTCAAGGTGGAGATACATAACAAGGTGCATAGGTGCTTCGTGCAAATAATTCATATTAAATAAGCAACATAAAACACATATAGCAACAAGTGCATACACATAAACAAGATAAATCAAGTTAGGAATGAGTTCGGAGGTGGCAAGGTGCAAGAAAAACGGAAGAAAAGAGCAAGAGATTGTTCCGAGCAAAAACTGGTAAAAGCTGGAAATTTTCCAAAACGGACAAGCTGTAGGAACATGGTCATAACTTGAGTTTGATAAAATGAGTTTTGTTTCTTGGAACTGAGACTAGACATACAAATCTTTAAAATGATTTGTAGCTCAAAACGTGTTTAAAAGCGAGACGAAAATGGTGTATGTTTGAAGTTAGACGAAAGCAGAATTTCGGCGAGATGGCAACACAAATTTCAAACTGTTATATCTCATAATATAGAACGAATTTTGAGGTGATTCCAATTGGAGAATTTTCTAGACTTAAAAAGGTTTCTACCATCCGAAATTCAGGTCAAACGAAGCAAAAATGAAGGCTGCACCGCCGTGTCAAGTTTGACCTAGAAGCTGACACGGTCGTGTCGGAATAAAAAAATTCCAACTCGAAGTGCCAACACGGCCGTGTTGGAAAAGAACTAGGGGTTGACACGGCCGTGTTGGGTTGTCTTCTCCCAAAAGATACAACAACAAAGCAAGAGCTCGACGGGTGTGGTTCTCAAACCACCGTAAACCACATTCCGATCAATTAATACACCAAAAACACTCAAAATCAAGGTATAACACATATATATATCACATTAGAGCATAAATTGGACTCCGAAATGAGTTCGAACACCTAAAACACGAAACCTATACTATTCATCAATTTATCAAAACTCAAGAAATAAGGCAATAAAGCAAGATTCAATCGGTAGAAACGAAGATTAGGACGAGATAAGTCCATATCTTACCTCGATTCGTCGATTGGGCGAGAGTTGGAGTCGAAACTTGAGCTCAAAGGTTGGAGTTGGGAAAAACCCTCTTCTTCTCTTCTTCCTCTCCTTTCTTTCTTGTTGGGGCTGATCAAAATGGGAGAGAAAAGGGAATCCGGTCCCTTTTCTAGGGCCAAGAAATGGGTCGGGTAAAACGGTTAGGGTCAAACGGTATCTCGTCCATTCGGATCGGATTTAAAAACGGTAGGGCTATCAAATGGCTTTTAGAAAAACACAAAGTTAATTTCATTGCATCCGAATCATTGAAACGAACTCAATGACAAGGTTGGAATTCGAATTCGAATTCTCGAGCTCAAGATTACCACAAAGGCCAAAACACCCTAATTACAATTAGGTCCCTAAACTTCAAGTATTGGGCATTCGAGCTCAAACAATTTAATTAAATTCGAAAGCGCACAAAACTTAAATAAATTACACGTTCACATTTAAAGCATGTAAATTCACATAAATACGGAACTAAACTCTCTCGTGACACGTACCTGGAAATGTCGAAGTAGTGGGATGCTACATTTCACATGTATATTTTCAGTTTTATAAGTTACAAGAATATATGAATTGTTAAGTTTATATTGCTACGGATTCGGGACAGGCTTCTAGGGATAGAATGAAACCTTGATTCATGCTCTATGATTTATGTTTTATGTTTGGAAATTTCGGGATTAGGTATCTATGCTAATTGAACCCGTCAATTACTACTTGAGCTTATGATTGATTACATATCCTGCTTTCGTACCCGTATTTAATTCATGGGTTTGTTTGATTGGTTTCGGAGGTTCTAGTTTCCGCCTAGCCTAGTGTGTGAGTGAGTCCCCGTTCGCCGTGATTTGGCTCATGTATGGACTTTCCATTTCATATGCGGGTTGGGTCCCGATGCGGGGGATGTAGGGCCTTCCGTTGGGGCGCTACATCCTTAAGTGGTATCAGAGGCTCAGGTTGCAAAACCGAGGTTCTTGTGTCGTGATTGAGTCAGTTTAGGTCGTACCGTATAGGAACAACTTGAGAACGTATGCATTGCATTGAATTTTCATGGTTAAGTTGTTATTAATTGCTCGGAATTTCTTGATATATGTGATCTACTTTAAATTTCGTTGCTTCAGGTGTTGCAATTGCATTTTATGTGCTTCTATTGATCTAAAAATGTGCCATAAGCATATGTTAATCTACACGCATCTATATCCGAGTGGAATCTTTGCTTGTAGATCGTTATTAAGCTATCAAAACTACCATCAATCTCAACTATAAATCTCTCCGATCAAACCAACAAAAAGATTATGGAACTAAGGAATTTGAAAGTCAGGTGTTGAATCTTCAAGGATATAAATATGGAGTTATATTTCATTACTCAACATCGCGATAAAAGGTGGGATTACCTACAAAGATCAGGGGCTCGTGGTCTTTTCTAAATAAAGCCATGTTCTTCGGTGTCCTTACTATGGTGCACCAAAGCTTTCTTATCGTTTCAAAGAGCCACTTTGGAAGAGAAGTCAGGATAGAAACCACAAGGAAAGAATTTATCAGCGAGGAGACGGAGGCCTTTAAAAGAACTCAAATTCGGGCCAAAGGGAGAAGAAGATGTAAATTGAGACACTCGGATTTCGGGCGAGGAAGAAGTCAGCTGGAAAGGAGTTAGTGAGAATCGATCGATGTGGAGATTTCAAGATTATGGAAAGTCAAAATACCAAAGGTTCTACCTTTGGTCGGATTGAAGTTTGTTTTCCAGGCTTAAACTGAATTGTCGTGTTATGAGTTCGAGTTGGGAGTAATGGAGCAACAAATGGAAACGATAAAGAAATGCAAAGAGCTGTTGGAGGGAAATTATGTGCTCAAGTGTAAGCAATTGGAGGATGAATTCATTCAATCATTGAATTCATAAAGAATACTTAAGGGAACCTTGAGCTGAGAGATAACTAAGGGTAAGATTTGGAACATTATTTGGAATCAATCTTTGAAGGAAGTCAAGATACCGATTCCATGGGCGTAGAAAAAAATTGGGTTCGAGGGATTTCAATTTCGGATTGCAGGAACACATAAGGGGATACCAGGAAACTTTGAAAATCTAGAAAAATAAGGGTTCAAGAGATCGTTATCTCGGATCATGGAGATTTGAGGACTATAGGAAGCATCATCAACGATCGAGCAATGTTTAACCTTATGACTTATGCTCACAACATCGAGATCAAAAGACAAGATGTTACGCTAAAGATACCACTATGGTGACAGGTTCAATGCATTCATAGCACGTGCACCATGCATCGTAAGTTAGTTATTTAAATTCTTATTAAATGTGTTTTAATACGCTAATTGTTAAATTACTGCTGCATACTTATTCATACTTATTTGTTGAATTATGTGCTTTGATGTTGCATTTCCTTGTTTAAAATATCTACTACATGCATTTATCATCTTAACCCAGCACATATCATTTTAGTGTTTACTTGTTAGGATTTCGCCGTTTAATACTTTCACTATTACTTCGATCAAAGTTCTATTGAACAAAGCGAAGAAGAACATTTTGGGTTGATAAAGTGGGACAAAGACAGAAGTGGATGGTTTCAGGACATATAAATTGAACGAGACAAGTTAGGGAACTTAATGGAGTTAAACAGGAGTTTGGGAAGCAAAGGAAAAAGGTCGCTGCTCCAATCAAGCACTTTAAAGTGAACGTGAACTAGGCTATCGAACATATTTTCCACTTAGAGTTGTTCGTCCCAAGGAAATAAGTTTGGGGAGATCAGGAATTCTTTTTAAGGGGGAGAGGATGACCAAGAAACAGATTTAAAGCTTGAAGCTATGCTCGAAGAATTATTTAGTAGTAATAACCGAACTGCAAGCCATAAAAGTTATGGAAGATTAATGATGGTGATTGGAAAGGAATAAGAAGGCCTTAACGATTAAACCCTCGAGGTGAGAGTTAAGTCATTAAAATTCGAGTTGAAGATTACCACGGGGAGAATGAGAAGCAATGTGGTTAACTCATGACATATAAACCTTACTCAGTTGTCAATCGTTCCTTTATAAGGGCTTCAGAGGATATTAAGTTAAAGGAAATTGGAAAGTAATGATCGTTAAAGGACTTGAATCAAGCATCAAGAATCATTAAGAAAGTTTTAGCTCTAATTAAGAGATTACATGGAGTAGAACCGAATGTACCGCTACTAGTTTGAAGAGAACGAAGAGATACCATGGATAAGTGATGAGAAAGGATCCACAAAAAGGTTAGGCTAATGGTGGGAACGATCATGAGATGGAAATCGAACTTAGGGCCTTGGAAGTAGTCACTCTTGAATATGGCGAATTCGGGCATTGACAAGGATAGAAGATTTAAACATGAATCATGGAAGGAACATTCTGATGACGTGTAGGATAAAGCAGAGTTCGACTGGTTGAAAGAGTTAGTCATGTCAAGGGAAGACGTAGAGGTTAAGAGTGAGGAGTCAGAGAAGAAACGGAGCAGTATTTTAAGAGTTAATTGAATTCCAAGGAATCCGCCAAATTGAAGAAGGTAATCAAGGTGTAAGAGTCAAAGTAGGATCAGTCGAGAGTTGTCTTCTCGTCAACCGGACACTCATATGAAGGGCATTAAAGATAAGTGAAGAGCCAAGCTAGCTTTTGGGTCACATTATACAATTGGACCATAAAATTGGTCAACTTCAAATTTCTTGGCTATGATAAACGGTACACAGAACATTCATGGCATATGCATACATGCAATTTAATTTAATTGGTTTCTTAATGCTATATATACTTGCTAATTGATTACTTTCGTTGTTCTTTGTCATGTTGTAATTGATGTTTATTATGTGTCCCTGTGTGACCTACGTGATTATTCATCATTGTAATTCACGTTTTGAAATCTTTTCTTCTTGGTGTTTATTCTTTGATGTAACTTCTGCTTTTGAGAGACGAGGTTCTCTCTTTGTTGCTTTTGAGAGACGGGGTTCTCTCCTTGTTGCTTGCGAGGGACGGGGTTCCCTCATTAATTGTTTTTAGGCGTGCAGTGAATCCGAGGACGGATTCTTTTAAGGGGGAGAGATTGTAACGCCTCTGTTTTTTATTTGTACAAATATGCCTTATGTCTTTATAAATTTCGTAATTAAATTATTTAATTATGTGATTAATTATTTATAAGTGTTTTAAATATTAAATTTTAATATAAATTGGTAATAGTTTATTTTATTTTATTTTATTTTTATTTCATTAAGTTAGAATTTATTTAAATCGATAATTAAGAATTAATGTTAACTAAATATGTTTTAATTATACTAATTAATTTCAACCTTAATCGTTGACTTTTTATTTATTTAAAAATAGAATTTGAATTTTATTATTTAATTTGAAATGTTATGAAATTATTACGTTTGTGCATGAGTGTTTTAACCGTGCGTCGTTCTTATATGATTTGATATCGAAATTTCGTGAAAATTTAGTATGTCGTAGATTTATGTGTTATGACCATGTCTATATACGTGTTTTATGTTTTCGATCTCGTTTGATGTGGTAACGAATTTATTTCGAATTGTGGAACCAAATCGGGGGCTAACGAGCAATTAGCGCACCCTTGGTTCCGTATGTGATATCTTGAGCTCGGGAACTCGGATTCGAGTTCTGTCAACTTCATTGAACTCGTATCGAAGATTCGGGTTTAATAAACCCAACCTCATATTTTTCTAAGCTCATTTCGACTTTGGAATTTTGCCCGAAACATGACGAACCCGCCTAAATGACCACCTTCCACTATTTTAACCATAACTTGAACCATAGTTAACCGAATGGAGTGGAATTTGGACCCACATGACTCTCACTTAACCCTTAACCAGCCAAAATCTCCCTCATTTCATTTTATACACCAAGAGGAGATATTTTTAGCTGCAAACCGAGACACCCTTGATGCTCCAAGAGAAATACTATTCATTTCCTCCCTCAAGAGCTCAATACTCTTCCATCTCTTCCCATACTTGTAAGGTAAGCTTGGAATGTTGTTCTCCATCTTCTTCTCTTTCTTTTAAACGTAATTTGGTTGATTTTCTTGGAGTTTTAAGCATGCTACGGATTAATGGATGAATAGTTAGGTTAAAATGGAATTCTTGAATATCTATGCTATCATGTAATTTCGTGGCTGTTTTGTATGGATTTCATGCATGTTCTCTTGATCTTAGCTCCTGTTATTTGCTTCTCCTCATTGCCTTTGTTGCTTCTATGGTTAACGGATGAAAACAGAGGGTTTTTAGCAAACTTTAAGGCATGTTATTGTTGAGTTTTCCTTTCCTTCCCTTGTTGTTAGTTTTGGGTCAGTTTTAGGGGAATGTTTGTGTTATTTTGCTACTGAATTTGCTACCTTAGAGTGCCTGTCTGTTGCTGCTGCTCCTTGCACTTTCTTCCCCTATTCCTCCGCGAGGCTGCTCTATTTCTGCAACACTCTCCCCAGGCGGGGAGAGTTTGTACTGATTTGGTCCCCGGGCGGGGACACCTCTTACTGTAGTTGCTGCCTTCCTTCTACCCGGCCGGGGGACTTTTCTGTGCAATTATTCACCCGGGCGGGTAGTGTACTGCTGCTATGTCTTCTTCATTTCTTTGTTTGGTTGGTTGCTGCTTCATTTTCTTGTTTGGCTGCTGCTTCTTTTCCCCTTTTTCTGCTGCTCTTTTCTTCAGTTGCTGCTGCTTTCTTTCTTGCTGTTGTATATATATGTGTATACATATATACATAGTCTGCTGCTGCTGCTTTCTTCATGATATATACATATATATATGTCTATACCCATATATGCATACGTGTATATATATTTGATATTTTAGTGCATTTGTGCATGAAAGATACATATACATATTACATGCAACCATAATATATGTTAATGTGTATTAAGCGTACATGTGTACGTGTGTGTATATATATATTAAATATATATTTTTATTACATATATTAATATTAAGTATTGTTTAATTTAATTGAATTATGGAATTGGTTGTTGCCTATCTCATGTTTTACCTATTTAAGTGATTTAAATGCCTTGTTTTGTTTACTCTCTAATTGTAAACGTGAAATAGTATGTGTTATGATCATTATATGCAATTCATGGATTCATTTGATATAAAATGTGAAGGTATGAATTTGAAATGAATTTATGAGACTAAAATAGTAATATTATTTCATGAAACATGAACTTTTAATTATAGAATTTTATGTTATGACTTATGGACTTAATTTACGGAATTGATTGTTATCTCTTTTATGTTTTGCATATTTAAATGATTTGAATGCCTTTGTTTTGTTTAATTTATAATTTTAAACTTAATATATTTGAGTTTTAATTGTTATATGAAATTCATGACTTGAATTGCTATGAATTATAAAACGTTTGAATATGAAACTTTCATGTATGGAACATGTTGAATGAAATACTTGGTAGTTTGGCTTCTTAGCATGCTTTATGCCTCGTATGCATCTCATATCATGTGCATAACATGCTGTGCGTCGTATATGGTTCATATGGAGTCTTGAGACTCACGTATACACTATGTTGTCTTTGTACAGTTCCAGTGCGGAGATGCCTGGTTCATAGGACACTTCCTAGTCCTCTTGTTTTCTTCTTGGTATTGGTCGGTAAGGTGTAACAGGTAGGTTTCTCTTCTATTAGTTTTGATGACCCAATATATTCCTTATATGAAAGATTTGAGCCAAAATATTATAAATATATATATCGAGTCTTTTCAAAAGAGTCTATGAATTTCAACGTAAAGCCCTTCTACCCCACATAGAGGAGTTATTTGATGTCCTTCAAGGATCCCGAGTTTATTCCAAGCTAGACTTAAGGCAAGGGTACTATCAACTAAAGATTAAGGAGGAGGATATCCCTAAAACAGCTTTCAATACCTACTATGGACACTTTGAGTTCATAGTAATGCCTTTTGGATTGATTAGTGCACCCGCCGCATTCATGGATATGATGTATCGGATATCCCGACCATATCTGGATAAATTTGTGGTCATTTTCATCGATGACATTTTGGTGTTTTCAAAAACGCCCGAGGAACATGCTGAACATCTTCACTTAGTGTTAAGCACTTTGCAAGAGTATAAGCTATATGCTAAGTTTAGTAAGTGTGAGTTCAGGATAGAAAAAGTTACGTTCCTCGGACATGTAACCTCGGGATTAGGTGTTGAAGTAGATCCTTCGAAGGTTGAAGCAATTACAAACTGGAAAATGCCAAGAAATCCATCAGAAGTGAGAAGCTTCCTAGGACTTGCAGGCTATTATTGAAGGTTTGTAAAAGACTTCTCCAAGATAGCGGTACCCCTCACAAAGTTAACAAAGAAAGAAAGAAAGTTTGAATGGACCAAACAGTTCGAACAAAGCTTCCAAGAATTAAAGAAAAGGTCGATATCTACACCAGTACTAACGTTACCATAAGGAAAAGAAGGTTATACGGTTTATACCGATGCCTCTAAAGAAGGACTAGGTTGTGTACTGATGCAACATGGGAAAGTTATAGCCTAAAACTCAAACCTCATGAGGAAAATTACCCTACTCATGACTTGGAATTAGCAGCAATCGTGTTTGCTCTTATCAAATGGAGACACTATCTCTACGGGGTTACTTTTGAAGTTTTCACTAATCATAAAAGCCTACGGTACCTTTTTACGCAGAAGGAGTTGAATATGAGGCAAAGAAGATGGATGGAATTTCTGGAGAATTCGACTGTATGATCCAATACCATCCTGGAAAGGCTAATGTAGTGGCTGACGCTCTAAGTCGAAAGTCAAGCTTAGCGTCACTCTCAGGAAAGCCTTCAAGTAACCTACGAAAATCAGTCAAAGTAATCTCAAGGGCTCGATTAGCAAATTTAGTAGCATTATCAACACTAAAAGAGAAAATAAAGGAAGCCCAAGTTTAGGATGATTGGATCCAGAAATGTCTCAAATCCAAAGAAAGGGATCTTGAAGAAAAATTCAGAACAGATGATCAAGGGATCTTGTGTGCCTTGTATAATTCGAAAAGAAATATTAGATGAGGCGCACAAAACTCGTTATACAATACATCCTGGAGGAACTAAGATGTATCAAGACCTCAAAAGGCATTTCTTGGAACAGTATGAAAAGAGACATAGCCAACTATATCAAGAAATGCCTAACTTGTCAACGGGTGAAAGCAAAAAACCAAAGACCTGGAGGATTGTTGCAACCATTACCTATTCCTACTTGGAAATGGGACCAGGTAACCATGGATTTTGCTTACGGATTACCCAAGGTTAAGGGAGGATTTGATGGTATTTGGGTTATCATCGATAGATTAACAAAATCCGCACATTTCTTACCTGTGAAAGCAACCGATAAAGTTAACTCTCTAGCCAAGCTCTATTAAAAGGAGATTATTCGATTGCATGGAATACCCATTTGTATAGTATCAGACAGGGATCCAAAGTTCACCTCACAACTTTGGTAAAACATTCAAGAAATGATGGGTACTAAGCTGAACTTCAGCACAACAACACATCCTCAAACTGATGGACAATCTGAAAGAACCATCAGATACATGGAAGATCTGTTAAGGGCTTGTGCCTTAGACTTCCAAGACAATTGGAAGGATTGCCTACCCCTTGTGGAGTTTGCATACAACAACAGTTATCAGGCTTCTATCCAAGCTGCACCTTACGAGGCCTTATATGGAAGAAAGTGCAGATCTCCATTATACTGGGATATGGATGAAGCCAAAGGAATTAAGAAGAGGAATACTACTAAAAGTTGGATTGAAGAAGCAACAGAAAAAGTTGAAATCATCAAGCAAAGAATGAAAGCTGCCCAAGATAGGCAGAAAAGCTATGTTAATAATCAAATAAGGGACATAGAATTTGCAGTAGGCGAGAAGGTATTCTTGAAAGCTTCTCCAAGAAAAGGGATTATACGAATTGGGAAAGGTGGAAAGTTAAGCCCCCAATATATTGGACTCTTTAATATAATCGAGCGTATTGGTCCAACAACCTATCACCTAGATCTACCAGCAAGTCTTACTGGAATACATAACGTATTTCATGTGCCCCAGTTTTGAAAGTACTTTGCTGATGATTCACACATTCTACCAACTGAAGAAGTACCACTAGAACCCGACCTCATTTATGAAGTAAAACCAGTCAGAATCTTGGATAGGAAATTCCAAGAATTGAGAAACCAAAGGATTCCCCTCGTTAAAATCTTATGGAAAAGAAATGGTATAGAGGAACAGACTTGGGAAACAGAGGAGAAGACGTTGAAACATTATCCGAGATTGTTCAAGGACAGTAATAGAATCTGAGGACAGATTCTTTTAAGGGGAGGGGGAGGGAGGGGGGGGGGAGGATTGTAACAGCCGTAATCAGGGCCGAGTCAGAGGAGGTAAGTTAAGGGTTGATCTAGAAGTGTTTATAACCTCTATCCCTATTTATTCTCTTCATGCATTACATTTTATGTGACTTATGTGCTCTTATGTGCTATAGTTTAATTAAAAGTTCGTAGATTTAATTCTTTTCTTCATTAAACCTGTACCTTGAAACTCTTCTCATAGAATCCTATAAATCTAGTATTTATTCCTATCTAGAACCTAAAATCCCTTAATATGCTTCGAAACCCATTCCTACAGTTTTAGGTTGAAAATTACAAAAATACCCTTAAAGCCCTAGAATCTTACTAAATTTTCCGAAATACTTTTCCTATCCAATATTATAGTCAAAACGATCCTTGAATTATTTTATGAATTTTCATACATTTACCAAAACTTGATTCCAACCATAACATATTTTATAAATATTTTCCTTTTTAAAAATTATCATTTTATTTTAAACAAATTAACTTTTATTCAATATTCAAAATTATACTTAAAACGTTTATTGAATTTTTCTCCAAACTATAATAATTTTTCCAACATTTAAATTCCCTTATAGCTTCGTTTATATAATTTTACCTTGATTTTCATCATCTTTAACGATCATGACTTGTAAACGAAAAACCTAAATATCTCACATTTATAATCATAACGAAGCATATTTTTCACTCATTCTTTCATTATTTTACTACTTCAAGTTCTCGTCTCTCGACTCTTGAATAAATTTTATACCATTTTATATTTATTTTTATTCAATATGATATCATCCATGACATCACCTTCTAAAAATAGAAAGTTGAATAAGTGAATATATTTTCTCCACATTTCCTATATAATTACTAAGCATTTGTTTAAATTATGAGACAACCACATTTCCTACATAGCTACCAAGCATTTGTTCAAAATATGAGACATCCACATCTCCTCTAAACTCTTATAAATTGTTCTAAGACCCCTCATGACTACCTATGAATACCCCCCCAAAGCATCTTTTATAACTCACAAAATCAACACAAAAACTCTCACTCTCTCTCCCTACCCCACGGCACAACCCCCTCTCTCTCTACAAGGTATGTTTTTCTTTTATAATTTCATATTTTATATTATGTTCTTAGCATAATAAAAATAGTAGCGTGTCTAGGATTAATTAAATTATGCTTTAGGAATTTTATTTTATGAAATATGTGCATAATTGATAGTTTTAATTATACAATGTGTGTACATTATGGAATTTTATTTAATTAAATGCATGAATTATGATATGATATAATGTGAGTACGTATTTAAATAATTATGATCTTGTTTGATCAAATTCATGGTTAGAATAATTTCTTTAGAATTATTTTTCATAGAGAATTTATATATCTTGCTTCAAATTCTCTGTTATAAATATGAATATGATCAAGCATGTTACACACCCTCTTTGAATATTCAAATAGACTTAAGAACATGTTCTTGATGTTCTTGGACATGTGTATGTGTGTGTGTGGCGTGTGAATAGTGTGTGTGTGTGTGTGAGTTTGATTTTATGTTATAAAGTATTTAATTCATAAGAAATTGAATAGTAAATGTTTTCAATATTAATTTTGATTTCTTGGTCAACCCATGGGCTAAATATTTCGAAATTAATATTAAATTAATTATCAAAATTAGTTTGGAATTTTTAAATAAGGATTTTATCCGAATTTTCCAAAAATCGATCAATTTTGTAATATTTTCAAATGATAACCAACATTGTCAAATTAAACTATAAATCTCATTTCAAATCTTATAATTAGAATTATCATATAGTTAATAAATATTTGATTAGCTAAAGATCCCATAAACCCTAATTTATTAATTAAATTCCCTTAAACGGGTGAATTTAGAGTTTACCGGGAAATCTTTAACATATTACTTAATATGTGCCTTATAAAATTATTCCATTATGATAGTGTGTGTGTAATTAATTAGAATACTAGGAACCTAGTTCGAAGTCATTAGTAGTTATTACTTACAAGCGACAGTAGGATCGAAGAGTGGAATCCTCACAATTCCACCTAAATCATGGTACTAAGTGAGGGTTTAAATCCTTTCAACTGGAATCATGATAAAATATCTTAATTTATATTATTGAAATACATTTCAAATATCATTATCCCTTTTGGGAAATTTATTTCCTATTAAATTACAATGTTGTCCGAAATTCGTATATTTACCCGAAAGTACTTAGTACTTTTGCGGCGCCCCAACGGGATCCCCGAACCTAGAGGGGCCCGCGGAGTGCTGCCCGCACGGCCTAGTCAGGGTTTGCTAAGAACTTACCCTGATTCAATCGCATAAGCGCAAAAGAAACTACGGTAATCTAGAGTAACAACTCAAAGTGAAAACCAAAGCAACTGAAAACAGCGGAAACGATAACACAACTTAGTATAAAAGGTAGTGGTCCTAAAACAAGAGTCCAAAACAAAATAAAATAACTGAACTTACATACCAACCCCGAGGAAGACGACGACAAAACAAGTACGAGACAAGAGTCAATGCTCTCGCCCTTATGCAGGGCTTAAGCTTACAAACCATATAGACATATACATTCCCCGAGGTGGGTGTTGTACATCAACAGCAAAACCGCATGCAAGATAGCTCTAACGTCTCTAATCCAAGGGCTGCTCACCTAACTCCGGGCCTTGCTAAAAAAGATCTGAAATACGAGTCAACAGAGAGGAGTAAGTCAAATTGACTTAGTGAGGTAGGCGGAAGAATACAGAACAGTAAATAATGATAAAACCATAATCGATGCATGAGCAGGAAAGGAACAATATACATAGGATATACATGCATATGAACGAGCTACGAACAATTTCTCCCCTTTTATCGCTTAAAACCAAAATCATAAAATAACTCCAAACAGCAATGTCGGGGTATCCCCCGACTAACAAAGGTCGAGAGTCCCACGTGCCCGTGAGATCATCTCTTCGGCTCACCACTCGAGACCATCTCCGAATCTCCAACTGGCAGCGTCAACATGTGGGCATTACCTCGCACAGTTATGACCGCGGCCCGATACCGCCCAGCCAGTCTGATACTGAGAGTAACCCCGTGGCCAAGAACTACCCCGTGGGTGTCCCCACGAGTGCAATCAAATAGTGACATAACCGAATAGCTCGTTAACAAGAACCGTAGATTCTTTTTAAACAAAACGAAGGATTTGATGCAGTACTTATAGATAAGAAATCATTTGTACTAACAAAATCGTTTGTCTTAATACCAGTAGCTAATGAGCAGATATTTACATTCATAGATATAACATGAAGGGAATAAAACTTGAAATCATCAAATAAAGGTCTTACGAAGGCTGGTATAATAATATAAATATACGTATTTAAGTTTTAAAGGTAAAGTTTCCTCACCGTACTGATTTGCAGTTGGTACTAGTTCTCCTGACAAAAGGACAAACACGACTCTAGGTCAAAAGGTGCTAAATTTATAAATCCTAATCTGACGCATTACTAACAGTAAAATAACTAAATTTTCGTCACAGTTGCACCTCACATGCACGACCGCAACAAATATGAGTATACAGTCAATTAGCGAAATTTCGAATAATCACCTAACTTAAATTTAAACTAATTAGGTTCACTTGTCTTCATATTTCAACTTTACAATTAAAGGTCCAACACTCATTTAATTTAAATTATAAAACCATGCAATCCACTAACTAATTTTATGAGACATGTTTGGTAAAAAAAAATATATTATTCATGTATTAATTAGCTATTTAATTACATTAATCAAGCTATAACTAAGTCTAACGTGATATGCAGTAACAATTAACAACCATTTTCATGCAAATATCCTAGACATCATTACGATGGTTAAAATTACATAGGCTACAGTCGACACGTAAATCAGTTAATAATAGATTATTCAAATTAAAATTATAAAAATAAAATAAAATAAATAATCAATTAATGAACTAACTAATTAGCTCCAACCGAGAGTGTACATTTGTGAACACAACACATATCTGATTTATATTTAAAAAAGTTATATCTATAATTGTAAAAAGGCTATTAATGTTACTGACTATTTGTTATTTATTTAAAAATTAAAATTTTCCTATTTCATATTTAACTAGTTAAATTACTAGAATATAAAAGATTTGTTTGATTACTAATTAGCAAAAAGTAAATTGAACAGTAATTAAGGTTAAGATAATCAATCATCAAAAATAATTGTTTCCTACACTTAAACCTTCTGATACGAAAACACCAATAAATTTATTTAAAGAAAACCTATATTAAGAAATGGTTCGTTAATAACACAACACAAAAAAAAAAAAATATATGTATTCAATTTATAGAGTCCTAAAATCAATCTATTTGGTATCCATCTAATTAATAAGTTTCTTAATTAGGCCAAACCTGTTTAATAGTTTATGATCTGCACGAAATATTTTTATAATAATTTAATTTGTTTTGTATTACAATCGAGTCATATGATTACTAGCTCAGTAATAATCTTTTATGCATGCAAAACAAACCGGATTTATTAACAACAATAGTGAACTAGCAATAGTTGATCAAAGATTAAATTAGGAACTCATACGTATCAAATCTTAATAAAGAAATTCAAGAAGAAAAGAAAATGGTCAGATAACGTACCTGTATGCCGTGAGGGTATATGAATGTCTCTAATACCATATTTATTTAGTTTCTAAGTGATTAGGACACATGCTAATGATTAGAAAAATATGTAGCAATTGCTAAGCCTAATTGAGGGTTGGTGGACTAGTTTAGTTATTCACTTGTTTACACGTGTGCTTTTTTTTTTCTTAAACTTAATGGCAAAGCTTGCCTTTGCGAAAGAAAGCTATCAAAATATTTTATATTCAGTAGCTTATTACTCATTTTAGATATAATTTATTATTATTATTATTTTTTTTTTTAATAATAAAATATTTAAATCTTAGTTTCTAAACGTAGGGCCCCTAAAACAATTATGTGAAATTACAATATCTAAAGTCTTCCATATTAAATTATATTTATTTGTAACAACTATATTTATATATATTTTTTATTATAATTATTTTATAAATGAAATTTAATCAAGTAGCTCTATAAATTTAAACAAATAAACTGCGCAGTCGATATGCCACGTAATATGTATGCATGTTATGATATGATATTTTCTTAATTGATAATTTCTTACTTTTCTAAATATCAGGGTGTCACAACTCTCCCCCCCTTGAAAAAATCTGGTCCCCAGATTCTACCTGCCGCTGTAAACAATCCCGGATAGTGTTTCTTCATCTTCTCTTCCAGTTCCCAGGTAGCTTCTTCTGTCTTTTGATTTCTCCACAGTACTTTTACCATCGGGATCCTTCTATTCCGGAGTTCTTTGTACTTGCGGTCCAAAATACGCACTGGTTTCTCCGTATATGTAAGATTTGGTTCTAACAGTATGTCGTCTGATGGTATTATGTGAGATTCATCTGGGTGATATTTGTGCAATTGCGAGATGTGGAAAACATTGTGAATTCCTGTAAGGTTTGGTGGTAGATTCAATCGGTATGCTACTTCTCCAACCCGTTCAGTGATCTCAAATGGTCCAATGTATCGTGGGTTCAGCTTTCCTCCTTTTCCAAATCTTTGGATTCCTTTTCTAGGAGAGAGTTTGAGGAATACTCGGTCACCTATTTCAAACTCCAATTTCTTTCTCCGGCGATCAGCATAACTTTTCTGGCAGTCTTAGGCAATCTTCATCTTGAATCTGATGGCTTATACTTTGTCAATTGCCTCCTGAATTAGTTCTGGTTTTGATGCTCGATGGTGTCCATTCTCAGTTTGTCTCCATTCATCTAAATCCCAATATAAGGGTGATCAACACTTTCTCCCGTATAGAGCTTCATACGGGGCCATCTGGAAAGAGGATTGATAACTGTTATTGTAGGCGAACTCTATAAATGCTAGTTGCTTGTGCCAACTCTCATTGTAGTCGAGGACACACATCCGAAACATATCTTCGAGGTACCCAATTAATCTTTCTGATTGGCCATCTTTCTGGGGGGTGTGCAACCGTACTAAATTGTAGCTTCGTACCTAGTTGTTCTTGAATATCTTACCATAATTTGGATGTGAACTTGGGATCTCTGTCGGATACTATACTAGAGGGAATTCCATGCAACTTTATGATTTCTTGTATGTAAGGACCCGCTAACTTCTTCACATTATCAGTTGTCTTGACAGGTAGTAAGTGAGCTGACTTTGTTAATTGGTCAACGATAACCCAAATGCTGTCATATCCACTCTGACCCTTGGTAATCCTACCAAAAAATCCACCGTAATTTCGTCCCATTTCCAAGTTGATATTGGAAGAGGTTGTAAAAGTCCTGCAGGTTTCTGATGCTCTCCTTTGACCTTCTGGCAAGTCAAACACACTTTTACAAAATCTGTTATGTCGCGCTTCATTCCATTCCACCAATATTGTTTCTTGAGATCCCTGTACATCTTAGTTCCGCCAGGGTGTACGGTGTACCTTGTTTTGTGAGCTTCATCCAAGATTACACTTCGAAGAGAGGGTGGAACATATATCCTATCGAGGTGTTTGGCGATTCCCAAGTTATCTAACTGTAGAGTAGCTTGTGGATCAGTTTTAGCTCTTGTCAATTGCTCTTGGCACCACTCATCTAATATTTGGGCCTCCTTTATTTGTGTTATGAGTTCTGGCTGTATAACAAGACTCATGACTAGTGCACAAGGTTGCATTTTCAACTTGTCTCTCGAACTGATAAAACTTGTGGAGTTAACTGAAATGTGAGATATTTCAGCTTTCCTGCTAAGTGCATCTGCCACCACATTAGCTTTACCAGGGTGATATAAAATTTTGCAATCATAGTACTCTAATAGTTCCATCCATCGGCGTTGGCGCAGGTTCAGGTTCTTCTGGGTAAATAAGTACTTCAAGCTTTGCTGGTCAGTATATATGTCAAAAGTCACTCCATACAGGTAGTGTCTCCACTTGGTCAAGGCAAAAACAAACAGCAGCGAGATCCAAACTATGGGTAGGATAATTTTGTTCATGTGGGTGAAGTTTTCTTGAAGCATAAGCAATTACTCTACCCGGTTGCATTAGAACACATCCTAGTCCTTCTAGGGAGGCATTAGTGTACACTGCTAGGTCATCTGGTCCATCTGGTAGTGCTAATATGGGTACCGTAGTCAAACATCTTTTCAACTCTTGAAAACTTGCTTCGCACTTGTCACTCCATAGGAAAGGAGTCTCCTTGCATGTTAATCGAGTCAATGGATCAGCAATATTTGAGAAATCTTTAACAAATCGTCGGTAGTAGCCTGCAAGTCCTAGGAAACTTCTGAACTCAGTAGGTGTCTTTGGTTGCTTCCAATTATTCATGGCTTCGATTTTGGATGGATCTACTCCAATGCCTTTTTCAGATATCACGTGCCCCCAAAATGCGACTCGGTTTATCCAAAATTCACACTTACTAAACTTTGCATAAATCTTATATTCCTCTAGAGTCCGTAGCACAATACGTAAGTGATCGGCATGATATTCTGGAGTTCTTGAGTATATCAGTATATCATCGATGAAAATGACCACGAACTGATCCAAATATGGTCGAAAGATACGGTGCATCATGTCCATAAATGCTGCAGGTGCGTTGGTTAGCCCGAACGACATGACAACAAATTCGAAATGACCATACCGAGTGTTGAAGCCAGTCTTGGGTACGTCCTCTCCTTTGATATGAAGCTGATAATATCCTTGTCTTAAGTCCAATTTAGAGTATACTTTCGACCCCTGTAGTGAGTCAAATAATTCTTCAATATGTGGCAATGGATACTTGTTCTTGATTGTCAGTCGGTTTAATTCCCGATAGTCGATACACATTCGCAGTGTCCCATCCTTCTTTTTCATAAATAATACTGGAGCTCCCCACGGTGATATGCTTAGACGAATGTATCCGATCTTTAGCAGTTCTTCTAGTTCAGTCTTCAACTCTTGTAGCTCGGGCAATGCCAATCGATACGGAGTCTTGGAATAAAGTTCGGCTCCAAGAGTAAGATCGATGACGAACTCAACTTCTCATGCTGGTGGTAAAGACTGATCCTTGGGCTTATTTAGTATGTAGGCTATAAATCCGGATCCTCCTTCCTTGATGTACTTCTTGGCTTCTGAGGGCATTATTAATGGGGCGATTTCAGCAACCCTATTTATCACTTCTGAATCTTGAATCCCATCTTCTCCCAATTTGACTCGTTTGTTGTAACAATCCAATTGTGCTTTGTAACGGTACAACCAATCCATACCAAGTATTACTTCATAACCCTGAACTGATAACTCTATTAGATCTGCTGGATATCGGTTGCCTTCAAACTCAATAGGACAATCTTGTTAGTGAGGAATCGGGGACCCATTGGTGAAACCACTTCGTAATGGTATGGTAATAATTTTATAACTAAGGGTAGTCGATTCATGAGATGTGATGATATAAATGAATGCGTGGCACCCGGATCAAATAAAGCTTTAATATGCGTGCCATGGATGCAAATCATACCTTCCACGACTGCGTGGGGATCTGGATTTGCTCCACCTCCTAGGGTGTATGCTCGGGTCTGTACATTTGGTCTTCCAGGTCTGTTTGCCATCGGTTGACCACGACCAACCCCAGGTGCGGGACGATTTCTCATAAATCCCTGATTAGTTATAGCTTTAGGGCACTGGTTCTTCTGATGTTGATCACTTCCACATACTAAACATTTCCCTGCCTTTTTCCAGCAATTTGCTTCAGTGTGATTAGGATTGCCACAGTAGGCACAACCTTTTCCCCCATATCCGATTCCTTACTTTCCCTCGGGTGCTTTAGTTGGCTTTTGACCTATACCTTTCATTGATCTATTGAAAGGTTTTCCTCGATTCTCTGATCCTGATGCTTGATTCCTATCAATCTTTTGATTGATCAGACGAATGTTCTAAAGCTTAGCCTCTACTTCCAAAGCTTTCTCAACTACTGTGGTGTAATCCGGGAGGTCTGCTGTCATCAAGGGATACTGTAGATCAGTCCTTAGGCCATCAACAAACTTTTGAACCTTACGTCGTTCATCTGCCATTATGTGTGGTGCATAAGGAAGCAGGCGAGTGAAATTTGCCTCATACTAAACCACTGAGGATACTCCTTGTATCAAACTGAGGAACTCCTTTTCTCGGGCATTCTTCTTAACAAGTGGGATGAACTTTTTGGTAAATTCAGCCTTGAAATTTTCCCAAGTTTGAGGAATTTGTTCCCTGATCCACTTTTCTTCGGTAAGACGCCACCAGTGAGATGCAGTATCATCCATCACGTATACAACACACTCGGTTTTCTTTTCGTCCGTACAGTGGATCACATAGAAATTTTTCTCCAAAGCAAAGAGCCAGTTCTCATCTTTTCTGTCGTCTGGTTCCCCATAAAACTTGAGTGGTTGAAGCCTCAAGAATCTATCTATTATTTCCTCCTATTGGTTATGTTCAACTGGTCATGGTGGAGGGGGTGGTGATTGTTGATGCTGTTGCTGTTGTTGTTGCTATTGTAGATATTGTTGTTGCTGCTGAACAACCTGTGCCAATTGCCGAACTGCATCAACCAATTCAGCAGTCTCATTATTACGTCGCCTCTAATTGGATGGCCCAACTTTATCATTGTCTGTTGGGGCATCAGGGTGTTGGCGTGTTCTTCTAGAAGCCATTCTATTATGCATGTAACAGTTTATCGGATGATCTTAATATAATTAGAAAATTAAGATAAAAATTGTTGGAAAACACGAATCAGAAAGCAGCGGAATTTAAAAAAATTTTTCAACAAAAGGATCTAGGACTCGCAATCGTGTCACCAAATTCGTAAAGATAGAAAACTTACTTTTCTTTTATTCTTTCTTGAAGCGTTTCAAGCCACCCAAGAACGCTCTTCTCGCGGCTTGATCCCCTCTCCTTGGTAAAGCTCGAATCTTCAAACTTCTAACTTGAAGTCTCTAGAGAAAGTCCACCAACTTGATCACAATCTAGCTAGTAAGGATGCTAGTTCTCTAGTTAGTGTTTAGGCTTAACCTAGGGTTTAATTTAATTTTGGAGAAAGAAAGGTGTTCAACACATGAACCAAAAGAATTGCCAATTAGCTCCATGAGGAGCTCGAGCTCCCCTATTTATAGGGAGGGGGTGCCGAAATCCCTAGTCCTTTATGGGCTAAGATTTTGGTCCCTCTCTCCTATTACTTGATCATCAAGTAATTTGACTTTGACTTTGAATTCTAATTCAAATCAACTTTTAAGAGAGCTAAAAATATCCAAACTATTTTTGGATAATTTTATACTTTATTTATTATAAAAATAAACAACTTATTTTTATCTAATTAATTAATTCGTAATTAATTAACTAGATTATTTTTCTCCAAAATTAGACTTTCTTTTTAATTCAAAATTAAACCAAAGTCTATTAAATAATTAACTAATTAATTATTTAATATATATATATATATAATATATATATATACACACGTGTGTGACACGTGTCACAGTGACACGTGTCACTCACGTGAGCCACACGTGTGACTTCACACGTGTGGAACCCTCTTGGCCCGATTAACTCGTTTAATCATTTTCAAGCCTCAAGGTTCTCAATTCAATTAGCAGTGACCCTAATTAATTAATTCACTAATTAATTAATCAGTCCACAGATTAAACGACCATAGTCTAGCAACAGGTGTTTAACCCCTAGCTGAATTGGAATGTTCGGATTCGACAGAACCTTTAAGTCATTGATTCATGTGAGATACAATCCTCCTACTTACTATCTCTCAACCAAGATCTAGGGCAAGGGAATAATCAGAACCCTAATAATCCGGTCTTAAAGCTAAGTGCATTTCATATCCATTTGATCTCAATCCAAGAAACCCTTTTCTTGATGTCTTGATCTACTGCCTTGGCCAAGGACTCCATATGGCATATGAATGACTTACACAATAAGAGATCACCTTGCAGATACAAGTGCAGCCCTAGCATAAGCCTTGAATCAGTTGTCTAAGGCGACACCCTTTAAAGCTTATACCTAAGACTACAGAGTTAACTCATAAAGTGACAAGGAACCTCAAGTCTAAGGATCAATTAATCACATCAATGACTCGTGAGATATTTCCTAATCTGGAAGTTTCCATTTCCTGAAATAGAAACTTCCTTTCCCATTTAGGAATGTTCTCACACGGGGCACCTCAGTGAACTTACTTGTTAAAGTAAGCACCCTCATGTATCACGCACGTATCAACTATACACTTTGCACCTCCATGAAACAAGGTGGTCCTTCTTAAGGGCGTGATCCCACAAGCAAGCCTTAGAGGAGCCAGGTTGACACTCCCACTGTCTGTAGGACTCATCGGCTTGGAGTATTTTACTAATCATGACTTATGTGATATAGGGCTCGTTTCATGAACCATTTCACCTAAATGGTAGAGTCCTAAAGTCATCAGGATTAGGGGAGTTCTCATACATGCACAGCTAAAGTAAACGCATACCAAACAAGAGCATATAAAGAAGTGTTGCCTCAATTCGTTATTTCATTCAAAGATTGTCTGTGATTACAATAAGGAAAAGCACAAAGCGGATATACAATCGGCTTTCTAGGGCACTATTCCTAACAATCTCCCACTTGCCCCGTCAAAGCCATTCTAAAGCTACTCTAAGTCCCATCTTCTGAAGATGACTTTGGAAAGCTTCTCGACTAAGGGGTTTAGTAAGTGGATCTGCCACGTTCTCTGCTGATGTGACCCTCTCAATTTGCACATCTCCTCTTTTGATAATATCACGGATTAGGTGATACTTCCTCATAATGTGCTTGGTCCGTTGGTAAGATCTTGGTTCTCTTGCTTGAGCAACCGCCCCAGTGTTGTCACAAAAAACAGTAATGGGGTCTTTCATGCTAGGAACAACATTCAATTCTTGAATGAAGTTTCTAATCCAAACACCTTCCTTAGCTGCATCATTTGCAGCTAAGTATTCGGCCTCAGTGGTCGAATCTGCAGTGGTAGTTTGCTTGGAACTCTTCCAACTCACTGCTCCGCCGTTTAGGCAGAAAATGTATCCTGACATTGACTTAAAATCATCTAAGTCAGATGCAAAGCTTGCATCGCAGTATCCTTCGACAGTAAGATCTTTCTGACCTCCGTAAACTAAGAATAAATCTTTAGTACTTTTCAAGTACTTAAGAATATTCTTCACGGCAGCCCAGTGACCATCTCCAGGGTCAGATTGGAAACGACTCGTTACACTAAGTGCATAAGCCACATCCGGTCGAGTACATAACATTGCATACATTATGCTACCTATTGCTGATGCATAAGGTGTATGAGTCATTCTTTCCTTCTCAAGGTTAGTCTTAGGACACATCTTCTTTGAAAGACATGTTCCTACACTCATAGGAAGGTTCTTAACCTTTGCTGACTCCATATTGAATCTTTTCAATACTTTGTCAATGTACATCAACTGTGATAGTCCTATTAACCTTCTAGATCTATCTCTATAGATTTTAATTCCAAGGATATAGGACGCATCACCAAGATCTTTCATCTCGAATTGGTTCGATAACCATAACTTAGTCACTTTCATGTCATCCTTCGAATTCCCAATAAGAAGGATGTCATCAACATAAAGTACTAAGAATTGCACTGAGGTCTCCAATTCCTTTCTATACACACATGATTCATTCGAAATTTGGATGAATCTAAACGCTTTGACCGATTCATCAAATCGAATGTTCCAATTCCTAGAAGCCTGTTTCAATCCATAGATTGATCTTTGGAGTTTGCAAACCTTTTGCTCACTCCCACTGAATGTGAAACCTATGGGTTGCTCCATATAAATGTCTTTATCAATGTCACCATTGAGAAAGTCAGTTTTCACATCCATTTGCCATATCTCATAGTCATAATATGCAGCAATGGCAAGCATGATCCGAATAGACTTTTGCATTGCAACTGGTGAAAAGGTTTCATCAAAATCCACGCCGGGTCTCTGAGTGAATCCTTTTGCAACCAGTCTTGCTTTGTAGGCTGCAATGCTTCCATCAACTCCAAGCTTTCTCTTAAAGATCCATGTGCAACCTATGGGTTTGACCCCATCAGGCAAATCTACCAAGGTCCAAACTTGGTTGGAGTTCATGGAATCCATTTCGGATTTCATGGCTTCTATCCACTGTTCAGAGTCAGAATCTGAAAGTGCCTCCTCATATGTTAAAGGATCATTATCCTTTTGAGAGATTTCATGGAAGAATCCATACCATCTCTCCGGCTATCTAGGGGTGCGTTCAGAACGCCTTAGAGGAGGATTTACATGTGTATCGAAATTCGTGATTGGTTGTAGTTGATCAGAGTGGGACGTTTCTTCAGTGGGTGACGTGGGGTCATTTTGTACTTCTTTTAATTCTATGATCTTGCCTTTCTTTTCTTTAAGGAACGGTTCCTCAAGAAAAGTGGCATTTCTAGAAACAAACACCTTTTGGTCAGATTGATCATAGAAATAGTATCCTATGGATTCCTTAGGATAACCTACAAAGTAGCATAAGTTAGAACGAGATTCTAACTTATCTCCCACTGTCCTTTTCACGTAAGCAGGACAACCCCAAATTCTTAAGTAAGAATAACTAGGGATTTTACCATGCCACATTTCATAGGGCGTTTTGGGGACTGACTTAGAGGGAACTAGATTCAAAATCTTTGCTGCACTTTCTAGGGCATAACCCCAGAAAGAAGGTGGTAAGTCAGTGAAACTCATCATGGAACGAACCATATCAAGTAGGGTTCGATTCCTTCTCTCAGAAACTCCATTAAGCTGAGGAGTTCCCGGAGGAGTCCACTGAGAGATAATCCCATTATCTTTGAGATGATTAAGGAATTCTTCACTAAGATATTTGCCTCCTCGATCAGATCGAAGTGCTTTGATCTTGTGACCAGTTTGGTTCTCAACCCCCTTTTGAAATTCTAAGAATTTCTCAAAAGCTTCAGATTTATACTTCATCAAGTATACATAACTATACTGACTGAAGTCATCAGTAAAGGTTATGAAATATTGATGATTGTTTCTTGTGCTTACACTAAGCGGTCCATAAACATCAGTATGGATCAAATCCAAAACCTTAATGGTACGTTCCACAGTTCCTTTAAAAGGGACTTTGGACATTTTTCCTTTGAGACAGGATTCGCAAGAAGTTAACTCCTTAAGATCATTTTCAGAGAATGATCCTAAAGTGTTTATCTTGCTAATTCTGTTCTTGGAAATGTGTCCTAATCTAGCGTGCCATAAGGGAGCTGAAACTTTGTCATCTCTCTTACGCTTTGTTTCTCGTTGTATATTCATAATATTGATATTTTGAGTTAGGTAAAGTCCATTACTTAGAGTACCGATATGAACGGAAGAGTTGTTCCGTTTGATAAAGTATTTACCATTCTTAATATAAGTTTCAAAACCTTCACAATCTAATATTGGAACTGAAATTATATTACGAATAATGCTCGGTACATAAAGGACTTTATTTAATACTAACTCAAAACTACCTAAATCTAATCTAATTGTGCCTAAAGCTCGAGCTTCAACGTTTGAGCCATCGCTGATCTTCAAGACACATTCTCCTTCTTTGAGTTGTTGGACTTCACTTAGCATCTGTACATCATTACAGATATGAGTTCCACAACCGGTATCAAGTACCCAAGAACTAGAATTAATAGAAAGATTTACTTCAACGAGAAAGATACCTTTCTTCAGAGTAGCCTTGTACTCTGGGCAGTTTCTCCTCCAATGTCCCGCTTTGCCACAATGGAAGCAAACATCCTCTTTCTGATCACGCTTCTTCTTTTGGGCCTTCCCTTTCGAAATGCCACCAGTGGGCCTAAGGGGTTTCTTCTTCTTCTTTTGGGCTTTCTTGCCCTTACCCTTAGAAGGCCCAGAAGAGGAAGATGGAGCATTCACCATCAAAACCTTATTGTCCTTCTTGATCATGCTTTCAGCAGTCACAAGCTGACTAATCAGCTCAGCTACAGTAGCACCAGCATGATTCATGTTGAAGTTAAGGACAAATGGGTTGAATGATGGTGGGAGCGAAGCTAGCAACAAATCCACTGAAAGCTCATCTTTCAGTGGCATGTCCATGGAAGCAAGTTTCTCAGTAAGGGCAAGAAACTTGAGTCCATATCCATGGACACTTGAACCTTCCCTCATTCTCAAGTGGAACAATTCCTTTGAAGTGTTATACCTTGTAACACGTTCATGAGGGCGGTAAAGTTGCTCTAAGTGGTACTAAATCTCCTAAGCAAATTCCATGGCCTCATGTTGCCTTTGCAAGTCCGGAGACATGTTAGCCAACATAAGGCAACGGGCTTGGAGATTATCATCCTTCCACTTCTGAATCGCGTCCCGCTCGGCCCGAGTGGGAGCCTCCCCTTCGGGACTAGGCTCCCCTTCGAAGAGAACATAAGTTCTCTTCTCAGAATCTAAAATGATTTTTAGATTCCTCAGCCAATCAGAATAGTTGGGACCAGTCAACTTGTTTGACTCGAGGATCGATACAAGAGGGTTTTTGGTTGCCATTTCAAAACACGTAGAGAATCACAGAATCTACGACCTAAATGGTAAAACAGAGAACTAGTGAGCATGCTGAATTATAACGATATACAAAAGATAAGGTCTTTAATCTAATGTAGCTCCCACTGTTTTTCAAAGATCTAGAATTCCCAAAGATCTAAGAGGAACACGTTTCCCAATGGGTACTAAGATCCTAGGCATTTTACCTCGAACCCACGACTCGCGGACATTCTAAATAAGAACCCTAGGTAGGTACAACTTACCAATTCTAACACCTTTAGAACTCTTAGTAATTGTTTTTGCATCACCTATCTTTCAATATGGACCCACGACTCGTGCGACATCCATATTTACTTAGGCGTTAAGCTAGACCCATCAATCATAAGATCATGACCAAAACTTAGTTCGAACGACCCACGACTCGCGGACATCGCCCTTGCTAAAATTGACCACGAAATATTGATCATTTAAAATGATTAATTAGGTAACTAAGAACTAATAAGCTCCACTAGCTATCCACGACTCGCGGACAATAACTAGCTTTACTTACTAAACTTAAAACCTATTGATGGAATGCTAGGAATTTAATTCAAAATTTGCATCTCGAATTAAACACCTATTTGTTCGAAATTAGCTTAATATTTAATGGGAATTTTTGAATCAACCGGAGAGTTGTCCAGTTCGACCTCACCAACATATATGTTATCCAATTTTATTAGTCTTGATTAATGCAAGTACACTTAAATGCATATCAAACAAGCACATAAACAGATAACATGTCCTAGCATGATACTAACATGTAATGATCATGGGTTCTACCTATCTTATGCGTGATATGTGGGAGCCACTCCACAATCACAAGTTCTAACATACATGCCACATAAACAGTTTAAATCACATAAGGGAAAGCGGTAACAAAATACGAGCCCTATCTCTATTACATTTAACAATTGAGATTCCCCTCCCTAATATTTTTGAGGGGTCTTCACTTATGGCCTCCTTGGTACTTGACTGTGGTCCATCTTACTCCTTGGGTGCATTGTCTCCAAAATGAAAATAAAACCTCACCACCTATCTCTACTCTCAAATTACAATAAAAAGAAAAAGACATAAAGTAATAAGGCTCAATCTTCATATTGGCCTTAGACAATTACACGGGGCATACCCCGGCCTCAAAAAACAGTAATATGGAAAGCCACATAATAAATCACATAACAGTACGCACATAAGTGAGGCTCCAACCTCAATTGAGAAACGCAACTATAGGGCTCCAACCCTAATTTAAACCATCCATGTGCATAAATTAAAACCATACATAGATCTAAACCCATGATCACCTAACATGCTTTTGCAAGAATTTAAATTTAACCAATAAATTAAAATTCTCGCTTTAAGCTCTAATAGCTTAAAACACGACTTAGATGCAATTCTTGTTCAAGAGCCTTTTCTATAAAACCCGAAAAACAATAAACTAATAAAATTCCAATTAATTTCTGAAAATTAATAATTTTATTCTTTCAATATTTTCAGAAAATGGAGATTGTAATTTTTTCAAAATTTAAATCGCTTAAATTTTCAAAATCCCAATTCAAACAATTATTTCAAAAATAATTCAAATTTAATAAATAAAATTTTTCAGAAAAATTAAATCGGGATTTCAAGGACCGAAAACACGAAAACACGAAAACGCTAAAACCGTGCCCGGAACCGCCCGGAACGAGCACAGGCTCGCCGCGCAGCGTCGCGCGCAGCTTGCTGCTGCTCGGGTGCGGGCGATGCCGGCCGGGTGCTCCCGCGCGGTTGCGGGAGCGTGCGGGCGGCTGTCCCGCGCGGTTGCGGGACAGGCGGGCGGGTGCGCCTAGGCGGGGGCCTAGGCGCTGGCGGGCGTCAGTGGCGGGCAGTCCCGCGCGGTTGCGGGACTGCTGGGCGGGCGGTCGCGGGCCTGGCGTGCTACGCCTTAGCACGTCAGGCTCGCGTTTTCGTAACGCGATTTCGTGTTTCGTACTTTTAGTTCAAAAACCAAAACAATCCAAAATTCAAAAAACACGATTTAAATTAATTTTGATCAAAGCGGTTTTCAAGAAACACAATTTAAGAAAACAGTTTCAGAAATTCAAGAAAAATTACAGTTTCGTATTTCAGGCTTTCTAAAAGAACTCAAGAATACCTAATTCGCATCTAAGCCTAAGAATATCTACCAAATTCAGAATAATTGAGACGAATCAGAAACACGATTAACGAGGTGGCTCTGATACCACTTGTTGGAAAACACGAATCAGAAAGCAGCGGAATTTAAAAAATTTTTCCAACAAAAGGATCTAGGACTCGCAATCGTGTAACCAAATTCGTAAAGATAGAAAACTTACTTTTCTTTTATTCTTTCTTGAAGCGTTTCAAGCCACCCAAGAACGCTCTTCTCGCGGCTTGATCCCCTCTCCTTGGTAAAGCTCGAATCTTCAAACTTCTAACTTGAAGTCTCTAGAGAAAGTCCACCAACTTGATCACAATCTAACTAGTAAGGATGCTAGTTCTCTAGTTAGTGTTTAGGCTTAACCTAGGGTTTAATTTAATCTTGGAGAAAGAAAGGTGTTCAACACATGAACTAAAAGAATTGCCAATTAGCTCCATGAGGAGCTCGAGCTCCCCTATTTATAGGGAGGGGGTGCCGAAATCCCTAGTCCTTTATGGGCTAGGATTTTGGTCCCTCTCTCCTATTACTTGATCATCAAGTAATTTGACTTTGACTTTGAATTCTAATTCAAATCAACTTTTAAGAGAGCTAAAAATATCCAAACTATTTTTGGATAATTTTATACTTTATTTATTATAAAAATAAACAACTTATTTTTATCTAATTAATTAATTCGTAATTAATTAACTAGATTATTTTTCTCCAAAATTAGACTTTCTTTTTAATTCAAAATTAAACCAAAGTCTATTAAATAATTAACTAATTAATTATTTAATATATATATAATATATATATATACACACGTGTGTGACACGTGTCACAGTGACACGTGTCACTCACGTGAGCCACACGTGTGACTTCACACGTGTGGAACCCTCTTGGCCCGATTAACTCGTTTAATCATTTTCAAGCCTCAACTCATGTAACCAAGTTGTTGTGTGTGACCCTCTAGGTTCTCAATTCAATTAGCAGTGACCCTAATTAATTAATTCACTAATTAATTAATCAGTCCACAGATTAAACGACCATAGTCTAGCAACAGGTGTTTAACCCCTAGCTGAATTGGAATGTTCGGATTCGACAGAACCTTTAAGTCATTGATTCATGTGAGATACAATCCTCCTACTTACTATCTCTCAACCAAGATCTAGGGCAAGGGAATAATCAGAACCCTAATAATCCGGTCTTAAAGCTAAGTGCATTTCATATCCATTTGATCTCAATCCAAGAAACCCTTTTCTTGATGTCTTGATCTACTGCCTTGGCCAAGGACTCCATATGGCATATGAATGACTTACACAATAAGAGATCACCTTGCAGATGCAAGTGTAGGTCCTTTCTTGATTCTCATTCACTTTCATGAATCACTTGTGCAGCCCCAGCATAAGCCTTGAATCAGTTGTCTAAGGCGACACCCTTTAAAGCTTATACCTAAGACTACAGAGTTAACTCATAAAGTGACAAGGAACCTCAAGTCTAAGGATCAATTAATCACATCAATGACTCGTGAGATATTTCCTAATCTGGAAGTTTCCATTTCCTGAAATAAAAACTTCCTTTCCCATTTAGGAATGTTCTCACGCGGGGCACCTCAGTGAACTTACTGGTTAAAGTAAGCACCCTCATGTATCACGCACGTATCAACTATACACTTTGCACCTCCATGAAACAAGGTGGTCTTTCTTAGGGGCGTGATCCCACAAGCAAGCCTTAGAGGAGCCAGGTTGACACTCCCACTGTCTGTAGGACTCATCGGCTTGGAGTATTTTACTAATCATGACTTATGTGATATAGGGCTCGTTTCATGAACCATTTCACCTAAATGGTAGAGTCCTAAAGTCATCAGGATTAGGGGAGTTCTCATACATGCATAGCTAAAGTAAACGCATACCAAACAAGAGCATATAAAGAAGTGTTGCCTCAATTCGTTATTTCATTTAAAGATTGTCTGTGATTACAATAAGGAAAAGCACAAAGCGCATATACAATCGGCTTTCTAGGGCAATATTCCTAACAAAAATGTATTTAACATAACCATCCACTATATATATAAGATGTCAAAAGATAGAGTTATACATCAAGTCATAGGGTACCGCCCCTGGGTTACCCGAACATCATGCACTAGTCGCAGAAGTAGACACTTTCACATATGTACAACTATACAAGTGATAAGGCTACGGTGCATAACACAAAATATATGTAAAAGGCAAAATAGTAGTCTGACGGCTTAGCAAAACAAAAGCATATGAGACCCCTAACTAGCTGAGTGGGGTGGGGAACCTATCGGAGCGTGTGACGGGAATGGCAGTGACAGTAAGACATGTGGCCCGACGTGAGATGGTCCAAAATCAAACTCTCTGTCCTCCCTAACCTCCCTGCTGATAGAACGATAGAACTCCTCCACCAAACGATGTACCCGTCGCTAAAACATCTGGTAATGGTCCCTATCGCTCCTCATAGCCCCCATATCAAACTGCAACCTCCGAATAAGACCCCGGGCTGCCTCCAACTTTGTAACGCCCCGATTTTCACTCATGTGTTATGCTTCATTATATTAATAGTTTATAACATTATATGTTATATATTCTCATACATTTATATGAGTTAATTAATAATGTGACTAATTGTTCATATATGACCTTATTTGATCACTTCTTGAATTGGTGGACTTAATTGCATAAATTCTTTGGACTTAATTAATTATATGCTACGGAATGAAACTTGATTGCATGCACTCAAATATTCCAAGGACTTAAATGCAAGATGTGTTGAGTCATGTATATAGTTGGAAGACTTTGATAAATATCTCATTCATCTCTCTCTCATTCCATTTTATTTCATTTCATCAAATTTCCCACACACACTCACACACTAAATACCGGTATTTACACCAACAAGCGGAGAGGAAGAGTTCATCTCAATTTCAAGCTATAATTTAAAGAAGTCTTAAAGCTAGAAGCATCATCGTCATTATCTCTTCACTTCATCTCATTTCTTGCTTGAATTCAAGGTAAACATGGAATTGGATGAATCTTTTGATTATTGAATGAGTAGGGTTCATGAGTTATATGATGGATTCTTGCAATATTTGAGCTACGAGCATGATTAGGATGATTAGAATAGAAGTTTGCATGAATACCTTGAAGTATGGAAGTTGGAAGCATGTGTATATATTGGGTTTTGCATGATGAATTCTTGATGATTGATGCATGTTTCATGGTTTATATGCTACCTAAATGATGTCTTTAAGTTATATACATGTTATATGATTATTTTGGAGCATTTTGGTTGAGTTTGCTTTGGTTTCATCCCTTTTCTTCCTTCCCCGAAGCTACCCCTGTTTTGCCCCTTTTTCCAGCCCTGGAACAGTACCCAGCCGAGGGATTGATTGAAAGGAACGGATTTCATGAAAGGAATGGATTGATTGATTGATTGTTTTGGCGAGTAAAGTATGTTCACTTTGGGCCCGAGGGTGGTGTATTGAGTAATCCGGGGAGGTATCGGGCCGACGGTGATCTCTTGCACTATCCTCACTTATTGTTGGGGTCACCCCTGAATCCACCAGGAGGTTTGGTGGAGGAAGGAGCCCGCCGGGCGTAGGGACTCATGAACCCTATGCCCAGATTGATTGGGTGGTGGGGCCTTGCAATCCCACCATCACCCGGAGGAAGAAGGAGTGATTGAAATTGCTTATTGTGCACTATAATTGATTGCTTGGTCACCTAATCATTGAATAACTGAATTATTGTACACAGTCGGAGTAAGGTTGGAGAATTGGCCTCACTTGCCGGGCCACGAATTGATTGTATTGAATTGATTAAATTGATAAATTGAATTAGTTTTAACCTCGGACGATAGTATCTCTTATTTTACTAAATTGTATTGTTATTTTCCAAAATTATTACCCGAGATTATAACTTGCATGTATGTGCGCATATATTTATCTATACCCCTCACTCAGTCTTTGGTTGACTGACACCTCACACTTTCAGGTTTTCAAAGGGTTGCATGCTAGGCGGGATTGAGTCAGGTCGTTTGTTCTTTGGGTCTAACACTTGTCTTCCTCGCTTTATTGTACATTATTTATGTGTATATGTATTGTTATGTCTCTTGGTACCTATGTATTAAGTATGACCTATTTGGATATCTTTGGAATTGGATTTATGTAAATGATGGAAGGATTATGTTAAAGACATGAATGTATATTATGCTTCCGTTTTATTGATTATGCATGATCGTGTTTAAGTGAGGGTTAGTCCCGCCTAGCTAGTGTGTAATTTTTTTTTTTACTGTCACCCGTTCGCCATGAGTCCGGTTCATATATGGACTACCCATTTCATATGTGAGCTAGACTTATGGTGCGGGGGTGTGGCATCTCGGCGTTCCGGGTGTTACATCTTAGGTTTTCACTCATGTGTTATGCTTCATTTTATTAATAGTTTATAACATTATATGTTATAAACTCCATGTGGGCAGAATTCCTCTCTCTAGTGACCTGACTGAGGTCTCTACGTAGGTCCCTCGCATGAGCTCTCTCTGCGTGTAACTCCTCCTCCAAGGAACCCCCGTAACCATCCCAATCACGGATGAACCTACCTCGACCTCGGTATCTCCTTATCCCTCTACGACCTCGGGCCCTCAAGCCTCCTCTATACGTAATACCATACATCTGCTCTGGATGATGCTCTGGCTCCGTAGGGAATGGGTGAGATAGAGTGTGTGGCTCAATCTGATCAGCGTCTGCCATCCTGTCACAACACATCCGACTGACTCTAAGTTATAACAAATAAATAACATAAAGTCACACAAGGCATATAAATGAATATCCTATAACACTCTAGACTCGAATCCCTGACTATTTGTCAAGAATTCAAACTCCCACACTCCAGGTTTCCCAACTTAGAGCTCTGATACCACCACTGTGGCGCCACAACGGGATCCCCGGACCTAGAGGGCCCCGCGGAGTGCCGCCCGCACGGCCTAGTCAGGGTTTGCTAAGCGCTTACCCTGATTCAACCGCATAAGCGCAAAAGAAACTAAAGTAATCTAGAGTAACAACTCAAAGTGAAAACCAAAGCAACTGAAAACAGCGGCAATGATAACACAACTTAGTATAAAAGGTAGTGGTCCTAAAACAAGAGTTCAAAAAAAAAAAATAATAAATAACTGAACTTACATACCAACCCCGAGGAAGAAGACGTCAAAACAAGTACGAGACAAGAGTCAATGCTTTCGCCTTTATGCGGGGCTTAAGCTTACAAACCATATAGACATATACATTCCCCGAGGTGGGGTGTTGTACATCAACAATAAAACAGCATGCAAGACAGCTCTAACGTCTCTAATCCAAGGGCTGCTCACCTAACTCCGGGCCTCGCTCAAAAAGATCTAAAATACGAGTCAAAAGAGAGGAGTAAGTCAAAGTGACTTAGTGAGGTAGGCGGAAGAATACAGAACAGTAAATAATAACAAAACCATAATCGATGCATGAGCAGGCAAGGAACAATATACATGCATATGAACGAGCTACGAACAATTTCTCCCCTTTTATCGCCTAAAACAAAAATCATAAAATAACTCCAAACACCAATGTCGGGGTATCCCCCGACTAACAGAGGTCGAGAGTCCCACGTGCCCGTGAGATCATCTCTTCGGCTCACCACTCGAGACCATCTCCGAATCTCCAAATGGTAGCATCAACATGTGGGCATTACCTCGCACAGTTACGACCGCGGCCGATACTGCCCAGCCGGTCTGATATTGAGAGTAACCCCGTGGCCAAGAACTACCCCGTGGGTGTCCCCACGAGTGCAATCAAATAGGGACATAACCGAATAGCTCGTTAACAAGAACGGTAGATTCTTTTTAAACAAAACAAAGGATTTGATGCAGTACTTATAGATAAGAAATCATTTATACTAACAAAATCGTTTGTCTTAATACCAGTAGCTAATGAGCAGATATTTACATTCATAGATATAACATGAAGGGAATAAAATTTGAAATCATCAAATAAAGGTCTTACGAAGGCTGGTACAATAATATAAATATACGTATTTCAGTTTTAAAGGTAAAGTTTCCTCACCGTACTGATTCGCAGTTGGTACTAGTTCTCCTGACAAAAGGACAAACACGACTCTAGGTCAAAAGGTGTTAAATTTATAAATCCTAATCTGACGCATTACTAATAGTAAAATAACTAAATTTTAGTCACAGTTGCACCTCACATGCACGACCGCAACAAATATGAGTATACAGTCAATTAGCGAAATTTCAAATAATCACCTAACTTAAATTTAAACTAATTAGGTTCACTTGTCTTCATATTTCAACTTTACAATTAAAGGTCCAACACTCATGTAATTTAAAATATAAAACCATGCAGTCCACTAACTAATTTTATGAGACATGTTTGGTAAAAAAAAAATATTATTATTCATGTATTAATTAGCTATTTAATTACATTAATCAAGCTATAACTAAGTCTAACGTGATATGCAGTAACAATTAACAACCATTTTCATGCAAATATCCTAGATATCATTGTGATGGTTAAAACTACATAGGCTACAGTCAACACGTAAATCAGTTAATAATAGATTATTCAAATTAAAATTATAAAAATAAAATAAAATAAATAATCAAGTAATGAACTAACTAATTAGCTCCAACCGAGAGTGTACATTTGTGAACACAACACATATCTGATTTATATTTAAAAAAATTATATCTATAATTGTAAAAAGGCCATTAATGTTACTGACTATTTGTTAGTTATTTAAAAATTAAAATTTCCCTATTTCATATTTAACTAGTTAAATTACTAGAATATAAAAGATTTGTGTGATTACTAATTAGCAAATAGTAAATTGAACAGTAATTAAGGTTAAGATAATCAATCATAAAAAATAATTGTTTCCTACACTTAAACCTTCTGATACGAAAACACCAATAAATTTATTTAAAGAAAACCTATACTAACAAATGGTTCGTTAATAACACAACAGAAAAAAAAAATGTATTCAATTTATAGAGTCCTAAAATAAATCTACTTGGTATCCATCTAATTAATAAGTTTCTTAATTAGGCCAAACCTGTTTAATAGTTTATGATCTGCATGAAACATTTTTATAATAATTTAATTTGTTTTGTCTTACAATTGAGTCATATGATTACTAGCTCAGTAATAATCTTTTATGCATGCAAATACAAACCGAATTTATTAACAACAATAGTGAACTAGCAATAGTTGATCAAAGATTAAATTAGGAACTCATAGGCATCAACTCTTAATAAAGAAATTCAAGAAGAAAAGAAAATCGTCAGATAACGTACTTGTATGCCTTGAGGGTATATGAATATCTCTAATACCATATTTATTTAGTTTCTAAGTGACTTAGGACACATGCTAATGATTAGAAAAATAGGTGGCAATTGCTAAGCCTAATTGAGGGTTGGTGGACTAGGTTAGTTATTCACTTGTTTACACGTGTGTTTTTTTTTTTAAAAAAAACTTTGTAACGCCCCGATATTTATTTATTAATATCTTATATTTAAAATAATTTTATAAATTATATTTTATAATACTTTCATGAAAGTTTATGAATTTATGTCAAATTGAGAATTTATTTCATGACTTGAAAATATTTATTTCGTGAAATAATTACAGAATATGATTTAATTGTCAAACTTGGCATATATGTCCATTCTTTTAAATTTAGGGACCAAATCGCACAATATTTCCAAGGACCTAATTGATCATGTTTCAAATCATATATCCTCAATTGCATGCCCTGGGTTCTTGGAGGATTAATTAGCAATTTGATCATTTCACACATTTCTAAGGAATGAATCACGGTATATTGCTTCCATATGCTTCCTTGATCATTCTATCATCAAAATTCATCAACCTCCTCATCCTCTCTCTCTCGGTTCATACAAGAAGGAAAAGGGAAGAGAATTTTATCATTTTCATCAAGAATTTCCAGAAAATATTGCAAGAATTGGAGTTGATCATCATCTTCATTCATTTTCTTCATCTCTTTTCCATTCCAAGGTTGGTTGTGCATGAATTGATGATCTTGAGCATATTTGATTGAGCTAGGGTTTAGGAATTGTATGCTAGATGAGTTAGTTGAAGTTGGAAGCATGATTATGTGATCATGATCATGAATTATGGCATGATTTGTGCATGAATTTAATGGAAAATCAAGCTTGAATGATCAATATGAACTTGAGCTAGAAACCTTGGAAATCTTGATGATATTTCATGCTTTGAGTGTTTAAGTGTTAGGATATCATTTCTTGAGCATATATGCATCATATTACCAGAAAATCCTAACTTTGTTGATTGAAAATGGAATTTTGGTTGCTTTGTTGCTTCTTGCCGAGAGCCTCCCCTGTTTTGCTCTGTTTCTGTAAGTTGCAGAAACAGGGAACGGCCGTTCCCATTTTGGCCTTGTGACGGAAGGACCGTTCCCAGCTAAGGCGCATTTCTAAAATTGAAATCGTTGGCGCATTTTGGGGGCTCATGGGAACGACCGTTCCCATTTACAAAGGGAACCCGGAACGGCCATTCCCACCTGGATTACAGAACAAAATATTCTGCATAAAATTACATTTTTAGCCCCTCGATCCAATGACTTCCTCGACCCCGAATTGCTATTATATGTGCTAAAATGTACTGAAACAACATGTTTTCATGCCACATTGTGATTTGCACGTCATCTCGATACATTTCCGCCGTTCGTCATATTTGGTTCATTTTGAGTCAAGTCTCACGTGTACACGTCTGCTTTGCACAGACCAGCTTCGTAGGGACGAGGAGCAAGCCCCGTAGGCCGTGCCTACTTGCCTTTTGTCGGTAAAGGTGAGGTTTAATTGTTAGTTATATAGAACCCGTATATCCCTTATGTGATATTTTGGCCAAAAAGGTATTTATAATTATAATCTTTATAAATCATTGATCATTTCAAGTCATGTTCAAGCAAGCAAGCAAGCCATGTATTGTTTCGTGCATGTTTAGGCGAGTAGCATGACCGGTTACGTTTGGGCCCGAGGGTAGTGACCAGAGCCAACCGGGAAAGCAAGGGCTGACGGTTAACTCTAGCGATATCCTCACCATGTTTGGGGTCACCCCTGAATCCACTAGGAGGTTAGTGGAGGAAGGAGCTCCGGGCTTAGGGATTCATGTACCCTCTGCTCAATGAGATTGGATGTTGGGGCCTTGCAATCCCATCATCAAACCGGAGGAAGAAGGAGACTGGGGACGAGTCCGTCACCACGGATGCGCCTCGGGTTTTTGCATGATTTCCATTTCATGAACGTGTTATATGATTACACTTTCGCACGATTGCACGATAAGTGAATTGCATGATCACCTATTTATTGATAGTCAAGCAAGCATGTACATGTTCATTTGGAGTTCGGTTGGAGACCGCCCTCACTCGCCGGGGCCATGAATTGACTGATTGCATGAAACGAACCAGTAATTAATATTGATAGTTGTAATCTCGGGCGAGCTCTCTATTATTGTGAACGTATAATACTTTTGATTATAAAACCTTACCCGAGGTTATAACTTGCATGTGATTGCGCTAATATATATGTATTGCCCCTCACTCAGTCTTCGGTAGACTGATACTTCACTTTTCAGGTACTTGAGAGCCAGTCGTGCTAGGCGGGAGTCTGGTCCAGTCTTACATTGTCACGAGTCTAGCAGTGTACCATCATGTATATATTTTTCTACTTCTCACGTTACGTCCGTTATTATCACATTCTGAATACTTGATCATGTATAGGTATATAAGAGATGATAATGTATTGATATCTGTTGGTATCTATTAGTATCTATATCGTTGATGTGAATATGGTACCTATATGTATCTACGAATTAATGCTTCCGCTTTTAACTTTTATGTGTTGGTATTGTATTGCTTTGGGGTTTAGTCCCGCCTGGCTCATCCTTTCTTTTATTGTCACCCGTTCGCTATAGGTTAGTTCATGTACGGATTGCCCATTTCGTATGTGGATCGGCCTATAGTGCGGGGGTGTGGTATCTCTACGTACAGGGGTGCTACAAACTTAATGGCAAAGCTTGCCTTTGCAAAAGAAAGCTATCAAAATATTTTATATTCAGTAGCTTATTACTCATTTTAGATATTATTATTATTATTATTATTATTATTATTATTATTATTATTATTATTATTATTATTATTATTTTATAATAAAATATTTAAATCTTAGTTTCTAAACGTAGGGCCCCTAAAACAATTATGTGAAACTACAATATCTAAAGTCTTCCATATTAAATTAAATCAAACCTACAATTTATTTGTAACACTTATATTTATATATATATTTTACTATAATTATTTTATAAATGAAATTTAATCAGGTAGCTCTATAAATTTAAACAAATAAACTTCGCAATCGATATGCCACATAATATGTATGCATGTTATGATATGATATTTTCTTAATTGATAATTTCTTACTTTTCTAAATATCAGGGTGTCACAACTTTCTTCCCCGATAAATATTCTCGTCTTGTAAGTAAAATTATTGTTTTCTTATGGGCCCGGTGGTCTTGGTAGAAGTAGTAGTCCGGGAGGTACGGGCCGAGGTCTACTATTATACCAGCCGCCAACTAGATCTTGATGATGGTTTAACCAGAGGTTAGTTATTCCACGTCAAGTGACGGGAAAAGGTACGTCCCTCCCACAATATTGTACATCGTCACTAGGGTTTGCTCCCCTGCGTGACACTAAAGTATAACCTATATTACCCCTACTCCTGTTATTTAAAACTAATATGAACCGGATATTATTGTCATATAATTATTTGTGATTATATAGTATATTTTCAAACCAAGATTTTCTTGGTCAAAAGATTTTCAAAACCTTACTTATAAATATAAACCTCAAACCCCGTCACTTAGTCATTTTGACTAACGCTCCTACTCTTTTAACTCATGATTTCAGGAATCCACAAAGCGACGCCTTAGAGGTATCTTGAAGCTTTAAGGTGTCACATCTAGTTATTCAGCCTTAATCAAGGGTGCATGTGCATCTTCGAAATAAGCGCTCTCATGTGATATTTAGATCTATCATTGTAAATATTTTCTTGCTCGACTTAATAAGATATGCCCTGTTTTCTGTTTCTTTCTAATTGTTCAAGTTTATTTCTCCGTTGCGTTTAAATTTCATACTCTAGTATTGTATAGTCTTGTCCGTTCGCCGAAGTATTTCTCGAGTGCTAGGTCTCACATCCACTCGGGAAGTACGGCGGTGCGGGATTGTAGTGTTTGGGGCACTACAAAACAAGTAAGAATCGAAGATAAACTCGCCGCCTAGCTCGACTCCCACGGTACCTGCAACTCAAAGAAGGGGAAAAAAGGAAAAACAATGAGGGTTAGTCCTAGTGACTAGTGAGGGGGTTAACACATGCACCCATAATACATATAGAGCAAAGAAGATACTCAAATCATAAAGAGATCCGTAAACCGGGATTGGTTTTTGCAAGCTAAAGCATTTTTTCGTGGTAGAATATATATATAAGAAATTAAAGGCCATAGGCCAAAATGACAAGTTTTAGGTATTTAGGAATGCATCCCCGGTTTATAGATCATACAAATTCACACGACTCGGCGAGTACGAGTCAATCCTCCAACTCCCACAAACAAAGACATAATTAAAAAAAAATTCATAAACCATCCTTTCTCCGGGTGATAGAAGGGTTGACGGCCCTAACTATCGATCAAAATTCACACGAGACAAGGTTAATTACTTCCTTGAAACCTTCGGCGGTTATTTCCGCCAGCTCAAGAGAAACTTCCTTCCTCTACCTCCTGAGGCTATGTAACACCCCGTTTGTTCGATGTATAAGGTACGTCACTTTTCAACCTTTTTATGTATTTAATTTTGTGATTTTATGTTTTTCATGGCCCTATTTTGAACTCTTTAAGAGTTTAGGGGCCTTTTTGTAATTTTCTCTTTTTAGGGGTTTTCGGTCATTCCTCGTTCGATCGAGATTTCGACCTCTTGGACCCCTTCAATGCGTTCGGGGCATCGAGACGAGTCCATAGCCTTTGAGTTTGCCCAATTCCGACGTCGTTAGTCTTTCCTCCCGATCGTTTTGCACACGAAGACCAGGGATAAAAGACTCGAATCCTCGTTTTACGTGCCAGAACTTCAGAACTCAGCATTCTCTCTCTCTCTCCCCCACGATGCAATTACTATTCACACACACACTCATGATGTAATTACACACATAACCCGGAATTCGGTAGTTTCTCGATGGAATTCGACGAATGAATAGTCCATTTCGAAGAGCTCGACGACGAGGTCACAACCGTACCAAGATCTCGATCAACCGGTGATTGACGGTGGAGTTATCGCTGATTTACAGGCGCAACTGGAGGGGGTGGCGGAGCCGCAACTTTGCCGGCCATTCGCGGTGGCTTTCGGCCACCTTCCGGCAACACGCACCCCATAGCCAACAAGAGGACTTCCCGGCGCAGCCTTGGACGTTGGCGGCTGGCCACGATGGCGCCGCACACGCCGCCTGAAGTTGACGCGGCGGCGGCACGTCACTGTAGCGGTGAGTTTCGCCCTTCCGACGGTATTTTTCGACGGGGATTGATGGTTTCCAAGGTTTTTCAGCCCCCTGGTTCCATTTTCGGCCTCGGTTTGGCCCAATTTACGGTAGGTGGTGGTTTCGGCGAGTGGCAGCGGCGGTTCAACGATGGAGGCTAGCTCTGGAGATTTTTTCCGACAACCACTAAGGGGGTTTCGAAGAGCTCGTCATGGGTAAGACAATACCTTTTACGGATCTCATTTTCGTCCACCGGTTTAGAAGTAATTGGATTTTGAAGATTTGAGGGTTTTCGTGTTCTTAGATCTGAAATTGGAGGAGATTGGCTTGGATTTTCCAGAAATTGATCGAGGAATTGGAACAAGCACGAGGAATGCTTGCACGAGTGAATTTTGGGTATTTTTCCGGCACGTTCCGGTGGTGGCCGAGCGACGGCCAGCCACTGTTCCGGCTGCTCCGGTGGCGGCGTTCCCGCGGTCTTCAGGCAGTTTGTCCGCCTATTTGTGGTGAGTCCAACACCACTTTCCGTTCGTCAATCGGATGCCCGGTTGATTTGTTGTGATTTATTTTGTGTAATTTGAATATTTGAAATTAATTGTTTTAATTGCGATAAATTATTAATTGCTTGAGTTGTCAATCAATACGAACTCCAATGTACACGAAATCATGTATTAATTGAATTATGATATAAATTGATGTCTCGATTTGCAATTTGGATCCCGACATATGAATTTGGACTATTTGTTTAACTTGAAGTGTGGGTGTGTATGTAATATTTCCAAATAGTTGAATTATCTTGCTAATATGAATAAAAGACATCCTTTGTAAATTCCTAAACAATAAATTCTTACGTTCTTTCTCTTTTATTTTTTCAAGCATGCTAGGAATTGTTTTGTTAAGTTGTTAGAAACCTTGAAGGGGTGTATGTGTAATTTTGGAAACGATATGAATTTGTTTGATTTAATTAGGTAAACCTTGTCAATTGAATTCGTTCTGTGATATACGAATCGGGTATGCCATGTTTGAATTATATGAACTTAGTATGGTCGGAATTTGATAGGTAACCTCGTGAGATTTATATGAAATTCGAAGCATGCTATTATGTGATTTGGTTATTCTTGTACTACATGCTTCTATATGAAATGTGATATGTTTTGATTTGCAATGTGAGTCCCGGCATGTTAAATTTGTTAATTGTTTAACTTAGAGGGGAGGTTTGTGTGATTTTCGAAAATGTGTAAATTGCATGATATGAATTGATTAGCCTTGTTAATTGAATTTGTTATATAATAAATGAATTGTTTGTGTGACAAATGAAATGATATGATTTGCCTTGCCTTTTTGGTTCTCTTATTTGCATTAATTGTGCATATGAACATGCCTTAATGTTTTGTTTTGCTTGAAATTAATATGAATTTGAATCCTACTTATGTGATTGCATCCCTTAAGTGTTAGAGCATGTGTCGTTCATCTTTGTGTGGTTATTTGAGTCTGAGTCTGAGCTCTGTGTTGTGTTTTGTGTGTCCAGTTGGTTCAGGGGCACCCGGGGTGGTGACAAGTGGGTCGTACAGGTTCCGGGGTGGACCATTTGCTGTGTCTTTGGCTCCCTTTAGTACCAGGTGAGGTTAGGATATAGTTATACCCTATCGCAATGTGCTCTTTTTCGTATGTGTGCGATTTATCAGCCTTATATATATATAGATATGTGTGAAATATGTACTTTGATGGTTTTGTCATAAGTTTGAAAGTAAGAAATGCTATGTACGAGCCTATATATGCTTAGTTTTGATATGTTATGATTTTGAGGTCAGTCCGAGTGATATGTATGTACGATATGATAAGTACGCTATGCATGTGCTATGTCTGTCTGTCTAAAGCGTGATGTGACTCATGAGATAAGCTTTTTGAGAAGTGTGATTTTTGAGTTATGCCTGGGGCCCCGACGATAGGATCAGCCCAGAACCCACCATATGGAAGTGGGGGATGGAGTCCTTGGGTGTGAGTGTCATGAAACTCACACCTTGACATATTAGCGTGGATGGTTAGGGTATGTACAACCCTTCCATCATCTTAAGATAAGGTATGTATATTTGCTTTATGTTTTATGATTTGAATTTTGGTTTTTAGGTTTGTCTGTCAGTCTCAAGTTCGTGAAACGAGGGTAGATTCCTAAATTAAGATAAAATTTGGTATACTTTTAAGCTAATAAAATATGCTCCGATATGTGTGCTAAGTCTGCATGAATTTGATCGTATGCTTTGATCAAGGTATAAGTTAAGTTTTGTTCGTTCTGTTTTGATAAGTCACCCTATATATACTATCACGAGAAAAATGTTTTGGCGTGCAAAAACTAATCTCGGATGCACGAACATATAATTTGCATGTGATGTGCTCTGTATATATGTATAGTGTGTGTATGTTAACCCCTCGCTCAGTCTTTGGACTGACCCCTCCCCCTTTATGTTTTTAAGTGTACAAGTTTAGCTTTGGGTTCACGTTGGAGTTCGTGTTACGCGGTGGTGTGTCGTGTCTGTTGAGTCTGTGTCTGTACGTTTCAGTTTGTTAAGTATTTTATTTGGAATTATGTTGGAAACTCTGTATAAGATATCTTCTAAACAGGTTTGCATGTATAATTTGATTGTATGAAATTCGGGACAGGTTAGGACAGGTGCTTGGATTAGATGAACCCGTTTTGTTGCATGATTATTCGGGATAGGTTTCTAGGGCCAGTTGAACCCGTTTCGTTGAATGACTGTTCGGGACAGGATAGGACAGGTTTTATTCATTAGTTGAACCCGTGTAGTTGATGTTGCTTTACTTTCTGAAATGTATGGAATATGCTTTTTGTTTGGAAAGTTTTTGAAAAGTTGGCATTTCGTACTGCTTCCACTGTCATGTTTTGCATTCTTTCTTTGTACAGGGTCAGATACCGCCTAGCTTAGGCCTGAAGTTTTTGTTTTGTCACCCGTTTGCTGTGACTCGGCACGTGTGTGGAGTCTTTGCTTCGTTATACGTGTCGGCCCATAGTGCGGGGGTGTGGTGCCCACCGCTTGGGCCGCTACAGGTTAGGCGAGACTCTCAAAGGAAAATGTTAATGGAAGAGCGCAACGACCCCTCGGCCATCCCGAGATACCATACCATTCTCCGGGGCCCAAATCATAGTTCAAAAATCATATTTTGCAACAGAGCTTATCTTTCAAAGCCAAAGCTCGCTTACACACTCACATAAATCAAAGGTTTTCAAATCAAACGTAAAATAACTTACATACGTATACAAATCATTTTCAAGGTCTTATAACAAATGGAACAAGTCCTCAAGATACATATCATACATGTATTTAACGTATAATATACATAACTCGCATGCGGGATTCAAATCAATTAGGGCTTTAGGTCATTATAGCTAAAAGAACAAAACCTCACCTTCCGAACGTGTAGTGGTGACAAAAGGAAGTGAAACGGACGCCTGAGGAACAACCTCATCGTCAAAGGGAGGATCAACTGGACAAAACAAACAAGACGGATACTCTTAGACTCAAAATGTACCATATAGATGCTAGACAAATGCGTATGCATGTTTATGATGCAAATGAAATGAAATGAGTTCATATTTAGGTCATATAAGGTCACATTTTGCATATGAGATCATATTTCAGAAACGAGGGCATAAAACGAGCTATAAATTCATAACATAAAGCTTAACACATAATATAACATGTTAACATATTAAACGAGTCATAAACGAACCATATAAAGTAACCAAACACATGCAAAACGAAGAAAACAATCACACGCACAAGCAGGGTGATCGCGGCCACTACCCATTTTCCACACTAAATGGTCACGGTCGTGACCTACAACTCGAAAGTAGGCCTAAAAATGGTCGTGGCCACTATCAAAATTACACTAAAAATAGTCACGACCGCGACCTACAAGCATGCAGCAGCAACAACTCGAAAAACAGCCAAAAACGGGTCACAACCACTACCAAAAATGCACTAAAAACGATCGCGGCCGCGACCTCGTACGCTAGCAGGGGAAAAACAGAGTTTCAAGCCAAAAACACCACCAAAACTCACATGAATCCAAGATAAATCCAACTTAACACATAGTAGGAAGAAAATATGGTAAGAAGTCATCAATTTCATGTAATTTCTGAGCCTAAACACGAAGATATATGTGAAGGAAATGCAAGAGATACATGGATATTCAGCTTCTCATGAAAATCTTCAAAACCCTCAAATGAAAGCCAATGATTCCTTGATTCTCATGCAAAATCAGTTGATACACATATTATATAATGCATTAAGATCTATTAGGTTGCATAAAATCTAATAAATCCCCAAGAGATCACCCAAATTCATCCAAAAGTATGAAACCTTACTATTCACAAAATTCTTCACATCATGCTCATTTCACCACCAAATTAGGCAATTAAGGAGTCTAAAAAAATAAGAGAAGATGGAGAAACAAATTCTAAGCTTACGTTTGGAAAATGAAGGGATTTGATGAAGATTTGAGCTCAAATGGGTGAAAAGTGAATAGTGAAATTTGCTTCCTTCTTGGGTCTCGGTTTTCAGTACCCAAGTCTCTCTTTTCCTTCAATGTGGGATGAAATGGAGGGCTATTATCTGATAGGGGATTATATGGGGAGAGTGTGGGGCTAAGTTTCACCTTATTTGGTTAAGTGTAGCTTGAGTTATGACTAAAAGAGTGATTAAGGGTCGGCTTTGCACATGAGGCTCATTTCGGTCAAAATTCGGAGATCCAAATAGGCTTCAAAAAATATGAGGATAGGTCTATTGAACCTAAATTATCGATACGAGTTCAAGATATGACGGAATTCGAATCTGAATTCCCGAGCTCAAGTTATGCTTCCCGGAACCCAAGGTCCGCTAAATGCCCTTTTACCCCCTTTAGGTCCCGTCTCCCAAAATAAAATAAAAGACAAGCCAAACAAGTTCCAAAACATAAAACGAGCATAGAAACAAGTTCATAACTCAATTAGTTCATGCATACTAAAAATTCGCAAACATCAGAATTAAATTCGGATGCAAAAAGAGCAAATTACAAAGTATAAAAACGTAAACGTTCAAAAATAAACATACTTGAAGAAATAATTCTAATACCCAAGCAAGCACTTAACAAATATCAAGTAATCACATAATGAAATAAATTCAAATAACTTCAATTAATCACATTAACATTTGAATATCACGTAATCACGTATTTATTAAATTAAATTGCACACATTAAGGTATACCTGAAAGTCCGATCGGTCGGGATGTTACAAACCTCCCTCCTTCAAAAGGACCTGTCCTCAGGTCCGAAGTGAAGTCTTGAGAAGCTCCGGGTATAATTGTCTCATTTTCTCCTCGGTCTCCCAAGTGGTTTTTTCGGATTTCTGATCACACCACAAGACCTTTACCGAGGGAATTTGCCGGTTTCTCAATTCTTGTATCTTCCGGTCTAAGACCGGATGCTTCTTAATTGTCAAATTCGGCTCTGATTGTACCTCTCTAACTGAAAGTATAGAAGACTCATCGGGATAGTCTTTTCAGAGTTGAGAGACATGGAAAATATTGTGCATCCCGGTTAAGCTCGGTCGTAAGTCAAGCCGGTAGGCTACTTCCCCAACTCGTTCAAGAATCTCAAAGGGGCCTAAGTAGCGCGGGTTAAGCTTTCCGCCTTAACCAATCCGAGCAAACCCTTTTCTAGGAGATGCTTTTAGAAAAATCTTATCTCGTACTTCAAACTCCAATGGTCATCTTCTTTTATCCGCGTAACTTTTCTGTCGATCCTGAGCCGCCTTTAATCTTTGCCGAATCACTTTCACCTTCTCAATAGTATACCGAATCTCCATCGGTTTCTTAGCCCTGTTGAGATTACCATCCTTGGTCCATCTCCATTCATCAATGTCCCAAAATGAAGGTGACCTGCACTTTCTTCCATATAGTGCCTCGTACGGAGCCATACCAATCGAAGTTTGAAAACTATCGTTATAAGCGAACTTAACCAAATCCAAATGCTCATCCCACGAATCTCGATAATCTAAGGCACAAGCACAAAACATGTCCTCAAGATACTTTATTAACCTCTCGGAGTGTCCATCCGTTTGTGAGTGATATGCCGTACTAAAAAGGAGCTTTGTACCCAAACACTTCTGCAATTCTTGCCAAAAGCTCGCGGTAAACCGTGGATCTCTATCGGAAACAATACTAACCGGGGCACCATGCAACCTTACAATTTCCTTCAGGTATAATTTAGCTAACTTAGGCACTTTATCGGACATCCGTACCTTGAGAAAATGGGTCGACTTAGAGAACCGATCAATCATGACCCAAATCCCATCGAAACCTTCTTTGGTCCTTGGCAAGGCAGATATGAAGTCCATTGTCACTTGCTCCCACTTCCATTCGGGAATTGGAAGTGGTTGGAGAGTTCCTCCCGGTTTTTGGTGTTCAGCTTTCACCACTTGGCATGTTTGACACCTTCTTAGAAAATTAGCAACGTCTCTTTTTATGTCGTTCCACCAATATAAAGTCCTTAAATCCTTGTACATCTTAGTACTACCGGGATGTACCGTATATGCCGATCTATGTGCCTCATCAAGTACCAACTGCTTCAGCTCTTCCGGAACACAAACCCGAGCCTTAAACCGAAATAAACCCGAATCATCAAACCCAAACTTAGTCTCCGGATCAATTCTTGCCTTAGCCACCAATCTTTGAATTTCAGGATCACTAGATTGAGCTTCAATCAATCTTTGCTTCAAATCCGGTTGTACTGAAATATTTTCTAAACGAGCCTCTGAAACCAAAAACACCGAATTCTGCTTACCTGAACCTGCTTCCAAACTTGAAATACTAACTTTTCTGCTCAAAGCATGCGCAACCACATTAGCTCTACCTGGATTGTATTGAATTCTGTAATCATAGTCCTCAAGTAGCTCAACCCAACGCCTTTGCCTCACATTTTAATCTTTCTGAGTAAACAAATACTTAAGGCTTTGGTGATCTGTGAACACTTCAAAAGTAACCTCGTAGAGATAGTGACGCCATTTCATCAAAGCAAAAACAACTGCAACGAGCTCCAAATCATGAGTGGGATAGTTCTTCTCGTGATCCTTCAACTTTCTAGAGGCGTAGGCTAATACTTTGCCATTCTGCATCAACACACAACCGAGCCCTTCCTTAGATGCATCAGTGTAAATTGAGTAGCCTTCTGAACCCTCGGGTAGGGTTAAAACCGGTGGAGAAGTCAATCTTTCCTTAAAAGTTTGGAAACTCTTCTCACACGCCTCATCCCACTCGAACTTAACCTCTTTCTTTGTTAACCGAGTCAACAGAGAGGCAATCTTCGAGAAGTCTTTCACAAAGCGCCTATAATACCCCTCTAACCCTAGAAAACTTCTCACTTCGGAGGCATTTTTCGGCTGTTTCCATAACATAACTGTTTCTATGTTGCTCAGATCCACTTCTAAACCTTTTTCCGAAATGAAGTGACCCAAAAAGGAAACCTGATCTATCCAGAACTCAAACTTACTGAACTTGGCAAACAATCTATGCTCCCGAAGTGTTGACAATACCATTCTCAAATGCCACGCATGTTCTTCTACGGACCTCGAATACACCAAAATATCATCTATAAAGATGACCATAGATTTATCGAGGTAAGGTCGGAATATTTGGTACATCATATCCATAAACACGGCTGGGGCATTAGTAAGACCAAAAGGCATAACCACAAACTCGAAGTGCCCATAATGAGTACTGAAACCTGTTTTTGGTATGTCTTCCTCCCGGATACGCAACTGATTCTACCTTTGTCTTAAATCCAACTTAGAATAAACACACAAACCCTAAAGAAGTTCGAACAGCTCTTCAACGTGAGGAAGTGGGTATTTGTTTTTAACTGTTAATCGGTTCAGCTCACGGTAGTCAATACACATTCGTAAAGTTCTATCTTTCTTCTTTACAAACAGAACCGGAGCACCCCACGGAGAAGTGCTCGGACGAATGTAACCACACTCTAAGAGCTCATCAAGTTGTGCCTTCAGCTCCTGCAACTCTGCCGGAGCCATCCTATAGGGAGATTTCGCATAAGGTTCTGCCCCGGGATAGAGATCAATTACAAATTTAACGTCCCAATCCGGAGGTAAAGGCCCCAACTTCTCTGAAAAGACATCGGGAAACTCTTTCACGATCTCCGTCTCCTCGAGCTTGGCCTGATCTTTCGGTTTATTCAAAAGATAGGCCACGTAGCCCGTCGTACCATCCTGGAACAATTTACTTGCTTCCATAAAGGAAATAAATGGGCAAGTCTTCAACCTCTGACCCGAAAATATCGTAGAACCAAAAATCACCTTCTTAGCAAAACAATCCATCTTCGCTCGATGTCGGAACAACCAATCCATCGCCAAAATTACTCTGTCCCTCTTCATAGGCATCTCAATTAAATCCGCCGAATACTCTTGACCTTCAACAACCACCGGGCACCTACGGAAGATACGGTTCGTTACCAAACTTCCCCCGAGTGGGGAACTTACCACAAAAGAATTATCAGGACAAGCAATAGGCAAGGAAAGAGTAGAAACAAACCGGGAAGCAATAAAAGAATGCGTTGCTCCCGGATCAAATACTACATGCAATGGAATGCCATGAATGCCAATAGTACCTTCCACGACGGCATTTGCATCCACTTTGGCATCTTCTTCTTCGCCTTTAAGTGCATAAGCTCTTGCTTGGATAGGAGCTCTTGGAGGAATAGCATTAAGGGGTTGAGGATTCTTCTTCTTAGGACAAGCGTTGATCATGTGAGCCGGCTCACCACAACCATAACATCTTCCCAATTTCTTCCTGCACGTCGCCACGGTATGGTTGGGACCTTTGCAATAAGAGCATTCAAGTGGAGCCAGTAGAGCGGGTGCCATAGCCTATCCTGCGGGTCGGGGTTTCTTATTGAAAGTATTAGGACCTTTGGGCTTGAAGACTGGAGGCCCACCTTGAGAAATAGGCCTTTTACCCAAATAATAGCTAGAACTCAAACTCTGCCCCGAAGGGAAAACCGGGGGCTTCGACCTTAATTTTTGAGCTTCCACTTTCAAAGCCTTCCTAGTAGCTTTCTCCCAAGTGTCAACGGTGGTGGCTTGTAAAGCTTCTTGAATCTCCCTTCTCAAAGCATGAATAAAACTCTGGGCTTTCAAGGATTCAACATCGGTAATATGTATGGCGTAGGGCCAACCTTTCAAACTCAAGAATGTATTCCTCAACCGTTTTGGTTCCTTCCTTTAAGTCAGAAAATTATTGAAGCCTTCTTTCATGAGAACTAGGAGGGATATATTTGTTGTGGAATACCCTCACGAAATTCTCCCAATGAAATTCCTCTCCACTCCTTTCCAACTTGGATCTCATTACCTTCAACCATCTTGCAGCTGGACCTTGGGTAAATCGACCGGTACATATTGCTTTTTCATGAGAAGGAGCCCGGTAAATTTCCCAAATTTCGATAATTTCTGATAGCTACTCCTCTGCTTAATATCATCTCCCCCAAACCACTTAGGAGGATTATTGTTTCGAAATTCACGATAAGCAGGTGCGACTTCCCCTTCTTGTACATCCACCTGTGGATTTTGATTTCGTTGGTTCTGTTGGAGTTGGTTCAGAAGAGCCTGAACAATGTTTTCGACATTCAGTGGTGGAGGTGGTGGTGTTTGTGGATGAGGTTGATTAAGATCCTTAGTTTGTTCCCTATCCATTATCCTTCTTGGAGTCATCCTGAAAATTAGAAATCATGGAAAATATTGATGCAAGGGGTTCAGTACATGTTCATGGAAGCAATTAATACAAATTTAAACGAATAAGTCACATAAATGTATAGATGAATGCAAATAATCACACAACCCTAAGCCGAACGACCTAGACAGACTTAACACAACTCTAGAGCTCCGATTTTACAACCGAGAGATCTGACACCACTTAAGGATGTAGCACCCCGAGCGTAGGGCACCACATCCCCCGCACTAGAGTCCGACAGGTGTAACGGAATGGTGAGTCCGCACAGGCATCAAACAATAGCGAACGGGAGACAAATAAAACTCACACTCTAGCTAGGCGGCCTAACCCTCAATCAGAGTACATACCGATTAATTATAAAGCGAAAGCAATAAAAGTAATTCTTAACAATTCCCAAGATCAATATAGATACATATCATACCTCATAAGAGCACGCTAAGATCATATACAATGCCCAACCCGGGCCAAAATAATTCTAAGTGTCAAAGTATTCATAATACATAGCTTCAGAATTTAAGTATGAAACATAAACCACTACAAATGCAATAATGAAGACTCGAAGACAAACTCGCCGCCTAGCTCGACTCCCACGGTACTTGCAACTCAAAGAAAGGGAAAAAAGGAAAAACATCGAGGGTTAGTCCTAGTGACTAGTGAGGGAGTTAACACACTCACCCATAATACGTATAGAGTAAAGCACACTCGTCCTATTTCGTGTTCGTTTCGTATTTTTAGGTTTCTCCAAAACCCGTTTCAATTAAAAATTCGATTTAGATAAATTTCAACTAAAACAATTTTCAAAAACACGATTTCAGAAAACAGTTTTAGAAATTCAAGAAAAATTACAGTTTCGTATTTCAGGCTTTCTAAAAGAACTCATGAATACATAATTCGCATCTAAGCGTAAGAATTTCTACCAAATTCAGAATAATTGAGACGAATCAGAAATACGATTAACGAGGTGGCTCTGATACCACTTGTTGGAAAATACGAATCAGAAAGCAGCGGAATTTAAAAAATTTCCCAACAAAAAGGATCTAGGACTCGCAATCGTGTATCCAAATTCGTAGAGTTAAGAAACTTACTTTTCTTTTATTCTTTCTTGAAGCGTTTCAAGCCACCCAAGAACCCTCTTCTCGCGGCTTGATCCCCTCTCCTTGGTAAAGCTCGAATCTTCAAACTTCTAACATGAAGCTCTCTAGAGATAGTCCACCAACTTGATCACAATCTAACTACTAAGGATGCTAGTTCTCTAGTTAGTGTTTAGGCTTAACCTAGGGTTTATTTGATCTTGGAGAGAGGAAGGTGTTCAACACATGAACCAAAAGAATTGCCAATTAGATCCATAAGGAGCTCGAGCTCTCCTATTTATATAGAGGGGAGTACCGAAATTCCTAGTCCTTAATGGGCTAGGATTTTGGTCCCTCTCTCTCCTATTACTTGATCATCAAGTAATTTTGACTTTGACTTTGAATTCTAATTCAAATCAATTTTCAAGAGAGCTAAAAATATCCAAACTATTTTTGGATAATTTTATACTTTATTTTTTTAAAATAAATAACTTATTTTATCTAATTAATTAATTTATAATTAATTAACTAGATTATTTTTCTCCAAAATAAAACTTTCTTTTTAATTCAAAATTAAACCAAAGTCTATTAAATAATTAACACATTAATTATTTAATTACCAAATAAATAGTCACATGTGGCACACGTGTCATAATGACACGTGTCCAGTCACGTGACCCACACGTGTGATTTCACACGTGTGGAACCCTCTAGGCCCGATTAACTCGTTTAATCATTTTCAAGCCTCAACTCATGTAACCAAGTTGTTGTGTGTGACCCTATAGGTTCTCAATTCAATTAGCAGTGACCCCAATTAATTAATTCACTAATTAATTAATCAGTCCACATATTAAACGACCATAGTCTAGCAACAAGTGTTTAACCCCTAGTTGAATTGGAATGTTCGGATTCGACAGAACCTTTAAGTCATTGATTCATGTGAGATACAATCCTCCTACTTACTATCTCTCAACCAAGATCTAGGGAAAGGGAATAATCAGAACCCTAATAATCTGGTCTTAAAGCTAAGTGCATTTCATATCCATTTGATCTCAATCCAAGAAACCCTTTTCTTGATGTCTTGATCTACTGCCTTGGCCAAGGACTCCATAAGGCATATGAATGACTTACACAATAAGATATCACCTTGCAAATGCAAGTGTAGGTCCTTTCTTGATTCTCATTCGCTTTCATGAATCACTTATGCAGCCCCAGCATAAGCCTTGAATCAGTTGTCTAAGGCGACACCTTTTAAAGCTTATACCTAAGACTACAGAGTTAACTCATAAAGTGACAAGGAATCTCAAGTCTAAGGATCAATTAATCACATCAATGACTCGTGAGATATTTCCTAATCTGGAAGTTTCTATTTCCTAAAATGGAAACTTCCTTTCCCATTTAGGAATGTTCTCACACGGGGCACCTCAGTGAACTTACTTATTAAAGTAAGAACCCTCATGTATCACGCACGTATCAACTATACACTTTGCACCTCCATGAAACAAGGTGGTCCTTCTTAAGGGCGTGATCCCACAAGCAAGCCTTAGAGGAGTCAGGTTGACACTCCTACTGTCTGTAGGACTCATCGGCTTGGAGTATTTTACTAATCATGACTTATGTGATATAGGGCTCGTTTCGTGAACCATTTCACCTAAATGGTAGAGTCCTAAAGTCATCAGGATTAGGGGAGTTCTCATACATGCACAACTAAAGTAAACGCATACCAAACAAGAGCATATAAAGAAGTGTTGCCTCAATTCGTTATTTCATTCAAAGATTGTCTGTGATTACATTAAGGAAAAGCACAAAGCGGATATATAATAGGCTTTCTAGGGCACTATTCCTAACAGGGGATTGCTTCGGGACAAAATCAGCAACAACAAAACATTACCCAAACCACATTACAATGCAAGAATTCTGGGAATTTGCATGTGTACAAGTTCAAAGTATCATAAAAAACCAAATAAACCATTAAACTATGCTTGATCATCACAATTTTCCACTTTCAAGCTCATACATAATCTCATCATATAAGCTCAAATTTTCCAAGAATTCATGCCTCAATTCAATCCTAAGTCACGTATTCATGCATCAACTAACAATTAATCTATCTTTTCCACAAAATAACAAACCCTAGCATATCAAAGATTAGCAAGAATCATAAACTCATGCACATACCCACCTTGAATGAAAATAAATGGAGGAAGAAGATGAAGATGGATGATTGAGCTCCAAAACATGAATTTTCCTTAAAAAACTTGAATGAAATCACTAAAATCTCTTTTTCTTCTTGAGGGTTGTGGTTCGGTGAAAGAGAGAAAGAAAATTGAATGAAAACTTTGGATAAAATGAGCATAGAAGCATGAGGAAGCTTCGTTACGTGATACACCATTTTGAATTTGGTGAAAATGTTTAAATTGCAATTTAATCTCTCAAGTGTGTAAGTCATGCAATCAAGGATAAATGTTTGCTAAATGATCAATTACGTCCAAGAAATGTTTATGTAATTTGGTCCTTGAATTTTAAAGAATGATCATGTAGGAACAATTCGGCAATTAAATCACGTAACAAACATTTTCAAGTCCTGCGATAAATTCTCAATTTGATATGAATTCATACAATTTCATGTAATTATGTTGAAATATGATTCATATAATTATGATGAAATGAAAAAAAGTAATAAATTAAAGAATTAAAATAAATTCCTAACCCTCACAAACTCACACGTGGCGTGCTTCCCTGCTCGTCCGGAACCGGGGCGTTATAATTCTCCCCCCTTAAAAGAATCTGGTCCCCACATTCTCTACTCGTGAGGAAACAACTCTGGATGGAACCGTTTCATTTTATCCTCAGTTTCCCGCGTAGCTTCTTCTGTTTTGTCACTTCTCCACAACACTTTAACCATGGGAATCCTCCGGTTTCTCAACTCTTGAAACTTCCTATCCAATCTTAACCGGCTTTTGCACAAAGGTTAAATTCGGTTCCAATTCAACTTCTTCAACGGGGAGGATTGTGATTTTGTCGGGGTAGTATTTCCTTAGTTGAGACACGTGAAATACATTGTGAATCCCCGTAAGACTCGGTGGTAGGTCCAGTCGATAAGCTACTTCATCAATTCTTTCAAGAATATCAAAAGGACCTAAGTATCGAGGATTAAGCTTTTCTCCTTTTCCGATCCGTGCAAACCCTTTTCTTGATGACACCTTCAAGAATACCCGGTCACCAACTTCAAATTCAAGATCTCTTCGGCGAGTATCGGCATAGCTCTTCTGCCTATCTTGGGCGGCTTTCATCCGTTGTTGTATCAATTGAACTTTTTCAATCATAGCTTCAACGGCCTTAGAAGGTTTTTCTAGCTTTTCACCTTTCTTTACCCCTTCCTGTTTTGACCATTTCCATTCCTCCAAGTCGAAAAACAATGGAGATCGACAGTTTCTACCATAAAGGAGTTCACAAGGAGCCATCTAAATTGAAGCCTGATAACTGTTGTTGTATGCAAATTCAATCAAAGGAAGTTGTTCTTGCTAGGAATTCTGAAAATCCAACGCGCAGGCCCGTAGAAAATCCTCCAAGTATATTATTAATCTCTCCGACTGGCCATCTGATTGCGGGTTGAATGAGGTACTAAACTTGAGCTTCGTCCCCAAAACTCCTTGTAATTCCTGCCACAGTTTGGAGGTGAATCTCGGGTCTCTATCTGAAACTATGCTGATCGGAATCCCATGAAGTCGGATAATTTCTCTGTTGTATATCTCAGCTAACTTGGGAATTTTGTAGGACATCCGGATCAGTAGAAAATGTGAAGATTTTGTCAAACGGTCCACAATTACCCATATACCATCAAACCCGCCTTTCACTTTCGGCAATCCGGTCATAAAGTCCATTGTGACTTGTTCCCACTTCCATTCAGGAATAGGTAACGGCTGTAGAAGTCCCGTGGGTTTTTGATGTTGCTTTTACTTTCTGACAGGTCAAACAGTGCTTCACATACTCGGTGACATCTTTCTTTAATCCTTTCCACCAATAATATTGTTTCAAGTCCTTATACATTTTATTTCCTCCCGGGTGGAGTGAATAAGCCAACTTGTGAGCTTCCTCAAGCAAGACCCGTTTCAATTCTTCGGGCACAACCACTCTATTTTTAAACCGAAGCAAACCGGTTTCATCAAATCCAAAGGGACTTTCTGGATCATTTCTTGTTTTACTTACCAATTTCTATACTTCTGGATCATTATTTTGAGCCTCAAATAACAGATATTTCAATTCCGGTTGTATGGTAATATTGGAAACTGAGCCTTTAAAATAATTGGTTGGATTTTGTCACTTTCCTTCACTTCCAAATTTGATACACTCGCCTTCTTGCTAAGTGCATCAGCGACCACGTTGGCCTTCCCGGGATGGTATTTGATAGTGCAATCATAAATCTTCTAATTTTTCCATCCAACGTCGTTGCCTTATATTTAAATCTTTCTGTGTGAATAAATATTGGAGGCTTTTGTGGTCGGTGAAAATCTCAAAAGATGTCCCGTATAAATAATATTTCCCGAGTGTGAAAATTACGGTTGCGAGCTCTAAATCGTGTGTAGGATAATTTTTCTCATATTCCTTCAATTTCCAGGAAGCATAAGCGATCACCTTTCCCTTCTGAGTCAACACACAACCTAGCCCTTCTTTTGAAGCATCAGTATAAACTGCATACTCTTCTGAGCCTTCCGGAAGTGTTAACACTGGAGCTGAGACTAACTTTTCCTTTAAGAAATTGAAACTTTGATCACATTTTTCATCCCTTACAAACTTGACATCTTTCTTTGTCAACCGGGTGAAAAGAGCGGCAATCTTTGAAAAATCCTGAACAAACCTTCTGTAATACCCGGCCAATCCCAAGAAGCTCCTAACTTCCGAGGCATTCTTTGGTTTCTCCCATTTTAACACAGCCTCAATTTTCGAAGGATCAACTTCCAAACCCTTTCCCGAAATAACATGTCCCAAAAAGGAAACCCGATCGATCCAAAATTCACATTTTCTAAACTTTGCAAATAACTGATGTTCCTTTAAAGTCTACAGAACAAGCCTGACATATCTCGCGTGTTCCTCGGCGGATTTAGAAAATACCAAAATATCATCGATAAAAATTACCACGAATTTATCGAGGAAAGGCCGAAAAATTCTATGCATTATATCCATGAAAGCTGCAGGGACATTAGTTAACCCGAATGGCATCACCACTAACTCATAATGCCCGTACCAAGTATTGAATCCTGTCTTTGGAATATCCTCTATTCGGATTCGCAGCTGGTAATATCCCTGTTTTAAATCAAGTTTCGAGTAAACTTTGGATCCCTGAAGTATGTCGAATAATTCTTCAGTATGTGGGAAGGGATACTTGTTCTTGATAGTCATCCGATTCAACTCCCTATAATCAATACACATTCTCTGTAACAGCCCTAACCTGGGCCGAGTTGGAAAAGGTAAAGTAAAGGGGTTATTCAAGAAGCACTTATAATCTCGGTCCTTATTTATTCTCTTCATGCATTACATCTTATGTGACTTATGTGCTTTTATGTGTTACACTTTAATGATCGTAGATTTAATTATTTCCTTTATTTAACTCGTATCTTGAAACTCCTCTCATAAAATCCTAGAATTCTAGTATTCATTCCCTTTTAGCACCTAAAACCCTTTCATACGCTTCAAAACCCTTTTCTACAGTTTTAGGTTGGAAATTACGAAAATACCCCTACAGCTCAAAAATATTCGTACGTCTCCCGAAGCACTTTCACTACCCAATATTGTAACCAAAAGAATCCTCGCATTATTTCGAGGATCGTGATACTCTCCGTGAACCATAATTCTCATCCTAACTCCCGTAGTGTCAAAAACCGGCGAAAACCCTAGCTTATGATTCGATCATCAATAAATCCTTATTCATCTACTTTTTGATATTCAATATTATAACCAAAACGACCCTTAAATTATTTTATGAATTTTCATGCATTTACCAAAAATTCGATTTCACCATAGCATTTTTTATAAATATTTTCCTTTTTAAAAATCATCATTTCATTTTAAACAATTAGCTTTTATTCAAAAGTCGAAATTATACTTAAAACGATTCTTGAATTTTTCTCTACATTATAGTGATTTTTCCCAACTTTAAACTTTATCATGGCTTCGTTTATATAATTTTCTCATGATTTTCATCAACTTTAGTGTTCATAATTTATAAACAAAAAGTCTAAATATTCCACATTTATAATCAAAACGAAGCTCGTTTTTCACTCATTCTTTCATTAATTCACTACTTCAAGCTTTTACCACTCGACTCTTGAATAAATTTTATATCATTTTATATTTATTTTTATTCAAGATGACATCATTCATGACCACATACTCTTCTAGAAGGATTAATTAAATGAGCATAATTTCTCCACATTTCCTAAGTAATTACCAAGCATTTGTTCATAATATAATTTAACCACATCTCCTAATTAATCACCAAGCATTTGTATGAATTAGGAGACATCCACATCTCCCTTAAACTTTTATTTATTGCTTAGAGACCCCTCATGACTACCTATAAATACCCCCTCAAGCCTCATTTATAACTCACAAATCAACACACAAAAATCACTCTTTTCTCTCCATTCCTCACGCCATTCCCACTCTCCCTCTCTAAGGTATGTTTTTCTTCTATTATTTCATGCTTTATATTATGTTCTTAGTATAATAATAATAGTAGCATGTCTAGGATTAATGAAATTACGCTTTAGGAATTTTATTTTATGCAATATGTGCATAATTGTTAGTTAAATACAATGTGTGCACATTATGGAATTTTATTTAATTAAATGCATGAATTATGATATGATATAATGTGAGTATGTATTTAAATGATTATGATCTTGTTTGATTAAATTCATGCCTAGAATAATTTATTTAGAATTATTTTTCATAGAGAATTTATATATTTTGCTATATTATGCTTCAAATCTTATGTTATGAATATGAATATAATCAAGCATGTGTAGAACATTTTATGAATACTTGAAGATATGAATAAATTCATGTTTAGGAATTTAATTATGAATCATATTTCATGAAAAGTTTATATAATATGCTCATTTATTCTTTAATCTTATGTTATGACTATGAATTTGATCAAGAATGCCTAGAACATCTTATGAATATTCAAACATGATGAAGAACATGTTCTTGATGTTCTTGAAATATGTGTGTACCGTGTGCTAGTGTGTGTATGTAACGCCCCGACTTTTCGGATGTAAAGGTAGAGCGTATGTGTTTACCTAATTGCGCGAATTAATTGTTTTTACGTGTTTTATATTTAATTTTATTATAATTGTTATTATTTTATTATATTATATTATAATATTTTATTTTAATACTATTAATTATATATATATATTTCGTATTATATGTATATATATATAAATACGTTTAATTATTTTATTAATTGTTTAATGATTATGCTAATTATATATTATGTTAATTAATCATGTTTTAATTAATTAATTATCTATATATATATATATTTACGTACAATGTATACTTATGCATGAGGATTTTATCTTTGCATGCAACTAATATATTTTTGCATGAAATCATAACTTATGCATGAGATTTTAATTATGCATGCAAATTAATATGTTTTGCATGAAAATCATATTTTGCATGAGAATTAAATATGCATGCATGCAAATCATAATTGTGCATGGGAATTTTATACATTATGCGTGAATTGCATGATTAAGTTTGTTCGTTTATTTTGCGCTTCGTTCTTATATGATATGATATCAAATTGCCACGATTTTGTAATATGTTGTACATATATGTGTTATGAACATGATTTTATGCTCCATTTATGTTTTTGAATTCATTTGATAGTTTAACGAATTAAATTTCATTTGAGGAACCAAAACGGGAGCTAACGAGCACTTAGCGTACCCTTGGTTCCGAATTTAATATCTTGAGCTCGGGAACTCGGATTCGAGTTCCGTCAAATCCGCTGAACTTGTAACGAAAATTCGAGTTTAGTAAACTTAGCCTTATAATTTTCCTAATTCATTTGAAACTCCGAAATCCAACCGAAAGACGAAACGGAGATCAACTTGACCTTGTTGCACTAATTGAACCATATCTCACCCAAACCACAACCAAATTAACCATGGTTTGATTCCTTTAAACCCTAACTCAACCATCTATCAGTATATTTCAAGCCTTGACCGAGATTATCATCACACAACCCCCAAAACTCAGCCAAAGCTTCTGTCTCTCTCTCCAGTCCCGAAACCCTTCTTCCCTTGGAGATTTTGGAGCTCAAATCTTCTCCAAACTTCAACCAATCATCAAGGTAAGCTTAGGGTTGTAATAAATGATTAATTCTGAGCATTTTCATCTTTTCATTCATGATTTTTGAGCATGGTTTCATGGTTTCTGGACTTTTTCCCGAAAATGAAGGTTTTGGACAAATTGTTGATCTTCTTTGATTCTTAACGGTTTTGATCGATTCCAAGCATGAGAATGATTGTTTTGACATCCTCATTTCATTTATGATCATTGATTACATGGTTGTTGAGGTATTTATGATATATCATTTATGACAATTTTCAGAAAATCTCACGTAAATGTCACGTACACCTTCATGTCTTGATTGATCACTTTTGGAACTGATTTCCTTGTTGAATATATGATATTTTGCTGCATATTTGATGGACTTTTGGACTTGAATGAAATCGGATCGAATGAGCTCAAGCATGCCCTGTTTTTCTTCACGTTTTACCCTGTTTTCACGCTGAAATTTGGCTGTCAATTTGCTATTTTTCCTTCTCCTTTTTGCTGTCATCTTTCCTGGCTTTTTAGTGTGTATTGTGGTTGAGTTGTTGCAGCAATTTGTGCCTTGTAATGTTGCCTATCTTGCTCGTACATGGCTGCCGTTTTCTTGCTCTGTTTCCGCGTCTTTTTCTGTCAAAACTGGGTTGCTGCTGCTGCTGTCACGGGCGTGCCTTTCCTGCCCGTTCCAGCGAGGAACGGGGGTGCAGCAATGCTGGGAACTTCTGTACCGAGACACGGGGGTGTCTCGGTCCAGGCTTTGAGGGTGACACGGGGGTGTCACCCCGTTTTTCTTGGACGATTTCTGCTTCTTCCTGTGACTGTTGCTGCTGTTGTTTTGTGTCCTTGGTTGCTGCTGTGTGCTTGTGCATGCAAGGTTGTGAGTTGTGTGAGCTTGGAGTGTTGCATGTGTAGTATATAGGTAATATTTGTGTATATATGCATTCATGTTTGTTTGGGTGTGTGTACGTGATTATATATATATATATATAAGGTGTGTGTTGTGTTTATATTGCATGCATGGTTTGTGAAATATGCATGTAAAATATATTTTGCATGCATGTGTGAAATATATAGTATATATTTATACATTTTTGCATGCATGTGTGTGTGAGTTGTACGTGTATATATGTATAGATTATATATATTGTATATTATAGTATATACGATTATATATATATATTATATTATATATATTTATTATTTATATATTTTATATATTATTTGATTTAATTTAATTATTGAAATTAATTGATTTCTATTTCGCGTATTTAATTATCGAATCTTGATTGAACGTTTTATTTATTTCATTCCTAAATGTGAATTATGAATTTATGAATTTATGAATATTATATGTGATATGCTTATTGATTGAATGTTAGATTAATTGATATGAATTATGAACTATGAATTTATGAAATTTATATGTATTTATGAACTTCTGAAATTGAATGACATATATGAACGAATGAATGATTATATGTTTTAAATTTATTAATCGTGCACATGAACATTTTTATGATATAACATGATCATTTATGCATCCATGTCATATGCACTTCATTGCCGAGCGTCATATGTGGTCATTGAGTATCATACCTTTTCTTTTGCACAGATTCGGGTTTGGTCGGAGACGAGGACGAGCATTGAGACGCTTGTGCCTTTATTTTGCTTTGGTAAAGGTGGGTTTTTCTTCTATTAGTTAAAACAACCTTATAAATCCCTTATGTGCAAAGTTTTAAGCCAAAATAATATATTTATATAAATCGAGTCATTTTGGGTAAATGATTTCAAACGTATGACCCCTTTTTAATTATGAAACCCTACCTTATGTTTGGCGAGACACATTTCTGATTTATGACTTCTGATTTAACGGGCCCCGGGACTTAGTATATGTGGCTAACCGAGGAAGCAAGGGCTGACGGGGATCCCATATACTAGTTCCAACCAACTACGGTGATACCGGCCCTCGCTAGGAGTTTTAGCGAGGAATGGGAGCTGAGTGCCTTTGGGGGATTCATGTACCCCCATTGGCCCCTGTAAAAACCGGTGGTCAGGTCTAGCTAACTTGTCCACCACCCGGAGGAAGAAGGTGTATATGTATGATTATGATCATTTATGTATGTGCACGAAAGATATGTATGATAACCACTAATTATGATATGATTACACGAGGAGAAGGTTGGAGATTGTGCACGCTCACTCGCCGAGCTTAAATCCTTATGAACAATTCTGAATGAATATGAACGTCGTAATCCCGTTGATGTTTTCTATTGTTTTAACCACTTGGTAAATTCCTTTCAAACTTCACACGGGATTAGGGCTTGCATGTATGTGTTTACTTTATGCGATATTATATATCTTATGCCTCGTTTTTTTTACCCACCAGTCTCTTTTAGACTGAACCCGGTTGTTTTCAGCTGTTTGTGCAGGTATAGGAGTGCTAGGCGGGAATACAAGTCGTCTAGGTCTTGCATTTATGTTTAGCACCTCTTTTCAGTCTCATATTCATACTCTTATTGCTACTTTTGTATTTGATCCTGTTATAGATTGGAGCATTTTGATTTTGTAGGCCGTGAGTGCCGTTGCATATTTGAATGCTCTTGTATATCTATTTTTGGAGCTTGTTAGCTCATTGTATATTTGCTATGTAGTTCTTGCTTCCGCGAATTTTCTTTAACTCTGATTTTATGATTCCTGCACTGATTGGTTTAAGGGTTAGTCCCGCCTAGCATAGCGTGTGTGTTGTGTCCCCGTTCGCCGCGGATTTGGCCTGTGTATGGACTTCCATTTCATATACGGGTCGGGTCTCGGTGCGGGGGATGTGGTGCCTTACGCTCGGGTGCTACATCCTTAAGTGGTATCAGAGCTTAGGGTTGCAAAACCCGGGCTCTAGTGTCGTGTTGAGTCAGTTAGGTCGTTCGGCTTTAGGAACAATTTGTCAATGTGTTGCATATGCATTGTTTACGTGCTTGTGTGCTCTAAATCTTCCATTTGATCGAATTAATTGCACTTGCATGCATGGACTAAAAATAGCATGCATTTTAGTGTTTCTTGAACAGGATGCCTCCATGTAGACACCGTGAGAGATCTCCCGGACATCGTCGTCATCATGATCGATCTCCTACGCCTCCACCTCAACCACAAGCACCACCGATGGATATGGGGAATTTTATGGAAGCAGTTTTCAACTATGTTGAGCATAGGAGGGCTCAAGCTCCCCCACCGCAACAGGCAGAACAACAAGCTCCTCCATCAAACCATAATAACAATAGAAACCCTCATGGGGTGTTTCTGAGTTATAACCCCCCTCGATTTTCTGGTCCTATCGATGATGCGGTCTCGGAGGGTTGGTTGATTCGGGTAGAGAGGATACCTGGAGTCCGACAGTCTACTACGCAAGGGGAGAAAATAAAAAAGAAGGATCCGGTTGTTAGAGCTCCTATGGGAAGAGGATCCGGATCGAATTCGGGAAAGAGGCCGATGATTCAAGTTAGTCCGCCTCCTAAAGGTCCATTTAAGAAACCTCGGTTTGGAGGACAAGGTTCTCAGGCAACACCGACTCGACCAAAGGCTCTACCCATGGCACCAAAGAGGGATCGACATGGTCCGAGTGAGGCGAGATTGGCTCAAGCTCCTTGTACACATTGTGGAGGACCAACTCATAATTACTATAACTGTCGGAGGAGGTTGAATTTGTGCCTCATATGTGGAAAAGCTGACCATATGGTGGATACTTGTCCCTACAAAGACCCCGAATATCAACGACTAGTTCAAAGGCCAATGATCCCGGCTCGTGCTTACGCCGTCGAAGGTGAGGAGCAAGATGCAGAGATTGATCCCACATTAGTGGTAGAAGGTACCCTATGCATACATAACATGAGCATTCATGCACTCCTTGATTCGGGTGCCACGCATTCCTTTATTTCTTGTGACTTAGTTGCTATTCTGTGCTTGCCTGTTATTTGCTTTTTCTTCTTGTTATTTGGTGAGTTCGCCACTTGGTCGGAGTCTTCAGACAGATCAGTGGTTCGGGAGTGTTCGGTTTTGATTGAAGGGAGAGAGTATCCGGCCGATTTAATTGTTATGCCCATGAAGAGATATGGAGTTATCTTGGGTATGGACTGGTTGTTCAGGCATCGGGCCAATGTTGATTGTTTTGCGAAGAAGGTGATTTTGGGGAAAGAATTGGTGATTGGTAGTGGATCAAGAACGGTATCTCTCTTGTCTTATATGGAAGCTCACAAATTGATGAGAGAAGGAGCAACGGGATTTATTGCTTACCTTCTTAATAGGCCGAAAGATCAAGTTAAGCTAGAGGATACCGCGGTCGTTAAGGATTTCTCCGATGTGTTTTCGGAGAATTTGAGTTCTCTACCACCCGACCGTGAGATCGAGTTCGTTATTGATTTACATCCAGGATCCACACCGTATTCTAAGACTCCGTATCGAATGGCACCGGCCGAGTTGAAAGAGTTAAAGATTCAATTGGAGGAATTGCTCGAAGTTGGATATATTCGGCCAAGTTCGTCACCTTGGGGTGCTCCGGTTCTCTTTGTTAAGAAAAAAGATGGAACCTTAAGAATGTGCATAGATTACCGAGAGCTTAATCGGATGACTGTAAAGAATAAGTATCCTTTGCCCCATATTGAGGATTTATTCGACATGTTACAAGGATCGGGGGTTTACTCAAAATTGGACTTGAGACAAGGATATTATCAATTGAAGATCCGAGAAGAGGATATTCCGAAGACGGGATTTAACACCCGGTATGGACACTACGAGTTCGTAGTGATGCCTTTTGGATTGACTAATGCTCCGGCTGCTTTTATGGATATGATGCATCGAATTTTCCGGCCCTATTTGGATAAGTTTGTGGTAATTTTCATCGATGACATCTTGGTTTATTCGAGAACTCCAGAGGATCATGCAAGGCACCTCAGAATTGTGTTGGAAACCTTAAGGGAACATCGGTTGTTTGCTAAGTTTAGCAAATGCGAGTTCTGGATTGATCGGGTAGCATTTTTGGGTCATATTATTTCGAGGAAAGGTTTGGAAGTAGACCCTTCTAAGATTGAGACGGTTATTCCATGGCAAAGCCCGAAAAATGTTTCAGAAGTAAGGAGGTTCTGGGGTTCGGCAGACTACTATCGAAGATTTGTTCAGGATTTTCGGAGACTGCAGCTCCTTTAACCCGATTGACTAAGAAGGTGGTTAAATTGAGTGGAAGAGGCATGTGAGGATAACTTTCAAATTTTAAAGGAAACGTTGACCACCGCTCTTGTAGTAGCGTTTCCCGAAGGTACAGAAAGATATACGGTTTATACGGACGCCTCAAAAGGAAGGAACAAGAGGTATAAGGATCTTAAGCGAATTTTATTGATGGAATGGATGAGAACAGGATGTTATCAACTTTGTGAAACATTGTATGATTTGTCAAGTGATTAAGGCAGAACATCAAAAGCCATCGGGGCTACTTCGATTATTGCCTATCCCGGATAGGAAGTGGGAATAGCTATGGATTTTGTTTCGGGATTATCAAGAGTGAGAGGAGGTTTCGATAGAAATTGGGTTATCGCGGACAGGTTGACGGAATCCGCTCATTTTCTAGCAACCAGAATGTCCGATAAGTGAATAAGTTGGCTAAGAAATACATTGATGAGATTGTCAAGCTTCATGGTGTACCTAGTAGTATTGTCTCGAATCGGGATCCCAGATTTACTTCAAGGTTATGACAAGAATTGCAGAAGTGTTTGGGAACAAGGCTTCAATTCAGCACAGCTTTCCATCCTCAGACCGACAGACAATCAGAAAGGTTGATTAAGTATCTAGAGGATCTGTGGAGAGCATGTGCATTGGACTTTCACAGCTCGTGAAATGAACAGTTACAGATAATTGAGTTTGTTTACTACAACAGTTATCAAGCCTCGATTGAAATGGTCCCTTATGAAGCTCTTTATGACAGAAATATCGATTACCGTTGTTCTTGGACTTGGAGGAATTGAATTAGACCAAGCAAGAAGGGATTAAAAGAGGGGAAAAGAAGGAAAAACCCTCTAAGACTGTACAAGAGGCTATCGATAAGATTCAGATAATTAGACAACGGATGAAGGCTGCTCAGGATCGACAAAAGATTTATGCAGGTCTACGGAGGAAGAAATTGGAGGTTGAGATTGGAGATAAGGTTTTTCTAAAGGCTTTTCCACGAAGAGGATTCTCAAGGATTGGACGAGGAGGAAAATTAAACACTTGCTCCGAAAGTATTCTCGAGATGAGTCCGAGGTTCTACTGGTTGAAGAAGTGGAATTAGAACCGGATCTCACCTTTGTTTAGAAGCCGATTAAGCTTGGATCGAAAACTTCAGGGACTTGAGATCGGCGTATTCCACTAGTCAAGATTCTTTGGAGAAGTGGTATAACCGAAGAAACTACATGGGAAGCGGAGGATAAGATGAAAAGGTTTCATCCTGAGTTAATTACGAGCGAGCAGTGAATCCGAGGACGGATTCTTTTAAGGGGGAGAGATTGTAACGCCCCGACTTTTCGGACGTAAAGGTAGAGCGTATGTGTTTACCTAATTGCGCGAATTAATTGTTTTTACGTGTTTTATATTTAATTTTATTATAATTGTTATTATTTTATTATATTATATTATAATATTTTATTTTAATACTATTAATTATATATATATATTTCGTATTATATGTATATATATATATAAATACGTTTAATTATTTTATTAATTGTTTAATGATTATGCTAATTATATATTATGTTAATTAATCATGTTTTAATTAATTAATTATCTATATATATATATATTTACGTACAATGTATACTTATGCATGAGGATTTTATTTTTGCATGCAACTAATATATTTTTGCATGAAATCATAACTTATGCATGAGATTTTAATTATGCATGCAAATTAATATGTTTTGCATGAAAATCATATTTTGCATGAGAATTAAATATGCATGCATGCAAATCATAATTGTGCATGGGAATTTTATACATTATGCGTGAATTGCATGATTAAGTTTGTTCGTTTATTTTGCGCTTCGTTCTTATATGATATGATATCAAATTGCCACGATTTTGTAATATGTTGTACATATATGTGTTATGAACATGATTTTATGCTCCATTTATGTTTTTGAATTCATTTGATAGTTTAACGAATTAAATTTCATTTGAGGAACCAAAACGGGAGCTAACGAGCACTTAGCGTACCCTTGGTTCCGAATTTAATATCTTGAGCTCGGGAACTCGGATTCGAGTTCCGTCAAATCCGCTGAACTCGTAACGAAAATTCGAGTTTAGTAAACTTAGCCTTATAATTTTCCTAATTCATTTGAAACTCCGAAATCCAACCGAAAGACGAAACGGAGATCAACTTGACCTTGTTGCACTAATTGAACCATATCTCACCCAAACCACAACCAAATTAACCATGGTTTGATTCCTTTAAACCCTAACTCAACCATCTATCAGTATATTTCAAGCCTTGACCGAGATTATCATCACACAACCCCCAAAACTCAGCCAAAGCTTCTGTCTCTCTCTCCAGTCCCGAAACCCTTCTTCCCTTGGAGATTTTGGAGCTCAAATCTTCTCCAAACTTCAACCAATCATCAAGGTAAGCTTAGGGTTGTAATATATGATTAATTCTGAGCATTTTCATCTTTTCATTCATGATTTTTGAGCATGGTTTCATGGTTTCTGGACTTTTTCCCGAAAATGAAGGTTTTGGACAAATTGTTGATCTTCTTTGATTCTTAACGGTTTTGATCGATTCCAAGCATGAGAATGATTGTTTTGACATCCTCATTTCATTTATGATCATTGATTACATGGTTGTTGAGGTATTTATGATATATCATTTATGACAATTTTCAGAAAATCTCACGTAAATGTCACGTACACCTTCATGTCTTGATTGATCACTTTTGGAACTGATTTCCTTGTTGAATATATGATATTTTGCTGCATATTTGATGGACTTTTGGACTTGAATGAAATCGGATCGAATGAGCTCAAGCATGCCCTGTTTTTCTTCACGTTTTACCCTGTTTTCACGCTGAAATTTGGCTGTCAATTTGCTGTTTTTCCTTCTCCTTTTTGCTGTCATCTTTCCTGGCTTTTTAGTGTGTATTGTGGTTGAGTTGTTGCAGCAATTTGTTCCTTGTAATGTTGCCTATCTTGCTCGTACATGGCTGCCGTTTTCTTGCTCTGTTTCCGCGTCTTTTTCTGTCAAAACTGGGTTGCTGCTGCTACTATCACGGGCGTGCCTTTCCTGCCCGTTCCAGCGAGGAACGGGGGTGCAGCAATGCTGGGAACTTCTGTACCGAGACACGGGGGTGTCTCGGTCCAGGCTTTGAGGGTGACACGGGGGTGTCACCCCGTTTTTCTTGGACGATTTCTGCTTCTTTCTGTGACTGTTGCTGCTGTTGTTTTGTGTCCTTGGTTGCTGCTGTGTGCTTGTGCATGCAAGGTTGTGAGTTGTGTGAGCTTGGAGTGTTGCATGTGTAGTATATAGGTAATATTTGTGTATATATGCATGCATGTTTGTTTGGGTGTGTGTACGTGATTATGTATATATATATATAAGGTGTGTGTTGTGTTTATATTGCATGCATGGTTTGTGAAATATGCATGTAAAATATATTTTGCATGCATGTGTGAAATATATAGTATATATTTATACATTTTTGCATGCATGTGTGTGTGAGTTGTACGTGTATATATGTATAGATTATATATATTGTATATTGTAGTATATACGATTATATATATATATTATATTATATATATTTATTATTTATATATTTTATATATTATTTGATTTAATTTAATTATTGAAATTAATTGATTTCTATTTCGCGTATTTAATTATCGAATCTTGATTGAACGTTTTATTTATTTCATTCCTAAATGTGAATTATGAATTTATGAATTTATGAATATTATATGTGATATGCTTATTGATTGAATGTTAGATTAATTGATATGAATTATGAACTATGAATTTATGAAATTTATATGTATTTATGAACTTCTGAAATTGAATGACATATATGAACGAATGAATGATTATATGTTTTAAATTTATTAATCGTGCACATGAACATTTTTATGATATAACATGATCATTTATGCATCCATGTCATATGCACTTCATTGCCGAGCGTCATATGTGGTCATTGAGTATCATACCTTTTCTTTTGCACAGATTCGGGTTTGGTCGGAGACGAGGACGAGCATTGAGATGCTTGTGCCTTTATTTTGCTTTGGTAAAGGTGGGTTTTTCTTCTATTAGTTAAAACAACCTTATAAATCCCTTATGTGCAAAGTTTTAAGCCAAAATAATATATTTATATAAATCGAGTCATTTTGGGTAAATGATTTCAAACGTATGACCCCTTTTTAATTATGAAACCCTACCTTATGTTTGGCGAGACACATTTCTGATTTATGACTTCTGATTTAACGGGCCCCGGGACTTAGTATATGTGGCTAACCGAGGAAGCAAGGGCTGACGGGGATCCCATATACTAGTTCCAACCAACTACGGTGATACCGGCCCTCGCTAGGAGTTTTAGCGAGGAATGGGAGCTGAGTGCCTTTGGGGGATTCATGTACCCCCATTGGCCCCTGTAAAAACCGGTGGTCAGGTCTAGCTAACTTGTCCACCACCCGGAGGAAGAAGGTGTATATGTATGATTATGATCATTTATGTATGTGCACGAAAGATATGTATGATAACCACTAATTATGATATGATTACACGAGGAGAAGGTTGGAGATTGTGCACGCTCACTCGCCGAGCTTAAATCCTTATGAACAATTCTGAATGAATATGAACGTCGTAATCCCGTTGATGTTTTCTATTGTTTTAACCACTTGGTAAATTCCTTTCAAACTTCACACGGGATTAGGGCTTGCATGTATGTGTTTACTTTATGCGATATTATATATCTTATGCCTCGTTTTTTTTACCCACCAGTCTCTTTTAGACTGAACCCGGTTGTTTTCAGCTGTTTTGTGCAGGTATAGGAGTGCTAGGCGGGAATACAAGTCGTCTAGGTCTTGCATTTATGTTTAGCACCTCTTTTCAGTCTCATATTCATACTCTTATTGCTACTTTTGTATTTGATCCTGTTATAGATTGGAGCGTTTTGATTTTGTAGGCCGTGAGTGCCGTTGCATATTTGAATGCTCTTGTATATCTATTTTTGGAGCTTGTTAGCTCATTGTATATTTGCTATGTAGTTCTTGCTTCCGCGAATTTTCTTTAACTCTGATTTTATGATTCCTGCACTGATTGGTTTAAGGGTTAGTCCCACCTAGCATAGCGTGTGTGTTGTGTCCCCGTTCGCCGCGGATTTGGCCTGTGTATGGACTTCCATTTCATATACGGGTCGGGTCTCGGTGCGGGGGATGTGGTGCCTTACGCTCGGGTGCTACAGTGTAAGTGTGTGTTTGATTTTATGTTTAAAAATATTTAATCTCCTATGTTTAAAAAGTAACTGTTTTTCAATAGTAACCTTGACTTTTGACTTTAAATATGAATTTTGACCAATAATCTCATGTAGTAATTTTAAGAATTAATATGACATAAAATTTGGGTTTTTATGAAAGGATTTTATCTAACTATTTTAAAATCGGGGATTAAATAACATTTTCAAAATCGAGTTCACTTTTATTAAAAATAAAACCTTAACTTGGATTCATGATTTGAATAAGAATTTTTTGGTTAATTCGGTTGTATGACTTTGGTATCAGTGTGCCTTACAATAATATTCTAGATTACCGAATTTCCTGTACCTTACCGTTACTCCTTGTTATAACATGTCTTAATTGTACGCATTCATGTGTCGCATTAGTATAGAAAGAACCTAGTTCTCTAAGTCCGTAGTAGTTCACTACTTTCAGGAACTAGGTCTGGACAGTGGAACCCCGAATACTTTACTTGATTCCGTATCGTAGCAGGTGAGGTTAAAATATTTTCAACTGGGATCATGAATCTACATATAAAATATTTTATTATTTATCCCAATAAGGGATCAGTCTTATTTTTCCTTAATTATAGTATTATCCCCTTCCTGGGGAAGTATCTGATATAAGGTTATCTATTATCCTATTATATAAAACAAAATCCTTGTTTAAGTATAAGTTACAAACATATCATACTCAAGTCCATTTTGGTGAGTATTGATATGATGTAACTCTATTTTGTATTTAAAATGCAAGATCTGTATCTGTATCTGTATCTTTTGGGCCCGGTGGTACGGTAGAACTAATAGCCGGGTGGCAAGGGCCATCGTCTATTACTATACCTGCCGCCAAATCTGATCTTAATGTTGGTTTAACTGGAGGTTAGTTATTCCACATTAAGTGATGGGAAAGGTACGTCCCTCCCTCTGTCTGTATCTGGATCTCGAGGGGTTGCTCCCGACAGATCATGGAGGAAGAAGGCTGGATTGATTCTGTTATTTCTGATTTCATTCTGTTTAGGGAGTAAAGGATGGAGAACGCTTACTTGCAGGGCATTAATAGTTTATTATCGTACGGTTCATATTTTCAAGAATCTGATACCCAGTCCCCTTATTCCCCTTTTTCTCAAAATAAATATGAACCAAATATTTGTATTGATTATTATTTTATTGATTTCCGGTATAATACTATTAATCTATTATTTTATTAATAGTATCAAACTCCAACTTTTATAGTCAAACACCTTTTCAAATATACCTATACGTATTTATGTAATTCCAACTACCCCCTCACTTAGTCACTTTGACTAACCCTCGCACTTTACAACTCATGGTTTCAGGTTTAACGAACGCTTACTAGAAGGTATCTTGAAGCCTAGTGTGTCTTCTCGTTAGCATAATAGCTCAAGGTTCTTTAGAATAAGTTATGCTTCCGAGCTTGTAATTATCTATTACGGCATGGTCACTACTTTTGATATCTATACTATGCCACTACTGGCTTATTTATTGCATTTCCCCTATCATAGTTTTGAAAGTTTTTAAATTATAAAATTTCCGCTGCAGTGTTCCAATACTCTGATATTGTATAGCACTGTCTGTTCGCCGGAGTGTTTCTCGGGTGCTAGGCCTCACATCCACTCGGGAGATACTTTGGTGTGGGGTTGTAGTGTATAGGGGCGCTACAACTAAAGTGGTATCAGAGCAACCGGGTTACTCTAGTACCCTAGATGCTCTTTCTTGAAAAATTTAAGTTTAAAATACTTTATTGTTGCTCTTCTGCATGTTCATATCTCGAGTCCTAGGAATTGCTTCAAGATACCAATAGGGCCGTTAGTGCATCATGCATCCCTTGTACATATTATGTGTTCATAATTTCAGTGTTATATTTGAATTTATTACTTTGTGTCAATCTGTGAATCATTATTTAACCTCCATGCATTATATTTTCCAATGCGATTGTGATTCTAGCATCATAATGTCACCACCAAGGACCCCACACAATCAGACACCATCAGCCACAACAACTTCCACAGGAGTATTAGATATAGCGGAGGCCTTTAGACAGTTTATGCAGACATACGTGCCAGTACCTAATCATGGAAATGAAAGAACTTTGGAAAAGTTTCTTCACTTGAATCCACCAAAGTTCTTCGGGGAACCTAATGACCTTAAGGCAGAAAATTGGATTGCAAGCCTTGAAAAGATATATGAGGCAATGAATATTTACCCCGAGGATTCAAAACGAGTACAATATGCAACCTTCTTATTGGAAGATGCGACATTAAGTTGGTGGAAGCATGTCAAGCAGAGATGGTTGGATACCGGAGTTCAAAGTAATTGGATTGAGTTTGTAAGGGAATTTCAGCATAAGTACATTCCTCAAGTAACCAGGGATGCTCAAGAGGCCGAGTTCATGAATTTAGTACAAGGGTATATGTCAGTAGCTGAGTACGAGGCCAAGTTTGTTAGGTTAATACAATATGCACCACACATCTTGAGTGACGAGCGTCGTAAAACAAAGAGATTTGTTGATGGATTGAAACCGGACCTACGGTGGGTATTAGCTCCTTTTGATATTGAGGGATATACCCGGGCTGTGGATAAAGCCCTAAACACTGAGGCAACACACAAGAGTATTCGCCTGAATTCAAAACATCAAGACCCAACTAACGATAAACTACTACAAGGAGAGAAACGAGTTGCCAGCCAAATTGCTCATATACAAAAGAAGAAACCTAGGCATACCCAACAATAATCCTCGCAAGTACCCCTAAAGGTCCAAGATGAAACCATTTGCGACTTCTGTCATGGGCCGCGACATACTGAAGAGAATTGCTGGAAAAAGGCTTGCTTATGTTTGCGATGTGGTAGTAATGAACACCAGATCCGTGAATGCCCAAAGAAAGCCAAACAAAGGCAACCAAGGAGAGGAAAAACTATTGTCGGAACTTCAAGAAATCCATTAGGAAAAGGTAGGGCCAACGCTATGGACGGAGATGTGCATCCCAAACCTTCAAGTAATGTGAAGGGTACGGTACATGTTCTTCACACGCCAGTTAAGGTCCTATGACCCTGGCGTCATGCATTCATTCATTGCATTACAATTATGTGCTTATTTATTTTCTGAGTGCCTTTTCTAGGGATTTAGGTCATTATGATATATATATAAACACTTCTCTTCTGGGCTAGTAATCATTACTACCCCCTAGTTTATGAAGTTATTAATGACAAAATATGAGATCATCCTAGAAAAGGATGAAAATTACTATCAAGATTATTTTATGACAAAATGAGAATCTGAGGACAGATTCTTTTTAAGGGGGGGTGGATTGTAACAGCCCTAACCTGGGCCGAGTTGGAAAAGGTAAAGTAAAGGGGTTATTCAAGAAGCACTTATAATCTCGGTCCTTATTTATTCTCTTCATGCATTACATCTTATGTGCCCGAGCTCTCACAAGTGGTCTCTGACCCCCGGGTGGCGGATCCTGACGATCGGGACAGCCATCTACTCGGTGCTCGGCGCTCCCACAAATCAAACACAACCCTAAACGGCACCTGCAACTCTCATAAGTATGAGTAGGTATCCCATAGTATCTACAACCAGGATTTTGCGGTGGTGGCGGTAAAGCAGGGACACTTGAAGTCTTCTGAGATGGTCCCGCTGCTTTAGGCTTCTTTCCTAGCCCTCTTGGTACTGGTGGTGCAACATAGGAAACAGGCCTCTTCCCGGAGCTAGAGCCCTATCCCGAACCTGAGCCTGATGCCTGACCAGAGCGTGGAATAGGTCTCCTGGCATTCACTGAATCCTCGACCTTCAATGCTTTAGTAGTAGCTTTCCTCCAGGTACTCGTGTTAACTGCTTCAATAGTTGCCTGTATGTCGGGTCGGAGTCCCTGTACAAACTGCATGGCCTTATAGAAGTCATCACCCGCTATATTGGGTGCATAGCGAGATAATCTCTCGAGAAATGTACTCTGCAACAGATCGCCCTCGTTGCTTGAGTTCCGTGAATTCCTTCAGCCTTCGTGTGTGAGAAGCAGGTGGAATGAACTTATTCTTGAACTCTCTAGTGAATACCTCCCAAGTAATATCTTCCCTAGCGGCCTCTAACACGATCTTGGTACTCTCCCACCAGGAATAGGCCGCATCCTGAATCAAAGTGATAGTACAACGAGCTTTCTCCCTGGAATCACATGGGATAAGCTCCTAGATTCTTTCTGCTTCCTTTACCCACATTTCTGCCTAGATATCATTGCCCTTACAGAACTTAGGGGGATGTTGATTCTGAAACTCTAAAAGTATAGCAGAAATAGGTGCCTCTGGTTGCACTGGTGGCGCAGGTGGTGCTGGAGGCACATACTCTGGTTGCACTGGAGGCGCATGAAGTCCTGTGGCTGAGCAGAAGGGGGTGGAGGTGGAGGAGCACGAGGAGAATGCTCATGACGGTGTCTCCTGTGTCCTGGAGAATGCTCACGACGAGGTCTACCTCAAGGCATCCTGAAATCAAGTCACTATACATGCATGGTTGATTAATAAATGCAAATGAGTGCAATTAATTCCACAATACCAGCAAATCACGTAATTCAAGGAAATCAAGTAGCTCAAGTAATTCAAGAATTCAACTCAATCACCTACTTTAAATAAATGCAAGACTCTCAAATAACAATTAATCCTATGCCGTACGACCCAGACTCACAAGACACGACACTAGAACCTCGGTTTTGCAACTGGGCTCTGATACCACCTTAAGATGTAGCACCCTACACGCCAAGGCTCTACATCCCCCGCACTATAGCTCGGTCCACATACGAAATGGATAATCCATACATAAATCAAACGTATAGCGAACGGGTGATAATACAAGAATCAAGCTAGCTAGGCGGGACTAGACCCCACTTCATTTAAATCCAATACGTGAAAATTCAAAGTGGAAGCATAACACTATCATTTTATTATCACATACCAAGTATCCAAATGTTCATCATATTCTAATCCATATATCAATACATTATCATCTCCAACATATTATACATGTATAAGTTTCCAAAAGGAAACAAGAACCATAACATGATAAATCCGGAAGTATCAATAACGTGAAAATGCTATGCTAGAGTCAACTGAATGAAAGACACGACTCGACCTCCCGCCTAGCACGCGACTGTGAGTACCTGAAAAGTGAGGGTGTCAGTCTACCGAAGACTGAGTGAGGGGCTTATGTATATATATACACAAGTAACATGCAAGTTATAGCCTTGGGTAAAGCTTTGGAAATAGAAAAATAATATAAGTTCAAGAATGAAATATTCTTCGCCCGAGATTACAACTATCAAGTTTGACAATTCATTTAATCAATTTCATTCAATACGTGGCCCCACGAGTGAGAGCAAGTCTCCAACCTTTACACCAATCGTGAACAATACATGCTTGCTTTATTAATTATCACGTGACCATGCAAATTCAATTAGTGCGATCAAGTAGCAATTTCATGAACCTTTCTTCCTTCGGGTGATGGTGGGTTTGCAAGGCCCAACCATCCATGACATGGTGTACGTCGGGAACATGACTCCCACACATGGGACTCCTTCCACCACCAAACCACCTGGTGGCTTCAGGGGTGATCCCAAAGTGGTGAGAATAGTGCAAGAGTTACCCGTCAACCCTTGCTTTCCCGATTGGCTCAATACACTACCCTCGGGCCCAAAGTGCAATCATGATACTCGCCAAAACATGCTTGAATCAATATCATTCATGGCTTGCTTGCAATAATTTATAGTTTGGAAAAGAACATTTATAAATATAATATGTTTTGGCCAAAAACATCACATAATGGTCATAAGGGTTCTATGTAGCTAGAACAAAACCTCACCTGTGTGACAAAATAGAACAAGGATACGCTCTACGGTGCTCGTTCCTCATCACCTGGATCGTGATTTGTACAATAAAGACGTGTATACGTGAGACTTGACTCAAAATGGACCAATTATGATGAACGGCAAAAATGCAACGAGATGACGTGCAATACCCAATGTGGCATGAAAACATCTTGTTTTGGCATGTAATTGATCATATAATAACAATTTGGGGTCAAGGAAATGATTGGAATTAAAATCCAAAATTGTAATTTTTGACAGAAACTTTTGTTCTGTCAAGGATATGGGAATGGCCGTTCCGGCCTTCAGTTCAAAATGGAAGGGCCGTTCCCGTGCCCTTCCGAAAATACCCCCACGTTTTTTAATTTAAAATGGCGACTTCGGATGGGAACGGCCCTTCCAGCCAAAGGCCAAAATGGGTACGGCCGTTCCCAGGCTCGCTAGCACCAGTTATATTTAAAAGCGTGGGAACGACCGTTCCCATAATGTGCTGAGACAGGAAGGGTCATTCCCATGCTTCTGCAACTAGAAAAATAGAGCAGAAGCAGGGGATTGCTTTGGGACAAAATTAGCAACAACAAAACTTCACCCAAACCACATTAAAATGCAAGAATTCTGGGAATTTGCATGTATACAAGTTCAAAGTGTCATAAAACACCAAATAAACCATTAAACCATGCTTGATCATCACAATTTTCCACTTTCAAGCTCATACATAATCTCATCATATAAGCTCAAATTTTCCAAGAATTGATGCCTCAATTCAATCCTAAGTCACGTATTCAAGCATCAAGTAACAATTAATCCATCTTTTCCATGAAATCACAAACCCTAGCATATCAAAGATTAGCAAGAATCATAAACTCATGTACACAACCACCTTGAATGAAAATAAATGGAGGAAGAAGATGAAGATGGATGATTGAGCTCCAAAACTTGAAATTTCCTTGAAAAACTTGGATGAAATCACTAAAATCTCTTCTTCTTCTTGAGGGTTGTGGTTCGGTGAAAGAGAGAAAGCAAATTGAATGAAAACTTTGGATAAAATGAGCATGGAAGCATGAGGAAGCTTTGTTACGTGATTCACCATTTTGAAAAGCGATCAGAATTCGAACACGCCGCGTTTTACTAGGAAGGATCGAACCATTGGAACGAATCTACAGGGCTATCTCAAGCTCTTCTTTGGTTTGATTTGTCCACCTTTCACATACGGGGTTCAAAACCTCCCTGCCTGCTGCTGTTGGTAGTGCACTCTCCTCCCATTTCGCCTTACCAACCCCAAGGAAACTCCGAATACAGGCCTAGATCGTTTGTACAGACAGACTTTTTGGGTGCTAAGATCCAAAGTCGAGAGGGAAACAGCCTTTTACTTGACTCATAAAAGAACAGTACCTTTCTAGTTCACTCAGATAACAAAGGTAGTTTTCAACCTCAGTCTCCCAATTTTTACTAGAAAAAATGTCTCCATTACTATCCGTGATTCGCCATTTTGAATTTGGTGAAAATGTTTAAATTGCAATTTAATCCCTCAAGTGTATAAGTCATGCAATCAAGGATAAAGGTTTGCTAAATGATCAATCAAGTCCAAGCAATGTTTATACAATTTGGTCCTTGAATTTTAAAGAATGATCATGTAGGAACAATTCGGCAAGGGTTAATTACACTAAGGTCCCCTGAGGTTTGCCCTAATTATAAATTAATCCCTCCACTTCTGGAAATTACGGATTAGTCCCTAAAAACACTATTTTAATTGAGGTCCCTGGACGCTGTTAGGGTTCCGTTAATTTTGACATTTGAATTTCCAAAAAATATTACCAAAAAGTCCCTGAACTATGAATTTTCTTACAAAACCACGCCTTAACTAAATCACATCAACAATGTAGTCCTGTCAAAATTAACAGAACCCTAACGGCGTTAGGGACATCAATTGAAACAGTGTTTTTAGGGACTAATCCGTAATTTCCAGAAGTGGAGGGATTAATTTGTAATGAAGGCAAACCTCAGGGGACCTTGGTGTAATTTGCCCATTCAGTAATTAAATCACGTAACAAACATTTTCAAATCATGCGATAAATTCTCAATTTGATATGAATGCATACAATTTCACGTAATTGTGATCAAATATGATTCATATTTTTATGATGAAATGAAAGAAAGTAATAAATTAAATAATTAAAATAAATTCCTAACGCTCACAAACTCACACGTGGCGTGCCTACCTGCTCGTCCGGAACCGGGGAGTTACATATGATCTCAGATAGGAATCTAATCAACAATTTCTCTCACCCAATCTTTCACAACCATCGATTTCTCTCACCTAATCTTTCAAACATCATGGTACTACAAGAATTTAGCAAGAATCTGTGATTTTTTAGGCTCACCTTTTCCTTTTATCTTTTATCCTTTATCCTTTATTTCAGGCAGATCCCATAAGGAGAGCTTCAAGAAATGGTGAAGATGGAGAATCTGCAAAAGGAAGGGCAAAATTCCACTATAAATTCAGAATGACATAACAAAAGGGGTCAAAATCCCACGATAAATTCAGAAGAAATTAAAAGAAGAAGGAATCTAACAAAAATGATCTCAGATAGGAATCTAATCAACAATTTCTCTCACCCAATCTTTCAAAACCATCGATTTCTCTCACCTAATCTTCCAAACATCATGGTACTACAAGAATTTAACAAGAATCTGTGATTTTTTAGGCTCACCTTTTCCTTTTGTCTTTTATCCTTTATTTTAGGCAGATCCCACAAGGAGAGCTTCAAGAAACTATGAAGATGGAGAATCTGCAAAAGGAAGGGCAAAATTCCAGTATAAATTCCACCCTAAAATCAGAAGAAATTAAAAAAAAGGTGAGAAGAAGAGATGAATAGCTTGAATAACGTACCTCACCTGTAATCGACGGCGAGATGGGGAAAGTGTGGCGGTGAGATAGGGAAAGTGTGCCGTGGTGACTGGTGAGTGAAAGGGAAGCAGTCAAGTAGCGCAGCTGCTGAAATGAAATCTGAATCGCAACTCGCAAGAATAGAAATGATACAACTAGGGTTTTCTCATTATATATGATCCATTTTCGTCGGGTGGGTCGGGTGGGTTCCGGTTTATTGGGTCACCCGATCGATTTTTTGGGTCAAATCGGGTCGACCTGAAACCCACCCAACCCTTCTCTCTCTTCCTCGGGTCCATTTCGTGTCTGACCCGATTTCAACCCGACCCGAAAACTCCCAACCCTAACTTGATATTTAAGCGGGTGGGTACGGTCGGGTCGGGTCAGCTTTTGACACCTGTATGCATGGCGCATCGAAAGATGACGACTTAGGAAAGGAGAGCTCTAGCTTTAGAGATAAAGATAGGTCCAGACAAAAGGTTTCAATTAAATTTAAAGAACTTAATGTATACAGAGAACCCTCTTAGTCTTAGGCATTGAGAAAAATAATATAGAAATGTGGAAGAGAGAAGAGACGGAGAAAAAGATATTTGGCACAAACACATAAAAATTAATTGATCAAAATAAAATAGATTTCAGACTTTTTTACATTAATTTTTTTTTTTTTTTTTTTAGTTCAGCAGCCACACCAGATTATATCAAGTTTATGCTAGAGTAGGGATGTAAACGAGATGAGCCCCTTCACGAACCTAACAAGCCGAATCAATAAAGGTCCGGGCTTGAATTCGAAGTAGTTGAACCCGAACCGAACTCGCGACCTTCGCGATCCGAACTCGCTTTCTTTATAAAATTTAGGTTCGCGAGCCAATAAAAAAATAAAATATTTATTATATATTATTAATTACGTTATATTATATATATATATATATATATATATATATATAAATTAATTTATATCTAAAATTTATTATAAAACAAAATACGTGTTTAATGAATTTGATTCTCTCTCTCAATCGTAATATCAAATTATAAGAAAAACCCTAGCAGACTTATTGTAACGCTCGAGCGCGAGACGTCACATCCCACGTACCATGACCCGACCCGTATATGAAATGGAAAATCCGTACACATGCCAAATCAAGGCGAACGGGGACACAACACACTTAGTACGCTAGATGGGAACTAACCCTTAAACCAAATCAACAACAATTACAATAACAAAGTAGCATAAAAGCGAAAGCATATAAACATGATATATACATTGAGCCATCAAAGCTCCATATATCATCAAAATGAATACAAGTATCAAAGTTAACAGCCCACACGGCCTAATACAAATTCAGGTATGCTCCATACATTCATAAGATCGTAATAAGCAAACGATATGAGTGAATACATTAAAGAAATGCTAGACACTAATGCAAGACTCTAATAGACTTGCATTCTCGCCTAGCACTTCCCACCTGCAAAACGAACTGAAAACAACACTGGGTTCAGTCTTAAGGAGACTGGTAGGTATAAAACAGGCATAATATAATAATATCGCTGAATTTAAACATATACATGCAAGCTATAATTCCGAACGAGGTTTTAAGAATATTTCCCAAGTGGCAAGTCAAGAGAGACAATGAACGGGATTATAACAATCATTTTCAATCGTTAGATCATTCGTGAGCCAGCGATGGGCTAAATCTCCAACCTTCACCTCGTGTATTGTTATCATTCATTCTTTAGTGATCATACACATAATATTTTGTGCTCATTCATTCGATAGTTCATTCAATCATTCATATACACCTTTTTTCTCTAGTTAGTGGGCGGTTTTGCAAAGCTCGGCCACCCATTCATTATGGCGATGGGATCCTAATGATGCTCCAACCAAGACAGCACATAGTGGATCATGTAGGGGAGCAACTAAATTACAACCACGAAGCTAATGCATGTGGGGTTAGGGATGTGAATGGCATACACTCATTAATCAGTAAGGAAGACAATCAAGTACGTAGGACAAAGGTTCAAATTTAATTTACAATTTAATCCAATGCATGATGCACGTGTCATGAATGCAGGATACTTGTTTCCATAATATTAGTGTCAAGCACCTTGTTGAACTCTTACAGAGATTCATTTGCCCGTTTTATTCAAGTGATCAGAACATGGCAGTTTCAGATCCTCATTCATCAGTTTGTAGAAGTGGGAAGTGTTGTCACGATCAATTGCAATTTGGCTCCGAGATGTCACCCTGCAATTCACAAATTGAACAAATATCTATGCATGCAGGTTAGTACATGGATATGTCAAGTAATGAAAGCAATTAAGAGCACGTAGTTAAAGCAGATACAACACACAATTACAAGAATATAAAACACATAAGTTAAGAAATTTCAACATAAGTTAAGAAATTTCAAACAATTCGATGTAATGCGCACATTGACAATTAGTTTCTAAGCCGTGCGACCTATACTCAACACAACACGACCCAGAGCACCGGTTCTGAACCTGGTAGCTCTGATACCACTTTAAGATGTAGCGCCTGGAACGCTACGCCACCACATCCCCTGTAACGCCCCGGTTCCGGATGAATAGGTAAGCACGCCACGTGTGAGATTTTGAGCGTAGGATTTATTTTAATTCTTTAATTTTATAATATTCCTACATGACAACTCATATTTTTATAAAATTCATGATACATTATTTATGTGAATTATGTGAAATCATATCATTGGAAAATTATTTCATGTCATGGAAAAATATTTATTACGTAAAATAATTATCGAGAGTGCTTTAATTACGAACTTGTCCCTACTTGATCATTTTTCTAAATTTAGGGACTTCATTGCATAAACTTTGCATGGATTTAATTGATCATTTGGCAAACAAAGCATCCTTGATTTCATGACTTACCAAGCCAAGGGACTAAATTGCAATTTATGCATTTCACACAAATCAAGGTTGGTGAATCACGTAATATTCATTCCATGAGCTTCCTCGGTTCATTCAAGCACAAAAAGGGGGAAAAGATTTCATCAAGTTTCATCCAAGATTTCCAAGAAATATTTCAAGTTTAGAGCATCGTCATCATCATCTTCCTTCTTTATTTCTTGTTCTTCCAAGGTGGGTGTATGGGTGATTACTTGATTCTTGATCATTATGAAATAGCTAGGGTTTGTGAATCATGGAGTTTATGGATTATGTGTTGTGTGAGATGTGAATATATGATTTTTCCTTGATTTATAGCATGAATTCTTGCTAAAATTTGAGATTATGTGAAGGTTGGTGCATGAACTTGGAAACTTAAATTCTTGATGATTTTTCATGGTTTATGTGTTTAAGTGATATATTATCATATCTTGAACTTGTATGCATATATATATTTCTAGAATCATGGTTTTTGTGGGATTAAAACTTGTTCTTGCTTTGGTTGTTGTTGTGCCGTAGCTCATCCCCTGCTTCTGCTCTGTTTTTAAAACTTGCAGAAGCTGGGAACGGTCGTTCCCACGCTTCTGATTTGAAATAGGCGGTCGAGCCTGGGAACGGCCGTTCCTATTTTAGACTGCGTGCCGGAAGGGTCATTCCCAGCAAAGGCACACTTTTTAAATAAAAAACGCTGGCACGTTTTAAAGGGGCACGGGAACGGCCCTTCCCATTTTCAAAGGGAAGCCGGAACGGCCGTTCCCATACCGCTGACAGAAAACCTAAGTTACTGCATAAAATTTTGGGATTTTTATCCAACTATTTATTTGACCCCAAATTGCTATTATATGATAGAATACATGCTAAAACAAGATATTTTCATGCCACATTCCATATTGCTCGTCATCTCGTTGCATTTTCGCCGTTCGTCCTATTTGGTCCATTTTGAGTCATGTCTCACGTATATACGTCGTGTTTGCACAGGTCACGAGGCCGTGGACGAGGAGCAGGCTCCTTAGAGCATATCCTTGTTTATTTTGTAATAAAGGTGAGGTTTTATTCTAGGTACTTAGAACCTTACAACCCATATGTGACATTTTCGGCCAAAACGTATTATATTTATAATCGTTTTCAAACTACAAACATTTCAAGCAAGCAAGCCATGATTGTTCATGATTTCAAGCATGTTTTGGCGAGTACCATGATTGCACTTGGGAAAGTAAGGGCTAACGGGTAGTTCTTGAGCCAACCGGGAAAGTAAGGGCTAACGGGTAACTCTTGAGCTATCCTCACCTCATTGGGATCACCCCCGAAGCCACTAGGAGATTGGTGGTAGAAGGAGTTCTGTGCGTGGGAGTCATGTTCCCGACGTACACAATGTCGTGGATAGTTGGGCCTTGCAAACCCACTATCACCCGGAGGAAGAAAGAGACTGGGGAGGGATCCGACACCACGGATTATCCTCGGGTTAATGCATGTTTCGAGTATGATTATGTTACTACTTGAGCACTAATGAAATGCATGATCACGTACTAAATCATTCAAACAAGCATGTATTGTTCACGATTAGTGTAAAGGTTGGAGAATTGCCCTTACTCGTCGGGGCCATATGTTTCATGAAATGATCAAGTTGACATGTTAAATTGGATAGTTGTAATCTCGGGCAAAGAACAAGTTATTCTTGAACTATATACATATATTTATTTCATTGCCAAGTCTTCACCCGAGCTACAACTTGCATGTGACGTGTATTATATATATATTGCCCGGAACTCAGTCTTCAGTAGACTGATACTTCACTTTTCAGGTACACGGTCGTGCTAGGCGGGAGTCGAGTCAAGTCTATCCTTTCACCGAGTCTAGCATTGTACCTCTCATGTTTAGCATTTTTGGGCATATCATGTTATGATCATTGTTATTACATTTTGAATACTTGAGCATGTATATTATATAGGAGATGATAATGTATTGATAGTTAATGTTGGTACCTACTATGTATATACTTTGGTAAATATGGTACCTATATGTATTAATTGAAATGCTTCCGCTTTTGTTTTCATGTCTTGATCGTGTATGTTGCGGAGTGTCCCACCTAGCTCGTTTATTTTGATTGTCACCCGTTCGCTATAGTTTTGGTTTATGTACGGATTCTCCATTTCGTATGTGGATCGGGGCTATAGTGCTGGGGATGTAGTGCCTTGGGGTTTAGTGTGCTACATCCCCCGCACTAAAGCTCAATCCGCATACAAAATGGGAAATTCCTACACAAACCAAGCAGTAGCAAACGAGTGACAGAGAAAACCCTGCCTAAGCTAGGCGGTACCTAAACCCTGTACAACAGATAAAACAAAAACTAAAAGCGAAAGCAAAGTAAAGAATACGAATTTTCAAAAAACTTTAAACCATCAAATATATCAATTCAAGCAATAGCAACTACGTGGGTTCAACTAATCCAAGAAACTGTCCTAACCTGTCCCGAAATAAATCACAATAAAGATGGGTTCAACTAATGATCCACCCCGGAATCAACATGGCGAACAAAACACCACCCCGGGTGTACCTGAACAAACTAAATACAAAACAAGACTTAGACATGCGAATGAACCATATAGACGCACGACGTATGCTTATGATTGGCATGAAGTCATGGATCACGTATACATGCATAAATCAATCAGGCACTAATAATAAATCACGTTACAGGTACATGGTAAAGCATATAATGTAAATTTCACATCAAACATGCAATTAAATCGAAGTAACAAAGCTTAAAATGCAAAATAAAGTCATAACATAACATAACAAACACAAACCCACAACAGAGGCTGGGAACGGCCTCACCCAAGGCGGGAAGGGCCGTTCCCACACACGCACACAAGTTCTGGAGAACGGGAACGGCCGTTCCGAGAACCAGCACAACGTGGGAACGGTCGTTCCCATATACCCAAACTCTCCCCGAGCATCTGTAAAGATACGCCCAAATGCACCCCGAGAACGGCCGTTCCGGGCCCAAGCACAACCTGGGAAGGGCCGTTCCCAGTCTCGCAGCTAACTCAGCCAACCCTCGGCCGCTCCGACCTGGAACAACTGAAACACAGCAGAAGCTCCAAAAATGGCGACGGGAAAGCAACAACAACAACAAGCAGCACCAAAACCACCATCAAATCACACGGAAATAACACAATAAAGCATGCTCGACACGTATATCATATATTTGCACATAAGAGCTCTCAAAACGAGCTTAAACACGCCAAACTCCCGACCCACTACTATTCATCATCTTCCCCAATTAGCCACATAACACATATCCGAGGCACGAAAGAGACATTAAATTAAAGCACGTAACGAGAGGGTCACAAATCTTACCTTGAGTCGTTGATCGGACGGTTGGATCTTGCAAACCTGAGCTCAAGGCTTCTTGGCCAAAAAGGGGAAAAATATCTTCTCCTTTCTTTCTCCTTGGTTGCTGAACGTGAGAGTGGAGAGAGAGAGAGAGGTTAAAACGGGTAGGGTCAAACGGTATCCGGTCCATTCGGATCGGATATAAAACTATAGGGCTATCAAATGGCTTTAGAAATTAAAAGGTTAGTTCACTGAATCCGAATCATCGAAACGAACTCAATGATAGGGTCGGAATTCAAATTCGAATGCCCGAGCTCAGATAGCCATCAAGGCTCAAATGTCCTAATTACAATTAGGTCCCTAAATTACAAATATTGGACAATTGAGCCCATGTACAATTTAATTAAATTCTAAGGCACACGTAATTAAAATAACTCTCACGTTGACACGTAAGCATGCTTAATCACATAATTCACAAAATTACTGAATTAAACTCTCTCGTGACGTCATACCTGGAAAGCCGAAGAGACGGGGCATCACAATCTCTCCCCCCCCCCTTAAGAGAACCTGGCCCCTAGGTTCTACCGCTCGTATTGAAACTACGAGCAACTCTCTCGTATTCACCCAAGTTCGAGGCTCGCGACACTCCGACCAGGGTTAGTCCGAGAAAGGTCTTCCAAGCATGAAAGGGGTTCGATCGCTCACTTCCAGCTTCACCCGAACTCGATCCCGACTAGGAGTAGTTCAGACCTCTCACACGATAGGAGGCTCACAAGTGATTCAACTCCCACCGCTTGAATCAATCCAGACGAACCCACAATTCGGGACCACGAGTTGAGTTGTTAAAGAACTTCCACCATTCGTTCTCCAACCCAAATGGGCCTTCAATCTTGTGATTCGAAATTGACATTCGAAGGTTTCTCACCTCAACTGCAAGCTCTAGGAAACTCGTTGAGAAGACCATTGCTGTAACATCCCGCTACTTCGGCAATTCCAGGTACGCATCACGAGAGAGTTTAATTCCGTATTTATATGATTCGTATGCCTTAAATGTCAACGTGTAATTTATTTAAGTTATAGGCGCTTTAGATTTAATTAATTGTTTGGGCTCGAATGCTCAATAATTAAAGTTTAGGGACCTAATTAATTAGGGTGCTTTGGCCATCATGGCAATCTTGAGCTCGGGAATTCGAATTCGAATTCTGACCCCTTCATTGAGTTTGTTTCCACGATTCGGATTCAATGAAATTAACTTTTATTTTCAAAGCCGTTTGTTAGCTCTACCGTTTTAAATCCGATCCGAATGGACCGGATACCGTTTCACCCTACCCGTTTGAACCGACCCGTTTCTTGGCCCTACAAGAGAGGACCGAACCCCCTTTCTCCCCATTTTGGTTCGGTCCAAGCAAGAGAAGAGGGAGAGAAGAAGAAAAGAGAAGAAAGCCACCCAATCCCTTTGAGCTCAAGTTCCGACTCCAACTCTCGCCCAATCGACGAACCGAGGTAAGATATGGATTTCTCTCGTCCTAATCTTTGTTTTTACCGATTGAATCTCATTTTATTACCGTATTTCTTGAGTTTGGAGATAGTGATGAATAGTATAGGTTTCGTGTTTTAGGTGTTCGGACTCGTTTCGGAGTCCAATTTATGCTCTAATGTGATATATATATATATATATATATATATATATATATATATATATATATATGTGACATACCTTGAATTTGAGTGTTTTCGGTGTATTATTTGATCGGAATGTGGTTTGGGGTGGTTTGGGAACCACCCCGGTCGAGCTCTTGCTTTGTTGCTGTGTTTTTTTGGAGAAGACGACCCAACATGGCCGTGCCAGCCCCTAGTTCATTTCCGACACGGCCGTGTCAAGCTCTCGAGTTGGAATTTTTTTTATTCCGACATGGCCATGTCAGTTTCCAGGCCAATTTTGACACGGTCGTGCTGCCCTTGTTTGAACTTGGATTGGCCTGATTTTTGAACCCACGGAAACCTCTTGAAGTCTAGAACATCCTCCAATTGGAATCACCTCAAAATTCATTCTAGATTGTAAGATATAATCGTTTGAAATTTGTGTCGTCATCTCAACGAAATTCTGCTTTCGTCCAACTTCAAACATACGCCATTTTCGCCTCGCTTTGAACCACGTTTTGAGCCACCTACCATTTTAAAGATATTTGTGTCTAGTTTCAGTTACAAGAAAGAAAACTCAATTCCCATTTCTCAAACTCAATTTATGACCGTTTTCCTACAGCTTGTCCGTTTCGGAAAATTTCCAGTTTTTGCCGGTTTTGCTCGGAACCATCTCTTATGCTTTCCTTCCGCTTTTCTTGCACCTTGCCACCTCCGAAACCATTCCTAACTTGTTTTATCTTGTGTATGTGTATGTACTTGTTGCTATATGTGATTTATGTTGCTTATTTAATATGCATTATTTAAATGAAGCATCTATGCACCTCGTTATGTATCTCCGCCTTGTAATATGTAGTGTTTGTGCGCATGAACGTGTTATATGATTGTAGATGAATATGTTAAGCTATGTAATGTCTTGGATTGCATGTAATTGATTCGAATATGTGTTATGCCTATGTGATTGCATCTCCTATATGCATGAACATACGCCGTGCATCTATGTCGTTCATTCTTGAGTCTAAGTCTTGTCTTTTGTCTTCAGTTTCTCCAGGTGCACCCAGGGTGGTGTTTTGTTCGTCAAGTTGATTCCGGGATGAATCAAGTGCTTTGTCTTCGTCTTCATTTAGTTCGAGGTGAGGTTAGGATATAGTTTTACCCTAATGAAATGTGCCGATTTTCGTATGCATGCGACTTATAAGCCTCTATGTATATGTAGATATGTGTGAAATATGTATTTGTTGGCTTTGCCATAAGTTTGCAAGTATGAAGCTATGTATAAGCCTATGTACGCTAAGCTTTGATTCTGTTATGATTTTGAGGTCGGCGTGATATGTACGTAGGATATGATAAGTACGATATGCATGTGCTATGTATATAAGTGTGAGTCTAGCGGGTTTAAGCTTCCAATTTTCGTGATCCGTGTAAGTGTAAGTGTGGGGCCCCAAATTCCATGTAAGGGATGTACCGGAACCCACCTGAGTGTAGGTTGGGGGATGGAGTCCGAGGGTTTGAGCAGCATTGAGCACTCCCCTCATCCGCTTAGGATGGTGAGGGTCGCGCAACCCTTCCATCACCCTATGTATTTTCCTGGTATGTACTCTTTTTGATTTATTTTGTGTAAGTTGTACTCATTCCCGCCGAGTCTTGTTTGTCGGTTATAAGTTCGTGAAACGGGGGTAGATTCTCAAATTAAGATAAAATTTGATATACTTTTAACCTAATAAAATATGTTTGGATATGTGTGCTTAGTCTGCATGTTTTGAATGTACGCATTAAATAAGTTAAGTTTCGTTTGTTCTGCTTTGCTGAATCACCCTATATATATATTATCACGGGCAAATGTTTTGGCGTGCGAAAACTAATCCCGGCTTCACGAACATCTTCTTTTTACATGCTTTGCTATGTATATTATGTATAGCGTGGGTGTGTTAACCCCTCGCTCAGTCAAGTGTGACTGACCCCTCCCTTTTTATGTTTTTAGCTCTGCAGGTTTTGGCTTTGGAGTCCGAGCTAGGTGGAGTGAGTCTCTTGGAGTCGAGTCTTGTATTAGTTGGGTCTTTGCATTTGCATTTTGAATTCAGTTTTAGTTTTGTATTATTAACCTATGAACGAATATATTTAAATATGATTTGTTCATTTATGATTTGAAATCGGGACAGGTTAGGACAGGTACTCGGATTAGATGAACCCGTTTTGATTATATGATTATTCGGGACAGGTTAGGACAGGTGCTCAGATTAGATGAACCCGTTTGCATATATGATTTACATTATGTTATGATTTAACTTCGGAATTAGGAATTATGCTAGATTGAACCCGGTCAACTGTTTGCATGGTTTTGAATTTTGTTCGGCATGATCACGCTTCCGCATATTTGTTAAGTTTTGTGTGTGCAGGGTCTACGTCCCGCCTAGCTTAGGGTTGGTTTTGTTTTTGCTTGTCTCCGTTCGCTATGGTTTGGCATGTGTGCGGAGTCCTTGTTTAGTTACACGTGTTGAGCTATGGTGCGGGGGTGTGGTGCCCACCGTTGGGGCGCTACAATTGCAAAGCACGACCCTCAACTTAACGCAAAGCACAAACAATCGCTCACTCAAGTCACCTCATAGGGCAACCTACAACTCACAACAACAACACACACCACCAATGTAAAGCAAAACAAAGGATGGATGATGCACATGATATGTATGTTTAATGTACCGTTCACCGAAGCGTTGGAATCATATCTTTATAATGATTTAATCGACACCAAAGTTTCTTGGTTCTCGGTTATGCTCTGAAATTCCCAACGTGTCTCGCGCTTCAAACATCAACCCGATCTTTATCCCATGGTTGTAATTTATCCTTGATAATTTCTCTAATTTAAACTTCATCTCTTAAGTGATCTCTGGGTCTTGCTCTTGTTTTCTCCCGATATTTGAATTATTTGAACTTCGATTAATTAAGATGATTCGTCGTATAGTTGATGAGCTCGATAATTCGTCGTCAAGCTCATGGCTTAAATCTTTCTCCCCAAAATTCTTGTAGAAGTACCTAAGAAAAAGGTTGTGTCTTGAAACCGTAGTTCCTCCTCAAAGTCTTTCCCAAATCCGGTATTGATCTTCTCATGGTTAGCACCCTTCTTTCCCAAAATATATAAGAAGAATATATCATCTCTTGATGGTCCTCATTGTTTCCTTTTATAATCCGGAGATAATTTCTTGTGGGATTCATATTGCTTAGTAATTGATGAATGCCGAAATCTTGTCCTCATAGTGAAACGTTCCATGAGTTCTTTGTTAGGAATAGTGCCCTAGAAAGCCAATTAGTCATAATCCGTTTTGGGACTTTCCTAGTATCACAGACAATCTTTGAATAATATACGATTGATTAATATCATAGGCAAACACTTCTTTATATGCTCTTGTTTGGTATGCATTTACTTTAGCTGTGCATGTATGAGAACTCCCCTAATCCTGATGACTTTAGGACTCTACCATTTAGGTGAAATGGTTCATGAAACGAGCCCTATATCACATAAGTCATGATTAGTAAAATACTCCAAGCCGATGAGTCCTACAGACAGTGGGAGTGTCAACCTAACTCCTCTAAGGCTTGCTTGTGGGATCACGCCCTTAAGAAGGACCACCTTGTTTCATGGAGGTGCAAAGTGTATAGTTGATACGTGCGTGATACATGAGGGTGCTTACTTTAATAAGTAAGTTCACTGAGGTACCCCGTGTGAGAACATTCCTAAATGGGAAAGGAAGTTTCTATTTCAGGAAATGGAAACTTCCAGATTAGGAAATATCTCACGAGTCATTGATGTGATTAATTGATCCTTAGACTTGAGGTTCCTTGTCACTTTATGAATTAACTCTGTAGTCTTTGGTATAAGCTTTAAAGGGTTTCGCCTTAGACAACTGATTCAAGGCTTATGCTGGGGCTGCACAAGTGATTCATGAAAGTGAATGAGAATCAAGAAAGGACCTGCACTTACATATGCAAGGTGATCTCTTATTGTGTAAGTCATTCATATACCATATGGAGTCCTTGGCCAAGGCATAGATCAAGACATCAAGAAAAGGGTTTCTTGGATTGAGATCAAATGGATATGAAATGCACTTAGCTTTAAGACCGGATTATTAGGGTTCTGATTATTCCCTTGCCCTAGATCTTGGTTGAGAGATAATAAGTAGGAGGATTGTATCTCACATGAATCAATGACTTAAAGGTTCTGTCGAATCCGAACATTCCCATTCAGCTAGGGGTTAAACACCTGTTGCTAGACTGTGGTCATTTAATCTGTGGACTGATTAATTAATTAGTGAATTAATTAATTAGGGTCACTGCTAATTGAATTGAGAACCTAGAGGGTCACACACAACAACTTGGTTACATGAGTTGAGGCTTTAAAATGATTAAACGAGTTAATCAAGCCAAGAGGGTTCCACACGTGTGAAACCACACGTGTGGCTCACGTGAGTGACACGTGTCATTGTGACACGTGTCACACACGTGTATAAATATATGTGTATATTTATTTATGTATTAATTAATTAATGTGATTAACTATTTAATAGACTTTGGTTTAATTTTGAATTAAAAAGAAAGTCTTATTTTGGAGAAAAATAATCTAGTTAATTAATTATGAATTAATTAATTAGATAAAATAAGTTATTTATTTTAAATAAATAAAGTATAAAATTATCCAAAAATAGTTTGGATATTTTTTAGCTCTCTTAAAAGTTCATTTGAATTAGAATTCAAAGTCAAAGTCAAAATTACTTGATGATCAAGTAATAGGAGAGAGAGAGACCAAAATCCTAGCCCATTAAGGACTAGGAATTTCGTCCCTCCCCTTTCTTATATATAGGGGAGCTCATGCTCCCCTTTAGGGCTAATCGAGTTCTTTTGGTTCATGTGTTGAACACCATCCTTTCTCCAAGATAAAACGAAACCCTACGTTAAGCCTAAACACTAACTAGAGAACTAGCATCCTTACTAGTTAGATTGTAGCCAAGTTGGTGGACTATCTCTAGAGAGCTTCAAGTTAGAAGTTTTGAAGATTCGAGCTTTACCAAAAAGTGGGGATCAAGCAAAATGATCAGAAGGGATGATGAAACGATTCTGAACCCGACGTGAAGCGAATGAAAAAATCGAACCAAAGAAGATGGTGAAAACCGTTCGTCCATATCCTGAAGGATGAATTTTTTCACGAGGGTTTTGTGACTGGCAGTTTTCTACTTTCGCAAAACTGGTTTTCGAAGGGAGTTTCAATCCTGCTTTTCTCGTTTCATGTTTCTTTCTTTATGTTATATTGTTAAGAACATCTCTAACATAAATTGAATCTAGGTTGGTATGGATTGCTATCCCGACAATGGATTCTGAAGTAGAAAGAGACTTTCGAGGGACGGGTTGTCAAGCCGCGAGAAGAGCGTTCTTGGGTGGCTTGAAACGCTTCAAGAAAGAATAAAAGAAAAGTAAGTTTTCTATCTCTACGAATTTGGTTACACGATTGCGAGTCCAAGATCCTTTTGTTGGAAAAATTTTAAATTCCGCTGCTTTCTGATTCGTGTTTTCCAACAAGTGGTATCAGAGCCACCTCGTTAATCGTGTTTCTGATTCGTCTCAATTATTCTGAATTTGGTAGAAATTCTTAGGCTTAGATGCGAATTAGGTATTCATGAGTTCTTTTAGAAAGCCTGAAATACGAAACTGTAATTTTTCCTGAATTTCTGAAACTGTTTTCTTAAATTGTGATTTTGAAAACCGTTTTGATTGAAATATATTTAAATCGAATTTTTTTAATTTTGGATTGAACCGGGTTTTGGAGAAACCCAAAAATGCGAAACGGGACACGAAAAGAACGGGGCTGGGCGTGCTAGCACGTCGCACGCCCAAGCCCCAACACCGCCGCCTAGCCCTCCCGTATCCGCGCGGGAGGCCTCCCGCCCGCCTAGGCGCCTTGCTCGCCTGTCCCGCAACCGTGCGGGACAGCCGCCTGCTCCTCCCGCAACCGCCCGGGAGCGCCCGCCCAGGGATGGGCGGGACTGCCTGCCCGCGCCGCACGTCTGCGCGCAAGGTACTCGGCGGGCGGGCGATCCCGCGTCGTCCCGGGCCCATGTTTTCGTGGTTTCGTGTTTCGTGTTTTTCGGTCCGAAAAATCCCGATTTAATTTTATTTTAATTTTATCTTTTAAAATCAGTTTTGTTAAAATAAAATTATTTTAAAATTTTGATTAAATTGGGATTTTTGAGAAATTAAAGCGATTTGGATTTTGGAAAAATTATGAATTTTATTTTCTGAAAATAATGAAAGAATAAAATTATTAATTTTGGAAATTAATTGGAATTTTATTGGTTTATTGTTTTTCGGGTTTTATTGAAAAGGCTCTTGAACAAGAATTGCATCTAAGTCGTGTTTTAAGTCATTAGGACTTGAAACGAGAATTTTAATTTATTGGCTAAATTTAAATTCTTGCAAAAGCATGTTAGGTGATCATGGGTTTAGATCTATGTATGGTTTTAATTTATGCACATGGATGGTTTAAATTGGGGTTGGAGCCCTATAGTTGCGTTTTTCAATTGAGGTTGGAGCCTCACTTATGTGCGTACTGTTATGTGATTTATTATGTGGCTTTCCATATTACTGTTTTTGAGGCCGGGGTATGCCCCGTGTAATTGTCTAAGGCCAATATGAAGATTGAGCCTTATTACTTTATGTCTTTTTCTTTTTATTGTAATTTGAGAGTAGAGATAGGTGGTGAGGTTTTATTTTCATTTTGGAGACAATGCACCCATGGAGTAAGATGGACCACATTCAAGTAACAAGGAGGCCATAAGTGAAGACCCCTCAAAATGTTAGGGAGGGGAATCTCAATTGTTAAATGTAATAGAGATAGGGCTCGTATTTTGTTACCGCTTTCCCTTATGTGATTTGAACTGTTTATGTGGCATGTATGTTAGAACTTGTGATTGTGGAGTGGCTCCTACATATCACGCATAAGATAGGTAGAACCCATGATCATTACATGTTAGTATCATGCTAGGACATGTTATCTGTTTATGTGCTTGTTTGAAATGCATTTAAGTGTACTTGCATTAATCAAGACTAATAAAATTGGATAACATATATGTTGGTGAGGTCGAACCGGAAAACTCTCCGGTTGATTCGAAAATTCCCATTAAACATTAAGCGAATTTGAAACAAATAGGTGTTTAATTCGAGATGCAAATTTTGAATTAAATTCCTAGCATTCCATCAATAGGTTTTAAGTTTAGTAAGTGAAGCTAGTTATTGTCCGCGAGTCGTGGGATAGCTAGTGGAGCTTATTAGTTCTTAGTTACCTAATTGATCATTTTAAATGATCAGTATTTCGTGGTTAATTTTGGCAAGGGCGATGTCCGCGAGTCGTGGGTCGTTCGAACTAAGTTTTGATCATGATCTTATGATTGATGGGTCTAGCTTAACGCCTAAGTAAATATGGATGTCGCACGAGTCGTGGGTCCATATTGAAAGATAAGTGATGCAAAAATAATTACTAAGAGTTCTAAAGGTGTTAGAATTGGTAGGTTGTACCTACCTAGGGTTCTTACTTAGAATGTCCGCGAGTCGTGGGTTCGAGGTAAAATGCCTAGGATCTTAGTACCCATTGGGAAACGTGTTCCTCTTAGATCTTTGGGAATTATAGATCTTTGAAAAACAGTGGGAGCTACATTAGATTAAAGACCTTATCTTATGTATATCGTTATTATTCAGCATGCCCACATTTTCTCTGCTTAGCATTTAGGTTGTAGTTCTGTGATTCTCTATAATATGAAATGCAAACCCATTTGTATCCATCCTTAAGTCAAAAGAGTTGACTAAGTCCTAACTAACTCTGATTGGCTTTGGACCCTAAAATTCGTTTTAGATTCCGAATAGAGAAAGGCGTTCTCTAAAGGGCGAAGTTTTTCAATTGTGAAAATTCGACCCGGGCCAAAAGAGAAGCAATCTGAGGTGAATGGATTTTTCCAAACCACTTAAGAGCAATTGAACCACCTCATAAAAATGTTACAAGGTATAACATTATGGAATTATTCAATGTTCCAAATGAGGAAACAAGTGCACACGAACAAGGTCTAAAGATCTTATTTGAAGATCTTATGGTCTCGATCATCAACCGAGAAAAGAGTTCTCAATGCACTGATTGCTTACATTGCTTCCACCATCATTCAAACCCTTTATGCTCAACTAGAATGATGCTAATGTAGCATAGTTAATCATTTAAGTTGATAATGGTTGAGAGCATCCTTAAGAAGGAATAAAAGGTTGTGATGGTTAATTCTTCTTCTAAACTCACTGAGTTAAAGGCCTGAAGGCCTAAAGAAGAAGAAACCCTGAAGAGCCCAATGGAGGGGCATGTAAGGGGTACGCCCAAAAGACACTAGAGATCAAATTGGACATTTGCTTCTATGGTAGCAAATAAGGACTTTGAAAGGGAATTGCATAGAGTATGAGTACTCTGAAATGTTACCTCGTTTAGTAATTCTACTAGGAATAGAATTCACTAGTCTTGAGTCAATTCTGCATAATCCGTTGTGCAAAGACTCAAGACACTAATGTTCTGAACATACAACGAGATAACAAAAGTAAGTGAGATGACAAAGCTTCGAATTACTTTGGAACGTTGAGAGACAAAAGGATTAGCAAGTTAGATATCTTAGGATCATTTTACGAAAATGAACCTGGAGACTTAATTTCCTATGAATCCTGTCTTGAAGGGAAACGTTCCCGAAACATAGTTTTTGTGAAACGTGGAACGTGCCAAAATTCTAGTGGATTTCGATCCATGCTGATGACTGTAAGATGCTTAATGTAAGCACTAGATACAATCATCAGTTTAATCATTATGAATGAATATACTTATTGAAGTACAAATTCGAAACTTATATGAAATTCTTAGAATTTCGAAAGGAGGTTAGGAACCGAAGTAGTCGTAAGTTATAGGTAAATCGATATGATCGAGATAGCCAATATCTTAGCAACTAATTCCTTAGTCATCTTAGAGATAATAGGATTATCTCTCAGTAAACTAATTCGAGAACACATTAATGTTTCTGAATGATGGAATGAAACCTAATAGGATATGGTCGATTCCATAGTAAGCTTTACTGACTTATAATCATTCTAGGAATAAACTCCCAGAATATGCAGTTAGAGATTTTGAATTTTGCACATTCCAAAAAATCAGTCCTTTAGTTGCACTATGCAATGTGGCATACTAAATTCCCTAATTGTTCTTATCCAAGAATTTAATGGAATCCTCTTAAGTGAAGAGGATAGTGGGAGATAAGCTTGAAATGAGTTCAAGTTTATACAATGATATTGGATATCAGTTTTGCGATTCCCTTGCACAAAGGTTGTTTGTCTCAAAGGAATGTACCTTTCTTAAGGAATCGTTCCTATAGAAGAAGAAAGGCAAGCAAGCAGACCTCAAAGAAATTTGAGGAAAAATATCCATGCCACATATAGAAGAAACGAGCCCATCTGATAAAACTTAGCCAAATTTTAGTGTATGTACACGTGTGAAACCCTTCTTTTAAGATGCGTTTAGAACGCTTTCCTAGATAGCCAAGGAATTACTTGAAGAGGAGACACTGTTAGATTTGGAATCTGAGTAGTGTAAGCAAGCCTTGAAATCCAATATGGATTCCATATACTTAAATCGAGTTTTGACCTTGGTTGATCCACCTGATAGGATCAAGCTCCTAGAGATTCGAGTAAATGAAAAGCATTACAACCTTCTTGACGGTTGAAATGCAAAAGTCCATTTGGATTGTGTTTACCATATCCTCATATTCTGACTATGAGATATGATAAATGAATATGAGAACTATCTTGTTCAATATGAGATTGAAAGAGATTGAAATAAGGTATTTCTATAAATCTCATATTCAGTGGGAGTATGCATAAGGTATGCAAATCCCTAAAGCCAATCCGTGGATTGATAAAGGCTTCTAGGATTAGACAATTCGATTCCATAGGATAGTCAAATCGTTTGACACAGATGGAAGTCGAATAAGTCTCAAAAGTGTACATAGGAAAGTTAGTGATTTAAGAGTCAATTTTTGGTTCTTTAGAAAACGACATCCTTCTCATTAGGAATGTCAAGGATGACGTGAAAGTTACCGATTCTTGTTTAAGAAACAATTTGACATGAAAGATCTTAGTGATTATCCTATATTCTCGACATTCAGATCTATAGAAGATAGATCTAAGAGAATAAAAGGATTATCACAAAATGAGTACATAACCACGGTACTAAAAGGAGTTTAGTATGGACAATGGAACATCCCTTTTGAAGAGTATGTGTCCTAAGATAACTTTGAGAAAGTTAAAATGTCCAAAATCCCTTTAAGTGAAAGGGTGCATAATGTATGAAAAGTTATGTACTAAATTAGATATGGCGCAACACTAAGCGTAGTAGGCCAAATCTAATATGACCTCAGAGAAGGTCATTAGATCTCTGTAAAGGATGTCCTCAGAGTACTTGAGAAGAAATGAGGATATGTATTAGTTTACAGAGCCCAAAAGATCTTGTTGTTAGAAGGATATTTGATGTAACCGTTCATCTAACATAGATGATTATGAAATCATTGAAAGGATACAACTTCTACCAGAATGGTAATGCAATGTGTTGGAAAAGGGGTTCCAAGGACGGACTTTGCAAAACTCGACTGTCGTAGTTGAGAACTTAGTCGTATTATATAACGCTAAGTTAAGTGTTTGGGTAAGAAACTCCATCTAACTAGTTAGATGAAGTTCCTAGCATGAAACAACTCCTTTATCATATTGTATGATAAAATGGATGGTTGCTCAAGTAAGAGAACCAAGACCTCACCAAGAGACTGAACACGTGATTACGAATCACTTTATAAGGAAAAGGTGTTTCCTAAGAGATGTGTAAACAAGAGGGTCACATCAGCAGAGAATATAGCAGATCCACTTTGGAAACGCCCAAAGTCAATAGGCTCTCAAAGTGCATCTTGAGAAGATGGGACTTAGAATACCTAAATGGCTTTTACGGGCAAGTGGGAGATTGTTAGGAATAGTGCCCTAGAAAGCCAATTAGTCATAATCCGTTTTGGGACTTTCCTAGTATCACAGACAATCTTTGAATAATATACGATTGATTAATATCATAGGCAAACACTTCTTTATATGCTCTTGTTTGGTATGCGTTTACTTTAGCTGTGCATGTATGAGAACTCCCCTAATCCTGATGACTTTAGGACTCTACCATTTAGGTGAAATGGAACATGAAACGAGCCCTATATCACATAAGTCATGATTAGTAAAATACTCCAAGCCGATGAGTCCTACAGACAGTGGGAGTGTCAACCTAACTCCTCTAAGGCTTGCTTGTGGGATCACGCCCTTAAGAAGGACCACCTTGTTTCATGGAGGTGCAAAGTGTATAGTTGATACGTGCGTGATACATGAGGGTGCTTACTTTAATAAGTAAGTTCACTGAGGTGCCCCGTGTGAGAACATTCCTAAATGGGAAAGGAAGTTTCTATTTCAGGAAATGGAAACTTCCAGATTAGGAAATATCTCACGAGTCATTGATGTGATTAATTGATCCTTAGACTTGAGGTTCCTTGTCACTTTATGAATTAACTCTGTAGTCTTTGGTATAAGCTTTAAAGGGTGTCGCCTTAGACAACTGATTCAAGGCTTATGCTGGGGCTGCACAAGTGATTCATGAAAGTGAATGAGAATCAAGAAAGGACCTGTACTTGCATATGCAAGGTGATCTCTTATTGTGTAAGTCATTCATATACCATATGGAGTCCTTGGCCAAGGCAGTAGATCAAGACATCAAGAAAAGGGTTTCTTGGATTGAGATCAAATGGATATGAAATGCACTTAGCTTTAAGACCGGATTATTAGGGTTCTGATTATTCCCTTGCCCTAGATCTTGGTTGAGAGATAATAAGTAGGAGGATTGTATCTCACATGAATCAATGACTTAAAGGTTCTGTCGAATCCGAACATTCCAATTCAGCTAGGGGTTAAACACCTGTTGCTAGACTATGGTCATTTAATCTGTGGACTGATTAATTAATTAGTGAATTAATTAATTAGGGTCACTGCTAATTGAATTGAGAACCTAGAGGGTCACACACAACAACTTGGTTACATGAGTTGAGGCTTTAAAATGATTAAACGAGTTAATCAAGCCAAGAGGGTTCCACACGTGTGAAACCACACGTGTGGCTCACGTGAGTGACACGTGTCATTGTGACACGTGTCACACACGTGTATAAATATATGTGTATATTTATTTATGTATTAAATAATTAATGTGATTAATTATTTAATAGACTTTGGTTTAATTTTGAATTAAAAAGAAAGTCTTATTTTGGAGAAAAATAATCTAGTTAATTAATTATGAATTAATTAATTAGATAAAATAAGTTATTTATTTTAAATAAATAAAGTATAAAATTATCCAAAAATAGTTTGGATATTTTTTAGCTCTCTTGAAAGTTGATTTGAATTAGAATTCAAAGTCAAAGTCAAAATTACTTGATGATCAAGTAATAGGAGAGAGAGAGACCAAAATCCTAGCCTATTAAGGACTAGGAATTTCGTCCCTCCCCTTTCTTATATATAGGGGAGCTCATGCTCCCCTTTAGGGCTAATCGAGTTCTTTTGGTTCATGTGTTGAACACCATCCTTTTTCCAAGATAAAACGAAACCCTAGGTTAAGCCTAAACGCTAACTAGAGAACTAGCATCCTTACTAGTTAGATTGTAGCCAAGTTGGTGGACTATCTCTAGAGAGCTTCAAGTTAGAAGTTTTGAAGATTCGAGCTTTACCAAAAAGTGGGGATCAAGCAAAATGATCAGAAGGGATGATGAAACGATTCTGAACCCGACGTGAAGCGAATGAAAAAATCGAACCAAAGAAGATGGCGAAAACCGTTCGTCCATATCCTGAAGGATGAATTTTTTCACGAGGGTTTTGTGACTGGCATTTTTCTACTTTCGCAAAACTGGTTTTCGAAGGGAGTTTCAATCCTGCTTTTCTCGTTTCATGTTTCTTTCTTTATGCTATATTGTTAAGAACATCTCTAACATGAATTGAATCTAGGTTGGTATGGATTGCTATCCCGACAATGGATTCTGAAGTAGAAAGAGACTTTCGAGGGACGGGTTGTCAAGCCGCGAGAAGAGCGTTCTTGGGTGGCTTGAAACGCTTCAAGAAAGAATAAAAGAAAAGTAAGTTTTCTATCTCTACGAATTTGGTTACACGATTGCGAGTCCAAGATCCTTTTGTTGGAAAAATTTTAAATTCCGCTGCTTTCTGATTCGTGTTTTCCAACATTCTTCCCAAGCCCATAGCTTCTATCTATACTTTCATCTCTTTCTCTTGAAGTGCAATAGAGGCTCAACTAAAATCTTCTAGCAATTTTCATTGATTCGTCTTTTCCACGGCACGGTTAAATGAAAAGCGGTCACCGTAACTAAGAATTATAGTTGATTCTATTTGTTCCCAAACCTTGAATCAATCTCTTGTTCTAACCCTCGGGGTGATGTTAAAATCATATGGTTAGTGTAACTCTTTGATGCCTTTCTTTAATTATTTAACGTGAATAAATCCCGACACTTGTTTTGAGTCCAAATTCTAAAGCAAATTGCGCCTAACTCAATGAATTAAACTTCTTTGAACCTTTAACCTTTCTTAATCACATTCTCCATGTCCCCATAAAACTCAACCCGCTCTCAAAAGAAATCCTCAATTTCGTTCCATACCTAAACCATCTCTTCCAATTTCCATTGAACACAACTTGGTAACTTGAATGAAGAAATATCCTAAAATAAAACACTAAATATGCATGTTGAGTCAAAGTGCAAATGTGATGCATCACTTACATCATTTAAACACGTAATAGCAACAATTATCAACAATTAATAATAAGTAGCAATTAATGATAATTAACGATAATCAACAATTGACAACAAGTAACAATTATGGCACGGAGAGTAAATAATTGCAAAATTTTAAATGTGGAATGGATGCACATGCCATGAATGCAATTACCTTAATTTTCGGGTTCCTATTGGTTTCCAATTTGAAGTCGTCGATCCCTACTTCTTTGCTTGTTAGCTCTCGGCCGATCACAATTGGAAATCTTGTGTTCCGTTGATCCGCAAAGGTAGCACCTCTTCAGTCTGTCCCAACATGCTTCGTAGGTATGAGTGGTTCCTCCACAATAAACACATAATTGGGGCTCTTTCCCCAACCTTGAAGTATTCCCGGTCTTGTGTTTCTTTCCCAGAATTCTCTTGGCCCGAGTTCTAAATTGATGAGATTCTCTTTCCACTTACAGGTTTGAGCATGAGCCCGATTCAACTCTATTCTCCGATGTATCTTCTTCCTTGTCCTTTGTTAGGATCCAAGTCTCAGCCCTTAAAACTCTCTTCGTGGCTTTATCCCACGTGGTTATATCCCTTGCAATTAGGGCTTCCTTGAATTCATCATGAAGACCTTCCATGAAGTATTTGGCCTTCATCTGATCGTTACCCATAATGTGAGGCACATACACGCCCAATTTCTCAAATTCCTCCATATACTCCATAACGGTCCCATCACCTTGCTTCAAAGCGAGAAATTCTTCAAGTCTCTACTCTTGTAGAATAGCTGGTGCAAACCTTCTTCGAAATTCTCGGACAAACACTTCCCAAGTCAACACTTCGTTCGTAGTTTCTAGTTGTTGAGCCACCCTTTTCCACCATTGTCTTGCTTGTCCTTCCAAAAGAAATGTAGCAAGGCGAGCCATGTCCTGAGAGTTACGTGGCCATATTTCAAAAATACCCTCTACTTCCGAAAGCCAATCTTCAGCCCTCACATCATCTCCTTCTCGGAATTGGAGAGGTTTCAATGATAGAAATTCCTTGGACATGGTTTCCATCGGATTCATTGTTAGTTCTTCGATGGAAGATTATCCTAGGTTGCACAGATTTGGATGAAAAGGTTATCCGTGGTGTAGCCGATGTGGTGGAATCCTGAAAATCTCAACAACTACAACAGAGATATATGAATGTTGATTAGTAAGTGCTCATGTCACATAATAAATCAAGTAAGAGCATCAAAGGAATGCAATGCACCACGCAATATAAATTCAACAAAGTATTGAAATTTCAAATACATAGCTTATCAAATCGTGATGCAAATGCACACATAATTAGATTATCCTATGTCGTTCGACTTAGACAGACACAACCTGATACTGAACCCTGGTTTTTCAACCCGGGGCTCTGATACCACTTAAGGATGTAGCACCCGCACGGTGGGTCACCACATCCCCCGCACCAAAGTCCGATCCACATACGAAATGGAGAGTCCGTACATGAACAAAACAGTGGCGAACGGGAGACTGACTGATTCACACCTAAGCTAAGCAGAACTTACACCCTGAAAACAAAACTCAAACCACAACAAGAATGCGGAAGCGAAACAAGCCATGCAATAATCAAAACATTCATAAGCAGTTGACGGGTTCAACTAGCATAAATACCTAATCCCGAATGTCCTACAGTAATCATAAATCCAACAGGTTCAACTAATCCAAGCAAACCTATCCTAACCTGTCCCGAAATATACATATCAATACATATTTAAATTCCAAATATCGCATCCGACATATCTTATACAAGATTCATAACTATCGAAATGCAAGTGCAAGACAACCTACAAACAACAGACTCGAAAACAAACTGCAAAGGACTGACACACTCCACCTAGCACGACCTCCAAGCTGAACCTACAACTAACAAAAGAGGGGAGGGGATAGTCTTAACTCGACTGAGTGAGGGGTTAACACACTCACACTATATATATAAGAGCAAAGCATGTACAAACTCATAATGTTCATGAACGCAGGGGTAGTTTTTACACACTAAATCATTTCCCGTGATATATATACATATAGGGCTTACTTTAGCAAAAGTAACCAAACCAAATTAACTTACCGAGCAAACTTAGCAAAGCCTATTACTTCTTAACATATTCAGAACTTAGCTTATCTTATAAAAACTCACTTTTAATTTTACTTAAAATCTATCCCCGTCTCACAAACCTTAACAGAACATACATATCATATCATATAGAACTTGGCGGGTACGAGCTCAGACTCCCCGTTTCAACAGAGACAGACAGACATAACTTATACATATATACATATACATACCACTTTTTGTTTCAATCAAACTCGGTCCTTGCCAAACTTGGCTCATGAGAAGTATACGGTTAGAAGCATAGCTTCGCGTGGCAAACCATAACAAATCATATCACAGAGGCATACATAGGCTCGTACATTGCTTAACATACTTGCAAACTCGTGACATATTCAACAAATACATACTTCATACTTATTTATATACATATAAGGCTTATTGAATCACATGCAATCAAAACCGAGCACATTGCCATAAGGTGTAACTATATCCTAGCCTCACCTGACACCGAAGAGGCCGAAGACACAACAAATGATCCACTCCGGAATCAACACGGCCAACCAAACACCACCCCGGGTGTACCTGAACAAACTGAAAACAAAATAAGACTTAGACACTCGAATGAACCATATAGATGCACTACGTATGCTTATGATTGGCATGAAGTCATGGATCACGTATACATGCATAAATCAATCAGGCACTAACAATAAATCACGTTACAGGTACATGGTAAAGCATTTAATGTAAATTTCACATCAAACATGCAATTAAATCGAAGTAATAAACCTTGAAATGCAAAATAAAGTCATAACATAACATAACAAACACAAAACAAACACAAACCCACAACAGAGGCTGGGAACGAGGTCGTTCCCACATACGCACACAAGTTCTGGAGAACGTGAACGGCCGTTCCGAGAACCAGCACAACGTGGGAACAGTCGTTCCCGGATACCCGAACTCTCCCCGAGCGTCTATAAAGAAACGCCCAAACGTACCCCGGGAACGGCAGTTCCGGGCCCAAGCACAACCTAGGCAGGGCTTTTTCCAGTCTCGGAGCTGACTTAGCCAACCCTAGGTAGGGCCGTTCCCACCACAAGGCAAAACGGGAACGGCCGTTCCGACCTAGAACAGCTGAAACACAACAGAAGCTCCAAAAATGGCGACGGGAAAGCAACAACAACAAACAGCACCAAAACCACCATCAAATCACACGAAAATAACACAATAAAGCATGCTGGACACGTATATCATATATTTGCACATAAGAGCTCTCAAAACGAGCTTAAACACACCAAACTCCTGACCCACTACTATTCATCGTCTTTCCCAATTAGCCACATAACACATATCTAAGGCACGAAAGAGACATTAAATTAAAGCACGTAATGAGAGGGTCACAAATCTTACCTTGAGTCATTGATCGGGCGGTTGGATCTTGCAAACCCGAGCTCAAGGCTTCTTGGCCAAAGAGGGGAAAAATATCTTCTCCTTTCTTTCTCCTTGGCTGCTGAACGTGAGAGTGTAGAGAGAGAGAGGCTTGGCCCTTTTTAGGGCCGGGCAAACAGGTCGGTTAAAATGGGTAGGGTCGAACAGTATCCGGTCCATTCGGATTGGATTTAAAACGATAGGGCTATCAAATGGCTTTAGAAATTAAAAGGTTAATTACAATTCTAAATAAACTCAATGATAGGGTCGGAATTCGAATTCAAATTCCTGAGCTCAGATAGCCATCAAGGCTCAAATGTCCTAATTACAATTAGGTCCCTAAATTACAAATATTGAACAATTGAGCCCAAGTACAATTTAATTAAATTCTAAGGCACACGTAATTAAAATAACTCTCACGTTGACACGTAAGCATGCTTAATCACATAATTCACAAAATTACTGAATTAAACTCTCTCGTGACGCCGTACCTGGAAAGCCGAAGAGACGGGGCGTCACATGACGTTTGCTCGGACGATCGGAAAAGCGGGGTGTCACAATTCATGTGCACAATTAATGCCATTAAAATAAGCAAACGAGTTATTCATTCAATACATGAAGAATTGGTATTCATTCATGTTCATTCATTCATTCCATTTCCGATTTAATCACACGTTGATCCATAATTAAGCTTCATGTATACATATCACATAATCCATGAATCAATTTCATATCATATCGTATGGAATCATATAACATTCAATATTCATAGACAAAGCTCATAGAATACATAAAATAGGCATACAATTCAATACGTAAAACAAGTCACATATATATATATATAAACAGGGGAGACACGGGCGTGTCTCCCTCGCAGCACAAATGGGGACACGGGCGTGACTTGGGTCAATAGCTTAGTCCCCTGTTCAGACACGGGGGTGTCTTAAACATAGTTATAAGTGAGACACGCCCGTGTCTCTGTACAGAAGGTTTCCTTCATGAATTGGCTGGTGACACTGGCGTGTTTCATTTCACACTTTGGGGCCGGCACACTCATGTCTCACACCAGTCACCATCATATTCGAGAATCAGCTGCAAAAGCATACATATGCACACTTGGCTTCCCCTGTTCCGTGGCAGCAACAATAACAACAACATATACAACATCTTGGCCAAGGAATTCATCACAAAAACTTGGAAAAATCATGTACTTCAAGCTTCCAAACAAGAATTCATATGAGTATGCTGAAAATTCTTATTAAAACTCTATTTTATATGCATGAAGCTCAAGCTCCTTTAATGGCAACTTATGTATTATTCAACCAACACTTAATCCATGCTTGTAGAAATGAAAAGGAAGTTAAGATGATCATGTTTTATGCATAAAAACTCAACTTAAACCATAAATAATTTTAAGACAAGAATCAAGCTTCATCTTCATTATTCATGCTCTTCTTCTAAGTCTAAGAATTCTTAATTTAACCCATGCTTTCTATAGATGAAAATATGCATGAAGATGAGGAGAATTCAATTCAACCTTTACCTTGGAAAAAGAATGGAAAGTGGCTGCTCTTGAGCTCAAGAAATGGGTCGAACCGAGTCCAGAATTGATTAAAATGGTTAAAGTTATGTTATAAGGTCATATTGGCTAGAATTTCCTTCGTGGGAGGTTCAAACGACATCGAAAAGGTATGAAATCATTTTCATTGGGTCTGAATCATCGAAACAAGCTTAATGTTGAAGACGAATCTCAAATCTGAGGTCCCGAGCTCAAGATATTTGGAAAACCGTTCAGGGTGGTCTATTATTCAAATAGGTCTCTAAACTTTCAAAAAGTGACAATTAAGCCCAAGGCTTACTTTGAATCAAGTCCATAACATTCAAATAAGTTGCAATTACTCCCTTGACATACATAAATCATACAATTTCATAAAATTAACATAAGATTCATGTAATTCATAATTTTACAAATCCGATCGTATACTCACATTTCAAATTGGAATTCAAATGCAATTTAGACGAATATTTCAAAATTATAAAAGAATTTAAAACATAGAAATGAAAACATACCTGCACGTATGAAAATGCAAGGCGTTACACTTGTGTTCTCTCCAGCCGCCCAACTCTTCCAACAACATTTCCACTTTTCACCGTCGTGACAGTCCACGTCGCCCGCCGCCGCCCCTTTACTCTAGAATCTTTGACCCAAGCACCGCGACTCTACCATGGTGACCCAGTTGTTCGAAGTATAAATGTAATTAAGATTCAAGAACTTTTCTGAAGCTTTCTTCTAGTTTTCTATCAGATCTAGTCGATTTCTTCCATGAGATATAGAAATTAATTTCTCAGCCAGATCTAACCGGTTTCTTCTCTCAGATCCAGTTGGTATAATCCATTCTTTTTCGTTTTCTTCTACTTACTTTCTGCAACCATTTTTCTTACCTTTTCTCTTTTGATTTTGTGGAATCACAGAGCACGAGCCGGCGAGCCGAACTCAAACCTAGTCAAACTTGTAACATCTCGACTCCTCGGCCGTACAGGTATGACGTCACGAGTATGCTAAGTGTGTTTTTCAAGCGCACCTTGGGTTCTGGAGACAGTTGGACTAGTTTCGACGATTCGAGGCCAATGAAACAAGCCTTGTATTTTTCTAAACACTTTTGACCCTCCGAAAATTTCACCAAGCCAAGCCTCGCGCACGTGACGTCCACCTTTTACGGTTTTAACCATAACTTACTCAATTTTTAACCAAATGACCCCATTCTTGGGCCCACATGACCAAAACTCAACCCCCGGCTTGTGAGATATGACCATTTCTTTTTGGTGATGCAACTTTTTCGATTTCAAACTTTCTTCCAACTTTAAACCTACGCCTTTTTTGGATCGCTTTTAACCATGATTCGAGCCTTATACCTTTGGAAAAACCCATTTATCTAGTTTCTCATCCAACAAACGAAACTCAATTCCAACTCTCAAACCCGTGATATGCCCATTTTTCTACAGCTTGTGCAGTTCGGGAAAACTGTCAGATTTTACCATCTCGCTCGGAACACTCTTCTCGTGTTTTTCTTCCGTTTTTCTTATACCTTTCTGCCTAAACTTGTTTTTCTTTCATTCGCTAGTGCTCGGTGCATGTACGGATTCTCCATTTCGTTATACGTATCGGGCTCTAGTGCGGGAAATGTGGTGCCCACCGCTTAGGGTGCTACATATAAAGTGGTATCAGAGCTCCAGATTGCAAAACCAGAGTTCTCGTAGCGTGTCTGTCTATCTAGGTCGTTCGGCTTAGGAATATGTTTGTTTGTTTGCATTCACTTTCACTTTAAAGTGATATATGTGTTTTTATTTGTATTAATTGTTCACATGAACATGCACTAAACCCACATGCATTGATATTTTCCTTGAAATTGTGTTTTTTAGGATGCCTCCGAGAAGAAGAGATCACGATAATGCTCCTCCGCTACCACTACCTATTGCAGAAGATATAGTACGAGCTCTCCTTAATTATATTCAACAAAATCCACAACAACCCGCTCTTCAGGGTAAAGGACAAGAAAGAGTTGTCAATTCGGTTTATAAGGAGTTCCGGGATAATAATCCTCCAAAGTGGCTTGAAGGTAATAACATTGAGGTGGAAGAATGGTTAACCGAGATTATGGAAATTTTGGGAAATTTGCCACGCTTCTTCACAAGATAAGGCCGTTTGCACCGCTCGATATATTCAAGGCCAAGCTTCTAATTAGTTAAAAGGAATGAGAGCCCGTTTAGAGAGAAACGACAAAGAGTTTAAATGGGAAAATTTTGTGAGGGAATTTCGTGATAAGTATATCCCTCCGAGTTCTCGGGAAAGAGACTACAAGAATTTTTGGATCTCAAGCAAGGGATGAGAACCGTTGAAGAATATATGCTCGAGTTTGAGAGGCTTGCTCCTTATGACTCCCACATTACGGATGATGATGCTTTGAAGGCCCGGAGTTTCGTGCACAGGTAAAGAGAGGACATTCAATAGGCCTTACAAGCTTTGACGGTGGATACATGGGTAAGGCTACAAAAGAAGCTATTAAGGTTAAGGCCCAAAAGCAAGGTTTGGAACCCCAAACCTTCCTCGCAGAGCAAGAGTCTAAATCAAGTTTGAGTTTGGGAAAGAGGCCCGTGTTTCAAGGTGAGCCTCAAATTTTTGACCCCCAATAGCTCCTCAATGCTATCAAGAAGCCTCGACTCCCGGATTTGGATCCGGTGCCCACTCTACCGGCACCAATACAATGCTCCTATTGCAAGAGACCAAATCACATAGAAGAGACCTGTAGAAAGAAATTGAGAAGCTCCTTTGGATGTGGAGAGATGGGACATAAGGTGAGATTTTGCCCGATAAATCCGAATCCGAGGCCCTTGAACATTATACCTCCAAGATCCTCGGAACAAGCCCAAGCTCATGCTATGGAAGTTGATGTCGAAGTTGATGCCAAGGCTAATCCCATCGTCGTGGTGCAAGCTACTATAAACATTCATGGCATCTCATCTCATGCATTGATTGATTTTGGGGTAACCCACCTTGTATTGCCTATTTATCTCTTTCTTGCGCTTGTCTATTATCTGCGTATGGTACTCTTTTCCCTCCTTATTACTTTCGATTATTGCTTGTGGTTGCTTAGTTGCCTCGAGAGACAACTTTGAGTGTGTGAATGCTCTAGTTTTACTGTAAGTTGAGGGTCGTGTTTCTACCGAGCTTTTGAGGTGATTCAATAACCATAAGAAGGTGCAAGTGGTGGAAGTCCGGTGACTATGCCATTCATGTATCTCCAAGCTCTTGAGTTAGCTTGAAATGAATCAAACGGTGGGTGATGAATCTTGTTTAGACCCTCTCATCGTGCGAGACAAATTGAGTTGCTCCTAGCCGGAACCAAGTTCGAGAAGGAGCCTCCATCAACACTTTGAATAAATCAAACCCCTTATGCTAGAAGACCTTTCCGGGCTAATCCTTGTCGGAATGTTAAGAACCTCGAACATGGGATGAATACGGGAAGTCGCTCTTTCTAGAAACTCGAGCGGAGAGGACCTGAGGACAGGTCCTTTTTAAGGGGACTTTGTAACACCCCGACTCCTCGACCGTACAGGTATGACGTCACGAGTATGCTAAGTGCGTTTTTAAAACGCACCGTGGGTTTCGGGCACCGTTGGGCTAGTTTTGACCATTCGAGGCTAATGGAATAATCCTTGTATGTTTCTAAGCCTTTTTGACCCTCCGAAAATTTCACCGACCCAAGCCTCGCTCGCGTGACGACCACCTTTTACGGTTTTGACCATAACTTACTCAATTTTTTACCAAATGACCCATTCTTGGGCCTACACGACCAAAACTCAACCCCTTATCCACTCTTTTAGCTCTTATTTTGGCCGCAGCAAGAGAGAGAAAGAGACAGAGACAGAGAGAGAGGAAAACCTACTGCAAACCGAGATAAGGGAGAGGAAAAAGAGAAACACCCAGCTACTATTTACCCTTAGAGGTTTTGAGCTCGTATCTCCTTCGATCCTTTCCCGATTCAAGAGGTAAGTATAGATTCTTGTTCTCCGTCTCTTTGCGGTTCTTTTAAGACCTGATTGGCTAATTTCTTCAAGGTTTAAGCATGTTAGAAGCCTGAACATGAATACTAAGGGTTAGATGTAATTTTGATAAATTCTTGAGCATCCTTGTGTTTTCTTTTGATTTGAGGCATGAAATATGTAACGCCCGGTTTCCGGATGAACAGGTAAGCACGCCACGTGTGAGTTTGAGCGTAGGTTTATTTTATTTCTTTAATTTTATAATATATTCTTACGTGGCATTTCATATTTTTATAAAATTCATGAAACATTATTTATATCAATTCTTTGAATTCATATCATTGAAAATATTATTTCATGACACGAAAAATAGTTATTGCATGAAACCATATCCGAGAGTGTTTTAAATTACCAAATTGTCCCTAGTTAAATATTCTTTAAAATTCTAGGGACTTAATTGTCAATCCTTTAAGGACTTAATTGATCATAACTCAAAACCATATATACTCAATTGCATAGATTGAATCCTTGGAGGATTTATTGGCAATTAGCATAATTCACAAAAATCAAGGATGATGAATTACGTATCATCTCTTCTCCCACATTCCTTGATCATTTCATCAAATTTTCCCAACCCTTTTTGCTCTCTCTCACTCTCGGTTCCTCCAAGGAAAGAAAAGGAAGAAGTTTTCTCAATCAATCATCAAGATTTCAAGAAGTTAGCCAAGCTTTTGAGAGTTGATCATCATCTTCATCCGTCTTCTTCATTTCTTAGCTTTCAAGGTTGGTTTGCATGGAAGTGATGATTCTTGATCATACATGGGATAGCTAGGGTTTGAGTGGTGTAGGCTAGATGGATTAATTGAATATGAAAGCATGATTCTATGATTATATTAGGAATTATGGCATGATTCTTTCATGGATTTATTGGAAAATTGAACTTGACTGATCAAGTTGGCCATGAACATGAAACCTTGAAAGCTTAAAGATATTGCATGTTTTAGGTGTTTAAGTGTGATATTGTTATGCTATAAGTGTGTTTACATCATATTCCCAGAAATTATAGCTTTTGGGGATCAAAATTGGAGTTTGTTGCTTCCTTTTGTGCTTTGCCGAGAGCTTCCCCTGTTTCTGCTCTGTTTTTTCAGTTGCAGAAACTGGGAACGACCGTTCCCAGCCCCCAAGCCTTTGTGGGAACGGGCGTTCCCATCTCTCTTCAAATAAAAGGGCGGCCGAGCATGGGAACGGCCGTTCCCATTTTGGCCTTGCACCGGAAGGACCGTTCCCAGCTCAAAGGCGCATTTTAAATGGGGGAAAACGTTGCCGCGTTTTCTGGGCAACGGGAACGACCGTTCCCATTTTGCAAAGGAACCCGGAACGGCCGTTCCCACCTGACATGCAGAACAAAATTCACTGCATAAAATTACATTTTTGACCCCTCGATCCAACGACTTCTTTGACCCCGAATTGCTATAATATGTGCTAATATGATGTGAAACGACATGTTATCATACCACATTGCATTTTCATGGTCGTCTCGACACATTTCCGCCGTTCGTCATATTTTGGTCATTTTAGGTCATGTCTCATGTTTATACATCGTATTTGCACAGGTCACGAGGGCGTGGACGAGGAGCAAGCTCCTTAGAACACTTCTTTATTATATTTGCAAGAAAATGTGAGGTTTTGTTTTGGTAAAACGAACCCTATAACCCTTATGTGCTAGTTTTCGGCCAAAACGTATTATATTTATGAATGATTTCAAAACCATGAACATTTCAAGCAAGCAATTCATGATTTCAAGCATGTTTGGCGAGTACATGATTGCACGTGGGCCCGAGGGTAATTCTTGAGCCAACCGGGAAAGCAAGGGCTGACGGGTAACTCCTGAATTATCCTCACATTGTTGGGATCACCCCCGAAGCCACTAGGAGATTAGTGGTGGAAGGAGTTCCGTGTCTAGAGGGTCATGTCCTCTACACACACCATGTCGTGGATAGTCGAGCCTTGCAAACTCGCTATCACCCGGAGGAAGAAGGAGACTGGGGATTAATCCGGCATGTCGGGTTATCCTCGGGTTATTGCATGATTTCAAGCATGAAATTGTTTATGTGAGCACTAAATAAATTGCATGATCACGTATTTATCAAGCAAGCAAGCATGATCACGTATTGTTCACTATTGGGAGTTCGGTTGGAGATTGCCCTTGCTCGCCAGGGCCACATGTTCATGACATTGACAAGCATGATTAATTAAACGTGTTAAAATGATTAGTTGTACTCTCGGGCAAAGACTAAGTTCTTGAATTATATATCTATTTTATTCTAAAGTCTTCACCCGAGGCTACAACTTGCATGTGATGGGTGTATATATAATTATTGCCCCTCACTCAGTCTTCGGTAGACTGATACTTCACTTTTCAGGTACCTTTGAGCGGGGTCGTGCTAGGCGGGAGTCGTTCGAGTTTTGTATTTTCATGAGTCTAGCACTGTACCTTCATGTATATTACTTTTGAGATATCTCATGTTATTGATCGGCATTAGTATTTTTGGAATACTTGGTTATGTATATTATTAAGATAATGTATGGATAGTTAAAGTGGTATCTATACATATCTATTGAATAAATATGGTACCTATATGTATGAGTGATCTCATTGCTTCCGCTTTCATTATCACGTATGCTTGGAGTTGTTGGGGAGAGTGTCCCGCCTAGCTCGTCATTTTTATTGTCACCCGTTCGCTATAGTTTTGGTTTATGTATGAACTTTCCATTTCATACGTGGATCGAGGCTATAGTGCGGGGGATGTGGTACCCAGGGGGTTAGGGTGCTACATCTACAGGTGGTATCCGAGCCCGGTTGCAAAACCGAGGTTCTCGAGTCGTGTCAAGTCAGTCTAAGTCGCACGGCATAGGATTATGTGGTATTTGGGAGTCTGCATTTGGTTGACTTACCAGAATTACTTATTTCTTCGCATTATTTGAGCTACTTGATCTTCTTTGAACATGTGCTACTTGACATTATGGAAATGGTATGCACACATTTGCATTTATTGATCAAGCCACGCATGTTTAGTGATCTAATTTCAGGATGGAGCACGACAGACATTCCAGTGACCGATCCTCGAGGCACAGGCATCATCACCGCCGACATCATCGCCGCGAGAGATCACCACCTCCTCCGCCTGCCCAGGCACAGCCCCAGGATTTTATGAATGCGGTGGTGGGGCTAATTGATCAGAGGTTACAGGACAGGGTTCCTCCACCACCTCCAGCACCAGTAGCACCTCCGGAGAACCCCATTTCTGCCATTTTACGAGAGTTTCAGAACCAGCGTCCCCCGAAGTTCTATAAGGGAGACGATATACAGGCAGAGATGTGGCTAAAAGAGATCGAAAGGATTTGGCAGCTTATCCCTTGTGACAGTCAGGAGAAGGCTCGCTGTACACTTACTCTTATTCAGGGCGAGGCCTATTCTTGGTGGGAAAGCACGCAGATTGTTCTGGAGGCAGCCGGGACCGAGATTACCTGGGAGGTCTTTGCACAGGAGTTTAGAAACAAGTATATTCCTCCAGCTTCCCGTACTCGCAGGTTGAGAGAGTTCACCGAATTAAAGCAGGGAGGCAGGTCTGTGGGTCAGTATATCGCTGAGTTCGAGAGACTTTCTCGCTACGCACCCAACATAGCGAATGATGACTTTCACAAGGCGATGCAGTTCGTCCAGGGACTCGGGCCAGATATTCAGGATGCGCTGAAAGCAGCCAATACCAGCACCTGGGCAAAAGCTACCACTAAGGCCCTAAAAGTTGAAGATTCGGATAGTGCTAGGAAAGCTACTGCGCGGATTGGACAGGCTTCGGGCTCGAGAGCAGGTCAGGGATCGAGCTCAGGGAAGAGGCCAATGATTTACTCTGCACCTCCAGCTCAGAAGAATCCCGGGAAGAAGCTTAAGGTGACAGGGCCATTTCCGAGAGGTCCAAGAGCTCCAGCACCACACCAGCCACCTCAGAGACCGGGCTGCAGATGGTGTGGACTTCCTACACATACCTACGATAACTGCAGACGCCGGTTGGGCTTATGTTTGATCTGCGGGAGTGACGAGCACATGGTTGACGGTTGTCCGGATCGTCAGGATCCACCACCTGCAGGACCGAGGCCACTTGTGAGGGCTCGAGCTTATGCACTCGCTGGAGAGGAGCAGGATGCAGAGATAGACCCCGCCGCGGTAGTTGAAGGTATTATCTGCATTCATGGCATGAACATCCATACACTATTTGATCCAGGAGCTACACACTCCTTTCTTGCGCACTCTATTGCTATTACTTTGTCATTGCCTGCTATGTGTACTTCTGTGCACTATATAGTTAGTACTCCTTTCGGTAGTAGGCGAGAGACGGATCAGGTTTACAGGGATGGTCCAGTGGTGATTGAAGGCCGGGAGTTTCTGACAGACTTCATTGTTATGCCGATGGAGAGATACGGGGCTATATTGGGGATAGAATGGTTATACAGGAGCTAAGAAGGTTCAGTTGGGTTCAGAGGTTGTTACGGGCTGTATTTCAAAGACAGTACCCCTACTTTCGTTTTCAGAGGCTCAGAGATTAGTCAGAGACGGGGCTACAGGGTTCATTGCCTATATTTTGAACAAGCCAAAAGATCAGGTGAAATTAGAGGACACCGAAGTGGTAAAGGAATTTCCCGAGGTATTCCCAGAGAAATTGGATTCCTTGCCTCCTGAACGAGAGATTGAATTTGTGATCGATCTTTTCCCGAATGCTGAGCCGTATTCAAAGACTCCGTACCGGATGGCTCCAGCTGAATTAAAGGAATTAAAAGTCCAGCTGGAAGCATTATTGGAAGTTGGGTACATTCGACCGAGTTCTTCGCCGTGGGGAGCACCAGTTTTGTTTGTAAAGAAAAAGGATGGGACTTTAAGAATGTGTATTGACTACAGGGAACTGAACAGGATGACTATCAAGAACAAGTATCCCCTCCCACATATCGAGGAGTTATTCGATATACTTCAGGGTTCCAAGGTTTATTCAAAATTGGATTTAAGATAGGGATACTATCAGCTGCGAATCCGAGCAGAGGATATTCCTAAGACAGGATTCAATACTCGGTACGGGCACTATGAGTTCGTGGTTATGCCATTTGGATTAACTAACACCCCAGCAGCTTTTATGGATATGATGCACCGGATATTCAGGCCTTTCCTCGACAAGTTCGTGGTAATTTTTATTGATGATATTTTGGTTTTCTCAAAATCAGCCGAAGAGCACGCGAGACATCTCAGGCTCGTTCTTCAGACTCTAAAAGAACATCAGTTGTTTGCTAAGTTCAGTAAGTGTGAATTTTGGATCGATCGGGTTTCCTTCTTGGGGCATGTGATTTCAGGAAAAGGGTTGGAAGTCGATCCCTCGAAAATCGAGGCCGTGCTCAAGTGGGAGAAACCAAAGAATGCCTCGGAAATTAGAAGCTTCTTGGGATTGGCCGGTTATTATAGAAGATTTGTTCAGGACTTCTCCAAGTTTGCTGCACCCCTAACCCGATTGACAAAGAAGGATGTTAAGTTTGTCTGGGACGAGAAGTGTGATCAAGGCTTTAATTTTCTGAAAGAAAAGTTAGTCTCAGCTCCGGTGTTAACGTTACCCGAGGGTTCAGAGGGATATGCAGTGTACACAGATGCTTCTAAAGAAGGCTTAGGTTGTGTTTTGACTCAGAAAGGAAAAGTGATCGCTTATGCTTCTCGAAAGCTAAAGGAATATGAAAGGAATTATCCGACACACGACCTAGAGCTTGCAGCCGTGATCTTTGCTCTCGGGAAATGGAGACATTATCTTTACGGGACTTCCTTTGAGATTTTTACCGACCATAAGAGCCTCCAGTATTTATTCACACAGAAAGATTTAAATATGAGGCAACGGCGTTGGATGGAAAAGCTAGAGGATTATGATTGTACAATTAAATACCATCCCGGGAAAGCAAATGTGGTCGCCGATGCACTTAGTAGAAAGGCGAGTGTATCGAGTCTGGAAATAAAGGAAAGTGAGGAAGTTGTCCCGACTGTGTTAAAGGCTCGGGTTTCTAATATCACAATTCAGCCGGAATTAAAGTATCAGTTATTTGAGGCTCAGAATAAGGATCCGGAAGTGCAGAAGCTTGTGAGTAAAGCTAAAGATGACCCGGAGAGTCCATTTGGATTTGATGAGACCGGATTGCTTCGGTTTAAAAACAGAGTAGTAGTACCGGAAGAATTGAGACGGGTCCTACTTGAAGAAGCTCACAAGTCAGCCTACTCGATCCACCCAGGAGGGAATAAAATGTATAAGGATTTGAAGCAATATTATTGGTGGAACGGGATGAAGAGAGACGTGGCAGAGTACGTGAAACATTGCTTGACTTGTCAGAAAGTGAAAGCTGAGCACCAAAAGCCCGCGGGACTTCTACAACCGTTACCTATTCCTGAGTGGAAGTGGGAACAAGTAACGATGGACTTTGTTTCTGGATTACCGAAGGTTAAAGGCAGGTTTGATGGAATTTGGGTAATTGTGGATAGATTTACAAAGTCTGCTCACTTTCTACTAGTCCGGATGTCCTATAAGATCCCGAAGTTGGCTGAAATCTATAACAGAGAGATTATTCGACTTCATGGCATTCCGGTGAGCATAGTCTCAGACCGAGACCCGAGGTTTACTTCTAAGTTGTGGCAAGAATTACAGGCTGTCTTGGGTACGAAACTTAAGTTCAGTACAGCATTCCACCCGCAAACAGACGGTCAAACGGAAAGGTTAATCAGGTATTTGGAAGATCTTCTTCGGGCTTGCGCGATGGATTTTCAGAACTCTTGGGCAGAACAGCTTCCCTTGATCGAGTTTGCTTATAACAACAGCTTTCAGGCTTCGATCGGGATGGCTCCTTACGAGTTACTTTATGGAAGAAAGTGCCGATCTCCGTTGTTCTTCGACTTGGAAGAATGGAAATGGTCGAAACAGGAAGGAGTAAAGAAAGGGGAAAGGTTCGAAAGGCCTTCCAAAGTCGTTCAAGCTATGATTAAAAAGGTTCAGATGATTCAACAACGGATGAAAGCCGCCCAAGATAGGCAAAAGAGCTATGCTGATAAGCGCCGAAGAGATCTAGAGTTTGAAGTTGGTGACCGGGTATTCTTGAAGGTGTCACCAAGGAAAGGTTTCACCCGAATCGGGAAAGGAGGAAAACTTAATCCTCGCTACTTAGGTCCGTTTGAGATTCTTGAAAGAATAGGCGAGGTAGCCTATCGACTGGACCTACCACCGAGTCTTACGGGGATTCATAACGTATTTCATGTTTCACAGCTAAGGAAATATTATCCCGATGAGACTACGATTCTCCCCGTGGAAGAAGTTGAGCTGGAACCGAATTTGACTTTTGTTTAGAGACCGGTTAAAATCATGGATCAGAAATTTCAAGAGTTGAGAAACCGGAGAATTCCCATGGTTAAAGTGTTGTGGAGGAGCGATAAAACTGAGGAAGCCACTTGGGAAACAGAGGATAAAATGAAACGGTTCCACCCGGAGTTGTTCGAGCAAGACTAGAGAATCTGGGGACCAGATTCTTCTAAGGGGGGGAGAGTTGTAACGCCCGGTTTCCGGATGAACAGGTAAGCACGCCACGTGTGAGTTTGAGCGTAGGTTTATTTTATTTCTTTAATTTTATAATATATTCTTACGTGGCATTTCATATTTTTATAAAATTCATGAAACATTATTTATATCAATTCTTTGAATTCATATCATTGAAAATATTATTTCATGACACGAAAAATAGTTATTGCATGAAACCATATCCGAGAGTGTTTTAAATTACCAAATTGTCCCTAGTTAAATATTCTTTAAAATTCTAGGGACTTAATTGTCAATCCTTTAAGGACTTAATTGATCATAACTCAAAACCATATATACTCAATTGCATAGATTGAATCCTTGGAGGATTTATTGGCAATTAGCATAATTCACAAAAATCAAGGATGATGAATTACGTATCATCTCTTCTCCCACATTCCTTGATCATTTCATCAAATTTTCCCAACCCTTTTTGCTCTCTCTCACTCTCGGTTCCTCCAAGGAAAGAAAAGGAAGAAGTTTTCTCAATCAATCATCAAGATTTCAAGAAGTTAGCCAAGCTTTTGAGAGTTGATCATCATCTTCATCCGTCTTCTTCATTTCTTAGCTTTCAAGGTTGGTTTGCATGGAAGTGATGATTCTTGATCATACATGGGATAGCTAGGGTTTGAGTGGTGTAGGCTAGATGGATTAATTGAATATGAAAGCATGATTCTATGATTATATTAGGAATTATGGCATGATTCTTTCATGGATTTATTGGAAAATTGAACTTGATTGATCAAGTTGGCCATGAACATGAAACCTTGAAAGCTTAAAGATATTGCATGTTTTAGGTGTTTAAGTGTGATATTGTTATGCTATAAGTGTGTTTACATCATATTCCCAGAAATTATAGCTTTTGGGGATCAAAATTGGAGTTTGTTGCTTCCTTTTGTGCTTTGCCGAGAGCTTCCCCTGTTTCTGCTCTGTTTTTTCAGTTGCAGAAACTGGGAACGACCGTTCCCAGCCCCCAAGCCTTTGTGGGAACGGGCGTTCCCATCTCTCTTCAAATAAAAGGGCGGCCGAGCATGGGAACGGCCGTTCCCATTTTGGCCTTGCGCCGGAAGGGACGTTCCCAGCTCAAAGGCGCTTTTTAAATGGGGGAAAACGTTGCCGCGTTTTTTGGGCAACGGGAACGAGCGTTCCCATTTTGCAAAGGAACCCGGAACGGCCGTTCCCACCTGACATGCAGAACAAAATTCACTGCATAAAATTACGTTTTTGACCCCTCGATCCAACGACTTCTTTGACCCCGAATTGCTATAATATGTGCTAATATGATGTGAAACGACATGTTATCATACCACATTGCATTTTCATGGTCGTCTCGACACATTTCCGCCGTTCGTCATATTTTGGTCATTATAGGCCATGTCTCATGTTTATACATCGTATTTGCACAGGTCACGAGGGTGTGGACGAGGAGCAAGCTCCTTAGAACACTTCTTTATTATATTTGCAAGAAAAGGTGAGGTTTTGTTTTGGTAAAACGAACCCTATAACCCTTATGTGCTAGTTTTCGGCCAAAACGTATTATATTTATGAATGATTTCAAAACCATGAACATTTCAAGCAAGCAATTCATGATTTCAAGCATGTTTGGCGAGTACATGATTGCACGTGGGCCCGAGGGTAATTCTTGAGCCAACCGGGAAAGCAAGGGCTGACGGGTAACTCCTGAATTATCCTCACATTGTTGGGATCACCCCCGAAGCCACTAGGAGATTAGTGGTGGAAGGAGTTCCGTGTCTAGAGGGTCATGTCCTCTACACACACCATGTCGTGGATAGTCGAGCATTGCAAACTCGCTATCACCCGGAGGAAGAAGGAGACTGGGGATTAATCCGGCATGTCGGGTTATCCTCGGGTTATTGCATGATTTCAAGCATGAAATTGTTTATGTGAGCACTAAATAAATTGCATGATCACGTATTTATCAAGCAAGCAAGCATGATCACGTATTGTTCACTATTGGGAGTTCGGTTGGAGATTGCCCTTGCTCGCCAGGGCCACATGTTCATGACATTGACAAGCATGATTAATTAAACGTGTTAAAATGATTAGTTGTACTCTCGGGCAAAGACTAAGTTCTTGAATTATATATCTATTTTATTCTAAAGTCTTCACCCGAGGCTACAACTTGCATGTGATGGGTGTATATATAATTATTGCCCCTCACTCAGTCTTCGGTAGACTGATACTTCACTTTTCAGGTACCTTTGAGCGGGGTCGTGCTAGGCGGGAGTCGTTCGAGTTTTGCATTTTCATGAGTCTAGCACTGTACCTTCATGTATATTACTTTTGAGATATCTCATGTTATTGATCGGCATTAGTATTTTTGGAATACTTGGTTATGTATATTATTAAGATAATGTATGGATAGTTAAAGTGGTATCTATACATATCTATTGAATAAATATGGTACCTATATGTATGAGTGATCTCATTGCTTCCGCTTTCATTATCACGTATGCTTGGAGTTGTTGGGGAGAGTGTCCCGCCTAGCTCGTCATTTTTATTGTCACCCGTTCGCTATAGTTTTGGTTTATGTATGAACTTTCCATTTCATACGTGGATCGAGGCTATAGTGCGGGGGATGTGGTACCCAGGGGGTTAGGGTGCTACAAAATATGTTTATAAGACAGTCTTTAATGTATCTTTGAACTTGTATTGAGTGTTTTTTGTCATATCATGAAGTTGCCATTGTTGAATCTTGAAGGAAATGTAAGAACATGAACTTGCTTGAACCTCCTTCACTTATTTCTTGTTGTGCTTAAGATTTTGCCCAGATTTTGGCTTGGAATTCATGTGTTTTTGATGCCTAAACATACCTCTATGTGTTACCTTGTTCTTTCCAAGCTTTTTCCCCTATTTTGCAGCTGAAATGAACAAGATAGTGGCCCTGCGAGGAGTGAACAGCCGTTCGCCCGGGACCGAACGCCCATGCAGATGATGCTACAGGATCTGTGCATTTGAACGGATCTTCGAAATTTTTGAAGGGAGGGACTTAACGGATGTTCAGTCCCTCAAAAACTTTATTTTGTGTAGAACGCTCTCCTTTTTACGGCTCATCAATATCTTTCCCATTTTGTAAGATATGACCATTTCTTTTTGGTCTCGGTACTTTGCCGATTCCGAACTTTTTTCCAACTTTAAACCTATGCCTTTTTCGGATCGCTTTGAACCATCATTTGAGCCTTATACCTTTGGAAAGACCCATTTGTCTAATTTCTCATCTAATAAACGAAACTCAATTCCAATATATGCCCATTTTTCTACAGCTTGTGCAGTTCAAGAAAACTATCAGATTTTACCGTCTCACTTGGGAACACTCTTATGTTTTCCTTCCATCTTTCTTATACCTTTCTACCCCAAACTTGTTTTTAACTTGTTATATTATATGTTATGCCCTTTGTTACAAACTTATGATATGATTTCAGTGCTTATGTGAGAAGTATGACATGTTATGGCTTAAATGCTCTCTTGCTTGCCTACTTGAGATTGTTGCTTTGTTTATTCACTTCCTTGCTTCTTTAATGATATGTATGTATTTTTAACATGTTAAATGGTGTATTTTGAGTTTTATGTTAAACTTATGCATTCGTTTGACGTGAAGTATGCAAGATATGATCCTATATGCTCTAAGTGCTACGTATGATGCCTTCTTGTGCCTTTTGTCTTCTCTATGCATTCTAAGCTTGTATATGTTTGAGATATGATATGATTTGATATATTAGGTGTTTATTTGGCATGTTATGTGTTGTTTCCTATTCCGTTCATGTGAATTCAGTCCTTGTACATGAGTTTGAACTTGAATACTCGACATGTTGCCTCGTGTTATTTCATTTACATCATTTGCATTCATATGTATTTGTCAAGCGTCTATATGGTTCACTTTGAGTTTAAGTATGTCTTTGATGTTTGTCTTGTTCAGAGGAGTGTCCCGTTGGTGATAAGGTCGCTCCGTAGGAGTCGGTTTTTCTATTTTGCCCGGTTCGTCGGTGTAAGGTGAGGTTAGGTTATAGTTAAACCCTAATGAAATGTGCCCGATATGTATGCGTGTGAATATAAGCCTTATCTATATGTAAGTACATGTGATAAGTACGTGTGGGATATGTATGTGTGTCACTAAGACCTATGTTTTGAAATATGAAACGCTATGTATGACCATATGTAAGCTTGTTTTCGGTTTTGCCTTATGTATAAGTAATGTGGTGAGTTGTGAATATGTATGATATATATGTACGGTATGTGTGAGTATGATTCTGAATATAAATAAGATATGATTACGAATATGCTACGGTTAGAAATATGCTACGAATATGAATACGATTATGCTATGATATGAACAGGAGTTTAGCTATGAATCTGAATCTGGATACGGTAAGAACATGACTTTGAATATGATATAGCTCTAGCTTTAACTCTAACTCTGAATATGTTTGGGGCTCAGTGATTATGGGTAAGGGAGACTCGGGACACCAGGTATTACTTCCGTGCATGATCATCGGGAGGTGGGATAGGGGGCCGGGATGGACGTTACCCCTATGCACTTTTCCCTTTGTGTGAAGGTTTGCATGTTAGTTGGTTTGATTTCTGTTTGTTTTCGTTACGCTAGTCCATTATGAAATTATTTATGAAACGGGAGTGGATTCTCAATTGTTAAAATTTTGTTGTTTTGGCCTTCGACCCTTAACTCTCTCTCCCTATATATATTATCACGTAAGAAAATGATTTAGAATGTAAAAATCACGCCCCGGTTCATGAACTCCCTAATCTGATATATATTGTGCTTTGTATACATATATACACGTGCGTGTGTAGTCCCTCACTCAGTCAGTGTGACTGACCCCTCCCTCTTTATGTTTTTAGTTTGCAGGTATCAGTTTTTGGTTCGAGTTAGGCGGTTTGCAATCTTTTGAGTCTTCTGTAGATTAGCTCAATTCTACATCTCATTCCTTAGCTTGTTTTGACTCTTCGAACTTTTATGCTTTTGAAGTTTGGTGTTCCGGGATTGTATTCGATATTTTGTTAGCCCGTGTGGCAAGTTTATTTATAATTCGATCTAATATGGTTTAGCTTGAAACTTAACTATGTTTATTTTGTTTAATGCTTCCGCACTTGTATGTTTGAGCTATCCGCACTCTATTTGAGGGTCTAGACCGCCTAGCTTAGTTGTGGCTTTTGTTTTTCTGTCATTCACTAGTGCTTGGTAAGTATGGATTCTCCATTTTGTTACACGTGTCGGGCTCTAGTGCGGGGGATGTGGTGCCTACCGCTTGGGGTGTTACAGAACCAAATTCAAACTCTCATTCAAACCGAAATGGAATCACAGATTTGAGGGTTCATCAGGCTCGAGTGCAATTTCGGGCTCGTGAAAAATAAGTCGAACTCAAACTCGAACCTAAAAATATAGGCAAGGTTCGGCTCGGCTCGGTTCGTTTACATCCCTATGTTAGAGTTCCATTTAGTTCAATTATTTACATTATTATATCATAATATGTAAAAATAAAACATATTGTATAATACTTATTCTCTTTACATTAAGATAGGATGGATGATAGAAATTCATTTTAATATGTAAAATGAAGTATAATGTATATTACTTCTTTTATATATAACTGCTTTTAAAATTAAAATCATTTTAAAAACATAAATTTTCTTTTATTAGGTCCATGCATGACACACAAACATATTCAACTCTGAGTATTATAGTATAAAGATTTAAATTTTTTTTGACATGTATATGATTCAAACATGAGATGAAACATAAATTTAAAACAGGAAATCTAAGTCGACAAAAAAATAATAACACTTATCTAAGTCAATAATCAATTGATTAAAAAATCAAATAAACCGTAAACCGAGGCCTGCAATGGACTGGGACCTCTCAGGTTGAAGTTGATTACAAATTATAGGGCATGGAAAATCAAGAATAAACAGACAAGAATTTTTATTTTTTTTTTGAAAATTTTCCCATAAAATGGAAAGTCAAATGATGAGCAGAGTAATCGGAAGCCGCCACCTCTCGCCGCCATCAACCTCCATCTCGAACTCAAGGCTGTGATCTCACCCAACAATGATCAGTGCTCTGATCAACACACCAGTCTGACCATCAATTCTAGAACCGACATCCTTAACTTCCATTACCTAAACCAGGTTACCGGAAGCTCATCAGAGATGAATGAAGACATCGTCAAAATCATTCTCCAATGCAAAGAAGACGTCTTGAAAAATAACAAAGGACTATCCGCACTAATCGACGAGTTCCTAGAGAACAGCGTTTTAACCTTAGATTTCAGCAGTGTACTCGACACTTGTTTTAAACGCGTAACACATCTCGAGCACATCACAAATCTAGCCCTCCAAAAATTCGAGGAAGAACGTTTTGCTGTAAATACTGAAGAAGGATCTGCCAAGAGTTACACAAAAATGTTAGAGGAATTCAGGAACTTCAGAAGAGTTGTTGATCCATTGAACGAGGATTTCTTCAAGCTTTCAATTCTATTGTTTTGTATTAATATTTGTTCTTGAAGAGATAGCAGGAGAAAAAAGAAGATCTAGATAACAAGTTGAGGAAATTGAGGGTGTGGCGAAAGGTATCCAATGTTTTATTTATCTGTCAGGAAAGGGAAATCAAACAATGTGAGTATACATAGAGGAAATCGAGATTCTCCTTTCTAAATACCCAACAAATACCTTGGTTGAGAAAACCCAAGTTCATGAACAAACTTCTTCATCCAAATTAATTCTTTGCATGCTTCAGTAGAAAGAGATTGTGACTTAGTTTAAAGTGCCCATCAAGAGGACTACTTACAGCTTTAGCTTTATCCATATGAAATCTTTGAATCACCTTCTCAATATTCTTGTCCTGAGATAAGCATAACTTCTTGGCATTTCTGTCACGCAAAATTTTCATGCCAAGAATGTGCTTCGTCGGTCCCAAATCGTTCATGGCAAAAGACTTACTCAATTCTTTCTTCAACCTGGCAATTCTACCAGCCTTATGACCAATAATGAGCATATCATCAACGTAAAGCAATAAAATGACAAAATCATCATCAGAGAATTTTTTGAACAGATACGCAGTGGTCAGAAGTAGTCTTCATATAACCTTATTGAAGCATAACTGACTCAAACTTCTTATACCATTGCCTAGGAGCTTGTTATAGACTGTACAAGCGCTTTATTAATCTGAATACAAAATTCTCTTTTCCTTTGACAACGAAACCCTCTGGCTGCTCCATATAAATTTCTTCCTCTAAATCACCGTGGAGAAAAGCAGTCTTCACATCCATCTGTTTAACTTCTAAATAAGACGGATTGATGACATTTTCACAATAGGTGAGAAATATCTTCAAAATCAATCACTTTGTTTTGACTGAGGCCTTTAACAACTAATCTGGCTTTGTATCGTGGTTGTGAAGTATTCTCTTCTTGTTTCACCTGATAAATCCATCGTGTAACGCCCCAAATTTTATTAATCATAATTTTCGGTTATTATAGTAAATTTTGAATTATTTTATAACGAAAAATATTTATTGCATGAAATAATGGCCGAGAACATTTCAAATTACCAAATTGTCCCTAGTAAAATATTTTCCAAAACTCTAGGGACTTAATTGCATGATTTCTAAGGACCTAATTGATTATATTTCAAAAGCCTATGCACTCAATTACATACTTTCATGAGTTAGAGGATTTATTGGCAACTAGCATATTTCACATTTTTCAAAAAGGGATAGTATGTTATTCTATCTCCAAGCTTCCATGAGATCATTTCACACCAAAATTCCCTCAAACATATTCATCTTTCTCTCGGTTCTTCAAGAAGAAAAAGGGAAGAAGAATAATTTTCCATTGATCATCAAGATTTCAAGAAGTTTGCCAAGCTTTTGAGAGTTGAGCATCATCATCATCTACTTTCTCCATTTCTTTCATCTTTAAGGTTGGTTTGCATGAGTTGTTGATTCTTGATCATGTTCTCCTAGACTAGGGTTTGAGTTGGTTATGCTAGATGAATGAGTTAGACTTGGAAGCATGATTGAATAATTATTTCATGAATTATTGCATGATTTCTAGCTTAAATATTTGAATACTTGGCTTGAATGATCAAGTTTGATCATGAACATGAAACCTTGAAAGCTTGAAGATATAGCATGTTTTATGTGTTTAAATGTCATATTAGTGTCTATTGAACACATAAGCATCATACTTCCAGAAATTATAGTATTTGGGGTTCAAGAATGGATTGGTTGTTGCTTTGTTGTTTCTTCCCGAGAGCATACTCTGTTTCTGCTCTGTTTTTCAGTTGCAGAAGCAGGGAACGACCGTTCCCAGCCTCAAGGCTTGGTGGGAACGGGCGTTCCCATTCCTTTTCAAACTAAGCGGCCGAGCATGGGAACGGCCGTTCCCATTTTGGCCTTGCGCCGGAAGGGCCGTTCCCAGCTCAAAGGCGCGCTTTAGAAGGAAAGAAACGCGGGCACGTTTTGGGGAACCTTGGGAACGACCGTTCCCATTTTGCAAAGGGGACCGGAACGGCCGTTCCCACCTGTGTTGCAGAACAAAAGTTTCTGCATAAAATTACGAAATTAGCCCCTCGATCCAACGACTTCTTTGACCCCGAATTGCTATAATATGTACTAATATGATGTGAAACAACATATTATGATACCACATTGCATTTTCATGATCGTTTCGACACACTTCCGCCGTTCGTCATATTTGGTCTATTTTAGGTCATAACTCATGTATACACGTCGTGTTTACACAGGTCACGAGGTCGTGAACGAGGGACAAGCTCCCTAGAACGTATCCTTGTTGCATTTCACAAGAAAGGTGAGGTTTAGTGAATAATTGTATAACACCCTCAAACCGTATGTGAACTTTCAAAGCCAAAATTGTGTTCACTTATTTTCTTAAACTCTTTCTAAACGGTTAAAACAGTTTCAATCAAATTGGACTAATGCAAAGCAATGCTTGTGGTTCAATTAATAGCATGATCATGCAAAGCAATGCATGTATTGAGTTATATTGATTGTTTAGTGGCGAGTAGCATGGTAGCACAATGGGCCCGAGGGTACGTGTACGAGTCAACCGGGAAAGCATCGGGCTGACGGGTAGCTCTATACACACCCCTCAACACTGGGATGACCCCTGAATCCACCAGGAGGTTGGTGGAGGAAGGAATCCCGCACGTGGGAGTCATGTTCCTGACGTGCGTAGACTGGATGGATAGGGCTTTGCAAACCCACCATCACCCGGAGTGAAGGAGTTCATGAATTGAATACGTGTACACCTTAACTGAATTGCTTGATCACATGATATCATAACTAGCTGGTAATGATTCACTATTGGAGTAAGGTTGGAGAAGCCCTCACTCGCCAGGGCCACGTATCAATGAAATGACTTTTAATTAATGAACTTGATAGTTGTAATCTCGGGCGATGAACGTTATACTTTAAACTTCTATTATTTTATAGTTAAACATTACCCGGGGTCACAACGTGCATGTTACTTGTGTTATACATTTATTTACTGCTTCACTCAGTCTTCCATGGACTGACACCCCACCTTTCAGGTACTTGATAGCGGTCGTGTGCTAGGCGGGAGTCGAGTCAGGTTGCATTCCACAGAGTCTAGTACTTCATTTTGTGTACAGACCTTTTGGTAGCATGTTCAGAACATTATTAGCATATGATGAAAATGTATATTTCGCAAGAGATGGTACTGTATTGATAGTTAAATGCCGTACATATACCTATGGATTATTTGATGCTTACGGGTTATTTTGTTGCATGTATGGTTTAGTTCCCGCCTAGCTTGTTGGTATTGCATTGTCACCCGTTCGCTATAGGTTGGTTCAGGTACGGATCGACCATTCCGTATGTGAATTGATCTATAGTGCGGGGGTGTGGCACCTCCACGTGTAAGGGGTGTTACATCTAAGGTGGTATCAGAGCCCGGTTGTAAAACCGAGGTTCTCGAGTTGTGTCAAGCGAGTCTAGGTCGAACGGCATAGGATTACTTGCTATGTGAGAAGTCGGTGTTTAATGAAATTACGTGAATTGCTTGAATTCTTGAAATAATTGAATTTCAGAGATTCTTTGAAATGTGTGCTGCATTAATTTATGAGATTATTTGCACACATTTTGCATCTATTAACCAAACCATGCATGTATAGTGATCTCGTTTCAGGATGGATCATGATAGACATCATCGTGACCGGTCCCCGAGACATAGACATCATCATCATCGCCGCCACCATCGCCACGAGGAGTCATCCCCTTCTCCACCTCCTCAAGCCCAGCCCCAGGATTTTATGAACGCTGTGGTAGGGTTAATCGATCAAAGGATACAGGAAAGAGTTCCTCCCGTACCACCTGCGCAGATAGCACCCCCGGGTAACCCTATTTCTGCTATACTTCGGGAATTCCAAAACCAACAACCCCCAAAGTTCTACAAGGGTGATGACATTCAGGCTGAAATGTGGCTCAAAGAGATTGATAGGATTTGGCAACTTATTCCTTGTGACTCCCAGGAAAAAGCCCGCTGCACTCTTACGTTGATTCAGGGCGAAGCTTACTCCTGGTGGGAAAGTAATCAGATTGTATTGGAAGCTGCCGGAGAAACTATCAATTGGGAGGTATTTGTTAGGGAATTCAGAAACAAATTTATTCCTCCAGCTTCACGTACTCGGAGGTTGAGGGAATTTACTGAATTAAAGCAAGAAGGAAGATCTGTGGGCGAGTACATAGCGGAATACGAACGCTTATCTCGCTATGCACCCAACATAGCGAGTGACGATTTCCACAAAGCGGTGCAATTTGTGCAAGGACTCAGGCTGGAAATACAAGATGCTTTGAAAGCCGCTAATACAAGTACTTGGGCCAAAGCTACAGCAAAGGCGTTGAAGGTTGAGGATTCGGACAATGCAAGAAGGCCTGTTCCTCCTCTCGAACAGGACTTAGTCCCAGGATCAGGACCAGATTCTAATAAAATGAAAAGGCCCGTTAGTGATTTGGTTCTACCACCTCCGGAAAGACTTAAAAAGAAAAAGCCTCAGAATAATAGATCGGCTTCAGGAAGTACTTCTACTATAACTTCGCCGTCACAGTCAGGAAAGATTCGTTGCACCTATTGTGGACGTGATAATCATACTTACGAGAATTGCCGAGAACGGTTAAATCTATGTATGAGATGTGGGGGTAAAGACCATCAAGCAAATATGTGTCCAAGACGAAGAGAAAGAACAAGAATAGCCAGAGGTATCAACTACATTCATAGCAACTTCCACGGTGAACGGTATCATTAAACATGCATATCACGAACATCATGAATTTTATTATTAATGAAATTATTGCTAGCCACAATGTGCTTCGGTGTGAAAGATAAATAGATGTGATTGGAGTGACAACTTGCTTAATTTGTGATACATGTTGCCAGCATTGTCTTGGATTATTACCTGGGTATTCGAGAGACGGGGTTCTCTCCTCACTTGTTCGAGAGACGGGGTTCTCTCCTAACTTGTTTGAGAAACGGGGTTTTCTCACTTCTTGTTGAAAGACGGGGATCTTTCACTTCTTGTTCAAGAGACGGGGCTCTCTTATAACTCGTGCATGATTTGAAAACTCGAAAGTGGACCTGGGGACCAGGTCCTTTTAAGGGGGGGAGAATTGTAACGCCCCAAATTTTATTAATCATAATTTTCGGTTATTATAGTAAATTTTGAATTATTTTATAACGAAAAATATTTATTGCATGAAATAATGGCCGAGAACATTTCAAATTACCAAATTGTCCCTAGTAAAATATTTTCCAAAACTCTAGGGACTTAATTGCATGATTTCTAAGGACCTAATTGATTATATTTCAAAAGCCTATGCACTCAATTACATACTTTCATGAGTTAGAGGATTTATTGGCAACTAGCATATTTCACATTTTTCAAAAAGGGATAGTATGTTATTCTATCTCCAAGCTTCCATGAGATCATTTCACACCAAAATTCCCTCAAACATATTCATCTTTCTCTCGGTTCTTCAAGAAGAAAAAGGGAAGAAGAATAATTTTCCATTGATCATCAAGATTTCAAGAAGTTTGCCAAGCTTTTGAGAGTTGAGCATCATCATCATCTACTTTCTCCATTTCTTTCATCTTTAAGGTTGGTTTGCATGAGTTGTTGATTCTTGATCATGTTCTCCTAGACTAGGGTTTGAGTTGGTTATGCTAGATGAATGAGTTAGACTTGGAAGCATGATTGAATAATTATTTCATGAATTATTGCATGATTTCTAGCTTAAATATTTGAATACTTGGCTTGAATGATCAAGTTTGATCATGAACATGAAACCTTGAAAGCTTGAAGATATAGCATGTTTTATGTGTTTAAATGTCATATTAGTGTCTATTGAACACATAAGCATCATACTTCCAGAAATTATAGTATTTGGGGTTCAAGAATGGATTGGTTGTTGCTTTGTTGTTTCTTCCCGAGAGCATACTCTGTTTCTGCTCTGTTTTTCAGTTGCAGAAGCAGGGAACGACCGTTCCCAGCCTCAAGGCTTGGTGGGAACGGGCGTTCCCATTCCTTTTCAAACTAAGCGGCCGAGCATGGGAACGGCCGTTCCCATTTTGGCCTTGCGCCGGAAGGGCCGTTCCCAGCTCAAAGGCGCGCTTTAGAAGGAAAGAAACGCGGGCACGTTTTGGGGAACCTTGGGAACGACCGTTCCCATTTTGCAAAGGGGACCGGAACGGCCGTTCCCACCTGTGTTGCAGAACAAAAGTTTCTGCATAAAATTACGAAATTAGCCCCTCGATCCAACGACTTCTTTGACCCCGAATTGCTATAATATGTACTAATATGATGTGAAACAACATATTATGATACCACATTGCATTTTCATGATCGTTTCGACACACTTCCGCCGTTCGTCATATTTGGTCTATTTTAGGTCATAACTCATGTATACACGTCGTGTTTACACAGGTCACGAGGTCGTGAACGAGGGACAAGCTCCCTAGAACGTATCCTTGTTGCATTTCACAAGAAAGGTGAGGTTTAGTGAATAATTGTATAACACCCTCAAACCGTATGTGAACTTTCAAAGCCAAAATTGTGTTCACTTATTTTCTTAAACTCTTTCTAAACGGTTAAAACAGTTTCAATCAAATTGGACTAATGCAAAGCGATGCTTGTGGTTCAATTAATAGCATGATCATGCAAAGCAATGCATGTATTGAGTTATATTGATTGTTTAGTGGCGAGTAGCATGGTAGCACAATGGGCCCGAGGGTACGTGTACGAGTCAACCGGGAAAGCATCGGGCTGACGGGTAGCTCTATACACACCCCTCAACACTGGGATGACCCCTGAATCCACCAGGAGGTTGGTGGAGGAAGGAATCCCGCACGTGGGAGTCATGTTCCTGACGTGCGTAGACTGGATGGATAGGGCTTTGCAAACCCACCATCACCCGGAGTGAAGGAGTTCATGAATTGAATACGTGTACACCTTAACTGAATTGCTTGATCACATGATATCATAACTAGCTGGTAATGATTCACTATTGGAGTAAGGTTGGAGAAGCCCTCACTCGCCAGGGCCACGTATCAATGAAATGACTTTTAATTAATGAACTTGATAGTTGTAATCTCGGGCGATGAACGTTATACTTTAAACTTCTATTATTTTATAGTTAAACATTACCCGGGGTCACAACGTGCATGTTACTTGTGTTATACATTTATTTACTGCTTCACTCAGTCTTCCATGGACTGACACCCCACCTTTCAGGTACTTGATAGCGGTCGTGTGCTAGGCGGGAGTCGAGTCAGGTTGCATTCCACAGAGTCTAGTACTTCATTTTGTGTACAGACCTTTTGGTAGCATGTTCAGAACATTATTAGCATATGATGAAAATGTATATTTCGCAAGAGATGGTACTGTATTGATAGTTAAATGCCGTACATATACCTATGGATTATTTGATGCTTACGGGTTATTTTGTTGCATGTATGGTTTAGTTCCCGCCTAGCTTGTTGGTATTGCATTGTCACCCGTTCGCTATAGGTTGGTTCAGGTACGGATCGACCATTCCGTATGTGAATTGATCTATAGTGCGGGGGTGTGGCACCTCCACGTGTAAGGGGTGTTACACATCGGTTCTTCAGAACCCTTTTGCCTTCAGGTAACTTAACAAAGTTAAAAGTGTGATTGTTATATAAGAATTTCATTTCCTCTTTCATTGCATCAAACCATTTTTCCTTGAGTTCACTATCCATGGCCTCCTCATAACAATGAGGTTCTTCTCCATCTGTCAAAAGAACATACTCACTAGATAGGTACTTACCAGACTGCACTCTATTTCTGATAGATCTTCTTAGTTGGATTTCAGGTTGCTCAATCGTTAGAGTATCTTCTCTATATTCAATTTCATGATCTTCCTCAACGTGATCATGATCAACCTATGTCTCCAAATTATTCTGATTGTTGAACTCAATTGTCTCAGGGGAATTTACAATAGGCTTCGGATCCAAGTCAATCAAGTCATCACCACTTGAAGATTCCAAATTACTTGATTTACCAATGTCTTCAATGGTTTGGTCTTCCATGAAGACTGCATCGTGACTTCTGACAAGCTTCTTTTCAACTGGATCATATAACCTATAACCAACTGCATCCTGACCATACCCAAAATATATATATTCCCTCGCTTTGGTGTCTAACTTAGACTACTCATCCTTACGTATATGAACAAAAGCTTTATAACCAAACAAAAGAAGATAAATAATTATATAGGCAATAGTAAGTAAAGCCTCTCCCCAAAACGATTTAGGTAGCTTTGCTTCTGAAAGCAAACATCTCACCCTCTCTACTAGGGTCCTATTCATTCTTTTTGCCAAACCATTTAACTGAGGGGTCTTACGAGGCGTCTTCTGATGCCGAATGCCCTGCTCTCTGCAATATAAGTCAAATGGGCCCCATACTCGCCACCATTGTAACACCCCAGACGGAAGGTGCCACATCCCCCGCACTCAAACCCGATCCGTATATGAAATGAGAAATCCATACACATGCCGGATCAGAGCGAACGGGGACTCACTCACTCACTATGCTAGGCGGGAGCTAGAACCTCGAAACCAATTAAATAAATCCATAAGACAAAAGCACGTGCGGAAGCATAACATATTTTCAATTACAATGTGAATTATAAAAGACCGGTTCCACTAGCATAAATACTTAGTCCCGAAAATTTCAAACATAAATCATAAATCACGGGTTCAATCTATCCCTAGAAGCTTGTCCCAAATCAATAATATAAAATCAATACAATTCAGGGTAAATTGATCAATTTATAATATGCACATGGACATACTCAACTTGACCTAGAGACATGACAGACTCGACTTCCCGCCTAGCACTCCAAACCTGTAAAAACTGAAATTAAAGCCGGGTTCAGTCTATAGGAGATTGGTGGGTATAAAACAGGGCATATCATAATAATAATTCAGAATTTAAACACATACACATGCAAGTTATAATCCCGCGCGAGGTTTTGAAACATTTTCCAAGTCGGTAAAAATAAAGAAAACAACGTTCGGGATTACAATAATCAATTCATTCTTTTATTTTGTTCCTGAGGCCAATACGTGAGCCCGACGAGTGGGCAAAATCTCCAACCTTTACCTTGTGTGTGCACATATTCATTCATTCATTAGTGATCATACCACATTCATTCATTCATTCGTTCATTAACAATCGTTCATAATCATTAACACTTACACCTTTTTCCTCCAGGCGGTGGACAGGTTAGCAAGACCCGGCCACCTCATTCATTGACCAAAGGGGGGTCATGAGTTCCCCAAAGGCGCTCAGCTCCCTTTCCTCGCTAATCTCCTAGCAAGTTCCGGACTCTGTGATTTTGGTAGGATTAATGTACGGAGATCCCCGTCAGCCCGAGCTTCCTCGGATAGCCACGTACACTAGTCCCAGGGCCCCCATTCATTTTGATCAATCAATTCTCGCTAAAAAATTGGTGGGGTAATCATTAAAAAGGGCTTAACATTCGAAATTATTTACTTCTACAAAAGACTCGATATATACGTATAATAATTTGGCTAAAACTTTTACACATTGGATATATCGGGTTATTTATCTAAATAGAAGAAAAACCTACCTGTTACACCTTACCGAACAAGACCAAGAAGAAAAGAAGACTAGAAATTAGCCTATGAACCCAGAAGATCTCTGCCCTGGAGAAAACTGTACAAAAGATAATACCGTGTAATCATGAGACTCAAGACTCTAAATGGACCACGTATGATACACGACAATGCATTAACATGATAAGACATGTATGAGCAAAAACAATGTGCTAATAAGATGTTCACAATCAATGTCAGTTAGACATGTAATCAAGCTATTCATTCATTAGACGAATAAATCGTGTTTGTTCATTGCCATTCTTTCATTCAATATCAATCATTCATTCAATATTCAATTTATAATACTTTATAATACATGTTTACAATGTATAAGAATCATTTAAAAGTTCAAGGAATTCATTGAGCACATAGGGAATATATTGGTAACAAGAAGAGTCACATTATAGCACTTAAACAGTTATGCATATATGTCACATTTGTCCAACACAACTCAAGTCATAGAGTTCATAATCAAATCATAACATGTCATTTAATAATCAATTAATATCATAAATACAAGTTTGAGGCAAAATAAATCAATTAAAACATATACAGAAGTCAAGAGGGTGAAAGAAACGCAAGGAAATGGATTTTAGTGAAAGTTGACAATTTTTGGAAACAAACAAGCTGTAGAAAATTAGAGATATCTAAAGTTCTAGAGGTTAGAATTAAGTTTTGTTTGTTGGAAATGAAACTACACAAATAGGATTTTCAATGGTATGTGGCTTGAATCGTGGTTCAAAGCGAGGTGAAAATGGCATAGGTTTGAAGTTGGACCAATGCAGAATTTTGGCGAAGTGGCGACACAATTTTCAAATGATCATATCTTATAAAACACAATGAATTTTAAGCTGATTCCAATTGAAGAATGTTCTAGACTTCAAGAGGTTTTTTATGGTATAAAATTCAGGCCAATCGGAGCTCAAACGAAGTCTGCATGGCCGTGTAAAAATTGGCCTAGAAACTGACACAGCCGTGTTGTGCAGAATTTTTTTCCACCTCGAGAGTTATGCATGGCCTGTGAGCAATGAACTGAAGTTTTGTACGGTCGTGTGGGGTCGTCTTCTCCAAAAATCAACGGCTAAAGAGCAGGGGTTCGAAAGGTAATGCTTCAAAACCACCCCAAATCATATCCGGATCAATTCATACACTAAAATTCATCACAATACACAAAAATAGACATATATCAACAAAATAATAATCATTTAATCCAAAAATCACAATTATATATACACACACATATATATACACATATACACATATATGCATATATTCATATATACCTTGGAAGAGAGAAGGATAAGAGAAAGATTGGAGCTTGAATTCTTGTTTGATTGTGGATGAACTTGCCTTGCCTTCTTGCTCCTCACTTGGCTCGATTTTGGGGAATAGAATAATAGGGTTTGGAGCTTTGGTGGTGGGAGAAAATGGAAGAAGAAGGATGAGAGAAGGGAGAGGGGGAGAATGTCGTGTAATAAGGGGGAAAAGGGGAGAAAATTGCACTTTGGCCCCTCAACATTTTAAGTGCTTCAATTAGGACCCAAGAGTTTGGTAAGTGAGCAATTGGGGTCCAATTCATAAATTCGGTTGAGTCCAAGGATTTCATATAAGTTCAAATACGTTCATAATCGAAATAAATATTTTAAAAACGAGTTTAAGTAACATAATCAATTAAGCTATACAGGTCACAATAGCAATTAGTTCACGAAATTATTAAATTAACACTCGGTCAAAACTCACTCGTGATGTCATCCTGACTTGCCGAGAAATTGGGGCGTTACAACCGTTGTCAGTACGAATACATTTCAACTTCTTACCAGTTTCTCTCTCAATTGATGCCTGTAAAACTTTAAACATATCAAGTACCTGATCTTTGGTTTTCAAGACATAAACCCACATTTTTCTTGAATAATCATCAATAAAGGTGACAAAATAATGTGCACCACGATGAGTTCTTACTTTCATTGGTTCACAAACATCTGAGTGTACCACTTCAAGCAGTTATCTTTCTTGAAAGGGGATGACTCTTGAAAGAAACTTGTTTTTGCATCCCAGCTAAACAATGAACACATCTTTTCAGTTTTGTAGCTTTCAACCCTAACAACAAATTCTTTTTGGCCAAACAATCGAGTCCTTTTTCACTAATATGACTTAGTCTCTAGTGCCATAACTCTGATAAGTTGTCATTCTCTACTACATTAACTGAGCTTTCACAAACTGGAGCATTCATCTTATATAAATTATGGAATTTATCATCTCGGGCCACAATCAGATTCCTTTTCGTGAGTTTTCGTTGGCCATTGCCAAAGAAGTTACAATAATCATCATTAAGCCTTCCTGCTGAGATCAAATGCAAACAAACACTAGGTGCATGCTTAACATCATGAAGCACCAAATTTGTTCCACAATTTGTCTTCAAACAAATAGTTACAGTGCCTACTATAGGTACCACCATATCATTTCCCATCTTCAAACTCCAAAATCACCGGAAGTATAAAAAGTGAAGAAATCTTTCCTCGATGTCACATGAAATGAAGCACCACTATTAACAACCCAACTGGAATCGTTATTCAAGATCATCATTGAAAGTGGTAATAGCAACACGATACTTATTTTCCTGGTTTTTCTTATCGTACCCATCACGATTAGCTTTGCTCTCTCTTCAATATGAAACAATATTTCTTAATATGACCAGGTCCACCATAATGATCGCACTTGAACTCTTTCCATCTTGACCTTGATTTCCTTCGACTTTTACTTCTACCTTTTTCGTATTTATGTTGTCTTTTCCCCCTATTTTCTGAAACCAACAACTCGGGCTGAGATGAATGCTGAGTTTTTCGCCTCATCTCTTCATTCAAGATACTGCTCTTCATAAGCTCAACGGTTACACCACCATCAGACGAAGAGTTAACAAGTGAAACACGAAAGGTTTTTCAAGAATCTGGCAAAGTGGCAAGCATCCAAAGTCCGATAATTTTGTCATCAAATTTAATGCCCATACCAGTCAACTGATGAACAACACATTGAAACTCATTCAAGGGATCAGCAAAATAAGTCCTTTTTTTGTATTTCAGCTGTATGATCTTTTTAAGCAAAAATAGCTTATTATTTCCAGTTTTAGATGCATACAAATTTTGCAACTTTTCCCACAAAGATTGCGAATGTGCCTCATGTTTAATATCGTTGTAAACATTCTCCTCAACAACTGTCTAATAAATCCACAAACTTGTCTATGTTCAATATCCCATTCCTCATCAGTTTAGATTTGGGTTTTTGAGTCGCAAAAACAGGCAAGTGTAAAGCTTTCACAAATAGGAGATCTTTCATCTAATTACTCCATATATGATAATTTAATCTATTCAAAGTAATCATGCTATTTGTATTTATATCCATGGCCACACTGGTAACAGAACCAATGTGGCTCTGATAACACCCTGTCAGGAAAGGAAAATCAAACAATGCGAGTATACGCAACGGATATCAAGATTCTCCTTTTCAAATACCCAGTAAATACTCAACCAAATAATTTACCAAATGTGCTGACGGATATAAAAAAGATCAAATCAACCAACAACAATAGAGACATGCAATTTTTAACATGGAAAACACCTTCAAACTCGAAGAGCAAAAACTACGGGGCCTACGAGACCCAAAATAAATCTCCACTATAATATGAGGCACAAATTACAGCAATTCTAACACCAATAAAAGCAAATCTAAACCTGAACAAATCGATTCTCCAAAGATATCAAACAAGAATCACAAAAAATAATAAGAACACAAAGTAGGCTGAAATTCACGATTACCGTTCACGAATAAAAGACTGACGTACGGTGCTCCAAATCTGATCTACACTATTTAGATTAAAGATAGATGTGTTGGGAACGTATTAAAATTTCATCAAAATCAGACGATAGACGACCACTCGATCGTTCCTTAGATGAACCTGCCGCCACCTCCAAAAATGCAGAAAATTTTGTGCAGAAAGTTTTCCTTTTTTTTTTTTTGGCAAAGGTTCTGTGCTACTACGCAATTAGTCAAAGAACACAAAAATATAAAACTCTATTCTCCATAGGCTTCAGTCATGGGCCAATAAAAAATGTTTAGTCTTTTGATTTTATTGGGTTTGACCCAACATATTTGTTGTGGCCTTGTTATGGGTTTGGATTTTCACAGTGTTAGCCATCTTTGGGGTTATCTTGGTCATCACCGGCCTTTTGGCTATCGCCGCCTTATCTGCAGTGTTGTTGATTGGATAGTGTTGTTCAGCTTTGAAGAAGCAAGAGAAGGATTTGATTGGGCAAAGAGAGATTGTTAGCTCAATGCAAGTTGGGCTTAACTTTGTCGCTAAAGAATTGGACAACCTAAAGAGTCTCACAGGCAGGTTTAGGGTTTTGACTGGGTTTGAGGATTTATTGATGAATGCAGATTTTGCAATATCAACGGGTGGAGAGGCGGCGCCCATTGCTGTAGAGGAGAAGAAGAATGTAGCACCCGGAATGCTAGGCGCCACATCCCCCGCACTATAGCCTCAATCCACATATGAAACGGATAATTCGTACATGAACCGAAACTATAGCGAACGGGAGACAATAAAAACCCAAAAGCTAGGCGGGTACCCTCAATTAATACCACTAAACAATTGTATCAATAAAAGCGGAAGCAATAACATTCAATACTTATAGGTACCATATTTACAACAAAAGTATATAAATAGTAGTAGGTACCAACACTTATCAATACATTATCATCTCCTATACATCACACATGTATAAATATCCAAAAACCACTAACATGATACTCCAAAATCCATACATGAAATGAAATGCTAGACTCAAAGGTAAAGACCTGACTCGACCCCGCCTAGCACTCAACCTGCAAAACTGAAAATGTGAGGTGTCAGTCTATGAAAGACTGAGTGAGGGGTTTATGAATAAATATTAACGCAATTAACATGCAAGTTATAATCCCGGGTAAAGCTTTTACAAATGAAACAATATAGGTTGAATAAGGAATAATCTTCGCCCGAGATTACAACTATTCAATTTAACAATTCAATTATTTATCAATTTAATCCATGGCCCGGGCGAGTGAGGGCAATTCTCCAACCTTACACCAATAGTGAACATTACATGCTTGTGTAATTATCATGTGATCATGCAATTTAATTAAAGTGCACACGTACCAATTTCATGAACTCCTTTACTCCGGGTGATGGTGGGTTTGCAAGGCCCTAACCATCCATGCTACGTACGTCGGGAACATGACTCCCACGTACGGGATTCCTTCCTCCACCAAACCTCCTGGTGGACTCAGGGGTTATCCCAAAGTAGTAAGGATAGTGCAAGAGTTACCCGTCAGCCCTTGCTTCCTCGGTTGGCTCAATACACTACCCTCGGGCCCAAATGTGAACATGTTTACTCGCCCAAAATAATTAATCAATCCGTTTAGTTCAATCAATAAATTCCATGAAATCAGTTGAAAAATCAATAAGATCACGGTCTAATCATGATACATGCATTGCTTTGCATGATCATGGTGCTAATCACACTACATGCATTTCTTTGCATAAGTGTGACTTGCTTGCAATCGTTTAGATTTGGAAAACTCTAGATATATAGATACATTTTGGCCGAAAACATCACATAAGGGTTGTACGGGTTCTATACAACTAGAAAGTAAACCTCACCTTTACTTTACCAACCAAAACAAGCAAGGAAACACCCTAAGGAGCGTGCTCCTCGTCACCGGGAACGTGATCTGTATAACAAGGACAAGTGTTCGTGAGAAACGACTCTTATGAACCATTTACGACGCACGGTAAAGTCATGATCGATATATAATGAAATAACAATCCAGGAATGTCAATTAGGAGCATACTTATCAATTATTCAAGTACATTTATCATATAAGTCACATAGGGGAGCCAAGGAAGTGAAAAGGATGCGATAAGAAGGGTTTTGGTGAAGTTTGGCCAAAACCGATAATTTTTGGAAATGTACATGCTGAGGGAAAACTGGAATATCTTGAGATATAGAAGTTGGAATTACGTTTTTCTTGTTGGGAATGAAACTAGACAAGTATACCTTTAAAATGGTATATGGCTCGTTTTCTAGTTCAAAGCGAGGAGAAAATGGGGTAAGCTTGAAGTTAGGCGAGTGCAGTTTGTCGGGAAAGCAGCGACACCAAAAAGAATTGATAATATCTCACTAATGGTAAAATATATTGAGGTGATTCCAATTGGAGGTTGTTCTACACTTCAAGATATTTCTAACGAATCAAAAATCAGGTCGTTTCGAGTTCGGATGAGGGACTACCCGGTCGGGTAAAATTCAAGGGAAAAGTTCCCCGACCGGGTAAGCAGTCCAGAAGCTTTTCGGGGGAAAACTACCCGCCGGGTACTTTTTATGCACAAAAAGTACCGGGCCGGGTAGTGTTCCAGAGGTGGAAAAAGGGGCAAAACAGGGGAAGCTTCGGGGGAGGAAGAAAAGGGATGAAAACCCAAAGCAAACTCAACCAAAATGCTCCAAACAATCATATATCTTGCATATAACTGATATATATCAATTAGGAATGAAGTAATCCATTAAACCATGCTCAAATCATCAAGGAATCATCAATCAAAAACCCATATAAAATCATGAACTCCAACTTCCATATTATTTAAGAAATCATGCAAGCTCTCAAGATTAATGATCCTAAGCATGCTTCTAATCACTTATACACAAGAAATCATCAAATAACCAACAAACCCTAATCATATATATATATTCAAGAGATTCAATTAAATAATCCATCTATACCTTAAAATGATAGAAAGAAGGGAAGAAATGATGGTATGATGATGATGATGCTTCCAAACATGAAATTCCTCCAACAATCTAGCTTAAAGTGATGAAATCTCTTCCTTCCCTTCCCTTGGTGTGAAAAACGTGATATAGTGTGTGTATATGTGTGGGATTTTTAATGAAAATGATGAATGAATGAAAGGGATGAAGATATATGCAAAAGTCTTCCACTAACACATGTGACTCATCACATTTTGCACTTAAGTCCCTTAATTAATGAATTAATGCAAATAGGTTCCATTCCATGGAATAGGATCATCAAAGTCCCAAATTATGAAATGCAATTAAGTTCAAGAATTCAGGAAATGATCAAATAAGATCACATAAGAACATTTAATCATGTTGGCAATTAGTTCGCGTAAATTCCACGTTAATGATAGTTCATATAAATGCATAAGAATATATTACATATAGTGTTATGAAAATTATAATTTAATACACAATATTTGAATGGAAAACCGGGGCGTTACAACTCTCCCCCCCTTAGAAGAATCTGGTCCCCAGATTCACTGTCGAGTTTAAAAATGATGCACAAGCAATAAGAGAGCCCCGTCTCTTAGACAAGTAATGGGAGAGCCCCGTCTCCCTAGCACGAAATGAGAGCACCCCGTCTCTCCAACAAGAAATGAGAGAACCCCATCTCTCACACACGCAATGAGAGAACCCCGTCTCTCAAACAAGAAATGAGAGAACCCCGTCTCTCACACACACGCCAAAACAACGATTCAAGAAAGAAAATTGTAGAAACATTCACGTATATGTCACATAAGGCAAGTAGCATCACGTTAATCACATACTCCTCACTCATATATAACCAAGTTACCGCTAACAAGAAAGTAAGTATAACAACAATAAAATTCATGATGCACGTGATATGCATGGTTAGGTGTACCGTTCACCGTTGGTTTTGCTATGAAGGTAATTGATACCTCTAGTTGCCGCATTCGGATTTCTTCGTCCACCTTGCACCTCGCCTGCCAAATTGTATGCGCGAGCCTGAACTAGCGGCCTCTCACCCCCAGCCGGCCTTTCTCTTCGCCTTGGGCGCGTGTCCGCTTGATGTTCATTGCTTCCACATCGCATACATAAGTTCAAACGTTTCCTACAAGCCTCAAAAGTATGGTTATCACGTCCACAATAGGCGCAAAGAGGTTCTCCCGAAGATGATGTTGAAGTTGGTACACTTGGAGCTTTCGCGGTCGATCCTATTGATTGAGCCTTTTTCTGAGATCCTTCCTGAGGTGGCGAGGATTGATAAGAAATAGGCCTCTTTCCATTATTAGAATTTTGTCCGGAGCGAGGTACAGGCCTTCTCGCATTCACCGAGTCTTCAACTTTCAAAGCTTTTGTAGTAGCCTTAATCCAAGTACTCGTGTTAACCGCTTCCAAGGCTCTCTGTATCTCCGGTCGAAGTCCTTGTACGAACTGCATAGCTTTGTGAAAATCATCACTCGCTATATTGGGTGCATAGCGAGACAACCTTTCATACTCGGATATGTACTGAGAAACGGACATTTCTCCTTGCTTTAGCTTAGTAAATTCCTTCAACCTCCGAGTCCGAGAAGATGGAGGGATAAACTTGTTCTTGAACTCTCTCTCAAAAACCTCCCATGTAACCTGCTCCTCGGCGGCCTCAAGGACAATTTTGGTACTCTCCCACCAAGAATAAGCTTCTCCTTGGACTAGAGTGAGGGTACACCTAGCTTTTTCCCGAGTCTCACAAGGAATAAGTTCCTAAATTCGTTCCACCTCTTTAATCCATTGCTCGGCTTGCATGTCATTTCCCTTGAAGAATCTAGGTGGATGTTGGTTCTGGAATTCTCTCAAAATAGCTGAAATTGGGCCCGGTGGTGCTGGTGGAGGAGCTGGTGGTGCAGGAGGCACATAATCTCTTAATCTTTGATCAATAAGTTGAACCATAAAGTTTAAGAAGTCTTGAGGTTGAGCTTGAGGGGGTGAAGGTGGAGTTCGATCACGATGATGCCGATGACCGGGAGAATGCTCTCTGCGAGGCCTTCCACGAGGCATCCTGAAATTCAACACTAGATATGTGTGTTGGATTAGTGGATGCAATTGATTATAATTAAGGTCATAAGATGCAAATAAAACACATAATTCAAAGAATTGAAGTAAGGTCAAATAAGTGCAAGTAAGCTTTTAAGATGCAAGACTCTCAAATTAACAAATAATCCTATGCCGCACGACTTAGACTTGATACTACAAGACGCTAGAACCGCGGTTTTCCAACCAGGCTCTGATACCACCTAAGATGTAGCACCCGGAACGCTAGGCGCCACATCCCCCGCACTATAGCCTCAATCCACATATGAAACGGATAATTCGTACATGAACCGAAACTATAGCGAACGGGAGACAATAAAAACTCAAAAGCTAGGCGGGTACCCTCAATTAATACCACTAAACAATTGTATCAATAAAAGCGGAAGCAATAACATTCAATACTTATAGGTACCATATTTACATCAAAAGTATAAAAATAGTAGTAGGTACCAACACTTATCAATACATTATCATCTCCTATACATCACACATGTACAAATATCCAAAAACCACTAACATGATACTCCAAAATCTATACATGAAATGAAATGCTAGACTCAAAGGTAAAGACCTGACTCGACCCCGCCTAGCACTCAACCTGCAAAACTGAAAATGTGAGGTGTCAGTCTATGAAAGACTGAGTGAGGGGTTTATGAATAAATATTAACGCAATTAACATGCAAGTTATAATCCCGGGTAAAGCTTTTACAAATGAAACAATATAGGTTGAATAAGGAATAATCTTCGCCCGAGATTACAACTATTCAATTTAACAATTCAATCATTTATCAATTTAATCCGTGGCCCGGGCGAGTGAGGGCAATTCTCCAACCTTACACCAATAGTGAACATTACATGCTTGTGTAATTATCATGTGATCATGCAATTTAATTAAAGTGCACACGTATCAATTTCATGAACTCCTTTACTCCGGGTGATGGTGGGTATGCAAGGCCCTAACCATACATGCTACGTACGTCGGGAACATGACTCCCACGTACGGGATTCCTTCCTCCACCAAACCTCCTGGTGGATTCAGGGGTTATCCCAAAGTAGTGAGGAAAGTGCAAGAGTTACTTGTCAGCCCTTGCTTCCTCGGTTGGCTCAATACACTACCCTCGGGCCCAAATGTGAACATGTTTACTCGCCCAAAATAATTAATCAATCCGTTTAGTTCAATCAATAAATTCCATGAAATCAGTTGAAAAATCAGTAAGATCACGGTCTAATCACGATACATGCATTGCTTTGCATGATCATGGCGCTAATCACACTACATGCATTGCTTTGCATAAGTGTGACTTGCTTGCAATCGTTTAGATTTGAAAAACTCTAGATATATATATATACATTTTGGCCGAAAACATCACATAAGGGTTATACGGGTTCTATATAACTAGAAATTAAACCTCACCTTCACTTTACCAACCAAAACAAGCAAGTAAACACCCTAAGGAGCGTGCTCCTCGTCACCGGGAATGAGATCTGTATAACAAGGACAAGTGTTCGTGAGACACGACTCTTATGAACCATTTACGACGCACGGCAAAGTCATGATCAATATATAATGCAATAACAATCCAGGAATGTCAATTAGGAGCATACTTATCAATTATTCAAGTAAATTTATCATATAAGTCACATAGGGGAGCCAAGGAAGTGAAAAGGATGCGATAAGAAGGATTTTGGTGAAGTTTGGCCAAAACCGACAATTTTTGGAAATGTACATGCTGAGGGAAAACTGGAATATCTTGAGATATAGAAGTTGGAATTAAGTTTTTCTTGTTGAGAATGAAACTAGACAAGTAGACCTTTAAAATGGTATATGGCTCGTTTTCTAGTTCAAAGCGAGGAGAAAATGGGGTAAGCTTGAAGTTAGGCGAGTGCAGTTTGTCGGGAAAGCAGTGACACCAAAAATAATTGATAATATCTCACTAATGGGGAAATATATTGAGGTGATTCCAATTGGAGGTTGTTCTAGACTTCAAGATCTTTCCAACGAATCAAAAATCAGGTCATTTGGAGTTCGGATGAGGGAGTAACCGGTCGGGTAAAATTCAAGGTAAAAGTTCCCCGACCGGGTAAGCAGTCCAGAAGCTTTTCGGGGGAAAACTACCCGCCCGGGTACTTTTTATACACAAAAAGTACCCGGCCGGGTACTGTTCCAGAGGTGGAAAAAGGGGCAAAACAGGGGAAGCTTCGGGGGAGGAAGAAAAGGGATGAAAACCCAAAGCAAACTCAACCAAAATGCTCCAAACAATCATATATCTTGCGTATAACTCATATATATCAATTAGGAATCAAGTAATCCATTAAACCATGCTCAAATCATCAAGGAATCATCAATCAAAAACCCATATAAACTCATGAACTCCAACTTACATATTATTTAAGAAATCATGCAAGCTCTCAAGATTAATGATCCTAAGCATGCTTCTAATCACTTATACACAAGAAATCATCAAATAACCAACAAACCCTAATCATATATATATTCAAGAGATTCAATTAAATAATCCATCTATACCTTAAAATGATAAAAAGAAGGGAAGAAATGATGGTATGATGATGATGATGCTTCCAAACATGAAATTCCTCCAACAATCTAGCTTGAAGTGATGAAATCTCTTCCTTCCCTTCCTTTGGTGTGAAAAACGTGATATAGTGTGTGTATATGTGTGGGATTTTTAATGAAAATGATGAATGAATGAAAGGGATGAAGATATATGCAAAAGTCTTCCACTAACACATGTGACTCATCACATTTTGCACTTAAGTCCCTTAATTAATGAATTAATGCAAATAGGTTCCATTCCATGGAATAGGATCATCAAAGTCCCAAATTATGAAATGCAATTAAGTTCAAGAATTCAGGAAATGATCAAATAAGATCACATAAGAACATTTAATCATGTTGGCAATTAGTTCGCGTATATTCCACGTTAATGATAGTTCATATAAATGCATAAGAATATATTACATATAGTGTTATGAAAATTATAATTTAATACACAATATTTGAATGGAAAACCGGGGAGTTACAAAGAATAAGATGCTTGGTTTATTGAGGAAACTCATTCTCTGGTTTAGAAGGTGGATAGGTGCAACTGAGAAACAAGAATGGCGAGGACATTGCTAATGAGGAAGATTATCGGTTATCCCAATAGCTAAATATTGGTATATATATTAGGAGTTATTTACACCATACCCCCTGTGTTAGGTGAAATGGGCAAGAAAAACCCTGTGTTACGAATATTAACACAGAGAACCCCGTGTTTTCAAAATATTTGCATGCTGAACCCTGAAAATTTCTAGTATTGGTAGAACACTAATTTTCTCTATTTATTGGATGCGAAATAACTAATTTAACCTTTTATATTATGATATACATCATCTTCAATCTCTCTATATTGTTCAATATTTTTTTATACGCACCGAAATCATTTTTTTACATGCATCGAAACCCTGTACAAAATAAAAATTGTATGAAGAACCGTATAAATAAGTATAAAAAATTGTATATAGAGAGATTTAAAATGATGTATATAATAATATAAAAAGATTAAATTAGTTATTTCGCATCCAATAAATAGAGAAAATTAGTATTCTACCAATACTAAAAACTTTCAGGGTTTAGCATGCAAATATTTTAAAAACACAGGGTTCTCTGTATTAATATTTGTAACACAGGGTTTTTCTTGCCCATTTCACCTAACACAGGGGGTATGGTGTAAATAACTCTATATATTAGCAAAGTGATTTGTGAATTTAAGACACTCGTAACCAGAGTCTAAAACTTTTGTCCTAGAGCATTTTCAATTGACTCAATACTTGTGAAAGTTTTATTGTTGCATTCCTGAACAGCTGATTAAGCTACCATAGCCTGCACCTCTAAGTTATATAAATCGGTGGTATTTTATTTTATTAATGTTTGATCATACTTTGTGGTGTTTCTTATCTGAATAGCCCATTTGCTAAAAGCAATGGAGTAAGATGCAGCAAAATGCAGACTGAAAATGTAACATAGAGCGTGTTTCTTCATTTCTTCGCTCGTCCCATTGACTCCCATCTCTCGTTTCTCCGGGGGAGTCCATGAGTGGATCGAGTCTGTTTTATCGACTTTTGATGCTGCTCATAGTGTGAAGTTTGCGTTGGTGTTGTGGGGCTTGTGGTGGTTTCGCAATAAGAAGAGATCAAAAGGTTTCTCGATGCAACCGGATGAACTTATCAATTTGGCCCTCTCTTTGAGATTACCTCCTTCTCAATCAGGGACGAGCACTCCATTGTTAGGTTTGCCAAATCAGGTAACTTCTTGGACCCCTCCGGATGTGAACTGTGTGAAGATCAATGTTGATGGTGCCCTATTTTCAAAGGAAGGCGAGGTGGGAGTGGGTATTACTGCTCGTAACCATTTGGGGAAGTGTCTTGGTTGGCGTTGTGACAGGTTGGAAGGCTCCCTTGATCCTTAAACTGTTGAAGCCTTAGCTATTGTGCATGCCTTGGAGTTTGCTAGAGCTCATGATTGGTCTATTATTTGTGTAGAATCTGATTATCTAAACCTGCACATCCAAGATGATGACTGCTCCGCCCTTGGGAACATTATTCAAGATATTTTGTTGCTTTCTACCCACTTTGTGCGTTGTAAGTTTGTGTTTGTTCATCGTAATGCCAATGTGGTGGCTCACTTACTTGTTTGGAATGCGACTTCGGCCTGCCAGGTGGGCCAGGTGGCGTTGTTGTGCCATCTTTTCTTTCTGCTCTTATTAGGGATGGTGGTTGTTGTAACTGACCGGTGCTCTCCCCTTTGAAGGCCTTCCCTTTCAAAAAAAAAAAAAAAAAAAAAAGAGGCCAAACAATGTGCCGCAGAATCCTCGTGTTCGTATACAAATTTTGCACATTATGCAACAAGTTTGTTGTATAAATTAGATCATTTTTTATCGATTAATTTTTATAGGACCCTTGTGCATATAGGGTAATTATAGCCCGAACCTAATTCAGTCAAACCGATATAATGAAAAGGTCCGTGTTTTACACATGATGTGGTATACTTGCCATTATAATTGATTGAGTACGATCGAGTTAGATTTGGACTACAATTTTTTGTACATATATGCATATAAAACTTTACTTTTGGAACATTTATTTTCCAAGAGAAAAAGTTGCAATCTGCGCTGATTAACTTCCTGCTTCAATATTATGTTTCATTTTGAGTTTCGCTCAAGAAAATATGTTGCATATACTAGTAGACCGGGGAAATTAAAACAAATATATTAGTTCCAGAAAAGTCAATTTTATTTGGGGCCAACATGTAAGAAATAATACTAACATATATAATTAATGTATGTTAAATACAAATCATTTCCGGAAAAAAAAAATCACTAGAATGATATTTTGGCAAAATAGTATAGCTTAACAGTTTGATGTTTTGTTAGCTCAATATGAGCCCAGTTGTTCAATATTTTACTAGCTTAATGTGAGCTTAATTCTTCGTTTTTTTGTTAGTATAATATATTGTCTCGTATTCAAAATCGTTTGAGTAGGCATCCATAATGTGACTATTATATATATATATATAATATATTAATTATAGAGAGGTAAAATAGTCTTTTTTTTGTTTGAAAAAGTGAAGAAAAGTTCAATCCTACTTGCATTCAAAGCACGTGTAGCACAAAAACTGATTGTAGGGTTTTTTGTGCAAAATTTTACAAATATAAAGTTTTTTAATTGAGTTTTATTGTCAAGGTTTTTTTTAATACTTTCACTTAACACAAGATAGTTTCATACAATTTTCCAATCTCGTAGAGAATAAGGCGAGTAATTTATTGAGGTAAAATAAATAAAAAATGGATATAATGATTGAAAGTCCAATAAGTAAGTTAATGCAAATATATATATAAATTAGGTCGAGTATTCCTTAAATTCTACTGAAATATACGTTAAAGAAGTGCAAATACAATTTAGAAAAAGGGCAGAATGCACATCACTCCTTGAAATTTTTTATTATTATACTAAACCCCTAGAAATAATATTATAAGATATTCCTCTACAAAAACTTAATTTCTATTGTAACTTCCCAGTAAAAACTTAATTTCTATTGTAATTTTTCCTCCATCTTAGCTAGAACATTTTAGATAATTTTTGAGATAATTTTTACTACCATGATATATTCTATATTTCTTTTATATTTCTATTCACTTATTATTGTTTTAAATTTTTTTAGTGCTTGATATGAATCCTCTCTTTCCCTTTTTTCTTCTTAAGGCTGAAGCAAAATTGAGAATTTGAAATTTGATATTAATTTATTTTGATAGGAATTTGATAAAGCCGTTTTTTTTCCTGTCTTTTTTTATAATTTTGGGTTATGATCAAAAAGAAAAAATTTAGAAGATTTTTTTCTATTTACTTTCAATTCAATTTTGTTTGCTATTTTTTTCTTAAAATTGGAGACTATTATGATTCCATTGACTTTATGGGGAATTAATTCTTGTGGAGAGAAAAGTATTAAAAGATTTGTAAATCCGGTTTATAAAAATTAAAAAACTCATCTATTTAATTTTGACTAGTGAAACGAACGTGCGTTGCACGTTTATCATTTAATTTATTCGAATAAATTTAGCTATTATATTTATTGAACAAATTAGGATATTAAAAATATCTAGTTTGATTAAATAAATATAATAACATTTTTAATAAACCATTTTAATTTTGAAAAGTAACACATACAAAAATATTTATATAAAATCTCTCTTTCAAATCATGTAAAATAAGTAGAAATTCGAAATAGAGAAATATCTAAATAAATAAATAATAAAAATATTTGATACTATATTATTACATAAAACAAAATGTTTAAAGTGTATAATATTAATTTCCCAAATAGTTCAAAGTTTTAAGCATAAGTAATAGTTTATAACTTTCAAATATATTTAATAAATAAAAAGACATATATAAAAAAATATTGACAAAAACTTAAAAGAAATGTAAAATGACATATTAATTACATATATTTTATTTCTTTTATTGTTTATTTTTTAATCTAATTTGTGATTTATTTTTAGTTTTTTTTTTTAATGAAATTTTGAAGAATCTTTTTATCGTCATTCAAAATCTAAAAGTTATATTCACTTTCAAAATTATAACTTTTGAACCTAATTCTTTTTCAATGTTTCCGACCTCGATTCCATCATTTAAAATGAGAACATTGTTATTATTTTTTTCTTTTTTATTCCATAATCTTGAGAAATTGTAACTTTTGAAATATTATTATCATAAATTTTAGTATAATTACCTAGCACTTCATCTCTCGAAACCATGGATTTGATATATCATCATTTCAATATTATCCTCTTTCTCATATCTTCATGTTTTTCTCCATAATTGTAATTTGATTTAATGAGTGTTTCTATTTTGCTTTCTATTGATGCCTTGATTGTACTTTTTTAATTGCATTACAGTTACCACATGCAACTTTCAATTGATAACTTCGTGACATACTTGTAAACCAAGTTTCCTATAATATTTTGAGTTACATTCTCCTTAAACAATTAAAAATTTATATAAAATATTAATAGAGATTTTAATAGTTAATTTATTTATAAAGTATTAAAGAAATAATATTTTATAAAAGTTAATTAAACTCTCGATTGAGCAATTTATGTACTCCTCAAATAATACGATGTATAATATTTAGTATCATTTTGTACCTATTATTAATTCAAAAATATACTTATTGATGGTTTGATATTTTTATATTGTTTTGGTATATGTTTTATATTTTCATCATTGCACTTTCAATAGGAAACACCCTTTTCAGATGCTTATATTGATGTATTATATTTTTTACACATTTCGTACCATAAGAAGGATTCGTTTCAGTCCTGTCAGTCTCTCTTAAAACAATAATATATATATTTTCTATAGTAAACAAAATATAGCTAATATTATTTATTTTGCACTATTTATAGGTCCAATCATATTCTTTTTTTTTTTTTTCCCTATCTCTCCGATATATATTGTTTTTTATCCTAAATGAAGCAACCCAATACGTACAGTAAAAGCAGTCTCAAGGTAAGACTCTTCTAGTTTTGCCGATAGAGCATCCTAGACGCAGTAACCATCTTAAACCTTGTGACCTATTCTTGCTAATTTATCCATCATCATGTTTCATTCTCTCGAGATTTATTCGATCCAAGTTCTCAAGACCTTTGGAGTAAACTTCGCCAATCAAATATTATATTTCTCTTAGCTGCTTTTCAATATCCTTCGTTGTTATCCATTTCACGATCGTCTTCGAATCAATCTCCACATTAATCATCAAAAAGCGCCTCTCCCAAGCAAGTGTTAATATTTAGGTAAGCCCAATAAATAAAATACATTATTGAAACTATACCAAGATTCATAGCATATCCTAGTACTCATCTTCAATTGTCATCTCGAATGACGACCCTGGCCAAGCATTGTCGATGTGGTTATAAAAACTTTAAACCGAGTTTAGTTTTACCCATCACTTCTCGGGTTTATTTCATGACAATTAAGTGTAGATTTTCTTTTGCCTGTGTTTTTGTCCTCACTAATTAGTATTAAGGTCTCAAATAACTCTTTTATGTGGTGAAGAGTGACTCTTCTAAGATTCATAACATTTTGATAGCTCCATTAGATATATGCTTTCCAAAGATTCCAAAGCGTCAAGATCAAGACAACCCACCCAGGATATTCTATGAACATATTACTCAAAATTTTACTATTAAAGCTCTCTTTGAGACTGTCTGATACTCGCAAGCCATGAAGATTTCGGCAAGTCTGTGTATCAACAATCTTGTCCTACCCCCGGAGTGCGAATGAAAAAGTTCTCAGCACGTGGTCCACATATTCATATCCTGTACAACAGTGCGTACATATATCATTTTTTCCAAATTTTCTATCATACTTCAACACATTCGTGAGAAAGCTATCATATTGGCAAAGCTATAGGAAAATCAAGAATTTTGGGGGCAAGTTAATTTCCAAGTTCATTTTCAGTTTTTCTCGCATATTTCATCTGACACCATAAGCATAATATAGTCATTTTATAGGAGAATTTATCTTTAGTTGACCCAGTCCAGACTCTTTTATCTCCATTATCATGTAGCGCGATTAGGACACTAAGTATCTCATTTACCACCTCCTTGAGCAGTACTATTTTCAGCTTTTCCAAGTTTTAGTTTTTATCTGTGTCAATGAGATTACATACAGTAAAATCTTTATCCTCCCCATGAATGTTATCTCCAAAGATGCCCGCTAGTTTATCATGTAATAACCATCTATCATTCCATAAAGATGCTCATTCATCATTCCCGATCCTCCATTTACAAAATGGTTTCAACATTCAAGTGCTTCTAACTATCCCTTTCATGCTCAAGAAACTATAAGTTGGGGCTTATATTTAAGAATGTCATTCCCTTTTAAATATTTTTTCTTATGTATCTAGTTTCACACCATCATCTCCTTGTTGAGCATTTTCCATCCCATTTAGCGAGCATCGCTATATTTCTTTTTGGGCTTCTCTAAGACCCAATTTGCCTTCTCACTTCTTTCTAGCATTTTCCATCCCATTTAGCAAGCATTTTCCACTGTCGTACTCTCGCTTCTCGCTTCCTGTGAATGCACTTCGTCCTATCCACGGTAGCTTTTGCTCCCAATATTATGTCTTTTGTGGAAAGCAAGTGTGTGAGGGCCTCTTTGACATACTATAATTAGCTTTCAGTGTCCGGATGAAATGACCTCTTCAATAATATATGTAAGTTGTTTTGTGCAGAGTACAAACAAATAAGGCGAGAATGATTGCCTTATCTAATGTCACACATCCACACAATCTTTTTCGGTTCACCATTCTATAAAACCTCTAGTTGTATCCCCTTCATTCTGCTCATACTGATATTTACGATTTTCATCGATAATTTTAAGAAAGTTAGAGTTCTCTTTAGAAAATTTCACAGAACTTTGTCGTACGCCTTTTCAAGATTCAATTTAAGCACCATACCCCTATTTTTGTCTTTGGAGTGATGTAGCATTCGTAACACTTCTTGAAGCATCAAGATAGTGTAATGGGTGTCTTGGACAGGAATTAAGCTATTCTGGTTTGGACTCACAATTTATTTGATATACGACTTAAATGAATTATAATCATCTTGGATCATTTTGAGCAATACGTTAGTTTTTTTGGTTTGGGCTCACAATTTATTTTATATACGGCTTAAGCAAAGTATAATCATCTTGGTGATCATTTATAGTAATATGTTACATAATGTAATGAGCCGAATCTCTTTTGTTTTTCTGGAGAATTAACTTTCAAAATCAAACAAATTAAATAAATGTTTGATAAGCCTTTTTGGGAATTGATTCTCTCTCCATACAATCATTGACAAATTTTTCCGCTACGTCTCCTATTATATCCTAAAAGGTTTGAAAAAAGTAGGCTTGGATACCATCTGCTTCTAGCGCTTTGTACCGGTGCATGCTCTTCACTACCCTCAAGATTTCCTCATTTGATGTCATTCTTGCGAAGTTATTTTTTCACTGTCACCTTAGGGTTCCTTGGTGCAAGCTAATACCAAGACTCATCACCTTTTCGATAGTATCTCCACTAAATAGTACGTAGTACTTCAAGTGTGTTGCTTTAGTTGATCATTATTTGTTACCCATTCATCGTCTATTATGAGAGCATTTATCTGGTTCCTCTTTCTTCTCGTCACGGTTGAGAGATGAAAGGAACGTTTATGTTTATCCCTGAATTGGAGTCAATTAATTCATGACTCTTAAATCTAAATAATCTCTTCTTTTTGCAGTAGTTTGTTATATTCTGTCATCAATTTTTTCTCAAATCTTTCGAATATTTACCTTGCTTGTCTCATATATAATGCTCTAGAAATTTTTTGTAAATTTTTTTTTGTTACTTTTTTCGCTTTTCGAGCACATTGAAGATTGTTCAATAACCATTGTTCTAGGGCTGATCCCAAGTTAAAATATACTTCAAGTTTTGATTCTTCTAATAAGTCATGTATTGCTGCTTTGGATGATATTGATCTAAATTGATAATTTCTAGATAAATCTCATTAAAATTAAATTCAAAAGTTCTCCATATTGTTTCTTGAGCTAAACTTAATCTAGCATTTTCAAATTATTTAATCTAATCTTCGGAATTTTGTTTACCATTGTACGCAATATTAATTCTCACTTTGTCATATCCTTTATAAATATATTTGTAAAGATATTTCACAATTGTCACTCTAAGAAAAATCTCAACGTTAATGTGAGAATTAAAACTTAATAACAGATATGTATTACAAGGTACTATACATTGGTTAAAAAGTTGTGTATTGCGAACTTGGACCATCACTCCGATTCTTCTTCTTCTTCTTCCTCCACAGATGGGATATCCATCTTTACTTTGTATTGTGTCTTCGTAATATGAACATGAGTAATGATATTAACATTCTTCATCCATCATACAAAAGTTACTTAGGTTTTTTCATCTACATGATTCATGAACCATGTATTTCATAACTGATTCATAAAGTTGGAGATTCTTTTCTTAGTCAAAAAATTCGACACAGATAAATTGATCAAGTTGATCGATCGTGTGTTGTAATTTTATATTTTAACCCCAAAATTATCAAAATATGAGCATGTGATAACCATCTCTTTTGAAACTCGATTGCATGAATATGTGCAACCACCTTTTTAAAAATCTCCTTATTGAATACTTGATATTTTAAATCTTGTAACTTTTCCCAAAAAACTCGTGATGTGTTTTAAATCATGAATAATAAATGATACAATTAACAACTGAGCACTAAGTAAAACATAACAAAATTAATAAATACTTGCATTTTTTTTCATGTGAAAGAACTTCATTTGTAGACCAAAAATTTGATAACCAAGAGAGTCAAATAAAAAAAAATTATTTGGATTGTTCATTAATTTTGGTATGCGTGTGTATATACATTAAAATCAAGTAATTCTTTGTTTTAACTAATTATTCTTTATCTCTTTTTTATTCTCTCTTTGCCATTTGATTCTTAGATTCTATTTTTTATTTATATTTTTCTAATGAACATTATTTAAGATTTATATTATATTTTTATTATTTACTTTATTTATGTAGTAGAAATAATTAAAAGAGTATATTTATATAAAAAACTCAAGGAATGTTTAATTGAACATTATAAAAATAATTTATAAAATTAGATTATATCTTATTTTTACATACTCATATATTAAGTCTTCTTAGAATTCTTAATTTAAGGAAACTTTGGTCAAACTATCTACAATTCTAAATTGTGGTATATTAAGTCGTAAGAAATCAAAAATATTATTTGTACTTTTTAATATATATAAATTATGTTAATCATCCTATCTAAATAAAATTTACACATTTAATTTATATTTTATTATATAAATTAAAGGAAGATTATATGGTTAATTAGATTTAAATAATTATAATTATATTAGTATTAGTTAATTGAAAAATATTACATTAAGATTCATTAGTTTATTAAAAAATATTTTATGTAAATTATTCAATTATATTATTATTTTTAATTAGATAAGTTTATAGAATTATAATATGATTATAATTTAAGAAAATTTATAAATTTAGGTAATTAGAATTATGAACTTATATAATTAAAATTACATTAGGATTGATTTATTGAAAATTGTCTTATGTAACTTATTCAATTTAAATTATATTTTATTTTACAAAATTATCAAAATTTATTAAAATTATAAAGTGAATCAATTTGTTGGTTTTCAATTTGTTAGATATATCTTATTATGACATTTTAAATTATAGGCCTTAAAATTAAAAAATAGACAACTTATATTATAAAATCTGAATATAATTAATTAATATATTAATATTAAAACAATCCTTATTGAACTATGTATCTCTTTTTTTGGTAAGTTGAATAAGTTTTATTCTACCGAGAGTCCTATTATAAATTAATAAGTACTTTTTAAATATAGTTAAATTAATAATTTATAATATGTATTTACATAATTATCCTTAACTAATAATTATTCATATAATTATTATGAGGTTATTTTAGGCGATCTATATTTTGTAAGAAACTTTCGTGCTTTTATAAGATATATAGATAGATAAGATATTGATATGGGAGTGTAACAAAAATTAAATTTATAAAAAGGAAGGATCATATAAGTTGTAATCTTATCCTTAGGGCACTTAATTCACAAAGAAAATTTTTCTAGGGGATGACGTGGCTTTTGCCCTTAGGGAAATTCTGAAATATATAATCGCACAAATTTATAAATTGTGGAATAATAATATACAAAATCCCAAGAGATTTTTATGTGATTATGCCATGATAATATATAATCAAATAAGGTAGGCACTAGTGTAAAAGGTATGTGATTAATGAAAGAAAATCTACATTATTTACTACGATTACCAAGATGAATAAAAGTAAGTTAACAAACTCAGAGAACTCCCTTAGCTTTTCTTCTTTAATGTTCCTCGTCCGCCTAAATCGTTCAACACAACACACTAAATAAGAACGGTACAATTACCCATAATGGGTTGTCCAATGAGTCGAAGTAACGGAATGGGTAGTAAGATGAGAAGAAATAACCGAATCAGGAGCATCTGCAGCCCACCGCCGGGGGCACCTCCAGCTCGAACCATGTGGGAACTCATCCCTGCAGGGACGTAATCAGAATTTTGTAAGGGGGTCGAAAATTAAAAATATATAATATTTTTTATAATATAAATATTATTTTATTTAAAAATAAAAATATTATCTTTGTTTTATATATGGAAATAAAACAAGTAAAATGATAGGTGTCGAATCCGTCAAAAAAATAAATGTAAATTCCTATTCGACGACTAAACACAGAGTATAGTGCAAACAGGGTCGATCCACAGAGACTGATTGACTTATTTCTAATAATTCCAAGTTATCCACGAAAAGAAACAATTAAAGGGGGGGAGGGGGGTTTGAGTTTTTAAAACTAAAGTATGCAATTAAATAAAATAACAAGAATTAAAAACTAATTAAAACTATCAAGCAAATCACGTAGGATTAAATAAATCAGAGGGAGAATTACCTAGCTAGGGATATTCGATTCGAATTGTTATATTGATCATTGACTCAAAGATAAATTCAAGTTATTCAGACAAATTGGCTATAGTTGATAGAGACACTCGACTCAACCTCGTTTTTACTTAATTTATCGGATAACCTAGAGACACTCGACAGTTATCTTCCCTAACAAATTTACAACCCCTAGAGACACTCGACATGATCTAATGAATTTGCAGCATTAAGAATCATAAAAACACCAACCCTAATTAACCAAGTCGTGACACACGCAAGATGTAAATTAGATTATCAAATCCCTTAGTGAACGAGGAATGTTATCGCTAAGACCCTGTCACTAATTTACCACGATTTATCTATCAACTTTACTACACTTCAAGCATCAAGATTGGCAATATGCAATTAAATCTACCTAGATGATCGGGCCCTATCACTAAATAAATCAATCACAATATACACGAAACACGGAGATAAGATAAATGCCTAAATAAACATGAATTGAATAAAACGTTTAGGCCTCATAATATCCAAAAACGAATCTTAATCCCTAGCTAGATAATTAAGAGTTTAGCTACTAAAATCTATGAAAACAATAACGGAGGAATTCTTTAACATAAAATAAACTAAAAACGAAGGGAAAGAAATAAACTAAAACGAAGAACTCGTGATGAAGTCCTGCTCTCGATGTTCCTCGCCTCAAGCTCCCGAACTGCTGCTCCCAGAATATTACGTGATCTCCCCTAAACCGCTGCTGCCAAATATATAATAAAACTCACGCCCCAAGTCTCATGCACGAAACAGTAGCAAAATAGGATTCTTATTCTCAATTCAAATCGGGCTCAACTGAATTGCTCTCCAAGAATAAAACTCAACTGGGCCATTCTAAAATTAATTCCATGCGTGGCCCACTTAATTAAAGCATGACACAACATAATATTTCTCCAACTTAGCCCATAACGTACAGCCCATCATCAAAGTAAATTTGCTCTCCATTATCTCCATACACGCGGCCTACTTAGCAACAATCCAAGCCCAAATCAATTAGCATCCCTATGTCAAAGCAAATTATTTCTCCAGCATTCTCAATGCACACAGCCCAACAAATTAACAACTAAAGTCCACATTAAATTGAATTCTCATTAAACTAAATGAGCACTAAACCCAGCAGCCTGAATTCCTCCATGATACACGCACACGACCCATATGTAATTCCAAGTAATGCAGCCCACTTAGCAAATATAATTCATGTTCACAAATTAATTCCCCAAAGTTACAGGCGTGCAGACCTTCAAGCAATGCATCCTAATTCCACCTTAATTTCATGCAGTAGATCAACAACAAAGTGTGCCCAGCTTTCACGAGAATTTCTTCATAAAACAATCAAATTCACACCAATTTCAACTCGAAACCCCGAATCTACAAAATAAACAACAAAGCATCAAATTCTTTATAAATAATATCATTTCAAAGCATAATTCGGGGCATAATTTAATCATAAAAATGATTAATTAACAACTTATCAAATCCCCCCACACTAACACATTGCTCGTCCTCGAGGAATCATGAAAATCAATAGAAACAACATTACCCATCAAACACAATCACAAAGGCAATCATCGAATTCTCGCCTAAACAAGTCTAGCTCATCAACACATTACTCAATTGCACAAAATTCAATCAATTAGTATGAATAGCATACCCTCGTGTAAGTAGTGTGAATTGACTGAAAGAATGTACAAAGATTAGATTGATTAGTCTAAGACTTTCGCATAAGTGCCAATTAACAATTTCGAATGCATCCTTCACTCCAATCTCCACTAATGTAGTTAACTCATGACTCAAGATCGTTAGGTCTTTCGAGCTTGTAATGTAAGGCTTGGGTTAAAGGTTAGGAAACTTTGGAATTTAGTGACTTAACAAACCAAGCTTACACATTTTACAATAGAACCCGTAGTAATTCCCTTTTCGTCTACCGGACTCCCCTTATTTGCCTTACAACTAATTTCCCTCCTTTTTCACTCATCAAATTTTTGTTACTCAAAGCACACTCTTACTTTTTTTTTTTTTTTGCAATTTTTCTGTTCTTTTCCTTTTTTTTTCTGCTCATTTTGTCTTTCTTGACTTCTTTTTCCCTTTTTCTTTTCATCTTTTTTTTTCTTTTTTTTTTCAACATTGTATATCATTCTCTCAAAATTCAATCACAAGGGAGAGTACAAAGGAGCCTAAGACATCTAAAAATATATACCCAAAATGAGCAAGCAAGGTGTGATTCAAAGAAGGGTAGGAAAATAATGTTGTGCATGTGGCTTGTAACGTGGCTTAAGAAGAAAATATGCACAACATTGAGGCTCAATGGGGTCAAACGGGATAACGTTATTTGTGAAAAGGTCAAGAAAAGGCTTACCACCGACAACGATCGCCTAAGTCACTTCCCAAATCAATCATTAACTAAAAATTTCGCCTCGAAGGGAGCTAAGATGCCTTCTAATCAACTTTTAGACTAATTTGAAAATCAAAGACCTTTCTATCTAAGCAAAGTACATTAATTCATTCAATAGTGTGCGAAAAATAAGCGTATACTACTATACTAATTTATCAAATTCTACACAAATTTCATGCATTCAATAAGCCTAACTCGTTCTTGCTAAATTCAACAATCAAACCTTATAGAAAGCATTCAAAATGGGCGACATATTTCCATAATTATCAACATCCTCGCATTTAAACACAATGTTCAGCAACAACACAGCCATAAAAACAGAAAATTCAGCTTCAAAAATCATCAAGTTCTGTCCCTAAATGTCAGTTACCTAACAACCCTGAAAATCACTATTCACAGCCTTCAAAATTTGCCAAAAAGTCATCAAAATCAGCCCAAAACAGTCCTAAATCATGCATAATATCAACACCAAAATTTCTGAAAATTTTCAGCAAATATATACCCCAGAAAACAGCCACTAACCCCTTAAAACATGTCTAAAATGCGTAAATAGATCAATTAAAGCACTAAAACTCCCCCCACACTTAAAATATGCGATGTCCTCAAAGCATGAAAAAGAAAATTGAGAGGACTTCCCTGATGTGCGGGGCCGCGCCGAGCGCCTCAATAAGGGGGTGTTGGAATGTGGAGAAACCTGAGGATCAGGTCTATGCTCTTCTTGAGATAGGCAATGTCCCGATCATGGTTACACGGGGCCTCCGGGCTGCTGTGACGTAGAAGCTTCATTGGTAGAAGATGGAATCTGTTGTGCTTTTTTTTCCTTTGAACACCTTGGGAACATTCTTGGGTAAGATACCTGCATGACACAAACTATACCTTTCACCAACTTTTGACAACATACACATATTGTCAAGGTATTGTAAATCCAAAGGTGTCATGTTAACAGAAGCAGGTAAATGTGGCTCATCCAAATCAATCAAACGTGCATTCACAGCAATTTGAGTCACAACATGGCCTAAAATCAAGTTCCTAGAATGTGCACATGCAGCTTTCATCTCTACAGCAATCCAGAACCCTAAATTCACCCTTCTACCCTCATGCATAGCCCACAAGAAGAACAAAGTAGTTTGTGACAGAATTCCAAGACCATTTACACGTCCCGCAAAAGAATAAGAAAGTAATCTATGTATATACCGCAGGGACGGATCAACCAAATCATAATCCTTTGAAGCACTAGGGTTATATTTAGCATTTGGTTTGTTTATAAAGACTCTATACACAGCAGTAGCATCAAACTCAGGCACATCAATATAATCACACAAACCAGCCACATAATCATCAGAATCTAACTCATCCTCAGCCACAAATCCAAGCAGCACATTAAAATCATTCACCGAAAGACTAAACTGCTTCCCACATAATGAAAATCGGATCACAGCAGGCGAAGACAAATCAAACTCATCAGGCAACAGTAACTCAAAGGTAGCATAAAATTCGTGCAACAAATTTTTAAAACATAGGATGTCTCATCTTAAAGTAATCTTTCCAGCCTATTTTAGCAATATACTCATTCACAGACTCATATAATCCCAAAGCACGCAGAGCATTAAAATCAGGAAATCGACATTTCACAACTTTTTTCGAAGCAAGCTCATTGTACCTGTCTGAGTGCTTTGCATTCTCGAACTCGGGCTCATCGAAGGTGTTTGTGCGAGGCTGCTGTTTCCTGACCCCTACTCGGGATCGGGTGTTACGTTTGGAAGGCCGCTTTGGCTGCGGCTCCGGTTGAGCCTCGTCAACGGCTATAGGATCAGTTTCTTCGCTGGCTGTCGTATCTGGATCTCCTGAGTGCTCTTCGCTCGAAGGCGAAGAGGTGTTGGTGGAATGAAAACCGAAAGATGTGCCGGAGTCAGAGTCGGATGTCGCGGCTGTCTCGGAGGTTCTCAACGAGGAAGATGAATCAGAAGCGGGAGAGGGACCCTGGTTAGGTGGCTGTACCTGGTCAGCCGGTGGAGGTGGTGGCAGAACGGCGAGGGGTTGTGCTTGGGCTGTCTCTGCTGGGGTAAATCGAGGCTGCGGAGGACGTTGCGGACGCCTAGGCGGGATGTGGCTCAGGTCTATTAACACCGGCGGCCGTCGCGGGGCTTTATCGAAGAGGTTGCTCATTATCCGATCAGAGCGGCGGACCCCTCGCGGCATAGGGACTCTTCGCGGCTGAAGTTGAGTGAGGGGGAGGGAGGAGGCAGCGGCGGAGTTGTCTTGGCGGAGCTTCATGCGCCGCTCCTTCGCGGCAGTGAGAATGGCGGGCTGTGGTGGCTCCGCTTGCGGTGGTGCGGAGGAAGAAGGCGGCGTCGGATCTTGGGCCGCCTGAGAAGATGACGGCTTGGCCACCGTTGTTGCTGTCGACGACGGGAGGGGAGACCCTTTTCTCTTTCTCGCTTGGCCATGGCGGGTAGTGGATGTGGGTGATGGTGGTCGAAGTTTGGTGTAAGGTGAAAAGGTGGAGGCGGCGGAGTGTGGTTGTTGAAGGTGATGCGACGGCAGTCACCGAGAGGGAAGGTGGTGCAGTGGTGTGATATGGTGGCGCGACGGCGGAATGGCTGAGGGAGACGGTGGTGGTGCGGGGGGATTTAGGGTTTTGGGAGTTAGGGATTACGTCAATTTGGGGTGGGGAAAAATGAGTGGAGATTAGGTTTTGTTGGAATTGGTGTGATTTGGGAGAAAAATCCAACCGAAAATGGGTCGGCAAAGCAACAGGACGGGTCGGATTGGCAAGGATCCCGGAATCAGTTTGTAAGAGAGGGGGAAAGATCCGCGAACAAGAACCGGTCGTCGGTTCGGTGGGGGTCCGTGGGTTGAAATATAAGAGAGAGGGAGGTTTTCGCGGGTCGAGTGAGGGAAAAACGGGTCTGGGCTTCTATCCAGCTAGTATTTGGAATTTGGAACATGCCTTGGGTGTTAGGCTTGACCACGCTCAAGGGTCACATTATCAGCAAAATTTTGACAAAATTTGATAGCAAACTAGCAGCAATATCTGGGCAAAATCTGGACATTTAAGCACACCTGCAACACAGGAAAAAGCAGGAAATCAACAAGAAAGTAAGGAAAACCAGCAAAACAAAAGGAAACACGGAAAAGAGAAACGGGGTAAAGAAAATGGCGCCTGAATCGCCATATTGGGTTGCCTCCCAAAGAGCGCCCTTGTTTATCGTCTTGGACTCGACGGGGCTGATTTAAAAGTTAAGCACTTGGAGGAATATCCTCCAAACGAGTTTCTTCAACAATGGAAGGTTGGAAATTCTCGTAAAATGGTTTCAGCTGATGCCCGTTCACTTTCAAAATGTTTCCGGTTTTAACATCCTTGATCCCAACTGCTCCTTGTTGATTGAAATTCGTAACCACATATGGACCCATCCAACGTGATCTCAATTTTCTAGGGAAGAGACGTAAACGAGAATTGTAGAGTAGAACTTTTTGACCAATTCGAAATTGTTTCCTTGAAATCATTGAGTCATGAAAATTCTTCATCTTGGACTTGTAAATGACCGAATTCTCGTAAGCATCATTACGAATCTCTTCCAATTCCTGAAGTTGGAGCTTCCGTTTCTCGCCCACTTCGTCCATATTCAGATGGCATTGCTTAATGGCCCAATAAGCTCGATGCTCCAATTGCACCGGTAGGTGGCATGCCTTACCATAAACCACTCGATAAGGAGACATTCCCAATGGGGTTTTGTAGGCTGTTCTATAGGCCCATAATGCATCGTTCAGTCTCACACTCCAATCCTTTCTGTTTGGGCTGACCGTTTTCTCGAGAATGGATTTAATCTCCCTATTTGATACTTCAGCTAGACCATTAGTCTGAGGATGGTAGGCTGTAGATGTTCGATGTGTGACATGATACTTGCTCAACAAAGACTCCAAAAGGCGATTGCAAAAATGGGTGCCACGGTCACTTATGATTGCTTTCGGTGTACCGAACCTAGAAAAGATATGAGACCTGACAAACTCGACAACCACTTTAGAATCATTAGTACGGGTGGCTTTAGCTTCCACCCATTTTGAGACATAATCAACAGCAAGGAGTATATAATGATTGCCAAAAGAAACGGGAAACGGTCCCATAAAATCAATGCCCCAAACATCAAAAATTTCGCATGGTTGTATAGGATTCAAAGGCATTTGATTTTTAGGACCAATATTCCCTGTTTGTTGGCAATTTTCACAGCTTTTGCAACAGATATAGGCATCTCGAAACAAAGTAGGCCAAAAGAATCCACTTTCAAGTACTTTCAATGCAGTTCGTTTTGATCCAAAATGCCCACCACATGCAAAAGAGTGACAAAAATTTAAAATGGACTCAAACTCCTTTTCAGACACACATTTCCTAATTATTTGATCAGAACATATTTTCCAAAGATAGGGATCATCCCAAAGGTAATACTTAGCATCACTTTTAATTTTATCTTTTTCAGCACGCGACAAATTATCGGGGTAATAAACCTGATGCTAAGTAATTTACAATGTCTGCATACTAGGGCGTGGCCGTAGAGCGTGGCCACGCCTTACTGTCCAGTGCCGAAAACAGCTGTTCATCAGGAAATTCATCGCGTATGGGCGGGGAATCGGTTATTTCTCCTGGAATTCGACTTAAATGGTCAGCCACAAGGTTCTCATAGCCCTTCTTATCCCGGATTTCAAGGTTAAATTCTTGCAAGAGCAAAATCCAACGAATTAACCTAGGCTTCGCATCCTTCTTCGTAAGTAGGTACTTCAAGGCTGCATGATCAGAAAAAACAATGACTTTAGTACCCAATAAATATGAACGGAATTTATCTAAAGCAAAAACAACAGATAAAAGTTCTTTTTCCGTTGTGGTGTAATTAATTTGGGCATTGTCAAGCATTTTGGAAGCGTAGTAGATGACATGAGAGCTCTTGTCAATCCTTTGCCCAAGTACCGCTCCAACCGCGTAGTCACTTGCATCGCACATGATTTCAAAAGGGTAATTCCAATTTGGTGGTTGCATGATGGGAGTTGAAATCAATTTCTCCTTTAGCAAATCAAAGGCCTTCTTGCATTCATCATCAAATTCAAACTCCACATCTTTTTGTAGAAGCCGGCATAGGGGTCGAGTAATCTTGGAGAAATCTTGGATGAAACGCCTGTAAAAACCTGCATGACCAAGAAAAGAGCGAATCTCCCGTACTCTGACGGGGTAAGGCAGAGATTTTACAATATCAATCTTAGATTTATCTAATTCAATTCCTTTACTCGAAACCACATGACCAAGTATTATCCCTTTATCAACCATAAAGTGACATTTTTCAAAATTCAGGACCAAATTATGTTCAGCACATCGTTTTAGGAATTTAGCAAGATTTTCGAGACATTCATCAAAAGAATCACCATAAACGGTGAAATCATCCATAAATACCTCAATAATGTGCTCAACATAATCAGAGAAAATGCTTACCATACATCTCTGAAAAGTTGCTGGTGCATTGCATAGTCCAAACGGCATTCTTCTAAAGGCAAATGTCCCAAATTGGCAGGTGAAGGTTGTCTTGCTTTGATCTTCCGGAGCCACCGGGATCTGATAAAAACCTGAATAACCATCAAGACAACAATAATGAGATTTTCTAGCTAAACGTTCAAGCATCTGATCAATAAAGGGGAGGGGAAAATGATCTTTTCTTGTTAAAGCATTTAAACCACGGTAATCCATACAAACCCTCCACCCGTTTTGAACTCGAGTGGGTACCATATCTCCTTCATCGTTCTCCACAACTGTAATGCCCGTTTTCTTGGGCACAACCTGTACGGGGCTTACCCACTCACTATCAGAAACTGAAAAAATTACACCTGCATCAAGGAGTTTCAGAATCTCCTTTTTGACAACTTCCATCATCGGGGGGTTCAATCGGCGTTGTGCTTGACGTTTGGGCTTAGCATCATCTGTAAGAATGATCTTATGCATACAAGTGGATGGGCTTATGCCTTTAATGTCAGCAATTGTCCAACCAATAGCCAATTTGAACTCCCTAAGGACTCGGATCAGCTTCTCTTCTTCGAGTTTGTTAAGTAAACTAGAGATAATCACAGGTAGTGTTTCTCCTTCGCCTAAGTAAGCATATTTCAAATGCTCCGGTAGTTTCTTGAGTTCCAATTCAGGTGCCTGCATAATGGAAGGAAGCAATTTAGTGTTAGAAATCGGTAAATCCAATTTAAGCACATTCCCAAACACAGGCTTTAGACACTCTAGTTCATGCACAGTATTACACAATTCCTCAGGCAAAGCCATGGTTTTTGACCAATTAACCAAATTTTCAGCATGCAAATCATTAATAAGTGCATAACTCAGAGCTTCTAAATTATCCAATTCGAAAACGTCATCAGTCAAATCATCAATCACATCAATACAAAATACACTCGACAATTCATTAGGATGTTTCATAGCATCGTAGACATTAAATTTAACAATGTCACCGTCAAATTCAAGAGTTAACAATCCATTATGAACGTCTATTTTAGCTCTAGCAGTGCTAAAAAATGGGCAACCAAGCAAAATATCAGAAGATTTAGAGGATTTATCATCCTCCATATCTAGAACGAAGAAATCAACAGGAAAAGCCAAATCGTTGACTTGCACGAGCACATCCTCCAATATTCCTTCCGGGTACACTACGGATCGATCAGCAAGCTGGATTATAATACCTGTACCTTTCAAAGGACCAAGATTAAGCGCAGTATAGACAGATAGAGGCATAACATTTATTGACGCACCCAAATCACACATAGCTTTCTTAATACCAAGGTTACCTATTTTACACGGAATTGAAAACATAACTTGGTCTCTGCATTTCGGTGGTAATTTCTTTTGTAAAACCGAGGAGACATTTTCTCCAACACTTACCCTTTCATTACCTTTGAGTTTTCGTTTGTTGGTGCAGAGCTCTTTAAGAAACTTCGCATAGCATGGGATTTGTTGAATAGCATCCAACAAAGGAATGTCGACTTCAACCTTTCGGAATGTATCAAGAATGCTTTGTTCCTCTTTCTGTTTCTTCGTCTGAGCTAAGCGCTATGGAAACGGAGGTGGGATCACCAGTGGCTTAGGCTGCTTGACAATTTCTGACTCTCTGTCTCGACTGGAGCCTACGGCGTGGTCACGCTTAACGGTCAAGTCAGCTTTCTGTTCAGATTCTGCCTCATTCTAACTTGCTTTGGGTTTGTCAACCGGTGGAGGCAGTTCCTTACCACTCCTGAGCGTAATCGCACTCACGTTCTTCCTGTGATCTTCCGTCTGCGAGGGCAATTTCCCTTGATTCTCAATCCTGCCCAAAACCGTAGCAATCTGTCCCAATTGAGTTTCCAAATTCTTGACTTGATTTTCCAAGCTATTAATTCGGATATCTTGTGGGTTGAGGGTTTGACTGGGTTGTTGGTTTTGTTTGGATTGTGGAGGTCTAGGCACAAAATTCTGGAAATTGGGTGGCTTCGGTTTCTGGGAATAGCTAAGGCTAGGGTGGTTTTTCCATCCGGGGTTATACGTGTTAGAGTAAGGGTTGTTATTTTGTGGATGGAACCCTGCGGCGTTCGCGTCCTCGAGTGTGCCCTCTTATAGGGACGGGCATGCATCGGTCGGGTGAGAAGGGCTAGCATATAATTGGCAAACTGTTGCCGCTTGTGGTGTTCCTGCATTCATGTTAGATACCAAAACAGATAACATATTCTTAATCTCATCAAACTGTGAAGAGCTTACCTCTTTTACCTGTCTCGTCATGTCGGATTTAGCATAATATTTTTGTGAAACTCTAGAGATTCGGCTAATCATGTCCGTCAATTCCGCAGGTGTTTTGATCATGATGGAACCTCCACTCGAAGCATCCAGCTGCCTTTTGTCAGCAGGCATCAATCCCCTATAAAATTTGTGGACAACTGAATTCTCTGGCAGGTTGTGATGTGGGCACATTGCAAGCAAGTTCCGGTATTGTTCCCAATACTCGTGTAGGCTCTCATATTCCTTTTGCTTGATGGTGATTATCTCCTGAAGGAGATCCAAATATCGCTCAGCAGGGAAAAACCTGTCCAAAAACTTATCGTGCATCTGCTGCCAAGTAGTGATGGTTGCTGATGGTAGAGAGTACAACCATTTTTCTACTGCATCTTGCAAAGAGAACGGAAAAGCACGGAGCTTGATTTGGTCTTCGGTAACTCCGTGGGGTTTGGTAGAGTAGCAAACCGTGTGGAATTTGCTAAGGTGTTGATGAGGGTTCTCGTTTTCCAGACCTCGAAAAATAGGAAGTAGGTGAATTGTGCCCGTCTTCAGCTCGAAACCAGCACCCACCTCTGGAAAAGTGATACAGAGGGGCTGCTGTGTGGTATCGGGGCGCACCAGATCTTCCATGGTCCTACGTTCTGCTGCTAGTAGTGCCATAGTTAGGGCGTGGTCACGCTTAACGGTCAAATCGTTTTTCTGATCACTTGAACTGTCCGTTTCAGTTCCCGATTCTATCTCCTTCACCAAATCTGATGTCTCAGCTTGTTTCTTGCGTGATTGGGTTTCTTTCCTCTTTTTCCTAGCAGTTTTCTCGATTTCTGGATCGTAAAGAGGGGTGTCCTTTCCGCGAATGCTCCTGTTCATAAAAAGAAATAAAATCGATTAAAACACAGTCCCCGGCAACGGCGCCAAAATTTGACAGGTGTCGAATCCGTCAAAAAAATAAATGTAAATTCCTATTCGACGACTAAACACAGAGTATAGTGCAAATAGGGTCGATCCACAGAGACTGGTTGACTTGTTTCTAATAATTCCAAGTTATCCATGAAAAGAAACAATTAAAGGGGGGGAGGGGGGTTTGAGTTTTTAAAACTAAAGTATGCAATTAAATAAAATAACAAGAATTAAAAACTAATTAAAACTATCAAGCAAATCACGTAGGATTAAATAAATCAGAGGGAGAATTACCTAGCTAGGGATATTCGATTCGAATTGTTATATTGATCATTGACTCAAAGATAAATTCAAGTTATTCAGACAGATTGGCTATAGTTGATAGAGACACTCGACTCAACCTCGTTTTTACTTAATTTATCGGATAACCTAGAGACACTCGACAGTTATCTTCCCTGACAAATTTACAACCCCTAGAGACACTCGACATGATCTAATGAATTTGCAGCATTAAGAATCATAAAAATACCAACCCTAATTAACCAAGTCGTGACACACGCAAGATTTAAATTAGATTATCAAATCCCTTAGTGAACGAGGAATGTTATCGCTAAGACCCTGTCACTAATTTACCACGATTTATCTATCAACTTTACTACACTTCAAGCATCAAGATTGGCAATATGCAATTAAATCTACCTAGATGATCGGGCCCTATCACTAAATAAATCAATCACAATATACACGAAACACGGAGATAAGATAAATGCCTAAATAAACATGAATTGAATAAAACGTTTAGGTCTCATAATATCCAAAAACGAATCTTAATCCCTAGCTAGATAATTAAGAGTTTAGCTACTAAAATCCATGAAAACAATAACGGAGGAATTCTTTAACATAAAATAAACTAAAAACGAAGGGAAAGAAATAAACTAAAACGAAGAACTCGTGATGAAGTCCTGCTCTCGATGTTGCTCGCCTCAAGCTCCCGAACTGCTGCTCCCAGAATATTAAGTGATCTCCCCTAAACTGCTGCTGCCAAATATATAATAAAACTCACGCCCCAAGTCTCATGCACGAAACAGTAGCAAAATAGGATTCTTATTCTCAATTCAAATCGGGCTCAACTTAATTGCTCTCCAAGAATAAAACTCAACTGGGCCATTCTAAAATTAATTCCATGCGTGGCCCACTTAATTAAAGCATCACACATCATAATATTTCTCCAACTTAGCCCACAACGTACAACCCATCATCAAAGTAAATTTGCTCTCCATTATTATTTCTCCAGCATTCTCAATCCACACAGCCCAACAAATTAACAACTAAAGTCCACATTAAATTGAATTCTCATTAAACTAAATGAGCACTAAACCCAGCAGCCTGAATTCCTCCATGATACACGCACACGACCCATATGTAATTCCAAGGAATGCAGCCCACTTAGCAAATATAACTCATGTTCACAAATTAATTCCCCAAAGTTGCAGGCGTGCAGACCTTCAAGCAATGCATCCTAATTCCACCTTAATTTCATGCAGTAGATCAGCAACAAAGTGTGCCCAGCATTCACGAGAATTTCTTCATAAAACAATCAAATTCACACCAATTTCAACTCGAAGCCCCGAATCTACAAAATAAACAACAAAGCATCAAATTCTTTATAAATAATATCATTTCAAAGCATAATTCGGGGCATAATTTAATCATAAAAATGATTAATTAAAAACTTATCATAAAACATAAAATTTTAACTTGATTTATAATGGACCCAAAAGTATCTCAAATCTTATATCTTCTACCTACAATATCCTATCTACTATTTAAGCTAGGCATTTTAAATTGTACTCTATGTTTTTTCATCACTTCAAACTCATCAATGATTGAATCATCTGAAAAGGTTTGAACGATTCTTTCTCAATATAAACCAACAATGAACTAGCCAAAAAATCATCTTCCATCTTATTTCGTAATCTTGTCTTCACAATCTTCATACTTGAAAACGCAATTGTTGTAGTAGAAACTGGAAGAGTCAAAATAAGCCGAATCAGTCTTTCCATAAGATAGTAATTTGTTACTTTTCCTGTCCTTGACATTACTTGACATAAATCTGCAAGTGTTTGTATATTTTGAAAATCAATGTGATGCAAAATATTAAGCTCAAAAACTGATTGTAGGGTTTTTTGTGCATATTTTGAAAATCAATGTGATGCAAAATATTAAGCTCAGGATAGAACTTCTCAACAAGCTTGCAAACATTTTCAATGTTGAATGATTTGAGCTTGTCTCTTGGATCTAGGGCTGAACTTAATCTTAGCAAGTCCAATGCATTCTCATCAAATCGATAATTTATCTCTTGTAATATGGAATCTATTATGCTGGTGAATATATCAATTTGATAATGATGTTCCAAGGTAATAGGAATACCTTACATACCCGACCTCTACCTGATGTATGATTAGTATTCATGTCAAGAATGTCTATCTCATGTTTCTCACAAAATATCTTCACTTTATCAAACAGTTCATCCCAACCATTCTCTCTAAAAATTTAAACAATTTTCTTCGTACTAGCAACAACATCCATTGCATTAAAAATATCTTGAGTCTTGCATTGAAAAATTCTACAAAGATTATAAGTCATTCCCAATAATTCAATCATAAAATGCAAGATGAAAAAAAGTTTCAAAAGATGTCATGATATCATAAGCTCCATCAATTGTTGCTCTGAGAGATAAACCAGACTTGCCATTAATAGTCTCACTCAAAACATGAAGAATGGGATCAAACATATTAAGTAAGCGAAGAAGAGATTTTAAATGAGAACCCCGTCGTGTATCACCTGCACGTTGTATAGTGCCAACTTGATATTTTTCTCTTCCAGTTTCCAGTTCACCATTTGAGACCATCTCTACAATTCGAATAGCATTAGCAATTTGTAGTTAATCATGACTTTTGGAAGAAGAACCAGCTAGATTCACAATGACAGTCCAGTGTTGAAAAAAAATGCTCAATCGGTATTACACTTTGAGCAGTTGATACTAAATTTAGTTACAACCGGTGAGCAAAGCAATGAACATAGTATACAAAAGAAAAGAGCTTGTAAGTCATTCTATTCTTCTCGTATATTGGTAGTACCATCATAGCCTTGGCCTCGAATATTTCTCACAAGAAGATTCCAAGCAGAAAGAACATTTGATATTTCTTTTTTTTTAAAGTAATAGCCTTAGTATCCTCCACATAAACCACATCAAAGATTCTTTTCCCAAACATAGCCTTCTTTATCTACAGACCTTAAAACTATGGGCATTTGCTCTCTTTTTGATTCATCCCGAGATTCATCAACAATAAGACAATATTTAGAATCCCCGATTTCTTCCCTTATCAATTTTTGAACTCGATTTGCGTAGAGAGATAAGATCTCCTTCTGAATTAAAGGAGAAGTATAAATAGCATTTTTGGAGCATTTTCCAAAATAGTAGATCTCACCTTATCATTGTAAAAAGTCGTGAGTTTGATGATCTCTATGGAATTGCCGTGACTATGCAACTCTAAGCTTTCTTCCCGACTTCTAAAGGCAATACCTTGAAATGAACATTATTTTGCAACATCCATTGAAATCTTGAGCCTCAAATGATTATTGGCGATTAGCTCTAGGGACTCGTTTTTAATAATTCTAGGAATTTACTGCAATGGGTTCATTAGATCATGACAATGTCTGACAACTTTATTATGTAAAGAATTTGTGTTATTTCCTTCATGAAGTAGAAATGAGCAATTTTTTCAATCATTTACTTTTTTCCAAGATCAAAATCCGTCAACAGTAAATGCATTTTGTTTATGTCATGCAGACGGTTTGATGAAAAGAAAACATGGAAGACAATATGTTGCACTTTTGAAGGAGAGTATTCAAGCCAACCAGGAAATAATTTGTACCAAGTGGGTAGAAATATTTTTCCATGTTTATCCGTATTTAGAAGACTTTATCAGAATGAATTGATAAGGAGCAAGACATAGATAAGCACGCCTAATTTCCTCTCTTTTATTTGCATCATAGTCTCATACGGAATTTCGCAAACTTGGATCACGTTCAATTTGAATGCCACAAGAATCCCCATATTTGTTGTAGAAGACTTCAGAGTAGATGTTTTGTCTTCTTGAGAATTAGAAACTTCATTTGTAGTTGCTGAAGTTTCAAGAAAAGGTGCATTGTCATTATCTTAATGAGATCGTTTCTTGAAGTAAAAATGTGTACTGTTTTTACTCATAGTCACTGTATGAATGAAAAAATCACCGATTAACCTCAACTTAGCTCGATTTAAAATATAATAACAAAATATCATCAATAAAATAAAAAAGTATGTATACAATATAAAAACTAAAATTACATATAAATTAATATTACCTTTCTTTCACTCTATATGATGAGTAACTTGAACTTGAGATTACAATCTTGTTTTTTTCCCAACAGACATAATTTTTGAAGTCTAAAATATGAAGGTTTTGAGTTTTAAAAAAGAAAAAGGAAAGAAGCTGATGAAGACGAAGTATGGAGAGAGAATACACAAATCGTATTTAGAAGATTTGTTTGGAGTGTGGAGAGAGAGTGAAAAGTTAAATTAAAAAGGCTAAAAGCCCGCTTGGATTCCGGTGGGGAGAATAAACAAAACGCATATTTAAAAAATAAATGAAAAACACATTTTTTTGGGCCAGCTGACACATTGAGATTTAGTTTGAAAAAATAAAGTTTAAGGGAGAGGGGGCCAAATCTATAATTTTTAGGGGCAAAGAAATAAAAATATTAAATTTTACATATAATAATAAAATTTGAATTAATTTTTTTTTGGCGGGCGGGGGGGGGGGGGGGGGGGGGGATATTTGCAGAGGAATTTGCGGAGGGCAACGTTGATAATTGATTCGACGTGACCGGCGCGTTTGAGGCAAGCGTCAAGTGAGGAGCAAAAATCGAGGTTAGGAGACTAGTTTTGAAGTAGTGGTCGACCAGATCAGACAATTCCTGATTTTGCCCAAATCTCCCTTTTATTCTGGAGAGTCGTTTGGACCACTAATTCATTGTTATCGAGCATGAAATCGGTAACTATGCTGAGAGATTGCAGCGAGAGGGACTGAAAATTGAGGGAGCTAACATCGGCATTTGATGGACTCGTTGTCACCGGGTTCGATCCAGGGATGCAGGGACGCGGAGGGGGGAGGGGTGGGAGGGGAGGGGAGGTGTTTAGGGGGCTGGGGATGGTGACCGCCCTCCCCAAAATTTTCAAAAATTTTATTATTATATGTGAAATTTAATATTTTTATTTCTTTGCCCCTCAAAATTACAGATTTGCCCCCCTCCCCTTTAAAATTTGTTTTTTCAAACCAAATCTCACTATGTCGGCTTGCTAAAAAAATATATTTTTTATTTATTTTTTCAATATGCTTTTTGTTTACTCTCCCCACCGAAACCCAAACGGGCTTTTAGCCTTCTTAATTTAACTTTTCACTGTTGCTACACACTCCAAGTAAATACAATTTGTGGATTCTCTCTCCAGACTTCATCTTCCTCTACTTCTTTCTTTTTTCTTTTTTAAAACTCAAAACCCTCATATTTTAGACTTCAAAAATTACATCTGTTGGGAAAAAAAAGATTGGAATCTCAAGTTCAAGTTACTCATCACATAAAGTTAAAGAAAGGTAATATTAATTTATATTTAATTTTAGTTTTTATATTGTTTACATATTTTTTATTTTATTGAAGATATTTTGTTATTATATTTTAAATCGAGCTAAGTTGAGGTTAATCGGTGATTTTTTTTTTTATTCATACAGTGACTATGAGTAAAAACAAGATACATTTTTACTTTAAAAAATGATCTCGTCAAGATAATGAAAATGCACCTATTCTTGAAACTTCAAAAACTACAAATGTGAATTGTGAAGTTTTTAATTCTCAAGAAGATAAAGCTTCTACTTTGAAGTCTTCTACAACAAAAATTCAAAAACTTGATGGGGATTCTTGTGGCATTTAAATTGAACCTGGTCCAGTTTGCGAACTTTTATATGGGGCTATGATGCAAATAAAAGAGAGGAAATTAGGCGTGTTTATCTACGTATTGATCCATATCAATTCATTCTGATTAAGTCTTCTAAGAATACCGATAAACATGGTAGAAGATTTATATCCACTTGGTACAAATTATTTCCTGATTGGCTTGAATACTCTTCTTCAAAAGATGCAGTATACTGTCTTCCATATTTTCTTTTCATCAAACCGTTTGCACGAGATACACAAAATTCATTTACTGTTGATGGATTTCGATCTTGAAAAAAAGTGAATGATTGAAAAAATTTCTACTTCATGAAGGAAATAATACAATTTATTTACATAATAAACATGTCAGACATTGTCATGATCTAATGAACCAGTTGCAGCAAATTTCAAGAATTATTGAAAAAGAGTCCTTAGAGCTAATTACCAAGAATCATTTGAGGCTCAAGGTTTGAATGGATGCTGTAAAATTATGTGCATTTCAAGATATTGTCTTTAGAAGTCGGGACGAAAGCTAAGAGTTGCATAATCGCAGTAATTTCGTAGAGATCATCAAACACACAACTTCTTACAAAAATCAGGTGAGATCTATTGTTTTGGAAAATACTCCAAAAAATGCCATTTGTACTTCTCCTGTAATTCAGAAGGAGATCTTATCTCTCTATGCCAATCGAGTTCAAAAGTTCATAAGGGAAGAAATCGGGGATGCTAAATATTTTCTTATTGTTGATGAATCTATGAATAAAAAATAGACCAAACGGCCATAGTTTTAAGGTTAGTAGATAAAGAAGGCTATGTTCTGGAAAGATTATTTGATTTGGTTCATGTGGAGGATACTAAGGTTATTACTTTAAAAAATGAAATATCAAATGTTCTTTCCCGTTGGAATCTTTTTGTGAAAAATATTCGAGGTCAATGCTATGGTGGTGCTAGCAATATGCGAGGAGAATGGAATGGCTTACAACCTCTTTTCTTGAATGAGTTTCATCTGCATACTATGTTCATTTCTTTGCTCACCGGCTGCAACCAATTTTAGTATCAACTGCTCAAAGTGTAATACCGATTGAGCATTTCTTTCATGGCTTGATTGCCATTGTGAATCTTGTTGATTCTTCTTCCAAACGTCATGATCAACTACAAATTACTAATGATATTTGAATTATAGTGATGGTCTCAAATGGTGAACTAGAAACTGGAAGAGGGAAAAATCAAGTTGGCACTATACAACGTGCAGGTGATACACGATGGGGTTCTCACTTAAAATTTCTTCTTGGCTTACTTAACATGTTTGATCCCATTCTTCATGTTTTGAGTAAGATTGTTAATGACAAGTCAGGTTCATCTCTCAGAGCAATAGCTGATGGAGCTTATGATATCATGACATCTTTTGAATTTGTTTTCATCTTGCATTTTATGGTTGAATTATTGAGAATGACTGATAACCTTTGTAGAATTCTTCAATGCAAGACTCAAGATATTTTTGAATGGAATGGATGTTGTTGCCAGTACGAAGAAAATTGTTCAAATTATTAGAGAGAATGGTTGTGATGAACTTTTTGATAAAGTGAAGATATTTTGTGAGAAACATGAGATAGACATCCCCGACATGAATACTCATCGTACATCAGGTAGAGGTCGGGTACATAAAGGTAATCCTATTACCTTGGAACATCATTATCGAATTAATATATTCACCAGCACAATAGATTACATATTATAAGAGATGAATTATCAATTTGATGAGAATGCGTTGGAGTTGCTAAGATTAAGTTCTGCCCTAGATCCAAGAGACAAGTTCAAATCATTCAACATTGAAAATGTTTGCAAGCTTGTTGAGAAGTTCTATCATGAAGATTTTAATAGACAAGAGACGTTGTGTTGTGTGTAGAAATTGTATGATTTTAAGCGTTAAATAGATTATATTCTGGTGCCCTTTGATGCGTTTATGTGTTTATTTGACTCTGTTCAGGTGTCAATAGAGTTGGAGTTACGAAACGGCAAAGCAGAGCGATTTCAAGCATTTTTGGGAGAAAAAGTGGTAACTCCCGTTACCATTTAGCAGTACAAAAGGAGTAACTCCCGTTACTAGCCACAGAAGGAGAGGTTTTGGCGAGAGCAGCGGGGTAACGCCCGTTACCCCTATGCAGAAGAAACTTGGTAACGGCCGTTACCAGTAAAAGCGTTAAGGCGATTTCAGGTCGTTAACGGGCGTTCACAGGACCAGGAAAATATAGGTAATGCCCGTTACCTAGGGCGGCGAGAAATCTCCTAGGGCTACTATATATGTGCGTTTGGGAGTCTTTAGCCATACGGGAACAGACAGAAGGAGGACAGAAGGAGGTTCAGAAAATAAGGAGAGAGTTAGATAGAGAAAAAGAGTTTCCCTTCCAAGTCAAGACCTAGGGTTTGGAAGAAGACTCAGAAGTTCAGAAGATTTTCAGAGAATTCGAGAAGACGACAGGATTGAATTCTGAGAACAATCTTTGGTTTTATTGTTGCTTTAATTTCCAAACTAATTCCTTGATTTTAGTTTTAGTTTCTTGTGCTAGTTTCGTTCTTGAGTATTGCTGAATGTTTATGAGTTTAATTGTTAGACTTTGTTTAGATTCCTTAACGATGATTTATTTTAATGCAATTTCCTTTAGTTTTATTATTTTTCCTTCAATTATGAGTAGCTAATTATCTAGGGTTAGGGGAAAGTGATGATGATTGCATGATGGATGTTTGATGAGATGCTTGAATGACTTGTGTTAATTCTTAGTTTGAAAATTAGTTTAAACTGACTTGCGATGGCTTGATCACCCGTAGCATGTGTCACAATTACCTATAGATTGAAAGAGTGATGGTAATTTAGAGGGTTTTCAATACTTGTAAGTTGTAGGGTTCAAAGAGATTTGGTCATAGCTTATACAACAGTAATCTTATTCCATGTCCAGCCGCTAGAATACTGAGTTACACTAGTCTTGTTCATATGGTTTAAGTAACTATTGGTGATTGCGAGAGCAACATTGCACACTAATTAAGCACTTGGTTACACCTCGAGAGAGGGTAATTCAAATATAAGTGACTAGGTTGTAGAATTACACTTGTCAAGCGAGTATCACATTAACTCTTGATTGTATGATTCAAAACTTTTTGCCCTGCCTGTTTAGTTTACTGAAGTTAATTCGCGTGTTTAAGTTGTTAATTGCAATTTTAGTTTAGTACTTGTTAATTTCTGCATCAGTAGATTAATAGAAACAACCATTACTTCCGTTAAGTCTTTAGATTAGAGAGAAATAGAGAGTAGTGATTGATTTCCCTTACCTGTGGGTTCGATCCTATTGTGCTACGCGTATGTTGTTAGGAATAGTGCCCTAAAAAGTCGATAGAATATCCGCGTTGTACTTTTCCTTATTGTAATCACAGACAATCTTTGAATAAAATAACGAATTGGGGCAACACTTCTTTATATGCTCTTGTTTGATATGCGTTTACTTTAGCTGTGCATGTATGAGAACTCCCCTAATCCTTATGACTTTAGGACTCTACCATTTAGGTGAAATGGTTTATGAAATGAGCCCTATTTCACATAAGTCTTGATTAGTAAAATACTCCAAGCCGATGAGTCCTACAGACAGTGGGAGTGTCAACCTGACTCCTCTAAGGCTTGCTTGTGGGATCACGCCCTTAAGAAGGACCACCTTGTTTCATGTAGGTGCAAAGTGTATAGTTGATACGTGCGTGGTACATGAGGGTGCTTACTTTAATAAGTAAGTTCACTAAGGTGCCCCGTGTGAGAAGATTCCTAAATGGGAAAGGAAGTTTCTATTTCAGGAAATGGAAACTTCCAGATTAGGAAATATCTCACGAGTCATTGATGTGATTAATTGATCCTTAGACTTGAGGTTCCTTGTCACTTTATGAGTTAACTCTGTAGTCTTAGGTGTAAGCTTTAAAGGGTGTCGCCTTAGACAACTGATTCAAGGCTTATGCTGGGGCTGCACAAGTGATTCATGAAAGTGAATGAGAATGAAGAAAGGACCTACACTTGCATTTGCAAGGTGATCTCTTATTGTGTAAGTCATTCATATGCCATATGGACTCATTGGCCAAGGCAGTAGATCAAGACATCAAGAAAAGGGTTTCTTGGATTGAGATCAAATGGATACGAAATGCACTTAACTTTAAGAACAAATTATTAGGGTTCTAATTATTCCCTTGCCCTAGATCTTGGTTGAGAGATAGTAAGTAGGAGGATTGTATCTCACATGAATCAATGACTTAAAGGTTCTGTCGAATCTGAACATTCCAATTCAGCTAGGGGTTAAACATCTGTTGCTAGACTATGGTCGTTTAATCTGTGGACTGATTAATTAATTAGTGAATTAATTAATTAGGGTCACTGCTAATTGAATTGAGAACCTAGAGGGTCACACACAACAACTTGGTTACATGAGTTGAGGCTTTAAAATGATTAAACGAGTTAATCGGGCCATGAGGGTTCCACACGTGTGGGTCACGTGAGTGACATGTGTCTCACACTTGTAAACATACATATATATATATATATATATATATATATATATATATATATATGATATATATGATTAAATAATTAATGTGTTAATTATTTAATAGACTTTGGTTTAATTTTGAATTAAAAAGAAAGTCTTATTTTGGAGAAAAAATAATCTAGTTAATTAATTACGAATTTATTAATTAGATAAAATAAGTTATTTATTTTAAATAAATAGAGTATAAAATTATCCAAAAATACTTTGGATATTTTAGCTCTCTTGAAAGTTGACTTGAATTTGAATTCAAAGTCAAAGTCAAAATTACTTGATGATCAAGTAATAGGAGAGAGGGACCAAAATCCTTAGCCCATAAGGATTAGGGATTTTCGGTCCTCCCCTTCCTATATATAGGGGAGCTCGAGCTCCCCTTAGAGGCTAATAGAGAATTCTTTTGGTTCATGTATTGAACACCATCCTTTCTCCAAGATAAATTAAACCCTAGGTTAAGCCTAAACACAAACTAGAGAACTAGCATCCTTACTAGTTAGATTGTAGTAAAGTTGGTGGACTATCTCTAGAGAGCTTCAAGTTAGAAGTTTGAAGATTCGAGCTTTACCAAGGAGAGGGGATCAAGCCGCGAGAAGAGCGTTCTTGGGTGGCTTGAAACGCTTCAAGAAAGATAATTAAGAAAGTAAGTTTCTTATCTTTACGAATTTGGATACACGATTGCGAGTCCAAGATCCTTTTGTTGGAAAATTTTTAAATTTCCGCTGCTTTTCAGATTCTGTTTTCCAACAAGTGGTATCAGAGCCACCTCGTTAATCGTTTTTCTGATTCGTCTCAATTATTCTGAATTTGGTAGAAATTCCTAGGCTTAGATGCGAATTAGGTATTCTCGAGTTCTTTTAGAAAGCCTGAAATACGAAACTGTGTTTTTTTTCCTAAAAATGTTTGAAAAATGTTTTCAAAAATTTGATTGAAATTATTTTGGATCAAATATATTTAAATCGTGTTTTTAAATTTTGGATTGTTGTTGGTTTTGAACTAAAAGTACGAAACACGAAATCGCGTTACGAAAACACGAGCCTGGACGTACTAAGGCGTAGCACGCCCAGGCCCGCCCAGCAGTCCCGCAACCGCGCGGGACTGCCCGCCGCTGTCGCCCGCTAGCGCCTAGGCGCGCCCGCACATCCCTCCCACAACCGCACGCGAGCCTGCCCGCTACGCCCGCCTGTCCCCGCCATGCGCGCAACGCGCGCGAGGATCTGCGCCATGCGCGCGCGATGCTGCGCGACTGCCAGGCTTCGTCTCGGGCGGGTGTGCAGTCCGTTCCGGGCCCTTCGTTTCGCGATCTTGATTTTCGTGTTTAGTCCAATCCGATCCCGATTTAATTTTTCCTGAAAAATTTTATTTTTATTAAATTTGAATTATCATTGAAATAATTGTTTAAATTGGGATTTTGAAAATTTAAGCGATTTAAATTTTCGAAAAATTACAAACTTTATTTTATGAAAATATTGAAAGAATAAAATTATTAATTTTCGAAAATTATTTGGAATTTTATTGGTTTATTGTTTTTCGGGTTTTATAGAAAAGACTCTTGAACAAGAATTGCATCTAAGTCGTGTTTTAAGTCATTAGGACTTGAAACAGGAATTTTAATTTATTGGCTAAATTTAAATTCTCGCAAGTTGCATGTTAGGTGATCATGGGTTTAGACTTATGTATGGTTTTAATTTTTGCACATGGATGGTTTAAATTGGGGTTGGAGCCCTATAGTTGCGTTTTTCAATTAAGGTTGGAGCCTCACTTATGTGCGTACTGTTATGTGATTTATTATGTGGCTTTCCATATTACTGTTTTTGAGGCCGGGGTATGCCCCGTGTAATTGTCTAAGGCCAATATGAAGATTGAGCCTTATTACTTTATGTCTTTTTCTTTTTATTGTAATTTGAGAGTAGAGATAGGTGATGAGGTTTTATTTTCATTTTGGAGACAATGCACCTATGGAGTAAGATGGACCACATTCAAGTAACAAGGAGGCCATAAGTGAAGACCCCTCAAAATGTTAGGGAGGGGAATCTCAATTGAAAAATGTAATAGAGATAGGGGCTCGTATTTTGTTACCTCTTTCCCTTATGTGATTTAAACTGTTTATGTGGCCTGTATGTTAGAACTTGTGATTGTGGAGTGGCTCCCACATATCACGCATAAGATAGGTAAAACCCATGATCATCTCATGTTAGTATCATGCTAGGACATGTTATCTGTTTATGTGCTTGTTTGAAATGCATTTAAGTGTACTTGCATTAATCAAGACTAATAAAATTGGATAACATATATGTTGGTGAGGTCGAACCGAACAACTCTTCGGTTGATTCGAAAATTCCCATTAAATATTAAGCTATTTTCGAACAAATAGGTGTTTAATTTGAGGTGCAAATTTAGAATTAAATTCCTAGCCTTCCATAAATAGGTTTTAACTTTAGTAAGTGAAGCTAGTTATTGTCCGCGAGTCGTGGGATAACTAGTGGAGCTTATTAGTTCTTAGTTACCTAATTGATCATTTTAAATGATCAATATTTCGTGGTCAATTTTGGCAAGGGCGATGTCCGCGAGTCGTGGGTTGTTCGAACTAAGTTTTGATCATGATCTTATGATTGATGGGTCTAGCTTAACGCCTAAGTAAATATGGATGTCGCACGAGTCGTGGGTCCATATTGAAAGATAGGTGATGCAAAAATAACTACTAAGAGTTCTAAAGGTGTTAGAATTGGTAAGTTGTACCTACCTAGGGTTTTACTTAGAATGTCCGCGAGTCGTGGGTTTGAGGTAAAATGCTTAGGATCTTCGTACCCATTGGGAAATGCGTTTCTCTTAGATCTTTGGGAATTATAGATCTTTGAGAAACAGTGGGAGCTACATTAGATTAAAGACCTTATCTTTTGTATATCGTTATAATTCAGCATGCTCACTAGTTCTCTGTTATACCATTTAGGTCGTAGATTCTGTGATTCTCTATGTATTTTGAAATGGCAACCAAAAACCCTCTTGTGTCGATCCTCGAGTCAAACAAGTTGACTGGTCCAAACTATTCTGATTGGCTGAGGAATCTAAAAATCATTTTAGATTCTGAGAAGAGAACTTATGTTCTCTTCGAAGGGGAGCCTAATCCCGAAGGGGAGGCTCCCACTCGGGCCGAGCGGGATGCGATCCAGAAGTGGAAGGATGATAATCTCCAAGCCCGTTGTCTAATGTTGGCTAACATGTCTCCGGACTTGCAAAGGCAACATGAGGCCATGGAATTTGCTTGGGAGATTTACGACCACTTAGAGCAACTTTACCGCCCTCATGAACGTGTTACAAGGAATGGTAAATACTTTATCAAACGGAACAAGTCTTCCGTTCACATCGGTACTCTAAGTAATGGACTTTATCTAACTCAGAATATCAATATTATGAATATACAACGAGAAACAAAATGTAAGAGAGATGACAAAGTTTCAGCTCCCTTATGGCACGCTAGATTGGGAACATTTCCAAGAACAGAATCAGCAAGATAAACACTTTAGGTTCATTCTCTGAAAATGATCTCAAAGAGTTAACTTCTTGCGAATCCTGTCTCAAAGGAAAGATGTCCAAAGTTCCTTTTAAAGGAACTCTGGAACATGACACTAAGGTCTTGGATCTAATCCATACTGATGTTTGTGGACCGCTTAGTGTAAGCACAAGAAACAATCATCAGTATTTCATAACCTTTACTGATGACTTTAGTCGGTATGGTTATGTATACTTAATGAAGTATAAATCTGAAGCTTTTGAGAAATTCCTAGAAATTCAAAAGGAGGTTGAGAACCAAACTGGTCACAAGATCAAAGCACTTCGATCTGATCGAGGAGGCGAGTATCTTAGTGAAGAATTCCTTAATCATCTCAAAGATAATGGGATTATCTCTCAGTGGACTCCTCTGGGAACTCCTCAGCTTAATGGAGTTTCTGAGAGAAGGGATCGAACTCTACTTGATATGGTTCGTTCCATGATGAGTTTCACTGACTTACCACCTTCTTTCTGGGGTTATGCCCTAGAAAGTGCAGCAAAGATTTTGAATCTAGTTCCCTCTAAGTCAGTCCCTAAAAAGCCCTATGAAATGTGGCATGGTAAAATCCCTAATTGTTCTTATTTGAGAATTTGGGGTTGTCCTGCTTACGTGAAGAGGACAGTGGGAGATAAGTTAGAATCTCATTCTAATTTATGCTACTTTGTAGGTTATCCTAAGGAATCCATAGGATACTATTTCTATGATCAATCTGAACAAAAGGTGTTTGTTTCCAGAATGCTACTTTTCTTGAGGAACCGTTCTTTAAAGAAAAGAAAGGCAAGATCATAGAATTAGAGGAAGTACAGAGTGACCCCACGCCACCCACTGTCCTTCTGACCAACCGCAACCAATCACGAATTTTGATACACACGAAAATCCTCCTCTAAGACGTTCTGAAAGCACTCCTAGACAACCGGAGAGATGGTATGGATTCTTCCATGAGATCTCTCAAAAGGATAATGATCCTTTAACATATGAGGAGGCACTTTCAGATTCTGACTCTGAACAGTGGATCGAAGCCATGAAATCCGAAATGGATTCCATGAACTCAAACCAAGTTTGGATCTTGGTAGATTTTCCTGATGGGGTCAAACCCAAAGGTTGCAAATGGATCTTTAAGAGAAAGCTTGGAGTTGATGGAAGCATTGCAGCCTACAAGGCAAGACTGGTTGCAAAAAGATTCACTCAAAGACCCGGCGTAGACTTTGATGAAACCTTTTCACCAGTTGCAATGCAAAAGTCTATTCGGATCATGCTTGTCATTGCTGCTTATTATTACTATGAGATAAGGCAAATGGATGTGAAAACTACCTTTCTCAATGGTGACATTGATAAAGACATTTATACGGAGCAACCTATAGGTTTCACATTCAGTGGGAGTGACCAAAAGGTTTGCAAACTCCAAAGATCAATCTATGGATTGAAACAAGCTTCTAGGAATTGGAATATTCGATTTGATGAATCAGTCAAAGTGTTTGGCTTCATTCAGATCTCGAATGAATCGTGTGTGTATAGAAAGGAATTGGCGACCTCAGTGCAATTCTTAGTGCTTTCTGTTGATGACATCCTTCTTATTGAAAATTCGAAGGATGGCATGAAAGTAACTAAGTTATGGTTCTCGAACCAATTCGAGATGAAAGATCTTGGTGATGCGTCCTACATCCTTGGAATTAAAAATCTATCGAGATAGATCTAGAAGGTTGATAGTACTATCACAGTCGATGTACATTGACAAAGTATTGAAGAGATTCAATATGGAGTCTGCAAAGGTTAAGAACCTTCCTATGAGTGTAGGAACATCTCTCTCTAAGAAGATGTGTCCTTAGACTAACCTTGAGAAGGAAAGAATGACTCATACACCTTATGCATCAGCAATAGGTAGCATAATGTATGCAATGTTATGTACTCGACCGGATGTGGCTTATGCACTTCGTGTAACAAGTTGTTTCCAATCTGACCCTGGAGATGCTCACTGGGCTGCCGTGAAGAATATTCTTAAGTACTTGAAAAGTACTAAAGATTTATTCTTAGTTTATGGAGGTCAGAAAGATCTTATTGTCGAAGGATACTGCGATGCAAGCTTTGCCTCTGACTTAGATGATTTTAAGTCAATGTCAGGATACATTTTCTGCCTAAACGGCGGAGCAATGAGTTGGAAGAGTTCCAAGCAAACAACCACTGCAGATTCGACCACTGAGGCCGAATACTTGGCTGCAAATGACGCAGCTAAGGAAGGTGTTTGGATTAGAAATTTCATTCAAGAGTTGAATGTTGTTCCTAGCATGAAAGACCCCATTACTGTGTTTTGTGACAACACTGGGGCGGTTGCTCAAGCAAGAGAACCAAGATCTCACCAACAGACCAAGAACATCATGAGGAAGTATCACCTAATCCGTGATATTACCAAAAGAGAAGATGTGCAAATTGAGAGGGTCACATCAGCAGAAAACGTGGCAGATCCACTTACTAAACCCCTTAGTCGAGAAGCTTTCCAAGGTCATCTTCAGAAGATGGGACTTAGAGTAGCTTTAGAATGGCTTTGACGGGCAAGTGGGAGATTGTTAGGAATAGTGCCCTAGAAAGCCGATTGAATATCCGCTTTGTACTTTTCTTTATTGTAATCACAGACAATCTTTGAATAAAATAACAAATTGAGGCAACACTTCTTTATATACTCTTGTTTGGTATGAGTTTACTTTAGCTGTGCATGTATGAGAACTCCCCTAATCCTGATGACTTTAGGACTCTACCATTTAGGTGAAATGGTTCATGAAATGAGCCCTATTTCACATAAGTCTTGATTAGTAAAATACTCCAAGCCGATGAGTCCTACAGACAGTGGGAGTGTCAACCTGACTCCTCTAAGGCTTGCTTGTGGGATCACGCCCTTAAGAAGGACCACCATATTTCATGTAGGTGCAAAGTGTATAGTTGATACGTGCGTGATACATGAGGGTGCTTACTTTAATAAGTATGTTCACTGAGATGCCTCGTGTGAGAAGATTCCTAAATGGGAAAGGAAGTTTCTACTTTAGGAAATGGAAACTTCCAGATTAGGAAATATCTCACGAGTCATTGATGTGATTAATTGATCCTTAGACTTGAGGTTCCTTATCACATTATGAGTTAACTCTGTATTCTTAGGTGTAAGCTTTAAAGGGTGTCGCCTTAGACAACTGATTCAAGGCTTATGCTGGGGCTGCACAAGTGATTCATGAAAGTGAATGAGAATGAAGAAAGGACCTACACTTGCATTTGCAAGGTGATCTCTTATTATGTAAGTCATTCATATGCCATATGGAGTCCTTGGCCAAGGCAGTAGATCAAGACATCAAGAAAAGGGTTTCTTGGATTGAGATCAAATGGATATGAAATGCACTTAGCTATAAGACTAGATTATTAGGGTTCTATTTATTCCCTTGCCCTAGATCTTGGTTGAGAGATAGTAAGTAGGAGGATTGTATCTCACATGAATCAATGACTTAAAGGTTCTGTCGAATTTGAACAATCCAATTCAGCTAGGGGTTAAACACCTGTTGCTAGACTATAGTCGTTTAATCTGTGGAATAATTAGTTAATTAGTGAATTAATTAATTAGGGTCACTGCTAATTGAATTGAGAACCCAGAGGGTCACACACAACGACTTGGTTACATGAGTTGAGGCTTTAAAATGATTAAACGAGTTAATCGGGCCATGAGGGTTCCACACGTGTGAAACCACACGTGTGGGTCACGTGAGTGACACGTGTCCTTGTGACACGTGTCTCAGACGTGTCAATATATATATATATATATATATGATTAAATAATTAATGTGTTAATTATTTAATAGACTCCTGGTTTAATTTTAAATTAAAAAGAAAGTCTTATTTTGGAGAAAAAATAATCTAGTTAATTAATTACGAATTAATTAATTAGATAAAATAAGTTATTTATTTTAAATAAATAAAGTATATAATTATCCAAAAATAGTTTGGATATTTTAGCTCTCTTGAAAGTTGATTTGAATTTGAATTCAAAGTCAAAGTCAAAATTACTTGATGATCAAGTAATAGGAGAGAGGGACCAAAATCCTTAGCCCATAAGGACTAGGGATTTTCGGTCCTCCCCTTCCTATATATAGGGGAGCTCGAGCTCCCCTTAGAGGCTAATAGAGAATTCTTTTGGTTCATGTGTTGAACACCATACTTTCTCCAAGATAAATTAAACCCTAGGTTAAGCCTAAACACTAACTAGAGAACTAGCATCCTTACTAGTTAGATTGTAGTCAAGTTGGTGGACTATCTCTAGAGTGCTTCAAGTTAGAAGTTTGAAGATTTGAGTCTTACCAAGGAGAGAGGATCAAGCCGCGAGAAGAGCGTTCTTGGGTGGCTTGAAACGCTTCAAGAAAGATAATTAAGAAAGTAAGCTTCTTATCTCTACGAATTTGGATACACGATTGCGAGTCCAAGATCCTTTTGTTGGAAAATTTTTAAATTTTCGTTGCTTTTCTAATTCCATTTTCCAACAAGTGGTATCAGAGCCACCTCCTTAATCATGTTTCTGATTCGTCTCAATTATTCTGAATTTGGAAGAAATTCTTAGGCTTAGATGCGAATTAGGTATTCGTGAGTTCTTTTAGAAAGCCTGAAATACGAAACTGTGTTTTTTTTCCAAAAAATTTCTGAAAAATGTTTTCAAAAATTTGACCGAAATTATTTTGGATCAAATATATTTAAATCGTGTTTTTAAATTTTGGATTGTTGTTGGTTTTGAACTAAAAGTACGAAACACGAAATTGCGTTACGAAAACACGAGCCTGGACGTACTAAGGCGTAGCACGCCCAGGCTTACGCGCCCGCCCGTCCAGCAGCCCCACAACCGCGCGGGACTACCCGCCAGCGCCTAGGCGTGCCCACACATCCCTCCCGCAACCGCGCGCGAGCCTTCCCACCACGCCCGCCTGTCCCCGCCTAGCTGTTGCGCGCAACGCGCGCGAGGATGTTCGCAATGCGCGAGCGCTCTGGCAGCTCACGCTGCCGGCTGCGCGTAGCGCTAGCGCGGGCGTCCAAGCGAGCGGTGCTGCGCGACTGCCAGGCTTCTTCTCGGGCTGATGTGCAGTCCATTACGGGCCCTTCGTTTCGTGATCTTGATTTTCGTGTTTAGTCCAATCCGATCCCCATTTAATTTTTCCTGAAAAATTTTATTTTTATTAAATTTGAATTATTTTTGAAATAATTGTTTAAATTGGGATTTTGAAAATTTAAGCGATTTAAATTTTGGAAAAATTACAAACTTTATTTTATGAAAATATTGAAAGAATAAAATTATTAATTTTCGGAAATTAATTGGAATTTTATTGGTTTATTGTTTTTCGGGTTTTATTGAAAAGACTCTTGAACAAGAATTGCATCTAAGTCGTGTTTTAAGTCATTAGGACTTGAAACGGGAATTTTAATTTATTGGCTAAATTTAAATTCTCGCAAGTTGCATGTTAGGTGATCATGGGTTTAGACTTATGTATGGTTTTAATTTATGCACATGGATGGTTTAAATTGGGGTTGGAGCCCTATAGTTGCGTTTTTCAATTGAGGTTGGAGCCTCACTTATGTGCGTACTGTTATGTGATTTATTATGTGGCTTTCCATATTGCTGTTTTTGAGGCCGGGGTATGCCCCGTGTAATTGTCTAAGGCCAATATGAAGATTGAGCCTTATTACTTTATGTCTTTTTCTTTTTATTGTAATTTTAGAGTAGAGATAGGTGGTGAGGTTTTATTTTCATTTTGGAGACAATGCACCTATGGAGTAAGATGGACCACATTCAAGTAACAAGGAGGCCATAAGTGAAGACCCCTCAAAATGTTAGGGAGGGGAATCTCAATTGAAAAATGTAATAGAGATAGGGCTCGTATTTTGTTACCGCTTTCCCTTATGTGATTTGAACTATTTATGTGGCATGTATGTTAGAACTTGTGATTGTGGACTAGCTCCCACATATCACGCATAAGATAGGTAAAACCCATGATCATCTCATGTTAGTATCATGCTAGGACATGTTATCTATTTATGTGCTTGTTTGAAATGCATTTAAGTGTACTTGCATTAATCAAGACTAATAAAATTGGATAACATATATGTTGGTGAGATCGAACCGAACAACTCTTCGGTTGATTCAAAAATTCCCATTAAATATTAAGCTATTTTCGAACAAATAGGTGTTTAATTCGAGGTGCAAATTTAGAATTAAATTCCTAGAATTCCATTAATAGGTTTTAAGTTTAGTAAGTGAAGCTAGTTATTGTCCGCAAGTCGTGGGATAGCTAGTGGAGCTTATTAGTTCTTAGTTACCTAATTGATCATTTTAAATGATCAATATTTCGTGGTCAATTTTGCAAGGGCGATGTCCGCGAGTCGTGGGTCGTTCCAACTAAGTTTTGATCATGATCTTATGATTGATGGGTCTAGCTTAACGCCTAAGTAAATATGGATGTTGCACGAGTCGTGGGTCCATATTGAAAGATAGTTGATGCAAAAATAATTACTAAGAGTTCTAAAGGTATTAGAATTGTTAAGTTGTACCTACCTAGGGTTTTACTTAGAATGTCCGCGAGTCGTGGGTTCGAGGTAAAATGCTTAGGATCTTGGTACCCATTGGGAAATGCGTTCCTCTTAGATCTTTGGGAATTATAGATCTTTGAAAAACAGTGGGAGCTACATTAGATTAAAGACCTTATCTTTTGTATATCGTTATAATTCAGCATGCTCACTAGTTCTCTGTTATACCATTTAGGTCATAGATTCTATGATTCTCTACGTATTTTGAAATGGCAACCAAAAACCTTCTTGTATCGATCCTCGAGTCAAACAAGTTGACTGGTCCCAACTTTTCTGATTAGCTGAGGAATCTAAAAATCATTTTAGATTCTGAGAAGAGAACTTATGTTCTCTTTGAAGGGGAGCCTAGTCCCGAAGGGGAGGCTCCCACTCGGGCCGAGCGGGATGCGATCCAGAAGTGGAAGGATGATAATCTCCAAGCCCGTTGCCTTATGTTGGCTAACATGTCTCCGGACTTGCAAAGGCAACATGAGGCCATGGAATTTGCTTGGGAGATTTACGACCACTTAGAGCAACTTTACCACCCTCATGAACGTGTTACAAGGTATAACACTTCAAAGGAATTGTTCCACTTGAGAATGAGGGAAGGTTCAAGTGTCCATGAATATGGACTTAAGTTTCTCACCCTTATTGAGAAACTTGCTTCCATGGACATGCCACTGAAAGATGAGCTTTCAGTGGACTTGTTGCTAGCCTCGCTTCCACCGTCATTCAACCCATTTGTCCTTAACTTCAATATGAATCATGCTGGTGCTACTATAGCTGAGCTGATTAGTCAGCTTGTGACTGCTGAAAGCACGATCAAGAAGGGCAATAAGGTTCTGATGGTAAATGCTCCATCTTTCTCTTCTGGGCCTTCTAAAGGTAAGGGCAAGAAAGCCCAAAAGAAGAAGAAGAAACCCCTTAGGCCCACTGGAGGCATTTCGAAAGAGGATATTTGCTTCCATTGTGGCAAAGCGGGAGATTGGAGGAGAAACTGCCTAGAGTACAAGGCTACTCTAAAGAAAGGTATGTTTCTCGTTGAAGTAAATCTTTCTATTAATTCTAGTTCTTTGGTACTTGATACCGGTTGTGGAGCTCATATCTGTAATGATGTACATATGCTAAATGAAGTCCAACAACTAAGAGAAGGAGAATGTGTCTTGAAGATCGGTAATGGCTCAAATGTTGAAGCTCGAGCTTTAGGCACAATTAGATTAGATTTAGGTAGTTTTGAGTTAGTCTTAAATAAAGTCCTTTATGTACCGAGCATTATTCGTAATATAATTTCAGTTCCAATTTTAGATTGTGAAGGTTATGAAACTTATATTAAGAATGGTAAATACTTTATCAAACGGAACAACTCTTCCGTTCTCATCGGTACTCTAAGTAATGGACTTTATCTAACTCAGAATATCAATATTATGAATATACAACGAGAAACAAAACGTAAGAGAGATGACAAAGTTTCAGCTCCCTTATGGCACGCTGGATTAGGACACATTTCCAAGAACAGAATCAGCAAGATAAACACTTTAGGATCATTCTCTGAAAATGATCTCAACGAGTTAACTTCTTGTGAATCCTGTCTCAAAAGAAAGATGCCTAAAGTTCCTTTTAAAGGAACTGTTGAACGTGCCACTAAGGTCTTGGATCTGATCCATACTGATGTTTGTGGACCGCTTAGTGTAAGCACAAGAAACAATCATCAGTATTTCATAACCTTTACTGATGACTTTAGTCGGTAAGGTTATGTATACTTAATGAAGTATAAATCTGAAGCTTTTGAGAAATTCCTAAAATTTCAAAAGGAGGTTGAGAACCAAACTGGTCACAAGATCAAAGCACTTCGATCTGATCGAGGAGACGAGTATCTTAGTGAAGAATTCCTTAATCATCTCAAAGATAATGGGATTATCTCTAAGTGGACTCCTCCGGGAACTCCTCAGCTTAATGGAGTTTCTAAGAGAAGGAATCGAACTCTACTTGATATGGTTCGTTCCATGATGAGTTTCACTGACTTACCACCTTCTTTCTGGGGTTATGCCCTAGAAAGTGCAGCAAAGATTTTGAATCTAGTTCCTTCTAAGTCAGTCCCTAAAACGCCCTATAAAATGTGGCATGGTAAAATCCCTAGTTATTCTTATTTGAGAATTTGGGGTTGTCCTGCTTACGCGAAAAGGACAGTGAGAGATAAGTTAGAATCTCATTCTAATTTATGCTACTTTGTAGGTTATCCTAAGGAATCTATAGGATACTACTTCTATGATCAATCTGAGCAAAAGGTGTTTATTTCCAGAAATGCTACTTTTCTTGAGGAACCGTTCCTTAAAGAAAAGAAAGGCGAGATCAAAGAATTAGAGGAAGTACAGAGTGACCCCACACCACCCACTGAAGAAATGTCCCCTTCTGACCAACCGCAACCAATCACGAATTTCGATACACACGAAAATCCTCCTCTAAGGCGTTCTGAACGCACTCCTAGATAGCCGGAGAGATGGTATGGATTCTTCCATGAGATCTCTCAAAAGGATAATGATCCTTTAACATATGAGGAGGCACTTTCAGATTCTGACTCTAAACAGTGGATAGAAGCCATGAAATCCGAAATGGATTCCATGAACTCCAACAAGTTTGAACCTTGGTAGATTTGCCTGATGGGGTCAAACCCATAGGTTGCAAATGGATCTTTAAGAGAAAGCTTGGAGTTGATGGAAGCATTGCAGGCTACAAAGCAAGACTAGTTGCAAAAGGATTCACTCAAAGACCCGGCGTGGACTTTAATGAAACCTTTTCACCAGTTGCAATGCAAAAGTCTATTCGGATCATGCTTGCCATTGCTGCATATTATGACTATGAGATATGGCAAATGGATGTGAAAACTGCCTTTCTCAATGGTGACATTGATAAAGATATTTATATGGAGCAACCAATAGGTTTCACATTCAGTGGGAGTGAGCAAAAGGTTTGCAAACTCCAAAGATCAATCTATGTATTGAAACAAGCTTCTAGGAATTGGTACATTCGATTTGATGAATCAGTCAAAGCGTTTGGTTTCATTCAGATCTCGAATGAATCGTGTGTGTATAGAAAGGAATTGGAGACCTCAGTGCAATTCTTAGTGCTTTATGTTGATGAAATCCTTCTTATTGGGAATTCGAAGGATGACATGAAAGTAACTAAGTTATGGTTATCGAACCAATTCGAGATGAAGATCTTGGTGATGCGTCCTACATCCTTGGAATTAAAATCTATCGAGATAGATCTAGAAGGTTGATAGGACTATCGCAGTCGATGTACATCGACAAAGTATTGAAGAGATTTAATATGGAGTCAGCAAAGGTTAAGAACCTTCCTATGAATGTAGGAACATCTCTCTCTAAGAAGATGTGTCCTAAGACTAACCTTGAGAAGGAAAGAATGACTCATACACCTTATGCATCAGCAATAGGTAGCATAATGTATGCAATGTTATGTATTCAATCGGATGTGGCTTATGCACTTAGTGGAACAAGTCGTTTCCAATCTGACCCTGGAGATGGTCACTGGGCTACCGTGAAGAAAATTCTTAAGTACTTGAAAAGTACTAAAGATTTATTCTTATTTTGCGGAGGTCAGAAAGATCTTACTGTTGAAGGATACTGCGATGCAAGCTTTGCATCTGACTTAGATGATTTTAAGTCAATGTCAGGATACATTTTCTACCTAGACGACGGAGCCGTGAGTTGGAAGAGTTCCAAGCAAACAACCACTGCATATTCGACCACTGAGGCCGAATACTTGGCTGCAAATGATGCAGCCAAGGAAGGTGTATGGATTAGAAATTTCATTCAAGAGTTGAATGTTGTTCCTAGCATGAAAGACCCCATTACTGTGTTTTGTGACAATACTGGGGCGGTTGCTCAAACAAGAGAACCAAGATCTCTCCAACGGACCAAACATATCATGAGGAAGTATCACCTAATCCGTGATATTATCAAAAGAGGAGATGTGCAAATTGAGAGGGTCACATCAGCAGAGAACGTGGCAGATCCACGTACTAAACCCCTTAGTCGAGAAGCTTTCCAAGGTCATCTTCAGAAGATGGGACTGAGAGTAGCTTTAGAATGGCTTTGACGGGAAAGTGGGAGATTGTTAGGAATAGTGCCCTAGAAAGCCGATTGAATATCCGCTTTGTACTTTTCCTTATTGTAATCACAGATAATCTTTGGATAAAATAACAAATTGAGGCAACACTTCTTTATATGCTCTTGTTTGGTATGCGTTTACTTTAGCTGTGCATGTATGAGAACTCCCCTAATCCTGATGACTTTAGGACTCTACCATTTAGGTGAAATGGTTCATGAAACGAGCCCTATTTCACATAAGTCTTGATTAGTAAAATACTCCAAGCCGATGAGTCCTACAGACAGTGGGAGTGTCAACCTGACCACCTTGTTTCATGTAGGTGCAAAGTGTATAGTTGATACGTGCGTGATACATGAGGGTGCTTACTTTAATAATTAAGTTCACTGAGGTGCCCCATGTGAGAAGATTCCTAAATAGGAAAGGAAGCTTCTATTTCAGGAAATGGAAACTTCCAGATTAGGAAATATCTCACAAGTCATTGATGTGATTAATTGATCCTTAGACTTGAGGTTCCTTGTCACTTTATGAGTTAACTCTGTAGTCTTAGGTGTAAGCTTTAAAGGGTGTCGCCTTAGACAACTGATTCAAGGCTTATGCTGGGGCTGCACAAGTGATTCATGAAAGTGAATGAGAATCAAGAAAGGACCTACACTTGCATTTGCAAGGTGAGCTCTTATTGTGTAAGTCATTCATATGCCATATGGAGTCCTTGGCCAAGGCAGTAGATCAAGACATCAAGAAAAGGGTTTCTTGGATTGAGATCAAATGGATATGAAATGCACTTAGCTTTAAGACTAGATTATTAGGGTTCTAATTATTCTCTTGCCCTAGATCTTGGTTGAGAGATAGTAAGTAGGAGGATTGTATCTCACATGAATCAATGACTTAAAGGTTCTGTCGAATCTGAACATTCCAATTCAGCTAGGGGTTAAACAACTGTTGCTAGATTACGGTCGTTTAATCTGTGGACTGAGTAGTTAATTAGTGAATTAATTAATTAAGGTCACTGTTAATTGAATTGAGAAATTAGAGGGTCACACACAACAACTTGGTTACATGAGTTGAGGCTTTAAAATGATTAAACGAGTTAATCGGACCATGAGGGTTCCACACGTGTGGGTCACGTGAGTGACATGTGTCCTTGTGGCACGTATCTCACACGTGTAAAAATATATATATATATGATATATATGATTAAATAATTAATGTGTTAATTATTTAATAGACTCCTGGTTTAATTTTGAATTAAAAAGAAAGTCTTATTTTGGAGAAAAATAATCTAGTTAATTAATTATGAATTAATTAATTAGATAAAATAAGTTATTTATTTTAAATAAATAAAGTATAAAATTATCCAAAAATAGTTTGGATATTTTAGCTCTCTTGAAAGTTGATTTGAATTTGAATTCAAAGTCAAAGTCAAAATTACTTGATGATCAAGTAATAGGAGAGAGGGACCAAAATCCTTAGCCCATAAGGACTAGGAATTTTCGGTCCTCCCCTTCCTATATATAGGGGAGCTCGAGCTCCCCTTAGAGGCTAATAGAAAATTCTTTTGGTTCATGTGTTGAACACCATCCTTTCTCCAAGATAAATTAAACCCTAGGTTAAGCCTAAACACTAACTAGAGAACTAGCATCCTTACTAGTTAGATTGTAGTCAACTTGGTGGACTATCTCTAGAGAGCTTCAAGTTTTAAGTTTGAAGATTCTAGCTTTACCAAGGAGAGGGGATCAAGCCGCGAGAAGAGCGTTCTTGGGTGGCTTGAAATGCTTCAAGAAAGATAATTAAGAAAGTAAGTTTCTTATCTCTACGAATTTGGATACACGATTGCGAGTCCAAGATCCTTTTGTTGGAAAATTTTTAAATTTCCGCTACTTTTCTGATTCCGTTTTCCAACATATGTTAGCGTACACTTGCACAATAGGTTTTTAACTGTAGTAAAGTCCGTTACAACAAGTTTTTGGCGCTGTTGCCGGGGAAGGCGTTTTAAGTCAATATTACTCAATTATTTTGATCTAGTGCTTTAGACTATTACTTTACTTTGTGTTCATTATGTAACGCACAATTTTCGGAAGTTCAGGTAAGCACGCCACGAGCGGGTCTTCGGGAGTTGGGGGAATTTAATTTAATCATTTCATTCAATTATTTACAACCTTCATCATATTATATACATTACATCTCTATGGATTTATATAAATTGTCATTTACGTGAATTATATGAACTAATTGCTATATGTGACCTAATTGTACTAAATGTCCTTGATTGACCCTTTATGTAAATTTACGGACCTAATTTCATTAAAGAAGGTGGAGCTACTTGATCTTTTGTGTAGAGAGGAAATTTGATTGAATCAATTCAAATATTAGGAGGACTTATGTGCAAAATATGATGAGTCATGTCTATTCTTTCAAGACTTTGGATTATATCATCTCTTCTTCCATTACATTCTACTTCATTCCATTTTCATCAAAAATCACACACACACACAAAATACCGATCAAAACACCAAGAGAAGGAGAAGAATTTCATCTCAAATTTCAAGCTAGATTTTGGAGGAATTGCATGCTTTAAAGTTTCTTTAAAATCATCCCATCCTTCTCTCCTTTTTTTTTTCATACTAAGGTATAAATGAAGATTTTTGCTTGAATTCTTGATTCATTTATGAGATAGGGTTTGATGCTTAAGTGATGATTCTTATTCTTTTATGGTTAGAAGCATGATCATGATTATTGAACTTGCAAGATTGCATGAAAGCATAAGTTATATAGAAGTTGATGGCATGAATTCATATGGGTTTGGAATGATGAAATCTTGATGATTGATGCATGTTTCATGGTTTATATGCTACCTAATTGATGTTTTTAAGTTATATACATGTTATATGATTATTTTGGAGCATTTTGGTTGAGTTTACTTTGGGTTTTTGTTCCTTTTCTTTCTTCCCCGAAGCTACCCCTATTTTGCCCATTTTTCCACCTCTGGAACAGTACCCGGCCGGGTACTTTTTGTGCATAAAAAGTACCCGAGCGGGGTAGTTTTATGCCGAAAAGCTTCTGGACTGCTCTACCCGGTCGGGGAACTTTTCCTTTGAATTTTACCCGGCAGGTTACTCCCTCTTCCGAACTCCAAATGACCTGATTTTTGATTCGTTGGAAAGATATTGAAGTCTAGAACAACCTCTAATTGGAATAATCTCAATATATTTTCCCATTTGTGAGATATTATCAATTCTTTTTGGTGTCGCTGCTTTCCCGACAAACTACACTCGCCTAACTTCAACCATTCGCCATTTTCTCCTCGCTTTGAACTAGAAAACGAGCCATATATCATTTTAAAGGTATGATTGTCTAGTTTAATTCCCAACAAACAAAACCTAATTCCAATCTCTAGAACTTTATATATTTCCCTTTTTCCACAAATTGGTCATTTTCAAAAATTGCCGGTTTTTGCCAAACTTCACCAAAACCCTTGTTATTGTGTTCCTTTCACTTTCTTGGCTCCCATATATGAATTATATGAATTATATGCTTACTTTATTGTTAAGTATGCTCCTATTTGACACTCATTGATTATAAATCCATGATTGAGGTTACATATCATTGCCGTTCGTCATAATTGTTTCATTCGAGTCGAGTCTTATTTCACACTTGTCCTTGTTGCACAGATCTCGGTCCCGGAGACGAGGAGCACGCTACATAGGGTGTTTCTTTGTTCCTTTTTGTTGGTTAAGGTGAGGTTTAAATTCTATATATATAGAACCCTTACAACCCTTATGTGATTTTCGGCCAAAACGTATCTATATATCTATAGTTTTTGAAACTTATGATTTTCAAATGATTTCACAAAAATGGATTGATTGATTGACGAATTGATTGTTTTGGCGAGTAACTATTGTTCACGTTGGGCCCGAGGGTAATGTATTGAGCCAACCGGGAAAGCAAGGGCTGACGGGTAACTCTTGCACTATCCTCACCATTGTGGGATCACATCTGAATCCACCAGGAGGTTTGGTGGAGGAAGAAATCCCGTGCGTGGGAGTCATGTTCCCGACGTACACCATGATTGGATGGCTGGGTCTTGCAAGCCCGCCATCACCCGGAGGAAGAAGGATTTATTGATTGAAATTGCTAATTGTGCACGGAATTGTTTGTGTGATCACCTAATTCACTAATAAATTGAAGTATTATACACAGTCGGTGAAAGGTTGGAGATTTGCCCTCACTCGCCGGGCCACAAATTGATTGTATTGAATTGATTGAATTGATAAAATGGATTAGTTGTAACCTCGAGCGATATTATCTCTTCTTTTCTAAATCGTGTTGTTATTTTCCAAAATTATTACCCTAGATTATAACTTGTATGTATGTGCGCAAATATTTAATTATACCCCTCGCTCAGTCCGTGTTGGACTGACACCTCAACCTTTCAGCTTTTGCAGGTTCGTGCTAGGCGGGAATTAGAGTCTAGCCTGTCTTTTATTCAGGTCTAGCACTTCACCTTCCTATTTTAGCTCATGTATTGATACTTCTTATATTTTGTATTATGCCGTACCTAATGTTGGAGGTGATATTGTATTGTATGAAATGTTGGTATCTATTAATAAATATGTAAATATGGTACCTATAAGTATTGAATGTTATTGCTTCCGCTTTTATTGATACAATTGTTTAGTGGTATTATTTGAGGGTACCCGCCTAGCTTTTGAGTTTTATTGTCTCCCGTTCACTGTAGTTTCGGTTCATGTATGAATTACCCGTTTCATATGTGGATTGAGGCTATAGTGCTGGGGATGTGGCGCCTAGCGTTCCGGGTGCTACACATTATCCTTGCTACTGAAGAATTCTTTTTCGTTGTGCAGGTTTACAGTGCATGCGAAGATCTCAAGGTCCTGAGTTAGTTCCATACGATCTGGAAATCGAGAGAACACTGAGTGCTATTAGGAGAAGAAATAAGAAGGAGAAGAAACCAATTTCTTTACCGATGGCTGAAGCAGACCCACCACCACCACCGGCTATAAGAGATTATAACGTACCGCAAGCTGGAGCAATTCAGACTGCAACTCGTCCCCCGATTGCAGCAAACAACTTTGAGATTAAACCAGCTATCATAAATCTATTATAGAATAATCCGTTTTCAGGATTATCATTGGAGGATCCAACTTCACACTTGGAGTATTTTTTGGAAGTTTGTGACACCTTCAAAATTCATAATATCACTATTGATGCTATCCGAGTTAGGTTTTTTTCCCTTTTCACTTAGGGATTGAGCTAAAGCATGGCTGAGTACTGTCCCAAATGAATCTTTTCAGACTTAGGCAGCATTATCTCAGGCTTTCCTAGCAAAGTTCTTTCAACTTAGCAAAACCACGAAGTACTGGAATGATATCCAAGGTTTCAGGCAATTGGATGGAGAGTCTTTCTATGAAGCTTGGGAGAGATTTAAAGATTTACAGAAGAAGTGCCCATATCACGGAATTCCCGATTGGTTATTGATTCAGACTTTTTACAATGGGATGTCCCCTACCTTTAGAGGAGCGATGGATGCCGCAGCTGGCGGAGCATTCTTAGCCAAATCTGAAGCAGTTGCTACTGAGTTATTAGATATATGTCGCAGAACGATGTTTTTGTGCATGAAAGGAGTCATTCGCAACCAATGAAGGTGCAAGCAGGAGTCATAGAGTTAGATGGCTTAACCGCCATCAATGCCAAATTTGAAGCGCTTAACAAGAAATTGGACTGTAACGCCCCGATTTTCAGACAGTCAGGTACGCTCGACACGTGTGGGTTTCGAGCGTTAGGAATTTATTTTATTATTTTCGTTTATTCAATTTATACGTGTTATATTAATTTTATAAATTGTACTTCAACATGATTACGTGAAATTATATGAAATACTTGCCAACTTGGGGATTATTGACAAAGTGAATTTAATTGCTACGTGAAATAATTACCGAATTGTCCCTACTTGATCATTTTCTAAACTTTAGGGACTCAATTGCGTAATCTTTGCAAGGACTTAATTGAGCATATTTCAAATCGTTGCATACTTGATTGCATAACTTAAACAATTGAAGGATTAAATTGCAAATATGGGTATTTCACATATTTCAAAAAGGGTTGGTACGTTATTTGCATCTCCAAGCTTTCTTGCTCTCATATCATCCAAAAAAATCTCCCAACCACAATTGCTTCTTGCTCTCGGTTCATTCAAGAAAGAAAAGGGAAGAGATTTTCATACTTTGCATCAAGAAATTCCAAGAAATATTGCAAGAATTGGGAGTTGATCATCATCTTCATCCATTTTCTTCACTCCTTTCATTTCAAGGTTGGCTTTGCATGGATTCATGGTTCTTGATCATATTTGGTTGAGCTAGGGTTAGAGAATTATATGCTAGATGAATTAATTGGAGTTGGAAGCATGATTATATGATCATAGGTTGAATTATAGCATGATTTCCTCATGAATTTATTGGAAATTTGAGCTTGGTTGATCACTAAGAGCATGGGCATGAAGCTTGGATTTCTTGATGATAATTCATGTTTTGAGTGTTTAAGTAGTATATTATCATCTTTTGAATATATATGCATGCATATTCCCAGAAATCATTGCCTTTTATTGATCAAACTTGGAGTTTTGGTACTTTGTTGTTGTTTTCGTAACCATACTCTGTTTCTGCTCTGTTTTTTCTCCAGAAATTGAAGGTCGCGCCTGCGACCAAAAATATGCATAAAAATGGTCGGGCCCGCGACCCCATTTTGGCCAAGTTTTGAGTTTTGGAAAATTGCATGAAAAATTCGGAAAAATACCGCGACCATTTTGTGAAGGATTTTGGTCGCGCCCGCGACCCCTGCCAGAAACTGCATTTTGTCCAACTTCGAACCAACGCCATTTTCACCTCTGTTTGAATTAGAAAATGTGTCATATAGCGTTGGAAAGGTCTTTGTGTCTAGTTTTATATCCAATAAACAAAACTCAATTCCCACTTCTAGAATTAAAGATATTCCAGTTTTCCCTCAACATGTACATTTTCTAAAATTGTCCGTTTTTGCCAAACTTCACCAAAACCTCTATTATTGCATTCCTTTCACTCTCTTAGCTCCCATATGTGAATTATATGATTGATTACATACCAAAACATGATATTTAGATGCTACATTGTTTATTGCGCGATGTCTCGTACTTGATCACGCCATGCGTCTTATATGAAGTAATGTTCTTGAAGTGAGGTCTCATGCACGTACATTGTCCCGTATCTTGTCCAGTTATTCTCCAGGGCGGAGATTGTCAAGAATGAGCACGTTCACGCATTCATGAGTCATCTGTCACCTGTCAGGTGAGGTTTAATTTCTAGTTATATAGAACCCGTATAACCTTTACGTGATTTTTGGCCAAAGGTATTTATATTTATAACTTCATGAAAGCACGTATCATTTCAAGTTATGTCATTATTCATGAATCAAGCAAGTCATATCATGAAAGCCCTATCGTGTGATTGCGTTCTCCTGGCCAGGTCCTCCTTAGTGAGGGCACTGGGCTGGTCTTCGGGCTGGTGGTTGTCCGTCCAACCACAGGAAGAACAATGCCCTATCTTGTACGTGCGTTCTCTTGGCCAGGTCCTCCTTAGTGAGGGCGCTGGGCTGGTCTTCGGGCTGGTGGTTGTCCGTCCAACCACAGGAAGAACAAAGCCCTATCGTGTACCCATGTTCTCCTGGCCAGGTTCTCCTTAGTGAGGGCGCTGGGCTAGTCTCAGGGTTGGTGGTTATCCGTCCAACCACAGGAGGAACAAACCCTATCGTGTTACAAGCAAGCCATGTATTGATTGCATGATTTCCATTCCATGAATGTGCTAATTGAGTACACTATCGCACGATTGCACGGTAATTGAATTGTGTGATCACCTATTAATTTATAATCAAGCAAGCATGCTCATGTACATTTGGAGATCGCCATGTATTGATTGCATGAAAATGAACAAGTGTTTAATATTGATAGTTGTATTCTCGGGCGAAGTTATATTATTATTGAACTTGTATATTTATATTTTATAAATCTTTACCCGAGAATACAACTTGCATGTTATCTGCGCTAATATGTATTTAAACCCGTCACTCGGTCTTCACAGACTGACGCCTCCACCTTTCAGGTTATTGCAGGTGAACGCTAGGCGGGAGTCGAGTCGAGTCCAGTCTTGGTAGTCGAGTCGTGCACGGTGCATTTTATTTAATTGTTTATTTATTGTTTAAGGGATTTAGGTTATTGTTATTGTTTATTTGGAGATCATAATGTATTGATAAATATAGTAAAGCCTGTTTAGATTGATAAATGAAACATCGTGACTTGGTAAATGGAAATACTTGATAAAGATTAGTTTATGCTTCCGCTTTAATTTTGTTGCATGAGTTAGTTATCCCGCCTAGCCTATTGAGTTATTGCATTGTCACCCGTTCGCTATAGGTTGGTTCATGTACGGATTGGCCATTTCGCATGTGGATTGATCTATAGTGCGGGGGTGTAGCACCTCCACGTGTCCGGGGTGCTACATGGACCAACTAACTGTCAATACAGTTGGGATACAATCCCAACCAGTTCAGGAAACATGTGAAATCTGTAGTGGTCCACATGATTTTAATATGTGTCTTCATACCAATACAGGAGAGCAGGTGCAAGAGCAGGTGAACTACGCAAATAACTTCAAACCAGCAAATGATCCCTACTCAAACACCTACAATCCAGGATGGAAGAACCACCCTCATTTGTCGTGATCTAATAATTAGAATGTTCAACAACCACCCCAACCTAGGCCACAGTTCTAACCTAGGCAGCAATTTCAACCATGACCACCAGCCCAATTTAATGTGGCACAACCTTAGCAGGAGCAAAAGCAGGGTAGGGAGGTCGCACATGAAAAGTTCATAACCGTGTCTACTGGTCGACATCAAAAATTGGAAGCCCAAGTAGATCAAGTGGTAAATCAGACCAAAACTTTAGAGATTCAGATTGGTTAGATTGCCCAATCTTTGAATTTGAGAGGCCCAGGAATGCTACCAAGCCAAACTGAAACAATCTAAAGGAGCAATGCCAGGTCATATTTGTAGGAGACAATAGAGATAAAGAAGGTCCCAACGAGTGTGCAAGTTCGGATGTTAAGAATGTTGTTCTTGAAAAAGGAGTATTTGAGAAGGCTGAAGAGAAAATTGATTTTATTAAGGAGAATTCGGAGGAAGAAGCGATTCCAAGCAAGGAGAAGCCCGAGAACTTCACTACTGTGATTCTGACTGAGGAATGCAGTGCTATTATTCAGCACAAGCTTCCTCCAAAGCTTAAAGATCAAGGGAGTTTTTCAATTCCCCTTACTATTGGTTCTTTGCAATTTCATAATGTTCTATGTGATTTAGGAGCTAGTGTAAGTTTAATTCAATTGTCTACTTGCAGGAAATTAGGAGTGAAAGAGCTCACGCCGACGATTATGACACTCCAACTAGAAGATAGATCGATGAAATATCCGACAGGAATTTTAGAAGACATTTTGGTAAAAGTTGGAAATTTTCACATTCCCACTGATTTTGTAGTTCTTGATATTGAGAGCGATGAGAGGATGCCATTGATATTTGGAAGACCGTTTTTGGCTACGGCTGGAGCAGATATTAATGTTCAGAATGGATGGCTCATGTTCAAAATAGGAGATGAAAGAATAGAGTTCAGGAACTTTGGTTTCAGGACACCACCCGCAATTCCAGATAAGTGTTGCATGATTAAGGTTGTCAATGATACACCAGATGGAGAAACTCTGTATACGGAGGAAAGAGATGCAGTTGATTGGCAGAGAGAAACGAAGTTTCGGAGAGCGAGAATGAAGGATGTTCTGGATTTAGATACTTGGAGATCAAGCTCTGGGTTTGTGAGTAACAAGAACAAGGTCACTCCTTGTGACTCGTTGCTTGGGAATTTCTAATCCCAAATTGGTTCCTACAGTCAAGCTAATGACTATAACTTAGAACTAACTTTTCCTATTTCCTTTTCTTTTGTTTTGTTTTTGTTTCTATTGTTTTCATTTTTGTTGTCCTCGTTTTCTCACAATAATTGAGTTGTCTCTCTCATTGCAGGTCACTTGATGGTACTAGGTAGCCAAGAGCTAGATGGTGCGAGGGCCGTGATTTGAGCGTCATTGTCAATATTTAGGTCCATTTAATTTGTTCGTATGCTTATGCATGGTTTGATTGTCTTTCTTGAGGAGAATGAATTGTTGATATGAATTGTTATAGGTGCTTAAGTGTTTATTTGAAAATGGTGCACTGTGATTTGATTGAATACTATAAGTTAATTTCAGTTAATTGACGTGATTGAGCACTATTAGTTATGTGTTTGTGTTTTAAATAAGTTTTGGGCGGAGTTATGAGTAACGGGCATTACACCATAGCTGTTATTTTTTGGTAACGCCCGTTAATGAGATCAGACGCACCGGGTACTAAAGGTAACGGGCGTTACACCTTATCAGTTTTTTTTGGTAATGCCCGTTAATGGACACAGGCGTCTTGGCCGACAGGGGTAACGCCTGTTACCCCTTTTTTAGGAAGACCGGTAATGCCCGTTACCGGTCCGATTGGCATAAATTGGATTTTAGGAACACGTTTTTAGGGTTAATTTAAGTCTTGTCCTACCCAATTTCGATTTTCTTTCCCCCAAACCTATAAATACACTTGCACCCACTTATCCCACCTTACTAGAGATTCAATTGTTCCCTTGGGTCAATCATCTTCAATTAACAAGCAAGAAGCTTCCCCTCCAAGTTACATTCTTTACTCTCTTGTGAATCAAAGTAAGTCACCATTCCTTTGTCTTAGAGTAATTATTGGAGCCAATTTTTCTAATCTAATGGATGAGAATTAGGATTGATTTGCATGCTAGAGATCACCATGAGATTAAATTGATGAATTTTGAGAGATTAACTATGCTAGAATTAGGATTGATGCTTTAAATTGAAGTTAACTTGAATTGGGTTAAATTTTTTAAGAATCATAAAGTTCTAGGTAGCCTTGTTTTTTAATTTAGGAGTTGAAGGTAGAGAATTGTGAGCTTGAATTGTAGTAATTAAGCTAGTGCGAAGGTGAGTTGGATAGAGTGAAGAACTTGAGTAAGGACTCACCCACTAGGCTTAAGCACACAAGGTGTTTGATGAATTGTCCATGTGAATTGTGATTGATTTCTTGGTGCTTTACTTTGCTATCATTGTTTGATTCAGGTACAATGGGTCGCATTTAGCGCTCTAGAGTCCCGGAACCTTTCACTACGTCATCCAGACTAGACCACCAACCTTTTGGTTCGGACAACGTAACGGTTAATGTCTTTGGGAACCCTTTCCAAATGAATCCAACAAGGAATATTGTGGGTACTAAATTCTTCGACCGGATGGATAGATTAGAGGTTTGGGATGAACTGAGGAGGCTAGTCGATAACATAGGTTGGTTGTCTTTCCTTGAGATGAGGGATAAGACCTATGGAGATATGACCACTGCTTTCTTCCATACAATAAATTTTGATCTGGTAGACAACACTTTGACCTTCACTCTTGATGATATGGAAACTCAGACTTCGAGTGTGAGCAGAATACGAGAGATCCTTCGGTTGCCAGCTAATGCCACCACTTCTTTACCCAAATGGAGCGAGACTCAGCGAGAGGAGGTGTGGAGATCATTTCCCTTGAGGGAGGGTGTCCCTAGTTATTCCCCCCTGAGCACGCATGATAGCTATTTTGACTCGTTGACATGGGTACTAGTCCACAGGATTTTAGCCCTGGGATTCTGTGCCAGATATGGGAGAGATAGCCATATTACAGAAACTGAGTTGGGCATCATGTATTTGATGAAGGAAGGTATTAAGTTCGATGGTCCGATCGAGTTCCTTTGGAAGCTGCAGGAGAGTGCTAGGAGTGTGATGGGCACGATTGCTCATGGAGGCTTTGTGACGATGTTTGCTAGAGAGATAAACTGGAGACCGAGAGGGGCTTTGCCTATTAGTTTTGGACATACTGGTCCGGAGTACTTGGAGACCGTAGGCTTAGCTATACCTTGGGAGAGTGGAGAGCTGAAGAATAGGATTTTGCCATGGTGGCCTATCCGTAAGAGAGATCGTTTCTGGGAGATGTACAGCTGGGGCATAGCCTGTTCGATGAGCTTTCTGCGAGGCAGAAGGAGCTCTTGGCTCGGATTCCTGACCGGCCTGATGATGAGTTTGCGGTTTTTCGCAATGCCACACCTGTTGTTGCCGAGGCTAGTGACGACACTCCCGTGACTTTGAGAGGCGTACGTGCAGAGCTAGCAAGATTGAGGGCTGATTTGACCACCATTATCGCTAGAGTTGAAGATTTGGCACATTATGTAGATGAGAGATTCGACGCGTGGGAGGCCAAGTTTGGCGGGTTCATTGCTCGCTTGGATCAGTATTTTGGAGGACCCCCATCGCCCTGATTTTGTTATCTTGATATTTTTCCCCCAGAGTTCTAGACATTTGTTTCGTTGATGCTTTACTATGTTTGGATATTTGTCTACACTTGAATTTTTGCTCTGTTCGGTTTTCTGATTTGGTTTATGCAACGGTACTTTTATTTTCATGAATTTGTGACTATTATTATACTTGTTGGATGCATGTTGATTATCAATTGCTTGTGCACTTGATCCTTGTTTTCTAGTCACTTGTTCAGGTTTCGAAAGCATTGCAAGCATTACCGGTTTGTCAGTAATCAGGGAGTTTTCTAATCCTTTAGTTCTTTCAATTGCATGAGGACATTGCAAAGTTTAAGTGTGGGGGAAGAATGTGCATGCTTGCTATGAGCTTTATTGAAAATTTGCATGATTAGATGTAGTTTCACTTGTAAATTGCTAAAATTCGAGTAATTTTGAAAATTTTTTAAAATTTTCCCTCATTTTGAACTTTTTCTTTGAAGTTTGATCGTTGAGCTTTTGCTAGAATAAGTTAGGTTTTTTGAATTGAGGAAAGTTGCATGAGATTTGATGATTTAGTGCGTTAGTAAGCCCTTATATTTTGAGCACTGTTAAACGAAATAATGTACTTAACTTGGAGAGATGAGTTGTAGCACCCGGAACGCTAGGCGCCACATCCCCCGCACTATAGGCTCAGTCCACATATGAAACGGGCAATTCATACATGAACCGAATCTATAGCGAACGGGAGACAATAAAAACAACAGCTAGGCTAGGCGGGTACCCTCAAGTAAAACTGAAACGACTCAGAGCAATAAAATAGCGGAAGCCAAAAGCATTCAATACATATAGGTACCATATTTACATATTTACTTATAGGTACCGACAATTCATATCATTACAATATCAATTCCAAGCATAATTCAAGATATACTACAAATAGCTAGTATCAATACAAGTACAATGTATGAAGGTGCAGTGCTAGACCCGAATAAAAGACACAAGACTCTAATTCCCGCCTAGCACGAACCTGCAAAACTGAAAAGTTGAGGTGTCAGTCCAAACGGACTGAGCGAGGGGTATAAATAAGTATATGCGCAATTACCATGCAATTTATAACCTCGGGTAAGATTTTAGAAAGAAAACAAAATAAATTTAAATAACAAGAATTTCCCCGCCCGAGATTATAACAATTCAATTTACAGTTAACCATCAATTCAAGCAATCAGTGGCCCGGCGAGTGGGGCAAATCTCCAACCTTTCTCCGACAGTGTACAATATTCCAATTTAATTAATGAATTAGGTGATCACACAAACAGTTCAGTGCACAATTAGCAATTTCAATCAATAAATCCTTCTTCCTCCGAGTGATGGCGGGCTTGCAAGACCCAACCATCCAATCATGGTGTACGTCGGGAACATGACTCCCACGTACGGGATTTCTTCCTCCACCAAACCTCCTGGCGGATTCAGAGGTGATCCCACAATGGTAAGGATAGTGCAAGAGTTACCCGTCAGCCCTTGCTTTCCCGGTTGGCTCAATACACTACCCTCGTGCCCAACGTGAACAATAATTACTCGCCAAAACGATCAATCCGTCAATCAATCAATCAATCAATCGGTCAATCAATTGGTTTTGCTAAATCATTTGAAAATCATAAAGTTCGCAAACTATAGATATATATATATTTTGGCTGAAATAGTCACATAGGGGTTGTAAGGTTCTATTTATCTAGAATTTAAACCTCACCTTGACAGCCAACCAAAAAGAAGCAAGAGAGCACCCTACTGAGCGGGCTCCTCGAAACCGGGACCGTGATCTGTGCAACAAGGACGAGTGTGAAATAAGACTCGACTCGAATGAACCAATTATGACGAACGGCAAAGTCATGCACCAATATGTTATGCAATAACGATTTATTGAATGTCAAATACGAGCATGATTGTCAATAAACCAAGTATATAACACATACACGTACATCCATGCATGCAAAACAATATGCATGAAAACAAGAGGTGACACGCCCGTGCCACCAAAACACACTAAGCCGTGACACCCCGTGTCACGGTACAGCGGACCAAAAGTGGGAAAAGGAAGGTGACACGCCCGTGTCACCAAAACAAGGCAAGCCGTGACACCCCTGTGTCACGGTACAGAGAACCCAAACCAGCCAACCTGCACCCCCGTGTCACCCAAAACAAAGCAAAGATGACACGCCCGTGTCATCTGTGCGTGACAGAAAAACAGGGGAGAAAACAGGGGTTTCCATGCAAAACCAACCCAAACACCAAATTCAATCCAATAAAAATGCTCAAACACAACATATACATAATATACTTCAACTATACAACAATCAAACCAATAAATATGCATCAAATCACCAAGAATTAAGCCCCAAAACCCCATAATTATTCATATATACCAACTTTTACATATCTTCTTGTTTCATGCAAGAAATGAAGGAAATATGAGCTAAACATGCTTCTAGTCATGGATACACATGAAAGCATCAAGCTAACATCAAACCCTACTCATATAATCAATCAAGAGATTCAATCCCTTCTCATGTTATACCTTGAAATGAAAGAAGAGTGAGATGAGGATGAAGAGATGAAGATGTTGATGCTTCTAGCTTCAAAGTTCCTCAAAATAGCTTGGATTATGAGATGAATTCTTCTCCTTCTCTTGAGGTGTATATAACGATCCTTAGTGTGTGTGTATGTGAGGTTCTTGTATGGAAATGTATGTATGAGCAAGTGATGGAAGAGATGCATATACTAGATATATATTATATCATCCACTTTCATAACATACGTCCCCAATTTGCAAACAAGTCCCTAGGTTATTTAAATGAATGCAATCAAGTAATATCCCTACCTAAAAGATCCATTAGCTCCAATACAAGTTATGCAATTGAGTCCATAAATTCATGAAATGATCAATTAAAGTCACATAATACAATTAAGCACACTATCACTTAATTCACGAATTTCATATAAAAAGGTAATTCATATAAATACATAGGAATGTATAAGGCACACAATAATATAATGAAAGCATAATAAGCAAGTAAATATATAAACTTAAACTCCCAACACCCGAAGACCCGCACGTGGCGTGCTTACCTGAACTTCCGGAATTTGGGGCGTTACAACTCTCCCCCCTTAGAAGAATCTGGTCCCCAGATTCATTGGTCGGATGAAAATAACTCCGGGTGAAATTTCTTCATCTTCTCTTCCGGTTCCCAGGTCATCTCCTCTGATTTGTCACTTCGCCATAACACCTTCACCATAGAAATATTCCGATTCCTCAACTCTTGATACTTCATGTCCAATATTCTGACCGGCTTCTGCACAAAAGATAAATTCGGTTCCAACTCCACTTCTTCAACGGGGAGAATTTCGGTTTCATCCGGATAATACTTCCTGAGTTGAGATACATGAAAAACATTGTGAATTCCGGTAAGATTAGGAGGTAGGTCCACTCGATAAGCCACTTCTCCAATTCTCTCAATAATCTCAAACGGACCTAGGTAACGAGGATTCAACTTTCCTCCCTTTCCAATTCTAGAAAATCCCTTTCGAGGAGATACCTTCAAGAAAACCTGGTCCCCCACTTCAAATTTGAGATCCCTCCGGCGAATATCGGCATAACTCTTCTGTCTATCTTGTGCAGCTTTCATCCGTTGTTGTATAATCCGAACTTTCTCAATCATGGCTTCCACAGCCTTCGAGGATTTTTCAAGCTTTCTCCCTTTCTTGACTCCTTCCTGTTTTGACCATTTCCACTCTTCCAAATCAAAGAATAACGGCGATCTACATTTCCGCCCATATAACAATTCATACGGAGCCATACCAATCGTTGCCTGAAAGCTATTATTGTAAGCGAACTCTACCAAAGGAAGTTGATCGTGCCACGAGGTTTGGAAATCCAAGGCACAAGCTCGAAGTAGATCTTCCAAGTACCGAATAACCCTCTCCGATTGCCCATCAGTTTGTGGATGAAACGCCGTACTGAACTGAAGCTTTGTACCCAACAACTCTTGTAACTCTTGCCATAACTTCGAAGTGAAACGGGGATCTCGATCCGAAACAATACTCACCGGAATACCATGAAGCCGTACAATCTCCCGGTTGTAAATCTCAGCCAACTTCCGAATCTTGAAAGACATTCTGACCGGTAGAAAATGAGCAGATTTGGTCAGGCGATCCACAATCACCCAAATACCATCGAATCCACCCTTCACTCTAGGTAACCCGGATATAAAATCCATCGTCACCTGTTCCCACTTCCACTCAGGAATAGGTAACGGCTGAAGAAGACCTCCCGGTTTTTGGTGCTCGGCTTTCACTTTCTGACAAGTGAGACAACGCTTCACAAACTCTGCTACATCCTTCTTCAATCCACGCCACCAATAAAACTGCTTGAGATCTTTATACATCTTATTCCCTCCAGGGTGAATTGAATAAGCTGACTTGTGAGCTTCCTCGAGCAATACCATTTTCAAATCATCGGGTACTACAACTCGATTCTTGAAACGAAGAAGACCGGTTTCATCGAACCCAAATGGACTCTCCGGATCCTCTCTAGCCTTTGAGACTAATCTCTGAACTCCCGGATCCTTTCCTTGAGCCTCAAACATTCTGTACTTAAAGTCCGGATAAATGGAGATATTGGAAACTCGAGCTCGAATCACAATAGGCTCAACTCCCTTACTTGTACCTATTTCCAAGTTCGAAACACCCACTTTCCTACTTAGAGCATCAGCAACTACATTAGCTTTCCCGGGATGATATTTGATAACACAATCATAATCTTCTAGTCGCTCCATCCATCTCCGTTGCCTCATATTGAGCTCCTTTTGTGTGAAAAGATATTGGAGACTCTTATGATCGGTGAAAATCTCAAACGACACTCCATACAAGTAATGTCTCCACTTCCCGAGTGCGAAAATCACGGCAGCAAGCTCTAAATCATGTGTCGGGTAGTTCTTCTCGTGATCCTTTAACTTCCATGAGGCATAAGCGACAACCTTGCCCTTCTGAGTTAATACACTTCCCAAACCTTCCTTCGACACGTCAGTAAACACAGCATATCCTTCTGAACCCTTTGAAAGAGTTAACACTGGAGCAGAAACCAATCTCTCTCTCAAAACATCGAAACTTCTCTCACATTTCTCATCCCAATCGTATTTCACATCCTTCTTAGTTAACCGAGTCAAAGGAGCAGCGATCTTAGAGAAATCTTGCACGAATCTTCTATAATAACCAGCCAATCCCAAGAAACTTCTGATCTCGGAGGCGTTCTTTGGTTTCTCCCACTTCAACACTGCTTCAATCTTCGATGGGTCAACCTCTAATCCATTCCCTGAAATAATATGACCCAAGAAGGACACTCGGTCGATCCAAAACTCACACTTGCTGAACTTCACAAATAATTGATGCTCTTTCAATGTTCTTAACACCAATTTGAGATGCCTTGCATGTTCCTCGGCTGATTTAGAGAAAACCAAAATATCATCAATGAAGATTACAACGAACTTGTCAAGAAACGGCTGGAAAATCCTATACATCATGTCCATAAAAGCGGCGGGAGCATTTGTCAATCCAAAAGGCATGACCACGAATTCATAATGCCCGTACCTCGTATTGAAGCCCGTCTTTGGAATATCCTCGGCTCGGATCCGTAGTTGATAATACCCTTGTCTTAAATCAAGCTTCGAATATACCTTAGACCCTTGGAGTATATCAAACAACTCTTCAATATGGGGAAGAGGATATTTATTCTTAACGGTCATCCGATTAAGCTCCCGATAATCAATACACATTCTTAGAGTACCGTCCTTCTTCTTCACGAATAAAACTGGAGCACCCCATGGTGACGAGCTCGGTCTTACATACCCAACTTCCAAAAGACCATCCAGTTGTACTTTTAATTCCTTCAATTCCGCCGGTGCCATCCTATATGGAGTCTTGGAATAAGGTTCGGCATCCGGATACAAATCAATCATAAACTCTATCTCCCTTTCCGGCGGTAACGAATCCAACCTCTCAGGAAACACTTCGGGAAACTCTTTAACTACCTCGGTTTCCTCTAACTTCACTTGATCCTTCGGTTGATTAAGAATATAGGCTATAAACCCTGTAGCCCCATCACGAACCAATCTCTGGGCTTCTGAAAAAGATAATAAAGGCACCGTCTTCGAACCCTGACCCATAACAATCTCAAAGCCGAGACTAACTTTCTTGGCCCGACAATCAACAGTGGCGTAGTGCTTGTACAACCAATCCATACCCAAGATAGAACCATACCGAGACATAGGCAACTCAATGAAATCCGTTGAGAAAACCCGACCCTCAATACTCATCGGCACTTCTCGAAAAACCCGATTAGTTTCTACACTACCACCAAAAGGAGTACTAACATGATAATAAGCAGAAGATAAAGTAACACATAAAGGCAAATTCACAGAAATAGCACGGGAAATAAAGGAGTGGGAAGCTCCCGGATCAAATAGAGTATGTATGTTCATGTCATGGATGCAAATAATACCTTCCACCACGGCTGCAGGATCTATATCAGGATCCGCTTCCTCTCTGTCCAAAGCATAAGCTCGGGCTCTAATCATCGGCCTCTGACCCCCGACAGGCTGATCAAGGCGATCCGGACACGTATCCACTCTATGATCGGCCTTCCCACAAACCAGACAAAGATTCAAGCGACGCCGGCAATTCTCATAAGTATGGGTAGGCCATCTACAATAAGTACATCCCGGTTTCCCGGTAAAAGGTGGTGCAGCGGGAGTATCCCGGGGAGCTTTCTGAACCGGCACTTGTGGCTTGAATTTCTTCATCGGCCCCTTAGACTGCGGTGGAGGGACATCATAAGTGATCGGCCTCTTCCCGGGATTATAATTCGACCTTGATCCCGAGCCGGAACCCTGACTCGATCTATAAGTAGATCTCCGAGCATTTACCGAATCTTCCACTTTCAAAGCCTTTTGGGTAGCCTTCCTCCAAGTACTAGTGTTAACAGCCTCTATTGCAACTTGAGTGTCCAGCCTCAGACCTTGCACGAATTGCATAGCCTTATGAAAATCGTCACCGGCGATATTGGGTGCATATTTAGACAATCTCTCGAACTCGGCTGTATATTCGGCAACCGATCTATTCCCTTGCTTGAGTTCCGTGAATTCCCTAAGCCTTCTTGTGCAAGAGGAGGGAGGAATGAACTTGTTCTTGAATTCCCTAGTGAAAACCTCCCATGTAACTTCTTCCTCAGCGGCATCTAGAACAATCTTGGTGCTTTCCCACCACGAATACGCTTCTCCTTGGATCAAAGTAAGGGTACACCTAGTTTTCTCTCGAGTCTCACAAGGGATAAGCTCCCAAATTCGCTCAATCTCTTTGAGCCACTGTTCCGCTACCATATCGTTCCCTCTAAAGAATCTGGGTGGATGTTGATTTTGAAATTCCCTCAGAATGACTGAAATTGGGGCCGGTGGCGCAAGAGGAGGAGCTGGCGGTGCAGGAGGCACATAATCTCGTAATCTCTGATCAATTAACTGAACCATAGAATTTAAAAAGTCCTGAGGTTGTGCTTGAGGGGGTGGAGGTGGAGTTCGGTCACGATGATGATGTCGATGACCGGGAGAATGCTCTCTACGGGGCCTTCCACAAGGCATCCTGAAATAAAACCACTGTACATGTATGGTTGATTAACAAGTACGAATAAATGTAATCAAATCCACAAGACGCAAGAATCACATAATTCAAGTAAAATCAAATAGCTTCAATTAAAATGCAAGACTCTCAAATAATCACATAATCCTATGCCGTGCGACTTAGACTCACCAGACACGACACTAGAGCCGCGGTTTTGCAACCGGGCTCTGATACCACCTTGGGATGTAGCACCCGGAACGCTAGGCGCCACATCCCCCGCACTATAGGCTCAGTCCACATATGAAACGGGCAATTCATACATGAACCGAACCTATAGCGAACGGGAGACAATCAAAACAACAGCTAGGCTAGGCGGGTACCCTCAAGTAAAACTGAAACGACTCAGAGCAATAAAATAGCGGAAGCCAAAAGCATTCAATACATATAGGTACCATATTTACATATATAATAGGTACCGACAATTCATATCATTACAATATCAATTCCAAGCATAATTCAAGATATACTACAAATAGCTAGTATCAATACAAGTACAATGTATGAAGGTGCAGTGCTAGACCCGAATAAAAGATACAAGACTCTAATCCCGCCTAGCACGAACCTACAAAACTGAAAAGTTGAGGTGTCAGTCCAAACGGACTGAGCGAGGGGTATAAATAAGTATATGCGCAATTACCATGCAATTTATAACCTCGGGTAAGATTTTAGAAAGAAAACAAAATAAATTTAAATAACAAGTATTTCCCCGCCCGTGATTATAACAATTCAATTTACAGTTAACCATCAATTCAAGCAATCAGTGGCCCGGCGAGTGGGGCAAATCTCCAACCTTTCTCCGACAGTGTACAATATTCCAATTTAATTAATGAATTAGGTGATCACACAAACAGTTCAGTGCACAATTAGCAATTTCAATAAATAAATCCTTCTTCCTCCGGGTGATGGCGGGCTTGCAAGACCCAACCATCCAATCATGGTGTACGTCGGGAACATGACTCCCACGTACGGGATTTCTTCCTCCACCAAACCTCCTGGTGGATTCAGAGGTGATCCCACAATGGTGAGGATAGTGCAAGAGTTACCCGTCAGCCCTTGCTTTCCCGGTTGGCTCAATACACTACCCACGGGCCCAACGTGAACAATAATTACTCGCCAAAACGATCAATCCGTCAATCAATCAATCAATCAATCGGTCAATCAATCGGTTTTGCTAAATCATTTGAAAATCATAAAGTTCGCAAACTATAGATATATATATATATTGGCCGAAATAGTCACATAGGGGTTGTAAGGTTCTATTTAGCTAGAATTTAAACCTCACCTTGACAGCCAACCAAAAAGAAGCAAGAGAGCACCCTACTGAGCGGGCTCCTCGAAACCGGGACCGTGATCTGTGCAACAAGGACGAGTGTGAAATAAGACTCGACTCGAATGAACCAATTATGACGAACGGCAAAGTCATGCACCAATATGTTATGCAATAACGATTTATTGAATGTCAAATACGAGCATGATTGTCAATAAACCAAGTATATAACACATACACGTACATCCATGCATGCAAAACAATATGCATGAAAACAAGAGGTGACACGCCCGTGCCACCAAAACACACTAAGCCGTGACACCCCCGTGTCACGGTACAGCGGACAAAAAGTGGGAAAAGGAAGGTGACACGCCCGTGTCACCAAAACAAGGCAAGCCATGAGACCCCTGTGTCACGGTATAGAGAACCCAAACCAGCCAACCTGCACCCTCGTGTCACCCAAAACAAAGCAAAGATGACACGCCCGTGTCATCTGTGCGTGACAGAAAAACAGGGGAGAAAACAGGGGTTTCTATGCAAAACCAACCCAAACACCAAATTCAATCCAATAAAAATGCTCAAACACAACATATACATAATATACTTCAACTATACAACAATCAAACCAATAAATATGCATCAAATCACCAAGAATTAAGCCCCAAAACCCCATAATTATTCATATATACCAACTTTTACATATCTTCTTGTTTCATGCAAGAAATGAAGGAAATATGAGCTAAACATGCTTCTAGTCATGGATACACATGAAAGCATCAAGCTAACATCAAACCCTACTCATATAATCAATCAAGAGATTCAATCCCTTCTCATGTTATACCTTGAAATGAAAGAAGAGTGAGATGAGGATGAAGAGATGAAGATGTTGATGCTTCTAGCTTCAAATTTCCTCAAAATAGCTTGGATTATCAGATGAATTCTTCTCCTTCTCTTGAGGTGTATATACCGATCCTTAGTGTGTGTGTATGTGAGGTTCTTGTATGAAAATGTATGTATGAGCAAGTGATGGAAGAGATGTATATACTAGATATATATTATATCATCCACTATCATAACATATGTCCCCAATTTGCAAAGAAGTCCCTAGGTTATTTAAATGAATGCAATCAAGTAATATCCCTACCTAAAAGATCCATTAGCTCCAATACAAGTTATGCAATTGAGTCCATAAATTCATGAAATGATCAATTAAAGTCACATAATACAATTAAGCACACTATCACTTAATTCATGAATTTCATATAAAAAGGTAATTCATATAAATACATAGGAATGTATAAGGCACACAATAATATAATGAAAGCATAATAAGCAAGTAAATATATAAACTTAAACTCCCAACACTCGAAGACCCGCACGTGGCGTGCTTACCTGAACTTCCAGAGTTTGGGGCGTTACAAGTTGATAATTTCTGAATGAGTCTAAGATTTGATTAGGATACACTTTAGTCCTATCGAGGAAAAATTTTGAATTAATGAAAGACTAAGAAAGTGAAGTAGGCAGTCGTTGTCGGAGGATTTTTAGCTTTTTCTATTTAGCCATTTTTCACTAAATAACGCAATCTCATTGACCCCGCTGAGCCTAATTTTTGTGCAAAGATTTTTGTAGCCACATTATAAGCCAAGGCATGACATAGAAATACCTACCTTGATAATTTAGTTCACCAAGGCTTGCTCATTTGATTTTGTATGACGAGTATCTATTCTTAGACCCCTTTTTATTTGTTCTTATGATTGATTGAGAATGAGGAGTTATTGTTCGAAAAGAAAGAAAAAGAACAAAGAAAGAAAGAAAAAGAGTGAAAAGAAAAGATATGAAAAGAGAAAGAGCAAAGAAGAGAAAAATAATATTATGCAAAGTGTGAATTTGAAAGTGTGGGATTCAATTGAAGAGTGGGACGAACTCTTTTCGTGTTAATGGTGAATAGAAGTGTCCATGTTTTGATCAGATTAAATGATGTAAGCTTGGTGAGTAGTCACTTGATCCAAATTTCCATAACCTTACCCTAAGCCTACATTACAAGCCTGAAAGACCTACGGATCTGAAGTTTTGATTTAATTCCATTAGTGGAGATAGGTGCGAAGAGTGCGTTCTGAAGTTGATGATTAGAGCTTAGGAGGAAATTGTGAAGTTGTCATTCTAATTTTTGTACATTTTATCGTTGGACTCACACACTACACAAGGGTTTACTTTTCATACTAAATTTTGAGGATTTCATGTTTATGATTATTTGATTTGATTGGCTAGACGTGTTTAGACGAAGGTTTGATGATTGCTTAGAGGAGAGGGTTTGATGAGGATGTGTTTTCTTAATTTCTGTATTACTCGGGGACAAGCAATGTTCAAGTGTGGGAGATTTTGTTTAGTGTAGAAATTGCATGATTTTAAGCGTTAAATAGATTATAGTCTGGTACCGTTTGATGCATTTATGTGTTTATTTGACTCTGTTCAGGTGTCAATAGAGTTGGAGTTACGAAACGGCGAAGCAGAGCGATTTCACGCATTTTTGGGAGAAAAAGTGGTAACTCCCGTTACCATTTAGCAGTACAAAAGGAGTAACTCCCGTTACTAGCCACAGGAGGAGAGGTTTTGGCGAGAACAGAGGGGTAAGGCCCGTTACCCCTATGCAGAAGAAACTTGGTAACGCCCGTTACCAGTAAATGCGTTAAGGCGATTTCACATCGTTAACGGGCGTTAACAGGTGCAAGGCAAATAAAGATAACGCCCGTTACCTAGGGCGGCGAGAAATCTCCTAGGGCAGCTATATATGTGCGTTTGGGAGTCTTTAGCCATAGGGGAACAGACAGAAGGAGGACAGGAGGAGGTTCAGAAAATAAGGAGAGAGTTAGACAGAGAAAAAGAGTTTTCCTTCCAAGTCAAGACCTAAGGTTTGGAAGAAGACTCAGAAGTTCAGAAGATTTTCAGAGAATTCGAGAAGACAACTGGATTGAATTCCGAGAACAATCTTTGGTTTTATTGTTGCTTTAATTTCCAAACTAATTCCTTTATTTTAGTTTTAGTTTATTATGCTAGTTTCGTTCTTGAGTATTGCTGAATGTTTATGAGTTTAATTGTTAGACTTTGTTTAGATTCATTGACGATGATTTATTTTAATGAAATTTCCTTTAGTTTTATGATTTTTGCTTCAATTATGAGTAGCTAATTATCTAGGGCTAGGGGGAAGTGATGATGATTGCATTATGGATGTTTGATGAGATTCTTGAATGACTTGTGTTAATTCTTAGTTTGAAAACTGGTTTGAATTGACCTACGATGGCTTGATCACCCGTAACATATGTCACAATTACCTATAGATCGAAAGAGTGATGGTAATTTAGAGGGTTTTCAATACTTGTAAGTTGTAGCGTACAAAGAGATTTGGTCCTAGCTTATACAACAGTAATCTTATTCCATGCCGAGCCACTAGAATACGGAGTTACATTAGTTTTGTTCATATGGTTTAATTAACTATTGGTGATTGCAAGAGTAACATTGAACACTAATTAAGCACTTGGTTACACCTCGAGAGAGGGTAATTCAAATATAAGTTACTAGGTTGTAGAATTACACTTGTCAAACGAGTATCACATTAACTCTTGATTATATGATTCAAAACTTTTTCCCCTGCCTGTTTAGTTTACTGAAGTTAATTCGCGCGTTTAAGTTGTTAATTGCAATTTTAGTTTAGTACTTGTTAATTTCTGCATCAGTAGATTAATAGAAACAACCATTACTTCTGTTAAGTCTTTAGATTAGAGAGAAATAGAGAGTAGTGATTGATTTCCCTTTCCTGTGGGTTCGATCCTATTGTGCTACGTGTATGTTAGTGTACACTTGCACGATTGGTTTTTAACTGTAGTAAAATCCGTTACAACATGTTGCATATAAAATATCAGCTTAAACTCTTTGAGCTTGATATTTTGTATCACAATGAATGTGCAAACACTTGAAGAATTTTGTCAAGTAATGACAAGGATGGGAAACACAACAAATTACTATCTTATAGAAAGACTGATTCGGCTTATTTTGACTGTTCCAGTTTTTACTGCAACAAAAGAGCGTGCATTTTCAAGTATGAAGGTTGTGAAGACAAGATTACGTAATAAGATGGAAGATGTCTTTTTGGCTAGTTTATTGTTGGTTTATATTGAGAAAGAAATCGTTCAGACCTTTTTTAATAATTCAATCATTAATGAGTTTGAAGTGGTGAATCATTAGAAAAGGTCTGAACGATTTGTTTCTCAATATAAACCAACAATAAACTAGCCAAAAAGACATCTTCCATCTTATTACGTAAACCAACAATCTGTAATTTTGAGGGGCAAAGAAATAAAAATATTAAATTTTACATATAATAATAAAATTTTTGAAAATTTTGGGGAGGGCGGCCACCATCCCCAGCCCCCCCCCCCCTCTCCCCCGTGGTTCCTGCATCCCTGGATCGAAACCGGCGACAGCGAGCCCATCAAATGCCGATGTTAGCTCCCTCAATTTTCAGTCCCTCTCGCTGCAATCTTTCAGCATAGTTATCGATTTCATGCTCGATAACAATGAATTAGTGGTCCAAACGATTCTCCAGAACAAAAGGGAGATTTGGGAAAAATCAGGAATTATCTGATCTGGTCGACGACTACTTCAAAACTAGTCTCCTAACCCTCGATTTTTGCTCCTCACTTAACACCTGCCTCAAACGCGCCGGTCACGTCGAATCGATTATCAACGTTGCCCTTCGCAAATTCCTCGAGCAGGGATGAAGGTAGTGGAGGGCTGGGGATGGTGACACCTTCCCCCCCCCCCCACCCCCACCCCCAAAACAAACAAAAAAAAATCAAAAATTTTATTATTATATGTAAAATTTAATATTTTTATTTCCTTGCCCCTAAAAATTATAGATTTGCCCCCCTCTCCCTTAAACTTTATTTTTTCAAACTAAATCTCAATGTGTCAGCTGGCCCAAAAAAATGTGTTTTTCATTTATTTTTTAATATGCGTTTTGTTTATTCTCCCCACCGGAATCCAAGCAGGCTTTTAGCCTTCTTAATTTAAGATAGGATATTGTAGGTACAAGATGTAAGATTTGAGGTATTTTTGGTACATTATTAATCAAGTTAAAATTTTAAGTTATACTTGTTTTATGTCCATATATGAAAAAATATAATATTTTTATTTTTAAATAAAATAATATTTATATTATAAAAAAATATTATCTATTTTTAATTTTTGCCCCTCCCGTACAAAATTCTGGTTACGTCCCTATCCACGAGGAACATCAATCGGCCATCGAAGAAGGATCGGTTAAAAATTATTTAAAAACTTTCGAGGAATTGAGGAATTTCAGAACGGCGGAGTGTTGACTTATGTAATTTAGGAAAGGATTTCTTACCTTTCTTACGGGATTGTTTTTCTCCCTTGATTCAGGATCTCTGTATTATTTATGCTTCCCCCTTGTATTCCTGTTTCAATAGAATCAATACTATCAAAACAATTAAAACCTTTTGTTCTATCTCTATGCGTTTCTATACTTTACAACGTGGCATCAGAGCCACACGATCGTAAGGATCTGTGATTGGCGTCATCATCTACCGTTCGACAATGGGCAACGAGCCAGAGGTCTCGTCGCCGGCGTTGTCTGAGGCAGCCACTATCCTGTCCCAGCAAATTGCGCAACTTCTACAACAACAAAAACCACAGCCATCACAACCAAATTCTGATGGCCCAGTAACCATAGACATAAAATTAAACAATAACAATTATGTCTTATGGGCAAGGATGCTCGAGATCGCGATTGGTGCGCGAGGGCGTCTCAACCACTTAACCGGTCGTCCGGCACCACCGGCGGAGATAGATACTGCATATCCAACCTGGAAACAAAGGGATTTACAGGTTTTTAGTTGGATTACACAGGCCATTGAACCTAGCCTGGTAACCCAGTTCATTCATTACCCAACTTCAAAGGATTTATGGACAGGATTATCAACGACTTACCAGTCCGGTGAGGATAGCTTACAGATCTTCGATCTAATGACCAAAGCTGACTGAATTCGACAGGACCAGACCTCACTCGAAGAATACTTCAGTATTAGCAAAAGCATCTGGGCCGAAATCGACCGGCGGAGACCCAATCCCATGGAATCCCCGAACGACATCACCAAATTCAACAAAATACAAGATGAACACCGCCTATTCAAGTTTCTCTCTGGCCTGAACCCAGAGTGTGATGCGATTACAAGAGATATTCTGAAAGAAATCGATTTACCCTCAGTTGATGCCGCGTACGCCACCGTTCACCGGGAAGCCGCCAGGAAAACCATCTTAGGCCCGTCGGCAGCCTCCAACGAGGCAAACCCATCATCGGGTATCGGAACAGGCCTGATCGTACAGGGACAAGGGACGAGAATCAGATCAGGCCCACGTAAACCCACACGCCGTGCTGACCCTCCGCGCCAGGCTCCGCCACCCTCTTCCCACAGCAAATCCGACCACGAATGCGAGCACTGCGGGAAACCGGGTCACGTGAAGGCAGGGTGTTTTGAATTAATCGGTTACCCGGAGTGGTGGGTGCCTCGCGAGAAGAAAGGAGGCGGTGAACGGAGGCAGAGTCGCGGTGTCACGGCGGCCGCCACTGGTGCCGACGCCGACGCCGATATCGGCGACACAGGAGTGGTGGCGGCGGGGATAGCTCAGAGGGCGAGTCTGGGCGGCGGACGAAATGAGGGAGGCAGAAACCTTCTCCAGGTATAGGGCACAAGAGGGGGAAATCCCTTCTTTGCCCCTCTTATAAAGACATTAATTCTATTAAAATGGATATGGGAGGAATTAATGGTATAAATAACTCAGACAATGCTAAAACCCCTTACTGGATATTTGATTGTGGTGCAACTGATACTGTTATGTATGATTCATCTGATATAATTGCACCTCAGACCCCGAAGCGAAAGAAAATTCAAACTGCTAGTGGTGAAGTTGTGTCGGTAAAAGGGGAATGATTGATTGAGTTTTCACCCACATTAAAACTTTCAAACTGTTTGCTTGTTCCGTCCCTGTCTCATAAACTACTCTCAATCAGTCATGTTACCCGAGAATTAATTTGCACTGTTGTGATGTATCCCTCATTCTGTGTTCTGCAGGATATCCATTCGAGGAAGATAATTGGGCGTGGCACTGAACGAGGGGGTCTTTATTACGTTGATGAAGTTGTCTCTGGGGGACGGACATTAACGGCTCAGGGTTTGGATGATAAAAAGAGTTGGTTGTGGCATCGGCGTCTAGGGCACCCGTCTGATGGGTATCTGAAGAAGTTGTTTCCTAATTTTTCAAGTGAACATTTATCTTGTGATACTTGTGTGTTAGCAAAAAGTCATAGACATTCTTTTCCATTAAATAATACAAGAGTTGATATCCCATTTTCTTTAATTCACTCTGATGTTTGGGGACCAGCCCCAGTTCTTAGTGGTGGAGGATTTCAATACTTCGTGACTTTTATTGATGATTGCACCCGTATGTGCTGGATTTATTTTTTGAAGCACAAGTCTGATGTTCTTGATAAATTTACTCACTTTTACAACATGATCCGCACTCAATTTAAGGCGCAGGTTCAGATACTCCGGTCTGATAATGGAGGAGAATTCGTTAACCACAAGTTCCATGCCTTCTTCTCCGGAAATGGGCTCATTCATCAAACCACCTGCCCGCATACACCTCAACAAAATGGAGTGGCGGAACGGAAAAACCGGTTCCTTTTGGAAATTACTCGAGCAGTAATGATTGAGTCTCGTGTGCCCTCCTCCTTTTGGTCGGAAGCCTTGGCCACAGCTGCTTACTTAGCGAACCGACTACCCACAAAGATACTTAAGTTTCGCACACCCATCCAGTGCTTAAGTGAACTCACTCAAGTCCCACCTGAAATGGTTCTTACACCTCGGATATTTGGGTGCTCGGTCTTTGTACATATTCCCACTGCTCACCGGTCTAAACTTGATCCGTGCGCAGAGAAATGTGTGTTTGTGGGTTACGGGATTCACCAAAAGGGGTACCGATGCTTTAACCCCAAAACTCATCGAATGTTCGTCACGATGGACTGTGACTTTGTGGAAACAGAATATTACTATAGCCAGCTTAGTGGACAGGGGGAGAGTGAACAAAACAAGGATCCACTAAACTGGCTGTGTGCAACTCCGTTGTCTTCTGGTAATGATCCGTTCCCCCACAGTGCTGATATGAGTGCCACGCCCCCATCCACATTGCCTTCCTCGAATGATATCCCTGAGGTTAGTACTGAAGTTTTTGATTCTGCAAATTCCATATCTGTTATACCTAACAGTGTAGGTGAGACAGAAACGGATAGGTATATTCTCCCTCCTCGGAGTACCCAAGGGGTATGACCCAGACAGTATAGTCCTGAACATCAGGGGAGGTTACAGAGATATCCAGTGGCTAACCTTGTCGGGGGGAGTCTAACAGAATCCGCCAAGGCCTTCTCAGCCGCTATTTACACTGAAAGTGTCCCAAGAAATGTGGAGGAAGCAATGGGGATTCCTGAGTGGAGACAGGCAATGGATGATGAAATGAATGCACTCAGGAAGAATAAAACGTGGGATAAATGCCCACAACTGCCTGATAAGAAGCTAGTGGGATGCAGATGGGTGTATACAATCAAACGAAAAGCTGACGGATCCGTGGAACGATATAAGGCTCGCCTAGTGGCCAAAGGGTACACCCAAACTTATGGGGTTGACTATGCAGAAACTTTCTCCCCGGTAGCAAAAATTGACTCGATCAGGGCCTTGTTCTCCGTTGCTGTAAATCAAAATTGGCCGCTCTATCAGTTTGATGTGAAGAATGCGTTCCTTCACGGTGACCTCGTTGAAGAAGTGTACATGGAAGCTCCTCCTGGTTTCTCACATGAGTTTGGAACCAACGAAGTGTGCAGACTTAGAAAGGCATTTTATGGACTCAAGCAATCTCCTAGGGCATGGTTTGGGAGATTTACCGCTGCAATGAAACGGTATGGGTACAAGCAGAGCAACTCTGACCATACCCTGTTCCTGAAACGAAGGGATGGGAAGATTACTTGTTTGATCATATACGTGGATGATATGGTCATTACCGGGGATGATACCGAGGAAATGAGAGATCTTCGGGAAAACCTGTTTGGAGAATTCGAAATGAAGGACTTAGGGAACTTGAAGTATTTTTTGGGGATTGAAGTCATGCGATCGAATCAAGGGATATATCTTTCACAGAGGAAGTATGTCCTGGACCTACTAGCAGAAGTAGGTATGCTGGATTGCAAGCCAAGTGATACACCCATGGTTAGCAATCATGGATTGAAGATTATTGACGGAGCTGAATCAGCTGACCGAACGAGGTATCAACACCTCGTAGGAAAACTCATATACCTCTCACATACCAGACCTGACGTCGCGTATGCCGTAGGAGTAGTAAGTCAGTTTATGCACAACCCCTCAGAAAGAGCATATGGAGGCAGCATTGCGGATATTGAGATACTTGAAGGGTTCTCCGGACATAGGGATTTTGTTCAAAAAGAATGGTCACCTACAAATAGAAGCCTACACAGATGCAGATTGGGCAGGCTATCCACTTGACAGGAGGTCAACCTCTGGCTACTTTATGTTCGTTGGGGGAAATTTAGTTACGTGGAGGAGCAAGAAACAGAAGGTGGTAGCACTCTCTAGTGGCGAGGCAGAGTTCAGGGGTATTGCAAAAGGAGTTTCTGAAATACTTTGGTTAAGAAAATTGATGGCTGAACTCGGGTTCCCTCCAGATGAAGCGTGTCCTCTCAACTGTGATAACAAGGCAGCCATTCAGATATCCGAAAATCCATGCAGCATGACAGAACGAAGCATGTAGAGATTGATCGCCACTTTATCAAGGAAAAGCTAGAAAGTGGAGTCATATCTCTCCCGTTTGTGCGATCTGAAAACCAGTTGGCTGACATTCTCACATAGGCTGTTATGGGGAAAGCATTCCATGGTGTCTTGAGCAAGCTAGGTGTCGGGTATCCCTCGACCTACCTTGAGGGGGAGTGTTGACTTATGTAATTTAGGAAAGGATTTCTTACCTTTCTTACGGGATTGTTTTTCTCCCTTGATTCAGGATCTCTGTATTATTTATGCTTCCCCCTTGTATTCCTGTTTCAGTAGAATCAATACTATCAAAACAATTAAAACCTTTTGTTCTATCTCTATGCGTTTCTATACTTTACAACACGGAGGACCTATTCACGTAGGAATTCTTCAAGGTTCTTAACTTGGTTTCTTCCCATCAGCAATCGATGATGATTAGGTTACAAGCTAAGAAGAAGACGCTGGACAAAAAGCTGTGTAGAGTAAAGGCTTGGAGCAAGGTTTCCAATGTAATATACTGGGTGGTTTTGGCCTCTGTTCTTATAGTCTCTGCGCCCCCAGTGGTGATGGCTCTGGTAGTTGTAACAGTCGTGCCTTTAGGGTCCATGGGTAGATGGATTAAGAGGGTTTGGAAGAAATATGAAAAGGATTTGATGGGTCGGAGAGAGATTATCTGCACAATGCAGATTGGGAGCTATGTCGTTATTAATGATTTGAATAGTACAAAGACATTGGTTGGTTTGGATAGTATAAAGAGATTGGTGGACAAGTTTCAAATACAGATTGAAGCTATACAGAAGGGAAGGAAGCAGTGGTGATTGCAGTAGAGGAGATTAAAAACAAAATGGATGCCTTTATAAATACTATTCGAGATCTGCACGAACGATCTGCTAAATGTAATGACCAAACTAGGAGGGCGAGGACAGTTATACTAAAGAGTATAATGAGGCATCCAATGAGCTCGGATCAGGGCAACAATGGTATATTTTTGTGATCCAAAGGGGATGAAGACTGTGTATAGGAATCCGTATAAATCTTATTTTGAAGTTAATTACTTGTGGTAATATGGAAATTAAAAACAACATGAACTGATATTGGCCATTGAGAGTAGCTACATTAATTAAGAATGTCCTCACATTTTTGTTTCTTTGTTGTAATTGTCTTCAAAAATTGTCTTGCCAAATAACTGTTGGAATTTAAAAAGGATTTTAGTAAAACAAAACTTAATTGAATTTTTCTAGTGGAGTCATCTTTAGTTTTAACACCAATAGTATCCATTCCTTCGACATTTTGAGTTCTCCCATCACCAAGAGTACTTTGACTCTTAATATTTTCATCGAGTGTAATAAAAGATTCAAGGTTGATTGTCATATGATTAGAGCAACCACTATCTACATACCAGATATCATGTAACTCTTGGTGTCCATTTAAGCATGAAATAAAAACATGATCCTTAGAATTATCTTCTATAGTAAATCTAACCTCATCTTTTTCCCGATAAAAATAATCTTTTTCAAAATGAATATGATTTTTGCATCTCTTGCATTTAAATCGACAATTCTGTGTATCGTGATTATTTTTCTTACATAATCTACAATATGGACCAGATTTATTATTTTTATAATTTTCTCTCCCCTTTCTATGATAATTTGAATTTCCTCTTTTCTGAAAACATTTTTATTATTATTATTATTTTTTTTTTTTGGGGGAAATGGCTTCTTTTCATTTCAATACAAAGACTTGTACAAATATATAGATGATTAACCGACATGCAAGGTCGGTTAATTTAGTTCTAATAATAATTTTTTATAGTTGCCTTCTTTGATTAATTAGACATTAAGAAAATCTAGATTACTATTATGTCTAGATTAATCCATATAATTCTTACAAAATCTATTGCAAAACTTTTCAAGAGATAACTCTAGAAGATCAAATATTTATTTTAATTATTATGAGCACCATATTTTAATAATAACCAAGGGCTAAACAGTTTATATAGTCAATAGACTGCTAGTGTTAGGCATTGAGAAAAATAATATAGAAAGGTGGAAGAGAGCAGAGATAGAAAAAGACAAAAGGGAGGAAATTTGTTTAGTTATACCTTTCAAATTTCCATTTAACAAAGTAACCCTCAATATATTTTAGTATTTTTTTTTATTCAATAAATATTAAATTAAAATAATTTATTATATAATAGAATTGCTTTAAAAATATTGACTTCTTTAAGGACTAAATTGAAATATCCTTAATTTTATTGAAAACCCACAATCAGAAAAAGGAGTATTTTGCCTTTCCACCTTCACCACACCAAATTCAACGACATTCAAAGCTGGGAAGATTGAACTTCCATGAACAATGTCACCTCCTCCTCCGTCTTTCTCTTACCGCCACCATAGTGCCGCCGCAGCTACCAAAAAGGTACGAAGCTCATAGTCAACTAGGCGGCCTCCTTCGCACTCATATTCTCTCCTCCCTCTTCTCACTGTCGCGACCGTTTGTCTCGCTCTCCCCTCTCATCGTCTCTTATGGTAAAATTGTCGCTTCTCATCTTCGTATTTTAGGGACTAAAGAAATAAAAGAGAAAGAGTTGAGAAAACCCTAAAATCAATATCTTTTTTTGTAGTATTTTTGTTTTTCTGCACAAGTTCTTGGTTTTTTCAAATTATTTGAAGGTTGTTAACCTCTTCTTCCATTCCTGAGAGATTTTGTAATCATCCATGATCTATCAACCTATGATCGTGGATCACGATGATGTATGTTTGTAGTGATTCCTTATCGCTGTGCAGTTTCTGGTTTATGTTGTAATAATGCACCAAAGGTGTTTGTGGAAATGTTCGAATGAAATCAAGACAGGGCAACAAACAAGCCTTGTTGTCCTTGCTCGCTCAAGCAAACGAAATAGGTCACAATTTCAAGGGAAAGCACGAATTGATGATGGGCCTTGCTGTTCTTGCATCATTAGGACTCTCAAATTGTCACATATTTGGAGCTGTAACTACAATGTCTGTTGATTGCTTGAAATCTCACGACTTCTAAATATTATAATTCTGTAACTTTTGTAATTGGGAACGATTTTTCAGTTGTCCAAGTGATACTCCTGGATAAAGCGATCGTTTTTTTACTTTGAAATCGCTTTTTCAGTTGTCCAAGTGATACTCTTGGATAAAACGATTGTAAAGTAAAAAAAGTGATCACTTTTTTAAGGCAATAAAATTTAACTTTAAAAAAAGCGATCGTTTCTTTACTTTGAAATTGCTTTTTCAATTGTCCAAGTCTCCTGTAAAAAGCGATTGCAAAGTAAAAAAAGCGATCGCTTTTTTAAGGCTATAAAATTTAACTTTAAAAAAAGCGATCGCTTTTTTACTTTGAAATCGTTTTTTCAGTTGTCCAAGTGACACTCCTATAAAAAATGATTGCAAAGTAAAAAAATTTGATCGCTTTTTTAAGGCTATAAAATTTAACTTTAAAAAACGCGATCGTTTTTTTACTTTGAAATCACTTTTTCAGTTAAATGATACTCTTGGATAAAGCGATTACAAAGTTAAAAAAAGCGATCGCTTTTTTAAGACTATAAAATTTAACTTTAAAAAAAGCGATTGCTTTTTTACTTTGAAATCGCTTTTTCAATTGTCCATGTGATACTCCTGTAAAAAGCGATTGCAAAGTAAAAAAATGCGATCGCTTTTTTAAGGCTATAAAATTTAACTTTAAAAAAAGCGATCGCTTTTTCAGTTGTCCAAGTGATACTCTTGGATAAAGCGATTGCAAAGTAAAAAAAACGATCGCTTTTTTAAGGCTATAAAATTTAACTTTAAAAAAAGAGATTGTTTTTTTACTTTGAAATCGCTTTTTCAATTGTTCATGTGATACTCCTGTAAAAAGCGATTGCAAAGTAAAAAAAAGAGATCGCTTTTTTAAGGCTATAAAATTTAACTTTAAAAAAAGCGATCGCTTTTTTAACTTTGCAATCGCTTTTTCAGTTGTCCAAGTGATACTCTTGGATAAAGCGATTGCAAAGTAAAAAAAACGATCGCTTTTTTAAGGCTATAAAATTTAACTTTAAAAAAAGCAATCGCTTTTTCAATTGTCCATGTGATACTCCTATAAAAAGTGATTGCAAAGTAAAAAAAGCGATCGCTTTTTTAAGGCTATAAAATTTAACTTAAAAAAAAACGATTCGCTTTTTTAAGGCTATAAAATTTAACTTAAAAAAAAACGATTGTTTTTTTACTTTGAAATCGCTTTTTCAATTGTCCAAGTGATACTCCTGCAAAAGGCGATTACAAAGTAAAAAAAGCGATCGCTTAAGTGATTTAGTTAAAATACAAGGTTCTTTTAAGAGATTCGGTTTGTCGCTTAAGCGATTTAGTTGAAAACACAAGGAATCGTTTAAGCGATATCTCCTTCACTTGGAGTTATAATTACAAAAACTCGATTTCTTTTACTTTAAATATAACACTTATGATTTTCCTATTCTCAAGTGATATATATATATATATATATATATATATATATATATATATATATATATATATCTTTTATCATTGTGTAATGTATTACATAAAACACTAATAATATATTTCATGACGAATAAAAAATGTACACATATTAACAAAAAATATGATTTATTTAATATAATTAAATATAATTCATGTAATTTTTAATTACATTGATTAATAGTTGGTTTGAACTTTAATACACAAGACATGTTTTTATAATCACTTGGTGATTGAGTGTCCCGTGAAACAAAGTATTTCAACAAGTAGCCCTCTTAGTTATTAAAACATGATTAATGACATAATTTCCATTAAAATATTAATAATTTTCTCGATTTATGTATTAGAAGTTAGAAAAGTTAATTTTATAAGATATTAACTTTAATCGTTCAAGCGATTAGGTCTGTCGCTTAAGCGATTTAGTTAAAATACAAAGAATCATTTAAGCGATTGGGTCTGTCGCTTAAATGATTTAGTTGAAAATACAAGGTTCGTCTAAGCGATTGGGTTTGTCACTTAAGCGATTTAGTTAAAAATACAAGGAATTGTTTAAGCGATGGACTTATAATTGCAAAAACCAGGTTTCTTTTAATTTAAATATAACATTTATGATTTAAACACGAACCACAACAATTAATAAGTTTCAATTAACATTTATAGTTTAAGCACGAATTAGCATGAACGTTTTTCCTTTAAATATAACACTTACGATTTTCAATTGCAAAAATCCGATTTCTTTTACTTTAAATATAACACTTATGATTTTCCTATTCTCAAGTGATATATATATTTTCAGTTACAATGATTTTCTATCATCATGTAATGTATTTCATGTAACACTAATAATATATTTCATGATGAATAAAAAATATACACATATTAACAAACAATATGATTTTTTTTATTTTTTATTTTAACACACACACTCCAAGTGATCGAAGGGATTCGAACCTGGGACCTTGCCTTCGAGAAAGAACCTTCAGACCACTTGAACAACCCCTGTTGGTAACAAACAATATGATTTATTTAATGTAAACTTAGCATGAACGTTTGTCCTTTCATCAATTAAATATAATTCACGTAATTTTTAACTAAATTGATTAATAGTGGTTTTGAACTTTGATACACAAGATATGTTTTACAATCACTTGGTGGATTGAGTGTCTCGTGAAACAAAGTATTTCAACAAGTAGCCTCTCGGTTACTAAAACATGATTAATGACACAATTTTTATTAAAATATTAATAATTCGCTCGATTTATGCATATTGTAAATTAGAAAAGTTAATTTTTTAAAATATTGACTTTAATCGTATCACTTAAGCAATTGAGTTTATCACTTAAGCGATTTAGTTAAAATACAAAGAATCATTTAAGCTGTTGAGTTTGTCACTTAATCGATTTTTAGTTGAAAATACAAGGTTTATTTAAGCGATTGAGTTTGTTGCTTAAACGATTTAGTTAAAATACAAAGAATCATTTAATTGATTAAGTTTGTCACTTAAAACAATTTAGTTGAAAACACTAAGTTCATTTAAACTATTGAGTTTGTCGCTTAAGCGATTTAGTTAAAATATAAGGAATCATTTAAACGATTGCGTTTTATCGCTTAAGCGATTTGGTTAAAATACTTTATCGCTTAAGCGATTTAGTTAAAATACAAGAAATCATTTAATTGTTCTAAAATACAAGAAATCAGTTAAGTGGTCACTTATTTGACTTTAAATCGTTTATTCATCAATTATAACTTAAGCGATCGGGTTTGTAACTTATTATAAACTTAGAATATAATTCATCAATTAAATATAATTCATGTAATTTTTAAATATATTGATTAGTAGCGAAAATACAAGGAACCATCTAAGCGATTGAGTTTGTCGCTTAAGCGATCGGGTTTGTAACTTGGAGTTATAATTACTAAAACATAATGGCACTGTAGCACCCCTACACGTGGGGTTGCCACACCGCCGCACTACAGGCCGATCCACACACGAAATGGATAGTCCGTACATGAATCAACCTGCAGCGAACGGGTGATAATAAAATAAAACAACAAGCTAGGCGGGACTAACTCAACATTCAGCCGAAAATAAAGCGGAAGCTTAACATTATCAGTTTGTTATATAACCAATACCTATAAGCTCAGTATATCAATACATTATCATTTCTCATAATTTACATGCAAAAGTCTCCAATCGTTAACCATAACCATAATGTACTATCTCTGGAAATATCAATATCAATATCATGAAATGTATGAAGTGCTAGACTCAGTTGGGTGACTTGACACGACTCTGACTCCCGCCTAGCACACGATCGCAACAACCTGAAAGGTGGGGCGTCTGTCTACGAAAGACTGAGTGAAGCTTAATTACATTAGTCCAAATAACCTGCAAGTTATAACTATCAATATCAAGCAATTTATAAACTAATATGTAAAAATGAAATTCAATGGCACACGTATCAGTTTCATGAACTCCGTCACTCCAATAACTCCATCACTCCAATAATCTCATCACACCAATACTACATCACTCCAATACTCCATCACTCCAATAAACTACATCACTTCAATACTCCATCACTCCAATACTCCATTACTCCAATAAACTACATCACTCCAATACTCCATCACTCCAATAAACTACATCAATCCATGAACTACATCACTCCAATAACGGGAAGGTTGCGAGCCTTCACCATTCATGATAACATGGTAACACGATCATGGTTCAATCACGGTAACATGGTACATGATTTGTAACAGGATATACAACTTGGCCTGAAATCCATGTAAGGTTGTACGAGTTCCCTACCATTAACAATTAAACCTCACCTTTACTGATACAATGCAAGCAGGTCACGGCCTACGACCCTGCTCCTTGTCACGGGGAAGCTGGTCTGTGCAAATAAATGTGTGTACATGAAACACGACCCGTATGAACCATTTAAGATGCACGGCAAAGTCATAATCAATATATTATGCAATAACAATCCAGGAATGTCAAGTAGGCACATAATTATCACTAAACCAAGTTTATAACTCATATAAGTCACATACGGGAGCCAAATAAGTGAAAAGAATGCAATATGAAAGGTTTTGGTGAAGTTTAGGAAAATTGACAATTTTGGGAAAATGCACATGTTGTGGGAAAACTGTAATATCTTAAATTCTAGAAGTGGGAATTGATTTTTGTTTGTTGGGAATGAAATTAGACACATAGAACTTTCCAACGCTATATGACACGTTTTCTAATTCAAACCGAGATGAAAATGGCGTTGGTTCGAAGTTGGGCAAAATGCAGATTCTGGAGGGGGTCGCGGGCGTGACCAAAAACCTTCACAAAATGGTCGCGGCCGTGACCAAGTATTTTTGGCCGAATTTTCCTCCAATTTACAAAATCTCGAAACTTGGCTAAAATGGGGTCGCGGGCGCGACCTATTTTGTGCTATTTTCAGTCGTGGTCACGACCCGTTACGCAGCAGCAGCAAAACAGGGGAAAAACAGGGCATTTTCATGCCAAAATCAACCAAAACAACAACAAATGCAATTCCACTCCATAATAATTATTGAAACACATCAAATACAAACTATACTTCAATTTTCTATCATTCCACCCAAGAAATATACTTCAACTTCCCAAGAATTTGTCTCCAAAACCCATATATATACATGCTTCCCAACTTCCATGAAACTTAATATTTTCATGCCAACTTCAATTCCTTTTCACTCCTAAGCATGCATCTAGCTCCCAACATGCAAGAATTCATCGATTATTTCATAACCCTACTCAATCATATAATTCAAGAATTTACAAAATCTCCATGTTATACCTTGAATCCAAGAAATAGATGATGAGATGAAGATATGATGATGTTGATGCTCCTAACTTCACAATTCCTCAATATCTAGCTTGAATTTGATGAAATATTTCCTTCCTCTTCTTGGTGTAAATGTCGGTATTTAGTAGGTGTAAGTATGTGTGATTTCTCTTCTTTGAATGAATGAGATATGATGGAATAATGTGGAAGAAATAAGATGATATAAGATATGCCACAAAGTCTTGCATGAAAGTGTGAGCTTCATCCCTATTTGCACATAAGTCCTCCATTTATTTGAATTAATGCAAGTGAGTTCTATCTCTACACAAAAGATCACTTAAATCCAATTCATGTTATGCAATTAGGTCCATAACTTTACACTAAGGAGCAATTAAGGACATATAATACAATTAGATCACTTATATCAATTAACTCATTTAATTCATATTAAGGACAATTTATATAAATGCATAGAGATAGGATGCATATAATATGATGAAAGTTGTAAAGTAACATATAATATCAGATAATGATGGAATGGAAAAATCGGGGCATTATAGACACAATTTCCATTCAATATTAATAATTCGCTCGATTTATGCATATTATAACTTAGAAAAGTTAATTTTTTTAGATGTTAACTTAGCATGAACGTTTGTCCTTTCAAGGAAAAAAAAGCGATCGCTTTTTTAGAAGTTTGATTTGGACTCCTAAAAAAACGATTTCAAATCCTAAAAAAGCGATCGCTCTTTTTTCAGTTTGATTTGGACTCCTTAAGAAAGCGATTTCGAAGAAAAAAAGTGATCGCTTTTTAAGGAGTTAGATTTCAACAACTGAAAAAGCGATCGTTTTTTTTCTTTGAAATCGCTTTTTTCAGGAGTTTCATTTGGACAACTGAAAAAATGATTTCAGAGGAAAAAAAGCAATCGCTTTTAAGGAGTTAGATTTCAAAAACAATATATAAATATATATATATATATATATATATATATATATATATATTATATTATACATATACAACATATCACTTAACAAATTCATCAATTTATCCAACACAGGAAAAAAAAAAAAAAAGACGGGAAAATCGCTTATGGAACATCAACTAATTTTTGAATAAAATCTTTCAAATACCAATTGTCCATCTTTCTAACTAGATGTATATTTGATAAAAGTACAAAAAATAGTTCTTATCTTGAACTTTGTAGTTCAACTTTTATAGAGATCCTTATAAAAAGGAATAACAAAATTATGAGACACTGGAATTCTAAAACAAATTCTAAAACGAGGGCCAACATGATTACTCTATTGTGGGAAAGCAAGAAAGCTTCCATCAACTCAATCAATAAGATCCCATTGTCTCAAACTGAAGAAATCACAATTATAAATCTATGGTGCGATGACGACAATTCTTCCAGCAACTTGATCAAGATCCTATTGGCCAGTGGACGTGATTCTTCTTCCAACCCTTGGTTCCAACTCAACAATGGTCATGTTCTGAAATTGTTGGAGAATGTGGCGAGCAATAGATCCACTGCTGGTGCTAAAATGGGGCGGACAACTTCCATTCCTCTTGCTCCCACCATAAATTCTCCTGAAGGAACTAACACCAAGACCGCCCCTCAAGTATAAAACACCTTAGTATGGGACAAAATATGGTATTTGTATCAAAACAAATGATAGCTTAGAGTATAAAGCATAGTAGATGAATGTATAATCTAATAAAAATAGATTAACATCAAGAACAAATGGAACCAAATGGCATGTGTCAAAACAAAGCAAAATGTAGCACCCCTTAACGCGTGGAGGTACCACACCCCCGCACTATAGGTCGATCCACATACGAAACGGCCAATCCGTACATGAACCACCCTACAGCGAACGGGTGACAATGCAATACACGACAAGCTAGGCGGGATTACCAACATATGCAATAAAACAAAGCGGAAGCATAAACTAGTTTCTATCAAATACATCCATTTAGCATTTCATGCCATTTCTCAGTTACAAAATAAAATATACTCCAACTTCATATATCAATACATTATCATCTTCAAATAAACAATAACAACAATTATAGTTTCATGATTAACAATAAATACTCCAATACACGAACCATGAATGACTCGACTACATGAACCGGACTCGACTCGACTCCCGCCTAGCATGCACCTGCAATAACCTGAAAGGTGGAGGCGTCAGTCTGTGAAGACCGAGTGAGGGGTTTAACTACATATTAGCGCAGATAACATGCAAGTTATACTCTCGGGTAAAGATTTATAAAAGATACATTCATAAGTTCAGGAACAGAGTATTCTTCGCCCGAGAATACCATTATCAATATTAAACACTTGTTCATTTTCGTGCAGTCAATACATGGCGAACTCCAAATGTATATGAACATGCTTGCTTGATTATTAAACAATAGGTGATCACGCAATTCAATTACCGTGCACTCGTGCAATAGTGTAATCATATAACACGTTCATGGAATGGAAATCATGCAATCAATACATGGCTTGCTTGTAACACGATAGGGTTTATTCCTCCTGTGGTTGGACGGACAACCACCAGCTCTAAGACCAGCTCAGCGCCCTCACTAAGGCGAACCTGGCCAAGAGAACACAGGTACACGATAAGGCTTTGTTCTTCTTGTGGTTGGACGGACAACCACCAGCCTGAAGACCAGTCCAGCGTCCTCACTAAGGAGGACCTGGCCAAGAGAACACACGTACACGATAGGGTATTATTCTTCCTGTGGTTGGACGGACAACCACCAGCCCGAAGACCAGCCCAACGCCCTCACTAAGGAGGACCTGGCCTGGAGAATGCATTTACTTGCTTTCATGAACATGACATGCTTGATTCGTGAACAATAACATACTTGAAATGATAAGTGATTTCATGAAATTATAACTATAAATACCTTTGGCCAAAAATTACGTAAAGGTTATACGGGTTCTATATAACTAGAAATTAAACCTCACCTGACAGGCGACACACGACTCGTGAATGTGTGAACGTGCTCATGCTCGACAATCTCCGCCCTGGAGAATAACTGGACAAGAAACGGGACAATGTACGTGCATGAGACCTCAATTCAAGAATATTACTTCATATAAGACGCACGGCATGATCAAGTATGAGACATCGCGCAATAAAGAATGTAGCATCTAAATATCACGTTTTGGCATGTAATCAATCATATAATTCACATATGGGAGCTAAGAGAGTGAAAGGAATGCAATAATAGAGGTTTTGGTGAAGTTTAGCAAAAACGGACAATTTTAGAAAATGTACATGTTGAGGGAAAACTGGAATATCTTTAATTCTAGAAATGGGAATTCAGTTTTGTTTGTTGGATATGAAAGTAGACACATAGACCTTTCCAACGCTATATGGCACGTTTTCTAATTCAAACCGAGGTGAAAATGGCGTTGGTTCGAAGTTGGACAAAATGCAGTTTCTGGCGGGGGTCGCGGGCGCGACCAAAAACCTTCACAAAATGGTCGCATTTTTGGCCGAATTTTCTCCAATTTTTTCAAAACTCGAAACTTGGCTAAAATGGGGTCGCGGGCGCGACCAATTTTGGCCTATTTTTGGTCGCGGGCGCGACCATATACGCAACAGCAACAAAACAGGGGAAAACAGAGCAAATCCGAACCAAAATCAACCAAAACAATCATAACACCAAGTTCCAACCATAACAATTATTTCATATCATCAAATACACATTATACTTCAACCATCTATCAAACTAACCAAGGATCATGCATCAAATTGTCAAGAATCAAGCTTAAAACCCATAACATACACATGCTTCCAATCTTCATGAAATCCAAGAATTTCATGCAAAGTTCACTCCAAATGATCATCAACATGCTCTCTACTCCAATCATGCAAGAATTCATCCTCAAACTCATAAATTCATACTTGATCAAATATTCAAGAATTTAACAAAATTCCCAATTTCTACCTTAGATCAAAGAAGAAATGGAAGAGATGATGATATGTTGTTGATGGTGATTCTAGCTCTTCAATTCCTCAAAACTAGCTTGAATTATGGATGAAATCTTCTTCCCTCCTCAAGGTGTAAATATCGGTATTTGTTGTGTGTGTGTGTGATTTTTCTTGATAAAATGGAATGTAATAGAATGAAGAGGAAGAGATATAAAATATCCAAAGTCTTCCAAAAGATGAGATGAGTCACCAAATTTTGCAACCAAGCCCCTCTCATATTTGAATTACTTCATTCAAGTTCCATCTCTAACAATTAGTTCATTTAGCTCCAAGTCATGAAATATAATTGAATCCAATAACTCACACAAAAGAACAATTAAGGACATTTAATTCAATTAGATCACTTAATTCATACAATTAAGCACATTATCAATTAGTGCACGTAATTTCCACGTTAATGATAATTCATATAAGTTTATATAAACATAATGCATATAATGTCATAAATTATAAAGTAACATATAATATCACATAATGATTGTATGGAAAAACCGGGGCGTTACACATAATAATTCAAACCACACACAAATTGAAAAAAAAACTATTAAAAGTCTGGTATGACGACATTGACACAAAAAGTTGATTCATAACAAAGGTTGAAACTTGATTTTCTTTTTAATCGAGTTCGTGGGAAATTTATTAATTCATAAAGTTATACATCAGAACTATAAACTCCTATGAGGACTTTCATCGAACACCTAGTGTTCAGTCTCCTACTTCAACAATAAGATAAATTTCCCGTTAAAAGTGCCAGAAAAAAGAAGATAACATATAATTCACAACTATGAGACTCCTCTGAGGACTTTCATCGAACATCTAACCTTCACTTTCCTATTTCAACAATAATTCGAAAAAACCAAAATGACCATAGAATCTCAGAAAACCTGAAAAATCAATTCAATACCTAAAATAGAAAAGATGGGGTAACCTTGGTAGGATCTACTTTCTGAAATTCTTGACAACGGAAAGGACACGATCGGTGACCTCCGATTTGTCGAGGTCGGAGCCCCTAACTTCGTCGGAGAAGCGGCGCCTGATGAGCTGAGTGAAGCCGTCGCTTAATGAGGAAAAAAAAAGAACCCGGTAGAGAGAGAAATAAGAGGAGAAACGGTTTTGTTGTGAGAGAATTTTTAGGTATAGTTTGTAATACATCATAATTTGGGGGGTCAAAATAAAATATTTAAAAGTAATTAATTGTATTAATCATTGAAAGGGTTATCTAAGTAAATAAAAACTTGAGGGTTATTTCTTTAAATGAAAAATTAAATGGGTCTTTTAATAAGAAGCCCCAGACATTTGGCCCAGACACATAAAATTTAATTGATCAGAATAAAATAGATTTCCGGCTGTTTTATATTATTATTAATATTATTAGAGAAAGATGGGAAAATGCCAGGAAAATGAGTCAAATGACAACAATTAAGAAAAGGAAGACCAAGGAAAATGCTAGGGTTGAATTTGTGACCATCGCAACCATACTTGTTTATTAGGAGAAAACGCGTTGGTAATTTCCAAAGAGTTATTAATCTGGTGAAAATAATTTTTTTCAAACACACGTCGAGGTGAAAATGAATCTATATATTTTTAAATTGACAGTCCATTGTGATCCATTTATGTGATAACTTATAGGTAGAAATAAAATTCAAAATTAGTATATTTTAATCGTTTTGATAAATTATGTAAAAAAAGTTTAACCAATGTTGTTAAATTTAATAAACTTAACAAAAGGTTTATACAAGAAATCCCCTTAAATGGATTTTCTATGTTGAATTTATTTAGTCCGTAATCTTTATAGTATCGTCAACAATTACTATTTACTTTATTTTTAAGTTAATTTTTTTCATAATTCTTCTTCTTTTTTTTTTTTTTTTCATATGTGTTTTGATAAAGGATGATAATAGATGTTTATATCCATCAATTTTCTTGTAATTAATTTACTTTAATACTACATTTGAAAAAATATGTTTTTATTGTTTGTATTTAGTTAATTATCTTAACCTTGGCTAATTTGTTGTTTTATGAGCATTTAGTTTGATTTAAGTTTTAGTTAGAGCTCCATTCAGTTCAATTACTTACGTTATCATAATATATATGTAAAAATGACGCATAGTATATAATACTTTTTCTCTTTTCAATAAGATAGGATAGATGATAGAAATTCGTTTTAATATGTAAAATGAAGTATAGTGTATACTAATTTTTTTTTTTTTTTTTATATATATAGCTTCTGTTAAAATTAAAATTATTTTTGAAAATATAAAATTTCTTTTCTTCTTCGATGCATGATACACAACATATTCACTGTATAACACAAGCACCTCAATTTGTTTCAATTATGAACCTATACAAAGTTCTTAAATAGTCCAATATTAAGAGAATAAAATTAATTGAAGTTTCAATCCAATTCCATAGTTGAATTGACTCAAATTTGCTCAGTTATTAATATTTTAATTTTGTTTCACCACCAATATTTATCGTCATCCTCTTAGATTTGTATTCATACTTTCAAATCTATTGGTATCCTCTCAGATTTGTTCGCTGCTATTTTTTTAAATCTACGTTCTTCGAGATCTGACTTTTTGGTGATGTTGATTAAATTAGCTGCTCTTTACTCTTTTCATAAATCAACATCAATCACTATTACAGTATAACCTCGATAAATTAATACTGTTGGAACCGTCAAATTTTATTAATTTAGCGAGGTATTAATTAATCGTATAAATTAATAATTATTAATTTATAAATTATATACTTTTTGGGTCCATATTATGAATGTACCTAGGTGTACGTGAAAACTAATTTGTACATTGACTATTAATTATGTATACTTAACCAAATTCATGTATTTTTGCTGATACATTTTCAATATTCTATGTATATCTTAATAAAATAGATAAATCTACTTAGTTATTAATATAGTTACATGTACCTACATTCATTAAAATGTATAAATCCACTCAATTATTAATGTAGATACACGTACATACATTAACTACGTTACTATATAAATAGATGTATTATACATCAAGAAGATGAAGTGGAAGATGATAGTGTGGAATTAGAACAAGTTTCGCGCAAAGATGCTCTGAAAGCAACAATCACCTTACATCATTTCTTTTTGCAATATGAGAAGACTACACCTGATATTCTTAATGCAATAACAAGGGTTAGAGATGAGATTCAAGGTGATATTGATTTCAAGAAGAAACAAACAACATTAGATTAATATTTTTAGAAACCTGTTTAGTTTACTTATGTATTATGTATGAAATATTTTGATACAGATGAATTATTAATTTATACATCAAATGGGACCTATATGGATTTTTTTTTTTTTTTTTTGTATTATCTTATAAATTTAGCGAATTATTAATTTACCACGTTGATCCCGACTCGGGACCGAAGAAAATTATTATTTTAGCGAGGTTATTAATTTATCGAGTATTAATTTATCGAGGTTATACTGTATTTTTAAATTAGAGTCCCTTTACTTTTCTTATTTGATATCCACTGGGATGATTTATTTTTTTAAAAATCTTGATTATTTTATGTGGTGGACTCTTTACTTTGATTGTTTGTGAGCTAGCTTAAATAGACTAGAATTCTAATGTCCTTAGAGAGCGTTTGGTACGTGTTTTGACTTAATTTAACTTAATTTTATTCGGGTTTTTTAAGTGATATTAAGTTGTATTGAAGAAATTAATATAGCGTTTGGTATTGGAGATTGTCATTAATATACCTTAATTCTACTTTCGTAATTTACGTTTGGTATGACAAATTAAGTTCGATTAAAATTAAAATTCAATTTTCAATTTTACCCTCATGCACTTTCTATCCTTCATCATATTTGCTAACTCTTTCATATGTAATAAAACTTTACTAATAAGATATAATGGCTTATCCACTATAAAAAATAAAATACAACAAGGAAGACATAAAAAACAAATTAAAAATATTTATTCATTACAAACTTAAGTTCAATTACACAAACAATAGATTCTCTTAACAAATCTGTGCTATAAAAATATAAAATACATCTGTTGAACCATTTTTCTTAAAATTCAGCCATTTTTGTAGCTTCCAAAAGGCTTGAGGGAGCAAGTGGCAGTTCAGAAAGGGCTCCATGGAATTACTGAATGCCTTATCGCAAGGAACGTACGGAAATTCAACACACAAACTGCAGGGATTATAGTCTAACATAATTTTACAAATATTATCAAAGGTAAACCCCTAAAAAACATCCTGTAGATCTACATCACTTCCCTTGTCACAGAAATGATCGAGAACCAAATATTATCAGTTTTTGAGCAGCAGTAGATTGGCCAAATATGACGATTAACAACTCTAAAGTATCCCCGTAATCGAATAGTACATCTCTCAATTCATCTGATACCACATAGTCTTTAATGAACTTCCCACTGCATCGTTTCTCCGATATCTTTCCATAACGTTTAAATGTCGTATACATAACCAAACCATCTTGGGAATCTATGTGCCTCAAATTCAAGAATCCACTTCTGGAGATACAAATAAGAAATCCCAGATAAAAGACGATCTAAAAACGACTTAGTCATTTAATTTTCACCGGAGGATGATCGACATTAAGAAACCCTTTCATGCTTATGAGCAACCGAGTCCTCTTTAATGCGTTGCAATAGCTCCTCGTAAACTTTCAGTGAACTAGAAGTGAGTTTCTCCATTGCCACACAGTTTTTTCTCCCAAAGATTTTTGGAATTCTGCTCCATATCTTGATCGATTTCTAACATTTTCGGATCAGCACTATCCAAGCTTCTAGATGTCGAAGGTAGTGAAGACGCCATAGGTAAATGCAATATCTTCGAAGAAACTGCAACACCACAAAACAAATTGATCTGATCTCCTGACTTGATAAAGGAAATAAATTATAAAGTAAACAGGAAACTGTTGGGAATAGTGCCCTAGAAAGCCGATTGTATATCCGCTTTGTACTTTTCCTTATTGTAATCACAGATAATCTTTGAATAAAATAACGAATTGAGGCAACACTTCTTTATATGCTCTTGTTTGGTATGCGTTTACTTTATCTGTGCATGTATGAGAACTCCCCTAATCCTGATGACTTTAGGACTCTACCATTTAGGTGAAATGGTTCATGAAACGAGCCCTATTTCACATAAGTCATGATTAGTAAAATACTCCAAGCCGATGGTCCTACAGACAGTGGGAGTGTCAACCTGACTCCTCTAAGGCTTGTTTGTGGGATCACGCCCTTAAGAAGGACCACCTTGTTTCATGTAGGTGCAAAGTGTATAGTTGATACGTGCGTGATACATGAGGGTGCTTACTTTAATAAGTAAGTTCACTGAGGTGCCCCGTGTGAGAAGACTCGTAAATGGGAAAGGAAGTTTCTTTTTCAGGAAATGAAAACTTCCAGATTAGGAAATATCTCACGAGTCATTGATGTGATTAATTGATCCTTAGACTTGAGGTTCCTTGTCACTTTATGAATTAACTCTGTAGTCTTAGGTATAAGCTTTAAAGGGTGTCGCCTTAGACAACTGATTCAAGGCTTATGCTGGGGCTGCACAAGTGATTCATGAAAGTGAATGAGAATCAAGAAAGGACCCACACTGGCATTTGCAAGGTGATCTCTTATTGTGTAAGTCATTCATATGCTATATGGATGTTGGAAAACACGAATCAGAAAGCAACGGAATTTAAAAAATTTTCCCAACAAAAGGATCTTGAACTCGCAATCGTGTATCCAAATTCGTAGAGATAGAAAACTTACTTTTCTTTTATTCTTTCTTGAAGCGTTTCAAGCCACCCAAGAACGCTCTTCTCGCGGCTTGATCCCCTCTCCTTGGTAAAGCTCGAATCTTCAAACTTCTAACTTGAAGCTCTCTAGAGATAGTCCACCAACTTGATCACAATCTAACTAGTAAGGATGCTAGTTCTCTAGTTAGTGTTTAGGCTTAACCTAGGGTTTTGTTTATCTTGGAGAGAGGATGGTGTTCAACACATGAACCAAAAGAATTGCCAATTAGCTCCATAAGGAGCTCGAGCTCTCCTATTTATAGAGAGGGGAGTGCCGAAATTCCTACTCCTTAATGGGCTAGGATTTTGGTCTCTCTCTCTCCTATTACTTGATCATCAAGTAATTTTGACTTTGACTTTGAATTCTAATTCAAATCAACTTTCAAGAGAGCTAAAAATATCCAAACAATTTTTGGATAATTTTATACTTTATTTATTTAAAATAAATAACTTATTTTATCTAATTAATTAATTCGTAATTAATTAACTAGATTATTTTTCTCCAAAATAAGACTTTCTTTTTAATTCAAAATTAAACCAAAGTCTGTTAAATAATTAACAACTTAATTATTTAATATCTAATCAAATAGTCACGTGTGGCACACGTGTCATAATGACATGTGTCCAGTCACGTGACCCACACGTGTGATTTCACACGTGTGGAACCCTCTAGGCCCGATTAACTCGTTTAATCATTTTAAAGTCTCAACTCATGTAACCAAGTTGTTGTGTGTGACCCTCTAGGTTCTCAATTCAATTAGTAGTGACCCTAATTAATTAATTCACCAATTAATTAATCAGCCCACAGATTAAACGACCATAGTCTAGCAACAGGTGTTTAACCCCTAGCTGAATTGGAATGTTCGAATTCGATAGAACCTTTAAGTCATTGATTCATGTGAGATACAATCCTCCTACTTACTATCTCTCAACCAAGATCTAGGGCAAGGGAATAATCAGAACCCTAATAATCCGGTCTTAAAGCTAAGTGCATTTCATATCCATTTGATCTCAATACAAGAAACCCTTTTCTTGATGTCTTGATCTACTGCCTTAGCCAAGGACTCCATATGGCATATGAATGACTTACACAATAAGAGATCACCTTGCAAATGCAAGTGTAGGTCATTTCTTGATTCTCATTCACTTTCATGAATCACTTGTGCAGCCCCAGCATAAGCCTTGAATCAGTTGTCTAAGGCGACACCCTTTAAAGCTTATACCTAAGACTCCAGAGTTAACTCATAAAGTGACAAGGAACCTCAAGTCTAAGGATCAATTAATCACATCAATGACTCGTGAGATATTTCCTAATCTGGAAGTTTCCATTTCCTGAAATAGAAACTTCTTTTCCCATTTAGGAATGTTCTCACACGGGGCACCTCAGTGAACTTACTTATTAAAGTAAGCACCCTCATGTATCACGCACGTATCAACTATACACTTTTCACCTCCATGAAACAAGGTGGTCCTTCTTAAGGGCGTGATCCCACAAGCAAGCCTTAGAGGAGTCAGGTTGATACTCCCACTGTCTGTAGGACTCATCGGCTTGGAGCATTTTACTAATCATGACGTATGTGATATAGGGCTTGTTTCATGAACCATTTCTCCTAAATGGTAGAGTCCTAAAGTCATCAGGATTAGGGGAGTTCTCATACATGCACAGATAAAGTAAACGCATACTAAACAAGGGCATATAAAGAAGTGTTGCCTCAATTCGTTATTTCATTCAAAGATTGTCTGTGATTACAATAAGGAAAAGCACAAAGCGGATATACAATCGGCTTTCTAGGGTACTATTCCTAACAATGGAGTCCTTGGCCAAGGTAGTAGATCAAGACATCAAGAAAAGGGTTTCTTGGATTGAGATCAAATGGATATGAAATGCACTTAGCTTTAAGACCGGATTATTAGGGTTCTGATTATTCCGTTACCCTAGATCTTGGTTGAGAGATAGTAAGTAGGAGGATTTTATCTCACATGAAACAATGACTTAAAGGTTCTGTCGAATCCGAACATTCCAATTCAGCTAGGGGTTAAACACCTGTTGCTAGACTATGGTCGTTTAATCTGTGGACTGATTAATTAATTAGTGAATTAATTAATTAGGGTCACTGCTAATTGAATTGAGAACCTAGAGGGTCACACACAACAACTTGGTTACATGAGTTGCGGATTTAAAATGATTAAATGAGTTAATCGGGCCAAGAGGGTTCCACATGTGTGAAACCACACGTGTGGGTCACGTGAGTGACACGTGTCACACGTGAATATATATATATTGTATATATATATATATATATATATATTAAATAATTAAAAGTGTTAATTATTTAATAGACTTTGGATTAATTTTGAATTAAAAAGAAAGTCTTATTTTGGAGAAAAGTAATCTAGTTAATTAATTACGAATTAATTAATTAGATAAAATAAGTTATTTATTTTAAATAAATAAAATATAAAATTATCCAAAAATAGTTTGGATATTTTAGCTCTCTTGAAAGTTGATTTGAATTTGAATTCAAAGTCAAAGTCAAAGTCAAAATTACTTGATGATGAAGTAATAGGAGAGAGGGACCAAATCCTTAGCCCAAAAGGACTAGGGTTTGGGCGTCCCTCCCCTTCCTATAAATAGGGGAGCTCGAGCTCCTCTTGGAGCTAATCGAGATTTCTTTTGGTTCATGTGTTGAACACCATCCTTTCTCTAAGATCAAATAAACCCTTGGTTAAGCCTAAACACTAACTAGAGAACTAGCATCCTTACTAGTTAGATTGTAGTCAAGTTGGTGGACTATCTCTAGAGAGCTTCAAGTTAGAAGTTTGAAGATTCGAGCTTTACCAAGGAGAGGGGATCAAACCGTGAGAAGAGCGTTCTTGGGTGGCTTGAAACGCTTCAAGAAAGTTAATTAAGAAAGTAAGTTTCTAATCTCTACGAATTTGGATACACGATTGCGAGCCTAAGATCCTTTTGTTTGAAAATTTTTAAATTTTCATTGCTTTTCTGATTCCGTTTTCCAACAGAAACAACACCCTTCAAAATCAGAACTTGATAGAGACGAAATCATAAAACATAAAGATCAAATTTTTACCATGTTTCCCTTTACGATGAAAGGCAATTCATTACAGGCTCACATACTTTGGCTCGGAGGAAAGGAATTCAGTTCCAAATAAACAGAGCAGATGGTGTCCTACCCACGTATTAACCAACCAATAATGCAGCCCATGAACAAATAGATCAAGATTGAATTAATTAAAAGAACTAGTCAGTACAAACAATTTAATTAGATAGACAGGGTACACCACAAATTGTGGAAGAATATCAACAATTTCACATATTAACAGCTACCACAATAAAAACAAATTGATAGGTATATCAATATCCCAACTAAATTTAAAAATAATTTCAAAAGGAGGACACTGTTACCTCGCCTTTTTGTCGGGTGTGGTGTTGCAGGAGTTTACCAAAACGGAAACCTGCGAGTTTGGAAACAATTAATTTTGTAGATTAATAGTTACAAATCCTACAATCGTGCAGGTTAAATACAATTTTCATCACTAACTTGGGTGAAGTGTCGTAGGTGTTTCAATTGATCCGGTTGGTTTGCGATGATCGAATACCGATGCTTACGGGAACGTCTCTGACTCTCAATAGTTTGTTCATACCAAATATACAATGCATACAACAGCGTCATAGTAAGCGCTGTACGTTTAAGAACGAACTCTACCCATACCAAAAACCTTACCCTTATGTATTGATCCATTTCAGTGCAAACCAACAATTCTGCATGTGCAACCCAACCATTGAAAAAGAAAGCTAAACAAGTTTTGTAATGCAAAGAATACACAACAGACAGCATGTAACGAATGAGAGATTTTTGACATCAACAAAAACCATGGCTAACGGATAATACACATACGTATCACACAAATCCACACTAGTCGGCGCTGTATATTCAACAAAAACCCAACCCAGACCACAGTACTTGAACCAAAAACAAAAATTAATTATACTTACAACTAAACAACAACACCACAACAACAACTAAGCAAGAGTTGTAAGCAATTATTAAACACATCTAAAAAAAAAATTAACCCAATATTCCTTCTCGGTGTTACCTGCTCCAAAATGTGAAATCTGGTAGTGCTCGAACCTGTAATATCTGAACTTAGTTTGGCAGCAAATAAAGAAATCAATGGGAGCCGTTGGATCTCGTTTTATCAGGACCGCAGGATCAGGTTTAAGAAAGGAGAAAACGGCGTCATTCCAACTAATTCAAACGGCGTCGTTGCAGCTAAACCAGAGGTGATCTCGTACGTTGAATTAAAAGATGCCAATCCAAGGGTTACAATATGTCCTGATGATGGGAGCTTCGTGGCTGTTGATCAAGAAAGAATCTGAAGGCTATGGTTACTCGAGTTCTAACAGAATTAGCCGGGGACCATTTCATGAACGTGATGGAGATTTCCTTCAGAGATTATTCCTTATTACTTTTGATTGTGATGTTTATGTTTTGTTGCTTTGTGGTGCACATATATAAGGATTTTGTATTGCTTCCTTTCTTTTCAAGTAATGAATTAAGTCTGATTTTCCTCACCCCTCTTCTCTCTGTTTTCTCACCTCCATTCTCTGTTACATTACTGTAAAACTCACCTTCATTAAGGAAGAACATAAAAAATTGGTATCCAGAGCCATTCGATCCACACGGACCGAATCATGGCTGATGGATTGCGATCGAAGGATCTCCAGTAATTGATTAAGAAACAAGACGGTACTCTTATTGAAGAAAGGGCAATGCGTTTGGCAGCTGAGCAACGTATGGAATGTAACGCCCCGAATTTCAGACAGTCAGATACGCTCGACACGTGTGAGTTTCGAGCGTTAGGATCTTATTTTATTATTTTATTTATTCAATTTACAAGTGTTATGTTAATTGATTTAAACGTGTTATATTAATTATTATCAATTGTTTTCAACATGATTACGTGAAAATTATATGATATTCATTTCATTTCAAGAATTCTTGTATAAGTGGAATTTAATTGTTACATGAATTAATTGTCCAATTTGAATTAATTGCCAAATTGTCCTTAATTGCTCAATTCGTCCTCTTTGAGGGACTAAATTGCATGAGAACTCTTTGGACCTAATTGATCACTTTCTAAACCTCGTATACTCAATTGCATGACTTATAAACTTGGGGGATTAAATCATAAATATTACATATTTCCCCAAATATCACGTTATATGCATCTCTCTCAATCATCATCTTCACTTCATGCCAATCATCTCATATTTGCTTCCTTCACCACCGAACCATTACCATCCAAGAAAGAAAGGAGAATTCATCACTTTTATCAAATAAACTTGAAGGATTAGGAGCATGGGGCATCATCATCATCATCATCATCTTATATCACTCCACTTCTCTCTTTCAAGGTAGAGATGAAGATATATGATTTCTTGAATCAACCTGTGAAGCTAGGGCTTATGAATTGGATGGGATATGTTGTGTACGAGTTGTTAGAAATATGATTGCATAATTATAGCTTGAAATCCATGCTCAAATCTTGAGGTTTATGGGATTATATGGTGAATTTACATATATGCTCAAGTTGGAGATTATGATGATCAAAGCATGGATTGTGTGTTTATATTGGAGTGTTATTGCACTATATGCATATATACATGTCCCCCTTCATGAATTATAACATATGGGATTGAAATATGTGAGTTTGAGGTGAGTTGGGAGCTTGGCCGTAGCTCCCCTGTTCTTCTCCCCTGTTTCTGCATCTTCTGTAAAACGGGAACGGCCCTTCCCGTTCCCTTTGTAAACAGGGAACGGCCGTTCCCATAATTTGAATAGTTGCAGGGCGGCGAGGACGGGAACGACCGTTCCCATTTTGGCTTGCAAGCCGGAACGGCCGTTCCCACCTTCGGGAGCAGTTTCGGGAGTGGGGGAACGGCCCTTCCCATTTTGCCTTAAACCTGGAACGGCCGTTCCCATACCCCTGGAAGTGCAGAAATATTCTGCACAAAATTACAATTTTGGCCCCTCGTTCCAATGGCCTATTTGATCCCGAATTGCTATTATATGATTGATTATATGTCGAAACAACATGTTTTCATGCTACATTGTGTATTGCTCGATGTCTCATGTATGATTATGCCGTGCGTCATTATATGAAAAATATGATTGAATTATGGTCTCATGCACGCACATTGTCCCGTTTCTTGTCCAGTTACTCTCCAGGGCGGAGATTGTGGCTCATGAGCACGTTCACGCATTCACGAGTCGTGTGTCGCCTGTCAGGTGAGGTTTAATTTCTAGTTACATAGAACCCGTATATCCCTTATGTGATATTTCGGCCAAAAGGTATTTATATTTATAATTTCCATAAACTATTGACCACGATTTATAGCTACATTTTATCAAGTCATATATCATTTCACGCAAGTCATGTTTCAAGCAAGCAAGCCATGATTGTCCATGTTCATGATTTCAAACATGTTTAGGCGAGTAGTATGATCGTTCACGATGGGCCCGAGGGTAGTGACTAGAGCCAACCGGGAAAGCAAGGGCTGACGGGTAACTCTGGTGCTATCCTCACCACATTTGGGGTCACCCCTGAATCCACTAGGAGGTTAGTGGAGGAAGGAGCTCCGGGCTTAGGGATTCATGTACCCTCTGCTCAACATGTCGTGGATGGTGAAGGCTAGCTACCTTCCCATCAATTGGAGGGAGAAGGAGACTGGGGACGAGTCCGGCACCACGGATGCGCCTCGGGTTATTTCATGATTGTTACTCCATGAATATGTTACCTGATTACACTATTGCACGATAGCACGATAATTGATTGCATGATCACCTCTTGATTAATAAACAAGCAAGCATGTTCATGTTCATTGGGAGTAAGGTTGGAGACCGCCCTCACTCGCCGGGGCCATGTATTGATTGATTGCATGATAATGAACAAGTATTTAATATTGACAGTTGTATTCTCGGGCGAAGCTATGTTATTATTGAACTTGTATAATTATCTTTTATAAACCTTTACCCGAGAATATAACTTGCATGTTATCTGCGCTAATATATATGTAAACCCCTCACTCGGTCTTCACAGACTGACGCCTCCACCTTTCAGGTATTGCAGGTGCAGGCTAGGCGGGAGTGAGTCGAGTCGGGTCCAGTTCATGTAGTCGTGTCATCCGTGGTTCGTGCATTTAATTATTAGTGTTGATTCTGGAATTGTAGTTATTGTTATTCTTTAATGGAAGATGATAATGTATTGATATGATAGTCTAGATTATGCACTACTTGATAAATGAGATATGTCATGATTGAACTGAAGAAAATAATTGCTATTGTTGAGGTATGCTTCCGCTTTATCATGTCGCATGTTTAAGTTTCCCGCCTAGCTTGTCGTGTATTGCATTGTCACCCGTTCGCTATAGGTTGGTTCATGTACGGATTGGCCGTTTCGTATGTGGATTGACCTATAGTGCGGGGGTGTGGCACCTCCACGTGTACCGGGGTGCTACATCTAAGGTGGTATCAGAGCCCGGTTGTAAAACCGAGGTTCTAGTGTCGTGTCGTGCCGAGTCTAGGTCGTGCGGCATAGGAATTACTTGACAATTTGAGAGTCTTGCATATTATTTGAAATTTTCTGGCTACTTGGATTCTTAGAATTACTTGAAATACTTGATAGCTTGTACTTTGTATTAATTCATGCTATTAATTACCATTGAGTGATTTTGAATTGTTTGGGAATTTATGTGACCAACGTGTTTATTTTAAATATTGATGAAATACTTGCTTCAATCTATATTAAATTCTTGTTATCAGCATCAATTATTTGCTTGACATGTTATATTCCAAGCAGTGGTAAGTTAATTGTTGTAGTATATATTAAATTCTTGCTGGTATTAATTATGTGACAATTACGTGACTCGAACACGCTTCACCCACATGCATTTACTTGCAAAGCAAGTTGTGAGTGACAGGTTTTGGAAAGATATGAATTAAGGCTGAGGGATTTGAAGACTTAGGAGACTGGTCAATCGCTTGGACCAAGTTGCAATTCGGTCAACCAAGAATGGACACCGGAATCAAGTTCAACATTTCTGCAGTGCCAGGTTCTTCAATGCATTCATAAGCATGTGCATCATAATTGCTAATTAAATTGTTTTTCAGTTATAAATGTTGTTCTAATTGTATTTGAAATTTCCTACTTGATGTCTTGGGTACATGATTTAATTATTTCCTTTCTTTACATTCCTTATTCATATGTATACTTTCAAAGTGATGTAATTGCTCTAATATGTTGCATTTTAAATTAGTGGCAATATGTGCATTAACACTTTAATCATCATGCATTATTTAGCGTTTATTGTCAATAGGCTCTATCTATGCTCTACACAATTCTTGCTCCTACTTTACCGACTTAAGTTTAAAGAAGAGGCTTCTGAATCAGTGGGTACCATGGTGGTAACCGGCTAATTTGGTTTGGAGTGGGAGTTTAGAAAAATTTTGGGGAAACTGGAAAATGGTGATAAGTTCAAGCAGATAAATGTTCAGTGGGTCTTTCAACCTTCAGGAATTGCGCAGTATTTTGGGAATGCAGTAAGGGTAGGAGAAAGGACTTTCTTGTTTTGGATTAGGATGCTAGCTTGACAGATATCAATTTTAGAAGCAGTAGGGGGTAATTACAGGACATGGCATTTTCCTGAATAGCAGAAGGGGTATAGGATGTTGAAGAAATTTAATATCAAATCAAAGTGGTGACAGTCAGGGAGCTTCAAGTTGAGTATGTTGGTAACAGAATGAATTAGAAAGGAATCAGCAATCAACATTTTGATTAACAACCAGTGGAACAAGGAAAAGGTTACGGCAATTGAATTAGCAGAGAAGCTTGCAAGTGGGAAAGGACAGAAGGAACCCAAAGGATAAGAAAATTTCCATTTTCTTAAGGGGGAGAGCAGGTCTGGGAATGGATTAAATCGGAAGCTGGACAACATTCAGAAGAGTAGGGAATCCTCTATCAGAACCATGTGAAAGAAGTTTTCAATAAGTTAAGCTTTCCTCCCTCTTACACAAAGAAAAATCTCATCATCAACAGTACCTTGGTACTATTATCATTTTCAGGGAAGTGGATACACTGTCCGCAATCCTTCGACAACCTCAGGATAGCATTTGACTCAGTAAATAGAAAAGGATTCAGTTTAGGCGATATCCGGAACTAATCTCAAGTTTTGATAGGTTAACTCCGACAAGAATTTTCTTACGAAGTTGTTACTTGTACCCTAGAGATGCCTGTGATAGCACATCGAGCTCTCATCCGTGCTGTCGCTGTCGCCTCCATAAATATACTAGCTTACCAGAAATATTTCAAAGAAGACTAAAGATTGAACGATCCTTTCTTTCAAGATATTTCGCGGAGCATTGGGTATGTTATCAAATTTCAGGGGTCAAGTGAAAGACGTATTATTAGGACTTGATTTCTTCGGTATCCATGCAAGTGTGCTTGCTGAATTACTTTCACGGGACGACGACCTTGATTCCTCTATGGCAAATATCCGTCGTATTGTTAACTAAGGGAGTAAGAGCTCAACTTTCAGATTGCAAACAAGGAGTCAGGAATGCTGCTTCGGGAAAAGGTTTACTTTAAGTACTGAGATCGGAGAAATGGTAACACCTGTTTTCTCTGCTCGTTGGACAAGAGCTTGCTTGGAACGCAAAGTCAGTCTTTCAAGCCTGAACGGGCAATTACACTCTAACAAGATTATCAGGGTGTTCTCAATTCAGGAATCGGAAAGTAAATGTGAAAATCAGTGCAAGAATGGTTCAACCGGCAAATTTGGAATTCAGACGGGTCTGAAGATTGGGTGATTAATGATGATTTACGGATTATGTTAGAACACAGCACAACGGCAGAAATGGGTAGCAAGAATAGAAATGTCGAACCGTATTGGTACAAAGCGGGAAAGAAATCGCAAATTAAAAGAATCAAGATTTCGATTGAGTTATTTCAACATCGGAACCTCAATCCTCGGTGAACGGTACACTTAATCATGCATACCACGTGTACCATTACTTAATCATTATTTTAATATTCTTGTACGTGATTCCTTGTGCATTAGTATCATTTCGTTGTTCTCGTATATAATTCTTTGATTGTCATTACTAGTTACGTGAACTATTAGTTGTATAAGTGATAAAATTTTATGTGAACCTTCCGTGTTAATTGCAATCAATTGTGTAAGTACTTGCTTGAATTTTATTCGTGTGTGTGAGAGACGGGGATTCTCTCAGGGTTGTCAGGAGACGGGGTTCTCTTGTTACTTGCTCGAGAGACGGGGTTCTCTCGTTAATTGCTTGAGAGACGGGGCACTCTCAGTATTTCCAACTACTTGTCAACTTGTTTTAGTGGAAAGGTTAGATTTTCTTTCGAGTGATTAGACGCCGGAAGCTGAGGGTCGTGATCTCAACCATTGGAAGACATTGTGGAATAAAGACCTCTTTCAAACTAATCCCTAACGGGGAGTAGCTAACCCGCGTGGGATGAACATGTAAGAGCCAATTAAAATTTCAGGAATTCAGGACATGGAATCCGAGGACGGATTCTCTTAAGGGGGAGAGAGCTGTAACGCCCCGAATTTCAGACAGTCAGGTACGCTCGACACGTGTGAGTTTCGAGCGTTAGGATCTTATTTTATTATTTTATTTATTCAATTTACAAGTGTTATGTTAATTGATTTAAACGTGTTATATTAATTATTATCAATTGTTTTCAACATGATTAAGTGAAAATTATATGATATTCATTTCATTTCAAGAATTCTTGTATAAGTGGAATTTAATTGTTACATGAATTAATTGTCCAATTTGAATTAATTGCCAAATTGTCCTTAATTGCTCAATTCGTCCTCTTTGAGGGACTAAATTGCATGAGAACTCTTTGGACCTAATTGATCACTTTCTAAACCTCGTATACTCAATTGCATGACTTATAAACTTGGGGGATTAAATCATAAATATTACATATTTCCCCAAATATCACGTTATATGCATCTCTCTCAATCATCATCTTCACTTCATGCCAATCATCTCATATTTGCTTCCTTCACCACCGAACCATTACCATCCAAGAAAGAAAGGAGAATTCATCACTTTTATCAAATAAACTTGAAGGATTAGGAGCTTGGGGCATCATCATCATCATCATCATCATCTTATATCACTCCACTTCTCTCTTTCAAGGTAGAGATGAAGATATATGATTTCTTGAATCAACCTGTGAAGCTAGGGTTTATGAATTGGATGGGATATGTTGTGTACGAGTTGTTAGAAATATGATTGCATAATTATAGCTTGAAATCCATGCTCAAATCTTGAGGTTTATGGGATTATATGGTGAATTTACATATATGCTCAAGTTGGAGATTATGATGATTAAAGCATGGATTGTGTGTTTATATTGGAGTGTTATTGCACTATATGCATATATACATATCCCCCTTCATGAATTATAACATATGGGATTGAAATATGTGAGTTTGAGGTGAGTTGGGAGCTTGGCCGTAGCTCCCCTGTTCTTCTCCCCTGTTTCTGCATCTTCTGTAAAACGGGAACGGCCCTTCCCGTTCCCTTTGTAAACAGGGAACGGCCGTTCCCATAATTTGAATAGTTGCAGGGCGGCGAGGACGGGAACGACCGTTCCCATTTTGGCTTGCAAGCCGGAACGGCCGTTCCCACCTTCGGGAGCAGTTTCGGGAGTGGGGGAACGGCCCTTCCCATTTTGCCTTAAACCTGGAACGGCCGTTCCCATACCCCTGGAAGTGCAGAAATATTCTGCACAAAATTACAATTTTGGCCCCTCGTTCCAATGGCCTATTTGATCCCGAATTGCTATTATATGATTGATTATATGTCGAAACAACATGTTTTCATGCTACATTGTGTATTGCTCGATGTCTCATGTATGATTATGCCGTGCGTCATTATATGAAAAACATGATTGAATTATGGTCTCATGCACGCACATTGTCCCGTTTCTTGTCCAGTTACTCTCCAGGGCGGAGATTGTGGCTCATGAGCACGTTCACGCATTCACGAGTCGTGTGTCGCCTGTCAGGTGAGGTTTAATTTCTAGTTACATAGAACCCGTATATCCCTTATGTGATATTTCGGCCAAAAGGTATTTATATTTATAATTTCCATAAACTATTGACCACGATTTATAGCTACATTTTATCAAGTCATATATCATTTCACGCAAGTCATGTTTCAAGCAAGCAAGCCATGATTGTCCATGTTCATGATTTCAAACATGTTTAGGCGAGTAGTATGATCGTTCACGATGGGCCCGAGGGTAGTGACTAGAGCCAACCGGGAAAGCAAGGGCTGACGGGTAACTCTGGTGCTATCCTCACCACATTTGGGGTCACCCCTGAATCCACTAGGAGGTTAGTGGAGGAAGGAGCTCCGGGCTTAGGGATTCATGTACCCTCTGCTCAACATGTCGTGGATGGTGAAGGCTAGCTACCTTCCCATCAATTGGAGGGAGAAGGAGACTGGGGACGAGTCCGGCACCACGGATGCGCCTCGGGTTATTTCATGATTGTTACTCCATGAATATGTTACCTGATTACACTATTGCACGATAGCACGATAATTGATTGCATGATCACCTCTTGATTAATAAACAAGCAAGCATGTTCATGTTCATTGGGAGTAAGGTTGGAGACCGCCCTCACTCGCCGGGGCCATGTATTGATTGATTGCATGATAATGAACAAGTATTTAATATTGACAGTTGTATTCTCGGGCGAAGCTATGTTATTATTGAACTTGTATAATTATCTTTTATAAACCTTTACCCGAGAATATAACTTGCATGTTATCTGCGCTAATATATATGTAAACCCCTCACTCGGTCTTCACAGACTGACGCCTCCACCTTTCAGGTATTGCAGGTGCACGCTAGGCGGGAGTGAGTCGAGTCGGGTTCAGTTCATGTAGTCGTGTCATCCGTGGTTCGTGCATTTAATTATTAGTGTTGATTCTGGAATTGTAGTTATTGTTATTCTTTAATGGAAGATGATAATGTATTGATATGATAGTCTAGATTATGCACTACTTGATAAATGAGATATGTCATGATTGAACTGAAGAAAATAATTGCTATTGTTGAGGTATGCTTCCGCTTTATCATGTCGCATGTTTAAGTTTCCCGCCTAGCTTGTCGTGTATTGCATTGTCACCCGTTCGCTATAGGTTGGTTCATGTACGGATTGGCCGTTTCGTATGTGGATTGACCTATAGTGCGGGGGTGTGGCACCTCCACGTGTACCGGGGTGCTACATGGAAGGCAAGTTTAATGATTTGTCAGGCACTTTGGAGAAGCTAGCGATGCAGATGAGCACTATGGCGGATCAGATGCATCAGTACCACCACAACAAGTCTGTGTTAGACGATGGCTTATCACCAGCTGTTGTATCTGGGGGAGGATCAGTTACCAACAATGTTTCACAGGAAGATATGAGATCACAGGGGAGTTTGGGAGGTTTTTCTTCATCTCATAAGTATATAGATTTCTCGTGTTTTGATGGGTTAGAAAGGCACAAAAATATTTCTAGCTTCTTCCTACTGTGTTAGAAAATGAGAGAATTACTCTAGCATCAATTTATTTTTTGGGTATTGCTGAGACTTGGCTACAGAGCCTGATGGAAACAAACCCACTATTGAACTGGGAGCAGTTGGTTGAGGAAGTGTTAAGGCGTTTTGATGTGGGGATAGGCAATTAGTGGTGGGTGAATTCCATAAACTGAGACAAACCGGAACGGTGGAGGATTATCTAGTTAAGTTTGAGGATATCAAATCCCAGATGCTACTATTTTGTAAGAATTTAACAGAGGAGTACTTCACAGCTGCGTTTGTTTGTGGGTTGAAGGAGGAGATTCAGGCTCCTGTGTTTGCTGCTAAACCTCAGAGTTTGAGTGATGCGATTATGTCTGCTAAGAGGCATGAAGCAGCTGTGGAAGCTCTTGTGGCCAGAGCTAATGGGAGTGGGAAGCATAGCAATCATGCTAAACCATTTGTGAAAACCAACCATTACCTTACAATATCAAGGACAGGATATTCTAACAATAGGAGTACACCATTTAACAAGCATTTACCAACTCAGAGGAGGTTGCTTACAGCTGCTGAGATGAGAGCTAGAAGGGAGAAAAATTTATGCTACAACTGTGATGAGGTGTACAAACCAGGGCACAAGTGCCCACAGAAACAGTTGTTTATTATAATACCTGAAAAAGATGGTGAGGGGGATCCGGAGTTGGCTGGAAATGAAGAGAAATTCTCTGATAGTGAAGAGGTTACAGTGGCTGTTAATGCTATGTCTGGTCAGAAGAAGTCTCATATGTTCAAAATGGAAGGAGTAATTGAGGATATGGAGACTAGAATGATGATTGATTGTGGGGCCAGCTCTTGTTTTGTGGATGAAACATTAGCAATGAAGTTGAAAAGCAAGAGAGAACCTGCTAAGCCAGTGAACTCCATGGAGCCAAATTCCTGTTATAGATGAATTGTTAGATGAACTCCATGGAGCCAAATTCTATTCCAAGATTGATCTGAGATCAGGTTATTTTCAAATCCGGATGAGAGACAGTGACATACCAAAGACCAGTTTTGTTACTCATAATGGCCACTATGAATTTCTAGTGATTCCATTTGGATTGTGCAATGCTCCAGCAACATTTCAATCTCTAATGAATCAAGAATTCTTCCAATACTTAAGGAAATTCATACTGGTATTCTTTGATAACATCTTAATGTATAGCAAAAGTTGGGATGAACATATTAAGCATCTGGAAACTGTGTTAGAAATTCTAAGGCAACATCAGTTATATGCTAAAAGGAGTAAATGTAGCTTTAGTAAAAGGAGTATGGAGTACTTGGGACACATCATTTCAGAGGAAGGGGTTTCCACTGATCCTGAGAAGATTAGGAGTATGGTGCAATGGCCTGTGCCCAAATCTGTGAAGGAATTGAGGGGTTTCTTGGGTCTTACTGGGTATTACAGGAAATTTATTCAAAGTTATGGGCTCATCAGTAAGCCATTAACTGATTTGTTGAGGAAGGATGACTTCAAATGGAGTGAGAGTGCTAATGAGCTTTCGAAAGATTGAAGCAGGCTATCACCAAAACACCTGTTTTAATTCTTCCTGATTTCAACAAAACATTTGTCCTAGAAACAGATGCCAGCAAGGATGGGATTGGAGCAGTGCTTATGCAATAGGGGAGGCCAATTGCTTATTTAAGCAAAGCACTAGGAAGCAGGAATCAAGGATTATCAGTATATCAAAAGGAATTTCTGGCTGTATTACTTGCTGTGAATAAATGGAGACATTATCTGCAAGGAAATCACTTTGTGATCAAATCAGACCAACAAAGTTTAAAACATATGTTGGAACAAAGGATGGGAACTGTTTTACAGCAAAGATAGATTTCTAAATTGTTGGGATTTGACTATGAAGTTCAATACAAGAAGGAGGTTGATAATAAGGTAGCTGATGCTTTATCAAGAGTGAATCAGTCAGGGGAATGTTACAGTTTGGTAACTTCAGTTGTTTCAGGTTGGGTGACTGAAGTGAGTGAATCTTTTCTCAAAGATTCCATATATTCACAGATATTACTGGCCAAAGCTGTTGATAGTACTAGTTTTCCAGAATATAATTGGAGTGGGGGATTATTGAGAAAGAAAAACAGGATATGTGTGGGAAATGATCTGCAACTTAAGCAAAGGATTATCAAAACACTCCATGATACTTATCTTGGGGGACACTCTGGTATTGGGGGCACAATCCAGATAGTGAAATCAACGTTTACATGGCCTAAGCTTAAACAAGAAGTGGAGGATTGGGTCAAGGAATGTGATGTCTGTCAGAAATCCAAACATGAGAATCTGAAATATCCTGGTTTGCTGCAACTTCTCCCAATACCAGATCAAGCTTGGACACATATAAGCATGGATTTCATTGAAGGGCTGCCTCATTCTGAAGGTAAGAGTGTCATATTGGTTATTGTTGACAGATTCAGTAAATATTCACATTTTATGGGATTGTCACATCCTTTTAATACTGAGCAGGTGGCTAAGGTTTTCATTGATAATGTTTATAAGTTACATGGTCTTCCACATGCCATTGTGTCAGACAGAGATAGAATTTTCACCAGCCAATTTTGGAAGGAACTGTGCAAAGTGTTGGGGATCAATCTCAATATGTCAACATCTTACCACCCACAATCTGATGGACAGACTGAGAGGGTCAATCAATGTCTGGAGACATATTTGAGGTGCATGTGCCACCTTAAGCCCAAAAGATGGAAGAAATCTTTGGCTCTAGCAGAATACTGGTATAATACCAACTTCCATACCAGTTTGAAGGTTTCACCATTTGAAACTCTGTATGGGTGTAAACCAGATAAAAGCATCTTGGGGCCATATGTGGAGAGTCTGAGTGTGGATGTCAGTAAATTTCTGGATGAAAGAGTCAAATTCAATGCCATTTTGAAGGAAAACTTGGAATCTACCCAGAATAGGATGAAACATTATGCAGATAAACACAGGACAGAGAGGCATTTCGAAGTAGGAGCTATGGTATACCTTAAGCTGCAACCATACAGACAAGCATCAGTGGTTGTAAGAAAGAATTTGAAGCTAGCTCCCAAGTACTTTGGACCTTATGAGGTGATAGCTAAAGTGGGGAAAGTGGCCTACAAGCTAAAGTTGCCACCCAGCAGTGCCATCCACCCCATGTTCCATGTGTCCTTACTCAAGAAGAAGGTGGGATCAAAGAGGGTTATTTGTTTGGAATTACCTGAGCTGACTGAAAGTGGAGGATTCAAGGTATTTCCCATGGCTATGTTGGGAAGAAGGTTGTTCCTAGGGACAATAAATGTAACGCCCCGCTCATCCGATAAATAAGGTACGTCACCTTTCAACCTTTTTATGTGTTTAATTATGTGATTGGTGCGTTGTGTGGCCCTCAGTTGAACTCTTTTAGAGTTTAGGGCCTTTTTGTAATTTTCTCCTTTTAAGGGGTTTTTCCGGTCACTTCTCGTTCGGTTGAGATTTTGACCTTTCTGATTCCTTTAACGCATTCGGGGCAGCGAAACGAGTTCGTAGACTCTAAGTTTGCCCAATTCTGACTTCGTTAGCCCGTTCTTCCGACTGTTTTTGCGTACGAGGACCCGAGATATATACTCGGATTTCCTCGTTTTGCGTGCCAATCAGATAGCCTTCCTGCGTCGCCTTCCTCCCGCGACCCATCACTGTTCACACAGTAGAGGTGTGAAAACACACACATGCCCGTTCTCCCTCGTTTCTCGACGGAATTCGACGAACCATTAGTGGAAATTTATCAGCTCGACGAGCCCGTCACAACCGTACCAAGATCGTGGCCAATCGAAGACCGACGGCGGTGCATCGGCGGCCTGAAGGTGGCGGGTGGCGCCACCACTTCGCCGCCGGCGATCCGGCGACTTTCGCCAGCCAATCTCTACCCTACCCTACGTTTTTTACCCTTCCCGTTCCATTTCCGACCTCAAATCAAGCAACCGGTGACCGGAGATGGCAGAACCGGCGGTGGCGCAGTGGCGGAACTTCGGCAGCGATTTGGGCACTTTTCCCCGACCGGTTTTGGTGGTGGTCGCTTCACGAAAGTTGCTTGGAATGACGAAACATAGCGGATGGCATCGGCGGCATTCCAGGAACCGGCCGTTGGCGGTGGACCGGTGGTGAACCGGCGTGTCTGAACCGGTCACTGTTCCGGCGACTTTTTTTGGCAATTGAGATTTGGGTTTCGAAGGGCTCGTTACAAGCTTTCCAACGGTATATTCGGATTTTATTTTCGTTTAGCGGTTTGTATTTAATTTCAGTTTTCGTATTAGGAATTTAGTTCGGTTTTTTGTCAACGAAGTCCGGTGTGTTTGGTATTTTCTGAAATTGTTTGAGGGCTTTTGTCGGACAGGCCGAGGCGCACGTTTCTGTCCTTCCGGGGATTTTTCCGACCACCGGAGACGGTGTTCCGGTGGCGGCCCGTGGCTGTTCGGCCGGCTACGGTAGCGACATTTCCGGTGACCTTCGGATAGAAGGTTCCTTTCGTTGTGGTGAGTCCAATGCCATTTCCGTTCGTCAATCGGACACTTGGTTGATTTTATATGAATTTCTGAAGTTATTGTATATATTACGTTAATTGTTTTAAATTGTAATTTAATCTTGTACGCTCAATTAATCGATGATTATGAACTGTATAATGCATGATAATGTGATATGATATGTGAAAATTCGAATTCTTAACTCATTGATTTTATAGGCCTCGTTCATGTCGATTACTTGCCTTAATTGATTTAATTGTGAATTGTTTGAATATATTTAAATTCGTATAATTATTCCAAATGCTTATTTAATGTAAAATACGAACTTAACGTTCATGAATCATACAAGTAGCTTTAATAGTATGTTTAATTGTTATTTGAATCCTGTAAATTGATATATGATTTGATAATTGAATATTGTTTAAACCTTATTGTTTGATTTTCTAAATGATAATAAATTGATTGGCTTCATGACTTAAAATAAATTGAATTCATTTAATTGGTTTACTCGTTTATATAAATTATTTGAGTGTATTATGTGACTAATTGCAACGTGAGACATTAATTGAGCAAATGAGCACATACACGGCACATCATAATTATTATTAATTTCATATGCATGCCATAATATGTCATTCTACTTCATGTCATCTCATTTCGTGTCGTGCGTCCTATTTGGTTCATATTGAGTCTCCTCTCACTGGTACACATTGTTCCCTTTTATTGTACAGTGCTTCTCTAGGGTGGAGACTTCTGAATCGAATAGGCAACCGTAGTGCTCTTGTTCTTGTTCTTGACTCGTGGTATTCCAGGTGAGGTTTAATTTCTAGTTATATAGAACCCGTATAACCTTTACGTGGTTTTTGGCCAAAGGTATTTATATTATAATTTCATGAAAGTATTTATCCTTTCAAGCTATGTTATTGTTCATGAATTAAGCAAGTAGGCTATGTTAGTGTTCACGAATCAAGCATGCCATGTTCATGAAAGCAAGTACGTGCGTTCTCCTGGCCAGGCTCTCCTTAGTGAGGGTGCTGGGCTGGTCTTCGGGCTGGTGGTTGTCCGTCCAACTACAGGAAGAACAATGCCCTATCTTGTACGTGTGTTCTCTTGGCCAGGTCCTTCTTAGTGAGGGCGCTGGGCTGGTCTTCGGGCTGGTGGTTGTCCGTCCAACCACAGGAAGAACAATGCCCTATCTTGTACGTGTGTTCTCTTGGCCAGGTCCTTCTTAGTGAGGGCGCTGGGCTGGTCTTCGGGCTGGTGGTTGTCCGTCCAACCACAAGAAGAACAAAGCCTTATCGTGTACCTATGTTCTCCTGGCCAGGTTCTCCTTCGTGAGGGCGCTGGGCTAGTCTTAGAGCTGGTGGTTGTCCGTCCAACCACAGGAGGAACAAACACTATCGTGTTACAAGCAAGCCATGTATTGATTGCATGATTTCCATTCCATGAAGGTGCTAATTGAGTACACTATCGCACGATTGCACGGTAATTGAATTGCATGATCACCTAATGATTAACAAGCAAGCAAGCATGTTTATCGATTGCATGAAAGAACATGTACTTAATATTGATAGTTGTATTCTCGGGCAAAGCTATATTATTATTATTGAACTTGTATATTTATCTTTTATAAATCTTTACCCGAGAATATAACTTGCATGTTATCTGCGCTTATATATTATTATGCCCCTCGCTCAGTCTTGTGGAGACTGACACCTCACTTTTCAGTTTTTCAGGTGGGGTGCTAGGCGGGAGTCAGAGTTGTGTCTTGTCTTTCCTTTCGAGTCTTGTTCCAGTCTCTCCACTTACACTCACTGCATATTGTATTTTAATTACTTTATTGAATTTGCTATTGGATTAGTATGCTGCTTACTGAATTGAATTGAACTCGGGACAGGTTTATAGGGCTTTAGTGGAACCCGTTTTATGTTATTGTAATGAATTAATTCGGGACAGGTTAGGACAGGTTCATTGAATTAGTAGAACCCGTATTTACTTTCATTGAACTTGCATTCATTTTATTGATATTGAATAGATATTTGCCATACTTTCGCATTGTGGTCATTGTTGATTGTTTCAGGGTTAGATTCCGCCTAGCTAGGACTGTCTTTTTCATTGTTTTTTGTTCGCTGTGAGTTTAGTTCATGTATGGATCATTCCATTTCATATGTGGACCGAACTGTTAGGAATAGTGCCCTAGAAAGCCGATTGTATATCCGCTTTGTGCTTTTCCTTATTGTAATCACAGACAATCTTTGAATCAAATAACGAATTGAGGCAACAATTCTTTATATGCTCTTGTTTGGTATGCGTTTACTTTAGCTGTGCATGTATGAGAACTCCCCTAATCCTGATGACTTTAGGACTCTACCATTTAGGTGAAATGGTTCATGAAACGAGCCCTATATCACATAAGTCATGATTAGTAAAATACTCCAAGCCGATGAGTCCTACAGACAGTGGGAGTGTCAACCTGACTCCTCTAAGGCTTGCTTGTGGGATCACGCCCTTAAGAAGGACCACCTTGTTTCATGGAGGTGGAAAGTGTATAGTTGATACGTGCGTGATACATGAGGGTGCTTGCTTTAATAAGTAAGTTCACTGAGGTGCCCCGTGTGAGAACATTCCTAAATGGGAAAGGAAGTTTCTATTTCAGGAAATGGAAACTTCCAGATTAGGAAATATCTCACGAGTCATTGATGTGATTAATTGATCCTTAGACTTGAGGTTCCATGTTACTTTATGAGTTAACTCTGTAGTCTTTGGTATAAGCTTTAAAGGGTGTCGCCTTAGACAACTGATTCAAGGCTTATGCTGGGGTTGCACAAGTGATGAAAGTAAATGAGAATCAAGAAAGGACCTACACTTGCATATGCAAGGTGATCTCTTATTGTGTAAGTCATTCATATGCCATATGGAGTCCTTGGCCAAGGCAGTAGATCAAGACATCAAGAAAAGGGTTTCTTGGATTGAGATCAAATGGATATGAAATGCACTTAGCTTTAAGACCAGATTATTAGGGTTCTGATTATTCCCTTGCCCTAGATCTTGGTTGAGAGATGGTAAGTAGGAGGATTGTATCTCACATGAATCAATGACTTAAAGGTTCTGTCGAATCCGAACATTCCAATTCAGCTAGGGGTTAAACACCTGTTGCTAGACTATGGTCGTTTAATCTGTGGACTGATTAATTAATCAGTGAATTAATTAATTAGGGTCACTGCTAATTGAATTGAGAACCTAGAGGGTCACACACAACAACTTGGTTACATGAGTTGAGGCTTGAAAATGATTAAACGAGTTAATCGGGCCAAGAGGGTTCCACACGTGTGAAGTCACACGTGTGGCTCACGTGAGTGACACGTGTCACTGTGACACGTGTCACACACGTGTGTATATATATATATATATATTATATATATATTAAATAATTAATTAGTTAATTATTTAATAGACTTTGGTTTAATTTTGAATTAAAAAGAAAGTCTAATTTTGGAGAAAATAATCTAGTTAATTAATTACGAATTAATTAATTAGATAAAGATAAGTTATTTATTTTATAATAAATAAAGTATAAAATTATCCAAAAATAGTTTGGATATTTTTAGCTCTCTTAAAAGTTGACTTGAATTAGAATTCAAAGTCAAAGTTGGAAAATACTTGATGATCAAGTAATAGGAGAGAGGGACCAAAATCCTAGCCCATAAAGGACTAGGAATTTCGGCACCCCCCTCCCTATAAATAGGGGAGCTCGAGCTCCTTATGGAGCTAATTGACGATTCTTGGTTCATGTGTTGAACACCTTCCTTTCTCCAAGATTAAATTAAACCCTAGGTTAAGCCTAAACACTAACTAGAGAACTAGCATCCTTACTAGTTAGATTGTGATCAAGTTGGTGGACTTTCTCTAGAGACTTCAAGTTAGAAGTTTGAAGATTCGAGCTTTACCAAGGAGAGGGGATCAAGCCGCGAGAAGAGCGTTCTTGGGTGGCTTGAAACGCTTCAAGAAAGAATAAAACAAAAGTAAGTTTTCTATCTTTACGAATTTGGTTACACGATTGCGAGTTCAAGGTCCTTTTGTTGGGAAAATTTTTTAAATTCCGCTGTTTTCTGATTCGTGTTTTCCAACAAGTGGTATCAGAGCCACCTCGTTAATCGTGTTTCTGATTCGTCTCAATTATTCTGAATTTGGTAGAAATTCTTAGGCTTAGATGCGAATTAGGTATTCATGAGTTCTTTTAGAAAGCCTGAAATACGAAACAGTAATTTTTCTTGAATTTCTGAAACTGTTTTCTTAAATTGTGTTTTTGGAAAACCGTTTTGATAGAAATTGATTTAAATCGTGTTTTCGAATTTGGATTGTTTTGGTTTTTGAACTAAAAATACGAAACACGAAATCGCGTTACGAAAACGCGAGCCTGGACGTGCTAAGGCGTAGCACGCCAGGCCCGCGCGACCACCCGTCCAGCAGTCCCGCAACCGCGCAGGACTGCCCGCCGCTGCCGCCCGCCAGCACCTCCCGCAACCGTGCGGGAGCCTTTCCGCCGCCCGCCTGCCTACCGCCTAGGCGCTGCGCGCGCCTTGCGCGCGAGAAGGTGTGGGCGCTGCGCGCGCGTGTCGCAGCCCTGCTGCTGGCGTGCGCGACTCGGTGCGCGCGCGCTCGCGCGCGATGCGTGCTCCGGCCTGGGCTGGGCGCGCGGGCGAACCCGGGGCCTTCGTTTCGCGATCTTGATTTTCGTGTTTAGTCCAATCCAATCCCGATTTAATTTTTCTAAAAAATTTTATATTTATTAAAATTGAATTATTTTTGAAATAATTGTTTAAATTGGGATTTTGAAAATTTTGAGCGATTTGAATTTTGGAAAAATTACAATCTTTATTTTCTGAAAATATTGAAAGAATAAAATTATTAATTTTCAGAAATTAATTGGAATTTTATTGGTTTATTATTTTTCGGGTTTTATAGAAAAGGCTCTTGAACATGAATTGCATCTAAGTCGTGTTTTAAGCTATTAGAGCTTAAAGCGAGAATTTTAATTTATTGGTTAAATTTAAATTCTTGCAAAAGCATGTTAGGTGATCATGGGTTTAGATCTATGTATGGTTTTAATTTATGCACATGGATGGTTTAAATTGGGGTTGGAGCCCTATAGTTGCGTTTTTCAATTGAGGTTGGAGCCTCACTTATGTGCGTACTGTTATGTGATTTATTATGTGGCTTTCCATATTACTGTTTTTGAGGCCGGGGTATGCCCCGTGTAATTGTCTAAGGCCAATATGAAGATTGAGCCTTATTACTTTATGTCTTTTTCTTTTTATTGTAATTTGAGAGTAGAGATAGGTGGTGAGGTTTTATTTTCATTTTGGAGACAATGCACCCATGGAGTAAGATGGACCACATTCAAGTAACAAGGAGGCCATAAGTGAAGACCCCTCAAAATGTTAGGGAGGGGAATCTCAATTGTTAAATGTAATAGAGATAGGGCTCGTATTTTGTTACCGCTTTCCCTTATGTGATTTAAACTGTTTATGTGGCATGTATGTTAGAACTTGTGATTGTGGAGTGGCTCCCACATATCACGCATAAGATAGGTAGAACCCATGATCATTACATGTTAGTATCATGCTAGGACATGTTATCTGTTTATGTGCTTGTTTGAAATGCATTTAAGTGTACTTGCATTAATCAAGACTAATAAAATTGGATAACATATATGTTGGTGAGGTCGAACCGGACAACTCTCCGGTTGATTCGAAAATTCCCATTAAATATTAAGCTAATTTCGAACAAATAGGTGTTTAATTCGAGATGCAAATTTTGAATTAAATTCCTAGCATTCCATCAATAGGTTTTAAGTTTAGTAAGTAAAGCTAGTTATTGTCCGCGAGTCGTGGGATAGCTAGTGGAGCTTATTAGTTCTTAGTTACCTAATTAATCATTTTAAATGGTCAATATTTCGTGGTCAATTTTAGCAAGGGCGATGTCCGCGAGTCGTGGGTCGTTCGAACTAAGTTTTGGTCATGATCTTATGATTGATGGGTCAAGCTTAACGCCTAAGTAAATATGGATGTCGCACGAGTCGTGGGTCCATATTGAAAGATAGGTGATGCAAAAACAATTACTAAGAATTCTAAAGGTGTTAGAATTGGTAAGTTGTACCTACCTAGGGTTCTTACTTAGAATGTCCGCGAGTCGTGGGTTCGAGGTAAAATGCCTAGGATCTTAGTACCCATTGGGAAACGTGTTCCTCTTAGATCTTTGGGAATTCTAGATCTTTGAAAAACAGTGGGAGCTACATTAGATTAAAGACCTTATCTTTTGTATATCGTTATAATTCAGCATGCTCACTAGTTCTCTGTTTTACCATTTAGGTCGTAGATTCTGTGATTCTCTACGTGTTTTGAAATGGCAACCAAAAACCCTCTTGTATCGATCCTCGAGTCAAACAAGTTGACTGGTCCCAACTATTCTGATTGGCTGAGGAATCTAAAAATCATTTTAGATTCTGAGAAGAGAACTTATGTTCTCTTCGAAGGGGAGCCTAGTCCCGAAGGGGAGGCTCCCACTCGGGCCGAGCGGGACGCGATTCAGAAGTGGAAGGATGATAATCTCCAAGCCCGTTGCCTTATGTTAACTAACATGTCTCCGGACTTGCAAAGGCAACATGAGGCCATGGAATTTGCTTGGGAGATTTACGACCACTTAGAGCAACTTTACCGCCCTCATGAACGTGTTACAAGGTATAACACATCAAAGGAATTGTTCCACTCGAGAATGAGGGAAGGTTCAAGTGTCCATGAATATGGACTTAAGTTTCTTGCCCTTACTGAGAAACTTGCTTCCATGGACATGCCACTGAAAGATGAGCTTTCAGTGGATTTGTTGCTAGCTTCGCTCCCACCATCATTCTACCCATTTGTCCTTAACTTCAACATGAATCATGCTGGTGCTACTGTAGCTGAGCTGATTAGTCAGCTTGTGACTGCTGAAAGCACGATCAAGAAGGACAATAAGGTTTTGATGGTGAATGCTCCATCTTCCTCTTCTGGGCCTTCTAAAGGTAAGGGCAAGAAAGCCCAAAAGAAGAAGAAGAAACCCCTTAGGCCCACTGGTGGCATTTCGAAGGGGAAGGCCCAAAAGAAGAAGCGTGATCAGAAAGAGGATGTTTACTTCCATTGTGGCAAAGCGGGACATTGGAGGAGAAACTGCCCAGAGTACAAGGCTACTCTAAAGAAAGGTATCTTTCTCTTTAAAGTAAATCTTTCTATTAATTCTAGTTCTTGGGTACTTGATACCGGTTGTGGAACTCATATCTGTAATGATGTACAGATGCTAAGTGAAGTCCAACAACTCAAAGAAGGAGAATGTGTCTTGAAGATAGGCGATGGCTCAAACGTTGAAGCTCGAGCTTTAGGCACAATTAGATTAGATTTAGGTAGTTTTGAGTTAGTATTAAATAAAGTCCTTTATGTACCGAGCATTATTCGTAATATAATTTCAGTTCCAATATTAGATTGTGAAGGTTATGAAACTTATATTAAGAATGGTAAATATTTTATCAAACGGAACAACTCTTCCGTTCACATCAGTACTCTAAGTAATGGACTTTAACTAACTCAAAATATCAATATTATGAATATACAACGAGAAACAAAGCATAAGAGAGATGATAAAGTTTCAGCTCCCTTATGGCACGCTAGATTAGGACACATTTCCAAGAACAGAATTAGCAAGATAAACACTTTAGGATCATTCTCTGAAAATGATCTCAAAGAGTTAACTTCTTGCGAATCCTGTCTCAAAGGAAAGATGTCCAAAGTTCCTTTTAAAGGAACTGTGGAACGTGCCACTGAGGTTTTGGATTTGATCCATACTGATGTTTGTGGACCGCTTAGTGTAAGCACTAGAAACAATCATCAGTACTTCATAACCTTTACTGATGACTTTAGTCGGTATGGTTATGTATACTTAATGAAGTATAAATCTGAAGCTTTTGAGAAATTCTTAGAATTTCAAAAGGAGGTTGAGAACCAAACTGGTCACAAGATCAAAGCACTTCGATCTGATCGAGGAGGCGAGTATCTTAGTGAAGAATTCCTTAATCATCTCAAAGATAATGGGATTATCTCTCAGTGGACTCCTCCGGGAACTCCTCAGCTTAATGGAGTTTCTGAGAGAAGGAATCGAACCCTACTTGATATGGTTCGTTCCATGATGAGCTTCACTGACTTACCACCTTCTTTCTGGGGTTATGCCCTAGAAAGTGCAGCAAAGATTCTAAATCTAGTTCCCTCTAAGTCAGTCCCCAAGACGCCCTATGAAATGTGGCATGGTAAAATCCCTAGTTATTCTTACTTAAGAATTTGGGGTTGTCCTGCTTACGTGAAGAGGACAGTGGGAGATAAGTTAGAATCTCGTTCTAACTTATGCTACTTTGTAGGTTATCCTAAGGAATCCATAGGATACTATTTCTATGATCAATCTGAGCAAAAGGTGTTTGTTTCCAGAAATGCTACTTTTCTGGAGGAACAGTTCCTTAAAGAAAAGAAAGGCAAGATCATAGAATTAGAAGAAGTACAAAATGACCCCACATCACCCACTGAAGAAACGTCTCACTCTGATCAACCACAACCAATGACGAATTTCGATACACATGTAAATCCTCCTCTAAGGCGTTCTGAAGGCACTCCTAGACAGCCGGAGAGATGGTATGGATTCTTCCATGAAATCTCTCAAAAGGATAATGATCCTTCAATATATGAGGAGGCACTTTCAGATTCTGACTCTGAACAGTGGATAGAAGCCATGAAATCCGAAATGGATTCCATGAACTCCAACCAAGTTTGGACCTTGGTAGATTTGCCTGATGGGGTCAAACCCATAGGTTGCAAATGGATCTTTAAGAGAAAGCTTGGAGTTGATGGAAGCATTGCAGCCTACAAGGCAAGACTGGTTGCAAAAGGATTCACTCAAAGACCCGGCGTGGACTTTGACGAAACCTTTTCACCAGTTGCAATGAAAAAGTCCATTCGAATCATGCTTGCCATTGCTGCATATTATGACTATGAGATATGGCAAATGGATGTGAAAACTGCCTTTCTCAATGGTGACATTGATAAAGACATTTATATGGAGCAACCCATAGGTTTCACATTCAGTGGGAGTGAGCAAAAGGTTTGCAAACTCCAAAGATCAATCTATGGATTGAAACAGGCTTCTAGGAATTGGAACATTCGATTTGATGAATCGGTCAAAGCGTTTGGCTTCATCCAAATTTCGAATGGATCATGTGTGTATAGAAAGGAATTGGAGACCTCAGTGCAATTCTTAGTACTTTATGTTGATGACATCCTTCTTATTGGGAATTCGAAGGATGACATGAAAGTGACTAAGTTATGGCTATCGAACCAATTCGAGATGAAAGATCTTGGTGATGCGTCCTATATCCTTGGAATTAAAATCTATAGAGATAGATCTAGAAGGTTAATAGGACTATCACAGTCTATGTACATTGACAAAATATTGAAGAGATTCAATATGGAGTCAGCAAAGGTTAAGAACCTTCCTATGAGTGTAGGAACATGTCTTTCAAAGAAGATGTGTCCTAAGACTAACCTTGAGAAGGAGAGAATGACTCATCACCTTATGCGTCAGCAATAGGTAGCATAATGTATGCAATGTTATGTACTCGACCGGATGTGGCTTGTGCACTTAGTGTGACAAGTCGTTTCCAATCGGACCCTGGAGATGGTCACTGGGCTGCCGTGAAGAATATTCTTAAGTACTTGAAAAGTACTAAAGATTTATTCTTAGTTTACGGAGGTCAAAAAGATCTTACTGTCGAAGGATACTGCGATGCAAGCTTTGCATCAGACTTAGATGATTTTAAGTCAATGTCAGGATACATTTTCTGCCTAAACGGCGGAGCAGTGAGTTGGAAGAGTTCCAAGCAAACTACCACTGCGGATTCGACCACTGAGGCCGAATACTTAGCTGCAAATGATGCAGCTAAGGAAGGTGTTTGGATTAGAAACTTCATTCAAGAGTTGCATGTTGTTCCTAGCATGAAAGACCCCATTACTGTGTTTTGTGACAACACTGGGGCGGTTGCTCAAGCAAGAGAACCAAGATCTCACCAACGGACCAAGCACATTATGAGGAAGTATCACCTAATCCGTGATATTATCGAAAGAGGTAATGTGCAAATTGAGAGGGTCACATCAGCAGAGAACGTGGCAGATCCACTTACTAAACCCCTTAGTCGAGAAGCTTTCCAAAGTCATCTTCAGAAGATGGGACTTAGAGTAGCTTTAGAATGGCTTTGACGGGCAAGTGGGAGATTGTTAGGAATAGTGCCCTAGAAAGCCGATTGTATATCCGCTTTGTGCTTTTCCTTATTGTAATCACAGACAATCTTTGAATGAAATAACGAATTGAGGCAACACTTCTTTATATGCTCTTGTTTAGTATGCGTTTACTTTAGCTGTGCATGTATGAGAACTCCCCTAATCCTGATGACTTTAGGACTCTACCATTTAGGTGAAATGGTTCATGAAACGAGCCCTATATCACATAAGTCATGATTAGTAAAATACTCCAAGCCGATGAGTCCTACAGACAGTGGGAGTGTCAACCTGACTCCTCTAAGGCTTGCTTGTGGGATCACGCCCTTAAGAAGGACCACCTTGTTTCATGGAGGTGGAAAGTGTATAGTTGATACGTGCGTGATACATGAGGGTGCTTGCTTTAATAAGTAAGTTCACTGAGGTGCCCCGTGTGAGAACATTCCTAAATGGGAAAGGAAGTTTCTATTTCAGGAAATGGAAACTTCCAGATTAGGAAATATCTCACGAGTCATTGATGTGATTAATTGATCCTTAGACTTGAGGTTCCATGTTACTTTATGAGTTAACTCTGTAGTCTTTGGTATAAGCTTTAAAGGGTGTCGCCTTAGACAACTGATTCAAGGCTTATGCTGGGGCTGCACAAGTGATTCATGAAAGTAAATGAGAATCAAGAAAGGACCTACACTTGCATATGCAAGGTGATCTCTTATTGTGTAAGTCATTCATATGCCATATGGAGTCCTTGGCCAAGGCAGTAGATCAAGACATCAAGAAAAGGGTTTCTTGGATTGAGATCAAATGGATATGAAATGCACTTAGCTTTAAGACCGGATTATTAGGGTTCTGATTATTCCCTTGCCCTAGATCTTAGTTGAGAGATAGTAAGTAGGAGGATTGTATCTCACATGAATCAATGACTTAAAGGTTCTGTCGAATCCGAACATTCCAATTCAGCTAGGGGTTAAACACCTGTTGCTAGACTATGGTCGTTTAATCTGTGGACTGATTAATTAAACAGTGAATTAATTAATTAGGGTCACTGCTAATTGAATTGAGAACCTAGAGGGTCACACACAACAACTTGGTTACATGAGTTGAGGCTTGAAAATGATTAAACGAGTTAATCGGGCCAAGAGGGTTCCACACTTGTGAAGTCACACGTGTGGCTCACGTGAGTGACACGTGTCACTGTGACACATGTCACACACGTGTGTATATATATATATATTATATATATATTAAATAATTAATTAGTTAATTATTTAATAGACTTTGGTTTAATTTTGAATTAAAAAGAAAGTCTAATTTTGGAGAAAATAATCTAGTTAATTAATTACGAATTAATTAATTAGATAAAGATAAGTTATTTATTTTATAATAAATAAAGTATAAAATTATCCAAAAATAGTTTGGATATTTTTAGCTCTCTTAAAAGTTGACTTGAATTAGAATTCAAAGTCAAAGTTGGAAAATACTTGATGATCAAGTAATAGGAGAGAGGGACCAAAATCCTAGCCCATAAAGGACTAGGAATTTCGGCACCCCCCTCCCTATAAATAGGGGAGCTCGAGCTCCTTATGGAGCTAATTGACGATTCTTGGTTCATGTGTTGAACACCTTCCTTTCTCCAAGATTAAATTAAACCCTAGGTTAAGCCTAAACACTAACTAGAGAACTAGCATCCTTACTAGTTAGATTGTGATCAAGTTGGTGGACTTTCTCTAGAGACTTCAAGTTAGAAGTTTGAAGATTCGAGCTTTACCAAGGAGAGGGGATCAAGCCGCGAGAAGAGCGTTCTTGGGTGGCTTGAAACGCTTCAAGAAAGAATAAAAGAAAAGTAAGTTTTCTATCTTTACGAATTTGGTTACACGATTGCGAGTTCAAGGTCCTTTTGTTGGGAAAATTTTTTAAATTCCGCTGTTTTCTGATTCGTGTTTTCCAACACGAACTCATAGTGCGGGGGATGTGGTGCTCTCGTCGCGGGTGCTACAATAAACCTGTAGCTCAGCTATTGATTCAATGGGTACATTCCACAGAAGATGAAGCAACGTGGGAAGATTATAATTACATCCTGAAGAAGTTCCCAAATTTTGATCCTTGTGGACAAGGATCTAATTCAGGGGAGGGTAATGTAATATCTGAACTTAGTTTGGCGGCAAATGAAGAAATCAATGGGAGCCGTTGGATCTCATTTTATCAGGACCGCAGGATCAGGTTTAAGAAAGGAGCATTCCAACTAATTCAAACGGCGTCGTTGCAGCTAAACCAGAGGTGATCTCGTACGTTGAATTAAAAGATGCCAATCCAAGGGTTACAATATGTCCTGATGATGGGAGCTTCGTGGCCGTTGATCAAGAAGGAATCTGAAGGTTGGGGTTACTCCAGTTCTAACAGAATTAGCCGGGGACCATTTCATGAACGTGATGGAGATTTCCTTCAGAGATTATTCCTTATTACTTTTGATTGTGATGTTTATGTTTTGTTGCTTTGTGGTGCACGTATATAAGGATTTTGCATTGCTTCCTTTCTTTTCAAGTAATGAATTAAGTCTGATTTTCCTCACCCCTCTTCTCTTTGTTTTCTCACCTCCATTCTCTGTTACAGTACTGTAAAACTCACCTTCATTAAGGAAGAACATAACAGAACCCAGTCTACAAACCTGCAATTACCACCACAAAGGTAAGGCACCGCTCTAGAATGTTAACCGTTACCCACTTAATCACACAAATTCACAAAGTCGCTACGTACCCAGATCTTCTCCTCGCGTCGCCAATCCTCTGCAGTGTTTCGCCCAAAATACTAAACCCTTCCCCTGTGAATAGTAATTCCCCAACAGTACGTAATACGCTTCATAAAAGGGGTAGATTCTTGGAAATTTGCTTTGCACAGTATCACCGAAAGTTGGGGCGTGAAATAAGGAGACTTAATTTCAGCAGATTTTAGATATGAGTAACGAAGCTTAATACCCAAACAGTGCTGGGCTTAGCCGGGGCTTGGTATTAACTCCAATTGGCCCATTTGAGTTAATAATCACTACCAAACGAAAAATTAACGCTTCTTGCTAATATCTACCGAGGTTAATATGGTACCAAACGCTTTCTTACAATAATAGATACTAAACCATTGGTTTGTTGTATTAATAACCCTTCTGCCTTTGTCTCAAAAAATGTGCCAGACGGCTATTTGTTTTCCAAATTTGTACCTTATTTCTCCCCAATTTTGTGTCACCTCTTCAAGCTTCAAAACACACACCCAACTGAAGAACTGTGTTTTGCTCGATATCCGTGTAGGAGTAAGGTAAGAAATTTTCATTTGTCTTTAACTCGTGGCTCGGCCTAAACGAATTATTTTATTAATTAACAAAATATTTAATTTACAAAATAAAATAATACCCAATTAGCATTATAATTAACATATCTATACTAGATATTTCATTACATTTTTTTGGATAAGTATTGAATTGTGAATATTGTATTTAAATTAAAATTTATACATGTATTTTAGAGAAAAAAATAATATTTAATGAAACTTGTTGGAACTTATTTAAGTGATGGCATTACATATCTTGAATTATTATATATAAATTTGGACAATGAGAATAATGTTTTGATATGTTTTATAAAAAATAATACGGTTGGAGAAAAAAAAAAGAATGTATGTATATTCTAATTCATTATCACCAATGAAATGCTCTTAAGTAATGGCCCCATTTATATGGACAAAAGTGGGATACTTTTATTATGGATTATGGCAGCGGGAAATGCTAAAAAAAATGGCCAGAATTTGGTCTCGGTAAACGTACAACTTTTATGATATTTTTTGTGAATAATGGGAAAAAAAAACAAGGGGTAAAAATGTAAAATTATCTAATCCATACCCACTAGGCTAAATAATAACTTTTATGATATTTTTTGTGAATAATGGAAAAAAAAAACAAGGGGTAAAATGTAAAATTATCTAATCCATACCCACTAGGCTAAATAACAATTACAATTTTTTTTTTTTTTTCCTGATACCATGTTACAAAAAAAAAAAAATGCTACCCACTTTTTTGCTTTTTTCCGGGGCTCCGTGAAAGTATCATATTGGCTCACCGTCAAAGTAAAACCAAGAGAAGGGGTGATTGATTAGCAAAATAAACCTTTTCTTGTGGAGTAAAGGGACCCTTAGTTACTTATCGAGTATTCCATATGGAAGTTTAGTTTGTTTGTTAGTCATAGCATTAGGCACATCAAAAATCAGAACATCCCTATTCATAGACTTAAAAGCCTCTAATGGTAAAAACATCCCGCAAGGATCAATAGACAGCCCAATATGTTTTGGCTTACTCTCAAAATTTTCAAGACTGAGTTCTTCTACATTGTTCAGCTTATAATTCTCATTAGTCAGATTTTCTATCACATCAATGCTAAAAACACTAAAGAATTTATTAGGACCTTTACTTGACTCATAAACATTAAACTTCACAATATCACCATCAAATTCTAGAGTCAACAAGCCTTTGTTAACATCTATTTTAGCATTAGCAGTACTCAAAAATGGACGACCCAAAAGGATATTAGAGGATTTCTCAGAATAATTATCCTCCATGTCCAACACGAAGAAATCAGCCGGGAAATCTAAATCGTTGACTTGAACGAGGACATCTTTCAAAACACCTTCCAAGTATGCGATAGAACGGTCCGCCAATTGTATGATAACACCTGTACCTTTCAAGGGACCAAGATTAAGTGCATTATAAATAGATAAAGGCATAACATTAATAGGTGCACCCAAATCACACATAACTTTTTTATTCCCAAATTTCCAATTTTGCATGGTATGGAAAACATACCTTGATCATGGCACTTAGGGGGAAGTTTCTTTTGTAAAATAGTAGACACGTTTTCCCTCACACTTACCTTTTCATTACCTTTAAGCTTCCTTTTGTTGGTATAGAGCTCTTTGAGGAATTTAGCATACCTGGGAATCTGTTGGATGGCGTCTAGCAGCGGAATGTTCACCTCAACTTTTTGAAACATCTCTAGAATGTTCTTTTCTTCCTTCTGCTTTTTTGTTTCTGCCCAGACGTTGAGGGAACGGAGGTGGGATTAGCAGGGGATGCGGCTATACGACAATCTCTTTCTCGTTGTTCCGGTTTGGGGTTGAGGCATGGTTATTCTTAGAAGCAGTACCTTTTTTTAGATCATCTACTGTAACGCCCCGACTTTTCGGTCAAACAGGTACGACGTATGTGTTTACCAATTTGTGCAAATTACTTGTTTTATTTTCATAATTACTTCATTAATTTCATATTTTATATACTTAGTTGATATTTAACTTGAATTCTTATTCATTGAATTTTACTCGAGTTTGAATGCATTTGTTTTCGTGACCTTGTTTGAGCTTGATTTGATCTCCGTTTTTCGTGATAATTTGGTATGATTGATATAAGTGTTCTATGTTCATGTTTATATGCTCGTTGATTGATTTTGTTCTTGTTTGTTTGAGTTTTGTGTTCGTTTGTGTGATCGGAACCGAAAAGGGAACTAAAGGGCATTTAGTGTACCTTGTGTTCCGAGTGTTGTAACTTGAGCTCGGGAACTCGGAATCGAGTTTCGTCACCTCCGTTGGATCCGTATCGACGATTCGGATGCAATGGGACAAACCTCATACCTTTTTAAGATCATTTAAATTCCTAAAATTCAACCGAAACGAGCATATTACGTTCAAAATGACCAATTATAACTCCACACAAGCTACGGACCTACTTAAACGTACCTAAGACCTACCCTTTGACCCTACCCACTTGCCAACCACCCCACTACCCTCTCTCAACCCCCCCATACCGAGCCATTCCCTTCCCACAACCCACATTTTCAGCCAAACAAGATGAAAAAGAAGAAAGAGACCACTATTCACCAAGAGAGAAATTGAGCTCATCTCTCATCCATTCCTCACCATTTCTTAAAGGTAACTCCATTTTTGATATGTACATCTCCTTGTGGTTCCTTTAAGTCCAAGTTTGCATGTTTTCACCATGATTTGATCAAGTTTGGAGGAAATGATTAAATAGTAAGGGTTTCATGTAAAATTATGATTCTAGCATGCTTCCTTAGAATTTCTTTGAGTTTCTTGAGTTATATATGATCCTAATACATGCATTTATGATTTTATGGACTTATATTGCATGGTGGTTGAGGGATTTAATATGTTCCATTATGAACGTGAAGGTTTTGGAAGATATGAATTGGTTGATGATCTCTTGATGTTTTTTTTCTTGAAGTTCTTGTTGTCTAATGTGTTATAGCTTGAATACATGAGTTAATGACCTGATTTAGTGTGCTTTTAGGTTGAGTTTTGTGTTGGCTTGGTGATTTATGGCTTCCATTTCGTTTTTTTCCAAGTTTGTGTGTTTTTTTGGCTACTGACCCAAATCCACGGGGGTGGATTTGAGTCAGTAGGCTGGACAGAATCCATGGGGCTGGATTTTTCCCTTTGGAAAAATCCATGGGGGTGGATTTTGTCTTGCGTTTTTTTTCCACTCCGGTTCCGTTTTTCTTCTTTTTCTCCGCTTGTTTGATCTTCCTCCACCTCTTTTATGACTTCTATGCTATGTTAATATGTGTTATTATGTGTTATGATTAATGTATGAAGTTTATGGTTGGTTTTGTTATGATTTATGAACGAATGAACTTGGTACTTCCACTTATTGAATGCAATGAATGATTTTGAACGTTTATATGACTTTATTGTGTTAATTGTGCATAAGAATAGTTCCATGACTTGAGAACATTTTCTTATGCATCTCATATCATCCACATTGCATTGTCGTGCGTCGTATATGGTCATTTTGAGTCTCACACTACCTCTTTTGCACAGATTCGGGTCTAGTTGGAAACGAGGGCGTCGTTTGAGGCTCTACTCTTATCCTTTTGCCGCTTCAAGGTGGGTTTCTCTTCTACTAGCTAAAATGACCCTATATAAACCCAATGTGCAAAGTTTTAAACCAAATGTATAACATACGTATATAGAGTCTTTTCTCGAGTAAATGATTTCAAACGTAAGCCTTTCTTTTATGAATCCTACCTTATGTTTTGGCGAGACATGATTGTTAATGATACACGGGCCCGGGACCTAGCACATGTGGCTATCCGGGGAGGCAAGGGCCGACGGTGATCCCATGTGCTAGTCCCAACCATTTAACAGAGACCTGAACTCGCTAGGAGATTAGCGTGGAATGGTAGCTGAGCGCCCTTGGGGGATTCATATACCCCCCTGGGTCAATGTATGAGGTGGTCGGGCCTTGCAAACCCGTCCACCACCGGAGGAAGAAGGTGTATATGTATGATTATGAATCGTATGAATGTGCACATAAGATTAGTATGCATGAAAATAAATGAATTATGAATATGATTACACGAGGTGATGGTTGGAGATAATGCATGCCCACTCGCCGGGCCATGAAACCCTATAATTATATATGAATGAATATGATAGTCGTAATTCCATTGATGTTTTCTTTGTTTAGCCCGCTTGGGAAATTCTTATCAAACTTCGAATGGAATTAGGGCTTGCATGTATATGTTTAAATTCCGTTGTATTATATATTATGCCCCTTTTTTTTTATACCCACCAGTCTCTTTTAGACTAAACCCGGTTTGTTTTCAGTTGTTTTGTGCAGGTTTGGAGGTGCTAGGCGGGAATACGAGTCGTCTAAGTCTTGCACTAGTGTCTAGCATTTCCTTTTACACTCATATCTACTTGTTCTTATTACTCTTGTATTATAATTATGTATAGAGCGTATATTATGTTATTTTGTGCCGTGATGGCTTTTGTACAGGTTGTAAGTGTTGGTACCTATATGTAAATACGATATGTATTGCTATGTGTTGGTACCTATAAGTACTTATGTTGAATTGCTTCCGCTATTGTTATGGTCACTCTGATTTAATTATGTTTTGGTTATGCTTGGTTTAAGGGTTAGCTCCCGCCTAGCTTAGCGTGTGTGTTGTGTCCCCGTTCGTCGTGATTTGGCACGTGTATGGATTTCCCATTTCATATACGGGTCGGGTCTCGGTGCGGGGGATGTGGTGCCTCAGGCTCGGGCGCTACATCTACAGACCCAGATCTTCTCCTTTGTTCCCTCTCTAGTGGCGGCGGAAGCTCCTTGCCACTTCTGAGCATGATCGCATTGACGTTTTGCCTAGGGTCCTCCATTTGCGAAGGTAATTTTCCTTGATTCTCCATCCTACTTAATGCAGCGGTGATCTGTCCTAGCTGGGTTTCCAAGTTTTTAACTGAAGAGCCTAAGTTTTGAACGGTGGACTCAAAGTTGTTAAATTGGATAGCTTAGGGGTTAAGGGGTGGGTTCTGTTGTGGATTTTGTTGCTGAGGCTGTGGAGGCCTAGGTACAAAATTCTGGAAGTTGGGTGGTTGAGGGGCATAACTCAGGCTGGGGTGATTTTGCCATCCGGGATTGTACGTATTTGAGTATGGGTTATAGTTCTGTTGTTGGTACCCTGCAGTATTAACATTCTCCAACGTAGAGATGCAAACGAGCCGAGCCGGTTCGCAAGCCTGGCGAGCAAGCTCAACCCAAGCTCGAACCCAAGCCCCTTTTAGTTAGGCTCGTGGCTCGTGAGCCTATATATTTAAAAGCCCCTCCATACCATGCTTGACTTTATTAGCCGCTAAAATCTTCGTTCATCGTACGTCGTCTTTAACCGATAATTTCTGCTTCGTCGGTTATCGGATTTTGATTTCGAGACCATTGTTATGTTCCTTGCGTCGAGAGCTTCAGTTTGATATATAATATTAACACATTTGAAATCAGATTTATACAGATTTGCTTTGTTAAAGTGTGTCCAAAGGGGTGAAGTGTTACGTTTTACAAAGGTGAGGGGGTAAAACGCACCGATCCAAAGGTTGAGGGGGAAAGCGCACAACCCCCCAAAGGTTGGGGGGTGTCTGTAATTAGCCCTTAAAAAAATAATTATTTTTATATATATAAATATTTTATTATTATATAATATTATATATATTTATTGATTTTTATATAAAATTAATAAAAAATTAATATATTTATAATATATATGTATATATATTTAATAAATATATATTATTATATATAAAAATATATTAAATTATTTTAAAAAACTAATTTTTAATTAAAAATAATATAATATCCATTTGGTTCGAGCCCAAAAAAAAAGACCAGGGCTCGGCTCGTTTGCATCCCTACTCCAGCGTGCCCTCTTCAAGAGAGGGACATGCATCAGTGGGGTGTAAGGTACTTGAGCACAACTGACAAACCATTGCTACTTGAGGAGTACCTGCAGTAAGGTTAGAGGCCAAAGTAGTTATTATACTTTTAATTTCATCAAAAGGGGAAGAATAGACCTCATTAACATTCTGGGACACATCCTGTGTGGTGTAATATTTCTGTGAATTCGCAGTAACCTTGCCAATCATGTCCTTAATCTCCTCGGTTGACTTGTCCATAATACATCCTCCACTAGAAGCATCGAGCATCTTCTTTTCAGCGGGCATCAAACCTCGGTAAAAGTTGTGAATAACGGAATTCTCCTTAACGTTGTTATGCGGGCACATAGCTAGGAGAGTATTGTACCGTTCCCAATACTCATGCATGGTTTCGGTTGCCTTCTGCCTGATGGTAATTATCTCCTGAAGGAGATCTAGTTGTCGCGAGGCAGGAAAGAACCTATCCAAGAATTTTTCAAACATTTGCGCCCATGTCGTGATGGAACCCGGTGGAAGTGAATTCAACCACTTTCTAGCTGCATCCTGTAAAGAATGTGGGAAGGCTCGTAGCTTTATTTGTTCCTCCGTAACTCCATGTGGCATAGTAGAACAGTATAGGTATGGAAGTCTTCGAGGTGCTGATGCGGGTTTTCATTCTCCTTGCCAAGGAAGATGGGAAACAAGTGTATCAACCCTATTCGGAGTTCGAAATTAGCAGGAACCTCTGGAAAAGTGATGCAGAGGGGCTGTTGTGCGACGCCTGGGTGTGCTTGGTCGTGCATAGTTACGCGAACGGGTGGTGCTGCCATCGTCAAGGTATGGTCCAACTTTATGGTCAAATCTGTCTGTTCACCTTCTGAGTGTTCCAACTCAGTACTGGACTCTTCGGGTTTAATCAGATTCGAACTTTTCTCCAGATTTTTGCGTGTTTTGGTTTGTTTTCTCAACGATCTCGCAGTTTTCTCGATCCCAGAATCGAAAATTGGCTCGTCAACTCCGCGAATACTCCTGTTCATAAAAAGAATTAAATTCGATTAATACCAATTCCCAGCAACGGCGCCAAAATTTGACAAGTGTCGAAATTGTCAAAATAAACAGTAATCCAATTCATAGCTAAAACTAAGTATAGTGCAAACCGGTCGAATCCACAGAGATTGGGTGAAAATAATTCCAATTATACAAAAAAGAACTCACCAGAACTAACGAGTAAAAATCAGGGGGCTTTTGAAGTTCGCTAAACTAATTAATTAACTAAAAATTAAAAACAGAGAGAAAACAATAAATCACTTAGAAATTGGGTTTTGATAAATCAGTTGGGAAACAATACTTAGCTAGGATTCACAATTCAGTTTAGGACATCAATCATAGACGCAAAGATAAATTCAATTATTCAAATAGACTAGCTATAGCAGATAGAGACACCCGACTCCGCCTCGTTTTCTCTTAATTAATAGAATAACCTAGAGACACTCGACAGTTATTCACTAATTAATTCACAACCCCTAGAGACACTCGACGGGATTTAATGAATCAACAGCGTTAAGAACCAAGAAAACACTAATCCGAGTTAACCTAGTCACGACACGTGCAAGATTTAAACCCGATTATTAACTCCCTTAACAAGTTGAGAACTGCAACCAATCCTTCTCGTTAATGTACTACTAATTATCTATCAAGCACTACGTATACTTCATGCAATCATGAATAGCGATATGCAACTACTTACTTAGAAAATTGGGCCCTAATCAACTAAGTAAATAAATCACAATAATCACGACACACGGAGAATTAATAAATACTTGAATTAAAAACTGAATTATAAAAACCAATTAGGTCTCATGATGTCAAAAACATGAATTGTAAATTTCTAGCTAAGTACTATGGGTTTAGCTAATCATAAAAATCATGTCCAAAACATAAAATAATTCAAGAGTATAAACTAATTAAAATAAAAGGAAGAATTAATTTCGATGCTCTCGGAAGTCTTCAAGACCTGCTGCGTCCAAACTCCAACAGCTGCTGCGTGAAAGGAGTATGAAAAGGTTGTGTCCGTAATTTGCTGCCAAGGACGAGATTATATAGCCTCCAATAAGACTTGGCCACCAAGCTGACTATCTTCCCAAATCCTAGACTAATTACGATTCCACTTGGACGTACACACTTGCTGATCACGTTTTGCCTTACAAGTTGATCTCTCCAAAATTAATTCCAAAGCGACGTGCATGGTCCAAGACTTGCTATCCAAATAATTAATTCCGAATGCTTGGCCCAATCTACCCAAAGCCCACTTGTAGTAATAATTCAACACCAATCTGGGCCTCCTCCTTGTAACTCTCTCGCCCCAGCACAAATCGGCCCACCAAGTATTCAAATTGGACTTTTCAATTAAACCAACCGAAAGCTGCAACAATTCTTCTCATGGCCCAAAATTATACACGCCCACTTCGATTAATTAACTCCAAGGCATAGACCTCCAGCTTTGACACGCATAGCCCACCAATCGTCAGACATCAAACTCTGGCCAAGAAATCTTCAATTCACCGCAATAGGCTCCTGTAATACTCACAACCACAAAAATTGATCAAGGCATCAATTTATATCCACATTATTCACAATATGCCGCCATAACCGTCCTAAAAATATGAGAATTATGCAAGCTATCAAATTCCCCCACACTTTTCCATTCACTCGTCCTCGAGGGAAATAAAAACAATGAAACATCATTCCTATCAAACACATTCACAAAAGCAAATCTCAAAATTTCACCTAAACGAATCTAGCAATTAAACACATTACTTAATTATATGGAATTCAATCCATTAGTACAAAAATCATACCCTTGTGTGTAGTGTGAATTGAACAAAAAAATGTACAAAGATTAGACAAATAAGTTAATAATTTTCGCATAAGAACCAATCATCAACTTCGAATGCATCGTCGCTCTAATATCCACTAATTTGATCAACTAATAATCCGGAATCAATAGGTGTTTTGAGATTGTAACGTAGGCTCGGGTCAAGGAAGGAAAAAGTAAATCAAAGGATAACACCAAGCTTACACATTTAGAACCGACCCCCAAAGTGTTTCCCTTTTATTTCTTCCCAAAGGACACCTTTTTCACAACTAATTTCTAACCCTTTATTGAATTTTCAACAAGATTCACAACTAGTTAATAGATAGACTTTTTAATAATTTATACAAATAATAAATTTTAAATATTTTTTTTGATCACTAAATTCTATTATATTACAAATTAGATCTAAAAATTTTCTCACACTACAAATGCATATCTTCATTTTTTTTCTCTCATTCTCATGCCACAAACCCTTCTTCTTTTCTTTCATGAATGTTTCTCCTCTCTTCATTTCTTTAGTGTTTTTTCTTTCATGAAGATTATTTGTCTGATAAAGGAAGTCTTCAAGCTAGTTTATACAAGAAAAAGTGGTTCAAGAACTCAACTTGTTGTGTTTGAAGAAATCTTGTGAAAAACACATTGACGGTAAGAAGTATTTGTATTTCTATCACTAAGTGAGGAGATTAGAGATAGATATTATGTGCATAGCATTTTATCTTGAACAAGATTTGTGTGTGTGTGTGTCTGTGTATATATATATTATGTGTGATAAGGGGAAAATCGGGAACCGTGACTAAGCGCCACTTGTCTCCACCACGTGGCGGACTAGGCCAAGTCACCAGCCAAAGCCGGCCCAGGGGCACTATTCCCTCGAGCTAACACTTGGTGCTTAGGAGTGGCAATGTGCTAGGCGGTGGGAGAGTCTTGTTGGAAAACAGGAATCAGAAAGCAGTGGAAATTTAAAATTTTTTCCAACAAAAGGATCTTGGACTCGCAATCGTGTATCCAAATTCGTAGAGATCAAGAAACTCACTTGGGTAGTAGCTTTCTTGACACGTTTTGAGCCGCCCTCAAACGCGTTTCATGCGGTAATGGCAACCCGTTCCTCGAAAGTCTCTTTCTACTTCAGAATCCATTGTAGGGATAACAATCCGCACCAACCTAGATTCAAATCATGTTAGGGAAGTTCTTAACAATATAACATAAAGAAAGAAACATGAAACGAGAAAAGCATGATTGAAACTCCCTTCGAAAACCAGTTTTGCGAAAGTAGAAAACTGCCAGTCACAAAACCCTCGTGAAGAAATTCATCCTTCAGGATATGGACGAACGGTTTTCGCCATCTTCTTTGGTTCGATTTTTTCACTCGTTTCATGTTGGGTTCAGAATCGTTTCATCATCCTTTCTGATCGTTTTGCTTGATCCCCACTTTTTGGTAAAGCTCGAATCTTCAAAACTTCTAACTTAAAGCTCTCTAGAGATAGTCCACCAACTTGGCTACAATCTAACTAGTATGGATACTAGTTCTCTAGTTAGTGTTTAGGCTTAACCTAGGGTTTCGTTTATCTTGGAGAAAGGATGGTGTTCAACACATGAACCAAAAGAATTCTCGATTAGCTCTAAGGGGAGCTCGAGCTCCCCTATTTATAGGATGGGAGTGGCCGAAAATCCTAGTCCTTATGGACTAAGGATTTGGTCCCTCTCTCCTATTACTTGATCATCAAGTAATTTTGACTTTGACTTTGAATTCAAATTCAAATCAACTTTCAAGAGAGCTAAAATATCCAAACTATTTTTGGATAATTTTATACATTATTTATTTAAAATAAATAACTTATTTTATCTAATTAATTAATTCATAATTAATTAACTAGATTATTTTTCTCCAAAATAAGACTTTCTTTTTAATTCAAAATTAAACCAAAGTCTATTAAATAATTAACACTTTTAATTATTTAATATATATACAATATATATATATATATATATATTCACGTGAGACACGTGTCACAATGACACGTGTCACTCATGTGACCCACACGTGTGGTTTCACACGGGTGGAACCCTCTTGGCCCGATTAACTCGTTTAATCATTTCAAAGCCTCAACTCATGTAACCAAGTTGTTGTGTGTGACCCTCTAGGTTCTCAATTCAATAAGCAGTGACCCTAATTAATTAATTTACTAATTAATTAATCAGTCCACAGATTAAACGACCATAGTCTAGCAACAGGTGTTTAACCCCTAGCTGAATTGGAATGTTCGGATTCGACAGAACCTTTAAGTCATTGATTCATGTGAGATACAATCCTCCTACTTACTATCTCTCAACCGAGATCTAGGGTAAGGGAATAATTAGAACCCTAATAATCTGGTCTTAAAGCTAAGTACATTTCATATCCATTTGATCTCAATCCAAGAAACCCTTTTCTTGATATCTTGATCTACTGCCTTGGCCAAGGACTACATATGGCATATGAATGACTTACACAAAAAGAGATCACATTGCAAATGCAAGTGTAGGTCCTTTCTTGATTCTCATTCACTTTCATGAGTCACTTGTGTAGCCCCAGCATAAGCCTTCAATCAGTTGTCTAAGGCGACACCCTTTAAAGCTTATACCTAAGACTACAGAGTTAACTCATAAAGTGACATGGAACCTCAAGTCTAAGGATCAATTAATCACATCAATGACTCGTGAGATATTTCCTAATCTGGAAGTTTCCATTTCCTGAAATAGAAACTTCCTTTCCCATTTAGGAATCTTCTCACACGAGGCACCTCAGTGAACTTACTTATTGAAGTAAGCACCCTCATGTATCACGCACGTATCAACTATACGCTTTGCACCTCCATGAAACAATGTGGTCCTTCTTAAGGGCGTGATCCCACAAGCAAGCCTTAGAGGAGTCAGGTTGACACTCCCACTGTCTGTAGGACTCATCGGCTTGGAGTATTTTACTAATCATGACTTATGTGAAATAGGGCTCGTTTCATGAACCATTTCACCTAAATGGTAGAGTCCTAAAGTCATCAGGATTAGGGGAGTTCTCATACATGCACAGCTAAAGTAAACGCATACCAAACAAAAGCATATAAAGAAGTGTTTGCCTGTGATATTAATCATTCGTATATTATTCAAAGATTGTCTGTGATACTAGGTAAGTCCCAAAACGGATTATGACTAATCGGCTTTCTAGGGCACTATTCCTAACAATCTCCCACTTGCCCGTAAAAGCCATTTAGGTACTCTAAGTCCCATCTTCTCAAGATGCACTTTGAGACCCAATTGACTTTGGGTGTTTCCAAAGTGGATCTGCTATATTTTCTGCTGATGTGACCCTCTTGTTTACACATCTTTTAGGAAACACCTTTTCCTTATAAAGTGATTCGTAATCACGTGTTCAGTCTCTTGGTGAGGTCTTGGTTCTCTTACTTGAGCAACCATCTATTTTATCATACAATATGATAAAGGAGTTGTTTCATGCTAGGAACTTCATCTAACTAGTTAGATGGAGTTTCTTACCCAAACACTTAACTTAGCGTTATATAATACGACTAAGTTCTCAACTACGATAGTCGAGTTTTGCAATGTCCGTCCTTGGAACCCCTTTCCAACACATTGCATTACCATTCTGGTAGAAGTTGTATCCTTTCAATGATTTCATAATCATCTATGTTTGATGAAACAATTACATCAAAATATCCTTTCAATGATAAGATCTTTTGGGTTCTGTAAACTAATACATATCCTCATTTCTTCTCAAGTACTCTGAGGACATCCTTTACAGAGATCTAATGACCTTCTCTGAGGTCATATTAGATTCGGCCCACTACGCTTAGTGTTGCGCCATATCTAATTTAGTACATAACATTTCATACATTATGCACCCTTTCACTTAAAGGGATTTTGGACATTCTAACTTTCTTAAAGTTATCTTAGGACACATACTCTTCTAGAAAGATGTTCCATTGTCCATACTAAACTCCTTTTAGTACCGTGGTTATGTACTCGTTTTGTGATAATCCATTTATGCTCTTAGATCTATCTTCTATAGATCTGAATATCGAGAATTTAGGATAATCACTAAGATCTTTCATGTCAAATTGTTTCTTAAACAAGAATTGGTAACTTTCACGTCATCCTTGACATTCCTAATGAGAAGGACATCGTCTTCTAAAGAACCAAAATTGACTCTTACATCACTAACTTTTATATGTACACTTTAAGACTTATTCGACTTTCATCTGTGTCAAACGATTTGACTATCCTATGGAATCGAATTGTCTAACTCCTAGAAGCCTTTATCAATCCACAGATTGACTTTAGGGATTTGCATACCTTATGCATACTCCCACTGAATATGAGATTTATAGAAATACCTTATTTCAGTCTCTTTCAATCTCATATTGAACAAGATAGTTCTCATATTCATTTATCATATCTCATAGTCAGAATATGAGGATGTGGTAAACATAATCCAAATGGACTTTTGCATTTCAATCGTCAAGAAGGTTGTAATGCTTTCATTTACTCGAAGCTCCACGAGCTTGATCCTATCAGGTGGATCAACCAAGGTCAAAACTTGGTTTGAGTATATGGAATCCATATTGGATTTCAAGGCTTGCTTACACTACTCAGATTCCAAATCTGACAGTGTCTCCTCTTGGCTATCTAGGAATACGTTCTAAACACGTCTTAAGAGAAGGGTTTCATACGTGTACATACTCTAAAATTTGGCTAAGTTTTATCAGATGGGCTCGTTTCTTCTATATGTGGCGTGGATATTTATCCTCAAATTTCTTTGAGGTCTGTTTGCTTGCCTTTCTTCTTCTATAGGAACAATTCCTTAAGAAAGATACATTCCTTGAGATAAACAACCTTTGTCTAAGGGAATCGCAGAAATGATATCCAATATTGTTTGTATAAACTTGAACTCATTTCAAACTTATCTCCCACTATCCTCTTCACTTAAGAGGATTCTACTAAATTCTTGGATAAGAATAATTAGGGAATTTAATATGCCACATTGCATAGTGCAACTAAAGGACTGATTTTGGAAGGTACTAAATTCAAAATCTCGAACTGCATATTCTAGGTGTTTATTCCTAGAATGATTATAAGTCAGTAAAGCTCACTATGGAATGGACCATATCCTATTAGGTTTCATTTCCTCATTCGGAAACACTAGGGTGTTCTCGAATTAGTTTACTGAGAGATAATCCTTTTATCTCTAAGATGACTAAGGAATTAGTTGCTAAGATATTGGCTATCTCGATCATATCGATTTACCTATAACTTATAACTACTCCGGTTCCTAACCTCCTTTTGAAATTCTAAGAATTTCATATAAGTTTCGAATTTGTACTTCAACAAGTGCATTCATTCATAATGATTAAACTGACGATTGTATCTAGTGTTTGCATTAAGCATCTTACACTCATCAGCATGGATCGAAATCCACTATAATTTTGGAACGTTCCACGTTTCTTATAAACGGGATTCAGGAACGCTTCCCTCAAGACAGGATTCACAGGAAGTCGACTCTATAGGTTCATTTTCATAGAATGATCCTAAGGTGTCTGACTTGCTAATCCTTTTATATCTCAACGTTCCAAAGTAATTCGAAGCTTTGTCATCTCACTTACTTTTGTTATCTCGTTGTATGTTCAGAACATTAGTGCCTTGAGTCTTTGCACAACGGATTATGCAGAATTGACTAAAGACTAGTGAATTTTATTCCTAGTAGAATTACTAAACGAGGTAACATTTCAGAGTACTCATACTCTATGCAGTTCCCTTTCAAAGTCCTTATTTGCTACTATAGAAGCAAACGTCCTATTTGATCTCTAGTGTCTTTATGGCGCACCCCTTACATGCCCCTCCATTGGGCTCTTAAGGGTTTCTTCTTCTTTAGGCGTTCAAGCCTTTAACTTAGGGAGTTTAGAAGAAGAATTAACCATCTCAACCTTTTATTCCTTCTTAAGGATGCTCTCAACCATTATCAACTAAATGATTAACTATGTTACATTAGCATCATTCTAGTTGAGCATAAAGGGTTTGAATGATGGTCGAAGCAATGTAAGCAATCAGTGCATTGAGAACTCTTTTCTCGGTTGATGATCGAGACCATAAGATCTTCAAATAAGATCTTTAGACCTTGTTCGTGTGCACTTGTTTCCTCATTTGGAATATTGAATAATTCCATAATGTTATACCTTGTAACTTTTCTATGAGGTAGTTCAATTGCTCTTAACTGGTTTGGAGAAATCCATTCACCTCAGATCGCTTCTCTTTTGGCCCGGGTCGAATTTTCACAATTGAAAAACTTCGCCCTTTAGAGAACGCCTTTCTCTATTCAGAATCTAAAATGAATTTTAGGGTCCGAAGCCAATTAGAGTTAGTTAGGACTTAGTCAACTTGTTTGACTTAAGGATGGATACGAATGGGTTTGCATTTCATATTGTAGAGAATCACAGAACTACAACCTAAATGCTTAGCAGAGAAAATGTGAGCATGCTGAATTATAGCGATATACAAAAGATAAGGTCTTTAATCTAATGTAGCTCCCACTGTTTTTCAAAGATCTATAATTCCCAAAGATCTAAGAGGAACGCTTTTCCCAATGGGTACTAAGATCCTAAGTATTTTACCTCGAACCCACGACTCGCGGACATTCTAAGTAAAACCCTAGGTAGGTACAACTTACCAATTCTAACACCTTTAGAACTCTTAGTAATTGTTTTGCATCACCTATCTTTCAATATAGACCCACGACTCGTGCGACATCCATATTTACTTAGGCGTCAAGCTAGACCCATCAATCATAAGATCATGATCAAAACTTAGTTCGAACGACCCACGACTCGTGGACATCGCCCTTGCCAAAATTAACCACGAAATATTGATCATTTAAAATGATCAATTAGGTAACTAAGAACTAATAAGCTCCACTAGCTATCCCACGATATAAATACCTTTCACCGAAGATGGCTACTGCGCCCGGAACTCGCCTCCCGAGAACCCGATTCTCGATCTTCTCGTGAAACCGGCAAAGCTTCCCTGCAATAACCCCAGGGACACCCTCGGAGTGTGGGCTCCGAAAGTATTTCTCTAAATACTTAGAGAAAATAAAACATTAAACTAAAAACCCTTTTCAGGGTTTATTCTCCCGAAATCAGGCGTTTATATATAAACACCTAATTAAAATTAATTCCAAAATAAATCGGAATTAACTAGGAGAAAAAAGGGATATGGTTTGGATGGAAAAAATGAAATACCAAGGCCCCTATTTATAGGGGAAAAACCGAGGGCAAAATAGTAATTTCACCTCCCACTTGCGTGTGGAACTTGGACACGAAAACCAAGGTGACTACGTTGAAGCTCTCATCGTCACGAGTCCAACGCCGCCGAGAACGCCCCGATCGAAGCTCACACGCGGCCACAAGGTGGCGCGTGTGATGCACTTTCGCTTTAGGGTTTGGGTGACGTGGCCTGTTCTGAGGCTGCCACGTGTCCGGGTCTGGTCCGACCCGGAACCGGACCCGGTCCGACCCTATCCGAGAATCGACTCGTTGACCCGGCCCTGACCCATTTGACCGACCCAGTCCAGATCAAATCTGGACTGTTGATTCATGATGACGTGGCGCGATCTGGACCGTCCACGTGTCACACACGTGGCATGCCACGCTGTGCCCAGTCAGAGCCACCTGGGCCCACCTTGCTGACGTGGCGTGACACGTCAGTGCCACGTCACCTGCCACGTCAGCATTTTTTTTTTTTTAAAAAAAATTTAATTTTATTTTCTCCAAAACAAAATTCCGGGCATTTCCAACTCTTTGGAATTACAATTTATTTTCTTAAAATAAATTTCTTGGCTATTTTCAAACACTTTGAAAATTTATTTCTTTCATTCCTTTAACGTTTTATCTTCGGGTTTTCGATTGGGGCTTGCAGGGGGACCTGCAGGACTATTTAATTTTATCTCCAAACGGGTTAATATATTATCATCCCATGATAATAATTAATTACCGTTTAACAATATTTAATTCCACTAAATAAATATTGTTGCACTCTAAAATTAATTAAATTATTCACCAATTTCTCGATCTAGAATAATTTTGCATTTTACTCCTCCGTGTAGATATCCATGAAAAATAAATTAATACTACTATCATTTATTTCTCATTTCTAGTCTGAAATTTCCTGATTCGCCTTAAGTTCAAATCTCTTGTACGTGAAACACATTCAACATACAACTTCAGTGACGCATCACACGAAGTACTTTGGCCAAAGTTTTAATTCGAACTTTGCAAATCTATTTCAGGAATATCTTTTAACTTTCCAGCAAAGCCACAGATTCCTCGATCAATATTTCTCTTTAGCACATTTCATGTAATCACTGAACGTACAAAGGTTTCGGTCATTCGATATCGAGACCTCACTTATAAGCAAGTTACAATGATTAACACTACATGCCTAAAGTCGAAATACTACCAGGATTAAGAATTCAATGCTCCATAAGATTTGTTCATTTTAGATAGTAGTTTAAAATGAACTATCTTAGTGGTCCAGTTCGATGTTTCCAAATCTATTGAAAATCATCAATGTGTTATAACTAGAAACTCCATTTCCCTATGACAAAAGACTAATCATCTTATATAACACATTACAGTCTCGATAAGAACTTATTCTTATCTTACCAACTAGAACTTTAATAACATGTGATTTCGATATCCAAAGTCCTTTCCTAAGAAACACATTTCATATAAGAATATCATCACACGTTTATTAATTATGTTAATATACTCATAACTTGCAATAATTTCAGTTTTATTAATCTAACAAAATATGATGTATTTACAAAGAAATTGGATTTTGAGGGTACTAATCCCAACAATCTCCCACTTGCCCTAAATCCAATTGGCTACACATCTAAGCCCCATCACTTCTACATGAGTATTAAAACTCTTTTGCTCCAAAGTCTTAGTAAAGGGATCTGCCAGATTGTTTACGGAGTCAATCTTTACTACTGCCACTTCACCACATTCCACATAATCTCGAATAATGTGGAACTTTCTCTCGATGTGCTTTGCACGTTTATAACTTCGAGGTTCCTTGGAGTTGGCCACTGCTCCAACATTGTCACAGTACAATGTGATTGGTGTAAGTCCATCTTTGATGACTTCCAAATCTATTAGGAAATTTCTAAACCAATACGCTTCTTTGGCTGCTTCCGAAGCTGCCACATATTCGGCTTCCATGGAGGAGTCAGCAATGCAACTTTGCTTAATACTCCTCCAACTAACGGCTGCTCCTCCCAGAGTAAACATGTATCCAGAAGTCGAACGTCTAGAATCTAAGTCAGATTGAAAATCTGAATCTGTGTACCCTATAGGAATGAGCTCATCACTGCGATAAACAAGCATATAATCCCGAGTTCTTCTCAACTACTTCAATATATGCTTTACAGCTATCCAGTGTTGGGATCCAGGGTTTGACTGATATCTGCTGACCATACCCACAGCATAACAGATATCTGGCCTTGTACATAACATGGCATACATGAGGCTTCCGACTGCCGAAGCATACGGAACATTTTTCATTTCCTCTGTCTCTTCAGCTGTCTTGGACACTGATCTCTAGACAGATGAACTCCATGTCGAAAAGGTAATGAACCTTTCTTAGAGTCAGCCATATTGTACCTTGCCAGCATCTTATCTATATATGCTGCTTGTGATAAACCAATCATCTTATTTTTACAATCACGACAAAGTCTGACCCCTAAAATATAACTGGCCTCACCTAGGTCTTTCATGTCAAACTGATTTGACAACCAAATCTTGACTGCTGACAATACTCCTGTGTCATTCCCAATGAGCAAAATATCGTCTACGTATAAAACTAAAAATGTTACAACACTACTCTGATATCTTTTGTACACGCATGGTTCATCAGGCAATTGTATAAATCCAAAGGATTTAATTGCTTCATTAAATCTGATGTTCCACGATCTAGACGCTTAGTTAAGACCATAGATTGATCTATTAAGTTTGCATACCATATACTCCTGATTTTTTGCTATAAAGCCCTCAGGTTGAGCCATGTATATCTCTTCTTGAAGGTGCCCGTTCAAGAAGGCAGTCTTTACATCCATTTGCCAGATTTCATAATCATAATAAGCGGTAATAGAGAGAAGAATCCTTATGGACTTAAGCATAGCTACGGGCGAGAAGGTTTCATCGTAATCGATACCTTCTTTCTGAGTATAACCCTTTGCCACAAGCCTTGCTTTAAAGGTTTCTACCTTTCCGTCAGCTCCTCTTTTCCGCTTGTAAACCCATTTGCATCCAATAGGTTTAATGCCCTCAGGCGCTTTTACAAGTTCCCAGACTTTATTAGAATACATTGAATCTAACTCAGATTCCATGGCTTTGACGCAACGGTCAGCGTCTATATCTTTTATAGCTTCATCATATGTGATAGGATCAAATACGTCATATTCAACCACTTGGGTTAATCCTAAGTATCTGTCAGGTGCCCTGACAATCCTCCCACTACGACGGGGTTGTTGTGTACTTGTCCCTATATCATATGTCGTATCTGGTACATCATATGTATCCATCACATTTTCAGTTGTTAAGGGTTCTTGGAGTTCAGTATCTGATACTGTCATTTCTTCTAGCACTATTTTACTTCTACCCTTGTGGTTATTTACGAAATCGTCTTCGAGATATTTAGCATTAGTGCTTACAAACACTTTATGATCTCTCAATTGTAAAATATCCCACCTTTTGTTCCTTTAGGATAACCTATAAACAAACAAACCTCTGTTCTTGATTCCAACTTGTCAGGATCCTTTCTTAACACATGGGCTGGGCTTCCCCATATCCGAAGATAGGAGACACTGGGCTTCCGCCCTAGCCACAGTTCCATTGGTGTTTTAGGAACTGACTTGGATGGAACATGGTTCATTATGTGAGCTGCCGTTTCGAGAGCAAAGCCCCAAAACGAACTCGGTAGGGTAGCATGACTCATCATGGATCTTACCATTTCCACTAGCGTTCTATTTCTCCTTTCTGCAACACCATTCTGTTGGGGTGTACCCGGTGCAGATAACTGAGATTTAATCCCATTTGCAGTGAGAAATTCTAGAAACTCTGTAGATAAATATTCTCCACCACGATCCGATCTAAGTGCCTTTATACGTTTTCCAATTTGATTCTCGACTTCAGCCTTATATTCTTTGAACTTTTCAAAAGCTTCAGACTTATGTGTCATCAAATAGACGTATCCATATCTTGAATAATCATCCGTAAAAGTGATGAAATACTCAAAACCTCCTCTTGTTTGAACACTCATAGGACCACACACATCCGTATGAATTAATTCAAGCAACTCTGTGGCTCGATTACCTTTAGTCTTGAAAGACCTCTTAGTTATTTTTCCTTCTAAACAGGATTCGCAGACTGGAAGTTCTGTCAAGTCCAAAGGACTCAATAGTCCATCCGAAATTAGTCTTTGGATCCTATTCGAATTAATATGACTAAGCCGTAGGTGCCACTTATAAGCCTCGTTGGGCATAGGAGCTTTTCTCTTGGATGGTAAGTCAAGTTTAGTAGTGTTAAGTTCGGTATTAGGGTTTTTATCAGGGTATAATAAGAAAAGACCATCGCTTACTGTACCAGAGAAAATAAACCTTTTATTATGCTTAATGGTTAAACATCATTCAAAATTAACACTAAACCCATTATTCATTAAACAACTAACAGAAATCAGATTTCTGCGTATAGACGGTACATTTAAAGTGTCTTTCAGAATCAAAACCCTACTGCCAAAATATAGTTCTACAGTCCCTACTACTAATAAAGATATACTAGTATTATCTCCGAGCAGTAGCTGCATCTCGCCATCTTCAAACTTCCTGGTTAGCTTGAATCCCTGCAATGAATTGCAGATATGATTAGTTGAACCTGAGTCCACACACCAGGAATCTGGTGGACTTCCAACTAAGCATACTTCTGATAAACAAGACATCATCATACCTTGTGCAGACGACTTAGCAGGAAGACTGGCTAAGTATTTTGGGCAATTCTTTTTCCAGTGCCCATTACCTCCACAATGGAAACATTTTCCCTTGTTTGGCTTAGCTTTCTTCTTCTCAACCTTACTTTTAGGATGGGAAACTTTTCCCTTTCCTTTCTTCCACCTATTGGCTTTTGGAGCCGTGGAAGTCGATGCCTGTGCCAGGAGAACCGTTCCCTTAGCTTTCATTACCCCTTATGTCACCTTGAGTTCATTCATCAGCTCAGGCAGAGTAAAATCCAACTTATTCATAGAATAGTTCTGCCTGAGCGTATCGAATGATTTTAGCAGAGAGCACAGGATCATGTCCTGTTTGCTAAGATTATCCATCTTAGCACCGAGGCTCCCAATTTCGTTCAGATAAGTCATCATGTTCATAACATGACCCTGAACAGGTGATCCTTCAGACATCTTAGTTACCACCAACCTTCTCATCAGCTCGTGCCTACGTGCACGATTCTGTCCACCGAAAACCTGATGAAGATGTTCCATCATGTTCTTAGAAGTAGGCATTTCATGCATTTGATGCTTAAGAACATTTGAGACAGATGCCAGGATGTAAGACATAGCCAGATCATTGTGCTTGATCCACTTGGCATAGTTGTCTTTCAAAGCCTGGGTGGCTGTGGTTTCTGGTACTCCCGGACAAGGTTCAGTGAGCACATATTTCAAACCCTCGTGTCCAAACACGATATGAAGATTCATTTTCCAATCAGCATAGTTTGAACCTTCAAGCCTATTTTCCTTAATAATCGATTGAAGCGGGCTAGCGGACGTCATTGTTTTAAAACTGAAATATTTAAAATATGCGCAAGTTATCAATCTGTATATTATTACTTTAGCGTCTAACCATTAAATGAAACCCACATAATGCATTTTGGTTTACGCAATGATGACTTAACTAACTGCAGTTAGCTCCCCGGAAGCGAGGTCGAAAACTACTTAGAAAAGCAAGAACTATTCTTAATTAACATGTTATCCAGGCAACTCTTACCAAACTATGTTATTCCACCACGTCAACCTTTGGTCTCTAAGTGAGTGTAACAGAGCTCCGAAGGGAGGTTAATACATCACTCGGTCAAGTGTACACCATTACCTAGAAATTCATACTAGTAGGTCAAGATACTCCACGGAAGCGTGGTCGTGCTTGACTTTTCCCGTATTTCATTCTATCCGAAGAAGTCTAATCTTGTATACTGTAGCACCCGGAACGCTAGGCACCACATCCCCCGCACTATAGCCCCAATCCACATATGAAATGGTCAATCCATACATGAACCAAAGCTACAGCGAACGGGAGATAATAAAAAAAAACACTACACAAAGCTAGGCGGGACTAACCCCAAACCACATAATCAGTTCAGAGTAATAAAAAGCGGAAGCAATAATTCAATCAATACTTATAGGTACCATATTTATTTATTTACTAATAGATACCAACATTTACATCATCAATACAATATGATCTCCATAAGAAGCCACAAGGCATGCTACAAAACAGAAGTATCAATACATGAACAAAATGTGAGATGAAGTGTGCTAGACCCGAACTAAAGACACCCTAGACTCTAATTCCCGCCTAGCACGCCCTGCAAAACAACTGAAAAGTTGAGGTGTCAGTCCAACACGGACTGAGCGAGGGGTATAAATAAATATAAGCGCACATACATGCAAGTTATAATCTCGGGTAATAATTTTGGAAAATAACAATACAATTTAATAGAATAAGAGATACTATCGCCCGAGGTTACAACTAATTCAATTTATTAACTTAACAATTCAATACAATCAATCTGTAGCCCGGCGAGTGAGGGAAAATCTCCAACCTTACTTCGACTGTGTACAATCAATCAATCAATTATTCAATAGTTAGGTGATCATGCAATTCATTACGGTGCACAATTAACAGTTTTCGTCCATCCTTCTTCCTCCGGGTGATGGTGGGATTGCAAGGCCCCACCATCCAATCAGTCTGGGCAGAGGGTACATGAATCCCTAAGCCCGGAACTCCTTCCTCCCCTAATCTCCTAGGGGGTTCAGGGGTCATCCCAATTTGGTAAGAGTAGCTCTCGAGTTACCCGTCAGCCCATGCTTTCCCGGTTGGCTCGAGCCACTACCCTCGGGCCCACAGTGCAATACAATACTCGCCCAGTCAATCAATCAATCAATTCTTACCAAAGTTTGATAAATCATTTGAAAACCAATCTCCTTTGAAAACTATAATTATATAGATAAGTTTTTGGCTTAAAACTTCACATAGGGTTATACGGGTTCTATGTATCTAGAATTAAACCTCACCTGAACGACCCAAAACAAACAAGGAAACAGCTCACGGGGCCTGCTCCTCGTCACCAGGAAGCTGGTCTGTGCAAGAAAGATAAATGTCCATGAGACACGACTCAAAATGTACCAATTAGGACGAACAGCGGAAATGCAAAGAGTATGATAGAATGTACCATGAAAATGTCTCGTTCTAACATGTATGCAATCATAGAATACATGCATACGTACAGCCATGCATGCAAAACAAAATGCATGAAAAACAGAGGATAGCACGCCCATGTCACCCTTATACACAAAGCCGTGACACCCCCGTGTCGGGGTACAGCGGACAATATGCGTGAAAATAGGAGGTGACACGCCCGTGTCACCCTTACAAAGCAAACCGTGACACCCCTGTGTCACGGTACAGAAAAACTAGGCCATCATATACCCCCGTGTCACGCTGAAAGAGGAAAATGTGATACGCCCGTGTCACGTACGCAGAAAAACAGGACATAGCAGCAGCAACAACGATCCAACAACAACAACCAACAAAATGATCCATACTCAAGTCCAAACGCATATATTTCATGCAATAAACATACTAGCTTACATATAGATCATCGACAACTCATAAACACATATATTTCCACATTAGATCATCAAAGATTCATCAAATGAAACCCATTTCATCATTCATGCTCCAAGTTCAATATCAACAAGTTGAATGCATATAACTTAAGCTCAAAGTTCCTAAACATATATCCAACAACAAATACACATAATAACCAATATATATCCAAGCCCTATCTATCACATAAATCCAAGAAATTCATCAAAGTTCCAAAATTACCTCAAATGAAAGAAATGGAAGATGAGAAGATGATATGATGTTGATGATGCTTCTATGATCCCAAATCCCACAAAAACTAGCTTCAATGGATGAAATCTCCCTACACCTTGGCAAGGGTTTGGTTCGGTTGAGAAGGAAGAAAGGAGCAAATGTGTATGAATGTTTTGTATGAAATGGGAAGGCATGGTACGTGAAATGCTGCTATGAAGGAGAAAGAATTGGCCAATATTGCTATTAAGTCCTCCCATTATTTAAGTTATGCAATGAGGTTCAATTCCATAGCAAATGATCAATTAAGTCCAAGGAAAAAAATTAATGCAATTGAGTCTCCAAATTCATGAAAATGAGCAATTAAGGCCGTAAAGAATTAAATTACGTTCGGGAAATTAATTCACATTGCAATTAAATTCAATTTATGCAAAAATTGTGATATGATATAAATTTCAATAAAAATACTAAGAATACAATTTTATAAAATTATGTCATGGCATGAAAGTTAAGGAAATGATCAAATAATAATTAAATCTAACTCTCAAACTCACACGTGTCGATCATACCTGAAATGCCGAAAGCTGGGGCGTTACAATCCTCCCTCCTTAAAAGAATCTGGTCCCCAGATTCACTGATCGGAAGGAAACAACTCTGGATGGAACCGTCTCATCTTGTCTTCGGTTTCCCACGTGGCTTCTTCGGTCTTGTCACTTCTCCAAAGAACCTTAACCATGGGAATCTTCCGGTTTCTTAATTCCTGAAACTTCTTATCCAATAACTTAACCGATTTCTGAACAAAGGTAAGGTTCGGTTCCAATTCCACTTCTTCAACGGGAATGATCTCGATTTCATCGGGGTAGTATTTCCTTAACTGAGAGACGTGAAATACATTATGAACCCCCGTGAGGCTCGGTGGTAGGTCCAATCTGTAAGCAACTTCTCCAACTCTTTCCAAAATCTCATAAGGACCTAAGTAACGAGGCTTAAGCTTACCTCCTTTCCCAATTCGAGCAAATCCTTTACGTGGAGACGCCTTCAAGAATACCCGATCTCCAACTTCAAACTCGAGATCCCTTCTACGACGATCGGCGTAGCTCTTCTGTCTGTCCTGAGCTGATTTCATCCGTTGTTTTATTAATTGGACTTTCTCAATCATAGCTTCAACAACCTTAGAAGGTTTTTCCAATTGCTCACTTTTCTTAACACCTTCTTGCTTAGTCCATTTCCACTCTTCCAAGTCAAAAACCAACGGAGAACGACATTTTCGACCATAAAGTAGCTCATACAGTGCCATTCCAATCGAAGCTTGAAAACTGTTGTTGTAAGCAAACTCAATCAAAGGTAGCTGATCATGCCAAGAAGACTGAAAATCCAAAGAACAAGCTCGAAGCAAATCCTCGAGATACCTTATTAATCTCTCGGACTGACCATCCGTCTGAGGATGAAATGCTGTACTAAACTGGAGCTTCGTACCCAAAACCTCCTGCAATTCACGCCACAACTTCGAAGTGAACCGTGGATCTCTGTCTAAGACTATACTAACCGGAATCCCGTGAAGTTTAACAATCTCCCGGTTATAAAGCTCGGCTAGCTTACGAATCTTAAACGACATCCGAACCGGCAGAAAATGTGCAGACTTCGTCAAACGGTCTACAATCACCCAAATTCCATCGAATCCACCTTTCACCTTAGGTAATCCGGACACGAAATCCATCGCCACCTATTCCCACTTCCATTCAGGAATAGGTAACGGCTGAAGTAGACCTCCCCGTTTCTGATGCTCGGCTTTCACTTTCTGACAAGTGAGACAGTGCTTCACATACTCGGCTATATCCTTCTTCAATCCACGCCACCAATAATATTGCCTTAAATCCTTATACATCTTGTTTCCTCCGGGGTGGATAGAATAAGCCGATATGTGAGCTTCCTCGAGCAATACCCGTTTCAACTCTTCGGGTACAACCACTCGGTTCTTGAAACGAAGAAGACCGGTTTCATCAAACCCGAATGGACACTCCGGATCAGCTCTTGCCTTAGCTACCAGTCTCTGAACTTCCAAATCCGTACTCTGAGCCTCAAACAACTTGTGCTTCAAATCCGACTGAACCGAAATATTAGAAACTCGAGCTCTTAAAACAATTGGCTCGATTTCACTACTTTCACCCACTTCCAAGCTCGACACACTAGCCTTCCTACTAAGTGCATCGGCGACCACGCTGGCTTTGCCGGGATGGTACTTGATCGTGCAATCATAATCTTCCAATCTTTCCATCCAACGCCGTTGCCTCATATTCAAATCCTTCTGAGTGAATAAATACTGGAGGCTTTTGTGGTCGGTGAAAATCTCGAAAGATACCCCATACAAATAATGTCTCCACTTTCCAAGTGCAAAGACTACGGTGGCGAGCTCCAGATCATGCGTCGGATAATTCTTCTCATGCTCTTTCAACTTCCGGGATGCATAAGCAATTACCTTACCTTTCTGAGTCAACACACATCCCAAGCCTTTCTTAGAAGCATCCGTATAAACAGTATATCCTTCAGAACCTTCCGGAAGGGCTAACACTGGAGCAGAAACTAACTTCTCTTTCAAGAAAGTGAAACTCTTCTCACAACCTTCATCCCAATCAAATTTCACATCCTTCTTCGTCAACCGTATTAAAAGAGCTGCTAACTTGGAGAAATCTTTAACAACCCTCCGGTAATAACCTGCCAATCCCAAGAAACTCCTGATCTCCGAGGCATTCTTAGGTTTCTCCCACTTCAAAACCGACTCAATCTTAGAAGGGTCAACCTCCAAACCATTACCTGAACTCACATGACCCAAGAATGACACCCTATCAATCCAAAACTCACACTTGCTGAATTTGGCAAATAACTGATGCTCCTTCAAAGTCCTCAATACCAACTGAAGATGCCTTGCATGCTCCTCGGCAGACTTAGAGAAAACCAGAATATCATCAATGAAGATAACCACGAACTTATCCAGAAAAGCCTGAAAATCCTGTGAAATGCTGCTATGAAGGAGAAAGAATTGGCCAATATTGCTATTAAGTCCTCCCATTATTTAAGTTATGCAATGAGGTTCAATTCCATAGCAAATGATCAATTAAGTCCAATGAAAAAAATTAATGCAATTGAGTCTCCAAATTTATGAAAATGAGCAATTAAGGCCGTAAAGAATTAAATTACGTTCAGGAAATTAATTCACATTGCAATTAAATTCAATTTATGCAAAAATTGTGATATGATATAAATTTCAATAAAAATACTAAGAATATAATCTTATAAAATTATGTCATGACATGAAAGTTAAGGAAATGATCAAATAATAATTAAATCTAACCCTCAAACTCACACGTGTCGATCATACCTGAAATGCCGAAAGCTGGGGCGTTATATATACCGTGAACACATACCCGTCGAAGGGAGTAGTACGTATCCACTATACTATAGACGGGCAATGGAGACCGTAAGAATCCATCTATTTCATCTTGCTCCCACTTGAATTTTTTAGAGTTTGTGGATTATCTTTGATTATCACATAATCTATTTGGCGTCTTATAATCGGATGTGATTAATCTAATTAATATGCTCCCACTTGGATTAATAAATCGTATTTATAACCCTAATAATATTTTTAAGTCTATTTAATAACTCTTTATTAATTAGGCCAAAAAAATATTAATCCAATAATGCATCTTGTTCAATCTCTATTAAACATTATTTATCTAATCATATCAAATAAAATATGCATAATTGAAAATAGCATAATATCTCATATTATCATGATCATGCCATAAAATAAAACAATTAAGCATGCTTGCATATAATTATCACATAATTATCATGCTTAAAATAAATGGCATAAAGTAAACATGCTATAAATAAATTATCACATAATTTAAATCATGTTTACTGATTCGGTAATTAACCAGGAAGATTATTGAAATCGATTCCCAAAAAATTACCATTCCACGTAAATTCCCAGGAAACACTGGAGGGGTCACAACTGTCCCACTTAAAAAACCAGTCTCCTTTGACAAAATTTACGTGCACAGTAGCAGATTTAAAATTATGCATCGCATGCATCATATCAATGCATGTATATATCTAGAGCACGGCTCTGATACCAGTTGCTGGGAGGTGGGCCCAGAACAATAGCAATCCGGGACCACATTTTCAAATTTTACTTTAATATACAGGTAACAAAATATTTCTAAAATATTTAAATACAAACAGCGGAAGACTAGCCGGAACTACTCAAATATATACATGCAATTGATAATAAATTTTAAATCACAAAGCAGATAAATAAAGCATGCAATTAACACTTAAGATCACCTAATTCATCATGCTTAAATAAAAACAATATAAAAATACCTTTCACCGAAGATAGCTACTGCGCCCGGAACTCGCCTCCCGAGAACCCGATTCCCGATCTCCTCGCGAAACCGGCAGAGCTTCCCTGCAATAACCCCAGGGACACCCTCGGAGTGTGGGCTCCGAAAGTATTTATCTAAATACTTAGAGAAAATAAAACTTTAAACTAAAAACCCTTTTTAGGGTTTATTCTCCCGAAATCAGGCGTTTATATATAAACACCTAATTAAAATTAATTCCAAAATAAATCGGAATTAACTAGGAGAAAAAAGGGATATGGTTTCAAAGCTTAAACTCAGCCAAAACCACCTCCCAAACTTGGATGGAAAAAATGAAATGCCAAGGCCCCTATTTATAGGGGAAAAACCGAGGGCAAAATAGTAATTTCACCTCCCACTTGCGTGTGCAACTTGGACATGAAAACCAAGGTGACAACATTGAAGCTCTCATCGCCACGAGTCCAACGCCGCCGAGAACGCCCCGATCGGAGCTCACACGCGCCCGCACGTGCGGCCACAAGGTGGCGCGTGTGATGTACTTTCGCTTTAGGGTTTGGGTGACGTGGCCTGTTCTGAGGCTACCACGTGTCCGGGTCTGGTCCGACCCGGAACCGGACCCGGTCCGACCGTATCCGAGAACCGACCCGTTGACCCGGCCCTGACCCGTTTGACCGACCCGACACAGATCAAATCTGGACTGTTGATTCATAATGGCGTGGCGCGATCTGGGCCGTCCACGTGTCGCACACGTGGCGTGCCACGCGGCGCCCAGTCAGCGCCACCTGGGCCCACCTTGCTGACGTGGCGTGCCACGTCACCTGGCACGTTAGTATTTTTTTTTTTTAAATTTAAATTTTTATTTTCTCCAAAATAAAATTCCGGGCATTTCCAACTCTTTGGAATTACAATTTATTTTCTTAAAATAAATTTCTTGGCTATTTTCAAACACTTTGAAAATTTATTTCTTTCATTCCTTTTAACGTTTTATCTTCGGGTTTTCGATTGGGGCTTGCAAGGGGACCTGTAGGACTAATTAATTTTAGCTTCAAACCGGTTAATATATTATCATCCCATGATAATAATTAATTACTGTTTAACAATATTTAATTCCACTAAATAAATATTGTTGCACTCTAAAATTAATTAAATTATTCACGAATTTCTCGATCTAGAATAATTTTGCATTTTACTCCTCCGTGTAGATATCCATGAAAAATAAATTAATACTACTATCATTTATTTCTCATTTCTAGTCTGAAATTTCCTGATTCTCCTTAAGTTCAAATCTCTTGTACGTGAAACACATTCAACATACAACTTCAGTGACACATCACACGAAGTACTTTGGCCAAAGTTTTAATTCGAACTTTGCAAATCTATTTCAGGAATATCTTTTAACTTTCCAGCAAAGCCACAGATTCCTCGATCAATATTTCTCTTTAGCACATTTCATGTAATCACTGAACGTACAAAGGTTTCGGTCATTCGATATCGAGACCTCACTTATGAGCAAGTTACAATGATTAACACTACATGCCCAAAGTAGAAATACTACCAGGATTAAGAATTCAATGCTCCATAAGATTTGTTCATTTTAGATAGTAGTTTAAAATGAACTATCTTAGTGGTCCAATTCGATGTTTCCAAATCTATTGAAAATCATCAATGTGTTATAACTGGAAACTCCATTTCCCTATGACGAAAGACTAATCGTCTTATATAACACATTACAGTCTCGATAAGAACTTATTCTTATCTTACCGACTAGAACTTTAATAACATGTGATTTCGATATCCATAGCCCTTTCCTATGAAACACATTTCATATAAGAATATCATCACACGTTTATTAATTATGTTAATATACTCATAACTTGCAATAATTTAAGTTTTATTAATCCAACAAAATATGATGTATTTACAAAGAAATTGGATTTTCAGGGCACTAATCCCAACACCTCCGACCGAGGAACACTCGGCTCAGACCGACCCACGCGCTACAGTCCAACCGCATTCAATGTGTGTACCACCACTGCAACATCATTAATTACGCCTGCTCCAAGTACTGTGTCAGGCGTCCTGGTAGGGAGAGACCAACAGTGCTTTAGCCGTAAAAGCACTGTTTCGATCACCAGCCATCGATCTCCCACCAGACCAAATCCACACCTTCTTGGAGGTGTACTTACACCTGGGGAGTCCATCTCCTTATTATATATACCCATCTTCATTACTATCAAGGGTAAGCTTTCCTCAATACTCTTATGTCCTTACTCTCCAGCGTATTTTCGACCCAGAGCTTTCGCTGACTTGAGCGTCGGAGTGTCAAAACTGGTCCAACCCCTATTTTGGCCTTTGAGTTCATGTTTGTTCATCCTTTTCAGTCGAGGAAAGCATCAGAGTAACCTCACAAATACAAATATCTTGGGTGATTGGGAGTCCTAATCTGCAGTCCAGCGCATGGCCAGATTTCAGCGCCAGATTTTAACACCATCATCTTGGCGCCGTCTGTGGGAATCTCTGAACTAAAAGCCTAAGCCTTTTCCAATAAACTGCACACCCTTTCTCAATCATGGTTCAAACCGGTCACGGATGTCGTATTTACGGCGAAAACGGTGAAGAGATCTTTTCTAATCTCAACAACCCAGGAGGAAGCTTCCTGCCCCCTACTATGGAAGCCGGCCCAAGTGCGCCGGGCCGGGTAATCCTACCCGGGGAGGACCAAGGTGATCAAAGGTAGCCTAAAAAACATGCAAAAATACCAAAGAATCCATGCAAACTTCATCTTACTTCAAGCTTCACGCAACAACCAACAAAAATGCAAGAAATTCCAACAAAATCCAAGTTATCAAAGCTTCAAACCATGACTCATTAATGGTGAAATTAATGTCAACCAACTACCATGAAAATTGAGTTCATAAATGCATAAAGGGAGCCCTAAGGATTAAGAAATCAACTATACAAGTTCATATAATAAGGGTTCAACATATGAATTCAAAAATCACCTCTTTAACCTAACTATTCACCATCGTCAACATACATATCCAATACTCAGCTCAAAGGATGAAATTTATGGATGAAAAGCAAGGAATAAACATGGAGAAATCAAACCGTATCTTACCTTGAAGGTTGAGTGAAGAATGGATGAACTTTGAGCTCTTATTGACAAGAATAACAAGTTTTCCCTTCTTTCTTGTTTGCTCTTGATGGCTACGTGAGAGATGAAAGAAAATGGGAATAAAGGATGATGAAGCTCACCAAAAAGGAGTGAGAAACGGGCTAAGTATGGAAGGAAATGGGTCAGGGTCCATCAAAAAAGGGTCAAGTAGGGTTAAATGGGTGTAGTGACTGAAATTCAGCTCGTCGGAGAATCAAACGACATCGAAAATGCTTGAGGTCAGTTCCATTGGATCCGGATCATCGAAATGGGTCCAACATTGAAGACGGAACTTGATTCTGGATCCCGCAACTCAAGTTATAAGTAAAATGATTCAAGGTATCCATCAAAAGAATCAAATAGAACGATATGGTTCAAAAGAGCTAAAAGTCACTTCGTCGAGGGTGCGAACGGCATTAAAAAATTACAAGGTTAGGTTCCTTAGCTTCCAAATCTCGTTACGAGTCCAAAGCCACTTCCGGAATTCAAATCCGAATTCTCGCCTCAAGATATGCCTCCAGAACCCAAGGTGCGCTAAAACTCCATTAGGCCCTCGAGTCCCAAAACACAAAAATGGTCAAAGACCATGTCAAACAAGTTCGAAAATATATAAAACGAGCACGTAAACAAGTTCATATCACGTAAATATCATGCAAAGCAAGTAAGCACAAAAATCGGAATTGAAAACGAAGACATACAGATCGAAAACAAAGTCGAAGAAGTTTGAACGTTCAAAATTCACATATAAACACTCAACAAATAATTCCATATAGTTCGAATAGCATATAAACATTAAAATTAAGATATAAAGGCATACCTAAATAAGTAAAAACACAAATATCGAACCTGTGATGTCATATCTGTACGTACGAAAACATAGGGCGTTACATGTCTATTTTAAAACCTTAATTAATTTTAAGTTATAAAAAATAAATGAAAAATAATTTGAGGGTTAGTTTCTTAAAAAGAAACTTGAACAACCCTTGCAAACGGGGCATTCGGTTATAAGGGACGCCCAAGTGTTTTTTTAGTTATGTAACCCCTGGTTTCAAAAGAATTGGGTACATAACCCTTTTCTCAATTTTGTCTAATAAAATAAATATTAAATATAATTATTTTTCACATGGGCAAATCGACTAAGCGATCTCATAAATCGCACACTCGATTTTTTTTCTTTTCTTTTTTTCTTTTATTTTCTTTTATTATCTTTATTTTCTTTAATTATTTTTATTTTTCAATTTTTTATTTTTTATTTATTTTCTTTTATTTTTTTAAGATCCAGATTTGGTTTATTAATTTTTCTTCAAGAAATCGCGTAGCGATTTCTACGCGATCGAGTGATTAAAGAAATCGCGCACGCGATTACAGAAATCGCGTGAGCGATTTTTCACAATCGCGCAAGCAATTTCTGCAATCGCGTGCGCGATTTCTTCAATCACTCGATCGCGCACGCGATTACAGAAATCGCGTGAGCGATTTTCCACAATCGCGTGCGCGATTTCTTCAATCACTGGATCGCGCACGCGAATGCAGAAATCGCATGAGCGATTTTCCACAATCGCTCACGCGATTTCTGCAATCGCGTGCGCGATTTCTGAAATCGCATGAGCGATTGAAGAAATCACACGCTTGATTCATGAAATCGCAGGATTATAGAAATCACGTACTTGATTTCTTGAAGAAATCTGAAAAAAAAAAAAAAGAAATGCAGAAGAGTAGAAGAAGAAGACGATAAGATTTCTGGATCTTCAATTGCAGAATACAGTCAGAAATAGTTGCAGAAGATAAAGACACGACGATGCAGAAGACGAATTCGACGGAGGCCATTGCAGAAGATGAATCCACGACGAGAAGACAACTATGGAGGCGATTGCAGAAGACGTCGGCGGCGAGAGAAGGTGAGAAGATGAATCGCGATGAGAGAATGTGAGAAGGAGAGGAGAGAAGAAGAAGAGAGAAGAAGAAGAGAAAAAGAGAAGGAGAGAAGAAGAAACGACGAAGAAGAAATTAGGGTTTGATTTGGGTGGGAGATCTGATTTTGAAAGTTATGATGTGATTATTAACCACGTCAGATAATAGAGAATAAAAAAAAATGAAAAAGAAATTGAGGGTTATATCCCTAAAATAAGTCTTGGGCGTCCCTTGGGTCCTAATTGTCTCCTTGCAAACAAATTTTCTTCTTTATTCTTTCTTCATTGAACCAGATTAATCTTTCTTTTTCCCCTGACTTTTTCCCCATTTTCTCTTTCCCTTTCATTTGCTTTTTCTTTCTCAGTAACAACAGCAATTCCAGCCAGGCGCCAGCTACCACCACCGCCAGACCGCCATGAATTCCGGCGAGAACCACCACCACTGCAGCCCCACTTCAACTCCGGTCATCCCCAACGCCGAGTTCCCTTTTCCCGAATAGCCTGCCCTGCACCTCGCTACATCTAGAAACAGGGGGCAAAAGCCCTCACCTGCCGCCGACTTTCATCCTGGGTTCCGGCAGCCACAACCGACAACCCTTCTCCGATTGCCGCCTCCTTTTTCCGACACCCTGCGCTATAAGCTACTACCTCCTCTATCTTAGCCTCTCTCTTCTTCATTGAAATCGAGACAGGGGAGAACCTCTCCCTCCTTCAGCCAATGCAACCACCTGCCACAAACAACAGTCCCACCTTGCCGGCGAAGTTGTCTCCGACCACAGCTACAAACCAGCTGCCGCCATCCACAAGCTTTCCAGCTGCCAAGCCGTCACCCCAAACAACAGTCAACTTCTCTTCTTTACCCAAGCTTTGGTAAAGCACGAACCACTTCTTCTCCAATTCGGATTCTGGATATGATTGATTCAAGGAATTCATTGTGATTTTTAAAGTTGGTTGTTTATGAATTATATGTATTTAGCTTGCAATTGATGTTGGAGGCTGCTGTAATGGAATCTGGGTGTTGTATATAAATGTTGCTACTCTTAACTGATAATGTGATGTGTTTCCTAAATTGTAATTCATACACTTGTTGGAATCGTGGAAATTAGTGTGTTGGTAGTAAATGAATCATATGAGAATCTCTTGTTATGTAATTTCCTTATCTTTTTTCGGGAATTTGCTCAATGGGTTATGCAAGAATTGTAATATCCACATGTTCTATGAATTTCATGATGCAACCTACTAATTTGGATGTTACCTTTAAGTTTTAATTAAGTGCACTGTTTGTTAATTTAGGTTTGTTTATTTCATGAATTATTGAGTGTAGTGTATATAAATATACTACTACTACTATATGTAAATGCATTTAGTTTGTGTAATTTAATTACGTGTATGAACTTGTATTGAATTTAAGAATTAGGTGTGTGCGTGCAGTGTTATTTGTGGTCTGTGGAAATTAGTGTATGGTATTGTGTGTGCATGAGTGTCGTTATATATATATATATATATATATATATATATATATAATGTATTATGTAACTATATCATAATTAGTTATAATAATAAGTCAAATTTGTATATGGCTACTTGATGTATGTATATATAATTATATATATACTTTATGTCTTGATTGGAATCTGGTACTGTATATATTATGTAAACGTGGGATTCGTGAATTTGGTGTCCTTGGTATATTAGAACTAATGAGTTATTATTTGTTTGGGGTTGAAGTATAATACTAGGAATATTTTGATTTTCATTTTCCTTTTCCCCAAGCTTCGTAATTGCCCTATTTAACCTTCTTGTCGTTCAATTATGTGTTTATTTACTTACAGAGTTGTGTTATTTGTTTATTTGGTTTAATTATGTTTGAGAGTGTTTGATAGGTGAGATTAATTTTTGTGAGTTAATTTATATTGGGCTTTTTAATTTATATTAAGTATGATTAGATTATCTTAATTTACAGTTTGATATGATAAAATAACTTTATCTTTGAGAAAAATTTGAGAAAAAAAAAAAAGGGAGTAATGCGTGAAAACTGTAATCTCAATTAATCGCACCCCCTCTGTCGCGATTAAAAAATGAATTTAATTTGTGAAAAAGGAGGTCACGTGCGGGCTCAGAGATTCACGCGCTTGGCCCAAAATCTGCCAGAAATCTATAATCTCTAATAACTAACAGAAAATTAAGTGATATTAAAATTGATAAAATAACATAATCTCACGTAACTAACACTTTCTTTAAGTATAAACTTTATCATCACGTACCACACGCACACCTAAATTATATGTTTATTTGCTACGTGAGACATTAGTTGTGTACATGAACACTATCACGACATAGCATATCATTTTATAATTCTCTTACGCATGTTATATCATTTCATATCATTCCACGACACTTCATTTCAATGTCGTGCGTCCTATTTGGTTCCATGTAGAGTCATTCCCACGAGTACACCATATTATTTGTTCTTGTATAGTTTATCTCCAAGGCGAAGACTTCTTGATCGAGTAGGCACCCGTATAGCTCGTGTTTGTCGTATTCCTGGTGAGGGTGTTTTCGTTCTAGTTATATATCAAACCCTACAACCCTTATGTGATAAATTTTGACCAAAAATCTATTATATATATATATATATATATATATATATATATATATATATTAATTTTCAAAGTAAAGTGATCGAGTAAATCCCTTCTTTAAAATGAATTATTTCCAAGGATTTAAAATGTATTATTATTCTCATGACTTAAAATGTTTTGGCGAGATCATGTATTATTATTCACGTGTTATTGGGCCCTGGGGAAATGTGTGAATGGAGACCGGTACGGCATCGGACCGTCGGATAAGCCATTGCATATAGTACCCTTTGAGAATACCCTCGCGCGACTTGGGTGGCGGAAGGCGGGATATTCTTGAGCTGGTGGTTAACCCATCGAAGGAGAGGGTAAGAGTCATGATCCCCCGTCTCGGTATGGACATCATGAGGTGGTTCGGGCCTTGTAAACCTGGCCACCGCCCCGGAGGAAGAAGGTTGGAATTTATTATCATGATTATTATTATTATTAAAGTTATTCACCGTACAGGAAGGTCGGGACACAGATTGCCCAAACGGTTATGTTTTATGAATGTATAGCTCACATGTATTATTACGTATTGCATGATCACGTATTCAAAGTATTAAATCTTGTTTATGGTACACGGTCGGAGTTTGGTTGGAGAATTATGCACGCTCACTCGCCGAGCCACTATGATTACTTATGAATTATAAATTTAAATAATTTAATTAGGATTAGTCGTATAGTCCGAGCAATGCTTAGCTATTTTCTTCCCCTTCGCGGAAACTAATTTCAAACAAAACCTTATTCGGGATTTATGACTTACATGTGCATGTTTTTATATATATGTATAGCTCATGCTCACTCAGTCTTCTAGAGACTGACCCCTCTTTCCACTCTTTCAGTTGTTGCAGGTTTCGCTATGCGGAAGTCGAGACCTAATGTTTAGTTGAATCACACCTGTACACTTGAGTCTCATTTTCATATTGCTATGTTGTTATACATTATTGTATTGAATTGATTATTGATGGAATGGATTCAGGACAGGTTACATGATTAGTTGAACCCGTTGTTAGGTTGTATGATGGATTTAATTATGTTTATGATATGGTTTGGGCTTGTAGCCATCCTTGGAATTCATGTATGATATTATTGCTTCCGCACCGCATTTCGGGTATTCCTTGATTGATTGGTACAAGGTTAGATTTCTGCCTAACCAGGATCATTTTTCTTTGCTACCCCGTTCGCTATGAGTCTGGTTCATGTATGGACTATCCATTTCATATGTGGATTAAACTTATGGTGCGGACGATGTGGTGTTTATCGTTACGGGTGCTACATATATAATAGCCGATAGAAAATATAAGTTGATACCATATCAAGGTCAATTGTTGTTAGGCCCGAACGTAAATATTGAAGTTCCCTTCAATCATTTGGATGAATTCGCGTCTCAATTTTTTTACATTGTGAAACTAAAGGATATTGAAAGTCACGCTGAATTGGATGACCGTCTAATTGGTAAGTTTACTATCTTTGGTTTAACACTAAAAATAATTATGTTTATAAATATTCATGTAATTTTGAATATTTATTACAGATATTTTTGGATTGGTTGTATACGTATCGCGTTGCCAGTTAGGATCTAATAATGTTTCAATTCGAGAAGTCGAGCTTCTTGATACTACGTAAGTTTTCTATTTTTATTGGGTATGTATTTTTAACGAGCCATCAGTCAACATAATTAACAATATTTTTGTGTACATCTCAGAATGACGTCTATTCATATGGTCCTTCGTGGCAAGTTTGCAATTGAAGAAGGCACAATGTTATTAGAGACGATAAATGATGATAATGTTGTGTTGGCATATGGAGTTACCGTGAAAAATAGCTCTAAAGGTAAATATATAAATATTACTTTTTCTTGAAAAACGGAGACTATAATATTTTTATTATCTATATACACATCGATTTAGCAAGCTATATGTCAACTATAAGATGAGATTTACAGATCGCCTTAGGAGTTGGTAAGTCGGTTATTAATTACTATATTCGAATGTTTATCTACTACGTTTTCTTATTTCGTTTAATTTTAATAGGTACTTTGAAAATCATGGCCCACAAAAAATTGGTTTTGCTAATCCGCTCAAGTAGATTTACTATATCAACTTCTATTAAAATCTAAAACGCTAGAAGGATTTGGATAAGAGATTATGTATATATGGAAGGTGTAAGTATATTTACTACTTTATTTTGTATTTACTATTAAATGTGTAATTCATTGTATCTTAACATAATGAAACTGTGCATAGGTCAAAATTTTCCGCATCGTGGCCTGTTTGGAGAAGATAGATTGTGATAAATTATGGTATGCAATGTGCAATCATTGTCAGAGTGGTTGCACGTCTTATTCAGGACAAATGATATGCATTAGTTGCAGCGACGTTATTAATGCCACTATCGGGTAATTTTTTTCGGATATGTATTTATTCATTACAAAAGTTTATTTGATGCAAACAAAATATTTCTTTTTAATGTAAGTTTCGTGTATGTTTGAGGGTAACAGACAAAAGTAGTACGATTAACTTAATACTCCTAAACAAGCAGGCTGAATATATGTTTCACATCAAAGCTATTTATTTCAAGAGCTAGCAAAAAAAGGTATAATAAAATTTAAAATTAAAATATTTACATATATTTACACCTTCATTAATTTTAGGAAAATGGCAAAAAATTATTGCAAAACTATATAAGTTCTCTTCAAGGCCGTGCTTTCACATTTTTCATTCCCCGTACCACCGAGTTTCGCAAGATCAGATGTCCGATGCACGGTGAATTTCATTTTAGCCATTGATTGGTCTGAAAAGTGCTTTTATCTTCCTGAGTGATTACGTCTTTTGCACAAGTAAATACAATGCTGGGTTCATGAATATAATTAAAATTATTTTTTATTATTATACTTAAATTATTATACTATATTAGATTTATTATATACTGTTACTGTTTCCGTGTATAGCATGGGACATATACCAGTTTATAAAAAGGAAGGATCATATAAGTTGTAATCTTATCCTTAAGGAACTTAATTCAAAAATAAAATTTTTCTAGGGGATGACGTGGCTTTTGCCCTTAGGAAAATTCTGAAAAATAAAATGGCGCAAATTTATAAATTGTGGGATAATGATATACAAAATCCCAAGATATTTTTATGTGATTATGCCATGATAATATATAATCAAATAAGGTAAGCACCAAGATTAAGATGTATAGAACGTATGTGATTAATGAACCAAAATCTACATTATCTACATTAACTTAACAAACTCAGCGAACTCCCTCAGCTTTTCTTCTTTAATCTTCGTTAGAATCGTCCTCCTAAATCGTTCATCACAACACAAAAAAAAGAGCAGTACAATTACCCAGAATGGATTGTCTAATGGGTCGAAATAACGGAATGGGTAGTAAGATGAAAAGAAATAACCGAATCAGGAGCATCTGCAGCCCGCCTACGGTGGCGCCTCCAACCCGAACCATGCTGGAACTCTTCACTGGATCGAACCCGCCGGCGGCGAGCCCATCAGACGCCGATGTTAGCTCTGTCGATTTTCAGCCCCTCTTGCTGGAATCTCTCAGCACAGTTACCGATTTCATGCTCGATAACAATGAATTAGTGGTCCAAACGATTCTCTAGAACAAAAGGGAGATTTGGAAAAATCAGGAATTGTCCGATTTGGTCGACGATTTCTTCAAAACCACTCTCCTAACCCTCGATTTCTGCCCCTCACTTGACGCCTGTCTCAAACGCGTCGGTGATGTCAAGTCGATTATCAATGTTGCCCTCTGCAAATTCCATGAGGAACATCAATCGGCCATCAAAGAAGGATCGGTTAAAAATTATTCAAAAACTTTGGAGGAATTGAGGAATTTCAGAACGGCGGAGGATGCATTCACGCAGGAATTCTTCAAGGTTCTTAACTTGGTTTTTTCCCATCAGCATTCGATGATGATTAGGTTACAAGCCAAGAAGAAGAAGCTAGATAAAAAGCTACGTAGAGTAAAGGTTTGGAGCAAGGTTTCCAAGGTAATATACTGGGTGTTTTGGCCTCTATTCTTATAGTCTCTGTGGTGGCGGTACCTATTGAGAAAATGGGAGAAATGGAATCAGAATGACACGGGTAGTCCCTGTCCTTAAAGTGTTAATCGCCCCTACTCTCTGAGTTTGCTAAAGGTTGCAGACGATTTACTTTTAGGATATATGTCAAGCTGAAAAAGATGAATTCAGACAATAGCAATTTGCCAGAATTCAGGTGAATTTTGCTATATATTTTCAGGTGTTGGATTGTCTATTTATAGGCGTCAGGAGTTTGGCAGGTTTAAATGTGGGAATTTGAATAGGTCAAATTCAGGTGTTAATGGCCTGAATTACACCCCTTTTAATGCCCACTACCTGACTGTTACATCCCTCAACGGATCTGACTGTTGAATCAGATTCGGATGTACCTAGACATCCCTCAGCGGATGTACTTGGACATTGGTTCGTAATTTGAATTTTGGACTAAATCAGACCGACTCTGGCTCAAAAAGTAAGGCTCTGGGCTCGGAGGCGAGGCTCCAAGCTCCTAGAGACGATGCGCACGTGCGAAGTGCAAAGTGCGCCATCAAACGCCACATTCGCCCATGCCCGGCCCCGGCCCGGGCCCCGGCCCGAGCCCGAGCCCGTGCCCGTGCGCGGGCGCGGGCGGTACACCGCACCGCGTGTGAGCCCATTAGTCCTCTCTTGGGTCCCATAATTTAATAACACATACAGCATTATAATATATAAAGCTATCTGCTTGGTGTTATTTTTCCAATGTGGGACACATTAACCAATGCACATTTTCCAAACAACCTTTGATATGCCTTTGCATAATTATTGATTAATTCTCCAACAATTAATCATATATATATATTAATTCTCCAACAGTTAATTGTGTTTGTGCACAGCATATTCAACAATCCCCCACTTGTTTGGAAAACTACTCTTTTGCCAGACAAGTCCCTGAAGATTTTGTCAAAGATCACATGCCTAGAGGAAGGTGTGACGAACATTGAACCTTCCCTTAGTGTAAATAACTCAAAATTGCATCGAAGTTGACGGTGTCCGTAGATTGAACCTCAACTCCTTCGTGATGCAATCGGAGTTATCACACACATGTTTTCTTTCTCATACAGCAAGCACTCCACTGCTTTGCGCTTATAAAGCCATACGCGATATCCCATTTCATGAACCTTTAAGAGAGTAAACCACAACTCTCTATAAGAAGCGGCTTCACTTCTTGTTCATATAGGCAAAATGTTTCTCTAGCACTAGTTGCATTAGTGCAGCATTTTGTTAGGAGCATAGCTCAACCTTGTCACTTTGCAACTCACTGAGCTATCTTTTACTACATATGAGACCACTTTGACAGCTCTAACCAACTCGTGAATTGTTTTTCCCTTTGAACCTATAACCAGGGGTAACCTAGATTATAGGTAGGGTTACCATCACTTATGGTTCGGGTGGTTTAAGTCCCATATCTCTAGTAGTTGTAGCTACTAAGTCTCTCGTCAGAGGCTTAGTAAATGGATCAGCCAAATTCTTATTTGACCTCACATAGACAATTATTATGATACCATCTTGTATCAATTGTCTCACAAATGCATGTCTAAGACCAATATGTCTAGACTTGCCATTATAGGTGCCACTATACACTTTTGTAAGCGTAGCTTCGCTGTCACAATACAACGAAATTGGAGGCATTGGACTCGGCCATAGATCTATGTCTAACAACATATTTCTAATCCAATCAGCCTCTTGTCCAGCTTGTGCCAAAGCTATGAACTCAGATTCCATGGTAGAGTGAGAAATTATTGTCTGTTTCTTGCTTGCCCAAGAAACAGCCCCACCGGCAAGAGTGAAAACCCACCCACTTGTGGATTTATTATCTCCCACGCTAGTTATCCAACTCGCGTCTGAGTACCCTTCCAACACACTAGGGAATTTGTTATAAAACAAACTAAAGCTAATAGTTCTCTTAAGGTACCCAAGTACCCTACTAATAGCTTTCCAATGATCAGCATTGGGACTGCTCGTGTATCTGCTAAGTTTTGAAACTGCAAAGGAAATATCTGGTCTAGTGCAATGCATTGCGTACATAAGGCTGCCAATAGCACTTGCATACTCAAGCTGTGCAATAGCTCTACCAGTATTTTCTTTAAGTTTCAGTCCGTTGTCAAACGGAGTATTCACCTCCTTGATCTCGAGGTGATTAAACTTAGTCAGAACTTTCTCAATATAGTGAGATTGGTTTAGTGAAAAACCCCCACTATGTTTTTTAACTTTAATGCCTAAAATAGTATCTACTTCACCTAAGTCTTTCATCTTAAAGACCGAGGATAGATACTTTTTAGTCTCGTTTACTCCAATCATATTCGTCCCGATGATCAACATATCATCGATATATAGACAGACTATCACCATATAGTCAGTCGTACTTTTGGAATAAATGCACCTGTCTGCACTGTTATACTTGAATCCGAATTTCAAGATAGCAGTGTCAAACTTCTCATGCCACTGTTTTGGTGCTTGTTTTAGACCATACAGAGATTTTACTAACTTACACACTTTGTTTTCTGTTCCCGGTGCTACAAAACCCTCAGGTTGTTCCATATAGATTTCTTCTTTTAAATTTCCATTTAAAAAAGTTGTCTTTACGTCCATTTGATGAACACACAGATCGTAAAGAGAGGCTAAGGCAAGAAGAATTCTAATGGAAGCAACTCGAGCCACCGGTGCATAAGTGTCAAAGTAGTCAATCCCTTCTACTTGTCTAAACCCTTTGGCAACTAATCTAGCTTTAAAAGCTGATATAGTGCCGTCAGTGTTTCGTTTTCTTCTAAATACCCACTTGCACCCAATGGGTTTAGAACCACGAGGTAAGTCTGCTAATACCCAAGTATTATTACCCAAGATCGAATCCATTTCATCGTTCACAGCTTCCTTCCAGAAGGAAGCATCTCGAGAAGCCATAGCTTCTAAAAATATTTTAGGATCCGTCTCAAGTGAAAATACAAACGGTATTTCACTTACCACTTTATTATCCAGGTCCCCCTCCACCAAGAACAATAAAGCCTCAGAAGAGATAAAGTCTTTGTCTAGGCTTTTCTCTTTTCTTGCTCTAGTACTCCTTCTAGGCTCAATTGGTTGTGTAGGAATATTATTTTCCTCAACCGGCCTTATAGGATCTCTAGGCTCAATTTGGGATGGCTCAGAATCATTTTCAACATCTTTTGAAAATGTATTTTCGAAGAATTCAACATCCCTGGACTCAGATATCACATTAGACTCCAAATCAAGAAGTCTATAAGCCTTGCTATTAAGAGCATATCCAACGAACACACTTTTAATAGCTCTGGCTCCTAACTTAGTCCGTTTGGGATCAGGAACCCGAAAATAAGCCACACACCCCCACACTTTAAAATAACTTATGTTGGGTTTTCTGCCTTTCCATATTTCATAGGGACTAGACTTCACAACAGTACTAGGCATCCTATTTAGAATATGGCACGCAGACAGAAGAGCTTCACCCCATAAGTTTTGAGGTAAATTTGCATGATTTAACATGCAATTTATCATGTCCAGAAAGGTACGATTTTTCCTTTCAGCTACACCGTTCTGCTGGGGTGTATAACCGGCAGTTGTTTGATGTATGATACCACTTTCTTCGCAAAGTGTATCAAAAGCATTCAAACAATATTCCATGCCTCGATCAGAACGTAGAACCTTAATCTTCTTCTCAAGTTGGGTTTCTACTTCTGATTTGTATTTCACAAAAGAACTAAGAGCTTCATCTTTAGTTCTTAACAAATACACATAGCAAAAACGACTAGCATCATCAATAAAAGTAATAAAATACCTTTTACCACCTCTAGTTAAAATTCCATTTAACTCACAAATATCAGTATGAATTAAATCTAATATTTGTGATTCTCTTTTAACACTTGGAAAAGGCTTTCTTAAAATTTTTGATTTTGCACAAATTTCACACTTATCAAGTTCGTTTTTACCAATATCAATTAATCCCATTGCATGCATATTTTTCAAATTCTTTGCACTAACATGTCCTAATCGACTATGCCATAAAGAAATTGAAGAAATCATGTAAGCAGAAACAAGATTCATATTATTGATAGACATCTTATACATCCCATTACAAGCATAGCCTTTTCCAACAAATTCACCATTTTTCATGATGATGACTTTGCCAGATTCAACAGAAATCTTAAAACCTTTCTTGTCTAACAAATCAACAGAAATTAAACTTTTCCTAACATCTGGTACAAACAAGACATTAATCAAAGTTAATTTCTTTCCGGAGGTAAAGTTGAGCTCGACAGATCCTTTGCCTCCAACACTGGCTTTGGAGTTATTTCCCATCTGAACCTCTTGCCCAACAGTTTCTTCAAAGGTCTTGAAAAGCCTTCGATCGTTGCAAATGTGAACGGTAGCTCCAGAATCTAACCACCAGCCAGAAAGTTCACTTGCCATGTTGATTTCAGAAATCATAGCCACATCGAGGCTACGATCAGTCACCATGGCAACTAGGTTCTCCTCAACCATGTTTGCAACTCCGGATCCACTCTTCCGTTGTGGGCATTCTCTCGCATAATGTCCTGTTTCTCCACAAACATGACACTTGCCTTTTCTTTTGTTAGCAGCAGTAGAATGTTTAGGCTTCTGTATGGTTTTCTTAAATTGTCCAGAATTCTTTTTAACACCGAAATATTTCTTTTTAGAAGAATTTCCAGATTCAACAAAGTTCACACTCGATTGTCCTTGAACCAAATTCTTTCCATCGCGTTTCCGAGCCTCCTCTTCAATACGCAGATGTTTTTGAATTTGTTCCAAGGACAAATCCTCAGATTTATGCATCAAACGCTTTGCATAATCTTTCCAGGCTGGAGGAAGTTTTGCAATGATTGCACCAACCTGGAATGTCTCTGGAAGGACAATTTTAACCATTCTGAGTTTGTTAACGATTACTTGGAGCTCATGCACTTGCTCCAGAATCGGTTTGTTGTCAACCATCTTGAAATCCAAATATTTAGAAACTAAATATTTGTTAGTACCTTCTTCCTCAGCTTTGTATTTGTATTCCAAGGCCTCCCACAGCTCTCTAGGCGACTTCACGTTTGTGTATAGATCATACAGCCTGTCAGAAAGCGTGTTGAGGATGTGACCACGAGCCAACTCTTCATCTTCAGCCCTTTTCCTCCTTTGTTGTTGAAGAGTCTCTACGATCTCCTGATGGATCTGCACAGCATTCCTGGAAGGACCTGTTGCTGTAATGTTGGGAGGAGCAGCAACTCCTGTTGTCGGAGGATTGACAGGAGGTGCACCACCGGCGTCAGTGGTTGGTGGATCCAAATCAACAGGCTGCTGGGGAGCAGGAAGATCTTCTGGAATTGGTGGCAGGCTGGGATCCAGAACACAGGCTAGCTTCAAAACGGTAAGCAGGAACTTCATCTTGTCTTGCCAGCGCTGAAATTGTTTCCATCGAAGCGATCCAATTTCTGCTGGTTCATGATACGGAAGGATTCTGATTCCATCTTCACACGTTTAACACTTTAAGATTGTTGAGAAAATGGGAGAAATGGAATCAGAATGACACGGGTAGTCCCTGTCCTTAAAGTGTTAATCGCCCCTACTCTCTGAGTTTGCTAAAGGTTGCAGACGATTTACTTTTAGGATATATGTCAAGCTGAAAAAGATGAATTCAGACAATAGCAATTTGCCAGAATTCAGGTGAATTTTGCTGTATATTTTCAGGTGTTGGATTGTCTATTTATAGGCGTCAGGAGTTTGGCAGGTTTAAATGTGGGAATTTGAATAGGTCAAATTCAGGTGTTAATGGCCTGAATTACACCCCTTTTAATGCCCACTACCTGACTGTTACATCCCTCAACGGATCTGACTGTTGAATCAGATTCGGATGTACCTAGACATCCCTCAGCGGATGTACTTGGACATTGGTTCGTAATTTGAATTTTGGACTAAATCAGACCGACTCTGGCTCAAAAAGTAAGGCTCTGGGCTCGGAGGCGAGGCTCCAAGCTCCTAGAGACGATGCGCACGTGCGAAGTGCAAAGTGCGCCATCAAACGCCACATTCTCCCATGCCCGGCCCCGGCCCGAGCCCGGGCGCGGGCGCGGGCGGTGCACCGCACCGCGTGTGAGCCCATTAGTCCTCTCTTGGGTCCCATAATTTAATAACACATACAGCATTATAATATATAAAGCTGTCTGCTTGGTGTTATTTTTCCAATGTGGGACACATTAACCAATGCACATTTTCCAAACAACCTTTGATATGCCTTTGCACAATTATTGATTAATTCTCCAACAATTAATCATATATATATATATTAATTCTCCAACAATTAATTGTGTTTGTGCACAGCATATTCAACAGTACCGCCTGTGACGGCTCTGGCAGCTACAACAGTCGTGCCTTTAGGGTCCATTGGCAGATGGATTAAGAGGGTTTGCCAGAAATATGAGAGGATTTGATGGGTCAGAGAGAGATTAGCTGCACAATGCAGATTGGGAGCTATGTGGTCATTAATGATTTGAATAGTACAAAGACATTGGATGATTTGGATAGTATAAAGAGATTGGTGGACAATTTTCAGAAACAGATTGAAGCTATGCAAGCAAATGCAGATTTTGCAACTGGAGAAGGGGAGGAAGTAGTGGTGATTGCAGTAGAGGAGATTAAAAACAAAATGGCTGCCTTTATAAATACTATTGGGGATCTGCACGATCGAGCTGGTAAATGTAATGACCAAACGAGGAGGACGAGGACGGTTATACTAAAGAGTATAATGAGGCATCCGAGGAGCTCGGATCAAGGCAACGATGGTATATTTTCATGATCCGAAGGGGATGAAGACTGTGTATAGGAATTTGTATAAATCTTATTTTGAAGTTAATTACTTGTGGTATTATGTAAATTAAAAAGAACATGAACTGATCTTGGTAAGTGAGAGTAGCTGAAGATTATGTTTATAAGCCAACTATGCTCTGGTGATTACTCTAATTTTACAGAAGTAAACATGAGAGCTACATTAATTCAGAATGTCCTCGTATTTTTGTTTCTATATATGTTGTAATTGTCTTGCTCTTTTCAATTAACCAATGGCTAAACAGTTCATATTGTCAATAGACTGCTAGTCTTAGGCATTGAGAAAAATAATGTAGAAAGGTGGAAGAGAGCAGAGACGGAGAAAAGGACATTTGGCACAAACACAAAAAATTTAATTGATCAGAATAAAATAGATTTCCGGATGTTTTATATTATTACTTTTTATTTTAAAGGAAGATGGGAAAATGTGAGGAAAATGACAACAATTAAGAAAAGGAAGACCAAGTAAATAAATTAGTTTGAAATAATATGACTAGGGCTGGATTTGTGACCCTCGCGACCACATTTGTTTATTTGGAGAAACCACGTTGGTAATTTCCAAAGAATTATTAATTTGGTGAAAATGAATTTATATGTTTTTAATTGACAGTCCATTTTTATCCCATTTTGTTTGTACGCGATAACTTATATGTAGAAATAAAATTCAAAATTAGTGTGCAGTAAAATTTAATCGCTTTGATAAATCTTGTAAGAAAGTTTAACCAATGTTAAATTTAATAAATTAAATACAAGGTTTATATAAGAAATCCCGTTAAATGAGTTCTCTATATTGAATTTATTTAGTCCGTAATCTTTGAAGTAAAGTATCGTCAATAATTACTATTGATTTTATTTTTAAGTTAGTATTTTTCGTAATTCTTCATTTTTCTTTCTTTTTTTTTTCCATGTCTGTTTTGATATAGGATGATAGAAGAGATATTTATATCCATCAATTTTTTTTTATAGTTATTTTACTTTAATATTACAGTGAAAAAAATATATTTTTATTGTTTGTATTTAGTTAATTATCTTAACCTTTGCAGCTTTGCTAATTTGTTGTTTTATGAGCATTTAGTTTGATTTACGTTTATGTGGTTAGACTCTAATGGCAATGAGTCGAGCCGAGCCGAGCCTTGGCATTTTTTTACAGGCTCGGGCTCGGGCTCGACCAAGGCTCGAGGCAGGCTCGACTCGGCTCGGACATAAATATTATTTTTAATAAAAAATTTTAGTTTTTTTAATAATTTAATATATTTTTATATATAATAATATATATTAAATGAATATATATAATAAATATATTATTTTTTTATTCATTTTGTATAAAATTTAATAAATATATATATAATATTATATATTTATATATATAAAAATTAAAATATTAATTTTTTAATTAAATATGTGGGTTCATGAGCCGGCTCGTGAGCCACGAGCCAAGGCTCAAAGGGTTCGGGTTCGGGCTCGGCTCGTGTGGCTCACGAGCTGGCTCGGCTCATTGCCATCCCTAGGTTAGAGTTCCATTTACTTACATTATTATATCGTAATATGTAAAACTGAAGCATAGTGTATAATATTTTTTCTCTTTTCATTAAGACAGGATAGATGATATGTAAAATGAAGTTTAGTGTATATTGATTTTTTTATATATAGCTTCTATTAAAATTAAAATTATTTTTCAAAATATAAAATTTCTTTTCTTACTTCCATGCATGATACACAACGTATTCAATGTATAACACAAGTAACTCAATTGGTTTGAATTATGTACGTATACAAAGTTCTTAAGTAGTTTAATATTTAATTTTGAATTTGTTTACTTCAATTTATTTAGACAGATCTAATTACACCACTCTACTTGATTAATTTATTTCAATAGTTTGGTTGAAATTTTTTTTATTTCGAAAATTCAGAAATACCCTTAAGTTTTTTTGAGCAATGCAATCCACATAAAAAGAAAAGTATTTTTGAAAAACAATACTAAAAATTAAAAAACAATATATTAGAAAAACAATATAAATTATATTATCCTGCCATTATTAAAAATATGTTGACAAAATTTAATGACAAGAAAACCTGAATAATTTTCTATATAAATAATTAGGGGTGTCAATTTCGGACCCGACCCGATAACCCGACACGACCCACCCGTTAAAATATCAGGTTAGGGTTGGAGATTTTCGGGTTCGGGTTGAATCGGGTCGAACCCGATAACAACCTGAAAAGAATAGTGAAAATCAGGTCGGGTTCGGGTTCAACCCGAATTGACCTGAAATGACCCGCTGAAATGAAAATAAGAAGCCATAGTTGATTAGCTGTGCATTAACTCAATAGACAAGTCCAATAATTAGAAGAAATGCTACTTACCACAAAAAAAAGCCCACTTTATCGGCCCACTTCAATAATTAGATTTCAGAAATAAATTATCCTCCTCAATAAAATAAGCCCATAACCATAAACTCTTCCAACATTAAAAAACAAACCCTAACTTCACAAGAGCTGCGCCGTTTCTTTCTTCATTCTTGTTCTAAAATATGGAGCTTTAATCTCTCTTTCATGGGAGCGGTGGCGGAGAGGTTAGCATAGGCGGTGGTCGTGGAGAGTTCCTGGAAGCTGAGACGGTGGCCGGAAGGAGGTGGATTGGCGTTTAAGTCCGCGGCGGCGGCGGCGGCGGCGCTTGAATGTAGAAGGAGAGAATGGTGGATTGACGTTTCCGTTTGTGAAGGCGGCGGTGGTAGCGGAGATGAAGAAGAAATTACCCAGAGCCGTAGAAGTAGGATGAGCGGAAGGGTGAAATAGACTCAACTTTTCAAAGGAAGCTTTGCATAATGAGTTTAGTTTTGTTAGATCTGGAAGTAAGCTTTGCATATGCTTTGTTCTTTACGTAATGTTAGATTTGTGGCTTTGCTTTTCATTTTTCAGTTGTAATTCAGTGGAAGAGTATTAGGGTTTTCTTTTATCTCAAATAACAAAGAAGATGGAAAAGGGGGGCAAACATCGGGTCGGGTTAGGGTTATTAGGTTGGGTCGGGTTATCGGGCGACCTGAAAAAAATCAGGTCAACCCGAACCCGACCCTAACCTTATAGATCAGGTTCGGGTTGGAGATGGCGGGTTCAATTCGGGTTCGGGTCGTGTTCGGGTTGAGAGATTTGGTGTTATACCCTTACATCAACCCGACCCGAACCCACCCGACCCACCCGAATTGACACCCCTAAAATAATAATCGATCTCACCCAACATATTCAATTAAATTAAATCACTCCTAAATATAATACCCCCTACTAAGTTGCAAATGAGAGTTAACGTTTATCTAAGTCGATAATCAATTGATTAAAGTATCAAATAGACTGTAAACTGAAGCCTGCAATGAACTGGGACCTCTCTGAGGGCATCTCATGTAGAAGTTGATTCCAAATTACAGGGCATAAAACATCAAGAATAAACAGACAAGAAAATTTTGGTAACTTTTCCTATTCCTACAAAATAGAAAGTCAATGATGAGCAGAGCAATCGGAAGCAGCCACCTTTGGCGACCATCAACCTCCATCACCGACGAACAAGCAATGATCTCACCCAACGAAGATTGGAGCTCCGGTCGACACACCAGTCTAGCCATCAATTCCAGAATCCACACGGGCGACTTCCATTACGTAAACCAGGTTAGTGAAAGCTCGTTAGAGATGAATGAAGACGTAGTCAAAATCATTCTCCAATGCAAAGAAGATGTCTTGAAAAATAATAAAGGACTATCGGCACTAATCGACGAGTTCCTGGAGAACAGCGTTTTAACCTTAGATTTCAGCAGCGTACTCGATGCTTGTTTGAAACGCACTGCCCATCTCGAGCATATCACCAATTTAGCCCTCCAGAAATTCGAGGAAGAACGTTCTGCTGCCAATACTGAAGAAGGATCTACCAAGAGTTACTCAAAAACGTTGGAGGAATTCAGGAACTTCAGAAGGGTTGGAGATCCGTTCAACGAGAATTTCTTCAAACTTTTCGGTTCAGTTGTTTCGCATCAATATTTGTTCTTGAAGAGATCGCAGGATAAAAAAGGACATCTAGATAACAAGTTACGGAAATTGAGGGTGTGGAGAAAGGTATTCAATGTGTTGTTTGTGTTGGCATTGTTATGGGTTTTGATTTTCACAGTGTTTGCCATCTTTGGGGTTGTTCCTGTCATCACCGGACTGTTGGCTGCCTCCACCTTGTCTGTAGTGTTGTTGATTGGATGGCGTAGTTCAGCTTTGAAGAAGCAGGAGAAGGATTTGATTGGGCAAAGAGAGATGGTTTGCTCAATGCAGGTTGGGCTCTACTTTGTCGCTAGAGATTTGGACAACCTAAAGAGTCTCAAAAGCAAGTTTAAGGTTTCGACTGGGTTTGAGGATTTGTTGCGCAATGCAGATTTTGCAATATCCACGGGTGGAGAGGCGGTGGCAATCGCAGTAGAAGAGAAGAAAAAGAAGATGGGTAGGTTTATTGAGGAAGTTCATTCTCTGGTTGGGAAGGCGGATAGGTGCAACAGAGAAGCAAGAATGGCGAGGACACTGTTAATGAGGAAGATTATCGGTTATCCCAACAGCTAAATATTGGTATATATGTCAGCAACATGACTTGCAAATTTAAGCAACTCATGACCAGACTCCAGAGTCTAAAGCTTTTGTTCTAGAGCATTGTCAATACTTATGAAAGTTCTATTGTTGCATTCCCCGAGGTACGAAATACGAACAGAGATTAAGCTACAGTAGCATACGCCTCTAAGCTATCTTCTTATGTTGATGCTTGATCATACTTTGTTTGTGGTGTTTCTTATCTGAATAGCCCCATTGCTAAAAGCAATGAAGTGAGATGCAACAGAATGCCTAATGAAATTATAATAGAGAGCATGTTTCTTCTTTTCCGTTAAAAGCAACAATGTCTTGCACATTGGGTATAAATGGTTAATAAACGGAGCAGATGTTCAGTATTTGAATTCAAATTCGATTAACATATTCGTTATCCGAATCCGTATCCGTTAATCTAACGGATAATAAAAATGTTATCCATATTTGACAGATATTATCCGAATATCGGACTATCCGTATCCATGAGAATATTCGATTAATAAATTATCCGAAATCTGAATTCGAATCTGAATTCAAATTTGATTACCTATTTTATATTCATTTTTTATTAAAAATAATAGATTAAAATTTATCAATACAATTAAATATTAAATATTTACAAATACTAATTTAACAAACTATTATCTATTAAATTCACATGATCATTAACTCATAAGTATAATATATCATTTATAACATATTTTGATTGTTAAATAAAATTTATTATTATCAATAATATAATATATGTTTTGATAGAGGAAAATTCCATTTTTGTTGACAAGGCGCCACATGCCATCATAAGGAGCCTCGGCAAAACGTCCATTAGGTAGCCTGACCACGTCAATCATCTCTACCCAGATTGATCTCTCCCTCGAGTCAAACACTTATCAATAGTTTGGGAAGCTTCTTTTCCCTATTCTGCCAGGTCCCACACTCCTCGATCCACAAAGGTTTTTGATCGAGACACTCTTTTAGCGAGTTGTGCCATCGACCCAAGATGGAAAGTACAAATACATTAAATGCGGATATCCCTCTCTGCATGTGCATTAAATGCACCCCACCTTATACTTTCTAAGCAACGAACCTCACAGGTAGGGGTGTCAATTTCGGACCCGACCCGATAACCCGACACGACCCACCCGTTAAAATATCAGGTTAGGGTTGGAGATTTTCGGGTTCGGGTTGAATCGGGTCGAACCCGATAACAACCTGAAAAGAATAGTGAAAATCAGGTCGGGTTCGGGTTCAACCCGAATTGACCTGAAATGACCCGCTGAAATGAAAATAAGAAGCCATAGTTGATTAGCTGTGCATTAACTCAATAGACAAGTCCAATAATTAGAAGAAATGCTACTTACCACAAAAAAAAGCCCACTTTATCGGCCCACTTCAATAATTAGATTTCAGAAATAAATTATCCTCCTCAATAAAATAAGCCCATAACCATAAACTCTTCCAACATTAAAAAACAAACCCTAACTTCACAAGAGCTGCGCCGTTTCTTTCTTCATTCTTGTTCTAAAATATGGAGCTTTAATCTCTCTTTCATGGGAGCGGTGGCGGAGAGGTTAGCATAGGCGGTGGTCGTGGAGAGTTCCTGGAAGCTGAGACGGTGGCCGGAAGGAGGTGGATTGGCGTTTAAGTCCGCGGCGGCGGCGGCGGCGGCGCTTGAATGTAGAAGGAGAGAATGGTGGATTGACGTTTCCGTTTGTGAAGGCGGCGGTGGTAGCGGAGATGAAGAAGAAATTACCCAGAGCCGTAGAAGTAGGATGAGCGGAAGGGTGAAATAGACTCAACTTTTCAAAGGAAGCTTTGCATAATGAGTTTAGTTTTGTTAGATCTGGAAGTAAGCTTTGCATATGCTTTGTTCTTTACGTAATGTTAGATTTGTGGCTTTGCTTTTCATTTTTCAGTTGTAATTCAGTGGAAGAGTATTAGGGTTTTCTTTTATCTCAAATAACAAAGAAGATGGAAAAGGGGGGCAAACATCGGGTCGGGTTAGGGTTATTAGGTTGGGTCGGGTTATCGGGCGACCTGAAAAAAATCAGGTCAACCCGAACCCGACCCTAACCTTATAGATCAGGTTCGGGTTGGAGATGGCGGGTTCAATTCGGGTTCGGGTCGTGTTCGGGTTGAGAGATTTGGTGTTATACCCTTACATCAACCCGACCCGAACCCACCCGACCCACCCGAATTGACACCCCTACTCACAGGACAACTATAGGAGGTCATACTGCGAATGACTAATGCCATGCTCCACCATGACTATCGGTACCTTGGATTGTGTGTACTTACACGTACAAAGTTCTCAATTATTAATAACCCCTCATTAATGATTCAGTTACAACTCTATTCTCGCATTTAATATACTCCCACCTGCTCACTTATATCAACCCAGCTCGACCGTGTAGTCTGACTTGCGTGTCAGAGTGGCAAAACGGGTCCAACCTCCATATTCCTCCGTTTTGACTTTTAAGCTCACATTTGTTCATCTATGCAGCTTCAGGAGATCTAGAGCTTTCACACAAATGCAAATTCTTTGGGTAGTTGGGAGTCCACGTCTGACGTTCCTTACATAGCTGAATTTGGACACCATCATGTTTATTATTATTTTTTGGGCAATTTACATCTGACTACCCTGCTATTTGGGGTAATTACAACGTAGTCCATCTGTTTCAGGAAATTACAATATAGTCCCTGATGTTTATGTACCGTTAGAGATCCCTGGAGATCGTTAGGGTTCCGTTAATATTTTGGCCTGTTCTTCCAAAAATGCCCCCAGGACTGTATTGTAAAATTCGAAAAAGTTAGGGATCGTTTTGTTATGGAAAGAAAATATCAGGGACTTACTTATAATTTTTTAAAATATTGTAAATAACTTATGAACCTTTTTTGCACTCATGTAGGGATAATAATTGGGCCGCCACCAACATTTAACTCCACCTCATATCGGTCTCTCCCCTCAATCCCACCGCCATCCGCTACCACACCGCAGTCGGCGCCTTCCGCCACCACGCTGCCGCCAAAGTGCTTTCAACACCGTGCCACCGCCACGCTGCTACACACTTTCTTCTTGAATCCTGTGTTCCTGCATAGTTGCTCTGCCTTTTGCCTGTCGCCGCCTCCAAAGCGTTTCCTACACCGCTCCACCGCCACGCTGTTGCACACTCTCTTTTTTTCCATTTGAGATTAGTTAAGTTTTGGGGCCTTTCTTTGCTTGGGTTTCTCGAAGAGAGTAATTTTTATTGGTGATTTTGGGTTTTGAGAGTTGATTTTTTGACCAATTTGTTGTCAAGAGTATTCAGAGGTTTGAAACTATAATTTGTTTTAATTTCAGCGAGGACAGCTAGGTTTATTCCAAGAAAATTGATTTTTTTATGGAATTTTTTGAGCTTTCATCTCCCTCTTCTTAATTCTTATCCTTCAGCTTAGAACAAATCTATATCGCATTTGAGGCATCAAATCTTTGGGATGTTGTTTATTTGTGTTTTACCTTAATCTCTCATTTTGTTTTTTAATTTGAAAATTAAGAGAACTTTTGACAAATGCTGCCAGATCTGGATGATGGTGAGCAAATGATAAATCCCGCCGGCCGCCAGTGGGGTTTCAATGGAGCAAACAACAAAGAAATAAAAAAAAATAAATATTATATAAATAGTTAGGGTTTTTGATTAAATTAAAATTTTCCTTTAATTAATAAACAATTTGTATTTAATGATTCATTAGAAATATTTATATAATAATTAGCAATATTATATTTATTAAATTAATAAATAATTTATATTTGACGATTAATTGTAAATATTGTACAATATTATTATCCCTACATGAGTGCAAAAAGGGTTCATAAGTTATTTACAATATTTTAAAAAATTATAAATAAGTCCCTGATATTTTCTTTCCATAACAAAACGATCCCTAACTTTTACGAATTTTACAATACAGTCCTGGGGGCATTTTTGGAAGAACAGGCCAAAATATTAACAGAACCCTAACGGTCTCCAGGGATCTCTAACGGTACATAAACATCAGGGACTATATTGTAATTTCCTGAAACAGATGGACTACGTTGTAATTACCCCAAATAACAGGGTAGTCAGATGTAAATCGCCCTTATTTTTTTTTATAATCCTCAAATGCTTATATAATGCATAAATTAATAACGGATATATCTATCTGATATATAAATGGATCAGAAGTGTGATTACCATATTCTTATCCGTTTATAATTTGAATGTCTGTAATTGGATACGGACAATATCCTTTTTAAATGGACTCAAATACAAACGAATATCGAATTTTCATATATCCATTTACATCTTTAGCAGAATCTTCATATACAATTTCTCCAAGACCAGCTAGTTAATTCGAGGTAATTGCAGCTCAAATCTGGTTCTATCAAATTGGTATAATGATGTGACGAGTGTATTATACTTGTCTTGTATGATTGGTAGAAAATTTAACAAAAAAAAAAAAAAAAAAAAAAAAAAAAAAACAAATATAATATGCTTAGTCATGAATTTGAGTTAGAATTTTCTTTTAATACATTAGCCAGACAATTGAACTTTTCTTCTGGAGTATTTATTTTCCCAATAGGAAAACATGCAATACACACGAATTAACCAACCTGCTGCTTCATTCTTATATTTCATTTTGAGTTTCACTGAAACAAATGTCACACATATTAGTAGACCGTTGAAATGAAAATAAAAATATCAATTCAGGAAAAAGTCAATTTTATTTTCGGCCAGCACGTAATAAATAGAATGGACACAACTAATGTGTGTTAAATTCACATCACTTCGGTAAAAAAAAATCATTAAATTGGTACTTTCATAAAATAGTATAGTAGTGGTTTGATATTTTACTAGTTTAATATGAGTTTAGTTCTTTAATGTTTTGCTAATTTAATCTAAAGTCTCGTATTAAAATTAAGTCTTTTAAGTACGTAGGTATCCATAATGTATTCTTTTCCGCAAATATTATTTCGTTGAGTTCAAAGAGAACTAAAATTAAAAAACCCTGTTATATATATATTTTTAAGAACAATTAAGAATGTGAAATGTTTTACCAACAAGGTTGGTTCAAGTGGTTAATAGATTTATTTTCTAAGGTAATGTTTTAAGTCCAAATTCCGTTTAGGTGTGCGTGTATTTAAAAAAAAAAAAAAAAAGCAATGTGCAACGCATATAATTTTTAGTTTTTATCTTTTAATTTTAAAATTCTTATATTTTTACAAATACGACACGACAATAAAATGATAGTTTATATGGGTTAACAAAGTTGATTTTGTTGGCATTTAGGTCAACTAGTTCGTTTCTTTTATATCTTATAAGGGACATGGGATAACAAAGTTCATTTTGTTGGCATTTAAGTCAACTCGGTCGTTTCCACCAAGAGATGGCCTCCAAGCTCGCTTGCTTTCGCACGAACTATGATGAAGACGAACTGGACAAAATCTTTCAACAAAAACAGAAGGGCGTTTGGAAAGGTGAAAGACTTTCCGATCTCTTCAACAATTATCAGGATAACAGTCTTTTAGTAGTTGATTTTTGCAGCGCAATTGACGGTTGTCTTAAACGCGCCGGCCATCTGGAGTCCTTTATCAAAGAAGCCTGCCGGAAATTCAAGGATGAATATTATAGTAATGGCAAAGTAGCTGCGGTCAAGGATTATTCAAGAACGTTACAGGAATTGAGGAATAATGTTAGAATGGTGGGAGATCCGTTTACGGCGGACTTCTTCGAGGTTTTCAATTCGATTTATTCGCATCAGATTCTACTGAAGAAGAGACTGCATAACAGATCCGGGCAATCGAGGACGTGGAGGAAGGTGTGGGATATTATACTCGCGGTGGCTAAACCTTTGCTTTGCAAGAAATATTTGGGGAATTTGAGGAGACAGAGGGAGTTGAAAGGTTCGATGCAGCGTGGGGTTTACGTTGTTGTTAACAGTTTGTACAATATAGGGAGGATGGCGGAGATGTATCGGTCACGGATTGAGAATTTCTTTCTAATTGTGGACTATATAATGCTGAGAGGAGATGTTGTTGGTATTGGATTTGCAGTGCAGGAGATTAAGAGAAGCCTGGGTGAATTATTGAAGATAAATCATGATTTGAGCGAGCATGTCAATTACTGTCGTGTTTCCTTGAGATTGTTGAATAACCAAGCAGCTAAAAATCAGGACATTGGTATGCTCCAGGAAGAACATGTACAGTCAAGAATTATCGAACAACGTTTGGAGGAATTGAGGCCGTTGAGAACCGCTGGAAATTAAATTCCCTTTGTGAAGGACTTGTAGAGGTTTTTAATTCTGTTTATTCACATCTGCTTTATATGTTCTCACTTCTCATGATGCTTTAGCTCGTTGATTATTCACATTCTGAAATTGGACTATGGAAGTCTCCCCTGAAATAGTTACTTTTTGCATAGAAATTAATGATCTCTGTATGTGATACTCATTTGATCACTCGTATCTGAGCAGATTTGAGAAACTAGAGAAATCATAGTTGCTAATTGCCTGTATAAATGAAAATTATAAATATAAAACCAAACTTTAAAGCCTAAAGGACAAGAATAAAAGATTTGAAATTACTATTCATATCCCCGTATACCATACGCACACCTGTTGGCTGCCTAGTCATGTTTGCGCCAAACTCGGTCAACATAACAAAGAGATTTCTTTGGTCCAATGACATTGAGAAGAAAAAGGAAAAGGTTCATTTGTTGGGTGGGAAAAAGATAATGTCATTAAAAAGAAATGTGATGGTATTGGTGGATTAGAGATCAAAGACGCGAGGACCAAGAATATTTAGGTGTTCGCAAAGGGCGGGTTAGAGAGGGTCGTCAAAAGTGAAGAGACAAAATGGGCTCAAATCTTTAAAAAGAAATACTTGAAAGAGGATGATATGCTCACACATGTACCGAAACCTTCGGTGTCAAGAACGGGGTTTACGGGGTTTACTATATGTTAGATCGTGACTCATTAGGTCATTCCTTTCAAATTGTGACACTTATCATTTTCTCTCTCTTCTTTACATTTTATGTAGTATCTTATTTAGTTTTTTCTCATTTTTTCTATTTCGTTAGATTATTATTTCTTAGAAAATATATAATTCTATTTATTTTTTAATTATGATATGTATAAAATAAAAATTAAATATTTATATTATTTTTTATCTAATAAAATATTGTATATGGAGAATTAATTTCGTTTTTATATCTACAAATTAATTTTACTTTCAAAATATGTTCATTTTATATTTTAACGACTCAAATTAGTTATATTTGTTTTTTAAATAATTAATAATATTTTATAATTTAATAATATATTAAGAAAAAATAAATTTTATTTAATCTTCATAAAATATGTTCAAATAGTAGTAATTTCAGAAGTTTGGAAAAAAAATAATTAAGTAATATATTAGATTTAGAAATATATATATATATATATATATATATATATATATATATATATTCATAATTAAATTTTATTTTATACATATCATAGTAGTCTCTCTATGTTGTTCCCTTCCAATTTTTCCGGTTGGACCAACAAAAAATAAATAAATAAACAAATAAAATTATATATTTTATAAGAAATAATAATCAAACGAAATAAAAAGAATGAGAAAAAACTAAGCAAAAATAAGGGTAACCCATAAAATATAAAAAAGAGAAAGAAAGTGACAAGGTGTCGTAATTTGAGAGGAATGACCTAGTGAGTTATGACCTAACATATACTAAACCTCAATGAAGCTGCTAAATATCACAAAATTTGTATGTTCCAAGAAGAACATTTTCAGTCAAGAACTAGAAAGCACGGACACAGCAAAAAAAGTGTCCTTGAAGTGTCCGACACGGACACGCCTCGGACACGGCTCCGACACGTGTCGGACACAGTTGAAACGTGTCAGAAATAAAAAAAAATTAAAAAAAAAAAAAAGGACACGGTGTCAGACACGGCGGGCTGAAGTGTCCGACACGGCTCGGACATGGCGGGGCAAATTTTCTAATTAAATAAAGTTTTTTATGCATTTTTTAATATTTTTAGAATTTTTGGGAGAAAACTAAAATAACAAACTTATTCTAATTTTTAATTATACATATTTTCTTAAAATATTTTATTTTAACTACATTATACTTATAAACTATTTTTATTTTTATATAAAATATTTTAATTTATATATAAAATATATTTATTTATATCAAATATAGCCGTGTCGGAGCCTAAAATTTTTAAAAAATCCGTATCGCCGTGTTCGTATCGTGTCGTGTCCGTGTCGCCGTATCCGTGTCCATGCAACATAGGTCAAAAATCATCCAACAACTTTTGCGGGAATCCAGGCTGTTGAGAACCGCTGGAGAATCCCCTTTGTGAAGGACTTGTAGAGGTTCTTATTCATGTATATTCCCATCCGCTTTGGTATGTGCTCATGACTCTTTAGCTCATTCATTGTAATTGGTTGGGTTCAAAATTTTCACTTGTGATGTAGAGAAATGTAAATTATGCACTTTTTGAAATGGAAGTTTCTTGAGAGAGAGTTACTTTTTGTACAGAAATAATGATCTGTCTGTGACACACTTGGATCACACACTTCTGCGCAGATTTGAGAACTAGAGAAATCGTAGTTGTTGCTGAATGATTGTGTCGTAAAATCTTAAATGGTGTTTGCTACTCATACTTTAGAATCAGCATGTTTGCCTCTTGAGATATTGGAGCAGTTTGGAGAAACAGAGGATGGAGAGTAATTTGTTTGTAATCTTCCTGTTCTAGTCATCTATAGGCCGTTTGCCGGAGGATTATTTTTGTCCTTTTTTTTTTTTTACGACTTACACTTATGTTTTTGTTTTTTAATTTTAGCTTTTGCCCATAAGCTCAAATTCTTTTCAATTTCTGAATTTTGTTAGAATACTACAAAATATTGTACGGTTGGATTAAAATTCAGTTCCTCTAACACAATTAGATATATGATATACGAAAGAAAAATATTTCCTATCCAATATGTTAAATTTTATTATCTTATACATTAAAAAAATTAAAACAGTAATAAATAAAGCTTTAGATGAAAAATAAGAAATTATAAATGTATAAATAAAAGCAAATATGAAGTATTTAATTGAATATTTCGCAAACTTACGGAGCTAATCAATTAATTACGAGTGTGTTTTTATTTTTTTTCTTGCAACTAACTAATAAATTTCTTAAAAGCTCATGGGTAAACAATCACCAATGAAATATTTATAATTACCACATTCTCCCTCTTTCTCTCCCCCCCATGTTAAGGCTTTTTTTTACCAAGAAACTTTTCCGGGTGGTATTTTTTTTTTTTTTTTTTTTGGTCGACCGGTACTCCTCGTTTAATTTAATATAAAGAAAAGAAACACTCATATTCGATAGAAAAACAAAAAGTTAATAATTGCAAGCAGCGACAACAACTAATGATCGACAGTGTTCAAACTCAAACTGTGGTGTAAAAATTGTTTATTCATCTCTCTCACAAAAGAAGATACACGCACTGTTTATATATACATCAGAAAAGTTTGAAGCTAAAGCTGCCAGAATACCTAACTAACCACTTACACCAAACGACACCGTTCTCACTAAAGAAGTAAAATATCTAAAAGGTAAGCTAACTAATGAAAACGTGAAACTATAAATTACAACTCTTCACAGACCCCCCTCAAGATGGAGATTGGTGAAAAACCAAGCCCATCTTGGACAAGAGCACCGTAAACTGGGGAAAGCTGAACAATTTCGTGAACAAGTCTGCCAATTGTGAACGGGAAGGGACGTGCGTGGGGGAGATGAAGCCAAGTTTAAGCTGTTGTCGAACAATATGGCAATCAATGTCGATATGCTTTGTTCGCTCGTGAAACAAGGGATTAGCAGCGATGTGTAAGGCGGCTTGATTATCGCAATGCAGCGGAATAGGCAAAGGGATGTTGATATGGAAATCACGTAGAAGATAGGAAATCCATTGTAGTTCACATACCGTAGAAGCCATATTTCGATATTCTGCTTCAGCGGATGAACGAGACACTGTTACTTGCTTTTTCGATTTCCAGGAAATCAGAGAAGTGCCTAGGAAGATGCAGAAACCCGTAACAGAACGCCGAGTGTCAGGGCACGCAGCCCAATCTGCGTCGCAATATGCTTCAAGACAGAGGGTGTTACTGGAGGAAAACAATAGGCCCGGTGAGATAGTGTGCTTCAAATACCTCATTACATGCATTGTTGCGTTCCAATGTGAAATGCATGGTCTGTTGATGAACTGACAGAGCTGTTGGGTGACGAAACTCAAGTCAGGACGTGTTAAATTGAGATATAGTAGACGACCAGCAAGCCGTCGATACTTTTCGGGCTCAGAGAATAAGGGACCATCATCAGCTGTGAGTTTTTGACCCTTAGGTAATGGTACTGTTGCAGGTAGGGATGCAAATGAGCCGAGCCAAATGGGATTTATATTATTTTTAATTAAAAATTGATTTTTTAAAATAATTTAATATATTTTTATATATAATAATATATATTTATTAAATATATATACATATATATTATAAATATATTAATTTTTTGTTAATTTTATATAAAAATCAATAAATATATATATAATAATAAAATATTTATATATATAAAAATAAAAATATTATTTTTTTAATTAAATATATAGGCTCGCGAGCCACGAGCCTAACTAAAAGGGGCTTGAGTTCGGGGCTTGACTCGAGCTTGCTCGCTAGACTCGCGAGCCGACTCGGCTCGTTTGCATCCCTAGTTGCAGGCTTGCAGCCTGTAAGACCTACATCGGCCAAGATGTCGAGGATATATTTGCGTTGAGTAAGAGAAGTTCCATCAGAAGTTCGACCAATCTCAAGACCCAAAAAATAATGGGCATACCCCAAATCTTTGATGGTAAAAGCAGAATGAAGAAACTCTTTAACCCGAACAATTTCATTCTCGGGCGACCCAGCTTCTACATATACCAAGAGAAAGAGCAAAACTGAACCTGATGTGTATGTGAAGAGACAGTTATCATGCTCAGACTGTTTGAAGCCAAACTGAATTAATTTGTTGCTAAATTCAATGTTCCACTCGCGACTTGCTTGCTTAAGGCTATACGAGGACTTAACAAGCTTGCACACCATACCTTTGGGAGCCTTGTTGTATCCTTCGGGAGGTTTCATGTACACCACTTCATGAAGAAAGCCGTGTAAAAACGCGTTATTAATATCGAGTTGGTGAATGGGCCAATTTCGTGCAGTTGCCAAAGCAAAAAATATGCGCACGGTCACCAGCTTTGCAACGTGTAGCACCCCTATACGTAGAGATGCCACACCCCCGCACTATAGGCCGATCCACATACGAAATGGGTAATCCGTACATGAACTAACCTATAGCGAACGGGTGACAAGGAAAAGAAAGAACGAGCTAGGCGGGACTATACCCCAAAATAATACAAAACCAAGACATAAGATATAAAAGCGGAAGCGTAACAATAGCAGTTCATCAATACCTATAGGTACCATATTTACAGCAAAAGTATATATAATAATAGATACCATCACATATCAATACATTATCATTTCCTATATTTTACATACCAAAAGTCTCCAACTATTAATCAAACTCAACATAATAAGTCTGGGGATGTTAAGACCAATATCATGAAAGTGCATGAAGTGCTAGACTTAGCTGGATGACTTGACACGACTCTGACTCCCGCCTAGCACACGACCGCGACACCCTGAAAGGTGGGGCGTCAGTCCACGAAAGACTGAGTGAGGGGCCTAATTATATATTAGCACAATTAACATGCAAGTCATAACCTCGGGTAAGGTTTTATAATTAAGAGTAATATAAGTCCAAAATAATATAGAACTCGCCTGAGATTCCAACTATCAATATTAAATACTTTGATCGATTTCATGCATTCAATACGTGCAATACGTGGCTCGGCGAGTGAGGGCGATTCTACAACCTTACACTAACAGTGTACAATACATGCTTGCTTTATTAGTCAATAGGTGATCATGCAATTCAGTTATCGTGCAATCGTGCGTATTGTATTCAAGCAAGACAATCAATATGTGCAATCAGGACAATAACCCGAGGACAATCCGTGGTGCCGGACCCGTCCCCAGTCTCCTTCTTCCTCCGGTTGATGGTGGGATTGCAAGGCCCCAGCAGAGGGTACATGAATCCCTAAGCCCGGAACTCCTTCCTCCACTAATTGTTTTTCATGATCATGGCTTGCTTGTAATTGTTACGAGTTTAGAAATCACTATAAATAGATATATATACCTTTTGGCTTGAAATTCCACATAATGGTTATACGGGTTCTATATAACTAGCAATTAAACCTCACCTTTACCGACAAAAGACAAATAGGGCATGGCCTACAAAGCTTGCTCCTCGTCTCCGGAAAGCTGGTCTGTGTAAGATAGACGTGTACACGTGAGACATGACTCAAAATGAACCAAATATGACGAACGACGAATATGCAACGAGATGATGTGCAATACACAAAGTGGTATGAAAATATCATGTTTTGGCATGTAATTTATCATATAATAACAATTTGGGATCAAAGAAGCCATGGGATTAAAATCCCAAAATTCACATTTTTATGCAGTAGGTTATGTTCTGCCAGAATGCTAGGAACGGCCGTTCCGGGTTCCAGTGTAAACTGGGCAGGGCCGTTCCCATGGTGCACCGGAAACGTCCCTACGCTTTTACATTTTAAAAGGCGATTTATGCTGGGAACGGCCCTTCCGGCTCGCAGGCCAAAATGGGAACGGCCGTTCCCATGCGCGCGCCGTCTTTGAATTCAAAGGAGTGGGAACTGGGGATGGGAAGGGCCGTTCCCGCTCCTCTGCAAGTGCAGAAACAGAGCAGAACAGGGAAGGTTTACGGCAACAACAACCAAAGCAACAAAGTCATGTTTTAATCCATTAAAACTCATGATTTTTAGGAAAAAAAATGCATATATATTCATAGTATCATAAAACACATAAGAACTCATTAAACCATGCTTGATCATCCAAGTTTGCCACTTCCAAGCTCAAGTACAAATTTAACATATTAACTCAAATATTTCAAGAATTCATGCCATAAATCATGATATAAACATACCTTCACATCTCAAACAACAATTAATCCATGTATCACATAAAATCACTAACCCTAGCTTCCCACATGATCATCAAGAATCAAGAATCCATGCATGAACCCACCTTTGAGTTAAAGAAATAGATGAAGAAGATGAAGATGGATGATTTGAGCTTAAAAGCTTGGAGTTTCTTGAGCAAACTTGATGTTAATGACAAAATCTCTTCTTCCCTTTTCTTCTTGAAGAACCGAGCAAGCAAGGAGCAATATGTTGGGAGAGTTTTTGGATCAAAATGAATAAAGAAGCTTGAATAAGCTTTGTACGTGAATCACCATCCTTGATTTTTGTGAAATAATCAAATTGCTATTTAATCCCCCCATTTACCAAGTCATGCAATCAAGGATGAAAGCTTTGAGAATTGATCAATTAAGTCCTTGAAAAAGTCATGCAATTTGGTCCTTGAATTTTAGAGAAAGATCATTTAAGGACAAGTTGGCAATTAAATCATATTCGGCAATTATTTCACGAAATAAATATTTTCAAGTTATGAAATAAATTCTCAATTTAATATGAATTCATGAAATTTCATGAAAGTTTGATAAAATATAATTCATAAAATTATAATAAACATGAGAATGCAATTAATGAAATTTGGGCCATTGCAATTCTCCCCCCCTTAAAAGGACCTGGTACCCAGGTCCACTGTCAAGTTTCAAAATGATGCACACACGATAAGAGAACCCCGTCTCTTAATCAAGGAATGAAAGAACCCCGTCTTTCAACAAGGAATGAGAAAACCCCGTTTCTCGGTAAGAAATGAGAGAACCCTGTCTCTCAGCAAGAAGGGAGAGAACCCCGTCTCTCAACATGCACGAAAGTAATTTAAGGAATAGATTGTAGACACAATTTCATAAAACGTCACATAACAAGTAGTACCATATTAATTACATAAATAACATATAGGCAAGTAAAACCGTTTTAATCACATAAATACTATTCATAATTAACTAATTCGCAACGGACAAGAAATTAAATACAATAATAATAAGATCCATGATGCACGTGATATGCATGGTTAAATGTACCGTTCACCGTTGGTTATGTCATGCATAATTAGTACCTTCTTTTTCCCTAACCGGACTCACATTCACATTTTGTACCCCCCTCACAAGAACATCTTCCCGGGCTCGAACAAGAAGTCTCCTACCCCCAGTAGATTTTCCTCGTAGCTTTGAGCAATTGTCTATTTGATGCTCATCGCTCCCACAATACAGACATCAACCCAACCATCTTCTACAACCCTCATAAGTATGGTTGTTACGTCTACAATATGTGCAAAGAAGCTTCCCGGAAGATGTTATTGAAGCTGGGGTATGTGAAGCTCCCGAACTCGATCCAAGTGATTGTTTCTTTTTCTTTCGAGATCTTTCTTGAGGTGCCGGGGTATGGTAAGAGATAGGTCGCTTTCCTTTACTAGAAGGCTGTCCTGATTTTGAACCTGAAACCTGCCCGAGGTGAGGATTAGACCTTCTTGCCTCCAAAGAGATGGTGTCTCGGACTTTCTCTTGGGAGCCGCCTGGAATCAATTCCCACACTCTTTTGATTTTCTTAAGTTGTGACTTGGCGGGATCCTTATTTCCTTCAACGGATTTTGAGGGTGGTTGATTCTAAAATTCCCTAAACGCTATCGAAATTTGGCCCGGCTGCGGTGATGAAGCTAATGGCGCTGAGGCAACATACTCTCTTATCTTCTGATCCACCAAACCGACCAAAGAATCGAAAAACTCCTGAGGCTGAACCGGAGGAGGAAAATGCGGGGAAACCCTAGGCACTCGCTCATGATGAGGGCGACCTTGAAACATCCTGTAATCAAGACACTAGATATGCATGTTGGATTAATATGCTAATGCACGTAACACACTTGGAAGTAATAATTCAACACATTGGGACATTTAAGCTCAATCGGGGAAAACACATATAAGTAAAGAAAAATAACGTGTAGCACCCTAACCTCAGAGCACTACATCCCCCGCACTATAGCCTCGATCCACGTATGAAATGGACAGTTCATACATAAACCAAGACTATAGCGAACGGGTGACAATTAAAATAACCGGGCTAGGCGGGACACTCTCCCTAACATAATCAAACCAAACATGGAATTAAAAGCGGAAGCAATGCAATAAATACGTATAGGTACCATATTTATCAAATAGATACATAATAGGTACCAACTTAATTATCAATACATTATCATCTCCATATACTATATACATGCTAGAGTATTCAAAATGTAACAATCATGATCATAACATGATATCTATCAAAAGTCTATACATGAAAGGTACAATGCTAGACCCGTGAAATGCAAGACTTGACCAGACTCCCGCCTAGCACGACCACGCTCTCAAGTACCTGAAAAGTGAAGTATCAGTCTACCGGAGACTGAGTGAGGGACAATAAATATATATAACACACATCACATGCAAGTTGTAGCCTCGGGTGAAGACTTTGGAAGTAATATAATTATATAGTTCAAGAAACTCGTTCTTTGCCCAAGATTACAACTAATCGTTTTGACAATTTAACTTGATCATTTCATGAACATGTGGCCCCGGCGAGCAAGGGCGATTCTCCAACCTTTACACCAAACGTGACAATACGTGCATATTTTATCAATTCAATTCATGATCATGCATTTCAATTTAGTGCTCACATAGACAATTTCATACTGGAAAACATGCAATAACCCGAGGATAACCCGACATGCCGGATTAATCCCCAGTCTCCTTCTTCCTCCGGGTGATAGTGAGTTTGCAAGGCTCAACTATCCACGACATGGTGTGTATAGGGAACATGACTCCCTAAACACGGAACTCCTTCCACCACTAATCTCCTAGTGGCTTCGGGGGTGATCCCAACAATGTGAGGATAATTCAGGAGTTACCCGTCAGCCCTTGCTTTCCCGGTTGGCTCAAGAATTACCCTCGGGCCCACGTGCAATCATGTACTCGCCAAACATGCTTGAAAATCATGACAATCATGGCTTACTTGCTTGAAATGTTTATTATTTTGAAAACGTTTATAGATATAATATGTTTTGGCCGAAAATAGCACATAAAGGTTGTGGGGTTCTATGTACCTAAAACCAAAACCTCACCTTTTCTTACAAAATATAACAAGGATATGCTCTACAGAGCCTGCTCCCCGTCCACGACCTCGTGACTTGTGCAAACACAACGTGTATAAGTGAGACAAGACCTAAAATGGACCAAATATGACGAACGGCGGAAATGCAACGAGACAACGAGGAAAATGCAATGTGGCATGATAACATCTTGTTTCAGTACATATTGGTTCATATTATAGCAATTCGGGGTCAAAGAAGTCGTCGAATCGAGGGGCTATTTTCGTAATTTTATGCAGAAACTTTTGTTCTGCAAATCAGGTGGGAACGGTCGTTCCCATAAACCCCAAAAACGCGCCAACGATTTCAAGTTTTAAAACTCGCTGAAGCTGGGAACGGCCCTTCCGGCACGCAGGCCAAAATGGGAACGGCCTTTCCCATGCTCGGCCGCCTATTTTCATTTGAAAGAGTGGGAACGCCCGTTCCCACAATGCCTTGAGTTTGGGAATGGTCGTTCCCAGTTTCTGCAACTGGAAAGAAACAGAGGAAACAGAGCATGGCTACAGGAAGCAACAACAACAACAAAAACTCAAGTTTCAATTTACCAAATTCATGATTCCTGGAAATTATGATGCATATATCTTCAACAAGCAATAATACTCCATTTAAACACATAAATCATGAAAAATTACAAAGAATTCAAGTTCCCAAGTTCATGCTCAAAATTGATCATTCAACTAAATATCCAAGAATTTCATGAATAAATCATGCCGTAATTCATGATATGAACTCCTAATCATGCTTCCAACTCCAATTAATTCATCTAACACATAATCCTCATACCCTAGCTCAATCAAATATGATCAAGAACCATGAATTCATGCAAAGCCAACCTTGAAATGAAAGGAGTGAAGAAAATGGATGAAGATGATGATCAACTCCCAATTCTTGAAATATTTCCTTGGAAATTCTTGATGAAAAATATGAAAGTCTCTTCCCTTTTCTTTCTGGAATGAACCGAGAGCAAGAAGCAATTGTGGTTGGGAGATTTTTGGATGAAATGAGAGTATGGAAACTTGGGGATGCATATCACGTAACAACCCATTTTTGAAATGTGTGAAATGTCCAATTTTGCCAATTAACCCTCCAAGAATTCAATTTATGCAATCAAGTATATGTGATTTTAAAAGATTGCCAATTAGCTCCTTGAAAACTATGCAATTAAGTTTCTAAAGTTTAAAGAAATATTCAACTAGGGACAATTTCGTAATTAAATCACTCTCGGTAGTTGTTTTCCCGTAATAAATATTTTTCGTGTCATGAAATAATATTGCCAATGTTGTGAAATCACATAATTCATATAAATGTTGTTTCGGGAATTTTATAAAAATATGAAATGCCCCGTAAGAAAATTATGCAATTAAAGAATCAAAATAAATTCCTATGCTAAAAAACTCACACGTGGCGTGCTTACCTGTTCATCCGGAACCGGGGCGTTACAACTCTCCCCCCTTAAAAGAATCTGGTCCCCAGATTCTCTAGTCTTGCGTGAACAACTCCGGGTGGAACCGTTTCATCTTATCTTCAGTTTCCCACGTAGCTTCCTCGGTCTTGTCACTTCTCTACAAAACTTTAACTATGGGAATCCTCCGGTTTCTCAATTCCTGAAATTTCCGATCTAAGATTTTAACCGGCTTTTGAACAAATGTCAAATTCGGTTCCAATTTAACTTCCTCCACGGGGAGACGTGTGGTCTCATCGGGGTAATATTTCCTTAATTGAGATACGTGGAATACGTTGTGAATCCCCGTAAGACTCGGTGGTAGGTCCAGTCGATAAGCCACCTCGCCTATTCTTTCAAGAATCTCGAAAGGACCTAAGTAGCGAGGGTTAAGTTTCCCTCCTTTCCCGATCCGGGTAAAACCTTTCCTCGGTGACACCTTCAAGAATACCTGGTCACCAACTTCAAATTCTAGATCTCTTCGGCGCTTATCGGCATAGCTCTTCTGCCTATCTTGTGCGGCTTTCATCCGTTGTTGAATTGTCTGAACTTTTTCAATCATAGCCTGAACGACCTTGGAAGGTTTCTCAAATCTTTCACCTTTCTTTACCCCTTCTTGTTCGACCATTTCCACTCTTCCAAGTCGAAGAACAATGGAGATCGGCACTTTCTTCCATAAAGGAGTTCATAAGGAGCCATCCCGATCGAAGCCTGAAAGCTGTTATTATATGCAAATTCAATTAAGGGAAGCTGTTCTGACCACGAATTCTGAAAATCCATCACGCAAGCCCGAAGAAGATCTTCCAGATATCTTATTAATCTTTCAGTTTGACCGTCTGTTTGCGGGTGAAATGCTGTACTAAACTTGAGCCTCGTTCCCAAAACGGCCTGCAACTCTTGCCACAATTTAGATGTGAATCTCGGGTCTCGGTCTGAAACTATGCTCACCAGAATACCATGAAGTCGAATAATCTCCCGGTTATAGATCTCGGCTAACTTTGGAATCTTATAAGACATCCGGACTGGTAGAAAGTGAGCAGACTTCGTAAACCTATCCACGATTACCCAAATTCCATCAAACCCGCCTTTAACCTTTGGTAATCCGGAAACAAAGTCCATCGTTACTTGTTCCCACTTCCATTCGGGAATAGGTAACGGTTGTAGAAGTCCCGTGGGTTTTTGATGCTCAGCTTTCACTTTCTGACAAGTCAGGCAATGTTTCACATACTCAGCCACGTCTCTCTTCATCCCGTTCCACCAATAATACTGCTTCAAATCCTTGTACATTTTGTTTCCTCCCGGGTGGATCGAATAAGCTGACTTGTGAGCTTCTTCGAGTAGAACCCGTTTCAACTCTTCAGGTACTACTACTCTGTTTTTAAATCGAAGCAAACCGGTCTCATCGAACCCGAAAGGACTCTCCGAATCAGCTCTAGCCTTGCTTGCAAGCTTCTGAACTTCCGGATCATTATTCTGAGCCTCAAATAACTGATACTTTAATTCCGGCTGAATTGTAATATTAGAAACCCGAGCTTTTAATACAATTAGAGCAACTTCATCACCTTCCTTTAGTTGCAAACTCGATACACTCGCCTTCCTGTCCTGCTAAGTGCATTGGCGACCACATTAGCTTTCCCTGGATGGTACTTGATCGTACAATCATAATCTTCTAACTTTTCCATCCAACGCCGTTGCCTCATATTCAAATCTTTCTACGTGAATAGATACTGGAGGCTTTTGTGGTCAGTGAAAATCTCAAAGGAAGTCCCGTATAAGTAATGTCTCCACTTCCCAAGAGCAAAGATCACGGCTACAAGCTCTAGGTCGTGTGTCGGATAGTTCTGTTCATATTCCTTTAGCTTACGAGAAGCATAAGCGATCACTTTTTCTTTCTGAGTCGGAACACAACCTAAGCCTTCTTTAGAAGTGTCTGTATACACTGCATATTCTTCCGAACCCTCGGGAAGGGTTAACACCGGAGCTGAGACTAACTTTTCTTTCAAAAAGTTAAAGCTTTGATCACACTTCTCGTCCCAGATGAACTTGACATCTTTCTTTGTCAATCGGGTTAACGGTGTCGCAATTTTGGAGAAATCCTGAACGAAACTTCTGTAATACCCGACCAATCCCAAGAAACTCCTAACTTCCGAGGCATTCTTTGGTTTCTCCCATTTCAGCACGGCCTCGATTTTTAGGGATCGACTTCCAAACCTTTACCTGAAATCACATGTCCCAAGAAAGCAACCCGATCGATCCAAAACTCGCACTTGCTGAATTTGGCAAATAACTGATGCTCGTTTAAAGTCTGAAGAACGAGCTTAAGGTGCCTCGCGTCTTCCTCGGCTGATTTTGAGAATACCAAAATATCATCGATAAAAATTACCACAAACTTGTCGAGGAAAGGCCTGAAAATCCGGTGCATCATATCCATGAAAGCTACAGGGGCGTTGGTTAATCCAAAAGGCATAACCACGAACTCGTAGTGCCCGTACCGAGTATTGAATCCCGTCTTAGGAATATCCTCTGCTCGGATTCGCAGCTGATAGTATCCCTGTCTTAAATCCAATTTTGAATAGACTTTGGAACCCTGAAGTATATCGAATAACTCCTCGATATGTGGGAGGGGATACTTGTTCTTAATAGTCATCCTGTTCAACTCCCGGTAATCGATGCACATTCTCAAAGTTCCGTCCTTTTTCTTTACAAATAAAACTGGGGCTCCCCAAGGTGACGAACTCGGCTGAATGTACCCAACTTCCAATAATGCCTCAAGCTGAACTTTTAATTCTTTTAATTCTGCTGGAGCTATCCGGTATGGAGTCTTTGAATACGGCTCGGCATTCGGATAAAGATCGATCACAAACTCTATCTCTCGTTCAGGAGGCAAAGAATCCAGCTTCTCTGGGAATACTTCAGGAAATTCTTTCACCACTTCTGTATCTTCTAATTTCACCTGATCCTTTGGCTTGTTCAGAATATAAGCAATGAATCCTATAGCCCCGTCTCTAACTAATTTCTGAGCCTCTGAGAATGAAAGTAGGGGTACTGTCTTCGAAGTACAGCCCGTGATAACCTCTGATCCCAACTGCACTTTCTTTGCTCGGTAATCCACGGTAGCACAGTGCCAATATAACCAATCCATCCCTAGAATAGACCCGTATCTCTCCATTGGCATAACAATAAAATCTGTTAAGAATTCCTGACCTTCAATCACCACTGGAACATCCTTGTAAACCTGATCCGTCTCTCGCCTACTATCGAAAGGAGTACTAACTAAATAGCGCACAGAAGAGCACATAGCAGGCAAAGATAACGTAATAGCAATAGAGTGCGCAAGAATGGAGTGTGTAGCTCCTGGATCAAACAATGTATGGATGTTCGTGCCATGGATGCAAATAGTACCTTCAACTACCGTTGCCGGGTCGATCTCTGCATCCTGTTCCTCTCCAGCAAGTGCATAAGCCCGAGCTCTCACAAGTGGCCTCGGACCTGCAGGTAGTGGATCCCGGCGATCCGGACAACCATCAACCATGTGCTCGTCGCTCCCACAGATCAAACATAAGCCCAACCTCTGTCTGCAGTTATCATAAGTGTGTGTAGTAAGCTCGCAGAATCTGCAGCCCGGTTTCTGAGGTGGCTGGGGTGGTGCTGGAGCTCTCGGACCCCTTGATAATGGTCCTGTAACCTTAGGCTTCTTCCCGGAATCCTTCTGTGCTGGAGGTGAAGGATAAAGCATCGGCCTCTTTCCCGAGCTCGATCCTTGACCCGCTCTCGAGCCTGAAGCCTGTCCATACGCTGAGTAGCCCTCCTAGCCCTCCTAGCAAAATCAGAATCCTCAACCTTTAGAGCCTTTGCGGTAGCTTTAGCCCAGGTGCTCGTATTGGCTGCTTTCAGTGCATCCTGAATATCTAGCCTCAATCCCTGAACGAACTGCATTGCCTTATGGAAATCATCATTCGCTATGTTGGGCGCATAGCGAGAAAGTCTCTCAAACTCTGCAATATACTGTCCCACGGACCTTCCTCCCTGTTTCAACTCGGTAAACTCCCTCAATCTGCGAGTACGGGAAGCTGGAGGAATAAATTTGTTTCTGAACTCCCGTACGAAAACCTCCCAAGTAATCTCTGTCCCGGCTGCCTCCAATACAATCTGTGTACTCTCCCACCACGAGTAGGCCTCGCCCTGGATCAGAGTAACTGGACAGCGAGCCTTCTCCTGAGTGTCAGAAGGTATAAGATGCCAAATCCTCTCAATTTCCTTTAGCCACATCTCTGCCTGTATATCGTCGCCCTTATAGAACTTCGGGGGACGCTGATTCTGAAATTCGCGCAAAATAGCAGAAATGGGGTTCTCCTCGGGTGCCACAGGTGCTGGTGGTGGTAGAGGAACCCTTTCCTGTAGTCTCTGATCAATTAATCCCACCACTACATTCAAAAAGTCCTGAGGTTATACCTGACAAGGTGGAGGAGGAGGAGGTGATCTCTCACGGTGATGGTGGTGACGGCGATGATGATGCCTGTGTCTAGGAGATCGGTCGCGGTGATGTCTGTCGTGATCTATCCTGAAATCAAATCACTACACATGTGTGGTTCGATTAATAGATGCAAATGTGTGCATATAATTCCATAATATCAATAAGCACACATACAAGAAAGGTCAAGTAGCTCAATTAATGCAAGGAAGCAAATAAATCAAGTAATTCAATGAAATGCAGACTCTTAAATAATAAGTAATCCTATGCCGTGCGACCTAGACTGACTCGACACGACTCAAGAACCTTGGTTTTGCAACCGGGCTCTGATACCACCTGTAGATGTAGCACCCTAACCCCAGAGCACTACATCCCCTGCACTATAGCCTCGATCCACGTATGAAATGGACAGTTCATACATAAACCAAGACTATAGCGAACGGGTGACAATTAAAGTAACCGGGCTAGGCGGGACACTCTCCCCAACATAATCAAACCAAACATGGAATAAAAAGCGAAAGCAATGCAATAAATACGTATAGGTACCATATTTATCAAATAGATACATAATAGGTACCAACGTCATTATCAATACATTATCATCTCCATATACTATATACATGCTAGAGTATTCAAAATGTAACAATCATGATCATAACATGATATCTATCAAAAGTCTATACATGAAAGGTACAATGCTAGACCCGTGCAATGCAAGACTTGACCAGACTCCCGCCTAGCACGACCACGCTCTCAAGTACCTGAAAAGTGAAGTATCAGTCTACCGGAGACTGAGTGAGGGGTAATAAATCTATATAACACACATCACATGCAAGTTGTAGCCTCGGGTGAAGACTTTGGAAGTAATATAATTATATGGTTCAAGAAACTCGTTCTTTGCCCGAGATTACAACTAATCGTTTTAACAATTTAACTTGATCATTTCATGAACATGTGACTCCGGCGAGCAAGGGCGATTCTCCAACCTTTACACCAAACGTGACAATACGTGCTTGTTTTATCAATTCAATACATGATCATGCATTTCAAGTTAGTGCTCACATAGACAATTTCATACTGGAAAACATGCAATAACCCGAGGATAACCCGACATGCCGGATTAATCCCCAGTCTCCTTCTTCCTCCGGGTGATAGTGAGTTTGCAAGGCTCAACTATCCACGACATGGTGTGTATAGGGAACATGACTCCCTAAACACGGAACTCCTTCCACAACTAATCTCTTAGTGGCTTCGGGGGTGATCTCAACAATGTGAGGACAATTCAGGAGTTACCCGTTAGCCCTTGCTTTCCCGGTTGGCTCAAGAATTACCCTCGGGCCCACGTGCAATCATGTACTCACCAAACATGCTTGAAAATCATGACAATCATGGCTTGCTTGCTTGAAATGTTTATTATTTTGAAAACGTTTATAGATATAATATGTTTTGGCCGAAAATAGCACATAAAGGTTGTAGGGTTCTATGTACCTAAAACCAAAACCTCACATTTTCTTACAAAATATAACAAGGATATGCTCTACAGAGCCTGCTCCTCGTCCACGACCTCGTGACCTGTGCAAACACGACGTGTATACGTGAGACAAGACCTAAAATGGACCAAATATGACGAACGGCGGAAATGCAACGAGACAACGAGGAAAATGCAATATGGCATGGTAACATCTTGTTTCAGTACATATTGGTTCATATTATAGCAATTCGGGGTCAAAGAAGTCGTCGAATCGAGGGGCTATTTTCGTAATTTTATGCAGAAACTTTTGTTCTGCAAATCTGGTGGGAACGGTCGTTCCTGCTTCCCTTTGTAAATGGGAACGGTCGTTCCCATAAACCCCAAAAACGCGCCAACGATTTCAAGTTTTAAAACGCGCTGAAGCTAGGAACGGCCCTTCCGGCACGCAGGCCAAAATGGGAACGGCCGTTCCCATGCTCGGCCGCCTATTTTCATTTGAAAGAGTGGGAACGCCCGTTCCCACAATGCCTTGAGGCTGGGAATGGTCGTTCCCAGTTTCTGCAACTGGAAAGAAACAGAGGAAACAAAGCATGGCTACGGGAAGCAACAACAACAACAAAAACTCAAGTTTCAATTTACCAAATTCATGATTCCTGGAAATTATGATGCATATATCTTCAACAAGCAATAATACTCCATTTAAACACATAAATCATGAAAAATTACCAAGAATTCAAGTTCCCAAGTTCATGCTCAAAATTGATCATTCAACTAAATATCCAAGAATTTCATGAATAAATCATGCCATAATTCATGATATGATCTCCTAATCATGCTTCCAACTCCAATTAATTCATCTAACACATAATCCTTAAACCCTAGCTCAATCAAATATGATCAAGAACCATGAATTCATGCAAAGCCAACCTTGAAATGAAAGGAGTGAAGAAAATGGATGAACATGATGATCAACTCCCAATTCTTGAAATATTTCCTTGGAAATTCTTGATGAAAAATATGAAAATCTCTTCCCTTTTCTTTCTGGAATGAACCGAGAGCAAGAAGCAATTGTGGTTGGGAGATTTTTGGATGAAATGAGAGTATGGAAGCTTGGGGATGCATATCACGTAACAACCCATTTTTGAAATGTGTGAAATGTCCAATTTTGCCAATTAACCCTCCAAGAATTCAAGTTATGCAATCAAGTATCTGTGATTTTAAAAGATTGCCAATTAGCTCCTTGAAAACTATGCAATTAAGTTCCTAAAGTTTAAAGAAATATTCAACTAGGGACAATTTCGTAATTAAATCACTCTCGGTAGTTGTTTTCCCGTAATAAATATTTTCCGTGTCATGAAATAATATTTCCAATGTTTTGAAATCACATAATTCATATAAATGCTGTTTCGGGAATTTTATAAAAATATGAAATGCCCCGTAAGAAAATTATGCAATTAAAGAATCAAAATAAATTCCTACGCTCAAAAACTCACACGTGGCGTGCTTACCTGTTCATCCGAAACCGGGGCGTTACATAACGTATGATGCACGTGCTTACGGATGCATTGAACCTGTCACCGGAGTAATGGAAAACTTTATCTCGACATGAAATTCCTTGTGTGTTGAATTATAAGCTTGTCTTGAACTGGTAATCCTTTCTTATTTTCCCGCGGTCTTCTAATCTTCAGAGTTATCTAACACTCACTTGAACATTCCCACGGCTCAATATTATGATTTCTGAACCCGAAGTCTTCCACGCTCATAGAATTAGCATCTAGCTTATTCTTTAATAATTACTCCCCAATTGTTGGCCGAATCCTTTTCATGGTTGTCACTTTGATTAAAACCTCCTTGTTTACTCGTTAGGAGTTTGAATAGTTAAATGCACTCTCTTTCCAATTGTTTATACTTGATCATCCGAAATCCACCCAGCAATTTTTTTGCCTTTCTTAATCGTTCCCATTTGTTGCTTCATGTCTTTTAACGTAATCCACAACACGACAATTCAGCTTGGATCTAGAAAATGTCCCAACTGGATAAGACCTTTTAGTATGATTGTCCTCCACAACTTATATTCACCGCGATGCCTGACTTTCTTTATTTCTTCCCCAATCAAAATCCCAAGCCATTCTATTTTCCATATCTTTTCTAGTTCATTCCCACGAAAGTTAATCCTTGTTGCTTATTATCATAATTACCTCCTTGATCGCATTTTCTTGCATGAACATGTCTAATTGTATGATTCCCCAAATAAAACTCTCGAATTCCAATTCTGCTCCCCTTATGGAGTTAATTTCCTGACTTCTCTCGATAATCAACCTCCAATTGTTGTTTCGATTCATCAGGTTGCTACCGTAGCTGAAATCTTTTAAATCTAATCTTTATGACTTGGATAGATTGTTGGACTTGTCTTCTTACTCGCCTACACCTCGAGCATATAATTCTCTTTTCTTTGTTCTTCATCATTCTTTGCCGTTTTCATTTGTTGCTCTAAATTTCCCGATTCACCCTCTCACACGGCAATCCAAATTGAATCCGGAAGACAAACTCATTCCACCCGATTATAGAACTTCTCGCATCCTAGCTTCCCATGACGGACTATTTGATTCTTCTAACTCAATCGGAATTATTGAAATTATTTTCTTTCCTTGCTTAAATCTTGCTTCCAATTAATTGAGTTCCTTACTTGGCCATACTTCCGATTCTTGAATAATTAATTCCCTTAATTCTTCCTTCACCTCGTCCTTGAATGGAATAGACTTCCTTGCCTGACTGATGCACCCCATTTGGTAACACAAATTCCCTTAGTTGATTCTCTCACTCCGGATTTCATTCTTTGGAATCATAACCCGGTGAACTTGTCTTCGAACCTTTTCCATACTTGATCCTTAGTCTAAATTTCCTTGGTAGCACTTTCTGTAAATTGATGATCCGAGTTGGTAATTCTTTAAGGCCATTCCCCGAGAATACCTCTTCTTCATTATTAGAACTCCCGCTTTAAGCATTTTTTTTTCCCAACCCCTCGAATCAACTCCAACGACCATCCAGGTATTCTCCCTAGTTAGTACCTTGCCTTTCTTGATTGCTTTCATTTACTGCTCCATATCTTTCAATGTAATCTCTCAAACCCACATATGAATTTCCCGACTCATTTCCTAACCCTTCCAAGCTAAAGAAGTAGTACTTGTAATATGCTGAGATTGTCGTGCAAGTTAGCCGCGAGTTAATACCATTTCCATAACCTGTAACTCACAATTTACTTCGAAATAAATGCATGGGGGTAAGGAATGCTCATGTCACATAATTAATACCGACAACAAGAATTTAATATAAAATGCAACAAGCAATTTATCAATGTTTAAAATAAAACACGTTGAGCACATAATTACAAATACTTCAAAATCAATTAATTAACAATTAATAACAGAAATCAAGGCAAAGTACAGGTTATCTAGGAATTTAATTAATTCAAGGAATTCGAATAAATTCAAATAATATGCAAGACTCTCAATTAACAATTAATTCCTACGCTGTTCGACCTAGACTTGACACGACACGATGCTAGAACCTCGATTTTGCAACCGGGCTCTGATACCACTTAAGATGTAGCACCCCTATACGTAGGGATGCCACACCCCCGTATTATAGGCCGATCCACATACGAAATGGGTAATCCGTACATGAACTAACCTATAGCGAACGGGTGACAAGGAAAAGAAAGAACGAGCTAGGCAGGACTATACCCCAAAATAATACAAAACCAAGACATAAGATATAAAAGCGGAAGCATAACAATAGCAATTCATCAATACCTATAGGTACCATATTTACAGCAAAAGTATATATAATAATAGATACCATCACATATCAATACATTATCATCTCCTATATTTTACATACCAAAAGTCTCCAACTATTAATCAAACTCAACATAATAAGTCTGGGAATGTCAAGACCAATATCATGAAAGTGCATGAAGTGCTAGCCTTAGCTGGATGACCTGACACGACTCTGACTCCCGCCTAGCACACGACCGCAACAACCTGAAAGGTGGGGCGTCAGTCCAGGAAAGACTGAGTGAGGGGCATAATTATATATTAGTACAATTAACATGCAAGTTATAACCTCGGGTAAGGTTTTATAATTAAGAGTAATATAAGTCCAAAATAATATAGAACTCGCCCGAGATTCCAACTATCAATATTAAATACTTTGATCGATTTCATGCATTCAATACGTGCAATACGTGGCCCGGCGAGTGAGGGCGATTCTCCAACCTTACACCAACAGTGTACAATACATGCTTGCTTTATTAGTCAATAGGTGATCATGCAATTCAGTTATCGAGCAATCGTGTGTATTATATTCAAGCAAGACAATCAATATGTGCAATCAGGACAATAACCCGAGGACAATCCGTGGTGTCGGACCCGTCCCCAGTCTCCTTCTTCCTTCGGTTGATGGTGGGATTGCAAGGCCCCACCATCCAATCTCGTTGAGCAGAGGGTACATGAATCCCTAAGCCCGGAACTCCTTCCTCCACTAATCTCCTAGTGGATTCAGGGGTCATCCCAATGTGGTGAGGATAGCATTCGCGTTACCCGTCAGCCCAAGCTTTCCCGGTTGGCTCACACCACTATTCTCGGGCCCAACGTGACATGCTTTACTCGCCAAAACACGATCAATCAATCAATCACGATACATGACTTGCTTTTCATGAACATGGCTTGCTTGTAATTATTTACGAGTTTCGAAATCACTATAAATAGATATATATACCTTTTGGCTTGAAATTCCACATAATGGTTATACGTGCTCTATATAACTAGCAATTAAACCTCACTTTTACCGAGAAAAGACAAATAGGGCACGGCCTACAAAGCTTGCTCCTCGTCTCCGGAAAGCTGGTCTGTGTAAGATAGACGTGTACACTTGAGACATGACTCAAAATGAACCAAATATGACGAACGCCGAATATGCAACGAGATGACGTGCAATATACAAAGTGGCATGAAAATATCATGTTTTGGCATGTAATTTATCATATAATAACAATTTGGGATCAAAGAAGCCATGGGATTAAAATCCCAAAATTCACATTTTTATGCAGCAGGTTATGTTCTGCCAGAATGCTGGGAACGGCCGTTCCAGGTTCCAGTGTAAACTGGGAAGGGCCGTTCCCATGGTGCACCGGAAACGTCCCTGTGCTTTTACATTTTAAAAGGCGATTTATGCTGGGAACGGCCCTTCCAGCTCGCAGGCCAAAATAGGAACGGCCATTCCCATGCGTGCGCCGTCTTTGAATTCAAAGGAGTGGGAACGGCCGTTCCCAGAACGAACTGGGGACGGGAAGGGCCGTTCCCGCTCCTCTGCAAGTGCAGAAACAGAGCAGAACAGGGGAGGTTTACGGCAACAACAACCAAAGCAACAAAGTCATGTTTTAATCCATTAAAACTCATGATTTCTGGGAAAAAAATGCATATATATTCATAGTATCATAAAACACATAAGAACTCATTAAACCATGCTTGATCATCCAAGTTTGCCACTTCCAAGCTCAAGTACAAATTTAACATATACTCAAATATTTCAAGAATTCATGCCATAAATCATGATATAAGCATACCTTCACATCTCAAACAACAATTAATCCATGTATCACATAAAATCACTAACCCTAGCTTCCCACATGATCATCAAGAACCAAGAATCCATGCATGAACTCACCTTTGAGTTAAAGAAATAGATGAAGAAGATGATGTTGGAAAACAGGAATCAGAAAGCAGCGGAAATTTAAAAAATTTTCTAACAAAAGGATCTTAGACTCGCAATCGTGAATCCAAATTCGTAGAGATCAAGAAACTCACTTGGGTAGTAGCTTTCTTGACACGTTTTGAGCCGCCCTCAAACGCGCTTCATGCGGTAATGGCAACCCGTCCCCCGAAATCTCTTTCTACTTCAGAATCCATTGTAGGGATAACAATCCACACCAACCTAGATTCAATTCATGTTAGGGAAGTTCTTAACAATATAACATAAAGAAAGAAACATGAAACGAGAAAGGCATGATTGAAACTCCCTTCGAAAACCAGTTTTGCGAAAGTAGAAATCTGCCAGCCATAAAACCCTCGTGAAAAAATTCATCCTTCAGGATATGGACGAACGGTTTTCGCCATCTTCTTTGGTTCGATTTTTTCACTCGTTTTCTTTCAGGTTCAGAATCGTTTCATCATCCCTTCTGATCGTTTTGCTTGATCCCCACTTTTTGGTAAAGCTCGAATCTTCAAAACTTCTAACTTGAAGTTCTCTAGAGACAGTCCACCAACTTGGCTACAATCTAACTAGTAAGGATGCTAGTTCTCTAGTTAGTGTTTAGGCTTAACCTAGGGTTTTATATATCTTGGAGAAAAGATGGTGTTCAACACATGAACCAAAAGAATTGTCAATTAGCTCTAAGGGGAGCTCGAGCTCCCCTATTTATAAGAAGGGGATGGCCGAAATTCTTAGTCCTTATGGACTAAGGATTTGGTCCCTCTCTCTCCTATTACTTGATCATCAAGTAATTTGACTTTGACTTTGAATTCAAATTCAAATCAACTTTCAAGAGAGCTAAAAATATCCGAACTATTTTTGGATAATTTTATTCTTTATTTATTTAAAATAAATAACTTATTTAATCTAATTAATTAATTCATAATTAATTAACTAGATCATTTTTCTCCAAAATTAGACTTTCTTTTTAATTCAAAATTAAACCAAAGTCTATTAAATAATTAACAAATTAATTATTTAATATTTAATCACATAAACACATGTGGCACACGTGTCCTTATGACACGTGTCCAGTCACGTGACCCACACGTATGGTTTCACACGTGTGGGACCCTCTAGGCCCGATTAACTCATTTAATCATTTTAAAGCCTCAACTCATGTAACCAAGTTGTTGTGTGTGACCCTCTAGGTTCTCAATTCAATTAGCAGTGACCCTAATTAATTAATTCACTAATTAATTAATCAGTCCACAGATTAAACGACCATAGTCTAGCAAAAGGTGTTTAACCCCTAGCTGAATTGGAATGTTCGGATTCGACAAAACCTTTAAGTCATTGATTCATGTGAGATACAATCCTCCTACTTACTATCTCTCAACCAAGATCTAGGGTAAGGGAATAATTAGAACCCTAATAATCTGGTCTTAAAGCTAAGTGCATTTCATATCCATTTGATCTCAATCCAAGAAACCCTTTTCTTGATGTCTTGATCTACTGCCTTGGCTAAGGACTCCATATGGCATATGAATGACTTACACAATAAGAGATCACCTTGCAAATGCAAGTGTAGGTCCTTTCTTGATTCTCATTCACTTTCATGAGTCACTTGTGCAACCCCAGCATAAGCCTTGAATCAGTTGTCTAAGGCGACACCCTTTAAAGCTTATACCTAAGACTACAGAGTTAACTCATAAAGTGACATGGAACCTCAAGTCTAAGGATCAATTAATCACATCAATGACTCGTGAGATATTTCCTAATCTGGAAGTTTCCATTTCCTGAAATATAAACTTCCTTTCCCATTTAGGAATCTTCTCACACGGGGCACCTCAGTGAACTTACTTATTAAAGTAAGCACCCTCATGTATCACGCACGTATCAACTATACACTTTGCACCTCCATGAAACAAGGTGGTCCTTCTTAAGGGCGTGATCCCACAAGCAAGCCTTAGAGGAGTCAGGTTGACACTCCCACTGTCGGTAGGACTCATCGGCTTGGAGTATTTTACTAATAATGACTTATGTGATATAGGGCTCGTTTCATGAACCATTTCACCTAAATAGTAGAGTCCTAAAGTCATCAGGATTAGGGGAGTTCTCCTACATGCACAGCTAAAGTAAACGCATACCAAACAAGAGCATATAAAGAAGTGTTTGCCTATGATAATAAATCAATCGTATATTATTCAAAGATTGTCTGTGATATAAGAAAAGTCCCAAAGCAGATTACGTCGAATCGGCTTTCTAAGGCACTATTCCTAACAATCTCCCACTTGCCCGTAAAAGCCATTTAGGTACTCTAAGTCCCATCTTCTCAAGATGCACTTTGAGAGCCTATTGACTTTGGGCATATCCAAAGTGGATCTGCTCTATTCTCTGCTGATGTGACACTCTTGTTTACACATCTCTTAGGAAACACCTTTTCCTTATAAAGTGATTCGTAATCACGTGTTCAGTCTCTTGGTGAGGCCTTGGTTCTTCTTACTTGAGCAACCATCGATTTTATCATACAATATGATAAAGGAGTTATTTCATGCTAGGAACTTCATCTAACCAGTTAGATGGAGTTTCTTACCCAAACACTTAACTTAGCGTTATATAATACGACTAAGTTCTCAACTACGATAGTCGAGTTTTACAATGTCCGTCCTTGGAACCCCTTTCCAACACATTGCATTACCATTCTGGTAGAAGTCGTATCCTTTCAATGATTTCATAATCATCTATGTTTGATGAACGGTTACATCAAATATCCTACTAACAACAAGATCTTTTGGGCTCTGTAAACTAATATATATCCTCATTTCTTCTCAAGTACTCTGAGGTCATCCTTTACAGAAATCTAATGACCTTCTCTGAGGTCATGTTAGATTCGACCCACTACGCTTAGTGTTGCGCCATATCAAGTCTAGTACATAACATTTCATACATTATGCACCCTTTTTCTTAAAGGGATTTTGGACATTCTAACTTTCTTAAAGTTATCTTAGGACACATACTCTTCAAAAGAGATGTTCCATTGTCCATACTAAACTCCTTTTAGTACCTTTGTTTATGCACTCTTTTGTGATAATCCTTTTATACTCTTAGATCTATCTTCTATAGATCTAAATGTCGAGAATTTAGGATAATCACTAAGATCTTTCATGTCAAATTGTTTCTTAAACAAGAATTGGTAACTTTCACATTATCCTTGACATTCCAAATGAGAAGGACATCGTCTTCTAAAGAACCAAAATTGACTCTTACATCACTAACTATCATATGTACACTTTTGAGACTTATTCGACTTCCATCTGTGTCAAACGATTTGACTATTTTATGGAATCGAATTGTCTAACTCCTAGAAGCCTTTATCAATCCACAGAATGACTTTAGGGATTTGCATACCTTATGCATACTCCCACTGAATATGAGATTTATAGAAATACCTTATTTCAGTCTCTTTCAATCTCATATTGAACAAGATAGTTCTCATATTTATTTATCATATCTCATAGTCAGAATATGAGGATGTGGTAAACACAATCCAAATGGACTTTTACATTTCAACCGTCAAGAAGGTTGCAATGCTTTCATTCACTCGAAGCTCCACGAGCTTGATCCTATCAGGTGGATCAACCAAGGTCAAAACTTGGTTTGAGTATATGGAATCCATATTGGATTTCAAGGCTTGCTTACACTACTCAGATTTCAAATCTGACAGTGTCTCCTCTTCAAGTAATTCCTTAGCTATCTAGGAACGCGTTCTAAACACGTCTTAAGAGAAGAGTTTCACACGTGTACATTCTCTAAAATTTGGCTAAGTTTTATCAGATGGGCTCGTTTCTTCTATATGTGGCGTGGATATTTATCCTCAAATTTCTTTGAGGTCTGCTTGCTTGCCTTTCTTCTTCTACATGAACGATTCCTTAAGAAAGGTGCATTCCTTGAGAAAAACAACCTTTGTTCAAGGGAATCACAGAAACGATATCCTATATTGTTGTATAAACTTGAACTCGTTTCAAGCTTATCTCCCACTATCCTCTTCACTTAAGAGGATTCCACTATATTCTTGGACAAGAATAATTAGGGAATTTAGTATGCCACATTGCATAGTGCAACTAAAGGACTGAATTTGGAAGATACTAAATTCAAAATCTCTAACTGCATATTCTTGGAGTTTATTCCTAGAATGATTATAAGTCAGTAAAGCTTTCTATGGAATGGACCATATCTTATTAGGTTTTATTCCCTCATTCGAAAACACCAAGGTGTTCTCAAATTAGTTTACTGAGAGATAATCCTATTATCTCTAAGATGACTAAGGAATTAGTTGCTAAGATATTGGCTATGTCGATCATATCGATTTACCTATAACTTATGACTACTTCGGTTCCTAACCTCCTTTTGAAATTCTAAGAATTTCATATAAGTTTCGAATTTGTACTTCAACAAGTACATTCATTCATAATGATTAAACTGACGATTGTATCTAGTGCTTACATTAAGCATCTTACACTCATCAGCATGGATCGAAATCCACTAGAATTTTGGCACGTTCGACGTTTCACCTAAACCATGTTTCGGGAACGTTTCCCTTCAAGATAGGATTCAAAGGAAGTTAACTCTCTAGGTTCATTTTCGTGAAATGGTCCTAAGATATCTAACTTGCTAATCCTTTTATGTCTCAACGTTCCAAAGTAATTCGAAGCTTTGTCATCTCACTTACTTTTGTTATCTCGTTGTATGTTCAGAACATTAGTGCTTTGAGTCTTTGCACAACAGATTATGCAGAATCAACTCAAGACTTGTGAATTCTATTCCTAGTAGAATTACTAAACGAGGTAACATTTCAGAGTACTCATACTCTTTGCAGTTCCCTTCCAAAGTCCTTATTTGCTACCATAGAAGCAAATGTCCTATTTGATCTCTAGTGTCTTTTGGGCGTACCCCTTACATGCCCCTCTAATGGGCTCTTAAGGGTTTCTTCTTCTTTAGGCCTTCAAGCCTTTAACTTAGTGAGTTTAGAAGAAGAATTAACCATCACAACCTTTTATTCCTTCTTGAGGATGCTTTCAACCATTATCAACTAAATGATTAACTATGCTACATTAGCATCATTCTAGTTGAGCATAAAGGGTTTGAATGATGGTGGAAGCAATGTAAGCAATCAGTGCATTGAGAACTCTTTTCTCGGTTAATGATGCCACAAGATCTTCAAATAAGATCTTTAGACCTTATTCTCGTGCACTTGTTTCCTCATATGGAATATTGAATAATTCCATAATATTATACCTTGTAACATTTTTATGAGGTGGTTCAATTGCTCTTAAGTGGTTTGGAGAAATCCTATTCACCTCAGATTACTTCTCTTTTGGCCCGGGTCGAATTTTCATATAATTGAAAATCTCGCCTTATAGAGAACCCTTTCTCTTGTCGGATTCTAAAATGAATTTTAGGATCCGAAGCCATTTAGAGTTAGTCAGGACTTAGTCAACTTGTTTGACTTAAGGATGGATACGAATGGGTTTGCATTTCATATTGTAGAGAATCACAGAACTACAACCTAAATGCTAAGCAGAGAACTAGGTGAGCATGCTGAATAATAACGATATACATAAGATAAGGTCTTTAATCTAATGTAGCTCCCACTGTTTTTTCAAAGATCTATAATTCCCAAAGATCTAAGAGGAACACGTTTCCCAACGGGTACTAAGATCCTAAGCATTTTACCTCGAACCCACGACTCGCGGACATTCTAAGTAAAAACCCTAGGTAGGTACAACTTACCAATTCTAACACCTTTAGAACTCTTAGTAGTTTGTTTTTGCATCACCTATCTTTCAATATGGACCCACGACTCGTGCGACATCCATATTTACTTAGGTGTTAAACTAGACCCATCAATCATAAGATCATGATCAAAACTTAGTTCGAACGACCCACGACTCGCGGACATCGCCCTTGCCAAAATTAACCACGAAGTATTGATCATTTAAAATGATCAATTAGGTAACTAAGAACTAATAAGCTCCACTAGCTATCCCACGACTCGCGGACAATAACTAGCTTTACTTACTAAACTTAAAACCTATTGATGGAATGCTAGGAATTTAATTCAAAATTTGCATCTCAAATTAAATACCTATTATTCGAAATGAGCTTAATATTAAATGGGAATTTTCGAATCAACCGGAGAGTTGTCCGGTTCGACCTCACCAATATATATGTTATCCAATTTTATTAGTCTTGATTAATGCAAGTACACTTAAATGCATTTCAAACAAACACATAAACAGATAACATGTCCTAGCATAATACTAACATGTAATGATCATGGGTTCTACCTATCTTATGCGTGATATGTGGGAGCCACTCCACAATCACAAGTTCTAACATACATGCCACATAAAAAATTTAAATCACATAAGGGAAAGCAGTAACAAAATACGAGCCCTATCTCTATTACATTTTACAATTGAGATTCCCCTCCCTAACATTTTGAGGGGTCTTCACTTATGGCCTCCTTGTTACTTGAATGTGGTCCATCTTACTCCATGGGTGCATTGTCTCCAAAATGAAAATAAAACCTCACCACCTATCTCTACTCTCAAATTACAATAAAAAGAAAAAGGCATAAAGTAATAAGGCTCAATCTTCATATCGCCTTAGACAATTACACGGGGCATACCCCGGATATGGAAAGCCACATAATAAATCACATAACAGTACGCACATAAGTGAGGCTCCAACCTCAATTGAAAAACGCAACTATAGGGCTCCAACCCCAATTTAAACCATCCATGTGCATAAATTAAAACCATACATAGATCTAAACCCATGATCACCTAACATGCTTTTACGAGAATTTAAATTTAGCCAATAAATTAAAATTCCCGTTTCAAGTCCTAATGACTTAAAACACGACTTGATGCGAGTCTTGTTTATAAAAGTTTTCAATAAATCCCAAATTACCAAAACAAATAAAATTTCAATTAATTTCTGAAAATTAATAATTTTATCAAGGATGCAATTTCCAAAAATATAAACCGTTTCTATTTCTCAAAAATCCCAATTTTAAGTTTTATTCAAAAATTAAAATAAATATTCAAAAAATAAAATTTTAAAATTAAAATAAAATTGGGACTGGATTGCACGAATTACGAAAGGCCGGATCACGAAAACGGGGCCCGTACGCGAAACGGGGCGCACGTGTCACAAGCGCACGCGGACGCGCACGGCAGGCCCGTACAGCGCCCGGCCAAGGCCGGGCGAGTGCGCGCATGCCGAGCGCCTGGCGCGCGCGCGTCCTGTTGGGCGATGGGCAGCCGAGACCCGGGAGGCTCCCGCACAGGTGTGCGGGAGGTGCTGGGGAGCTGCCCTGCGCACACCTAGGCCAGGCGGGCGGTGGCGCGTGAAGCCCGCGCGCGTGACGCCTTCGCGCGTGGGGTTTCGCGTGTTCGTCGTAATCTGGGTCTTCGTTTCGTCTTTTCGTTCAAAAGCAAAATCAATCCAAGAAATTCAAAAACAGTTTATACAGTTTCAAATCTAAAATAGTTTTTCAAAAATTAAATTTTGCAAAAACCAATTTTCAGAAACTTTCAGGAAAAATTACGGTTTCGTAATTCAGGCTTTCTAAAACAATTACAAATACTCAATCGCATCAAGCCTAAGAATTTCTACCAAATTCAGAATAATTGAGACGAATCAGAAACACGATTAACGAGGTGGCTCTGATACCACTTGTTGGAAAATAGGAATCAGAAAGCAGCGGAAATTTAAAAATTTTCCAACAAAAGGATCTTAGACTCGCAATCGTGAATCCAAATTCGTAGAGATCAAGAAACTCACTTGGGTAGTAGCTTTCTTGACACGTTTTGAGCCGCCCTCAAACGCGCTTCATGCGGTAATGGCAACCCGTCCCCCGAAATCTCTTTCTACTTCAGAATCCATTGTAGGGATAACAATCCACACCAACCTAGATTCAATTCATGTTAGGGAAGTTCTTAACAATATAACATAAAGAAAGAAACATGAAACGAGAAAGGCATGATTGAAACTCCCTTCGAAAACCAGTTTTGCGAAAGTAGAAATCTGCCAGCCATAAAACCCTCGTGAAAAAATTCATCCTTCAGGATATGGACGAACGGTTTTCGCCATCTTCTTTGGTTCGATTTTTTCACTCGTTTTCTTTCGGGTTCAGAATCGTTTCATCATCCATTCTGATCGTTTCTCTTGATCCCCACTTTTTGGTAAAGCTCGAATCTTCAAAACTTCTAACTTGAAGTTCTCTAGAGACAGTCCACCAACTTGGCTACAATCTAACTAGTAAGGATGCTAGTTCTCTAGTTAGTGTTTAGGCTTAACCTAGGGTTTTATATATCTTGGAGAAAAGATGGTGTTCAACACATGAACCAAAAGAATTGTCAATTAGCTCTAAGGGGAGCTCGAGCTCTCCTATTTATATGAAGGGGATGGCTGAAATTCTTAGTCCTTATGGACTAAGGATTTGGTCCCTCTCTCTCCTATTACTTGATCATCAAGTAATTTGACTTTGACTTTCAATTCAAATTCAAATCAACTTTCAAGAGAGCTAAAAATATCCAAACTATTTTTGGATAATTTTATACTTTATTTATTTAAAATAAATAACTTATTTAATCTAATTAATTAATTCATAATTAATTAACTAGATCATTTTTCTCCAAAATTAGACTTTCTTTTTAATTCAAAATTAAACCAAAGTCTATTAATTAATAATTAACAAATTAATTATTTAATATTTAATCACATAAACACGTGTGGCACACGTGTCCTTATGACACGTGTCCAGTCACGTGACCCACACGTGTGGTTTCACACGTGTGGGACCCTCTAGGCCCGATTAACTCATTTAATCATTTTAAAGCCTCAACTCATGTAACCAAGTTGTTGTGTGTGACCCTCTAGGTTGTCAATTCAATTAGCAATGACCCTAATTAATTAATTCACTAATTAATTAATCAGTCCATAGATTAAACGACCTTAGTCTAGCAACAGGTGTTTAACCCCTAGCTGAATTGGAATGTTCGGATTCGACAGAACCTTTAAGTCATTGATTCATGTGAGATACAATCCTCCTACTTACTATCTCTCAACCAAGATCTAGGGTAAGGGAATAATTAGAACCCTAATAATCTGGTCTTAAAGCTAAGTGCATTTCATATCCATTTGATCTCAATCCAAGAAACCCTTTTCTTGATGTCTTGATCTACTGCCTTGGCTAAGGACTCCATATGGCATATGAATGACTTACACAATAAGAGATCACCTTGCAAATGCAAGTGTAGGTCCTTTCTTGATTCTCATTCACTTTCATGAGTCACTTGTGCAACCCCAGCATAAGCCTTGAATCAGTTGTCTAAGGCGACACCCTTTAAAGCTTATACCTAAGACTACAGAGTTAACTCATAAAGTGACATGGAACCTCAAGTCTAAGGATCAATTAATCACATCAATCACTCGTGAGATATTTCCTAATCTGGAAGTTTCCATTTCCTGAAATATAAACTTCCTTTCCCATTTAGGAATCTTCTCACACGGGGCACCTCAGTGAACTTACTTATTAAAGTAAGCACCCTCATGTATCACGCACGTATCAACTATACACTTTGCACCTCCATGAAACAAGGTGGTCCTTCTTAAGGGCGTGATCCCACAAGCAAGCCTTAGAGGAGTTAGGTTGACACTCCCACTGTCGGTAGGACTCATCGGCTTGGAGTATTTTACTAATAATGACTTATGTGATATAGGGCTCGTTTCATGAACCATTTCACCTAAATAGTAGAGTCCTAAAGTCATCAGGATTAGGGGAGTTCTCATACATGCACAGCCAAAGTAAACGCATACCAAACAAGAGCATATAAAGAAGTGTTTGCCTATGATAATAAATCAATCGTATATTATTCAAAGATTGTCTGTGATATAAGAAAAGTCCCAAAGCAGATTACGTCGAATCGGCTTTCTAGGGTACTATTCCTAACAGATGAAGATGGATGATTTGAGCTTAAAAGCTTGGAGTTTCTTGAGTAAACTTGATGGTGATGATAAAATCTCTTCTTCCCTTTTCTTCTTGAAGAACCGAGCAAGCAAGGAGCAATATGTTGGGAGAGTTTTTGGGTCAAAATGAATAAAGAAGCTTGAAGAAGCTTTGTACGTGAATCACCATCCTTGATTTTTGTGAAATAATCAAATTGCTATTTAATCCCCTAATTTACGAAGTCATGCAATCAAGGATGAAAGCTTTGAGAATTGATCAATTAAGTCCTTGAAAAAGTCATGCAATTTGGTCCTTGAATTTTAGAGAAAGTCATTTAAGGACAAGTTGGCAATTAAATCATATTCGGCAATTATTTCACGAAATAAATATTTTCAAGTTATGAAATAAATTCTCAATTTAATATGAATTCATGAAATTTCATGAAAGTTTGATAAAATATAATTCATAAAATTATAATAAACATGAGAATGCAATTAATGAAATTCGGAGCGTTACACAACGGGTGAGAATGAGTCAATGTAATCGATTCCTTCCACTTGGTTAAATCCTTTTGCAACGAGCCTCGCCTTATACCTCTCCAATGTTCCATCTGCTTTATATTTGACCTTGAAAACCCATTTGCAACCAATGGGTTTCTTTCCATCCGGCAATGTGGTGATTTCCCAGGTTCGATTCTCTTCCAACGCATCCAATTCCTTTTGTATTGCCTCCACCCATTTAGGATCAGCACTGGCTTGATTATATGAGCCTGGTTCTGGAATTTTGGATACGTTTGCCAAAAATTCTATCTCAGGTGTAGGTAAGGAACAATGTATAGGGTAAGACTGACCTGCATGGACCTTGGGAATTGTTGTTGAGATCGTGGAAGTGTTGCAATGAGCAGAATTAGAAATGTAATCTTTAAGCCATATGGGTTTTGTTTTGTATCTGCTACTATGGCGGGGTATTAGTTGAGGAGCAGAATTTTGTGGAGGTGTGGGAATTATTTCAGTGGTGACTGGACCAATAGGAGAGTCAGGTATGATTAATGTTTGTTGAGATAAATCATGAAGGTTCTCAAAGGGGTTAATATCATTATTTTCCGGATAAGGAATGGAAAGTGGAGTTTGAGTAGGAAGGGCTTTGTACGGGAATATGGTTTCATGGAATAAGATATCCCTAGTCATTATCAATTTGTGAGATGTGAGATCCTAAACCTTATAAGCTTTCTGACTTTGGTTATAACCGAGGAAGATACAAGTAGAGGCCCTTGGGGAGAATTTGTCTTTATGTGGGAAAATGTTTGTAACATAACATAAACACCCAAAGACTTTGAGTTTAGAATAATCTGGACTTTTGTTGTAAAGAACTTGATGTGGTGTTTTCCAATCTAGGATCTGAGTTGGGAGTTTGTTGACAATCGAAGTAGCCATTAAGATGGCCTCCCCCCAAAACAAGGTAGGAAGATTAGCTTGGAGAAGTAAGGCTCTAGCAAGGTTTAAGATGTGTCTGTGTTTCCTTTCAACTCACCCATTTTGTTGGGGAGTATAAGGGGTGGATTTCTGATGTAGAATTCCAAGTGATGAGAAGAGATTTTGGCAAGTTGAGTTGGTAAACTCTGTTCCATTGTCGGACTTGAAGGTCTTGATTTTTGTTTGAAATTGTCTTTCAACATAGGCTATGAATTGTTGTAAGACAGAGGGAATTTGTGCTTTAGTAGCAAGGAGATAAGTTCAAGTAGCTCTAGAGTGGTCATCTACAAGAGTGAGGAAATATTTTGCCCCAGTGAGAGATGTTTGAGAGTATGGACCCCAGGTATCCATGTGGATGAGATCAAAAGGGTTAGCTGCATGAGAAGTACTTAAAGGAAAACTGAATCTGTGTTGTTTTGCTAAAGGACAGATACTACAATGAGAATCAAAAGATGGAGCTTTATTTATGAAAGACAAATGTGATAAAGCAGTATGAGAACTGTGTCCGAGTCTTTGATGCCAAAGATTGTAATTGTTTACAACATTACAATCTGTAGAAGCATTACACAAATTCTTAGGAATATCAGTAGTACGAGAATTACAAATAGGTAAAGTGGAAATGGTTTAAGAAGTATGTGGTTGGAGAATGTATAATCTGCCATGCAACGTTCCAACAACAATTGTCTTCCCAGTTTCAAGGTCCTGCAATGAACATTTATCAGCAGTAAAGATAAATTTTATGAGTGAGTCCACAGCCAATTTATTCACTGACAGAAGGTTATACTTGAAGGAAGGAACATATAAAGCATCCTTCAAAGTGATATGGGGATAAAGGTTGATGTCACCGGTTTGTAAGACTGGTTGTTTACTTCCATCTGGTAAGTGTATAGTTATGGTTTTGTGTGTGAATTTCAGGATTGTGAATAGGCTTTGTTGGGAGCACATATGGTTAGTGGCAACTGTATCTAAATTCCAAACATCCCGCACAGACATATCAATAGTACTGAGACTAAAGTGCTAAGAAATACCTTCAAAAGTGTCCTCAAAATTGTTGTTCAAATATACCATATGCACGCTTTCCATCTGTTGGCCTCCTGTGAGAAGTTTCTGCAGTTCAGTCTGGATGTAATCCTGAATTTGACTGCCCAAAGGTTGAGTAATTGTAGAATCTGTTTCAGACTTTGAGGATTCTGCCATGTTTGCTACAAAACGAGTACCAGACTTCAAAGAGATAAGCCCCTGTTTTGCTTTATATTCCTTAAACCAATCAGGAAAGCCATGAATTTGAAAACATGTGTCAATGGAATGCCCCTTATATCCACATTTCTTGCAGATTATCCCAGACTTATCAACCTTCCTTGAGCCATAATTGGCAACACCACCAGGGACTTGTGGTTTCTTATATGTAGAGTGTTGATACGGGCGTTTATTCGCCAACATTGCAGCATCATGAGTATCTGAAAAAGTAGAATGCACCTCTCTCTATTTTTCTACGCGAAGAATCATAGAATATGCTTTGTTAACGCTAGGTAACGACACCATAACAAGAATCTAGTTGCGAATATGGTCATAACCATCAGATAACCCCATCAGAAATTGGATCAATTTAGTAGAACATCCATATTCAGCCACTTCTTTTGCAGCGCCATAATTGCAGATTGGAATAGGTTGTAGACATTGCAATTCATCCCAAAGTTTCTTCAATCTAGTATAATATTGAGCAACATATGAATTTCCTTGCGCAATTGAACTAATTTCCCTTTGAAGTTGATATAACAACGGTCCATTACAAGCACCAAATCTCTCTTCTAATTCATCCCAAAGTTCTTTTGCAGTCGATGTATAAAGGAAAGCATCCGCAATATCAGGAGAAATAGCTTTCAAAATCCATGACCTAACCAAGCAATCAACTCTAATCCACTCCTCAAACTTATCATCTTCTTCATCCGGTCTAACAGATTTACCAGTAATAAAGCCTAATTTTTATTTTGTTCCTAGTGTAATTTTCATACCATGACTCCAGGATAAGAAATTATCCCCATTCAATCGCGAGGATACGAGTAGCATACCGGTATTATCAGTTGGCGGATGCATCGAATCGTCGTCGGTGAGCATATGTCCAGAAAGGGGTAAAGTGATTCCAACTCCAGGATTTGTGTTGTTCCGTCGATTCTCCATGAAGATCACAGTCGTGCGGCGTTCGAGTTCTCAAAAAATTTCAGAGTGCTCTAGATACCATGTTCAAACTCAAACCGTGGTGTAAAAATTATTTATTCATCTCTCTCACAAAAGAAGATACAAGCACTGTTTATATATACATCAGAAAAGTTTGAAGCTAAAGCTGCCAGAATACCTAACTAACCACTTACAGCAAACGACACTGTTCTCACTAAAGAAGTAAAATAGCTAAAAGGTAAGCTAAATAATGAAAACGTGAAACTATAAATTACAACTCTTCACAGACAGCGAGTGAGAACATTAAGTTATAGGCCCAACATTAATGGATAGATCATTTCCTATCAATCGACTAGCTGTATGAGTAGCGAAGGTCTTACGTAACGGGCTATTACAATCATCATATCACTGTATAATTCATCTCTATTCCAACCGGGAAATTCTTGTATGAGTCGGGTGTGGACCCCCATTCGGCAATTCCTACACCTAACTCTTATTTTATTAAAAAAAAAATTATCTCATTTTCTTCGCTCATTGCTTTTTCGTTTTCTTTTTCATTTTTCTTTATAATCTTTCTTTTGGCTTTGTGTGTCTATTATCATTTATAATGCACGGGCACCCCAAAAATTTACTCTGTGCAGTATCGGATACATGTCGAACACAGATACGGTTCCGATACGGTATCGACACGTGTCCGACACGACAAAAAGTGTCCAAAAATTAAAAGAAAATTCCGACATACTGGGGACACGATTCAGACACGGCGCGGACACGTGTCCGACATGACTCGGATACGGCTTAAGACTTGTCCGAGACTGCGACATGAAAAATTAAAAAATAATATTAATTTTGAATTTATATTTCCTGAATATTTGAGGGTATATTTTTTTAGAAAAAAATAATTATATAAATTTGCTAAAAGATGTTTAATATTAATTTGAATTCATTTTTTCATTATATTATTATATAAAAAATATATTAATTTTATTTGTAATGATTTTAATGTTGAATTGGAAAATAATGCATCTTATTTAAGTTTGTAATATTAAATACTTTTATAATATTTTATTTTATAAAAATTAATATATATATATATAATTTATTTATTTATATATAATATAGTCGTGTCGGAGCCGTGTTGTGTCCTGTATTTTTTAAAAAATCCATGTCACCATGTCCGTGTTGTGTCGTATCTGTGTCCGTGTATCATAGATTATCATTATTTTTGAGTTTTTTAGTTCAATAAATCCCATAAAATATTATAAATATAATAGATGTGGCACAAAAAAATATGAATTTTATAACAATTTTTTTTTTATTTTTTTCTAGATTTAATATAGTAAAATATTATATATTTATGAAACTTGTACATTTAATTTAATTTAGTAAAATATTATATATTTATGAGTATTGTCACTAAATTTAACGTAGTAAATTGTTATATACTTATCATAAATGTAGTAAAATGTACTAATTTGTTTATTTTTATATATTTTATTACAAAAAAAATATATTTTTTTGTCATATACATTCTATTTATAATGTTATACGTATCTATAAAATATCTAAAAACTTATTTTTTTTTAAAAAAATGTACCTTCCTTTGCCTTTCTTCTTTATAATATTTTCTTTTTGTATTTTTTCACACAAAATCAAGGAAAATATTCTTTTTGTAATGAAATATATAAAATTAAACAAATTAGTACATTTTACTAAATTTATGACAAATATATAATAATTTACTACATTAAATTTAGTGATAACCCTCATAAATATATAATATTTTACTACATTAAATTTTTAAAAAATAAAAAATTTGTTACAAAATTCATTTTCTTGTGCCACAAATATTATATTTATAATATTTTATGGAATTTATTAAACTTAAAAAATTCAAAAAAATTGATAATAGACAAACAAAGTGAAAAATAGATTATAAAGAAAAAAGAAAAAGAAAACGAAGAGGCGACAGGCAACAGGCAAGAAGGAGATAATTTTTTTTAATAAAATAAGAGCCGGTGTAAGAATTGGGATCCACACCCGACCATACAAGAATTTCCCATTCCAACCGCCAACCACCTACTAAGTTGCCAAAAAGTAATAACGTTTAACTAAGTCAAAAATAAATTAATTGAAATATATCAGATGAAATGATACCGTAAACTTTCTTTTTTTTTTTTTCGCTCAAATGAAACCGTAAACTGAAACATGCAAAGAAGTATGAACGGGGACCTCTCAAAAAGGAGTGTGACGTGGGCCAAACCGAATCGCCCACGTAGGCCTAACGTGGACCCTTCTCCCCCGCCACGTGTCCCTGTTGACCCCATTGACCGGATCGACATGTTATCCTTGCGCCAACTTGTCGGGACATCCGACCTTTAAACAGGAGATCGAAAAGCCCGACACCTACCAGGCAGCTCGGAAGTTATTCGACTTGGTTCAGACGGGGTCGACACGGAATCGACCCCTTCCCTAACAGGTCAAAGCTACCTTGACTCCTTAGTGGGCCCGGACGCCGCCCGTAGCATTAATTCCAGGCCGTACTCTCTCTGACACGCATTTAATACACCTGCAGCAGGTACAGGGAAGTCATCATTATTCCCCAGGTATAAATACCCCCCTCATAAATGATATTCCTAAGCATCATAAGCGCATTTATTACGCCCAAACTACTCGAAGGGCTCTCAAACCACTCGAAACTGACTTGGGCGTCGAAGTGCCAACAAAGGGATCACCCCTACCCGTCCTTTGTCGGTCCGTAGCTCACGTTTGCCACACATCTTGTAGGTCAACTCCAAGTCGAGAACTTTCCTATTACAAATTCTAAGTGGTCTAAGTTAACAATTTCGACCCACGTCAGCCGCTCGGAATCCGACACGATCATTTTGGCGCCGTCTGTGGGAACCTTCTCGAACAAAAAGTTCAACAAGGATGGAATTGCGCAGTCATCGAACACTCGGGGCGGATGACCAGCCAGATGCCCCGAGCCAAACAGTCGGTCCTAGCCACCAGACGGCACCGCACGGAGCAGAAGCGAGGAACGCTCCCGTTCCCATGGTGTATGCATCCCCTGACCTGGACGCGTACCTTGAGAAATGCTAAGCGGAAGCCGTCGCAGCGACCGCGGAAGGCCGAGCTCCTGTCTTCCCCGAGAAACCGAGGGCCAGCCCTGCCACGCCCTCTCCCGGCCAGTATTCGGCCTACTACGGGCTGCCTATGCATTACGGATATCCACCACCTCCGTGGGGTTATCACCCGCACCCGGCGTTCTACCACCCCGAGGCATATGGCCCTCCTCCACCTCCTGGCCCAGCCCAGGGGCAAGGGGCGGGTCGAGGCCAACCACAGAAGGAGGCGGCTGCGCCAACCGAACTAGTAGTCGAGTCACCTAGACGCCGTGGTAAGCGTCCTATAGGTCAGGACAATGTAGAAGCCAACCCCTCTAAATCGAAGAGAAGAGAGGAAAACCAAGTGACCATGCGTGCTTCCAGGGCCGGTAGTGGATCGAGAAGCTTGTCCCAAAACAATGATGAGGAACCACGGCCAAGAAACTCTGGCGTTTTCGACCGGCTGGGGGCTAGGGTCAATCCTGAAGCACCCCAGGTATCCAATCGAGGCTTCACCGTGGGACGGAATGATCTCCGGCACTGACTGCCCCGCCGCGCGAAATCGCCCCGCTGACCCTAGAGGCCTCGATTTTCGTACATCAACAAAGAGAGAGAAGGGTCTTTTTTCGATCCTCCACCTCCTCGCCAGGGCCGACGGGATCACGACCGTGACCAGGATGACCTACCTCCACCTTTCCAATAACCGGCGAGACAGTACCGGAGTACCCGGGAGGCTCGATCCCCTTTTTGCGAAGAGATACTCAGCGCTATGGCCAAGGACAAGATGCCTACCAATCTCCCTACATACAGTGGAACTACTGATCCGGAGAGACATGTGGATCGATTCGAAATCGAGATAAGCATGTTCGGTCACTCCCCGGATGTAAGGGCCAAAATCTTCACCACTACCCTGGTCGAGGCAGCCCAGGACTGGTTCTCAAGGCTGCCCCCAAGGAGCATTAGGACATACGATGCCCTGTTCGAGCGTTTCATTGCCCACTTCTCCTCTGTGAAAGGAGACAAGCTCCCCGCCACCTACCTCTACAACATAGTGCAGAGAGAGGATGAGACCTTGAGTGACTTCTTCACTCGTTTTTCTCGAGCTGTCGTGCAAGTCCACACCCCGAGCAAGGACATGTTGATTCCCACTCTGCACACGGCTCTCAGGGACAAGGAATGTGCTCGCCACATCGTCAGGAAAAGCCCCGCAACCATCTCGAAACTACTCGACATCGCCGCCAACTGGATGAGAGTCGAGGAAGTGGAAATGGCGCAGAAGGGCGGGTCGAGTAGAAGGACCGAGATTCCTCGACCCCCAAGAAGTGAACCCAGGAGAGACAACAAGGTCCAAGTCGACCACAGCTCGGGGGGTAGCTCAAAAAAGCACTATACCCCACTCAACCGGACGGTTGAGGAGATTTACAACATCTCCAACCCGAAGTTGTTCCGAAAGCCAAATCCCGTAAAGGAGACTCAGAAGACGAGAGACTCCGGAAAGTATTACCATTTCCACCGCCAATCGGGGCACAACACCTCAGAGTGTTTTGCTCTACGTGACGAGGTCGAGAGGTTGATCCAGGGAGACGAGCTACAAGAGTTTGTGAAGAAGCTGGGCGACTTAGCCATTCGATCTGGGGAGCGCAGCCCGTCCCAGTGCTGAGAAGTGAAGCAGCCGACAGAGAGGGATGAGCACAACCTTCCCTGCCTCGGTCGAATCGATATGATTGCAGGCTGGCCCACGGGGGGAGATACTAAGACTGCCCGTAAAAGAACGAGAAGAGAGGCCTAGAGGAACTACTACGGGCCCCACGAAGTCATGGAGGTCGAGCCGGATAAGAACTAGGTAGATCAGGATATAAGCTTTTGTAACAAGGACCTAGTCGGCATTCCACATCGGGAGGGCGAAATGCCTGGTTGTCCGATGGTGGTTACGCTAGACGTGGCCAATTATGTTGTATCCAAAACTTTGGTCGATAATGGAAGCTCAGTAAATATTATCTATCTCGCGACCTTAGAACGAATGAATTTAGCTAAAAGTCTAAGACTCGAACCACTTAAAACCCCACTGACCGGCTTTGGGGGATCAAAAGTCTACCCCAAAGGTCGAATTCGCCTGATCACCTCCATGGGAACTCTCCCTAAGAGGACAACAATGGAACTCGAGTACCTCGTGGTCGACAACCCCTCGGCTTACAACATAATCCTGGGAAGACCCGGCTTGATCGATTTCAGAGCTATTATTTCAACATATCACCAGCTTATCAAACTTTTCACCCCGGCCGGCATGGGGGAATTGAGATGCGACGTCCCAATGGCCTGGGCCTGCTACTCGATTTTAATGGAGAAGGTAAAGTTTCCTGATAGAAGGATAGTTCCCATTCTGGGTTTGCCCGAAGGAGACGAGGATGAGATTGAAGACATGGAGGCCGAGGGTGATGAGCCCCCTCCGCGTCTCCAAAAGAGCGAAAAAGAAGAAGAAGCTGGTGGACAACCGGGTCGAAGCCTCTAGTCAAACCATGGAAATCGAGCTTTTACCCGGGCAAGCCGAGAAGATCACCCACGTTGGCCTCCCTGAACCAGGCAAAGAATGTGAGCAGGTGCTCCTAATTCAATTCCTTCAGGAGAATTCCGATGTCTTCGCATGGAGTGCCAACGAACTTGTCGGGGTCGACCCATCTGTAATTATGCATCACCTCAACGTCGACCCCGTCTTTAAGCCCATCAAACAAAGATTACGCACTCAAAGCGTAAGGAGAAACGAAATAATCGAGGAAGAGATAAATAAACTGCTTGACGCCGGGTACATCACGCGGGCCAAGTACGTTGACTGGCTATGCAACGTTGTTTTCGTCGCGAAGTCGGGGGGAAAATGGCGGATGTGCAACGACTTCACAGACCTAAACAAAGCTTGCCCTAAAGACCCGTACCCCCTGCCCAACATCGACCAATTAGTCGACTCAACGGCAGGCTGTGAGTTGATGAGTATGATGGATACCTTTCAAGGCTACTATCAAATATTCATGGCGCCGGAGGACGAGGATAAGACCGCTTTCATAGTCGTTAAAGGGATCTATTGCTTTCGAGTGATGCCCTTTGGACTTAAAAACGCGGGGGCTACTTACCAGAGGTTGGTGAACCGAATCTTGGAGGGAGAGATCGGCAAGACGATGGAGGTCTATGTCGATGACATGATAGTAAGTTCGACGAAATCAAGTGACCACCTCCAAGATTTGAAGAGAGCGTTCGACCTCCTAAGAAGGTACAACTTGAAACTCAACCCGAATAAATGCACTTTTGGGGTCGGAGGAGGAAAATTTTTGGGATACATGGTCAGCCGGAGGGGAATCGAGGCGAACCCCGAGAAAAACGAGGCTGTCCGCAACCTCTCAAGCCCAAAAACGATCTGAGAGGTTCAGTGTCTGGCGGGCCGAATCATTTCGCTCAACAGGTTTATTTCCCGGTCGGCTGAGAAGAACCTACCCTTCTTCAAAATCTTGAGAACGTCAAGGAGTTCAAATGGACCGAGGAGTGCGAACAAACGTTTATGGCTCTAAAAAAGTACCTCGAATCGCCTCCACTTTTGGCAAAGCCTGAACCCGGAGAGATCTTATACCTCTACATGGCCGTGTCGAACGAGGTGATTAGCTCCATCTTGGTCGCCGTCCGAGATAGGAAGCATATGCCCATCTACTATGTTAGCAAGATTTTGCATGGGGCCGAAATACGATATATGGAAATAGAAAAATTCGCCCTGGCGTTGGTTCACACGGCCCGAAAACTGAAGCCATACTTCCAGGCTCACGAGATCACTGTTTTGATGGACCAACCCCTCCGACAAGTGCTCTCAAAACAGGTCAGCTCGGGTAGATTGACCAAGTGGGCAGTCGAGTTGGGCCAGTATGACATAACCTATCAACCCAGGTTAGCATACCAAGCCAAGGTCTTGGCCGATTTCCTGGCTGAGAAATCTCCTGCGATAGTAGAAGCATCGAATTCGGGACCCTGGACCTTGTCAGTCGATGGGTCGTCGACCTCATCTGGGGGAGGCGTAGGGGTATCCCTAAGGATCAATGAAGGAGATGAGCTCGACTTTGCCATCTGCCTGGATTTTCGAGCCACGAACAACGAGGCCGAGTACGAGGCCCTCCTCGCAGGAATGAAGATTGCTAAAGGACAAGGGGTCGATGACCTTACAGCCTTGACCGATTCACAGCTAGTTGCGAGCCAGTATGACGGCTCGTACGAGGCGAGAGAAGTGTCGATGGCAAAATACCTGGGGAACGTGAAGGTGTGGGTCTCTAAATTTAAAATTTTCAAACTCGAGCAAGTCCCGCGGGAAGAAAACGAGAGGGCCGATGTACTCTCCAAAATGGCCAATGGCCTCAGAGGAACAAGGGACAGGTCAATCATCTTTCTCACTAACTCGGCTCGATCCATTGACGAAGAAGGGCTTTCTATCTTCAGTATAGACCCCGCCGAACCCTGTTGGCTGGATGACATAGTTTTACACCTAAGAGACAGGTTCCTCCCAGAAGAAAAAAAGGAAAGACGCCGACTCGTGGCTCGATCGGCCAGTTACGCGTTCGACCCCGATGGAGTCTTGTTTAAGAAGTCCGTTAGGGAACCGGCTAAGAGGTGTTTACGACCTTCCCAAGCCAAGGAGGTTCTCGAGAAAGTGCATGTTGGGTCGTGTGGGAATCACGCAGGAGGCCGAATCCTGGCAAAGAAGATTGCTCGAGCCGGGTATTATTGGCCCACCCTTATGCGTCACTCGATTGGTCTTTTAAAAAAGTGCCCTAGTTGCCAAAAGCACGCAAATCTTACTCACCAACATCCGAAAGAAATGATCCCCGTTGACATCGCCTGGCCATTCGACCAGTGGGGAATCGACATTGTGGGGCCTTTCCCGATAGCCCCTCGACAGCAGCAGTTCGTTATCGTCTGTGTTGAGTATTTCTCAAAGTGGGTCGAGGCCGCACCGGTCCCAAAAATCACCCACACCATAATGACTCGATTTCTTTGGAAGAACATCATATGTCGATTAGGGGTGCCCAAAACCCTCATCTGTGATGGGCCTCAATTTAGGAGCAAAATGTTCAAGAATTTTTGCGCAAAGCATAAAATCAGCTTACGTTTCACCTCGGTCGGACACCCTCAAGCGAACGGCCAGACCGAGGTAACCAATCGGACCATTGTCCAAAACCTGAAGACTCGACTCGATGGGAACAAAGGGACATGGGCCGAGGAACTCGATGGTGTACTATGGGCCTATCGGACTACACCTCGAACAGCCAACGGGGAGACCCCTTTCTCGATGGTCTATGGATCTGAGGCCATGATACCAGCTGAGTTGACACATCAGACCAATCGAGTATTACATTACCAACTCAATCGAAATCAAGAAAACCGCCAATTCGAATTAGACACAAGTGAAGAGAAGAGAGAAAAAGGCTTTCGCCGAATGCAGCAATATAGAGCATCGATGACCAGGAGCTATAACAAGAAAGTCCTCTATCGACAATTCCGAGTGGGGGACTTGGTTCTGAAAAGGGTCGATGTTACCAGGCATGTGGGAAAGCTCGATGCCAACTGGGAAGGCCCCTTTCAAATCTCCAAAATCGGGAAGAATCAGGCCTACCACCTCGAAGAAATGAGCGGCCAGCCGGTCCCTCGATCTTGGAACGCTCACAACCTTAGAAGGTTTTATGTTTGAAAAATTGTAAACGTGTGATTGCTTGTACATATCAATAAAATTACGCACTTCAATCCGACTATCGTGCTCTCAATGAGTCGAATAGGTTGATTCCTTAATTTCGATTCAAGGGTCAAGTTCGCTAATTGGTTATCATACTCGAAAAAGAGTTAAATAACTTGTTTAGAACTTGCTCGCCATATCATTGTTTTCGACCCAGAAGTTAAATAACTTATTTAGAACATGCATGATCAGCAATGCTAATTCAAAAATAAAAACTCAGGGCGCAAATATCTCATTGAAAGGAATCGGGTCACAATTTGACCCATTATATTTGGATTTTTCTTGTTGGCAGTACTCACCGACCACCCTGGGTCGGTTCGGGACTTGGAATATACAAAAATAAAAAACAAGAAATTGAAGATTACGCTGCTACTTGGGGGGGCTTCAGTTGGTGCCGGGTTGAGAGGCATCAACAAGGAAATTGGGGTCGATCAAGGGCTCCTCCGATGGCTTCTCACCAAATAGCTCAGGGAAGATTCTAGCGGGGTCCAGCACCTCCGGGTCGACTCCTTGGGGCATCTTGCTTGGATCATCCGACCTGCCCCTATACATTTGCTTTGCCAGGTTAATGGCAAAACCGAACTCTTGTTTACCCCAGTCAGGCTCTGGTTCGGGGGCTTGGGCGTCGGTAGGGGGAGGCCGGGGATCAGGACAGTTGACACCTATCTTCTTGGTGGTGTAGTCAACCGGAATCAACCCCTCGCTTTGACATTGGGTAAAGCACAGGTTAAAGCCCTCCTTCAGGTCATCAAGGCCAAAGGTTGCAGTCGACCTCTTATAGACTGGGGACTTCATGAACCTATAAACCCCATACATCTCCGACTCCGCCAAAACTTGATCCAGCACCCTGTGGCACCGGCCGATCGCAATCCGAGCCCCCCGCGCTTCCCCGACCTTTTCGCCCTTTCTATGGGAGTCAAGCATTTCGCCAGCCTGCTGATCGATTTTCTCGTGGGCTTGGGCTAAGTTCTTGTTCGCCTCCTCTAGCCGATGCTGGGTCTCCTGGGCGGCGTGTACGGTTTTCGACTGCGCCAGCTGTATTATTTTTAACTGGGCGGACAAGTCCTTCTCCTTCGCCATCACGTCGACTAGCTTTTTCTTCAACTCCTCGACCTCCGACTCGATAGTGGCCCGCGACTCCAGTCTGGATCGGCCATCCCGGTAAATTTGAGCTCGCCGGCTCATGTGATAGAGATCCTGGGATAGCTGTCAAGAAAAGAATCGATTTAGATCTTAATCCCCAAAAGAAGGCACATGAGAAAACGGGTAACAGAACTTACCCCGGCCCACTTGATGGCCGCCGACATCTCTAGTTCGATGTAACTCAAGCTCCACCTTGCTTGGTGGTCGACTATAGTTTGGTAGCTGTTGTACAGGGCTCCTACGACCCGATTATCTCGAAGGCTAGATCCCACTCGGCGTGGCCGTCCTTCAAAATCGGTCAAGGGAATGCCGGCTGGAAAGTGCGGCTCCGAAATCTTCAGCATCTAGAAAAATGCTGAAAGATCCTCCTCGGGAGCCTTAAAGATCTCACCGGTCGATCTCAGTGCCTCGGAGAAGAAGAGAGCGTAGGATTTTTGGGTCATGGAGGGGGTCGAGGGGAGCGACCCAGAAGAAACACCCTGAGACAGGTTGGCCCCGCTAGCTGGGTCCGCCCCCCGCCCGGTCTTCACAGGCCTCGGCGTTTCCGACACGGTATCTTTCTCCTTCCGAGCCCTCTTTCTCCTGTCGCTTTCGTCGGCCTGGCTCTCTTTTTCCTTCCTCTTTTGGGTCGAGGGTCGTTGGTCCGTATGATGCTCCGACGTCCCACTTTGCTGGCCCGCACCTCGGGGTAACACTACATCGATGGTTTTATGGGAGGCAACCACCTGAGCCGCTTGGGTTAACTCTCGGGCTTGCTCTTCTTCTTCCATGTTGGCCCTCATCATGGCTAGCCTGGAACTCATGACGGACTTATCTGCCAAGGAGAAGGCGATCAATATAAATTCGACTTAAAAGTTCAATATAAATGCTTAAAAAAAAAACGAACAAAAACAAGCAACAATGGGGGAAGGAGGGTTCATCAGCAGCTCGGATCTCTCGTTTACCAGGGTCGAAAGTATGACTCAGAGTCCCCACAGCCAAGCCAAAGTTCACTAAGTTCTGCGTGGTAATCAACTTCTTACAGTCGAGTAGGCCGATCATCCTCATGTCCCGAAGAAAGACGTTCGACCATCTTGGTTCCCCGGGTGGCAACTTCCCAGCAAGCTTCCAATTCCAATATCGATTCATCAAATTGGGCCAGCCGACCGGGCTCTCGACATATACGAACTGCTCCTTCCATCCCTGCCCGTTGGAGGATGTGGGGGAGGTAAAGATCTTGTGGTTCTGCTTGAAAGATATCTACACGAATCCGGGGCCTGATTTCGACTTGTCAGATGTCATGGAAGCCTTGAACAGTTCCTGGAATACTCCGACCATGGGGATCCCAAAATACCACATCAGAATCCTCACCCCGTTCACCATCGCATACCCGTTAGGCATCAACTGGATTGGGCTAATGTAGAGGTAGTTCAGGAGATCGGCCACTTCGTCGTCAATAGGAACCCTGAAACCCGCTTTGACCATCTTCCAAGTCACCGCGATGCAGCCGGGTGGGGGGTTTGTAATGGTGTCTCCCTTTCATGGCCGAATCAAACTGTACCCCTCAAACACGGGGGCTCCACCAAAGAGAAGGTCCTTCAAATCCTCGAACATCTTAGGGGAGATTTTGCAAGAAACCAGTCGGGGATCTGAATCTAAGTACTGGGGGGGAGAATAAGCCCCGGAAGGGATGAACTCTTCCTCGTCTTCCTCGTCATTTAATCCATATCTGCCAGCGGTCGACAGTCCCACCTGGTTTGACCTACTCGAGACCTCCGGATCAATCCTCATTCCAACTGGAGGCACTATCGTTATTGGCACGGCCGATGTAACCGGCCTGGCGGGTGATGCCGATTGTCTATCCTCCGACCCCCCAGATACCTCTACTACTTCTATCCCTCTCTCGGAGGCCCTCTGAGATTGCACCGACTCATACTCACTTGAAGTCGACTGACCCGAGTTGATTTCATCTCCCGGGCCCGGAACCTTATCCGACAAATCCGAACTAGTTGAGGTAAGAGACGATATCCCACCGCTCGAAAGAAACTTCGACTAAATCCCTTCGGTTACTGCCTTCTCCTTGAAATAAGGATCAAGGTTTTATCAGGGAATTGAGTCGAGCGTTATTCGAGATGGGGTTCTTCTCTCACGATTATGAACACTCTCAAAATAAACGGAAAATAACAATAATAATGAAGTGCAGAATTTAAGAGACCTGGAAGGCAAAGAGATTAATTCGTCATAGCTTACCAAAAATTCAAAGTCGCTGAGTCTGAACCGAAAATCTGGCTCGCTCGACTCGGAATGCGCTGGAGCTTTCGAAACGCTCTGAAATCCTCGGAAGGCTCTGAATTGCAAAAGTAACAAGTGAATGACTTGAGTGCCTATTTATAGGGGAACTTTGGGTGGGAACCTCGAAAGGCGAACCGTCACCATCATGACCTGGGGAAGCGAGTTCTGACAGGCAAAAGGCGATCGCCACGTGGCCACTAGCGCCGCCTTTTCGGGGGCTAATGACGTGGGCCAAACCGAATCGCCCACGTAGGCCTAACGTGGACCCTTCTCCCCCGCCACGTGTCCCTGTTGACCCCATTGACCGAATCGACATGTTATCCTTGCACCATCTTGTCGGGACATCCGACCCTTTAAACAGGAGATCTGAAAGCCCGACACCTACCAGGCAGCTCGGAAGTTATTCGACTTGGTTCAGACGGGGTCGACATGGAATCGACCCCTTCCCTAATAGGTCAAAGCTACCTCGACTCCTTAGTGGGCCCGGTCGCCGCCCGCAGCATTAATTGCAGCCCGTACCAGGCCGTACTCTCTCTGACATGCATTTAATGCGCCTGCAGCAGGTACAGGGAAGTCATCATTACTCCCCAGGTATAAATACCCCCCTCATAAATGCTATTCCTAAGCATCATAAGCGCATTTATTACGCCCAAACTACTCGAAGGGCTCTCAAACCACTCGAAACTGACTTGGGCATTGGAGTGCCGACAAAGGGATCACCCCTACGCGTCATTTGTCGGTCCGTAGCTCACGTTTGCCACACATCTCGCAGGTCAATTCCAAGTCGAGGACTTCCCTATTACAAATTCTAAGTGGTCTAAGTCAACAATTTCGAGCCACGTCAGCCGCCCGGAATTCGACACGATCAGAGTGGATCATAAGTTAAAAGGGCATGAAAAATAAAGAACGAAGCAGACAAGGAATTTTCGAAAATTTACTCAACAAATGGAAATTCAAATGAGCACGTCAATTGGAAGCAGCCGCCTTTCGCCGCCATCAATCTCCGTCTCCAACGCAAAGGCGGTGATTCCATCCAATAACGATCGGAGCTCCGGTCAAGACATAAGTCTAGCAATTGATTCCGGAACCGATAACCTCCACTTCGATTCCCTGAACCTAGTTCCCGAAAGCTTGCTTGATATGAATGAAGACGTCGTCAAAATCATTCTCCAATGCAAAGAAGAGGCCTTGAAAAATAATAAAGGATTATCCTCACTAATCAACGAGTTCCTGGAGAACAGCGATTTAACCTTCGATTTCGGCAGCGCACTCGACGCCTGTTTCAAACGCGCTGCACATCTTTAGCACATCACCAATTTAGCTCTCCATAAATTCGATGAAGAACATTATGGGGCCAATACCATGGTTCGCCGGAACGGCTTTATAACGGCCGAAACGGCTGGAACGGAACCGAAACGGAGGTTGCCGTTCCGCTGTTCCGGAGTGGAACGGAAGCTGACTTGGAACGGCGCTTTCATGCCGTTTAACGCCGTTCCTCGGCGTTATATCGGAGGAATGGCGATTTCATGCCGTGGAACGGCAGCTTCCTGACGTTGCAATGTGCAGACCGGTTGAAGACGAAGGATACACTAGGTTTTTTATTAAATTAATAGAACCAATGGGCTAATATATATGTGGACTAAAAATAAAATGGGCTAATATATATGAAACTAATCAATGGGCTATATTTTTCTTTGTTGATTCTTTTTAATTAGTAATTCTTAAATACATTCAAAGACTTTGGGCTAACAAATAAGCCCATCACTTTTATATAATAATAAAATCCAATTAAATCAAATTAAACTAAATTATAGAGCACCTGAATATTATTATTATGAATTTATATTTTATATTTTATATTTCAAAATTTTAAATTCTTATTTAAGTTTATCTAAAATAAATCAGAATATTTATGGATGAATAATTTATTTTATCAATTATTATGTTGTAGAATGATATTTTAATATTATTGTATTTATTTAATTGAGAATTAGATTAATAAATTATATTTATTCTTGTTACTCATTATAAAAGTATTAGAACTCAATTGTATTGACATAAAAAATAAATATATATGAAATATTACCTAAAATAAACATTGCATGATAAATTACTAGTTTAAATATTTTGATAGAATTTTTTAAGTTTTTTTAACTTTTGACCGCGTTTTGATCGCGACCGTTCCGTGTCATTGTAACGGAACTAGAACGGTGGCTTCCGTTCCGTTCCTCGCGACCGCGACGGTGAACCATGGCCAGTACTGAAGAAGGATCCATCAAAAGTTACTCTAAAACGTTGGAGGAATTCAGGAACTTCAGAAGGGTCGGAGACCCATTCACGGAGGATTTCTTTGAGCTTTTCAATTCAGTTGTTTCGCATCAATTTATGTTTCTGAAGAGATTGCAGGAAATTAAAGGGGATCTAGATAACAAGTTGCACAAATTGAAGGTCTGGAGAAAGATAACCGGTGTGTTATTTGTGGTGGCATCTGTAGCGGTTTTGATGTTCATAATCATAGTGTTTCTTGTCTTAGGGGCTCGGCCGGTGATGATAGGACTGATGGCTGCCATTGGACTGTCTGTACTGTTGATTGGAATCATTGGATGGCGTAATTTAGCTTTGAAGAAGAAGGAGAAGGATTTGATTGCGCAAAGAGAGATTGTTAGCTCAATGCAATTTGGGCTTTATGTTGTTGCTAGAGATTTGGACAACCTAAAGGGTCTCACAGACGAGTTTAAAGTTTTGACTGGGTTTGAGGATTTGTTGGGGAATGCAGATTTTGCGATATCCATGGGTGGAGAGGCAGTGACGATGGCAGTAGAGGAGAATAAGAAGAAGATGGATAGGTTTATTCAGGAAATTCGTTCTCTGGTTGAGATGGCGGATAAGTGCAACAGAGAAGCAAAAATGGCGAGGACATTGCTAATGAGGAAGATTATCAGTTATCCCAACAGCTAAATATCATGACACTTTTATGTTTTCTAAACTTAGTAAACTCTGTATGCCGCACAAATTTACGGTGGTGATTATTTGTCAAGAATTTCATTTGATGATGCAGGGAGAAGAGCTTTAACTTGAAAAGGAATTCGATGTGGTGAAGAAGAAAGAAACTACGATGAGCATAATCAAAAATCCCAATTCCCAGTAAGCTAAAAAAACTCTGACACCGGTATATTTGGTCGGTTTGCTGCTGATGTGTTGTGCATATGTGCAGAAAGTTAAATTATGGGTTCTTTGAAATGCTTGATGGCCTAGTTGGATTTGATCCAATCAGTTTTATGTGTTCTTGTTAGCTATTGTTGTAGATCAGCAATAAAAAAAGATGTTGGATTCAACACATTTCTTTGATTGATCATATATGTCAACAATGTCTTGCAAATATAAGCAACTCACGACCGGAGTTCAAAGCTTTTGTGCTAGAGCTTTTCCGAATACTCATGAAAATTCTATTGTTTTGTCATGACAGCATATCGGATTGTACAAAAGAGTATTTATTAACTTAATTAATTCGAAGAATTTAGGTTTGTATTCGAATTATTACTGAAGCAGTAGTCAATTCTTTAATGTTTCATTCAAGGGTCGACTAAAGCTTAATACTAAAAAAAAATAACAAGTTAAATTCAATTATTTTTTTTAATTACTTACAAGTTTGTATCTCACAAATGTCCACGTCGATTTCCATTATTTTGAAAACGATCCATAATTAAATAATTGGAAACACTGTCAAATATATCATTTTTAATATATGTAATCAAACAACCATTCAACCATTCGTTGTCCATCCTATTTCTCAACCAATTTTTTTATGTATTTCATTGCAAAAAATGCTCTTTCCGTTGTAATTGTTGCAACTATGGTAGAATTAAAGTCAATTTTAGAAGCAAGTATACAAGTGAATATACATCATTTCTCTTTGTCTACACCAATTTTCAAGCAAGATCACCAATCCTGTAAACGCCCCGGTTTTCAGTCGTATAGTATGACGTATGTGTTTAACCAGATTGCGCGAATTAATTCTTCATAAGTGTTTTGTATATTTAATTTTATAATTAAATGTTAAAATATTACATAATTATATCTTTCATTTTATTAATATTAAATTCATATTGAATTCAATGAATTTAATTTTGCTATTTAAAAATGAAATTTAATTTTTTGTTATTTAATATTGAATCCTATGAATTTGTAAATGCTTTGCGCATGAGTGTTTTGATCTCGTGCCGTTCTTATATGATTTGATATCGAAATTTCGTGAAAATTTAATATGTTGGAGATATATGTGTTATGAATGTGTATATATGCTCGTTTCATGTTTTCGATCTCGTTTTGTGTGGTAACGAATTTATTTTGAATTGTGGAACCAAATCGGGGGTTAACGGGCAATTAGCGCACCCTTGGTTCCGTATGTGATATCTTGGGCTCTGTAGCACCCCGCACGTGAGGCACCACATCCCCCGTACTACGGTCCAACCTGAGCAACAAAATGGAGAGTCCGCACCCGGATCAAACGGTAGCGAACGGGAGATAAACAAAACAAACACCTAAGTTAGGCGGAACGTAGACCCTGTCAAGCAAAACCAACCAACAAAGCAGATAGCAGCGGAAGACAAAATTCAACACATGCATTGGCCACGGGGCCTGCAGAAATTAAACACACGGCTCGCAATCAGACTTGGGCTTCTCAGGCCTCTTTTAAACAAATTACAAAACCCAACAAGGCAATTCAAATAACAAAAGTACAAGCATACGTATACATATCTTACAGTTGAACAGCCGGGGTGTCACAGGCTCGGAAACTTGGAATTGAGTTCCGTCAACTTCGTTGGACTCGTATCGACGATTCGGGTCTAATGAACCTAGCCTCATATTTTTATAAGCCTATTTGAACCCTCGAAATTCAACCGAAAAACAAATCGGCTCAAAACTGCCACACTTTACCATTTTAATCATAACTCTCACCATACTTATCCAAATTAACCATGGTTGGACTTTTTGGAAACCTAACTTAACCCTCTATCAGCTCTAACCACCCCATTTCGAACCATGCCTGAGACAAAGAGGAAAAACTCAGCCAAACCCCTGACTTCCAGTTTCATTTTTGTCACTTTGCCATTCTTGGAGATTTAGAGCTCAAATCTCTTCCAACCTTCAACCAGTTCAAGAGGTGAGTTTAAGGTTGTAATACACATTCATTTATGATAATTTTGAACCATGCATCCCTAATTTTGAGCTAGTTTTCATGGAGTTTTAAAGATATGGATGAATAGTTAGGTTATGAAGCAATTTCTTGATCCCTTTCAATCCTTGGTGGTTTTGATTGTTTTAAAGCATGAGAGTGATTACTTCAACTCCCATATTTCATTTATGGACCTGTATTTTGTGGTAGTTGAAGGTTTAATGAGATGCCATTAATGAACCTTGGATATGGTTGAAACTTGAGTTCATTTTCCTCCCTCACGTTATGAACTACTGCTGCTGTGTTTTGGGATTGAATTTGTTGTCATTTGCTGCTCCTTTTTTTCTTGTTTGTTGCATATACATACCTGATCATGTTGCATGAGGATTGGAACGGTTGTTGCCCTGTTTTGCTTCCTTTTTTGTGCCCTGATTCGCCTTGAACTGCTGTTGTCTGCTACTGCCTATTTCCTTACCTGTGTTGCTGTTCATTTTCATTCATTTGTGGGAGTATATGACCTATTTTGCTGCTGAGTTATTGCCTTAGTTGCTGTTATTTGCTGCTGTGTTTTCTTACCTTTAAAACAGGGTATTGAGCTTGATTTGCTGCCTTTTTTTTCCGTCTGTAATGCATCTCCCCGGGCGGGGAGATTTTAGGCAGAAAAGTGCCCGGCCGAGGACCCTTTGTGCAAATTGGTTTGGGACCTTTGTTGCTTTATTTGTTTATTCATCCTTTGCATGTGAACTTCTTGTTTCGTGATTGATCTTCTTTAATGAATGTGGCACGTGAGGTTTGTTGTAACAATTTATGTTTATGCATATAATGTATGTAATTGATGTTGAAGAGAATTTGCAGCCTTCATGTGTATTTAATGCATGATATTTCTCTTTTAATTGAGTGCAGCATGAATCCTATACATTGCATGGAAAATGGTGTGCTAGACATTTTAGAATGCATGACTTTCTTGTTAATTATTGCTATGTACGTGAATATATATATATATTATACATAATGTGTGCATGTGTTTGATTAATTGTTTGTGCATTTGTGTGTATATGCATGTAACGTACGTATATATATATATATATATTTTGTATATTATATGCATGCATGATTATTTTGTGTATATGTATGCTAAATGTTTAATTTGCATAATTCTAATTTATAAATGTGATATAATGTGTGTTTATGTTTTATATGAAATTATGGAATTAATTTGACATCAATTTCTTGTTCATGCATGTTTAAATGACTCGAATGCCTTCGTTTTGTTTATTTTATAATCCTAAACTTGATATAATTGAGATAAGATTGATATATGAAGTCCATGACTTGAATTGCTACGAATTATGAAAGATATGAAATGTTTGGGCTTGAAACCTTCATGCCATAAATGTACTTAAATTATGTGGCTTCATGACATCATTTTACTTCTTAAACATCTCATACCATGTGCATAGCTTTGCCGTGCGTCATATATGGTTCATATGGATTCTTGATTCTCACGAATGCACCGTGTTGTCTTCTTGTACAGTTTTCTCCTGGGCGGAGACGTGTCGGGTTCATAGGTTACTTCCAAGTCTCCTTTTCTTCTTGGTATTGTTCGGTAAGGTGTAAGGTTGAAGGTCTTGTTTTGCCCACTCCTAAGTTTAAAGTCAAGGGAGAAGATCTCCTCGCTCGGAATGAGAGGTAGGATTCGGTATAGAAGATTGATTTGTAAAGAAGTTCCCGAGCTCATGGTAGCTGATGAAGCAAGTATTTGAATTCATGTTCGGAGTAGAAGATTCGGAACATATCCAGATCAGTGAATGGTGAACAATACAACTCGGCAAGGAAGGATTTTCAAAAAATCTGACTATTAGAAACTAAGTTCGGGAGAAAAGAAACTAAAGATATTTCGGATTCCGGTTGAGAAAGAAGTTAGATTGAATAGAGTTTAAGAAAATCAATCAACACAGTAAGCACAAGGTTACGGAAGGAAACCATACTCAAAGTCCTATCCTAAATCGGAATTTGAGTTACATTCCAGATCCAAGTAGAATTGTCGTGTTGTGTGGTCAAAGTGAGAGATACATAGCAACAAGTGGGAACTATAAAGAAAGGCAAAGAGCTGTTGGAGGGAAATTATGTGCTCAAGCGTAAGCAAATGGAAGGTGAGTTCCTTCATTCAATTGAACTCATAATGAACAGTCAAAGGAGCTTCAAATGAAGTGACAACCATAGAGAAGATTCGGGCAACAATGGGAGACCCAATCTCGGGAAGGATTCGAAATACCCAATTCCATGGCTTTAGAAAACTTTGGGTTCAAGAATTGTAATCTCGGCCATGGAGACACACAGATTGATACCAAGGAAACTTTAAAGATTTAGAAGACCGTGGGTAAACAAGCCATGATCAATAAAACCGAGGTAAGCCTTTAATTAATGAAGTGAAGAACAAGTTGTCGAGCCAAAGCTTACCACTACGGTGACATGTGTAAGGCATTCATGGCACGTGCATCATACATCACTTTAAATTATTTAAATTCCCTTATTTATATGCGCATTTATAGTTGATATAAATGCTCCAATGTGTTGCACATTTAATTGTTTGTAATTGTACCACGTGCATTGGCATCTTAACCCTACTTGCATTTTAGTGTTTACTTGATAGGAAGTTCTTTCACCTCACCCATCAAACGTCATTCTAACCGAGCAACATTCGGACCAAGATGAGGAGAAACAATTGGGTTGCACATTGTAAATCATAAAGGAAAGAGGAAATACTAAAGCTCGAAAAAATAGAACTGGAGGATGGAACAAAGGAAGTTGGTTGTTGTCCCTACCAAACAATTCAAAGTGAAAATGAGTAAGATCATCGGACACGTAGCTTGGGTAGAATCACCGGTATTGAGAAAGTTAAAATGGAAAATTTAAAATTTTCAATTTAAGAAGCGATGAAAAGAATTCAACGGATGAAGATAGGAACTTTTAAGGGGGAGAGCCCGAACGGGAGATGACTTAGAATTTACGGTTCTGCTCGAATGGGTCTATTTGTTAGGAATAGTTCCCTAGAAAGCCGATTGTATATCCGCTTTGTACTTTTCCTTATTATAATCACAGACAATCTTTCAATAAAATAACGAATTGAGGCAACACTTCTTTATATGCTCTTGTTTGGTATGCGTTTACTTTAGCTGTGCATGTATGAGAACTCCCCTAATCCTGATGACTTTAGGACTCTACCAATTAGGTGAAATGGTTCATGAAACGAGCCCTATTTCACATAAGTCATGATAGTAAAATACTCCAAGCCAATGAGTCCTACAGACAGTGGGAGTGTCAACCTGACTCCTCTAAGGCTTGCTTATGGGATCACGCCCTTAAGAAGGACCACCTTGTTTCATGGAGGTGCAAAGTGTATAGTTGATACGTGCGTGATACATAAGGGTGCTTACTTCAATAAGTAAGTTCACTGAGGTGCCCCGTGTGAGAAGACTCCTAAATGGGGAAGGAAGTTTCTATTTCAGGAAATGGAAACTTCCAGATTAGGAAATATTTCACGAGTCATTGATGTGATTAATTGATCCTTAGACTTGAGGTTCCATGTCACTTTATGAGTTAACTCTGCAGTCTTAGGTATAAGCTTTAAAGGATGTCGCCTTAGACAACTGATTCAAGGCTTATGCTGGGGCTGCACAAGTGATTCATGACAGTGAATGAGAATCAAGAAAGGACCTACACTTGCATTTGCAAGGTGATCTCTTATTGTGTAAGTCATTCATATGCCATATGGAGTCCTTGGCCAAGGCAGTAGATCAAGACATCAAGAAAAGGGTTTCTTGGATTGAGATCAAATGGATATGAAATGCACTTAGCTTTAAGACCGGATTTTTAGGGTTCTGATTATTCCCTTACCCTAGATCTTGGTTGAGAGATAGTAACTAGGAGAATTGTATCTCAAATGAATCAATGACTTAAAGGTTCTTTCGAATCGAGACATCCCGATTCAGCTAGGGCTTAAACACCTGTTGCTAGACTATGATCGTTTAATCTGTGGACTGATTAATTAATTAGTGAATTAATTAATTAGGGTCACTGCTAATTGAATTGAGAACCTAGAGGGTCACACACAACAACTTGGTTACATGAGTTGAGGCTTTGAAATGATTAAACGAGTTAATCGAGCCGAGAGGGTTCCACACGTGTGAAACCACACGTGTGGGTCACGTGAGTAGCACGTGTCCTTGGGACACGTGTCTCACACGTGAATATATATATATATATATATATATATATATATATATATATATATATATTAAATAATGAATGTGTTAATTATTTAATAGACTTTGGTTTAATTTTGAATTAAAAGGAAAGTCTTATTTTGGAGAAATTAATCTATTTAATTAATTATGAATTAATTAATTAGATAAATAAATAAGTTATTTATTTATTAATAAATAAATAAAGTATAATATTATCCAAAAGAAGTTTTGATATTTTAGCTCTCTTAAAAGTTGATTTGAATTAGAATTCAAAGTCAAAGTTCAAAATTACTTGATGATCAAGTAATAAGAGAGAGAGGGACCAAATCCTTAGTCCATAAGGACTAGGATTTCGGCCGTCCCTCTCTACTTATATATAGGGGAGCTCGAGCTCCCCTTAGAGAGTAATAGACAATTCTTTTGGTTCATGTGTTGAACACCATCCTTTCTCCAAGATCAAATAAACCCTAGGTTAAGCCTAAACACTAACTAGAGAACTAGCATCCTTACTAGTTAGATTGTAGTCAAGTTGGTGGACTATCTCTAGAGAGCTTCAAGTTAGAAGTTTTTAAAGATTCGAGCTTTACCAAAGAGAGGAGATGAAGCCGCGAGAAGAGCGTTCTTGGGTGGCTTGAAACGCTTCAAGAAAGATTATCGAAAAGTAAGTTTCTAATCTCTACGAATTCGGATTCACGATTGCGAGTTTCGATTCTTTTGTTGGAAAATTTTTAAATTTCCGCTGCTTTCTGATTCCCGTTTTCCAACAAGTGGTATCAGAGCCACCTCATTAATCGTGTTTCTGATTCGTCTCAATTAAACTGAATTTGGTAGAAATTCTTAGGCTTGATGCGATTGAGTATTTGTAACTGTTTTAGAAAGCTTGAATTACGAAACTGTAATTTTTCCTGAAAGTTTCTGAAAACTTTTTTTTGTTAAAATTTATTTTTGAAAACTATTTTAGATTTGAAACTGTATAAACTGTTTTTGGATTTCTTGGATTGGTTTTGCTTTTGAACGAAAACACGAAACGAAAACCTGGATTACGACGAACACACGAAACCCCGAGCGCGAAGGCGTCGCACGCGATCCGCCGCCTGCCTGTCCTAGGCGTGCGCAGGGCCCTGCGCCCAGTCCCTCCCGCAGCCGCGCGGGAGGCCTTCCTAGGCGCGCCCGACCGGGATCGCCCGCCACTGGCCGAGAGGGGCCGCGCATGCGCGCCTGCAACGCGTGCGGCCCTCTTTGCGTGCGGGCTCGGTTTTTTCCTTCGTAATCCATTTTCGTATCTCGTGTAATCCAGTCCCAATTTTATTTATTTTATTAAAACTTGTTTTTAATTAAATTAATTTATTTTGAATAAAAATTAAAATTGGGATTTTTGAGAAATAGAAACGGTTTATAATTTGGGAAATTACGCCTTTGATAAAATTGTTAATTTTCAGAAATTAATTGGAATTTTAGTTTTTTTAATAATTTGGTATTTATTGAAAATTTTTATGAATAAGACTCGCATCAAGTCATGTTTTAAGTCATTAGGACTTGAAACGGGAATTTTAATTTATTGGCTAAATTTAAATTCTCGCAAGTTTCATGTTAGGTGATCATGGGTTTAGACTTATGTATGGTTTTAATTTATGCACATGGATGGTTTAAATTGGGGTTGGAGCCCTATAGTTGCGTTTTTCAATTGAGGTTGGAGCCTCACTTATGTGCGTACTGTTATGTGATTTATTATGTGGCTTTCCATATTACTGTTTTGAGGCCGGGGTATGCCCCGTGTATTTGTCTAAGGCCAATATGAAGATTAAGCCTTATCACTTTTCAGTACTTATTTCAATTTTTTTAGAGTAGTAGGTGGTGAGGTTTTATTTTCATTTTGGAGACAATGCACCCATGTTGTAAGATGGACCACATTCAAGTAACAAGGAGGCCATAAGTGAAGACCCCTCAAAATGTTAGGGAGGGGAATCTCAATTGAAAATGTAATAGAGATAGGGCTCGTATTTTGTTACAGCTTTCCCTTATGTGATTTAAACTGTTTATGTGGCATGTATGTTAGAACTTGTGATTGTGGAGTGGCTCCCACATATCACGCATAAGATAGGTAGAACCCATGATCATCACATGTTAGTATCATGCTAGGACATGTTATCTGCTAAGTGCTTGTTTGAAATGCATTTAAGTTGTACTTGCATTAATCAAGACTAATAAAATTGGATAACATATATGTTGGTGAGGTCGAACCGGACAACTCTCCGGTTGATTCGAAAAATTCCCATTAAATATTAAGCTAATTTCGAACAAATAGGTGTTTAATCCGAGATGTAAATTTCGAATTAAATTCCTAGCATTCTATCAATAGGTTTTAAGTTTAGTAAGTGAAGCTAGTTATTGTCCGCGAGTCGTGGGATAGCTAATGGAGCTAATTAGTTCTTAGTTACCTAATTCAGCATGCTCACTAGTTCTCCGTTTTACCATTTAGGTCGTAGATTCAGTGATTCTCTACGTGTTTTGAAATGGCAACAAAAAACCCTCTTGTATCGATCCTCGAGTCAAACAAGTTGACTGGTCCCAACTATTTTGATTGGCTGAGGAATCTAAAAGTCGTTTTAGATTCTGAGAAGAGAACTTATGTTCTCTTCGAAGGGGAGCCTAGTCCCGAAGGGGACGCTCCCACTCGGGCCGAGCGGGACGCGATCCAGAAGTGGAAGGATATAATCTCCAAGCTCGTTACCTTATGTTGGCTAACATGTCTCCGGACTTGCAAAGGCAACATGAGGCCATGGAATTTGCTTGGGAGATTTACGACCACTTAGAGCAACTTTACCGCCCTCATGAACGTGTTACAAGGCATAACACTTCAAAGGAATTGTTCCGCTTGAGAATGAGGGAATGTTCAAGTGTCCATGAGTATGGACTCAAGTTTCTCGCCCTTAATGAGAAACTTGCTTCCATGGACATGCCACTGAAAGTTGAGCTTTCAGTGGACTTGTTGCTAGCCTCGTTCCCACCATCATTCAACCCATTTGTCCTTAACTTCAATATGAATCATGCTGGTGCTACTGTAGCTGAGCTGATTAGTCAGCATGTGACTATTGAAAGCACGATCAAGAAGGACAATAAGGTTCTGATGGTGAATGCTCCATCTTCCTCTTCTGGGCCTTCTAAATGTAAGGGCAAGAAAGCCCAAAAGAAAAAGAAGAAACCCCTTAGGCCCACTGGAGGCATTTCGAAGGGGAAGGCCCAAAAGAAGAAGCGTGATCAGAAAGAGGATGTTTGCTTCCATTGTGGCAAAGCGGGACATTGGAGGAGAAACTGCCCAGAGTACAAGCCTACTCTAAAGAAAGGTATGTTTCTCGTTGAAGTAAACCTTTCTATTAATTCTAGTTCTTGGGTACTTGATACCTGTTGTGGAGCTCATATCTGTAATGATGTACAGATGCTAAATGAAGTCCAACAACTCAAAGAAGGAGAATGTGTCTTGAAGATCGGCAATGGCTCAAATGTTGAAGCTCGAGCTTTAGGCACAATTAGATTAGATTTAAGTAGTTTTGAGTTAGTTTTAAATAAAGTCCTTTATGTACCGAGCATTATTCGTAATATAATTTCAGTTCCAATTTTAGATTGTGAAGGTTATGAAACTTATATTAAGAATAACTTTATCAAACTGAACAACTCTTCCGTTCACATCGGTACTCTAAGTAATGGACTTTATCTAACTCAAAATATCAATATTATGAATATACAACGAGAAACTAAGCTTAAGAGAGATGACAAAGTTTCAGCTCCCTTATGGCACGCTAGATTAGGACACATTTCCAAGAACAGAATTAGCAAGATAAACACTTTAGGATCATTCTCTGAAAATGATCTCAAAGAGTTAACTTCTTGCGAGTCCTGTCTCAAAGGAAAGATGTCCAAAGTTCCTTTTAAAGGAACTGTGGAACGTGCCACTGAGGTTTTGGATTTGATCCATACTGATGTTTGTGGACCGCTCAGTGTAAGCACTAGAAACAATCATCAGTATTTCATAACCTTTACTGATGACTTTAGTCGGTATGGTTATGTATACTTAATAAAGTATAAATCTGAAGCTTTTGAGAAATTCCTAGAATTTCAAAAGGAGGTTGAGAACCAAACTGGTCACAAGATCAAAGCACTTCGATCTGATCGAGGAGGCGAGTATCTTAGTGAAGAATTCCTTAATCATCTCAAAGATAATGGGATTATCTCTCAATGGACTCCTCCAGGAACTCCTCAACTTAATGGAGTTTTTGAGAGAAGGAATCGAACTCTACTTGATAAGGTTCGTTCCATGATGAGTTTCACTGACTTACCACCTTCTTTCTGGGGTTATGCCCTAGAAAGTACAGCAAAGATTTTGAATCTAGTTCCCTCTAAGTCAGTCCCTAAAACGCCCTATGAAATGTGGCATGGTAAAATCCCTAGTTATTCTTAATTGAGAATTTGGGGTTGTCCTGCTTACGTGAAGAGGACAATGGGAGATAAGTTGGAATCTCGTTCTAATTTATGCTACTTTGTAGGTTATCCTAAGGAATCCATAGGATACTACTTCTATGATCAATCTGAGCAAAAGGTGTTTGTTTCCAGAAATGCCACTTTTCTGGAGGAACCGTTCCTTAAAGAAAAGAAAGGCAAGATCATAGAATTAGAGGAAGTACAAAGTGACCCCACGCCACCCACTGAAGAAACATCCCCTTCTGACCAACCGTAACCAATCACGAATTTCGATACATACGAAAATCCTCCTCTAAGGCGTTTTGAACGCACTCCTAGACAGCCGGAGAGATGGTATGGATTCTTTCATGAGATCTCTCAAAAGGATAATGATCCTTTGACATATGAGGAGGCACTTTCAGATTCTGGCTCTGAACAGTGGATAGAAGCCATGAAATCCGAAATGGATTCCATGAACTCCAACCAAGTTTGGACCTTGGTAGATTTGCCTGATGGGGTCAAACCCATAGGTTGCAAATGGATCTTTAAGAGAAAGCTTGGAGTTGATGGAAGCATTACAGCCTACAAAGCAAGACTGGTTGCAAAAGGATTCACTCAAAGACCCGGCGTAGACTTTGATGAAACCTTTTCACCAGTTGCAATGCAAAAGTCTATTCGGATCATGCTTGCCATTGCTGCATATTATGACTATGAGATATGGCAAATAGATGTGAAAACTACCTTTCTCAATGGTGACATTGATAAAGACATTTATATGGAGCAACCCATAGGTTTCACATTTAGTAGGAGTGAGCAAAAGGTTTGCAAACTCCAAAGATCAATCTATGGATTGAAACAGGCTTCTAGGAATTGGAACATTCGATTTGATGAATCAGTCAAAGCGTTTGGCTTCATTCAGATTTCGAATGAATCGTGTGTGTATAGAAAGGAATTGGAGACCTCAGTGCAATTCTTAGTACTTTATGTTGATGACATCCTTCTTATTGGGAATTCGAAGGATGACATGAAAGTAACTAAGTTATGGTTATCGAACCAATTCGAGATGAAAGATCTTGGTGATGCGTCCTATATCCATGGAATTAGAATCTATCGAGATAGATCTAGAAGGTTAATAGGACTATCACAATCGATGTACATTGACAAAGTATTGAAGAGATTCAATATGGAGTCAGCAAAGGTTAAGAACCTTCCTATGAGTGTAGGAACATCTCTCTCTAAGAAGATGTGCCCTAAGACTGACCTTGAGAAGGAAAGGATGACTCATACACCTTATGCATCAGCAATAGGTAGCATAATGTATGCAATGTTATGTACTCGACCGGATGTGGCTTATGCACTTAGTGTAACAAGTCGTTTCCAATCTGACCCTGGAGATGGTCACTGGGCTGCCGTGAAGAATATTCTTAAGTACTTGAAAATTACTAAGGGTTTATTCTTAGTTTACGGAGGTCAGAAAGATCTTACTGTCGAAGGATACTGCGATGCGACCTTTGCATCTGACTTACATGATTTTAAGTCAATGTCAGGATACATTTTCTACCTAAACGGCAGAGCAGTGAGTTAGAAGAGTTCCAAGCAAACGACCACTGCAGATTCGACCACTAAGGCCGAATACTTAGCTGCAAATGATACAGTTAAGGAAGGTGTTTGGATTAGAAACTTCATTCAAGAGTTGAATGTTGTTCCTAGCATGAAAGACCCCATTACTATGTTTTGTGACAACACTGGGGCGGTTGCTCAAGCAAGAGAACCAAGATCTCACCAACTGACCAAGCACCCTATGAGGAAGTATCACCTAATCCGTGATATTATCAAAAGAGGAGATGTGCAAATTGAGAGGGTCACATCAGCAGAGAACGTGGCAGATCCACTTACTAAACCCCTTAGTCGAGAAGCTTTCGAAGGTTATCTCCAGAAGGTGGGACTTAGAGTAGCTTTAGAATGGCTTTGACGGGCAAGTGGGAGATTGTTAGGAATAGTGCCCTAGAAAGCCGATTGTATATCCGCTTTGTACTTTTCCTTATTATAATCACAGACAATCTTTCAATAAAATAACGAATTGAGGCAACACTTCTTTATATGCTCTTGTTTGGTATGCGTTTACTTTAGCTGTGCATGTATGAGAACTCCCCTAGTCCTGATGACTTTAGGACTCTACCATTTAGGTGAAATGGTTCATGAAACGAGCCCTATTTCACATAAGTCATGATTAGTAAAATACTCCAAGCCGATGAGTCCTACAGACAGTGGAAGTGTCAACCTGACTCCTCTAAGGCTTGCTTGTGGGATTACGCCCTTAAGAAAGACCACCTTATTTCATGGAGGTGCAAAGTGTATAGTTGATACGTGCATGATACATAAGGGTGCTTACTTCAATAAGTAAGTTCACTGAGCTGCCCCGTGTGGGAAGACTCCTAAATGGGAAAGGAAGTTTCTATTTCAGGAAATGGAAACTTCCAGATTAGGAAATATCTCACTAGTCATTGATGTGATTAATTGATCCTTAGACTTGAGATTCCATGTGTCGCCTTAGACAACTGATTCAAAGCTTATGCTGGGGCTGCACAAGTGATTCATGAAAGTGAATGAGAATCAAGAAAGGACCTACACTTGCATTTACAAGGTGATCTCTTATTGTGTAAGTCATTCCTATGCCATATGGAGTCCTTGGCCAAGGCAGTAGATCAAGATATCAAGAAAATGGTTTCTTGGATTGAGATCAAATGGATATGAAATGCACTTAGCTTTAAGACCGGATTATTAGGGTTCTAATTATTCCCTTACCCTAGATCTTGGTTGAGAGATAGTAAGTAGGAGAATTGTATCTCACATGAATCAATGACTTAAAGGTTCTGTCGAATCGAGACATTCCAATTCAACTAGGGGTTAAACACCTGTTGCTAGACTATGGTCGTTTAATCTGTGGACCGATTAATTAATTAGTGAATTAATTAATTAGGGTCACTGCTAATTGAATTGAGAACCTAGAGGGTCACACACAACAACTTAGTTACATGAGTTGAGGCTTTGAAATGATTAAACGAGTTAATCGAGCCGAGAGGGTTCCACACGTGTGGGTCACGTGAGTAGCACGTGTCCTTGGGAAACGTGTCCTTGGGACACGTGTCTCACACGTGAATATATATATATTGTATATATATATATATATATATATATATATATATATATATTAAATAATTATTGTGTTAATTATTTAATAGACTTTGGTTTAATTTTGAATTAAAAGGAAAGTCTTATTTTGGAGAAATTAATCTATTTAATTAATTATGAATTAATTAATTATATAAATAAATAAGTTATTCATTTATTAATAAATAAATAAAGTATAATATTATCCAAAAGGAGTTTGGATATTTTAGCTCTCTTAAAAGTTAGTTTGAATTAGAATTCAATGTCAAAGTTCAAAATTACTTGATGATCTAGTAATAAGAGAGAGAGGAACCAAATCCTTAGTCCATAAGGACTAGGATTTCGGCCGCCCCTCTCTACTTATATATAGGGGAGCTCGAGCTCCCCTTAGAGAGTAATAGACAATTGTTTTTGTTCATGTGTTGAACACCATCCTTTCTCCAAGATCAAATAAACCCTAGGTTAAGCCTAAACACTAACTAGAGAACTAGCATCCTTACTAGTTAGATTGTAGTCAAGTTGGTGGACTATCTCTAGAGAGCTTCAAGTTAGAAGTTTTTAAAGATTCGAGCTTTAACAAGGAGAGGGGATCAAGCCGCGAGAAGAGCGTTCTTGGGTGGCTTGAAACGCTTCAAGAAAGATTATTGAAAAGTTTCTAATCTCTACGAATTCGGATTCACAATTGCGAGTTTCGATTCTTTTGTTGGAAAATTTTTAAATTTTCGCTGCTTTCTGATTCCTGTTTTCCAACACTATTAGAAACAATGGAAGTGCAAGAATCAACAAGTAACGAGACTCTGCACGAGATGAAATGAGAGATTTAGTATTCGAGGCAATTTCCAAACCGAGATGGATGTTAGGTTTATTTTATACCTTTATTTGAGCATGTTTTATGTCAGGATTTGACGGATTTTAGGCCTTATATTGTTATAATTGCTCTTATTTCAGGTATATTGTGCTCGGAGTTGGTTCATGGTGAAACGGGGCAAGAAACGAAAGTTTAGATGCCGAGAATGATCAAAAAGTGTGAAGATTCATATTTTCCCGCGCATGGAGGATGGGAACGGCCCTTCCAAGCCCTTTGTATTTTGGGAAGGGCCGTTCCGGAAAGTCAGCTGTTGCCCCTTGACCGAGGATGGGAACGGTCGTTCCCATCCCAAGCCTTTCCTGGGAACGGCCGTTCCCAGCAGCGCTGGCATTCGTGGGCGAGGCCGTTCCGCAGGCCGTTCTGGGAGAGCTTTGGTGGACTATTTAAGGCTATTTTCAGCATTTCTCTGAGGAGGCTCATCTAGGGTTTAATTTAGGGTTAATTTAGGAGTCTCTTCTAGCTTTATCTTTGATCCTTAGAGCTTTAATTAGATTGTAGTTGTTAATTCCTTTCTAGAACAATCATTTCCTTTATTTTCAGTCCTAGTTAGATTTAATTGCTTTAAGTTTGATACTAATGTCTCTAGTTTTGGAATTTGTTCATGTTTTTGAGAATTTTGTTCTTGTTATTTGATATTTGGTTTAATTTAATGAATATGCATATTTTCAGTATGATCTCTATTATTTCCTTGCTTTCTAGTGTTAATATCAGTGGCTAATTTCTTGGGCAAAAGGGGGGTGATGAATTATGTAGGGTAAGTGTTTGATGAAATGCCTAGGTGGGACTACTTGATCTTATGCTTGTGAAATTGTTTTGTTTGCATGTTTAAGCTTGATCACCTTAGATATGAACTTAGATTTGCATGCTAATCGAGAGATTGTATGTTAATTGGATGAAATTTCACAACACTTAAGTTTTAGGTATAAAGACATTTAGCCTAATCTTGAGCAATCAAGCAATAGAGTAACCGGGCCAAGCCGCTAGTTATTTTGTTGCACTAGTCTTGTTTGTTTGATCTAATTAATGAGCTAATGACCACGAGAGTAGGCTTTAGACTTTGATTAGGTACACGCACTTGACTTCGAGAGGAGCTTGTGTATACTTTAGTGATTAGGATTGTGAGATCCTTGTCCCATTTAAGCACTAATTGAACACGAACCTTGCATGATCATTACTACCCCATTGCCACTTAGTTAACTTGGTTAATTGCTACTCTATTCGCTTCCTAGTTGGTTCTAGTTTGTTAATCTTAGTTAACTTTCATTTCCGTTAGTAGTTAATTCACTCCATCACTCGTTTTGGTCTATAGATTGGTGAAAACATTAGGTAATTGATTGATTTACTCCTCCCCGTGGATTCGACCCCTTTTGCTACATTGATTTATTGATGCTTGCACTTGGGCTTTATTAAAACAAAATTTTCTCAACAATGGATGAAGCTTCGCGAGTACTATTGATAGAAATAGGTACTTCAAGAGATGAAAATATGGATTCAAGGAACGCTTGGGAATTGGAACGATAGGATTAGGTGCAGGATGATCGAGGGTAATTTGAGTTGAAGATTGCTAAGGGGTATTCATAGTACGTGATTTGGATTTTTTTTTTTTTTTTAAATGATGGAATTATGAGGGAACTTCCGTGGATTTCTAAATCAGCATTGGTAGAAGGAAATCGGATCAAACTACCATAAAATAGGATGGTGTCAATAAAGGTTAATTCAATTATGTATTAAAGGGGTTCGAATGACAATAACAAAGCAAATATCATTAAGTCATCAGTTATTTTTCCATGATAACCTGCAAGGAAATTTGAGAAGAGATGAATCGATCATTGAAGAACTTGGATGAACTTCAAGAGTCATTAAGAATGTTTCATCTTCGACTAAGGAATTGAATGGGCCAGAAACCGAATGCAACCTTAAAGGTTTTAAGAGGATGAAGGGATAACTTGAGAGAAGATGAAAAAGGATTCGTGTTGAGCTATGATGCATGGACACTTCTAAAAATATCACTTTGTCGTGTCGTCTTGTGGCGGACACCGTGTCCGACACTCCTCACGTGGAAAATTCAAGAAAAAATCTATGTCGCCATATCCGTGTCTTGTCGTGTCGTGTCCGTGTCGCTGTGTCCGTATCCGTGCATCATAGGTGTTGAGATAAACCATAATGATGAATACCTTAAGATCGGGATTAAAGTTTCAAGGTTGCCGAGAGCAGTTGCCTTCGAGAATATGGTAGACTTTGGTATGGGTAAATATGTGGATTCGAATCTAACACCGGGATGAATATTCTAAAAGTATATGGGAAGGTCATAGTTTGGTTACTTAAGAGAGTTGGTTTTGCTGAAAGAAGATTTTACGTGAATGATGAGGGATTGACGAAGATTAAGAACAGTAAAAGTTCGAATAGAATTATTAGAGGGTTATCATCTTGTCATTGGGCACACGAAATATATTGGAGACAAGTCAAGTATCGAGCCAACCTTTGGGCCAGATTATGTCTTGGGCAAACAAGCTATCAACTTTGACACTCTCGATTAGGGTGACCGGTACTTAAAGCATTCATGGCATATGCATACATGCAATTTAAATTTAAATGATTTCTTAATGCTATATGCATTGCTAATTGAATATTTTTGTTGTTCCTTGTCATGTTTGTAATTGCTGTTTATTGCGTGTCCCTGTGTGACCTATGCGATTATTAATTATTGTAAATCGTATTTTGATACCTTTTACTTCTTCGTGGTGTTTACTCTCTTTGCTGCTTTTGAGAGACGGGGTTCTCTCATTGTTGTTCCAGAGACGGGGTTCTCTCTTTGCTGCTTTTGAGAGACGGGGTTCTCTCATTGTTGTTTGAGAGACGGGGTTCTCTCCTTGTTGCTTGCGAGGGACAGGGTTCTCTCATAAATTATTTTCAGGCTAACAGTGAATCCAAGGAAGGATTCTTTTAAGGGGGAGAGGTTGTAACACCCCGGTTTTTCAGTCGTATAGTATGACGTATGTATTTAACCAAGTTGCGCGAATTAATTGTTTATAAGTGTTTTTTATATTTAATTTTATAATTAAATGTTAAAAATGTTACATAATTATATCTTTCATTTTATTAATATTAAATTCATATTGAATTCGTTGAATTTAATTTTGTTATTTAAAAATGAAATTTAATTTTTTGTTATTTAATATTGAATCCTATGAATTTGTAAATGCTTTGAGCATGAGTGTTTTGATCGCGTGTCGTTTTTATATGATTTGATATCGAAATTTCGTGAAAATTTAATATGTTGGAGAGATATGTGTTATGAATGTGTATATATGCTCGTTTCATGTTTTCAATCTCGTTTGGTGTGGTAACGAATTTATTTTGAATTGTGGAACCAAATCGGGGGTTAACGGACAATTAGCGCACCCTTGGTTCCGTATGTGATATCTTGAGCTCGAGAACTCGGAATCGAGTTCCGTCAACTTCGTTGGACTCATATCGACGATTTGGGTCTAATGAACCTAGCCTTATACTTTTATAAGCCTATTTGAACCCTCGAAATTCAACCAAAAAATGAATCGGGCGCAAAACTGCCACGCTTCACCATTTTAATCATAACTCTCACCATACTTATCCAAATTAACCATGGTTGGACTTTTTGGAAACCTAACTTAACCCTCTATAAGCCCTAACCACCCCATTTTGAACCATACCTGAGACAAAGAGGAAAAACTCAGCCAAACCCCTGACTTCCAGTTCCATTTTCGTCACTTTGCCATTCTTGGAGATTTAGAGCTCAAATCTCTTCCAACCTTCAACCAATTCAAGAGGTGAGTTTAGGGTTGTAATAAACATTCATTTATGATCATTTTGAACCATGCATCCCTAATTTTGAGCTAGTTTTCATGGAGTTTTGAAGATATGGATGAGTAGTTAGGTTATGAAGCAATTTCTTGATCCCTTTGAATCCTCGGTGGTTTTGATTGTTTTAAAGCATGAGAGTGATTACTTCAACTCCCTTATTTTATTTATGGACATGTATTTTGTGGTAGTTGAAGGTTTAATGAGATGCCATTAATGAACCTTGGAGAATATGGTTGAAACTTGAGTTCATTTTCCTCCCTCACGTTATGAACTACTGCTGCTGTGTTTTAGGATTGAATTTGCTGTCATTTGCTACTTCGTTTTGTCTTGTTTGTTGCATATACATACCTGATCATGTTGCATGAGGATTGGAATGGTTGTTGCCCTGTTTTGCTTCATTTTTGTACCCTGTTTCGCCTTGAACTGCTGCTGTCTGCTACTGCCTATTTCCTTACCTGTGTTGCTGTTCGTTTTCAGTCATTTGTGGGAGTATATGACCTGTTTTGCTGCTGAGTTATTGCTTTGGTTGCCTGCTATTTGCTGCTGTGTTTTCTTACCTTTAAAACAGGGGATCGAGCTTGATCTGCTGCCTTTTTTTTCGGTCTGTAATGCATCTCCCCGGGCGGGGAGATTTTAGGCATAAAAGTGCCCGGCCGGGGACCCTTTTTGCAGATTGGTTTGGGACCTTTGTTGCTTTATTTGTTTGTTCATCCGTTGCATGTGAACTTCTTGTTTCGTGATTGATCTTCTATAAAGGATGTGGCACGTGAGGTTTGTTGTAACAATTTATGTGTATGTATATAATATATGTAATTGATGTTGAAGAGAATTTGCAGCCTTCATGTGTATTTAATGCAAACTATTTCTCTTTTAATTGAGTTGCATGAATCTTATACATTGAATGGAAAATGGTGTGCTAGACATTTTAGAATGCATGACTTTCTTGTTAATTATTGCTATGTACGCGAATATATATATATATTATACATAATGTGTGCATGTGCTTGATTAATTGTTTGTGCATGTGTGTGTTTACGTAAGTATATATATATATTTCATATGAAATGTGCATGCATAGGTGTGTATATATATATATATGATAAATATGATATTATATTGTGCTTGTGTGTGTATATGCATGTAACGTACGTGTGTATATATATATATATATATATATATATATATATATATATATATATATTGTATATTGTATGCATGCATGATTACTTTGTGTACGTATATATGTATGCTAAATGTTTAATTTGCGTAATTCTAATTTATAAATGTGATATAATATGTGTTATGTTTTATATGAAATTATGGAATTAATTTGACATCCATTTCTTATTCATGCATGTTTAAATGACTTGAATGCCTTCGTTTTGTCTATTTTATAATCCTAAACTTGATATAATTGAGATATGATTGATATATGAAGTCCATGACTTGAATTGCTACGAATTATGAAAGATATGAAATGTTTGGGCTTGAAACCTTCATGCCATGAATGTACTTGAATTATGTGGCTTCATGACATCATTTTACTTCTTAAACATCTCATACCATGTGCATAGCGTTGCCGTGCGTCATATATGGTTCATATGGAGTCTTGAGTCTCACGAATGCACCGTGTTGTCTTCTTGTACAGTTTTCTCCAGGGCGGAGACGTGTCGGGTTCATAGGTTACTTCCAAGTCTCCTGTTCTTCTTGGTATTATTCGGTAAGGTATAACAGGTGGGTTTCTCTTCTATGTAGTTAAACGACCCGATATATTTCCAATGTGGAACATTTTAAGCCAAATTATTATATATATATATATATATTGAGTGTTTCATAGAGTCAATGATTTCGAACGTTAAACCCTTTTTAATGATTACCCTACCAATGTTTTGGCGAGAATTGATTGATCACATTGAACGAGGGCCCTGGGACTTGGTGCACGTGGCAAACTGGGGAAGCAAGGGCTGACGGCGATCCTGTATGCTAGTCCCAACCAAATTATAGAATCCGGAACTCGCTAGGAGATTTGCGAGGAAAGGAGGATGAGCGCCTTTAGGGAACTCATGAAACCCCATTGGTTAATGATTGAGGTGGCCGGGTCTTGCTAACCCGCCCACCGCCCGGAGGAAAAAGGTGTAAGTGAATGAATGATTGTATAAATGATTGAATGAATAAACGATTGAATCAACGAATGATTGTGACTGAATGAATGATTCTGTGATCACTAATGAACGAATAGATGGATAAATGCACACACGAGGTGAAGGTTGGAGAATTCGCCCTCTCGCCGGGCTCACGTATTGACTGCATGATTGTAGTGAATGAACGAGAATGATAGTTATAATCCCGGGAGTTGTTTTCTTTGTTTTAACCCACTTGGGAAATATCTTAAAAACCTAGCACGGGATTATAGCTTGCATGTATGGATGTTTAAATTCTGCTATATTATTATATATTTTATACTTATTTTATACCCACCAGTCTCCTATAGACTGAACACGACTTTGTTTTCAGTTCTTTTGCAGGTTTTGGAGTGCTAGGCGGGATTTTGGGTCTGTCAAGTCATGTGATTAAGTTTAAGTCACAATACACGCATATTGTAAATTGATTAAGTTATGCATTGAATGTACGAACTATTATGATTGTATTTTGTGATATTCGGGACAGGTTTCTAGGGATAGTTTGAAGACTTGATTGAATATATGTTCTGCTTCCGCACTCGCACTTAATTCTTGAGCTTGTGTATTTGGTTTCGAGGTTCTAGCTCCCGCCTAGCCTAGTGTGTGAATGAGTCCCCGTTCGTCGTGATTCGGCTCGTGTATGGACTCTCCATTTCATATGCGGGTTGGGTCTCGGTGTGGGGGATGTGGGGCCTTCCTTTGGGGCGCTACAAATCCCTTTCAATTCAGAGAAGACTTCATCTGATCTCATATCAATAATATAATTCTCAAGTTGATTTTCAAGTATTGATATTTGCACATTAGAGAACTCTACTAGATAAAATTTGGTTAACTGGATTCTACGTTCTTTGTTGAAAGAGACAAATAAATCAACGGGGTTCAAGCAAACTAGACAAGTAAGCAACTGTGAGTTTACTGTAGGGAAAATCCCTAAACCGAAACAAACATGTCGAAATCATCGAGAACACACAAGCGGAAGCGTACCTTGATCCATAGCAATCCGTTTTCGACCAGCAATCCAAGGTTGAGGTCTTCTAAGCCTTGATACGCCGTCAATTCTATTCTTTCTGGGATGGGGCAGAAAAGAAGACAAGGAACGTATCTGACTTAGGGACCACAACCCTAATATATAACCAAAGTAGGGCACCTTAATTATGGGCCCATCAATCATAATTAAGTGTCCACGGATTTCTACACATAAAAGACCCAAACTTCAACCAATATTTCTATAAGCCCATATAATTAAATAAATCCTAAGTAGATCACTCAATTGGGCTCGTATTATGAGATAGCCTATGTACAATTTATTAAATATGTGAGACCACTAAATAAAAAATCCAACAATCTCCCACTTGGTCCACATATGGTTCCAAATAATTGTACATAGTCTTAAACCTTAGTGCGCGCAACCTTATGCTATCTCTACTTTCGAAATATTTCCAAACAATCTGGTCCATCAATTATGTTATTATAGGATCAAAGCAGCTTTTGTTACACAATTCGTAACTAAACCGAACAGTGGTCACAATACTAACACAATCAATGATATAGATCAAAAGTATGGCATGTAGCATGGAAATTACATGTAATGTGATCTTAGTCATGCCTATTTCCAACTGGTCCTACCTTATGACTCAGAGAGTCCCAAAGCACTTTCCAACACTTTATGCAAAACCGCAATAGGAAGCAAAAAAAAAACTTTATTGTCAGAGTATTCAATCAAATAAAACTTTATTTGTCTCATAAAACCTCAGTCTGTACAGAACATAAAACATGTCAATAAGCAAGATGGAAAAACCACAAACTCACACCACTAAGACATGTCATCTAATTTGATGACACCCATATGAGCCACATGTTCATGAAACACTTTAGGTGGCAATCCCTTAGTGAGTGGATCTGCTAGCATCGAGTTTGTACTTATATGCTCTATTGACACTTGAAGACTCTGAACTCTTTCTTTCACAACCAGATACTTAATATCTATATGCTTAGACTTAGATGAACTCCGGTTGTTCTTTGAATATAACTCTGCAACCTTATTATCACAATTAATTCTCAACGGCCTTTCAATGTCATTGACAATTTGCCGCCCAGTGATAAAATTTCAGAGCCATATCCCCTAATTCGAACTTCGATAAGTGAGCCTGTAATCCTTAGTCTTTTGTAGATACCTCATGTCCCTACTAGATATCTGCCTAACATCCCCACTATGTACGCTAAATCCGGACGCGTACACACTTGATCATACATGAGACTCCCTACTGCAGAAGCATAAGGGATTTCCTTCATCTCTTTCTTCTCTAGGTCCATCTTAGGACGTTGGAGCAAATTAAAATTATCACCTTTTGACATAGGTGCGTCCCCTGGTGCACAATCCTGTATGCCAAAACGGCTCAGCACCTTATCGATATAAGCCTTTTGCGATAAACCGAGTATACCTTTGAAACGATCCCGATGGATCTGTATACCCAGAACATATGAAGCCTCCCCAAGATCTTTCATCTCAAATTTACTTGATAGAAATTTCTTGGTTTCACGCAATAGACTTATATCGCTGCTTGCTAGTAGAATATCATCTACGTACAACACCAGGATAATAAATTTGCTCCCACTGACCTTGAGATATATGTATTGGTCAACAGTGTTTTCCTTAAAACCAAAAGAGGAAATCACCTTATCAAATTTCCGGTACCACTGACGGGATGCCTGCTTTAGACCATAAATGGACTTCTTTAGTTTACATACTAGGTGCTTTGAATCTTTGGACTCAAAGTTCTCCGGTTGCACCATGTATATAGTTTCTTCAATATCTCCATTAAGAAACGTTGTCTTTACGTCCATTTGATGGAGCTCTAAATCATAATGAGCTACAAGTGCCATAATGATTCTAAAAGAGTCTTTCGTTGAAACTGGAGAGAAAGTCTCATTAAAATCAATGCCTTCCCTTTGAGTGAAACCCTTGGCAACAAGACGTGCTTTATATCTTTCGATGTTACCATTCGAATCCCGTTTGGTTTTAAAAATCCATTTACAACCAATTGGTTTTACTCCTTGTGGTAACTCGACAAGATCCCAAACGTCATTGCCCATCATAGATTTCATCTCTTCATTCATGGATTTGATCCATTCATTAGAGTTTGAACATAACTTTACTTGATTGAAAGATGTAGGATCATCTTACAATCCCATATCAAATTCATGTTCATGGAGGTAAACGACATAGTCATCTGAAATCGCTTTCCTCTTTTCTCTAGTGGACCTCCGTATAGGCACTTCATTTTGAGGTTGCTGTGGTGCATCATTTTGAATAGATGATGGTTCTGGATCTGATTCAGTGGGTCCTAACTCAATATTTTGAGTCAATGATGGACCCGTAACTGATTCAGTAGGAATCCCAAATGTGATTGTGTTTTCTGGATTTACTTGATTCGCAGGCTGAGGAGTGATAGGAATATTTATCCAATCATTCTCAGCTGCAACTATAGTGGGAATGTTAACACATTCCTCGTCAAACACAATCTTTCCAATTTGATCCCTCCCACTGTAATCAACATCCTCAATGAATTTGACATTTTCCGTTTCGAAAAAGGACTTGTTTGAGGGTTCATAAAACTTAAATCCCCTCGACCTTTCTGAGTAACCTACAAAGTAGCAGCTAATTGTTCTTGAATCCAATTTTCTTTCGTTAGGCTTATAGGGCCTAGCTTCAGCTGGACATCCCCAGACATGCAAATGCCTAATACTAGGCTTCTTGCCTATCCACAACTCGTATGGGGTTTTGTCTACTACTTTGCTTGGAACTCGATTTAAAATATACACTGCAGTCTTTAGTGCTTCGCCCCAAAGTGATTCTGGCAATGAAGAATGATTAATCATACTTCTCACCATATCCTTAAGAGTTCGGTTTCGTCTCTCAGAAACACCATTTTGGTTTGGACTCCCCGGCATGGTGTACTGAGGTACAATCCCGCACTCACTTAAGTATTTGGCGAAGGGTCCTGGACGTTGTTCACCGGATCCGTCATATCTGCCATAATATTCTCCACCACGGTCAGATCTGACAGCTTTAATTTTCTTGCCTAGTTGATTCTCAACTTCGGCTTTGAAAGTCTTAAACACGTCCAAAGACTGTGACTTCTCATGAATTAGGTACAAATATCCATAACGAGAGTAATCATCAATAAAGTTGATAAAGTATCGTTGTCCATTCCAAGAAGCTGTAGGGAATGGACCACAAATATCTGTATGTATCAACTCTAAAGGTTCTTTACTCCTATTGGCACCTAATTTCCTCATATTTGTTTGTTTTCCCTTTATACATTCTATACAGATTTTAAAGTCTGTAAAATCAAGGGAATCAAGAATTCCTTGTGATATAAGCCTCTGTATTCTCTTTTCAGAGATATGTCCTAAACGCTTATGCCACAACATTGATGAATTCTCATTTGTTAACTTACGTTTAGTACCAAAGTTAGTTGAATGCAGATTTTCAATATCAGTTGAAGCCTTAGTGTTCAATTTATACAAATTATCAATTAGAGTACCAGTACCAATAACATTTGAATTTAAAGAAAAAACACAACTTCCATTCCCAAATGAACAAGAATATCTAGATTTGTCCAAACAAGAAATAGAAATCAAGTTCCGTCTAAATGACGGTACAACGAAAGTTTCTTCCAAATTCAAATAAAAACCAGTATCTAAATGAATTCTAAAAACACCAATAGCTTCTACTAAAGCTTTATTGCCATTCCCCACATAGATGTATCTTTCAGCATCAGTTGGTACTCGGCACCTTAGGCAATCCTGCATTGTGACACTTATGTGAGTAGTTGCACCCGTATCTATCCACCAAGTGTCACTAGGTACTAAAGTCAAATTAACTTCTGAACAAACAAAGTTGAGAAGTCTACCTTTCTTTTCACGCCAGGAGGCGTATTTGGGACAATCCTTCTTTATGTGATCAGGCTTCTTGCAAAAGTAACAGGAAATAACCGAATTCTGTTTGTTTTACACCTTAGGTTGGGTTGTCCCAAATTCTGCAGTTTCCTTATCCTTATTCCTTTTCCTCTTATTGGTGGTAGCCCTAGCCTTAGAAGTCATAGCCAAATGAGCACTTTCAGTCCTATCTTGTTTCAGTCTCTCCTCTTCTTGCACACATTGAGCTATAAGCTCATTTAGAGTCCATTTCTCCTTTTGAGTATTATAGGAGATTTTAAATGGATTAAATTGTGCAGGAAGTGAGATCAAGACCAAGTGCACAAGTATGTCATCCGACACCTCAAGCTTTAAGCCCTTAAGTCTTGTCACAAGATTAGACATCTCCATAATGTACTCCCTTATGTTTCCTTTACCTTTATACCGCATAGAAACCAGCTTACTTAGAGTAGTGTTGGTCTCAACCTTTTCATTAGTTTTGAATCGGTTTGCTATTTGGTCAAGGAAACTTTTGGCATTTTCTTCATCAGGAATACCACCCCTTATGGCTTCCGGAATTGAGCGCCTCATGATCATCAAACTCATGCGATTTGATCGCTCCCACTTCTCGTATGCGGATCTCTGTACAGCAGTGCTAGTATCAGTGAGATCCGCGGGGCGATCAAACCTTAATGCATGATCGAGATCCGCACAGCCAAGCATAATCATAACATGCTCCTTCCATTGTTTGAAATTAGAACCATTGAGTTCAGGGATGTTGTTCAAGTTGGCAGATATGGAAGACACTATAAAAGAAAATAATATGCTCACAATTAATTAAACATAGAAGCATGCATATATAAAGATAAACCAAATATCACAATGTATATGCACTGGTGGGCCCATCTCAAGATACCTAGCACAACATTATTATTTAGTCTTTGGACAGAAATAATAATTTGTAAGTGGTACTCTTATACATAGTCAAAAATATTGATATCTAAAACGGCCTCACAATATGCCTTTCTTTGGATCGACACATTGTAAGCATGTTAACACCAAATATATCACATATCCATGACTATCATTATCTGGCCAAAATAATCTTCCTTTGGGCCGATTATTTCGCATAGATAACAAAAATAATTTAATTGAAAAATTAACTAAATCTTACCCAAAAGAGGTTACTTTGGCAACATTTTGGTTCAATCTAATCAATTTCTCTTAATACCAAAACATAATTTACTTATTCGGATAAATAACTGTATACAACAATGTACAATTACTCCAAAATTATCCGACAATACCAAGAATCAAAAGGCCAAACTGAACATGTATATCATATGCAAATTCATCTCTATAAATCTATCCGAACCACATATATACATACACATATTTCGGCAATTTGCAATCTATACATACATACCCAAAGTCATGCATAGAAATATTCACGATGTCGGCCATAAATTACATAAGGAAACAATAAATCCTTGTCATCATTATGGAATTTGTGAAATTGATACTTACTGTATACTCCTAGGATTCATTATTTGCCAAAGCCACAAATTGAAATATGCATAAGTGCTTTGCACGCAAATCGAAGAATGGAAAGCCCAGGCAATACACGTACACATAATAAACTGACATATCTCAACCCATATCCGAATATGAAACAACAGACATGTATTTGATATGAAAATTCAGATTTCTCAAACATTGATCCTTAATTCCTCAACAGATTCATTGTTCCGATAAATAGGTAAAAAATAAAACGGTCGAAGCTAAAACTCTATTCACTTAATAGCCAAATTCAATTTTCGATCTATTTGTTATCAATCGAAAATAAATCTCAATCATCCGACATGAGAGTGGCTCTGATACCACTTGTAGGGAAAATCCCTAAACCGAAACAAACATGTTGAAATCATCGAGAACACACAAGCGGAAGCGTACCTTGATCCATAGCAATCCGTTTTCGACCAGCAATCCAAGGTTGAGGTCTTCTAAGCCTTGATACGCCGTCAATTCTATTCTTTCTGGGATGGGGCAGAAAAGAAGACAAGGAACGTATCTGACTTAGGGACCACAACCCTAATATATAACCAAAGTAGGGCACCTTAATTATGGGCCCATCAATCATAATTAAATGTCCACGGATTTCTACACATAAAAGACCCAAACTTCAACCAATATTTCTATAAGCCCATATAATTAAATAAATCCTAAGTAGATCACTCAATTGGGCTCGTATTATGAGATAGCCTATGTACAATTTATTAAATATGTGAGACCACTAAATAAAAAATCCAACATTTACCTCTATAAAAAGGTTGAATCGATTCGTATTCTCTGTTTTTTTTTTTACTTTTTTGAGGAGGCGAACTGATTGAATCGAATCTTTTGGCTTTCTGATGAGAAACCTATCCATATTGATAATTGATAAAATAAACCTTAGTTAAAATATAAAAAAAAGTAAAATTAACTTTAAATTTCTATTGAATTGTAAAATAAAAATAAAAAAAGAAAGTCCACAAACAAATTAAAAACAAATCTCTAACAGATCACTATGCAGGCGATTGGAGGAGTTTGATTCTATTGTTGTGTATATAGCGGAGAGGAGACGAATATGGGTTGAAATATAACAGAATTTGATCAGAGGAGCTTGATCGAACAATTGGTTAGGTCTTGAGTTGGAAATTAAAGTCCAATTAAAATTAGAACCTAAAAATTTCAATTTGTGTGGTCTAAATTATTAATAATTTACTATATTGACCCCCCACTAACGTTAATTTTAATTTTGGTGAGGGGGGTCAATTATAATAAATTCCATAAAATTACATATACATATAATAATAAAATTTCAACCCAAAAAAATATATATACATATAATAATAAAAAAAATAAAAGTTGACGGGGTCAATTGCACTCCCTCAAGGCAAGGTGGCTCCCCCACTAGGTAAATATCAGGCACTTTTATGTTTTCTAAACTTAGTAAACTCTGTATGCCGCATAAATTTACGGTGGTGATTATTTGTCAAGAATTTCATTAGAGCTTTAACTTGAAAAGGAATTCGATGTGGTGAAGAAGAAAGAAACTACGACGAGCATAATCAAAAATCCCAATTCCCAGTAAGCTAAAAAAAACTCTGACACCGGTATATTTGGTCGGTATATTATGGGCTCTTTGAAATGCTTGATGGCCTAGTTGGATGTGTTCTTGTTAGCTATTGTTGTAGATCAGCAATAAAAAAAGATGTTGGGTTCAACACATTTCTTTGATTGATTATATATGTCAACAATGTGCTTGTAAATATAAGCAACTCACGACCGGAGTTTAAAGCTTTTGTGCTAGAGCTTTTCCGAATACTCATGAAAATTCTATTGTTTTGTCATGACAGCATATCCGATTGTACAAAAGAGTATTTATTGACTTAATTAATTCGAAGAATTTAGGTTTGTATTCGAATTATTACTGAAGCAGTCTAAGTGGTTTTCCTAGTCAATTCTGTAATGTAAATACTATTTGGTTTAGTTGAAAAATAACTAAGATTTAAAAACCCGAAACCTTACACATATTTAATTTTAACAACAAGGGGTATTCTTTGAAAACTCCCAATGAGTTAAAAAAATTATTCTTTGTTTCCCATTTTCAAAAAAGTTTCTTTGAACTCCCAAGATAAAAATCAAAAGTTTCGTTTACATCCCATTTTTTTGAAATGTTGTATAAAAATATAAAAGATCTGGTGATTTAGTTTACGTGATTCTTGAATTTTTATACAACATTTCAAAAAATTGGGAAATAAAGAGGAAGTTTGATTTTCATTTGGGGAGCTTAGAGGAATATTTTTGAAAATGGGGAGTAAAGAGAAATTTAAGTTCCCATGTGGATTTTTCGGGAATTTTCCGTAAGGACAATATATTTTATTTTTATATCTTATGGTTTGAGAAAGCTCATTTGGCTCACATTTGACTATTTGAGTCAACTACCAAGTACCAATCGCCTCCAAACACGTTTCCGTTGACATGAACTCTGATGAAGACGAAGCGGACAAAATCTTTCAACAAAATGAGAATGGCCTTTGGAAAGATGAAAAGCTTTCCGATCTCTTCTCCCATTATCTCGATAACAGTCTTTTAGGATTAGATTTTTGCAGCGCAGTTGATGGTTGCCTGAAGCGCGCCGGCCATCTGGCGTCCTTTATCGATGAAGCCTGCCGGGAAATTCGAGGATGAACATTGCAGTAACGGCGAAGAAGCTTCGCCCAAGGATTACTTTACAACGTTGCAGGAATTGAGGGATAATGTTAGAATGGTCGGAGATCGGTTTAGGGCGGACTTTTTCGATGTTTTCAATCCGATTTATTCGCATCAGTTTCTATTGCAGAAGAGACTGCGTAAAAGAGCGGGGGAACTGAGGACGTGGAGGAAGGTGTCGGATGTTATAGTTGCGGTTAGGGTTGTAAATGGATATTCGAAATTCGATATCCGTTCGCATCCGAGTTTGTTTAAAGAGGATATTATCCGTATCCGTTCAGAGAGGATATTATCCGTATCCGATTATAGACATCCGAATTATAAACGGATAAGGATATGGTAATGACACATCCGATCCGTTTAACATCCGATCCGTTTATACATCCGTTAGATATATCCGTTATCCGTAATCCGTATCCGATAACATATATATCTATATATTTTTTATACCTTGATGAAACTTATATTAATTTACACATTATATAATTATTTGAGAATTATAAAACAAAATAACAGTAAACGTATATCATATTATTTGTAATAATAAACTCCATTAATTATTGTAAACATATATTATAAATTATATATTATACTTATGAGTTAATGTGTATAGATTTAATAGATTTATAGTTAGTTATATTAATATTTAATTGTGTTATGAAATTTCAATCTATTATTTTTTATTAAAAAATATATGTAAAACAGATAAACGGATTCAAATTCGGATATCGGATAACTCACTAATAGGCTATCCTCACGGATACGGATAATCCGATATTCGGATAATATCCGTCGAATTCGGATACGGATAGCATTTTAATTATCCGTCGGATAACAGATACGGATTCGGATAGCGGATATGCTAAACGGATTCGGATTCGGATACTGCACATCCGCTCCGTTTATTATCCGTTTACACCCCTAGTTGCGGTAGCAAAACCGTTGCTTGGGAAGAAATATTTGCGGGATTTGAGGTTGAAAGATTCTATGCGGCGTGGGATCTACGCTGTTGCTAACAATTTGAACACTATAGGGAGGCTGGCGGAGATTTATCGGTCGCAGATCGAGAGTTTCTTTCTAATTGTGGACTACATAATTTTGAGGGGAAGAGATTTTGTGGTTATTGAATATGCAGTGAAGGAGATTAAGAGAAGCCTGGGTGAGTTTGTGAGGATAAATCAGGATTTGAGTGCGCATGTAGATCACTGTCGGCGTTCCCTGCGATTGTTGATCAACATAGCAGCTGAAGATCGAGACATTGGTATGTTCAGGAAGAACGTTTTCAGTCGAGAATTATCCAACAAATTTTGGAGGAATGGAGGCCGTTAAGAACCGCTGGAGATTCCACTTTGTGAAGGACTTGCAGAGGTTCTTAATCATTCACATTGGCTTTTGTATGGTCCCATGATGCTTCTGCTTTAGCTAGTTGATTATAATTGGTTGGGTTCGAAATCAGAGAAATCATAGTCGTCAATTGCCTGTATTTTCTGTTGTCATGGCGATGAGGAAAACACTGACGCTGTAGGATTACTTTGGTCTTCTTTTGGTTTACACTTCGGTTCTTGTTTATTATATAATCTTTCACTTTATCTGATCGGGATGAGGTAGATGCCTCCCAGCCAGGGGGCGGATCGAATCGGAGTTTCCTTAGGTAGCCACCGACCTACAGTTATCCTTAAACTTCCGTGCTTGGTGGAGAAGAAGTGAACAAAGGTACCCTCGCTTGCTGTCTTGTTCTCTGTCGCGAACTGGGATCGCTCGCCAGCTAGGTCAGATTGGAGCAAGAATGGTCGAGAACATATTACCCAGCTTAGGGGACAAGGGGCGGAACGACCTCTCGATCTACTTACTGCAGCCCAGGAAAAACGTCGTCTAGGCTTTCCCTCTTGCTCCTTTCTTCAGCTGGTGTGCAGGAGCGCACTTTCGTTTTCCCCTTACTAGTAAAGGCGGTTTTATGAGTAGAGATCTCCCGCCAACCGTCTTCTCTTCCTATCACTTCACTTCGTTCGAGAAATCTGATCTCATCGGACCGGGCGAGGGGAAAGAAGGTATGGGTGGTCCGGGAACAACAACGGGAGAGGGCTTGTAGCCCCCCTGCTCTCTCTTCCCCACGCCTATTTCTTTTTCTTTCCCCAGCCTCGGGGAGATGCAGAACCCTTTTTTTTAAATTCAATGAATAGATAGAGCCATGATACATTCCGGAATATTGTAAAGGTAAATAGACTCTTTTCGAAATGTCTGCCAAGCTCAAATTTTATCAAATTTTGAATTTTGTCAGAATATAAGATAATACAAAATAGTGTAGTGTGGTTTTTGTTTCTCTCGTCATTAGTGTACAAAACGAATTATGTCTAATGCTTTCAGATCGCGATGTCGACCGTTGCTGGGAAGCCGGGGCGGATGAAATTTTTTTTGTTTTTCCCCGGAAAAGTCCATCAGAAAGTCAATGGGAGAAAATGTATGATTGGTCATAGCAAGATTCTATGAACTTGGATATCTTGTAATTTGAGCAGGGATATTATTCTTGTACTTCAGTAACATAAATGAACACAATCTATTCTATCATATAATGGAGTGTGTTTCTCAGGTTTTATTTATGCAGTTATATATTGGAGACACCTAGTTGTAATTTGTAAACAAATTTTCATATGTTTTCAACTAGTTTTATTGCTGGAGAGAGATTGAAGCCTGGAGGGAGGGATTGATAAATGTCAAATGATAATCTAAAAATCTAAATCGTTTGGAATTTGCATATTAACCAACCCCAGTATTCATATAATCAAACAAAAGAGTCAAGCCTCAACTTATGATGTGCTTTTTGTTATTTGTGTGGTTTTCTTCCCAAAAGTATGGTAATTATATCATCTATACTATAATATTATACTAAGTGGGAGATTGAAAGAGTAACCAGTTTTGTTAATTTGAATTTTTAATTCTTATTTTATTGGTTTGTTTATTCATCACTTCATCATATTTTATTTTTTAATTTATAGCTTACTCTCTTTTATTCTCACCCTATCTCAATTTTTTTCTTTTATAATTATATTTTTTATAGGGTTAATCTTTCTTTGCACCCCAACCTTTGGGGTGCGTTGCATTTTAGTACCCAACCTTTGATTTTTGACAAATCAATACCCAACCTTTGTATTTTGGTCAATTTAAGTATCTAGGTCAACATTCCGGCATAATTCTCCAACCAAAGCTTTGTGCGTGTGTTACACGCGATTTATTAAGGGCAATTGAGTCATTTTATTTTTTTACTAATTAAGAAATTAAAAAACATAAATAAACAGGAAAAAAAAAAAGAAAATGGAAGAACCCTCTTGGATGAAGATGAAGATGGCCGGATCTTCTGCAAATTTGCAAATCTGCAAAAAAACCTCCGCCTCTCCGCCGCCCAAACCTCCGCCGTCTCAACTCTCTATCTCTTCTTCCGCAGCCGCCGCCTCCTCCGCCGCGAAAAAAACCCAGGTATGGTGGAGAAGATGAAGAGGAAGATGGCCAGAAAGATGAAGATGGTCGGAAAACCTCAGATCCGACCAGCAAGAAAACACCACCACCTCCGCCGGCAACTCTCTTTCCCTTCTCCCTCCTCTTCGAATCGTCTCCCATCTCGGCTAAAATGGAGAAAAAGAAAAAAGAAAAAGAAAATGGAAGAACTCAGATGAAGAGGAAGAGGAAGAGGCTCAGATCTGGGATTCCCAAAATCTGAACCTCAGGAACTTCAGATGATAACAAAGGAAAGAGAGATGTTTCTCACAGCTAGCCCTTCACCTTCAGTACCCAATGCTCAAATCCCAGCTCTGAAGCTCCATGGAAATATGAACTCACTTTCCCATTCGGCAATCGCCTTGCCGGGGAAATCCATGGCAACAACTGGTAGCATCAGAAGAAATGTGAGAACAATGGCAGCCATGCGAAGCTCGGAAATCTCTCGTATTTGCTCTTGCTGCTCAAACTTCGTCCCTCTCTCAGCGCTGTAAGGAGAATGGGTTACTTATGTTTTGGTTTGTTTATATTTTGTGATTTATTGTTGTGGGTTTGTTGATTTCTGGTAGTTTTGATGGAATTGGCGAATGAGTCGGCGAAATACGTGTTTCCGAATAGGAGGTTTGAGAGCAGGAGTTTTGAGGAAGCATTGATGTCTGGTAGGCTTTAATGAATTTTAGGTTTTGTTATTGAATTTGTTGTTTATGGAGAAATTAGATTAATTGGTTGGTTATTCATTTGTGTTGTCTCTGGCTTTTTGGAATCCCAGATCTGAGCCTCTTCCTCTTCATCCTTCAGAATTCAGCCGCAGCACCACCGCCCACCACCACCTCCCATCTCTCGCGCCACCGTCCGGGTTAGAATCCCCTCATGGGTTAATCTAAGAGGCTTTGATGATTTTTGGAGTCCATTTTTGTTTGCAGATTTGCAGAAGTCCGGTCACCTGGGTTCTTCCATTTTTTCATTTTTTTTTTTTTATTCTTTTGTGTTTTTTAATTTTTTTAATTAGTAAAAAAATGAAAGGACTCATTTGCCCTTAAGAAATCGCGTGTAACACACGCACAAAGCCTTGGCCGGAGAATTATGCCGGAATGTTGACCTAGGTACTTAAATTGACCAAAATACAAAGGTTGGGTACTGATTTGTCAAAAATCAAAGGTTGGGTACCAAAGTGCAACGCACCCCAAAGGTTGGGGTGCAAAGAAAGATTAACCCTTTTTTATATTCTTCTTGTTCTTTTCAACGAACAAATTAATTCTATTTTTATAATTTTTACATTAAAAGTAAGAGGAAAAAACAACTTATCTTCTATTGCTTTTTAATTTTTTATCCGAACGTTCAAATGTTCCCACTTGTTAATACCTAAATGATCGACATGACAATTTGAAAATTTTTACAAATAGTAATTTAAAATATTTGAAAGTTCAAATAAAAAATTAAAAAAACACTCGTAGTATATTTGAAAGTTTGAATAAAAAATTGAAAAACAATTGTAGGTGATGGGTTAAGTTATTTTTTCTTCTAAAAACTATAAATTATGTAGTAGCCAAAAAAAAAAAAATAAATAATAATAATAATAGTTTTTTGTAGTCCCTCTTTCCTTTTTTTTTTTTTTTTTTCACATTCTTTCTTGGGTAAATCACAAATACGCGCCCCCCCCCCCCCCCCCCCCCCTTCCTTTGACCCTTGGGGCGGATTGGTCCCCTATCCTTTGATTTTAGGTGATTTCCCCCCTAACCTTTCGTAATCATTACACTTTGCCCCTTGATGACGTTTCCGGCGGCATCTTTCTGGAATATTCCGTCATGAAAAATTAGGGGTGTACAGATCCCCCCCTATCCTTTTCCCCCACGGGCGGATTGGCCCCCTGTACTTTGATTTTGGAATATTACGTAATTGTTTTTCAACTTTAACTTCTATCCCGACTTTTTATAAGTAGATAAGCCTTCGAACACTCTTATTATACACCATCAAATCAAATAAGATAACTTAACATTTCGGTGTTATATTAGCTCAACTAAAAATTTCGTGTTCAAGTTTTTGAGAATGCAACTATAACTAGCAGGAGAAACTTTTATATCAAATTGGTCTAACCCGATTCGGCTCATATAAAGTTTACTGAAGCATTCTTGAAATCACTTCTTCTAATTATTATTATTTTTTTACTTTTAAAAATATCACTTTAAATAATTAAGAAAAAATATATATAACTCGGATACGATACAAAACTAATGTGATATATATATATATATATATATATATATATATGTATATTATTTGCATTAAAAATTCACGTTTATTGAATTTGGTAAACACCGGATAAATAGTACAAATATTTGAGAATTTAAATATCAAATACAATACGACACCAAAATGTTAGTTACATGATTTGATTTGATGGTGTATAATGAGAGTGTTCGAAGGCTCATCTACTTATAAAAAGTTGGGATAGAAGGTACAGTTGCAAAACAATTACGAAATATTCCAAAATCAAAGGACAAGGCGGCAATCCGCCCGCGAGGCAAAGGATAGGGGGGATCTGTAAAACGTATTCTTTCATGAACGGAATATTCCAAAAAGATGCCACCGGAAACGTCATAAATGGGCAAAGTGTAACAATTACAAAAGGTTAGGGGGGAAATCGCCCAAAATCAAAGGATAGGGGGCAATCCGCCCCAAGGGCCAAAAGACGGGGGGGTATTTGTGATTTACCCTTCTTTCTTTCCAATTATACAATCCAAATTCCAAACAAACATTTCCATTTATTTTTTCCTCACAAGTCACAATAGGTTTTTTATAGTCCAATATATTCAGCTTTTAGACTCCAAGTCCAACTATAATAGACCCCGCAAGAAGTTTTGAATAATTGACACCAAAATGGAAAGTCAAATGAGAAGAACCACCGGAAACATCCATCGCTCGCCGCCGTCAACCACCGTCTCCGACTCAATGGCGGCGAACCGAGCAAACGACGATCGGAGCTCCGCTCAACACATCAGCCTAGCCATTAGTTCTGGAATCAGAAACCTCGACTTCGATTCCCTCAGAGAGGTTACCGGAAGCTTACTTGAGATGAATCAAGAAGTTGTCAAAATCATTCTCCAAAGCAAAGAAGATGTCTTGAAGAATAAAGGATTGTCCGTACTGATCGACGATTTCCTGGAGAACAGCGTTTTAACCTTAGATTTCGGCAGCATACTCGACGCTTGTTTCAAACGCGCTGGACATCTCGAGTACATAACCAATGTTGCCCTCCACAAATTCGATGAAGAACGTTGTGATGTTACTACTGATGAAGAAGGATCCGTCGAGAGTTATTCAAAAACGTTGGAGGAATTCAGGAATTTCAGAAGGGTTGGGGATCCGTTCACCGAGGATTTCTTCGAGCTTTTCAATTCAGTTGTTTCTCATCAATTTTTGTTTTTGAAGAGATTGAATGAGAAGAAGGAAGATCTAGATAACAAGTGCAAGAAATGGAAGGTGTTGAGAAAGGTATCCAATGTGTTGTTTGTGATGGCATTTGTATCGGTTTTGATTTGCACAGTGGTGGAGGCCGCCGTGAGGGCTCCGCCGGTCGTGACTGGATTGGCGGCTGCCGCCTCATTGCCTTTAGTGCTCATTGGGAGATGGCTTAATTTAGTTTTGAAGAAGCAAGTGGAGGATTTGATTGGGCAAAGGGAGATTGTTAGTTCAATGCAGGTTGGGCTTTACATTGTTGCTCATGATTTGGACAACCTAAAGGGTCTCACTGACAAGTTTAAGGTTTTGACTGGGTTTGAGGATTTGTTGGGGAATGCAGATTTCGCAATATCTACGGGTGGAGAGGCAGTGACAATTGCTGTAGAGGAGAATAAGAAGAAGATGGGTAGGTTTATGGAGGAAGTTCATTCTTTGGTTGCAAATGCGGATAGGTGCAACAGAGATGCAAAAATGGCCAGGACAGTGTTAATGAGGAAGATTATCAATTATCCCAACAGCTAAAAATCAGGGCAATGGTATGCTTGATGTACCAAGAAACCAAGATATGATGCTACCCCACTTTGAAATCTCCATGATCTGCCTTGAATTTGTGTAGGAGGAGATTAATGAAAGGGAAGATGAGTGGCTTTGTCAAGGTTATTCATGATTCGTGAGCATACAGATAAGGGTAGTGATAATTTTGTAGATACCCGGCAAGCTAAAGAAATCTCGGCGCTGTTATGTTTTCGTCATTTGCTGCTGATGTGTATCGCAATCAATCTGTGAAGAAATTTGAATTCTGAGCACTTTGAAATGCAATGATATAGCAGACAGAAACTTATTCTTGAGTGGCCACATTGAAAAAAGATGTTGGATTCAACATGTCCCTTTGATTGATTATATGTAACCTATGTTCTAGTCTACCTCTTTTTGTTCCTGACTCCTGAGCTTTGTCCCAAATTCAGTACAGATGATACTCATTGTTGCTTTTTGTCATTATAGCAACTTGCTGTTTGAAATTTACCTAACTGATTAGTGATTCCTTTGATGGAGATTGTATGGCAATAATTGTGGATGAGAAATGGTCTAATTTGTTAGAAATCCCTTGTTGCCTTTGTTTAATTAAATTTGCATCAGCTTTTCTTGTTGGAGATATGGAATAAGAAATTGGGGGAATTGGAGAGGTCGAGGAAGGTGCTCGATATCATAGTCGTGGTGGCTAATCCATTGCTCAGGAAGAAATATTTGTGGGATTTGAGGAGACAGAGGGAGATGATTAATTCAATGCTGCAGGAAGTTTACAGTGTTGCCGGCGATTTTTACATCATGACTTCATGAGGAGGGTGGTGGAGAAGTATCATCTTGCATTGCTGATGAAGTGGAGTATGGACTTATGGTTAATTATGCATATTCTGAAATGGACCTTTCTTCATCTGTAACTGTGTGATGAACCTAATTACTTGCGTACAGGAATTAAAGAAATGATTCTAACTATTGCTGGCAAATAATACAAAATGTTACTATACGCAGTATCGGAGCTTGAAGCTCGGAGGTGGGTTGCTTCTTCATTAGCGGTTCAATTCCGCTGTTGGCGAAGACATTTCCCAGAGTTGTCTCTCTATGTTGTTCCCTTCCAATTTTTCCTGCCAATTCCTCAAAAAGTTTGAAACTTTCTTGGTTAAAAGTTTTTGCCAAGCCTTATAGCTCGCAGAAAATTATCAGACAGAGAAAACCCATTAAGCGAATCCCTCCAAAGATTAAGGAGTTAACTGCACCAAACTCCCTGTGTTAGCATCAATTTACAGAAAAGACCCTCAGTTTTGAATATTAGCTACAAAAACCCTGTGTTAATTTAAAGTTTGCACACCGCCCCTCCATCCCATTTTATCAAATGTAAAATGCGATAAACCCAAAATACCCCTACTTTACATATTAAAATAATATTTAAAATATACATATTATATATATTAAGAATACAAATATTATAATTACATTATTATTAAAATATACATATGATATTAAAAAATAAAAAATATATAAATATTAAAAATCACTTTTGATATTTTTGAACCTATAAAAAATACATATAAATGAAATATTATTATTTTAATTAATAAATAAAAATATATATAGATATTATCTATATATTTCTAATTTAAAACATATATTGTTTATATATGCGTATATAATTAATTATATGTATATATACTACAAAGATATATATAATATATATACATAATACAATTTATAATATTTTATATTTATATAATATATATTATATACAATTACACTATTCATATAATATGTATTAAAAATAAAAATATATAATTACACTATTTTTAAAATATATATATTATATTAATAATATACATTTATATATTAAAATCACTTTTTAATATTATCAAAAATATATACTAAAATTTATACATACGAAGTAATATGAATAATAATTATATTTAAAAGCACTACCCCCCCCCCCCCCTTCCCCAGGCTCAGCGGCAGCCATGGCTGCAGCCCCCCTCCTTTCTTTCTTCTTCCACAGCGAGCGGCCATGGCTGTCGACGACCGCCTCCCCTCTTTCTTCCGCCTTCCCATATCCGCCGACGGCCGCCTCCCCTCCCTTTTTCTTCCTCCTTCCCCGGAAACATTCCACCGCCGCCACCCCTCTTTCTTTTCTCCTTCCCCATCCGTACAGGCCCACCACTCTATGCAATTCAAGCCCGCCGGAGATGCCGACGAAGACAACGGAGTCGGCGGCGATGGTGGGTGTGCCGGAGGTGATGGAGCCGGCGGTATATATATATATATATATATATATATATATATATTATATGCATATATATAATTTAACATATATAATACATGGGTAAAATTTTCTTTTTGCATGTTAAAGTGATGAAAATTTCAATCCCAGTTGCAGTTAAGGCGCGTGTAGTGCCGCAGGGTTTTTTTTGCAAAATTTGAACTAACATAAGGTTATCTGAGTGAATTTTTATAAATCAGGGTTTTTTTTTATTATTTCGTCTAACACAGAGTAGTTTCTTGCATTTTTCTCAAAAATTAAGAGGTCACCCTCTCCGAAATCATCGATTGAGAAAGAGAACGTAGAGCACAAAGTTTAAACTGAGTGAAAAATCACTAAAATATACAATATTATGAGGTATTCTGCTCGATAATAGTATGCACTAAATTTTTATTTTGACCTTTTACCATTTTTGGTCAAAAAACGGAATCAAGAGAAACTAGTCCTCGTAATCCAGTAGATTCCAAACACCACTAGGTGCATCATTCTAGAACATGATCTTGTCTTCAACACCATGACCTTTCTTCGTATGTTAGTCGGGCATATGCATATAGCGAGCGTACAATGTATCTAATATCGATGCTTTTGTTATAGTTGGGCAAATAATAACCGTTTTTTCATGTTCGAAACTGGTCCTGTAGCACCCGGAACGCCGAGATGCCACACCCCCCGCACTATAAGTCGATCCACATACGAAATGGATAGTCCGTACATGAACCAACCTATAGCGAAAATGTGACAATAAAAAAAAACCACTAGCTAGGCGGGACTAACCCTCAATTATATACAACATGCATAACCGAAACGGAATCATACAATACATACATTCAATTCATTAGCATCACCATGTTCACCACTTCCTCCAATACAAACCATTTTTCCAAATTTAAAAGTACCAAAAGATTCATAACATTACAAATATGCATCAAAAATTTACAATGAACATGCTAGACTCAAAAGTAAAGACCTGACCAGATCCCGCCTAGCATGCAACCTGCAGACCTGAAAATATGAGGTGTCAGTCTATGAAAGACTGAGCGAGGGGTTTATAAATAAATATTAGTACAATTACCATGCAAGTCATAGTCTCGGGTAAGGTTTTATAAAAGAAACAATATAAGTTCAATAATAAAATACAACTCGCCCGAGATTACAACTAATCCGTTTAACAATTCAACCAATTTAACAATTCAATCAATTAGTGGCCCGACGAGTGAGGGCAATTCTCCAACCTTTCTCCGACTGTGTACAATAATTCAATTATTCAATGATTAGGTGACCAAGCAATCGATTACGATGTACAATTAGCAGTTTCAGTCCCTTCTTCCTCCGGTGATGGTGGGATTGCAAGGCCCACCACCCAATCTCATTGAGCATAGGGTTCATGAGTCCCTATGCCCGGAACTCCTTCCCCCACCAATCTCCTAGTGGGTTCAGGGGGCATCCCAAAGTTGTGAGGATAGTGCAAGAGTTACCCCGTCAGCCCTTGCTTCCTCGGTTGGCTCAATATACTACCCTCGGGCCCAAAGTGAACATGCTTTACTCGCCAAAACAATCAATCAATCAATCAATCAGTTCGATCCGTGAAACCAGTTGAAAATCAATAGAGTTTGGAAAACTATAGATATATAGATACATTTTGACTTAAAACATCACATAGGGTTATATGGGTTCTATATATATATAAATTAAACCTCACCTGACGAGCGACTGAACAAGACAAGGATACAACAAAGTGTCCATACGATCAATGATCTCCGCCCTGGAGAAGAACTGGACAAGAAAGAAAATAACGTGAACTCGTGAGACAAGACTCAATATGAGACCAAGTATGACGCACGGCAAAGCTCATGTAACACCTTAATACCCAAACAATTTAGCAATCAAGGGACATTTAAACATGTATGAGAACTAATTAACACTTAAGAGAGTAAATTAGTATCAAGAAATCATGTAGTCATATCCTTCAATTAATTCAAGTTCAATTCATGTAAGGCATGGAGTCACACAATCACATTTGAGCAATTAAGTACCAAGAAGTGTCAATTAGGAGCATACTTATCAATTAATCAAGTATATATATCATATAATTCACATATGGGAGCCAAGAGAGTGAAAGGAATGCAATAAGAAATGTTTTGGTGAAATTTGGTAAAAAGGGACAATTTTAGGAAACGTACATGCTGAGGAAAAACAGGAATATCTTTAATTCTAGAAGTGGGAATTGGTTTTTGTTTATTTGAAATGAAACTAGACACAAAGACTTTTCCGAGGATATATGGCTCGTTTTCTAGTTCAAAGCGAGGAGAAAATGGCATGTGCTTGAAGTTAGGCGAGTGCAGTTTGTCGGGGAAAGTGGCGACACCTAAAAGAATTTATTGTAACTCTCAAACTAGAAAATATATTGAAATGATTCCAATTGGAATTTTTTCTATACTTCAAGAGGTTTCCGTGTCTTCAAAAATCAGGTCATTTGGAGTTTGGATGAGGGAGAAACGCCCGTTTGAAAAATGGTCTGAAAGCAGAAACGGGCGTGTGAAAACCTCCTGTAACAGTTCCAAACAGGCGTTTGGTGCTATAACTAGAAGCCCAAACGGGCGTTTGGGAAGGTTCTGTCCGAAAAATAGCAGGGGAAAAACAGGGGATTCGTGGGAATGGCTCCCAAGCCATTCAAACACCTAACTAAGGCAAGAATTCAAATCCAAGCTATCAAATAACATGTATATGGTTCAAATATATCATTTAGACCACCAAGAAATGAACACATCATGCTTGACTCATCAAAATTCATCCAACAAATCCCTAAGAGTACTATGATCCTATATGCTCCATGTTTCTTGAAATCAAGTTAAATATGCATGAAACCAACTCGCAATCAACATACATATTTCAATTAAAGTCATGGAATTCAAAGAATCATAAAACCCTAGCAAAGCTCCATGAATTCATTAAACGATATGCATGATCTTACCTTGATGAAGAAAGGAGATGAAGGGGAAAAGAGAGAGATGATGGTATGGAGCTTGATTCCTTGAAGAATTGGTGGAAAAGCTTGGCTCCTAGCTTCCTTGATTGATTCGAAATTGAAGAGAAGAGAGGGAGAGAGAGACACTTGCCTTGGCTCTTGGATGAAATGAAGATTGAAGAACAAAATGTATGTATGTGTGTGTATATGTATTATATCGATCAAAAATAAGGGAAGAGAAAGGGAAATTACAACTTGGTCCACAAAGAATTTAAGTTAATGCAATCAAGGAGTAAACTTTGACATGTGATCAATTTAGTCCAAAGAGATTCTCATGCAATCAAGTTCTCAATTTATGAAAGTAATCAATCAAGGACAATTAAGCAAATAAAACTTGCTCGGTAATTTCTTCACATCAATTAGCATACCATAATTCTCAAGTAGGTAAAAATTGTTGGGAATGGTGCCCTGAAAATTCAATTTGCTAAATTAATTAAACTGAATTTACAGCAAGTTATGAGTATTTCACATATTAATAATTAATGACTTGTGGGTGGTATTCTCATATGAAATGTGTTTCATAGGAAAAGACTTTGAATACCGAAATCACGTGTCATTAAAGTTCTAGTTGGTAAGATAAGAATATGTTCTTATCAAGACTATAACGTGGTTATATAAGATGATTAGTCTTTCGTCATAGGGAATGGTGATTCCAATTATAACACGTTGATGATTTTCAATAGGATTGGAAACATCGAACTGGACCACTGAGATTATTCATTTTATACTGCTATCTAAAATGAATAAAATCTCAGGAAGCATTGTACTCTTAATCCTGACAATATTTCGGCTTTAGGCATGTAGTGTTAGTCACTGTAACATACTTGAAGTGAGGTCTCGGTAACAGGTGGCCAAAATACTTTGTATGATTCGGTGACAACATGAAATGTGCTAAAGAGTTATATTGATCGAGGAATCTGTGGCCTTGCTGGAAGGTAAGAGATATCCTTGAAATAGATTTGCAAAAGTTCGAATTAAGACTTTGGCCAAAGCACTTCGAGTGATACGTCACCGAAGTTGTATGATGAATGTGTTTCACATACAGAGAATTTGAACTTAAGGCAAATCAATAAATTTCAAATTAGAGATGAAAAATAAATGATAGTAGTTGCAATTTATTTTTCATGGATATCTACACGGAGGAGTAAAATGCGAAATTATTCTAGATCGAGAAATTCGTGAATAATTTAATTAATTTTAGAGTGCAATAATATTTATTTAGTGGAATTAAATATTGTTAAACGGTAATTAATTACTATCATGAGATGATAATATATTAACCCGTTTGGAGCTAAAATTAATTAGTCCTGCAGGTCCCCCTGCAAGCCCCAATTGAAAACCCGAAGAGAAAATATTAAAAGGAGAAAGAGAAATGATTTTTCAAAGTGTTTGAAAATAGCCAAGGGATTTATTTTAAGAAAATAAATCAATTTCCAAAGAGTTGGAAATACCCGGAATTTTATTTTGGAGAAAATAAAATTTTAAATTTAAAAAAAAAAAAATATACTGACGTGGCAGTCCACGTGGCATGCCACATCAGCAGGGCGGGTCCCAGGTTGCGCTGACTGGACGCCACATGGCGAGCCAAATGGACGGCTCAGATGGCGCCGCGTCAGCGTAGGCGAGCGGCCCAAATTAATTGTTGACCGGGCGGGTCAACGGGCCATTGGGTCGGGTCAAGCCGGGTCAATCGGGTAGGGCCGCGGATAGGGTCAGCCAGGCCGGGTCCGGTTCGGACCGACCCGGCCACGTGTCGCGATCTGATGGCATGTGCGTGTATGATCACGCGCCAACCACTTGGCCGACTTGTGGCGGCGCGTGAGGGCGCGTGCGGCCACGTGTCGGCGCGTGGTTGGCGGCGTTGTGTCCGCGGCGGAGAGAGCTACCACGTGGCGTGATCAGATTGGCCGTCCGGGACGCGGTTTTTATGCGGGTTTGTAAAATGACCAAATTGCCCTTCATTTTGTGCTTAAAAAGACCAAAATGCCCTCCAATCTATCCCTATAAATAGGCTGACCCCTTGGCTTATTTTATATGCAATTTTCGGCCAAAAATTTTGGCTGATTAGAGAGACTTTCTCTCTCTCTTTCTAGTTTGTTTAATTAATCCTTTAATTAAGGATTAATTAATATATAATTAGGTGGTTATATAATTAATATATAATCCATTTAATTATTAGAAAATAGGGATTTTCTAGTTCTAAAAAAATGATTTTTTCTAGAAAATATTTTCTCGAGTATTTAGGAAAATACTCGCGGAGCTCACACTCCGAGGGTTGAGTCGGGGATATTGCGGGGAAGCTCTGCCGGTCTCACGAAAGGGAAATAAGCTGGAAAAATGCCGTTAGATAGCCATGTTTGCAGTACGGTAATATTTTACAGTGGTTTTATTTTAAGCAAGATAAATTATATGCTATTAAGTGTTAATTGCATGTTAGATATTTATCTGCTTAATTGATTTAAAATTTATTATCAATTGCATGTATATACTTGAGTAGATCCGGCTAAGTCTTCCGCTTTGTATTAAAATGTTTTAGAAATATTTTAATACTTGTATTATAATTAAAAATTTTAAAATGAGATCCCGGACCGCTACTGTTGTGGGCCCGAATCCCATCAACTGGTATCAAAGCCGTGCTCTAGATATATACATGCATTGATATGATGCATGCGATGCATAATTTTAAATCTGATACTGTGCACGTAAATTCTGTCAAAGGAGGCTGGTTTTTAAGTAGGACCGTTGTGACCCCTCCAGTGTTTCCTGGGAATTTACGTGGAATGGTAATTTTCTGGGAATCGATTTCAATAATCTTCCTGGTTAATTACCGAATCAGTAAACATGATTTAAATTATGAGATAATTTATTTATAACATGTTTACTTTATGCCATTTATTTTAAGCATGATAATTATGTGATAATTATAACAACAAGCTTAATTGATTTAATTTATGGCATATTTATTTTGTGTCATTTAAAATTTTAAGCATGATAATTATGTGATAATTATATGAAAGCATGCTTAATTATTTTATTTTATGGCATGATCATGATAATATGAGATATTATGATATTTACAATTATGCATATTTTATTTAATGTGATTAAATAGTAATGTTTAATAGAAATTAGACGCGATGCATCATTGAACTAATATTTTTCGGCCTAATTAATAAATAGTTATTAAATTGCCTTAAAATATTATTATTAGGATTTTAAATATGATTTAGTAATCCTAGTGGGAGGGTATTAATTAGATTAATTACTTCCAACAATAAGACGCCAAAAGTGATTATTAAATAATCAACAGATAATCCACACCTTTTAAAAATTCAAGTGGGAGCGAGATGAAAAGAGTTGGATTCTCACGGCCTCCATTACCCGTCTATAGTATAGTGGATGTATACTACTCCCTTCGGCGGGTATATATTCGCGGTATACAAGATTAGACTTCTACGGATAGAATGAAATACGGGGAAGTCAGCTCGACCACGCCTCCGTGGAGTGTCTTGACCTACTCGTACGGACTTCTAGGTAATGGTACACACTCGACTAAGTAATGTATTAACCTCCCTTCGGAGCTATGTTACATTTACTTAGAGGCCAAGGGTTGACGTGGTGGATTGACATTGTTTGGTAAGAGTTACCTAGATGACATGTTAATTAAGAATAGTTCTTGCTTTTCTAAGCGGTTTTCGACCTCGCCTCCGGGGAGTCAACTGCAGTTAGTTAAGTCACCACTGCGTAAACCAAAATGCTTACGTGGATTTCATTTATTGGTTGGACGCAGAAGAAAGTGAAATACATAATCATAACTTGCATTTATTTATTTATTTCAGTTTTATAATTACGATCTCTCTTAGCCCACTCCAAACTGTATGTCTATTAGGAAATAGGCTAGTAAGGGTTCAACTATGCTGACTAGGAAATGAATCTTGACATCGTATTGAGACACGAAAGTTTACGTACTCACTGAACCTTATCCGAAAATTTCGGTAACTATAACCAGTCAGGATTAGAAAGTCTCTTATTCTAAATGGATCAAGTGTGATGATCTGGCTAGTCTTATATCCTGACATCTGTTTTAGATGTTCTTGAGCATCAGATGCATGAGATGTCCACTGATAAGAACATGTTTTGAAGACAGAATCGTACAAAGGTACGAGCCACGAAAAAGGTTGTTAGTTAAAGATGTTTGAAGGATCACCGATTCAGAATCATATTATGAATATGATAACTAATCTAAACAAGATTGAAAGCCTCTGTGCTTAAAGAAATAATCTTAACAGATAGGATACGATCCTATGCTCTCTGCCTAAGTCATTTGAACGTTCAAGATTATTTTAAATAAATTTTTTTCAAAACCAATGAACGACCTCAATATGGCAGAAAGGGTGATATATACTAAGGGAAAAAGTTCTCTTTAATCAGACATCAATATCCAAGGCCTAAAAAGCCAGTAAGTGGAAGAAAGAAAAAGGAAAAGTTCCTAATCTAAGGTTCAGAAATAGAAAGTTAAATCCGACAATGGAAAAGTGTTTCTATTTCGGTGGTAACGGGTATTGGAAAGGAAATTATCCAAAATACTTAGTGTGTCCTTTTGCTACGCCGTTTTAGATAAGATATGAAGATATCTTACTCGTTGATAATATGTTTAGTTAGAAATTCACCAGACTCCTGGTGTGTGAACTTGAGATCAACTAATCATATTTGAAAGTCATTGCGAAAATTCAAACTAACCAGGAAGTTTGAAAAACGGCTAGCACAAAACTACTGCTCGGGGATAATACAAGTCTAATTGTATTAGCAGTAAGGACAATAAAGTCGTATTTTGGCAATAGGGTTTTAATATTATTCGTGCCATATATATAGAAATTTGATTTCTGTAAGTAATTTGATAATTAATGGTTTAACTGTTTGTTTTGAACAAACGGTTACCGTTAAGTAAAATAAAAGGTTTATTTGCTCTGGCACAATAAAAGATGGTCTTTTATACCTAAAAGAAAAACCCTAATTTAAGTTTAACATTAGGACGCTTGACTTACCATCTGAGAGGAAAAACTTCAACGTGGCACCTATCTATTGGTCAATTGAATCTGAATAGGATCCAAAGACTGATTGTTGAGTCCTATTGACTTGAAAATAGTATCAATCTACGAATCCTATTTAGAAGGTTAAAATGACCAAGAAGCCTTTTGGAAACAAAGGGTATTAAGCCATGAACTTGCTTAAGTTGGTTCATACGAACGTATGATATTATGAATGTTCAAGCAAGAGAAAGTTTTTGCATACTTCATCATTCGTTTGAATGAATACTCTAGAAACAAATATGTTTATTTGATGAGACTTAAGTCTGTAATTTTGAAGAGTTCAAAGAAAATAAGACTGAAGTCAAATAGTCGAATTAGAAAACATATCAAGGCACTTCGATTAGATCGAAGTAGTGATAAGTATCTAAGTTCAGAGTTGAATAGAATTTCTCAAATGAGAGTAGATCTAAACCATATATATGAGATACGTCTTAGCAAAGATGTATTGCAGAAATGAGAAATAGAACTCTGATAATGATGGTAAGATTCATGAAAAGTCATGCTACCCTATGAATTTCGTTTTGGGATCTTGCACACAAAACGACAAACCTAGTTCTATCTAAGTCAGTTCCTAAAACACTGATGGATCTGTAGCTAGGGTGAAAACCCTGTATCTTTTATCTTCGGATTTAAGGTAGCCTGGTCCACGAGTTAAGGATGGATCCTGACAAGTCAGAATAAAGAACAAAGGTTTACTTGTTCTAAGGTTATCCTAGAAGAACAAGAGGTGGTATATTTTGTAATTTGAGAAATCACAAAAGATGTTTGTGAAGGTTTCAAATATAATTACATAGACAACCACAAAGGGTGGAAGCAAAGTAGTGTTAAAAGAAATAACAGTATTAGATACTGATTTCCATGAACCCGTGATAACTGAAAATGTATTAGATACATGTGATGTACCAAATACAACATGTGATGTGGAGACGTGTACACGAGAGCATCATTGTAGTGGGAGGATTGTCAGGACACCTGACAAGATACCTAAGATTAACCCAAGTGGTTGAATCTAACGTATCTGATCCTATCACGTGTAATGAAGCTGTGGAAGATATAGACGCTGACCATTTGGTCAGAAGCCATGGAATCTAAGTTAGAATCTCTATATTCTAACAAAGTCTTGAGCTTGTGAAGGCGCCTGAAGGCATTAAACCCATTAGATAAAATTGGGTTCTACAAGACGATAAAAGGAGAAATGGACAAAAGTAGAGACTTTAAAGCAAAGCTTATGGCAAGGGATTTTACCCAGAAAGAAGAAATCATTTATGAGATCTTCTCGCCTGTAACAGTGCTTAAGTCCATTATCCTCTCCATTTTATCTCATTATCGATTATGAGATTAGATAAATGGATGTAAAGACTATGTTCTTGAACGGGCAATTTCAAGAAGAAGAGATACATGGCACAACCTGAAGGCTTCACAGCCATAAATCAGGTGCATATAATGCTAGCTTAATAGATCGATTTATGATCTTAAGCAAGCGTCTAGATTATGGAGCATCATAATTAAAGAGGCAATTTAAATTCTTTGAATTTGTGCAATTGCCTGATGAACCATGTGTGTACAAATGACATCAAGATAATGTTGTAACATTTTCATTTTGTACGTAAACAATATTCTGCTCATAGGGAATGATGCAAGAATTTTGTCAGTGGTCAAGATTTGGATGTCAAATCATTTTGGCAAGAAAAGACCTATGTGAAACCAATGTTATTCCAAGGATCAGAATTCTATCGTGATCATAGGAATAAGGAGATTGGTTTATCACAAGAAGCATATATAGATAAGATCTGGTAAGGTATAATATGACAGATTCCAAGAAAGGTTCATTACCTTTTAGATTTGGAATTTATCTATCTCGGGATCAGTGTCCTGAGACAACTGAAGAGATAGAAGACATGATTAGAGTTTCGCAGCGGAAGCTTTATGTATGTCAAGGCCAGCTGTCTATTAGGAAATAGGTCTAAGTCAACAGATATTAGTCAAACCCTAGAATCTGACGCTGGGTAGTAGTGAAAGCATATATTGGAGTACTTGAGAAGGACTTGAGATTATGTGCTTGTCTACCACAGTGGTGAGCTCGTTTCAATGGAATACACAGATTCGGACTTACAGTCTGATTTGTATTCTAGTTGTTTGACATTAGAATACGTGTTTACTCTAGAAAGAGCAATCGTTAATTGGAGAATGTTAAGCAGACTTGTATTGCTTACACCACCATGGAAGTCAAATACATGGTAGCTTGAGAAGCAACCAGTTAGATGTATTGGATTCATGATTTCCTAATTGTTGGCTCAGAGAAACATCTAAAAGATTCCTTCACTAAAAATATTGGCGCGAAAGAGTGCAAAACGAGTTTTGACACTCATGTGGGAGGAATAAGACTTAGATGTATGGCCAAATTGAATTTAGGGCAAGTGGGAGATTGTTGGGAATGGTGCCCTGAAAATTCAATTTGCTGAATTAATTAAACTGAATTTACAGCAAGTTATGAGTATTTCACATATTAATAATTAATGACGTGTGGTGGTATTCTCATATGAAATGTGTTTCATAGGAAAAGACTTTGAATACCGAAATCACGTGTCATTAAAGTTCTAGTTGGTAAGATAAGAATATGTTCTTATCAAGACTATAACGTGGTTATATAAGATGATTAGTCTTTCGTCATAGGGAATGGTGATTCCAATTATAACACGTTGATGATTTTCAATAGGATTGGAAACATCGAACTGGACCACTGAGATTATTCATTTTATACTGCTATCTAAAATGAATAAAATCTCAGGAAGCATTATACTCTTAATCCTGACAATATTTCGGCTTTAGGCATGTAGTGTTAGTCACTGTAACATACTTGAAGTGAGGTCTCGGTAACAGGTGGCCAAAATACTTTGTATGATTCGGTGACAACATGAAATGTGCTAAAGAGTTATATTGATCGAGGAATCTGTGGCCTTGCTGGAAGGTAAGAGATATCCTTGAAATAGATTTGCAAAAGTTCGAATTAAGACTTTGGCCAAAGCACTTCGAGTGATACGTCACCGAAGTTGTATGATGAATGTGTTTCACATACAGAGAATTTGAACTTAAGGCAAATCAATAAATTTCAAATTAGAGATGAAAAATAAATGATAGTAGTTGCAATTTATTTTTCATGGATATCTACACGGAGGAGTAAAATGCGAAATTATTCTAGATCGAGAAATTCGTGAATAATTTAATTAATTTTAGAGTGCAACAATATTTATTTAGTGGAATTAAATATTGTTAAACGGTAATTAATTACTATCATGAGATGATAATATATTAACCCGTTTGGAGCTAAAATTAATTAGTCCTGCAGGTCCCCCTGCAAGCCCCAATTGAAAACCCGAAGAGAAAATATTAAAAGGAGAAAGAGAAATGATTTTTCAAAGTGTTTGAAAATAGCCAAGGGATTTATTTTAAGAAAATAAATCAATTTCCAAAGAGTTGGAAATACCCGGAATTTTATTTTGGAGAAAATAAAATTTAAAACTAAAAAAAAAAAAAATGCTGACGTGGCAGTCCACGTGGCATGCCACGTCAGCAGGGCGGGTCCCAGGTTGCGCTGACTGGACGCCACATGGCGAGCCAAATGGACGGCTCAGATGGCGCCGCGTCAGCGTAGGCGAGCGGCCCAGATTAATTGTTGACCGGGCGGGTCAACGGGCCATTGGGTCGGGTCAAGCCGGGTCAATCGGGTAGGGCCGCGGATAGGGTCAGCCAGGCCGGGTCCGGTTCGGACCGACCCGGCCACGTGTCGCGATCTGATGGCATGTGCGTGTATGATCACGCGCCAACCACTTGGCCGACTTGTGGCGGCGCGTGAGGGCGCGTGAGGCCACGTGTCGGCGCGTGGTTGGCGGCGTTGTGTCCGCGGCGGAGAGAGCTACCACGTGGCGTGATCAGATTGGCCGTCCGGGATGCGGTTTTTACGCGGGTTTGTAAAATGACCAAATTGCCCTTCATTTTGTGCTTAAAAAGACCAAAATGCCCTCCAATCTATCCCTATAAATAGGCTGACCCCTTGGCTTATTTTATATGCAATTTTCGGCCAAAAATTTTGGCTGATTAGAGAGACTTTCTCTCTCTCTTTCTAGTTTGTTTAATTAATCCTTTAATTAAGGATTAATTAATATATAATTAGGTGGTTATATAATTAATATATAATCCATTTAATTATTAGAAAATAGGGATTTTCTAGTTCTAGAAAAATGATTTTTTCTAGAAAATATTTTCTCGAGTATTTAGGGAAATACTCGCGGAGCCCACACTCCGAGGGTTGAGTCGGGGATATTGCGGGGAAGCTCTGCCGGTCTCACGAAAGGGAAATAAGCTGGAAAAATGCCGTTAGATAGCCATGTTTGCAGTACGGTAATATTTTACAGTGGTTTTATTTTAAGCAAGATAAATTATATGCTATTAAGTGTTAATTGCATGTTAGATATTTATCTGCTTAATTGATTTAAAATTTATTATCAATTGCATGTATATACTTGAGTAGATCCGGCAAAGTCTTCCGCTTTGTATTAAAATGTTTTAGAAATATTTTAATACTTGTATTATAATTAAAAATTTTAAAATGAGATCCCGGACCGCTACTGTTGTGGGCCCGAATCCCATCAAAAATTTCACGTAGACACTTAGTAATATAATTCACATAATGTATAATTGAAAATTGGGCGTTACAGGTCCGAAGCTAGCTGCTTTTGAGGGGGGCCTATCGGACCGGACAAACCACCGATCACAGGTTAAACCGGTCGAACCAATCGGTCCAGTTCTACTTTGAAAACACTGACTAGTTCTAATGGAGTGTGATTTCATCTATTAAGTGAGAGAAGCAAATATAGTGACATGGATTATTGGTCTCTTTTCTCTGTTTCTTATTTATTTATTTATTTTCACCGCTACAACATGACAATTAATTTTTTTTGTCTTATCTAAGACCTCATTTCTCCCAATTCAATTTAATTCTTTTTTTATTAAACTTTTTAATATTTATTTTATTATTTTTTCCTCATATTTTATAATCTATATTTTTATATCGTTTTTATTAATATAATATTATTACATTAATTTATATAATTTAATAATTATATTAAAAATAATTATAAAATACATATTAATATGAAAATTTTAATTTTAAAAAAATTAAATATTATTATTTCGTTGTACACACCCCGCGGAAAAATACTATTTTATATAATACCAACGTACTGGGGCGGTGGGGCCTAAGCCTCCAACAATTAATAATTTAATACCTGTTTCGGATAATTGACCTTAAAATGGAAAGGTTAAATCTTACTTTGCACCCCAACCTTTGGGGTGTATAGTATTTTAGTACCCAACCTTTGAAACGTTGCATTTTAGCACCCAACCTTTGAATTTTATGCACTTTTAGTGTCCCGACCAATGAGAAAATATCACGTGATACCAACCATTGGGATACACGTCTATACTTGGGTACTAAAGTGTAATAAAATTCAAAAGTTGGATACTAAAATACAATATAAGTTGGGTTTTAAAGTACAATACACCCCAAAGGTTGGAGTGCAAAGTAAGATTAATCCAAATGGAAATTCAAACTAGCAGTCCAACCGGAAATGTATCGCCCGCATCTCTCTCCTCCTCCGACGAAGAGGCGGCGAACCCAGCAAACGCAGATCGGAGCTCCGCTCGACAGATCAGCCTAGCCATTATGTCAGGTTTATGGTTAATATGGCGGGTATGGAGCAATTGAACTTGAGCCGTTGGATGGAGTTTTATCGTGATCGTCAGATCAAGTTTAATGAGAGGAAGCAGAACGACGTCGCAACCACTAATGTTGGGAAAATCTCAGTCGTTGGACAAGACACTGATAATCCAAGGGCTGTGATATGTTTAGCTAAGGAAGAGATCATGGCCGTTGCTAAGGAGAAGAATCCTACGGCGGGGGAAAGGGATGAAAAACCAGCTCAGAGGAGGGGACCATCAGACGGTTAGGCAGGGAGTGTGTGCAACGGAATTGCAGGGATGATTCTTATTTGGATGGTGACTTGCTTTAGGTGTTGGTGTCTTTTGTCTAGAAATATATAGCTGATTAACTCAGCTTAGAGGGCAAGCAATATGTGAAGTTTCTTTCATTTCCTATCTCAGACTTCTTCCTCATCTCATACTCTGTTTCCTGTATTAAGCTACTATTTCATTGTTCATCAATATAATTCCATTTAAATCTTATATACATTCTCTATTTTAGAAATTATCTTACAAATTGGTATCCAGAGCCTGTCGAATCCGTACGGCCTGAATCATGGCAGATGGCTTAAGGTCTAAAGATTTGCAGGAGTTAAAAGGATCTATTATAGAAGAAAGAGCCATGAGAGTGGCGACTGAGCAGAAAATGGATGTGAGGTTTGCTGATTTATCCGGAGCTTTGGAGAAGCTCACGCTGCAAATGGGAGCCATTGCAGATCAAGTCCAAAACTATAACAAGAATAAATCAATACTTGGAGATGGCTTGTCAGCTTCGAATGGGAAGGATGGAGGTTCTGTATCTAACAACTCCACGCACACAGAAATGCACTCCCAAGGGAGTTATGGAGGTAATCCTACATCCCATAAGTATATTGATTTTCCCAGTTTTGAGGGATCTAATCCAAGGGGTTGGGTGAGAAAAGCACAGAGATATTTCCAGTTATTGCCTACTGTTCCTGATCATGAACGTATTATTCTAGCTTCTATTTACTTTTCTGGGGTAGCTGAGACATGGCTGCAGAATTTGATTGAAACTAAACCACATCTAGAATGGGATCAATTGATTGAGGAGGTTTTGAAGAGATTTGATGTAGGGGATAGACAGATGATTGTGGGGGAGTTTCATAATCTGAAACAGAGTGGTACGGTGGAGGATTATTTGGTCAGATTTGAGGAACTTAAGTCCCAACTGCTGTTATTTTGCAAGAATCTAACTGAAGATTATTTCATTGCGGCTTTTATTTGTGGGCTGAAAGAGGAGATTAAGGCTTCAGTGTTTGTTCACAAACCTCAAAATTTGAGTGATGCTGTTAGCTTTGCAAAAAATCAGGAGGCTGCTGTAGATGCTTTACTTGCACGAGCAAATGGGGGTTTCAAACATCCTAATCCTCCTAAGCCAACTATGAAGCACAACAATCACAGCAATTCAGTGAAACCATGGAACACTAGTCATAAAGGAACACATAACAGTAACAAAGCTTTCCCAGGTCCCAGAAAATACTTAACAGCTGTAGAAACGAGAAATAGAAGGGAGAAGAATCTTTGTTACAATTGTGATGAAGTGTACACGCCAGGGCATAGATGCACCCAGAAACAAGTGTTTATCATCATACCTGAAGATGAGTGGGAAACTGATGAACCACCAGGGAATGAAGAAGAAGGGACAGATAATTAGGAGGTCAATATAGCTATACATGCTATTTCATCCAAGAAAAGTTCCCATATGTTCAAGATGGAAGGTATAATTGAGGGAATAGATGTGAGAATGATGATTGATTGTGGGGCTTCTTCCTGCTTTGTGGATGAACAACTGGCTAAGAAACTAAAATGCAAGAAAGTGCCAGCTAAGCCAGTAAGGGTAAGAATGGCTGATGGAAGGAAGATGGTTAGTAATGTGATTATTCCAGAATTAAAATGGGAAATGCAAGGCCAGGAGTTTGTATTTCCAGTGAGAACTCTAGATTTGGGTGGATATGGGATGTTATTGGGAGGAGACTGGTTGAATGATCATACCCCAGTACACTTAGATTACAAAGATAAGAGTGTCACTATATCCAATGGAGAAGAAAGAGTGAAGTTGCAGTCACTATCTGGGAATGATGAGCTCAAATATCTTACAGATGAGGAATTGAGGGAGTTGATGGAGGAAGGGAGTGCTGGAATGTGTGAACAAGTTTTCTCATTAACCATTACAGCAGTAGAAGAGGACATTCAGGGGGAAGGAATGAAAGAATTGTTAGATCAATATTCTGAGGTGTTTGAGGAACCTAAGTCTCTGCCACCAATGAGAGAAATTGAGCATCAGATAGAGCTGAAGATAGATGCTAAACCAAAGAGGCAGCTACCCTACAGATATTCACATACTCAAAAGAATGAAATAGAAAAGTTGGTGAAGGGGGTGTTGGAGGAAGGAATAATTCAAACTAGTCAGAGCCCTTTTGCTTCACCTGTCTTGTTAGTTAAGAAGAAGGATGGCACATGGAGGATGTGTGTGGACTACAGGTATCTGAACACTCTCACAATTAAGCATAATTTTCTAATACCTGTTATAGATGAACTTTTGGATGAGCTTCATGGAGCTAAGTACTTTTCCAAGATTGATCTCAGATCAGGATACTTTTAGATTAGAATGAAGGATGCTGACATTCCTAAGACCAGTTTTGTGACACATAATGGTCACTATGAGTTTCTGGTCATGCCATTTGGGCTATGCAATTCACCATCAACCTTCCAATCACTGATGAATCAGGTCTTCCTTCCTTATCTTAGAAAGTACATCCTAGTTTTCTTTGATGATATATTGGTATACAGTAAGAATTGGGATGATCATTTGAGACACTTGCAGTCTGTATTGGAAATTCTAAAAAAACATCAATTATATGCCAAGAGAAGTAAGTGCAGCTTTGGTAAAGAAAGTGTGGAATATCTAGGCCATATCATCTCAGAAAAGGGAGTATCTACTGATCCAGAGAAGATTAAGAGTATGATACAGTGGCCTGTTCCAAAGTCTATGAAGGAACTAAGAGGATTTTTGGGTCTCACTGGTTATTACAGGAAGTTCATTCAAAGCTATGGGTTAATCAGTAAACCATTAACATATTTGCTAAGGAAGGATAGCTTTGTTTGGAGTGAGAAGGCTCAATTTGCGTTTGAGAAGCTTAAAGAAGCTGTGACAACAACACCAGTGCTAGTACTTCCTGACTTCAAGAAAACCTTTATTTTGGAAACTGATGCTTCCAAGGATGGAATTGGTGCTGTGCTGATGCAACAAGGTAGGCCTATTACCTATCTTAGTAAGGCTTTAGGGGAGAAGAATATGGGGCTTTCTGTGTATGAAAAGGAGTTTCTAGCCATACTGTTAGCAGTAAACAAATGGAAACATTATTTACAAGGGAATCACTTTGTGATAAAATCTGACCAGCAGAGTTTGAAACATATGTTGGAACAAAGGTTGGGGACAGTTTTGCAACAGAGGTGGATTTCTAAATTGCTGGGATTGGATTATGAGGTGCAATATAAGAAAGGAGTTGACAATGTAGTAGTTGATGCCTTGTCCAGAAGAGAGCATCCAGAAGAAGATTGTGCACCTGTGTCTTCAGTAATTCCAGCTTGGGTCACTGAGATTAGTGAATCCTATGTCAAAGACTCATTATATTCACAAATCATTCAAGCCAAGTCTGTGGATAATATGGTATTTCCAGAATTCCAATGGAATCGGGGGTTATTGAGAAAAAAAGGGAGGATTTGCATTGGTGACAACACTGAGTTGAAGCAAAGAATTATACAAACCTTACATGACACTTCTCTAGGAGGACATTCAGGAATTGTAGGTACTTACCAAAGGGTCAAATCCATGTTCATTTGGCCTGGTATGAACAAGGATGTGGAACAATGGGTTAAAGAGTGTGATGTCTGCCAAAGATCAAAACATGAAAATGTGAAATATCCAGGGCTATTGCAACCCCTTCCAGTTCCTGAGCAAGCTTGGACACACATATCAATGGATTTCATTGAGGGTCTCCCAAATTCAGAGGGCAAAAATGCTATCATGGTGGTAGTAGACCGTTTCAGTAAGTACAGTCACTTCCTAGCTATCTCACATCCATTCACTGCAGAAGGAATAGCTAAATTGTTCTTGGATAACATATATAAACTCCATGGGATGCCTCATACAATTGTATCAGATAGGGACAGGGTGTTCAGTAGTAAATTTTGGAAAGAATTGTTCGAGAGGTTGGGAACTACACTGGCTATGTCAACAGCATATCACCCTCAATCAGATGGGCAAACTGAGAGAGTGAATCAGTGCCTGGAAAGCTATCTGAGATGCATGTGTCACATGAGACCCAAATTATGGAAGAAATGGCTGTCATTAGCTGAATTTTGGTACAATACTAATTGTCATTCTAGTTTAAAGATCACTCCTTTCCAGGCTTTGTATGGTTATTCACCAAGGAAACATATTTTAGGGCCATATGATGATAGTATTATGCCTGAAGTCAATGAATTCTTGCAAGAAAGAACCAGGTTCAGTAAAGTGTTAAAAGAAACATTGGAGTCTGCTCAGAATAGAATCAAAACATATGCTGATAAAAACAGGAGTGAAAGAAAATTTGAGGTGGGAGATATGGTTTATTTGAAGCTTCAGCCTTATAGGCAATCATCTGTGGAAGTAAGAAGAAATTTGAAACTTGCTCCAAGATATTTTGGACCATACATGGTAGAAGCTAAAGTTGGTGATGTTGCGTACAAATTGGAATTGCCCACTGGAAGCTTAATACATCCTGTCTTCCATGTGTCATTACTCAAGAAAAAGATTGGAAGTAAGAAAGTTGTTAGTCCTGAGTTGCCTGAAATGGCTGACAATGGAGAATTCAAGATATTTCCTGCTGCAATCTTGGAAAGGAGGATTATTCCCAGAAATAACAGACCCGTAGTTCAGCTGCTTATTCAGTGGGTACACTCTGGACCGGAGAACGCCACGTGGGCAGATTATAACACTATCATTCGCAAATTCCCCGCTTTTGATCCTTGTGGACAAGGATCTCAAAATGAAAGGAGTAATGTAAGGTTTATGGTTAATATGGCGGGTATGGAGCAATTGAACTTGAGCCGTTGGATGGCGTTTTATCGTGATCGTCAGATCAAGTTTAATGAGAGGAAGCAGAACGACGTCGCAACCACTAATGTTGGGGAAATCTCAGTCGTTGGACAAGACACTGATAATCCAAGGGCTGTGATATGTTTAGCTAAGGAAGAGATCATGGCCGTTGCTAAGGAGAAGAATCCTACGGCGGGGGAAAGGGATGAAAAACCAGCTCAGAGGAGGGGACCATCAGACGGTTAGGCAGGGAGTGTGTGCAACGGAATTGCAGGGATGATTCTTATTTGGATGGTGACTTGCTTTAGGTGTTGGTGTCTTTTGTCTAGACATATATAGCTGATTAACTCAGCTTAGAGGGCAAGCAATATGTGAAGTTTCTTTCATTTCCTATCTCAGACTTCTTCCTCGTCTCATACTCTGTTTCCTGTATTAAGCTACTATTTCATTGTTCATCAATATAATTCCATTTAAATCTTATACACATTCTCTATTTTAGAAATTATCTTACACATTGATTCCGGAGGTGAAAACCCTGACTTGGATTCACTCAGCCATGGTTCCGACAGCTTACTTGAGATGAATCAACAAGTCAAAATCATTCTACAAAGCAAACAAAAGTTCTTTGAAAAATAAAGGATTATCCCTACTGATACACGATTTCCTGGAGAACAGCTTTTTAACCTTAGATTTGGGCAGCGTATTCGACGCTTGTTTCAAACGCGCTGCACATCTGAAGCACATCGCCAATTCAGCCGTCCAAAAATTTGAGGAAGAAGGATCATTTACGGATTACTCAAAAACGTTGGAGGAATTCAGGAATTTGAGAAGGGTTGGAGATCCGTTCACTGAGGATTTCTTCGAGCTTCTTAATTGAGTTGCTTCTCATCAAATTTTGATTTTGATTAGGTTGAGGGAGGAGAAGAGAGATATAGATAAAAAGTGGAAGAAATGCAAGATGTGGAGAAAGGTATCCAATGTATTGTTTGTGATGGCATTTTTATCGGTTTTAATTTGCACAGTGGTTGTGGCTGCCGTTAGGGCTCCGCCTGTCGTGACTGGACTGGTGGCTTCCGTCTCATTGCCTTTAGTGTTCATTGGGGGATGGCTTAATTTAGCTTGGAAGAAGCAAGTGAAGGATTTGTATGGGCAAAGGGGTATTGTTAGTTCAATGCAGGTTGGGATTTACGTTGTTGTTAAAGATTTGGACAACTTAAAGGGTCTCACAGAGAAGTTTAAGGAGGGGTTTGAGGATTTGTTGGGGAATGTAGATTTTGCAATATATACAGGGGGAGAGGCAGTGATGGTGGCAGTAGAAGAGAATAAGAAGAAGATGGATAGGTTTATTGAGGAAGTTAATTCTCTGGTTGAGATCGGGAACAAGTGCAGCAGCGATGCAAGAATGATGAGGACAGTGGTAGCGACGAGGATTATCAATTATCCCAACAGCTAAAAATCAGTGCATATGCTTTCTAAACTTAGAAACTTTTTAGTCTGTGTTCTGCGTGGGATTCCGCTCAAGAACAATTGGAAAATCTCCTTTTCAGATGGGATTCCTACACTAACAAGTTCTAAAGAGTCATCCCCCAAGGTAAAAAGCTTCTCTTTTTCAACTGGGAATCTAGAAGGAAAATTTTCAAGCACGAATCAGTACAATTACACTTCAATGTTGGTTATTTTGGGGGTAGCAGGGTGAATTCCTTCAATGATGTATGTTTCTAAGCAAATGAAGGAGAATGGATTCAAGATTGCTGTTGTTACTTACACTTCTCTGATGCACTGGATGTCTAATGGTCAATGAAGGAGATGTTGATGGGGCAATTAAATTATGGAAAGGGATGCAAGCCAACGGTTGTTTCTTATACGACTTATGTGAAGATTTTGTTTGATCACAAGAAAGAGAGTTAATGAGGCTAGTGGTGTTTACAAAGAGATGCTTGAATTGGGTATGTCATCCAACTGTTATACGTACGTATATTGTCCTTATGGAATATCTTGCTTCTTTCTTCGAGTGAGTGAGCTTATGAGTCTTCTTTCTTTGTTTTCTGACTTTGTTAAATGATGTAAGATGTGTTGAAAATCTTGATTGTTGCTTCATTGTAGAACTGGTAACCCATTTAGCTTCGTCTAAATAATGGTATTGGCTTTTGTAGTCTTAAATGGTGTAGGTAACTTAGATGATTGGATAACATTTCCCCTCCAAGATCATAAGCTCTCATGAACTCGTTCGAATTTTTCAGGGTAGTACGGTGCATTTTTCTCGTTCTTTTCGTGATCCTATAAGTTTGTACTATTTGCTATTTGGATACAACCCAATAAGTTCCTTTTTTCCACATAATTTCTTCTTACTTGACATAGTCCGTCAACTATTAATAATTGATTTATATTTTTTGCTCTGCAATTATAACTTTTATCTTCTACTTTCAATTTTTCACTAGTTAAGGGCCTAAGAACTCCTTTACTTTTCTAGTTGGCTAACCATTGTCAATAGGTTGTTTAGCACTTTTTTTTGGGTTATATAAACCTGTGCCCTTTTTACTTTGATTGGAAATCATTACCTTTAAATACACTAGATTTTTAGACTTTTTACATTGATGGTTTTTAAACAATGTTAAAAGTATACATTTATAATTTTGTCTCTACATTGAGAATTGAACACAAAGGGTTAAAATGATTCTTATGTCAATCATTTGAAAAGTAAGGACAATATAGTCAATTCGTCCTACCCAGTTCAACTGGTTTATTTAGCCACTGATTTTTTAGTGGGTATGTAACCCATCATTTTCTATTGTTAACCTGGGGCTCCAGGTTTATCCCCAATTAATTAACTTGTGAGGTAAAAGGTTGGCAAACCCTTGAAGTATAACCAACCCACTATTTTCCACCGAAGTAAAAGAACTCTAAGGCCCTAATATGCCTTGCTAATTAAAGCGAACTTTTTAACAAATGACCATAATTAGGTATGTAACCAAATGAATATGGAGAATTACAATTTGGTTCCCGTTAGTGAGATAATTATATTTACACTTCCTTATAAATTTAATAATTATATTATGCATCTGATAATTCCATTTACACTCCCTCTTATATTTAATAATATTTTAAAAAATTGACATCTCTTGAATACGTAATGTAATTTTTTAAACCAAAATAACTGAAACGATTTGAACCTACCAAACCGATCGAGTTTGGGTTGGTTCGATTTTCGATTAGTGTTTCTAAATTTTTTTGATTTCAGTTTTGTTTTCTTGTGTCTAAAATTACTTCTAATATCACATTTATCCATTTCAGGATTTATTGAAGGGAGAGTTTGTAGCGCCCCTTAACACTACAACCCCGCACCGTTGTACTTCCCGAGTGGATGTGAGACCTAGCACTCGAGAAATACTCCGGCGAACGGACAAGACTATACAATACCAGAGTATGAAATTTAAACGCAACGGAAAATAAACAAGGGCAGTAAAAGGGGACAATATATATAATGAAACACATATTATTAAGTTGGACAAGTAATTACAGCGATAGACCTAACTTCACAAGGGAGTGCTTATTAAAAGATGTGCATGCACTCGTGATTACTCTAACAACTGGAATGTGACACCTTAAAGCTTCAAGATACCTCTAAGGCGTCGTTGTGTAGATTCCTGAAATCATGAATTAAAAGAGTAGGAGGGTTAGTCAAAATGACTAAGTGACGGGGGGTTTGAGATTTAGGATTATAAGTAAGATTTTGAAAGTCTTTTGACCAAGAAAGTCTTGGTTTGAAATATATACTATATAATAACAATTAAGTATATGACAATAATATCCGGTTCATATTATTTTGAAACAGTAGGAGAAGGGGGAATATAGGCTATACTTTAGAAAACTTATGAACCGTTTTGAGAAAATGATTTTGATGCCCGCAAGCTAGGCTTCTCCAACCTTAGCTCCTTAAAATCCGGGAAAAATAGTAACGACACTGATCAAGGTGTCGGTACTTAATTAAAAAAAATACGATAATACCATCCTTCACCCCTTAGTGTCACGTAGGGTTGCAACAAGCCCTAGTGACGATGAACAAGATTGTGGGAGGGACGTACCTTTTCCCGTCACTTGATGTGGAATAACCAACCTCCGGTTAGACCATCATCAAGATCTAGTTGGCGGCTGGTATAATAGTAGACCTCGGCCCGTGCCTCCCGGACTACTACTTCTACCAATACCACCGGGCCCATAGGAAAAACAATAATTTTACTTGCAAGACGGGAATATTTACCGGTAAGAAAGTACTAAGTACTTTCGGGTAAATATATATTTTTGAATAATTGATAATAATTATTTTCCCATAAAGGGAATAATAACTTGAAAGGAAATTCAAGGAAATAAGGTAAAATATTTTATCATGATTTGAGTTGAAAAGATTTAAAACCCTCACCGAGTACCGAGATTTAAGTGGAATTGTGAGGATTCCACTCTTCGATCCTATTGTTGCCTGAAAGTAATAACTACTACTGACTTAGAACTAGGTCCTTAGTTCCTAACTAACTAATTGCACATAATATTATAGCAAAATAATTATAGAAGGCATATGTTATGTAATGTGTTAAAGATTTCCCGGTAAACCCTAAATTCACCCGTTTTATTAATAAATTCAGGGTTTATGGGATCTTTAACTAATCAAATATTTATTAACTATATTATAATTCTAATTGTAAGATTTGAAATGAAATTTAAGGTTTAATTTGACAATGTAGGTTATCTTTTGAAAATATTATATAGTTTACCGGAATTTGGAAAAAATCTTTCTTTAAAAATTCCAAAACTTATTTTATAATTATTTTTAAAATAATTTGAAATTAATTGAATTTTGGTTGACCAAAAGTCAAAATTACTATTGAAAACATTTACTATTCAATTCCATATGAATTAAACACTTTATAACACAAAATCAAATTCACACACACACATTGATCACGGCACACACATGCACACACACACACATCCAAGAACATCATGAACATGTTCTTGACCTTATTTGAATATTCAAAGAGGGTGTGTAACATGTTCTATCACATGCATATTCATAACATAAGATTAAAGCATAATATAGCAAAATATATGAACTTTCTATGAAAAATAATTCTAAATAAATTACTCTAGGCATGAATTTAATCAAACAAGATCATAAGCATTTAAATACATATTCACATTATATCATATCATAATTCATGCATTTAATTAAATAAAATTCCATAATGTACACACATTGTATTTAAACTAACAACTATGCACATATTTCATAAAATAAATTCCTAAAGCATAATTTAATTAATCCTAAACATGCTACTATTATTATTATACTAAGAACATTATATAAAACATGAAATAATAGAAGAAAACATACCTTAGAGAGAGAGAGTGGGTTGTGGCGTGAGGTAGGGGAGGGAGAGAGTGATTTTGTGTGTTGATTTGTGAGGTATAAATGAGGCTTGAGGGGGGTATTTATAGGTAGTCATGAGGGGTCTTTGAGCAATTTATGAAAGTCTATGGGAGATGTGATTGCTTATGATTTCAACAAATGCTTGGTAATTAATTAGGAGATGTGGTTAAATTACATGTTAAACAAATGCTAGGTAATTAACTAAGTAATGTGGAGAAATTACATTCATTTAATTAATCCTTCTAGAAGATCATGTGGTCATGGATGATGTCATCTTGAATAAAAATAAATATAAAATGATATAGAATTTATTCAAGAGTCGAGAGGTAAAACCTTGAAGTAGTGAATTAATGAAAGAATGAGTGAAAAATGAGCTTCATTTTGATTATAATTGTGGAATATTTAGAGTTTTCGTTTATAAATTATGAATATTAAAGATGATGAAAATCATAGGAAAATTATATAAACGAAGCTATGATAAAGTTTAGAGTTTGGAAAAATCATTATAATGTAGAGGAAAATTCAAGGATCGTTTTAAGTATAATTTCGAATATCGAATAAAAGCTAATTGTTTAAAATAAAATGATAATTTTTAAAAAGGAAAATATTTATAAAATATGCTATGGGTGGAATCGAGTTTTTGGTAAATGCATGAAAATTCATAAAATAATTTAAGGGTCGTTTTGGTTATAATATTGAATATCAAAAAGTAGATGAGTAAGGATTTATTGATGATCGAATCATAAGCTAGGGTTTTCGCCGGTTTTTGATACTACTGGAGTTAGGATGGGAATTATGGTTTACGGAGAGTATCACGATCCTCGAAATAATGTGAGGATTCTTTTGGTTACAATATTGAGTAGTGAAAGTGCTTCGGGAAACGTAGGAATATTTTTGAGCTGTAGGGGTATTTTCGTAATTTTCAACCTAAAACTGTAGGAATGGGTTTTGAAACATATGAAGTGGTTTTAAGTGCTAGAAGGGAATGAATACTAGAATTCTAGGATTCTATGAAAAGGGTTTCAAGGTACAAGTTAAATAGAGGAAATAATTAAATCTACGAACATTTAATTAAAGTGTAACACATAAAAGCACATAAGTCACATAAGATGCAATGCATGAGAGAATTAGTAAGGATCGAGGCTATAAACACTTCTGGATTAACCGTTTACTTACCTCTCTCGTCTTGGCCCTGAGTAGGGCTGTTACAGAGTTGGCTTTAATGGGATGAATGCAATGATCCAAGGGTTGTACTACTTGCAAATATTATCTATACACTTAACTTAGTCTCTATATTTTTTTCTTCTCTATCAATTATAAAATGTGTTTGAGTTAGTTATTTATATATTAATTTCACTCTTTTCTCACAGTAATTTTATTCTCTTTTTTATATTTTTTATTTTAATTTCTTACTTATATTTTTTAATTTATATTTTACTATATATTTAAACAATAAATCCTTATTTGAGCTGGGCTAACCCAATCATATCAGGACCTACTATTTGAGATTACTTTTGTATTGAGTTAGACTCCGATTTTAGGGATGCAAACTAGACAATTGACTCACAAGCTTTGCGAGCCGGCTCGGCTAAAGTTGGGGCTTGAGTTCGGTGTTGATGAGCCGAATCGAGACTCATGGAACCAGCAAGTCAAACTCGAACCATATATTTCACAGCTCATGGCTCGCGAGCTTGTCCATGAGCCACACTATTATTTATGTATATATTTATATACATTATATAAATATAAATATAAATATATATATATATATATATATATATATATATATATATATTAATAGTATATTATATACATTATGTATTAAACTAAAGTATTAACATTCTGAAAACCTAAACTATGCCCCATTTAACACCATTCCATCTCCAGCGATCCAGTCGCCTCCCATCTCACCATCCGCCACCACCATGCTTCTCGCCGGCGGCCATCACTCCGCCCATTAACCATTTAATCTCGCTCTTCCCTCCGTTTGAAGCAGTGTTGCGCGGCAACAGATCTCATTAGACGCCACTATCTTGCCACCATCTGGCGCTACCTCTCACGACCATGTCACCATCTTGCCATCGTGCCACCATTTTGCAGATCCACCTGCAGGCTGCAACACAAAGTTTCCATGGACGTCTCCTCCTCTACTATTATTTATAAATTTAAGTTGAGATTTATATAAAAATAGGCCTGATCTAAAAATTAAGGTTCAGATCAATAATATTTGTTTTGTTTTTCTTCAACAATTTGACGAAGAAAAGAGGAATTTAGAGCGGTGTTTTGCTTTTTTAAAATATATATTATTTAATACAAATTTAAAATTTCATTTTTCACTTTTAAATGTGTATAGAAATTTGTTTAATTCTTATCTGGCATCATCGATATTTTTTGTTGCTAAATTTATGAAATTGATAGTAAATTTGATTATTGACATTTATCTTAAATATATTTCAATTTGTTTTGCCGCTAGATTTTGCGTTCTTGGCCTCTTGTAAATAGCTCCAAAGCTCGCGGTTCGAGCCCTACCTAAAGCAAGCTACGATTGAGCCCAGGGATATAAACGAGCCGAGGCTTGGCTGTTTTCTAAGCTCGAGCCCTGCTCGATCAAGGCTCGCGAGCTGCTCGGGTCGGCTCGAGCTACATGAAAAGTATATTTTTTTAGTTTGAAAAATAATTATTTTTAATAATTAAATATATTTATATATAAAAATTAGTATATTTATATATAATATTATATATTAGTTAAGTATTTATATATATATAAATTAATATTTATTTATTTTTAATTAAAAATAGTGGCTCGCGAGTTACGAACCAGAAATAAAAAAGCTTTGGTTCGGGCTCGGTTTGGCTCATTTACCTCCCTAATTGAGTCATTCCTTTTGTGTAGGGATGTAACTGAGCCGAGCTAGCTCGCGAGCTTTGCAAGCCAGCTTGAGAAAGGTTCGGCCTTGGGATCAAAGTTGGCGAGCCAATTCGAGCCTTGGCTCAGCTCGTGCAATGTTCGAACCAAGCCCGAGCCTATATATTTGCGGTTCGAAGCTCGCGAGCTGGCTCACGAACTAGGTAATAAAATAATTATAAAATATATTATATATATTTTATATATAGAAATATATTATATATATATGTCAAAAAAAAAATATTATATATTTTATATATACGCACATTATTATATTGTTATTAAAAAAAAAAAATATATATATATATATATATATATATATAATATATTATATATGTATATTTATATATATGTATATATCTATATTATATTATTAAGCTTCAGGGCAAATGTGGTGTCTTGGACTCTTTCCTTTTCTGCCCCTGACTTTTACTTTTTTCTTTTTTTTCTTATTTATTAACGTATCATCCCTGAATTCATGGATTCTTTTTTTTCTTTATTTTTCAGATACAAATTCTACCCACGTATTTCAACAGTTTTTTTGCTTAATCTCTTCCCAATTCAGTGGACTTTTAAATTATTTTCTTATTTATTTATTTAGGACTCCACCACCATCTTCATTATTTCACTTTTCTCTCACTCTACTTTAATTCTTTTTTTTTTAATGTATAATTTTTATCTTTTTCTTCTGATATTTTATATTTTTTATTTATCATAATTTAATAATTATATTAAAATTGATTATAGAATATATATCAATATAAAAATTAATTTTAATATATTTAATAATATTATTATTTTTATTTGCACACGCAAGGAGTGTGCAACATTTACTATTATATATTACTGGCTTGCAAATAGAAGTCAGATCTATTCTTCCATTCTAGAGATGATTTCAAAAGAAAACCCTGAGTCACGCCGCCTCACCACCACCACCCTCACGCCGCCTCCGATCACCCACCACTCTCATGCCGCCCGGTGGTTGCCCACCATCCCCCGCCGCCTCCGAACACCCATGTGCCCACCATCTCCCGTTGCCTGCCACCACCACCGCAACTTTCGAAGCACCACCTTCTTCGCGAAGGCTCTCCAGGCTGCCGCCGCCACCACTCGCCACTTCTTGCAACTTGAAAGGACGTCACCACCACTCGTGAGAGATTTGCAAATGCAAAGTTCAATATTTAATTTTTTTCTCAAATTTTTGGTCCTGAATCTGTGTTATTTGTTTTGAGAAGTCTGAATTCTTTGTTCTACGTTGGATGTGTGTGAAGGAAAAATCTAAATCTATTGCTTTGGGAAATCTGGATTCTTTGTTTTGCGTTGGATTTGTGTGAAAGAAAAAATCTAGATCTGTTGTTGCTTTGTGAAATCTGCTGTGGATGTGTGTGAACTGTGAAGGAAAAAGCAAAACAAAATTATTTTTATGTTTTTTCTAATGGCTCGTGGGCTCGGCCGAACCTTCCTACGAACCAAGCCCGAGCCACCCTTCCCTTGGCTCGTGAGCCGAACCCAAACCAAAAATGTTATCCCCGACCCCGAACTTTGACAAAACAGTACGGCTCGACTCGTTTACATCCCTACTTTTGTGGCTCATAGGCTCGTGAGCCAAGCTCGCGTCAACTTGGGTTTGAGTAAATAGGTAATGAGCTGGGACGGCACGCGAGCCGGTTCAAGCAAAGCCACGCTCGAGTTCGAGAAGGGCAAACCGAGCCAAAACTCAGCTCGGCTCGTGGCTACTATGAGCCAAACCCGGGCCCAGTTTCCGTGTTCCATTGCTTGCGAGCCGGCTCTCGATCCATTTTTGTTTTTTTTGTTTTTTTTTTTTTATATTGTGTATATATATATAGTATTTGTTAGGAGAGCTTCCAGAAAATCCCCCATTTCCAGAAAAACCACCCCACTCCCTCACTCTCTCACTCGCGCTGTCACGCAGCCCACCCCTCTCAAATCCTCCCATCCCCACTCCACCGCCAAACAGGCCCATCACGCCTCCGCACGCCATCCTTCATTCACGCAGCCCGCCCCTCGCCCCATTCCTTCTCCGATCTCCGCACTCCTCCGCGCGCCACCTCCACGCAGCGCTACCACCTCCACGGGTGTTTTCCAACTTTTTCTCGGTTTCCTGTAAATTTTCTCAATTTGAGTTTTTTATTTCATTTTTTGAGATAATGGAATTTTATTGTTTTATAAAAGTGTAACTCGTTCCCTTTCTGAATTCTGGAATTGAGATTGTTTGTTTGTATCAGGTTTGCTTTGAGGAAGAAAAGATTAATCTTGAAAGCACAATTTAGTAATTTTTGTGTTTTCTGTGCTTTTGCTTGTTTGGTGATGATTAATACTAATTATGCAGATGGGGTGGGAATTAATCCTGAACATAAGGGCATGTATTTCAGATTCTCTTACTCCTGCATAATCTCTTGTTTGTTTCTTATCTATTCCATCATGAATTATTTCTATAAAAATTTCACGGGAATGAGAAGGTATGGGTTTGAAGGTGCAGGCATCATTTGCTTGTGAGTCGAGCCGACTCGAGCCAAAAATTGCTTTGAAACAATAATTTTCAGGTCGAACCCCGTAAAATAAAAGGGCTCGGCTCGACTTGTTGCCATCCCTCTGTCTATACTTGATAGTTTTTAGTAATTAATGGTGCTGTGATGGTAGAGATGACCACAAAGTTTGTCATTGACATAGTTTGTTCTTCTTGAAATTATCTTCTACTTCTACTTCTTTTTAAATGATGAAAATTCTTGAAATTATCTTCTACTTCTACTTCTTTTTAAATGATGAAAAATCTCGGTTGTATACTGCACAAGTTGGACTCCATCTAATACGAATTAATGATCTGACCTTCTTAGCTTTCAAAATTAGAAGATCATTGTTAGAAATGGATGGTTGATACCATTGAAGTCATGACCAAAATTTGGTATCTTTGTAACCAAACCCAGGTCTTTCAACTTTTTTTTTTTTTTTTAATTAAACACAAACACCCCAAGTGACCAGAGGGATTTGAACTCGGGTCATTGCCTTTGAGAAACAACCGAACCACTTGACCAACTCCTGTTAGCAAACCCAGGTCTTTCACTTGATTGGATCCAACAACACTGCGCTATAGGGTGCTCTTGAGAACTGCATTGCTACCAGACACGGCCACATTAGGGCTCAACAGGTTTGTCAACTACGAAATTTAGTTTCCACTTTTCCTTTTTTGAGTGAGTTTGTTGCTTGTTGTTGATTGTTGCTCATGATAATTGTTATTGGCATTGAAGATACGAATTAGCTTTTTCGAATAGTTGTTTGGAATTGTTTTGATTATTTCAGCTAGAGAAACAAATTTTAACTATTTTATGCAAATAATTCATATTGAAATTAATTTTTAAAAATATTGGTTTAAGCTATATTAATTAAGTGGCATTTTTACTGTTCAACCAAATGGTAGATATGTATTTATATTATATTAATAATAATAATAATAAATAGATATGGAAGTATTCCCGATTGTTCATTCTTCTCATGAATAGGTTCATGTAAAATAGTACTTGCTCTGTATTTGGTACAAGGAATCTGTTGACCCGCTGACCAGTGAGGAAATGAAAAAAAAAGGTTTTGAAAGGAAATAAATTAGGTGGTTTGGTCATTAGGAAATAAAATGCTAGGGAAAACACAGTTTCCGCACAAAACTGCCTTTCCACTCTCTCTTTCTTTGATACATCAATAATCTTCCTTCTCCAAAGTCATTTCCTTATTCTCTTTGTAAAAAACCAACCATATTTTAATTTCACTCGGTCATCAAAATTTTTTACCCAACATTGAGGAATAAATATTTGAACAGAACGTTTGAGTTAATTATCAGGAGAATTGGTTCTCGATGGTTCTAATTCTTCCTTTCCACTTTCCTTTGTTGAATTTTCCATCTAAATCGAGTGTTACTACATAGCTACGCAGCAAATAATAACTATATATTTATATAACAATAATAATAATAATTATTATTATTATTATCATAGTCATATTTTTGATGGTTATGTTTTTATCTTTTCTATAGGACTATATTTCTTTTTTTTTTCCCTTCAAGTTCAATAACAGTTTTGTTAAGTTATAATTTATTTTTAACTTCATTTTTGGTTGTATATGAACTTAAAGTGTTCTCTTCATTCTTAAATCTCTTTTATTTTTTGTCTTTAATCTATTCTAATTTTTCATTTTGCTTATCTATATTGGAATTTCGTTAAAATTATGAGTACAGGGTTAATTTTGTCGTATTTGTTGTGTGTTTAAATGCTAACACGTGCAATATACCATTGGTTGGTGTATACTATTTTCTTGGAATTGTTGATACTAATCTGGTGCTTTTGTATTTTCTGCTTTCGGCTGAATGTTTTGCATTTCCAAGAATGTACTATTGTAAAATGAGTATCTGGATGTTAATATGTTATGTAGATCATTAATAAGCTGCTTTTGTCTCTAGACAGTGTATTTTTCTTGCGAGCTACTTAGCAGTTTATGCTCGAAGTATATACTAATTGAGGTATTATATTGGATGAGAATTTAGTCGCGAATTCTAATATTTGTTGATAATTTTGTAGAGTATATGACACTGAAAACTTTCTAATAGATGAATTTTTCTGCTAATCTGTTGATAATCATTTACTGACAGGTGAACTTGTGTATTCTTACTTTTTTTCGGCATGATGTTCAGATCTTTTTTGATTTACATCTTTTTGTACATTCTTTAAATACAGTATCTGGTATTGTGGGATTTTGGCTGCAAGTAATATACTTTTCATGCGACCTACGAAGTGATTGAATCTAGAAGTATATGATGATCAAAGTCTTATCTGTTGTATGCCGAAAATTTTGCTGCGAATCGCACTTGTTGATTTTTATTTATTCTATGTCGGTTTGAATGTTGGTGCATTTTGAAGCTTAGGAAACATCATATTCGATTAGATATCTTTTGTTGCGTATTAAGATCATGTTCATATGCAATTGAGCTATCAGTGCTAACTGCTAAACTAATTCTGGTCGTCTTCCCCAAGGACTCTTGTAAGATTTTAGTTTTCTTTTGCAGATCAAGGAGATTATTAACCATGGTGAACGCCACCAAAGGATTATACATTTCATGGTAAGAGGTACCATTTCAACTCGAAAAGCTCATGTTTAATAATGATGGTTCCCAATACTTCCCATGTCGTGTTCTTTGCAGTGATATTCCCATGGTCCAGTTCATGGTGAACATGAACGAGTCACTTCCTCAGTCACAGAAGTTCTTTTTGTGCGCTCGGACGTGGCTGGAATGATCAGAAGTGCCATTGCTACTTTTAGAGAACAGAATACGTACGAGAAGCCCGCATAGTTCTCTCTCTCTTGAAAGCATTTCAAACATTCTTAATGTAGTTGCAACTCTAGTAAACAGTTGCTTGAGAAGAGGAGGTTGTGATCAGTTGGTGTTTTCTTGTGCTGTTGTGAAGGTCAATTTCGTTGAAGTTTGGAAATGTTGAAGGTTTGACACCAGTAATTCTGCAGAATGATTATGCCAAACGAAAATATTGTGCATCTTTTTTTGTTTTTTTGTTTTTGAAAATATTGTGTAATTGAATAATGTTATTAAATTTGTATGACATAAAAATACTTATAAAATTAGTTTATAACACAGTATCTCATTATCCAAGTTCACGTTGGTGATCTTTTTATTTCTTTAGAAATATCGGTTATATTTGAGGAAAATATATGTAGTCTACAAATTAAATTGCACATAAAAACAGTAGAAATTATCACTGAAACAACATATTAATTATTTTCTTACACAATAGTGTGTTTTATCTTTTATGACCATATCAACTATATGTGACTGTTGTTTCAAAAAAATATACTTATCATTATAGAATCTTGCTCCATTTTTTTACTCTTTTCTTTTGTATTCTTCCACTCTTGAACTTTTATTTTTTTTACCTTTAGAATAACCAAAAACCTCTTTTATGCAACTGTTGATAGTTAAAAATCTTTTTCTGTCTTTTCACTATTGAACTCTTTTCTTATCTGTCTTAAAAGGCCAAATTATCAATTTAGTCCCACCGGATTGGCCCCTCACCAATTTAGTCTCGTGCTTTTGGAATAATTCAATTTAGTCCCAAATCCTAAAATTCTCAACCAATGTAGTCCCAAATGCTAACGGACTTTAGAAAACTAATGGGATTGACCAAATTTCTGGACGGTAATAAACATGTGAGAGTATTATTGTGGAGATATTTTGGAAATTTCTCCACAAATCGAAGAAAATCGAAGACGGGCTCCTAGGGTTTTTTGTAAAAGAAAGGGTAAAATATTTGGGGGAAGTATGAATGAGTAAATTGGATGTGTTAGGGTTCTGTTTTTTACCCCCCAAACTCTTAGTCAGCGTGTCAAATGGTCAATTTAGTTAGTTTTCCAACGCCTGTTAGCATTTGGGACTATATTGGTTGATAATTTTAGCATTTGGGACTAAATTGAATTATTCCAAAAACACAGGACTAAATTGACGAGGGACCAATCCTATGGAACTAAATTGGCAATTTAGCCGTCTTAAAATAACCAAAAACCTCTTTTTTGGGATAGTTAAAAATCGTTTGATATTTTCGATTCTTGAAATTTTTTATTTTTTTCCTTCCGCTTTTAAGCTTTTTTTTCCTTTTTTTTTTCCTGCACCTAAAATAATAAAAAACCTCTTCTCTTATCTCTTAGGTGAGATCTAGAAATTAAAGTTCAAATTTATAATTTTTTTTTTTTTGTTTTTCTTCAACAAATTGACCAAGAAAAGAGGAATTTCGAGGGTTTTGTTGGTTTTTTTAGATCTAAATTATTTAAATATAAATTTAAAATTTTGTTTTTTTTACTTTTGAATTTGTATAGAAATTTGTTTAATTCTTTTCTGCCATCAATACTGTTGATGCTAAATTTGTGAGATTGATAGTAAATTTGGTTATTGGTAAATAATAGTTCAATTTGTTTTACTGTTGGGTTTCTCGTTTTAGCAAGCTAGGCCCGAACCATTCTCTCCGTGGTAAGCTAGCTCGAGCTAAAAATATAAAGGGCGAGCTCGAGCCCAAACTAGCAAAACAAAAAATTTCAAGACTCGGCTCGGATGGTTTGCATCCCTGTCTGGTTTATTCCTCGTACCCAAACCCTATTTCGGATTAAAAAAAAGAAAAAGGGAAAAACGAAAATAGGATTAAATGTGCAATCCGAAAAAGAAACGGCCAAACCCTCTACCAGCCGGTATCGATTTGATTACCGGAAGAAAGAAATTGGTTGTTGAAATCTGAAATTTGATTACAGAAATTATCTTGTTTCTTTGCATAGGGTGGGAGTTTAACTCTGTGCTGGAACATGATTCTCAATGGGTGTGTTTTGAGTTCTGGGGTTTCTAACACGCGCAAGGAATTTGGATTTTGGTCTTACTGCTCGACGATTTCAAGAATTCCTCCTGCGCAGAGGAGAAATGCATCTTTCTGTGGTACAAGTTCATGGAATCCTCTTACCAAAATTAAACCTTCTTCACCATTAGGTAAGCCTACATTGGTTGTTAAAATGAGGACTATCTTTTGTTAGTATGTTTGTTTAGTTCGAGTTTGTTGCAGCTTGTCACACAATTAAAGAGGATTTTATCATTGAAGAGGTTTTTAGTACTATATGGTGTTAGGTTCCATATCTTCCTTTAACATACATGGCATGGTAAGAAGCTGAGGAATTTGTCTGTGTATACCACAAATCTGTGATTGGCTTGTTCATAATTAAAAAGTTATCCTAACACCTGGTTATTAGCTTGTTCTTGGTTAAATTGTTCCTCAGATGTCTGACAGAGTTAGTTATTTATGTTGAACATTTAGTTAATATGTGCTGGATTATGAAGGCTCACATACAATGTTCTCTTATGAATATGGAGTATGGACAATCCTGTCTTTCATGAAAATCTTGTTTTACATTACCATGACCCAAATACGACTCATTCATTTGTATTCAAATAGTTTGAGTCATGCCTCTTTTCTTTGATTTTTCATTTTTGTGTGATCATGGCAGGAATTGCATCAACACCGTTCCTATATGGGGAGAAAAGTAGTCCGTTTCACACAATTCCCAAACTACCCAACCGACGTATCCTAACATCACCTCCAAGAGCATCCACAAATATTCCTCAAGGTTTTAGCTTTCCTCCTATGACAATAAAGCCAAGATTTTGGTGGAGAATTTTAGCATGCTTACCATATATAATGCCTTTTCACGAGACATGGATGTATGCCGAAACCGCATACCACTTACATCCTTTCTTGGAGGATTTTGAATTTTGCACTTACCCTTTTCTAAGGTCATTGGGCAGATTACCAAGATGGTTTTTGATCGCATATTTCTTTGTTGGTTACCTTGGAGTGGTAAGGAGAAAAGAATGGCCGCATTTCTTTCGATTCCATGTGGTTACAGGTATGCTGTTGGAGATTCTTTTGCAGACTACGGGATACGTGAGTCGTTGGATGCCGCTGGGGTTGTACTGGGGTAAGATTGGAATGCACTTCTGGGTCTTCTTTGCATTTGCATTTATGTTCACGGTTTTGGAGTGCATGAGATGTGCCATCTGTGGGATGTATGCTGACATTCCATTTGTATCTGGTGCGGCATATATTCAGATCCCCTTTGATCAGAAATAAACCGTGTGTGGGGATGTTGCTGTTTTTCCTTTGTAGAAATGTAACCTGATGAGAAATGGCTTTTTATTGTGGTGCCTAGTTATGCATGTAACTTCTTGTGAAAGTACAACTTCTTGTTTGCAAATACTTTCACGGTAATGGAATTACCCTTTTTGTCATTGGACTTGCAATGTATTTTAGAGCCTATTTCTTTCTTGTTTACAGAAGTTCTTATTTTGCATTAGTAGGGTTATATATCAGAACTAATTCATTTCTAAAGGTGATGGAATTTGTTGAGGAGATGGTTGAGCAAGGTCCACGCCTAAATTCTCTATTAGTATATCTGATATCATTTGGGGTGTGACAGAGAAGCTGCTTCGCTGCAAAAGTGTTTGGTTTATTAGCCGATGAAGAGAAGAGCACAGCTGAATTTACAATTTTAATTGGTGCTTATTTCTCTTCTGGGAATCCTGAGAAGGACCTTGAAACCTTCAGAATTATGAAAAGTGAAGATGTTAGTGGTGCATTAGGAACTTATTCTGTGTTGGTAGCTGGCTAAGAAATGTGGGGAAGTTTTTGAGGCAGAGTATTACAGAAAGGAAAAGAAGACATTGTTCACTGAAAGCTGTTCTCGAAACATTTCAATGGGGGAAACCATGTTAGATAGGTCCGAAGAAATGGAGCCATGAAAAATATAGTTGTGCGTAATAATTTTGTATTTAGTTGAAATACTAATGATTCGACTATCTGATAAATTAAATGTTATTCGTGTTCGCTATTTGTTTTTGGGTCGGAAAATCAAGAGAAACTAGTTTTCGTAATCCATTAGCTCCCAAACACCACAAGGTGCATCATTCCAGAATGGTCTTCTCTTCAACACCATGACCTTTCTTGGCTTGCTAGTCAGGCATATGTATTTATCGAGCGAACAATTTGTCTAATCTCGGCATTTGATGTGCCTAAGCTTGGCGTCCCACGCCACATGCAGCATAAATTCCCCATCGAGATTAGTTTGTAACCGAATTCTCATCACTCATTCAAGCAAATTGGCCCAATTTGGAGGGCATCACTATCTGTTATCAAACACATTGATTGCTTAGGAAAATCTTCAAAAGATACGAAAAATATCTTCCCTCCCTTACCCTACACGGCCATGGAAGCCCTCCCGTCTGAAATTCCTATCGAAATTTCACAGTTTTATAGTGGTGCCCGTAATTTCAACTAAATCTGAGCATCTATCACCATATTCCAATATTTCAATCAAGGTCAAGAATAATTTCAGTCTCTAAATCATTCCAATAAAAAAATTTTGTTCGATTGAGTCAAATTGTTTTAGCTACCTGCGATAACGAGTAGCGGATGCTATATTTGATGACGGACATGAATGGATTATATATCTGATTTGAGGAACATTTGCCAGAATATATGCTTCCCAAAATAATGAGCGAACTGGGACTAAATTCCTAAATAATGAAGCAATCCAGCACCTATGGTCCAAATTATGATATCAGGGATTTATTCCTCACCTCAATATATATTCCTATCAAACAACTCACATAATTTATACTTTTTTTTTGGACATTTTGTGTACCAAATATTTTTTGGTCTTTTATTTTGGTTGGAGGATATAGAATATCTTGGTACTTTGGGTCTAAAACCCATCATCTTTGGTTAAATCAGATGCTAACAGAATCTGCGGCTATATACTCCTAGGATTAAGTTAAGTCGGTGCATGGTTCTCCGGTTAAAAAAAAAGTGATAATGTAAATTTATGACAATAGTGAAAAGATAATTGCATGAAGTTTGGTTTTATCAACAAATAATTCTTTCTCCCAACCAAAAAAAAATAAAAAATAAATAAATAAAAATAATTCTTTCAATCATGTTATTATTAAATATTAACATAATCTAATAAATGTGAATATATAATTTTTTTTTTCACCCCAAAGTTTGAAGTGATTTACATTTTAGTACCTAACCTTTAAAATTTAAAGATTTGATGCCCAACCTTTGATTTTTTCGTTTATTTTAGTACCCAATCTTAAAATTTGGCAAATTTTCCGGCTAAGATAAAATTTTTAAGGGCAAAACGGTCATTTTAACCCCCTGTCATCTTTTTCTTCGTGTTCTCTCTGCATCGAACGACGAACAAAGAAGGAGGAGGAGTGACCAAATTCAAACTCCCTCATTTCTTCGCTGAATTCGACAAACGGGTAGTCGAAATCAATGTTCTTGATGAGAGGAGCATGTTGGTACCAAAATCACGGTCCGAAACTAAGCGGTGACGGAGCAATCGAAGCGCGAAGGTGGCGGTTGGGCACTGCATTTTGCCGGTGATGGGTGGCAGTTTCCGGCGACCGTTTCCGACTAGTAAGGATGGCTTCCCACCTCTTTTGGCCTACTGAGCACGATGGTTGCCATCCCGACTCCCGACGACGGTCGGAATAGCGAAATTTCGATGGTCAAATATGCAGTCCCATGCAGTCAACGCCGGTTAACTTTCAGATGACTTTTTCTGACAGCCAAACCATACGTCTTGAAGCCCTCGTTGTGGGCTTCCCATTGGTATGTCTAGTCTTCAATTTCATTAAGCAATTTGCATTTATTTGCGATTTGTATGTTTCAAGAGTTTTGAATTCTTGTATTTGCAATTGAACATGATTGACTAGAAATTTTTTCAAATCAATTTTGGGGAAAGTGCGTGTGAAATGGTGGCGGGGCTACGATTTTGATGGCCTGAAGCAGGAAGCAGTGGCACCGGTGGGCAAAATTGTCGGTGACTGTGTAATGAAGACAAGGTTCTTTTTCTTTTCTTTTTTTTTTTTTTTTTTTTTTTTTTTAATTTCTAATAGGTGCAAAATTAAAATGACTGTTTTGCCCTTAAAAAATTCATCTTGACCGAAAAATTTTGACGAATTTTATAATTGGGTACTAAATTGAATAAAAGATTAAAGGTAAAAGTCGGGTATCAAGTGCAAATCGCCCCAACTTTGGGATACAAAATAAGTTCAACCCATATATATATATGTTAAAAGGAAATTCTTGCATGCAGTGGGTGTGGGTCCCGGTGCATGCATCCTCCATTAAAAAAAAATGAAAAAAACTATTTTTTAATTTATTTTTGATTTTTTTTTCATAGTTTAATTAATTTTTTTGAATAAAAAAAGGGGAGGGTTCATGCACCGGCTGTGACAAGAATTTTCCTGGGTTAAACCCATATACATATACACTCGGTGTTATGTGATGGGTCTGAATATGGGGTACAGAGTCCAGTCACTTTAGAATTTGTTTAGGTGAGGAAACCAGTTGATGTTCGCCGGAAAATATGGGGGTTCTACCTGCTAGGACAAACACAAAGAGAAAGTCAGAAGGCCAAGCTGGGGGAACTGGGGGTGATTCCCAGTTTGGCTCTTCGACGCTCAAATCAGATGAAGATCTGAAAGAGAAAAATAAGCTAAGTATGGAGTTGCAGTAATGGAGATCGCTTACCGTGGAGAAGATGATCTTGTCTATTTATAGTTGAGGGTCAGGGACCCTTTGGTCTTTTGCTCCGTGTGGTCCTGACCAAGTGTTGCCCTAACACGTGGTGCTATGAGAGAAACCTAGGAGGAATCTTCTGCAAAAACTGGTGAAAGTTAGTGTTGGCAACAGTGGTAGGTGTGCGGGCATGTACGGGGTGTCAGAGAGCCGTTTGGGAGGTTGGTAACGAGGGCTTAAGAGCACGCTTGTGTCAACCAAGAGCCTTGGAGAACAAGGGATCTGCTAGGGGATGAAGACCAAGGCTCATGTAATGAGGGGGAATGGAATGCTACCCTGAGGGAGTGTAGCGCTCGAAGAGGGCTTCCTTGGCTGGTTGGAGCTTTAGCCATCTGACTCGCGCTCGTTGGAGAGCGGCCACGTTGATCACGTGCACACGTAGCAGAGATGCCACGTGTCCTTGAGGAAGGCTGGCACTTGAGGGGTTCGAACGCTCGTGTATAATTACCCTAGTCCAAGAGGACAAGTGTCGTTATCTTGAGTTGCCACGTGTCCAAACGTGGCACGAACGTGTTTTGACCCCATCATTTTGCCCCCCAATTCTGTAGTCCTTAGTGATGAGGACTGTAGAATTCTACCAATGTAAGCCATCGAGCGTTGCGCTCGTAGGAGGCATGGCGTGTTGGGCAATCACCCTTCTGATTGCGCCATAAATGCGGTCTCTTCAACTGACAGCTTGTAACGTCCAGACATTAAATGCAGTCCTCTCTTCTGACCGCTCGGAGCGTCTAAGCATTAAATGCTGATGCGCGTGGGGCGCGTGAGACTTGGGAAGTATGTGATGGTTTAATAAAGGGAACGGTTTCCTAGGCAGGAAATGATTGTAATTTTGAATTTTTTGCCAGAAACGTACCAAATTCCATCCCTATAAATAAGGGATTCTGTATCCATTCCACCTTTTACGCAAACATATCTTCAAAGCAGACATTTGTGAAGAACTCTTTGCAAACATGTCTCAGAGCATCCATAACCTTTCTTCAAGCTTTTCCAGAAAATTCAAGGCAATCTCCGGTGAAATTTTCTAACTTTGCTAACCTTAGAATCATATTTAGGATTTAGTAATTCCCCAAGCTTTATCTTTCCAGAAATCCCAAATTTCCTCGAAAATCCCTCACTTCAAAAATCCCCATATCTTTCCCATATTCCACCATAGCCATGGCCAGAGATCATATAGAGGAACTCGCCCGCGAAGTGGAAGACATACCCAGAGTTCATCTATGCCGGGTTCTACTAAGGATGAGGAGTTGGACGCGGCCGTGATGGCCATAGATGAAAGGAACCCAGATGGGGTTGAGCATCTCTTTGAAGAGATGAATCTGGTGATGGAAGCAGAGAGGCAGGGGGTGACTCTTCCGATAACAGAGAGCGCAACTCACCCTCATCGCCACACCGTGACCATAGCCGTCGCAGCCCCAGCTCCAGAATCCGAGGGAGGAGCGGGGCCTTTAGAAAGATCTCAAGACAAGGGTAAAGGCAAGAAAACCCAGAGGCCCAAGAAAACCAAGAAAACCAAAGGGCCAAACGAGGGTGAAGGCTCGGGTATGCAGGCGACCGATCGCACCCCGGACGAGACTCCTAGCACCATCACTTTGGTGGAGATAAAGTCTGTTATGGCCCCCATCCACTGGGACGAGCGCTACACGTGGAGAATCCCTGCCAAGCACGAGCGTGCCAACCATCCCCCACCTGGTGAAATGGCAGTGTACAAGGATGCAATTGGCTCGGGGGGCCTACGATTTTCGATTCCAGTCCAAGTGGCTTCCATTCTGAATGATTTGAACCTCTGCCCTTCGCAAATCGTACCCAACAGCCTCGCTTTGATAACCAGTTTCGTGATCCTTATGAAATGCGCTGGATACGAGCCCTTTATGCCGAATTTCAACGCTCTTTTCCAAGTAGTGAGCTCACCGCGCTCGTCTCCTGAGGGGGGTTACTTCTACTACATCCAAGCGAAGGCCCACTTGCAATTAATTAACTCTCCCTCAACCATTTATGGCCTAGATTGGAAGGAGAAGTACATCTTCGTCAAAGCCCCAAAAGATGATGATTTCGGGGTGGCCCGAGAATGGATATCTCATGGGAAGGGATCCCTCATAAAGAGTCGCTTAGAACCTGCCTTCCCAAGGGACTGGGCCCAGAACTTGGCTGGGGCGTTGAGGGACGAGGGCCACCTAATTCGAGCCAAGGACTGGATAGATGATGCGGAACTCATGTTCCTCTGCGGGCTTACTGACGACCCGCATTATCTCAACAACCCTCCCGCTCGAGATTTGGAGAGAGACGGTTAGACTTTAGGGCACTAACTTTTAGATAGGGATACTAACTGTACCTCTGCATTTGTAACTTGTATTTTATAAAATTTGCTTAAGGGTTCCTGACCCTCGTTTTCGCCTTCTTTGTAGGAGCAGAAATCTTAAGAATGGCTGGAGGCATAAGAAGCGCTGCCAGGTTCGCCAACGCCAATAGGCATCAAGCCTAGCAAGGAGACCAACAAAATCCCCGAGGCCGTGGAGCCGGCCGGGGTGACGGTCGTGGCAGCCACCAAGGCGCCAGCTCAAGCGCCGCACCTGGCGTTCAAGGGACGCAGGGACGTGGGGGGACCCGAGCGGCGAATACTGAGAACCGCCTGGTGGTACGGCCACCAACCGCTGCAGATACAAGGGTGGTCAACCCTAACGCCGTTAACCAAACGAGGTCCCCTGTGAGCGTGGTGATGAACGAGGCTCGAGGGAGCGCTAGCCAAACTTCCCGCAAGAGGAAGAGAATGCCTGATGCCTTCGCCATAACCGGCAAGGGCAAACAAGTCGTGGAAGGCCCCAAGGGCGGCGGCGGAGACACTTCCTCTTCAGAGAAAGAACACTTGTGGGACTTCGACCGCCGGGGGGACAGGAGCTACAAGGGCTCCGCAGATGGGGGTGCCATATTGCTGAGACACGGGACATTGGCCCAAGGTATCAGCCATAATCTGTATGAAAGGGCCTAATTTTCTGCGGACCATAAGCATTTATTCTCCGAGCTGGTGGAAAGGGTGGCCAGCGACATGGTGTATGCCATAATTTCTGTAAGTTCCTTTTTCCTTCTCGAATGTTATTTTCTGAAGATGTCTATTTCAAAAAATTTTACTAACACTCCTGCCCTTTTGTGCCCGTGCAGCAAGTGCTTCCGAGGGCAATGAACGTTCAAATGCGTGCCACGGTTTATGCTGATAGGAAGGCCAAGTACAAGAAAATGGCACGCTCGAACGATCCTGCCCAGATCCAGGAGGAGTTGGACATAGAGGCGGCCAAGTACCTTTCCCTTAAGGAAGAGTACAACAAGATGGAGGCCGAGATGAAGAAGTTGGAAGATGACTACACGAGCGCCGAGAACGCTCGTAGGTGTTGGCGCACGTAGTATAATAACCTCCTGGAGAACCATGAAAAGCTCACAACCGACCGTGACGCTTGGAGATTGAGGGCTACTCAGGCGGAGCAAAAGCTCACGGACACCATGAACCAGCTGCCTCATCGTACTGAGCAGGCAGTCAAAGAGGGGCTCATCAAATTTTGCCATTCCAAGGCCTTCAATTTTGCAGCCTCTTTGCACTGCTTGGACGAGGCTAAAAAAGCCTTCAATTTAGCCATCGAGCAAGGTATTCACAAGGGCCTGACAGATCCGTTGATGCGAACAGCAGAGGGTACGGGGCTCATGTTCAATGAGCGTTGCGTTGAGGAGGACGATGACCACGAGAACCTAGAATCCAACATCTCTGAGCAGGAGTATAATTTCCTGGTCACGCTCATCCAGGATGAGTACATGGCGGCTCATCCTCCGGAAGGAGCCCCTCAGGCAGAACAAAACTAGGGGAATAACGATGCCAATGCCGCTTCTGTGAACCCTCCAGCAAACGAGTCTTCTGTGCCTTCTGCCAACGCTTCTGTAGAAAATGCCCTTGCCACGGCAAACGACGCCAACGAGTCCAATGCTCCCCAAGCGCCAGAAATCAATGAGCCAGCTCCTCCTGCTGCTGCCCAGAACCAAGAGGGACAAGCCCATCAAGCGCAAGAGCCGGAAGGCCCAATATATGGTCCCGTGGCCCAAAATGTCCTCGTGGTTCTGGATGAAGATGTTGCTCCGGCCGCCTAATGCTCCCTTCCAGTTCGCTTATCTTACAAACTCCTTCTCTTGATTTAGTACTCTTTTGTAAAGATGTTATGGGCCCTTGTGCCCTTGTTTTGTAATTTTCGGCAAGAAGCCTGAATTAATGAAATTCCTCCTTTTCTTCATAATGTTCTTCTTTTACTTCTTTGATTGTGGAATTTTACCTTGCGCTTGTTGTAACAAAATCTTGTGATACTAAGATTGTGTGTAACATGCCCAGTAAAAATTGTATTACTTAGTTAAGTCTTTAAAACTTGAAAATCTTACTAAATCTTGAGTAGTCATGGGGGTCTTACTGTAGGCTGCCCTCATTCAAGACTTGTGTAAATTCTTCTTAACTTGAGAAATTTTACTAAGTCTTGAGTAATTATGAGGGTCTTACTGAGAGACCGCCCTCGTTCAAGACTTGTGAAAATTTTGTTCAATAACTTGGAAAATTTTACTAAGTCTTGAGTAATCACGAGGGTCTTACTGAGAGGCTGCCCTCGTTCAAGACTTGTGAAAATTTTGCTTAATAACTTGGAAAATTTTACTAAGTCTTGAGTAATCACGAGGGTCTTACTGAGAGGCTGCCCTCGTTCAAGACTTGTCAAAATTTTGCTCAATAACTTGGAAAATTTTACTAAGTTTTGAGTAATCACGAGGGTCTTACTGAGAGGCTGCCCTCGTTCAAGACTTGTGAAAATTTTGCTTAATAATTTGGAAAAATTCACTAAGTCCTGAGTAATCACGAGGGTCTTACTGAGAGGCTGCCCTCTTTCAAGACTTGTGAAAATTTTCGCACATATTTATTCAAACTTTCCAACAAGCGTGTGAGTTTCTTTCTCAGAGAACTTTTAGCTTAGACCTTAACAGGAATTTTTGTACGAATCGGCTTCCTTTGAACGAGCACGGGGATTACCTTCTTGGGAAGGCCCCGTTGTTCAAGACCTGAGCAAATTTTATCCCGAATAACAGAACAACTGATTGAGCGCGATCATGACCGTTAACTTTCTGGACTTGCAGGTGATCCCATTTTCGAGCGCAAGGTATTGTGACAACAACTGAGGCCTACTAGGACGTTTCTTGTGTTTTTCTTCGATTCACCGTGTTGGTTGTGAGGTTACCAGGCCATCCTTATGAGGGCGTTCACCCATAGGGAGTAGAGCGCTGACAAGCGTAACCCATGTGCAATAAAAATTTGTGTGTTGAAATTAATTGCCAACCACGCTCGTGGAAACGAGGGACGTGGGTCTTAATCACTTGCTCAATTTAAAAGCAGTAGTATAGAAATATTCAGGAGAATGTATTGTAACTTACTTGAGATTTGAAGTAGTACATGTAGCCCATTAGAGGGATTGTTACATCATCATTTCTAGAGAGCTTTTAAACATAGAACCGCCGGAGGTTACATGCGTTCCAAGGGCGGGGCAAACGCTCGCCTTGGAGTGTCTCCAAGGTGTAAGTGTTGTTAGCTCTGACTTGTATGATTTTGAACGGACCTTCCCAGTTGGGGTCCAATTTTCCCACATGCTTGGATACTTCCACTTTTTTCAAGACCAAGTCTCCTAGTTGGAAAGTTCTTTCTTTTACACGCTTGTTATATTGCTGCGCCACAGCTGCCTTGTATCTGTGCATTTTTGCCCACGCATTGTCTCTTTTTCCTTCCAGTAAGTCTAACTCTAAGCCTCTGTTTTCTTCATTAGTTTGAGGCTCGAAGTAAGCTACACGAGCGGATTCATGCACTATCTCTGCTGGTATCATTGCTTCTGACCCATACACGAGTGCGAAAGGTGTCTCGCCAGTGGCCACTCGTGGAGTAGTGCGATAAGCCCATAGTGCCCCTTGTAATTCTTCTTCCCACTCACTCTTTTTGCTTTTCAGCATTGTTTTCAGATGCTGCAGAATGACCCTGTTGGTGACTTCCGCCTGTCTATTGGCTTGGGGATGGCCCACGGAGGTAAAGCGTTGTTCAATCCCTAACTCCGAACACCATTCTCGTATGTCAGCTGCTATGAACTGGGATCCATTGTCTGAAATGAGCACCCTTGGTATACCATACCTGCAGATAAGGTTTTTCCAAATGAAGTCCCTCACGACCCTGAAGGTAATCTTTGCCACGGCTTCGGCCTCGGCCCACTTGGTAAAATAATCGACAGCTAAAATGACAAACTTCTTCTGTCCGACCGCGATGGGCAAGGGGCCTACGATGTCGATTCCCCATTGGTCAAAGGGCCATGAGACGTCTATAGGAACCATCTGAGCGGCTGGCAGTTGAGGGAGGTTAGAGTGAAATTGGCATTTGGGGCATTTCTTAGCGTACTCAATGGCATCTTGGAGAACCGTGGGCCAATAGAATCCACTCCTCAGAATTTTCTTCGCAAGAATACGTCCTCCTGAATGGTTTCCACAGCTTCCATTGTGAATAAGTTCGAGCGTTTCTTTGGCTTGCGAGGGCCTTAGACACCTCATTGGGGGTCCTTGAAATGACTTCTTCAATAACCTTCCCTCTGAGTCTAAAGAAAATCGAGGGGCCTTGCTTCGAATTTTCCGAGCCTCTACCTTGTCAGTGGGACAAACGCCATCTCTAAGAAATCTGATAATATCATCAAACCAGCAAGGCTCGTGCGGATCAATCATAGTGACCATCTCCTTGGCGATTCTCTCCTTGATCAAAGGCTCTTCTGTTCTTAGGAACGTGACGGAACGCTCGGAGGTACCTTCCAATGCTGAGGCCAATTTTGATAGAGCGTCAGCACGCTCGTTTTCTACCCGTGGGATCTGGAGTAGATGGAATTCCTTGAACTTCCCAATAATTTCCTTAGCTTTGCTCAAATACTGCATCATGGTGGTTTCTTGAGCCTCATAAGTTCCTTCAATCTGGCTCGCAATTAACTGTGAATCAGCATAAGCGGTGATCCTGGAGGCTCCATTTTGAAAAGCAATTTTCAATCCCTGCACAAGGGCTTCATATTCCGCCTCGTTATTGGTGACTTGAAAATCCAACCTGATTGCAAAGTCTAACTCAATCCCATTGGGGTCTCTAAGGGTTACCCCTGCTCCTCCCCCTTGAGAGGTTGAGGAACCATCCGTGTGCAGGACCCATAGCCCTTCGTTCCATAGAGCAGCAGGTTCTAAACCGAAGCGTTCGACTAGCAAATCCGCTACAACCTGCGCTTGTATAGCAGTTCTAGGCTCGAAACTTAAGTCAAACTGACTCAACTCAATGGCCCATTTTATCAATCTTCCAGACACGTCTGGTTTGGATAACACTTGCTTCAAAGGCTGATCAGTGAGGACTGTTATTGAATGCGCTTGAAAGTAAGGCCTCAATCATCTTGATGCGTTGATGAGGGAAAACGCAAATTTCTCGATTTCTAAATAATTCTTCTCGGCCCCTTGTAATGTTTTGCTCAAATAATAGACAGGCAAGTGCTTACGCTCCCTTACAGCTACCAGTACTGCGCTCGTCGTCTCGGTTGAAACGGATAGGTACATGAATAGCCTCTCACCCTCGATGGGTTTGGTCAGGAGCGGAGCTCTCGAAAGGTAAGCCTTCATGTCCTGCAATGCCTTCTAACACTCCTCAGTCCAAACGAAATTCCCAGCGTTGCGCAAAATTTTGAAGAAAGGGAGGTTTCGGTCCGCTGAGCGCGAGATGAATTTATTCAGAGAAATGATTTTCCCTACCAGCACTTGCACTTCCCTGAGATTTCGAGGGGACGGGATGTCCAGGATAGCCTTGATTTTCTCCGGATTAGCCTCGATTCCCCTCTGGCTGACCATGTAGCCCAAGAATTTTCCGCCTCGTACTCCAAAAGTACATTTTGAAGGATTTAATTTCATCCCATACTGCCGCAGAATGGTGAAAGTGCGCTTGAGATCCTCCAGGTGTGAGCCTTGACGCTCGCTCTTAACAATCATATCATCAACGTACACTTCCATGGATCCCCTAATTTCTTTTTCGAACATCTTGTTGACTAGGCGCTGATAGGTGGCTCCCGCGTTTTTGAGCCCAAAAGGCATAACTAAGAAGCAATATACCCCCAAGTGAACAACAAATGAAGTTTTGGAGCGGTCCTCGGGGGCCATAAAGATTTGATAGTACCCCTGAAAGGCATCCATCATGCTCATGAGCTCACATATGGAGGTCGAATCCACCAATTGGTCTATCTGGGGAAATAGGTAGGATCCTTAGGGCAAGCCTTGTTAAGATCAGTAAAGTCATTGCACATGCGCCATTTATTTGCGCTCTTGGGCACCAACACCACGTTACACAGCCATTCTGGGTACAAGATGGGCTCAATGTACTGGGCCTCCAGAAGCTTGTTAACTTCTTCCTCAATATCTTTCGAAAACCGTGCACTTCTCTCTTTTTCTGTTTAATTAGCTTGAAGGATGGGTCCACGTTGAGCCTATGGACTATGACGCTCAGGTCAATCCCTGTAAGGTCAGATGCTTTCCATGCAAAAATGTCAATGTTTTCTCTGAGGAAGTTAATCATCATAATTTGCGAGGGTACAGAAAGGTTGGACCCAATCTGAGTAGTTTTATCCTTGTTCCCTAGTTCTAGCTCAATAGTAGGGAATTTTTCCGTGGGCTCAACCCTCGTTTCTGGGCGGGGGAGTTCAAGCACTCTCTGTTTTCCCGTCAGGAATCCATCATTAAGGGGCTCGTCACCCTCACGCTCATCTCCCTCAGAGGAGGATTCTTCCACTATTCCTGGTGGAGCGTTTTTTAGGGAACCCTTGGCGCTGGGATCTTTCTTCTTGTTCCTTTTCTTGTTCAGCTTGGCCCTTTTACGCACGGGACCATCCTCGTCCAAACTGGGGAAATCAACGGATTTCTTAGTAGACCCGAATTGGAATGCTTTTTATGTTTTAGGCTTCCTGAGGGATAACATGTAGCATTCCCAGGCTTCTCGTACGTTGCATAAAACTTCTCTAACTCCCTCGGGTGTGGGGAACTTGATTTTCTGGTGGTAGGTGGAGATAATCGCCTTGAAGTCCACAAAAGCTGGTCGCCCAATTATGATGTTATAAGGGATTTCAATTTCCACGACCGCGTAGGTGACCATGAGGGTCTTCCTCTGTGGGGCCCAGCCAAAGGAGGTGGCCAAGCGGATTTGCCCTCGTGGGACAACGTCCGAACCTCCAAACCCAATGAGGGCTGTCTTGAGTGGTTCGAGCGGGATGTTGGTGATATTAGTTTTTTCGAACGTGGCGTAGGGCAAAACATTAACAGAACTTCCACTATCCACTAACACCCTTTTTACAACGTGGTTATGGACATCTAGGCTAACCACCATGGGGCAGTCAGAGGTTTCACTGGCCCCATGGTGTGTTACAATATGCGCTAAGTCCTTATCTGTAAATCCTATAGCATCATGTTCCTTGGAGTGGTCGTCCTTGGACTCCCTGATGGCGTAAACTGATTTGGATGCCAAGGGGCACTGACCATAACTTCGGACAAACCGCCGCCGTGAGGCGTTAGAATCTCCTCCAGAAGAGCCTCCCGCTATCATGTTGATGACCGCGAAAGGGGCATTTTCCTGCTCAGGGGCTTTCCCATTGTTGGATGGCTACTTTCAGGAGGGCCTCTCCCCCGTGGGCTCCTTGAACGCGATGGGCTCCTCCTCCTCTCTCTGGAGTGCTCGTTACAGCGCTCATCATAACGTTCCAACATCTTGACAAATTCCTTCAAATGGCCCCCCGCAATGAGCCTCTGAATTTTGACCTCCGATTGTCGGTATTCATCCGTGTCATGCCCCTTTTGTTTGTGGAAGGCGCAGTATTTGTTTGAGCGCCTCATGGCTTCTGTGTCCTTCATTTTCGTGGGCCTTTTGAAAAGCTTTTTGTCTGATAGGGCATAAACCTCTGAGATTGGCCTGTTAAGAGGGACACGCTCGAATCTTCTCGGAGGAGGGGGCATTCTGCGACGGTCCCTGCGTAGTGGTGCTTCTCTCTCTCGCTCATCTCTTCCACGCTCGGTTTTAGAGGGCCCTGAATGCCTGGCGGGAGCATTGGACCCATACATGTCCTCGAGCGCGAAATAGGGCTCGGCTATGTCCCTCATTGCCATGAGCGATGTGGGTCGTTTCTTCACGAGGGAATCAACAAATTTCTTACTCACATACTGCTTATGGTTGCAGGCCTTGAAAAGTACGTGGATCAGGAAATCCATGGAGGGTCTTTCTACCAAAAACACCTCTTTGTTAAAACGAGCGAAGAACAACCGGAGGGACTCATGCTCGCCTTGAATCAGGTTGTACAAGGTCGTGGGCGGGGAGACAGGGGCCTTCAAAGAATTAAAGTGGTTTAGGAAGGCATCAGTGAGTTCCCCGTACGAGTGGATCGAGCCGGTTGGAAGGCGCTTGTACCACTCCTGAGCCATTCCTACAAGGGAAGTGATGAACACCTTAGCCCAGTAATGGCTAGAGTGCTCATATAGATGCATTAAGTGCAGGAAATGGTCCAAATGCTCTGCGGGGTCCGTGGTCCCATCGTAGCGATTGACGGATGTTGGAATTTTGCCCATGCCTGCTTGGGCCAATAATACTTCCTCCATGAGGGGAGATCCTTTTGCGAGCGGATGGTGATTGTAGCATCCGAAATTTTCTTCTTGTTCCATATGCCGTGGAGCGTGCTGTTGTCGGGCTGGACGCCGAGCGTCTCTGGCATTGTCCCGTTTGTCCCCGTCGTGGGGGACTTGAGATCTTGCACGAGAGAGCTGCCCCACTATGTCTTGTGGGATCTTCTTTCCTGGCTTGACTCCCGCGGAGAGAGTCCTGCGGCCTTTGCTTGGATGCACAAGAATGAGCTTCTTCCTCCACGTTGATTCTTTCCGTGGGCTCTCTGTCCCTGCCCGCATGGGGACACTCGTTCTCGCCTTGATTGGGCATCTCTCTGGCGGGCGGAGGTGGCGGTTGCATCCTCAAGATGGCCTGAGTCTTCCTAAGCGAGAAGGTTTGTAATCCTCCCAGGGGGGAGAGGGGGCATCTGGTTCGTTTGCCCAGAAGGAAAATACATGGAATGGAACTTTTCCCACGCTCCTTGGGCCGCTTGGATCTCGCACTGTGTGTAAATAGCCCTCAGCTGCTGCGAAGTCAGGGGAGGCAACTCCACCCCTTCGATCTCCCTTGGAACCACCATTGGGAGCTGCATTTGCCCGGCCTGGTATGGTTGAATCGCCGGCATCATAACGGAGGGGGTGAGCATGTATCCTGGAGGCGACATCATATAAGGTTGCCCTCCTGGATTCGCATGAGAACGAACCCACTGGCTCTGCGGGGGCTATGGAAGAGAGGGGAGTGGAGCCCCTCCAAAGGCATTAGAGGTGGCCGGCACCGGCGGTGGGGGCAGCGGAACCATAGGCTCTGTGAGAGGAGGCGCCCCTCTGATAGGTGGTGCTCCATCAACGACTGCAATTGGGATGGCGGCATTGGGGGGGGGGGGGGAAGATCCTCCTCCAACGGTTCCAGATCTTGTTACTACCATGGTCGCAGAAGATGTTGAGTGTTTGCTTTTCAACTAGCAAAGGAGAGAAGGATGAGTTTAAACGGTTTCCCACAGACGGCGCCAAAAATGATGGGTCTGAATATGGGGTACATAGTCCAGTTACTTTAGAATTTGTTTAGGTGAGGAAACCAGTTGATGTTCGCCGGAAAAGATGGGGGTTCTACCTGCTAGGACAAACACAAAGAGAAAGTCAGAAGGCCCAGCTGGGGGAACTGGGGGTGATTCCCAGTTTGGCTCTTCGACGCTCAAGTCAGATGAAGATCTGAAAGAGAAAAATAAGCTAAGTATGGAGTTGCAGTAATGGAGATCGCTTACCGTGGAGAAGATGATCTTGTCTATTTATAGTTGAGGGTCAGGGACCCTTTGATCTTTTGCTCCGTGTGGTCCTGACCAAGTGTTGCCCTAACACGTGGCGCTATGAGAGAAACCTAGGAGGAATCTTCTGCAAAAGCTGATGAAAATTAGTATTGGCAACAATGGTAGGTGTGCGGGCATGTACGGGGTGTCAGAGAGCTGCTTGGGAGGTTGGTAACGAGGGCTTAAGAGCACGCTTGTATCAACCAAGAGCCTTGGGGACCAAGGGATCCGCTAGGGGATGAAGACCAAGGCTCATGTAATGAGGGGAAATGGAATGCTACCCTGAGGGAGTGTAGCTCTCGAAGAGGGCTTCCTTGGCTGGTTGGAGCTTTAGCCATGTAGTATGACACACTCTCGTTGGAGAGCGGCCACGTTGATCACGTGCACACGTAGCAGAGATGCCACGTGTCCTTGAGGAAGGCTGGCGCTTGAGGGGTTCGAACGCTCGTGTATAATTACCCTAGTCCAGGAGGACAGGTGTCGTTATCTTGCGTTGTCACGTGTCCAAACGTGGCACGAGCATGTTTTGACCCCATCATTTCATTATGTAGTGTCTAAGATTTTTAAAATAGATGTCGTACTGTTTCAATTTGTATTACTGTATCATAGATTGAGACTTTCTAAAAAATGAATTTTGCAATAATTAATCTTAGTAGCTTCTATATATCTATGGACTATGATGCACTCGTATAGGATAATTAAATTTGAAATAAGGAGGATATATCTTGATTAATATGGATTTGTACGTAGAGTTTAAATTCCCCATAATAATTCAAAATTCAACTGAAATATAAAATCAAATTCCCAGCTATCATAATACTATTCAACCAATTTAGTAAATGTAATTATAATGTCAGAGATCAAATAGTTAAAAAACAAATTCCCAGCTATCCTAACACTATTCAAACAATTTAGTAAATGTAATTATAGTATTAGAGATTTTAATTTAAAACCCATTAATTACATATATTAGCTCATGGGCAAATTGTGATTAACTTAGCACAATGCCACGATCACTAGTATAGACCAATTGATTTGAATCTATATTTTGTGGAGGCCTTTATCATTATATTCTATAGACCAATTGATTTGAATCTATATTTTGTGGAGGCTTTTATCATTATATTCTATTATTTCAACTACGCCTAATATATCGTTAATAGTGGTTGACCAAAAAAAATAGTTAAGAATCGAATCCTAGCTATCATAACACTATTCAAACAATTTAGTAAATGTAATTATAATATCAGAGATTTTAATTTCTAACCCATTAATTACGAGTTAATTGCATGGAAACCCCCTGTGTTATGTCTAATTAGCACTCTGAACCCTATGTTTCAATAGTTAGCGTAGAAAACCCAGTGAATTACTTTAATTATCACTGAGAACCCTCCGTCCGTGCTTGGTGTCACATGCGCCCTAAATGTAACTGGGATTACAAATTTTTGCACTTATTGACTGTTAAATGACATTTATAACCCTCTCTAACCTAATAAAATTAAGGGATAAATATTTTTGGCCATCCGAACTATGCCAATTTTTACAATTTACCATCCAAACAAACTTTCATTGCAAACCGCCATCCAATCTTTGTATTTTTGACAAAACGCCATTTATACCATTTTTTTTGGTGGTTTTGGGGAAAAAAATTGACACGTGACATTTCCTAAAACATACACATCAGACCAAAACCACCTTCAGATAGCGTTTTGTCACAAACGCAAAGATTAGATGGCGGTTTGCAATGAAAATTTGTTTAGATGGTAAATTGCAAAAATGGGCATAGTTCGGATGGCCAAAAATATTTATCTCTAAAATTAAACTCATATTTTCTAATTTATATATATATATATATATATATATATATATATATATATATCTCCAAGCTTTCTTCAAATCATGGGGCTTCCGATACGGCGACGCACCACGGCGGCGGAAGCCACCCTCTCCAACTGCCCAACAAGAATTTCATTTTTCTCCACCCAAAGCTAAAAGAATGATTTTGATTTATATTTTCCAAAACAAAGAAAAAAAATTGAGGCTCAAATCTGTGACATCAACGAGGCACAGAGAAAGCAACGCCGCCATGGCTGCAGAACCGCCGGCAACATGCGGTGGCGAAAACCACAACACCGCCGCGGCCGCCCCGCCAAGATACGAGTCGGATCTCCCCACACCCGATCCATTAGCTCAGAAAACAAGAACATAAATCATCACAGCCTCTTGCATCAATCCGTATGGGAGATTCCAACTCGGACCTTCTGCAGATCTGCAGAAATCCCATTCCAACAAGAACATAAATCATCACAGCCTCTCTCACGCAACGTACATACACAAGCACACAAAATTCGAAATCTTCAAATTGGTGATGGAGGTGGTGGTAGAAGGCGGTGGTGTTTGCGGGGTCCGGATCTGGCGCGATGGTGGTGGTGGAGCCAGATCTGGCGAGCTCCGGATCTGGTGTGATGCTGGTGGTGGAAGTGGTAAAGGGGTGGGGGCGGGCCTGAGCGACGATGGAGATGAGGGGGGGGGGGGGGGTGGCGGAATGAATTTGGTTGTGGACAGGTGCAGGTGACCTTCGGATCTCCTGGAGAAGATCTTTTTTCCTTGTTTTTTAAATTTCTTTGAAATATATATATGTAAATTATGTGTGTATATATATGTATATATATTGGTTGGGAAATATATATTATATATATGTATGTGTGTTTGCATTAGTGTATAATAATTTCTATACAATGTAAATTAAAATTATAATTAGTGTATAATATATGTGATTTTTATTATAATATTATATATACTTATTAATTTATAAATTTTTTAATAAATATGATAATATAATTTAAGAATGTAAATTTTAAATTATAAATTTTTTAATTTAATTATTTTTTTATATATATATTTTAATTTTTTATGAAAGTGTGTGATGGTTTAATTTAGCCTCGGGTAATTTCAAAAAGGGCAAAATAGATATTTTAAGTCCTTTATTACTGTTTAAGGGTTAAAGGGGGCGGTGAGCTACTCTAAAAATTCACAGTGTTTTTCATGCTAATTATTGAAACACAGGGTCTTGCGTGCTAATTAGACAAAACATAGGGTTTTTGGTGCAATTAACTCCATTAATTACATAAATTAGGTCATGGGACATGGCAGTAGATCTAATGTGTCGAGCCATGCAAATTGTGATTAATTGAGCACCATGCCACGATCACAAGTATAGACCAATTGATTCGAATCTATATATCGTGGAGGCCTTTTATCATTATATTCTAATCTTTCAACTACCCCTAATATATCATATTAGTGGTTGACTCAAATGGTTAAGAATCGAATTCCCAGCTATCATAACACTATTCAAAAAATTTAGTAAATGCAATTATAACATCAGAGATTTTAATTTCTAACCTATTAATTACATAAATTAGGTCATGAGACATAGCAATAGATCTAACGTGTTGAGCCATGCAAATTGTGATTAATTGAGTACAATGCACGATCACTAGCATAGACCAATTGATTCGAATTTATATTTTGTGGAGGCCATTATCATTATGTTCTATTTTTTGAACTATGCCTAATATATCGTTAATAGTGATTGACCCAAATAGTTAAGAATCGAATTCCCAGCTATCATAACACTATTCAAACAATAGTAAATGTAATTATAATATCAAAGATTTTAATTTCTAACCCATTAATTACATAAATTAGGTCATGGGACATAGCAATAGATCTAACGTGTCGAGCCATGCAAATTGTGATTAATTGAGCACAATACCACGCAAATTGTGATTAATTGAGCACAATGCCACGATCACTAGTATAGACCAATTGATTCAAATCTATATGGAGGCCTTTATCATTATGTTTTATTTTTCCACTACCCCTAATATATCATCAATAGCGGTTGACCCAAATAGTTAAGAATTATTTTTCAAGAGCAGGATTCAAATTTCTCTAACTATTTTCGGAGTTCAAAAAAAAAAAAAATCATAAACATGTTACATGCTAGATATTTCAGGCAAGGATCAAAAGTATTTGTGTTATTTTCTTTTTATTTAGAATTAAACACATAATTAGGTTCATGCTATACAATATAAAGTATTTTGAATGAAATAAATTTCTATATAGTCTAAGTGAAATACTCAAATATTTATTTCATACTCAAAATTAAAATTAAATTTCCAAAATTTAAAATTGAGGGATTATTATATATCTTTTATTGGATATTTAAAGTTATCATAAGTAGATCCATTCGAATTTGATATACTTGCGTGCACTGCCCTGAAGGGCTTCCAACAGATATACATAATACATTCAATCATTTAATTTTGAACACTTCCTAAAATTAAAATTCAAAAAGCTCTTTTTTAAATTTTTGATAAGATTTAATTAATTTCGAAAAATTATTGACCCTCGTGCAAGTTAACCCTTTTTTTTTTTTTTTACAAGAACTAGACAAAAGTTTTATCAAACCAACAGATCCAAAATTATAAAGAGTTGAGGAACCGATATGTCTGGAGAACCTTTTTAAAACAAATCTACATCTTTAACTATCGAATGAGCTAATAAGTTCTCACTTAACGTAAAGAAAATACAAGAGTCATAAGTAATAAAACAAAGATCAGATATATCTATAATAATATTTTCCTATACTGGAGAAATCGTGGTCTAGGTAATTTATCCTATTATTAACATTCAACTTTAAGCAAAGAATTTTTTTTTTTTTTTATTAGTTTCAAACTTTAATGTATCGATACTTTTAAAAATATTATTTTATCGTATTATATTGTGTTGAATATTTTCTATTGGGTAACCTGTCAGATCCTCTCTACGTAAAAAAATTTAAAAAATTTCTATATCATTATAATATTTATATTGTATCGTATTCGTATCATTATATTAATGTTTCTAGGTCATAGGTTTCATATAAATAAAACCAACGCAAGTGGTGTACATCTATAATCTGCAAAATGACAGATGTCTGCTTGAAATATACGGAGTCTGCACGATGGATGTGTTATAGGCTTATAGCTAATTAAGAGATTGAATTTTTTTTCATAATGATTGAAAAACATTATAAAACCCTTTTCCTAATATCCAATAAGTTATGTGGAAATGATGCAATAAGTTGTTGGAATTTATAAATGTTAAGAAACTTGGGGTATGGAGGTAGCTAGATACGGGTATTCCATATTCTTAAAATTTCTATCACTTCTACGGTTAGGAAATGTATTTTAGGTTGCAGGCGATATACTTCCAGGATATATGTCAAACTCTTTGTGTTTGATTTTTAGAGAAAGCACTTCTGCAAAAATCAGATGAATATTTGCTGTGTTTTTCAGGTGTGGGGGAGGAGCTATATATAGCTCTCAGGCGTTGGCCAAGAGTTAAATGAGAATTTAAATGGATTAATTTCATATGTTAATGGTCTGAAATTACACCCCATAATTGTCCACTACCTGGCTATTACATCCCTAAACAGATCTGAAATTTGTATCAGATTCGGATGTACCTGGACACTTTTATCTTGTCTTATTTGGACTGAATTTGGGTCAGCCATGTCCCAAAAAGAAGGTTCTGGGTCGGAGGCGAGACTCCAAGCTCCTAGCGACAATGCACACGTGCGAAGTGCGCCATCAAACGCCACAATCGCCCAAGCCCGGCCTACGGCCCCGTGCGTGGGCGTGGTGCATCGCACCGCATGTGAGCGCATCAGTCCACTCTCATATTTAATGATTTAATAACATTCTTAGTATCTTAACTTATATAGCTGACCATACTAAGTGAGAAAATCAATGTGGGACAAGATTAGTTTTCCAAACACCTTTTCATATGACTCTTTGTTATTCCCAATAATTCTTCACTAATTAATTGAGAATTAATTTGAGGCATATTTCCCACAATCCTCCACTTGTTTGGAAAACTACTCTTTTGTCAAACAAGTCACTGAACAATTTTGTCAAAGATCACATGCCTAAAAGAAGGTATGGCGAACATTGAACCTTTCCTTAGTGTAGATAACTCAAGATTACATCGAAGTTGACGGTGTCCATAAATTGAACCTCAACTCCTTAGTGATGCAATCGGAATTTTCATACACACACGTGTTCTTTCTCTCACAACAAGCACTCCGCTCCTTGGCGCTTATCAAGCCATACGCCATATCCCGTTTCATGAACATCTAAGAGAGTAAACCACAACTCTCTCTAAGAAGCGGCTTCACTGCTAGTTCATATAGGCAATTTGGGTACCTTGACTTCCCATAGCTTTATATGGATTACGTCTTTGCTTGGTTTCTCTACTTGTCACCTTTATGAATCCAAAATGGTTTGGTCTCCATCCCGATCCGAGCTTTATTTTAGCATCCAGAGTATCTCAACTCATCTCTTATCCGATTCTTTACCGTAATTGTTATCTTGACCAAAACCTTCTCGCTCTAGCCTTAAAGAATTTCCCGTGGTCGAGCAACTTCATAAACTTTCCAAGATCGGATGCTTTCATTCTCACTTCGGGTTGAATTGACGAATTTAATTATTGATTCGAGTATCTTGGTTATCCTTTTTGTAATTCCGAAAATAGAGTGGTCTCTAGCTTTCTTCCACTAGCCTCATTCCAAAACCCCGAAGTATCTCGACATGTTTCTTTACTCCAAATTCCTCTTTATTTTTAAAATTATAAACTTCTTTTTCCATAATTAAGCTTCTCGGTCCTTAGCTTTAATTCGGATCATTTCTTTTAACTCAAGTTTTCTTCTTTGGTCTTCTAAACCCGGAGGTTGTGAACCTTTGGTACCTTCAAGTTTTCATTTCGCCTCCTTCTTGAACTAAACGAATCTCATGCCCGGTTGATCGACTCCCTTCGCGATATAGAGAGGTATGTGTTTATTTGGTGGATATAAACATCACACCCTCGTACTAATACTTCATTCATTCTAAATCTTCACCCAAAATTTAATTTCCTTTTTGAGCTCAAACTCTCAACCTATACCATTGTCATAAGAATCACCAATTATCCCCAAAGCCTTCTAAATTCAACAGCTCTTCATTAATCGCCCACACTTAAAGGAGGAACTTGTGCTAAAAGGTTGTAATCTTCGGGATTGGCCGTGGTTTGATATTATAGTAATATCCTACAATTCACAACTCAACTCAAATATAATGCATGTCGGTTAATAAATGCATATGACACATAATTAGCATCAAAAGCACGTATTAATGCAAAATGTAACGCGTAAATAAACAAAATCTATGTTAAACACATTTAATAATATATTTTCCATGTCAAATTTTCAATAACAATGCTCATAATCAATGCGGTGCACACGTTGACATGTTGTTCCTAAGCCGTTCGACCTACACTTGACACGACCCGACACAAGGAACCCCGGTTTTGCCATCCGGGGCTCTGATACCCCTTAAGGATGTAGCACCCCGGACGATAGACATCACATCCCCCGCACTACGAGTCTGGTCCACACATGAAATAGATAGTCCAAGCATGAACCGAACTCATGGCGAATGAGAGACAAAATAAAAGATAACCTAGCTAGGCGGAAACTGACCCCGTACCAAGTAAGTCAAGAATAACCAAAAGTGCAAAGCGGAAGCAATAACGTATACTTCATGAATTTGAACAATAGTAACAAGCCCAACAATTCCAATACATAAATTAAATCCATCATGTATCCTAACAACGGGTTCAGCTAAGCACACAACCTGTCCCGAATCAATATCCAACAATGAATCATAGTTAGCACACAGGCCCAATTACATAAGGTGATACCATTAAAACATAACAATATGAAATGTGACTCGAGTGTACAAGTGTGACTCGATCAAAATGCAATGACTCGACTCCCGCCTAGCCAAAACCTGCAAGAACTGGAAGAGTGAAAAGAGGGGTCAGTCTCTAGAAGACTGAGTGAGCAGGAGATATACATATGTATCAAAACATGCGGATGCAAGTCATAAATCCCGAGCAAAGTTTTATTTAAAGTTAGTTCCCAAGAGGGCAAGAGAATAACTAAGCAATGCTCGGACTTTACGACTAATCATATTAAATTCATTAAGTTCATACTTCATACATAATCATAAAGGCTCGGCGAGTGAGCGTGCATCATCTCCAACCAAACTCCGATCGTGTACGACAAATATCATTATCATATTGAATACGCGATTATGCAATATATTATAATACATGCAAGCCAAATAACATAACATAAGACATAGTCGTTTGGGCAATCTGTGTCCCGGCCTTCCCGCACGGTGCATAACAATAAAATAATCATAATCATAAGATAAGTTCCAACCTTCTTCCTTCGGGTGGTGAACGGCTTTGCAAGGCCCGACCACCTAAACATATCAATGTGGCAATTGAGGTTCATGAGTCCTCAAAGTCCGGTTTGCGTTTCCTCATCAAAAACTCCTTGACGAGGTCTGTTTCATCGTAGTTCATGGTGGAACTAGCACATGGGATCCCCGTCGGCCCGATGCCTCCCCGGATAGCCACATGTACTAAATTCCTGGGCCGGTGTTCATAAATACATGCAATCTCACCAAAACATTCCAATTCATGAAAACATAACATATTTCATAATTCTTGAGAAAAGGTTTACTCGATAATAATTTACTCGATGACTCCACTTTGAAAATAACATATATATATACATAAGGTTTTGACCAAAACTTGTCACATAAGGGTTGTAGGGTTCGATACATAACTAGAACGAAAACACCCTCACCTGGAACATGCGATACAAGGATAGAAGCTAGGCCGGGTGCCTATTGATCACGATATCTCCACCCTGAAGATGAACTGTACAAGAGAAGGACCAATGTGTACTCGTGAGAATTGACTCAAAATGAAACCACATAGGCGCACGACATGTTATGCACTTGGTATGAGATGCGTAAGGAGTATAAATCATGTTATGATGTCATATAATCAAGTAATTCGTTCAAAACGTTCAATACATGGTGGTTTCATATTGATGCGTTTCATATCTTTCAAGATTCATATCAAATCGGGCCATAAACTTCATATAGCATTCATAGCACATATTTAAGCATGTTTAAAATACATATAATAGCATACATTGGGAATTCCTAAAGTTAAATTTCGTATAAAGGCAACGAATACAAAGGAAGCGATACAAGGTAACACATAAAAGCATATGCGTTCATAATTCAAAAACGGGCATTCCAATTAGGCCATAAATTTGAAATAGACAACCTACCTCATAATAAAACATGTTAAATAATCATATGAATCAATTAAAACACATACAAAAGTCAAGGGGTGGAAGGAACACAAGAAGATGGATTTTGGCGAACGTTGACAGTTTTTCTGAAATAAACAAGCTGTAGAAAATTGGAGATATCTCAAGTTCTAGAAGTTGGAATTAGGTTTTGTTTGTTGGAAATGAAACTAGACACATAGATCTTTTCAATGGTATGTGGCTCGAATCTTGGTTCAAATCGAGGTGAAAATGGCGTAGGTTTGAAGTTGGGTCAATGCAGAATGTCGACGAAGTGGCAACACACTTTTCAAATGATCATATCTCACAAATGAGAAAATATATTAAGGTGATTACAGAGGTTGTTTTAGACTTCAAGAGGTTTCTAACGGTTCAAAAATAAGGTCAATCCGAGTTCGGATGAGGGAGTACCCGACCGGGGAAAATGCAAGGCAAAATCTACCCGGCCGGGGAGAAAGAGTGCAGAAACTCTCTGCACTAAAGTATACTTTTCAGTACAAAAAACTACCCGCCAGGGTAGTCCTTCTGGGCGAGAAAAAGAAGCAAAACAGCGGGTTGTTTGTGGAGGGAAGAAAGGGGGCAAAAATCACAATAAAACTCAACCCAATTCACTTAAAACATGTAATATATCATGTAGGAATGTCAAATACAAGTTTAGAACAAATTAAAGCATATTAATTCACAAACCCACACACACACACATATATATATATATACACACATCTACATACACACATATAAATACACATTCTTGCTCCAAGGATTCAAATAATCAAACATAAAACTCATGGATTCAAGTATTAAAGCATCAAACACATACAAAATCATGCTTTGAACACCAAGGAATTCAAACCCTAACTTACTAAACATAAATATACAAACCCACAATATACCTTGGAAGAAAAAGGATGGAGAAGAGAAGAGAGATGATGTAGAGCTTGGGTCTTGAACTTGAGAGAGGAGAATGCAGCTCGAATTTCTCGTCTTCTTTGCTTGGATGATGGCTCGTTGATGGGGGAGAGAGATTGGAGGGTTTGGAAGCTTTGTGTGTTGAGGAAAGAAATGAAGAAGAAGAAGAATGAGAAGAAAAGGGGGGTTAGATCGTGTATTAAGGGAGAAGACAGGAGGGAATTTGCACTTTGGTCTTCCAAGAATTTAAGTGCTTCAATTAGGTTACCGAGGTTTAGTTGGGGAACGATTGAGGTCCTAAACAAGGTTTGATTGAGTCCAAGGATTTCATATAATTTCAAATAAGTGCATAAGTGAAACAAAACATTAATTAGCAAGTATACAAGTAGTAAATGAATTTAAATAACATAGTCAAAGATCACCTAAATCATATATAGATCACGTAATGACAATTAATTCACGAAAGTAAAGTATATTAAAAGTCTACTTGGCATATAAAACACATATAAGTCACATAACTCTCGGTCTAATCCCACTCGTGACGTCATACCTGACTTGCCGAGAAATCGGGGCGTTACAATAAACATATACATACATATACACATATTGCTTTTCATTTTATATCCAAGACACAAAGCAAGAATCACTCTATCTTTGTTCCATCCCTCTCAATTCAAACCAAGCAAGGACGAGCCAAGAATTCATCCACTTTCTTTAAAATTTTGAACTCCAAGACTATCTCTTCTTCTTCCCCTTCATCTCCTCTCTTCTCCAAGGTAAGATCATGCATATCTTTTGATGAATTCATGGAGCTTTGCTAGGGTTTTATGATTCTTTGAATTCCATGACTTAAATTGAAGCATGTATGTTGATTGTGAGTTGGCTTCATGCATATTAAACTTGAGTTCAAGGAACATGGAGCATATATGATCATAGTACTCTTAGGGATTTGTTGGATGAATTTTGGATGATTAAAGCATGTTTCCTTGGATTAAATGTGGGCTAAATGGTATATATGAACCATATACGTGTTATATGTTAGTTTTGAGTTGAATTCGTGCCTTGGTTTGGTGTGAGAGTGGCTTGGGAGCCAATTCCCGCAAATCCCCTATTTTTCCCCTGCTATTTTTCGGACAGAGCATTCCCAAACGCCCGTTTAGGTACCCACTATCGTGATAGACAGTTTCCAAGCACCCGTATCTGCTTTCAGTTCATTTTGTAAAAGCCCGTTTACCACTTAAACGTGCTCCGATTGACCTAAAAATCGAACTGTAGAAACTAAATTGAGTCTAGAGTATTCTCTAATTGGAATCACCTCAATATCTCTTCTAATTTGAGAGATATAACCGTTCTAATTTGGTGTCTCCACTTTGCCGGAAAACTGCATTCACCTAACTTCGAGCTTACGCCATTTTCTCCTTGCTTTGAACTGGAATGCGAGCCATATATTCTCGGAAACTTCTATATGTCTAGTTTCATATCCAACAAACAAAACCCAATTCCAACTTCTATAGCTCAAGATATTCCTATTTTTCCACAGCTTGCGCATTTCCGAAAATTGTCCGTTTTTGCCTAACTTCACCAAAATCCCTCATATTGCATTCCTTTCACTTCCTTGCCTCCCGTATGTGACTTATATGCATTATATGCTTGCTTAATTGATAATTATGCTCTTATGTGACACTCCTTGGTCCTTACTTGCTTAATTGTGATGGTTTGAATCCGTGCTTGATATATGAATTGAATTCGTTTGAGTAATTGAGCATGTGAACATGATCACACCATTACATAACATCCTTATGCTTTATTTCATATTGAATCATGTTATAACACAATCTATCACTTCATGAGCATTGTCGTGCGTCATATTTGGTATCATATTAAGTCTCTGCTCACGAGTACACATTGTCCCTTTCTTGTACAGTTCTTCTCCAGGGTGGAGGTATCGTGATCTAATAGGCACCGGTATAGCTCGTGTTCTTGTATTGTCGTTTTCCAGGTGAGGTTTAATTTCTAGTTATATAGAACCTATACAACCCTTATGTGAAGATTTCGGCCAAAAGGTATATATATCTATAATTTTCTACAAAACCTCAATGATTGAAAGCAAGCCATGTTTATTGTATTGAACCGACCATGATTTGGCGAGTATATTGTTCACTGTGGGCCCGAGGGTAGTGTATTGAGCCAACTTGGAAAGCAAGGGTTGACGGGTAACTCTTGCACTATCCTCACCATTTTGGGATGAACCCTGAATCCACCAGGAGGTTTGGTGGATGAAGGAATCCCGTGCATGGGAGTCATTTTCCTGATGTACACCGAACATGGATGGTTGGGCCTTGCAAACCCACCATCACCCGGAGGAAAAAAGGGTTCATGAAATTGCTAATTGATCGCACTAAATACTTACATGATCACTTAACCAATTGAAACTCTCATGCTTGCTCACTGTCGGAGTAAAGGTTTGAGAATTTCCCTCACTCGCCGGGCTACTGATTGCATGAAATTGATTAAATTGTTAAACTTGATAGTTGTAATCTCGGGCGATGTTTATTTTATTATGGAACTTATATTGTTTTCTTTCCTAAAACTTTACCCGAGATTATAACTTGCGCTTATATTTATTAAACCCCTCACTCAGTCTTTCGTAGACTGAAACCTCCACCTTTCAGTCTTTTGCAGGTTGTCGCTAGGCGGAAGTCGCGTATTAGAGTCCTTGGTCGAGTCGTGCGCTTGTACACTCATCATATATTACATTACTTATTGCATTGAGTTGATTTAATTATTAGGCCGGAGTGCCATTTATTGAATTGTATTGACTCGGGACAGGATTCTAGGGCACTAGTTGAACCCGCTTTATGTTATTTTGTATAATATTCGGGACAGGTTAGTACAGGTCTCTAGAATTAGTGGAACCCATGTTTACTTCCTTGTTGAGATTGCATTTACTTTATTCATTGTTAATGAATAATTCCTTGCTTCCGTATTCTTATTTCATTTAAATTATTCCAGGGTTAGATTCCGCCTAGCTAAGTCTGTTTTTCATTGTCTTTCGTCCGCTATGAGTTTGGTTTATGTATGGATTAGTCCATTTCATATGTGGACCGAACTCATAGTGCGGTGGATGTGGTGCTCTCGTCACGGGTGCTACACCATGCATGAACTAAACAAGTGGCGAACGAGTGACAACAAAAGAATCGCAGCTAAACGGGGTTAACCCTTAAACCAACAATCAATTAAGAACAATGGAATGGATTAAAAGCGGAAGCAGTAGAAAATTTTAATTAGCGAGTAAGATAGTCAATTATGGCCACCACAGACGAGTATGAGTATGCAACAACATAGTATGATTAAGCTAGGCTGTATGCAAGATAGTTAATAATATGCAATCCCCCGAAATACGAGTATGAGTATGCAACAACATAGTATGATCAAGCTAGGCTACAATATAAAGACCCGATTGACTCTATTTCAGCAAGAACCTGCAAAAGATGAAAGTGAGGAGGGGTTAGTCTGTGAAGACTAAGTGAGGAGTTTATATATATACAACACATAGCATGCAACTTGTAATCCCGAGTAGAGTTTGGACAATAATCCAAGTGGATAGTTTGGGAAAGAAGGCAATACTCGGCTTTACAAGCATCATTTTGATAACAAGGATTCATTAGGCAATCAGTGACACGACGAGGGGGTAAAATCTCCATCCGACAGTGTACAGTGATTAATTAGGGTATGGGGTGATCATGCAAGTTCAGTATCCATCAAGTAGTTAAACAGTAATTCAATATCCATCCTCCTTCCATGGGTCGGTGGTCGGGTTTACAAGGCCCGAGCCACCTCAGTACAGTGTGAGACGGGGGCTCATGACTCCTACCCGCTCCTTCGATGGTATGAGAACCACCGACTCAGGAATACCCTGCCTTCCCGTCTCCTAGGTCGTGCAAAGGTATTCCCAATAGGTACTACGTGCATGGTTCTTTCTGACGGCCCGATGTCGTTCTGGTCACCAATCCCACGTTTTCCCTTAGGCCCCAATCAATACAGTGTAGTATCTCGCCAAAACAGTATGGTTGGTAGATTTTTCAGTTAAAGGAAGGGTTCCTTTATAAAACATTTGCATTTTGGAAAAACTATATGTATAATATAAGTTTTGGCCGAAATAAACACATTGGGATATATACAAGTTTGAAGTACGTAAAGAAAACCTCACATTGAGAAAAGAAAGGGAGTACGAGCTAAGGAGCCTGCTCCTTAAGTCCTGGACCGACCTCTGAACAAGAAAAGAAAAGTCTAACATAAGACTCGACTCCATGAACCAACTAATGGACGAACGACATGTTCATGAGATGATATGGTATGAGATTTGATGCTATTAATTCATGAAAATGTTCATGTGCACAATTAATGCCTTGGAAATACATAAATGAGTAATTCACATAACACATGAAGGGATTATATTGATATCTTTCATATCCATAGCAAAATGATTCATGAATTTCGTATCATAATCCTAACACATAGATTAACATGCTTATGAAGTGTACAAGTCATAAACGAAGCAAGGAAAGAACGTACGAAACAAGTAATGAAGCACAAAAGTGGTCAAGCAAAAAGGGTGAGACATGGGCGTGTCTCATCACGACCAAGCTGAGACACGCCCGTGACTCAGTATAGGCGTGCGAGGTACAGGTGACACGGGCGTGTCACCCAAGCAGTACAAAGAGGGACACAGGCGTGTCCAAGCATGCTAACATATCCAAGCAGGGAAAAAACAAAAATGTCTATTATTTTCCAAAGATGGGACTAAAAGTGTCCAATTTCAAAGTGTCTAAAAGTGGGCAACGTGAATAATCCTATGGGACTAAAAGTGTCTAATTTCAAAAATATGAGATTAAAATTACAAAAAACCTAATCCTATGGGACAAAAAATGTAATTTGCTATATTATTTTTTATATAATGTAGATAACAAAATAATTAACAAAAAAATATTTTACAATAAAGAGAGTGGAGGCCAGGGTGGACACAGTATAAGTTCACACAACAGCCTTCACTAACTTGCGGCCCATGTTGCGAAATATCGCGAGCTAGACACCTAATCATATGTGGCGACACGTTTGCGTACAAATTATAATACCATATTTTCCGGCCTCCACCTTTTTAGTCAAGTCATTTACCCTCCCTCTCTTTCGGATTTTCTCTCTTCTTTAATTAATCCAACCACGTCAGCTCGCCGAGCCTGATCCTCTGTGCTCGACACTATTTTATTACTTTGACCTCTCCCATTTTCCTGCCGCCACGCGTCAAGGTATGGATCGGTCCACTATACGGACGGTGGTGATCACTTACACGTGGCGAATGATGACAACTATTCCCGTGATATTTGTTGCCAACTCACGAGTGGCGATATGCGAGATGATGTGAGCGTGTAAATTACCCAATTTAATTCGAATATTCCACTTTGTTGGGCTGTTTTTTCAACCGAGGTTAAATTTCTGATTAATATTTTTCTTATATAATTCTTGCATAATTTAAAGGTATTTTTTTTTTGAGTTTTTACTTTTTAGAAACGTTTTTACCCTAAGTTGGAAAAATTTTACACTTTAATATATTTCACTAATGTGTGTATAGAATGGAACCAGAAATCTATTATCTAATTTAAAAGTTTAATAAATAAAACAAAAGATAAAAATATACTAATCGATCGGAAAAGGAAGTCGGAATCCTTTTCAACCACAAGGTGAAAATATTAGAACCTTTTTCCTTCTCCCACTCTATGGCTAATTAATTACCCTTTTTTTATTTCGTTTTATTCTTTTGGTTTCGAGTTACCTATATATAGGGAGGGTTCTCTGGTTACAGTTCGCCATCGTTGAACTCCGACCAATTCAAACGCATCAGCAAACCTTTCTGAACAAACTAATCGTCCTCTTTCTCTCTGAGTTGTTTCTTCTTTCCGTCTTTCATCAATGGCGTTCAAGAAAACATTGGCTCAGCGCCTTTTCGGGATTTCAAGAATCACCACCAACGCTGCAATAACCAGCCGCCGCATCTGCCCTTGCGCCGCCGCGCAATCAAAATCGCTCAATCATCATCAGACGTCGCCGAGTAAACTCGCTCCCGATCCAGGAGATGACGGAATATTCCGACGATATCTCCATCGCTACCCGGCGGCGAAATCCCCTGAGATCCCCTTCCTTCCGACGGGGGAGAAGCTTCTGGAGAAACTCCGCGAGATGGACATTGCCAGAGACAGGATCAGGTTTGACGGCCTGAAGCCTGCGCCGGCGGCGGAGGGGAATCTCTCGGTGAAGGAGGCCGTGAAGATTCTTAAACTTTCGCAGCTTGAAACTGTGAAATCGCGGCTGAGGCAGATTGAGAAGGATTGCATCTCTTATTCGGAATTCATGGAGATTTGCGCCAAGGGCTGTTCGAGTGCCGATCAAGGAGCGGAATTCGCTCGAATGCTTGATCAATCCGGGAGCGTTATCGTTCTTGGGAACAACGTGTTCCTCAGGCCCGAACAGGTTGGTTTTCCCCTTTCAATTCTCTCTTTCCATCATTCTCTGATAACATTATCGATTGATATGAATGGAATACGTTACAGATTGACAGCAATGGGATTAGATTAAAACCTAGTTCTTTGGTGATTCTTTGTCTGATTTTGATTCTGATTTTGATTTTCCGATTATTTCTCTGGAGACTACCGAGAACTGATTAAATTTTTCTTTATTATGTGTGTTCTGTCACACTCTCTTCCACAGGAAAGTGAAACCATGTTTCGAACCCAGATCTCTTAAAAACGAGATGGTGACTTTTATTATGGGGTGGATCACTGATCAAAGCCAGATTATTTTCACTCAGTGAAAGTGTAGCAGAGAAAAAAAAAATTACAATTACCCCCCTCTTGGAGGAACACCTTCATATTTAACCCAGAGAAAAATCATAAACTTTTTTAACAAAATACACTTTGGGGGGTTATAGATGATGAAAAAAGAGCTTACTTTTATTGAGGAATGGGATAGGGGGAGGATACTTTTCTCTTTACTTGTTTATTTTATTTCTCTTAATGAAAATTGAAAAGGACATCCAACTATTTTGGAGTGATGTTACAAAACCTCAGTTTTTAATTGTTAAGACAGAAAAGAACTTTAGACTAGTGAAGTTGAATTGACTGGCAAATCCTGTGGATGTTTAGATGAAGTTTATTAAGAAACGAGAGAACCTAGAAAAGATCATAACTATGAGTGATATAAGAAGCTTTTTGGCAAAATTTTTGATGTTTTAGAGACCCCGGAATCAAATTAAAGCCAATTTTGATATAATTACTAATTAACTAAGTAGAGGTGAAGGAAGTGGAGCCATATTTACCCAAATGTTGTGTACAATTTTGTGTATACAGGTGGTGAAAGCCATCCAAGGCCTAATGCCTGTGACCTCACAACCCAGCCCTGATGATCCCAGATTCAAAGATCTCCAAGAAATGGAGAAACACAAATCCCAAATCGACACGAAAGCCAAATTCCTGGTACAGAGGGAGCTGTGGTGTGGATTAGGCTATCTCATTGTCCAAACAGCAGCCTTCATGAGACTGACATTCTGGGAACTCTCGTGGGATGTCATGGAACCTATTTGCTTCTATGTTACGTCGATTTATTTCATGGGAGGATATGCCTTCTTCCTAAGGACATCGAAGGAGCCCTCCTTCGAGGGCTTCTTCCAGAGCCGGTTTAGTGCGAAGCAGAAGAAGTTGTTCAAGGCTCACAAGTTCGATGTTGAGAGGTATAATGAGCTGAAGAAAGCTTGTTATCCTCAGTCATCCATGCCCGCCTCCTCGGTCAGGGAAAGTGGCGAATTGTTTACGAATTCTGCAGTTCTCCACTCATGATGACATGTTTATGTTTTGATGTTGAAGAAAATCTGAGATATACAGATTAATTGTATCCGAGAAAAGAAGATATTGAAGACAAGTGAAATTTTGCTTTTCCTTTTCTTTTCTTCTTCTTTTAGTGTTTACATCGTTGTAGATTGTTAGAAATTAGATGTGTAGTTCTTGGCGGCTCTTGTAACCATAATTTGCAGAGGCTTTCTAACAATGGAATCAAATTTACAAAAGTTGTTTCCACCCACAAGTTTTATTTTTGTATTTTTGGATTATTGCACCCTATGAAGCACGGATATAGATACGTCGATACGGACACGATACGAATACGGTGATACGAATTTTATTTTTAAATTTCCCACGTGAAGAGTATCGGACATTAGTGTCTGACACGACATGATACTTTTAAAAGTATCGGACACTATATATTTTTAAAAGTGTCTTGTATCATAGATTGCACCCGACTACCTCAAAGTTTAGCCTAATTAAACAAATTTCTCCACAATTTCAAAAATTTTCAAAAGTTTCTAGTAAAAGAATTTAAATTACATCTACATCGATAAGTTTTATAATATCATTTTTAATTTTTTATCAATATCTTAACTGATCAATATTTCAATTTATATTTTGCCACTATAATAACTTTCATTAAGCCAAACTTAAAGCATTCTGCTCGGATAAGTTTTTGTAGTTTAAATATTTACAGCTGATTATATCATCTTTAGTTTTATAAATACTTTTTCACTTTTAACACTTATTGGTAAATATAAATTTAAATTTACAATGATAAGGTAGGTTAAAACTTCAAGTATTATGTTTGGGGAAGTTTTTGTAATATCTCAAATTTTAAGTGAAATTTGTGTAAATTAACCGAACCTCCGGATATATCACTGCAAACTTATAGTTTTCTGACTCTTTGTGAGTGAAGTAGGGCATTTAATGTACGGATATTTTTAAAAATATTATTTTTTCATGTTGTGTTGTGTTGTGCTGTATTGTATCGGACATTCGTGTTGGACCAACACTCTTCATATGAAAAATTAAAGGAAATTTTCTAATCGTCGTTTCTGTAACCATATATCACGGAGTAGGGCACAAAAAGACAAAATAAGGGAGCATATATTGAATATTCTCCTAAACATAAAGTTAAAAATGTTGCCCATGCTATTGAATGAAGTATCCAAGAACATGACAAAACCTTCTAACTAAGCCACCAGCCAAATCAAGACAATCCAATAATTTAGGGACAATTTGATGGATAACAGCAAATCAAAATCCACCTCTAATTTAATTCTCAACTCATTAATTTGTTTCTTCTAATTAAAAATATCTGGTACACGTCAAATAGAATAATATAATTAGTGAGCCAGTATGAATGATTAAGGTTAGGATTACAATAATTATTGGATTAATGATGAAAGGCATCGCAAATTCGCAATTATACAAACAACCCCCTGCACAAATTGTGAAATGAGCCACATGATGATGTTCTTCTTTTTGGGAGTTTTATAAATTTGTAATTGTTCTTCCGACAAATCTGTGATCTACAAGTCTGAATCCCACATGCACACAGTGAATTGAATCGGTACCAACACATATTCCCAAGAAATTGGACCATTAGACAGTGAAGGTTAACGTAATTTAAAGTGTATATACTCTTAATGTCGATACTAACAATATGGCTAAGGACAACGACTGCGTAATAGTTTTTTTTATTAGCGGCTAACATTTTTTTAAACTTTTTTTTTTTTTTTCCAAGTTAGGTGCTAACTCAGTTCTTTTGGGTTGGGCTGGGGGTGGTTGTAACTTAAATATGTTAAATGCAGTGTTTTCAAAACCGGACCGGACCGGCCGGTTCAACCGGTTCAACCGGTGACCGGTACATTGTCCGGTCCGGTTGGCCGTATAAAACCAGTAGGGTTCGGATCGGGCATGAACCGGTAAAATCGGCCGGTTAACCGGCGGTTTCGGTCCTAGAAACCGGACCGGACCGCCGGTTAAGAGAAAACGATGGTTTTTTTTTTTCTTTTTTTTTTCCGTTTTCCACCCTTCGTCTGATTTTTCTGTCTGTGTTTCTCACCGTTCTTGTGCGTTGTTCTCCACCTCCATCATCGGCACCGGCTGTCGCCCTTTGTTTTCTGGCGATGGAAAAGAAATCGATGAAAATGGAGAGAGAGTTTTTAAATTTGTCCAATCTCTTCTGCTTTGGGCTATTGCCTATTGCAGAGAAGTTTGAAGAAGATGATGGGTACATTTAATTTAATGCTAGGGCCTAGTGGAAGAAATATTTAAGAGTTTTTCTTGGGGTTTGTGGAGTACGGCAGCCCTTTTGTAGTTTTTATTAGGGTTTTTAATTATTATAATTTTCTTTTTCTTTTTATTGTGTGTTAATTTATTTTTTCTATTTTTTTCTTTTTGCATTTTTTTAAACGTACAATTATACACTTTCTTTTTATTTTAACTTTCCAAGAATTTTGTTGGAATAATATGTAAATAAAGTTAATATTTTATATTAGATTTCTAAAAATCTTGTGGATATCACGTGAAAAACTTAATTTTCTTAAAAATATTTGGATTTTAAATATATTTTATAATTTTATAATATTATATAAATACACATAAATTTAATTAAATAATAATTATTTATTTATTACGTCATACCGGTTGGACCGACGGTTGAACCGATCGAACCGGTCCGACCGATAACCAGTAAGGCCACCGGTTCGTCCTCCGATCCGGTTTTGAAAACATTGGTTAAATGTGTGAACCTAGATATTACAGTAAAATTGTGGTCATTAATTAATGAGTGTAAGATCTTCCATGGATTTTTTATAAAGTTCACATATTTGATTTCAAGTAGAATAGAACCATTTAAATGTAATTTTCTCATAGTAATCGAGTACAATCTCTTTAATTTTTAGCAGTTTTTGCCCAAAAATTTGATCCCAAGATCGTACAAGCTAGCGATGGGGTTTTATGTTGTCGAGACATTTGAGCCATGAGTGGCGATAGTAATCAACAAAGCGATAGTTTCGTAGTATTCGTTGATTTATTAATTTAAATATGTAAGAATTTTGTATTATTTTTTTATTTTATAGTCCATTTTCATGGGTCGAGTTGAGATGGACCACTTAGGGTGTAAAGCTCTCCATATCAATTTGCGTTTCAGGGGCTCAAACTCGATACATCTGATTAAATTAGCATTCCGTCGAATCGTCAAATTATGCCACTTGATGATGTAAGAATTTTGTATTTGTAACGCCCCAGTTTTTCAATCGTACAGCATGACGTATGTGATGAGGCTCAGAAACGCGCTTGCATCAGAGCCGTCCACGTGTCGTCATCGATTGGTTTGAAGATTATACGCTCGCATTGATGGGCTCGCGAGCCGACCCAGCCCACTCACTTGCCAACTAATATGGGCCCCTGAGCCTCGGACAACCAGTTAAACGGCGAGGACGAGCAGGCAGGCCCGACCCTCCCGTATCAGCCCTCGGGGTTACCTTTCTCAAGGAATCATCCACACAAGGGCCATATTCCTGTCGCTCGGGTTTTGGCGCTCAAAGCTCATAAACCCTGAGGAACCCATCCGAGCACTCTTCGAGCGTCACTAATCGCTCGCGGGTCACCCCCCCACCGCCGCGGTGGGCCTGAACCCTCATAAGACGGATCCGGGACCCTCCACTCATGCGACCCTCGCCAACAACCTCTGACACAAAGGTACTGCGCACTATGCACCTGACACGCCGTCTCCTTTACAGAAATGTCATTCTCACCCCCTCAAAGGCTGCCACGTGTTAGGGCAACACAGGTTTGGGACCACATGGTCAATTTACCCATTTACCCCCATCCCTAACATATAAATAAGGGGGAATCCATGCATTCTCCCCCAAGTCATCATCTGCATACAAATCGCACATATTGTTCTGGGCATTTCCACTGATCTTCTCAAGCTTCTCACCATTTTTCACCACGATAGCTCCATTCTTGTAACTTGCATCCTTGGTGTTATCCTAGCTGGAAGAACCCACGCTTAAGAGGAAACCCAGATCCTGAGGCCCTCATGCCTGTGATGGTCTTTCCCTTACCATACAAATACTAAAGTGTTGTTGCATTTCTGGAAACCTGATTTCCAGCACCCTCATTTTTGGCGCCGTCTGTGGGAAATCCATCACCACCACTACCTGATTCTTCCTCTGAAAGCTAGTTGAGATATAACACCTTTTAGACCCTGAAAATGGTAACTGCCACAAGATCAGGGGCCGTGGGAAACAAAAGCACTCCCCCTCCAGTCAATGAAGAGAACGCGGAGAGCAATATTCCTGCTGGGGGCGTGAATCCACCACCTGCAAGAAATGGAAGCGAGAATCCCGACACGGCGGCTCCAGCTCTCCCCCCGGGAGGAAACGCTACAGGAGGGCCCAATTCCGATGTTCCGCCTACAACTCTCGCCGCCAACGCTCCCTACCCTTATTCAGGTATGTATCCCATGGCCATGCCTCCACCAGGGTACCCGTTTGGGCATCCTGGAATGATGCCCGGGACGATGCCGATGATCCAACCTTATCAAGTGGGGACGCTGAATCTCCCCATGTCATTGCCAAGAGAAATACAGGGGGTGGAAATGCCCCAAGTCACTACCCAGCAACTTCAGGCGCTGTATGCGCAGTGCGAGGGCCAGGCGGTCCAGAACGCTTGGGAACACTTCACTGCGGCGTATTTCCCTTCGCACGCCGGCGCTAGAATGGCCCCACCCCTGGAAGGACTCCCTGCGCATCCGTTAACGATGGCCCAAAATACGCTGAGGGCCCAGCAACCTCCCCCACCACCAAACCAAGAGAATGAGGCCCCGCCGAGGGTCCAGCAAGATCCGCCACCGGTAAAAGATGAAAGGGCTCCTCGAAATGAGGGGGCCGGAGACAATGACGAGGTCCAGTCGAGGGCCACAGAAAGGGCAAACCGCAGAAATATCGGTGACCCTCAGCTTGCAGCAGTGCAGGACCAGATTAGGGGGCTGCAGAACGTGGTGGAGCAGCTCTCTCGAGCACGGTCTCACGTCTCCCGTGATGGAGGCGAGAGGTCCAGGGCCAGAGACGCTCGCAGACCACGTAGCCCCATCTCTCGCCGACGAAGGGAAGCCAGCCCAGAAGACCCGGAGGACAGGGATTATCGGATCGCGACGGGCGATTCTCCCCTCATCGAGGAGGTGTTAATGACTCGTGCGGGAAAAGGTAAAATCCCCACGTCCGTCGCCAGGTACGACAGAACCACAGATCCAGCCGAGCATCTGGATCACTTCGTGCACTTGATGCATCTATATGATCATCCCCTCAACTATTGGGCCAAGGTGTTTGTAACTTCCCTCGTGGGAATGGCCCAAGATTGGTACAAAAAGCTTCCTCCGCGCTCAATCCGAGGATACCATGACCTGACTGATGCTTTCATCAGCCACTTCAACTCTTTGAAGGCTCCAGCCCCCGCTGCGACGGCTCTCTACAGCCTGGTCCGGGGGCCGAACGAGACCCTCCGGTCATTCATGGGAAGGTTCAACAAAGAAATCCTGCTTGTGGAAAAGCCCTCGATGGATTTCTTGAGGCACGTTCTCTTTGGAGCCATTAACATGAAGCATTATGTCAGCAAGGAATTTGTAGAAGAAGTGGCCAAGAAAAAGCCCCGCTCATTGATGGAGATAAGGGACATAGCGGACTCGTTTTTTACCCTCGAAGATATGTATCTCGCGAGGGATCAGAAAATGGCGAATGCCCCTCGCCCCAGCAAAGCCCCCGAGGACAGAGGAGATTCGACCAGGAGCCGCCGTCGAAGCCCCCTTCCGGCTCGGAGGAACGCCTCTCCTCCTCGAAAGTTCGAGCGCATCCTACTCAACCGCCCTATAGCCGAAGTATATGCCATGGCGGATAAGAAGTTGTTCAAGAGGCCGCCAAAGTTGAGAGAGACGGAGACTCAGAAGCGCTCGGGGAAGTATTGCGCTTTCCACAAGCAGAAAGGGCATGACACCAGTGAATGTCATCAACTAGAAAGGAAGGTTCAGAGGCTGATTGCTGGGGGGCACCTCAAAGAATTCGTGAAGGTGTTGGAGAGGTACGACGAACACTGCGCGGAGCGAGCGCACGTAGGAGGGAGAAGCCGTTCGCGCTCTCGGAGCCCCCGTCACCGATACACCGAGCCCAGTGACCGTGGAAAAGGGAAAGCCTCGGACGTGGAAAACCAGCCCTTCGCGGTTAACCACATGATTGCTGGCGAGCCCTTGGGGGGTGACTCTAACGCTTCCCGACGCCGCTACATTCGGAGTTATGATCAAAGATCTTCTCAGCCCCGCCCAGTGCTCTCTATTGATAAGTCATCACGCTCGGAGAAGGATGAGAGCGTAGGTTTTACAGAGAAAGACTTAGATCACATTGTAACACCCCATGGGGTCGGTGAAACCTCTGACTGCCCCATGGTGGTTAGCTTAGACGTTCACAATCATTTTGTAAAGAGGGTCTTGATTGACAGTGGAAGCTCCGTAAATGTTTTGCCTTACCCCACGTTCCAAAAAATGAACATCACAAACATCCCGCTCGAACCCCTCAGAACAGCCCTCGTCGGCTTTGGGGGTTCCGAGATCGTCCCTCGCGGACAAATTCGCTTGGCCACCTCCTTTGGTCGCGCCCCACAGCGAAAAACTTTAAATGTTCTCTACGTGGTGGTCGAAGTGGACCTATCTTACAACATCATCATTGGGTGCCCAGCCCTCGTTGACTTCAAAGCAGTCATATCCACCTATCATCAGAAAATCAAGTTTCCCACCCCCGAGGGTACGGGAGAGGTACTGTGCAATGTTAAGGAAGCATGGGAATGCTACATACTCTCCTTTCAAAGCCACAAGCCCAAACAACCTATCCAGGCTGGCTCCACCAAAAAATCGGTTGACTTCCCCAAACTCGACGAGGATGGCCCCGAGCGCAAGAGGGCCAAGCTCTATAAAAAGAAGAATAAGAAGAAGGCCACGGACAGACCCGGGGATGCTGGGAACTCGCCCCTCGGAGAGGTCGGGGCTTCCTCCTCAGAAGACGAAGATCGTATACCCTCGGGTGGTACCAACGAGCGAGTCAGAGGGAAAAAATGGGTGCTCGAACTGCCGAGGCCAGAAGTGCAAGTGGAACCTACAGAAAACTTCCTGACCATCGAATTGGAACCCGGGAATCCCGATAAGACCACGCAGATAGGTTCCAGCCTCGACGGTCCCTCTCAGATTATGATGATCGAATTCTTGTGAGAAAATATTGATGTCTTTGCTTGGAAGGCTTCCGACCTCACCGGCATAGATCCGAGCGTCATTGTCCACCGGCTGAACGTGGATCCGGCCTTCAAACCTGTAAAGCAGAAAAAGAGAGATGTCCATGGATTCCGAAAGCAGGCCATAGAAGAGGAAGTCAATAAACTGCTTGACGCTCAGTACATAGAAGAAATTCTATATCCCGAATGGCTTTGCAATGTGGTGCTCGTTCCGAAGAGCGCCAACAAGTGGCGTATGTGCAATGACTTCACGGACCTCAACAAGGCATGTCCCAATGATCCGTACCCTCTGCCTAGAATCGATCAGTTGGTAGATTCGACCGCTGGGTGTGAGCTTATGAGCATGATGGATGCTTTCCAAGGATATTATCAGATATTTATGGCTCTTGAGGATCGTCCCAAAACTGCGTTCGTAGTCCATATGGGTGTCTATTGCTTCAAGGTCATGCCCTTTGGGCTCAAAAATGCAGGAGCGACATACCAACGCCTCGTTAACAGAATGTTCGAGTGCGAGATCGGAAAGTCCATGGAGGTATATGTAGATGACATGATCGTCAAAAGCGAACGCCAGTATTCTCATCTAGGAGACCTCAAACGAGCGTTCAATATCCTGCGGCGTTATGGTATGAAACTGAATCCTTCCAAATGTACATTTGGCGTACGGGGTGGCAAGTTTTTGGGATATATGGTCAGCCAACGGGGTATAGAGGCAAACCCAAAGAAGATTAAAGCAATCCTGGACATACCCTCCCCTCGCAATCTGAGAGAGGTCCAGGTGCTTGTGGGTAAGATCATTTCATTGAATAGGTTCATCTCTCGCTCAGCGGACAGGAACCTACCCTTCTTTAAAATTCTGCGTAACGCTCGCAACTTTACCTGGAGCGAGGATTGCGAAAAGGCTCTGCAGGACATGAAACAGTACCTTTCGAGCGCGCCTTTACTGACCAAACCTAACCCAGGGGAGCACTTGTTTGTCTATCTATCAGTTTCCTTGGAAGCCACAAGCGCTGTCCTCGTGGCAATTCGCGAGCGTAAACACATGCCAGTGTATTACTTGAGCAAGACTCTACAGGGAGCGGAGAAAAGATACATGGAGATAGATAAATTTGCTTTTGCGCTCGAAAATGCCTCTCGGGGGTTAAGGCCCTATTTTCAAGCGCATTCCATCGTGGTGCTCACTGATCAGCCCCTCAGACAAGTGCTTGCAAAGCCGGACGTCTCAGGGAGATTAATTAAATGGTCAATTGAACTTAGTCAATTCGACATCACCTTTGAGCCTCGCACAGCGATACAAGCTCAGGCCGTGGCTGACCTTTTGGTGGAGCGTTTTAACTTGGATACAGGCCCCTCGGCAGAGGACGGCCTGTGGCTTCTGCACACAGATGGCTCCTCGACCTCACAAGGGGGAGGAGCCGGGGTGACCCTCAGAGACCCTCTCGGAGCTGAAGTTGACTACGCCATCAAGCTGGCGTTCCAAGTCACCAACAACGAAACTGAGTATGAGGCCCTAATCCAGGGACTCAGGATTGCACTCCAAAATGGCGCCACTCGGGTCACTGCATATGTTGATTCGCAGTTGATCGCGAGTCAAATAGATGGTTCTTATGAGGCTCGAGAAGCCACCATGGTGCAGTATCTGGCGAGCGCTAAGGAGATGATAGCCAAGTTCAGAGAATTCCACCTTTTGCAAATCCCAAGGGCAGAAAACGAACGGGCCGACGCTCTATCAAAGTTCGCATCCGCCCTGGATGGTTTTAGCGAGCGTGCTATTACATTTCTTAGGACAGAGGAACCGCTGATAAGTAAAGGCGAACCTTCGAAGGAGGTAAACATGATTGACCCCTCCGAGCCTTGTTGGCTCGACGAAATTGTCAGATTCCTCCAGGATGGAACCAGCCCAAGCGATAAAGTTGAAGCTCGGAAAATCAGAAGCAAAGCCCCTCGCTTCTCACTGGATGCCGAGGGACGACTATTCAAGCGATCCTTCCAAGGCCCACCGTTGAGATGCTTGAGACCCTCGCAGGCCAAGGAAGTTCTAGAACACGTGCACAATGGAAGTTGCGGGAACCACTCGGGCGGTCGGATCTTGGCAAAGAAAGTCTTAAGGAGTGGGTTTTACTGGCCCTCGGTGCTGCAGGATGCCATTAGCTACTCCAAAAAATGCCCTAAGTGCCAGTTTCATTCTAACACCCCCCAGTTGCCAGCGGCTCAAATGATTCCCATCGATGTTTCATGGCCTTTTGATCAGTGGGGCATCGATATTGTGGGGCCCCTCCCAATGGCGGTCGGGCAAAAGAAATTTGTAATACTTGCCGTGGATTATTTCACTAAGTGGGCTGAAGCCGAAGCGGTCGCCAAGATAACTTTCAAGGTTGTGAGAGATTTCATTTGGAAAAACATCATCTGCAGATATGGTATCCCGAGGGTGCTCATCTCAGACAACGGCTCCAAGTTTATCGCTGCCGACACGCGGGATTGGTGCTATGAGCTAGGGATTGAACAGCGATTCACTTCCGTGGGCCACCCTCAAGCCAATGGTCAAGCGGAGGTGACCAATCGAACCATACTCCAGCATCTAAAGACGATGCTCGAAAGTAAGAAAGGAGAATGGGCAGAAGAACTCCAAGGAGCCCTGTGGGCATACCGTACTACTCCACGAGCGGCAACAGGGGAAACCCCTTACTCCCTCGTTTATGGCTCCGAGGCCATGATACCTGCGGAAATTGCTCAAGAATCCGCACGCGTTGCCTATTTCGAGCCTGCTGCCAACGAGGCCAATCGGGCGCTCGAGTTAGATTTGCTAGATGAGAAGAGGAATACTGCTTGGGCACGTATCCACAAATACAAAGCAACCGTTGCTCGCCAATACAACAAACATGTTAAGGAAAGGACTTTCCAGCTAGGGGACTTGGTCCTCAAAAAAGTTGAAATCTCCAAACACGTGGGTAAGTTGGACCCCAATTGGGAAGGCCCCTTCAAAGTCGTTCAGGTACGAGCAAATAACACCTACTTGTTAGAGACTTTGCAAGGCGAGCGTCTCCCTAGGCCATGGAATGCATGTAACCTTAGAAGGTTCTACGTGTAAACATCGGGTTTGTTGTAATTGCCCGTTGACAGCATGGGGTACTTTCTTTTGACAGAAAGCATATGGTACTCGTTTTGTAAATTGTGAATATAACAGTAAGCATTTTCAATTCTGGATTATGTCATTTATTTGTTTTCCTTATTGGTTAATGATTTGAGCAAAACTTAAGGCCTACTCCGTGTCGAGCATCCTCCACGTCGAACGGCCTAAGTAATACCCCAATCGTTTTGAAGCAACGCTATTTGGGTGTGTGACAATTCGTAAGTGTGTAAAATCCTAAGAACGAGCGTGTCGGGCAACCGGGGGGCAAAATGCTAAATGTACGCCAGCCGAGTGCACGCCACTCCGGCTCGCGCTCGTAAAAAACCCCGATGACCCTCAACTGCTTGGGTAAGGGCACACACAAAAAACCCTTTCATGGGTCCCTCAAAATAATGCTTTCATGGGTCCCTCAAAATAACGCTAACCCCACGGTTACGCTCGCTTTGATCCCATACTTAGCAAATCCTACTGATGATTTCTAAAGTATCTACAACCTAATGGAGCGTTCAAGACGAGGGTGCACACTATGGGGCCAATACTTAGGCGGATCCCCAGAGGTTTCCTGAGTTCAAATTCGAGCCTCATTACAGAAACGGCCAAGGAAACACCCTCGCGTTCGTATCTACACCCCTCAAATCACCAGACGCGGCCAAACTTTAAACTGAAGGTGCGTTGTGGCGAATGCCGGGGCCTTCTTAAAGAAAACGTCCCCGCGCACAAACACGCTCATCGCAAACATTCATACAAGAAAGACTAGTTTATGCAAGAAAGAACGGCGAGCGCAATGAAATAAAATCATTCATCATTCGAAAATAAAGGATAAAGCATTCAAACATCTCAACAAGAAACAGAAGAGTTATAATAGATGAGGAAGAGGAGCGTAAAGAAGTCCAAAACATCCAAGGGAATAACTTGAAGGTTGATTACAAATATAAATTGTTCATAGGGAAGACAAGGAATTGAATTAATAAACTGAGGAACTCGTCATCAGAAGGATCTTCACTGGGCCGGGGCATCGGGCTCAGGAGGAGCGGTCGCAAGGGGGACAGGGGCCAACACTTGTGTGTCAGAAGTTTGGGCGTCACCGTGTTCCTCAACGTCCGCCGCCTCCACGATGGTGTCCTCATCGTCTATCCGTATGGGCTCAGGACCTAAAGTGTTGGCAGCTATAAACTCCCTTTGGAGCGTTTCCACCAACTCCTGGTACTCGGGCTCCGCCAGATTCTCAGTAGGATCATCAGGGACCATGGGCTCGCAGTTTTCGTCCAAGTTCATGCGTAACCGTGCATCAGTGCGAGCGCTATCCGGAGCCAAGCCTAGTCTGACCATTTGCCCGATGGCTTTGTGGAAGAAACGCCGAGCGTTGTCAAAGCACTGCATGTTGGCCGCAAATACAAAGGTTTTGGAACGCACGAACTTCATCACCGCGTCCCAGGACACCCTCGCTTCCAAGCTCTGTACTTTGCCCTGCAAGTCAGCAAGGACCTTGTTAGCTTCCTCGTTCTGGCGAGTGCTCTCCGCCAGCTGCTCACCCAGCTCCCCATTTTGCACCCTCAACTGGTCCCGCTCGTCCTTCAATTTCCTGTGACGCTCATTAAGGACCAGAAAAGCGTCATCGGACTTCTTCAGATTTTCCTTTAGCCGAACGTTCTCAAGGTTGGCGGAATTCAGTTGAGCGCTGACATTGTTGTAATCCTGTTGCAACTGGACGGGGTCTGAGATGCGCAGCAACTTCTTGTACTTGGCCTTATGCTCAAAATAGGCTTGCGCTCGCCCTTGCAAATTTTTCAGCCTCGGGATTACCTCCTGAGAAGCCATAGGCGAGAGTCACTATCAGAACATAGAAGGAAAAAGGGGAAAATTCTATAAAGAGAATTAGAGGCTAACCGTCAGTAGTGCATGGCATGCGTCATCTGCTACCCGAGCGGCATCGTGCTCGTTTAGTTTGTCATGGTCGGCGGAGAACTGGAGTTTTCCGACGATGTCGGAAACCATGTTGACAGAAAATGCGCTCTTTCTCAGGAGAATAGGACCGTCCTTCCTTTGGCACTTGTATCGAGCGTCACCCCGGCAGCCAATTTTCCAGAAGTCCTCATCCTTAGAGGAGGATGTGTCACTGCCCTCACCGCGGTGGCCTACAACCACCTCCTTTCCTTTTCCGGAGATTGGGATAGAGTCCGGCATCCTCTTTCTTTTGCCTTGGCGCTCGGCCCTCATCGAGTCGTGGATGCGGGCTAGCTCCCCAGATCGATTTTGGGAAGTGCTGGAGCTGAGCGCAATAGGTCCCTCGGGAGCAGCTGGAGGCAGAGTAACCTCCCGAGCGCCACCAACAGTAAGATCCTCGATGGGGCCAACAGCTGAGGCCTCATTACCAGCCCCCCTACCTCCTTCACCTCGCCCCTGCCTTCGCCGGATTCCTCTGCCCCTCGGGGCAGTTGGGGGTCGTTCTTGTTGTTGCTGTTGCTGTTGCTGTTGCTAAGGGTCAGCAGCGGGTCCTTGAACGCCCAACATACGGGAAAGTGCCTCAACATTCATGCCTCGCGATAATATTTGGACACCTGCAAATAAAGGAGAGCCGAGCGTCAGAAGTCGGTTGCTGGGGTCACAGACGAAAAAATATACAGCAATCACACCAAGTTAGGAGGCTCTTCTAAAAGTTAGAGCAGTTAGTTCCTAGAATCTAACCGTCGAGAGCCATGATGTCAGCTGGAGGGTGAAGTATCATGTCTGGAGGGCAAGATAGCCCATAACGGAACAAAATCCCCTCGTTCTTCATCAAAGTCTCCGCCTTAATCCACTTCTTCTCACTCCTCATCTCGAAGGCCAATCCCTGTGCCCAATCCTCAAAGGCTTTATTCCTCACTCTTTCCCTAATCAAAGGACCTTCGCCATGTACCAACCATTCGCGGAAAACCCTAAAAATCCCCCCTGGAGCCCCCACGAAAAAGTACTTCTCCTTCCAATGCTCGCCGTAGGAAGTGGATGGAGAATCTATCATCTTAAAACCAGATTTGGCCTGCGCATAGTAGAATCCGTCCGTGGGGGACGAGCATGTTGAACGGGCCACCTGTATCAAGCTATCAAAGTTGGCGATTGAGGGTTCGCGACCTAAAGCAACCATCATGATCACGAAAGTGTTGATTAAGGCTATGCCGTTCGGCAGAATTTGTGAAGGGCAAAGCCTCAAGTGCTGATAGATGTTGACGGTAACGGGCGGGATGGGAAATCGCAAGCCCCCGGCCAGAACCGCGTCCCAGTAGACCGTCATCATCCCAGGTGGCGGTCGGTTGGCCCTCTCCCCCTCCTCAGGAAGTCGCATGGGGAATACCGCCTCATCCCAATAAGCTCTCTCCCTCAACTCCTCCAAATCGTCGAGCGTCAGAATACTCGCAATCTCGTCCGGAGATCTGTCAGTCTGATGACGATTATCCTGCCTCACTCGAGTGGCAGGTTCCCTTCCTCTCCTCTGGCGCCTTCTGGAAGGTTCAGCCTCAAATGGGCGCCCGGATGGCCCCGCTTCACCCTCGGGAGCCATCATAGCCACTGTGATCCTGTGATCTTGGGGTCTCACAGCGCTATTCAACACTGGGAATACTCTCTCCCCCTGCCTTTGCATTTCCATCACATTGTGCATCTCTTCAAAGAGGTCGTTCACCCCTCCGGGAGCACGCTCGTTCATCCCTTGAACGGCGGCGTCCACCTCTTCTTCCCCGGCATCAGCCGGAGCCTGGGCCACCGAGATCGCCATGGGAATTCCCTCAACTGGGTGCGCCCTAGCCAGGGGAACAACTGTGGGGACATCGCCATGAGGGGAAGAGCTCCCCACCGACATCTCCTCAATCTCCCGTACATAATCATCAGCTTGGTTTCCGGCCATGTTCAGTTTTAAACTTTTGGAAACGGGATTTCTAGCAGAGAACTCAAGGAGGGAAAGAAATTTCTGAAACAAATTCAATGGCAGGAACTGGCTCTTCACTCAGGGTTTTTCACTCACTTAACCGGAACCTAGTGTTAGCACGAAGAAGATAAGAACAATGTTAGGGAATTTTACCTAAAAGTTTGAAGAACGGAGACTCGCCGGAATCACTAAGAGTTGCAGGGATTTCTTGCTGCGTGTATGCTTGGAGAAGACAAATTGCGTGAAAGAGATCCTAGAGTGCTGTAAATCCCTATTTATAGGGGATGACTTACACTGATTAGGGTTTGGGATTTCAAATGGCAATCATTTCCCGCCTAGGAAATCCCCCCACTTTTGGTAACCGCCTCACGTCTCCCGGAGTGCACGCGCCCACGTTCCCACTCAACATTAAATACGGACATGACTTCAATTAATGCTGTGTCAGACTGTGTCCGTTACAGAAGGCAAGCGGTCACTTCTCTAGCAATGGGCTTGACCCTCGGATATTCAAAAATTCAAAGCTCCATTCTTTTTAAATTCTACAATACGCTCGAGCGATACTACAGAATTTGGGGGGTAAAATGATGAGGCTCAGAAACGCGCTTGCATCAGAGCCGTCCACGTATCGTCATCGATTGGTTTGAAGATTATATGCTCGCATTGATGGGCTCGCGAGCCGACCCAGCCCACTCACTTGCCAACTAATATGGGCCCCTGAGCCTCGGACAACCAGTTAAACGGCGAGGACGAGCAGGCAGGCCCGACCCTCCCGTATCAGCCCTCGGGGTTACCTTTCTCAAGGAATCATCCACACGAGGGCCATATTCCTGTCGCTCGGGTTTTGGCGCTCAAAGCTCATAAACCCTGAGGAACCCATCCGAGCACTCTTCGAGGGTCACTAATCGCTCGCGGGCCACCCCCCTACCGCCGCGGTGGGCCTGAACCCTCATAAGACGGATCCGGGACCCTCCACTCATGCGACCCTCGCCAACAACCTCTGACACAAAGGTACTGCGCACTATGCACCTGACACGCCGTCTCCTTTTCAGAAATGTCATTCTCACCCCCTCAAAGGCTGCCACGTGTTAGGGCAACACAGGTTTGGGACCACATGGTCAATTTACCCATTTACCCCCATCCCTAACATATAAATAAGGGGGAATCCATGCATTCTCCCCCAAGTCATCATCTGCATACAAATCGCACATATTGTTCTGGGCATTTCCACTGATCTTCTCAAGCTTCTCACCATTTTTCACCACGATAGCTTCATTCTTGTAACTTACATCCTTGGTGTTATCCTAGCTGGAAGAACCCACGCTTAAGAGGAAACCCAGATCCTGAGGCCCTCATGCCTGTGATGGTCTTTCCCTTACCATACAAATACTAAAGTGTTGTTGCATTTCTGGAAACCTGATTTCCAGCACCATCAGTATGTGTTTATCAAATTGCGCGAATTAATTGTTTATACGTGTTTTATATATTTAATTTTATATTAAATATTAAAAAGTTAATTATATATATCTTAAGTTAATTAATAATCAATTTTAAATTAATTCGGACCACTTTCAATAAATGTGTAATTAATTCGTGACCTATGATTATAATTTAATTATGAATTTAATTTATGCACTTTGTTTTTCAAAAGTATGATTAATGCATGCATTTTATTTATAATTTATATATGAATGTAAATTTTATATTTATTTGTAATGTTATGGATTTTTTTAAATGTCTTGCTTATGAGTGTTATAAACGTGCTTCGTTTTTATATGATTTGATACTGAAATTTCATGAAAATTTAATATGTTGTAGTTATACGTGTCATGTATATGAATGTATGCTCGTTTCATGTTTTCGGGTTCATTTGCATGAGTTTCGAATTTATTTTGATTTTGGAATCCAAATCGGGGGATAACGAGCAATTAGCGCACCATTGGTTCCGTATTTGATATCTTGAGCTAGGAAACTCGGATTCGAGTTTCGTCAACTTCGCTGAACTCGCAAAAAAAATTCGAGTTTAATGAACTTAGCCTTATATTTTTCCAAAGTTATTTGAACCTCCGAAATTCAACCGAAACACGAAACGGAAACCAAATCTGCCACAGTTTACTAAAATGACCATATCTTATTCAAGCCTTGACCAAATTAACCATGGTTTGATTCCTTGGAACCCTAACTTAACCCTCTAACCAGCCTTAATCACCCTAGCCGAACCAAACCCTCACACTTGGAGAAAATAAGCCAAACGCCCCCTGTTTTCCAGTTTTCCCATAGCTCAAGCCAACCTTGGAGATTCAAGCTCAAATCTCTTCCAAACCTTCATCAATCCATAAGGTAAGCTTAGGGTTGTAATATACATTCAATATGTGTCATTTTAAGCTATGCATCCCCAATTTTGATCATGTTTTCTTGGGTATTTGGCTGACTTGAAGAAATAGTTAGGTTTGAGCACATATGTTGATCTCTTTGATTCCTTGATGGTATTGGTTGATTCCAAGCATGAATATGATGGTCTTGATTCCTTCTTTTCATTTATGGTGATGTATTACATGGTTGTTGAAGCATTCACGAGTTGCCATTAATGAAAATTTGAAGTTATATCATGAATTGATCATCATCTCCTCCATTTCATGTTTCAACACCTTGGGAGCTGATTTAGATGTTGTTTTGGAGTCTTTTTGCTGCATAATTGTTGCCTTGCCTTACCTGATCTTGTTGGTTAAAGATGGGATTTGTTGCTGCTCTGTTTTCATGCTGTTGCTGCGTCATTTTTGCTGTTGTGCGCAGGTCGCGCCCCCGACCTGATTCACGTGTATTTCCAGTCGTGGCCATCACCCAAAAATTGCCATGTTTCGAGTTCTTGATTTAATTGATAAAAATTCAGATTTTAAACGGGTAGCGGTCGCTACCATTTCATGTAGAAAATGGGTCGCGGCCGCGACCCTGTCCTGTTCTGCATAAAATTCTAGTTTTTAAAACTGAATTGCATGGTTTTGTGCTTGTCTTCCAATGTTTGCATGCATGCTGGCTACGTAAATGTATGTGTATTTTAATGTCTTTTGCATGCATGTAATTAGATATGTGTATGGTATTAAATGCATGCATAGTTGTTCATTTGGTTGTTAATTGCATGGCTGTACGTGCATTAATATATATATATATATATATATATATATGATAGTATATATATATTATTAATGCATGTTTAATGATATATATATTCAATTATTGTTTAATTTATTTAAATTTTAGAATCAATTGGTATCTATTTTGTGTTATTTAATTTCCAAACGTGACTTAAATGTGTCTATTTAACTATTTTCTAATTGTGAACATGTTATACTACGTGTTATGATCGTTATTTGAAATTCGTGGATCAATTTGATTTAAATATGAAGGTTATGAACTTGAATGACAGTAAACGCTTCATGAAAGGAATGAAATGAATGTTTATATGTCTTTAAGACATTAATCGTGCATGTGAACGTGTTCATTACATAAAATGATCTTTTGTACATTCATATCATGATCATTTCATTGCCATGTGTCATATATGGTTCATTTGGTATCTTGAGTCTCACGAGCACGTTATATTGTTTCTTGCATAGTTTCTCCAGGGCGGAGACTTGTCGGGTTCATAGGACACTCTCGAGTTTCCTTTTCTTCTGGTATTGTTCGGTAAGAGTTGTGCAGGTGGGTTTCTCTTCTATCTAGTTATATGACCCTATATACCTTCAATGTAAAAAGTTTTCGACCAAAATTAATATATGTATATAGAGTCGTTTCAAAGAGTAAATGTTTGCAACGTAAAGCCTTTATTTTATGAATCCTACCAAATGTTTTGGCGAGAAATGAATGAATGCACGAATGGGGCCCAGGGACTTAGCGTGAGTGACTATCCGGGGAGGCATGGGCCCACGGTGATCCCTCACATTAGTTCCACCAATGAACGGCGTAACCGGACCTCGTTAGGAGTTAGCGAGGAATGGACGCTGAGTGCCATCTGGGGAGTCATGTTCCCCTTTTGGTCAATGAATGGGTGGTCGGGCCTTGCAAACCCACCACCAACCCGGAGGAAGAAGGTGTAAATGTTAATGAATGTGCACAAAAGAATGTTATACATGAAAAGAAAGAATGAATGAATGTTTAATGAATTACACAAGGTGTTGGTTGGAGATAATGCACGCCCACTCGCCGGGCCAAGAATGACCTATTGTAAATGAATCGTTATAATCCCTTTTGATGATTTCTCTATTTCACCCACTTGGGAAATTCTTTAAAAACCTCACTTGGGATTATAGCTTGCATGTGAATGTTTAAATATCTTCGTATATTATATTTATGCCCTGTTTTTATACCCACCAGTCCCTTTTGGACTGAACCCGTTTGGTTTTCAGTTGTGTTATGCAGGTGTCAGGGAGCTAGGCGGGAATTCAATTCATTAGGTCTTGCATTCATCTCTAGTTCTTGTATTTTGGGTCTTACACTTGCATACTCTTACTTTTGACCATTGTATATGAATATTGTTATGGAGCGTACATGTTTTGGGCCGTGTCGGCTTGTGATGATGTATATGAATTATTTTTGGAACTTTGATGCTCATGGTATATATATATGATATATGTTCAGTTTTGCTTCCGCTTTAATGTTTAACTCTGATTCTTTCAATCTTCTCTCCCGCGAGCTTAGAGGGATGTACTTGTCATGAAACTCCCTCACAAAGCTCTCCCAATTGAATTCTTCACCATTTCTTTCGAAACGGGCCCTCATTCCTTTTAACCAATTGGAAGCTTGAACTTGTATAAAGCAGGCGGTGCATACAGTCTTCTCTTGTGAAGTACCGGGGCAAATCTCCCAAATCCCCATAATCTCAGTTAACCATTCTTCTGCTTCAATATCATTAGCCCCAAGCCATTTTGGAGGGTTGTTATCTCGGAATTCCTTGTAGACCGAATTGACACTTCTTCCTTATCCTTCACCTTGAGGAATTGGTTGTTATAGATTTCATTGAAGATAGTCGAGGATGGCTCGTATAATACCCTCGATAGTTGGTGGCGGTGGAGGAGGAGCATTATCGCCATCCCTTCTTCTTGGAGGCATCCTAAAGAAGCACAAATTCAAGGAAATATCGATGCGTGGGGGTTTAGTGCATGTTCATGTGAACAATTAATTCAATTAAGAGCAGATAAATCACGTTAGAGTGAAAGTGAATGCAAACAAACACACATATTCCTAAGCCGAACGACCTAGATAGACAGACACGACACTAGAACTCTAGTTTTATAACCTGGAGCTCTGATACCACTTTAGATGTAGCACCCCAAGCGATGGGCACCACATCCCCGCACTAGAGCCCGACAAGTGTAACGAAATGGAGAATCCGCGCACGCACCAAACACTAGCGAATGGGTGACTAACAAAAGCCACACCTAAGCAAGGCGATCTAGACCCTCGAACAGAGTGCGCATATAAGAAATATACCAGTGCGGAAGCAATTTAAACAACTAAAACAAGTCATGAAGTCAGGATTGTACAAAGCTTAAAACTAGGGATGTAAACGAGACGAGCCCGTTCGCGAGCCTAACGAACCGAATCAATAAACGTTCGGGCTCAAATTCGAGAAAGTCGAACCCAAATCGAACCCTGGCTCGATTCGTGACCTTCACGAACCGAATTCGAACCCTTTATTTCTAAAATTTAGGTTCGCGAGCTAATAATTTAATAAAAAAATAAAATATTTATTATATATATTATTTGTAATTATCTAATATTATATATATATATAACTTAAAACACTATTATCTTTTATCACAAACCCTAATTACTAAAAGATTCCTATCGCCCACTCACCGACTTCTTCAAAGTTCTAAACCATTTCATTTTCAAATTTATCACAAACCCTACTTTCTATCTTCAATTTCACATTCGCTGCCCACTATTTCTTTCACCATCTTCGTATTGTATTCTCCGGCCTTCGCCACCCCTTTTTCCCCTTCTCTTCATCCCACAACTGTACTGCTCTATACCGCCGCCGGCCGTTTATGCAACCATTGGCCGCGCCGCCACATCAAGAAACTGAGAGCTGCCATCTCCTCCGCCACAACATCGTTTCTTTCGTCTCCGCAGACCCCCCATCCCCCCCCCACACCACCATCTCTTCTTAGATCTACACCACCATCCGTTGCATCTACCAAACCCCCGCTAGCACTCATCTGCTTGCTGCCACCACCGCCCCCAGGCCGCCACCACCCACCTTCTCTTTCTCTTCTTTTTTTGTTGTTCAGATTTATCTAGATCTGAAAATTTCTCTTTTCTTCGAACCCTCGAGCGGAACTCGAACCAAATCCGAACCGAACCGTCATTCGAATCGAACTCGAACCCAAAATTTGTAGGTTCGTTAGGCTCGAGTTCGGGTTCGTGAAAATATACATGAACTCGAACTCGAACCTTGAAAAAATACTAGGGTTCGGCTCGGCTGGGTTTGTTTACATCCCTACTTAAAACAAATATATACATACTTGCCACAACGGGCCAAAACTTAACAAATACAAATTTTGAATTCTTCAAATTACAAATATTCTGAAGATAAAGTGCAAGATAAGCTAAATATGAGGATGCAGACTCGAACAAAACAAAGGAGACCCAAAGACCACAAGCCGCCTTGCTCGACCAAAAACCGGTACCTGCAAAGTAAAACATAAAGAGGGAGGGGTTAGTCACACTGACTGAGTGAGGGACTACACACGCATGTGTACATACATATATGGAGCACAACACATATCAAAGAGGGGAGTTCATGAACCAGGGTATGGTTTTTGCATTCTAAAATGTTTTCACACGTGATACTAGATATAGGGAATAAAAGAGTTAGGCCGAAGGCCAAAACAACCAAATTTTAATAATTGAGAATCCACTCCATTTTCACGAACTAATACGTAGCACACTAGCATATCGAAAACATACACACAAAGCAAACCTTCAAACAAAAGGGGAAATGTGCCCAGGGATATTATCCGTCCTGGATCTCCCTTACCCACATCCCGATGATCATGCACAGGAGTAATACCCGGTGTCCCGAGTCTCCCTTACCCATAATCACCAAGCCCCAAGCAGAAGCAGAGGCAAAGTTTTACTAGAATCAGAGGCATAACAAGGTCCAAGACCAAGTCCATGTCATATCCAGAGGCGTACCATATCCAGAGACATATTATATCAGAGGCATATCATATCAGAGGCATATCATATCAGATCCAAATTCACAACCCTAGCATCATCATATTGGATTCTTAACATAATCATACTTCTAATCATATTCATAACATAACAAACTTACATACTCTAGTACCTAGCATATCATATTCTATAGCATATAACATAATCATACGTATTCATCGCTCACACATACTTACGTATCCATAGGGCTTATATTCATAGGCATACATGTCGGGCACATTTCATTAGGGTTTAACTATAACCTAATGTCACCTTACACTGGCGAATCGGGCAAAAGAGAACAAACCGACGCCTACGGAGCGACCTCGTTACCAACGGGATACTCCTCTGAATAAGACAAACATCAAAGACATACTTAGACTCAAAATGAACCATATAGACGCTGGCCAATGCGTATGAATGTGAATGATGCAATGCAAGTTATAACCATTTCACACTTAAGCAAAGTCGGAGCATTTAACACTCATCACTTAAACGACACTTGAATCAAACACACAACATGTTAAACAAGCATATAATTCATCAAACTACATCAGATCACATCATATACCAAGCATACTCAAGTTTAAAATATATAAGGAAAACAATTAGGTGCAAAGAGACGTCACACGTAGCACTTAGGGCAAATAAGTTCATATTTCGTACGTATGCATCGAAATCATGCCAAAACGAACATATACACATCATATCACATTGTTCATACATAAAACATATCAAACTCACCCATTAACAAGTCATACCAAAATAATTCATACGTAAAAGCAAGTATACAACACACAAGGATCAAGCTCGGGGAGGGAAATGAACAAACCAAGCAAACAAGCGAGCAAAACGCACAAACGGAGCAAAATGGGGGACTAACGGCCGTTATTCACCATCCCTCAAACCCCCACTAATGGTCGTTAGTGGGAACAGAAGCTCCAGCTGCTGCTAACGCCCGTTACCTCCAAGAGAGCTAACGGCCGTTAACTCTCCCCTGCTTCGTCTCCTTCGCACAAAACCCTGTAAATCAGCCTTAAAACCCCCACAAAACTCACACCAAAGCTAGGTAACACATAAAGGCATGTTAGGGTATCAAAAACTCATGAAATTAAGGCTTAAAAGTATGCAAAAACCGAAGCGCAACAAGAAGGAATTACAAGAGATTCAACAAGTTCATATTCTTACATACAAGCTTAGTTCTTTAATGGAAACTCCAAGATAACTCAACTAACACTTAAATCAAGAACATAAAAACATAAATGAAGGTCTTGTGATCATATATCATGCATTAAACCAAAAGAAATCACAAGGAAAGGTATATAATTTCGCAAAAGAGCACAAACCCTTACTATTTATGTCATATGCCATATCTTTATCAAATCTAGCTCAAATTCAGCAATTCATAGATGAAATGAAACAGATAAATATGGAAGACACAAAATTACACTTACCTCTTGAATTAGATAAAGTTTGGACAAGGTTTGAGCTCAAAATCTTAGAGGGATGAATAGTGATGGGTTCTTCCTCCTTTTCTTGCTTCAGCTGATATATCCTCTCCTCCTTGGGGGCTGATAGAAATGACGAGGGTGGGAGAAGGATAGAGGAGTGAGTTAGTGGAGTGTGGGCCCTGGTTTGAGTAAAAAAAGTGTTAGGATGAGGGAGATATGGCAAAAACGGTCAAATGTGGCGGCTTCAGTCCATGGTGCTCAGTTCGATGAAGTTTTGAGGGTTCAAACAGGCTTAGAAAAATACAAAGTTAGGTTTCTTAGGTCCCATTATTCGTTACGAGTCCAACGCTTCTTCCGGAATTCAAATCCGAATTCCCGAGCCCAAGTTACGCCTTCCGGAACCCAAGGCGCGCTAAAACTAGTTAGGCCCTCGAGTCCCTAACAAATAAAACGGTTTAAGAATCGTATCAAACGAACTCAAAAACATAAAACGAACATGTAAACAAGCTCATAACAAATATAATCATGCATAGCAATTTGTTATAAAAATCGGGATTGAAAACGAAGTTAAACGGGTTGAAAACGAGTTAAAAAGGTATTAAAACATTCAAGTTTAAACATAAGGCATAAAATCAATATTCAAATAATTCTCATAATGGCATACTTAATTAATTTCAAAGTGCACTTAGCACACTCGTGACGTTCGTAGAGGTACTGCCGAAGAGTCGGGATGTTACAACCTCGGTTCCGCCAGGACGACAGTATTACGCCTGAGTGGGTGTCGGATTTATTTATACCGGGTTTAGTTGAATGGGATGAGGAGTTAATTAGGAATGCGTTCCATACTCGGGATGCTGACATGATACTGAGCATTCCTCTCGGGAGTACACCTAGAAGCGATGCGCTGATCTGGCATTACAATAAGAATCGTTGTTTCTAGGTAAAGAGTGCATACAAATCAGCGGTGGATATTGCGAATAGAGAAAGCGCCTCTTCGACTACTTCTTCGAGCCACGGGAGCTGGCATGAACTTTGGAGAGTGCGAGTTCAACCTAAAATCAGGAACTTCATTTGGAGATGCAATCACAACATAATTCCTACAGGCGTTAACCTAGCCTGATGACATTGTGTGTATGTTGTGACTAGCACCGAAGAAGATTCGTCTCACGCGCTGTTTCTTTGTCCCTTTGAGAGACAAGCATGGGCATTATCCAACCTCCCCTGGCGTCTCATCCAGCGGCTCTCGCATCATTTCAGCGACGACTTTCTTGGACTGCTTAAGGAACTTGATCCACTTGAGTGTGAAAAAGCGCTGGTCCTCATGTGGTCTATTTGGTTTGCTCGTAATAGGAAAAGGACTGAGAATGACAATTGGCAGCCTCATGACGTTGTGTCCCTTGCCTTGCGGAATATGGGGATGGTTCAGGCAATCGATGACGAGGGGGCTGCGGCGAACTCTTCTGATGGCGACAATAGATGGAAGAAGCCGAGAAGAGACTGGATTAAGATCAACTTTGATGGTGCCATCTTCGCGAGCTCCTTGGCCATTGGTATTGGCATTGTTGCCGGAGATTGTGAGGGTAATGTGGTGTGTTCGGAAACTAACAAGAAGAGAAACACGATTGACCCTTTGGTTGCGGAAGTCAGTGCTGCTCTCTCCGAGGCTCGTTTAGGCCGAGATTTTGGGTGGAAGAAGGTGATCATTGAAGGCGATTGCTTGAACGTGATTAATGGCCTTCGGGGTGATGGTGAAGATCTCTCGTACATTGTTAATATTCTTGAGGACATCAAGCTTACTTGTGTATGTTTCGATGATGTTCGCTTTTCTTTTTGTCGTCGTGGTGCTAATGTTGTAGCCCACAGCTTGCTCGTAATGCGGCTTATGCCTGCGTTGGTTTTTCTGATTTTCCTTTTTTTGTTTCGGATGCTGTTTCCGTTGATGTAACTTGATCTGACCGGTTTGGCCCCATGTCAAAAAAAAAAAAAAAATAAAAATAAAAAATCTTATATAATAAGTGATGAATTTAATATTTCAATGTTATTCAGCTGATCAAATGTTTCGTCTCTAAATTCTTGAGGTCGCGTCAACTCAACTAATCCAATCCTACTTACAATAATAAATGAATGCTATTCAATGATTTTACTTAAACCAAACTTTTGCCTTTGAATTTAGAGCTCCTTTACTTCAGTGGAAAATAGCGGGTTGGTTATGCTTCAGGGGTTTGCCAACCTTTTACTTCACTATTTAATTATTAGGGCCTAAAACCGGAGCCCCAGGTTAACAATGGGAAATGATGGGTTATATACCCATTAAAAAAACTGTGGCTAAATAAGCTAGTTGAATTGGATAAGACGAATTGACAACTTTGTCCTTGCTTTTCAAAGAAAAATTACATACTTACCAATACAGGACAAAATCGTTCAATTCCCAATGCGGGGACAAAATTATAAATGTATACCTTTAATCTTGTTTAAAAACCAACAATGTAAAGAGTCCAACAATCTAGTGTATTTAAGAGCAATGTTTTCCAATTAAAGTAAAGAGGGCACCGGTTTATATAACCAAGAAAAAAATCATAAACAACCCATTGGCAATGGTTAGCCAACTAGAAAAGTAAAGGAGCTCTTAATGTACTGAATTTATTGTTTGTATTTAATTATATTTTAATAAGTATTAATTTTATTAATACTGAAATATTAAAGCTGATTCTTTTTTATAATCCTTTCACCATTTCTCTTCCCCAGCCATGTCATGCGTGCTGCAGAATGCAGGGTCCTGCTTGGGAAGCGCGTATTTAGTCTTGGAAGTTGGAACTAGCTACTTTAACTCGTCTTTGAAATGCTTTTTTAAGTTTTACGTTTGGTCACATTCAATTAATCATCTCAATATGTTCCTAATGCATTATTTTATTTAAAAATAATTAGATCTCATGACTATTGTATAGATTTAATTATAATATAATCCATCTATATTTAGAAATTACATTTTAATCCTAACTTTTGAGCATCGTTTGTGGTCCCTGATATTTATTAGGGTTCTGTTATATCATTGCAAAAATACCCCCGATTTCTTAAATTTGATTTCTACTTCAGAAACTATATTATTAAGTTCATAATTTATAGGTATCATTCTATTTATATTTGTAAATTTTATGGATGCATTTATAATTTTGGTCATATATTCAATGTAACACTTATACCAACAATCAAGGATATAAGTGTACTTTTACAAATTCTATTTGGGACTTCAGACTAATCAAGACTTACAGAGACTAAAATATAATTTTTCTATTAATTCAAATAAATTATATTGTAATTATATCTAAATATAGGGTAGTTAATATAAATTTCCTTATTTTATTTTTACACTAGTTATAATTTACTTCAATACCCTGAATGCATGCATTTCTCCTAAGTCCTAACGCAACAAAAATTTTCAAATTTCAATTTTTTCAATGAGATAAGACATTAGATTCCTTAAATAAGAAAATAGTGTTCAATTCAATAGGGAATTATTGTTCAATTTTGAACTTGTTCAGCCACTAATATTGAGTCTTCACGGTACTTGAACTCGTGGACAAAAAAAAAAAAAAAAAAAAACCCATATAATTGGAAACAACAGATATAAGCAGAAGCCTGAAGTTGATTCATATATCTACTTCATATGTAAAGTTGTAAAAATATCGAGTCAAATCAAGAATTCAAATTGTACAATTAACTTAGCTAAAAGGCAATCATAATATAGAACAGCAGATGCATGCATTAATGGCCAGAACTTCAAGGTTCCAACAATATAATCTGATATACGTAAGGAAATACGAGTGGATTTATTAATTCATTTATTTTAATTTCTATATTATTAAAGAAAAATATGTATAAGACTGATGATATGAATGCCAGCCCTTTTAATTACCTACACCAAGAAACTTAAAGTTTCAAAATATATATTATTAATTAGCTATATATATAGAATGTCAAATAGTTCTGCTCTTCAAGGATAACATTTTCCTTTAAAAAACTACGATGCATGATTATCGTATAAAAAGCTTTACTTGCGCAGCCACTGCCTTGTCCACATAAATTAGATTTTTTTATTTTGCAGTGTAAAATAATCTTTCTTGGCGTGATGAGGAAGTTGGGGCCTGGTTCGATCTCGAACTTTATTCATTGTTTTAATTATCGACTGTTGAGGGTTCGATGTTGGACTTATTCGTTGTTTTGATTATCGACTGTTGGGGGGTTCGATCTCGGACTTTGGACACAAGTAGCTTAAAAAATTATTAATTGTTACATCTTATCTTATAACACATTAAATAAACTCTAAAATTTTCTGAATTTTTATTTCAAAAATCAGTGAGCCTAATTGTTGTTTTTGTAATTAAAATTGATTAAAAGTGAGGAATTTTGTCAAAAATCATAAAATAAGTCTGTGTTCCTCCATTAATTTTCAAAAAACTTATAAACCAAACATTTTATTACAAAATCTATAAGGTCCTTCAACCAAAAATAATATTACTCATAACACTTGATATCTTCCATGTCCTTGTAAGCATCTTATATATTTTTGCCATAGTCCAGAGTACCACCTAAGTAATCATTTGTTTAACTAAACACATTACACACCTATCTTAAAAATTGAACTCGAAGCACTAATCTATATGACACTGAGGTGGAATTAATAATTTTCTGAAGAGTTCAATAATTATTAGGATTATTGGGAATTAGTATATATATATGCTCATCACTTGGTTGACAATACAAGATAGATTAGATGATAATTATCAAGAAATTAAAATGTTGAGGATATGAATTATAGAGATGACAATGCAGCTTATTAATTTCACATTTTATATAGTTCTTATTGTTGAAGGGTTTTTTCTTATCTTGATTGTATTAATCATCATGTTTATCTGCTGTGTCAACAACATCTCATTAATATTTGTTAGCTGAAGAGAAAAGAAGCCCTTTAATTATAAATCAAATTGCTTAAGAGGTATGCATAGCTCTTTGGTTTTGCTAAAGATCAAAACTGTAGACTATAAATTCATATTTATTTAATATCCTTAGTTTTAATATTGTAGAAGTTGTATGCAATCCTAATCGTGAAGTCAAGATAAATTACCAGTATTTAAAAAGGGAGCAAAGTGATCAAGTGATAACTCACAATTTATAGATGGTGAATATTCTTTGTAAGGAGCTATTAAAGCTCAATTTGCTCCACACAAATTTTGACGTACAATTTTATACCGTGTTAAATTTTTTAGGAGTTGTACCAAACCAATCTCCATGGTTCTCTTTGCCACAATTTGTACAAATGAATTTCATAAATTATAATAGTTTAGTACGACGATCGTCTGATTTGTTAGGCTGATTGAAAGCTTGTACTCAATCTAAAGTTTAATGAATTATATTAATCTTAGTGTAAATTGCATAGCTTGTTTTTTTATATTTTTACAACTTGTCTTATAGTTTGAAAAATGAAATTAATCTATCTATATCCTAATGTTGAAATACTGAATTGAAAAAATAAAATAAAATAAAAATATAAAATAAAAAACATATTGAAATAAAAATTATAAATAATGTAGCAGCAGCAACCTCGCGTAGAAGAAAACATATTCTTCGGCAAAAGTGAGAAACAAAAATATTCTTGAATAATTTTATAATGGGGGATGTGTTAGCAACTTAGCATTAAACGTGGGAAAAAGAAAATTTTCAACATGGCCAATTCTTACAGGAGTGTCCCATGTAAGCCACATACTAGTAGCCAATCTCAAATTTTATTTATTTGTTGATCATAACCTATTATATAATTGTATTTTTAAAAATATTATTTTATAATGTTTTATTGTTTTGAATATTTTTGTAAGATACTATAATAATATATATTATATAGTAAATTGTACAAATATTTATTACATAATAAATCATAATTTTTTTAATGTAATTCTATTTATTTATATCTTAAAGTTGGTATTTATATCTTCAAATCAAACTTCCTAACTGATTAAGCATGCACGGACCTTACAAAACAACATCCATACGTAATTTAGTAGCATGAACATAACGTGGAATTGGACATCAAGTCATGTCGATTACATCACATCAGTTTAATTTCAAATAACTCGTGCTGCAGCTGCATGAAAGTGAAATTTTTGGTACAAGCTTGAAAATGAAATGTCATGTTAATAATTATGGCTTCTTCACATGGTCCAAATGTTAAAATTATGTGGCGAAATTCACAGAAGGCCAATACTGCTTATAAAATTTGGATGGTGGTGGTGACATACCTAGCTATATGACCTTGACATTTTTTCGCAATTTCGAAATATGGCAAGGAGGATATTTCTTGTATGGAATATGGATCATATGTTTGGGTTCCGTCCATGCATTTCGAGATAATTGGTGAAGATTTTTCACAAAATTGTACGTATTTTAATTAATATACTTATACTAAATTTTAAAATATGGCCAACAAGGCAGAACCCTAGTGAAGGACATAATGAATGAAAGACTGACTTCTTACTACCTGTCGTGCTCCTATCTAGGACACAGTGCCTCCAAGTGTTACAACACTATTGCAGATGATCAGGGGAATGAGAAATATGGACAGAAGGACAGAGAGAAGGATCTGCGTCAGGTTATTATAAAAAAGAGATAAAAAACTGAGTCAGAGATAAACCTCCAGAGTGCCAAGGAAAATTAAAATCATAGAGCTGAGTAGGCCACGAATCCACCATCTTCAACCCAGATCAAGCAAATTGAAGGGACCAAGATAGGGGTTGAAAAGACATTCGTGCAAGGAGGAAACAAACCAAAGGTCAACAAATTGATATGAAAATGAATCAAAATGAGATTGTGGATGAACAAAACTTGACTGATGATCAAAAAGCGTCCATGGAAGAAGGCATTGGCTTGACATCATTACATATGAATTCGTCTGTACACATAAATGAAAACAGGAATAAAGAAGCAGCTTCAAATAATGACAGCCAAATACAATCCTCTAGAGATTAGCTTGATGTATAGCCCATCAGAGGACAGACAATGGATCATAACCTGACGGAGCCATTAACTCTAAAATAAGCAACTTCAGTGACGACAAGAGGTCAGATCAGGATGCCTCCAATCTAGACATGTCTGATGATGACGACCCTGAGATGGCAAAGGAAAAGGTGTTACATCGTCGGACCATGTCCAACAATGAAACATCTACCGTTTTCATACGAGTTAACAAGTTGAAAAAGAAAAACCCTCAAACTAACTAGGCCTTTCAATGGATGACGAGATCGTCGGCCATAATAATAGAACATCCATGTTACTTAAGGGCCTAATTTGGAATGTGAGGGAATTACACAAGGACGAACGACAACATATCCTTAATACTTACAAGAAAAAAAAAATAAAAACTAAAATTTATGGTCATCTTAGAAGCTATGATTGACTTTGTTATTTCTTTTCTTCGTCGTAAGTTTTGTTTTAATAAAGTTTTGTCTAATATTACAAACCACATTTGGTTTTTTCTTGATGAGGTAATTGAGATGGAGGTTTGCGTGAATAACATATAGTTCTTACATTTGCGTATCACAAGTTCGGGTTGGCGGAACCCAATCTTCGTGTCCATCATATATGCTAAGTCAACGAACGTGGGCTGACGAAAGAGTTAGAATTTCTTTGGGAGCCAATAGATTATGGATCCTTGGATAATAGGAGGAGACTTCAACATTATCACCAAGATCGAAGAAAGACGTGGCGGCAAGGTGCCCAACATCCAAGGTATTTTGGGATATTATAAATTCTTACAAGACAACAATATGGTTGAACCCCCTTTTGAAGGTACTGAGTTTAATTGAACAAACAAAATTCTTTGCCAATGATTAGATAGTGTCTTGTGTGACACCCCGACTTTCAGGCCGTCCAGGTATGACGTATGTACGCATTTTAAATTCCTTAATTATGCATTTACATGTATAATATATGTTTATTAAATGTTTAATTCTTATTCTTTTAATTATGTGAATTCTTTTATTTGAACTTTTTCTCCTTTTCGTTGGTATTTGCTTCGCTTGTGTTCGTATTTGAATTCCGATTTTTGTACTTATTTGCCATGCATGATATATATATGGTATGAACTTGTGGATATGTTCGTTTTATGTTTTCGAGTTTGTTTGTTGAGCTTTTGGATTATTTGTCTCGTTTGGAACCCAAAAGGAGGCTAAAACGTTTTAGCGCACCTTGGGTTCCGGGTTGTGTAACTTGAGCTCGGGAATTTGGACTCGAATTCCGTCACTTCTGTTGGACTCATTTCGATGATTCGGAGCCAATGGATTAAGTCTTGTATTTTTCTAAGCCCATTTGATACTTCGAAATTTGACCGGAAGTTTGTCTCGCGCCTAAATGACCACCTTTCACTAAATTGTACATAAGTCCCTCAATTCTTGACCAATTACCCTCAAACTTGGACCCACATCACCCTCACTTAAAACAATGTCAACCCTTAACCTTCATTATCAGCTAAGTCAAGGAAAAGAAAGGGATTTTCAGCAACTTTGGAGACAAAAACATTTCAGCTCGTCACTATTCACCCAAGAGGAATTTTGAGCTCAATTCCTCATTTTCCTCCATCATCTTCAACTGGTAAGTGCATATTTGTTATATCTATCATTTCTTGGTCATTTTAATCCATCAATCTCAGATTTTGGCTTATGTTTGATAGAGTTATGCATATTGAAGTGAATAGTAAAGGGTTTGTGTATATATATGAGATCTCTTGCTTTTTTTGAGTTATATTAGGAATTGATGCATGATATGTGACCACTTGAGCTTCATTTATGATTGTATGACTTCATATTTATTGGTGGTTGTGTTGGTTGAGAGTTACCATTAATGCACTTGGAGTTTGAAGCTTAGCATTTGATGAATATATGCTCTCCTCTTATACTTAGATTTAGGCTTGATTTGGATGAGTTTTATGCCTTGTTTTTGTACCTATTTTCAGCCATTTGATGCTTCTATATGTTGTTTATATTTTGACAAAAGAGAAGGGTTTTATGCAGGGGAGAATATGCCCATATCAGGCTTCCATTTTGCTATCATAGGGGCCGAATGGCCGTTCGCCCGCGCCTTGTTTTGGCCCGAACGGCCGTTCATCTATACAGAGATGCGCCTAAGGCCGGAACAGCCATTCCGAATTTTGTCTTGCAGGTGGGAACGGCCGTTCCCAGGTTCGGAGGAGGGTTCTGTCCTTGGGAACATCCATTCAGGCTTTTGTATGTGTTTTTGTGAACGTCCGTTCCCGGCTCTTGTGTGTTAACATGATTTGTTTATTTCGTTTCTTGCTCTGTATGACTTCTCCCACCCCTTATATGATACCTATGCTTTACTAACATGTATTATTACGTGTTATGTGCATTATATTAAGTTTATGGCTCCGTTTGATATGTGTTTTCCGAGTTATGATTTTGTACGCTTTAAATGATATGTTTATGCAGTCCATTTGCATCCATTGCATTCATGAGCATTGCCGGGCGTCGAATTGATTTCTAATTGAGTCTAAGTCTCGGGTATTATCTTTTTTTATTTCAGAGCCCCTTCCGGACGTTCGAGAGCCCGAGGTTTAGGTGGTTGTTCGCTCGTTTTTGCCCTCCTGCTTCTCTACTTTTGTTAAGGTGAGGTTTAGGAACTTTTGTATTAGTTATCGACCTATGGCCTATTATGGGATGTTTTTCCACCTTGATTGCGAATATATATATCTTATATATATTTAAATACGCGTGCTTAAGTTATGATTATGATCTTATGGAAATATTTGAATCTTATGAAACGGGTATAAGTATAAGCATAAGTAAGCTTAAGTTTTGAATCCTTTTGTACGTTTATGTTATGTATGAGCGAGTTGTGCCCTGAAAAATGGGATTTTAGTTTGATATGGTATGTTGGGCCCCAGGAATTATGGGTAAGGAATGCCCGGGACGGCAAGGGCTGTCAGGTTTGGCCTGTGCGTAGTTCCCTTCGAGATATTCACGTGCAACTGTTGGAGGTTGGGAAGGCGTGATATCTTGAGCCCTCGGTGAATAACCGAGGAAGGTATATCGTGGGTTAGCTATCCCGTATATTTTTGTATTGTAGGTGGAGAGGGTTTGATTCCCGAAACACCAAGGATGTGGGGTTGGATGTGTATTGTTGAATTCGGTTTTTATGTTTTATTTTGAGGAGTTAGTGGAATTCCGTTCTCACCGGACGTTTGTTTTAGTTTTGTATCGATGGATTATGGATCGAGATAGGATTTCTTTTATATTATACGTTATCTTTTAAAAATGATTTGTTATGCAAAACCCTAGCCTCGATTCATGACCATCCCTTTTGGTATATGCTCTGTTATCCTTATACGTGTGTGGGTGTGCGTTAGCCCCCTCACTCAGTCGAGTTTGATTGACCCGTCTCTTTTTTCACTTTTAGCTGCAAGTTGCTCGTGCTAGGTGGGAAAGTGAGTCGTGGTCAAGTCGTACTTTCTGGTTTAGGACAAGTCTGCCTTTCATTTGTATCTTTTGATATTTTGGTTATGTATTGATACTTGTATACGTTGGAGAATTATGAACACTTGTATATTATTTATTTTGGGCCGTGACGCCATGGTATATATGCTAATTTTACTTTGTTGAGCTTTTCTATGATGATCTTGGTTTTTGCTTCCGCACTTTGTTAATTGTTTTGCGCGCTCTGTTCTTGTCTTAGCCCCGCTTACCCTAGTGTGTGTGTGTAGGTCCCTGTTCGCTTAGACTTGGGCGCATGTATGAAAGTCCATTTCAGATGTGGGTTCGGGTTTAGGTGTGGGGGATGTGGTGGCCCACCATTCCGGGCGCTACATCTTGCTGACGAAATTTGGACTGACATGTTCCCCCAAACCTGTTATCACTATCTGTTGCTCATTACTTGCGATGACAACTCCCAACGACACTCATCCTTTTTCAAATTTCAAGACATGTGGTTGTGACACCCTGATATTGAGGATACGATATAGAGTAATTTCGTGCAACCAGTGGCAGGAAAAGGTTTGTGGTGTCTGCATCAGATGCATAGCAGGGCCGGATGGCTTCGGAGCACAGTTTTACAAAATATTTTAGGAAATTGTTAAGGATGACGTTCATGAGGCATTCTTGATTTTTCACATGGAGCGAAACTCCCAGCTGCTTACACAACGACAATAGTGGTTCGCATTGTTAGTTTTAAATTTCATATCTATTTAAGTGTTAATTGTACTATATTTAATGTTGTTTTCGTATTTTATAGTTATATTTTGGATTCTTTTCAGGTACAAAACATTGGAGTGGTAAAATGGAAAAAAATACAATGGAACGCGGTTAAAAAATCAAAAAAGAATAATCATGGGTGTCATCATGAGGACATACGACCGTGTGGTATTCCTTTGCAAAAAGCCACACGGTCGTGTTTGAGCAGTATGGTGGAGCATTTGGTGTAACACGGCCGTGTGAGTTCAAGAAGAAAATCTCGCACGTCTATGTCTTAACGTTCGAATTAGAAAATTGAAGGCAACACGACCATGTCGATCAGTTGTTATGACAAACATTTTTCCAATAGCTTTGAAGCGTGTTCGAATTAGAAAATTGAAGGCAACACGGCTATGTCAATATGTTGTTGTGACAAACATCTTTCCTATGACTTTGAAGCATGGGAGTTTTTGGTTTTTTACTAAAGTTGATCACCTAAAATACCCTGATAATAATTGTGTTAGTAATTTTAATAAGGGATAATTATGTAAATACATGTTATAAAATATTAAAAAAATATTGATTAACTTAAAATAAGACTACTCATGGAGAAGAATTAAAACTCCTTCAATTTAGGAAAAAAAAAGATATATAATTTAATAAGAATTCTTTTAAAATAATATATTAAAAAACTATTATATTGTTGTCTAATGAATAACAATATAATAAATTAATCTACGTTATACATTTGGCAATTGAACATTTTCAATTACATTTGTTAAAGTGTGTATCTCTCATTTTTGTGCAAATATCATATATAGGAGTTTTATAATAATAATAATAATAATTTTATGATTGAAGAATTCTTTTAACAATATAGAGTGGGAAAAATACAATTTGATGTTAGGAATAGTGCCCTTAAAGCAACATTTATACTTTGCTATTTCCTTGTAAAATCACAAACAGTCTTTGAATAATAAACGAAATAATTCTGTTCATAGGCAATCACTTCTTTACGTGCTTATTTATATCTGTTTGGGTTTTACTGTGTTTTACATGTTTTGAACTCCCCTAATCCGATGAGGCTATTAAGAACTTTGCCCTTATGAGAACGGCACATGAAACAAGTTCTTAACTCCATAGGCAAGGATTAGAAACTTCTCCAAGTCGGTGAGTCCGACAGACAGTGGGAGTGTCGACCTTGACTCTGTTGAGACTTGCTTATGTGATTATGTCCTTTTGAAGGATTACTCAGTTTCATGGAGTGATAAGTGCATATGATGATTGTAAAATCCCGATCATTCGGACCAATTATGACGTCACGGGTGCGATAATTGCGCTTTTGAATTATTTAATTATGTAATTATATGATATTTTAATGTTTATATGATTATTTGAATTTATATGAAGTAATTTGTTAAAGTATGAATTGGAATTTTTGAAAGTTTACGCCTATATGCCTTGGAATTTGACCTATTTGTATCGGAATTTAATTACCATTTTTGGGAATTTTTGATATGTGTGAATTATGTGAGTTATGAAGCTGATTATATGCTCATTATATGTTTTAGAATTTATTTGGTTAGGTTTTTGGCTCGTTTTTTATTAACGGGACCTAAAGGGGCTAAAGAGCATTTAGCGCACCTTGGGTTCCGGGTGGCATAACTTGAGCTTGGAAATTTGGATTCGAATTCCATCATCACCTGGTTCGACAGGCACGGCACACCGCCGCCTAGCTCGGACTCCAACAACCTGCAACTGCAACCTAAAAACATAGGTGGGGCGAGGATCAGTCCACTGACTGAGTGAGGGGGGCTGAACACACACACCCTATACATAATAAGGAGCAGAGCACATATCAAAAGAAAGATTATGAACCGGGAGTAGGATTTTGTATACCAAAGTCATTTTCAAATCGAACTTATACTTATACTTATCTCATTCAAACCATAACATACTGAGCATACTTATATCATATCAAAAGAGAAAGCTCCTATCCCATTTCATAATCAACATAACAGACATATTTTATACCCGGCGAGTACGGGTTCCCAACCTTACTTCCATATCATATCATACGTATCAAAACTGAAAACAAACAAATATCACATAATAATCCAACCCCAACACCAAAGTAGTTCGGGGAGCGAACCCTCACAACAACCAATATGAATACACACGGGGTAACTAACCCACATTGTACCTTCCCCGGTTATCCACTAAAGGCTCAAAGCACCACGCCTCCTCGACCTCCAAGTGTCGCACCTAAGTACTTTAAATGTAGAACGCGTACAGGGGTGATAACCGGCGACCCCATGTCCGTCCCGGGTCTCCTTTACCCACGTGACCACGTCTCCAGGGCCCAATAAATCCGAACAGAGCATATCAGATCATAGCTCGCTACATATCATACTTATCATATCAAAATCATAACTTACGTACCTTATCAGACATACCATACCTTGCAACTTAGCATATGCTATAAACGTACCTCTTCATATCATCCTAATCCGTAGCTGGCATGAAGACACACGGTTTGGAGCATAGCCTCGTTGCAAAACATTTTCAAGCTTACAAACACTCGTATAAATAGTCTGAAAAGCTTTAATCGTATACAAAGTGATAAACATATCGTATAAACACATATCTATTATATAAAAATAATAGAATAATCGCATGCAGGCTTGAAAACGAGCATAGAGGGTTGTAGGTCTCTTTAACTAAAACAAAAATCCTAAAAACTCACCTTACACCAAAGAAAACGGAAAACCCGAGCAAAGAGATCCTACTAGAACCCAAACAGTTGACTTGTCACCTCCCTAGAGAGCCCCTGAACGAACCAAACACACAAGACAAAAAACTTAGACACAACGTAAACCACGCAGACGCATGGCGATGCAAGGTGTAAATATGAGATGTTCATGTGCATAATTAATGCCCTATTATCATACAATTAAGTTAAATACACTTAAAACAATTATTTCAATCAAGTCCATAATCGACCTGTCACGCCCCGGGTTCGCGGGCCCGTTGGACGCGAGCGTAAGTCTCCAAGCCCACCGAGTATAACCTGAAATTGCGCCTAAACCACTGCCCAAAAGGGATATCCATTGGTTATACTTGGACTCTTCAACTTATATACTGAACTTAATCCTTGTACTTTCCCGATGTGGGACAAGGGTGTCACAATGACCCCTCCTTCAGAATCGTGACGTCCTCATCGCGGCATGATATATAGCCCATGACCGACTCGTCTGCGTTGGGACTCTAGAGGTGGCTCCTACGGGCTCAAGAGGTGGCTCCCACACATGTAGCACTTTGCCCCGTAAGCTCAAGAGGTGGCTCCCATGAGCGTAGCACTTTGCCCCGTATAGCACTTAGCTCCTGCGGCTGACAAGCGGCTCTGATACCATTTGTCATGCCCAGGTTCCGCGGGCCCGTTGGACGAGAGCGCAAGTCTCCAAGCCAACCGAGTATAACCTGAAATTGGGCCTAAACCACTGCCCTAAAGGGATATCCATTGGTTATACTTGGACTCTTTAACTTATATACTGAACTTAATCCTTGTACTTTCCCGATGTGGGACAGGGGTGTCACACGACCTCTCATCCGGTACAACTCCAAAGAGATAACACATTAACAAAATAGTTTCTCAAGAATGAAAATGGGATACACATAATCATGTACCAACAATAATTAACTCGTATATAAATTATGAACGTGTGACAATCTAACAAGACTAACTCATTCGAGTCACATACAAACCAACAACACAATTTGTAACATATAAAATTTTCATGCTAGAAGTAATTAGCTCAAGGAATTTCAAAATAAAACCATTTCATATTTAGAGAATCATGTGCGTATAATAACAAATCTCACTATACAAGATGGTCCTAGTCATTGTAGGTAATTTGTGCAGGTCCAAGGACCACTTAAAATTCAATTCATAATAATTTTATAACATGTTTGCATCAATACACCAAGATTGCAAAAGGGTATATACATACTGTTCACGATCATCAACCTTGGATTCCAAGTTTATTTAGATAGTCTAATGTATAGATTGAGTTGATATAAATAAACTGATTATACTTATATAAACACATGATTTTATATAAAAGAAAATTTCATAGGAGTTCACATGGGTTTACACCTAAACAATGATCATGTACCAAAACGTAGCTCAAATTTAGTGCAATAATTTAACTACCCATTTAAACAATTCCTTTTTTCGGTTCTCATGATTCAAATTAAATCATATACAAACTTAAATTACTCAAGAGACTTAAAACGATTAACAACTCATTTTATAAAACAATCTCGATGCTTAGCAAGTATGCGATTAACTCTTAATTTGTCATAAATCAATTTCAATGTAATACATACAAGCACCCATATATTCAAGAATCAACATAGCATTTTTAACGTGTTCCATCAGAGAAACAAGTTTTACAATTTACTCTAGTAATTAAGTTCCAACATAAACTCATATACTCAAAATTTACCAAACCACGTAATACAAGCTATATCACATCTAGGATGCACTCTTGATCTCAAAATATATACACAATACTTCCCATAAATTAAAAAGTGTATACTGTGGATGTAATGAAATTGGGAAAAGAAAGAATCTACAATTAAAAGAAAAGTAGCAGCTAAGGCGTCGGAGACAGTTGAGGTGGGCTGGGCGTTGCTGCTTCTCTTCCATGTGTTTTTCCCTGTTTCGGCTGGGCAAGTGAAGGGGACCAGGCTGGTGGTTTTTTTCTTGGCGGAGTGGTGGTAGAGCAGAAAAAGGGACGGATGGATTTCGAAGCACCGGTGGCTATGGTGTTGTTCCGATGACCCTCGCGGCAGTGAGGGGCACTGGCGGTAGTGAAACGGCTACCCTACTTCCTCTGCTGTCTTAGAGACGCGAGACTGAGAGCACAAAGCAACCTGGGTGGTGGCGCCGCTGGAAGAAGATTACTGGAGCCATAGCGGTTGAGGTGCGATGAGCAGCGCCGGAGTTGGAAGACAGGCGACACTGGCTCTGACTGGAATGGTGGTTGACTGATGCGGCGGGGCAGGGGTGAAGACTGGATGAGGTTCTACAGTGGTGAAGGGAATGCCGATAATGATTCTGGCGGTGGAGATGTGTGATGGTGGCTGTCGACTGCTGCTCTCCTTGCGGTTGGAAGAAAAGTATCCCGTAGGGGCGCGGCGGAGCTGGCTTCATCGAAAAGGACACAACGACGTAACATTTGACCGCCGGCAGTGAGAGGAGAATGAGAGGGAGTGAAGGGTGGTGGTTGGCCATAGTTCGCTGGCGAAAGTGGTGGTCGGTGGCGGTTTCACAGTGGGGAAGGCTGGCGCTGCTGCTGAAGTTTGAGAGGGGGAAGGGAAGAAATGGGAAGCAACTAGGGTTTCTGGGGTATAAAGAGGCCCCTTTTTCCAAAATTGTAGATAAGCCCCTCAAGAGTTAAGGTTATGCGTGTAGTGCCCCAACGGAAGGCCCCACATCCCCCGCACCGAGACCCGACCCGCATATGGAATGGAGAGTCCATACACGAGTCGAATCACGGCGAACGGGGACTCACTCACACACTAGGCTAGGCGGGAGCTAGAACCTCGAAACCAATTAAACAAGCTCATGAATTAAATGCGAGTGCGGAAGCAGGACAAGTAATCAATCATAAGTTCAAGTAGTAATTGACGGTTTCAACTAGCATAAATACCTAGTCCCGAAATTTCCAAACATAAAACATAAATCATAGAGCATGAATCAGGGGTTCAGTCTATCCCTAGAAGCCTGTCCCGAATTAATACATCATAATCATAACATTTATACATTCTTCTATAACTTATTCAATTTGCAAAAATGCATATGGATAGACTCCAACTCGATCAAGAGACTCGACAGACTTGACTTCCCACCTAGCACTCCAAACCTACAAAAGCACTGAAAACAAAGTCGGGTTTAGTCTATAGGAGACTGGTGGGTATAAAACAGGGCATAACATATATAATAATATCGCCGAATTTAAACACTCACACATGCAAGCTATAATCCCGGCGAGGTTTTTAAGATATTTCCCAAGTGGGTAAAACAAAGGAAAACAACGCTCGGGATTACAACTATCAAATTCATTCATTCCACTCATAAGGTTTCAATGGCCGGCGAGGGGGCGCGCATAATCTCCAACCTTCTCCTCGTGTGTGCATATCAATTTAATCTTTACATTAGTGATCATTCACATTCATACATATTCGTTCATAATCATAGTCATATCATTCCTAATCATAAACACTTACACCTTCTCCCTCCGGGTGGTGGACTGGATTGCAAGTCCCGGCCACCTAATCATATCAATGTGGCTATTGAGGTTCATGAATCCTCAAAGCCTGGTTAGCCTTTCCTCGTCAAAAACTCCTTAACGAGGTCGGTTTCGTCATAAATTTGGTTGGAACTAGTGTATGGGATCCCCGTCGGCCCTTGCCTCCCTGGATAGCCAATACACTAAGTCCCTGGGCCCGTGTTCAGTTCTTATCATGCACTAGCCAAAATCATAGGTAGGTCTCATAAAAGAAGGGTTTTACATTGGAAATCCTTGACTCTTCTGAAAAGATTAGATATATATATTATAATATTTTGGATCAAAACTTTAACATAAGGGATATATCGGGTCGTCGTAACTATTAGAAGAGAAACCCACCTGTTACACCTTACCGAACAATACCAAGAAGAAAAGAAGGCTTGAAAGTAACCTATGAACCCCGGCACGTCTCCGCCCTGGAGAAAACTGTAAAAGAATTGACACAGTGCAAACGTGAGACTCAAGACTCCATATGAACCACATATGACGCACGGTAATGCTATGCACATGATATAAATGCATAAAAGATGATATTGTGTCATGAACACGTTCATGTGCACTATTAATGCATTTAAGGCATATAAACAAGCCATTCATTCGTTCAAGGAAGCGTTCATATTTATTCAAGTTCATAATTTCACATTTCCTATCAATTCAATCCAAGAATTTCATATAACAATCATAACACGTACTATTTCACGTCCAAACGTTTCATAATTCATAGCAATTCAAGTCATGAATTTAATATAACAATTACAATTCAAATACATCAAGTTTACAGTTATAGAATAAGCGAAATAAAGGCATTCAAATCATTTAAAGAAGTACGAGAGCCATACACGCGAAATCGAATTATATAAGACCATATTATATAAAAAAAACAATTCAATTAATCCAAACAATTTAATTATATAATATATATATTACATAAACTCACACACATTTTAAGAATTCATATTCCTAATATAGTTTATATATATATATATATATATCTCACGTACACCACACAAATTCATGCATAAACAATATATAGTATAATATAATACATATATATATATATAACACACCAATTCATGCATGCATTACTATAATATATTACATAATATAATGCACATATATATATATATATACACGTACAATACACAATACATGCATGTATGCATTATATATATATATATATATATATATATATATATAATATACATGCACACACCACATATCACACATATAATATATATACATTACACAGTACCAGATTTTAAATTCCATGCACATATAAGAACAAAATGCAGCTATAAAATCAATAAAACCCACAAAACGTAGCAGCTCCATCTCCCCTCCTGGGGAGATTCCTTCTTCAATATTCTCCGGCCGGGTAAAAGGGCAAAAACATTAAAGAAGCTTACAAGGTGAAGTCCCTGGTCGGGGACTCCTCACGCACAAATCTCCTCGCCCGGGGAGACGTTTCCTATACGAACGAACAACAGCCGCACTCTGAATCTCCCCTGTTTTCTCCTTCCTTAATACACAATAGTAGCAGACAACGTAGTAGCAACAAAACAACAGTAATAAGGAGTGAAAGGAGCAGCAAAAATGCATACACAACAAGAGCAAACACAACAACAACTTGAACATAATATTCAGACCAATTCATGCTCAAAACTGATCACGTATGCAGTTGTAACTTGGGCAAAACCATGGCAAAACAAGGGATGCATGTAGGGCAAGAAGTATACTCCATAACCAAGTCGAAATCACAAAGGAAACAACACCAAAGATCACCATTTTAGTCCCAAAAATCACACGCAGCAGCAGTTAACAAAGAGTAGTTTATTTCTTGCATAAATCTTCAAGTTTCATGAAGTTCAACAATGGTGGGTTCTCATACACTTCACATACAACCATTCTAAGACCAAAAACACATAATAGCAGCTAGGAGAAACATATTTCATGCTCCAAATCCAAGAAAAACGAGCTTAAACCGTGAATCCCCAAAATGAGAGTTAACCTAACTATTCAACGTAAAATCCAATACACTTCCAAAACTCCATCAAAATTAGCAAATAAGCATAACACATTCATGGATTTAACTCTTGAAGATGATGGAGTTTGGTGAGGATTTGAGCTCAAAATCTCTAAAAAGGGGAAGGTGACGAAATGGAACTGGAGAGCAGGGGTTTGGCTGAGTTTTTCTCTTATGTGATAAGTGTAGATCAAAATGGGGGGGCGGGTGGGGGGGGGGGGGGAGGATTAGGGCTGATAGAGGGTTAAGTTAGGTTTCCAAAAAGTCCAACCATGGTTAATTTGGATGACTATGGTGAGAGTTATGATTTAAATGGTAAAGTGTGGCAGTTTTGCAGCCGATTCGTTTTTTGGTTGAATTTCGAGGGTTCAAATAGGCTTAGAAAAATATGAGGCTAGGTTCGTTAAACCCGAATCTTTGACACGAGTCCAACGAAGTTGACAGAACTCGAATCCGGGTTCCCGAGTTCAAGATATCACATACGGAACCAAGGGTGCGCTAATTGCCAGTTAGCCGCCGATTTGGTTCCACAACTCAAAATAAATTCATTACCATGCCAAACGAGATCGAAAACATGAAACGAGCATATGGACATGTTTATAACACATAAATCTACAACATACTAAATTTTCAAAAAATTTCGGAATCAAATCAAATAGGAACGACACGCGATCAAAACACTTAAGTGCAAAACATTCAAGAATCAATTTAAATTCATAATTCATTTATAAAATGAAATAATCCAATTTTTAACGAAATAGAAATAGAATAAAATAATAATAATTAAACTCTTATTAAATTGAATGAATAACTTGCTTGTGTGAATTAGTCATGCCTACGTGTTTAAAATTTTCTTAATTGCTCACTAACCCTTCATGCACGTACGTACATATTGCAATATTATTTTACAGGGATTCCATCGCATATCCCCCTTCAGTTGAGGTATGGATGATGAATCTATACTCTAGGACACTGATATCAGTCGTGTAAAGGTACACTAAACATCATCACATGCTTTGCATCAAGTGTTACTCTGTTGTGTTTATTTATGAATGCTGAGAAAGTGGACTTATGTGCTAGAGAGTTGTTGAGTCCTCCCTACTTACGTGTCAGAGAGATGTGGGATTCTCTCTATTTTTGTGATAGAAAGATGTTGTATTCTTTCTAAATTATGTGAGCAAGAGATGCTGGATTCTCTTGGAGTTAGATATTTGGGAGATGCTGGATTCTCTCGAATCTAGGAGTTTGAGAGATGCTAGATTTTCTCAAACTAGGATGTTTGGGAGATGTGGATTCTATCAGACTTAGGCTGAGAGACGGGGTTCTCTCGATTATGTGGTTGAGGGATGGGGTTCTCTCAATTAGGTGTTTGAGAGACGGGGTTCTCTCGATTATGTTCTTGAGAGACGGGGCTCTCTCTTTCTCTTATGTGCCGAGAGATGGGATTCTCTCTTTGTGCTTGTTTTACGCTTTTCGTTGGCTCTTCTGAGGATTGCAAGTGGAAGTAACCAGTGGCTTTAAGATTGTGTGCAACCATAGCCATCCACTTCGAAGAAGAATCAAAGAGCTTGAACGACCAGTGATCGGGTGCATAGACACACCTCAACGGTATGAAGGACATTCGAGTGGGGATCCGAACCACAAACATCCCTTGGCACAAGCTTAATGGAAGTGTTGAAGTGATTGAAGTCGTTCCAAACTTAGTCCTTGAACCTGGGGACCAAGTTCTCTTGGGGGGAGGGGGGAGGTTGTGATACCTCGCTTTTTTGATCGTCTGAGCAGACGCCATGTGTTATTTGCCTTGTGTGTTTAATTGTTTAATTTACTTTTGTTTATCGCTTAACATGTTTTTATTGTTTTTAATTCTGTGACTTTGTGTGTTGTGTGACCCTATTTTCAGCTCTTTAATAGTTTAGGGGCTTGTTTATAATTTTCTTTTTTTAGTACTGTTTTGTTCATTTATTATTCAATCAAGATTTTGACCTAACGGACCTCTTTAACGCTTTTGGGGCATCGAAACGAGTCCGTAGACTCTAAGTTTGCCCAATTCTGAAGTCGTTAGGACCCGAAATAAAATATCCGGATCGAAGCTTGAACGGTTAAAGCCTCAGCTCTCTCTCTCTCTCCTCCCGCGATATCTCTCTCCCTCCTCTCACGTTCAAAACATATACACCACACCTAAAACACACACTAGCCGTAACTCGCACATTTCTCGACGGAATTCGACGTCTGAGTAGTCGAAGTTGATCAGCTCGACAAGCCCGACACGATGGTACCAAAATCATAGCTTTAAACCCAGCAATGGCGGCGAAATCATGAGTTGTAGGTGGTAGGTTCTCGACCGCCACCTTCGTCGGTGTCTCGCGAAGGCTTATGGCTGTGGAATCGGACGGACAAGAACTAGGCCTGGAGCGGATTGGCTTGGCGTAAATTTCGGCGTTGGTGGTGCGGCCATTGCACACCAGACGATGGCGCATGCGTCACCTGAAGTCACGCCGCGGCGGCGCGTGTACTGTAGCGCGGTATTTCCACCGCGTTCCGACGACTTTTTCCGAAGAACTTTAGTGGTTTCCTATGTTTTTCAACCCCATGAGTTCGTTTTCGGCATTGGTTTGAGAAAATAATGGCCGTAGGTGGTGGTTTTGGGTATTGCAGTGGTGGCAGAAACTTCAGCGGCCATCGGGGCCCTTTTTCGATGATCTTCTGGCGACGGGCCCTTCATGAAAGTTGTTCAGCAAGATGAGACCTATCATTTCGCATTCGCCCAACTCCTAATACGGCCATTTTGGTGGCGGTCAATGGCGGCGCATGGCAGTCAAATGCCGTCCATCTTCCGGTATCTTTTTCCAGCAATTTAGTTGGGCATTTTGAAGCTCTCGACGAGGTCTTCCCAATAGTTTGCTCGAATTTCATTTTCGTTGAACGGTTTGAATTTAATTTCGTTTCTTGGCTTTAGGGTTTTAAAATTGAATTAGTTTGGTTTTTCTTCAATTAAATCCGATGGGTTGATTATTTTCAGAATCTAATTGAGGGGTTTTGTTGAGCTCGTTGAGATGTACATGTCACTGTTCACGGGGATTTTTTCGGACACCGGAGGTGGTGGTCCAGCGACTGTCGGTGGTGGTTCGGCCAGCTCTGGTGGTGGCGTTCCGATGCCCTTCGGACAACAGGTTCGTTTCATTGTGGTGAGTCCAATGCCACTTTTCGTTCGTTAATCGGATCCCCGGTTGATTTGTTATGAAATTTTGAAGTTATTGTATTTTATTCGTTAATTGTTTTTAATTGTAAAATTCAATCATGTATGAATGATAAATTGAAATTATGAGTTGTATGATATATGGAAATATGTTATGATGTATGAAAGCTTGATTCGTGATTTGTTGAATTTAATTGCCTCGTTTATGCCGATTCTTGCATATGTTTCTTGCTTCTAAAGGGTGTTAGTGTAATTTTTAGAATCTAAATTTATTATGAAATTATGTGAAAACCTACGTAATAAATTATGAAAGGATAAGTTATATTTAATTTGAATGAATTGTCTAAGTATGCTAATTGTTTGGAATGTTGGAAGTTATGCAAATATGTAAGTATGAATAAATTGTTATGAAATTAATGTCTTATTCTCGCGAGACTTGGAGCATGATAGAATTTAATTCATAATGCCTTAAATTATTTTATATAATTGAGGTTATGAATTTTATAAGTTATGCATCTCTTGATATGTAAGATGAATTGTAATATGCTTTGAATGACTTAATTGTATAAACGTGAATTATATGTTGCCTCTTTTGTGCTCATGTGCATGACCGTGCGTCTTTGGGGTTGTGGTTTGAGTCTGAGTCTTGTATTCTGTGTGTTCAGTTGTTCAGGGATTTTCCAGGGAGTGTCTGTCAGCTGTTTGGGTTCAGTGGGACTTCTTTGCTCATGTCTTCCGTTCTCATCGGTGTAAGGTGAGGTTTTTGGATTTTCTTTTAGTTAAAGCAACCTACAACCCTCTGTGCTCGTTTTCAAGCTTGCATGCGATTATTCTATTATATTTATGTAATAGATATGTGCCTATACGATACGTTTATGAATTTGTCATACAAATAAAGGTTTTTGGACTATATATATACGGGCGTATGTAAGCTTGAAAATATTTTACAACGAGGCTATGCTCCAAACCATGTGTCTTCATGCCAGCGACGGATTAGGATGACATGGAGAGGTACATTTATAGCATATGCTATGTTGCAAGGTATGGTATGTCTGATAAGGTACGTAAGTTACGATTATGATTTGATAAGTATGATATGTAGCGAGTTATGATCTGATATGCTCTGTTCTGATTTGTTGGGCCCCGGAGACGTGGGTAAGGGAGACCTGGGACGGCCATGGCGTCACCAGTTATCACCCCTGTGCGCGTTCTCCATTTGAAGTACTTACGCGCGACTCTTGGAGGTTGAGGAGGCAGGTGCTTTGAGCCCTCGGTGGATAACCGGGGAAGGCACAGTATGGGTTAGCTACCCCGTGTGTATTTATATTGGTTATAGTGAGGGTTTGCTCCCCGAACTACTTTGGTGTTGGGGTTGGATTGTTATATGATATTTGTTTGTTTTCCGTTTTGATACGTATGATAATGATATGGAAGTAAGGTTGGAAACCCGTACTCGCCGGGCATAAGATATGTTCTGTTATGTTGATTATGAAATGGGATAGGAGCTTTCTGTTTTGATATGATACGAGTATGTTCAATTTGCTATGATTCGAATAAGTATAAGTTTATGTTTGGTTTGAAAATGACTTTGGTATGCAAAACCCTACTCCCGGTTCATAGTCTTTCTTTTGATACGTGCTCTGCTCCTTATTATGTATAGTGTGTGTGTTCAACGCCTTACTCAGTCAGTGGACTGACCCTTGCCCCACCTATGTTTTTAGTTTACAGGTGTCGGTTGTTGGAGTTCGAGCTAGGCGGAGGTGTGTCGTGTCTGTTGAGTCAGTGTCGTTTGTGGAGTTTGTTAAGTTTCTATTTCAGTTATATTTGTAATTTGTAAATGTATATACTCTTTAAAGGTTTTGCTTATTGATTGTGTGTATGGAATTCGGGACAGGTTAGGACAGGTTCTTGGATTAGTTGAACCCGTCTTCATTGTGATTATTTCGGGACAGGCTTCTACGACCAGTTGAACCCGTGTAACAGATTATGATTGATCTGATATGTTTGTTGATTTAATTTTTGTAAATTCGTATTCTTTGCTTTGCTTCCGCTCCCAGGTTTTGTTTTCTCTGCTGTACAGGGTCTAGGTATCGCCTAGCTTAGGCTGGGTCTTGTCTATCTCCCGTTCGCTACTGCTTGGTTCGTATACGAATTTCCCTTTTCGTATGCGGATTGGGGTTTAGTGCGGGGGATGTGGTGGCCTAGCATTACGGGCGCTACACTCCCTACCCATAGCTCCTCGGATCCACAATCATACATACATACAGATGCCAATATTTCATGGCCAACTCGCTACAGAATCATAACATAACATAATTTTCCCAAAAGGCTTACATATACCCTCATATTTAACTTTTCGAAACCAAAGGTGGTTCATAAGGCCATAATCATATCATATTCAGTACATACTTATTCATAAGTAAGTTATACTCGCATACAAGGATAGAAATCCGCATATTAAGGCCATAGGTCCCATAACTATACAAAATCCTAAACCTCACCTTGTGCTTGAAGAAAAGAGTATGGGAAAAGGACACCACTAAGCCTCGGGCTCACCACCGGCAACTTCTTCTGAAACAAGCAAATATACAAAAGCCCAAGACTTAGACTCTATATGAACCAATTAAGATGTACGACAACATACAATCATGAGTGTGATGCATCATGGAATGGTATGGATCACATAGGTCAAGTAGCATAGCATAAGACAAGTATTCACACGAATTCATTCAACTAAATGAAGTACTATCATCTAAGAATGCAATTGAAGTTATATCATAACATATAATTCATATAACGATTCAAAAGGATCATGTAAACGCAAAAAGGCATGCATAAAAGTGTTACAGGGGGTTGGTAACGACCAATCCCATGCAAAGCATAACATTGGAACGGTCCTTCCCAAAGAATCACACCAACGAACATGGGAACTGCCGTTCCGGGCATAAATGGGAACGGCCGTTCCGATGAAGAACTGGGTGCTGTGTGTGCAGATTCGTGACATCTTCGGGAAGAAGAAAACCACGGATAAAATGGCCGATTTTACACAAAATCAACCACCAAAATTCCACGAAATTCAAGTATATCATCACATAAAACATGCTTAGTACATATTCAAGCTCAAGATATCAAGGATTCATCAAATAAGGCATAATCATCAAGTTGGGCAAGAGTTTATATTTCGGAATATCTCAAGGATAGAAACAAAATACACATCAAGGGAAATCCGTAGCTTACCTCAGCTTGCGAAATGATGAAGAAACGAGGGAGATATGAGCTTTTGAATATGTGGGAAAGTCTTAGATCTTCATCCTCCATTGAAGCTCTCCATGGATGATATAATTTGTGTGAAGTGTAGTTTGAAAATGAAGTTAGGTTAGGGTTTTAAGGTATATATAGGGTGGCTAAAGGTTTCATTAGGGTTTGAGCCCACATAGATGACTTCCGGCCCCGATAGGTCATATTTGAAGGTTTAAGGTCCAAACGGCTTCTGAAAAATACGAAGTCAATTCCATTGGGTCCGGATCGTCGAATCGAGCCCAATGGTGGTGTCGGAATTTGAATCCGAATTCCCAAGCTCATATCGGTTCAAAACGCACCCAAAGTCACCTAATTTCAATTAGGGCCAAAACTTCCAAAGAATTGTAATAAGGGCCAAGTCCTATTTTATATTCAACTCCAACAATTAAATTAAATTCATACAAGTCATAAATCATGCCATTTCAAGTAATTCCAAGTTCGAGATGAAAATTCACAATTTAACATCCGAGTTCATAATTTCCAAATATTCCAAGTAAGCACTTAAATCAATTGAAATCACATAATTAAATCATAGTTGGAATTAATGCACATAGTAAGGATTTAAATCACATAAAAACATAAAGAACACTCTCGTGACATCGTACTTATACGGACGATCAGACGGGGCATCACAAAAGATTTGAGGACTTTGTATTGGTGGAACGGCATGAAGAGAGACGTCGCTATTTTGTGAGAAGATGTCTAACATGCCAACTTGTGAAGGCTGAGCACCAAAAGCAGGGAGGAACTTTCCAACCACTTCCAATTCCCGAATGGAAGTGGGAGCAAGTGACAATGGAATTTGTGTCTGGCTTGCCAAGGACTAAAGGAGGTTTTAATGGGATTTAGGTCATAGTTGATCAGTTCCCGAAGTCGGCCCATTTTCTCAAAGTCCGGATGTCCGAAAAAGTGCCTAAGCTAGCCAAGTTGTACCGTAAAGAAATCGTGAGATTACATGGTGCACCGGTTAGCATTTTTTCTGACAAAGAGATCCGTGGTTCACGGCGAGTTTCGGGAAAAAGCTACCTAAATGTATGGGTACTAAGCTCCAGTTCAGCACCGCATCTCACCCACAAACAGATGGACAATCCGAGAGGCTGATAAAGTATCTCGAGGACATGCTTTGTGCTTGTGCCTTAGATTATCAAGACACATGGGATGAGCATTTGGACTTGGTCGAGTTCACCTATAATTATAGCTTTCAAGCATCGATTGGTATGGCTCCGTATGAGGCACTATACGGAAGAAAGTGCCGGTCACCTCTCTTTTGGGACATTGATTGTAGTGCCCCCAAATACGCTACAACCCCGCACCGTCGCACTTCCCAGGATGATGTGAGACCTAGCACCTTAGAGGCACACCGACGAACGGACGATGCAATACGATATCAGAGTAAGAAAACATGGCAGCGGAATTTAAAACATTTAAAACAACAGCTTATGTTTGGGGCAGTAAATAAAAGAATTTGGAATAATTTGAAACTCATGAAAACTTAGAAGCAATACCGTAGGGTTAAAGTTGTTCATGATCTAAGAGTATGATACTGGAGTAATATAATAACTATAAAAGATTATAGTCTAACTTGGCTTAGTTAAGGAACCTGATCTAATATGCACAAGATAATGAACTCTCTATGCTTCAAGATACCAGCTAATGAGCGATGGCAATACCTGAAGTTATGAATTTGAAAAGAGCGAGGGGTTACTCAAAGTGACTAAGTGAGGGGTGGTTGAGTGATACTATAAAACTTTAGGATTTTTACCAAGAAACTTTTATTCGAAAGGATCTTTAATAGTAATTGAATAAGAATGAAGTAATAATTTTGAGAGTAATGTGAAATCAGTATCCATAGTGGGATTAACCAAGAAACTCCTTGGTTAGTACCCGATAATAGGAAAATACTACAACAATATCAATATTGGGTTCATATTTATTTGAAGATAAAGGGGTAGGGGGATTATATGCTATATTTTTTTAAGAAAATATGAACCCCTTTTGTGAAACAATAGGGTGCCCGCAAGCTAGGCGTTCTCCAACCTTAACTCCTTAAAAACCAAGAATATTCGTAACGACATTGATCAAGATGTCGTTACTTAATAAAACGAAATACAATGATACCATCCTTCTTCCTCCGGTGTCACCTCAGGGAGCTACCCCTAGTGACGATATACATGAACTTGGGAGGGACGTACCTTTTCCCGTCACTTGATGTGGAATAACTAACTTCCAGTTAGACCACCACCAAGATCTAGTTGGCGGCTGGTATAATAGTAGACCTCGGCCCATGCCTCCCGGACTACTACTTCTACCAAGACCACCGGGCCCACAATAAGAAAATATATTTTGCTTGCATTTAACGATACCCGATGAACAGTAGCATAGTACCAAGATAATTTAGCAGGAGATACTTTTAATTGTGTATGACAAGACGTTATGAATACTTTAAAATAATTGATTGTGTATACTGGAACAATATAAGTTGATATCAAAGTATTTTCAAAAAGGCAGTATCATTTATAAAGGAATAAAAATTGAACGGTATTATGGTAGGTCATAAAATGTTTCATATATATATATATATATATATATATATACTCATGATCCCAGTTGAAAACGTTTAACCTCTCCTACAGTAACCAGGTATTATGTAATAATACCAGAGTCCTAGTCCGTCCAGATCTTTACCTATGAGTGGTGATCAACTATAAGTTTCTATTTCGTAACCAAATCTACTCACACAGACAAGTTATCATAAAACACGTCATAACATGGAATGAAATCACATAATAATATTCTGATAAAATACAACTTTAACATTCAAACAAAGTTTATAAAATAAGGTCCATTACTATATCAAGTAATTATTAATCAAATTAGGAATCTTAGTAAGCTTCTATGTTATAAAAGAAGTCCATAAAGAAATCTTATTTTGAAAATGTTATTTTAAAATATCCGATTTGAAAATCCTAAGTGAATATCTTTATTTGAAATTCCTATCTTAGTTTAATAAAAGTCAAAACTTGGATTTCTTTTAAAATAGAAATCCTAATCCTTTAATGTTTGAAACCTTGAACGTTTTGAATCTCAAAACGATATATGAAACGTTTAAATAATTCTTGAAACTTTAATCCCCTATTTTATTTAATTAAAACATTAACCAAGAATTATTATCTATATCCCAATTTTTTCTTATTTATTTTAATCATATAATATTTACACCTAAAAGGGTAATATGTTAGAAAATCCGGTAAACTTTTATTTTACCCGGTAAACCCTAATTTTCACCGTTTAAGTGAATTTCTTTAATTAATTAGGTTTTATGAAATCTTTAACTAATTAAATATTTATTAATCACATCATGATTCTAATTATAAGATTGAAAATGAAATTTAGGTTTTAATTTGACAATTTAAGTTCTATTTTGAAATTAGTTCACAATTTACCGATTTTTGGAAAATTCGGATAAATCCCTTCTTTAAAAATTTCAAAACAAATTTTATAATTAATTTAATATTAATTTCGAAATTATCAGCCTAAATGTTGACCAAAAAGTCAAAATTACTATTGAAAACATTTACTATTCAATTTTCTAAGAATTAAACTCTTTATAACATAAAATTAATCTCACATATACACACACTATTACACGCATAAACACATTGTTCCAAGAACACCAAGAACATGTTCTTAGACTTATGAATATGTTCATATTAGTTCATGATCATATTTAGTAAATTCTAGGTTCATAACATATGATTAAATGTAAAATGTGGCACTTTATGTATCATAATTCATGAAATTAATTCTAAATAAATTATTCTTGACATGAATTTAACTAAACAAGATCATAAATATTTAGACATAGGAATATACTATATCCTATCATAACTCATGCATTTAATTAAATAAAATTCTTATATATTATCACATTTTCCTAAACTAGCATAAATAGCATATATTTCATAAAATAAATTCCTAAAGAATAATTTAATTAGATCTAAGCATGATATAATTCATAATATATTAAGAACATAATATAAAGCATGGAATAATAAAAGAAAAACACACCTAGTGTAGGGAGAGAGCTTGGGGCCGAAAATGAGAGAGAAATGAGAGGATTTTGTGTGTTCTTGAAATGTGAGGTTTAAGGGGGTATTTATAGGTAGGAATTAAGGGTTTTAGTGAAATTCCTAAGAATATGTTAGAGATGTGGAAGATCTCTAACCCACACATTTGTATGGAATTTTTGTAGGAAATGTGGAAATCTCTAAGTCACACAAATGTAGGGAATTTTTGTAGGAAAGATGGAAGACTTCAATTCACAAATTTAGATTTTCTATTTTTAGAAAGGTGATGTCATGAATGATGCCATAGTGAATAAAAATAAATATAAAATAATATAAAATTTATTCAAGAGTCGAGAGATGAGAACTTGAAGTGGTAAAAATAATGAAAGAATGAGTGAAAAATAAGCTTCGTTATGATTATAAATGTGGAACGTTTAGGTTTTTCGTTTGAAAGTTATAAACATTAGAGATGATGAAAATCATGATAAAATTATATAAACGAAGCTATGATGAAGTTTAAAGGTTGGGAAAATTATTATAGTTGGAGAAAAATTCAAGAAACGTTTCAAGTAAAATTTTCAATATTAAATGAAAGCTAATCGTTTATAATAAAATGATAATTTTTTTAAAAGGGAAAATATTTATAAAATGTGCTACAGTTGAAATCAAGTTTCGATATTAGTATGAAAATTCATAAAATAATCTAAGGATCATTTTAGCTATAATATTGAATAGCAAAAGAGAATGAATAAAAAGTTATTTACGGTAAGAATAGTAACTAGGGTTTTGAAGTGATTTTCGATACTATTGGAGTTAGAATAGGAATTAGGGTTTGTGGATGATATCAAAATTCTCAAAATGATTCAAGGATTCATTTTGACTATAATATTTGATAGGAAAAAGTGTTTCGAGTAACTTTCTTAATTTTATGGAATGAGTAGTGATCAAAGGGACCTAATGGTAATTTTGATCAACAATTTTTGTAAAGAGTTTTGGGTCATGGAAAGCATATGTAAGCGAAAGAAAATATAAGTTTCATGCCTCTAAGGTTCTACGAATGAGATAAGAGGATATGGTTTAGTGGATAAACAATGACATGGGGATAAAATCGTAACTATAATGTTAAATTTCCGAAAATGACTTTATAACAAGAGATGTGAGTTAAGGTATTCAAGAAATACAGATTTGAGTTTTTAATATTCTATTGAGGGAATGGAGGCTAGGAAATGAATAGTAATATGGGGTTTTAGATGAGATCTCTCCCAAAGTCACACAATAGCGTGTAAGAACAACTTAAAACACATAGAAATGTGATGCATGAAGAACATTTGACGGATCAAAGTCTATAAACGCTTTCACTTTCTTTCAAGGCTTACCAATTCCAACTAGGCCCTGTTTAGGGCTGTTACATTGATGAGTGGAGGTGGACCAAGGATGGTAAGTCTTTCAAGGCTTACCAATTCCAACTATTTTAGCCATATCTTATTCAATATTTGACCAAATTAAGTGAAACTTGGACCCACATTTACAAGACTTAATCAAATTTCACTCTCTTAGCTCTCCATTTTGTACCATTTGAAAAAAATAAGGGTTTCATCAGCTCTAAATCGAAATACAAGAGAGAAGGAAGAAAACAATATTCACTTTTCACCATTTGAGCTAAATACTCCTCCAATTCGCCTCAAATTTGAAAGTTAAGACCATGAACTTGTTCTCCATATTCTCCTCTTTCTTTTAAGTGCTTAGTTGCTGAATTTCATGGAGTTTTGAGGAAGCTATGGTTAACTTGGTGAATAGTATAGGTTTATAGCATGTTTGATGAATTTGGTTGATTCCTTGTGTTTCTTTTTAAATTTATACATCCTAATTGATCTTAAGACATCTACGAGTGATTGTATGAACTGATTTTGCATGGTTGTTAAGGAAGTTTTGAGTTATCATTTGAGAATTTGGAGATATATGCATAAATATGAAATGAATTTGGCCTCTTGCTCTTATATCATGATATGCAGCTGATCTTGCCTAGTTGTTGAGCTCTTTTTGCATGTATTTTGCACCCTTAACTTACCTTGAAGTGATGGCATGAGTTAGCATGATTTTCCTTGAGTTTTGTGGCTGTTTTTTCGTTTTTCCCCTGCTGCCGCGAGGAGTCACGGCCGCGATCGTACCAAGTTCATTCTTGGTAGCAGCCGTGACCCCTTTTTTCCTTTGGTTCGAACTTTAGGACATGGCTGCAACCATTTTTAGTTCATTTTGGGTCATGGTCGTGACCTTGGTTGGCTTTTGCTTCGATTTGGAGGTCACGGGCGTGACCATTTCATGAAGAAAAGTGGTAGCGGCGATGTTTTTTTTCGTTCGTTCATGCTTTACTTGATTTTTATGCTTCGTTTATAATTTGTATGTTATGTTAACTTGTTATATTATGTGTTAGGTTATATGTTATGAATTTATGCCTCATTTTATATCTCCGTTTTTGAATTATGATCTCTTATGCTAATATATATCCTTATATGACCTAAGTGTGATTTTGTTTCATTTCATTCGCATCATTTACATTCATACGCATTTACCGAGCATCTATTTGGTACATTTTGAGTGTAAGAGTATCTTTATTGTTTGTTTTGTTCAGTTGACCCTCCCATTGACGACGAGGTTGCTCCTTAGGCGTCCGATTCACTTCCTTTTGTCACCACTACACGTTTCAAAGGTGAGGTTTTGTTCTTTTAGCTATATTGACCTATTACCCTATGCTTTTTGAAGCCCCCATGCGAGTTATGTATATTATATGTTAGATACGTGTATGATTTGTACTTTGAGGGCTTGTTCCATTTGTTATAAGACTTTGAAAACTATTTGTATACGCATATAAGCTATTTTCCGTTTGATTTGAAAACCTTTGATAAGTGTTTGTGTAGCGAGATATGAGCTTTGAAAGATGAGCTTTATATGAAAATATGATCTTTGAACTTTGATTTGTGCCCCCGGAGAGTGGTATGGTAACTCGGGACGGCTGTGGGGTCACCGAGCTCTCCTATCAACACTTTCCTTTGAGAGTCTCGCCTAACCTTAGGAGGTTGAGGAAGGGCGTTTCTCTTGAGTCGGTGGAAGCAACCGCTGAAGGTTTCAAGGATGTGATTAAGCCTTGTCTCGTGTGAATTTTGAATGATAGTTAGGGCCGTTAACCCTTCTATCACCCAGAGAAAGGATGGTTTATGAATTATGTTTTGATTATGATTTTGTTTTGCATAAGAGAAGTTGGAAGGAAAAGTCGTACTCACCGAGTTGTGTAACTTTGTATGATCTATGAACTGGGAATAAATTTATAATTATTTAAAATTGGTTATTTTGGCCTATGGCCCTTAACTTCTTTTAAGTATAAATATCTATTATCATAGGAAACGTTTTAGCTTGCAAAAACCATCCCCGGTTCATGGATCTCTTTATGATTTTGATAAGTGCTTTGCTCTATACGTATTATGGGTGCGTGTGTTATCCCCCTCACTAATCATTAGGAATAACCCTCGTTGTTGTTTCCTTTTTTCCCTTTCTTTAAGTTGCAGGTACCGTCAGAGTTGAGATAGGCGACAAGTCTGTCTTTGAGTCTTACTTGTGGCATAGCTTGAGTCTTTATTTCTGTATTTGTAGTGGCTTATGAGTAGTATTTATGAATTATGAATTCTGAATTATTATTATGAATACTTCAATACTTAGAATATTTTGGCCCCAGTTGGGCATTGTACAATTGCATATGTTATTAGCATGATCTCTATGACTCTTTATGATATAAGTTGATCTTGGGCAGTATGATATGAACTGTTTTAATCGCTTCCGCTATATAATTTGATTTGTTATGCACTCTGATTGAGGGTCAAGTCCGCCTAGCTTTGTAGTGTGTTTTGTTTATCTTTCGTTCGCTAGTGTTTGATGCGTGTGCGGACTCTCCATTTCGTTACACATGTCGGACCTTAGTGCGGGGGATGTGGTGCCCATTGTTCGAGGTGCTACAATGATGCGTTCATAATGCATAAGGGTGTTAGTTACAAGAACTTCGTCACTGAGATGTCCCGCGTGAGAACATTCCTAAATGGGAAAGGAAGTCTCCTAGAAACTTCCAGATTAGGAAATATCTCACAGGTCAATGACGTGATTAATAATCCTTTGACTTGAGATTCTGTAATGTCTCATATGAGCTAACTCTATAATCTTTGATATAGGCTCAAAAGAGTGTCTCCATATAGACACCTGAACCATGACCTATGTTGGGATTACACAAGTGGCATATGTAGAATTAGTAGAATCAATAAAGGACCTACACTTGTTGAGAACAAGAATGATCTCTTACTAATTAAGTTGTTCGTAGTCCATTAAATATTAAACCCATGGCCAAGGTGGATAAATAATCAAGATATCAAGAAAATGAGGTTTTCTTGGAATTAGATCTAAATGGATATGAAACGAACTTATCTTTAAAGATCAAGAATAACAAGGCTCTAACTTTATTCCCATGCCTTAGTTCTTGATTGAGAGATGGAGTTGTAGGAGGATCGTATTTCATTGACCGTCATTGACTGAAAGGTTCTTCGACTCATTTTGTTGTTTTGCTATAGGTCACACACCCTTTGCTAGATTACAGTAGTATGATATGTGAACTATTTAATTGATTATGAGAATTAATTAATTAGTACCACTGCTAATCGAATAATGAACTTAAAGGGTTACACACCAATGCGAGATCACGAGGGTTATGGTAGGATGTTAATTGGATTAACGAAGGATCAAAATGTTGATTGAAATGGAGCAATCAACACGTGGACTGCTGCTACGTGTTGAGCGTACGTGACTGCCACATGTCATGCTGCCTGTGTGGCTGCCACATGTTACGCACACATGGCTCCAAACGTGTGATTTAATTCACACGTGAATTCTTTTTTTGAATTAATTAATTTTGGCCTTTTAATTAATTATGAATTAATTGTTAAGTCCATTCTCAAAATAATTAACCTAATAAAATAATTAATTATGAATTAGTTATTTATTAAATAAATTGATTTTTAACTTTATATTAGAAAAATGTTGAAAAGTCAAACTTCCTATTGTAGGAGAGAGAAAAGATCTCTTGCTGGATTTGGAGAATAAGTTAAGAACTTATTTTCAATTAAAAGATAATAATTAATTGGTTAATTAGTGAGCAAGAAATCAAATCCCATTGGTTCTTGGAAACCCTAGGGGGTTCGAACCACCTAGTATTAATAGTAGGGGTGGTGCTTCTCTTATTCTCACTACTAGAAAAATGGCCTTTAGTGACGCCCTGTAATGACTCTTTATAAAAAACGTCTATATAAACCATCTGTTGTGATGCCTATTGCAAATTCCTTTTTTTAGATTTAATTTATGTTATATATTAAAGTATTTATTGGTAAGATTGATAATAATATGACATTTTTTAATTAGGCGTCACGATAGGGTATACGTATTTTGATACTTTTATAAAGCGTCCTTATATTATGCATCTATAATGACGCTTTTTAAAAAAAGCATCATTATAATCCCAGGAATTTTGGGCGGCAAGCATTAAAAAAAAGAGGGAATTATTTCGCTTCAAAAATCAACCCACCTGAAGACTATTTACTTCTCATTTTTGCCTTAGTTCCCTAAAACACTTTGCATCTGAATTTGTCTGTGAAAAGAGGAAACCCTTCTCGTTTTACATCACAAAGTTTTCATCTCAAATTATACTTATCCGACCAACGGATTGAATGAATCAAATGAAGGGATTCAAGGGCTGTCTTCTTCGATCAACGAATTGAAGGAATCGAAGGAACCCTTCTTCTCCCATTTATGAATTACAGGCAGGAAGTTAAGGAAGTTGTCCTCTGCAATCATCGCTTGCACTGGAGCTGGATTGTAGAAAGAGAAAGAATAAATTATTCTCAGGTCTGTATTCTCCGGTAATCTTTAGGTATAAATTATTTTTAATTTGTCATCCATACAAGAAAGAGGGATAAGGCCGTCTGCTTCACTAATTTCTCAGGTTTTCTTTGTTAGCGTGGTGCTGATATTGCGATGGACTGATACTGCTACGAGAAAGAGGGATAAAGCGATGGACTGATACTGTTTTCGCTTCAGGAGTAGAAAATCCGGTTAGTTTTCTTGATTATGTGTGTTGATGGGAAAAATTATTCGCTGATTTTGGTTTTGTGTCCGTATTGGTGTGTGAATTTGGGTTAGGCTAGTGAATTTGGGCAGAAATTCTTGGTTGTTTTGATGGGGTGGTTGTATGCAGACTCAATTGTTGGTGGAAGTGATTATTGTATGTTGTGTGCTTTGATGATTATATTGAATTGTTCACTGTGTGGATAACCTTGTTCATCCTGTGTGGATTTGTTAACTTGATTTTGGTTGATATTCTAAATTTTTGTTCTTTGCCACTTTGATAATGTTCTTGCTCTGTTCTGGATATTGATTTCACACAAATACGCACTATGTGTTACTATGTGTTAGATTTTTGCATTTTGAATGATGATGAGCATGCTTCAAGCTATTTGATATGTGGTAGTTGAGCAATCTCTGAGCAGAACTTATGGTCATTGAAATGAAAATCGGATTCGTGTAAGAAACGGTTGTATAACCCACAAAGGCTTGCCCTGATCTTGCCCATGGTTAGGTGATTTCATCTTTTTACTTAATAGACTAAAATTTTTCCTTGAAGTTATTGATTATTCAATAACAACTCTTCGCCGGCCAAACTCGAAACAGATATGAGCACAACATATGTATAATCATGACCAGCAACTGAACTTTAGTATTTGGGTTTTCATATTTTAATTGTTTATACTTTTTTCTAACCCCGCTGAAGAGAGACAAAAGAAAATAAGTGATAAAATATAATCTTAGGTAAAGATTGTAACACCCCGGAGCGAAGGGCGCCACATCCCCCGCACCATAACCCAACATGTGAAACGAAATTAAGTCTCCGTCCACGCATCAAGCCATGGCGAACGGGTGACAAACAAAAATCCAACCTAAGCTAGGCGGTCTAGACCCTACCTAGAGCACGCAATAGACAAAATCACGGAAGCCAATAATTAAAAACTTATAGCATGCAAGCACAAATCATATCTTGTTCTCCACATATTACTTATACAAATTTTAGACACCCAAGCAAATATAAAAACTGAATCCCAGGACAGAACTAAGTAGCAAATTAATACATATGTTGAAAGTAACAAATTGCGTAAAATAACCGAGATACGATGCATGAGACTCAAGCTCTCCAAAACCAAGACTCAAAGACAACCGCCTAGCTCCAACTCCCACAAAACGGGTACCTGCAACCTCAAATCAAAGGGGAAAAAAGATAGAAATAACGAGGGTCAGTCCTAGAGACTGGTGAGGGGGCTAACACACGCACCCATACATATACATAATAGCAAAGCATATACAAAACAGAAAGGGTTCATGAACCGGGCACGGTTTTTGCATTCTAAAACTTTTAACCCGTGGTAATATATATAAAGAAAGAAGTTTGGGGCCGAAGGCCAAATTCAGTCAAGTTTTAGAGTTTAGAAATCCGCCCCCTTTTCACAACCATAAACGAAACATAACGAACCGAAAGCTTAAATCCAACCCACTTACTCCAGAAACAAAGGCGAAGTGAAACACAAAACGAATCATAAATCAATCCCACCTTCACACCGTTTGGGGAAGAGAGGTGCCCCTCTCAACCTACCATAGAACGAAACTTGTGAACCGGAGGATCCCGCCCGGTTCCTTCAACGGCCAGCCAAAATGCGCTCCGTCGGCATAGGAGAACTAAGTCTCCCGTTGGTGGAGAAGTGTACAGGGGTCGTAACCGGCGACCCCATGGTAGTCCCGGGTCTCCCTTACCCACAACTCCGGGACCCATCACACATGTAACGCCCGAGCACGAGACGTCACATCCCCCGCACCATGGCCCGACCCGTATACGAAATGGATTTCCATACACGTGTCGAATCATAGCGAACGGAGATATACACACTCGCTAAGCCAGGCGGGACTAACCTATAACTTAAACCCCAATAACAACCACAACAATCAGAGTGATAGAAATGCGGAAGCAATCATTCATATATTGTATATTGAGCTAAATGCTCTAGGTACCAACATGTAATTCATATATTGAGCTATACGCTCTATGTACCAATATTTAATGTACAATACATATAGGTACCAATATTCATGTACGCTCCATACATATAAAATCCAAGTGTAACGAAAGTAATCAAAAGTGAGTGTAAAGGAAAGGCTAGACACGATACAAGACTCTCCCTGACTGGTATCCCGCCTAGCATCCCCTTTCCTGCAAAAACAACTGAAACAACTCCGGGTTCAGTCTCAGACAGACTGGTGGGTATAAAAAGAGAGGCATAATATCATAATATTTCAGAATTTAAACACGTACATGCAAGTTATAATCCTTATTCGAGGTTTAGAACCCTTTTTCCCAAGTGGGAGCAAAATAAGATACAACGAATAGGATTATAACAGTTCCTTTCATTCATTAAGTGATTAATAGCCCGGCGAGAGGGCGTGCATTGTCTCCAACCCCCACCTCGTGTAAATTATTAATCATTCATTCGTTCATGCATTCATTCTTTCGTGCACATTCATTAGATCATTCATTCGATCATACATTTACTCCTTTTTCCTCCGGGTAGGGAACGGGTTTGCAAGGCCCGAGCCCTCATTCATTAATGCTAGAGGGGTACATGAATCCCCAAAAGCCGGGACCCCTTTCATCCACTAATCTCCTAGTAAAATCCAGGTTGCCGAAATTGTTGGAACTAGTATAAATGGATTCCCGTCAGCCCATGCTTCCCCGGTTCACCATTACACTAAGTTCCGGGCCCTCATTCATTGTGATCATTCATACATTTCTCGCCAAAACATTTTGGTAGGACATTCATAATAAAGGCTTTCGTTTAAAAACATTTGCTCGTTAAAAACTTGGTATAAATACCTATAGAGGGTTTTGGCCAAAATTTTGCACATTAGGTGTTCGAGTCATATTGTTATCTAATAGAAGAAAAACCCACCTGATAGACAAAAGAACCCGACAAACTCTCACTGCCCGATCTCGTCACCCACTGGATCAAGATCTGTGTGACAAAGGTCGTGTGAGACTCAATCATGACCACATTAGACGCTCGGCTATGCAATAACATGCTATGGAATGCTTAAAATGCAATAATATGTTCAATTATGGTCATGAAAGTCATAGAATCCAATTAAACACATAATTCAACAAGTTTCGTTCAAACTACGGTAAAAACCGTATTCCTTCTCGTTCATATCGTTCATACTTTCATAGTTGCGTTCATAAGATTATAAATATCATATATCAATCATAAAACATAGCTTTAATATAATCACGTTACATATAATTCATAACTACGAATAATAACCGCAAAACAAGCAAGAAAAGAGTTCTCCCAAAGCTGCCATTTCAAATGACACGGCCGTGTTGAGTTTTCAAAGGAAACGGACACGGCCGTGTCCGAGGTTTAAAATCAGAAAAATTCAAAGTCGAGGGCTTGACACGGCCGTGTTGAGTTTTCAAAGCATTTGGACACGGCCGTGTCCGAGATTTTAATTCAGAAAAATCAAAGTCGAGAGCCCAACACGGCCGTGTCCATTTTCAGTTCAAAGCTGACACGGTTGTGTCAGCTCGTCGTTCTGCGAGGAAAAACAGAGCAGCAACTCTGTTTTTCGTGGGAAAAGCTTGCAAAACAGGGGCAGCAACAAGGAAGCTCTTATATTGCACTTATACAAGCTCATACTTCATAAAACTCATACAAATCAAGTAATTCATTCATATATACAAGAAGTCATGCACAAAATTGGCAAAAGATCATTCAAACCAAATTAATCATCCATGGAAGTTTCAAGCTCCATTAATGGCACATCATGCTATACACAACCAACATGAGATTTAAAGATACAGAAATGATGAAGAAGTTACAAGAATCATATTTCATGCATCAAGTTTCCAATTAAACCATGAGACACCAAAGTTCAAGATCAAACCCTCTATTTAAGCTTTCATTCCAACCATATCAATCCTTCACTCATGCCAAGCTATTCATAGATGAAAAGATAGAGGAGAAGATGGAGATTCTAAATCCTAACTTACCTTGGAAGAAGATGGAGGATTGATCAAGCTTGAGCTCAAAGCTTGGATGAACAATTGGAGGGTTTCTTGGAATTCTCCTCTTCTCTCTTGGATGATGATGATCGATCAAAATGAGTGCAAGGGAGGAGAAAGTGCCGATATTTAGTGCTAATATGGGTAGAATTTGGGTCGGTTCAAGTCCGGTTCGTTTAGTAAACGGTTCAACAAGTTATAAGAAACGGGGTCGTGGAAAGATTCATTGTCGAAGGTTCAAACAGTATCACAAACGTATAAGGTCAAGTTTAATGGATAGGTAACGTCGAAACAAGTTCAACGCCGGTTACGGATCTCGATTTCGAGGTCCGGAGCTCAAGATATCGCGAAAACCGTTCAGGGTTGCCTATATTCAAATAGGTCCCTAAACTTTCAAAAAGTGGCAATTAAGCCCAAACTCAATTTCCAATTGAGTCCAAAACATTCAAATAAGTTACAATCAAGCCCACGTATCACGAAACATATAATTTCATTCAATTAACACCGAATTCATGAAATTCACATTCTCACAAATTCATTCATATAGTCATAATTCAATTTAGGATTCATATAAAATTTAAACAATTAAATCAAATTAGAAACAAATTCGATTAGTAAAACAAGATATAAAATCATATAATTAAATGTAAGTGCGCACGTAACTCTTACCTGCACGTGTGAAAACACGGGGCGTTACAACCTCTCCCCCTTAAAGAGAATCCGTCCTCGGATTCATTGCTCGGTCGGAAACAACTCGGGATAGCACTTCTTCATTTTCGCTTCCGTTTCCCACGTGGCTTCTTCCGTCTTATCACTTCGCCATAACACCTTCACCAAGGGAAACCGTCTGTTTCGAAGTTCTTGAAATTTCCGATCCAGAATCTTAACTGGTTTCTGAACAAAAGTGAGAGTCGGTTCAAGCTCAACCTCTTCAACCGGTATGATCACTGATTCATCGGGGTAGTACTTCCGAAGTTGTGATACATGGAAGACATTGTGAATACCCGTTAAACTTGGAGGCAAATCCAATCTATAAGCTGTATCTCCGATTCTCTCTAAAATCTCATAAGGTCCCAAATATCGGGGATTCAACTTTCCTCCTTTTCCAATTCGGGTAAATCCTTTCCGAGGTGAAGCTTTCAAGAGCACTCTATCCCCAACTTCAAATTCAAGATCTTTCCTTCGCTTATCTGCGTAACTTTTCTGTCGATCTTGAGCTACCTTTATCCGTTGTCGGATAATCTGAACTTTTTTAATAGCATCCTGAATAGCCTTAGAAGGTTTATCTTTCCTTCCACCTCTTTGTACCCCTTCTTGCTTACTCCACTTCCATTCTTCTAAGTCGAAAAATAAAGGAGATCGGCACTTCCTTCCATAAAGAAACTCATATGGTGCCATTTCTATCGAGGCTTGATAACTATTGTTGTAGGCAAACTCAATTAAGGCCAATTGTTCATTCCAAGAACTTGAGAAATCCAACGCACACACCCTTAACATATCCTTAAGATATCTGATTAACCTTTCAGATTGCCCATCCGTCTGTGGATGAAAAGCTGTACTGAACTGAAGCTTAGTCCCCAGACGCTTCTGTAACTCTTGCCAAAACTTGGAAGTGAACCTCGGATCCCTGTCTGAAACAAAACTAGCTGGCACTCCATGTAACCGAACAATCTCATCACAATACCTCTTAGCCAACTTACCTATCTTATCTGACATTCGAACTGCAAGAAAATGGGCTGACTTAGTTAACCTGTCCACGATTACCCAAATTCCATCGAATCCACCCTTCACTCTAGGTAAACCCGATATAAAATCCATCGCAATCTGTTCCCACTTCCATTCGGGAATAGGTAATGGCTGTAATAATCCTGATGGCTTCTGATGCTCAGCTTTCACTAACTGACAAGTCAGACAATGCTTCACATAATTCACCACATCTCTCTTCAACCCATTCCACCAAAAATACTGTTTCAAGTCCCGATACATCTTGTTTCCACCAGGATGTACCGAATAGACCGTTTTATGAGCTTCATCCAAAATAGCTCTTCTCAACTCCGTTGGAACTACCACTCTGTCCTTAAACCGAAAAATTCCCGTATCATCAAATCCAAATGGACACTTGGAGTCTGATCGAGCCTTCTCAATCAACTTCTGAATCTCAACATCCGTCCGTTGTGCTTCAAATATCTGTTGCCTTAACTCTGGACGTACCGAGATGCTACCAATATGAGCTTTTATCTTAACCAATTCCATTGGTTGTCCAATATTTACCTTCAAATTGGATACACTAGCCTTCCTGCTCAATGCATCTGCGACCACATTAGCTTTGCCTGGGTGATACTTAATCACACAGTCATAGTCCTCGAGAGTCTCCATCCATCTTCGTTGCCTTCTATTCAACTCCTTCTGAGAGAATAAGTACTGAAGACTCTTATGATCGGTGAAAATCTCAAAAGAAGTTCCATACAAGTAATGTCTCCACTTCCCTAAGGCAAAAATCACCGCTGCAAGTTCAAGGTCGTGAGTGGGTAATTCTTCTCATGCTCTTTCAATTTCCTAGAGGCATAAGCAATTACTCTCCCGTTTTGCATCAAAACACAACCTAAGCCTTCATGGGAAGCATCCGTATACACCATAAATCCTTCAATACCATCCGGAAGTGCAAGTATCGGTGCAGAAGTTAACTTATCCTTCAAGAGCTAAAAACTAGACTCACACTTCTGATCCCACTTAAACTGAATTTCCTTCTTGGTTAACCGGGTTAACGGAGCCGCAATCTTAGAGAAATCCTTAACAAATCTTCGGTAATAATCGGCTAAACCCAAAAAAACTTCGGATCTCGGAAACATTCTTAGGACTCTGCCACTTAGAAACTGCCTCAATTTTTGAAGGATCCACTTCTAATCCTTTGCTCGAAATAATATGTCCCAAGAAACTCACCCTGTCAATCCAAAACTCGCATTTACTGAATTTTGCGTAGAGCTGGTTATCTCTTAAAGTCTCCAATACCAATCTCAAATGCCGAGCATGCTCCTCTTCTGATCTTGAATACACCAGAATATCGTCGATGAAGATCACCACGAACTTATCCAAATACGGCCGGAAAATCCGATGCATCATATCCATAAAAGCTGCCGGCGCGTTAGTTAATCCAAATGGCATCACCACGAATTCATAATGTCCATACCGGGTATTAAATCCTGTCTTAGGAATATCTTCCTCCTTGATCTTTAGCTGATAATATCCTTGCCTTAAATCAAGCTTAGAATACACTCTTGACCCTTGTAGCATGTCAAACAAATCCTCTATATTAGGCAATGGGTACTTATTCTTTACAGTCATCCGATTCAACTCCCGGTAGTCAATGCACATCCTTAAAGTTCCATCTTTCTTCTTTACAAAGAGAACTGGCGTGCCCCACGGTGAGGAACTCGGTCGAATATATCCATTCTTAAGAAGTTCTTCCAACTGGACTTTCAACTCCTGTAACTCTGCCGGTGCCATCCGGTAAGGAGTCTTAGAATAAGGTTCAGATCCCGGATATAAATCTATTACAAATTCGATCTCTCGATCCGGAGGCAAAGAACCTAGAACTTCGGGAAACACCTCAATATATTCCTTCACCAGTTCAGTCTCTTCCAACTTTGCCTGATCTTTCGGCTTATTCAAGATATAGGCAATAAATCCCGTTGCTCCATTCCTTATCAACTTGTGAGCCTCAGTAAACGACAAAAGAGGTGTAATCTCTGATTCTTTCCCCACTACCACTTCTTCTCCCAACTTAACTGTCTTGGTGAAACAATCAACCGTGGCGTGGTACCGAAACAACCACTCCATTCCCAAAATCACCCCATATCGGTTCATCGGCATTACCACCAAATCTACTCGATATTCTCGGCCTTCAAACCCAAACACACAATTTCTGACCACCCGATCCGTCTCAAGACTTCCACCCAACGGCGAACTCACCACATAACAAGCATTTAAGCACGTAACAGGCAAACACAAAGTATCAATCAATTTGCAAGAAATAAAAGAATGAGTAGCGCCAGGGTCAAATAATACATGTATGTTCGTGTTATGGATGCATATCATACCTTCCACCATAGCATTGGGATTGGCTTCCACATTTTGCTCTTCACCCGCAAGAGCATAAGCACGAGCTGGAATCATCGGCCTCTGAGCTCCCGGTTGGTAGCCTGGAGCCTTATCTGGACAAGTATTGGCCATATGTGTTGTCTTCCTACAAATCAAACACTGTCCCAACCTCCTTCTGCAAGTATTGTAGGTGTGAGTTGGGCCTCCACAAAATAAACATGGTGACCTATCACGCCGGGGATCAGAAGTAGCTGGAGGTGCTTGTGGCTTCGGCGGTGCACCTCCTGTAGGTCGAAACCTCTTGTTTTGCCCTTGAAATGGCTGAGGAGGAGATACCATAGGCCTTTTCCCTTTTCCAAGCCCCGATCCTTGTCCCATTTGCATACGAGGTAAGGGGTCCTTTTTCTTGTACTCCTCTTCCAATACCAGAGCCCTTTGTACAGTGTCAGCGAAAGATTCGAAGTTATGACCTGCGTGCCCATGTCTCAGATCTTGTCTCAATCCAGCTATAAACTTCTTTGCCTTTCTCTTTTCATCTCTTGTAATGTGAGGTGCATATTTGCCCAGCCGATTGAAAAGAGAAAGATATTGAGCCACCGTTCGAGTCCCTTGCTTTAAATCCATAAATTCCTGTTCTTTCCTTTCTCGAACGACCTCGGGCACAAAAGCTTCTCTAAACTCCCTTAGAAAGACTTCCCAATTAATTTCTTCTCCTTCCACATCGAGTTTCTCTCTCGTACGTTCCTACCAATCATATGCCTCCCCATCCAGTTGGAAAATGGCAAATTGAGCTTTCTCTTGAGAGGTAAATTGTCGAACATTGAAAATCCTCTCGATTCGAGTGAGCCATCCTTCCGATATAGCATCATCAACGGAACCCGAAAATCTAGGAGGGTTATAGCTTAAAAAGAACCCATGATGATCTCTCGGGTTATTAGGAGGAGGTGCTTGATGTTCAGCTTGCGGTTGTACTGGAGGATCCTGAGCCCTTCTATGCTCCACGTAGTTATATACCGCTTCCATAAAATGCTCCATATTCATAGGCGGTTGCGGAGGATTAGGAGAACGATCTCTATGATGATGACGATCCGGAGACCTTTCCCGATGTCTTCTAGGAGGCATCCTGTTCCCGCAAACACTAACATGCGTGCTAGATTTAGTTCATGCGTGACAATGCATTAAATCAATCAATCGTTCAAGTCAAGAATCCAATCACATTTTCACATAAAAATGCAAATGCTCCACATTAACAAGTAATTCTTACAGCCGAACGACCCACTGACTCAACACGACACTAGAACCCTGGTTTTGCAACCCTGGGCTCTGATACCACTCAAAGGATGTAACGCCCGAGCGCGAGACGTCACATCCCCCGCACCATGGCCCGACCCGTATACGAAATGGATTTCCATACACGTGCCGAATCATAGCGAACGGAGATATACACACTCGCTAAGCCAGACGGGACTAACCTATAACTTAAACCCCAACAACAACCACAACAATCAGAGTGATAGAAATGCGGAAGCAATCATTCATATATTGTATATTGAGCTAAATGCTCTAGGTACCAACATGTAATTCATATATTGAGCTATACGCTCTATGTACCAATATTTAATGTACAATACATATAGGTACCAATATTCATGTACGCTCCATACATACAAAATCCAAGTGTAACGAAAGTAATCAAAAGTGAGTGTAAAGGAAAGGCTAGACACGATGCAAGACTCTCCCTGACTGGTATCCCGCCTAGCATCCCCTTTCCTGCAAAAACAATTGAAACAACTCCGGGTTCAGTCTTAGACAGGCTGGTGGGTATAAAAAGAGAGGCATAATATCATAATATTTCGGAATTTAAACACGTACATGCAAATTATAATCCTTATTCGAGGTTTAGAACCCTTTTTCCCAAGTGGGAGCAAAATAAGATACAACGAATAGGATTATAACCGTTCCTTTCATTCATTAAGTCATTAATAGCCCGGCGAGAGGGCGTGCATTGTCTCCAACCACCACCTCGTGTAAATTATTAATCATTCATTCGTTCATGCATTCATTCTTTCGTGCACATTCATTAGATCATTCATTCGATCATACATTTACTCCTTTTTCCTCCGGGTAGGGAACGGGTTTGCAAGGCCCGAGCCCTCATTAATTAATGCTAGAGGGGTACATGAATCCCCAAAAGCCGGGACCCCTTTCATCCACTAATCTCCTAGTGAAATCCAGGTTGCCGAAATTGTTAGAACTAGTATAAATGGATTCCCGTCAGCCCATGCTTCCCCGGTTCACCATTACACTAAGTTCCGGGCCCTCATTCATTGTGATCATTCATACATTTCTCGCCAAAACATTTTGGTAGGACATTCATAATAAAGGCTTTCGTTTAAAAACATTTGCTCGTTAAAAACTTGGTATAAATACCTATATAGGGTTTTGGCCAAAATTTTGCACATTAGGTGTTCGGGTCATATTGTTATCTAATAGAAGAAAAACCCACCTGATAGACAAAAGAACCCGACAAACTCTCACTGCCCGATCTCGTCACCCACTGGATCAAGATCTGTGTGACAAAGGTAGTGTGAGACTCAATCATGACCACATTAGACCCTCGGCTATGCAATAACATGCTATGGAATGCTTAAAATGCAATAATATGTTCAATTATGGTCATGAAAGTCATAGAATCCAATTAAACACATAATTCAACAAGTTTCGTTCAAACTACGGTAAAAACCGTATTCCTTCTCGTTCATATCGTTCATACTTTCATAGTTGCGTTCATAAGATTATAAATATCATATATCAATCATAAAACATAGCTTTAATATAATCACGTTACATATAATTCATAACTACGAATAATAACCGCAAAACAAGCAAGAAAAGAGTTCCCCCAAAGCTACCATTTCAAATGACACGGCCGTGTTGAGTTTTCAAAGGAAACGGACACGGCCGTGTCCGAGGTTTAAAATCAGAAAAATTCAAAGTCGAGGGCTTGACACGGCCGTGTTGAGTTTTCAAAGCATTTGGACACGGCCGTGTCCGAGATTTTAATTCAGAAAAATCAAAGTCGAGAGCCCAACACGGCCGTGTCCATTTTCAGTTCAAAGCTGACACGGCCGTGTCAGCTCGTCGTTCTGCGAGGAAAAACAGAGCAGCAGCTCTGTTTTTCGTGGGAAAAGCTTGCAAAACAGGGGCAGCAACAAGGAAGCTCTTATATTGCACTTAGACAAGCTCATACTTCATAAAACTCATACAAATCAAGTAATTCATTCATATATACAAGAAGTCAAGCACAAAATTGGCAAAAGATCATTCAAACCAAATTAATCATCCATGGAAGTTTCAAGCTCCATTAATGGCACATCATGCTATACACAACCAACATGAGATTTAAAGATACAGAAATGATGAAGAAGTTACAAGAATCATATTTCATGCATCAAGTTTCCAATTAAACCATGAGACACCAAAGTTCAAGATCAAACCCTCTATTTAAGCTTTCATTCCAACCATATCAATCCTTCACTCATGCCAAGCTATTCATAGATGAAAAGATAGAGGAGAAGATGGAGATTCTAAATCCTAACTTACCTTGGAAGAAGATGGAGGATTGATCAAGCTTGAGCTCAAAGCTTGGATGAACAATTGGAGGGTTTCTTGGAATTCTCCTCTTCTCTCTTGGATGATGATGATCGATCAAATGAGTGCAAGGGAGGAGAAAGTACTGATATTTAGTGCTAATATGGGTAGAATTTGGGTCGGTTCAAGTCCGGTTCGTTTAGTAAACGGTTCAACAAGTTATAAGAAACGGGGTCGTGGAAAGATTCATTGTCGAAGGTTCAAACGGTATCACAAACGTATAAGGTCAAGTTTAATGGATAGGTAATGTCGAAACAAGTTCAACGCCGGTTACGGATCTCGATTTCGAGGTCCGGAGCTCAAGATATCGCGAAAACCGTTCAGGGTTGCCTATATTCAAATAGGTCCCTAAACTTTCAAAAAGTGGCAATTAAGCCCAAACTCAATTTCCAATTGAGTCCAAAACATTCAAATAAGTTACAATCAAGCCCACGTATTACACGAAACATATAATTTCATTCAATTAACACCGAATTCATGAAATTCACATTCTCACAAATTCATTCATATAGTCATAATTCAATTTAGGATTCATATAAAATTTAAACAATTAAATCAAATTAGAAACAAATTCGATTAGCAAAACAAGATATAAAATCATATAATTAAATGTAAGTGCGCACGTAACTCTTACCTGCACGTGTGAAAACACGGGGCGTTACAACACATATAACACACATATATATTCTTATACTTATCACACTTACCAGACGAAGCTTATTCACAAGTCATACTATGCTTATACTCACACACACTTATCAAAGCTTAACAAAGTAAACGAAAATAGATCTTAGATACATATAAAAGCGTTTTCAAAGCCTCTTGACAAACGGGATAAATCCCCCAAAATACATATCAAAACACTTATCTATATATATATACATATATATATCGCATGCGGGTTTGAAATACAAATAGGGTTTTAGGTCATCATAACTAAAAGGAAAGAAAACCTCACCTTGTCGACCAAACTGGACAAAATGGGCCAAAAGGACTCAAACGAACCACTTCCTCACATCGGAACGAACCTAAGAGCAAAGCAAAGAGCAAGAGGAAAACTTAGACTCAAAATGAACCATATTCACGCTCGGCTAATGCGTATGAATGCGAGTGATGCATGTGAAGCTTAACAAATTGACATAAAATGCATACGAGTTCATATTTATTGATAAGTCTCATAAATCATGTCAAACGAATCCTTAAGTTTCATATAATAATCTTATCATATCATACAACATGTTACCAACGTATTCATACCATGCAAGGAGCAAGGATTGATCATGCAAGGCACATAAGCGAGATATGAAGTCATAAACGCACTTTATGGGAGCATATCACACATATGAAGTCATAATTCAAAAACGAGCAAACAAACCAAGCCATAAATTCATATTGCACAAGTTAACACATAATATATTAAGTTAACAATCCACACAAGTTACAAACGAGATGAGAAAAGGCAAAGAAAAGCAACGAAACGACGAAAGAAATTCCCCCGGGGCGCTACCATGACACATGACACGGGCATGTCCAAAACACAAAGGAAACGGACACGGCCGTGTCCGAATTAAATAAAATCAGATGCCCAAGTCGAGGCCTTGACACGGCCGTGTCAATACTCAGCACAAACTGGACACGACCGTGTCAAGTTCAAATTTCTGAAAAACGGTTTTTGGCGCAGCAACATTTTCAAAGGCAAAATCAAGGCATTTTCGCAGCAGCACATAGGGAATTTCTTAGGCCTCAAGCACACACATAACATGCATGAAACCAACACCAAAGCATCACCAAATCATGCCTCAAAACGCAGCAACAAGCAGCTCAAAATTCATGCGCCAAATCTGTCACAAAGAAGGAAGGAACGCAGCAGGCCATATACCTCAAGTCTGGGACTAAAACAGGGGATAAAAGCTTGTAAACACATAGCTAACATGTAAATCAACTCATATACTTCATTTACATGCAATTTCACACGAAATGGAGTTCAAGAAGTCATCAAACGAACCAAAATTCTGACAGCAATTCAAACCGGGAAGAGCAGGGCATATTGTCACATTTGAGGTTGAAATGGAGCATGAAATCAAGGCAAAACAAAACATATTCATAGAGTAACATATGTAGCACATAACCATGCATTAATACACCAAGTTGGATGGACGAATCCATCAAACAAACCCCAAAAACGTGACAGCAACCTAGTGAAAATTTGCAGATTTGCAGCAGCAGTTAGGTTCGCACATAGCATGCATATAGGCTTCAGGTTTCGATTTAGGAGCTGAAAATGGATCTAAAAGCTTGCAAGAACAGGGCTAACATGTAAAGCAATTAGTATACCACGTCTCCATGCAAATTCACACGAATTGGAAGCCATTAACTCAAGCAACAAAGCACAAAACGTCATAGCAGTTCCAAAACAGGGGAGCAGATTTCTAGCTTAGGTTTGGGGCTCAAAAACTTATAATTTCATCAAAGGATCTTAAGATAAAATCATCCAAACATCATATAGTATCAGTTAAGCATCAAATGATCAAAGAAACAGGTCCATATAATCAGTTTTTGAGCACCAAAACAGCCACATAAAACCATTGCGAGAAAGGAGGGAAAATAAGTTATGTTCTCACTCATGTAATCCATATATGCAGCTGAAATGAGGCATGAAATCGGGGCAACCAAGAGCATATTTATAGAGCAACATGTTTACTACATAGCCATGCATTAACACACGAAATTGGAGGCAATAATTCAATCAAACGAACCTCAAAACGTGACAGCAGTTCATACCGGGAGAGCAGATTATAATTTCAGTTTTTCATGCCCAAAAGCTCAAAGTTTCAATCAAGTTATCAAAGAGAAAACAACCCTAACACATCTAAAATGAAGTATAAATCAAGAATGGAAGCAAAGAAGTTCATATAATCATCAAGGGAGCATCAAATCAGCCACATATTCAAGCTAAGGCAAAGGAGCAAGAAATGACCTCAAACCCTTTTATTCATACAATCTCCCAAACTCATATTAAATCTCAAGTAAAGCATGAAATTCATGGATCAAATGATCATATCATCAAGGAGAATTCGAAAATACACTTACCTTTAAGAGGTCATGGAGTATGGAAGAGATTGGCTCAAAAAATCACAAGGTCTTGAAGAGGGCTTTCTTCTTCGACTTTCTTTCTTCATTTCAGCAGCTTTTTCCTTCTCTTGGGGGTGACGAGCACGAAATTCTGCTGATAGGGAGAGAGAGGGATGAATCAAGGTCATGTAAATCAAGGTTAAGGCTTAGGTATGGTTAGTTTGGGCCCACAAGTGTGAGACTGGTCAAAGATGGTGGCTTTAGCACAAGCTGCTCGTTCCGGGCGAAAAAAGGAGGTTCAAACGAGCCTAGAAAAATACCAAACAAGGTTCATAAGTTTCCTTTCTTCGTTACGAGTCCGACGCATCTTCCGAAATTCGAATCCGAATTCCCGAGCTCAAGTTATGGCCTCCGGAACACAAGACGCGCTAAAACTAGTTAGGCCCTCATGTCCCTCGTCAAATACTTAAGGTTTAAAACCTCGACAAACGAACACGAAAACTTAAAACGAGCATGCAAACACATTCATAACTCACATATATCATGCATATCAAAATTTCACAAAAATCGGAATTGAATTCCGGCACATAACGAGCAAAATACGAGCATACGAAACTTAAACGTTTAAAATTCAAAGTTCATAAATATAAACAATTAATTTCATATAAATTCAAATAATCATATAAGCATTAAAATAACACTCAAATACATAATTAAATAATTTAAAGCGCATAAAACTCTCTCGTTACGGCATACCTGGAAATCCGAACGATCGGGATGTTACAAAGATGCACATGAATATGATATGTGAAATAAGTTACTTGCGGTGTTTGAGTTTTGAGTTTGAAAAGTTTATGCCTACCTTTTCCAGATTACTGATTTGCTGTTCAACATCACCAAGCATTATTAGGAGAACAGATTTGCAGAACACTGATGGACAACTCCTACACTTAAGGTATGAAATTTCTTTTTAGCTATCACCATGATTTGGTAATTATTTTACAGCTCCAATATAATGTTCATTATCCTCAGAAAAGCTTGATCTGATGAAGTTTTACTTTCGTCGTTTGTGATACTGTTTTTGCTGTTTAGGTTGGGTATTTTTGACTGCTTTAATCTGTTGTTTGTCCTTCACCAACTGAGAATTGTACAAGTTTATCTCTGATTTCGTGGCCATGTCTGGACCTGTTAGTGCATGTGATGGGAAGGATGTAATGCTAACTGGACTTAAATGTTATTAAAGCAATGTCTGTACTTTCCTTGCTTCTGTTATAATCCATTCAATGGATAGGTTGTGTTATTGATGTCTTGTGATCATGTAACCAATACAAATAGCAGTGAAGTTCAAAGTTTGAATCTTTTCGGTATTCGCTGTTCGATTTTCTATCGATTTGTGAATAATAAACAAAAATCGAAATTTGAACTATTGTTACATCATTTTTATTTGCTTAAGTATTGTTTATATATCATATTTAGTTGCTTTCTTAATAAGTTCTTTTCCGAAGCTCCACTCTTGTTCTGGACTGATTCAGTGATGTTCTGTTATGATTGATTCGATCCGAGTAAAAGCAGGTGTTAATTGCCTGAATATCTGTGTTCGAATGTGAAAGTTCTTAAATTTCTGCACTAGCTACTATCACAAGTTATATTAAGTGTTTATGAAATGCAGGAATTTCCTTGAAGCGCGCAAAGAGTGGAAAACTGAACCTTGCCATTGCTCTTGTGATTTCAATATCTCTGAAGCAGTGTCGTACTAAGGTAGATAGGCTTATGCTGAAATTATTTAAAAGAATTCTCTTCATTACAGTCTGATGATATACCCATATTTGATTGGATTTCGCTCGATTTATTGTTATAACTACCTTCATGATGCTGTGGTTTAGTAGGTTTTTTTCTGTAACCAAATGTGCATGCAGGCATCAAACCTTGTCTACTTTAATATTTACCAGAAGAGAAAACTGAAATGGAATCATAAAACCTGTTAGCCTTTCAAAAAGTAGCTAGTTTCTTTGCATTTCAAGTGGTTTGTTGTTTTTGCCGAAGCATAATGTTATACATTATATAGTTGCTTAATAGAACCTATTATATATTCGTTAACCGGTATCATAAAACCTGTTAGATATAATATAATTGTTTGTTTATGTATCCTTAATGTTTTTTATGATGATTGGGATATTAATATATCATTTGAAATTAAATCTACTAGGAGTACTCCCAATCCCAAGGAGGAACAAAGGACTTTACAAGTAGAGGCGTATGACGTGTGTAAAGGTATGAGTATTCGTAAATATTAGACTTCATGCAATATCTTTTAAGTTTATAGTCAAGCTCACAATTTGAGGTAACTAAATTTTTTTAGATAGGTTAATTACAAACATGGATAAGAGATGGATGGGTCTCCCTAGGTCCAGTAGAGAATAACAACATGGGCTAAATTTGATTTTGAATTTTGCCTTTTCAAATTCAAATGGTAGGACGATCTTATACCCCTGTAAGAAATGTAAAAATGCCACATCCCAGAAAAGGAGCATTGTGGAAGAACATATTCTTTGGTATGGGTTTTTAAGGGGGTACACTAAATGGGTATTGCATGGGGAGTTGTCATCAAGTGGAATGCAGACATGTTTCCAATATGATGGTGAAAATGCTCCAAATGATATGCAAGAGATGCTTTATGATGCATTTGGAGTACAAGGAGCAGGCGATGCTAATGAAGGAATGCCAAGAACTGAGCAAGCAGAACCACCATGTGAGGAAGCTGAAAACTTCTTTAAGGTCATGGAAGATGCTGAACAGGATCTTTATCCCGGGTGTCAAAACTTTTCAAAGCTCTATTTCATTGTAAGAATGCTCCACATCAAGTGCCTTGGTAATTGGAGCGACAGTTCATTCACAATGATGCTGGACTTATTAAGAGAGGCATTTCCAGAAGGTGTCGAATTACCGAAGAACTATTATGAGACCAAGAAGTTATTGAAAGATTTGGGTCTGAATTACAAGAAAATTGATGCTTGCCGAAACGATTGCATGTTATATTAGGGTGATAATGAAGGCAAGACAAAGTGTGATACTTGTGACGAACCGCGATGGAAAACAGTTATGCCTGACCAAACAAGGATTCAGCTAAAAGTTCTAAGAAGGTTCCGGCAAAAGTTGTATGGCCCTTCCCATTAAAGCCAAGGTTACAACGGCTGTTTATGAACAAGAAAACAATATCTCTTATGACATGGCATTATGCAGATCGCATAAAAGATGGTGTAATGAGACATCCTGTAGATTCTCCGGCCTGGAGTACTTTTGACTTTCACCACCCGGAGTTTGCTAAAGACCCTCGAAATATTAGGTTGGATTTGGCTACCGATGGATTCAACTCTCGTAAGTTCTGCTACATGTGCCATCGTATTTTCTTGCCTGAGGATCATCTTTTTCGAAATGATAAAGGGTCATTTGATGGAACAGAAGAGCATAAAAAAGCAGCTCCATACTTGAAGGGATCAACGGTATTTAATGACGTTAAGCATATCGAGAATAAATTTGGAAAAAAGGTTGGTGAACAAAACTTACCTTATAACTGGAAGGAAAAAAGTATTTTCTTTGATTTGCCATATTGGGAAACAAATTTGGTAAGGCACAATCTGGATTTCATGCACATTAAAAAGAATGTTTGTGATAAGGTCTTGTACACATTGCTCGACTCTGCGAAGTCAAAGGATAATTATAATGCGCGTTTGCATTTGAAAAAAATGGGGATAAAAACAATTCGTAGATGATTCTGGACAGGAATGGCTGCCTACAGCTTCTTTTGTATTAGATAAAAATGAGAAAGAGAGATTCTGCAAGACTTTGAAAAGCATTAAGGTTCCAGATAGATATGCATCAAAGGTCTCAAGGTGCGTTCAATTAAGACCACCTAAAATCTTTGGTTTGAAGACTCATGACAGTCATGTGTTGATGCAACAACAACTTCCAATTTTTTTTCGTAAACTTTTACCAAAGCCAATACGATCAGCACTGACTCATTTGAGTCAATTTTTTAGAGATTTGGGTTCAACTACACTCCATCATAGTGATGTGGCTCGATTAGAAAAAGAAATTGTTGTTGTACTTTGTCAGCTGGAAAAAATATTCCCACCCTCATTCTTCGACATTATGGTACACTTGGCTGTCCATTTGGCTACCGAGGCAAAGTTGGCTGGCCCAGTTAATGATATGTAATTCATTCCTATATAAATTCTGCTACTGCCTAACTATGAAATTTTTCTTGAACTCCTAGGTACTTGAGTACATTAAATTCCTATGTACGTAATCGAGGCCGGCTAGAAGGCTTGATTGCAGAAGGATATTTAGCTGAGGAAACAGGATTGATTGCAGAAGGATATTTAGCTGAGGAATGTTTATCATTTTGCTCTTCATACTTTGATGAAAGAGTTTAAACAAGGCATAATCGAGCAAGTCGAAATAACAATGGTGGTGAACAAAATGTTGTGGCAGGTGTAAATATTTTCTTAGTAGATGGTTGTCCATTATGGAGAGGAAAGCCAATTGTGTTGGACAATGATCGTCTTAGAAAGGCTCATCGATATGTGTTGTTCAACTGTGATGATATTAAACATTACATAGAGTACGCCACTTATTCTTAATAGCTTCACTAAGATGGTTCTGTTTTCTTCATTTATTTTTGAGTTTTCCCTCTGCTCATTATATAGGGAGCATGAGAAAGAAGTCAGGAGGAAGAAACATCGATCAAGTGAGCATGAAATCAAGGGGATACATAGTGATTCATTTGGTTCTTAGTTTAAGGGTCGTGTAAGTTAAAACATCTTAATATGTTCCATCTCATACATTTACTATTTGAAAATGTCTGCATATAATTAGACAAAATCCCTAGAATTACAAGTCAGGTCTGGGACTATTAAGCACCTGTCAATATACATAACTGATCCCTTGTCTTGTAGACAAATGTTTCTTCAGTAGAGCAAAGATAAGATTATAAAAGTGTCATAGAATAAATAGTAGTAGTATTTTACAAGTTAGCTAGATCATTCAGTATGATTTTGCATCTATTTAGAATTAATAGATACTTTTGTTTATAGTTAGCTAGTTCAACATGACAGAACATACAAATCTTATATGTATCTCCAGCAATATGATTTTCTGTTTAAGTCCAAATGTAGTACATTCTGAACCCTTCGTCCCTCGTGTTAAGTTAGGATGGATTCATTGAACACATGTTGCAACTATGTAATGCAAGATACATTTGACCCTATACTATATGTAAAACTCCGAGGACTATTAATTTCTGTTTCATTATTATTGTAGGTGGAAGAAACAATTGTTGATCACAAAGATGATCCAGTGATGATGGACATTGTGACACTTGCAAGGGGTCCCGTTCCTGTCGGTGCAAGTTACAGAGGTTGCATAGTAAATGACTTCTGATTCCATACTAGGGAGATGGAGTTGAATAGGAAAACTCAAAATAGTGGAGTTATGGTTAATGTGGATACAACTAGTTTTGCAAGCAAGAAGGATAAAAGGCCTATATTCCAAGAGATGACATATTTTGGGATTATAAATGAGATAATTGAATTAGATTATACAGGTGGAAGAAGGGTTGTATTGTTTGACTATGACCGGGTATCGAAGGGCAAGAGACTTAAAGAAGATGATGATGGGTTCACGCTCACCAACTTCACAAATATACAACGACAGAATGAGCCTTTTGTCCTTGCATCTCAGATTGAACAAGTGTTTTATGTGGAAGATCCTACGGGCAAGGGTTGGAAAGTGGTTATTAAAATCAAAGCTAGGGTCAAAATTGATGATGGAAATGACATATCAACTGATGGTGTTGATATAATTCTACAAAGCGAATCTTACATCAATCGCCCATTAAATGAAGAATAAGAGATAGTGTAGATCCACGAGGGGGGCCCTCTAATTAATGTGAATAACTTAGAGTGAATTTGGTTGTAGGGAAATCCTAGGATAGGCTTATTTAGTTTTTGTTTTAAGAAAACAAGCACAACTTATTTTTAGTTTCATGTTTTTTGGTTGTCCTATATAAAAGAATATTTTGTTATAGGGATGAAAAAAAATAAGCACAGACGACTCCGTGACTGTGGAACACAAAGGCCTCAAATAGAAGCATCTACAGAACCCAATACACCCCAAGAAGCATCTCCAGAACCTAATGCACCCCAAGAAGACACCGGTAAATGAATATTCTGTTATTTCGAACTGTACAACTGAACATTTTTTGAAACAGAAATATTCCTATGCATTCATTTGCTTATATGCTATTCGAATGTCTTTATTAACACATTTTCCAGCTTCTACCATATTGTTTCATCTTTTAAAACATTTATCCTTACATTACTATGATTATTTTCTCCTGTTGCAGCAACCACCAACCGAGCAAAACGCATCAGAGCTGAAAATGAAAACACACCCTCCGTTGGACATTCGGATAGCCTGAACAATAATTCTAATGATGCAGGTTTGTTGGAATATTAAATATATACTAATAGTGTATTTATGATCCCTCGATGGATGTTATTTGAACATAAGTAAATTTGTCAATATAGGCAAATCTGTTGAGTTAAAAGCTCGAGGACCGGCTAACATGCCACATGTTCGGGCTAGAAGAGAACAAGTTAGAGTGGACTTTGATGATCTTGGTAAGCTTGTTGGTCCGAATAAAAGTGAGTATGTTGAATTTATTGGTACTTTGGTTAGAAACGGAGATCTTCTTCCACTTGATTATGAGGACTGGCACAAAGTACCACCATCCATTAAAAATAATCTATTGGATCTCATTAAGGTGATTACTTAATGCTTCATATTCTGTTTATTGTTGTATAATATTCAATTGATTCGTTACGTAATGATTGAACTAATTTTTTTTGTAATAATTCAGGAGAAATTTATTGGGATGCATGACATGGAAGATGTTTCTTGGGATATTTTATCTAAAAGCTAGAGAAAATCGAAGAAAAGAGTTAAGAGTAAATATTTCGATCTAAACTCATCGTTAAAGGAAAACTTACGTAAGAGACCAAATTTAGAAGATACGAGACTCCTCCCAGATCAATGAAAAAATTTAGTTATTTTCTGGAGCACAGACAAATTGCTGGTAACAACTAAAGTTTTCTTACTTTGGAATGCATCCTATTGGCCTATTATAATAAGTGAGTTGTATATTTATTCTATTCTTAGATTTTAGTTTGTCTTCTTTTTTGGTGATATTGAAAATCAGTGCTCAAAATAAAGAAAATAGAGCACAGAAGTCAATGATGCATGTTACAGGAAAAAAGAGCTTTGCCCAAATCAGATATGAAATTAAGGTTGACATTTTGAATATATATCATTTTTAAAAAAAGGTTGAAACAATTATGTTAATCAAAGTTTGGTGGTGTTTGTAGAAAGAAACAAAGGAAGTAAGAGATGGACAAGCTACTAATGATGAAGGAAATGAAGTTGATGCAGCACCAGGTGTTGATCAAATGGATGCCGAACCAAGTAGGATGGATCTATTTGAAAGATGTTATACTAAAAAGGGAGAAACATGCAATCCGGTTATAGCAAATTCTTGGTTAAGATGGTTTTAAATCTGTTACCCTTTCTGTTTATTAGTATTATGTGAATTCCTTTGAAGCACGTGGTATTTAAGTCGACATAATTGGTTTTTATATTTTATTTATAGCAAAAGATGCAAGAAAAAAAAAAGTGAACTCTCTCCGAATTCGAAGGACAAAGGGCCAAATGACATATTTGCTCAAGTAGCTGGAGATGACAAAAGAGGAAGAGCACGAATGTATGGTTATGGTGTACTTGCTTCTGATGTATATGGTGATGCTCTCGTACGCGGCAGGTCCTCTCGAACTATCCTGACTTACAAGAAGGATATTACTGACTTAAAGCAGATTGTGATGGAACAAAACAAACAAATGATGGAACAAAACAAACAAATACAAGAACTATTGAGGATGAGCAAGCAAATAGGAAACAATGGATCTCCTCCTGCAGTTACTCAAGTCCGTTCGTCATCATCCTCTCACTAAATTGGTACTTCATTTAGGCAAACCTCATTGATGGATAAAAGACCCCCTACAGGTAGCTTTTTGTTCATATTTATAGGTGATTGCAGTTCAAAATTATTTACTCTGCTATGATTAATTGATTGCTCATAAGATATTTTCATGCCAATTGTCTCCAGATTTATATGCAACTTATGAGAAAATTTAGTAACTTTAGTATTTGAAACTGGCGTAAATGATTGAGTAATAGTTTATTTTCTTTTTAATTAAACTACATTACTTAGATCTTGAAATTGGAAATTAAGCGGGAAATGAAGGACTGCAGTGAGTTCATGTATTGAATATCAAACAGCAATATTTCTGAAAGATTCGAGGATGATTAAGTATGTCTAATGAACATTTTCTGCCTCTAATAAGTTGAAACCCGTGGAGTTGGGGAATATTGCCGCATACCCGAGTATTTATACTTGAAATAAGATGTCAAAGAAAGGTGTTTAGACTATTCTAAATTTGGCATTTGCTTTGACTTGGGGAATACTTTTGCATCAGCATGATTAAGTATGTGTAATGAAATGCATGGCTGAAGTGAGTTGTAATTATGTTTAAGTAAGATGGAAACCTCATTTGTTAATTTGCCTTAAGGACTGCCCTGCTGCTGCCCTGTTTTCCTTTGTATAACAGCCATAAAAATGGTGTATTTGGAGCTCATTACTTGGATGAAATGCATGCTATGCTTGAGGTGTGATTGGATGCATATATATGTGTAGTTAATGCATCAATTTGAGTGAGCATTTGCATAAATATAACTGCATTGTCAGTGTAACGCCCCAATTTTTCTAGTTATGCATTACGTGGCATTATATGAATTATATTCTTATACGTTTATGTGAAAATATATGATATTATTCTCAAATCATGAATTATTGCATAACTCGTATTTAAGTGATACATGAATTAATTGTCAAACATGATTTATTTGATTATATGACCTTAATTGATCTATTCTCATAACGTGGACTTAATTGCATTAATATAACATAAATGAATCATGCATACATAGATAGATATTTATACTTGACTATATATTTCTACAACTTATATATATATATATATATATATATATATATATATATGCATCCACTTGATCATTATATAATATAATTGCATTTATACCCTCATTCCAATAACTTCTAACATGTAATTAAATAAGTAATAAGGGTCTAGTTGCAATAATCACAATCATGCAAGACTTTTACACTCTCATCATATTTACACATACACATTTATATATATTATATACATAATATCTACTTTTACTTTATACATATAAGTTATATATCTATATATTACATTACATACACTCATTCATCTCTCCCAATTCCATTTCATTTCATTTCATCAAAAATCCCACACACACACACACTAAAACACGGGAGAAACACCAAGAAGAGAAGGAAGGGAGATTTCATCATCTCAAGTTTAAATTCAAGGAAGAAAGTTACATAAATTGGAGCATCATCACCATATCATCCTTTCATCCTTTATTTCTTCTATTTGAAGGTATAAATGAGAATTTGATTCATTTATGGATCCATGATTGAAGTAGGGTTTGGTGATTTGAATGTGAATCCTTGTTTATTTATGATTAGAAGCATGAGTAGGATCTTTAGACTTCAAAACTTGCATGAATTCTTGAAGAAAATGAGACTTGGATAATATGAAAAAATATGGGGTTTGTATGATGATTCCTTGATGATTTGAGCATGATTTATTGGTTCATATGATGCCTAATTGATATATATGAACCATATGCATGTTTTATGTTAGTTTTGAGTTGATTCTTGTCTTGGTTTTGTGTTGGGAAGGCTTGGGAGCCAATTCCCGTGCATAGCCCCTGTTTTCCCCTATTTTTTTGGCCCAGATTGCTCAACACGGCCGCGTCTAACCTAGTTCATTTTCAACACGGCCGTGTTAGAAGTTCGAGTTGGAATATTTCTGCACAACACGGTCGTGTCAGCTTTCAAGCCAATCTTGACACGGCCGTGCCGACTTCGTTTGAACTCCGTTTGACCTGATTTTTAAACCCAAGGAAATATCTTTAAGTCTAGAACAACCTACAATTAGAATCACCTCAATATCTTTCCCATTTGTGAGATATTATCAATTCTTTTTGGTGTCGCCACTTTACTGCAAACTGCATTCACCCAACTTCAAGCTTACACCATTTTCTCCTCGCTTTGAACTAGAAAACGAGCCGTATATCCTCAAAAAGGTCTATGTGTCTCATTTCATATTCAACAAAAAAAACTTAATTCCAACTTCTAGAACTTAAGATATTCCAGTTTCCCTACAACATGCGCATTTCCTAAAATTGTCCGTTTTTGCCAAACTTTGCCAAAACCTCTCTTATTGCATTCTTTTCACTTCCTTGGATCCTGTATGTGAATTATATGATATAAATGCTTGGTTAGTTGATGATTATACTTTTATTGGACATTCCTTAATTGTTATTGCATGACATATTGATCATGACTTTGCTGTGCGTCGTAAATGGTTCATGCGAGTCGTGTCTCACGAACACTTGTCCCTTTTTACACAGATTGCCTTCTTGTTGACAAGGAGCAAGCTCTATAGCCGTATCCTTATGATTTTTTCGGTAAAGGTGAGGTTTAAATTTTTAGTTATATAGAACCCGTACAACCCTTATGTGATGTTTTCGGCCAAAATGTATCTATATATCTATAGTTTTCCAAATCTAAAACGATTGCAAGCAAGCCATGTTATTGTATTGAATCAAGCAAGCCATGTTATTGATTTATTGATTGATTGGGTGAGTAAAGCATGTTCACTTTGGGCCCGAGGGTAGTGTATTGAGCCAACCGGGAAAGCAAGGGCTGATGGGTAACTCTTGCACTATCCTCACCATGTTGGGATCACCTCTGAATCCACTAGGAGGTTTGGTGGAGGAAGAAATCCCATGCGTGGGAGTCATGTTCCCGACGTACAACATTCATGGATGGTTGGGTCTTGCTAGCCCACCATCACCTGGAGGAAAAAGGGGTCATGAAACAGCTACTTGTGCGCTGTAATGAATTGCATGATCGCCCTTGAATGTAAACTAAAACATGTATTGCTCACTATTGGAGAAAGGTTGGAGAATTTTCCTCACTCGTCGGGCCACTAATTGAATCGAATTGAATTGATTGAATTATAAATTGGATAGTTATAATCTCGGGAGAGATCTTCTTTATTATTTGAATTTATAATGCTTCCTTTTATAAAAAAAACCTACCCGAGATTATGGCTTGCATGGTAATTGTGCTAATATTTATTTATACCCCCCCTCACTCAGTCCTTTGTAGACTGACACCTCACATTTTTAGGTTTGCAGGTGCATGCTTGGCGGGAATTAGAGTCAAGTCTTGTCTTTAATTAGGGTCTAGCACACTTCCCCTCATGTTACTACTTTCATGTCATTAGAAACCCATGTCAGTGTTGCCTATGGAGTATTATCATGTTTATGGAATTTTGGAGATGATAATGTATTGATGGTTATACTTTTGCTATGGATATTGGTACCTATGTATATTACAACTTGCTCTTAGAATTTTGGGATTATATATATAGATCGAAACGTTGCAATGAATATGCTAATGAAATGCACATACTTTATACTTCTGCTTTATTCTTATGCATGTTGGTAATTAATTGAGGGTTAGTCCCGCCTAGCTCGTGGTTTATTTTCTTTTGTCACCCGTTCGCTATAGTCTTAGTTCATGTACAGATCATCCATTTCGTATGTGAACTGAGCTATAGTGCGGGGGTGTGGCATCTCGGCGTTCCGGGTGCTACAGTCAGTTATAAGTGCTGTCTATTTCTCCAATGCATTTAACAAACTAAATGATATTAAGTGATTCCACCTTTGTGATTTATACCAGATTGGAGGAAAAGTTTCCTTGCATAGCGTGTTTGATTCATTGAAAGTTGTGGCGGTCGGTCGTCTTCAAAGCTTAGATCCATCAAAATGAATTGGACAAGTTCAATTGGGAAAAAATTGGTGTGAAGTCGTCATTCATGTGGCGGTGGAGTCTGATGAGGATTTAGTTCAACCAATGTCACAAGTTAAAACTATAGGCGATGCAATTGGTGAGGTGGTTGCGTGGCCTCGAAATCTGGTAATACTACAATGCTACTGCCTATAAATATTTTAATTTGAAGCATAATTTAACGGAGTATACTTGTTTTTACATATAGGTATTGATGGAGGATGAGTAGCAGTGAAGTTTGGATCCAAATGATAAGTTAGTTTTTGACTTTTTGGACTTATATATTTGTGTTTTTAAGCTGTGCATGAAGGGGAGTATTTGTACTTGGAATCTGATAGGAGATATGGGACTTATATGTTTGCCTTGAAGTGGCTTATAGTTTTGCTTAGGCTGCATATTTGGGTGAATTTTGGGGACAGCTTTAAAATATCAGAAGTAATTCGGATTAAGAATTACTTGTGAAACACTTGACAGGTATAAAATGCCTTTGAATATGGTACTTGACAGCTTTAAAATGTCTTTGTATTCGGGTCTGTGAATAGCGGTAAAATGCCATTGTATATGTTGTGGATTATTTTGGGTATATGAATACTTGGTTAATTACAAGCCTGTTATTTTTATGGTGTTTTATGAGAAATGACAATATTACATTATCTATTTCTATTTCATGTGTTATGTGTTGCCTTTTAATTCATGCGATTGGGACAATTAAAAGCTTCATAATAACCGTGTTTTGAGAAATTGATGGATGGGACAATAAGTTATTTGAGATGCTCGAAAACGTCATGATAACAGCAATTAGAGACAATAACAGACGTCACAGCAATATAATTGAGATGCTAAAAGGCGTCATAATAATGGTAATTCAAGACAATACTAGGTGTCATAACAGTATATTTGAGATGCTAAAAAGCGTCATAATACCCGTGATTTGCGCAAAAAAAAAAGTGTCTTAACAAATAAATTGAGACGTTAACACGTGTCACATTACACCGCTTTCGAGATGCTAGTAGGCGTCGCAATATACATATAGAGACACTAAGAAGCATCATAAAAGTAATTTGAAATGTCATAACATGTCATATTACACCGCTTTCGAGACGCTAGCAAGTATCTCAATATCTATATAGAGACACCCAGAGGCGTCGTAATATTGGGCATAATGCGACGGTTGCAAGCGTCTCAAAAAAGGTTTTTACGACGCTTTCCAGCGCCATCATACCCAGTCAGTTATGGTCATTGGGATTTCAAAAATGACACCAGAAAGCGTCACTAAATACACGATTTCGAGATGCTTTCAAGCGCCGTTACAGATAATATGTTGTGACACTTTAAAGCGTCACCATAAGCTAATAAGGCGGTCACTTATGTCACGCTTTAGGTCTGCATCACAACAAGAAAAGTGTCACAATATCGGCTTATAGAGACGCTTTTCAGTGTCATGAAAGCCGAATTTTCTAGTAGTTTCTTGAGACAAACGTTCTTGAAGCGTTAATTATTTTTGAGAAAAATTAAAAGAAAAATTTTCAAAGTAAATCCTAGCCAAACATAAGCCACAAAACTAGTATTCTCAGTAGCTTGATCGTGTTCTATGACTTGTGTGGATACGCTTTGGGCGATTACCTACTTGGGATCTAATCGAAGGTCGTTCGAAGGACATTCCGCGTGTAGGGTGTTTGATAGGCGGTATGAGCATCATTAGAAAGCTTCAATTCCCATGAGTTTCTTGAAACCTTCTTAAGATACGATACGAACATTGCAAGTTTTTAGATCTACTTTTGGAAAAATTTTAAAATATTTTGCTGTGCAAAACCATGTGTTTTTCAACATTTGATAATATATATAAGTTTTTATTTTTGATACTATCTTTGTATAGTCGCCAAACATTTTAATTAATTGTATTAAATTTGAAAAAATAAGTTGTCAATTTTTGTCGTTTCAAGGGCTACAATTTGAAATGTTATCATAATAAGAGATATCTAACGAATTAGAAGATAACAAATTAATTCACATTATATCACTCATATTTATATAAAGATCCTATATAGGAGTTGTGGGATAACATAATTTGTGAATGGAGATGGAGAAGACATGAGCAGTTCATGAACGCCGTTAGTATAGCCTACTACTTGTGTTTTAAAGGGAATGTTATCAGTTCTAACCATATTCGGAGGAAAAATTATTGAGATTAGTTTGTACAATGCTAACTGATGTACAAGTGATTTTTCCCTTTAAATTGGTCATGTATAACCCAAAACATAAGTGGTGGACCCTACTAGCAGCACACGTGAAGCACACATATCTTTTTCTTCCAAAAATTAACAACTAAACTAAAAATATTTTTGAAAGTTTGGGATTAAAAATGTTTAATGAAAATAATGGTGCACACAATGCAACGATTTGTATCCTTTGAGGCTAAATTGTATTATTCTGTATAAATCTAATATAAGTGTAATAGAGTGATGAATATAATCTCAAAAAATAAAATTTCTATTATCAAACGAAACACATTATCTTTCTCTACATGCACGCATAAATGATCATGTTTAAGAAGTATTAATCATTAATAGATTATGAACATAATCAATGACAGGTGTTGAATCTATCAAAAATAATTATAATTTCGGTCTACGACTAATACGGACTATAGTGCAAATGGGTCGAACAACAGAGATTGGGAGAACTTAATTCAATTAAATACGCAGGAAAAATCACAAGAAATAACAAGTAAAAGTAGGGGGATTTGGACTCAACTAAACTAATTAAAATTAAACTAACAAAACAATTAATTAAAACTATCAACTAAGAGAACTCGACTAGTAGACGTTAAGAGATAGGAGTAAATCAGTGAGAGGAAACAACACCTAGCTACAACACCTAGCTAGTTTAGTTGTTGCATCAATAAAGGATGCAAGGATAATTTCAAATAATTCAAATAGGTTAGCTATAGCAGATAGAGACACTCGACTCCGCCTCGTTTTCACTTAATCTATCGAATAGACTAGAGACACTCGATAACTATTTTCCCTAATCAGTTTCACAATCCCTAGGACACTCGACAGGATTTAATAAACCAACAACATTAAAAGCTATGAAAACACTAACCCGAATTAACCAAGTCACGACACGTGCAAGATTTAAATTCGATTATTAATTCCCTTAACGAAATCAGATTCGACTTTATAAATGCTACTATTAATGCGCCACAAACATCAATCAAGCATTACATAAACTTCATGCATCATGAATGGCACTATGCAATTAAATCTACTTAGATGATCGGGCCCTATCACTAAGCAAACAAATCACAATAAACACGACAATCAGAGAATTAACAAATACTTGAATTGCATTAAAATATAATATAATTAGATCTCATGATGTTTTAATTGAATAAAAAATCCCTATCTAAGTTTTATGAAATTAGCTACGCATGATCAACATGTCTAACAAAAGCGAAAAGGAATTCTTTAATATCAAACTAAAAACAAAGAAATTAAAATAAAAAAGAATTCGTGATGGAGAATTTTGCTCCTCGGAGTCGCGTCGCCAAGTGCTTCGAAGTTGTTGCCCAAAAGTCCAAAATCTGGCTTCCAAGTTACGTCCCAAAACAAATATATAAGTCCGCGACTCCTAATCCCACACGGACTCCTATTTCTCAAAACCATTGAACTCAATTTCTTGCTCTCCAAGTTGGGCCACTCCAAATAATTCCAAATGTTCAGCCACAAATTTAGAGCCAATTCCAATAAACTATAATCGTGCACTCCAATCAATCTTCTACAAAAGTAAGACCTCAGCCACACGACAAAGCCATTAGCATGCCTACATTTCCCAAGTTCACCAACTGATCCAACTTCACTTAATTCCAAAGTACACGCTCGGCCCATTATTAAATCCACAATGTGCAGCCGTCCCATCACAAAGCAAATTGGGTTCTCCCATAATTTCTTACGCAACACGGCCCAAGCACCAGGCCCACCAACCAAATTAACTAAGTTCACAAATTAACCTGTCAAAGTCTACTCACATGCACGCATGCATTCCAATTGCCTCCAAATAATCATTCTTCACGCAGCAAGTCAGTGGCAGTCATGCTCAACCGCAGCAAAGTGCAACAAGGCAATAAGAGTTCTCCCTTTTTGTGTGAATTTATAAAACAACCAAGTTTACACCGATTTCGCCTTCAAGCCTCGATTCTACAATAAAGATAACAAAACATTAATCTTTTCCAATATATTATCAATTAAAGCACTAAACGAGGCCATGAACGTACAAAAGATCGAGAATTACGCACACTATCAATCAAATGTAGTGATGACCATATTAATTGATGTTAAGTGTATGATTGAGAAGTGCGGAAGAAAAGTGAGAGTTAATCGAGAGGGCCTAGAGCAAAGACGACTACATAGGGCCCTATCATGCTTGTGGTTGAGAGAGAGATAGGCAATCACCATGGAGGAAGTCATGGTATGAAATTAATAGGTTTGGTCTAAAAGATAATTAGTATATATTACCAATCACAATTTCGTATTATAAGCGCACATATCTTTTACATCAAAAAATTAACAACAAAACCTAAAAATATTTCTAAAAGTTTGGGACAAAAAAGGTTAATAAAAATAACGGTGCACACAATGCAACGATTAGCACCCTCTGAGGCTAAACTTGTACTATTTCCTGATAAATCTAATATAACTGTACTAGGGTGATGAATACAATCTCAAAAAAAAAATTTCTATTATTAAACAATTATCTTTCTCTACATTCATGCACAAATGATCGTGTTTAAGAAATATTAATCATTAATAGATTATGAACATAACCTAACGTAGTAATGGCGACATTAATTGATATTAAATATGCAATTGAGAAGTACAGAGGAAAAGTGAGAGTTTGTCGACAGGACTTAGAGCAAAGACGACTAGATAGGGCCCTATCATGCAAGTGGCGAGAAAGAGATATACAATAACCATGGAAGAAGTCATGGCATGGACTTAGGAGGTTTGGATGATGCTTATACTTAACCTAAAAGATAATTAGTACATATTATCAATAACAATTTAGTATTGTAATTAATCAATTAATAAAAATAAATAATTAACTTTCAAATGAGATCTCATTACTATATTTAAATTGTAGCGCTCGGAACGGTGGGCCACCACATCCCCCGCACCTAAACCCGAATCCACATACGAAATGGATCTCCATACATGAGCCCAAGTCTAAGCGAACAAGGACCTACACTTACACACTAGGCTAAGCGGGGCTAAAACACAACCAGAGCGCATAAAGCAGTAAACAAATAAGCGAAAGCAACAAACAGGATCCAAAACGAGCTCAACGAAAGCATACATTAACATATATATACATTGACCCTAAGGTCCAGAAATACAAGTATTCGGATTCATATATAAGTACTAGAAGATAGAGTATTCAAAAGATGCAAAAGTAGATGCAGACTCGACCTAAATAGGTAAGTACGACTCGACACGACGTACTTCCCCGCCTAGCTCGAGCAAACCTGTAAGGCTAAAGGAAAGGGTCAGTCTATAACTCGACTGAGTGAGGGCCGAAACGTACACCCACACATGTATAAATATAACAGAGCATATATCCAAAGGATAGTCATGAATCGAGGCAAGGGTTTTTCATACCAAATCATTTGCAAACGAATAAAGTAATACACATAAAAGAAATCCTATCTTGATCCATAACCAACAATACACAACAGAAACAAACGCCCGGTGAGAACGGATTTCTACTAACTCCTCAAAACATAACATAAAAATCGAATTCGTAAATACAAATCCATCCCCACATCCTTGGTATTTCGGGAATCAAACCCTCTCCACATGTAATACAAAAACATACGGGATAGCTAACCCACGATATTCCTTCCTCGGTTAACAACCGAGGGCTCAAGATACCACGCCTTCCCAACGTCCAAGAGTCCCACGTGAATATCTCAAAGGGAACCACGCACAGGCCAAACCCGATGGCCCTTGCCGTCCTGGGCATTCATTTCCCATAATTCCCAGGGCCCAACATACCATATCAGATCATAATCCCATCTTTCAGGGCACAACTCGCTCAAACATAACGTAAAAAAATTCAAAAGCTTAAGCTTACATATGCTCATACTTATACCGTTTCATAAGATTCAAACATTTCCATAAGGCCATAATCATAGCTTAAACATGCGTATTTAATGTATATAAGATATATATATATTCACACACGGGGTGTAAAACAACACATAATAGGCCGTAAGTCAATAACTAATACAAAGTTCCTAAAGCTCACCTTATAACAAAAGAGAGCAGAAGTAGAATCAGAATGGGCAACCAACCACCTAAACCTCGGGTTCTTACACGTCCGGAAGAGGCTCTGAAACACAAAATGGCAAGACCCAAGACTTAGACTCAAATATGAACCAAATCGACACCCGACGATGCTTATGAATGTGATGAACACAAATGGAATGCATAGACGTACTAATTTAAGTCATACTCGGAAAACTCATATCATATGAAATCATAAACTCAATACAATGCGTATAACACATAATATAACAAGTTATCATTACATACAATCATAAAAGAAGCACGAAAGCACGAGTAAAGGCATCGAAATCACAAAACGAACAACCATAGCCGCTGCCCTCACATGACACGGCCGTGTCAGGTTTTAGTTCAAAATGGACATGGCCGTGTCCGATTAAAATAAATTCAGAGGCCAAATCTCGAACCTCGGACACGGCCGTGTTGGCTTTTAGTACAAAATGGATACGACCATGTCCGATTTTATAAAAATAATCCTACCAAAGTCAAAGTTCTAATATGGCCTCGTCCATTTCACATTCAAAACAGACACGGTCGTGTTGGCCTTCGTTCATGGAAAAAAAAATAGCAGCAGCTTTGTTCGAACATGGGAGAAAAACAGGGGAAGGGCAGGGCACGCAGCAGCACTTCAAAGCAACAACACCAAACCATGAAAATACATCAAATATGCAGCAAAAGCAAGCCACAATTTTACCCAAAACATCGAGTAAGAAAAAGAGTACAAAGAAGCAACATATATCAAGCTAACTCATGCAAGAACTTAGAGTTCATCAATGGCAAAATGCAATACATTCATCTTCCAACAAAAATGAAGCCATATAATCAAAGAGGGGTATAAGAGATCACATATACATCATCACTTTAAGAAATCATCCAAAGAAAAGCAAGAGATCATCAAGAATGAGTTAAACCCTTACTATTCAATGCATGCTCATAAATGAATCAAACTTAGCTCAAAAACTAATTTTTATGGATTAAAATGATCATATAAGCATGGTAATAACAAATATACACTTACTCCTTGAAGATGATGGAGGAAAATGGAGAAATGAGCTCAAATTTCTCCCTTGGTGAATACTGACGGGATGGCTTGTATATCTCCAAGTTTGCTGCAAATTTCTCCCTTTTTCCTTGTGTGAACCGAGATGAAGGAAGAAAAGGATGATATTATATTGAGTTGGTGGATGGTGGGACCAAGTTTGAGGGTAATATGTCACGATTTGAGGGACTTATGTGCAATTTGGTGAAAGGTAGTCATATAGGCACGAGGTGAGTTTTCGAACAAATTTCGGAGTATCAAACAAGGTTAGAAAATTTCAAGTCTTAGTCTATTGACTCCGAATCATCGAAATGAAGTCAATGGAAGTGGCGAAATTCAAATTCAAATTTCCGAGCTCGAGTTACACCACCCGGAACCCAAGGTGCGCTAAAAAAGTTTTAGCCTCCTTTAGGTTCCAAACGAAACAAACACTCCAAAAGCTCAACAAACAAACTCAAAATCATAAAACAGTTATATTAACAAGTTCATAACACGTATATCTCATGTGTGGCAAATAAGCACAAAATCGGAATTGAAAACGATAAAAAACGGAGCTAATACCAACAAAAGAAGCATAAACGTTCAAATAAAGCTTCAAATAATTAAAAAAGAATAGAAAGTAAACATATAATCACATGAATAAATAATTTAAATGAGCAATTACGTCATACCTGTACGGCCGAAGAGTCGGGGTGTCACATAAATTTTAAATATTTGATATTTTTAAATAATTTTATTTTAATATTTTAAAAATTAAAAATTTTAGATAAATCATATATTTAATATGCAACATACATTATTTTTACTAATTATTATTATATTATAAAGGGATAAATATTTTGAACATCCTGTACTACGGAGAGCTTTGGAGTTTCCATTCTGAACTATAAAAAATCGACTTTGGCATCCTCAATTATTGGGACTGGCTAAAAGAGAGCTTTAAAATTAAAATTTAGAGCAACATGTTACCAGAATATCCTGGGTGGATTGTCTTGATCTCAACGCTCTGGAATCTTCGGAAAGCACGGATTGTTGAAGCCTAGAAACGTCACTCTTCACCATACAAAAAAGTTACCTGAGTCTTTGGTACTAATTAGTGAGGACAAAAATACAGGCAAAAGAAAACATATCTTGAGTTGCCTTGAAGTAAACTCGAGAAAGAATGGGTGGTACTAGATTTAGATGGAAGCGTTCATAGGCACACCAACAATGCTTCAATTAGGGGCGTCATTCGAGATGATAGTGGAAGATGGGTGCTAAGATACGTTATGAATCTTGGTAGAGTTACAAAAAAAGTGACCAGGTTATTAGGCTTAAGTGAGTGATTAAAGCTAACTCGGGTGAGGTGCATTCTGAAGATCAATGTGGAAATTGATTCGAAGAAGTAGGTAAAACGGATAAGAAAGAAGAATTATGAAGAGCACTCAATGAGAAATATAATATTTGATTATCGAAGTTTTCTCCTCAGGCTCGAGGAAGTTCAGATTGAGCACATCTTGAGAGAAAGAAACATCATGATGGCTAAATTAGTGAGGATAGGCCACAAGATTCAAGATGGTTACTGGATTTAGGATTGTCCACCAATGGAGTTGAATGAGTCTTAGCTTGAGGCTACTCTTCCTCTATTGGGTTGCTTCGTTTTGGACTAAAAAAAAGTATTGGAGAGAGAAAAAGAAAACAAAGAGATTGATTGGATGTCTAAATATTGCAAAAGAAATAATATTAGTTACATTTTTTAACTATACATGATACATATTAGGGTGAATTACATCTGGGTACCCTCACAATAGGCGAAATTACAACGCACAACCTCTTATTTGAAAAATTACATACTAGTGCCTGTAGAACGTGTTTGGCTTGAGGTACCAGACCGAAAATAAGAAAATTCCTAAATGTCCCTGACGGTTTTCCTTATTTTTAATCCAAAATAAAACTATTTGTAATTAAAATATTAAATGACATAGATACCCTTCCATTTATCTGTATTATCTCCAAAGCAAGACAAAATAACATCAGATCCCAAAATTCCTAAGTGTTCCTTCCCGCACAAGAAAACCCTAGGACCAAATCGCCATTTTCGTTGATTGCTTCTGGAAATTTGTAATTTCTTCGAAGGATGGCTATTGTAATCTATGAGATAGGGTGTACGTTGCTTGGATTCATGGTGGGAAGACACTAAGGTTAGTTTCGAGCTCAACACGCATCGTTTTCATAAGGGTTTTTGTAAGATTTTTTTTCCTTCGAAAAATTTCTTGTTTTGACGTCGAAGAGAACTGATATTTGTGTTTATTTGAACATTTTAGTTTGAAATTTTAAGCATCAGTGAGGAAACACTCTATGTCTTGATACGTCTTGTTTTTTCTTTATATTATTGCTTGATTTGTGTCCCTTAACAATAACTAGATTTAACGTCGAAATCAAGATATTTTTGTGTTAATCTAAACATTTTTCATGAAAGAGTACAATTTCTAAATGATTAAACCCTTTACCATGTTCTTGTGTTTGTCTCGCTTTCAGGTACAATGGGAGACAAGACATACACGTTAGTTATTCATTATGATGACCAAATAGCAAGCTTGTATGATGTAGAACCAGATAAGTACAGTTATTTTGACTTTTGTGCTGATATTAAGGGTTTATTTTATTTGGGTGATGACGATTTGTTGAGGATACATGTGTCTACATTACATTGTAGGGGTAAGATATCTGTTGAGACTGATGGAGATATTTTGAGAATGTTTGAAAGAAACTTTGATTGTGCAGTGATTGATATGTTTGTTGTTTCTAATTTAAAGCATGCCATTGTAAATGTAAATGCTAAGGATTCTGCTGTGAGGGTTGAGAATATGGATGCTAGGGTTCAGATTTATGGGATGACTGGTAATCTAAATGTCAACAATATTGTTAGTTCAATGAATGAAACTGCTGGGAAGGGTAAGGGTTTGGTTGCTGACAATATTGGTGGTAAAAGTAAAGAATAAAGCAAAAGAGATGTTTGGTAAGGGTAGAAGATGCAATGATGGTAGCAGTAGTAAAAGAAGAGATGACCCTGATTTATCTGATGAGGATGTTTACAACTCCGATGACAGTTTATTTATACCTAAATTTGATGTTGAGAATGTTGACAATGTTAATTTGGAAGATAATTCTGGCTCTAGTGAAATGTCTAATTATGCATCTGATTATAGTTGTGAAGCTAAGAACTCTGATGAAGAATTTGATAATTATGCTGTAGGTACACATAAACGGACTAAACTTTTGCGAAAGCGAGTTGATTACTGCCTTAAGCCCACTGTAATCTTACTATAATCTTCTCTTTAGGTGGCTACAAGAGTCACCATCATTTCCACGCCCTAAATCTCTAGTCTTCGATGATGGACTACGTAGAGAATTTTCTAGGAGAGTTTTCTGTATTCTGTTCTGTGTTAGAATTATCTCATAGATAAGTCTTATATATAGAATACAATAGGGTTGCGTAAACCTATTCCTATTCTATAGGGAAGTGCCACAGCAGTTACGAGTACTGCTCCCTAATCTTTAGAGATGTGGCCGGACCCCACTTCTTAACTACAGCTCCCACTCGGCTACATAAGCCACTTAATTATACAAAATAATTTTATGAAAATACCTCTCTTACGTTTCATTCAAGAACTGGGGTGTGCGACCAAAAAGTAACAAATAATGTTATATTAAGTCATCATCCAACTAACATAACATTTTCACATCTACGATGGCCCAAATCAATTTAGTCATCACCAATAGCATATAATGTCACTTTATGCTATATCGATATTATATGACTATAACGTAAAGAGTCACCTGGGCTAACATGGTGAAGACAAATGATTATTCCCGAAACACCATGACAATACATCTTAGCTAGACTGCTTTCCTACTGTGCTCTGCTGGACTATATGTATCTTAGTCCTTGGAAAAACCCAATAAAGTAGCATTATCAAACTTCGACTTCAAGTCATAGTTCTAGGTCAAAGAGCATCGGTCATATGGACACAAAAGTCTGCAAAGTCACACAGTGATAAAGGAAGGGAATCGATTGTCACTCTTTGTAACGTTCGTCAAAGAGCAAACACAATATGATATGTGTGTCATGGCATAACTCCCACTATGGTAAGCATGTTACGTATCTATGCCATGCGAATTCATAGTCTAAATTTTTACTTAAAAAATCTAACTTGAACCTCTCGATCAAACACACTCAGTGTTCATCTACCGTTCTAAATTCAGCTTTAAGGCTTTAATATGAAAAGATAAAATTTCACATTCGACTCTTCTGGATTCTCATCTTAGACTTGCTAAGGCGACTACTAAGTTGATCATTATTATCCTCTACAACGCAAGTAAGATAATAATCCAATGTTACACACACCTAGTGTTAACATGGTTCAGTCTCATCCTAATCGAAACTTATGCATTAGGGCGATTCTTCGTGTGACAGAATGAATCAAAAGCCTCGTGATAGTTTTATGTGCCTAATAAAGTAATTGTATACACAAAAGCATTGATAAAGAAAGAACGGTTTTATTTCAATAATGCTCAATACAAAAGAAATGTCCAGTACATAATAAAATTGATCCAACACACTAAACCCTTCGTAATGCTAGGCTTAACATATAAGTTTTAAAAGCATCCCTAGGAATAGATTTAGTTAATGAATAGACAATCATTTTATTAGTGGATATATACTTGAAGACAACTTCCTTCTTCTGTATGGCGTCTCATACAAAATGATAATGTCTCTTAGTATGCTTGGTCTTTCGATGGAATTTTTGATCCTTTCCAAATTGGATGATGGCCCTATTGTTACATCCTATTTCTTTAGGTTCATCAACCCCCGAGGTGAGGTTGAGGTCCTTTGGAAACTCTTTCAGCCAGACCGCCTTCTGCGTGGCAAGATAACATGCATCATACTCTACTTCCATGGTAATAAGGCTATGCAGTCTTGCTTCTTACTGCACCATGATATAGTTCCTGCACCAAGGATGAAAAAGTATCCGGAGGTGGACTTAGATTCATCTACATTACCTCCCCAATTAGCATCCGAATAACCCTTCAGTCTCAAGTCCCCACCCTAATAGCAAAGGACTAAGTCATTGGTACCGCGAAGGTATCACATGATTCTCTTGATCGCTTGCCAATGAACAGGTACTGGGTTACTTTGATAACGACTCACCAAACTAACCGCAAAATAGATGTCAGGCCTTGTACATAACATGGCATACATCAAGCTCCCTATGGCACTAGCATAAGGAACATTGTTCATTTGCTCTTTTTCTTTATCTGGTTTAGGGCATTGATCAAGCCTTAAGGTCAAACTCTTCTCAATAGGAGTATCAACGGGTTTGGAATAATGCATTCGAAAGCGTTACAAGATTTTCTTAATATAAGTTTCTTGAGACAAGCTAAGAAGTTTCTTAGAACAATTTCTCATTATTTCAATGCCAAGGACATACCTTGCCTCACCTATGTCCTTCATCTAAAAAACAGAGGACAACCACTTCTTAGTAGCATTGATCATCTGCTTATTGTTCCCAACTAAAAGGTTGTCATCAACATACAAAGAAAGGAACATAATCCCTTCTATAGTTTTCTTGACATATACACAATGATCTTCATCTACCATGTTCAAGCCAAACTCAGAAATAGCTTCATGGAATTTCATGTACCATGATCTGGAAGATTTCTTTAAACCTTATATGGATTTCTTTAGGCGACAAACTTTTCCTTCTTGACCTTTTGATACAATATCAATAGGTTGATCCATTTAAATCTCTTCCTCAAGTTTACCATTGAGAAAAGCAGTCTTTACGTCCATTTGGAACAACTCTAAATCCAAATGGGTGACTAGGGCTAGGAGTAGGCGAATAGAGGCAAGTTTCACTACAGGAGAAAAAGTCTCTTCATAGTCTATACCCTCAATTTGGGCAAAAACCTTTCGCCACTAGTCGAGCTTTGAATTTATCAATTGAACCATCCGCTTTATGTTTTATCGTGAAAACCCATTTGTTTCCAATTGATCTACGCTTATGTGGATGGTCAACTAAATCCTAAACCTTATTCTTAGCCATTGATTCCATCTTATCTCTCATAGCATCCATCCACTCAGCACTATTCGGTGAATTTATAACCTCCACAAAGGAAGAAAGCTCCTCAATTTCTAAACGGGTGCATAGAAATATTTCCTCTTCAAACTGAAAGTATCGTCGAGGAATTCTTCCACGTTCACTTCTTCGTGTTGCAAGGCCTTGATTACTTGTCTATTCGGGGTATCGAATCACTCCCACTATCCCTTGGTGGTGTGGGAACTTGAACATTTGAACCTACCTCATACTCTGATTAATGTTCATTAGCAAACAAGTTTCCACTATCTGGGATTATGGGAATAATCCCACTGTCTCCTTCATTTAAAGAAATTATATTATCCTTTGTGACACCTGAAGCGCAAGGTGCCACATCCCCCGCACTATAGCCTAATCCACATATGAAACGGACAATCCATACATGTAACACCCTGCACGTGAGGTGCCACATCCCCCGCACTATGACCCGACACGTGTACGAAATGAAAAGTCCGCACACACACCAAGTCACAACGAACGGGTGACAAACAAAAACACACACACTAGCTTGGTGGTATCTAACCCTGTACAGAAGAAAAAATGCAAAACATGACAGCGGAAGCAATACGAAATGCCAACTTTTCAAAGACTTTTCATACATAAGGGTGACAGCATCAAACATACATCAAAATCAATTACATGGGTTCAACTAAATGATCGAACCTGTCCTATCCTGTCCCGAACAATCATACAACGAAACGGGTTCAACTGGCCCTAGAAACCTGACCCAAAAAATCATGCAACAAAACGGGTTCATCTAATCCAAGCACCTGTCCTAACCTGTCCCGAATTGATACGTTCAAATCATACATACAAACCTGTACATAACATATCTTATACGAAATTTACAAATCATAATTCAGAACAAAATACTTAACATACTTAAACAAACAGTCACAAACTCAACAGACACGACACATCACGGCCTAGCACGAACTCCAACGCGAACCCAAAGCTAAACCTGCACACTAAAAACATAAAGGAGGAGGGGTCAGTCCAAAGACTGAGCGAGGGTTTAACACACGCACACTATACATATATACAGAGCACATCACGTTCTAAATTAAATGTTCGTGGACCCGGGACTAGTTTTTGCACGCCAAAATATTTTTCTCGTGATAATATATATAAGGGGTGACTTATCAGAACATAACGAACAAAACTTAGCTTATACAAAACTCAAGACATACGTTCAAACTCATGCAGACTTAGCACACATATCGGAGTATATTTTATTAGTTTAAAAGTATACCAAATTTTATCTTAATTTAGAAATCTACCCCCGTTTCACGAACTTACGACAAACGGACAGACTCGGCGGGTACGAGTCTAAACACGGAATAAACAAAACAAAACAATAGATACCAGGTAGGTGTGATGGAAGGGTTGCGCGACCCTAGCCATCCATAAACAGATGAGGGGAGTGCTCAATGCTTCTCCAACCCTCGGACTCCATCCCCCAACCTAATCTCAGGTGGGTTCCGGTACATCCCTTACATGGAATTTGGGCCCTCCTTAAGCAGGACATATCACACATAACATATAGCAAAACTTAAGCCCTCTACAGACAGACAGACAGACATATCTCATGCATATCGTACTTAGCATATCACGTACATACCACACATAGTCTTACCTCAAAAACATATCAAAACGGAGCTTAAGCATACATAGGCTCATACATAGCGTTCATACTTTCAAACTTACGACAAAACCAACAAAATACATATCTCGCACATATTTTACATATACATAAAGGCTTATAAGTCGCATGCATTCAAAACGAGCATGTTGCAATAGGGTATAACTATATCCTAACCTCACCTGGTACCAGACAAAGCTGAAGACACAGCAAATGGTCCACCCCGGAACCTGCACGACCCACTTGTCACCACCCCGGGTGCACCTGTACCGACTGAACACACAAAATAGACTACAAAGCTCAGACTCAAACTTAGACAACCACACAGAGACGCACGACACAAGCTCAAACACTTACGAAATGCAACCACATAAGCAGGGTGTAAATTTATATCAATTACATACAAAACAACTCATTATATGGTTCAGAGAAATCATATTACATATTAGGACACGTTCATGTGAACAATTAACGCAAACAATAGAAATAAAAAGACAAAGCAATTTAAATTGTTTCATATTAATTTACTTATCGCATATCCAATTCATACTTGTGCAATTAAATCATTTCTTAGGTGCAAAAGTTCCTAGTTGAACCATACAAGCTTCATTTAACTCATATATCACATTTCACACAAAATTCACATACTAACATGTTACGAATTTCACTAAAACCCACAAGGTCATATATCAAGTCCCCCTTAAATCATTCAACCTTACAAGGTTCATATAATTCATATAATGTATAACCGATTGTTATTCAACTATCTTATAAACGATTTCGTATTCAATTTAAGCAATTTAACATTAATTACTAAATTTCAAGTTTAGTGTCCGAGACATAATAGTTCATCTTTTGCTTAATCAAAATTAGCATAACTGTTTCACAATTAATATGGTTAACTAATCCAAGTCATACAATTTACATATTCTAAAATTACACAAACATCCCTTCTACAAGGGCTATATTAAATCTAATGGCATGAAACGAAACTAATATAAACAACAATCATGAATTCATACATTCATAACTCATTACATATTTTCAAATACCATGTAATGCATATTCATTAATTTATCGAACATGCAAGAACAAATTCCATTTTAAACAATTAACAAATAATACAAATTTGGCATAACGGGGTTCAATTTACAATCCAAAGCATCAATACATATCACATTTCATTAAATGTATGATTTCGTATACATCGGAGTTCATATAAATCAACAAATCAAGCTAATCGTAATTAAATTCATTTAAACAATTAAATCAAATAATTTCCAAATATACAAATAAATTCATAGAAAATAAACCGAGTGTCCGATTGACGAACGGAAAGCGGCATTAGACTCACCGCGATGAGAAGAACGATCTGTCCGAAGGCCGCCAGAACGGCTGGAACAATGGCCGGCGGCCGTTCGGCCACCGCCGGAACGTGCGGGAAAATCCTGAAAAATCACCCGTGTAAGTACTCCTCGTGCTCCTTCCAATTCCTCAATCAATTTCTGGAAAATCAAAACCAATCTTCTCGAATTTCAAATCTAAGAACACGAAAACCCTCAAATCTTCAAAATCAAATTACTTTCAAACCGGTGAACGAAAATCGAATCCGTAAGAGGTATTGGATTACCCGTGACCAGCTTTTCGAAACCCCTAAGCTATTCGCCGGGAAAAATCCTAGGAGCTACCCCCGCCGTTGCACCACCGCTGTGCTGCCGCAATCAGCCTCCAATGGCCGATTCTTGGACCGCCACCTGCATGAAAAGTTCGGCCTCGTCGGTTGAGCAACTTCTCTGAAGATCCCATTGCCGAATACTCGTCAGAAAAGCTCCAAATTGCCACCCAAAGTCGCGCCACCGCCGCCACGCCAGAACCACCACCTACGGCTAGAATCCAATGAAATCGATGCCAGAAATGGACTCGGGATGGTCGAAAACCTTGGAAAACATCAAGCCCCATCGAAAAACGGCAGCAAAACCCATTGCTACAGTAACTCGCACCGCCGCCATCGCCCCGATGGACACGCCGCCGACGTCAACCGGAACGTCGGGAGGTCCTCTTTCGGGGTCTGAGGCGCGTGTCGAAGAAATACCGTCGGAAACCGCCGGCGAAGTGGCGGCTCCGCCACCTCTCCAGCCGCGCCTGAAAAATGGAGATATCTCCGCTGTCGGTCGTCGTTAGGCCACGAAATTGGTACTCTTGCGTAGGTCTTGCCGAGATCTTCGAAATGGACTATTCATTTGTTGAATTCCATCGAGAAACAACCGAGTTAAGGGCTCGTAACCGAAGCCGCGTATAGTGCCCGCGGGAGAGAGAGTGGGAGAGGAGAGAGAGAGAGAAGAGAGAGAGAGGAAAAAGGGGTATGACCGGTTCACGTACGATCTCGTATACTTAACCCGAAGCCGACGTGTTGAAAAATCGTAAAATAAAACCCGAGTACAAGAAAATAAACTTACAATTTCGAAATAATTTTACGAATTAAAACGAGAAAGAATTTACCAATTAGTTCTTAATCCAATTTAAGTTTAGAAAACCTTTCGTACAAATTAAACAAGTTAAATAACGTAAGGTATTAAAAAATCGATTTTTAGAAATTATTCATGAAATAAACTTAAATTAAATTAAACGGTTGAGGTTTACGTACGAAATAATTTAAATTAACAATTACTCTTAATTAATACGAATAATTAGCATACCGAATTGATTTCTCATTTAATCATATAAGTCACATAATTAATAAATTAAACATTCAAGTAGAAGGACTTACCCATAAACGTCATCGGGTCGTGCTTCAGAGATGCGGGATGTTACAATATATGAACTAAGCTATAGCGAACGGGATACAAGAAAACAAAAGACTAACTAGCTAGGCGGGACTAACCCCAAACCAATTACCATAATGCATAACAAAATAAAGCGGAAGCATAATATGTCCATATATCAATACATTATCATCTTCAAAATACATAACATGTTATAAAACCGTAGATAATAATATATATGCATCAAAATGGAAATGGACACGTGCTAGACCCCAAACGACAGACTTGGCTCGACACAAATCCCGCCTAGCACACAACCTGCAAAATCTGAAAAGTGGGGGTGTCAGTCTACAAAAGACTGAGTGAGGGGCATTGTTTATATATAAGCGCAGATAACATGCAAGCCATAACCTCGGATATAAGTTCAAGAATAACGTAGAACTCGCCCGAGATTACAACTATCAAGTTAAACACTTTAATCATTTTCAATCAATCAATCAGTAGCCCGGCGAGTGAGGGCAATTCTCCAACCTTTACTTCGACAGTGTACAATCACGATACTTTCAATTAATTAAATAGTCATGCAAGTAGTTACAGTGCACAAGTAGCAGTTTCAGTGACTCCTTCTTCCTCCAATGATGGTGGGTTTGCAAGGCCCGAACCATCCACGGTAACACGGTGTACGTCGGGAACATGACTCCCACGCACGGGACTCCTTCCTCCACCAAACCTCCTGGTGGATTCAGGGTTCATCCCCATGGTATGAGAGAAGTGTAAGAGTTACCCGTCAGCCCATGCTTTCCCGGTTGGCTCAAACACAAACTCTCGGGCCCACAGTGAACAATACACGGTAACTTGCCAAAACACGGTCAATATAACACGGTAACACGGTACACGGCTTGCTTTTAAATCATTTGAAGGTTTTTGGAAAGATAATAGATATATATATACATTTTGGCCGAAAGTTCACGTAAGGGTTATACGGGTTCTAGGTAACTAGCAATTGAACCTCACATGTACAGACAAAATATAAGCAAAGACACGGCCTAAGAAGCCCGCTCCTCGTCATTGGGGTGCTGGTCTGTGCAACAAAGACAAGTGTACGTGACACACGACTTGTATAAACTAATTAGGACGAACGGCGTTTTCATGAATAATATGACGTGCATTGACAATTATGGAATTATATGATCATATTCAATCTTAAAATGAGCATATAATAACACGTATCGATCATTTATGGCCTTAAAAACCGATTTGTAAAGGTTAATTTTATGTAGAAAATCCAGAAAATCCCCTGGAGCATGGGAACGGCCGTTCCGGGTTTGAACTAGAAATGGGAAGGGCTGTTCCCGGCTCCCCGAAACGATCCCGCGCATCTGTAAAGATTTTGAACATTTTGAGGATGAAAACGGTCGTTCTGGCCACAGGCTAAACTGGGAAGGGCTGTTCCCATTCTCGCGTGCCAGCTGTCAGGGGTTGGGAACAGCCTTTCCCAGAATGAACTGGGACGGGAAGGGTCGTTCCCGTTATCCAGGTAATGCAGAACAGAGCAGAAACAGGGGAAAATGCTCGAACCAAAATCATAACATCAACACAACCATAATTTCAATCACCAAATGCATCTAAAACATGAAGTAACATGTATACATGATTAATATACAATAAAATCCAACATAAACACTCATATCCCTCATTGATCATCAAGAATCTACACTTTGGAACCCATATATAAACTCTTCACTTAACTTCCATTTTCCTCAATTATACCCCAAAATTTCTAAACCAGTAGAATTGAAATTAAAGGAAAAACTAAGGCTCAACAAAGAGACTACTGAAATTAAAGAAAATCGCACGCCCGATACATAGAGAGCATCATGAAAAAACAACGTATTTCCTCCACGAAGCTTCAGATGGTATGTCTCTATGCCGAGGACGTCTTTCTCGCTACCATTTTCTAAAACGACTGTTTGAGTTCCCACTGGGTAACGAAAAAACTCTCGGAAACCAGCTCGATCTCGCACTATGTGTTTGCTTACTCTCGAATCTACAATCCAATTTGGAAAATGATTAGCAACTAATGCATGTGCACAAACATATAATTCAAGAGAAGATTGAGAAGTAGGTACCTTCTTTGGTTCGGGGCAATCCCGAGCAAAGTGACCATTCCTTCCACAATTGTAGCACTTCAAACGTGCCATGTTCTTTTGTTTAGGTTTTTCCCACTTTGGTCACGCCACCCTTTGGTCTGTTAGTCTTAGAAGGACGTTTTCCTTTCTTAGAGTTGTTCTCTCGCTTGAACTTGCTGCCTTTAGGTTTTCCCCCTCCGGCGACAAGCGTAACTTTAGAGTGACCAAGTGATTTGATGTGCTCCTCTTCCATCTCCAGGTGCTTCGAGATTTTAGCAAATGATCTAATGTGATCACTATGAGTCATAAGGAATTTTCAGTTCTTCCAATGATCAGGTTCATTTGGAAGTGTACTAATCACATTCAGAACCTGAGTATTTTCAGGAATGTCAGTTCCTGCAGCGTTAAGATCACAAACCATTGCACTCATAGTGCACAAATACTCACTTTTGGTTCGACTAGAATCTATGGTATATTGCATCCATTTCAAATGCAAGGTATGTAACCTTATCTCGGATGTTTGACCATATTTGATCTTAAGTTGATCCCACATCTCCTTAGCCGTGGAATAAACTTCAAACTCTCCAATTAGGTCATCGTGCATGTTACTCAACATACCATAATGTGCACTACGATCCTTTTTTAGCCATTCCTAGTACACAGCTAAGCTAGTCTTCTACTCATTGATCTGCTGCTCAGTGGCATCCTTCTTGGGTTCAGTAGGTGCGACCTTACTAGTGGATAAGGGGTCCATAACTTTGCGGTAATGAAGGTAGTACTGGATTTTCTTATGCCAAATGTCATAGTTCGACCCATCGAGTTTTTCTAAAGTCTCAGGTGCCAAGCGTTTCGAAGACATGTCTCTAAGTATACAAGAAATGAATAATTAATTAGGCACATAATTAAATAATTAAATTAACTAGAATTTTCTTCATTCACATTATATGTTCGATAACTTCGCTAAGCTCATAATCATCACATAATATGATTCCAGATTTTCATATAGTTTAATTATCATAAGTCCAAATGAAACGAATTCATAAAATTAAAGTTATTGTTAAACAAATTAACATAATTCGTACTAAATTATCACAAAGATAAATTTTAATCAACTAATGATTTTTAATAAATTATGTAAAACCAATTTACATAATAAAAACTAATTTAATCAATTCCGGCATGAAAGTATTTTTCCCTTAAGAGGGATATGGTAGTACGGTAATATGTATATATCGTAATGAATCATAATAATAGGTAGGCTTGAAAACCATTTTATACATATAGATGCATATATATAGGCATGATTCCAGTTGAAAATATTTTAACCCTCACCTATATCGGTAGTCAGACAAAGTTGTGTGGACTCCATTGCGCCTGAAAGTATTAACTACTATAGGCTTAGGACTAGGTTCTTTACTCTAATCAAATAAGCATATAAAACACATAATGTTCATACTTAAAAGGAGTAACATATTATTCTAATCAAGTAAACACATAAACTATAACATGTTAGAGAATATTCGGTAAAACCTAATTTTATCCGTTGAAGGGAATTTCTTTAATGAATTAGGTTTTATGAATTCTTTAACTAACCAAATATTTATTAATCACATTATGATTCTAATTACAAATATTTGAAATGAAAATTAGGGCTTAACTTGACAATGTATGTCACATTTTAAAAAACTTTTACAAAAGTGTTGATTTTCGAAAAATTCGGATAGAATCCTTCTTTGAAAATTTCAAAACTTGTTTTATAATTATTTTTAATTAAATTTAAAAATATTCAGAATATATGTTGACCAAAATATCAAAATTACTATTGAAAACATTTATCATTCAAATTCTTATGAATTAAACACTTTATAACATAAAATTAATCACATATATACACACACTAGCACACATGCACCTTAATTTGATTCAAGAACATTATGAACATGTTCTTAGACTTATATGAAGGTGTTCATATTAGTTCATGGTCATTCCTAACCAATTTCTTATTCATAACATGTGATTAAACTTAAATGTAGCACTTTATGTAATTTTAATCATAAAAATAATTCTCAATAAATTATTCCAGGCTTGAACTTAATAAAATAAAATCATAAATATTTAAATATATACTCAGATTATATTATATCCTAATTCAAGCATTTATTTAAATAAAATTCATAATGTAAGCACATTGTACATGAAACTAACAATTTAGGCATATATTTCATAAAATAGATTCCTAAAGGCATAATTTGATTAATTCTAAGCATGCTACATTAATAATACCCTAAGAACATCTTATAAAGCATGAAATAATAAAATAAAAAGACTCATACCTTAGAGAGAGCTAGGGTGGCCGAACCTAGTGAGAAAAAATGAGAGATTTGTGTAGTTCTTGAAAATGATGTTGGGGTGGTATTTATAGGTATGGATTTGGGGGGCTTAAGGGAAATTTCTATTCTTTAGAGTAGTGGCTCATGTCTCTAGGGTAGCAAGGTCTATTTTGTAGGGTACTTACGTGTATAGACAAGCGTATAGGTGATGTAGGAGCTTATGTATACTTATTTGATGTAAAAATTACATCATAATAAAAGAAATCTAAAATAGGGTGAAAATAGTAATAAAAACGTAAAAGAATATTTAGATTATAGGTTGAAATGGTAAAAGTTTCAAAAGAAAGAGGATCGAAAGGGCTTTTCGATGATTATAAACAGTTAGCGTTTAAGCGTTTCAAGTTAAAGTAGTAAGGGTTCGAAATTTTGAAAAATATAATAAAATACATAAAACGATGCTAGAATGAGATTTAATTTCTGAGAAAGTGTTCATGATTCATAAAATAATTTGAGGATTATTTTGAGTATAATATTGGATATTAAACGCCACGGTTTAAAAGTTAGTTTTTACAGCCGGGAATAGTACTTTAGGAAAGATAGGGAAATTTTATTAAACGAGCTAGGAATTGAACTAGTTTTGGAAAAGGTCTTAATATTCGTAAAATAATTTCAAGAATCGTTATGGTTATAATATTGTGTACAGAAAACGTTGAAATTTGAAAATCTCTAAATTAGGGCTAAACTAGGGTTTCTTGGCCGGTTTTTGTTACTACGGAAGTTATAATGAGAATTAGGGTTCGGGATTGATTTCATAATTCATAAATTTTCACAAGGATTCATTCGAACCCAATATTGGATAGGTAAAGATGTCTGAAAAAATTTCTACATTAAGGAGTGAATAGTAACTAGGGACCTAATGGGAATTTTTGACAAACAATTTTCAAAGTGTATCTTGGGACAACAAAAGCTAGGATATAAATCTGGGAAATGTGAAATCTAATTTTCTAAGTTTTTTATAAGGAGTATGTGAAGGTTTAGGCTCAGTGAATGAATAGTGATATGAGTCTCAGAATAAGATATTGGCAAAATCGAGGCATAAAAACACATAGTTCACATAAAATGCAATGTATAATGGTTTGAGGCTTTCTTCTAACCCTTTATTTACCTATTTCTTCTTGGCCCCGAAATCCGGGATGTTACAACCCACCCCCCTTAAAGAAAATTTGTTCTCAGATTCTACTCATGTTTCATAATAACTTTAGGTAGTGTTTATATCCTTTATTCATAATAAGGCGGATTTCTAAAATAGAACTTACCTTAACCACATAGGGTAATTGTTCAGGTGAAGAATTTAAATGTGCACACAATTGAGATGCAATGAATGAATACGTAGTGCCAGGAGCAGTAACTGGCGTGTTTAGAAGGCGTACCTTTAACATCTTTGGGGATGACATTTACAACTGCAATCACCCTTATAGAGAGAATATAATGCATGATAGTTCAGAATGATTTGCAGATGATCACGAGGATAAAATTTCCAAGTAGTAGCAATTAATAAACATAACATCTTTAGCAAAGGTAAGGCATGTAAAGGCACATAAATCAATAAGTTAATTTTCGGTCCTGCTGGTATCTTAAAGCGTCTCTAATAACTTGAGGCTTGAACGAGTAAGGAAATTTAATTGAAGGGTTTTCATAAGTTAGAAATGTGAGTAAGATGATGAAGGAGATGTAGATATTAGTACTGAATCTACCAATTAGATGGTTTCGAAAAGAACTGAAAGATTTAATAAACTCAAGATTTTGGGTGTAGATTATAACTATATGGTTGACTGGATTAAGGAAGGGTTTAGAACCACATTTGTAACAAATCACATGCTGGTCGGCCGCCCAACAGTGTTCTATCAGAACTTAAGTACTAAAGACATGAGAATACTTCTGAGACTCTATGAACGATGAACCCCAGATTTCTGCAACCTGGAGCTCTGATACCACTTTAAGCTGTAGCGCCTCCCCTAGGAATACATCCCCCGCACCGCAATACTCCCCGTGTGGAGGTTCGACCCAACATGTGAGGAATACTACGGCGAACGGTCTGGTACTTTAAATAGAGCGCAAGTTTAAATGCAGCGGAAGATAGAAGGATTTAAAAGGTTGCCAATAAACGGGGAGGATCACGTATAAGAACAAGGATTATCATTATTGATCAAAATAGTTCGCAAAAGAGTATAACAGGATGGCATGCAAGGGTGAAGTATAAGATAGCTTATTTATAAGGTGATCAGGCTCAAAGCTATGTATCCTTAGAATCAGTTCTGTTCGACTATGTATGACACCGTAATGCTTTAAGATAACCCTAGATGTCGTTCATCGATCGCTGAAATCATGCATTTTAAAGTAGGCGAGGAGTAGTCAAAGTGACTAACTGAAAGGGTATAATAGTCCATAGATATATGTATATGTATGTATATTTATATGATCAAGAAGATCTTGATCCAAAATAATAGCAATAGGATATAGCAAATATGAAACGGTTCATGATAAGTGTTAAAATTGGAATAGGGGTAATTTGGAATATTTGTAGAAACATGAACCGTCTGTAACATGAACTTTAATGCCCGCAAGCTAGGCCTTTCAATCCGTAACTCCTTGAATAGTTGGTTAAACAGTATCGGGCTGATCAATGCACCGATACTTTAATAAAACCAAGTATGATAATACCTCCGCTACTCCTTGGTGTCAATAGGGGAGCAAACCTTAGAGACCATGAAGGCGAATTGGGAAGTAGTATTCTCTTAATCTCTTGGCGTCGAGTAGCTAACCTCAAGCTATACCACTACCAAGAGTTGGTGGCAGTCCGCATCACCAACAATACCCGCGGCCCGATACCTTCCGGATAATTGCTCACTACGGATACGCCGGGGCCCATAACATGAATCAAGAACAATATTTTGCTTGCATAACTTGGAATCAATGTTTTAATAAAGTGGACTTAAATATATATATCGTCCTAGTAAAACGTTAATTCCGGTATGAAAGTATTTTTCCCTTAAGAGGGATATGATGGTACGGTAATATGTATATAGGGTAATGAATCATAATAATAGGTAGGCTTGAAAACCATTTTATATATATAGATGCATATATATAGGCATGATTCCAATTGAAAATATTTTAACCCACACCTATACCGGTAGTCAGACAAAGTCGTGTGGACTCCATTGCGCCTGAAAGTATTAACTACTATAGACTTAGGACTAGGTTCTTTACTCTAATCAAATAAGCACGTAAAACACATAATTTATACTTAAAAGAAGTAACATATTATTCTAATCAAGTAAACACAAACTATAACATGTTAAAGAATATTCGGTAAAACCTAATTTTACCCCGTTGAAGCGAATTTCTTTAATGAATTAGGTTTTATGAATTCTTTAACTAACCAAATATTTATTAATCACATTATGATCCTAATTACAAGTATCTGAAATGAAAATTAGTGTTTAACTTGACAATGTAGGTCACATTTTAAAAAACTTTTACAAAACTGTCAATTTCCGGAAAATTCGGATAGAATCCTTCTTTAAAAATTCCAAAACTTATTTTATAATTATTTTTAATTAAATTTCAAAATATTCAGAATATATGTTGACCAAAAATTCAAAGTTACTATTGAAAACATTTACTATTCAAATTCTTATGAATTAAACACTTTATAACATAAAATTAATCACATATATACACACACACTAGCACACATGCACCTTAATTTGATTCAAGAACATTATGAACATGTTCTTAGACTTATATGAAGGTGTTCATATTAGTTCATGATCATTCCTAACCAATTTCTTATTCATAACTGAAGGGCGTGGAGACCACCAAAAATAAAATCGCAAGTACCGAATACAAATGAATTGCAGATAGTGGTAAATGGGGTCGATCCACGAGGATTGGGTGAATTGTAATCTTTCTTATGCAAGGAAACAAAACGAATAATTAAAAGGGGGGGGGAGTTTTTGTGATTTTAGACTTTAACTAAAAATGAATTTAACTTAAATAAACAGACGAATAACAACTAAATTCAGCTGACACTCGGATTAATTCAGTAGATAACAAGTAGCCAGGATTTTCCTACGCATGCATCAGACTATGATCACGGATTGGGTGATTAATTCCACATTAGGCTTGCTATAGTTACCAATTACCTTAGGCTCCCTCGTTTCTTTGTTGTTTTAGAATAATCTGAAGAAACTCCTAAAGCTATTCCCTAACTAGCTAATAACCCTATCAGAAACTCCTTCAAGAATTCAATTAACTAGTTGCTTTACGAGCTAAAGAAACACTAACCCTAATTGACTTAGTAAGGACTCCTACATCGTCTAATTAGACCGAATTATTCCACAACACAAAATTCAGCCGAACTTAACAACCTAGTGTTGATTGCCACTTTGTTAATTATCCAGTTAACACCACTAAATAAATCAACTAGCTGTATGCGAATTGCTAACTCTAAGATTCGAGCTCTTAAATCAAAGAATAAGGCAAAACCCAATATCATGAAATCGAAAATAAAACGAATAACTTTGAATTAATCAACCACAAGAAATTATCTCACAAAGTTTAAAACACACTTGGAAAATCCCAACTAAAAGTAAATTAGCTACTCATAACGAAATTGGAAAATCAACATAGTGTTTAAACGAAAAGAAAAGGAAAAGAATAAAACTGTTCGATGCTCGAAGCCTCTTCCCGAATGAATAAGAGGTGCTGCTGCCTTTTTTGAGTGAGAGAAGAGATGTCCTCTTTCAGCTACAACGTCGACCTTTTGTAATGTAAAGGGGTTGAACCTTTTTCTTTCCACTTCTTCCCATGTTCCCTCAATAATATGGCTGCCATCAATTCTCTTCAAGTGATACCATCGTGCCCAAAAACGTGTTTGTCTTCTGTAACGCACGTAACTTCTTCTTAGGAATAGGGCTGGAACTTAGTGGACTTTTGTGAATTTGGGCAAGGCGAGGGAATAGGGGAACTAACGGGCCTACAATTAATAAAACTCTCAAGGACTCTTTGCGTGACTTGGACTTAACTAGTGGGCCAAACTTCTCTTTGTTTTTCTTCTTAAAGCCCATATATCTTGTCTCCTTACCCCTCCTTTACGGCTGCTGCTGAAAATTACCATAAATGTCCAAAGTTTTGGCAAGCCAAAGTTGTTCCTATCAAGAAGCATGAAATAAATTAATTCTCTACAATTTAGACCAAGTCATGGGGTAAATATAACAATATAAAGCTTAATATGTTAACCAATATACAACGTATCAAATCCCCCCACACTTAGTTGATGCTTTCCCCCAAGCATAACATGGAATCAAGGCCATAACCACATTCTACATCCCAACTGCAGCAGTCCGTTGTGTAAACTAGGAAACAGTCGCTGTCACCAAAAACTATCTACAACGAACACAATCACAAAGCTAAGTTTGAAATCAACTTTCTAAAGCAAGAACATATGAGCTCAAGTTTCAATTATAATCATGTATGATTAGTTTGATTCCATTAATCCAATGCAAACGAAGGAGACAAGTATAAAGTAATTAGTCAATCGAATATCAATTTATTTTGCGCGTATGTTAAAGAATACCAAAGATATGGTGAAGAGCTAAGTTTCATCCTTCAAGATAAACAACCTAAATCCCTAGAGAGCTTTTAAAACAAGTACTCCCTTTATTTTGAGCTTTTTTTTTTTTTTTTCTACTCATCATTTTTTTCTCATTTTTTCTGTCAGCAACTCTTTTTTTCTTTTTTCTTTTTTTTTTTTTGTTTCTCGTTTCTTTTCTGAGTTTTTCGCAAAGCAAGGCAAACTCCAGTTATTTATCCCTTTAAATGTTGGAAAAATAATTTCGAGAGCGGCTGAATTAGCAACATACGACCCTACTCATGGCACTAAATTAATTGGAATTTTTCCAAGGCCAGCGGAGTAGTCGCGCGAGTTCTACTGACCAACCTTTCTCTAGCTGGCCCCTCGCAAGCTCTCCCTCACATCTAAATGCTTATCAAGTCAAATTTAGCAAAGCTCAATCACTAACCTACCGTTTCTCAACATATTTGAAAAATCTAAAAGATATTAAATCAACTAATCACTTTAGACAAGATTCACTCGTAGCATGGCTCCAACTTAATACACACAATGTTTAGTTCAACTTTTTATGCTCATTCTCATACAACTCCTACAATGTCAAGTGTCAAACAAACCGTGCTCTATGCCATGCAAGTTGTAAACAATCAAGGGTTCAAACTCAGTTTCCTTTTCAAAATCAATCCAGTACAACGAAGAAGCTGCAAGAAGTGTTCTAGAAAGGATATAACGCCATAGTAAACAATTCCGTACTACACATATTTAAAATTTCAGTCAGCCCTAAAGGCTACTAATCACAGCCATAAAAATGCATTTAAAACATGCAAAGATTCATCCGAAAGAAGATTATAACAACAACAGGATGTGCTCAAAATTATCAGCCCCTATGACCCTCAAAATTATCCTAAAAGCATCCAAAAATTCGCAAAAATATATCTGTCAGCTCTCAGGACCCCCCCACACTTAAACATATGTTGTCCTCAACATAAAGTAAAGCAACAATGAAAAACCAAGGACTTCCCTGAACCCGGGGGGGTTGTGATGCGGCGCTTAGTGGCGCTGGTGGATCTCTCAGACGAGAGTCAGGAGGGTATGAAGCTGCTCCTCAATAACGGGAATGCATTTCTCCAATCGCGCAAGGCGCTCTTCGGTAGTCGGAGGTGGAGCAACAACAAGCTCACTGTAGCACTATAGTTCAATCCACATATGGAATGGACGATCCATACATGAATCAAGCCTACTGCGAACGGGAGACAATAAAAAAAACTACTCACTAGCTAGGCGGGACTAACCCTCAAATGGATACAACCATACATAACAATAAAGCGGAAGCAAAATAATATACATTCACTTCATTATCCCCTTTCGATTCTAGAACAATATTTCCATAATTCACAACCCAAACTAGTCAAGTATAAGTCATAATATACATAGATGCCAAAACCAATTCATAAGAGTAGAAATCTATCAATAAGGTAGATGAAACATGAGAGTGACAAATGCTAGACCCAAAAGAAGCAAAACTCGACTCAATCCCACCTAGCACTCGACCTGCAATACCTGAAAATGTGATGTGTCAGTCTAGGAAAGACTGAGTGAGGGTTTTAATAATTATAAGCGCAATTACCATGCAAGCCATAATCTCGGGTAAGATTTTATAAAATGAAGCAATATAAGTTCAAGAATAAGATATAACTCGCCTGAGATTACAACTAATCAATTTACAATTCAGTACAATTCAGTTCAATCAATCAGTGGCCCGGCGAGTGAGGGCAAATTTCCAACCTTTCTCCGACAGTGTACAATAATTCAATTATTCAATGATTAGGTGATCAAGCAATCAATTACAGTGCACAATTAACAATTTCAATAACCCCTTCTTCCTCCGGGTGATGGTGGGATTGCAAGGCCCCACGATCCAATCAGTCTGAGCATAGGGTTCATGATTCCCTATACCCGGAACTCTTTCCTCCACTAATATCCTAGTGGATTTAGGGGTCATCCCAACAATGTGAGGCGATTGCAGAGTTACCCATCAGTCGGTGCTTTCCCGATTGGCTCATACACTAACCCTCGGGCCCACAGTGAACAATATACTCGCCAAAACAATCAATCGATCAATCAATCGGTACAATTCGGCAATTCAACTGAAAATCCATAAGGTTTTTGGAAAATTATAGATATAGTGATACATTTTGGCCGAAAGATCACATAGGGTTATAAGGGTTCTATATATTTAGAAATTAAACCTCACCTTTACTGATCAAGAGAAGAAAGGAAACACCCTACAGAACGTGCTCCTCGGCTCCCGGAACGTGATCTGTGTAACAAGGACAAGTGTACGTGAGACTCGATGCGTATGAACCAATTAAGACGAATGGCATATTCAACCAATGTCAATCATGAACTTACAATCAATAAAGGTTATAAATATATTCAATTTATCAAGTAATGTAGCAAGGATCAAGTAATCCATATATATAAATCAAAGTATGAAGATCTTACATAAACCTCCCCTATGAGCTTAAGCATGAAATCCCATAACACATATGATAACACATAATATAATACATTATATGGCATATCAATGGTGTGTACATACCGGAAACGAGTCATGAAAACCATGTAACTAAAGTTTGAAATTCGAATTTTCATGCAAAAACAACAGGGGTCGCGGGCGCGACCCAATTTGTTCACAAAATGGTCGCGGGCGCGACCTATTTTTTTCCCGAATTTTCCTTCAAATTTTCAAATCTCGAAACAAGGCCAAAAACGGGTCGCGGGCGCGACCTATTTTGTTCTATTTTCGGTCGCGGTCGCGACCTGCTACGCAGCAGCAGCAAAATAGGGGAAAAACAGGGGAAATCAGAACCAAAACCTCAAAATCAACAACAAAAGCAAATTCACTCCATAACAATTACTCCAATACATCCAATACACAATATACTTCACTTATCCATCAAACAAACCATGAAATATGCATCAACTCATCAAGAATTGGTCCATAAAACCCCATATATATACATGCTTCCAACTTCCATATATTTCAATGTTTTCATGCTAGCTTTCAATCCTTTTGATCATAAACATGCTTCTAATCATAAAAACACAAGAATTCATCCCTTAAACCTCAAACCCCACTCATACACAATTCATACAATTTCTATATTATACATTGAAATGTATAAGAGATGAGATGAAATGGTGCTATGATGATTATGATGATCCAATTATGCAATTTTCTTAAATCCAAGCTTGAATTATTGATGAATTCTTTCCCTTCTCTTCCTTGGTGTAAAAATCGGTATTGAGTGTGTGAGTGTGCGTATCTCTTGAATGAAATGGAATGTAATGGAATGAAATGGAAGAATTAGATGATATACTAAAGTTTTGCATCAATATATGTGATTCATTACATTTTGCACATAAGTCCTCCTAATATTTGAATTAATGCAACCAAGTTTCATCTCTAACAAAAGATCCATTAAATCCAATTCATTTAATGCAATTAAGTCCATAAATTTATGAAATGATCAAATAAGGTCACGTAATAACAATTTAGCACGTTACCACTTAAGTCACGTAATTTCCATGTTAATAATAGTTCATATAAATACATAAAGATATAATGCATATAATATGATGAAAGTTATAAATAAATGAATGAAATAATTAAATTAAACCTCCCAACTCCCGAAGACCCGCTCGTGGCGTGCTTACCTGAACTTTCGAAAATTGGGGCGTTACACTCACGGTGCCTACGAGCATCCGTATGGAAGACACGTACTCGAGCCTTGACACCTGCAGGGGTCATAGAAAGAATACCATCTACACGGACCAAAAGCATCATCAAATCAAGCGTTAATAAGTCAAGATATTCCAAGTGAAAAACAGCAATACGAGCGATAACATGCCCCATAATAAGTGAACGTGTTGGTGCAAGTGCATAGTTAAAAGCTGTAGCAACCCAGTAATCCAAGTTCACTTTAGTTTTAGTCACCATAGCCCACAGAAAAAATAACTCTGTTTGTGTGACTGTGAGTGCACCTTTGGTTCGACCAAAAAAAGAATATGCAAGAAATCTATGCAAATAGCGCAAAGTCGGTTCAATAATGTGCCTATCGTGACTAGAATCAGAATAATCATGCCCGGGGAGTCCCATTAGCAAAGTCCAGGCTGTTTTCACATTAAAATCAAGAGGGTATCCACAAACACTCATCACAAAAGTGGGATCATTCCTATTAATACCCAAAGCTGCACTAATATCAGTGATAGATGCCTCAAAATTCAGCCCAAGCATACGATAAGTAATCATAGGAGAATTAATATCCAAATTGGTATGCTTATCAAACTTGAAAGTGCAGAAAAATTCATATACCAACTCATAGATAATCGGGCAATCAATCATGAAAAACGAACACCAACCAATTCCATAACTCTATCATGAATATTCAAGGTTTCCAAAGTTGGAGTATGAAGCATTTTACCTCGAATTACCTTTCGTTTCAGGAGACGATGAAGACGAGCTTGATGAGTTTCATCCTCAAAGTTGAGATGACCAATTTCCTTTAGAAATTTCAATGCCGGAACAATATGGACATCACCGCCTCTATTGCGAAAATGCTGAGTTGGATCCAAACCAGGATCGAAAGGCTGTTGTTGGGGCTCAACTTCACCGTTGATGGAGTCACCCCCCAAGATGGACTCATCGCTGTCAACCGGGTCTTCAGAACTAGTGGTGGCGCTAGAATCTCCATTCTGGCTTGTTTGAGAAGCACTTCTAGAATTTATGTCCGGGATAAGAATAGGGGTCGAAGAGTTCTCCTGCTGTGATGTTATCAGGTTGCGGAGGCGAGTGGAGGCGCGACACGGCGGAGCTGGTGGCGGTGCGTCTGAGGCGGTGGTGGAAGCACGGCGGCGCTTTCTTGAGGGACCGGTGACATCGGTTGGGGGCAGAGGAATAGGAAGAATGGCGGCGGAATCAATCGGTTGCTGCTGTTCGCCGGAGAAGGTCGGCGAACTGGAGATTAGGTCAGCGGAGGATGAAGCTGGTGATGTGGTGGCGGCGCCTGGGCTTTGATCGCCGGTGCTGGTAATGGAGGCAGGTGGTGGCGATAAGGCGTCTGCCACCGTGGTAAGTGGAGGAGAAGTGGTGGCGGGAGGTGGAGATGAGTGAGGGCGAAGCCTCACGGAGGTGCGACGCGGTGGTGAAGACGCGGCTCCGCCGTTAGACAAGCGTCGGTTTATGTGGCTGGTTGATCTTCCTCTTTCCCATGGCTAATTTAGGGTTTGGACTTCTCGAAATTGGATTTTGGTGGCTGAGAAGGAAAGAAGAACTTGGAATTGGGGATTTTTGGCTTCTGTGGCTGAAAGTTAGGGTTTAGGGGCATTTTGTGGTATATGTTGGGCGATCCGGGTCAGATGGGAAATATGGGTCGAATGGTAGTGTCGGGTCTGGGTCTGGGTCTGGGTCGGTTTAGGCTCCATTTGGCCAAATAAGATCCAGGACCCTTGTCCGTGACCTCAGGCAAGTTTCCTCACAGAAGGTTAATACCTAATTCACCTCTTATCGCCTTTGATCAACAACGGTTCTATTCTTGTGCCTCCCCCACACTTATCTAATTATATCAGTTGCAAATTAACTTGCACAGCAAGAGGAGAGAAGATATTACAACAGGCAAAGAAAACGAGCAAGCAAAGATAACGAAAAGCAAAAGAAACTAAAGGAAGGGAAAATATGGGTTGCCTCCCATACAGCGCCCTTGTTTAACGTCATGGACTCGACGAGTTCTTATTTTCACACTGAAGCCCCTAGAGGAGGATCCTCTAGATTCATCCTTTCAACTGTGTGTGGCTCGAATCCCTCGTAAAATTGCTTAAGTCTACGCCCATTCACCTTGAATGTCTTATCCGTAATAATTTCCCCAATTTCAACAGCTCCATGTGGAAAAACTTTGGTCACAATGTATGGACCAGCCCATCTGGATCTCAATTTGCCCTGGAAAAGTCTAAATTTGGTATGGTAGAGCAACACCTTTTGTCCAACTTCGAATCTCTTCATGGACAACATCACATCATGAAATGTTTGGAATTTTCATGGGCATCATTTCTAATCTGTTGCAATTGAAGCTTGCGATGCATGCCGACCTCTTCCAATTCAAAATTACACTTCTTAATTGCCAAATAAGCTCGATGCTCAAGCTCTACCGGAAGGTGGCAAGCTTTCCCAAATACCAATCTATAAGGTGACATACGGATCGGAGTCTTGTACACCGTCCTATAGGCCAAAAGTGCATCATCGAGTCTCAAACTCCAATCTTTACGGTTAGGACTAACCATTTTCTCCAAAATAGAATTGATCTCCCTATTTGAAACTTCGGCAAGGCCATTTGTTTATGGATAATAGGCCGTGAAAGTGCGATGGGTCACATGATGCTTCTTGAAAAGTGTCTCGACCGTATGGTTGCAAAAGTGAGTACCCCGATCGCTGATTATGGCTCGAGGAATTCCGAACCTAACAAAAATGTGAGACCTTAAAAAATCCAGAACAACTTTAGAATCATTAGTCCGGGTGGCTTTCGCTTCCACCCACTTCGAGACATAATCAACGTCAAGTATAATGTATAAATTACCATAAGATGAAGGAAAATGACCCATAAAATCCAAACCCCACACATCAAATATTTCACAAACAAGTATAGGATTAAGATGCATTTGGTTCCTAGGACCTATATTTCCCGTCTTTTGACAATTAACACAGCTTTTACAACACAAGTATGCATCTTTAAAAAGTGTAGGCAAGAATTCTATGGATTTAAAAAGTGACCACCATATGCATGACAAAACTCTATGGATTTGATTTCATTTTCAGCCACACAACGGCTAATAATTTGATCGGTGCCTATTTTCCACAAATAAGGGTCATCCCAAATATAATATTTAGAATCAGACTGAGTTTTATCTTTTTTAGACCTAGACAAATGATCAGGCAAAGCACCAGTAGGTAAAAAATTAACAATATCAGCATACCAGGGTGTCTGGAAACCTGTCTGTGACCTCAGATAGGCTTCCTGAGCAACAAAAAGTTGTTCATCTGGGAATTCTTCATTGATATGATCAGCAAAAAGTACTGGAATCCCGCTGAGATGATCAGCTACCGGATTCTCACAACCCTTCTTGTCCCTTATTTCCAGATCGAACTCTTGCAAGAGAAGGATCCATCGTATGAGCCTCGGTTTCGCGTCCTTCTTGGTGAGAAGATACCGTAAAGCTGCATGATCAGAATACACAACAACTTTAGTACCAAGCAAATATGGACGAAATTTATCTAAAGCATAAACAATTGACAAAAGCTCTTTTTCGGTAGTAGTGTAGTTGCATTGGGCATTGCCTAGCAACTTTGAGGCATAATAGATCACGTGGGAATTCTTGTTGATCTTTTGTTCAAGTACAATCCCCACGGCATAATCACTTGTGTCATACATGATCTCGAACGGATACTCCCAATTCGGTGGTTGAATGATCGGGGCCGAAACCAATTTTTCCTTCAACAAGTCAAAAGCGGCTTTGCAATCATCATCTATCTCGAACTTCACATCTTTTTGGAGCAACTTGCACAATGGTTTGGTGATCTTTGAGAAGTCTTTGATGATGAATCGCCTACAAAAACCTGCATATTCAAGAAAGGAACATACTTCCTGCAAACTCGCGGGCTAAGGCAAGGACTTAATGACATCTATTTTAGATTTATCAACTTCAATACCATGTTCAGAAATAATATGCCCCAAAATTAAACCTTTATCAACCATGAAGTGACACTTTTCATAATTCAAGACCAAATTTGTTTCTATGCAACGTTTCAATATTGTAGCAAGATTATTAAGGTATTCATCAAAAGAGTTTCCATGTAGCACCCCAAATGGAAGGTGCCACATCCCCCGCACTATAACCTAAACTCGATTACGAAATGGGAAGTCCGTACCCGAATCCGAATCCGAATCATAGCGAACGGGAGACCACTCACACACTATGCTAGGCGGGGCTAAAACTCCGAAACCAAATAAGCAATTAATCAAAATTAAATTCACGTGAAGCAAATCATAAGTTTAATTACAACATAAGCAGCAAGTGACGGGTTCAACAAACATAAATACCTAGTCCTGAAATTCATACATAAATCATAAATCAAAATTTCACAATTCACAGGTTCAACTATTCCTATAAGCCTGTCCCGAATATCACAAAGTACCATTAATATTTCATACATTCAATGCATAACTCAATCAATTACAATATGCGTGCAGTGTGACTTGGACTAGACCAAAAGACTTGACTGACTCAAACTCCCGCCCAGCACTCCAAAAACTGCAAGAACTGAAAACAAAGCTGGGTTCAGTCTATAGGATACTGGTGGGTATAAACAGGGCTTAATAATATAATGTTACAAGAATTTAAACACCCACGCATGCAAGCTATAATCCCGTGCGAGGTTTTTGAAATATTTTCCCAAGTGGGTGAAAATGAAATAAAACAAAACTCGGGATTACAACAATCAATATCATTCATTCATTCATTCATGAGGTCAATACGTGAGCCCGACGAGTGGGTGAATTCTCCAACCTCCACCTCGTGTGTGCATTTATTCATTTACTCGTTCATTAATGATCACACAATCATTCATTCAGTCATAATCATTCGTTCATTCGTTCGTTCTTTCATTGATTCATTCATTCATACATTCATCCATTCATTCAATCAATACACTTACACCTTCTTCCTCCGGGTGGTGGATGGGTTAGCAAGACCCGAGCACCTCAATCATTGACCTAAGGGGTGTCATGAGTTCCCCAAAGGCGCTCAGCCCCCTTCCCTCGCTAATCTCCTAGCGAGTTCCGGAATCTGTAATTTGGTTGGGACTAGCACATAGGATCACCGTCGGCCCTTGCCACCCCGGATCGCCATATGTACCAAGCACCGGGTCCCCATATGTGCAATCAACCAATACTCGCCAAAACATTTGGTAAGGTATTCATAAAAGAAAAAGGGGTTTTAACAATCAAAATCATAGACTCCTTGAAAACGACTCAATATAAATATATACTTACTTTGGCTTAAAGCATACACATTGAGGGATATTGGTCATTATTTAGCTAGTAGAAGAGAAACCCACCTGTTACACCTTACCGACAATACCAAGAAGAAAAGAGGGTTGAGGAACACCTATGAACCCGGTATCTGGAGCAAACTGTTCAAAGATAACATTATGTGGTCGTGTGACTCAAGACTCCAAATGAACCATATAAGACGCACGACAATGCAATGAATGTGATATGGTATGCATAAGAGAATAAATCATGTCATGGAGATGCATTAAGGCACATAGTCAATCACTTCATTCTTTCTTGGAGCGTTCATAATCATTCAAGCTCATATCTCCCATGTATCATATCAAATCGATCCATAAATTCCGAACAATGATCATAATGCATAATTCAACAAGTACATACTTCATATGGATCACAAAAGAAGGATAAAGTAGGCAATCAGGGTTCAGCCTCCAAGCATCAAGGCATTCATGCGCATTAAGGAGCAATGAAGGCATGTGAATTAATATCTTGCACATAACACGCCAACCGAATCCATAAATTTCACAAATGAGCATAACACACCATATAACATGTTAGGGTCATAATTGGGGTGGGAAATTACAAGAAAAACGGAAAAGAAGCATAAGAAGAAACTCCGAACACGATCTTGCAAAATCTGACAGTTTTCCACAATGCGCAAGACGCCGTAAAATGAGGATATCTGAAGTTTGAGAAGTCGAAATTGGGTTTTTTTTTGTTGGAGATGAAACTAGGCAAACAGGGATTTCCAAAGACATATGGCTCGAATCATAGTTCAAAGCGTGGTGAAAATGGCGTAGGCTCTAAGTTGGACAAATGTAGAATTCCGACGAAGTGGCGACACAATTTTCCCAAGGTCATAACTCACAAACCACAAGGAATGTTAAGGTGATTCCAATTGGAGGATGTTGTAAACTTCAAGAGGTTTCCGTGGGTTCAAAAATCAGGTCAATCGGAGTTGTTTAGTATAGGTAAAGGTTCTGTACCAGGTAATGGGCGTTACCCAGTTTGTGCAGGAAGTCTGTAACGGTCGTTAATGGCAACAGCGGACTTCTTCTTCCGAAATTGGTCCTGTTCACCCCTACATCCCTTTTCAAAACATAGCAGCAACAACTAACACACAAAATAAGATCGAAGAATCATATATGGGTGTCTTAGGATCTTATATCATGCTTCATACTAAAAGAATTCTCAAGATCTCAAGCAAGAATCATCAAAATTTCACAAACCCTTACTATTCATTCAATATATCAAACCTAACTCAAATCATGGTGAAATTATTCAAAATTGGGCTTAAAAGAACCAAAAGGAGATAAACAACATAAAAATAAGCTTACCTTTCAAATTGGAGAAGAAATCGATGTGAGATGAGCCCAAAATCTCAAATGGGGCAAAAGGGTTCTTCTTTCTCTCCTTTCTTCCTTCTCTTCTTTTCTTTAGCTGAAAATATCTTGTTTTGGGGGGTTAGAATCAAGGTTTGGGCTGATAAGGGTGAGAGAGAGAGTGTGCAAGCGGGGTTACGGTCAAAGGTTAGGTCATAGGTTTGTTAATTTAGGTCGTAGCTTAGGTAGAGTCATGAATGGTCATTTTAAATACGAGTTGCTCGTTTCGGTTGAAATTCGGGGATTCAAATGGTCTTAGAAAAATATGAGGCTTAATCCATTGTATCTAAATCGTCGATGCGAATCCAATGGAGGTGACGAAGCTCGATTCCGAGTTCCCGAGCTCAAGATATGCCACCCGGAACACAAGGTACGCTAAATGCTCTTTAGCCCCCTTTTTGATTCCGATCACAGAAACAAACACAAAACACAAACATACAAGAACAAAATCATGCAACGCGTAAATAAACATGATCATGGAACACATAATTCAGTCATGCTAAATTTCCATGAAAAACAGAAATCGAATCAAATAGAAACGACACCCAAACACAAACATATATGCATAAGCGTTCAAGAATTCATAAACAATTAATAAAATTAATAAAATAAATAATAATGAAACATATATAATTAATTAAATTGTGCACATTAGTAAACACATACGTCATATTTAAACCTTTGAAAAACTGGGGCGTTACAACCTCACCCCCTTAAAAAGAATCCGTACTCGGATTCACTATGACTTACTCAAACAGTGAGAGAACCCCGTCCCTCGAAAGCAACAAAGAGAGAGCCCCGTCTCTCAAACAATAAGGAGAGAACCCCGTCTCTCAAACAACAAAGCAAGGGAGTCTCCGATACTCCCGAGCAACACAACCCAAACAATTACATCAAAGTGCAAACATCAAGAAGGAGGCAACAATTATCAATTACAACAATTAACATCAAATAAGAGACATAAGGCCAAGTAATATATATATAGGAAGCACATAAGTCATCGATCATACAAACCGATTATCACGATAGGAAATCGAGGCACACAATATCAAAATTATTTGAATCAAAATTGCATGTATGCATATGCCATGGATGTTTCTTATACCGTTCACCGTAGCAATGAGGTTGAAGGTTGATAATTCTTAATGTGGTTGGAGGATCCAATTTGGCTCTTGATTAATTCTTGGAGTTCCCTTTACTTGTAGTGTTAAGCTTTGGAATCCTCGGTGTGTTGACATTGTAATAACTATCCGATCCCCATTCCATAACCAAACTTCATCCACGAATTATAATTAATCCTTTCTTGGATGCTGGAATTCATTCTTCCGTTCGAATAGCATCCCCAGCTTACAATGGAAAACAGTTGAAGTGCCGATAGTCCATCTTGTTTAGATTGTAACATCTCCTAGACAGTCCACTTCCACCATCTAATCGCAATAACTCTCTCTCAATCGGTCACCAATTATATTGATTGGTCCGGTTTCTCTTATTCACTACCTTTCTTATCAATTCCACCTAATCCTTCTCGAACCCCTCATCTTTAAGTTATAAAATATGGTAACCAAACATGATCCCTTCTCACCTGAGAGCTTGAATTCGTATAGTTCCAGTAGCAAAACCAGCCATAAAATTCTACATCTACCTTTAGCATCGATCATCCTTCACCTCTTCCTATCTTTTCAATTCTCGTGTATTCCTTAAAGTCATGCCTCCATCTCTTGAAATACTGATTCCTTCCCATTTCATCCGTTATCCCTCATTACTTTATGATTTCCTTCAACTTAATATCCTTTGAAGCCCTCGTTAAGGAATGACTAACAACTCAGTAAGGTTTGTATGTCGTGCTTTATCCGTATTCCTTCAGTACCTAGTGATGTCTTTTGATATTCTCTCATAATTACATCATCTTCAAACTCTTTAGTTCAGACGGTTAAATATCCGATAAACCACCTTCTCATTCTTCCCGTGGTAATCCTCAATTCGAATTTTAATAACTTAACTCTCACCACGACGATTTACTCATTAAGGCCTCTTTATTCCCTTTTTGATCACCATCTTTAGGCTTTTATATCCTCCATGGCTTGTATCTTGGTTATTCCTACTAGATTATTTCTTTACATCTGGAACTCAATCAATCCTTCTTTTATCAGAATTCTGGACAAGTAGTTTCCGGTAGGGAGGGTTTTTGATCACCATAGAAACCCGAATCCTTTGTCCTTCAACTTCTTACCTAATTCTCTTGATTCCCGAAACACCATTCCTTAACCTTGTTCGATCCATACATCCCGAGGTCAATTCTAACTCCTTCTACATTCTGAAATTCTCTTTTCATCTCCATCTCAACCGAGTCTTTAAAAGGTTCCTCTTCCATTCAGTTCGGTTATATTCTGATTGAGATAGTAGTTGAACCATCAAAACGGGATAAGTAACCCTACAAGTAAACACTAAAACGGTGCATGTTGGGTTATGATGCTAATGCAAGTAATAGTCAATTAATGATGCAACACATTGGAGCAAATATATTCATTAAAGGTACACGCACATATAGATAAGGAAAATAAGTAATTTAAAGCGACATATGATGCACGTGCCATGAATATGTTAAACTTGTCACCGTGGTGGTAAACTTTTAGCTTGGCAAATTGTTCTTCATTTCCTTAATTATAACTTTAGTTAAACTCATCGACCATTTCTTATTTTTCCCACGGTCTTCAAATCTCCATAATATTCTTGTATTCACTTGCATATTCCCATGGCCCAAGATTACAATTTCTTGAAACCAAGGTCTTCTAAATCCATAGAGTTCGGTATCTCGATTTAATCCCAAGTATCGATCTCCAAAGATTATCCGAATCTTCACTTTAATGTTTACTCAGTTCAAAGTTCTCTTGACTTGTCCTTTATGAGTTCAAATCGGTGGACTGCGCTCGCCTTCCAATTGCTTACACTTGGCTTCACAATCTCCCCCAAAAGCTCTTTGTCTTTCTTTATCCGTTCCATTTGTTACTCCATATCCTTTTGTTGCTTGTATTTCTTTAACTTCTCCACATTCGAATCTTACCTTGTCCGGAATCCCTAGTATCCCAAATCACCACCTACCTTTTCCTTATTCCCCGGACTTAATTCCTAATGACTTGGTTTATCCGAAAGATCTTCCTTGACAATTGGTATTACTCACCATTCATTAATCGTATCATTCTTCAAACTCGATTTCAAATGACTTGATTTACTTGGAAGCTCATCCTTGACGATCTTCGTTGCTCATTTCCCCCTAACCTATTTTACCTTAAGTCCTCTTGGGTATCATCACCCCTTCGCCGATCCAAACCTTAAAATAAAATATCGTTGAGGTTTTCCTTTGGTTCTTTCTTGAGTTAAGTAATCCTAAGGCATCCGATTAGTTAACCCCGATAATGTAGATGTAGGTGTTTCCCTTGTGAATGGTAGACATCGTTCATATACTACTACCCCTTTGAATGCTCCTCAACATTAGTAGGACCTATCAATTATTCCAACAACTTGGGTTTTTCATCTCCCATTTCCATCACTCGAATCATAACCCAATTAAGGATGACCACGACTTTTGAATTCTTGTATAAACTCCTCGGTCCATTCCTTACATCCTCTATGCTTGAAAGTAGAGCTCATGGTGAGTTGTTGTGATCTTGAGGATTGGCCGTGGTTTGATGGTGTAACAATATCCTATAATCACAACTCGTCTCAAATATAAATGCATGTTAATTAGTACCTGCACATGGCACATAATTAGCACAAAAGTCAACAAAATTTAAAATTGAGTCACACGTAACAAGTAATTTTCAGCAATTTGTGACATTTAGCAAAGAAAATCAATGCAATGCATATATTGACAAATTGTTCCTATGTCGTGCGACCTAACTGACTCAATCACGACACGAGAACCCGGGTTTTGCAACCCTAGGCTCTGATACCACTTAAGGATGTAGCACCCCAAATGGAAGGCGCCACATCCCCCGTACTATAACCTAAACTCGGTTACGAAATGGGAAGTCCGTACCCGAATCCGAATCATAGCGAACGGGAGACCACTCACACACTATGCTAGGCGGGGCTAAAACTCCGAAACCAAATAAGCAATTAACCAAAATTAAATTCACGTGCGGAAGCAAATCATAAGTTCAATTACAACATAAGCAGCAAGTGACGGGTTCAACTAACATAATTACCTAGTCCCGAAATTCATACATAAATCATAAATCATAAATCAAAATTTCACAATTCACGGGCTCAACTATTCCTATAAGCCTATCCCGAATATCACAAAGTACCATTAATATTTCATACATTCAATGCATAACTCAATCAATTACAATATGCGTGTAGTGTGACTCGGACTAGACCAAAAGACCTGATAGACTCAAACTCCCGCCCAGCACTCCAAAACCTGCAAGAACTGAAACAAAGCCGGGTTCAGTCTATAGGAAACTGGTGGGTATAAACAGGGCTTAATAATATAATGTTACAAGAATTTAAACACCCACGCATGCAAGCTATAATCCCGTGCGAGGTTTTTGAAATATTTTCCCAAGTGGGTGAAAACGAAATAAAACAACACTCGGGATTACAACAATAAATATCATTCATTCATTCATTCATGAGGTCAATACGTGAGCCCGGCGAGTGGGCGAATTCTCCAACCTCCACCTCATGTGTGCATTTATTCATTTATTCGTTCATTAATGATCACACAATCATTCATTCAGTCACAATCATTCATTCATTCGTTCGTTCATTCATTTATTCATTTATTCATACATTTATGCATTCATTCAATCAATACACTTACACCTTCTACCTCCGGGTGGTGGACAGGTTAGCAAGACCCGACCACCTCAATCATTGACCAAACGGGTGTCATGAGTTCCCCAAAGACGCTCAGCCCTCTTCCCTCGCTAATCTCCTAACGAGTTCCGGAATCTGTAATTTGGTTGGGACTAGCACATAGGATCACCGTCGGCCCTTGCCACCCCGGATCGCCATATGTACCAAGCCCCGGGCCCCCATATGTGCAATCAATCAATACTCACCAAAACATTAGGTAAGGTATTCATAAAAGAAAAAGGGGTTTTAACAATCAAAATCATAGACTCCTTGAAGCATATTAGATCATAAAAGAAAGCAACTCAATATAAATATATACTTACTTTGGCTTAAAGCATACACATTGAGGGATATTGGTCATTATTTAGCTAGTAGAAGAGAAACCCACCTGTTACACCTTACCGACAAATCCAAGAAGAAAAGAGGGTTGAGGAACACCTATGAACCCGAAATCTGGAGCAACCTGTTCAAAGATAACATTATGTGGTCGTGAGACTCAAGAATCGAAATGAACCATATAAGATGCACGACAATGTAATGAATGTGATATGGTATGCATAAGAGAATAAATCATGTCATGGAGATGCATTAAGGCACATAGTCAATCACTTCATTCTTTCTTGGAGCGTTCATAATCATTCAAGTTCAGATCTCCCGTGCATCATATCAAATCGATCCATAAATTCTGAACAATGGTCATAACGCATATTTCAACAAGTACACACTTTATATAAATCATAAAAGAAGGATAAAGTAGGCAATCAGGGTTCACCCTCCAAGCATTAAGGCATTTATGCGCATTAAGGAGCAATGAAGGCATGTGAATTCATATCTTGCACATAACACGCCAAACGAATCCATAAATTTCACAAATGAGCATAACACACCATATAACATGTTAGGGTCATAACTGGGGTGGGAAATTACAAGAAAAATGGAAAAGAAGCATAAGAAGAAACTCCGAACACAATCTTGCAAAATCTGACAATTTTGCACAATGCGCAAGCCGCCGTGAAATGAGGATATCTGAAGTTTGAGAAGTCCAAATTGGGTTTTTTTTATGGGAGATGAAACTAGGCAAATAGGGCTTTCCAAAGACATATGGCTCGAATCATAGTTCAAAGCGAGGTGAAAAATGGCGTAGGCTCTAAGTTGGACAAATCTAGAATTTCAGCGAAGTGGCAACACAATTTTTCGAAGGTCATAACTCACAAACCAAAAGGAATTTTAAGGTGATACCAAGTGGAGGATGTTCTAGACTTCAAGAGGTTTCCGTGGGTTCAAAAATCAGGTTAATCGGAGTTGTTTAGCATAGGTAAAGGGTCTATACCAAGTAACTATCGTTACCCAGTTTTGTGCAGGAAGTCAGTAACGGGCGTTAATGGCAACAACGCCTTCTTCTTCCGAAATTGGTCCTGTTCACCCCTGCACCCCTTCTCAAAACATAGCAGCAACAACTACCACACAAAATAAGATCAAAGAATCATATATGGGTGTCTTAGGATCATATATCATGCTTCATACTAAAAAAATTCTAAGGATCTCAAGCAAGAATTATCAAAATTTCACAAACCCTTACTATTCATTCAATATATCAAACCTAACTCAAATCATGGCAAAATTATACAAAATCGGACTTAAAATAACCACAAGGAGATAAAAAACATAAAAATAAGCTTACCTTTCAAATTGGAGACGAAATGGATGTGAGATGAGCCCAAAATCTCAAATGGGGCAAAAGGGTTCTTCTTTCTCTCCTTTCTTCCTTCTCTTATTTTCTTTAGCTGAAAATATCTTGTTTTAGGGGGTTGGAATCTCGGTTTGGGCTAATAAGGGTGAGAGAGAGAGTGTGCAAGTGGGGTTAGGGTCAAAGGTTAGGTCATAGGTGTGTTAATTTAGGTCCGTAGCTTAGGTAGAGTCATGAATGGTCATTTTAAATGCGAGTTGCTCATTTCGGTTGAAATTCGGGGATCCAAATGGCCTTATAAAAATATGAGGCTTAACCCATTATCTCCGAATCGTCGATGCGAATGCAATGGAGGTGACGGAACTCGATTCTGAGTTCCCGAGCTCAAGATATGCCGCCGGAACACAAGGTACGCTAAATACTCTTTAGCCCCCTTTTCGGTTCCCATCACACAAACGAAAACAAAACACAAACATACAATAACAAAATCATGCAACGAGCAAATAAACATGATCACGGAACACATAATTCACTCATGCTAAATTTCCATGAAAACAGAAATCAAATCAAATAGAAACGACACCCAAACCCAAACATATATGCATAAGCGTTCAAGAATTCATAAACAATTAATAAAATTAATAAAATAAATAATAATGAAACATATATAATTAATTAAATTGTGCACATTAGTAAACGCATACGTCATATTTAAACCCTTGAAAAACTGGGGTGTTACATTCCGAAAACCGTAAAATCGTCCATGCATACCTCAATAATTTGCTCAACATATTCAGAAAATATACTTACCATGCGCCTTTGAAAGGAGCCGGTGCATTGCAAAGTCCAAAAGGCATTCGTCTAAACGCAAAGTTCCTAATGCACATGTGAAAGTCGTCTTTCCTTGGTCCTCCGGTGCTACAGGAATTTGATAGAATCCTGAATAACCATCAAGACAACAATTGTGAGTTTTCGCGGCTAAACGTTCGAGCATTTGATCAATAAAGGGGAGGGGAAAATGATCTTTCTTAGTAATAGAATTAAGACTTCTATAATAAAAATCATAAAAGAAAATGACTTAATATAAATATATACTTACTTTGTCTTAAAGCATACACGTTGAGGGATATTGGTTATTATTTAGCTAGTAAAAGAGAAACCCACCTGTTACACCTTACCGACAATACCAAGAAGAAAAGAGGGTTGAGGAACACCTATGAACCCGGCATCTAGAGCAAACTGTTCAAAGATAACATTATGTGGTCGTGAGACTGAAGACTCCAAATGAACCATATAAGATGCACGACAATGCAATGAATGTGATATGGTATACATAAGAGAATAAATCATGTCATGGAGATGCATTAAGGCACACAGTCAATCACTTCATTCTTTCTCGGAGCGTTCATAATCATTCAAGTTCATATCTCCCATGTATCATATCAAATCGATCCATAAATTTTGAACAATGATCATAACGCATATTTCAACAAGTACACACTTCATATGAATCATAAAAGATGGATAAAGTAGGCAATCAGGGTTCACCCTCCAAGCATTAATGCATTCATGCGCATTAAGGAGCAATGAAGGCATGTGAATTCATATCTTGCACATAACACGCCAAACGAATCCATAAATTTCAAAAATGAGCATAACACACCATATAACATGTTAGGGTCATAATTGGGGTGGGAAATTACAGGAAAAAAGGAAAAGAAGCATAAGAAGAAACTCCGAGCACGATCTTCCAAAATCTGACAGTTTTCTACAATCCGCAAGCCGCCGTGAAATGAGGATATCTGAAGTTTGAGAAGTGTAAATTGGGTTTTTTTTTTATTGGAGATAAAACTAGGCAAACAGGGATTTCCAAAGACATATGGCTCGAATCATAGTTCAAAGCGAGGTGAAAATGGCGTAGGATCTAAGTTGGACAAATGTAGAATTCCGGCGAAGGGGCGACACCATTTTTCCAAGGTGATAACTCACAAACAAAATGGAATTTTAAGGTGATTCCAATTACAGGATGTTCTAGACTTCAAGAGGTTTCCGTGGGTTCAAAAATCAGGTCAATCGGAGTTGTTTAGCATAGGTAAAGTGTCTGTACCAGGTAACTGGTGTTACCCAGTTTTGTGCAGGAAGTCAGTAACTGTCGTTCATGGCAACAACGCCTTCTTCTTCCGAAATTGGTCCTATTCACCCCTGCATCCCTTCTGAAAACATAGCAGCAACAACTACCACACAAAATAAGATCAAAGAATCATATATGGGTGTCTTAGGATCATATATCATGCTTCATACTTAAAAAATTCTCAAGATCTAAAGCAAGAATTATAAAAATTTCACAAACCCTTACTATTCATTCAATATATCAAACCTAACTCAAATCATGGTGAAATTATACAAAATTGGACTTAAAAGAACCACAAGGAGATAAAAAACATAAAAATAAGCTTACCTTTCAAATTGGAGAAGAAATGGATGTGAGATGAGCCCAAAATCTCAAATGGGCCAAAAGGGTTCTTCTTTCTCTCCTTTCTTCCTTCTCTTATTTTCTTTAGCTGAAAATATCTTGTTTTGGGGGGTTGGAATCCCGATTTGGGCTAATAAGGGTGAGAGAGAGAGCGTCCAAGTGGGGTTAGGGTCAAAGGTTAGGTCATAGGTGTGTTAATTTAGGTCCGTAGCTTAGGTAGAGTCATGAATGGTCATTTTAAATGCGAGTTACTCGTTTCGGATGAAATTCGGGGATCCAAATGGTCTTATAAAAATATGAGGATTAACCCATTATCTCCGAATCATCGATGCGAATGCGATGGAGGTGACAGAACTTGATTCCGAGTTCCCGAGCTCAAGATATGCCGCCGGAACACAAGGTACGCTAAATGCTCTTTAGCCCCCTTTTCGGTTCCGATCACACAAACGAAAACAAAACACAAACATACAATAACAAAATCATGCAACGAGCAAATAAACATGATCACGGAACACATAATTCACTCATGCTAAATTTCCATGAAAACAGAAATCAAATCAAATAGAAACGACACCCAAACCCAAACATATATGCATAAGCGTTCAAGAATTCATAAACAATTAATAAAATTAATAAAATAAATAATAATGAAACATATATAATTAATTAAATTGTGCACATTAGTAAACGCATACGTCATATTTAAACCCTTGAAAAACTGGGGTGTTACATTCCGAAAACCGTAAAATCGTCCATGCATACCTCAATAATTTGCTCAACATATTCAGAAAATATACTTACCATGCGCCTTTGAAAGGAGCCGGTGCATTGCAAAGTCCAAAAGGCATTCGTCTAAACGCAAAGTTCCTAATGCACATGTGAAAGTCGTCTTTCCTTGGTCCTCCGGTGCTACAGGAATTTGATAGAATCCTGAATAACCATCAAGACAACAATTGTGAGTTTTCGCGGCTAAACGTTCGAGCATTTGATCAATAAAGGGGAGGGGAAAATGATCTTTCTTAGTAATAGAATTAAGACTTCTATAATAAAAATCATAAAAGAAAATGACTTAATATAAATATATACTTACTTTGTCTTAAAGCATACACGTTGAGGGATATTGGTTATTATTTAGCTAGTAAAAGAGAAACCCACCTGTTACACCTTACCGACAATACCAAGAAGAAAAGAGGGTTGAGGAACACCTATGAACCCGGCATCTAGAGCAAACTGTTCAAAGATAACATTATGTGGTCGTGAGACTGAAGACTCCAAATGAACCATATAAGATGCACGACAATGCAATGAATGTGATATGGTATACATAAGAGAATAAATCATGTCATGGAGATGCATTAAGGCACACAGTCAATCACTTCATTCTTTCTCGGAGCGTTCATAATCATTCAAGTTCATATCTCCCATGTATCATATCAAATCGATCCATAAATTTTGAACAATGATCATAACGCATATTTCAACAAGTACACACTTCATATGAATCATAAAAGATGGATAAAGTAGGCAATCAGGGTTCACCCTCCAAGCATTAATGCATTCATGCGCATTAAGGAGCAATGAAGGCATGTGAATTCATATCTTGCACATAACACGCCAAACGAATCCATAAATTTCAAAAATGAGCATAACACACCATATAACATGTTAGGGTCATAATTGGGGTGGGAAATTACAGGAAAAAAGGAAAAGAAGCATAAGAAGAAACTCCGAGCACGATCTTCCAAAATCTGACAGTTTTCTACAATCCGCAAGCCGCCGTGAAATGAGGATATCTGAAGTTTGAGAAGTGTAAATTGGGTTTTTTTTTTATTGGAGATAAAACTAGGCAAACAGGGATTTCCAAAGACATATGGCTCGAATCATAGTTCAAAGCGAGGTGAAAATGGCGTAGGATCTAAGTTGGACAAATGTAGAATTCCGGCGAAGGGGCGACACCATTTTTCCAAGGTGATAACTCACAAACAAAATGGAATTTTAAGGTGATTCCAATTACAGGATGTTCTAGACTTCAAGAGGTTTCCGTGGGTTCAAAAATCAGGTCAATCGGAGTTGTTTAGCATAGGTAAAGTGTCTGTACCAGGTAACTGGTGTTACCCAGTTTTGTGCAGGAAGTCAGTAACTGTCGTTCATGGCAACAACGCCTTCTTCTTCCGAAATTGGTCCTATTCACCCCTGCATCCCTTCTGAAAACATAGCAGCAACAACTACCACACAAAATAAGATCAAAGAATCATATATGGGTGTCTTAGGATCATATATCATGCTTCATACTTAAAAAATTCTCAAGATCTAAAGCAAGAATTATAAAAATTTCACAAACCCTTACTATTCATTCAATATATCAAACCTAACTCAAATCATGGTGAAATTATACAAAATTGGACTTAAAAGAACCACAAGGAGATAAAAAACATAAAAATAAGCTTACCTTTCAAATTGGAGAAGAAATGGATGTGAGATGAGCCCAAAATCTCAAATGGGCCAAAAGGGTTCTTCTTTCTCTCCTTTCTTCCTTCTCTTATTTTCTTTAGCTGAAAATATCTTGTTTTGGGGGGTTGGAATCCCGATTTGGGCTAATAAGGGTGAGAGAGAGAGCGTCCAAGTGGGGTTAGGGTCAAAGGTTAGGTCATAGGTGTGTTAATTTAGGTCCGTAGCTTAGGTAGAGTCATGAATGGTCATTTTAAATGCGAGTTACTCGTTTCGGATGAAATTCGGGGATCCAAATGGTCTTATAAAAATATGAGGATTAACCCATTATCTCCGAATCATCGATGCGAATGCGATGGAGGTGACAGAACTTGATTCCGAGTTCCCGAGCTCAAGATATGCCGCCGGAACACAAGGTACGCTAAATGCTCTTTAGCCCCCTTTTCGGTTCCGATCACACAAACGAAAACAAAACACAAACATACAATAACAAAATCATGCAACGAGCAAATAAACATGATCACGGAACACATAATTCACTCATGCTAAATTTCCATGAAAACAGAAATCAAATCAAATAGAAACGACACCCAAACCCAAACATATATGCATAAGCGTTCAAGAATTCATAAACAATTAATAAAATTAATAAAATAAATAATAATGAAACATATATAATTAATTAAATTGTGCACATTAGTAAACGCATACGTCATATTTAAACCCTTGAAAAACTGGGGTGTTACATTCCGAAAACCGTAAAATCGTCCATGCATACCTCAATAATTTGCTCAACATATTCAGAAAATATACTTACCATGCGCCTTTGAAAGGAGCCGGTGCATTGCAAAGTCCAAAAGGCATTCGTCTAAACGCAAAGTTCCTAATGCACATGTGAAAGTCGTCTTTCCTTGGTCCTCCGGTGCTACAGGAATTTGATAGAATCCTGAATAACCATCAAGACAACAATTGTGAGTTTTCGCGGCTAAACGTTCGAGCATTTGATCAATAAAGGGGAGGGGAAAATGATCTTTCTTAGTAATAGAATTAAGACTTCTATAATAAAAATCATAAAAGAAAATGACTTAATATAAATATATACTTACTTTGTCTTAAAGCATACACGTTGAGGGATATTGGTTATTATTTAGCTAGTAAAAGAGAAACCCACCTGTTACACCTTACCGACAATACCAAGAAGAAAAGAGGGTTGAGGAACACCTATGAACCCGGCATCTAGAGCAAACTGTTCAAAGATAACATTATGTGGTCGTGAGACTGAAGACTCCAAATGAACCATATAAGATGCACGACAATGCAATGAATGTGATATGGTATACATAAGAGAATAAATCATGTCATGGAGATGCATTAAGGCACACAGTCAATCACTTCATTCTTTCTCGGAGCGTTCATAATCATTCAAGTTCATATCTCCCATGTATCATATCAAATCGATCCATAAATTTTGAACAATGATCATAACGCATATTTCAACAAGTACACACTTCATATGAATCATAAAAGATGGATAAAGTAGGCAATCAGGGTTCACCCTCCAAGCATTAATGCATTCATGCGCATTAAGGAGCAATGAAGGCATGTGAATTCATATCTTGCACATAACACGCCAAACGAATCCATAAATTTCAAAAATGAGCATAACACACCATATAACATGTTAGGGTCATAATTGGGGTGGGAAATTACAGGAAAAAAGGAAAAGAAGCATAAGAAGAAACTCCGAGCACGATCTTCCAAAATCTGACAGTTTTCTACAATCCGCAAGCCGCCGTGAAATGAGGATATCTGAAGTTTGAGAAGTGTAAATTGGGTTTTTTTTTTATTGGAGATAAAACTAGGCAAACAGGGATTTCCAAAGACATATGGCTCGAATCATAGTTCAAAGCGAGGTGAAAATGGCGTAGGATCTAAGTTGGACAAATGTAGAATTCCGGCGAAGGGGCGACACCATTTTTCCAAGGTGATAACTCACAAACAAAATGGAATTTTAAGGTGATTCCAATTACAGGATGTTCTAGACTTCAAGAGGTTTCCGTGGGTTCAAAAATCAGGTCAATCGGAGTTGTTTAGCATAGGTAAAGTGTCTGTACCAGGTAACTGGTGTTACCCAGTTTTGTGCAGGAAGTCAGTAACTGTCGTTCATGGCAACAACGCCTTCTTCTTCCGAAATTGGTCCTATTCACCCCTGCATCCCTTCTGAAAACATAGCAGCAACAACTACCACACAAAATAAGATCAAAGAATCATATATGGGTGTCTTAGGATCATATATCATGCTTCATACTTAAAAAATTCTCAAGATCTAAAGCAAGAATTATAAAAATTTCACAAACCCTTACTATTCATTCAATATATCAAACCTAACTCAAATCATGGTGAAATTATACAAAATTGGACTTAAAAGAACCACAAGGAGATAAAAAACATAAAAATAAGCTTACCTTTCAAATTGGAGAAGAAATGGATGTGAGATGAGCCCAAAATCTCAAATGGGCCAAAAGGGTTCTTCTTTCTCTCCTTTCTTCCTTCTCTTATTTTCTTTAGCTGAAAATATCTTGTTTTGGGGGGTTGGAATCCCGATTTGGGCTAATAAGGGTGAGAGAGAGAGCGTCCAAGTGGGGTTAGGGTCAAAGGTTAGGTCATAGGTGTGTTAATTTAGGTCCGTAGCTTAGGTAGAGTCATGAATGGTCATTTTAAATGCGAGTTACTCGTTTCGGATGAAATTCGGGGATCCAAATGGTCTTATAAAAATATGAGGATTAACCCATTATCTCCGAATCATCGATGCGAATGCGATGGAGGTGACAGAACTTGATTCCGAGTTCCCGAGCTCAAGATATGCCGCCGGAACACAAGGTACGCTAAATGCTCTTTAGCCCCCTTTTCGGTTCCGATCACACAAACGAAAACAAAACACAAACATACAATAACAAAATCATGCAACGAGCAAATAAACATGATCACGGAACACATAATTCACTCATGCTAAATTTCCATGAAAACAGAAATCAAATCAAATAGAAACGACACCCAAACCCAAACATATATGCATAAGCGTTCAAGAATTCATAAACAATTAATAAAATTAATAAAATAAATAATAATGAAACATATATAATTAATTAAATTGTGCACATTAGTAAACACATACGTCATATTTAAACCCTTGAAAAACTTGGGTGTTACATTCCGAAAATCGTAAAATCGTCCATGAATACCTCAATAATTTGCTCAACATATTCAGAAAATATACTTACCATGCGCCTTTGAATGGAGGCCGGCGCATTGCAAAGTCCAAAAGGCATTCGTCTAAACGCAAAGGTCCTAAATGCACATGTGAAAGTCGTCTTTCCTTGGTCCTCCGGCGCTACACGAATTTGATAGAATCCTGAATAACCATCAAGACAACAATTGTGAGTTTTCGCGGCTAAACGTTCGAGCATTTGATCAATAAAGGGGAGGGGAAAATGATCTTTCTTAGTAAGAGAATTAAGACTTCTATAATAAAAATCGTAAAAGAAAATGACTCAATATAAATATATACTTACTTTGGCTTAAAGCATACACATTGAGGGATATTGGTCATTATTTAGCTAGTAGAAGAGAAACCCACCTGTTACACCTTACCGACAATACCAAGAAGAAAAGAGGGTTGAGGAACACCTATGAACCCGGCATCTAGAGCAAACTGTTCAAGGATAACATTATGTGGTCGTGAGACTCAAGACTCCAAATGAACCATATAAGATGCACAATTAAATGAATGTGATATGGTATGCATAAGAGAATAAATCATGTCATGGATATACATTAAGGCACATAGTCAATCACTTCATTCTTTCTTGGAGCGTTCATAATCATTCAAGTTCATATCTCCCATGTATCATATCAAATCGATCCATAAATTTCGAACAATGATCATAACGTATATTTCAAAAAGTACACACTTCATATGAATCATAAAAGAAGGATAAAGTAGGCAATCAGGATTCACCCTCCAAGCATTAAGGCATTCATGCGCATTAAGGAGCAATGAAGGCATGTGAATTCATATCATGCACATAACACGCCAAACGAATCCATAAATTTCACAAATGAGCATAACACGTCATATAACGTGTTAGGGTCATAATTGGGGTGGGAAATTACAAGAAAAACGGAAAAGAAGCATAAGAAGGAACTCCGAACACGATCTTGCAAAATCTGACAGTTTTCCACAATTGGCAAGCCTCCGTGAAATGAGGATATCTGAAGTTTGAGACGTCCAAATTGGGTTTTTTTTATTGGAGATGAAACTAGGCAAACAAGGCTTTTTAAAGACATATGGCTCGAATCATAGTTCAAAGCGAGGTGAAAATGATGTAGGCTCTAAGTTGGATAAATGTAGAATTCCGGCGAAGTGGTGACATAATTTTTCCAAGGTCATAACTCACAAACCAAAAGGAATTTTAGATGATTCCAATTGGAGGATGTTCTAGAATTCAAGAGGTTTCCGTGAGTTCAAAAATCATGTCAATCGGAGTTGTTTAGCATAGGTAAAGGGTCTGTACCAAGTAACTGGTGTTACCCAGTTTTGTGCAGGAAGTCAGTAACGGGCGTTAATGGCAACAGCGCCTTCTTCTTCCGAAATTGGCTCTGTTCACCCCTGCATCCCTTCTCAAAACATAGCAGCAACAACTACCACACAAAATAAGATCAAAGAATCATATATGGGTGTCTTAGGATCATATATCATGCTTCATACTAAAAGAATTCTCAAGATCTCAAGCAAGAATCTTAAAAAATTCACAAACCCTTACTATTCATTCAATATATCAAACCTAACTCACATCATGGTGAAATTATACAAAATTGGACTTAAAATAACCACAAGGAGATAAAAAAACATAAAAATAAGCTTACATTTCAAATTGGAGACGAAATGGATGTGAGATGAGCCCAAAATCTCAAATGGGGCAAAAGGGTTCTTCTTTCTCTCCTTTCTTCCTTCTCTTATTTTCTTTAGCTGAAAATATCTTGTTTTAGGGGGTTGGAATCTCGGTTTGGGCTAATAAGGGTGAGAGAGAGAGTGTGCAAGTGGGGTTAGGGTCAAAGGTTAGGTCATAGGTGTGTTAATTTAGGTCCATAGCTTAGGTAGAGTCATGAATGGTCATTTTAAATGCGAGTTGCTCATTTCGGTTGAAATTCGGGGATCCAAATGGTCTTATAAAAATATGAGGCTTAACCCATTATCTCCGAATCGTCGATGCGAATGCAATGGAGGTGACGGAACTCGATTCCGAGTTCCCGAGCTCAAGATATGCCGCCGGAACACAAGGTACGCTAAATGCTCTTTAGCCCCCTTTTCGGTTCCGATCACACAAACGAACACAAAACACAAACATACAAGAACAAAATCATGCAACGAGCAAATAAACATGATCACGGAACACATAATTCACTCATGCTAAATTTCCATGAAAACTGAAATCAAATCAAATAGAAACGACACCCAAACCCAAACATATATGCATAAGCTTTCAAGAATTCATAAACAATTAATAAAATTAATAAAATAAATAATAATGAAACATATATAATTAATTAAATTGTGCACATTAGTAAACACATACATCATATTTTAAACCTTGAAAAACTGGGGTGTTACATTCCGTAAACCGTAAAATCGTCCATGAATACCTCAATAATTTGCTCAACATATTCAGAAAATATACTTACCATGCACCTTTGAAAGGAGGCCGGCGCATTGCAAAGTTCAAAAGGCATTCGTCTAAACACAAAGGTCCCAAATGCACATGTGAAAGTCGTCTTTCCTTGGTCCTCCGGTGCTAAAGGAATTTGATAGAATCCTGAATAACCATCAAGACAACAATTGTGAGTTTTCCCGGCTAAACGTTCGAGCATTTGATCAATAAAGGGGAGGGGAAAATGATCTTTCTTAGGAAGAGAATTAAGACTTCTATAATCCATACACACCCTCCAACCATTTTGAACTCTAGTAGGAACTAACTCACCATCCTTGTTTTCAACAACCGTAATTCCCATTTTCGTGGGTACAACTTGAACGGGACTTACCCATTCGCTATCGGATATCGGATAGATCATACCTGTATCAAGGAGTTTGATGATCTCCTTTTTTACTACCTCCATCATTGGCGGGTTGAGTCTTCGCTGTGCTTCACGGCATGGTTTGGCACCTTCCTCCAAAATGATTTTATGCATGCACGTGGAAGGACTGAGTCCTTTGATATCAAAAATGGTCTATCCAATCGCCTGTTTGTACTCTCGAAGTACTCTGATCAATTTCTCCTCTGCCAGACTGTTGAGTGTACTGGCTATGATCACTGGCAGTGTCTCTTTGTCACCCAGATAAGCGTACCTCAAGTGTTCGGCAATGTCTTGAGTTCTAGGTTTGGGGCCTGTAAAACAGAAGGTAACAGTTTAGATTCGGACCGACTAAGCTCAATAGGTACAAATTTAGAACTTTTAACGTGGAGAGCTTCCATAGCATAAATTATCTCAATCATATCTTCAGAAAGTCTAAATTTATCATCCAATTTTCTCATTCTATCAATGGACAAGTTATGGCACAAGACATAGTCCAATTCATCATCATGGTTCAAAGAAAACACTTTGTTAGTGAAGTTGTCTATGATATCAACATTGTAGGCACAAGACACATCATCAACATGTTTCATAGCATCATACATATTAAACTTGACCATTTCTGTAACATCCCAACTCTTCGACTTTCCAGGTACGGACGTCGCGAGCGTGCTAGGTGCCTTTTTAATTAATTAAGCATGCAATTATATGACTAATGTGCCTTTTGAATGAGCATTATTTGTTTCATGTTTTAAAAGTTTATGTTTTAGCCCCTTTTTACTTCGTTTTAACCCATTTCAGCCCAGTTTTCAATCCCCATTTTATGACAACTTTCCATGCATGAATTATGTGATTTATGAACGTGTTTTTATGCTTTATACTTGCTTTAGAGTTTTTTTTATTTGGTTCTTGACACGTTTTCTAAAAGCGGGACTTCTTAGGGGCACGAGGGCCTAACTAGATCTAGCGCACCTTGTGTTCCGAGAGGCGTAACTCGATATCGGGAATTCGGATTCAAATTCTGGAAGATGCGTTGGACTCGTAACGTAGAGATGAAGCCAAGGAACCCAACTTTGTAATTTTCTAAGCCTATTTGATCCTCCAAAATTTAACCGGAACGGGCACCTTGTTCCAAGAGCTACCTTTTATTGACTAGTCTTGCTTTGTGGGCCCCACTTAACCCCAATTATGCCTAACCCTTGACTTTATTAACCAAGATACACTCCTCTCTCTCCCTTATCAGATGAATTTCACTCCCCGCCCCCGCCCCCCCCCCCCCCAAGACAAAGAAATCAGCCCCAAAGTGAAGAAAGAAGAGAAGAAGAGAAGAGAGAAAGGCACTATTCATTTTCTTCAAGCTTTGATCTGTAGCTCCATCAATTCTCATCCAATTGAAGAGGCAAGTTCATATTTGTGTCCTCCATGTTCTCGTGGTCACTTTGCCCCTAATTTTGCAAGTTCTCTTCCATGTTTGCTTGATATATGACATGTGGTGTGAATACTAAGGGTTTGATTAATTTTGTGGATTCTTCCATGATCTCTTGTGAATTCTTTAAGCTTGATGTATGATAATTACTCCTAAGACATCATTTATGATATATATGAACTTGCTTTGGGTGGTAGGTTATTATGACTTTGCCATTAATGAATTTGAAGGTTTTGTATGAGCTTGCTTCCATTTCACTCCTAGCTTGATTGTTGCTTGATTGGTCCGATTTTATGGCTTGAAATGCATGAGTTTTGCTTTTTTAACCTGCCATTATGTGTTAACTTGACTGTGGGAAGATTTCTTGGTGTGTTTAGGGGCTAAAACCTCGAATTTTCAGGGCTGGAGCAAACCCACGGCCGTGGATTTGGTGCTGCTGCGTGGGAACTTTCTGTAACTCAGATCCGCAGCCGCGGATCTGTTCTTTGATAAAAATCCACGGGTGTGGGTCTGGGGTACGGTCGTACCTTGTTCCTGAACATATTTTCTTGCTCGTTTTGCTCGTTTCCCTCCTCGACCTTGATCCTAATGTGTTATATGCTTACTTATATGCATGATATGCTATGCTATGACTTGTTGTTTCTTGATTTTGATATGTTTTATGTTAGAATAATGTGTTATGTTGTGTATGCACTTGTTTTGGTATAATTTCGACGTATGCATGCGAGCTTTGAATTCGTTTGCTTTAAGTGCTACGTGTGATGCCTCTTTGTGCCTCCTTGCCTTTTTTACTTGACTTGAATTTGTTATATGCTCCTATATGAATATGAATGGATATGATATGATGCCTTATGTGGTTTTTAAGCGTGTTATTAAGTGTTAAGTGTTTCGTGTGCTCTTGATTGATTGAATGATACCTTTTGCTATCTCATTTGCTCACTTTACCTTAATTATGCACAAGAACATGAACTTTGCCTTAGTGTTTGCATTCCTTAAGTGTGTAAGCATATGCCGTGCATCTATATGGTTCATTGTGAGTCTAAGTCTTGTGTTTGGCTTTAGTTTTGTTCGGGTGCACCCGGGGTGGTGTTTTGTTCGTCAAGTTGATTCCGGGGTGAATCGATCGTGTGTCTTTGGGTTCGTCGGTGTAAGGTGAGGTTAGGATATAGTTATACCCTAATGAAACGTGCCGGTTTTTGAATGCGTGTGACCTATAAGCCTCTATATATATGTAGATATGTGTGAGATACGTATATGTTGGCCTTGCCTTAAGTTTGAAAGTATGAAGCTATGTATAAGCCTATGTACGCTTAGCTTTGAGTTTCGTTACGCTTTTGAGGTCGGTGTGATATGTACGTACGACATGATAAGTACGATATGCATGTGCTATGTATAAGTGTGAGTCTAGTGGGTTTAAGCTTCGATTTTTGTGTGTTTACAAGCGTGACTTTCGTATTGGTCCCCGGAGTTATGTGTAATGGGACACCCAGGGCGACCATGGGGTCGTCGGTTGCAATCCCTATACACTTCTCCAACTTATAGGATCAACCCGGACCCCACCAGGAGGTTGGTTGGGGAATGGAATCCTCGGGCATGAGTGTCATGAAACCCACGACCCATACATATAAGCGTGGATGGTTTGGGTGTGCACAACCCACCCATCAACCGGTGTAAGTGGATATATGTGTTATGATTTCGTGTGTTTAAGTCTTTGCGTGTTATGAAGGAGTTGGATGGTTTTTCACTCGTACCCGCCGAGTTTCGCTAAATTATGTTTGTCAGTCATAAGTTCGTGAATCAGGGTTAGACTCTTAAGCTAAGATAAAATTTGCTTTGCTTTTAACTTAATAAGTTATGTTCCGGTATTTGTGTGATAAGTCTGTATGAACCTAAGCTTATGCCTTGAGAAAGGTATGAACTAAGATTTGTTTGGTTTGTTTGATAAGCTCCCTATATGTATATTATCATGGTAAAATGTTTTGGCGTGTAAAAACTAATCTCGGGTTCATGAACATTGCTTCTACGTGCTATGCTCTATATCTATAAGTAAGTGTACGTGTGTAACCCCTCACTCAGTCCTTGGACTGACCCTCCTCCCTCCCCATGTTTTTAGATTTGCAGGTTCGCTTTGGAGTTCGAGCTAGGCGGCGTGTGTCGGTCGTGAAGTCTGTTTTGAGTCTTTGTATAAGTTTGGAGTCTTTTTGCATTTCGCATTCGAATTCGTTTAAGTTTGTAAGTTTTGATCACGTATAAGTACATGAATATGTTGTTTAACTTATGTGAATATTCGGGACAGGCTTCTAGGTCTAGTATGAACCTGTTTGTTTTGTGAATTACGACTTATGCTTATGTTGATTTTCGAGATTAGGGATTTATGCTAGTTGAACCCGTTACTTGTATGTTTGAAGTCTTGTGTTTGGCATGTTTAAGCTTCAGCATTCACGCACGTTGCATATTGATTTTCGTGGTCTCTGAGTCCCGCCTAGCTTTCGTGTGTGGGTGTGTCTCCCGTTCGCCTACGCCCGGTTCATGTGCGGGCTCCCATCTCGCATGTAGACTAGGTCTAGGTGCGGGGATGTGGCATCCCATCGTGCGGGGTGTTACATCTAAGGTGGTATCAGAGCCCCAGGTTGCAAAACCGGGGTTCAGAGTCGTGTTGTATCTATCTAGGTCGTACGGCTTATGACAATTTGGCTAGGTGTGCATGTGCATCACGGTTTGACATGGTATGAATTTGAGAATTCTATACTTTGTTGATTTTATTTTACTACGTGGTGCACCTTTCCTCTTGATTTCTCTTAATTGAGTTAATTATGTGACATTTGCACTTACTAATCAACATGCACATGCCTATATTATAATTCTTGAGATTTCAAGATGTCTCCACATCGACAAAACCATGCTCAACCTTATCAATCCCACCCCCCACCACCTTTTAATGCCGAGGAATTTATGGCCGCCATGTTCCAACACTTCCAAGAAAATCAAGGACAAACTCTACCCGTGGTACCACCTATGGATCCAATTACAACCTTATGCCAGGAGTTCATGGTTTTTAATCCGTCTCAATTCAGAGGAAGTGATGATATTGGAGTGGAGGAATGGCTTATAGAAATAGAAGGAATATTTAGGGTGTGGCCATGCATTCCTCAAAGCATGGTCCGACTTGTTACGTTACTTTTGCAAGGACAAGCCAAGCAATGGTGGTAAAGAATTTCCCAACACATAGAAGCCACAAACGAAGATTTGACATGAGAAGTATTTGTTCAAGAATTTAGGAAGAGATACACGCCGGCTACACTTAGAGAACGAAGACTTGAACAGTTCCTCTCCTTAAAACAAGGAAATAGGTCGATTATGGAGTATTTGGAGGAGTTCGAGAAATTAGGAGTATATGTACCTCATATCATGAACGACGAACGGGTGAAGACTAGGCATTTCATGGAAGGCCTTCGGGGGGAAATAAAGGAAGCTCTAATTGCTAAGAATATAAGTACATGGAAAAAAAAAAGCCATCAGGAGAGCTTTAAAGGTCGAAAATTGGATTCTGACCAGAAGGAAGGAAGAAGATATGTCGGAGCAACCACTTACATTGGGATCATGCTCCAATTTACAAGTTGAAGGGAGACCCCCACGACAGGACACACAAACTAAGGGAAGGCACAAGAAGAAACATAGGAGCTGAAAGATTCCACGGGCCGAAAGAGAGTTCCAACCATGTGCTCATTGTGGGGAAACTAATCATACCTACGAGAGGTGTTAGATAAGGTTAAGAAGGTGCTACGCTTGTGGATCTTCGGAGCACAAATTTCCGGAATGCAACCGTGCAAGGGCAAATAAACAAAGGAGAAGGAACCAAAGGCTTTAGAAGGGAGGCCAAATCGAACCCGGAATATGAGGTACTTGCATTCATGGCATCTCATTTCATGCATTGTTTAATTTGGGGTAACCCACTTTCGTTGTTGCCTATTTACCTCTTTTGTACGTATGCCTATTACTTGCATGTGGCTTCTTTTCTTTTCTTATCACTTGCGCATGTGGTGTGTTGTTTCTTAGCCATCCCGAGTGATAACTTTGAGTGTACGAGTGTTCTAGTCCTACGGTAAGTGGAGGGTCGTGCTTTCTACCGAGATTCCAAGATGATCAACAGTGGTGAGAAGGTGCGAGTGGTGGAAGTCCTGTGACTATGCCCTTCGTATATCTCCGAGCTCTTGAGTGGCTTGAAGTGAATCAAACGGTAGGTGATGAATCTAGTTTAGACCCTGTCATCGTGCGAAACAAATGGAGTTGCTCCTAGCCGGAATCAACTTAGGAAGGAGTCCTTCAACCATACTTGAAGAATCAAACCCCTTGCGCTAGAAGACCTTTCTCGAGATAACCCTCATCGGGACATCGCGAACCTCGAACTTGGGTGAATATGAGAGAGTAGCTCGCAGTTCTAACTCGAGCGGTTGGACCTGGGGACCAGGTCCTTTTAAGGAGGGGAGTTTGCAACATCCCAACTCTTCGACTTTACAGGTGCGGACGTCACGAGTGTGCTAGGTGCACTTTGAATTAATTAAGCATGTAATTATATGACTTATGTGCCTTTTGAATGAGCATTATGTGTTTTATGTTTTAAAAGTTTACGTTTTAGCCCCTTTTTACTTCGTTTTAACCCCGTTTAAGCCCAGTTTTCAATCCCGATTTTATGACAACTTGCCATGCATGAATTTTGTAAGTTATAAACGTGTTTATATGCTTTATACTTGCTTTAGAGTTTGTTTTATTTGTTTCTTGACTCGTTTTGTAAAAGCGGGATTTGTTAGGGGCACGAGGGCCTAACTAGATTTAGCGCACCTTGTGTTCCGAGAGGCGTTACTCGAGATCGGGAATTTGGATTTGAATTCCGAAAGATGCGTTGGACTTGTAACAAAGAGATGAAGCCAAGGAACCCAACTTTGTAATTTTCTAAGCCTGTTTGATCCTCCGAAATTCGACCGGAATGGGCACCTTGCGCCAAGAGCTACCTTTTATTGACTAGTCTTGCTTTGTCGGCCCCACTTAACCCCAATTAAGCCTAACCCTTGACTTTATTAAACAAGATACACTCCTCTCTCTCCCTTATCTACTGAATTTCGGCCCCCTCCCCCTCTCCCCAAGACAAAGAAAACAGCCACAAAGTGAAGAAAGAAGAGAAGAGAGAAAGGCATTATTCATTTTCTTCAAGCTTTGATCTCTAGCTCCATCAATTCTCAGCAAATTGAAGAGGTAAATTCATATTTGTGTCCTCCATGTTCTTGTGGTCACTTTGCCCTTAATTTTGCAAGTTCTCTTCCATGTTTGCTTGATATATGGCATGTGGTGTGAATAGTAAGGGTTTGATGAATTTTGTGGATTCTTGCATGATCTCTTGTGAATTCTTCGAGCTTGATGCATGATAATTACTCCTAAGACGTCATTTATGATTTATATAAACTTGCTTTGGGTGGTAGGTTAGTGTAACACCCCACATTTTCGGAGCAAGATACGATGTCGTTTTCGTGCAATTAGATTGTTATTTATTTAACTCTGCTTGTGCTTAAATTGCCTTGTTCATGTTTTAATAGTTTAATTGACTCGATTGCAGCCTTATGAAAATATGTGGACTTAATTAAAATATGTGTTTAGGGTCTAATTGCTCTTTAATTTAAATTATGTGGGCTAAATTGTAATTATATACAACTGGGGATCGTTTTCTAATTATAAGAAATTCAATTGGACTTAATTGGTCGCTATTTTAAATCTTGGGGGTGCTTTTATAATTTCACAACCTTTAATTAAACCTAATTGATCTCCTTTTTAATTTAATGGACTTAATTGCGCAACTGGACAACTCGAGGGACTTGATTGCAAATTTGGAAACTGAGATCCCTTTTATCTCGTGAAACCCTAGCTGCTCTTCATTCTTCCTCCTTCCCCTTTTGGTCTTCAACAGACAGCAGCAGCGCAGTAGAGTTCCTCTCGACGAATTCGCTCCGCCGCGACTCAGCCTCCACCACTACTAACCTTCGCTCGCCGACAACACCGCATCACTACCCTGCTTCTTCTTTTTCCTTTATCTTCGATAAGCTTCAGCAGCGGTGCAGTAATTCGTTCTTCCGAGATCTTCTCGCCAAGACGACGATTCAGCCCTACCTCCGCCGCTCCAGCCAGTCGCCTCCACCATTCGTTAGGCATAGCTCCATCTTCTCGCCACCTACTGTAAGAAAGAAGGTCAGCCCTCTGCCTCTACGAGCCACCCCTATGAAGAAGGAAAAAACAGGGCAAGCAGCAGCAGATCTGTCGCCACCCATGACCATTATCTCTGTCGCCCCAGCGAGCTCCTCCGCCATCAATTCCTTCTTTCTGTAGCCACGGTTCCGACGTACCACCACCACGCTAGATCTGGCGCCTCACGCGCCACCCTCCGCCACCATTCCAGCAGCGACAACCGAGATCTCCTCGCGCCGCCTGTGTTTCAGCCATCGCCAAATCCCAACAGCAGCTCCACCAGCTCAGACGCCTGTCACCGACAACCATTAGCCACTGTTTCTTTGTAATTGTAAACCCATTTCCCATTTCTTTTAAGTAATTTCTTATTTAATTTGGATTTCTATTTCAATTGCTTAGTTTACGAATTTCTGTAGACTTGCTTATTGGTTAAACGAATTTCAAAAACCCTCGTTCTTACTTGGATTAATTAAATTGTGTGGTTACTTTGTAAGTTATAATCTGGAATAGAATTTAGCCAAGCTTGAAACTGTAAATTTATTATGGAATTTAAATTGACCTGTGATACTCTTGTTTTGGTTTTGAAATCCTTTTCATTTCGGTGTAATTGAATGTATGACTGTTAAATCCATACTGGTTTAATTGATGAAACTGAGAAGTAGAATTTCGTATTGAGCATTGAGATACAATGTGTAAATCCAGTTGATTGTGAAATTCAAACTGAGTTGTGAAACTGTCGTTTTGGTTTTGAAATTTTGTTCTTAATAGTGTAATTAACTGCATAACTGATATGTGCGAACTTGTACAATTGACAAAGTGAAGGAAAATAATTTTAGGTTCGAGCAATTTCATGAATGGGGGTTAATGGTTGGATGTATGCTCCTTATTTGGTTGCTGGATTAAATGAGTTATGAACAATAACTGACTCGGTAGGTATGAGAATTGTGGATTTAATGAATGGTAAACTTTTCCTATTTTGTGTCGTAATGGAGGCTGTAGTGACTAATGGGTTTTGAAAATATGAATTCATTTAAATTCCTACTAAGAATTTGATCTTTGATCTAAGTGCCAACTAACGTATTGTGTAATTTGGTAAATGAGAATCTAGATATGGTGTCCGGCTATAAACACGTATTAATTGAAGGGGGTTATCTTAACAATAGATTTCATTAATGGGTGATGTGACAGCATAAATATTGCAATTGAATTGGTTTTGTTAGTCAATTAGATTATAGGTCGAAAATGTGGTACTGAAATTCTTGAATTGTACCAAGACATAATTGTTGTGTTATAATTTGTTGGATAGAATATGGGTCCAGTAACACTATTGAATGTTCTGTTATTGAAGCACCTGTTTGATCATGCATTTTGTTAAAGAAATTGATTTCTGAAATTGTGAGTTTATGTAAATGTCGGGTTATGAGTTAGCGTTCTTTGAACTCGAATTTATGTGTTGTATCTAATTTTTGTAAACATACTTAATTGTTAATTGCTCACTTGATGATTGACCTTGTATAATTAATTGCTACTTGTAAATATGATTTTGTTACGCACTGACATGTCTTAATTGACCATGACACCACATTAGAAGTATAACATGGACACTTAAGCATACTATTATCATTTTGAGCAACGCCGTGAGTCTATGTGGTTCATGATTGAGTCTTGTCTCACGAGTACACTGTATTTCCTTTCTGTTTAGTAATCTCCACGGCGGAGACAACCCGATCAAGTTAGCATTCGTCTTTTCAGTTCTCGTTTCTCGTCGCTTCTCAGGTGAGGTTTAGGATTTTGTATAGTTATACGACCTATGGCCTTAATATGCTGATTTCAACCCTTGCATACGAGTATATCTTATTATAAATACGTATGTGTTGGATATGATATGTTCATGACCTTGTGAATCAACTCTGTTTTGGAAAATTAGATATGAAAGCATATGTAAGCTGTTTTGAAAGGTTATGTTATGTTATGATCTGTTCTGTAGCGAGTTAGCCATGATATATGGTATGTGTTATGTTCTATTCTGTCTGTGGATCCAAGGAGCTATGGGTAAGGAATCCCTGGGACGGTATAGGGCCGTCAGGGCTTGGCCTGTGCATAGTCTCCATTTGAGATATCTTCACGCGATCCGTGCTATAAGGAAGGTGTGGTATCTTGAGCCTTCGGCTAAGGCCGCGGACTCTTGTGGGTTCGCTATACCTTGAGGGTTTGTCTGTTCTGGATGGTTTGGGGACGGTACGTCTCCTCCATCATTGGTGTGGGGTTGGATTTGATTCTGTATTAATGTTTTGATCTGTTCTGAGGAGTGAAGGTTGGAAGCTCGTACTCGTCGAGCATATGTTCTGTTCTGTCTGGGAATTATGAATCGGGATAGAGTCTTTCTGAAAATGGGTTCTAAACTTATAGCTATATCTATTTTGGGTTATTTTGAAATGTTCTGGTATGCAACACCTATCCCCGGTTCATGAATCCACCCTTTTGATATGTGTTGTGCTCTCTATATATATATTGTGGGGGTGCGTTAGCCCCCTCACTCAGTCAGTTGACTGACCCCCTCATTTTATCTTTTAGTTCGCAGGCTTTGCTTTGGAGTTCAAGCTAGGTGGCGTGAGTCAGTCTTTGTGTTCAGTTGTCATGTCGAGTCTGTTATCTTCATTTAAAGTTGTCTTGCATTACATTCAGTTTTGGACAAGTTATGTATGAATGTTTAATTCTGGATCATATCACTTATTAATATGGACTTTTCGGGACTAGGTATCTATGCTAGTTGAACCCGTCACTTGTTCTGCATGTTGTTTTAATTACTTCCGCTATCTATTGATGATTATTTAATTTGCTTCTGCGCTCTGAGTTTGTCGAGTTAGATCCGCCTAGCCAAGTGTGTGAGTTGGTCTCCCGTTCAGTTTGATTCGGATTCGGTTATGGACTTCGCATTTCGTGATCGGGTCTGGGTCTTAGTGCGGGGGATGTGGCATCCTTCTTTTGGGGTGTTACAGTTAGAATTTATGACTTTGCCATTAATGAATTTGAAGGTTTTACATAAGCTTACTTCCATTTCACTCCTAGCTTGATTGTTATTTCCTTGGTCCGATTTTATGGATTGAAATGCATGAGTTTTGCTTCATTAACCTTCTATTATGTGTTAGCTTGAGTGTGGGATGATTTCTTGGTGTGTTTAGGGGCTAAAACCTCGGATTTTCAGGGCTGGAACAAACCCACGGCCGTAGATTTTAAGCTTTGAAACCATCCACGGCCGTGGATTTGGTGCTTCTGCGTGAAATCTTTATGTAACTCATATCCACGGCCGTGGATCTGTTCTTTGATAAAAATCCATGGGTGTGGGTCTTGGGTACGGTCATACCTTGTTCCCGAACTTGTTTTCTTGCTCGTTTCCCTCCTCGATCTTGATCCTAATGTGTTATGTTCTTACTTATATGCATGATATGCTATGCTATGACTTGTTGTTTCTTGGTTTTGATATGTTTTATGTTAGAATAATGTGTTATGCTGTGTATGCACTTCTTTTGGTATAATTTCAATGTATGCATGCGAGCTTTCAATTCGTTTGCTTTAAGTGCTACGTGTGATGCCTCTTTTTGCCTACTTGCCTTCTTTAGTTGACTTGAATTTGTTATATGCTCCTATATGAATGTGAATGGATATGATCTGATGTGTTATGTGGTTTTTAAGCGTGTTATTAGGTGTTAAGTGTTTCGTGTGCTCTTGATTGATTGAATGATACCTTTTGTTATCTCATTTGCTCACTTTACCTTAATTATGCACAAGAACATGAACTTTGCCTTAGTGTTTGCATTCCTTAAGTGTGTAAGCATATGTCGTGTGTCTATATGGTTCATTGTGAGTCTAAGTCTTGTGTTTGGCTTCAGTTTTGTTCAGGTGCACCCGGGGTGGTGTTTTGTTCGTCAAGTTGATTCCGGGGGTGAATCGATCGTGTGTCTTCGGGTTCGTCGGTGTAAGGTGAGGTTAGGATATAGTTATACCCTAATGAAAAGTGTCGGTTTTTGAATGCGTGTGACCTATAAGCCTCTATATATATGTAGATATGTGTGAGATACGTATATGTTGGCCTTGCCTTAAGTTTGAAAGTATGAAGCTATGTATAAGCCTATGTACGCTTAGCTTTGAGTTTCGTTACGCTTTTGAGATCGGTGTGATATGTACGTACGATATGATAAGTACGATATGCATGTGCTATGTATAAGTGTGAGTCTAGCGGGTTTAAGATTTCGATTTTTGTGTGTTTATAAGCGTGACTTTCGTATTGGGCCCCGGAGTTGTGTGTAATGGGAGACCCGGGGTGACCATGGGATCGTCGGTTGCAACCCCTGTACACTTCTCCAACTTATAGGATCAACCCGGACCCCACCAGGAGGTTGGTTGGGGAATGGAATCCCCGGGCGTGAGTGTCATGAAACTCACGACCGATACATATAAGCGTGGATGGTTTGGGTGTGCACAACCCACCCATCAATCGGTGTAAGTGGAGATATGTGTTATGATTTCGTGTGTTTAAGTCTTTGCGTGTTATGAAGGAGTTGGATGTTTTTGCGCTCGTACCCGCCGAGTTTCGTTAAGTTATGTTTGTCGGTCATAAGTTCGTGAAACGTGGTTAGACTCTTAAGCTAAGATAAAATTTGCTTTGCTTTTAACTTAATAAGTTATGTTCCGGTATGTGTGTGATAAGTCTGTATGAACCTAAGCTTATGCCTTGAGAAAGGTATGAACTAAGATTTGTTTGGTTTGTTTGGTAAGCTCCCTATATATATATGATTTTTGGCGTGTAAAAACTAACCCCGGGTTCATGAACATTGCTTCTACGTGCTATGCTCTATATCTATAAGTAAGTGTGTGTGTGTAACCCCTCACTCAGTCCTTGGACTGACCCTCCTCCCTCCCCATGTTTTTAGATTTGCAGGTTCGCTTTGGAGTTCGAGCTAGGCGGCGTGTGTCGGTCGTGAAGTCTGTTTTGAGTCTTTGTATAAGTTTGGAGTCTTTTTGCATTTCGCATCGGAATTCGTTTAAGTTTGTAAGTTTTGATCACGTATAAGTATATGAACATGTTGTTTAACTTATGTGATTTGTGAATTATGACTTAAGCTTATGTTGATTTTCGGGATTAGGGATTTATGCTAGTTGAACCCGTTACTTGTATGTTTGAAGTCATGTGTTAGGCATGTTTAAGCTTCCGCGTTCACGTACGTTGCATATTGATTTTCGTGGTCTCTGGGTCCTGCCTAGCTTTCGTGTGTGGGTGTGTCTCCCGTTCGCCTACGCCCGGTTCATGTGAGGGCTCCCATCTCTCATGCGGACTAGGTCTAGGTGCGGGGATGTGGCATTCCATCGTGCGGGATGTTATAATTTCACCATCAAACTCTAAAGTAAAAGAACAACTATGGACATCAATTTTCGCCTTAGCCGTGCTAAGGAAAGGTCTACACAACAAAATATCAGAAGACTTAGTAGAACTATCCTTTTCCATATCAAGAATAAAGAAATCAGCGGGAAAAATCAACTCAGTCACTTGTACCAAAAGATCTTCTAAGACACCCTCAGGATAAACAAGTGATCGATCAGCCAATTGAATGATAACTCCGGTACTAGTTAAAGACCGAGACCTAAAGAAGTGTAAATGGACAAAGGCATCACATTGATAGAAGCTCCCAAGTCACACATAGTCTTACCAATACCAATATTACCAATCTTGCAAGGGATAGAAAACATACCTCTATCACGACATTTAGGTGGTAATTTCCTTTGTAAGATGGCTGAAACATTTTCTCCTACACTCACTTTCTCATTACCTGTCAACTTACGCTTATTGGTGCACAATTCCTTAAGGAACTTTGCATAGCGTGGGACCTGTTTGATGGCCTCGAGAAGTGGAATGTTTACCTCAACTTTTTCAAAAAGAGCAAAGATGCTCTTATCTTCTTTTTCCTTCTTGTTCTGAGCCAGTCTCTCAGGGAATGGTGGTGTTATTACCAGTGGCTTAGGTTTCTGAATGCTTTCAGCCTGACTGGAGGTCTATCCGTAATCACTGACAGGCTTCTTCTCAATCTCCTTTTTAGTTTTTGCATCATATCCCTATACCTGATCACGTTTTGAAATCTTGTCCACTAGAGGCTGTATTTCCTTGCCGCTTCGCAACACAATCAGGCTCACATTGTGTCTAGGGTCGTGTGTTAGCGACGGTAGCTTACTTTGGGCCTCCAATTTGCTCATCGATGATGCAATTTGTCCCATATAAATCTCCATGGTCTTTATAGTATCCTCTATCTTTTGAATCCTGTTCGTCGTGTGCTGTTGATATTTCTCGGTATTAGTAGCCAACATACGAACAATTTCACTAAAAGGCGTACCTAAACCCTGAGGGTGTTGTGGTCTTGGCTGCGGTGGAGGTGGTGGATGGAAATTCTGATTATTTGGTTGATTATTGGCAAAGCTGAAATTCGGGTGGTACTTCCATCCGAGGTTGTAAGTGTTCGAATAAGGATCGAACTTTCTCTGCTGAAAATCTATGGCATTTACATTTGCGGAAGTCTCTTCATGCAGCGTTGGGCACACATCGGTTAGGTACTCGGGGCTAGTGCAAATGCCATATACTCTCACTGGTGGATTAGTACCTACATTCATTTTCTGCATGAAGGTTGTTAGCAAAGATTTAATATCGTCAAGTGAATTTACTTTCACCTCATTTACCGTCCTTGGTATATCCTGCCGAGCTCCAAATTGTTAAGAATTTGCTGCCATGGTTGATATCAACTCTCTAGCTTCAGCAGGGGTCTTGCTAACAATAGCTCCACCAATCTCCGCATCCATCATTCGGCTTTCCATCGGAGTTAGGCCCTCGTAAAAGTATTGAATGACTAATTGATCCGAAATTCCATGTTGGGGGCAACTTGCTAGCAATCTCTTGAACCTTTCCCAATATTCATAGAGGCTCTCGGAATCTTTTTGTTTAACTCCACAAATATCTCGCCTGATGTTTGTAGCGCGAGAAGCTAGAAAGTATCTCTCTTGAAATTATCTCGACATTTCAGCCCAAGTAGTGACCGTACCCGAAGGTAAGTAATACAACCAATCCTTAGCTACATCTTATAATGAGAATGGGAAGGTCCTCAGCTTAATTTGATCCTCCGTGACGTTGTGTGGCTTCATGGATATGCACATAAGGTGGAACTCTTTCAAATGCTTATTTGGATCTTCATTCTCCAACCCACAAAAGTTTGGCAATAAATGGATGAGGCCTGACTTCAGTTCGAAGCCTTCTTGCAGTTCTGAAAAGGTTATGCAGAGTGGTTGTTGTGCTTCAGTAGGTCGGGCAAGCTCCCGAAGCGTTCCGTTGTGAGCCATATCCTGACTGTGATCACTGTAGGTTCGTTGACAGTCTGCTCTTCAAGTTCTAACTGCTGTTCAGTTTCAATGTCAGAATCCAACTCAAACAGACTCGAACTTTCACCCACTGCTGCTTGTTCTGTCCTTTGTCTTGTCTACTTTCTAATCTTCTTAGCGGTCTTTTCGATCTCGGGATCTTATGCAACACTGTCCCGAGCGAAGGTTCCTAGGCATAAGAAAAAGGAAACAAAATCAATTAAAAACCGCTCCCCGGCAACTGCGCCAAAAATTAACGGGCGTCGAGACCACAAAAAATAAAATCCCAAATACCGACTATAAATGAATTGCAGATAGTGGTAAATGGGTTCGATCCACGAGGATTGGGTGAATTGTAATCTTTCTTATGCAAGGAAACAAAACGAATAATTAAAAGGGGGGTGGGATTTTTTAGATTTTAGTCTTAACTAAAAATTAATTTAACTTAAATAAATAGACGAATAAAAACTAAATTCAGCTGACACTCGGATTAATTCAGTAGATAACAAGTAGCCGGGATTTTCCTACGCATGCATCAGACTATGATCACGGACAGGGTGATTAATCCCACGTTAGGCTAGCTATAGTTACCAATTACCTTAGGCTCCCTCGTTTCTTCGTATTTTTAGAATAATCTGAAGAAACTCTTAAAGACTATTCCCTAACTAGCTAATAACCCTGTCAGAAGCTCCTTCAAGAATTCAATTAACTAGTTGCTTTACGAGCTAAAGAAACACTAACCCTAATTGACTTAGTAAGGACTCCTACTTCGTCTAATTAGACCGAATTATTCCACAACACAAAATTCAGCCGGACTTAACAACATAGTGTTGATTGCCACTTTGTTAATTATCCGGTTAACACCACCAAATAAATCAACTAGCTGTATGCGAATTGCTAACTCTAAGATTCGAGCTCTTAAATCAAAGAATAAGGCAAAACTCAATATCATGAAATCGGAAATAAAACGAATAACTTTGAATTAATCAACCACAAGAAATTATCTCACAAAGTCTAAAGCACGCTCGGAAAATCCGAACTAAAAGTAAATTAGCTACTCATAACGAAATTTAACAAACGAAATTGGAAAATCAAGATAGTGTTTAAACGAAAAGAAAAGGAAAAGAATAAAACTATTCGATGCTCGAGGTCTCTTCCTGAATGAATAAGAGCTACTGCTGCCTTTTTTGAGTGAGAGAAGAGATGTCCTCTTTCAGCTGCAACGTCGATCTTTTGTAGTGTAAAGGGCCTGAACGTTTTTCTTTCCACTTCTTCCCACGTTCCCTCAATAATATGGCTGCCATAAATTCTCTTCAAGTGATACCATCGCGTCTAAAAACGTGTTTGTCTTCTGTAACGCACGTAACTTCTTCTTAAGAATAGGGCTGGAACTTAGTGGACTTTTGTGAATTTGGACAAGGCGAGGGAATAGGGAAACTAATGGGCCTGCACTTAATAAAACTCTCAAGGACTCTTTGCGTGACTTGGACTTAACTAGTGGGCCAAACTTCTCTTTGTTTTTCTTCTTAAAGCCCATATATCTTGCCTCCTTACCCCTCCTTTACGGTTGCTGCTGAAAATCACCATAAATGTCCAAAGTTTTGGCAAGCCAAAGTTGTTCCTATCAAGAAGCATAAAATCAATTAATTCACTACAATTTAGACCAAGTCATGGGGTAAATATAACAATATAAAGCTTAATATGTTAACCAATATACAACGTATCAATAACATATGATTAAACCTAAATGTAGCACTTTATGTAACTTTAATCATAAAAATAATTCTAAATAAATTGTTCTAGGCCTGAATTTAATAAATAAAATCATAAATATTTAAACATATACTCAGATTATATTATATCCTAATTCATGCATTTAATTAAATAAAATTCATAATGTAAGCACATTGTACATGAAACTAACAATTTAGGCATATATTTCATAAAATAGATTCTTAAAGGTATTCTTTGATTAATTCTAAGTATGTTATATTCATAATACCCTAAGAACATCTTATAAAGCATGAAATAATAAAAGAAAAAGACTCATACCTTAGAGAGAGCTAGGGTGGCCGAACCTAGTGAGGAAAAATGAGAGATTTGTGTAGTTCCTGAAAATGAAGTTGGGGTGGTATTTATAGGTATGAATTTGGGGGCTTAAGGGAAATTTCTATTCTTTAGAGTAGTGAATCATGTCTCTAGGGTAGCAAGGTGTATTTTGTAGGGTACTTTTGTAACGCCCCGTGTTTTCACACGTGCAGGTAAGAGTTACGTGCGCACTTATATTTAATTGTATGATTTATATTTTGTTTTACTAATCAAATTTGTTTCTAATTTGATTTAATTGTTTAAATTTTATATGAATTCCAAAATGTGTTATGAATATATGAATGAAAATGTGAGAATGTGAATTTCATGAATTCGGTGTTAATTGAATGAAATTATATGTTTCGTGTAATACGTGGGCTTGATTGTAACTTATTTGAATGTTTTGGACTCAATTGGAAATTGAGTTTGGGCTTAATTGCCACTTTTTGAAAGTTTAGGGACCTATTTGAATATAGGCAACCCTGAACGGTTTTCGCGATATCTTGAGCTCCGGACCTCGAAATCGAGATCCGTAACCGGCGTTGAGCTTGTTTCGACGTTACCTATCCATTAAACTTGACCTTATACGTTTGTGATACCGTTTGAACCTTCGACATTGAATCTTTCCAAAACCTCGACCTTATAACTTGTTGAACCATTTACTAAATGAACCGGACTTGGACCGACCCGTATTCTACCCGTATTAGCAATAAATATCAGCACTTTCTCTTCCCTTGCACTCATTTTGATCGATCATCATCATCCAAGAGAGAGAAGAGGAAAGCTCCAAAGAAACCCTCCATTTTAACCTCCAAGCTTTGAGCTCAAGCTTGACCAATCCTCCATCTTCTTCCAAGGTAAGTTAGGATTTAGAATCTCCATCTTCTCCTCTATCTTTTCTCCTATGTGAAGCTTGGTAGAAGTTGGGGAATCATGTGTTTTGATATTCAGCTTGAATAGAGGGTTTGATCTTGAACTTTGGTGTCTCATGGTTTAATTGGAAATTTGATGCATGAAATATGATTCTTGTAACTTCTTCATCATTTCTATATCATTGAATCTCATGTTGGTTGTGTATAGCATGTTGTGCCATTAATGAAGCTTGAAGCTTCCATGAATGAAAGCTTGTGTTTAGGTGATCTTTGGCCAACTTTGGGTGTGAATTCTTGTATATATGATTGGATTGCATGATATATGTGAAATATATGAAGTGAAAACATGTCTAAGAGTGTATAAGAGCTTCCTTATGGCTACCCCTGTTTTTGCAAGCTTTTCCCCCGAAAAACAGAGTTGTTGCACTGTTTTTCTTGGCAAAACAACGAGCTGACACGGCCGTGTCAGCTTTGAACTGAAAATGGACACGGCCGTGTCGGGCTCTCGGCTTTGAATTTTTCTGAATTTAATCTCGGACACGGTCATGTCCAAATGCTTTGAAAACTCAACACGGCCGTGTCAAGCCCTCGACTTTGAATTTTTCTGATTTTAAACCTCTGACACGGCCGTGTCCGTTTCCTTTGAAAACTCAACACGGTCGTGTCATTTGAAATGGTAGCTTTGGGGGAACTCTTTTCTTGCTTGTTTTGCGTTTATTATTCGTATTTATGAATTATATGTAACATGATTACGTTAAATTAATGTTTTATGATTGGTATATGATATTGATGACTTATGAATGCAAAGTATGAAAGTATGAACGATATGAACGGGAATGAATACGGTTTTTACCGTATAATGAACGAAACTTGGTGAATTATGTGTTTAATTGGATTCTATGACTTTCATGACCATAATTGAACATATTATTGCATTTTAAGCATTCCATAGCATGTTATTGCATAGCCGAGCGTCTAATGTGGTCATGATTGAGTCTCACACTACCTTTGTCACACAGATCTTGATCCAGTGGGTGACGAGATCGGGCAGTGAGAGCTGTGTCGGGTTCTTTTTATCTATCAGGTGGGTTTTTCTTCTAATAGTTAATAATATGACCCGAACACCTAATGTGCAAGATTTTAGCCAAAACCCTATATAGGTATTTATACCAAGTTTTAACGAGCAAATGTTTTTGAACGAAAGCCTTTATTATGATTGTCCTACCAAAATGTTTTGGCGAGAAATGTATGAATGATCACAATGAATGAGGGCCTGGGGCTTAGTGTATTGGTGAACCGGGGAAGCATGGGCTGACGGGAATCCACATATACTAGTCCCAACAATTTCGGCAACCTGGATTTCACTAGGAGATTAGTGGATGAAAGGGGTCCCGGTTTTTGGGGATTCATGTGCCCCTCTAGCATTAATGAATGAGGGCTCGGGCCTTGCAAACCCGTTCCCTACCCGGAGGAAAAAGGAGTATATGATTGAACGAATGAATGTTCTAATGTATGTGCACGAAAGAATGTAATGTATGAATGAATGAATGAATAATGGATTACACGTGGTGGTGGTTGGAGTTAATGCACGCCCTCTCGCTGGGCTATTAATGACTTAATGAATGAAATGAATTGTTATAATCCTATTCGTTGTACTTTTGCTCCCACTTGGGAGAAACGCTTCTAAACCTCGAACAAGGATTATAACTTGCATGTATGTGTTTCAATTCCGAAATATTATGATATTATGCCTCTCTTTTTATACCCACCAGTCTGTCTAAGACTGAACCCGGAGTTGTTTCAGTTATTTTTGCAGGAAGGGGATGCTAGGTGGGATACCAGTCAGGGAGAGTCTTGCATCGTGTCTAGCCTTTCCTTTACACTCACTTTTGATTACTTTCGTTACATTTGGATTTTGTATATATGGAGCGTACTTGAATATTGGTACCTATATGTATCGTACATTAAATATTGGTACATAGAGCGTATAGCTCATTCTATGAATTACATGTTGGTACCTAGAGCATTTAGCTCATTATATAATATATGAATGATTGCTTCCGGATTTCTATTACTCTGATTGTTGTGGTTATTGTTGGGGTTTAAGTTATAGGTTAGTCCCGCCTGGCTTAACGAGTGTGTATGTCTCCGTTCGCTATGATTCGGCACGTGTATGGAAATCCATTTCGTATACGGGTCGGGTCATGGTGCGGGGGATGCGTCTCGCGCTCGGGCGTTACATCCTTTGAGTGGTATCAGAGCCCAGGGTTGCAAAACCAGGGTTCTAGTGTCGTGTGGAGTCAGTAGGTCGTTCGGCTGTAGGAATTACTTGTTAAATTGGAGTATTTGCATTTTATGTGATAATGTGATTGGATTCTTGACTTGAATGATTGATTGATTTAATGCATTGTCACGCATGAACTAAATCTAGCACACATGTTAGTGTTTGCGTGAACAGGATGCCTCCTACAAGACATCGGGAAAGGTCTCCGGATCGTCATCATCATAGAGATCGTTCTCCTAATCCTCCACAACCGCCTATGAATATGGAGCATTTTATGGAAGCGGTATATAACCACATGGAGCATAGAAGGGCTCAGGATCCTCCAGTACAACCGCAAGCTGAACATCAAGCACCTCCTCCAAATAACCCGAGAGATCATCATGGGTTGTTTTTGAGCTATAACCCTCCAAGGTTTTCCGGTTCGGTGGATGATGCTATATCGGAGGGATGGTTGACAAGAATTGAGAGGATTTTCAATGTTAGACAATGCACATCTCAAGAGAAGGCCCCGTTTGCTATTTTCCAACTGGATGGAGAGGCATATGATTGGTGGGAACGTACTAGGGAGAAGCTCGAAGTGGAAGGAGAAGAAATTAATTGGGAAGTCTTTCTAAGGGAGTTTAGAGAAGCTTTTATGCCCGAGGTCATTCGAGAAAGGAAAGAACAGGAATTTATGGATTTAAAACAAAGGACTCGAACGGTGGCTCAATATCTTTCTCTTTTCAACAGACTTGGCAAGTATGCACCTCACATTACAAGGGATGAAAAGAGAAAAGCAAAGAGGTTTATTTCGGGATTGAGGCAGGATCTGAGGCATGGGCACGCGGGCCATAACTTTGAATCTTTCGCTGACACTGTACAAAGGGCGTTAGTGTTGGAAGAGGAGTACATGAAAAAGGACCCCTTACCTCGTATGCAAATGGGACAAGGATCGGGGTTTGGAAAAGGGAAGAGGCCTATGGTATCCCCTCCTCAGCCATTTCAAGGGCAAAACAAGAGGTTCCGACCTGCAGTAGCTGCACCGCCAAAGCCACAAGCACCGCCAGCTGCTAATGATCCCCGACATGATAGGCCACCTTGTATGTATTGTGGAGGTCCTACTCACACTTACAACCCTTGCAGAAGGAGGTTGGGACAGTGTTTGATTTGTGGGAAGACAACACATATGGCCAATACTTATCCAGACAAAACTCCAGGCTACCAACCGGGAGCTCAGAGGCCGATGATCCCAGCTCGTGCATATGCTCTTGCGGGTGAAGAGCAAGATGTGGAAGCCAATCCCAATGCTATGGTGGAAGGTATGATATGCATCCATAACACGAACATACATGCATTATTTGACCCTGGCGCTTCTCATTCTTTTATTTCTTGCAAATTGATTGATACTTTGTGTTTGCCTGTTACGTGCTTAAATGCTTGTTATGTGGTGAGTTTGTCGTTGGGTGGAAGTCTTGAGACGGATCGGGTGGTCAGGGATTGTGTGTTTGGGTTTGAAGGTAGAGACTATCGAGCAGATTTGGTGGTAATGCCGATGAACCGATATGGGGTTATTCTGGGAATGGATTGGTTGTTTCGGTACCACGCCACGGTTAATTGTTTCACCAAGGCAGTTAAGTTGGGAGAAGAAGTGGTAGTGGGGAAAGAATCAGAGATTACACCTCTTTTGTCGTTTACTGAGGCTCACAAGTTGATAAGGAATGGAGCAACGGGATTTATCGCCTATGTCTTGAATAAGCCGAAAGATCAGGCAAAGTTGGAAGAAACAGAAGTGGTGAAGGACTATCTTGAAGTGTTTCCGGAAGTTTTAGGTTCTTTGCCTTCGGATCGAGAGATCGAATTTGTAATAGATTTATATCCGGGATCTGAACCTTATTCTAAGACTCCTTACCGGATGGCACCGGCAGAGTTACAGGAGTTAAAAGTTCAGTTGGAAGAACTTCTTAAGAATAGATATATTCGACCGAGTTCATCACCGTGGGGCGCGCCGGTTCTCTTTGTTAAGAAGAAAGATGGAACTTTAAGGATATGCATTGACTACCGGGAGTTGAATCGGATGACTGTAAAGAATAAGTATCCATTGCCTAATATAGAGGATTTGTTTGACATGCTACAAGGGTCAAGAGTGTATTCTAAGCTTGATTTAAGGCAAGGATATTATCAGCTAAAGATCAAGGAGGAAGATATTCCTAAGATAGGATTTAATACCCGGTATGGACATTATGAATTCGTGGTGATGCCATTTGGATTAACTAATGCGCCGGCAGCTTTTATGGATATGATGCATCGGATTTTCCGGCCGTATTTGGACAAGTTCGTGGTAATCTTCATCGATGATATTTTGGCGTGTTCAAGGTCAGAAGAGGATCATGCTCGGCATTTGAGATTGGTTTTGGAGACACTAAGAGATAACCAGCTCTATGCAAAATTCAGTAAATGCGAGTTTTGGATTGATAGGGTGAGTTTCTTGGGACATATTATTTCGAGCAAAGGATTAGAAGTGGATCCTTCGAAAATTGAGGCAGTTTCTAAGTGGCAGAGTCCTAAGAATGTTTCTGAGATCCGAAGTTTCTTGGGTTTAGCCGGTTATTACCGAAGATTTGTTAAGGATTTCTCTAAGATTGCAGCTCCGTTAACCCGGTTAACCAAGAAGGAAATTCAGTTTAAGTGATGAGAAGTGTGAGTCTAGTTTTCAGCTCTTGAAGGATAAGTTAACTTCTGCACCGATACTTGCACTTCCGGATGGTATTGAAGGATTTATGGTGTATACGGATGCTTCCTATGAAGTCTTAGGTTGTGTTTTGATGCAAAACGGGACAGTAATTGCTTATGCCTCTAGGAAATTGAAAGAGCATGAGAAGAATTATCCCACTCACGACCTTGAACTTGCAGCGGTGATTTTTGCCTTAGGGAAGTGGAGACATTACTTGTATGGGACTTCATTTGAGATTTTCACCGATCACAAGAGTCTTCAGTACCTATTCTCTCAGAAGGAGTTGAATAAAAGGCAACGAAGATGGATGGAGACTCTCGAGGACTATGATTGTGTGATTAAGTATCACCCAGGCAAAGCTAATGTAGTCGCGGATGCATTGAGCAGGAAGGCTAGTGTATCCAATTTGAAGGTAAATATTGGACAACCAATGGAATTGGTTAAGATAAAAGCTCGTATTGGTAGCATCTCGGTACGTCCAGAGTTAAGGCAACAGATATTTGAGGCACAACGGACGGATGTTGAGATTCAAAAGTTGATTGAGAAGGCTCGATCAGACTCCGAGTGTCCGTTTGGATTCGATGATACGGGAATTTTTCGGTTTAAAGATAGAGTGGTAGTTCCAACGGAGTTGAGAAGAGCTATTTTGGATGAAGCTCAGAAAACGGTGTATTCGGTACATCCTGGTGGAAACAAGATGTATCGGGACTTGAAACAATATTTTTGGTGGAACGGATTGAAGAGAGATGTGGTAAGTTATGTAAAGCATTGTCTGACTTGTCAGCTAGTGAAAACTGAGCATCAGAAGCCGTCAGGATTGTTACAGCCATTACCTATTCCCGAATGGAAGTGGGAACAGATTGCGATGGATTTTGTATCGGGTTTACCTAGAGTGAAAGGTGGATTCGATGGAATTTGGGTAATCGTGGACAGGTTAACCAAATCAGCACATTTTCTTGCAGTTCGGATGTCAGATAAGATAGGTAAGCTGGCTAAGAGGTATTGTGATGAGATCATTCGATTACATGGAGTGCCAGCTAGTATTGTTTCAGACAGGGATCCGAGATTCACTTCCAAGTTCTGGCAAGAGTTACAGAAGTGTTTGGGAACTAAGCTTCAGTTCAGTATAGCTTTTCATCCACAGACTGACGGGCAATCTGAAAGGTTAATCAGATATCTTGAGGATATGTTAAGGGCGTGTGCGTTGGATTTCTCAAGTTCTTGGAATGAACAATTGCCCTTAATTGAGTTTGCCTACAACAATAGTTATCAAGCTTCGATAGAAATGGCACCGTATGATTTTCTTTATGGAAGGAAGTGCCGATCCCCTTTATTTTTCGACTTGGAAGAATGGAAGTGGGGTAAACAAGAAGGGGTACAAAGAGGTGAAAGGAAAGATAAACCTTCCAAAGCTATTCAGGATGCTATTGAAAAAGTTCAGATTATTCGACAACGGATGAAGGTAGCTTAAGATCGACAGAAAAGTTATGCAGATAAGCGAACGAAAGATCTTGAATTTGAAGTTGGGGATAGAGTGTTCTTGAAAGCTTCACCTCGGAAAGGACTTACCCTAATTGGAAAAGGAGGAAGGTTGAATCCCCGATATTTGGGACCTTATGAGATTTTAGAGAGAATCGGAGATACAGCTTATAGATTGGATTTGCCTCCAAGTTTAACGGGTATTCACAATGTCTTCCATGTATCACAACTTCGGAAGTACTACCCCGATGAATCAGTGATCATACCGGTTGAAGAGGTTGAACTTGAACCGACTCTCACTTTTGTTCAGAAACCAGTTAAGATTCTGGATCGGAAATTTCAAGAACTTCGAAACAGACGGTTTCCCTTGGTGAAAGTATTATGGCGAAGTGATAAGACGGAAGAAGCCACGTGGGAAACGGAAGAGAAAATGAAGAAGTTCTATCCCGAGTTGTTTCCGACCGAGCAATGAATCCGAGGACGGATTCTCTTTAAGGGGGAGAGGTTATAACGCCCCGTGTTTTCACACGTGCAAGTAAGAGTTACGTACGCACTTATATTTAATTATATGATTTTATATCTTGTTTTACTAATCAAATTTGTTTCTAATTTGATTTAATTGTTTAAATTTTATATGAATTCCAAAATGTGTTATGAATATATGAATGAAAATGTGAGAATGTGAATTTCATGAATTCGGTGTTAATTGAATGAAAGTATATGTTTCGTGTAATACGTGGGCTTGATTGTAACTTATTTGAATGTTTTGGACTCAATTGGAAATTAAGTTTGGGCTTAATTGCCACTTTTTGAAAGTTTAGGGACCTATTTGAATATAGGCAACCCTGAACGGTTTTCGCGATATCTTGAGCTCCGGACCTCGAAATCGAGATCCGTAACCGGCGTTGAGCTTGTTTCGACGTTACCTATCCATTAAACTTGACCTTATACGTTTGTGATACCGTTTGAACCTTCGACATTGAATCTTTCCAAAACCTCGACCTTATAACTTGTTGAACCGTTTACTAAACGAACCGGACTTGGACCGACCCGTATTCTACCCATATTAGCACTAAATATCAGCACTTTCTCCTCCCTTGCACTCATTTTGATCGATCATCATCATCCAAGAGAGAGAAGAGGAAAGCTCCAAAGAAACCCTCCATTTTAACCTCCAAGCTTTGAGCTCAAGCTTGACCAATCCTCCATCTTCTTCCAAGGTAAGTTAGGATTTAGAATCTCCATCTTCTCCTCTATCTTTTCTCCTATGTGAAGCTTGGTAGAAGTTGGGGAATCATGTGTTTTGATATTAAGCTTGAATAGAGGGTTTGATCTTGAACTTTGGTGTCTCATGGTTTAATTGGAAATTTGATGCATGAAATATGATTCTTGTAACTTCTTCATCATTTCTATATCATTGAATCTCATGTTGGTTGTGTATAGCATGTTGTGCCATTAATGAAGCTTGAAGCTTCCATGAATGAAAGCTTGTGTTTGGGTGATCTTTGGCCAACTTTGGGTGTGAATTCTTGTATATATGATTGGATTGCATGATATATGTGAAATATATGAAGTGAAAACATGTCTAAGAGTGTATAAGAGCTTCCTTATGGCTGCCCCTGTTTTTGCAAGCTTTTCCCCCGAAAAACAGAGCTGTTGCTCTGTTTTTCGTGGCAAAACAACGAGCTGACACGGCCGTGTCAGCTTTGAACTGAAAATGGACACGGCCGTGTCGGGCTCTCGGCTTTGAATTTTTCTGAATTTAATCTCGGACACGGCCGTGTCCAAATGCTTTGAAAACTCAACACGGCCGTGTCAAGCCCTCGACTTTGAATTTTTCTGATTTTAAACCTCGGACACGGCCGTGTCCGTTGCCTTTGAAAACTCAACACGGCCGTGTCATTTGAAATGGCAGCTTTAGGGGAACTCTTTTCTTGCTTGTTTTGCGTTTATTATTCGTATTTATGAATTATATGTAACATGATTACGTTAAATTAATGTTTTATGATTGGTATATGATATTGATGACTTATGAATGCAAAGTATGAAAGTATGAACGATATGAACGGGAATGAATACGGTTTTTACCGTATAATGAACGAAACTTGGTGAATTATGTGTTTAATTGGATTCTATGACTTTCATGACCATAATTGAACATATTATTGCATTTTAAGCATTCCATAGCATGTTATTGCATAGCCGAGCATCTAATGTGGTCATGATTGAGTCTCACACTACCTTTGTCACACAGATCTTGATCCAGTGGGTGACGAGATCGGGCAGTGAGAGCTATGTCGGGTTCTTTTTGTCTATCAGGTGGGTTTTTCTTCTAATAGTTAATAATATGACCCGAACACCTAATGTGCAAGATTTTAGCCAAAACCCTATATAGGTATTTATACCAAGTTTTAACGAGCAAATGTTTTTGAACGAAAGCCTTTAGTATGATTGTCCTACCAAAATGTTTTGGCGAGAAATGTATGAATGATCACAATGAATGAGGGCCCGGGGCTTAGTGTATTGGTGAACCGGGGAAGCATGGGCTGACGGGAATCCACATATACTAGTCCCAACAATTTCGGCAACCTGGATTTCACTAGGAGATTAGTGGATGAAAGGGGTCCCGGCTTTTGGGGATTCATGTACCCCTCTAGCATTAATGAATGAGGGCTCGGGCCTTGCAAACCCGTTCCCTACCCGGAGGAAAAAGGAGTATATGATTGAACGAATGAATGTTCTAATGTATGTGCACGAAAGAATGTAATGTATGAATGAATGAATGAATAATGGATTACACGTGGTGGTGGTTGGAGTTAATGCACGCCCTCTCGCCGGGCTATTAATGACTTAATGAATGAAATGAATTGTTATAATCCTATTCGTTGTACTTTTGCTCCCACTTGGGAGAAACGCTTCTAAACCTCGAACAAGGATTATAACTTGCATGTATGTGTTTCAATTCCGAAATATTATGATATTATGCCTCTCTTTTTATACCCACCAGTCTGTCTAAGACTGAACCCGGAGTTGTTTCAGTTGTTTTTGCAGGAAGGGGATGCTAGGCGGGATACCAGTCAGGGAGAGTCTTGCATCGTGTCTAGCCTTTCCTTTACACTCACTTTTGATTACTTTCGTTACATTTGCATTTTTTATGTATGGAGCGTACTTGAATATTGGTACCTATATGTATCGTACATTAAATATTGGTACATAGAGCATATAGCTCATTCTATGAATTACATGTTGGTACCTAGAGCATTTAGCTCATTATATAATTTATGAATGATTGCTTCCGCATTTCTATTACTCTGATTGTTGTGGTTATTGTTGGGGTTTAAGTTATAGGTTAGTCTCCGTTCGCTATGGTTCGGCACGTGTATGGAAATCCATTTTGTATACGGGTCGGGTCATGGTGCGGGGGATGTGACGTCTCGCGCTCGGGCATTATAACTTTGGTGTATAGACAAGTGTATAGGTGATGTAGGAGCTTATGTATACTTATGTGATGTAAAAATTACATCATAATAAAATAAATCTAAAATAGGGTGAAAATAGTAATAAAAACGTAGGAGAATATTCAGATTTTAGTTTGAAATGGTAAAAGTTGCAAAAGAAAGAGGATCGAAAGGGCTTTCCGATGATTATTAACAGTTAGCGTTTTAACGTTTCAAGTTAAAGTAGTAAGAGTTCGAAATTTTGAAAAATGTGATAAAATACATAAAATGAAGCTAGAATGAGATTTAATTTCCGAGAAAGTGTCCATGATTCATAAAATAATTTGAGGATTATTTTGAGTATAATATTGGATATCAAACGCCGTACGGTTTAAAAGTTAGTTTTTACGGCGGGAATAGTACTTTAGGAAAAATAGAAAAATTTTATAAAACGAGCTAGGAATTGAACTAGTTCTGGAAAAGGTCTTAAAATTCATAAAATAATTCAAGGATCGTTATGGTTATAATATTAAGTAGAGAAAACGTTGAAATTTGAAAATCTCCAAATTAGGGCTAAACTAGGGTTTCTTGGTCGGTTTTGGTTACTACGGAAGTTATAATGAGAATTAGGGTTCGGGAATGATTTCATAATTCATAAAATTTCACAAGGATTCACCCAATATTTGATAGATGTCCGAAAAAATTTCTACATTAAGGAGTGAATAGTAACTAGGGACCTAATGGGAATTTTTGACAAATAATTTTCAAAGTGTGTCTTGGTATAACAAAAGCTAGGATATATATCCGGGATGTGAAATCTAATTTTCTAAGGTTTTTATAAGGAGTATGTGAAGGTTTAGGCTCAGTGAATAAATAGTGATATGAGTCTCAGAATAAGATATTGGCAAAATCGAGGCATAAAAACACATAGTTCACATAAAACGCAATGCATAATGGTTTGAGGCTTTCTTCTAACCCTTTATTTGCCTATTTCTTCTTGGCCCCGAAATCCGGGAAGTTACAGTTCCGCCGCTTCGAAAGCAGCGTCGGCGGCAACTTAGGGGAATTGCTAAAACTTAGTTTTATGACTGATTTCTACTATAATTGAACAAAAATTAACACATAACTGATTATCAATAGACAATTACAGTTTTAAGCATGCCTTTTTAATTAACAGATAATTAATAATAAATAAAATTGATACAACAACATGCTTATCACGAATTATCATATGATCTACAGAGATTAACATAAAATCTGGGTAAGCATAATCATATGATGTACAGAGAGGATTTCACATGATCTACTGACTGATCAGGGCCATAAGATAAAGCGAATTTCTTAAAGATCAACATATAATCCCTTCATAATTATAAGCAAATTAACACATAATCTTGCATAAGTAAATCTACATATAATCTCCAAAAATCTTATCTCAAAATGCCATAAATTACAGATTTCATATAAAAGCATTAGGATGGTCAATTTCGGATATCAAGGGAATTAATTCCTCAATTTGCATGCATCGAATTTTGATGGAAGATAACCATAAACCCTCTATTGAGCATCAACGTAGGTTAAATCCTAACATGAAGAAAGTCGTGAGAGCCGAGGTTTTAAAATTGTTAGATGCGGGTATAATTTACCCGATTTTGGATAGTTCTTGGGTTAGCCCGGTGCCAGTTGTACCGGAAAAGGGAGGGATGACGGTTATTCGAAATGAGAACAACGAACTTATCCCTACACGTGTGGTTACAGGATGGAGAGTGTTCATAGACTATAGGAAATTGAATAGTGCAACCCGTAAGGACCATTTCCCATTGCCCTTCATGGATCAATTGTTAGAGAGTTAGCCGGGCATGAGTACTATTGTTTTCCAGATGGATACTCGGGTTATAATCAAATTGCCATAGCACCCGAGGACCAAGAAAAATGCACGTTCACTTGCCCCTATGGCACTTTTGCTTTTAGAAGAATGCCATTTGGTCTTTGTAATGCACCGGCTACGTTCCAACGTTGTATGATGGCAATTTTCTTGGATTATATTAAGCGAACAATGGAAATCTTTATGGATGATTTTTCGGTTTTGGTTCCTCTTTTGATGCAAGCATTTCTAACCTTACTAATGTTTTGAAACGTTGTGTAGACACTAATTTGGATTTGAATTGGGTGAAGTGCCACTTCATGGTACGTGAGGGTATTGTGCTAGGTCATCGTATTTCGATGAAGGGAATTGAAGTGGATAGAGCTAAGATTGAAGTCATTGCTAGATTGCCACCACCCACCAATGTTAAGGGAGTTAGGAGTTTCCTTGGTCACGTCGGATTTTATCGCCGGTTTGTCAAGGACTTCTCGAAAATTACCTTACCTCTTTGCAAGCTTTTACAAAAAGATGCTGAATTTGTGTTTGATAATGATTGTTTGCTTGCTTTTGACAGGTTGAAGAAGGAGCTTACTTCAGCCCCGATTATGGTGGCACCGGACTAGACTTTACCTTTTGAGCTAATGTGTGATGCAAGTGACTTGGCTATAGGAGCTGTTCTTGGTCAAAAAAGGGAGAAACGTTTACACGTTATAGCATACTCTAGCAAGACACTTAATGATGCACAATTAAACTATGCCACCATTGAAAAAGTATTACTTTCAATTGTGCATGCATTTGATAAATTTCGTTCGTATTTGATAGGGTCGAAGACAGTGGTTTACACGGATCACGCAGCTATCAAATACTTGTTGTCAAAAAAGGATTCCAAACCTCGTCTCATTAGATGGATCTTTCTACTTCAGGAATTTGATCTTGAGATCCGAGATAAGAAGGGAACGAAAAATGTGGTAGCAGACCACTTATATCGTTTAGAGCTCGAGGAGAATGAGGAGGAACGCAAGATGAACATTGCTGAAAATTTTTTGGATGAGCAGCTTTTTAAAGTAGTTTCAGAAGTTCCATGGTTCGCGGATTTCATGAATTACTTAGTGAGTAGGATCATACCACCCGATTTGAGCTTCCACCAAAGAAGGAAATTTCTGTCCGATGCAAAGTATTACTTTTGGGAGAGCCGTTACTTTACAAAAATTACTCGGTTGGATTGGTGAGAAGGTGTGTTCCTGAGGATGAAGTTGAAAAGATTTTGGATGGTTGTCATGCGAGTCCCTAGGAGGCCACTCGAGTTCAAGAAAGACAGCGGCAAAAGTACTACAATCGGGTTTTTGGTGGCCCTCTTTGTTTAAAGATGCACATAAGTTCGTAGAGAGATGTGACTCTTGTCAAAGAATGGGAAACATAGGGAAGAGAGATGAGATGCCTTTGCGATATATTTTGGAGATAGAGTTGTTTGATGTATGGGGCATCTACTTTATGGGCCCATTTCCATCGTCCCATGGCAATCAATACACCCTAGTAGGTGTTGATTACGTCTCTAAATGGGTAGAGGCTGTGGTGAGTCCCACGAATGATTCGAAGGTTGTATTGAAGTTTTTAAAGAAGAACATTTTCACTAGATTTGGAGTCCCAAGGACTCTCATAAGCGATGGAGGGTCCCATTTTTGCAACAAACCTCTAGAAATTCTCTTAAAGAAGTATGGAGTTCACCACCGGGTGGCAACTCCATATCATCCGCAATCGAGCGGGCAAGTCGAAATTTCCAATCGACAAATTAAGCACATCCTTGAAAAGACTGTGAGTAGCTCAAGGAAGGATTGGGCAATCAAGTTGGATGATGCGTTGTGGGCGTACCGGATAGCTTTCAAGACACCGATTGGGACATCGCTATATATGTTGGTCTATGGCAAGGCTTGCTACCTTCCAGTCGAGCTTGAGCACAAAGCATATTGGGCTATTCGAGCTATTAATTTCGATCTTAAGCAAGCAGGAGAAAATAGGGCCCTACAACTTCATGAGCTTGAGGAATTTAGGCTTAACGCCTATAGAATGCCAAGTTATACAAAGAAAGGATAAAAAGATGGCATGACAAACACATTCGGGTGAAGGAGTTCAAAGTGGGACAAATCGTGTTGTTGTTTAATTCAAGGTTGAAATTATTTCCCGAAAAGTTTAAATCTAGATGGTCGGGTCCTTTTCGAGTCGTTAAAGTTCTTGAAAATGGAGCAGTGGAGATTGGAAACGAAAAATCTGGCACTTTCCTCGTTAATGGACAACGTTTGAAGCATTATTTTGTGGGAGAGCCCATTGAGAAGAGCACCTCGTGTGTGCTCACCATTTCGACCATCTAATTTGGTGACAAAGTCGAGCTAAAGACTATAAACTTAGAACTACTTCTCTCTCTCTTACTTTTTCTTTCCTTCACCCTCTCTTTTAGGTGGTCTTTAATCGTATATTTGTGCTTTAGTCTCTTTGTGTGTAGGTTGTTGATTTTCAGGCGAAGAAGAGTTACCTCCGTGATGAACTTGCAAGTTTCGACACCCCTTATGGGGTTGAGGTCCATCTATCTTTTTAAATTCTTACTCTTGAGAAGTTTGATGCATGTGTTATTGATGAGCTTATTTACTTTATGTTAAGTGACGCGATGTGTGATTAAAATTGATGATCTTTTATGGTGTGTAGCTTGCCTTGGTGTACTATGGTTTCTCATGATAACCGTGAATATTGAATTTGAAATGTTAACTTGTGTAAACTCCATGTGAAAAGGTGGTTGGTAATTGATGGGTTTCGGGTATAAACCGGTATACTATGGTATGCATTACATATTTGATGCTTGAATTCTTGGTTCTTGCATGTTTAAATGCCGCGTTTGTGTTTTTGGAGGTCAGTTTCGAATTATCATATGGATTGTTTTAGGTTTAAGTGTTTTCGGTTTTGTTGCACCTTATCTTGGTCATTTATCGCTTAACTTTATGAATCCCGGATGTTGAAATTTCAAATATTACACTTACCTCCCTCCTCTGTTTCGGCCAACCTTCTGTAATGCTTCTGTTCCAAGTACCCGCCCGGGTACTTTTCTAGCTAAAATCTCCCCGCTCGGGGAGACCACTTACAGAAACCTCAGATCTCATTTACCCGTCGGGGGTAATGTGTCACTCAAAATCTCCCTGCCCGGGGAGTCCTCTTGCCGAGACTTTCTGTACCAGAGTACCCGGCCGGGTACTTCCCAGTTCAATTTTTACCCGGCCGGGTAGCCCTAAATTGCTGAACCTGTTTTTGATACATATAGGAGAAACGATTTTTTAAGTATCCAAATTACCCCGATTTTGTTTCTTCTTCTACCTTATATCTGAAACACAAGAACATTTACACGCACTCTTACACATTCAAACCCTTTTTTCTTTCACAAACACTCTCGCGCACACGTATCGTGGCGACGAGATTCTAGCCTTAGAGCAGTTTTTCCGACGACTTTCTTCTCCCTTTCTCTCATCTCATTTGGTAAGCTTCTTGCAATCTCTTTTCTCTGAAATTTTTAGCAAAAGTTGAAGCTTTTCTTACTTTTCCCCCCTAAATCTGAAACCCTAGTTCTTTGTTGGTGATTTTAGTGAAATATTTGTTAAATCTTGAAGAAATTGTTGCTTTCATGCCATATATGCTTAGGGTTGCTTGAATTTTCGAATTTCTTGTTCTTTTTATGAACAACTTGGTAGTTGTGTAACATTAGAAGCCCTCATGTCTGATGTTTGTATGCACATTGTAATATTCCTGGTTTTTCTTTGCTTACAAACATGATTTCGTGCCTACAATGTCTAGATCTGATGAAAGTTGAGTCTTTGTTGAAGCATGATGGATGTTGAAACCCTAGGTGCAATGTTTCCTCCATTGTTGTTCTTTTACTTGAGCTTTGATGAAGTTTCATTTTTTGGAGTATAAATCCTTATCGATATGCTAAGTTTTGTAAATTTTCATGATGAGTTTGGGATTTATGAGCATCTTGCATCCTAGGTTACAAGTTGTAAGCTGAAATGTTAAACCCTAGTATTAGTTGTTTGATTATTGAATCATTGTTGCTAAATGTCTGCTTTTGAGCATGTTAGAACATACCACACTTGCATTGTAGTTGAAACCCACACTTATTTCTTGTTGCACATAAGGTGTTTGATGAAAGTTCTATGAGAATTTTGTGTGCTTATTTGTTGCTAATGCTTAGTTAGCCGGTTCTTAATATAGAAATGGCACCCAAGAGTTCAACAATAGAAGAAGCCTCATCATCTAAGAAGAACAAGGGCTCTTCTTCCACTCCCGCAGACTTGCCTAATCCTTTCAATCGTCCCCAGCAACGCTATCTGTCTCCTACAACTTTTATGGATCCGGCTATGATGATTACTTTGGGAATTTGGCTTGAAATTAAGGAATTGATGGATGGAATCGGAAGGACTAATTTTTTCTTAAAGCATGAAAAGACTGACCCGAGGATAGCGGTGGCTTTTGTCTATACAATGGATTGGTCCGATGCTAAATTGATTGTTACTTATTGTAGGCAGAACCACACTGTTTCTCATTCGCGGTTGCGTTCCATTTTCGCATTTTCTAAGGTTAAGGATATTCAGTTACCCGGATGGTCCATTGAACGTCGAGAAGAGATTTGGAGAAGCTTCGCCCTTGCTCCTGGTACTTCAAACTATGATGTCAGCCATTCCAAGGCCACGTGCATTGACTCTCTCGTGTGGCGAATCATTCACCACATACTTTCAGCCACCATTTGTGCCCGTTATGAGTGGGGAAATGTCAATGGTACTGAGTTGGGCGTTATGTATTGTATGAGGGAGAAGATCAAGGTGGATGGAACTTACATTCTCATGGGGAACATGCTGCGTGCTACAAATAAGAAGCAAGGTTCCTTTGCTTATGGTGGTTACGTTACCATGATTGCAAAGGAGGTAGGACGTTTTCGTGAAGACTTTGAGCCAATGGATGACGATCCGTTTATATCATTTGAGCACTTCCAAAAAATTGATCTTATAACTAAGTGGGGTGCTCCTTTGTATAAATGGGTTGGTTATTGGCCTATCCGGGACCGATACTGTAACACCCCAAACGGAAGGGGTCATATCCCCCGTACCGAGACTCGACCCGTATATGAAATGGAAAGTCCATACACGTGCCAAGTCAAGGCGAACGGGGACTCACTCACTCGCTATGCTAGGCGGGAGCTAGAACCTCGAAACGAAATAAGCAATTCAATAGGACAAAATGCACGTGCGGAAGCATATCATGTAATCAGTCATAAATACAGGTAGCAAGTGACCGGTTCATCTAGCATAAATACCTAGTCCCGAAATTATAATCATAATCTTAGCATTTATACATGTTTCAATATGACTCCATTAAATTACAATGCGCGTGAGGAAGGACTCTGACTGAACCAAAGGACTTGACCGACACAAAATCCCGCCTAGCACACCAACCTGCAAAGAACTGAAAACAAAGCCGGGTTCATACTATAGAAGACTGGTGGATATAAAACAGGGCATATTATAGTAATATCGCAGAATTTAAACACCCACACATGCAAGCTATAATCCCGTGCGAGGTTTTGAGATATTTCCCAAGTGGGTGAAAACAAAGAAAAACAACGCTCGGGATTACAACGATCAATTTCATTCATTCATTCATTCATGCAGTCATTACATGAGCCCGGCGAGAGGACGAATTCTCCAATCTTCACCTCGTGTGTGCATTTATTCATTCATTAGTGATCACACCACAATCATTCATTCGTTCATTCATTCATTCATTAACAATCATTCATAATCATTAACATTCATAATCATAAACACTTACACCTTTTTCCTCCTGGCGGTGGACGGGTTAGCAAAACCCGGCCACCTCATTCATGGTGGCTAATAAGGTTCATGAACCCTCAAAAGCTTGATTCCCCTTCCTCGCTAAAACTCCTAACGAGGTCGGTTGAGTCATCATTGTTTGTTGGGACTAGTGTACGGGGATCACCGTCAGCCCGAGCTTCCTCGGATAGCCACGTACACATAGTCCCGGGCCCTTATAGACATTGTGTTCACTGATCTCGCTAAAACATTGGGAAAGGGTTCATGAAAGAAAGGCTTACGTTTGAAATCATTTACTCATTTGAAACGGCTCGATATACGTATAATATAAATTTTGGCTTAAAACTTTCACATAAAGGATATATCGGGTCATCATAGTTAATAGAAGAGAAACCCACCTGTTACACCTTACCGACCAATACCAAGAAGAAAAGAAGGCTTGAAAGTAACCTATGAACCTGGCACGTCTCCGCCCTGGAGAAGATTGTACAAAGGACAACATAGTGTGATCGTGAGACTTGAGACTCTAAATGAACCATATAAGACGTACGACAATACATTAACATGGTATGGTATGCATATGAAGTAATAACGTACCAAGAAAGGTTCATGTATACAATTAGTGTCACTTAGACACGTAAATCATTCAATCCTTCATCACACGAAAGAATCGTGTCCAATCATGGTCATTCATATCATAACACCAAAATCATATCATAAATCCATAATGAGGAGCATAATGTAGCACCCTAAACCCCAAGGCACTACATCCCCGCATTATAGCCCGATCCACATACGAAATAGACAATCCGTACATAAACCGAACATATACCGAATGGGTGACAATCAAGAAAATAACGAGCTAGGCGGGACACTCACCAAAATACACAAACTAAGACATGAAATTAAAAGCGGAAGCATTTCAATTAATACGTATAGGTACCATATTTACCGAAGTATATACATAGTAGGTACCAACATTAACTATCAATACATTATCTCTTATATGATATACATGTTCAAGTATCCAAAATGTAGTAACAATGGTCATAACATGATATATCAAAAGTTCGATACATGAAAGACAAAGTGCTAGACTCGGTGAAATGCAAGACCTGACTCAACTCCCGCCTAGTACGACCACGACCAAAAGTACCTGAAAAGTGAAGTATCAGTCTACCGAAGACTGAGTGAGGGGCAATATATATATAACACACGTCACATGCAAGTCATAATCTCGGGTGAAGACTTGGAAATGAAATAAAGATAAAGTTCAAGAATAGATTGTTCTTTGACCAAGATTACGACTATTCAATTTAACATGTTAACTTGATCATTTCATGAAACATATGGCCCCGGTGAGTAAGGGATATTCTCCAACCTTTACACCAACGTGAACAATACGTGCTTGCTTGAATAAGTCAATACGTGATCATGCATTTCATTAGTGCTCAACTAGACATAATCATGCTTGAAACATGCAATAACCCGAGTATAATCAGTGGTGCCGGACCCATCCCCAGTCTCCTTCTTCCTCCGGGTGATAGTGGGTTTCCAAGGCCCAACTATCCACGACATGGTGTACGTCGGGAACATGACTCCCACGAATTGAACTCCTTCCACCACTAATCTCTTAGTGGCTTCGGGGGTGATACCAATGAGGTGAGGATAGTTCAAGAGTTACCCATCAGCCCTTGTTTTCCCGGCTGGCTAAAAAAACTACCCTCGGGCCCAAGTACAATCATGAACTCGCCAAAACATGCTTGAAATCATGAACAATCATGGCTTGGTTGCTTGAAAATGTTTATAGTTTGAAAACGTTTTTAGATATAATAAATTTTGGCCGAAATCAACACATAAGGGTGGTAATGGTTCTATATACCTAGAACAAAACCTCACCCTTGTTATAAAATAAAACAAGGATATGCTCTAGGGAGCCTGCTCCTCGTCCACGACCTCGTGACCTGTGCAAAAACGACGTGTACACGTGAGACATGACTCAAAATTGACCAAATAGGACGAACGACGAATATACAACGAGATGACGAGCAATGAACAATGTAGCATGAAATTATCTTGTTTTAGCATGTATTCAATCATATAATAGAAATTTGGGATCAAAGAATGCATTGGATCAAAACCCCAAAAATCAATTTTTATGCAGTAGCTTTTGCTCTGCCAGACGGTATGGGAACGGCCGTTCCGGCTTCCCTTTGAAAATGGGAAGGGCCGTTCCCAGGCCTTCCGAAAATGCGCCAACGTTTTACATTTTAAAAGTACGCCTTAGCTGGGAACGGCCCTTCCGGCACGCAGGCCAAAATGGGAACGGCCGTTCCCAGGTTCGCCAGCCCGCTTTGATTTAAAAGAGTGGGAACGACCGTTCCCATAATGCCTTAAGGCGGGAAGGGTCGTTCCCAGTTTCTGCAACTGGAAAAACAGAGCAGAAACAGGGGATGGCTACGGGAAAAATCAACAAGGCAACAGAGTCCCAAGTTTGCTCAATAAAACCAATAATTTCTGATAATATGCAGGCATAGAAGTTCAAGATATGATAATATATCACTTAAACACATAAATCATGAGAAATCATTAAGAATTCAAGTTTCCAAGTTCATGCTTCTCTTGATCATTCAAGCTTAAATTTCCAAGAATTCATGCCAAAAATCATGTTATAATCATGTATTCACATCTCAAACAACCATTAATCCATTCATGCTATAAATTCTCAAACCCTAGCTATCACATATATGATCAAAATCATGAATTCATCCATATACCCACCTTCAAAGTTAAAGAAATGAAGAAGGAAGATGATGATGATGATTATACTTCAAATCTTGAAATATTTCTTGAAAATCTTGGATGAAATGATGAAAATCTCTTCTTTCTTTCTTGTGGAATGGTTCGGTGAGAAGAGAAGCAAATGTACCGATGGGTTTTGGGTTAAGAATGATCAAGGAAGCTTGAGGAAGCTATATCACGTAATTCATCTTTTTGATTTGTGGGAAATGTTCAATTTGCCATTTAACCCTCCAAGAGTTCAAGTCATGCAATTGAGGATATGTAGTTTTGAAATATGATCAATTAAATCCTTGAAAGTTTATGCAATTAAGTCCCCAAATTTAAAGAAATAAACAACTAGGGACAATTTCATAATTAAAGCACTCCCAGTAATTATTTCACGTAATAAATATTTTTCCATGACTTGAAATAATTTTCCAATGATATGAAATCATATATTTCGCATAAAAAATATATCATGAATTTTATAAAATTATGTGATGTCACGTAGGAATATTGTAAAATTAAAGAATTAAAATAAATCCTACGCTCAAAATCTCACACGTGGCGTGCTTACCTGTTCATCTGGAACCGGGGCGTTACAACTCTCCTCCCCTTAAAAGAATCTGGTCTCCAGATTCTCTAGTCTTAAGTGAACAACTCCGGGTGGAACCGTTTCATCTTATCCTCGGTTTTCCACGTAGCTTCCTCGGTTTTGTCGCTTCTCCACAACACTTTAACTATGGGAATCCTCCGGTTTCTCAATTCGTGAAACTTCCGATCCAAGATCTTAACCGGCCTTTGCACAAATGTCAAATTCGGTTCCAATTCAACTTCTTCCACGGGGAGAATCGTAGTCTCATCGGGGTAATATTTCCTGAGTTGCGAGACATGGAATACGTTGTGAATCCCCGTAAGACTCGGTGGTAGGTCCAGTCGATAGGCTACCTCACCTATTCTTTCAAGAATCTCGAAAGGACCCAAATAGCGAGGACTAAGTTTTCCTCCTTTCCCGATCCGGGGTGAAACCTTTCCTTGGTGACACCTTTAAGAATACCCGGTCACCAACTTCAAATTCAAGATCTCTTCGGCGTGTATCGGCATAGCTCTTTTGCCTGTCTTGCACGGCTTTCATCCGTTGTTGGATCGTTTGAACTTTCTCAATCATAGCCTGAACGACCCTGGAAGGTTTCTCAAATTTCTCACCTTTCTTTACTCCTTCCTATTTTGACCATTTCCACTCTTCCAAGTCAAAAAACAACGGAGATCGGCACTTTCTTCCATAAAGAAGTTCATAAGGAGCCATCCCGATCGAAGCCTGAAAGCTGTTATTATATGCAAATTCAATTAAAGGTAACTGCTCTTGCCACGAACTTTGAAAATCCATTGCGGAAGCCCGAAGTTGATCTTCCAAATATCTTATCAACCTCTCTGTCTGGCTGTCTGTTTGCGGGTGGAATGCTATACTGAATTTAAGCCTCGTTCCCAACAGGGCCTGTAACTCTTTCCATAACTTAGATGTGAACCTCGGGTCTCGATCTGAATCTATACTCACTGGAATGCCATGAAGTTGGATAATCTCTCTGTTATAGATCTCGGCTAACTTCGGAATCTTATAAGACATCCGGACCGGTAGAAAGTGAGCAGACTTCGTAAATCTATCCACGGCTACCCAAATACCATCAAATTCACCTTTTACCTTTGGTAATCCGGAAATAAAGTCCATCGTTACTTGTTCCCACTTCCATTCAGGAATAAGTAACAGTTGCAGCAGTCCGGCGGGTTTCTGGTGCTCAGCTTTCACTCTCTGACAAGTCAGGTAATGTTTTACATACTCGGCGACATCTCTTTTCATTCCATTCCACCAGTAATATTACTTCAAGTCTTTATACATTTTATTTCCTCCCGGGTGAATCGAATATGCTGACTTATGAGCTTCTTCAAGTAGAACCCGTTTCAACTCTTCAGGAACTACTACTCTATTCTTGAATCGAAACAAACCTGTCTCATCAAACCCAAAAGTACTCTCCGGATCAGCTCTAGCCTTACTTACCAATTTCTGTACCTCCGGATCATTATTCTGAGCTTCAAATAATCGAAACTTTAATTCCGGATGAATTGTAATATTGGAAACCCGAGCCTTTAACACCATCTGGGCAACTTCATCCCTCTCTTTGATTTCCAAATTTGATACAATCGCCTTCCTTCTAAGTGCATCGGCGACGACGTTGGCTTTTCCCGGACGATACTTGATCGTACAATCATAAGCTTCTAACCTTTCCATCCAACGGCGTTGCCTCATATTCAAGTCCTTTTGTGTGAATAAGTACTGGAGGCTCTTGTGGTTGGTAAAAATCTCAAAAGAAGTCCCGTATAGATAGTGTCTCCATTTCCCAAGAGCAAAGATCATGGCTGCGAGTTCGAGGTCAAGTGTAGGATAATTCTTTTCATAATCCTTTAATTTTCGGGAAGCATAAGCGATCACCTTTCCTTTCTGAGTCAACACATAACCTAAACCTTCCTTAGAAGCATATGTATACACGGCATACTCCTCTGAACCCTCGGGAAGTGCTAACACCGGAGCTGAGACTAACGTTTCCTTCAAAAAGTTGAAACTTTGATCACACTTCTCGTCCCAGACAAACTTGACATCTTTCTTTATCAATCGGGTTAACGGTGCGACGATCTTAGAGAAGTCCTGAACGAACCTTCTGTAGTATCCGGCCAATCCCAAGAAGCTTCTAATCTCCGAGGCATTCTTTGGTTTTTCCCATTTAAGCACGGCCTCAATCTTCGAGGGATCAACTTCCAAACCCTTGCCCGAAATCACATGTCCCAAGAAAGCGACCCGATCGATCCAAAATTCACATTTACTGAATTTAGCAAACAACTACTGCTCCTTCAAAGTCTATAACACAAGCTTGAGCTGTCTCGCATGATCCTCGACATATTTTGAGAATACCAAAATGTCATCGATGAAAATTACCACAAATTTGTCGAGGAAAGGCCTGAAAATCCGGTGCATCATATCCAGGAAAGCTGCAGGGGCATTAGTTAACCCAAATGGCATAACCACAAACTCGTAATGCCCGTACCGATTGTTGAATCCCGTCTTTGGAATATCCTCTGCTCGGATTGGCATCTGGTAGTACCCCTGTCTCAAATCCAATTTCGAGTAGACTTTAGAACCCTGAAGTATATCGAATAATTCCTCAATACGTGGAAGGGGATACTTATTCTTGATAGTTATCCAATTCAACTCCCGGTAATCGATGCACATCCTCAAAGTCCCGTCTTTTTTCTTTACAAATAATACCGGTGCCCCCCAGGGTGAAGAACTTGGCCTGATGTACCCAACTTCTAATAATGCCTCGAGCTGAACCTTTAGCTCTTTCAATTCTGCTGGAGCCATCCGATATGGAGTCTTTGAATATGGCTCTGCATTCGGATAAAGATCAATCACAAATTCAATCTCTCGCTCGGGAGGCAAAGAATCCAATTTCTCTGGGAAGACCTCGGGAAATTCCTTTACCACTTCTGTATCTTCCAATTTCACCTGATCCTTGGGCTTATTCAGAATGTAGGCAATGAACCCTGTAGCCCCGTCTTTAACCAATTTCTGAGCCTCTGAGAAGGAAATTAGGGGTACTGTCTTCGAAGTCCAACCCGTAGTGACCTCTGAACCCAACTGTACTTTCTTGGTCTGGTAATCTATTGTAGCACAGTGCCTGTACAACCAATCCATCCCCAGGATAGACCCGTATCTCTCCATCGGCATTACAATGAAATCTTTCAAGAACTCTCGATCCTCAATCATCACTGAAACATCCCTGTAAACCTGATCCGTCTCTCGTCTACTGCCAAAAGGAGAGCTAACTAAATAGCGCACAGAAAAGCACATAGCAGGCAAAGACAGAGTAATAGCAATAGAATGCGCAAGAAAGGAGTGTGTAGCTCCTGGATCAAATAATGTATGGATGTTCGTGCCATGGATGCATATAGTACCTTCAACTACTGCAGCAGGGTCGATCTCAGCATCCTGCTCCTCTCCAGCTAGTGCGTAAGCCCGAGCTCTCACAAGTGGCCTCTGGCCTGTAGGTCGTGGATCCTGACGATCCGGACATCCGTCTACCCGATGCTCGTCACTCCCACAGATCAAACACAAACCCAACCGTCACCTGTAGTTATCATATGTATGTGTAGGAAGTCTACAAAATCTACAGCCCGGTCTCTGAGGCGGCTGTGGTGGTGTTGGAGCTCGTGGAGCCTTCTGTGGTGGCCCGGTAGCTTTAAACTTTTTCCCGGAGTCCTTCGGTGCTGGAGGTGCAGAATAAACCATAGGCCTCTTTCCTGAACTCGACCCCTGTCCTGACCTCGAGCCTGAAGCCTGTCTAGTGCGGGGAATAGGCCTCCTAGCAATGTCTGACTCCTCGACCTTCAAAGCTTTTGTAGTAGCTTTGGCCCAGGTGCTCGTGTTAGCCGCTTTCAAGGTGTCCTGGATGTCTGGCCTGAGTCCCTGTACGAACTGCATCGCCTTGTGAAAGTCATCATTCGCTATGTTGGGTGCATAGCGAGAAAGTCTCTCAAACTCAGCGATGTACTGGCCAACTGATCTCCCTCCTTGCTTTAACTCGGTAAACTCTCTCAACCTGCGATTATGGGAAGCTGGAGGAATGAACTTGTTTCTGAACACCCGTACAAAGACCTCCCACGTGATAGCTGTCCCGGCAGCCTCCAAGACTATCTGAGTGCTCTCCCACCAGGAGTAAGCCTCGCCCTGAATCAAAGTAAGGGTGCAGCAAGCTTTCTCCTGAGTATCGTAAGGTATGAGCTGCCAAATCCTCTCAACCTCTTTCAACCACATCTCAGCCTGTATATCATCGCCCTTATAGAACTTCGGGGGACGCTGATTCTGAAACTCGTGTAAGATGGTAGAAATGGGATTCTCCTGGGGTGCTACAGGTGCCAGCAGTGCTGGAGGAACCCGTTCTTGTAAGCTCTGATCAATCAGCCCTACCACTGCGTTCATGAAATCCTGGGGTTGTGCCTGAGCGGGTGGAGGAGGAGGTGATCTCTCACAGCGATGATGGCGGTGGTGATGATGCCTAGGGGATCGGTCACGGTGATGTCTACAACGATCCATCCTAAAATCAAATCACTACACATGCGTGGTTTGATTAATAAATGCAATGTGTGCGAATATTTCCATAAGATCAATAAAGCACACATATAAAGAATCAAGTAGCCCAAATAATTCAAGAATTTAAGTAAATCATGTAATTTAATTAAATGCAGACTCTCAAGTAACAAGTAATCCTATGTTGTGCGACCTAGACTCACTTGACACGACTCGAGAGCCTCGGTTTTGCAACCGGGCTCTGATACCACCTGTAGATGTAGCACCCTAAACCCCAAGGCACTACATCCCCGCATTATAGCCCGATCCACATACGAAATAGACAATCCGTACATAAACCGAACATATACCAAATGGGTGACAATCAAGAAAATAACGAGCTAGGCGGGACACTCACCAACATACACAAACTAAGACATGAAATTAAAAGCGGAAGCATTTCAATTAATACGTATAGGTACCATATTTACCGAAGTATATACATAGTAGGTACCAACATTAACTATCAATACATTATCATCTCTTATATGATATACATGTTCAAGTATCCAAAATGTAGTAACAATGGTCATAACATGATATATCAAAAGTTCTATACATGAAAGACAAAGTGCTAGATTCGGTGAAATGCAAGACCTGACTCAACTCCCGCCTAGCACGACTACGACCAAAAGTACCTGAAAAGTGAAGTATCAGTCTACCGAAGACTAAGTGAGGGGCAATCTACATATAACACACGTCACATACAAGTCATAATCTCGGGTGAAGACTTGAAAATCAAATAAAGATAAAGTTCAAGAATAGATTGTTCTTTGCCCACGATTACGACTATTCAATTAAACATGCTAACATGATCATTTAATGAAACATGTGGCCCCGGCTAGTAAGGGCTATTCTCCAACCTTTACACCAACGTGAACAATACGTGCTTGCTTGAATAAGTCAATACGTCATCGTGCATTTCGTTAGTGCTCAACAAGACATAATCATGCTTAAAACATGCAATAACCCGAGGATAATCCGTGGTGCCGGACCCATCCCCAGTCTCCTTCGTCCTCCGGGTGATAGTGGGTTTGCAAGGCCCAACTATCCACGACATGGTGTACGTCGGGAACATGATTCCCATGCACGGAACTCCTTCCACCACTAATCTCCTAGTGGCTTCGGGGGTGATCCTAATGAGGTGAGGATAGTTCAAGAGTTACCCGACAACCCTTTCTTTCACGGTTGGCTCAAGAAACTACCCTCGGGCCCAAGTGCAATCATGAACTCGCCAAAACATGCTTGAAATCATGAACAATCATGGCTTGCTTGCTTGAAAATTTTTATAGTTTGAAAACGTTTATAGATATAATAAATTTTGGCCGAAATCAACACATAAGGGTGGTAATGGTTCTATATACCTAGAACAAAACCTCACCCTTGTTATAAAATAAAACAAGGATATGCTCTAGGGAGCCTGCTCCTCGTCTACGACCTCGTGACCTGTGCAAACACGATGTGTACACGTGAGACATGACTCAAAATAGACCAAATAGGACGAACGGCGAAAATGCAACGAGATGACGAGCAATGAACAATGTAGCCTGAAATTATCTTGTTTTAGCATGTATTCAATCATATAATAGCAATTTGGGATCAAAGAATGCATTGGATCAAAAACCCAAAAATCAATTTTTCTGCAGTAGCTTTTGCTCTGCCAGACGGTATGGGAACGGCTGTTCTGGCTTCCCTCTGAAAATGGGAAGGGCCGTTCCCAGGCCTTCTGAAAATGCACCAACGTTTTACATTTTAAAAGTACGCCTTAGCTGGGAACGGCCCTTCCGGCACGCAGGCCAAAATGGGAACGGCGGTTCCCAGGTTCGCCAGCCCGCTTTGATTTAAAAGTGTGGGAACGACCATTCCCATAATGCCTTAAGGCGGGAAGGGTCGTTCCTAGTTTCTGCAATTGGAAAAACAGAGCAGAGACAGGGGATGGCTACGGGAAAAATCAACAAGGCAACAAAGTCCCAAGTTTGCTCAATAAAACCAATAATTTCTGGTAATATGCAGGCATACAAGTTCAAGATATGATAATATATCACTTAAACACATAAATCATGAGAAATCATTAAGAATTCAAGTTTCCAAGTTCATGCTTCTCTTGATCATTCAAGCTTAAATTTTCAAGAATTCATGCCAAAAATCATGTTATAATCATGTATACACACCTCAAACAACCATTAATCCATTCATGCTATAAATTATCAAACCCTAGCTATCACATATATGATCAAAATCATGAATTCATGCATACACCCACCTTCAAAGTTAAAGAAATGAAGAAGGAAGATGATGATGATGATTATACTTCAAATCTTGAGATATTTCTTGAAAATCTTGGATGAAATGATGAAAATCTCTTTTTTCTTTCTTGTGGAATGGTTCAGTGAGAAGATAAGCAAATGTACCGATGGGTTTTGGATGAAGAAATATCAAGGAAGCTTAAGGAAGCTATATCACGTAATTCATCTTTTTGATTTGTGTGAAATGTTCAATTTGCCATTTAACCCTCCAAGAGTTCAAATCATGCAATTGAGGAAATGTAGTTTTGAAATATGATCAATTAAATCCTTGACCGTTTATGCAATTAAGTCCCCAAATTTAAAAAAATAAACAACTAGGGATAATTTCGTAATTAAAGCACTCCCGGTAATTATTTCACTTAATAAATATTTTTCCATGACTTGAAATAATTTTCCAATGAAATGAAATCATATATTTCGCATAAATAATGTATCATGAATTTTATAAAATTATGTGATGTCACGTAGGAATATTGTAAAATTAAAGAATTAAAATAAATCCTACGCTCAAAATGTCACACGTGGAGTGCTTACCTGTTCATCCGGAATCGGGGCGTTACACATAACATGCAATGAATCAAGTTAATGAAGTACATGATTCATAAACAAGGTATGAGAGATCATTTAATACTCCACGAAAGAACGTAGAACACAAACGAGGTAGCACGTAGTCCATGTAAGATCATATCTTGCACGTTTCACATTAATTGAATCCATAAACTTGATACATTAATCATAACACATAATAATACATGTTAGCATAGCATAATAGTCATAAAAGAGGTGGAGAAAGATCAAACAAGCAAAGAAAAACAAGAAAAAAAACGGAACCGGAGTAACGAAAACCAGCTGGACAGAATCCACCCCCATGGATTTTTCCAAAGGGAAAAATCCAACCCCATAGATTCTACTCAGAAACTCCATTGACTCAAATCCACCCCTGTGGATTTGAGTCAGTAGCTAAAAAAACACACAAACAGGTCAGGTACGAAATGCAAACCACAAAACACATAACCAACTCAAAACTCAACCCAAAAGCATGCTAAGTCAGGTCATGAATTCATATATACAAGCTATAACACATTCACCAACAAGAACTTCAAGGAAAGCATCAAGAATTCATCATCAAAATCAAATCTCCAAACTTCATTAATGGGAAGTTCATAAATCCTCAACAACCATGCAAAATAAGTCCATACCAACATAAATACATGGTTTAGAATCACTTAACTCTCATGCATCCCAAAGAAAATCCATGGAATTCAAGTTGATTCATAAAAAGTGCAAGAGTGCTACTATTCATCATGTTCTCCAATCCCAATTCAATACTCGAAGAAAACATGTAAAATCTAGCATAAAATGATCACAAGAGAATATGCTACACAAATATGAGCTTACCTTTAAGAAAGGATAGGAAATGGCAAGGAGATGAGCTCAAATCTCCAAGGCTTTGCACTATTCCTTCTTCTTCTTCTCTTTTCTCCTTCTCTTTCTTTCTTGGCTGATATTTTGGGGTTGTGATAGGGGTTTGCTTCCGTTGGGGGGGCTGAGTGGGGAGTGAGAGAGTGTATCAAGTGGGCTAGGTCATGGGTTTAGGGTCTAGGGACATTCATATAAGCCCGTAGCTTGGAAAAGTTAATAGTTTATCATTTTACGCGCAAGGTGCTCGTTTCGGTTGAAATTTGGGGATCCAAATGATCTTAGAAAAATATGAGGTTTCTTCCATCAAAGCCGAATCGTCGATACGAGTCCAATGGAGGTGACGAAACTCGATTCTGAGTTCCCGAGCTCAAGATATCGCACCCGGAACCAAAGGTGCGCAAATTGCTCGTTAGCCCCCGTTTTGGTTCCAAAACTCAAATTAAATACAAAACTCAAGAAAAAGAATCCAAAATCAAAAAACGAGCACATATACACATTCATAACATATATAGAGATAACATATCAAATTTTCACGAAATTCGGTATTCAAATCGAATAGAAACGAGACGCAAACAAACAATCACACATGAGCATATCATTCAGGGATTCATATAAATTCAAATTCAAATAATTCACATATTCAAGAATTACAATTAATATAAAACCAAGACATATAATTACATAATTAGAATAAATTGAATGTGAACATAATTAACACATAAGTTACACGTCTAAAAAGCCGGGGCGTTACAGATACAAACTTGATCAAATGTATGCATGGGGAGTAGAGAAGTATGAGGATTTTTCTCCGGAGCAGCGGGCGTACATTGAAAACATGGCCATTCCAGTTGAACACGTCCAACCACAGCAGGTTGAGAGCGAAGAACCTCCTTATGTGCAGCGTTTAATGGATAGGATGGAGGCTTTGCAGGTGCATGTTGATCAGAGGTTTGATGCTCTTAGGACTGAGATGTAGCACCATTTCCGTGGCGAGGCTTCCAACCCGGACAAGTGATGATTGGCCATGTTTCCCTGACTTCCTATTTTTTTATGTGCCCTTTTTCATTTATGTGCTTTACATTACTTAGACTCTATCCTGACCCTTATTTTTGCTACCCCGTCTGTGGTGTGTATTTGTGGTTTGTCAAAACAAATTACTTTTTTCACCCCGTCTGTGGGGTTTGTGTGTGGTGTTGTTAACTACTTTAACCCTAGGATGATGTTATTGTGCTACTTTTAAACCTATTTGTGTCTAATATGTGTTTATGACTTGTTATTGCTTGCTATATGCATGTTGATTGTCATTTGCCACCGAGGCTCTTGATCCGTGTTATGAAGTCATTGTTTTGCAGGAATAGGTTTCTCTTATTCATCGCCCCATTACCGGTTTTTCATCATTATGCGGGAGTTTTCTTTACTTCATCTTTCTATTTACTTACATGGGGACCATACTTCAATCCAAGTGGGAGGGGGGGGGTAATTTTAGAGTAAGAATTTTTCATAACAATTGTCTCTGCTTATCCTTTTGAGATTGAAGACGATTATACGATTTGACTCCAATTTTTTCGAATATTTTTGCTTAGGATGATCGAAAGGTTGTTATGAGATTGAGTAGGCTAGTCGATTGCGTGAATACTTGTATGAATGGAAACGAGTCTAGTGTGATAGCATGCCCTCATTTTTGTGCACTTTCTAAACGAATTTATGCCCTTTAGTCACTTAGAGGACATTTATGTGTTCCGAATAAGACTAAATAATTAGTTGGTGAATGAGTTGGGAAATGACTTAGGCTATCGTTGTCGGAGTATTACCCTTTTGGCTTTGTCCATTCACTAAACAACGTAATCCGGTTGACCCCATTGAGCTTAATTGTTGTGCATAATTTTTGTTCTTAGCCACATTACAAGCTAGAGCACAACAATAATACATCCTACCTTTTATTTCTTCACACCAAGCTTGCTCGTTTGGGTTTATAGTTGGGTTTAGAGTTCTTATTCTCGAAATTTGAGAGAATTGCTAGAATCAATGAGGAAAAGTGCATAAAAAGAAAGAATCGAGAAAAGAGAATCAAAAGAGCAAGAAATGAGCAAGAAAAAGGAAAATGTAAAATGAGGAAAAGTGTTCGAAAGAAAGGAAAGATTTATTCAAACATCCAAGTGTGGGGGAAAATAGTGAAATGATTAAGTGAGAAAGGGATTGAGTGCATTGTAATAGTACGATGTAAGCTTTGGTGTTTAGTCACTTTTAAGCCAAATTTTCCATAACCATAACCCAAGCCTACATTACAAGCTACGAAAAGACCTTCCGATCCCGATTCTTTTATTGACTACATTAGTGGAGATAGGCATGAAGGTGTTACTCTAAAAACATATTAAGTGCTTAGGAGAAAGCCATAAATTAATCCGAGTGATAACTGTGTATTTGTTCGTTTCATTCACACACTTACACGAGGATATGCTATTTACACTCTTCTTGGTGAAGTTTGTGCTTGTTAGTAACGCATTTGATAGGCTAATTCTCTTATGATGACTTGACGATTGTCTAGAGCGAATGTGTTTGAAAATTGGATTGACTTTTCAAATAATTGTCGGATTACTCGAGGACGAGTAATGTTCATATAGCACCCGGAACTCTAGGCACCACATCCTCGGCACTATAGTTCAATCCACATATGAAATGAGCAATCCATACATGAATCAAAGCTATAGCGAACGGGAGACAATAAAAAACGACAACAGCTAGACGGGACTAACCCCAAACCAAACAATCACATCAGGAGCAATAATTTATTCAATACTTATAGGTACCATATTTACATCACAAGTATAGTTACTAATAGGTACCAACATTTACATATCAATACAATATCATCTCCAAAACAAGTCTAAGACATGCTACACCATAATATAAATACAAATACATGAACATAGTATGAAGGTGAAGTGTGCTAGACCCAAACGAACTAGACTCTAATTCCCGCCTAGCACGCACCTGCAAAACTGAAAAGGTTGAGGTGTCAGTTTACCACGGACTAAGCGAGGGGTATAAATAAATATATGCGCACATGCATGCAAGTTATAATCTCGGGTAATATTTTTGTGGAAAACAATATACTTTGAGAAAAGAAGATATATTATCGCCCGAGGTTACAACTATCAAGTTTAACAATTATTACAATTTCAGTCAATCTATGGTCCGACAAGTGGGGCAGTTCTCCAACCTTACTCCGACTGTGTACAATAATTAGGTTATTAATGATTTAAGTGATCAAGCAAGTTATTACAGTACAGTACATTCAGTAGCAGTTTCAGTCCCTTGTTCCTCCGGGGTGATGGTGGGTTTGCAAGGCCCAACCATCCAATCAGTGTGAGCAAAGGGTACATGAATCCCTAAGCCCGGAACTCCTTCCTCCCCTAATCTCCTAGGGGGTTCTGGGGTCATCCCAAAATGGTGAGGATAGTGCTAGAGTTACCCGTCAGCCCATGCTTTCCCGGTTGGCTCGAGCCACTACCCTCGGGCCTACAGTGCAGTACAATATCCTTACCAAAACTGTTGGTTCAGTACAATAGACTCGGTGAATTTTGAAATCATTTGAGGTTTATGAAAATCTATAGTATAATAATACATTTTTGGCCAAAATCCACATAAGGGTTGTAAAGGTTCTATATATCTAAAATTAAACCTCACCTATGTGACCAAAACAAATAAGGAAACAACTCATGAGGCCTGCTCCTCATCACCAAGAAGCTGGTCTGTGCAACAAAGACAATTGTCCGTGAGACACGACTCAAAATGCACCAATTAGGACGTACGGCATGATAATGACCAATATGACGTGCATTGACAAATTATAATATGATATGATCATTTTCATGCATAAAACAAGCATATAATAACATGTATCAATCAAACAAAGCATTAGAAATGGTTATGAAAACTAAATTTTATACAGAAAATTCAAAAACCCCTCTGGAGCATGGGAACGGCCGTTCCGGTTTTGAACTGGAGCTGGGAAGGGCCGTTCCTAGCTCCCCGAACCAACTCCCGCGCGTCTGTAAGTTTTGGGAAAAATTTGGGGCTGGGAACGGCCGTTCCGACCACAGGCCAAAACTGGGAAGGGTCATTCCCAGTCTCGCGGGACAGCTGGCAAGGGGTGGGAACGGGCGTTCCCAGAATGAACTGGGACGGGAAGGGTCGTTCCCGCTACGCAGTTACAGCAGAAACAGGGCGGTAGCAGCAAAGCAATACGAACTAAAAACCACTCAATTAATTTGATTCAAAACCAAGTTCAAATGCATATATTTCATGAAATACACATGCTAGCATACTTATAATTCAATAACAACTCATAAAACACATAATTCTAAGCTAGATCATCAAAAATCCATCATTTGAAACCCATATCATCACTCATGCTCCAAGTCCAAAAACCACAAGATATATGCATCAAACTTAAGCTTAAAGTTCATAAACATACTTCCAACAACAAATACACAAATCAACCAACATATAACAAAGCCCTATCTAACCCATTCCATTCAAGAAAATCAACAATTCTGCAAAGTTATCTTAAATGAGAGAAATGGAAGATGAGATGAATATACGATGTTTATGATGCTTCAATGCTCCTAAATCCCACGAAATCTAGCTTGAATGATGAAACTCCTTCTCTACTTGGTGAGGGTTTTGGCTCTGTTGAACAAGGAAGAAAGGAGCAAGTGTATGTAATGTGTTTTGTATGAAATGGAGACAAGGTACGTGATATGCTGCTATAGAAAGGGGGAAAAAATGCCCCAATTGCTATTAAGTCCCCCAATTTTTAAGTCATGCAATTAGGTCCAATTCCCTAATAAATGAACAATTAAGTCCAATGCAAGAATAATGTAATTAAGTCCCAAAATTCATGAAAGGATCACATAAGGACATAAAAGAAATTAGATCATGCTAGGGAATTTAATTCACGTTACAATCAAGTTCAATTTATGCCATAAATATGAATTTTATAAAATACTTAGAATAAAATTTTTTAAAAATTATGTTATGATGTGGAAAAATAAAGAAATGATCAAATAAAATTAAATTCTAACTCTCAAGCTCACACGTGGCGTTCATACCTGAAATGCCGAAGCTGGGGCCTTGCAATCCTCTCTCCTTAAAAGAATCTGGTCCCCAGATTCACTGATAGGAAGGAAACAATTCTGGATGGAACCGTCTCATCTTGTCTTCGATCTCCCACGTGGCTTCTTCAGTCTTATCACTTCTCCAAAGAACCTTAACCATAGGAATCCTCCGGTCTCTCAATTCCTGAAATTTCTTATCCAATATCTTAACCGGTTTCTGAACAAAGGTTAGATTCGGTTCCAATTCCACTTCTTTAACTGGAATGATCTCGGCTTCGTCGGGGTAATATTTCCTCAGCTGAGATATGTGTAATATATTGTGAATCCCCGTGAGGATCAGTGGTAGGTCCACCCGTTAAGCAACTTCTCCAACTCTTTCAAGAATCTCAAAAGGACCTAAGTAACGAGGATTAAGCTTACCTCCTTTCCCAATCCGAGCAAATCCTTTACGTGGATACGCCTTCAAGAATACCCGGTCTCCAACTTCAAATTCGAGATCCCTTCTACGACGGTCGGCGTAGCTCTTCTGTCTGTCCTGAGCTGATTTCATCCGTTGTTGTATTAGTTGGACTTTCTCAATCATAACTTGAACAGCCTTTGAAGGTTTCTCTAACTTCTCCCCCTTCTTAATGCCTTCCTGTTTAGTCCATTTCAATTCTTACAAGTCGAAGAACAACGGAGAACGACTTTTCCGACCATAAAGAAGCTCATACGGTGCCATTCCATCGAGGCTTGAAAACTATTATTGTAAGCAAATTCAATCAAAGGTAGCTGATCATGCCAAGAAGACTTAAAATCTAAAGAACAAGCTCGAAGTAAATCCTCGAGATATCTTATTAATCTCTCGGACTGACCATCTGTTTGAGGATGAAATGTTGTACTGAACTGAAGCTTCGTACCCAAAATCTCTTGCAATTCACGCCATAACTTCAAAGTAAACCGAGGATCTTTGTCTAAAACAATACTAATCGGAATCCCATGAAGTCGCACAATCTCCCTGTTACAAAGCTCGGCTAGCTTGCGAATCTTACAAGACATCTTGACCGGCGGAAAATGTGCAGACTTAGTCAAACGGTCCACAATTGCCCAGATACCGTCGAACCCTCCTTTTACCTTAGGTAACCCGGACACAAAATCCATCGTCCCTGTTCCCACTTCCACTCGGGAATAGGTAACGGTTGAGGAAGACCCCCTGGTTTCTGGTGCTTCACTTTCTGACAAGTGATACAATGTTTCACATACTCGGCCACATCTTTCTTCAATCCACGCCACCAATAATATTGCCTCAAATCCTTATACATCTTGTTTCCTCCAGGGTGGACAGAATAAGCCGATCTGTGAGCTTCGTCGAGCAATACCCGTTTCAACTCTTCGGGCACAACCACTCGGTTCTTGAAACGAAGAAGACCGGTTTCATCGAACCCGAATAGACACTCCGGAGCAGCTCTTGCTTTAGCTACCAATTTCTGAACATCTGAATCATTATTGTGAGCCTCAAACAATCTGTACTTCAAATCCGGCTGAATCGAAATATTAGAAACTCGGGCCTTTAGGACAATTGGCTCGATTCCAATACTTTCACCCACTTCTAAGCTCGATATATTAGCCTTCCTACTAAGTGCATCGGCGACCACATTGGCTTTGCTTGGATGGTATTTGATAGTGCAGTCATAACCTTCCAACCATTCCATCCAATGCCGTTGCCTCATATTCAAATCCTTCTGAGTGAATAAATACTGGAGGCTTTTGTGGTCAGTGAAAATCTCGAAGGATACCCCGTATAAATAATATCTTCACTTTCCAAGTGCAAAGACCATGGCGGCAAGCTCAAGATCATGTGTCCGATAATTCTTTTCATGCTCTTTTAACTTCCAGGATGCATAAGCAATTACCTTCCCTCTCTGAGTTAACACACATCCCAAACCCTCCTTAGAAGCATCCGTATAAACAGCATACCCTTCTGAACCTTTCGGAAGGGCTAACACCGGAGCAGAAACTAACTTCTCTTTCAAGCAAATGAAACTCTTCTCACAATCTTCATCCCAATCGAATTTCACATTCTTCTTTGTCAATCGAGTTAAAGGAGCAGCTAACTTGGAAAAATCCTTAACAAACCTCCGATAATATCCTGCCAATCCTAAGAAACTTCTGATCTCTGAGGCATTATTCGGTTTCTCCCATTTCAAAACCGACTCAATCTTCGAAGGATCGACCTCCAAATCGTTACCCGAAATCACGTGACCCAAGAAAGACACCCTGTCGATCCAAAACTCACACTTACTGAATTTTGTAAATTACTGATGCTCCTTTAAGGTCCTCAATACCAACTGAAGATGTCTCGCATGCTCCTCGGAAGACTTAGAGAATACCAGAATATCATCGATAAAAATCACCACGAGCTTATCCAGAAAAGGTCTGAAGATCCTGTGCATCATATCCATAAAAGCTACAGGGGCATTAGTTAAACCAAACGGCATCACCGCGAACTCAAAATGCCCCGTACCGAGTATTAAATCTTGTCTTTGAAATATCCTCTACTCGGATTCGCAGCTGGTAGTATCCCTATCTCAAATCCAATTTTGAGTAAACTTTAGATCCTTGAAGTATGTCAAACAACTCCTCGATATGTGAAAGGGGATACTTGTTCTTGATTGTCATACGGTTCAACTCCCTATAGTATATACACATTCTCAAAGTTCCGTCCTTCTTCTTTATGAACAAAACCGGTGCACCCTAGGGAGAAGAACTCGGTTTAATGTACCCAATCTCCAACACGCATCAAGTTGAGTCGTCAACTCTTTCAACTCGGCCGGAGCCATACGATACGGAGGCTTGGAGTATGGCTCTGCATTAGGGTACAAATCAATCACAAACTCAATTTCCCGATCTGGAGGTAAAGAATCCAATTCCTCACGAAAGACCTCGGGAAACTCCTTCACTACTTCAATTTCTTCCAACTTACTCTGATCCTTGGGCTTGTTGAGAATATATGCAATGAAACCCGTACCTCCCTCTCGGACCAACTTCTGAGCTTCTGAGAAAGAAAGTAAAGGCACTATCTTAGAACTCCATCCCACTATCAAATCTGATCCTAACTGAACTCTCTTTGCCCTGCAATCAACTATGGCAGAATGTCTGTACAACCAATCCATGCCCAAAATGGACCTGTAGCAAGTCATCGGCAACTCAATGAAGTCTGACAAGAAAACTCGGCCCTCGATACTCACCGGAACCTCTTTGAACACCCGATCAGATTCTATACTACCACCAAAAGGAGTACTAACCACATAACATGCAGACGAGCGAGTAACAGGCAAAGGCAAAGAAACAGATATAGCACTCGAGACAAAGGAGTGTGTAGCTCCCGGATCAAATAAGGTATGAATTTTCGTGCCATGTATGCAAATGGTACCTTCAACTACCGCGGCTGGATCAATATCGGCATCCTGCTGCTCTCCGTCCAAGGCATAAGCACGAGCTCTGATCAGTGGTCTCTGACCCCTAGGTGGCGCAATCCTGCTATCTGGACAACCATCTACCATATGTTCGGCGCTCTCACAAATTAAACACAAGCTCAGACGCCTCCTGCAGTTATCATAAATATGTGTAGTATGTCCACAGAAGGTACATGCAGGCCTCTCGGGTGGTGGTGGCAAAGCTGGCACGGCTGGAGCTCTGAACACTGGTCCTGCTGGTCGGGGCTTCTTTCCAGGGCCCTTCGGAGCTGGTGGTGGAGAAGAATAAGTCATAGGCCTCTTGCCCGAACCCGAACCCGAACTCGAACCCGAACCTGAACCTGAACCTGAACCTCTAAAACCCGATCCGGAACCTGAGCCCGAACCTGAACGATAGGTAGATCGTCTTGTATTCACCGAATCCTCAACCAACAATGCCTTCTTAGTAGCCTTCACCCAGGTGCTCGTGTTGACCGCCTCAATCACTGTCTAGATATCCGGTCTAAGGCCCTGAACAAACTGCATTGCCTTATGGAAATCATCATTCGCTATATTAGGAGCATAGCGGGACAATCTCTCAAACTCGGCGATATACTCTGAAACCGACCTGCTTCCTTGCTTAAGTTCAGTAAATTCCTTCAATCTTCGAGTGCGAGAAGATGGAGGAGTAAACTTGTTTCTGAACTCTCTGACGAAAACCTCCCAATCAACTTCCACACCGGTGGCATCTAATACAATCCAGGCACTCTCCCACCATGAATATGCCTCGCCCTGAATCAAAGAAATGGTGCATCGGGCCTTCTCCTGGGACTCACACGGGATAAGCTCCCAAATCCTCTCTACTTCCTTTAATCACTGCTCCGCCTGAATATCGTTCCCTTTATAGAACTTGGGAGGATGTTGGTTCTGGAACTCCCTGAAAATCACTGAAATCTGGCCCCCCGGCTGTGGTGGTGGAACTGGTGGTGCTGGAGGAACATAATCCTGGACTCTCTGATCAATAAGACCCACCACTGCATTCATAAAGTCCTGTAGCTGAGCCTGAGGAGGTGGAGGAGGAGGTGCTGATCTCTCACAGCGCTGATGACGACGTTGTCGATGTCCCGGAGAACGATCACGATGATGTCTATCACGAGTCATCTTGAAATCAAGTCACTATTATGAATGTTCAATTAGTAGAGGTAAATGTGTGCAAATAATTCTCAAATTGCACATAAATCATCAAATTCAATTAATTCATAGAGTTCAAGTAAGTTCAAATACTTCAAGTAGGTTCACATACTTCAAAGAATTCAAATAACGATGCAAGACTCTCAAGTTGACAATTAGTTCCTATGCCGCGCGACGTAGACCCACAAGACACGACGCTAGAGACCCGGTTTTACAACCAGGCTCTGATACCACCGTAGGATGTAGCACCCGGAACTCTAGGCACCACATCCCCCACACTATAGTTCAATCCACATATGAAATGAGCAATCCATACATGAATCAAAGCTATAGCGAACGGGAGACAATAAAAAATGACAATAGCTAGGCGGGACTAACCCCAAACCAAACAATCACATCAGAGCAATAAAGCGGAAGAAATAATTTATTCAATACTTATAGGTACCATATTTACATCACAACTATAGATACTAATAGGTACCAACATTTACATATCATTACAATATCATCTCCAAAACAAGTCCAAGACATGCTACACCATAATATAAATACCAATACATGAACATAATATGAAGGTGAAGTGTGTTAGACCCAAATTAAAGACGAACTAGCCTCTAATTCCCGTCTAGCATGCACCTACAAAACTGAAAAGGTTGAGGTGTCAGTCTACCACGGACTGAGCGAGGGGTATAAATAAATATATGCGCACATACATACAAGTTATAATCTCGGGTAATATTTTTGTGGAAAACAATATACTTTGAGAAAAGAAGATATATTATCGCCCGAGCTTACAACTATCAAGTTTAACAATTATTACAATTCCAGTCAATCAGTGGCCCCGCGAGTGGGGCAATTCTCCAACCTTACTCCGATTGTGTACAATAATTAGGTTATTAATGATTTAAGTGATCAAGCAAGTTATTACAATGCAGTAGATTCAGTAGCAGCTTCAGTCCCTTCTTCCTCTGGGTGATGGTGGGTTTGCAAGGCCAACCATCCAATCAGTGTGAGAGAGGGTACATGAATCCCTAAGCCCGCAACACCTTCCTCCCCTAATCTCCTAGGGGGTTCAGGGGTCATCCCAAAATGGTGAGGATAGCGCTAGAGTTACCCGTCAGCCCATGCTTTCCCGGTTGGCTCGACCCACTATCCTCGGGCCCACAGTGCAGTACAATATACTTGCCAAAACGGTTGGTTCAGTACAATAGACTCGGTGAATTTTGAAACCATTTGAGGTTTATGAAAATCTATAGTATAATAATACACTTTTGGCCAAAATCCACATAAGGGTTGTAAAGGTTCTATATATCTAAAATTAAACCTCACCTATGTGACCAAAACAAACAAGAAAACAGCTCATGGGGCTTGCTCCTCATCACCAGCAAGGTGGTCTGTGCAAGAAAGACAATTGTCCGTGAGACATGACTGAAAATGTACCAATTAGGACGTACGGAATGATAATGATCAATATGATGTGCATTGACAAATTATAATATGATATGATCATTTTCATGCCTAAAACAAGCATATAATAACACGTATCAATCAACGAGGCATTAGAAACGGGTTATGAAAACTAAATTTTATGCAGAAAATTCAAAAACCCCTCTGGAGCATGGGAACGGCCGTTCCGGTTTTGAACTGGAGCTTGGACCGTTCCCAGCTCCCCGAACCAACTCCCGCACGTCTGTAAGTTTTGGGAAAATTTTGGGGCTGGGAACGGCCGTTCCGGCCACAGGCCAAAACTGGGAAGGGTCGTTCCCAGTCTCGCGGGACAGCTGGCAAGGGGTGGGAATGGGCGTTCCCAGAATGAACTGGGACGGGAAGGGTCGTTCCCGCTACGCAGTTACAGCAGAAACAGGGCAGTAGCAGCAAAGCAATACGAACTAAAAACCACTCAATTAATTTGATTCAAAACCAAGTTCAAATGTACATATTTCATGAAATACACATGCTAGCATACTTATAATTCAATAACAACTCATAAAACACATAATTCTAAGCTAGATCATCAAGAATCCATCATTTGAAACCCATATCATCACTCATGCTCCAAGTCCAAAAACCACAAGATATATGCATCAAACTTAAGCTTAAAGTTCATAAACATACTTCCAACAACAAATACACAAATCAACCAACATATAACAAAGCCCTATCTAACCCATTCCATTCAAGAAAATCAACAATTCTGCAAAGTTATCTTAAATGAGAGAAATGGAAGATGAGATGAATATACGATGTTTATGATGCTTCAATGCTCCTAAATCCCACGAAATCTAGCTTGAATGATGAAACTCCTTCTCTACTTGGTGAGGGTTTTGGCTCTGTTGAACAAGGAAGAAAGGAGCAAGTGTATGTAATGTGTTTTGTATGAAATGGAGACAAGGTACGTGATATGCTGCTATAGAAAGGGGAAAAAAATGCCCCAATTGCTATTAAGTCCCTCAATTTTTAAGTCATGCAATTAGGTCCAATTCCATAATAAATGAACAATTAAGTCCAATGCAAGAATAATGCAATTAAGTCCCAAAATTCATGAAAGGATCACATAAGGACATAAAAGAAATTAGATCATGCTAGGGAATTTAATTCACGTTACCATCAAGTTCAATTTATGCCATAAATATGAATTTTATAAAATACTTAGAATAAAATTTTATAAAAATTATGTCATGATGTGGAAAAATAAAGAAATGATCAAATAAAATTAAATTCTAACTCTCAAACTCACACGTGGCGTTCATACCTAAAATGCCGAAAGTTAGGGCGTTATAGTTCAAGTGTAGGGGAGTTGTTGAGTCGTTTATTTGCGCTCCTTTGAGGCTTAAATTCTATATCTTTACCCCGAATGCTAAGAATTTATTAGGTTTTTATGCTCGTTTCAGGTATTTTTACAACGCGAAAAGCTGTCGGGACGAAACGGAGCAAATTGCAACAATTAAAGGCTGAAATGCATTCTACCCGCCCGGGGAGATCAGTCCAGTAGGTCTCGGTATCCAGTGTACCCACCCGGGGTACTTTATCAAGTAAAAATCTCCCCACCCGGCGAGATTGGTCCGATAAGGTTTCTGTAACAAGACTACCAGGCCGGGTACTTTCCAGTTGTTATTTTTACCCGGCCGGGTAGATGTGAAATCGTTGGTGCGCTTTTGTATTTATTTACCCGGTCGGGGATGTGTTTCCCTTTGTTTCTACCCGCCCGGGTAGTTGTCCCCTGTCACGTTTTCTCTTAGTTTTTAAGCCTTCATTCGGGATATTTTCGAGGCATCAATCATTTTAACCTAATTAGGGGTCTGGAGGCAGCTGTGAAGAGTTCTTGGCAAGGCCACCTTTCCTTTCAAGAAGTGATGAAGATGATTTGACAGAATAATAGTTTGCTTTCAATTTCTTTATTGCTTTCCTAGTTTATTTAAGTAATTTCCATTCTTAGTTTAGTTAAGTAAGATCTATCCATTGTATGAACTTTTACTTTTTGATGTTATTTGAATCTTAGTTTATGAGTATGGTTTATTTTCAGAAGGATTTATCTTACTCTTGGGTTGATTTTATGGATATGAGTGGCTAGATCTTAAGAGCTAGGGGAATGACACAAAGTGAGGATTAGGTGTTTGATAAAATGTCTAAATGAATGAGTTCGGTTCTTATGTTGGGAAAATGGTTTCAAAGCTTGTATGAATGTGGCCTACTTATACTCGATCCTTAATTCACCTTCTAATTGAGAAATTGTTTGTGAATTTGGTAATATTTTCCTAAACACTTAAAGTCTAGATCTAAAGAGGTTTAACCTAGCTTTGAGCAATTGAATCATGGATTAATAACGCCAAGCCGCTAATTAGTTAATGATACTAATCGTGAGTTTTTGGCCTAACCTTTGTTTCAATGATCACGAGAGTGGCTTTGTCCTAGGTTAGGTACACGCACTTGACTTTGAGAAAAGCTAGTGTATATATAAGTGATTAGAATTGTAAGAAAAACCTCATTTATTAAAGCATTGAGTTTACACCGAAGCCTTATGAATGTGTTATTCCCCCGGCTCCCTTTAAATATCTTGAGTTTCAATTAAGTGCTTTGTTACTTGTTTGCTTCCGTTTGCTTGTGTTTACCTTTCTCTTTTTCCTAGTTGCTACTTCCTTATTACTAATTTCTTCCGGTCTATAGATTAACAAACGCACTTTACAATTGACCTTGATTTCCCCTTCCCTAGGGATTCGACCCCTTGTGCTATAATTGATTCTTTACCAACTTGCACTTGGGTTAAATTTTGCTATCAATTCAATCATCTTACACATATTGAGATTCCTTTCCGATTTGATACCTTCCCAGGCCTTGTTCTGCCCGGATGAGGTTTAACGAAGATCGGACGGCCTCATAAGCCGGAATCAATTGTGTGTTTAGGTGTAGAGTTGAGAGTTAACAGACCGCGACCACCCCTACGTTGTTTTAGGGTAGCAGCCGCGATCGTTTTTAGCCCTACTTTCGAGTTGTAGGTCACGACCGCGACCATTTCATGTGGAAAATGGGTAGCGGCTGCGACCACCCTGCATGTTTTTGTGATTGTTTTCTTCACTTCGTTTGTGCTTGCTTGCTTTATATGGTTCATTTATAACTCATTTAATATGTAAACATGTTATATTATGTGTTAAACTTTATGTTATGAATTTATGGCTCGATTTATGCTCTCATTTGTGAAATATAATCTCTTATGCAATGCATGCTCCCATATGACTTAAGTATGAATTCATTTCATCTCATTTGCATCATTTACATGCATATGCATTTGTCGAGCATTTTATATGGTACATTTTGAGTCTAAGAGTATCCATTCTTGTTTGTTTTGTGTAGTTGACCCTCCCGTTGACGATGAGGTTTCCCCTTAGGAGTCCGGTTTGCTTTCTTTTGTCACCGCTACACGTTCGGAAGGTGAGGTTTTATTCTTTTAGATATAATGACCTAAAACCCTAATTGATTTTAATCCCGCATGCGAGTTATGAATATTATATGTTAAATACGTGTATGATATGTACTTTGAGGACTTATTCCATTTGTTATAAGACTTTGAAAATAATTTCTATACGTATATGAGCTATTTTATGTTTGTTTTAAAATCCTTTAATGCGTGTGTGTGTGTGTGCAAGCGAGCTTTAGCTTTGAAAGATAAGCTTTGTTGGAAATATGATTTTTGAACTATGATTTGGGCCCGGAGAATGGTATGGTATCTCGGGACGGCCGAGGGGTCGCCGAGCTCTTCCATCAATATTTTCCTTTGAGAGTCTCACCTAACCTTAGGAGGTTGAGGAAGGGAGTTTCTCTTGATCCGGTGGAAGTAACCGCCGAATGTTTCAAGGAAGTAATTAACGTTGTCTCTTGTGAATTTGATCGATAGTTAGGGCCATCAACCCTTCTATCACCCAAAGAAATGATGGTTTATGAATTTCGTTTTGATTAGGTCTTTGTTTGTGGGAGTTTGAGGAATAACTCGTACTCGCTGAGTTGTGTGAATTTGTATGATCTATAAAACGGGAATGGATTCTTAATTACCTAAAATCTATCGTTTTGGCCTATGGCCTCAAACTTCTTGAAGTATATATATTATCACGGGAAAAATGCTTTAGCTTGCAAAAACTAATCCTGGTTTATGGATCTTTTATGATTTCGATAATTGCTTTGTTATATACGTATTATGGTTGCGTGTGTAGCCTCCTCACTAGTCACTAGGACTAACCCTCGTTGTTTTCTTCTTTTTTCTTCTTTGAGTTGCAGCTATTGTTGGAGTTGAGCTAGGCGACAAGTTTGTCTTCGTGTCTTACTTGTTTCATAGCTCGAGTCTCCATGTCTTCATCTGTAGTGGTTTCTGCTTTATATTTATGAATTCTGAAGCTATGTATTTGGAATACTTTGATGCTTGATACTTATCCTATTATTGGCCCGAGATGGGTATTATTTATTGTATCTGAACTTAGTTGAACTCCTAACTTTATATGAATGTGTGTTGATCTTGGGTATATATCTAAGTTATTTATCGCTTCCGCTATATCATCAATTGTTATGCACTCTGATTGGGGGTTAGGCCGCCTAGCTAGAGTGTGAGTTTTGTTTGTCACCCGTTCGCTATTGTTCGATGTGTATGGAGTCTCCATTCCACTACACGTGTTGGGCTCTAGTGCGGGGGATGTGGTGCCCTACGTTCAGGGTGCTACAAGTTTGGAAAATAGAAAAATAATGAAACTAGCTCCTGGTTCGAAATCTATTATCCTACAAAGTCTTGTATCTAGAGTTGTGGAAAATCAAATGTTTAGTTCTGATGCATGTGAAAGAGCTTTTACGACGGACGAAGAAAGAAACCTACCTAATGAACTTATTGTAAAAGGGTTGGAAAATAAAGAAAAGAAATTTACAAAATCTGAAAAAAGACAAAAAAGCGGATTGGAGATGAGCTTATGAAAGAAATTGCATAAACATCAAAACGCATATTTGAGAAATAATATGAATAACAACGTAAATATTGAAGTCTCTGTTGGGCCGAACTCATTACCAACTTCCATGACACAACTGTTGTCGTGTGATATACATAAGTATTTCACTTTATGTTATTATACTCATCTAATTTTTACTATTTTACATGTATAGAAATAATTAATTAGGTCATTACCTCAATCTTAATTGAATATACTCTTCAGGCCTCAAGTTCAAAATGGATATGATACACATTTCACAACTCAAATGCAAAATGAGTCAACTAATAATGGATATGATGATGTGCCTAGAGAGTGATTCCTTTATGAGATTATTTTCTTTATTCTATTTGTATTTCATAATGTTAAGACATTAATGTGTCCCATAAAGAATGCTTTTCACTCTCATTTTCTTATTATGTCAAAGGATGCTAATGAATAAGATAACTTTTCTCTCTCTTGTTATGTTATTGTAATATACTTTATTTCTTATCTTCACAAATTGAATAGAGATGTGGGGGATCAATCCCCGAGCCTCTCACCTGTAAAACGAGAGCTCAACCATTTGATCTACATCCATTTATCATTTAAAAAATACATAACAAACATCAACGATATAAAGAACTTCACAATCAAAAGGACAATCAAATTAGAATTACAAAGCCCACACAAACTAGTACTAATTACCTCACATACTAATTAGAAGACACAGGGTTGCATTTTGGTACAAACTTGTAATTATCAGGATGCATAATGTAGTCAAGCTTTTCAAGATTAAATTGTCTTCAAATACAAGGCGTACAAACCTGAATAAGAATGATGTTAACCCCTTTCTTATGAACTACTCTACCCAATCTGCATATAGAAATATATTGGTGATGCTATATAGCTTTGCTTGAAATTTCTTGTGCAAGCATAGGACTTGAAATTTACACGTCAACTCTAAATAGATAACATTGTTTTCTTTCATTACATTTTTGCAGGTTCAGTAACCTTCAAATAATTCCTGAAAAAAAATAGAGAATGGAAGAAAACCTAATCTACTTAATAATGATTCAATCACTTACATAGCGGCATATAGGTAGCTATCCAATAAATAAATTAGAATTATTTCAGAACTATAGTATACACCAACGTTCTTCCGTGTCCAGAAGAAAAAGAAAACAGTGTGAAGAAGCAACATGAACTCAAGTAGTGGTAAAATTTATATTTCAATGATATAACATCATATTTTTTCTGTAAATTGTTAATCCATATCAGACTTTGGCAAGATTCGAGAAAATGGTACAAGGGTAACTTTTGAAACAAAAACAAATAAAAACATGAGTTAAGTAAAAATAACAAGAAACCTAGAAGGCATGATGATACTGCAAGCTTTTCAAGACTAAATTGTCATCAAATTCGAAGCACATAAACCTGGATAAGAATGATGTAGTTCCCCTTCTTATGAGCTACTCTAACAAATTTGCACATAGAAGTATCTTGGTGATACTACATAGAAATGACAGAAATTTCTTACGCAAGTATAGACCTGAAATCTATACATAAACTCTATATAAATAATAATATTTTCTTCCATTACTTGTATGCAGGTTTGACTCCTCTAAGTTTCAAAGTGAAGGTAGATTGACTAAATGATAGCTTAAATGTATTCAAATTCGATAACTCGCATTGCATAGAATTTGGGGACTGAATATATCACAACCCAAAAATATAAGCTCCATGTTTAATTTCTCAAGATATACCTTTTTTCCCCTTAGAAATGAATAGTGTATATGTATTATCAGAATACATAATGTAGCAACCCAGTGCTTGAATTAAATAAAAAAGCAAAATGATTTCGAATAAAAATCCCTACCTCAACTTCGCATTCGATGGTGACGTTAGCGAGGGTAACAAAATTAAAAACAAATGTTTATTACGTAATTCCTACTCAAGATGTTAAATGGGCTCATTTGGGCCAGCCCACCTAAGCCCGTTACTGCTGCGAGTTGGGTTCGCTCAGGACTATCATGAAGTGGCCTAGGTCGAGCTTGGGCTGATTCCTGACGAGCTTGGCCTAATAGGTTTGGTGGGTTTCATCTATTGAGTTTGGTGGGCTCAATAAATGGGCCTAGTTTTTTTTTTTTTTTTTTTGTATTTTTCAGTATAATTTATATTTTGGTTGAAAATCAATGTTAGTACTTGAAAATAATAAGAAAAACTAACTATTCTGCATTTGAAGAAACAAGCATCAATTAGTTTTTTTTTTTATATTAATAATATTTTATTATATTTATAAAGTTTGAGATTGTTTCTCTTTTGTTGTTATGTTAGTAAATTATTATTAAGTTAATATTTATATGTATAAGTATATATTATATTTCTAAACAACAAAAATATTAATACTTCATTTATTTTATAAACTTGAATACTTTAATTGTACATATAATGATCAACACATATAATCCAATGATTCTATATTCTAATTTACATATAAAATTAATCTGAAATTATTTGTCAATCATACATCGACATTGAAGAACTTCAATATGGATATTCTGCATTTAGTGGGAAGTACATCTGTTCAAAATCAAGTTTTACACAAATTGTTGAAGAATTATCGAGAATGGTGATTATTTCAAATGCAATCTCATCGTCTGAAGGATAGTTTTGTGGTGGTATTCATCTTTCTTCTAGTCGGTAAAATTCATCTTCTCCATATTGTTGATCTAACTAATCCTTTCATAATATGCAAGATTTGATGGATTTTGGGCTTAATCAAGGTAATAGTTCTTTCACCTACACTAAAAGCACTTTTAGAAGTTACAATAGACATTTGAGATGTTAGTAGATCACGTACAATTAAAAAAGAATTGAAAATTTCTTTTGTTCCATTTTCCACCATTCTAAAGTATCAAATTCATTGGAAACATTATCTAATAATGGAAATTACAAGTAATGTGTTAATTCATGTGTTTGTCTATTATATGTGGTTCTACTACTTTTGATTGAACTTAACTAAGAAAGTACCAACCCACCGGATTTACTTGATGTTGCTTGTATAGAGATGTTTCGTATTGTGTCCTACACAAACTAGTAGAATACATATCAACTAATACATAAACTATGGAACTAACTTCATTTGCTTCTTCCTCTATATTTATTGAATCACAATTAAGATAAGAATAAAAAATTTTCATAAAAAAAAAATGGAACCTTCTAATTTACATCTAGGATAAGAAAAACACAAGATAGAACATATATTTCAGAAAGTTTAGTATAATACTTTCACTACTTTTCTTCCATACTTTTAATAATTCATCGTCATTATCATCTTCTCTATGATCATTAAATAATTTGACAATTCTAACTAAATTGGGCAACATAATATTAGATATAATATAATATATACCGGACATAACTTTAGTAGCATCAAGAAATACTTCAAGTAAAGGTGCAAAAACATGAATAATATCCCAATCGATTTCGGTAATAAATTCACCACCACGTTCATTATGCATTTCTTAATTAACTAAATTTGTAATTATGTCTGCATTTGGATGTGCTTCATTTAACATTCTATAAGTTGGATTTCACCTAGTAGGCATATCAAGATATGGAACTTTAAATTCCATTTTAACTTTTATAACTAAACGTCTATGTTTTTATTATTATTTTTTTGGAAACCGGGTCAGGAGACCCGAGGGGGTTTTAGCGAGGGTCCCACCTCGTTTATTAAGATGAAACAAAGCTACAACAGGAAGTTCAAGAAAAACATAGCCAAAAAACCAAAAATCCTATCCACACGAGGCCTAAAATTTGGAGGAGCCAAAGAAAGAATACAGTGAATCCACCCCCAGAATCTAAACATACTAGCTACCACATGGAAATCAATAAGGCTATCCCCGCCATTAATTTGCCTTTTAACGCTACTACCCCAACCGTTGTTGAGAAGCACATTAGAAATGGTTAGCTTCTTGGACCTGTGATTCTCCTTCTCGACACGAGCATCGCCAAGTCTGAAAATTCTCACATGTTTATACATATTGCTGCAAACACTAAGAGAGCTGGTCTGCTTATTCCTGTCAGTAAACTGCAAAATACTCCAAGAAATATCTCTACTAACATGATACTCCATAGTATTGTTGCCATAGCCATTTGCCTTAAGCGGCTGGACTGAATCATCATTGCACTTTCGATCCAAATATGGCCTAAGATCATATCGGGCTACAACCAGAGTAGGAAAACCCGTCTCATGGCTCTCGTGAGACTGGATGTGGCTGCAATTAAAAGCCTTAGTAGCAGCGATCTCCGCACTCCAACTTCCCACCCCAACGACAAGGATTGACCTCGCCTCAATCACAATCATTAGCGTGCCACATTGATGGTTCCTTGTGGGGATAAAAATATCCCAAATGGGGGAAGTTATACCTGCAAACAAAATGGGGGAGGGAATCTGTGTTAGAAACAAGGATCCCGGGGCATCCCATGGCGTGAAGATAGGCTAGTTTCTCTCAATTTCGGGGTCACTCCCTTATCCAACCTGTTTTTACCACTCTTGAGGAACACGCTCACTCTCCCCCCAAATTTCCCAAAGGAAATTTGTGCAGCCAAAAAATTGGCATACTAACAATATGTACAACACGGCCGAGGTCTGAACTTGAATATATTCAGGTTGGCCGCATTCTCCGTCAATTCCAAAAGTAACTTAGCTAGCAAGTCCAGATCCTTGCACCATATCAAACCATTATTGTCACAGCCTTTGTTATCCTTCTTGCTAGCCTGCAGTACCTTATTCGGCCCAAAGCAACCATCAAGTGTATTGTATTGAAAATATATATCATGGTTAAATTGAGATGAATCCAAATAACTCATACCTGCATCTCCTTTCCTGGACATAGTCCCAGCGATCTTCCAACTAGAATTGTTGCAGATAACCATCATTGGTTTCGGATTGAAGGGAGCTCCCAAGTATCCATTCGAAGAAGCCCTCTGAGCTCGTGGAAGATAAGGCTCTCCGGGAATCTCCACGTGTTTTGATTGCCGAATCTTTTGTTGGCTAGCAAATCTGCTACTGCGTTACCTTCCCTATAAACATGCGTGAGTTTAACCTGCATACCCTTGGTGAGATTCTGATACGTGGTTATCAGATTTCGGGCCCGAATTCTGCCTATACTTTCTCTATTAATAATATCAATCACAACCCTCTCATCCACTTCGATCCAAAGATTCAAACATCCAAGATTTCCGGCTAATCTGATTCCTTCAACCAAGGCTTCCATTTCAGCAATAACATTCGTGTAAACGCCAATTCCTGCACTAAAAGCCAACAGTAGGTCTCCTTTAGAGTCATGAAGTGCCCCGCCTATACCCACAGGTCCTGGGTTGCCCCGAGCTGACCCATCGGTGTTTAACTTGTGCCACCCATCATCTGGAAGACACCATCTAACCACGATCGGGCGTTTAGGCGTAGGTTTCCACATCTGAATACCAAACTTCGTTGCAAGATGCACATCCCCACGCCACCAAGTATGATCTATTTTCCTCGTTTTGACAAGAAGGTAAAGATAGTTACAAACGCAGAGGAATGATGTTATAAGGATTGAAAGCACCTCTATTATGTTTGGCATTGTTACGTTCTAACCAAATGTACCAAAGCGCAGTATAGGAATCACATTGGGAACGTGTTTTTTAGAACTATACGGTGAAGAATTCGCCCATTCGTTAATAAAGGAAGCCGGGCAGCAGGAATTGCTCCAATTCATATCAAAACGGTCTGCGAAAAAAGCCCGAACCCGGGCTACTTTTTTTTACTCAAAAACTAGGTGCTTTCTTGTTTACACGTACTCACAACAAGTCCATTTAGAGGCAAGACTGATACCCTTTTATTGGAGACGATCATCTGTCGGAATCCAGTTGTTTAATAATCTCCACATGAACACTAATATTGTTGGAGTTAGATTCGTTGACCAGAAGGACTCTCAAGCCAAATTGGTATATCCCTTTTGTCCATGCCTATTGGAACTTGTAGCATCTCTTCTGTGATTTGTTGACCAAAGAGATTTTTTCAATTTTGCCAGCATCCCAGTTACCAGCTCTCCACAAATTCGACACTTTACCATCACCCACATCATCCCCAACTCTAGCCACTAGCGTACCCTTCTTCATCCACTGATCATGTATGATAGAAACATTTTCTTTGCATAAGCTCCATCTAATATACCGCTCTGCTTTCTCTCTAACCACTCATAGGCGAAGCCAAATGTGAGAGTGCGCACTCTTAACTTCTTCCTTGCTCAGATGCTCCGTCGAGCAGTATTTTCTTCTCATGAAGTTGGACCACACATTATTTTGGGTTCGAAACCTCCACCATAACTTCCAACTGAATGAGATTTTGATATCATTCAGGTTCCGACATCCCAGGCCTCCCTCATTCGTTAGGAAACAAGTTTTCTCCCAGCACGCCCAATGTAACCGACGAGTTTTCGAGTTCGATCCCCAAAAGAACTTGTTGCAAATACGACGGATCGTTCCCATGACAGTACTCAGTGGTTAGACAACCTGCGAAAGGTGGATCTGCATCGAATAAAGCACAACTTTAATAAGTTGGAGACGACCTCCATGAGATAGCATAACTGCCTCCCACCCTTGTAATTTTTCTCTAACTTTGTTTATCAGCTCGTTGAAGTAGGATATTCGTTTTCTCCCAGTAAACATTGGTGCTCCCAAGTATTTCATCGGAAGAGACCCCTATTTAAATCCCAAGATATCTTTCACTATGGTGGCAGCCCACTCTCCCTTTCTACTAACAAAGAATTCACACTTAGTGGCGTTAACCTTCTATCTGGAAAGGCCTTCATAATGTATCAGATTTTACTTAATCTGGTATAAAGAGGCTCGTTTGGAGTTTGTGAAAATGATAGTGTCATCGGCGTAAGCGAGATGCGAGATATAAGATGAAGATCACGTATCGTATCTGCTTTCGACATCGTGACCTGTCATCTTATTCAAACAACAAGAATGGTAGTCCACTGCTAACACAAATAAAGAGGGGGATAAGGAATCCCCTTGACGAAGACCTCGGATCGATTTAAATATGTCTCATGCGGACCCATTGACCATGAACGAAAACCAATAATTAGAGATGCAGTGATACATGTAATCTATCCATTTCTCGGGAAAGCCCTTATGATGAAGAACTTTTAACAAGAAACTCCACTCAAGACGGTCGTAAGCTTTGGTCATGTCCAGCTTCAAGATAACATTTTGGTTACATCTTTAGCTATTTAAAGTGTGAGCTAGCTTCTGGGCTAGCAAAATGTTGTCACTAATAAGCCTTCCTTTGATAAAACCACTCTGATTCGGCGAGATCATCTTGGGGAGCACGAGGGCCAACCTATTATTGAAAACTTTCGTGATGATCTTATTAGACACGTTGCATAGGCTTATAGGTCGGTAGTCGCTCCAAAAGGCAGGGTTCTCCTTCTTTGGAATAAAAGCTATAGAAGTGGCTGTGAGAGCTCTTGGAATTGGGGAACCCTCATAGAAATCCATCACTGCATCATAGACGTCCTTGGCAATGATATCCCAGAATCTTTGGTAAAATTTTGATCCGAAACCATCAGGCCCTGCCACACTATGAGGAGAGATGTCCCTTACGGCTTTCTTAATTTCCTCGAAAGAAGGCCGAGCACACAGGTCATCCGCCTCGGAAGGGCTAAGCGAAGGGGTTATCACAGTGTTATCGAAACTCTCTTGCTCGAGGATAGGCTCCGTTGTCAGCATTCTTTTAACAAAGTTAGTTGCCGAAGCTCTTAGCTGATTGCTCTCGCTGATTTCTGCTCCTCCTTCTAGGATACTACGAATGGAGGATCTAAATCTTTTTTTCATAACCAGTGCATGGAAGTAACCAGTGCATGGAAGTACCCTCCAAAATCCAACGACATGAGGCTTTTTGTTTCCAAAAATCCTCTTTTATAGCCAAATATTACTGGAGTATGGCTGTGTGTCGGTTAAGCTCCATAAGTCTGCTATCCAAAGGCTGTTGGTCATACTCGAATTGGGCTGCTCCCATCTCCTCCTCTTCTTGTTTAACACATTCAAAGATATTCCCGAAGACCTCTTTGTTCCAACTCTTTAGACATTGCTTGTAACGCCCCAGTTTTTCCAGCCGATAAGGTACGCGCGCCACGCGTGTGAGTTTTGAGATTTAGGGCTATTTAAATTCCTTTTCGTTATTTAATTGCGTGAGTCAATTCATTTACTTTGATTTCTTGTGATTATATGATTTCTAATTTCGCCTTTCGTGAATTTCATTACGGGACTTATATGTCTAATTTTCCCGAATATGCTTAAGTGTTTAATTTTACATAATTGCAAGAATTCATGTTCATTTATCCTTAATTGAAACTTTATAAAATGCTTGGACTTGATTGAATTCACATAACATGCATGTATATATTCAACTTCATTTCATCATATTCTTTAGAGTCTTATATATATAATCATCAACCATGCATGCCAAGTTGAAGCATCTCTAACTTGTAAATTCATAAGAGGTAAGGACTTAAGTGCAATTAACTTTTAATATATATATATATATATATTGACTCATACACTTTATATACATACACACATATATGCCTCTTCTTCTTCATTTCAAGAGATAAGCCAAGATATCCCTTTTCCTCTCCCTTTCACTCTCGGTTGATCAAGGAAGCTAGGAGCCAAGTCTTTCATCCAATTTCTTCAAGGAATCAAGCTCCATACCTTCACCTCTTCTTTCCCCTTCATCTCTTCTATCTTTCAAGGTGAGATCATATGAATCTTTTATGAGATAAACGAAGATATCCCTTTGGGAATTCATGAGATTTGGTTTGGATTTATGATTCTTTTAGTTTCCTTGAGGATATATGAATCTTATATGCTGATTTTGAGTTGGATTCTTGCACATATAACTTTGTTTCATGGAGGTATAAATATATGAAATCATATTTCCATACTAAAGGTTTCATGAATGATTTTGATGTGTCAAGCATGTTATATTCATTTCCTTGTGGCCTAAATGATATATATGAGACTTATGCATGTTATATGATAGTTTTGAGGTGCTTAATTGTTGTAGTTTTGTGTGGAAATGGCTTGGGAGCCATTTTTCGAGCCTTGCCCGGTTTTTCCCCTATTTCTTCGCCCAGATTTCTTCAACACGGCCGTGTCCAACATTAGTTCATTTTCAACACGGCCGTGTTAACACTTCCAGTTGGAAATATTCTGCACAACACGGCCATGTCAACTTTCAAGTAAATCTTGAGATGGCCGTGTCGACTTCGTTTGAACTCCGATTGACCCAAATTTTGAACTGTTAGAAACCTTTTGAAGTCTACAACATTCTCCAATTAGAATCGTATCATTATCATTTTTGGTTTGAGAGATATAACCGTTTTAATTTGGTGTCGCCACTTCATCGAAAAACTGCATTCACCCAATTTCAAGCTTACGCCATTTTCTCCTCACTTTGAACTAGAAAACGAGCTATATATCCTTGGAAATCGATATGTGTCTAGTTTCATTTGCAACAAACAAAACTCAATTCCAACTTCCACAACTCAAGATATTTACATTTTCCTACAGCTTGTGCGTTTCCGAAAACTGTCAACTTTTCCTAACTTTTGCTAAATTTCACCAAAACCTTTCTTATTGCATTCCTTCACTTCCTTGGCTCCCATATGTGACTTATATGAATTATATGCTTGATTAATTGATAATTATGCTCCTATTTAACACTTCTTGATACTTCATTTGGGAATCTGGGCACATTCATATTTATTGATTGTAAAGACATGATTGACATCGCAAGACTTTGCCATCATCTTAAATGGTCCATACGAGTCGAGTCTCACATACAGTTATCCTTATTATATAGATCACGTTCCCAGTGTCGAGGAGCACCCTCCTTAGGGTGTTTCCTTGTTTCTTTTGGTTGGTAAAGTAAAGGTGAGGTTTAATTCTAGATATATATAGAACCCATACAACCCTATGTGATGTTTTTGGCCAAAATATATCTATATATCTATAGCTTTCCAAACCTTAATGACTTTCAACTAATTTCTTGAAATAGATTGATTGATTGATTGATTGATTGGGCGAGTATATTATTCACTGTGGGCCCGAGGGTAGTGTATTGAGCCAACTGGGAAAGCAAAGGGCTGACGGGTAACTCTTGCACTATCCTCTCCATTTTGGGACTACCTCTAAATCCACCAGGAGTTTGGTGGAGGAAGAAATCTAGTACGTGGGAGTCATGTTCAAGACGTACTCCATGATTGGATGGTTGGGTCTTGCAAGCCCACCATCACCCGGAGGAAAAAGGGTTCATGAAACTACTAATTGATCGCACCTTAATTCCTTGTACAATCACCTAATAAACGAAAACATTCATGATTGTTCACTTTTGGAGTAAACGTTGGAGAATGCCCTCACTCGTCGGGCCACGGATTGAATTGATAATGATTGAATTGTTAAATTGGATAGTTGTAATCTCGAGTGAGGATTTACTTTATTCTTGAACTTAAATTGATTTCTTTTTTTTTATAAAATCTTACACGAGATTATAGCTTGCATGATATGTGCGCTTATATTTATTTAAACCCCTCACTCAGTCTTTCATAGATTGACACCTCACATTTTCAGGCTTGCAGGTTGCGTGCTAGGCGGGATTGAGTCGGTCTTTATTTTCGGGGCTAACACATTCTCATGTACTTTATTGATGCATATCTATTATTTCTTAACTATTTTAGTATATATATATATATATATATATATATATATTATAACTTGTTCTTGAATAGTTTGGGTTTGTAAATATGGAAATGTTGGTTATGGACTTGATATATAATAATGAAACAAGGGTATTGTATGCTTCCGCGTTATTATTTAAGCATTATGGTAATTAGTTGAGGGTTAGTCCCGCCTAGCTAGGAGTTGTTTTTTTTTTATTGTCTCCCGTTCGCTATAGGCTTGATTCATGTATGGGTGTTCGTTCCATATGTGGATTGAACTATAATGTGGGGGATGTGGCTACCTAGCGTGGGTGCTACATCCCAAGGTGGTATCAGAGCTCTAGGTTGCAAAACCGGAGTTCGAGTGTCGTGTCATGTCAAGTCTAGGTCGTACGGCTTAGGAACTACTTTATAACTTGTGCATTGCATTGATTCTTGCTACTAATTGTTGATTGATTGACCTCACATTGCTTGAATTTTATATGATTAAGGTGTTTTACTTTAACTTTGTTGAATTAATTGTTGCATTTTACATCAAATATGTGTTTAAATGCTAATTATGTGTCATATGCAATTACTAACCCCATGCATTTATATTTGAGACAAGTTGTGATTCTGGGTTATAAAGATCATATCAAACCATGGTCAATTTCTATGATAACCTTAACTATCGTAAGCTCCTTTCTCTAGCTTTGAAGTTATAAGGAATGCACCGGGGGAACTTCGCGCCAAAAAAATTCAAGAGCCATGGTCTTCTCTAGTCGGGTTATAATTTAAGTGATAAGATTCGGAATAGAAAGATCTATGGTGGGAGTAACTTACAAGATCTAGTAATGTAACACCCCAAACGGAGGATGCCACATCCCCCGCACTAAGACCCAGACCCTGTCACGACATGGAAAGTCCGTGCCCGAATCCGAATCAAAGCGAACGGAAGACCAACTCACGCACTAGGTTAGGCAGATCTAACTCGACAAACTCAGAGCGCGGAAGCAATTTAAACAATCATCATCAGATAGCGGAAGCAATTAAATCAACGTACAAAACGAGTGACAGGTTCAACTAGCATAGATACCTAGTCCCGAATCTCAAATCATCACAACGTAATAAACCAACATAAGTATCAGCAGAATAGCTAATTACATCCAAATGCTAGCATACTAACCCCACACGGGTTTAAGTCTAAGTAGAGCATAAAACATAATCTCCAAAAGCGAAATATGAATACATAACATAAATAGAGTATGTGACAAATGCATCTTAACACCAACTAAATCGACAAGTGTGACTCAGAAGACTCACTTCTGCCTAGCTCAAGCCAAAAGGAAACCTGCAAACTAAAAGATAAAATGACAGGGCCAGTCAACTGACTGAGTGAGAGGGCTAACGCACACCCACTATATATATATGGAGCACAACACAGATAAAAGGGTGGAATCATGAACCAGGGATAGGTGTTGCATAACAAATCATTTTAAAGAACCCGAAAAAGATATAGATATAAGTTTAGAAACCATTTTCAGAAAGACTCTATCCCGATTCCTAATTCCCAAACAGAACAGAACATATGCTCGGTGAGTACGAGCTTCCAACCTTTACTCCTCAGAATAGATCAAAACATAAAATGTAAAATCAAATCCAACCGCCACATCAATGATGGAGGAGATGTACCTTCCCCAAACCATCCAGAACAGACAAACCCTCAAGGGTTAGCTAACCCACAGGAGCCCTCCCCGGCTGTACACCGAAGGCTCAAGATATCACGCCTCCCCTATCTCCCTGAGTCACGCGATGATATCTCAAATGGAGACTATGCACAGGCCGAGCCCTGACGGCCCTATACCGTCCCAGGGATTCCTTACCCATAGCTCCTCGGATCCATAACAGAACAGAACAGAACAGATACCATATATCATGGCTAACTCGCTACAGAACAGATCATAACATAACATAACTTTGAGAACGTGTCAAATTCATATAGAGAAATCACATGTTCGTTCTTCTAAAATACCATTCAAGTTCATTTAGTCACATAAAAGAATAGTTTCTAGATATTACACTAACACCCCTTCATATCTAAACACATAGTATAAATTCATCACATCGGGATTCAAATTGTAAATCAAAATATTCGTGCATATCACAATTCATTCAATATATATTTTCGTATACGATTGGAATACATCTCGATCAACAAACCAACAATAAACAATTTAATTGCACTTAAAACAATTAATTCAAATAATTCCAATTACGCAAAATAATTCGTAATAAATAAACCGAATGTCCGACTAACGAACGGAAAACGGCGTTGGACTCACCGCGTCAAGACCGATAAGCTATCTAAAAGTCGCCAGAGCACCGCCACCGGAGACGCCGGAAAGTCGCCGGGCCGCTACCTGGCCGCCGCCGAAAGTCGCCGAAAATATCCCGAAAAATTACCCGAGAAAGTAGTCTTCGTGCTCATTCCAAATCCTTGATCAATTTCAGAAAATTCCAAGCCAATCGTCCTAGATCTTGAATCCAAGAATACGAAAACCCCAAAATCTTCAAAATCAAATTACTTTCAATCCCGTAAACGAAAATGAAATCCGTAAAAAGCATCAACTTAACTATGACGAGCTCTTCGAAACCCCCAAGTCGAATACCAAAAAAAAGTGGCCCAAAAACACCGAACATGACTGCTACAGTTGCGTGCCGCCGCCGCCATGCCATCAGGAGGCCCGTGCGCCGCCACCTCCACTCCGATGCTCGCGCCACCAACCCATAATTGATTCTCAGTGAGAAGACCCTCACTTTATACACTTTATATACATACACACATTTATGCCTCTTCTTCTTCATTTCAAGAGATAAGCCAAGATATCCCTTTTCCTCTCCCTTTCACTCTCGGTTGACCAAGGAAGCTAGGAGCCATGTCTTTCATCCAATATCTTCAAGGAATCAAGCTCCATACCTTCACCTGTTCTTTCCCCTTCATCTCTTCTATCTTTCACGGTGAGATCATGCATATATCTTTGGGAATTCATGAGATTTGGATAGGGTTTATGATTCTTTTAGTTTCCTTGAGGATATATGAATCTTATATAATGATTTTGAGTTGGATTCTTGCACATATAACTTTGTTTCATGGAGGTATAAATATATGAAGTCATATTTCCATACTAAAGGTTTCATGAATGATTTTGATGGGTCAAGCATGTTATATTCATTTCCTTGTGGCCTAAATGATATATATGAGACTTATGCATGTTATATGATAGTTTTGAGGTGCTTAATTGTTGTGGTTTTGTGTGGAAATGGCTTGGGAGCCATTTTTCGAGCCTTGCTCTGTTTTTCCCCTGTTTTTTGGCCAGATTTCTTCAACACGGCCGTGTCCAACCTCAGTTCATTTTTAACACGGCCGTGTTAACACTTCTAGTTGGAAATATTCTGCACAACACGGCCGTGTCAGCTTTAAGGTCAATCTTGACACGGCCGTGATGACTTTGTTTAAAAGTTTGATTTGAATTTTGAACCGTTACAAACCTCTTGAAGTCTAGAACATTCTACAATTAAAATCACCTTGTTATCGTTTCGGGTTTGAGAGATATAACCGTTTCAATTTGGTGTCACCACTTCGCCGAAAAAATGAATTTACCCAATTTCAAGCTTACGCTATTTTGTCCTCGCTTTGAACTAGAAAACGAGCCATATATCCTTGGAAAGATCTATGTATCTAGTTTTATTTCCAACAAACAAAACTCAATTCCAACTTCTACAACTCAAGATATTTCCATTTTCCTACAGCATGTGCGTTTTCGAAAACTGTCAACTTTTCCTAACTTTTGCTATACATCACCAAAATCTTTCTTATTGCATTCCTTTCACTTTCTTGGTTCCATTATGTGACTTATATGAATTATATGCTTTATTAATTGATAATTATGCTCCTATTTAACACTTCTTGATACTTCATTTGGGAATCTGGGCACATTCATGATATTTATTGATTGTAAAGGCCTGATTGACATCGCATGACTTTGCCGTTCGTCTTAAATGGTTCATACGACTCAAGTCTCATGTTCACTTGTCCTTGTTATATAGATCACGTTAGTTGAGGAGCACGCTCCTTAGGGTGTTTCCTTGCTTCTTTTGGTTGGTAAAGTAAAGGTGAGGTTTAATTCTAGATATATATAGAACACATACAACCCTATGTGATGTTTTCGGCCAAAATCTATCTATATATCTATAGCTTTCCAAACCTTAACAACTTTCAACTGATTTCTTGAAATGGATTGATTGATTGATTGATTGGGCGAGTATATTGTTCACTGTGGGCCCAAGGGTAGTGTATTGAGCCAACCGGGAAAGCAAAGGGCTGACGGGTAACTCTTGCACTATCCTCGCCATTTTGGGATCACCTCTAAATCCACCAGGAGTTTGGTGGAGGAAGAAATCTAGTACGTGGGAGTCATGTTCAAGACGTACTCCATGATTGGATGGTTGGGTCTTGCAAGCCCACGATCACCCGGAGGAAAAAGGGTTCATGAAACTGCTAATTGATCGCACGTTAATTCCTTGTATAATCACCTAATAAACGAAAACATTCATTGTGACACCCCGGTTTTTCGACCGTCAAGGTACACACTTACGAGAGAGCTAAATGTGCAATTTAAATTATTTTAATTTCATATTTAATTGAATTTATATGAAATATTAGAATTATATGTCAAAATTTGCCTAAGTGATTTATGATATGAAATTTTATGAATTTTATGATATGTGAATTTAATTCTGAGCATGCTAATTTTTGTGAATTATGTGATCTATGTGAATTAAGGGCTTAATTTTATGATTTATTTAATTTTGGACTTAATCGAAAATTTGAACTTGGACTTTTTTTACACTTTTTAAAAGTTTTGGACCTAATTGAAAAATAACCTTTTTAATAAAATTTGAATTGTTTTAATTCGTTGAAATATTATTTTAAAATTTTATTTATTAATTCTTTGAAATTTCATTTTATTATTTGAATAATATGCATAATTGGTGAAAATGTGTTGCGTTTGTGCTCGATTTGAGATCGAAATTTCGTGCCGATTTAATGTGCATGAATTATATGTGTTATGAATTCGCTTATGTGCTCGTTTTAATTTTTTCGGACTTGTTTGATATGGTAACGAACCATATTTTAATTGTTGGGGATTCGAGGGCCTAACGTGGTTTTAGCGCGCCTTGGGTTCCGGAGGCCATATCTTGAGATCGGGAATTCGGATTCGAATTCCGGAAGTGAATCTGGACTTGTAACGAAGAATGGGAGCTAAAGAACCTGACTTTGTATTTTTCTAAGCCCGTTTAAGCCTCCGAAATTTGTCCGAACCGAGCAGCTCGCGCAGATTTGCCACCTTGGAGTATTTTGGCCATATCTCTCTCAATTCTTAACCAAATGAGTTGATTCTTGAGCCTAATTAACCCTATTTAAGCCCTATATCTCTATTCCTAACCCTCATTTTGAAAATATCAGCCAAGAGAAGGAAAAGAGCTGCTGAACCGAGAGAGAAAGAGAAAGGGATTTTCTGCACTATTCATTTTGCAATTTCAAGCTCAATACACCTCCGATTCGCCTCAAATTCGAAAGGTAAGCTCATGATTTGATTCTCCATCTTCTACTCTTTCTTTTAAGTGTTTAATTTCTGATTTTCTTGGAGATTTGAGTATGCTTTGGTGAAGAACATGAATAGTTAGGTTTTAGCTTAAATTCTTTAATCCATGGCTGCTGTTCGGTTTTGTTTGATTTGAGGCATGAAATATGTTCACTTTAGCTTCCTTTAGACATTCATGAACTTGAATTTGATTTATATGAGGTGTATGGGATCCACCATGGCTGAAAATGTGATTTTTGGAAGCTTTATGGCTGAATTTGCTCCCTTGTTGCTGCGTACCAGTTGCTGTGGCTGTTGTGCATGATTTAGGCTAGAGTCTTGTGTATTTTGCTGCCTTGTTATTGCTCTATGTGTTGCCTTTCGTATGCTGCTGTTGTGCTTGAAGAAAGGAGGAGAAAACAGGGGCTGTTGCTGCTACTTTCGTGTCTGGAACAGCTCCCCGGGCAGGGAGATTTTTCCTTGATTGTGTACCCGGCCGGGGAGGTTATATGCAGTTGCTTGGTGCAGCTTTCTTTCCTTCTTTTTATATGTCTTGTGGTTTGTTATGCATGCATGTAATTGTTATATGAGCTGTTACGTGAATATATATATATATATATATATATATATATATATATATATATATGTAATTAATGTTTGGTAAAGGAATTCATGCAAACATGTTGAGTTACGTCCATTATTTTCCCATGCATGTTTATGATGTTTGATCCTCAATTATATGTAATGAGTATATATAAATGTAATATATATATAGTGTGTTACGTGAAATGCATGTTGTGTGTATTTATATATTATGTAATATATAAATTATGCATGTATGTAATATATAGGTATATATATATATTATAATATGTGTTATGTAATTAATAATTTAGTATTTGATTTATTTTATATAGTATGATTTTAATATTTCGATCTTGTATATATGAACTTTAACCCTATGAACGTCTATGGTATGCTATTTAATGATGGGATATGAGCTTGTTTGGTATGTTATGAATTTAATTGGTGTGTTATGAGTTTAATTCTCAATTTATTTGTGTGATATTCCGTTAACTGCTCCAATATGCCTAAGTATGAACTCATATGAAGTGCATTGCATCATTTGCATCTATATGCATTTGTCGAGCGTTTCTATGGTTCATATGGAGTCTTAGCCTTGTTTCTTGTGTTTAGATTGTTCGAAGGAAGTTGCTCGTGGGTTGCTTTGAGCCGTCCGTTCGGTTTGTACGTCAAGGTGAGGTTTTAGGTTTGTTATAGTTAATGCGACCTACAACCTTATATATTCGTTTTCAAGCCCGCATGCAATTATATTATTATATTTATATAATAGATATGTGTATATATGTTATGTTTATGACTTTTTCATATGATTAAATGTTTTGAATTATATATATACGTGCATACATAAGCTCGAAAACGTTTTGCAACGAGGCTATGCTCCAAACCGTGTACTTTCAATCTAGCTAAGGATTAGGATGACACGGAGAGGTACGTCTATAGCATACGCTAAGTTGCAAGGTATGGTATGTTTGATAAGGTACGTATGATTATGATTAAGTTACGTTTTGTTTCGAGCGAGTTATGGTACGATATGTTCTGGTATGATTTGTTTGGTTCGATGGGCCCCGAAGATGTGGGTAAGGGAGACCCGGGACGACCATGGGGTCGTCGGTTATGACCCCTGTGCATATTTTCCTATTGGATAGGATCAACCCGGAACCCACTAGGAGGTTTGGTGGGGGACGGAATCCTCGGGCGTGAGCGTCATGAAACTCACGACCCGTACATAACGTAATGGATGGCTAGGGTCGCGCAACCCTTCCATCACCGGAGAAGGAGGTTGGTTCTTTAATGTTACTTTTGTTTTGATTTGTGATGTTTGATACGTATGAGGAGCCCAGGATGGGATTGGTGCTCGTACTCGCCGAGCTTTTTGTACGTTATGTTGATTATGAAACGGGATAGGACTTTTAATTTAAAGATACGCTATGCTTTTGATACAATATGTATACGTTTATTTTAAAAATGGATTTCGGTGTGCAAAACCCTATTCCCGATTCATAGTCTTTTGTTTAATACATGTTATGCTCTATATTATGTATCGTGTGAGTGTGTTCAGCCCCCTCACTCAGTCGAGTTGTAGACTGACCCCTTGTTGGAAAACACGAATCAGAAAGCAGCGGAATTTAAAAAATTTTCCCAACAAAAGGACCTAGAACTCGCAATCGTGTAACCAAATTCGTAAAGATAGAAAACTTACTTTTCTTTTATTCTTTCTTGAAGCGTTTCAAGCCACCCAAGAACGCTCTTCTCGCGGCTTGATCCCCTCTCCTTGGTAAAGCTCGAATCTTCAAACTTCTAATTTGAAGTCTCTAGAGAAAGTCCACCAACTTGATCACAATCTAACTAGTAAGGATGCTAGTTCTTTAGTTAGTGTTTAGGCTTAACCTAGGGTTTAATTTAATCTTGGAGAAAGGAAGGTGTTCAACACATGAACCAAGAATTGTCAATTAGCTCCATAAGGAGCTCGAGCTCCCCTATTTATAGGGAGAGGGTGCCGATCCAAATCCTTGTTGGGAAAGGATTTGGTTCCTCTCTCTCCTATTACTTGATCATCAAGTATTTTCCAACTTTGACTTTGAATTCTAATTCTAGTCAACTTTTAAGAGAGCTAAAAATATCCAAACTATTTTTGGATAATTTTACACTTTATTTATTATAAAAATAAATAACTTATTTTATCTAATTAATTAATTCATAATTAATTAACTAGATTATTTTCTCCAAAATTAGACTTTCTTTTTAATTCAAAATTAAACCAAAGTCTATTAAATAATTAACACATTAATTATTTAACATCACATAATCACGTGTGGCACACGTGTCTTAATGACACGTGTCCAATCACGTGAGCCACACGTGTGATTTCACACGTGTGGAACCCCTTAGGCTCGATTAACTCGTTTAATCATTTTTAAGCCTCAACTCATGTAACCAAGTTGTTGTGTGTGACCCTCTAGGTTCTCAATTCAATTAGCAGTGACCCCAATTAATTAATTCACTAATTAATTAATCAGTCCACAGATTAAACGACCATAGTCTAGCAACAGGTGTTTAACCCCTAGCTGAATTGGAATGTTCGGATTCGACAGAACCTTTAAGTCATTGATTCATGTGAGATACAATCCTCCTACTTACTATCTCTCAACCAAGATCTAGGGCAAGGGAATAATCAGAACCCTAATAATCCGGTCTTAAAGCTAAGTGCATTTCATATCCATTTGATCTCAATCCAAGAAACCCTTTTCTTGATGTCTTGATCTACTGCCTTGGCCAAGGACTCCATATGGCATATGAATGACTTACACAATAAGAGATCACCTTGCAAATGCAAGTGTAGGTCCTTTCTTGATTCTCATTCACTTTCATGAATCACTTGTGCAGCCCCAGCATAAGCCTTGAATCAGTTGTCTAAGGCCACACCCTTTAAAGCTTATACCAAAGACTACAGAGTTAACTCATAAAGTGACAAGGAACCTCAAGTCTAAGGATCAATTAATCACATCAATGACTCGTGAGATATTTCCTAATCTGGAAGTCTCCATTTCCTGAAATAGAAACTTCCTTTCCCATTTAGGAATCTTCTCACACGGGGCACCTCAGTGAACTTACTTATTGAAGTAAGCACCCTTATGTATCAAGCACGTATCAACTATACACTTTGCACCTCCATGAAACAAGGTGGTCCTTCTTAAGGGCGTGATCCCACAAGCAAGCCTTAGAGGAGTCAGGTTGACACTCCCACTGTCTGTAGGACTCATCGGCTTGGAGTATTTTACTAATCATGACTTATGTGATATAGGGCTCGTTTCATGAACCATTTCACCTAAATGGTAGAGTCCTAAAGTCATCAGGATTAGGGGAGTTCTCATACATGCGCACATAATGGAAACACTCAAAACACGTATTGGCATATAAAGAAGTGTTTGCCTATGATCAATCGTATATTATTCAAAGATTGTCTGTGATACAAGAAAAGTCCCAAAGCAGATTACGTCGAATCGGCTTTCTAGGGCACTATTCCTAACAATCTCCCACTTGCCCGTAAAAGCCATTTAGGTACTCTAAGTCCCATCTTCTCAAGATGCACTTTGAGAGCCTATTGACTTTGGGCATTTCCAAAGTGGATCTGCTATATTCTCTGCTGATGTGACCCTCTTGTTTACACATCTCTCAGGAAACACCTTTTCCTTATAAAGTGATTCGTAATCACGTGTTCAGTCTCTTGGTGAGGTCTTGGTTCTCTTACTTGAGCAACCATCCTTTTTATCATACAATATGATCAAGGAGTTGTTTTCATGCTAGGAACTTCATCTAACCAGTTAGATGGAGTTTCTTACCCAAACACTTAACTTAGCGTTATATAATATGACTAAGTTCTCAACTACGATAGTTGAGTTTTGCAATGTCCGTCCTTGGAACCCCTTTCCAACAAATTGCATTACCATTCTGGTAGAAGTTGTATCCTTTCAATGATTTCATAATCATCTATGTTTGATGAACGGTTACATCAAATATCCTTCTAATAACAAGATCTTTTGGGCTCTGTAAACTAATACATATCCTCATTTCTTCTCAAGTACTCTGAGGACATCCTTTACAGAGATCTAATGACCTTCTCTGAGGTCATATTAGATTCGGCCCACTACGCTTAGTGTTGCGCCATATCTAATTTATTACATAACATTTCATACATTATGCACCCTTTCGCTTAAAGGGATTTTGGACATTCTAACTTTCTTAAAGTTATCTTAGGACACATACTCTTCAAGAGAGATGTTCCATTGTCCATACTAAACTCCTTTTAGTACGGTGGTTATGTACTCGTTTTTGTGATAATCCATCTATGCTCTTAGATCTATCTTCTATAGATCTGAATGTTGAGAATTTAGGATAATCACTAAGATCTTTCATGTCAAATTGTTTCTTAAACAAGAATTGGTAACTTTCACGTCATCCTTGACATTCCTAATGAGAAGGACATCGTCTTCTAAAGAACCAAGATTGACTCTTACATCACTAACTTTCATATGTACACTCTGAGACTTATTCGACTTCTATCTGTGTCAAACGATTTGACTATCCTATGGAATCGAATTGTCTAACTCCTAGAAGCCTTTATCAATCCACAGATTGACTTTAGGGATTTGCATACCTTATGCATACTCCCACTGAATATGAGATTTATAGAAATACCTTATTTCACTCTCTTTCAATCTCATATTGAACAAGATAGTTCTCATATTCATTTATCATATCTCATAGTCAGAATATGAGGATATGGTAAACACAATCCAAATGGACTTTTGCATTTCAACCGTCAAGAAGGTTGTAATGCTTTCCATTTACTCGAAGCTCTAGGAGCTTGATCCTATCAGGTGGATCAACCAAGGTCAAAAACTCGGTGTAAGTATATGGAATCCATATTGGATTTCAAGGCTTGCTTACACTACTCAGATTCCAAATCTGATAGTGTCTCCTCTTCAAGTAATTCCTTGGCTATCTAGGAACGCGTTCTAAATGCATCTTAAGAGAAGGGTTTCACACGTGTACATACTCTAAAATTTGGCTAAGTTTTATCAGATGGGCTCGTTTCTTCTATATGTGGCATGAATATTTTTCCTCAAATTTCTTTGAGGTCTGCTTGCTTGCCTTTCTTCTTCTATAGGAACGATTCCTTAAGAAAGGTACATTCCTTTGAGACAAGCAACCTTTGTACAAGGGAATCGCAAAACTGATATCCAATATCATTGTATAAACTTGAACTCATTTCAAGCTTATCTCCCACTATCCTCTTCAAGTAAGAGGATTCCATTGAATTCTTGGATAAGAATAATTAGGGAATTTAGTATGCCACTTTGCATAGTGCAACTGAAGGACTGATTTTGGAAGGTACTAAATTCAAAATCTCTAACTGCATATTCTAGGAGTTTATTCCTAGAATGATTATAAGTCAGTAAAGCTTGCTATGGAATGGACCATATCCTATAAGGTTTCATTCCCTCATTCGGAAACACTAAGGTGTTCTTGAATTAGTTTACTGAGAGATAATCCTATTATCTCTAAGATGACTAAGGAATTAGTTACTAAGATATTGGCTATCTCGATCATATCGATTTACCTATAACTTATGACTACTTCGGTTCCTAACCTCCTTTCGAAATTCTAAGAATTTCATATAAGTTTCGAATTTGTACTTTAACAAGTACATTCATTCATAATGATTAAACTGACGATTGTATCTAGTGCTTACATTAAGCATCTTACACTCATCAGCACGGATCGAAATCCACTATAATTTTGGAACGTTCCACGTTTCTTATAAACGGGATTCGGGAACGCTTCCCTCATGACAGGATTCACAGGAAGTCAACACTATAGGTTCATTTTCATAGAATGATCCTAAGGTGTCTGACTTGCTAATCCTTTTATATCTCAACGTTCCAAAGTAATTCGAAGCTTTGTCATCTTACTTTCGTTATCTCGTTGTATGTTCAGAACATTAGTGCCTTGAGTCTTTGCACTATGGATTATGCAGAATTGACTCAAGACTAGTGAATTCTATTCCTAGTAGAATTACTAAACGAGGTAACATTTCAAAGTACTCATACTCTTTGCAGTTCCCTTTCAAAGTCCTTATTTGCTACCATAGAAGCAAACGTCCTATTTGATCTCTAGTGTCTTTTGGGCGTACCCCTTACATGCCCCTCCATTGGGCTCTTAAGGGTTTCTTCTTCTTTAGGCCTTCAAGCCTTTAACTTAGGGAGTTTTAGAAGAAGAATTAACCATCTCAACCTTTTATTCCTTCTTAAGGATGCTCTCAACCATTATCAACTTAAATGATTAACTATGCTACATTAGCATCATTCTAGTTGAGCATAAAGGGTTTGATTGATAGTCGAAGCAATGTAAGCAATCAGTGCATTGAGAACTCTTTTCTCAGTTGATGACCGAGACCATAAGATCTTCAAATAAGATCTTTAGACCTTGTTCGTGTGCACTTGTTTCCTCATTTGGAATATTGAATAATTCCATAATGTTATACCTTGTAACGTTTTTATGAGGTGGTTCAATTGCTTTTAAGTGGTTTGGAGAAATCCACTCACCTCAGATCGCTTCTCTTTTGGCCCGGGTCGAATTTTCACAATTGAAAACTTCGCCCTTTAGAGAACGCCTTTCTCTAGTCGGATTCTAAAATGAATTTTAGGACCCGAAGCCATCTAGAGTTAGTCAGGACTTAGTCAACTTATTTGACTTAAGGATGGATACGAATGGGTTTGCATTTCATATTGTAGAGAATCACAGAACTACAACCTAAATGCTAAGCAGAGAAAATGTGGGCATGCTGAATTATAACGATATACAAAAGATAAGGTCTTTAATCTAATGTAGCTCCCACTGTTTTTCAAAGATCTATAATTCCCAAAGATCTAAGAGGAACAAGTTTCCCAGCGGGTACTAAGATCCTAAGCATTTTACCTCGAACCCACGACTCGCGGACATTCTAAGTAAAATCCTAGGTAGGTACAACTTACCAATTCTAACACCTTTAGAACTCTTAGTAATTGTTTTTGCATCACCCATCTTTCAATATGGACCCACGACTCGTGCGACATCCATATTTACTTAGGCGTTAAGCTAGACCCATCAATCATAAGATCATGATCAAAACTTAGTTCGAACGACCCACGACTCGCGGACATCGCCCTTGCCAAAATTAACCACGAAATATTGATCATTTAAAATGATCAATTAGGTAACTAAGAACTAATAAGCTCCACTAGCTATCCCACGACTCGTGGACAATAACTAGCTTTACTTACTAAACTTAAAACCTATTGATGGAATGCTAGGAATTTAATTCAAAATTTGCATCTCGAATTAAATACCTATTATTCGAAATAAGCTTAATATTTAATGGGAATTTTCGAATCAACCGAAGAGTTGTTCGGTTCGACCTCACCAACATATATGTTATCCAATTTAATTAGTCTTGATTAATGCAAGTACAACTTAAATGCATTTCAAACAAGCACATAAACAGATAACATGTCCTAGCATGATACTAACATGCAATGATCATGGGTTCTACCTATCTTATGCGTGATATGTGGGAGCCACTCCACAGTCACAAGTTCTAACATACATGCCACATAAACAGTTTAAATCACATAAGGGAAAGCGGTAACAAAATACGAGCCCTATCTCTATTACATTTAACAATTGAGATTCCCTTCCCTAACATTTTGAGGGGTCTTCACTTATGGCCTCCTTGTTACTTGAATGTGGTCCATCTTACTCCATGGGTGCATTGTCTCCAAAGTGAAAATAAAACCTCACCACCTATCTCTACTCTCAAATTACAATAAAAGGAAAAAGACATAAAGTAATAAGGCTCAATCTTCATATTGGCCTTAGACAATTACACGGGGCATACCCCGGCCTCAAAAACAGTAATATGGAAAGCCACATAATAAATCACATAACAGTACGCACATAAGTGAGGCTCCAACCTCAATTGAAAAACGCAACTATAGGGCTCCAACCCCAATTTAAACCATCCATATGCATAAATTAAAACCATACATAGATCTAAACCCATGATCACCTAACATGCTTTTGCGAGAATTTAAATTTAGCCAATAAATTAAAATTCCCGTTTCAAGTCCTAATGACTTAAAACACGACTTGATGCGAGTCTTATTTATAAAAGTTTTCAATAAATCCCAATTACCAAAACAGATAAAATTCCAATTAATTTCTGAAAATTAATAATTTTATCAAAGATGTATTTTCCCAAAATATAAACCGTTTCAATTTCTCAAAAATCCCAATTTTAAGTTTTATTCAAAAATTAAAATAAATATTCAAAAAATAAAATTTTAAAATTAAAAATAAAAATTGGGACTGGATTGCACGAAACACGAAAAAACACGGACTACGAAAACGGGGCCCTTGCACGAGACGGGCTGCTCGTTGCGGGCGTGCGCGCGCTGGGCGTGCACGCCGCGCGCTCCTGCGCGCAGCTCTTCTCGGCAAGGATGGCGGGCGACAGCGGGCGGCCTGGGCGAGCTATCCCGCACGCCTTGCGGGATTCTCGCCCAGCCTGGGCCAGACGGCGGGCGGCCTGTCTCGGCCGCCCTGGGCGGGCGCGCCTAGGCGCGCCCGGGAGGCTCCCGCACAGGCGTGCGGGAGGAGCTGGGCGGCTGGCCGGTCTGTCCCGGCCAAGCCTGGGCGGTTGCCCTTGCGCACAACTAGCACAGGCGGGGGGCGGCGCGCGAAGCCCGCGCGCGCGACTCCTTCGCGCGCGGGGTTTCGCGTGTTCGTCGTAATCCAGGTTTTCGTTTCGTGTTTTCGTTCAAAAACAAAACCAATCCAAGAAATCCAAAAACAGTTTATACAGTTTCAAATCTAAAATTGTTTTTCAAGATTAAATTTTATAAAAACCAATTTTCAGAAACTTTCAGGAAAAACTACAGTTTCGTAATTCAGGCTTTCTAAAACAATTACAAATACTCAATCGCATCAAGCCTAAGAATTTCTACCAAATTCAGTATAATTGAGACGAATCAGAAACACGATTAACGAGGTGGCTCTGATACCACTTGTTGGAAAACACGAATCAGAAAGCAGCGGAATTTAAAAAATTTTCCCAACAAAAGGACCTAGAACTCGCAATCGTGTAACCAAATTCGTAAAGATTGAAAACTTACTTTTCTTTTATTCTTTCTTGAAGCGTTTCAAGCCACCCAAGAACGCTCTTCTCGCGGCTTGATCCCCTCTCCTTGGTAAAGCTCGAATCTTCAAACTTCTAATTTGAAGTCTCTAGAGAAAGTCCACCAACTTGATCACAATCTAACTAGTAAGGATGCTAGTTCTCTAGTTAGTGTTTAGGCTTAACCTAGGGTTTAATTTAATCTTGGAGAAAGGAAGGTGTTCAACACATGAACCAAGAATTGTCAATTAGCTCCATAAGGAGCTCGAGCTCCCCTATTTATAAGGAGAGGGTGCCGATCCAAATCCTTGTTGGGAAAGGATTTGGTTCCTCTCTCTCCTATTACTTGATCATCAAGTATTTTCCAACTTTGACTTTGAATTCTAATTCTAGTCAACTTTTAAGAGAGATAAAAATATCCAAACTATTTTTGGATAATTTTACACTTTATTTATTATAAAAATAAATAACTTATTTTATCTAATTAATTAATTCATAATTAATTAACTAGATTATTTTCTCCAAAATTAGACTTTCTTTTTAATTCAAAATTAAACCAAAGTCTATTAAATAATTAACACATTAATTATTTAACATCACATAATCACGTGTGGCACACGTGTCTTAATGACACGTGTCCAATCACGTGAGCCACACGTGTGATTTCACACGTGTGGAACCCCTTAGGCTCGATTAACTCGTTTAATCATTTTTAAGCCTCAACTCATGTAACCAAGTTGTTGTGTGTGACCCTCTAGGTTCTCAATTCAATTAGCAGTGACCCCAATTAATTAATTCACTAATTAATTAATCAGTCCACAGATTAAACGACCATAGTCTAGCAACAGGTGTTTAACCCCTAGCTGAATTGGAATGTTCGGATTCGACAGAACCTTTAAGTCATTGATTCATGTGAGATACAATCCTCCTACTTACTATCTCTCAACCAAGATCTAGGGCAAGGGAATAATCAGAACCCTAATAATCCGGTCTTAAAGCTAAGTGCATTTCATATCCATTTGATCTCAATCCAAGAAACCCTTTTCTTGATGTCTTGATCTACTGCCTTGGCCAAGGACTCCATATGGCATATGAATGACTTACACAATAAGAGATCACCTTGCAAATGCAAGTGTAGGTCCTTTCTTGATTCTCATTCACTTTCATGAATCACTTGTGCAGCCCCAGCATAAGCCTTGAATCAGTTGTCTAAGGCGACACCCTTTAAAGCTTATACCAAAGACTACAGAGTTAACTCATAAAGTGACAAGGAACCTCAAGTCTAAGGATCAATTAATCACATCAATGACTCGTGAGATATTTCCTAATCTGGAAGTTTCCATTTCCTGAAATAGAAACTTCCTTTCCCATTTAGGAATCTTCTCACACGGGGCACCTCAGTGAACTTACTTATTGAAGTAAGCACCCTTATGTATCACGCACGTATCAACTATACACTTTGTACCTCCATGAAACAAGGTGGTCCTTCTTAAGGGCGTGATCCCACAAGCAAGCCTTAGAGGAGTCAGGTTGACACTCCCACTGTCTGTAGGACTCATCGGCTTGGAGTATTTTACTTATCATGACTTATGTGATATAGGGCTCGTTTCATGAACCATTTCACCTAAATGGTAGAGTCCTAAAGTCATCAGGATTAGGGGAGTTCTCATACATGCGCACATAATGGAAACACTCAAAACACGTATTGGCATATAAAGAAGTGTTTGCCTATGATCAATCGTATATTATTCAAAGATTGTCTGTGATACAAGAAAAGTCCCAAAGCAGACTATGTCGAATCGGCTTTCTAGGGCACTATTCCTAACACCCCTCTCCTTTTTCCCCTTTAGTTGCAGGTGCAGGTTTTGGTTCGAGCTAGGCGGCGGTCTTTTTTTGGGTCTTTTGAGTCAGTTGTTCGAGTCTTTTTGCATTCTGCATCTTTATCATTATGCTTTGGAATATTAGATATGTATAAGCCTATGATTTTGTATCTAATGTATCTCATTGATTTGATATGACTCGGGACAGGTTTCTAGGATAAGAATGATCTCATTATGTATTTATGTTTTATGTTTGATTTACGGGATTAGGTATCTATGCTAGTTGAACCCGTCGCCTGTTTTTATTTGAGATTTTGCATGATTATGAATGTATTTGTGATCCTGTTGCTTCCGCCTTTGATTTTATTTTGTTGTGCACTCTGATTTAGGGTATAGACTGCCTAGCCTAGGGATGTGTTTTTGTTGTCTTCCGTTCGCCATGGCTTGGTGCGTGTGCGGAGTTTCCATTTCGTTACACGTGTCGAGCTGTGGTGCGGAGGATGTGGTGCCCTTCGCTCCGCGGTGCTACATTCATGATTGTTCACTTTTGGAGTAAAGGTTGGAGAATGCCCTCACTCGTCGGGCCACGGATTGATTTGATAATGATTGAACTGTTAAATTGGATAGTTGTAATCTCGGGTGAGGATTTACTTTATTCTTGAACTTAAATTGATTTCTTTTTTTTATAAAATCTTACATGAGATTATAGCTTGCATGATATGTGCGCTTATATTTATTTAAACCCCTCACTCAGTCTTTCATAGATTGACACCTCACATTTTCAGGATTGTAGGTTGCGTGCTAGGCAGGATTGAGTCGGTCTTTATTTTCGGGTCTAACACATTCTCATGTACTTTATTGATGCATATCTATTATTTCTGAATTGTTTTAGTATATATGTATATTATAACTTGTTCTTGAATAGTTTGGGTTTGTAAATATGGAAATGTTGGTTATGGACTTGATATATAATAATGAAACAAGGGTATTGTATGCTTCCGCGTTATTATTTAAGCATTATAGTAATTAGTTGAGGGTTAGTCCCGCCTAGCTAGGAGTTATTTTTTTTATTGTCTCTCATTCTCTATAGGCTTGATTCATGTATGGGTGTTCGTTCCATATGTGGATTGAACTATAGTGCGGGGGATGTGGCTACCTAGCGTTCCAGGTGCTACATCCCAAGGTGGTATCAGAGCTCTAGGTTGCAAAACCAGAGTTCGAGTGTCGTGTCGTGTCAAGTCTAGGTCGTACGGTTTAGGAACTACTTGATAACTTGTGTATTGTGTTGATTCTTGCTACTAATTGTTCATTGATTGACCTCACATTGCTTGAATTTTATATGATTAACGTGTTGTACTTTAACTTTGTTGAATTAATTGTTACATTTTACATCAAATATGTGTTTAAATGCTAATTATATGTTATATGCAATCACTAACCCCATGCATTTATATTTGAGACAAGTTGTGATTATAGGTTATAAAGATCATATCAAACCACGGCCAATTTCTACGACAATCTCAATCTATCGTAAGCTCCTTTCTCTAGCTTTGAAGTTGTAAGGAATGCACCGGGGGAACTTCGCACCAAAAAAATTCAAGAGCCATGGTCTTCTCTAATCGGGTTATAATTCAAGTGATAAGATTCGGAATAGAAAGATCTTTGGTGGGAGTAACTTACAAGATCTAGTAAGGTTAGGGGATACTCGAAGAGATAGTGCTAAGAAGCGAGTCTTATAAATTACAAGATAAACACGAGAGATTATATTATTATAGAATTTGGTTAGCCGGGTACAAGAGGTTCACTTAACTCAAGCGAGAGGATCGATCAATAGGTTGGTTACAAGTTCATGCAAAGCCAAGATACTCAAGATTCTACCTTCGGCTGGATTGGAGTTTATTTTTCATCTCCAAGCTGAATTGTCGTGTGGTGAGGTTGAATTGGGAGTAATGGAGCAACAAATGAAAACGGTAAAGAAAGACAAGGAAATTTTGGAGGGAAATTATATGCTCAAAGTGTAGGCCAATAGAGGACAAGTCATACAACCAATTCAAGTTCAAAAAGAGTAAATTGAGAGGACTTCAACCTAGGTGATGCCTAAATGGAGTCAGGACAACAATGGGAGAATATTCTCTTAAGAGAAGTTGGGATACTAACTTCATAAGTGGAAAAGAATTTGAATTCAAGAATCACAATCTCGGATTATAAGGTTATACAAGTGATACAAGGAAACTTCGATCGAGGAGACAATTGTGGTGAAGATTCGGGCAATACTTAGAGATCAGTACTTGGGAAAGAATTGGGTTCAAAAAAATTCAATCGCTGGGGATGGAAATGTATTGGATGAAAATAGAGAATTTTACGGAATTGGAAGACCGTGGGTAACAAGAGATGAATAATAACTTTGAGACAAGCTTGTAAGTCAACAAACAAGAAATAAGTACCGGGTTAAAGCCTATCGCTACAACGGTGATAGGGTCAATACATTCATAAGCACGTGCATCATACATTATTTAAATTATCTAAATTTCTTTAGTTATATGCGCATCTCTAATCGAGCTTAATTGTTTCAACGTGTTACGTTTTATTACTTACAAGGGTGATACGTGCATTGGCATATTAACCCGACATACAACATTAAGTGTTTACTTGATAGGAACTCTCCCCATCTCATTTATCAAGTATTACTGCAATCGAGACATAATTGAATTATGAGAAGGAAAATAATTGTGTTGTAAAGTATGGACCAAAAAGGAAAGAGCTATTGAGAGGTCGAGAAAAGTAGTCGGGAGTTGGAATGGAAGAAGTGGGTCATTATTCCTATCAATCACTTCAAAGGTAAACGTGAGACAAAATTTTCGGACAAGTGGCGAGACCGGAACCATTTATAACAAGGACACTGAGTTGAAGAAGTCGAGAATCTTTAAAGTAAGCACCGGTATTAGCCAACGGGTAAGAATAGACATTCTTAAGGGGGAGAGTCGACCGGGAATGGACTCCAAATTTATAGATGAGCTCGAACGGACTACTTTTAACAGAAGCAACAAAAATTCAAGAGTTACCCATAATGGGATTTCTTGAATGTGGAAAAAGGAAAAGAATTGGATGATTATGATATTTGATGACCTTTAATGTTGGGATGAGAAAATTTTGAGAATAATTTCAAAAAGGAGAAGCACTTCAAGAACCGGAAATGGGTATTCAAGAAATTGAGGGAGATTTAGCACTCGGTGAAATTTCAAGATCGGGGTGAGGAAGACTTCGGGAATAATATTAGAAGAGACAAGTGCCTTGATAGATGAAGATACGGATTCAAAGAGAGTGGAAAATTTATGGATAGGACTGGGTAAAATTTCCAGAATGATATTGGAAGAGCTAAGTGACTCAAGAGTAGAAGGTGAGTACTCAAGAAGTGTTTGGGAATTGAAATGACAACGTAGAATAAAGAATGATCGATGACGACTTGGGTTGAAGGATCAACATCATTGGACTCTTACCACCGGACACGCACGACTTCAAATCTTCCAAGGTTGAACGGGTTGAGTTCTCTATATAACATGTTTTTATCTTGGAAATGATGGGGCCGTGAGAGAACCTCAAGGAAAATTGGTAAGGAAGATATTGGATAGAACCATCAATCGGATCATCATATTTTTTTTGTGCTGGAGAGTGAGAGTTAATTCAATGGAGCTTGGAAGTGGAATATTAGAAGCAAATATACCACTTAAATAAGATAGGTTACCGGCTCATTAGTCGTTTTCCATGATGAACCGGGAACACTAATAGGATTGGAGAGTAGAAGGTGAGCTACCAAAGAGTAGCTCTAGTATTCGGGAAAGGCGAATATAATTCCTGGTAAAGAGTAAGTTTATGGGATTAAGATCAAGCGCACACTCAAAATTGGAGCTTCATACCATAGTATTTACTTAGGATAAGAGAATCGATCATGAAAGGAGAGTCAAGTGGTCATTCAAGTGTTGAAATGGATCCTTGCCGTTGAAGCTTCTCAAAACAACGGTGGACGGTACATTTAAACATACATATCCCACGTATCATGTATTCTATTATTGTCATATATGCTTCTTTATTACTTGTTAGTTACCTTTGTATGCTTGATAATTGATGTCTTTGATATTTCCTACCTGTCCCTTGTTTGACTATTGTGTTTTTGTTGTTTAATTGTTCTTTTGGACTTTTGTGTTGTGGTTTGAGAGATGGGGTTCTCTCATTGTCTGGTTGAAAGACGGGGTTCTTTCGTTGTTTGTTTGAGAGACGGGGTTCTCTCGCTGCTTGCTTGAGAGACGGGATTCTCTCATTGTGGCTTTCTACCTGTTTAACTTGTTCTAGCGGAAGTTCAGAATTTTCGAGTGTTTAGGTTTCGGTGAGTAAGGGTCGTAATTTAACAGCAATTGAAGACCCCTAATTATTTGAAGACCTTTTTCGAACTAATCCATGATGGGGAGTTGCTAACCTGAGTGGAATAAACACGGGAGAGTTGCTTAAGAGTCCAGAATTCGGGGCAGTGGACCTGGGGACCAAGTCCTCTTAAGGGGGAGAGATTGTAACGCCCCAGTTTTTCCAGCCGATCAGAGGTACGAGCGCCACGCATGTGAGTTTTGAGATTTAGGGCTATTTAAATTCCTTTTCGTTATTTAATTACGCGAGTCAATTGATTTACTTTGATTTCTTGTGATTATATGATTTCTAATTTCGTCTCTTGTGAATTTCATTACGTGACTTATATGTCTAATTTTCCAAAATATTGTTAAGTGTTTAATTTTACATAATTGCAAGAATTCATGTTCATTTGCCCTTAATTGAAACTTTATAAAATGCTTGGACTTGATTGAAGTAGCATAACATGCATGTATATATTCAACTCCATTTCATCATATTCTTTAGAGTCTTATATATATATATATATATATATATATATATATATATGTATGTATATATAATCGTCAACCATGCATGCCAAGTTGAAGCATCTCTAACTTGTAAATTCATAAGAGGTAAAGACTTAAGTGCAATTAACCTTTAATTACAAGACTTTTCATCCATTTTTAATTTTATATATATATATATATATATATATATATATATATATATATATATATATATCTTGACTCATACGCTATATATACATACATACATACATATATGCCTCTTCTTCTTCATTTCAAGAGATAAGCCAAGATATCCCTTTTCCTCTCCCTTTCACTCTCGGTTGATCAAGGAAGCTAGGAGCCATGTCTTTCATCCAATTTCTTCAAGGAATCAATCTCCATACCTTCACCTCTTCTTTCCCCTTCATCTCTTCTATCTTTCAAGGTGAGATCATGCATATATCTTTGGGAATTCATGAGATTTGGTTAGGGTTTATGATTGTTTTAGTTTCTTTGAGGATATATGAATCTTATATGATGATTTTGAGTTGGATTCTTGCACGTATAACTTTATTTCATGGAGGTATAAATATATGAAATCATATTTCCATACTAAAGGTTTCATGAATGATTTTGATAGGTCAAGCATGTTATATTCATTTCCTTGTGGCCTAAATGATATATATGAGACTTATGTATGTTATATGATAGTTTTTGTGACGTCCCGTCCGATAAATCATACAGGTATGTGCCACGAGAGAGTTTACCATACGCACATATGTGCTTTAATTCCCTTTTTATGTGTTTAAATCCAACTTTGATTGAAAGTGTGATTTAATTGACTAAAATCCAAAACAGTAAAATATGAATTCTTGCATGACAACTTAAGAATGGAACTTGGTTGAATTTAAATTAATTGTTGGAGTTGGATTTAAATAGGACTTGGGCCTATTTGTGTGTTTGGGCCTAACATGAGTTAGGTGAGTTTTGGGTCGTTCGGGACCTATATGAGGTCGGGAATTCGAATTCGAATTCCGACACCGCCATTGTGTTTATTTCAATGATTCGAGTCCAATGGAATTTATTTCACAATTTTTTGATACCGTTTGGGCCTTTATCCCTTTTATTGACCGGTTCACTTGAACCGGGAGTTACTTAAACCGGTTTTCTTATCTTGACCTAAAACTATCAGTTTTGGATTTGAAAACCGTTTGTGTGATTTGAAATGAAATGAAATGAAAAGGGTAAGTTTTGGATCTCTTTTGATGAGTATTTCATTCCTATTCTTGGATTTGAGCATGAAATTGTTGGTATAAACTTGAATGGAAAAATCATGTGAAAATTAGTGATTTATGCCCAACTTGAAGATTATGACGAATTCTTGAATCCTTAAGCAAGCCTTAATGATTTGAATGCTCTTTATGTGTCCTAGTTGCTGGAAATTCGTGTATGGAAGGCTAGGAATTCATATATTCATGTTTAAGCTTGAAATTCAGAAAATGGGTGTTTGAGAAATTGGGCAAAAACCTTCCTAAACTTGAATTAATTGATGTTTTGATGCTAAGCATGATTTATATGATGTTATACTTGAATTTTGTGATATTGTATGGTTGATTTCGTGTTAGATTGTTGTTTTTGGGTCTTCCCCTTCTTCTTCCCGAAGCTGTCAAGCTTCTGCTCCAGATCCATGACCGGAACGACCGTTCCCTTTTGTGCTTCAAGCTTGGAACGGCCCTTCCGAGCTAGGGTTTGGTTTGGGGGACCGAACATGGGAACGACCGTTCCCATGTGTGCTTGGACTGGGAACGGTCGTTCCCAGTCTCGCTTGGCCTTGGCATGGGAAGGACTATTCCCATGTTGTGTTATGCATGGGAATGGCCGTTCCCATGCATCTGTGAACCTTTTTACTTCCTTTTTCATGCGTATTTGATTCGTTTGAGTTGCTACTTGACTTATATGCTACAATATGACTTGGAATGCACCTCTGAACCTTAATACTTCACTACTTACATGATTTACTTGAATATTTGAATTGTCTCTTGTGACCAACTTGATAAGCATCAATCCATTTTGCATGTCATTCATACTTTGTATGCCGTGCGTCTTACTTGGTTCATGTAGAGTCTAAGTTGGGTTTTTGTATGTCTTATTATAGAGTTTGGTGGTGCCGGTGAGCCCGAGGTTTAGAGTGTTTGGCCCTTCACACTCTCAGACTCCACTACCACGAGGTGAGGTTTAGGATTTTGTATAGCTATGCGACCTATGGCCTTTACATGCTGATTTCTACCCTTGCATGCGAGTATACCCTATTATTAATACATACGTGTTGGGTATGATATGTTTATGACCTTGTGCATGCGTCCTGCGTGGGTGGGAGCCCAAGGGCTTAAATTCCACAGCGTAGGGTTGTATATAAAAATGTGTTTTTGAGGCATATGTAAGCTATTTTGGTAAATTCAGTTGTGTTATTGTTCTGTAGCGAGTTGGCCATGATATATGGTATCTGTTTTGTTCTGTTTTGTTGTGCATCCAAGGAGCTACAGGTGAAGGGCCCCCCGGGATGGTTAGGGCCATCGGGGTTTGAACCATGTGCGTAGTTCCATTTGAGATATCATTGCACGACTCAGGGAGATAGGGGAGGCGTGATATCTAGAGCCTTCGGTGTTTTATCCGGGGAGGACTCTTGTGGGATAGCTACCCCTTGAGGTCGGGTCAGTTCTGGATGGTTTGGGGATGGTACATCTCCTCCATCATCGGTGTAGAGGATAGATTGATTTGAATTTATGTTCTGAGGAGTAATGGTTGGAAGCTCGTACTCGCCGAGCATGCCTTCTGTTCTGTCTGGGGAATCGTGAATCGAGATAGAGTTTCTGAAATGTTTTCTAACACTTATATACTTATCTTTTGGGGTACTTTTGGAAATGTCTTTGGTATGCAACACCTATCTCCGGTTCATGATTCCCTCATTCTAATCTGTGTTGTACTTTATATATATATTGTGGGTGTGTGTTAGCCCCCTCACTCGATCAAGTTGACTGACCCCTCATTTAAACTTTTAGTTGCAGGTCTGTCGGCGTTTGCTTGGCGGGGAGTGAGTCCTTTGAGTTGCACTTTGTCAGTCTAGCCTCTATAGTTGCATTTGTCCTTCATACACTTTACTTATGTTTTGAATTGTAGACTTGAGATTATACTTTACCTTTCTGTAGCCCTGTGTGGCATTCGTATTCGATCCTGTACGGCACTTGTTCGTTATTACGTTATGCAGATTTGATATTCGGGATTAGGTATCTATGCTAGTTGAACCCGTCACTTGCGTTGAATGTTGATTTAGTTGTTTCCGCTATCTGATGTTGAATGTTTAAATTGCTTCCGCGCTCTGAGTTTGTCAAGTTAGATCCGCCTAGCATAGCATGTGTGTTTGTCTCCCGTTCGCTTTGATATGGATTCGGGCATGGATTTCCATTTCATGACCGGGTCTGGGTCTCAGTGCGGGGGATGTGGCATCCTCCGTTTGGGGTGTTACAGTTTTGAGGTGCTTAATTGTTGTGGTTTTATGTGGAAATAGCTTGGGAGCCATTTTTTTAGCCTTGCCCTATTTTTCCCCTATTTTTTCGCCCAGATTTCTTAAACATGGCCGTGTTAACACTTCGAGTTGGAAGTATTCTGCACAACACTGCCGTGTCAGCTTTCAGGGAAATCTTGACATGGCCGTTCCGACTTCGTTTAAACTCCGATTGACCCAAATTTTAAAATTTAGAAACCTATTGAAGTCTAGAACATTTTCCAATTGGAATCACCTCATTATAATTTCTGGTTTGAGAGATATAACCATTTTAATTTGGTGTCGCCACTTCACCGAAAAACTGCATTCACCCAATTTCAAGCTTACGCCATTTTCTCCTCGCTTTGAACTAGAAAACGAGCCATATATCCTTGGAAAGACCTATGTGTCTAGTTTCATTTCCAACAAACAAAACTCAATTCCAACTTCTACAACTCAAGATATTTCCATTTTCCTACAACTTGTGTGTTTCCGAAAACTGTCAACTTTTGCTAACTTTTGCTGAACTTCACCAAAACCTTTCTTATTGTATTCTTTTCACTTTATTGGCTCCCGTATGTGACTTATATGAATTATATGCTTGATTAATTGATAATTATGCTCCTATTTGACACTTCTTGACACTTTATTTGGAAATTTGGGCACATTCATGATATTTATTGATTGTGAAGGCATGATTGACATCGCGTGACTTTGCCGCTCGTCTTAAATGGTTCATATGAGTCGAGTCTCACGTACACTTGTCCTTGTTATACAGATCCCATTCCCGGTGTTGAGGAGCACGCTCCTTAGGGTGTTTCCTTGCTTCTTTTGGTTGGTAAAGTAAAGGTGAGGTTTAATTCTAGATATATATAGAACCCATACAACCCTATGTGATGTTTTCGGCCAAAATGTATCTATATATCTATAGCTTTCCAAACCTTAACGACTTTCAACTGATTTCTTGAAACGGATTGATTGATTGATTGATTGGGCGAGTATATTGTTCACTGTGGGCTCGAGGGTAGTGTATTGAGCCAACCGAGAAAGCAAAGGGCTAACGGGTAACTCTTGCACTATCCTCACCATTTTGGGATCATCTCTAAATCCATCAGGAGGTTGGTGGAGGAAGAAATCCCGTACGTGGGAGTCATGTTCCCGACGTACGCCATAATTGGATTGTTGGGTCTTGCAAGCCCACCATCACCCGGAGGAAAAAGGATTCATGAAACTGCTAATTGATCGCACGTTAATTACTTGTACGATCACCTATTAAATAGAAACATTCATGATTGTTCACTTTTGGAGTAAAGGTTGGAGAATGCCCTCACTCGCCGTGCCACGGATTGAATTGATAATGATTTAACTATTAAATTGGATAGTTGTAATCTCGGTCGAGGATTTACTTTATTCTTGAACTTAAATTGATTTCTTTTTTTTATAAAATCTTACCCGAGATTAAAGCTTGCATGATATGTGCACTTATATTTATTTAAACCCCTCACTCAGTCTTTCATAGACTGACACCTCACATTTTCAGGCTTGCAGGTTGCGTGCTAGGCGGGATTGAGTCGGTCTTTATTTTCGGGTCTAGCACATTCTCATGTACTTTATTGATGCATATCTATTATTTCTGAACTGTTTTGGTATATATGTATATTATGACTTGTTCTTGAATAGTTTGAGTTTGTAAATATAGAAATGTTGGTTCTGGACTTGATACATAATATTGAAATAAGTGTATTGTATGCTTCCGCGTTATTGTTTAAGCATAATGGTAATTAGTTGAGGGTTAGTCCCGCCTAGCTCGGAGTTTTTTTTTTTTTATTATTGTCTCCCGTTCGCTATAGGCTTGATTCATGTATGGGTGTTCGTTCCATATGTGGATTGAACTATAGTGCGGGGGATGTGGCTACCTAGCATTCCAGGTGCTACATTGCTTCAGCCGGAACAACTTTTGGTGGAGACCCAGCTTACCGGGGCTAGAAACCGGAATCCAATTTTCTTTAACAATTTTTTCAATATCCGGATGCTTGAGGCGCATATCCTTCAAGCGGAATGAGGATGTCATTCTATCTGAACCATCTTTGAAAGTGATAAACAATGATGCATAGTCTGATGTGTTTCTGACAAGGTGGCGGACCATTATTGTGGGGAATAACTCGTTCCATTCTGATGAGATCAGGACTAGGACAAGTCTCTCCCAAAGTGAGTTATTGGTCTATGTGAACATAGACCCTTGGAAAGGAGGTTCGATTAGGTCGCAATCTTGTATAAATTTATTGAATTCCCCTATCCCTCAGAAATCTGGAACTTCGTGTCCTCCTTTACGCTCTTCCAGCTTGGCTATGATATTGAAGTCACCACCTAAAAGCCAAGGTTCATCAGACGGTTTGTGAATACAGAAAAAATCCCAAATATCACGTCTAAGCGCAGTTTCACAATAAGCATACACGATGGAAACAAAAATAAATCTATGCCAATCCTTGCATGCAATTTTTATATGCAAGAATTGTCTATTATCCTCGATGAATTCCACATGCAGGTTAGCACCATAGAAGAACCAAATATGGTTCGAATTATTAGCAATGACCGAATTAAAACCTAAACTACGAAACATGTAAGTTGTATCTAACTGAATCTTAGGTTCGATAACAGAAATAAAAGAAAACTTATGGTTTTTGCAGAGTCTCTTGAGGATGCGGAATCTTCCCTTATTGCAGATCCCCCTGACATTCTAAATTAAGCTTTTAACCATCATTGGACACCCTTAGGGAAGGCCGACGACCGAAGCGCCCTTTTAGTGGCCTGATCAACTTGAATCAGAATCTGAGATGACTTCTTCTTGCGTTTTTGAGTTTATGCCAGATTTTCCTTGCGTCCCTTTTCCACTGAAGAAGATCGTCTATGCAAAGCTTTTTCTTTCAGTGTTTCGTCATCGTCTTCTAGCAGGAGAGCATCGCAATATTTGTTGTTCGGGGATTGGTTTTCCTGGTTTTCTTCGTTGTTTGCCAATACTCCCATGCCTGCGTAACTTTCCGCAAGGGCCTGCCTTATTTCCGAGTCATCCTCTATTTCTGTAACAATCGTGGTTGGGACAATCGCCAACTCGTTGTTTTTCCCCTCCTTAGCCTGGTGCTTATTGAATGATGTATTTTTCGTAACCGTCACAGCGGTATCTGCATCTTCATCGTGTTGTTGGCTTTCTGGAATTTCATGTTCCTTTCCCTTTTCCTGGTCCTTTTTATCCTGCGCTTTTGTACCTTCATCCCCGTTTTCCTCTTCATCTGAATCACACTCCGCCAGGGCCCCAGCCCCAAACCTGTTTTCATGTTCCATGGTTTTGATTCCTTCGTCAGTTGGGGCTGATGTTTTCTTCATTTGTACTTCTATCCATTCTTGTCTCACCTTCTTCGGTCTCGCCTGGCGTGCTGGTGGCTGCTGTTTGACCTCCTATACCTCATTATCATGACTCTCCGTGGGCTGGTTCTCTGCGCCTTCTACTTCATCTTCAGCAGTTTCCCTCAGGGGGTAGTATTTTGCTTTGTGATAAAGTCTCGAACATCTCTTGTAGTAATATGGGATAGGGCCATAGGCAACTTCTTGCTCTACATATCTATTTATCAACCAAATAAAGATAGATTTCTGTAAAGGTCGTGCCACATCTAACTCCACCAAAACTCTGGGGTCCGAGGTGTTCTTTTCACGTGTTGTAACCTCATCTGCTCTTAGGGGAATTCCAATTACTGAGGCGATTGTGTAAAGTCCCTTCTTTTTAGCCTGTTATGCTTTTAGGTTCAGGAACGACAACCAAACCGGTACTATGGAGGACTCTACATTAGGGTCAAAATCGAGCGTCCATTTTAGTATCCGCATTGGAAAATCTTTGAAGTACCAGGTTTCTTTTGAGAAGAGCCTCGCGTAATCATCATGGTCCTCACATCTAATTAGAACGTGAGTCCTATTCAGAAGACTCAACTTAACCTCCTTAGCAAACGCCATTTGTTGGAAACAGAATTCCAGGTACCTCATAGACGGGTAGCCTCTCGTGAACTTGCCAACCAACGTAAACCTGAAATCTTCGCTTAGTTCATCTTCTTCCTCCGCTGAGAAAGGACTGCTGGCCGTCCCCTATATTCCGTGACGCGTCCATGCGGGGTAAACGTTTCAAGGTCGAAAGACTTGAGTTTTCCGATTTCATCCGGAATTTTAAAGTCCCTTGACTTGGTCGCTGCAATCTTCGCATACGATGGAGCTTGCTCTGGCGGTTTAGTAGCCGCCGGTGGCTGAACATCTCCCATCGTCGTAGCATGGCTAGAGAGAAACCCTAAAATTTTATAAATTGGATATGTGGCTATCCAATGACACTAAACGTCTATATTTTTATGTTTTAGTTCATGCCGACATAATATATAATAAAGCCGATTTTATTTTATCTACGTAAGGTGCAGCCCAAGCCATACCATCTTGAACACAAAGATCCATAATATAACAAATACATCTAATATGGAAATATTTACCATTAAACAGTGGTTTTAAATCTCGAGCTAAATAATCAATAGCTTCAGTATTATTTTTTGCATTATCAAAATACATAGAAAAATAAATTCGTCAATATTCCAATAATTGCAACAATCCATTATAGCTCAATAAATATGATTGTCGGTTTGTGGATGTTCAAGTAATGCAAATTAAATAATTCTTTGCTCAAGATAAAAATCTTCATTAACCCAATGTGTTGTTACACACCAATAATGTAAATTGCCTCTACTTCTCCATAAATCCGACATAAGAGAAATTTTTGAAAATAAAGTAGAAATATGAGTTATTAAAGCAATTATTTCTTCTTCATATTGTTTATAATCATCTTTATAACAAGTATTTCGTGATATATTCTTATATTGTGGTTATAAAGTTCTTACTATTCATCTATGCTTATAATTATTATTAACGAAATTAAATGATAATTCCGCTCCAACAATCATTTTAGCAAATTCTTTTCTTTGTTTCATATGATTACATTGAAAAGCTTAAATTGTACCACTTTTAGTTTGATGTAAAAATTGTTGTGAAACACCAGATGACTCTTCAATAGTTTTTTTGTTGTTTTGAAAAGCAAACCCCGGAAGGGGAAATTTACTAAATCAACTGAAATTAAAATATACAAAGGAACAATAAAAAAGAACAATTCAGGCTCGATGCCACAATTCTAACAAATTTGTGAGCAATCATATTTGCTCCACTTTTAATAGAATAGAAACTAACATTCTCAAAACAAGATCTAATACTGGTAAAGACCGTGAGAATACAGCCAACAAAAGAGAGTACTTTTTTCCACCAATGTAAGAGAATAACTAGTACTCAACTTTAATTCCAACGCCACCACTAGATTCTCAGCACTTGCAAATTCTTAAAGACTAAGTCATACAGGCGTGTCTCATTTTGATTTGATCTTCAAGTAAAAGCAGTCATCCATAAGTGACAAAAGAGGCGGACGCTTGCACCACCGGGAGAACCACCCTGCAATAAACGATGAGATCTTGAAAAAATAAGAAAGTAAAACTGCTCTCATTCGATGGAGAAACAGCTCTCATACGAGAGAAAAACTACTCTCATACGAGAGAAACAACCAAAAAAAAAAATGAAAAATAAACTATAAAAAAAAAAACACAGATTAAGAACTCATAGAGATCTAGGTCTTGTTGGAAAACAAAACAAAGATCTAAATTTAAAAGATATTTAGGAAGAGGAGACGACTTCTAAGGAGAAAAGAGAAAAGTCCTAGCTCTCTAATTCGGTTGTTAAATGTCTAGTTAATGTTCCTGTTCCACTATTTTTAGTAGATTTAAAAGATCACTTACAAAAATTGTATATAACAAGGTCATGTTCTCTTTCCAACGTGAAAAACTCCGACCTTTACTAGTTTTATTTCTACTTGGTGGCTTACAATTAGTTTGAGTTGGAATTTCATTTTCTAAATCTATGAAATGATCGTCGGATGCATTTATATTTTTATAAATTAGTTCATGTTCTTCATCTAATAAATTTGAGGTAAGATTGTTTCTTTTAATATTAGTGTGAGGCAAAAGATGGGGGTCTCTAGTATCTCTAATACTCATTTTTAATTTTAATAAATACACAACATACAAAAATCAAACTAATTACAAACAAAAAATAATTATAAATCACAAATATTGCAAGTAATTAAATATGAGATAATGGAAAGATATTACCGAAATTGATTCGGGCTCCTCAACACGAATTGCCCAAAAGCTCTTCCAACTATAATTTAAATCGGAGGAGATATGGTAATATAATATCATATATAATATTATAATTGATAATTAATAAAAATAATAACAATATATGCTTATAGAAATAAATTTGAGCAACGAGAACTTTGAAAGTTAAGAGCAATCGTTTAAGATAGAAAATAGAATTGAGAATTTAGTGGAGAATGTGTTAGAAATTCGGTTAGTTACAGAAAAGGTGGAAGAATTAATTAAAAAAAATAAAATTAACGTTAGATAAGAACATTTAGAATTTACTGTTGCACTGTGTTAATCTTACCGTTGCGTTTTCATTGCAGGCTACAATATCAGTTCACACTTAATAGCTATTGGTCACTAGGGGTGCGTTTCGAGTCGAGTCGAGTTGAGTTTGGCCAAAAAGATCCAGATTGAGCTTGAGCTTGAAAATTATTTGTATGGCTTGAGCTTGAGTTTGAGCTTGTCAAGTTTATTTTTTGAGAGCTTGAACTTGTCTTACCCAAAGATCGAGCCGAGCTCGATTCGGCTCAATGAGCCAACAAATTTTTGTTTGACATTTTTTAACTCTCATTCAAGAATAATATTAAACAATAACAAGGATATTAAGATATATAATATATATAGTATACTAATAGTTTAAAGTTTTATACCACTATTAATAAATTATAAGCATTAATATATATACTTCATATTTTAGATTATGTATGAATATTATTAATTATATTATAATATATTAATTAATACTTTATTAAGATATATATTTATATTATTAATTGATTATTATGGTATATGATCTTTATTATTTTATTATATTAAATATTTGAGTGAATATTTTATGAATATATTTTTGTGTTAGTAATATTATATGGTCTAATGTGTCATTGTAAAATAACATATTATTAAGACATATTATGTGACATCTCGTTCGTCCGGCCGTACAGATACGCCGTATCGAGAGTGTTACATATGTATTTAATTATTTATTTATACCTTTAAATGTTTATTTAATTGCTAATGTGCTTACTTGAATATTTATTTGTAGTATTTGTTAAGTTTTGTTACGTATTTGAACGTTTCTTCCCCGTTTGATCCCGTTCTTGATCCGTATGCCCCCGTATTTACTCCTAATTATGTGACTTTGTGATATGTATGAAATACATGTTTTAAGAACTTGTTTTAGTGCTCGTTAATTTTTTTTGAGTTCGTTTAATACGGTTCATAAACCGTTTTATTTGTTAAGGGATTCGAGGGCCTAACTCATTTAGCGCACCTTGGGTTCCGAAGGGCATAACTTGAACTCGGGAATTCGGATTCGAATTCCGAAAGAGGCGTCAGACTCATAACAAAGAATGGAAGCCATGGAACCCAACTTTATATTTTACTAAGCCCGTTTGAACCTCCAAACTTTGCCCGTAACGCGCCTCGTGTGACAGATTCGCCACATTTTACCATTTTGGTCATAACTTGTTCAATATTTGACCAATTCAACCCATTCTTAGCCCCAACTCATCCTCACTTAATCCTGTTTCCTTCCTTTGCCTTCTTATTTCGTTCCTAAGCAGAAAAATGGGAGAAAATGTAGCAGCAAACCGAGAAGAGAGAAGAGGGAAGGAAGTACTATTCAAGTTCACTTTCCAAGCTCGTTTCTTATCCGATTCGGCTCAAATTTGAAAGGTAAGTCCGGATTTATATTCTCCATATCTTCCTATTTCTTTTAAGTCCAATTTTGCTGATTTTCATGATCATTTGAGCATGCTATGGATTTATTGATGAATAGTTAGTCCATTTGCATATTTCTTGATGAATTCATGCTATACTTGCTTTAATTCTTGAATTAATGAAAGATAAGTGACCTCTAGACCTTCATCTATGTAAACGTGATCTGAAATTTCTTGGAAACTTGCTGTAAACTAATCCACCATTTTTGTATTTTCATGAAACTTGAACTTGAAGAAGATAAGTGCTCTCTTGCCTTTGATCTTGTTTCTTTCTTGTTTGTTGCATGTTTTGTTGTTACTTTGAGCTTCTTTTGTTGCCTTTTTCTTGAATTTTCATTGCCTGAACTGTTGTTGTGGTTGGGAGTCTTGGAGATGGAGAAACAGGGGCCGGAAGTTGCTGTTTTTGCAGCCTGCGCAGGAGGTCATGCCCGCGACCGGGATTAGAGGATTCGTGGTCGCGCCCGCGACCAGAATTTGGCCAACCTTCGACCTATAATAGTGATGGAGATAGCTGCTAAGGATGGTCGCGACCGTGACTCGTTTTGGCCTGTTTTAGGTTGCCCCCGCGACCTGTTCTTCTCCCAGTTTCAGACTGCTGCTGCTGTGGCTTTCCGTTTATGCTTCCGTTCGTGTTTTTCTTATTTTTCTTACTTCTTTCTTATCTTGTATGCATGGATAACTTGTGTATTATATGTTATATATTTTATTATGAATTTATTACGTGAATTCGGCACTTTTATATGCATTATATGACCTAAAATGTGTTATGTATTCTTTAACGTGCATACATGGTTCTAACTTGCATTTAAATGCCTCGCTTGATAATTTCTTGCCTCTTGTAGGATATGCATGCATTGTTAACTTCATGAATTATATGTTACATGTTTCATTATAACTTTATGATATAAATTCTATACTCTTGCATGAAATAAATGACCTACGTGCTTCATATGTGCTTAAACACGCATGCATGAACCAATGTAACGTTCATTTGCTTTTCATGGTATTTTCTTGACCCTTTCATGATATGCATGCGTAGTTAACTTAGTATATGGCATGTTATGTGTGTTACATGAAGTCCTTTAACATAATTTAGGGAAGTTAATACTTGTTATGAAATTGCATGCGTTAAATGACATTACTTTGTATTTCTTATGCATCATTTGCATTCGTATGCATATGCCGAGCGTTCAAGTGGTTCATGTTGAGTCTAAGGTTGTCTATGGTTGTTTGTTTTGTCCTTAGGTCCGTTTCGTGGTTGACGAAGAGGTGTTTGAGAAGTATTTTGGTTCGTCGTATCCGGTGTGGTCGACAAGGTGAGGTTTCTTTCTTTTTAGTTAAAATGACCTAAACCCTTACTTATATTTTAAACCCGCATACGACTACGTATATATATATGTACTTAGATATGTGTTTAGTACGTGTTTTGTGGGAATTGGTCCCTTTGTTATGAAATCTATTGAAAAACGTTTTATATATGTACGTAAAATATATTTTTGTTCGTTTATTTTAAAAAGGGTTGGTGTGTGTGAACGTTTTAAAATAGCGAGATTACGACTTTGAATATGAGTCAGAAAATTTTGAAATTTTGAAATTACTAAGACTATGAATTATGAATTAAGAAATGGGCCCTGGGAAGTGGTATGTGATTCTCTGTCGGCCATGGGGTAGCCGAGCTCTCTCATCAACACAACCCCAATTTTATATAGGGAAATTCGCCCATCCTCGGGAGTTCGAGGGGAAGGCGGTTTCTTGAGAACCGGCGGTTAAAACCCGTTGGGGAGCGGGTAGGATCCCCCGACTCACACATTTTGACGGGAGAACGGGGTTGAGTGGACGTCAACTCATCCCCACACGACGAAGGGTGGATTGTTTATGAGCTATGCTTTATTTTGACTTCATTTATGCTTTGAAAGGAGTTAGGTGGGGTGGGTTTGAACTCGTTTTCGCCGAGTTGTTTTGATTTCGTTTATGATTGTGGTTCGTGAAACGAGAGTGGACTTATAATTGCTAAAACTTGGTTTATTTTGGGCTTTTGGCCTTAAAATCTTTTCTATATTTAATATCACTGGCTAAAATGATTTAGATTGCAAAAACCATGCCCCGGTTCATGAACTTTTTAATTTGAATATGCTCTGCTCTTACTTATACGTACGGGTGAGTATGTTAGCCCCCTCACAAGTCTTTAGGACTGACCCCTCCTCGTTGTTTTCTTTTTTTCCTTTCTTTTTGGTTCTTTGAGTTGCAGGTGCAGGTCGTCGGTTCGAGCTAGGCGGCGGTCTTTTATTTTCAAGTGTTCGAGTCATTAGTAGAGTCTTTTGCATACTTTGCATCTTTACTTTCCAGTTTTGGTACTATGTATAAATATGGTTAAATTATGTTTTGAAATTCGAATTTGGAGAATTGTATGAATTTAATTTGGCCGGGTTGGGCATGGTATGTATAATTGTTTTATGGTATCCCTATTATGATAGCATATATGTTTGTATATTTGAAATCCTGGTGCTTTCCGCATGTGAATTTGTTTTTTTTTTTTTTTTTTTTTTTTTTTTTTTTTTTTTTTTTTGCGCACTCTGAATTAGGGTCTAGACCGTCTGGCCTAGGTGAGATTTTATTTGTCTCTCGTTCACCGTAGCTTGGTGCGTGTGCGGAGTTTCTATTTCGTTACACGTGTCGGGCTATGGTGCGGGGAACGTAGTGCTCTTCACCATGGGGTGCTACATCCTAAAGTGGTATCAGAGCTCTTGGTTGTAAAACCGGAGCTCTAACATCGTGTCGGGTCTGTCTAGGTCGTTCGGCTTAGGATTATGTGCTTGTTTGCATTCATTCTCACTTTTACGTGAATTATTTGCATTAATTGTTCACATGAACATACACTAAACGCTGCACGCGTCGATATTTTGGAATTTATTTCTTATTTCAGGATGGCATCTTCATATCAAAATGGACCATCGAAAGAAGGACACGGGAAGTAAGTAACCTCGGTTTACAAGAAGTTTAAAGAGTTTGATCCACCAAAGTGGTTTGGAGGTAACGATGTCAAGGCCGAAGAGTGGTTGTCCGAGATTACATGGATTTGGGATATACTTTCGGGGACATCACAAGAGAAGATGATTTGTACTTGCCATTTACTCCGAGGCCAAGCTTCAACGTGGCTTAAAGAAATTAGAATAAAATTGGAAGAATCCGGAGATGAATTTACGTGGGAGAAATTCATCCGGGAATTTTGCTACAAATATATTCCTCCAAGTGTGATGGTTAAAAGACTTCGAGAATTTTTGGATCTCGAACAAGAATTAAAGATGTTGGAATATCTTATATCGGAACATAGAAGTTCGGGAGCCGACAAAGATTGCCCTGATGTCCGTAGTTATATTCAAGGGCGTAGGGATGATGTTCAACAAAATTTTCAAGCCTCACCGGTGCATGAATAGTCCGAAGAAGTTAGAAAGGCGGTCCAAGTAGAACTAAGTAACCAACGATCGAAGTCTCACATCTCGTATGTGGAACAAGGACCGAGTTCGAGTTCGAGCACGAGACCCGTGCCACAAGAGAAATCTCAAGGACTTCAAGTGAGTAACGACATTAAGAAGAAAAAGAAGCTTCAATAGCCGAAGATGGAAGCGGTGCCTCTACCAATGGAGATAATTTAATGCTCTTATTGTCAAGGCCTGAATCATACGGAAGAGGTTTGTAGGAAGAAATTGGGAAGGTGCTACAAGTGTGGAGATTTGGGACATCTAGCAAACGGGTGCCCTAAGAACAAGAATTCAAAGCCGACAAAGAGTCGTGGTTCCAAGATTTCAAATCAAGTCCGAGTTGATTCAAGTGAAGATGAAGAATTTCATGCTGAGTTCGACATTCCCGCTACGGTGAAAGGTACACTAAACATTCATGGCATTTCATGTATGTATCTTTTATTTTAGTTTTCTGTTACTTTCCTTTCTTCGTTGTTTCTTGGTGCTTGGGTGTTCTTGCTTGCTGCTCGTTTGTGGCTTTTTCTTTTGTGTAGACTCTCTTTTTGGAGAGAGTTTGGTAAGGTGAGTGCCCGGGAGTGTTGGTGAGTTGTGAGGGCCGAGCTTGCCCGGTGGTTCTTCTTGAAGGCACCTAGTTAAGGTACAGAGTTACCGTAAGCGTTGATGGTTGCTCTTATGAGGTCCTTTGGGGGCTCAACGATATTTTTGGGTATTAGATTGAAGGCTAGCCGTTTATATCCTCCGTGGAGTGGTTGGTTATTCCGGGACCGTGCAACAAGCTTTGTGGCTTGCTTTTGGGGTAACCGAAAGGTCGAGCCAAGCTTGAAGAGACGAAGCTTGGAGTAAGACCTTCTTGATGATTTCTTGAAAGTCGGGATTTATCACCACTTGATAGGGACATTGAGACGGTTGTGGTCTTTATCCCGGAGTTAGACCCTTTTCAGAAGATTCCCTACCCGTGGACTCTAGCGTAGATGTTGGAGTTCAAGATGTGGTCGATAAGCTCTTAGAAGATGGTTCAACAAATTGATTATTTCTTCATGGAGTGCTCTTGTCCTCTCTAAAGAAGAAGACGGGACTTTAAGATGAGTATAAACTACCGTGAGCTACACAGGTTAACTGTGGAAGGAAAATATCCTTTGCTCGCTTTGAGGAGTTGGAGGTTCGCGCTTCTTCAGAGTTTCGTGGGTGGCTAAAAGTGTGGTTTCTACAAGGGTATTGTCGACTACGTATACGGGTAGAAGAACCGAGAATTGCCTCAGAGGATAAGTCTCTAGTGTTATCGGGATTCAACAGGAGATTCGTCTTTCTATAGGCGGACATCCCATGACATGAACGATAAAGAAGAGGCACGGTTTGAGTGGATAATGCTTTTGAAGAGAGTTACCTTCGGAACTAGCTTTGCTTACCCCTGGGTACTCGAAACTACTCCGTTGCAATCGAGGTACTAAGGAAGACTTCGGTTGTGTGTGCTAATGGAGAGTTGGAGCCTATGTCTCTAGAAGTGCTTGGTCATGAGACTAAGTCCACTCATGGTTCGAGACTTGAAGATCCGGTTATGATGTATTGACATAAGAAGAGATGTTGCAAAGTTCATGTAGCAATGCCTTTGGTGCCATCGGTGGAAGACCGAACATCGAGAATCGGAAGGATTCTCCAACTACTTCTGAATTCTATTTGGAAGTGGGAGTAGAGAATTAAGGACTTTGTGTCCGGTTTGCTAACTTTAAGGAGACCATAAGAGATTCGAGGGGTTGCTCATTTTAAATGAGTTGACCTATTTTCTCTTGGCGCGGTTGTCCAATGAGTTTCGAGAGCTTCGTGGTCTGGAGGAGAAGATCTTTGGAGTTGAAGATTTCCACCGAGTTCTGTGAAGGGATTTGGAAATCCAAGAAGCCCCTTGAAGATAGATCAAAGTAGCAAAACGGAAGTGTGGAGGGGAGTTCGTTTCAGAGCTGTTCAAGACCCTGCCTTAGGACCTGAGGACAGGTCCTTTTGAAGGAGGGAAGTTTGTAACATCCCGCTCATCTAGCCGTATCGAGAGTGTTACGTGCGCATTTAATTATTTATTTATGCCTTTAAATGTTTATTTAATTGCTAATGTGCTTACTTGAATATTTATTTGTAGTATTTGTTAAGTTTTGTTACGTATATGAATATTTCTTCCCCGTTTGATCCCGTTCTTGATCCATATGCCCCCGTATTTACTCCTAATTATGTGACTTTCTGATATGCATGAAATACGTGTTTTAAGAACTTGTTTAAGTGCCCGTTAATTATTTTTGAGTTCGTTTAATACGGTTCATAAACCGTTTTATTTGTTAAGGGATTCGAGGGCCTAACTCGTTTAGCGCACCTTGGGTTCCGAAGGGCATAACTTGAGCTCGGGAGTTCAGATTCGAATTCCGGAAGAGGCATCAGACTTGTAACGAAGAATGGAAGCCATGGAACCCAAATTTGTATTTTTATAAGCGCTTTTGAACCTCCAAATTTCGCCCGTAACTTGCCTCGTGTGACAGATTCGTCACATTTTACCATTTTGGCCATAACTTGTTCAATATTTGACCAATTCAACCCATTGTTGGCCCCACCTCTTCCTCACTTAATCCATTTTCCTTCTCATTTCGTTCCTCAGCAGAAAAAAGGGAGAAAAGGCAGCAGCAAACCGAGAAGAGAGAAGAGGGAAGGAAGCACTATTCAAGTTCACTTTCCAAGCTCGTTTCTCATCCGATTCGGCTCAAATTTGAAAGGTAAGTCCGGATTTATATTCTCCATATCTTCCTCTTTCTTCTAAGTCCAATTTTGCTGATTTTCATGATCATTTGAGCATGTTATGGATTTATTGACGAATAGTTAGGTCATTTGCATATTTCTTGATGAATTCATGCTATACTTGCTTTAATTCTTGAATTAATGAAACATAAGTGACCTATAGACCTTCATCTATGTAAAAATGATCTGAAATTTCTTGGAAACTTGCTGAAAATTGATCCACCATTTTTGTATTTTCATGAAACTTGAAGATATGTGCTCTCTTGCCTTTGATCTCGTTTCTTCTTGTTTGCTGCGTGTTTGGTTGTTACTTTGAGCTTCGTTTGTTGCCTTTTCCTTGCCTTTTCATTGCCTGAGCTGCTGCTGTGATTGGGAGTCTTGGAGATGGAGAAACAGGGGCTGGAAGTTGCTGTTTTCGCAGCCTGGCAGGAGGTCGCGCCCGCGACCGGGATTAGAGGATTTCTGGTCGCGCCCATGACCAGAATTTGGCTAACCTTTTACTTGTAACAGTGATGGAGACAACTGCTGAGGATGGTCACGACCGTGACTCGTTTTGGCCTGTTTTAAGTCGCCCCGCGACCTGTTTTTCTCCCAATTTTGGACTGCTGCTGCTGTTGCTTTCCGTTTACGCTTTCGTTAGTGTTTTCCTTGTCTTTCTTGCTTCTTTCTTGTCTTGTATGAATGGATAACTTGTTTATTATATGTTATATGTTTTCTTATGAATTTATTACGTGAATTCGATGCTTTTATATGCATTATATGACCTAAAAATGTGTTCTCTATTCTTTAACATGCATGATTGTTCCTAACTTGTGTTTAAATGCCTCGCTTGATGAGTTCTTGCCTCTTGTAGGATATGCATGCATTGTTAACTTCATGAATTATATGTTACATGTTTTATTATAACTTTATGACATAAATTCTATACTCTTGCATCAAATAAATGACCTGCGTGCTTCATATGTGCTTAAACGTGCATGCATGAACCAATATAATGTTCATTTGCTTTGCATGCTATTTTCTTGATCCTTTCATGATATGCATGCGTAGTTAACTTAGTATATGGCATATTATGTGTGTTACATGAAATTCATGAAGTCATTTAACATAATTTAGGGAATTTAATACTTGTTATGAAATTGCATGCGTTAAATGACATCTCTTTGTATTTCTTATGCATCATTTGCATTCATATGCATATGCCAAGCGTTTAAGTGGTTCATGTTGAGTCTAAGGTTGTCTATGGTTGTTTGTTTTGTCCATAGGTCCGTTTCGTGGTTGACGAAGAGGTGTTTGAGAAGGATTTTGGTTCGTCGCGTCCGGTGTGGTCGACAAGGTGAGGTTTTTTTTCTTTTTAGTTAAAATGACCTACAACCCTTACTTGTATTTTAAACCCGCATGCGACTACGTATATATATATATGTACTTAGACATGTGTTTAGTACGTATTTTGTGGGAATTGGTCCCTTTGTTATGAAATCTATTGAAAAACGTTTTATATATGTACGTAAGATATATTTTTATTCGTTTATTTTGAAAAGGGTTGGTGTGTGTGAATGTTTTGAAATAGCGAGATTACGACTTTGAATATGAGTCGAAAAATTTTGAAATTTTGAAATTACTAAAATTATGAATTATGAATTAAGAAATGGGCCCGAGGAAGTGGTATGTGATCCTCGGGCCGGCCATGGGGTCGTCGAGCTCTCTCATCAACACAGCCCCAATTTTATGTAGGGAAATTCGCCTATCCTCGGGAGTTCGAGGGGAAGGCAGTTTCTTGAGAAACGGCGATTAAAACCCGTCGGGGAGCGGGTAGGATCCCTCGACTCACACATTTTGACGAGAGAACGGGGTTGAGTCGACGTCAACTCATCCCCACACGGCGAAGGGTGGATTGTTTATGAGCTATGCTTTATTTTGAATTCGTTTATGCTTTTAAAGGAGTTAGGTGGGTTTGAACTTGTTCTCGCCGAGTTATTTTGATTTCGTTTATGTTTGTGGTTCATGAAACGGGAGTGGACTTATAATTGCTAAAACTTGGTTTATTTTGTGCTTTTGGCCTTAAAATCTTTTCTATATTTAATATCACGGGCTAATATGATTTAGATTGCAAAAACCACGCCCCGGTTCATGAACTTTCTGATTTGAATATGCTCTGCTATTACTTATACGTACGCGTGAGTGTGTTAGCCCCCTCACCAGTCTTTAGGACTAACCCCTCCTCGTTGTTTTCTTTTTTCCCTTTCTTTTTGGTTCTTTGAGTTGCAGGTGCAGGTCGTCGTTTCGAGCTAGGCGGCGGTCTTTTATTTTCGAGTGTTCATGTCATTAGTAGAGTCTTTTGCATACTTTGCATCTTTACTTTCCATTTTTGGTACTATGTATAAATATAGTTAAATTATGTTTTGAAATTCGAATTTGGAGACTTGTATGAATTTAATTTGGCCCGGGTTGGGCATGTCATGTATAATTGTTTTATGGTATCCCTATTATGATAGCATGTATGTTTGTATATTTGAAATCTTGGTGCTTCTACCTGTGAATTTGTTTGTTATTTTTTTTTTTTTTTGCTCACTCTGAATTAGGGTCTAGACCGCCTAGCCTAGGTGAGATTTTGTTTGTCTCCGGCTTGCCGTAGCTTGGTGCGTGTGCGGAGTTTTTATTTCGTTACATGTATCGGGCTATGGTGCGGGGGATGTAGTTCTCTTCGCTCCGGGGTGCTACATATTATGATACAAAATTTAGTAAGGATCATACATGTATTATAGATAATATATAATATAGTATAAATTATGTTATATATTTTTTAATTATACCTGACAAATTATTTACTAATATTTTATTAAGATATATTCTTATGTAATTAATTATTTATTATAGTAGATTGAATCTATTTTTTATTAGATTATTTGTTTGGAGGTTAATTTACTGAAAATATTTATATATATAAATTATTAAACACTAGAATACATATATATATATAATACAATATGCATATCAATATATGTATATAATATAAATATATATATATCAGCTTGCGCTCGGCTTGCAAACCTCGAGGCTTAAAGAAATAGGCTTGAGCTTGGCTTGAAACACAACTCGAGCTCGATCAAGCTCGGATTGAGCTTAACATCATCCGAGTTCGGGTTAAGCTGACTTGAGCTCGACTTATACAGCTCATAAGCCAGCTCGGCTCAGAGCACACCCCTATTGGTCACCTGTTAAATTTGGACTTGAAGTCTTGAGCAAATTACAAACCGCCTTGAGCCTTGTATACTGGGCTTACACCCATCAATTGACATTTAATAGCTATAGGTTAAAAAATAATTGAAGGGCTTACGATTTGAATTTGAATAGATATTGGGCTTGTAAGCCTTATATTCTATTAGATCTAAAAATTAAAAATATATAAAAAAAAAAAAAGAGCTTAAGTAGCAGGCCTAAACCGGGTTTGAGCTGGTCCTAAATTGGGCCTAGTTAACGGGCTGATTCGGCTTATCATGGGTTTAAGTGGGTTGGGCCTAGCCTGAGAATTAGACCTAATAGGGGTCCACTCTAATACCCCAAACTCGGTCCAACCTACCTCATAGCAATCGTGGGCCGGGCCTGTGCCAATTCTAACCGGGTTGGTTCATCGATTTCGCGGATCTGCCCGTTTGACACCTTTAATTCCTACTACATTATGGCTTACAGTCGACGTATTTTCTTTCTCAATCAAACCCGAATAGAATTTTTCTCGACCATCATTTGATTATATTCCGGAGAATTGCTTTCTTGTCCATCATCATGTTGTCTCTCCCTTTACCAGCCCTTAATACACTGTATCGAGAAATAGTGGTAACAAAGATCGAGGATGCGATGGAGCAAGAGACGAAAATGGGGCAAAAGAATTATCTTCGTTCGTGAGATTTGCAAAACTGGGAAGAAGAATTATCTCCGTTCCTTAATTTTCAAAGAAAATAGAGAAGAACAACCATGTTTTTTTTTATGGAGGTGTTTAGACAGAGAAACAAACGTTTTGTGGCTAACTTGAGAGTTTTCTGTTTAAGGTTCGCGAGATACCGTTGTTAGAATCCCAAGCCAAACCAATCATTCTCTGTTTTGGGTGTGTGGATTTTACCCTACGTATGTATCAAGAATCTAATAATATAATAGGACATAAAATTGAAACATGTTGGTCGAATAGGGGATCCAAAATGGGGGCAGTTTACTCCTATTACCCCTTATAATTACATCAGTGTAATTTCAAATAATTCTTGCTGCTTGAAACTGAGATGTCACGTTAATAATTATGGCTTCTTTCCATGGTTGAACGATGAACAAGTTGAAAGCCATGAATTAATTATTAGTGAGATAAGATTCCAATGTTGTGATCATGTTAAAAATGCATGTGTCGAAATTCACAAAAGGCCAATATTGCTTGGAAAATCTTTTCGTCCTAGAAATACAAGGAGGGCATTTCTTGTATGGACCATATATATGTTTGGGTATATATCGTCGTCCATGCATTTCGTGATGATTGGTGAAGATTTTTCACGATTTTGTACGTATTTTCATTAAAATATTTATTTAATTTAATAATATGGGGGAAAAATTATATATTGTTCATGAGGAGATGTTTGTAAGTATGGAGTTCATATATATTTGGTGAACATAAGATTTTTCTCAACGAAGGTGAATATATCACCAGCTATCTAAAATATTTACTTTGTTCTTCAGGTCTACGAATCAAATAATTATGGAAATTGTGTTTTCAAACCCATTTATTTCACACCATTGTATATTAGTCTTACTTGTTTTAAAATTTTAAAAATTATTCTATACTTTAAGAAAATATTGCAATAATGTTCTCACACTCTCACCGTTAATTAGGAAAAGGAAAAGGCAATGGAAATCATGTGCGCCCCTTAGAAATTCGTTTAAAACATTTCTTGGAAATATTTTAAAGGAAAACTATCTTATTATAATTAAAAAAAAATACTTATATCTGCTTTTTAGGCTAGGGGACAATAGGAGATATATATGAGAAAATGAGTAAAATAAAAGATATAAGTATTTTATTATTATAATAAGATAGTTTCCTGAAAAAAAATATTCCCCAAAAATTCTTAAACCAATGTTTAACAGTGCAAATAATCTCTATGTTTATTTTTTGTTACCTAGTTAACGATGGAACTATTATTGTAATATTTTTTTAAAATATGAGACTTTTTTTGAATTTTTAAAAATAGTGGGACAAATATCGTAATGATGTAAAATGAATGGGACTTGATGCACCATCTTCTTGTACTTAGCCTTTCGGTCAGCATAAACCGTGGCACACATTTGGATATTCCTCGCCCTCGGGAGCACTTGCTGCACGGGCTCGAAAGGGCAAAAGTGTTAACAGATATATTGAAGAATAACACTTTCAAAAGATAATGAAACTACAAAAGGAAAGGAAACTTACGGAGATTATGGCGTGCACCATATCGTCGGTCACCTTTTACACCGACTCGAAGTACAAATGCTTGTGATCCGCTGAGAATTGGACCCTTTCATACAGATTTTGGCTGATGGTTTGGGCGACCGTTCCGTGCCTCAGTAATACGGTACCCCCATCGGCGGAGCCCTTGTAGCTCCTGTCCCCCCGGCGGTCGAAGTCCCACAAATGTTCTTCCTCTGAAGAGGAAGTCTCTTCGTCGCCGCCCTTGGGGCCTTCCACAACTTGTTTGCCCTTGCCGGTTATGGCGAAGGCATCTGGCATTCTCTTCCTCTTGCGGGAAGTTTGGCTAGCGCTCCCTTGAGGCTCGCTTATTACCACGCTCGCAGGGGGCCTCGTTTGGTTGATGGAGTTAGGGTTGACCACCCTCATATCTGTAGCGGTTGGCGGCCGTACCACTATTCGGTTTTCTGCATTTGCCGCTCGGTTCTCCCCTCGTCCCTGCGGCATTTAAGCGCCAGATACAGCGCTTGAGCTGGAGCCTTGGTAGCCGCCACAACCGTCACCCCGGCCTCGAGGATTCTGTTGATCGCCCTGTTGGGCTTGACGCCTGTTAGCGTTGGCGAACCTAGCAGTGCTCCTAATTCCTCCAGCCATTCTTAAAATTTTCGCTCCTGCAAAGAAGGCGAAAACGAGGGTCAGAAACCCTTAAGCAAATTTTGTAAAATACAAGTTACAAATGCAAAGGTACAGTTAGTATCCCTATCTAAAAGTTAGTGCCCTAAAAGTCTAACCGTCTCTCTCCAAATCTCAAGCGGGAGGGTTGTTGAGATAATGAGGGTCATCAGTAAGCCCGCAGAGGAACATGAGTTCCGCATCGTCTATCCAGTCCTTGGCTCGAATTAGTTGGCCCTCGTCCCTCAACGCTCCAGCCAAGTCCTTGGCCCAGTCCTTGGGGAAGGAAGGTTCTAAGCGGCTCTTTACAAGGGAGCCTTTCCCATGGGATATCCATTCTCGGGCCACCCCGAAGTCATCATCCTCTGGGGCTTTTACAAAAATATACTTCTTCTTCCAATCTGGGCCATAAGTGGTTGAGGGGGAATTAATCAATTTCAAGTGGGCCTTCGCTTGAACGTAGTAGAAATAACCCGCCTCAGGTGACGAGCGCGGTGAGCTAACTACTTAGAGAAGGGCGTTGAAATTCCGCATCCAGGGCTCATATCGGGCTCATTTCATAAGGATTACAAAGCTGGTTATCAAAGCGAGGCCGTTGGGCACGATTTGCGAAGGGCAGAGGTTCAAACTATTCAAAATGTTGGCCACTGGGACTGGAATTGGGAACCTCAAGCCCCCAGAACTGACTGCATCCTTATAAACCGCCATCTCACCGGGTGGCGAACGGTTGGCACGCTCGTGATCAGCAGGGATCTGCCATGTGAAGCGCTCGTCCCAGTATATTGGTGCTAGCATGGTCTTCACTTCTCCCAAAGTAATTGTGCTGGGAGTCTCGTCAGGGGTGCGCTCGATCGCCTGCATACCCGAGCTCTCACCCTCGTTTGGCCTTTGGCCTTCTTAGCTTTTTTGGGCTTTTGGGGCTTCTTCCCTTTGCCCTTGGCCTGGGTTCTTTCTAAGGGCCCTGCTCCTCCCTCAGATTCCGGAGCCGGGGCTACGACGGCCACGGTCACGGTGTGGCGATGAGGGTGAGTTGCGCTCTCTGTTATCGGGAGAGTCACCCCCTGCCTCTCCGCTTCCATCACCAAATGCTTCTTCAAAGAGATGCTCAATAGTCAACCCCATCTGGGTTCCTTTCATCTATGGCCATAACAGCCGCATCCAACTCCTCGTCCCTAGGGAAACCCGGAGGAGATGAACTCTGGGTAGCCATGTCTTCAACTTCACGGGCGAATTCTTCTACATGATCTCTGGTCATGGTTGTGATGGAATTTGGAAGGGATATGAGGATTTTGGAGGCGAGGGATTTTCGAAGAAATTTGGGATTTCTGGGGAGATAAAGCTTGAGGAATTACTAAATCCTAAATCTGATTCTAAGGTTAGCAAAGTTAGAAGATTTTACCGGAGATTACCTTGAGTTTTTTGGAAAAGCTTGAAGAAAAGTTATGAATGCTCTGAAACTTGTTTGCAAAGAGTTTTTCGCAAATATGTGCTCTGGAGATATATTTGCATAAAAGGTGGAATGGATACAGAATCCCTTATTTATAGGGATGGAAGTTGGTACGTTTCTGGCCAAAAAATTCAAAATTACAATCATTTCCCGCCTAGGAAACCGTTCCCTTTATTGAACCGTCGCGTACTTCCCAAGTTTCACGCGCCCCACGCGCATCAGCATTTAATGCTTATACGCTCCAAGCGGTCAGAAGAAAGGACTGCATTTAATGCATGGACGTTACAAGCAGTCAGATGAAGAGACCGCATTTATGGCGCAATCAGAAGGGTGATTGTCCAACAAGCCATGCCTCATACGAGCGCAACGCTTGATGGATTACATTGGAAGAATTCTACAGCCCTTATCACTAAGAACTACAGAATTGGGGGGGCAAAATGATAGGATCAAAATACGCTCGTCCCACGTCTGGACACGTGGCGATTCGAGATAACGACACCTGTCCTCTTGAGCTAAAGTAATTATACACGAGCGCCCAAACCCCCACGAGCGTAAAGGCTCCTCAAAGACACGTGCCGTCTCTGCTACATGCCTGCATAATCAAACAATGCCGCTCCCTAACGAGCGCACTTCGTAATTACTGGGCTAAGCCCCCATCTGTCAAGGAAGCTCTCTTCGAGCGCCACTCTCCATCAGGGAAGCTTCCACTCCTCACTTTATGAGCCTTGGCCTTCATCCCCTAGCGGATTCCTTGGTCTCCAAGACTATTGGTTGACACGAGCGTGCTCTTAAGCCCTCGTTACCAACCCCTAAAATGGCTCTCTGACACTCCGTACATGCCCACGCACCCGCCACTATTGTCAACACTAAATTCCACCAGCTTTTGCAGAAAATTCCTCCTAGGTTTCTCTCTCGCAACGCCACGTGTTAGGGCAACATTCGGTCAGGACCACATGGTGCAAATGACCAAAGGGACCCTGACCCTCAACTATAAATACACGAGTTCATCTTCTTCACTGTAAGCAACCTCCATTACTGCAACTCCATACTTAGCGTATTATCTCTTTCAGATCTTTATTCTGACTTGAGCGTCGGAGATCCAAACTGGGAATCACCCCCAGTTCCCTCAGCTTGGCCTTCTGACTTTGTCTTTGTGTTTGTCCTAACAGGTAGAACCCCCATCTTTCCCGGCGAACATCAACTGATTTTCCTCACCTAAACAAATTCTAAAGTGATTGGACTTTGTACCCCATATTCAGACCCATCAGGACTAAAAACTAATTTTTTTCAAATAATTAGAAGAAAATGACGTGCAATCATCTCATCTTCCAACATTACACGCACTTATGACAATGTGTACAAATTCAATCACACACTAATTAATAATATCAGCATTCAACAGCGAAAGAAATTGACATTTCATAAAATAGAAATACAACCTGATTCATTACATAAAGTCCTTATAATTCAAAATTAATCTAGAATATCTAAATTATAGATTTTCAATTATACCTCATTATACATGTGTTACTATTATATTTGAAAACAAAAAATAAAAAAGAATTAAATAAGAAATAAAAGAAAATTTAGAATTTATCTATAAATTAAAAAATAATAATAAAGTAATTAACATCATTTCGAGTCAAATCAAGAAGGATCCTCTTTGCTGCGAGCACGTGATTAATTTAAGTAATTGAGATTTTTTATTTTGTTTGGTTTGTGGATTGTGATGCTTTTATTTGTTGAGTGTTACTCTTTGGATTTAGTGATTCTTGGGAGTCTTCAAAATGATACGTGGTAACCATGATAAATGTTATATGTTATATAGATTAATCAAGCTTACTAAAGCACGGACATGACTCAAAAATGGTCAGTGGAGTATCCAATAAGAATATGGACATGCTTTGGACACGATTCTAACATATGCCCAACATGGTTAAAAAATATCTAAAATAAAACAAAATAAAAAATATATATATATTAAGATACGGTGTCGGACATAATGGGATGAAATGTCTGACACGGATAGAACACGACGGGGCAAAATTTTTAATCATATGAAGTTTTCTTATGCCTTTTTTAATATTTTTAGAAATTTTTGGGGAAGAAATTGAAATAAAAAAACTTATCTGAATTTTTAATATTACATACTTTTATAAATATTTTATATTACATAAATTATACTTATAAAATATATTTATTTATATAGAATATAACCGCATCGTGTCCTAAAATTTAAAAAAAATCCATGTCATTATATCTATATCGAGTTGTATTTGTGTCGCGAAATTCGAAGTTTTATGACTTTATCATGATTATTATGGATATATTATGGTTTATGATCATTCAAAATCTTAACATAAACTATTATGTCATTTTTCTCGAAGCAACATAAACATTAGCAGAAAGGACATAGAATTACACTGCAGAAATGGAGTCAAAATTTAGAACAACACTACTACAACAGCAGGAATCCTCGGAAAGGGACGTACTGCTTTCTCGGAAATGCGCGCCCAGAGTCCATGCTGACCATAAATACAGGAAGCACTCACGAAAAGATAAAAACACATCAATTTTGGTGCTATTTGGTAATTTCCATCTCTTTTGGGGCACTCGTGCAATTTTTCATAATCTTGATCATAGCAACTTGGTATACTTGTTTTGTTTGTAACTTTGTCCAAAAATTTAATCGGCATAAATGGAAAAAAGAAACTATTCGCTTTTGGACCAAAAGGCAAAAAGATTATTAAAATTTAATTTACACTGGCTAATGAGATATTAACGTGATTAATATATACTTGTTCTAATGCTAATCTATTACTAACCTCGAAAGTAACAATCAAATGAGGAAAAAGAAAAATAAAAAACTCAGACCTTAAATATTCTTGTCTTTGACCAGGTCCAGCTTTTCCGCCACCGAACTCAGATCATCGCCGGCGGGCTTTCTTTGCCGGAGATACATTTTCACGTAGAAATTCAAGATCAGAAACAAAATTGCGCCATTGAGAATCGAATTGAAACCCCACGCGCCAATTCCGTTGCATCCGCCCTTTAGAAAATGGAGGAGGAGCACGCCGAAGTGGCAGACCAGATTGCAGCTCAGCAAAGCCATCTGGCAGTTCACCACGAACGGGAAACACGCGCCGGGAAATCCAATCGCCGTCCAGAATCGGTACCCGTACACGATTGAGTACACGAGCGTCGTCGATAGGATCGCCAAAACCTGGAAGGATTGCGAGAATTCGAGCCACAGGAACGACATGAAGATCAGGATCGAGTGGTTGAACAGTTTGAAGAAGGAGAGCTCGCGGTATCGGAGAATGGTGATGAATATCCGGAGCGCGTGGAGGAAACGCGAGAGGTAATAGACGTAGGACCAGAAAAAAACGCGTCCGGAGGGGCGCGTGCCCAGGGGGAAGCAGAGGAGCCACTGGAACGGGGTGGTGCCCGATCGCCGCCACAGCCACCGCGTGTCGCGGATCTCGGCGAGGGCGGAGAGCAAGGTTCCAGTGAAAATGGTGGCGGAGATGAGGGCCATGCACAGGGAATGCGCGGCTGGGAGGGGTCCCAAGGGGATGGGTCGGCTGCGGCGGCGGGACACGGCGAGGAGGAGGTGGAGGAGGACGGCGGCGGAGATGTAGAGCGCGAGGGAGGTGAAGAGGAATGACCACGTGGAGCCCCATGATTGGGAGTGGCTCCATCTGAATCCGACGATGGAGGGGTGCTCCGAGAGGTAATACCTCAAGCGGTGAAAGGACGGCGTCATCTGCGGCGAGACGCCGTGGTCGACGGCGGTGACCGGAGGATTGAGTTAATGGAATGGATCCGAAGATTGTGTGTCGTCTGTGTTGGGATTCTTGGGTTTGTTTTGTGAGATTTGAGTGAGAAATCAGAATAGCTAGTCGAACGGTGCATAGGTTTTGAATGGAAGGGGGAAATTTGTGGTGCTGCGGAGGATGCTGAGGAGGCGGCGATGGCGAATGATAAATATGGAGAGAGAGAGAGAGAGGGGGGAAAGCATACGTGGAGGACCGTGATTGGCCATTTTTGTTGAGGCCTTCTACATTTGCCTGCATTCTTATTTTTGTTGTTTTTACGATAACTAAATTACATCTAACTCCTTAACACAGTTAGCTATATTTATATAATTATAATCTTTAGTTTTAAAAATTATATTTCTGTCTCTTTATGATTTATTATCCGGTCACATACTTTCTCATTCATTATCTTATTACTAATTAACTTTCTTTTTAATAATCAGTAGTAAAAATAATTATGATATCACCAATACTGTTTGGCTGTGGTTCTCATATCTTTAAGGATTGACGGTATATTTGAATGGGAAAAATTCTGCTTTGATTCACGTGTTATTATTGAATACCTCATTATAAGCTTAGCTGATAATTTCTGTTCATGTCATCGTCTCTACCCATCTTTCACACTCTTTCGAACCAACATTTTACGAATAGTTTAGGATGCTTCCTCTTCTCATTCTACCTAGTTCCACAATCCTCGGCTCACGAGAGCCCTTCCAACCATCCATGAGCATCTTGAGCGCATTGTCTCCGACCTAGGAACCTCTCGATTGAGTTGTGATATCGAACCAGAGTGCACAAGTACAAGTGTATTAAATGCGGCTATCTCTCCCTGCAAGTGCATTAAATGCATCAATGCCTTGTACTTTTATATACAACTACTCTGGTAAGCCAGATACAGGCAGCCATACTGAAAAGGACTAAGGCCATGTTGGGCCATGCTTGGCCATTCCTGTTAGTCATCACCTTTAACTGTGTGTACTTACACGCAGGAAGCTCCCCAACTATAAATAGTCACTCATTTATTACTAAGGTACGTTACAATTCAGCATTAAATATACTCCTACCAACTCGGCTCTTTCGACCCTATTCAACCCAGTAGTTTGATTTGAGCGTTGGAGTACCGAAACGGTGTTCAACCCCCATATTCCCCTGTTTTGATCTTTGAGCTTACGTTTGCTGCAACTTCACAGCTATAGGAGTCTCAGAGTCTTCTCCAACAATACAAATATCTTGAGTAATTGGGAGTTCACGTTTTCCATTCCGTACATAGCCGAATTTGGACACCATCAATAATCATATAATTTAAAAAAAAAAAGATGTTACAAAACATATATTTTAGGTAATTCGATGGTGTTGGTGGTTTTCAAGGATAAATTTTCAAATTTTCAATAGGGTTGATTGCTTCATATTACTAGTTTGATAAACTTTAATGTCACATATCAAAATTCTAATGAATAAACAACTATATCTTTCTAAGAACCTACCAGATAAAAGATGTTAATAATCTATTAGGTAAATATAACAAATAGTTTTTGAGATTAAAAGGAAATCGAAATTGCTATAAAATCACAAAAAAAGTTTCATGAAGGAGATGAAGATATAAAGGTTGGGGACATCATTGGGGAGGATGGTACTTGAAACCTCAACCGGTTAAAAACCAAGCTAACGGATGGTCTGGTACCGAACAAAAAAGGCACGCCTATTGCTAAGCTAACAGTGAGATGGCCAACCCTCTCATATGGGCTGAAGAATCGCTAAAAAAGTTTAGTTGCAAGTCTGTCTATTCCTCTTTAAATGCATCGTGCACGTGTACTAATTAAAGATGTGATTGATGTAGAAGAGTGAACTCTCAATTAAGTTGAAATGTTTCCTTTAGCAAATACAACATACCAGCTCGATGTGTAATAGTTTTCGCTTTGATAGACATTTTGGAGAGAGTGCCAACTGTTCTAGGTATCCTGCGGATAGGTAGGACATCATACATATGCTAGATATCATCCAGCAGCAACTTTATTATGAAGGCACATTACAGATCCTATGGAATGAACTAACTTTCAAACTATGGGGGATGGCGATTGGTTTGAGAATAATTGATACGAGAATTGGAAAAATTAGATAGTCCCGAATTGCGAATGGAAGCATGCATTTATAGCAAGTATTTGGACAATTTGGAAAACCGACAACATATGTGAGAATCAACCTAAGAGAACATCAATACAAATTAATCTGGATGGCACGGAAGGGTTTGCCATGGATATGAATATTTGTACCAAACGAATTGTGGAAAGGAATATCGTTTCTACACCAAGCTGGAGTCTGTATGAGTCAAGATCAACACGGATGACAATTTTTATGGACACATCAAGATGGCCACTGCCGATTGGGTTATTTGGGATGAGCATGGAGGTTGGATTGTAGGGTTTGAAATGAAAGTTGAAGCCACCTTGATAACTACAACAAAGTTACTTGGGCTTCGTGAGGGGTTGTTGATGGAATGGGGAAAACGCTTCCACAAAGTTGAAGGCATAACGAATCACTCCTTGAAGTTGATAGTGGTTGATTGTAGGGCTTTAATACGGAACCTTGGAAATGCATATTTAGACACATCAAGCATGCGACAAACGGTCTTGCGAATGCTTTTTGGCGAATTAGATTATGTTGGAAGAGAAACACGTTTGGAATGATCTGTGTTGCATGGATACAGACACGATGATACGAACACGACACGACACGACACGAATTTCTTTGTGAATTTTCCACGTGAGAAGTATTGGACACGAGTGTCCGACATAATACAATACGACAAAATGATATTTTTAAAAGTATCGGTGCATTAGAGGGAATGATCAATCAGAGTCTCAAGTTGGGACAACTTAAATATATTGACAACTAATTTAGCCGGGATCTGTTGCTTAAAAAAAATGGTATCATAATTTATCCTTATTATACTTTTATACATATTCTCGGATCCTGCTGATCGTTGTACAACTCAGCAACTTGATTAGACTTTTATATTGTGGAATTTTGTCTAATTATGTGCACTCAGTAAATAATTCTACTGAGACTTCAGGTCATTAAAAGTGCGCGCATTTTAATTTCAAGAACCCTTCTTTATAAAAGTAAGCTGATTATACCTAAAAAGTTAACAGTTGATTTATGTGGTTTATAGGGATAAAGTATACGTCTCTTCTAATACAATATCATTGTTATTTCCTAAGTTATAAAAGTAGTTTACTTATATTTTATATTATTTTCTCTGTACATGATGCGTAACAAAACACATATTTCTCGTCTTATGCTTAATACACATATAAATAGTTATGAAGAGTTAATAAAATATTGGTTTAAAATTCAAAGCTTAACTTATTTTAAAACAATAATTATGATTTTCAAATTGGTTGTGTGTCATCCGTCTATTCAAAGAATTTAAATTAATAAAGCGATTCCAACTAGACTAACAATAGGCGACCTGACTCATAGCAAAAAGTGAAAAAACGCCTAGAGGCACGCTAGTTACATTATAAAAATCAAATTAGCTTTAGGAAATTAAAAATTAACCCAAACTCTTACTTGACAAATACAATCCTTCGAAATATGATGATTGATGATGTTACCCGATTTCTAAATTAATCTTTCTAAAATTCTAATTTTTTATTCTAATACTTTAGAAACGGAAAATTCAATTCCTTTCGTACTTTATTTATTTATTATATTTTAGTTTATTACGGTAATACTTTAAAAAACGGCAAAATTAATTCCTTTCGTTCTTTTTATTTATTGCAAACTGCAAAGAGTATAAGGCAAAGGGATCTCGACTGTATTCCCCGTTTCCACGTGAATCTTCCGTTGCATGTGTGCTTTCAGTTGCTTTAATAAAGAAGAAATTTTTTTTACTCTTTTAATATTTATATTCCGGCCCTTTTTTGATAAAAAAAGGGGTTAATTGCCTGTAGAACCCTATAATATGTCGAAAGTGCAAAATAAACCCTGTGTATTAAAAACTAGCATAAAAAACCCTAAGTTTTATAAAAATATACATAAAAAATCCCTACGCGTTTTTTTGTTAAACACGCGCCAAAAATAAATATTTTTAATATAAAATGACTGTTTTGCCCCTTTTACGGAAATAAATGATAAAAATTGATTATAACACTTATAATTTGAGACTTTTAAGTAAAAGAATTTTTAATTAAGAAAATAAATTTAGAATTTAAAAGTTTAATTAACACTTTTCTTTAATAATTTTTTAAATAAATTGTAAAATATTGTAATGGACAAATCATCAATATACCCCCTTTTTATATGGTATCAGAGCCTAGAAGACGATGTCTTTTGGGATAAAAAATATATAACTTGATAAAAATAATTATAAATACTATTATATTGATAGCATTTGAAATAGGAATTATTATATGGTTTCAAATACTAGACGAAGAAAAAAGATTAAATGATATAGATATTGAATTAAATTATCTAGATAAAGATGGTTATTATACAGATGTATCTTATGATGATACAGATTGACAATATCCTTCACCTTAGGATGAGAATATTAAATAGACATGAGTTAACTATTTCATATAATTTTTATAAAGATATGCTAAAATACTTTCTTATAATTTACAGGTTAAATCCATGTGATTATTATAAAAAGAAGATAGAGAGTTTTGAAATAAAAAGAAACTATTGCTCAAACCTCCTTTCTATATGAATTGCTATTGGAAAAACTGGATAAAAAATATAAATAAGATCATAGAATTACAAGCTAAAATGGATAAATTAAGTGAAGAAGTTAAAAATTCCGAAGATAATGAATATTGTATTAAAAATAAAAATAAAATTAAAAAGTTAAAAAACTTACTTAAAAAGGAAAAGATAAAAGCTTTGTTAAATAGAACAAAAGCAGGAAAAGTATAGAGACTATAGGTGTTAATCTTCAGTCTATAATAGAATCTGTCAATAGAATCAAAGAAGAAATATTAAATCTTCAAGATTCTATAAAAGAATTAAAGAATGAAGTTCAACTAAATAGAGTTAGTATGAAACAACTTGAGACGACAATAAAAGAAAAGGATAAAAGATCTAAAGTAGAAAAATTAAAAGATATAGAAAAGAAGATAAAAACTGCACTTAAAGTAATAACCAAACCATTGTTGTTGTGTTTTACTTAAGTTAAAACCAATCATGCAAGTGTACACTTAATATACGTGTAGCATGTTGTAGGATTTTACTACAGTTAAAAACTAATCGTGCAAGTGTACACTAACATACGCGCAGCACAATAGGATCGAACCCATAGGGAAGGAAAATCAATCACTACTCTATATCCTTCTCTAATCTAAAGACCGAACAAAAAGCAATTGTTGTTGTTACCTAATGATCTACTAAAACAGAAATTAACAATTAACTAGAATTAAACGCAAGCAATAGCTTAAAACACACAAATTAACTTCGGTAAACTAAACAGGCAGGGGAAAGTAATGAATCATACAGTCAAGAGCTGATACGATACTCGTCTGACAAGTGTAATTCTACAACCTAGTCACTTATATTTGTATTACCCTCTCTCAAGGTGTAACCAAGTGCTTAATTAGTGTTCAATGTTGCTCTCGCAATCACCAATAGTTAATTAAACCATAGGAACAAGACTAGTGCAATTCAATATTCTAGCGGCTCGGCATGGAATAAGATTACTGTTGTATAAGCTAGAACCAAATCTCTTTGTATTCTACAACTTACAAGTTATGAAAAAAATCCAAATCACCATCAATCTTTCAATCTATAGGCAATTCTGAAACATGCTAAGGTTGGCCAGACCGTTGCAATTCAAGTTAAGTCCGCTTTCAAAACTAAGAATTACACAAGTCATTAAGCATTATATCAAACATCTATCATGCATTCATCATCACTCCCCTAGCCCTAGGGAATTAGCTACTCATAATTGAAGAAAAACTCATAAAACTAAAAGAAATTGCATTAAAATAACTCATGTTCATCAAATATATATAAAGTCTAAAAATCAAACTCATAAACATCCTAACAATTCTGGAAAATTAAATCTAACATATGAAACTAAAATTTGGAGGAATTAGTTTGAATAATAAAGCAACAATAAAACCGAAAAAACGGAATTAGGTTCGATTGATTCGTCTGAATTCTCTGAAAAACTCTTGAAAACACCCAGTAGCTCCTGTCTCCAAGCTAGGTCTGAACTTCTCCGAAGAACTCCCTCAAATAAGACTTCTTAACGCACCTAAATATCAACCATAAAATCTCTCGCCGACATAGGTAACGGGCGTTACCTATCCACGTGCATTTCCTGTTAACGCCCATTACAAGGCTAAATCGTGTCTGCGCTTTTATTAGTGGTAACGGGCGTTTCCACTTTTCTTCAGCCCAAGGGTAACGGGCGTTACCCTTCCTGCACCAGAAATCATCTCATCCTATCTCTGGTAACGGGCGTTTCCAGAGCTGTACTGCCAAGGAGTAACGGGCGTTACTCCCATACTCCGCCTCAAGTGATGCTCCTGTATCCGTGAACGGGAGTTACAGAAATTGTACTCTTACTTGGTAACGGGGGTTACCACATTTTCCTCCAAAAATACGTGAAATTCCTTTGCTTCGCTGTTTCGTAACTCCAACTCTAAAATCACCTAAATGGAGAAAAATAAACACAAAAACGCATCAAACGACACAAAAATATAATCTAATTACGCTCAAAATCATGCAATTTCTACTCTCAACAAAATCCCCCACACTTGGATATTGCTCGTCCTCGAGTAATACGGAAATTAAGAAAACACATCCTCATCAAACCCTCTTCTCAAAGCAATCATCAAACCTTCGCCTAAACAAGTCTAGCTTATCTAATCAAGTAATCATAAACATAAGATCTTCAGGACTTAGTATGAAAAGTATACCTTTGTGTAGTGTGTGAATCAAACGAAACAATGTACAAAGATTAGAATGACAAATTCACAATTCCCTCCTAAGTTCTAATCATCAACTTCGAAATACACACTTCGCACCTATCTCCACTAATGGAATTAAATCAAGACTTAGGATCGGTAGGTCTTTCGAGATTGTAATGTAGGCATAGGGTAAGGTTATGGAATATTTGGATCAAGTGACTACTCACCAAGCTTACATCATTCAATCTTTAAACTCAAGGCACTTCAATTCTTGCCACTAAACACGAAAATCCCCCCAAATTCTTCAATTGTATCCTACACTCTCAATTTCACACTTCGCATAATTCTCTTGTTTTTTCTTTTACTCTTTCTTCTTTTTTTTTTTTTTTTTTTAATCTTACTTTTTTCCACTTTTCTCATTCTTTTTCCTTTTCTTTCTCTACAATAATCTCTGAAATTCAATCACAAGAACAGTCAAAAGGGGTCAAAAGATAGGTATTCACAATAAAAATCAAGTGAGCAAGCCATATCAAGGTAGGTGTTTCTATGTTGTGCATTGGCTTATAATGTGGCTATAAAAATCTTTGCACAACAATTAGGCTCAGACGGGTCAATAAGATTAAGTTATTTAGTGAAAAACGGCTAAATAGAAAAGGTTAAAATCCTCCGACAACGAATACCTACTTCACTTCCTTAATCTTTCATTAATTCAAAATTTTACCTCAATAGGACTAAAATGCATCCTAATCAAATCTTAGACTCATTCGAAAATCATCGACTCCTCTTTCTAAGCAAAGTACATTATAACATTCAAAAGTGCTCAAAATGTAAGGGTATACTAACACACTAAATCATCAAATCTCATGCAATTTTCCTCAATTCAAAAAGTCTAACTCATTCTAGCAAACGCTCAACAATCAAACTTCAACGAAAAAGTTCAAAACGAGGGAAAATTGTCAAAAATTACTCGATTTTTTAGCAAATCACAAGTGAAACTACATCTTAGCATGCAACTATTCAATAAAAACTCATAACAAGCATGCACTTCCTCCCCCACACTTAAACTTTGCAATGTCCTCATGCAAATGAAAGAATTAAAGTTCAAGAAAACTCCCTGATCAAATGAAGAACCGACAACGTGCTAGCAAGGCTTCCAAAACCTGAACAAGTGACTAGAAAACACGGATCAAGTGCACAGACAATTGACAATCAACATGCATCCAACAATTAACACACAAGTCACAAATTCCAAGTGAAAGAAACGATCATTGCATTTAAAATCAAAGAGTTCTAGGGCAAAAGCAAAGAAAAAGTAGCAAGAGTACCACAAATAGTCCAAAGTAGCAATAGTACAGACCCCAAAATAGCAAAGAAATGAATAACAGAGCGAAGTCCAACAAAACACTGATCAGGCGGTGGAGCAGGGCCTCGGAAATAGCCATCCAAGCGCTGATACAGGCCCTGGAACTGCTCATCAACATGGGTAGTCCACGTGTCGAATCTTTGATCCACATGAGCCCGAAAATCCACCACCTCTTGCCTCTGATCATTCAAGCCTGTTTCAACTCTGGCCATCCTAGCATTGGCCTCGGCAAGATCCAATCTCATCGTCGCCATACTGATGTTCAGACACGGACGGACATGGGCTCATCACCCTCCTGCTGAGGTGCCGGTCTTGGGGCATCATTCCTCTCCTCAGGGTCATCCGGAATCTCATCAATAGCTGCCTGAAGCTCATCTGGCAACTCCTTATAAGTAGCATAGCCCCAAGTATACATCTGTAGGAACCTGCTGCGCGTCCTCTTCGGCCACCATGGCAATAACCTTCCTTCAAGGGGCTCCTCTTTCCACTCAGTGATTAAGCCCATATTCTTCCAATTGTCCTCATCCAAAATTGGATATTCGGTCAATGGGACAACCTTCTTGGGTTTCCATCCCAAACTTTTGGCAATCATCGTAACGTAGGCCCCATAGCCAATATCTCTCCTGGATCTGTTTGCAACATCTTGCATTTGTTCCATCAAATCCTTCGTGCCGTCAAACAGTCTGCCCTGTCTCATCATGTACATTATGCCCAACTCAGTCAATTTGGACATTACCTTCACTTTCACTGCTGGCACAAAAACTACAACTCAGGATCTTATGCACTATCCTCCAAACTATGCTATCCAGATAGGTGGCCTTCGTGTTCCGAACATGGTAATTGGGTGCATTGGGCTTCAGTGGGAATGATCTCCAAATAGCCTCCCGCTCATCAGGGCACCAATTGGGAAGCCTGTCTTCAGCGTCCATAGGGAAGCCGAGCACCCCCCCTCAGGGTATGGGTGCGATAGGTATAAGTCCTAGTATTATCCAGAGCAAAGGAGAGGGGCTCATTCTGTCCAAGATCCCACTTCATGGTGGTGAAAAAGTTTGAAGTAAGGTCTGGGTACATGCACACCTCCGTCTCCAAGAACTCTAACCACCCAATATTATTAAAAAATATCCGGATCTCATCCCACACTCCCATTCGAATCAAGGTATCCCATTGAAAGAATTTGGTGGGAAAAACTGTTCTCGAAAGCACCCGAGCATACGGATTTCCAACCCCTGCTACATTCACTTGACGGGCTTCACTTTGGGGATGGGCACTAGAAGCTCCCGAACTAGAGGCCCCATCAGTGCGAGGACGCTTTGAACGTCCCATAGTTCCTAAAATTAGCAAAAATAACCAGGCAAAGCAAGCAATTATCAATAAAAAATTCACTTAGGTAATACATCGAACACCTTGCGGGTACAATCCTAAAATAAGTGTTTTAGCTCAAATTCCTCAATCTACCCCAAACCAAACCAAAATTACCCTAAGTTAGCACAATTATAATCCCAAAATCACTCACATTCTACTCCAATTTCGTCTCTAACCACCAATGTATGACTAGAACTAGAGCAATCTACAAATCACCCAAAATCATCTAGAATTCAAACCAATATTCAAACCCTAGTTTTAATATGCAAAAGTTCTTCAATTTTAACAAATTCAACTCCAAATTGTCCAAAATTTCCAAGTTCTCATTCTAGGGTTCAAATTCTAAAATGGGGAGAACACCACTAACAAAGGGGATAAGAACTTACCGAGAGGGAAAGAGAATGAAATCGTGTGTGTGTGGGTGTGGTGGCGCCGGAGACTAACGGCGGCGGCGGCGCGGTGTGGCGGTGGGTCTTGGGTTAGTGAAAACTGCTGCTGCTGCTTTTCGACGTGTATGTGTTTATGTTTTTTTTTTTGGGGGGGGGGGGGAAGGAGTTAAATTTTAAATTGAAAACCGCCCAAAAACGTGTTATTAAAGGCCCAGGTTTTCGCGATCTTAGCCCGGCAACGGGCGTTACCCCATTTCAACTACATGGGAGTAGCGGGCGTTACTCCCCCTGTCCTGGACCCCTGTGACGATTAACGGGCGTTACCGACTATAACCTGCAAAAGTGTAATGCTCGTTACCTACTCTACCTACGCCCCTGACTCCATTAACGGGCGTTACAAAATTACACTACGAAGGGTGTAACGCCCGTTACCTAGCAATCCGTTCCAAAACTCTAAGTCAGCCACAAATACTATTGGATGGTGCTTAATCACTTTAATTAATACAAATTAGCACATAAAAGTTGCAGTCGAACCATAGTGCACCAATCTCAAAGACAGATAAACACATCTCAAAGCACACATTATAATTTATAGCATCAATTCATTCGCCACACTAGTAATTCAAGCACATGCACACACACAAAATAACTAAATAAATAGATCTCAACATTGACAATTAGGCTCAAATCACGGTCCACGCATCTATTCCAATGGCAGACTCCGAACAACGTCCCAACTAACCTGCAAACGAGAAAGATAAATAAAGAATCACGAGAAAAACAAGATGAAAGAACGACAAGAAAGAGAAGAAAAGAAAAGAAAAGAAAAGAAAAATTAGTTCTAAGTTATAGTCTTTAGCTTGACTTTGCAATCCTGATTAGTTCACAGGATTCAGCAACACACGCGAAATGTGTTTTTCTATGGGCTCTCCAACTAGATACGACTTCAATCTCTGTCCATTCACTACAAACGTGCCCGAACCTTCATTTCCTATCTTCACGGCTCCACTTGATATCACCCTAATAACACGAAACGGACTGGACCAACGGGACTTCAATTTCCCTGGAAAGAGCTTCAACCGAGAGTTAAATAATAAAACCAGTTGGCCCACTTCAAACTCTTTCTCTCGGATATGCTTATCATGCCATCGCTTTGTTCTCTATTTACAAAGTTTGGCATTTTCATAGGCATTGAGTCGGAATTCCTCTAATTCATGCAATTGCAAAGCTCTCTTCTCGCCAGCTAGCTTCATATCAAAATTAATGGCCCTGATTGCCCAATATGCCTTATGCTCGAATTCCAACGGTAGATGGCACGGTTTCCCATAGACTAGGTTAAACAGGGACGTACCGGTAGGTGTCTTATAAGCTGTCCTATACGCCCATAGTACATCATCCAACTTAGATGCCCAATCCTTCCTCGAGCTACTGACAGTTTTTTCCAAAATCTGCTTAATCTCCCTATTGGAAATTTCAACTTGCCCACTCAATTGGGGATGATATGGGGTCGCCACTCGATGGTGAACTCTATACTTCTTCAAAAGAATCTCTAGAGGCTTATTGTAGAAGTGAGAGTCTCCGTCACTAACAAGAGCTCGAGAAACTCCAAATCGACTGAAAATATTCTTCTTCAAAAATCTCAATACAACCTTGGAATCATTCGTCGGTGATGCTATTGTGACACCTCGGTATATAATGGTACAGGTAAATATGTGATTCAATTATTATTTGAGCTTTAGTTTAATTATTTGGACTTAATTGAACCTATTTGAATCTATTTGAATTATTTGAATTATGTGAATTATATGATTTTGGCTCGTTGGACCCTTAACCGTTCAAACCAAACCGAACCGGAAAACCTTGAACCGAACCCGTGAACCGAACCCGGTTCAACCCTTAAAGGATGAACCAAACCATCTCTTCTTCATTTTACGTAATTTCAGTCCCAAGACAAGAGAAGCCAAACTCAAACTCTTCCATTTCTTGATCAATCTTCCCAAGCGAATATCTTTTTCATTTCTTCACCAAACTTCAAGCTTGAGTAAGTTTCGGAAACCTTTCTTCGTGCTCTTCATTTTCACTGTTTAATCTTGAGTTTTTGTGGGGTGGTTGGAGATATATCTTAAGCATGTCAATAGTAAGGGTTCGGGTCCAATTTGTTGATTATGTGACTTTGGATGGTTTTAATTGGTACTTGACTTCATTTATGAGCTTCATTTGTTGCATTTGTTGCATTTATTGCATGAGCTTGATGGTTGATTGGCTTGAATGCATATATTCAATTTTCAGCTTGAATTTCATAAAAATGGGTTTGAATCAATATGCTTTCAATTCTCGTTTTTCTTGAAGTTTTTTGCATGTATTTGTGATTCATACTTTATCTTTATGCTTATATATGATTTTGGCTCGTTTTGGTTAAGTTTTGGTTGAACTTTTGGGTGTTTGCTTCGTTCCCCTGCTTTCCCGAGCCATTTCTTCTCTGCAACTCCACGGAAAACGCCCGTTTGGTCCTATTTTGAAAATCCCAAACGGCCGTTTGCTTTACTGGGAAATTTAATTTTTATTCTATCACACGGGCGTGTGAGTTTTGAAGTAAGTGATGAAACGCCCGTTTGGAGTTGCAGGGGAGGGTCAGTAGCTGTTCACACGGGCGTTTGGTGTTTGTTCTGAGTTTGCAAACGCCCGTTTGGGAGCTCTCGGGTTGAGCCAGTAGCTTCCGAAATGCCCGTGTGGTTTTCCTTTGAAAACCTCACACGGCCGTTTCGTAGGCCACTGTCCGTTTTTGAGTTTTTTGACTTTTTCGGTTTAATTTCTTTGCTTCCTAATTGTTCTTATATGTCTTCTTTGATCGTTAATTTGTTACTTTTACGTCGTTTAATTTGTTTTGCATTAATGTGAAATTTTGGTGGATTATATGACATTCATTGCATTTTATGCATTCTCTTTTTTTGCCGTGCATCACTTTGGTTTATTTAGAGTCTAAGTCTTGGGCTTTTGGTGTTTTCTTTTCAGAGGAGGTTCCCATTGACGAGCCCGAGACCTAAGCTTATCTTTCCACACTCCTACTTTTGCCAAGCACAAGGTGAGGTTTAGGATTTGTATAGCGAACGACCTAAGGCTTTTATGTAATGTTTCCATGCCGTGCATGCGAGTATATTATATATATATGTAAATATGTGTTATATATGATATGTTTATGATCTTGCGAACCGATCTTGTTTTGAAAATGGTATTATGAAGGCATATATAAGCTAGTTTCCAAAGCTTGTTTCGGTTAAGTTCTGCAGCGAGATTGCCATGAAAGATTGGTATGTTTGTTCTGTATGTGTGTTTGTGGATCCAAAGAGACATGGGTAAGGAACCCTCGATACGGTGTTGGGCCGTCGAGGTAAAGCCTGTGCATAGTCTCCATTCGAAATATCATACGCGACCCTGGGAGATAGGGAAGGTATGTTATTTTGATGCTTTTGGGGTGAAATCCGGGGAGGTCACGTTGTGGGTTAGCTACCCCACGTGAGTTTGTTTAAGTTTAGTTAGATGGTTTGAGCTACGCGCGTGGCTCTTCCATCATCGGAGGAGAGGTTGGATTTATTTATGATTTCTATTTCTGTTATGATATGAGAAGTAAGGTTGGAAGCTCGTTCTCGCCGAGTATGTGATTTGATATGTTATGGGAAATATGAATCGGGATAGTGTCTCGAAAGTGTTTCTATGTATATAGACGTTTGTTTTAAAAGAATTTAGTTTGCAAAACCTATACCGGTTCATGAGTTCACATTTTGATAAATGCTTTGCTTTATATATGTAAGGTGTGGGTGTGCGTTAGCCCCCTCACTCAGTCAGTTGACTGACCCCTCTTTCCTTTCAGTTTCAGGTACTTTTGTTCGAGCTAGGCGGAGAAGTGTGTCTTCCTTTTGCACTTGTCGGCCATATACATGTTTTAAATGTTGGTACCTATAAGTAAATACGACATAATTACATGATGGTACCTATACCTATCTATTCTATGCATCTTATTGCTTTGATTTTGCTTAACCTGCTTCCGCGCACTCTGAGTCTATCGTTAGCTCCGCCTGGCTTAGTGAGTGAGTGGTCTCCCGTTCGCTAGGGTTCGAATTCGGGTATGGACCTTTCATTTGATAACTGGGTTTGGATCTTGGTGCGGGGGATGTGGTCCCCGTGTGCGGGTGCTACAGCTATGGCTTTAACCCACTTAGATAAGTAGTCAACTCCTACCGGAATGTACTTATTTTCATTGGATGATGAAAAAGGACCCATAAAATCAATGCCCCAGACATCAAAAAGCTTAATTTCAAGAATATACCTCAGGGCCATCTCATCTCTCTTTCCTATATTACCCGTCCTCTGACATGAATCGCTCCTGCATTCAGTAAATTGTAATCTCTAATGGCTGGAGGAGGTGGGTCAGGAATCGAATCTTCCACTCCTCCATCTCTTGCGTTGGTAGGGTCTTCAGCCATCGAATCTGCACTAGGTCAAGGAAAGTCCTTAGCTTAATTCCGTAATGACAAAGGCTACAAACACAAGATAGAATAATGGTCTAAATCACTAGATCAAAATATTTAAGTAATATTGATTTAAAACGCCTTCCCCGGCAACGGCGCCAAAAACTTGTTGTAGGATTTTACTACAGTTAAAAACCAATTGTGCAAGTGTACACTAACATACGCGCAGCACAATGGGATCAAACCCACAGGGAAAGGAAATCAATCCCTACTCTATATCCTTCTCTAATCGAAAGACCGAATGAAAAGCAATTGTTGTTGTTATCTAATGATCTACTAAAACAGAAATTAACAAATAACTAGAATTAAACGCAAGCAATAGCTTAAACACACGAATTAACTTCAGTAAACTAAACAGGCAGGAGAAGTAATGAATCATACAATCAAGAACTGATACGATACTCGTCTGACATGTGTAATTCTACAACCTAGGCACTTATATTTGTATTACCCTCTCTCAAGGTGTAGCCAAGTGCTTAATTAGTATTCAATGTTGCTCTCGCAATCACCAATAGTTAATTAAACCATAGGAACAAGACTAGTGCAATTTAATATTCTAGCGGCTCGACATGGAATAAGATTACTGTTATATAAGCTAGAACCAAATCTCTTTGTATTCTACAACTTACAAGTTATGAAAACAATCCAAATCACCATCAATCTTTCAATCTATAGGCAATTCTGAAACATGTTAAGGTTGGCCAGACCGTTGTAATTCAAGTTAAGTCCGCTTTCAAAACTAAGAATTACACAAGTCATTCAAGCATTATATCAAACATATATCATGTATTCATCATCACTGCCCTAGCCCTAGGGAATTAGCTACTCATAATTGAAGCAAAACTCATAAAACTAAAGGAAATTGCATTAAAATAACTCATGTTCATCAAATCTAAATAAAGTCTAAAAATTAAACTCATAAACATTCTAACAATTCTGGAAAATTAAATCTAACATATGAAACTAAAATTTGGAGGAATTAATTTGAATAATAAAGCAACAATAAAATCGGAAAAACGGAATTAGGTTCGATTGATTCGTCTGAATTCCCTGAAAAACTCTTAAAAACACCCAGCAGCTCCTGTCACCAAGCTAGGTCTGAACTTCTCCGAAGAACTCCCTCAAATAAGACTTCTTAACGCACCTAAATATCAACCCTAAAATCTCTCGCCGACATAGGTAACGGGCGTTACCTATCCACGTGCATTTCCTGTTAACGTCCGTTACAAGGTTAAATCGTGTCTGCGCTTTTATTAGTGGTAACGGGCGTTACCACTTTTCTTCAGCCCAAGGGTAACGGGCGTTACCCTTCCTGCACCAGAAATCATCTTCTCCTGTCTCTGGTAACGGGCGTTACCATAGCTGTACTGTCAGTGAGTAACGGGCGTTACTCCCATACTCCGCCTCAAGTGAGGCTCCTGTATCCGTGAACGGGACTTACGGAAATTGTACTCTTACTTGGTAACGGAGGTTACCATATTTTCCTCCAAAAATATGTGAAATTCCTTTGATTCGCCGTTTCGTAACTCCAACTCTAAAATCACCTAAATGGAGCAAAATAAGCACATAAACGCATCAAACGACACAAAAATATAATCTAATTACGTTCAAAATCATGCAATTTCTACACTTAACATAGCACAATAGGATCGTACCCACAGGGAAGGGAAATCAATCACTACTCTATATCCTTCTCTAATCTAAAGACCTAACGAAAAGTAATTGTTGTTATCTATTAATCTACTAAAAACAGAATTAACCGATTAACTAGAATTAAACGCAAGTAACAACTAAAACACATGTGAATTAACTTCAGTAAACTAAGCAGGTAGGGAAAGTAATGAATCACACAATCAAGAGTTAATATGATACTCGTTTAACAACTATAAATCTACAACCGAGTCACTTATATTTGTATTACCCTCTCTCAAGGTGTAACCAAGTGCTTAATTAGTGTTTAATGTTGCTCTCGCAATCACCGATAGTTAATTAAACCATAGGAACAAGACTAGTGCAATTCAATATTCTAGCGGCTCGGCATGGAATAAGATTACTGTTGTATAAGCTAGAACCAAATCACTTTGTATTCTAGAACTTACAAGTTATGAAAATCATCTCAATTACCATCAATCTCTCGATCTATTGGTAATTATAACACATGCTAAGGGTGATCAGGCCATCGCAAGTCAATTCAAACCTGTTTTCAAACTAAGAATTAACACAAGTCATTCAAGCATCATATCAAACATCTATCATGCATTCATCATCACTTCCCTAGCCCTAGAGAATTAGCTACTCATAATTAAAGCAAAACTCATAAAACTAAAGGAAATTGCATTAAAAGAATTCATGTTCATCAAAACTAAGCGAAGTCTAACCATCAAAACCATAAACATTCAGTAAAATCTGAAAAACGAATCTAGCAAATGAAAACTAATTAAAACTAAACTTAAAGGAATTAGTTTGATAATTAAAGCAATAATAAAACTGGAAAACTGAAATCGTTCTATGAATTCAATCCTTTCGTCTTCTCGAATCCTCTGAAAAACTCCTCTGAACTTCTTTTTCTTCTCTCTAGAAACTAGGTCAAAACCCGGAAGAAAAAGCTCTCCAAAAAGAGTCCAAAACGCACTTAAATAGCAGCCCTAATTGCTCTCTCGCTGACTCCGGTAACGGGCGTTACCCGTCCATGCACAAATATCGTTAACGCCCCGTTACTTCTTGAAATCACCATAATGCTTTTAGTAGTGGTAACGGGCGTTTCCACTTTCCTTCTGCCCAGGGGTAACGGGCGTTACCCTTCTGATTCGCCAAACGCTTACACCTGTATCTGTTAACGGGGGTTACTAAAATTTCTCTCCCATAAGGTAATGAGTGTTACCTCTTTTTCCTCCAAAAATTGCTTGAATTCGGCTTGGAACACCGTTTCTCATCTCCAACTCAATAATTACCTAAATGGAGCAAAATAAACACATAAACGCATCAAACGACACACAATTATACTCTAATTAACGCTTAAAACTATGCAAATTCCACACTCAACAAAATCCCCCAAACTTGCCTATTGCTTGTCCCCGAGTAATACGAAAATAAAGAAAAAACATCCTCATCAAACCATCTCCAAAAAGCAATCGTCGAACTTTCCCCTAAACAAGTCTAGCTAATCACTTCAAGTACTCATAAGCATAAGATCATCAAAACTTAGTATGAGAAATATACCCTTGTGTAGTATGTGAATTCGAATGAAACAATGTACAAAGATTAGAACGACAAATTCACAATTTCCTCCTTAGTTCTAATCATCGACTTCAGAATACACTCTTCGCACCTATCTCCAGTACTAATGGAATCAAATCAAGACTTAGGATCGGTAGGTCTTTCGAGCTTGTAATGTAGGCTTTGGGTAAGGTTATGGAAATTTGGATCGAGTGACTACTCACCAAGCTTACATCATTCAATCTTTAAACTCACGACACTTCAATTTTTACATTAAACACAACCCCCCCTCCCCCCTCCCCCAATTCTTCGACAATTGTATCCCACACTCTCAATTTCACACTTCGCATAATTTTTCTTTTCTTTTCTTTTGCTCTTTCTCTTTTTCATATCTTTTCCTTTTCACACTTTTTCTCATTCTTTTTCTTACTCTACATAAATCTCTCAATTTCAACCACATGAGGAATCAAAATGGGTCAAAAAATAGACAATTACCATTAAAATCAAATGAGCAAACCTTGGTGTAAAATTATCAATGTGGTTATTCTTTTGTTGTGCATTCGGCTTATAATGTGGCTACAAAAAATTTTTGCACAACAATTAGGCTCAGCGGGGTCAATAAGATTACGTTATTTAGTGAAACACGACTAAAAATTTAAAGGCTTAAAATTCTCCGACAATGAATGCCTACTTCACTTCCTTAATCTTTCTTTAACTCAAAATTTCACCTCGATAGGACTAAAATGCATCCTAATCAATTCATAGACTTAACTGGAAATCATCAATTCATCTTTCTAAGCAAAGTACATTATCATATACAAAAGTGCGCAAAATATAAGGGTATACTAACACACTAAATCATCAAATCTCATGCAAATTTTCCTCAATTCAAAAAGCCTAACTCATTTTTGCAAAAAGCTCAACAATCAAACTTTAAAGAAAAAGTTCAAAACGAGGGAAAATTTTCAAACTTTTCAGAATTTCTCAATTCCCAGCAAATCACAAGTGTAATAAAACATCTAATCATGCAAATAGTCAAGAAAACTCATATCAAGCATACACTTCCTCACCCACACTTAATCTGCGTAATGTCCTCATGTAACATAAAGAAATAAGGATCAAGAAAACTCCCTTATCAATTGAAGAACCGGCAACGTGCTAGCAAACCTTCCAAAACCTGAAAGACGTGACTGGAAAACACTGATCAAGTGCAAAGGCAATTGACAATCAACATGCATTCAACAATCATCACATAAGTCACAAATTCCAAGTAAAAGAAGGGCACAATTGCATAAACAAAATTCATGGAGTTTAAACATATGCAAAGTTCTAAGTGTCTAAAATAACATGCCCAGATAGAATGTCTAAAATAAACGCAAACATGGGGCAAAGAAAGATAGCATCTTCAAGGTGACGGGGGTCCTCCGAAATACTGATCAACAAAAGCATAGAACCCTTCAAACTTCGCCTCCACCTGAGCCTTCCACTCATCAAATCGCTCATCAACATACTGCGTTAGATCCTCAATCCTCGCGATCACGGTGCTCAAATCAGCCCTTAATCCTGCCAACTCTGTACGAAGGCATCTCACAGTAAACGGGTTTTCATCATTAGCCTCATCAACAACCGGCGCGGCACTATGCAGAATCCCAAACTCGTCATCCGGCCTATCAGGAATCCGAGCTAAAAGCTCCTTCTGCATCTCTGAAAGCTCATCAAAACGGGCCTTACCCCAGCTATACATCTGCCAAAGCCGAACTCTATCCTGAATTGGCTACCATGGCAAAATACACTCCTTGAGTTGTCTACTCTCCCAAGCAATAGCCAACCCGACAGTCTCCAAGTACTGTGGACCAATATCATAGCCAAAGTCAACGGGCAACAATCCCCTAGGCCTCCAATGCATCTCTCGAGCAAACATAGTGATAAACGCACCATAGGCTATTGTACCAGTAGCATTCCCAGCAATCTCCTGAAGCTTCCATAAAAACTCAATAGTACCATCGAACTTGATACCTTCCTTCATCATATACGTTATTCCCAGCTCAGTCTCATTAATGTGGCTATCTCTTCCATATCTAGCACAAAATCCCGTGGCCAAAATCCTATGAACTAGCATCGAAGCCAATGAGTTAAGATAGCTATCATGAGTGCATCGTGGGGAATAACTCGGGGCACCCTTGCGTAATGGGAAGGATCTCCAAACTTCTTCTCTTTGAGCATCATTCCACTTAGGTAAGGAAGTGATGGCATTTGCAGGAAAACGAAGAATGTCCCTTATCCGGCCCGCATTCCAAACTCGAGTTTCCATGTTATCTAGAGTAAAAGTCAATGTGTTGTTCACCGGGTTGAAGTTCATTGTGGTGAAGAAAGCGCCCGTTATCTCAACATACTTTAAATCCTTCCTAGTCAGGAATGGCAACCAACCGATGTTGTCAAACAATTGTTTCATTTCTTCCTAAGCCTCAAACTTCTCCATCCATATGTCCTTGAAGAACCTAGTAGACACAATGTTCCTTGTCAAATTCCTTTGAAAGGGATTGCCAATAGCATTCACCGTTATATTGACCGATTCCAATGGTTGATAATCCAACCGGGATGATGTAGTGAAGGGCTCAGGAACTCTAGAGCGCTTAGTACATCCCATGGTACCTACATCAACTAAAAATAGCAAAACAAGGCACACAAAAATCAATCACAAGTCACTTAGACAGTTTATCAAACACATTGTGTGCATAGGCCTAGGGTGTGAGTTTTAACTAAATTCTTTAATCTACCGTACTCAAATCCACACTAGCTTATAATCTACAATTTAAGCTCAAGATTCTCCACTTCCAACTTCACAATTTGGATTCAAAGCAAATTAGAGATTAGGATCCTACACAAATTCAACCTAATTCAAGTTAAATTCACTCTAAAACATTGATCCTGATTCTTTCATGCATAATCTCGCAATATTCGTCAATTCAATCTCAAAATTTTCTTAATCAAGAAAATTTAATCCTAGGTTTCAATCTTAGATTGAAAGAATTAATCCCAACAATTCACACTAAGAAAGGGATATTGACTTACCTTGATTCAAAAAGAAAGAGAGAGAGTGTAAACTTGGTGGTGGTGCTTCTTTGTTGCAAATTGATAATGGTTGACCAAGGGAAACTATTGAATCTCTTCTAAGAGAGAATGAGTGTGTGCAAGTGTATTTATAGGTTTGGGGTAGGAAAATCCAAAATTTGGTAGGAAAGGAATTAAATTAACCCTACAAACGTGTTTCCTAAACCAGGATTTCGCGTAATCGTCCCGATAACGGGCATTACGGGGTTTCCTCTTGCACGACGTAACGGTCGTTACCCTTACTACCATAGACTTCTGACTCTATTAACGGGCATTACCAAAAGATAACTACGAGGATGTAACGCCCGTTACTGCTAGTTCCGCCCAAACACAAATAAAACACAAATAAAACACAAACACAATCCGGATGGTGCTTAATCATGTTAATTATCTGAAATTAACTCATAAAATTCAATCAAACCATAATGCACCAATCTCGTAACACACAAACATCTCCAAGCATAAATTACAACGATTCCCATCAATTCATTCTTCTCACAAACACATCAATCTCATGCACACCAATACAAACAAAGTAAATGGACCTCATTGTTGACATTTAAGCTCAAATCATGATCCTTGCTTCCATCAAAACTTTGGCTTCCTAGCAAAACATCAAGTGACCTGCAAAATGAGAGAGATAACTCAATTAACGCGAGAAAAACGAGGACAAAAGAAACAAAAAAAAAATGAAAACAAAAACAAAAACAACAGGGAAAATGGAAAGAAAAATTAGTTCTAAGTTATAGTCGTTAGCTTGACTTTGAGAACCGGATTAGGGCTTAGCAATCCCCAAGCGACGAGTCACAAGGAGTGACCTCATTCTTGCTAGTCACAACACCGGAGCTTAAACTCCAAGTGTTTAATTTCAAAACATCCTCTCCTCTTGAATTTCGGGACTTCGGTTCTCCACCCCAATCAACTGCATCCCTTTTCTTCGAAAATAACACCACACCGTTCGGGGTCTCACTTATCACCTTGATCATGCAACATTTATCCGGAATCGGTGATGGTGGTATGGAACCGAAATTCCTAAACTCTAAGCTTTCGTCTCGTATTTTGAATTTAAGGCGTCCATTCTGAACATCAATATCTGCTCCTGCCGTGGCTAGAAACGGTCTTCCAAGGATCAATGGCATCCTATCATCGCTCACAACATCAAGAACAACAAAATCAGTAGGAATGTAGAATTTCTCAACTTTTACCAACACATCCTCAAGAATTCCTATAGGATATTTCATTGATCTGTCAGCTAGTTGGAGTGTCATATTAGTTGGTTTGAGCTCCTTTACTCCTAACTTCCTGCAAGTAGATAACGAGATTAAACTCACACTAGCTCCTAAATCACATAAAACATTATGAAATTATAAAGAACCAATAGTTAGAGGAATTGAAAAACTCCCTGGATCTTTAAGCTTCAGGGGGAAATTTATGCTGAATAATGGCACTGCATTCCTTAGTAAGTGCGCCGGTGGTGAAGTCTTCAGACTTCCCTTTACTTGAAACCAATCCTTTGTCTAACTCCTGCTTCTGAAATAGTTGGGAGAAGAAATCGGTGGCACATATGACTCAGTTGCCACAATCACCTTTGGCTCTGAAGGAAACTCTTCCTTCTTCTCTTCTATGCTCACATTTTCAATTTTAACTAACTCCTCAACTTCTTTACAAACAAAATTTTCAACGTTCGAATCTGCAAGTGACTTCAAACCTTCATACTGTCTACCGCTTCGTATAAATATAGCCTTACAATGCTCCTTAGGATTGTTTTCGGTTTGACTTGGTAGCATTCCTGGGCCTCTCATATTCAAAGATTGGGGAATCTGACCAATTTGAGTCTCCAATTTTTTGTTCTGATTCACCATCTGTTCTACTTGAGCTTCCAACTTCTGATGTCGATCCGTAGACACGGCTATGAATTTCTCAAGTGCAGCCTCCCATCCCTGATTTTGCTCCGATTGAGGGGGCAGCATTGTAGGGGGCTGGTGGTCTCGGTTGGAATTGCTGCCTAGGCTGAAACTACGACCTAGGTTGAGGTCGTTGCTGAACATTCTGATTATTAGACCAAGAAAAGTGAGGGTGGTTCTTCCATCCTGGATTATAGGTGTTTGAGTAGGGATCATTTGTTGGTTTGGAATTGTTTGCATTCACCTGCTCTTACACCTGTTCTCCTGTATTGGTATGAGGACACATATTAAACGCATGTGGACCACTGCAAATTTCACAAGTTACCTAAACTGTTTGGGATTGTATCCCAACTGCATTGACGAAAAGTTGATCCAATTTCTTGTTGAGGGCCTCAAATTTGGCATTGATGGCGGTTAGGCCATCTAACTCTATAACTCCTGCTTGCACCATGGCTGGTTGCGAATGGCTCCTCTCATGCACAAATACATCGTTTTGTGACATATTATCTAACAACTCAGTAGCGACGGCTTCAGATTTTGACAAGAACGCTCCACCCGCTGCGGCATCCATTGTTCCTCTAAAAGTAGGGGATATCCCATTGTAGAATGTCTGAATCAATAACCAACCGGGAATCCTATGATATGGACACTTATTCTGCAAATCCTTAAATCTCTCCCATGCCTTATAGAAAGACTCTCTATCCAACTGTCTGAAACCTTGAATATCATTCCTGTACTTCGTGGTTTTGCTAAGTGGAAAGAACTTAGCGAAGAAAGCCTGAGATAATGCTACCCACACCTGAAAGAATTCATTTGGGATTGTACTCAACCATGCTTTAGCTCGTTCCCTTAGTGAAAAGGAAAAAAGCCTGACTCGGATAGCAGCAGTAGTGACATTGTGGATCTTAAAGGTATCACACACCTCAAGAAAATACTCAAGATGTGATGTCAGATCCTCTAGTGGTAATCCTGAAAACGGATTGTTGTACAGCAGATTGATAATAGCTGGTTTGATCTCAAAATTGTTTGCTGCGATCGGGGGACGGGTTGCAGTTTGAATTGCTCCAGCCTGCGGCAAGTTATAATCTCTTATGGCTGGTGGTGGTGGATCTTGAGGTGGGTCAGTCATCGGTATGATAGTCGGTTTCTTATCCTTTTTACACTTCCTCCTAATAGCACTCAGTGTTCTCTCGATCTCCGGATCGTATGGTACCAATTTCGGATCTTGAGATCTGCGCATGCACCGTAAACCTGTACAAAGGAGAAAAAAATCCTCAGTCCAATCCCACAGTGACAAAAGGTAATGAACACAAGGTAAAGTAATGGTCTAAAGCACTAGATCAAAATATTTAAGTAAAATTGACTTAAAACGCCTTCCCCGGAAACGGCGCCAAAAGCTTGTTGTTGTGTTTTACTTATGTTAAAACCAATCGTGCAAGTGTACACTTAATATATACGTAGCACAATAGGATCGTACCCACAGGGAAGGGAAATTAATCACTACTCTATATCCTTCTCTAATCTAAAAACCTAACGAAAAGTAATTGTTGTTATTTATTAATCTACTAAAAACAAAATTAACTAATTAACTAGAATTAAACGCAGGTAAAAACTAAAACAAACGTGAATTAACTTCAGTAAACTAAGCAGACAAGGAAAGTAATGAATCACGCAATCAAAAGTTAATATGATACTCGTTTGACAAGTGTAAATCTACAACCTAGTCACTTATATTTGTATTACCCTCTCTCAAGGTGTAACCAAGTGCTTAATTAGTGTTCAATGTTGCTCTCGCAATCACCGATAGTTAATTAAACTATAAGAACAAGACTAGTGCAATTCAATATTCTAGCGGCTCGACATGGAATAAGATTACTGTTGTATAAGCTAGAACCAAATCTCTTTGTATCCTACCACTTACAAGTTATGAAAACCATCTAAATTACCATCAATCTCTCGATCTATAGGCAATTATAACACATGCTAAGGGTGATCAGGCCATCGCAAGTCAATTCAAACCTGTTTTCAAACTAAGAATTAACACAAGTCATTCAAGCATCATATCAAACATCTATCATGCATTGATCATCACTTCCCTAGTCCTAGAGAATTAGCTACTCATAATTAAAGTGAAACTCATAAAACTAAAGGAAATTGTATTAAAAGATTTCATGTTCATCAAAACGAAGTGAAATCTAACCATCAAAACCATAAACATTCAGTAAAATCTAAAAAATGAATCTAGTAAATGAAAACTAATTAAAACTAAACTTAAAGGAATTAGTTTGATAATTAAAGCAATAATAAAACTGGAAAAATGAAATCGTTCTAAGAATTCAATCCTTTCGTCTTCTCGAATTCTCTAAAAAACTCCTTTGAACTTGTTTTTCTTCTCTCCAGAAACTAGGCCAAAACCCGGAAGAAAAAACTCTCCAAAAAGAATCCAAAACGCACTTAAATAGCAGCCCTAATTGCTCTCTCGCCGACTCTGGTAACGGGCGTTACCCATCCATGCAGAAATATCATTAACGCCCGTTGCTTCTTGAAATCGCTAGAACACTTTTATTAGTGGTAACGGGCGTTACCACCTTCCTTCTGCCCAGGGGTAACGGGCGTTACCCCTCTGATTCGCCAAAGGCTTACTTCTGTGTCTGTTAACGGGGGGTTACTGAAATTGCTCTCCAAAAAGGTAACGGGTGTTACCTCTTTTTCTTCCAAAAATGCGTGAATTCGCCTTGGAACGCCGTTTCTCATCTCTAACTCAATAATTACCTAAATGGAGTAAAATAAACACATAAACACATCAAACGGCACACGATTATACTCTAATTAACGCTTAAAACTATGCAAATTCCACACTCAACAACCATATGAAAAAGGATCTTTTGATGACTATATATTAAATACAATAGTTCCAAGAATGCTATAAAAACAAGAAGAGAGTTCTAAAAGAGCTCTTGAAAGGCTAAAGGCAAAAGGAATTAATGTAGAAAATGAAAATAAACAAGAAGAAAATCAAACCTAAACCGAAGTAGAATCATGAATGACTTAAATGAATGAATAGAAGATTTTGAAAAAATAAATTTAGATGACTTAGTAGAATATGAAGTAAAAATGAATAAGGTTTGTAGTTCAGGAACCAAAAAAGAGGATGGATCAACAATAGAAGATCCAGACGAATCTATGGGATCAAATGAACCTAAAAGTTATCCTACTTATTTAAATACAAAGAAAAATAAACAAAATGATAAAAAGTCCGAGAGTTATAATGTTAAGTATAATCTTAATGATAATTATTCAGAACCAATAAATGTAAATGGAAGCAAGCTAAACCTAGATTGTAAAAAAGATAAAAGGAAAACTTTAATTAAGTGGCAGAATGATATGATTGCCTACTTTCTAAATCAAAATGATATATATGCTACAGCTTCTAGAAGAACTGAATATATAATATCTACCTTTGATGGAATAATAGTATAATATATAATTGGTGGGAAGGTGTTTCTTCTGATATACAAGGGATTATGAGAACCTCTATGGAAATGGGTTTTGATAAAGATATTTGAAGTGGAGTAGAAGCAATGGTGCATTATATATCGGATGAATTTTTAGGAGAATCTTGGATAAATAATACCGAGTAAGAAAAACTAAAAGAAAAAGAAAAAGCTAGAAATGATCTCCTAAATCTTTCAATATGCTCTATCAAATTTCTCTGAAATTATATAGAAGAATTCTGTGACTATTATTATAAACAATTTTATGGTGGAGAGTCGCAAGACATATTTCTTAATATGTTTTATTCGAAACTCCCAAATCCCTGGAATGCACATATAAATAAAATCTGGGAAAAGGAAAAAGAAATTACGCCTAATAATTTATGAGGAAGAATAAGAGTTTTAATAAATGAATTAAGAAGGCTTTGCTATGAGCAACAATTATATAAGAAATCTAGAAAGATTTCGGGACTTTATTGTTCAAAACTAGATATGCCTACATAATGGGCTGGTAATAAGAAAAATAGATATAAACCCAATAAAAAGAGAAAATTCAAAACGAACAGATACAAAAAATATATGAAGTTTGATAGAAAACACATAAAACCTAAAAGAAGGTTTTTCAAAAGAAGGGAAAAAATAAATAAAAAATCTACAAAATACAAATGCTGGAATTGTAGCGAAAAAGGTCATAAATATCCAGAATGCCCTAAACCTAAAAAGGTAAGAACAATAGAAGCCAAATTTATAGAAATTAAAGATGAACTTGAAGAAATCTCTGATATAGAGAACAATATAGGAAATGAAATATATGTCGAAATAAGTGAAGAAAATTCTTCAGAAAATTCTGAATTAGAATCTGAATCTGAATCTGATTAAATGGATTCTGAATTACAGAATTATAATGAAGAATAAATAATAGAAGAAGAGAGTACAGCAGGATATGCTAAAAGAATAACTTTTAGTCAAGAAACACTTGACAAGATAAAAAACTTAAAGCTAAATACAGCAAATCCAACAAATAATATATTTACTGCTTTTGCAAATTTAGTAAAAAGAAATAAGATAAATCTTTATAACTATCATGAGGTAGAAAAAGCTATAAATATTGAAAATACCTCTGGAAAAGTCAAGATAAGTCTTATAATAAGAGGAATAGCTAATAATGCTATAAATAAACTGAAAAAATCACTTAGACTAAAAATACAATATCTATATTTGGGAAGTGTACAATTTCTAGTGAAATCTCTATTCAGAGAATTATAGATAGTCCATTGGTACTATCCTTACATGATCAAAGATTTAGAGATGCTAGAACTAGTCATCTGGGAACGATTGAAGGAAATTTGTTTTATAAACAATTTCTATTTGATGTGTTTCCGAAATACAGTATAAATTTACAAGACGAAAATATAGATGAAGTTCTAAACTTACATTATAAATTTTTAAAAGATATAGGTTTAAAGGATGGTAGTAAGGCTTTTACCCTTTACTATAGAGCACTGTATGTGTTAAGCAATAGTAATTATGGTAAAACTTACCAAAATGAACCATATTTAAAAATAGATGAAGAATGCAAAGAAATAGCTACAGCTAAATTGCCTCTATTAGAAGAAATATAAGAAATAAAACCATATGAAATAGAAATTAACAATAAACCAGAAATGGAAAAAAAGTTAATACCCTCTAGACTTAGTTTCCAAGGAAACCGGTTAATAGGGGGAAGATCAAAATACTCACTTACAGGAGAAAGTTCTGGTATTAAAATGGATAGGAAAATAACTGTAAGTAGATCTCTAAGATATACCAATACTATGGTTATAGAAGGAGAATATTTTAATGGAACTGATAGAATAATTGGACCAAAAATATTAATTGATACAGGAGCTAGTCTTAATCACTTTGCCCAAGTAAGAAATAGAGGACTAATATGAATGGTTACAAGTCAAACAATCCAGTATACAACCTTTGAAGTATTCAAAGCATCTTGTAATCAAGAACTATATGTTCCAATTACCATACAAGGAGTAATTAAAGGCAAAATGTTGTTTAGATTAATATATGAGTGTATAATTCTTTGGTATATTTTTAGGAAATGAATTTCACAATAATTGTGAATATTACAAAATAGAGAAGAATGGAGTTACACTCCAAATTCAAGATAAAGAAATATTTTGTCCTAAATATGAAAGGGATTAATTTTCCTTTAAGTGTTTCTATACAATTAACACTTTTTAAAGAAAATATAACAACTTGTGCCTTGATCGGTACCGGATCAAAAATAATAATATTTAAAACATTTTTAATTAAAGAATGGAAAACAGATAGCAATATAAGAATTAAAGGAATAACTGGACAATCTCAAGCTATTAATAAAGTTGCTAAAGATGTAGAAATAATACTTGGAAGTAAGATTATCTATACTATTTATTAAGAGAGACATCCAAGTTTGGTCTCTTGGACTCTAAAAAATATTTTTTTTTGTATTTTTTTTATTAGCTTTTTCCATCCGCCTTTATCTCTTGCACGTTTTCTTAACTTTGCTTTTCTCTCTCATAATTTCTCTTCTTAAATTATCTTTTGTTTCTTTGGATTTTTCTTTTCACTTATATTTTAAATTTTTATAATTACTAATATGACATTATTTTATGCAACCATTAATTTATTTATCATAATTTAGTGATTATATTAAAAATAATTATAGAATATATATTTAATAAAATATTTTAATTTTAATACATTTATATAATAATTATTTTTTATTTGTACATTCATAGAATGTGCAAAATTGCTAGTTCTTATTAAACAAGTATATGAATACAATTCTTTAGAAGCAAATATATTGTTAGGAAATGATTTCCTTGAACAATTTCAATTTTATACACAAAACCTATATATGGTACATTAAAAACATCATGTGGACATCTTCTTAAAATACCGAGAGTCAATAAACCATTCAGAGTTCAGCCCGCTGAGCGTGGTGGACGACAGGTGTTTGAGAAAATTCCAATACAAATAAATACTATTTCTATAAAAAGAATAAACTTAGATTCTATTAAAAAGAAAATAGAAGAAAATTATAATAATAACCCATTAGCTTTTTAGAAAGAAAGTCATCCTAAGGCTAAAATAGAATTAACTGAAAATGTAATTATAAAAGAAAAACCAATGTTATACTCTATTGAAGAAAGACAAGAATTTAAAAAACAAATAGAAGAATTACTTGATAAGAAATTCATTCGAAAAAGCTTCAGTCCTTTCTCTAGTCTTTCTTTTATGGTTATGAATGAAGTAGAAAAGAAGAGGAATAAAGCTAGAATGGTAATAAATTATAAAAGGTTAAACTAGTTTACTAAAAATGATAGTTATCCTTTACCAAATAAAGAAGTTATTATAGATCTAGTCAGAAACAAGTTTCTATTCTAAATTTGATTGCACTTCAGGGTTTTGGCAAATAAAAATGGAAGAAGATAGTATTCAATACACTGCATTTAGTGCTCCTCAAAAACATTATGTAGCACCCCGCACGGTGGGTCACCACATCCCCCGCACCTAAGCCTAATCCACATACGAGATGGGAAACTCGTACATGAATCAAGCAGAGACGAACGGGAGACCGACAGACACACACCTAAGGAAGGAGGAACATAGACCCTGCCAGTTAAAAACAAATTACAGAACACATGCGTATGCGGAAGCGATGCCATACATTCAAATAAAAAAAAAACACAAGCAGCAAGTGACGGGTTCAACTAGCATAAATACCTAATCCCGAATAACAACATAAATCATAAAACACACGAGTTCAAAACTGTCCCTAGAAGCCCGTCCCGAAATCAAATGTATAAATTAACACAGTTTACATAGCAAATTAACATACTTATACAAAATTCTAATAAAATGAAATAACAAACTCGAACAAGATAAAGACTTGATAGATTCCAAGGACTCGACACGCCGCCTAACACAAACTCCACGCGACACCTGCACCCTAAAAACAGAAGGGGAGACACATATTAAATCGAATTAACAAGATTCATAACATATTATAAGACACATATTTAATATACATATAGTATATTCGCATGTGGGCTTGAAAAACGAGCATATAGGGTCGTAGGTCGCATTAACTAAAAGAAAACAAACCTAAACCTCACCTTATACCGACGTGACCAACAACGGGATAAATGATTCACCCTGGAATCAACTCGGATCGCGGAACACCACCCCGGGTGCACCTGGGCAAACTGAAGATAAAATGTAAGACTTAGACTCGAGGATGAACCACATAGACGCGCGGTGTATGCGTAAGCACTTAAGAGATGCAAACACCTAGGCAAAACTCATATTCAAATCAATTCATGAAAGAAGTGTGAAAACACACATATCGTAGCTTAACACATTCATAATATGCAATAAGGTATGTTCATGTGCACAATTAATGCGTAATGAAACATCTAAACACCTAACAAAGTGAATATGCGATTCATGCAAATAATTCACATTACTTAAGAAACATAAAATTCATAAAAGGAAAAATACATACACATACACATGCTAAGACAAGTTAGGAATAAGTTCAGAGGTGGGAAGATACGAGAAAAACGGAATACGAACACAAAAAGCGGTTCCGAGTGAAATTGGGCCAAAGCTGATAGTTTTACCGAAACGGACAAGCTGTACGAAAACAAGAATATCTTAAGTTTCATGAATTGGAATTGAGTTTTGTTTCTTGTAAATGAAACTAGACACATAGATTTTTCTGATGATATATGGCACGAATCATGGTTCAAAGGAATCCGAAAATGGCGGAGGTTTCAAATTGAGCAAATGTAGAATTTCGGTGAAGTGGCGACACCAAATTACAATGATCATATCTCACAATCTAGAACGAATTTTGGGTAATTCCAATTGAAGATTTTTCTAGACTCAAAAAGGTTGATCGTGTCCGAAAATCTGCTCAATCGGAGGTCGTATGAGGGGGTACCCAGCCGGGGAAAACATAAGGCAAAATCTACCCGGCCGGGGAAAATACAAGGCAGAAAACCCTCTGGACTAAAGTACCCGCCCGGCGAGTCATTTTGGACAGCAAAAATATAGCAGAAACAAAGGTGTATGAGGGAGGAACCAAATTTTGCAAATCCACCTCAAAACTCAACCAAATGCAATGAAAATCAAGGCACAAGTTCATGTAAACATGCTCTATCACATATCTTAAATTCAAGGCATGAAATGAGCTAGAAAACAAGTTTCCGTTCCAATGGTTTTTGTAGCACCCCGAGCGAGGAGCACCACATCCCCCGCACCATAGCTCGACACGTGTGACGGAATGGGAGCTCCGCTCACGCACTAAGCCATGGCGAACGGGTGACAAATAAAACACACCTAAGCTAGGCGGTCTAGGCCCTGAAACAGAGTGCTCAACAAATCGAAAACCAGAAGCGGAAGCATAGGATCAACATACACACATGCAAGGCCACGGGCAAACAGAAATTAAAGCGTACACTCCACATGCAAACTTGGGCACACAGGCCAAGTTTTAGGACATAAGGTAAGGCCCAGCAAGGGCAATTCTAATCAAATACATATCAGATTTGAATCAAATTACAAACTTATACATAACCTCAGAATGAAAAGGCAAAAGCAATGAAGATGCAGAATGTAAAGACATGACCCAAACGACTCAAAAGAAGACCGCCCCTAGCACGAACCCAAACCTAACACCTGCAACTGAGTGGGGAAAGAGAGGGGTCAGTCTACAACTCGGCTGAGTGAGGGGGGCTAACGCACACCCAACACGTATCTACATATAGAGTAAAGCACGTATTAAACAAAAGACTATGAACCGGGAATAGGGTTTTACATACCAAAGCCATTTTCCAAAAGTACTCATACTTATTCAAATATTCGTATATTCTTAAGTTTGAAAACTCGTAAGGATTCATAGATTCAAGTACGCATATGGATTCATATTAAAAACCCATAGGGATTCATATTGTAACTTATAAGGATTCTTATATTCAAATCGATTCATAACATAGCGTACAAATCTCATATTGAAAACAAACCCTCCTATCCCGTTTCATAATCAACGTAACAAAAGAATTCAAATACCCAGCGAGTACGGGTCTCCAACCTTACTCCTTAATCAAAAGACTCAAAAGATTCATAAAGAAGCATACACTCATAAATTCAAAAGATTCATAAATTCAAAGATTCATATTCCCGTATTCCAACCTTCTCCGGAAGTCTGCACGTGGGTTACGGGCCCACATCGTGCAACTCAATATACGTGGGGTCGCGAACCCACAACGTACCTTCTCCGGCCTCAGCCGAAGGCTCAAAGCACCACGCCTTCTCCATCTCCCTCAGAGTCACGCATAGGTACTTCAAAGGAGCGTGTGCACAGGGGTGATAACCGGCGACCCCAACAGCCGCACCGGGTCTCCCTTACCCACACCTCCAGGGCCCAGGGATTCAAATAGATTCGTATGGATTCATAAGACTCATAAAGAAACATATCTAACTCGCGAAACCTAGAAACATACGATTCATACTTAAGAAACATACCATAAGAGACATACCTTACCGTGCAACTTGGCATATGCTATACACGTACCTCTCCGTGTCTTTCAAATTCATAAGATGCTGAAGGAGATCCATAGTTCACTTGACACCACACGGTTTGGAGCATAGCCTCGTTGCGAAACCATTTTAAGCTTATATATGCCCATACGTATGCTTTCAGAAGAATTCATATGAAATCGAATAACAAGATTCATAACATATCATAAGACACGTATGTAATATACATATAGTATATATATTCGCATGCGGGGTGAGAAAACATCACATTAAGGCCATAGGTCGCTTATCTAAAAGAAAAGATCCTAACCCTCTCCTTACACCGACGTGGCCAAGAATGAGACAAATGATTCACCCCGGAATCAACTCAAATCACGAAACACCACCGAGGGTGCACCTGGACAAACTGAAGACAACATGCAAAACTTAGACTCGAGGACGAACCATAAAGACGCACGACATATGCTTAGTCGTGTAAGAGATGCAAATTTTCATACAAGCATACTATTCATCATCTTCTCCAAGTTCATAGAATCAAGAAAGGAAAGCAAGATTCAATCGGTAGAATTGAACCACGTAAGGAGAGGATCACAAATCTTACCTTGAATCTTCGATCGGTTGGTCGGATCTCACAAGCTTGAGCCAAAGCTTGAACGGCCAAATGGGGAGGTTTTCTTCTTCTCCTTTCTTGCCTTGTTTTGATCGTTCCAAAATGAGGAAAAAAAAAGGGAGATATTTTCAGCCATAAAGGGCTAAAACGGGTCGGTTTATAGGCCGGGTCAAAAAGGATCCGGTCCACTCGGATCGGATTTTAAAACGGTAGGGGTATCAAACGACTTTAGAAATTTTAAAGGTTAATTTCATCAAATCCGAATCCTCGAAAGGAACTCAATGACAACGTCAGAATTCGAATTCGAATTTTCGAGCTCAAGGTAGCCACGAGGGCTAAAACACCCTAATTAAAATTAGGTCCCTAATCGACAAATATTGGACGATTGAGTCCAAGTACATTTAATAAATTCTAAAGCGCACATGATTAAATAAAATTACGAATTGACACGTAAGGCATGCTAATCACATAATTACAGAATTAAACTCTCCCGAGACATTGTACCTGGATTGCCGAGAAGACGGGGTGTTATAGTTTTCAAGCTCCATTAATGGAGTTATATGCTATTCTCACCCAACAACCAAAATTCCATTAAATAAACACCAAATGAGCTCAAGGAAACATCATGTCTTAGTCTTAGATCAAGTAGTTCAAGAATGAAAGCATGGATCAAAATTTTCATATAAAAGTCACTATTCATCATCTCTTCCAAGTCCAAGAATTCAAGCCAAGAAAATGGAATTTAGTCGGAAAGAAACAATGTACTCGAAGAGAGAAATTCAAATCTTACCTTAAGTTGTTGATCGGGCGAGAACTGGAGACGGGAGTGGGACAACCCTCCTTTCTTCTCTTCTTGTTTCTAACGTGAGAAATGGGAGAGGGATGGCTGATTTTCATCTCTTTTTAGAGCCAAAATGGGTAGGGTCAAGTGAAAACGGGTCGGGTCAAAAAGATCTGGTCCAAACGGATCGGATTTTAAAACGGTAGGGCTATCAAACGGCTTTAGAAAATAAAAAGGGTTAATCCATTGAGTCCAAATCATCGAAATGAACTTAATGACAAGGTTGGAATTCGCATTCGAATTCCCGAGCTCAAGATAGCCACGAAGACTCAAACACCCTAATTAAAATTAGGTCCTTAATTTCCCAATATTGGACGATTGAGTCCAGGAACATTAATTAAGTTCTAATGCGCACATAATTAAATAAATTACAAATTAACACATAAGGCATACGAATTACACATAAGTCACAAAATTACGAAATTAAACTCTCCAGTAACGTCGTACCTAGATTGCCGAAAAGACGGGGTGTCACACATTACGAATGGCTTGTAATACCTTTTGAGCTAAAAAATGCACCATCAATAGACCAAAGGAAAATGGATAACATCTTTTCAAAATACCATAAATTTATGGTAGTATATATAGATGATATCTTAATCTCTTCAAATACAGAAGAAGATCATAGTAAACATCTTTTATTATTCGCTAAAATTTGGAAAGAAAATGGAATTGCTCTCTCTGAGAGAAAAGCTATAATAGAGAAAAAGGAAATAGAATATTTAGGGTTAAAATTGAGTGCTGTAGGAATAAAATTACAACCTTATATTTCCCAAAAAATTCTAGAATTTCCAGATAAACTAGATAATAGAAAACAAATTGAAAGATTTCTTGGATGCTTAAACTATGCTGAAGGATTTATTTCAGAATTAGCAAAGAAAAAGCATGAAATTATAATACAAAAGGTTGGAGTTCTAGACGTACAGATATAGTTGTTATTCTTAAAGGGGAATGTAAAACATTACCAAAATTAAGACTACCAGAAGATAAAGACAATCTTATTGTCCAAACTGATGCTTCTGACCTATATTGGTATGCAATTTTAAAAACAAATCTAAATGGAATTTGTAGATATACCAGTGGAACTTTCAATCAAGAGGAAGTTAATTATACAACACATGAAAAAGAACTACTAGGTATAAAAAGAGGAATCGAAAAGTTTTCTCTTTTACTTTTATAAAAGCCTTTTGAGGTTCATACAGACAATACTCAAATTAAGAGTATGATTCAAAATAAACTTCCAAATAAACCCAAATATAGAAGACTTCATCGTTGGCAAGTTTTCTTAACACATTATAATTTTAAAATCAAACATATTAGAGGAATGAATAATTTCTTAGCAGATTTCCTTTCCCGAAATGTTGAATTTGGCCTTGACTAAAGGCGAGTATATGCGTATACATATACCCAGTCCATCTCAAACAGTAGATGGTAAAGACATTATCAAATCCGTTGATAGGTGGTAATTTCCCAAAAATTACTTTAAGACGAGTATATGCGTATACATATACCTAGTCCATCTCAAACTGTAGATGGTAAAGATAATAACAAATCCGTTGAAGGGTGGTGATTTCCCAAAAATCACTTCAAAACTAATAAAATTTTAAACTATCTCTATTTTGCAGAATGGAAGATATATAGGAATTAGCTGCTATAAAAGCTGAAGTGGATACATTGAGAGTTATCTCTATCGATATAGAGCAGGCATTAATTATCTTCGAAGAATCTATAATCAGCATCTTTAAGGTCGTTTCAAACCTTGTAAGCGAAAATACAGAGAGGATGAACAATTTATATAAAAGAATTGATAAATTAAGTGAGAAAAATAAAAAAGAAAAGGCGGAAAGTTCAGGTAGTAAAAAACAAGTGATGCATGTAAAAATAGAGTAAGAAAATAAGAAAAAAGAGATAAAAGTCGAGGAAACAAAAAAGACATCCTCTACGAGGACAATAAAGATAAAATCTCTTCAGAAAACTGGTTCTTTCAAAACAGTGCAAATAAAAGGAGAATATATACCTAAACACTCTTATAATAAGGAATACAAAAGAATGTTTGATCTGGCATATAATTATCCAGATTGTGAAGAAATCTATTGCTCAAGTGGAAATACAATATATCCAAGGTTAAGCCATACAGAGTATCTCAGAGAATCTTTTGAATAAAGGTTTTCAAACCATTTGTGCTGCTGGTAACTGGATATTAGTTAATAAAAGGCTCTGCTAATGATCCAAAATCTGGATTACTACAGGAATTCCATGATACACTTGTTACCTATCTAGTTTACTGCTCTCCAGCTACAACACAAGAGGCATGTAAATTAATTGGGTGCCATTCAGAAAACATGATGTGACAAATAGAGAGAGATGTGACAACGTAGAGAATGGCGTAAGCTATGACGCCTCCAACCATTATCAGACTATCGGCAGGATCTCAACCATCAAATAAAAAGTTTGATCAAAATGATATAATTAAAGATTAGGATTTCCTTATCTCTAACACGCGGTTTTCCGCTCTATAAATAAACTTTGTTTATAATAGATAGGCATCGAAAAATCAATAGTTAGATTGAGAAAGAGTGTTTAAAAAATATTCAGAGTTGTAATATGAGTGTTTTCTTTGTACTGAGTATGGAAAAATAAACCCATAAAGGGGAAATAAAATCCTTTCTTTCATAAAACACAAATTCTATTTTGTTTTGAACTTATTATATTTCTTTACTCCCTTATCCTTCAAAACAGATTATCACTCTATAAGCCGTAGTGATTTTTCCGTTGAAGTTCGAAGCTTGTTTCCCGTTGACGTCCATATAGGCTGAAGGCCATCAGGACTTTTGGAATGTTGTGCTGATCAAGGAAGAAGAAGACGAGTCTTAGAAGAATCCGATAGATCTTTATAGAAGACGAAGGAGATAAAGAAAGGTAATAAACTTTCCTCAAAATATTTTGTGCGTTATGATTTTAGAATGGGTTTTAGAGTACTCTTGTTAAAATCAATATTTGATGAATCTTGATATCAATTTTGATTATTTCATATATAATTTTTTACACATAAAACATATATAAAACTATGAATGATAATTCGGATGGTGACTTTAGAATAGGATTAAACCTTGCTTATAAATTTGGCAGGTGTTTTGATGAAGATACATCTGATAAATGTTTTAGACATATAATAAAACAACTTTGAACTCTAAAATGAAAATATTAGTACAAGAACATGCAGATAAACATAAATCTATGGAAGAAGAGTGTGATGAAGATTGCAGAAGGACCAATAAAAAGTTAAATAAAGTTATATTAGCCATAGAGCAAGTTTATGAACAAGAAAGTTCATCAAGATAAAATGAATTCTAAAAAATTAAAAATGGAAAGAAAAAGATTAGGGAAAAGATTAAAAGGTGCAATAGAATATAGATCTATTATGAGAAATTTTTTTACATGTTTTAATGAAATAAAAAATATGATAGAAAATGATAAGCAAATTAAAATAATAAATAAGAAGTTAGTAGAAAAAATATATCAAAGAGATATATGATGGGTCTGATTTCAGGTGTCCAAACTCTAACACTTTAGAATTTGTTTGGTGTGGGGAGACCAAGGGAAAATCGCCGGAAAAGTTGAGGGGTTCAACCTACTAGGACAAACACCAAGAACAAACTGTCAAAAAGCCAAGCTGGGGGAACTGGGGGTGATGCCCAGTTTGGCTTTCCGATGCTCAAGTCAAATGATGATCTGAAAGAGAAGGTGAAGCAAAGTAATTGCAGAGTTACAGTATTGGAGATTGCTTACAGAGATGGAGATGAAGACTCCTATTTATAGTTGTGGGTCAGGGACCCTTTGGTAATTTACCCCTCGTGGTCCTGCCCTAATGCCGCCTCACCAGGTGGCGAAATGAGGAGAAACCTAGGAGGAATCTCCTGCAAAAGCAGGTGAAAAAGGTGGTACGGGTAACTGTGGCAGGTGCGCGGACATGTACGGGGTGTCAGAGAGCCGTTTTTGGGTTGGTTAACGAGGGCCATGAGCGCGCTCGTGTCAACCATGAGCCTGATGGGCTATAGGACCTATGGGTGGGTCTGAGCCAAGGCTGTGAGATGAGGGGGAGCTAGGCCCCTTGGTTTGCTTGCATGTGGAAGCTCATCTGAGGGGAGTGAGCGTTCGAGGGTCAATCCCCTGGGGGAATCAAGGCATGCTGGGAAGTCAGAATGACGCTTGTAATTGAGCGGCCATAAGAACCACATGTCTCGCGATGGTAACTACACCTGTCACGCGGGACTTAGCAACCGAGGGAGGGATGACGCTCGGGGGAAAGCCTATATGGGGGAATGAGAGGCCACACATCATTCACTGGTGGCGTTACGTGTCAAAACGTGGGTCAAGCATGTTTTGACCCCATCATTTTGCCCCCCAATTCTGTAGTCCTTAGCATGAGGGCTGTAAAATTCAAATCCGTCAAACAATCCGAGGGCAGCACTTGGGAGGAGAGGTGGCTTGATGGGAAATCTTCTTCTGAGTTAAGCATTAAATGTTTGTCCCATCAACTGGCGGCATGCGTCATTCCGTTTTTAATGCTGATAGGGAGGTGGGTGCGACATTCCAGGAAACGGCGTGTGAATCTTGGGATGTGGGTGACGGTTCACGAAAGTGGGCGGTTATCTAGGCGGGAAATGATTACCTTTTGAAATTAAATATCAGAAACGTACCAACCCCTTCCCCTATAAATAAGGGAACACAAATCATTCTAATCTTTTATGCATCCAAAACTTTTATAGCATATCACCAAGCTTTCAAAGCAATCTGCAGAGAAATCCACAACAACAAGACTTCCCCAAGAACTTTCTCACCATAAGAAATCTTTCTTATCTTCTAACTTCTTCCCGCTAACCCTAGAGTAGTAGGATCAATCTTTTCTGTGAATTTTCCTCATCCCAAAATCCCCATATTTCCTTCAATCTCCCAGAAACCATGTCAAGGGATCATGTTGAAAAATTCACTCGTGAGGTTGAGGAGATGGCTACCCATAGTTCATCACATCCTGGTTCCCCCGGGGATGAAGAATTGGATGCGGCAGTTTCCGCCATGGAAGAGAGGAATCTGGAAGGTGTGGAGTATATTTTTGAGGAGATGAACCTGGTGATGGAGGAGGAAAGGCAAGGGGTGACTTTGCCAATTACTGAGAGTGCAACTCACCCTCATCGTCATACGGAGATAGTAGCCCTACCGCCGCCGACCCTCGATGAGGAGGCCGCGGGACCATCAGAACAACCACCAGCCAAGAGCAAGAAAAAGTCCAAGAGAGCCAAGAAAACCAAAGGATCGGCCGAGGGTGAGGGCCCGGGTATGCAGGCCACTGAGAGGTCCCCCTGAGGAAACTCCCAGCACCATCACCATAGGGGAGATAACCTCTATGATAGCCCCAATATATTGGGACGAGCGTTGCAGTTGGAGAATCCCGGCCCCCCACGAGCGGGCTAACAACCCTCCACTCGGAGAGATGGCTATTTACAAAGACTCAGTGGCGTTTGGGGGTTTGAGATTCCCTTTTCCTGTCCCAATGGCCAGTATACTCAATGATCTTAACTTGAGGTCCTCGCAGATCGTTCCCAATGGCCTGGCGCTCATAACCACCTTCATTATTCTCATGAAGTACACCGAAAACCAGCCTTCCATGCGCAATTTTAATGCTTTATTCAAAGTTGCCCGATCGCCTCGCTCGTCTACGAGGGCGGGTTTCTTTTACATTCAAGCGAAGGCTAGCTTGAAGCTGATCAATTCCCCCTCGTCAACCTATGGAGTGGAATGGAAAGAAAAATTTTTCTTTGTGAGGGCTCCACAAGATGACGATTTTGGGGTCCCATGAGAGTGGATTTCGTATGGGGAGGGTCCCCTCATGAGGCACCATTTGGAACCCACCTTCCCTGAAAACTGGGCTCAAGACTTAGCGGGTGCTTTGAGGGAGGAGGGCTCGTTAATGCAAGCAAAGGATTTGATAGATGATACAGAGGTCATATTCCTTTGTGGACTTACAAATGACCCTCATTTCCTCAATAATCCTCCCCCTCGGAACCTGGAGAGCGATGGTTAGATCTTAGGGCACTAACTCTAGATAGGGCTACTAACTTCATAGTTATACTTGCACTTTGTGAATTTTACACAAAAGCTTAACCCTGATCTTCTTTCATTTTCCAGGAGAAAACATCCTAATGGCAAGGGGAAACATGCGCAACGTCGCCAACTTTGGCAACGCTCGCAATCGTTAACAACGAGCGTAACCCCAAGACAACCAACAAAACCCACGCGGCCGAAGGGCTGGTCGCGGTGATGGTCGTGGGGGCCATCAAGGGACAAGTTCCAGTACAGCCGAACAACCCCGAGGCCGTGGAGAAAACCGAGCGGCCAACATTGAAACGAGGATCATCCCCAGACCGGCAGATGCTACTAACACAAGGGGAGCCACTTCTTCAGTCCCTGAGTCAACGAGGCCATGCTCGAATGTGGTCATTAGCGAGCACCAGTGGGCTACCACCCAAGCCTCCCGGAAGAGAAAAACGATGCCCGATGCCATCCCCATAATGGGTAAGGGTAAGCAAGTAGTCGAGGGCACTCGAGGTGACGGTGATACCTCTTCTTCCGAGGAGGATTGTTTATGGAATGTTGACCGAGTAGGGGATAGGCATTTTGAGCGCTTACCCAACGAAGGTCCCATCCTGCTAAGCGAGCGCACCTCTTCCAGATCCATCACCCATGGGCTCTATGAGAGGGTCCAGTTCACAGGGGACCACCAAGCGCAGTTTTCCCAGAACAACGAAAAGGTGGCTGGGACATGATCCATGCACTCATTTCCATAATTCTTCTTATTTCATAGTATTCAAACATTTCCTTATTCTTTTAAAAAGATACTAAGTATGGAATGCCTTCTCCTTTTGAAAAATGTAGCAAGTACTCCTGAGGGCCAAAAATCTTCAGATGCGCGCCACTGTCTATTCCGAGCGCAAAGCAAAATATAAGAAGATGGCGCGCTCGAATGACCCGGTTTAGATCCAGGAGGAGCTGGATGTGGAGAAGTCCAAGTTTTTATCTCTCCAAACCGAACATGATAAAATAAAGGCATACGTGAAGAAGCTGGAGGATGATCTTAAGAAGTCGGAGTCCGCTCGGAAGAAATACCGCACAGACTACAATACCCTCAACGAGAACCACAAGAAGTTGATAGATGACCGGAACGGATGGGTCACAAAGTCTAACGTAGCTCAGAAGAAGTATGCGGACATAATCACACAGGTTCCCGAGCGCATCGAGAAGGCAGGAAGGAGGCTATCATCAAATTCTACCATTCTAAGGCATTCTCCTTTGCTGCTTCGCTCCACTGCTTTTGACGAGGCTCAAAAGGCTTTCAACTTGGCCATTGAGCAGCTGATCCACTTGGGCTTAACGAGCTCTTCTGCGAGAAGGAGAAAGGATATGGGGCTAGCCCTCGATGAGCACTGTGCCGCGTCCGAGGGTGGAGCGGATGATCCAGAGGCCAATATCAGTGAGCCGGAATACAACTATATAGTGGAGATTCTTTAAGATGAGTATATAGCCGCTCATCCAGTGGAGGGAGAGCCTTTTGTGGAGCAAAATGAGGGGGCTGACAATACCATAATCCTTCCTGAGGACCCTCAGGGAGACGTGCCCCAAGCGCCAACGGTTGAAGACGTTCCTGCTCGTGCCAGTGAGAATACTCCCGCTCCAGTGGTTGAGGCCACTGGGTCATCAAGCCTGCCACCTCCCCCTGCTCAAGATTCAAATGTGTCAGTCCCTCAAGCGCAAGAGCCAGTTGCCCCTATTCAAAATGAGCCTGCCCCTCAAGTGGTGAATCTAGAAGAGGATGTCGCCGCTGCTGCTTGAAATTCCCTTCTATTTCTCGAGAAAATTCCCTTGTATTTTCTTTGCTTTTTGATAAATCCCGAGGGCCATGGTGCCCTTGTTTTGTAGCCTTGTAGGCTTTGCTCTTTATCAATGGAAGTTTCTTTTTAATAATTGAGTGTCTTTTACCTTTTGTAATGTTATGCCATGAATTCTTACTTTGCGCGTATTTTATCAAAATCTTATGATGTTAAGATTTCAAGTAATAAGCTAAGTAAAAATGACATAAAACTTGGAAAATTTTGCTAAGTCTTTGAGTAAACACATGGGTCTTACTTTGAGAATGCCCTAATTTAAGACTTGTGAAAATTTTCCTAAGTAGGGTAAAAGGGTCTACGGTGAACCCTTGAATAACCCGAGGGTCCTGCTTTGAGGGTACCCGGGTTAGGGACTTGTAGGGAGCCCTGGTTAAGGTTTGTGGGAACTTGTCTAAAAGTTTTCTCCTAAGTGTTGTAGTGTGCGAGCGCTAACTGGCAGCGAGATCCGGTTAGGCTCGTTCTTCGCCTAGTGGCCATCGCTTGATTAATTCCCAAAGAAGGTGGACCTCTAGGTAGGATCTTGCCACTTTTGATAGGCGTATTTTACCCTCGAGAGGGGGATTCACGCGCTTCGGACCTGTGTGGTGATTGCCTAGCTTTCCGAGGGGGAATCATTTACCATCCTCAGAATACATTTTCGCACATAGAAATCATTTCAATAGATAATGTTTGTAAACAGGAACTACATAGAGCCCAGAAATGGTTTTTTTACAAAATTATAAATAATTAAACATAAAACCTTCGTAGGTTGCAAGCATTCCACGGACGCAGGAGACGTTCGCCCTAGAGTGTCTCGAGCGTGTAAGTGTTGTTAGCTCTGATTTGTATAACTTTGTAAGGGCCTTCCCAGTTGGGGTCCAGCTTGCCTACATGCTTTGAGACTTCAACCTTCTTCAAAACCAAGTCTCCTAACTGGAAAGTTCTTTCTCTAACTCGCTTGTTATATTGTTGAGCGATGGATGCTTTATATTCGTGAATATGTGCCCATGCCTTGTCTCTTTTCTCTTCCAAAAGATCCAATTCCAAGGCCCTGTTATCCTCGTTTGCTCCGGGCTCGAAATATGCCACTCGAGCGGATTCATGTGCAATTTCTGCTGGTATCATTGCTTCTGAGCCATAGACAAGTGAGTAAGGGGTTTCTCCAGTGGCCGCTCGCGGTGTGGTGAGATAAGCCCGCAAAGCCCCTTGTAACTCCTCGGCCCACTCGTTCTTTTTGCTCTCAAGCATGGTTTTTAGATGTTGCAAAATGACCCTATTGGTGACTTCTGCTTGACCGTTGGCTTGAGGGTGGCCCATGGAGGTGAAGAGTTGCTCAATACCTAACTCCGAGCACCATTCCCGGGTATCAATTGCTATGAACTGGGATCTGTTATCCGAAATAAGCACCCTCGGAATGCCATACTTGCAAATAATGTTTTTCCATATAAAATCTCGTACCACTCTAAAGGTGATTTTTCCAACGGCCTCGGCCTCAGCCCACTTGGTAAAGTAATCAACGGCTAGGATTACAAACTTTTTCTGTCCGACCGCCATAGGTAGGGGGCCAACAATGTCAATACCCTACTGATCAAAAGGCCACGAGACGTCTATGGGGATCATTTGAGCCGCTGGCAATTGGGGAACATTATAGTGAAATTGGCACTTAGGACATTTCCTGGAAAATGCTATGGAATCCTGGAGGACTGTGGGCCAGTAGAATCCACTTCTCAGTATCTTTTTAGTAAGAATGCACCCCCAGAATGATTCCCATAACTTCCTCCGTGAACGTGCTCGAGGGTCTCTTTGGCCTACGAGGGCCTCAAACACCTCATTGGTGGGCCTTGGAAGGATTTCTTGAAGAGTCTTCCCTCGTTGTCCAGAGAGAAACGAGGGGCCTTGTTCCGAATTTTTCGTGACTCCACTTTGTCGGTCGGGCAAATACCATCTCAAGGAATCTGACAATGTCATCGAGCCAACAGGGCTTGGTGGGATCAATCATATCTACCGCTCGGACGGGCTCTTTCCTCTGAATTAACGACGCCTCCGTTCTGAGAAACGTGATGGATAGAGTGTCTGCACGTTCGTTTTCCGCTCGGGGGACTTGGAGCAAGTGAAATTCCTTGAACTTTTCGATTATCTCTTTTGCTTTTCCCAAGTACTGCACCATGGTGGCTTCTCGAGCCTCATACGTTCCTTCAATTTGACTTGAAATCAATTGCGAATCAACATAAGCCGTGACCCTGGAGGCTCCGCTCTGGAAAGCAATTCTCAACCCTTGTATGAGAGCCTCGTACTCGGCTTCGTTATTTGTAACTTGGAAATCCAACCTGATTGCAAAGTCGATTTCAACTCCTTTGGGATCTCTGAGGGTCATTCCTGCTCCTCCCCCTTGAGAGGTCGAGGAGCCATCTGTGTGCAAGACCCAGAGACCATCGCTTTTAGGAATAGTAAGCTCTAAACCAAAGCGTTCAACCAGTAAATCCGCAACTACCTGCGCTTGTATGGCCGTTCTGGCTTGAAGCTTAGGTCAATGTCTTACTCAAGTAATAGACAGGTAGATGTTTGCGCTCGCACACGGCTACCAAAACTACCCTCGTGGCCTCATCAGAGATGGAAAGGTATACGAATAAGTTTTCACCTGCCACGGGTTTTGTCAAGAGGGGAGCGCTCGAAAGGTAAGCTTTTATATCTTGCAAAGCCTTTTCACATTCTTCAGTCCAAAAGAAATTTTGAGCATTGGCGTAGAATTTTGAAGAAAGGGAGATTCCTGTCTGCTGAGCGGGAGATGAATCTGTTCAAAGAGATTATCTTTCCCACTAGCACTTGTACTTGCCTGAGGGTTTTTCCCACAGACGGCGCCAAAAATGATGGGTCTGATTTCAGATGTCCAAAATCCAACACATTAGAATTTGTTTGGTGTGGGGAGACCAAGGGAAAATCATCAGAAAAGCTGAGGGGTTCAACCTGCTAGGACAAACACCAAGAACAAACTGTCAAAAAGCCAAACTGGGGGAACTGGGGGTGATGCCCAGTTTCGCTTTCCGACGCTCAAGTCAGATGATGATTTGAAAGAGAAGGTGAAGCAAAGTAATTGCAGAGTTACAGTAATGGAGATTGCTTACAGAGATGGAGATAAAGACTCCTATTTATAGTTGTGGGTCAGGGACTCTTTGGTAATTTACCCCTTGTGGTCCTGCCCTAATGCCGCCTCAACACGTGGCGCAATGAGGAAAAACCTAGGAGGAATCTCCTGCAAAATCCGGTGAAAAAGGTGGTGCAGCCAATAGTGGCAGGTGCGCGGACATGTATGGGGTGTCAGAGAGCCGTTTTTGGGTTGGTTAACGAAGGCCATGAGTGCGTTCGTGTCAACCATGAGCCTGATGGGCTATAGGACCTGTGGGTGGGTCTGAGCCAAGGCAGTGAGATGAGGGGGAGCTTGGCCCCTTGGTTTTCTTGCATGTAGAAGCTCATCCGAGGGGAGTGAGCGCTCGAGGGTCAATCCCTTAGCGGAATCAAGGCATGCTGGGAAGTTAGAATGACGTGAAAAACCAGTGATACCTGTAAAAATAGAGTAAGAAAATAAGAAAAAAGAGAAAAAAGTCGAGGAAACAAAATAGAAATCCTCTACGAGAACAATAAAGATAGAATCTCTTCAGAAAACTGGTTCTTTCAAAACAGTGCAAATAAAAGGAGAATATATACCTAAACACTCTTACAATAAGGAATACGAAAGAATGTTTGATCTGGCATATAATTATCCAGATTGTGAAGAAATCTTTTACTTAAGTGGAAATACAATATATCCAGGGTTAAGCCATACAGAGTATCTTAGGGAATCTTTTAAATAAATGTTTTCAAACCATTTGTACTACTGGTAACTGGATATTAGTTACTAAAAGGCTCTGCTAATGATCCAAAATCTGGATTACTATAGGAATTCCATGATAGACTTGTTACATATCGAGTTTACTGCTGTCCAGCTACAAGACAAGAGGCATGTAAATTAATTGGGTGCCATTCAAAAATCATGATGTGGCAAATAGAGAGAGATGTGACAACATAGAGAATGGCGTAAGCTATGACGCCTCCAACCATTACCAGACTGTCGGCAGGATCTCAGCCATCAAATAAAGAGTTTGATCAAAATGGTATAATTAAAAGTTAGGATTTCCTTATCTCTAAAGATAACAATCTTATCTTTTCACGCGGTTTTCCGCTCTATAAATAAACTTTGTTTATAATAGATAGGCATCGAAAAATCAATAGTCAGAGTGAGAAAGAGTGTTTAAAAAATATTCAGAGTTGTAATATGAGTGTTTTCATTGTACTGAGTATGGAAAAATAAACCCATAAAGGGGAAATAAAATCCTTTCTTTCATAAAACACAAATTCTATTTTGTTTTGAACTTATTATATTTCTTTACTCCCTTATCCTTCAAAAAAGATTATCACTCTATAAGCCGTAGTGATTTTTCCGTTGAAGTTCGAAGCTTGTTTCCCGTTGACGTCATATAGGCTGAAGGCCATCAGGACTTTTGGAATGTTATGCTGATCAAGGAAGAAGAAGACGAGTCTTAGAAGAATCCGATAGATCTTTATAGAAGACGAAGGAGATAAAGAAAGGTAATAAACTTTCCTCAAAATATTTTGTGCGTTATGATTTTAGAATGGGTTTTAGAGTACTCTTGTTAAAATCAATATTTGATGAATCTTGATATCAATTTTGATTATTTCATATATAATTTTTTACACATAAAACATATATAAAACTATGAATGATAATTCGGATGGTGACTTTAGAATAGGATTAAACCTTGCTTATAAATTTGGCAGGTGTTTTGATGAAGATACATCTGATAAATGTTTTAGACATATAATAAAACAACTTTGAACTCTAAAATGAAAATATTAGTACAAGAACATGCAGATAAACATAAATCTATGGAAGAAGAGTGTGATGAAGATTGCAGAAGGACCAATAAAAAGTTAAATAAAGTTATATTAGCCATAGAGCAAGTTTATGAACAAGAAAGTTCATCAAGATAAAATGAATTCTAAAAAATTAAAAATGGAAAGAAAAAGATTAGGGAAAAGATTAAAAGGTGCAATAGAATATAGATCTATTATGAGAAATTTTTTCACATGTTTTAATGAAATAAAAAATATGATAGAAAATGATAAGCAAATTAAAATAATAAATAAGAAGTTAGTAGAAAAAATATATCAAAGAGATATATGATGGGCCTGATTTCTGGTATCCAAACTCCAACACTTTAGAATTTGTTTGGTGTGGGGAGACCAAGGGAAAATCGATGGAAAAGCTGAGGGGTTCAACCTGCTAGGACAAAACCAAGAACAAACCGTCAAAAAGCCAAGCTGGGGGAACTGGGGGTGATGCCCAGTTTGGCTCTTCGACTCTCAAGTCAGATGATGATCTGAAAGAGAAGGTGAAGCAAAGTAATTGCAGAGTTACAGTAATGGAGATTTCTTATAGAGATGGAGATGAAGACTCCTATTTATAGTTGTGGGTCAGGGACCCTTTGGTAATTTACCCCTTGTGGTCCTGCCCTAATGCCGCCTCAACACGTGGCGCAATGAGGAGAAACCTATGAGGAATCTCCTGCAAAAGCCAGTGAAAAAGGTGGTGCGGGCAACAGTGGCAGGTGCGCGGACATGTACAGGGTGTCAGAGAGCCGTTTTTGGGTTGGTTAACGAGGGCCATGAGCGCACTCGTGTCAACCATGAGCCTGATGGGCTATAGGACCTGTGGGTGGGTCTGAGCCAAGGCTGTGAGATGAGAGGGAGCTTGGCCCCTTGGTTTGCTTGCATATAGAAGCTCATCCGAGGGGCGTGACCACTCGAGGGTCAATCCCTTGGCGGAATCAAGGCATGCTAGGAAGCCAGAATGACGCTTGTAATTGAGCGGCCATGAGAACCACATGTCTTGTGATGGTAACGACACGTGTCACGCGGGACTTAGAAACCGAGGGGGGGATGACGCTCGGGGGAAAGCCTATATGTGGGAATGAGAGGCCACGTGTCATTCACTGGTGGCGTTACGTGTTAAAACCTGGGCCAAGCGTGTTTTGACCCCATCAATATAGACGGTTAAAAAATGGACCAATATCAAAAACAACAAAATAGACAAGATTTTAGAGAAGTAAGACAATTAATAAAATTAAAAATAGAAAAGTTAAAAGAAATAAATAATCAGTCTGAATATGAAATGCATGAAAGAATACTAATGAAACTAAAAACAAAAGAAAAAGATATTATGAGGGAAAGAATATATTGCAAAAATACTTTATTTCATTTAGAAGATGGAATTAATATTATAAAGAGATATAATAAAGCAATAATGTGGTCAATACAAAATATACCTCGATTTAATAGAATAAACTTAGAAATATTAGAAGAAAATAATGAATCTATTAGTTGGTAAAAAAATAAAGTTAGAAAAATAAATATTTTATCTTCATCTTAAAACAAAAAATTTTAAGGACTTGATTGAAAGGATAAATAAACTAGCTAACAACCCCCACAACCCTGTGTTTTTCAAAATGATCATAAAAAACCTTGACCAAAAAAAAAAAAAAAAAAAAAAACTACTCAAAAAAACCTTGTGTTTTTTAAAATAAACTCACCGCCCCCTCATCCGAAATGGTCAATAAAAAAAAGTAAAATTTCTATTATACCCTTATACACTGTTTTAGACATATAATATTATTAAAAATTATTTTTTTAATTCAGGATAAATATTATATTAATAAATAAAATAAAATTTAAATTATATTATTATATCTATCAAAAAGTATTATAAATATATAATATACATAAATATTATTGCATAATATATATATTAATAATACATAGTAATAAATTAACAAATTTATAGTAATAAAATATATGTAAATATATACATAATTCATATTAATATATATATATATATATATATATACACACACACATATATATATATATATATATATATATATAAGTTATGCATATCGTCCTCTTCCTCGCTCCAGAACACGCCGCCGCCGCCTCCTCTCCACTTCCAGTCACCCGCCACCGCCGCTGCCGCCGCCTCCTCTCCTTCTCTCTACCTCCACCACCCAACCCCCACCCCCACGCATAACTCCACCCTTCTGCAAATCCAATCCCCATAGCCAAGAAGACAAGCAAGGTAGAGAGACTACCATAACTCCACCCCTTTCTGGAAATCCAATCCCCAGACAACGTGCTTCAACAACTCCTCTCCTTCGTCTGCAAATTTGTCCCACCCACACCGCCGCTCAGCCTCTCCCATCTCCACCGCCACCACCCCATCTCATCTCCCCACTTCCAACAGTAGAAGCATCATCAACCCTAGCGCCTCCGCAGCCACCATCGGAGCTGTTGGAAAACACGAATCAGAAAGCAGCGGAATTTAAAAAATTTTCCCAACAAAAGGACCGTGAACTCGCAATCGTGTAACCAAATTCGTAAAGATAGAAAACTTACTTTTCTTTTATTCTTTCTTGAAGCGTTTCAAGCCACCCAAGAACGCTCTTCACGCGGCTTGATCCCCTCTCCTTGGTAAAGCTCGAATCTTCAAACTTCTAACTTGAAGTCTCTAGAGAAAGTCCACCAACTTGATCACAATCTAACTAGTAAGGATGCTAGTTCTCTAGTTAGTGTTTAGGCTTAACCTAGGGTTTAATTTAATCTTGGAGAAAGGAAGGTGTTCAACACATGAACCAAGAATTGTCAATTCACTCCATAAGGAGCTCGAGCTCCCTTATTTATAGGGAGAGGGTGCCAATCCAAATCCTTGTTGGGAAAGGATTTGGTTCCTCTCTCTCCTATTACTTGATCATCAAGTATTTTTCAACTTTGACTTTGAATTCTAATTCTAGTCAACTTTAAAGAGAGCTAAAAATATCCAAACTATTTTTGGATAATTTTATACTTTATTTATTATAAAATAAATAACTTATTTTTATCTAATTAATTAACTAGATTATTTTCTCCAAAATTAGACTTTCTTTTTAATTCAAAATTAAACCAAAGTCTATTAAATAATTAACACATTAATTATTTAACATCACATAATCACGTGTGGCACACGTGTCTTAATGACACGTGTCCAATCACGTGAGCCACACGTGTGATTTCACACGTGTGGAACCCCTTAGGCTCGATTAACTCGTTTAATCATTTTTAAGCCTCAACTCATGTAACCAAGTTGTTGTGTGTGACCCTCTAGGTTCTCAATTCGATTAGCAGTGACCCTAATTAATTAATTCACTAATTAATTAATCAGTTCACAGATTAAACGACCATAGTCTAGCAACAGGTGTTTAACCCCTAGCTGAATTGGAATGTTCGGATTCGACAGAACCTTTAAGTCATTGATTCATGTGAGATACAATCCTCCTACTTACTATCTCTCAACCAAGATCTAGGGCAAGGGAATAATCAGAACCCTAATAATCCGGTCTTAAAGCTAAGTGCATTTCATATCCATTTGATCTCAATCCAAGAAACCCTTTTCTTGATGTCTTGATCTACTGCCTTGGCCAAGGACTCCATATGGCATATGAATGACTTACACAATAAGAGATCACCTTGCAAATGCAAGTGTAGGTCCTTTCTTGATTCTCATTCACTTTCATGAATCACTTGTGCAGCCCCAGCATAAGCCTTGAATCAGTTGTCTAAGGCGACACCCTTTAAAGCTTATACCTAAGACTACAGAGTTAACTCATAAAGTGACAAGGAACCTCAAGTCTAAGGATCAATTAATCACATCAATGACTCGTGAGATATTTCCTAATCTGGAAGTTTCCATTTCCTGAAATAGAAACTTCCTTTCCCATTTAGGAATGTTCTCACACGGGGCACCTCAGTGAACTTACTTATTAAAGTAAGCACCCTTATGTATCACGCACGTATCAACTATACACTTTGCAACTCCATGAAACAAGGTGGTCCTTCTTAAGGGCGTGATCCCACAAGCAAGCCTTAGAGGAGTCAGGTTGACACTCCCACTGTCTGTAGGACTCATCGGCTTGGAGTATTTTACTAATCATGACTTATGTGATATAGGGCTCGTTTCATGAACCATTTCACCTCAATGGTAGAGTCCTAAAGTCATCAGGATTAGGGGAGTTCTCATACATGCACAGCTAAAGTAAACGCATACCAAACAAGAGCATATAAAGAAGTGTTGCCTCAATTCGTCATTTCATTCAAAGATTGTCTGTGATTACAATAAGGAAAAGCACAAAGCGGATATACAATCGGCTTTTAGGGCACTATTCCTAACAATCTCCCACTTGCCCGTCAAAGCCATTCTAAAGCTACTCTAAGTCCCATCTTCAGAAGATGACCTTGGAAAGCTTCTCGACTAAGGGGTTTAGTAAGTGGATCTGCCACGTTCTCTGCTGATGTGACCCTCTCAATTTGCACATCACCTCTTTTGATAATATCACGGATTAGGTGATACTTCCTCATAATGTGCTTGGTCCGTTGGTGAGATCTTGGTTCTCTTGCTTGAGCAACCGCCCCAGTGTTGTCACAAAACACAGTAATGGGGTCTTTCATGCTAGGAACAACATTCAACTCTTGAATGAAGTTTCTAATCCAAACACCTTCCTTAGCTGCATCATTTGCAGCTAAGTATTCGGCCTCAGTGGTCGAATCTGCAGTGGTTGTTTGCTTGGAACTCTTCCAACTCACTGCTCCGCCGTTTAGGCAGAAAATGTATCCTGACATTGACTTAAAATCATCTAAGTCAGATGCAAAGCTTGCATCGCAGTATCCTTCGACAGTAAGATCTTTCTGACCTCCGTAAACTAAGAATAAATCTTTAGTGCTTTTCAAGTACTTAAGAATATTCTTCACGGCAGCCCAGTGATCATCTCCAGGGTCAGATTGGAAACGACTTGTTACACTAAGTGCATAAGCCACATCCGGTCGAGTACATAACATTGCATACATTATGCTACCTATTGCTGATGCATAAGGTGTATGAGTCATTCTCTCCTTCTCAAGGTTAGTCTTAGGACACATCTTCTTTGAAAGACATGTTCCTACACTCATAGGAAGGTTCTTAACCTTTGCCGACTCCATATTGAATCTTTTCATTACTTTGTCAATGTACATCGATTGTGATAGTCCTATTAACCTTCTAGATCTATCTCTATAGATTTTAATTCCAAGGATATAGGACGCATCACCAAGATCTTTCATCTCGAATTGGTTCGATAACCATAACTTAGTTACTTTCATATCATCCTTCGAATTCCCAATAAGAAGGATGTCATCAACATAAAGTACTAAGAATTGCACTGAGGTCTCCAATTCCTTTCTATACACACATGATTCATTCGAAATTTGGATGAAGCCAAACGCTTTGACTGATTCATCAAATCGAATGTTCCAATTCCTAGAAGCCTGTTTCAATCCATAGATTGATCTTTGGAGTTTGCAAACCTTTTGCTCACTCCCACTGAATGTGAAACCTATGGGTTGCTCCATATAAATGTCTTTGTCAATGTCACCATTGAGAAAGGCAGTTTTCACATCCATTTGCCATATCTCATAGTCATAATATGCAGCAATGGCAAGCATGATCCGAATAGACTTTTGCATTGCAACTGGTGAAAAGGTTTCGTCAAAGTCCACGCCGGGTCTCTGAGTGAATCCTTTTGCAACCAGTCTCGCTTTGTAGGCTGCAATGCTTCCATCAACTCCAAGCTTTCTCTTAAAGATCCATTTGCAACCTATGGGTTTGACCCCATCAGGCAAATCTACTAAGGTCAAAACTTGGTTGGAGTTCATGGAATCCATTTCGGATTTCATGGCTTCTATCCACTGTTCAGACTCAGAATCTGAAAGTGCCTCCTCATATGTTGAAGGATCATTATCCTTTTGAGAGATTTCATGGAAGAATCCGTACCATTTCTCCGGCTGTCTGGGAGTGCGTTCAGAACGCCTTAGAGGAGGGTTTTCGTGTGTATCGAAATTCGTGATTGGTTGTAGTTGATCAGTAGGGGACGTCTCTTCAGTGGGTGGCGTGGGGTTACTTTGTACTTCTTCTAATTCTATGATCTTTCCTTTCTTTTCTTTAAGGAACGGTTCCTCAAGAAAAGTGGCATTTCTGGAAACAAACACCTTTTGCTCAGATTGATCATAGAAGTAGTATCCTATGGATTCCTTAGGATAACCTACAAAGTAGCATAAGTTAGAACGAGATTCTAACTTATCTCCCACTGTCCTCTTCACGTAAGCAGGACAACCCCAAATTCTTAAGTAAGAATAACTAGGGATTTTACCATGCCACATTTCATAGGGCGTTTTAGGGACTGACTTAGAGGGAACTAGATTCAGAATCTTTGCTGCACTTTCTAGGGCATAACCCCAGAAAGAAGGTGGTAAGTCAGTGAAACTCATCATGGAACGAACCATATCAAGTAGGGTTCGATTCCTTCTCTCAGAAACTCCATTAAGCTGAGGAGTTCCCGGAGGGGTCCACTGAGAGATAATCCCATTATCTTTGAGATGATTAAGGAATTCTTCACTAAGATATTCGCCTCCTCGATCAGATCGAAGTGCTTTGATCTTGTGACCAGTTTGGTTCTCAACCTCCTTTTGAAATTCTAAGAATTTCTCAAAAGCTTCAGATTTATACTTCATTAAGTATACATAACCATACCGACTAAAGTCATCAGTAAAGGTTATGAAGTACTGATGATTGTTTCTAGTGCTTACACTAAGCGGTCCACAAACATCAGTATGGATCAAATCCAAAACCTCAGTGGCACGTTCCACAGTTCCCCTAAAAGGAACTTTGGACATCTTTCCTTTGAGACAGGATTCGCAAGAAGTTAACTCTTTGAGATCATTTTCAGAGAATGATCCTAAAGTGTTTATCTTGCTAATTCTGTTCTTGGAAATGTGTCCTAATCTAGCGTGCCATAAGGGAGCTGAAACTTTGTCATCTCTCTTACGCTTCGTTTCTCGTTGTATATTCATAATATTGATATTTTGAGTTAGGTAAAGTCCATTACTTAGAGTACCGATGTGAACGGAAGAGTTGTTCCGTTTGATAAAATATTTACCATTCTTAATATAAGTTTCATAACCTTCACAATCTAATATTGGAACTGAAATTATATTACGAATAATGCTCGGTACATAAAGGACTTTATTTAATACTAACTCAAAACTACCTAAATCTAATCTAATTGTGCCTAAAGCTCGAGCTTCAACGTTTGAGCCATCGCCGATCTTCAAGACACATTCTCCTTCTTTTAGTTGTTGAACATCACTTAGCATCTGTACATCATTACAGATATGAGTTCCACAACCGGTATCAAGTACCCAAGAACTAGAATTAATAGAAAGATTTACTTCAACGAGAAAGATACCTTTCTTTAGAGTAGCCTTGTACTCTGGGCAGTTTCTCCTCCAATGTCCCGCTTTGCCACAATGGAAGCAAACATCCTCTTTCTGATCACGCTTCTTCTTTTGGGCCTTCCCCTTCGAAATGCCACCAGTGGGCCTAAGGGGTTTCTTCTTCTTCTTTTGGGCTTTCTTGCCCTTACCTTTTGAAGGCCCAGAAGAGGAAGATGGAGCATTCACCATCAAAACCTTATTGTCCTTCTTGATCGTGCTTTCAGCAGTCACAAGCTGACTAATCAGCTCAGCTACAGTAGCACCAGCATGATTCATGTTGAAGTTAAGGACAAATGGGTTGAATGATGGTGGGAGCGAAGCTAGCAACAAATCCACTGAAAGCTCATCTTTCAGCGGCATTTCCATGGAGGCAAGTTTCTCAGTAAGGGCAAGAAACTTGAGTCCATATTCATGGACACTTGAACCTTCCCTCATTCTTAAGTGGAACAATTCCTTTGAAGTGTTATACCTTGTAACACGTTCATGAGGGCGGTAAAGTTGCTCTAAGTGGTCGTAAATCTCCCAAGCAAATTCCATGGCCTCATGTTGTCTTTGCAAGTCCGGAGACATGTTAGCTAACATAAGGCAACGGGCTTGGAGATTATCATCCTTCCACTTCTGAATCGCATCCCGCTCGGCCCGAGTTGGAGCCTCCCCTTCGGGACTAGGCTCCCCTTCGAAGAGAACATAAGTTCTCTTCTCAGAATCTAAAATGATTTCTAGATTCCTCAGCCAATCAGAATAGTTGGGACCAGTCAACTTGTTTGACTCGAGGATCGATACAAGAGGGTTTTTGGTTGCCATTTCAAAACACGTAGAGAATCACAGAATCTACGACCTAAATGGTAAAACAGAGAACTAGTGAGCATGCTGAATTATAACGATATACAAAAGATAAGGTCTTTAATCTATTGTAGCTCCCACTGTTTTTCAAAGATCTAGAATTCCCAAAGATCTAAGAGGAACACGTTTCCCAATGGGTACTAAGATCCTAGGCATTTTACCTCGAACCCACGACTCGCGGACATTCTAAGTAAGAACCCTAGGTAGGTACAACTTACCAATTCTAACACCTTTAGAACTCTTAGTAATTGTTTTTTGCATCACCTATCTTTCAATATGGACCCATGACTCGTGCGACATCCATATTTACTTAGGCGTTAAGCTAGACCCATCAATCATAAGATCATGACCAAAACTTAGTTCGAACGACCCACGACTCGCGGACATCGCCCTTGCTAAAATTGACCACGAAATATTGATCATTTGAAATGATTAATTAGGTAACTAAGAACTAATAAGCTCCACTAGCTATCCCACGACTCGCGGACAATAACTAGCTTTACTTACTAAACTTAAAACCTATTGATGGAATGCTAGGAATTTAATTCAAAACTTGCATCTCGAATTAAACACCTATTTGTTCGAAATCGGCTTAATATTTAATGGGAATTTTCGAATCAACCGGAGAGTTGTCCGGTTCGACCTCACCAACATATATGTTATCCAATTTTATTAGTCTTGATTAATGCAAGTACACTTAGATGCAATTCAAACAAGCACATAAACAGATAACATGACCTAGCATGATACTAACATGTAATGATCATGGGTTCTACCTATCTTATGCGTGATATGTGGGAGCCACTCCACAATCACAAGTTCTAACATACATGCCACATAAACAGTTCAAATCACATAAGGGAAAGCGGTAACAAAATACGAGCCCTATCTCTATTACATTTAACAATTGAGATTCCCCTCCCTAACATTTTGAGGGGTCTTCACTTATGGCCTCCTTGTTACTTGAATGTGGTCCATCTTACTCCATGGGTGCATTGTCTCCAAAATGAAAATAAAACCTCACCACCTATCTCTACTCTCAAATTACAATAAAAAGAAAAAGACATAAAGTAATAAGGCTCAATCTTCATATTGGCCTTAGACAATTACACGGGGCATACCCCGGCCTAAAAAACAGTAATATGGAAAGTCACATAATAAATCACATAACAGTACGCACATAAGTGAGGCTCCAACCTCAATTGAAAAACGCAACTATAGGGCTCCAACCCCAATTTAAACCATCCATGTGCATAAATTAAAACCATACATAGATCTAAACCCATGATCACCTAACATGCTTTTGCAAGAATTTAAATTTAACCAATAAATTAAAATTCTCGCCTTAAGCTCTAATAACTTAAAACACGACTTGATGCGAGTCTTATTTATAAAAGTTTTCAATAAATCCCAAATTACCAAAACAAATAAAATTCCAATTAATTTCTGAAAATTAATAATTTTATCAAGATGTATTTTCCCAAAATATAAACCGTTTCAATTTCTCAAAAAAATCCCAATTTTAAGTTTTATTCAAAATTAAAATAAATATTCAAAAAATAAAATTTTAAAATGCAAATAAAATTGGGACTGGATTGCACGAAACACGAAAAGGCCGGATCGCGAAAACGGGACCCGTACGCGGAGAAGACCGCACGCACGCGGCAAGGCCGCGCGAGTGCGCGCGCAAGCTGCGCGCTGCTGGGCGCAGCTTTCCCGCAAGCATGCGGGCGGGGTTGGGCGGCCGAGGCGGGCGCGCCTCCCGCACAGGCGTGCGGGAGGTGCTGGGCGACTGGCCGGTCTGTCCCGGCCAGGCCTGGGCGGCGACGGGCGGCACGCCCGGGAGGGCCTCCCACGCGGTTGCGGGAGGGTGGCGCGCGAATCCCGCGCGCGCGACGCCTTCGCGCGCGGGGTTTCGCGTGTTCATCGTGATCCGGGCTTTCGTTTCGTGTTTTCGTTCAAAAGCAAAACCAATCCAAGAAATCCAAAAACAGTTTATACAGTTTCAAATCTAAAATTGTTTTTCAAAATTAAATTTTACAGAAATCAATTTTCAGAAACTTTCAAGAAAAAATACATTTTCGTAATTCAGGCTTTCTAAAACAATTACAAATACTCAATCGCATCAAGCCTAAGAATTTCTACCAAATTCAGTATAATTGAGACGAATCAGAAACACGATTAACGAGGTGGCTCTGATACCACTTGTTGGAAAACACGAATCAGAAAGCAGCGGAATTTAAAAAATTTTCCCAACAAAAGGACCGTGAACTCGCAATCGTGTAACCAAATTCGTAAAGATAGAAAACTTACTTTTCTTTTATTCTTTCTTGAAGCGTTTCAAGCCACCCAAGAACGCTCTTCACGCGGCTTGATCCCCTCTTCTTGGTAAAGCTCGAATCTTCAAACTTCTAACTTGAAGTCTCTAGAGAAAGTCCACCAACTTGATCACAATCTAACTAGTAAGGATGCTAGTTCTCTAGTTAGTGTTTAGGCTTAACCTAGGGTTTAATTTAATCTTGGAGAAAGGAAGGTGTTCAATACATGAACCAAGAATTGTCAATTCACTCCATAAGGAGCTCGAGCTCCCTTATTTATAGGGAGAGGGTGCCGATCCAAATCCTTGTTGGGAAAGGATTTGGTTCCTCTCTCTCCTATTACTTGATCATCAAGTATTTTTCAACTTTGACTTTGAATTCTAATTCTAGTCAACTTTGAAGAGAGCTAAAAATATCCAAACTATTTTTGGATAATTTTATACTTTATTTATTATAAAATAAATAACTTATTTTTATCTAATTAATTAATTCGTAATTAATTAACTAGATTATTTTCTCCAAAATTAGACTTTCTTTTTAATTCAAAATTAAACCAAAGTCTATTAAATAATTAACACATTAATTATTTAACATCACATAATCACGTGTGGCACACGTGTCTTAATGACACGTGTCCAATCACGTGAGCCACACGTGTGATTTCACACGTGTGGAACCCCTTAGGCTCGATTAACTCGTTTAATCATTTTTAAGCCTCAACTCATGTAACCAAGTTGTTGTGTGTGACCCTCTAGGTTCTCAATTCGATTAGCAGTGACCCTAATTAATTAATTCACTAATTAATTAATCAGTTCACAGATTAAACGACCATAGTCTAGCAACAGGTGTTTAACCCCTAGCTGAATTGGAATGTTCGGATTCGACAGAACCTTTAAGTCATTGATTCATGTGAGATACAATCCTCCTACTTACTATCTCTCAACCAAGATCTAGGGCAAGGGAATAATCAGAACCCTAATAATCCGGTCTTAAAGCTAAGTGCATTTCATATCCATTTGATCTCAATCCAAGAAACCCTTTTCTTGATGTCTTGATCTACTGCCTTGGCCAAGGACTCCATATGGCATATGAATGACTTACACAATAAGAGATCACCTTGCAAATGCAAGTGTAGGTCCTTTCTTGATTCTCATTCACTTTCATGAATCACTTGTGCAGCCCCAGCATAAGCCTTGAATCAGTTGTCTAAGGCGACACCCTTTAAAGCTTATACCTAAGACTACAGAGTTAACTCATAAAGTGACAAGGAACCTCAAGTCTAAGGATCAATTAATCACATCAATGACTCGTGAGATATTTCCTAATCTGGAAGTTTCCATTTCCTGAAATAGAAACTTCCTTTCCCATTTAGGAATGTTCTCACACGGGGCACCTCAGTGAACTTACTTATTAAAGTAAGCACCCTTATGTATCACGCACGTATCAACTATACACTTTGCACCTCCATGAAACAAGGTGGTCCTTCTTAAGGGCGTGATCCCACAAGCAAGCCTTAGAGGAGTCAGGTTGACACTCCCACTGTCTGTAGGACTCATCGGCTTGGAGTATTTTACTAATCATGACTTATGTGATATAGGGCTCGTTTCATGAACCATTTCACCTAAATGGTAGAGTCCTAAAGTCATCAGGATTAGGGGAGTTCTCATACATGCACAGCTAAAGTAAACGCATACCAAACAAGAGCATATAAAGAAGTGTTGCCTCAATTCGTCATTTCATTCAAAGATTGTCTGTGATTACAATAAGGAAAAGCACAAAGCGGATATACAATCGGCTTTTAGGGCACTATTCCTAACAGGAGCTCCATCACCACCCCTTTTCAAATTGGTCTCCACAACCGCCGCAGCCACTACCACTACCACTACCATCGTGCCAGATCTGGCTCCACCACCGGAGCCAAGAATGGAGTTTCTCTACCATCGGAGGGAATCAAGTCAGATCGGGTCAGTTTTTTGAGCTGGAGTTTTTTAAAGCTAATTGTTGAGTTTAAAGTTGATTTTTAAAATTGGGTCAGTTTTCAATTTTTCATGAATCGTTGAATTTAGGGTGAAAAGAGTTAGGGGAAGTGGGTATTTTTCTCATTTTTAATGGTGCTGGTGACAGTGCAGCGGCGGGGCCGAATGTGGCTGAGAGGAGGGTTGGTTGGAGCGGTGGTGATAATGTCGGTGGCGGCGATGGCGGTTGTTCCGGTGGCGACGGTGGTACTATATATTATCTTTATATATATATATATAATAAATGTAATACGGGGGTAAAATAGTCTTTTTTTATCGAAAAGTGAAGAAAATTTCAATTTCACTCGCAGTCAACGCGCGTGAGGTGCACGAAGGTTTTCTATGCATATTTTAAAAAACACAGGGTTTTTTAAAGTGTTTTTTTCTCGTCGGGGTTTTTCTTGTTACTTTCGTATTACACGGGGTAGCTAGGTGAAAATTTCTCATAAATAAACTAGCTATAAGGTTTTTTGTGCAACTTTTTCAAAACACAAGGTCTTCTATAGGAATTTTCAAAACATAAGTGATGAGGCTAAATTACGCTCACGACACATGTAAGACACGTGGACCCATAACAGCGTTACACGGTGGCGACTTAGGGACATCTCACATCCCCTTTCACGTGTAAAGTGTTCCCCTTAAGGGAATAGCCATTTCGCCCTCACAAGGGACTCTGGCCTTCCCCGAGCGGAGGAATAAGGATAGCAACAGGAATTCACCATGACCCTTGAGGCAATCCCTGATTTCGCCCTCGAGAGCACTCCCTTGACATCACAAGGGCAAAGCTAGTCTCTGCATGATCATGCTTTTGGCCCAGGCGTCCCCTCGGACCAAGCGAGCCCACAAAGCCCTTATCTAAACCCGAGCTTGCTTGGCCCTTGGTAACCACCCAAAAAGTTCTCTGACACATAGTACATGCCCGCACACCTATTGTTGTTGCCACCACCAACCTTTTCACAGGCTTTTACAGGAGATCCCTTTCAGAGACTCATCATTGCGCCACGTGTCTAGGGCAACATCAATGCAGGACCACTTGGTAACAATTACCAAAAGGGCCTTGACCCTCAACTATAAATACTCAGATCTCACACATGCTCTGTAAGCAAGCTTTACTCATTCAAGCTCTGTTTTACATTATTCATCTTCTTCAACTGATACCTGATTTGAGCATCGGAGAGCCAAACTGGGAATCACCCCTATTCCCCTAGTTTGGCCTTCTTACCGTTTGGTGTTTGTTCCTAGCAGGTTGAACCCATCTTCTCCGGCGATTCTTGCCTGAGCCCTGATCTCTGTTTCCTCACACACAAACAAATTCTAAGGTGTTGGAGTTTTCCACTTTGGATTAAACCCCATCATTTTTGGCGCCGTCTATGGGAAACCATTCTTCTTCTTTCTTTTCCTCCTAGCAATTTGAGAAACAAACACTTACTTCATTATGGTAACTACAAGATCTGGAGCTGTTGGGGGAGGAGGTGATCCCCCCCCCCCCAAGGTGGCGATGGAAGCGTGCCTATTGCAGAAGTTACAGGTGTTCTGCCAAATACCGGGGCGGTCCCGTCGTTGAGGGGACCCGGTGAGCCCAACCAGGAGAACAACCAAGATTTGCCCCCTACCGGAGGAACAAGGGGATCAGGTTCAAACGTTCCCCTGAACTAGCCATCCGCCACCGCTGCTCCCATGGGTGGTTACACCATGATGATGCCACCACCAAGCTATATGCTTACACCACCCAACTTGAAGCCCATCGTCTAACCTTACCATGCCGGGCAGATGCAACTCCCTGTCATCGTTCCCAAGGAGATAGGGGAAGGGGGTGGAGATACCCCCCATGACTCCAAGGCAGCTTCAAGCTATTTACACGCAGTGTGAGGTTCAATCTGCCCAGGCAGGTTCATCCGCTGATGGCCGCTCATGCCGCTTTGTATGCTCGGCCACCACCACCAGCAGTCAACCCAAAAGAAGTCCCTCTCCCCCCCGAGGGGAGGACAGGAACGTCCACAGGCTAATAAAGGTAAAGAGCCTGTGGAAAGAATTGATGTTGATGTCGAGGCTCACTCACAGGCCTCAAAATGAGGCAACAAGGCAGATGGAGAAGACCCAAACCTACTCACAGCTGTGCAAGACTAGCTGGAAGGTTTGCAGAATATGGTTGAGGAGCTCTCTTGAGCGCAGTCTCAAGCCCCCCATGCTGGGGGCGAGAGAGACAAGGCCATAGACGCTCGCCGTCAAACCAACCAGAACCACGCTCCTCGAGCCCAGGAACAAGAGGAAAATTATGAAGATTATGACAACGAGGGGGGATACCACTATCCCCTGGCGAGGGGCTCTCCCCTCGTTGAGGATGTTTGATGGCCCAAGTTAGAATGGGCAAAGTCCCCACTTCCATCAACCGCTATGATGGAACCACTGATCCTGCAGAACATTTAGACCATTTTATGCATCTGATGCATCTCTATAAGCATTCCAGTTATTACTGGGCCAAGGTGTTTGTCACCTCCCTCGTGGGGATGGCCCAAGAATGGTACAAACGACTGCCACCCCGCTCGGTTAGGGGGTATGAAGACCTTACCAATACTTTTCTGAATCACTTCAATTCCCTGAAGGCTCCAGTCACTGCGCCCGCGGCCATCTACAATTTGATCCATGGAAAAAATGAGTCTCTCTGGTCCTTCTTTGCTCGATTCAACAAAGAAGTGCTCTTGGTCGAGCGACCCTTAATGGATTTCCTAACCCATGTGCTCTTTAAGGCCATCAACCACAAGCATTATGTGAGTAATGAATTTTCTGAGGCAATTGTCAAGAAGAGGCCCAAATCCCTCATGGCAATGAGAGAGATCATTGAACCTTTCTTCGTGCTCGAGGACATGTACAAATCTAACGCTCCTTGATTGACCAGCCACCACAAAGGTGAACGAGGGTGAGAGGACACATACAAGGATTGTCGTAAATCTCCTTTTCCCCCTCGCAGGCACGAGCGCATTCCTCTCAATCGGCCAATATCTGAGATCTATTCACTTTCAAACAAGAAGCTCTTCAAAAGGCCCCAAAAACTGAGGGAGACGGAATCTCAAAGGCGCTTGGGGAAGTATTGCGCCTTTTACAAACAAAAGAGGCATGACACAGATGAATGCCACCAATTGGCGAACGAGATACAGAGACTCATCGCAGGAGGCCATCTGAAGGAGTTTGTTAAGATTTTGGAAAGGTATGACGAGCACTGCAGCAAGTCGGCCAAGAACAGGAGAAGGAGCCCGTCACGCTCGAGAAGCCCCCGAGGGCACCGCCCAGAGAGCAACAATACAGGCAAGCAAAAAATGTCTGATAGGAGAATGCACCATTCACGATCATCCACATGATTATTGGGGGCTCCTCGAGGAGGGGGGGAGGAGATTCCAACGCCTCTCGTCGTCGTTATATTCACAGCTATAATCAACGGCCCTCGGTGCCCAGACCGATCTATGCTATCAAGGAATCAAGCGCTCCCAACACCAACGAAAATGAAGTGATAGGGTTCAGTGACAAGGACCGACTGACTGCCCCATGGTGGTTAGCTTAGATATGCATAATCATGTTGTAAAGAGGGTTCTTATCGATAGTGGAAGCTCTGTGAATGTTCTCCCCTACTCTACTTTTCAGAAAATAAATATCACCAACATTTCCCTCGAACCCCTCCAAATAGCCCTCATTGGCTTTGGGGGTTCTGAGGTTGTCCCTCGAGGATAAATTTATTTGGCCACTTCTTTTGGTCACGCCCCACAACGAAAGACGTTGATGGTTACGTATACGGTGGTAGAGATCGAGATCCCTTACAACATCATAATTGGGAGCTCCGCCCTCATTGATTTCAAGGCGATTATCTCCACCTACCATCAGAAAATCAAATTTCCCACCCTCGAGGGGACGGGCGAGATCCTGTGCAATGTTAAAGAAGCATGGGAATGGTATATGCTGTCCCTCAAAAAACCAAAAGCTGAGAAGACATTCCAGATTGGGTCCACCAAGAAGGCTGTGGATTTTCCCAATTTGGACGAGGATGGTCCGATGAGGAAAAGAGCAAAACTTTACAAGAAGAAAAATAAAAAGAAAGGCCCAAGCGGAAAGGATGAGCCCGAGGGTGGCCCGCTAGGAGCAATGGAAGAATCCTCGTCGGAAGAAGACAAGAACGAGGGTGAGCCCGAGGGTGAAAATAATCGCCTTACAGGAAAGAAAAAGGCGCTTAAAACTCCCCGCCCTGAGGTACGGATAGAACCCAACAAAAAATTTTTAACGATTGAGCTCGAGCCTGGCAATAAAGACAAAACCACTCAGTTTGGTTTGAGCCTCACTGGACCCTTGCAGATCATCATGATTGATTTTTTAAGAGAAAACATCGACATTTTTGCATGGAAAGCTTCAGAACTTACTGGGATTGACCCCAGTGTCATCGTCCACAGGCTCAACGTGGAACCCACCTTCAAACGCATCAAACAGAAAAAAAGAGATGCCAACGGATTTCGACGAAAGATTATTAAGGATGAAGTGAACAACCTCCTCGAGGCTTAGTACATTGAGCCAATCTTATAACTAGAATGGCTATGTAATGTTGTTCTCGTGCCAAAAATTGCCAACAAATGTAGGATGTGCAATGATTTTACGGATCTCAACAAGGCCTGCCCTAAAGATCCATACCCCTTGCCTCGAACTGACCAGCTGGTGGACTCGACAACAGGTTGTGAATTAATGAGCATGATGGATGCATTCTAGGGTATTACCAGATTTTCATGGCCCCCGAGGATCGCCTAAAGACTTCCTTTGTGGTGCATATGGAAGTATACTGTTTCTTGGTCATGCCATTTGGGTTAAAGAATGCAGGGGCCACATATTAGTGCCTTGTTAACATAATGTTCGAGCGTGAGATAGGCGGTTCTATGGAGGTCTACGTGGATGACATGATCGTCAAAAGCGAACGTGAGTGCTCCCACCTAGAGGATTTGAAGTGAACCTTCGACATACTGTGACAGTATGGCATAAAGTTGAACCTTTGCAAATGTACTTTTGGAGTTTGAGGGGGCAAGTTTTTGTGATATGTAGTCAGCCAAAGTGGAATTGAGGCTAATCTCGAAAAGATCAAAGCCATCTTGGAAATCCCCTCCCCTCGAAACGCCAGAGAAGTGCAAGTCCTGGTGGGAAGGATAATCTCCTTGAACCGATTCATATCACTCTCGGCAGACAGGAATTTACCGTTCTTCAAAATATTGCGTAATGCCAGAAACTTTGTTTGGACAGAGGAATGTGAGAAGGCATTTCAAGATATGAAAGTCTATCTTTTGTGCGCACCACTACTAACAAAACCGATCGAGAATGAAAGTCTCTTCATTTACCTCTCGATTTCCTAGGAAGCAACGAGAGCAGTCCTCGTGGTTGTGCGTGAGCACAAACACCTACCAGTCTATTATTGGAGTAAAACTCTACAGGGTGTGGAAAAGAAATACTTGGAGATTAAGAAGTTCGCATTCGCCCACATAAATGCTTCGCGAAGGCTGAGGCCGTATTTTTAGGCTCATTCCATCACAGTGCTCACAGATCAACCATTGTGGCAAGTCTTGTCAATACCTGATGTTTCAGGAAGGTTAATTAAATGGGAGATTGAGCTAAGCCAGTTTGACAGCAGTTACGAGCCAAGGACGACTATACAAGCGTAGGTAGTGGCCAATCTGCTAGTCGAGTGCTTTGGCCTAGAGCCCATACCTACAGAAAGCAATGGCTTATGGCTCTTGCACATAGATGGCTCTTCGACCTCTCAAGGGGGAGGAGTAGGGGTCCCCAAGATGGAGCTTAAATAGATTTCGCGATCAGATTGGATTTCCAAGTTACCAACAATGAGGCAGAATATGAGGCCCTCATCCAAGGGCTAAAAATTGCTCTCCAAAGTGGAGCTTCTTGAATCACTGCCTACATTGACTCACAGCTGATCGCGAGCCAGATTGAAGGAACATATGAGGGTCGAGAAGACACTATGGTATAGTACTTGAGAAAGGCGAGGGAAGTCATTGGCATTCCACCCCGTAAGTGGAAAACGAGCGTACATATGCCCTCTCTAAATTCGCTTCAGCCCTCGAAGGATCATGTGAGCACTCCGTTACTTTTCTAAGAGTGGAGGAGCCTTTGATAAAAGAAAAGGTATGCCATCAAGAGGTAACAATGATTGACCCATCCGAGCCTTGTTGGCTCAATGATATCATCAGATTCATTAGGGATGGCGTCTGCCATACGGACAAGGTGGAAGCAAGGAAAATCAGGAACAAAGCCCCTCGGTTTTCTCTTGACTAGGAAGGGAGATTTTTCAAGCGATCCTTTCAAGGCCCTCCGCTGAAATGTTTGAGGCCCTCGCAGGCCAAAGAAGTTCTTGAGCATATTCACAGTGGAAGTTATGGGAATCACTCTGGTGGGCGTATCCTTACCAAGAAAGTGTTAAAAAGTGGCTTCTATTGGCCCACGGAAGTGTCAGTTCCATTCAACATTCCGCAACTGCCCACGGCTCAAATGACTCCTATAGATGTCGCCTAGCCTTTTGATCAGTGGGGCATTGACATCGTGGGGCCCCTGCCAATTGCTGTAGGGCAGAAGAAATTTGTTAACTTGGTAGTGGATTACTTCACCAAGTGGGCCGAGGCAGAAGCGGTTGCCAAAATCACCTTTCGTGTGGTCAAGGATTTCATATGGAAGAATATTATCTGCAGATATGGTATTCCAAGGGTATTGATTTCAGATAATGGATCCCAATTCATTGTAGCAGATACCCGAGAGTGGTGCTCGGAATTGGGTATTGAACAACGATTCACTTTCGTGGGGCATCCTCAAGCCAACGGTCAAGCTGAAGTTACTAACAGGATCATCTTATGGTATTTGAAGACAATACTTAAAATCAAGAAAGGTGAATGGACTGAAGAGTTGCAAGGAGCTTTATGGGCCTATCGCACAACCCCTCGAGATGCCACGGGTGAAACTCCCTATTCCCTCGTGTACGGTTTAGAAGCTATGATACCTGCGGAAATTGCTCAAGAGTCCACACGTGTTGCTTACTTCGAACCTAACACCAACGAGGGAAACAGGGCGCTCGAGTTGGATTTGCTTGAAGAAAAGAGGGATAACGCTTGGACGCGTATCCACAAGTACAAAGCCTTAGTGGCTCGACAGTATAACAAGCGTGTCAAAGAGAGAACGTTCCAGTTGGGAGACTTGTTGCTAAAGAAAGTTGAAGTATCAAAGCATGTGGGCAAACTGGACCCAAATTGGGAAGGGCCATTCAAGGTCACCTAAGTAAGAGCCAATAATATCTACATACTTGAAATGCTTCAAGGCGAGCGTCTCCCTCGGTCATGGAATGTATGTAACCTTCCACGGTTTTATGTCTAAGTCTCTTGCAAAGCTCACTTTGTAAAATCCCAACTTTGATCTCAATGTAATCCTTTATTAAAGAAAGAAAGCCAAGGAATTTACTTCTTTTAGACAAGAAAGTTTTGTGCAAAGTATACTTGTAACACACTATTTAATCCTCCCTTGGATCTCTAGGAAGATTTCCATGCAGTCCCAGGCGAGTGGATCCCTTGTGCAAGGGTCATATCACCTTTATCGAGCACTAACTTCGCGTCAAGCATCCTCCGCGTCGAAAATCTTGATCACGCACTTGGCCTTATCCCCAACTGTTAAAGCAGTTCTGGGATGGCAAGCTGAGGGTTGACCAACTAGATTCTACATCTAGTTCATGCTCGAAACCCTAGATGAGGAATTAGAACCTGATTCTAGCACACGCTCGAAGTAATGAAACACTTAGCAAGATTTCTCGCGAAAAATCCAACTAAAGAAATTCTCAAAGAACTAGGGAGCCCTCGGGAACAGGACCCTCGCACTTCTTGCCAAAAAAATTTTCTAATGGAAAATTCCCACAAGAAAAAAATCCTCCAAGTAATTCTCTAAGTAACCAGGGCACCCTCGTAAATGGGTCCCTCGCATTAAATTACTGATGAACATCCCTATGAAGTGATCCTCAAGGAAATCTTCTAAGAACCATGGCGCCCTAAAGAATAGGCACCTCGCGATTCTTTCCAACGAAAATTTCTAATAGCCATTTCTTTAGAAGAGTTTTCAAAGTAATTTTATAATTTAACCAGGGAACCCACAGAAGCATGTCCCTCGCATGCATTCCGCTTCACGCTCGTGGATTTCCATTACTTGGCAAATTTTCTTGAAAATTTTCTAAGGGATTCTGTGTCTTAACCAGGGCACCCTCGAAAGCAGGTCCCTCACGTTCCTCTGCTTGGCCTAAATAACGCTAACCTTCTTGCTAGATTTTACTTAACTTATTCTAAAAACCTCTTATATTAGAGCATAAAAAAGATAAGTAAATAACAATAAAATGCAAAGGTATAAAGCAAACAAGCATTCATGACAGAAACAATGTTCATTCATTTAAAAGGAGCTCACGCTCGAGAACAAAAAGATGGGCATTCGAGCCATTGACAAATAGTAGAAAGTTACAAGACCTTTTCACAAGGGAACAAATAAAGATTTACAGGGCCCTCAAGGATAGCTATCTAATTCCTGTCTACGAGATTGAACCCCTAGAAAAGATCAGAGGAATTAAGTACAAACTAGTATCCATGGTGTCAGGGTATAAACAACCTACAGAGCATATGGGATACTAGTAAGGGGTAGTGTGTTGTGATGCTCCAGGCTGAATTTGAGCATCTTGGCCTTGGCCGCTTTGCAAGTCCACCACCTCAGGGTTAGGAGCATTAGCAGGCGCTTAGGGAGCTTGGGGCTCAGTGACCTCAACCATGGGGGTAGGAGTCTTAGCAGTGGTCGGCGCATTGGCAGGAGCTTAGGGAGCTCGGGAGCAGGTAAGGTATCTACAACCCCCTCGTCATCTCACTCGGGAATAGGCTCCTCAACAGGCTCGTGTGTTGCCATAAACTTCTCTTGTAGAAGAGTAACAAGCTCCGCATACTCAGGCTCCGCCAAATCATCTTCCGGATTCCCCTCGGCCAATGTGGGAGGGTTCAGTTCCTCATCATATTAAAGGCCCATATGCCAGTGCCTCGAGTGGTGGGGGCCGCCAGACCCAGCGTGATCAACTGCCCAATAGCCAAGTTGAAGGCCTTTTGAGCCTCATCATAGCAGTGCAAGTTGGCCGCAAACCCGAAAGCCTTGGAGTGACAGAATTTGAGCAGAGCTTCGCGATTTGCCATGGCTATGCGCTCAGGGAGCACCCTGTTGAACTCCTCCTCACAGGCCTTTCTGGTGGCCTCGGTGAACTTCTTCTCGGCGGTGCTAAGCTACCTGCTCCTTTCATCCAAGTCCTTAATCAGTTTTGCATTGCTCTCCATGTACTTGGCCAAATACGTGCAGGCCTTCTTACGAGCCTCCTCCTTTTTCTCCAACTCTTTCTTGAGCCTATTGTGTTCAGCCTTGAGGGACTCAAATTTGGCCCTCAGCACATCATTCTCCTCTTGGAGCTGCGCAGGGTTGGCCGCTCGAGCCATTTTCTTATACTTTGTCTTGCGCTCGCCAAATGTCAGTGACAGTTGCTGCAGATTTCTTACCCTTGGGATAACCTCCTACAAAAGAAGAAATTACTAGACAACACTTCGATAAATCTGGAAGCAGGATATATGAAGCCATAAAGTTGGAAACATTTATTAAGGGGTGAAGCACTTACCGTGAGGAGAGCATGACAAAGGTCCTCCACCACCTGGTTGATGCTCTAAGCGAATAAACCTGGTTGATGCTCTGAGCGAATAACTTCCTATGGTCGCCCATAAATTACAGCCACTGGAAGACCCAATGCACCAGGTTCCTCGTGGAGGGCACGTTGATAAGAGTTATCCCCGTTGCACTCAAATGCCCAGATTCGTTCCCCCTCGGGGAAGGAAGTCTCACCGCTTCGGGGCTCGCCTACCACCATTTCTTTCCCCTTCCCCGTCACGGAAAAGGAGTCAGGTAATCTCTTCCTCTTCCTGGATGGAGGGGAATCACCCTCCTGGACTTCCCTGATGACAACGCCTGAGCGTTGCCCAAGGTGCTCATTGGGGCCAAGTTAGAGAGGCCAGTCCCCGCCTCTGGGTCTAGAGTCATCCCCCTAGCGAGGGACAATTCTGTTTTCAGGGGTTACCCCTCGGGCTTCCCCTGACCCCCTGCTAGGGGTGCTCGAACTTCTACCGCCGCGACCGCCTCCGCTGGCATCTCATCGGCTGCCACCCTAGCGTCCAGGCCACTGTTGTTGTTGCTGCTGTTGTCGTTGCTGTTGTTGATTTTGAGCCACATTTTGCATACCTCCTCGGCCTGCCATCAGGATTTTGATGCCTATCAAAGGAACAGGAAAACGAGCATCAGATTTTACTGTTCCAAAGAGCTTGAAGACAAAGTTAGCATTACTAATCTAAAGTTAGTATCCTAGAATCTAACCATCTCTTTCCAAATTTCGAGCGGGTGGATTAGATATCATAGTAGGAGGGTTTACAAGCCCACAAAGGAATAGAACCTCTTCGTCATCTATCAACTCTTTGGCTCTAATTAGCAAAACCTTCTTCATCGATAGAGCCAAATCTTGAGCCCATGATAAAGGGAATATGGGCTCTAGACGAGACTCTACAAGGGGCCCCTCTCCATGGATAACCCACGCTCGAGGAATGCCGAAATCATCATCTTCGGGGGCCCTCACAAAAAAGAACTTCTCCTTCCACTCTGCGCTATATGATGTTGAGGGTGCGTCAATTACTCTCAAATTGGATTTTGCTTGGACATAATAAAAACCCGCCCTCAGGGAAGAGGAAGGCGAACGGGCTACTTAAAATAGATTGTTGAAGTTATGGATCGAGGGTTCATTCCCAGTGCACCTCATCGAAATCACAATGGCATTGATGAAGGCTATGCCATTTGGGACGATCTGTGAAGGGCTTAGATTCAAACAATTGAGAATGCTCGCCACTGGAGTTGAAATTGGGAATCTCAACCCTCCTATGTATATTGTCATTTCTCCAGATGGTGGATTATTCGCCTTTTCATGCGCTGCTGGTACCCGATACGTAAATCGTTGTCCCAGTGTATTGGGGCTCTCATTAAAACAATATCCCCCACTGATATGGTACTTTTGATTTCTTCAGGAGTCCCGTCAGTGGTTTGCATGCCTGAGCTTTCCCCATCTGCGGATTTTTTGGACTTCTTGCTCCTTTTCCAGCGCTTTGCGCTGGGTTCCTCTGAAGGTCCGATAGTCATATCTTTCTGAATAGGGCCCGGAATGGCCACAGTCATGGAGCGGCATTGAGGTTTGAGTGAACTCTTCGTTAAGGGTAATGACACCCCTTGACGCTCAGCCTCCATAACTAAGTCCATCTCTTCAAAAAGATGGTCAACTCCGCCGGGGTTCCTCTCCCCCATGGCTGACACGACAGCATAGAGGTCTTCGTCTCTGGCTTCGCCAAACATTTCCCCCATTGTTTCATGATATAGAGTAGGACTGTGAGAAGAGGAACTAGAACTTGCCATATCCTCAATCTCCCTCACCGCCTCATCAATGATTTCGTTGGACATTATAAAATCAGGGTTGGGTAGTAGAAACAGCGAAAGAAATGTGGAAGACGAGGGTACCTACAGATCTAAAGTTAGCAAATAAGAAAGTTAGAAAGATTCAAGAGAGTACTTAAAAGTTCTCGAACTCTTGAAGGTTGCTTGGCTGCTCTGAAGAATGCAGAGAAATTTCTAAGAAGTTGTGTGTGTCCTGAGAAGGATTGCGTGAAAAAGAGATGGATCAGTGCAAATCGCTATTTATAAGGAGAAGAGTTGGTGGGATTTGTGCAATAAATTCAAAAGTTGCAATCATTCCCGCCTAGTTAACTACCCACTTTTGCAAACCGTCACACACATCCTAAGAATCACGCGCCATTTCCTAAAAAGGCGCACCCACTCGCCCAAACAGCATTTAATGTCTGGCATTTTGAGCGGTCAAAATGAAAGGGCCGTATTAAATGCAGTTTCAGAGTTGGATCCTCAAGCACGTAGCTTCCCCGTCAAGGAGTGACCCTCGAGGTTTTGGAAGTTAAAATTCTACTTTCCACAATTCTATGGACTACAGAATTGTGGGGCAAAATGCTGAGGCTAAATTACGCTCGCGACACATGTGCGACACGTGGACCCATAATAGCGTTACACGGTGGTGACTTAGGGACATCTCACATCCCCTTTCACGTGTAAAGTGTTCCCCTCAAGGGAATAGCTATTTCACCCTCACAAGGGACTCTGGCCTTCCCCAAGCGGAGGAATAAGGATAGCAACAGGAATTCCCCATGACCCTTGAGGCAATCCCTGATTTCGCCCTCGAGAGCACTCCCTTGACATCACAAGGGTAAAGCTAGTCTCTGCATGATCATGCTTTTGGCCCAGGTGTCCCCTCGGACCAAGCGAGCCCACAAAGCCCTTATCTAAACTCGAGCTTGCTTGGCCCTCGATAACCACCCAAAAAGCTCTCTGACACATAGTACATACCCGCACACCTGTTGCTGTTGCCACCACCAACCTTTTCACAGGCCTTTACAGGAGATTCATCTTCTTCAATGATACCTGACTTGAGCGTCGGTGAGCCAAACTGGGAATCACCCCCATTCCCCCAGCTTAGCCTTCTGACCGTTTGGTGTTTGTTCCTAGCAGGTTGAACCCATCTTCTCCGGCGATCCTTACCTGAGGCATGATCTCTGTTTCCTCCACACAAACAAATTCTAAGGTGTTGGAGTTTGCCACTTTGGATTAAACCCCATCAATAAGGTTTTCTTTGCCTATTTCATATAACACAAGGTTATGGGTGAATATAACTCATAAAAAAAGGGTATTCTTTTTCTTTCTCTTTTTTTTTGAGACAATTTAAAAAAACTCCCCATTAGTTTGGAGATTTTTACTTAACTCCCCGTAAATTTATACTACATCATAGGATATAAATGCTGCATTAGAACATTTTAGTACTACATTATGTGAAATTTATACAACATATTTTGAGAGTTAAGAAAAATTATATAACATAATAGGATATAAATATTGCATCATATCATATTTGTACTACACGTGAGGAGTTAAGTAAAAATATGATGCCTAATTAGGGAGTTAAGTAAAAATATGATATCCAAGTGCGGATTTATCCAACATTACCCGCTTTTTGGTTCCATGTTCCAAATTAGTCGTTAACTAGGTATAGTGTAACGCCCCAGCTTTCGGCTTTCAGGTAAGTACGTCACGTGTGAGTTTTGAGAGTTAGAATTTAATTTAAATTGTTCATTTCTTCAATTTCTACATTCATGACATAATTTTATAAGATTATATTTCAAGTGTTTTCTCTGAAATTCATATCAAATTGATATTTATGGCATAAATTGAATTTGAATGAAACGTGAATTAATTCCCGAGCATGATTTAATTTCCTCTATATCCTTATGTAAGCATTTTCTTGAATTTGGGGACTTAATTGCATGAATCTTGCATTGGACTAAAGTGATCATTTATTATGGAATTGGACTCAATTGCATGACTTAATAACTTGAAGGATTTAATAGCAAATTGGAGCAATTCTTTCTTCCTTATAGCAGCATTCACGTACCATCTCTTCCATTTCATAAAAACATTTCATACACTTGCTCTTTGCGTCCACTTTGATCGATCCAAAAACCCTCATCAAGGAGAAAAGGATTTCCGCAATTCAAGATATATTTTGAAGAATTTGTGAACTTCGAAGCTTGATCATCATATCCATCCATCTCTTTTCATTTCAAGGTAAAGATGGTGATTTGTATGAATTTCTTGATATGTGAGACTAGGGTTATGGTTTGAGCTTGATGAATTGTGTATTAGTTGTTGGAGACATGAATACATGATTATAACTTGAAATTGATGCATATATTGTGAAGTTTAAGAGCTTGGAGCATAAGTTGATATAGGGGTTTGAATTGATGATTAAAGCTTGGATAATGTGTTTTATTGGATTTTATTGACCTACAAGTATGCTAGCATGTTTATTTCATGATTTGGATGCATTTGAGTTTGGTTATGAATCATTCGTTGATTTGTGGTTTTGGTTCGTATATCCCCTGCTGCTGCTGCTCTGTTTCTGCCCCTGCTGCGTAACGGGAACGACCCTTTTGGTCCCAGTTCATTCTGGGAACGGCCGTTCCCATGCATTTTGTAAAGCTGGTGCGAGGTTGGGAAGGGTCGTTCCCATTTTGAACTACTGGTCGGAACGGCCGTTCTCAACCCCAAATTTTCCAAAAACTTACAGACGCGCGGGATTGAATCGGGGAGCTGGAAACGGCCGTTCCCATTTTGAACTGCAGGTCGGAACGACCGTTCCCAAGTATCTGATCATGGTAGAAACTTTCTGCATGAATTTGAGAATTTCCAATTCTTTTTCCTAAACCTTTAATTGATCGATACATGCTCGTATATGCTCATTTATGCATGATTATGATCATATCATTTCATAAATTGTCAGTACACGTTATATTGTTCATGATTACGTCGTTCGTCCTAAGTGGTACATTTGAGTGATGTCTTTAATTTGGGTCTAGCAGACTTCACCTTCATATTATGTTCATGTATTGATACTTATGGAATATTGTCATGTTTATGGAATTTTGGGAGCTGATAATGTATTGATATGTCTGTGGAGCAGATGGCATGCTTTTGGATACTTGTTAATTGATAATGAAAAGTTATGCTTCCGCATTTATTATTGAGAATTGATTGTTTGGTTTGGGGTTAGTCCCGTCTAGCTATTGTCGTTTTTTTTTTATTGTCTCCCATTCGCTATAGCTTTGGTTCATGTATGGATTATCCGTTTCGTATGTGAATTGAACTATAGTGCGGGGGATGTGGTACCTAACGTTTCGGGTGCTACATCCTAAGGTGGTATCAGTGCCCGGTTACAAAACCGGGTCTCTAGTGTTGTGTTTTGTGATTCTCGGTCACACGATATAGGAATTAATTGTCAACTTGAGAGTCTTGCATTGTTACTTGAATTATTTGAACTTATATGAATTCTTTGAATTATTTGAATTATATGATTTATATGCCATTTGAGAATTATTTGCACCCATTTGCATTTATTAATTAAACATGCATATTAGTGTCTTGATTTCAGGATGCCTCGCGGTAGACCTCAACCGGAGCATTCTCCAGGTCATCGACATCATAATCACTGGGATCGGTCTCCTCCTCCTCCACCTCCTCAGGCTCAGCCACAGGACTTCATGAATACAGTGGCTAGCCTTATTGATCAGAGGCTCCGGGAGTATGTTCCTCCAGCACCACCAGTTCCACCACCACAGCCGAGGGCACAGATTTCAGCGGTATTTAGGGAGTTCCAGAACCAGCACCCACCAAAGTTCTTTAAAGGAAATGATATTCAGGCCGAGCAGTGGCTAAGAGAGGTTGAAAGAATTTGGGAGCTCATTCCTTATGAGTCCCAAGAGAAGGCCTGTTGCACCATTTCATTAATCCAGGGTGAGGCATATTCATGGTGGGAAAGTGCTAGGATTGTGTTAGATACCGCCGATGAGGAAGTAACTTGGGAGGTTTTCACCCGAGAGTTCAGAAATAAGTTCATTCCTCCGTCTTCTAGCGCCCGAAGATTAAAAGAGTTTACCGAGTTAAAACAGGGAAGCAGGTCTACTTCGGAGTATATCGCCGAGTTTGAGAGATTGTCTCGCTATGCCCCTAATATAGCGAGTGATGACTTCCATAAGGCGATGCAGTTTGTTCAAGGCCTTAGACCAGATATTCAGACAACGATAGAGGCGGTTAACACGACCACCTGGTTGAAGGCTACTACAAAGGAATTGAAAGTTGAGGATTCGATGAATGCACGGCGATCTACCTATCGCTCAGGTTCGGGTTCAGGTTCCGGATCGGGTTTCAGAGGTTCTAGTTCGGGCAAGAGGCCTATGACATATTCTTCTCCACCACCACCTTCTATGGGCCTTGGGAAGAAGCCCCGACCAGTGGGACCCGTTATGAGAGCTCCAACTGTGCCAACTTTGCCACCACCACCCGTGAGGCCTGCATGTACCTTCTGTGGACAGACTACACATACTTTTGATAACTGCCGAAGGCGTTTGGGTTTATGTTTGATTTGTGGTAGCACTGATCATTTGGTGGATGGATGTCCAGATCCTAGGAATCCGCCACCTGGGGGTCAGAGACCATTGATTAGAGCTCGTACTTATAGGCTAGACGGAGAGGAGCAGGATGCTGATATTGATCCAGCTGCGGTAGTTGAAGGTACCATTTGCATACATGGTACGAACATTCATACTTTATTTGATCCAGGAGCTACCCACTCCTTTCCCTCAAGTGCTATATCTGTTTCTTTGCCTTTGCCTGTTATTCGCTCTCTTGTATGCTATGTGGTTAGTTCTCCTTTCGTTGGTAGTATAGAAACTGAGCGGGTGTTCAGAAAGGTTCCGGTGAGTATCTAGGGTCGAGTTTTCCTGACAGACTTCATTAAGATGGTGATGACTCGCTACGGATCTATTTTGGGCATGGATTGGCTCTACAGATATTGTGCCACAGTTGATTGCCAGGCAAAGAGAGTTTAGTTGGGATCAAATTTGACAGTGGGTTGGAGTTCTAAAACAGTGTCTCTACTTTCTTTCACAGAAGCTCAGAAATTGGTCCAAGAGGGAGCTACAAGTTTTATTGCATATATTCTCAACAAGCCCAAGGATCAGATTAAATTGGAAGAAACGGAAGTAGTGAAGGAATTTCCTGAGGTCTTTCCTGAGAAATTGGATTCTTTACCTCCAGAATGGGAAATTGAGTTTGCGATCGATTTGTACCCTAATGCAGAACCATACTCTAAGACTCCGTATCGCATGGCTTTGTCCGAGTTAAAAGAGTTGAAGACTCAGCTTGATGCGTTGTTGGAGTTTGGGTACATTAGACCGAGTTCTTCTCCCTGGGGTACATCGATTCTGTTCGTAAAGAAGAAGGACGGGACTTTGAGAATGTGTATAGACTATAGGGAGTTGAACCGGATGACGATCAAGAATAAGTATCCCCTTCCACATATCGAGGAGTTATTTGACATACTTCAAGGATCTAAAGTTTACTCGAAGCTTGATTTAAGACAGGGATACTACCAGCTGCGAATCCGAGCAGAGGATATTCCAAAGATAGGATCCAATACTCGGTACGAGCAGTATGAGTTCGTGGTGATGCCGTTCAGATTAACTAATTCCCCTGTAGCTTTTATGGATATGATGTATAGAATCTTCCGACCTTTTCTAGATAAGTTTGCGGTAATTTTTATCGATGATATTCTGGTATTCTCTAAGTCTGCCGAGGAGCACGCGAGATATCTTCAGTTGGCATTGAGGACTTTGAAGGAACATCAGTTATTTGCTAAATTTAGTAAGTGTGAGTTTTGGATCGACAGGGTTTCTTTCTTGGGTCATGTGATATCGGGCAACGGTTTGGAGGTTGATCCTGCGAAGATTGAATCAGTTTTGAAATGGGAGAAACCAATGAATGCTTCAGAGATTAGAAGTTTCTTGGGATTGGCAGGTTATTACCGGTGGTTTGTGAAGGATTTCTCTAAGATAGCTGCTCCTTTAACCCGGTTGATAAAGAAAGAGGTGAAATTCGTTTGGGATGAGAATTGTGAGAAGAGTTTCACCTTCTTGAAAGAGAAGTTAGTCTCTGCTCCAGTGTTAGCCCTTCCAGAAGGTTCAGAAGGGTATGCTGTTTATACGGATGCTTCTAAGGAAGGTTTGGGTTGTGTGTTGACTCAAAAGGGGAAGGTAATTGCTTATGCATCCCAGAAATTAAAAGAGCACGAAAAGAATTATCCGACACATGATCTTGAGCTTGCCGCCGTAGTCTTTGCACTTGGAAAGTGGAGACATTATTTATAAGGGGTGTCTTTCGAGATTTTCACTGACCACAAAAGCCTCCAGTATTTATTCACTCAGAAGGATTTGAATATAAGGCAATGACATCGGATGGAATAGTTAGAAGACTATGATTGCACTATTAGATACCATCCTGACAAAGCCAACGTGGTCGCCGATGCACTTAGTAGGAAGGCTAGTGTATCGAACTTGGAAGTGGGAGAAAGTAGTGGAATCGAGCCAATTGTTATAAGAGCTCGAGTTTCTAATATTTCTTGTCAGCCGGACTTAAAGCACAGGTTATTCGAGGCTCAGACTATTGATTTAGAAGTTCAAAAACTGGTAGCTAAGGCCAGAGCTAATCCGGAATGTCCATTCGGGTTCGATGAAAGCGGTCTTCTTCGTTTTAAGAACTGAGTGGTTGTACCCGAAGACTTGAAACGGTTATTGCTCAAGGAAGCTCACAAATCAGCTTATCCTATCCACCCTGGAGGAAATAAAATGTATAAGGACTTGAAGCAATATTATTGGTGCGTGGATTGAAGAAAGATGTGGCCGAGTATGTGAAGCATTGTATCACTTGTCAGAAAGTGAAAGCTGAGCATCAGAAACCGGGATGTCTTCTACAGCTGTTACCTATCCCCGAGTGGAAGTGGGAACAGGTGACAATGGATTTTGTGTCCGGATTACCTAAGGTAAAAGGAGGGTTCGACGGTATCTGGGTAATTATGGACCGATTGACTAAGTCTGCACATTTTATGCCGGTTCGGATGTCTTATAAAATTCGCAAGCTGGCCGAGCTTTATAATAGGGAGATTGTTCGACTTCACGGGATTCCGGTTAGCATTGATTCAGATAGAGATCCTCGGTTCACTTCGAAGTTGTGGCGAGAATTGCAAGAGCTTTTGGGTACGAAGCTTCAGTTCAGTACATCATTTCACCTACAAATAGACGGCCAGTCCGAGAGATTAATAAGGTATCTCGAGGACTTACTTCGTGCTTGTTCTTTGGATTTTCAGTCTTCTTGGCATGATCAGCTACCTTTGATTGAATTTGCTTACAACAATAGTTTTCAAGCTTCTATTGGAATGGCACCGTAAGAGCTACTTTATGGTCAGAAATGTCATTCTCCGTTGTTTTTTGACTTGGAGGAATGGAAATGGACTAAACAAGAAGGCGTTAAGAAGGGTGAGAAGTTGGAAAAACCTTCTAAAGCCGTGAGAGAGATGATTGAGAAAGTCCAATTAATACAACAACGGATGAAATTAGCTCAGGACAAACAAAAGTGCTATGCCGACCGTCATAGAAGGGATCTCGAATTTGAAGTTGGAGAACGGGTATTCTTGAAGGCGTCTCCACATAAAGGATTTGCTCGGATTGGGAAAGGAGGTAAACTTAATCCTCGTTATTTAGGTCCTTTTGAGATTCTTGAAAGAGATGGAGAAGTTGCCTATCCGTTGGACCTACCACCAAGCCTCACGGGGATTCACAATGTATTTCACGTATCTCAGCTGAGAAAATATTACCCCGATGAAACCGAGATCCTTCCAGTTGAAGAAGTGGAATTGGAACCGAATCTAACCTTTGTGCAGAAACCGGCTAAGATATTGGATAAGAAGTATCAAGAATTAAGAAACCGGAGGATTCCCATGGTTAAGGTTCTTTGGAGAAGTGATAAGTCGGAAGAAGCCACGTGGGAAACCGAAGACAAGATGAGACGGTTCCATCCAGAGTTATTTTCTTCCGATCAGTGAATCTGGGGACCAGATTCTTCTAAGGGGGGAGGATTGCAACGCCCCAGCTTTCGGCTTTCAGGTAAGTACGTCACATGTGAGTTTTTGAGAGTTACAATTTAATTTAAATTGTTCATTTCTTCAATTTCTACATTCATGACATAATTTTATAAGATTATATTTCAAGTGTTTTCTCTGAAATTCATATCAAATTGATATTTATGGCATAAATTGAATTTGAAAGAAACGTGAATTAATTCCCGAGCATGATTTAATTTCTTCTATATCCTTATGTGAGCATTTTCTTGAATTTGGGGACTTAATTGCATGAATCTTACATTGGACTAAAGTGATCATTTATTATGGAATTGGACTCAATTGCATGACTTAATAACTTGAAGGATTTAATAGCAAATTGGAGCAATTCTTTCTTCCTTATAGCAGCATTCACGTACCATCTCTTCCATTTCATAAAAACATTTCATACACTTGCTCTTTGCTTCCACTTTGATCGATCCAAAAACCCTCATCAAGGAGAAAAGGATTTCCGCAATTCAAGCTATATTTTGAAGAATTTGTGAACTTCGAAGCTTGATCATCATATCCATCCATCTCTTTTCATTTCAAGGTAAAGATGGTGATTTGTATGAATTTCTTGATATGTGAGACTAGGGTTATGGTTTGAGCTTGATGAATTGTGTATTAGTTGTTGGAGACATGAATACATGATTATAACTTGAAATTGAGCTTGGAGCATAAGTTGATATAGGGGTTTGAATTGATGATTCTTGTTGATTAAAGCTTGGATAATGTGTTTTATTGGATTTTATTGGCCTATAAGTATGCTAGCATGTTTATTTCATGATTTGGATGCATTTGAGTTTGGTTATGAATCATTCATTGATTTGTGGTTTTGGTTCGTATCTCCCCTGCTGCTGCTGCTCTATTTCTGCCCCTGCTGCGTAACGGGAACGGCCCTTTTGGTCCCAGTTCATTCTGGGAACGGCCGTTCCCATGCATTTTGTAAAGCTGGCGCCAGGTTGGGAAGGACCGTTCCCATTTTGAACTACTGGCCGGAACGGCCGTTCTCAACCCCAAATTTTCCAAAAACTTACAGACGCACGGGATTGAATCGGGGAGCTGGAAACGGCCATTCCCATTTTGAACTGATGGAATATTGGCATGTTTATGGAATTTTGGGAGCTGATAATGTATTGATATGTCTATGGAGTAGATGGCATGCTTTTGGATACTTGTTAATTGATAATGAAAAGTTATGCTTCCGCTTTTATTATTGAGAATTGATTGTTTGGTTTGGGGTTAGTCCCGTCTAGCTATTGTCGTTTTTTTTTTATTGTCTCCCGTTTGTTATAGCTTTGGTTCATGTATGGATTGTCCATTTCATATGTGAATTGAACTATATTGCGGGGGATGTGGTACCTAGCGTTTCGGGTGCTACATATAGAATGTGAAATTTTGAAGTCGAGATAACCCAAGATAAAGCTGCAAGTGAGGCATTCATAAATTATTGAATGTTTACTGCTAATTCTTTTCTCTTTCTTAAGTTTAAACTTGAAATTGAGAAATTCATAGAAAAGAAGTTATGGTGTTGTGTAATATTGCTTGTATCAGAATAAAATAAAATATCAAAGAAAACAAGAAGGAGAAGCTGCCTATAAACATGTATAATTTGTTCTTGTTACATATAATTAACACAGGCACTATTAATAATAGACACAGTCAATTAGGTATTCTATGCTATGATATATGGATATGAATATGAATATGAATATGAATATGACATAATATGAATGTGGCTATACGACGTTTTTTTGAAAAAAAAAAATTCATGTGAGAAGTGTCTGACACGATATTCAACATGAATATCCAACACGATATGATAAAATAATATTTTTAAAAGTATATATTCGTGCATAATTAAAATTGCCAACTATTTCTAAACTCGTAGATAGCTACCGTAGCTACAATTACATGACACCTTGTTCCTGGACTAGTAATTACTAGTATCATATCAAGCGTGATATCCTATTTTGGTTTATTGGACTATTTTTTTGAATTATTTATTAACTTTTTTATTTAATTTTATTTTTTACATTTTTTATTTTTATTTATCTATTTCATAACTCCAGCCACCTCTTTTTAAATTCAATTTATTCTTTTCCCACTTTAATTCCTTTTTTTATATATTATTTTTATATCTACCACTCATATTTTTAATTTTTTAATTTTAATTATTACTATGACTCCAAATTATGTTATTTATTCATTTATTATAATTATTTAGTAATTATATTAATAATAATTATAGAATATATATTATATAACTATAGGATACATATTAATAAAAAATTGTTTTAATATATTTATATAATAATAATTTCTTATTTGTATATGCATTAAATTCAATATGCGAAATTAATAGTTATTAATTAATATCTAACCCTAACCAATAGGGGTTGGTTTAAGTGGTTAAAATATTAGTTAATGACTTGGGTTTGAATCATTTTGACCGTTTGAGGAGGTGTGTGTATTTCTTTTAAATAAAATTTATTACCTAACCCTAATTGTGGTTTCTTTTATTTGATATTGCCTATTTGCCTCCATAGTGGAGATCCTGTGTTAGGCGGCGCACAATGTTCTCGTGTCCCAATTGATCAATATTAATTAATTAGAGTTGCAATTACTCAGATTTTTTTTTAGCTTTTTTTTTTTTTTTTTTTAATGTCCTTCTGTTATCATTTGCAGTGACTTTGTGGGCTACTCCTACCCTGATAGTTGCAGCCGCAAAAAGAATAATAAAAAAGCAAAAAAACATGTTCTTGTTTCATAAAATTTAACAGGCCATTAATTATCAATTCTCAATTTGGCGAAGAATACTAATCGAGCCAAAATCTCGCTCTGAGATCGAAGGTTGAATCTTGGTATGATCACTTGAATTTGTTGATGGAAAAACAACTTTTGCTCGAAATCTGAAAGGGATGAAAGAAAGGGTGAGCTTGATGTCCCAATTATCAAAATTAATTAATTAGAGTTTGCAATTATTCCATTTTCTTTTAGATTTTTAATTTTTTTTTACTGTCTTTCTGTTATTATTTGCGGTGGCTTTGTGGGCTACTCCTGCCCTGATAGTTGCAGCCGCAAAAAGAATAATAAAAAAGCAAAAAAACATGTTCTTGTTTCATAAAATTTAACAGGCCATTAATTATCAATTCTCAATTTGACGAAGAATACTAATCGAGCCAATATCTCGCTCTGAGATCGAATGTTGAATCCTGGTATGATCACTTGAATTTGTTGATGGAAAAATGACTTTTGCTCGAGATCTGAAGGGGATGAAAGGAAGGGTGAACTCGAGGCCAACTCGGGAAAGATGGGGGTGATGTCCGTATTGGCACTTCGACGCTCAAATCAATTATCGAATGATAAAAGATCGAGTACGAATGTTGTAAATATGGTGGTTGTGAGTTGTTACCTAAGGTGTAAATGCAGGCATTTATATAGGGTAAGAACAATGATGACCTTGATCGACGTGTTGACATCTCAAGCTGACAATTGTCCCACTAAAGAAGTGCATTAAATGTTTGGTCGACCATTCCTCCTTTGGCTAAATAGTGACCACGCTAGCTCACGGGTCGAAGGGTGCGAAGTGTGATGGTAGAGAATTGAGTCAGTCATACACAGTCGAGGTTATGAGTGGTAAAAGTAGGCAGGGCGAATCAATCCATTAATGGCTCGAGAAAGAGATTCGACTTGGTCGAGATGCCACATGGCAAAAACTACTGATCCACGTGGTGAGATGAGTCCATGTCATGTCAAATACCATAAACATATTAAAATTTAATTTAATTTCCAACTCAGCCTATTTCAGGTAAATATAGTTGGAGTTTTTTGTTCGGTCACCCTAGCACTCCAAATCTTATGATTTGAAATGTTACGTTTTAAAGCGAACTCTATGATTATATTAAATTAGCACTAAATTAGCACTTAAAACCCTACAATCGTGACAATAACCACTACCTTAATACAATCCTAGAGTTCAATTTGAGACATTTCAAATCATAGAATTTGGAATACTAATTAAATATATCACAAGATTTTTAAAACAATAAACTCAATATAGTTGTAAATCACTAGCTTGTGCCTTGTAGTCACGTCTTGCTAATTTATTCTCTTGATTATTATCGACAAAACTTTATGTTATATTAATGCAAGGAAAGTGGACAGATTCAGCATTCCAACTACAATTTCTTGTATAAATACAGCAGAGACAAGTTGAAAATTGACCTTTTTTTTGTTGGATGTATAGTTGGTAGCTGGTCGATTAATATATTACTATTTCAATCAGCATTTTAATATTTGTTCTGTACTACATTTATAGCTATAAAAAATAAATTGTCCCAAACATATGAAAAGCCTATAAGAAACATGAAACATTTATCATAGGAGATACGCACGTAGGGGTCGGGTGGCAAATTAAAGTGGCTGTCTCAGATTCTCACCTACCACGAAATTAACGTGCAATTTCATTCCATTTGTTGTTGGTAACGTGTATAAATATGTATATAGTTGAGTTAGGTGGGAATTTTATGTGAATTGTATGTTATGAATACGAGTGTCCAACACGATACAATATGATAAAATAATATATTTAAAAATATTTGTGCATCATATGTTGCATATGAATACTTAAAACAATTCTAAATACAAATATTAATATCTTTCTTTTTATTTTATATCTAAATTTAAAAAGAGTATACTTATTAAGATATAAGTTTCGGAATTATGAAACTACACCACTTGATGGTATAAATTCAAAGAAACCAAGATATGTAAAATCAGTAAGTCTTTGGCTAGAGTACACTGATTTCATGTAAATAATATTAATAAATGACACATACTATTTATATACATGATATCTAGGGCGTAAGTGGATAGTAAACGGAGCGAATGTACATTATTCGAATTTAAATTTATTTAGCACATCTGTTATTCGATGGATATTATCCAAATATGGGATTATTCATATCCTTGAGGATATCCGATTAATAAATTATCCGACATCCAAATTTGAATCTAAGTCTATTTACTTATTTTACATATATTTTTTAATAAAAAATATTAAATTAAAATTTTATAACAAAATCAAATATTAAATACATACCAGTATTAATTTAACAAATTATAAATCTATTAAATTCATACATCATAAATATAATATATGTAATTGATAACATATGATCATATGTATACATTTTCTTTCATACCTCACGATCAAATAAATATTAATTTATGTATTATATAATCATTTAAAAATTAAAAGAAAATAATAACAATAAACACATATACATATATTATATATATATATATATATAATCGAATATGGATTCTAGATAAATCACATATCGAATATATCTAACGGATGTATAAATAGATTGGATATATGTGATTTGTTGGATTTTCTATTTAGTGGTCTCACATATTTAATAAATTGTACGTAGGCTATCTTATAATACGAGCCCAATTGAGTGTACTTAAGATTTATTTAATTATATGGGCTTATAGAAATATTTGTTGAATTATGAGTATTTTATGTGTAGAAACCCGTGGACACTTAATTATGATTGATGGGCTCATAATTAAAGTGTCCTACTTTTGGTTATAAATTAGGGTTGTGGTCCCTAAGCCACATACATTCTTTGTCTTCTTTTCTATCCCATCTCAAAGAGAATTGAATTGATGGCGTATCAAAGTTTAGAAGATCACAACCTTGGATTGCCGAGTCAACTACGGATTACTATGGATCAAGGTACGCTTCCGCTTATGTGTTCTCGATGATTTCGACATGTTTGTTACGATTTAGGGGTTTTCCCTACAAGTAGTACCAGAACCACTCTCATGTCGAATGATTGAGATTTATTTTCGATTGATAACAAATAGATCGAAAATTGAATGTGGTTATTCAATTAATTGAGACTTATCTCTCTGTATGCGATTCGATTGAGTCTAGTGTTGTATATTTCTACGATCCTAAAGAGTCAATAGGATATTATTTCTACGATCCTCTTGAACGAAAGGTCTTTGTGTCAAGAAACGCCACTTTTCTTGAGGACTCGTTCCTTAAAGAAAAGAAAGGCAAGATCGCATAACTTTAAGAGGTTCGAGACCAAGGTCCCACACCAAGTCTAGAGACTAACGACCCTCAGCCAATCGCAGAGAGTGATACATGCATAAATCCTCCTCTAGTAAGACGTTCTGAACGCATTCCTACACAACCAGAGAGATGGTATGGTTTTCTCCACCATACATCTCAAATGGATAATGATCCATTAACTTATGAGGGGGTACTGTTAGATTTGGACTCTGAACAGTGGAAAGAAGCAATGAAATCCGAAATGGACTTCATGTACTCTAATCAAGTTTGGACCTTTGTTGATCCCCCTGATGGGATCAGGCCTATAGGGTGCAAATGGATATATAAGTGCAAGCTTGGAGTAGATGGAAGCGTGGTAGCCTTTAAAGTAAGATTAGTTGCTAAGGGTTTCACTCAAAGACCAGGTGTAGACTTTGATGAAACCTTCTCCCCGGTTGCAATGCAAAAGTCCATTCGGATCTTGCTTGGCATTACTGCATATTATGACTATGAGATATGGCAAATGGATGTGAAAACTGCCTTTCTCAATGGATACATTGACAAAGACATTTACATGGAGCAATCCATGGGTTTCACATTCAGTGGGAGCGAATAAAAGGTTTGTAAGCTCCAAAGATCAATCTACGGATTGAAACAAGCGTCTAGGAATTGGAACATTCGATTTGATGAAGCAGTTGAATCGTTTGGCTTTATTTAAAATCCGAATGAGTCCTGCGTGTACAAGAAAGAATTGGAAACCTCGGTTCAATTTCTGATACTTTATGTAGATGACATCCTTCTCATTGGGTATGCGAAGGACGACATGAAAGTAACAAAGTCTTAGTTATCGAACCAATTTGAGATGAAGGATCTTGGTGATGCATCCTACATTCTCGAGATAAAGATCTATCGGGATAGATCTAGGAGATTGTTAGGATTATCACAGTCGGTTTACATAGACAAAATACTAAAGAGTTTAGTATGGAAGAATCCAAACGTGGAAAACTTCCAATGGGCCCGGGAACAGGTCTTTCGAAGAAGCTGTGTCCCAAGACTGAACTTGAAAAGTCCAGGATGTCCAGAATTCCTTATGCATCAGCTATAGGAAGCATAATGTATGCGATGCTATGTACTTAACCGGATGTGGCTTATGCACTTAGCGTGACTAGCCGATTCCAATCTGACCCTGGTGAAGGTCACTAGACTGCTGTAAAGAACATCCTTAAGTATTTGCGAAGAACTAAGGATTTGTTCTTGGATTATGGAGGCCAGCAAGATCTTGTCATTAGAGGATACTGTGATGCAAGCTTTACATCAGACATGGATGACTTTAAATCCATGTCAGGATACATATTCTGCCTGAATGGCGGAGCAGTGAGTTGGAAAAGTGCCAAGCAAGCGACTAATGCAAATTCGACCACTGAGGCCGAATACTTAGCTACAAACGATACTGCTAAGGAAGGTGTTTGGGTAAGAAACTTCATCCACGAGCTGGGTGTAGTTCCTAGCATTAAAGACCCCATTACAGTGTTTTGTGATAACACCGGGGCGGTTGCTCAAGCAAGAGAACCAAGATCTCACCAAAGGACCAAGCACATTTTGAGGAAGTATCACTTAATCCGTGATATCATCAAGAGAGGAGATGTGCAAATTGAAAGGGTCACATCGACAGAGAACATGGCAGATCCACTTACTAAAGCCCTTAGTCAACAGGCTTTCGAAGGACATCTTCAGAAGATGGGTCTTAGATTAGCACCTGAGTGGCTTTGACGGGCCAGTAGGAGATTGTTAGGAGTAGTGCCCTTAAAGCAGATGTTTGCTTTACTATTTTCTTGTAAAATCATAAACAGTATTTGAATAATAAACGAGATGATTTTGTTCATAGGGAATCACTTCTTTACGTGCTTATTTATGTCTGTTTGGGTTGACTGTGTTTTGCATGTATTGAACTCCCCTAATCCGATGAGGCCGTTAAGAACTTTGTCGTCATGGGAACGGCACATGAAACAAGTTCTTAACTCTATAGGCGAGGATTAGAAACTTCTCTCCAAGTCAATGAGTCCGACAGACAGTGGGAGTGTCGACCTTGACTCTGCTGAGACTTGCTTATGTGATTATGTCCTTTTGAAGGATCACCCAGTTTCATAGAGTGATAAGTACATACGTTGATGCGTTCATAATACATAAGGGTGATTGTTACAAGGACTTCATCACTGAGATGTCCCGTATGAGAACATTCCTAAATGGGAAAGGAAGTTCCCTGAAACTTCCAGATTGAGAAATATCTCACAGGTCAATGACGTGATTCATTAATCCTTAGACTTGAGATTCTGTAATGTCTCATATAAGCTAATTCTGTAATCTTTGATATAGGCTCAAAAGGGTGTCGCCATATAGACACCTGAACCACGGCCTATGTTGGGATTACACAAGTGGCATATGTAGAATTAGTAGAATCGATAAAGTACCTACACTTGTTAAGAACAAGAATGATCTCTTACTGATTGAGTTGTTCGTAGTCCATTAAGCATTAAACCCTTGGCCAAGGTGGATAAAAGATCAAGACATCTAGAAAATGGGGTTTTCCAGGATTGAGATCGAAATGGATATGAAACGAACTTAACTTTAAAGATCAAGAATATTTAGGCTCTGAGAATATTCCCATGCCTTAGTTCTTGATTGAGAGATAGAGTTGTAGGAGGATCGTATTTCACTGATTATCATTGACTGAAAGGTTCTTCGATTCATTTTGTTATTCGGCTAGGGGTCACACACCCATTGCTAGATTACAGTAGTGTGATCTGTGAAGTGATTAATTAAATAGGAAATTAATTAATTGCTATCACTGCTAATCGAATAATAACCTAAAGGGTCACACACAAATGCCAGAACAGGAAGGTTATGGTAGGATGTTAATATGATTAACGAATGATCAAATTGTTGATCGAAATGGAGAGAGTAACACGTGGGTATTGCCACGTGTCAATGACACGTGACTACCACGTGTCACACGTAGCCTGCGTGACTGCCACGTGCCATGCACACGTGGCACGTACATGTCTCCAAGCGTGTAATTATATTACACGTGAATTCTTTTCTAGAATTAATTATTTAAATTGTAATTAATTAATTTTAGTCTTTTAATTAATTATGAATTAATTGTTAAGACTATTCTCAAATAAACTTAACCCAATAAATAATTAATTAGTAATTAGTTAATTTATTGAATATTGACTTTTAACTTTAGAAAAGTTGAAAAGTCCAACTTCCAATTGTAGGAGAGAGAAGGTTATTTTTACTAGACTTGGAGAATAAGTTAAGACCTCATTATTACAATTAAATTAAATAATTAAATGAGTTAATTAGTGAGCAAGAAAACTCTTCCACTAGGTTTAGGAAACCGTAAGTGGACGATCCACACTAGTATATATACTAGGGGTGGTGCTTCTCTTATTCTTTAGACCAACACTCACGAAGTGTTAAGTTTTTGAGAAAATCCAAAAGAAAAGTTTTCAAAGCAAAATTATCCTAGCCTTAACACAAACCATAGAACTAGCATTCTCACTCGCTTGATCGTGTTCTAGGTCAGGTGTAGATACGCTTTGGAGGGCTTCTACTTTGGAGTCTAATTCGAATGCCGTTCAACGGATTCCGCTTGAAGGGTGTTTGTTAGGCGGTAACAACATAACAAAAAAACTTCAATTAAAGTGAGTTTCTTGTTACACCCAACGTCACAATACGAAAATTGCAAAACAACGATTAAACTTTTGGAAAAATTTTAAACTTCCGCTGCTCAACTCTTTCGTGTTTTGCAACATTTTATTCGGCTTCAAATCCTGCACAATAGCACGATGATCATAACCTCATTGTCAAGAAATTGACTTCCCCTTCGAAGGCTTCGCATGATTCTCCTCATCCAACATAAACATAAGAAAGTTCAACAGGAGATGCTGATCAACAAGTTAAGAGGCCAAAAAAATGAGTGGCTTTACTTCAAGCATCTACCTCAAAACACGAGCATGCAAATGTGTCTATAGAAGGCAACGAAATCATTTTGGCCCTTTCGTGTTCAGTTGAGAATTCTGATAGTCAACATCAACTTAAGAAGAAACAGAAGGTGTTCAACTTGGACAGTATTAGCATTAATTCTGACTTCTTTGCAGATTGCCCGAGTTCCAATTTACCGTTGGCTGAAATACCACTTTATGTAATCAAATATCGGTTGAAAATTCCTTCTCTCTTTTTTTTCTTTTTTCTCTGTCACATTATTATTATTTAATTCGACCATTTGTTCACCGAATCAAAACAGTTTCCTGAAAATTTTGCGAAAATTGTTTCCCGAATAAATCTGGTTTTAATCTGTTTGAATCTGGTTTGTTGAGAACTGTTTTAATACGAAACAAAAATTAGAATTCATGAAATTACGAAACGAAATCGGAACGGATTGCATTGCCGTGTGCGTTGGCGCACGGCCTAGCACGATTGGCGCCCCGCTATGTATGCAATCCAAACAGGCAGGACGGCTGGGCGCGCTAGGGCTGCGCGCAATTCAGCGCACGCAATACCTAGGCGTGCCTAGCACGGCCGCCCGCCATGCTTCCCCTGCCTACCCACCTTGTAGTTTGGTGGGAAGCAACATGGAAAGCTACACAGAAAAACAACACTAAGATTGTTTTGATGCTTACGCAAAACAACATGAAACTAAACTCTAGAGTGCCCAAACAACATAAAGGCGTTTATTCAGCTGAGAGGCCTGCGTAACAACACAACGAACGTGACCTCATTGCGAAGAAATTTACTTTCTTTCGAAGGGTTCTCATGCTTCTACTCATCAAATGAAAAAAGAAGAAAGTTCAACTGGAGATGCTAATCAACTAGTTAAGAGGCCCAAAAAATGATTGGCTTTACTTCAAGCGTCTACCTCAAAACACGAGCTCGCAAATGTGTCTATAGAAGACAATGAAGTCATTTCGGCCCTTTCTTGTTCAGTTGAGATTTCTGATAGTCAACGTCAACTTAAGAAGAAACAGATGGTATTGAACTTAGACAGTATTAGCATTACTTCTGACTTCTTTGCAAAGTGCCCCGAGTTCTAATTTGCCATTGGCTGAAATACCACTTCATGGAAACATATATCGGTTGAAAATTCATTCTCCCTTTTTATTCTTTCATTTTAGCATTATTATTATTTTCTTCGACTATATTATTTTTTGCAACTTTTACAACTTGAGGACGGAGCCCGAGTGACATCTCAGCAAAGTGTTGATTCTGTGAACGAGCTTAACCATTAGCTTGAAGAAGGAAATTTTGACGAAGGAAATTTTGACATGCGGGTTATCTAAACTTGTTCGACATTGGCGTTCTTGCACCTTCTTGAACTCATCATACACACTAGTATTGCCAGGGAAGAATGATGTTGTATCATTAGTCACAAAGGAATATGCAGTTTGGCGGGAAGCAACTTGGAAAGCTACACAAGAAAACAACACCAAGATTGTTTTGAAGCTTACTCAGAATAATATGAAATCTAACATTAGAGTGCCCAAACAACGTAAAGACTTTTATTCGACTTCGAAACCTGTGCAATAACACGACGATCATAACCTCATTATCAAGAAATTAACTTCCTCTTCGAAGGCTTCGCATGATTCTACTCATCCAACAGAAACAAAAGAAAGTTCAAGAGGAGATGTTGATCAACAAGTTAAGAGGCCCAAAAAATGAGTGGCTTTACTTCAAGCATCCACCTCAGAAGAAGAGCTTGCAAATGTGTCTATAGAAGGCATTGAAATCATTTTGGCCCTTTCGTGTTCAGTTGAGAATTCTTATAGTCAACATCAACTTAAGAACAAATAGAAGCTGTTCAACTTGGACAGTATTAGCATTAATTCTGACTTCTTTATAGATTGCCCGAGTTCCAATTTACCGTTGGCTGAAATACCACTTTATTTAAACATATATCGATTGAAAATTCCTTCTCTTTTTTTTTTTCAGTAACTTTTTCATTATTATTATTTTATTCGACTATTTATTCATATCAACTATAATTTTTTGCAGCTTTCACAACTTGAGGACAGAGCCCGAATGACTTCTGAGCAGATTGCTGATTCTATGAATAACCTTAACCCTTTTCCTGAAGAAGGAAATTTTTACATTCGGGTTATCAGAACTTGTTCAACTTTGGTGTTCTTGCACCTTCTGGAACTCATCCACACTAGTAATGCCAGGAAAGAATAATTTGTTATCACTGATCATGAAGGAATATGTAGTTTGGTAGGAAGCAACATGGAAAGCTACACAGAAAAACAACACTAAGATTGTTTTGATGCTTACTCAAAACAACATGAAACTAAACTCTCGAGTGCCCAAACAACATAAAGGCGTTTATTTAGCTTAGAGACCTGCGTAACAACACAACGAACGTGACCTCATTGTGAAGAAATTTACTTTCTTTCAAAGGGTTCTCATGCTTCTACTCATCAAATAAAAAAAGAAGAAAGTTCAACTAGAGATGCTAATCAACTAGTTAAGAGGCCCAAAAAATGATTGGCTTTACTTCAAGCGTCTACCTCAAAACACGAGCACGCAAATGTGTCTATAGAAGACAATGAAGTCATTTCGGCCCTTTCTTGTTCAGTTGAGAATTCTGATAGTCAACGTCAACTTAAGAAGAAACAAATGGTATTCAACTTAGACAGTATTAGCATTACTTCTGACTTCTTTGCAAAGTGCCCCGAGTTCTAATTTGTCGTTGGTTGAAATACCACTTTATGGAAACATATATCGCTTGAAAATTCATTCTTCCTTTTTATTCTTTCACTTTATCATTATTATAATTTTCTTCGACCATTTATTCACATCAACTATTATTTTTTGCAGCTTTCACAACTTGAGGACGGAGCCCGAGTGACATCTGAGCAAAGTGTTGATTCTGTGAATGAGCTTAACCATTAGCTTGAAGAAAGAAATTTTGATGAAGGAAATTTTGACATGCGGGTTATCTAAAGTTGTTCGACGTTGGTGTTCTTGCACCTTCTTGAACTAATCATCCACACTAGTATTGACAGGAAAGGATGATGTTTTATCATTACTCAAGATGGAATATGCAGTTTGGCGGGAAGCAACTTGGAAAGCTACACATGAAAATTACACCAAGATTGTTTTGAAGCTTACATAGAATAGCGTAAAATCAAACATTAGAGTGCCCAAACAATATAAAGACTTTTATTCAGCTTCAAAACCTGCGCAATAACTCGATGATCATAACCTCATTGTCAAGAAATTAACTTCGCCTTCGAAGGCTTTGCATGATTCTACTCATCCAACAGAAAAAAAAAGAAAGTTCAATAGGAGATGCTGATTAACAAGTTAAGAGGCCCAAAAAATGAGTGGCTTTACTTTAAGCATATACCTCAGAACATGAGCTTGCAAATGTGTCTATAGAAGGTAGTGAAATCATTTTGGCCCTTTCGTGTTCAGTTGAGAATTCTGATAGTCAACATCAACTTAAAAAGAAACAGAAGGTGTCAACTTAGACAGTATTAGCATTAATTCTGACTTGTTTGCAGATTGCCCGAGTTCCAATTTACCTTTGGCTGAAATACCACGTTATGTAAACATACATCGGTCGAAAATTCCTTCTCTATTTTTTTTTGGTCACTTTATCCGTATTATTATTTTATTCAACCATGTATTCAGATCAACTATAATTTTTTTGCAGCTTTCACAACTTGAGGACGGAGCCCGAATGACTTCTGAGTAAAGTGCTGATTTTGTGAACGAGCTTAACCATTTTCTTGAAGAAGAAAATTTTTACATGCGGGTTATCTGAACTTGTTCAACTTTGGTATTCTTGCACCTTCTTGAACTCATCCACACTAGTAATACCGGGAAAGAATAATTGGTTATCACTGATCACAAAGGAATATATAGTTTGGTGGGAAGCAACATGGAAAGTTACACAGAAAAAAAACACTAAGATTGTTTTGACGCTTACTAAAAAAAACATGAAATTAAACTCTAAATTGCCGAAACAACATAAAGGCGTTTATTCAGCTTAGAGACCGGCGCAACAACACAACGAACGTGACCTCATTGTGAAGAAATTTACTTTCCTTCGAAGGCTTCTCATGATTCTACTCATCAAGTAAAAAAAGAAGAAAGTTCAACTAGAGATGCTAATCAACTAATTAAGAGGCCCAAAAAAATGATTGGCTTTACATCAAGCATCCACCTCAAAACACGAGCTTGCAAATGTGTCTATAGAAGAGAATGAAGTCATTTCGGCCCTTTCTTGTTCAGTTGAGAATTCTGATAGTCAACGTCAACTTAAGAAGAAACAGATGGTATTCAACTTAGACAGTATTAGCATTACTTCTGACTTCTTTGCAAAGTGCCCCGAGTTCTAATTTGCCATTGGCTGAAATACCACTTCATGGAAACATATATCGGTTGAAAATTCATTCTCTCTTTTTATTCTTTCACTTTATCATTATTATTATTTTCTTCCACTATATTATTTTTTGCAACTTTTACAACTTGAGGACGGAGCCCGAGTGACATCTCAGCAAAGTGTTGATTCTGTGAATGAGCTTAACCATTAGCTTGAAGAAGGAAATTTTGACGAAGGAAATTTTGACATGCGGGTTATCTAAACTTGTTTGACATTGGCGTTCTTGCACCTTCTTGAACTCATCATACACACTAGTATTGCCAGGGAAGAATGATGTTGTATCATTAGTCACAAAGGAATATGCAGTTTGGCGGGAAGCAACTTGGAAAGCTACACAAGAAGAAATAGATGGTATTCAACTTAGACAATATTAGCATTAATTCTGACTTCTTTGCAAAGTGCCCAGAGTTCTAATTTACCGTTGGCTGAAATACCATTTTATGTAAAAATATATCGGTTGAAAATTCATTCTCTCTTTTCTTTTCTTTCAATTTATCATTATTATTATTTTCTTCGACCATTTATTCACATCAACTATTATTTTTTACAGCTTTCACCACTTGAGGACGGAGCCCGAGTGACATCTGAGAAAAGTATTAATTCTGTGAATGATCTTAACCAACAGCTTGAAGAAGGAAATTTTAACGAAGGAAATTTTGACTTGCGGGTTATCTAAACGTGTTCGACATTGGCGTTCTTGCACCTTCTTAAACTCATCATCCACATTAGTATTGCCATGAAAAGAATGATGTTTTATCAATAGTGATGAAGGAATGTGAAGTTTGGCGAGAAGCAACTTGGAAAGCTTCACAGGAAAACAAAACCAAGATCGTTTTGAAGCTTACTTAGAATAACGTGAAATCAAACTTTAGAGTGCCCAAACAACATAAAGACTTTTGTTCAGCTTCGAAACCTGTGCAATAACTGGACGATCATAACCTCATTGTCAAGAAATTAACTTCCCCTTCGAAGGCTTCTCATGATTCTACTCTTCCAACAGAAACAAAAGAAAGTTCAACAGGAGGTGCTGATCAACAAGTTAAGAGGCCAAAAAAATGAGTGGCTTTACTTCAAGCATCTACCTCAGAACACGAGCTTGCAAATGGGTCTATAGACGGCAATGAAATCATTTTGGCCCTTTCGTGTTCAGCTGAGAATTCTGATAGTCAACATCAACTTAGAAAGAAACAGAAGGTGTTTAACTTAGACAGTATTAGCATTAATTCTGACTTGTTTGCAGATTGCCCGAGTCCCAATTTACCGTTGGCTGAAATACCACTTTATGTAAACATATATTGGTTGAAAATTAATTCTTTTTTTTTTTTTTCTGTCACTTTATCAGTATTATTATTTTATTCGACCATTTTTTCAATTCAACTATAATTTTTTTGCAGCTTTCACAACTTGAAGACGGAGCCCGAATGACTTCTGAGCAAAGTGCTGATTTTGTAAACGAGCTTAACCATTTTCTTGAAGAAGGAAATTTTTACATGCGGGTTATCTGAACTTGTTCAAATTTGGTGTTCTTGCACCTTCTTGAACTCATCCACACTAGTAATACCGGGAAAGAATAATTGGTTATCACTGATCACGAAGGACTATGTAGTTTGGTGGGAAGCAACATGGAAAGTTACACAGAAAAACAACACTAAGATTGTTTTGACGCTTACTCAAAACAACATGAAATTAAACTCTAAAGTGCCCAAACAACATAAAGGCGTTTATTCAGCTTCGAGACCTACGTAACAACACAACGAACGTGACCTCATTGTGAAGAAATTTACTTTCCTTCGAAGGCTTCTCTTGATTCTACTCATCAAGTAAAGAAAGAAGAAAGTTCAACTAGAGATGCAAATCAACTAATTAAGAGGCCCAAAAAATGATTTGCTTTACATCAAGCATCCACCTCAAAACACGAGCTTGCAAATGTGTCTATAGAAGACAATGAAGTCATTTCGGCCCTTTCTTGTTCAGTTGAGAATTCTGATAGTCAACGTCAGCTTAAGAAGAAACAGATGGTATTGGACTTAGACAGTATTAGCATTAATTCTGACTTCTTTGCAAAGTGCCCCGAGTTCTAATTTACGGTTGGATGAAATACCACGTTATGTAAACATATATCGGTTGAAAATTCATTCTCCCTTTTTTTTTTTCTTTCAATTTATAATAATTATTATTTTTTTCAACCATTTATTCACATAAACTATTATTTTTTGCAGCTTTCACAACTTGAGGTCGGAGCCCGAGTGACATCTGAGCAAAGTGTTGATTCTGTGAACGAGCTTAACCATTAGCTTGAAGAAGGAAATTTTTACATGCGGGTTATCTGAACTTGTTCAAATTTGGTGTTCTTGCACCTTCTTGAACTCATCCACACTAGTAATACCGGGAAAGAATAATTGGTTATCACTGATCACGAAGGACTATATAGTTTGGTGGGAAGCAACATGGAAAGTTACACAGAAAAAAAACACTAAGATTGTTTTGACGCTTACTCAAAACAACATGAAATTAAACTCTAAAGTGCCCAAACAACATAAAGGCGTTTATTCAGCTTCGAGACCTATGTAACAACACAACGAACGTGACCTCATTGTGAAGAAATTTACTTTCCTTCGAAGGCTTCTCTTGATTCTACTCATCAAGTAAAGAAAGAAGAAAGTTCGACTAGAGATGCTAATCAACTAGTTAAGAGGCCCAAAAAATGATTGGCTTTACTTTAAGCGTCTACCACAAAACACGAGCTTGCAGATGTGCCTATAGAAGACAATGGAGTCATTTTGTCCCTTTCTTGTTTAGTTGAGAATTCTGATAGTCAACGTCAACTTAAGTAGAAACATATGGTTTTCAACTTAGATATTATTAGCATTAATTATGACTTCTTTGTAAAGTGCCCCGAGTTCTAAATTACCGTTGGCTAAAATACCACTTTATGTAAAAATATATCGGTTGAAAATTCAATCTCCCTTTTTTTTCTTTCATTTAATCATTATTATTATTATTTTCTTCGACCATTTATTCACATCAACTATTATTTTTTGAAGCTTTCACAACTTGAGGACGGAGCCCAAGTGACATCTGAGCAAAGTGTTGAATCTATGAACGAGCTTAACCATTAGCTTGAAGAAGGAAATATTGACAAAGGAAATTTTGACATGCGGGTCATCTAAACTTGTTCAACATTGGCGCTCTTGCACCTTCTTAAACTCATCATCCACACTAGTATTGCCGGGAAAGAATGATGTTTTATCATTAGTCACGAAGGAATATGCAGTGTGACGGGAATCAACTTGGAAAGCTACACAGGAAAACAACAGCAAGATTGTTTTGAAGCTTACTCAGAATAACGTGAAATCAAACTTTAGAGTGTCCAAACAACATAAAGACTTTTATTCGGCTTCGAAACCTGCACAATAACACGACGATCATAACCTCATCGTCAAGAAATTAACTTCCCCTTCGAAGGCTTCGCATGATTCTACTCATCCAATAGAAACAAAAGAAAGTTCAACATGAGATGCTTATCAATAAGTTAAGAGGCCCAAAAAATGAGTGGCTTTACTTCAAGCATCTTCCTCCGAAAACGAGCTTGAAAATGTGTCTATAGAAGGCAATGAAATCATTTTGGCCCTTTCGTGTTCAGTTGAAAATTTTGATAGTCAACATCAACTTAAAAAGTAACAGAAGGTGTTCAACTTAGATAGTATTAGCATTAATTCTGACTTGCTTGCAGATTGCCCCGAGTTATAATTTACCGTTGGCTGAAATACCACTTTATGTAAACATATATCGGTTGAAAATTCTTCTCTTTCTTTTTTTTTTTTGTAACTTTATCATTATTATTATTTTATTCGACCATTTATTCAGATCAACTATAATTTTTTTACAGCTTTCATAACTTGAGCACGGAGCCCGAATGACTTCTAAGCAAAGTGCTGATTTTGTGAACGAGCTTAACCTTTTTCTTTAAGAAGGAAATGTTTACATGCGGGTTATCTGAACTTGTTCAACTTTGGTGTTCTTACACCTTCTCGAACTCATCTATACTAGCAATGCCGGGAAAGAATAATTTGTTTTCACTGATTATGAAGGAATCTGTAGTTTGGTGGGAAGCAACATGGAAAGCTACACAGAAAAAACAACACTAAGATTGTTTTGACACATACTCAAAACAACATGAAACTAAACTCTAGAGTGCCCAAACAACATAAAGGCGTTTATTCAGCTTAGAGACCTGCGTAACAACACAACGAACGTGACCTCATTGTGAAGAAATTTACTTCCCTTCGAAGGCTTCTCATGATTCTACTCATCAAATAAAACAGAAGAAAGTTCAACTAGAGATGCTAATCAACTAGTTAAGAGGCCCAAAAAGTGATTGGCTTTACTTTAAGCGTCTACCTCAAAACACGAGCTTGCAGATGTGTCTATAGAAGACAATGGAGTCATTTTGTCCCTTTCTTATTTAGTTGAGAATTCTGATAGTCAATGTCAACTTAAGTTGAAACATATGGTTTTCAACTTAGATATTATTAGCATTAATTATGACTTCTTTGTAAAGTGCCCCGAGCTCTAAATTACCGTTGGCTAAAATACCACTTTATGTAAAAATATATCGGTTGAAAATTCAATCTCCCTTTTTTTTCTTTCATTTAATCATTATTATTATTATTTTCTTCGACCATTTATTCACATCAACTATTATTTTTTGCAGCTTTCACAACTTGAGGACGGAGCCCAAGTGACATCTGAGCAAAGTGTTGAATCTGTGAACGAGCTTAACCATGAGCTTGAAAAAGGAAATATTGACAAAGGAAATTTTGACATGCGGGTCATCTAAACTTGTTCAACATTGGCGTTCTTGCACCTTCTTAAACTCATCATCCACACTAGTATTGCCGGGAAAGAATTGTTGGAAAACACGAATCAGAAAGCAGCGGAATTTAAAAAATTTTCCAACAAAAGGATCTTGGACTCGCAATCGTGTAACCAAATTCGTAGAGATAGAAAACTTACTTTTCTTTTATTCTTTCTTGAAGCGTTTCAAGCCACCCAAGAACGCTCTTCTCGCGGCTTGACAACCCGTCCCTCGAAAGTCTCTTTCTACTTCAGAATCCATTGTCGGGATAGCAATCCACACCAACCTAGATTCAATTCATGTTAGAGATGTTCTTAACAATATAACATAAAGAAAGAAACATGAAGCGAGAAAAGCATGATTGAAACTCCCTTCGAAAACCAGTTTTGCGAAAGTAGAAATCTGCCAGCCATAAAACCCTCGTGAAAAAACTTATCTTTCAGGATATGGACGAAAGGTTTTCGCCATATTCTTTGGTTCGATTTTTTCACTCGTTTTCTGTTGGGTTCAGAATCGTTTCATCATCCCTTCTGATCGTTTTGCTTAATCCCCACTTTTGGTAAAGCTCGAATCTTCAAAACTTCTAACTTGAAGTCTCTAGAGATAGTCCACCAACTTGGCTACAATCTAACTAGTAAGGATGCTAGTTCTCTAGTTAGTGTTTAGGCTTAACCTAGGGTTTTATTTAATCTTGGAGAAAGGAAGGTGTTCAACACATGAACCAAGAATTGTCAATTAGCTCCATAAGGAGCTCGAGCTCCCCTATTTATAGAGAGAGGGTGCCGATCCAAATCCTAGTTGGGAAAGGATTTGGTTCCTCTCTCTCCTATTACTTGATCATCAAGTATTTTCCAACTTTGACTTTGAATTCTAATTCTAGTCAACTTTGAAGAGAGCTAAAAATATCCAAACTATTTTTGGATAATTTTATACTTTATTTATTATAAAAATAAATAACTTATTTTATCTAATTAATTAATTCATAATTAATTAACTAGATTATTTTCTCCAAAATTAGACTTTCTTTTTAATTCAAAATTAAACCAAAGTCTATTAAATAATTAACTAATTAATTATTTAACATATATATAATATATATATATACACACGTGTGTGACACGTGTCACAGTGACACGTGTCACTCACGTGAGCCACACGTGTGACTTCACACGTGTGGAACCCTCTTGGCTTGATTAACTCGTTTAATCATTTTAAAGCCTCAACTCATGTAACCAAGTTGTTGTGTGTGACCCTCTAGGTTCTCAATTCAATTAGCAGTGACCCTAATTAATTAATTCACTAATTAATTAATCAGTCCACAGATTAAACGACCATAGTCTAGCAACAGGTGTTTAACCCCTAGCTGAATTGGAATGTTCGGATTCGATAGAACCTTTAAGTCATTGATTCATGTGAGATACAATCCTCCTACTTACTATCTCTCAACCAAGATCTGGGGCAAGGGAATAATCAGAACCCTAATAATCTGGTCTTAAAGCTAAGTGCATTTCATATCCATTTGATCTCAATCCAAGAAACCCTTTTCTAGATGTCTTGATCTACTGCCTTGGCCAAGGACTCCATATGGCATATGAATGACTTACACAATAAGAGATCACCTTGCATATGCAAGTGTAGGTCCTTTCTTGATTCTCATTCACTTTCATGAATCACTTGTGCAGCCCCAGCATAAGACTTGAATCAATTGTCTAAGGCGACACCCTTTAAAGCTTATACCAAAGACTACAGAGTTAATTCATAAAGTGACAAGGAACCTCAAGTCTAAGGATCAATTAATCACATCAATGACTCGTGAGATATTTCCTAATCTGGAAGTTTCCATTTCCTGAAATAGAAACTTCCTTTCCCATTTAGGAATGTTCTCACACGGGGCACCTCAGTGAACTTACTTATTAAAGTAAGCACCCTTATGTATCACGCACGTATCAACTATACACTTTGCACCTCCATGAAACAAGGTGGTCCTTCTTAAGGGCGTGATCCCACAAGCAAGCCTTAGAGGAGTCAGGTTGACACTCCCACTGTCTGTAGGACTCATCGGCTTGGAGTATTTTACTAATCATGACTTATGTGATATAGGGCTCGTTTCATGAACCATTTCACCTAAATGGTAGAGTCCTAAAGTCATCAGGATTAGGGGAGTTCTCATACATGCGCACATAATGGAAACACTCAAAAACACGTATTGGCATATAAAGAAGTGTTTGCCTATGATTAATCGTTTATTATTCAAAGATTGTCTGTGATACAAGAAAAGTCCCAAAGCAGATTACGTCGAATCGGCTTTCTAGGGCACTATTCCTAACAATCTCCCACTTGCCCATAAAAGCCATTTAGGTACTCTAAGTCCCATCTTCTCAAGATGCACTTAGAGACCCTATTGACTTTGGGCGTTTCCAAAGTGGATCTGCTATATTCTCTGCTGATGTGACCCTCTTGTTTACACATCTCTTAGGAAACACCTTTTCCTTATAAAGTGATTCGTAATCACGTGTTCAGTCTCTTGGTGAGGTCTTGGTTCTCTTACTTGAGCAACCATCCTTTTTATCATACAATATGATCAAGGAGTTGTTTTCATGCTAGGAACTTCATCTAACAAGTTAGATGGAGTTTCTTACCCAAACACTTAACTTAGTATTATATAATACGACTAAGTTCTCAACTACGATAGTTGAGTTTTGCAATGTCCGTCCTTGGAACCCCTTTCCAACACATTGCATTACCATTCTGGTAGAAGTTGTATCCTTTCAATGATTTCATAATCATCTATGTTTGATGAACGGTTACATCAAATATCCTTCTAACAACAAGATCTTTTGGGCTCTGTAAACTAATACATATCCTCATTTCTTCTCAAGTACTCTGAGGACATCCTTTACAGAGATCTAATGACCTTCTCTGAGGTCATATTAGATTCGGCCTACTACGCTTAGTGTTGCGCCATATCTAATTTAGTACATAACTTTTCATACATTATGCACCCTTTCACTTAAAGGGATTTTGGACATTCTAACTTTCTCAAAGTTTATCTTAGGACACATACTCTTCAAAAGAGATGTTCCATTGTCCATACTAAACTCCTTTTAGTACCGTGGTTATGTACTCATTTTGTGATAATCCTTTTATTCTCTTAGATCTATCTTCTATAGATCTGAATGTCGAGAATATAGGATAATCACTAAGATCTTTCATGTCAAATTGTTTCTTAAACAAGAATTGGTAACTTTCACGTCGTCCTTGACATTCCTAATGAGAAGGATGTCGTTTTCTAAAGAACCAAAAATTGACTCTTACATCACTAACTTTCTTACGTACACTTTGAGACTTATTCGACTTCCATCTGTGTCAAACGATTTGACTATCCTATGGAATCGAATTGTCTAATCCTAGAAGCCTTCATCAATCCACAGATTGACTTTAGGGATTTGCATACCTTATGCATACTCCCACTGAATATGAGATTTATAGAAATACCTTATTTCAGTCTCTTTCAATCTCATATTGAACAAGATAGTTCTCATATTCATTTATCATATCTCATAGTCAGAATATGAGGATATGGTAAATACAACCCAAATGGACTTTTGCATTTCAACCGTCAAGAAGGTTGTAATGCTTTCCATTTACTCGAAGCTCTAGGAGCTTGATCCTATCAGGTGGATCAACCAAGGTCAAAACTCGGTTTAAGTATATGGAATCCATATTGGATTTCAAGGCTTGCTTACACTACTCAGATTCCAAATCTGACAGTGTCTCCTCTTCAAGTAATTCCTTGGCTATCTAGGAACGCGTTCTAAACGCATCTTAAGAGAAGGGTTTCACACGTGTACATACTCTAAAATTTGGCTAAATTTTATCAGATGGGCTCGTTTCTTCTATATGTGGCGTGGATATTTATTCTCAAATTTCTTCGAGGTCTGCTTGCTTGTCTTTCTTCTTCTATAGGAACGATTCCTTAAGAAAGATACATTCCTTGAGACAAACAACCTTTGTCTAAGGGAATCGCAGAAATGATATCCAATATTGTTTGTATAAACTTGAACTCATTTCAAGCCTATCTCCCACTATCCTCTTTACTTAAGAGGATTCCACTAAATTCTTGGACAAGAATAATTAGGGAATTTAGTGTACCACATTGCATAGTGCATCTAAAGGACTGATTTTGGAAGGTGCAAAATTCAAAATCTCTAACTGCATATTCTGGGAGTTTATTCCTAGAATGATTATAAGTCAGTAAAGTTTGCTATGGAATGGACCATATCCTATAAGGTTTCATTCCCTCATTCGGAAACACTAAGGTGTTCTCGAATTAGTTTACTGAAAGATAATCCTATTATTTCTAAGATGACTAAGGAATTAGTTGATAAGATATTGGCTATCTCGATCATATCGATTTGCCTATAACTTATGACTACTTCGGTTCCTAACCTCCTTTTGAAATTCTAAGAATTTCTTATAAGTTTCGAATTTGTACTTTAACAAGTACATTCATTCATAATGATTAAACTGACGATTGTATCTAATGCTTACATTAAGCATCTTACACTCATCAGCATGGATCGAAATCCACTATAATTTTGGAACGTTCCATGTTTCACCTAAACAATGTTCCGGGAACGTTTTCCCTTTGAGATAGGATTCACAGGAAGTCAACTCTATAGGTTCATTTTCATAGAATGATCCTAAGGTGTCTGACTTGCTAATCCTTTTATATCTCAACGTTCCAAAGTAATTCGAAGCTTTGTCATCTCACTGACTTTTGTTATCTCGTTGTATGTTCAGAACATTAGTGCCTTGAGTCTTTGCACAACGGATTATGCTGAATTGACTCAAGACTAGTGAATTCTATTCCTAGTAGAATTACTAAACGAGGTAACATTTCAGAGTACTCATACTCTTCGCAGTTCCCTTTCAAAGTCCTTATTTGCTACAATAGAAGCAAACGTCCTATTTGACCTCTAGTGTCTTTTGGGCGCACCCCTTACATGCCCCTCCATTGGGCTCTTAAGGGTTTCTTCTTCTTTAGGCCTTCAAGCCTTTAACTTAGGGAGTTTTAGAAGAAGAATTAACCATCTCAACCTTTTATTCCTTCTTAAGGATGCTCTCAACCATTATCAACTTAAATGATTAACTATGCTACATTAGCATCATTCTAGTTGAGAATAAAGGGTTTGATTGATAGTCGAAGCAATGTAAGCAATCAGTGCATTGAGAACTCTTTTCTCAGTTGATGACCGAGACCATAAGATCTTCAAATAAGATCTTTAGACCTTGTTCGTGTGCACTTGTTTCCTCATTTGGAATATTGAATAATTCCATAATGTTATACCTTGTAACGTTTTTATGAGGTGGTTCAATTGCTTTTAAGTGGTTTGGAGAAATCCATTCACCTCAGATTGCTTCTCTTTTGGCCCGGGTCGACTTTTCACAATTGAAAACTTCGCCCTTTAGAGAACGCCTTTCTCTAGTCGGATTCTAAAATGAATTTTAGGATCCGAAGCCATTTAGAGTTAGTCAGGACTTAGTCAACTTATTTGACTTAAGGATGGATACGAATGGGTTTGCATTTCATATTGTAGAGAATCACAGAACTACAACCTAAATGCTAAGCAGAGAAACTAGATGAGCATGCTGAATAATAACGATATACATAAGATAAGGTCTTTAATCTAATGTAGCTTCCACTGTTTTCAAAGATCTATAATTCCCAAAGATCTAAGAGGAACACGTTTCCCAACGGGTACTAAGATCCTAAGCATTTTACCTCGAACCCACGACTCGCGGACATTCTAAGTAAAATCCTAGGTAGGTACAACTTACCAATTCTAACACCTTTAGAACTCTTAGTAATTGTTTTTGCATCACCTATCTTTCAATATGGACCCACGACTCGTGCGACATCCATATTTACTTAGGCGTTAAGCTAGACCCATCAATCATAAGATCATGACCAAAACTTAGTTCGAACGACCCACGACTCGCGGACATCGCCCTTGCTAAAATTGACCACGAAATATTGATCATTTAAAATGATTAATTAGGTAACTAAGAACTAATAAGCTCCACTAGCTATCCCACGACTCACGGACAATAACTAGCTTTACTTACTAAACTTAAAACCTATTGATGGAATGCTAGGAATTTAATTCAAAATTTGCATCTCGAATTAAACACCTATTTGTTCGAAATTAGCCTAATATTTAATGGGAATTTTCGAATCAACCGAAGAGTTGTTCAGTTCGACCTCACCAACATATATGTTATCCAATTTTATTAGTCTTGATTAATGCAAGTACACTTAAATGCATTTCAAACAAGCACATAAACAGATAACATGTCCTAGCATGATACTAACATGTAATGATCATGGGTTCTACCTATCTTATGCGTGATATGTGGGAGCCACTCCACAATCACAAGTTCTAACATACATGCCACATAAACAGTTTAAATCACATAAGGGAAAGCGGTAACAAAATACGAGCCCTATCTCTATTACATTTAACAATTGAGATTCCCCTCCCTAACATTTTGAGGGGTCTTCACTTATGGCCTCCTTGTTACTTGAATGTGGTCCATCTTACTCCATGGGTGCATTGTCTCCAAAATGAAAATAAAAACTCACCACCTATCTCTACTCTCAAATTACAATAAAAAGAAAAAGACATAAAGTAATAAGGCTCAATCTTCATATTGGCCTTAGACAATTACACGGGGCATACCCCGGCCTCAAAAACAGTAATATGGAAAGCCACATAATAAATCACATAACGGTACGCACGTAAGTGAGGCTCCAACCTCAATTGAAAAACGCAACTATAGGGCTCCAACCCCAATTTAAACCATCCATGTGCACAAATTAAAACCATACATAGATCTAAACCCATGATCACCTAACATGCTTGGAATGCAAGAATTTAAATTTAACCAATAAATTAAAATTCTCGCTTTAAGCTCTAATAGCTTAAAACACGACTTAGATGCAATTCTTGTTCAAGAGCCTTTTTCAATAAAACCCGAAAAACTATAAACTAATAAAATTCCAATTAATTTCTGAAAATTAATAATTTTATTCTTTCAATATTTTCATAAAATAAAGATCGTAATTTTCCCAAAATTTAAATCGATTTTAATTTCTCAAAATCCCAATTTAATCAAAATTTTAAAATTAATTTTATTTTGATAAAACTGATTTCAAAAGATAAAATTAAAATAAAATTAAATCGGGATTTTTAAGGACCGAAACCACGAAACACGAAAACACGAAAACATGCCCGAAACCACCGGTTTATGAGGGCACCGCCGCGCGGCAGCATGCGCGCTCGCGCGCGCCAGGCCAGCAGCGCGCACAGCGTGCGGCAGTTGCCGCCCGAGTGCGCGCGCTGGGCGTGCACGCCTCGCGCGCGTTGCGCGCAGCAGTGCCCCGCGTGTGCGGGCAGTCGCGGCCAGGCTCCCGCACGGTTGCGGGAGGTGCTAGGCTGGACGTCTCGCTCGGTTGCGGGACGTGTGGGCGGTGACTCCCGCACGGTTGCGGGAGCCTCGTGCGGGCAGTCCCGTACGGTCGCGGGACTGGTGAGCGGCGACGATTGGCTAGGCCTCGCGTGCTACGCCTTAGCACGCGCGAGCCTGGCCTTTTTCGTTCGTAACGCGATTTCGTGTTTCGTATCTCAAGTTTCTCAGAACCAATTCAATCCAAAAATTAAAATTACGATTTAAACGAATTTCAACTAAAACAGCTTTTCAAAAACAGATTTAAGAAACAGTTTTTCAGAAATTCAAGAAAAATTACAGTTTCGTATTTCAGGCTTTCTAAAAGAACTCATGAATACCTAATTCGCATCTAAGCCTAAGAATTTCTACCAAATTCAGAATAATTGAGACGAATCAGAAACACGATTAACGAGGTGGCTCTGATACCACTTGTTGGAAAACACGAATCAGAAAGCAGCGGAATTTAAAAAATTTTCCAACAAAAGGATCTTGGACTCGCAATCGTGTAACCAAATTCGTAGAGATAGAAAACTTACTTTTCTTTTATTCTTTCTTGAAGCGTTTCAAGCCACCCAAGAACGCTCTTCTCGCGGCTTGACAACCCGTCCCTCGAAAGTCTCTTTCTACTTCAGAATCCATTATCGGGATAGCAATCCACACCAACCTAGATTCAATTCATGTTAGAGATGTTCTTAACAATATAACATAAAGAAAGAAACATGAAGCGAGAAAAGCATGATTGAAACTCCCTTCGAAAACCAGTTTTGCGAAAGTAGAAATCTGCCAGCCATAAAACCCTCGTGAAAAAACTCATCTTTCAGGATATGGACAAACGGTTTTCGCCATCTTCTTTGGTTCGATTTTTTCACTCGTTTTCTGTTGGGTTCAGAATCGTTTCATCATCCCTTCTGATCGTTTTGCTTAATCCCCACTTTTGGTAAAGCTCGAATCTTCAAAACTTCTAACTTGAAGTCTCTAGAGATAGTCCACCAACTTGGCTACAATCTAACTAGTAAGGATGCTAGTTCTCTAGTTAGTGTTTAGGCTTAACCTAGGGTTTTATTTAATCTTGGAGAAAGGAAGGTGTTCAACACATGAACCAAGAATTGTCAATTAGCTCCATAAGGAGCTCGAGCTCCCCTATTTATAGAGAGAGGGTGCCGATCCAAATCCTAGTTGGGAAAGGATTTGGTTCCTCTCTCTCCTATTACTTGATCATCAAGTATTTTCCAACTTTGACTTTGAATTCTAATTCTAGTCAACTTTGAAGAGAGCTAAAAATATCCAAACTATTTTTGGATAATTTTATACTTTATTTATTATAAAAATAAATAACTTATTTTATCTAATTAATTAATTCATAATTAATTAACTAGATTATTTTCTCCAAAATTAGACTTTCTTTTTAATTCAAAATTAAACCAAAGTCTATTAAATAATTAACTAATTAATTATTTAACATATATATAATATATATATATACACACGTGTGTGACACGTGTCACAGTGACACGTGTCACTCACGTGAGCCACACGTGTGACTTCACACGTGTGGAACCCTCTTGGCTTGATTAACTCGTTTAATCATTTTAAAGCCTCAACTCATGTAACCAAGTTGTTGTGTGTGACCCTCTAGGTTCTCAATTCAATTAGCAGTGACCCTAATTAATTAATTCACTAATTAATTAATCAGTCCACAGATTAAACGACCATAGTCTAGCAACAGGTGTTTAACCCCTAGCTGAATTGGAATGTTCGGATTCGACAGAACCTTTAAGTCATTGATTCATGTGAGATACAATCCTCCTACTTACTATCTCTCAACCAAGATCTGGGGCAAGGGAATAATCAGAACCCTAATAATCTGGTCTTAAAGCTAAGTGCATTTCATATCCATTTGATCTCAATCCAAGAAACCCTTTTCTAGATGTCTTGATCTACTGCCTTGGCCAAGGACTCCATATGGCATATGAATGACTTACACAATAAGAGATCACCTTGCATATGCAAGTGTAGGTCCTTTCTTGATTCTCATTCACTTTCATGAATCACTTGTGCAGCCCCAGGATAAGCCTTGAATCAGTTGTCTAAGGCGACACCCTTTAAAGCTTATAACAAAGACTACAGAGTTAATTCATAAAGTGACAAGGAACCTCAAGTCTAAGGATCAATTAATCACATCAATGACTCGTGAGATATTTCCTAATCTGGAAGTTTCCATTTCCTGAAATAGAAACTTCCTTTCCCATTTAGAAATGTTCTCACACAAGGCACCTCAGTGAACTCACTTATTAAAGTAAGCACCCTCATGTATCATGCATGTATCAACTATACACTTTCCACCTCCATGAAACAAGGTGGTCCTTCTTAAGGGCGTGATCCCACAAGCAAGCCTTAGAGGAGTCAGGTTGACACTCCCACTGTCTATAGGACTCATCGGCTTGGAGTATTTTACTAATCATGACTTATGTGATATAAGGCTCGTTTCATGAACCATTTCACCTAAATGGTAGAGTCCTAAAGTCATCAGGATTAGGGGAGTTCTCATACATGCGCACATAATGGAAACACTCAAAAACACGTATTGGCATATAAAGAAATGTTTGCCTATGATCAATCGTTTATTATTCAAAGATTGTCTGTGATACAAGAAAAGTCCCAAAGCAGATTACGTCGAATCGGCTTTCTAGGGCACTATTCCTAACAAGAATGATGTTTTATCATTAGTCATGAAGGGATATGCAGTGTGACGGGAAGCAACTTGGAAATCTACACAGGAAAACAACAGCAAGATTGTTTTGAAGCTTACTCAGAATAACGTGAAATCAAACTTTAGAGTGTCCAAACAACATAAAGACTTTTATTCGGCTTCGAAACCTGCACAATAACACGACGATCATAACCTCATCGTCAAGAAATTAACTTCCCCTTCGAAGGCTGCGCATGATTCTACTCATCCAATAGAAACAAAAGAAAGTTCAACATGAGATGCTTATCAATAAGTTAAGAGGCCCAAAAAATGAGTGGCTTTACTTCAAGCATCTTCCTCCGAAAACTAGCTTGCAAATGTGTCTATAGAAGGCAATGAAATCATTTTGGCCCTTTCGTGTCCAGTTGAAAATTTTGATAGTCAACATCAACTTAAAAAGTAACAGAAGGTGTTCAACTTAGACAGTATTACCATTAATTCTGACTTGCTTGCAGATTACCCGAGTTATAATTTACCGTTGGCTGAAATACCACTTTATGTAAACATATATCGGTTGAAAATTCTTCTCTCTCTTTTTTTTTTGTAACTTTATCATTATTATTATTTTATTCGACCATTTATTCAGATTAACTATAATTTTTTTGCAGCTTTCATAACTTGAGCACGGAGCCCGAATGACTTCTAAGCAAAGTGCTGATTTTGTGAACGAGCTTAACCTTTTTCTTTGAGAAGGAAATGTTTACATGCGGGTTATCTGAACTTGTTCAACTTTGGTGTTCTTGCACCTTCTTGAACTCATCCACACTAGTAATGCAGGGAAAGAATAATTTGTTTTCACTGATTATGAAGGAATATGTAGTTTGGTGGGAAGCAACATGGAAAGCTACACAGAAAAACAACACTAAGATTGTTTTGACACTTACTCAAAACAACATGAAACTAAACTCTAGAGTGCCCAAACAACATAAAGGCGTTTATTCAGCTTAGAGACCTGCGTAACAACACAACGAACGTGACCTCATTGCGAAGAAATTTACTTCCCTTCGAAGGCTTCTCATGATTCTACTCATCAAATAAAAACAGAAGAAAGTTCAACTAGAGATGCTAATCAACTAGTTAAGAGGCCCAAAAAATGATTGGCTTTACTTCAAGCGTCTACCTCAAAACACGAGCTTGCAGATGTGTCTATCGAAGACAATGAAGTCATTTTGGCCCTTTCTTGTTTAGTTGATAATTCTGATAGCCAACGTCAACTTAAGAAGAAACAGATGGTTTTCAACTTAGATATTATTAGCATTAATTATGACTTCTTTGTAAAGCGCCCCGAGTTCTAAATTACCGTTGGCTGAAATACCACTTTATGTAAAAATATATCGGTTGAAAATTCAATCTCCCTTTTTTTTCTTTCATTTTATCATTATTATGATTATTTTCTTCGACCATTTATTCACATCAACTATTATTTTTTGCAGCTTTCACAACTTGAGGACGGAGCCCAAGTGAAATCTGAGCAAAGTGTTGAATCTGTGAACGAGCTTAACCATTAGCTTGAAAAAGGAAATATTGACAAAGGAAATTTTGACATGCGGGTCATCTAAACTTGTTCAACATTGGCGTTCTTGCACCTTCTTAAACTCATCATCCACACTAGTATTGCCGGGAAAGAATGATGTTTTATCATTAGTCACGAAGGGATATGCAGTGTGACGGGAAGCAACTTGGAAAGCTACACAGGAAAACAACAGCAAGATTGTTTTGAAGCTTACTCAAAATAACGTGAAATCAAACTTTAGAGTGTCCAAACAACATAAAGACTTTTATTCGGCTTTGAAACCTGCGTAATAACACGACGATCATAACCTCATTGTCAAGAAATTAACTTCCCCTTCGAAGGCTTCGCATGATTCTACTCATCCAACAGAAACAAAAGAAAGTTCAACAGGAGATGCTGATCAAAAAGTTAAGAGGCCCAAAATATTAGTGGCTTTACTTCAAGCATCTACCTCATAACACGAGCTTGCAAATGTGTCTATAGAAGGCAATGAAATCATTTTGGCCCTTTCGTGTTTAGTTGGGAATTCTGATAAACAACATCAACTTAAAAAGAAACAAAAGGTGGTCAACTTAGACAGTATTAGCATTAATTCTGACTTGTTTGGAGATTTTCCGAGTTCAAATTTACCGTTGGCTGAAATACCACTTTATGTAAACATATATGGGTTGAAAATTCTTCTCTCTTTTTTTTTTTTTTTTTTCTGTCACTTTATCATTATTATTATTTTATTCGACCATTTATTCAGATGAACTATGAATTTTTTATAGCATTTACAACCTGAGGACGGAGCCCGAATGACTTCTGAGCAAAGTGTTAATTTTGTGAACGAGCTTAACCTTTTTCTTGAAGAAGGAAATTTTTGCATACGGCTTATCTGAACTTGTTCAACTTTGGTGTTCTTGTTCCTTCTTGAACTCATCCACACTAGTAATGTCAGGAAAGAATAATTTGTTATCACTGATCACGAAGGAATATGTAGTTAGGTGGGAAGCAACACGGAAAGCTACACTGAAAAACAACACTAAGATTGTTTTGACGCTTACTCAAAACAATATGAAACTAAACTCTAGAGTGCCCAAACAACATAAATGAACCTGCGTAACAACACAGCGAACGTGACCTCATTGTGAAGAAATTTACTTTACTTTAAAGGCGTCTCATGATTCTACTCATCAAATAAAAAAAGAAAAAATTTCAACTAGAGATGCTAATCAACAAGTTAAGAGGCCCAAAAAATGATTAGCTTTACTTCAAGCATCTACCTCAAAACACAAGCTTGCAAAGTCTGAGCAAAGTGTTGATTCTATGAACGAGCTTAACCATTAGCTTGAAGAAGGAAATTTTGACGAAGGAAATTTTGACATGCGGGTTATCTAAACTTGTTCGACATTGGCATACTTGCACCTTCTTGAACTCATCATCCACACTAATATTGCCAGGAAAGATTGATGTTTTATCATTAGTCACGAAGGAAGATGTAGTTTTGCGGGAAGCAACTTGGAAAGCTACATAGGAAAACAACACCAAGATTGTTTTGAAGCTTACTCAGAATAACCTGAAATCAAAGTTTAAGGTGCCCAAACAACATAAAGACTTTTATTCGGCTTCGAAACCTGCATAATAACACGACGATCATAACCTCATTGTCAAGAAATTAACTTCCCCATCGAAGGCTTCGCATGATTCTACTCATCCATTAGAAACAAAAGAAAGTTCAACAGGAGATGCTTATCAATAAGTTAAGAGGCCCAAAAAATGAGTGGCTTTACTTAAGCATCTTCCTCCGAATACGAGCTTGCAAATGTGTCTATAGAAGGCAATGAAATCATTTTGGCCCTTTCGTGTTCAGTTGAAAATTTTGATAGTCAACATCAACTTAAAAAGTAACAGAAGGTGTTCAACTTAGACAGTATTACCATTAATTCTGACTTGCTTGCAGATTGCTCGAGTTATAATCTACCGTTGGCTGAAATACCACTTTATGTAAACATATATCGGTTGAAAATTCTTCTCTCTCTCTTTTTTTTTTTTTTTGTAACTTTATCATTATTATTATTTTATTCGACCATTTATTCAGATCAACTATAATTTTTTTGCAGTTTTCATAACTTGAGCACGGAGCCCGAATGAGTTCTAAGCAAAGTGCTGATTTTGTGAATGAGCTTAGCCTTTTTCTTTAAGAAGGAAATGTTTACATGCGGGTTATCTGAACTTGTTCAACTTTGGTGTTCTTACACCTTCTCGAACTCATCTACACTAGTAATGTCGGGAAAGAATAATTTGTTTTCACTGATTATGAAGGAATATGTAGTTTGGTGGGAAGCAACATGGAAAGCTACACAGAAAAACAACACTAAGATTGTTTTGACACTTACTCAAAACAACATGAAACTAAACTCTAGAGTGCCCAAACAACATAAAGGCGTTTATTCAGCTTAGAGACCTACGTAACAACACAACGAATGTGACCTCATTTTGAAGAAATTTTCTTTTCTTCGAAGGCTTCTCATGAATCTACTCATCAAATAAAAAAAGAAGAAAGTTCAACTAGAGATGCTAATAAACTAGTTGGGAGGCCCAAAAAATGATTGGCTTTACTTCAAGCATCTACCTCAAAACACGAACTTGCAAATGTGTCTATAGAAGACAATGAAGTCATTTCGGCCCTTTCCTGTTCAGTTATATTGGTTGAAAATTCATTCTCCCTTTTTTTTTTCTTTCACATTTTCGTTATTATTATTTTCTTCGACCATTTATTCACATCAACTATTATTTTTTGTAGCTTTCACAACTTGAGAACGGACCCCGAGTGACATCTGATCAAAGTGTTGAATCTGTGAATGAGCTTAACCATTAGCTTGAAGAAGGAAATTTTGACGAAGGAAATTTTGACATGCGGGTTATCTAAAGTTGTTCGACATTGGCGTTCTTACACCTTCTTGAACTAATCATCCACACTAGTATTGACAGGAAAGAATGATGTTTTATCATTAGTCACGAAGGAATATGCAGGTTGGCGGGAAGCAACTTGGAAAGCTACATAGGAAAACAACACCAAGATTGTTTTGAAGCTTATTTAGAATAACGTAAAATCAAACTTTAGAGTGCCCAAACAAAATAAAGGCTTTCATTCGACTTCGAAACCTGCACAATAACATGACAATCATAACCACATTGTCAAGAAATTAACTTCCCCTTCGAAGGCTTCACATGATTCTACTCATCCAATAGAAACAAAAGAAAGTTCAACAGGAGATGCTGATTAACAAGTTAAGAGACCCAAAAAATGAGTGGCTTTACTTCAAGCATCTACCTCAGAACATGAGCTTGCAAATTAGTTAGTGTTAAGTTGAGATTTCTGATAATCAACTTCAACTTAAAAAGAAACAAAAGTTGTTCAAATTAGTTAGTATTAGCATTAATTCTAACTTGTTTGCAGATTACCCGAGTTCCAATTTGCTGTTGGCTGAAATACCACTTTATGTAAACATATATCGGTCGAAAATTCCTTTTCTCTTCTTTCTTTTTTTGTTTTTTTGTTTTTTTTTATTTTTTTTTTCCTGTCACATTATCATTATTATTATTTTATTCGACCATTTATTCAGATCAACTATAATTTTTTTACAGCTTTAACAACTTGAGGAAGGAGCTCGAATGACTTCTGAGCAAAGTACTAATTTGTGAACGAGCTTAACCCTTTTCTTGATGAAGGAAATATTTACATGCAGGTTATCTGAACTTCTTCAACTTTGGTGTTCTTCATTTCTATGTGCTTTTCATGGTGTGATTTCGTGTTATGTGGCTAGTTGGGGAAGAAGATTAATAGTGCAAGATTTTGGATTCTTGTGTTTAAGCTCGTTTTGTGAGCTCTTACTTGCGAATATGTGATCTATATATCGTGTGGGACTTGTGGTATAATTTTTGGTTGATTCGGGGCTGTGGTGTGGTGTGTGTGTGTCAGTTTGTTGTTGTTGGTCCGCCATTAATGGCGGATATGGAGCTTCTTCTCGGGAGGATGACTCACCTGTGTCGTTCCCTATGCCTTACGAGCAACACGCCCATGTCTGCTTGGGTTGGCGCGTCTGACCCCGGACACGCCCGTGTCCTTTTTTGTTCTTGGAGGGACACACACCCATGTCTCCCCTATTTTGCTGGGCGTCTGTATTGAGACACGCCCGAGTCTCAATTTCTTCGTGGAGGGAGAGACGTCCGTGTCTCCCCTCTGTGAGAGTCTTGTATGTTGTTTTGCTCGGGTTTGCTTTATATGCTCTTTATACGCTTTTATCCCTCCCCCATCTTGATCCTATCCTGATTTATGTTATAATATGAATATGCATTTGTGCATTAAGATATGTTTTAAAATTATACGATTTAATTTGATACAAACGTGATATGTGATCTTAATTGATTAAGTGTTGTTATATGCATTTTGATTTGCTCCTAGTTGCATTAATTGTGCACATGAACATGTTTAATGTGTATCATGTTTGTATTTAAGTTATGAAATGCATTTCCTTTGCATGGAAGGATTTGAATATGAACTTTGCCTAAGTATTTTCTTCTCTTAAGTGTCAATGCATATGCCGTGGGTCTACGTGGTTCATTCTTGAGTTTAAGTCCTGTTTTATGTCTTCAGTTTGTTCAGGTGCACCCGGGGTAGTGACTCGTTGGCCGTGTTGATCCCGGAGTGGATCAACCTTCGTGTTCGTTTCTCGTTGGTGTAAGGTGAGGTTAGGTTATAGTTAAACCCTATTAAAACGTGCTTATTTTATATGCATGCGAACTATAACCTTATGTATAAGTAAATATGTGCGAGATATGTAAGTTTATGACTTTGTTAAGCCTTTGAAAGTATGCTACGCTATATACAAGCCCATGTACGCTTGTTCTGATTTGTTATGTTCTGTTATGTTTGCAACATTAAACTATGCTTCAAACCGTGTGCCTCTCATGAGCCGAGTACTACAAGCTATGGATATGTTATGGATTTGACACAGAGTGGTATGTAAAGCATAGTTGTTGCACGGTAAGGTATGTTATGTAAGTTATGTTTTGTAGCGGGTTAGGATATGGTATGTTGTGGTACGATATGTTCTGGTATGTTGGGCCCCAGAGTCTACGAGTTAGGATATCCGGGACGGCAGCGGGTCATCGGGATAAGCCTGAGCGTGGTCTCCACTATGGTAGGACTAACCCTGAACTCGCCAGGAGGTTTGGTAGGGGGACGGGAACCTGAGGGTTTGAGTGTTCAGGCTCCCCTCGTTTGTATGGATGGTTAGGGTCGCGCAACCCTTCCATCACCGGAGAAGGAGGTATGTCTGATATGTATGTTTTGTTATGATATGTTCTTATATGATATGTTATATCTGAGGAGCCCAGGATAGGTTTTTGTACTCGTACTCGTCGAGTTATGTTTGTATGCTTTGTTAAGGTCGTGAAACGGAGATAGACTTTTAATTAAGATAAAATATGGATATTTTTAAAGTAAGTTAAGGTTTGAAATGTTTTGATAAGATTTTGATATGATATGTTTTGTACTTAAGAATTTGTCAAGTTATGTTTCGTTCCGTTTTGATAAGAATCCCTATATGTATGTATCACGGGACAAGTTTGGTGTGCAAAAACTATCCCTGAGTTCACGAACCGTGAATGTACTTTACGATATATATATGTAGCGTGTGTGGGTAACCCCTTACTCAGTCCATGTGACTGACCCCTCTCCCCTTTGTTTTTAGTGTACAGGTGCTTGTAGCGCAGTCCGAGCTATGCGGCGTGTGTCGAGTCCTTGGAGTCTGTCTTGTCTTTCGTTTATTCGTTTGGGTCTATTGCATTACTTTAGATTTGGATTTTTGTGTAAGTATGTTAGTATGTGTTGTAAGCTTGGTTTTTATGTAATACATTTTCGGGACAGGCTTCTAGGGACAGATTTGAACGCATTTTGCATTTATGATTTATGTTAACTTTCGGGATTAGGTATCTATGCTAGTTGAACCCATCACCTGCTAATTGTACTTTTAATTTTGAGTGTATGTTTCGCTTCCACATACTTTTTTGGTTTTGTGTTTTGTTTTAATTGACAGGGTCTATGTTCCCCCTAGCTTAGGTGTATCTATCTGCCTCCCGTTCGCCTCTGCTTGGTTCATGTTCGGGCTTTCCATCTCGTATGTGGATTGGGCTTAGGTATGGGGGATGTGGTGACCCAACATGCGGGGTGCTACATCCTAAAGTGGTATCAGAGCTCTGGGTTGCAAAACCTGGGCTCAGAGTCGTGTTATGTCGGTCTAAGTCGAACGATATAGGAGAATGTGATTATATGTGTGCATTTGCATCATAATTTGATATGTTATACGCTTGAATTATATCATTTTATTGATTTTATCTTACATGATGTATTGTATTTCCTACTTGCTCTTACTTGAGTTAATTATGTGGCATTCTCACATACTAACCGACATGCATATATCTATATTGTAGTTGTTGAGATTTTCAGGATGCCACCACGTCGATAAGATTTCAGTCAACCATTCCATCAAAGTCCTCACAATCAAGAGCAACAACACGCCGAGATGCAACCTAGGAATCCAATAGCAACATTATATCATGACTTCAGGGCCTTCAATCCTTCCCAATCCAGAGAAGGCGATGATATCCGGGTTGAAGAGTGGATTTTTAAGATAGAAAGCATATTCGAAGTGTGGCTGTCCAACTCTCAAGATATAGCTCGCCTTGCTATATTTCTCCTACAAGGACAAGCGAGACAATGGTGGAAAAGAGTTACCCCGCAAATTGAAGCAACGAGTGAAGGATTAACGTGGGATGCTTTTGTACCGTATGCCGGCCATTTTACGAGACCAAAGATTTGAAGAGTTCTTTACCTTAAAACAAGAGGACAAAATGGTTCCGGAGTATATTGAGGAATTTGAGAAGTTGGGAACATATGTTCCTCACATAATGAACAACTATGAAATGAAGACTTGGTACTTCATGGAAGGTCTTCGGGACGAGTTTAATGAGGCATTGATGGCAGAAGATACGAGTACAACAAAATCTTTAAGGGTTGAGAATTAGAGAATAACAAGAGGTAAGGAAGAAGACAATTTGGGACCGAGAGGTGAATTGAGATTGTGCTCGAATTTACAAGTGGAAGAATTAACCATGCCTACAACATGTGTTGGGATTGGTTAAAGAAGTGCTATACGTGCGGATCGAAGGAGCATATGGTTTCTGAATGCGACTAATCAAAGGCTAACGAACAATGGAAGCGAGATCAATGGCTTCGAATCAAAAACCAACATGAATATGAGAGTGGAGGTATTTGCATTCATGGCACGTACATCCATGACATATTTAAAATCTGCACTTATTTGTTTTTTGTGTCATAATTGCTAACTATAGCATTCTTATATGCTTGAATGGATATTACGTGATGGATTTCATTAGCACATTTAATCTGACATGTATATCTAGTGTTCATTTGATAGGGGATGATGCTCTTATCATGCCACCGAGTATGTGCAATAAGGTTTTGCGAAGATGGGAATGGGGTTAAGGCTAAGGCCTATTTTGAGATCAAGGTTAGGGATTGAAGAGGAGAAGTTTAATCTACGAAGGACAATTATATTGAGAAGGCCCTAAGGAATTCGGTAAGGGTATAATTCAAGACCATGCAATCAAGGAAAATGCAAGAGTTCGGCTAAAGGTATGGGAGTAATTGGGATCAACCATAGACTCAAAGGCCTGGGGATCGGTTCCATATTCAACTGCACCTTGGAAGGGAGAGATCTAGGGTGAGCTTTTATGAAGTCAACGAAGACGACGAGGGATCATTGAATAACTTTCACTGAGACCCCTATCAAATTTAAAGCAGTGAAGAGGAAATATCACCGGTGTTAGAAGCAAGGATTCGGTTCGATAGCCAATCACAAAGTCCGAGGTAAGGAAATCGATTCATTGTTCAACCGTGCCTTTGAAGGAAGGAAGCCAACAAAAATGGTAGAAAGATTTGGTGGGATTTTCCATGGATTCCAAGAGGAGATGTCCGGGGATTTTCAAGCCATTGAGACAAGTGAAAACAAGGTCAAGTGAACACTCAAGAAGTGACATTTCAATTCGAAGTAATGTTGAAGACCCAAGTCACTTAAAGAATCGAGGACCGGACGGTTGCAAGGGTATTAGGATACGCCAGAAATTCCAAGAATTGGTATCAAGAATAAAAGCACTTCAACAATGATTCTTGGCATTGGTCGGATCTTCACAACGAAACAAGATTTCACACATCGGTGAACGGTGCACTAAAACATGCATATCACGTACATCATGCATTTTAGTTATGGGTCGTATTTGTTGTTTTGTTGTTTACTTGTTGCCCTACGGGGTAGTTCTAAGTGTTCAAGAGTTGATAATACGCGGTAAGATGAGGGTTGAGCTTTGCAATGAGATCTATAGTCTCTCTGAAGATTTTGGTGGTGTAAGAACAGGGTCCGGATGTTAGACACTTCGGACTTTAGATCGCGGAAAAGAAGGAGATTCGATTTGAGCTTGGTTATGTAAGTGGCGTGAGTTTATGGCTAAGCCCTTTGCGAGAATACCAAGCTCGAGAGTTGACTCAAATGAACTCAAACGGTGAGAGTTGAATCTACTTTAGACCCTCTTCATCGTGAGCATTGATCAAGCAATTCAAACGACCGGATCGAATTGGAGATTTAAACCCCTTGTGCTTGAAGACCTTTCTTGAGCTAACCCTCGTCGGGACGTCATGAACCTTGAACTTGGGTGAATACGAAAAGTTGTTCGAGATTGAAACTCGACTTGGTGGTTCTCTTGGGCCGGGGGAGGGGGGGTTGTGACACCCCATCTTCTCGGCAATCTAGGCACGACATCACAAGAGAGATTAATTCTGTAATTTCTTGACTTATGTGTTATTCGCATGCCTTATGTGTCAATTTATGTTATTTAATTATGTACGCATTAGAATTAAATAAATGTACTTGGACTCGGTCGTCCAATATTTGCAAATCAAGACTAATTGTAATTATGTTGTTTGAGCCATTTCTTGGCTAACTGAGCTCGAAAATTCAAATTCGAATTCTAACATTGTTATTGAGTTCATTTCGATGATTCGGATTCGATGAATTACCCTTTTATTTTCCAAACCATTTGATTGCCTACCGTTTTAAAATCCGATCCGAATGGACCAGATACCATTTAACCCTACCCGTTTAGCATGAAGAAAATGGAGATTTCCCTTCTTTTTTTCCCTCATTCCATCGAGTCAAGTGAGAGAGGGAAACACAAGAGGAGAAAACCCCCACCTTGGCCATTCAAGCTTTAGGTCAAGCTTGGGAGATCTGACCGTCCGATTGAAGATTCAAGGTAAGATTTTTACTCCTCTCATTTCGTGCTTCGTTTCTACATGCTTTTTGTGGTGTTATTTTGTGTTATGTGGCTAGTTGGGAAAGAAGATAAATAGTGCCAGATTTGGGATTCTTATGTTTAAGCTCGTTTCGTGAGCTCTTCCTTGTGAATATGTGATCTACGTTTCGTATGTAAGTTGTGGTATGATTTTTGGTTGATTCGGGGCTGTGCTGTGGTGTGTGTGTGAGTTTGTTATTGTTGTTCCGCCATTAATGGTGGAGTTGGAGCTTCTTCTCTGGGGGAAGACACGCCCATGTTGTCCCCTACACCTTGTGAGTGACACGCCCGTGTCTGCTTGGGTTGGCGCGTCTGACCCCGGACACGCCTCGTGTACCCTTTTGTTCTTAGAGGGAGACACACCCGTGTCTCCCCTGTTTTGCTGGGCTTCTGTACTGAGACACGCCCCTGTTTCAGTTTCTTGGTGGAGCTCTGTGTGAGTCTTGTATGTTGTTTTGCTCAACTTTGCTTTATATACTCGTTATACGCTTTTATCCCTCCCCGATCATGATCCTAACCTGATTTATGTTATGATATGAATATGCATTTGTGCATTAAGATATGTTTTACAATTATATGATTTAATTTGATGCAAATGTGATATGTGCTCTTAATTGATTAAGTGTTGTTATATGCATTTCGATTTGCTCCTAGTTGCATTAATTGTGCACGTAAACATGTTTAATGTGTATCATGTTTGTGTTTAAGTTATGAAATGCATTTCCTTTGCATGGAAGGATTTGAATATGAACTTTGCCTAAGTATTTGCATCTCTTAAGTGTCAATGCATATGCCGTGCTTCTACATGGTTCATCCTTGAGTCTAAGTCTTGTTTTATGTCTTCAGTTTGTTCAGGTGCACCCAGGATGGTGACTCGTTGGCCGTGTTGATCCCGGGGTAGATCAACCTTCGTGTTCGTTTCCCGTCGGTGTAAGGTGAGGTTACGTTATAGTTAAACCCTATTGAAACGTGCTTGTTTTCTATGCATGTGAACTATAACCTTATGTATAAGTAAATATGTGCGAGATATGTAAGTTTATAACTTTGTTAAGCCTTTGCAAGTATGATATGCTATGTACAAGCCGATATACGTTTGTTCTGATTTGTTATGTTCTGTTATGTTTGCAACATTAAACTATATTTCAAACCGTGTGCCTCTTATGAGCCGAGTACTACAAGCTGTGGATGTGTTATGGATTTCACACGGAGAGGTATGTAAAGTATAGTTGTTGTAAGGTAAGGTATGTTATGTAAGTTATGTTTTGTAGCGGGTTATGATATGGTATGCTATGGTACGATATGTTCTGGTATGTTGGGCCCCGGAGTCTACGAGTCAGGACACCCGGGACGGCAACGGGCCATCGGAGTAAGCCTGAGCGTGGTCTCCACTATGATAGGACTAACCCTGAACTCACCAGGAGGTTTGGTAGGGGGACGGGAACCTGAGGGTTTGAGTGTTTGCACTCCCCTCGTCAGTAAGGATGGTTAGGGTCGTGCAACCCTTCCATCAACGAAGAAGGAGGTATGTCTGATATGTATGTTTTGTTTTGATATGTTCTGATATGATATGTTATGTCTGACGACCCCAGGATGGGATTTTGTACTCGTACCCGTTAAGGTCGTGAAACGGGGATAGACTCTTAATTAAGATAAAATACGGATCTTTTGAAAGTAAGTTAAGGTTTGATATGTTTTGATAAGATTTGATACGTTAAAGTTTGTTATGAAATGTTTTGTACATAAGAATTTGTCAAGTTATGTTTCATTCCATTTTGATAAGAATCCCAGTATGTATGTATCATGGGCAAAGTTTGGTGAGCAAAAACTATCCCAGAGTTCACGAACCATGTTATTTGAATGTGCTTTGCTATATATATATATATGTAGGGTGTGTGGGTAGCCCCTCACTCAGTTTGTGTGACTGACCCCTATCCCCTTTGTTTTTAGTATGCAGGAGGTTGTGGCGGAGTCCGAGATAGGCGGCATGTATCTAGTACTTGGAGTCTGTCTTGTCTTTTGTTTATTCATTTGGGTCTGTTGCATTACTTTCGATTTGGATTTTTATATAAGTATGGTAGTATGTTTTGTAAGCTTGGTTTTTATATAATACGTTTTCGGGAGAGGCTTCTAGGGACAGATTTGAACCTGTTTTGCATTTATGATTTATGTTAACTTTCGGGGATTAGGTATCTATGCTAGTTGAACCCGTCACCTGCTAATTGTGCTTTTAAATTTGAGTGTACGTTTCGCTTCCACATACGTTTTTGGTTTTGTGTTTTGTTTTAATTGACAGGATCTACGTTCCGCCTAGCTTAGGTGTGTCTTTCTGTCTCCCGTTCGCCTCTGCTTGGTTCATGTACAGGCCTTCCATCTTGTATGTGGATTGGGCTTAGATGCGGGTGATGTGGTGACCCACCGTGCGGGGTGCTACATATAACAACCTTTAAAGAATTTGAAGAACCAATACTTTGTGCAGAAAAAAAAAAAAGAAGAAAATATTGACTTCAGGGGTTTTTCAAATCTTCTCTCTTTTATTTATTTAGTCCCACCATTCTCATAACTAAAAGATTAAAACTTTGGTAAAATACGAAGAGAAGAAGTGATAATTTCACTGTACGAGATGATGAGATGGGAGAGCGAGACAAATGGTGGCGGTACTGAGAAGAGAGATGAGAGAATATGAGTGGGAAAGAGGTCACCTAGTTGAATATGAGCCTCATACATTTATGGTAGTTGCGGTGGCTGGGCAGCAGTAGGTGGAAGACGGAGGAGGAGGTGGCAGCGGTTATCGGAGTTGAAGCTTTGAATGTCATTGAATCTGGTGTGGTGAAGGTGAAAGTCCAAAAGACTTATTTTTTAATTGTGGGGTTTTTCATAAAATTAAGAATATTTCAATTTAGTCCTTAAAGAAGTAAATATTTTTAAAGCAGTCCAAGTACATAATTAATTAATTTAATTCATATTTATTAAATAAAAAAAATATAAAATATATTGAGGGTTATTTTATTAAATGGAAACTTGAAAGACATAAATAACCAAATTTTCTCAAACCTAGGGTATGGTGTGAAATCTGGAATGTAAGTGTGAAACTGTGAATGTTAAATAAAAGCGTGTGGACTAACTGAAAGGTAAGAACTTGAAACGTTAAATAAAGTCTAAAGGGGATAGGTTCGGTTTTTATCGAAACCAAAACAACAAAAAAACCATAAACAAAACTGAAATCGAATCGGTTCGGTTATCTTCATTTCGATACGGTTTCCAGTTAGTTATGACCAAACAAATAATGACATGTGGCATGTCTCCACATGTGGACCAATCAAGTCAAAGCATATGTCATTTACGTATTTTCTTTAATATAAAATTCATATTAAAGTGATAAATAAATAAATATATTTGATATTATCCTTTTAATAAATAAATAAAGGGATAATTATAAAAAAATTCAACCCTACACCTATAAATAGGGGTCATCGGTAACACTTCAAACACATATAGATACATAGAGACACACAAAGGAGAAGAAGAAGATAATGACATCAAAGGATTCTTCACGCCGCCAAGTCTATATACGTACACGAGTCTTCACCTCGTCATGTCTTCGCTAAAGTCTTCTTCTCGTCGTCTTCAAGTTTCCCAATATTCAAGCCCGGCTGCTGCGAGGAACTACGACCTTTGAAGTTTCTACAGTGTCACCAAAGCTATAGGTAAATCAAGTGATTTTCTCCGTCAAAATCGGTTAGGAATCGCGCCTACGTGTTCAGGAATAAGCTTTGTGCCCTCGGATATGAAAATTGAAGAGAAGAATCAGAGGAATAAACTTCAATAGGATTTTTTCCTTCAAATTTGTTAATCTCTTTAAATTAAATTCTTATATTTCGTGTTGATATTATTTCTTGTCTTGTAATATTATTTTGCAGATAACCAAAATTTGTGCAGATAACCAAAATTTGTGTGCCACCCAACTCATGAGCAAACTAGAAAACAACAATCCTGCTCAGTCTAGTCGCATCCCTCCGACTCATTCAGTTCAAATCACCGATGGGAAGTAATCAAATTTTCTTCCTAAAAAACATGACTCCGCAATAAGACCAAATCACTCTACTGCATTTATCGCCGCTTTATCGGTTCAAGAACTGCAGGATATGATAACTAACATGATACGAGCTCAGTATGGCACGTCATATCAGAATTATCCAACATACGCAAAACCATACACTAAGCGCATTGACTCTCTAAGAATACCAATGGGTTATCAACCGCCTAATTTCAATAATTCGAGGGTAAAGGCAACCCGAAGCAACATGTTGCCTACTTCATAGAAACTTACAACAATGCGGGGACATGTAACGATCATTTGGTCAAGCAGTTCATACAAACACTTAAGGGGAATGCTTTTGATTGGTACGTCGACTTAGAGCCCGAATCAATCGATAGCTAGGATGAAATGGAGAGAGAATTCTCAATCGGTTCTGCAGCACTCACCACATGGTAAGCATGATCGAGATGACTAATACTGAATAATGGAAAAATGAGCCCATTGTAGATTATATCAACAGTTGGTGAGTATTGAGTTTGAACTGCAAATATTGACTCTCTGAAATAACTGCAGTGGAAATGTGCACTCAAGGAATGCATTGGGGGCTCCTCTACATTTTTCAGGGCGTCAAACGTCGTACTCTCTGAAGAGTTAGCTATGCACGCCCACGACATGGAACTAAGTATTGCGAATCATGGCACTGAATTTCCCGAAAAAGCGAAAGATTCATCAAACCTCCTACAAAAGAACCTATGACTGTTAAAGGAGTTCCTGTCAAAATCCTTGTACCACCCCAAGGTGGGCACCACATCCCCCGCACTAGGGCCCGACACCTGTAACAAAATAGAGAATCCGCACACGCACACGCACCAAGCTCTAGCGAACGGGTGACAAACAAAAGTCACTCCTAAGCTAGGTGGTCTAAACCCTCAAACAGGGCGCACATACAACAAATATACAAGTGCGGAAGCATTAAACAAAATAAACATAGCTAAAGTTTCAATGCTAAACTATAAAAGATCAAGTTACAAACAAACTGGCCACAACGGGCTAACAAGAATATTGAATACAAACCCAGAATATCAAACTTCAAATTATCAAAGTACAAAAGTAAAATCAAGCTGAGGAATGAGATACAGACTCGAGCTAATCTACAGAAGATTTAGAAGACTGCAACCGCCTAACTCTGGCCCACAGACTGGTACCTGTAAACTAAAATCATAAAGAGGGAGGGGTTAGTCACACTGTCTGAGTGAGAGGCTACACATGCATATGTACATACATATACAGAGCATAACACATATCATAGAGGGAGTTCATGAATCGGGGCGTCGTTTTTGCATTCTAAAACATTTCTCACGTGATACTAGATATAGGGGGTAAAAGAGTTAAGCGGAAAGCCAAAACAACCAAATTTTAAGTAATTAAGAATCCACTCCCTTTTCACGAACAATTACTTAACAAACTAAAGTAACGGAATCAAACACAATCGAACTTTCACCTAAAGGGGAAATGTGCATAGGGATAGTGTTCGTCTCGGATTCTCTATCCCACATCACGATAATTATGCATAGGAGTAATGCCCAGCGTCTTGAGTCTCCCTTAATCATAATTACCGAGCCCCAAACATATTCAGAGTCAGAGTCAAAGCCAGAGTCAAATCATATTCAAAGTCATATTCTTACCGCATCTAGATTAGGATTTATAGCCAAACTCCTGTTCATATCATAGCATTATAGTATTCACATCCGTATCATATTCATATTGAAATTCATAAGCGTACCCATATGTATATCATATTCCTAACATATCGTATACATAGCATATCCATAGTTCTAACATACTTACAATCTAACATATTCATATCCTAGCATAATTATACCTTATTCGTAACATGATCATATTCCTAACATGTTCGAACCATTATCATAACTCTAACATATTCATAGCATATTCTTAAGCCTACGTGTTCAAATTATAACCATACTTCCCAGCAGAGCCTAACATAGCACGTATCAAACCTAGCATAACATATCCTAAAGTGTAGCATAATATACATATTCGTAGTTCACACATATTACGTATCCATAAGGCTTATTTGACAGCATACATATTGGGCACATATCATTAGGGTTGAACTATAACCTAACCTCACCATACACCGACTAACCGGGCAAAAGAGAACAAACCGACGCCTACTGAGTGACCTCATCACCAACAAGATACTCCTTTGAACAAGACAAACATCAAAGACATAATTAGACTCAAAATGGACCATATAGATGCTAGGAAAATGTGTATGAATGCGAATGATGCAATGCAAGTCATGAACACTTCACACTTAAGCAAAGTCAGAGCATTTAACACTCATCACTTAAACGGTACTTGAATCAAATACATAACATGCTAAACAAACATATAATCCATCAAATTACATCATATTACATCATATTCCAAGCACACTCATGTTTAAAACATATAAGGAAAGTAGTTAGGTGCAAAGAGGTGTCACACGTAGCACTTAGGGTAAATAAGTTCATAGCTCATACTCATGCACCGAAATCATACCAAAAACAAGTATATACACATCATAAACATTATTTATACATAAAACATATCAAAATCACACATTGACAAGTCTTAGCACAATAATTCATACATATAAATAAGCACACAACACACAAGGATCAAGGTCGGGGAGACAAAACAAGCAAACAAGCGAGCAAAACACACAAATGGGGGGAAACTGGAGGACTAACAACCGTTAGTCCCCACCCCTCAAACCCCCACTAATGGCCGTTAGTGGGGACAAAACTCCCAGCTGCTGCTAACGGCCGTTACCTCCAAGAGAGCTAACAGCCGTTAGCTCTCCCCTGCTTCGTCTTCCTCACGCAAACACCTATAAATCAGTCTCAATGTAGCACCCTGCATGGTGGGTCACCACATCCCCCGCACCTAAGCCCAATCCACATACGAGATGGGAAACCCGTACATGAACTAAGCAGAGGCGAACAAGACACAGACATATACACACCGAAGCTAGGCAAAACGTAGACCTTGCAACTCAAACAAAATACAAAACAAGTGCATATGCGGAAGCAGATCGTATATTCAAATTTAGAAACAAAAGCAGTAGGTGACTGATTCAACTAACATAAATACCTAATCCTGAAAATTAATATAAATGATAAATGCAAACGAGTTCAAATCTATTCCTAGAAGCCTGTCCCGAATCTTAAATACATAATCTAACAATGCATACATAATCAAATATTCATACTTATACAAATCCGAATCGTATGAAATGCAAAAGACTTAAACTTAACAAAGGACTCGACAGATTCCAAGACTCCACGCTACACCTGCACACAAAAAACAAAAGGGAAGAGGGGTCAGTCACACGAACTAAGTGAGGGGTTACCCACACACGCTACATACGTATAGAGCAAAGAAAGTATTACAAATAATGTTCGTGAACTCAGGGATAGTTTTTACACACTAAAACATTTATCCATGATATATACATATAGGGAGTCTTAACAGAACGGAACGAAGCATAACTTAACAGATTCATATGAATCAAAACATACCTTATCGTATCAGATCTTAACAAAACATTTCATATCTTAACTTATACTTTCAAAAGATTCATATTTTAAGTTAATTAAGAGTCTATCCCAGTTTCACGAACTTTAACAGATCATATATACAAAACTCGGCGGGTACGAGTACAAATCCCATCCTGTGCTCCTCATACGAATCATATCATGTCATACATATCAGACCAAAATAGGCATATCAGACATACCTCCTTCTTCGGTGATGGAAGGGTTGCACGACCCTAAACATCCAGACAGGCGAGGGGAGCGCAATCACTCAAACCCTCAGGTTCCTATCCCCCCTACCAAACCTCCTAGTGGGTTCCGGGTTAGTCCTATCAAACGTGGATAATGTGCATAGGGGTGATAACCTGCGACCCTATGGCCGTCCCGGGTCTCCCTTACCCACAACTTCGGGGCCCATCTTATCAGAACAAATCATAACAGAGCATATCATAACCCACTACAGAACTTAACATACAAAACTTACAAACATACCTTAGCAACAACTCTGCTATACATACCTCTCCGTGTCAAATCCATAATATATCCATAGCTCGTAGTTTTCGGCTCATAAGAGGCACATGGTTTGAAACATAGTTAACATTGCAATCATAACAAATCAGACAAACCAAAACAAGCGTGCATAGGCTCGTACATAGCGTATCATACTTGTAAAGGCTTAACAAATTCATAAACTTACATATCTCACACATAACTACTTATACTTATGGTTATAGTTCGCATGCATAGAAAACGAGCATGTTTCATTGGGTTTAACAATAACCTAACCTCACCTTACACCAACGGAAGCCGAACACGAAGAATGATCCACCCTGGGATCAACACGACCAACGAGACACCACACCGGGTGCACCTGAACAAAATGAAGACAAGAATACGGGACTTAGACTCAATGATGAGCCACATAGACGCACGGCGTATGCATAGGCACTTAAGAGATTCACATTATAGATAAAGTTCATGTTCAAACTTATTTCGTGCAAAGAAATGCATTTCATAACTTAAAATATGCTTAAAACACATTAAGGCTTGCTCATGTGCACAATTAATGCATATAAGGGCAATCGAAATACATATAGTAGCAATTAGTCATTTAAGAACACATAACACGTTTTTACCCAAACTGGAATCATATAATTTCAAAACATAACTAAATGCATAAATTCATATTCATAACATATCATTAATCAAGTTAGGATCATGATCGGGGAGGGTTAAAAGTGTAAAACAAACATACTAGTCGAAACCGGGCAAAACAAAATACTTCGACACACAAACAGGGGAAGACACGGGGGTGTCTCCCACCCGTGTCTGGTACGAAAGCAAGGCACCCAGTGTCGAGCCATGGAACTGCTGTTCTGGGCACAAGGCGAAACTGGGAACGACCCTTTTCGCTTGCCGAAGCTGATGTCGCCAGGACCAAAAGGGCCGTTCTGGTCCCTAGGCTGTGGTGGGAATGGCCGTTCCCGCCTGGTTCAAGCTCAAAGAAGCAGAAATCATCAGCCATGGCGACGGGGCGACAACAACCAACCCAAAACCGCCCCAAATAAAGCCGAAACACACCGAACGAAGCAAGCATATCACATATATCATATAAGTACAAGTTAAAGTTCCCGAACGAGCTCAAACACCCAAAATCCCGAACCTAGCACTATTCATCATCTCCCAAATTAAGCTACTTAGAAAAGGATTCAAGGCAAGAAATACACGTAGAAACGAAGCACGTAACGAGAGGAATACAATGGTTACCTTGAATCTTTGATCGGGTGGTCAGATGAGGCAAGCCCGAGCTCGGAGCTTAAATGGCCGGGGGGGGAGGGGGTTCTCTTCCTCCTCTCTTGCCTTGTGCTGATCGTTCAAAAATGGGGAGAAAAGGGAAGGTATTTTCAACCTTTATGGCTGAAATGGGTCGGCTAAACAGGTATAGTCAAATGGTATCCGGTCCATTCAGATCGGATTTTAAAATGGCAGGGCGATCAAACGACTTTAGAAAATAGGAGGGTTAGTCCATTGAATCCGAATCATCGAAAAGAACTCAATGACAAGGTTGGAATTCGAATTCGAATTCCTGAGCTCAAAGTAACCACGAAGGCTAAGACATCATAATTACAATTAGGTCCCTAATATGAAAATATTAGATGATCGAGTCCAAGTACATTAATTAAATTGTAAAGCGCACTTAATTAAAATAAAATACATATTAACACTTAGGGCATGCGAATAACACATAATTCACGAAAATACTGGATTAAACTCTCCCCTGATGTCATACCTGGTTCGTTGGAGAGACGGGGTGTCACAATCTCCCCCCATTAAGAGAACCTGGTCCCTGGGCTCTACTGCTCGAGTTTCAAGCTCGAACAACTTTCCGCATTCATCCAAGTTCGAGGTTCGTGACGTCCCGATAAGGGATTGTTAGGAATGGTGCCTTGAAAGCAACTTTTGGCTTCACTATTTCCTTATAAAATCACAAATAGTCTTTGAATAATAAACGAGATGATTTTGTTCATAGGCAATCATTCTTTATGTGCTTATTTATATCTATTTGGGTTTGATTATATTTTCTATGTACTGAACTCCTCTAATCTGATGAGTCCGTTAAGAACTTTGTCATTATGGGAATGGCACATGAAATAAGTTCTTAAGTCCATAGGCGAGGATTAGAAACTTCTCCAAGTCAATGAGTCTGACAAATAGTGGGAGTGTCGACCTTGACTCTGCTGAGACTTGCTTATGTGATTATGTCCTTTTGAAGGATCACTCTGTTTCATGGAGTGATAAGTGCATACGATGATGCGTTCATAATACATAAGGGTGATTGTCACAAGAACTTCATCACTGAGATGTTCCGCGTGAGAACATTCCTAAATGGGAAAGGAAGTTTCCAAAAACTTCCAGATTAGGAAATATCTCACAGGTCAATGACTTGATTCATTAATCCTTAGACTTGAGATTCTGTAATGTCTCATATGAGCTTACTCCGCAATCTTTGATATAGGCTCAAAAGGGTGTCTCGATATAGACACCTGAACCACGGCCTACGTTGGGATTACACAAGTGGCATATGAAGAATTAATAGAATCGATAAAGGACCTACACTTGTTAAGAACAAGAATGATCTCTTACGGATTAAGTTGTTCATAGTCCATTAAATATTAAACCCTTGGCCAAGGTGGACAAAAGATCAAGACATCTAGAAAATTAGGTTTTCTAGGATTGAGATCGAAATGGATATGAAACGAACTTAACTTTAAAGATCAAGGATATTTAGGCTATGAGAATATTCCCATGCTTTAGTTCTTGATTGAGAGATGGAGTTGTAGGAGGATCGTATTTCACTGATTGTCATTGACTGAAAGGTTCTTCGATTCATTTCGTTATTCGGCTAGGGGTCACACAGCCATTGCTAGATTACGGTAGTGTGATATGCGAAGTGATTAATGAATTAGGGAATTAATTAATCACTATCACTGCTAATCGAATAATGAACCTAAAGGGTCACACACAAATGCCAGAACACGAGGGCTATCGTAGGATGTTAATTGGATTAACGAAGGATCAAAAGAGTTGATCGAACGAGGTATGAAAACGTGACTGCTGCCACATGTCACGTGGCCAACGTGGCTGCCACGGGTCACGCACACGTGGCTGATGCGTGGCTCCAACGTGTGGTTTATTCCACACGTGAATTCTTTTCTAGAATTAATTAATTAATTTTAGTCTTTTAATTAATTTTGAATTAATTGTTAAGACTATTCTCAAATAAACTTAACCCAATACATAATTAATTGGGAATTAATTTATTTATTGAATATTGACTTTTAACTTTAGGAAAGTTGAAAAGTCCAACTTCCTATTGTAGGAGAGAGAAAATCATTCTTGGAGAACAAGTTGGGAACTTATTCTTCCAATTAAATTAATAATTAATTAGTTAATTAGTGAACAAGAAAACAAAGTCCACTAGGTTTAAGAAACCCTAGGGATTTTCGAACCAACCTAGTATATATATTAGGGGTGATGCTTCTCTTATTCTTTGACTAACACTCTAGAAGTGTTAAGTTTTTGAGAAAATCCAAAAAAAAAAAGTTTTCAAAGCAAAATTATCCTAGCCAAACACAAGCCATAGAACTAGCATTCTGACTCGCTTGATCATGTTCTAGGAATGGTGTGGATACGCTTTGGAGGGCTTCTACTTTGGAGTCTAATTCGAAGGCCGTTCGAAAGATTTCGCTTGAAGGGTGTTCGTACAACAAAACGGGTTCAACTGGCCCTAGAAACCTGTCCCGAATAATTATACAATCAGAACGGGTTCATCTAATCCAAGCACCTATCCTAACCTATCCCGAATTTCACATATTCAATTCATAAATGCAAACCTGCACAGAACATATCTTAGACAAAATTTACGAATCATAATTCAGAACAAAATACTTAACAAACTTAAATGAACAGACACAAACTCAACAGACACGACACATCGCCGCCTAGCACGAACTCCAACGACCTGAACCTGGAACTAAAAACATAAAGGGGGGAGGGGTCAGTCCAAAGACTGAGCGAGGGGCTACCCACACACAACTATATATATATAGAGCATAGCACGTTCCAAATTAAATGTTTGTGTATCCGGGATTAGTTTTTGCACGCCAAAACATTTGCTCGTGATAATATATATATAGGATGGCTTATCAAAACAGAACGAACAAAACGTAACTTATACATTGATCAAAACATATGTTCAAATTCATGCATACTTAGCACACATATCAGAGCATATTTTATTAGTTTAAAAGTATACCAAATTCTATCTTAATTTAAGAATCTACCCCCGTTTCACGAACTTATGACAGATAGACAGAACACTCGACGGGTACGAGTTCAAATTCCAACCAACTCCTCAGGTCATATTTAAATTCAGAGTTAAACGTAAATCAAAGTCAGACATGCATACCTCTTCTCCGGGTGATGGAAGGGTTGTACATACCCTAACCATCTACAAACAGTCGAGGGGAGTGCTCAATGCTGCTCAAACCCTCAGGACTCCGTCCTCCACCGATCTCCTGGGGGATTTCGGGTTGATCTTTTCAGACAGATAGAGACTGCACTCGGGAGTAACCCGACGACCCAATGCCATCCCGGGGCTCCTTCATACAAATCTCCGGGGCCCAGTTCAAATTGTTCAAAAGTTCAAAGTTTCAAAAGTTCAAACCCCGCTATAGACAGAAAGACAGACTTATTTAATACATATCGTACTTATCATATCGCACGTGCATATCACACACACTGACCTCGAAATCGTAACAAAACTGAGACTAAGTATACATAGGCTCATACATAGTGTTTCGTACTTTTCAAATCAAATCATATGACAAAACTAGCAGAATACGTACTTCACACATATCTACATATACATAAGGCTCATAAACTGCATGCATTCGAAAACGAGCACGTTACTGTTGGAAAACACGAATCAGAAAGCAGCGGAATTTAAAAAATTTTCCCAACAAAAGGACCTTGAACTCGCAATCGTGTAACCAAATTCGTCAAGATAGAAAACTTAATTTTCTTTTATTCTTTCTTGAAGCGTTTCAAGCCACCCAAGAACGCTCTTCTCGCGGCTTGATCCCCTCTCCTTGGTAAAGCTCGAATCTTCAAACTTCTAACTTGAAGTCTCTAGAGAAAGTCCACCAACTTGATCACAATCTAACTAGTAAGGATGCTAGTTCTCTAGTTAGTGTTTAGGCTTAACCTAGGGTTTAATTTAATCTTGGAGAAAGGAAGGTGTTCAACACATGAACCAAGAATTGTCAATTCACTCCATAAGGAGCTCGAGCTCCCTTATTTATAGGGAGAGGGTGCCGATCCAAATCCTTGTTGGGAAAGGATTTGGTTCCTCTCTCTCCTATTACTTGATCATCAAGTATTTTTCAACTTTGACTTTGAATTCTAATTCTAGTCAACTTTGAAGAGAGCTAAAAATATCCAAACTATTTTTGGATAATTTTATACTTTATTTATAATAAAATAAATAACTTATTTTTATCTAATTAATTAATTCATAATTAATTAACTAGATTATTTTCTCCAAAATTAGACTTTCTTTTTAATTCAAAATTAAACCAAAGTCTATTAAATAATTAACACATTAATTATTTAACATCACATAATCACGTGTGGCACACGTGTCTTAATGACACGTGTCCAATCACGTGAGCCACACGTGTGATTTAACACGTGTGGAACCCCTTAGGCTCGATTAACTCGTTTAATCATTTTTAAGCCTCAACTCATGTAACCAAGTTGTTGTGTGTGACCCTCTAGGTTCTCAATTCAATTAGCAGTGACCCCAATTAATTAATTCACTAATTAATTAATCAGTCCACAGATTAAACGACCATAGTCTAGCAACAGGTGTTTAACCCCTAGCTGAATTGGAATGTTCGGATTCGACAGAACCTTTAAGTCATTGATTCATGTGAGATACAATCCTCCTACTTACTATCTCTCAACCAAGATCTAGGGCAAGGGAATAATCAGAACCCTAATAATCCGGTCTTAAAGCTAAGTGCATTTCATATCCATTTGATCTCAATCCAAGAAACCCTTTTCTTGATGTCTTGATCTACTGCCTTGGCCAAGGACTCCATATGGCATATGAATGACTTACACAATAAGAGATCACCTTGCAAATGCAAGTGTAGGTCCTTTCTTGATTCTCATTCACTTTCATGAATCACTTGTGCAGCCCCAGCATAAGCCTTGAATCAGTTGTCTAAGGCGACAGCCTTTAAAGCTTATACCTAAGACTACAGAGTTAACTCATAAAGTGACAAGGAACCTCAAGTCTAAGGATCAATTAATCACATCAATGACTCGTGAGATATTTCCTAATCTGGAAGTTTCCATTTCCTGAAATAGAAACTTCCTTTCCCATTTAGGAATGTTCTCACACGGGGCACCTCAGTGAACTTACTTATTAAAGTAAGCACCCTTATGTATCACGCACGTATCAACTATACACTTTGCACCTCCATGAAACAAGGTGGTCCTTCTTAAGGGCGTGATCCCACAAGCAAGCCTTAGAGGAGTCAGGTTGACACTCCCACTGTCTGTAGGACTCATCGGCTTGGAGTATTTTACTAATCATGACTTATGTGATATAGGGCTCGTTTCATGAACCATTTCACCTAAATGGTAGAGTCCTAAAGTCATCAGGATTAGGGGAGTTCTCATACATGCACAGCTAAAGTAAACGTATACCAAACAAGAGCATATAAAGAAGTGTTGCCTCAATTCGTCATTTCATTCAAAGATTGTCTGTGATTACAATAAGGAAAAACACAAAGCGGATATACAATCGGCTTTTAGGGCACTATTCCTAACAATCTCCCACTTACCCGTCAAAGCCATTCTAAAGCTACTCTAAGTCCCATCTTCTGAAGATGACCTTGGAAAGCTTCTCGACTAAGGGGTTTAGTAAGTGGATCTGCCACGTTCTCTGCTGATGTGACCCTCTCAATTTGCACATCACCTCTTTTGATAATATCACGGATTAGGTGATACTTCCTCATAATGTGCTTGGTCCGTTGGTGAGATCTTGGTTCTCTTGCTTGAGCAACCGCCCCAGTGTTGTCACAAAACACAGTAATGGGGTCTTTCATGCTAGGAACAACGTTCAACTCTTGAATGAAGTTTCTAATCCAAACACCTTCCTTAGCTGCATCATTTGCAGCTAAGTATTCGGCCTCAGTGGTCGAATCTGCAGTGGTTGTTTGCTTGGAACTCTTCCAACTCACTGCTCCGCCGTTTAGGCAGAAAATGTATACTGACATTGACTTAAAATCATCTAAGTCAGATGCAAAGCTTGCATCGCAGTATCCTTCGACAGTAAGATCTTTCTGACCTCTGTAAACTAAGAATAAATCTTTAGTACTTTTCAAGTACTTAAGAATATTCTTCACGGCAGCCCAGTGACCATCTCCAGGGTCAGATTGGAAACGACTTGTTACACTAAGTGCATAAGCCACATCCGGTCGAGTACATAACATTGCATACATTATGCTACCTATTGCTGATGCATAAGGTGTATGAGTCATTCTCTCCTTCTCAAGGTTAGTCTTAGGACACATCTTCTTTGAAAGACATGTTCCTACACTCATAGGAAGGTTCTTAACCTTTGCTGACTCCATATTGAATCTTTTCAATACTTTGTCAATGTACATCGATTGTGATAGTCCTATTAACCTTCTAGATCTATCTCTATAGATTTTAATTCCAAGGATATAGGACGCATCACCAAGATCTTTCATCTCGAATTGGTTCGATAACCATAACTTAGTCACTTTCATGTCATCCTTCGAATTCCCAATAAGAAGGATGTCATCAACATAAAGTACTAAGAATTGCACTGAGGTCTCCAATTCCTTTCTATACACACATGATTCATTCGAAATTTGGATGAAGCCAAACGCTTTGACCGATTCATCAAATCGAATGTTCCAATTCCTAGAAGCCTGTTTCAATCCATAGATTGATCTTTGGAGTTTGCAAACCTTTTGCTCACTCCCACTGAATGTGAAACCTATGGGTTGCTCCATATAAATGTCTTTGTCAATGTCACCATTGAGAAAGGCAGTTTTCACATCCATTTGCCATATCTCATAGTCATAATATGCAGCAATGGCAAGCATGATCCGAATAGACTTTTGCATTGCAACTGGTGAAAAGGTTTCGTCAAAGTCCACGCCGGGTCTCTGAGTGAATCCTTTTGCAACCAGTCTTGCTTTGTAGGCTGCAATGCTTCCATTAACTCCAAGCTTTCTCTTAAAGATCCATTTGCAACCTATGGGTTTGACCCCATTAGGCAAATCTACCAAGGTCCAAACTTGGTTGGAGTTCATGGAATCCATTTCGGATTTCATAGCTTCTATCCACTGTTCAGAGTCAGAATCTGAAAGTGCCTCCTCATATGTTGAAGGATCATTATCCTTTTGAGAGATTTCATGGAAGAATCCATACCATCTCTCCGGCTGTCTAGGATTGCGTTCAGAACGCCTTAGAGGAGGATTTTCATGTGTATCGAAATTCGTGATTGGTTGTGGTTGATCAGAGTGGGACGTTTCTTCTGTGGGTGATGTGGGGTCATTTTGTACTTCTCCTAATTCTATGATCTTGCCTTGCTTTTCTTTAAGGAACGGTTCCTCCAGAAAAGTAGCATTTCTGGAAACAAACACCTTTTGTTCAGATTGATCATAGAAGTAGTATCCTATGGATTCCTTAGGATAACCTACAAAGCAGCATAAGTTAGAACGAGATTCTAACTTATCTCCCACTGTCCTCTTCACGTAAGCAGGACAACCCCATATTCTTAAGTAAGAATAACTAGGGATTTTACCATGCCACATTTCATAGGGCGTCTTAGGGACTGACTTAGAGGGAACTAGATTCAAAATCTTTGCTGCACTTTCTAGGGCATAACCCCAGAAAGAAGGTGGTAAGTCAGTGAAACTCATCATGGAACGAACCATATCAAGTAGGGTTCAATTCCTTCTCTCAGAAACTCCATTAAGCTGAGGAGTTCCCGGAGGAGTCCACTGAGAGATAATCCCATTATCCGTGAGATGATTAAGGAATTCTTCACTAAGATATTCGCCTCCTCGATCAGATCGAAGTGCTTTGATCTTGTGACCAGTTTGGTTCTCAACCTCCTTTTGAAATTCTAAGAATTTCTCAAAAGCTTCAGATTTATACTTCATTAAGTATACATAACCATACCGACTAAAGTCATCAGTAAAGGTTATGAAATACTGATGATTGCTTCTAGTGCTTACACTAAGCGGTCCACAAACATCAGTATGGATCAAATCCAAAACCTTAGTGGCACGTTCCACAGTTCCTTTAAAAGGGACTTTGGACATTTTTCCTTTGAGACAGGATTCGCAAGAAGTTAACTCTTTGAGATCTTTTTCAGAGAATGATCCTAAAGTGTTTATCTTGCTAATTCTGTTCTTGGAAATGTGTCCTAATCTAGCGTGCCATAAGGGAGCTGAAACTTTGTCATCTCTCTTACGCTTCGTTTCTCGTTGTATATTCATAATATTGATATTTTGAGTTAGGTAAAGTCCATTACTTAGAGTACCGATATGAACGGAAGAGTTGTTCCGTTTGATAAAATATTTACCATTCTTAATATAAGTTTCATATCCTTCACAATCTAATATTGGAACTGAAATTATATTACGAATAATGCTCGGTACATAAAGGACTTTATTTAATACTAACTCAAAACTACCTAAATATAATCTAATTGTGCCTAAAGCTCGAGCTTCAATGTTTGAGCCATCGCCGATCTTCAAGACACATTCTCCTTCTTTTAGTTGTTGAACATCACTTAGTATCTGTACATCATTACAGATATGAGTTCCACAACCGGTATCAAGTACCCAAGAACTAGAATTAATAGAAAGATTTACTTCAACGAGAAAGATACCTTTCTTTAGAGTAGCCTTGTACTCTGGGCAGTTTCTCCTCCAATGTCCCGCTTTGCCACAATGGAAGCAAACATCCTCTTTTTGATCACGCTTCTTCTTTTGGGCCTTCCCCTTCGAAATGCCACCAGTGGGCCTAAGGGGTTTCTTCTTCTTCTTTTGGGCTTTCTTGCCCTTACCTTTAGAAGGCCCAGAAAAGGAAGATGGAGCATTCACCATCAAAACCTTATTGTCCTTCTTGATCGTGCTTTCAGCAGTCACAAGCTGACTAATCAGCTCAGCTACAGTAGCACCAGCATGATTCATGTTGAAGTTAAGGACAAATGGGTTGAATGATGGTTGGAGCGAAGCTAGCAACAAATCCACTGAAAGCTCATCTTTCAGCGGCATGTCCATGGAAGCAAGTTTCTCAGTAAGGGCAAGAAACTTGAGTCCATATTCATGGACACTTGAACCTTCCCTCATTCTCAAGTGGAATAATTCCTTTGAAGTGTTATACCTTGTAACACGTTCATGAGGGCGGTAAAGTTGCTCTAAGTGGTCGTAAATCTCCCAAGCAAATTCCATGGCCTCATGTTGCCTTTGCAAGTCCGGAGACATGTTAGCCAACATAAGGCAACGGGCTTGGAGATTATCATCCTTCCACTTCTGAATCGCATCCCGCTCGGCCCGAGTGGGAGCCTCCCCTTCGGGACTAGGCTCCCCTTCGAAGAGAACATAAGTTCTCTTCTCAGAATCTAAAATGATTTTTAGATTCCTCAGCCAATCAGAATAGTTGGGACCAGTCAACTTGTTTGACTCGAGGATCGATACAAGAGGGTTTTTGGTTGCCATTTCAAAACACGTAGAGAATCACAGAATCTACGACCTAAATGGTAAAGCAGAGAACTAGTGAGCATGCTGAATTATAACGATATATAAAAGATAAGGTCTTTAATCTAATGTAGCTCCCACTGTTTTTCAAAGATCTAAGAGGAACGCGTTTCCCAATAGGTACTAAGATCCTAGGCATTTTACCTCGAACCCACGACTCGCGGACATTCTAAGTAAGAACCCTAGGTAGGTACAGCTTACCAATTCTAACACCTTTAGAACTCTTAGTAATTGTTTTTGCATCACCTATCTTTCAATATGGACCCACGACTCGTGCGACATCCATATTTACTTAGGCGTTAAGCTAGACCCATCAATCATAAGATCATGACCAAAACTTAGTTCGAACGACCCACGACTCGCGGACATCGCCCTTGCTAAAATTGACCACGAAATATTGATCATTTAAAATGATCAATTAGGTAACTAAGAACCAATAAGCTCCACTAGCTATCCCACGACTCACGGACAATAACTAGCTTTACTTACTAAACTTAAAACCTATTGATGGAATGCTAGGAATTTAATTCAAAATTTGCATCTCGAATTAAACACCTATTTGTTCGAAATTAGCTTAATATTTAATGGGAATTTTCGAATCAACCGGAGAGTTGTCCGGTTCGACCTCACCAACATATATGTTATCCAATTTTATTAGTCTTGATTAATGCAAGTACACTTAAATGCATTTCAAACAAGCACATAAACAGATAACATGTCCTAGCATGATACTAACATGTAATGATCATGGGTTCTACCTATCTTATGCGTGATATGTGGGAGCCACTCCACAATCACAAGTTCTAACATACATGCCACATAAACAATTCAAATCACATAAGGGAAAGCGGTAACAAAATACGAGCCCTATCTCTATTACATTTAACAATTGAGATTCCCCTCCCTAACATTTTGAGGGGTCTTCACTTATGGCCTCCTTGTTACTTGAATGTGGTCCATCTTACTCCATGGGTGCATTGTCTCCAAAATGAAATTAAAACCTCACCACCTATCTCTACTCTCAAATTACAATAAAAAGAAAAAGACATAAAGTAATAAGGCTCAATCTTCATATTGGCCTTAGACAATTACAGGGGGCATACCCCGGCCTCAAAAACAGTAATATGGAAAGCCACATAATAAATCACATAACAGTACGCACATAAGTGAGGCTCCAACCTCAATTGAAAAACGCAACTATAGGGCTCCAACCCCAATTTAAACCATCCATGTGCATAAATTAAAACCATACATAGATCTAAACCAATGATCACCAAACATACTTTTGCAAGAATTTAAATTTAACCAATAAATTAAAATTCTCGCTTTAAGCTCTAATAGCTTAAAACACGACTTGATGCGAGTCTTATTTATAAAAGTTTTCAATAAATCCCAAATTACCAAAACAAATAAAATTCCAATTAATTTCTGAAAATTAATAATTTTATCAAGATGTATTTTCCCAAAATATAAACCGTTTCAATTTCTCAAAAATCCCAATTTTAAGTTTTGTTCAAAAATTAAAATAAATATTCAAAAATAAAATTTTAAAATTAAAATAAAATTGGGACTGGATTGTACGAAACACGAAAAGGCCGGATCGCAAAAACGGGACCCGTACGCGGAGAAGACCGCACGCACGCGGCGCGCGCGACAGGCCCGCACAGCGCGCGGCTTTCCCGCAAGTATGCGGGCGGGGTGGGCGGCCAGTCTCGGCCGCCCTGGGCGGGCGCGCCCGGAAGGCTCCCGCACAGGCGTGCGGGAGGAGCTGGGCGGCTGGCCGGTCTATCCCGGCCAGGCCTGGGCGGTTGCCCTTACGCACGCCTAGCAAAGGCGGGTGGCGGCGCGCGAAGCCCGCGCGCGCGACTCCTTCGCGCGCGGGGTTTCGCGTGTTCGTCGTAATCCGGGTTTTCGTTTCGTGTTTTCGTTCAAAAGCAAAACCAATCCAAGAAATCCAAAAACAGTTTATACAGTTTCAAATCTAAAATTGTTTTTCAAAATTAAATTTTATAAAAACCAATTTTCAGAAACTTTCAGGAAAAACTACAGTTTCGTAATTCAGGCTTTCTAAAACAATTACAAATACTCAATCGCATCAAGCCTAAGAATTTCTACCAAATTCAGTATAATTGAGACGAATCAGAAACACGATTAACGAGGTGGTTCTGATACCACTTGTTGGAAAACACGAATCAGAAAGTAGCGGAATTTAAAAAATTTTCCCAACAAAAGGACCTTGAACTCGCAATCGTGTAACCAAATTCGTAAAGATAGAAAACTTACTTTTCTTTTATTCTTTCTTGAAGCGTTTCAAGCCACCCAAGAACGCTCTTCTCGCGGCTTGATCCCCTCTCCTTGGTAAAGCTCGAATCTTCAAACTTCTAACTTGAAGTCTCTAGAGAAAGTCCACCAACTTGATCACAATCTAACTAGTAAGGATGCTAGTTCTCTAGTTAGTGTTTAGGCTTAACCTAGGGTTTAATTTAATCTTGGAGAAAGGAAGGTGTTCAACACATGAACCAAGAATTGTCAATTCACTCCATAAGGAGCTCGAGCTCCCTTATTTATAGGGAGAGGGTGCCGATCCAAATCCTTGTTGGGAAAGGATTTGGTTCCTCTCTCTCCTATTACTTGATCATCAAGTATTTTTCAACTTTGACTTTGAATTCTAATTCTAGTCAACTTTGAAGAGAGCTAAAAATATCCAAACTATTTTTGGATAATTTTATTCTTTATTTATAATAAAATAAATAACTTATTTTTATCTAATTAATTAATTCATAATTAATTAACTAGATTATTTTCTCCAAAATTAGACTTTCTTTTTAATTCAAAATTAAACCAAAGTCTATTAAATAATTAACACATTAATTATTTAACATCACATAATCACGTGTGGCACACGTGTCTTAATGACACGTGTCCAATCACGTGAGCCACACGTGTGATTTAACACGTGTGGAACCCCTTAGGCTCGATTAACTCGTTTAATCATTTTTAAGCCTCAACTCATGTAACCAAGTTGTTGTGTGTGACCCTCTAGGTTCTCAATTCAATTAGCAGTGACCCCAATTAATTAATTCACTAATTAATTAATCAGTCCACAGATTAAACGACCATAGTCTAGCAACAGGTGTTTAACCCCTAGCTGAATTGGAATGTTCGGATTCGACAGAACCTTTAAGTCATTGATTCATGTGAGATACAATCCTCCTACTTACTATCTCTCAACCAAGATCTAGGGCAAGGGAATAATCAGAACCCTAATAATCCGGTCTTAAAGCTAAGTGCATTTCATATCCATTTGATCTCAATCCAAGAAACCCTTTTCTTGATGTCTTGATCTACTGCCTTGGCCAAGGACTCCATATGGCATATGAATGACTTACACAATAAGAGATCACCTTGCAAATGCAAGTGTAGGTCCTTTCTTGATTCTCATTCACTTTCATGAATCACTTGTGCAGCCCCAGCATAAGCCTTGAATCAGTTGTCTAAGGCGACAGCCTTTAAAGCTTATACCTAAGACTACAGAGTTAACTCATAAAGTGACAAGGAACCTCAAGTCTAAGGATCAATTAATCACATCAATGACTCGTGAGATATTTCCTAATCTGGAAGTTTCCATTTCCTGAAATAGAAACTTCCTTTCCCATTTAGGAATGTTCTCACACGGGGCACCTCAGTGAACTTACTTATTAAAGTAAGCACCCTTATGTATCACGCACATATCAACTATACACTTTGCACCTCCATGAAACAAGGTGGTCCTTCTTAAGGGCGTGATCCCACAAGCAAGCCTTAGAGGAGTCAGGTTGACACTCCCACTGTCTGTAGGACTCATCGGCTTGGAGTATTTTACTAATCATGACTTATGTGATATAGGGCTCGTTTCATGAACCATTTCACCTAAATGGTAGAGTCCTAAAGTCATCAGGATTAGGGGAGTTCTCATACATGCACAGCTAAAGTAAACGCATACCAAACAAGAGCATATAAAGAAGTGTTGCCTCAATTCGTCATTTCATTCAAAGATTGTCTGTGATTACAATAAGGAAAAGCACAAAGCGGATATACAATCGGCTTTTAGGGCACTATTCCTAACAGTTACAATAGGGTATAACTATATCCTAACCTCACCTGGTACCAAACAAAGCTGAAGACACCGCAAACGGTCCACCCCGGAACCAGCACGACCAAAAGTTACCACCCCGGGTGCACCTGTATCAACTGAACACACAAAACACAACACAGAACTTAGACTCAGACTCAGACAACCACACAGAGACGCACGACAGATGCTTAAACACTTAAGAAATGCAGTCATATAAATAGGGTTCAAATTCATATTAATTACATGTAAAAGAAAACATTACATTGTTCAATCAAATCATATTAAATATTGGGACATGTTCATATGCACAATTAATGCAGATAAAAGAAATTAAAAGGCAATGTAAATCACATAATTTAATATCAATTCATATATTAAAAATTCAAATAAATCATATAATAGCATGCTACGAATTCATTTAAATCCACGAGGTCACAAGCAAATTCCAACTAAGTTATATAATCATTTAAGGTCTCATATAATTTTTCGATGCATAACAAATTCATATATATTACATAATAGATTAAATTCCAATTTACATGATTAAACCTTAATTCAAGGTTAGACATAATAATTTCTTTAACATGAACTTGATTAGCATATTTATTTACCAAGTGACAAGGTTTAATTAATTCAAGTCATACAAATTTACATTTTCATGAAAATTACACATACACCCCTTAAAGTTAGACAAATAGCTCAAATTTTACATGTCGGGATTCAAATTGCTAATCCAAACATCCATATATATCAAATTCAATTTTATACATGTTTTCATATACATTGGAATTCATTTCGTCAACAATTCAAGCATATGGCAATTAATTTGCATTTAAAACAATTAAATCAAATATGTCCTAAATACACAAATAAATTCGTAACAAATAAATCGAGTGTCTGATTGACAAACGGAAAGCGGCATTGGACTCACCACAACTAGGCGGACAAACTTTCTGAAGCCCACCGAAATACCGCCACCGGACGCCTCTCGGACGCCGTTTAAGCGTGCCGAAAAAATCCCAAAAATTCACCCGTGCAAGAACTCCTCGTCCTCGTTCCAAATCCTCGATCAATTTCTGAAAATTCCAAGCCAAACGTCTCCAATTTCAGATCTAACAATACGAAACCCCAAAATCATCAAAATCAAATTACTTCCAAACCTGTGAACGAAAATCAAATCCGTAAAAGGCATTGTCCTACCCGTGACTAGCTCTTCGAAACCCATATAGTGGTTGGTGGAAAATATCCCCGGAACTGACCTCCACTATTGAACCGCCGCCGTTCAGCCGCCTACAGCACGAATTGAGCCAAACCGAGGTCGGAAATGGACTCATCACGTCGAACACATCAGGGAGGGGTACCTGTTCGTCGGAGAAGAAGGCTAGAAGAAGGGGTATTTATCTCGGGTCCACGAATAACGAGGATCCCGGTATTTATCTCGTGTTATCGAATGCGAAAACGGTGGGAAGAAGGGGTTAACGATGTCAGAATTAGGCAAACTTAGAGTCTACGAACTCGTCTCGATGTCCTGAATGTGTTAAAGGGGTTGAAAAGGTCGAAAACTCGATCGAACGAGAAATGACCAAAAAACCCCTAAAAAGAGAAAATTACAAAAAAGCCCCTAAACTCTAAAAGAGTTCAAAATAGGGCCACGTAAAACACAAAATCACATAATTAAACAAATAAAAAAGTTGAACCATGGCGTACCTCATATGTCAGAGAATCGGGATGTTACATGCTGTACCAATCAAAGTTGAGGCTTTTCCGGGTAAATTGCGATCGAGGTGGGTAGGTCCGTACTTGGTGTGCAAAGTTTATCCATACGGAGCTTTGGAAATGGAGGAAATTGGTACGGACAAAACTTTCAAGGTGAACGGCCATAGGCTAAAGCCGTTCTATGAAGGGTTTACACCGCACACGATTGAAGGGATTAACCTAGAGGATACAAGACACATCAAGTCCGTGACAATAAATAGGCGACACTAATGGGAGGCAACCCATTTTTCTTTTGCTTCGCTGTTGTTTTTCTTTTGTTTTCGTTTCTTTTCTTTCCTCGTTTTCCTCATCCCGTCGTAATATTTTCTCTTTTCGTGTTTTGCAGGTAAAAATACAGGTGATGTGACGCCCTGTGTTTTCGTCTTATAGGTACGCATGCCACACGTGTGAGTTTTGAGAGTTAGAATTATTGCATACCTTATTTGAATTATGTGTCTAAGTGAATTATGTGAATAATTTCTTTAATTGACTACGTGATCACTTTAATTATATGTTTACATCCATTCATTTCATAACATATACATATTCCATAAAAATTATTCACTTTATAAGCATTGCCTAGTTTTCTAACTTATATACATATATATATATATATTTATATATACACACTAAAACTATTTTATAGAATAGTACCATTTTATAATTCATACTCATGCATATATATATATATATTTCGCACCTTAACTTATATAAATATAAATACTTATATATATGTATCTATACATCACATACATTTCATATATACAATATATATTAGAATATAAAGTATATGTACTTATATGCATATTATATACCATATATCACTCATTACACTTATATACATAATATATATCCTAATATCTCTATATCACTTTATACATACATTATACCATACACTAATATGTCATCTAATATAATATCTATATACACAACACAACACATCACACTATACACACACACGAAATCTCTACCACACACACAAGCATACATTTTCTATCAAACTCCACATATACACACACTCCATTTGATTCAAGAGCAAGAAGGAAGGAGAAGAAGGAACCAAGGCTTCATCATCTTCATCATCACCATCATCTTGATCACCTCCATACTTTATCTTCTTCATTTCTTCTTTTCCATTTCAAGGTATATGTATATATATATAAATATAAATATATATATATATATATATATATAAGTATGTGTGTGTGTGTGTGTGTATGTGTGTATGTGTGTGTGTTGAATAGTTAGGGCTTTGGTGATTTGAGTATGTATTCTTGATTTTAATCATGTGTAGATGAATATATACGTGAGATTATGAACTTAATGCAAGTATGTTTTGGGTTGTTGGTGTATGTATTGAAATGGTTTGAATGAGGGTTTTATGTGTTGGGTTTTGGATGATCTAAGTGCCCAAATGTGTGTTATATGATGCCTTGTTGAAGTAGAATGTGTATATTATTGTTACAAGCATGTTGTGACTTGCATTTTCAACTTGGATCTTGTTTTGAGTGAATTTTGGTGTTTGTCCCAAGCCCTACTCCTGTTTTCCCCTATTTTTCATCACAGAACAGGGCCAAACGGTCGTTTGGGGTTCCAGTTCATTCTAGAAACGACCGTTTGGAAAGCCACTGACCCACCTTCAGCGAGTCTCGAAACGGCTGTTCTAGTCTCCAGTTCAAACTGGAAACAGTCATTCCAAGAGTGTCTGCCTGGACCCGCGAGGGTCCAAATGGCCATTTGGAGATCCTTTGGAAATCCGAAACAGCCGTTCAACTTGCTTCTATCACGTTTTTGAGTTTCGTTCGTTATACGTGTTTTCTTCGTGCTTTCACTTTTATATACTCTTTCCTACTCTCTTAAGTGATTTGAATTAGTTCCATGATAAATTCACACGTATGCATGAGTGATTACTAGAACTCGAATTTTCGATTATACTTTACATTCATTTATTCAATAAGTGGGACATTAATTATGCATATGAGCATTTCTATAAATTCTTAACATCCATCACTCATGTCATATCATCTCATAAGCATGGCGTTGATCGATTATTTGGTTCATAAGTGTAGAGTCTTATGTACACTTATATTTCTTACACAGAGTTCGATCACGTGGTTGAGGAGCAGGGTCTGTAGACTTCTCTTCTTCTTTCGCTCTCTCTTATCAAGGTGAAGTTTTATTTCTAGTTATTAGAACCCGTAATACCTTGTGTGGCTATTTATGCCAAAATGTAATACTTATACGTATATCTTGGAAAAATGAATTACTTAAGCAAATGTTTTCAAACGTTTTCACGAAAATATTTTGGCGAGAGTTATTCACGTATTATTGGGCCCGGGGAAGTGATTGAATGGACCTGGTACGGCATCAGGCCGTCGGATAATCCATCTCATATAAAGTACCCTTTGAGAATATCTCTGCGTGACTTAGATGACCGGAAGCCAGGATATTCTTGAGCCGGTGGTGTTACCCCATCGAAGGAGCGGGTAGGAGTCATGATCCCCCGACTCGATATGGACCAACGAGGCGGTAGGGCCTTGCAAACCCTTCCACCGCCTCGAAGGAAGAAGGATGGAAAATTATCTTTTTAATTACGATTACGATCACGATTACGATTACGATTATGATTACGAACGTACATGAACACCTTATAACTTGAACTGAATACACACACTATGGGAGTAAGATTGGAGAATTACCCTCTCGTCGGGCCATGTATTATTATTATGAAATTATAACGTAATTGATATTCGTAATTCCGAGCGATGTATTACCTAACTTTCTCACTTAGGATTTTATAAAACTTTACTCGGAGTTATGAATTGCATTTGCATGTGGTATATTTATGTATGCCCCTCACTCAGTCTTTCGATGGACCCTAACGTTGTTTTTAGTTCTTTTGCAGGTATGCTAACAGTGTGTAATTTGAGCTACAATTGCTTTGATTTTCCCTCTTGTGATTAACTGAAAATGTCCTTAATTATGCTTAAATATGACTTTATTGGTCTACTAGAGCTAAAATGGAGAATTAATGCAAATTTGGACTAAAAGAATCTCTAAGTACAGAAAATGAACTGAGTCATGACCTTAAGTCATGATCATCCCTTAAGCTAAGGGCAACGCAACAGACACCAAGTCAACGGTGGCGGCTGACTTTCTATTTTTGGCGAATTGAGCCAACTTGCATCAGCTTTATTCAGTTTTGTACGTCTCAAGGCATGCAATTATCATACTTAGACTTTCAAGAGGAATCTTTACCTTAAATTATGTGCCCAACTTGTAAACTTGGAGATATAAGCTAGATTTAGAAGGCAAAAGGGATTATTCATCTTGGGGGCTGGAGAGGAAGTTACGCAGCAGCTGGAGCTACTGGAACAGAGCAAGAACAGGTGTTTAATCCCTTGTTTCGACCAAGAGCAAGAAATCTCTTTTCCTTCCCTCTTTTTAGTTGAATTTCATGGCTAGATTATGAAGCACTTTAATATATCTTTTGTAGCTTAATTTAGTTGGTTTATTTTCAGTTCCATATCAGTTTATTAGCCTTATATATTCTGTAATATGAACAACAGCTAAACCTCTTGTTCCAGTTAAGTTATTTCCAAGATTCATGATATGATTTGTGAGATCTAATTGTTTTCCATGCTTTTGATCCTTGGTATGTTGTATGCATCTGATTTTATTGATATAGGTATGTTGATAGATGATTGATTTGGCCAATTTATTATCTTGAAACTTATCTTGCAAATCGCATAAACTGGATTGATCCGTAATTGTCAATTTAAGTATGCTAAGGGTTAACTATCATCGGGGCTTACCTCCATGTTTGCTTGCGTTTGATAGGGTGCATGCACAATAGTCTAAACATTCCAAGCTTCTTGAGTTTGTTGGCTAGGGTCGGTGTTCTTTTCGTGCTTAAGGCTGCCATTAAATTAAATCTTGAGATCGTATCTATGAGGTTGTTTAATGGTTATGGAGTTGGTTAATGATGATATCTTAATCACCGAATAAGTTAGAAAAAATGAGGTTGTCAGAGCTTGTTGACGCTATAGCCGGCCTATCAATGGATTTTAAGCTTATTTATGCATCAATGATCAAATTATGAATCGGGAGAATAACTTGACTAGAGTTGTATTTTCACTTATCCTTTTAAGTTTATGTTCTTTAGTTAGTTTATTTAATTTCAGCTTGTCCTTTAATTTTCAGCACTCTAGTTATTGCATTAACCCCCCCATTTTATTTTTGTTGCTTCGTTCACTTGGCTATTGGAGAATTACGAGACCATCCAATCTCTGTGGGATCGACCCTTTACCACTATACATAATTTATTGTGTTTGGTAGTTTAGGAATATTATTTGGTGGATTCGGCACCCATCAAATTTCTAGCGGCGTTGTCGGGGATTGGTTCTAATTGGTTTTGTTTTTCTTTTGATAGCTTAGTGTTTGTTTTTGTGCAGGGAAGTCAGTTGAAGGAATCAACATGCTGTCATCAATGGATTTAAGCTCTCAAAGTGATATTTTTGGTATTTGTATGGGAAGCCATCTAACCAATATATGTCCTTTGCTCACTGGTGATCCTTTTTCCCATTTGCAGCCCATAACCGAGTAATGTGGAGTGTGTACGGGACCTCACTAAACTGATAAATGTCCATTACTTGATGAGGAACTTCAGCCCGCACAGAATGATCATCATTTTAATTGCACAACAAATGCATTTCAGCTACCACAACAATATCCATCATCTTCCAATACAGGCATGTCTTTGGAAGAAATGTTTAAAGCATTTATGATTAATACACAACAATTTCAACAAGAGACTAGATTCATTATGCAACAATTTCAACAAGAGACAAGGAACAGTATGCAAGAACTCCAAATGTGCGTTCAAGGCTTGAAGAATGAGTTGAGCCAATTAACTTCTTCCATAGCTGAATCGAAGAGTAAACAGGAATTTGAAGAAGGGCAACCCTCACTTCGGAAAGCAAGGGCTGAAACAGAGTATAATATAGCAGTACAAAAAACTAATGCAGAAACAGAGCAGAACTGTACAACAGACATGAGCATAAGGCATGACTATAGCTTAAGGTCAGATGGGGAATCCAGAGCTGCTGTACAATCTCAACCATCGATCAGCCTAAACCCAACTGCAAAGAGGTATGTTGAGTTCCAAAAAGATGAATCAGAGTTCCACAATGATGAATCAAAGTTCCTAAAGGCACTTTACAATGTTGAGTTAAATGTTCCTTTACTTGATGCAATTAAATCTATGCCTCAATATATGAATTCTCTTGAAGAATTATGTGCAACTAAGGAAAACATACCTTGTTATGGGAAGGTAAGTATTGGAAAGCATTTCTCCAACATTCTTCAAGGAAAGATACCTCAAATGAGTGAAGCCAAAGGTTTATCTGCTCTTCCATGTAAGATAGGAACTATTGGGATTGATAGAGCTTTATATGATGGTAGTTCCTCTATTAATTTGATGCCTTTGTCTATTTGCTCACATTTGCATATTAATTCCATGAGAAAAACAGGTATGATGATTCAACTTGATGATGGAACAATTGTTTATCCTAAGGGCATGTTAAAAATATTTTAATTCAAGTTGATGGCATGATCTTTCCCGTGGACTTACTTGGTAGTTGATAACTTATTTGATGTTTTGTTAGGAAAGCCTTTTCTTGACATATCTAAAACAAAAATCAATGAGTTTGATCACACACTCACGATGGAATTTAATGGAAATGTTGTTAAATTTGCTATGTTTGATTCCATAAAATCTCCTAGTGAGTTATTCTCTTTAAATGACATGGGTTTCGTTAGTCCCCTCCCATGTGATGCATCTTTTGAGATGGGCTATAATGATAAAGATGTTTTTAGCTCTCACTCTCGTTTACTTTTTAGGAAATCTTGCTTTGATGGAGCTAAGTGGTTGTTTTATCATTCCTTATTTAGTCTATTTCCTAATAAACTGAGTTCTGAATGGAAAAGAGCTTTTTTATGTACTTACATGCTACTTTATGATATAGGGGATTTCAACAGCCATGAAGAAGATCTGTTAATTCTGAACATACATTACTTGGAGCTATTTTATGCAGGTTTTCCAATGAAAGATGTAAAGGATTTCAATTGAATACATGTGATGCAACACATCGTCTAGCCTAGGACGTTAAACAAGGGTGCTTTTTGGGAGGCAACCCAATTCTTTTTGATTTGCTGTTATTTACTTCTTGTTTCTCCGTGTTTCTTGACTAAGGACCGCTTTTTGTGTAATTTTCGGATTATGGTAGAAACAGGGGCTCCAGGACCCTGACTGTAAAGAATGATCATCCCTTAAGCCTCATGAATCCCTCACAGTTTCAATAAATGCATTCAGGGAAGTCCTCATGCCCTTACCTTTTCTTTACTTTTACATTGAGGATAATGTGGAATAAGTGTGAGGGGGAGTTTATGAATATTTTGGCTGGATTAGTAGAGGATGAAAAGTATGTAAAGATGACTGTTTTGCATGTTTGTTTGATTAGTCCTATTTTATTTCTACCTAATTTGATAGCCTAGTTGTTAGTCTTTCTAGCTCTTTTTGCTCAGGTCCTTAGTTCCTTTTGTGGTGTTTTTGTGCAGTTGTGTTAGTTTGAACTTGACCATGTGCAACATGTTTTGAATTGAGAGCTTTTGAACATGAAAAATTGGTTGAAATAACATGAATTTCCATGCTTGATTTTTGGAGTTGATCAAATTTATAAGTTCTTTGGCTCTGATAGAGAATGTTTTTGAATTTGGATTAATGGGAGAAAATAAAAAATTTGCATGCAATAAATTGGACTTTCATGTGTGAAAAAGTGTGTAATTTTTGGACTGTCTAAAGCAGGAATGTTATTGATGCTGAATGTTAATGTTAATGTTGATTGAGGGTTATGAATAAGGCTATAATGCCATTTAGTTTCTGAATAAGGCTTTTAAAGCCATTGCTCTTTGAATAAGGCTGTCACAGCCATTATCTTGTTACACTCCGCTCGTTTCACGCCGCTGGTCACCCAGTGGCTGAATACAAATCATAAATTGAAAAAAATGGGTGACCATGAGTGATGCACTAAGTGCAGTCTAGGGATAGTCATACATTACCAAAGCGGCATTATGACACCCGAAATAGACAACTTTTTGAATTTTGGTGTAACTGTAATTATGGAACCCTCACTGAATCTTTTGTTTTTTTGGAATTTAGACAGTCCAAAACAAGCACCCTTTGATCATATGTTGTAATTCCTACATGGTAAATGTGCATGCTTAAATGAATTCTAAATTCCTTAACATTCTCTAGCAAGTTAAATACTTAGAATTTGTCCTCTTCCATTTTGATAGCTAGTGGAGACTTGTTATGATACTCATTTTGGTGTGCAAACTTTCTCATTGATAAATTGGTGGGCTGTAGTGGTTAGGGGATAACCTTACTTGTAGTCTAGTTGCAGTTTGCTTGAGGGCAACCAAAGTCTAAGTCTGGGGGGATTTGTTAGTGTGTAATTTGAGCTACAATTGCTTTGATTTCCCCCCCTTGTGATTAACTGAAAATGTCCTTAATTATGCTTAAATATGGCTTTATAGGTCTACTGGAGCTAAAATGGAGAAATAATGCAAATTTGGACTAAAAGAATCTCCAAGTGCAGAAAATGAACTGAGTCATGACCTTAAGTTATGATCATCCCTTAAGCTAAGGGCGACGCAGCAGACACCAAGTCAACAGTGGCGGCTGACTTTCTATTTTTGGTGAATTGAGCCAACTTGCATCATCTTTATTCAGTTTTGTACGTCTCAAGGCATGCAATTATCATACTTAGACTTTCAAGAGGAATCTTTACCTTAAAATATGTGCCCAACTTGCAAACTTGGAGATATAAGCTAGATTTAGAAGGCAAAAGGGATTATTCATCTTGGGGGCTGGAGAGGAAGTTACGCAGCAGCTGGAGCTGCTGGAACAGAGCAAGAACAGGGGTTTAATCCCCTGTTTCGACCAAGAGCAAGAAATCTCTTTTCCTTCCCTCTTTTTAGTTGAATTTCATGGCTAGATTATGAAGCACTTTAATATATCTTTTGTAGCTTAATTTAGTTGGTTTATTTTCAGTTCCATATCAGTTTATTAGCCTTATATATTCTGTAATATGAACAACAGCTAAACCTCTTGTTCCAGTTAAGTTATTTCCAAGATTCATGATATGATTTGTGAGATCTAATTGTTTTCCATGCTTTTGATCCTTGGTATGTTGTATGCATCTGATTTTATTGATATAGGTATGTTGATAGATGATTGATTTGGCCAATTTATTATCTTGAAACTTATCTTGCAAATCGCATAAACTGGATTGATCCGTAATTGTCAATTTAAGTATGCTAAGGGTTAACTATCATCGGGGCTTACCTCCATGTTTGCTTGCGTTTGATAGGGTGCATGCACAATAGTCTAAACATTCCAAGCTTCTTGAGTTTGTTGGCTAGGGTCGGTGTTCTTTTCGTGCTTAAGGCTGCCATTAAATTAAATCTTGAGATCGTATCTATGAGGTTGTTTAATGGCTATGGAGTTGGTTAATGATGATATCTTAATCACCGAATAAGTTAGAAAAAATGAGGTTGTCAGAGCTTGTTGACGCTATAGCCGGCCTATCAATGGATTTTAAGCTTATTTATGCATCAATGATCAAATTATGAATCGGGAGAATAACTTGACTAGAGTTGTATTTTCACTTATCCTTTTAAGTTTATGTTATTTAGTTAGTTTATTTAATTTCAGCTTGTCCTTTAATTTTCAGCACTTTAGTTATTGCATTAACCCCCCCGTTTTATTTTTGTTGCTTCGTTCACTTGGCTATTGGAGAATTACGAGACCATCCAATCTCTGTAGGATCGACCCTTTACCACTATACATAATTTATTGTGTTTGGTAGTTTAGGAATATTATTTGGTGGATTCGGCACCTATCATATACTAGGCGGGGAATAAGGTCATCTTGGAGTCTTATTTCGAGTCTAGCATGTCTTTATATTTTACCACCTCATGAATACTTGATAATTTGGATTATGTATTATTCTATTTTGGAGAATGCTTGTAAATTTAGGGCCACGTAGGCCATTGATCATATGACTTGGTGATTATATGTTGGAGTTGCGCTCTTTTGCTATGATAATTTAATCTTTATGCTTTCGCGTTTATTTGTTACATCGTAATGTAATTGGTTAAGGGTTAGCCCCGCTTAGCTAGGTTGAGTTATTTTACCTTGTCACCTGTTCGCCACGTGTTTGATTGGTGTATGGATTTTCATTTCATTCGTGGATCAGACTCATGGTGTGAGGGATGTGGCACCTATCGATGCGGGTGCCACATTCTAAAGTGTTATCAGAGCCTAGGTTGCAAAATCCAGCTCTTGAGTCATGTCTTGTCGTTCTAGGTCGTACGGGTTAGGAACTACTTATCAACTTGGAAATCTTGCATTATTATATGATCATTTCTTGGTTAATTATTTGGTGTATCTTAATTGCATTTCATGAATATTGTTTAACCCCGACACGCATTTCTCAATGTTTAATTGTTGATGCCTCATGGTCGACCCATACACCGGGATAGGAGATCTCCATCACTTCCTAGACAACAACAACAACCGCCTCACATGAATATGGAGAATTTTATGGAGGCTGTGTACACTTATGTTGAGCAAAGGAGGGCTCCATCTCCACCGCCACAACCACAACCGGTTCAACCACCACCACCTCACGTTCGGGAATCTCACGGGATCTTTCTAAATTACAATCCCCCTAGATTATCGGCGGTCGTAGGTCGAGATCTCTAAAAGAAAGAAAATCTCACCTTGATAAAGAAACCTAACAAGGAAAGCCGAAACACACCTACGGAACCACCTCACCACCCACAGGATGATCTTCTGAACAAAATAAACAACAAAAGACACACTTAGACTCAACATGAACCAATTAGACACTCGGCTAATGCATATGGATGCATATGATGCGATGCACTTCACATACTTTCACACTTGGACATATCAGAGTAATTAGCTTACTATCGTATCAACGACACACAAATTAAACTCGTAACATATCAAATAAACTCATGACATATCATATTATCCCATTTCATAAGCATACATGAAGCTAAAACACATAAGGAAGGCAACGGATACAAGGGAGCAACAAGAGTTAGTATATAGAGCATATAAGTTCATACTCATATACATGATTCGAAATCACATAAATGGCATATAAAACAACAGATAACACATTAAATAAACACATAATATATCACATTATATCATAACACATGCATATATAAATTTAAATCACATAAACAAAGCAAAACATGCAAGGAAATATCACACGTACCATTTAAACGCTTATGCACTTAAGTCTTATTTATACTTAGAAATTAAAGCTATAAAATTAAAATAAACAATGAAACATATCATAGAACAAATTATTAACATGTTAGGATCATAATTGGGGTGGGGGAAATCAAATAAGAAAGAAAACAAAACAAGGAAAGAAAGCATCACATAACATCACAACGGAACTAGGAAAAAGCTCAAGCAAAACCCCTATGTTTCAACCATTTAATAGCTGAAAATGGGATGAGACACGGGGGTGTTTCATCTCCAGTTATAGAGGAGACATGGGGATGTCTAAGGTTAGAAACTCCAGCCTCTAGAGACACTCCCGTGTCTGCTAGGTGACACTCCCATGTCAACCTACGCAGCAGCTGCGTCTTCTTCGATTCAGATGGAAAACATTGGGTAAAAGCCATGGAAACAAAGGGAAACACATAACACACATATCTACACATAATATAGACCAAAATAATTAAGAAAACCACATAAAATTTGCACCATAACAACTCAAAACTGACGCAGTAGCAAGAAAGAAAGAGTGCAGATTACGTTCTCACATTTAACCCATTTACTATTCAAGTTCTTAAAAGCTTTAATGGTGAATCTTCATAAACTCAAGGATCAAGAAATCAAGGAATAAAATCAAGTCATGGGAGTTCAAATGATCACAAAATAAGCATCAAACCTCAAGGAAATCAAATATAGAGCATGGATTCAAAATTGACATCAATGATTCATGGATGAAAAGAAGCATAAGACAATGGAGAATTCGAAAGTGAGCTTATCTTCAAGGTGGAGATTGGAAGTCTCTTGAGGTCAAACAAGGTGAAATGGAGGTGGGGTTCTTCTTCTTGCTTTCTTTCTTCTTCTTTCCAGCTCTCTCTTATCTCTATCTTTAGCTGGGGCCCAAAAAGTGTAAATGGGGGAGGGTAGAGGGTTAAGTTAGGGTGATTTGGGTCCAAAAAACAGGTCAAACAGAGTTATAACGAGGCAAATATGGGCAAAACGGTAAAAGGTCGTGAGTCTCGGTTTGGGTAAATTTAGGAGGTTCAAACGGGCTTAGAAAAATATGAGGCTTGGTTTGTTAGATCCATATTTTTGATATGAGTCCAACAGTGGTTTTGAAATTCGAATATAAATTCCCGAGCTCAAGTTATGCCTTCCAAAACCCAACGCGTGCTAAATTCTCATTAGGCCCTTAAGTCCTTAAATCATAAAAATGGTCCAAGACCACATCAAACAAGTTCAAAAATGTAAAATGAGCATATAGAAAAGTTCATAACATATATAATTCATACATATCATGTATTCACAAAAATCGGAATCAAATACGGGTCAAACAAATCAAAAAGGAATCGAAAGGCTAAAACGTTCAAAATCACATCATACATTCTTAACAAATATTTCATATAAATTCAAGAATATCATATAAACAATATAATAAACATATAAGTGCATACTTAAATAATTAAAGGCGCACGTAGTACTCTCGTGACGCCATACCTGTATGGCCAGACGAGCGGGGTATTACCCGAAATAATGTTACCGACATCAGAAAGATCATCACTATCCCCCTTGAGGTTGTTAATCAAATTCAAAGAGTCGCCCTCCAAGATGACCTTACTCCAGCCAAGGTCCCATCCCAAATGCACCATCGAGAGGGCAGTTTAAGCTTCCGTAACTACTGGATCAACGATATTCTTCCCCCTATCTATTTTCTACCCAAAAAAATGACTTCTGAATCATGCGCTTCCACACCAATACTAATTGAGTGAGATTTCCTACACACCGTGCCATCTAAATTAATCTTAATCCATCCCGGCACTGGCTTCTGCCAACTCATGATCGTCGAAAGAGGTGGCCGAACCACCTAATCATCTTCAAGAATTAGGGGAGTCACAAGATTACCGAGAGTAGAGTTCACAAATTCATGTGGCTGCCTAACCACTCCTTTAGCCTTTTTCATGTTCCTAGAGTCAACCTGGTCCGACTCCTTAAGTGCACCAATCAAACCACCACGGAAATTGGCAATGAGGGGCTGCACAAGTCTCTAAGGCACATTAGAGATTGGCCAGATTTGGCGAACAAATAGGCAACTAATAAGCGCATGACTAAGATCTTCCTTAGCCGCTCTAGGATAAACACAACTAGCATAGGGTGCACAATGTCGAAGGAACAGAAAAGACTTATCAGCAGAATTTCATTGGAGCAATGCCAAAGGAAATTCTTAATCTTTGGTTGTGTTTTCACCTTCCAAATCTCACTCCAAATAGCATGATTCTGTGTCGTGGAGGAAGCTAGATCACGATTCGCTAAGTTAACCAAAAGATGATATTCACTTTTACTAGAGAAGTGGTCATTCTTATTGAAATGCCATATGAGAGTATCTTCTCTCGACGTAGCTCCTAATGGAATTCCAAGAATAGTGTGAGAATCACTTGTTAGGAATAGTGCCCTTAAAGCAGATGTTTGCTTTACTATTTCCTTGTAAAATCACAAACAGTCTTTGCACAATAAATAAAATTATTTTATTCATAGGCAATCACTTCTTTATGTGCTTATTTATGTCTGTTTGGTTTTGACTGTATTTTGCACGTACTGAACTCCCCTAATCTGATGAGGCCGTTAAGAACTTTATCGTTATGGGAACGACACATGAAACAAGTTCTTAACTCCATAGGCGAGGATTAGAAACTTCTCCAAGTCAATGAGTCCGACAGACAGTGGGAGTGTCGACCTTGACTCTGCTGAGACTTGCTTATGTGATTATGTCATTTTGAAGGATCACTCAGTTTCATTGAGTGATAAGTGCATACGTTGATATGTTCATAATACATAAGGGTGATTGTTACAAGAACTTCATCACTAAGATGTCCCGCGTGAGAACATTCCTAAATGGGAAAGGAAGTTTCCAGAAACTTTTAGATGAGGAAATATCTCATAGGTCAATGACGTGATTCATTAATCCTTAGACTTGATGTAGCACCCGGAACGCTAGGTAGCCATATCCCCCGCAATATAGTTCAATCTACATATGGAATGGTCGATCCATATATGAATAAAACCTATAGCAAGCGAGAGACAATAAAAAAAATGACTCAATAGCTAGGTGGGACTAACCCTCAATTAAATACAACCATGCATAATAATAAAGCGGAAGCAAAATAATATACATTCATTATCATCTTCGGGTCGATCACATCAATATATACATCCATCTTCCGAAACAAGTTATGATATACATAGGTACCAAAACAATTCATGAGCCATATATTAACATGAAAAGGGAATGCTAGACTCAACATGAAAGACCCAAAATAAAGACCAGCTCCCGCCTAGCACTCAACCTGAAAAACTGAAAATGTGAGGTGTCAGTCTATGAAAGACTGAGTGAGTGGTTTAAATAAATATAAGCGCACATATCATGCAAGTTATAATCTCGGGTAAGATTTTATAAGAGAATCAATATATATTTAAGAATAGAATATATTCTTCCCCGAAATTACAACTAAGTCAATTTAGCAATCAATCAGTATCCATTCAGTCCGTGGCCCGGCGAGTGAGGGCAATCTCCAACCTTTCTCCAAAAGTGAACAATCATGAACGTTTCAATTTATTAGGCTATCATGCAAGTCATTACGTGCGATCAATTAGAAGTTTCATGAACCCTTCTTCCTCCGGGTGACGGTGGGCTTACAAGACCCAACCATCCAATCATGGTGTACGTCGGGAACATGACTCCCACGCACGGGATTTCTTCCTCCACCAGACCTCCTGGTGGATTCAGAGGTGATCCCAACAATAGTGAGGATAGTGCAAGAGTTACCCGTCAGCCCTTGCTTTCCCGGTTGGCTCAATACACTACCTTCGAGCCCACATTGCAATTCAATTTACTCGCCCAATCAATCAATCAATCAATCTATTCGATTCATTTTATGAAATCCGTTGTAAATCCATAAGGTTTGAAAACTATAGGTATATATATACTTTTTAGCCAAAACTTCACATAGGGTTGTAAGGGTTCTATGTATCTAGAATTAAACCTCACCATTACCAACCAAAAACTGCAAGGAAACACCCTACAGAGCGTGCTCCTCGTCTCCGGGAATGTGATCTGTGTAACTAGGACAAGTGTATGTAAGACTCGACTCTTATGAACCAATTATGACCAACGACAAAGTCATGCAATGTCAATCATGCTCGTACAATCGTTAAGGGTCATCAACGAGTCCAATTAATCAATTAAATATCAAGAAATAAGTATACAATATATAATTCAAGTTTCACAAAATTACACAAACCTCCCCTTGTCATAGAAAATCCAGAAATAACGAGTCGTACATGGTGAATTATGAAATGTCATAAACATGATTGAAACAAACATGATTTATTACAAATTTAGCAATTAAGAACACAACGGGCATAATAGAATTAATTGGAGAACGGATAATTTTTACATGAAAAAGTACTGTTCACTCAGAGAGAGGTCCCGACCGGGATTGTTTTTCAGTTCAAAAATGTCCCGGCCGGGACGCAATTAACGAGAGCAACCTGCTGGCCAGTCCCGGTCGGGACAGTTTTTAGTGCAAAAAGGATCCCGGCCTGGATTTATTTCTCGAAAAACAGGGCAGCAGCAAGGGCAATTTCAAACCATGCAAAAACCAACCTAAAACCAAATTTAATCCATAACAAATGCTCAAACACAGTATATACACATAATATCTCAATTATACAACAATCAAACCATGAAACATGTATTGAATCATCAAGAATCTATCCATAAAACCCCATAATATTTCATATAAACCAACTTTCATACAACTCATGTTTTCATGCAAGGCTTGGAATAAAAAGACCCTAAACATGCTTCTAACCAAGAATGAGTAAGAAATCCTAACATAATCATCAAACCCTATATCATCACATATTCAAATGATCAAACAAAATCTCATTTATACCTTGAAATGGAAGAAAGAAATGGATGAATGGATGAGATGATAATGATGCTTCAACTTGTGCAAACTTCCTTGAATTCTAGCTTGAAAATGAGATGAAATCTTCTTCCTTCCACTTGGTGTTTTGATCGGTATTTAGTGTGTGTGTGTGTGTAAGATTTTTGTATGAAATGCGGGAGAGATGGAATATACAAGATATATTGTAAGTCTTCCACTAGTTCTCAAGAGTCCAATATTTGCACTAAGGTCCCTAAGCTATTTAAATTCATGCAACCAGGTTTCATTCCATAGCAATTGATCAATTAAATCCAAATTCATGTTATGCAATTGAGTCCATAAATTTATGATATGATCAAGTAAGGACATATATAGGTATTTAATCACTTTGCAATTAATTCACGTATTTATTCACGTCAATGACAATTCATATAAATGCATAGAAGTATAATGCTTAATAATGTAATGAAAGTTATTAATAAATAAATGAAATAATTAAAATAAACCCCCAACTCCCGAAGACCCACACATGGCGTGCTTACTTGAACTTCTAGAAATTGGGGCGTGACAACTCCCTCCACCCCCCCAAGAAGAATCTGGTCCCTAGGTTCACTGATTGGAAAAAAAAACTCCGGGTGGAACCTCTTCATTTTCTCTTCCGGATCCAAAGTCATCTTTTCGGTCTTGTCACTTCTCCACAACACCTTGACCATAGGAATACTCCGGTTCCTCAACTCTTGATACTTTCGGTCTAAAATTCTAACTAGTTTCTGAACGAACGACAGATTCGGTTCCAACTCTACTTCTTCAACAGGGAGAATTTCAATTTCATCCGGGTAATACTTCCTTAACTGAGATACATGAAACACGTTATGAATTCCGGTAAGACTCGGCGGTAGATCCAATCTGTAAGCTACTTCCCCAATTCTTTCAATAATTTCAAATGGACCCAAGTATCGGGGATTTAACTTTCCTCCCTTACCAATTCGAGAAAATCCTTTACGTGGAGATACCTTTAATAAAACCCGATCCCCCACTTCAAACATAAGATCCCTCCGGCGAATATCGGCATAGCTTTTCTGTCTATCTTGTACAGCTCTCATCCTTTGCTGTATTTGTTGGACTTTCTCGATCATAGCCCTCACGGCTTTAGAAGGTTTCTCAAGTTTCTCTCCCTTCTTTACTCCTTCCTGCTTCGTCCATTTCCACTCTTCCAAATCAAAGAACAACGGTGACCGACATTTTCGCCCATATAACAATTCATAAGGAGCCATGCCAATTGAAGCTTAAAAACTATTGTTGTACGCGAACTTAACTAGCGGAAGTTGCTTATGCCAAGAAGTTTGAAAATCCAAGGCGCAAGCTCGAAGTAAATCCTCCAAATACCTTATAACTCTCTTGGATTGACCGTCTGTTTGAGGATGAAAAGCCGTACTGATTTGAAGCTTCGTACGCAAAATCCCTTACAATTCTCGCCATAACTTTGAAGTAAAATGGGGATCTCTATCCGAAATAATACTCACCGGAATCCCGTGAAGTCGGACAATCTCTCTATTATAAATCTCGGCTAACTTTCGGATCTTATAAGATACTCGGACTGGTATATAATGTGCAGACTTGGTCAACCGATCCACAATCACCCAAATACTATCATATCCACCCTTCACCTTCGGTAACCCGGATATAAAATCCATTATCACCTGTTTCCACTTCCACTTGGGAATAGGTAACAGCTGTAAAAGTCCTCCAGGCTTTTGATGCTCGGCTTTAACCTTCTGACACGTTAAGCAATGTCTTACAAACTCGGCCACGTCCTTCTTCAACCTATACCACCAATAATATTATTTTAGATCCTTGTACATTTTATTCCCTCTGGGATGGACCGAATACGCTGACTTGTGTGCTTCTTCGAGCAATACCCTTTTCAACTCATCGGGTACCACCACTCGGTTCTTGGAACGAAGAAGACCGGTTTCGTCGAACCCGAATGGACTTTCCGGATCATCTCTTGCCTTATCAACCAACCTCTGGACTTCCGGATCCTTATTCTGAGCCTCAAACATTCTATGCTTTAATTCCAGTTGAATAGAGATGTTGAAAACCCGAGCTCTAATCACAATAGGCTCAACTCCACTACTTACACTAACTTTCAAATTCGAAACACCAACCTTCCTACTTAGAGCGCCGGCAACTACATTAGCCTTCCCAAGATGATACTTGATAACACAATCATAGTCCTCCAACCGTTCCATCCATCTCCGTTTCCTCATATTGAGATCTTTCTGAGTAAACAAGTATTGAAGGCTCTTATGGTCGGTGAAAATCTCGAAGGCCACCCCGTACAAATAATGTCTCTACTTCCAGAGTGAAAATACCACCACCACGAGTTCAAGGTCATATATTCGGTAGTTCTTTTCATATTCCTTTAACTTCCGGGAGGCATAAGCAATGACTTTTCCATTTTTAGTTAGAACACACCCCAATCCTTCCTTTGACGCGTCCGTGTAAACCGCATATCCTTCAGAACCCTCCGGAAGAGTTAATACCGGAGCTGAAACCAATTTCTCTTTCAAGACATTAAAGCTCTTATCACAATCTTCATCCCACACGTACTTCACATCTTTCTTTGTTAACCGAGTTAAGGGAGCCGCGATCTTTGAAATATCTTACACAGACCTTCTATAATAACCCACCAATCCCAAGAAACTTCTAATCTCGAATGCATTCTTTGGTTTCTCCCATTTAAACATGGCCTCAATCTTCCAAGGATCAACGTCCAATCCATTACCCGGAATTATATGACCCAAGAAAGAAACTTGGTCGATCCAAAACTCGCACTTACTAAACTTTGCGAACAAGTGATGCTCCATTAATGTTTTCAATACCAACTTGAGATGCCTTGCGTGTTCCTCGACCGACTTAGAGAAAACTAAAATATCATCAATGAAAATCATAACAAACTTATCAAGAAACGGTCGGAAAATTCGATGCATCATATCCATAAAAGTGGCGGGAGCATTAGTCAAACCAAAAGGCATAACCACAAATTCATAATGTCCATATCTTGTATTAAAGCCCGTCTTTGGAATATCCTCGGCTCGGATCCGTAGTTGATAATACCCTTGTCTCAAATCAAGCTTCGAATAAACTTTGGACCCTTGGAGTATATCAAATAACTCTTCAATGTGGGGAAGAGGATATTTATTCTTGATGGTCATCTGATTAAGCTCCCTGTAGTCAATACATATCCGTAGAGTACCATCCTTCTTCTTTACAAATAATACCGGTGCACCCCACGGCGAAGAACTTGGTCTTATATACCCAACTTCCAAAAGGCCATCAAGATGCACCTTTAATTCCTTCAATTCTGTCGGAGCCATCCGATACGGTGTCTTAGAATATGGCTCTGCATTTAGATACAAATCAATAACAAATTCTATCTCCCTGTCCGGTGGCAATGAATCCAATTTCTCAGGAAACACCTCCGAAAACTCCTTAATCACTTTTGTTTCTTCTAACTTCATTTGATCCTTAGGATGATTAAGAATATAGGCTATGAATCCCGTAGCCCCATCACGGACCAACTTTTGAGCCTCAGAGAAAGATAATAAAGGCACCGACTTAGAACTCCGACCAGTAATAACTTCCGAACCCAAACAAACTCTCTTTGCCCGAAAATCAACGGTAGCATAGTGCTTATATAACCAGCCCATTCCCAAGATAGAACTATATCGAGACATCGACAATTCAATGGAATCCGTTGAGAAAACCCGACCCTCAATACTCACCGGCACCTCTCTAAAAACCCGATTAGTTTCTACACTACAACCAAAAGGAGTACTAACATGTAACATGCAGAAGAATAAGTAACACTCAAAGGCAATTTCACATAAATATCATGAGAAATAAAGGAGTGGGTAGCTCTTGGATCAAATAAAGTATGTATGTTTGTGCCATGAATGCAAATGGTACCTTCAACAATCGCAACAGGGTCTACAACCGCATCCACTTCCTCTTCTTCTAGAGCGTAAGCCCGAGCCCGGATAAATGGCCTTTGATCCCCAGGTGGTGGATCCCGTTGATCTGGACATCCATCTACCATGTGATCTGCACTCCCACAAATCAAACATAGCCCTAATCGACGTCGGCAGCCCTCATAAGTATGGGTAGGTAACCCACAATAAGAACAACCCGGCTTCCCGGTAGGTGGTGGCACGGCTGGAGTAACCTGGGGCACTTTCTGAACCGACCCTTGTGGTTTAAATTTCTTTATCGGACCCTTAGGTTGTGAAGGAGCTATATCAAAAGTAATTGGCCTCTTGCCGGTATTATAGTTTGACCTCGACCCTGAACCTGAACCTTGTCCCGACTTATAAGTAGACCTCCATGCATTTATCGAATCCTCGACCTTAAGAGCTTTAGTGGTAGCCTTTTTCCACGTGCTAGTATTGACTGCTTCGATTGCTACTTGTATATCCGGCCTCAATCCTTGCACAAATTGCATAACTTTGTGGAAATCGTCGCTTGCAATATTGGGTGCATACTTGGACAACCTCTCAAACTTGGCTATATACTCCGGGATAGATCTACCCCCTTGCTTGAGCTCCATGAATTCCTTGAGCCTTCTAGTACGAGACGAGGGAGGAATGAACTTGTTCTTGAATTCCCTTATGAAAACCTCCCAAGTGACTTCTTCTTCGGTGGCATCAAGAACAATTTTGGTGCTTTCCCACCATGAATAAGCTTCTCCTTGAATCAACGTGAGAGTACATCGAGCCTTCTCTCTAGATTCACATGAGATAAGCTCCCACACTCTCTCTACTTCCGTAAGCCATTGCTCGGCTTGTATATCATTTCTTTTGAAAAAGCTCGGTGCATGTTGATTTTGAAATTCCCGAAGGATAGCTGAAATAGGTTCTACCTGTGGTGGAGGAGCTGGTGGTGCTAGAGGCACATAATCCCTCAATCTCTGATCGATGAGTTGCACCATAGAATTCAAGAAATCCTGCGGTTGAGCTTGAGGGACCGAAGGAGAATGATCATGATTATGGTGCCTATGACCGGGAGAATGCTCTCTACGAGGGCGACCACGAGGCATGCTGAAATTCAAACACTGTGCATGCACGTTTGATTAACAAGTGCAAATGAGTGTAGTTAAAACACATAATACAAGTAATTCACATAAATCACCTAAACCAAATAGTTTCAAGTATTTCAAATAGGTTCAAGTAAAATGGAAGACTCACAAATAGTTAAATAATCCTATGCCGCACGACTTAGACTCACAAGACACGACACTAGAACCGCGGTTTTGCAACCGGGCTCTGATACCACCTTGGGATGTAGCACCCGGAATGTAGTACCCCAAGCGGTGGGGCACCACACCCCCGCACTATGACCCGACACGTGTACGAAATGGAAAGTCCGCACATGCACCAAGCCATAGCGAACGGGTGATAAACGAAAAACCAACCTAAGCTAGGCGGTACCTAAACCATGTACAAGTACCAATATGCAAAACCTGAATGCGGAAGCGATACAAAATACGAATTCTCAATAACTTTAATCAGCAATCATAATTCATATATTTCAAAAAGTAACTCAACATCAACTAAACGGGTTCAACTGCCCTCGAAACGTGTCCCGATCAAACATATAATCAAAACGGGTTCATCTAAACCGAGCACTTATCCTAACCTATCCCGAAATTCATACATCCAAATCATAAGTACCAACCTGCATAATATATACATATCATATATGTGACGCCTCGATTTTTCCCAAATCGTTCAGGTATGAATTATGTGATAATTACGTGCGCGTTTAATTTATTTTAATTATGTTATTTCATTTCATTATCTTATATTATATTAATTAGAGAAATATTTAATTAATTGAAATATGTGAATTTGAATTTCTATGAATTTTCTTTGAACTATTTGCGCTTGATCGAATTATTTGCTTTCCGTTTCTACACGCAATGATTTCGGAATTTCGTGCGAATTTAAGATGTTGGACTTATATGTGTTATGATTATGGTTATATGCTCGTTTTATGTTTTTGGGTTTGTTTGATTGAGTTTTGAATTTATTTTGATTCGGAATCCAAAACGGGGGCTAACGGGCAATTAGCGCACCATTGGTTCCTTATTTGATAACTTGAGCTAGGAAACTCGGATTCGAGTTTCGTCAACTTCGTTGAACTCGTATCGAAAATTCAAGTTTGATGAGCTTAGCCTTATATTTTCCCAAAGCCATTTGACCCTCCGAAATTCTACCGAAACACACAACGGACGCCTAAACTGACCTTGCTGCACTAAAATGACCATAACTTATTCATTTGTTGACCAAATTAACCATGGTTAGACTCTTTGGAACCCTAAATCAACCCTTTATTCAGCCATTAACCCCCCAAAACTTGATAACCCTTCCCACTTTGAGTAAATTGGCCAAGCATCCTCTGCATTCGAGAAATCCCGTCACCCAAGCCCTCCTTGGAGATTCAAGCTCAAATCTCCTCCCAAACCTCCATTAATCCACAAGGTAAGCTTGGATATGTTATGTACATTCAATATGAGTCATTTTCATTCATTCATCCCTAAATTTGAGCATGGTTTCATGAGTTTTGGCCAAGACGGTTATATAGTTAGGTTTTGAGCATTTTGGTTGATCTCTTTCAAATTCTTGAGCTTTTTGAATGATTCCAAGCATGAAAATGATTGCCTTGATCTCTTCTTTACATTTATGGTGATCTATTAGTTGTTAGTTGAGGTATTTATGAGCCACCATTAATGAGTTATTGGAGTTTTGGTATGAATTGATCACCACACACTACATCTCATGTTTCAAGGTTTTCGGAGCATGATTGGGAGTTATTTTTAAGTGGTTTCATTGCATCTTAGTTGTCTTTTGTTGATTGAATGTGTTGAGTTGTGGTGTCTTGGTTATGCTCTGTTTCTGCTGCGTTTTTTCTCTGTTGCGTGCGTGACACGGGTGTGTCACCCCTTTCTTCTTTAGGGTGACAAGGGGGTGCATGTTTGCTTGGTTCCGCTGTACCGTGACACGGGGGTGTCACGGGTTGTCTTGTAGTGGTGACATGGGCGTGTCACCTTCTGATTTCTTGTCCCGCTGTACCGTGACACGGGGATGTCACAGATTGCTTTGTGTTGGTGACACGGGCGTGTCACCTTCTGTTTTCATGCATTTTGTGGTTTCATACATGTTGTGTATGTATGCATGTGTATATATATATACATATATTTGATTATATGATTTAAATTCGTTAATAGTGCACATGAACATGTTCATTACATAACATACTCTTTTATGCAATCATATCATGATCATTTCATTACCGAGCATCTTAATTGGTCATTTTGAGTCTCACTTTGCCTTTCTTGTACAGATTTTAATCCCGTTGGAGACGAGGCCGGTCCTTGAGGCTTTCGGGTCTTCTTTTATCGGTTCGAGGTGGGTTTCTCTACTAATAGTTATCTTGACCCAATATAACCCTTATGTGACCGTTTTAAGCAAAAAGTTATACTTATAATTATCGAGTCTTTTAAAGAGTCTTATGATTTTCGATTGTTAAGCCCTTCTTTATGAAAACCTACCTTATGTTTTGGCGAGATTGCATGTATGTTATGATCACGGGCCCCGGAGCTTAGTGCATCGTGGTAAGCCGGGGAGGCAAGGGCCGACGGTGAACCCGTGTACTATTTCCAACCATTTTACGTCGAAACGGATCTCGTCAGGAGTTTTGAAGAGAAAACTCTAGTCGGGCTTTTGAGGATTCATGTACCTCACTAGCCATTATGTATGAGGCGGTCGAGTCTTGCAAACTCGTCCACCACCGGAGGAAGAAGGTGTATATAAATGATTATGATCATTATGTATGTGCACATATGTTATGTATGATAACTTATGAAATTATGAATATGATTACACGTGGAGAAGGTTGAAGATGATGCACGCCCACTCGCCGGGCCTTAAACCCTATGTTAATTATGAATGAATATGATAGTCGTAATCCCATTGATGTTTTATTTGCTTTGCCCGCTTGGGAAATTTCTTATCAAACTTCTATGGGATTAGGGCTTGCATGTATATGTTTCAATTCCGCGATATTTATACTTATGCCTCGCTGTTGTACCCACCAGTCTCTTTTAGACTGAACCTGGTTTGTTTTCAGTTGTTTCGTGCAGGGTTGGAGGTGCTAGGCGGGAATTCGAGTTGTCTAGGTCTTGCATTTGTGTCTAGCATTTCCTTTACACTCATTCGTACTTATATTTTGTATTTTGGATTTGTATGGAGCGAATTATGTTATTTTGAGCCGTGAGGGCTTTGCTACTACTTATTGTATAGGTTGATCTATTTTTGGAGCTTGGAAGCTCAATGTGAATAATTATGTTTATTGCTTCCGCTTTTGCATTTGTTTCTCGATTTAATTCAGGTTGGTTATTGCTTGGTTTAAGGGTTAGCTCCCGCCTAGCTTAGCGTGTGTGTTGTGTCCTCGTTCGCCGTGATTTGACACGTGTAGGGATTTTTCATTTCCTATGCGGGTCGGGTCTCGGTGCGGGGGATGTGGCACCTCACGCTCGGGCGTTACCTCCTTTAAGTGGTATCCGAGCCAAGGGTTGCAAAACCCGGGCTCTAGTGTCGTGTGAGTCAGTCTAGGTCATTCGGCTTTAGGACTAATTGACAATGTGATTGCATATGCATCTCTTATGCATTCTACACGTGCTTATGCGCTCTATACTTCGATCTTGACTGAACTAATTGCATTTTCATGCATTAACTAAAGATAACATGCACTTCAGTGTTCTCTGTACAGGATGCCTCCACGTAGACATCGTGAGAGATCACCGGGGCAACGTAGACACCGTGATCGTTCCCCTACACCACAAGGACAACAGGAACCGCCTCCGATGGACATGGGAAATTTTATGGAAGCAGTTTTTAATTATGTGGGACATCGACGGGCTCAAGCTCCCCCACTACAACCCGTTGAACAACCGGCTCCGTTGAATAACAACAATCATAGAGATCCTCATGGGATATTTCTAAGTTACAACCCTCCACGGTTTTCTGGCTCAATTGATGATGAGATATCGGAGGGATGGCTGACGAGAATAGAGAGGATATTTGGAATTCGACAATTTACCACCCAAGAGAAGGTTCAGTTTGCCGTATTTCAGTTGGGTGGCGAAGCTTATGATTGGTGGGAGAGGTCGAGGGAGAAGTTAGAGGTTGATGAAGAGGAGATTACGTGGGAAGTCTTCAAAAGAGAGTTTCCAGAGTGTTTTGTGCCCGAGGTGGTGATAGAGAGAAAGGAGCAAGAATTCATGAACTTGAAGCAGGGTAGCCGTTCAGTGGCTCAGTACATTGCCATTTTTAACCGACTTGGAAAGTATGCACCTCATATCACGAGGGATGAAAAGAGGAAGGCGAAGAAGTTCATTGCCGGACTTAGGCAGGATTTGAGGCACTACCAAGCTGGACATAATTACTTGTCCTTTACTGATACGGTACAGAGAGCTTTGGAACAAGAAGAGGAATTCAAGAAGAAAGATCCAATTTTTAAGGCTCTTGTAGGACGAGGATCGGGGTATGGAAAGAGGCCTATGGTACAAGCCGCTCCACCTACACAAGGTCTTTTCAAGAAACCTAAGTTTGGAGGGCAAGTTTCTCAGAATGCTCTGCCTCGAGTGGTGGCTCCTAAAACTCAATAGACTTTGAGTGAGGATCGATTGTCTAAGCCGCCATGTACGTATTGCGGAGGTCCAACCCACAACTTCTACAATTGTTGGAAAAGATTGGGCTTATGTATCATCTGTGGAAAAGCGGATCACATGGCGAATACGTGTCTTGACAAGAACCCTGGATTTCAGAACGGGGCTCCAAAGCCTATGATTCGAGCTCGTGCTTATGCCCTCGAGGGTGAGGAACAAAATGTAGAAGATGATCCCAACGCCGTGGTGGAAGGTACTGTTTGATCCGGGTGCTACTCATTCTTTCTTATCTCGTGATCTATGTGCTTCTCTGTGCCTACCTGTTTTATGTGCCAATTCTTGTTATTTTGTGAGTTCTCCTCTTGGAGGAAATTTGCAGACGGATCAAGTGGTTCGGGGTTGTTCGGTTTTGATAAAAGGGAAAGATTATCCAGCCGATTTCATCGTAATGTCTATGATGAGTTATGGGGTAATCTTTGGGATGGATTGGTTATACCGGCATCGGGCCGAGGTTGATTGTTTTAAGAAGAAGATTAAGTTGGGGGAAGAGTTGATTGGTGAAGTGGGATTGAAGGATGTGCCACTCTTATCTTTTATGGAAGCTCGTAAGCTAATGAGAGAAGGGGCTATGGGATTCGTTGCAATAAGCCGAAGGATAAAATTAAATTTGAGGAGACCGCAGTGGTTAAGGATTTTCCCGATGTGTTTCCGGAGAATTTAGGTTCATTGCCACCGGATCGTGAGATTGAGTTCATCATAGATTTATATCCGGGATCAGAACTGTATTCTAAAACTCCATACAGAATGGCTCCGGTGGAGTTGAAGGAATTGAAAATTCAGCTAGAGGAATTACTTAAGATTGGATATATTCGGCCGAGTTCTTCTCCATGGGGTGCTCCGGTTCTCTTTGTTAAAAAGAAAGATGGATCGTTAAGAATGTGTATAGATTACCGGGAGCTTAATCGAAGGACCATTAAGAATAAATATCCATTACCCCACATCGAGGATTTAGTTGACATGTTGCAAGGTTCAGGGGTTTATTCGAAATTGGATCTCAGGCAAGGCTACTATCAGTTGAAAATCTGGGAAGAGGACATACCTAAGACAGGATTCAATACCCGGTATGGACACTATAAATTCACTGTGATGCCTTTCGGTTTAACTAATGCTCCCGCAGCATTCATGGATATGATGCATCAGACTTTTCGACCTTATTTGGATAAATTTGTGGTAATCTTCATCGATGATATTCTGGTCTATTCGAGGAATCTGGAGGATCATGCAAGGCATCTCAAATTGGTATTGGAGACATTGAGAGAGCACCGGTTGTATGCGAAGTTTAGTAAGTGTGAGTTCTGGATCGATCGGGTTGCTTTTCTAGGTTATAATTTCTCGAGTAAGGGCTTGGAAGTTGATCCTTCAAAGATAGAGACGATTATTCAGTGGCAGAGTCCGAAGAATGCTTCCGAGGTCAGGAGTTTCTTGGGTTTGGCTGGATACTATCGAAGATTTGTCAAGGATTTCTCTAAGATTGCAGGTCCTTTAACGCGGTTGATGAAGAAGGAAGTTAAGTTTGAGTGGGACGAGGCATGTGAGGCAAGTTTTCAACCCTTGAAGGAGAAGTTAACCACTGCACCGGTACTAGCACTTCCTGAAGGAACTGAAGGATACATGGTTTATACGGACGCCTCGAAAGAAGGATTGGGATGTGTTTTGATGCAGAATGGTAGGGTGATAGCCTATGCCTTGAGCAAGTTAAAGGATCATGAACAGAATTATCCCACTCACGATCTCGAGCTAGCAGCAGTGATCTTTGCTTTGGGAAAGTGGAGACACTACTTATATGGAATTCCTTTCGAGATCTTTTCGGACCACAAGAGTCTTCAATATTTGTTTTCTCAGAAGAAGTTGAACAAGAGACAGAGGCGTTGGATGGAGACTTTAGCGGATTATGAGTGTACGATCCGATACCATCCTGGAAAAGCTAATGTGGTCGCGGATGCACTTAGCAGGAAGGCGAGTGTGTCTAATGTGAAAGTGGAAGTTGGAGAAGAATCTGAGTCTTTCAAGCTAAGGGCCAGTATTCGGAATATTTCAGTACAACCAGATCTGCAACAGAGGTTATTTGAGACTCAGGGAAAGGATCCCGAGGTTCAGAAACTAGCTGAGAAAGCTAGGGTGGATCCCGAGTGCCCGTTTGGATTTGATGATACGGGACTCTTAAGGTTTAAGAACAGGATTGTGGTTCCGAATGAATTGAAGAGGATTATTTTGGAAGAAGCTCACCGTTCAGGGTATTCGATACATCCCAGAGGTAATAAAATGTATAAGGATTTGAAGCAATTTTATTGGTGGAATGGACTTAAAAGGGATGTAATTAATTTTGTGAGACATTGTTTGACTTGTCAAACCGTGAAAGCCGAGCATCAGAAGCCATCGGGGCTACTTCAACCGCTACCTATCCCAGAATGGAAGTGGCAATAGGTGGCGATGGATTTCGTTTCAGGTCTTCCTAGAGTAAAGGGTAGTCTTGATGGGATTTGGGTGATCGTGGATCGGTTGACGAAATCGGCACATTTCCTGGCTATTCGGATGTCAGATAAGGTACCTAAGTTGGCAAAGAAGTATGTTGAGGAAATTGTTCGACTTCATGGAGTGCCGGTCAGTATTGTTTCAGATCGAGATCCGAGGTTTACTTCTAGGTTTTGGCAAGAATTGCAAAGGAATCAGGGAACAAGCCTTCAATTCAGCACAGCTTACCATCCTCAGACAAATGGCCAGTCGGAGAGATTAATCAAGTATTTGGAGGATATGTTGAGAGCATGTGCATTGGACTTTTCGAGTTCATGCAACGAGCAACTGCCTTTAATTGAGTTTGCCTATAATAACAGTTTTCAAGCTTCGATAGGAATGGCGCCTTGTGAAGCCCTTTATGGACGAAAGTGTAGATCTCCCTTATTCTTCGACCTTGAGGAATGGAGTTGGACAAAACAAGAGGGAGTGAAACGAGGGGAAAAGAAAGAGAAGCCTTCTAAGGCCGTACAGGCAGCGATTGATAAGGTTCGGATAATTCAGCAAAGAATGAAAGCAGCTCAAGATAGACAGAAGAGTTATGCGGATTGGCGAATAAAGGATCTTAAGTTTGAGGTTGGTGATAGAGTATTTCTGAAAGCTTCACCACGAAAAGGATTTACGAGGATTGGAAAAGGAGGTAAATTGAATCCTCGTTATCTGGGTCCGTATGCAATTCTAGAAAAAATTGGAGACACGGCTTATCGCTTGAATCTACCTCCGAGTTTGATGGGAATCCACAACGTATTTCATGTCTCCCAACTTCGCAAATATTATCCGGATGAAGACGAGATCCTACCCGAGGAAGAGGTAGAAATTGAGCCTAATCTCACCTTCGTTCAGAAACCGGTTAAGATTTTGGATCGAAAATTTCAAGAATTAAGAAACCGGCAAATCCCACTGGTAAAGGTATTATGGAGAAGTGATAAGACGGAAGAGGCCACGTGGAAAACGGAGGATAAGATGAAGAAGTTTCATCCTGAACTGTTTCCGAGCAATCAGTGAATCCGAGGATGGATTCTTTTTAAGGGGGAGAGGTTGTGACGCCCCCCATTTTTCCCAAATCGTTCAGGTATGAATTATGTGATAATTACGTGCGCGTTTAATTTATTTTAATTACTTTATTTCATTTCTTTATCTTATATTATATTAATTAGAGAAATATTTAATTAATTGAAATATTTGAATTTGAATTTATATGAATTTTCTTTGAACTATTTGCGCTTGATCGAATTATTTGCTTTCCGTTTCTACGTGCAATGATTACGGAATTTCGTGCGAATTTAAGATGTTGGACTTATATGTGTTATGAATATATTTATATGCTCGTTTTATGTTTTCGGGTTTGTTTGATTGAGTTTTTGAATTTATTTTGATTCGGAATCCAAAACGGGGGCTAACGGGCAATTAGCGTACCATTGGTTCCTTATTTGATAACTTGAGCTAGGAAACTCGGATTCGAGTTTCGTCAAATTCGTTGAACTCGTATCGAAAATTCAAGTTTGATGAGCTTAGCCTTATATTTTTCCAAAGCCATTTGAACCTCCGAAATTCGACCGAAACACACAACGGACGCCTAAACTGACCTTGCTGCACTAAAATGACCATAACTTATTCATTTGTTGACCAAATTAACCATGGTTAGACTCTTTGGAACCCTAACTCAACCCTTTATTCAGAAATTAACCCCCCAAAACTAGATAACCCTTCCCACTTGGAGTAAATTGGCCAAACATCCTCTGCATTCCAGAAATCCCGTCACCCAAGCCCTCCTTGGAGATTCAAGCTCAAATCTCCTCCCAAACCTCCATTAATCCACAAGGTAATCTTGGATATGTTATGTACATTCAATATGAGTCATTTTCATTCATTCATCCCTAAATTTGAGCATGGTTTCATGAGCTTTGGCCAAGATGGTTAAATAGTTAGGTTTTGAGCATTTTGGTTGATCTCTTTCAAATTCTTGAGCTTTTTGAATGAGTCCAAGCATGAAAATGATTGCCTTGATATCTTATTTACATTTATGGTGATTTATTAGTTGTTAGTTGAGGTATTTATGAGCCACCATTAATGAGTTATTGGAGTTTTGGTATGAATTGATCACCACACACTATATCTCATGTTTCAAGGTTTTGGGAGTATGATTGGGAGTTGTTTTTAAGTGGTTTCATTGCATCTTAGTTGTCTTTTTTTGATTGAATGTGTTGAGTTGTGGTGTCATGGTTATGCTCTGTTTTTGCTGCATTTTTTCTCTGCTGCGTGCGTGACACGGGCGTGTCACCCCTTTCTTCTTTAGGGTGACACGGGTGTGCATGTTTGCTTGGTTCCGCTGTACCGTGACACGGGGGTGTCACGGGTTGCCTTGTAGTGGTGACACGGGCGTGTCACCTTCTGATTTCTTGTCCCGCTGTACCGTGACACGGTGGTGTCACGGATTGCTTTGTGTTGGTGACACGAGCGTGTCACTTTCTGTTTTCATGCATTTTGTGGTTTCATGCATGTTGTGTATGTATGCATGTGTATATATATATACATATATTTGATTATATGATTTAAATTCGTTAATAGTGCACATGAACATGTTCATTACATAACATACTCTTTTATACAATCATATCATGATCATTTCATTACCGAGCGTCTTAATTGGTCATTTTGAGTCTCACTTTGCCTTTCTTGCACAGATTTTAATACCATTGGAGACGAGGCCGTTCCTTGAGGCTTTCGGGTCTTCTTTTGTCAGTTCGAGGTGGGTTTCTCTACTAATAGTTATCTTGACCCAATATAACCCTTTTATGACCGTTTTAAGCCAAAAGTTATACTTATAATTATCGAGTCTTTTAAAGAGTCTTATGATTTTCGATTGTTAAGCCCTTCTTTATGAAAACCTACCTTATGTTTTGGCGAGATTGCATGTATGTTATGATCAACGGCCCCGGAGCTTAGTGTATCGTGGTAAGCCGGGGAGGCAAGGGCCGACGGTGAACCCGTGCACTAGTTCCAACCATTTTACGTCGAAACGGATCTCGCCAGGAGTTTTGACGAGAAAATGCTAGTCGGGCTTTTGAGGATTCATGTACCTCACTAGCCATTATGTATGAGGTGGTCGAGTCTTGCAAACTCGTCCACCACCGGAGGAAGAAGGTGTATATGAATGATTATGATCTTCCATTATGTATGTGCACATATGTTATGTATGATAACTTATGAAATTATGAATATGATTACACGAGGAGAAGGTTGGAGATGATGCACGCCCACTCGCCGGGCCTTAAACCCTATGTTAATTATGAATGAATATGATAGTCGTAATCCCATTGATGTTTTATTTGCTTTGCCCGCTTGGGAAATTTATTATCAAACTTCTACGGGATTAGGGCTTGCATGTATATGTTTCAATTCCGCGATATTTATACTTATGCCTCGCTGTTATACCCACCAGTCTCTTTTAGACTGAACCCGATTTGTTTTCAGTTGTTTCGTGCAGGTTTGGAGGTACTAGGCAGGAATTCGAGTCGTCTAGGTCTTGCATTTGTGTCTAGCATTTCCTTTACACTCATTCATACTTATATTTTGCATTTTGGATTTGTATGGAGCGAATTATGTTATTTTGAGCCGTGAGGGCTTTGCTACTACTTATTGTATAGGTTAATCTATTTTTGGAGCTTGGAAGCTCAATGTGAATAATTATGTTTATTGCTTCCGCTTTTGCATTTGTTTCTCGATTTAATTCAGGTTGGTTATTGTTTGGTTTAAGGGTTAGCTCCCGTCTAGCTTAGCGTGTGTGTTGTGTCCTCGTTCGCCGTGATTTGACACGTGTAGGGATTTTCCATTTCCTATGCGGGTCGGGTCTCGGTGCGGGGGATGTGGCGCCTCACACTCGGGCGTTACAATATACATAGTTTCCTTCACAAATCAAAACAAAGTATTTAACAAATCAGACAGACCGACACAGACTCGACAGACCCGACTCAAAGCCGCCTAGCTCAAAACTGCAAGAACTGAAAAGTGGAAAAGAAGGGGAAGGGTCAGTCTCTAGAAGACTGAGCGAGCAGGAGCGATAAATATATATAAAAACATGCACATGCAAGTCATAAATCCTGAGCAAAGTTTTATTTAAAGTTAGTTCCCAAGAGGGCAAGAGAATAACTAAGCAATGCTCGGACTATATGACTAATCATATAAATTCATTAAGTTTATAATTCATACATAAACATAAAGGCTCGGCGAGTGAGCGTGCATCATCTCCAACCAAACTCCGACCGTGTACGATAAATATCATTAATACATAGAATACGTGATCATGCAATATATTATAATACACACAAGTCATATAACATAACATAAGACGTAGTCGTTTGGGCAATCCGTGTCCCGACCTTCCCGCACGGTGCATAACAATCATAACATACTCATAATCATAAAATAAGTTCCAACCTTCTTCCTCCGGGTGGTGGACGAGTTAGCAAGACCCGACCACCTCATACATAATGGCTAGAGGGGTTCATGAGGCCCCAAAAGCCCCACTAGCGTTTCCTCGCCAAAACTCCTAACGAGGTCCATTCCGTCGTAAAACATAGTGGAACTAGCACATGGGATCACCGTCGGCCCATGCCTCCCCGGATAGCCACATGTACTAAGTCCCTGGGCCCGTGAACATATCATACATGCATAATCTCACCAAAACATTTGATTCATAAGAAACATAACATATTTCATAATTTATTAGAAAAGGGTTTACTCGATCAAAGTTTACTCGATGACTCTACTTCAAAAGTAACATCTATATATATATATATATATATATATAAGGTTTTTGGCCAAAGCTTGTCACATAATGTTGTAGGGTTTAATATGTAACTAGAACGAAAACACCCTCACCTAGTACCAAACGAAGCCAAACCCAAAGCAAATGGTCCACCCCGGAACCTGCACGACCACAAGTCACCACGGGTGCACCTATACCAACTGAACACACAAAACACAGTACAGAACTCAGACTACCATATAAAGATGCACGACATATACTCAAGCACTTAAGAAATGCAATCACATAAGCAAAGTTCACATTCATACTAATTACTTGCAAAATAAAATATCACATACTCAACATATTCATAAAACACATCAAAATAACAAAATGGAAAGACATGCATATAAAGTCATATATCAAATGACTAATTCATATTCATACGAATAACTTATTTCTTACGTGCAAAAGTTTCTAATTTAATCATATAAGTTTCATACAATTCATATATCACATAATAGATTTAATGACGTTGGGCCCTTATGGGGGAGTGGACTGTAAGGCTCAAAGTGCTTGTCCCACATCGGATTGGAGAGTGGTTTGAAGCTGCTTTATAAGTAGTGGATCCCTCTCCCCTGAGTAGAGGCCTTTTGGGTGCACTGGGCTATACCAGTGGCTCAAAACGTAAAACCGTGAGGCGTTTGGGGTCTACCCATGGCCAAAGCGGACAATATCGAACGGTAGGTCTTGGGCTGTTACACGGAATGTTAGGTAGCCACATCCACCACACTATAGTTCAATCCACATATGGAATGGTCGATCCATACATGAATCAAGCCTATAGCGAATGGGAGACAATAAAAAAAATGACTCAATAGCTAGGCGGGACTAACCCTCAATTAAACACAACCATGCATAACAATAAAGCAGAAGCAAAGTAATATACATTCATTATCATCTTCGGGTCGATCACATCAATATATACATCCATCTTCCGAAAAAGGTTATGATATATATAGGTACCAAAACAATTAGTGAGTCATACATATATTAACATGAAAAGGGAATTCTAGACTCAACATGAAAGACCCAAAATAAAGACCAACTCCTGCCTAGCACTCAACCTGAAAAACTGAAAATGTTAGGTGTCAGTCTATGAAAGACAGAGTGAGGGATTTAAATAAATATAAGCGCACATATCATGCAAGTTATAAACTAGGGTAAGATTTTATAAGAGAATCATTATATATTTAAGAATAGAATATATTCTCGCCCGAAATTACAACTAAGTCAATTTAGCAATCAATAAGTATCAATTCAGTCCATGGCCGGGCGAGTGAGGGCAATCTCCAACCTTTCTCCAAAAGTGAACAATCATGAACGTTTCAATTTATTAGCCGATCATGCAAGTCATTATGTGCGATCAATTAGCAGTTTCATGAACCCTTCTTCCTCCGGGTGATGGTGGGCTTGCAAGACCCAACCATCCAATCATAGTGTACGTCGGGAACACGACTCCCATGCACAGGATTTCTTCCTCCACCAAACCTCCTGGTGGATTCAGAGGTGATCCCAACAATGGTGAGGATAGTGCAAGAGTTACCCGTCAGCCCTTGCTTTCCCGGTTGGCTCAATACACTACCCTCGGGCCAACAGTGTAATTTAATTTACTCACCCAATCAATCAATCAATCAATCGATTCGATTCATTTCATGAAATCCGTTGTAAATCCATAAGGCTTGAAAACTATAGGTGTATATATACTTTTTGGCCAAAACTTCACATAGGGTTGTAAGGTTTCTATGTAACTACAATTAAACCTCACGTTTACCAACCAAAAACAGCAAGGAAACACCCTACAGAGCGTGCTCTTCGTCTCCGAGAATGTGATCTGTGTAACAAGGACAAGTGTATGTAAGACTCGACTTTTATGAACCAATTATGACGAACGGTAAAGTCATACAATGTCAATCATGCTCTTACAATCATTAAGGGTCATCAACGAGTCCAATTAATTAATTAAATATCAAGAAATAAGTATACAATACATAATTCAAGTTTCACAAAATTACACAAACCTCCCCTTGTCATAGAAAATCCTGAAATAATGAGTCGTACATGGTGAACTATGAAATGTCATAAACATGATTGAAACAAGCATGATTTATTACAAATTTAACAATTAAGAACACATGGGGCATAATAGAATTAATTGGAGAACGGATAATTTTTACATGAAAAAGTACTGTTCATTCAGAGAGAGGTCCCGGCCGGGATTATTTTTCAGTTCAAAAGTGTCCCGGCCGGGATACAATTAACAAGATCAACCTGCTGGCCAGTCCCGATCGGGATGATTTTTAGTACAGAAAGGATCCCGGCCGGGATCCATTTCTCGAAAAACAGGGCAGCAGTAGGGGCAGTTTCAAACCATGCAAAAACCAACCTAAAGCAAAATTTAATCCATAACAAATGCTCAAACACAGTATATATACATAATATCTCAATTATACAACAATCAAACCATGAAACATGTATCGAATCATCAAGAATCTATCCAGAAAACCCCATAATATTTCATATAAACCAACTTTCATTCAACTCATCTTTTCATGCAAGGCTTGGAATAAAAAGACCCTAAACATGCTTCTAACCAAGAATGAGTAAGAAATCCTAACATAATCATCAAACCCTATATCATCACATATTCAAATGATCAAACAAAATCTCATTTATACCATGAAATGAAAGAAAGAAATGGATGAATGGATGAGATGATAATGATGCTTCAACTTGTGCAAACTTCCTTGAATTGTAGCTTGAAAATGAGATGAAATCTTCTTCCTTCCACTTGGTGTTTTGATCGGTATTTAGTGTGTGTGTGTGTGTGTAAGATTTTTGTATGAAATGTGAGTGTATGAAATGTGGGAGAGATGGAATATAAAAGATATATTATAAGTCTTCCACTAGCTCTCAAGAGTCCAATATTTGCACTAAGGTCTCTAAGCTATTTAAATTCATGCAACCAAGTTTCATTCCATAGCAATTGATCAATTAAATCCAAATTCATGTTATGCAATTGAGTCCATAAATTTATGATATGATCAAGTAAGGACATATATAGGCATTTAATCACTTTGCAATTAATTCACGTATTTATTCACTTCAATGGCAATTCATATAAATGCATAGAAGTATAATGCTTAATAATGTAATGAAAGTTACAAATAAATAAATGAAATAATTAAAATAAACCCCCAACTCCCGAAGACCCGCACGTGGCGTGCTTACCTGAACTTCTGGAAATTGGGGTGTTACACTTGAGGTTCTATAATATCTCATATGAGCTAACTCTGTAATCTTTGATATAGGCTCAAAAGGGTGTCGCCATAAAGACACCAGAACCACGGCCTATGTTGGGATTACACAAGTGGCATATGAAGAATTGGTAGAATCGATAAAGGACCTACACTTGTTAAGAACAAGAATGATCTCTTACTGATTAAGTCGGTCGTAGTCCATTAAACATTAAACCCTTGGCCAAGGTGGATAAAAGATCAAGATATCTAGAAAATTGGGTTTTTTTAGGATTGAGATCGAAATGGATATGAAACGAACTTAACTTTAAAGATCAAGAATATTTAGGCTCTGAGAATATTCCCATGCCTTAGTTCCTGATTGAGAGATGGACTTATAGGAGGATCCTATTTCACAGATTGTCATTGACTGAAAGGTTCTTCGATTCATTTCGTTATTCGGTTAGGGGTCACACACCCATTGCTAGGTTACGGTAGTGTGATTTGTAAAGTGATTAATTAATTAGGGAATTAATTAATTATTGTCATTGCTAATCAAATCATGAACCTAAAGGGTCACACACAAATGCCAGAATACGAGGGTTATGGTAGGATGTTAATATGATTAACGAAGGATCAAATTGTTGATCGAAATGGAGCATGGATCAAATCGGAACGAGTACGTAGTCATGCGCCATTGCGCACAACCTTAGCCCATCACGTGCATGGGGCGGCTCACCCCGCCCTGCCTAGTACGCCCTTGCGTGGCAATAGCCGAGAGGCTCGCCGGGTGCGCTGTGCCCGGCCGGCCTCGCAAGCCCTACCGCCTAGTTTCCCCACCCATGATGCCTGCTCGTGGCACGCTGTGGCTTGCGGGAAATTATCGGGCGCTTCTGGTAGGCCCCATGCGGGCTGTGTACGCGAGCACCGCTTACTCGAGCGAGCCTTGTGCGTGTGCTTTTGGTCGGATGTCGCGCGCTTCGCGTGGGGTTTTCCGGACATGTTTTCGTGTTCGTATTTCGATTTCGTTAAAATCCTGCTCTGTAAAATCTGATTTTATTTTAAATTTTAATTTTAGTTTTATAAAATTATTTATTTGAAAGATTTTTATGAATTAAAGTAAAGTCTTATTTTTCGAGAAAATATTAAATATCACTTTGAATGATATTTCTGACAAAAATTTAATTTTGAATTAATTGTGGTTTTGTCATGATCCGAAGTTCGATTTTCAATAAATTCTTGAATAATGAACTAATATTCAAATTACTTAAGTTAGTTGTAACTTGAAGTCAAGGGACTTTTAAATTTAATTGGTAAATTTAAATTCAAGGGGAATCATGCTAGTTTAGGTGATCATGGGTTAGTCTGATGTATGTTTTAAATTTTGGACATGGATGATTCCAATTGGAGTCGGAGCCCCATAGTTGTACGTTTTCAATTGGGGTTGGAGCCCTACTTATGTGTGTACTGTTATGTGTTTACTATGTGCCTTTCCTTATTCTTGTTTTTGGGCAGGGGTATGTCCCGTGTATTTGTCTATGGCCAATATGAAAATTGAGCCTTATTACTTTATGTAAAGAGAGTAGAATGTAGGGAGTGAGGTTTTATTTTCATTTTGGAGAAAAACACCCATGGAATAAGAAGGATCCACAAGGAACACTTGAAGAACAGTGGCCATAAGAAGACTTCTCAAAATATTTAGGAGGGTTTATATTAAATGTAATACATAGGGCGTTTTTCCATTAAATTCTATACCCCTATGTGATATGAACTGTCTTATATGGCATGAATGTTAGAACTAGTGATTTTGGAGTGGCTCCTAAAATCACGTATAAGATAGGATACCCATGATCATCTCATAATTAGTATCATGCTAGGGCATGTTATATGCAAATTGCTTCTGTGATGCACTTTATGTGAAACTGCATTAAACAAGATAATTAAAATTTGAATATCATTATATGTTGGTGAGGTCATTCCGGAAAACCCTCCGGAAATTCGAAAATCCCACTTAAACATTGAGCAATTCGAATAAGTAGGTATTTTATCACGGTAATAAACTTCCTAGCATTCCATCAATAGGATTTAGAACTTAATACGTGAAACTAATTGCTGTCTCACGAGTCGTGGGGTAATTAGCGTAGCTTATTAATTCTAATTTCCTGATTAATCACTTTAAGTAATTAATATTTCTTGACCATTTTAGAATGGGCGATGTCTCACGAGTCGTGGGTCGTTCCAGACTAAGTTTGGTTGAGATCTTATGATTGATGGGTCCTGCTCAACATTAAAGTAGATATGGATGTCTCACGAGTCGTGGGTCTATAATTGAAAGATTAGTGATGCAAAAATATTACTAGGAATTCCATGGGGATGGAATCGACAATTCCTACCTACCTAAAGATTCTTAGAGCTTTGGATGTCTCACGAGTCGTGGGTCCAAAACTAAGAATGTTTGGGATCCTTGTACCCATTGAGAAAATAAGTTTCTTCTAAGGTCATAGGGATTTATAGACCTTCTAAAAACAGTAGGAGAACATATTTCTACAGACCTTGATAATATGTAATCATTATTATTCAGCATGCTCATGATTTCTCTGTTTTTCCATTTAGGTTGTAGTTATGTGATTCTCTACATTCTAAAATGGCAACTAAAAACCCTTTGGTATCCATCCTCGAATCAAACAAGTTGACGGGGCCCAATTACTTTGATTAGCTTTGGAATCTAAAGATAGTTTTAGATTCTGAGAAGAGAAGATATGTTCTCTTCGAGGGAGAGCCTGTCGCTGAAGGCGAGGCTCCAACTCGGGCCGAAAGAGAGACGATCGCGAAATAGTCTGAAGATAATCTTCAAGCCCATTGCCTCATGTTGGCCAACATGTCTTCGGATATGCAAAGGCAACATAAGTCTATAGAACACACTTAGGAGATTTATGACCATCTCGAGCAATTGTATCGCCCCAAAGAGCGTGTTCTAAGGTACAACACCTTTAAGGAGCTCTTTCATCTCAGAATGAAAGAAGGCACAAGTGTCCATGAGCACGGTCTAAAGTTTCTTGCTTTGAACGAGAAACTGACCTCCATGGAAATGCCACTGAGTGAAGAACTCGTTGTGGATTTGTTGCTCGCGTCGCTTCTACCATCATTCATTCCTTTCGTGTTAAACTTCAACATGAATCATCCTCATGCTATTGTAGCTAAGCTGATTAGTCAACTTGTGACTGGTGAAGACACGATTAAGAAGGATCACAAAGTAATGATGGTCACTTCCTCTTCTAGGCCTTCCAAAGGCAAAGGGAAGAAAGTTCCCAGGAAGAAGGGATCTCTTAAACCCGATGGAGGGGTTAAAAAGAGAAAGGCCAAGAAGAAAAGGTATCAGAGAGAGGATGTTTACCACCATTGTGGCAAGAAAGGGCATTGGAAGAGGAACTGCCAAGAGTACAAGGATACTCTGAAGAAAGGTGCGTTTATTGTTGAAGTAAATCTATCTATTGATTCTAATTCTTGGGTACTTGATACCGGCCGTGGAGCTCAAACATGTAATGATGTACAGATGCTAAATGAGGTTCGACAGCTTGAAGAAGGAGAATGCTTCTTGAAGGTTGGGAATGGAACAAGCGTTCAAGCTCAAGCCATTGGGACGTGCAGATTAGATTTAGGTGTCTTTACTTTAGTTTTAAACAAAGTCCTTTATGTACCTTCTATTATTCGGAATATCATTTCCATTCCAATACTTGATTGTGAAGGTTTTGAGACTTTTTCTAGAAATGGAAACTTTTATCTTAAGAAGAATAAAACTTCCGTTTTACTTGGTACATTATCTAATGGACTTTATATAACTAAAGACACTAATATTCTGAATATACAACAATTAAACAAATGCAAAAGAGATGACAAGATCTCGGCTTCTTTATGGCATGCATGTTTAGGCCGTGTTTCCAAAGACAGGATTGCTAAGTTAACTAATTTAGGATCATTCTACGATAATGAACTTAAAGAGTTAACTCATTGTGAATCATATCTTAAAGGAAAGATGGCCAAAACTCCCTTTAATGGTAAAGTGGAACGTGCCACTAAAGTATTGGATTTAATCCATACTGATGTTTGTGGACCACTTAGTGTAAATACGAGAAATAATCATCGGTATTTCATAACCTTCATAGACGACTTTAGTTCTTTTGGTTATGTATACTTAATGAAGTATAAATCCGAAGCCTTTGACAAATTCTTGGAATTTCAAAAGGAGGTTGAGAACCAAACCGGTCATAAGATTAAGACACTTCGATCTGATCGAGGTAGCGATAATCTAAGTGAAGAATTCCTTAGTCATCTTAGAGATAATGGAATTATCTCTCAGTGGACTCCTCCAGGAACTCCTTAATTAAATGGAGTTTCGGAGAGAAGGAACAAAACTTTACTTGATATGGTTCGTTCCATGATGAGTTTCACTGAACTGGTATCTTCATTCTGGGGTTGTGCCCTAGAATTAGCAGTTAAGATTTTGAATATTGTTCCCTCCAAATCTGTACCCAAAACCCCATCTAAGATGTGGTTTGGCAAATCCCTAACTATTCTTACTCAAGAATTTGGGGTTGTCCCACTTACGTGAAGAGGATAGTGGGAGATAAGCTTGAAGCTAGATCAAGCTTATGTAACTTCTTAGGATACCCTAAAGAGTCAATAGGATATTATTTCTACGATCCTCTTGAATAAAAGGTCTTTGTGTCAAGAAATGCTACTTTTCTTGAGGACTCGTTCCTTAAAGAAAAGAAAGGCAAGATCGCAAAACTCGAAGAGGTTCGAGACCAAGGTCCCACGCCAAGTTTGGAGACTAACATCCCTCAGCTAATCCCAGAGAGTGATACACGCGAAAATCCTCCTCTAGTAAGACGTTCTGAATGTATTCCTAGACAACCAGAGAGATGGTATGGTTTTCTCCACCAAACATCTCAAATGGATAACGATCCATTAACTTATGATGAGGCATTGTTAGAATCGAACTCTGAACAGTGGAAGAAGCAATGAAATCCGAAATGGATTCCATGTACTCTAATCAAGTTTGGACCTTGGTTGATCCACCTGATGGGATCAGGCCCATAGGGTGCAAATGGATATATAAGCGTAAGCTTAGAGTAGATGGAAGTGTGGCAGCCTTTAAAGCAAGATTAATTGCTAAGGGTTTTACTCAAAGACCAAGTGTAGACTTTGATGAAACCTTCTCACCGGTTGCAACGTAAAAATCCATTCGGATCTTGCTTGCCATTACAGCATATTATGACTATGAGATATGGCAAATGGATGTGAAAACTACCTTTCTCAATGGAGACATTGACAAAGACATTTATATGGAGCAACCTATAGATTTCACATTCATTGGGAGCGAACAAAAGGTTTGTAAGCTCCAAAGATCAATCTACGGAATGAAACAAACCTCTAGGAATTGGAACATTCGATTTGATTAAGCGGTCAAATCATTAGGCTTTATTCAAAATCCGAATGAGTCCTACGTGTGCAGGAAAGAATTGGAAACCTCGGTTCAATTTCTGATACTTTATGTAGATGACATCCTTCATATTGGGAATGCGAAGGATGACATGAAAGTAACAAAGTCTTGGTTATCGAACCAATTTGAGATGAAGGATCTTGGTGATGCATCCTACATTCTCGGGATAAAGATCTATCGGGATAGATCTAGGAGATTGTTAGGATTATCACAGTCAGTTTACATAGACAAAATACTAAAGAGGTTTAGTATGGAAGAATCCAAATGTAGAGAACCTCCAATGGGCCCGGGATCAGGTCTTTTGAAGAAGCTGTGTCCCAAGACTGAACTTGAAAAGTCCAGGATGTCCAGAATTCCTTATGCATCAGCTATAGGAAGTATAATGTATGCGATGCTACGTACTCGACCGGATGTAGCTTATGCACTTAGCATGACTAGCCGATTCCAATCTGACCCTGGTGAAGTCACTGGACTGCTGTAAAAAACATCCTTAAGTACTTATGAAGAACTAAGGATTTGTTCTTGGTTTACGGAGCCCAGCAAGATCTTGTCATTAGAGGATACTGTGATGCAAGCTTTGCATCAGACATGGATGACTTTAAATCCATGTCATGATACATATTCTGCCTGAAGGGCAGAGTAGTGAGTTGGAAAAGTTCCAAGCAAGCGACCACTTCAGATTCGACCACTGAGGCCGAATACTTAGCTGCAAACGATGCAACTAAGGAAGGTGTTTGGGTAAGAAACTTCATCTAAGAGTTGGGTGTAGTTCCCAGCATTAAAGACCCTGTTACAGTATTTTGTGACAACACAGGGGTGGTTGCTCAAGCAAGAGAACCAAGATCTCATTAAAGGACCAAGAACATTTTGAGGAAGTATCACTTAATCCGTCATATAATCAAGAGAGGAGATGTGCAAATTGAAAGGGTCACATCGACAGAGAACATGGCAGATCCACTTACTAAAGCCCTTAGTCAACAGGCTTTCGAAGGACATCTTCAGAAGATGGGACTTAGATTAGCACCTGAGTGGCTTTGACGGGCAAATGGGAGAAATGTTAGGAATAGTGCCCTTAAAGCAAATGTTTGCTTGACTATTTCCTTGTAGAATCACAAACAGTCTTTGAATAATAAACGAAATGACTTTATTCATAGGCAATCACTTCTTTATGTGCTTATTTATGTCTGTTTGGGTTTGACTGTATTTTGCATGTACTGAACTCCCCTAATCATATAAGGCCGTTAAGAACTTTGTCGTTATGGGAACGGCTCATAAAACAAATTCTTAACTATATAGGTGAGGATTAGAAACTTCTCAAAGTCAATGAGTCCGACAGACAGTGGGAGTGTCGACCTTGACTCTGCTGAGACTTGCTTATGTGATTATGTCCTTTTGAAGGATCACTCAGTTTCATGGAGTGATAAGTGCATACGTTGATGCGTTCATAATACATAAAGGTGATTGTTATAAGAACTTCATCACTGAGATGTCCCACGTGAGAACATTCCTAAATGGGAAAGGAAGTTTCTAGAAACTTCCAGATTAGGAAATATCTCACAGGCCAATGACATGATTCAGTAATCCTTCGACTTGAGGTTCGATAATGTCTTGTTGGGACTAATGCCCTGAAAATCCAATTATATTGTAAAATATTTTGGATTAATCAAACTGAAATTACAGCAAGTTATTAGTATTTTACAAATTTAATAATTAATGACGTGTGATGGTATTTCTATATGAAATGTGTTTCATAGGAAAAGACTTTTAATGCCAGAAATCACGTGTCATTAAAGTTCTAGTCGGTATGATAAAAAAATGATCTTATCAAGACTATAATATGTTATATAAGATGATTAGTCTTTCGTCATAAGAAAATGGAGTTTCCGGTTATAACACATTGATGATTTTCAATGAGATTGGAAACATCGAACTGGACCACTCAGATTGTTCATTTTAGCTAGCAAATTTTATACTACTATCTAAAATGAACAAAATCTCAGAAGCATTAGACTCTTAATCTTGGCAGTGTTTCTACTTTAGGTATGTAGTGTTAATCACTGTGATGTACTCAGAAGTGAGGTCTCGGTAACGGGTGGCCAAAATACTTTGTACATTTGGTGATTGTATGAAATGTGCTAAAGAGAAACATTGATCGAGGAATCTGTAGTCTTCCTGGAAGGTTAAAAGATATCCCTGAAATAGATTTGCAAAAGTTCGAATTAAATCTTTGGTCAAAGTACTTCGTGTGTGCGTCATCGAAGTTGTATGTTGAATGTGTTTCACATACAGGGAATTTGGACTTAAGGCGAATCAAGAAATTCCAGATTGGAAGTGAAAAATAAATGATAGTAGTACTAATTTATTTTTCATGGATATATGTACAGAGGAGTAAAATGCAAAATTATTCTAGATCGAGAAATCCGTGAATAATTTAATTAATTTTAGAGTGCAATAATATTTATTTAGTGGAATTAAATATTGTTAAACGATAATCAATTATTAACAAGGGATGATAATAGATTGACCAGTTTGAAGCTATGATTAATTAATCCTGCAGGTCCCCCCGTAAGCCCCAACGAAGATCAAAGAGAAAATACTAAAAGAAGAGACAGAGAAATAAATTTTCAAAGAGTTCGAAATTAGCCAAAGAATTTATTTTGAGAAAATAAATTAAATTCGAAAGAGTTGGAAATGCCCGGAATTTTATTTTGGAGAAAATAATTTTTTTCAAAAAAAAAAAAAAAAAGGTTTTTTGATGATGTGGTAAAATGCTGACGTGGCGTGCCACTTGGCGCCGCGTGGCATGCCACATGGATGGCCGAGATCACATCGCATCATCACGTATGGACGGTTCAGATGGGATCTGGAAAGGGCCAGGTCAAAGCAGTTGACGGGTCAACGGTTCGGGCAAGGTCGGGTTAGGGTCGGACAAGGTTCGTCCGACCCGGACACATGGCCAAATGGGATTTTGCCATGTGGCTTCTGAACCAGACCGCTAAATCGATCGGTTCATGGTGAACCGGTTTGGGGTTGGACCGCCGATCCGATCTGGCCGGACCGGCCACGTGGCAGCTACTTCGGGAGGTGTACATGCCACACGCGCCATGCACACAGCCGCCACATGGGCAGCGCGTGCAGGCGCGTGCGGTCTCTGTTTGGCACGTGCCAGGCACCGCCGTGCTCGTGGTGGCTTGGGCTACACACCGGTGATCTCTGATTGGCCGTTGGCCCTTGCCTTGCAAGCCAAATTTTCGATTATTGCCGTGGGAGTCCTCATTTTCATCCTATAAATAGGGTCTTTGCTGTATAATTCAATCACCAAGTTCATTCTTTGTTTTGAGCAAAGTTTGGCAGTTTTGAAATGTCCCTCTCGGCACTCTCTCTCTCTCTAGGTTTTAATTAATCCTTAATTAAGGATTAATTAATTACTTAATTAGGTGGTTATTTAATTACTATATAATCCACTTAATTAATAGAAAATAGGAATTTTCTAGTTTTAGAAAAAAGGGTTTTTCTAAGAAAATATTTTCTCAAAGTATTTAGCGAAATACTGTCGGAGCCCACACTCCAATTTCTTAATCGGGGATATTGTGGGGAAGCTCTGCCGATTTCACGAGAAAATGAAGGTGCTAGAAAAGTGTCGTTGATAGCCAAATTTTGTGGTATGGTAATACCGTTGTGCTGCCAAAATTATTATTTGCATATTGTGATTATATGCTATATGATTTAAAATTATGTTATCAATGCAGGTATATATTAGAGTTATGCTACCCGATTTGTTCCGCTGCTTTATTAAAATATTTTGGAAATATTTTGATAACGAGGTTATGACGAAATTTTTTGACATATTCTGTTGTACCGTCACTCTGCTTCGGGTCTGCCAAACCAACATGTCTCGTATGATCTAACTCTGTAATCTTTGATATAGGCTCAAAAGGGTGTCGCCATATAGACTACCTGAACCAAGGCCTATGTTAGGATTACACAAGTGGCATTTGAAGAATTGGTAGACTCGATAAAGGACCTACACTTGTTAAGAATAAGAATGATCTCTTACTGATTAAGTTGTTCGTAGTCCATTAAACATTAAACCCTTGGCCAAGGTGGATAAAAGATCAAGACATCTAGAAAATGGAGTTTTCTAGGATTGAGATTGAAATGGATATGAAGTGAACTTAACTTTAAAGATCAAGAATATTTAGGCTCTGAGAATATTCCCATGCCTTAGTTCTTGATTGAGAGATGGAGTTGTAGGAGGATAGTATTTCACAGATTGTCATTGACTGAAAGGTTCTTCAATTCATTTCATTATTCGGCTAGGGGTCACACACCCATTGCTAGATTACGGTAGTGTGATCTGTGAAGTGATTAATTAATTGTTGTCACTGCTAATCGAATAATGAACCTAAAGGGTCACACACAAATGCCAGAATACGAGGGTTATGGTAGGATACTAATATGATTAACGAATGATCAAATTGTTGATCGAAATGGAGCATGGATCGCGTGGATAGATGCCACATGGCTGCCATGTGTCACACAGTCCACGTGGCTGCCACGTGTCATGCACACGTAGCTCGTATGTGGCTCCATTCGTTTGCTTATTCCACAAGTGAATTCTTTTCTAGATATTAATTGCTTAAATTGTAATTGATTAATTTTAGTCTTTTAATTAATTTTGAATTAATTGTTAGGACTATTATCAAATAAACTTAACCCAATAAATAATTAATTGGGAATTGAATTATTTATTGAATCTTGACTTTTAACTTTAAGAAAGTTGAAAAGTCAAACTTCCTATTATAGGAGAGAGAAGATTATTCTTGCAAGACTTGGAGAACAAGTTGGGAACTTGTTTTTCCAATTAAATTAGTTAATTAGTGAGCAAGAAAACAATCCAATTGGGTCTTGGAAACCCTAATAGGATCCAATCAACCTAGTATATATACTAGGGATTGTGCTTCTTTTATTCTTTAGACTAACACTCGAGAAGTGTTAAGTTTTTGAGACAAATCCAAAAGAAAAATTTTCCAAGTAAAAATCTTAGCCTAACACAAGCCATAGAACTAGCATTCTTACTCGCTTGATCGTGTTTGAGGATTGATGTGGATACGCTTGGGAGGGCTTCTAATTTAGAGTCTAATTCGAAGGCCGTTTGAGGGATTTCACTTGAAGGGTGTTCGTTAGGTGGTAACGACATCACTAGAAAGCTTCTACCTATGTAAGTTTCTCAAACACTCTACGATACACTACGAAAATTGCAAGACAATGATTAAACTTTTGGAAAATTCTAAACTTCCACTGCTCAACTCTTTCGTATTTTCCAACATCAATATTCATAAAAGACATTGCAAACCAAATCTTCGTCCCACTACAATAACCCAGCCTTAAAGAGCTCCAACACCCATTTAAGGAAAATGGAAGCATCGTGTTTGAATCTCGGTCTAAAATCTGGCGTACTTGGTAGCCAACAGTCCCTCTAAATATCAGTCTTTTTCTCATTCCCGATTCTCCATCTGGTATCAGTAGCAACGTGATATCTATCCCCATGGAGACTCTTCCATGTGAAAGGAGACACCCGACCTAAAGGTGCATCCCACACCTCACAGTTAGGGAAATAACATAAGAGAGCAATTGGCCTAGGAGGATGTGATATGGAAGTAGCGAGCTAAGGAGCATTGGCTCAGAAAAGGGGACTGGAACACCAAGTATTTTCATTCCAAAGCAAAACTAAGGGAAAACAAATAACCACATTGAAGCATTGATGGATGATATATGGAATATGTGTAGTTCAGAAGATGGAATACGTGGTATTGTGGAAATGTACTTTGGGGATTTGTCAATTCATAGTGGGCAGGGATTCAGAGATTGATGTAGCTCTTGAGTTTGTTCAGTCCAGAGTTAGTGATGCTATGAGATGGCAGTTTCTTCTTCTGTTTACACCAGATAAGGTAATTTTTCCTCTTACACAAATGTACCCCATCAAGTACCCCGAACCTGATGGCCTCCCCCTTATTTCTTTCAAGATTATTGGGATATTGTTGGGGATAATGTCACTCACTGTGTTTTGAACTTTCCGAATAATGGCTATCTTGATAGAAAGCTGAAATTTACTCATGTTGTTCTCATTCCAAAGTGCAAAAATCTAAAACTTATCACCTAATTTGGAACGATAAGCCTCTATATCATTACTTACCAAACAATGTCTAAAGCTTTAGTGAACATTGTCAAACCTTTCCTCAATGATCTAATCTCACCAAGTTAGTCAGAGTTTGTCTCAAAGCGTCTCATTACTAATAATGTGTTAGTTGCTTTTGAGATTAATCATTTCATTAAACGAAAGAGTACATGAAAGGAAGGTGTTTTCAACCTGAAGCTCAATATGATTGCGTGTTCATGATTGCGTTGAATGGTGGTTCCTCGAACTGTTGATGAGCAGGTTAGGTTTTTCCCCTAGTTTCATTGAACGTATCATGATGTGTGTTTCTTCTGTTTCTTATTCTTTCTTATTAGATGGTGAGTTTGGTTTTCTTATCCAGGAGAGGGGTATCAGGCAAGGAGATCCCCTCTTACCTTATCTCTTTCTTTTCGGTGCAGAGGTGCTATCTTCTATGTTACAAGATCAGGAGAGAAGAGGTAATTTAAGTGGTATTGGGTTTGTCGAGGTGGTGCTCCTAGAGTTTCTCACCTTTTGTTCACTGATGATACTATGATTTTTGGTATGGCGTTGGAGGATACCATGAGGTGCATTAAGGAGGTACTAGACAAATATGAGAGGTTTCGGGTCAAGTTATGAATGGGAAAACTTTTCTTTAGCTTTCAACAAGATTGTGATGATGGAAGATCAGGTCGTAATGGCTAGTGTTTTGGGTGTTAAAAGGGTGGATAAACTCGATCTCTATTTGGGCCTTTTGTCAATGTTCGTCGTTCTAAATGTGAGGTCTTTTCAAACATGAGTTATAGAATTAGAAGAAGAATACGTGGATTATAACGCCCCGACTTTTCGGCCATACAGGTATAACTTATTTGTTTACGTATTTGCGTATTTTAAATATCTAATTATGTTTTTATATGTTTACTTTATATATTATTTGAATAATATGAATATTTATTATGAATTATTCAAATTTCCTTAACGCATGAATTTATATGATCTTGAATACGTGTCGTTTGCAATCGAATTGATTTCTGATTTTTGTGAAATTTTGGTATGATTAAGATATGTGAGTTATGATCATGTTTTAATGCTCGTTATTTGATTTTGGATTTGCTTGAGTTGGTTTTGGTTTTATTTTGAGTTTTGGAACCAAATCTAGGCTAAAAGAGCATTTAGCGCACCTTTGGTTTTGGATGTTGTAACATGAGCTCGGGAATTCGAATTTGAATTCCGTTACCTTCGTTGGACTTGTATCGAAGATTTGGGTTCAGTGGAACAAGCCTTATATTTTCTAAGCCCGTTTGAACCTCCAAAATTCAACCGAAACGAGCCTCGTCCCTTGAATTGCCACCCTTAGCCAAATTAATCATAACTCTCTCCATACTTAACCAAGGTTTGAGCCAAAATGACCCTAGTTAAGACCACTACCTGACCTCCCCACCCTCATTTCGTCCCTCACACAAAGAAGAGAGAAAATTCAGTCCAAAGCCAAGAAACCCTGCCATCTCGTCACTATTCACCATTCCAAGAAATTGAGCTCATAACTTGTTCAAACCCCAACCAATTCAAGAGGTAAGCATGTATTTGTAATCACTACTTCCTTGTGGTCATTTGGAGCTATCATTTGCTAGATTTCATGGAGTTTTGATCATGTTTTTGAGAATTGATTGAATAGTTGGATTTTTGAAGAATTCTTGATCTGTTTCATTTCTTGGAGTTTTTAGTTGGTTTGAAGTATGTATATTGATCAATACTTATTGCATTTATGAACTTAGTTTTGGAGGTTGTTGAGTATTGAATGCTATATCATGAATGGAGTTTGAATTTCTTGTTGGGGTAGATGATTGTTTGATCAAACTTTGCTTCCTTTTTCTTGCTCGATGTGTTGGAGATGATTATGTGTTGAATTTCCCTTGCTTTAGTGATGATTTAGAGCTTGGAGTTGTTGCCTAAGAGTCGCCATGTTGCTGCCCCTGTTTTGATGAATCTTTTCCAGCTAAACAGAGCTTGTAATATCTCGCTCGTCCGGCTGTACAGGTACGTTGTATTGAGAGTATTATATCCGCATTTAATGTATTTAGTTATGCATTTGGGTGTTATTTTAACGATTATGTGATTATTTAAAATTTTTTGAAATTATTTGTTTAACTTATAACTTGAGTTTTTAATGTTTATGTATACGTGCCTCGGAATTTGCTTTCTACGTGTCCGGATTTAATTTTGATTTTTGTGAAATCTTGAAATTCATGAAATATGTGAGTTGTGAATGTGTTTGCATCCTCTTTACATGTTTTAGAGTTCGTTTTATTTGGTTCTTGGCTCGTTTTATAAAACGGGATTTGTGAGGGACTCGAGGACCTAACTAGTTTAGCGTACCTTGGGTTCCTGGCACCATAACTTGAGCTCCGGAAGCGTCAAACTCAAAATGAATAATGGAAGCCATAGAACCCAAATTTGTACTTTTCTAAGCCCATTTGGACCTCTGAAATTTTACCAAACCGAGTCTCGCGTGCAACTTGGATCCCTTTGTACTCTTTTAGCTATATCTTGAGAAATACTTGACCAAATTGAGTGATTCTTGGCCCCAAATTCTCATTAATTAATTCCCTATCAGCTCTAATTCACCCATTTCATCCAAAACATAGACAATAGAAGGAAAAAGGGGTTTCTGCATCTGCTAGCCGAAATCCAAAGGAGATGAGAGAAGACACTATTCCAATTTCATCTCTAGAACTCAATACTTCACCAAATCATTCCAAATTTGAAAGGTAAGTCCAAGAATGATTTCTCCATCTTCTCCCCTTTTATTTGACGCCTTATTTTCTGAAATCCATGGAGAATTGAATGAGTTATGGATAGTTTGGTGAATAGTGAGAGTTTGAGCTATTTGGATGAATTTGATTGATCTCTTATGAATTCTTTAGAAATTATGCATCCTTTATGAACTTAAGACATCCATGAGTGCTGGTATGAACTTATATTGCCTGCTAGTTAAGGATTTTTAGAAGTTTCATTCAAGAACTTGGAGGTATATTCATGAACTTGAACTTGATCCTTCTTTCATGAACTTATTTGATGAGTATATGTTTCTTTGCCCAGAATTTTGAAGCTTTTATGCATGTGTTATATGTCTCTAACTTACCTCTAAGTGTTGGCATGATTTAGGTTGAATTGGAGTGAGTTTTGTGCTTGTTTTTTGTGTTTTGCCCTGCTGCTGCCAGTGGTCGCGGCTGTGATCCCGACCAGTTCAGTTTTGGTCGTGGCTGCGACCCATTTTTCCTCTTGTCTCGACCTTGGTCATGGTCGCAACCATTTTCAGGTCATTTTTGGTCGCGGCGGCGACCCTGTGTTGTCCTAGTTTCGAGTTGTACTTGTGTGTTGTGTTGTTTTCGCTTCGTTTGCATTTTTCGTGAACTTCTTTGTCCTTTTTCACTTCTTATACATTATATACTTGATAAATTATGTGTTATATGATTTGTTATGAATTTATTATAGGAATTCGGTGTTTTTATACGTAATATATATGACCTAACATGCTCTTTATGTCTTCGTACATGTATGCATGCAAGAATGCTTCATTTATTCATCTCGTATGATCTCTTCTTGCTAGTTTTATAATATTTATACATTGATAACATGTTGTATTATGTGTTACCTTGTATAATATGAATTTATGATTGATTTTGATGCTCGTTTTTTATTTATGCTCTCATGTGCTCCTAAGTGACTTAAGTGCTTTTCAATGTGCATGAATGAGTTAGAACTTTGTTTATTTGCATAATGTGCTAATCTCTCGTTTCTTTTATGACTTGAGTGGAATAATAACATGTTAAATTATGTGTTAACTTGAAAGTATTGAATTTATAAGACCGTTTAATATGAAATACGTGAAATATAAACGCATATACCTTAAATGTTGCATTTCATATGCATTATATACATCATATGTATTTGTCGAGCGTCAAATTTGGTACATTTTGAGTCTAAGAACTTCCTTTGTTGTTTTCTTTGTTCAGAGCTTGGTCCCGTGGGTAATGAGGAGGTCCAATAAGCATCCGTTTTATATTCGTTTCTCCACTACGTTGGAAAGGTGAGGTTTTCTTCCTTTTAGATAATATGACCTACAACCCTATATGTTTCGAAGCCCGCATGTGAACTATGTATATTATATGATAAATATGTGCATGATATGTATTTTGAGGGCTCGTCCCATTTCGTATAAGACTTTGAAAAGGCTTTTATATGTATATAAACTCTATTTTGATCTTCATTTGAAAAGCTTTGAATATCTATGAATGTGTAGCGAGCTTTGAGCTTTGAAAGATAAGCTTATGAAATTTGTGATTTTTGAATTATGAATTGGGCCCCGGAGAGTGGTGTGGCTACTCGGGTCGACTGTGGGGTCGCCGAGCTCTCCCATCAATGCTTTTCTTTTGAGAGTTTCACCTAACCTTAGGCGTTTTAGGAAGGGTGGTTCTCTTAAGCCGGTGGTATCCCCACCGAAGGTGCAATGAGGTAATTAATCCTTGACTCGTGAGAATTATGACCGATAGCTAGGGCTTGCTACCCTTCTATCACCCGGAGTAAGGATGGTTTATGATTTATGTTTTGATTATGATTATGTCTTTGAATATGAAAGGAGTTTGGAAGGAGAACTCGTACTCGCCGAGTTAGTGTGATTGTGTATAAATCTATGAAACGGGAATGGACTCTTAATTACTTAAAATTGGTCGTTTTGGCCTTTGGCCTGTAATTTCTTTTAAGTATATATATCTATTATCACGGAAAATGTTTTAGCTTGCAAAAACCATTCCCGGTTCATGGATCTTTTCGAATTTTCTAAGTGCTATGCTCTATACGTATATATGGGTGCGTGTGTTAGCCCCCTCACCAGTCGTTAGGACTGACCCTCATTTTTGTTTCCCCTTTTCCCCTTTCTTTTGAGTTGCAGGTGACTTTTGGAGGTTTGAGCTAGGCTGTTGTCTTTGGGTCGTTGGTTGAGGATAGCTCGAGCCTCATGCATTATACTTAATTTTATTTATGAACTTTGATAATTTTCAAATATGTATAAATTCAGTACTTACACTTTGGCCTGAGATAAGATTTGTATAATTGCCTTGTATATAAATTGTATAAGTTAGATATGATAGACATGATTTGAACATTACTAGCATGTTATGATTTGAAATTTATCGCTCCCGTAATTTATGTTTAATGCGCACTCTGTTATAGGGTCTAGACCGCCTAGCTAGGTTGTGTATTTTTGTTTGTCACCCGTTCGCCATGGCTTGCGTGTGCGGAGTTCCCATTTTGTTACACATCTCAGGCTATGGTGCGGGAGATGTGGTGCCCTTTGCTCCGGGGTGCTACAGTGCTTCTGTACTATTTTTCATTTCGAGCATGAAGACTCGACACGGCCATGTCATGATTACACTGAAAACGGACATGGCCGTGTTGATCATTGGGTACTTGAAGAATTATTTTTTAAAAATTGGACATGGTCGTGTCCAAAACCTTTGACAACCTGACACGGTCTTGTCAATCGTTTAAATTGGGATTTCTATTTTTCAAAAATCGGACACAGCCGTGTCCAATCTCTTTGAAATTTCAACATGGCCGTGTTACTCAAGTTGGCAGCTTCGGGGTGGTCTTTCGTTGCTTCTCGTTATGTTTTTTTGCTTCATTCACGATTTATATATAACGTAAACTAGATGATTTATGCATTATAATTAATATATATTGATTATGCATTGAATTGAATTGGATTGATTTGATCATGAATGTAATGAACGTTAATGAATGACTTTGAATGTTTATATGACTTTAATGTGTTAATTGTGCATAAGAACACTTTCATGACATGATTACATTTCTTATGCATCTCATATCATCCTCATTGCATTGTCGTGCGTCGAATTTAGTCATTTTGAGTCTCACTTCACATTCTTTCGCAAAGATTTTTGTCCGAACAGAGACGAGGCCGATCAGTGAGGCTCTTGCACCGTTTCTTTTGCTTTCAAGGTGAGTTTCTCTTCTATTTAGTTAAATGACCCGATGTAATCCTAATTTCTAACGTTTTAAGCCAAATTAATATAAGTATATATCGAGTCTTTTGAAGAGTCAATTATTTTGAACGTTAAAGCCTTTTTCTATTGAATACCCTACCTATTGTTTTAGCGAGACATGATTGATTGTACTGAATGAGGGCCTGGGACTTAGTGTACGTAGCTAACCGGGGAAGCATGGGCTGACGGTGAACTCGTATACTAGTTCCACCAAAACTACGGCGAAATCGGCCCTCGCTAGGAGGTTTAGAGAGGAATGTAAACCGGGCTTTTGGGGATTCATATACCCCACTAACCATAATGATTGAGGTGTCCGGGTCTTGCAAGCCCGTTTACCGCCCGGAGGGAAAAGGTGTTTACTTGAATGATTATAAATGATCGAATGATTATGATTGATCGAACGATTATGCACGAAACATTGTATGTATGAAAACCTAATGAACACTATAATGATTACACAGGGTGGAGGTTGGAGACTTAGCCTTCTTGCCGGGGCTCACGAATAACCTATTGAAAGAATATGACTGTTATAATCCCATTTGATGATTTTCTTGACTTATCCGATTGGGAAATATTCTAAAACCTATTATGGGATTATAACTTGTATGAACTTGTTTACCGCGATAATTATATATTATGCTCTATTTTTATATCCACCAGTCCCTTTTGGATTGAACCCGTTTGCTTTCAGTTGTTTTGTGCAGGTTTGGAGGAGTGCTAGGCAGGAATTCAAGTCTTTAGGTGTCTTGCATTCGAGTCTAGCACCTCTTTTGTTCACTTGCACTCATACTTGTATTTCTGTATTATGATTATGACTATGCATACTGATTTTGTATATGATGGGCGTATATGTTAATTGAGCCGTGATGGTAATTTTGTGTAATTGGATATTTATATTTAACTTGTAGCTTGAAAGCTCATACTATATGGATGTTGATCTCGTTTACCTTCCGCTTATTGCTTTACTCTTTTATTACATCCTGTTATTGATAGTTTAAGGGTTAGTCCCGCCTAGCATAGTGAGTGTGTTATGTTCCCATTCGTCGTGATTTGGCACGTGTATGGACTTTCCATTTCATATGCAGGTCGGGTCTCGGTGCAGGGGATGTGGTGCCTTGCGCTCGGGCGCTACATGGATATTCCAAGAAGTTCCTCTCGAAGGCAGGTAATGAAGTGCTTATAAAAGCAGTGCTCTAAGCTATTCCCTTTTATACAATGAATATTATTTTCTCCCAAACTGTTTGTTGAATGATATCGAATCTAATTTAGCTCAATTTTTGTGGAATAATCGGGAGGTTCGTAAAATTCATTGGTTGGCTTGGAGTAAACTTTATTGGTGAAAGGAGAAGAGTAGCTTGGGCTTTTATAGTTTAAAACTCGTTATCATACCTACGCTAGCAAAAAAAATTATGGCACCTTATTCGATTCCCTGATGGTCTTATTAGCAAGATTCCCAAAGAGAAATACTTCCCGAATTCATAAGTTTGGGATTGTCCGTTAGGAAGATCATCGTCTTATTTTTTGGCGGAGCCTTCATGCAACTTGATATCTTTTGGTAGCGAGGTCTAGATGGAAAGTGGGAGATGGCACGAGAATTCACATGTGAAGGGACCCGCTGGCTACCAGAGGGGCCTGACTTTCAGCAAAAGTTTAGACTAGATACTCTGTTAACGCCGGGGTGGGTTTCCAAATTGATTAGAAGGAAAGGAAAGCTGGAATAAGGATATGGTGAAGAATGTATTTCATAAAAGAGATGTTGAAATCATCTTGAGCGTTCCTCTCAATACTCTTCGTAAGCCAGGTAACCTTATTTAGCATTATACGAGGAATGATGTTTCTTAGTGAGATTGGGTTATCATCTTGTTGTGGTGAAATCGAATCAAGAGAAGGCATCTTTGGCCAATCTGGAAGGTCAGAAGGTATGGAGGTTGATTTGGCGGCTGGATGTTCAACAAAAAATAAGGAACTTCCTATGGCGGTGCTGCCAAGACATTTTACCTACTAGTTTGAAACTATCACGACGTCACTGTGGGATATATACTTCTTGTCTCGTCTGGGGGGAGAATGGTGAAGATCTTCCCCACGCGTTGTTTTTGTGCTCGTTTGCGAGACAAACTTGGGTTCTTTCCAACATTCCATAGAGTTTGATTCTAAGATTGGCGAGTTACTTTATGGAAGGGCAGGTAACGTCTTTTGAGCAACTGGATAACGATCAGTTATGTAAATTAGCGACAGCTATGCAGGCTTTATAGGGGCAAAGGAATAAACATAAAATGGAAGGAAGCGAGTCCGATCCCTCATCTGTTTCTCCGCAAGCTATAGTTTTTGTTCAGATAATTAAAGATGACGTGGAGAGAGTGCTACAACCTATTGCAGTGATCAGATGGTGCAAACCGAACGAAGGTTGGATCAAAATTAATTTCAACAGTGCGGCTTTCAAGGAGGATAATATGATAGGCATTGGCGTAGTGGCTCGAGAGGAAAAAGGATGTTGTGTGGGATGGGAAACTGATAGGAAAACACACTTCTCGGATCCCTTCTTCGCCGAAATTTTTTCTGCTTTATCTGCTGCCCGGCTTGGGCACGACTTTGGTTGGAAAAAAATCATATTAGATAGGGACAACGTGAATGTTATTAACCAAAGAAAATGTGGAGTTGAAGACCACTCTCCTGTAGGAAATATTTTCTTTGAGTTTAAGTACATTTGTTTGACTTTTGAGAGTGTTTGATTCTCCGCTATTACACGTGGTGCAAATGTGATTGTCCACAAACTAATTAAAAATGCGACTTCAGTCTGTGTTGATTCTTCGTATAGTCCTTTATTTATTTCGGACCTTGTTGATTCTGAAATGCATTAGTTTCCACCTTGCAGGGGCTTGGTTTTTTAAAATTTAAGGTATATTTAAAGTTTTGTTTGTTCTAAAATTAATTTTACAAATATTTAAATCTTCAGTGTTTCTATGGTATAACCTTTTTCTTATAATTCAAATATATGTACTATTATATATTTGATAACGATATTTGACTTTTAGTTGTACAATTAATATTAATAAAGACTATTGTATTAAATTGTATATAATTCTTAAATGATGATGGAAAGAGCTAAATTGATCATGATTATCTTAAAATATTATTGGACAAAAATTATACATTTAATTGTCTAATTCTTTAAATAATGCTTGAAAATGCTACATATAAGCAAATAATTATCTTAAACTATTATTATCCAAAATTTATATATTTAATTGCCTAATTTCTTAAATAATGTCTGAAAGAGCTGTATAACGGAATGACTATAATTATTTTAAAATATTATTAGCAGAAAATATGTATTTAATTGTCTCTACAAATAATATATTAATAAAGACTATTGCATTTAGTTGTATATAATGCCTTAAGTGATGATGGAAAGAGCTACATATAAGGAAATGATCACGATTATCTTAAAATATTGTTGGCCAAAAATTACACATGTAACTGTCTGTCTAATTCTTTAATAATGCTTGAAAATCCTAAAATAAGGAAATAGTTATAATTATTTTAAAATAATATTAACCAAAAGTTATATATTCAATTGTCTAATTTCTTGAAAAAGTACACATAAAAAAATAATTATAATTATTTTAAAATATTATTAGCAGAAAATTATATATTTAATTATCTAATTTCTTAAATAATGCTTCAAAGTTACAAATAAGGAAATGAATACAATTATTTTAAAATATTATTAGCTACAAAAAGTAATTTTTTTTTCGATAAATTTCTATTAATATTGTATATTATTAATATCGACTTAACAATATCATATTATAGTAAATGATTAGCTGAGACCAAAAAAAAAATAAATAAAATTAATTGACTACAAAAATAAAAAATTCTTTGACTTATTCATAAATTTGAACCTTACTAAAATTAATTCTTAAGAGCATGAATTCCTATAAAATTATGAGTAAAATCTTAAAAATAAGATTTGTGTATTCTTCTTCCAATAAGTTTATCATTCTCAAAACTCAAAGAAATTGTGCGGAGTGTTGGAGACTGGCGAAATATCTTTTGATTCAATAAATAAAAAGAAATATATAAAGAGAAAAAGTTGGTTATTTCAAAAGCATTTAAAGTTTGTTAAATTTCTTAATAAAGCCTTAATTAATTTTCGTTTGTAGTTGTTAATAGTATTTTAACTATTTGATGTTCAAGTGTGATTTTTTTATTTTTTAAATTTATTTTATTTTTAAATGATAGATTTTTTTTTTTAATTAATAATTTTAATTTTACGTGTCACACTTAATTAAGTTAATTTTTTAAATATTTCATTCTAACTTTTTATATAATTACATTGTGACATTTTACAATTTTGATAAATAATATTTGTAATTGTTCGACTTCTTCTAACATGGACATTCACACTGTTACTTATTTTTTTTTTTATTTCTTATGCAGATTTTTGGATAAGTTAAGTGTGTTTCTCTTAAAATATTTTTTTGATCAATAGAAATTTTAATTTATATATTTTGTTTCTTTAAATATATATTGAGAAAATCTCTATAAATCGAATGAATAGTTGAGTGTTATTCATTTTAGTTTCAAATCTTTTATATTTGTCTTTTAATATTTTGATAAAAATATATGAGATGATTCTATTTATTCAAATTTTATTTGTTATCGAAAGATGTAATTTTACATTCAGTATTAAACATTATTAATTTTAAATAATTATTTAATTCACATTTTAGAAAGTTGGAATTTACTTATTTTTCTATCATGACTTGCATATACTAAATAATTAATCATATTACAATACTTTGTTAAGTATATATTAATACATAAAAAAAAAGTATATATTAATACATATATTGTAGCACCCGGGTCGATAGGCACTAGATCCCCCGCATCAAAAGTTCAATCCACATATGAAATAGAAATCCATACATGAACTAAACAAGTGGCGAACGGGAGACAAATAAAAGAACCGTAGCTAAGCGGGGCTAACCCTTAAACCAACAATCAAATAAGGGATAATGCAATAGATTAAAAGCGGAAGTAGTAGTAATAATTTCAAGTAACAAGCAAGATATTCAATTATGGCCACCACGGCCTACAAACATCAACTCCAAAAGTAATAATATACAGTCCCCCAAAATAGAATAAATATAAGTATGTATCAACAAGGTATGCTCAAGCTAGGCTACAAAATAAAGACTCGACAGACTCTATTTCCCCGCCTAACGAGACCTGCAAAAGCTGAAAGTGAGGAGGGGTTAGTCTGTGAAGACTAAGTGAGGGGGTTAAATATGTATACAACACGTAGCATGCAACTTATAATCCCAAGTATAGTTTTGCCAATCATCCAAAGTGGATAGTTTTGCAAAGAAGGCAATATTCGGCATTACAAGCATCATTTTAATTATAGCAGTTCATTAGGCAATAAGTGACCCGGTGAGGGGGTGAAATTTCCATCCAAACTCTGACAGTGTATAGTGATTAACTTAGGTGTGAGGTGGTCATGCAAGTTCAGTATTAATTAATCAGTTAAATAGTAAGTCAATATCCATCCTCCTTCCAAGGGTCGGTGGTCGGGTTTGCAAGTCCCGAGCCACCTCAGTACAGTGTGAGATGGGGGCTCATGACTCCTACCTGCTCCTTTGATGGTATGGGAACCACCGGCTCAGGAATACCCCGCCTTCCTGTCTCATAGGTCGCACGAAGGTATTGACAATGGGTACTGCGTGCAAAGGTTCTTTTCGACGGCCCGATACCATTCCGGTCTCCAATCCTACGTTTCCCCTTGGGCCCCAATCAATACAGTGCAATATCTCGCCAAAACAGTACAGTGGGTAGGTTTTCATTTAAAGAGCTTTTTTTGGAAAACATTTACATTTTGGAAAACTATATGTATATTATAGGTTTTGGCCAAAATAGACACATTGGGATAAACGTGCTTTTAAATATGTAAAGAAAACCTCAACTTGACTAGAAGAAGAGAAAACAAGCTAAGGAGCCTACTCCTCGAGTACTGGACCGACCTCTGTACAAGAAAGGAACAACTAACATAAGACTCGACTCCATGAACCAAGTATTCAATGAATGGCATGTTCATGAGATGATACGATATGAAATGATGATGACAATAATTATTATACATGTTCATGTGCATAATTAATGTCCAAGGACCAAGTAAACAAGCCATATAAAAAAAAGTATGAAAATTACACAAGTCATGCTGCCACTGGACAATCCCGTCCGGGACTGTTTTTAGTTGAAATGGGATCCCGGTTGGGACACCCCAACAGCAGCAGCCCTGCACAACTATCCCGATCGGGACAAATTCAATCCAGGCTGGGACGGGTTGTCCCGAGAAGTCCCTGCCAGGCAATCCCGGCCGCGATTGGTTTTGGTCTAAAAAGGATCCCGACCGGGATCAGTGCGTAGCCAAACCCCCTGAGATAGGTTCCCGGCCAGTATGGTTTTTGAACTAAAGAGGTCCCGGTCGGGAACCTCTGCTTGAAAAACAGGGCAACAGCAGGTCAGTTTTGAAACCAAAGCAAACCAACATAAAATCACTCCTAAGTTGAAACAATAACTTGTAGCATGCATACACACATAATACTTCAATTAGGCATCAAATGAATCATTATAACATGTGTAGATCATCATATACTCAACATATAAACCCTCATTTAATACATGTTTCATATTCAACCAACCAACCAAGATTACATGCAAGAATTCCACAAATGAACATATATTCATGCGTATACACACTTAAGAGTAAGATATTAAACATAAATTCACAAAACCCCAACTTAGACACATATCATACACATTCACATATAATCAAATACACATATATACACACCTACTCAAGAAATGAAGAAAGGAGAGGATGTAGAATGTGATGATGATGATGCAGTGAGTTCTGGGTGAAGCCACGACGAGCCCTTCTTCTTCTTCTTGAAATCGAGCCCCTTAAGTGTGTGAGTGAGTGTGTGTTCTTGTGTATGTTATGGAAAAGAGAGTGATGAATGTGATGTGTATAATGTAATGCTTCCCCCGGCTCAAGGGAAACCAGAAAAGACCTTTCATTTTCCCCCCTTCGTCGGCCCTTGCCGCCTTCCTTAACAAACCCCCGAGCCTCCTTTGCGCCGCCTTTCTCATAGAAGCCCCTTTATTTGAAAGAAATGATAAAGAAGGGTGTACTGTTGATTAATCAAAAGGTGGAGTTTCTCCTTGAGCAATTTCGCAGGAGTCTCGTTGAGTTGTTGCTGTAGGGATTGGATGTAGTTCGCTTGGATCACATTATTCAAAAAATCAAAGCGCATATTAACCATTTTCGGCCATACAGGTATGACGTCATGAGGGTGTTACTTGCGCTTTCTAATTATTTAATTATGTAATTACATGTTAATTTTAATATTCTTATGCTATTTGAATTAATGTGAAATAATTTTTATGGAATTTAATTTGAATTCTTGAACGTTATGCATACGTGATTATGATATATGCCTTGTTCGCATCCGATTTGATTTCCGTTTTTTGTGAAAACTTGGTATGCATGAACTATGTGTATTATGATCATGTTTATGTGTTTGTTGCATGGTTTTGATCTTGTGTGTTTGAGTTTTTTGTTCGTTTGTGTGATCGGAACCAAAAAGGGGCTAAATAACATTTAGCGAACCTTGGGCTCCGGGCGGCGTAACTTGAGCTCGGGAACTCGGATTCGAGTTTTGTCACCTCCATTGACCTCATATTGATGACTCGGAGCTAATGGAACAAACCCCATATTTTTATAAGACCATTTGGACCTCCAAAATTCAATAGAAACGAGCACCTCGTACCTAAAATGACATCCTTCTACTATTCTTGAGCATGTGGACCCCACCTATCACCCTAAACCCTTAAACCTTGACTTATATACACAAGATAAATCTCTATCTCCTCCCTCACCTCAGAAATTTCACGCACACATCCCCCCTCCCCAATAAAGAAGAAAAGTTCAGCCACAAGAAGAAAGAAGGAAGAAGAAGAGGTACTATTCACCTTGTTAGGTTTTGAGCTCATCTCACCACCATCTTCTATCATCTCCTGAAGGTAAGCTCATTTTTGTATCTCCATATCCTTATGGTCAATTCAAGTTATAATTTGCATGATTTCACCATAATTTGAGCACTATATGGCATATGTGACGAATAGTGAGGGTTTAGAGTATTTTGATAATTCTAGCATGATTCCTTGTGAATTTTTTGAAGTAAAGCATGTAATATGATCCTAAGACATCCTTTATGACTTATATGGACTTGATTTAAGTGGTGGTTGAGAATTCATTACTTTGCCATTTATGAACTTTGAAGGTTTTGTATGAACTTGACCCCTTTTCACTTGTATCATGTGTTGCTATGGATTTGAATCATACATTGACTTGAAATGCATGATTTATTACTACACTAACTTACCATTATGTGTTAAATTGATGTTAGTACAGTTTGCTTTGAGTTTTTGAGGTGTTTAAGGGCTGAAATTTGAAGAATTCCAGCCCAGCCGTGCCTAACTCCCGTTAGGGCATTTGTGTGGTTTGGTGAGTAACGGGTGACAAATAAAAATGACCCTGGCTAGGCAGAATATAACCCTGTACCAATTAAATCACAATGCCAAAACATGTTGCGGAATCAATAATTAAACATGAATTTCAATAATGGCTACAAACCCAATTCATATCATAACATAAATTAAATCTAACATGCAACCTATCCCGAATAATTATTCAATAATAATCATAAAACATAATTTGGCACGTAGGCCCAATTAGATAAGATGATACAATTGAAACGTAAAAATATAAATGTGACTCGAGTGCAGAAGTGTGACTCAAAATAATATCAGGACTCGACTCCCGCCTAGCAAAACCTGTAAGAACTGGAAGAGTGGAAAGAGGGATCAGTCTCTAGAAGACTGGGTGAGTAGGAGCGATACATATATATACAAAACATGCACATGCAAACCATAAATCCTGAACAAAGTTTGATTTAAAAGTAGTTCCCTCGAAGGGTAAGAAAATGACCAAGCGATGCTTAGACTTTATGGCTAATTCATATTAAACTCATTAAGTTCATAATCCATAATCATAATCATTGTGGCTCAGCGAGTGAGCGTGTATAATCTCCAACCAAACTTCGACCGTGTACAATAAACATGACTTAATACCTATGAATACGTGATCATGAAATACTTAATAATGCATGCAAGTCACATAACATGAAATATCTATAATAATAATCATTATCATAATTACAACAATAGTTCCAACCTTCTCCCTCTATGATGGTCGGGCCTACAGACCCGAACCATTACATATAATATCGAGATGGGGGCTCATGACTCTTACCTGCTCCTTCGATGGGGTATAACAACATCGGCTCAAGAATAACTCGCCTTCCACACGACACGGTCGCGTGAGAGATTCTCAAAGGGTACTTTGTGCAATGGTTTAGCTATACGTCGGCCCGATGCCGAACCAGCCTCCATTCATACATTTCCCTAGGGCCCAATAACAAGTGCATGATCGATGTGCATAATTTCCCCAATAACAAGACGCATGGCATTGACATGAGGTGTCGTGAAATAAAGATGAAATGATATAACATGTGGGTGAGAATTATAAAATGATATGCTATGTCATGATAGTGTTTATGTGCACCATTATTGTCCCACGTAAGTAAACAAATGAAACGAATTCATAACATAGCAACAATTACTCAATAACTAATTATCAATCCATGGACATATATGTATCATGTATAACATTCATCTAGCATATAAAATTTACAATAACTCTTAAGGAGGTCACGTATATAAACCATTCAATCAAACGGATTCAATTCAAATTAACTAGGAAATTAAACAATCAATTTCGAGAATTAAGGATAAAGGAGTATAATTAACAAGATAATAATCAATTATACATGTATAATATGCATTTACGACACATAAGAGGTTAAAGAGGTGAAAGAAAAACGATAAAATGGGTTTCGACAAAGTTTAGCAAAAGTTGACAGATTTCAGAAACACATAAGCTGTAGGAAAATGGAAATATCTTGAGTTTGAGAAATTAAAATTAAGTTTTGTTTTTTGGATATTAAACTAGACAAATATGCCTTTCCAATGATATATGACTGGAAACGTGGTTCAAAGTTATGTGAAAATGGCGTAGGCCCAAAGTTGGATGAATTCAGATTTTCGGTGAAGTGACGACACCAAAATCGATCGATTATATCTCGGAAACCAGAAAGGATATTGAGATGATTCTAAGGGAATACTCTAGACTTCAAAAGGTTTATGTGGTTAAAAATTAAGGTCAATCGGAGCATGTTTGAGGGGGTAAACGGCCGTTTGAAAAATGAACTGAAAGTAGAAACGGGCGTTTGAAGTGCTCGGGTAAGACAGTGGCTTGCTAAACGGGCGTCTGGTAAATGAACGGGGTGCCCAAACGCCCGTTTGGGTACGTTCTGTCCGAAAAATAAGCAGGGGAATAGATGTAGCTCCAAGGGATGGTTACAAAATCACCCCAAAACAACATCCCAACCAAAATAACTTACAGATACAAATAATAAACATGTATTTAAGCATTTAGGAGCAAGAAATCATCAAAACTCATGCTTCCAACCATATATATATATATATATATATATATACCTTGGAAAAGAAGGAGGAGAAGAGGAAGGAATGGTTGAAGCTTGAATTCTTCGACCAAGACTTGAAGAAATCCTCTTGTCTCCGTGTTTGCTTGCTTGAATTGATCAAATGGAGAAAGGAGAAGAATTTGGAAACCCTTGTTGCTAGGAGAAAATGAAGGAAGAAGAATGAAGAGTGTAACGCCCCCACCCGTACTGGAACATGAGGAGAGCGGCGTCTCAACCCCCGCACTGAAGCACCTCTCAAGTAATGGTGTGAGCCATCACTCAAGAAATACTCCAGCAAACGGATGTCTATCTCAGAACTATACATGTATAACGATGTGGCTATGCAGCGGAAAATCAGAGTATTTTAAGACTTTTCAAAACATGTGCGTGATGCCATGTAACAAGCAAGAACATATTGATCGTGTAAAAGAGACTCGGCATATCAGAACATATAAGAAATTCACATATAAGTACCGATATAGCAGAGTTCAAATATCGGTAACAGAGTAGCAGGAAGAGTATAACAAAGATACTCAAGTATTCAGAAATATAAAGTGATGCAGCCATAAAACATAAGCAGGACACAAAAGAAAGTAATACTAAGTCCTGACTGAAACAAAAATGACAATCTAGAGCTTCAAGATACCTCTAGACTGCGGCTGCAAGACCTGAAACCACAAGGCAAGAAAACAGAAGAGGTATTAGTCAAAAGGACTAAGTGAGGGAATACTTAAAAGAAAGTACTGAATGATAAAGAACTTGAAGTGTAGTTCAAAACTGATAATGCAAAGCTTTAAAGAAGAACTTGAAACAAGTTCGATTGATAAAACTGTTTGAATGCAATGCTGTAAAAGGATACGAGTTTCAAAACTCTTTTCATGAATGCTATCACACGCGCACACACATGCTGTAGATGGTTCATAGTTCTTTCATAAAACGGGATACGGGTAAAGTGAACTTTTCCAAATATGAACCATCTTATATGAAACAGAATTTTGCCCGCAAGCTAGGCTTCTCCATCCTTACTCCAGAAAACATGATTTCGTAGAGTATCGGACCGAGGTCAACAATAACTCCACACACAGTAGAGTATCAGACCAAGGTCAATAATACCCCACTAACACATACAAACATGCACCATCCTCCACCAGTTGTCACTTCGGGTAGCTAGCCTAGGTGACCTGTAAACATGTAATGGGAACAGATTTGCTGTCCGTTCCCAGACAGATTGTCCTGATTTAACAAACCTCTTGTTAAAAGTCGGTGTCAATTGTCTAATTGTGGCGGCTGGTATTGGTGATGTCGTTGGCGCACACCTCCCGAACATCACCTCCACACATAACCGCCGGGCCCAAACTGTAAGCTGTATGCTTGCATTTCAAGATTAACAGTGACCAGAGTACCACTCCAGTGTGCTAACAACAACATGTGAAACTGTCTGTAAACATATGATGCTGTCTGTAAAACATGTGATGTTGTTTGTAAAACATGTGATTCTGTCTGTAAAACATATGATTCTGTCTGTAAAACATATGAAACTGTACTTTGAAAACATATGCAGAACATGTAACTGTCTTTGAAAAAGAATGCAGAACTTTGGAAAACATGTGCTGTAGATCAAGGTATACTATTAAAGTATGAATGATCCTTTCAAAAGAATGTCCCGATAAAAGGGATAGTTCAAAACGAGGTTTAACTTTGAATTTCAAAACATATGATACGATAGTATAATCGTGGTTCCAGTTGGAAAAACATTTATAACTTCACCTCACCTAATAGTAACAAAAGGTAGGTAGACAGATTACGCGGTGCCCTGGGGATTCCAGTGCTCAACTTTAACTGCTGTATGTGGTGTACTAGAGTGAGCTTAAGAACTAAGACCCACTACTAACCAAGATGCAAATGAAATGCATGAAAAAATGAACAAGGAACATGTAAAGAACATGTAACACAAGAGAGTAATACCATTTAAGGTATTCAAGAAAGGTAACACACAAAGGAATACGTTAAAGTAAGTTACTCTTAACGTGAGACTATGATCTTACTATAACCGAGTAAGCTTTAGTCAAATTATGAATCCTATCGCAAACCTTAAGTTAAGAAACAAGTCCACGAAAGAAAACACATTTTAGACCCTGGATATGGAAACCCTAGGTGCAAATGTCTATTAAGAAAGCACAAGTTTTATTTCATTTTTACTATTCAAAAGCACTATTCAAAAGTACTATTCAAGATTACTATTCACACGTCGGGTCAAAGGGTCGGGTCAAACCCTTACTATACACACACACACACACACACACACACAGTACACACACACACCATGCATGTACACACCCACACACACGGCATGCACACACACACACCCCCTAATTAAATTATGATCTTGATTATAACCTATAGTTTCAAGTTCATGTTAATATAACCAAGCGTGATCTAGGTTAAAGGTATAACCTGTGGTTAAGAGATCCAATTAAGGCATAAGATCAAGTTATGAAACACTATTCTATCTTAGGTTATAACATGTGACACTATTAAAGTGTATAACATATGATCAAGGCTCTAATCCATTAATCCATATTATATCATAAGCTCAATTCATAATTCAAGAATCATATAACAATGTGACAACATGTCACAACATATATCATATCATATCATGAACCTTAGGCATGTAACATGTAACAATTAAATTCAATATCAACATGTAACAAGTTGTGACATAATTAATTGTAAATCACTATTCCATTAGCTAGCATGCATGAACATAATTCAAATTCTATAATTAGGCATCAATTCTCATAATATAACAACCATATCACATGATCATAGCATATACTAGGGCAATTCATAACATATTCAAGCATATACTAAACAATTAAAACATATAAACATATATTCAAACATATCATGAAAACTATATAATAAATGCATAAAATAAAATCCTATATGGCTTAGGGAAGACCCTAAGACCCAACCTAAACATAATATAAACATACCATAACATAAAAACATAAACTAAACTAAAACATAACATAAACTAAAGCATAAAAAATAGAACAACTAACCTAGAGTCAAGGGGGGGGAGTGACGGCAAAGAGGGGGAGAGGGAGAGGAAGAAAGGGAGTTGTTAACACAACATTGAGCAAGGATTCTAATGGCATGAGGGGGATATTTATAGGTGTTGGGAAGCCCCTCACATTGGAAATAAACTTGAGGTAAGGGTAGGAGAGCAAAAATGGAATAACTTCTCTTGGAAGCTTTAGGCATATGAAGCTAAAAATGGGACTGCTGGGGGTATTTCGGTAATTTCACTGCCAAAACGTGGAGTTAAGTGGCTGGAAGTATAACCATTCCGTCCGGACAAAAATTAGCTTCGAAACGCATATTCATTCGTCGAAATCGGATTTACCGTTTGAAAGATACATTAGTTTTAGTGAATAAAAGTTTTGAGCTCGAAACTCAACACGAGTGAAAAATGACTTTCTAGAATGATTTTCAAGTCCGGAATGTTTCCAAAATTCAAGAAATAAATCGAGAAGCATTTTGAATCCAATATCGACTATAAAACGTTTTACCGTTAAAAAGTTGAAAACGTAGAATGAATAGTGAATTCTTACGTACAAGCGTACGCTTCAAAATTTCGAGCTAGGGTTTGAATCAAGAGTTGTAAAACATCTCAAAAATCTTGAAATAGCTCAAGTAATGCAAATCCGAAGAGAAAACATTTTTCGAATGAAAACCGTTCGTAGAAGGAATAGTGAACTAAGGTTTTCGTAAACATTTTCAATAAAATCAATGCTCAAAATAGATTTCCAAGTCAAGAATGATTTCAAAAGACTCGTCTCGACTCGAGGGTCGATTTAACTATAAACTTGGATAGGAAAGGTATCAGAATCAAAAGCTCATTTTCAAATGAATAGTAACTTTGGTTGGTAAGTTCCAAAAATACCCTTATGGTTCAAGAAAGACTCTCTGAGCTTGGGAAACAAGGTCAAACGATAGGGAAACATGTGTGGTGAACCTCTAGGGTTCGAGTAGCAATATGAACAAGGTGGCTCGGGTTATGAATAGTAAACTGTGTCAAAGGTCAAGAATTCCCCCTTAAAACATGTCAGATCATATACGAGCACAAAGTTCATGTAAGAATGCAATGCATGATGATTCAAAAAGTTGGATCACGGTCTATAAACGCTTTACCAATGCCCTTAACTTACTGTTTTCATCCAGGCCCTGTTTTGGGCTGTTACAATCACCCCTCCTTAAAGAGAATCTGTCCTCAGATTCTTCCGCTGTAACTGCAAATAACTCGGGGTGATACTTCTGCATTTTCTCTTCTGTCTCCCAGGTTGCCTCTTCTGTCTCATGTCCCTTCCAAAGGACTTTAACCAAAGGAATTTTCCTATTCGTCAGCTCTTGAAACTTCCTATCTAGAATCTTAGCGGGCTTCAAAACATAAGTCAAATCCGGTTCCAACGGTATCTCTTCTATCGGCACAACCTCTGTCTCATCTGAGAAACACTTGCGAAGCCAAGATATATGAAATACGTTGTGGATTCCTGTTAGACCTATAGGCAAATCCAATCTATAAGCAGTCGGCCCAACTCTCTCCAGTATCTCATACGGTCCAACATATCTCGGGTTTAACTTTCCACCTTTCCCAATTCGGGAAAATCCTTTCCTTGGCGATGCCTTTAGAAATACCTTTTCGCCCACTGCGAATTCCAAATCCCTTCTTCGTCGATTAGCATAACTTTTCTGCCTGTCCTTAGCAGCTTTTATTCTCTGGCGAATGATCTGAATCTTTTCCTCGAGAATATCCCCAAAGTTCATGTAAGAATGCAATGCATGATGATTCAAAAAGTTGGATCACGGTCTATAAACGCTTTACCAATGCCCTTAACTTACTGTTTTCATCCAGGCCCTGATTTGGGCTGTTACAAAGAGGGGGGGGGGAGGGGTTGATCGTGTAATAGAGGGAGAGAAAGAGGGGAAATTACACTTTGGTCCTCCAATAATATAAGTATTTCAATTAGGTTCCCAAGGTTTGATAAGTTGGCAATTGGGTCTAATTTCCAAAGTTGAAATGAGTCCAAGGATTTCAATTAAAAAATAATTAGAATAAAATTAGGCACATAGATCATGCTCGGGAATTAAATTGCAATTCACACGTACGTAGTAATAATATAAATCGAAGACAAGTTCATGTATTATAATTAAATCATACAATCAAATAATTTAAGCACATAATAGCACTCAAGTCACTTAATTAAATAATCAAAACATATAGCACTTGATCTGACCTCACCCGTGACATCATACCTGATTAGTCTTGAAAACACGGGGCATCACAACCTCTCCCCCTTAAGAAAGACCTGTCCTCAGGTCCGATGCCTCGAGTTCTGGACTCTAAGCATAACTTCTTCGTGTTCATCCCACGCGAGGTTCACAACTTGCCGATAGGGATTAGTCCGAATAAGGTCTTCAAGCAACAGGTGTCTTGACTTGTTATAGAGAAGGCTTGTCCTCAAACTATATCCGGTGTTAAGCGAGTAGCTCAGCTGGACTCGTACAATAAGGGGGTCTAAAGGAGATTCAACCTTCACCACTTGAATCCATTACAAACTTACTCTTGGGGTTCGGTTTAAGATGAGTTGGGAGTCATAAACTTCCACTAACTCTTTGTTAGGATTAGTTCCCTGAAAGTCGATGTAATAGTCAACTTTAGTACTTTTCTTTGTAAATCACAGATAATCTTTTAATAATACGAATTGAGGCAACACTTCTTTATATGCTCTTGTTTGATTGTGTGTTTCCTTTTGACTGAGCATCTATAAGAATTGCCCTAATCAATATGACTTATAGGAATCAACCATTTAGGTGAAGTGGTTCATGAGACGAGCCCTATATCACATAAGTCATGATTAGAAATCACTCCAAGCCAATGAGTCCTACAGACAGTGGGAGTGTCAACCTGACTCGTTTGAGGCTTGCTCGTGTGATCAAACCCTTAAGAAGGACCACCTTGTTTCATGGGGTGCAAAGTGTATAGTTGATACGTGCGCGATCCACGGGGGTACGTACTTATTCTAAGTAGGTACACTGAGGTGTCCCGTGTGAGAAGATTCCTAGATGGGAAAGGAAGTTTCTATATCTGGAAATAGAAACTTTCAGATTAGGAAATATCTCACGAGTCGTTGATGTGATTAAGTGATCCTTAAACTTGAGGTTCCATTGATACTTTATGAGCTAACTATGTAGTCTTAGGTGTAAGCTTTAAAGGGTGTCACATTAGGCAACTGATTCAAGGCTTATGCTGGGGCTGCAAAAGTGGAACATGAAAGTATATGAGAATTAATAAAGGACCTACGCTTGCATTAGCAAGGTGATAATCTCTTATGTGTAAGTCATTCATATGCCATCTAGGAATCCTTGGCCAAGGCAGTGGATCAAGACATCAAGAAAAAGGGTTTCTTGGATTGAGATCAAATGGATATGAAATGCACTTAACATTAAGATCAAGATTGTTTGGGTTCTAATTATTCCATTTCCCTAGATCTTGATTGAGAGATGGGACGTAGGAGGATTGTATCTCACATATGTCAATAACTAAAAGGTTCTGTCGAATCGAGTCAAACACCTATTGCTAGACTATGGTCGTTTGATCTGTGGACTGATTAATTAATTAGGGAATTAATTAATTAGGCTCACTGCTAATTGAATTAAGAACCTAGAGGGTCATACACAACAACCCAGTCATGTGGGTTAAGGCTTGAATCGATTAAACGAGTTGATCAAACCATGAAGTGAATGGTGGGGCCCACATATGTGAGTCACACGCGTGGAACACGTGTAGTTCCGTGTTTATATGTGTAATAATTAATGTGTTAATTATTTAATGGACTTTGATTTAATTTTGAATTAATATTAAAGTCCTAATTTGGAGAATTAAGGTCTAATAAATAATTAATTATGAATTAATTAATTATTAGTCTTCAAGTTATTTATTCTTTAATAAATAAAGTAGAATAAAATATCTAAGAGAGTTAGATATTATTCTTGCTTGACAAGTTGATCTAAAAGGATACTTTTGGTCAAAGTAAGAGACTTGGTCTCCAAGCAAGATATCCCTATCCAAAAGGAGTTTGGAATCCTTTTCCACAAAGGATAAGGGGTTCGAACCCTAGCCTTATAAAGAGAGGGGTTCGAACCCCCATGGGACGATGATAGCAAATTCTCCTTCTCTAAATTATACACTAAACCCTAGAGCCTAAACACCGAATATAGAACTAGCATCCTCCCTATTCGGATCGTGGTGGCGGTTGGTGGACTATTTCTCTAGAGGGCTACTATCGTGAAATCTTGAAAGATTCGAAGGAGCTTTTGGGGATCAAGCAGCGTACAAAGCGTTCTTGGGCAGCTAGAACGTGTCAAGAAAGCTACTAATTAAGTGAGTTTCTTGATCTCTATGAATTTGGGAATAGGATTTGCAAGATTCGATCCTTGCTTAGTTGGGAAAATTTTTAAATTCCCGCTGCGTTTCTGTTCGTTGTTCCAACAAGTGGTATCAAAGCCACCTTACAAGGCCTATTTCTGATTCGTCTCAATTATTCTAAATTTGGTAGAAATTCTTAGGCTTAGATGCGAATTGAGTATCCTTGAGTTCTTTTAGAAAGCCTGAAATACGAAACTGTATTTTTCCTAAAGTTTCTGAGTAAAAATCTTTTCGAAAATTTGATTGAAATTATTTTTTATCAAATATATTTAAATTATTTTTTTAATTTCTGGATTGTTATTGGTTTTTGAACTAAAATACGAAACACGAAATTGCTTTACGAAAACGCGAGCCTAGACGTGCTAAGGCGTAGCACGCCTAGGCCCGCTCGCCCATTCGTCCAGCAGTCCCGCGCGCCGCTTCTGCTCGCCTGCGCCTAGGCATACCTGCTCGCCTCCCGCAACCGCGCGGGAGCCTCTCCCGGAACGCCCGCTGTTGTACCCGTTGCGCGTAGGGCACGCGCCTGTCGCGCGCGCTGGCAGCTCTTGCAGCCGGCTGCCCGAAGTGCTGGCGCATGCGCCTAGCACACGACGTCGCGCGGCGTGCGGGTGGTCAGTCCAGGCCGTTCGTTTCGTGATCTTGATTTTCGTGTTTAGTCCAATCCAATCCCGATTTAATTTCTTAACATGTTTTGTTAAAATTGGTTTTATTTTAAAATAATTTTAAAATTGGGATTTTATGAAATAAAAAACGGATTTGATTTCTGGGAAAATTACGAACTTTATTTTCTAAAAAATATTGAAGGAATAAAATTATTAATTTTCAGATATTAATTGGAATTTTATTAGTTTATTGTTTTTCGGGTTTTATAGAAAAGGCTCTTGAACAAGAATTGCATCTAAGTCGTGTTTTAAGCTATTAGGGCTTAAAGCGAGAATTTTAATTTATTGGTTAAATTTAAATTCTTGCAATTGATGCATGTTAGGTGATCATGGGTTTAGACTTATGTATGGTTTTAATTTATGCACATAAATAGTTTAAATTAGGGTTGGAGCCCCATAGTTGCGTTTTTCAATTGGGGTCGATGCCCCACTTATGTGCGTACTGTTATGTGTTTATTATGTGGCTTTCCATATTACTGTTTTGAGGCCGGGGTATGTCCCGTGTAATTGTCTAAGGCTAATATGAAGATTGAGCCTTATTACTTTATGTCTTTTTGTTTTTATTGTAATTTGAGAGTAGAGATAGGTGGTGAGGTCTTTTTCTTTCATTTTGGAGACAATGCACCCATGGAGTAAGATGGATCCACATAACAAGTAACAAGATGGAGGCCATAAGTGAAGACCTCTCAAATTGTTAGAGAGGATTTCTATTATTGTAATAGATAGGGCATCGTTTTATTTCCAATTCCCTTATGTGATTTAAACTGTTTTATGTGGCATGTATGTTAGAACTTGTGATTGTGGAGTGGCTCCCACATATCATGCATAAGATAGGTAGAACCCATGATCATCACATGTTAGTATCATGCTAGGACATGTTATCTGCTAAGTGCTTATGTGAAATGCATTTAAGTTGTACTTGCATTAATCAAGACTAATTAAATTGGATAACATATATGTTGGTTAGGTCGAACCGGATAACTCTCCGGTTACATAAAAAATTCCCATTAAATATTAAGCTAATTTTCGAAAATAGGTGTTTCATTTGAGGTGCAAACTTTGAATTAAATCCCTAGCATTCCATTAGTAGGATTTAAGTTTAATAGGGGAAGCTAGATGCTGGCCACGAGTCGTGGGGTGTCTATATGAAACTTATTAGTTCTTAGTTTCCTAATTGATCTTAAATGATCAATATTTCGTGATCAATTTTAGCAAGGGCGATGGCTGCGAGCCGTGGGTCGTTCGAACTAAGTTTTGATCATGATCTTATGATTGATGGGTCTAGAATGCCTAAGTAAATATGGATGTCGCACGAGCCGTGGGTCCATATTGAAAGTTAGGTGATGCAAAAACATTACTAAGAATTCCGCAGTGATGGAATTGGTAAGTTGTACCTACCTTAGGCTTAATTGAGAATGGCCACGAGTCGTGGGTTCAAGGTTAAGTGCTTAGGATCTTAGTACCCATTGGGATAACAAGTATCCTCTAAGATCTTTGGGAATTATAGATCTTTGAAAAATAATGGGAGTTACGTAGATTAAAGACCTAATCTCATGTATATCATCATTGTTCAGCATGCTTACTTAGTTCTCTATTTTTCCATTTAGGTTGTAGATTCTGTGATTCTCTACGTGTTTTGAAATGACAACAAAAAACCCTCTAGTATCGATCCTCGAGTCAAACAAGTTGACTGGTCCCAACTATTCTAATTGGCTCAGGAATCTAAAAATCGTTCTAGATCCCGAGAAGAGAACTTATGTTCTCTATGAGGCAGAGCCGGTTCCCGAAGGGGACGCTCCGACCCAGATTGAGCGGGATACGATCCAGAAGTGGAAGGATGATAATCTCCAAGCCCTTTGTCTCATACTTGTTAACATGTCTCCAGATATGCAAAGATAGCATGAGTCCATGGAATTCGCTTGGGATATTTACGACCACTTAGAGCAACTTTAACATCCTCATGAGCGTGTTATAAGACATAACACCTTAAAAGAATTGTTCCATTTGAGAATGAAGGAAGGTACTAGTGTCCATGAATATGGACTCAAGTTTCTTGCTCTTACTGAGAAACTTACCTCCATGGACATGCCACTGAGAGATGAGCTTTCAGTGGATCTGTTGCTAGCCTCGCTCCCACCATCATTCAACCCTTTTGTCCTTAACTTGAACATGAATCATGCAAATGCTAGTGTACCTGAGCTGATTAGTCAGCTTGTGACTGCTGAAAGCACGATCAAGAAGGACAATAAGGTTATGATGGTCACTCTCCATCTTCTTCTAAGCCTTCCAAAGGCAAGGGCAAGAAAGCCCAAAAGAAGAAGAAGTCCCTTAGGCCCAATGGAGGCATCGCGAAGGGAAAAGTCCAAAAGAAGAAACGTGATCAGAAAGAGGACGTTTGCTTCCATTGTGGCAAACCGGGGCATTGGAGGAGAAACTGCCAAGAGTACAAGGCTACTCTAAAGAAAGGTATGTTTCTCGTTGTAGCACCCCGAGCGTAGGGCACCACATCCCCCGCACTAGAGCCCAACACGTGTAGAGGAATGGAGAATTAGTACATGTATTGAACAATAGCGAACGGGTGACAAACAAAACGCACACTCTAGCTAGGTGGCCTAACCCTCAATCAGAGTGCAAATTAATTCATATAGTAGCGGAAGCGATAAAATAATTCACATTGAGTACCTAAGATCAACATACAAAATACATGGAGTCAAAAGGATGATAAATTCCACTATGAATGTTCTAATGTACAATGCCCAACTCGGGCAAAAATAAGTCTAAGTATCAAAGTATTCATAATACATATCTTCAGAAATTCATAAGTATGAAACATAAACACTACAAATGCGAGAATGACAACCCGAGCTAAGACACACGTAAGACTCAAAAGATAAACTTGCCGCCTAGCTCAACTCTGACGAACCTTGTAGTACCCGGAACGCCGAGATGCCACACCCCCGCACTATAGCTCAGTCCACATATGAAATGGATGATCCGCACATGAACTAAGACTATAGCGAACAGGTGACAATGCAAGAAACAATCTAGCTAGGCGGGACTATACCCCAAACACAACCAAATCAAGACATGGCAAATTAAAAGCGGAAGCATTATATCAATACATATAGGTACCATATTTACATCAAAAGTATATATAGTAGTAGGTACCAACACTTATCAATACATTATCATCTCCTATATATCATACATGTATAATATATCCAAAAAAACCCACTAACATGATACTCCAAAATCAATACATGAAATGAAATGCTAGACTTATCTGAAAAAGGAAGACACTACTCGGATTCCCGCCTAGCATGACCACGACCAGAAGTACTTGAAAAGTGAAGTATCAGTCTACAGAAGACTGAGTGAGGGGCATAAATATATATAACACACATCACATGCAAGTCATAGCCTTGGGTGAAGATTTGGAAAATGAAATAAATATAAGTTTCGAGAAAAGACCTTTCTTCGCCCGAGATTACAACTATCAAGTTTAACATGTTACTTGTCAATTTCATGAAATACGTGGCCCGGCGAGTGAGGGCAATTCTCCAACCTTTACACCAAAAGTGAACAATACGTGTTTGCTTGAATAATTAGTATGTGATCATGCAATTCAATTTAGTGCTCAGTTAACAATATAATCATGAGTGAAAACATGTAATAACCCGAGGACAATCCGTGGTGCCGGACCCGTCCCTAGTCTCATTCTTCCTCCGGGTGATAGTGGGTTTGCAAGGCCCAACTATCCAGGAAATGGTGTACGTCGGGATCATGACTCCCACGCACGGGATTTCTTCCTCCACCAAACCTCCTGGTGGATTCAGAGGTGATCCCACATGGTGAGGATAGTGCAAGAGTTACCCGTCAGCCCTTGTTTTCCCGGTTGGCTCAATACACTACCCTCGGGGCCCAATGTGAACATGCTTTACTCGCCAATACAATAAATCAATCATTCATTTTGTGAAATCATTTGAAAGTCATTAGGGTTGGAAAACTATAGATATATAGATACATTTGGCTTAAAACGTCACATAGGATCATATGGGTTCTATATATCTAGAAATTAAACCTCAACTGACGAGCAACGGGACAAGCCAAGGAACCAAGAAAGTGCCCAAATGATCCATGATCTCCGCCCTGGAGAAAAACTGGACAAGAAAAGGAATAATGGAAACTCGTGAGAACTGACTCAATATGAGACCACATAGAAGCACGACATGCTATGCACATGATATGAGATGTATAAGAAATACAATTCATGTCATGGAAATGATCATGTGCACGATTAATATTTTAGAGACATACCAACGATCATTACATACTTTTCATGAATTAATCAAATTTATTAAGTTCGCCACTTTCATAATCATACCAAATTAATCCAAGAAATTCCAAATAACAAGCATAACGCATCATATAATACGTATACATATCATACAAGTCGTAAAATAAAAGATAACAAGCAATTAGGGTTCAACTTGCAAGGAAAAGTTTCATGCATGCACACATTGGAGCAATGAGGACATACCGAAGCATAACACGGAAAATATTTAACGAAAGCTCATGAAGTTTCACAACACACAAGTTAACACATTATATGACATGTTAATGTAGTGAAGAAACCAAAAACAATCCAATAAAGCCATGCAAATGGGGTTTGAAAAATGAATTTTTCATGCAGCCATGCAGGGGTCGCGGGCGCGACCCAATTTACTCATGAAATGGTTGCGGTCGCGACCGAAGAAAATCCGATTTTTTCATGAAATTTTTTCAAATCTCGAAACATGGCCAAAATGGGGTAGTGACCGCGACCAAAAATGCACTATTTCATGTCACGGGCGCAACCTGTGAGATGAAGATGCAATGCACACACACATATAGCGGTCGCGACTGATTTCACACCAATCGCGCGCGACCCACCATTTCCAGCAGCAAATACGTACGAAAACAGGGCATAACCAAGGTAACAAACCAAGCAACAAGTCCAAACATGCAATGATCAATAATATGCAGCAAAACAACTCTAAATCATCATCTAAACATGCTCCCTAAGTGCTCATTCGTGAGATGAAGGTGTAGAAGATCATTTCATGCAAAAGCTTCAAATATCCATTAATGGTAGCTCATGAATGCTTGAACTGCCACTTAATACATCACCATAAATGCAAAGAAGGTGGCAAGACAATCATATTCAAGCTTGGAATCAATCAAAACAACCAAGGATTGCATGAAATCAACATATTGGCATATAACCTAACTATTCATTCATAATTTCAAAACCTCCTCAATACATGATCAAAATTGGGGATAACTTAAAATGACCCATACTGAATGTATAACATGATCCTAAACTCACCTTGAAGATTGGATGGAAGAAGGAAGAGATTTGAGCTTTGAATCTCAAGGTTGACAATGGCTACAGGATTTTCTGGAATGCTATGGGAGTGGTATGGGAGGATAGTGGGGTTAACTAGGGTCACATAGGTTCAAACCATGGTTAATTTGGTCAAGATATGAGGAAGTTATGGCTCATTTGGTAAGCTGTGGCTGTTTTCACTCCCATTGCAAGTTTCGGTTAAATTTCGAGGGTTCAAATGATCTTAGAAAAATATAAGGTTAAGTTTATTGAACCTAAATTTTTGTTATGGGTTCAACGGAGTTGACAGAACGCAATTCCGAGTTCCCTAGCTCAAGATATCACATACGGAACCAAGGGTGCGCTAAGTGCCCGTTAGCCCCCGGTTTGGTTCCAAACATACCAAATAAATTTAACAAACGAATCCGAAAATGTAAAACGAGCATACGTACACATTCATGACACACATATCTACGACATATTAAATTCCCACAAAATTCCGAATTCATTTCATATAGTAACGGCGCGCAGCTTGTCACGTAATTGCAAATTGACCAAGAATTCATATGACTTCAAATTTCAAATAAACTTTAAGAATCAAATTTTAAATAATTATTGAAAATATAATGAAATATATATTATAGAAAATTAATAAAATTACAATAAGAATTATTAACATAATTAGTTATGCAATTAAACAATTTAAATGAGCAATTAGGGAACGCATAATCACTCATGTACAAATGGTTCAAGTACGCATATTCGTTCCAATTCAAGTATTGCACATATTTCAATTAATCACATATTTAACATTTAAATAAAGAAATTTAAATACAGAAAACACTTATAGCCAATTAATTTGCGCAAATTAGTAAACACATACGTCATATTAAAATACGAAAAGCTGGGGCGTTACAAACCTGCAACTCAAGAAAGAAAAAAAAGAAAAAGGAAAGAAACAACGAGGGTTAGTCCATGAACCGGAGATGGTTTTTCCAAGCTAAAACTTTTCCCGTGATCGATATGTATATATATATTGAAAGAAGTTAAGGCCATAGGCCAAAATGTCAAAATTTAGGTATTTAGGAATCCATTCCCGTTTCATAGATCATACAAATTCACACGACTCGGTGGGTACGAGTCAATCCTCCAACTCCCGCAAACAAAGACATAATCAAAACAAAATTCATAAACCTTCCTTTCTCCGGGTGATAGAAGGGTTGACGGCCCTAACTATCGATCAAATTCACACGAGATAAGGTTTAATCACTTCCTTGAAACCTTCGGTAGTTACTTCCACCGGCTCAAGAGAAACGCCCTTCCTCAACCTCCTAAGGTTAGGCAAGAATCTCAAAGGAAAATATTGATGGAAGAGTTCGGCGACCCCTCGGCCGTCCCGAGATACCATATAATTCTCCGGGGCCCAAATCATAGTTCAAAATCATATTTTCCAACAAAGCTTATCTTTCAAAGCCCAAAACTCGCTTCCACACTCACACTTATCAAAGGTTTTCAAAACAACCGTAAAATAACTTATTTATGTAGACAAATCGTATTAAAGTCTTATAACAAATGGAACAAGTCCTCAAAGTATATATCATACACGTATCTAACATATAATATACATAACTCGCATGTGGGATTCAAATCAATTAGGGTTTTAGGTCATTATAGCTAAAAGAACAAAACCTCACCTTCCGAACGTGTAGTGGTAACAAAAGAAAGTGAACCGAGTGCCTAAGGAGCGACCTCGTCGTCAATGGGAGGGTCAACTGGACAAAACAAACAAGAATGGATACTCTTAGACTCAAAATGTACCATATAGATGCTCGGTAAATGTGTATGGATCTATATGATGCAAATGAAATGAAATGAATTTCATATTTAAATCATACAAGGTCACATTTTGCATATTAGGTCATATTTCATAAACGAGGGCATAAAGGAGCTATAAATTCATAACATAAAGCTTAATACTTAATATAACATGTTAACATAACAAACGAGTCATAAAAACCCCACATAAAGCAATCAAACACATGCAAAATGAAGAAAACAAGTACACATGCATGTAGGGTCGTCGCGGCCGCTACCCATTTTCCACACGAAATGGTTGCGGTCGCGACCTAAATCTCGAGAACAAGGCCAAAAACGGTCGCGGTCTCTACCCAAACACAACTATAAACAGTCATGGCCATGACCTAAAGCCTGCACAACTCGAAACTCAGCCAAAAACGGGTCGCGACCTCTACCAAAATTACACTAAAAACGATCACGTCCGTGACCTCCAGCGACAGCAGGGGAAAAACGGATTTTCAAGCCAAAAACTCCAACAAAACTCAAAGTAAAGCATGTTATCTTCAAGTATACACATAATAGGATGATATTATAATAAGATTTTGTCCATTTCATGCAATTAATCGAACTAAACATGAAGATACATGATCAAAGGCAAGAGATACAGATATGTTCATCCTTTCATGAAAAACATCAAAAATCCCAAGTGATATCCAATGATTCCTTGATTCTCATGAAAAATCATTCCATACACTTATTCTAGGATGCTTCAAGATCAATTAGGAAGCATAACTTCCAAGAAATCCCCAAGAGATCACCCAAATTCATCAAAATATACGAAAACCCTTATTATTCACTATATTGATCAAAACATGCTCATTTCTCTATGATTTTCAGCAAATAAGGAGTCCAAACAAAGAGGATAAGATAAAGAACACAATTCCAAGCTTACCTTTCAAATTTGGTGCGATTTGGTGAAGATTTGAGCTCAAAAGGGTGAAAAGTGAATAATATATTTTTTGCCTCTTCTTGAATCTCGGTTTTGGCAGCAATTTCTCTCTTTTTCCTTAATCTTGGACGAAATGGAGGGTATTTTCTGAAAGGGGATTAAGTTGGGAGCATGTGGGGCCAAGTTTCACTTTATTTGGTTAAGTGTAGCTTGAGTTATGATTAAAAGAGTGATTAAGGGTCGATTTTGCACACGAGACTCATTTTGGTCAAAATTTGAGGATCCAAATAAGCTTATAAAAATATGAGGCTAGGTTTATTGAACCCAAATCATCGATACGAGTTCAATGGAGGTGACAGAATTAAAATCCGAATTCCCGAGCTCAAGTTATGCTTCCCGAAACCCAAGGTGCACTAAATGCCCTTTAGCCCCCTTTACGTCCCGTCTCCCAAAATAAAATTAAAAAGACAAGCCAAACAAGTCCCAAAACATAAAATGAGCACAAGAACAAGTTCATAGTTCACGTAATTCACACATACAAAAAATTCGCAAAAATCAGAATTAAATTCGGAGACAAATAGAGCAAAATGCAAGGCATAAGGCATAAACGTTCAAAGAAATCAAATCCATACTTAACAAACGTAATCACATAATTATTAAATTAAATTACGCACATTAAGGTATACCTGAAAGTCTGATCGGTCGGGATGTTACACTCGTTGAAGTAAATCTTTCTATTAATTCTAACTCCTGGGTACTTGATACCGGTTGTGGATCTCATATCTGTAATGATGTACAGATGCTAAGTGAGGTCCGGCAGCTCAAAGGAGGAGAATGTATCTTGAAGATTGGGGACGGCTCAACGGTCGAAGCTCAAGCTTTAGGCACAATTAGATTAGATTTAGGTCATTCTGTTTTAGTTTTAAATAAAGTCCTTTATGTACCAGACATTATTCGTAATATTATTTCAGCTCGAATACTTGATTGTGAAGGTTATGAAATTAATATTAAGAATGGTAACTTTTTCCTAAAAAAGAATAATTTTTCAATACGTCTTCATACATTGAACAATGGACTTTATCTAACTCAAAATAGTAATATTCTGAATATACAACGAGAGACAAAATGTAAGAGAGCTGACAAAACCTCAGCGTCTTTATGGCACCTAGATTAGGACATATTTCTAAGAACAGAATTAGCAAGTTAAGTAATTTAGTGACATTCTCTGAAAATGACCTTAAACAATTAACTTCTTGCGAATCCTGACTCAAAGGAAAAATATCTAAAACACTCTTTAAAGGTAGTGTTGAACGCGCCACTAGGACATTGGATTTGATCCATTCTGATGTTTGTGGATGGCTTAGTGTAAGCACAAGAAACAATCATCAGTACTTCATAACCTTTATTGACGACTTTAGTCGTTATGGTTATGTGTAATTAATGAAGTACAAATCTGAGGCTTTTGAAAAATTCTTAGAATTTCAAAAGGAGGTTGAGAACCAAACTGGGCACAAGATTAAGACACTTAGATCTGATCGAGGTGGTGAGTATCTTAGTGAAGAATTCCTTTGTATCTTAGAGATAATGGTATTATCTCTCAGTGGGCTCCTCCGGGAACCCCTCAGCTTCATGGAGTTTCTGAGAGAAGGAGTCGAACCCTACCTGATACGGTTCGTTCCATGATGAGTTTCACTGACTTACCACCTTCTTTTTGGGGTTATGCCCTAGAAAGTGCAGCCAAGATTTTGAATCATGTCCCCTCCAAATGAGTCCTTAAAATGCCCTATGAAATATGGCATGGTAAAGTCCCTAATTATTCTTACTTAAGAATTTGGGGTTGTCCTGCTTATGTGAAGAGGACAGTAGGAGATAAGTTAGAAGCTCATTCTAACTTATGCTACTGTGTTGCTATCCTAAGGAATCCATAGGATACTACTCCTATGATCAAACTGAACAAAAAGTGTTTGTTTCTACAAATGCAACTTTTCTTGAGGAATCGTTCCTTAAAGAAAAGAAAGGCAAGATCACAGAACTCGAAGAAATTTGAGATAACCCCAAGCCAAGAAACGTCCCAATCTAATATCCCACCGCCAATCACAAACTTCAATACACGTGAAAATCCTCCTCTAAGGCGTTCTGAGCGCACTCTTAGACAGCCGGAGAGATGGTATGGTTTTCTCCATGAAATCTCTCAAGAGGATAATGATCCTCTAACATATAAGGAGGTATTATCAGACTCGGATTTTGAATAGTGGAAACAAGCCACGAAATTCGAAATGGATTCCATGTACTCCAACCAAGTTTGGACCTTGGTTGATTTTCCTGATGGGGTAAAACCTATAGGTTGCAAATGGATCTTTAAGAGAAAGCTCGGAGTAGATGGAAATGTTGCAGCCTATAAGGCAAGGCTCGTTGCCAAAGGCTTCACTAAAGGCCCGGTGTGGACTTGGATGAAACCTTCTCATCGGTTGCAATGTAAAAGTCCATTCGGATCATGCTTGCCATTGCTGCATATTACGACTATGAGATATGGCAAATGGATGTGAAAATTGCCTTTCTCAATGGAGACATTGCTAAAGACATTTATATGGATCAACCCATAGGTTTCACATTCAGTGGGAGTGAGCAAAAGGTTTGCAAACTCCAAAGGTCAATCTATGGATTGAAACAAACTTCTAGGAATTGGAACATTCGTTTTGATGAAGCGGTCAAAGCGTTTGACTTCGTTCAGAATTCAAATGAGTCCTGCGTGTATAGAAAGGAATTGGAGACTTCAGTGCAATTCTTGGTGTTTTATGTCGATGACATCCTCCTAATTGGGAATTCGAAGGATGACATGGAAGTTACCAAGTCTTAGTTATCGAACCAATTCGAGATGAAAGATCTTGGTGATGAGTCCTACATTCTCGGTATTAAGGTCTACAGGGATAGATCTAAGGGATTGATAGGACCGTCACAATCGTTGTGCATAGACAAAGTACTGAAACTGTTCAGTATGGAGAATTCAAAGAAAAAAGTTCTTCCCATGAGTGTAGGAACATCTCTTTCGAAGAAGATGTGCCCTAAGACGAACCTTGAGAAGGAAAGAATGACTCATGTGCCTTATGCCTCGGCAATAGGTAGCATAATGTATGCAATGCTATGTACTCTACCGGATGTGGCTTATGTACTTAGTGTTACGAGTCGTTTCCAATCAGACCCTAGAGAAGGTCACTGGACTGCCGTGAAGAATATCCTAAAGTACTTGCTAAGAACTAAGGATTTATTCCTAGTATATGGAGGACAGAAAGATCTAGTAGTCGGAGGATACTGCTATGCAAGCTTTGCATCTGACTTAGATGATTTTAAGTCAATGTCAGGATACATTTTCTGCCTTAACGGCGGAGCAGTGAGTTGGAAGAGTTCCAAGCAGACGACCACTGAGGCCGAATACTTAGCTGCAAATGATGCAGCTAACGAAGGTGTTTGGATAAGAAACTTCATTCAAGAATTGAATGTCGTTCCTAGCATGAAAGACCCCGTTATTGTATTTTGTGACAACACTGGGGTGGTTGCTCAAGCAAGAGAATCAAGATCTCACCAACGGACCAAGCACATTATGAGGAAGTATCACCTAATCCGTGATATCATCAAACGAGGTCATGTGCAAATGGAGAGGGTCACATCAGTAGAGAACGTGGCAGACCCGCTTACTAAACCCCATAGTCGAGAAGCTTTCGAAGGTCATCTTGTGAAGATGGGGCTTAGATTAGCTCCTGAATGGCTATGACGGGGAAGTGGGAGATTGTTAGGAATAGTGCCCTGAAAGCCAATGTAATAGTCAGCTTTAGTACTTTCCTTTTGTAAATCACAGACAATCTTTAAATAATACGAATTGAGGCAACACTTCTTTATATGCTCTTGTTTGATTGTGTGTTTCCTTTTGATTGCGCATGTATAAGAACTCCCCTAATCAATATGACTTATAGGACTCAACCATTTAGGTGAAGTGGTTCATGAGATGAGTCCTATACCACATAAGTCATGAGTAGAAATCACTCCAAGCCAATGAGTCCTACAGACAGTGGGAGTGTCAACCTGACTCGTTCAAGGCTTGCTTGTGTGATCATGCCCTTAAGAAGGACCACCTTGTTTCATGGGGTGCAAAGTGTATAGTTGATACATGTGCGATACATGGGGGTGCGTACTTATTCTAAGTAGGTATACTGAGGTGTCCCGTGTGAGAAGATTCCTAAATGGGAAAGGAAGTTTCTATATCTGGAAATAGAAACTTCCAGATTAGGAAATATCTCACGAGTCGTTGATGTAATTAAGTGATCCTTAAACTTGAGGTTCCATTGATACTTTATGAGCTAACTCTGTAGTCTTAGGTGTAAGCTTTAAAGGGTGTCACCTTAGGCAACTGATTCAAGGCTTATGTTGGGGCTGCAAAAGTGGAACATGAAAGTATATGAGAATCAATAAAGGACCTACGCTTGCATTAGCAAGGTGATGATCTCTTATGTGTAAATCATTCATATGCCATCTAGGAATCCTTGGCCAAGGCAGTGGATCAAGACATCAAGAAAAGGGTTTCTTGGATTGAGACCAAATGGATATGAAATGTACTTAACATTAAGATCAAGATTATTAGGGTTCTAATTATTCCCTTGCCCTAGATCTTGATTGAGAGATGGGACGTAGGAGGATTGTATCTCACATATGTCAATGAATTAAAGGTTCTGTCGAATCGAGATATTCTTATTTAGCTAGGGGTCAAACACCTGTTGCTAGACTATGGTCGTTTGATCTGTGGACTGATTAATTAATTAGGGAATTAATTAATTAGGGTCACTGCTAATTGAATTAAGAACCTGGAGGGTCACACACAACAACCTGGTCACGTGGGTTAAGGCTTGAATCGATTAAACGAGTTGATCGAACCATTAAGTGAATGGTGGGGCCCACACGTGTGAGTCACACGTGTGGAACACGTGTAGTTGCGTGTTTATATCTGTAATAATTAATGTGTTAATTATTTAATGGACTTTGATTTAATTTTTAATTAATATTAAAGTCCTAATTTGGAGAATTAAGGTCTAATAAATAATTAATTATGAATTAATTAATTATTAGTCTTCAAGTTATTTATTATTTAATAAATAAAGTAAAATAAAATAGTTAAGAGAGTTAGATATTATTCTTGCTTGACAAGTTGATCTAAAAGGAGACTTTTGGTCAAAGTAAGAGACTTGGTCTCCAAGCAAGATATCCTTTTCCAAAAGGAGTTTGGAATCCTTTTCCACAAAGGATAAGGGGTTCGAACCCTAGCCTTATAAAGGGAGGGGTTCGAACCCCATGGGAAGATGATAGCAAATTCTCCTTCTCTAAATTATACACTAAACCCTAGAGCCTAAACACCGAATATAGAACTAACATCTTCCCTATTCAGATCGTGGTCGCGGTTGGTGGACTATTTCTCTAGAGGGCTACTATCGTGAAGTCTTGAAAGATTTGAAGGAGGTTTTGGGGATCAAGCCGCGTGAAGAGCGTTCTTGGGTAGCTAGAACGTGTCAAGAAAGCTACTAATTAAGTGAGTTTCTTGATATCTACGAATTTGGGAATAGGAATTACAAGATTCAATCCTTGCTTAGTTGGGAAAATTTTTAAATTTTCGCTGCGTTTTTGTTCGTTTTTCCAACACTCTTAACCAAGAACCTAACCGGACTCCTCAAAACACCACGATCAGGGTTCGATGTTGAGATACTTGTACCATCTTCAAGAAGTGTCAAGAATCTTCCTACGTATCCGTGTAGCTTGTTGTTAAGTCACGACCCTTAACCCACTGAAACCTAAATGCTCGAAATTCTAATCTGGCACCAGAGGCAAGCTAAACAAGTAACAAGCAGCGATGAGAGAACCCTATCTCTTGGACAACAATGAGAGAACCCCATCCCTCGAACAAACAATGAGAGAACCTCGTCTCTCAAACAAACAACAAGAGAACCTCGTCTCCTAAACATAAAGAAAAAAAAAACTCTAAAACTCCCAAAACAACAATTAAATAAACAATCACACAACAACCACACAAGAAACAGGTGGGAAAAAATCAAATACATCAATTATCATTCATAGAAATGCCTTTAATACAACTAACAATCAAGCACGTAGCATCATGAAATTGCTAGAATTAAAGTAGCATGTATGCATATGCCATGGATGTTTGGTGTACCGTTCACCGTTGTTTTGGTAATCTTCCAGTGTAATGATCCTATTTAACACTTGATTCGTTGTTGGAGATTCCTCTAACCATAGTTTCATGCCTTGAAATGCCCGATGTGTTCACTTGGCCTTGACCCGATTAGCTTATTTTCGTAGCAAGTTAAATTTGACGATCTCAATGCTCGAGTTAACCTTCTAAATTCGAGCTATGTTTTCCACTCCTAGTGATGTCTCTGGCTCATCATGGAAAAACGATTGACGAATCAGTAATTCCACCTTGCTCGTTTATGTTCCACCTTCATTGCTCGGTTGAATTGACTCTCACTTTCACCATCACGGAATATGATAATCTGGTCAGGTTTTCCTTTACCCGATATTGTCTTCACCATTTCCTGTATCTCCTTTATAACTCCGTCATCTTCGACATCATTTCTAAATATCTTTTTTGAGCTTGTCCTTTTTCCACTTGAAGTACCCAATTCCTTCCACTTGCCCTTGTACTTCTAACCCTCACGGTCTTGGAATTTATTGAATGCTAAAGTCCTCCAACTTATTCTTTGTAGCTTTGGTAGGGTCCCGTGACTTGTTAAACCTTGTATTTCCATTGTCCCTACTAGAAGTACTCCCTTAGCACGACCGAGAGTTTACATTTATCCCTCTTCCATGCTCTCCCTCTTAAGAATTTCCTTATTTGTTTGTTGAGCTTGTCCCACCATTTCCTCGACTAAAATTCTTAGCTTCTTCAAGATTTATCTTCCTTGAATTGATTGGTTCTAATTATGTAGCGTGTTCGGTACTCTTACTCATACTCGCTTGAAGTGATTGGTTAGGTGTAGTAGCCATACTTCTCTCGTTTCCAATTTCCTACTTGATCTTCACACTTTTCGAAATTTCCATTGTTCTCTCTTCTACTCTGTATCCTGAGATTTATTTCTTGACCCCAAATCTCGACTTCTTTAATATGGCATGTGGAGCATGAGGTGAGGAAGACTTCCTACCAAGTAACCACCAAAATACGCATGTCGGGTAAGAATGTTCGATCCATGTCGCATGTTTTCGACAATCAAAGTATGCATCACATTTGGGCAATTAAATCAATCTAATACACATATAAGGGAATTAAATGATTTAACACAATGAATGGTGCACGTGCCATGAATGCGAGTACCTTTCACCATGGAGGTAAGCTGTAGCTCGACGATTTGATCATTTGCTCTCTAATCCGTTGTTCACCTCTTGCTTACCCACGGTTTTCTAAATTTTCAAGGTTTTCTTGCATCAACTTGTGTGTCACTATGGCCCGAGATTGTGAGTCTGAAACTCAAATTTCTCCTATACCCAACGTAATACTATCTTGACTTCTTGCTGAATCGATCCCCAAGTATTGTTCGACCTTCACCATAGTCATTAGCTTGGTCAAAGTTTCCTCAATTTATTTTGGTGAGTTCAAATTGGTTGAATAACTCGTCCTCCAATTGTTTACACTTGAGCACATAACTTCCCTCCGAAAGCTCTTTTCCTTTCTTTATCGTTTCCATTTGTTGCTCTATATCTCCCAATTCGACCTCACAACCCGACAATTCAGCTTGGATCTGGAAAATAACTCCAATCCGACTAAAGGTAGATCTTTCAGCCTTGTTATCTCTCATGGACTTGAAATCACAACGTTGATTGGTTCTCTTTGATTCCTTCCCGATTCAATGTCCATCTTATTCGAAACCCGAAGCATCCTAATCCAATTTCTTCCATTCTGATTAAAATGCTGAACTTGAAGGTCAATTTGGTTATCTTGACTTCTCACGGCTTCCCTTAGCTATCCCATCGTTCGGTTCCATTACTTGTTATCTTCAAGAATTCAAAATGGATCAGCCTCTAAATTCTTTTCAACCGACATGAACATTGTCCCAAAACCCGAAGTATCTCGACCTATTTCTTTCTTCCCAATCTCTTTTATTTTGAAATTATAAGGTCTTCTTACCCGATCTTGATTTCTCGATCTTTAACTCCAATTCGAACCACTTTATTTAGCTTTCAAAATCCTCTTTATTGGTCTTTTAATTCGAAGATTGGGTCTTAGTGCCTTCAAGACTTTTCTCCACTTTTTCCTTGAATTAAACGGACCTCTTGAACTTGGTTAATCAACTCTGTTTGCGGTGTAAAAACGTGTGTTTATTTTGGGGCATAAACGCCACCCAGCCATACTGTTACTTCATCCATGCTCAATCTTCATGCATAATTCAATCCTTACTCGAACTCGAATCCAAAACCTCTAGCTTCGCCATAAGAACCACCAAATACCCGAGTTCTTCTAAATCTCCGGAGTCTTCTTCAATTCACCCGTATCCAAAAGAAGAGCTCTTGGCAAGTTGTTTTGATTGCGAAAATTAGCCGTGGTTTGATGTTGTAATAATATCCTACACTTCACAACTCAATTCAGATATAAATGCATGCGTGTTAGTAAATGCATATGTCACATAACGAGCACCAAAAGCACGTATATGATGCCAAGTGCAACATATAATTCAACCGAATTTAAATTAATCAAATTTAACAATACAATTTCCATATCAATGCTCACGATTAATGTGGTGCTCACGTTAACATGTTATTCCTAAGCCGTTCGACCTATACTTGACATGACACGACACTAAAAACCCTAGTTTTGCAACCTGCAGCTCGGATACCACTTTAGGATGTAGCACCCGCGACAATAGGCACCACATCCCCGCACTATAAGTCTAGTCCACATATCAAATGGGCAATCCATACATGAACCGGACTCGTAGTGAACGGGTGATAAATAAAAATGACCCTAGCTAGGTGGAATCTAACCCTGTACCAATTAAATCACAATGCCAAAACATGTTACGGAATCAATAACTAAACATGAATTTTAATAATGGCTACAAGCCCGATTTATATCATAACATAAATTAAATCCAACATGCAACCTATCTCGAATCATTATTCAATAATAATCATAAAACATAATTTGGCACGATTAGATAAGATGATACAATTGAAACATAAAAATGTAAATGTGACTCGAGTGTACAAGTGTGACTCGAAATAATATCAGGACTGGACTCCAGCCTAGCAAAACCTGCAAGAACTGGAAGAGTGGAAAGAGGGATCAGTCTCTAGAAGACTGAGTGAGAAGGAGCGATACATATATATATAAAACATGCACAAGCAAGCCATAAATCCTGAACAAAGTTTTATTTAAAATTAGTTCCTTCGAAGGGCAAGAAAATGACTAAGCAATGCTCAGACTTTATGGCTAATTCATATTAAATTCATTAAGTTCATAATCCATAATCACAATCATTGTGGCTCGGAGAGTGAGCGTGCATAATCTCCAACCAAACTTCGACCGTATACAATAAACATGACTTAATACCTTTGAATACTTGATCATGCTATACTTAATAATACATGCGAGTCACATAACATGAAATATCCATAATAATAATCATGATCATAATTATAACAATAGTTCCAACCTTCTCCCTCCATGATGGTCGGGGCTAGCAGACTCGAACCATTACATTATAATATCGAGACGGGGGCTCATGACTCCTACCCGCTCCTTCGATGGGGTAACACCATCGGCTCAAGAATAACTCAGCTTCCACACTACACGATCGTGTGAGAGATTCTCAAAAGGGACTTTATGCAATGGTTTAGCTATACGTCGGCCCGATGCCGAACCGGTCTCCATTCACACATTTCTCTGGCACCCAATAACAAGTGCATGATTGATGTGCATAATCTCGCCAAAACTTCAAGTCATAAGAATCATAATATGTTTTATAATCTTGAAATGATTTACTCGATAAGAATATACTTGATGATTCCATTTTCAGAACAATATATATGTATATACATTAGGTTTTTGGCCAAAACATGTCATATAGGGTCGTAAGGTTCGATACATATCTAGAATGAAAACACCCTCACCTGGAATACCACGAGATAAGAGACATGCATAATACGGTGCCTATTCGATTAGGAAGTCTCCGCCCTAGAGATGAACTGTACAAGAGAAGGTATAACGTGTAATCGTGAGAAATGAGTCAATATGAAACCAAATAAGACGCATGGCATTGATATGAGGTGTTATGAAATAAAGACGAAATGATATAACATGTGGGTGAGAATTATAAAATGATATGATATATCATGATAGTGTTCATGTGCAGCATTGATGTCCCACGTAAGTAAACAAATGAAACGAATTCATAACATAGAAACAATTACTCAATAACTAATTATCAATCCATGGACACATATGTATCATGCATAACATTCATCTAGTATATAAAAATTATAATAACTCTCAAGGAGGTCACGTATATAAACCATTCAATCAAACAGATTCAATTCAAATTAATCATGAAGTTAAACAATCAAGTTCGAGCAATTAAGGATCAAGGAGTATAATTAACAAGATAATAATGAATTAGACATGTATAATATGCATTTAAAACACATAAGAGGTCAAGGATGTGAAAGAAAAGTGATAAAATGGGTTTCGGCAAAGTTTCGCAGAAGTTGACTGATTTCGGAAACGCACAAGCTGTAGGAAAATGAAATATCTTGATTTTAAGAACTTGGAATTAAGTTTTGTTTGTTGGATATGAAACTAGACAAATAAGCCTTTCCAATGATATATAGCTCGAATGGTGGTTCAAAGTGATGTGAAAATGGCGTAGGCCCGAAGTTGGATGAATGCAGATTTTTGGCCAAGTGGCGACACCAAAATGGATCGATTATATCTTACAAACCAGAAAAGATATTGAGGTTATTCTAATTGTACAATACTCTAGACTTCAAAAGGTTTTGTGTTTAAAAATTCAGGTCAATCAGAGCACGTTTGAGGGGGGAAAACGGCCATTTGGAAAATGAACTGAAAGCAGAAACAGGCGTTTGAAGTGCTTGGGTGAGACAGTGGCTTCATAAACGGGTGTTTGGTAAATGAACGGGGTGTCCAAAAACCCGTTTGGGTACGTTCTATCCGAAAAAGAAGCAGGGGAACAAATATAGCTTGAAGGGGTGGTTCCAAAATCACCCTAAAACAACATCCCAACCAAAATAACTCACAAATACAAATAATAAACATGTATTTAAGAATTTAGGAGCAAGAAATCATCAAAACTCATGCTTCCAACGATAAATTCTTCAAACCCACAAATATATATATACTTATATATTCACATACATATATATACACATTATACCTTGGAAAAGAAGGAGGAGAAGAGGAAGGAATGGTTGAAGCTTGATTTCTTGGACCAAGACTTTAAGAAATCCTCTTGTCTCCTTGTTTGCTTGCTTGAATTGATCAAATGGAGAAGGGAGAAGAATGTGGAAACCCTTGTTGCTAGGAGAAGATGAAAGAAGAAGAATGAAGGGTAGGGGGGGGGGGTTGATCATGTAATAGAGGGAGCGAAAGAGGGGAAATTGCACTTTGGTCCTCCAAGAATATAAGTATTTCAATTAGGATCCCAAGGTTTGATAAGTTGGCAATTGGGTCTAATTTCCAAAGTTAAAATGAGTCAAAGGATTTCAATTAGAAAACAATTATAGTAAAATTAAGCACTTAGATCATGCTCGGGAATTAAATTACAATTCACACGTACGTAGTAATAATATAAATCGAAGACAAGTTCATGTATTACAATTAAATCATACAATCAAATAATTTAAGCACATAATAGCACTCAAGTCACGTAATTAAATAATCAAAACACGTAGCACTCGATCCGACCTCACTCGTGACATTATACCTGATTACTCTTGAAAACACGGGGCATCACAGGAGATGTGCCAGGTTCATAGGCTATCTTCCAGTCTTCTTTTCTCTTGGTTTTGGTTCGGTAAGGTGTAGCCAGGTGGGTTTCTCTTCTATTTGTTACAATTTGACCCGATATATCCAACGTGAAGGTTTTAAGCCAAAGTACGTATATATATATATATCGAGTCTTTCGAAAGAGGCAATGATTTAACGTTAAAGCTTTTTCATTTATAAATCCCTACCGAATGTTTTTGTGAGATCAATGATCACAATGAATGGGGGCCCTGGGACTATGTGTACGTGGCTATCGGGGAAGCTCGGCCTGACGACGATCCCCGTGCGCTAGTCCCAACACAATGACGGCGATACCGGCCCTTACTAGGAGATTAGCGAGGAATAGAACCGGGCCTTTGGGGAGTTATGAACTTCACTGGCCACAATAATTGAAAGGACAAGTCCCGTGGGATGGTACACATCAGCGGGGACAAGACCCCTGGTGGGTCGGTACACGGCAGCCAGGCGGACAATATCGTTGGGTGGGAAAGTACACCTGACCCAAGGACACATTTTTAACTGGAGGAAAAAGGTTTATGTGTTATGCATAAATGATTATGAACGATTGAATGTTGTGTGATCGCTAATGTAATGAATAAATGAAAAATGCGCACACGAGGAGAAGGTTGGAGAATTTACCCACTAGTCGGGCTCATGTAATAACCTAACGAATGAATGAACGAAATTGATTGTTGTAATCCCAAGTGTTGTTTTCTTGGTTTTTACCCGCTTGGGAAATGTTTCAAAACCTGGCACGGGATTATAACTTGCATGTGTGAGTGTTTAAATTATGTTTTATTATTATTGCACTAAACCTCTATTTTATACCCACCAGTCTCTTATAGACTGAAACCCGGATTGTTTTCAGTTTTCTTGCAGGTTTGGGGTGCTAGACGGGAAGTCGAGTCTATCAAGTCTCTTGGTTAAGTCTGAGTCTGTTAATTTGCATATTATAAATTGAATAAGTTATATGAAGAATGTATGAATTGTTATGATTTTATTATGTTGATTTGGGATAGGTTTCTAGGGATTGATTGAACCCGTGAATTATTATTTACGATTTATGATTTATGTTAGAAATTTTCGGGACTAGGTATCTTTGCTAGTTGAACCCGTCACTTATTGTCTATATTGTAATAGATTTTATGATCTGCTTGCACTTTTGCTTTTGTTTTGTTGAAGTGCTTAATTGGTTTTGAGGTTTTAGCTCCCGCCTAGCATAGTGAGTGAGTTAGTCCCAATTCGCTCTGATCTGGCATGTGCATGGATTACCCATTTCATATGCGGGTCGGGTCTTAGTGTGGGGGATGTGGCGTCAGGCGCTCGAGCTCCAGGTTGTAAAACCGTAGTTTTCGTGTCATGATTGAGTCAGTTTAGGTCGTACGACATAGGAACTAATTGTCAGCGTGTGCATTGCATTGATTTTCATTGCTAATTGTTACTAATTATTGAAAATTACTTGTTATACATGATTTACTTTAAATTTCGTTGCTTTATGTGTTGCATTTTGCGTTTGATATGTGTTTCACTTTGCATTCAATATGTGCTTATTGATCCAAATATGTGCCATAAGCATATCCTAATCCACATGAATCTATATTCGAGTTGAATCTTTGATTATAGGTTGCTATCACGCTAACAAAACCTAATATCAACCTCAACAACAAGTTACTTCTACCAAACGAATGAAGGGATTATGGAACCAACGGGATTTGAAGGCCGGGTGTTGAATCTTCATGGCTTACAAAATGTAACTACATTTCATTACCCGACATCGTAAGAGAAGGCTTTGACCTTGGAGAAGTTCATCAGTCTCATTCTTTCTACATACCTTGAGGATTATCAACGTACATGCATCGTGGGAACTCAAATCACCAACTTAAAGGATACGTGAGATAATGGGGTAGGTGTGGACTTCTTATCATCCAATTACGAGGACACTCAATGCAAGATCAAATCCTCCAAAGTTCACCAACAAGACCTTTGAGTTTAAGGTAATTGAGAAAATAGAAGGTCAAATCAGGAGGTTTCAAGGGATAGAATGCAAGGTGTGGTGAAAGGATTTCTATAGCACCCCGAAGTGAAGGGCCCCACATCCCCTGCACCATAGCCCGACACGTGTAACGAAATGGAAACTCCACACACGCATCAAACTACGGCGAATGGGAGACAAACAAAAAAAACTCACCTAGGCTAGGCGGTCTAGACCCTAATACAGAGTGCGTAATAAAACAAATAACAAATATCGAATGCGGATGTAGCACCCACACGTAGGGCCACATCCCCCGCACCATAATCCGAACCCGAATACGAAATGGAATGTCCGTACCCGAATCCGAATCATAGCGAACGGGAGACCAAACACACACACTAGGCTAGGCGGAGCTAAACCGAACGGAAACAGAGTGCGCGGAAGCGAATAAATAAAAGCAACGAACAAAACATCACATATATATATAGGTACCAACCCACACCTATCCATGTTTTATTTACATATAAATACCAACACGTGCTGTACAGAAGCCATCCCGGCTCGAACAAAAATAGTGCGTATACAAATCATAACTACAAAATGATAAAGTGCAGGTATGTAAATGCACCTAACGAGACCTAGACCGACAAGTGCAACAGAAGACACACTTCTCCGCCTAGCTCACGCTCCCAAAACCTGCAACTAAAAGAGTAAACGAGGAGTCAGTCAACTGACTGAGTGAGGGGGCTAACGCACACCCACACCCTACATATATATAGAGCAGAGCACAAAGCAAAGGGCGAAATTATGAACCGGAATAGGTTTTACAAACTAAAACTTTCTAAAACAAATACATATACTTAAAACATTTCATAAACACTATCCCGATTCATACTTCTCAGACATACATAACAAAACATAATGCTCGGCGAGAACGAGCTTCCAACCTTTACTCCTCAGAACAAACAAAACAGAAATCATACATATCTCCTCTACACCAATGATGGAAGAGCCACCGGCGGCCCTAACCATCCATACATATACAGACTCACGAGGGGTAGCGAACCCACATCGTGCCCTCCCCGGTTTTTACGCCGAAGGCATCGAAATATCACACCTTCCCAAACTCCCAGGGGTCGCGTGTGATATATCGGGTGGAGACTACGCACAGGCCGAACCTCGACGGCCCGAACCGTCCCGAGGGTTCCTTACCCGTAGCTCCTTGGATCCACACATACAAATCATATCATAACATATGCCAAATCTTTCATGGCAATCTCGCTAACAGAATTGTAAAGCCTTTTTCCAAAACATAGCTTACATAAGCTTATTTAATATCTTTTCCCAAAACAAAGTTGTTCACAAGATCATAAACGTATTCTAATCAACACGTACATATCTATATATACAATATATAGTCACATGCACGGCTTGAAAACATCACATAAGGCTTTAGGTCGCTTAGCTAATAAAATTCCTAACCTCACCTTGTGCGTGACAAAAACGAGCCAACGTGAACAACCTACGCCTCAGGCTCGTCAACTGGAACCTCCTCTGAAAAGAAAACACAAAAGCCCAAGACTTAGACTCTATATGAACCAAAGAAGACGCTCGGCAAAATGCATGATTCATGCTCATAGATGAAATGTCGCAATTAAATCATATAATTCACAATTCATATACATAACATATTTATATACAATCCAATATGAAAAACAATCAATTATAACAATTAAAATGCAAAAGAAAAGCATTTAAAATCATACAAATGCATAAACAAGTCAAAGAGAAAAAGTGGCAAAATCCACCCCCACGGATTTTTCCAAAGGGGAAAATCCACCCCCATGGATTTTTCTTGAGCTACTGCCTCAAATCCACCCTCGCGGATTTTTCCAAAGGGAAAAATCCACCCTCGTGGATTTGACCCAGTAGGAGGGGTTCCGGACATGGGAACGGCCGTTCCCGTTCCCAGTACAACTGGGAACGGTCGTTCCCACTCTCGGCGATGAACAGTATGGCCTGGGAACGGTCGTTCCCAGTTTGAAACTGGGCGGGAACGGCCGTTCCGGCCTGGTTCGAAAGCTGGAACAGAATTCCATTTTTACAGAAACAGGGGAGCTCGTTTTGGTGCCAAAAATGGCCAAAAACCAATCCTAAACTTTGCCACAATTTCTCAAAATGCACACAAGATACATATAAATGATGCTTGACATATAAACACTCAAATAACGCAAGAAAACGGAATTAAAATGCATGATCAAGGGTAAGCAACTTTCAAGCAAAATTTATGATCATCAATAAATACTCCACCAACCATGGAGTTAATGCAATAAAGGCAACACATACAACATAGACAACTCATAAATGAAGCTAGGGATCAATTACAACAAGCAAAGAGCAAGAAATCCAAGTTTTTCATGAAACCCTTACTATTCACGTAGGGAAGCAAAGGCATGCAAAACTCACTCCAAACTCAGAAATTAAACCATGGAAACGAAGAGCATGACGAGGGGAATCCGAAACCTACCTAAGTTCAAGAAAAGACGAAGAAACGAGAGAGAACTCGGCTTGGGAAGTTGGATGATCAAACTTGAGGTTTTAGCTTCTTGGCTCTAGAGTTGCTGCTTGTTGAACGTAAAATGAAAGAGAAGGAAAATGGTTCAGCCTTTAAGGCTGAGCCGGTTCGGTTCACGGGTTCGGTTCAAGGTTCCCGGTTCAAGTTGGTTCGGTTTAACAAATACGGGTTCAAATATGGCCAACTCAATTTAAAACGTATAAAACATAAGCAACAAATAGTTCAAGTAATTCATGTAAGTTCAAATAATTCATATAAGTCGTAAACAATTAATCCAAAACGCAAATATTGATAAATCACATAATTTACCTGTACCGACTGTGAGTCGGGGTGTTACAGCGGAAGCTATTGGGAATCAAACTACAAACATACATGCTCGGAATATAAACAAGATATATCAAATATAGAGAGTCAAATTATACAAATACTTACATGTTCGAATCATAATCATATACAAAAATTTCGAAAGCTTAAAAGTGCGAAATAACTAAATGAAATGCATGAGACTCGCTACATGACCTAAAACTCGAAAGAAAACCGCCGCCTAGCACAAACTCTCAAATGAGTACCTGCAACTTAAAAATAGAAGGGGGAAAAAAAGACACAACGAAGAGGGGTTAGTCCTAAAGACTGGTGAGGGGCTTAACACACGCACACGTACATATACATAAGAGCATATCATATTCAAAATTAACGAGTTCATGAATCGGGGCGTGGTTTTACATTGTGAAACAATTTAACCCGTGATAATAGATATAAAGAAAGTAATTTAGGGCCAAAGGCCAAAACCAACCAACCAATTTTAAGTAGTTAGAAGTCCACTCCTGTTTCACGAACCATAAGCGGAAGCAAAAGCCAACTAACTCAGCGAGTACGAGTTTTCAACCTACCTACTTTATTTCACAAGCAAAATACAAAGGCAAAGCAAAGCGCAAAATCAATCCAACCTTCTCCGTTTGGGGAAGAGAGGCGCGACCCCTCAACCTCGGCTCTCGGCAAAACATATGAGCGGGGGATCCTACTGTTAGGAATAGTGCCCTAGAAAGCCGATTCGACGTAATCTGCTTTAGGACTTTTCTTGTATCACAGACAATCTTTGAATAATATACGATTGATTATAGGCAAACACTTCTTTATATGCCAATACGTGTTTTGTGTGTTTCCATTACGTGCGCATGTATGAGAACTCCCCTAATCCTGATGACTTTAGGACTCTACCATTTAGGTGAAATGGTTCATGAAACGAGCCCTATATCACATAAGTCATGATTAGTAAAATACTCCAAGCCGATGAGTCCTACTGACAGTGGGAGTGTCAACCTGACTCCTCTAAGGCTTGCTTGTGGGATCACGCCCTTAAGAAGGACCACCTTGTTTCATGGAGGTGCAAAGTGTATAGTTGATACGTGCGTGATACATAAGGGTGCTTACTTCAATAAGTAAGTTCACTGAGGTGCCCCGTGTGAGAACATTCCTAAATGGGAAAGGAAGTTTCTATTTCAGGAAATGGAAACTTCCAGATTAGGAAATATCTCACGAGTCATTGATGTGATTAATTGATCCTTAGACTTGAGGTTCCATGTTACTTTATGAGTTAACTCTGTAGTCTTTGGTATAAGCTTTAAAGGGTGTCGCCTTAGACAACTGATTCAAGGCTTATGCTGGGGCTGCACAAGTGACTCATGAAAGTGAATGAGAATCAAGAAAGGACCTACACTTGCATATGCAAGGTGATCTCTTATTGTGAAAGTCATTCATATACCATATGGAGTCCTTGGCCAAGGCAGTAGATCAAGACATCAAGAAAAAGGTTTCTTGGATTGAGATCAAATGGATATGAAATGCACTTAGCTTTAAGACCAGATTATTAGGGTTCTAATTATTCCCTTACCCTAGATCTTGGTTGAGAGATAGTAAGTAGGAGGATTGTATCTCACATAAATCAATGACTTAAAGGTTCTGTCGAATCCGAACATTCCAATTCAGCTAGGGGTTAAACACCTGTTGCTAGACTATGGTCGTTTAATCTGTGGACTGATTAATTAATTAGTGAATTAATTAATTAGGGTCACTGCTAATTGAATTGAGAACCTAGAGGGTCACACACAACAACTTGGTTACATGAGTTGAGGCTTGAAAATGATTAAACGAGTTAATCGGGCCAAGAGGGTTCCACACGTGTGAAGTCACACGTGTGGCTCACGTGAGTGACACGTGTCACACACGTGTGTATATATATATATATATTATATATATATATTAAATAATTAATTAGTTAATTATTTAATAGACTTTGGTTTAATTTTGAATTAAAAAGAAAGTCTAATTTTGGAGAAAATAATCTAGTTAATTAATTATGAATGAATTAATTAGATAAAAATAAGTTATTTATTTTAAATAAATAAAGTATAAAATTATCCAAAAATAGTTTGGATATTTTTAGCTCTCTTAAAAGTTGACTTGAATTAGAATTCAAAGTCAAAGTTAGAAAATACTTGATGATCAAGTAATAGGAGAGAGAGGAACCAAATCCTTGTCCAACAAGGAATAGGATCGGCGCCCCTCTCCCTTTCCTATATATAGGGGAGCTCATGCTCCCCTTTAGAGCTAATAATCGAATTCTTTTGGTTCATGTGCTGAACACCATCCTTTCTCCAAGATAAACGAAACCCTAGGTTAAGCCTAAACACTAACTAGAGAACTAGCATCCTTACTAGTTAGATTGTAGCCAAGTTGGTGGAATATCTCTAGAGAGCTTCAAGTTAGAAGTTTTGAAGATTCGAGCTTTACCAAAAGTGGGGATCAAGCAAAACGATCAGAAGGGATGATGAAAGGATTCTGAACCCGATGTGAAGCGAATGAAAAAATCGAACCAAAGAAGATGGCGAAAACCGTTCGTCCATATCCTGAAGGATGAATTTTTTCACGAGGGTTTTGTGACTGGCAGTTTTCTACTTTCGCAAAACTGGTTTTCGAAGGGAGTTTCAATCCTGCTTTTCTCGTTTCATGTTTCTTTCTTTATGTTATATTGTTAAGAACATCTCTAACATGAATTGAATCTAGGTTGGTGTGGATTGTTATCCCGACAATGGATTCTGAAGTAGAAAGAGACTTTCGGGGGACGGGTTGTCAAGCCGCGAGAAGAGCGTTCTTGGGTGGCTTGAAACGCTTCAAGAAAGAATAAAAGAAAAGTAAGTTTTCTATCTTTACGAATTTGGATACACGATTGCGAGTCCAAGATCCTTTTGTTGGAAAAATTTTTAAATTCCGCTGCTTTCTGATTCGTGTTTTCCATCAAGTGGTATCAGAGCCACCTCGTTAATCATGTTTCTGATTCGTCTCAATTATTCTGAATTTGGTAGAAATTCTTAGGCTTAGATGCGAATTAGGTATTCTTGAGTTCTTTTAGAAAGCCTGAATTACGAAACTGTAATTTTTCTTGAATTTCTGAAACTGTTTTCTTAAATTGTGTTTCTTGAAAACCGTTTTGATAGAAATTAATTTAAATCGTTTTTGAATTTTGGATTGTTTTGGTTTTTGAACTAAAAGTACGAAACACGAAATTACGTTACGAAAACGCGAGCCTGACGTGCTAAGGCGTAGCACGCCAGGCCCACGACCGCCCGCCAGCAGTCCCGCAACCGCGCGGGACTGCCCGCCACTGACGCCCGCCAGCGCCTAGGCCCCCGCCTAGGCGCGCCCGCCCGCCTGTCCCGCAACCGCGCGGGACAGCCGCCGGCACGCTCCCGCAACCGTGCGGGAGCACCCGCCCGGCATTGCCCGCACCCGAGCAGCATCAAGCTGCGCGCGTTGCGCGCAGGGTGTGCGCCTAGCGCGCGATGCTGCGCGGCGAGCCTGTGCTCGTTCCGGGCGGTTCCGGGCACGGTTTTGGCATTTTCGTGTTTTCGTGTTTTCGGTCCTTGAAATCCCGATTTAATTTTTCTGAAAAATTTTATTTATTAAATTTGAATTATTTTTGAAATAATTGTTTGAATTGGGATTTTGAAAATTTAAGCGATTTAAATTTTGGAAAAATTACAATCTCCATTGTCTGAAAATATTGAAAGAATAAAATTATTAATTTTCTGAAATTAATTAGGATTTTATTAGTTTAATGTTTTTCGGGTTTTATTGAAAAGGCTCTTGAACAAGAATTGCATCTAAGTCGTGTTTTAAGCTATTAGAGCTTAAAGCGAGAATTTTAATTTATTGGTTAAATTTAAATTCTTGCAAAAGCATGTTAGGTGATCATGGGTTTAGATCTATGTATGGTTTTAATTTATGCACATGGATGGTTTAAATTGGGGTTGGAGCCCTATAGTTGCGTTTTTCAATTGAGGTTGGAGCCTCACTTATGTGCGTACTGTTATGTGATTTATTATGTGGCTTTCCATATTACTGTTTTTTAGGCCGGGGTATGCCCCGTGTAATTGTCTAAGGCCAATATGAAGATTGAGCCTTATTACTTTATGTCTTTTTCTTTTTATTGTAATTTGAGAGTAGAGATAGGTGGTGAGGTTTTATTTTCATTTTGGAGACAATGCACCCATGGAGTAAGATGGACCACATTCAAGTAACAAGGAGGCCATAAGTGAAGACCCCTCAAAATGTTAGGGAGGGGAATCTCAATTGTTAAATGTAATAGATATAGGGCTCGTATTTTGTTACCGCTTTCCCTTATGTGATTTAAACTGTTTATGTGGCATGTATGTTAGAACTTGTGATTGTGGAGTGGCTCCCACATATCACGCATAAGATAGGTAGAACCCATGATCATTACATGTTAGTATCATGCTAGGACATGTTATCTGTTTATGTGCTTGTTTGAAATGCATTTAAGTTGTACTTGCATTAATCAAGACTAATTAAATTGGATAACATATATGTTGGTGAGGTCGAACCGAACAACTCTTCGGTTGATTCGAAAATTCCCATTAAATATTAAGCTCATTTCGAATAATAGGTATTTAATTCGACATGCAAATTTTGAATTAAATTCCTAGCATTCCATCAATAGGTTTTAATTTTAGTAAGTAAAGCTAGTTATTGTCCGCAAGTCGTGGGATAGCTAGTGGAGTTTATTAGTTCTTAGTTACCTAATTGATCATTTTAAATGATCAATATTTCGTGGTTAATTTTGGCAAGGGCGATGTCCGCGAGTCGTGGGTCGTTCGAACTAAGTTTTGATCATGATCTTATGATTGATGGGTCTAGCTTAACGCCTAAGTAAATATGGATGTCGCACGAGTCGTGGGTCCATATTGAAAGATGGGTGATGCAAAAACAATTACTAAGAGTTCTAAAGGTGTTAGAATTGGTAAGTTGTACCTACCTAGGATTTTACTTAGAATGTCCGCGAGTCGTGGGTTCGAGGTAAAATGCTTAGGATCTTAGTACCCATTGGGAAACGTGTTCCTCTTAGATCTTTGGGAATTATAGATCTTTGAAAAACAGTGGGAGCTACATTAGATTAAAGACCTTATCTTCTGTATATCGTTATTATTCAGCATGCTCACCTAGTTCTCTGCTTAGCATTTAGGTTGTAGTTCTATGATTCTCTACAATATGAAATGCAAACCCATTTGTATCCATCCTTAAGTCAAATAAGTTGACTAAGTCCTGACTAACTCTAAATGGCTTCAGATCCTAAAATTCATTTTAGAATCCGACTAGAGAAAGGTGTTCTCTATAAGGGGAGATTTTCATTTATTTGAAAATTCGACCCGGGCCAAAAGAGAAGCAACCTGAGGTGAATGGATTTCTCCAAACCACTTAAGAGCAATTGAACTACCTCATAAAAATGTTACAAGGTATAACATTATGGAATTATTCGATATTCCAAATGAGGAAACAAGTGCACACGAACAAGGTCTAAAGATCTTATTTGAAAGATCTTATGGTCTCGATCATCAACCGAGAAAAGAGTTCTCTATGCACTGATTGCTTACATTGCTTCCACTATCATTCGAACCCTTTATGCTCAACTAGAATGATGCTAATGTAGCATAGTTAATCATTTAGTTGATAATGGTTGAGAGCATCTTTAAAAAGGAATAAAAGGTTGAGATGGTTAATTCTTCTTCTAAACTCCCTAAGTTAAAGGCTTGAAGGCCTAAAGAAGAAGAAACCCTTAAGAGCCCAATGGAGGGGCATGTAAGGGGTGCGCCCAAAAGACACTAGAGATCAAATAGGACGTTTCCTTCTATGGTAGCAAATAAGGACTTTGAAAGGGAACTGCATAGAGTATGAGTGCTCTGAAATGTTACCTCGTTTAATAATTCTACTAGGAATAGAATTCACTAGTCTTAAGTCAATTCTGCATAATCCGTTGTGCAAAGACTCAAGGCACTAATGTTCTGAGCATGCAACGAGATAACAAAAGTAAGTGAGATGACAAAGCTTCGAATTACTTTGGAACGTTGAGAGATAAAAGGATTAGCAAGTTAGACATCTTAGGATCATTTTACGAAAATGAACCTAGAGACTTAATTTCCTATGAATCCTGTCTCGAAGGGAAACGTTCCCGAAACATAGTTTGCGTGAAACGTGGAACGTGCCAAAATTCTAGTGGATTTCGATCCATGCTGATGAGTATAAGATGCTTAATGTAAGCACTAGATACAATCGTCAGTTTAATCATTATGAATGAATGTACTTGTTGAAGTACAAATTCGAAACTTATATGAAATTCTTAGAATTTCGAAAGGAGGTTAGGAACCGAAGTAGTCATAAGTTATAGGTAAATCGATATGATCGAGATAGCCAATATCTTAGCAACTAATTCACTTACTCATCTTAGAGATAATAGGATTATCTCTCAGTAAACTAATTCGAGAACACCTTAGTGTTTCCGAATGAGGGAATGAAACCTTATAGGATATGGTCCATTCCATAGCAAGCTTTACTGAGTTATAATCATTCTAGGAATAAACTCCTGGAATATGCAGTTAGAGATTTTGAATTTAGTACCTTCCAAAATCAGTCCTTCAGTTGCACTATGCAAAGTGGCATACTAAATTCCCTAATTATTCTTATCTAAGAATTCAATGGAATCCTCTTACTTGAAGAGGATAGTGGGAGATAAGCTTGAAATGAGTTTAAGTTTATACAATGATATTGGATATCAGTTTTGCGATTCCCTTGCACAAAGGTTGTTTGTCTCAAAGGAATGTACCTTTCTTAAGGAATCGTTCCTATAGAAGAAGAAAGGTAAGCAAGCAGACCTCAAAGAAATTTGAGGAAAAATATCCATGCCACATATAGAAGAAACGAGCCCATCTGATAAAACTTAGCCAAATTTTAGAGTATGTACACGTGTGAAACCTTTCTCTTAAGATGCGTTTAGAACGCGTTCCTAGATAGCCAAGGAATTACTTGAAGAGGAGACACTGTCAGATTTGGAATCTGAGTAGTGTAAGCAAGCCTTGAAATCCAATATGGATTCCATATACTTAAACCGAGTTTTGACCTTGGATGATCCACCTGATAGGATCAAGCTCGTGGAGCTTCGAGTAAATGGAAAGCATTACAACCTTCTTGACGGTTGAAATGCAAAAGTCCATTTGGATTGTGTTTATCACATCCTCATATTCTGACTATGAGATATGATAAATGAATATGAGAACTATCTTGTTCAATATGAGATTGAAAGAGACTGAAATAAGGTATTTCTATAAATCTCATATTTAGTGGGAGTATGCATAAGGTATGCAAATCCCCAAAGTCAATATGTGGATTGATAAAGGCTTCTAGGAGTTAGACAATTCGATTCCATAGGATAGTCAAATCGTTTGACACAGATGGAAGTCGAATGTACATAAGAAAGTTAGTGATCTAAGAGTCAATTTTGGTTCTTTAGAAAATGACATCCTTCTCATTAGGAATGTCAAGGATGACGTGAAAGTTACCAATTCTTGTTTAAAGAAACAATTTGACATGAAAGATCTTAGTGATTATCCTATATTCTCGACATTCAGATCTATAGAAGATAGATCTAAGAGAATAAAAGGATTATCACAAAACGAGTACATAACCATAATACTAAAAGGAGTTTAGTATGGACAATGGAACATCTCTTTTGAAGAGTATATGTCCTAAGATAACTTTAAGAAAGTTAGAATGTCTAAAATCCCTTTAAGTGAAAGGGTGCATAATGTATGAAAAGTTATGTACTAAATTAGATATGGCGCAACACTAAGCGTAGTAGGCCGAATCTAAAATGACCTCAGAGAAGGTCATTAGATTTCTGTAAAGGATGTCCTCAGAGTACTTGAGAAGAAATGAGGATATGTATTAGTTTACAGAGCCCAAAAGATCTCATCATTAAAAGGATATTTTGATGTAACCGTTCATCAAACATAGATGATTATGAAATCATTGAAAGGATACGACTTCTACCAGAATGGTAATACAATGTGTTGGAAAGGGGTTCCAAGGACGGACATTGCAAAACTCGACTATCGTAGTTGAGAACTTAGTCGTATTATATAACGCTAAGTTAAGTGTTTGGGTAAGAAACTCCATCTAACTGGTTAGATGAAGTTCCTAGCATGAAACAACTCCTTTATCCTATTGTATGATAAAATGGATGGTTGCTCAAGTTAGAGAACCAAGACCTCACCAAGAGACTGAACACGTGATTACGAATCACTTTATAAGGAAAAGGTGTTTCCTAAGAGATGTGTAAACAAGAGGGTCACATCAGCAGAGAATATAGCAGATCCACTTTGGAAACGCCCAAAGTCAATAGGCTCTCAAAGTGCATCTTGAGAAGATGGGACTTAGAATACCTAAATGGCTTTTACGGGCAAGTGGGAGATTGTTAGGAATAGTGCCCTAGAAAGCCGATTCAACGTAATCTGCTTTAGGACTTTTCTTGTATCACAGACAATCTTTGAATAATATACGATTGATTATAGGGAAACACTTCTTTATATGCCAATACGTGTTTTGTGTGTTTCCATTAAGTGCGCATGTATGAGAACTCCCCTAATCCTGATGACTTTAGGACTCTACCATTTAGGTGAAATGGTTCATGAAACGAGCCCTATATCACATAAGTCATGATTAGTAAAATACTCCAAGCCGATGAGTCCTACTGACAGTGGGAGTGTCAACCTGACTCCTCTAAGGCTTGCTTGTGGGATCACGCCCTTAAGAAGGACCACCTTGTTTCATGGAGGTGCAAAGTGTATAGTTGATACGTGCGTGATACATAAGGGTGCTTACTTCAATAAGTAAGTTCACTGAGGTGCCCCGTGTGAGAACATTCCTAAATGGGAAAGGAAGTTTCTATTTCAGGAAATGGAAACTTCCAGATTAGGAAATATCTCACGAGTCATTGATGTGATTAATTGATCCTTAGACTTGAGGTTCCATGTTACTTTATGAGTTAACTCTGTAGTCTTTGGTATAAGCTTTAAAGGGTGTCGCCTTAGACAACTGATTCAAGGCTTATGCTGGGTCTGCACAAGTGACTCATGAAAGTGAATGAGAATCAAGAAAGGACCTACACTTGCATATGCAAGGTGATCTCTTATTGTGAAAGTCATTCATATACCATATGGAGTCCTTGGCCAAGGCAGTAGATCAAGACATCAAGAAAAAGGTTTCTTGGATTGAGATCAAATGGATATGAAATGCACTTAGCTTTAAGACCAGATTATTAGGGTTCTAATTATTCCCTTACCCTAGATCTTGGTTGAGAGATAGTAAGTAGGAGGATTGTATCTCACATAAATCAATGACTTAAAGGTTCTGTCGAATCCGAACATTCCAATTCAGCTAGGGGTTAAACACCTGTTGCTAGACTATGGTCGTTTAATCTATGGACTGATTAATTAATTAGTGAATTAATTAATTAGGGTCACTGCTAATTGAATTGAGAACCTAGAGGGTCACACACAACAACTTGGTTACATGAGTTGAGGCTTGAAAATGATTAAACGAGTTAATCGGGCCAAGAGGGTTCCACACGTGTGAAGTCACACGTGTGGCTCACGTGAGTGACACGTGTCACACACGTGTGTATATATATATATATTATATATATATTAAATAATTAATTAGTTAATTATTTAATAGACTTTGGTTTAATTTTGAATTAAAAAGAAAGTCTAATTTTGGAGAAAATAATCTAGTTAATTAATTATGAATTAATTAATTAGATAAAAATAAGTTATTTATTTTAAATAAATAAAGTATAAAATTATCCAAAAATAGTTTGGATATTTTTAGCTCTCTTAAAAGTTGACTTGAATTAGAATTCAAAGTCAAAGTTAGAAAATACTTGATGATCAAGTAATAGGAGAGAGAGGAACCAAATCCTTGTCCAACAAGGAATAGGATCGGCGCCCCTCTCCCTTTCCTATATATAGGGGAGCTCATGCTCCCCTTTAGAGCTAATAATCGAATTCTTTTGGTTCATGTGCTGAACACCATCCTTTCTCCAAGATAAACGAAACCCTAGGTTAAGCCTAAACACTAACTAGAGAACTAGCATCCTTACTAGTTAGATTGTAGCCAAGTTGGTGGACTATCTCTAGAGAGCTTCAAGTTAGAAGTTTTGAAGATTCGAGCTTTACCAAAAGTGGGGATCAAGCAAAACGATCAGAAGGGATGATGAAAGGATTCTGAACCCGACGTGAAGCGAATGAAAAAATCGAACCAAAGAAGATGGCGAAAACCGTTCGTCCATATCCTGAAGGATGAATTTTTTCACGAGGGTTTTGTGACTGGCAGTTTTCTACTTTCGCAAAACTGGTTTTCGAAGGGAGTTTCAATCCTGCTTTTCTCGTTTCATGTTTCTTTCTTTATGTTATATTGTTAAGAACATCTCTAACATGAATTGAATCTAGGTTGGTGTGGATTGCTATCCCGACAATGGATTCTGAAGTAGAAAGAGACTTTCGAGGGACGGGTTGTCAAGCCGCGAGAAGAGCGTTCTTGGGTGGCTTGAAACGCTTCAAGAAAGAATAAAAGAAAAGTAAGTTTTCTATCTTTACGAATTTGGATACACGATTGCGAGTCCAAGATCCTTTTGTTGGAAAAATTTTTAAATTCCGCTGCTTTCTGATTCGTGTTTTCCATCACCTACCCACTCCTTCGACGATATTCCATGCCAGCTCAAGAAGACCCACCTTCCCCTCGACCTGCCGAGGTTGGGCTAAGTCTCCATTGGTGGAGTTGTGTTGATGAGAGAGCTCGACGACCCCACCACCGACCCGAGATCACATACCACTTCTCCGGGGCCCAAGGCAAAGTGCAAAATGCATATAAATAATCACATACTTATCTTTCAAAGCCCAAAGCTCGCTAGTGCAAAAGACACACCAACCCTTTTCGAAAAGAAACAAAATAAATTGTAGCTTACATATATATATGTGTAAACGTTTTCAAAGATTTTATAACAAACAGGGACAATTACCGCAAAGTACGTATCAAACACGTATATATATATATATAAGTCGCATTCGGGCTTAAAACTCATGTAGGGTTGTAGGTCACATTAACTAAAAGAAAGAAAACCTCACCTTGTCGACCAAACCGGATGCGACAAACCAAAAGACTTCCAAAACACCTCCTCGTCACCCCCGGAACGAACCTAAGGACAAGAAAAATAGCAAAAGACAACCTTAGACTCAAAATGCACCACTTAGATTCTCGGAAAATGCATATGAATGCTAATGATGCATAAAGAGTGCAATGAAAGAGCACTTAGGTCATATAATGTTATATTTAATCATATTGAATCATAACTTGCATCTTTCACATTAGATGAATCCATAATTCTCATGCAACACTCATAGCACGTCATATAACATGTTAGCTATGCATACAGTTCATAAAAATAGTAAGGAAATTAATGCAAGGCAAACAAACAAGGTATTCATACATATATGCACGTTAGAGAGCATTTAGAGCACATCAAGTCATGTATCGCGTAAGAGAGCATCGAATTCACACCAAATAAATTAATAAATTTAGTATAATGGTTATCACATCATATTATAATGTATTAGAAGCATTCATGAGTTTAAATTACATAAGAGAAGCAAATAATGCAACAAAGTTTCACACGTATCACTTAAACGCATATAAATTCAAGTCACGTTTATGCTTATCAGATGAAGCCATAAAATTAAAATAAATAATCATATGTATGACATAACCATATATTAACATGTAGGGATCAAGATTGGGGTGGGAGAAAATAATTAAAATCATAAACAAAGTAAGAAAGGAACAACGAATTGAAACCGAGCAAACAAATGACAACATCACACGAACCAGCACAAAAGGCAAGAGGTAACGGGGGTTACCAAACCTAAGCCAAAAAGGGGTAACCCCCGTTAAGGGAGGTAGTAGCCAAAGTCTTCCAGCAGCCATAGAGGTAACGTCCGTTACCTCCACAAAGCTTCCACGGGGTAACGGTCGTTACTGGGCAAAGGAGCATCATCGTCTTCAGCAGCTCCAGCCCTGTTTCTCAAGCTTCCATGACAGCAGCAATAGGGAAACATCTAGCACACTCATATACACATAATCATGGATCAAATGCTCAAGAAAAACAACACAAAAGCTCACGAAATCAGTCCTAAAACCAAACAACAGCTAGGATGCAAAAAGAATGGAGTTCATGATCATTTTCTTCAAGCTTTTCATGATGTGCAGCCATGGTGTTTCAAAGAACACTCAATTACCACAAAATTCATGCATAATAATGAATTAAGGAAGTCATTTAGATTACATATCACTCATTAATTCAAGAAACAAAGCAAAGATAGCATGAATTCATCATAAAATTGCATAAGACCTAACTATTCATGTAGCTGTCCCAAAACCTATTCAAACATAGATGAAAATGCACAAACAATGACTCCAATTAACCATAAGAAGCTGGAGAATAAATTCATGGACTTACCTTTCAATTTGGAGAAGAAATGGAGTATTGATCACAAAACTTGGAAAGTGAATAGTGCAGAATCCTTCTCTCTCTCTCTATCTCGGTTTGCAGCAGCTATTCCTCTTTCTCTCTTCATGTGGACAAAATGAGGAGGGTTAGGGGTGAAATAGTATTAAACCATGGTTACATAGGTTCAAACATGGGTTAATTTGGTCGAAAAATGAAGGAGTTACATCAAAAACCGTGAAAGGCGGCTGTTTCGGGAGTGAGGCTCGGTTCGGGCAGATTTCGGAGGTTCAAACGGGATTAGAAAATTACAAAGTCAGGTTCCTTTGCTTCCAATCTTCATTAAGAGTCCGATGCTTCTTTCGGAATTCGAATCAGAATTCCCGAGCTCAAGTTACGCCTTCTGGAACCCAAGGCGCTCTAAAACAAGTTAGGCCCTTAAGTCCCTAACAAATAAAACGGTTCGAAAACCGTATCAAACGGACTAAAAAACATGCAAAAAACATAAAAACACATTCATAAGACACACAATTCATGCATATCACATAATCACAAAAATAAAAAATGAAAACTGAAGCAAACGGAGCAAGAACGAGGCAAAAAGGGTAAATACATTCAAATAATACATATAAGGTTCAAATAAAATTCAAGTAATTCAAAGAATATCACATAAATAATAACATAAACACATAATTATGTAATTAAAATAATTTAAATGTGCAATTAGCACTCTCGAACCGTGTACCTGTATGGCCGGACGAGTGAGATGTTACAAACTCCCCTCTTTCAAAAGGAACTGTCCTCAGGTCCTAAAGCAAAGTCTTGATCGAATCGGGAATGAAGTTCAACTCTAACTTCCTCCAGACCACGAAGTTCTCAAAGCTTGTTGGACAACCGCACTAAGGGAAAACAGGTCAACTCATTTAAAATGAGCAACCTCTCGACTCCCATAAGATCTCCTTAATATTAGCAAACCGGACACAAAGTCCTTAGTCGTCAGCTCCCACTTCCACTTAGAATCTAGAAGTAATTGGAGAATCCTATCGGTTCTCAATGCTCGGTCTTCAACCGATGGCACGATAATTATTACTACACGAAGTTTTCAATATCCTTTCTCGTGCTACTATACCAAACCGACTCTTCAAGTCCTCGAACAAACTCGAATCAAGAGCGGGAGATTTTTGTGACCTTGCACTCTCGATGCGTAGGCCACACTCGCTCGCTAGAACCCACAACCAAAGACTTCCTTAATGCCTCGATTGTAAACGATGTAGCCTTGAGTACCCTCGATTAAGAGAAACCCTGTGTCGAAGGCAACTCACTTCAACCGCCTCATCCCACTCAAAATCATGCCTCTTCTATGTCATTTATGTCACGGGATGGCCGTCTCTCCAAAGATGAATCTCCTGTTGAATTCCGATAACACTAGAGACTTAAACTTTGAGGTAATTCTCGGTTCTTCTACCAGATTATGTAGTCGACAATACCCATGTAGAAACGACACTCGGAGCCAACAACGAAACTTTGAAGAAGCACGAAGACACCACTCCTCGAAGTAAGCAAAAGGATATTCTTCTCCCACTGTTAACCTGTGTAGCTCAGGATAGTTTTTATTCATCTTAGAGTCCCATCTTCTACCTTAGATAGGACAAGAACACTCCACGAAGAAGTACTCAAATTGATGAAACTACCTTCTAAGAACTTATCTACTACGTCTCGAACTCCAATGCCCACGCTAGAGTCATCCGGTAGGGAATCTTCGAACAAGGTTTAATTCCGGAATGAAGTTCACGACCACTTCAACGTCCCTATCAAGTGGTGATGAATTCCAACCCTCAAGGAAACATCAAAAGGATCTTCCTCCGATCCTTGTCTCCTCAAGCTTGGCTCGATCCCTGGGTTAACCCAAAGGTAAGCCACTAAGCTTGGCGCACCGTCCCGGCATAACCAACCGTTCCACAAAGGACATAAATGGGCTAGCCTTCGATCTAAGACTCGAAAATATCGTTGAGCCCAAAAAGTACCTCCCAAAAGCAACCAACACGCCTAAGGTAACCCCCTATCTTAACAAGGCATCTCCAAGAAGAATCACCTGGCAAGCTCAGCCCTCACAACTCACCAACACTCCCGGGCACTCAACTCACCAACCCTCTTCAAGAAGAGAGTTCCATAAAAAGAAACAATGAAAGCAACAACAACGAACATGTAACACCCCAAACGGAGGATGCCACATCCCCCGCACTAGGACCCCGACCTGGTCATGAAATATAAAGTCTATGCCCGAATCCGAATGATAGCGAACGGGAGACCAACTCACACACTAGGCTAGGCGGATCTAACTTGACCAAAACTCAGAGTGCGGAAGCAATTAAAACCAACAACAATAGATAGCGAAAGCATTTAAAACAAAACATGCAAGGCAGGTGATGGGTTCAACTAGCATAAATCCCTAGTCCCGAATATCAACATAAAGTAGTAATCATCAAGTGCCACAAGGGGCCGAATGAGGGTGCCACGCAGGGCTACCGATTAGTAAAGTATAATCTCAAGTCTACAAGTCAAAGCATAAGTAAAGTGTATGAAAGGACAAATGCAAAAGGAAAGACTAGACCGACGAAGTGCAACACAAAGGACTCACTTCCGCCTAGCAAACGCTAACAACCTACAACTAAAAGTGTAAATGAGGGATCAGTCAACTTGACCGAGTGAGGGGGCTAACGCACACCCACAATATATATATAAGGAGCATATCACAGAATAAAAGGATGGACTCATGAACCGGGGATAGGTGTTACATACCAAAACATTTTGAAAGAACCCAAATAAGATATAGATATAAGTTTAGAAACCATTTCCAGAAAGACTCTATCCCGATTCATAATTCCATAACATAACATAATCAACTGCTTGGCGAGAACGAGCTTCCCACCTTTACTCCTCAGAACATAAATCAAAATCAATCCATCCTCGACACCAATGATGGAGGAGATGTACAATCCCCAAACCATCCAGAATAAACCGTCTAAAATAGACTCGATCTCAAGAGGGTAGCGAACCCACAAGAGTCATCCCCGGCCTTAGCCGAAGGCTCAAGATATCACGCCTCCCTCATCATCCTAAGGTCGCGTAATGATATCTCAAATGGAAACTATGCACATGGTTGAAACTCCGACGGCCCTAACCATCCCGGAGGCCCCATTACCCGTAGCTCCTCGGATCCACAATAGAACAGAACAGAACAGATACCAATCTCTCATGGCAAATCTCGCTACAGAATCGTAACACAACTGAATTTTCGAAAATAGCTTACATATGCCTCAAAAACTGGTTTTTATACATATTCCTACGCGATGGAATTTAAGCCCGTAAGCACCCATCCACGCAGATCCCACGCGATGGAATTTAAGCCCGTAAGCACCCATCCATTCATGCATATCACAATCCATTCAATACATGTTTTCTTATATGATAGGAATACATCTCGATCAACAAACCATCAATAACCAATTTATTTGCACTTAAAACAATTAATTCAAATAATCGCAATTACGTAAAATAATTCGTAATAAATAGATCGAGTGTCCGATTAACGAACGGAAAGTGGCGTTGAACTCACCACAACGAGAAGAACATTCCGACCAGACGCCGCCGGAACGCTACCACTGTAGCTGCCGAAATTTGGCCGGGCCGCCGCCGAAGGTCGCCGGAAAAATCCTGAAAAATCATTCCTGAATGAAGTCTTCGTGCCCGTTCCGAATCCTCGATCAATTTCTGGAAATTCCAAGTCAATCTCCTCCAATTTCAGATCTACGAACACGAAAACCCTAAATCTTCAAACTCAAATTACTTTCAAACCGGTGAACCAAAATGCGATCCGTAAAAGCCATTGTCTTACCCATGACGAGCTCTTCGAAAGCCCTAAGGTAGCTCGCTGGAAAAATCCCCAGAGCTAGCGCCGCCGTTGCACCACCATTTTACCGCCATGATCCACCGCCAAACCACAGAATCTGGAGTCCCCTGATCACAGGCCACTAGTTCTCGTTGTTCCGAACAACTTTTGTGAAGAGCCCGAGACCAAAAGATAGCCGAAAAAGGTCCCCGTTGGCCGCCGAAGTTTCTGCCACTGCCCACGTCGTCGGAACCACCACCTACGGCCAAGATCTGGTGAAATTGATGCCAGAAATGGACTCAGGAGCTCGAAAAACCTTGGGAACCGTCAAGCCCCATCGAAAAACCCCACCGGAAGTGGCGAAATCGCGCCGCTACAGGAACCGGCACCGCCGCGAGCTTCAAGCGCCGCGTGCGGCGCCGTCGCGGCCCGGATGGCCGCGCCACCGATGTCAACTGATGCGCTGGGATGTCTACTTTCTGGGTCTCCGGCGCGTGCATCGAGGAGGTGGCCGGAAACCGCCGCGAAAGGCCGGCGAAGTGGCGGCGGTTTGGCACCTCCGCTGCTGCTACTGAAATCCAGCCATAACTCCGCCACCATTCGTCGTTAGGCCGTGAAATTGTACTCTTGCGTCAGTCTCACTGAGATAATCGAAATGGACTATTCGTTTGTTGAATTTTGTCGAGAAACGATCGAGTTATGGGCTCGTAACCGAAGCCGCGCATAGTACCCACGGGAGAGAGAGTGGGAGAGGAGAGAGAGAGAGAGAGAAAGGGATTGGGAGAAATGTGTCTTGTGCACAAGCTATATACAACCGGGTATTCTTATCGCATAGCAAAGGGAAATATCGCGTACAAATAATCGTACATAAAATTGGTAAAGTTACGACTAAACATTCAAGCTCCGAATTAATTTTATAAATTAAAATGAAATAGAGATGTACCAATTCGAATTTAATTCAATTTAATTTTGGAAACCTCTCATACAATTTAACGACACTTCGTAAACACATAATTGACAATTAATCTGAAGGAATTCAAGTAAACCGAAATTAAACAAGTTAAGTAATATGATGAATTTAAAATCAACTTGACAATCATTTCATGGAATAAATTTGAATTAAATCAAATTAGACAGTTAGGGTTAAATATGCGCGTAATTAATCAAGTTGGAAATTAATCTTAGAATAATTCGAATGAACACATATTAAATTGGATTTACATTAAATCACATAATTCAAGAACTCTTAAATTAAACACGCACAAGTGTAGAGACTTACTTGTAAATGTCGTCAGGATGCCTTTCGAGAATACGGGGCGTCACAACCTTCCCCCCTTAAGAGAACCTGGTTCCCAGGTTCCACTGCAAAAATGTAGATCCTCGAGTAGTAGTGCTCCAACCCTTCCCCGGAACTCACGTAAGATCATAACTCAAATGGTGAGGCTTACTCCTGTCATCTACACCGAACCTCCTTTAGGATGTCTTGTTATCGTCGAGGTCCGTGCGAGTACTTGATCCGTTGGTGGTTTCGAACTCGGTCGGTCATTCCCATGATCGGATAGCTGCAACTGCACCCAACCTCGATGTCGTCTCAGATGCACCACTTGCTACCCGTAGTCAGATCAACGCGTAATGCAACCACAACAAACAAGAGAGAATCCCATCTCTCAACACTAAGTGAGAGAGCCCTGTCCCTCAACACCGACAGGAGAGAGAACCCCGTCTCTCGAGCACACATAAAAGAGAGAACCCTGTCTCTCAAGCACATAATTGAGAGACCCCGTCTCTCAACCTAAGTCGGGCAGATTCCAACATCTCCCAACATTCTAGTTTGAGAAAATCCAGCATTCCTCAAAGCCCTAAATTCAAGAGAATCCAGCATCCCTAAATATCTAAGTACAAGAGAATCCAACACCTCTCGTGCACAAAACGTAGAAAGATTCCAACATCTTTCTACCACATAAATAGAGAGAATCCTGCATCTCTCCAACAAGTAAAAAGAGGGAACCTAAGGTCTCTCTTACACATAAATCCACTGATTAGTTATTCATACATTCACACATCAGTAACTCTTGACGAAAAGTATGCGATGCATGTTTGGTGTACCTTATACAACTGATATCGGTGTCCCTTGAGTATAGATTCAACGCTCATACCTCAACTCAATGGGGATATCGCGATGGAATCCCTATAAAACAAGGTTACAGTATGTATGTATGTTATATGGGAAGTTAGTGAGCAATCAAGAGAGTTTTAAATCACATAGGCATGAATAGTTCACATAAGTACATAACTCATTCATCATCTCAGCAACGGTTCATAACAAGTAGAAATTTCAACTTACAATTACTAGATCAGGTATCCAGGTTATCACAATTAAACAACAATAGTCATCATCCACATCAAACAAAACAAGGTAAGAGTATTTAAACGACGCATGTATGCAAATGCCATGAATGCTTGGGGTACCGTTAACCAAAGTGTAAAAATCTTGATAGGAAAGTCGGGATGATGCAGTAGGAGTTGTTTAAGCCTACAATGATGCAACCCTCGTCATCGGAACCTCTTTGTCTTGAGTCTTTTCGTAAAGTGGTAACTCAGCAATGCTTGTTTATCACCAAACCCCTTACTAGACCGTAATCCTTGCTCAACTAGAATCATCCTCAGTTTCTCCCAAGAATTCCTCATTTTTGTGTTAAATCTTAGTCTTCTCATCTTCAAGGAGTTGTCCATGATTCGTTTGTCAATTAGATATTTACCTCAGAGTTTCGTTGGTTGATCGTGGTGCTAAGCACTTCCCAAAGCAATCCATGGTATATGGTTCTGAAACTTGGATACGAATCAAGACAAAGAATTTTCCAAAGCAGCTAACTGAGAGATCTCAACCGTGAATTAATCAATGAATTTCGGACCACTATACAAAATGACGAGATTTTCATAAGTGGCATAAGGCAAATTTCAGAACCTAAACATTCCTTGCGTAGATATTCTCTAATATAACAAGGAATATATTCATGCTCAAGATTCAAAAAAAAAAAAAAGAAATAAAATACTCATTAAAAGAGATCCAAAGCTTACCTTGTCTTGTGAAGGAGTGAGAAATCAAGGAATATGGGCTCTTATAATGAAAGATGGTTCAAGTCTTGATCTTCTCTTGAAATTTCTCCATGAATCTCTTGGTAGCTAACTTGTGTGGTTTGAAATAGAGTCTTTCTTCATCTAGGTGTTCTATTCCCACATCAGCAATGTCTTCCATCCCATCTTGAAGAAACACCCAAAGAGCTAACAATCAATCTTCTCTTGTCGTTTGTTAACCCTAAACGGCACCAAAACTTTCAACACTCACCGTTGGTTTGTAGCTCGTTGCTTAAGTAATATGGTTACCTATCCACATCCCTTGAACTTGATCGGATCTTATTTGATCGGATTCTTCTACATTAACTCGTTTCCATCAACAAGGTGACTACTTCCAAATAAACGAATCATCAAGGCGAAAGCTCATCAAACTCCTTCAAAACGGTTCTACTTGATCAGATTCTCCTCCATTGACTCCTTTCCTCAGCAAGGTGACTACTTCCAAATAAATGAATCATCAAGGTTAAAATTCGTCAAACTTCATCTTTCAATTGACTTTAAGATAGTAAGTCAATAAAGCAAATCTCATTCCTTCAACTCTGAACCTTTTCATGAACATTGATCTTCGTAAAGAATCCTTTCATCCTCGAATTATGGTGTGTCTTCGTTGTAGTGCCAATAGGTAGAGTTGACGGAGGGGAAATCTCAGTTTTGACTCGTAGGGCACCCTGAAATTCAAACACTAAATTCGATGCATGTGGGTTAAAGATGCAAATGAAATATAACACGCATATCACGTAAATGCAACAATTACTTGTAATTTATAAAGCACATAAAATAAGAAGTTGCATAATCAAAGTCATAATGTGCACACAATCATATAATCACGAAACAATTCATGTCGAAGGGTCAAAATATCAAGTCAAACAAATGCAATGCGCAGTTATTCCTATGCCGTAAGACCTAGACAGACTCAACACGACTCAAAGCTCGGTTTTGCAACCTAGAGCTCTGATACCACTTAAGGATGTAACACCCCAAACGGAGGATGCCACATCCCCCGCACTAGGACCCCGACCTGGTCATGAAATATAAAGTCTATGCCCGAATCCGAATCATAGCGAATGGGAGACCAACTCACACACTAGGCTAGACGGATCTAACTTGACCAAAACTCAGAGTGCGGAAGCAATTAAAACCAACAACAATAGATAGCGGAAGCATTTAAAACAAAACATGCAAGACAGGTGACGGGTTCAACTAGCATAAATCCCTAGTCTCGAATATCAACATAAAGTAGTAATCATCAAGTGCCACAAGGGGCCGAATGAGGGTGCCATGCAGGGCTACCGATTAGTAAAGTATAATCTCAAGTCTACAAGTCAAAGCATAAGTAAAGTGTATGAAAGGACAAATGCAAAAGGAAAGACTAGACCGACGAAGTGCAACACAAAGGACTCACTTCCGCCTAGCAAACGCCAACAACCTGCAACTAAAAGTGTAAATGAGGGGTCAGTCAAGTTGACCGAGTGACGGGGCTAACGCACACCCACAATATATATATAAGGAGCATATCACAGAATAAAAGGATGGACTCATGAACCGGGGATAGGTGTTACATACCAAAACATTTTGGAAGAACCCAAATAAGATATAGATATAAGTTTAGAAACCATTTCCAGAAAGACTCTATCCCGATTCATAATTCCATAACATAACATAATCAACTGCTCGGCGAGAACGAGCTTCCCACCTTTACTCCTCAGAACATAAATCAAAATCAATCCATCCTCTACACCAATGATGGAGGAGATGTACAGTCCCCAAACCATCCAGAATAAACCGTCTAAAATAGACTCGATCTCAAGAGGGTAGCGAACCCACAAGAGTCATCCCTGGCCTTAGCCGAAGGCTCAAGATATCACGCCTCCCTCATCACCCTAAGGTCGCGCAATGATATCTCAAATGGAAACTACGCACATGGTTGAAACTCCGACGGCCCTAACCATCCCGGAGGCCCCATTACCCGTAGCTCCCCAGATCCATAATAGAACAGAACAGAACAGATACCAATCTTTCATGGCAAATCTCGCTACAGAATCGTAACACAACTGAATTTTCGAAAATAGCTTACATATGCCTCAAAAACTGGTTTTTATACATATTCCTATGTGATGGAATTTAAGCCCGTAGACACCCATCCACGCAGAACCCACGGCGATGGAATTTAATCCCGTAAGCACCCATCCACGCAGATCCCACGCGATGGAATTTAAGCCCGTAAGCACCCATCCACGCAGAACGCACGCAAGGTCATAAACATATCATATCCAACACGTATGAATTTATAATAAGATATACTCACATGCAAGGGTAGAAATCAGCATATAAAGGCCATAGGTCGCATAACTATACAAAAGCCTAAACCTCACCTCATGAAAGTAGAGTCTGAGAGTGTGAAGGGCCAAACACTCTAAACCTCGGGCCCACCGGCACCACCAAACTCTGTGACAAGACATACAGAAGCCCAGACTTAGACTCTATATGAACCAAACAAGACGCACGACGTTGCTCGACCCGATCGTGGTATGCATAAGTGTTCATGTTACGCTTAGATAAGGTATCGTGGTCACTCAAGGCATATCAATGCTCAACAAGGTCACATTTACAAGCAACCATCATGCAATTCCATATCCAAAGATGCAAGATCATTTAGGAAGTCAATTTATTCACAAAATGCATATTAAATCATCCAATGTCACAGGGTTCAATTATAATATTAGAATTAAGCATCAAGTTCATGTCGAGTTATAAAGTGCATAAGTAAGAGCAACTTGATCATATAAACGTACAAAGTTGTTGTACGTAGATGGCATGCTTGATACAAATAAAGAGTGTATTTAATTCACTTAAGATCATACTTTACAACTTCACAACATGTTTGGTACACAAGCTCAAGTCCCATTCATAGTTTCATAAATATTACACTTACATCCCCTTAGTTGATTACTAAGCATAATTGTTCGTTTAAAGTGTTTATACAATTATTCAACTAGGAATTAATTACTTACAAGCATGACAATTATCAATTTATCATAATTCGTAATATACCATTTTCAAGTAGTAAGAGTAAAACAAGATATTACAATTCTAACTCCTATCATGCATCAAGTCTTAAGTTATTCAAGCATCCTTCATGTATCTAAATTTTATAATTGAAACACAATTTACAATAAACATAATATTGAGAACGTCTCAAATCCATATAGAGAAATCACAACATGTTCGTTCTTCTAAAATATCATTCAAGTTCATTTAGTCACATAAGAGATTAGTTTCTAGATATTACACTAACACCCTTTCATACTTAACAAATAGCGTAAGTTCATCACATCGGGATTCAAATTGTAAATCAAAACATTCATGCATATCACAATCCATTCAATACATGTTTTCGTATACGATTGGAATACATCTCGATCAACAAACCATCAATAACCAATTTATTTGCACTGAAAACAATTAATTCAAATAATCACAATTAGGTAAAATAATTCGTAATAAATAGATCGAGTATCCGATTAACGAACGGAAAATGGCGTTGAACTCACCACAACGAGAAGAACATTCCGACGAGATGCCGCCGGAACGCCACCACTGTAGCTGCCGGAATTTGGCCGGGCCGCCGCCGAAGGTCACCGGAAAAATCCTGAAAAATCATTCCTGAATGAAGTCTTCGTGCCCGTTCCGAATCCTCGATCAATTTCTGGAAATTCCAAGTCAATCTCCTCCAATTTCAAATCTACGAACACGAAAACCCTAAATCTTCAAACTCAAATTACTTCCAAACCGGTAAACCAAAATGCGATCCGTAAAAGCCATTGTCTTAGCCATGACGAGCTCTTCGAAAGCCCTAAGGTAGCTCGTTGGAAAAATCCCCAGAGCTAGCGCCGCCGTTGCACCACCGCTTTGCCACCGTGATCCATCGCCAAACCACAGAATCTGGAGTCGCCTGATCACAGACCACTAGTTCTCGTCCTTCCGAACAACTTTCGTGAAGAGCCCGAGACCAAAAGATGGCCGGAAAAGGCCCCCGTTGGCCGCCGAAGTTTCTGCCGCCGCCCACGTCGCCAGAACCACCACCTACAGCCAAGATCTGGTGAAATTGATGCCGGAAATGGACTCAGGAGGTTGAAAAACCTTGGGAACCATCAAGCCCCGTCGAAAAACCCCGCCGGAAGAGGCGAAATCGCGCCGCTACAGGAACCGGCACCGCCGCCGCGAGCTTCATGCGGCGCGTGTGGCGCCGTCGCGGCCCGGATGGCCGCACCGCCAATGTCAAACGATGCGCCGGGATGTCTACTTTCTGGGTCTCCGGTGCGTGCATCGTGGAGGTGGCCGGAAACCGCCGCGAAAGGCCGGCGAAGTGGCGGGGGTTTGGCACCTCCGCCGCTGCTACTGAAATCCAGCCATAACTCTGCCACCATTCTTCTTTAGGCTGTGAAATTGGTACTCTTGCGTCGGTCTCGCCGAGATAATCGAAATGGACTATTCGTTTGTTGAATTCCGTCGAGAAACGATCGAGTTATGGGCTCGTAACCGAAGCCGCGCATAGTACCCGCGGGAGAGAGAGTGGGAGAGGAGAGAGAGAGAGAAAAAGGGATTGGGAGAAATGTGTCTTGTGCACAAGCTATATACAGCCGGGTATCCTTATCGCGTAGCAAAGGGAAATATCGCGTACAAATAATCGTAAATAAAATTGATAAAGTTACGACTAAACATTCAAGCTCCGAATTAATTTTATAAATTAAAATGAAATAGAGATTTACCAATTAGAATTTAATTCAATTTAATTTTGGAAACACCTCATACAATTTAACGACACTTCGTAAACACATAATTGACAATTAATCTCAAGGAATTCAAGTAAACCGAAATTAAACAAGTTAAGTAACATGATGAATTTAAAATCAACTTAACAATTATTTCATGGAATAAATTTGAATTAAATCAAATTAGACAGTTAGGGTTAAATATGCGCGTAATTAATCAAGTTGGCAATTAATCTTAGAATAATTCGAATGAACACATATTAAATTGGATTTACATTAGATCACATAATTCAAGAACTCTTAAATTAAACACGCACAAGTGTAGAGACTTACTTGTAAATGTCGTCAGGATGCCTTTCGAGAATACGGGGCGTCACAGAACAACAAAAGTAACAAAAGAAGCACTGAGAAGCAATGAAGAAAGAAAGGCAACAAAAAATCAAATAAAAAATGGATGTATGAAGTGCCATGAATGCAATTACCTCAATCTCGAGTTCATGTTGGTTCCCAGTTTGAAGTCGTTGATCCCGCATTCGTTGTTGTTAGCTCTCGATTGATCACAATTGGAAACCCGATGCTCCGTTGACCGACAAGCGTGGCACCCATTCAACCTATCCTGACACGTGTCATAGGCATGATTGGTTCCTCCACAATAAGTGCACGGTTGAAATTCTTTCTTTGGTTTTGAAGAATCTCCAGTCTTTTGTTTCTTTTTCCCGTGGATCTTCTTGGTTCGATTCCCATGTTGATAGGGTCGTCCTTCCACTTGTACATTGGAGCGTAAACCCGATTTAAAATGAGGCCCCGACTCACTTCTTTCCTTACCTTTAGCTGGAACCCATGTTTCGACCTTTAGAGCTCTCTTTGTGACTTTATCCCACGTACTTGTATTCTTTGCAATTAGAGCTTCCTTAAATTCATGCCGAAGGCCCTCCATGAAATATCTAGCCTTCATCTCATTGTTGCTCATGATATGGGGTACATACGTACCCGATCTCTCGAAATCTTCTATGTATTCCATAACTGTTTTATTCCCTTGGGTAAGTATGAAGAATTCTCCGAGTCTTCATTCTTGTAGAATGGCCGGTGCGAACTTTTTTCTAAATTCTCGGACAAACACCTCCCAAGTCAACTCTTCATTCATTGCCTCCAATTGTTGGGCAACTTCTTTCCATCTTTGTCTTGCTTGACCTTGAAGAAGTTGTGTGGCAAGACGAGCCATGTTTTGAGAAATGCACGACCATAATTCAAATATACTTTCTATCTCTGATAGCCACTATTGAGCCCTCGTGTCATCCCCTTTCCGGAATTGGAGAGGATCAAAAGACTTGAAGTCCCGGTACATCATTGCTAAAGGATTCATAGGTGGTACTTCGGTTGAAGATTGTCCTTGGTTGTATGGAGGTTGATGAAGAGGTTGCCCATAGTGTTTCCGACGTGGTGGCATCCTGAAATAAGAAATAAATTCCAAAATATCGATGCGTGTGGGGTTTAGTGCATGTTCATGTGAACAATTAACACATAAAATACAAATAATTCACGTAAAGTGATGTTATGAATGCAAACAAGCACATAATCCTAAGCCAAACAACCTAGACAATCTCGATACGATGCTAGAGCTCTAGTTTTGCAACCAAGAGCTCTGATACCACTTTAGGATGTAGAACCCCGAAGCGCAGAGCACTACATCTCCCGCACCATAGCCTAACACGTGTAACGAAATAAGAACTCCACACACGCATCAAACTATGGTGAACGGGAGACAAACAAAATCTCTCCTATGCTAGGCGGTCTAGACCCTAAATCAGAGTGCGCAATAAGATTCAATAACATATGTGGAAGCTCCAGGATTCAAAATACAAACATACATGCTTTCATAATAGGCATAAAACAACTAATTATACATGTTATGCCCAACCCGGGCCAAATTAATTTCATATAAGTTCCAAAGTTCGATATATAAAATATAACTTATACATAATTCCAAAATTCATAAATAAAAATGCAAATTATGCGAAGGACTCCACTAAGGACTCGAACAACTCAAAAATAAAAAACCCGCCGCCTACCACGAATTCCCCAAAAGAGCACACGTACACGTACATATACGTAAGAGCATAGCATATTCAAATTAAAGAGTTCATGGACCGGGGCATGGTTTTTGCATTCTAAATCATTTTTAACCCGTGATAATACATATAAAAAAAGGGTTTAAGGTCGGAGGCCAAAATCAACCAATTTTAGAAATTAGAAATCCACTCCCGTTTCACTAGCCATATTCATAATCAAAATCAAAATAACTCGGTGAGAACGAGTTTCAAACCCACCGAACTCCTTTCATAATCATAAGAAATCAAATCATATAAACCTACCACTTCTCCGGCTATGGAAGGGGTCGTACACGCCCCTAACCATCTTAACAGTTGAGGGGAGTGCTCAATGCTTCTCCAACCCTCCGGACTCCATCCCCCAACCAAACCTCCTGGTGGGTTCCGGTATATCCTTTCCTACATATGGAGGCCGTCCTTAAGAGTAGACCCGATGGCCCGACACCGTCCCGGGGCTCCTTCGCACAAACCTTCGGGGCCCAGTTCATAGTTCATAATTCATAATTTTCGAAATTTCATAATTTTCGACTTATATTTCAAAGTCAAATCTCAAAACTTCAAAACATTCACACATACCAACCCTTTCCAAATCAAACAAACGTAAAATAGATTGCGTATATATATATATAAGCATTTTCAAATGATTCCATAACAAAACGGGACAATTCCCTCAAAATACGTATCATACACATATCTAAGTATATATATATATATATATATATATATATACATAAGTCACATACGGGCTCGAAACACAGGTAGGGTTGTAGGTCGTTTTAACTAAAAGGAAGAAAACCTCACTTTGTTGACCACACCGAACGAAACGAACCCAAGACGCTTCTAAAACTCCTCCTCGTCACCTACAGAATGAACCTAAGGACAAAAGATGACTTAGACTCAAAATGTACCAATTTAGACGCTCTGCAAATGCATATGGATGCAATTGATGCTCAAAGAATGCAAGGAGGTTACATATAGATCATATTGATAGTGTGCATAAATTACATAAAAATCTCTTTAATTTCCCCCTGAATTAGAACTAGATTTCTTCTTAATTTGCTTTTATTTGGCTTTTGCAGCAACATATTGATAAATGAGGGATTTGGCAGAATCATGAAGAAAACGATGCTAAGTGTTGAAAATGCCTGAGCCATGACCCCAATGCACGATCATCCCTAAGGCCAATGCGCTTAAAGCAGACCACGGTCAACAAGTGCGGCTGAACCCTCTTGTTCGGACAGGTGGCACACATGCAACAGCTTGCTAACCTGGCCAACATGCAAGAATTGATCCTTCATTTTTGGAGTTTCAAGGATCCTAATCATGCTAATTGGGATTTGGGAAAGCTACTTTTTTCCCCTTGATCTTTGTAATAGATAGGCTTAAGAAGACGTTTTTATTTGAAGCCAGCGAAGTAAGGGGAACGGAGGGGAACTTTGGAAAGAAGGAAAAACCAGAATACAGCGGTAGCTAGCAGCAGGAAGCATCGAGGAGCTCCATCCTCAAAACTGTGATCACTTTCAGTTTATAAGTTAAAGTATTTTAGATTCAGTCTTATCTAAGCTTTAAAGTTCAGTTTATGATTTAAGTGTCTATTGTATGCTTTGCATGATAATCCGTGGCTGAACATATCTGTCTTAGTTAGGTTGTAGCTCTATTCCTTGCCAATATTTATGAGGTCTAAGTGAATGAATGCGGATCCGATCTATGGTATTTATGCATGCCTTGAACGTATTTGTATAAGTTGTTTTCGAATCATCTTTCCGATCAATCGATGCCTAGATAATAACTTGATAAGGTTATACCAATACTTGATACGTAATAGTCTTGTAAAGGTATATAAGAACCACACACCATTGAGAATTTACCACCATGTTTACTCAACAATATGGTGAGGCATGCTTAATATGATTTCATAAATCCAAGCTTCTTGAGATTTTGGATCATGATTAATGTCCTTTTGGTGCTCAATGCTATCACACAGCTAAATCCTAGATACTTGTTCGCGGGACTGCTGTGTGGTAAGGATTTAGTTGATGAGCTTCTCTTGATTAAGTTAAAAATAAGGAAGGATGATATAGATAAGCTTCTTGTCTATTGTAAGTTAATCTACCATTTGATCAGATTTGATTTGTGCATCAAGGATTAGATACAGGCATGGAATGAAGTAACAACCTAGCTAAGATATCTCTTTCATAATCAACCTTCACAACTCTTTTTATTCTTTGTTTTAGTTATTTGAAGAATCTGATTTTAAGTTTCAGAGTAGTTTGTTCTAATTACAAACAACCCCCCCCCCCTTCTTAGTCTCTTTTGAATATTCTCTTGGATACATTGAATATAAGTCTATCTAGTCCCTTGGGTTCGACCCTTTACTGCTATATTACAATCTTATATTTTGCACGGTAAGTAAAGGATTTATTTGGTGGATTCGGCACCCATCACATATAATGCCATAATTAATCAAATTAAATCAAATACATGCATTACATAATAAACGGACTTACAAAATTCATGCAACGCTCATATCACATTACAGAATACGTTAGACATGCATGCATATAAGAAAATAGGCAAGAAAATATCAAACAGAGCAAGGAATCGTCACATTAATTCATATATTCACGTTTAAGCGCATATAGAGCATGTTAAGGCACATATCACGTATAAAATCATCGAAATTACATAATAAATTCATAATAAAATATGTAACACGTAATATATATCAAGTAAGTCATGCATACACTTCATAAAATTCGAAGAAATAACGTGCAAAGGAAACAAATACGTTATGAAACCATGCATGCACATTTAAGCACGTTGGTCATTTATTTCACGAAAACGCATTGAATTCACAAGATAAATTCATAATTTAACACGTAACACATAATATAACAAATTACCTACGAATACAAGATAAGAAAGAAGCAAGAAAAACAAGGAAAACATGAACGAAAGCGAAAACGGAAAGCAACAGCCGCAGCAGTTTGAACCAAGCCTCAAAAGGGGTCGCGGTCGTGACCCCAAAATAGCTTCCAGGTGGTCATGGGCGCGACCATCATCATCCCCAGCCTGGGTAGCAAGAAAAGTCAAAACTGGCCAGAAAATGGTTCGCAAATCTGTCATAAGGGTTTGCGTTACGGGCGAAATACGGAAGATCAAACGGGCTTAGAAAAATACGAGGCTAAATTCTCTAGCTTCCATTCTTCGTTATGAGTCCGACGTCACCTTTGGAATTCGAATCCGAATTCCCGAGCCCAAGATATACCTTCCGGAACCCAACGTTCGCTAAAACAAGTTAGGCCCTTAAGTCCCTAACAAATTAAACGGTTCGAAAATCGTATCAAACGAACTTAAAAACTTAAAACGAACACGTAAACAAGTTCATAACATATATATATCATGCATACCACTTAATCACAAAAGTAAATTAAAAACCGGCACAAATAGATTAAAAACGACGTAAAAAGGTAAAAACGTTCAAATATTTCACATATGGTTCAAATAAACTTCAAATATTAAATCATATAATTCGAGTATTTCATATAAAGAATAAAATAAACAAGTAAATTGCGTAATTAAAATAATTAAAATGCACACTTAGTACTCTCGAACTACGTACCTGTACGGCCGAACGAACGGGATGTTACATGTTAACTCTATAAAGCTTCCACGGGGTAACGCCCATTACCGGGCACAGGAGCATCATTGTCTTCAACAGCTCCAGCCTTTTTTCTCAAGCTTCCATGAAAGCAGCAATAGGGCAACATCTAGCACACTTATATTCACATAATCATGGATCAAATGCTCAAGAAAAACAACACAAAACCTCACGAAATCAGTCCTAAAACCGAACAGCAGCTAGGATGCAAAAAGAATGGAGCTCATGATCATTTTCTTCAAGCTTTCCATGATGTGCAGGCCATGGTCGTTCAAAGAACAATCAAGTACCATGAAATTTATTTATAATAATAAAGTAAGCAAGTCATTTAGATTACATATCACTCATTAATCCAAGAAACAAAGCAAAGATGGCATGAATTTATCATAAAAGTGCATATGACCTAACTATTCATGTAGTTGTCCCAAAACCTATTCAAACATGGATGAAAATGCACAAATCATGACTCCAATTAACCACAAGAAGTTGGAGAATAAATTCATGGACTAACCTTTCAGTTCGGAGAAGAAATGGAGGAGTATTGATGACAAAACATGGAAAGTGAATAGTACAAAATCCTTCTTTCTCTCTATCTCGGTTTGTAGAAGTTATTTCTCTTTCTCTCTTCATGTGGATGAAATAAGGAGGGTTTGGGGTGAAATAGAATTAAACCATGGTTACATAGGTTTAAATTTGGGTTAATTTGGTCAAAGAATGAAGGAGTTACAAAGTCAGGTTCCTTGGCTTCCAGTCTTTGTTACGAGTCCGACGCTTTTTCCGGAATTCGAATCCGAATTACTGCGCTCAAGTTACGCCATCTGGAACCCAAGGCACCCTAAAACAAGTTAGGCGCTTAAGTCCCTAACCAATAAAAAGGTCCGAAAACTGTATCAAACGAAATAAAAAACATGCAACAACATAAAAACACATTCATAACACACACAGTTCATGCATATCACATAATCACAAAAATAAAAAAAGAAAATGGAAGCAAACGGAGTAAGAACGAGGCAAAATGGGCAAATATGTTCAAATAATACATATAAGGATCAAATGAAATTCAAATAATAATTCAAGTAATTCAAAGAATATCAGATAGGTAATAACATAACACAAAATTACTTAATTAAAATAATTTAAATGCGCACTTAGCACTCTTGAATCGCGTACCTGTACGGCCGGACGATCGGGATGTTACAATTTCCAACTAATATGCATGGAATGGAGAGCCGTCAATCGTGTGGTTTTGCAAGGGGGCCAAGCAAAGAAGCTTAGTTGATACGACCACAATCGTGGATCAAGAATGGATGTAAAGCAATGATAGCAAGAAGCATTGAAGAATTCAAATCGCGTCATCTTCTTGGGACTTGGGGACACGGTGTAGCGCCTGGAACGCTAGGCCACCACATCCCCCGCACTAAAGCCCAATCCACATACGAAATGGGAAATCTGTACACGAACCAAGCAGTAGTGAAAGGGTGACAAACAAGACCCTGCCTAAGCTAGGCGGTACGTAAACCCTATACAGCAGATAAAACGAGGCCTAAAAGCGAAAGCAAAGCAAAGAATACGAATTTTCAAAAATTTAAACATCAAACATATTAATACATTAATATCATCTACACGGGTTCAACTGGTCCTAGAAGCCTGTCCCGAAAATATTCACAATAAAGAAGGGTTCAACTAATCCAAAAACCTGTCCAAAATTCCATACATACAATCAGTAAGCATAAACTTGTACAGAGTATGTACGTCTACAAAATAGAAACATAACTGGAACAGAATACTTAATAGACTTAACAAAAGACACTGACTCGATAGATACGTCACACCGCCGCCTAGCTCGAACTCCAACAACCTGCACCTGCAAACTAAAAACATAGGTGGGGCGAGGATTAGTCCACTGACTGAGTGAGGGGGCTGAACACACACACACACACACTATACATAATAAGGAGCAGAACATATATTAAAAGAAAGACTATGAACCGGGAATAGGGTTTTGCATACCAAAACCATTTTCAAATCAAACGTACACTTAACTTATCTTATTCAAAATATAACATACTGAGCATAATTGTATCATATCAAAAGAGAAAGCTCCTATCCCGTTTCGTAATCAACATAACAGTTCATATCATATACCTAGCGAGTATGGGTTTCTAACCTTACTTCCATATCATTATCATACATAAGCAAAACAAAAATACTCACAAATCAAATCGTATCAAATCCCGTATCCAACCCCAACATCGGGAAGTCTGCACGCGGGGTACGGGCCCACATCGTGCAACTCAATATACGCGGGCTAGCTAGCCCACATCGTACCTTCCCCGGATATTCACAGAGGGCTCAAAGCACCACGCCTTCTCAACCTCCAAGAGTCGCGCATAGGTACTTCAAATGGAGATCGTGCACAGGCCAAACCCGACGGCCCAACACCGCCTCGAGCATTCCTTACCCACGTCTCCAGGGCCCAATAACATTACCAATACAGATTACCAAACTTAACTCGCTACAAATGAACATAACTTAACATACCTTAGCATACTTTACATTGCAACTTAGCATATGCTATATGCGTACCTCTCCGTGTCACCCGAAGCCGTAGCTAGTTTGAAGACACACAGTTTGGAGCGTAGCCTCGTTGTAAAACATTTCAAGCTCACATACGCTCGTATATATATAGTTCAAAAACCTTTAATCGTATGATAAATTCATAAACATGTCATATAAACACATATCTATTATATAATTATAATAGAATAATCGCATGCAGGCTTGAAAACGAGCACAGAGGGTTGTAGGTCGCTTTAACTAAACAAAAGTCCTAAAACCTCACCTTACACCGACGAGAACGAAAGACACGAGCAAAGGAGTCCCACTGAACCCAAACAGCTGACAGAAACTCCCTGAAGAACCCCTGAATGTCTGAGTAACCGGACATCCGATTGACGAACGGTAAGCGGCATTGGACTCACCACAACGAAACGGACCTACTGTCCGAAAGTCACCGGAATGCCGCCACCGTAGCCGACCGAACAGCCACTGGCCGCCATAGGAACACCGCCTCCGGTGGTCGAAAAAATCCCCGGAAGGACAGAAACATGCTCCTCGGCCTGCTCGACAAAAGCCCTCAAACAATTTCAGAAAATGCCAAGCATACCAGATTTCGTTGACGAAAAACCAAACTAAATCCCTAGAACGAAAACTGAAATTAAACGCAAACCGTTAAACGAAAACAAAATCCGAACGTACCATTGGAAAGCCCGTAACGAGGCCTTCGAAAGCCCCTAGCCAAATGTTAGAAATACTTGCCGAAAAACTGATCGCAGGTTCACAGGCGATCCGCCACTGGTCCACCGCCAACGGCCGATTCTCGAGCCGGGACCTACACGAAAAGCGCGGCCTCATCAACCCGAACAAGTTCTCTAAAGAAACCATTGCCGAAGGACTATCGGAAAAGGCCCAAAACCGCGGCCGAAATCCCGGCACCGCTGCCATGGCCAGAACCACCACCTACGTTGCGAATCAGACCAAATTGAGGCCGGAACCGAAAATGAGATCAGAGCATCAGAAAACCTAGGAAACCACTGAAACTCCCCAGAAAAACCCACTGGAACAGGCGGAACGTGCTGCTATAGTGCATGCGCTACCGCAGCATGAATTCAGTTGGTGCGTGCGCCGCCGTCCGGCACCCAACTGCCACGCCACCACCGCGAATAGAGCCGCCATCCAAAGCCGCACAAAGCCCACTCAAAATCCGTCTGATTCCGCCACCGAAAAAGCTTGAAACTCATCGAAAAAGTCACGACCTTCACCGCCGCCGCCTGCAACTTGGATTTCCTCCGCCACCACTGGGTTTCAGGCTACGATTTAGGTATCATCGTGTAGGCTCGTCGAGCTGATCAATTTCCATTATTCCCACGTCGAATTCCATCGAGAAACGTACAAGTTAGGGACGAATGTGTGTGTACGGTGTTATGTGTATGTTGATCGGGTGAAGAGGGAGAGAGAAAACGAGAAAGTTGAAGTCTGGAGCTATGGCACGAATAACGAGGATCCGAGTAATTTATCCCGGGTCCTCAAAGCACAGAATGACCGGAAAGAAGGGTTAATGACGTCCGAATTAACCAAACTTAGAGTCTACGGACTTACTTCAATACCTCGAATGCGTTAAAGGTGTCCAAGGGGTCAAAACCACGATTGAATGAGAAATGACCGGAAAACCCCTAAAAAGAGAAAATTACAAACAAGCCCCTAAACTCTTAAATAGATTAATATAGGGCCACACAACGCACAAAATCACAAAATTAAAAATATAAAATCGCGTTAAGCATCAAGCAAAAATAAATTAAACACTTAAACACACAAAGCAATTAACACGTGGCGCCTGCTCAAACGATCGAAAAAGCCGGGGTGTCACAATCTCCCCCCTTCAGAGAACCTGGTCCCTAGGTTCGAGTGCTGAGTTGGACGACTTCGATGACTTCAACACTGCCAAAAACCTTCTTCCAAGGGATGTTCGTGGCTCGGATCCCCATCCAAATGTTTTTCATACCGCTACGGTGTGCCGATGGACCCGATCACTAGTTGTTCAAGATCCCTTCGATTTTTCTTCGAAGTAGGTGGCTATGGCTGCACACGATCTCAAATCCACTGTGTACTTCCACTTGCAATCCTTAGGAGGCCCAACGAAAAGCGCGAAACAAGCACAAAGAGAGAATTCCATCTCTTAGCACAAAAGAGAAAGAGAGAGCCTCGTCTCCCAAGCACATAAACGAGAGAACCCCGTCTCTCAAACACCCAATTAAGAGAACCCCGTCGCTCAAGCACATAATCGAGAGAACCCCGTCTCTCAACCTAAGTCTGGCAGACTTCCACATCTCCCAAATATTCTAGTTTGAGTAAATCCAGCATTTCTCAAACCCCTAGATTTGAGATAATCCAGCATCTCCCAAATATCTTACTCCAAGAGAATCCAGCATCTCTTGCTCACATAATTTAGAAAGAATCTAACATCTTTCTATCACATAAATAGAGAGAATCCCACATCTCCCTAACAGATAAATAGAGAGATCTCAACAACTCTCTAGCACACAAGTTCACTTACTCAGCATTCATACATACACACATTAAAGTAGCATGCAAAACATGGGATGCATGTGTAGTGTACCTTTACACGACTGATATCGGTGTCCCTAGAGTGTAGACTCATCATTCATGCTCAACTCAAGGGGGATATCGCGATGGAATCACTATAAGATAGAATTACAAAATGTATGTATGCGCATGAAGAGTTAGTGAGCAATTAGAAAATTTTAAACACGTGGACATGACTAATTCACACAAGCAAGTTATTCATTCAATTTAGTAGGAATTCACAAACATTAACAAATTTCAAGTTATGAAAATTAAATCACTTAATCACGTTATTAAAATCAATACAACATCCATCGAGCAAGATAAAATATAATTACTGATGCGATGCATGTGTGCAAATGCCATGAATGTTTAGCGTACCGTTCACCGTAGCAACAGAGTCAAAGTTCGAATTTTCTTGGGTGACAGATGTCCTAGTCCATAGTGAGCCAGAATCTAACTGCAGTACTTCTCAAATTCTTAAGTGTTCGCTTGGCCTTATTCGGTCGATCCTGCTTTGACGTACCATCTTGAACTGATGTCTAACAATCAACACTTGGTTGAATTGACTTTCACTGATGCCTTCATGGCTATGATAACCGATCCGGGTTTGCTAACCAACACTGATAGATATCCTCTAGCAGCTTTTCCATAATTCCCTAATCTTCAGTATCTGAGGCATGTTTGCGTAGTAAATCGGTCATTTCAACTTTTGTAGATTGCGTTCGTAGGCATGCCCCAAAACACGAGATTGACAATCATTGTCTCGAGTTAACATCAACGACAATTAAGGAGACATCCGATTGTCTAGGCGAGCCATGCGGAATATCCGTGTGAAGAATCAAAGCTGGAACCTTAGACACCATCAGAAGTAAAAGAGAACGCTCGTTAATTGGCTAGAAACCCAACCGACCAAGCGTTATATTAATCTTAAGTAGGAGATTTTTCAGGTACTGATCCCTACCTCATGTGGCACCAAACATTAAGAGACAATTCCAAACCCGAACAAATTCATACACTTTCGCTGCTATTCCCCATCTGTCTACCAAATTCCATCAAATCATTTATGAGGCTACGAGCATCGCATCGTGCAGAGAACTTGACCATAGCCCAACGTTCTATCTCACATGCATTCACCTTATATCTTGAAGCTATTAGCTCGATCATATATTTTCTGGTGAACCCCTATTCAGATTCTGAAGTGGCATCAACTAAACAGCACTCGGTGGCAAAAGTAAAGAAGACACCTAAAACTAAAACCACAAAACTATTCCCCTAACACTAGCATCGAGTCCTCATTGAATTCTGTAAAGATCCATTTATCTTTAATTCTTTCAAAGTAGTCAAACACGCCAAATTTGAATCCTACAATTCACAATTTAAACGAATATCTATGCATGCAGGTCAGTATGTGGATATGTCAAGTAATGAAAATAAATAAGTGCACCTAGTTAATACAGATGTAGCACCTAATTTACAAGAATTTAAAACACATAAGTTAAAAATTGCAAACATTCCAATGCAATGCGCACATTGACAATTAGTTCCTATGCCGTGTGACCTATACTCGACACAACACGACCCAGAGCACCGGTTCCGAACCTGGTAGCTCTGATACCACTTTAAGATGTAGCACCCGGAACGCTAGGCCACCACATCCCCCGAACTAAAGCCCAATCCGCATACGAAATGGCAAATCCGTACACGAACCAAGCATTAGAAAACGGGTGACAGACAAGACCCTGACTAAGCTAGGTGGTACCTAAACCCTGTACAGCAGATAAAACTAGGCCTGAAAGCGAAAGCAATGTAAAGAATACGAATTTTCCAAATTTTAAACACCAAACATATTAATACATTAATATCATCTACACGGGTTCAACTGGTCCTAGAAGCCTGTCCCGAAAATATTCACAATAAAGACGGGTTCAACTAATCTAGAACCCTGTCCCAACGTGTCCCGAATTTCATACATACAATCAGTAGGCATAAACTTGTACAAAGTATATACGTTTACAAAATAGAAACATAACTGGAACAAAATACTTAACAGACTTAACAAAAGACACTGACTCGACAGACACGACACACCGCTGCCTAGCTCGAACTCCAACAACCTGCACCTGCAAACTAAAATCATAGGTGGGGCGAGGATCAGTCCACTGACTGAGTAAGGGGGCTGAACACACACATACTATACATAATAAGGAGCAGAGCACATATTAAAAGAAAGACTATGAACCGGGAACAGGGTTTTGCATACCAAAGCCATTTTCAAATCAAACATACACTTATCTTATCTTATTCAAAATATAACATACTGAGCATAATCGTATCATATCAAAAGAGAAACCTCCTATCCCGTTTCAGAATCAACATAACAGTTCATATCATATACCCGGTGAGTACGGGTTTCCAACCTTACTTCCATATCATTATCATACATAAGCAAAACAGAAATACTCACAAATCAAATCGTATCAAATCCCGTATCCAACCCCAACATCGGGAAGTCTGCACGCATGGTACGGGCCCACATCGTGCAACTCAATATACGCGGGATAGCTAGTCCACATCGTACCTTCCTCGGTTATTCACCAAGGGCTCAAAGCAGCACGCCTCCTCAACCTCCAAGAGTCACGCGTAGGTACTTCAAATGGAGATCGTGCACAGGCCAAACCCGACGACCTAACACCGCCTCGAGCATTCCTTACCCACGTCTCCGGGGCCCAATAATATTACCAATACAGATTACCAAACTTAACTTGCTACAAATGAACATAACTTAACTTACCTTAGCATACTTTACCTTACAACTTAGCATATGCTATATACGTACCTCTCCGTGTCATTCGAATCCATAGCTGGTAAGAAGACACACAGTTTGGAGCATAGCCTCGTTGCAAAACATTTCAAGCTCACATACGCTCGTATATATATAGTTTGAAAACCTTTAATCGTATGAAAAATTCATAAACATATCATATAAACACATATCTATTATATAAATATAACAGAATAATCGCATGCAGGCTTGAAAACGAGCACAGAGGGTTATAGGTTGCTTCAACTAAATAAAAGTCCTTAAACCTCACCTTACACCGACGAGAACGGAAGATACGAGCAAAGAAGTCCCAGTGAACCCAACCAGCTGACAGACACTCCCTGAAGAACCCCTAAACGACTGAGCACACAGAACATAAGACTCAGACTTCAACAATAACCACAAAAGACGCACGGCCATGCATATGAGCACAAAAGAGATAACATATAATTCACGTTTATACAATTAAGTCATTTATAGCATGTTACAGTTCATCTTACATATCAAGAGATGCTTAGCTTATAAAAATTCATAACATAAATTTCATAAAATAAGTCAAGACATTATGAATTTAATTCCTATTATGCACCAAGTCTCGAAAGGATAAATGCAATTTACATAACAATTTTACACGTAAATACATATTGGCATATTTCAGAATATTCTAACAATTAGCATACTTAAGCAATTCATTTAAATTAAATACGACGTATCTTTTCATAATTTATAACATAGGCTTCATAATCAATTTAGTTCTACACTAACACCTCTTAAACAAGAATTATTCCCAAGTAGATAGGCGTAAAACGAGACAAATAAATTCAAAAAATCACGAATCAAACTTTTATACATCATAAGATATTTCCAAGTATCATACAACTCATAATTTAAATTTATAGTACATACATGACCAAATTTTACAATTACAAACAATTAATGAATAAAATACAATAACTTCAAAAATTCATATAAAATCAACCGGACATCCGATTGACGAACGGTAAGCGGCATTGGACTCACCACAACGAAACGGACCTACTGTCCGAAAGTCACCAGAATGCCGCCGCCGTAGCCAGCCGAACAGCCATCGGCCGCCACCAGAACACCGCCTCTGGTGGTCGGAAAAATCCCCTGAAGCACAGAAACATGTGCCTCGGCCTGCTCGACAAAAGCCTTCAAACAATTTCAGAAAATACCGAGCATACCGGATTTCATTGACAGAAAACCGAACTAAATCCCTAGAATGAAAACTAAAATTAAACGCAAACCGTTAAACGAAAACGAAATCTGAATGTACTGTTAAAAAGCCCATAACGAGGCTTTCGAAAGCTCCTAGCCAAATGCCGAAAATACTCGCCGAAAAACTGACCGTCGGTTCACAGCCGGTCCACCATCGGTCCGCCGCCAATGGCCGGTTCTTGAGCGGGAGCAACACGGAAAGCTCGGCCTCATCAACCCGAACAAGTTCTCTGAAGAAACCGTCGCCAAAGGACTGCCGAAAAAGGCCCAAAACAACGGCTGAAATCCTGCCACCGCTGCCATGGCCAGAACCACCACCTACGTTGTGAATCATACCAAACTGAGGCCGGAAATGAGATCAGAGCATCGGAAAACCTAGGAAACCACTAAAACTCCCCGGAAAAACCCACCGGAACACGGCGGAACTGTTGGAAAACAGGAATCAGAAAGCAGCGAAAATTTAAAAATTTCTCCAACAAAAGGATCTTGGACTCGCAATCGTGTATCCAAATTCGTAGAGATCAAGAAACTCACTTGGGTAGTAGCTTTCTTGACACGTTTTGAGCCGCCCTCAAACGCGCTTCATGCGGTAATGGCAACCCGTCCCTCGAAAGTCTCTTTCTACTTCAGAATCCATTGTAGGGATAACAATCCACACCAACCTAGATTCAAATCATGTTAGGGAAGTTCTTAACAGTATAACATAAAGAAAGAAACATGAAATGAGAAAGGCATGATTGAAACTCCCTTCGAAAACCAGTTTTGCGAAAGTAGAAATCTGCCAGCCATAAAACCCTCGTGAAAAAATTCATCCTTCAGGATATGGACGAACGGTTTTCGCCATCTTCTTTGGTTTGATTTTTTCACTCGTTTTCTTTCGGGTTCAGAATCGTTTCATCATCCCTTCTGATCGTTTTGCTTGATCCCCACTTTTTGGTAAAGCTCGAATCTTCAAAACTTCTAACTTGAAGTTCTCTAGAGATAGTCCACCAACTTGGCTACAATCTAACTAGTAAGGATGCTAGTTATCTAGTTAGTGTTTAGGCTTAACCTAGGGTTTCATATATCTTAGAGAAAAGATGGTGTTCAACACATGAACCAAAAGAATTGTCAATTAGCTCTAAGGGGAGCTCGAGCTCCCCTATTTATAAGAAGGGGATGGCCGAAATTCTTAGTCCTTATGGACTAAGGATTTGGTCCCTCTCTCTCCTATTACGTGATCATCAAGTAATTTGACTTTGACTTTGAATTCAAATTCAAATCAACTTTCAAGAGAGCTAAAAATATCCAAACTATTTTTGGATAATTTTATACTTTATTTATTTAAAATAAATAACTTATTTTTATCTAATTAATTAATTCATAATTAATTAACTAGATTATTTTTCTCCAAAATAAGACTTTCTTTTTAATTCAAAATTAAACCAAAGTCTATTAAATAATTAATCACATTAATTATTTAACACAAAAATAAATATACACATATATTTACACACGTGTGAGACAGGTGTCACAAGGACACGTGTCACTCACACGTGTGGAACCCTCTTGGCCCGATTAACTCGTTTAATCATTTTAAAGCCTCAACTCATGTAACCAAGTTGTTGTGTGTGACCCTCTAGGTTCTCAATTCAATTAGCAGTGACCCTAATTAATTAATTCACTAATTAATTAATCAGTCCACAGATTAAACGACCATAGTCTAGCAACAGGTGTTTAACCCCTAGCTGAATTGGAATGTTCGGATTCGACAAAACCTTTAAGTCATTGATTCATGTGAGATACAATCCTCCTACTTACTATCTCTCAACCAAGATCTAGGGTAAGGGAATAATCAGAGTCCTTACTAATAATCCGGTCTTAAAGCTAAGTGCATTTCATATCCATTTGATCTCAATCCAAGAAACCCTTTTCTTGATGTCTTGATCTACTGCCTTGTCCAAGGACTCCATATGACATATGAACGACTTACACAATAAGAGATCACCTTGCAAATACAAGTGTAGGTCCTTTCTTGATTCTCATTCACTTTCATGAATCACTTGTGCAACCCCAGTATAAGCCTTGAATCAGTTGTCTAAGGCGACACCCTTTAAAGCTTATACCTAAGACTACAGAGTTAACTCACAAAGTGACATGGAACCTCAAGTCTAAGGATCAATTAATCACATAAATGACTCGTGAGATATTTCCTAATCTGGAAGTTTCCATTTCCTGAAATAGAAACTTCCTTTCCCATTTAGGAATCTTCTCACACGGGGCACCTCAGTGAACTTACTTATTAAAGTAAGCACCCTCATGTATCGCGCACGTATCAACTATACACTTTGCACCGACATGAAACAAGGTGGTCCTTCTTAAGGGCGTGATCCCACAAGCAAACCTTAGAGGAGTCAGGTTGACACTCCCACTGTCTGTAGGACTCATCGGCTTAGAGTATTTTACTAATCATGACTTATGTGATATAGGGCTCGTTTCATGAACCATTTCACCTAAACGGTAGAGTCCTAAAGTCATCAGGATTAGGGGAGTTCTCTTACATGCGCACGTAATGGAAACACACAAAACACGTATTGGCATATAAAGAAGTGTTTGCCTATAATGAAAATCAATCGTATATTATTCAAAGATTGTCAGTGATATAAGAAAAGTCCCAAAGCAGATTACGTAGAATCGGCTTTCTAGGGCACTATTCCTAACAGGAACGTGCTGCTACAGTGCACGCGCCGCCGCATCGTGAATTCAGGTGGCGCGTGCGCCGCCGTCCGGCAACCAACGACCGTACCACCACCACGAACACAACCGCCATCCAAATCCGCACAAAGCCCACTCAAAATCCGTCCGTTCCGTCCACCGAAAAAGCTTGAAACTCACCGAAAAAGTCATGGCCTTCACCGCCGCCGTCTGTAACTCGGATTTCCTCCACCACCACTGGGTTTTAGGCTACGATTTAGGTGTCATCGTATCGGGCTCGTCGAGCTGATCAATTTCCATTATTCGCACGTCGAATTCCATCGAGAAACGAGCAACTTAGGGACGAGTGTGTATGTACGGTTTTATGTGTGTGTTGATCGCATGAAGAGGGAGAGAGAGGACGAGAAAACTAAAGTCTGGAGCTATGGCATGAATAACGAGGATTCGGGTATTTTATCCTGGGTCCTCAAAGCACAGAACGGTCGGAAAAAAAGGTTAACGACGTCAGAATTGGGCAAATTTAGAGTCTACGGACTCGCTTCAATGCCCTGAACAAGTTAAAGGGGTCCAAGGGGTCGAAACCTCGATTGAAAGAGAAATGACCGGAAAACCCCTGAAAAGAGAAAATTGTAAACAAGCCCCTAAACTCTTAAAGAGATTAAAACAGGGTCACGCAACGCACGAAATCACAGAATTAAAAACATAAAAGTGCGTTCACCATCAAACAAAAATAAATTAAACACTTAAACACACAAAACAATTAACACGTGGCGTCGGCTCAAACGATCGAAAATGTAACGCCCCTTAACACTACAACCCCGCACCGTTGTACTTCCCGAGTGGATGTGAGACCTAGCACTCGAGAAATACTCCGGCGAACGGACAAGACTATGCAATACCAGAGTATGAAATTTAAAGGCAACGGAAAATAAACTTGAGCAAATAAAAGGGGACAATACATAACAAAGCACATATTATTAAGTTGGATAAGTGTTTATAGTAAAAGTTCTGACTTTAGAGAAGAGTGCTTATTGTAAGATGTACATGCACTCGTGATTACTCTAATTGACTGGAATGTGACACCTTAAAGCTTCAAGATACCTCTAAGGCGTCGCTGTAGAGATTCCTGAAATCATGAATGGAAAGAGTAGGAGGGTTAGTCAAAATGACTAAGTGACGGGGGTTTGGGATTTAGGGTTATAAGTAACATTTTTGAAAACGATTTGACCAAGAAAGTCTTGGTTTGAAATATATATACTATATAATAACAAATAAGTATATGACAATAATATCCGGTTCATATTTGTTTGAAATAGGAGTAGGGGGAATATAGGCTATACTTTAGAAAAAACTTATGAACCGTTTTGAAAATGATTTTGATGCCCGCAAGCTAGGCGTCTCCAACCTTAACTCCTTAAAAACCAAGAATATTTGTAACGACATTGATCAAGATGTCGTTACTCAGTAAAAAGAAATACAACAATACAATACCATCCTTCTTCCTCCAGTGTCACCTCAGGGAGCTACCCCTAGTGACGATATACATGAGTTTGGGAGGGACGTACCTTTTCCCGTCACTTGGTGTGGAATAACTAACCTCCATTTAGACTATCACCAAGATCTAGTTGGCGGCTAGTATAATAGTAGACCTCGGCCCGTGCCTCCCGGACTACTACTTCTACCAAGACCACCGGGCCCATAGGAAAAACAATAACTTTGCTTGCAAGACGAGAATATTTACCCGTAAGAAAGTACTAAGTACTTTTCGGGTAAATGTATGTTTTCAATAATTAACAAGAATTATTTTCCCATAAAGGGAAGAATAACTTGAGAGGAGATTCAAGAAAATAAAGTAAAGTAGTTTATCATGATTTCAGTTGAAAAGATTTAAACCCTCACCGGTACCGAGATTTAAGTGGAACTGTGAGGATTCCACTCTTCGATCCTAGGTTCGCCTGAAAGTAATAACTACTACTAGCTTAGAACTAGGTTCTTAGTTCCTAACTAACTAATTACACACAATACTACAATGAAATAATTAGAGAAGATACACGTTATGTAATGCGTTAAAGATTTCCCGGTAAACCCTAAATTTACCCGTTTAAGGAAATTTGATTAACAAATTAGGGTTTATGGGATCTTTAACTAATTAAATATTTATCAACCATACTATAATTCTAATTGTAAGGTTTGAAATGAAATTCAAGGTTAAATTTGACAATGTAGGTTATCTTTTGAAAAATATTACATAGTTCATTGATTTTTGGAAAAAATTTAGGAAAAATATTTCTTTAAAAATTCCAAAACTTATTTTATAATTATTTTTGTAATAATTTCGAAAGTATAAGTATTTTGGTTGACCAAAAAGTCAAAATTACTATTAAAAACATTTACTATTCAATTTCATATGAATTAAACACTTTATAACACAAAATCAAATTCACACACACACACACAACACACACATATTCAAGAACATTATGAACATGTTCTTGAGCTTATTTGAATATTCAAAGAGGGTGTGTAACATGTTCTATCATATTCATATTCATAACATAAGATTGAAGTATAATATAGCAAAATATATGAACTTTCTATGAAAAATAATTCTAAATAAATTATTCTTGGCATGAACAAGATCATAAACATTTAAATACATAATCACATTATATCATATCATAATTCATGCATATAATTAAATAAAATTCCATAATGTGCTCACATTATATTTAAACTATCAACTATGCACATATTTCATAAAATAAATTCCTAAAGCATAATTTAAATAATCCTAGGCATGCTACTATTATTTCTATACTAAGAACATTATATAAAGCATGAAATAATAGAAGAAAACATACCTTAGAGAGAGAGAGAGGGGGGTTGGCGTGAGAATGGGAGAGGGAGAGAGTGATTTTTGTGTGTTGAATTGTGAGGTATAAATGAGGCTTAAGGGGGGTATTTATAGGCAGTCATGAGGGGTTTCTAAGTAATAAATGAGAGTTTATGGGAGATGTGGTTGCCTAAGGTTTCAACAAATGCTTGGTAATTAAATTGGAGATGTGGTTTAATTTCATGATGAACAAATGCTAGGTTATTAACTAAGAAATGTGGAGAAATTATGCTCATTTGTTCAATTCTTCTAGAAGAGCATGAGATCATGGATGATGTCATTTGGAATAAAAATAAATGTAAAAATAATATAAAATTTATTCAAGAGTCGAGAGATAAAATTTTGATATAGTGAATTAATGGAAGAATGAGTGAAAAATGAGCTTCGTTTTAGTTATAAACATGAAATATTTGGAGTTTTTGTTTATAAATTATGAACATTAAAGGTGATGAAAATCATAGGAAAAATTATATAAACGAAGCCATGATAAAGTTTAAAGTTTGGAAAAATCCCTATATTGTAGAGAAAAATTCAAGGATCGTTTTAAGTATAATTTCGACTATTGAATAAAAGCTAATTATTTTAAAATAAAACGATGATTTTTAAATAGGAAAATATTTATAAATATGCTATAGGTGAAATCGAGTTTTTGGTAAATGCATGAAAATTCATGAAATAATTTGAGGGTCGTTTTGGTTATAATTTTGAATATCAAAAGGTAGATGAATAAGGTTTTATTGATGATCGAATCATAAGCTAGGGTTTTTGCCGGTTTTTGATACTACGGGAGTTAGGATGGGAATTATGGTTTAAGGAGAGTATCACGATCCTCGAAATAATGTGAGGATTATTTTGGTTAAAATATTGGGTTGTGAAAGTGTTTCGGGAGATGTAGGAATATTTTTGAGCTGTAGGGGTATTTCCGTAATTTCCAACCTAAAACTGTAGGAATGGGTTTTGAAGCATATGAGGGGTTTTTAGGTGCTATAAAGGAATGATTACTAGAATTCTAGGATTTTATGAAAAGAGTTTCAAGGCACGAGTTAAAAGAATTAAATCTATGAACATTTAGTAAAATGTAACACATAAAAACACATAAGTCATATAAAATGCAATGCATGAAGTGAGTTAATAGGGATCGAGGTTATAAACGCTTCCTGAGTTGCCCTTTACTTACCTTTCTCAACTTGGCCCTGAGTAGGGCTGTTACAATCTTCCCCCCTTTAAAAGAATCTGTCCTCAGATTCTATTACTGTCCTTGAACAGTCCTGGGTAATATTTCAACATCTTTTCCTCTGTCTCCCAAGTCTGTTCATCTGTACCATTTCTTTTCCACAAGATTCTAACGAGGGGAATTCTTCGGTTTCTCAACTCTTGGAATTTCCTATCCAAGATTCTGACTGGCTTCACTTCATAAGTAAGGTCGGGTTCCAGTGGTACTTCTTCAACAGGTAAGATATGTGAATCATCTGCAAAGTACTTGCGGAGTTGGGACACATGGAATACGTTATGTATTCCAGTAAGACTTGCTGGTAGGTCTAGGCGATAGGCTGTTGGACCGATACGTTCTAGTATCTCAAAAGGTCCAATATATCGAGGGTTTAGCTTTCCTCCTTTTCTAATTCGTATAAACCCTTTTCTTGGAGATGCTTTCAAGAATACCTTTTCGCCTATTGCGAATTCTATGTCCCTTCTTCGATTATCACCATAACTTTTCTGTCGATCTTGGGCAGCTTTCATTCTTTGTTTGATGATTTCAACTTTCTCTGTTGCTTCTTCTACCCAACTCTTAGCAATATTCCCTTGGGATTTCCTTTTAATTTCCTTGGTTTCATCCATATCCCAGTATAATGGAGATCTGCATTTTCTTCCATATAGGGCCTCATAAGGTGCAGCTTGGATTGAGGCCTGATAACTGTTGTTGTATGCAAACTCCACAAGGGGTAGGCAATCCTTCCAATTATCTTGGAAATCTAAGGCGCAAGCCCTTAACATATCTTCCAGGTATCTGATGGTTCTTTCAGACTGCCCATCAGTTTGAGGATGTGCTGCTGTACTGAAGTTTGACTTGGTACCCGTCATTTCTTGAATATTTTGCCAAAGTTGTGAGGTGAACTTTGGGTCCCTGTCTGAAACTATTCTAAGAGGTACTCCATGCAACCGAATAATTTCTTTTTGATAAAGCTTGGCTAACGAGTTAACATTATCAGTTGCTTTGACAGGTAAGAAATGTGCGGATTTTGTTAATCTATCGATGATAACCCAAATACCATCAAATCCTCCTTTAACTTTGGGAAATCCGTAAACAAAATCCATGGTTACCTGATCCCATTTCCAAGTAGGGATAGATAATGGTTGCAACAATCCTCCAGGTCTTTGATGTTCTGCTTTAACTCGTTGACAAGTCAAACGTTTCTTGATGTAATTGGCTATGTCTCTTTTCATACCGTTCCACCAGAAATGCCTTTTGAGGTCTTGATACATCTTAGTTCCTCCAGGATGTATCGAGTAACGAGTTTTGTGTGCCTCGTCCAATATTTCCTTTCGAACGATACTAGGCACGCAGACCCGATTCTTGTATCTCAAAATCCCTTGATCATCGGTTTTGAATTTTTCCTCAAGATCCTTTTCTTTGGATTTGAGACATTTCTAAATCCACTCATCCTGGGCCTGAGCTTCTTTTATCTTTTCCTTTAGTGGTGGTAGTATCACTAAATTTGCTAATCGAGCTCTCGAGATTACTTTCACAGATTTTCGTACGTTACTTGAAAGCTTTGTTGAGAGTGATGCTAAGCTTGACTTCCGACTTAAAGCATCAGCCACTACGTTAGCTTTTCCTGGATGGTACTGGATTACACAGTCGTAATCTTCCAGGAATTCCATCCATCTCCTTTGCCTCATATTCAACTCTTTTTGAGTAAAAAGATACCGTAGGCTCTTGTGATCAGTGAAAACTTCAAAAGTTACCCCGTAAAGATAGTGTCTCCACTTGGTAAGAGCAAACACAATTGCTGCTAATTCCAAGTCATGAGTAGGGTAGTTCTCTTCGTGGGGTTTGAGCTTTCTTGAGGCATAGGCTATAACTTTTCCGTGCTGCATCAATACACAACCTAGCCCTTCTTTAGAGGCATCGGTATAAACTGTATAACCTTTCTTCCCTTCAGGTAAGGTTAGTACTGGTGCAGAAGTCAATCGTCGCTTTAATTCTTGAAAACTTTGTTCGCATTGTTTAGTCCATTCAAATTTTCTTTCCTTCTTTGTTAGCTTTGTGAGAGGTGTAGCTATCTTGGAGAAGTCCTTTACGAACCTGCGATAATAGCCTGCAAGTCCTAGGAAACTTCTCACCTCTGATGGGTTCCTTGGTACTTTCCAATTCGTAATTGCTTCAATCTTTGAGGGATCTACTTCAACACCTGATCCCGAGATTATGTGTCCAAGGAATGCAACTTTTTCTATCCAGAATTCACATTTACTGAACTTAGCATATAGCTTATGATCTCGCAAAGTACTCAACACTATGCGGAGATGTTCAGCATGTTCCTCAGGCGTTTTGGAAAATACCAGTATGTCATCGATGAAAATGACCACAAATTTATCCAGACATGGTCGGAATATCCGATGCATCATGTCCATGAATGCAGCAGGTGCATTGGTCAATCCAAAAGGCATTACTATGAACTCAAAGTGTCCATAGCGGGTATTGAAAGCTGTTTTAGGGATATCCTCCTCCCTAATCTTTAATTGATAATACCCTTGCCTTAAGTCTAACTTTGAATAGACTCGAGATCCTTGAAGGACATCGAATAACTCCTCTATATGGGGAAGAGGGTATTTATTCTTTATGGTCATTCGGTTAAGTTCTCGGTAGTCGATGCACATCCGTAATGACCCATCTTTCTTCTTTACAAACAATACTGGTGCTCCCCAATGTGAGGTACTGGGACGGATATATCTTGATTCGATCAAGTCATCAAGTTGTTTTCTCAACTCCTGAAGTTCAGCTGGGGCCATCCGATAAGGGGTTTTAGAGAAAGGCTCTGCCCCGGGGATTGTATCGATTACAAATTCCAACTCGCGGTCTGGAGGTAACGAGTTTAGATGTTCTGGGAAAACGTCGAGAAACTCATTTACCACTTCTACCTCCTCAACCTTAAGTTGGTCCTTTGGCCTATTTAAGAGATAGGCAACGAATCCTGTGGCTCCCTTCTGAATCAACTTCTTAGCCTCTGTTATAGAAATCAGTGCTACTGATCTTTTATCTTCAGGAATCCAACTTTCATCTTGTCCTAAGATGATTTCTTTCTTGAAACAATCCAACTTAGCATGGTATTTGTAGAGCCAATCCATTCCCAGAATGATTCCATATCTTGTTATCGGAAGTTCGATGAGGTCCATTGGGTAGTAACGGTCACCGATTTGTATAGGGCAGCGTTTATATACTCGATCCGTTATTAAACAAGCTCCCAAAGGGGAACTTATCTCGAAATTATATGATGAACATTCAAGGGGAAAATTTAAATGTGCACATAAATTTGATGCAATGAATGAATGCGTGGCACCAGGGTCATATAGGACCTGAACTGGCGTGTTTAGAATGTGTACCGTACCTTCAACAATGTCTGAAGGGTCTGGATCCTCGTTTCCTGCCAACGCGTAAGCTTTTCCCTTGACAAGTGGTTTTCCGGACTTTCCCACGGCTTTCTCCTTTTCCTTAAATCCCGGTCTCTTTGGGCATGTATTAAACTGATGGTTAGGGTCTCCACACCACAAACAAGTGCCAGCTTTCTTTCGACAATCTTGTTCAGTATGTCCCGGTTTGTGACAATATTCACAAGTGATCTCTACTTGTGAATTAGACGGGACTGACTTAGGCTTTTACTGGGCTGGTGTGGGTTTCTTCCCAAATTTCTGGTTAGATGGTCCAGCGGGACGTTTCATTCCTTGAGAGGGCTTATTTTGAGGGGGAACAGGGCGATTAGCTGCCTGGCGAATATTCTTGTGAGCTGCTTCGGTTTTTAAGGCTTTATCGACTGCCTTATTATAAGTTTCAATGTCCAATGAGGCTAAAGCCCATCGAAGGTCTGGTTTTAATCCATCAATGAATCGCTTGGTCTTTCTCCGTTCATCATTCAGAATGTGTGGAGCATACTGAATAAGTCTCACGAACTTTGCCTCGTACTCAGCCACTGACATATAACCCTGAGTTAAAGTCATAAACTCAGCCTCTCGAGTATCTCTTACCACTTGAGGAATATATTTATGCTGAAATTCCTTTACAAACTCTGCCCAACTGTAATCAGTGTGGTCTTCTATCCAGGTTAACTTGACGTGCTTCCACCAGCTCAAAGCAGGTCCTTCTAAGAGAAAGGCTGCATACTGTACTCGTTCCCGTTCCTCGGGAAATATATCCATAGCCTCATAAATCTTTTCCAAACTGGCTATCCAATTTTCAGCCTTCAGGTCGTTAGGTTCTCCAAAGAATTTTGGAGGATTCATTCGGAGAAACCTCTCTAAGGATCGCTCGTTGGTAGGGTTATTCCCAGGTGTACATGTTCGAACGAACTGCCTTAAAGCTTCTACAAGTTCGGGGTGTCCGGGCGGATCTTGTGGCGATGGGGAGTTATTTCGTGGTGTTCTTCGTAGAGGCATTGTGAATACTGAAATCACAATTATATAGGAAATATAATGCATGCAGGGTTAAGAATGTCTCAACGATCATCACAGAACAACAATCACCAAATAACATCAATCATCAAACATAGAGTGCAGAAAGAAATAACATTAATACTCACGGTCCTGCTGGTATCTTGAAGCGACTCTAAGACTCATGATGCAGAAATGTAAAGCAATATGAAATAACAGTGTAAAATGATCAAAATGCGTCATATATATATGCATCAAGGTTAGTATGCTTCAAGAGCTACAAAAGTAAAAGCAAAAGAAAGGGGGGTGGACCCGATCTACCTCGAGTTACACCCTACAAGTACTGTCACCGTCACCCCTAGTAAGTCAAAGCTGCTACTGTCCGCCGCTGCTACTATGTACTGCTGCAAAAATGGGGAGTGTCTCCACTGACTGCTATATACATACCCCCGGATAACTATCCTATATACTGTACCTCGTATCTCACGGTCTGAACTCAATCCTCTGTAGCACTACCTGCCTCGAGGTCAACTGTATCGTCTGAATCTGGAACCCTAATAGGACTCCACTCCTCACTAGGCTCAACACTGTCCTCCTCCTCGGGAACAACCTGTAACCCATTAGCATCATCACCGATCTCACCGTCCTGCTGGGGCTCCTCCTCCTCGTCATCAGTATGGGCTACCACCTCTGAAGCCTCGCTGTCTCCGGAATGGGCTGCTGCGGGTCCGGGCTGCATATCTAAAACCTGCTCCATAACATGAGTGTCGTTCAGGTGAAGTGCATCCTCCAAACGGCTCCTCATCTGAGCTCGGTACTGGTCATGGATCACTATAGAAGCCTCACGGTCCAGAGTCAGACTAACCACGTCCTCCTCGAGCTCAGCCACTCGTGATGCTAACTGAGAAATAGCAATCTGAGATGCGGCTAACTGGTCCCGAGCATGATCACGATCTACTGCTGTCTGTCTAGCTATCTCTCGGTTCCTCTCAGCCTCCAATCGATACTCACCGGTCCTCTGATACTCATAAAAGTAGGCATCCCTCTCGGTCTCTAATAGATGAACCGCTCTATTCGGGTAGGCATACCAGGGAAAGGCCTCCTGACGTGAATCCTGACTATGCTGCCTAATCCTCTGCCAAGGATAGTATCTGGGACCCCCACTACGAGTAACCACTAAGGTCCTAGGAGGCTCATACTGATCAAGCCACTCGATGCTATCAGAATGTGAAAGCTCACCGTAGCCGGCCATTTTTACTCTATAAAAACACTTTACAAATTATTAGAGCAAGGAAATTATAGTAAAATACTTTCTCTATCTAATGTTAAAGTTAAGTTCTCTCTATCTAAACCTGATGCTGTGATACCACCTTAGCTGTAGCGCCCCTTAACACTACAACCCCGCACCGTTGTACTTCCCGAGTGGATGTGAGACCTAGCACTCGAGAAATACTCCGGCGAACGGACAAGACTATGCAATACCAGAGTATGAAATTTAAAGGCAACGGAAAATAAACTTGAGCAAATAAAAGGGGACAATACATAACAAAGCACATATTATTAAGTTGGATAAGTGTTTACAGCAAAAGTTCTGACTTTAGAGAATAGTGCTTATTGTAAGATGTACATGCACTCGTGATTACTCTAATTGACTGGAATGTGACACCTTAAAGCTTCAAGATACCTCTAAGGCGTCGCTGTAGAGATTCCTGAAATCATGAATGGAAAGAGTAGGAGGGTTAGTCAAAATGACTAAGTGACGGGGGTTTGGGATTTAGGGTTATAAGTAACATTTTTGAAAACGATTTGACCAAGAAAGTCTTGGTTTGAAATATATATACTATATAATAACAAATAAGTATATGACAATAATATCCGGTTCATATTTGTTTGAAATAGGAGTAGGGGGAATATAGGCTATACTTTAGAAAAAACTTATGAACCGTTTTGAAAATGATTTTGATGCCCGCAAGCTAGGCGTCTCCAACCTTAACTCCTTAAAAACCAAGAATATTCGTAACGACATTGATCAAGATGTCGTTACTCAGTAAAAAGAAATACAACAATACAATACCATCCTTCTTCCTCCAGTGTCACCTCAGGGAGCTACCCCTAGTGACGATATACATGAGTTTGGGAGGGACGTACCTTTTCCCGTCACTTGGTGTGGAATAACTAACCTCCAGTTAGACTATCACCAAGATCTAGTTGGCGGCTAGTATAATAGTAGACCTCGGCCCGTGCCTCCCGGACTACTACTTCTACCAAGACCACCGGGCCCATAGGAAAATCAATAACTTTGCTTGCAAGACGAGAATATTTACCCGTAAGAAAGTACTAAGTACTTTTCGGGTAAATGTATGTTTTCAATAATTAACAAGAATTATTTTCCCATAAAGGGAAGAATAACTTGAGAGGAGATTCAAGAAAATAAAGTAAAGTAGTTTATCATGATTTCAGTTGAAAAGATTTAAACCCTCACCGGTACCGAGATTTAAGTGGAACTGTGAGGATTCCACTCTTCGATCCTAGGTTCGCCTGAAAGTAATAACTACTACTGGCTTAGAACTAGGTTCTTAGTTCCTAAATAACTAATTACACACAATACTACAATGAAATAATTAGAGAAGATACACGTTATGTAATGCGTTAAAGATTTCCCGGTAAACCTTAAATTTACCCGTTTAAGGGAATTTGATTAACAAATTAGGGTTTATGGGATCTTTAACTAATTAAATATTTATCAACCATACTATAATTCTAATTGTAAGGTTTGAAATGAAATTCAAGGTTAAATTTGACAATGTAGGTTATCTTTTGAAAAATATTACATAGTTCATTGATTTTTGGAAAAAATTTAGGAAAAATATTTCTTTAAAAATTCCAAAACTTATTTTATAATTATTTTTGTAATAATTTCGAAAGTATAAGTATTTTGGTTGACCAAAAAGTCAAAATTACTATTAAAAACATTTACTATTCAATTTCATATGAATTAAACACTTTATAACACAAAATCAAATTCACACACACACACACAACACACACATATTCAAGAACATTATGAACATGTTCTTGAGCTTATTTGAATATTCAAAGAGGGTGTGTAACATGTTCTATCATATTCATATTCATAACATAAGATTGAAGTATAATATAGCAAAATATACGAACTTTCTATGAAAAATAATTCTAAATAAATTATTCTTGGCATGAACAAGATCATAAACATTTAAATACATAATCACATTATATCATATCATAATTCATGCATATAATTAAATAAAATTCCATAATGTGCTCACATTATATTTAAACTATCAACTATGCACATATTTCATAAAATAAATTCCTAAAGCATAATTTAAATAATCCTAGGCATGCTACTATTATTTCTATACTAAGAACATTATATAAAGCATGAAATAATAGAAGAAAACATACCTTAGAGAGAGAGAGAGGGGGGTTGGCGTGAGAATGGGAGAGGGAGAGAGTGATTTTTGTGTGTTGAATTGTGAGGTATAAATGAGGCTTAAGGGGGGTATTTATAGGTAGTCATGAGGGGTTTCTAAGTAATAAATGAGAGTTTATGGGAGATGTGGTTGCCTAAGGTTTCAACAAATGCTTGGTAATTAAATTGGAGATGTGGTTTAATTTCACGATGAACAAATGCTAGGTTATTAACTAAGAAATGTGGAGAAATTATGCTCATTTGTTCAATTCTTCTAGAAGAGCATGAGGTCATGGATGATGTCATTTGGAATAAAAATAAATGTAAAAATAATATAAAATTTATTCAAGAGTCGAGAGGTAAAATTTTGATGTAGTGAATTAATGGAAGAATGAGTGAAAAATGAGCTTCGTTTTAGTTATAAACATGAAATATTTGGAGTTTTTGTTTATAAATTATGAACATTAAAGATGATGAAAATCATAGGAAAAATTATATAAACGAAGCCATGATAAAGTTTAAAGTTTGGAAAAATCCCTATATTGTAGAGAAAAATTCAAGGATCGTTTTAAGTATAATTTCGACTATTGAATAAAAGCTAATTATTTTAAAATAAAACGATGATTTTTAAATAGGAAAATATTTATAAATATGCTATAGGTGAAATCGAGTTTTTGGTAAATGCATGAAAATTCATGAAATAATTTGAGGGTCGTTTTGGTTATAATTTTGAATATCAAAAGGTAGATGAATAAGGTTTTATTGATGATCGAATCATAAGCTAGGGTTTTTGCCGGTTTTTGATACTACGGGAGTTAGGATGAGAATTATGGTTTAAGGAGAGTATCACGATCCTCGAAATAATGTGAGGATTATTTTGGTTAAAATATTGGGTTGTGAAAGTGTTTCGGGAGATGTAGGAATATTTTTGGGCTGTAGGGGTATTTCCGTAATTTCCAACCTAAAACTGTAGGAATGGGTTTTGAAGCATATGAGGGGTTTTTAGGTGCTATAAAGGAATGATTACTAGAATTCTAGGATTTTATGAAAAGAGTTTCAAGGCATGAGTTAAAAGAATTAAATCTATGAACATTTAGTAAAATGTAACACATAAAAACACATAAGTCACATAAAATGCAATGCATGAAGTGAGTTAATAGGGATCGAGGTTATAAACGCTTCCTGAGTTGCCCTTTACTTACCTTTCTCAACTTGGCCCTGAGTAGGGCTGTTACAGAAAAGGTCGGGGTGTCGCACACGGTGATACAAGGAAGTAAGCAAGGATGCGAAAGCATCACCAATGATTTAATAATATTCAACCTTACCACCAATGCTCGCAACATAGAGATCAAAGGACAAGATGTCGGACTAAAGCCACCACTATGGTGACAGGTTCAATGCATTAATAGTACGTGCATCATATATTGTAATTAATTATTTAAATTCTTACTATATGCGATTTAATATTCTAATTGTTAAATTGTTGTTGCATATCCTATTGTTGAATTAAGTGCTTTGATGCTATAATTGATGACTTGATGTTGCATCTCTCTTCTTGAGAATATGTATTACATGCATTTAGCATCTTAACCCAACACGCACCGTTTTAGTGTTTACTTGTTAGGTTGCCTTCCCCGTTTGATGCTTTAACTACTATTTCAATCGGAACTTAACCAAACCGAATTGAAGAAGAACCTTTATTATAATAAGGTTCAGACAGAGATGGAAATGGAATTTCAGAAAGTAAAAGGGGTTGAAGTTGACTTCGGGTTGTTCAAATCTGACAAGAAAAGAAAATGAGATTTAGATTTCAAGAGAATAAAAGGAGAGAAGTCGAAAGGTAAAGGATTTGGGTTGCAAATCTGATTAAAACCCTCCCTAATGAGAATTGTCATCAAGATTCTGATTAAAGAAGGATAGATAGAGTTCTGTAACATCCCGACTCTTCGGCCTTCTAGGTATGATGTCATGAGAGTGCTAAGTGTGCATTTAATTAATTATGTATGAAATTATATGACTTATTTGAATATTTGAATAATTATAATATGTCGTATGTTTAAGTTTTTAAATGTTTTTTAACCTTTTCAACTCGTTTTTAATCCGTTTAACCACGTTTTCAACCGTAATTTTTTTGTGACAGTTTGCCATGCAAGAATTATGTGATTTATAAACTTATTTGCACAATCGTTTTTTATTTTAGAGTTCGTTTGATACGGTTCTAGTACCATTTTATTTATTGAGGGACTCGAGGGCCTAACTCGTTTTTGCGTACCTTGGGTTCCGAAAGGCATAACTTGGCCTTGGGAATTCGGATTCGAATTCGAATTCTGGAAGAGGTGTTGGACTCGTAACAAAAATTGGAAGCTTTTAAACCTACCTTTGTATTTTTCTAAGCCCGTTGGTCCTCCGAATTTTGTCCAGAACCTAAACCTCGCGCAGATTTGCCACCTTTTACGGTTTTAGCCATAACTCCCTCATTTCTTAACCAAATGACTTGATTTTTGGACCCAATTAACCCTAACTTAACGCTCTATCAAACCCTTAACCCTTACTTGAGATTTTCAGCTAATAAAAGGGAGAAAATCCTGAGACAAGAGAGAGAGAGAGAAGAAAGAAGACCTGACACTATTCACCCAAGGGCAATTTTGAGTTCGTTCGACCTCCATTCTTCGTCAATTTTGAAAGGTAAGCCCATGATTTCGTTCTTCACCTTTTCGTCTTTCTTTTAAGTACTTATTTTCTGAATTTCATGGAGTTTTGAGCTTGTTATGATGATGAACATGAATAGTTAGGTCATATGCCATTTTTGGATGAATTCATACCTCTTTACCTTATATCTTGAATTGATGCATGAGATATGGTCTTAAGACATTCATTTATACAAATATAAGTTTAATTTTTCTGGAAATTTGCTGCAAATCTAACCACCATTGATGAATTATGGAGTTTTGAAGCTTTTTGTGACACATTTGCTTTCTTTCCTTTGCCGTATGAATTTGATCGGTTTTAGGGAGTTTTTAGCTGAGTTTTAGTTGCTATTTTATTGCCTTGTCGTTGCTCTTTCATGTCTTATCGGTGTTGTGGTGTTGGAGATGAAGAACAGGGCAGGACCGAAGCCATTTTCGCGACTGTAACTCGGGGTCGCGGCCGCGACTGAAGCAAAGCCTTTTTTGTCACGGCCGCGACCTGTTTTAGGCTAAGTTTTGATTTTTTCTACGGCTGGTGGTGTTGGTCACTGCTGCAACCATTTTATGCCTATTTTAGGTCTCGGCCGCGACCCCCTTTTGGCCCCATTTTGAGTTGTTATGACTGTTGTTGCGTGGATTGTTTGTTTTTTGTTTTGTTCGTGTATTGCATGGCTTTCGTTGCTCGTATATGATTAATATATGATGTTAACATGTTATATATCATATTATGTGTTTTATTATGAATTTATAACGTAATTTCGATGCATATTTACGCGATATATGACAAGGAATGCCTTGTATGCTACCTTACGTGCATACATGAAGTGGTACTTCGTTTATATGCCTTGTTTGATACTTTTTTAATCGTTTTATGATATGTGTGCATTATTAACATGTTGTTTGATGTGTTATGCTCGTTGCATGAAATTTATAAATTTATTTGATGTGAATTATGTGACTTATGACTTGATAGGGATTTGATAGTGTCACCTTGTTATATTTCTTGCGTATCTTTTGCATCCGTTGCCCCTTGAATGAACTTCAAAATTTTGACTGCTCGTGGTATGCTATTATATAACTTAATATGAATTTATTTGACAAGTGATGAGTTTGCTTCTTGGATTAATTGTGTGATATTTCGTTTTTTGCTCCGATGTGCCTAAGTATGTTATGAAGTGCATTGCATCATTTGCATCCATATTCATTTGCCGAGCGTCTATATGGTTCATTTGAGTCTAAGTTTGTTTTGTAATGTTTGTTATGTTCAGAGGAGTATCCCGTTGGTGACAAGGTCACTCCATAGGCGTTGGTTTTGTTCTTTTGGCCCGTTTCGTCGGTGTAAGGTGAGGTTAGGTTATAGTTAAACCCTAATGATATGTGCCCAATATGTATGCATGCGAAATAAGCCTATGTATATGTAATATGTGTGAGTTATGATTATGTCTGATATAATTTAGGTTATAGAATATGATATGCAAGGTATGAATATGATATGAACATAGGGTTAAGAATACGCTACGATTATGTTGGCATGTGAATATGTTTAGAATATAAATATGTATGAATATGAATATGTTAGAATGTGAATACGTTAGGATATGAATATGCTAGGATATGAGTATGCTAGAACTATGAACATAGTTCGGTACGATTAGGTTGTGTTTAAAACTAGTTAGGATGTGAATATGCTAGGAGTAGATGTATGTTAGAATTATGGATATGTTGTGAATACGAATAGGCTATGTATATGATACGTTGTGGAAATGGTACGGATATAAGTACGAATGCGGATATGAATGAGGTATGCTTCTGAATACGGTAAGACTTTGATTCTGATTATGATTATATTTGGGGTCGGTAATTATGGGTAAGGGAGACTCAAAACGCTGTGTTTTACTCTTATGCATAATTATGGTGATGTGGGATAGGGAATCCGGGAGGGATACTACCCTATGCATATTTCTCCTTCGTGTGAAAATTTTCTTATGTTGTTTTCGTTAAGTTAGTTTGTTAAGAAATGTTCGTGAAACGGGAGTGGATTCTCAATTATTAAAATTTGGTTGTTTTGGCCTACAACCTAACTCTTTTACTCCCTACATCTAGTATCATGTGAGAAAAGATTTTAGAATGCAAAAACCACACCCCGGTTCATGAACTCCCCTCTATGATATGTGTTGTGCTCTGTATACGTATGTACACGTACGTGTGTAGCCCCTCACTCAGTCTGTCTGACTGACCCCTCCCTCTTTATGTTTTTAGTTTGTAGGTACTGGTCTGTTGGTTCGAGCTAGGAGGTTTGTTGTCTTTGGAGTCTTGGTTGGGTTGATCGAGTCTGCATTTTATCTAGAGTATGCACTGCATTCTGTACTTTAAACCTATGTTATTTGAAGTTTATATTTGTTATGTTTTAGCCCAGTGTGTCAAGTTTGTATGTTAGTTGTTCTAAGCATTGTAGAATGTTGATTTGTTACTATGTTTCTTTGTTCATACTTCCACCCTTGTTTTAATTATTTCATGCGCTCTCCGTTTGAGGGTCTAGACCGCCTACCTTAGGTATGGCTTTTGTTTGTCACCCGTTCGCTAGTTCTTGGTGCATGTACGGACTCTCCATTTTATTACACATGTTGGGCTCTAGTGCGGGGGATGTGGTGCCCACCGTTTGGGGTGCTACATCTAAAGTGGTATCAGAGCTCCAGGTTGCAAAATCGGAGTTCTCGTGTTGTATCTGTCTGTCTAGGTCGTAGGGCTTAGGAATATGTGTGTATGTTTGAATTCACTCTCACTTTTAAGTAACTTATGTGCTTTTAATTGTGTTAATTGTTCACATGAACACGCACTAAACACCCCACACATCGATATATTATTGAATTTGTGCTTTTTCAGGATGCCTCCCAGAAGAAGAGACCCTGATAATGCTCCTCCACCACCACCACCAACTGCAGAGGGAATTGTACGAGCCCTCCTCGACTATCTTTAACAAAATCGACTCCAACCAATTCCTCAAGGTGAAGGAGAAAGAAGAGTTGCTACTTCAGTTTATAAGGAGTTCCGGGAGAACAACCCTCCGAAGTGGCTTGGAGGTAATAACATCGAGGCGGAAGAATGGTTAACCCAGATCACGGGGATTTGGGAGATTTGCCCCGTCCCTTCACAATAGAAGACCGTATGCATCGCTCAATATATCCAAGGACAAGCTTCAAATTGGTTGAAGGGAACAAGGACTCGTTTGGAAAGGAACACCGAAGAGTTCAATTGGGAAAATTTTGTGAGGGAATTTCGTGACAAGTACATCCCTCCTATTTCTTGGAAGAGAAGATTGCAAGTATTCATCGATCTCAAATAAGAAAACCGAACTGTTCAGGATTATGTCCTACTGTTTGAGAGGCTTGGTCCTTATGCCCCTCACATTACCGACGATGATACTTTGAAAGCCCGAAATTTCATGCACGGGTTAAAAGAAGATATTCAGTGGGCTTTGCAAGCTGCTACGGTGGATACATGGACTAAAGCTAAAAAGAAGGCTCTTCAAGTTAAGGCCCAACAACAACGATTTGAACCCCAAACCTTCCACCCGGGGCAAGAGTTCGAATCAAGTCCATGTTTGGGAAAGAGGCCTGTATTTCATGACAAGTCTCAAATCTTCGACCCCAAAGAACTCTTCAATGCTATCAAGAAGCCCCGACTTCCGATTCGGGATATGATACCCGCTCCACCGGCACCTATTTGGTGCTCCTATTACAAGAGACTGAATCATACAGAAGAAATTTTTAGGAAGAAATTGAGAGCTTTCTTTGGATGTGGAGAGATAGGACATAAAGTGAGATTTTGCCCTATAAATCCGAATCCAAGACCCTTGAATATGATCACTCTAAGATCCCCCGAACAAGCCCAAGCTCACGCAATGGAGGTTGACGATGAAGTGAATGCTGAGGTTGAGGTCGAGGCTAACGCCATTGTCGCGGTGCAATGTAACACCCCGGAGCGAAGGGCGCCACATCCCCCGCACTATAACCCAACACGTGAAACAAAATTAAGTCTCCGTCCACGCATCCAGCCATGGCGAACGGGTGACAAACAAAAATCCAACCTAAGCTAGGCGGTCTAGACCCTACTCAGAGCACGCAATAGACAAAATCGCGGAAGCCAATAAATAAAAACTTATAGCATGCAAGCAAAAATCATATCTTGTTCTCCACATATTACTTATACAAATTTTAGACACCCAAGCCAATATAAAAACTGAATCCCAGGACATAACTAAATAGCAAATTAATACATATTTCGAAATTAACAAATTTCGTAAAATAACCGAGATACAATGCATGAGACTCAAGCTCTCCAAAACCAAGACTCAAAGACAACCGCCTAGCTCCAACTCCCACAAAACGGGTACCTGCAACCTCAAATCAAAGGGGAAAAAAGATAGAAATAACGAGGGTCAGTCCTAGAGACTGGTGAGGGGGCTAACACACGCACCCATACATATACATAATATCAAAGCATATACAAAGCAGAAAGGGTTCATGAACCGGGCACGGTTTTTGCATTCTAAAACATTTAACCCGTGGTAATATATATAAAGAAAGAAGTTTGGGGCCGAAGGCCAAATTCAGTCAAGTTTTAGAGTTTAGAAATCCACCCCGTTTCACAACCAAAACCGAAACATAACGAACCGAAAGCTTAAATCCAACCCACTTACTCCAGAAACAATGGCGAAGCGAAACACAAAACGAATCATAAATCAATCCCACCTCCACACCGTTTGGGGAAGAGAGGTGCCCCTCTCAACCCACCACAGAACGAAACTTGTGAACCGGAGGATCCCGCCCGGTTCCTTCGACGGCCAGCCAAAATGCTCTCCGTCGGCATAGGAGAACTAAGTCTCCCGTTGGTGGAGAAGTGTACAGGGGTCGTAACCGGCGACCCCGATGGTCGTCCCGGGTCTCCCTTACCCACAACTCCGGGGCCCAAATAGATCAAAACCAACAGAAAATCGGAGACTTGCTTGAATCCGAAACAAACGAAACAAAGCCTAAACTTATCACACTTACCAGATAAAACTTATACTCACACACACAGACAAACAGACATATCTTATACATATCGTACTTCTCATACGAAACTTATCCATAGATCATACCACACTTACACACACACCCTCTTATCAAAGCTTATCCAAACAAACGAAAATAGAGCTTATATACTTATAAAAGCGTTTTCAAAGCCTTTTGACAAACGGGACAAAACCTACAAAATACATATCAAAACCCATATCTATATACATACATATATGTATCGCATGCGGGTTCGAAATACAAATAGGGTTTTAGGTCATCATAACTAAAAGGAAAGAAAACCTCACCTGGATGACCAATCCGAACAAAACGAACCAAAAGGAGTCAAATGAACCACTTCCTCACATCGGAACGAACCTAAGAGCAAAGCAAAGAGCAAGAGGCAAAATTAGACTCAAAATGAACCATATTGACGCTCGGAAAATTCATATGAATGCGAGTGATGCGTATGGATCTTAACAAGTTGACAAATAATACATATGAGTTCATATTAATGCATAAGTCTCATAAATCATATCACACGGATTCACGGATTTCATATAACGATCATACCGTACTATACAACATGTTATCAAAGCATTAATAACATAGAAGGAGCAAAGAATGAGCATGCAAGGCATATAAACGAGGCATGAAGTCATAAACACATGTTAGAGGAGCATATCACACATATGCAGTCATAATTCAAAAACGAGCAAACCAATCAAGCCATAGATTCATATTACACAAGTTAACACATAATACATTAAGCTAATAATGCATATAAGCCACAAACAGGATAAGAAAAAGCAACGAAAAGCAAGGGAACGGAAAAGAGTTACACTTAAAAATCAAACCGAGGGGAATGACACGCCCGTGTCATCCCAGAAGCTTAAACTGAGACACCCCCGTGTCTCAGTACAGGCGGGAAACAAAGCTACAAAAAGGGGGGTGACACGCCCGTGTCACTCCAGAAGAACAAATCGAGACACGGGGTTGTCTCGGTACAGAGGCGAAAGGGGCGGAAAAGGGCTGACAGTTGCGGTTTAAAAAGGGGAAAAACAAAGAGTAAATCAAGGGCTGAAAGAGAGGGAACTACTTAGGCCTGAAATACACACATAACATTCATGAAATACACACAAAAGAATCACATTAGAAGGCCAAAGAATGAAGCAACAAAGATCATTCAAATCAAGCAACGAAAATCAGACAAAGAAGAGCATACCATGCATTCATGCGATGATCACCAACTTAGGGGCTGAGGTTGGAGTTAAAAGTTTGGGGAATTAATGCTAACATGTTAAGCAACTAATATACTCCATGTATATGCAAATTGACACGAATTGGAGCACATTAGAACCATAAAATGATCACAAAAATGCAACAGCAGCAGTTTAGTTCGCCTATGCCGACAAACAGGCCATGCACTTCAAATTTGGGGTCAAGATGCAAGTTAAAAACTAGGAAAGGCCAAGCTAACATAAAGATCAACTCAAATACTTCATGCTCATGCAAATTCACATGAAAATAAGTACAAGAGATCAAGCAAATACTTTAAGTATCACAACAGCAGTTAGGTTTGCACATAACATACAAACAGGCTTCATATTGTGGTTTAGGAGCTGAAAATGGATCTAAAAACTTGCAAGAGCAGGGCTAACATGTAAAGAAATTAGTATACAACATCTCCATGCAAATTCACACGAATTGGAAGCCATTAACTCAAGAACCAAAGCACAAATCCACACAGCAGTTCCAAAACAGGGGAGCAGTTTTTAAGGTTCAAGAACTCAAGTTTGCAGCCATAATAAAGCATGAATTCAGGGAAAAACGAAGCACATTCATAGAACAACATGTATATTACATAACCAAGCATTAGCAAACGAAATTGGAGGCAAGAATTCCAACATTTGGTCACAAAAATGTGACAGCAGTCCAGTGAAAAAGAGCAGATTTGCAGCAGTTCGGTTTTCAAGTTTCATGGCCAAAAACTCAAAGTTTCAATCATGTTATCAATGGTAGATCATATATTACACAACTAACATGAAGTATAAGTTATATATTGAGGTTAAGAAGCTCAAAAAATCAGTTAACATGCATCAAACCTCCATGAAACTCAAGCTAAGACAAGGATTCAAAAATGAAGTCTAACCCTAACTATTCATGCAAGCCTCCATTCCCTTATTAAATCTGATGCATTTCATGAATTTCAAGGATCAAATGAAGCATAGAAGAGAGGAGAATACATAAATATACTTACCTTTAAGATATGAAGAAGTATGGAGAAAATTTGTCTTCAAAATCTCAAGACATGGAAAGGGCTTCTTCTTCTCTTCTCTTTTCTCCATGGATCAGCTGCTCTTCCTCCTCTTTTGGGTGTGTTGGACGAAATGAAAGGGTAGGGAAGGGATAGGGCTGAGTTAATATCATATAAACCAAGGTTAAAGGCTTGAGCATGGTTAAATTGGCCCCACAAGTGTAAGACTAGTCAAAGATGGTGGCTTTAGCCCAAGCTGTTCGTTCCGGGCGAAAAACGAGGGTCCAAATGGGCTTAGAAAAATACCAAATCAGATTCCTTGGCTTCATCTCTTTGTTACAAGCCCAACGCATCTTCCGGAATTCAAATCCAAATTCCCTAGCTGAAGTTATGGCCTCCGGAACAAGAGGCGCGCTAAAACTAGTTAGGCCCTCATGTCCCTCGTCAAATACCAAAGGTTTAAAACCTTGACAAACGAACAAAAAAACTTAAAACGGGCATGCAACCATAATCATAACTCACATATGTCACGCATATCAAAATTTCACAAAAATCGGAATTGAATTCCGACATATAATGAGCAAATTACGAGCATGCAACTTAAACGTTAAAATTCAAAGTTCATAATTATAAACAATTAATTTCATATAAATTCAAATAATCATAAAAGTATTAAAATAACATTCAAATACGTAATTAAATAATTTAAAGCACATAAAACCCTCTCGTTACGGCGTAACTGGAAATCCGAACGATCGGGATGTTACATGGAAGGTACTATAAACATTCATGGTATCTCATCTCATGCATTGTTTGATTTTGGGGGTAACCCACTTCCCTATTGTTGCTTAATTGTCTCTTTTGTGCATATGCCCATAACTTTCTTGTGGTACTCTTTTTCTTGTATTGCTTGCGCTTGTGCTTGTTGTTGCTTAGTTGTCCTTAGAGATAACTTTGAGGGAACGAGCGCTCTAGTTCTACGGTAAGACGAGGGTCGTGCTTCTTACCAAGCTTCTAAGGCGATTCAACAACCGTGAGAAGGTACGAGTGGTGGAAGTCTGGTGACTACGCCATTTGTGTAACTCCGAGCTCTTGAGTTAGCTTTAAATGAATCAAATGGTGGGGGATGAATCTCGTTTAGACCCTCTCTTCATGTGTGACAAATTGAGCTGCTCCTAGCCGGAACCAAGTTTGTGAAGGAGCCCTCCATCAACATTTGAAGAAATCAAACCCCTTGTGCTGGAAGAGCTTTCTTGAGCTAATCGTCGTCGGGACTTCATGAACCTCGAACATGGTTGAATACGAGAGAGTTGCTCGTAGTTCTCACTCGAGCGGTTGGACCCGGAGGACCAGGTCCTTCCCGACTCTTCGACCTTCCAAGTATGACGTCACGAGTATGCTAAGTGCATTTAATTAATTAAATATGAAATTATATGACTTATTTGAATATTTGAATAATTATAATATGTCGTATGTTTAAGTTTTTAAACGTTTTAGAACCATTTCAACCCGTTTTTAATCCGTTTAACCCCATTTTCAACCCTGATTTTTTGGGATAATTTTCCATGCATGAATTTTGTGATTTATAAACTTATTTACACACTCGTTTTTCATTTTAGAGCTCGTTTGGTACGGTTCTAATACCGTTTTATTTGTTGAGGGACTCGAGGGCCTAACTCGTTTTTGCGCACCTTGGGTTCCGAAAGGCGTAACTTGGGCTTGGGAATTCGAATTCGAATTCCGGAAGAGGCGCTGGACTCGTAACAAAAATTAAAAGCTTTTGAACCTACCTTTGTATTTTTCGAAGCTTGTTGGTCCTCCGAATTTCGTCCGGAACCTGAACCTCGGGCAGATTTGCTACCTTTTACGGTTTTAGCCATAACTCCCTCATTTCTTAACCAAATGACTTGATTTTTAGACCCAATTAACCCTAACTTAATGCTCTATCAAACCATTAACCCTCCATTCAGATATTCAGCCAATAAGAGGGGGGAAAACTGAGACAAGAGAGGGAGAAGAAAGAAGACCCGACATTATTCACGCAAAGGTGATTTTGAGCTCGTTCGACCTCCATTCTTCGTCAAACACGAAAGTTAAGCCCATGTTTTGTTCTTCACCTTTTCCTATTTCTTTTAAGTACTTATTTTCTGAGTTTCATGGAGTTATAAGCATGCTATGGTGATGAACATGCATAGTTAGGTCATATGCCATTTTTGGATTAATTTATGCCTTCTTTGCCTTATATCTTTAATTGATGCATGACATATGATCTTAAGACATTAATTTATACAAATATAAGTTCAATTTTTGTGTAAATTTGATGCAAATCGAACCACCATTGATGAATTATGGAGTTTTGAAACTCTATGTGATAGATTTGCTTTCTTGCCTTTGTCGTGTGGATTTGATCGGTTTTAGGGAGCTTTTAGCTGAGTTTTAGTTGCTATTTTATTGCCTTGTTGTTTCTCTTTCATGTCTTTTTGGTGTTGTGGTGTTGGAGATGAAGAACAGGGTAGGACCGAAACCATTTTCATGACTGCAAGCTGCGGTCGCGGCCGCGACCGAAGCAAGGCCTTTTTGGTCACGGCCGCAACCTGTTTTAGGCTAAGTTTTGATTTGTGCTGCGGCTGGTGGTGTTGGTCACTGCTGCAACCATTTCATGCCACGACCGCGACCCCCTTTTGCCCCCATTTTGAGTTGTTATGACTGTTGTAGCGTGGATTGTTTGTTTTTTGTTTTGTTCGTGTTTTGCATGGCTTTTGTTGCTCGTATATGATTAATATATGATGTTAACACGTTATATATCATATTATGTGTTTTATTATGAATTTATAACGTAATTTCGATGCATATTTACGCGATATATGACAAGGAATGCCTTATATGCTACCTTACATGCATGCATGAAGTGGTACTTCGTTTACATGCATCCGGATCAAACCGTAGCAAACGGGAGACAAACAAAACCAACACCTAAGCTAGGCGGAACGTAGACCCTATCAAACAAAACCAAGAAAAAAAGCAGAGTGTAGCAGAAGACTAAAGATCAAACGCATACATTGGTCAGGGGCCTGCAGAAATTAAACACACGATTCACATGCAGACTTGGGCTCCTCAGGCCTCTTTTAAGCGCATAACAAAACCCGGATGAATTCCCGACTTGATACTTCTTCCCACGGATCTTCCTTTTAGCTTGGATGCCCGGATGTTGAGATTTTTCCTCTACTCGTAGGTTGGAGTGAAACCCCAACTCATTTCTTGATTCTGAATACTCACCTTCTTTTCCACCGGTCACTTTCCAATTTTCAACCCTTAAAGCTTTAGTAATTGCCTTGTCCCAAATGCTCATATTCTTTGCAATTAAAGCTTCCTTGAACTCCTCTCGAAGGCCTTCCATAAAGCACCTTACTTTCCTCTCTTTGTTGCTCATAGTGTGAGGTACATATTTGCCTAGTTCCTCGAACTCATTGATATACTTCACAACCGTTCCTTTGCCTTGTTTGAGGTTGAGAAATTCTTCAATTCTTCGATTGTGTAGAACAGTCGGGGTATACCTCTTCTTAAACACATGAACAAAGATATCCCCAAGTTAATCATTCGCTCTTGGATTCAATTTGTGGGGCAACTCTTTTCCACCATTACCTTGCTCGTCCTTGTAGTAGTAGAGTTACAAGGTGTGCCTTATCTTGTGAGTTACACTGCCACACTTCGGAGATACTTTAAACCTCAGATATCCATTCTTCTGCTTGTATATCATCACTTTCACGAAGTTGGAGAGGATTGAATGCTCTGAAATCCCGGTATAATGTTGCCATCGGATTCATTGGTTGTACTTCAACGTGATGTTGTTCTTGATTGTAGAAATGTGGAGATGATGGTTGATTAAGACCTTGTAGTTGCGATGGCATCCTAAAAATCTCACAACTTACAATATAGATATATGTATGTCGGTTAGTATATGAGTATGCCACGTAATCAAGTTAGGTAATTGCAATTAAGAAATGCAATGCATTGCACGTAGTAAAATTAACAAGTGTTAAGAGATTCAAATGCATATCATATCAAATCGGATGCAAATGTACGCACTTAATCAAATTGTCTTATGCCGTACGACCTAGACAGACACAAAACGACACTGAACCCCAATTTTGCAACCTGGGGCTCTGATACCACTTCAGGATGTAGCAGCCCGCACGTGAGGCACCACATCCCCCACACTACAGTCCAACCCCAGCAACGAAATGGAGAGTCCACACCCGGATCAAACTGTAGCAAACGGGGAGACAAATAAAACCAACACCTAAGCTAGGCGGAACATAGACCCTGTCAAAAAAAACCAACCAACAAAGCAGAGTGCAGCGGAAGACTAAAGATCAAACACATACATTGGCCACGGGCCTACAAAAATTAAACACACAGTTCACATGCAGACTTGGGCTCCTCAGGCCTCTTTTAAGCGCATAACAAAACCCGGCAAGGGCAATTCAATAACAAAAGCACAAGAATACATATACATGTCTTACATATTGATCTGAATTCAAATAAAAGAAATGCAAATGTAGACTAATCTAACCCAGACCGACCGACTCAAAAGACTTGACTCAACTCCGCCTAGCTCCAAACTCCAATGCAGACCTGCACACTAAAAGATTGGGGAGGGAGAGGGTCAATCTACAACTCAACTAGGTGAGGGGGCTACCCACACACCCCACATATATATATAGAGCAAAGCACAGATTAACAAAAGACTATGAACCGGGATAAGGTTTTACATACCAAAGTCATTTCGTAGCAAACTTATACATAATAAATAGAGCAAGCTTAACGAGATCACAATACTATAAGAGAAGCTCCTATCCCGTTTCATAATCATCATAACAAAATAAATCTAATACCCGACGAGTACGGGTCTCCAACCTTACTTCCCAATCCTTACGTACGAATCAAACGGAAAACAAACAAATATGACAAACAATCCCACCTCAACAACCACGGTGTTCGGGAGTCAAACCCTCTTCACCAATTTACCAATACATACGGGGTAGCTAACCTACGATATGCCTTCATGCCACGCCTTTCCAACCTCCAAGAATCGCACGTGAATATCTCAAATGGAATTACGCCTAGGTCAAATCCAATGACCCTTGTCATACCGGGGCTCTTAGCCCATAATTCCGGGGGCCCTACAAACCAAAACAAACCAAACTCCAATCTTTCAGGGATAAACTCGCTACAAAACATATTTAACAAAACATAACCAAAACTTACGTACCTTATCGGAGCATACAATACCTTGCAACTTAGCATATGCTATAAACGTACCTCTCCGTGTCATCATAATCCGTAGCTAGTATGAAGACACACGGTTTGGAGCATAGCCTCGTTGCAAAACATTTTCAAGCTTACATACGCTAGTATACATAGTTCAAAAACCTTTAATCAAATGAGAAAGTCATATACAAATCTAATAGGGCTGACGGGATATCAATTTGTGCATGATTTTTTGGGTATTTTGATCACTGATAGGGGCTGATCATTTTGATACTATGCCGCTCTTGTTATAATCTGCTTTCGGAATGAGTTTCTGCATGAGAACTTGTTTTTTGTGGCTGTGCTTAGTTCATTTTGGGGGCTGATTGAAAATTTTGAGAAATTGTGTAGCATGGAATTGTTTACTCTGGCGTTATATCCTTTCTAGTACCCTTCTTGTAGCTTCTTGGTTGTTGGTGGATTAATTTTGAAAAGGAAATTGAGTTGAAGCTGTTGATTGTTTATGACTTACATGACATAGAGTGGAGTTTGTTGATACTTGATGTTGTAAGGATGATATGAGCTTGAGAATAATAGATTAAACCTAAGTTTGTGTGTGCTAAATTGATGCCATGCTATGATTGAATCTTGTCTAAAGTGATTAATTGATTTAATATCTATTAAATTTTGCAAGTATGTTGAGAAACAGTAGATTGGTGTTGAGCTAAGCTAAATTTGACTTGATAAGCATTAAGTGTGAGGGAGAGCTTGCGAGGGGCCAGTTAGAGAAAGGCTGGTCAGTAGAACTCCTGTGACTACTCCTCTGGCCTTGGAAGAATTCCAAATCATTAAAGTCCATGAGTAGGGTCGTATCTTGCTAATTCGGTCGCTCTTGAAATTGTTTTCCCAACACTTAAAGGGATAAACAACTGGAGTTTGCTTGCTTTGCGAAAAACTCAGAAAAGAAACGAGAAAAAACAAAACAAAAAAAGAAGAAAAACAGAGAGAAAAAAATGATAGCTGACCCGAAAAAAAAAAAAAGAAACATTATTTTGAGGGAAGTTTCATTTTAAAAGCTCTCTAGGGACTTTAGGTTGCTTATCTAGGAAGATGTAACTTGGCTCATCACCGTATCTTTGGTATTCTTGACGTATGCGCAAAATTGATTGATATTCGATTGATTAATTGCCTTGTACTTACTTCTTTTGTATTGCATAGGCCTAATAAGATCAAACTAAACTATGCATGATGATAATTGGAACTTGAGCTCATATGTTCTTACTTTGGAAGGTTGATTTCAAACTAGGCTTTATTGTTGTGTTCGTTGTAGATAGTCTTCGGTGACAGCGAATATTTCCTAACTTACACAACGGAATGGTGTAGTTGGGATTTAGAATGTGATACTGGCCTTGATTCTATGCTATGCTTAGGGACAAGCATTACTTAAGTGTGAGGGGAATTGATATGTTACATATTTATCCGCATATTGAGCTTATATTTGTTGTTTGTGACCCCATACTTGGTTTAATCTGGGAGGATCTGATTGAGTTTGTGCTTGTTCTCAGGAATGCATTAATTGGCAGATTTGGAGGGCTTATGGCCGTAAAGTGTGAAGAGTTGAGCCCACAAAGCTAAGTCCAAGTCATGGGAAAGAATTTGGGAGTTTAATTGCAAACCTAGGCCCACGCAACCACTGAGGCCAAATTGAAGCCTTAAGTTGTTGGAAAGCCCATGTCATTGAGAGCCCACAAGATCAACCAATGTCCACTCTCTCAAGTGTTACACAACACGTTTCTTGGAAGAGTTAAGTGTTCAACTAATGATTAGTTGGGTGATGGTTTGTGGTCATGGCATTAACGTGGGGAAGACGTGGGGAAAAGCATTCATAGCCTCTCTACACTATAAAAGATGAGCAACACGGCAGAAACAGGGGGAGAACGAGTCTAACTCTTTCCTTTAGTTTTACCCTTTTAATTTTATTTTAGACTTTGTTAATTTCCCTTGTTAGTGATTTTCTAGTTTCGTTTTAGTCGGGATTTTCCTAGTATGCATTAGGTTTTGTGAAACTACTTCTTTTGTTGATTAATTCAAGTTATCCGTTTTATTTCTAAATTAACGTTATTGTGTTTGTTCTATTCTTTGATTTAAGACATCGAATCTTAGGATAAGCAATTCACATACAGCTAGTTAATTCGTTTGGTGGAGTCTAGCCGAACAATTAACGAAGTGGCAATCAACACTAGGTTGTTAAGTTTGGATAATTTTGTGTTGTGGGATATTACGGTCTAATTAGGCGAAGTAGGAGTTTCTACTTAGTCGGTTAGGGCTAGTGTTTCTTTAGTACGTAAAGTAATTATCCGGTTGAATCTTAGAAGGAGTTTCTAATAGGGTTATCGGTTAATTAGGGGACGATTATTAGGAGTTTCTTCTAGTCGTTCTAAAAAGGAAGAAGAAACGAGGGAGCCTAAGGTAACAGGTAACTATAGCTAGCCTAACGAGGAATTAACTACCCAGTCAATGATCATAGCCTGATGCATGCGTAGGAAAATCCCAGCTACTTGTTATTTACTGAATTAATCTAAGTGCCAGCTAAGTTTAGTTGTCAATCATTTATTTGTTTAATCAGTTTCATTTCGTTTATTTTCATCGTTAGTTCCTCCACAATTGCACACGGTTGAGACTTCTTTCGTGTTCTAGAAGAATTCTCGACTTTATACTTCTTCCCACGGATCTTCCTTTTACCTTGGATACCCGGATGTTGAGATTTTTCCTCTACTCGTAGGTTGGAGTGAAACCCCAACTCATTTCTTGATTCCGAATCCTCACCTTCTTTTCCACCGGTCACTTTCCAATTTTCAACCCTTAAAGCTTTAGTAATTGCCTTGTCCCAAATGCTCGTTTTCTTTGCAATTAAAGCTTCCTTGAACTCCTCCCGAAGGCCATCCATAAAGCACCTTACTTTCCTCTCTTCGTTGCCCATAATGTGAGGTACATATTTGCCTAGTTCCTCGAACTTATTGATATACTTCACAACCGTTCCTTTGGCTTGTTTGAGGTTGAGAAATTCTTCAATTCTTCGATTGTGTAGAACAGTCAGGGTATACCAATTCTTAAACTCATGAACAAAGACATCCCCAAGTTAATCATTCGCTCTTGGATTCAATTTGTGGGGTAACTCTTTTCCACCATTACCTTGCTCGTCCTTGTAGTAGTTGAGTTACAAGGCGTGCCTTATCTCGTGAGTTACACTACCACACTTCGGAGATACTTTAAACCTCAGATATAAATTCTTCGGCTTGTATATCATCACTTTCACGAAGTTGGAGAGGATTGAATGCTTTGAAACCCGGTATAATGTTGCCATCGGATTCATTGGTTGCACTTCAACGTGATGTTGTTTTTGATTGTAGAAATGTGGAGATGATGGTTGATTAAGACCTTGTAGTTGCGATGGCATCCTGAAAATCTCACAACTTACAACATAGATATATGTATGTCGGTTAGTATATGAGTATGTCACGTAATCAAGTTAGGCAATTGCAATTAAGAAATGCAATGCACTGCATGTAGTAAAGTTAACAAGTGTTAAGAGATTCAAATGCATATCATCCAAAATCGGATGCAAATGTACACACTTAATCACATTGTCCTATGTCGTACGACCTAGATAGACACAAAACGATACTGAACCCCGGTTTTGCAAACTGGGGCTCTGATACCACTTCAGGATGTAGCACCCCGCACGTGAGGCACCACATCCCCTGCACTACGGTCCAACCCAAGCAACGAAATGGAGAGTCCGCACCCGGATCAAACCGTAACGAACGGGAGATAAACAAAACCAACACCTAAGCTAGGCGGAACGTAGCCCTGTCAAACAAAACCAACTAATAAAGCAGAGTACAGCGGAAGACTAAAGATCAAACATATATATTGGCCACGGGCCTACAGAAATTAAACACCCGGTTCACATGCAGACTTAGGCTCCTCAGGCCTCTTTTAAGCGCATAACAAAACCCGGCAAGGGTAATTCAAAAACAAAAGCGCAAGCATATATATACATGTCTTACATATTGATCTGAATTCCAATAAAGCAAATGCAAATGTAGACTAATCTAACCCAGACCGACCGACTCAAAAGACTTGACTCAACTCCGCCTAGCTCCAAACTCCAAAGTAGACATGCACACTAAAAGATTGGGGAGGGAGAGGGTCAGTCTACAACTCGACTGAGTGAGGGGGCTACCCACACACACCACATATACATATAGAGCAAAACACAGATTAACAAAAGACTATGAACCGGGATAAGGTTTTACATATCAAAGTCATTTCATAGCAAACTTATACATAATAAACAGAGCAAGCTTAACGAGATCACAATAATACAAGAGAAGCTCCTATCCCGTTTCATAATCATCATAACAAAACAAATCTAATACTCGGCGAGTACGGGTCTCCAACCTTACTTCCAAATCCTAACATACGAATCAAACGGAAAACAAACAAATATCACAAACAATCCCACCTCAACAACCACGATGTTTGGGAGTCAAACCCTTTTCACCAAATTACCAATACATACAGGGTAGCTAACCCATGATATGCCTTTCCCGGTTATCCACCAAGGGCTCAAGATACCACGCCTTCCCAACCTCCAAGAGTCACACGTGAATATCTCAAATGGAATTACGCTCAGGTCAAACCCGATGACCCTTGTCGTACTGGGGCTCCCGGTCCATAATTCCGGGGGCACAACAAACCAAACTCCCATCTTTCAGGGATAAAATCGCTACAAAACACACTTAACAAAACATATCTAAAACTTACGTACCTGATCGGAGCATACCATACCTTGTAACTTAGCATATGCTATAAAGGTACCTCTTCGTGTCATCCTAATCCGTAGCTAGTATGAAGACACACGGTTTGGAGCATAGCCTCATTGCAAAATATTTTCAAGCTTACATACGCTCGTATACATAGTTCGAAAACATTTAATCAAATGACGAAGTCATATACATATCGTATAAGCACATATCTACTATATAAATAATATAATATATTCGCATGCGGGCTTGAAAACGAGCACATAGGGTTGTAGGTCGCATTAACTAAAAGAAACAAACCTAAACCTCACCTTACAACGAAGGAACCAAAACCGGACAAATGATTCACCCCGGAATCAGAACGGACAACGAAACACCACCTCGGGTGCACCTGAACCAACTGAAGACAAAACACAAAGCTTAGACTCCAAATGAACCACATTGATGCACGGCTTATGTTTACGCATTTAAAGAATGCCAGTATGTAGGCAAAGTTCATATACAAATCAAATTCATGCAAACGTATGCGTCTCATAATGTAATGGAGTCATAATCATGCTTAGAAAACACTCATGTACTCAATTTGTCCCATTAAGGACAAACAAGGTGTTCATGAAATCATACTAACCAATTCATGCATAAACAAAACACTCGGCAAGGACGAAACACGAAAGTAGCAAATTGACACTCAAAAGGACATACAAAGGTATTTCGGAAGCAAAGGAATCGAACCACAAAAGTTGAAAACTCACATTTTACACAGCAGCTTCCGAAACGCCCGTGTTGTGACCTTAAGGTACGGTCAAACGCCCGTGTCGTACCCTTCTGTAACGATTTTTTCATGCCAAACGGATGTTTAGAAAATGAACTGAGGCATGAAACGGGCGTTTGGCTACACTCTGTCAGAAAAATACGTGAACAGTAACAATGGCAGAAATGGGAACAAACCCCAAACTCACCCGAGCCCATGCAACACCAAATCATACGAAATTCATACCACGAAGCATATATAACACGTAGGTCACTTATTTGCACATAAGAACTCTCGAAACGAGCCCAAACACCCAAAACCCGATCCTAGCACTATTTATCATCTTCCCCAAATTGACAAATAACACAAATCCAAGGCACAAAAGGGATATTAAATCGAATCACGTAATGAAAGGGTCACAAATCTTACCTTGGGTCGTTGATTGGACGTTCGGATCGTCAGAAGCTTGAGCTCAAAGCTTGGGAGCCAAAAGGGAAAACTCTCTTCTCTTCTCTCTTCTTCCTCTTGATCGGTCCCCAACAAATGAAGAGGGAAGGGGGATATTTTCAGCTATTAAAGCTGAAAACGGGTCGGGTAAAATGGATCGGCCAAGCGGTATCCTGTCCGGACGGATCGGATTTTAAAACGGTTGGTGTAACGCCCCAGTTTTTCAGTTTTAATAATGTGAAGTATTTGTTTATAAATTGCGCAATTTAATAATTTAATTATATGATTAATTGTTTATAAATGGTTATATTTGATTTAAACTATAAACTATTGTTATTTTAATTTATTTCATTTTATTTCACTTTGATATTTAGTGTTTAAATTCTTAATTAAGGTTTCGTGTTACCTTAACTATTTCGGTAATTTCGTTAATTAATTTCAACATGTTATAAGTTGGCTTTAAATTTATTTAATATGGAATTTAAGTTTTAGTAATTAATTTATAACAATATGAATTCGTTCATGCGCTTGAGTGTTTTATTTCTACTTCGTTCTTATATGAAATGATACTGGATTGGCGTGAAAATTTAATATGTCGTAAATATGTATGTTTTGAACATGCCTATATGATCGGTTTATGTTTTCGGATTTATTTGACGTGTTTATGAATTTATTTTGATTTTTGGAACCAAGTCGGGGGCTAACGAGCAATTAGCGCACCCTTGGTTCCGTGCGTGATATCTTGAGCTCGGGAATTCGGATTCGAATTCCGACACCTCCGTTGCCTTCGTATCGACGATTCGGAGACAATGGAACAAGCCTCATACCTTTTTGAAATCATTAAGACCTCCGAAATCCAACCGTAACGGACAACTCGTGCAAGAAGAGCTCCTTTGGTTGACTAGTCTTCATGGTGGGACCCCATAACACTCCTTAACCTAACCAAACCTTAACCTTGACTCTTGTACCTTGAGTTAACCCTTTCTCTTCCCCTTAAGCTGCAAAAACCGAACCCAAACCCTCACTCTCCAGCTGCAACTGAAACGAGAAAGAGAAGAGAGAGGAGAAGGAAGAAGAAAACCTTGGCCTTTGTGATTTTGGAGCTCAAATCACCATCTTCCTTCACCAAAACTTCAAGGTATGAATATTTATGTCTTCTCTACTCAATTATGCTTGATTTCATCTATTTAAAACATGATTTGGATCAGATTTGATTAGGGTTTGAATTATGAGATTGGTATGAACTTTTAGGGATTTTTGTTCTAGTGACCTATTTGCTTGTGTGGCTGATTTTCTTGCTTGTACATGAGTATATGAACTTGTTTCTTGACCTATTTCTTTCCCAACTGATAGTATATGATGTTAGGGGGATTTCATCTCTTGCTCCTTTTATAAAATTATGAGTTATGGAGCTTCAAACTTGATGATCTAATTGATTCCCCTGTTTTGTGACTGTTGTGTGAAATTTGGTGTTGTTGCATGATCATATGGCCTCCATTTCGTGTGAAAATGCATGGAGTTGATGTACACTCATTGTTCTATATGTTAGCCTTCATGCTTTAAGTATTTGGTTCCATTTGAAGCCTTAAAAATCGAAATACATGGCCTGTTTTATGCATGCTTCATGACAGATTTGTTGCTGTGGTGTTTGGTAAGTTGTTAGTCCTCCTAATGTACTTTAAATGGTACCATTTTGTATATATATGACGTATACAAGTTGTTTAGTATGTTAGCATGCATTCCCCAAAGTTTCAGATCCAAATTCAAGCCCTAAGTACTTGATCAAGGCATGATAGAATCATTAGGGTTCATATGTCCGATTGTAGCGACCCAGTTTTATTGCATGGATTCGATGATCTTAACGTGTGATTTAGCTTTTTGATGTATCAGTTTATTGCATGGATTTGTAGGGCAAATTTAGCTAAATTCAAGCAGTTTTAAGAACTTATAACGTGATTTATGCTCCTTATTAGGTACCTTTTACCTTGGAGTTGAAAAGACGGATAAGAGCAAAACCATGCAATAAAGGGCGGAAAACGAGAGATTTCTAGGGGACACGCCCGTGTCCCCGTGGAAGAGCAAACTGAGACACGCCCGTGTCTCAGTACAGAAGTGATCCTCGGAGTTCAGGAGGTGACACGCCCGTGTCACCTATGTAGAGTAATTTCGTGCACGGCCGTTACATGGTACAGAGAGGCCGGGAGATGTTGACACCCCCGTGTCATCCAGCAGAACAGGTTTGGACACCCCCGTGTCAAGTGGAAAAGCGCAAACACGATTTTATTATGTGACACGGGCGTGTCACATTTGAAGGCATAACCCTTGCACGCCTGTGTCACGGGGCGGTTTCAGAATTCGGAGTTCTATATATACGCGGATTTGAGGCGGAATAAGGAAGCTTTTGGACTACTCTTTTCCCAGAAGTTCAAGGACACTTGGAGATAGAAGAAACACGAAGATAGAGAGTTGAAGATTCATTCCAATCACAAGACTTTGTCAATTTGGTTTTATTTACTGCTTTCCGATCAAACTAATTCCTCAAGTTTTGGTTTTCCATTCTAGTAGAATTAATTTCTTGTTTTAGATTCGTTTTTGGATAACTAGGTTAGAATTCAGCATTGTTAATTCCTTTTTGATGTTTATGTTAGACATGATTATTTTGAATGCAATTCCTTTGATCTTAATGAGTTTTGATCCAATTATGAGGAACTAATCTCCTAGGGTTAGGGGGTAAGGATTATGCATCTAAGGTGTTTGAATTAATGCTTGAGTAAATTTGTGTGATTCTTTGTTAGGAAAACGGTATTGAATAAGCTGGGAATGGATTGGCCATCCATGAACATGTTGTAAATTATCCGATAATCGAGAGATTGAGGATAATTGAGAGTGTTTTCTGAAACTTAGATCTTTTGGGCTTAAAGAAATTTAACCCTAATTTCTACAACCCGTATTTAGAATTCCATGCCAAGCCGCTAGGTTTTAAATACACTAATCTTGCTTTATTCGATTAATTTGGTTACTAAGTGATTGTGAGAACAACACTTGGCTTAATTAATTAGGCATCTAGCCTTCGAAAGAAGCTAGATATAACATCGTGATTAGGTTGAAGAATCATACATCCGTACTTAAGTATTGATTTGATCATAAAAGAGCATATGATTTATCCCCCGACCTGTTTTAATTAAGTGGTTAATTCTCGTGTTTATTTGTTAGCTCGTGTGATTGATTTATTATTAGTTAAGTTCAATTTTGTCATACTAGTATAGAGCAACCTTGTCAATCTCTTTCGGTCTTTAGATTAGAAATAGTCATAAAAGTGGTTGTTGAATTCCCTTCCCTGTGGATACGATACCTTAAGTGTTGCAATCGAATTAGAACTTACACTTGGGTTCAAGATTTGTCTATCAAGTTTTTGGCGCCGTTGCCGGGGAAGGCGTTTAATTCAATATTACTTTAGTGATTTTTCTGGTGCTTTAGACCACCCTTTCTGTTTGATTTCTTTTTGAAGTGCGTTGAATTTGACCACAGGTTTTCCCCATTGCAGGTACCTAGTTTATGCTACGATCGAAAGGCTTGGAACCCTTGCCTTACGATCCTGAAATTGAGAAGACTTGTAGGGCGAATCGAACGAAGCGAAAAAAGGAAAAGAAGCAGAAAGTAAACCCAATCCCAATGGCACAACCCGTAAACGAGCAACCAACCACACTCCAGGATTATGCCATTCCTAACATTGGCCTAATCCAGAACAACCTGACTCGCCCCGCCGTGGAGGCGAACAACTTTGAAATCAAAACCGGGTTCATCAACCTTTTACAACAGAACCCGTTCGGAGGTTTACCACATGAAGACCCCGCATCACACTTGTCCTACTTTTTGGATGTCTGCTCGACCTTTAAGATCCACAACGCCTCTGATGATGCGATCCGAGTTAGGCTCTTTCCCTTCTCCCTAAGGGACAAAGCCCGGACATGGATTTCGACCTTGTCAAACGAGACACTTCAGACATGGGCAGACCTCTCTAAGGCCTTTCTAGCCAAGTTCTACCCTCCTAGTAAGACCATGAGGTACAGAGACGAAATAACGAGCTTCAGGCTCTTTGATGGGGAAACATTGTACGAAGGATGGGAAAGATATAAGGAACTGCAAAGGAAGTGCCCGCATCACCGTGTTCCAGGATGGCAATTGGTACAAATCTTTTACAACGGAATGACAGAGAACATGAAAATCATGGTCGATGCAGCAGCAGGAGGAGCATTTATGGCACTGTCCGAGGAAGTAGGAATGCAACTTCTTAACAAGATGGCAGCAAATAGCAGTTGGACAAAGGAGAGGAGCAATCCTCCTCCAAAACCGGAGGCAGGCATACTCGCCACTGACACTGTGACAGCTTTCAATGCCAAGTTCGAAGCACTAAACCAAAAGCTAGACCGACTTGCAATTGCTACAGCACGAAACACTGTGGCACAGTCAAACGCCCTACAGGTATTATGTGAAATTTGTGGTGGTCCCCATTCATTTGATATTTGTCCTTCTACCAATGCAGGTGCACAGGTTGTTGTTGGTCAAGAACAAGTCAATTACGTGCAGAATCAAACACCAGCAAATGACCCATACTCAAACACCTACAACCCAGGTTGGAAGAATCATCCGCACTTCTCGTGGGCAAACAATCAGAATGTTCAAAACCCAAATCCAAATCCAAGACCACAGTTCCAACCAAGACAACAGGGACAACATCCACCACATCAAAATCAGCAGAGATTCGCACCCCCTCCACAACCACCGCAAGAACAGAAACCGGGATGGGAGGCGGCCCTCGAGAAGTTCATAAATGTCTCGAATGATAGGTATCAGAAACTCGAATCTCAGGTAGAACAGGTGCTGGTTCAAAATAAAAATTTGGAAGTGCAGGTGGGCCAGTTGGCTAATTCAATCAATGTTAGAGCCCAAGGAATGTTTCCAAGCAAACCTGTGGAGAATCCGAAAGAGCAGTGTAAGGCCATTACACTACGAAGTGGCACGACTTATAAGGAGCCTGCAATACCGGTGGAAACCGAAGTGAGAAAGAAAAAGGACTCCGTAGTGGAACCTGAGAAAGTAGTCGAGGCATCAAAGGAGGAGGAAGAAATCCTGACAAGTGAGCCCCCTTCAAAGCCAAAGACACCAGTGGCACCCAAGCCGTATGTGCCACCACTTCCTTTTCCGCAGAGATTTCAAAAGCAAAGGTTGGAGAAACAATTTGAGAAATTCTTGAATATCTTCAAGGAGCTACACATCAACATCCCCTTTGCCGAGGCCCTAGCTCAGATGCCCACTTATGTCAAATTCTTGAAGGAGATCCTCTCCAACAAGAGGAAATTGGAGGATTATGCCACGATTGCACTTACTGAAGAGTGCAGCGCCATTCTACAACATAAGCTTCCACCAAAGCTTAAGGATCCAGGGAGTTTTTCAATTCCTTGCACAATTGGTCATATGTCCTTTAATAAAGCTTTATGTGATCTTGGTGCTAGTGTGAGCCTAATGCCATTATCTGTTTGCAGGAAACTTGGACTGAATTCTTTAAAGCTAACTACCGTTTCCCTACAGCTAGCGGATCGATCAGTCAAGTACCCCATGGGAGTCCTGGAAAACGTGTTAGTCAGGGTTGGGAAGTTCTACCTGCCCGTAGACTTCATAGTGTTGGACATGGAAGAAGATCAAAACATGCCGCTCATTTTAGGGAGGCCCTTCTTAGCCACAGCAGGAGCCTTAATTGACGTGAAGAGTGGCATTCTAACTCTTCGTGTGGGAGACGAACAGGTGGAGTTTAATCTGTTCAAAGCAATGAAAGGACCGGTGATCAAAGAACAATGCAATATGGTGGAAATCAGAGCACAGACACCGATGTCCATAAGCAACGAGGACCCTCTCGAACTCTGTTTAAGAGGACTCACTGACCACATTGATTGGGAAGACATCTTAGAAGAATTGGCTGCCTACGCAAAGGCACTTGAAGCCACCCCGTACGTACCATTCCGAAAGAGGTTTGTATATAAAGAGTTGGGTACAGGTAAGCCCACTCTTCGTCCTTCTGTTGAATCAGCTCCCAAGTTAGAACTGAAACCCCTCCCCGCTCATTTGAGATATGCTTATTTGGGTGAATCTGAAACACTGCCTGTTATTGTTGCCTCTGATTTAACTGATGCACATCATGATGCCTTGTTGAGAGTTTTGCGAGAACATAAACGAGCGATAGGTTGGACTATTTCTGACATCAAAGGGATTAGCCCATCTATTTGCATGCATAAAATTCTTATGGAAGATAACCATAAACCCTCTGTAGAGCATCAGCGCAGATTGAACCCAAACATGAAAGAGGTAGTTAGGGCTGAGGTACTGAAATTGTTAGATGCCGGGATAATTTACCCTATCTCGGATAGCAAGTGGGTTAGCCCTGTACAGGTAGTACCTAAGAAAGGGGGGATGACTGTAATCAAAAATGAAAAGAATGAGTTAATACCAACTAGGACAGTCACGGGTTGGAGAGTTTGTATAGACTATAGGAAGTTGAACAATGCCACTCGTAAATATCACTTTCCACTTCCCTTTATTGATCAGATGTTAGAACGATTAGCCGGACATTCTTATTACTGTTTTCTGGATGGGTATTCAGGGTATAACCAAATTGCTATAGCTCCAGAAGATCAGGAAAAATGTACGTTTACCTGCCCTTATGGTACTTTTGCGTATAGGCGTATGCCTTTTGGGTTGTGTAATGCCCCGGCTACTTTTCAGCGATGCATGATGGCCATTTTCTCTGATTTTATAGAACGCACAATGGAAATTTTTATGGATGACTTTTCTGTCTTTGGTTCTTCTTTCGATTCTTGCTTGCATAATCTTGCTCAAGTTTTGCAGAGATGTGAAGAAACTAACCTTGTGCTAAATTGGGAGAAGTGCCATTTCATGGTAAAGGAAGGGATAGTGTTGGGTCACAAGGTTTCGGAGAAAGGCATTGAGGTGGACAAGGCCAAGATTGATGTGATCGCAAAATTGCCTCCACCCACCAATATCAAGGGAGTGAGAAGTTTCCTTGGTCATGCCGGGTTTTATCGCCGGTTCATCAAGGACTTTTCGAAAATTACCTTACCTTTATGCAAGTTACTGCAAAAAGATACTGAATTCGTGTTTAATGATGATTGCTTACTTGCATTTGATAGGTTGAAGAAGGAGCTTACCTCGGCACCAATCATGGTTGCACCGGATTGGACTATACCGTTCGAGCTAATGTGCGATGCGAGCGATTTGGCTATTGGAGCAGTTCTTGGCCAACGAAGGGAGAAACGTTTACACGTTATCGCATATTCTAGCAAAACTTTAAATGATGCACAATTAAATTATGCTACTACTGAAAAAGAATTATTAGCTATTGTGCATGCTTTTGACAAGTTTCGGTCTTATTTGATAGGTTCGAAGACAATCGTCTACACGGACCACGCAGCAATCAAGTATCTCCTTTCGAAAAAGGATTCAAAGCCCCGTTTGATTAGATGGATTCTATTGCTTCAGGAGTTCGATCTCGAAATTCGTGATAAGAAGGGGACAGAGAACTTAGTTGCAGATCATTTGTCAAGATTAGAGGTTGGGGACAAGGAGGATGAGTATGAGGAGGAGATTACTGAGAATTTCCCAGATGAGGAGTTGTTTGCAGCCGATGCAATCGTCCCTTGGTACGCAGATATCGTGAATCATATGGTCTGCAAAGCTCTACCACCGGGCATGAATTTCCATCAGAAACAGAGATTCTTATCCGAAGTGAAACGTTATTATTGGGAGGAGCCCTATGTATATAAGCACTGTTCAGATGGTCTAGTACGGAGATGTGTCCCGGAGGTTGAAGCTGATGAAGTGCTAGAGAGATGTCATGCAAGCTTATATGGAGGGCACTCTAGTGGTCGGAAGACAGCAGCTAAGGTATTACAGTCTGGATTTTGGTGGCCAAGGCTGTTTAAGGATGCTTACAAATTTGCCAAGGAATGTGATACTTGTCAGAGATCCGGGAACATTAGTAAGAGGGATGAGATGCCCATGAAGTATATCTTGGAAGTTGAGTTGTTTGATGTTTGGGGGATCGATTTCATGGGACCCTTCCCACCGTCGAATGGAAATCAGTATATCTTAGTGGCGGTGGATTATGTATCCAAGTGGGCCGAAGCAGTGGCAACTCCGACCAATGATTCAAAGGTGGTGATTAGGTTTTTGCAAAAGAACATATTCAATAGGTTCGGAGTTCCACGGGCATTGATCAGTGATAGAGGTACGCACTTTTTCAACAAGCCCTTGGAAGCTTTGTTGAAGAAATATGGGGTCCAACATCGGGTAACTACTGCGTATCATCCCCAAGCAAGTGGGCAAGCGGAGGTCACGAATAGGGAGTTGAAGTGGATTTTGGAGAAGGTGGTGAGCCCCTCTAGGAAAGATTGGTCCTCGAAGTTGGATGACGCATTATGGGCTTACAGGACCGCGTTCAAGACACCTATAGGAACTTCTCCGTATCAGTTGGTTTATGGTAAAGCATGTCACCTCCCAGTCGAGATCGAGTATAAGTCGTATTGGGCCATTAAGGCTATAAATTTTGATCTCACAAGAGCCGGAGAGAAAAGGATACTTGACCTGCAAGAGTTGGAGGAATTAAGGTTAGAAGCGTACGAAAATGCCCGGATTTATAAGGAGAGAACGAAGAAGTGGCATGACAAGCATATTAGGGTCAAGGAGTTTGTCGAGGGTCAACTGGTGTTATTGTACAATTCTAGATTGAAGCTTTTCCCCGGGAAACTTAAATCGAGGTGGTCAGGTCCGTTCAGAGTGACAAAAGTTTTAGTGAATGGAGCGGTGGAGATAGGCAATGAAGGCTCACCATCCTTTGTGGTGAATGGACAAAGACTCAAGCCATATCTCGCCGGAGACCGAATTGGCGAACACGTCTCATGCGTGTTAACAGTTCCAGCACCTTAGCCGGAGTCATGAAGTCAAGCTAACGACTATAACTTAGAACTATTTTTCTTCCCTTTGTCGTTTTTCTTTTCTTTCGCGTTAGGTAGTTAAGCTTGTGATTGATGATCTCTTTTGTCTCGTGTTCAGGTATTGTGGTTCGATTAGAGTGGATGGATTATGAGGAGAATGGATGATTTTGAGCTATTAGGTGCGACATTTAGAGCAAAAGTCCAAGTTTGGGGGAGACACGGGCGTGTCACTGGCCTTAAGCATTTTGTGACACCCCCGTGTCTAGGTACAGAAAAGCCAGCCGAGAAGATGACACGGGCGTGTCAAGTTCCCTAAGGAAAAATCGACACCCCCGTGTCAGGGTACAGAAATCGTCAGGTAAGGGATGACACGCCCGTGTCATCCATACAGCATAATAAACGACACGGGCGTGTCGTGTCTGTTCGGCCGAAATAAAACGGGGGTCCTCCCTCTCTCATACTCATTTAACACAAGCATACCCTTATTTTCTCTTCTCCATCTCTCTTCTTCCCCAATCACACACGATTTACACACTTCCACCAATTTTGTGGTTCATAATCCGGCAAGGCACTCCCACATTGCACCTCACACTTTAAATCCATCGGGTAAGTCTTCTCTTCTCTTGGGTACTTTAAATTCTTGTATTTCAATTGAGAAAAGTTAGACCCTAGTTCTTGAACCATGCTTGTGTTGTGAAATCTTTGGAATTCTTGCCTCTATTTTGAGTTTTAGCATGATTAGAACTAGAAATTGTCATAATTTTGCAATTTTTGGGCATTAAGTGGGAGAACCCGAATCTCTTATTTAAGCATGTTGGGTGTAATTTTTCTGAATTCTTGCTCCGTAGTCGAGTTTCGTGCATGCTAGAGTTAGGATTTTGAAATGTATTGGAAACTTTGGCCTTTGCTCTTACACATTGTCATGAATTTTGCAAATTTTGGAGAATTGTTGTGGGTGGTTATGTACACGTTGGTGAAGAGATTGAGTCCCTCTGAGCTTTAAACGATTATGGTGGCATTGGGGGCTGAGTTTAGGTATTGGGTGTTGAAATGTATGCATGATTTGATGAAATACTAGGCCCCTTACTTGTGCTTACAAGGTGTTCGATAAAATGCCTCATTGAACTTGAATTGATTTTCTTGTTGATTTTTGTGCAGGAAATATGGGACGCAATAAGAGACCCGCACCTCTGCAACTCACCTCATCTTCCGGGCCAACCGGTCGCCAACCAAGGGACTCCGTGAATGTCACCTTAGAAGGGCTTGGGAACCCTTACAACCGAAATACAACGCGGAATATCATGCCCACAAAATTCCCGCATCTCGCCACACTTCGGCGATTGGGAGTTTGGGAAGAGATTGAGGTGTTGTTCAACAATATCGGGTGGAGGAGATTTATGATGGTTCCGGCCAATACATACCCGGAGTTGACAACCGCATTCTTCACCACCATGACTTGGGACCAAGTCGACACCAAGCTCACCTTCACATTGGATGGAGAGGATACCGAATCGTTAACTCTTGATGAGATTCGGGATGCCTTAGGGTTCCCTATGTGCGAGATGACAACGTTGCCAAATTGGTCCACGGCAGATAGAGAGGCGGTGTGGCGGTCTTTCCCTCTCAAAGCTGGTGCCCCGGCGTACAACCCCCGAAACACTAAGGCCACCTGGATTGATAGTTTAGTCTGGCGGTTGGTGCATCGACTCCTAGCTATGGGCATATGTGCGAGGCATGAGAGTGATGGCAATATAAATGGATTTGAGTTGGCCATCATGTATTTCATGAAGGAGGGGATGCAGTTTGATGCCACAACGGAATTCATGTATAAGTTAAAAGAGGTGGCAGGCAGGGCGTCGGGAACTATAGGTCATGGGGCCTATGTGACGAAGCTCGCCAAAGAGGTGGGATGGCTTGAAGAGGATACGGAGCCCTTATCCAACTTTCCCTATGTGGAGGAGCAGACGTTCATCAAAATGGACTTATTTATCCGATGGTCTGCCGGGAGCCTAAAGGACAGGGTTTTACCCTGGTATCCGGAAAGGGAAAGGAACCGGTTTGAGCGAATGTACAGGTGGGGTGTGGCCAAATATGATGACCTCACCCTTGATCAGCAAAGAAGGCTTGCTCAGATACCGGATAGGGAGGAGGGCGGACGAGGAGCACAGATGCCAATGGTCCAAGACGACGAGGAGGAAATCCCCGCTTACATGCGGGATTATATGGCATCCCAGAATGCGAGGATGGACAGCTTCGTAGAGCATGTGGACTCCCGGCTTGATGCCTTGCAGCTCCACATTGACGGCCAGTTCGAGAACCTCCACGCATACCTCGCCAAACAATTTGGAGGCGCCGGAGCGAGTAGCTCAAGCCAGCCGCCACAATTTCCGCCATCTTTTCCTTGAGTGATTTCTTTTCTAGTCTTTCTTTTTCTCTGCCTTGGTCTGTATGATGATATAATTCACCACACTAACCTAACTAATTGCACTGCGCTAATTATTCGTATGGTTATTTGCGATACTTGACGACAGGGCTTTCATGTTGATTGCATGTTGATTATCATTTGCTTTGCTTAGCTTATGATCCGTGTTTTAGTCGTTTAAGTGCAGGTTAGGGGTGATGAATAGCTTGTTGCCGGGTTCTTCGCAGTGTTGAGGGAGTTTTCTTTTTGCCTTCTTTCCTTTTTCTTTTTTTTGCATGGGGACATTGCATGATTTAAGTTTGGGGGAGAGGGGCAAAAAGTTTTGGATTGTATTGCTAATATTTTGCATAGGAAGATGCGTTGGGGGCTTAACTTACTTGAAATTGTGATATCTTTAAGCGTGAAAAGATGATTGCTGAAAATAGGCCAAAATTTTCGATTTTTCGATAAGGTTTGATTGTTGGAAGTTTGCCAAAGTGAGTTAGGCTAGTTGAATGCATGAAGTTAGGTGTGAGTATTGATACTTTGGAACGGTGGAATATCCTTATTTTTGTGCACATTGGAACAAGGTCATGTACTTAGGTTAGGATACTGAATTAGTAATTCTTGAATAATACTAAGAAGTGGATTAGGAGGCATTTTAGTCCTATTGAAGCGAAATTTTGAATTGACGAAGAGTTAGGGAGATGACTTAGGCATTCATGTCGGAGGTAGCCTCGCTATTGAGCCATTTGTACTAAAGAACGAAATCCTATTGACCCCGCTGAGCCTAAGTGTTGTGCCATTAAATTTTTGTAGCCGCATTATAAGCAACAGGCACAGCACCATAAACTTACCCTTGAGTCACACTTTGCTCACTCGTTTGAATCAATTGAAGATGCTGCTAAATTCCTGATGAGAAACCAGGAGAAGAAATAAGAGATACTCTTAGATGCTGAAAGAAAAGAAGAATTAAAAAGGAAGTAGTAAAAGAACGAGTGGTGTAAGCAATAAGTAAACAGAAAAAAAAAAGAGAGAAGAAGAAAAAAATATTTATACTTTTGAGAAGAGTATTGAGAAGATGTGAAACAGAAGAAATTTTCAGACTGTCTGTATGTGACAAACTTGGACAAGGTCCAAGTTTGGGGGAGTTTGATGGGGAAGACGAAGATGGCAACCATGGAAATTTGAATGGGTGAGCTAGGTGTGTTGAGTCACTACTGGACTAAAAATTCCATAACCTTAACCCCGAGCCCACATTACAAGCCTCGAAAGACCTTCCGATCCTTAATTCTAGGTCAATTCCATTAGTGGAGATAGGTGCGAAGAATGTTTTCCGAAGTCTATCATTGGTACTTAGGAAGGAATCATTAGTTTGGTGTTCTGACCATTGTACATTTTCTTGTTCGAATTCACACACTACACGAGGTTATTTGACTTATACCATTGTGTTGATACTTGTGCTTGATTGAAATGTGTTTGATGAGCTAGACTTGTTTTAGTGAAATTCTGAAAATTGCTCCATTGAGAGATTGTTTTTGAGGTTGGTTTGACGTAATTTTCTTGATTGCTCGAGGACGAACAATATCTAAGTTTGGGGGAGTTTGATGTATCAGTTTATTGCATGGATTTGTAGGGCAAATTTAGCTAAATTCAAGCAGTTTTAAGAACTTATAACGTGATTTATGCTCCTTATTAGGTACCTTTTACCTTGGAGTTGAAAAGACGGATAAGAGCAAAACCATGCAATAAAGGGCGGAAAACGAGAGATTTCTAGGGGACACGCCCGTGTCCCCGTGGAAGAGCAAACTGAGACACGCCCGTGTCTCAGTACAGAAGTGATCCTCGGAGTTCAGGAGGTGACACGCCCGTGTCACCTATGTAGAGTAATTTCGTGCACGGCCGTTACATGGTACAGAGAGGCCGGGAGATGTTGACACCCCCGTGTCATCCAGCAGAACAGGTTTGGACACCCCCGTGTCAAGTGGAAAAGCGCAAACACGATTTTATTATGTGACACGGGCGTGTCACATTTGAAGGCATAACCCTTGCACGCCCGTGTCACGGGGCGGTTTCAGAATTCGGAGTTCTATATATACGCGGATTTGAGGCGGAATAAGGAAGCTTTTGGACTACTCTTTTCCCAGAAGTTCAAGGACACTTGGAGATAGAAGAAACACGAAGATAGAGAGTTGAAGATTCATTCCAATCACAAGACTTTGTCAATTTGGTTTTATTTACTGCTTTCCGATCAAACTAATTCCTCAAGTTTTGGTTTTCCATTCTAGTAGAATTAATTTCTTGTTTTAGATTCGTTTTTGGATAACTAGGTTAGAATTCAGCATTGTTAATTCCTTTTTGATGTTTATGTTAGACATGATTATTTTGAATGCAATTCCTTTGATCTTAATGAGTTTTGATCCAATTATGAGGAACTAATCTCCTAGGGTTAGGGGGTAAGGATTATGCATCTAAGGTGTTTGAATTAATGCTTGAGTAAATTTGTGTGATTCTTTGTTAGGAAAACGGTATTGAATAAGCTGGGAATGGATTGGCCATCCATGAACATGTTGTAAATTATCCGATAATCGAGAGATTGAGGATAATTGAGAGTGTTTTCTGAAACTTAGATCTTTTGGGCTTAAAGAAATTTAACCCTAATTTCTACAACCCGTATTTAGAATTCCATGCCAAGCCGCTAGGTTTTAAATACACTAATCTTGCTTTATTCGATTAATTTGGTTACTAAGTGATTGTGAGAACAACACTTGGCTTAATTAATTAGGCATCTAGCCTTCGAAAGAAGCTAGATATAACATCGTGATTAGGTTGAAGAATCATACATCCGTACTTAAGTATTGATTTGATCATAAAAGAGCATATGATTTATCCCCCGACCTGTTTTAATTAAGTGGTTAATTCTCGTGTTTATTTGTTAGCTCGTGTGATTGATTTATTATTAGTTAAGTTCAATTTTGTCATACTAGTATAGAGCAACCTTGTCAATCTCTTTCGGTCTTTAGATTAGAAATAGTCATAAAAGTGGTTGTTGAATTCCCTTCCCTGTGGATACGATACCTTAAGTGTTGCAATCGAATTAGAACTTACACTTGGGTTCAAGATTTGTCTATCACTTTTGCACTCTAAATGAAAAATGTTCATAACATGCCAAATATGCTGCATATTAAGTTTCAGAGCATTTGGAGTTCATTTGATATGCTTTTGGATTGAGTTTGTAAGGGATCAGTTTTGCCGGAAAAACCTTGTGAACGGTTTTGGTTCTGTACCGTGACACCCCCGTGTCACATTTACTCATAAGAGTGAGACACGGGCGTGTCACACCCTCTGCTCAGTTCTGTACTGAGCCACGCCCGTGGCTCAGTTTGGCTAAGGGAGGTGACACCCCCGTGTCACTTCCCATGCGCAGTCTTCGTTACTTCCTCTTCGGTTTTTGATTTGTTTCCCCTCCTTAATGACTTTATCTCCCTTTATGTTGAACTATGAACTTGTTGTACTATGTGTTAGGAGTATTTTGGTTTAATTTCATGGCATTTGGATGTGCTATAGGCATGCTTTTACTTAATGCCGGTTATGGGTGTTTATGTGTCGTTTATGAATCGCCTCGCTTATTTTCTATATCTTATCACTTCTTCTTGTTGCCCAACCTTGAATATATGCTATGTTATGTAATATGAAGTATATGGTAACATTATGGAAGAGCTTGAACATGTTCTGTGCCCTTATTTGGATTCTTGAATTATTGGATTGGAAGTATGAATTGAATGATTTATGATTGAACAAGTGAATAAATTGGCTATATGATTTTCATGACTTAATATGATCTTTATGCCTTCATATCATGCTTGAGCATTGTCGTGCGTCATATGTGGTTCATTTAGAGTCTTGAGTCTCACGAACACGTCTTGTGGTCTTTTGTACAGTTTGTCTCCAGGGTGGAGAGCTTTTGATCGTCAGGCACTTGGTGCTCGATCCTTGTTTCTTCACGGTTAAGGTGAGGGTGGTTTTTGTTTTAGCTATGTAACAAACCCTACAACCCTTATGTGAAAAGCTTTGGCCAAAACCTTATGATTATATATATATGATTTTCAAATGAAGTTATCGAGTAAACCCTTTTCAAAAGATTTATGAATTATGTTATGTATTTATGAATTATGTTATGTACTTATGAATTGATTTGTGTGGCGAGACACATTTATATTTATGATTTATTCGGGCCCGGGACTTAGTATATGTGGCTAACCGAGGAAGCAAGGGCTGACGGGGATCCCATATACTAGTCCCAACTTATATACGGTGATACCGGCCCTCGCTAGGAGATTTAGCGGGGAATGGGAGCTGAGTGCCTTTGGGGAATTCATGTACCCCCATTGGCCCATGGATAACCGGTGGCCGGGTCTTGCAAGCCCGTCCACCACCCGGAGGAAGAAGGTTGGTTAGGATTTATGCCTCTTCTTATATATATATGTTTTGATAGGATTATGCACCGTGCGGGAATGCCGGGACACGGATTGCCCAAAAGCATGTATTTATGTTATGATTTATGGTCCGCATGTATTATGATATATTGCATGATCGCCTAATCAATATATATGATATTTATGTACACGGTCGGAGTTTGGTTGGAGATTGTGCACGCTCACTCGCCGAGCCTTATATTTATGTATGATTTACGAATGTAATGAATTTAAGATGTTTTAGTCGTAAAAGTCGAGCATTGTCTATCTATTTTCTTGTCCTTTTCGGGAACTAAATTCAAATAAAACCCTTGCTCGGGATTTATGACTTGCATGTGCATGTTTTATATATATATGTATCGCTCCTGCTCACTCAGTCTTCTAGAGACTGACCCTCTCCCTCCCCAACACTTTAGTGTGCAGGTTTGGCTTTGGAGTTCGGGCTAGGCGGAGGTGTTTGGAGTCTTTAAGTGGGTCGAGTTAGGTTAGGAGAGTCCCTGCACTCATTTATGTATTGAAGTTATGTATGATTCGTTCTGTTATATCATGAACTTGAATAATTATGTAATTTTTATTAATTTTTATTGAATTGACTTTACTGGAACTTGTTGAAGTAAAAGAGGCCTGAAGAGCCCAAATTCCGTTTATGATTGTTATGATTGAACTTTGGCTTTGTTATGCATTATACTTTGTGGATTGGTTTTCATTGCAGGGTCTAGGTCCGCCTGGCTTAGGAAAGTTTTTATGTTTGTCTCCCGTTCGCTAGGGTTCGATACGGGTGCGGATTTACTATTTCGTTACTCGTGTTGAGCCTTAGTGCGGGGGATGTGGTGCCTCACGTGCGGGGTGCTACATCCTTAAGTGGTATCAGAGCCCGGTTGCAAAACCGGTGTTCTTGAGTCGTGTCGGAGTCAGTCTAAGTCGAACGGCATAGGGACTATGTGTTATAGTGTGCATTGCATCGATCTTGAATATGGAATTTGGTTTCCTCAGGAATTGGTTGAATCACTTGTTGCAATTTATATGGGTTCTTGTCTTCCATATTGAATATGTGCCATGAGCATGCACTAATCGCATGCATCTATTTTTGAAATGAGTTATGATTTCCAGGTTATAAAGATGATATCAAACCACGGCCAAATTTTATGATCACAACAACCTATTGCAAACTCCTTCGGAGGCATGGAAGGTAGGAAGGATGCCCGAGGAGGAATGTGGAGAATACTAACCGCGTGGCTTTACAGACTGAGTTGCAATTAACGGTTAGGATTTAGAATGGGAGGTTCGACCTTGGCGATGCGATGGCAGAGGAACATTTGGGGGAATAGGAATAGGAGTTAGTCAAGGGATGGTTGTGACTCAGAAGAACAACTTATGTGAACCCACTACTTGAAGTGCATTAATTGGATTCAACAGGATCTTGCAACCTAAGGAATGAAGGGAACAAAACCTTGAAGATATATTAGTCCCGGATTTGGATTATGGAAGAGGTACTAGTAATTAAGAGGAGTAGAGATAACAGGGGCTCGGTAGAGGTTATGCATCAAGGGTCTACCAAGAAGGACTTTGAATTAAGCCTAGTGATTAGAAGTCGGGTTCTAGAAGGCAAGCTTTTGGGTAAACACAAATAGAGGGAAGGTGGCGATATTGAGAAGAGGATTTGAGTTCATTTTTCCAAATCCAAGCTGAATTGTCATGTTGTGAAGTTAAATTGGAAGATATGGAGCAACAAATGGAAACGAGAATGAGAGGAGATCATGCGCTCAAGTAGAAGCAATTGGAGGAGAATTAAATCTACAATGGATAAGCGTGGAATTTTTGATCGAGGTGACGATTAGAAGTAAACGTCGAATTTCGAGAAGAAGTTTGGATACTAACTCTGTGGACGTGGAAGAATTAAGGATTAAGAAATTGCAATCTCGGGCAGTGGATGATACAAGTCGATTTACAAAGATGCATGGAAGTCTCGAAGACCGTGGGAAAGGCCAGGAATAATTACCAGGTCAGGTGACCTTGGGATCAGAAGAACGAGGAAAGCTACCGAGCTAATAACTTCCCACATCGGTGACAGGTTCCAAAACATTCATAGCACGTGCATCATATTTTACATTAGTTATTTATTCTCTTGACTTTATGTTTAACCGTGCATTTCTAATTGGTTTCGTTGCGCTAATGTGTTGTATAATTGCTTGATGTAAACGTGACCCATGCATTGTCATTTTAACCCAACATGCATTTTAGTGTTTACTTGATAGGAAGTCCTTTCTCCTTAACTATCAAGTATCAGTTCAACCGAGCCGCATTTGAGTTATGAGGAAGAGAAATAATAGGATGACATCAGAAGGAGAAATGAGACTAGAGTTCCGGACAAGATTAAGAAAGGAGTTTCGGATATCAAGAGAACTAGGGAAGGAGTGAAAGGCCAATCCTTGATTTCTATATCAGTTAAACTTCACCTAATGGGAATTACTCATCAAGACTTTCGACAAAAGAAGAATCAATAGAGTTCAATACGGGACAACAGAAATTTAAGGGGGAGAGCACGACCGAGGAACAAATTGGACGATTAAAAGGGTGCTCGAAGAAATATTTCAGTAAGAATAACGAAATTGCAAATTAAGGAAGACCTGGGAGTCCTATTAGTGATGATCGGAAATAAACAAGACGGCTTGAAGGGTTAAGTTGTTAAGAGGAGAGTTAAGTTACTCAATTCGGGTTGGAGGCCCTCATTAGGTATAACGGAAATAGCTTGGAGAATATCCCTATGTATAGAACACGGATCTGGGGATAACAGAATTATAAGAGAGCCTCTGAAAACTCCTAAGTCAGAATTGACCAGAGAGAGTGTCGAATCAAGTTGGCATATGATGGAATGATGGCGATCACGAGTAATCCAATAGGGTACAAAAGGGGGTTCAATAATGACAATATTATCAATTCTTCGATTAGTCCCACGATACCGCGGAAGGAAATCCAAGAAGAAACCAAACCGGATAAGGATTCGTGTTCAGGTAGGTCCTAATAACGAATACCCTAAGGTAGGGATTGAATCGTCAAGGTTGTTAGGAGTAGTTATCCTTCAGGGTATTTTAAACTCCGATATGGGTAAGATAGTAGCTATGGACCTAACTTCGAAACGGATGGTCTAAGGGTATTCGGGAGGTCAAACTCGGTTAATTACAAAGAGTTGGTTGAAGGAAGATTAAGGGAAATGATGGAGTTTGGGAACAGTACCAGGCAGAAGGGATCTAAGAAGTATAATCCCTGAAGGATTCATTAATTGCTTCATCGAGGTATCCTGAAGAGGTTAAGGACAAACTGAGCACTGAATCTATCTTCAGGACAGATGATGCACTGAACAACGACAACTCACAATGTTAAAACTTCGTGACTACGGTGAACGGTATTTATAACATTCATGAAGCATACATTCATGCAAATCCAATTTAATAATTTCTTTGTCGTATGCTTTGTTTTCTTGTCAAGTTAAATTACATGAAGTAATTGATGATTAACGTGGATGATATCTGATATTTACCTTGAGTTGGCTTAAGTGATTTTAAATTTGGTTTTTGCGTGAGTTGCTTGGGAGTATTGGAGACTTCCTTGCTTTATTTTCGGTTAAGAGACGGGGATTCTCTTATTTTTGATTGAGAGACGGGGTACTCTCCTTGCTTGCGAGAGACGGGGTTCTCTCATTGTTGTTGGAGAGACGGGGTTCTCTCATTGCTGTTCGAGAGACGGGGCTCTCTCCTTGTCGCTTGTGAGAGACGGGGAATCTCTCATTGTTTGTTTTCAAGCGTGTTTTGAATCCGAGGACGGATTCTTTTTAAGGGGGAGAGATTGTAACGCCCCAGTTTTTCAGTTTTAATAATGTGAAGTATTTGTTTATAAATTGCGCAATTTAATAATTTAATTATATGATTAATTGTTTATAAATGGTTATATTTGATTTAAACTATAAACTATTGTTATTTTAATTTATTTCATTTTATTTCACTTTGATATTTAGTGTTTAAATTCTTAATTAAGGTTTTGTGTTACCTTAACTATTTCGGTAATTTCGTTAATTAATTTCAACATGTTATAAGTTGGCTTTAAATTTATTTAATATGGAATTTAAGTTTTAGTAATTAATTTATAACAATATGAATTCGTTCATGCGCTTGAGTGTTTTATTTCTACTTCGTTCTTATATGAAATGATACTGGATTGGCGTGAAAATTTAATATGTCGTAAATATGTATGTTTTGAACATGCCTATATGCTCGGTTTATGTTTTCGGATTTATTTGACGTGTTTATGAATTTATTTTGATTTTTGGAACCAAGTCGGGGGCTAACGAGCAATTAGCGCACCCTTGGTTCCGTGCGTGATATCTTGAGCTCGGGAATTCGGATTCGAATTCCGACACCTCCGTTGCCTTCGTATCGACGATTCGGAGACAATGGAACAAGCCTCATACCTTTTTGAAATCATTAAGACCTCCAAAATCCAACCGTAACGGACAACTCGTGCAAGAAGAGCTCCTTTGGTTGACTAGTCTTCATGGTGGGACCCCATAACACTCCTTAACCTAACCAAACCTTAACCTTGACTCTTGTACCTTGAGTTAACCCTTTCTCTTCCCCTTAAGCTGCAAAAACCGAACCCAAACCCTCACTCTCCAGCTGCAACTGAAACGAGAAAGAGAAGAGAGAGGAGAAGGAAGAAGAAAACCTTGGCCTTTGTGATTTTGGAGCTCAAATCACCATCTTCCTTCACCAAAACTTCAAGGTATGAATATTTATGTCTTCTCTACTCAATTATGCTTGATTTCATCTATTTAAAACATGATTTGGATCAGATTTGATTAGGGTTTGAATTATGAGATTGGTATGAACTTTTAGGGATTTTTGTTCTAGTGACCTATTTGCTTGTGTGGCTGATTTTCTTGCTTGTACATGAGTATATGAACTTGTTTCTTGACCTATTTCTTTCCCAACTGATAGTATATGATGTTAGGGGGATTTCATCTCTTGCTCCTTTTATAAAATTATGAGTTATGGAGCTTCAAACTTGATGATCTAATTGATTCCCCTGTTTTGTGACTGTTGTGTGAAATTTGGTGTTGTTGCATGATCATATGGCCTCCATTTCGTGTGAAAATGCATGGAGTTGATGTACACTCATTTTTCTATATGTTAGCCTTCATGCTTTAAGTATTTGGTTCCATTTGAAGCCTTAAAAATCGAAATACATGGCCTGTTTTATGCATGCTTCATGACAGATTTGTTGCTGTGGTGTTTGGTAAGTTGTTAGTCCTCCTAATGTACTTTAAATGGTACCATTTTGTATATATATGACGTATACAAGTTGTTTAGTATGTTAGCATGCATTCCCCAAAGTTTCAGATCCAAATTCAAGCCCTAAGTACTTGATCAAGGCATGATAGAATCATTAGGGTTCATATGTCCGATTGTAGCGATCCAGTTTTATTGCATGGATTCGATGATCTTAACGTGTGATTTAGCTTTTTCAATCTAAATGAAAAATGTTCATAACATGCCAAATATGCTGCATATTAAGTTTCAGAGCATTTGGAGTTCATTTGATATGCTTTTGGATTGAGTTTGTAAGGGATCAGTTTTGCCGGAAAAACCTTGTGAACGGTTTTGGTTCTGTACCGTGACACCCCCGTGTCACATTTACTCATAAGAGTGAGACACGGGCGTGTCACACCCTCTGCTCAGTTCTGTACTGAGCCACGCCCGTGGCTCAGTTTGGCTAAGGGAGGTGACACCCCCGTGTCACTTCCCATGCGCAGTCTTCGTTACTTCCTCTTCGGTTTTTGATTTGTTTCCCCTCCTTAATGACTTTATCTCCCTTTATGTTGAACTATGAACTTGTTGTACTATGTGTTAGGAGTATTTTGGTTTAATTTCATGGCATTTGGATGTGCTATAGGCATGCTTTTACTTAATGCCGGTTATGGGTGTTTATGTGTCGTTTATGAATCGCCTCGCTTATTTTCTATATCTTATCACTTCTTCTTGTTGCCCAACCTTGAATATATGCTATGTTATGTAATATGAAGTATATGGTAACATTATGGAAGAGCTTGAACATGTTCTGTGCCCTTATTTGGATTCTTGAATTATTGGATTGGAAGTATGAATTGAATGATTTATGATTGAACAAGTGAATAAATTGGCTATATGATTTTCATGACTTAATATGATCTTTATGCCTTCATATCATGCTTGAGCATTGTCGTGCGTCATATGTGGTTCATTTAGAGTCTTGAGTCTCACGAACACGTCTTGTGGTCTTTTGTACAGTTTGTCTCCAGGGTGGAGAGCTTTTGATCGTCAGGCACTTGGTGCTCGATCCTTGTTTCTTCACGGTTAAGGTGAGGGTGGTTTTTGTTTTAGCTATGTAACAAACCCTACAACCCTTATGTGAAAAGCTTTGGCCAAAACCTTATGATTATATATATATGATTTTCAAATGAAGTTATCGAGTAAACCCTTTTCAAAAGATTTATGAATTATGTTATGTATTTATGAATTATGTTATGTACTTATGAATTGATTTGTGTGGCGAGACACATTTATATTTATGATTTATTCGGGCCCGGGACTTAGTATATGTGGCTAACCGAGGAAGCAAGGGCTGACGGGGATCCCATATACTAGTCCCAACTTATATACGGTGATACCGGCCCTCGCTAGGAGATTTAGCGGGGAATGGGAGCTGAGTGCCTTTGGGGAATTCATGTACCCCCATTGGCCCATGGATAACCGGTGGCCGGGTCTTGCAAGCCCGTCCACCACCCGGAGGAAGAAGGTTGGTTAGGATTTATGCCTCTTCTTATATATATATGTTTTGATAGGATTATGCACCGTGCGGGAATGCCGGGACACGGATTGCCCAAAAGCATGTATTTATGTTATGATTTATGGTCCGCATGTATTATGATATATTGCATGATCGCCTAATCAATATATATGATATTTATGTACACGGTCGGAGTTTGGTTGGAGATTGTGCACGCTCACTCGCCGAGCCTTATATTTATGTATGATTTACGAATGTAATGAATTTAAGATGTTTTAGTCGTAAAAGTCGAGCATTGTCTATCTATTTTCTTGTCCTTTTCGGGAACTAAATTCAAATAAAACCCTTGCTCGGGATTTATGACTTGCATGTGCATGTTTTATATATATATGTATCGCTCCTGCTCACTCAGTCTTCTAGAGACTGACCCTCTCCCTCCCCAACACTTTAGTGTGCAGGTTTGGCTTTGGAGTTCGGGCTAGGCGGAGGTGTTTGGAGTCTTTAAGTGGGTCGAGTTAGGTTAGGAGAGTCCCTGCACTCATTTATGTATTGAAGTTATGTATGATTCGTTCTGTTATATCATGAACTTGAATAATTATGTAATTTTTATTAATTTTTATTGAATTGACTTTACTGGAACTTGTTGAAGTAAAAGAGGCCTGAAGAGCCCAAATTCCGTTTATGATTGTTATGATTGAACTTTGGCTTTGTTATGCATTATACTTTGTGGATTGGTTTTCATTGCAGGGTCTAGCTCCGCCTGGCTTAGGAAAGTTTTTATGTTTGTCTCCCGTTCGCTAGGGTTCGATACGGGTGCGGATTTACTATTTCGTTACTCGTGTTGAGCCTTAGTGCGGGGGATGTGGTGCCTCACGTGCGGGGTGCTACAGTTGGGCTATCAAATGGCTTTAGAAAATTAAAAGGTTAATTCCATTAAATCCGAATCATCGAAAATAATTAAATGGCGGGGTCGGAATTCGAATTCGAACCCGAGCTCAAATAGCCACGAGGGTCAAAACACCTTAATTAAAATTAGGTATCCTAATAAAATTATTGGACATTTGAGTCCAAGTACAATTAATTAAATTCTAAAGCACACTTAATAAAATAAATCTCACGTTGACACATAAGCATGCTAATCACATAATTCACGTAAATTACTGAATTAAACTCCCTCGTGACTCGTAGCTGGAATGCCGAAGAGGCGGGGTGTCACAATCTCCCCCCCCCCCCCCTTAAGAGAACCTGGTCCCCAGGTTCACCTGCTCGAGTTTCAAGCTCGAACAACTTTCTGTATTCACCCAATTTCGAGGTTCATGACGTCCCGAAGAGGGTTAGCCCAAGAAAGGTCTTTAAGCACAAGGGGTTTAAATCTTCAAATCGATCAGGTCATGAATTGCTCGACTCGCACGATAAAGAGGGTCTAAGGTAGATTCAACTCTCACCGTTTGAGTACAACCGAGTCAACTGTAAGGCTCGGTATTCAATGATTGGTGTAGTTATCGAACTCAAGCCGCTCTATAAGCAAGCTCTAACCGAATCTACTTCATCCCGATCTAATGTCCAAAGTGTCACACATCCGAAATCCCTTCACACCACTAAAGTCTTCAAAAGAGGTTTTTGATCCGGTTGCAAAGCTCTACCCTCACCTCACCGAAGAACAACAACGCTCGAACTCTCAAAACATCTCACAAAGAAAAAGAAAACAGCAAAACAAGTATAAACAAACTTAAATAATCATGATGCACGTGATATGTATGTTTGAGGTACCGTTCACAGATGCTTTGTAAAGCTTATCTTTGAGGAACTTGATTGTTGCCGAGGTTCTTTGTTCACACTTGAGCCATGAACTTTGTAGTTCACTCACTGCTTCAATCATCATTCCGGGCTTCATCCCATAGTCATTGGTTAGCCTTTACACTTCCTCAATTTCTAATTCCGCTCTTGATTGTTCTCTTGGCCTTGTTCTTGTTTTCCCCAAGATGGAGCTCCTCGGACTTCGATTATTGCCTAAAACCCTTCACCCGATTCTCGAAGTCAATGAAACATCAACATCTTTGTAGCTTCATTTCCTTGTCTCATACACATCTTGTAAAATTTCCAAAGAATCGGCCTCGTTCCCCTTGTGATAATTCCTCTCCCTCGGTATTCCTTTGAAGTATGGAATTATTTTCCCCCGGCATTCTCTTCCCTTTTTGAGTGAGAGACCAACCTAGTAATCATTATCTTTCCTTTTCGGAGTTCAAACACCTTGGAAAACCCCGAAAGGAACCTTCAAAATTTCCCTCATGGAATCCCTTTCTTCTAAAGACATGGTTAAACAGAGGTCGCCTTCATGCTTCGGAATTTATATTGATCTCTTTAGATAACTCATTGCATAATTGTATGTTATATGATATGTAACATTAGCTTCCTGGTGGATCCCTTCGCACTTTCCCCCATCTCGGAAGCATCATACCCCAATTTCTTATATTTCTTAACAACCTCGTCTGGAACGTCCTTTCTTGATTCATCATCAGATTTAAGGGTTTCCGACATACCCTTGCGATAGTCTTCGTTCCAATTACATATCAATTCCCTGGCCTACACCCTTACAAGTAGAGTCCCGAATCACCTCTTTCATCCTCAACCTACTCTTCTCAATTCTCAACAACCCATCTATCGTGTCATGTGGGGAGTACCAAGCTAAAAATCAAACACCAACTTATGCATGCCGAGTTAAAGTGCAAATGGAATATAACACATATTTATCACTTAGACACGTAAAATGCCACACGAAATATAATGCCAAAACAAGTAATAAGTGCGAAAATTAAATATGTCGTGTATGCACTTGCCATGAATGCATATACTTCAATCCTCAAAATTTTGTTGATGTCCAAATTGAAGCCTTTGATTTCATTCCCCTCATTTGTGATTCCTTAATCGACCCCATTCTGTGACCAAATGATTCTTCGATCCGCATGCATGACACTTCTTCAACCAGTCCCAACACATGTTGTAGGCGCGATTAGTTCCTCAATAATTGCACACGGTTGAGACTTCTTTCGTGTTCTAGAAGAATTCCCGACTTTATACTTCTTCCCACAGATCTTCCTTTTAGCTTGGAGACCCGGATGTTGAAATTTTTCCTCTACTTGTAGGTTGGAGCGAAACCCCAACTCATTTCTTGATTCCGAATCCTCACCTTCTTTTCCACCGGTCACTTTCCAAATTTCAACCCTTAAAGCTTTGGTAATTGCCTTGTCCCAAATGCTCGTATTCTTTGCAATTAAAGCATCCTTCAACTCCTCCTGAAGGCCTTCCATAAAGCACCTTACTTTCCTCTCTTCGTTGCCCATAGTGTGAGGTACATATTTGCCTAGTTCCTCGAACTCATTGCTTTACTTCACAACCATTTCTTTGCCTTGTTTGAGGTTGAGAAATTCTTTAATTCTTCGATTGTGTAGAACAGTCTGGGTATACCTCTTCTTAAACTCATGAATAAAGACATCCCCAAGTTAATCCTTTGCTCTTGGCTTCAATTTGTAGGGAAACTCTTTTCCACCATTACCTTGCTCGTCCTTGTACTAGTAGAGTTACAATGCGTGCCTTATTTTGTGAGTTACACTGCCACACTTCGGAGATACTTTAAACCTCAGATATCCATTCTTCTGCTTGTATATAATCACTTTCACGAAGTTGGAGAGGATTGAATGCTCTGAAATCCCGGTATAATGTTGCCATCGGATTCATTGGTTGTACTTCAACGTGATGTTGTTCTTGATTGTAGAAATGTGGAGATGATGGTTGATTAAGACCTTGTCGTTGCGATGGCATCTTGAAAATCTCACAACTTACAACATAGATATATGTATGTCGGTTAGTATATGAGTATGCCACGTAATAAAGTTAGGTAATTGCAATTAAGAAATGCAATGCATTGCACGTAGTAAAAGTAACAAGTGTTAAGAGATTCAAATGCATATCATATCAAATCGGATGCAAATATACACACTTAATCACATTGTCCTATGTCGTACGACCTAGACAGACACAAAACGACACTGAACCCCGGTTTTGCAACCTGGGGCTCTGATACCACTTCAGGATATAGCACCCCGTACATGAGGCACCACATCCCCCGCACTACGGTCCAACCCCGAGCAACGAAATGGAGAGTCCGCACCCGGATCAAACCGCAGCGAACGGGAGACAAAAAAAAACAACACCTAAGCTAGGCGGAACATAGACCTTGTCAAACAAAACCAACCAACAAAGCAGAGTTCAGCGGAAGACTAAAGATCAAACACATACATTGGCCACGGGCCTGCAGAAATTAAACACAAGGTTCACAGGTAGACTTGGGCTCCTCAGGCCTCTTTTAAGCCCATAACAAAACCCGGCAAGGGCAATTCAATAACAAAAGCACAAACATAAATATACATGTCCTACATATTGATCCGAATTCAAATAAAGTAAATGCAAATATAGACTAATGTAACCCAGACCGACCGACTCAAAAGACTTGACTCAACTCCCCTAGCTCCAAACTCCAAAGCAGACCTGCACACTAAAAGATTGGGGAGGGAGAGGGTCAGTCTAAAACTCGACTGAGTGAGGGGGCTACCCACACACACCACATATACATATAGAGCAAAGCACAGATTAACAAAAGACTATGAACCAGGATAAAGTTTTACATACCAAAGTCATTTCGTAGCAAACTTATACTTATACATAATAAATAGAGCAAGCTCAGCGAGATCACAATAATATAAGAGAAGATCCTATCCCGTTTCATAATCATCTTACCAAAACAAATCTAATTCCCGGCGAGTACGGGTCTCCAACCTTACTTCCAAATCCTAACATACGAATCAAACGGAAAACAAACAAATATCACAAACAATACCACCTGAACAACCACGGTGTTCGGGAGTCAAACCCTCTTCACTAAATTACCAATACATACGGTGTAGCTAACCCACGATATGCCTTCCCCAGTTATCCACCGAGGGCTCAAGATACCACGTCTTCCCAACCTCCAAGAGTCGCACGTGAATCTCTCAAATGGAATTATGCCCTGGTCAAACCCGACGACCCTTGTCGTACCGGGGCTCCCAGCCCATAATTCCGGGGGCCCAACAAAACAAAACAAACCAAACTTCCATCTTTCAGGGATAAACTCGCTACAAAACACACTTAACGAAACATAACCAAAACTTACGTACCTTATCGGAGCATACCATACCTTGCAACTTAGCATATGCTAAAAACGCACCTCTCCGTGTTATCCTAATCCGTAGCTAGTATGAAGACACACAGTTTGGAGCATAGCCTCGTTGCAAAACATTCTCAAGCTTACATACGCTCGTATACATACTTCGAAAACCTTTAATCAAATGACAAAGTCATATACATATCGTATAAGCACATATCTACTATATAAATATTATAATATATTCGCATGCGGGCTTGAAAACGAGCACATAGGGTTGTAGGTCGCATTAACTAAAAGAAACAAACCTAAACCTCACCTTACACCGAAGGAACCAAAACCGGACAAATGATTCACCCCAGAATCAGAACGGACCACGAAACACCACCTCGGGTGCACCTGAACCAACTGAAGACAAAACACAAAGCATAGACTCCAAATGAACTGCATTGACGCATGGCTTATGTTTACTCATTTAAAGAATGCCAGTATGTCGGCAAAGTTCATATACAAATCAAATTCATGCAAACGTATGCGTCTCATAATGTAATGGAGTCATAATCATGCCTAGAAAACCCTCATTTATTCAGTTAGTCCAATTAAGAACAAACAAGGTGTTCATGAACGCATACTAACCAATTCATGCATAAACAAAACACTCGGCAAGGACGAAACATGAAAGTAGCAAATTGACACTCAAAAGGACATACAAAGGTATTTCGGAAGCAAAGGAATCGAACCATAAAAGTTGAAAAATCACATTTTACACAGCAGCTTCCGAAACGCCGGTGTCGTGACCTTAAGGTACGGTCAAACTCCCGTGTCGTACCCTTCTGTAATGATTTTTGCATGCCAAACGGGCGTTTAGAAAATGAACTGAGGCATGAAACAGGCGTTTGGCTATGTTCTATTAGAAAAATACGTGAACAGTAACATGGCGAAAATGGGAACAAACCCCAAGCTCACCCGAGCCCATGCAACACCAAATCACACGAAATTCATACCACGAAGCATATATAACACGTAGGTCACGTATTTGCACATAAGAACTCTCAAAATGAGCCCAAACACCCAAAACCCGAACCTAGTACTATTCATCATCTTCCCCAAACAGGCAAATAATATAAATCCTAGGCACGAAAGGGATATTAAATCAAAGCACATAATGAAAGGGTCGCAAATCTTACCTTGGGTCGTTGATTGGATGGTCGGATCGTCGAAAGCTTGAGCTTAAAGCTTGGGTGCCAAAAGCGGAAACTCTCTTCTCTTCTCTCTTCTTCCTCTTGATCGGTCCCCAACAAATGAAGAGGGAAAGGGGATATTTTTAGCTATTAAAGCTGAAAACGGGTCGGGTTAAAACGGTTCGGCCAAGCGGTATCCGATCCGGACGGATCGGATTTTAAAACGGTTGGACTATCAAATGGCTTTAGAAAATTAAAAGGTTAATTCCATTAAATCCGAATCATCGAAACGAATCAAATGGTGGGGTTGGAATTCGAATTCGAATTCCCGAACTCAAATAGCCACGAGGGCCAAAACACCCTAATTAAAATTAGGTATCCAAATACAATTATTGGACACTTCAGTCCAAGTACAATTAATTAAATTCTAAAGCACACGTAATAAAATAAATCTCACGTTGACGCATAAGAATGCTAATCACATAATTCACATAAATTGCTGAATTAAACTCACTCGTGATGTCGTACCTGGAATGCCGAAGAGGCAGGGTGTCACATTTGTTAGGAATAGTGCCCTTAAAGCAGCTTTTGGCTTTACTATTTCCTTGTAACATCACAAACAGTCTTTGAATAATAAACGAGATGATTTTGTTCATAGGCATTCACTTTTTTATGTGCTTATTTATGTCTGTTTAGGTTGACTATGTTTTTGCATGTATTGAACTCCTCTAATCCGATGAGGCCGTTAAGAACTTTGTTGTTATGGGAACGACACATGAAACAAGTTCTTAACTCCATTGGCGAGGATTAGAAACTTCTCCAAGTCGAGACTCCGACAGACAGTGGGAGTATCGACCTTGACTCTGTTAAGACTTGCTTATGTGATTATATCGTTTTGAAGGATCACTTAGTTTCATGGAGTGATAAGTACATACGGTGATGTGTTCATAATACATGAGGGTGATTGTTACTAGAAATTCATCACTGAGATGTCCCGCATGAGAACATTCCTAAATGGGAAAAGAAGTCTCCTAGAAACTTCCAGATTAGGAAATATCCCACAGGTCAATAACGTGATTCATTAATCCTTAGACTTGAGATTCTGTAATGTCTCATATGAGCTAACTCTGTAAGCTTTGATATAGGCTCAAAAGGAAGTCGCCATATAGACACCTAAACCACGGCCTATGTTGGGATTACACAAGTGGCATATGTAGAATTAGTAGAATCAACAAAGGACCTACACTTGTTGCAAGAACAAGAATGATCTCTCACTGATTGAACTGTTCATAGTCCATTAAACTTAAACCCTTGGCCAAGGTGGATGAAAGATCAAGACATCAAGAAAATGGGATTTTCTTGGATTGAGATCTAAATGGATATGAAACGAACTTAACTTTAAAGATCAAGAATATTTAGGCTCTGAGAATATTCCCATGCATTAGTTCTTGATTGAGAGATGGAGTTGTAAGAGGATCGTATTTCACTGTATGTTATTAACTGAAAGGTTCTTCTATTCATTTCGTTATTCGGCTGGGGGTCACACATCCATTGCTAGATTACGATAGTGTGATCTGTGAAGTGATTAATTAATTAGTGAATTAATTAATTACTGTCACTGCTAATCGAATAATGAACCTATAGGGTCACACACAAAAGCTAGGACATGAGAGTTATGGTAGGATGTTAATATGATTAACGAAAGATTAAATTGCTAATCGAAATAGAGAGAGCAACATGTGGGCATTGCCACGTGTCAAAAGCACGTGGCTGCCACGTGTCACACGTAGCCACTACGTGGCTGCCACGTGTCATGCACACGTGGCACGTACGTGTCTTTAAGCGTGTAATTTTATTACACACGAATTCTTTTCTAGAATGAATTAATTAAATTGTAATTAATTAATTTAATTCTTTTAATTAATTTTGAATTAATTATTAAGATTTTATTTCTCAAGCTTAACCCAATAAATAATTAATTAAGAATTAATTAATTTATTGAATCTTGACTTTTAGCTTTAGGAAAGTTGAAAAGTCTAACTTCCTATTATAGGAGAGAGAATGTTATTCTTGCAAGACTTGGAGAACAAGTTGGGAACTTATTTTCTCCAATTAAATTAAATAATTAATTAGTTAATTATTGAGCAAGAAAACATAGCCCATTAGGTTTAGGAAACCCTAAGGAGATCGATCCACACTAGTATAAATACTAGTGGTGGTGCTTCTCTTATTCTTTAGACCAACACTCACGAAGTGTTAAGTTTTTGAGAAAAATAAAAGAAAAGTTTTCAAAGCAAAACCCTAGCCATTAACACAAGTTATAGAACTAGCATTCTCACTTACTTGATCGTGTTCTAGGACTGGTGTGGATACGCTTTAGAGGATCGCTGCTTTGGGATCTATCGAGAACCGTTCGAGGGACATTCCGCTTGAAGGGTGTTGAGTAGGCGGTACTGACATCACTAGAAAGCTTCAATCAACGTAAGTTTCTAAACACCCTAAGATACGATAGGAGAATTGCAAGTCCATGATCAATCTTTTGGAAAAATTTTAAATTTTCGCTGCGTTTCTGCTCTAGTTTTCCAATAACATTTTATCTAGAGCATGGACTGCATTTCGTACTTTGAACCTATGTAATTTGAAGTTTATATTTGTTAAATTTTAGCCAAGCGTGTCAAGTTTGTATGTAAGCTGTTCTAAGCATTATAGAATGTTGATTTATGACTATGTTTGTTTGTTTATACTTCCGTCCTTGTTTGAATTATTTCATGCGCTCTTCGTTTGAGGGTCTAGACCGCATAGCTTAGGTGTGGCTTTGTTTGTCACCCGTTCGCTAATGTTTGGTTCATGTACGGTCACTCCATTTCATTACACGTGTTGGGCTCTAGTGCGAGGGATGTGGTGCCCACCGTTTGGGGTGCTACATCTAATGTGGTATCAGAGCTCCAGGTTGTAAAATCGGAGTCCTCGTGTTTTATCTATCTATTTAGTTCGTACGGCTTAGGAATATGTGTGTTTGTTTGAATTCACTCTCACTTTAACGTGACTTATGTGCTTTTAATTGTGTTAATTGTTCACATGAACATGCAATAAACCCCCCACGCATCGATATATTCTTGAATTTGTGCTTTTTCAGGATGCCTCCCAGAAGAAGAGACCCTGATAATGCTCCTCTACCACCACCACCAACTGCAGAGTGTATTGTACGAGCCCTTCTCGACTATCTTCAACAAAATCAACTATAACCGATTCCTCAAGGTGAAGGACAAAGAAAAGTTGGTACTTCAGTTTATAAGGAGTTTCGGGAGAACAACCCTCCGAAGTGGCTTGCACTACAAGAAATCCTGCGAATTCCGACGGAACGACCCATCGGATTTCCCTCGGAATTCCGTCGGATTTCACTGTTTCCGACGGAATTCCGAGGGAAATCCGACGGGAAACAATCCGTAGGAAAAACCTCTCTCGGAATTCAAAAACCGACGGAAAACCGACGGAATTCCGAGGAAAAAATAAAACCAAAAAAATAAATAAAATAAAATAATTCCGATGAAATTTGAAAAAAGAATAAATTAATTCCGACGGGCTTTCCCTCGAAATCCCGTCGGAAATATCGAAATTTGAAATTTTAAATTAATTAATTCCAACGGGATTTCCCTCGGAATTCCGTCGATTTTTGTTATAATTGGAAAAAAAAAATTAAATATTTCCGACGGAATTCCCCTCGGAATTCCATCGGTTTTTGTTATAATTGAAAAAAAAATAATTAATTCCGACGGGATTCCCCTCGGAATCCCGTCAGTTTCTATTAAAAAATATATAAAAAAAATTAATTATTTTATACCTGTTCAAAAATACTTATTTACAACCAATTCATCAATAACATTACAAATATACACACTAATTCATACAACAAAATAATCCATAATCTATTACAAATTTAATTTTAAAAAAATATACTAAAGCCTTACAGAAAAGTATCATAAGACTAACTATCTTGAGTTGCATAACTATCTTCATAAAATATTGAATGGTCCAATCCTAAACAAGATCATTGGTAAATATTGAATGGTCCAATACTATACGAGATCATTGGCTATTTGACAATTATAAAGGAGTGATATGTTATCACCTATTGGAACCACAACTTGCAGCTTCATTGCCCTTGTTTCTACAAACTTGAAATCAAATATATTCGTTGCTTCTAGAATCCGATGGATATTGTAGTGCTTTATCCAAGAGCTTCAACAAACTGAATAGACTGGAACTGAAACAATAACATCAACAATCCCATCTCAAAATAATAATAATAATAACAGCAACAATGCATTTGCTCTTCATCGAAAAGATCCCAAATAGAATGGTCGGCATCCAACTAAATACACCAGTTGAATATTAAAGATTGAACACTTTTGCATCAAAACAATTGAACCTGAGTTTAAAATAAAGAAAGTGAAAATCCATATTTCAAGGAACAAGATTCGACAAATCCCCACATGTTTTATTCTTACAAATATGGGCATTATTAGATAAAGTCTGCTTAGGATATTAAACAAAAATCGAGTAATTGATCATAAGACTCACCTCAAATGTTGCTTGAGCACATAAACAACTTAGAATTCTGAATCCTACACAAATTAACATTAACGAATCCTTTCCAAAAATGAACACATAATAGCTATTACACTGACTCTAACTTCAGGGAACAGGGCATGTTGCAACAGTTTATGGAAATTAGCCATCTATGTAATATTTAGGTAACAAATCGAAATTTATAAACACCAAATCGAAAACCAAGTCAGACTACTCCACAATTCATTTAGATACAATTTAATGTGTATGTCGATAATCAGATACATATTTTTACGGAAGGAAAACATGATAGTATCACATACCTGTCAAACTTAATCGAATATCCAAGTCCAGTATTCCAACTACAAGCTCTTAAACTTCCTCCATCGAACCTGCAACAAGTTTTTCAACAGCAAGGACTCAAGTATAATAATATGTTTTTATCCTATTTCTATTTAACCATATCAACTTGACATTAAAATCACATAAGAAGCAAGAAGAGACAAAGCTGAATGATATTTTCTAACATCAGAATTTAATAAACTCATAACAAGGAGCCTAGAAATATTTTACATATTTGTTGTATTCCAAAGGTCAATTCCAGCTCTAGCTAAATGATACTATAACTGCAAAAGGAAAAATTCATGAAACCATACAAAAACAACATTTAAGTCTCAACATCAAAAGAATTATCCTATTTCTATTTAACCATATCAACGTGCCACATTAAAATCACATAAGAAGCAAGAAGAGACAAAGCTGAATGATGTTTTCTAACATCAGAATTTAATAAACTCATAACAAGGAGCCTAGAAATATTTTACATATTTGTTGTATTCCAAAGGTCAATTCCAGCTCTAGCTAAATGATACTATAACTGCAAAAGGAAAAATTCGTGAGACCCATACAAAAACAACATTTAAGTCTCAACATCAAAAGAATTAAAGCAAATGCACAAGTTAAGTTTATCTTCTAATAAAAGATCAAATGAATACACTCCAGGAATGTTAAAAAAAGGAAAAAAAAAAAAAAAAGAGAATGGAATAGTTTACAAAGACATAACAATAATTCACTAAATCAGCTTGAAATTGACTAAATCAGGCTTAACATCATGCATTTAAATAAGTAATCACTCATAGAACTATCAAATAGTAGTAAAATATAAACTTCTTTAAATATTGACATCTGACAACATTCTTGATTACTATTACACCTCAAGGTCAATGCATCATCTAGAACTTTTGCATTAAAATCTACGGAATTTCCTTAAGTTTGATTTTTGGATTTGTCCATTAATGCTGAATATGAAGATTTATACTTCAGGGCATCAGAACATAATAAGTTTTAGCCTTCACAGCTAAGGTGGAACTTGTTTGTAATATTATCACTCATGAACTTCACAGAGGGAGTGAGAAGAAAAGGGAAGTGGATTTTACATGATTTATTAATGAGAAACATTGTTAGGGCCAATAGGTTTTTGTAAGCAAATTGCAAGAGACATTTAAGCCTAGAGCTTTAACTAATCTATGCCTTCAAATCAGAAATAACTATAATCATGTAACCACTAAAATGAATGTTTGAAATCGAGCACCTTGAATAGTTTATCACTTTGATCAATGACAAAGAGATTTTACTTGTATTATGCAGATAACTGAACAAAAACAAAAGGAAGATAGGAATTTTACCTGTATTAAACAAGGAAATCTACAAGACATGAAATCCATGATTAGTTACATGATAAAGTTAGACTATATAAAATAGTGTAATAACACCCACAAAACCAACACATTATAAAACCCAAATAGATAGGAAGATAAAGGTCTAGTTAGTAAGGAATTAACAAAAAATTAATGATAAGTGTAAGCTTCAATAAATTAATTTAAAATCGAACAGATCATGCTACTTATAGTGAGGCAAGTAATTTTCCCCTGCCAAGCAAATACGATAAAAACAATCAGCCATCTCTTTCCAGCCACGAACGGAGAACCGAACACAACCAGCCATCTCTTTCCCAAAGTAAAAACTAAAATTCTAAATCAATAACCAAACAACAGAAACGTATCAATCTTAATTATGGCACTGATTTTTCCAGTGACATTTTCGCTATCCGGTGAAAACCCACAAACAAACATAAAGAGACAACCCTAATAAACAAAATACAATCAGAAATGGGTGAATAAAATGAGCGACCTCGATGTGGGCGGAGACGGAGCGGTGGCAGTGCAGACGCAGGCGCGCGGTGGCGGTGCAAGCGGGGGCGGAGGCGCAGGAGAAAAAAGGGGTTTTTCAGCCCTTGTACAGTGGGCGGTGAATAATGAAACGAGCGGCGGGCGTTGTCGGAGGCCGACGATGACGGGCACTGTCGGCGGCGGGCGCGGTTGAGGAAAAGGGAGAAGGGTTTGGGTTTTTACTTTTTAGGCGTATATCAGAAAAGGGTGAAATAGAAATGGGGAAAAGGATTTTCACGCGGTTTGTACTTTAAGGTTTTTTATTTATGTTGTTTTCAAATTTGTTAAATAAAACCGATGGACAACCGACGGGTATACCCGTCGGTCTCTTTTTCTAAATTTTATTTTAAAAATTCCGACGGGATTCCCCTCGGAACCCCGTCGGAATTATTTAAATTTTATTTTTATATTTTTATTTAATAAAAAATTATATTTTTTAAATTTTATATTTTATAAAACCGACGGGATACCCCTCGGAATCCCATCGGAAATATCTTATTTTTATTTTTATATTTTGTATTTTAATAAAACCGACGGGATTTCCCTCGGAATTCCGTCGGTTTATTTAAAATAAGATATTTAAAAATAATATTAAATAATTCCGACGGAATTCCGAGGGAAATCCCGTCGGAATTATTTAATTTTTATTTTTTTTAAAAAAATTGAATCCCGTCGGAATTCCGTCGGTATTCCCTCGGATTTTCCGACGGAGCCTTTCCCTCGGAATTTTCCATCGGAATTCGCAGGATTTCTTGTAGTGTTGGAGGTAATAATATCGAGGCGGAAGAATGGTTAACCCAGATCACGGGGATTTGGGAGATTTGCCCCGCCCCTTCACAAGAGAAGGTCGTATGCATCGCTCGATATATCCAAGGACAAGCTTCAAATTGGTTGAAAGGAACAAGGGCTCGTTTGGAAAGGAACAACGAAGAGTTTAATTAGGAAAATTTTGTGAGGGAATTTCGTGACAAGTACATCCCTCCTAGTTCTCGGGAAAGAAGATTGGAAGAATTCTTCGATCTCAAAAAGGAAACCGGACCATTGAGGATTGAGAGACTTGCTCCTTATGCCTCTCACATTACGGATGATGATACTTTGAAAGCCCGAAATTTCGTGTACGGGTTAAAAAAAGATATTCAGTGGGATTTGCAAGCTACTACGGTGGATACATGGGCTAAAGCTACAAAGAAGGCTCTTAAAGTTGAGGCCCAACCACAACGATTGGAACCCCAAACCTTCCACCCAGGGCAAGAGTTCGAATCAAGTCCAAGTTTGGGAAATTCCTGGGCCTCTCATATTCAAAGATTGGGCAATCTGACCGATTTGAGTCTCCAAGGTTCTAGTCTGATTTACCACTTGATCCAATTGAGCTTCCAACTTTTCATGTCAACCCGTAGACACCGCTATGAATTTCTCAAGTGCAACCTCCCATCCCTGCTTCTACTTCTGTTGAGGGGGCGCAACATTAAATGGGGCTGGTTGTCGTGGTTGAAATTGCTGCCTAGGCTGAAACTGCGGCCTAGGTTGGGGTGGTTGTTGAACATTCTGATTATTAGACCAAGAAAAGTGAGGGTGGTTCATTCATACTAGATTGTAGGTGTTTGAGTAGGGATCATTCGCTGGTTTAGAGTTGTTTGCATAATTCACCTGCTCTCCTGCATTGGTTTGACGACACATATTAAACGCATTTGGACCACTACAAATTTCACAAGTTACCTGAACTTGTTGGGATGGTATCCCGACTGCATTGCAGAAAGTTGATCCAATTTCTTTTTAAGAGCCTCAAATTTGGCATTGATGGCGGTTAGGCCATCTAACTCTATGACTCCTGCTTGTACCTTCGCTGGTTGTGAATGGCTCCTCTCATGCACAAAAACATCGTTTTGTGGCATATTATCTAACAAGTCAGTAGCAACTGCTTCAGATTTTGACAAGAACGCTCCGCCAGCTGCGGCATCCATCGCTCCTCTAAAAGTAAGGGACATCCCATTGTAAAAAGTCTGAATCAATAGCCAACCGGGAATCCCGTGATGTGGACACTTCTTCTGCAGATCCTTAAATCTCTCCCAAGCTTTATAGAAAGACTCTCCATCCAACCAACTGAAACCTTGAATATCATTCCTGTACTTCGTGGTTTTGCTAAGTGCAAAGAACTTGGCTAAGAAAGACTGAGATAATGTTGCCCAAGTCTGAAAGGATTCATTTGGGATAGTACTTAACCATGCTTTAGCTCGTTCCCTCAGTGAAAAGGGGAAAAGCCTGACTCGGATAGCATCAGTAGTGACATTGTGGATCTTAAAGGTATCACACACTTCAAGAAAGTACTCAAGATATGACATCGGATCCTCCAGTGGTAATCCTGAAAATGGATTATTCTACAGGAAATTGATGGTAGCTGGTTTGATCTCAAAATTATTTGCTGCGATCGGGGGACGGGTTGCAGTCTGAATTGCTCCAGCCTGCGGTACGTTATAATCTCTTATGGCTAGTGGTGGTGGTTTTGGATCAGCCATCGGTATGATAGTCGGTTTCTTCTCCTTCTTACGCCTCCTCCTAATAGCACTCAGTGTTCTCTCGATCTCCGGATCGTATGGTACCAATTCCGAAACCTGAGATCTTCGCATGCACCGTAAACCTGTACAGAGGAAAAAGAGATCCTCAGTCCAATTCCACAGTCATCAAAGATAATAAACACAAAGTAAAGTAATAGTCTAAAGCACTAGATCAAAATATTTAAGTAATATTGATTTAAAACGCCTTCCCCGGCAATGGCGTCAAAAACTTATTGTGGTGTTTCACTTAAGTTAAAACCAATCGTGCAAGTGTGCACTAACATACGCGTAGCACAACAGGTTCATACCTACAGTGAAGGGAAATCAATCACTACTCTATATTCTTCTCTAATCTACAGACCGAACGAGAGCAATTATTATTATTTATTAATCTACTAGAAACAGAATTAACAATTAACTAGAATTAAACGTAAGTGGTAACTAAAACACACGTGAATTAACTTCAGTAAACTAAGCAGGCAGGGGAAAGTAATGAATCATACAATTAAGAGTCAATATGATACTCGTTTTGACAAGTGTAATTCTACAACTTAGTCACTTATATTTGTATTACCCTCTCTCAAGGTGTAACCAAGTGCTTAATTAGTGTTCAATGTTGCTCTCGCAATCACCAATAGTTAATTAAACCATAGGAACAAGACTAGTGCAATTCAATATTCTAGCAGCTCGTCATGGAATAAGATTACTGTTCTATAAGCTAGAACCAAATCTCTTTCTATTCTGCAACTTACAAGTTTTGAAAACCATGTAAATTACCATCAATCTCTCGATCTATAGGTAATTATGAAACAAGCTAAGGGTGATCAGGCCATTGCAAGCCAATTCAAACCCGTTTTCAAACTAAGAATTAACACAGGTCATTTAAGCATCATATCAAACACTTATCATGCATTCATCATCACTCCCCTAGCCCTAGAGAATTGGCTACTCATAATTAAAGCTTAACTCATAAAACTAAAGGAAATTGTATTAAAATAATTCATGTTCATCAAAACTAAACAAAGTCTAAAACTCAAAACCATAAACATTCAGTAAAATCTGAAAACGAATCTAACATACGAAAACTAAACTTAAAGGAATTAGTTTGATAAATAAAACAACAATAAAACTAAAAAACTGAAATCATTCTCAAAATTCAATCCTTTCGTCTTCTCGAATTCTCTGAAAAACTCCTGCGAACTCCGTGTCTTCTCTTCAAACCCTAGGTCACAACCCGAAAGAAAAAAAAAACTTTCTAAAAAGACTCCAAATCGTACTTAAATAGTAGCCCAAAATATCCTCTCACCGACTCTGGTAACGGGCGTTACCTCTCCATGTGCATATATCGTTAACGCCCGTTACAGCTTGAAATTGCCATAACGTTTTTATTAGTGGTAACGGGCGTTACCCCTTTCCTTCTATCCTGGGGTAACAGGCGTTACCCCTCCTATCTTGTTAAAGAACTGCTCCTGCCTCTGGTAACGGGGGTTACTGAATCTGTTCTTCTAAGGGGTAACAGGAGTTACTCCTTTGTCCTCCAAAAATGCTTGAATTCTCTTTGCTTCGCCGTTTCTCATCTCTAACTCTAAAAACACTTAAATGGAGCAAAATAAACACATAAAAGCATCAAACGACACCAAAAATATAGTCTAATTAACGCTTAAAACTATGCAAATTCTACGCTCAATAGTGACCCACTTCTCTATTGTTGATTAATTGTCTCTTTTGTGCGCGTGACCATAACTTGCGTGTGGTACTCTTTTTCTTGTATTGCTTGTGCTTGTGCTTGTGCTTGTTGCTGCTTAGTTGTCCTTAGAGATAACTTTAAGGGAACAAGTACTCTAGTTCTACGATAAGACGAGGGTCGTGCTTCTTACCAAGCTTCTAAGGCGATTCAACAACCGTGAGAAGGTACGAGTGGTGGAAGTTTAGTGACTACGCCATTCATGTAACTCCGAGCTCTTGAGTTAGCTTGAAATGAATCAAACGGTGGGTGATGATTCTCGTTTAGACCCTCTCATCATGTGAGACAAATTGAGCTGTTCCTAGTCGGAACTAAATTTATGAAGGAGCCCTCCATCAACATTTGAAGAAATCAAACCCCTTGTGCTAGAAGACCTTTCTCGAGCTAACCTTCATCGGGATGTCATGAACCTCGAACATGGGTGAATACGAGAGAGTTGCTCGTAGTTCTCACTCGAGCAGTAGGACCTGGAGGACCAAGTCCTTTTAGGGGGGGGGGGGGAGGAGTTTGTAACATCCCGACTCTTCGGCCTTCCAGGTATAACGTCACGAGTGTGCTAAGTGTGCATTTTATTAATTAAGTATGATATTATATGATTTATTTGAATATTTGAATAATTATAATATGTCGTATGTTTAAGTTTTTAAACGTTTTTGAACCTTTTCAACTCGTTTTTAATCCGTTTAACACCGTTTTCAACCCTGATTTTTTGTGATAATTTTCCATGCATGAATTATGTGATTTATAAACTTATTTGCACGCTTGTTTTTTGTTTTAGAGTTCGTTTGATACGGTTCTAATACCGTTTTATTTGTTAAGGGACTCGAGGGCCTAACTCGTTTTAGCGCAACTTGGGGTCCGGAAGGCGTAACTTGAATTTCGGAAGAGACACTGGATTTGTAATGAAAATTGGAAGCTTTTCAACCTACCTTTGTATTTTTCTAAGCCCATTTGATCCTTCGAATTTCATCCGGAACCTGAACCTCGCGCAGATTTGCCACTTTTTACGGTTTTAGCCATAACTCCCTCAGTTCTTAACAAAATGAGATTTTTGGACCCACCTAACCCTAATTTAATGATCTATCAAAACCTTAACCCTGACTTCAGATTTTCAGTAAATAAAAGGGGGAAAACCGAGACAAGAGAGGTAGAAGAAAGAAGACCCGACACTATTCACCCAAAGGCAATTTTGAGCTCGTTCAACCTCCATTCTTTGTCAAATTTGAAAGGTAAGCCCATGATTTTGTTCTCCACCTTTTTCTCTTTCTTTTAAGTACTTATTTTCTGAATTTTATGGAGTTATGAGCATGCTACGGTGATGAACATGAATAGTTAGGTCATATACCATTTTTGGATGAATCATTCCTTCTTTGCCTTATATCTTGAATTAATGCATGAAATATGATCTTAAGACATTCATTTATACAAATATAAGTTCAATTTTCATGGAAATTTGCTGTAAATCGAACCACCATTGATGAATTATGGAGTTTTGAAGCTTTATGTGACAGATTTGTTTTCTTGCCTTTGCCGTGTGGATTTGATCGGCTTTAGGGAGTTTTTAGCTGAGTTTTAGTTGCTATTTTATTACCTTGTCATTTCTCTTTCATGTCTTGTCAGTGTTGTGGTGTTGGAGATGAAGAACAGGGCAGGACTGAAACCATTTTCGCGACTGCAAGCAAGGCCTTTTTTGTCACGGCCACGACCTGTTTTGGGCTAAGTTTTCACTTTTACTGCTACTGGTGGTGTTGGTCACTGCTGCGACCATTTCATACCTATTTTAGGTCACGGCCGCGACCCCCGTATGGCCCCATTTTGAGTTGTTATGACTGTTGGTGTGTGGATTGTTCGTTTTTCGTTTTGTTCGTGTTTTACATGGCTTTCCTTGCTCGTATACGATTAATATATGATGTTAACATGTTATTTATTATATTATGTGTTTTATTATGAATTTATAACGTAATTTCGATGCATATTTACGCGATATATGACAAGGAATACCTTATGTGCTACCTTACGTGTATGCATGAAGTGGTACTTCATTTATATGCCTTGTTTGATACTTCTTTACTCGTTTTATGATATGTGTGCATTATTAACATGTTGTATGACGTGTTATGCTCATTATATGAAATTTATAAATTTATTTGACGTGAATTATGTGACTTATGACTTGATAGGGATTTGTAAGCACTAAGTGTCACCTTGTTGCATTTCATGCGTATCTTTTGCATTCGTTGCCCCTTGAATGAACTTTAAAATTTTGAATGCTCGTGGTATGCTATTATATAACTTAATATGAATTTATTTGATGTGTGATGAGTTTGTTTCTTACGTTAATTGTGTGATATTTCATTATTTGCTCCGATGTGCCTAAGTATGAATTTTATGAAGTGCATTACATCATTTGCATCCATATTCATTTTTCGAGCGTCTATATAGTTCATTTGAGTCTAAGTTTGTTTTTTTAATGTTTGTTATGTTCCGAGGAGTATCCCTTTGGTGACGAAGTCGCTCCATAGGCGTTGGTTTTGTTCTTTTGGTCCAGTTCGTCGATGTAAGGTGAGGTTAGGTTATAGTTAAACCCTAATGATACGTGCCCGATATGTATTAATGCGAAATAAGCCTATGTATATATAATATGTGTGAGTTATGATTATGTCTGATGTGATTTTGGTTATAAAATATGATATGCAAGGTATGAATATGATATGAACATAGGGTTAAGAATACGCTACGATTATGTTGGCATGTGAATATGTTTAGAATATGAATATATATGAATATGAATATGTTAGAATGTGAATACGTTAGGATATGAATATGCTAGGATATAAGTATGCTAGAATTATGAACATAGTTCGGTATGATTAGGTTGTGTTTAAAACTAGTTAGGATGTAAATATGCTAGGAGTAGGTGTATGGTAGAATTATGGATATGTTGTGAATATGAATATGCTATGTATATGATACGTTATGGAAATGGTGCGGATATGAATACGAATGTGGATATGAATGAGGTATGTTTCTGAATTCGATAAGACTTTGATTCTGATTATGATTATGTTTGGGGCTCGGTAATTATGGGTAAGGGAGACTCAGAACGCTGGGTTTTACTCCTATGCATAATTATCGTGATGTGGGATAGGGAATCCGGGACGGATACTACCCTATGCACATTTCTCCTTTGTGTGAAAGTTTGCTTATGTTGTTTCCATTAAGTTAGTTTGTTAAGAAATGTTCGTGAAATGGGAGTGGAATCTCAATTATTAAAAGTTGGTTGTTTTGGCCGAACTAACTCTTTTAGTCCCTATATCTAGTATCACGTGAGAAAATATTTTAGAATGCAAAAACCATGCCCCGGTTCATAAACTCCCCTCTATGATATGTGGTGTTTTTTGTATACGTATGTACGCGTGCGTGTGTAGCCCCTCACTTAGTCTGTGTGACTGACCCCTCCCTCTTTATGTTTTTAGTTTGCAGGTACTGGTCTGTTGGTTCGAGCTAGACAGTTTGCTTTCTTTTGAGTCCTGGTTTGGTGGATCGGGTCTGCATTTTGTCTAGAGCATATACTGCATTCCGTACTTTGAACCTATGTAATTTGAAGTTTATATTTGTTAAGTTTTGGTCCAGCGTGTCAAATTTGTATGTAAGTTGTTCTAAGCATTGTAGAATGTTGATTTATGACTATGTTTGTTTGTTTATACTTCCGTACTTGTTTGAATTATTTTAGGCACTCTCCGTTTGAGGGTCTAGACTACCCAGCTTAGGTGTGGGTTTTGTTTATCACCCGTTCGCTAGTGCTTGATGCGTATATAGACTCTCCATTTTGTTACACGTGTTGGGCTCTAGTGCGGGGGATGTGGTGCCCACCGTTTGGGGTGCTACAAGTTCAACATGTAAAGGAGGATGTTTTTAAGGGGGAGAGCATGACCAAGGGATAAACTTAAAATTCGAGGTTGTGCTCGAAGAAATATTTTAGTAGGAACAACGGAAATGCAAACCATGGAAGATATGGAAGCCCTAATAGTGGTGATCGAAAAAGAATAAGACGGCCTTAGCGGTTAAACCGTTAAAGTGAGAGTTAAGTCACTAGGCTCGAGTTGAAGATCACCACGGGGTATTGAGGTGATGGTTCGTTAGGCATTCATACGTAGGTAATTCAGATTCTGAAGATGATGGAATCATGGAGGAGCTTCTGCGGGACCTTTGTGTCACCTCGGGAAAAAGAAACTGAATCAGATTATCCTATTTCATGATGGCATCTGTAGAGATTAATTCAACTAAGTATTGGAAGAGTTCGGACAACACCCAACAAAATAAAACCTTACTATGTCATCAGTCGTTTTTCCATGATGAATTGAAAGGAAATTGAGAAGAAAGGAATCGAAAGGGGTGATTATTGAAGGACTTGGATCAAACCTCAAGAATTTTCAATGAGACATGAACCCTAAAGAAGACCGATTGTAAAGTTGAAAATGTTGGATAAGAATCATTTTTGAAAGGCGAGTTGATTGGGTTAAAGCCAAACATATAATCAAGAACTAAAGAAGGTAACTGGGAGTAAGAGTCAGAACAGAATCAGGAATAAAATCAACCGAGGGTCTGCTTTCTTCTCAACCGGACACACACTAAGATATTAAAGACAAGTCAAGAACCGAACTAACTTTAGGGTAAGACCATATATGGGGAAACGAAGTTACCAACTTTGAGTTTCTTACTACGGTGAACGGTAGATCAAACATTCATGGCATGTGCATACATGTAATTTTAAGTCAAATAAATTTTGATGCTATGTGCTTTGATTGTCGATTGTGTTAACTGTTCTTTTATGAGTGATAAATGATGTGGTTGATATTTATTATTATCTGCTCTTTGTGTATTTGTGGTGATTATTAATTGTTATATTTGATGTTTTACTACCTTTCGCTTGGGCCTGTTTCGTGTTGTAACTGTTTTGTGCTATGTTGCTCGGGAGTATTGGAGACTCCCTTGCCTTGTTGTTTATGAGAGACGAGGTTCTCTCCTTGTTGTTCGTGAGAGATGGTGTTCTCTCCTTGCTGTTTCGGAGACGGGATTCTCTTCTTATTACTTGAAAGACAGGGTTTTTTTCAATGTTGCTTGTTACCTGTTTAGCTTGCCTCTGGTGGCAGCTTAGATTCTTGGGTGTTTAAGTTTTCAGTAAGACGAGGGTCATGACTAGACAACATGCTTGATGGAACGCCTATGGAGACCTTACCGCTTCTTCAGGACTATTCAAGTTTTCCAATATTGAATCAGGACCATAGTGCTTTGAAGATCCCCTTGTTGCTTGAAGACCTAGCCCGAACTAATTCCTGTCGGGGAGTTACTAACCCCGAGTGGGATGAACATGGGAAAGTTTTTCTTAGAGTCCTGTACTCGGGCCAGTGGACCTGAGGACAGGTCTCTTTTAAGGGGGGAGAGGTTGTAACGCCCCGACTTTTCGACCGTACAGGTATGACGTCACGAGGGTGTTACTTATGCTTTTTAATTATTTAATTATGTAATTTCATGTTACTTTTAATATTCTTATGCTATTTGAACTAATGTGAAATAATCGTTATGGAATTTAATTTGAATTCTTGAACGTTATGTATACGAGATTACGATATGTGCCTCGTTTGCATCCGATTTGATTTCCGTTTTCCATGAAAACTTGGTATGTATGAACTATATATATTATGATCATGTTTATGTGCTCTTTGCATGGTTTTGATCTTGTGTGTTTGAGTTTTTGGTTCGTTTGTGGGATCGGAACCAAAAAGGGGCCAAAGAGCATTTAGCGCACCTTGGGCTCCAAGCGGTGTAACTTGAGCTCGCGAACTTGGATTCGAGTTTCATCATCTCCGTTGGCCTCGTATCGACAATTCAGAGCCAATGGAACAAACCCCATATTTTTCTAAGACCATTTGAACCTCCGAAATTCAACTAAAATGAGCATCTCGTACCTAAAATGACATCCTTTGACTATTGTTGAGCATATGGACCCCACCTATCACCCTAAACCCTTAAACCTTGACTTATATACATCTCTATCTCCTCCCTCACCTCAAAAATTTCAACCCCCCTCCCTCTCCCCCATAAAGAAGAAAAGTTCAGCCACAAGAAGAAAGAAGGAAGAAGAAGAGGTATTATTCACCTTGTGAGGTTTTGAGCTCATCTCACCACCATCTTCTATCATCTCTTAAAGGTAAGCTCATTTTTGTATCTCCATCTCCATGTGGTCAATTCAAGTTATAATTTGCATGATTTCACCATGTTTTGAGCACTCTATGGCATATGCGATGAATAGTGAGGGTTTAGAGTATTTTGGTGATTCTAGCATGATTCCTTGTGAATTCTTTTGATGTAAAGCATGTAATATGATCCTAAGACATCCTTTATGACTTCTATGGACTTGATTTAAGTGGTGGCTGAGAATTCATTAGTTTGCCATTTATGAACTTTGAAGGTTTTGTATGAACTTGACCCCTTTTCACTTGTATCATGTGTTGCTATGGATTTGAACCATATATCGACTTGAAATTCATGAATTATTACTACCCTAACTTACCATTATATGTTAACTTGATGTTAGTATAGTTTGCTTTGAGTTTTTGAGGTGTTTGAGGGCTGGAATTCCTGTGCTTAACGCCTGTTAAGGCATTTGTGTGGTTTTGGTGGGTAACGGCCATTAGCTGCTCCTAGGAGCTGCTGTACTCACTAACAGCCATTAGTGGCATTACAAAGGGAGGGGACTAACGGCTGTTAGTCCCCCAGGATCTTTGTTTACCTGTTTTGTTCGCTTGTTTTCCCGTTTTACTCGTTTCCGTCCCCGATCTTGATCCTAATGTGTTATGTGGTTATTTACATATATGAATTACCATGTTATGAGTTGTAATTACTTGATTTTGATATGTTCCCTGTATGACTAATGTGTTTTGAGTGTTGGACTCAATTTATGGGGTGATTCGATATGATTTAATCGAACTACGAACGTGCATACCTTAAGTGATACCTTATGAAGTGTTATGTGCTTTCCTTGCATTGTTTGTTGTTCTAAGTGATTCCTCTTGCCTTCTCTATGTGTTTAATGGATTCTTTTCACTTATAAATGACTCATATGCATTTCTAACATGTATTATAACATGTATTGAATAAACGATTGGTATTTGAATGAAAGAAGGGTAATGAAAGAACACGATCTATTCGTGTAATGAATGATTGAATGGTTTACGTGTCTAAATGGTATTAATTGTATACATGAACCTTTCCATAGCACATTGTTATATCTTGTACATGCCATGTCACGTTAATGCATTGTCGTACGTCATATATGGTTCATATAGAGTCTTGAGTCTCACGATTGCACCGTGTTGTCTCTTGTATAGTTCTCCAGGACGGAGATGTGCCGGGTTCATAGGCGATCTTCCAGTCTTCTTTTCTCTTGGTTTTGGTTCGGTAAGGTGTAGCCAGATGGGTTTCTCTTCTATTAGTTATAATTTGACCTGATATATCCAACGTGAAGGTTCTAAGTCAAAGTACGTATATATATATATATATATATATATCGAGTCTTTCAAAAGAGTCAATGATTTAATGTTAAAGCCTTTTCTTTTATGAATCCCTACCGAATATTTTGGCGAGATTAGTGATCACAATGAATGGGGGCCGTGGGCCTATGTGTACATGGCTATTCGTGGAAGCTCGGGCTGACGGTAATCCCCATGCGCTAGTCCCAACACAATGACGGTGATACCGGCCCTCGCTAGGAAATTAGCAAGGAATGGTAACCAGGCCTTTAAGGAGTCATGAACCTCACTGGCCACAATGATTGAAAGGACGTGTCCCGTGGAATGGTATACATCAGTGGGGACAAGACCCCTAGTGGGTCCGTACACGGCAGCCAGGCGGACAATATCGTTGGGTGGGAAGGTACACCTCACCCAAGGACGCATTTTTAACCGAAAAAGGTGTAAGTGTTATGCATGAATGATTATGAATGAATGATTATGAACGACTGAATGTTGTGTGATAGCTAATGTAATAAATGAATGAATAATGCACATACGAGGAGAAGGTTGGAGAATTTACCCACTCGTCGGGCTCACGTAATGACCTAACGAATGAATGAATGGAATTGATTATTGTAATCCCGAGGGTTATTTTCTTGGTTTTCACCCGCTTGGGAAATGTTTCAAAACCTCGCATGGGATTATAACTTGCATGTGTGGGTGTTTAAATTTTGTATTATTATTGTACTAAACCCCTGTTTTATACCCACCGGTCTCTTATAGACTGAACCCGGATTATTTTTAGTTTTCTTACAGGTTTGTAGTGCTAGGCGGGAAGTCGAGTCTGTCAAGTCTCTTGGTCAAGTCTGAGTCTGTTCATTTGCATATTGTAAATTGAATAAGTTATACGAAGAATGTATGAATTGTTATGATTATATTAGGTTGATTCGTAACTGGCTTCTTGGGATACATTGAACCCGTGAATTATGATTTATGATTTATGATTTATGTTCGAATTTTCGGGACTAGGTATCTATGCTAGTTAAACCTGTCACTTATTATCTATATTGTAATAGATTATATGATCTGGTTCCGCTTCTGCTTTTGTTTTGTTGAAGTGCTTAATTGGTTTCGAGGTTTTAGCTCTCGCCTAACATAATGAGTGAGTGTATCCCCGTTCGCTCTGATCTGGCACGTGTATGGATTACCCATTTCATATGCGGGTCGAATCTTAGTATGGGGGATGTGGCATCATGCACTTGGGCACTACATATAATGTATATGATATAAAGTATAAGTCTTGTAAGTATATAGTTAATTACACTTAAGTCCTTATGATCATTTTATTTTCATTTTAGGAATTAATGCATGAATATAGAGATCAAGTGGATATACATATATATAAGTTATAGAATGTGAAGTTAAGTCTAATATATGCATGTTACAATTAATCACTTATGTTATCTTAATACAAGTAAGTCCAATTATAATTAGTTAGATAATTAATCTTACAATTTACATAATAAAGTGTGAATGAAATAAATAAATAACCCTAACTCTCGGAAAATCACCCGCGTGGCGCGCGTACCTGGAAGACGAGAACACGAGGCGTAATATATATGACGTGGAAAGAGTGTTGCAACCTGTTGCAGTGATCAGATGGTGCAAACCGAATGAAGGTTGGATCAAAACTAAATTTCAACAGTGCGGCTTTCAGGGAGAATAATATGATAGGCATTAGTGTTGGAAAACACGAATCAGAAAGCAGCGGAATTTAAAAAATTTTCCCAACAAAAGGACCTTGAACTCGCAATCGTGTAACCAAATTCGTAAAGATAGAAAACTTACTTTTCTTTTATTCTTTCTTGAAGCGTTTCAAGCCACCCAAGAACGCTCTTCTCGCGGCTTGATCCCCTCTCCTTGGTAAAGCTCGAATCTTCAAACTTCTAACTTGAAGTCTCTAGAGAAAGTCCACCAACTTGATCACAATCTAACTAGTAAGGATGCTAGTTCTCTAGTTAGTGTTTAGGCTTAACCTAGGGTTTAATTTAATCTTGGAGAAAGGAAGGTGTTCAACACATGAACCAAGAATTGTCAATTAGCTCCATAAGGAGCTCGAGCTCCCTTATTTATAGGGAGAGGGTGCCGATCCAAATCCTTGTTGGGAAAGGATTTGGTTCCTCTCTCTCCTATTACTTGATCATCAAGTATTTTTCAACCTTGACTTTGAATTCTAATTCTAGTCAACTTTGAAGAGAGCTAAAAATATCCAAACTATTTTTGGATAATTTTATACTTTATTTATAATAAAATAAATAACTTATTTTTATCTAATTAATTAATTCATAATTAATTAACTAGATTATTTTCTCCAAAATTAGACTTTCTTTTTAATTCAAAATTAAACCAAAGTCTATTAAATAATTAACTAATTAATTATTTAATATATATATATATAATATATATATACACACGTGTGTGACACGTGTCACAGTGACACGTGTCACAGTGACACGTGAGCCACACGTGTGATTTCACGCGTGTGGAACCCTCTTGGCCCGATTAACTCGTTCAATCATTTTCATGCCTCAACTCATGTAACCAAGTTGTTGTGTGTGACCCTCTAGGTTCTCAATTCAATTAGCAGTGACCCCAATTAATTAATTCACTAATTAATTAATCAGTCCACAGATTAAACGACCATAGTCTAGCAATAGGTGTTTAACCCCTAGCTGAATTGGAATGTTCGGATTCGACAGAACCTTTAAGTCATTGAATCATGTGAGATACAATCCTCCTACTTACTATCTCTCAACCAAGATCTAGGGCAAGGGAATAATCAGAACCCTAATAATCCGGTCTTAAAGCTAAGTGCATTTCATATCCATTTGATCTCAATCCAAGAAACCCTTTTCTTGATGTCTTGATCTACTGCCTTGGCCAAGGACTCCATATAGCATATGAATAACTTACACAATAAGAGATCACCTTGCAAATGCAAGTGTAGGTCCTTTCTTGATTCTCATTCACTTTCATGAATCACTTGTGCAGCTCCAGCATAAGCCTTGAATCAGTTGTCTAAGGCGACACCCTTTAAAGCTTATACCTAAGACTACAGAGTTAACTCATAAAGTGACAAGGAACCTCAAGTCTAAGGATCAATTAATCACATCAATGACTCGTGAGATATTTCCTAATCTGGAAGTTTCCATTTCCTGAAATAGAAACTTCCTTTCCCATTTAGGAATGTTCTCACACGGGGCACCTCAGTGAACTTACTTATTAAAGTAAGCACCCTCATGTATCACGCACGTATCAACTATACACTTTGCACCTCCATGAAACAAGGTGGTCCTTCTTAAGGGCGTGATCCCACAAGCAAGCCTTAGAGGAGTCAGGTTGACACTCCCACTGTCTGTAGGACTCATCGGCTTGGAGTATTTTACTAATCATGACTTATGTGATTTAGGGCTCGTTTCATGAACCATTTCACCTAAATGGTAGAGTCCTAAAGTCATCAGGATTAGGGGAGTTCTCATACATGCACAGCTAAAGTAAACGCATACCAAACAAGAGCATATAAAGAAGTGTTGCCTCAATTCGTTATTTCATTCAAAGATTGTCTGTGATTACAATAAGAAAAAGCACAAAGCGGATATACAATCAGCTTTCTAGGGCACTATTCCTAACAATCTCCCACTTGCCCGTCAAAGCCATTCTAAAGCTACTCTAAGTCCCATCTTCTGAAGATGACCTTGGAAAGCTTCTCGACTAAGGGGTTTAGTAAGTGGATCTGCCACGTTCTCTGCTGATGTGACCCTCTCAATTTGCACATCTCCTCTTTTGAGAATATCACGGATTAGGTGATACTTCCTCATAATGTGCTTGGTCCGTTGGTGAGATCTTGGTTCTCTTGCTTGAGCAACCGCCCCAGTGTTATCACAAAATACAGTAACGGGGTCTTTCATGCTAGGAACAACATTCAACTCTTGAATGAAGTTTCTAATCCAAACACCTTCCTTAGCTGCATCATTTGCAGCTAAATATTCGGCCTCAGTGGTCGAATCAGCAGTGGTAGTTTGCTTGGAACTCTTCCAACTCACTGCTCCGCCGTTTAGGCAGAAAATGTATCCTGACATTGACTTAAAATCATCTAAGTCAGATGCAAAGCTTGCATCGCAGTATCCTTCGACAGTAAGATCTCTCTGACCTCCGTAAACCAAGAATAAATCTTTAGTACTTTTCAAGTACTTAAGAATATTCTTCACGGCAGCCCAGTGACCATCTCCAGGGTCAGATTGGAAACGACTTGTCACACTAAGTGCATAAGCCACATCCGGTCGAGTACATAACATTGCATACATTATGCTACCTATTGCTGATGCATAAGGTGTATGAGTCATTCTTTCCTTCTCAAGGTTAGTCTTAGGACACATCTTCTTTGAAAGACATGTTCCTACACTCATAGGAAGGCTCTTAACCTTTGCTGACTCCATATTGAATCTCTTCAATACTTTGTCAATGTACATCGATTGTGATAGTCCTATTAACCTTCTAGATCTATCTCTATAGATTTTAATTCCAAGGATATAGGACGCATCACCAAGATCTTTCATCTCGAATTTGTTCGATAACCATAACTTAGTCACTTTCATGTCATCCTTCGAATTCCCAATAAGAAGGATGTCATCAACATAAAGTACTAAGAATTGCACTGAGGTCTCCAATACCTTTCTATACACACATGATTCATTCGAAATTTGGATGAAGCCAAACGCTTTGACCGATTCATCAAATCGAATGTTCCAATTCCTAGAAGCCTGTTTCAATCCATAGATTGATCTTTGGAGTTTGCAAACCTTTTGCTCACTCCCACTGAATGTGAAACCTATGGGTTGCTCCATATAAATGTCTTTGTCAATGTCACCATTGAGAAAGGCAGTTTTCACATCCATTTGCCATATCTCATAGTCATAATATGCAGCAATGGCAAGCATGATCCGAATAGACTTTTGCATTGCAACTGGTGAAAAGGTTTCGTCAAAGTCCACGCCGGGTCTCTGAGTGAATCCTTTTGCAACCAGTCTTGCTTTGTAGGCTGCAATGCTTCCATCAACTCCAAGCTTTCTCTTAAAGATCCATTTGCAACCTATGGGTTTGACCCCATCAGGCAAATCTACCAAGGTCCAAACTTGGTTGGAGTTCATGGAATCCATTTCGGATTTCATAGCTTCTATCCACTGTTCAGAGTCAGAATCTGAAAGTGCCTCCTCATATGTTGAAGGATCATTATCCTTTTGAGAGATTTCATGGAAGAATCCATACCATCTCTCCGGCTGTCTAGGATTGCGTTCAGAACGCCTTAGAGGAGGATTTTCATGTGTATCGAAATTCGTGATTGGTTGTGGTTGATCAGAGTGGGACGTTTCTTCAGTGGGTGATGTGGGGTCATTTTGTACTTCTCCTAATTCTATGATCTTGCCTTGCTTTTCTTTAAGGAACGGTTCCTCCAGAAAAGTAGCATTTCTGGAAACAAACACCTTTTGTTCAGATTGATCATAGAAGTAGTATCCTATGGATTCCTTAGGATAACCTACAAAGCAGCATAAGTTAGAACGAGATTCTAACTTATCTCCCACTGTCCTCTTCACGTAAGCAGGACAACCCCAAATTCTTAAGTAAGAATAACTAGGGATTTTACCATGCCACATTTCATAGGGTGTCTTAGGGACTGACTTAGAGGGAACTAGATTCAAAATCTTTGCTGCACTTTCTAGGGCATAACCCCAGAAAGAAGGTGGTAAGTCAGTGAAACTCATCATGGAATGAACCATATCAAGTAGGGTTCGATTCCTTCTCTCAGAAACTCCATTAAGCTGAGGAGTTCCCGGAGGAGTCCACTGAGAGATAATCCCATTATCCGTGAGATGATTAAGGAATTCTTCACTAAGATATTCGCCTCCTCGATCAGATCGAAGTGCTTTGATCTTGTGACCAGTTTGGTTCTCAACCTCCTTTTGAAATTCTAAGAATTTCTCAAAAGCTTCAGATTTATACTTCATTAAGTATACATAACCACACCGACTAAAGTCATCAGTAAAGGTTATGAAATACTGATGATTGCTTCTAGTGCTTACACTAAGCGGTCCACAAACATCAGTATGGATCAAATCCAAAACCTTAGTGGCACGTTCCACAGTTCCTTTAAAAGGGACTTTGGACATTTTTCCTTTGAGACAGGATTCGCAAGAAGTTAACTCTTTGAGATCTTTTTCAGAGAATGATCCTAAAGTGTTTATCTTGCTAATTCTGTTCTTGGAAATGTGTCCTAATCTAACGTGCCATAAGGGAGCTGAAACTTTGTCATCTCTCTTACGCTTCGTTTCTCGTTGTATATTCATAATATTGATATTTTGAGTTAGGTAAAGTCCATTACTTAGAGTACCGATATGAACGGAAGAGTTGTTCCGTTTGATAAAATATTTACCATTCTTAATATAAGTTTCATATCCTTCACAATCTAATATTGGAACTGAAATTATATTACGAATAATGCTCGGTACATAAAGGACTTTATTTAATACTAACTCAAAACTACCTAAATCTAATCTAATTGTGCCTAAAGCTCGAGCTTCAACGTTTGAGCCATCGCCGATCTTCAAGACACATTCTCCTTCTTTTAGTTGTTGAACATCACTTAGTATCTGTACATCATTACAGATATGAGTTCCACAACCGGTATCAAGTACCCAAGAACTAGAATTAATAGAAAGATTTACTTCAACGAGAAAGATACCTTTCTTTAGAGTAGCTTTGTACTCTGGGCAGTTTCTCCTCCAATGTCCCGCTTTGCCACAATGGAAGCAAACATCCTCTTTCTGATCACGCTTCTTCTTTTGGGCCTTCCCCTTCGAAATGCCACCAGTGGGCCTAAGGGGTTTCTTCTTCTTCTTTTGGGCTTTCTTGCCCTTACCTTTAGAAGGCCCAGAAGAGGAAGATGGAGCATTCACCATCAAAACCTTATTGTCCTTCTTGATCGTGCTTTCAGCAGTCACAGGCTGACTAATCAGCTCAGCTACAGTAGCACCAACATGATTTATGTTGAAGTTAAGGACAAATGGGTTGAATGATGGTGGGAGCGAAGCTAGCAACAAATCCACTGAAAGCTCATCTTTCAGCGGCATGTCCATGGAAGCAAGTTTCTCAGTAAGGGCAAGAAACTTGAGTCCATATTCATGGACACTTGAACCTTCCCTCATTCTCAAGTGGAATAATTCCTTTGAAGTGTTATACCTTGTAACACGTTCATGAGGGCGGTAAAGTTGCTCTAAGTGGTCGTAAATCTCCCAAGCAAATTCCATGGCCTCATGTTGCCTTTGCAAGTCCGGAGACATGTTAGCCAACATAAGGCAACGGGCTTGGAGATTATCATCCTTCCACTTCTGAATCGCATCCCGCTCGGCCCGAGTGGGAGCCTCCCCTTCGGGACTAGGCTCCCCTTCGAAGAGAACATAAGTTCTCTTCTCAGAATCTAAAATGATTTTTAGATTCCTCAGCCAATCAGAATAGTTGGGACCAGTCAACTTGTTTGACTCGAGGATCGATACAAGAGGGTTTTTGGTTGCCATTTCAAAACACGTAGAGAATCACAGAATCTACGACCTAAATGGTAAAGCAGAGAACTAGTGAGCATGCTGAATTATAACGATATACAAAAGATAAGGTCTTTAATCTAATGTAGCTCCCACTGTTTTTCAAAGATCTAGAATTCCCAAAGATCTAAGAGGAACGCGTTTCCCAATGGGTACTAAAATCCTAGGCATTTTACCTTGAACCCACGACTCACGGACATTCTAAGTAAGAACCCTAGGTAGGTACAGCTTACCAATTCTAACACCTTTAGAACTCTTAGTAATTGTTTTTGCATCACCTATCTTTTAATATGGACCCACGACTCGTGCGACATCCATATTTACTTAGGCGTTAAGCTAGACCCATCAATCATAAGATCATGACCAAAACTTAGTTCGAACGACCCACGACTCGCGGACATCGCCCTTGCTAAAATTGACCACGAAATATTGATCATTTAAAATGATCAATTAGGTAACTAAGAACCAATAAGCTCCACTAGCTATCCCACGACTCGCGGACAATAACTAGCTTTACTTACTAAACTTAAAACCTATTGATGGAATGCTAGGAATTTAATTCAAAATTTGCATCTCGAATTAAACACCTATTTGTTCGAAATTAGCTTAATATTTAATGGGAATTTTCGAATCAACCGGAGAGTTGTCCGGTTCGACCTCACCAACATATATGTTATCCAATTTTATTAGTCTTGATTAATGCAAGTACACTTAAATGCATTTCAAACAAGCACATAAACAGATAACATGTCCTAGCATGATACTAACATGTAATGATCATGGGTTCTACCTATCTTATGCGTGATATGTGGGAGCCACTCCACAATCACAAGTTCTAACATACATGCCACATAAACAGTTCAAATCACATAAGGGAAAGCGGTAACAAAATACGAGCCCTATCTCTATTACATTTAACAATTGAGATTCCCCTCCCTAACATTTTGAGGGGTCTTCACTTATGGCCTCCTTGTTACTTGAATGTGGTCCATCTTACTCCATGGGTGCATTGTCTCCAAAATGAAATTAAAACCTCACCACCTATCCCTACTCTCAAATTACAATAAAAAGAAAAAGACATAAAGTAATAAGGCTCAATCTTCATATTGGCCTTAGACAATTACACGGGGCTTACCCCGGCCTCAAAAACAGTAATATGGAAAGCCACATAATAAATCACATAACAGTACGCACATAAGTGAGGCTCCAACCTCAATTGAAAAACGCAACTATAGGGCTCCAACCCCAATTTAAACCATCCATGTGCATAAATTAAAACCATACATAGATCTAAACCCATGATCACCAAACATGCTTTTGCAAGAATTTAAATTTAACCAATAAATTAAAATTCTCGCTTTAAGCTCTAATAGCTTAAAACACGACTTGATGCGAGTCTTATTTATAAAAGTTTTCAATAAATCCCAAATTACCAAAACAAATAAAATTCCAATTAATTTCTGAAAATTAATAATTTTATCAAGATGTATTTTCCCAAAATATAAACCGTTTCAATTTCTCAAAAATCCCAATTTTAAGTTTTGTTCAAAAATTAAAATAAATATTCAAAAATAAAATTTTAAAATTAAAATAAAATTGGGACTGGATTGCACGAAACACAAAAAGGCCAGATCGCGAAAACGGGACCCGTACGCGGAGAAGACCGCACGCACGCGGCGCGCGCGACAGGCGCGCACAGAGCGCGGCCAAGGCCGCGCGAGTGCGCGCGCGGCTTTCCCGCAAGTATGCGGGCGGGGTGGGCGGCCAGTCTCGGCCGCCCTGGGCTGGCGCGCCTAGGCGCGCCCGGAAGGCTCCCGCACAGGCGTGCGGGAGGAGCTGGGCGGCTGGCCGATCTGTCCCGGCCAGGCCTGGGCGGTTGCCCTTGCGCACGCCTAGCACAGGCGGGCGGCGGCGAGCGAAGCCCGCGCGCGCGACTCCTTCGCGCGCGGGGTTTCGCGTGTTCGTCGTAATCCGGGTTTTCGTTTCGTGTTTTCGTTCAAAAGCAAAACCAATCCAAGAAATCCAAAAACAGTTTATACAGTTTCAAATCTAAAATTGTTTTTCAAAATTAAATTTTATAAAAACCAATTTTCAGAAACTTTCAGGAAAAACTACAGTTTCGTAATTCAGGCTTTCTAAAACAATTACAAATACTCAATCGCATCAAGCCGAAGAATTTCTACCAAATTCAGTATAATTGAGACGAATCAGAAACACGATTAACGAGGTGGCTCTGATACCACTTGTTGGAAAACACGAATCAGAAAGCAGCGGAATTTAAAAAATTTTCCCAACAAAAGGACCTTGAACTCGCAATCGTGTAACCAAATTCGTAAAGATAGAAAACTTACTTTTCTTTTATTCTTTCTTGAAGCGTTTCAAGCCACCCAAGAACGCTCTTCTCGCGGCTTGATCCCCTCTCCTTGGTAAAGCTCGAATCTTCAAACTTCTAACTTGAAGTCTCTAGAGAAAGTCCACCAACTTGATCACAATCTAACTGGTAAGGATGCTAGTTCTCTAGTTAGTGTTTAGGCTTAACCTAGGGTTTAATTTAATCTTGGAGAAAGGAAGGTGTTCAACACATGAACCAAGAATTGTCAATTAGCTCCATAAGGAGCTCGAGCTCCCTTATTTATAGGGAGAGGGTGCCGATCCAAATCCTTGTTGGGAAAGGATTTGGTTCCTCTCTCTCCTATTACTTGATCATCAAGTATTTTTCAACTTTGACTTTGAATTCTAATTCTAGTCAACTTTGAAGAGAGCTAAAAATATCCAAACTATTTTTGGATAATTTTATATTTTATTTATAATAAAATAAATAACTTATTTTTATCTAATTAATTAATTCATAATTAATTAACTAGATTATTTTCTCCAAAATTAGACTTTCTTTTTAATTCAAAATTAAACCAAAGTCTATTAAATAATTAACTAATTAATTATTTAATATATATATATAATATATATATACACACGTGTGTGACACGTGTCACAGTGACACGTGTCACAGTGAGCCACACGTGTGGAACCCTCTTGGCCCGATTAACTCGTTTAATCATTTTCAAGCCTCAACTCGTGTAACCAAGTTGTTGTGTGTGACCCTCTAGGTTCTCAATTCAATTAGCAGTGACCCCAATTAATTAATTCACTAATTAATTAATCAGTCCACAGATTAAACGACCATAGTCTAGCAACAGGTGTTTAACCCCTAGCTGAATTGGAATGTTCGGATTCGACAGAACCTTTAAGTCATTGAATCATGTGAGATACAATCCTCCTACTTACTATCTCTCAACCAAGATCTAGGGCAAGGGAATAATCAGAACCCTAATAATCCGGTCTTAAAGCTAAGTGCATTTCATATCCATTTGATCTCAATCCAAGAAACCCTTTTCTTGATGTCTTGATCTACTGCCTTGGCCAAGGACTCCATATGGCATATGAATGACTTACACAATAAGAGATCACCTTGCAAATGCAACTGTAGGTCCTTTCTTGATTCTCATTCACTTTCATGAATCACTTGTGCAGCCCCAGCATAAGCCTTGAATCAGTTGTCTAAGGCGACACCCTTTAAAGCTTATACCTAAGACTACAGAGTTAACTCATAAAGTGACAAGGAACCTCAAGTATAAGGATCAATTAATCACATCAATGACTCGTGAGATATTTCCTAATCTGGAAGTTTCCATTTCCTGAAATAGAAACTTCCTTTCCCATTTAGGAATGTTCTCACACGGGGCACCTCAGTGAACTTACTTATTAAAGTAAGCACCCTCATGTATCACGCACGTATCAACTATACACTTTGCACCTCCATGAAACAAGGTGGTCCTTCTTAAGGGCGTGATCCCACAAGCAAGCCTTAGAGGAGTCAGGTTGACACTCCCACTGTCTGTAGGACTCATCGGCTTGGAGTATTTTACTAATCATGACTTATGTGATTTAGGGCTCGTTTCATGAACCATTTCACCTAAATGGTAGAGTCCTAAAGTCATCAGGATTAGGGGAGTTCTCATACATGCACAGCTAAAGTAAACGCATACCAAACAAGAGCATATAAAGAAGTGTTGCCTCAATTCGTTATTTCATTCAAAGATTGTCTGTGATTACAATAAGGAAAAGCACAAAGCTGATATACAATCGGCTTTCTAGGGCACTATTCCTAACAATTAGTATAGTGGCTCGAGAGGCAAACGGATATTGTGTGGGATGGGAAACTGATAGGAAAACACACTTCTCAGATCCCTTCCTCGCTGAAATTTTTTCTGCTTTATAGGATGCCCGGCTTGGGCGCGACATTGGTTGGAGAAAATTCATATTACATGGAGACAACGTGAATGTTATTAACCAAAGCAAATGTGGAGTTGAAGACCACTCTCCTATGGGAAATATTTTCTTTGATATTAAGCACATTTGTTCGACTTTTGAGAGTGTTCGGTTTTCCGTTAGTACACGTGGTGCAAATGTGATTGTCCTCAAATTAATCAAAAATGCGACTTCAGTTTGTGTTGATTCTTCGTATAGTCCTTTATTTATTGCAAACCTTGTTGATTCTGAAATGCATTAGTTTCCACCTTGCAGGGGCTTGGTTTTTTAAAATTTAAGGTATATTTAAAGTTTTGTTTATTCTGTAATTCATTTTTCAAATATTTAAATCTTTAGTGTTTCTATAGCATAACCTTTTTCTTATAATTCAAATATATATACGATTATATATTTGATAATGATGTTTGACTTTTAGTTGTACAATTAAATTTTAAAAAACCGTGTTTCTATAGCATAACCTTTTTCTTATAATTCAAATATATATACGATTATATATTTGATAACGATGTTTGACTTTTAGTTGTACAATTAATATTAATAAAGACTATTGCATTTAATTTTATATAATTCTTAAATGATAATGGAAAGAGCTACATTGATCATGATTATTTTAAAATATTGTTGGCTAAAAATTATACATGTAATTGTCTAATTCTTTAAATAATGTTTGTAAATGCTACAAATAAGCAAATAATTATTTTAAACTATTATTAGCCAAAATTTATATATTTAATTGCCTAATTTCTTAAAATAATGTCTGAAAGAGCTGTATAACGGAATGAATATAATTATTTTAAAATATTATTGGTAGAAAATATGTATTTAATTGTCTCTACAATTAATATTAATAAAGACTATTGCATTTAATTGTATATAATGCCTTAAGTGATGATGGAAAGAGCTACATATAAGGAAATGATCATGATTATCTTAAAATATTGTTGGCCAAAAATTATATATTTAACTGTCTAATCCTTTAAATAATGCTTGAAAATGCTAAAATGAGGAAATAGTTATAATTATTTTAAAACATTATTAACCAAAAGTTATATATTAAATTGTCTAATTTCTTGAAAGAGTACACATAAAAAAAAATTAATTATAATTATTTTGAAATATTATTAGCAGAAAATTATATATTTAATTATCTAATTTCTTAAATAATGCTTCAAAAAGTTATAAATAGGGAAATGAATACAATTATTTTCAAATATTATTATCTAGAAAAAGTAATTTTTTTTTTTTTTGATAAATTTCTATTAATATTGTATATTATTAATATCGACTTAACTATATCATAAATTGTAAATGATTAGTTGAGACAAAACAAAAATGATTAATTGACTACATAAATAAAAAATTATTCGACTTATTCATAAATTTGAACCTTACTAAAATTAATACTTAAGAGCATGAAATCCTATAAAATTATGAGTAAAATCTTAAAAATAAGATTTGCGTATTCTTCTTCCAGTAAGTTTATCATTCTCAAAACTCAAATAAATTGTGTGGAGTTTTGGAGACTGGGGCATATCTATTGATTCAATAAATAAAAAGAAATATATAAAGAGAAAAAGTTAGTTGTTTGAAAAGCATTTAAAGTTTGTTAAATTTCTTAATAAAACCTTAATTATTTTCGTTTGTAGTTGTTAATAGTATTTTAACTATTTGATGTTCAAATGTGATTTTTTTATTTTATAAATTTATTTTATTTTCAAATGATAGTATTTTTTTGAATTAATAATTTTAATTTTACATTTCACATTTAATTATGTTAATTTTTTAAATATTTCATTCTATTTTTTTATATAATTATATTGTGATATTTTACAATTTTGATAAATAATATTTGTAATTGTTCGATTTCTTCTAACATGGACAATCTCATAGTTAATTATATTTTTTTTTACTTTCGCTTTGATCTTTATTATTTATTATTATTTTTATTTCTTATGCAGATTTTTGGATAAGCTAAGTGTGTTTCTGTGACGCCCCGACTCTCCGACGGTACAGGTATGACGTATGTGTTTACCTAATTGCGCACTTAAATTCATTAATTACGTGATTATATGTTTAATTCATATGTTACTTGTTATTTCTTAAAAATATATGAATTTATATTATGAACGTTAATTGAATTTTTGGACATTCATGCCTAAGTGACATTATTGTGTGTCGTTTCTATCCAATTGGAATTCCGTTTTTTTGTGAGAATTTGGTATGTTGGAGATTTATGTGTTATGAACATGTCTATATGCTCATTTTACGTTTTCGGACTCATTTGCTTGGGTTTTGGATTTATTTTGAGTTTTGGAACCAAAACGGGAGCTAAACAGAATTAAGCGCACCTTTGGTTCCGCGCGTCTTATCTTGAGCTCAGGAACTCGGATTCGAGTTCCTTCAATTCCTTGGACTCGTATCGACGATTCAAATTCAATGAACCAAGCCTTGTATTTTTCTAAACCCATTTGAACCTCCAAAATTCAACCGAATCAAGCCTCGTCCGCAGAATTGCCACACTTAGCCATTTTAATCATAACTTTCTCAATACTTGACCAAATTAACCAAGGTCTGACTCTAAATGACCCTATTTAAGCCCCCTATCTGATGAACTAAAGCCCATTTCGTTCCTCACTCAAGAGAAGGAAGAAAAGCTCAGCCAAATTCTGATTTCAAGTTCCATTCTCGCCCACTATTCATCATCCCTACCATTTGAGCTCTAATCTCTTCCCAACTTCATCCAATTCAAGAGCTGAGTATATGATTGTAATCTAAATTGAATTGTGTTCATTTTAATCCATGCATCCCTAATTTTGAGTTAGATTTGTTGGAGTTATGAATACTTGGATGAATAGTTAGGTTTTCTAGAAATTCTTGAATCTTTGCTCACTTTGAGTTATTTGATGAATTGATGCTTGTAAGTTGATCACTTGTACTCTATTATTGCATTTATGGAACCTTTTCTTTCATCTGTTATAACTCACGCAACACACACACTTCACACAAGACACGATTACAACTCTCTTTTCCCCTCTTTCAGCTTTTGTACGAAGAAGGAAAACTCCACCTCCATGATCACCCAGCTCCACTGATCAACTTCACAACCACCACCTCACTTTTCCTTCCTTCCTCTCATTCTCTTCGTAAGTTGCTTGGTGGGTATGTATGTATTTGTATATTTGTGAATACTTAAAATAGAGTCTTGTGGAGTCTTTAATTCGGGTCTAGCATAGGACACAATCATTTTGTTATTGATGCATCCTGGATACTTATGACTTTCTTATGCTATTTTGGAGATTATTGCAGATATTGATATGAATTGTAGGCCGTTGGGCCGTCTACTTTTGATGTAAATATTCCTTGCCCGATGATGTTATTTATGCTTCCGCTTATATTATATTACACAGGTTTACATGTGTAACAGCCGTACTCAGGGCCGAGTCGGGAATGGTAAGTAAAGGGTTGATCTAGAAGCGTTTGTAATCTCAATCCCCATTTATTCTCTTCATGAATTACATTATTATGTGACTTATGTGCTATAGTTCTAATTAAAAGTTTGTAATTTAATTATTTCCTTTACTAAGCATGTACCTTAAAACTCTTCTCATATGCTTCAAAACCTATTCCTACAATTTTAGGTTAAAAATTCCAAAAATGCCCCTAAAGCCCTAGATTTTTCCTAAAGTTTTAATTTATTCCCCGAAACACTTTCTCCTACTCAATATTATAACCAAATAGATCCTCACATTATTTCGAGGATTTTAACATTTTCCGTAAACCATGATTCCCATCCTAACTCGAGTAGTATCAAAAACCGTCTAAAAACCCTAGTCACTATTCACACCGTACAACAACAGTCAAAACGATCCTTGAATTATTTTATGAATTTTCATGCATTTACCAAAACTTGATTCAACCGTAGCAGATTTTATAAATATTTTCCTTTTTAAAAATTATCATTTTATTTTAAATAATTAGCTTTCATTCAATATTCAAAATTATACTTAAAACGTTTCTTGAGTTTTTCTCTAAACTATGATAATTTGTCCAACCTTTAAACTTCATCATAGGTTCGTTTATATAATTTACCATGATTTTCATCATCTCTAACATGTAAAAACTTTCAAACGAGAAACCTAAACGTCTCACATTTATAATCATAACGAAGCTTATTTTTCACTCATTCTTTCATTATTTTTACCACTTCAAGTTCTCGTCTCTTGACTCTTGAATAAATTTCATATTATTTTATATTTAATTTATTTACTATGACATCATTCATGACATCACTTTCCTAAAATAACCTTTCTAAAAATAGAAAGTTTAGATGAATGAATTCAATTCTTCCACATTTCTTACAAGAACTCCATACGTTTGTGTTGAATTAAAATTTTCCACATTTCCTACATAAACTCCACACATTTGTGTGATGTAGAGATTTCCACATCTCTTACCTATTGTTAGAAATTGCTCTAAAGCCCCTCATTCCTACCTATAAATACCCATCAAGAGAGCCATTTATAACTCACAAATCTCCTCACTTCCTACACACAAAACTCTCTCTTCTCTCCCCTCAACCTCACGCCACAACCCCCCTTCCCAACTCTCAAGGTTTTTTTTTTTTATGCTTTAATTTATGATTTAAATTATGTTTTATTTTATATTTAATTCATGCTTTAATTGATGTTTTATTTGATATTTAAACTATGCAATTTAATTTATATTTTATATGCTTTACATTATGTTTAGAAATTCATGATAGGAAATTATGCCTTAGGAATTTATATTTCATAAATTTAAGTTAGGAATATAATTAGTAAAAATGCATGTTGATTATATGAATTTATTTAAATATGTGTTCATATGTTCATAATTATGTTCTTGAATATAAGAAGAAATGCATGCTTAGGAAATTTAATTAGGAATTATTTTTCATGAGAAATTTATATATTTTGCTACATTATGTCTCAAATCTTATGTTATAAATATGAACATGATCTAGTATGTCTAATATCTTTTATGAATATTCAAATAGACTTAAGAACATGTTCTTGATGTTGTTGAAGTATATGTGTGTACCACGTGCTAGTGTGTATAAGTGTGTGTTTGATTTTATGTTTAAAAGTGTTTAATCCCCAAAGGTTAAAAAGTAATCGTTTTCAATAGTAACTTTGACTTTTAATTTCAAATGAAGACTTTGACTCATAAAATCTTGTAGAGATTTCAAATATTAATATAAAATAATAATTTGAAATTTTAAAAATAACTTTTACCTGGAATTTCCAAAAATCGGGGATTAAATAACGATTTCCAAAATCTAACTCTAGCTTAGTAGAATTTCTTGTACATTGTAGTAAGACTTAGTCCTAGGCCGGTAGTAGTACTTTCAGGAAACGACATAATCGAAGAGTGGAACCCTAAGGATTTTTCCTGATCCGTCAAGATACTCGGTGAGGGTTTAAATCCTTTCAACTGGAATCATGATAAAATATTTTAATTTATTTTATTGAATTTCTTTTCAAATCTTATTATCCCTTTTGGGAAAATTGCTTCATATTAAATTATAATATTATCCAAAATTAATATATTTACCCAAAAGTACTTAGTATTTTCTCCCAGTAAATATTCTCGTCTTATAAGTAAAATTATAGTTTTCTTATAGGCCTGGTGGTCTTGGTAGAAGTAGTAGTCCGGGAGGCACGGGCCGAGGTCTACTATTATACCAGCCCCCAACTAGATCTTGATGATGGTCTAACCGGAGGTTGGTTATTCCACATCAAGTGACGGAAAAAGATATGTCACTCCCACAATATCGTTCATCGTCACTAGGGTTTGCTCCCTTACGTAACACTAAGGGGTGAAGGCTGGTCTTATCGTATTTGTTTTATTAAGTACCGACACCTTGATCAGTGTCGTTATTATTTTTCTCGAATTTTAAGTAGTTAAGGTTGGAGAAGCCTAGCTTGTGGGCACCAAACAATTTCTTCAAAACGGTTCATATTTTCTAAAGTATAACTTATATTCCCCCTACTCCTATTGTTCCAAACTAATATGAACCGAATATTATTGTTATATAGTAATTTGTGATTATTTAGTATATTTTCAAACCAAGACTGTAACGCCCCAAATTCCGGAAGTTTAGGTAAGCACGCCACGAGCGGGTCTTCGGGAGTTTGGAGGTTTAAATTTAAGTATTTCATTCAATTAATTGCCTTTCGTTATATTATATGCATAATATTTCTATGCATTTATGTGAATCGTCATTTATATGAATTATATGAACTAAGTGACCTAAATGAATTAAATGTCCTTAATTGCTCCCTTGTGTAAATTCTTGGATTTAATTATATTTCATGACTTGGAGCTAAGTGACCTTTTGTGTAGGGATAGAACTTAATTGAATTAATTTAAATAGATGAGGGACTTATGTGCAAAAAGAGATGAATCACATATTTTCATGTTAGACTTAGGATATATCATGAATTTCTCCAATTCTTCCACTATGTTCCATTCATCCAAGAGAGCAAAAGAACACACACATTTACACCTAGTAAATACCGATATTTACACCACAAGGAGGGGAAGGAAATTTCATCTCAAATTCAAGCTAAAGTTGAGGAATTGAAGAGTTAGAATCATCATCAACAACATATCATCATATCATCCATCCCTTCTTTGATTCAAGGTAGAACTTGATGGTTTTGTGAAATTCTTGAATATGTGATTATGAGGGGTTTAGGGATTTGTTGATGAATTCATGCATATGGGAACTAGAGGCAAGCTTAGGAGTGAAAGGGAATGGAAAATTGCATGGAAACATGAAAGTTCATGAAGATTGGAAGCATGTGTATATTATGGGGTTTTAAGCATGAAAGCTTGATGTTTTGATGCTTGAATCTTGGTTTGTTTGTTGGATAAGTGAAGTATAATGTGTATTTAATGTGTTTCAATAAGTGTTATGGAGTAGAACTTGCATTTGTAATTGTTTTGGTTGATTTTGGCTTGGTTTTACCCTGTTTTGCCCTGTTTTGTTGCTGCTGCGTATATGGTCGCGCCCGCGACCTGTTTTAGTGTAAAAATGGTCGCGCCCGCGACCCCTTTTTGGCCAACTCTCGACTTTTGAAAAAATTGGACAAAAATTCGGAAAAAATACTTGGTCGCGGCCGCGACCATTTTGTGAAGGATTTTGGTCGCGCCTGCGACCACCGCCAGAAACTGCATTTTGTCCAACTTCGAACCTACGCCATTTTCACCTCGGTTTGAATTAGAAAGCGTGCCATATAGCGTTGGAAAGGTATATGTGTCTACTTTCATTCCCAACAAGCAAAACTCAATTCCCAATTCTACAATTTTAGATATTCCAGTTTTCCCACAACATGTACATTTCCCAAAATTGTCAAGTTCTCCTAAACTTCACCAAAACCTTTCATATTGTGTTCTTTTCATTGTTTTGGCTTCCATATATGACTTATATGAACTATATTCTCACTTTATTGATGAGTATGCTCCTATTTGACACTCATTGATTATAAATTCATGATTGAGGTTACATATCATTACCGTTCGTCATAATTGGTTCATTCGAGTCGAGTCTTATTTCACACTTGTTCTTGTTGCACAGATCTCGGTCCCGGAGACGAGGAGCACGCTCCATAGGGTGTTTCTTTGTTCCTTTTGGTTGGTTAAGGTGAGGTTTAAATTCTAAATATATAGAGCCTTTACAACCCTTATGTGATTTTCGGCCAAAACGTATCTATATATCTATAGTTTTCGAACCTTATGATTTTCAAATGATTTCACGAAAATGGATTGATTGATTGATTGATTGACGAATTGATTGTTTTGGCGAGTAACTATTGTTCACGTTGGGCCCGAGGGTAGTGTATTGAGCCAACCGGGAAAGGAAGGGCTGACGGGTAACTCTTGCACTATCCTCACCATTGTGGGATCACCTCTGAATCCACCAGGAGGTTTGGTGGAGGAAGAAATCCCGTGCGTGGGAGTCATGTTCCCGACGTACACCATGATTGGATGGCTGGGTCTTGGAAGCCCGCCATCACCCGGAGGAAGAAGGATTTATGGATTGAAATTGCTAATTGTGCACGGAATTGTTTGTGTGATCACCTAAGCCACTAATAAATTGAAGTATTATACACAGTCGGTGAAAGGTTGGAGATTTGCCCTCACTCGCCGGGCCACAAATTGATTGTATTGAATTCATTGAATTGATAAAATGGATTAGTTGTAACCTCGGGCGATATTATCTCTTCTTTTCTAAATCGTGTTGTTATCCTTCAAAATTATTACCCGAGATTATAACTTGTATGTATGTGCGCAAATATTTATTTATACCCCCTCACTCAGTCCGTGTTGGACTGACACCTCGACTTTTCAGCTTTTGCAGGTTCGTGCTAGGCGGGAATTAGAGTCTAGCCTGTCTTTTATTCGGGTCTAGCACTTCACCTTCATTTTGTAGCTCATGTATTGATACTTCTTACACTTTGTATTATGCCTTACTGAATATTGGAGGTGATATTGTATTGTATGAATTGTTGGTATCTATTAATAAATATGTAAATATGGTACCTATAGGTATTGAATGTTATTGCTTCCGCTTTTATTGATACAATTGTTTAGTGGTATTAATTGAGGGTACCCGCCTAGCTTTTGAGTTTTATTGTCTCCCGTTCGCTATAGTTTCGGTTCATGTATGAATTGCCCGTTTCATACGTGGATTGAGGCTATAGTGCGGGGGATGTGGCGCCTAGCGTTCCGGGTGCTACAAAGACCTTCTTGGTTAAAAGATTTTACCAAAACTTTACTTATAATTATAAACCTCAATCACCGTCACTTAGTCATTTTGACTAACCCCCCGACTCTTTTAACTCATGGTTTCAGGAATCCACAGATCGATGCCTTAGAGGTATCTTTAAGGTGTCACATCTTAGTTACTCAGGGTTTACCAAGAGTGCATGTACATCTTTTAATAAGTACTCTCGTGTGAATTTAGATCTATCACTGTAAATACTTACTCAACTTAATAATATATGCTCTGTTTAACTCTGGTTATTCCTTCCTTCTAATTGTTTAAGTTTATTTCTCTGTTATATTTAAATTTCATACTCTGGTAATGTATAGTCTTATCCGTTCGTCGAAGTATTTCTCGAGTGCTAGGTTTGACATCCACTCGGGAAGTACAACGGTGCGGGGTTCTAGCGTTAGGGGCACTACAGCTTAGGTGGTATCAGAGCGTCAGGTTTAGTTAGTAAGAACTTAAGATTAGTAGGAAAAATACTTTACCTTAATCTTTTTACTTTAGTAATTCTTAAAGTGCTTTCTTATAGTAATAATGGCCGGCCAAGGTGAGCTTCCACATCCAAACAGTGTAGAGTGGCTTAATCAGTATGAGTCTCCTAGGACATTGGTTGTTACTCATAGTGGGGGCGCCAGGTTTTATCCTTGGAAAAAGGTTAGGCAACTTAGTCAGGATCAGCGTCAGGAGGCCTTTCCAGGGTATGCTTACCCGAATCAAACAGTCCATCTACTAGAGACAGAGAGGGATGCTTATTTCTACGAGTTTCAGCGGACTGGGGAATATAGGCTCGAAACAAGCAGGAACCGAGAGATGGCGAGACAGACAGTAGTGGATCGCGATCATGCCCGAGATCAGTTAGCAACATCCGAGATAGCCATTTCCCAAATGGCTTCGCGCATAGAAGAGCTTGAGCAGGATGTAGTCAGCCTGACCTTGGATCGGGAGGCTTCCATTGTGATCCATGATTAGTATCGGGCCCAGATGAGGAGTCGTTTAGAGGATGCACTCCATTTGATAGACAACTAGGTCATGGAGAAGGTTCTAGAGATACAACCCGGACCAGCTCAGTCCGGAGAGGATGAGGCATCAGAGGCTATAGATCATTCCGATGACGATGAGGAGGAGCATGGGCAGCATGATGAGGACAGAGAGGGTTCTAACGGACATCAGGTTGTTCCGGAGGAGGATAGTACTGAGCCTAGCGAGGAGTGGAGTCTTATTAGGGTTCCGAATTCAGCATGTGTAGTGGATCTCGAGGTATTGAGATTAGATCGTGGGATACAGTACATAGGATAGTTATCGGAGGGGATGTATATAGCTGCTAGTGGAGACACTTTCCCATTTTTACAGCAGCGGACGATACCAGCTTTGACTTAGTAGTTGACAGTACTTGTAGGGTGTAACTCGAGGTAGATGGGGTCCACCCCCTCTTTTTGCCTTTTACTTTTGTAGCTCTTGAAGCTTACTAATCTTGATGCATATATATATGACACATTTTTTATCATTCTACATTGTTATTTCATGTTGCTTTATATTTCTTGCATCATGAGTCTTAGAGTTACTTCAAGATACCAGTAGGACCGTGAGTACTCATGTTATTTCTTTATGCATTTTTTGTTTGATGATTCATATTAATTGAAGATTATTGTTCTGTGATAATCTCTGAAGTGCTTTTACCCCACATGCATTATATTTCCTATGTGATTGTGATTTCAGCTTCATAATGCCTCTACGAAGAACTCTACGTAACAACTCACCATCACCGCAAGACCCACCAGGACATCCAGAACTTGTAGAAGCCTTAAGGCAATTCGTCCGTACCTATACACCTGTGTATAAGTCTACTAATGAACGGTCATTAAAAAGGTTTCTCCGAATGAATCCCCCAAAATTCTTTGGAGAACCTAACGATTTGAAGGCCGAAAACTGGATAGCTAACTTAGAAAAGATTTATGAAGCTATGGATATATTTCCTGAGGAATAGGAACGAGTACAGTACGTAGCTTTTCTCTTAGAAGGACCCGCTTTAAGTTGGTGGAAGTATGTTAAGCAAACCTGGATAGAAAACCAGACTGATTACAATTGGATGGAGTTCGTAAAGGAATTTCAGAATAAATATATCCCTCAAGTGATAAGGGATACTCGAGAGGCTGAATTCATGAGTTTAACTCAGGGATACATGTCGGTGGCTGAATACGGGGCAAAATTTGTGAGACTGATACAATACGCTCCACACATTTTGAATGATGAACGACGAAAGACCAAGCGTTTCATTGATGGACTCATGTCAGACCTTCGATGGGCTTTAGCTTCGTTGGATGTTGAATCTTATAACAATGCAGTAGACAAAGCCCTGAAAACTGAAACAGCTCATAAGAATGTTCGTATGTGGACTGAACTATAGTGCGGGGGATATGACATCTTGACGTATCGGGTGCTACAATTTCTCTTAAAATATTTTTTTGATCAATAGAAAATTTAATTTATATATTTTGTTTCTTTAAATATATATTGAGAAAATCACTATAAGTCGAATGAATAGTTGAGTACTGTTCATTTTAGTTTCAAATCTTTTGTATTTGTCTTTAATATTTTGATAAAAATATATGAGATGATTCTATTTATTCATATTTTATTTGTTATCGAAAGATGTAATTTTACATTCAGTATTAAACATTATTAATTTTAAATAATTATTTAATTCACATTTTTCAAAGTTGGAATTTACTTATTTTTCTATCATGACTTGCATATACTAAATAATTAATCATATTATAATACTTTGTTAAGTATATACTAATACATAAAAAAAAAAGTATATATTAATACATATATTACGTAGTAAAATGAATTAATATAATAATTTATTGGCAATATATAACCATTCTTTCAACATTTAGCAATTTTTTTTTATTTTATTATTTTTGTTAGTTTTTACTCTTTCCTCTTATTATGGACATTTAGAAATTAAAAATATGAGCAAAAAGCATTTTTAGTCCCATACTAATGGGACATTATAAATTTTGGTCCCATGGTTTTCAAAATTGGTTTTTTTAGTCCCGTAGTTTTTTTTTTTTTTTTTTGTCACTTTGAAGATCCGTTAATTTAACTTTTTTTCTTTGGTCCATATCCGTTAATTTCAAATATTATATATTTATTATATATAATATATGTGACGTGGCTCGTACCCGCTATCGTGTTGGACCAATCACATCGCTCCACCTGTACGATCGAAGACCTCATTTTGACCAACTGATCGATCCATCAGTTACCGCCATACTTTACTGCCTTAGCCGCCGACCCCGAGTCGAGCTCTCAGGACAGTTCTTTCGACATAAATCCCTCGACCGGCCAGCTCATCGGTCCAGTACACAGTTGAGTGGCCGACACGCATTTAATGCACGGTCATAGTGGGGCACCTGTCAACTCCTCGCACCGATACGTCGAGGTGATAACTTCTCTCTCATCACCGTATATATAACATCCCTTCATTTATTGCACGATAAGTTTTTCGGACCTAACTCTTTTCACTGCGCAATCCTTCGATCATCTTCATCGAACCTGACTTGAGCGTCGAAGTCCCAACTTGGGTCTCACCCCCATCTTTTCCGAGTTGGCCTCGAAGCTCATGTTTGCCACGACCTGTGCAGATTTCGAGCAATCAAGCGGCGATTCCCCCTCAACAAATAGAGTGGTCATGATTTGATCTCCCGATCGGATTTCCAGGTGGAGGTTTGGCACGATCATTTGGCGCCGTCTGTGGGAACTTCGCAAGGACAGGCCATCGAATATGACTACTCACAATCTCACAAGCAATCGCCTCTTTGACGAGAATGGTCGAGAGGTTATCCCTCAGATCCCTCTACAAGTCGCTGCACCTACAATCATCCCGAACCTCAATATCAACGACCACTACCTGCCCAGGGAAGTGCTAGGAGACCGTTTCAAGATCGCTTGTCATTTCGACCGGACAATGAGGTCGATTCTAGGACACCCACTGACACCCAGATACGACGAAATGTCAGCCACCGAGGGCAAGCGTTCTCCCAGCAAAGATCTCGACCCTCTCACTCTCGAGGAAGAGATACCAATCCTCGACGGTCCGAATCTCAGAGGGAACATAACGCATCTCAACGCGACGTATCCCATCACAGTTCGAGTGGAATCTTCGACCGACTCGGGCCACACGGTCTGTAGCACCCGGAACGCTAGGCACCACATCCCCCCGCACTATTGTCTCAATCCACATATGAAACGATTAATCCATACATGAACCAAAACTATAGCGAATGGGAGACAATAAAAAAAAAACACAATGCTAGGCGGGTACCCTCAATCAATACCAAAACAACTCAGAACAATAAAATAGCGGATGCAAAACATTCAATACATATAGGTACCATATTTACATATTTACTTATAGGTACCAGCAATTCATATCATTACAATATCAATCCCAAGTATAATTCAAGACCTACTACAAAATAACTAGTATCAACACAAGTACAATGTATGAAGGTGCAGTGCTAGACCCGAATAAAAGACAACGAGACTCTAATTCCCACCTAGCACGAACCTGCAAAGCTGAAAAGTTGAGGTGTCAGTCCAAACGGACTGAGCGAGGGGTATAAATAAATATATGCGCACATACAAGCAAGCTATAATCTCGGGTAATAATTTTAGAAAACCACGACACAATTAGTAAAATAAAAAGGTACTATCGCCCGAGGTTACAACTAATTCAATTTATCAGTTAATTCAGTTCAATACAATCAATATGTGGCCCGGCGAGTGAGGAAAATTCTCCAACCTTACTCCGACCGTGTACAATCAATCAATTATTAGGTGATTAGGTGATCAAGCAATTATTTACTGTGCACAATTAGCAGTTTCAGTGACTCCTTCTTCCTTCGGGTGATGGTGGGATTGCAAGGCCCCACCATCCAATCAGTCTGGGCAGAGGGTACATGAATCCCTAAGCCCGGAACTCCTTCCTCCCCTAATCTCCTAGGGGGTTCAAGGGGCATCCCAATTTGGTGAGGATAGCACTCGAGTTACCCGTCAGCCCATGCTTTCCCGGTTGGCTCGAGCCACTATCCTCGGGCCCACAGTGCAATATAATACTCGCCCAATCAATCAATCAATCAATCAATTCCGTCAATCCATCAATCCATCGGTTTTGTCAAATCATTTGAAAATCATAAGGTTCGCAAACTATAGATATATATATATATATATACATTTTGGCCGAAATAGTCACATAGGGGTTGTAAGGGTTCTATTTATCTAGAATTTAAACCTCACCTGAACGACCCAAAATAAACAAGGAACAGCTCACGGGGCCTACTCCTCGTCACCAGGAAGCTGGTCTGTGCAAGAAAGACAATTGTCCGTGAGACACAACTCAAAATATACCAAATAGGACGAACGGCGATGCAATGATCATGATATGAATATGTAAAAGCCAAGATTATGTTCATGTCATTCACTCATTCGTCCATTTCATTCGAACTCACAATTAGGGAAAAAAAAACAATTAAATACAGTCAATTAAACCAAATAACAATTAATATATAACCAACATACATGTACAGCCATACATGCAAAACAAAATGCATGAAAAACAGAGGGTGACACGCCCGTGTCACCATTATGCACTAAGCCGTGACACCCCCCGTGTCACAGTACAACGGACAACATGCATGCGAACAGAAGGTGACACGCCCGTGTCACCGTTACAAAGCAATCCGTGACATCCCCGTGTCAAGGTACAGAAAAACCAGGCCATTATGCACCCCCGTGTCACGCTGAAAGAGGCAAATGTGACACGCCCGTGTCAACAGTGCGTAGCAGAAAAACAGGGCAAACTCGGACAACATCAAAATCCAACCAAAACACCAAATTTCAATCATCAAATGCAATCAAAACTTGGGGAAACATGTATCCATACTTGAAGCACCATAAAATCTAACATATATACCCATATCATACATTGATCATCAAGATTCATCAAATGAAACCCATAAAATTTCATATATTCCAACTTCAACATAACTTCATGTTTCATGCAAGAAATGAAGAAACAAGGACCTAAACATGCTTCTAATCATGAATAAGCATGAAAGTATCAATCAATCATCAAACCCTACTCAACCAAATAATCAAAAACTCAAGCAATTCTTCCATTTATACCTTGAAATGAGGGAACAGAAATGATGACGTGAAGATGTGATGATGTTGATGATCTTAGCTCCAAAGTTCTTCAATTATAGCTTGAAATTAGATGAAATCTTCCTTCCTCTCTTGATGGTGTAAATACCGATCCTTAGTGTGTGTGTATGTGATCTTCTTGTATGAAATGTATTGTATGAGAGTGTGGGAGAAGAATACATATATGATATATTATATCATCCACTACAAGCATAATAACTCTCCATTTTGCATAATAGTCCCTCATTTATTTAAATGAATGCACACAAGTATCATCTCTAACAATTAGACATTTAACTCCCAATTCATGAAATGCAATTAAGTCCATAAATTTAAGAGATGATCAATTAAAGTTGTATAAGACAATTAAGCACATTATCACTTAATTCACAATTTCACATTAAATGTTAATTCATATAAATACATAGAAATGTATAATGCACATAGTAATGTAATGAAATTATAATAAGTAAGTAAATATATAAAATTAAACCCCCAACTCCTGAAGACCCGCACGTGGCGTGCTTACCTGAACTTCTGGAATTTAGGGCGTTACAACTCTCCCCCCCCTTAGAAGAATCTGGTCCCCAGATTCATTGGTCGGATGAAAATAACTCCGGGTGAAACTTCTTCATCTTCTCTTCCGGCTCCCAAGTCATATCCTCGGTCCTGTCACTCCGCCATAACACTTTCACCATAGGAATATTCCGATTTCTCAACTCTTGAAATTTCCTGTCCAATATTCTGACCGGCTTCTGCACAAAAGATAAATTCGGTTCCAACTCCACTTCTTCAACGGGGAGAATTTCGGTTTCATCCGGATAATACTTCCTGAGTTGAGATACATGAAAAACATTGTGAATTCCGGTAAGATTAGGAGGTAGGTCCACTCGATAAGCCACTTCTCCAATTTTCTCTATAATCTCAAACGGACCTAGATAACGGGGATTCAACTTTCCTCCTTTACCAATTCTAGAAAACCCCTTTCGTGGAGATACCTTCAAGAAAACCCGGTCCCCCACTTCAAATTTGAGATCCCTCCGGCGAATATCGGCGTAACTCTTCTGCCTATCTTGTGCCGCTTTCATCCGTTGTTGAATCTGTTGAACTTTATCAATCATAGCTCTCACAGCTTTAGAAGGTTTCTCAAGCTTTTCGCCTTTCTTGATTCCTTCCTGTTTCGACCATTTCCACTCTTCCAAATCAAAGAATAACGGTGGTCGATATTTTTGCCCATATAACAATTCATACGGAGCCATACCAATCGACACTTGAAAGCTGTTATTGTAGGCGAACTCCACCAAAGGAAGTTGATCATGCCACGAAGTTTGGAAATCCAAGGCACATGCTCGAAGTAGATCTTCCAAATACCGAATAACCCTCTCAGACTGCCCATCAGTTTGTGGATGAAATGTCGTACTGAACTGAAGCTTTGTACCCAAAATCTCTTGTAACTCTTGCCATAACTTTGAAGTAAAATGGGGATCTCGATCCGAAACAATACTCATCGGAATACCATGAAGTCGTACAATCTCCCGGTTGTACATCTCAGCCAACTTTCGGATCTTAAAGGACATTCTGACCAGTAGAAAATGAGCAGACTTGGTCAGACGATCCACTAACACCCAAATACCATCGAATCCCCCCTTCACTCTTGGCAACCCGGATATAAAATCCATCATCACTTGTTCCCACTTCCACTCGGGAATAGGTAACGGCTGTAGATGTCCCCCGGGCTTTTGATGCTCAGCTTTGACGTTCTGACAAGTTAAGTAACACTTCACGAATTCTGCCACATCCTTCTTCAATCCACGCCACCAATAATACTGCTTGAGATCCTTGTACATCTTATTCCCTCCAGGATGGATCGAATAAGCCGACTTGTGAGCTTTCTCGAGTAATACCCTTTTCAAATCATCGGGTACTACTACTCGGTTCTTGAAACGAAGAAGACCGGTTTCATCGAACCCGAATGGACTTTCCGGATCCTCTCTAGCCTTAGAGACCAATCTTTGAACTACCGGATCCTTACCTTGAGCCTCAAACATTCTATACTTCAAGTCCAGATAAATGGAGATATTGGAAACTCGAGCTTTAATCACAATAGATTCCACTCCATTACTTGCACCAACTTCCAAGTTTGAAACACCCACTTTCCTACTTAGAGCGTCGGCAACTACATTAGCTTTCCCGTGATGATACTTGATAACACAATCATAATCTTCTAGTCGCTCTATCCATCTCCGTTGCCTCATATTGAGCTCCTTTTGTGTGAAAAGATATTGGAGGCTCTTATGATCGGTGAAAATCTCGAATGACACTCCATACAAATAATGCCTCCATTTCCCGAGTGCAAATATTACTGCAGCCAGCTCAAGATCGTGTGTGGGGTAGTTCCTTTCGTATTCCTTCAACTTCCGAGAAGCATAAGCAATAACTTTGCCACTCTGAGTTAACACACACCCCAATCCTTCCTTCGACGCGTCTGTATACACAACATATCCCTCTGAACCCTCTGGAAGAGTTCACACTGGAGCAGAAACCAATTTCTCCCTCAAAACATCAAAGCACTTCTCATCCCACTCATATTTTACATCCTTGTTAGTTAACCGAGTGAAGGGAGCGGCGATCTTTGAGAAATCTTGCACGAATCTTCTATAGTACCCTGCCAATCCCAAGAAACTCCTAATCTCAGATGCGTTCTTTGGCTTCTCCCACTTCAACACCGCTTCAATCTTCGAAGGATCAACCTCTAATCCATTCCCCGAAATAATATGACCCAAAAAGGTCACTCGGTCAATCCAAAACTCACACTTGCTAAACTTCGCAAATAATTGATGTTCCTTCAATGTTCTTAACACCAATTTGAGATGCCTTACATGTTCCTCGGCCAATTTAGAGAAAATCAATATATCGTCAATGAAGATCACAACGAATTTGTCAAGGAACGGCCGGAAAATCCTATGTATCATATCCATAAAAGCGGTGGGAGCATTTGTCAATCCAAAAGGCATGACCACGAATTCATAATGCCCATATCTTGTATTAAAACCCGTCTTCGGAATATCCTCCGCTCGAATTCGTAATTGGTAATACCCTTGCCTCAAATCAAGCTTCGAATATACTTTAGATCCTTGGAGTATATCAAACAACTCCTCAATGTTTGGAAGAGGATATTTATTCTTAACGGTCATCCGATTAAGCTCCCGGTAATCAATACACATTCTTAGGGTACCGTCCTTCTTCTTCACGAATAAAACTGGAGCACCCCACGGCGACGAGCTCGGTCTTACATACCCCACTTCCAAAAGACCATCAAGTTGCACTTTTAATTCCTTCAATTCTGTCGGCGCCATCCTATATGGAGTCATCAATCACAAACTCTATCTCCCTCTCCGGTGGCAACGAATCCAACCTCTCAGGAAACACTTCGGGAAACTCTTTTACTATCTCGGTTTTCTCTAATACCACTTGATCCTTTGGTTGATTAAGGATATAGGCTATGAATCCTGTAGCTCCATCACGAACAAATTTCTGAGCTTCTGAAAAAGATAACAAAGGCACCGTCTTCGAACTCTGACCCGTAACAAACTCAGAACCCAAACTAACTTTCTTGGCCCGACAATCAACGGTGGCATAGTGCTTGTACAACCAATCCATACCCAAGATAGATCCACACCGAGACATAGGCAAATCAATAAAATCCGTTGAGAAAACCCGACCCTCAATGCTCACCGGCACCTCTCTAAAAACCCGGTTAGTTTCTATACTACCACCAAAAGGAGCACTAACCACATAGTATGCATTAGAATAAGTCACACACAAAGGTAGTTTAATCGAAACATCACAAGAAATGAAGGAGTGAGTAGCTCCCGGATCAAATAAAGTGTGTATGTTGATGCCATGAATGCAAATGGTACCTTCAACAACAGCGGCCGGGTCCACATCTGCATTTTGTTCCTCGCCTTCCAAGGCATAAGCACGGGCCCTAATCAACGGTCTCTGTCCCCTAGGCGGCAGATTACGTCGATCCGGACAAGTATCCACCATATGATCGGCAGCCCCGCAAATTAGGCATAACCCTAGGCGCCTACGGCAATTATCATAGTGATGTGTAGGTTGCCCGCAGAAAGTACACTTAGGTTTCTCCGATGGTGGCGGCCTAACCGGTGGCTGAGGAGTCTTCTGGACTGGCCCTTATGGTTTAAACTTCTTCATAGGGCCCTTAAACTGTGGAGGAGCTGTATCATAAACCATTGGCCTCTTGTCGGCATTGTATCCCGATCTTGACCCGGAACCTGAACCCTGTCCCGATCTATAGGAAGATCTCCATGCAACAACCGAGCCTTCAACCTTAAGAGCCTTTGTAGTGGCCTTCTTCCAAGTGCTTGTATTGACCGCTTCGATTGCCACTTGAATATCCGGCCTCAAACCCTGAACAAATTGCATAGCCTTGTGGAAGTCGTCACTAGCAATGTTAAGAGCATATTTGGACAACCTCTCGAACTCAGCTATATATTCGGCAACCGATCTACCCCCTTGCTTAAGCTCCATGAATTCCTTGAGTCTTCTTGTGCGCGAAGAAGGAGGAATAAACTTGTTCTTGAACTCTCTCTCGAAAACCTCCCAAGTAATTTGCTCCTCGGCGGCATCAAGGACAATTTTGGTACTCTCCCACCATGAATATGCTTCCCCTTGGATGAGGGTAAGAGTGCACCGAGCCTTTTCCCGAGACTCACATGGAATAAGTTCCCAAACCCGTTCAACTTCTTTAAGCTATTGCTCGGCTTGAATATCGTTTCCCTTTTGGAATCTCGGCGGATGTTGGTTCTGAAATTCCCTTAAAATAGCGGAGATAGGCGCCTGTTGTGGTGGTGGGGGAGCTGGCGGTGCTGGAGGCACATAATCCCTTAGCCTCTGATCCATGAGTTACACCATGGAGTTTAAGAAGTCATGGGCTTGAGCTGGAGGAGGTGGAGGAGGAGTCCTATCACGCCGATGATGACGTCGATGTCGAGGAGAACGATCACGGTGATGTCGGTCACGAGCCATCCTGAAATTCGAACACTAAACATGCATGTTTGATTAACGAAGGCAAATGAGTGTAATTAAAACACACAATGCTAGTAACCACATAGTCATGTAATCCAAGTACTTCAAGTAGATTCACATAAGTTCAAATAGAATGCAAGACTCTCAAAGAATCAAATAATCCTATGCCGTACGACTTAGACTCACAACACACGACACTAGAGCCGCGGTTTTGCAACCAGGCTCTAATACCACCTTAGGATGTAGCACCCGGAACGCTAGGCACCACAACCCCCCGCACTATAGTCTCAATCCACATATGAAACGATTAATCCATACATGAACCAAAACTATAGCGAACGGGAGACAATAAAAAAAACACAATGCTAGGCGGGTACCCTCAATCAATACCAAAACAACTCAGAACAATAAAATAGCGGAAGCAAAACATTCAATACATATAGGTACCATATTTACATATTTACTTATAGGTACCAGCAATTCATATCATTAAAATATCAATCCCAAGTATAATTCAAGACCTACTACAAAATAACTAGTATCAACAAAAGTACAATGTATGAAGGTGCAGTGCTAGACCCGAATAAAAGACAACGAGACTCTAATTCCCACCTAGCACGAACCTGCAAAGCTGAAAAGTTGAGGTGTCAGTCCAAACGGACTGAGCGAGGGGTATAAATAAATATATGCGCACATACATGCAAGCTATAATCTCGGGTAATAATTTTAGAAAATCACGATACAATTAGTAAAATAAAAAGGTACTATCGCCCGAGGTTACAACTAATTCAATTTATCAGTTAATTCAGTTCAATACAATCAATATGTGGCCCGGCGAGTGAGGGCAATTCTCCAACCTTACTCCGACCGTGTACAATCAATCAATTATTAGGTGATTAGGTGATCAAGCAATTATTTACTGTGCACAATTAGCAGTTTCAGTGACTCCTTCTTCCCCCGGATGATGGTGGGATTGCAAGGCCCCACCATCTAATCAGTCTGGGCAGAGGGTACATGAATCCCTAAGCCCGGAACTCCTTCCTCCCCTAATCTCCTAGGGAGTTCAAGGGCCATCCCAATTTGGTGAGGATAGCACTCGAGTTACCCGTCAACCCATGCTTTCCTGGTTGGCTCGAGCCACTATCCTCGGGCCCACAGTGCAATACAATACTCGCCCAATTAATCAATTAATCAATCAATTCCGTCAATCCATCAATCCATCGGTTTTGTCAAATCATTTGAAAATCATAAGGTTCGCAAACTATAGATATATATATACATTTTGGCCGAAAAAAGTCACATAAGGGTTGTAAGGGTTCTATTTATCTAGAATTTAAACCTCACCTGAACGACCCAAAATAAACAAGGAAAAGCTCACGGGGCCTGCTCCTCGTCACCAGGAAGTTGGTATGTGCAAGAAAGACAATTGTCCGTGAGACACGACTCAAAATGTACCAAATAGGACGAGCGGCGATGCAATGATCATGATATGAATATGTAAAAGCCAAGATTATGTTCATGTCATTCACTCATTCGTCCATTTCATTCGAACTCACAATTAGGGGAAAAAAACAATTAAATACAGTCAATTAAACCAAATAACAATTAATATATAACTAACATACACGTACAGCCATGCATGCAAAACAAAATGCATGAAAAACAGAGGATGACACGCCCGTGTCACCATTATGCACTAAGCCGTGACACCCCCGTGTCACAGTACAGCGGACAACATGCATGCGAACAGAAGGTGACACGCCCGTGTCACCGTTACAAAGCAATCCGTGACACCCCCGTGTCACGGTACAGAAAAACCAGGCCATCATGCACCCTTGTGTCACACTGAAAGAGGCAAATGTGACACGCCCGTGTCAACAGTGCGTAGCAGAAAAATAGGGCGAACTCGGACAACAGCAAAATCCAACCAAAACACCAAATTTCAATCATCAAATGCAATCAAAACTTGGAGAAACATGTATCCATACTTGAAGCACCATAAAATCTAACATATATACCCATATCATACATTGATCATCAAGATTCATCAAATGAAACCCATAAAATTTCATATATTCCAACTTCAACATAATTTCATGTTTCATGCAAGAAATGAAGAAACAAGGACCTAAACATGCTTCTAATCATGAATAAGCATGAAAGCATCAATCAATCATCAAACCCTACTCAACCAAATAATCAAAAACTCAAGTAATTCTTCCATTTATACCTTGAAATGAGGGAAAAGAAATGATGAGGTGAAGATGTGATGATGTTGATGATCTTAGCTCCAAAGTTCTTCAATTATAGCTTGAAATTAGATGAAATCTTCCTTCCTCTCTTGATGGTGTAAATACCGATCCTTAGTGTGTGTGTGTGTGTGATGTTCTTGTATGAGAGTGTGGGAGAAGAATACATATATGATATATTATATCATCCACTACAAGCATAATAACTCTCCATTTTGCATAATAGTCCCTCATTTATTTAAATGAATGCACACAAGTATCATCTCTAACAATTAGACATTTAACTCCTAATTCATGAAATGCAATTAAGTCCATAAATTTAAGAGATGATCAATTAAAGTTGTAAAAGACAATTAAGCACATTATCACTTAATTCACAATTTCAAATTAAAAGTTAATTCATATAAATACATAGAAATGTATAATGCACATAGTAATTTAATGAAATTATAATAAGTAAGTAAATATATAAAATTAAACCCCCAACTCCCGGAGACCCACACGTGGCGTGCTTACCTGAACTTCCAGAATTTAGGGCGTTACACGGTCGGTAAAACCAGATTCGAAGGTCAAATAGGGGACATGTTGTAAAGTCGAATGACCTAAGGAATCAAATTCCTCCGCGACCCAGTCGACATCAGAGTGAGAGCCAAGGATCAGACAGCTGCTCTCCCAGCCGGTCTCATTCTACCAGGCGCGATCGATCTGGATCCCCTCGGCATCCACTATCGGCCCAACGACCAGCACGACCTTGGAGAAACCGCAGTGACAGAGAGGCGTAGTCTCCATTTTACAATGCAACAATCAAGACTACCACCGATGAAAAGATCCCCACCGGTTTGCCCACGTACAATGGGTCGACTGACCCGGAGAAGCATGTATCCCGCCTCGAAATGCAACTGAGCATGCTCGGTCACTCGCCTGATATTTGGGCTAAAATCTTTGTCACAACCCTTGACGGGCCTGTACTGGAGTGGTTTTCGAGGCTCCCCCCTCGATCCATCCCCACGTCTGCTATGAAAGGAGACAAGTTGCCCCCGACCTATCCATACACCATTAGGCAGGGTCCCAATGAGTCGCTTAGGGATTTCTTCACTCATTTTTCACAAGCAGTGGTCAAAACAGAAGAGCCAAGCATCGACCTGTTGAAGCCAATTGTCCATAAGGCCTTGATCAGCAATGAATGCGCTCGATACATCTTCCTGCAGAAGCCTCAAAACTTAACCGACATCCAAGCTGCCGCCTGCGACTGGATGCAACTCAAAGAACTGGAAAACTCTCAAAGAAGCCCGACTCATGGTCAGAAAGCAGATACTAGCCGTCCAATCAAGCCAGACGTCCGTCCCAAGAACGATGCACCGACCGGATCTACCCCTAGGAAACACTTCACACAATTGACACGACCAATCGACGAGATCTATAATGTCATCGATCCCGCCCTCCTCAAAAAGCCCAAACCGATGTGAGAGACTCCCAAGACCCGAGAGAGCAACAAATTTTGCAACTTCCATCAGCAGAAAGGCCATAACACCTACGAGTGCAACGCATTACGAGACGAGATCGAACGCTTGATCAAGGGAGGCCACCTCCTCGAGTTTGTGAAGAAAATGGACGACAATACTCAAAATCGGGATCACCATGACAGGTCGCCACCAAGACAGCGTCAAGCCAATCCCTCGACAGAACGAGACCCACATAATCGACCATGCCTTGGACGGATTGACATGATTTCCGGGGGGCCATCAGGCGGGGACTCCAGATCAGCTCGAAAGAAGACTCGACGGATAGCCGCACAAAGCTTTTATGGACCTCGAGAAGTGATACAAGTCCGACCAGATGACGCTTGGATCAATGATGAAGTAGTGTTTAGCGAGAATGATGTAATCGATGTACCGGCACAGTCGAGCGAGACTCCTATCTGTCCTATGGTCGTCACGCTCAATGTTGCCAACTTTGTTGTATCCCATACTTTGATCGATAATGGATGTTCTAGCAACATTATTTTTTATTCGACTCTTGTTCGCATGAATTTACATGACAAATTACTTCTAGATCCTATTCGAACCCCTCTTACAGGTTTCAGTGGAGCAGAGGTTTATACCAACGGTCGAGTACGTTTAATCACATCAATGGGTACCTTACCTCGACGTGCCACGCGCGAGATCGAATATCTTGTCGTTGAAATGCCTTCCGCATATAACATCATTTTTGGTCGACCAGGTCTCATAGACTTTCGAGCAGTCATATCCACTTACCATCAGATGGTAAAATTGCCCACCCTCGCTGGGGTCGGGGAATGAAGGTGCGATATATCGACCGCTTGGAGTTGTTACTCCATCTCCATGGAAAAACCCAAACCACCCACGGGGAAGCATGTTCCTTTGATTATCAACGACCCAATGATCGAAGATGATTTTGCAGACCCAGACGCAGTCGACCCAGAAAATTCAAAGAAAATGAGCTTTTCTCATGCTGGAAAAAGAAAGAAGCAAGAAGACAAAAAGCTCGAACCAACAGAGGAGCTTGAAGAAATTCTATTGATCCCAGGACAGGCTGAGAAAGTCACACGCATAGGGGCCGATCGAAAAGGCAAAGAACAATGTATGCTCATACAATTTCTCCGAGACAATCTCGATGTATTCGCTTGGAGTGCTTTCGATCTTATTGGAGTCGACAGGAAGGTGATCGAGCATCATTTAAACGTCGATCCATCCTTCAAGCCGATCAAACAAAAATTATACACTCAGAGCGACTCCCAGAATGCCATCATTGAAATCGAGGTTAACAAACTCCTTGATGCCAGATACATAATGCCCATCTAGTATGTCGAATGGCTTTACAACGTTGTTCTCGTGCCCAAGCCAGGAGGAAAGTAGCGTATGTGCAACAATTTCACCGACCTGAATAAAGCCTGCCCGATGGACCCCTATCCTTTGCCAAGGATCGACCAACTTGTCGATTCCATGGCCGGATGCGAGCGACTGAGTATGATGGACGCTTTCCAAGGTTATTATCAGATTTTCATGGCCATCGAGGATCAACCCAAAATAGCCTTCATAGTTTTCAACGGCATCTACTGTTTTAAGGTTATACCGTTTGGTCTCAAAAATGCAGGGGCCACATACCAGCGAATGATGAACAGGGTATTCGAACCAAAAATCGGCAACACCATTGAGGTATGTGTTGATGACATGCTTGTCAAAAGTGAGAAAGCCATCGATCATCTCGACCTCCTCAAAAGGGCCTTCAACCTTCTCAGAAAATACAACTTGAAGCTCAACCCCGCAAAGTGCACCTTCGGGGTCGACGGTGGGAAATACCTAGGATACATGGTCAGCCAGAGAGGGATCGAAGCCAACCCTGCCAAGATACAAGCCATACAATTGCTTTCGACCCCTAATTTGATCCGTGCTGTTCAGAGACTGGTTGGTCATATCATCTCACTGAATCGATTCATATAGCTTGGTCGTCAGGGAAGAACTTGCCATTTTTTAAAATCTTACGAAACATCAAAGAGTTCGAATGGACTCCAGAATACGACCAAGCGCTCGAAGATCTAAAGAACTACCTGGCCTCCCCACCTCTGCTTGCAAAACCAGTCGATGTGGAGACATTATATTTATATCTGGCCGTGTCAAAAGAAACAATCAGCTTAGTGCTTGTCACCGTTCGAGATCGAAAACATCTCCCTGTGTACTACGTAAGAAAAATTCTCCATGGCCCGAAGTACGTTACCTCGAGATCGAAAAATTCATCCTCGTAGTGGTCCACACCTCACGAAAACTCCGACCATACTTTCAAGCACATCCCATCGTAGTCCTCACCGATCAACAATTGAAGACCGTCATAGACAAACCAGAAGTTTCGGGCAGACTCACGAAGTGGACGATCGATCTCGGACAATTTGAGATAGCCTATCGACCACGGGTAGCTTATCAAGCACAAATCTTAGCTGATTTCCTTATCGAAAAGGACCCTCACACAACATCTAATAACGACCAAACCATGTGGACCCTGTCGGTCGATGGTTCTTCGACCTTCTCAGGAGAGGGAGCCGGTGTATCCCTCTCAAATACAGAAGGCCAACAGATCGAATACACCATCGCCCACGAATATCCTGCAACTAACAACGAAGTTGAATACGACGCTCTTCTAACAGGAATGAAAATTGCAAAAATACAAAACTTCAAAAAGCTCACCGTCATCACCAACTCTCAGCTGGTCGTCGGTCAGGTCAGTGGTGAATATGAGGCTCGAGAGGAGTCCATGATCAAATATCTTGCCTTAGCTAAGAAAGCCATATCAGAGTTCGAAGAATTTAAACTCTCCCAGGTTCCTCGAGAAGAAAATCTTCGAGCGGATGCCCTCTCTAAATTTGCAAGTGGATCACTTGGCACGCGAGATCGAACCATAACATTCATGACATCCTCCGCCAGATCCATCGACCCATCCGTTAAGTAAGTCAATTCCATCGATGTAACTGAACCTTGCTGGCTCGACGGCATAGTCTCATTCCTACAAAATGGAATTCTTCCCGGAGATCCCCTCGAAGAGAAAAGACTCAAGCATCGAGCGCTAAGTTATACACTCGATTAGGAGGGTCGTTTGTACAAGCATTCATTCATCTGCCCAACAAAACGGTGTCTCCGACCCTCTCAAGATCGGGAAGTGCTGGCTGAAATCCATGGAGGATCGTGTGGAAACCATGCCGGGGGGGTGATCCCTTGCTCAGAAAATGTCCCGATCAGGCTTCTTTTGGCCTACACTGCGCAAGGATGCACTCGAATTCGTAAAGAAATGCGACCGTTGTCAGAAACACGCCAATTTGACTCACCAACACCCCTCAGAGATGATTCCGGTCGAATCATGCTGGCCTTTCGAGCAATGGGGAATCGACATCATCAGCCCTTTCTCGATCTCAACTCGGTAAAGACAGTTCATCATCGTCGCCATTGACTACTTCTCTAAATGGGTCGAAGCATTGGCGGTCGCCAAGATAACTTTTCACGCTCTGCAAGACTTCCTCTGGAAGCACATCATCACGAGGTTTGGCGTACCTCGAGTTATAGTATGTGACAATGGACCTCAATCTCGGAGTTCTAAGTTCAAGGCCTACTGCTCGGATTTCAAGATTAGCCAAAGGTTCACGTTGGTCAGACATCCCCCGGCTAATGGATAGGTCGAGGTCACCAATCGCACCATCATAAGGAACTTATGCACGAGACTCGAGGTAAAGAAGGAACATTGGGTCGATCAACTGGAAGGTGTCTTGTGGGCCTACCGAATGACCCCTCGGATTCCAACCGGTAAAACCCCTTTTGCCATGGTATAGGGCTCGGAAGCAATGGTACCCGCCGAGATCTTTCACCAATCTCCCCGACTGGCTCATTTTCAACGTGAACGAAACAATGCATTGAGGGCATTTGATCTCGATACCATAGATGAGACCAGAGAAAAGGGAAGTATAAAGATGCAGCAATATCGAGCCACGACCGCTCGCGCATACAATAAGAACTTGCGACCTCTTCACTTTCAAGTCGGAGATCTAGTCCTTAAAAAAGTCGAAGTCATTAAGCATGTGGGCAAGCTCGATGCTAATTGGGAAGGTCCCTACCGTGTGATCAAAATTGGAAAGAACCGAGCTCATCACCTTGAAGATCTCGATGGGCGGCCTTTACCTCGATCATGGAATGCCCACAACTTGAAAAAATATTATCTGTAAACAAATTGTGTATCTTCTAGGTCGATGAATAAATAAAATTTCCCTTATCTTTCGATATGCATGTTATTCGATCTAATACTTGTCATTTTACGTCACTCGTATTAAAGTATTATTCGTTCGAAAGATTAGAGCAACCTGCCTCAACATCTTCTCGACCCTAAGCATCGATTAACACTCAAAGCTAATTATCAAAAGAAATTCGAGGGAATACTTAAAATGATCATTCATTAAATTCAAAAAAGAAATTACATAACAATTTAAAGCAGGTGTATCGATTACAACTTCTTCGAACACACACTTAACTAAATTTTGGATTTTTCAACGGGAGCAGCAAACACTCGGGTTCCTACCTATTTACAAATGAACTCCGAGTCAACAACTAAGGAGATTCACCCTAACAGCGAGTCCCTAAAAGTTACAAAAGTCTGACCCCAACAGTCGGAACCCTTAAACGATGGATCACCATTCAGCAAATATTCCGAGTGTAGAGATAGGGCTGGCACGTTCTCTCTGGCTCACTTCCCGGTCGGACCATATCCGGTCCCCTCCTCGATTGGAACGATCGCAGCATCCCCAAAATACTCCGGGCACATATCCTTGGGGTCGAAAGAGGCGTCTAGGTCGACCTCCATTAGCGTTATGTCATCTGGCTCGCCAGTGGCCCTGGATCGCGCAAGTCTTACAGCGAAGGAGGTCGGTCGGTAGGATCAGAGGGTCACCCGACCTTCTCTTGATCGTAATCTATTGGAAGGTATTTGGCCGCTTGTACCTGGGCCATACACAGATTGAAGCCCTTCTCGACATCCTTGAAGCTCGCGATCGAGACGGCTTTAGCATAGGCTTTGGAGTTCATAAAGCGATACACTCCTGGCCTCTCAAGGTCGGAGACAGACTCCTCAAGGCCCCTCTTACATCTACTCAAAGTCAGAGCTGCCCCCTTCCTCTCGCCCTCGATCAGGCCTCTATTTTTGGCAAAACCTCCTCCTCGATCGACATGGCGACCCTTTCCTTAGCACTTTTGAGCTTCTTCTCGGTTTTGGATAACTTTTCGATTGCCTCGAGAAGGTTTTTGTCGAGTTCATCCTTATCTTTGTTGGTTGTAGCCAACTTCTTATCCTTCTCCTCGAGCTCGACCCTCATTTGCTCAACCTGCTGCTCGGCCCTTGTCCTCATCTGCCAATGAACCCAACCCCTTCGGTCCACTTGGAAGAAGTCTTGACCCTTCTACAATCAAAGTATCGATCGTCAGAATTCGATCCAATACTTGAGATATTACAAAAGAGATTTACAAACAAACTTACGACGAAATACTTTTGAACCCAAGACACCTCGATCTCGTCATCCGCGAGTGCCCATCTCTCCTTGTGGTCGACCACTATCTGGATCGAGCTATATAGAGCCCCGATTGCGTTGTAGTCTTTTGGGGCTGTACCAATCCTTCTAGGCTCGCCGTTCTCAGTGTAGCTCGAGAGGCCGTTCGAAAAATGGGGCTCTTGGAGAGTCGGGTAGTCGAAGAGAGCCGCATATCTTCTTCATTTGGCTTCCAGGAGATGGCGGTCGCAGGTCGGGCCCCCTAAAGTGGCCTACGTACCCCAGCTAGGATGTTCGCTATGTTCCGAGGCACAATAGCCCCGTGACCCTGATTGGGAGGGGTCGAGAATTCTTCAACTTGGACCTCGATGATGGGCCCAAGTGCTGGTGGCATGGGTAGCAAAGGGGTCTTCTCCCGACCCTTCCCTCGAGATTTCTCCACCTCGACCGAGGACTTGGTGTGGCGGCTTGTTTTTTATTTCTTGGACTGGGGGGCTTCCGGATCTTCGACCCCCGGTGGAGCATTACCCCACTTCTCGGGGGCATCAACTGTCCTCATCGAGAGGACCTTGGGTAACGCCTCGACCGTGGCGTTGTTAGTAGCAGTAATCTCTGCCTAGGTCGGCGGAGGCAGCTTCTTCTTCTCAGCCGCCTTCTTTAGCTCGGCCATCTCCTTCCTCCTCGTATTCAAAGCCGCAGACATGATGTATTGATCTGCAAAAGAACAAACAACCGATCACAAACTTGGATAAAAAAAAAAAGAGAAAAAAGAAAACAACAACTACAAAAACAAATAAGCTCGTTGCTCCGAGGGATCAACTCGATGTACCGGGGTCGAAGTATTTCCGGACTCCTGGTGCAAGCCCTAACTCGATCAACATCTGTGGAGTAATCATATCTTCCGACTCCACACTTCCCAAATCCCTCAAGGCCGCCATCAAAGTGTTTGGCCAGCCAAGATGTTCCCTCGGAAGGTCAGCTCGAGGGACCCAACTCCACCCCGGATATTTCAGACCGGGCCATCCTTTCTCACACTCGATGAAAATAAATCTTTGTTTCCATCCCACGCTATTCGAGGTGGTTGGCGACCTTACCACTCGATAATTATTTTTCGATTGGAGCTGAATGTATCCCGGGCCAGGCGCCGAGGCCTCGGTCGTTAAAGCAGCCTGGAAGATCTCAGAGAAACAAAAGATGTTGGTCTTCATCCCCAAATACCTCAACAGAGCCCTTAGCCCATTTACCATGGCATAGGAATTGGGCATCAACTGCAGGGGGCTAATTCTCAGGGTATGGAAGAATTCGAGCAGATCCTTGGAAATGGGCACCCTGAATCCGTTTTTTACCGCCAAATAATTGACCGCGATGCAGTTTTTGGGCGGGTTGTACATTCTTTCTCCGACCCTGGGCCTTATCACCCGATAGCCCCCAAACTCCGGAGCACCACCAAACAACCAGCGCTCGACTTTCCCAAACTTCTCATCCAATATACCGGGAGTTATGGCTCGAGGGTCTTTCACCAACCGATCCTCTAGCTCGAGGTTTTCCACCCCTTTATCATCTTCTTCCTCCTCCTCTCCCCGACCTGAGGTCGACGTTTCCTCCCCCGCTACACGAGGCACGACAACCTCTTCCAATTTCGCCTCAGGTAATGGGTCGGATACTCCCACCACATCGACATCTTCGTCCCTTCCTTGGGGGTTTGTCGACCTAGTATCCATGGTGGCCCTGGAATCCGTTGAGTCTGAACTCGAGCTGGACCCAGAACTTGACCCCCACACTTACGGCCACCACCTCCGTCCCCTTTGACCCGGTCTCCGCTCGATTTGTTGACATCCTACAACGATAAAATCATGTTTTCACTCTTGAATCGGATACGAACAAATCGAGAGAGAGGAAGTCTTCGAAGAGGGAAGTGGTAGATCTCTCCCTCGAAGTAATCGAGAAAAGAAAGAAAAAGAAAATGAATGAAAAAAAACACAAGAGAATAGAATCGGGCTACCGATTGAAATGGTACCTTCTGTGTTAGGAAAAGGTCTGAAGATTACTTCATTCTGAACGAACGACCTAAAAATTTGATGCACAAAAGCACTTGATCGACCTGCAACAGCTCGGAGCTCTCTACGTTTTCTCTTTCGCAAAAGTAACAAATGAAATTACAGAGGGAACTATTTATAGGAGTAAATTTGGCGGGAATCGAGAAGGTGAAATGACGCAATGATTACAGCGGGTCCCACCCTTGGGAGTTGAAATGCCACTGCCACATCAGCCCTAGCAGATGACGTTTCGGGGGGCTTATGACGTGGCTCGTACCCGCTGTCGTGTTGGACCAATCACATCGCTCCACCTGTACGATCGAAGACCTCATTTCGACCAACTGATCGATCCATCAGTTACCGCCATACTTTACTGCCTTAGCCGCCGACCCCGAGTCGAGCTCTCAGGACAGTTCTTTCGACCCAAATCCCTTGACCGGCCAGCTCATCGGCCCACTGACCACTAAGCAGTTGAGTGGTCGACCACGCATTTAATGCACGGTCATAGTGGGGCATCTGTCAACTCCTCACACTGACACGTCGAGGCGATAACTTCTCTCTCTTCACCGTATATATAACATCCCTTCATTTATTGCATGGTAAGTTTTTCGGACCTAACTCTTTTCACTGCGAAATCCTTCGATCATCTTCATCGAACCTGACTTGAGCGTTGGAGTGCCAACTTGGGTCTCACCCCTATCTTTTCCGAGTTGGCCTCGAAGCTCATGTTTGCCACGACCTGTGCAGATTTCAAGCAATCAAGCGGTGATTCCCCCTCAACAAATAGAGTAGTCGTGATCTGATCTCCCGATCGGATTTCCAGGCGGAGGTTTGGCATGATCAATATGTATTATATTTTATATAATATGTAATACATGTACATATTATATATTTTAATTTATAATATGCATTTTGTTATATGTATTTTAATATATATACGTATTATATATTATATATTACATAATAAAATATGTGTAATACATATATATAATATATGTATTTACGTGTATTATATATATATGTGTGTGTGTGTGTATGTGTATGTGTCTGTGTGTGTACTCTGTGTGTGTGTATATTATAAAATATAATATACATATATTATTGTAATATATATATTATATATAATACAAAATACGCTTATATATAATATATATAATGCATATATATGTGTTTATATTACAAAATATGGTATACGTGTATATATATATAATATAATATATAATATGTAACAATATATATTGTTAATATATGTGTATAATATATCTTATAATATGCATATATATTAAAATACATGTAACTATGTATATATTATACATACACATATATTATACACGTATGCTATATTTTATAATATAAACACGTATTTATGCATTATATATAATATATATACGTGTATTATATAATATATGTACGTGTATATATATAATATATACACGTATATTATACATGTATATTATGTTTTATAATATTTATAGGTATATTATATTCTATAATACACACACACATACACACACACACACACACACACACATATATATATATATATATATATAATACACGTAAATACATATATTATATATATGTATTACACATATTTTATTATATATAATATATAACTAAATATGATCCGGCTCAAAAATTGGTTTTTGCTGAGGTGGAGGTCTAGCTGGCAATCTCGGGTCGATCAGTCAAGAATTTGTAGTAGTGGGCTCTTTAATTGATCTGAAAACACTCAAGATACGTGAGCTCAAGGGCAAATTGGGGAACTTGGGGTTGGGCCCAAGTTTGGCTCTCTGACGCTCAAGTCAGTGTGAGGCACCCACTTAGAGAGACAGAAATAATGCTAAGGAGGTTATTAAATACTTTTTAATTGATTACCAACTACTATTGAAGGAGGACGTATATATATCCTTGGAAGATAATCACAGTAGTGTGTGTACTGTAGCTATGCATTAAATGTGATCGAGGGTTAATCCTGATTAGGAAATGTTCGATCCCACCAAGGGATATAAAGTGTGCCAATTTCCCCTTTTTGGTAAAACCTAGCGCGGTAGGCATTAAATGCGCCGGCATGCGTTTGTACCAGGGAATAAGAATGGGAGACGTGTCTTGACAGCGACGTGTCTTGGGCATGCATAGATGGGCTCGATGCCTGGCGTTAGCAAGCGGGGTCGATAGCCTCTAAGCCTTACCTGTTCTGCCAAAGTGACCAAGAGGTTGGATCCTTGGAGATGGAGCTTGGCTCATGTGGAAGCAGACACACTTCGATCCGACCGCCATAGCCTCTCGATCCGGGTTCATGTGGGGTGGGATTGGACTTAGAGGTTGAGGTCGAGATGACCCGTGGGGCGCAAACCTCAACTTGGGTCGGTCAAGGTGGCGTGAGGTTAACATGGCTCCACGTTGGGCATACCACGTGCCCAGTAATATTATGCCATATCATAGGCCCCCAAATTTCCAGCGTGAAAGTTCATGGCGGTAATTTCATCGATCTGGAATTAGGTACGGGAACCGTCGTGGCTATTGGAATCGATCCGTCGCCATATTGAATGGTGCGTCTCCAGAGGGAAATCGATCTGGATTTACATTAGTGGACGCCTTTTGAGGCAACCGACCCGTCAGCTCAATTGATGGGGTATGCCTTTTAAGGCACTCGACCCGGTGTACAATTGATGAAGCACGCCTTTTGAGGTGAACAATCCGACGCCTGCCATGATGGCACCGTTTCGTCTTTCGAGGCATTGAATTCTCCTCTCCTATAATAGGAGAGGCCGCAGCCTTCATTCCTCAAGCTTTTAAGACTGCATTCCCGATCCCGCTTGTGCCGATTTCGATTCCGGGTGCTCTTGGGATCGATTGTTCGTTCGAGCTCGAGGAGAATCAGGTAATTTCTTGAGTTTGAGTCTTTCTCCATCTTCTTCCTTTGGTACAATTATGGCCCAAAACAGTAGTGCAGCAGAGGCCGACGTGGGGGACAGCTCCAACCCGCCGTTCACTCCGTCTCCGGATCGGCCTGGTGAGGTGGTGCCTCCGCTCCCAAATCGAAGTTTTGCTTCACTGGATACTTCGGATGAAGTTGAGGCCCAGAAGTTTTTAGCAAATCATGGAAGGCAAGCCTCGACCTCGACACAGAAGTTCCAACTCAGGGATGCGGTCAATGAGGAGGTTGAGAAGGTACCGGAGGTTGTTGTCCATCCGCAGGCCAAGAAGAAGAAAGGCAAGCACGTTTATCCGACATTGACATCAGTGGAGCAAAGGACTTGCCGGTTGACGAACGATAAGTTCAAGGACATACAAAATTGGCTCTTCAATCTCCTGAAAGGGTTCTCGATCCGGATCCCCGGTGTGGGGGAAACTGTAGGGGACCCCCGACGACGCAACTCCTTCAGATTGTAATATGCCTCAGTATTTTATGGGTTCAGATATCCCTTTGGAGCTTTCGTGTCAGATTTCCTCCAACATTTCAACCTTTGCCCAGCTCAATTGGTGTCCAACTTGATCGCATTGTTGCCAGTATGATTATCATAGTCCGATGCCTCGGATTAGTACCTCAGATCGAGGATCTTGGCAAGTTCTTCACGCTCAACAATTCGGTCAAGTCAGGGCCCGGGTACTATTATTTCCAGGCCAAGGTGGGTTATAAGATCGTCGAGATCCCGACCTCATCAAATGGCAAAGGTTGGAAAGAGAAGTTCTTTTTCTTGGATTGTCCGTTGTCCTTGCCATTTCGCACTACCTGGTCGAATTCCGAGCCCAAGAGGTTGCCCCGTTGGCATCAGTCGTGGCTTCGCCAGAACTTCAAAGCGTTGATCGACCTGGGGAACTTGATCCCAAATACTTGACTCGGACTGGGCATTTGGTCGAGACGGGCCTAGTCTCGGGGACGAGATTGGCCAACTTCAGCTTTGGTGCGACCCAATCTTTGACCTGAGCTTGTCTTGACCTGGCCCAGGGTTTTAATTTTCCTTAAGTTGTTTTATTTGTATTACCTCTGTTCTCGATCTCCTGATTATAATCGATGTCGACCCCTTTTTCAGGTTTGCATATCCTTAGGATGGTGAGGATGAGAAGAGCGCAAGGGGCCATGAATTTGAACCGAGATCAACCCCTTCCAGCAATCAAGCAAGATAGCATCGAGCAGGACATTACCGCCATCAACCAGCTACTCCCGGAGGCCCAAATCTTGGCACAATACCCAAGAACGTAATGCCAGGAAGAGCAATTCCAACCAATCCAACCTCCACAACAGGGAGTGCCCACTGAGGCCGGGAGATCGAGCCCACCTCCGACATCGGGTCAAGAGAATGTAATAAATTTGGATGATATAAACTTGTATTTCGATCCCGACATCAAGCCTTATGACCTAGTTCTTCCTCAGGACACGCAACATGGGATCGGGAAGCATGTGCGCAAGAGAATGCATCGGGACCCTGAAGATACGGTTGATATCCATACGGATTCAGAGGGGTCGGACCTAGACGAACAATTACTCGACCGAAACTAGAACCCACCTCCGCAGTGGCCAGCCGGGCTGACGCGCGAACATGCTGATGGGTTGGTCAGGAACTTAGGGGATGAAAAGCCTAATATCGATCTACTGGGTGTGTTGTTCAACGCAGGATGTGTGATCGATGAGCAGAAGGTGTTGTTCCAGGAGGAGGTCCAGAACCAGAAGTATCGTCTCAGTAAGGCCATTTTTAGTGTAAGTGTGATTACTTCGATGTTATTGTTTGCGTATTTTTGATCCCACATCGCCTTATCCCATCGACCTCACTACCACAGGATATCCTTCCTATTGTGATCAACTCCTTCCAGAGGTCTGAGGTCTTCGAGGCATAAATGACCAAATAGAAAGCCAAATACCGGGCCCCGAAGGAAAGGTTGGGGTCGATTGATGCGGGCCAGGTCGACGCGCTGGAGAGGGAGAATAAGGAGCTAAGGCGGGATCGGAGCCAGAAAGAGGTAGAAGTCCAGTCAAAGTCTGTCGAGCTGCAAAGTGCTCTGGATGAGATCTATCGCCTTACTAAGAAGCATGTCGTCGACTTGAGCAAGCTCGATGCTCAAGCAGCTACTGGTGTACAATAGGCTAAGGTGTCTGGTCGAGAGGACAGTAGGAAAGAGGTGCTTGAGGAAGCATAAGCCAAGATTGACAATCTTGAGGTCGGTGAGGGAGGCGAAATCTGAGATCGAGAGGTATGCAGTGAGGGAGTTCCTCGAAGTGCCATCTTTTGAAGAGGCCAACGCTGTCATAGCCACCTCGGATGTGCAAGGGGGATTTAGGTTGTTTGTGAACCAGATCAAAGAGTTGAATTTATTTCCCGAGGGCTTCAACTTCATATCGATTGGGTGTCACCTTCCCGACCCCGATCCCGATCCCGATCCCGAACCGGAAGAAGATGAAGAAGAACAAGTCCAAATCGATTAGTCCACTCACAAGTACGGCTTCACTGTCGAGATGGCCTATTCGAAGCGGGACAAGAGGCTTGCCGAGTGTGAGCTTCCGCAGCCTAGTGAGGTCGATAGTTTCCTACCTCCGACACGGCTTAGGCGCGATAAAACTCCTGCTTCAGTAAAACTTCTGCCTAGTAGCTCGACCCCAGCTTCATTGCCATAACTTTCTTGTAATCTATCCAAGTGTTCCGGGATCGTTTATTCGACTTACCGATCGGGTTGTGGTTGGGTTAATTTTTCTTTGAATTTTTGTTGTGCGCCCCAACACTTTTAAAGCATTGACCCACGTCGAGTTGGGGTGGGAATGCATGCTTAATCTTCTATACTTGTGTTTTTTGTTTTATAAATCGGGGTGCTTGCTTTTATTTTTAAACGCATTGATGCGGATGTCTGTTTCTAGACCTTAACGTAGGCTTGTTATTCGCATTGGGATCGGATCGCCTGTTGGAACATTAAGCTAGTCGACGTTTAATAATCGATCTCGCTGGATAGTTTAAAATGCCTTTGAGTTAACTAAGTTTTGATCTCTTTAGCCCAACACGCGATCTCGTTAGATCGGATCAACACACGATCTCGCTGGATGTAACTTGCGTTATGCGTAAGACGGGTTAAGGGACTAGGTCTCTTTGGGTCGATTCTCGACCTCATTGGACATTGCCTTTAGACTAAAACCCTTTTATGGTAGTGGGGGTCTTGCTCCCCCTTCGAGGCATGATCGTAGATCGAATGCTAATAGTGTAAGATAGAGCGAACAATCAAGTAAAGAGGACTTAGTCATAACGTTAGTTGAGGTCGATCAGCATGGGTCTGCCCTCGATGTACATGTACAAAGAATCGTAAGTGAAGTCGGATCTCTAATGGATTTCGCTTCGACCACATCATTGAAAACTTAAACATAAAATTTCTTCAAGTTGTGGGCATTCCACGGTCTGGGCAAGGGCTTGGGCGCCATTTCTTCGAGTCAATAAGCCATGTTTTTGCCTATTTTAACTACCCGGTAAGGGCCTTCCCAGTGGGTTCCAACTTTCCCACGTGTTGCAAGACTTCGACCTTTTTCAGTACTAGATCCCCAATCTGGAATGATAGGGGTCCGACGTGCTTGTTGTAGGAACGAGCTGCAGCAGCTTTGTACTGGATAAGTTTTTGGTAGGCACGCTCTCTATTCTCCTCGATTAGGTCCAGGTAGTTAGATCGACATTCGTTGTTTTGCTCGATCTGATAATGAGATACTCGAGCCGTTTCATAGAGCAACTCTAACGGGATTACGGCTTCGGACCCATAAACTAAGTAAAATAGGGTCAGGCATGTGGCAGCACGGGGTGTGGTTCGATAGACCCACAGGACCTTGTCGAGCTCGTCCGCCCATGCGCCGAGCTTGGCGTCAAGACGGGTCTTCAGGTTTTGGATGATGATTCTGTTGGTAAATTCGGCTTGGCCATTCGCTTTGGGGTAGCCAACGGTAATGAATCGGAGGTCGATCCCGAGGTCTCTGCAATAGTGTTTCTTGTTTTCACTTGGAAATTGCGGTCCATTATCATAGATCAAGACTCTCGGAACCCTAAAGCGGAAGATTATGCTTTTCCAGAGGAAATTCCTTATCACTGCATCGGTTATCTTTGGGACTGATTCAGCCTCGACCCACTTTGAGAAATATTCGACCGCTATAATCATCAATCGCTTTTGGCGAGGGGCCAGGGGGAACGGTCCAATGATATCGATCCCCCACTGATCGAATGGCCAAGATACATTGATTGATATCATCGCAGCTAGGTGTAGGTGGATGAGATTGTAACATCCCGCTCGTCCGGCCGTATAGGTATGCCTTTATGAGTGAGCTAAATGCACATTTAAATTATTTAATTACGTGAATTATGTGTTTATTTATTCTTTAAGTGGTATTCTTGAATTTATTTGAATTATTACTTGAATTTTATTTGAGCCTTATATGAAATATTTGAACGTTTTTACCCTTCTTGCTCGTTTTTAATTCGTTTGTCTCCGTTCTTGTTTTTTATTTTTGTGATTATACGATATGTATGATTTATATATGTTATGAATTCGTTTTTATGTTCGTTGCATGATTTTGTGTTCGTTTGATACGGTTTTCGAACCATTTTATTTGTTAGGGACTTAAGGGCCTAACTTGTTTTAGCGCGCCTTGGGTTCCGGAAGGTGTCACTTGAGATCGGGAATTCGGATTTGAATTCCGAAAGCAACTGTGGACTTATAACAAAGATAGGAAGCCAAGGAATCCAACTTTTTAATTTTCTAAGCCCGTTCGATCCCCCCGAATTTCGCCCGAAACACGACCCGTGTGATAGATTTGCGACCCTCGCCCGTTTTGCTCATAACCGACCCGTTTCTTATCCGAATCGGCCTATTTTTGAACCCATTTAACCCTTATTCAACCATCTATTCAATATCTCTCCCTCATTTCGGTTTATCCCCAAGAAAAGAAGAAAAGAAGTAGAAAACGTTGCAACAAGGGGAGAAGAAGGAAAAGAGAACAGTCACTATTCACTCTTGCACATTTCTCGCTCGTTCGACCTCCAATCTTCGTTAAATTCAAAAGGTAAGCTCAGAATTCGAACCTCCATCTCCTTGGCTTTCTTTTAAGTTATGATTTGTTTATGTTCATCCATTTTTGAGCATGTTTAGAGATGATACATGAATAGTAAGGGTTATAAATTCTTTTGATGATTTCTTGTAAAACTTTGAGCCATTTCTTGATTTAAAGCTAGTTATATGATCCTTAGGCCTTCTTCTATGATTATATGAAGCCAAATTTCGTGATAAGTTGTTGTATAATAAACCACCATTGATGAAGTTTGAAGAAACTTGAAACTTGAGGATGAAGATGGAATATGATCTCTTGCCTTTAATCTTGTTTCTTTCTTGTGTATGGCGTGTATGGCTGTTGTTTTGTGTTGTATTTGTTACCTTTTTCCTTGCCTTTTGTTGCTTGAAGCTGCTGCTATGGTTGGGGAGCTTTGAAGAAGACGAACAGGGGAGAAATGCAGATTTCCGTGACTGTCGCCCGCGGTCGAGGCTGTGACCATTTCCAGACCTTTTTGGGTTGCGGCCGTGACTGATTTGGTCCCAGGTTCAAGTTGAAGGTTGCTGGATGACTAGAGAGGGTGGTGATCGTGCCCGTGACCATCTTTGGTCAGGGCCGCGACCCCATTTGGAGCCACCTTCGAACTGCTGCTACTATTACGTTTCGTTTGCGGTTTTGTTCGTGTTTTCCTTATTTTTCTTGCTTCTTTCTTACCTTTTTTGTGTTAGTAATTTGTTGTATTATGTGTTACGTGTTTTATTATGTATTTATGGTGTGATTTTGATGCTCGTATGTGAAGTATTTGACCTAATATGCTATATATATCCTTCAACGTGCATGCCTGGATCAATATGATGCTTCCTTGCTTTGTATGATATTTTCTTGGTTCTTTCCTTGTATGCAGGCACGCCTAACGTGTTGTGTGATGTGCTATAAGTGTTTCATGAATTTTATGGATTCTTTAATGTGAAATGCATGCTATATGATTTAATATGACTCATTATGGTATCATATGGCCTAAATGACATCTCATTGCATTTTTTTATGCATCTTTAGTATCCATATTCATTTGCAGAGCGTCTAATTGGTACATTTTGAGTCTAAAGTTGTCTTTTGCTCTTTGTTTTGTCCTTAGGTTCGTTCCGTGGGTGACGAGGAGGTCTCTTAGAGGTGTTTGAGTTAGTTTCGTTTGGTTTGGTCGTTTTCTTTCTTTTAGTTTAAACGACCTACAACCCTACCTATATTTTGAGCCCACATGTGACATATATATATATATATATAGATATACTTAGATATATGTGTGGTACGTATTTTGAGGGAATTATCCCGTTTTGTTATGAAATCATTTGAAAAACGCTTTTATATATACACTTAACCTATTTTTACGTTTGTTTGGTTTGAAAAGGTTTGGTGTGTGTGAATGTTTTGAAATAGCGAGATTCTTGTTGGGAAAACGAAACAGAAACAACGAAAATTAAAAAAAAAAAACTCCCAAAAGATAGAATCGAATCTTGCAATTCCTATTCCCAAATTCGTAGAGATCAAGAAACTCACTTAGATAGTAGCTTTCTTGACACGTTCTAGCCACCCAAGAATGCTCTTCACGCGGCTCAATCCCCAAAAGCTCCTTCGACCACGATCCGACTAGGGAGGATGGTAGTTCTATATTCGGTGTTTTGGCTCTAGGGTTTAGTGTATAATATTTAGAGAAGGAGAATTTGCTATCATCCCCTCATGGGGTTCGAACCCCACATATATATAGCACAAGGGGTTCGAACCCCTTTGCTTGTTGGGCAAGGGTTTCCTAAACCCTTTTGGTAAGGGATTTCTTGCTTAGAGAGAAAGAATCTTACTTTGCCAAAAGTCTCCTTTTGACCAACTTGTCAAGCAAGAAAAATATCTAACTCTCTTATATATTTTATTTTACTTTATTTATTAAATAATAAATAACTTGAAGACTAATAATTAATTAATTCGTAATTAATTATTTATTGCACTTTATTTCTCCAAATTAGAATTTCAATATTAATTCATAATTAAATTAATGTCCATTAAATAATTAAAACATTAATTATTTAATATATACACATATATACACGTGACTACACGTGTCCCTAAGGACACGTGTCATCCATGCGTTCCACACATGTGATTCACACGTATGGGCGCCACCATTCTCTTAATGGTTCGATCACCTCGTTTAATCAATTCAAGCCTTAACCCACGTGACCGGGTTGTTGTGTGTGACCCTCTATGTTCTTAATTCAATTAGCAGTGACCCTAATTAATCAATTAGTCCATAGATCATACGACCATAGTCTAGCAACAGGTGGATGACCCCTAGCTAAATAAGAATGTCTCAATTCGAAAAAACCTTTAAGTCATCGACATATGTGAGATACAATCCGCCTACGTCCCAACTCAACCATTATGACGAGAGTACGGGGTTGAGTAAGCGCTTCCTCGTCCCCAACCGGAGCAGGTTGATTGATTATAAACTTGTATGATTTCGTTTCTTATTTTGATTATGATTGTGGTTTGTGAAACGGGAGTGGATTTATAATTTCTAAAACTTGGTTATTTCGGGCTTTTGGCCCTAAATCTTTCCTATATTTAGTATCACGGGTTAAAATATTTTAGAATGCAAAAACCACGCCCTGGTTCATGAACTTTTTAATTTTGAATATGCTATGATCTTACGTTTATGTACGTGTGCGTGCGTTAGCCCCCTCACAAGTCTTTAGGACTGACCGCTCCTCGTTGTTTTCTTTTTCCCCTTTTGTTCTTTGAGTTGCAGGTGCAGGTCTTCAGTTCGTGCTAGGCGGCGGTCTTTTATTTTCGAGTTGTTCGAGTCTTAAGGGAGTGTTTTGCATACTTTGCATCGTTATTTATGAATTTCGGAATTATGCATAAGATATGTTTTAATTTGTGAACTTTGCAACTTATATAAATTTAATTTGGCTCGGGTTGGATATGGCATGTAAAAAGCGATTATTTTATACCTATTATGAAAGCATGTATGTTTGTTTATTTGAATCCTGGTGCTTCCGCTTTTGCTTTGTTTATTTTGCGCGCTCTGATTTAGGGTCTAGACCGCCTAGCATAGGAGAGATTTTGTTTGTCTCCCATTCACCGTAGTTTGACACGTGTTTGGAGTTCCCATTTCGTTACACGTGTTAGGCTAGGGTGCGGGGGATGTAGGGCTCTGTGCTCTGGGGTACTACAGAGATTCCCGTGTTTTTGGCACTTTGGGCATTTCGTGGAGTGAAGCTTCGCGTCTTTGACCAGAGTTGGCCAGACATAACTGCTTCTTAACACTTCACGCGCTAGTGCTCGACCTCCCAAGTGGTTCCCACAACATCCTTCGTGGATTTCTTCAAGTACGTCTTGGGCTTGGCGAGGATCAGAGACACCTGAAGGGAGGTCCGATGAAGGATTTTTTGAACAGTCTGCCTTCGGGGTCAAGCATGTATCTTAGTGCTTGGTACTTCACTTTCATAGACTCGGTTCGATTTTGGGGCACGGTGTAATCCTTGAGATACGCCACGAGGTCATCCATCCAGCATGGCTCCATCGGGGAGATTACCGCGATGTCGGGTGGATCGACCTCCCGTGACGAGGTATGGAATGGTTCTATCCCGGGTCTCTTGCAATCCCCTGGCCAATTTGGACAATGTATCAGCCCGGCTATTCTCTTCCCGGGGAACTTGCTCGATCCTGAACTCCTTGAATTGTGCTATCAGTTCTTTCAACATTTTGAGGTATGCGATCATCGATTCTTCTCGCACCTCGTAGGTTCTGTTGACTTGGCCCGCTACCAGCTGGGAGTCGGTCACGACGGCTATCTTTTCGACCTTATGTTCAAGGATGAATTTGAGACCCGCCAGGGGAGCTTCATATTCGGCCTCATTGTTAGTGGCTCTGAAATCAAGACGGATGGCAAAATCGAACTGCGTATTGTCCGAGCTGACCAGGGATATCCCCACACCTCCCACTTGAGAGGTTGATGAGCCATCTACGTGTATTGTCCAGCTCAAGGGGATCGATTTTGGAGGGGGAACGTTCTTTTTGAGTAGGAAGTCAGCTAGAACTTCGGCTTGCTGGGCAGCTCGGGGTTGGAAAGAGATGTCATGCTGCCCAAGCTCGACCGCCACTTCATCATCCGACTCGAAACGTCAGGTTTGGTAAGAACTTGTCTGAGGGACTGGTCCGTGAGCACGACTATCGGGTGCGCTTGGAAATAGGGCCTTAGCTTGCGAGCCGAATGCACCAACGCGAACACGAATTTCTCTATCTCCAAATAGTTGAGCTCGGCACCGTGTAGTATTTTGCTTAGGTAATCTACGGATAGGTGTTTTCGATCCCGAATGGCGACAAGGACCAAACTGAATGTTTCATAGGAAAGAGATAGATAGAGGTACAAGGTTTCCCCCTCGCTGGGCTTGGCCAACAGTGGTGGAGACGACAGGTACTCTTTAAGTTGTTCAAAAGCTCTATCGTACTCTTCGTCCCATTGAAACTTCTTCAAATTACGCAACACCTTGAAAAACGGGAGGTTTTTCTCTGAAGATGGGAGATGAAGCGGTTTAGCGAGATGATTCGACCGACTAGGGATTGAACTAGCGAATACATTGGGGTCTGGGTATGATTTAGATCGCTTTGATCTTGGTGGGGTTGGCCTCGATCCCGCGTTGGCTTACCATGTATCCGAGGAAGCGGCCACCCTCGACCCTAAAGGTGCATTTATCCGGGTTGAGCTTCATGCCATACTGTCTCAATATGTCGAAGGATCGTCATAAGTGGTCAAGATGATCCCAGGGTCTTTCACTTTTGACGATCATGTCATCGACGTAGACCTCCATCGTCTTCCTGATCTCGTTCTTAAACATCAAATTTACCAATCTCTGGTAGGTGGCACCCGTATTCTTTAGACCAAACGGCATTACCTTGAAGCAGTTGTGCCTTTCACCACTATGAAGGCAGTGTGGGGCCTATCCTCTGGCACCATTGAGATCTGGTAGTACCCTTGAAAGACGTCCATCATGCTGAGCATTTCGCAACCTGCTATTGAGCCGACGAGTTGATCGATGCGGGGTAACGGGTACAGATCTTTTGGGCAGACTTTGTTGAGGTCGGTGAAATCATTACACATCCTCCATTTCCCGCCAGTCTTTTGCACAAGGACTACGTTGCACAACCAGTCCACGTACTGAATGAGGGTTACGTAGCCCGCGTCAAGGAGCTTATTGACCTCACCTTCAATGATCTCATTTCTCTCCTTGCTTTGGACCCTCAATTTCTGCTTGATGGGCTTATAGGTGCGATCGAGTCCGAGGTGATGGCAGATGACCTTCGGATAGATACCTGATAAGTCCTTTATAACAGCCTAAAAACCCGCCTGTAGATATTGTCCTGTTTGCTATCCATAAGCCGGCATAGCCTCACAGTTTTGTTCTTCCCGGTGGAATTTAAACCAAAGGCGCCCACCCAGGAAAAGGCCTCTATAGGAAAGAGGTATCCACCCCCTTATAAGGAAGGCTTAGTTCTCCTCTTCCTCCGATGTGGGACATTACATCCTTGGCCGCCCAAGCAAAAATGTGGACATTCTCCCAGAGGAATTCGATCATCATGATTTCACGTTCGGGGTACAAGTTTGCCCCGATGTGCATGGTTTTGCTCCATTCACCGGGCACCAGCGGCACTTCCTTGGATGACTTTGAGGGTTCGAGTCGCTCACTGAGCTTTCTCTCTCTTGCGGTTTGGGAGCCCTTCTCGTCGGGTACGGAGGTGGGTAGTTCAACCTCACCATCCGCGTAGGTTTGCAAGTCGAGGCATTCGTCAACCTCCTTGTCTTTGGCTTTTTTCAGGGTGATAGCATAACATGCCCAACTATCCACCACGTCATACCCGATTTCCCCAACCCCACTTGGGGTTGGCATCTTGATTTTTTGGTGGAAAGTGGAGATGATGGCTTGGAATTGGATGAATTCGGGTCGGCCAAAGATTATGTTGTATGGTAGGGGCATGTTCACGACCACATATTCGACCTCCCGGGTTACCCGACACGGAATGGTTCCCATCGAGGTGAATAGCCCAATGCGCCCTAAGGTAAAACCTCGGATCCACCGAATCCTTGTAACGGAGTTCGGATGGGATCGAACCTCAAGTTGTGCAGCTGCATTTTAACAAGTGTGGAGTAAAGGATAATGTTGGTGGAGTTTCCATTATCAACTAGGCATTTGGTTACATTATAGTTGGCCACGCCTAACGTCACCACCATCGGAGAACTAGGCGTATCACCTTCCCGATAGGAGCCTGGTGTTAGGAATAGTGCCCTTAAAGTAGCTTTTATGCTTTACTATCTCCTTGTAAAATCACAAACAGTCTTTGAATAATAAACGAGATGATTTTGTTCATAGGCAATCACTTCTTTATGTGCTTATTTATGTCTGTTTGGGTTTGACTGTATTTTGTATGTACTGAACTCCCCTAATCCGATGAGGCCGTTAAGAACTTTGTCGTTGTGGGAACGGCACATGAAACAAGTTTTTAACTCCATAGACGAGGATTAGAAACTTCTCCAAGTCAATGAGCCCGACAAACAGTGAGAGTGTCGACCTTGACTCTGTTGAGACTTGTTTATGTGATTACGTCCTTTTGAAGGATCACTCAGTTTCATGGAGTGATAAGTGCTTACATTGATGCGTTCATAATACATAAGGGTGATTGTTACAAGAACTTCATCACTGAGATGTCCCACGTAAGAACATTCCTAAATGGGAAAGGAAGTTTACAGAAACTTTCAGATTAGGAAATATCTCACAGGCCAATGATGTGATTCATTAGTCCTTAGACTTGAGGTTCTGTAATGTCTCATATGAGCTAACTCTGTAATCTTTGATATAGGCTCAAAAGGGTGTCACCATATAGACACCTGAACCACCGCCTATGTTGGGATTACACAAGTGGCATATGAAGAATTAGTAGAATCGATAAAGGACCTACACTTCTTAAGAACAAGAATGATCTCTTACTGATTAATTTGTTTGTAGTCCATTAAACATTAAACACTTGGCCAAGGTGGATAAAAGATCAAGACATCTAGAAAATGGGGTTTTCTAGGATTGAGATCAAAATGGATATGAAACAAACATAACTTTAAAGATCAAGAATATTTAGGCTCTGAGAATATTCCCATACCTTAGTTCTTGATTGAGAGATAGAGTTATAGGAGGATCGTATTTCACTGATTGTGACTGACTGAAAGGTTCTTTGATGCATTTCGTTATTCGGCTAGGGGGCACACACCCATTGCTAGATTACGATAGTGTGATCTGTGAAGTGATTAACCAATTAGGGAATTAATTAATTGTCGTCACTGCAAATCGAATAATGAACCTAAAGGGTCACACACAAATGCCAGAATGCAAGGGTTATGGTAGGATGTTAATATAATTAACGAATGATCAAATTGTTGATCGAAATGGACCATGGACTGCGTGGATAGTTACCACGTGTCGATGACACGTGGCTACCACTTGTAATGCACACTTGGCTCGTACGTGGCTCCATGCGTGTGGTTATTCCACACCTGAATTCTTTTCTTAAAATTAATTGATTAAATTGTAATTAATTAATTTTGGTCTTTTAATTAATTTTCAATTAATTGTTACGACTATTCTCAAATTACTTAACCCAATAAATAATTAATTAGGAATTAAATTATTTATTGAATATTGAAATTTTGACTTTAAGAAAGTAGAAAAGTCAAACTTCCTACTGTAGGAGAGAGAAGGTTATTCTTGCAAGACATGGAGAGTAAGTTAGGAACTTATTATTCAAATTAAATTAATAATTAAATTAGTTAATTAGTGAGCGAGAAAATTATTCCCATTGGGTCTTGGAAACCCTAGATGGTCGAACCCCACTAGTATTTATAATAGTGGAGGTGCTTCTCTTATTTTTTAGACCAACACTTGAGAAGTGTTATGTTTTTAAGAAAATCCAAAACAAAAGTTTTCAAAGTAAATCCTAGCCTAACACAAGCCATAGAACTAGCATTCTCACTCGCTTGATCATGTTCTAGGACTGGTATGGATACGCTTTGGAGGGCTTCTAATTTGGAGTCCAATTCGAAGACCGTTCGAGGGATTTCGCTTAAAGGGTGTTCTTTAGGCGGTAACGATATCACTAGAAAGCTTCTACCTTTGTAAGTTTCTAAAACCCCCTACGATACGATACGAAAATTGCAAGACAATGATTAAATTTTTTGGAAAATTCTAAACTTCCGTTGCTCAACTCTTTCGTGTTTTCCAACAAGTGGTATCAGAGCCACCTTGCAAAGTTCGAATTGTATCTTTACTGATTTATGAATTTTGCCTGAAAATTCTTGAATTTGGATTATTAGTTACGTATTCTTTGTTTTTGTTTGAAATATGAATTTACCGGATCAAAATTGTTTCTTGAAAATCTTGAAAAACTGTTTTCGTAAAATCTGGTTTTAAGCTGTTTTAACTCAGATTGATTTGTACTAATTTAATTCGAAACGAAAATTAGAATTTAAGAAATTATGAAACAAAGGGCCGGAATGGACTTCACGCCGTGCGCCATCGAGCGTGGTTTAGCGCGCAGTCGTACGTGCTGCCACCCCAATCCATGCAGTCCGCGAGGGCACAGTGGTCGGGCACGCCTGGGCTGCGCGTGCACGCCTGCCCACCTAGTTCCGCCACCCTTCCCACAATCGCCTGCTCGCGGCATGTGGCCTGCGCGCGCTTGATTACGGGATCCACTGCGGGCGGTGTGCATGGTGTCACCATGGTGCGCGCTTGCAGGCGATGGCATCGCGCCTCACGGGGTTGATCCCTCAACTTCGAGTCCCAAATTTCGTTTCGTGTTTACGGTTTCGTTAAAAATCCCATTTTATAAAATCTGATTTTATTTTAAAATTTGATTTTAATTTTATAAAATTATTTATTTTGAAATGATTATAAAATTTGAGATTTTTATGAATTAAAGTTAAGTTTTTATTTTCGAGAAAATATTAAATATCACTGTGAACAATATTTTTGATAAAAATTTAATTTTGAACTAATTATGGTTTTGTCATGATCCGAAGTTCGATTTTAAATAAATTCTTGAATAATGAACTAATATTCAAATTAATTAAGTTAGTTGTAACTTGAAGTTAAGGGAATTTTAAATTTAACTGGTAAATTTAAATTTGAGCGGAATCATGCTAGTTTAGTTGATCATGGGTTAGTTTTATGTATGTTTTAAATTCTGCACATGGATGATTTCAATTGAGGTCGGGGCCCCATAGTTGCGCATTTTCAATTGGGGCTGGAATCCTACTTATGTGCGTACTGTTATGTGTTTATTATGTGGCTATCCTTATTATTATTTTTGGGTCAGGGTATGCCCCGTGTATTTGTCTATGGCCAATATGAAAATTGAGTCATATTACTTTATGTAGAGACAGTAGAACTTAGGAAGTGAGGTTTTATTTTCATTTTGGAGACAAGCACCCAAGGATCAAGAAGGATTCACAAGGAACACTTGAAGAACGTTGGTCATAAGTGATGACCCCTCAAAATGTTTAGGAGGGTTTCTATTAATGTAATAGATAGGGCTTTCCATTAAATTCTGTACCCCTATGTGAGATGAACTATCTTATGTGGCATTAATGTTAGAACTAGTGATTATGGATGGGCTCCCATAATAACATATAAGATAGGATACCCATGATCATCTCATAATTAGTATCATGCTAGGACATGTCATCTACTAATTGCTTCTGTGATGCACTTTATGTGAAACTGCATTAAACAAGACAATTAAAATTTGGATAACATTATATGTTGGTGAGGTCATTCCAGACAACTCTCTGGAATTTCGAAAATCCCTTTATTAAATATTGAGCTATTTCGAATAAATAGGTATTTTATCACGGTAATAATATCCCTAGCGTTCCATCAATAGGATTTAGGACATAATAAGTGAAACTAGTTGCTGTCTCACGAGTCATGGGGTAATTAGTGTAGCTTATTAACTCTTAGTTTCCTGATTAATTACTTCAAATAATTAATGTTTCTCGACCATTTTAGAATGGGCGACATTTCACGAGTCGTGGGTCGTTCCGGACTAAGTTTGGTTGAGATCTTATGATTGATGGGTCCTGCTCAACACTAAAGTAGATATGGATATTTCACGAGTCGTGGGTCCATGATTGAAAGATTAGTGATGCAAAAATATTACTAGGAATTCCATGGGGATGGAATCGGCAATTAGTACCTACCTAAAGATTCTTAGACTTTTGGATGTCTCACGAGTCGTGGGTCCAAAACTAAGAATGCTTGGTATCCTAGTACCCATTGAGAAAATAAGTTTCTTCTAAGGTCGTTAAGGATTTATAGACCTTCTAAACCCAGTGGGAGAACATATTTCTAAAGACCTTCATATTATGTAATCGTTATTATTTAGCATGCTCATGATATCTCTGTTTTTCCACTTAGGTTGTAGTTCTGTGATTCTCTATATTCTAAAATGACAACCAAAAACCCTTTGGAATCTATCCTCGAATCAAACAAGTTGACGGGGCCCAATTACTCTGATTAGCTTCGGAATCTAAAGATAGTTTTAGATTCTGAAAAGATAAGATATGTTCTCTTCGAGGGAGAGCCTGTCACTGACGGCGAGGCTCCGGCTCGGGCCGAAAGAGAGGCGATCACGAAATGGTCTGAAGATAATTTTCAAGCCCATTGCCTCATGTTGGCCAACATGTCTCCGGATATGCAAAGGCAACATGAGTCTTTGGAGAACGCTTGGGAGACTTATGACTATCTCGAGCAATTGTACTACCCCAAAGAGCGTGTTCTAAGGTACAACACCTCTAACGAGCTCTTTCATCTCATAATGAAAGAAGGTACAAGTATCCATGAGCACGGTCTCAAGTTTCTTGCTTTGAACGAGAAACTGACCTACATGGAAATGCCACTGATTGAAGAGCTCATTGTGGATTTGTTGCTCGGGTCGCTTCCACCATCATTCAATCCTTTCGTGTTAAACTTTAACATGAATCATCCTCATGTTACTATAGCTAAGTTGATTAGTCAACTTGTGACTGCTAAAGACACGATAAAGAAGGATCATAAGGTAATGATGGTCACTTCCTCTTCTAGGCCTTCTAAAGGCAAAGGGAAGAAAGTTCCCAAGAAGAAGGGATCTCTTAAACCCGATGGAGGGGTTAAAAAGAGAAAGGCCAAGAAGAAAAGAGATCAGAGAGAGGACGTTTGCGACCATTGTGGTAAGAAAGGGCATTGGAAGAGGAACTGCCAAGAGTACAAGGATACTCTAAAGAAAGGTGCGTTTATTGTTAGAGTAAATCTATCTATTGATTCTAATTCTTGGGTACTTGATAACGGCCGTGGAGCTCATATCTGTAATGATGTACATATGCTAAATGAGGTTCGGCAGCTTGAAGAAGGAGAATGCGTCTTGAAGGTTGGGAATGGATCAAGTGTTCAAGCTCAAGACATTGGGACATGTAGATTAGATATTATTCGTAATATCATTTCAATTCCAATACGTGATTGTGAAGGTTTTGAGGCTTTTTCTTAAAATGGAAACTTTTATCTTAAGAAGAATAAAACTTCCGTTTTACTTGGTACATTATCTAATGGACTTTATACAACTAAAGACACTAATATTCTGAATATACAACAATTAAACAAACGAAAAAGAGATGATAAGATCTCGGCTTCTTTATGGCACGCATGTTTAGGCCATGTTTCCAAAGACAAGATTGCTACGTTAACTAATTTAGGATCATTCTACGATAACGAACTAAAAGAGTTAACTCATTGTGAATCAAGTCTTAAAGGAAAGATGGTCAAAACTCCCTTTAATGGTAAAGTGGAACGTGCCACTAAAGTATTGGATTTAATCCATACTGATATTTGTGGACCACTTAGTGTAAGTACGAGAAACAATCATCAGTATTGCATAACCTTCGTAGACGACTTTAGTTATTTTGGTTATATGTACTTAATGAAGTATAAATCTGAAGCCTTTGACAAATTCTTAGAATTTCAAAAGGAGGTTGAGAACCAAACTGGGCACAAGATTAAGGCACTTCGATCTGATCGAGGTGGCGAATATCTAAGTGATGAATTCCTTAGTCATCTCAGAGATAATGGAATTATCTCTCAGTGGACTCCTCCGGGAACTCCTCAATTAAATGGAGTTTTGGAGAGAAGAAACAGAACCTTACTTGATATGGTTCATTCCATGATGAGTTTCACTGAATTGCCACCTTCATTCTGGGGTTATGCCCTGGAATCAGCAGTTAAGATTCTGAATCTTGTTCCCTCCAAATCTGTACCCAAAACCCCATTTGAGATGTAGTTTGGCAAAATCCCTAACTAATCTTACTTAAGAATTTAGGGTTATCCTGCTTACATGAAGAGGACAGTGGGAGATAAGCTTGAAGCTAGATCAAGCTTATGTAACTTCGTCGGATATCCTAAAGAGTCAATAGGATATTATTTCTATGATCCTCTTGAACAAAAGGTCTTTGTGTCAAGAAATGTCACTTTTCTTGAGGACTGGTTCCTTAAAGAAAAGAAAGGCAAGATCGCAGAACTCGAAGACGTTGGAGACCAAGGTCCCACGCCAAGTTTGGAGACTAACATCCCTCGGCCAATCCAAGAGAGTGATACACGTAAAAGTCCTCCTCAAATAAGACGTTCTGAACGTATTCCTAGACAACCAGAGAGATGGTATGGTTTTCTCCACCAAACATCTCAAATGGATAATAATCCATTAACTTATGAGGAGCCACTATTAGATTCGGACTCTGAACAGTGGAAAGAAGCAATGAAATCCGAAATGGATTCCATTTACTCTAATCAAGTTTAGACCTTGTTTGATCCACTTGATGGGATCAGGCCTGTAGGGTAGCAAGCTTTGAGTAGATGGAAGTGTGGCAGCCTTTAAAGCAAGATTATTGTTAAAGGTTTCACTCAAAGACCAGGTGTAGACTTTGATGAAACCTTCTCCCCGGTTGCAATGCAAAAGTCCATTAGGATATTGCTTGCCATTGTTGCATATTATGACTATGAAATATGGCAAATGGATGTGAAAACTGTCTTTCTCAATGGAGACATTGACAAAGACATTTACATGGAGCAACCCATAGGTTTCACATTCATTGGGAGAAAATAAAAGGTTTGTAAGCTCCAAAGATCAATCTATGGATTAAAACAAGCTTCTAGGAATTAGAACATTCGATTTGATGAAGCAGTCAAATCGTTTGGCTTTATTCAAAAAATGAGTCCTGCGTATACAAGAAAGAATTGGAAACCTCGGTTCAATTTCTGATACTCTATGTAGATGACATCCTCCTCATTGGGAATGCGAAGGATGATATGAAAGTAACAAAGTTTTAGTTATCGAACCAATTTGAGATGAAGGATCTTGGTGATGCATCCTACATTCTCGGGATAAAGATCTATCGGGATAGATCTTGGAGATTGTTAGGATTATCATGGTCGGTTTACATAGATAAAATACTAAAGAGGTTTAGTATGGAAGATTCCAAAAGTGCGAAACTTCCAATGGGCCAGGGAACAATTCTTTCGAAGAAGCTATGTCCCAAGACTAAACTTGAAAAGTCCAGGATGTCCAGAATTCCTTATACATCAGCTATAGGAAGCACAATGTATGCGATGTTATGTACTCGGTCGGATGTGGCTTATGCACATAGCGTGGCTAGCCAATTCCAATCTGACCCTGGTGAAGGTCACTGGACTGTTGTAAGGAATATCCTAAAGTACTTGCGAAGAACTAAGGATTTGTTCTTGGTTTACGGAGGCCAGCAAGATCTTGTCACAGAGGATACCGTGATGCAAGCTTTGCATCAGACATGGATGACTTTAAATCCATGTCAGGATACATATTCTGCCTGAACGGCGGAGCAGTGAATTGGAAAATTTCCAAGCAAGCGACCACTGCAGATTCGACCACTGAGGTCGTATACTTAACTGCAAACGACGCAGCTAAGGAAGGTGTTTGGGTAAGAAACTTCATCCAAGATTTGGGTGTAGTTCCTAGCATTAAAGACCATGTTACAGTGTGTCATGAAAACACCGGGGCGGTTGCTCAAGCAAGAGAACCAAGATCTCACCAAAGGACCAAGCACATTTTGAGGAAGTATCACTTAATCCGTGATATCGTTAAGAGATGAGATGTGCAAATTGAAAGGGTCACATCGGCAGAGAACATAGCAGATCCACTTACTAAAGCCCTTAGTCAACAGGCTTTCGAAGGACATCTTCGAAAGATGGGACTTAGATTAGCACCTGAATGGCTTTGACGGGCAAGTGGGAGATTGTTAGGAATAGTGCCCTTAAAGCAGATTTTATGCTTTACTATTTCCTTGTAAAATCACAAACAGTCTTTCAATAATAAACGAGATGATTTTGTTCATAGGCAATCACTTCTTTATGTGCTTATTTATGTCTATTTGGGTTTGACCGTATTTTGCATGTACTGAACTCCCCTAATCCGTTGAGGCCGTTAAGAACTTTGTCGTTATGGGAACAACATATGAAACAAGTTCTTAACTCCATAGGCAAGGATTAAAAACTTCTCCAAGTCAATGAGTCTGACAGACAGTGGGTGTAACGCCCCGCTCCTCCGATAAATAAGGTACGTCACCTTTCAACCTTTTTGATATGTTTAATTATGTGATTGGTGCGTTGTGTGGCCCTCTTTTGGACTCTTTTAGAGTTAGGGCCCTTTTTGTAATTTTCTTCTTTTAGGGGGGTTTTCCGGTCACTTCTCGTTCGGTAGAGATTTTGACTTCTTTGACCCCTCCTTTGCGTCCGGGGCATCGAGACGAGTCCGTAGACTCTAAGTTTGCCCCATTCTGACTTCGTTAGCCCGTCCTTCCGATTGCTTTTGCGTACGAGGACCAGAGATATATACTCGGGTTTCCTCGTTTTGCGTGCAAATCAGATCAGCTCCAGATGCAGCGTCTTCTCCAGCGATCCGTTACTGTTCACACACAGTGGAGGTGTGAAAACACACACATGCCCGTTCTCCCTCGTTTCTCGACGGAATTCGACGAATTGATAGTGAAAATTTATCCCGTAGGATGTAGTACCCGGAACGCCAGGCACTACATCCCCCGCACTATAGCTCCAATTCACATATGAAATGGACAATCCATACATGAATCGAAACTATAGCGAACGGGAGACAATGAAAAAGACAGTCCTAGCTAGGCGGAATCTAACCCTGAAACGATCAACAGTGACCACAATGCGGAAGTAAGGCAATTATCTAATCAATATCAATAAAATGAATATAAGTTCAATGAAAGTAAATACGGGTTCTACTAATTCAATGAACCTGTCCTAACCTGTCCCGAATCAATTCAATACAATAACATAAAACGGGTTCAACTAAAGCCCTAGAACCTGTCCCGAGTTCAATTTAATTCAGTAAGTAGCATACTAATCCAATAGCAAGTTCAATACAGTAATTAAAATACAAGATGCAGTGAGTGTAAGTGAAGAGACTGGAACAAGACTCGAAAGGAAAGACAAGACACAACTCTGACTCCCGCCTAGCACACTACCTGCAAAACTGAAAAGTGAGGTGTCAGTCTCCACAAGACTGAGCGAGGGGCGTAATAATATATAAGCGCAGATAACATGCAAGTCGTAACCTCGGGTAAGGTTTTATAACAGAAACAAAGTAGGTTCAAGAATACTTAGAACTCGCCCGAGATTACAACTATCAGATTAGACACTTCAATCAATTTCAATCAATCAATCAGTGGCCCGGCGAGTGAGGGCAAATCTCCAACCTTACTCCGACAGTGTACAATCAATCATTCAGTTATTAAGTGATTAGGTGATCAAACAATCTATTTACAGTGCACAATTAGCAGTTTCAATTCCAACCTTCTTCCTCCGGGTGATGGGGGATTGCAAGGCCCCGCCATCCAATCAATCTGGGCAGAGGGTGCATGATTCCCTAAGCCCGGAACTCCTTCCCCGCCCTAATCTCCTAGGGGGTTCAGGGGTCATCCCAATTTGGTGAGGATAGCTCCCGAGTTACCCGTCAGCCCATGCTTTCCCGGTTGGCTCGAGTCACTACCCTCGGGCCCACAGTGCAATACAATACTCGCCAAATCAATCAATCAATCAATACAGTACAATTCAATAGATCAGTGGAAAATCAATAGAGTTTAGAAAACTATAGATATATAGATACCTTTTGGCCGAAAGTTCACGTAAGGGTTGTAATGGTTCTATGTATCTAGAAATTAAACCTCACCTGGAATACCACGAGACAAGAACAACAACAAGAGCACCACGGTTGCCTATTCGATCCAGAAGTCTCCACCCTGGAGAAGAACTGTACAATAAAGGGAATAATGTGTACCAGTGAGAGGAGACTCAATATGAACCAAATAAGACGCACGGCAATGTTCATGAAATGGTATCAATAAGTTATGCACTAATCCAATATATAATAAATTACAAAAGTCATGTAATGTTCTGGTGTACATTCAAGTTTCCAAATAACAATTAAACATATAATTAAAGCTACATGTATGATTCATGAACGTTATGTTCGTATTTCAAATTAATTAAGCATTTGGAATAATTATGCCCACTCATATATTCAAACAATTCTCAATTAAATCAATTAAGACAAGCAATCAACATGAAACGAGGTCCATAAAATCAATGAGTTGAGAATTCGAGTTTTCATATATCATAGATCATTTAATACATGCTTTCGTACACATTGGAATTCATATTGATCGACAAATCAAGCAATTGACAATTTATTGCAATTAAAACAATTAATTTCAATTAAATAGAAATACACAAAATAAATCACAATAAATCAACCGGGCATCCGATTGACGAACGGAAAGTGGTGATAGACTCACCACGACGAAAGGAACACAATGTCCGGAAGTCACCGGAATGCCGCTACCGGAGCTGCCGGAACAGTCACCGGCCGCCACCGGAATACCGTCTCCGGTGGTCGGAAAAAACCCCGGAAGGACAGGAACGTACGTCTCGGCCTGCTCAACAAAACCCCTCAATCAATTTCAGAAAATGCCAAACACGCAGGACTTCGTTGACGAAAAACCGAATCAAATCCCAATGACGAAAACTGAAATTAAACGTAAACCGTAAAACCAAAATGGAATCCGAGCATACCGTTGGGAAGCTTGTAACAAGCCCTACGAAAGCCCCAAGTCAAACCGCCGGAAAAACCGCCGGAAAATCGGACCGCCGGTCCAGGCCCGGTCCGCCACCGGTCCGCCGCCGCCGGCCGGTTCTCTGAACGCCACCTACACGGAAAGCTTGGCCTCATCATCCCTAACAAGTTCTCTGAAGAAACCGTCGCCAAAGGACTGCCGGAAAAGGCCCAAAACCGCGGCCGAAATCCCGCCACTGCTTCTCGTCGGAACCACCACCTGCGGTGGTTTTCGCGTCGAACTGAGGCCGGAAATGGAACGAGAAGGTCCAAAAACATAGGGTAGGGTAGCGGTTGGCCGGCGAAAGTCGCCGGAACGCCGCCGGCGTGGAGGTGGCGCAACCCGCCACCGTCGGACCGCCACTGCTCCGCCGCTGGTCACTTTCAGCCCACGAAATTGGTACGGTTGGGACGGGCTCGTCGAGCTGATAAATTTTCACTATCAATTCGTCGAATTCCGTCGAGAAACGAGGGAGAACGGGCATGTGTGTGTTTTCACACCTCCACTGTGTGTGAACAGTAACGGATCGCTGGAGAAGACGCTGCATCTGGAGCTGATCTGATTTGCACGCAAAACGAGAAAACCCGAGTATATATCTCTGGTCCTCGTACGCAAAAGCAATCGGAAGGACGGGCTAACGAAGTCAGAATGGGGCAAACTTAGAGTCTACGGACTCGTCTCGATGCCCCGGACGCAAAGGAGGGGTCAAAGAAGTCAAAATCTCTACCGAACGAGAAGTGACCGAAAAACCCCCCTAAAAGAAGAAAATTACAAAAAGGGCCCTAACTCTAAAAGAGTCCAAAAGAGGGCCACACAACGCACCAATCACATAATTAAACATATCAAAAAGGTTGAAAGGTGACGTACCTTATTTATCGGAGGAGCGGGGCGTTACAGTGGGAGTGTCGACCTTGACTCTGTTGAGACTTGCTTATGTGATTATGTCCTTTTGAAGGATCACTCAGTTCCATGGAGTGATAAGTGCATACGTTGATGCGTTCATAATACATAAGGGTGATTGTTACAAGAACTTCATCACTGAGATGTCCCGCGTGAGAACATTCCTAAATGGGAAAGGAAGTTTCTAGAAACTTCAAGATTAGGAAATATCTCACAGGTCAATGGCGTGATTCATTAATCCTTAGACTTGAGGTTCTGCAATGTCTCATATGAGCTAACTCTGTAATCTTTGATATAGGCTCAAAAGGGTGTCACCATAGAGACACCTGAACCACCGCCTATATTGGGATTACACAAGTGGCACATGAAGAATTAGTAGAATCGATAAAGGACCTACAATTGTTAAGAACAAAAATGATCTCTTACTGATTAATTTGTTCGTAGTCCATTAAACATTAAACCCTTGGCCAAGGTGGATAAAAGATCAAGACATCTAGAAAATGGGGTTTTCTAGGATTGAGATCAAAATGGATATAAAACAAACTTAACTTTAAAGATCAAGAATATTTAGGCTCTGAGAATATTCCCATGCCTTAGTTCTTGATTGAGAGATGGAGTTATAGAAGAATCGTATTTCACTGATTGTGATTGAATGAAAGGTTCTTCGATTCATTTCGTTATTCAGGTAAGGGTCACACACCCATTGCTAGATTACCATAGTGTGATCGGTGAAGTGATTAATCAAATAGGGGATTAATTAATTGTCGTCACTGCTAATCGAATAATGAACCTACAGGGTCACACACAAATGCCATAATACAAGGGTTATGGTAGGATGTTAATATGATTAACAAAGGATCAATTTGTTGATTGAAATGGAGCATGGATAGCGTGGATGCCTGCCATGTGTCGAGCACACGTAGCTGCCACGTGTCACGCACACGTGGCTCGTACGTGGCTCCATGCGTGTGGTTATTCCACACGTGAATTCTTTTCTAGAAATTAATTGATTAAATTGTAGTTAATTAATTTTGGTCTTTTAATTAATTTTCAATTAATTTTTAAGACTATTATCAAATTACTTAACCCAATAAATAATTAATTAGGAATTAAATTATTTATTGAATATTGAAATTTTGACTTTAAGAAAGTAGAAAGGTCAAACTTCGTATTGTAGGAGAGAGAAGGTTATTCTTGCATGACTTGGAGAGTAAGTTAGGAACTTATTATTACAATTAAATTAATAATTAAATTAGTTAATTAGGAGCAAGAAAATTATTCCCATTGGTTCTTGGAAACCCTAGATGGTTCGAACCCCACTAGTATTTATACTAAGGGGCAACCACGTCGTCAATGGGAAGGTCCTCTGTACAAAACAAATAACAAGGGGCACTCTTAGACTCAACATGAACCACATTGACGCTCGATAAATGTGTATGCATGTTTACGATGCAAATGAAATGAAAAGAATTCATACTTAAGTCATAAGAGAGCATACATTGCATATACTTATATATTTCACAAACTAGAGCAAAAAACAAGTTATAAATTCACAACATAAAGCTCATCACATAATATAACAAGTTAACCATGCATACAAGTCATAAACGAGATAAGAAAAGCCAACGAAAAGCAACGAAACGACAAAAGGAACTCCCCCCGGGCATCACCTACGAAACAACATGGCCGTGTCAAGAATCAAGTGTTTTAGGACACGGTCGTGTCCAACTATCATTCCCAAAAAAGATAAAACGCAGCAGTTCGGTTTTGGAAGCCAAAAATAGGGCAGTTTGTGACCAACCTTTAGGGAGTCTCTTAGGCCATGAAAGCTCATAAATCATGCATGAAACTAACACCAAATCAACATATATTCATTGGACACCCCAGTTTTTCCGGTAAGCCAGGAACGACGTCGCGGGAGAGTTTAATTTAGTAATTGTATGATTTATGTGACGTCACATGCCAACGTGTCAACGTGTAATTTTATTATGTGCGCCTTAGAATTTATTAAACGTACTTGGACTCAATTGTCCAATAATTGCTCGTTAAGAACCTAATTCTAATTAAGGTACTTGAGCCCTCGTGGCTATTTTGAGCTCGAGAATTCGAATTCAAAGTCTGACTTCACAATTGGCTTCATTTCGACGATTTGGGTCCAATGGGACTAGCCTTACATTTTTCTGAAGCCGTTTGACCTCTCTACCAATTTAATTTCTAACCGAGTGAGCCGAACCCATCTTGAACCGAAACGAACCGGTTTTCTTGGCTTTAATAAACCAAACCACTTCCTTTTTCCTTCATTCTTGTTTTCATGATCCAAGAGAAGAGGAGGAGAGAAGAGAAGGGTTTCCCCATCTTCAACCTTTGAGCTCAAGCCCCGTCTCCATTTCTCGTCCAATCAACGATCTAAGGTAAGATTTGAATTCCTCTCTTCGAATGCTTCATTTTCTTCCGATTAAATCTTGTTTTCTTTGCTTCATTCCTTGCTCTTGGAGAAGATGGTGAATAGTATGTTTGTATGAAAATTTGATTCCATGCCTTTGTTCTTGAATCATTTGATCTAAGCTTGAAATATGATGTTCTTTGGAGTTAAAAAGAACGCATATTGGTTGGATTTTGAATTGTTGGTTGAAGCATGAGTGATTCACCATTAATGAAGCTTGAATTATTGAAAATGGCAACTTGATAGATCCTTGATTTCTTGCCTTGAATTTAAGATATGTGATAAGAGTATGTTTACATGAACTTGTACCTTGATTTTCATTGCATTTGGTTGAGTTTGGAGGTGGATTTGCAAAATTTGGTTCCTCCCTCGAATACCCCTGTTTCTACTATGTCTTTGCTGTCCAGAATCACTACCCGGGCGGGTAGATTTTGAATTAAAAAGAACCCAGGCCGGTACGTTAGTCCAGAGGGTTTTCTGCACTCCTTTTCCCCGGCCAGGTAAATTTTGCCTTGTATTTTCCCCGGCCGGGTACCCCCTCATACGACCTCCGATTGACCTGAATTTTGAACCCACGGAAACCTCTTGAAGTCTAGAATATTGTCCAATTCGAATAGCCTCAATATCTTTTCTCATTTGTGAGTTATTATCAATTCTGTTTGGTGTTGCCTCGTTACAGACAATCTGCGTTCATCCAACTTTTGGCCTACGCCATTTTCACCTCGTTTTAAACCATGATCTGTGCCATATATCATTGGAAAGCCCTATGTGTCTAATTTCATTTTGAACAAACAAAACCCAATTCCAATTTGTATAACTCAAGATATTCATATTTTCCTACAGCGTGTGCATTTCCAATAATTGTCAGTTTTTCCTAAACTTCGCCAAAACCGTTCTTATTGCTTTCCTTTCACCCCTTTGGCTGCCGTATGTGACTTATACGAATTATATGCTTACTTAATTGGTACTTATGCTCTTATTTGACACTCCTTGATCTTTAGTTTCTCTAACTTGATTGTTTGAACTCATGCTTTACGTATATGAATTGAATTCATTTGATTAAATGGTATGAACACGATTACTTCCATTCATGACATATTTATGATTTAATGTTTATTGAATCGTACCGTAACATGATGCACCACTTCATGATCATCGTGGTGCGTCCTACTTGGTTTCATTATTGAGTCGTGTCTCACAAGTACACCATGTTTCCTTTCTTGTACAGTATTCTCCTCGGTGGAGACTTTCGAGCCTAGTGGTTCTTCTCTTGGTCTTTCTTGCACATGGAGGTGAGGGTTTTACTTATAAGAAACCTATAACCTTGCATGACTTATATTAAGCCAAATAGTTTTCTATACTAAACCTTGCCATATGTTCTATACCGGCTATGTACCGAAAATGATTTATAAATAGTGTAGCGTTAACCCTGAGCCTGTTTTGTAAGATACTGATTGTCCCTGGCTCTCCTAGCGCTGGGCTAGCCGGTGTGGATCCTGTACCTGTTCCTGGGGGCCCAGAGGTTTGTGTATTGCGTGATCCGGGGAGGTCTCGAGCCAACGGTCATCTCTTGTACAAGTCCCTTACTCTTGGACTACCCGGATATCCACCAGGAGGTTTGGTGGAAGATGGAGCTCCGATCTGAGGGACTACCGGCCACATTGCACCCAGAGAAAGGAGATTAATCTGTACTTGTTTTCCCGCTTGTTATAATTATAAACTATTATTTCATGCTTGTTTCCTAATTACCTGCTTGTACCTATCACTTAATAAGTGAAAATAGGAGTCTAGGAAGGATTAAATACCTGTTCTCGTCGGGTCCTCTAAAATATTAAGCATAGAAACCCGTAACCTCTGGCATGCCCCCAGTCCCTGTACAGTGCCTGAGCTCGTGGATCGTTAAGGTAAAATGGGCATCAACAGAGGGCGTACGATTATCGACACATGCATTGTATACCTTGTTTGCCTGACCTGCATGCTTGAACATAATTCCACCCGTACTTATTAATTACCTCTGATTCCCGTCCCCTGTTTTAATAACTAATAACGGAAAGTGGAGTTTTGCCCGCCTGGTTGGGTGTCTCTATATATTTATGCGTGTGTACCCCCCTTCACTTAGTCAGTTGGCTGACCCCTCCCTCTCGTCGTTTTTAGTGTTTGTCTTGCAGGTTCAGTGGTCGTTAGGCGGGAGTCTTTGTTCGAGTCTTGGTCCTGCATACTACATTATACCGTTTAATCGTTTCCTGCTTTGTATCCAGTCTTATAGTCCACATTGTATTTATGTCATTTTCTTAAACTAGGGACAGGTTTCTAGGGCCCTAGTTGAGCCCGTATTTACATTCTTGTATGAATTGAAATTTCATTGTGGTTAGTGAACACATGATTGCCTTGCTTTTGCATTCTTGTTTAGATTGATTTGTTGGTACAGGGTCTAGTCCCGCCTAACAGGTTGGTTTTATTTCTGTCTCCGTTCGCTGTGAGCGTGATTCATGCATGGACTTTCCATTTCATGTGTGGACTGGGTTCATAGTGCGGGTGATATGGGGCCCTCCGTTCAGGGTGTCACATCCTAAAGTGGTATCAGAGCTCCAGGTTGCAAAACCGGAGTTCTAGCATCGTGTCATGTCGGGTCTAGGTCGTACAGCTTAGGAACTACGTGACAATGTATACATTGCACCTTTTATGAACTTTGTTGAACTTTTTGATGCACCTTACGTTGAATCTATGTTTTCATGTTGAATATGTGACATGAGCATGCCTTAATCGCATGCATATATTCTTGAAATGAGTTATGATTTACAGGTTACGGAGATAATATCAAACCACGGCTAATTTCTACAACTACGACAAGTACCATGGATTTTTCATTCAAATCGAATGATGTGAGGAATACGTCGGGGAGTCCTATACAGGAATTCGGGAACCATGAGAGTCGGGTAAGAGACATTCTTTGTTTCCCAGCTAATGCCACTACTTCTTTGCCTAAATGGAGCGATACTCAGCGAGAGGCGGTCTGGAGATCTTTTCCCTTGAGAGAGGGTGTCCCTAGTTATTCCCCCCGATGCACACATGACAGTTATCTTGATTCGTTGACTTGGGTACAAGTCCATAGGATTTTAGCCCTGGGATTCTGTGCTAGATATGGGAGAGATAGCCACATTACTGAGACAGAGTTGGGTATAATGTACATAATGAAGGAAGGTATTAATTTTGATGGTACGATTGAGTTTCTATGGAAGCTGCAGGAGAGTGTTGGGAGTGTTACTGGTACTATCGTTCACGGTGCTTTTGTGACGATGTCTGCTCAGGAGATGAATTGGAGACCGCGAGGAGCTTTGCCTATTGACTTTTGACATATTGGTCCAGAATACTTGGAAGTGTAGGCTTGGCTATAGCTTGGGAGAGTGGAGAGCTGAAGAACTGCAATTTGCCATGGTGGCCCATTCGAGACAGAGATCGTCTCTGGCAGATGTACAGCTGGGGTAAGGCCCGGGTTGATGAGCTTTCTAAGAGGCAGAAGGAGCTTTTAGCTCGAATACCTGACCGGCCAGATGATGAGTTTGCAATTCTTCGCAATGCCGCACCTGTTGTTGTTGAGGCCAGTGATGAAGCTCCTGTGACTTTGAGAGGCGTGAGTGTAGAGTTGGCAGGATTGAGGGCTGATTTGACCACCGTGATCGGGAGAGTTGAGGATTTAGCACATTATGTGGATGAGCGATTCGATGCGTGGGAGGCCAGTTTGGAGGCCAAGTTTGATGGGTTATGTGCTCGTGTTGATCAGTATTTTGGAGGACCCCCATCACCCTGATTCAATTATTTTGTTTCTCCCCGGATTTCTAGACATTATTGTTTCGTTTATTCGTTGTTATGTTTGGATATTTGACTACACTTAAGTTTTTGCATATGTTTGGATTCCTGATTTTGTTTATGCAATGGTGCTTTTCTTTTCCTGAATTTATGACTTGTGTGTTGATTGTTGGATGCATGTTGATTGTCAATTGCCTGTGCACTTGATCCGTGTTTTCTAGTCACTTGTTCAGGTTTTGGAAGCTTTACAAGCACATTGTCGGTTCTTCATTTATTCAGGGAGTTTTCTTGAACTTTAATTCTTTTATTTGCTTGTAGACATTGCAAAGTTTAAGTGTGGGGGAGGAAATTGCATGTTTGCTATGAGTTTTATCGAATATTTGCATGTTTAGATGTAGTTTCACTTGTGATTTGCTAAAATTCGAGTAATTTTAAAAAATTTTGGAAATTTTCCCTCATTTTGAACTTTTTCTTTGAAGTATGATTGTTGAGCTTTTGCTAAAATAAGTTAGGCTTTTTGAATTGAGGAAAATTGCATGAGATTTGATGATTTAGTGTGTTAGTATACCCTTATATTTAGAGCACTTTTGAACGAGATAATGTATTTTGCTTAGAAAGATGAGTTGATAATTTTCGAATGAGTCTAAGATTCGATTAGGATGCATTTTAGTCCTATTGAGGTAAAATTTTGAGTTAATGAAGGATTAAGGAAGTGGAGTAGGCATTCGTTGTTGGAGGATTTTAAGCTTTTCTATTTTAGCCTTTTTTCACTAAATAACGTAATCTTATTGAACCCGTTGAGCCTAATTGTTGTGCAAAGATTTTTTGTAGCCGCATTATAAGCCAATGCACAACATAGAAATACCTACCTTGATAATTTTTACACTAAGGCTCATTTACTTTTTATGGTAATTATCTATCTTTTGACTCCTTTTTATTGTTCTTGTGATTGAAATAGAGAGGTTATTGTAAAGAGAAAGAAAAAGAATGAGAAGAGTGTGAAAGAAGGAAAAGATATGAAGAAAAAAGAAAAGAAAGAAAGAAAGAGCAAAAGAGAAAAGAAAAGAAAACTATGCAAAGTGTGAATTTGAGAGTGCAGGATTCAAATGAAGAGTTGGGGAGATTTTCGTATTAATGGCGAATGGAAGTGTTTCGTGTTTTGAATAGACTGAATAATGTAAGCTTGGTGAGTAGTCACTTGATCCAAATTTCCATAACCTTACCCTAAGCCTACATTACAAGCCCGAAAGACCTACTGATCCTAAGTCTTGATTTAATTCCATTAGTGGAGATAGGTGGGAAGAGTGTATTCCGAAGTTGATGATTAGAGCTTAGGAGGGAATTATGAATTTGTCATTCTAATTTTAGTACATTGTTTCGTTTAATTCACACACTACACAAGGGTATACTTTTCATACTAAGTTTTGAGGATCTTATGTTTATGAGTATTTGATTTGATTAGCTAGACTTGTTTAGGTGAAGGTTTGATGATTGCTTGAGGAGATGGTTTGATGAGGATGTGTTTTCTTGATTTCCGTATTACTCTGGGACGAGCAATATTCAAGTGTGGGGGATTTTGCTGTTTGTAGAAATTGCATGATTTTGAGCATTAACTAGATTATATTTTGGTGTAGTTTAATGCGTTTATGTGTTTATTTTGCTCCGTTCATGTGACTGTGGAGTTGGAGTTACGAAATGGCGAAGCAAGACGATTTCACGCATTTTTGGAGGAAAATGTGGTAACTCGCGTTACCACTTGGGAGTACAAAAGTAGTAACCCCATTATTGGCCACAAGAGTGAGTTTTTGGCGAGAGAAGAGGGGTAACACCCATTACCCCAGTGCAGAAGGAAAGTGGCAACGCCCGTTACCACTAATAAAAATGTTATAGCGATTTCAAGCAGTAACGGGCGTTAACAACAATTACATATGGATAAGTAGCGCCCGTTACCTAGGGCAGCGAGAATTATTTTTGGGCTGCTATATTAGTGCATTTTTGGAGTTTTTTAGGGAGAGCTTTTCTTCCAGGTCAAGACCTAGGGTTTGGAGAGAAGACCAAGGAGTTTCAGAGATTTTTCAGATAATTCGAGAAGACGAGAGGATTGAATTCCTAGAACGATCTTTGGTTTTATTGTTGCTTTAATTTACAAACTAATTCCTTTGAATTTAGTTTTAGTTTCGTATGTTAGATTCGTTTTTAGATACTGCTGAATGTTTATGCTTTTGTTTTGGAGACTTTGTTTAGATTTGATAACTATGATTTATTTTAATGCAATTTCCTTTAGTTTTATGAGTTTTATCTTAATTATGAGTAGCTAATTCTCTAAGGCTAGGGGGAGTGATGATGATTGCATGATAGATGTTTGATAAGATGCTTGAATGACTTGTGTTAATTCTTAGTTTGAAAACAGGTTTGAATTGACTTGCCTGACCACCCTTAGCATGTATCGTAATTGCCTATAGATCGAAAGAGTGATGGTAATTTAGATGGTTTTCATAACTTGTAAGTTGTAGGGTACAAAGAGATTTGGTCCTAGCTTATACAATAGTAATCTTATTCCATGCCGAGCCGTTAGAATACTGAATTGCACTAGTCTTGTTCCTATGGTTTAATTAACTATTGGTGATTGCGAGAGCAACATTGAACACTAATTAGGCACTTGGTTACACCTTGAGAGAGGGTAATACAAATATAAGTGACTAGGTTGTAGAATTACACTTGTCAGATGAGTATCATATCAGCTCTTGATTGTATGATTCATTACTTTTCCCCTTTCTGTTTAGTTTACTGAATTTAATTTGTGTGGTTAAGTTATTATTTTCATTTAACTCCAGTTAATTGTTAATTTCTATTTTAGTAGATTAATAGATAAACACAACAATTGTTTTCGTCAGGTCTTTAGATTAGAGAAGAATATAGAGTAGTGATTGATTTTCCTTCCCTGTAGGTTCGATCCTATTGTGCTACGCATATGTTAGTGTACACTTGCACGATTGGTTTTTAACTACAGTAAAACCTTACAACACCATGGAGATGTATAAGTTGATGCAAGGAGATTCATAGAAATCTTGAAGACCCTGGGAAAACAAGAAATGATCAAAAAGTCCAAGCAAGCCGTGACTAGAGAAATGAGGACAAGCTGTTGAGTTCAAACTTACCATAGCAGTGACAGGTTCAAAACATTCATGGCACGTGCATCATACGTCATTTTGAATTATTTCACCCTTCCTTAATTATATGCGTTGTGCATTCCTACTTGCCATGATTGCCTAATGTGTTGCATATTTAAATGATACGTGCATTGGCATCCTAATCCAACATGCATTGTTCAGTTTTGTTTATTAGATAGGAACTTTCCCGATTAATCCACCAAATGCTACTTCGATCGGGCCACATTTGAATTTAGGAATGAAGAGAAATTTTGGGGTTGCAAGTGTGGAATAATGGAAAAAGGAACCCGTAGTCCCCGAAAAAGTAGAAATGAAATTTGGAGAGTGAAAGAGGAAATGTAGAGGTTCGAGAAGTAGATCCGGAACTAGAGTGAAAGAAGTAGATGGTTATCCCTACGACTTCCTTGAAGGTGAATGTAACCAAGATCAACGGACATATAGCTTAGCCAGGATCGTTTATATATAGGAGCTCGATGACCTTGATTTCAGAAGTATTAGAGCAAGTCTAAGGAATTTGGATAAGAGTTCTTAAGGGGGAGAGCATGAACGGGAGATGATTTAGAAATCCTGGGTTGTGCTCGAGTGGATTATTCTTAGAGGGAACAATGGAAATGCAAGGGTTAACAAGTAACCGGATCTTTACGAAAGATGCGTGATGAAGGGAAGATAGAGCACTCGATAAGATTTCAAGACTGAATTGGGAAGATCAAGCAGGTTATGAAGTATAGTAAACAATACATGGAAACGTGGTATTGAAAATGAATATCAAGGTTGGAAAATAGACATGTGCTTCAAGGGACGAAGATAGGTATTCGGGGAGTGCTTGGGAAATGAAGCGACAAGGCCGAGTAAGGTTTGACTAATGACAGTCTCGGATATAATGTCGTGTCGTTACTTAGCTTCTGGCTATGGGAGATATGCAAACTTAAATTTCCCATGATTGGATATATTGTATTAGGCTTACCGTGTCTCATAATTTGAAAATAATGGATCCGTGGAGAGTTTGCAAGAAGCGGTAAGGAAGGTAGTGAATAAGTGAAGCCGAGTCAATCACTATACTTGGCGACCGACATAGGGAGAGCAAAATTCAACCGTGGGCTTTGGAAGAAGAATAAGTAAGAAAGATCATGACGTAAACAAGATGGATTATTGGCTCGTCAATTATCTTTCATGGTGAGCCGGATTGCTAATAGGGTTTGAGATGGGTGTTCGAACTATTCGGGACAAGCTCGGGCATCCGAGGAAGGGTGAATGAGATTATGGTAAAGAATGAGTTGAACGGATTAAGATCAAGAGATATCTAAGATTGGAACTTCGGACCACGGAATTAAATAAGGATAAGAGAATTAAATGTGGGGCTTGGACCATAGAGTTCGGTTGAGAAAGGAAATGGATTCAGGATGGGACCGGGTGGTTCTTGTAATGTTGACACGTCGGGAAATCTCAGAGCTTACCACTACGAGGAAAGGAACCTTCAATAAAGAAATCAAGTAGATATCGGATTCACTACAATGAAAAACCTCCAAACAATGGTAAACGGTACATTAACCATACATATCACATGCATCATGCATTCCTTAATTCTTGTTATGTGTAATTACTTGTTAGTTGCTTTTGGAGTGAACGAGTGCTTTAGTAACACGGTGAGACAAGGGTCGTTCTGTGCGACGGACTTTGCAATAGGTCTTCGGAGACCCTATCAAGAAGCTAGTGGCGACTCAAGAAACCAACTTCAAACCATAAAGTTGATGTGGTGATTGAAGACCCATTTCGGGTTGGAGAACGAGTGGTGGGAGTTCGTTAACTACTCCACTTGTGATACCGAGTTGTGGGATGGTTAGGATGGAACCAAATGGTAGGAGTTGAATCTCGTTTAGATCCTCCTATCATGCGAGACATCCGGACTACTCATGGTCGGATCTAGTCCATGAGCAGCTTGAAGCCCCTTAGTGCTTGAAGACCCCTTTCCGAACTAATTCCGTGGGGAGGTCACGAACCCCGCGGGGGATGAAAACGGAGAGGTTTGCTTAGAATCCAGAACTCGAGACAGTGGACCTAAGGATAGGTCCTTCTAAAGGGGGAGAGGTTGTGACACCCCAGTTTTTCCGGCAAGCCAGGTACGACGTCACGGGGAGAGTTTAATTCAGTATTTATATGATTTATGTGACGTCACATGCCAACGTGTCAACGTGTAATTTTATTATGTGCGCCTTAAAATTTATTAAATGCGCTTGGCCTCAATTGTCCAATAATTGCTCGTTAAAAACCTAATTCTAATTAGGGTGTTTAAGCTCTCGTGGCTACCTTGAGCTCGAGAATTTGAATTCAAATTTTGACTTCACAATTGGATTCATTTCGACAATTTAGGTCCAACGGGACTAGACTTACCTTTTTCTGAAGCCGTTTGACCACTCTACCAATTTAATTTCTAACCGAGTGAGCCGAACCCTGTCTTGAACCGAACCGAACCGGTTTTCTTGGCTTTAATAAAACCAAACCACTCCCTTTTTCCTTCATTCTTGTTTTCATGATCCAAGAGAAGAGGAGGAGAGAAGAGAAGGGTTTCCCCATCTTCAACCTTTGAGCTCAAGCCCCGTCTCCATTTCTCGTCCAATCAACGATCCAAGGTAAGATTTGAATTCCTCTCTTCGAATGCTTCATTTTCTTCCGATTAAATCTTGTTTTCTTTGCTTCATTCCTTGCTCTTGGAGAAGATGGTGAATAGTATGTTTGTATGAAAATTTGATTCCATGCTTTGTTCTTGAATCATTTGATCTAAGCTTGAAATATGATGTTCTTTGGAGTTAAAAAGAACGCATATTGGTTGGATTTTGAATTGTTGGTTGAAGCATGAGTGATTCACCATTAATGAAGCTTGAATTATTGAAAATGGCAACTTGATAGATCCTTGATTTCTTGCCTTGAATTTAAGATATGTGATAAGAGTATGTTTACATGAACTTGTACCTTGATTTTCATTGCATTTGGTTGAGTTTGGAGGTGGATTTGCAAAATTTGGTTCCTCCCTCGAACACCCCAATTCGAATAACCTCAATATCTTTTCCCATTTGAGAGTTACTATCAATTCTTTTTGGTGTCACCACTTTACCGACAATCTGAGTTCATCCAACTTTGGGCCTACGCCATTTTCACCTAGTTTTGAAACGTGATCCGTGACACATATCATTGGAAAGCCCTGTGTGTCTAATTTCATTTCCAAAAAACAAAACTCAATTCCAATTTGCGTAACTCATGATATTCCCATTTTCCTACAGCGTGTGCATTTCCAATAATTGTCAGTTTTTCCTAAACTTCGCCAAAACGGTTCTTCTTGCTTTCCTTTCACCCCTTTGGCTCCCGTATGTGACTTATATGAATTATATACATTCTTACTTGGTAATTATGCTCTTATTTGACACTCCTTGATCTTTATTTTCTCTAACTTCATTGTTTGAAGTCATGCTTTACGTATATGAATTGAATTCATTTGATTAAATGGTATGAACACGATTACTTCCATTCATGACATATTTATGATTTAATGCTTATTGAATCATGCCATAACATGATGCACCACTTCATGAGCATCGCCGTACGTCCTACTTGGTTTCATTATTGAGTCATATCTCACAAGTACACCATGTTTCCTTTCTTGTACAGTATTCTCCTCGGCGGAGACTTTCGAGCCTTGTGGTCCTTCTCTTGGTATTTCTTGCACATGGAGGTGAGGGTTTTATTTATAAGCTACCTATAGCCTTGTATGACTTATATTAAGCCAAATGGTTTTCTATACTAAACCTTGCCATATCTTTTATACCGGCTGTAGCACCCTAAATCCCAAGGCGCCACATCCCCCGCACTTTAGCCTCGATCCACGTATGAAATGGACAGTTCATACATGAACCAAGACCACAGCGAACGGGTGACAATAAAAATGACGAACTAGGCGGGACACTCTCCCCAACATAATCAAAGCAAACATGAATAGAAAAGCGGAAGCAATAAAGTCATTCATATATATATAGGTACCATATTTATTACTTAGATACATATAGGTACCAATTAACTATCACTACATTATCATATCTCAATAATATACATCATTAAGTATTCAAAATGCACCAATCGTGAGTGTAACAGGATAACCGCCAAAAGTATATACATGAAGGTACATTGCTAGACTCGTGACAATGCCAGACTCGACCAACTCCCGCCTAGCACGACCACGCTCAAAAGGTACCTGAAAAGTGAAGTATCAGTCTACCGAAGACTGAGTGAGGGGCAATAAATATATACACACATCACATGCAAGGTGTAGCCTCGGGTGAAGACTTTGGAAATGAAAGGAATATATAATTCAAGAACTTAATCTTTGCCCGAGATTACAACCAATCATTTTATCACGTTTATTTTAATCATGCTTGTCAATGTCATGAACATGTGGCCCCGGCGAGCAAGGGCAGTCTCCAACCGAACTCCCAATCGTGAACCATACGTGATCATGCTTGCTTGCTTGATAAGTACGTGATCATGCAATTTACTTAGTGCTCATATAACCAAGTTCATGCTTGAAATCATGCAATAACCCGAGGATAACCCGACATGCCGGATTAATCCCCAGTCTCCTTCTTCCTCCGGTTGATAGCGAGTTTGCAAGGCTCGACTATCCGCGACATGGTGTGTGTAGAGGATATGACCCTCTAGACACGGAACTCCTTCCACCACTAATCTCCTAGTGGCTTCGGGGATGATCCCAACAATGTGAGGATAATTCAGGAGTTACCCGTCAGCCCTTGCTTTCCCGGTTGGCTCAAGAATTACCCTCGGGCCCACGTGCAATCATGTACTCGCCAAACACGCTTGAAATCATGAATTGCTTGCTTGAAATGTTCATGGTTTTGAAATCATTTATAAGTATAATACGTTTTGGCCAAAAACTAGCACGTAAGGGTTATAGGGTCCGTTTTACCAAAACAAAACCTCACCTTTCTTGCAAAATATAATAAAGAAGCGTTCTAAGGAGCTTGCTCCCCGTCCACGCCCTCGTGACCTGTGCAAATACGACGTATATACATGAGACAAGACCTAAAATGACCAAAATATGACGAACGGCGGAAATGTGTCGAGACGACCATGAAAATGCAATGTGGTATGATAACATGTTGTTTCACATCATATTAACACATATTATAGCAATTCGGGGTCAAAGAAGTCGTTGGATCGAGGGGCTAATTTCGTAATTTTATGCAGTGAATTTTACATTGCAATTCAGGTGGGAACGGCCGTTCCGTTCCCCTTTGTGAAATGGGAACGGTCGTTCCCAAGAGTTCCCCAAAACCTACCAGCGTTTTCCCCTTAAAAACGCGCCTTTGAGTTGGGAACGGCCCTTCCGGCGTAAGGCCAAAATGGGAACGGCCGTTCCCATGCTCGGCCGCCCCTCTATTTGAAAAGAGATGGGAACGCCCGTTCCCACCAAGCCTTGAGGCTGGGAACGGTCGTTCCCAGTTTCTGCAACTGAAGAAAACAGAGCAGAAACAGGGGAGGCTCTCGGCAAAGAAGCAACAAAGCCACAAAATCCCATTTTTGATCCCCAAATGCTATAATCTCTGGAAATATGATGCAAACAACTTCAATACATGATAATATAACACTTGGACACATAAAGCCATGAAATATCATCATAAATTCATGCTCCATGCTCATGATCAAACTTGTTCATTTTTGCCAAATCTCCAATATTCAAGCTAGAAATCATTCAATAATTCATGTTATGATCATAGAATCATGCTTTGCACAACACATAATTCATATAACATGAAATTCCTAAACCCTAGCATGTCAAACACAATCAAATCATCCTTTTCCATGCAACCAACCTTGAAGATGAAAGAAATGAAGAAGTATGATGATGATGACTCCCAATTTCTTGAAATACTTCTTGAAATCTTGATGATTGAATGAAAATTATCTTCTTCCCTTTTCTTCCTTGGAATACCGAGAGTGAGAGAACAAAAAGGGTTGGGGAATTTTGATGAAAAATGATCAAGGAAGAACCTTGGAGATGTATTACGTGATGCATCTCCTTGGTTTGAGTGAAATATGCCAATTTGCCAATTAATCCTTGAACTCATGAGAGTATGCAATTGAGTAAATAAGTTTTTGAAATATAATCAATTAGGTCCTTAGAGGCTCATGCAATTAAGTCCCTAGCATTTAAGGAAATATTCAACTAAGGACGATTTGGTAATATAAACCACTCTCGGTATTAATTTCAAGCAAGAAATATTTTTCGTGTCATGAAATAATATTTTCAATGATATGAAATCGAAGAATTGATATGAACAATGTTTCATGAATTTTATAAAATATGAATGCCACGTAAGAATATATTATAAAATTAAAGAAATAAATAACCCTACGCTCAAAACGCACACGTGGCGTGCTTACCTGTTCATCCGGAAACCAGGGCGTTACAACTCTCCCCCCCTTAGAAGAATCTGGTCCCCAGATTCTCTAGTCTTGCTCGAACAACTCCGGGTGGAACCGTTTCATTTTATCCTCTGTTTCCCAAGTGGCTTCCTCGGTTTTATCGCTTCTCCACAACACTTTAACCATGGGAATCCTCTGGTTCCTCAATTCCTGAAATTTCCGATCCATGATTTTAACCGGTCTCTGAACAAAAGTTAAATTCGGTTCCAGCTCAACTTCTTCCACGGGGAGAATCGTAGTCTCATCGGGATAGTATTTCCTTAATTGTGAAACATGAAATACGTTATGAATCCCCGTAAGACTCGGTGGTAGGTCCAGTCGATAGGCTACCTCGCCTATTCTTTTAAGAATCTCAAACGGACCTAAGTAGCGAGGATTAAGTTTTCCTCCTTTCCCGATCCGGGTGAAACCTTTCCTTGGTGATACCTTCAAGAATACCCGGTCACCCACTTCAAATTCTAGACCTCTTCGGCGCTTATCGGCGTAGCTCTTCTGTCTATCTTGCGCGGCTTTCATCCGTTGTTGAATCAATTGAACCTTTTCAATCATAGCCTGAACGACTTTGGAAGGCCTTTCGAATCTTTCACTTCTCTTTACCCCTTCCTGTTTCGACCATTTCCATTCTTCCAAGTCGAAGAACAACGGAGATCGGCACTTTCTTCCATAAAGTAACTCGTAAGGAGCCATCCCAATCGAAGCCTGAAAGCTGTTATTATAAGCAAACTCGATCAAGGGAAGCTGTTCTGCCCAAGAGTTCTGAAAATCCATCGCGCAAGCCCAAAGAAGATCTTCCAAATACTTGATTAACCTTTCAGTTTGGCCGTCTGTTTGAGGGTGAAATGCTGTACTGAACTTAAGTTTCGTTCCCAAGACAGCCTGTAATTCCTGCCACAACTTAGAAGTGAACCTCGGGTCTCGGTCTGAAACTATGCTCACCGGAATACCATGAAGTCGAATAATCTCTCTGTTATAGATCTCAGCCAACTTCGGGATCTTATAGGATATCCGGACCGGTAGAAAGTGAGCAGACTTCGTAAATCTATCCACGATTACCCAAATTCCATCAAACCCGCCTTTAACCTTCGGTAATCCGAAAACAAAGTCCATCGTTACTTGTTCCCACTTCCACTCGGGAATAGGTAACGGTTGTAGAAGTCCCGCGGGTTTTTGGTGCTCAGCTTTCACTTTCTGACAAGTCAAGCAATGTTTCACATACTCTGCCACGTCTCTCTTCATCCCGTTCCACCAATAATATTGTTTCAAATCCTTATACATTTTATTTCCTCCTGGGTGGATCGAGTAGGCTGACTTGTGAGCTTCTTCGAGTAGGACCCGTCTCAATTCTTCAGGTACTACTACTCTGTTTTTAAACCGAAGCAACCCGGTCTCATCAAACCCAAACGGACTCTCCGGGTCATCCTTAGCTTTACCTACAAGCTTCTGCACTTCCGGATCCTTATTCTGAGCCTCAAATAACTGATACTTTAATTCCGGCTGAATTGTGATATTAGAAACCCGAGCCTTTAACACAATCGGGACAACTTCCTCACTTTCCTTTATTTCCAGACTCGATACACTCGCCTTCCTGCTAAGTGCATCGGCGACCACATTGGCTTTCCCGGGATGGTATTTAATTGTACAATCATAGTCTTCTAACTTTTCCATCCAACGCCGTTGCCTCATATTCAAGTCCTTCTGTGTGAATAAATACTGGAGGCTCTTGTGGTCCGTAAAAATCTCAAAGGAAGTTCCGTAAAGATAATGTCTCCATTTCCCGAGAGCAAAGATCACGGCTGCAAGCTCTAGGTCGTGTGTCGGATAATTCCTTTCATATTCCTTTAGCTTTCGGGAAGCATAAGCGATCACTTTTCCTTTCTGCGTCAAAACACAACCTAAGCCTTCTTTAGAAGCATCTGTATACACTGCATATTCCTCTGAACCCTCGGGTAAAGTTAATACCGGAGCTGAGACTAACTTTTCCTTCAGAAAATTAAAGCTTTGATCACACTTCTCGTCCCAGACAAACTTAACATCCTTCTTTGTCAATCGGGTTAAGGGTGCAGCGATCTTGGAGAAGTCCTGAACAAACCTTCTATAATAACCGGCCAATCCCAAGAAGCTTCTAATCTCCGAGGCATTCTTTGGTTTCTCCCACTTGAGCACGGCCTCGATTTTCGAGGGATCGACTTCCAACCCTTTTCCTGAAATCACATGTCCCAAGAATGAAACCCGATCGATCCAAAATTCACACTTACTGAATTTAGCAAACAACTGATGCTCTTTCAGAGTCTGAAGAACGAGTCTGAGATGTCTCGCGTGCTCCTCGGCTGATTTTGAGAAAACCAGAATATCATCAATAAAAATTACCACGAACTTGTCGAGGAAAGGCCTGAATATCCGGTGCATCATATCCATAAAAGCTGCTGGGGAGTTAGTTAATCCAAATGGCATAACCACGAACTCATAGTGCCCGTACCGAGTATTGAATCCTGTCTTAGAAATATCCTCTGCTCGGATTCGCAGTTGATAGTATCCCTGTCTTAAATCCAATTTTGAATACACCTTAGAACCCTGAAGTATATCGAACAACTCCTCGATATGTGGGAGGGGATACTTGTTCTTAATAGTCATCCTGTTCAACTCTCTGTAATCGATGCACATTCTTAAAGTCCCGTCCTTTTTCTTGACAAACAAAACTGGTGCTCCCCACGGCGAAGAACTTGGCCGAATGTACCCAACTTCCAACAATGCCTCAAGCTGAATCTTTAATTCCTTCAACTCGGTTGGAGCCATCCGGTATGGAGTCTTTGAATACGGCTCAGCATTCGGGAAAAGATCAATCACGAACTCAATCTCCCGCTTAGGAGGTAAAGAATCCAGCTTCTCTGGAAATACCTCGGGGAATTCCTTTACCACTTCAGTGTCCTCCAATTTCACCTGATCCTTAGGCTTGTTCAGAATATAGGCAATGAATCCTGTAGCCCCTTCTCTGACTAATCTCTGAGCCTCTGAAAACGAAAGTAGGGGTACGGTCTTCGAAGTACGGCCCGTAACAACCTCTGAACCCAACTGAACCTTTTTAGCCCGACAATCCACGGTAGCACAGTGTCTGTAAAGCCAATCCATCCCCAGAATAGCCCCGTATCTCTCCATCGGCATCACAATAAAGTCTGCCAGAAATTCCCGACCTTCAATCACAACGGGAACATCCCTGTAAACCTGATCCGTCTCTCGCCTACTACCGAAAGAAGTACCAACTATATAGCGCACAGAAGTACACAAAGTAGGCAAAGGCAAAGTAACAGCAATAGAATGCGCAAGAAAGGAGTGTGTAGCTCCCGGATCAAATAATGTATGGATGTTCGTGCCATGAATGCAAAGAATACCTTCAACTACTGCGGCGGGGTCAATCTCAGCCTCCTGCTCCTCTCCAGCAAGTGCATAAGCCCGAGCTCTCACCAGGGGTCTCGGTCCTGCAGGTGGTGGATCCTGACGATCCGGACAGCCGTCAACCAAGTGCTCGTTACTCCCACAGATCAAACATAAGCCCAACCGGCGTCTGCAGTTATCATAGGTGTGCGTAGGATCTCCACACCATCTACATCCCGGTTTCTGAGGTGGCTGGGGTGGTGCTGGAGCTCTCGGACCTCTCGGTGGTGGCCCGGTGTACTTAGGTTTCTTCCCGGTATCCCTCTGAGCTGGAGGTGCAGAGTAAATCATCGGCCTTTTTCCTGAGCTCGATCCCTGGCCTGATCTCGAGCCTGAAGCCTGTCCTGTTCGCTGAGTAGCCCTCCTAGCACTATCGGAATCTTCAACTTTTAGGGCTTTTGCTGTAGCTTTTGCCCAGGTGCTAGTATTAGCCGCTTTCAGTGCATCCTGGATGTCCGGCCTCAACCCCTGAACGAACTGCATCGCCTTGTGAAAGTCATCATTTGCTATGTTGGGTGCATAGCGAGAAAGTCTCTCGAACTCGGCGATATACTGACCCACAGACCTGCCTCCCTGCTTTAATTCGGTGAACTCTCTCAACCTGCGGGTACGGGAAGCTGGAGGAATGTACTTGTTTCTAAACTCCCGTACGAAGACCTCCCAGGTAATCTCGATCCCGGCTGCCTCCAGAACAATCTGTGTGCTTTCCCACCAGGAGTAAGCCTCGCCCTGAACAAGAGTGAGTGTACAACGAGCCTTCTCCTGACTGTCACAAGGGATAAGCTGCCATATCCTCTCGATCTCCTTTAACCACATCTCTGCCTGTATATCGTCTCCCTTATAGAACTTCGGGGGACGCTGATTCTGAAACTCTCGCAAAATAGCAGAAATGGGGTTCTCCGGAGGTGCTACCTGCGCTGGTGGTGGTGGTGGAGGTACCCGTTCCTGTAACCTCTGATCAATTAGCCCCACTACTGCATTCATGAAATCCTGGGGCTGTGCCTGAGCAGGTGGAGGAGGTGGTGATCTCTCGAGGCGATGATGTCGGCGGTGATGATGCCTGTGCCTCGAGGATCGGTCACTAGAATGTCTATCACGCTCCATCCTGAAATTAGATCACTAAACATGCGTGGCTTGATCAATAGATGCAAATGTGTGCATATAATTTCCATATTATCAAGTAGCACATGTTCAAGAAAGATCAAGTAGCTCAATTAATACAAAGAAATGGGTAACTCAGGTAAGTCAACCCAATGCAGACTCCCAAATACCACATAATCCTATGCCGTGCGACCTAGACTGACTCGACACGACTCGCGAACCTCGGTTTTGCAACCGGGCTCTGATACCACCTGTAGATGTAGCACCCTAAATCCCAAGGCGCCACATCCCCCGCATTATAGCCTCGATCCACGTATGAAATGGACAGTTCATACATGAACCAAGACCACAGCGAACGGGTGACAATAAAAATGACGAACTAGGCGGGACACTCTCCCCAACATAATCAAAGCAAACATGAATAGAAAAGCGGAAGCAATAAAGTCATTCATATATATATAGGTACCATATTTATTACTTAGATACATATAGGTACCAATTAACTATCACTACATTATCATATCTCAATAATATACATCATTAAGTATTCAAAATGCACCAATCGTGAGTGTAACAGGATAACCGGCAAAAGTATATACATGAAGGTACATTGCTAGACTCGTGACAATGCAAGACTCGACCAACTCCCGCCTAGCACGACCACGCTCAAAAGGTACCTGAAAAGTGAAGTATCAGTCTACCGAAGACTGAGTGAGGGGCAATAAATATATACACACATCACATGCAAGGTGTAGCCTCGGGTGAAGACTTTGGAAATGAAAGGAATATATAATTCAAGAACTTAATCTTTGCCCGAGATTACAACCAATCATTTTATCACGTTTATTTTAATCATGCTTGTCAATGTCATGAACATGTGGCCCCGGCGAGCAAGGGCAGTCTCCAACCGAACTCCCAATCGTGAACCATACGTGATCATGCTTGCTTGCTTGATAAGTACGTGATCATGCAATTTATTTAGTGCTCATATAACCAAGTTTATGCTTGAAATCATGCAATAACCCGAGGATAACCCGACATGCCGGATTAATCCCCAGTCTCCTTCTTCCTCCGGTTGATAGCGAGTTTGCAAGGCTCGACTATCCACGACATGGTGTGTGTAGAGGACATGAGCCTCTAGACATGGAACTCCTTCCACCACTAATCTCCTAGTGGCTTCGGGGGTGATCCCAACAATGTGAGGATAATTCAGGAGTTACCCGTCAGCCCTTGCTTTCCCGGTTGGCTCAAGAATTACCCTCGGGCCCACGTGCAATCATGTACTCGCCAAACACGCTTGAAATCATGAATTGCTTGCTTGAAATGTTCATGGTTTTGAATTCATTTATAAGTATAATACGTTTTGGCCGAAAACTAGCACGTAAGGGTTATAGGGTCCGTTTTACCAAAACAAAACCTCACCTTTCTTGCAAAATATAATAAAGAAGCGTTCTAAGGAGCTTGCTCCCCGTCCACGCCCTCGTGACCTGTGCAAATACGACGTATATACATGAGACAAGACCTAAAATGACCAAAATATGACGAACGGCGGAAATGTGTCGAGACGACCATGAAAATGCAATGTGGTATGATAACATGTTGTTTCACATCATATTAACACATATTATAGCAATTCGGGGTCAAAGAAGTCGTTGGATCGAGGGGCTAATTTCGTAATTTTATGCAGTGAATTTTACACTGCAATTCAGGTGGGAACGGCCGTTCCGTTCCCCTTTGTGAAATGGGAACGGTCGTTCCCAAGAGTTCCCCAAAACGTGCCAGCGTTTTCCCCTTAAAAACGCGCCTTTGAGTTGGGAACGGCCCTTCCGGCGTAAGGCCAAAATGGGAACGGCCGTTCCCATGCTCGGCCGCCCCTCTATTTGAAAAGAGATGGGAACGCCCGTTCCCACCAAGCCTTGAGGCTGGGAACGGTCGTTCCCAGTTTCTGCAACTGAAGAAAACAGAGCAGAAACAGGGGAGGCTCTCGGCAAAGAAGCAACAAAGCCACAAAATCCCATTTTTGATCCCCAAATGCTATAATCTCTGGAAATATGATGCAAACAACTTCAATACATGATAATATAACACTTGGACACATAAAGCCATGAAATATCATCATAAATTCATGCTTCATGCTCATGATCAAACTTGTTCATTTTTGCCAAATCTCCAATATTCAAGCTAGAAATCATTCAATAATTCATGTTATGATCATAGAATCATGCTTTGCACAACACATAATTCATATAACATGAAATTCCTAAACCCTAGCATGTCAAACACAATCAAATCATCCTTTTCCATGCAACCAACCTTGAAGATGAAAGAAATGAAGAAGTATGATGATGATGACTCCCAATTTCTTGAAATACTTCTTGAAATCTTGATGATTGAATGAAAATTATCTTCTTCCCTTTTCTTCCTTGGAATACCGAGAGTGAGAGAACAAAAAGGGTTGGGGAATTTTGATGAAAAATGATCAAGGAAGAACCTTGGAGATGTATTACGTGATGCATCTCCTTGGTTTGAGTGAAATATGCCAATTTGCCAATTAATCCTTGAACTCATGAGAGTATGCAATTGAGTAAATAAGTTTTTGAAATATAATCAATTAGGTCCTTAGAGGCTCATGCAATTAAGTCCCTAGCATTTAAGGAAATATTCAACTAAGGACGATTTGGTAATATAAACCACTCTCGGTATTAATTTCAAGCAAGAAATATTTTTCGTGTCATGAAATAGTGTCATGAAATAATATTTTCAATGATATGAAATCGAAGAATTGATATGAACAATGTTTCATGAATTTTATAAAATATGAATGCCACGTAAGAATATATTATAAAATTAAAGAAATAAATAACCCTACGCTCAAAACGCACACGTGGCGTGCTTACCTGTTCATCCGGAAACCAGGGCGTTACAACTCTCCCCCCCTTAGAAGAATCTGGTCCCCAGATTCTCTAGTCTTGCTCGAACAACTCCGGGTGGAACCGTTTCATTTTATCCTCTGTTTCCCAAGTGGCTTCCTCGGTTTTATCGCTTCTCCACAACACTTTAACCATGGGAATCCTCTGGTTCCTCAATTCCTGAAATTTCCGATCCATGATTTTAACCGGTCTCTGAACAAAAGTTAAATTCGGTTCCAGCTCAACTTCTTCCACGGGGAGAATCGTAGTCTCATCGGGATAGTATTTCCTTAATTGTGAAACATGAAATACGTTATGAATCCCCGTAAGACTCGGTGGTAGGTCCAGTCGATAGGCTACCTCGCCTATTCTTTTAAGAATCTCAAACGGACCTAAGTAGCGAGGATTAAGTTTTCCTCCTTTCCCGATCCGGGTGAAACCTTTCCTTGGTGATACCTTCAAGAATACCCGGTCACCCACTTCAAATTCTAGACCTCTTCGGCGCTTATCGGCGTAGCTCTTCTGTCTATCTTGCGCGGCTTTCATCCGTTGTTGAATCATTTGAACCTTTTCAATCATAGCCTGAACGACTTTGGAAGGCCTTTCGAATCTTTCACTTCTCTTTACCCCTTCCTGTTTCGACCATTTCCATTCTTCCAAGTCGAAGAACAACGGAGATCGGCACTTTCTTCCATAAAGTAACTCGTAAGGAGCCATCCCAATCGAAGCCTGAAAGCTGTTATTATAAGCAAACTCGATCAAGGGAAGCTGTTCTGCCCAAGAGTTCTGAAAATCCATCGCGCAAGCCCGAAGAAGATCTTCCAAATACTTGATTAACCTTTCAGTTTGGCCGTCTGTTTGAGGGTGAAATGCTGTACTGAACTTAAGTTTCGTTCCCAAGACAGCCTGTAATTCCTGCCACAACTTAGAAGTGAACCTCGGGTCTCGGTCTGAAACTATGCTCACCGGAATACCATGAAGTCGAATAATCTCTCTGTTATAGATCTCAGCCAACTTCGGGATCTTATAGGATATCCGGACCGGTAGAAAGTGAGCAGACTTCGTAAATCTATCCACGATTACCCAAATTCCATCAAACCCGCCTTTAACCTTCGGTAATCCGAAAACAAAGTCCATCGTTACTTGTTCCCACTTCCACTCGGGAATAGGTAACGGTTGTAGAAGTCCCGCAGGTTTTTGGTGCTCAGCTTTCACTTTCTGACAAGTCAAGCAATGTTTCACATACTCTGCCACGTCTCTCTTCATCCCGTTCCACCAATAATATTGTTTCAAATCCTTATACATTTTATTTCCTCCTGGGTGGATCGAGTAGGCTGACTTGTGAGCTTCTTCGAGTAGGACCCGTCTCAATTCTTCAGGTACTACTACTCTGTTTTTAAACCGAAGCAACCCGGTCTCATCAAACCCAAACGGACTCTCCGGGTCATCCTTAGCTTTACCTACAAGCTTCTGCACTTCCGGATCCTTATTCTGAGCCTCAAATAACTGATACTTTAATTCCGGCTGAATTGTGATATTAGAAACCCGAGCCTTTAACACAATCGGGACAACTTCCTCACTTTCCTTTATTTCCAGACTCGATACACTCGCCTTCCTGCTAAGTGCATCGGCGACCACATTGGCTTTCCCGGGATGGTATTTAATTGTACAATCATAGTCTTCTAACTTTTCCATCCAACGCCGTTGCCTCATATTCAAGTCCTTCTGTGTGAATAAATACTGGAGGCTCTTGTGGTCCGTAAAAATCTCAAAGGAAGTTCCGTAAAGATAATGTCTCCATTTCCCGAGAGCAAAGATCACGGCTGCAAGCTCTAGGTCGTGTGTCGGATAATTCCTTTCATATTCCTTTAGCTTTCGGGAAGCATAAGCGATCACTTTTCCTTTCTGCGTCAAAACACAACCTAAGCCTTCTTTAGAAGCATCTGTATACACTGCATATTCCTCTGAACCCTCGGGTAAAGTTAATACCGGAGCTGAGACTAACTTTTCCTTCAGAAAATTAAAGCTTTGATCACACTTCTCGTCCCAGACAAACTTAACATCCTTCTTTGTCAATCGGGTTAAGGGTGCAGCGATCTTGGAGAAGTCCTGAACAAACCTTCTATAATAACCGGCCAATCCCAAGAAGCTTCTAATCTCCGAGGCATTCTTTGGTTTCTCCCACTTGAGCACGGCCTCGATTTTCGAGGGATCGACTTCCAACCCTTTTCCTGAAATCACATGTCCCAAGAATGAAACCCGATCGATCCAAAATTCACACTTACTGAATTTAGCAAACAACTGATGCTCTTTCAGAGTCTGAAGAACGAGTCTGAGATGTCTCGCGTGCTCCTCGGCTGATTTTGAGAAAACCAGAATATCATCAATAAAAATTACCACGAACTTGTCGAGGAAAGGCCTGAATATCCGGTGCATCATATCCATAAAAGCTGCTGGGGAGTTAGTTAATCCAAATGGCATGACCACGAACTCATAGTGCCCGTACCGAGTATTGAATCCTGTCTTAGAAATATCCTCTGCTCGGATTCGCAGTTGATAGTATCCCTGTCTTAAATCCAATTTTGAATACACCTTAGAACCCTGAAGTATATCGAACAACTCCTCGATATGTGGGAGGGGATACTTGTTCTTAATAGTCATCCTGTTCAACTCTCTGTAATCGATGCACATTCTTAAAGTCCCGTCCTTTTTCTTGACAAACAAAACTGGTGCTCCCCACGGCGAAGAACTTGGCCGAATGTACCCAACTTCCAACAATGCCTCAAGCTGAATCTTTAATTCCTTCAACTCGGTTGGAGCCATCCGGTATGGAGTCTTTGAATACGGCTCAGCATTCGGGAAAAGATCAATCACGAACTCAATCTCCCGCTCAGGAGGTAAAGAATCCAGCTTCTCTGGAAATACCTCGGGGAATTCCTTTACCACTTCAGTGTCCTCCAATTTCACCTGATCCTTAGGCTTGTTCAGAATATAGGCAATGAATCCTGTAGCCCCTTCTCTGACTAATCTCTGAGCCTCTGAAAACGAAAGTAGGGGTACGGTCTTCGAAGTACGGCCCGTAACAACCTCTGAACCCAACTGAACCTTTTTAGCCCGACAATCCACGGTAGCACAGTGTCTGTAAAGCCAATCCATCCCCAGAATAGCCCCGTATCTCTCCATCGGCATCACAATAAAGTCTGCCAGAAATTCCCGGCCTTCAATCACAACGGGAACATCCCTGTAAACCTGATCCGTCTCTCGCCTACTACCGAAAGAAGTACCAACTATATAGCGCACAGAAGTACACAAAGTAGGCAAAGGCAAAGTAACAGCAATAGAATGCGCAAGAAAGGAGTGTGTAGCTCCCGGATCAAATAATGTATGGATGTTCGTGCCATGAATGCAAAGAATACCTTCAACTACTGCGGCGGGGTCAATCTCAGCCTCCTGCTCCTCTCCAGCAAGTGCATAAGCCCGAGCTCTCACCAGGGGTCTCGGTCCTGCAGGTGGTGGATCCTGACGATCCGGACAGCCGTCAACCAAGTGCTCGTTACTCCCACAGATCAAACATAAGCCCAACCGGCGTCTGCAGTTATCATAGGTGTGCGTAGGATCTCCACACCATCTACATCCCGGTTTCTGAGGTGGCTGGGGTGGTGCTGGAGCTCTCGGACCTCTCGGTGGTGGCCCGGTGTACTTAGGTTTCTTCCCGGTATCCCTCTGAGCTGGAGGTGCAGAGTAAATCATCGGCCTTTTTCCTGAGCTCGATCCCTGGCCTGATCTCGAGCCTGAAGCCTGTCCTGTTCGCTGAGTAGCCCTCCTAGCACTATCGGAATCTTCAACTTTTAGGGCTTTTGCTGTAGCTTTTGCCCAGGTGCTAGTATTAGCCGCTTTCAGTGCATCCTGGATGTCCGGCCTCAACCCCTGAACGAACTGCATCGCCTTGTGAAAGTCATCATTTGCTATGTTGGGTGCATAGCGAGAAAGTCTCTCGAACTCGGCGATATACTGACCCACAGACCTGCCTCCCTGCTTTAATTCGGTGAACTCTCTCAACCTGCGGGTACGGGAAGCTGGAGGAATGTACTTGTTTCTAAACTCCCGTACGAAGACCTCCCAGGTAATCTCGATCCCGGCTGCCTCCAGAACAATCTGTGTGCTTTCCCACCAGGAGTAAGCCTCGCCCTGAACAAGAGTGAGTGTACAACGAGCCTTCTCCTGACTGTCACAAGGGATAAGCTGCCATATCCTCTCGATCTCCTTTAACCACATCTCTGCCTGTATATCGTCTCCCTTATAGAACTTCGGGGGACGCTGATTCTGAAACTCTCGCAAAATAGCAGAAATGGGGTTCTCCGGAGGTGCTACCTGCGCTGGTGGTGGTGGTGGAGGTACCCGTTCCTGTAACCTCTGATCAATTAGCCCCACTACTGCATTCATGAAATCCTGGGGCTGTGCCTGAGCAGGTGGAGGAGGTGGTGATCTCTCGCGGCGATGATGTCGGCGGTGATGATGCCTGTGCCTTGAGGATCGGTCACTAGAATGTCTATCACGCTCCATCCTGAAATTAGATCACTAAACATGCGTGGCTTGATCAATAGATGCAAATGTGTGCATATAATTTCCATATTATCAAGTAGCACATGTTCAAGAAAGATCAAGTAGCTCAATTAATACAAAGAAATGGGTAACTCAGGTAAGTCAACCCAATGCAGACTCCCAAATACCACATAATCCTATGCCGTGCGACCTAGACTGACTCGACACGACTCGCGAACCTCGGTTTTGCAACCGGGCTCTGATACCACCTGTAGATGTAGCACCCTAAATCCCAAGGCGCCACATCCCCCGTATTATAGCCTCGATCCACGTATGAAATGGACAGTTCATACATGAACCAAGACCACAGCGAACGGGTGACAATAAAAATGACGAACTAGGCGGGACACTCTCCCCAACATAATCAAAGCAAACATGAATAGAAAAGCGGAAGCAATAAAGTCATTCATATATATATAGGTACCATATTTATTACTTAGATACATATAGGTACCAATTAACTATCACTACATTATCATATCTCAATAATATACATCATTAAGTATTCAAAATGCACCAATCGTGAGTGTAACAGGATAACCGGCAAAAGTATATACATGAAGGTACATTGCTAGACTCGTGACAATGCAAGACTCGACCAACTCCCGCCTAGCACGACCACGCTCAAAAGGTACCTGAAAAGTGAAGTATCAGTCTACCGAAGACTGAGTGAGGGGCAATAAATATATACACACATCACATGCAAGGTGTAGCCTCGGGTGAAGACTTTGGAAATGAAAGGAATATATAATTCAAGAACTTAATCTTTGCCCGAGATTACAACCAATCATTTTATCACGTTTATTTTAATCATGCTTGTCAATGTCATGAACATGTGGCCCCGGCGAGCAAGGGCAGTCTCCAACCGAACTCCCAATCGTGAACCATACGTGATCATGCTTGCTTGCTTGATAAGTACGTGATCATGCAATTTATTTAGTGCTCATATAACCAAGTTTATGCTTGAAATCATGCAATAACCCGAGGATAACCCGACATGCCGGATTAATCCCCAGTCTCCTTCTTCCTCCGGTTGATAGCGAGTTTGCAAGGCTCGACTATCCACGACATGGTGTGTGTAGAGGACATGAGCCTCTAGACATGGAACTCCTTCCACCACTAATCTCCTAGTGGCTTCGGGGGTGATCCCAACAATGTGAGGATAATTCAGGAGTTACCCGTCAGCCCTTGCTTTCCCGGTTGGCTCAAGAATTACCCTCGGGCCCACGTGCAATCATGTACTCGCCAAACACGCTTGAAATCATGAATTGCTTGCTTGAAATGTTCATGGTTTTGAATTCATTTATAAGTATAATACGTTTTGGCCGAAAACTAGCACGTAAGGGTTATAGGGTCCGTTTTACCAAAACAAAACCTCACCTTTCTTGCAAAATATAATAAAGAAGCGTTCTAAGGAGCTTGCTCCCCGTCCACGCCCTCGTGACCTGTGCAAATACGACGTATATACATGAGACAAGACCTAAAATGACCAAAATATGACGAACGGCGGAAATGTGTCGAGACGACCATGAAAATGCAATGTGGTATGATAACATGTTGTTTCACATCATATTAACACATATTATAGCAATTCGGGGTCAAAGAAGTCGTTGGATCGAGGGGCTAATTTCGTAATTTTATGCAGTGAATTTTACACTGCAATTCAGGTGGGAACGGCCGTTCCGTTCCCCTTTGTGAAATGGGAACGGTCGTTCCCAAGAGTTCCCCAAAACGTGCCAGCGTTTTCCCCTTAAAAACGCGCCTTTGAGTTGGGAACGGCCCTTCCGGCGTAAGGCCAAAATGGGAACGGCCGTTCCCATGCTCGGCCGCCCCTCTATTTGAAAAGAGATGGGAACGCCCGTTCCCACCAAGCCTTGAGGCTGGGAACGGTCGTTCCCAGTTTCTGCAACTGAAGAAAACAGAGCAGAAACAGGGGAGGCTCTCGGCAAAGAAGCAACAAAGCCACAAAATCCCATTTTTGATCCCCAAATGCTATAATCTCTGGAAATATGATGCAAACAACTTCAACACATGATAATATAACACTTGGACACATAAAGCCATGAAATATCATCATAAATTCATGCTCCATGCTCATGATCAAACTTGTTCATTTTTGCCAAATCTCCAATATTCAAGCTAGAAATCATTCAATAATTCATGTTATGATCATAGAATCATGCTTTGCACAACACATAATTCATATAACATGAAATTCCTAAACCCTAGCATGTCAAACACAATCAAATCATCCTTTTCCATGCAACCAACCTTGAAGATGAAAGAAATGAAGAAGTATGATGATGATGACTCCCAATTTCTTGAAATACTTCTTGAAATCTTGATGATTGAATGAAAATTATCTTCTTCCCTTTTCTTCCTTGGAATACCGAGAGTGAGAGAACAAAAAGGGTTGGGGAATTTTGATGAAAAATGATCAAGGAAGAACCTTGGAGATGTATTACGTGATGCATCTCCTTGGTTTGAGTGAAATATGCCAATTTGCCAATTAATCCTTGAACTCATGAGAGTATGCAATTGAGTAAATAAGTTTTTGAAATATAATCAATTAGGTCCTTAGAGGCTCATGCAATTAAGTCCCTAGCATTTAAGGAAATATTCAACTAAGGACGATTTGGTAATATAAACCACTCTCGGTATTAATTTCAAGCAAGAAATATTTTTCGTGTCATGAAATAGTGTCATGAAATAATATTTTCAATGATATGAAATCGAAGAATTGATATGAACAATGTTTCATGAATTTTATAAAATATGAATGCCACGTAAGAATATATTATAAAATTAAAGAAATAAATAACCCTACGCTCAAAACGCACACGTGGCGTGCTTACCTGTTCATCCGGAAACCAGGGCGTTACACCGGCTATGTACCGGAAATGATTTATAAACTGTGTAGTGTTCACCCTGAGCTTGTTTTGCGAGATACTGATTGCTCCCGGCTCTCCAAGAGCTGGGCTAGCCGGTGTGGATCCTGTACCTATTCCTGAGGCCCAGGGGTTTGTGTATTGAGTGATCCGGGGAGGTCTCGGGTCGACGATGATCTCTTGCACAAGTCCCACACTCTTGGACTACCAGGATATCCACCAGGAGGTATGGTAGAAGATGGGGCTCCGATCTGAGGGAGTCATGAACCTGAAGATCATCCTGATGCACGGATGTGGAGGTTAGCTACCGACCACATTGCACCCGGAGAAAGGAAATTAATCTGTACTTGTTTTCCCGCCTGTTATAATTATAAACTTCTGTTTCTTGCTTGTTTCCTGATTACCTACTTGTACCTATCATTTAATAAATGAAAAGAGGAGTCTAGGAAGGATTAAATACCCGTTCTCGCCGGGTCCCCTAAAATATTAAGCATAGATACCCGTAATGTAACACCCCCGGAGCGAAGGGTGCCACATCCCCCGCACTAAGGTCCAACACGAGTAACGAAATGGAAGTTTGCACCCGTATCAAACCGTAGCGAGCGGGAGACACACAAAACTCACACCCTCGCTAGGCGGCCTAGACCCTCAAGAACTGTGCAAAATAAAATCAGAGTAGCGGAAGCAATTAAAGCAATTCACAAGCTAAACATATATCCCAAGATCATCCCATATATATATACATCACCAAAAATGAGGGTAGGGTCGAGGATTCCAATTAACATACTAGATCATATACAAAATACAATGCCATCATGGCCAAAAATAGCATAAGTGAAATCAGAATACATAATCTCCAAGTACATAAACAAAAGAGAAAATAAACCACTACGAATGCATAAAGACCCAAGCTAAACCACAAGTAAACTTTAAAAGACACTTGCCGCCTAGCTTGACTCGGGAGAACCTGCAACTCAAAAGAAAGGAAAAAGGGGAAAACAACCACGAGGGTTAGTCCTAATGACTAGTGAGGGGGTTAACGCACGCACCCGATATACATATAGAGCAAAGCAATTATTAAAACGGAAGGATCCTTGAACCGAGAGTGGTTTTTGCAAGCCAAATTAATTCCCGTGATATATATATATATATACACAAAGAAAAGGTAAAAGGAGCAAATACCAAATTTTAGGTACTTAGAAATCCACTCTCGTTTCATAGATCATATAAAGCAAAACTAAGTACGAGTCACACACATCCCAACTTCCATAAACGAAGGACAAAGCAAAACAAAACAAATCAGAATCCATCCCCACACCGGTTGATAGAAGGATTGATCGGCCCTAGCTATCCACATACACAGAAATGAGACAAGGTTTAATTACTACCTTGAAACCTTCGGCGGTTGCCTCCGCCGGCTCAAGAGAAACACCCTTCCTCAACCTCCTAAGGTTGGGTGAGACTCTCAAATGGAGGTGTTGATGGAAGAGCTCGGCGACCCCTCGGCCGTCCCGAGATTACCATACCACACTCCGGGGCCCAAACAGATCACGAAAGTCACATAACTCAAAGTTTATCTTTCAAAGCCAAATCTCGCTTACACACACACACTTGCACAAAACCAAACTTTTCCAAACAAAAGTAAAATAGCATATATTCTTATATAAAACGTTTTCCAAACTCTTATAACAAATGGGAAAAATCCCGCAACATACGTATCATGCACTTATTTACCATATATTATACGTATTCACATGCGAGGTTATGAAACCAATTAGGGTCATAGGTCAAATAACTAAAAGAACAAAACCTCACCTTGCAACGGACGTAGTGGAGACCAAAAAGGGGAAACCGGACACCTACGGAGCAAGCTCGTCCTCAACCGGAAGAACCTCTGAACAAGACAAACAACAAGGGACACTCTTAGACTCAATATGAACCACATTGACGCTCGGTACATGAAGATGTATGCTTATGATGCAAATGATATGAAATGCATCCACATTTATGCCATTTACGAGCAAACAATCCATATAAGAACATATATCACAAACGAGGAGGTAAATCAAAGCACAAATTCATAACATAAGGCTTAACACATAATATCACAAGCTAATCATGCATACACATTACAAACGGGGGAAAGAAAGACCAACAAGAAGCAACGAAAAGGCGAAAGAAATCTCCTCGAATGCACCCTGATTAACACGGCCGTGTCAGAAAACAAAGGGAAACGGACACGGCCGTGTCAGGCAAATAAATTCAAAAAAAAACATTTCCGAGAGCTTGACACGGCCGTGTCCATTTTCATTTATAAACTGACGCGGCCGTGTCAGGCGGAAAAATTCAGAAAAAACAATGTCAAGGGCTCAACACGGTCGTGTCCATTTTCCTTTGAAACTTGACGCGGCCATGTCAGGCCTTCGGCCTGGAAAAAATTTTGGCGAAAATTGGCCGAAAATGAAAGGAAAAACAGGGCATCTCGGTTGGGGAGCTTCAAGGGGACTCCTAGGCCTTTCAAAACACAAACATCATGCGTCAAAATAACAACAATTCACCAAAGTTTCATGTCCAACAAGTAGCCACAATTTCAACTCCAAAATGCAAGCAATACAAGGCAAGAATGAGAGGAAGAAATGCATCAAGTTATATCATCAAAGCTCCAAAACTCATTTATGGCAAATGATCATATCCCAACTAACATGTAAGGAAGTGCAATAAATGGCAAGAATCATGTCATAGAAGTCATAAATCATCACCATATCACAAGGAAACAAGAAAGGAGTAAGAATCAATCAAATTCTCCCAACTAATACTATTCACATGCTAGCTCAAACTCATAATCCCACCAAGAAATTCAACTCAAGATCAAATAAAAGAGAGAAGAGAGAGTGTAGAAGACAACCATGAACTTACCTTTCAATTTGGAGAAGCTTTGATGAAGATTTGAGCTCAAAATCAAAGAAATGGCCAAAGGGTTTTCTTCTTCCTCTTGCTTCCTTGTTTGCTGATCGGTTTAGAGGAGAGAGGGGGAGAATGGATCGGTTTCAAGGGGTTTAGGGGCTGAGTTGGTGAGTTAACTCAAGTATATTCCAAGGTTAAGGGCTTGGTTGGGTTAAGGTGGGGTCCACAACTCAAAGCTAGGTCAAAAGGTAGCTCTCAAGCGTAAGGGGCTCGTTACGGGTCAAATTCGAAGGTCTTAATGAACTTAGAAAAATGTGAGGCTTGTCCCATCGAACCCGAATCGTCGAAACGAGTTCAATGGAGGTGACGGAATTCGAATCCGAATTCCCGGAACCCAAGGTGCGCTAAATGCTCTTTAGCCTCCTTTAGGTCCCGTCTCCAAAACGAACCCAAAAAGGCAATCAAAACAAATACCAAAACATGTAACAAGCGCATAATCGAGTTTATAAGCATATAGTTAACACATATCTCAAATTCACAAAAATCAGAATTAAATACGGATCCAAAACGAATCATATACCAAACAAGAAAAGTTAAACGTTCAAGGGTAACCAAATTCATAATAAAGCAAATAAGTTCAAATAACTTCAACAATTGACGTTAGAAATGAAATATCACATAAGAAAATAATTGAATAGCGCACATAATAGTTTACCTGAAAAGTCCGATCAGTCGGGATGTTACACGTAACCTCTGGCATGCCCCCAGTCCCTGTACAATGCCTGAGCTTGTGGATCGTTAAGGTAAAATGGGCATCAACAGAGGGCGTACGGATATCGACACATGCATTGTATACCTTGTTTGCCTGACCTGCATGCTTGAACATAATTCCACCCGTACTTATTAATTACCTCTGGTTCCTGTCCCCTGTTTTAATAACTAATAACAGTGGAGTTATGCCCGCCTGGTCGCCTGTCTCTATATATTTATGTGTGTGTAGCCCCCTTCACTCAGTCAGTTGGCTGACCCCTCCCTCTCGTCGTTTTTAGTATCTGGCTTGCAGGTTCAGTGGTCGTTAGGTGGGAGTCTTTGTTCGAGTCTTGGTCCTGCATACTGCATTGTACCGTTTACTCGTTTCCTGCTTTGTATCCGGCCTTATAGGCAACATTGTATTTATATCATTTTCTTAAACTCAGGACAGGTTTCTAGGACCCTAGTTGAACCCCGTATTTACATTCTTGGATAAATTGAAATTTCATTGTGGTTAGTGAACACATGATTGCCTTACTTTCGCATTCTTGTTCAGATTGATTTGTTGGTACAGGGTCTAGTCCCGCCTAACAGGTTGGTTTTATTTCTGTCTCCGTTCGCTGTGAGCGTGGTTCATGCATGGACTATCCATTTCATGTATGGACCGGGTTCATAATGCGGGGGATGTGGGGCCCTCCATTCAGGGTGTCACATTCATGCCATACAAAGCTTGCAACAAGATCAGCTCCATACATTCAAGAAAACAACGCAAGAAAGTGAATGAATATAACAAGTCATTTCTTCAAGTTTTGCAAGACTTCATTAATGGTGCATCATCCAAATCTCAACTAACATGAAAGAAGAACATGCAATAAATACAATAAATAAGGTCTTAGGAACAACATATAGGCATCAAACCTCAAAGAATTCAAGCATGAGACAAGGATTTATCAAAATTCTCCCAAACTATACTATTCATCAAGATAGCCAAAATATAATCAAACCTCCATGAAATTCAGCCGAAAAGCACATAAAAGAAATAGGAGAGAATTTATAACAACTTCATGGACTTACCTTTCAAATTTGAGAAGATTTGGAGGTGATTGGAGCTCAAAATCACAAAAAGGGTAAATGGGTTTCTTCTCTTCTCTCTTCTCTTCACTTGGAGCTGAACTTGTGGGTTTTGGGAGGGTTTGGTTTAGTTCTCAAGGATTAAGGGGTAGAGATGAGCTTAACTCAAGGCCAAGAGTCGTGGTTTAGGCTTGGTTAAGGTTAAGAAGGGCCCCACTACTCAAGGTTAGGTTAAAAGGTGTCATTTAGGCGCGAGGGCTTGTTTCGGTCGAATTTCGGAGGTCTAAATGAACTTAAAAAAATGTGAGGCTTGTTCTATTGAACCCGAATCGTTGAAATGAGTCCAACAGAGATGACAAAATTTGAATCCGAATTCCCGAGCTCAAGATATGGCACCCGGAACCCAAGGTGCTCTAAATGCCCTTTAGCCTCCTTTAGGTCCCGTCTTCAAAAACGAATCAAAAGACAAACCAAACAATTTCCAAAACATGAAACGAGCATATAAGCAAGTTCATAACTCACATAATTCACACATATCAAAAATTCACAAAAATCGGAATTAAATTCGGATACAAATAGGGCAAAATACAAGGCATGAAAGTTTAAATGTTTAAAAATAATCATATTCATACTAAAACAATTAAATTCAAATAACTTCAATTATTTACGTTAAAATTTAAATATCACGTAATCACATAAGTAAATAATTAAATCGCGCACAAAATAGATTACCTGAAAGTCCGATCGGTATGGATGTTACATGGATGACTTCTTCATGTGGGCCCTCGTACTCTCGAGCCGCTCTCCGGTGAGTCCTCTTTCGGGCCTCGTTCGAATCTCCATCGACGTGACCTCCGGTGATCATGTATATCGTACCGTGGGTTACGTCATTGGTGTTATCCTTCTTCTCGAGCGGCTGCTTCCCGGATCGGCGGGTTGGGGATCTGGATCGGGATTTGGAGCGCTCCCGGGATCGACCAGCCTTCTCGGAGAAGTGGTCAAGCTTGCGAACGAACTTCTTCAAGTGCCCACCGCGGATGAGTCTCTCGATCTCATCGCGAAGGGCGTTGCGTTCCTCCGTGGTGTAGCCATGCTGCTGGTGGTAGCCACAGAACTTTCCTGACTTCTGAGCCTTCGGACCTTCGCAGATGGTCTTCGATTGTTTCAGAAGTTTCTTATCCATGAGTGAAGATTTGTTCGACTGTCGTGTTCAAGGGGATATAGTTTCGTCGGTCGAGCAGAGGGCGTCGATTCAATCCCTCGCGCAGGTCGACCTATCTCTGGGAGATCACTGACCCTCGATCTCCCAGGAGGTCTTGGGCCCGCCTTCTTGGAGGATCGATATAGCGACCCGGCTTGTTATCTTGAGGAGCCACGACGATCCTTGTCGCTTCGTCTCTGGCGGATCGTGCGGCCATTCGGTTCCACAGATCATCAAACTCCTCGTGGTCATCATCAACCACGCGTTTTCCGCGGTTGGCGCGGCTCGGATGGTCTGACTAGTCGTGGCCCTTGGGTGGGCCATGCTAGCTCCCGACCGGGGGAGGCAGTAGAGGTGCGAATCTTTGGGTTTGGCCCAGGCCGGACTAGGGCGGGAACCCCCATATGGTCTGCGGGGCTTGGCCGTCAAGTGGCTGGGTGTAAATCGGCATAGGCTGCCCGAACGCTTAGACCGTGGGCCCCGTGACATTGGGCACGATAGGGCTTGGAATAGTGATCGCGCTGGCACGGGGTAGCTCCAGGCGCCTGGGCTCTCGGCCCTCGCCTTGAGCTTATTCAAGCTTGACCCGCCATTGATCGAGAAAGGCATCCAGGTCCGTCTTGGTGACGGTAATCCTGGGGGTTGTTGCTTGTTGGGGTAAGACGATACTAGCGGTAGTGCCAAAATTCCCGGCGGCGGGAAGAGCAGTGGAGGTGTTGCCAAGCGGCGCATTAGCGTCATACCTACCTTTGGCGGTCTCCTCCATGTCATCGTCGCGAATGGTCAGTCTTGTGTTCACCATTGTTGCAAGTAAGGTGTGTGGGTGTTTATTCCTCTAGATCGATATGAAGAGAGAAAGAGTGCTTCCCACAGACGGCGCTAAACTGATCCGGCTCAAAATTGGTTTTTGCTGAGGTGGAGGTCTAGCTGGCAATCTCGGGTCGATCAGTCAAGAATTTGTAGTAGTGGGCTCTTTAATCAATTTGAAAACACTCAAGATACGTGAGCTCAAAGGCCAAATTGTGGAACTTGGGGTTGGGCCCAAGTTTGGTTGTCCGAATCTCAAGTCAGTGTGAGGCACGCACTTAGAGATAGAAATAATGCTAAGGAGGCTATTAAATGCTCTTAAATTGCTTACCAACTACTGAAGGAGGACTATTTATAGCCTTGGAAGATAAACACAGTAGTGTGTGTACTGTAACTATGCATTAAATGCGATCGAGAGTTTAATCCTGATTAGGAAATGCTTGATCCCACCAAGGGATATAAAGCGTGTCAATTTCCCTTTTTTGGTAAGACCTAGCGCAGTAGGCATTAAATGCATCGGCATGCGTCTGTACCAGGGAATGAGAATGAGACACGTATCTTGACAACGACGTGTCTTGGGCGTGCCTAGATGGGCTCGACGCGTGGCGTCAGCAAGCGGGGTCGGTAACCTCTAAGCCTTACCTGTTCTGCCAAAGTGACCAAGAGGTTAGATCCTTGGAGATGGAGCTTGGCTCATGTGGGAGCAGACCCACTTCGATCCGACCGCCATGGCCTCTCGATCCGGGCGCATGTGGGGTGGAATCAGACTTTGAGGTTGAGGTCGAGATGACCCGTGGGGCGCCAGAGATACTAGGGATCTAATCAAATCCCGTAATCTTTGTGTAAATATCCGTTTTCCTTATTTAGCGTAATTCTCTATATTATATACATGTATTGTATCTTGTATTGACTGATAAAAAGTGAGTAATAAAGAAAAACCCTTCCCAACCATGGTGTTCATAACTTACAACATGGTATCAGAGCGGAATTCGATCACGCAGTGATCCGTGTTCTTGCTCATCATATACCCAGTACCTGTTTTCTCGGCCATGGCCGAAACCAGCAGTGCTCAGTCCAGCACCGCCATGGGACCGCAACAGCCCGCGGATTCCCTGACCACACAGCTCGTTAGCCTGATCAGTGACCTGCAGCCCCAAACCCAAAATACTCAGCATACTCAAAACCAAGAAGGGCAGAACAGAGGAGATGACCCATCATCGGTCGGAGCCTCCGACTTAGGGTCCGGATTCTTAGCTCAAGGACCTTCAAAATCAGGGACAACTCCGGTGACTCGGGGTTACGCCACCAAGCCCCGATCAGGCGTGCCGTGGAGAACCACCGCACCATCACGCCGAGGCGGCAGCGTGAATAAACCGCCGGATAAGTGCAGCAAGTGTGGAAGGCCTGGACATGTCAAGGAGACATGCTTCGAAGTAACTGGGTTCCCACAGGGATGGCAAGGTCAGCGGTGGAATACCGCTCGTCCGCCGCGGGAGATGGCGGCGGTTGCAGACGGCGGAGGTGAGGCGAAAATTGCAGCAGATGGGGAAGACAGAGAGAAGGGATTCGTGGGGTTGGCGGCTGAAAATGGTAAAGGGGGGAAGTCTCAAACCCTAAGTAATAAGTGGGGAGAGGGAGATTGTCAGTTATGTCCCTCAGACTCACCAATTTTGAATTATTACAAATCAGCCCTAACTCTTTCTAATTATAATACCTATGATACCCCTAATCAAGAAAAGTGCAGATTTCACCCCAATTCGGATGACAGGGACTCCGGTGTGGCACTAAACATGGCAGGACATAGCATCACTCAGTGGATATTTGACTGTGGGGCCACCAATACTATGACTAATGATCGGTCTGACCTCACTGATCTTGTCCCACCGAAAATTACCTCAATTCAGAATGCGAACGGGGGTCTTGCCCCGGTTCTTATAGCTGGAACCTTGTCACTATCTCCTACGATCAATTTAAAGAATTGTCTTTATATTCCTAGCTTATCTTGTAAATTGTTGTCCATTAGCCATATTACGAAAGAGTTGAATTGTACCATGCTTATGTTTCCCGGTTTTTGTCTGTTACAGGATATTCGTTCGGGGAAAGTGATTGGGCATGGTACTGAACGTGGGGGTCTATACTATGTCGATGAGGTGGCTCAACAAGGAACTGCAGCGCTCGCTCACGGGACAGTGGACCGTCAACAGTGGTTGTGGCACCGTCGTTTGGGTCATCCGTCGTTAGGGTATCTCCAAGTGCTTTTTCCTCAGTTATTTTCTAAACAGAATAAAATCACTTGTGAGACATGTATTCTTGCCAAGAGTCATAGGCAATCTTTTTCAGTATCCAGCTCTCGTGCTAAGTCAGTTTTTTCTCTTATTCACTCTGATGTATGGGGACCCTCCCCGAACACTGGTTTGAGCCATGAATTTAAATATTTTATTTTGTTTATCGATGACTTCTCTCGGATGACTTGGGTATATTTCCTCAAAAATAAGTCTGAAGTTCCCTATAAATTCATGGATTTCTTTCAGCTGGTCAAAACACAATATAAATCTCAAATCCAGGTGCTTAGGTCGGACAATGGGGGAGAGTATGTCAATACCATTATGAAACAGTTTTTTGAAAAAAATAGGCTAGTTCACCAAACGTCGTGCCCTTCTACCCCTCAGCAAAACGGGGTAGCCGAGCGTAAAAACCGTCAGCTTCTAGAGATGTCTAGGTCACTTCTTCTCGAGTCCCGTTGTCCAAAGTCCATGTGGCCTGAAGCCGTTGCCACCTCTGTCTACTTGGCTAACCGACTTCCTTCGAGGTCTCTTAACCTAGAAACCCCTCTCCAGTGTCTTTGTAAACAAGTTAGTATCCCGTCTGTTTTAACTCTTCCACCTCGGGTCTTTGGCTGCTCGGTCTTTGTTCATATTCCCAAGCATAACAGAACCAAACTTGACCCTTGTTCCCTAAAATGTGTCTTTGTCGGGTATGGGGTTCACCAGAAGGGGTATAGGTGTTATCATCCACCCACCAGGCGTATGTTTGTCACTTTAGATTGTGACTTTGTCGAAACAGAGTATTTCTTTACCTCCCCACTCAGTGGTCAGGGGGAGAGTCAGCAGTCAGACCCACTGAGTGGGATACTTTCTCATCCGCCAGACACAGTCCCAAAAGAGCGAGTAGGCGGAACCACAGAACCGGCCTCTCCCATTGTACAGTCCCCCACTACTCCCACCGTTCCGGTCACCCCCACGGATAATCCTGAGGTTAGTAGTCACATGTTGGGGAGTTTTAGTTCTACTTCAGTTATTTCTTCTCCTAGTCTATATGGCCCTAACAGTGCAGGGATCAGTGAAGAACATAAAGAGAGTTATGAACAGGGGGAGACAGAGAGTAACGAACAGGGGGAGACAGAAACAAAGAGTAATGAACAGGGGGAGACAGAAACAAACAGATATGCCCTACCACCAAGAACGAACAGGGGAATCCCTCCAAAAAGATATGAACCCGAACATATAAGCAGAATTCCAAGGTATCCAATTGCTAATATCTCGGTCGGAACCTTAGCAGCACCAGCACGAGCCTATACAGCTTCCATCTACTCGGTCAAGGTTCCAAACCGAGTGGAGGAAGCACTCGTAGAAGACAAGTGGGTTCAGGCCATGGATGCGAAAATGGAAGCACTAGAAAGGAATGAAACATGGGAGAAGTGCATACTTCCTCCCGGAAAGAAGGTAGTAGGATGCCGGTGGGTATACACAGTGAAACATCGGGCTGACGGCAGCATTGAGTGGTATAAAGCAAGGTTAGTGGCCAAGGGGTACACTCAGACTTACGGCATTGACTACTCAGAAACTTTCTCCCCCGTGGCGAAAATTGACACGATCAGGGTATTGTTCTCGGTAGCAGCAAACCGGGATTGGGCATTACACCAGTTCGATGTTAAGAATGCATTCCTGCATGGAGAACTGCAAGAGGAAGTATACATGGAACCACCTCCGGGATTCACACAGGGATTTAGTGATAGAGAAGTATGTAAGCTCAAGAAAGCCCTTTATGGTTTGAAGTAGTCCCCCCGGGCTTGGTTTGGGAGGTTCTCAGCAGCAATGAAAAAATATGGCTATCATCAGAGTAACTCAGATCATACCCTCTTTATTAAAAGAAGGGACGGACTTGTGACATGCTTGATTATCTATGTTGACGATATGATCATCACAGGGGATGATACAGAGGAGATTTCCCAGCTAAGGAAAAATTTGTTCAGGGAGTTCGAGATGAAAGATCTGGGGCAGCTAAAGTACTTCCTTGGGATAGAAGTACTGAGATCGAAGAAGGGTATATACATCTCTCAGAGGAAGTTCGTTCTTGATCTACTAGCAGAAACGGGGTTATTAGAATGTCGTCCAGTGGATAGTCCCATGGTAGTAAATCATGGATTAAGGAGTATTGAGGGGTCAAAAGATGCTGACAAGCCACAGTATCAGCACCTGGTAGGGAAGTTGATTTACTTGTCGCACACTCGGCCTGATATCGCCTATGCTGTTGGGGTATTGAGTCAATTTATGCATCAACCAAAGAAGGAGCATTGGGATGCGGCGGTTAGAGTGTGTCGGTACCTAAAAGGATGTCCCGGTAGAGGAGTTCTGTTCCAGAAACACGGTCACTTAAGGATTGAGGCATATATAGAGGCAGACTGGGCAGGAAGTCTAGGAGATCGGAGATCCACGTCTGGGTATTTTACTCTTGTTGGAGGAAATATAGTGACTTGGAGAAGTAAAAAACAGAAGGTGGTGGCGCTTTCTAGCGCAGAGGCAGAGTTTCGAGGGATTGCTCGAGGAGTAGCAGAAATACTTTGGCTAAGGAAGCTACTTGGGGAAATCGGTCTCTTGAGCGAAGAAGCGTGTAGCTTGATGTGTGACAATCGAGCAGCAATCAGCATATCTGAGAACCCCGTACAACATGACCGTACGAAGCACATTGAAGTTGATAGGCATTTTATCAAAGAGAAAATCGAGGAAGGTATCATTAAGTTACCACATGTGAGGTCTGAAGATCAGCTCGCGGACATTCTCACCAAAGCCGTGAATGGTAGGATATTTGGGGAAGTCTTAGACAAGTTGCACATTGGAGATCCCACTATACAACTTGAGGGGGAGTGTTAGCCAGAGATACTAGGGATCTAATCAAATCCCGTAATCTTTGTGTAAATATCCGTTTTCCTTATTTAGCGTAATTCTCTATATTATATACATGTATTGTATCTTGTATTGACTGATAGAAAGTGAGTAATAAAGAAAAACTCTTCCCAACCATGGTGTTCATAACTTACAACATGTTGACTAATCGGTCCAGATAAGGATGAATTTGACTCGAACTTTTATTTCCTTCCACCGCCAAGAAAAATCCAAACCCCGTTAGACTCCCACCTACTGCTGAAGTAGCCTTCACATGTAATCTTATTTATCCACATATGAGCTTGAGGCACCGTTTGGATTGATGATATTAAATCACAAACGACGACTTCTTTATGACGACAATTATTTTCGAATTAAATTTAATTCTATAAGATTTGGACCAAATACTCCTATTTTATGAAAACGTTAAACCCTTTCGATTCATTCTACCTTATTAAACTAAACACTAAACACTTATTAAATTGGTTTTGTAACCATCGATAATACAACATAAATATATAGTTTATTTATTTATAAATATAGATATTTACCTTTAAACTATTTAATTGCATTTCGCTATCAACAAATATTTATTAGGAGAAAACACCATTATTAGTACACAAATCATTCCATTTTACCATTAAATCCTGAAGTTGATCCAAGACTAAACGTACATCCTTAAGTCGATGGAATTTTTATATAGTTCAATAACACAACCAATTAAAAATAAGAGGTCCCACCAAAAATAAAAATAAAAGAACGAGAAGAAAAAAAAAAAAAACGAGTTTTTTGTTCGATCATCCCTTGTGTTATGTCTAATTAGCACTCTGTACCCTATAATTTAAAATGTTTCGAGGTAAACCTTGCAATTGTATTAAATTAGCACTTAAAAATCGAAGCATGAAAAATGTATTTCACGCGCTCGAGCTGCAGAGGGGAATAGCTATTTCAATACTAATCCATTCTAAAATGACTATAATATCCTTAATTTTTTGGTTAATTATAAAGTACTCTTAAAAATATGATCGTTTGATCAGTTTGCTCAAAATCAGCGGAAGAAATTATTCCACATTACATCAAATATTTAAAATATTTAGTAACATTTAATATTATTCTTTATATTCAAAAATATTTAGTATAAATGTTTTGTTAACATATTTATTTTATTTTTCCTTCTCTTTCCTACCACCACCATTGCCGCCTTCAAACAACCAGCACGAAGCCGGCATCAGTTGCAAACATTTAGCATTTGAATTGGCAACCCAATTTTCAGTTGCAAAGTCAAAACGAATACTTTTTGGTCTTCGGTTGTCAATTTTACAATTTTTTGTTTGTAAATTTTTTATTGCTAAATTAATGTTTTTTAGGAGTGAATAATACCCAAGAAGGCCTAACAAATGATCCGAGAAATTAAATACATTTCTCCAAATACATGAACTTACACTATACATATATATTCAAATTCATTATGTAGATGTACATAGCCTATTTCGTTTTATCTGAAATAAAATCGTAATCAACATGATAAGCTCTTGAATATAATGCGAAAACATTTATTATTATTTGCAAGCTTGCAAATGGGGTGCATCGGCGGAAAGAGCTAACAATGTACTAAAATTAATGCTCATGATCTCAAGCCTTTTGTCTTGTAATAATTTCATACTCCTATAAATGGAGGTCGTGTGTAAGAAAGAATATCTCATCATACTTTGTTCTAGTTACATTATTCCAACAAAAATGAAGTCTAAATGTTTTATCGTTCTTGCCCTTTTTCTCCTCCTCTGTTCAGCTTTGGCGGAGGAAGTGGCTAAACTTGAAACAACAGGTATCTTTTCTTAAATATAAGCAAAATATGAAGGAACAGTTCGAACCAGTAATAACAAATTCATTCGTTGCTCTATTTTCAATTACTTTGGGAGTCATATTGAAATTTTGCCAACCATTTAAATTGCATGCATGTTTATAATCTATACATATTAGTTTGGTAAAGATAAATACCACTTCCATTTTTGCTTCATAAAGATAAAACATTTATGTGGTATTCTTCATCCATCATGGCAACTTAAGAGTTATAGGTTTAGTTCATATTTCTATCAAATATTTCTGACGTATATATGTTGCATAACATTCTTTGACATAAATCTCAAAACCTAGCATATAAGCTATACTAGAATATTTCCTTAATTATTTGCAACTATTTATGTTGTTTTGAAACTTTGTATGAAGGCAAGGAAATAAATCAAGGTGGGGGCGGTGGCGCTGGTGGGGGTTATAAATGCCGATACCAATACTGTTGTCAAAAGGGCCTTTATGGAGGTTGCAAGCGCTATTGTTGCAGAACATCAGGTAGCAAGAATCCCGTTAATATTTGCAAATTGTACATCAATATCTATGTTTAAACATAAAGATTTCTTTAACTTGTATTTATTTTCGAGATATTTAACATAATTGGTATGTTTGTTTCTTTCGAAAATATAGAAAATGAAGTTGAGCTGGAGCACGACATAGATCACGGTAGTGATCAAGGTACTGGGGGATCTGGTGGTGGAGGTAATGGTGGTCAAGGAGGGGGCAGTTATGGCGGTGGCGGTCAAAGCGGCGGTCATGGAAGCGGAAAAGGTGGCGGCGGCGGGAAAGGCGGAGGCCATCAAGGTGGCAGTGGCGGCGGGAAAGGCGGTGGTGGGCAAGGTGGTGGTGGCGGCGGCGGGCAAGGTGGTGGGAAAGGCGGAGGTGGGCAAGGTAGCGGTGGCAGTCATGGTGGTGGGAAAGGTGGAGGTGGGCAAGGTGGCGGCGGCGGGCAAGGTGGTGGGAAAGGCGGAGGTGGACAAGGTGGAGGATCTGGAGGTGGGAAAGGCGGAGGTGGGCAAGGTGGCGGCGGCGGGAAAGGCGGAGGTGGTCAAGGTGGAGGATCTGGAGGTGGCGGTGGACATGGCGGGGGATATGGCGGTGGCGGTCAAGGTGGTGGGAAAGGCGGAGGTGGGCAAGGTGGAGGATCTGGAGGTGGCGGTGGACATGGCGGGGGATATGGTGGCGGAAGCGGTGGTGAAGGTGGCGGGTCTGGTGGGGGTAGCCATGGAGGTGGAAAAGGCGGTGGCAGTGGGCAAGGGGGCGGCGACTGAGGAGGCTCAAGCGCATGTTCTGCTAAAACTAAAAACTAAAGCTCCCCATTTAGCTCAAGTATATGGATGAAGTATGAGAGATAAAATTGTACGTGGCTATGACATTATATATATATCTCGAAATAAATATGCAGGTGGTTTGTACTCTTAGTCTCTTACAAACACCTACCTGGCTTTATGTGCAATATTATAACTCTCTTATATATGAAGTAACTTCTTTTAGGGAAAAAAATAAGTAATTTCTTTGGCTTTGCCTAGTTTATCTATAAGCTTCGTTGATATGCACAAAAGCACAAACATTAAAAAAAATAAAAATAAAAAAATCAAAGTCATGAATAATGAATATTAATGCTTACAAAATTTTAACATCGCTCATATTGGAATTAATTTTAAAATGATTTAAATTCAAAGTGAAGCTTCACAAAAAGGTTCAGAGAAGACCGTAAAGTGTAAAACAAATATGAACAATCCTCTAAATTAAATCAATATGTGCCTACAAAAAGAAAATAAACAAAGTAGTAATAAATAAATAATTAAATAAATGAGAATTGAGATAAACAATAATAAATATTATTAAAAAGAATTGAAAGAAGGGTTTTTTTTTTTAATAGTACCCATGAGTTGAAAAAATGTTTGTTTACTCCCCATTTTCAAAAAAAATTTCGTTTGCTCCCCAGATGAGAGACAAAATGTTTGTTTACTCCCCATTTTTTGCAAACGTGGTATAAAAACTCAAGGATCACGTAACTAAATCCCCAAATGTTGTATATTTTTCGCAATATCATGTATATACATCATATTGCGAAAAATATACAACATTTGGGGATTTAGTTACGTGATCCTATTTTTCGCAATATCATGTATATACATCATATTGCGAAAAATATACAACATTTGGGGATTTAGTTACGTGATCCTTGAGTTTTTATACCATATTTGCGAAAAATGGGGAGTAAACGAAAAGTTTGCCTCTCATCTGGGGAGCAAACACAAATTTTTTTGAAAATGGGGAGCAAAAGCAAATTTGAGTCCCCATTTGAGGATTTTTCGCACATTTCCCATTGAAAGAACGAATTTAGAGATTGTTAGAGCAATTATATTATGAAAACATAAAAGATATAATCAACAATCAGTGTTTTCAAAAACAGGCTTGACATCGAACTTGTAGATTTATTGCTCACCTATTTAAATACAAATGATCAAACCAGTATGATGTTGTTACGCCCCGTATTTTCGTTGTACAGGTACGCGCGCTACTCGTATGAGTTTTGACAGTTAGAATTATTTGCATGCTTTATTTGAAATATGTATCTAAGTGAATTATGTGATTTAATTAATTATGTGACTACTTTAATTATATTATATTCATTTCATTCCATACCACATATACATATTTCATAAACTCGTTCATTCATTTCATAAACACTTGCATAATTTTCTAACTCATATATATATATATATATTATTCAAACTATATAATATTCAATGCTTCATACATATACATGACATATACATTCATACATGTGTTATACTTAAACAAAGTACTTATGTACTTATATGAACATATAATTAATTATGCATCACTTTATACATACAATTATTATATCTATACATATAATACACATTACATTATATACATATACATACATACAATATACCATATCACATTATATATATATATACACAATCTCCCAACCACTACCTTCACTATTCACACACTAAATCTCTAACACACACACAAACCCCTTTTCTCTCTCAATCTCTTCACTCACACACCCATTTGATTCAAGCAAGAAGAAGAAGAAGGAGGAGCCAAGCATACTTCATCATCATCATCATTTTCATCATCTCCATCATTTCATTTTCTCCATTCCTTCATCTCCATTTCAAGGTGTATATATATATATATATATATATATATATAGTTGTTTGTGTATATGTGTATGAATGTATGTTTTGTTAGAGATTGTTGAGATTTAGTTGTGTATTCTTGTTCTTGAGCATGCTAAGGTATATATATGTGATCATCTTGAATTTATTGCAAGAATATATTGGGTGGTTGATATATTTATTGATATGTATTGAATAAGGGTTTTGTGAATAGTTGTTGCAAAGCCTCGAGTTTTCGTACGTGCAGGTACGCGATATGTGTGTTTATTTTATATTTTATATGATTTTTATTTTCATTTATATGCTTTAAATTCATTTATTATTTGAAATATTTGTCTAAATTTCGTTTGTATTCCAATTTGAAATATGAATATAGATCGAACTTGCAAAATTATGAACTTCATGAATCTTATGTCAATTTTATGAAATTGTATGATTTACGTATGTCGAGGGCATAATTGAAGCTTATTTGAAAGTTATGAACTTAATTGAAATTAAGCTTTGGGCTTAATTGTCACTTTTTGGAAGTTTAGGGACCTATTTGAATAATAGGCCACCTTGAACGGTTTTTCGAATATCTTGAGTTCGGGACCTCGGAATCAAGATCCGTCTTCAGCGTTGGGTTCGTTTCAACGACTCGAACTCAATGAACTTAACCTTATATCTTTTTGATGCCGTTTAAGCCTGTGAAGAAGAAAATTTCAGTCAATACGACCCATATGACAACACTTAACCCTTCTAGTCAATTCTGGAACCGGTTCAACCCATTTCTTGACCAGGTTAGTATTCTTAAGAGCTAAAATTCTTTCTCTTCACTGCCATATTGATCGATCAACATTAGCTCAAGAAGAAAGAAGAAGAAGCTCCAAGAAACCCCATTTTGATCATCCATCTTTTAAGCTCAAGTATAATCTTCATCCATTCTTCTTCCAAGGTAAGTTATGATTTGAATTCTCCTCATCATCCCTATAAGTTAGGAATTCATGGGGTTAGAGGAAGAACATGAATAGTGTAAGTTAAAGCTTGATTCTTGTTGTATGATCACCCATGGTATATCTTGTGTTTTTATGCATAAAACATGCTCTATCTAACTTCTTTACCACTTCTACAAGCATGGATTTAGTGTTGGTTGATTAATATATAAGCTGCCATTAAAGGGTGTTTAAGCTTCATGCACAAAAGTGGAGATTTAATATGAATTTTCAGCATATTTGCATGGATTCTTGATTATGAGGTTAAAGTACATGTTTTCCCTACTTTTTGTGATGAGTTTTATGATCATTCCATGTCAAGTTATTGTTGTTGGGGATGGTCCGAAACAGGGGAACAAGTGTGTGTTTGTGTGTGTTACAGTTGGAAATTCGAAGAAGAAGATGGTGCGACACGGGAGTGTCGGCCTTAACGCATGAAACGTGACACGGCCGTGTCATCAACCATTTTGTGAAGGAAATCATCTGTGTCGAAACACGGGCGTGTCTCACTTACAACTACGGTTGAAATACCCCCGTGTCAGAACAACGGATTTGGTTGCTGCCTCGGGTCACGCCCGTGTCCCCATTTGTACTGTGAGGGAGACACGCCCGTGTCTCCTCTGTTTTCTTAAATGTATGAGTCTTGCTTTATGTATTGAATTGCATACTTATCTTCCGTATTTTATGAGATTCGTTTATGAATATTGAATGTTATATGAATCCATATGATATGATATGAAATTGATTTATGGATATGTAATATGTATACGTGAAGCTCAATTATGGATTAACGTGTGAATCGAATCGGAAATGGAATGATCGAATGAACATGAATGAATATAAATTCTTCATGTATTGAATGAATAACTTGTTTAGTTGTCTAAATGGCATTAATTGTGCACATGAACATCTCCATAACATGATTATTCTCATTCATGCACTTCATATCACGTTTATTGCATTACCGTGCGTCGCTTATGGTCATATTGAGTCTCACACTACTTCTGTTACACAAATCTTGGTCCAGTAGGAGACAAGGCTAGGCAGTGAGGTCCTTGTGTCTTCCTTTTTTATTACCAGATGGGTTTTTCTTCTATTAGTTAACAAACAACCCGATATACCCTAATGTGCAAGTTTTCAGCCAAAAGTATATCTATATATATATATCGAGTCTTTCAAAGAGTCAATGTTTTCAACATAAAGCCTTTACTTTATGTAACTCTACCTAATGTTTTGGCGAGAATTGATTGATCACAATGAATGACGGCCTTGGAACTTAGTGTACGTGGCTATCCGTGGAAGCAAGGGCTGACGGGAATCCCGTGCACTAGTTTCACCAAATCACGATGTTACCGACCCTCGTTAGAAGATTAACGGGGAATACAAATCGCGCTTTTGGGGATTCATGTACCCCACTAGCCATAATGAATGGGTGGTCGGGCCTTGCAAACCCATCCACTACCCGGAGGAAAAGGGTGTATATGAATGATCGAATGAATGAGCACGAAAGATTATGTGTATGATCACTAATGAATGAATGATAATGATACACGAGGTGAAGGTTGGAGACTTAGCCACTCGCCAGCTCATGAATGACCTAATGATTGAAAATTATTGTTACAATCCCATTCGTTGTCTCCGGATTTACCCACTTGGGAAATACTCTTAAAAACCTCGACCGGGATTATGACTTGTATTTATATGTTTAAATTCAATAGTATTATTGTATTATGCCTGTTTTATACCCACCAGTCTCTTTAAGACTGAACCCGGTATTGTTTTCAGTTCCTTTTTGCAAGTGGAAAGTGGTAGGCGGGAATACGAGTCTTTGAAAGTCTTGCATTAGAGTCTAGCATTTCTTTTATGTATACACTCACACCTTATGAATATTTTGTCTTATGAATGTATGGGGCATACTTGAATTGTATTAGGCCGTGTGGGCCGTTGATTATGATACTTGTATCCATTTTGATAATATATGGAGATTTGAAGGCTCAATGTATATATTAGGTTATATGCTTTCGCGTCTATGCTGCTTTGTTAGTATGATTATTGTTGATTTGGTTTAAGGGTTAGTTCCAGCCTAGCGTAGTGAGCGTGTTGTGTCCCCGTTCACCTTGATTTGGCATGTGTATGGATTTCCCATTTCGTATAAGGGTCGGGTCCTAGTGCGGGGGATGTGACGTCTTGCGCTCGGGGGTTACAGTTGTGGGTGTTTTTAATGGTATAAACTTATGTTATTTGACGCATAATTCAATTATAATGTGTGTATATGTGTTATAGACTTGTTATGACTTGAATTTTCAACTTGGAGCATGTTTTGGTTGATTTTTGGTGCAAACCTGTGACTCTCCTGCACATTCCCCTGCTGTCGAGTATTGGTTCCCGGTCGGGAATCTTTTATGCGCATTTTGATCTCGGCCGGGATCCCCTTACAGGTTTGAAATCTAATCATCGATCCCAACCGGAATCCCTTTCAGTTTAAAACCAATCCCAACCGAGAGGGAGGTCCTCGGACAGGGTGTCCCAGTCGGGACGATTTTTGTCCAGGCAGGGATGGCCATGCAGACATAGCTCCTGGAGCTATATCCCGACAGGGATCCATTTTGAACTAAAACTCATCTCGGTCGGGATGCAGCCGTAGGAAGCCTAGATGTGTTAATTCAATTTTTTTCGTGGCATGACCTGTTTACGTGGTCCGTGAGACATTAATTATGCACATGAACATTTATATTAATTATTAACATCAACATCTCATATCATATCATTTCTTAAACATGTTGTTCGCCGAATATTTGGTTCATAAGTCTAGAGTCTTATGTACATTTGTATTTCTTGCACAGAGTTCGATCCAGTTGTCAAGGAGCAGGGTCTGTAGGCTTCTCTTCTTCATTTCCTCTCTCTCTCTCTCTCTTATCAAGGTGAGGTTTTATTCCTAGCTATTTAGAACCCATAATATCTCGTGTGACAAGCTTAGCTAAAATGTACCATCTATACTTATATTTCAAAAATGAATCAATGAGCAAATGTTGGGCCCCGAAAAAATGTGTGAATGGAGACCGGTACGGTATCGGGCCGTCGGATAAGGCATTGCATATAGTACCCTTTGAGAATATCCTCGTGCGACCAGGAGGCCTGGGAGGTGGGATATTCTTGAGCCAATGATTAACCCATCGAAGGAGCGGATAGGAGTTGTAGCACCCGAGCGCAAGGTACCACATCCCCCGCACCGAGACCCGACCCGAATATGAAATGGACGATCCATACCCGAGCTAGATCACGGCGAACGGGGACAAACACACACGCTATGCTAGGCGGGCTAACCCTTAAAACCATAAAATCAGAGTAAACATTAAGTGCGGAAGCAATAACTGGCCATAATATAAACATTGATCATTCAAGCTCCCAAAAGTAAGCCATATACATTATCAAATACCATCTAGGCTCAAACAACAAGTACGCTCCATTCTTATTCATATACAATGATCAAAAGTGCAATATGCAAGTGTAAGACTGAGATACAAGAGCTAAAAGTGTATGTAAAACCTATGACTCGAATTCCTGCCTAGCTCCCTTGACACCTGCACCACACAACTGAAAACCAAAGGGGTTCAGTCCAAAAGGGACTGGTGGGTATAAAAACAGGGCATAAATATAATAGACGACGGTATTTAACAATCACATGCAAGCTATAATCCCAAGTGAGGTTTTAAAGAATTTCCCAAGTGGGCGAAGTAGAGAAATCATCAAAAGGGATTATAACGATTCATTTACATTAGGTCATTATTGGCCCGGTGAGTGGGCGTGCATTAACTCCAACCAACACCTCGTGTAATTCATTAACATTCATTAACATTCATTAACATTCATTCATTCTTTCTTTTCATGCATATCATTCTTTCGTGCGCATTCAATAACATTCCACCTTCTTCCTCCGGGTTGGTGGCGGGTTTGCAAGGCCCATCCACCCATTCATTGACCAAAAAGGGGAACATGACTCCCCAGATGGCACTCAGCGTCCATTCCTCGCTAACTCCTAACGAGGTCCGGTTACGCCGTTCATTAGTGGAACTAGTGTGAGGGATCGCCATCAGCCCTTGCCTCCTCGGGTCACCACTCACACCAAGTCCCTGGGTCTCATTCTGTGTATTTATTCATTCATTTCTCGCCAAAACATTAGGTGGGATTCAGAAAATAAGGCTTTACGTTGAAAACATTTACTCTTGAAAACGACTATATATATATATATATATATATATATATATATATATATATATATATTCATTTTTGGTCGAAAGCTTTTCACATTGAAGGTATATAGGGTCATTTATCTAATTAGAAGAGAAACCCACCTTAACGGCAAAAAGGAGAACACACGAGCCTCATTGACCGGCCTTGTCTCCTACAAAATCAAAATATGTGCAAGAAAGGTGAAGTGAGGCTCAATATGACCATAGAAGACGCTCGGCAATGTAATGATCATGATATGAACATATATATAAGAGATAACATTATATCATGAAAACGTTCATGTGCACTATTAAGAAATTTAAATCACATAATTAAGTCATTCAATCATTCGTTCACTTTCATTCAATTCAAGAATTCAAAGCACAAGATCCAACATTTAGGCAAATAAGAGCATTGAAGTAAATTAAGTTCAACACACACTCAAACGTATTCATATTATATAATGTAACATATTTCCAAATTTTGAGAACAAGAAGAATTCATATGATAGGAGAAATGGGTACGGAAATCACAAACGCCACAAAACGCACATAAACGGCATTCATCAAAGGCATGCCTAAATCTCATCCAAAAGTTATGAAATTAAACCAAAGTACTCCCAACACATAGCAAAACAAGTTCATAGTTCATCACAAATGAAGATAAAGGCATTAAAGAGGTGAAACAATCAAAAATCGAAAAGGAAAAGACAAGAGCTGTGCAGGGGGAGGGACACGCCCGTGTCCCTCAATTTGAATAGACTGAGACACGGGTGTGTTTCAGTACAGACCTTCTAAAAGGGCATGACACGGTCTCACATTTCAAAGCAAATGAGACACGGGGGTGTCACGGTACAGACCCAAAAACGCAAACAAAGCTTACCAGCAAAACAGACCCTAAACAAAATCAGTCCCAAAAGCATACCAAATCAACTCCAAATCTTATGAAACTTGACATACAACATATTTAGCGTGTTATGAGCATATTTCATTTAGAATACAAAGGCTAAATCACACGTTAAGAGCACCGAAATCATGCAGCAACTCTAGAGCGCCAAAAATCAGACATATGAGCTTGATTTAGTTCAATCATGCATTCATGCCATGATCAAGTACTTAGGAGCGGAATTTGGATCTAAAACCTTGGGGAATGCATGATAACATACTAAAAAACTAATATACATCATATATATGCAAAATGGCACGAATCAAAGCACATTAGAATGACCAACGAACCACAAAAATGCAACAACAGCAGGTCTGTCATAAACCATGCACAGAACAGGTAATGTGCTACGGTTTTGGGGCTCAAAATGGATCCAAAGGCTTGCAACATGAATGCTAACATATAGAGCAATGAGTGTACATCATATCCATGCAAGTTCACCCGAAAAGAAGGTCATTTGATCAAGCAAAAGCCACAAAAAGTCACAGCAGTTCCAAAACAGGGGAGGCAGTTTTGATCATCAAGTTTGGGGCTCTAAATCACATAATTTCAGCAAAGGGTCTTAAGAGAAAATCATCCCAACATCACATAATATCAGTTAAAAAGCAAAGAGGCAAAGAAAAAAGTCCAAAAACTCAGTTTAAAGCCACGAAATCAGCTGCACAACGAAGCAAGGTCACAAGAGCAATAACCCCCCAAAAATTCATATCAAGCTCATAACTCAAACCCTAACCAAATCTGATCCAAAATCAAAAATAAATGGATGAAAATATGTATAAGAGAGTAGAGAATACATAAATATTCACACCTTGAGATTTGGTGAAGAAGGGAAGTGATTTGAGCTCAAAATCACAAAGGTAGCCAATGTTCTTCCTCTTTTCTTCTCTCCTTCTCTCTCGATCAGTTGCAGCAGAAACAAGGGGGGGTTTGGCTCGGTTTTGCTGAATAAAAGGGAGGATAAAGGGTTAACTCAAGTACACAAGTCATGGGTTAAAGCATGGTTAGGTTTAGGTTGGTTTAAAGGGTCCCACCATGAAGACTAGTCAACAAAAGGATTATTCTTGCACGAGTGGTTCGTTACGGTTGGATTTTGGAGGTCTTAATGATCCCAAAAAGGTATGAGGCTTGTTCCGTTGTCTCCGAATCGTCGATACGAAGGCAAAGGAGGTGACGGAATTCTAATTCGAATCCCCGAGCTCAAGATATGTCATCCGGAACCCAGGGCGCGCTAAAAGCATTTTAAGCCCTATAAGTTCCGTCTCCAAAACCGAAATCAAAACTAAATCAAACGAGCTTAAAAAAATACAACGTAAGCATGTAAACACTTTAACAACTCACATAATTCAAGTATAACAAATTGGCATAAAAATCGGAATTAAAAACGGAAATAAACAAATCAAAAACGGTTCGAAAAGGATTTAAACGTTTAAAACTTCAAACCTAGAAGATCGAAGAGTCGGGGTGTTACAGGAGTCATGATCCCCCGTCTCGATATTGTCTCATGAGGTGGCTTGGGCCTTGCAAACCCTTCCATCGCCCCAGAGGAAGAAGGATGGAAATTATGATTATTTCTTATGATTATGATTATGTTATGTTTTGCATGAACGCTTAACCAATGTAACACCCGAAGCGCAAAGGTGCCACATCCCCCGCACTATAGCTCAGTCCACATATGAAACGGACAATCCATACATGAACTGAGCCATAGCGAAGGCGTGACAAGAAAATAAAGACTAACTAGCTAGGCAGGACTAACCCCAAACCAATTATCACAACAGGAAATAAAACTGAAGTGCGTCAATATCAAGTCTTTATCAAGCAAACCGTCTCAAAAATCCTATCAATACATTATCATCTCTCAAATACATAACATATTATAAAACCGTAGATAACAATACATATGCAACAAAGTAGAATGGACACGTGCTAGACCCGAAAAGAAAGACTTGACTCGACACCAATCCCGCCTAGCACACAACCTGCAAAACTGAAAGGTGAGGTGTCAGTCTACCACAGACTGAGCGAGGGGTATAATAGATATAAGCGCAGATAACATGCAAATCATAACCTCGGGTAAGGTTTTATAACCAAAATCAATCTAAGTTCAATAACAACATAGAGCTCGCCCGAGATTACAACTATCAGATTTAACAATTATCAATCAATCAGTGGCCCGGTGAGTGAGGGCAATTCTCCAACCATACTCCGACAGTGTACAATCACGATACTTTTAATTAATTAATTAAGTGATCACGCAATCAATTACAGTGCACACGTAGCAGTTTCAATGACTCCTTCTTCCTTCAATGATGGTGGATTTGCAAGGCTCGATCCATCCACGGTAAACACGGTGTACGTCGGGAACATGACTCCCACGCACGGGACTCCTTCCTCCACCAAACCTCCTTGTGGATTCAGGGTTCATCCCTACGGTTGAGAGGAGTGTAAGAGTTACCCGTCAGCCCATGCTTTCCCGGTTGGCTCAAACACTAACTCTCGGGCCCACAGTGCACGATACAATATACTCGCCCAAAACACGATCAATCAATATAGTACAATTCAGTAAATCAGTTGAAAATCAATAGAGTTTAGAAAACTATAGATATATAGTTACCTTTGGCTTAAAACATCACATAGGGTTGTAATGGTTCTATATATCTAGAAATTAAACCTCACCTGTACCGACAAAATAAAGAGGAAGATATGATGATGATGATGCTCCTAATCCACAATTCCTTCACAAATTATAGCTTGAATTGGATGAAATTCCTTCTCTTCTTGGTAGGGTTTGGATCGGGATAAGGGGGAGAGAGGAGTGATCAAGTGTGCAAATGTTTGTATGCAATAAAAAGGATATAAGCTAGATATTATAAGTCTAAGCATAATTTGTAATTTAATCCCTCCAATTCATAAGTCATGCAATTAAGTCCTCAATTTAAGAAAAATGATCACTTAAGAACAATTAGGCAATTAAACAATTTAAATCACAATTGGCAATTATTTCACATTAAATCACATATTGCATAATTGAAAGATTGGGGCGTTACAATCACCCCTCCTTAAAAATACCTGGTCCCCAGGTCCACTACCCTAACTACAAATTAAAACACAAGACGAGAGAACCCCGTCTCCCCAAACAATTAATGAGAAAGCCCCGTTTCTTAACAAACAAGAGAGCACCCCGTCTCTCACACTGAAGAGAGAACCCCGTCTCTCACACAAACACACCACGCACAAACTTAAATAACACTTACATACACCATCACATATGGAGCAAGTAGGAAGATCAACATTTCAATTATTCACACAAAAGCAAATAGCAAACACAAGGAATACAAATATATAAAATAAGAGAGCGTATGATGCACGTGATATGCATGTTTAGATGTACCGTTCACCGTTGTTCTTGCCTATTAAATGGTCTCTGACCCCCGGTGGACAGCTCTTGTCACTCCGGACATGTATCTATCTGATGCTCAGCACTCCCACAACGGAAACACAGACGCAACCGCTTCCTACAACCATCATAAGTGTGGGTGTCACGTCCACAATAAGTGCAGAGAGGTTTTTCTGGAGATAGTGACAAAGCCGGTTTAGGTGGAGTCTTCTGAGTCGATCCCGCTCGTGAGGTAGAACTCCTAGCATTTACGGCATCCTCAACTTTCAAAGCTTTGATAGTAGCTTTGGCCCACGTGCTTGTATTGACCGCTTCTAATGCCTCCTGTATGTCCGGTCGAAGTCCTTGCACAAACTGCATTGCTTTATGAAAGTCATCACTCGCTATATTAGGTGCATAGCGAGATAGCCTCTCATACTCGGCTATATACTCCGAAACTGACATCCTTCCTTCCGTTAATTCCGTGAACGCCTTCAATCTCCTAGTACGCATTGAAGGTGGAATGAACTTGTTCCTAAACTCTCGAGCAAATACCTCCCAATTAATTTCCTCCCCGGCGTCTTCCAACACTATCTTAGTACTTTCCCACCAAGAGTAAGCCTCTCCTTGGATCAATGTAATGGTGCAACGAGCTTTGTCTCGAGACTCACATGGTATAAGCTCCCAAATTCTCTCTACTTCCTTTAACCACATCTCCGCCTTGGTATCATTTCCGTGGAAGAATTTAGGAGGGTGTTGATTCTGGAATTCCCGAAGTACAGTTGAGATAGGTGCTTCTAATTGCACCGGTGGAGCAAGCGGTGCGGGAGGAACATGCTCTCTCATCCTCTGATCTATAAGGCCAACCACAGTATTCATGAAGTCCTGTGGTTGAGCTGGAGGGGGTGGTGATCTCTCACGATGATGATGCCGACGATGTCGATGTCCCTGAGAATGATCACGATGATGACAACCTCGGTGCATCCTGTATTCAAGACACTAAGGATGCATGTGGCATTAGTGGATGCTAATGGTTGCAATTAAGTCTCAAGTCACAAATAAGTCACATAATTCAGAGACTTCAAGTTATTCAAATAATTCAAATAAGTCAAATAATTTCAGTTAAAGATGCAAGACTCTGAAGTTGACAATTAATTCCTATGCCGCACGACCTAGACTTGACACGACACGGCACTAGAGACTCGGTTTTGCAACCGGGCTCTGATACCACCTAAGATGTAACACCCGAAGCGCAAAGGTGCCACATCCCCCGCACTATAGCTCAGTCCACATATGAAACGGACAATCCATACATGAACTGAGCCATAGCGAACGGGTGACAAGAAAATAAAGACTAACTAGCTAGGCGGGACTAACCCCAAACCAATTATCACAACAGGAAATAAAACTGAAGTGCATTAATATCAAGTCTTTATCAAGCCAACCATTTCAAAAATCCTATCAATACATTATCATCTCTCAAATACATAACATATTATAAAACCGTAGTTAACAATACATATGCAACCAAGTAGAATGGACACGTGCTAGACCCGAAAAGAAAGACTTGACTCGACACCAATCCCGCCTAGCACACAACCGGCAAAACTGGAAGGTAAGGTGTCAGCCTACCACAGACTGAGCGAGGGCATAATAGATATAAGCGCAGATAACATGCAAATCATAACCTCGGGTAAGGTTTTATAACCGAAATCAATCTAAGTTCAATAACAACATATAGCTCGCCCGAGATTACAACTATCAGAATTAACAATTATCAATCAATTAGTGGCCCGGCGAGTGAGGCCAATTCTCCAACCTTACTCCGACAGTGTACAATCACGATACTTTTAATTAATTAATTAAGTGATCACGCAATCAGTTACAGTGCACACGTAGCAGTTTCAATTACTCCTTCTTCCTCCAATGATGGTGGGTTTGCAAGGCCCGATCCATCCATGGTAAACACGGTGTACATCGGGAACATGACTCCCACGCACGGGACTCCTTCCTCCACCAAACCTCTTGGTGGATTCAGGGTTCATCCCCACGGTTGAGAGGAGTGTAAGAGTTACCCGTCAGCCCATGCTTTCCCGGTTGGCTCAAACACTAACTCTCGGGCCCACAGTGCACGATACAATATACTCGCCCAAAACACGATCAATCAATACAGTACAATTCAGTAAATCAGTTGAAAATCAATAGAGTTTAGAAAACTATAGATATATAGTTACCTTTTGGCTTAAAACATCACATAGGGTTGTAATGGTTCTATATATCTAGAAATTAAACCACACCTGTACCGACAAAATAAAGAGGAAGACACGGCCTAAGAAGCCCACTCCACGTCACTGGTGTGCTGGTCTGTGCAACAAAGACAAGTGTACATAAGACACGACTCAATGAACCAATTAGGACGAACGGCGTAACATGATGTGCAATAACGAGAATGAACAATTATCAAATGTCATGATCATATTTAAGCATGAAACAAGCATATAATAACACGTATCAATCATTTATGGCCTTAGAAACCGATTTGGAAAGTCACATTTTATGCAGAAAGTACAGAAAATCCTCTGGAGCATGGGAACAGCCGTTGCGGGTTTGAACTAGAAGTGGGAAGGGCCGTTCCCGGCTCCCCGAAATGATCCCGCGCGTCTGTAAAGCTTTTGGTAGTTTTGGGGCTAGGAACGGCCGTTCCGGTCATAGGCCAAACTGGGAAGGGTCGTTCCCAGTCTCGCGGGACAGCTGGCAAGGGGGTGGGAACGGCCGTTCCCAAAATGGACAGGGACGGGAAGGGCCGTTCCCAAAGAGCAGAAGCAGCAGAAACAGAGCAGTTATGCAGGGGAAGCACGAAATAACACCAAAATCATTCAAACACCCATAATACAACTCCCAAATGATGTAAATCAAGTAATATACATACTAGCATACTTATAGTTCAATAATAACTCCAATAAACACTTAAATCCATGCTTATTCATCAAGAATCACTCATATCAAACCCATAAATGAACTCATGCTCCAAGTTTATAAACTTCATAATATGTACATCAAATCCAAGCTATAATCCTATAATCATGCTTCCACCAAGTAAAACATAACTAAACAAGCTTAAACTATAATCTCTAGTTACTACTCAAGATTCGAGAATTCATATAAATCTCCAAGGTTACCTTAAATGGAAGAGATAGAAGAAAGGATGAAGATATGATGATGATGATGCTCCTAATCCACAATTCCTTCACAAAATTATAGCTTGAATTGGATGAAATCCCTTCTCTTCTTGGTAGGGTTTGGATCGGGATAAGGGGGAGAGAGGAGTGATCAAGTGTGCAAATGTTTATATGCAATAAAAGGGATATAAGCTAGATATTATAAGTCTAAGCACAATTTGCAATTTAATCCCTCCAATTCATAAGTCATGCAATTAAGTCCTCAATTTAAGAAAAATGATCACTTAAGAACAATTAGGCAATTAAACAATTTAAATCACAATTGGCAATTATTTCACATTAAATCACATATTGCATAATTGAAAGATTGGGGCATTACAGTCACCCCTCCTTAAAAGGACCTGGTCCCCAGGTCCACTACCCTAACTACAAATTAAAACACAAGACGAGAGAACCCCGTCTCCCCAAACAATTAATGAGAAAGCCCCATTTCTCAACAAACAGGAGAGCACCCCGTCTCTCACACAGAAGAGAGAACCCCGTCTCTCTCAAAACCACACCACGCACAAACTTAAATAACACTTACATACACCGTCACATATGGAGCAAGTAGGAAGATCAACATTTCAATTATTCACACAAAAGCAAATAGCAAACACAAGGAATACAAATTTATAAACTAAGAAAGCGTATGATGCACGTGATATGCATGTTTAGATGTACCGTTCACCGTTGTTCTTGCCTATTAAATGGTCTCTGACCCCCGGTGGACAGCTCTTGTCGCTCCGGACATGTATCTATCTGATGCTCAGCACTCCCACAACGGAAACACAAACGCAACCGCTTCCTACAACCATCATAATTGTGGGTGCCACGTCCACAATAAGTGTACAGAGGTTTTTCTGGAGATGGTGACAAAGCCGGTTTAGGTGGAGTCTTCTGAGTCGATCCCGCTCGTGAGGTAGAACTCCTAGCATTTATGGCATCCTCAACTTTCAAAGATTTGATAGTAGCTTTGGCCCACGTGCTTGCATTGACCGCTTCTAATGCCTCCTGTATGTCCGGTCGAAGTCCTTGCACAAACTGCATTGCTTTATGAAAATCATCACTCGCTATATTAGGTGCATAGCGAGATAGCCTCTCATACTCGGCTATATACTCTGAAACTGACATCCTTCCTTCCGTTAATTCCGTGAACTCCTTCAATCTCCTAGTACGCGCTGAATGTGGAATGAACTTGTTCCTAAACTCTCGAGCAAATACCTCCCAATTAATTTCCTCCCCAGCGGCCTCCAACACTATCTTAGTACTTTCCCACCAAGAGTAAGCCTCTCCTTGGATCAATGTAATGGTGCAACGAGCTTTCTCTCAAGACTCACATGGTATAAGCTCCCAAATTCTCTCTACTTCCTTTAACCACATCTCCGTCTCGGTATCATTGCCGTGGAAGAATTTAGGAGGGTGTTGATTCTGGAATTCCCGAAGTATAGTTGAGATACGTGCTTCTAATTGCACCGGTGGAGCAGGCGGTGCGGGAGGAACATGCTCTCTCATCCTCTGATCTATAAGGCCAACCACAACATTCATGAAGTCCTGTGGTCGAGCTGGAGGGGGTGGTGATCTCTCACGATGATGATGCCGACGATGTCGATGTCCTTGAGAACGATCACGATGATGACGACCTCGGTGCATCCTGTATTCAAGACACTAAGGATGCATGTGGCATTAGTGGATGCTAATGGTTGCAATTAAGTCTCAAGTCACAAATAATTCACATAATTCAAAGACTTCAAGTTATTCAAATAATTCAAATAAGTCAAATAATTTCAGTTAAAGATGCAAGACTCTGAAGTTGACAATTAATTCCTATGCCGCACGACCTAGACTCGACATGACACGACACTAGAGACTCGGTTTTGCAACCAGGCTCTGATACCACCTAAGATGTAACACCCGAAGCGCAAAGGTGCCACATCCCCTGCACTATAGCTCAATCAACATATGAAACGGACAATCCATACATGAACTGAGCCATAGCGAACGGGTGACAAGAAAATAAAGACTAACTAGCTAGGCGGGACTAACCCCAAACCAATTATCACAACAGGAAATAAAACTGAGGTGCGTTAATATCAAGTCTTTATCAAGCAAACCATTTCAAAAATCCTATCAATACATTATCATCTCTCAAATACATAACATATTATAAAACCGTAGATAACAATACATATGCAACAAAGTAGAATGGACACGTGCTAGACCCGAAAAGAAAGACTTGACTCGACACCAATCCCGCCTAGCACACAACCTGCAAAACTGAAAGGTGAGGTGTCAGTCTACCACAGACTGAGCGAGGGGTATAATAGATATAAGCGCAGATAACATGCAAATCATAACCTAGGGTAAGGTTTTATAACCAAAATCAATCTAAGTTCAATAACAACATAGAGCTCGCCCGAGAATACAACTATCAGATTTAACAATTATCAATCAATCAGTAGCCCGGCGAGTGAGGGCAATTCTCCAACCTTACTCCGACAGTGTACAATCACGATACTTTTAATTAATTAATTAAGTGATCACGCAATCAATTACAGTGCACACATAGCAGTTTCAATGACTCATTCTTTCTCCAATAATGGTGGGTTTACAAGGCCCGATCCATCCACGGTAAACACGGTGTACGTCGGGAACATAACTCCCACGCACGGGACTCCTTCCTCCACCAAACCTCCTAGTGGATTCAGGGTTCATCCCCACGGTTGAGAGGAGTGTAAGAGTTACCCGTCAGCCCATACTTTCTCGGTTGGCTCAAACACTAACTCTTGGGCCCACAGTGCACGATACAATATACTCGCCCAAAACACGATCAATCAATACAGTACAATTCAGTAAATTAGTTGAAAATCAATAGAGTTTAGAAAACTATAGATATATAGTTACCTTTTGGCTTAAAACATCACATAGGGTTGTAATGGTTCTATATATCTAGAAATTAAACCTCACCTGTACCGACAAAATAAAGAGGAAGACACAGCCTAAGAAGCCTACTCCATCTCACTGGTGTGCTGGTCTGTGCAACAAAGACAAGTGTACATAAGACACGATTCAATGAATCAATTAAGACGGACGGCGTAACGTGACGTGCAATAACGAGAATGGACAATTATCAAATGTCATGATCATATTTAAGCATGAAACAAGCATATAATAACACGTATCAATCATTTATGGCCTTAGAAACCGATTTGGAAAGTCACATTTTATACAGAAAGTACAGAAAATCCTCTCGAGCATGGGAACGGCTGTTCCGGGTTTGAACTAGAAGTGGGAAGGGCCGTTCCTGGCTCCCCGAAACGATCCCGGGCGTCTGTAAAGATTTTGGTAGTTTTGGGGCTGGGAACGGCAGTTCCGGCCATAGGCCAAACTGGGAAGGGTCGTTCCCAATCTCGCGGGACAGCTGGCAAGGGGGTGGGAACGGCCGTTCCCAGAATGCACTTGGACGGGAAGGGCCGTTCCCAAAGAGCAGAAGCAGCAGAAACAGAGCAGTTATGCAGGGGAAGCAAGAAATAACACCAAAATCATTCAAACACCCATAATACAACTCCCAAATGATGTAAATCAAGTAATATACATACTAGCATACTTATAGTTCAATAATAACTCCAATAAACACTTAAATCCATGCTTAATCATCAAGAATCACTTATATCAAACCCATAAATGAACTCAGGCTCCAAGCCTATAAACTTCATAATATGTACATCAAATCCAAGCTATAATCCTATAATCATGTTTCCACTAAGTAAAACATAACTAAAAAAGCTTAAACCATAATCTCTAGTTACTACTCAAGATTCGAGAATTCATATAAATCTCCAAGGTTACCTTAAATGGAAGAAATAGAAGGAAGGATGAAGATATGATGATGATGATGCTCCTAATCCACAATTCCTTCACAAATTATAGCTTGAATTGGATGAAATCCCTTCTCTTCTTGGTAGGGTTGGGATCGGGGATAAGGGGAAGAGAGGAGTGATCAAGTGTGCAAATGTTCGTATGCAATAAAAGGGATATAAGCTAGATATTATAAGTCTAAGCACAATTTTCAATTTAATCCCTCCAATTCATAAGTCATGCAATTAAGTCCTCAATTTAAAAAAAATGATCACTTAAGACCAATTAGGCAATTAAACAATTTAAATCATAATTGGCAATTATTTCACATTAAATCACATATTGCATAATTGAAAGATTGGGGCGTTACAGTCACCCCTCCTTAAAAGGACCTGGTCCCCAGGTCCACTACCCTAACTAAAAATTAAAACACAAGAAGAGAGAACCCCGTCTCCCCAAACAATTAATGAGAAAGCCCCGTTTCTCAACAAACAAGAGAGCACCCCGTCTCTCACACAGAAGAGAGAACCCCGTCTCTCACACAAACACACCACGCACAAACTTAAATAACACTTACATACACCGTCACATATGGAGCAAGTAGGAAGATCAACATTTCAATTATTCACACAAAAGCAAATAGCAAACACAAGGAATACAAATATATAAAATAAGAAAGCGTATGATGCACGTGATTTGCATGTTTAGATGTACCGTTCACCGTTGTTCTTGCCTATTAAATGGTCTCTGACCCCCGGTGGACAGTCTTGTTGCTCCGGACATGTATCTATCTGATGCTCAGCACTCCCACAACGGAAACACAGACGCAACCGCTTCCTACAACCATCATAAGTATGGGTGTCACGTCTACAATAAGTGCAGAGAGGTTTTTCTGGAGATGGTGACAAAGCCGGTTTAGGTGGAGTCTTTTGAGTCGATCCCGCTCGTGAGGTAGAATTCCTAGCATTTACGGCATCCTCAAGTTTCAAAGCTTTGATAGTAGCTTTGGCCCACGTGCTTGTATTGACCGCTTCTAATGCCTCCTGTATGTCCGGTCGAAGTCCTTACACAAACTGCATTGCTTTATGAAAGTCATCACTCGCTATATTAGGTGCATAGCGAGATAGCCTCTCATACTCGGCCACATACTCCGAAACTGACATCCTTCCTTGCGTTAATTCCGTGAACTCCTTTAATCTCCTAGTACGCGCTGAAGGTGGAATGAACTTGTTCCTAAACTCTCAAGCAAATACCTCCCAATTAATTTCCTCCCCGGTGGTCTCCAACACTATCTTAGTACTTTCCCACCAAGAGTAAGCCTCTACTTGGATCAATGTAATGGTGCAACGAGCTTTCTCTCGAGACTCACATGGTATAAGCTCCCAAATTCTCTCTACTTCCTTTAACCACATCTCCGCCTCGGTATCATTGTCGTGGAAGAATTTAGGAGGGTGTTGATTCTGGAACACCCGAAGTATAGTTGAGATAGGTGCTTCTAATTGAACCGGTGGAGCAGGCGGTGCGGGATGAACATGTTCTCTCATCCTCTGATCTATAAGGCCAACCACAACATTCATGAAGTCTTGTGGTTGAGCTGGAGGGGGTGGTGATCTCTCACGATGATGATGCCGACGATGTCAATGTCCCTGAGAACGATCATGATGATGACGACCTCGGTGCATCCTGTATTCAAGACACTAAGGATGCATGTGGCATTAGTGGATGCTAATGGTTGCAATTAAGTCTCAAGTCACAAATAATTCACATAATTCAAAGACTTCAAGTTATTCAAATAATTCAAATAAGTCAAATAATTTCAATTAAAGATGCAAGACTCTGAAGTTGATAATTAATTCCTATGCCGCACGACCTAGACTCGACACGACACGACACTAGAGACTCGGTTTTGCAACCGGGCTCTGATACCACCTAAGATGTAACACCCGAATTTCAAAGGTGCCACATTCCCCGCACTATAGCTCAGTCCACATATGAAACGGACAATCCATACATGAACTGAGCCATAGCGAACGGGTGACAAGAAAATAAATACTAACTAGCTAGGCAGGACTAACCCCAAACCAATTATCACAACAGGAAATAAAACTTAAGTGCGTTAATATCAAGTCTTCATCAATCAAACCATTTCAAAAATCCTATCAATACATTATCATCTCTCAAATACATAACATATTATAAAACCGTAGATGACAATACATATGCAACAAAGTAGAATGGACACGTGCTAGACCCGAAAAGAAAGACTTGACTCGACACCAATCCCGCCTAGCACACAACCTGCAAAACTGAAAGGTGAGGTGTCAGTCTACCACAGACTGAGCAAGGGGCGTAATAGATATAAGCGCAGATAACATGCAAATCATAACCTCGGGTAAGGTTTTATAACCGAAATCAATCTAACTTCAATAACAACATAGAGCTCGCCCGAGATTACAACTATCAGAATTAACAATTATCAATCAATTAGTGGCCCGGCGAGTGAGGCCAATTCTCCATCCTTACTCCGACAGTGTACAATCACGATACTTTTAATTAATTAATTAAGTGATCACGCAATCACTTACAGTGCACACGTAGCAGTTTCAATGACTCCTTCTTCCTCCAATGATGGTGGGTTTGCAAGGCCCGATCCATCCATGGTAAACACGGTGTACATCGGGAACATGACTCCCACGCACGGGACTCTTTCCTCCACCAAACCTCTTGGTGGATTCAGGGTTCATCCCCACGGTTGAGAGGAGTGTAAGAGTTACCCGTCAGCCCATGCTTTCCCGGTTGGCTCAAACACTAACTCTTGGGCCCACAGTACACGATACAATATACTCGCCCAAAACACGATCAATCAATACAATACAATTCAGTAAATCTGTTGAAAATCAATAGAGTTTAGAAAACTATAGATATATAGTTACCTTTTGGCTTAAAACATCACATAGGGTTGTAATGGTTCTATATATCTAGAAATTAAACCTCACCTGTACCGAGAAAATAAAGAGAAAGACACGGCCTAAGAAGCCCACTTCACGGCACTGGTGTGCTGGTCTGTGCAACAAAGACAAGTGTACATAAGACACGATTCAATGAATCAATTAAGACGGACGGCGTAACGTGACGTGCAATAACGAGAATGGACAATTATCAAATGTCATGATCATATTTAAGCATGAAACAAGCATATAATAACACGTATCAATCATTTATGGCCTTAGAAACCGATTTGGAAAGTCACATTTTATACAGAAAGTACAGAAAATCCTCTCGAGCATGGGAACGGCTGTTCCGGGTTTGAACTAGAAGTGGGAAGGGCCGTTCCTGGCTCCCCGAAACGATCCCGGGCGTCTGTAAAGATTTTGGTAGTTTTGGGGCTGGGAACGGCAGTTCCGGCCATAGGCCAAACTGGGAAGGGTCGTTTCCAGTCTCGCGGGACAGCTGGCAAGGGGGTGGGAACGGCCGTTCCCAGAATGGACTGGGATGGGAAGGGCCGTTCCCAAAGAGCAGAAGCAGCAAAAACAGAGCAGTTATGCAGGGGAAGCACGAAATAACACCAAAATCATTCAAACACCCATAATACAACTCCCAAATGATGTAAATCAAGTAATATACATACTAGCATACTTATAGTTCAACAATAACTCCAATAAACACTTAAATCCATGCTTAATCATCAAGAATCACTCATATCAAACCCATAAATGAACTCATGCTCCAAGCTTATAAACTTCACAATATGTATATCAAATCCAAGCTATAATCCTATAATCATGCTTCCACCAAGTAAAACATTACTAAACAAGCTTAAACCGTAATCTCTAGTTACTACTCAAGATTCGAGAATTCATATAAATCTCCAAGGTTACCTTAAATGGAAGAAATAGAAGGAAGGATGAAGATATGATGATGATGATGCTCCTAATCCACAATTCCTTCACAAATTATAGCTTGAATTGGATGAAATCCCTTCTCTTCTTGGTAGGGTTTGGATCGGGATAAGGGGGAGAGAGGAGTGATCAAGTGTGCAAATGTTTGTATGCAATAAAAGGGATATAAGCTAGATATTATAAGTCTAAGCACAATTTGCAATTTAATCCCTCCAATTCATAAGTCATGCAATTAAGTCCTCAATTTAAGAAAAATGATCACTTAAGAACAATTAGGCAATTAAACAATTTAAATCACAATTGGCAATTATTTCACATTAAATTACATATTGCATAATTGAAAGATTGGGCCATTACAACCAAGTTTTATGCACACACTATGGGAGTAAGGTTGGAGAATTGCCCACTTATCGGGCCACGTAAAGATTATGAATTGTTAAGTAATAAGTTGATATCCGTAATTCCGAGAGAAGCCTTTCCTAAACTTTCCACTTGGGTTATTCTAAAACTTTACTCGGAGTTATGGATTGCATGTGCATGTGATATATCTATTATGCCCCTCACTCAGTCCTTGGACCGACACCCCATGTTTTTTTTAGTCTTTTGAAGGTCTTCGTGGAGTCTTTATTTTGGTCCTAGCCTGTCTTTACTTTTAGCATCTCATGAATACTTAATACTTTTGAATTATGTAGTATTCTATTTTGGAGAAGTGTTGTAAGTATTTGATGGCCATGTCGGCCTTTAGTTGTAATATTTGATCCGTATGATTTTATTATGATATTATGCTCTCGATTTAATTATTGCATCGACTGTTAATTTGGTTTAAGGGTTAGCCCCGCTTAGCTAAGTGAGTTCTTTTACTTTGTCACCCATTCGCCATGTGTTTGGTTCATGTATGGACATTCATTTCATGCGTGGATTGGACTCATGGTGCGGGAGATGTGGCGCCTATCGATGTGGGTGCTACAGATGTAATAAAAAATAAATTATTATTTCATTAATTAAATATATAATATTATAAATATATAACAATAAATTTATATTTTTCAATATTTAGAACACCGAATCAAATTTTCTTACACAAAATATCTATTATTTTATTATTTAAACGTGTGACGCCCCGTGTTTTCGGACATGACATGTATAACGGCACAGGTGAATTTAGGCCGAATGTTAAGTGTTTCAATTATGTTATATATTTAATTTATTTAATTACGTGAATTAATTGCTCTTTCATGACTTATGTGTCTTAATTGTATTATTTGTCTTTGATTGACAATATATGAAATTTTATAATTGAAATAGAAGTTAAGACTTATTTGATCTTTATTTAAGATTTTGTGGGTTAATTTGTAAGTTGTAGAAAGTTAGGGATTTAAATGGCAAATCTCACACACGGGCACAGATATGCATTTTTGAACCCCTTAACCTTATCCCTCGTATTTTTACGAAACTGCTGAGTGCCTTTTTATCTATTTCGAAGACCATTACCCCTTAAGCCATTATTTTATTTCAAACTAAAATCAATATACTTATACAGAAATTATCCAAATCTGACCAGAAAAATATCTCACATTCCTACCCGTCTTCACCCCCTACACAACCGGTACCACCTCATACCTCATTCACTCTCTCTCTCTCTCTCTCTCTCTCTCTCTCTCCCTCTCAATTTCTATATCTCTCTCTCTCTCTCTCTCTCTCTCTTTCTCTCTCTCTTTTCTCGCACCATGCCTTCTCGGCGACCACCGCCCACTACCGCAACCCTCCATGCTGGCACCATCACCCCCCTGAGACGGCAACCACAAACCTGCTAGGAATAGTACCCTTAAAGCCAACTTGTAATGTTCGCTTTATATATTTTCTTGTAAAACACAGACAATCTTTGAATAATAAGTGAAATGATTTGATCAAAGGCAATCATTTCTTTATATGTGCTCTTGTTTACTTTGAGTGTTTACTTTATGTACGCATGTATTAGAACTCCTATAATCTTCAAAGCTTTTAGGGTTTCATTATACTGGAGTAATGACACATGAAAAAAACCCTAATCTAAGTTGGACTAGAAATTACTCCAATTCGTTGAGTCCAACAAATAGTGGGAGTGTTAATCAGACACGATTGAGACTTGCTTGTGGGATTGAGTCCTTATGAAGGAATCATCCTAGTTCATGGGATAACAAAGTGCATAATAATTCTTATGCAATACACGAGGGTGCTCATTAATAGAATGAGTACACTGAGGTGCCCCACTTGAGAACATTCCTAAATGGGAAAGGAAGTTTTCATTTCTAGAAAAAAAAAAAACTTCCAGATTAAGAAATATCTCACAAGTCAATGGCGTATTCCATTAATCCTTAGACTTGAGATTTCATAGTTGTTTTATGTTAGTTAACTATACAATCTTAGATATAGGTCTAAAAGGGTGTCACTCGAGACACCCGAATTATGACTGATGTTGCGATTAGAAAAGAGCCACGTGAAGGCATGTGAGAATCAACAAAGGACCTACGCTTGCCTAGAGCAATAAGATCTCTTATTGCTTAAGTTATTCGTGTTCCATATTATAGACCTTGGTCAAAGCAAATAGATAGAGATCAAGAAAGGAGTTTCTTGGATCGAGATCAAATGGATACGAAATGAACTTAGCTTTAAGATTAATATCATTAGGGTTCTCTTTATTCTCATGCCCTATATATTAATCGAGAGACAGAATTAGTAGAAGGATCGTATTTCACAAGTTGTCATTGACTGAAAAGTTCTTTAGAGTAATTCGTTATTTGGTTAGGGGTCACACACTTGTTGTTAGATTATGATCATGTGATCAGTTAGTTGATTAATTAATAAGAGTATTAATTAATTGGGTTCTCTAATAGAAGATCTCCAATCATGACATGAAGAGATAACTTCAATCATGATAATTAGAAAACGTGAATAACTAAACAATAAGTCCCGTGATACTATAAATATGGCCATTGAGATTAGATGATCTAAACTTTTGGTCCGATCTCTCTTGATTAATCTCTCTGAACCCTGGCTTACTACGGTACTATCTTGAGAAAATAGGGATTAATCTTAGGGTTTTGGGTTGAACGCATCACTGGCGCCGTTTGTGGGAACTGACGCAAAAGTTATGGTGTTATCTATGGGAAGGGTTCGAAGATTGGATCTGCCATTCCCGTATCTATCATACGAGCTCTGTAGAACCGCCCACATCCCCCGCACCATAAGTCTAGTCCACGTATGAAATGGAAAGCCCATACATGAACCAGACTCACAACGAATGAGTGCCAAAGAAAAACGATCCTGACTAGGTGGAAATCTAACCCTGTACCAATCAATCAAAGAATACCCGAAGTGCAGTGCGGAAGCAATAACATCATACATGAATTCCAAGGATGGCTACAAGCTAAAACTATATCATAAACATAATTAAATTCATCATACAACCTAACAACGGGTTCACCAAATCATGTAACTTGTCTCGAAATTCATTCCAACAACAATCATAAATCAAAACAAGGTTCTGATGGTGCAGGAAACTGGACTTCCAAAAATGCAGCAACACTTTTAAAATTTGTATGAAAAGGGAAAGACCATCACAGGCGTGGGTGGCCTCAGGAACTGGGTTTCCTTTTGTGCGTGGGTTCTTCCAGCTAGGATAACACCAGGAGTGCAAAATGCAGTGGTGATGCAACTGTGGTGAATGTAGTATGAAGCTTGGAAAAACTAGAGGAAAGTGGAGAAAAAAGCCCAGAACAGTGAATGCAGTACGTAATAGGGAAGATGACTTGGGGGAGAATGCAAAGGTTCTCTCCTATTTATAAGTTAGGGGTGAGGGTAGATTGGGTAATTGGACCATGTAGTCCCAAACCTGTGTTTCCCTAACACGTGGTGGCCTGTGAGGGCATGACAATGACGTCTCTGAAAAGCAACCGGCATGTCAGGAACAAAGTGTGCACTGCCTCTATGTCAGAGGTTGTTGGCGAGGGTCTCTTGTTGGGAAGGCTCAAGGTTTGTCTTGCAGGAGTATGGACGCCCCAGAAGGGAGAGGATCCTACACGAGTGTTGGTGATGCTCGAAGAACGCACGAATGGGTCTCCCCCGATAGATGATCCTTAAGCGTTAGATCCTCGAGCGTCAAAGAGCGGGTGCCCTCGTGTGGGGGCCTCCCTGGAGGAGTGGCCTTGAGGACCGGGGTATGAGCGTCAGGTCTGACAACCCTACCCCTTACCGGGACAGTCGGCCGAGGCTCATGGGTCTGTACAAGCCAACAAGTGAGTGGGCTGGATTGATCCGCGAGCCCATGGGTCTGTCGGTTGATGGCGACACATGGACGGCTCTGATACGAGCATGATTTTATACCTCATCAGGTTCACAGGCCTAATAAAATAAATCTCGAGAATAAATCAGAACAACGTGAAATGTGACTCAAGTGTACAAATGTGACTCAAACAAGAATGCTAAGACTCGACTCCCGCCTAGCAAAACCTACAAGAACTGAAAAAGTGTAAAGAGGGGTCAATCTCTAGAAGATTGAGTGAGCAGGAGCTATACATATATGTAAAAACATGCACATGCATGTCATAAATCCCAAGCAAAGTTTTACTTGAAGTTAGTTCCCGCGAAGAGCAAGAAAATAGCTAAGCATTGCTCGGACATTACGACTAATCCAAATTAAATTTATTAAATTCATAATTCATAAGTAAACACAGTGGCTCGGCGAGTGAGCGTGCATAATTCTCCAACCAAACTCCGACCGTGTACAATAAACATGATAAATACTTTTGAATACACAACCAGGGAATACATAATAATACATATGAATAGTATATTCATGAAATAACCATAATAATTATCATAATCGTAATAATAGTTTCAACCTTCTCCCTCCCTTGGTCAGGCTTGGAGACCCAAACCAGTCCGTAATAATATCGAGACAGGGGATTATGGCTCCTACCCGCTCCTTCGATAGGTTGACCATCGGCTCAAGCATAACTCACCTCCCGGGCTTCTCGGTCGCGTGAGAGATTCTCAAAGGGCACTATATGCAATGGCTTATCCGACAGCCCAATACCGTACCAATCTCCCTTCACATATTTCCCCGGGCCCAATAACATGAACATGATCGTGCGTAATCTTGCCCAAACATTTTCAAGTCAAGGAGATCATAATACATTTCAAAATCCTGGGAAATAATTTACTCGATAACCCCACTTTAAAAACAATATATATATACATATTAGGTTTTTGGCCAAAACTTATCACATAGGGTTATAGGGTTCGATAAGTAACTAGAACAAAAACACCCTCACCTGGAAGACGACGATACAAGAACCTGAGCTACACGGGTGCCTACTCGATCAAGAAGTCTCCGCCCTGGAGATAAACTGTAGAAGAAACCAAGAATATAGTGTACTCGTGAGAAATGACTCAATATGAGACCAAGTAAGACGCACGGCATTGATATGAGGTGTCGTGGAATGATATGAAATGATATAACATGTGTGTGAGAATTATAAAATGATATGCTATGTCATGATAGTGTTCATGTGCACAATTAATGTTCCACGTATCAAATAGGCATATAATTCAAGTGTATGTGTGATATATGGTCATGTAACAAAATATTAGAACGTAATTAAATCACTTAACACATAAGGCGAGCAAATTGGCATCAATTAAATCATGTAAGCATGCAAAACAATAAATAAACTCGAATTATAATTTACACATAGCATTTAATCGAAGCTCATGCAATTACTTGTCATGTAATATGAATTCATTCACCATCAAATAATTAGGCATGCATAAAAATCATATAAGTCATGTACGGGGTCGGGGAAAACGAAAGGGAAGCACGGAAATGGAGTTTTAGAGTAAAGTTGAACAAAAGTTAGAAGTTCCAAAGTGCACAAGTTGTAAAGAAATGTAAATATCTCAAATTTTAGAAGTCAGGAAGGGGTCTTATTTGTTGGATATGAAAGTAGACAAATAGATCGTTCCAAACATATATGGTTCGACATCTAGTGCAAAGCGGAATGAAAATGGTTTAGGTCCGAAGTTGGGTTAACGCAGATTCAAGAAAGCTTAGCGACACCAAATTGAAATAGCCATATGTCACTCCTCAGAACTGATATTAACAAATCATAAAAGGGAGAATGCTCAACACTTCAAATACTTGGATCAGGTAAAATTTCAGAGCAAACAAAGCAGGGAGGGCATCCCGGCCGGGATTAAATCTCTTACCGAATTAGTAAGTTTTGGAACTTGGATCCCAGCCAGGATTAAAAGTGTCAAGGCCGGGATTGGCCCCTGGAACGCGAAAAAACAGGGGAAAACACAAAAAAAAGACGATGGGGATTCTTCATAAGGCTTAAAACTCAACCAAAACTCAACCCAAATCACCTAAAACATATAATATACCATGTAGGATCATCAAATGCAAGTTTAGGACAACTTAGAACACATTAATCCACAAACCCAACATAAATAGGTACATATATACATCTATATATACACATATATACACACATATACATACACCATCTCCACAACCAAATTTCTTGCAATAAATTCTTAGATTCTAACATATATATACAAAACTCACCAAGAATCATGCTTTAAGTTCATAAATTCACAAACCCTAGCTATCACCCCACATATTCATATATACACATATACCTTGAAAAGAAAGAGGAGAACAGGAAGAAATGGCTAAAGCTTGAATTCTTGGACCAAAACTTAAAGAAATCCTCTTGTCTCCTTGTTTGCTTGCTTGAATCTATCAAATGGAGAAGAGAGAAGAAGTTAGGAACCCTTGTTTTGCTAGGAGAAAATGAAAAAAGAAGAATGGGGTTGTGAGGGGGGGGTGTTGGATCGTGTAATAGAGGGAGAGAGATGGAAGAATTTGCACTTTGGTCCTCTAAAAATTTAAGTGCTCAATTAGGGTACCAAGGTTTAGTAGGTTAGCAATTAGGTCCAATTCAAAGTTCAATTGAGTCCAAGGGTTTCATATAATTTCAAATAAGTGCATAATTGAATTAAAACATTTATTTATCAAGTAAGCATGTTATAATTGAATTTAAATAGCATAATCAATTAAGTCATATAAGTCATATAATTGAAATTTGAAATTAAATACACATACAAAGGAAGAGAAAGTTTCTATCTCTCAAACTCTCACGTATGGCGTGCGTCCTTAATAATTTGAAAATACGGGGTGTTACAAGCTCTGAATCCATTTGAATATGAACATCAAAGGCCGTTGGAAGTCGAAAAAAGTAAAGATGGATAGCAGATCTTGAATTCGAACACAATAAAGATTAGCAAATTTTTTATTTTCGCTTGAAGCAGATAATCTGAACCATGGTGTTGAGGTAGAAGACAATCTAGATCGTAGGGCTGACAATAAAATTAGTATGCAAATTCACGATGTACCAAATGGATATTTTAATTCCCTTCACCTCCCTCTCTCCGCGATCTCAGGAGGGGCAATGCTCACAAATCTCTTATTCAATTTCAATCTCATCAAGAGACGAAGGGAAATCTTTCAAGAATCTAGCCTATAACCCTTAATAAGGAACCGTTATCTTCTCGGTAATCATATTGCCGTCGTGCTGGCCGCTATCACAAGATCATTCGCCGTCTCCGTCACTGTCGGAGTTGCCTCCACTGTTACCTTTGTCTCTATTCAGGTCTGTCACCGCTGCCCCTAGAGACCTTGTCGTCGTTCATTGCCACCGGTCAGATAGCGGCGTCGGCGTGACTAAATCAGGCAGGCATTTGGGTTAGGTGCTTTTGCATAAATATTTCTAATTAAAAAAAAAAAATGGAGGCTTTCATTTTCTTTCCCGACAACAAACTTCGCACAAGTCCAAAAAGTGGTCCAAATTAGCATAGTCCCCATCAAAGATACAGCCTACAAATCAGTATGGCAAGAACGTCAATGGCTATCCAACCACCCGATACCACTTTCTCATGTTCTAATGAAACATCAAGAAGATAGTATATAGAATCGAAGGTACAACTTGAGTTCCATCATAATCGTCATTAAAGATAAGTATTCCCAACTTAATTTTCTTTTATTAATTATGGGATTAATAAGGATAATACTAATATTTGGTGAATTACGATTAATTATAGCATGATTTATGTTAGCAACTTAAGCTATGCATTTCACGTTTCTCTAAGTTGTCTGTCAATTCTATAGCTGATTTATTCATTAACTATTATGATTTAACCTTTATAATATATTTATTTATTTTTAGATTTAACCCAATAGAAATAAGAAATACATTGAAAATTCATACAAGATATCTCCTGATTTTAGCTCTGTTATGCCAATGACGAATACGAGTTGAAGTAATCGTTCTTGTCGGTCGATGTCACCAAATAGGCTTGGGCCTACGAACATCTTGATGGGGGTGCCAATCGATTTTTCATGTTCAGAATTTTCGGGATCTAGCGTGTCATGTACATGGAGGCACGAGATCAATCGAACAAGCAAGATAAGTTTCAATTCATCTTTGTATTGATTCATGTTGTTCATGTTGGGGATAGTGCCCTAGAAAGCCGATTCAACCTAATCCGTTTTGGGACTTTCCTTATATCGCAAACAATTTTTGAATAATAAACGTATGATATTGATCATAAGCAAACACTTCTTCATGTGCAATTACCTGTTATGTGTGTTTCTTATTATATGTGTATGTATTAGAACTCCCCCAATCCATCAGGTCATTAGGGCCTTTGTCATTAGGTGAATGACACATGAAACAAACCCTAACTTAAGCTGCATTAGAAACTACTCCAAGTCAATGAGCCCAACGAATAGTGGGAGTGTCAATTAGGCTAGATTGAGACTTGCTTGTGGGATTGTGTCCTTAAGAAGGATCACCCAGTTTCATGCGTTGTAAAGTGTATAAGTTGATGCGTATACAATACACGAGGGTGCTTATTAAAAGAACAAGTACACTGAGTTGTCCCGCGTGAGAAGATTCCTAAATGGGAAAGGAAGTTTCCACTTCTAGAAGAGGAAACTTCTAGATTAGGGAACATCTCACATGTTAATGGTGTGAGTAATTAATCCTTTAACTTGAGATTCCATTGATATCTCGTGTGAGCTAACTAGGTAATCTTAGATATAGGTCTAGAAGGGTATCGCTTGAGACATCTGAATTATGACTTATGTTGGGGTTACAAAAGTGGCACATGGAGGCATGTGAGAATCAATAAAGGACCTACACTTACTTAAGGCAAGAAGATCTCTTATTATATAAGTCATTCATGTACTATCCTAAAACCCTCGGCCGAGGTACTGGATCAAGTAGGGTTATCAATGGGTTGGATTTTAATCCGACTTCAATCCGAAACCGATCCGATTTTTGATATATTCGTTCGATAAAAAGATTCGATGGATCATATCCGATTATAAATATTCGAAATCCGAATTAAGTGGATCGGGTATGGAATCATGAAATCCGATCCGTTAGAGACCTGAATCCGATTATATATATATATATATATTACGACGCCCCGATGTTTCGGACGTACAGGTATAACTTATGTGCTCACTCATTGCACGTTTGAATTATTATAATTAGGTGATTATATATTTTACTTTTATATTATTTGAAATTCTTGAATATATGAATTATTTGAATTTGAATTTATATGAATCCTTGAATGATTTGCGCTTATGTGATATGTTTGTGTACCGTTTCTATACGATTTTAATTCCTTATTTCGTGAAAATTTGATATGTTGGAGATATGTGTGTGTTATGAATGTGTATATATGCTCATTTTACGTTTTTGGATTCATTTGCTTGAGTTTTGAATTTATTTTGAGTTTGGGAACCAAAACGGGAGCTAACGAGCAATTAGCGCACCCTTGGTTCCGAGTGTGGTATCTTGAGCTCGGGAACTCGGAATCAAGTTCTGTCACCTCCATTAGACTCGTATCGACGATTCAGGTTCGATGGAACAAATCTCATATTTTTCTAAGATCATTTGGATTCCCGAAATTTAACCGAAACGAGCACCTCGTACCTAAAACAACAACCATTGACTATTCTTAAGCCACGGGCCTACAATAACAACCCTAGACCCTAAACTCATGACCTAGCCAACTTACCACTCTCTCTCTCTCCCTCATTAGCCCCCAACCGAACCAACCCCTCTCTCTCACTCAAAATATTCAGCAAAAAGAAGAGAGGATAGAATAAGGAAGAAAAACTATTCACCCAAGAGAGATTTGAGCTCATCACTTTTCCATCTTCCACCATTTCTTGAAAGTAAGCTTATATCTATGTAGTATATCTCCTTGTGGTCATTTTAAGATAGGCTATGCATGATTTCACCAAGTTTTGCTTGTGGATTGATGAAGATGATGAATAGTATAGTTCTTGTACTTTTGATGATTCAACTTGTTTTCCTTGGATTTTCTTTGAGTTTATGAGTAAAAATTGACCCCCAGACATGTATTTATGATTGTATAAACTTATGTTGCATGGTTGTTGAAGATTTAATGTCTTGCCATTAATGAAGGTTGAGGAAATAGTTTTGATTATGAATTCTTGATGCCTTCCTTGGGTTCTTGATGTTTAAATGTGATATAACATGGATGTATGAGCTTACTTTTGGTTGAGTTTTGAGTTGGTTGTATGCATTTTGGATTTCCTCTCGAGCATGCCCTGTTTTTACTTCGAATTTTTTCTTCTGGACTGAATCCACTGCCATGGATTTTTTTTCTAAAACCAATCCATGGGCTTGAATTTAAGGGCAGATTTTGGGGATTTTCGGGAACAAGATCCACGGCCATGGATCCTGTCAGCGTTTCCCCGTTGTTCGTTCTTTATTTTCTCGTGTCTCGTTGCTTGTTTAATCTTTCCCTAACCCCTTTTTATGATTCCTAAGCTTTGTTAACATCCATTTGTACGTGTTATGACTGTTATATGAGATTTATGACTTGAATTGATATGAAGTGTGAAAGTTATGAACGAATGAACTTGATATTGCCACGTATTGGATGAATTACTTGATTATGTGACTTCATGACATCATTTTACTTCTTATGCATCTCATATCATGAGCATAACATTACCGTACATCGTATTTGATCATTTTGAGTCTCACACTATCTCTTTTTCAAAGATTCGGGTCCAGTCGGATGTGAGGACGAGCCGTGAGGTTCTTACTGTTTCTTTTGTTTTTTTGAGGTGGGTTTCTCTACTAGTAGTTACTTGACCCGATATATACACCCCAATGTGCAAAAGATTTAAACCAAATCAATAGATATAAATATATCGAGTCTCTTAGAGTAAATAATTTCGAACGTATTGCCCTTCTTAAATTCCTACCTAATGTTTTGGCGAGTTAATTGAATGCACGTGATGGGAGCCCTGGGACTTAGTGTATGTGGCTATCCGGGGAAGCTCGGGTTGACGGTGAACCCCGTACACTAGTTCCACCAAATCACAGATACCGGACCTCGCTAGGAGATTAGCGAGGAATGGGAGCTGAGCACCTCTGGGGAACTCATGAAACCCCACTGGCCAATGAATGAGGTGTTCGGGTCTTGTAAACCCATGCACCACCCCGGAGGAAAAAGGTGTATATGAACGATTATAAATGATCGAATAAATGTGCACGAAAGATTTTATGTGTGTCAACTTAATGAATTTCTAATGATTACATGAGGTGTAGGTTGGAGATAATGCCCTCTCGCCGGGCTCACGAATGACCTAATGTTAGAAAATGATAGTTATAATCCCGTTGATGCTTCTCTTTGTTTTACCCACTTGGGGAAAATGTTTTAAAACTTCACACGGGATTACAGCTTGCATGTATGTGTTTAAATTCTGCGAGATTATATATATCATGCCTTGTTTTTTACCCACCAGTCTCCTTTAGACAGAACCCAGATCGTTTTCAGTTGTGTTGTGCAGGTGTAAGGTGAGCTAGGTGAGCATTCGAGTCGGTGTTTCTCGTATTTGTTTCTAGCTCTTTATTTTGGGTCTTACACACACTTATGCTAGTACTATGACTCTTGTATATTGATTATGACTTGGGCATACTTGTTATGTAGCACCCGGAACGCTAGGCGCCACATCCCCCCCACTATAGTCTCAATCCACATATGAAATGGATAATCCATACATGAATCAACACTATAGCGAACGGGAGACAATAAAAAACCGACACAAGGCTAGGCGGGTACCCTCAATTTAAAACCAACCAACAATCAAGTCAGAGTATTAAAAAGCGGAAGCAATAACATTCATTCGATACGTATAGGTACAATATTTATTTATTTACTAATAGGTACCAACAATTACACTATCAATACAATATCATCTCAAAATTAAATAACAAGGCATGCTACAAAATATCCCAAGTAGCTATACATGAACAAAATGTGGGAATGAAGTGTGCTAGACCCAAATTTAAAGACAACTAGACTCTAAATTCCCGCCTAGCACGCCCTGCAAAACAACTGAAAAGTTGAGGTGTCAGTCCAACACGGACTGAGCGAGGGGTATAAATAAATATAAGCGCAAATACATGCAAGTTATAATCTCGGGTAATCATTTTGGAAAAACAACGATTTAGTAAAATAAGAGATTCTATCGCCCGAGGTTACAACTAATTCAATTTCAATTTAATCAATTCAATACAATCAATTGTGGCCCGGCGAGTGGGGCAATTCTCTAACCTTACACCGACTGTGTAAAATCAATCAATCAATCAATTATTAGGTTATTAGGTGATCAAGCAATTTATTACTGTGAACAATTAGCAAGTTCAATAACGCCTTCTTCCTCCGGGTGATGGTGGGATTACAAGGCCCCACCATCCAATCAGTCTGGGCAGAGGGTACATGAATCCCTAAGCCCGGAACTCCTTCCTCCCCTAATCTCCTAGGGGGTTCAGGGGTCATCCCAATTTGGTGAGGATAGCTCTCGAGTTACCCGTCAGCCCATGCTTTCCCGGTTGGCTCGAGCCACTACCCTCGGGCCCACAGTGCAATACAATACTCGCCAAAACAATCAATCAATCAATCAATCAATCAATAGTTCGATAAATCCTTTGAAAACCAATACCGTTTGAAAACTATAGATATATAAATAGGTTTTGGCTTAAAACTTCACGTAGGGTTATACGGGTCCTATGTATCTAAAATTAAACCTCACCTGAACGACCCAAAAACAACCAAGGAAACAGCTCACGGGGCCTGTTCCTCGTCACCAGGAAGCTGGTCTGTGCAAGAAAGACAAATGTCCGTGAGACACGACTCAAAATGTACCAAATAGGACGAACGGCGAAAATGCAACGAGATGACGAGTATGATGCAATGTACCATGAAAATATCGCGTTTCGACATGTATGCAATCATATAATAGCAATTAGGGGTCAAAGAAGCCGTCGGATCAAGGTGCTAAAATCGCACTTTTATGCAGTGAATTTTGAACACTTTCTGGAGTCTGGGAACGGCCGTTCCGGCTTCCCTTTGAAAATGGGAAGGGCCGTTTCCATGGCCCTTCAGAAACGCGCCAGCGTTTTTTTTTTTTTTTTTAAAAGGGGAAAAACGTTTTAGCTGGGAACGGCCCTTCCGGCACACAGGCTAAAATGGGAACGGCCGTTCCCAGTCTCGCTGGCCTGGCTGACTCTGAATCATGGGAACGGCCATTCCAGTTTTAAACTGGGGCTGGGAAGGGCCGTTCCCAAAATACGAGAGCAGCAGAAAACAGAGCAGTAGCAGCAGCAACAATGATCCAACAAAACCAACCAACAAACAGAATCAAAATCAAGTTGAAATGCATAAATTTGATGCAATACACATACTATCATACATATAGATCATTAACAACTCATTTAAACACTCATTTCCATGTTAGATCATCAAGAATTCATCAATCCAAACCCATATCACCAATCATACTCCAAGTCTAAAACTCACAAGATAAATGCATCAATCTTAAGCTCCAAGTTCACAAATAAATTCCCAACAACAAATACACAATTTATCCAAGCCATAGCAAAGCCCTATCTATACCATATATTCAAGAAAATCATCCAAGTTCCATAATTACCTCAAATGAAAGAAATGAGAAAAGAGATGAAGAGATAATGTTGATGATGCTTCAATGTCCACAATTCCCACAAATTTGATACTCAAATGATGAAATCTCCCTCTCTTCCAAGAAGGGTTTGTCACGGTTGAAGAAGGAAAGCAAGAACAAAGCTATGAAATGTTTGGTATGAAAATGAGAAGCATGGTACGTGATTGCTGCTATGAGGAGAAGAAAAATGGCCAAATTTGCAATTAAATCCCTCAATTTATTAAGTTATGCAATTAGGTCCAATTCCATTATTAAATGATCAATTAGGTCCAAGGAAAAAAATTAATGAAATTTGAGTCCCCAAAGTCATGAAATGAGCAAATAAGGACATAGAAGAAATTAACTTATGTTCGGGAAAATAATTCACGTTGCCATCACGTTCAATTTATGCGATAATTATAATATGATATGAATTTTCAATAAAATACCAAGAATATAATTTTATAAAATTATGTAATGATATGGAAAATTAAAGAAATGATCAAATAATAATTAAATTACAACTCTCAAACGCACACGTGTCGATCATACCTGAAATGCCGAAAGCTGGGGCGTTACATGTTAGGCCGTGGTAGCATTTTGATACTTGTAAATGTTCTATTTTTGAAGCTTGGATGCTCACTGTAAATGTTATATGATATTTAATGCTTCCGTTTTACCATTTTTACTCTGATTTTAGTTGTCTCACGTTTTAAATGGTTTAAGGGTTAGCCCGCCTAGCCTAGTGTGCGTGTAGTGTCCCCGTTCGCCGTGATTTGGCACTTATATAGATTGTCCATTTTATATGCGGGTCGGGACTCGGTGCGGGGGATGTGGTGCCTCGCGCTCGGGTGCTACATACCTAAGTGGTATCAAAGCCTCGGGTTGCAAAACACGGGCTCTCGTGTCGTGTTGAGTCTGTCTAAGTCGTACGGCTTTAGGAGTTACATGTCAATGTGGTTCTTGTGCATTTCTTACTTGCTTATGTACCTACCTCTTGCATTTTGATTGAATTATTTTGCATTTTCATGCAAAAACTAAACATAACACGCATTTCAGTGTTTTATCTTATAGGATGCCTTCTCGAAGATATAGAGACCAATCTCCTGAACGGTGTCCTCGCCGTAATCGCTCGCCTACTCCGCAACCACCACAACAACAACCATAAGCTGAGGCTTTTGTCAACTCGGTGATAAATATTATTGATCAAAGGCTCCGAGATTATGTCCCACCAGTACCTCAACCGGTACCGACACCTGTAGGAGTGCAAAAAGGAGGAATCATTACATTTTACCGTGAATTTAGAAATCAGAATCCTCCTAAATTTTACTCGGGGAATGACATGCCAGCCGAACAATAGCATAAGGAGATCGAGCGGATTTGGGAGCTTTTTCCTCGCAGTTCTCAAAAAAAAGCGAGGTGGACTATTTCTTTATTACAAGGACAAGCTTATTCTTGGTGGGAAACAAACAAGATTCAATTTGATGCTGCCGGGGAGGAGGTTGATTGGAATGTCTTTGTCCGGGAATTCAAAGGAAAATTCGTTCCCCCTTCTGTAAGGACTCGAAGGCTAAAGGAATTCATGAAATTGAAGCAAAGGAATCGTACTGTATCCGAGTATATTTCCGAGTTTGATTGACTGGTCCGCTAGGCTCCGAATATTGCGAGTGATGATGCACATAAGGCAATGCAATTTGTTCAGGGATTGAGGCCGGATATTCAAACGGCTATTGAGGCCGTTAACACAAGCACGTGGGTGAAAGCAACATCAAAGGCATTGAAAGTCGAGGATGGAGTTATAAGCCGGGGGAGTACTTATCGTTCTGGACAGGGCTCGGGGACGGGGTTCAATCCGGGCAAGAAACCGATTACTTATTCTAATCAATCAAGCAAGGGCCCGAACAAGAAGCCCCGGACATCAGGACCCGCTTTCAAGCCACCATCGGCACTACCAGCTCCAAAGGGGAATCGACAAGACATACCACCATGTACTTATTGTGGTGGACCAACCCACGCTTACAATAATTGCCGAAAAAGATTGGGTCTATGCCCTCACAAGGCAAATACTTGCCCCGAAAAGAATCCGGGCTATCAAGCTGGAGCTCAGAGACCCCCTAATTCAGGCACGAGCCTATGCCCTCAAGGGCGAGGAGCAGAATGTGAAGGCCAACCCCACTGCCATCGTGGAAGTTACCGTTTGCATACATAACATGAACATACATGCACTTTTTGATCCGGGTGCCACTCACTCCTTTATTTCTTCTGGACTTTCTTCTACTTTGTGCTTGCATGTTACTTGTTTACATTCCTGTTATGTGGTTAGTTCCCCTCTCAGGGGAAGTCTTGAAACTGATCAGGTGGTCCGAGGATGTTCGGTTATTCTAGAAGGCAAAGATTACTCCGCAGATTTTATTGTGATGTCGATGAAGAAATATGGGGTAATTCTGGGAATGGATTGGTTATTCAGCCACCGGGCTACAGTTGATTGTTTTGCGAAGAAAGTAAAGTTGGGCGAAGAGGTTATTGTGGGAGTTGGATCGAAGACGGAACCACTTTTATCTTTCATGGAAGCCCACATGTTAGTAACGGATGGAGCCATGGGATTTATTGCCAATCTCCTTAATAAACCGAAGGATCAATCACAGTTTGAGGAGACCGCTGTTGTGAAGGAATATCCTGATGTATTTTCGGAAAATTTGGGTTCTTTACCGCCAGACCGGGAGATTGAATTTGTCATAGATTTATATCCGGGATCAGAACCGTATTCCAAGACTCCTTACCAAATGGCTCCGGCAGAGTTGAAAGAATTGAAGATTTAACTTAAAGAGTTGCTTAAAATTGGATATATTGGACCGAGTTCATCTCCTTGGGGTGCTCAGGTTCTTTTTGTTAAGAAGAAGGACGAGACATTGAGAATGTGCATAGACTACAGAAAGTTGAATCAGATGACCGTAAAGAATAAGTACGCATTGCCCCACATCTAGGATTTGTTTGATATGTTGTAAGATTCCGTGGTGTACTCAAAACTAGATTTGAGACAAGGGTACTATCAGTTGAAAATCCAGGAAGAAGATATTCCAAAGATGGGATTCAACACCCAGTACGGACATTATGAGTTTATAGTGATGCCTTTCGGGTTAACTAATGCCCCTGCAGCATTTTTGGATATGATGCATTGAATTTTCTGTCCCTATCTCGATAAGTTCGTGGTGATCTTTATTGATGACATCCTTGTATATTCACGGACAGCTGAAGATCATGCCCGACATCTCAGGTTGGTGTTGGATACGTTGAGAGAGCACCGGTTGTATGTGAAGTTTAGTAAGTGTGAATTTTGGATTGACCGGGTTGCTTTTCTAGGCCACATCATTTCAAGTAAGGGTTTGGAAGTAGATCCTTCGAAAATTGAGACGGTCTTACAGTGGCAAACTCCAAAGAATGCCTCATAGATAAGGAGTTTCTTAGGTTTGGCGGGTTATTATCGGAGATTCATTCAGGACTTTTCGAAGATTATCGCTCCTTTATCCCGATTGATTAAGAAAGAAGTTAAATTTGAGTGGAATGAGGCGTGTAAGGCTAGCTTTCATCTCTTGAAGGAAAAGTTGACCACTGCACCTGTGTTAGCACTTCCCAAAGGTACAGAAGGATATACAGTTTATAAGGACGCCTCAAAGGAAGGTTTGGGTTGTGTATTAATGAAGAATGGGAAAGTGATTGCCTATGCCTCTAGGAAGTTGAGGAGCATGAAAAGAATTATCCCACACATGATCTTGAACTCGCAGCAGTGGTATTTGCTTTGGGAAAATGGAGGCATTATCTCTAAAGAATTTCGTTTGACATTTTTTCCAACCACAAGAGTCTCCATACCTATTTTCTCAGAATGAGCTAAACGTAAGACAAAGGCGAGGATGGAATTTCTCGAGGACTATGATTGTATAATTAAATACCATCCCGGCAAAGCCAACGTGGTCCCGGATGTGCTTAGTAGGAAGGCTAGCGTGTCCAATGTAGAAGTGAGTGTTGGAGATGAGTTAGAGCCGATTAAGCTAAGGGCTCGAGTCTCTAATATCACGATTCAATCGGATCTCCAACAAAGATTGTTTGAGGCACAAAGAGTGGATCCCGAAGTTCAGAGGTTAGCCAAGAAAGCTAGAGTCGATCCAGAGTGCCCATTTGGGTTTGATGATACCGGACTTCTAAGGTTCAAGACTAGAGTGGTTGTACTGGAAGAGTTGAAACGGGTTATACTGGAAGACGCACACAGGTCAGCTTACTCGATACATCCTGGAGGGAACAAAATGTATAAGGATTTGAAGTAGTATTATTGGTGAAATGGACTCAAGAGGGATGTAATCAATTACGTGAAACATTACATGACCTGTCAGTTAGTGAAAGCTGAGCATCAGAAGCCGTCAGGGCTACTTCAACCGTTACCTATCCCGGAAAGGAAATGGCAACAAGTGGCGATGGATTTCGTTTTGGGTCTTCTAAGAGCGAAAGGTGGTCTTGATGGAATTTGGGTGATCGTGGATCAGTTGACAAAGTCGGCTCATTCCTTGCTATTCGGATGTCCGATAAGGTGACTAAACTGGTCAAGAAATATTGCGACAAAATTATCCGACTTCATGGAGTGCCGGTTAGTATTATATCAGATCGGGGACCCAAGGTTTACCTCCAGATTTTGGCAAGAGTTACAAAGGAATTGGGGTCGAAACTTCATTTCAGCACCGTATTTTATCCTCAGACAGACGGGCAATCCGAAAGGTTGATCAAGTATTTAGAGGATATGCTAAGAGTGTATGCCTTGGACTTCCAGAGCTCGTGGAATGAATAGTTATCGTTGGACTGATATTTCGGTCGAACAAGTATAACTTGTATGCTCACTAATTGCGTGTGTTTGAATTATTATAATTATGTGATTATATATTTTACTTTTATATTATTTGAAATTCTTGAATATATGAATTATTTGAATTTGAATTTATATGAATCCTTGAATGATTTGCACTTATGTGATATGTTTGCGTACCGTTTCTATACGATTTGAATTCCTTATTTCGTGGAAATTTGATATGTTGGAAATATGTGTGTTATGAAAGTGTATATATGCTCGTTTTACATTTTCGGATTCATTTGCTTGAGTTTTGAATTTATTTTGAGTGTTTGAACCAAAACGGGAGCTAACGAGCAATTAGCGCACCCTTGGTTCCGAGTGTTGTATCTTGAGCTCGGGAACTCAGAATCGAGTTCTGTCACCTCCATTGGACTCGTATCGATGATCAGGTTCGATGGAACAAATCTCATATTTTTCTAAGATCATTTGAATTCCCGAAATTTAACCGAAATGAGCACCTCGTACCTAAAACGACAACCATTGACTATTCTTAAGCTATGGGCCTACAATAACACCCCTAGACCCTAAACTCATGACCTAGCCAACTTGCCACTCTCTCCCCCTCCCTCATCAGCCCCCAACCGAACTAACCCCTCTCTCTCACTCAAAATATTCAGCAAAAAGAAGAGATGATAGAAGAAGGAAGAAGAACTATTCACCCAAGAGAGATTTGAGCTCATCTCTTTTCCATCTTCCACCATTTCTTGAAGGTAAGCTAATATTTGTGTAGTATATCTCCTTGAGGTTATTTTAAGATAGGCTATGTATAATTTCACCAAGTTTTGCTGGGATAATGATGAAGATGATTAATAATATAGTTCTTGTACTTTTGATGATTCAACTTGGTTTCCTTGGATTTTCTTTGAGCTTATGAGTATAAATTGATCCCAAGACATGTATTTATGATTGTGTTGAATTATTTTGCATGGTTGTTGAAGATTTTATGTCTTGCAATTAACGAAGGTTGAGGAAATGGTTTTGATGATGAATTCTTGATGCCTTCCTTGGGTTCTTGATGTTTAAATGTGATATAGCTTGTATGTATGAGCTTATGGCCTGAATCGGTATACTTTTGGTTGAGTTTTGAGTTGGTTGTATGCATTTTGGCTTTCCTCTCGAGCATGCCCTGTTTTTACTTTGAATTTTTGCTTCTGGACTGAATCCACGGTCGTGGATCATGTTCCCGAAAATCCTCAAAATCTGCCCTTAAATCCACGCCCGTGGATTGATTGTTATATGAGATTTATGACTTGAACTGATATAAAGTGTGAAAGTTATGAACGAATGAACTTGATATTGCCATGTATTGGATGAATTACTTGATTATGTGACTTCATGAAATCATTTTACTTTTTATGCATCTCATATCATGAGCATAACATTGTTATGTGTCGTGTTTCCTCTTTTTCACAGATTCGGGTCCAGTCGGAGGCGAGGACGAGCCGTGAGGTTCTTGCTATTTCGTTTGTTTTTTTGAGGTGGGTTTCTCTACTAGTAGTTACTTGACCTGATATATACATCCCAATGTGCAAAAGATTTAAACTAAAATCAATATATATAAATATATCGAGTCTCTTAGAGTAAATGATTTCGAACGTATAGCCCTTCTTAAATTCCTACCTAATGTTTTGGCGAGTTAATTGAATGCATGTAATGGAGGCCCTGGGACTTATTGTACGTGGCTATCCGGGGAAGCTGGGGCTGACGGTGAACCCCGTACACTAGTTCCACCAAACCACAGATATCGGACCTCGCTAGGAGATTAGCGAGGAATGGGAGCTGAGCGCCTTTGGGGAACTCATGAAACCCCACTAGCCAATGAATGAGGTGTTCGGGTCTTATAAACCCATCCACCACCTGGAGAAAAAAGGTGTATATGAACGATTATGAATGATCGAATGAATGTGCATAAAAGATTTTGTGTGTGATAACTTAATGAATTTCTAATGATTACACGAGGTGTAGATTGGAGATAGTGCCCTCTCGTTGGGCTCACGAATGACCTAATGTTAGAAAATGATAGTTATAATCCCGTTGATGCTTCTCTTTGTTTTATCCACTTGGGGAAAATGTTTAAAACTTCACATGAGATTATAGCTTGCATGTATGTGTTTAAATTCCGCGAGATTATATATATTATGCCTTGTTTTTACCCACCAGTCTCCTTTAGACTGAACCCGGATTGTTTTCAGTTGTGTTGTGTAGGTGTAAGGAAAGCTAGGCGGGAATTCGAGTTGGTGTGTCTCGTATTTGTTTCTAGCTCTTTATTTTGGGTCTTACACACACTCATACTAGTACTATGACTCTTGTATATTTGATTATGACTTGGGCGTACTTGTTAGGACGTGATGGCATTTTGATACTTGTAAATGTTCTATTTTTGGAGTTTGGATGCTCACTGTAAATGTTATATGATATTCTCTGATTTTAGTTGTCTCGCGTTTTAAATGGTTTAAGGGTTAGCCCGCCTAGCCTAGTGTGTGTGTAATGTCCCCGTTCACCGTGATTTGGCACATGTATGGATTGTCCATTTCATATGCGGGTCGGGTATCGGTGTGGGAGATGTGGTGCCTCGCGCTCAGTTCTTATATATATATATATATATATATATATATATATATATATAATTATATATAATACCAATTGGGCATTGGTAATCTCAAATATGTATATATAATTAAGTAATATAATATGAATATTATTTTTTTTTAAATTTAAAACTATATTATGTGAAAATGTAGCATTTGTATAATATTATTCTCTAGTATTAGTAATGTATAGTTAGACCCCAAATAAGTTTTTAAATAACAAAACACACCCATATTTAGATTAAATAATTAGGAACACCCAAGTGAGTTTTAAAATTACAAATGACCCCTTCTCTGTTAGAATTTTTTATAATTTTAATCTAAATGAGTTTTTAAAACACAAAACGCCCCCCAAAATGTGTTTTTACATCTAAATATTAAATTAATACAGTAGTTTTTAAATAATTTTTTAATGGAGAGGGGTCATTTGTAATTTTGAAATTCATTTGGGTGTCTATTGTTAATATATCGGAATATGGAGTTGTCTGTTATTTAAAAACTCGTCTAGGGGCTAGATGTAAATAAGTCTAAATAATTAATACATAATCTATATATATATATTCTTCTTTCTTTTTTGATTACTTTCCTCGCGTATGTATAAGACCGAATCCATTCGATTTCTAAAAAAGATTACTAATCCTTAACTTTTCGAGGAATCCTTCGTCAGTGGTTGTGAATGACTGATTTTTTCAATCTTTTCGACCTTGGTTCCGTAGGAGCAAGTCAGAAAGATAGAGAAATAGAACCATCTGATTTAATTCGTTCTCAATAGCCATGAAATGATCATCATAGGGTGATCCTTTTATCGACGGATGCTCCTATTACACTCGTAGTCTCTGAAGGATGAGAACCAACTATGTAGCATCTACATCGAGAATTCAAGTATTGTATACGTCATTAGTCTGATCCTTTGTAGGAACTACCCATAATAACAAACTTGCAAAGTGGATCTGTTTATCATAAAGAGATTCGTCGTTCCTGACCCTGCTTCACCTTAATTGTTATTTGAACAAGTCAAAGTTCTATCTTGGTCCGAGTGGGGATAACATTTCTCTTCTGCATGTCCATGGTGTTTTGAAAAATCCAAACATCTCAGAGATAGATAGAGAGGTAGGAATTTCTCGAACGAATCGCACTCCTTCGTATACGTCAGGAGTCCATTGATGAGAAGGGGCTGCGGAAAGGAGTCCATTGATGGAGTGGGGAAAGCTTCGTGTATATATATATATGATATATGATATATATATATATATATATATATATATATATATATATATATATATATATATATATATCACAAACTCACTCACACAAATATATAGTACATAAAATAAATGTCATATATCTAATACATTCAATACAAAATAATAATAATAATATATTTATATGAAAATATATTATTGTTCAAAATAATTTAAAGTATATATTGAATATAAAAATATTTTAATAATAATTATTATTATTATTATTAGTTATGAATAATATTAATAAAATAAGTTTAAATTTTTTGTTCTATTTCTAACTTTATTACTTGGCGTACCAATCATAGCAATGTCATAATAAAGTCATTCCATTCATTTGTTCATTCCATTACAAAGTTCATTCATTTCCTACCTCATTCCATTCATATATATTAATCATGTCGTTAGAAGTTAGAACATAATAAGTATAATGAAACAAAATTACCTTGGAATGGAATAACATTAAAATAAAAAGAATGTGGTAATGGAATAATTTTTATATAATTATTTTCTTATTTATAAGGAATGGAATCCTCTTTTTCCATGTCATTTCATTCTCATAATAGGTAAATAAATATAAGAGAGGGTAATAAATTAAAATATATCTAATTAGCAATAACTTTATCTGTATTACTCTTTTAGTGAATTATAATAACCAAAATGATTATTTTATAGACTTTTACATGATGTAATATTTATTTTATAGATAATACATAATATAAAATATATCTTATAGAAGATTTAAAATACATAATATAAGACTTAATTACTCTGCATATATTTTCAATTTAAAAATAGCAATACTAATTTTATTATAAATGTTATTATATGTTGATTATAAAGGTAATAATTAGTAATAATTAATACTATATTTATATATATATATATATATATATATATATATATATATATATATATATATATATATATATATATATATATATATATATATATATATATATATATATATATATTATAGCACCCAAGAGCGCAGAGCACTACATCCCCTACACCATAAACCGATACGTGTAACGAAATAGAAACTCCACACCAGTATCAAGTCACGGCGAACGGGTGACAAACAAAACACACACACACTAACTAGGCGGTCTAGACCCTAATATAGAGTGCGCAATAAAATAACTAACAAATGCGGAAGCACCAGGATGCAAAGATAAAGTCATACATATATCCATACTTACATACAAGAGTAAATCGAATCCAGTTATACGTGCCACGGGCCAAACACCTCATACGAACGCTCATATCTCAAATTCGAAGCATAGCCTTATACATATTTATACATAGTACTAAAACAGGAAAGTAAAGATGCAATATATAAAGACTCTCCTACAAAACTCGAACAACCCAAAGTAAAAGACCGCCGCCTAGCACGAACTGAACCTTGCACCTGCAAACTCAAGAAACACAAGGGAAAAAGAAGACAACGAGGAGGGGTCAGTCCTAAAGACTGGTGAGAGGGCTAACACACTCACGCATATATATATATAAGAGCATAGCATATTCGAAATCATAAAAGTTCATGAACCGGGGCGTGGTTTTTGCAATCTAAAACATTTTAGCTCGTGATAGTATATAGGCCAAAGGCCAAAATTACCAAAATTTTAAGAATTAGGAATCCACTCCCATTTCCGGAACCATTTTCATAAGCAAAACACACAAAACTCGGCGAGCACGAGTGCAAACCAATCAAACTCCTTTTAAAGCAAAACTTGGAATCAACTCTCAAACAAAAAGCATATAGCAAACACGCATACCTCATCTCCGGGGATGGAAGGGTCGTGCACACGTTAACCATACACACATATATGTCAGGGTCGTGAGTCTCATGAAACCCACACCCAAGGATTCCATCCCCCACTAATCTCCTAGTGGGTTCCGGGGTGATCCTAAGTGTGGAAATTGTACTAGGGAGTGACCCGATGGCCCAACGCCGTCCCGGGGTTCCTTTGCACCAATCTCCGGGGCCCAAGGCATAATGCAAAAAGGCATATACACGTACACAGACTTATCTTTGAAAGTCCAAATCTCACTAGGGCAAAACACGCACCAACCCATTTTCCAAATCAAATAAATAAAAATATACTTACTTTTACATAAAAACATTTTTCAAACGTTTCTTAACAAAAGGGCCAATTCCCACAAAACACATATCAAACACGTATCTAAGTACATATATATATTGTAGCACCCGAACGTAGGGTCACCACATCCCCCGCACCTAAGCCCAATTCACATACGAGATAGAGAGCCCGTACATGAACCAAGCCTAGGCAAACGGAAAACAACCAAACACACTACCTAGCTAGGCGGAACGTAGACCCCAAAAACAACAACTCAGTCATGCATACATGCGGAAGCTAAAACATGGCATATAAAAATTCAATCAAAACAAATAATGGGTTCAACTAAATTCAAGCACCTGTCCCGAGTTCCATCCATTACATAATTATCATACATATTGAAGCATACAAACTTATACAAAAGTTCAAATACAAAATTCGAAAATGCAAACTAATAGAGGACCCAACTCAAAACGGACTCTACAAACTGACAGACTCCGCCTAGCTCGAACCTCTAAAGCAAACCTGCAAGCTAAAAATCATAAAGAGGGAGGGGTCAGTCTACAACTCGACTGAGTGAGGGGCTACCCACACACGCTACATATATATAGAGCAAAGCACATTTCAGACACATGCACCGTCCATGAACTCGGGGATAGTTTTTGCATGCCAAAAATTTTACCCGTGATACTTATATATAGGGATTTAAATCAAAATAAAGTAAAACAAAGCCTAATAGATTCAAATAACTCAAATCATACGGAGGCATAACGAATCTTACCAATTCATATAATTTCACATTGATTCAAATCATATTTTAGCTTACGTATTCAAAAGGATCCATATTTTATCTTACTTAAGAATCTATCCCCGTTTCATGAACTTTAACAAAACATACACACAAACATACAAGCATACAGAACTCGGCGGGTACGAGTAACAAAATCCCATCCTGGGCTGCTCAAAAGAAACAAACAAATCATACAAAGCAGACAAATCAGCTACATTTATTCAAATAGACCTCCTTCTCCAGTGATGGAAGGGTTGCGCGACCCTAACCATCCGTTACAGTCGAGGGGAGTGCAAGCTTCTCAACCCTCAGGATATCCATCCCCCACCAAACCTCCAGGCGAGTTCAGGAGTAATCCGGACTAACTGTGGAGATGTGTACAGGGGTCATAACCAGCGACCCCATGGCCGTCCCGGGTCCCCCTTACCCACAACTCCGGGGGCCATCATTACCATAACATTACGTTCATTACATAACTTAACCTTCTACAAATCAAATTCAGAAGCAAATCATACACGGATACGTACCTCACTTTGCTACAACTACTCTTTACATACCTCTCCGTGTCAAATCCATATCCAATCCCTTAGCTCGTATCTCCCGGCTCATAAGAGGCACACGGTCTGAAGCGTAGTTGAGCGATACCAAACATAACCAATCAAATCAAATCAAATCAAATTAAACATATGTATGTTAGGAATAGTGCCCTAGAAAGCCGATTGTATATCCGCTTTGTGTTTTTCCTTATTGTAATCACAGACAATCTTTGAATAAAATAACGAATTGAGGCAACACTTCTTTATATGCTCTTGTTTGGTATGCGTTTACTTTAGCTGTGCATGTATGAGAACTCTCCTAATCCTGATGACTTTAGGACTCTACCATTTAGGTGAAATGGTTCATGAAACGAGCCCTATATCACATAAGTCATGATTAGTAAAATACTACAAGCCGATGAGTCCTACAGACAGTGGGAGTGTCAACCTGACTCCTCTAAGGCTTGCTTGTGGGATCACGCCCTTAAGAAGGACCACCTTGTTTCATGGAGGTGCAAAGTGTATAGTTGATGCGTGCGTGATACATGAGGGTGCTTACTTTAATAAGTAAGTTCACTGAGGTGCCCCGTGTGAGAACATTCCTAAATGGGAAAGGAAGTTTCTATTTCAGGAAATGGAAACTTCCAGATTAGGAAATATCTCACGAGTCATTGATGTGATTAATTGATCCTTAGACTTGAGGTTCTTTGTCACTTTATGAGTTAACTCTGTAGTCTTAGGTATAAGCTTTAAAGGGTGTCGCCTTAGACAACTGATTCAAGGCTTATGCTGGGGCTGCACAAGTGATTCATGAAAGTGAATGAGAATCAAGAAAGGACCTACACTTGCATTTGCAAGGTGATCTCTTATTGTGTAAGTCATTCATATGCCATATGGAGTCCTTGGCCAAGGCAGTAGATCAAGACATCAAGAAAAGGGTTTCTTGGATTGAGATCAAATGGATATGAAAAGCACTTAGCTTTAAGACCAGATTATTAGGGTTCGGATTATTCCCTTGCCCTAGATCTTGGTTGAGAGATAGTAAGTAGGAGGATTGTATCTCACATGAATCAATGACTTAAAGGTTCTGTCGAATCCGAACATTCCAATTCAGCTAGGGGTTAAACACCTGTTGCTAGACTATGGTCGTTTAATCTGTGGACTGATTAATTAATTAGTGAATTAATTAATTGGGGTCACTGCTAATTGAATTGAGAACCTAGAGGGCCACACACAACAACTTGGTTACATGAGTTGAGGCTTAAAAATGATTAAACGAGTTAATCGAGCCTAAGGGGTTCCACACGTGTGAAATCACACGTGTGGCTCACGTGATTGGACACGTGTCATTAAGACACGTGTGCCACACGTGATTATGTGATGTTAAATAATTAATGTGTTAATTATTTAATAGACTTTGGTTTAATTTTGAATTAAAAAGAAAGTCTAATTTTGGAGAAAATAATCTAGTTAATTAATTATGAATTAATTAATTAGATAAAATAAGTTATTTATTTTTATAATAAATAAAGTATAAAATTATCCAAAAATAGTTTGGATATTTTTAGCTCTCTTAAAAGTTGACTAGAATTAGAATTCAAAGTCAAAGTTGGAAAATACTTGATGATCAAGTAATAGGAGAGAGAGGAACCAAATCCTTTCCCAACAAGGATTTGGATCGGCACTCCCTCCTATATATAGGGGAGCTCGAGCTCCCCTTTAGAGCTAATTGACAATTCTTGGTTCATGTGTTGAACACCATCCTTTCTCCAAGATTAAATTAAACCCTAGGTTAAGCCTAAACACTAACTAGAGAACTAGCATCCTTACTAGTTAGATTGTGATCAAGTTGGTGGACTTTCTCTAGAGACTTCAAGTTAGAAGTTTGAAGATTCGAGCTTTACCAAGGAGAGGGGATCAAGCCGCGAGAAGAGCGTTCTTGGGTGGCTTGAAACGCTTCAAGAAAGAATAAAAGAAAAGTAAGTTTTCTATCTTTACGAATTTGGTTACACGATTGCGAGTTCAAGGTCCTTTTGTTGGGAAAATTTTTTAAATTCCGCTGCTTTCTGATTCGTGTTTTCCAACAATGTAGGCTATAGTTCGCATACAATTCAAACGGGAACATATCATAAGGTTTAACTATAACCTAACCTCACCTTACACCAAAGAAACCAAGAACGTGACAAATGATCCACCCCGGAATCAACACGGCCCACGAGACACCACCCCGGGTGCACCTGAACAAACTGGAGACAAAATGCAAGACTTAGACTTAAGAATGAACCACATAGATGCATGGCGTATGCATAAGCACTTAAAAGATGCAAACACATAACCACAGCTCATATTCAAATTAATATCATGCAAGAGAAGTCATACCACACTCAACATACTCATTAATGTGTCATATGGCATGTTAAGACTAAGTTCATGTATACAAACAATGCATAAAACAACAATTAATCACCTAACAAGGCACATATGCGATTCATACAAATAATTCACATTACTCAAGCAACATAAAATGCATATAAGAACAAGTGCATACACATAAACTTGCTAAAACAAGTTAGGAATAAGTTCGGAGATGGGAGGATACGAGAAAAACGGAATAAGAACACAAAAAGGGGTTCCGAGCGAAATCGGGCCAAAGCTGACAGTTTTGTCAAAATAGACAAGCTGTACGAAAACAGGAATATCATGAGTTTTAGGAATGGGAATTGAATTTTTCTTATTGGAAATGAAACTAGACACATAGAACTTTCCGATGATATATGGCACGAATCATGGTTCAAAGGGATCCGAAAGTGGCGGAGGTTTGAAGTTGAATGAATGCAGAATTCGGCGAAGTGGCAACACCAAATTAAAACGATTATATCTCACAATCTAGAATGAATTTTGGGGTTATTCAATTGGAGATTGTTCTAGACTTAAAAAGGTTGAAAATATCCAAAAATCAGCTCAATTGGAGGTCATATGAGGGGGTACCCGGCCGGGGAGAGTAGTGCAGAAAACTCTCTGAACTAACGTACCCGCCCGGGTACTTTTTAACACACAAAACTACCCGCCCAGGTAGTCCTTCTAGACGAGAAAAAGAAGCAAAAACAGGGGCTAAACATGGAGGAAACAAAAAAAGATCAAAACCCCCTCAAAACTCAACCAAATGCAATGAAAATCAAGGCACAAGTTCATATAAACAAGCTCTATCACATATCTTAATCTCAAGGCAAGAAAACAAAGATTCAAAGAGTTGCCATTAAAGCACATTTAAGCTCCATTAATGGAGTTTCAAGCAAGAAGCAACCAACGAACGAGATTTTGATAAATAAATGAAGAGGAAGTTCATGCAAGCAACATATATATCAAACTTGGAGCATATAATTCATATTTGAAGACATTAAAAGCAAATTTCATTTTTTTCACACTATTCATCATCTTCTTGGAAGCCATAAATTTGAGCAAGAAAGTCAAGATTCAATCGGGAAAAATCGAAGCACGTAGTGACAGGATCACATATCTTACCTTGAATCTTCGATCGGTTGGTCGGATCTCGCAAGCTTGAGCCAAAGCTTGAAGGGCCAAATGGGGTGGCTTTCTTCTTCTCCTTTCTTACCTTGTTTGATCGATCCAAATGAGGGGAAAAGGGAGATATTTTCAGCCATAAAGGGCTGAAAACGGGTCGGTAAAACGGGTCGGGTCAACAAAAGATCCGGTCCACTCGGATCGGATTTTAAAACGGTAGGGCTATCAAATGGCTTTAGAAATAAAAGGTTAATTCATTAAATCCAAATCATCGAAACGAAGTCAATGACAAGGTCGGAATTCACATTCAAATTCCCGAGCTCAAGGTAGCCATGAAGGCTCAAACACCCTAATTTACAATTAGGTCCTTAAATAGCAAATATTGGACGATTGAGTCGAAGAACATTAACTAAGTTCTAATGCGCACGTAACTAAACAAATTACAAATTGACACGCAAGGTATGCGAATCACATAATTACTGAATTAAACTCTCCCGAGACATCGGACCTGGATTGTCGAGAAGACGGGGTGTCACATATATACATAGGTCGTATGCGGGCTTAAAAAACATTTAGGGTTGTAGGTCGTAATAACTAAAAAAAAGAAACCTCACCTTGTCGACCACACGGACGAAGCAAACTGGAACACCTAAAAGACCACCTTCTTTCCCTCGAAACAAAGCTTTAAACAAAACAAAGGACGAAAGACGAACTTAGACTCACACATGAACCAAATAGACGCTCGACATATGCATATGGATGCAAAAGATGCATAAGAAATGCAATGAATTAACATGTAATGCATACAAGCTCATATCAAATCATAAGTCTTATAAATCATATCAAATAAATTCATAAATTTCATATAACATGCATAACATATCATAAAACATGTTAAGAAGGCATTTCATATCATATAAGAGCAAGGAAAAATCATACAAGGCACATAACCGAAGCATGAAGTCATATACGCATGTTAAGGTAGCATGTTGCACTTATGAGAGCATAAATCGAGAACGAACACATAAATCAAGTCATAAATTCATAACATAACACTTAACACATTATATAACATGTTAGATAAGCATTCATATCATAAAAAGAGCATAGAGATATCATGCAAGGCAAATGAATAGAGCATTAGTTCATGCATGCACGTAAGATAGCATATCACTTCATACCATATCGTATAAGCGTATAAAATCACCAAAAACTACGTAATAAATTCATAACGATCACATAACATGATATATAACAAGATAGCAACCTATATTAATCATAAACAAGCTAGACTAGTCATGTAAATCACGAACAAAACGAGAAAACAACGAATAACGAAGCAAAACGTCGCGGTTGAGCAAAGCAATTCGAAACTCCTCTAAAAAGGGGTCACGGCCGTGAGCAAAACCAGGCACAAAGTGGTCATGGCCATGACCACCAAGTCAAAACATGATGAAAAAGAGGTCACGACCGCGACCAAAATTGCCCTAAATGCGACCGCGACCAATGAATATGGGGCGATTCAGATACGAAACGGGTCGGTTATGATCAAAATAGGCGAACATGGCAAATCTGTCATGCGGTTCGTGTTTCGGACGAAATTTGAGGGTCCAAGCGGGCTTAGAAAAATACCAACCTAGGTTCTTTAGCTTCATTTCTTCGTTATGAGTCCAAAATTTCTTCCAAAATTTGAATCTGAATTCTCAAGCCCTGGTTATGCCTTCCGGAACACAAGGTGCGCTAAAACGAGCTAGGCCCTCGTCTCCCTAACAAATGAAACGGTTCAAAAATCGTATCAAACGAACTCAAAACATAAAATGAACACTTAGACAAGTTCATAATAAACATATTTCATGCATAACACGTAATCACATAGTTAGGAGCAAATACGGGGGCATACGGATCAAGAAAGGGATCAAACGGGGGCAAAACGTTCAAATATTCTAACATATACGTAACTAATAATTCAAATAGGTTCAAGAATATCAAATAAACAATATACTAAGAATATAATCACATAATTAAATAATTTAAATGCATAATTAACACTCTCGTTACAATGTACCTTTACGGCCGAAAATCGGGATGTTACATATATATATATGTATAGACTCACGGGTGTTGGTCGATTGCTGAATGAAGGTCTGGATTTTGGAGTCAATTTCATTCTGACTCTTAGTAGCAGTGAGTACTTGCCCCCCCCCCCCCAACATCCAGTTTAAGACATATTAATTTCCTCTTCAAGCTTGGTTTAGTCTTCCTTCCCCTCAATGGAAATTCCACTTTCTTCAATTAGATTCCTTACGATCAGGAGAGGATCTTTCAAAGCATCCAAGTTTTGGCTAACTGCCACAAGACTTTGATCTATAAAAGTATATGGATCCCGGAGTGCTTTGAGAATCACCTATATATATATATATATATATATATATATATGTTCTCTTATTAGTAAAAGATAAAAGATGTCCTTTCTCTTTTAAAACTGATCTAATTTTGTGGAGTAAAAGAAACCCTAGCAGCAGCAGGCCATTTCGCCGCCAACGGTTCTCACCACCATCCACTTTCGCCACCAATACCACCACTCGCTGCACCGCCGTCGTTTCACCCCCCACCGCGCTACACCTTATCGTTTCTGTTTCCTCCAAGCCATAAAGGCACAACCCCGCTTCCCCTCGCCATTTCATATTATCCTGTCAGATCTCATTGCGATGGCGTCGGTTAGCGAGTCCACTGCTCTCTGCGCCAGCACCTTTCATCGCCACCACCGAACCACCTCTCACTGGTCTCGATTCAACCTTCATTTCTTCTTTTACTTATTTAAAATTTTTGATTTTGAAAGATTGTTGTTGTTATTCATTTGGGTTGCTGAAAATGATATATTTTCTTCTTCTTCTTCTTCTTCCTCTTCCTCGTCGTTCTGTTTCTTAATGGGTCGGATTATCCTAATGGATCATCCGATTCGATAACATTCGAATTTGGTACGGACGAATCCGAATCCTAATAGGATTCGGATTCGGACTCGGTTAACAAAATTCATTGTCAGATTCTGATCAGGGATTCTCGTATCCGATCCCAATCAGACCCGTTGACAGCCCTAGGATCAAGACATCAAGAAAGGTGTTTCTTGGATTGAGACCAAATGGATATGAAACAAACTTATTGTATAAGTCGTTCATATACCATCCTAAAACCCTCGGCCGAGGTACTGGATCAAGACATCAAGAAAAGTGTTTCTTAGATTTCAAATGGATATGACACGAACTTAGCTTTAAGATTAAGATTAATGGGGCTCTCATTATTCCCATGCCCTAGGTCTTAATCGAGAGATAGAATGGAAAGAGGATTGTATCTCATGTATGTCATTGACTGAAAGGTTCTTTCGATTTAATTCATTGTTCGGGTATTGGTCACACACATGTTGCTAGACCATGGTTATGTGATCTGTGAGTTAATTAATTAATAAGTGTATTGATTAATTAGGCTCACTGCTAACTGAATAATGAACCTAGAGGGTCACACACACAACTGCCAGGTTTAAAGGGTATTGTTGGAAAGATTAAATTATTGATCGAGACGAGACCACACGTGTAAAGTACACGTGTGGCACGTGAGCATTGATTTGGACGTGTGGTCCAATTGAGAAATTGGACCATGTGTATTAATTGGAGAATTAATTATAAATTTCAAATATAATTAATTGGAGAATTAATTATAAATGGCCATTAGAATTAATTAGAGAATTAATTCTGAGGCCAAATAGGAATAAAGAAGTCCAATACATAATTAATTATGAATAGAAAATTGACATTATTTATTTATGAAATAAATATCACATTATCTAACTTTAGGATATTATCATCATTGTTTGAGAAATAAAGGAAAAGATATTATCTTACGTTATTTGAGAATAAGTGACAAGATAATATTTAGACTTATTTATTTATGAAATAAATAAGTAAAGATAATATCAAATTGTTATTATAACTAGTATTTATTTATGATATAAATACAAAGATAATATCATGTGATTATTATCGCAAGTATTTATTTATGTAATAAATATAAAGATAATATTTTCTCAAAAAATATATATATAAAGATAATATCATAAAATATTTATTTCTAAAATAAATAAAGGATAATGTTATAGTTTATTTATTTATGAAATAAATAAACAAGAGATAATATCCTAAAGTTGTTAGGATAAATATATTGATTAATAATTGAATTATTAATTATTTATCTAAATTATCTCATAATGTTCCTAAAGATATTGATTAATAATTGAATTATTATGAGATAAATGTGTATTTCCTGGGTGGCCCCGACGAGAGTTGTGGCGAAGATCTTAGCTCGAACATCCAGGGAGTGCCTAAACATACTTATCTCGATCTCGAAGCGATCGACGTGCCTCTCTATGTCAATAGTGCCTCCGTAGGTCGGGAGGTTGGTCGGCATTTTATCCTTAGCCATTGCGTCGACTATCTCTTCACAGAAAAGGGATCTGGCCTCTCGGGCGCTCCTATACCCTCGGGCTGGGCGCCGAGCATTTTCATGCCTCTGCCCCGGTAACAATTCTCGATCATTCCTCCTTTGGGGAGGCTCATAACAGGATTCCTCTTCTTCGACTTGAATGCCGTAAACCTGGGGGGCTTTAGGTGGTGGTCTCTCGAGTGGGGCTCTATCCTTTGGGGGAATCGACCTCTCCCTAGGTGGGAGTCTATTCCTTAGGTCATCCTTCCCAACATCGAAACCTTGATTATACTTCCTGGGGGCGCTGGGATCGACCCTGGCCCCTAGTCGGTCGAACACTGCGAGGTTCCTAGGCTCTTTTCCGTTCCGGGGGACATACCTTTGAACTCGCTAGCCTCGCCACTATGTGAAGCGCCCCGGCATCATCCCTACTCCGCTGCCGAGGGGCAACCTCCTCTCCTTACCCATCATCACCGATGGCCCTTTTACCTGTGTCTCGACGTCAACCAGACTCAGCCACTTGTTCTTTGGGTGGTACGAGTCTCGTCGCTTACGGCCCTCGATCGGCCCCTTGATGTTCTGCGGGACCGGGCGGAGGAGGGGGATAATCATAATAGTGAGATTGGTAATAACCCGGAGGTGGTGGTGGAGGGGCATACCCCCAATGTGGTGGGGGAGCATATCCGTAATGGACTGGAGGGCCGTAGTAGTGAGAGTAGTGCCCAGCATGGGGATGGGCGTTGACTGGGGTAACTCGAGGTTTCTCAGGAAAGACTGGGGCCCTTCCTTCTGCCGCAGCCGCTACGGCCTCAGCTCGATACTTTTCGAGATAGGCATCTAGATCGGGTCTGGAGTAAACCACGGGGGATGCCCCTCCCTAATTATCCCCGGCCCTAACTGGTGCCGTACTCTGCCCATCGGTTGCTGGGGGAGCCATGACTTCAAGCCCATCTGGCCCAAACATTCTTCCACTTCTATTTCTCATTCGCTAGGCCTTTGTTCGAGAAATTCCTACAGACGGCGCCAAAATGATCGGGTCGATTTACGGAGTCCTATAGCTCAGGCAGGTCTCGATCGACCACTTAGAATTTGTTTGATGGGGATATCCTCGAAATGAAGTAGAGCTGCTAGGAAGAAAGTAAAATGAGCTCAAAGGCTGACCTGGGACTGATGGGTTGGACCCAATGTCGGCTCTCAGACGCTCAAGTTAGGTATCGATTAGAGGTGGAATGTCGAGTTGACTTAAAGTGCATTAAATGAGCTTACCAAATGATATTTATGAGAGTGTATTTATACCTTGGAGGTTAATGATGATGCAGAGTATAGTTTGCAGGTGCATTTAATGCATCCCAAGTACAGTACTAAAGCACAGTTCGCATTTAATGCAGGTGGCAGCTTGGAGGGTCCCATAATACAGTGCAAGTCGACAATTGACTTACGACTTTCGAGTCGAGGAATCGCCTCGACCACCATCGCGGGTGGTCGATGAACATTCGATTTAATTCGCCAGGTGAGGGTCAAGCTTCCCAGTGAGGGTCGAGTTGAACAACTCTACTAGGTCACACTGAGCTGTTCAATCTGTTGACTCACCCAACATGTGGCGTATGGCCATTGGTCCAGGTGCCAAAACAAATCTGGCCTACGTCAAACTTGATTAAAGAAGGTTCATATTCAATAATTAAAGAAAGTTCATTAAATATAGTCTACTATCCAGAGGATCATAAATCATAAGAGGTGGACTTTATCCAATTTTTAGAGGTCAAAGTTCGAAACCTACTATGTGGAAAAGACCATTAGGAAGATCTTTACTTGTGCTGCCATTCTAATTCAATTAATTGGGATATAAACCAAAAAAATGATTATAGTCCAGTAGTCCACTAATTCCACAAATTGGGTTAACAAGGCCCAACTAAATTAGGTTCCAAAAAGATTTTGGGCTCACTGTGATATCGAATCCTCCATGGGCTGCTCTAAGCCTGTTCTTTTAAATGCTACTAATATGGGCCTTATCCTTTATTACTTTAAGCCCAGATAAAAAAATGTGGGGTTCAACAATTTGTTTTGGGCCGTACATATTTGGCCCAAAATAAATGGTGCATAATATAGTTCCACTTAGATAAAAATCAACAGCGTCCGTCCTCAAGTTGTATATTTATTTTTGGGATAATTACGAACGACCCCCTGAGGTTTGAGAAATTACGAACACCTCCCCTGAGGTTTACATTCTCTCTCACAAATTCCCCCAACCGTTATTAACGGTGTTAAGTTTTGATGACATTAGCAACATTATTTTTAAAAATTCCAATCCTATCCTTGGGGATATAGTGTAATAATATTGAAACTTTGGGGGGCATTTTGTAATACTATTGAAAATTTGGGGGGTATTTTATAATACTATTGAAACTTAGGTAATGCTATTGAAATTGTAAGGATATATTTGTAATGTTGGTTAAATTTGTATTTTTTAATTTGAAAATTTGGAAGTTCATTTAAACTTTGTTTGTTTGAAATAATAATGAAAAAAATATTTTAAACGGTGGTGATTTCTAGTACATATATTTAAATAAGAATAACATTCCAATATAAACATATGCATGCCTAATTGTTTTTTCCAAAAAAATATTTAAACTTTAAGAATGAAATTAGGGCATTATTAAAACGTCAAAATATCATTAAATAGCATTTTTTGCTAAACCAAAAAAGAATAAAAAAGAAAGAAAAGATGCTAGATAAACACAAAATTTAAGTACTTACATCAAACCCCCCAAGAATTTCATTACTTACATTAACCTCCTTAGTTTTGGACTTTTATTACATATATCCCCCAGAGTTTTAGAATATGAAGGGTAAAATAGTAAAATCATATATTCTGTTAATTTTAACAGATGAGATAACGTGTTAGGGGGGTGATGGTGCAAAAAGTAGTAAGCGATTAGAAAACCAAACACTTTATGATTTGTATGAAACAGGGAAGACCACCATAGGCGTAGGTAGCCTTAGGAACTGGGTTTCCTTTGAGCGTGGGTTCTTCCAGCTAGGATAACACCAAGAATGCAATATGTAGAAGTGATGCGAGGGTGGTGAATATGGCTTGGAAAGAATGGAAGAAAGTGACGGAGAATGCCCAGAACAAGGCATGCCGTAAGTTATGGAGAAGATGACTTGGGGGTGAATGCAATGTTCTCTCCTATTTATATATTAGGGGTGAGGGTAGATTAGGTAATTGGACCATGTGGTCCCAAACCTGTGTTGCCCTAACACGTGGTGGCCTATGAGGGTGTGAGAATGACGTCTCTGAAAAGCAGGCGGCGTGTCAGGGACAAAGTGCGCACTGCCTCTGTGTCAGAGGTTGTTGGCGAGGGTCTCTTGTTGGGAAGGCACAAGGTTTGTCTTACAGGAGCGTGGACGCTCCAGAAGGGAGGAGATCCCACACGAGCGTTGGTGGCGCTCGAAGGATGCACGAATGGGTCTCCCTCGATAGATGATCCTTGAGCGTCAGACCCACGAGGGTCAAATAGCGGGCGCCCTCGTGTGGGGGCCTCCCTGGAGGAGTGGCCTTGAGGACCGAGGTATGTGCGTCAGGTCTGACAACCCTACCCTTTACTGGGACAGTCGACCGAGGCTCAGGGGCTTGTACAAGCCAACAAGAGAGTGGGCTGGATTGATCCGCGAGCCCATCAATACGAGCGTTCAATCTCTAAATCGGTTAATGACGACACGTGGACGGCTCTGATACGAGCGTGATTTTATGCCTCATCATTTTGCCCCCCAAATTCTATAGTATCGCTTGAGCGTACTTTAGAATTTTTTAAGAAAAGCAAGCCTTGAATTTTCGAATATCCGAGGGTCAAACCTCCGTAATGGAAGTGACCGCTTGGCTTCTATAACGGACATGTTCTGACATCGCATTAAATGAAGTCCTGTCCGCATTAAATGCTAAGTGGGAGCGTGGGCGCGTTTGTTCCGGGAGACGTGAGGCGGTTACCAAAAGTGGGGGGATTTTCTAGGCGGGAAATGATTGCGTTTTGAATTTTTCTGACCTAAACGATGTAAATCCCCCCCTTACAAATAGGGCTTTGTACAGGCCTTGCACCTCTTTCACGTATTCTACTCTCTTCAAGCAACCAAAAGGCAAGAACTCTCTGCAAATTTCACGGATTCCAGTGAGTTCTCCTTCAATCTTTTAGGTAAAACTCCATAAACCTTGATATTCTTGTACTAACTTTAGATTTAGGTTGTGTGCGGGTGATCTTTCTAAGTGAGGAACTATGTTTCTGTTATTGAATCCCTTCCAGAAGCTTCCATCTCCACTGGACCTTCTGAGAAAAACTTCAATTTCAAGAACCAAAAATCCCAGATATGGCGGATAACAATGCAGAAGCCTTCGTGAGGGAAATAGATGAGATGTCAGTGGGGAGCTCTTCCCCTCATGGTAGTGTGCCTATGGCGGTTCCCATAGCAAGAACCTTTCCAGGCGAAGAGATTCCAATCGCCATTCCAGTGGCGAGGGCTTCGGTTGAAGCTGGGGATGAAGAAGTTGGCGCCGCCATTCAAGAGATGAACGAGCGTGCTCCCAGAGGGATAGATGATCTTTTTGAAGAGATGGGTAACGTCATGGAGATGCAGAGACAGGGGGAGAGGGTGTTCCCCGTGCTTAATAGCGCCGTAAGGCCTAAGATCATAGGATCACGGTGGCAATCGCTGCTCCCGAGGGCGGTGCAGGGCCTTCCGGGCGTCAAGTTGAGGATTAGCCTCCCAGAAAACGGCAAAGAAAGGGCAAAGAGCCTACTACGCGAGTGAGGCAAAACAATCCACACCAAACCGATAGGTCTCCGGATGAGATTGAGAGCATCCTGACGCTCGACGATCTGGAAGAGTTGAGGGCAAAAGAAAATTGGGATGAAGCGGTGTTTCCTATGCGCCTTCCCGAGAAGGGTGAGAGAGCAAACCTACCGCCGCCTGGGATGATGACGGTCTACTAGGATACGGTCCTGGCCGGGGGTCTAAGGTTTCCAATCCCGTCCACTATCGCCACCATCTGCCCTCACCTTAGACTCTGTCCTTCCCAGATCCTGCCGAACGGCATTGCTCTAATAAATACCTTCGTGATACTGATGAGGGCCCTAGGCTATGAACCCTCTGTTAACAATTTTGACTGTTTGATTTAAGTGGCCCGCTCAACGGGCTCGTCCCCCACAGATGGGTTCTATTACGCCCAGGCCAAATCGGGCTTTAAAATGATAGATTCTCCCTCCACCTCCTATGGTGAGCATTGGAAGGAGAAGTACTTCTTCGTAGGGGCTCCTGGGGGAATTTTCAGGGTTCACCGAGGGTGGTTTATACACGGTGAGGGGCCACTAATTAGAGAAAGGACCAAGAATAAAGTTTTCGAGGATTGGGCAAAAGGGTTGGCCCTCGCCATGAAGAATGAGAAAAAATGGATCAAAGCTGAGACGTTGATGAAGAATGAGGGAGTCCTATTCCGCTATGGCCTCTCATGTCCCCCAAGCATGATAATCAACCCTCCGGCTGAAATCATGGTCCTCGACGGTTAGATTCTAGGAACTAACTGCTCTAACCTCTAGAATAGCTTCGTTGACTTGGTTTAACTTGTTATACTTTTGTAGTTATCATCCAGATTGCCGTCTTCTGACGCTCGTATTTTCCATTTGTAGATATCCAAATACTAATAGAAGGTATGAATACCGAAAGTATTGCCCGGATCATGCGCGTTCAGAGGTCGGGCGCTAACCCCCAGCCCCAACAGCAGCAGCAGGCCCGACCCCCGAACGCCCCGAGGGGGAGAGGAATCCGCCAAAGTGCAGGGCGAGGAGATGGTGGCAGGGGCGCCAAAAATGAGGCTCCAGTGGTAGGCCCAATCGAAGATCTGACCGTGGATAGCGCTCGGGAGGTTACTCCGTATCCAGCTGCTCCCGAGGGGCCAATTGCGCTCAGCTCCAGCAACTCTTACAACTGCTCAAGGGAGTTAGCCCGCTTCCACGACGCAGTAAGGGTCGAGCGCCAAGGGAAAAGAAAGAGGTTGCCGGACCCTATCCCCATCTCTAGCAAAGGAAAGGAGGTGGTCGTGGGCCACCATGGCGAGGGCACCGATACCTCATCATCGGAGGATGAGGATTTCTGGAAAATAGGCTATCGGGGCGATGCTCGGTACAAACGCCAACGGACGTATGGCCCCGTCTTACTGAAGAAGAGCGCGTTCTCTGTGAATACGATTTCTGACATCGTCGGAAAGCTCCAGTTCTCCGGCGACCATGATAAGCTAAACGAGCATGATGCCGCTCGTGTCGTGGATGACGTTTGTCATGCGCTTTTGACGGTGAGTCTCCAGTTCCTTTTGTAAAGCTTTGACCCTCCATTTTATCTCTGATGGTGACTTCTTGTTCTGGATTTCCAGGAAGTAATCCCAAGGCTGAAGAACATACAGGGTCGAGCGCAGGCCTATTCCGAACATAAGGCCAAATACAAGAAGTTGTTGAGCATCTCTGACCCCGGTCAGTTGCAGGAGGATTACAACAATGTTAGCGCTCAATTGACTGACGCCAACTTTGAGAAGGATAGGTTGAAGGAAGATTTGGAGCGGTCGGATGACGTATATTTGGTCCTCGACGATCGTCACAAGAAGCTCAAACAAGAGCGCGATCAGTTGAGGGATCAGAATGGGGAGCTGCGGCGTCAGCTGGCCAAGAGCACTCGCCAGAATGAGGAAACCAAGAAGACGCTCGCCGAGCTGCAGGAAAAAGTTACGGGCTTGGAAGCAAAAGTGTCGTGGGATGCAGTGATGAAATTCGTATGCTCAAAGGCTTTCGTGTTCGCAGGCAACCTTCACTACTTCGACAACGCTTGTCGATTCTTCTACAAGGCGATTGGGCAGATGGTGAAGTTAGGATTGGCTCCGGAGAGCGCTGGCACTGATGAGCGCCTGCGCATCGATTTGGATGATAACTGCGAGCCTATGATCCGTGAAGAGGATCCCTCGGAAAGCCTAGCTGAACCAGAGTATCAGGTCCTCGTGATGATGCTCCAGGAAGAGTTCGTGGCTGCAAATCCCATTAAGCCTGAGCCATATCTGATGGAGGACGAGGGTGTCACTCTAGAGGCTCGGGATGCTGAGGACCCAGGCGACGCGGAGACTTCCAATGCTAACGTGCTGGCCTCAGTTCCCATCTCCACTGCTCTTCCCAAACCCGAGAACCAAGCTGAATGAGGCCCCTTCACTGTTGTGCTCAGATTCCTCCTGTTTATTTCTCATTCCAGCCTATGAACATTTTGTTTCTGTACTTGAATATTTTGTACTCAAACTTTTCTTTTACTGCTTTGATGCTTATGTTTGATCCCTTCCCGGTGTGAATGTTGAGCATTGTTGTCCCATTGCGTTTGATGACTACATGTTTGTCTCTTCTGTTAATTGAATATGTGCGATGGGAGTGTATGTGTACGAGGGTGTTTCCTTTGAGGGTTCCCTGGCGCCTATCGCCATGCGTTCTAAGTTTAGGATTTGGAAACGTCTGATGATTTGAGAGATGAATGTATGGGCTCGAGGGTGTTCCTTCCGAGGGTACCCTGGTCGTATCCCTAATGAGTCTTGATCTTGAACTTAGAAACCCTCTAAGTGAACCTAGAAGTCAACTGTAGGACTTGTTAAGCATGGAATTAAAACGAGCGTAGCTGTAATGTTAGCCTCATCCATAGGTATCCGTGAAAGGATTAGCCCAGGATCGGCCATTTACGAGCGTACTCTTACCCAAGAAGGTGAGGGTCATTGGGGATTTACGAGCGCGAATTGGCGTGGTGAATATCCAGTTGGCGAAAATTAGGCGTTTATTATCCCACCCTTTGACACGCTCGTTCTTGGGATTTACACGCTTATGAGTGTCAACGTATTCAATATGGGGTGCTTTTAACACGCAGATAGCGTCCATTCGAGATTAATGGGGTATTAATTAAGCCGTTCAACGTGGAAGAGGCTCGATACGGAGTAAGCTTTTTGTTACCCAAGCCATTAACCAAAGGAAGAGTAAATAAATGACATAATAAGGGTTACAATACTTACTGTTGTACTGGCAATTCAAAGATGATGATAACATGCTTTCCGTTAAAAGAAAGTACAAAGTGCCGCGAGCGGGCAATTACAAGGGTTAATATTTACACATAGAACCGCCTAAGGTTACACGCATTCCACGGTCGAGGGAGACGCTCGCCTTGCAAAGTCTCTAGCAAGTAGGTGTTGTTCGCTCGCACTTGAATGACTTTGAAGGGGCCTTCCCAATTGGGATCCAACTTACCCACTTGCTTGGAAACTTCAACTTTTTTGAGCACCAAGTCTCCTAGCTGGAAGGTCCTCTCTTTAACGCGCTTGTTATACTGGTGGGCTACGGTCGCTTTATACTTATGGATCCGAGCCCAAGCGGTGTTCCTCCTTTCATCCAGTAGGTCCAATTCGAACGTCCGATTGGCCTCGTTGGCTACTGTCTCGAAATAGGCAACGCGTACGGACTCTTGAGGAATCTCCGCAGGTATCATAGCCTCGGAGACATATACGAGGGAGTAAGGGGACTCCCCTGTTGCCACTCGTGGGGTAGTACGGTACGCCCAGAGGGCGCCTTGAAGTTCTTCTACCCATTCCCCTTTCTTACTTTCGACCATCGTTTTCAAATGCTGGAGTATGGTTCGGTTGGTCACTTCAGCTTGACCGTTGGCTTGAGGATGTCCCACGGAAGTGAAATGTTGCTCAATCCCGAGTTCATAACACCAATCCCGGGTGTCAACAGCGATGAATTGGGAACCATTGTCCGAGATAAGTACCCTCGAGATGCCATAACTGCAGATGATGTTCTTCCAGATGAAGTCCCTCACAGCTTTGAACGTTATCTTTACGACCGCTTCCGCTTCGGCCCACTTAGTAAAATAATCCACTGCAAGTATCACGAATTTCTTTTGCCCGACCGCCATTGGGAGGGGTCCTACAATGTCAATGCCCCACTGGTCGAAGGGCCAAGAGACATCAACTGGGATCATTTGAGCAGCCGGTGGTCGAGGGGTGTTAGAATGAAACTGGCACTTAGATCATTTCTTGGAGTAACTGATGGCATCCTGTAATAGCGAAGGCCAGTAGAATCCGCTCCTCAAGACTTTCTTGGCCAGGATTCGACCGCCAGAATGATTCCCGCAGCTTCCGCCTTGCATATGTTCCAACACTTCCTTGGCTTGCGAGGGCCTCAGGAACCTTAACGGCAGACCTTGGAAAGATCGTTTGAATAGCCGTCCGTCGCTGTCAAGAGAAAAGCGAGGGGCCTTACTCCTAACCTTTCGAGCCTCTACCTTATCGCTCGGGCAGGTCCCATCCCTAATAAACTTAATGATGTCATCTAACCAACAAGGTTCAGAGGGATCAATCGTGTTCACTTTGCCCGAGGGTTCCGCTTCAAGAATCAGCGGTTTCTCTGTTCTGAGGAACGCGACTGAGCGCTCGCAAGAGTCTTCCATCGCGGATGCAAACTTGGAAAGAGCGTCTGCACGCTCGTTTTCCCCTCGTGGGATTTGCAACAAGTGGAATTCTTTGAACTTGGCGATCGCATCCATAGCCCTCGCCAAGTACTGCACCATAGTGGCTTCTCGAGCCTCATAAGTTCCATCAACTTGACTTGCGATCAGCTGTGAGTCAACATAGGCAGTGACCCGAACGGCGCCATTCTGGAGGGCTATCCAGAGCCCTTGGATTAGAGCCTCGTATTCAGCTTCATTATTGGTGACCTGGAACGCCAGTTTAGTAGCGTAATCAACTTCCACACCGTGAGGGTCTCTGAGGGTCACCTCGGCTCCCCCTCCTTGTGGGGTTGAGGAGCCATCTGTGTGCAGGAGCCATAACCCTTCTTCTACTGGGGGCCCTGAATCTAAATTGAAGCGCTCTACTAACAGGTCCGCCACTACCTGAGCCTGTATTGCGGTGAGGGGCTCGAAAGTGATATCAAATTGACTGAGTTCAATTGACCATTTGATTAACCTCCCCGAGACGTCTGGCTTTGCGAGCACCTGCTTGAGGGGTTGGTCTGTGAGCACTGTGATAGAATGAGACTGAAAATAAGGCCTTAGCCTTCGGGACGCATTAACGAGTGCAAAAGCGAATTTCTCTATCTCCATATATCCCTTCTCCGTCCCTTGCAAAGTTTTGCTCAAATAGTAAACCGGCATGTGCTTATGCTCGCGGACCGCCACTAGGACAACGCTTGTAGCCTCTGCGGAGACTGAAAGGTAAATAATCAAGCTTTCTCCAGGGCTAGGCTTGGTCAACAGTGGTTGTAACACCCGAGCGCAAGGTGTCACATCCCCCGCACCGAGACCCGACCCGAATATGAAATGGACGATCCACACCCAAGCCAAATCACGGCGAACGGGGACATACACACACTCTATGCTAGGCGGGACTAACCCTTGAACCATAAAATCAGAATATACATTAAAGTGGAAGCAATAAACAAACATACATCATATATACGTACAATGAGCATCACAGCTCCAAAAGTAAGTCATATACATTATTAATTGCCGTCCCGGCTCAAAACAAGTACGCTCCATAACAACATTCATATACAATGATCAAAAGTGCAATATGCAAGTGTAAGACCAATAAAAAAGGCTAGAAACAAAAACAAGACCTAGGACTCGAAATCCCGCCTAGCTCTCTTGACACCTGCACAACACAACTGAAAGCCAAACGGGTTCAGTCCAAAAGGGACTGGTGGGTATAAAAGCAGGGCATAATATAATATACGACAGTATTTAAATAATCACATGCAAGCTATAATCCCAAGTGAGGTTTTGAAGAATTTCCCAAGTGGGCGAATAGAAATCATCAAAAGGGATTATAACGATTCATTTACATTAGGTCAAGGTCATTAGTGGCCCGGCGAATGGGCGTGCATTATCTCCAACCAACACCTCGTGTAATTCATTAACATTCATTCATTCATTCTGTTCATGCATATCATTCTTTCGTGCGCATTCAATAACATTTACACCTTCTTCCTCCGGGTTGGTGGCGGGTTTGCAAGGCCCATCCACCCATTCATTGACCAAAAGGGGAACATGACTCCCCAGATGGCACTCAGCCTCCATTCCTCGCTAACTCCTAACGAGGTCCGGTTACGCCGTTCATTAGTGGGACTAGTGTGAGGGATCGTCGTTAGCCCTTGCCTCCTCCGGTCACCACTCACACCAAGTCCCTGGGCCCCATTCATTGTGAACATTCATTCATTTTCGCCAAAACATTAGGTAGGGTTCAAGAAAGAAAGGCTTTACGTTGAAATCATTTACTCTAGAAAACGACTCTATATACATATAATAGTTTTTAGCTGAAATCTTTACACGTTGGGGTATATAGGGTCATTTATCTAATAGTAGAGAAACCCACCTTAAACGGCAACAAGGAGAACACATGAGCCTCACAGACCGGCCTCGTCTCCGACGGACTCAAAATCTGTGCAAGAAAGGTGAAGTGAGACTCAATATGACCAAATAAGACGCTCGGCAATGCAACGCTCATGATATGAATATATAAAAGATAAAATTATGTTATGAAAATGTTCATGTGCACTATTAATACATTTAAATCATATAAACAATCCTTTCATTCGACATTAGAAGCGTTCATATTCATTCAGGTCATAAATTCACATTTCAATCAATTCAATTCAAGAATTTCAAATATAATCATAGCACAAATTAAATCACATTTAAAATTAGAAATTAGACAACTAAACACATTCAATCGCATTTACAATTAGAAAATAAACAATTAAATTCTATAATTCAATTAAATCAAATAACATTTAATATTTAATAAATATATATAACTATATAATATACATATATACATACATTATCATGCATGCAATTTAATATGCACAAAACATAATTTCATGCATGCAAACCTAACATGTATATATATATATATATATATATATATATATATATATATATATATATATCTACGTAAAACCACATGCACACACACAAAACTACATGCATGCAAACATTTAAATATATATACATATAGCATGCATGCAAATTCATGCATTAAAACATAGATATATATATATACATATTTACTGCCATATGTATGCATGCACAGGAACAATAGGAAATTCAAATAACAAAGTAATTCATGCATTAAAATCACACACCTACAACTCATGCATGACCTACCACAATCAAGCATACAACCAGCCTGCATGCAAGAAGAAAAGGAAAGTAACAGCAGCAGTACACAGCAACACAGCAGCAACGTTCATGAAACTACAAGGTGACACCCCCGTGTCACCCACAAAGAACAAACCGAGACACCCCCGTGTCTCGGTACAGAGGTTTCAGACCACCCTTGCACCCCCGTTCCACGCTGAAAAGAAACAGATCGACACCCCCGTGTTAAGAACGCAGCAGCAACAAATAATCTCTGTTTCTTGGCGAAAAACAGAGCAACAACTCAACCAACAAATAGGCAAGATATGCAGCATCAAATGGCATGAAATACAACAACAAAATAGCTCTAACAAGCCACTAAAACTAATAGCAAAAGAACAAGAAAACGCAGCAGGAAGACAGCAGCAGAAAATCGATCAAAACAGGGCAAAATTCACGAGAAAAACAGAGCAACAACATTCCACAACCAACATGTTCAAGTAAGGCAAGGCAACAAAAATGTAGCAAAAAGACTCCAAATCAACATACAATTTCAGTCCCAAGCAAGATCAAACGCAGCAGCAGCAACACGAATGAAGAAGGGGGAAAAACTCCATTTTCATTTAAAATTCATTAATGGTAACTCAACCAATTCTCAACTACCAGCTATTACATCACCATAAATGTAAAGAAGAGGTCAAAACAATCAATTTCATGCTTGGTATCAATCAAAAGCTCAAGAGATGAAAGAGATCCACAAAATTTCATAAAACCTAATATATAATCATCTCTGCCAAAACCTCATAAAACCATGCTTAAATTTAGGGATGAATAGATGAAAATGACTCATATTGAATGTACATAACATATCCAAGCTTACCTTGTGGATTAATGGAGGTTTGGAAGGAGATTTGAGCTTGAATCTCTTGGTAGGGCTTGAGCTACGGGAAAACTGGGAAGCAGATGATGTTTGGCTAATTTTCAGCAAGTGGGAAGGGTTGTCTCGGTTTGGGGGGTTAATGGCTGAATAAAGGGTTGAGTTAGGGTTCCATAGAGTCTAACCATAGTTAATTTGGTCAAGGTTTGAGCAAGATATGGTCATTTTAGTGCAGCAAGGTTAGTTTGGTCGCCGTCTCGTTTTTCGATTGAATTTCGGAGGTTCAAATGACGTTAGAAATATATAAGGCTAAGTTTACTAAACTCGAATTTTCGTTATGAGTTCAGGAAGTTGACAGAACTCGAATCCGAGTTCCCGAGCTCAAGATATTAAATACGGAACCAAGGGTGCGCTAATTGCTCGTTAGCCCCCGACTTGGATTCCAAAATTAAAATTAAATCCGAAACACATGCAAATGAATCCAAAAATACGAAACGAACAAATATTCATATACAAGACACGTATAAGTTCAACATACTAAATTTGCACGAAATTTCGGTATCAATTCATATAGAAACGAAGCACGTAAATGTCACTCATACGCAATATAACAATAAAATTCATAATATTATAAATAATATAACAATCCCATACGTGTGTGTGTATATATATATATATATATATATATAATTTATAATACATGCATGCATAATCAATTTATAAATATAAAATGCATGCATTACAATATTCATGCACACGTACACAATTAACATATATATTTAATATTAGTATCATTAAAATAATATATATATACATATATATATATATATATATATAATATTAATATTATTAAAATAAAATAATTAACATTTAATACATTTAAAAATAAATTAAATATGTAAAACACGTATAATTAATTATTCGCGCAATTTGATAAACACGTACGTCATGCTGTACAAAATAAGAAAAACGGGGGTGTTACAACCTCTCCCCCTTAAAAGAATCCGTCCTCGGATTCACTATCTGTCTGAAAACAATTAATGAAGGAACCTCGTTCCTCACAAACAACAAAGAGAGAGTCCCCGTCTCTCAAACATCAATAAGAGAATGTTAGGAATAGTGCCCTAAAAGCCGATTGTATATCCGCTTTGTGCTTTTCCTTATTGTAATCACAGACAATCTTTGAATGAAATGACGAATTGAGGCAACACTTCTTTATATGCTCTTGTTTGGTATGCGTTTACTTTAGCTGTGCATGTATGAGAACTCCCCTAATCCTGATGACTTTAGGACTCTACCATTTAGGTGAAATGGTTCATGAAACGAGCCCTATATCATATAAGTCATGATTAGTAAAATACTCCAAGCCGATGAGTCCTACAGACAGTGGGAGTGTCAACCTGACTCCTCTAAGGCTTGCTTGTGGGATCACGCCCTTAAGAAGGACCACCTTGTTTCATGGAGGTGCAAAGTGTATAGTTGATACGTGCGTGATACATAAGGGTGCTTACTTTAATAAGTAAGTTCATTGAGGTGCCCCGTGTGAGAACATTCCTAAATGGGAAAGGAAGTTTCTATTTCAGGAAATGGAAACTTCCAGATTAGGAAATATCTCACGAGTCATTGATGTGATTAATTGATCCTTAGACTTGAGGTTCCTTGTCACTTTATGAGTTAACTCTGTAGTCTTAGGTGTAAGCTTTAAAGGGTGTCGCCTTAGACAACTGATTCAAGGCTTATGCTGGGGCTGCACAAGTGATTCATGAAAGTGAATGAGAATCAAGAAAGGACCTACACTTGCATTTGCAAGGTGATCTCTTATTGTGTAAGTCATTCATATGCCATATGGAGTCCTTGGCCAAGGCAGTAGATCAAGACATCAAGAAAAGGGTTTCTTGGATTGAGATCAAATGGATATGAAATGCACTTAGCTTTAAGACCGGATTATTAGGGTTCTGATTATTCCCTTGCCCTAGATCTTGGTTGAGAGATAGTAAGTAGGAGGATTGTATCTCACATGAATCAATGACTTAAAGGTTCTGTCGAATCCGAACATTCCAATTCAGCTAGGGGTTAAACACCTGTTGCTAGACTATGGTCGTTTAATCTGTGGACTGATTAATTAATTAGTGAATTAATTAATTGGGGTCACTGCTAATTGAATTGAGAACCTAGAGGGTCACACACAACAACTTGGTTACATGAGTTGAGGCTTGAAAATGATTAAACGAGTTAATCGGGCCAAGAGGGTTCTACACGTGTGAAATCACACGTGTGGCTCACGTGAGTGACACGTGTCACTGTGACACGTGTCACACACGTGTGTATATATATATTATATATATATTAAATAATTAATTAGTTAATTATTTAATAGACTTTGGTTTAATTTTGAATTAAAAAGAAAGTCTAATTTTGGAGAAAATAATCTAGTTAATTAATTATGAATTAATTAATTAGATAAAATAAGTTATTTATTTTTATAATAAATAAAGTATAAAATTATCCAAAATAGTTTGGATATTTTTAGCTCTCTTAAAAGTTGACTAGAATTAGAATTCAAAGTCAAAGTTGGAAAATAATTGATGATCAAGTAATAGGAGAGAGAGGAACCAAATCCTTTCCCAACTAGGATTTGGATCGGCACCCTCTCTCTATAAATAGGGGAGCTTGAGCTCCTTATGGAGCGAATTGACAATTCTTGGTTCATGTGTTGAACACCATCCTTTCTCCAAGATTAAATTAAACCCTAGGTTAAGCCTAAACACTAACTAGAGAACTAGCATCCTTACTAGTTAGATTGTGATCAAGTTGGTGGACTTTCTCTAGAGACTTCAAGTTAGAAGTTTGAAGATTCGAGCTTTACCAAGGAGAGGGGATCAAGCCGCGTGAAGAGCGTTCTTGGGTGGCTTGAAACGCTTCAAGAAAGAATAAAAGAAAAGTAAGTTTTCTATCTTTACGAATTTGGTTACACGATTGCGAGTTCACGGTCCTTTTGTTGGGAAAATTTTTTAAATTCCGCTGCTTTCTGATTCGTGTTTTCCAACAGAGAACCCCGTCTCTCAAGAGCAACAAAGAGAGAACCCCGTCTCTCAAAAACAGCAAAGAGAGAACCCCGTCTCTTAAAAACAACAAAGAGACAACCCCGTCTCTTAAAAACAAGCAACGAAGTTCAAAATACAAAATACAGTCATAACGAAGAACAAACACCAAGGAGAAAGCATCAAAATATCCAATTACGGCAACTTAGTCAAACAATCACATAAAGCCAAAGAATAATCATCACTTACTTACATCCAATATCGATTATACAATCATAATCAATAAATCAAAGAGTCAAAGTGCAAATTAACAAAATTATTTAAATTAACAAAGAGTGTATGCGTATGCCATGGATGTCTGAGGTACCGTTCACCATAGTCATGAAATTTAAAATTGTGAGTTGTCGTTGTCCAGTATATGATTTGTCCCGAAGATAAACTCAGTGCTCAGTTTGTCTTTAACCTCTTCAGGGTATCCCGGTGAAGCAATTGATGAATCCTTTAAGGATTATACTCTTAGATCCCTTCTGACTCTTATTGCTACTCAACTTCTTCAGTCCTTCCTCAACCCCTATTATATTCTTTCAGTCGGACTAACTCTTCCAAGTAATCCAATTGACATTCACTTTTGCGTTTAGAATCTTTGTTCCGACGTCCAGTCCATATCTTCCATCCTTATCCATATCGGTGCTTAACATATCCCCGAGGATAACCACTCTGGACAACCTTGATGATTCAACCCCGACCTTAAGATGTTCATTCTTATGGCCTCTTTCAACACAAATCCTTTCCCATCTTCCGTTCCTATTATCCGTTCATTCCCTTTTGACCCCCTGAAGGTTATATTCGATAATTGGTCCCCTATTTCTTAAATCGAAGACAGAAGGTTCTTGATGATTCTTGAAGTTTGATGTCAATCCTCCAATCATTATCATTTTCTATTTGGTCTCTTCTTAAGTTTCCTCCTGGATTACTATTGATATAACCAATAACTCAATAATATTGTCTCGGACCCCTTTGTACTTCATTGAACTACTCTTTATTGACACAATTCCATTATATGCTAACTTGATCCGATTTTCCCCTTGTTGATTCTGACTTAAGAGTTCACGGAAAATCCCTTATAATTCCATCACCTCCAGATTGGAATTCCATACGTAGAAATGTTCAATGAGCCATTTCCCTTATATCCCGTAAAGTCTTCACCCAAATTTAGTAACGTCGCTTCTCTCTTAACAACTTACCCATTACATCCGTCTTATTCATTTCCAATCGCCACCAGTAAGATTTCCAAATCCTCCTTAATTTGCATCCTCGTTGTTACTACTAACATATTCATTCGAGCACCTCTTCCATACTCCCACTTATCTCTCGGTCATGCTCTCTCCCCCTTAAAATTTTGCTCTTACATGTCGAATTCCCTTAATCCTTCTTCTCTATTCTTATTTGATCCGAACACTCAGAAGCCAAATCTAATCTCACTTTCCTTCGGAGTTCCTTTCCACCGACCTACCCCTTACTTGGAGTTCTTTATTTTCCGAAGTCATCTTCCTTATCATGTGCCATCCTATTATTGCTTTTCCTCATCATCCCGATGTAGCCAGTCGAAAAGATACTTGATGAGTGAGGTGAAAGAACTTCCTACCAAATAAACACTAAAATGCATGTCGGGTAAAGATGTCAATGCATGAGTCACGTTAACACCAAGCCATCATTCAGCACATTAGCGCAACGAAACCAAATAGAAATGCATGGATAAACATAAGGCCGAAAGAATAAATAATTGATGCGAAGTATGATGCACGTGCTATGAATGTTTTGGAACCTGTCACCAATGTGTTAAGTTGTTAGCTCAGTAACTTTTCCTCGTTCCTCCAATCCCGAGGTTACTTGACTTGGTGATTATTCCTTGCCTTTCCCACGGTCTTCGAGGTTTCCATGAATCTTTATAAATCAACTTGTATCTTTCACTATCTGAGATTGCAATTTCTTGATCCCTAATTCTTCCACGTCCAAGGAGTTAGCATTCAAACTTCACCTCGAACTTCGACTCCTACCCTAATCATCACCTTGACCAAGATTCCCATGATTATCGTTTATGAGTTTCAATTGGTGCATTGAACTTGTTTTCCAATTGCTTCTACTTAAACGCATGATTTTCTTGCAAAGATTCTCTCCCCAAGAATAATCCTTCACCCAGTCTTTGCCTTTCTTTAGCGTTCCCATTGGTTGCTCCATATCTTCCAATTCAACTTCTCAACATGACAATTCGGCTTGGATTTGGAAAAACGAACTCAAATCTCGTTCTCAATATCGCCACCTTCCCTATATTTGTATTTACCCAGGTACTTGCCTCTCTCTACTCCCTTCCAGACTCGTTTCCCATCTTAATCGAAATCCAAAACACCCAAATCCGACTCTTCCCGGTCTTAACTTCAACAAACTTGATTTCAAATCACTAGGCTTAGTCAGAAATCCTTCTTTATCGATCCTTAGTGCACAACTCCTATCGGGCCCATTTTATCTTAACTCCTCTTAATTATTGATACCTCTTCAATGATCCAAATCGGGAATCAAAATACCTTCAAGGTTTGTTCACTTCATTCATTAGGTTGAAAGATCCCGTTGCATCCAATCAAAGGCACCTTATGTGGCAGAGCCGTATATGTCAATCTTCTAGGTCATAACCATCTCACAATCAATCCTTACTTCACCAAGTGTCCTTCTACCACTGCATCTCTAAATTCGAACCTCTCATTCTGAATCCTAATCCTTGAACTCTAGCTCCCTCTAGAAAACCTCACATCTCGAATTCTCTACATTCTTCCCGGGTGTATCCCTCCTAGCTTCCATGCCTCAGGAAGAACTAGCAATAGATCGTCTTTATCGTGGAACTTAGCCGTGGTTTGATAGTATCTTTATAACCTGTAAATCATAACTCATTTCGAAGGTATATGCATGCAATTAGGGGATGCATATGGCACATATTCAACACGAAAGACACGGATCCAGTATAAAATGCAACAGGTAATTCGACAAGATTAAAAGAAAGACAATTTCATGTTCAAAATCGATGCAATGCACACATTATCACGTAGTTCCTATGCCGAACGACCTAGACTGACCCACACAACACGAGAGCCCGAGTTTTGCAACCCGTAGCTCTGATACCACTTAAGGATGTAACACCCGAGCGCAAGGTGTCACATCCCCCGCACCGAGACCCGACCCGAATATGAAATGGACGATCCACACCCAAGCCAAATCACGGCGAACGGGGACATACACACACTCTATGCTAGGCGGGACTAACCCTTGAACCATAAAATCAGAATATACATTAAAGCGGAAGCAATAAACGAACATACATCATATATACGTACAATGAGCATCACAGCTCCAAAAGTAAGTCATATACATTATTAATTGCCGTCACGGCTCAAAACAAGTAAGCTCCATAACAACATTCATATACAATGATCAAAAGTGCAATATGCAAGTGTAAGGCCAATAAAAAAGGCTAGAAACGAAAACAAGACCTAGGACTCGAAATCCCGCCTAGCTCCCTTGACACCTGCACAACACAACTGAAAGCCAAACGGGTTCAGTCCAAAAGGGACTGGTGGGTATAAAAGCAGGGCATAATATAATATACGACAGTATTTAAACAATCACATGCAAGCTATAATCCCAAGTGAGGTTTTGAAGAATTTCCCAAGTGGGCGAATAGAAATCATCAAAAGGGATTATAACAATTCATTTACATTAGGTCAAGGTCATTGGTGGCCCAGCGAATGGGCGTGCATTATCTCCAACCAACACCTCGTGTAATTCATTAACATTCATTCATTCATTCTGTTCATGCATATCATTCTTTGGTGCGCATTCAATAACATTTACACCTTTTTCCTCCGGGTTGGTGGCGGGTTTGCAAGGCCCATCCACCCATTCATTGACCAAAATGGAAACATGACTCCCCAGATGGCACTCAGCGTCCATTCCTCGCTAACTCCTAACGAGGTCCGGTTACGCCGTTCATTAGTGGGACTAGTGTGAGGGATCGCCGTCAGCCCTTGCCTCCTCGGGTCACCACTCACACCAAGTCCCTGGGCCCCATTCATTGTGAACATTCATTCATTCTCGCCAAAACATTAGGTAGGGTTCAAGAAAGAAAGGCTTTACGTTGAAATCATTTACTCTAGAAAACGACTCTATATACATATAATAGTTTTTAGCTGAAATCTTTACACGTTGGGGTATATAGGGTCATTTATCTAATAGTAGAGAAACCCACCTTAAACGGCAACAAGGAGAACACACGAGCCTCATAGACCCGACTCGTCTCCGACGTACTCAAAATCTGTGCAAGAAATGTGAAGTGAGACTCAATATGACCAAATAAGACGCTCGGCCAGGCAATGCTCATGATATGAATATATAAAAGATAAAATTATGTTATGAAAATGTTCATGTGCACTATTAATACATTTAAATCATATAAACAATCCTTTCATTCGACATTAGAAGCGTTCATATTCATTCAAGTCATAAATTCACATTTCAATCAATTCAATTCAAGAATTTCAAATATAATCATAGCACAAATTAAATCACATTTAAAATTAGAAATTAGACAACTAAACACATTCAATCGCATTTACAATTAGAAAATAAACAATTAAATTCTATAATTCAATTAAATCAAATAACATTTAATATTTAATAAATATATATAACTATATAATATACATATATACATACATTATCATGCATGCAATTTAATATGCACGAAACATATTTTCATGCATGCAAACCTAACATATATATATATATAAAACCATATGCACACACACAAAACTACATGCATGCAAACATTTAAATATATATACATATAGCATGCATGCAAATTCATGCATTAAAACATAGATATATATATATATATACATATTTACTGCCATACGTATGCATGCACAGGAACAATAGAAAATTCAAATAACAAAGTAATTCATGCATTAAAATCACACACCTACAACTCATGCATGACCTACCACAATCAAGCATACAACCAGCCTGCATGCAAGAAGAAAAGGAAAGTAGCAGCAGCAGTACATAGCAACACAGCAGCAACATTCATGAAATTACAAGGTGACACCCCTGTGTCACCCACAAATAACAAACCGAGACACCCCCGTATCTCGTTACAGAGGTTTCAGACCACCCTTGCACCCCGTTCCACGCTGAAAAGAAACAGATCGACACCCCCGTGTCAAGAACACAGCAGCAACAAATAATCTCTGTTTCTTGGCGAAAAACAGGGCAACAGTTCAAGCAACATCAAATGGCATGAAATGCAACAACAAAATATCTCTAACAAGCCACTAAAACTAATAGCAAAAGAACAAGAAAACGCAGCAGGAAGACAGCAGCAGAAAATCGATCAAAACAGGGCAAAATTCACGAGAAAAATAGAGCAACAACATTCCATCCTTCAATCAACATGTTCAAGTAAGGCAAGGCAACAAAAATGTAGCAAAAAGACTCCAAATCAACATACAATTTCAGTCCCAAGCAAGATCAAACGCAGCAGCAGCAACACGAATGAAGAAGGGGGAAAAACTCCATTTTCATTTAAAATTCATTAATGGTAACTCAACCAATTCTCAACTACCAGCTAATACATCACCATAAATGTAAAGAAGAGGTCAAAACAATCAATTTCATGCTTGGTATCAATCAAAAGCTCAAGAGCTGAAAGAGATCCACAAAATTTCATAAAACCTAATATATAATCATCTCTGCCAAAACCTCATAAAACCATGCTTAAATTTAGGGATGAATAGATGAAAATGACTCATATTGAATGTACATAACATATCCAAGCTTACCTTGTGGATTAATGGAGGTTTGGAAGGAGATTTGAGCTTGAATCTCTTGGTAGGGCTTGAGCTACGGGAAAACTGGGAAGCAGATGATGTTTGGCCAATTTTCAGCAAGTGGGAAGGGTTGTCTCGGTTTGGGGGGTTAATGGCTGAATAAAGGGTTGATTTAGGGTTCCATAGAGTCTAACCATAGTTAATTTGGTCAAGGTTTGAGCAAGATATGGTCATTTTAGTGCAGCAAGGTCAGTTTAGTCGCCGTCTCGTTTTTCGGTTGAATTTCGGAGGTTCAAATGACGTTAGATAAATATAAGGCTAAGTTTACTAAACTCGAATTTTCGTTACGAGTTCAGAGAAGTTGACGGAACTCGAATCCGAGTTCCCGAGCTCAAGATATTAAATACGGAACCAAGGGTGCGCTAATTACTCGTTAGCCCCCGACTTGGATTCCAAAATTAAAATTAAATCCGAAACACATGCAAATGAATCCGAAAATACGAAATGAACAAATATTCATATACAAGACACGTATAAGTTTAACATATTAAATTTGCAAGAAATTTCGGTATCAATTCATATAGAAACGAAGCACATAAATGTCACTCATACGCAATATAACAATAAAATTCATAATATTATAAATAATATAACAATCCCATACGTGTATATATATATATATATATATATATAATTTATAATACATGCATGCATAATCAATTTATAAATATAAAATGCATGCATTACAATATTCATGCACACGTACACAATTAACATATATATTTAATATTAATATCATTAAAATAAATATATATATTTAATATTAATATTATTAAAATAAAATAATTAACATTTAATACATTTAAAAATAAATTAAATATGTAAAACACGTATAATTAATTATTCGCGCAATTTGATAAACACATACGTCATGCTGTACAAAATAAGAAAAACGGGGGCGTTACAGTGGTGCGCTCGTGAGGTATTGCTTCATATCCTACAAAGCCTTCTCACACTCCTCGCTCCAGGCGAAGTTGCGAGCGTTGCGCAAAATTCTGAAGAAAGGTAAGTTCCTGTCCGCCGAGCGGGAGATGAACCTGTTCAATGAAATGATCTTTCCCACCAGCACTTGGACTTCCATCACGTTCCGAGGGGAGGGAATATCAAGAATCGTCTTAATCTTTTCCGGATTTGCCTCTATGCCTCGCTGACTGACCATGTACCCCAAGAATTTACCACCCCGAACGCCAAATGTGCATTTGGAGGGGTTCAATTTCATTCCATAATGGCGTAGGACGTTGAAAGTTCGTTTGAGATCCTTCCGATGGGAGTGCCGACGCTCGCTCTTGACTATCATGTCGTCAACATATACTTCCATAGATTTTCCTATTTCGCACTCGAACATCCTGTTGACGAGGCGTTGATAAGTTGCTCCCGTATTTTTGAGTCCGAACGGCATGACTTTGAAACAATAAACGCCTATGTGCATAACGAACGAGGTTTTGGGGCGGTCCTCGGGTGCCATGAAGATCTGATAATATCCCTGAAAGGCGTCCATCATGCTCATAAGTGCGCACCCCACTGTTGAGTCTACCAATTGATCAATCCTCGGCAGGGGGTAAGGGTCTTTGGGGCACGCCTTGTTGAGGTCCATGAAGTCATTGCACATGCGCCATTTGTTGGCGCTCTTGGGAACGAGCACTACATTACAAAGCTATTCCGGGTATAAAATTTCCTCAATGTACTGAGCGTCAAGGAGCTTACCAACTTCTTCTTCAATGACTTGCCTCCTGAAACCGTGGACGTCCCTTTTCTTCTGTTTGACTGGTTTGAAGGCCAGGTCCACGTTCAGCCTGTGGACTATGACACTCAGATCTATCCCAGTGAGATCAGAAGCTGTAACGCCCCAGCTTTCGGCATTTCAGGTATGAACGACACGTGTGGGTTTGAGAGTTGTAATTTAATTATTAATTGATCATTTAATTCATTTTCCTTGTCATGACATGATTTTTATAAAATTATATTCTAAGTATTTTTATTGAAATTCATATCATATCATATTTATCTCATAAATTGAATATGAATGAAACGTGAATTAATTTCCCGAACTTGACTTAATTTCGTTGTGACTTTCTTTGATCATTTTCACGAACTTTTGGGGACTTAATTGCAATGGATCTAATTGATCAATTGTTATGGAAGTGAACTTAATGGCATGAATTTAATAAAGGAAGGACTTAATAGCAAATTGGCCATTTCATTCTCCTTCATAGCAGCATATCACGTACCATCACATTTCATTTCATAAAACATTTCATGGCTTTGTTCTTGCTTTCTTTCTTCAACCGTGACAAACCCTTCTTGGAAGAGAGGGAGATTTCATCATTTGAGCATCAAATTTGTGGGAATTGTGGACTTTCCTTTTTTCGCCCCCATGTCCCCCTTCATCTCTTCTCTCATTTCTTTCATTTGAGGTAATTATGGAGAATGGATGATTTTCTTGAATATATGGTATAGATAGGGCTTTGCTATAGCTTGGATAAATTGTGTATTTGTTGTTGGGAATTTATTTGTGAACTTTGAGCTTAAGATTGATGCATTTATCTTGTGAGTTTTGGACTTAGAGCATGATTGGTGATATGGGTTTGGATTGATGAATTCTTGATGATCTAACATGGAAATAAGTGTTTAAATGAGTTGTTATTGATCTATATGTATGATAGTATGTGTATTGCATCAAATTTATACATTTCAACTTGATTTTGATTCTGTTTGTTGGTTGGTTTTGTTGGATCGTTGTTGCTGCTGCTACTGCTCTGTTTTCTGCTGCTCTCGTATTTTGGGAACGGCCCTTCCCAGACCCAGTTTAAAACTGGAACGACCGTTCCCATGATTCAGAGTTAGCCAGGCCAGCGAGACTGGGAACGGCCGTTCCCATTTTGGCCTGTGTGCCGGAAGAGTCGTTCCCAGCTAAAACATTTTTCCCTTTTTAAAAAAAAACGCTGGCGCGTTTCTGAAGGGCCATGGGAACGGCCCTTCCCATTTTCAAAGGGAAGCTGGAACGGCCCTTCCCAGACTCCAGAAAGTGTTCAAAATTCACTGCATAAAAGTGTGATTTTAGCCCCTCGATCCGAAGGATTCTTTGACCCCAAATTGCTATTATATGATTGTATACATGTCGAAACGCGATATTTTCATGGTACATTGCATCATACTCGTCATCTCGTTGCATTTTTGTCGTTCGTCCTATTTGGTACATTTTGAGTCGTGTCTCACGGACATTTATCTTTCTTGCACAGACCAGCTTCCTGGTGACGAGGAGCAGGCCCCGTGAGCTGTTTCCTTGGTTATTTTTGGGTCGTTCAGGTGAGGTTTAATTTTAGATACATAGGACCCGTACAAACCTATGTGAAGTTTTAAGCCAAAACTTATCTATATATTTATAGTTTTAAAATGAGATTGGTTTTCAAATGATTTACCGAACTATTGAAGGAATTGATTGATTGATTGATTGTTTTGGCGAGTATTGTATTGCACTGTGGGCCCGAGGGTAGTGACTCGAGCCAACCGGGAAAGCATGGGCTGACGGGTAACTCGAGAGCTATCCTCACCAAATTGGATGACCACTGAACCCCCTAGGAGATTAGGGGAGGAAGGAGTTCCGGGCTTAGGGATTCATGTGCCCTCTGCCCAGATTGATTGGATGGTGGGGCCTTGCAATCCCACCATCACCCGGAGGAAGAAGGTGTTATTGAAACTGCTAATTGTGCACCGTAATGAATTGCATGATCACCTAACTATTGAATAATTGATTGATTGATTGTACACAGTCGGAGTAAGGTTGGAGAATTGCCCTCACTCGCCGGGCCACAAAGTGATTGTATTGAATTGGTTAAATTAATAAATTGACTTAGTTGTAACCTCGGGCGATAGTATCTTTTACTTTACCAATTGTATCGTTGTTTTTCCAAAATTATTACCCGAGATTATAACTTGCATGTATGTACGCTTATATTTATTTATACCCCTCGCTCAGTCCGTGTTGGACTGACACCTCGACTATTCAGTTGTTTTGCAGGGCGTGCTAGGCGGGAATTAGAGTCTAGATTGTCTTTAATTCGGGTCTAGCACACTTCATCTCACATTTTGTTCATGTATTGGTACTCTATATATTTTGTAGCATGCCTTGTTATGTAATTTTGGAGATGATAATGTATTGATAGTGTAAATGTTGGTACCTATTAGTAAATAAATAAATATGGTACCTATAAGTATTGGATGAAATATTGCTTCCACTTTTATCTACTCTGAATTGTTGGTTTGGTTTCGATTGAGGGTACCCGCCTAGCCTTGTGAAGTGTTTTTTTTTATTGTCTCCCGTTCGCTGTAGCTTTGGTTCATATATGGATTGACCATTTCATATGTGAATTGGGGCCAAAGTGCGGGGGATGTGGTGCCTAGCGTTCCGGGTGCTACATCCTACGGTGGTATCAGAGCCCGGTTGCAAAACCAGGTCTCTAGTGTCGTGTCGTGTGAGTCTAGGTCGCACGGCATAGGAACTAATTGTCAATTTGAGAGTCTTGCATCGTTATTTGACGTATGTGAACCTACTTGACTTATTTGAATTTACTTGAATTTGGTGAATTGTTTGAATTTTATGACTTTTGTGCATTTTGTCAACTAGTTGTATATATTGGCATCTACTAATTGAACATGCATAATAGTGACTTGATTTCAGGATGGCTCGCGATAGACATCACCGTGATCGTTCTCCTAGACATCGACATCGTCGTCATCATCGCCGGGAGAGATCACCACCTCCTCAGGCTCAGCCACAGGACTTTATGAACGCAGTGGTGGGTCTTATTGATCAGAGAGTCCGGGATTATGTTCCTCCACCACCACCAGTTCCACCACCACAGCCAGGGCACAGATTTCAGCGGTTTTTAGGGAGTTTCAGAACCAGCATCCTCCCAAGTTCTATAAAGGAAATGATACTCAGGCCGAGCAGTGGCTAAGGGAGATTGAGAGAGTTTGGGAGCTCATTCCTTGTGAGTCCCAGGAGAAGGCCCGTTGTACCATTTCTTTGATTCAGGGCGAGGCCTATTCTTGGTGGGAGAGTACCCGGATTGTATTAGAGGCTGCAGGCGAGGAAGTGAACTGGGAATTCTTTGTCAGAGAGTTCTGAAACAAGTTCATTCCTCCATCTTCTCGCACTCGAAGATTGAAGGAATTTACAGAACTTAAGCAAGGAAGCAGGTCGGTCTCAGAGTATATCGCCGAGTTTGAGAGATTGTCCCGCTATGTTCCTAATATAGCAAGTGACGATTTCCATAAGGCGATGCAGTTTGTTCAGGGCCTTAGATCGGATATTCAGGCAGCGATCGAGACGGTAAACACGAGCACGTGGGTGAAGACTACTAAGAAGGCCTTGTTAGTTGAGGATTCAGTGAATGCGAGGCGGTCTACTTACCGTTCAGGTTCAGGTTCGGGCTCAGGGTCTGGATCGGGATTCAAAGGTTCTGGATCGGGTTTCAGAGGTGCCGGATCGGGGTATAAGGGTTCAGGTTCGGGTTCTGCTTCAGGCAAGAGGCCGATGGTTTATTCTTCTCCACCACCAGCTCCGCAGGGCCCAGGGAAGAAGCCCCGACCAGCAGGACCAGTGATTAGAGCTCCAGTTGCTCCAGCTTTGCCACGACCACCCGAGAGGCCTGCTTGTACCTTCTGTGGTCAGAGGACGCACATTTATGATAACTGCAGGAGGCGTCTGGGTTTATGCCTACTTTGTGGGAGCAACGAGCATATGGTAGACAGCTGTCCAGATCGCAGGATGCCACCACCGGGAGCACCGAGACCACTGATCAGGGCTCGTGCTTATGCTTTGGAGGGTGAGCAGCAGGATGTTGATATTGATCCAGCCGCGGTAGTTGAAGGTACCATTTACATACATGGCACGAACATTCATACGTTGTTTGATCCGGGAGCTACTCACTCCTTTCTTTCGAGTGCTACATCTGTTTCTTTGCTTTTGCCTGTTACTCGCTCTTCTGCATGTTATGTGGTTAGTACTCCGTTTGGTGGTAGTTTAGAATCTGATCGGGTGTTTAGAGAGGTTCCGATGAGTATCGAGGGTCGAGTTTTCTTGTCAGACTTCATCGAGCTGCCGATGACTTGCTATGGATCCATTTTGGGCATGGATTGGTTGTACAGACATTCTGCCACAGTTGATTGCAGGGCGAAGAGAGTTCAGTTGGGATCAGATTTGGTAGTAGGTTGGAGTTCTAAGACTGTGCCTCTACTTTCTTTCTCGGAAGCTCATAGGTTGGTTCGAGAAGGAGCCACGGGTTTCATTGCTTATATTCTCAACAAACCCAAGGATCAAAGTATGCTGGAAGAAATGGAAGTAGTGAAGGAGTTTCCCGAGGTCTTTCCTGAGGAATTGGATTCGTTACCTTCAGAACGGGAAAGTGAGTTTGTGATCGATTTGTACCCTAATGCAGAGCCGTACTCCAAGACTCCATATCATATGGCTCCGGCCGAGTTGAAAGAGTTGAAGACAGAACTTGATGCGTTATTGGAGATTGGGTACATTAGACCGAGTTCTTCTCCCTGGGGTGCATCGGTTTTGTTTGTAAAGAAGAAGGACGGAACCTTGAGAATGTGTATAGACTATAGGGAGTTGAACCGGATGACAATCAAGAACAAGTATCCTCTTCCACATATCGAGGAGTTATTTGATATACTTCAGGGATCTAAAGTCTACTCGAAATTGGATTTGAGACAAGGATACTACCAGCTGCGAATCCGAGCTGAGGATATTTCTAAGACAGGATTTAATACTCGGTACGGGCACTATGAGTTCGTAGTGATGTCGTTTGGTCTAACTAATGCCCCAGCAGCTTTTATGGATATGATGCACAGGATCTTCAGGCCTTTTCTGGATAAGTTTGTGGTTATCTTTATTGATGATATCCTGGTTTTCTCGAAGTCTGCTGAGGAGCATGCAAGGCACCTTCAGCTGGTATTGAGGACTTTGAAGGAGCATCAATTATTTGCCAAATTCAGTAAGTGTGAGTTCTGGATTGACAAGGTGTCTTTCTTGGGTCACGTGATTTCAGGTAATGGTTTGGAAGTTGACCCTTCTAAGATTGAGTCGGTTTTGAAGTGGGAGAAATCTAGGAATGCCTCTGAGATCAGGAGTTTCTTGGGATTGGCAGGTTATTACCGGAGGTTTGTTAAGGATTTCTCCAAGTTAGCAGCTCCTTTAACCCGGTTGACGAAGAATAATGTGAAATTCGATTGGGATGAAGATTGTGAGAAGAGCTTCACTTTCTTGAAGGAAAAGCTATTTTCTGCTCCAGTGTAGCCCTTCCGGAAGGTTCTGAAGGATATGCTGTTTATACGGATGCTTCTAAGGAAGGCTTGGGATGTGTGTTGACTCAGAAGGGTAAGGTAATTGCTTATGCATCCCGGAAGTTGAAAGAGCATGAGAAGAATTATCCGACACATGATCTTGAGCTTGCCGCCGTAGTCTTTGCACTTGGAAAGTGGAGACATTATTTGTACGGGGTGTCTTTCTAGATTTTCACCGACCACAAAAGCCTCCAGTATTTATTCACTCAGAATGACTTGAATATGAGTCAACGGCGTTGGATGGAAAGGTTGGAAGATTATGATTGCACGATAAAGTACCATCCCGGCAAAGCCAATGTGGTCGCCGATGCACTTAGTAGGAAGGCTAGTGTGTCGAGCTTAGAAGTGGGTGAAAGTAGTGGAATCGAGCCAATTGTTTTAAAGGCTAGAGTTTCTAATATTTCGGTTCAGCCAGATTTGAGGCACAGGTTGTTTGAGGCTCAGAGTACAGATTCTGAAGTTCAAAAATTGATAGCTAAGACAAGAGCTGATCCAGAGTGTCCATTCGGGTTCGATGAAAACGGTCTTCTTTGTCTCAAGAACCGAGTGGTTGTACCCGAAGAATTGAAACGGGTATTGCTCGAGGAAGATCACAGATCGGCTTATTCTATCCACCCTGGAGGAAACAAGATGTATAAGGATTTAAGGTAATATTATTGGTGGCGTGGATTGAAGAAATATGTGGCCGAGTTTGTGAAGCATTGTCTCACTTGTCAGAAAGTAAAAGCCGAGCATCAGAAATCGGGAGGTCTTCTTCAGGCGTTACCTATCCCCGAGTGGAAGTGGGAGCAGGTGACGATGGATTTCGTGTCCGGATTACCTAAAGTGAAAGGTGGATTCGATGGAATTTGGGTGATTGTGGACCGTTTGACGAAGTCTGAACATTTTCTGTCGGTTAGGATGTCGTATAAGATTCGTAAGCTAGCCGAGCTTTATAATCGGGATATTGTTAGACTTCATGGGATTCCGGTTAGTATAGTCTCAGACAGAGATCCACGGTTCACTTCTAAGTTGTGGCGTGAATTGCAAGAGGTTTTGGGTACCAAGCTCCAGTTTAGCACAGCATTTCATCCTCAGACGGATGGTCAGTCCGAGAGATTAATAAGATATCTCGAGGATTTACTTCGAGCTTGTTCTTTGGATTTTCAGTCTTCTTGGCATGATCGGCTACTTTTGATTGAGTTTGCGTACAATAACAGTTTTCAAGCTTCGATTGGAATGGCACCGTATGAGCTACTTTATGGTCGGAAGTGTCGTTCTCCGTTGTTCTTTGACTTGGAAGAGTGGAAATGGACTAAGCAGGAAGGTGTTAAGAAAGGTGAAAGATTGGAAAAACCTTCTAAGGTCGTTGAAGCTAGGATTGAGAAAGTCCAATTAATAAAACAACGGATGAAATCAGCTCAGGACAGACAGAAGAGCTACGCCGATCGTCGTAGAAGGGATCTCGAGTTTGAAGTTGGAGATCGGGTATTCTTGAAGGCGTCTCCACGAAAAGGATTTGCTCGGATTGGGAAAGGAGGTAAGCTTAAGCCTCGTTACTTAGGTCCTTATGAGATTTTGGAAAGAGTTGGAGAAGTTGCTTACAGATTGGACCTACCACCGAGCCTCACGGGGATTCATAATGTATTTCACGTCTCTCAGCTGAGGAAATACTATCCCGATGAAACCGAGATCATTCCCGTTGAAGAAGTGGAATTGTAACCGAATCTAACCTTTGTTCAGAAACCGATTAAGATATTGTATAAGAAGTTTCAGGAATTAAGAAACCGGAAGATTCCCATGGTTAAGGTCCTTTGGAGAAGTGACAAAACCGAAGAAGCCACGTGGGAGGCCGAAGACAAGATGAGACGGTTCCATCCAGTGTTGTTCCCTTCCGATCAGTGAATCTGGGGACCAGATTCTTTTAAGGAGGGAGGATTGTAACGCCCCAGCTTTCGGCATTTCAGATATGAACGACACGTGTGGGTTTGAGAGTTGTAATTTAATTATTAATTGATCATTTAATTCATTTTCCTTGTCATGACATAATTTTTATAAAATTATATTCTAAGTATTTTTATTGAAATTCATATCATATCATATTTATCTCATAAATTGAATATGAATGCAACGTGAATTAATTTCCCAAACTTGACTTAATTTCGTTGTGACTTTATTTGATCATTTTCACGAACTTTAGGGACTTAATTGCATTGGATCTAAATGATCAATTGTTATGGAAGTGAACTTAATTGCATGACTTTAATAAAGGAAGGACTTAATAGCAAATTGGCCATTTCATTCTCCTTCATAGCAGCATATCACGTACCATAACATTTCATTTCATAAAACATTTCATAGCTTTGTTCTTGCTTTCCTTCTTCAACCGTGACAAACCCTTCTTGGAAGAGAGGGAGATTTCATCATTTGAGCATCAAATTTGTGGGAATTGTGGACATTGAAGCATCATCAACATCATCTCTTCATCTCTTCTCTCATTTCTTTCATTTGAGGTAATTATGGAGAATGGATTATTTTCTTGAATATATGGTATAGATAGGGCTTTGCTATGGCTTGGATAAATTGTGTATTTGTTGTTGGGAATTTATTTGTGAACTTTGAGCTTAAGATTGATGCATTTATCTTGTGAGTTTTGGAATTGGAGCATGATTGGTGATATGGGTTTGGATTGATGAATTCTTGATGATCTAACATGGAAATAAGTGTTTAAATGAGTTGTTATTGATCTATATGTATGATAGTATGTGTATTGCATCAAATTTATGCATTTCAACTTGATTTTGATTCTGTTTGTTGGTTGGTTTTGTTGGATCGTTGTTGCTGCTGCTACTGCTCTGTTTTCTGCTGCTCTCGTATTTTGGGAACGGCCCTTCCCAGACCCAGTTTAAATCTGGAACGGCCGTTCCCATGATTCAGAGTCAGCCAGGCCAGCGAGATTGGGAACGGTCGTTCCCATTTTGGCCTATATGCCGGAAGGGCCGTTCCCAGCTAAAACTTTTTTCCCTTTTTAAAAAAAAACGCTGGCGCGTTTCTGAAGGGCCATGGGAACGGCCCTTCCCATTTTCAAAGGGAAGCCGGAACGGCCGTTCCCAGACTCCAAAAAGTGTTCAAAATTCACTGCATAAAAGTGCGATTTTAGCCCCTCGATCCGACGGCTTCTTTGACCCCAAATTGCTATTATATGATTGCATACATGTCGAAACGCGATATTTTCATGGTACATTGCATCATACTCGTCATCTTGTTGCATTTTCGCCGTTCGTCCTATTTGGTACATTTTGAGTCGTGTCTCACGGACATTTGTCTTTCTTGCACATACCAGCTTCCTGGTGACGAGGAGCAGGCCCCGTGAGCTGTTTCCTTGGTTGTTTTGGGTTGTTCAGGTGAGGTTTAATTTTAGATACATAGGACCCGTACAACCCTATGTGAAGTTTTAAGCCAGAACCTATCTATATATTTATAATTTTAAAATGAGATTGGTTTTCAAATGATTTACCGAACTATTGAAGGAATTGATTGATTGATTGATTGATTGTTTTGGCGAGTATTGTATTGCACTGTGGGCCCGAGGGTAGTGACTCGAGCCAACCGGGAAAGCATGGGATGACGGATAACCCGAGAGCTATCCTCACCAAATTGGGATGACCCCTGAACCCCCTAGGAGATTAGGGGAGGAAGGAGTTTCGGGCTTAGGGATTCATGTACCCTCTGCCCAGATTGATTGGATGGTGGGGCCTTGCAATCCCACCATCACCCGGAGGAAGAAGGTGTTATTGAAACTGCTAATTGTGCACCGTAATGAATTGCATGATCACCTAACTATTGAATAATTGATTGACTGATTGTACACAGTCGGAGTAAGGTTGGAGAATTGCCCTCACTCGCCGGGCCACAAAGTGATTGTATTGAATTGGTTAAATTAATAAATTGACTTAGTTGTAACCTCGGGCGATAGTATCTTTTACTTTACCAATTGTATTGTTGTTTTTCCAAAATTATTGCCCGAGATTATAACTTGCATGTATGTGCGCTTATATTTATTTATACCCCTCGCTCAGTCCGTGTTGGACTGACACCTCGACTTTTCAGTTGTTTTGCAGGGCGTGCTAGGCGGGAATTAGAGTCTAGATTGTCTTTAATTCGGGTCTAGCACACTTCATCTCACATTTTGTTCATGTATTGGTACTCTATATATTTTGTAGCATGCCTTGTTATTTAATTTTGGAGATGATAATGTATTGATAGTGTAAATGTTGGTACCTATTAGTAAATAAATAAATATGGTACCTATAAGTATTAGATGAAATATTGCTTCAACTTTTATCTACTCTGAATTGTTGGTTTGGTTTCGATTGAGGGTACCCGCCTAGCCTTGTGAAGTGTTTTTTTTATTGTCTCCCGTTCGCTGTAGCTTTGGTTCATGTATGGATTGACCATTTCATATGTGAATTGGGGCTATAGTGCGGGGGATGTGGTGCCTAGCGTTCCGGGTGCTACAGAAGCCTTCCAAGCGAATACATCGAGGTTCTCTCGGAGAAAATCAATCATCATAATTTGTGAGGGACCGTCGAGATTTGAGCCAATCTGGGTGGTTTTATCTGGATTCCCCTGTTCCAACTCGATGGTCAAGAACTTTTCGGCTGGCTCGATTCGAACCTCAGGCCTTGGAGCCTCGAGCGCTCGTTTCTTCCCGGTTAGTCTGCCGCTTTCCACACCCGAGGGTCCATCATCCTCGTTCTCAGAAGAGGATCCTTCAACGACTCCGGGTGGCCCGTCCCCCGTGCGCTGGGCCTTATTGGGGGTCTTCTTCTTGTACAGTTTGGCCCTTTTACGCTCGGGACCATCCTCGTGTAACTTGGGGAAGTCAACTGATTTTTTGGTGGATCCTGCCTGAATGGTTTGTTTGGGCTTGTGGCTTCGAAGGAAGAGGACGTAGCATTCCCAAGCTTCTTTGACATTGCACAGAACCTCGCCTGTGCCCTCGGGAGTGGGGAATTTGACTTTCTGGTGATAAGTGGAGATTACTGCTTTGAAGTCCACGAGGGCCGAGCGACCAATGATGATGTTGTAGGGGAGGTCCACTTCGACGACTGTGTAAAGGACGCTCAAAGTTTTTCGCTGTGGGGCGCGACCAAAAGAGGTGACCAAGCGAATCTGTCCGCGAGGGACAATCTCGGAACCCCCAAAACCGACAAGGGCTGTTCTCAGGGGTTCGAGCGGAATATTTGTTATGTTCATTTTTTGAAACGTTGAGTAAGGGAGAACGTTCACAGAGCTTCCACTATCAATTAAGACCCTCTTTACAACGTGGTTATGAACGTCTAAACTAACCACCATGGGACAGTCAGAGGTTTCACCGATCCCATGGGGTGTTACAATGTGTTCCAAATCTTTCTCCGTGAACCCTACAATGTCATTCTCTTTCGAACGTGGAGAGCTGTCAACAGAGAGCACAGGCTTGGGCAGGGATGATCTCTGGTCATAACTTCGAATGTGGCGGCACCGGGAAGCATTAGATCGCCCCCCCTCCCCCCCCGGAAGGTCCTCCGGCGATCATGTGAATGACCGCAAAGGGCTGATTCTCCGTATTCGCAGCTTTTCCCTTTCCGCGGTCGCTCGTTTCGGTGTGATGGTGGTGGGGACTTCGTGAGCGCGAGCGGCTTCTTCCTCTAGTACATGCTCGTTCAGCACAATGCTCATCATACCTTTCCAGCACCTTCACAAACTCCTTGAGGTGCCCCCCAGCGATAAGCCTCTGAATCTCGCTCTCAAGTTGGCGGCACTCGTTGGTATCATGCCCCTTCTGCTTATGAAAAGCACAATACTTTCTTGAGCGCTTTTGAGCCTCAGTCTCCCTTAACATCGGTGGTCTCTTGAAGAGTTTCTTATCCGCCATGGAATATACTTCGGCAATTGGGCGGTTGAGGGGGATACGCTCGAACTTACGCAGAGGCGAAGGATTACGACGAGCAGGGATAGGGCTGCGACGGCGACCCCTGTTAAAATCTCCTCTGTCCTCGGGGGCTTTGCTAGGGCGGGGGGCATTCGCCATTTTCTGATCTCTCGCGATATGCATGTCCTCGAGGGTGAAGAAGGAGTCAGCTATATCTCTGATCTCCATCAACGAGCGCGGCTTTTTCTTGGCCACCTCCTCCACGAATTCCTTGCTAACATAGTGCTTCATGTTGATGGCACCAAAAAGTACATGCCTCAAGAAATCCATTGAGGGCTTCTCCACCAGCAGGATTTCCTTGTTAAACCTTCCCATGAAGGCACTGAGCCTCTCGTTTGGCCCCTGGACCAAGCTGTAGAGAGTTGTCGCGGCTGGGGCTGGTGCCTTCAGGGAGTTGAAGTGGCTTATGAAGGCATCTGTCAAATCAGCATACCCTCGGATTGAGCGTGGAGGAAGCTTCTTATACCAATCCTGAGCCATTCCAATGAGGGAAGTGACAAATACTTTGGCCCAATAGTTGCTCGGATGATCATATAAGTGCATCAAGTGCACAAAGTGATCCAGATGCTCGGTCGGATCAGATGTTCCATCGTACCTATTGACGGACGTAGGGATTTTACCCTTCCCCGCACGGGTCATCAGAACCTCGTCAATGAGGGGGGAATCGCCCATCAAGATTCTATAATCCCTGTCCTCGGGGTCGTATTCTTCGTACTCTACGTCCTTCCGGCGATGGGAGATTTGGCTACGTGGGCGGCGAGCGTCTCTGGCTCTGGACCTCTCACCCCCGCCATGGGGGGGCTTGAGTCCGTGCTCGAAAGAGCTGCTCCACCACATTCTGGAGCCCCTTAAGTTGATCCTGCACCACGGCAAGCTGAGGGTCGCCGATATTTCTGCAGCTTACCCTCTCTGTGGCCCTTGATTGGACCTCTTCGTTATTTTCAGCCCTCTCATTTTGAGGGGCCCTTTCGTTTCCAGCGGGTTGCTGCCCTTGCTGGACCCTCGATGGGGCTTCATTTTCCTGAACGGGTGGTGGCGGAGGCTGCTGAGCCCTCAACACATTTTGTGCCATTGTCAAGGGGTGAGCCGGGAGTCCTCCGATGGGTGGAGCCGCTCGAGCGCCTGTCAAGGAGGGGAAATATGCAGCGGTAAAGTGCTCCCAAGCATTCTGCACCGCTTGCTCCTCGCATTGCGCGTAAAGCGCCTGAAGCTGCTGGCCAGTGATCTGGGGCATCTCCACCCCCTGTATCTCCCTCGGAAGTGACGTAGGGAGGTGCAATATCCCCACCTGATAGGGATGAACCATGGGCAACATTCCGGGCATCATCCCGGGCTGCCTGTAAGCATACCCCGGCGGTGGCATGGCCATGGGATACACGCCGGGTTGGGAGGCTGGAGCATTGTGAACGAGAGTTGGGGGAGGAGGAACAGAGCCAGAGCCTCTTGCCTCGTTTCCACCAGGGGGAAGAGTGGCAGCATCTTCTGTGTTTCCGTCAATAGGTGGGGGCGTACCTCCAGCGGGGGCGTTGTTCCTTGCATTCTCCTCATTGATAGGAGGAAGAACACCCCTGTTCTCTACCGCCCCAGATCTTGTTGCTGTTACCATGTTTGAAGTAAGAGGTGTTATATCTCAACTAGCTTAAAGAAGAAACAGATGAAGATGAAGCTGAAGATGGCGATGGTTTCCCACAAACGGCGCCAAAAATGATGGTGCAGAAAGTAGTAAGCGATTAGAACACCAAACACTTTATGATTTGTATGAAACAGGCAAGACCATCATAGGCGTAGGTAGCCTCAGGAACTGGGTTTCCTTTGAGCGTGGGTTCTTCCAGCTAGGATAATACCAAGAATGCAATATGCAGAAGTGATGTGATGGTGGTGAATATGGCTTGGAAAGAATGGAAGAAAGTGAAGGAGAATGCCCAGAACAAGGTATATCGTAAGTTATGGAGAAGATGACTTGGGGGTGAATGCAATGTTCTCTCCTATTTATATGTTAGGGGTGAGAGTAGATTAGGTAATTAGACCATGTGGTCCCAAACCTGTATTGCCCTAACACGTGGTGGCCTGTGAGGGTGTGAGAATGACGTTTCTGAAAAGCAGGCGGCGTGTCAGGGACAAAGTGTGCACTGCCTCTGTGTCAGAGGTTGTTGGCGAGGATCTCTTGTTGGGAAGGCACAAGGTTTGTCTTACAGGAGAGTGGACGCTCCAGAAGGGAGGAGATCCCACACGAGCGTTGGTGGCGCTCGAAGGATGCACGAATGGGTCTCCCCCGATAGATGATCCTTGAGCATCAGACCTACGAATGTCAAATAGCGGGCGCCCTCGTGTGGGGGCCTCCTTGGAGGAGTGGCCTTGAGGACCGAGGTATGTGCGTCAGGTCTGACAACCCTACCCTTTACTGGGACAATCGGCCGAGGCTCAAGGGCTTGTACAAGCCAACAAGAGAGTGGGCTGGATTAATCCGCGAGCCCATCAATATGAGCATTCAATCTCTAAATCGGTTAATGACGACACGTGGATGGATCTGATACGAGCGTGATTTTATGCCTCATCAGAGGGTGTTCGTAATTTTTTAAACCTCAGGGTAATCTGTAATTTCGCAATATCTCAGGGGCGTTCGTAATTATCCCTTTATTTTTCAATAAATTGTTTTTTCAAGTTTTTATATAAAATAACAGAAAAAACTGGAAATTTCTGGAAATAAAAATCCTCTCTGTCAGATTTATCAATTGTTTTGGGAAGAACACAATTCGTTGCGAAAGATTCGTTTGACGGCTGATCACTAAAGAAGGTGAGCCTTTTGATCTAAGATACTTTCTTTTTTTTTGGTTAACTTTTGCTATATTTTTTCAGTTTTGAAGATTTAGGACGGCGTATTCTTTTATAATTTTTGGATTGGAATTGCAAGTTTACGATTAAAGTTATGATTTATAGAGTTATGGCGATCAATGTCTATTTCTTCTCATGTATGCATCTTTTGTTTTGTATTTTTCGCCGAATGTTGATTTAGGGTTCTCAATAATCTATGGTTGAAGTTAAATCGTTAGATCGTATTATGATCAGCTCTAGGTGAAGGAAAAACTTATGGGCTAGGGATTTTTTCCTCCGCTTTTGATTATAGGAATTGCTTTTCTGAATTTAGCTGAATGATTGCATCTGAAGCAAATTAAAATCTACAATGATGATTGTTAGCTGCAATTTGAATAATACTGAATTGAAAACCTACATTGAAGATTAAGATCGCCATTCTGAATTCATCAGGATCTACTACTGAGAATAATTTGGTTTTCAGCGAATAGGATAAATGGCAGAGGCTCATGATCCGGCTACCAGTGCGCCACAAAGCTCGTCTTCTTTACGGAGTGATGGCAATGAAGCTGGTGATTTTGAATGCAACATTTGTTTTGAATTAGCTCAGGATCCTGTAATAACACTCTGCGGGCATCTCTATTGTTGGCCATGCCTTTATAGATGGTTAAGAGGTCATTCACAGTCTCATGAATGCCCTGTTTGTAAAGCTCTCATTGAGGAGGAAAAGGTGATTCCGTTATATGGAAGAGGGAAAACCCCAACTGATCCGAGGTCGAAACCTGTTCCAGGAGTTGATATCCCTAATCGACCTCCAGGGCAGAGACCTGAAACGGTCCCACCTTCTGAAGACAATAACTTTGCTAATGTTATTCTAGGGCTAATGGGAGGATTTATACCGTTTGCATCTGCAACTTTCAGTAACATTGGAATGTCTGCTGGTTTTGGTGGCATATTTTCTCCTTTCTTTGGCTTCCAGTTTCATGGATTTCAAAATACGAATGGATATGGACCTTCAGTTTACAATTATGGTTACCGCAGTGCGTTTCATGGTGGTGAAGGCAGAACGAATAGGGAGACTAATCAAGCTGCTAGGGCAGATGATGAGAATTTGAAGAAAATTCTTTTCGTCATCCTTATTTTTGTGATTTTTACCTTTCTAACCGTGTGAGAGTTGCTTATGCTTGTAATTGTATTCTTGGTTTTGCCTGAGGAAATCGAAGACTGCTTCGTGCTAGCGTTAGCCATTGTGATTATGTGAATGTGCTTGGTTTTTCGGATACTCTGTACATCTTTTTTGGCATGAATAATTTGGTTTCTTTATTGTAGATAATTCTTTCCTGTGTATATCTTCATTCTTTACAAATTCTCTATGAGAGTTGTTGCAGCCCTAGATCTGGTTAGGACTGTCGTCACCTTCTTGTACATTTTCTGCAATCTAGGAAAGTATAGTGTGAAGTTGGTATTGATGAAGATTTGTAACTATTTCCAGTCTCAATGAACTTGACATTTGTTTGTCCTGCCGATTAACAAGGATGCTAACTGCTACACATGAATGGTCCTGCCTCAGCCAATTTGTTGTCTCCGTGCTGATGTGATCATGAAAATGGGTTATTGCCTGAATTTTGGTTGTTTGGCCTTGATTTTATTGTTCTGTGAATCTTTGATGATTTTATAATGAATTTGCTGTTGATTTAGATCCCTCCTGGACTCTCATGATGTTCCTCTGAAGATATAGACAGGTCTTTCATGGGTTGTAAAAGCTACTTGAAGCTGCAAAGCAATGGCATTTTCTGGTTAAGTTTATTCTATTTTGTACATGATTATGAGCAGCAAATTTCTCAAATTGGTACTAACCTTTCCAACATAACACTTCACCTCTGCTTCTTTATAACTTTCTGGATCTTTTTCAGCTTTCTGACACTTTCTGGTTCCTCTTTCTGAACAAGAATATGCCCGTTTTGATTATTCTCAAATCTTGTTGGGACCAAGTGAAAAACGAAAAAGAATCTTCTTCGGGCGGCTGTTACTTTTTTTTTTTTTTTTTTTTAAATATGAGGTGATGCTCATGTTTAACCAGTAATGAGTTATGATACACAGTTTGTATAGTACTACATAGTTAATCTCAAATTAGATAGTATGTGCTTTGCCTAAATTATCTTAAAAGTTTGTTAATGAAGGTGAGGGTTGTCGGTAATACATAGTTTTAGCATTCAATCAGTATGTAATACGTTGAAAAAAATATATTATTTTATCATATTGTGTTGCTCGAACACTTCTCATATAGTATGTTTAAGAAAATATTCGTATTTTCGTAAAGTGTTCGTACGTCGTGTTGTGTCGAACACTTCTCTCATGTAGTATGTTTAAGAAAATATTCGTATTTCCATAAAATGTCTACACGATGTATCGTGTCGAACACTTCTCATGTAATATGTACAAAAAAATATTCATATTTCCGTAAAGTGTGTACATAGTACATGTCGGGCATCATAGGTTGTGAGGTTTAAATCACTTGAGCGTGCGATGGCAACCCTTTAGAGTATCGTATGTTACATTGTTGTCCTGCTGCTTTCGAGTACAAATATGAAAGGGAAGCTTTTGGATGGCCCTTTTGGAGTTACCACTTCTTGGCTAATGTTCTGTCGATTTATTTATGGCCGTATTATAAGGTATCATCCTTTCATAATTGAAACATGTGAAAATAACGTCCTAGCTGGGAAGAAACAAACAAAACTAGGAAATCACTTCTAGATTGTAAAAATACTCGGAACATAGATTTTGCTAACTTATTATTAATTTATTAATCTTCCTGCCCCACCCCGCTAAATCTTTAAAAAAAAATTATTGCTACTTACATATTTTAAAAAAATTATTTTGTATAATTTTGAATTTTTATCTCTCGATAAATTTCTTAAAAAAATTTATCCCTTTAATTTCTTAAAAAAATTACGATCCCATCACTCTTAAAAATAATATTTTTTATATTATGAATTTTCGCCCATCATCGCAAGTCCTAATTTCGTTCGTCATCCACTCACCTCTGAATTCTGAATTCTAAGAACCTCTCATAAATTCAAATTTGTGAATTTTGTTAAGAGTATAAGAGATAAGAATACAACTCATGCAAAAAATGGGGAAACATCACAATCAACATATTAATTTATAACTTTTGAATTATAAGAAATTATAATAACATGAAAATACTATATAATTGTAGTTCAAACAAAATTATAAAGAATTTAAATGCGTTGAAAAAATTAGACTTTACAGCCGACAAGTAATGTAAAAATAAAAAATGTGCACTTTCCCCTTTTAATTACTTTTTCTGCGTGTTACATTGGATGTGGAAAGTTCAGTGGACTTTATTTATCCCTAGTCAAGGAATATTTTGCCATTTTCGATAAATTAAGGTAGTATAGTAATTCACAATTTTTCCTTCCACGGCCGACAGAAACCTAAAATTAGGCAAGATGAAAGGTTCTACTTCTACACTTAGATTTATATTTTTCAATTTTAATTTCACTTTGTATGTGAAAGCCAAATATATTACTTTCATAACTACCCTTAACTCTATTTAGGGTCTTGGTTGAATAGTAACTAGCTAGATTATAAAAGAGAATTTTATTTGATTATCTAAAAGTTGAGTGGTTCGAAATCTAGTTATGAAAAAAGTCCCTTAGAAAGAGCTTTATTTATTGCCCAACTCAATCCTTTGGAAGATTTTTGCGTCATGCTCGAATTTAGTTAAATAGGATATTGAAACAAAAAAATAACTACCCTCTGCATGAAAAAAGAAGTTTTACTGTTACACCCTCTGCATGTTTCCTTCTGTTATATTGCTCTTTACAAACATGGTGTCGGTTGGGTTATCGCGGCCAAACGAATAACACCACACTTAAGAGGAAAACGTGCAACATCACTATTTCCAAAGTTTTCGAACAGTCAATTTAGAGATCAACTCTCATTTATAGCACCACAATTGTGGGAAAACTATACCATATGGGATCACCCAACTATAGGGTGTATCAATTTTTTTGTACTCTATAATTACACTTCTTATCAAGTCTTTGTTTATATTTTTAACAGAATCGACCACTCCGTCAATATGACCGTTAAATATATATGGACAGAGCCCTAGTGACGGTTGGTATTTCGAGCTGTTTTGCAGGAGGGAATTAAGAACAACGTAAAAATAACATCTCCAACTAGGGTTCCATCTATATTTGACGCCAAAATTGATGGAAATGGCCGGTTCTAATTAAAAATTGTTAGTTTAGTGGAGAATCAAAAGTAAATAAATCGTATAATTTAATGGTTAAAATCGAAATATTGATAGAACATAAAGAAAAAGTGAGTGATAAGTGGATTTAAGTTTTGGTTTGTGCATATGATTGAACCTTTTCTTGGAAGTATTTATCATCAATGTATCATGTGGAGAACATGGAAATGTGGTTGTGAATTATGTTTTGGTACTTCTAGGGAGGCTTAATAAAGGCGGACGGGATATATTCTCCACCTTTTTAGTTAGGAAGCCAAGCCACTGCAGCAGGTTTATGGCCCCGAGCATGTGAGATTGCACATGCAGAATTATTGGAGAAATAAATCAAATCAATCATGCATTTATTGTCATGCATAGGGAAAACAATTAAGTAAACTTTTGATTAATTTCTTATGATTGATTAGTCTAGTATAGAAGTTTGTAGTTTTCTCTTTTCTCCCTTTAAGTTTAAGCTATATCATCGTAAGCCTTAAGGTTATTGAGATCAAATCATGGGGGCAATTGATCTGAAACATTGTGTAGGTAGTTGAATTATAACACGAAGAGAAAAGTAGGGATGTAAATAAGTGAGTTTGAATTGAGCTTTTAAAAAAAGTTTAGGCTGATCTACTCAAGCTCGTCTTGAATTACATGAGCCTAAACTTCGACCCATTCGTGTCGAGTCTATTTGAGGTCAAACTTAATTAAGAATAGATAATAGGGGCTGGTCCAAATGGTTAATGGGTTCATTCTCCAAGATAATATTTTGAATTTGAATCTCACTTGGTCCGTGCGTGTGTTAAAAGGAAAAAAAAACTTAATTAAGAACATATACATATAATAATCATGATTTTGAATTTTTTATTCTAATTAGTTATAAGTGCAATATAAATTTATTAGTAGCTTTTTGGAGCTATCTTAATATTTTTGTATGATCTATTATCATTGTTTATATGTAATAGAACCGTTCATAATAAATTATAAACAAAAAAAGGAAAAAAAAAAAGTGAAAATCTTCATGAATCGACTCACGAGCTCAACCTTCTCGAACTAATTCGTCGAGCTTGCGAGCTGGCTTGACCCTAGTACTCAAATCCTAATATGAATTTAGAGCACTTTCGTACACCAAAGAGGCTACTAACGCAAAAGTGCCCAATTGAGACATGCACCATTCAATTCAATCTCACAACTTATTAATTAATTCAAATTAGATCGAAGACAAAACGAAACTGCACAATTTGGCACCATTTGTCAAACACCTGGACGTACGCCATTCTTTAACATCCTTAATTCCTCCAAGCATTTCCAGGCAATACCACAGAGTATGTCGTGTGATGTCCCTAATCTTTCAGACAATGCATCGGATGATCACTGTAAACCATTCAACCCCCCTTAAATCCATCAAATTACATTTCAATATTTCAAAAAAAAACAAAACAAAACAAAAAAACAAAAGCTACAGTTGAGCAGAAACATTTTCTTTATGCAATCTGGTTCCGCTAAATCGGTGTAATGAAGGAGCGAGTGTTTTACACTTATCGTGTGGTTGATAAAAAATTTGGAAAGAATGACCAATCAAATAGCAAGTATAATACACTTAGTCTTTTAATTAGTTGAGTTCGATCAAATCGAATTTAGAGTAGAATTTTCTAATAAGAATATAGCGCATAGGCCTTATTTTTGTGGTTTATTATCACATCTTAAGAATGTGATTTATGATTATCTGAATGCTCACATGGGGGCGACGAAAAGGAGCAATGTGGTGTTGTGTTGAGGAAAAATCGCGCGAAGTTGTGGCCCACGAGGTGCCCCTGGGTTGGGTATGTGGCGGGTTGGGTTTGGTCTGGATTAAATTTGGCGTAGATTGTGGATCAAATGAAAGTGTGTGTATTTAATTACTGCTCAGTCAAGTAGGTGTAGATGTAGCTCTCTCTGCATTTAATGATTATACGGAATATCAGGAATAGTAGTTTGCCACCTATCAGGTTTTACGTGCTTGGATTTTCTAGTTGCTGGCCTTCTAAGGTACTATATATATGTATATTTTACTATCAAATTCCTTTTTTTTTTTTCTTTTACTTTTTTTAGGTCCCTTATTGTAGAAATTCGATTGTAAAATGATGTTAAATAGTATATATTTGGCGTAAATAATATAAAAAGAAATGATTACAACGCATTACCTTATATTTAGGTGTAATGGTAATAAAATTCATTTAAATTTAAAAGTTATATTTTAGTTCCTAACTTTGAGAGTTGTTTGTTTGTGGTCCCTGAAGTCCGTTTAGGTTCCGTTATTTCATTCCAAAAATTTTCTTAGTTTGTTATTAAATTCATAATTTATAGGGATCGTTTTGTTTATATTTGTATACTGTAGGGATGATTTTGTGATTTTGATCATGTATTCAAAGTAACACTCATACTATCGTCAGGGACATAAGTATGTTTTTACATACTTCAGACTAAACGAGATTTACATGGATTAAAATATAAATTTTCAATTTAAATAGATTGTATTATAATTAGTAGGGTAGTCAAATATAAATCACCCATTATTAAAAAAAATAGTTAATAAAGAGAGTTGATTATCTTAAAGTATTAATAGTTTAGTAATTAACCTGAGATGGTAATAAATGAAGCTTCCAATTCAATTGCAATTCATTTAGAAGCTTTTGGAGCTCTAAATAAAAAATCTTCATTTTTCATTGTCCAACAACGCAAAATATTTATTTATAGATATGTTAATTCGATCAAATTGGAATTGAATAAGTTACGGTTCATGGGGTGAAAAAAATATTTGATGACTCTTCTCACCGACAGTTAAGGCAATCGTTCGCATTGTTGTACATGAACACAATCCATTAGTAAGAAATATGTATTTTCTTTGTATAGTGTATTTATTATTTCTAAATAGAATTTTGAGGGTGAAAAGGTACGTCCGAATATTCAATTTCTTAACCAAAAATAGATGTGAACTGACATACCTATCGTCACGTATGGCTCCCATAATTAATTCGATTAAATCAAACTTTATAGATATTTTAAAAAATATAACCAATTAATATTCCAAATTAATTCGATTAAATCAAACTTTATAGATATTTTAAAAAATATAACCAATTAATATTCCACCGAGGGGAACCCCCTGCCGACCATCAATGTCACTCCTAACCCACCCTCAAAACCGTGTTAGTCGTCACTTTCAGCTCTCCACAATCTACAAAAAGCATCATTAGTACCCGATATAGAGTGTGGATTAACTGACATTAATAAGATTAAGCGCGTTTCAAAAAGTCTTAAAATAAATAAATAAATCTGGTGTTTGTGTCCAAAGGGCTTGAAAAGAAGCGTTAGGAGACGTGGATAGCTCAACTAAAGTGTGGTTCATAAAGCCCATTAGTTTGAATGGCGATTCACTGTTGCAGCTTTGCCCACAACCTAAGGGTCCCACCAGCAAAGCACAGACTACGTGCTGGCTGCGTTGCTGCCGCTGGATATAAACATATAGGGCCATGATTATGCCCTTTGCCCCTTTATAAGCTCTAAGAAATCCCCCCTTTCGATTAACAACCCTTTTGTTTGACTATAATGTATTTCTCATGCTGCAATTTAACACTCTTCCATTAATTTAGGACCCTATAGAGAGAGAAGGGGTTTCTTGATTTCTTCTCTCTAGACTTGTCTCTTATTTATCCTCCTTATGAACAATTCTTGCTATTTTGTCTTGCATTGGAACTATGCCACTAAATTCAGTGATTGTGAGTTTGTATATGCTCATTGCCATTGCGGCGGGGAATTATGTCGCTGCTGCGGTTGAGTTCAGAGAAGCCCCGAAGTTTTACAATTCCCCAGACTGCCCCTCCATTGCTCCTCCCGCCACCGACGGGGCGGCGGCGGGGGGGAACGCCACGGGCGTTTGTGATCACAACGGCAATGCGATACACGTGGCGATGACGCTCGACGCCGCCTACCTCCGTGGATCGATGGCCGCCCTTCTCTCGGTCCTCCAGCACTCCTCCTGCCCGGAAAACATTATCTTCCACTTCGCCGCGTCCTCCTCCGCGACCACGGCGGATCTCCGCCGCACCATTTCGAACTCGTTCCCGTATCTCCAGTTCGGGATATACCCCTTCGACGACTCGGCGGCGGCGGGGCTGATATCGACCTCAATCCGGGCGGCTCTCGACTGCCCGCTGAACTACGCCCGGAACTACCTCGCCGAGATCCTCCCGACGTGCATACGGAAGGTGGTTTACCTCGACTCCGATCTCGTACTCGTCGACGACATCGCGAAACTCGCCGCCACTCCCCTTCCGGACGGCGCTGTTCTGGCGGCGCCGGAGTACTGCAACGCCAACTTCACCACCTACTTCACGCCGACATTCTGGTCCAACCCTTCTCTCTCCCTGACCTTCGCCAACAGAAAGCCCTGCTACTTCAACACCGGAGTAATGGCGATCGATCTCGAGAGATGGAGGGAAGGAGATTGTACGACGAAGATCGTGGAATGGATGGAGCTTCAGAAGAGGATGAGGATTTACGAGCTGGGTTCTCTGCCGCCGTTCTTGCTCGTCTTCGCCGGGAATATAGCTCCGGTGGATCACCGCTGGAACCAGCACGGTCTCGGCGGCGATAATTTCCGGGGGCTTTGCCGGGCTCTGCACCCCGGTCCAGTAAGCCTGCTGCATTGGAGTGGAAAGGGTAAACCGTGGGTTCGGCTCGACGCGAACCGGCCCTGCCCGTTGGATGCTTTATGGGCACCCTATGATTTGTTGGCAACTCCATATATTCTTGAATCTTAAGGTATGTTTGATTTCTGTGATTCTTTCATTATTTTGTTCTTCAATTGAATTCGAACATGTGGCTTCTGCAAATCAGCTATTTCGGCCAAATCAGTATAAAAAAACCGTGTAGGCAAGAATTTTCCCGGCAAATCTTGAAATCATTTCTTCAAAAAATTAAACAATTATTTCCTTTTTTGCATATATATTTAGAATATATAACTATTAATTCTTCAAGAACTAATGTTATTTATTTTAAGACTAGTTAATTAAGTGCTAATCATGAATTAATTTATTTTTCCTTTGATTTTTCAGGTGTTGGGCAAGATATATAATGACGAGATGACACGAGAGAGGAGAGATCTCCGGACTGAGATCCCACTCTGTTGTCCTAAATGAATACTATATATATATATATACACCGTATATATATATCGTACTTTTAGCCGATAAATATGTTGAGAGGTGAGTAAGAATTATTTGTACATTAATTATACCGTAATATATAATTAGACAAATTTTGTAAACTTAATTAAGTCGCGATTATATGTAGCAGGGAAACTCGCAGAGATGAGTTGAGACGCAGAATATATATGCTTGATATACCGACTGTTGCTTTTGGCTTTGCTTGCTAACTTTGTCTTCGTATATTTTGCATCACTCAGTTGTTAGTTACCACCGACACAAGACAAAGAAGTCGTTTGTACACATTTAAAATTTAAAAAATGGACCGTATTATAGAATGATAGATATTGATCGGGATATCTACTATCAAGGATCAACTATTAATTTTCTCATTGAATTATAATTTGTAGACACTTCATGGGATGAGACGCTATCCGCAATTAAATCTGGATTCGAGTAAATGTGATTTGATTTCTAAAGACTATATGCAAGGGTAGATCTGTAGCAGTAGCACGTAGAAAGTACAAACATGGGCACTAATTAAGGTGGTTTGCATTTCTACTTTCCTCTTTAAGCATTAAGCTTCTTTAATGCTTTCTTCATGATGTGGTGCCGCAATTCTTTACAAGGTTTTGACCTATTTTACACCTTTTCCCACTCGGCTTTAATCATGGCTAAAGCACCCGTCTTTCAAGCTAATTACCACTTTATTTTATGTTAAAATTTGAAAGCAAGGTTCATTCCCGCCTGTTTGTTATCTTCACACTTTTTGTCTGAATCTTTAGTAATTTTGCAGTTGCGTAATGACAAAGTTGAAATTTAAAGGAGATTTTTTTTTTCCTCATCTAAATTTTATGTCTTTTTTATGATTTACCAACCCAATAAATTTTTATTATATATCGTCATCCAATATTAGTATTTATGAAATACCGCCATCTAAATTTTTATTTAGTAGTTTTGGCTAAAAAACATGATACGTGTATATTTATAAAATATATGCGTTAGTTGTATTTTTACCAAAACTACTAAAGTTTAGTAGCGGTATGTTACAAAAGCAAATATTGAATGTCGATATGCGACAAAAGTTTATCGAAATGATAAATTGTAAAAAGAAACAAAATTTGAATGATATATCTTTTTTTTCCCCCTAAATGATTTAATTTACAAGGTTCTTTTGGTTAGAAAGTGGAAGAAGATTAATGAAGAAGTTAGATAACTTGTTTACTAATTTGGCAAAACAATTCTTTTTGCCGGTTAATTTATACAACTTTTTCCAGTGATAATTAGCATCTTCTTGATTTTCAAATATTAATTATTGCTAAAGTTTCAAGTTAGACTATTTTGTACTTAGGCTAACATAAGAGAATAAATTGTAACTAGATTATTATTTTCTATATATATATTCCAACATGTGCTTAGCCTCTTACTGGTGGACACCAAACATCGTAATATTAATGGCTTGAAAAAACTGATAATATACAAGAAAACGAAATGGGGTGGGATATGATCCGTGGACAAATCTTTGATATTTGATTGCGATTGGAGATAAAGAAATTTCATCATTTTCCGAAATATTAGAACTAAAGTCCAGTTGAAACTGATCGGTTGCTTCCAAATATCTTTGGACTGGTGGTTTTTATTGTATCTAACATGTGTATGTATACGTTACCCAATCTCAACTCGATTAAATATTTGACTACTTCTTAACTTATAATACTTGAATAATTTTTACCACATCAATCAAATACTAAACTACTCATTATCTTATTATATTTTGTCACTCGTTATTTCTTCATTAACTATATTTTGAAATAAATTTGAGTAAACCCGTATTACTAACATGGTATAAGAGTGCATTGCACATTGTATTATCTTCATTGGTCATTAATTAGTTGAACCACATGCATACAAAATTAATTTCTTTGTCTATCCCTAACGAATTAATTTACCCGATATGTATAGCAAATCATCATGTAGAAAGGTAGTATGTTTTGCTATATGAAATGAAAATCTGTGAGATTAATGCATGGAGATATTCAATTATATCTCGCCGTCCGGGTTAAATAGTGTCGTGTAAGTGTTGTTTTCTGTAATTAGTTTGAAGTTTCTGAAATTGATCAATTCTGAATAGGCTGATTAATTGCATGGTCTTTTTCTGTGTCAGACGACTTTAAAGTTTTCGAAACTAATTATTGTAAAACGAAAAGGTCGTAGAGAGAGAGTGTGTGTCGGTGAATAGAGTCGGTGAATAGAAGGAGAGAAGAACTTAGTCAGGCATACGACTACGTGGAGCAGAAGAATTAGCTAGAGGCTGTATGAAATCATTAAATTATATGTTCACACGCTTGTGTTGTGACCTTAATCTGGGAGGAGAGCTTTCTAAACGTTATTAATAAAATTAGTGATACATTGACCAATCTGGGAGCTTCCAATATGATAAATTTACATAAATGGCTGATATTTAAAGAGATGAGACCTTTTGCCCCCTTTCCCATTCGTGAAGGATGCTTTAGTAGTTTTGTGCTTTGTATTAAAACCATTTTCAACAATTTATTGTTTGTAATTATATGCTTAAACACTATTACCATACTTATATTAAAACCATTTTCGACAATTTACTTCATTTTATAAGGATTGTGAATTTAAAAGAATTGTTAGTACAATATTGTAATTTTATCCTCAGGTGAATTGACATTTTACGTGAACAGATAAGGGATAATAGAGAAATAAGATGGCCTAATTTACATACATTTAACCAAGTCAATCAAAACCCAAAAAAAAAAAAAAAAACAGAGTCGATGCTTGACTTATAGTTTTTTTTTTTTTGGTAAAATGCTTGACTTATAGTTTAAGACTGAACACATTGGATCTCTCGGAAATGCTGACAAGATATATATATATATTTTTTTGAAACCAAACCAACAGAAACACCGGAACAAGAAAAAAGGGACACCCCAAGTCAGCTGAAGCTCTAGGTCGATAATGCGAAGATAGTTAGTGTTCTGTGCGTAAAGGGAAGCTTACCTTTGTAAGTAATGGCGGGGTGTTTTTATAGCAAGGAGAAGGCCTTGGTGCATGCAAGTACACCCTCAGAAATGTGTGAATCTGGTCTGCTGAGAGAGAGAGAGAGACCTTCTGTGGCTAGAACAGTGCTTTACGGCAAAAGCAATGTTCATCTGCTCTTGCAGAGATGCCTGACACCGTACTTGATGCGGCCGCCATTAATGCGACCTGCGGTGGGCGGTACCAACATTTAATGCACTTGTACTGTAGTGTGTGGGTCGGTTCCTTGCCTGGCTCGAGAGGCCGCGGTTGAAGACATTTCTGGGTCGAATCCACCCAGCGCGGCAGGTACAGTTGCCTTTCCTCATAAGAAGCCAAGTGCTGGCTCGATGAGAGAGTGATGACTGGGTCGGGTGCAAATGCTGACCTGGCTCTGTTCTCCTAATGCGGTGAGGACACGTGGAGCCTAGTTATAGCTCCCCATTTTTCCCTTATCAAATAGTGAAATATAATTAATTCAAGAAAGATTTCGTTGGAACCCTACTAAAATAAGCTTATTTGAAATTTTTTAGAATTGGATGAATAAGTTATGTAATAAGGTTAAAAATTATAATTATCCAATCCGATAGGAGTACGGATATTTTAAAAATCCTTAATTAAATAATTTAAAAAATTGAGATTGGACTTGGGTCGGGATTTAGGCCTTCGGGACTGGAAGGAAACAATTTCTGAAGGCCCACTATCCGACATAGGCTGATGCTGGACAATAATAGATTAGGGCTTATTGGTTGAATGGGTATTTTAACAATTAAGTAGGGCTGTCAATAATTCGAATCCAATCCGAATTTTAGTATATTCGTCCAATAAAAATATCCGATGGATCATATCCGATTATAAATATTTGTTACCCGAAATAAATGGAATGAATATGGATTTAAAGAATTCGAATCCGATATTATATATAATATTTAATTAAATAAATTATTTATTAGAATAAATATTAAATAAAATGATTAAAATTAAAAAATTTACATATTTATCGTTTTAAAAAATAATAAAATATCAGTTTTTTACTCTAAAAGTATATATTTTTTTTATTAATAAATTTAAATTAAGCTATTTTAAATAAATATAAACCAAACTATCAAATAATTCATTAAATAACAATTATTTATTAAATATTATGTAATTACATTAATTTTTTTATATCAAATTTGTTATTTAAAAAAAATGGATTTTATTGTTGATAGGCCGGATCTTTTATCGGATCTCATCCGACCCGATTATGTATGAATACAAAAACAATGAATTCGAATCCTATAGGATTCGGATTTAGATCCGATTATTAGATTCTCTTATCGGATTCGGATCCGGAATATCCTGATCCGGCCCAAATCCGACCCGTTGACAGCCCTACAATTAAGCCAATGCTATACTACTTTAATCACAAGTTTCATATTCGAATTTTTAGTGCTAATTTATTATTGATAGAAAGAATTTTACACCGTAATTATCCAATCGGGCTCAACCAGATAAATGAATAAAAGAAAAAAAAAAAAAAAGAATGGATATTTTAGATTGAATGAATTTCTAAAGGTTTTCATCAGGAATCGTAAAACTTATGAACAGGTAACTTGAACTGTTTTCAATTTTCGATTTCCAGACTTAAAAAAAGAAAAGAAAGAAAGAAAAAAAAGTCAAAAAGAAAAGAAAAGAAAAGAAAACATAATCCAATTGGTCGTCTTGCTAAAAATAAAAAAAACTGAAGTAGAAAAACAGAAGGTGGCCAAGTCAATGCATTGCTTTGCTTCCATATTCCTCTCTGGCGCTGTGTCTTCCCTTTCGAAAGTATCTGTAGTACACATACTGCAGTATTATCTGTTATTAGAGTTAAGGTTATCATTTCTTCCCTTCTTCGATCTTGTAATAATTAGTTTCAACATTTTTCAGATAATTAAGGATACGAAGAAGTCAAGCACAACGCAGACGACGGCATCCAGCAGCCACGGCATGTTGGCTTTGATCTTATCCCACGCTATCGATCGGAAAAGAATGCTGCACAACAATTCATTTCCCCACAAAATTAACTCTGTAACTTTGTATTTCAGATATGATCAGATTGAAAGACTGATTATGTATGTACCTGGCCACGTAGGTGGCGTTAGCAGCAAGCGCGAAGATGAACATGAGGGGATTCAGTCCCTCGACGCTCCCTCTCTTGATCTGGTTATTACAGAATTGAACACGTTAATGGGAGAGAATAGAGTTTCATTTGATTGTGTTAACCTGCTTGAAATGGTTTTGAGTGCATTACGTTCAACCATATTTGAGGTATCCTTCCACCCATGTATATGGCAGCCATCATCCATCCTAGCCACTGACCGTACACACTTTCTGTATTGTGTTCCTGGAAAACAGGCCCCAACCTTAACTCTTATGCAGATGGAATTAATACAACTGTACTTAATTTAACCTGTTTTGCTAAGTTTGTTATGATTGTATAACAATCGGATTCTTACTTGCAACAGTTTCCTCCCCGTTAATCCAACGTACACTTGCACCAGAGCATTGGTTTCTCGGGGCATGTTCATCGATGTAGCCAAAAACGCTCCGTATCCTGCCTGATGGACAATAAGATACCCACATTGTATGAGCAAAAGGTTGGAATTAGGGCAACTTTACTATCGATAAATAGTCCCATATTATTAAGTTAATTCAATCAGAAGTACTGATAAACCTGGCCAGGAAAAAAGTATTAGGAATAATTACACATACATTCCCTGAGGTTTGACTGAATTACACAAACATCCCCACAGTTCGACCAATTACAAAAAGGTCCCCTCTGAAAAATGTTATTGTAGACATGAAGTCATATATTAACCACTAAATCTTTCACACAAAAAATAGGGTATTCATAAAATATTAGAAACGACTTGGTTAATCAATTTTGTTATAATGTAAATTTTTCGACATGGGAAGTTTTTGTAATTTCTCAAAGCTTAGGGAAGTTTGTTAAATTAGGTCACACTTCGGGGTAAGTCAATGTAATTATCCCAAACTACTATTTTGCTTAAGAATGCTAAAATATGTGCATCTCCACAGTTTGTTATCCATAAAAAAAGTTGGACAACTATTCAGACACTTAGTAGACAAAGCACTATGAAGACCAAGTGGCAACAAAAATCCATTTCTGATCTTATCCTGTTTGGAAAACTCACAGATCGGGTGATTGGTTTAGGTTTTGTGACAATATTTCTAGTTGGAGTTGAATTTGTGTCATCCTCATCAGAAGACGAGTCGTTGTCAATTCCAACAGCAGAAGGACCACTCTTTACTGGCCAAAGATTAGAACGAATAGGAGGAGTTGTGCTCCCTGCCATTGATCTTGCTGACCTGCACAAGTTTGTAGTTTTACAGAAGGAGCATTAATATTCACATGTTTGAGAAATAAAATGACAACATTAGTTATGAGCGGTATGAACGTACGTGTAATAATAAGCTTCTCTCCGTGAGGTTGATCTCCGGGTGCCACTCGGTATGGGGATGGAGGAATCTGTTTGCTTTTGTTGTATCAGAGGTTTCTTCACATCTTCAACCTAAACATTAGCATTATGTTTAAATATGTTCAGCTTCTTGAATGAAAATGGGACAAAAGAATTAAGGGATAATTGAACCGGTATACCTTGAGGGTTTGTTAATCACACAAAACTTTCTATGAAATTTGAGAAATTACAAAATCCCCCTTGCATACCGTAATGTTTTAACCTAATGCATTTTCTTTTAGTCATAAACTTAAATTCTAATAATGATTAGCAATTTTCAAACATAAATTATGCTATTCACAGAAAATTAGAAATCATACCGGAAAAATTAACCAATTCATCGACCGTAAATATTTAATAGGGGATGTTTCCGTAATATCTCAAATGTCATCAGAATCTTGTGTAATTAGACCGAACCTCAAGTATGCTAGTGTAATTAACCTGAACATTAATTTCACCTCTTGGTTGGATTGCTTTTCTTGACGAGACCTTAACTTATGGAAGTAATCATAGTATATACTCTGAAGAACTAGCACCACTGTAGTGCTTGTGTAGAGCTGTTCCATTGAAAACAAATCAAGGCAAAAACAAAAAGCAAGTGCCATTTCAGACATTATTAGGCAGGATAAATTTAATTAGCGCATTCAAAAGAATGGTCTTACCACCGCTGTGTAGAACTGGGTTGGCAGCTAAAAAAGAAGGAAAAAAACAAAAAAAATACGTAAAAGTAAGAAATTTAATGGAAATCAAGAACATGTAATTAAGAAGAGAATATATTTGATTATTTGATAAAGATGATGACTCACGGTTGCAGGCTCAAGAAGACATCCCACTAAGTTGAATATGTCACTGCAGAAGATCAAACAAAAGAAACAAGAACACATACATGAGATCGGAACGAAACATCATCAAGAATGCGTACATATTGAAGACACCAGTGTGTAATTAAACAAACCCTGCAATCCAAGTGAGGAGGAAGAGAAGGGAAATTCCGTGGCCGGATTTAGTTCTGCAGTTTGTGATGATTTGCGGGATTTCAGCCACTCCCCAACAGACAAGACTTATGAGTCCGAAACCGAAGGAGATTTCATCAGTCACGTTGCAGAGACAGTCTTTGAAATACCTATCAACCCAACCTATGCATGGTTTTTTCTCCTTTGCACAGTAAGATAACGAATTCTGCACCAAGGGATGCATCTCTCTCTCTGAACCTTGAGTTCCCAATGGGGGTAGCTAGAAAGGAATTGTTTATTTGTTGAAGTACGTCGGGACAAGAAGCCGACTAAGTACTGAGTCAGAACTCAAGAGGGTAATAGTTTAAGCTATATAGTGGAGTTTCCCTTTTTTTGCTGTGTTTTGGGGTTCCACCTCTTTCTGCAGTCTGGGGAAAAGGTTACGAAAGTTTGCTATTATTGGGAAAGCTTTTCTTCATTGGTGTAGACAGAGTTGATAGGCTTTAATAATTTTGGGGATTGTAGAAGTGCTAGCTTGCTCTGCTCACACGTATGTGGAGAAGAGACAAATGTAGGGTGGAAAGGAAATGAAATACGTACATTGGACGTGCGGATTTTGACTCACGGGGTTTTTTAAAAGGGCACTGACAGATAAAACTTGGTATAATCTCATGTTAGCATGTGCTTAGATTCTTGAATATTTTGTCTCATGACTTTGTCACGGCTACACCATTTCATTTTATAACCCCGATTGTAGAGTGGTTCAAAATAGAAAATGGAGAAGGCTAAGATTTTGTTTTATAACGGTAAGGTTTTATTTCATTACTTTTCACGACTGCATCATTTTACTCTACTGCCCCGATTGTAGTGTGGTTTTAAGTCCCATAAAAATGATAAATGGGGGATGCCAAGGTTTTGTTTTACGACAGTAATATTTTGTCTCACGGCTTTTCACGGCTTCACCACTTTACTCTACTACCCCCGATTGTGGAGTGGTTTGAAGTCCCATGAAGATAGAAAATGGTGATGCCAAGATTTTGTTTTACAACAATATGCCCATAATAAATATGTAGTATGGAGGAGATCTTGGTTGATTGAAATAGAGCTATTTATTTTTAATTAAATATTAGTCGATTAAATTTAATTTCAGGTATGAAATAATTTTACTTTTTTTCAATATTTTGAGTTGTGTATAGTTTGGTTAACCGTTTTTTGAGTTCTCTATATTACAGTTCAATTAGGGAACTGATTGCTTTGAGAATTATATTGCAGTAATGAAAATTGAGTAAATAAATAGTGGCACACTATCAAATTGCATTTCTCTACTAAGAATTATGAAAATTATTATAAGATTTAAAAAAAATCACGAAAACTACCCTAAAAATTACAAAACCATTCTACCCAAGGTGTTTTATGTAATTTTTTTAATTCAATTACGGGAAAATGTGGGATAAATCCCCAATGCGGCGTCATAGTTTGACATAACTCCCCTGTATAAATTTCACATAATGTAGTACAAAAACGTTATAATGCAGTATTTATAATCCTATTATGTAGTATAAATTCATGGATTTTGTGGTTTTGGGGACAAATCACCATATGTAAACGTTCAAATGTGTGTTGTATGAATTTCACATAATATAATACAAAAATGTTCTAATACAGTATTTATATCCTATTATGTAGTATAAATTCATAATTCGTGTTTTGGAGAGGTAAATGAAAATATTCCAACCCCATGAGGAGTTAATTTGAGAGTGGCCATTGAATTACAACTTTAAGAAATTCATAATTATCTGTAACATTTTACTAGCTAGCTATACCATGCAATTAATACAATGCACAAATGCAAACAAGAATCGACAGCAAATTCAGGGTATTAAACAGAACATGGCCATCATGGTTCCATTTTGTACATGCATTCTTGGAATGATTATATATATAGATAGATCTCAAAAAGGAAAAGGAAAATCTTGAAAACCAATTCAAGAACAAAAATAAGTGGAAAAAAGTAGTTGCATATGATAGGCCACAGCTAGCACACAACGCATAATTGCACAGATAAAGATGAATGTAGTGATCTCGTCAACCGTCATCCCCCAAAAAAAAAGGCTGTAAAAGGTCTTAAAAATTGCATGCCACGATAAAATACAAAATAGTAATAGTGGCAGACTTGAATGGACGACGACGGTGCGCTGCACGGAGGTAGGGACACATGTATTGTCCCTGTAGAAAGTCATCATCTCTATCACCTGGCGTTTTAAGACAACTTGTGTAACTCCCATACATTCTCTTCGTAGTTATCCTCTTCTCAGCTTTATTCATAGATAATTCAAAACCCCATCCTCGATCTTCTTTTGTCCAGCATGAAATTATTGGTTGGTTTCTGTTGCCACATCAATAAATTTCGGCTCTGTTTGTCAATAACAACTTACCATCATCACTCATCACCAGCTGCCTGCCTTGAACTTCGAAATACCTACTATTATAATGTGCTTCAAGTTTATTTTGGAATATATCAAATGGTGAAACAAGAAAATTGAGCACATTCACTAATCTGTAATGTAAGAACAAGAACTTGAAGATAGGATATGGATACAAATACAATAAATTATAAAATATTAACACAAGATGGACCTTTTTTTAAAAAAATTTATTGCATAATAAGTAGTATGTGATAGAATATTCGATACACAAGATATTTTTTTTCCAAAATTTACCACGCAAGTATCCAATGGCAAATAAATGACGGACGGGATGCGACGCAACCCGTAAAATTGATATTTTTAAAGAGTACTCATACATGATAGGATTTACCACGCAAGTATCCAATGGCAAATAAATGACGGACGCAACGCAACCTGTAAAATTGATATTTTCAAATAGTACTCAATACATGATATGTACTAATTATGGGGAATAATATCATTATGATGCTCTCGGCCACAAACGATAATATAAGAAATAAATTAACTAATATTGTTTTCACAAAACTTTGTTGAATGTTGACAGTCAGCTAGACAAAATCAAAAAGTTGACACTAGAACGGGCTTTGTCTTGGAAATTACATGGCACAGATCAAGTTCCTCTGGGACCGGGGGACATAAAGCATAACTAAAACTTGCAGAATAAGGGGGGCAAACAAAAAAAAGAATTACACTGCAAAATTCGTCATGCATTTTCCAGCCTTTTACAGGGAACAAGCACAACTAAAAATGAATACTATAAATCTAGTTGAAAATAAATATGATTTGAAAATATGTTACTTTTATTATCTTCTTTTTGGCTTCTTAGATGATTTTCCTTTACTATGACCCAAGTACTTGCTGATTTCTTCTTCACCATCATCTTCACCTCCCTTTCTCCTCTTCTTGCCTCCGGCTTCCTTAATTTTCTGCATAATGAAAGCAGCAACGAAACCAAGATATCACTCACTGCCATTTCAGCTTAAGATATCAAACGAACGTAAGAACTCAATTCGTACCATTTGAGATATTCTTTTGGCCTCTGAGACTCGTTCCAAAAATAATAAGACCTCTTCTTCCTGGGCTGGGTACTCTGGCAACTTTTTACCTAATGCACAACAAATATGTAACACTAGAGATTCTCACTTGGTCACTTTTTACAGCCGCAATGGCAGGAGTGCTTACCTATAAGTTTCTCTATTTGCAAGTACCACTCCAACTCGTACTGATTCACAATTGATATAGCAACCCCAGAACGCCCAGCACGAGCAGTTCTTCCCACCCTATGTATATAATCCTGCAAGCATTTCATTTCACCCAAAGAATGGTCAACAAACTAAATTGACTAAAATATACGAACTATTCTTCTTCACATAAACTTTCCAGAATCAAATCAACTATACCATTAATCATATCATGGCCACAAAAGCAGACCCCAAAAAAAAAAATAGATATCATGGCCACAAAAGAATTTAATACGAAGAAGTAGAGTGTATATGTCATGGGTTAAATAACACACAAATACACTTATTCCATCAGATCCGATTGTGTGTCAAACATGCAGGAACCAGATGAGCAAATTGGTTATAGACAGTTACTTTCAATCATTATGCTCTGGCACTTTTTCAAGTGTGGATTAGTAATAGAAAACAAAGGTGATTAAAAAACCTAGAAGAAGGGACGAATTGAGAAGAGCTGCTGTTGAGTGTTGACAACATAAGTATCATGTGAAGGTGTTAAGGTCTAACCTTTGAGTTTGTGGGAATATCATAGTTGATGACCATGTCCACAGATGGAATATCAAGTCCTCTACTAGCAACATCAGTGCAAATGAGGATGTTACATTCTCCTGCCTTGAACTTGTTTAGAGCTCCAAGCCTTTTGGCCTGCCGGAAGGGGCAACAGAATTATATGATAAATAGGTCATAAAATAGGAGAAAACAAGTATTCAATAAGATCATTAGATCATCGAAATATTACCTGGGTCATGTGGCCATTGATTGGAATAGCTCTAAACCCAAGGTTCCGAAGAATGTAAGCCAAAAGAGTAGTTGCATCACAAGTTCGAGTGAAAACCATAGATGTACTTCCTGACATCTCAGTCAAAATATAAACAAGATAACAATCCTGGAGCAAAGAAGAAAAAGGGAGGAAATCAATAATAAGGGTCGATGCTTGAAGTAAATTAGCAAGGTGAACATTCACAACTTTGTCATCGTATAGTATAATGCTAGAGAACCCTTTCTTTTAACAAAGTATAGTGTAAACAAAACATTGAAGCACGATATTGTCAACCTGTATTTCTCTTTCTCAAGTACCGGAACCCATTCAACTTGGCACCACATCGTAAAGGATACTATCCCTGTACTTAACACTAAACTCAACTAACACGGCACTAACAAATCTAGTAGTATGCAACAGAAAGCCAATATACTTACCAGACTCGAGCTAGGGAAACAAAAGCATACCATGCAATCAAAATCCTGTTCGTATATCATTTCAAATAATAACGTGAAGCCTCTAAATATACAGACCTTGTGCTTTGCAGGAACGAAGCGATACTGTTGTTTCAGTGTATCAACAGTTGAATATTTTGAAGCAGCTTCTATCTATAGTAAAAGAAAAGAAAATAACACAACAAGTAACAAGAAAACTTAATCAGAACATTTACAAATGAAGACCTAGCACTGCAATACCTTCACAGGATTTTTCAAACAAGCTCTTTGCAATTTTTTCACCTGTAAAATGGAAGGAACAATTCATTACCAAAATCCATACTATTTGAAGACATAGATAAGACTTACTTATCTTTCACTAATAATACAAGATGTAAGATCTACTCAGTATGCAGAAGTATGAACAGTCTACATAAAAGGTTAATTTGTTCAGCAATGAATTTGTATACTTGTAGACTCATGGGCATACATCAGTATTTAACTAAATCCAAAAAATATTTATGAATTTTGAAGGACATTTGTTCTCTTTCTTTCTTTCATGACTTCTCTTTTCTGCAGTATTCTCTCCTAAAAGTAAAAACTCAAGGTAAGGGGAACTGTTATCAATGACAACAAACAAAGCTAATTTGAGAAATAATCAGAGAGATCAAGGACAAATAAATTTGCTGGAGCATTACGCAGCCCATATGGCAGTGACTAGATAAGCACAAGGTACTAATTTAGAGTAGATAACCACTCTCGCCATGAGCAAAAGCTACACCTACCTTTTTGGTCATGGTTGCAGAAAATAAATATGTTCTCCTGTCGCGAGGAATAACATTCAATATTTCATCCAAAGCTTTCTCAAAATCCTCATTAAGCAGTCTATCAGCTTCATCTAATACCTGCAAAATAATCATATATGTGAGCTTAATCACTATGTGTTACAGGTAACTGATAATATGATAAAAAAGAACTTCAGTTAAGCCTTTCTCCTCCATTAATATCAGATAAAAACCATCAGTCTCAAAGCTTAAAATGTTAGAACTAATAACAGCATAGCTGTGTTTCTCTAATACATTTGTCATTATCTCCTGAAGTATCAAAGCAGCACCCAAGCTGCAACGAGGAATCTTGGTTATTTTATCAGTTTCTAATGTTTCACAACATTTAGATTTGAATATGCAATATCACATGTTCAAACTAATGTAACTTTCATGTTCTATCCATATGTTATGATCCACATTTCAGTTGTTATGTACCGTAACAAAAGCCAAATTCAAAGCTAGATACACAGATGACCGAAGGATTTTCAAGCTCCAATCACCACGAAAGAATTTCATACCAAGTATTTCAGTGTACGTAAGGAAAACCCTTTGGTATTAGAAAGATGATCAACAAGACGACCAGGAGTAGCCACCTGCAAGATATGGTACAACAGCATAATTACTCTCAAAGAGTCAAAATGATCAGTGACTAGGAAATGTAAAAATAATATACAACCCTAAGAAAATATGTGCCATAAAATTTTGGGAAGATAATGAAAATACTACCAATGTCCATTAAATCATTCATCAGGTGAAAACTTTCACATGCTATAATGCGATCAAAGATAAGCATAATGTAACTCAATCATGCAATAAAACAAACTTACAATAATGTGCGGCCGTTTTCCAAGGGCAATACTCTGCTGCACTGTGTCTACACCTCCCACAAGCTGCAAAAGAAGTATTCCAAGCAACTCAATTTAACATATGAAGTACTCAATATTCATATCAGCAACTAAAAGAGAGGTTTCGATCATATTATTTACCACTGCACACTTGACACTAATTCCCGATCCCAAAGCTTCGAACTGCTCAGCAATTTGAATGGCGAGCTCACGTGTGGGCGAGAGCACGCAGGCAAAGAAGGCCTGCGGGGTTTCCAGAAGCGATTGTAGAATCGGAATTGCAAACGCCCCAGTTTTCCCTGACCCTGTTTGGGCAAGTCCGATGATGTCCTTCCCCTCGAGTGCAGTAGGTATAGCTTCCACCTGAATTTTTGTGGGGTTCTTCCATCCAAGCCTATCGCAAGCCTCTGCTAATTGTTCGTTTACTCCTAAGTCTTTGAATGACTTCTCTTCTCTCTCTTCCTCCATGGCAGGGGACCTAGAGGCAGCTGTAGAAAGGTTTAAAGAATGCCGATTGAGGAGAAGATTTAGGTTTTTGCTGTTTAAAGAATGCCGATTGAGGAGAAGATTTAGGGTTTTGCTGTTGTGAAGTTGTTGATTAAGACGGTGGTTGCGACCGACTGACGGAGGTGGCGCAGCCCTGGGTTTTACGGTTTAGGGTTTTGCCGGGAGCAGGATTCAAACTGTCTTCAGTATAATACAGTTTTAGTACTAATTACATTTAGACCCCGCAAAATTGACTATATTATTATAGGGAATTCTTCTTTCTTATCCCATCAAATTAATCCCGTCCTCGGATTTGATATTACACTCTCATCTGCCGAATAAAATAAGATAGGGATAATTACGAACTCCCTTGAGATTTGGTAAAAACACAGATTTTTCCCTGAGATTTGAGAAATTACGAATACTTCCTCTGGGGTTTACATTATCTCTCACAAATTGTTCCGACCATTAATAACAATGTTAACTTTCACTGATGTCAATAATATTATTTTTAAAATTTTCAATCATACTCTTAGTGTAATAATATCGTACAAAAAAGAAAGTATAATGATATATTTGTAATGTTAGTTATTTTTTTATTTTTCAATTTGAAAATTTATAATTTAATTAATATTTATAGTTTGTCTATAAGTATAAATCGGAATAAATATTTCATGCATATTTATTCCAATAAAGTATGATAAAAAATTACAAATTCCACTTTATGTTAATGCCTTAGTTTTATGCATATTTTGCATAAGTTATTTATACTTTGTTCGTTTAGAATAATAAAATGTTTTAATAGAATAAAAAATCATAACAAATACGTTAAATTCACATAAATATCCATCACAATTATTTAAATAAATATCTCAAACGTTGGTGATTTTTAATGCATGTACTTTAATATACGAACAACATTTCAATATAAACATCCATACCTTTTTTTTTTTCAAAGAAATATTTGGTATCCATAAACTTTAGGAATAAATTAGTTCGTTATTAAAACATCAAAATATCATTTAGTAGCATTCTTTGCTAAACAAAAAAAAAACAAAGAATGTTAGGTAAATCCAAAATTTAAGTGCTTACAGTAGACCCTCCAATAATTTCAATACTTACATTAACCTCCTTGCTTTTAAACTTTTATTGCATATATCCCCATAAATTTTAGGATATGAGGGATAAAATTGTAAAATCACATATTCTGTTAAATTTGACGGAAGAGATAACGTGTCAGGGGAAATTCGTAATTTCTCAAACATTAGAGGAAATCCGTAATTTCGCCAAATTTTATGGAGCGTCCATAATTATCCCAATAAGATATTAATCTTAGGGGAAGTTAAGAAACCCTAAAACTTGCTGATTTCACTTTTACTATATTATTGGTTTTGAAAAATTAAGAAATTTTTACGAACTCTAAGAAAACTGATTTGTGCTCCAAGGATCAAATTCTAACTTCCACAAGAATTATATATTATATGAATCATTCTGGACAATAAAACAAAAATAAAATTGGGTTACTTGTCCGTGAAATAAGGTAGGGTTGTCAAGGTACATATCTGACATGTTACCGCAAAGTTATGTTTTTGAACAACAGTATTGCAAATTACATCCATCGTTTTCAGTCTTGTGTGTTTTCTAATATCAACAAAGATCAATGTTTGAACCGGATAGAGAAGTAATTAAGAGGATACCGATAGGTGGGTTGGGAAACCGCGATCGACGTATTTGGCACTACAATAAGTCTGGACGCTTTTCAGTTAAGAGTGCATATCATGTGGCTCGAATGGGGGAGGAAACAGGTTCGAGTGGTGGTCAAACTTCTATTAGGCTCGGGTGAAAATTCATTTGGAATCTGAAAGTGGCGCCTAAGAATATTCCTATGGCGATTGTATAGGGAGGCGTTACCAACGGGAGCTAATTTAGCAAAACGGCGTAGCAGAGGTGCAGCGGCGTGTACATGGTGTGGGGCATGGGACGAAGACTCGGAGCACGCATTCCTTTGTTGCACTTTTGCAAAACAATATTGGGCCCTTTCTTTTTTTCTGTGGTCCGTTTTATCTTGTTGGCGAGGTTCGGCGGAGTGTTGGTGTCGTTCCATACTGGACAAGTTGCCCAGGGAAGAATGGGATAGGTTTGCCACCTTCGTTTGGTCTCTTTGGCTAAACCGAAACATGAATTGGGCTGAGGGTGAAGGTCTCGATCCGGGTTAGTTAGTGGGATTTGCTTATACTTTTCACATGACTTATGGTGGTGGCTCCTTAGCAGACTGTCCGTGGGAGCTAGTTTCTTTGGAAAGCAAATGGTGTAAACCTGGAGAGGGATTTGTCAAAGCTAATGTTGATGGAGCTATCTTTGAGCATGATGGATGTATTGGGTTTGGGATTATCATACGAGACAATCATGGTGAAGTAATGTACTAGAGAAGCAACTGCCCTTATGGAATCTTGGATTCTAAAATAGTGGAGGCTAAGACAATGTTGGGAGCAGTGAAGGTGATAAAGGAACTAGGTTATCAGCATGTGATCTTGGAAAGTGACTGCCTCAATTTAATTCAGAAGCTCAACGCGGCCGAGGCGGATTGGTCTGATACAAGAACTTTGGTGTCTGACATCAAAGCACTATTGAATGGAGTCCATGAGTACCTCTTCTCTTTCGTTCGACGAGGTGGTAATAAGACGGCCCATCATCTTGCTCGAATGGGTCGAAATGTTAGTTGTGGAGACTGTGAACTCCCTGATATTGTATTATGCCCATAGATAAATGAAATACGAAACAAACCATATAATCGAAACAAAAATTTAATCCACAAATTACATATATGAGATTTATATATACATATACCAATACCAATGAGATTCAAGGGGGTCTAAAAATGGAAACATGGAAAAAGGAAGAAGCAAGACAATATCTAGGCTCTAGTTGTATTGTTTGAGATTCAAATTTGGAAATATGCTCATAAAATAGATTACTTTTTTTCCCCTTTTCTAGCTCAAACCCCCTCGACCAAACCTAATTAATTATAATGACAAGTGTATTACACTTCTCATTTGATTTATCACTCTTTCTAAATTTTCCACAAATCACGTAATAAGTGTAAAACACTCGCTCCTTATTGGATCGATTTGGTCTTCTAATTTTCCTTATATACCCTTCAAATTTCAAATAAAAACTTTGAGTTTTTTGCTCGGTCACCCACTGTGATATGCCTAATTAGCACTCTGAACCCTTTGTTTGAACAATTCGCAGAGCGTGCCCTATGATTCTATTAAATTAGCATTGAGAACCCTGCGTCAGTGGTTGTTGTTACACACACTCTATTTGCAGCTAGGTTTCGAATTTATATACTAATTGGCTGTTAAAAGACATCTTTAACCCTATGTAAGAGTCATTCTTCATCTATTTCTTCCCCCACCCACTGAAACCCTAGCTGCAAAAAAGAACAAAAATGTCCAGCCATTCAGAGAGCCCATTTCTGAGACGAAGGAAGAAAGAATTTCTAGTTGAGTACCCACCGCCGCCGCAATGTGGTTGTTGATTGAAGGCAACTATTAAAGTTGTGGAGTCATACAATAAGCCATCAAAAGGAATGTTGTATTGTTGATACCCAAATCGTTCATGTAAATTTTTTTCTTAGTTTAACCCTATTCAAAAGCTATGGGAAGCAGATGAAGACTGTGAAGAAGAAAATGAGGGAGAAGTGATATCAAGACCTTCAAAAGTACAATAGAGATCTACAAAAAATTATAACACAAATAATATCAATGTTAATCTAATGTTATTGGTCATGTGTGTGTTTGCTTTTCATTTTGTGTGATCAATGTCAGATCATACGGCAACGTATGAAAGCCGCCCAAGATCGACAGAAGAGTTATGTCGATCGCCGGAGAAGAAACCTTGAGTTTGAGGTTGGTGATCGTGTATTCTTGAAAGCATCTCCTCGTAAAGGTTTTGAGAGAGTTGGCTAAAGAGGGAAGTTGAACCCTCGATACTTAGGTCCTTTCGAGATTCTTGAGAAAGTTGAAGAACTTGCTTGCCGATTGGACCTACTGCCAAATCTAACCGGGATTCACAATGTCTTCCAAGTGTCTTAGTTGAGGAAGTACTATCCCGATGATTCAGAGATCCTTCCCCTTGAACAAGCCGAAATTGAACCGGATTTAACTTTTGTCCAAAAGCCGATTAAGATATTGGATCAAAAATTGGAAGAGTTGAGAAACCGGCATATTCCCTTGGTTAAGGTTTTGTGGAAAAGCGATAAAACTGAAGAAGCTACTTGGGAAACGGAGGACAAAATGAAAAGATTTTATCCGAAGTTATTTCTAGTCGAGCAGTGAATCTGGGGACCATATTCTTTTAAAGGGAGGAGGTTGTGACACCCTGACTTATCGATCGTACAGGTATGCACGCCATGCATGTGAGTTTTGAGACTTAGGATTATTTAATCCCTTTTCGTTATTTTATTTGCGTAATTTATTTTAATTTGCATTCTTGTGAATTATATGATTTTAAGTTTCTACTTTCGTGAATTTAATTATGTGAGTTATGTATTTAATTTTTCGAGCATGATTAAGTGTTTAATTATTCGTAATTTTGTGAATTTTATACCTAATTGTCTTTGATTGAAACTTTGTCTAACTTGTGGACTGGATTTCTAATAACTTGAGGACTTAATTGTAACATTCATTAATTGGGTACCTAATTGAATAACTTTAAATTCTTGGAGGAGTTGAGTGCAATTACCCTTTCTTCTCTCTCCCTCTTGCACGATGTGCATACATACACACACATACACCTTTTTCTTCTTCATTTCAACACCAACACAGGACACACACATCTCCCTTCTCTTTTCCCCTTCACTTCGATCCATATTAGGAAGCAAGAGCCAAGGATTTCTTCTATCTTCTCCAAGAAATCATCACAAGACTTCATCTCTTCTCCATTCCCTTCTTCTTTTCCAACAAAGGTGATATATATGTGCTTATATATTTGATGAATTTGAATAATTGTTAGGGTTTTATGATTATATGGATTCCATGACATAATATGAAGCATATGTGATGATTTTAGTTAGTTTCATGCATATATAACTTGAATTCATGAAAGTTTGAGCATGTGTGATCATTTCCATTTTTGAGGGTTTTATATTGGAATTTTGATGAATTCAAGCATGCTATATTGGTTCTTTTGTGGCCTAAATGATATATATATATATATATATATATATATATATATATATATGTATATGTATGTATGTTATGTGATGTTTTGGGAGTGTTTTGTTGCTTTGGTTCGAGGTGGGAATGGCTTGGAAGCCATTCCCGAGAGTTACCCTATTTTTCTGTAGTTTTTCGCACCAGGCAGCTCCCAAATGGCCGTTTGGGACCCCAGTTTGTTCTGAAAACGGCCGTTTGGAAGGCTACTGACTTTCTCTTTAGCGAGCCTCAAAACGGCAGTTTGGAGTTCCATTTCAGTCTGGAAACGGTCTTTCCGAGCGGTTCTGCCTGGAACCGAGAGGGTCCAAACGGCCGTTTGGAGCCCCTTTAGAAACCCGAAACGGCCGTTCATGTAACGCCCCCAATTTCCGACTTTCCAGGTACGTACAACACGTGTGAGATTTCCGAGAGTTAGGATTATTTTAATTCTTTCATTTATTAAATTCCTACACTTTAGGGTAAATGATATAAATTTTATTCCAATATGTTTACGTGGAAATAAGTGAAATATGTATCAATTTGGGATTTAAGTGTTACGTGAATTAATTGTCGAACTTGTTTTAATTGCTTAATTGTCCTTAATTGACATTTATTTAAATGTGAGGACCAAATTGCATAAATAATTCTTGGGTTAAATTGATCATTTTCCAAACCTTTTATACTTGATTGCATAACTTATAAACTTGGATGATTTAGTTACAAATATCACATTCTTCCAAAAATATATTACGGTGTATGCATCTCTTCCACATTCTTCATTCAATTTTCATCAAAATCATCATCCATCTTAGCTCATCCCTACCGAGCCAAAACTTCCAAGAAAGGGAGATAGATTTCATCATTTCAAGCCAATTTTCTGGGAAATTATGAATTTTGGAGCTCAATCATCAACACAACTTCATCATCTTCTTCTTCTTTCTTCAAAGGTAGAGATGAGAAGCTATATATGTGATTTCTTGAGAATTTTGTATGAAGCTAGGGTTAGTGTTTAAGCTAGCTAACTTGATGATTTGATGTTAGAAGCAAGATTCTAGGCCTTAAACCTGAATTGGTGCCTGAGATCTTGAGAATTATGGGATAATATGATGAGTTCATATATAAGCTAAAGTTGGTGATTATGATGATTGGGGCATGATTTGTGTGTTTATATTGAGTATTATTGTACCTTAAGTATGCATATATGATTCCTTTCATGAATTATAACATATGGGATAGAATTACAAGTGTTTATGGAGCTTTCATGTGGGATTCGTGCCTCCCTTGTTTTTGCTGCTCTGTTTCTGTACTGCCTGCGTAATTTGGGAACGACCGTTCCCATATATTTGAATTGTGTGCATGGCGGCGAGGGTGGAAACGACCCTTCCTGTTTTGGCTTATAAGCCAGAACGGCCGTTCCCATCTTCGGGGAGCTGGGAACGGCCCTTCCCATTTTGAACTAAGGGCCGGAATGGCCGTTCCCAGACCCCTGGAGAGGCAGAATGTTTCTGCATAAAACATGAATTTTCCATTTCTTTCCCTTTACCCTTAATTGACCCAAACATGCTAATATATGATCAATTACATGTCATAACATGATATTTATATGCTACATTGTTCATTCTATGATATCTCGTTACATGATTAAGCCGTGCGTCTTACTTGGTAACATTAATGAGTTATTATCTCACGAGTACACCATGTCCTGTTTCTTGTCCAGTTATTCTCCCGGGGCGGAGATTGTGATCAACTGAGCATGTTCACGCATCCATGAGTCATCATGTCGCCTGTCAGGTGAGGTTTAATTGCTAGTTACTTAGAACCCGTATAACCTTATGTGACTTTTGGGTCAAACGGTATAAATATATATATTTACAAGTGTTTCTAAACTCTCAAGTCGTGTTCTTTACAAGTAAATCATGTGTTCATTGAAAGCAAGTCATGTTCATGAAAAGCAAGTCGTGTATCGTGTTACAAGCAAGCCGTGTACCTGTTACCGCGATGGAACCGTGATCATGTTTTGGCGAATTATCGTGTATCGTGCACTATGGGCCCGAGAGTGAGTGTTTGAGCCAACCGGGAAAGCATAGGGCTGACGGGTAGCTCTTATACCTCTCTCAAACCATGGGGATGCCCCCTGAATCCACCAGGAGGTTTGGTGGAGGAAGGAGCCCCGTACGTGGGAGTCATTTTCCCGACGTACAACGTGTTATCGTGGGTGGTTCGGGCCTTGCAAACCCACCACCATTGGAGACTGATGGAGTTCGTGTTATTGATCGTGTAACACCCGGATTTCTGGCTTTCCAAGTACGCACGACACCTATGGATTTTCCAAGAGTTAGGATTATTTTAATTCTTTCGTTTATTAAATTCCTATAATTCATGATAAATTATATAAACTATATTTCCAATAAGGTTATGTGAAATATGTTAATTTGGGAATTATTGCATAAAGTGAATTTATTTTGTATGTAAATTAATTGCCAAATGTGATTTATTTGTTAAGTTGTCCTTATATGATAATTTCTTTAAATTCGGGGCCAAATTGTATAACCATTTATTGGACCAAAATGATTAAATTTGTAGGAATGAAACTTGATTGCATAACTCATGAATTTGAGGGACGAAATTACAAATACAAGCATTTCATCAACTTCAAGGCATGAATCACGTTATCATCTCTTCCTTCATCTTCCATGCTCATTACATTTTTCATACACACACACATATTGCTCCTTTTTCCACCGAACCAAAACAACCAAGAAGGGAAGAGAGATTTTATCAATTTCAATCCAAAAACTTGAAGGATTTGATAGCTTTGAAGCTTCATCACCATCACCATCCCATCTTCTCTCTTTTCCCCTTTCTTTTAAGGTAGACATGGATGAGATCATGATTTCTTGAAATTGTATATGAAGCTAGGGTTAGTATTTGGTTACCATAACTTGTTTATATGAAACTAAAAGCATGATTAGGAGCTTTGAAATTGAATTAGAGCAAGAAATCATGGAGTTTATGGAAATATTTGATGAATATGTATATGAGTTCCAAAATGGAAGATTTTGATGATCATGAGTGAATTATGTGCTTTTATGGAATTTTATTGTATCTTGAGCATATATGCATGTTGTTATCTAAAAATATTACATTTTGAGACTTGAAAATTCATGTTTTGGTTAATTGTGGTGTTTGGCCGAGACTATCCCCTGTTTCTGCTCTGTTTTTTCTCCAGAAATTGAAGGTCGCGTCCGCGACCAAAAATATGCATAAAACTGGTCGCGGCCGCGACCCCATTTTGGCCAAGTTTCGAGTTTTGGAAAATTGCATGAAAAACTCGGAAAAATACTTGGTCGCGGCCGCGACCATTTTGTGAAGGATTTTGGTCGCGCCCGCGACCCCGCCAGAAACTACATTTTGTCCAACTTCGAACCAACGCCATTTTCACCTCGGTTTGAATTAGAAAACGTGCCATATAGAGTTGGAAAGGTCTTTGTGTCTAGTTTCATATCTAACAAACAAAACTCAATTCCCACATCTGGAATTAAAGATATTTCAGTTTTCCCACAACATGTACATTTTTCCAAAATTGTCAAGTTTTCTTAAACTTCACCAAAACCTTTTATATTGCATTCTTTTCACTTCCTTGGCTCCCGTATGTGACTTATATGAGTTATAAACTCGATTTAGTGATATTTGTGCTCTTATTTGACATTACTTAAGTATTATTGCATAACATATTGATTATAAATACGCCGTGCGTCTCTATTTGGTATATACCTATTTATTACTAATCATTTCCAAGCTCTCAAGTGTTAAGCAAGCAGGATATGATCGTGCAAAGCAATGCGCGTACCGTAATTGTCGTGTTCATATCATGATCATGCAAAGCAATGCGTGCATCATGATTATCGTGTTATCGTGATTATCGTGTTATCGTGTACCACTGGTCAGCCGCAGGAGCTAAGTGCTATATGGGACAGCGTGCTACGCACATGGGAGCCACCTCTTGAACTTGCGGGGCAAAGTGCTACATGTGTGAGAGCCACCTCCTGAACCCGTAGGAACCACCTCTAGAATCCTAACGCTGAGTGTATCGTGATTACTTACCGTGTTACCGTGAATGGTGAAGGCTCGCAACCTTCCCGTTATTGGAGTGATGGGGTTATGGGAGTGATGGAGATATTTGGGAAATCGATATATATGTAGTGTTCTTGCAGGTACACTCTACCTGGGAATCGAGCTGAGTCGAGTCCTTGCATTCGAGGCCGCACAGTGCATTTTATGTATTTAACATTTCAAAGGAACTGATGTTAATATTATTTGTTATCTATCTTAGGAGATGACAATGTATTGATATGTAAAATTGAGATGTGAACTACTCGATAAAAGAACAATGACATAGCATGCTTCCGCTTTACTTTATACATTATAATATGTGATTTGTGAGTTAGTCCCGTTCGCTGCAGGTTCATTCATGTACGGACTATCCATTTCGTATGTGGATCGACCTGTAGTGCGGGGGTGTGGCATCCTTACGTGTTGGGGTGCTACATCTGAAGTGGTATCAGAGCCTGGTTGCAAAACCGCGGTTCTAGCGTCGTGTCGTGTCGAGTCTAAGTTGAACGACTTAGGAATTATTTGGTAACTTGTGCATTGACATCTTAACCGGCATGCATAATTCAGTGTTTATTGTTAGTGATCATCAATCCAGTTTTGTCGAGCTGAGGAAGACTTGAACAATTGAACGTCCGATTCCGACCTCACAAGGAGTAAGAAAGAAAATTTTCATTTTCTTTCGTAAGGGGGAGAGTGAATCCGAGGACGGATTCCCTTAAGGGGGAGAGAATTGTAACGCCTGGATTTCTGGCTTTCCAAGTACGCACGACACCTATGGATTTTCCAAGAGTTAGGATTATTTTAATTCTTTCGTTTATTAAATTCCTATAATTCATGATAAATTATATAAACTATATTTCCAATAAGGTTATGTGAAATATGTTAATTTGGGAATTATTGCATAAAGTGGATTTATTTTGTATGTAAATTAATTGCCGAATGTGATTTATTTGTTAAGTTGTCCTTATATGATCATTTCTTTAAATTCGGGGCCAAATTGTATAAACATTTATTGGACCAAAATGATTAAATTTGTAGGAATGAAACTTGATTGCATAACTCATGAATTTGAGGGACGAAATTACAAATACAAGCATTTCATCAACTTCAAGGCATGAATCACGTTATCATCTCTTCCTTCATCTTCCATGCTCATTACATTTTTCATACATACACACATATTGCTCCTTTTTCCACCGAACCAAAACAACCAAGAAGGGAAGAGAGATTTTATCAATTTCAATCCAAAAACTTGAAGGATTTGATAGCTTTGAAGCTTCATCACCATCACCATCCCATCTTCTCTCTTTTCCCCTTTCTTTTAAGGTAGACATGGATGAGATCATGATTTCTTGAAATTGTATATGAAGCTAGGGTTAGTATTTGGTTACCATAACTTGTTTATATGAAACTAAAAGCATGATTAGGAGCTTTGAAATTGAATTAGAGCAAGAAATCATGGAGTTTATGGAAATATTTGATGAATATGTATATGAGTTCCAAAATGGAAGATTTTGATGATCATGAGTGAATTATGTGCTTTTATGGAATTTTATTGTATCTTGAGCATATATGCATGTTGTTATCTAAAAATATTACATTTTGAGACTTGAAAATTCATGTTTTGGTTAATTGTGGTGTTTGGCCGAGACTATCCCCTGTTTCTGCTCTGTTTTTTCTCCAGAAATTGAAGGTCGCGCCCGCGACCAAAAATATGCATAAAACTGGTCGCGCCCGCGACCCCATTTTGGCCAAGTTTCGAGTTTTGGAAAATTGCATGAAAAACTTGGAAAAATACTTGGTCGCGGCCGCGACCATTTTGTGAAGGATTTTGGTCACGCCCGCGACCCCGCCAGAAATTGCATTTTGTCCAACTTCGAACCAACACCATTTTCACCTCGGTTTGAATTAGAAAACGTGCCATATAGCGTTGGAAAGGTCTTTGTGTCTAGTTTCATATCCAACAAACAAAACTCAATTCCCACATCTGGAATTAAAGATATTTCATTTTTCCCACCTAATTAAGTGAAAAGGTAATCTTTGTTCACTGTCGGGGTTTGCTTGGAAGTCGTGCACGCCCCTCGCCAGGGCCACTAATTGTTAAAAAAAAGTGATAACCGTATTAAACTTGATAGTTGTAATCTCGGGCGAGTTCTATGTTATTCTTGCAATTATATTATCTTTAGTTATAAAACCTTACCTGAGGTTATAACTTGCATGTTATCTGTGCTAATATATATCTATGCCCTCACTCGGTCTTCATAGATTGACGCCTCCACCTTTCAGGTTCTTGTAGGTGCACGCTAGGCGGGAGTCGAGTCGAGTCTAGTATTCGCATTCGAGTCAAGCATGGTGCACTTTGTTTATTGTTTCCAAGAATCTATTGTTAATGTTATTTGTTATTTATTTTAGGAAATGATAATGTATTGATATGTAAATTCGGAATACGGACTACTTGATAAATGATCGAGAATAGATAATGCTTCCGCTTGTTGATTATGCATTGTGGTTATTGATTGCGAGTTAGTCCCACCTAGTTGGTCGTTGTTATTTTATTGTCACCCGTTCGCTGCAGGTTGGTTCATGTACGGACTATCCATTTCGTGGGTATATCGACTTGTAGTGCGGGGGTGTGGCATCTCCACGTGTAGGGGTGCCACAGTTCAGCTTGCTTCTGTCATGTTTTTTAGTTTCGTTCATTTCGCGTGATTTCTTCGCGTTTTCACTTTTATATCCTTTCCTCGACTGTTTTAAGTGATTTGAATTTCTTGCATGTTAATTCACACGTATGCATGAGTGAATTAATTCCCGATTTATGCTTTATGTTCGTTTATTCAATACGTGAAGCATTAATTGTGCACACGAACATGTTATTGATATAATATGATCTCATAATCATGCCATGTGCATTCTTATCATTTCCCGTGCGTCGTACTTGGTTCATATTGAGTCGAGTCTCACTTGTGCCCTCTTTTTCTTGTCCAGAGAGTTCCCAGGAGGGTGACGAGTCTGCTTCTTAAGGTTCGGGGAGTCTGTTTGCTTCTTTTATTTTGGTATAGGTGAGGAATTGATAGGTTATATATTATAAACTCTACAACCCTTTTACTTGAAGATTTGGCCAAAAATCTATATTATACGTATACTTTGATTTCAAATGATCAAATGTTTTCCAAAAGCAACCGTGACTTGCACTTGACCCGTTTTGGCGAGATTCTTGCACTTCATGGGGCCCAGCGGCTTGTGTATTGAGAGAACCGGGAAAGCATGGGCTGACGACCATCTCCTTGCATAGGTCCCACCTTGTTGGACCAACCTGGATGTCCGCCAGGAGATTTGGTGGATCGATGGGATTTCGATCAATGGGATTCATGTACTCGTTGATCATTGTGTCTAGGATGGCGAGGGCTAGCTGCCCGGACCATCAACGCGGAGGAAAAAGGAATACTTGTGCATATGGCTGTCAATGGATCAGATTTTAATCCGAATCCGATCCGAAATTTAGCGTATTCGATCGATAAAAAAATTTGATGGATCATGTCCGATTATGATTATCCATTATCCGAAATAAATGGAGCTAATATGTAATTAAGAATTCCGATCCATTAAAGATCTAAATCCGACATATTTTTTTTAAATTAATTATTTTTAAAAAATAGTAATATATACCATACATTTGATAATGTATATTTATGTAGTCTAATAATATTATATAGTTAATAATATATCTTACATTTCTTTTTAAAATAAAATCAAAATAGAAAAGGTAAATAAAAATTGCACCATTAATTAAATGAGACATTGAAACCCTAGTCATCATTTTCAAGATTGGAACTCTTCACACCGCCGCATTCCAAAATTTACCACAATCTTCTCCACCTTACTGTTTGCTGTTGTTGTTGTTCTACTTCAGTTAAAACCAATCGTGCAAGTGTACACTAACATACCCGTAGCACAATAGGATCGTACCCACAGGGAAGGGAAATCAATCACTACTCAACATTTCTCTCCAATCTAAAGACCGAACGAAATTGAGAGGTTGTTGTTTATTAATCTACTAAACTGAACTTAAACAATTAACTAGAAATACGCGCAAGTAATAACTAAACAAACGAATTAGAAATCAGTAGACTAAGAAGCAGGGGAAAGTAATGAATCATACATTGAAGAGTTGATGTGGTACTCGTCTGACAAGTGTAATTCTACAACTTAGTCACATATTTGTATTACCCTCTCTCAAGGTGTAACCAAGTCCTTAATTAGTGTTCAATGTTGCTCTCGCAATCACCAATAGTTAATTAAACCATAGGAACAAGACTAGTGCAATTCAATATTCTAGCGGCTCGGCATGGAATAAAATTACTGTTGTATAAGCTAGAACCAAATCTCTTTGTATTCTACAACTTACAAGTTATGAAAACCATCTAAATTACCATCAATCTCTCGATCTATAGGCAATTATGACACATGCTAAGAGTGATCAGGCCATCGCAAGTCAATTCAAACCTGTTTTCAAACTAAGAATTAACACAAGTCATTCAAGCATCAAATCAAACATTTATCATGCATTCATCATCACTCCCCGAGCCCTAGAGAATTAGCTACTCATAATTAAAGCAAAACTCATAAAACTAAAGGAAATTGCATTAAACGAATTCATATTCATCAAATCTAAACAAAGTCTATGAATCAAACTCATAAACATTCAGTAATATCTAAAAAACGAATCTAACATACGAAAACTAATTAAAACTAAACTCAAAAGAATTAGTTTGATAATCTGAAGCAACAATAAAATCGGAAATCGTTATAAGAATTCAATCCTTTCGTCTTCTCGAATTATCTGAAAAACTCTTCTGAAACTCCTTGTCTTCTCTCCAAAACCCTAGGTCACGACCCGGAAGAAAAGCTCTCTAAAAAAGACTCCAAAACGTACTTAAATAGCAGCCCTAATTGTTTCTCGCCGACACTGGTAACAGGCGTTACCACTCCATGTGCATTTCTCGTTAACGCCCGTTACAGCTTGAAATCGCCATAACGCTTTTATTAGTGGTAAAGGTCGTTACCACTTTTCTTCTGCCCAGGGGTAACGGGCGTTCCCCCTTCTATCTCGCCAAAGCTTAGCTCCTGTGCCTGGTAACGGGGGTTACTTAATTTGTTCTTCCAAGGGGTAACGGGAGTTACTCCTTTTATCCTCCAAAAGTGTGTGAATTTGTTTTGCTTCGCCGTTTCGTAACTCCAACTCTAAAAACACCTGAATAGAGCAAAATAAACACATAAACGCATCAATGCTTAAAACCATGCAAATTCTACACTCAACATTTGCGCTCTCTATCGTTTTCACCATTCCTGATCTTTATTGTTTCTAAGCTTGATCTCTTCAACGCTAACATAATCCGTGAGATATTCCATCTCCAATAATCGCAGTCACAGCCAAGCTTCGCCCTACTACTACCGTCAAACATCAACGCCGCTGCCGCCACAACCAACACCAGTCAAGTAACCACCCCCACAGATCTAAGTTCCTAGTTCATACTGAATCTCACTCCTTCATTTCTCTTTTCTTAGATCTGAACCTAGATTCACTCATTTCATTTTCTTTTCTCATATTTTTTTTCCTGATATGATAGCATTAACAGATCCGATTTTTGCAGATATCGTTTGAATTCGATCAAGAAGAATCCAAACCCTATAGGATCCGGATTTGGATTAAGTTCTCATAATTTATAGTTGGATTCGGATTCGAAATTCTCAAATCCGATCCAAAGCCGACCCATTGATAACCCTACTTGTGCACTTGAAATTAATACCCTTGTAATAAGTGGAAACCTATCTCTTGCATGAACGCCTAATAATGTTAACTTGTACACGAAAGGAGAAAGGTTGGAGACTGCTCACTCGCCGAGCCATTTGATCACTTGTCTTGACAATAAATTGACAGTTGTAATTCCATACATTGATATCCCTTGTACTTGTTTCTTGAAACCTTGTATGGAATTATGGCTTGCATGAACTTTACGGCTTTCTATATATTATTTATGTCATTCCCAAGAGCCATGACAAGAAGCACAAATCTACGGGAAAAGCTCCGGCACTACCGGCTCCACCACCTCAACAAGAGAGGCCCGGATGCTCTTATTGTGGACATCCCTCCCACACTTATCAACATTGTAGACGACTGTTGGGATTGTGTTTGAAATGTGGAAAGCCAGACGACAAGATTGATGCTTGCTCGGAGTTGAGACCCAAAGCACAACAAGGGGGCCAAAGGCCATTGATTCGAGCCCGTGCTTATGCTATCAGAGGAGAGGAGCAAGATGCTGATGTTGATCCCAATGCTGTGGTGTAAGGTACTATATACATTCATGGCATGCATGTTCATACATTGTTTGATCCCGAAGCCACATTTTTTTTCTCTCTGGTAGTGTGGTTCCTTCTTTGCCTATGCTTGTTGCTTGCACTTCTTCGTGTTATGTGATTAGTTCTCCCCTCGGAGGGAGCTTAGAGACGAACTGTGTGTTTAAGGAGGTTCCGGTGAGTATTGAGGGTCGTATTTTTCCAGCAGATTTGATTTAGATGCCCATGGACAGATATGGGGCAATCTTAGGCATGGATTGACTTTTTCTTCACCAAGCCACAGTTGATTGTTTCGAGAAGAAGGTTTGTTTGGACTCGAAAGTGTTTGTTTCTGAAGGTTCGAAGACCCCACCACTTCTCTCTTTTACCGAAGCTTATAAGTTAGTCCGTGAAGGGGCTTTTTGTGGCTTATCTTCTCAGCAAGCCTAAATATCAAGCTAAGGTTGAGGAAACTAAGGTTGTTAAGGACTTTCTCAATGTTTTCCCTGAGACTGTGGATTCTTTGCCACTAAAGCGAGAAATTGAGTTTGTAATTGATTTGTTTCCAGGATCTGAGCCTTATTCGAAGTCTCCATACTGAATCGCTCCAGCTGAGTTGAAGGAGTTGAAAACTCAACTTGATGAGCTCCTTGTTAGCGGTTACATCCGACCGAGTTGTTCGCCGTGGGGTCCACTAGTTCTATTTGTAAAGAAAAAAGATGGAACCTTGAGAATGTGTATCTACTATCGCGAGCTAAACAAGATGACAATCAAGAACAATTACCCTCTTTCTCACTTTGAAGAGCTCTTCGACTTGCTACAAGGATCAAGGGTCTACTCCAAACTTGATCTTCGACAAGGGTACTATCAGCTGCGAATCCGAGAAGAGGATATTTCTAGGACGGGATTCAACACTCGATATGGGCATTTTGAGTTCGTGGTGATGCCATTTGGTTTAACAAATGCCTCTGCAGTTTTATGGATATGATGCACAGGATTTTTCATCCATACATTGATAAGTTCGTGGTGATTTTCATTGACGATATCCTTGTGTTTTCCAGGTCTCCCGAAGAACATGCACAACACCTTAAGATTGTGTTTGAGACTTTTAGAGAGCACCAACTGTTTGCCAAATTCATCAAGTGTGAATTTTGGATTGATCGAGTGACCTTCTTAGGCCACGTAGTCTCTGGTAATAGAGTAGAAGTGGATTCCTCTAAGATTAAACTAGTGGTGCAATGGGAGAAACCGAAGAACGCCTCAGAAATAAGAAGTTTCTTAGGTTTAGCGGGTTATTATCGGAGATTTGTTAAGGATTTCTCCAAGATTGCTGCTCGTTTAACCAGACTAACTAAGAAAGAGGTAAAGTTTAAGTGGGATAAAGTGTGCGAGGCAAGTTTCCAAGTCTTGAAGGAGAAGTTGACTTCAGCTCCAGTGTTAGCCATACCCGAGGGTTCTGAAGGGTATACCATGTATACTGATGCCTCAAAGAAAGGTTTGGGTTGTGTTCTCATGTAGAATGATCGAGTAATAGCTTATACTTCGAGAAAGCTAAAGGACTAAGAGAAAAATTACCCCACTCATGATCTCGAGTTAGGAGTCGTGGTTTTCACTTTAGCAAAGTGGTGCCATTATCTGTACGGGGTTTCTTTTGGGATCTTTTCCGACCACAAAAGCCCCAAGTACTTATTCACTCAAAAGGAATTGAATATGAGGTAAAGGCGTTGGATGGAATTTCTTGAAGATTATGATTGTACCATCCATTACAATCCGGTAAAGCTAATGTGGTCGCAGATGCGTTGAGTAGGAAGGCTAGCGTGTCTTCTTTGGAAGTTAATAAGTTCGAGCCTGTGGCGCCCGAATGCGTGATGCCACATCCCCCGCACTAAGACCTGACCTGCATATGAAATGGAGAATCCATACACGTACCGAATGGTAGCGAACGGGGACACAACTCACTAGCTAGGCTAGGTGGGAGCTAAAACCTCAAAACTAAATAAGCGACCCTATGAACAACTATAGGTGCGGAAGCAGAGCATACAATCAAGTACCAATACAAGCAATACTAGCATAGATACCTAGTCCCGAAATTCAATCATAAAACATAAATCCTAACTCACGGGTTCAATCTATCCCTAGAAGCCTGTCCTGAATTAATAATCATATAAACATAACAATTCATACATTTCTTGTAAAACTTAATCAATTTACAATGTGCGTGTGAAGTGACTCAGACTTAACCACAAGACTCGAAATCCCGCCTAGCACTCCAAACCTACAAGAAAACTGAAAACAAAGCCGGGTTCAGTCTATAAGAGACTGGTGGGTATAAAACAGGGTTTAATATAATAATACTACATAAATTAAACACCCACACATGCAAGTCATAATCCCGTACGAGGTTTTGAAACATTTCCCAAATGGGTAAAAACAAAGAAAACTACGCCTGGGATTACAACCATTAATTTCATTCATTCATTTCATTCATGTGGTCATACGTGAGCCCGGCGAGTGGGTGAAGTCTCCAACCTTCTCCTCGTGTGTGCATTATCTATCCGTTCATTACATTAGCGATCATACAATATTCATTCATTCATAATTGTTCATAATCATTCATAATCATTAACAATTACACTTTTTTCCTCCGGTTAGTGGACGGACTCGACCAAAGACCCGTCCACCCATACATTACCGCTAGAGGGGTTCATGAAGCCTCAAAAGCCTCAGCTCCCATTCCCCGCTAATCTTCTAGCGAGTATCGGTATCACTGTAGTTGTGTTTGGAACTAGTACAAGGGATCACCGTCGGTCTTTGCCTCCCTGGATAGCCACTTAAACCAAGTTCCTGGGTCCGTGCATTCATTCATGTTCTCGCCAAAATCATTAGGTAAGGATTCATAAAAGAAAGACTTTATGTTGGAAATCATTTACTCTAAAAGACTCAATATATAGATATAATAAGTTGGCTCAAACTTCACATATTATGAATATATCGGGTCAATTTATCTAGTAGAAGAGAAACCCACCTGGCTACACCTTACCGAACAAAACCAAGAAGAAAAGAAGACTTGAAGATAGCATATGAACCCGGCACGTCTCCACCCTGGAGAAAACTGTTCAAAAAGACAATATGGTGCATTCGTGAGACTCAAGACTCTAAATGAAACATATATGACGCATGTCAATGTATTAACGTGATATGACATAAATACAAGAGTTATAAAATGGTATGATAAGTCGTGAATGTGTTCATATAATAGGGGCCATGATAAGAGCATGGGAAAAGATCAAAAACAGGAAATGCAAGAAAAACGAACACAAGAAACAACTCAGCATTAAGGGAGGTGGGGTCGTGGCCTCCACTAATGCACCAACTATTAGATAACAGAATACAACATGCCATTTAAGAAACTTACTAATTCAATTCATTCAGCCTACTAACAATTACTATAATAATAATAATAATAATAGTACCTACATATTTAACATCACTAATATTAATACTCTTCGTACTTTCTAACATCCAATGACTTGAGAACAATATATCACAATATAACAAGTAACCACAGTTAAATTCATGGGAATGCATTACCAGAGTTTGCACTCAGCATTAATTAAGCACATTTACATTTATTAAATAGAAATCTATATTATAATATATAGAAGGGTGTCTTTGATTCAAATTAGGTCAATTTTGATTAAATGAAATTTTGGGGTTTTTTTGAAATTTTTAATTCAAACTGAAATTGTAATTGGTTAATGGTTATTAAATTTATTTATTTATTTAGCAATTTTATGTTCCTTAATTTTTGGAAGTTGTCCTAAATTAAAGCATCAATTTATGGTAAAACCTATTTTGAATGCATAAATTTAAAAAATATATTTTTTAATTTAAATTTAAATGTAACTCATGCAATTAATGACAACACTCAAAATTTAAATAAAACTCACGAAATTTAATATTTATTTATCCCTTTTTGAAATATTTTAATTCTTATAAAAAAATTCATTGATTTATATTATTTATAAATCTATTATTAAAAAAATCCAATACATATCTTTACGCGCACGTTATCTATCTATATCTATTATTAAAAAAAAAGTACATTGATTTATTTTAATTAATAAATAATATCAATTAAGTTTATATTAAATGCTGAACTTTTTTATTTTCTTAAGATATATTTAAAATTATGTCGAATGAAGTTTTAATGACAAATTATGTCAATCATGGATAGATTTGCAAAAAATCCTCAGTTATATTAGTACACAATTACAAAGGATGTAATTTCCATAAAATGTCGTTGACTTTTCAAATTCAAATTCAAATTCTTAATAATAATTAATTAGGTTACTTAATTTAACTCAATTCTAGACACATAAATATTACGTTTGATATAATTTTTATAACTACTGATAGGGGGAAAATCGGGGACCATGACTGGACCCCACGTGTCGTGCCACACAACGGAAGAAACTAAGCCACGTTAGTCTCTCGTATCTGACCCATGGTGATGCTCTCTCAGTGCCAACACTTGGTTTCTATAAGAGGGGCCCATACCCCTAAGCGATGGAAGGTTCCATCTGAGACGTTTCTTTCGACCTATAGACATCCGACCCAGGAGTCTTTCGAGCAAGAAGTGTCCGACCCAGAGACCGGGCCGACCCATCCCCTATCGGACAACCGCATTCAATGCGTGTACCACCCCTAGCAGGCCGCATTAATTGCGGCCACGCCAAGTACTGTGTCAGGTATCTGGCGGGAATAGGAGAATAGTGCTTTAACCAGAAAAGCACTGTTCTGGCCGATTGTCGTCCCTTTCCCTCCAGACCAGATCCACACTTATTGGATGGTGTACTTACACGCGTGGAGTTCACCTCCAAGCTATAAAAACCCACCTTCACCTTCAGTAACAGTAAGCTCTCCTTTACATACTGAACTCCTTACTTCCTGCGCATTCTCGTCCCTCAGCTTACTGACTTGAGTGTCGGAGTTCCAAAACGGGTTCAACCCCTACATTCCCCTGTTTTGGCCTTTGAGTTCACGTTCGTCCCATCTTTTCAGTCCAGGAAAGCACCAGAGTCTCCCCACTTTACAAATATCTTGGGTGATTGGGAGTCCTAATCTGCAGTCCAGCACACAGCCCAGATTTTGACACCATCATCTTGGCGCCGTTTGTGGGAAACTCTGAACATAAAGCCTCACCCTCATCTACCAAACTCCTTCAACCCGTCATCAGCCATGGTTCAAACCCGCCACGGGCGTCGAGTCTACGGCGGAAATGGTGAAGAGATCTTCCCCGATCTCAACACCCCTGGAGAAAATTTCCCACCGCCAGCGATAGGAATCGTTGCTGCGGAAGCTGACCCTAGTGCGCCAAGCCGGATGATCCTGTCTGAGGCGGACTTGGCCGCCTATGTTGAACAATGTCGGGCTGAAGCGTTAGCAGCCGCAAGGGAGAACAGAGAGCCCAACATGCCGGCCCCACCGCGAGGGAGTCCATGGCGCTAACTCCTCAGAACGTTGCTTACCCCACAGTCCAAGGTCCTTCTGCACCCTTGGTGTATGCTGTCCAACAGCCTACCAACCAGCCTAGCTTTTGGGGATACCCGTCTCTTCCTTACGCTCAAAATCCTTACATCCAGCCGCAGGCCGTCTACTTGGCACCCTCCTCCTCCCCCCCCTTCCGGGAATACGGCCCCAAGTCCATCTTGGAGCCCATGTAGAGAAAGACGTGGACGACAACGACAATCCCCATTTTCGCCGTGAGCCTGAGAGGAGGAGGCGAGAGCTGGAAGAGGAGCTCCCCCTCACAGGCCCTCAGGAACGTCAGAGATGATGATAGGGGCGCCCGCCACGTTGCAGGAACGGCCAATGAAATGAATAGGGACGCGCCTGTGCCCAGAAATATTCCTGTGTTCGATCACTTGGGGGCTAGGGTCCATCCCGATGCCTACTTGTGAGCCAATCGCGGCCACTGGGTGGGTCCAGGTGACCTCCGAAATCAGCTCCCTAGGAGGCAGTAACAACAACGACAACAACAACAACAGCATCAGTAACAACACTATCTCCCCGATCCAACTCATGGGTCAGAATATTTCGATCCCCAGGAGGAACTGTCATCGCACGTTCCTCGCGGGCAAGCCCAAGAGGTTAGGGCGCTCGCTTACCAAGACGAGCATCCTCGCCCGCGTCAGGAAGGGTCTACGCAGCGAGAGGAAGGCAAGGTCCCCTTTCTGCGACATAATCATTGACGCGAAGGTGGTGGACAAGGTTCCCACCAACCTGCCACCTTATCACGGGAATACCGATCCCGTAAAACATTGTTCAAAGTTTGAGGCTCAGGTCAGCCTCTATGGCCACTCCAAACTCATCTGGACCAAGATCTTTGAAACCATTCTCGAGGGTCCAGCCCAAGACTAGTTTGAACGATTGACCCCGCACAATATACGGGATTATGAGCATCTAACCCAGAAATTCAAGGCTCACTTCTCCTCCATGGAGGGAGTCAAACTCCCGTCCACTTATCTATACAACATTATCCAAGGAGAGGGAGAGACTTTAAGAAGTTTCTTTGCCCGCTTCAACGAAGCGTTTATCAAGGTGAAGTATCCTGGAATCGATGTCTTGACCCAGACCTTACACAAGGCCATCTGTCATGAAGAGTGCGCCGACGAAATCATCCTCCAATCACCGCAGAATATGGAGGAAGTCATGGCCATAGCCTGTCGATTTATGCGCCTTGAGGAGGTCAAGTCCACTACCTGAGCGTAAGGGCATAGGAACGACAGGCGCCCGAACGAGCCAGCCCCCGATCGATTCCCCAGATCCGACCCACCTTGGTCGGAACCGCCCAGGCTCTCAAATAGGATGGAGTAGAGGCTCAAGCGTGAAATGCCCTCGGGCAGCAGGGTCAAAAAGGCTTATACCCTGTTGGTCTGCTCCATTGAAGAGATCTATGAGGTCATGGACAGGGGGTTGCTCAAAAAGCTCAAGCAGCTAAAGGAAACCAAAAAGGCCAAAGAATCGGGCAAACGGTGTGCCTATCACATGCAATCTGGGCATTGGACCTCTGAGTGCATTGCTCTGAGAGAAGAAGTGGAAAGGCTGATCCAAGGTGGCCACCTGATGGAGTTTGTTAAGAAGCTGGACGAGCGAGCCCGCCAGGCCTTCGACCCAAGAGACTCCCCACCAACAAGAAGGGAAAGCAAGCCGCCGCTCGAGAAACCCGAAGAAGGAAACCCCCACAACCTGCCCACCAATGAGATATTCATGATTACAGGCGGTCCGGCAGGGGGAGATTCCAAAACTGCCCCGAAAGCGGCCGCTGCGTCAGGTGGGTCGAGAGCTCTACGGGCTCAGAGAAGTGATGCAGGTGGAAGTGGGGCAAGAGTAGCGCGAGCAAGAGATCTCATTTAGCGACAGGGACTTTATACCAGTGATGACACGGGAGGGCGGAATGCCGAGTTGTCCGATGGTAGTTACGCTTGATGTTGCAAACTGTGCTGTACACAAGACCCTTGTTGATAGTGGAAGCTCCGCCAACATTATCTTTTACTCCACTTTGCAAAACATGAACATTCATAACTCTCTCGAAAATGAACCTATTAAGACACTTTTAACAGGTTTTGATGGATCGGAGGTCTATTCCAAAGGGCGAGTCAAGCTCATTACCTCTATGGGCAAGCTGTTCCAAAGAGCCACGCAGCTGTTAGAGTACCTGGTAGTGGAAGGTCCCTCCGCTTACAACATCATCATAGGGTGTCCTGCCCTCATAAGTCTTAGAGCGGTAATCTCCACCTACCACCAAACGATCAAACTGCCAACTCCGCATGGGATTGGGGAGCTCTGATGCAACATACCAGAGTCTTGGGAGTGCTACTCTAAGTCTATGGAAAAGGTAAAGCTTCCTAATAAGACTATTGTGCCTTTGTTAAATGTCGACGACTTTTTGGATACGGAGCTCGCCGATCTAGATGATCCCACTGCGGAGATGTGCTCCAAGAACATGACTTCCACCATTGCCAGAAATTAAAGAAAGATTGATGATGGGAAAATAGAAGCGGCCGGCGCTATCGTCACAGTCCAACTAATTCCCGACGATGAAATAAAAACCACTAACATAGGTGCTAACCTCAAAGGTAAGTAGCAATGTATGCTCATCCATTTCTTACAAGATAACGTGGATGTGTTTGCTTGGAAGTCTTCAGACTTGGTCGGCGTCGATCCAAAGGTCATCGAACACCACTTGAATGTCGATCCAAGTTTTCGACCCATCAAGCAGTGGCTGAGGGTGCAGTACGACGAGCGCAATGAAATAATCGAACAGGAAGTCAACAAGCTCTTGGATGTCGGGTATATCACGCCGGTGAAATAAGTGGATTGGCTTTGCAATGTGGTCCTGGTCGCGAAAACTGGGGGAAGTGGCGAATGTGCAACGACTTCACGGACCTAAACAAAGCATGTCCCAAGGACCCTTATTCTCTCCCGCGGATCGACCAGCTGGTTGACTCCACCGCAGGATGTGAGCTTCTCAGCATGATGGACGCCTTCCAAGGTTATTATCAAATTTTTATTGCCCAAGAGGATAAGAAGAAAACCGCTTTCGTCGTAGTCAAGGGTATTTGCTATTTTGAAGTCATGCCTTTTGGCTTGAAGAACGTTGGAGCCACGTATCAGAGGTTGGTCAATAAGGTTTTCGAAGGCGAAATTGGAAAAACAATGGAAGTGTATGTTGACGACATGATTGTCAAGAGTGAAAGAGCAGAGATGCATCTGACTGATTTAGGTCGGACTTTCGACCTGCTATGGAAATACAGAATGAAGTTGAACCCCAACAACTGCTCCTTTGGGGTGGAAGGGGGAAAGCTCCTTGGCTATATTATCAGCCAACGGGGATAGAGGCCAATCCAGAGAAGATCCTGGCGCTAAAGAGCATCAACCGGCCCCATACTATTCGAGATGTTCAGCGTCTCGTGGTTCGGATCATCTCCCTAAATAGGTTCATCTCTCGCTCTTTTGAGAAAAAACTTCCATTCTTTAAAATTCTGCACAATATTAAGAAGTTCGAGTGGACTGATGAATGTGATGAGGCCTTTGAAAAGCTCAAAGAATATCTTGCCTCCCCACCTCTATTAGCTAAACCAATTGGAGGGGAAACCACGTATCTCTACCTAGCTGTCACGGAGGAGGCGGCCAGCTTTGTATTGGTTGCACTGCGTGAAAGGAAGCATACGCCGGTGCATGCCTCCAGAAAGTTTGCTCTGTCGCTGGTGCATGCCTCCAGAAAGTTGCAGCCCTACTTCCTGTCCCACTCCATTGTGGTCCTCACAGACCAAGGCTTGCGCCAAGTGTTGGAGATGTTAGGAATAGTGCCCTAGAAAGCCGATTGAATATCCGCTTTGTACTTTTGCTTTTGTAATCACAAACAATCTTTGAATAAAATAACGAATTGAGGCAACACTTCTTTATATGCTCTTGTTTGGTATGCGTTTACTTTAGTTGTGCATGTATGAGAACTCACCTAATCCTGATGACTTTAGGACTCTACTATTTAGGTGAAATGGTTCATGAAACGAACCCTATATCACATAAGTCATGATTAGTAAAATACTCCAAGCCGATGAGTCCAACAGACAGTGGGAGTGTCAACCTGGCTGCTCTAAGGCTTGCTTGTGGGATCACGCCCTTAAGAAGGACCACCTTGTTTCATGGAGGTGCAAAGTGTATAGTTGATAGGTGCGTGATACATAAGGGTGCTTACTTCCATAAGTAAGTTCACTGAGGTGCCCCGTGTGAGAAGATTCCTAAATGGGAAAGGAAGTTTCTATTTCAAGAAATGGAAACTTCCAGATTAGGAAATATCTCACGAGTCATTAATGTGATTAATTGATCCTTAGACTTGAGGTTCCGTGTCACTTTATGAGTTAACTCTGTAGTCTTAGGTATAAGCTTTAAAGGGTGTCACCTTAGACAACTGACTCAAGGCTTATGCTGGGGCTGCACAAGTGATTCGTGAAAGTGAATGAGAATCAAGAAAGGACCTACACTTGCATTTGCAAGGTGATCTCTTATTGTGTAAGTCATTCATATGCCGTATGGAGTCCTTGGCCAAGGCAGTAGATCAAGACATCAAGAAAAATGTTTCTTGGATTGAGATCAAATGGATATGAAATGCACTTAGCTTTAAGACCAGATTATTAGGGTTCTGATTATTCTCTTGCCCTAGATCTTGGTTGAGAGATAGTAAGTTGGAGGATTGTATCTCACATGAATCAATGACTTAAAGGTTCTGTCGAATCGATACATTTCAATTCAGCTAGGGGTTAAACACCTGTTGCTAGACTATGGTCGTTTAATCTGTGGACTGATTAATTAGGTTCACTTCTAATTGAATTGAGAACCTAGAGGGTCACACACAACAACTTGGTTACATGAGTTGGGGCTTTGAAATGATTAAACGAGTTAATCGAGCCGAGAGGGTTCCACAAGTGTGAAACCACACGTGTGGGTCACGTGACTGGACACGTGAATAATTATTTGTACATTAAATAATTAATGTGTTAATTGTTTAATAGATTTTGGTTTAATTTTGAATTAAAAAGAAAGTCTTATTTTGGAGAAAAATAATCTATTTAATTAATTACGAATTAATTAATTAGATAAATAAGTTATTTATTTATTAATAAATAAAGTATAATAATATCCAAAAGGGTTTGGATATTTTAGCTCTCTTAAAAGTTGATTTGAATTAGAATTCAAAGTCAAAGTTGGAAATTACTTGATGATCAAGTAATAGGAGAGAGGGACCAAATCCTTAGTCCATAAGGACTAGATTTTCAGCCACCCCTCCCCAATTATATATAGGGGAGCTCGAGCTCCCCTTGAGAGTGATTGGCAATTTTTTTGGTTCATGTGTTGAGCATCATCCTTTCTCCAAGATCAAATAAACCCTAGGTTAAACCTAAACACTAACTAGAGAACTAGCATCCTTACTAGTTAGATTGTACTCAAGTTGGTGGACTATCTCTAGAGAGCTTCAAGTTTGAAGTTTTGAAGATTCGAGCTTTACTAAGCAGAGGGGATCAAGCCGCGAGAAGAGCGTTCTTGGGTGGCTTGAAACGCTTCAAGAAAGATTATTGAAAAGTAAGTTTCTAATCTCTATGAATTTGGATACACGATTGCGAGTCCAAGATCCTTTTGTTGGAAATTTTTTTAAATTTCCGCTGCTTTCTTATTCCAGTTTTCCAACAAGTGGTATCTGAGCCACCTCGTTAATCGTGTTTCTGATTCGTCTCCACTTAACTGAATTTGGTAGAAATTCTTAGGTTTGATGCGATTGAGTATTTGTAACTGTTTTAGAAAGTCTAAATTACGAAACTGTATTTTTCCTGAAAGTTTCTGAAAACTGGTTTTGTAAAAATTTATTTTTGAAAACTGTTTTAGATTTGAAACTGTATAAACTGTTTTTGGATTTCTTGGATTGGTTTTGCTTTTGAACAAAAACACGAAACGAAACCCGGATTATGACGAACAAGAGAAACCCCGCGAGCGAAGGCGTCGCCCGCGCGGGCTTCTCGCGCCACCGTCCGTCTGTCCTAGGCGCGCGCAGGCTTCTCGCGCCACCGTCCGTCTGTCCTAGGCGCGCGCAGGCCGTGCGCCTACTCCCTCCCGCAACCGCACAGGAGGCGTTCCAGGCGCGCCTAGGCGCCGAGGCGCCCGCCCGTCACCCGCCAACGTTGGGCGGGCGATCCCGCACGCATGCTGTCGACAGGGGCGTGCGCGTGCAGCTCGCGCACTCGCGCGGCCTTGGCCACGCGCTGTGCGCCCCTGTGATACGCGCAACCCCTTCGCGTACGGGCCCGTTTTTCCATTGTAATCCGATTTTTCGTATTTCGTGCAACCCAATCCTGATTTTAATTATTATTTTTATTATTAAAATTTATTTTATTAATATTTATTTTAATTTTGAAAAGACTTAAAATTGGGATTTTTTGAGAAATAGAAACTGTTTATATTTTGGGAAACTACATCTTTAATAAAATTATTAATTTTCAGAAATTAATTGAAATTTTATTAGTTTTAATAAATTGGGATTTATTGAAAGCTTTTATAAATAAGACTCGCATCAAGCCGTGTTTTAAGTCACTAGGACTTGAAACGGGAATTTTAATTTATTGGCTAAATTTAAATTCTTGCAAGAAGCATGTTAGGTGATCATGGGTTTAGACTTACGTATGGTTTTAATTTATGCACATGGATGGTTTAAATTGGGGTTGAAGCCCTATAGTTGCGTTTTTCAATTGAGGTTGGAGCCTCACTTATGTGCATACTGTTATGTGATTTATTATGTGGCTTTCCATATTACTGTTTTTAAGGCCGGGGTATGCCCCGTGTATTTGTCTAAGGCCAATATGAAGATTGAGCCTTATTACGTTTTAGTACTTTTTCATTTTTTTTTTTTTTTTTTTTTTGAGAGTAGAATAGGTGGTGAGGTTTTATTTTCATTTTGGAGACAATGCACCCATGGAGTAAGATGGACCACATTCAAGTAATAAGGAGGCCATAAGTGAAGACCCCTCAAAATGTTAGGGAGGGGAATCTCAATTGAAAATGTAATAGAGATAGGGCTCGTATTTTGTTACAACTTTCCCTTATGTGATTTAAACTGTTTATGTTGCATGTATGTGAGAACTTGTGATTGTGGAGAGGCTCCCACATATCACGCATAAGATAGGTAGAACCCATTATCATCACATGTTAGTATCATGCTAGGACATGTTATCTGCTAAGTGCTTGTGTGAAATGCATTTAAGTTGTACTTGCATTAATCAAGATTAATTAAATTGGATAACATATATGTTGGTGAGGTCGAAACGGACAACTCTCCGGTTAATTCGAAAATTCCCATTAAGTATTAAGCTAATTTCGAATAAATAGGTGTTTAATTCGAGGTGCAAATTTTGAATTAAATTCCTAGCATTCCATCAATAGGTTTTAAGTTTAGTAAGTGAAACTAGTTATTGTCCGCGAGTCGTGGGATAGCTAGTGGAGCTTATTAGTTCTTAGTTACCTAATTGATCATTTTAAATGATCAATATTTCATGGTCAATTTTAGCAAGGGCGATGTCCACGAGTCGTGGGTCGTTCGAACTAAGTTTTGATCGTGATCTTATGATTGATGGGTCCATCTTAACGCCTAAGTAGATATCGATGTCGCACGAGTCGTGGGTCCATATTGAAAGATAGGTGATGCAAAAATAATTACTAAGAGTTCTAAAGGTGTTAGAATTGGTAAGTTGTACCTACCTAGGGTTTTACTTAGAATGTCCGCGAGTCGTGGGTTCGAGGTAAAATGCTTAGGATCTTAATACCTATTGGGAAACGTGTTCCTCTTAGATCTTTGGGAATTATAGATCTTTGAAAAACAGTGGGAGCTACATTAGATTAAAGACCTTATCTTTTGTATATCGTTATAATTCAGCATGCTCACTAGTTCTCTATTTTACCATTTAGGTCGTAGATTCTGTGATTCTTTACGTGTTTTGAAATGGCAACCGAACACCCTCTTATATCGATCCTCGAGTCAAACAAGTTGACTGGTCCCAACTATTCTGATTGGCTGAGGAATCTAAAAATCATTTTAGATTCTGAGAAGAGAACTTATGTTCTCTTCGAAGGGGAGCCTAGTCCCGAAGGGGAGGCTCCCACTCGGGTCGAGCGGGATGTGATCCAGAAGTGGAAGGATGATAAACTCCAAGCCCGTTGCCTTATGTTGGCTACAATGTCTCCGGACTTGCAAAGGTAACATGAGGCCATGAAATTTGCTTGGGAGATTTACGACCACTTAGAGTAACTTTACCGCCCTCATGAACGTGTTATAATGTATAACACTTCAAAGGAATTGTTCCACTTGAGAATGAGGGAAGGTTCAAGTGTCCATGAATATGGACTAAAGTTTCTCGCCCTTACTGAGAAACTTGCTTCCATGGGCATGCCACTGAAAGATGAGCTTTTAGTGGGCTTGTTGCTAGCCTCGCTCCCACCATCATTCAACCCATTTGTCCTTAACTTCAATATGAATCACGCTGGTGCTACTGTAGCTGAGTTGATTAGTCAGCTTGTGACTGCTGAAAGCACGATCAAGAAGGACAATAAGGTTCTGATGGTGAATGCTCCATCTTCCTCTTCTGGGCCTTCTAAAGGTAAGGGCAAGAAAGCCCAATAGAAGAAGAAGAAACCCCTTAGGCCCACTGGTGGCCTATCGAAGGGGAAGGCCCAAAAGAAGAAGCGTGATCAGAAAGAGGATGTTTGCTTCCATTGTGGTAAAGCGGGACATTGGAGGAGAAACTGCCCAGAGTACAAGACTACTCTAAACAAAGGTATTTTCTCGTTGAAGTGAATCTTTCTATTAATTCTAGTTCTTGCGTATTTGATACCGGTTGTGGAGCTCATATATGTAATGATGTACAGATGCTAAATGAAGTCCAACAACTCAGAGAAGGAGAATGTGTCTTGAAGATCGGCAATGGCTCAAATGTTGAAGCTCGAGCTTTAGGCACAATTAGATTAGATTTAGGTTTTTTTTGAGTTAATTTTAAATAAAGTCCTTTATGTACCGAGCATTATTCGTAATATAATTTCAGTTCTAATTTTAGATTGTGAAGGTTATGAAACTTATATTAAGAATGGTAAATACTTTATCAAATCGAACTACTCTTCCGTTCACATCGGTACTCTAAGTAATGGACTTTATCTAACTCAAAATATCAATATTATGAATATACAACGAGAAACTAAACGTAAGAGAGATGACAAAGTTTCAGCTCCCTTATGGCAAGCAAGATTGGGACACATTTCCTAGAACAAAATTAGCAAGATAAACACTTTAGGATCATTTTCTGAAAATGATCTCCAAGAGTTAACTTCTTGCGAGTCCTATCTCAAAGGAAAGATGTCCAAAGTTCCTTTTAGAGGAACTGTGGAACGTGCCACTAAGGTCTTGGATTTGATCCATTCTGATGTTTGTGGACCGCTTAGTGTAAGCACTAGAAACAATCATCAGTATTTCATAACCTTTACCGATGACTTTAGTCGATATGGTTATGTATACTTAATGAAGTATAAATCTGAAGCTTTTGAGAAATTCCTAAAATTTCAAAAGGAGGTTGAGAACCAAACTAGTCACAAGATCAAAGCACTTCGATCTAATCGAGGAGGCGAGTATCTTAGTGAAGAATTCCTTAATCATCTCAAAGATAATGGGATTATCTCTCAGTGGACTCCTCCGGGAACTCCTCAGCTTAATAGAGTTTCTAAGAGAAGGAACCGAACTCTACTCAATATGGTTCGTTCCATGATGAGTTTCACTAACTTACCACATTCTTTCTGGGGTTATGCCCTAGAAAGTGCAGCAAAGATTTTGAATCTGGTTCCCTCTAAGTCAGTCCCTAAAACGCCCTATGAAATGTGGGATGGTAAAATCCCTAGTTATTCTTACTTAAGAATTTGGGGCTGTCCTGCTTATGTGAAGAGGACAGTGGGAGATAAGTTAGAATCTCGTTCTAACTTATGCTACTTTGTAGGTTATCTTAAGGAATCCATAGGATACTACTTGTACGATCAATCTGAGCAAAAGGTGTTTGTTTTCAGAAATGCCACTTTTCTGGAGGAACCGTTCCTTAAAGAAAAGAAAGGCAAGATCATAGAAGTAGAGGAAGTACAAAGTGACCCCACGCCACCCACTGAAGAAACATCCCCTTCTGATCAACCACAACCAATCACGAATTTCGATACACACGTAAATCCTCCTCTAAGGTGTTCTGAACGCACTCCTAGACAGACGGAGAGATGGTATGGATTCTTCCATGAGATCTCTCAAAAGAATAATGATCCTTTAACATATGAGGAGGCACTTTCAGATTTTGACTCTAAACAGTGGATAGAAGCTATGAAATCCGAAATGGATTCCATGAACTCCAACCAAGTTTGGACCTTGGTAGATTTGCCTGATGGGGTCAAACCTATAGGTTGCAAATGGATCTTTAAGAGAAAGCTTGGAGTTGATAGAAGCATTGCAGCCTACAAAGCAAGACTGGTTGCAAAAGGATTCACTCAAAGACCCGGCGTGGACTTTGATGAAACTTTTTCACCAGTTGCAATGTAAAAGTCTATTCGGATCATGCTTGTCATTGCTGCATATTATGACTATGAGATATGGAAAATGGATGTGAAAACTACCTTTCTCAATGGTGACATTGATAAAGACATTTATATGGAGCAACCCATAGGTTTAACATTCAGTGGGAGTGAGCAAAAGGTTTGCAAACTCGAAAGATCAATCTATGGATTGAAACAGGCTTCTAGGAATTGGAACATTCGATTTGATGAATCAGTCAAAGCGTTTGGCTTCACTCAAATTTCGAATGAATCATGTGTGTATAGAAAGGAATTGGAGACCTCAGTGCAATTCTTAATACTTTATGTTGATGGCATCCTTCTTATTGGGAATTCGAAGGATGACATAAAAGTGACTAAGTTATGGTTATCGAACCAATTCGAGATGAAAGATCTTGGTGATGCGTCCTATGTCCTTGGAATTAAAATCTACCGAGATAGATCTAGGAGGTTAATAGGACTATCACAGTCGACGTACATTGACAAAGTATTGAAGAGATTCAATATGGAGTCAGCAAAGGTTAAAAACCTTCCTATGAGTGTAGGAACATATCTTTCTAAAAAGTTGTGTCCTAAGACTAACCTTGAGAATGAAAGAATGACTTATACACCTTATGCATCAACAATAGGTAGCATAATGTATGCAATGTTATGTACTTAACTGGATGTGGCTTATGCACTTAGTGTAACAAGTCGCGTCCAATCTGACCCTGGAGATGGTCACTGGGCTGCATTGAAGAATATTCTTAAGTACTTGAAAAGTACTAAAGATTTATTCTTGGTTTACGGAGGTCAGAAAGATCTTACTGTCGAAGGATACTGCGATGCAAGCTTTGCATCTGACTTAAATGATTTTAAGTCAATGTCAGGATACATTTTCTGCCTAAACGACGGAGCAGTGAGTTGGAAGAGTTCCAAGCAAACGACCACTGCAGATTCGACCACTGAGGCCGAATACTTAGCTGCAAATAATGCAGCTAAGGAAGGTGTTTGGATTAGAAACTTCATTCAAGAGTTGAATGTTGTTCCTAGCATGAAAGACCCCATTACTGTGTTTTGTGACAACACTGGGGCGGTTGCTCAAGCAAGAGAACCAAGATCTCACCAACGGACCAAGCACATTATGAGAAAGTATCACCTAATCTGTGATATTATCAAAAGAGGAGATATGCAAATTGAGAGGGTCGCATCAACAAAGAACGTGGCAGATCCACTTACTAAAACCCTTAGTCGAGAAGCTTTCGACGGTCATCTTCAGAAGATGGGACTTAGAGTAGCTTTAGAATAGCTTTGGCGGGCAAGTGGGAGATTGTTAGGAATAGTGCCCTAGAAAGCAGATTGAATATCCGCTTTGTACTTTTCCTTATTGTAATCACAGACAATCTTTGAATAAAATAACGAATTGAGGAAACACTTCTTTATATGCTCTTGTTTGGTATGCGTTTACTTTAGCTGTGCATGTATGAGAACTCCCCTAATCCTGATGACTTTAGGACTCTACCATTTAGGTGAAACGGTTCATGAAACGAGCCCTATATCACATAAGTCATGATTAGTAAAATACTCCAATCCAATGAGTCCAATAGACAGTGGGAGTGTCAACCTGACTCCTCTAAGGCTTGCTTGTGGGATCACGCCCTTAAGAAGGACCACGTTGTTTCATGGAGGTGCAAAGTGTATAGTTGATACGTGCGTGATACATAAGGGTGCTTACTTCCATCAAGGTGGGCCCAGGTGGCGGTGATTGGGCAGCCACGTGTTCGACACGTGCACGGCCCAGATCGCGCCACGTCATCATGAGTCAACGGTCCGGATTTGTCCGGACCGGGTCGGTCAAATGGATCAGGGCCTGGTCAACGGGTCGGTTCTCGGATAGGGTCGGACCGGGTCCGGTTCCGGGTCGGACCAGACTCGGACACGTGGCAGCCTCAGAACAGGCCACGTCGTCGGAAACCCTAAACCGCAAGTGATCACATGCACTGCCTTGTGGCCGCGCGTGCGGGCGCGTGAGAAGTCAGATCGGCGAGCGGCCGGCGGCGTTGGACTCGTGGCTCTGAGATCTACGACGTGGTCACCTTGGTTTTCGTGTCCAAGTTGCACACGTAAGTGGGGGGTGAAATTACTATTTTACCCTCGATTTTTCCCCTATAAATAGGGGCCTTGGCATTTCATTTTTTCCATCCAACTTTGGGAGAGGTTTTGGCTGAGCTCTCGGCTTTGAAACCATATCCCATTCTCCTAGTTAATTCTGATTTATTTTGGAATTAATTTTAATTAGGTGTTTATATATAAACGCCTAATTTCGGGAGAATAAACCCTGAAAAGGGTTTTTAGTTTAAAGTTTTATTTTCTCTAAGTATTTAGAGAAATACTTTCGGAGCCCACACTCCGAGGGTGTCCCTGGGGTAATTGCAGGGAAGCTCTACCGATTTCGTGAGGAGATCGGGAATCGGGGTCTTGGGAGGCGAACTCCGGGCGCAGTAGCCATCTTCGGTGAAAGGTATTTTATATTGTTTTTATTTAAGCATGATGAATTAGGTGCTCTTAAGTGTTAATTGCATGCTTTATTTATCTGCTTTGTGATTTAAAATTTATTATCAATTGCATGTATATACTTGAGTAGTTCCGGCTAGTCTTCCGCTGTTTGTATTTAAATATTTTAGAAATATTTTATTACCTGTATATTAAAGTAAAATTTTAAAATTTGGTCCCGGACTGCTACTGTGCTGGAGGGGTGCTACACTTCGGGAATGATATTGGAATAGACAAGTGCTACGAGAGATGAAGATATGGTTTCAAAGAGAGTTGAGAAGTAAATGGATAAGACGGGGTAAAGGATAATCGAGGGTAACCTCAGTTACAAGATTACCGCTGCTGGTTCCTTATTAAGGGAAATATACAGGTTCAATCTTCCAAGATTAAAAGAATAATGTTTTGTGTAATGTGCCTTATACCTTAAAGATGATGGGATCAAGAAAGACTTGGCAAGAATTGGTAAGGAAGGTGTAGGATAGGAGAAGCCGGTCAAATTATCACATTCAATGATGGACAAAGTAAGAGTTAATTCAACCAAGCGTTGGAAGTAGAAGATCTAGGAGACAATACACCACATGATCAAGGCGGGATACCGGCTCGTTAGTTGTTTCCATGATGAACTGGGAATACTTTTGGGATTAGAGGTTAGAATTCAAGCTACTATAGGTTAGCTCGAGCATTTGAAAAGGCTAGGTATGGTTCGTGGTGAGGAACGAGTGGATGGGATTAATATCAAGGATACACTCCAGACTGGGAACTTTGGACCGTGGTGTTAGTAAAGATAAGAGAATCGATCATAAAAGCAGGTTTGAGTTAGCATTTGAGTATTGGACATCGGGGATTTCATTGTCCGACACTATGGGTAGAGGAATCTCCAACATCAACTCAAGTATTGAAACGGATCATTACCATGGAAGATTCCCGAACCACTGTGAACGGTATATCTAAACATGCATAGTACGCGCATCATGCCTTTCTATTATTGTCGTATATAGTTCCTTGTCTTTTGTTAAATTGCTTTTGTGTGATCAATAACTGAGGTGTTTGTTATTTTTCCTACTTGCTCATTGTATGATTGTTAAGTGAGTGTTTATTTAATTGTCTTCTTGGGCCCTCTTGTCGCTTGTTTGAGAGACGAGGTTCTCTCGATGCTTATTTGAGAGACGGGGTTCTCTCGCTGCTTGTTTGAGAGACGGGGTTCTCTCGCTGTTTGCTTGAGAGACGGAGCTCTCTCATTGTTGTTTGCTACTTGTTTAACTTGCTCTAGCGGCGGCCTAGATTTTCGAGTGTTTAGGTTTCGGTGAGTTAAGGGTCGTAACTTAAACAGCAATTCAAGACCCCTTGTTGCTTGAAGACCTTTCCCGAACTAATTCCTGACGTGGAGTTGCTAACTCGCGTGGGATAAACATGGGAGAGATGCTTAAGTGTCAGAAACTTGAGCCAGTGGACCTTGGGACCAGGTCCTCTTAAAGAGGAGAGATTATAATGCCCCGTTTTCTCGACAAGTCAGGTACGTGAGCCACGCGTGTGAGTTTTGAGATTTAGAGTTATTTAATTTTCTTTTCGTTATTTTATTTGCGCAATTTAATTTATTTACTTCTAATCTTTTGTGAATTATATGATTTAAATTGCTAATCTTCGTGATTCAATTACGTGAGTGTGTATTCATTTTCCCGAACGTGATTTATGTGTTTAATTATTTCGAATTGTGAGAATTACATATTTAATTGGCCTTAATTGCAACCCATTGTAATTTGTGGACTTGAGTGATAATAATTTGTGGACCTAATTGTAACATTTGTAAATTACATACCACATTGCATTCATTTAAATTCTTAGAGGATTAAGTCGCAAATCCCAAATTCTCTCCCCCTCACTCTCATGATATAACATACATGTATGTATACAAATGCATTTCTTCCTCACTTTCATACACAAACAAGAGCACAAGACACTCTTATCTCTCCCTCCTCCATCTCGATCCACAAGGCAAACAAGGAAGCTAAGTTTTTCTTCCACTTTTCTCCAAGAAGCCACCATAAGACTTTATCATCTCCATTCTCTTCTCCTTCTTCTTCAAGGTAGGTTTCATACATATGCACATATCTTCGGTGATCATTGACATATGTTAGGGTTTATGATTTTTAGGAAATCCATGAATTGATATGAACTTATATGATGATTTAGAGTTGGTTTCATGTATATATATCTTGAGATCATGAAATTTGGAGCATGGATGATTACTTTATAAATTGGGGTTATACATGAGAGTTTTGAAGAATCTCTACATGAATACTTGGATTAATTGAAGCCTAATTGATATATATGAATCATATGCATGTTATATGTTAGTTTTGAGGTGTTTAATTGTTATGGTATGGAGTGGGAATGACTTGGGAGCCATTTTTCGAGCCTTGCCCTGTTTTTCCCCTGTTTTTTCGACCAGCGGCACTCCACACGGCCGTGTGGGGCCTTAGTTCATTTACCACACGCCCGTGTGGGACTCGTCTGTCTTGACAAACAGTTTCCAAACGCCCATGTTTGCTTCTAGTGCATTTTTCACACGCCCGTGTACCCCTCAAACGTGCTCCAATTGACCTAAAAATCGAACTGTAGAAACTACATCGAGTCTAGAGCATTCTCCAATTAGAATAACCTCAATAAATTTTCTTGTTTGTGAGTTATAACCATTTTAATTTGGTGTCACCACTTTACCGGGAAATTGCATTCCTCCAATTTCGGACCTACGCCATTTTCTCCTCGCTTTGAATCACGATTCGAGCCATATATCATTTTAAAGGTCTCTGTGTCTACTTTCATATCCAGTAAACAAAACTCCATTTCAACTTTTAGAGCTCTAGATATTCCCGTTTTACCACACCTTGCGCTTTTCCAAAAATTGTCAACTTTTGCCCTACTTTGCCAAAACCTCTCTTCTTGCATTCCTTTTAACCCCTTGGCTCCCGTATGTGACTTATATGAAGTATATGCTTGATTAAGTGATAATTATGCTATTATTTGACACTTTTTGGTACTTAATTGCTCAAACTTGATCATGTGACTTCGTGCTTTACATGAATTAAGTTTGAAATGTTTTAATGGCATGAATATGTGACCTCCTTGAGCTCGATTGCATCTCTTAGGTGTTAATTTAATTTCATACATGTTAAGGGTCACTTTCTTACTAATGGATTTAGTCGTGAAGGTGTTGGTATTGTTCTATCTGCTTATATAAATACGATCACCACATTTCCATGCCCTTTATACTTTCAGTGTATATCCAATCATTTCATTACATGTTACATCACTTCATGAGCATTATCGTGCGTCCTATTTGGTATCATATTGAGTCTCTTCTCACGAGTACACATTGTTCCTTTCTTATACAGCTCATCTCCAGGGCGGAGATATCGTGATCAGATAGGCACCGACATATCTCTTGTTCTTGTATTGTTGCTTGTCAGGTAAGGGTGTTTTTGTTCTAGCTACATATTAAACCCTAAAACCTGCATGAATGGAATTTGGCCCAAAACCATAATTATACTTATATTGTTTCCAAAATGGCAATTGACTAAATATCTACTGAAATTGAATCGATTGTTACTGTTACTGACTGACCGTTCCTGTTTTGGCGAGATACTGTACTGCACATTGATTATGGGCCCTGGAACTTGTGTATTGAGCGAGCTGGGGAGGCATCAGGCCGATGGTAAGCTCTGGCACAGTTCCACACTATTAGGATGAACCCTGAATCCACTAGGAGATTAGTGGAGGAAGGAGTTCCGGGCTTAGGAAGTCATGCACCCTATGCTCACCGTGACTGGATGGTGAAGGCTAGCTAACCTTCCCATCATGGAGGGAGAAGGAGATCTTGGGGGAATCTGGCACCACTGGTTACCCAAGGATTATTGTCTGGACTGATTGCACTGATTGATTACACTATTGCACTGATTGCATGGTATTGTATCGATTGAATTGCATGATCACCTTTAAACATTGAAACCTATTGTTGTACATGGTCGGAGATTGGTTGGAGATTGTGCAGGCTCACTCGCCGAGCCACTGATAGCCTGGAATTGTAATTAAGTGTCTAAACTGGTAGTTGTAAAGTCCGAGCATTGATCAATTGATTTCTTGCCCTCACGGGAACTATTTTAACTAAAACGTTGCTCGGGATTTACAACGTGCATGTGCATGTTTCCCTTTTTTTTCCAGGTTCTTCGCAGGTTGTTGCTAGGTGGAGTTAGAGTTATCGTGTCCTTATTCGAGTCCTTCACGTGCACACGCACCGTATCTTGTATCTACTTATTGTATTGATCTATTTATTGAATTGATTGGAGCTCAGGATAGGTTTCTAGGACTTTAGTTGAAGCCGTTTTATATTATTGCCTTATATTGATTCGGGACAGGTTAGGACAGGTATTTCGTTCAGTGGAATCCGTATTTACTTTTCTATGGAATTGTATTTACCTCTCCTTGATATTGAATATGTAATTGCCTTGCTTCCACATTTTGGTCATTCTTGAATTGTTCCAGGGTTAAAATCCACCTAGCTAGGACAATCTTTTTCATTGTCTTTCGTTCGTTGTGAGTTTAGTTTATGTATGGATTATTCCATTTTATATGTGGACCGAACTCACAGTGCGGGGGATGTGGTGCCCCCGTCGCGGGTGCTACAATGTTGGTTCTATGTCCAATGTTTATAGTTCCTTCACGAAGGACTATAACTAAGGATGTCTACAATGTGTATATGAGTGAAAGGTCGAAGTTGAAAGCATATATAAGGAATCACTCACAAAGAATTTCAATCAGTACCGAAAATAAAAATAAATTAATAAAAAAAATACAAAATATAAGTCAGGCTCCCCGATCCCGATCCCGTCCCTAATCCCGAATTCCCCGATAGGCCGGGTACCCGACATTTTTGGGACGGGCTCAGGTTCTAATTTTTCCATCCTGATCCCGAACTACCCGACCCCGAACTCCCCGAATCCCGAACTCCTCATCCCGCGCACACCCCTACTAAGCACACGTTGAAAAGAGAGTTTAAAATCAATAAGAGGATATAACACCTAACTAGAGATCATAATTCGGTTTCCACATCAATCACGGACGCAAAGATAATTTCAAACAATTCAAATAGGTTAGCTAGAGCAGATAGAGACACTCGACTCCGCCTCGTTTTCGCTTAAATTCCGAAATAGCATAGAGACACTCGACAGCTATTTTCCCTAATCCGTTTCACAACCCCTAGAGACACTCGATAGGATTTAATGAACAAACAACATTAAAACCTATGAAAACACTAACCCTAATTAACCAAGTCACGACAAGTGCAAGATTTAAATCTGATTATTAATTTTCTTAACGAATCTGATTCGACTTTATGACTTTCCTATTGTTAATGTGCCACTAATTATCTATTAAGCACTACGTAAACTTCATGCAATCAAGATTGGCTATATGCAATTAAATCTACTTGGATGATTGTGCACTATCACTAAGCAAATAAATTACAATAAACACGACACTCGAAGAATTAATAAATACTTGAATTAAATTGAAAATTAAGAACAATTAGGTCTCACGATATCTTAACTGAATCATAAATCTCTAGCTAAGTATTAAGAAATTAGCTACTCAAAGCCCTGAAATCCAAAAACATAAAATAAATCAAAAGCATAATCTAACTAAAAACAAGAATTAAAATAAAAACTCTTGAAGAAAGATTTATGCTCTCGGAACATGTATTCAAGCTACCGCCTCTTAGCCTCAAAATCTTCAGCCGCTGCACGAGAAAGTGTATCCAGCATGCCCCAATAGTCTGCCCCAAAGTTCATATAAATAGCAAGTATCAATCTTCATTGTCTGTCCGCAACCTAGTCCAATTTGGACTCCAAAAAGCTTGCTCCCCAAGTCAATCTCAAAATGGGCCCTTCTTTAGTAAATTAATTCCAAGACAAAACGTGCAAGCCCATCATCATCAATGTACATTCCAATTCCAAAGCAAACTCTTACTTCTCACGCCAACGTTTAGCTACCCCAAGTCTTCAATCTTTGAACTTAATTATTAATTCCTTCCTTGAAATCTCTTGGCCCAATGCAATAAGGCTGGCTGCCTTTATAATAATTCAAACTATCCAAATTGAACTCCTTGCAGCACACTCACGGCCCACAGCAAAATCCAACCCAACATTTGCTATCTTGACCTAAAATCTCCAATAAATAGGGGAATGTCCCAATCTTCACTAAAATCACAAAAACAAGTCATGATATCACCTTATATCAAAATTAAGCACTAGAATGCAGTCATTAAACATACGAAGTATATGAAATTATTCACATTATCAAATCCCCCTCGAGGAATAAGAAAATCAAATGAAAACATCACTCCCATCAAACACAATTACAAAGGCAATCATCGAATCTTAGCCTAAACAACTCTAGCTTATCAAACACAACACTCAAATACACAAAATTCAACCAACTAGTATAAATATCATACCCTCGTGTAGTGTAGTGTAAATTGAACAAAATGATGTACAAAGACTAGATTGATTAGTTCATGGTCTTCGCCTAAGAACAGATTATTGACTTCGGATACACCCTTCACTCCAATCTCCACTAATTTGGCCAACTCATAACTCGGAATCTATAGGTCTTTCAAGCTTATAATATAGGTTTGGGTCAAGCTAGGAAAAAGTGAATCAAAGGCCAACACACTAAGCTTACACATTTAAAATTAATCCCCAAGTGTTTTCCTTTTGTTTCTCCCCAAAAAGACTCCCTTTTTCACAATTAATTCCCAACCCTTCTATCGAATTTTTCAACATCAAACAACACTTTTCTTTCTTTGTTTTTCTTTTTTTTTTCTACTCTTTTTTTTTTCTCTTTTTTCTTTCTTTCTGCTCTTTTTTTCTTTTCTCTCTTCTTACTTCTTTTTCCCTTTTCTTTCCTTTTCATCACTTTGTATTTTTCTTTCAACACAATGAAATTTTCCAATACAAATCAAGGGTACCAAAGGAGTATAGACAATAAACAACCCAATCCCGAAAAAGAAAATGAGCAAACAAGGTGTGATCAAACATAGGGTAGGAAATTGTGTTGTGCATTAGGCTTGTAATGTGGCTAAGAAAGAAACCTTGCACAACACTAAGGCTCAGCGGGGTCAATCGGGCTATTTTATTTAGTGAAAACCTTAAAAAGGCCAAAAACACCGACAACAAATGTCTAAGTCATTTCCCGAATTACTCGCCAACCAATCTATTTCGCCTCGAAAGGAGTTAAAGTGTATTCTCATCAACTTTCAGAATTTTAATTGAAAAACACAACCAACCTATCTAAGAAAAGTACATAAATTGTTCAATTAGTGCGCGAGAAATAAGGGTATGATACTACACTAATTTTTCGAATTTCATACAACTTTTCATGCATTCAATCACCTAACTTGTTCTAGCAAAAATCCAACAATCAAGCCTAGCAAGAGCACTTAAAATGGGAGCAAAAATTTCACAATTCTCAACATCCCCAATTCAAAGCAATATCACAAGTAACTCAGTTAGGAAAAAAAAATCGAATTCATGCACGTAAGCCCAAATAGTAAATAGGCTTATCCCTTTCCCACACTTATAATATGCATTGTCCTCAAGGCATATGATAATCGAGAGAAAATAGGACTTCCCTGAAGTGCAGATTTGGGGGCTTTTTTTTTTCTCGCAAAAATAGTATGGGGTCTAGGTATGGCCAAACCTTACGGTCAAACCTGTACAGATGCATCAGCATTTTAACAGCAGCAAATCAGTATAATTTGGGCAAAGAATGCGCGCCTGCAAGATAACAAAGAGCAGCAATCAACTCAAATTGAGCCAGTACCTCCATACAAACCCCTCTACTATGTGGAGCTGAATCTTCTAATCCATCGTGCCCTCTAGATTGGGGATGATAACTTGCAGAGGTTCGCAATATAGCTTGATACCTTCTCAGTGCAAACTCAATCAACCACTTAAAAAAAAAATTCCCCTGATCGCTTATATTGGCTCTTGGGTTCCTGAACTCGAAAAATATATGAGATCTGAGGAAAATAGTGGTTATAAATAATCAAGAACATCTGCATACAAGCACGAGACTGTTAGATTTGGCCAAACCTTACGGTCAAACCCCTGGAAACACTGTTCGTCAGTGAACTCGTCACGTATGGGTCTTCAATCTGAAAATTTTCCTCCTCCTTTGAATGCAGAACTTGGATTATCCAAAAAGAAACACGAAGGAGTTTAGTTTAGCTAAGTCATTGAATAATGTCAAATTTGAAGTCTTTATACTCAGAAGTCTAACATGCTCTAAAGGAATAACCATCATGCAAACCAACATGTTTCGGCTTACTCTCAAAATTTTCAACTACCAAATTTTGAAAAGATTCAAAACTTAGTTTTTCCACATTGTTAGGCTCAAAAGTTTCATTGCTTGAGTTCTCAATCACATCAACGCTAAAAACACTAGATAATTCACTAGGACATTTTCTCAACTCATAAACATTAAATTTTGCAATATCACCATCAAATTCTAGAGTCAATAAGCCTTCATAAACATCTAATTTAGCATTAGCAGTACGGAGAAAAGGTCAACCAAGTAAAATATCAGAAACATTTAAAGAATTTTCATCCTCCATATAAATCACATAAAAATCAGTAGGAAAGACTAATCCATCAATTTGCACAAGTACGTTCTCTAATACTCCCTTCGGTTATACCATAGATCGGTCAACCATCTGAATTATGATATCTGTATCTTTCAAAGGACCAAGATTCAGTGATGAATAAATAGATAGAGGCATAATACTAATGGGCGCATTCAAATCAAACATTGCTTTCTTAATCTCAGTCTTGCCAATTTTACATGGAATTGATAACATACCTTGTTCTCTGCATTTCGGGGGTAATTTCTTTTGCAAAATAGCGGAGACATTCTCTCCAACACTTACCCATTCATTACCTTTCATTTTCCTTTTGTTGGTGCAGAGTTTCTCAAGATATTTCACATGTCGTGGGATTTGTTGGATAGCATTAACAAAGGAATGTTGACTTCAACTTTTCGAAAAATCTTAAGAATATTCTTCTCTTCCTTTTGTTTCTCTATTTCTGCCAGAAGTTGAGGGAATGGAGGCGGAATCACCAGGGTCTTAGACTGCATGATGATTTTCGACTCGCTATTTCAGTTTGGGTTTAAGGTATGGTCATACCTTGAAGTCGTACTCTTTACCTGATCGTCTAAAGACCCAGTTTTTCGTCTCATATAAATAAAAATAAGAATTAAAATAAAAACTCTTGAAGAAAGATTTATGCTCTCGAAACGTGTCTTCAAGCTGCCGCCTCTTAGCCTCAAAATCTTCAACCGCTGCACGAGAAAGTGTATCCAGCGTGCCCCAATAATCTTCCCCAAAGTTCATATAAATAGCAAGTATCAATCTTCGTTGTCTGTCCGCAGCCTAGTCCAATTTGGACTCCAAAAGGCTTGCTCCCCAAGTCAATCTCAAAATGGGCCCTTCTTTCGTAAATTAATTCCAAGACAAAACGTGCAAGACTATCATCATCAATGTACATTCCAATTCCAAAGCAAACTCTTACTTCTCATGCCAAAGTTTAGCTACCCCAAGTCTTCAATCTTTGAACTTAATTAATTAATTCCTTCCTTCAAATCTCTTAGCCCAATGCAGTAAGGCTAGATGCCTTTATAATAATTCAAACTATCCAAATTGAACTCCTTGCAGCACACTCACGGCCCACAACAAAGTCCAACCCAACATCTTGCTATCTTGACCCAAAATCTCCAATAAATAGGGAAATGTCTCAATCTTCACTAAAATCACAAAAACAAGTCATGGCATCACCTTATATCAAAATTAAGCACTAGAATGCAACCATTAAACATATGGAATATATGGAATTATGCACACTATCACTCCAGTCAATCAAAACTTTATAAACCTTGACAGAAACACATAAATAGATTTCAGAATACACATAAAGGGATTTCTAAACAAACATAAACAAATTTTAGAGTAAGAAAAGCTAAGAAAATACCTTCAATCTGTCAAATTTATAGCCAATGCACCACTTTAGATTTTTCACACTATCATCTTCTTTCCGATGAGGATATCTTCTTGGTGCCTCATCATCAGATAGAGGGTGTTCATCAAATCTCTCATCTTGGTCAGGTTCACTGTACCATTCTTCATCTTCATCAACAACGTCCTTTTCAGTTTGTTTTTTCTTTTTATTTCTCTGTTTCATGCTTTGTAGATTTATTTTTTTTTGCTGCGTTGCTCTTGTTCCTAATTTCAAAATAGAATCTTCAGAACTTGCTTCAATGTCATCTAATGCTTCACTGGGGACGTCACTTTGATCATCAGGATCACTTGATTCAATTTCTTCAATATCTGACTCTTCATAGTCGAAATCACTCCCTGGACTATCTTCTGGATTTGGATCATTTATCACATGTTGTTTTCTCTTCTTTCTTTGTTTTGATTTTCTCACAGGTTCCTGTTGCTCTTGTATTGGGACTTATCCTTGCGCTTGTGACTCCATGTCTTTGTCAAAATACTGGCCTTCATGAGGATGAAGTTCAAACTGCTCATTAAGGAAATTGTATTAGTCTGAATCTTCGTTAACTGCAGGTTGTGGAAAGGCTCCATGTTCTTGAGTACCAAGTGGTGCTTGAGGTTCCATTGTTTCTTCACCAACTTGTGAATGGTCTTGAATAATTACAGGTTCTTCAGTTTGCTTTTCAGGAAAGCCAGGAAATGTGATATATCTTAGAGGAACTGGCTCTTTAGGCTCCGGAGCAACTGGAATCTCTTTTCCAGATTCATCAAGCACACTAATTGGTCCAGGACACTTCAATGCAAAGAGCTCTACAGTATCAGTATGTGCATGTAGATCATTCAACTCCACAATATTCCACTCAGATGTTATCTCTCTAGTGGCACCATCTTCTTCCACCCTCCTGTTTGGAAGTTTGCAAAAAAAAAAAAAAAAATGCAACTTTAAACCCTCTGCCTCCCAAGCTACTATAAACATCATACAATCCATTCAGATTCAGGTAATTCAGATTGTACTTTCTACCATACTCCCTCCTTCCATTCACATACATCAGCTTCTTATTCTTCTTCTTTATCTTAGCAAATAAACCACCCAAGTTCATGTAGATCTGATGCATTTTGTTATATCCATTCTACAGTAAAATAAAAAAGAAAAGTTAAACAACAGAAACTTCATAATGTAACAAGTTTTAGCATCTAACAAGTTCACACCCTATTCCAAAAAAGTCAAAATGCAGTGACAGTTTCAAAATCTAACACTCAAATGAAGAAGATGAATAAGCATATTCCAAAAAACTCAGAAAAATCCAGAATCTATCAAGTTTTCAGCATATTCCGAAAAACTTATTCGCACCATATTCCAAAAAAACTCAGAATCTAACCTATTCGCACAAAAAAATATTATGAAAATAGATTCAGAAATACATTCAAAAAAGTGGAAATTTTTTTGAAAACACATAAATAGACTTACCTTACCTTTATCAGAGAATACAACCAACACAAATCGTTCGAGTAGGTCTTGGCAACACTCACACTAACACAAACATTGAAAAATTACACTCCCAAACTCAGGTTGAAGGACATTTTGCACCTAGGGTTTTCTCGCATTTGGAGAGGAATGTGAAGTGTTTTTTGAAAAAATGAATTTTGACTGATCGTTTACCCTTGGGTAATTCCAATAAGGGCAAAACAGATATTTTCAGTCCTTCATTACCGTTTAAGGGTTAAAGGGGGCGGTGAGGGAATTTAAAAATTCATAGGATTTTCCATGTTAATTTTTCAAATTCAGGATTATGAATGCTAATCAGGCATATCACAGAATTTTTGGTGCAATACACTCTAAAAACTTTTTGATATTCCAGCAAAAATTATTGTAATAGTCCTCATTTGTTAAAATTCAACTGAGAAGTATACACTAGTACGTAGATTTGACCAAAACTTTTGTACAATTCCTTCATGGATAGTAGAGTATGATACTTATAGCCTATAGGAATGGCGGCAACTCCAGGACCACTCCACAACCATATTTGTTGACCATTTCCACTTCAAACGACAACTTTCATAGTGCCAGACTTCCAGTTGTAATCCTATAAGGTCAATGCAATCATCGCATTTATATTCAAGGTAAAAACGGGAGTGGCTCAAAAAAAAAAAAAAGGTAAAAACGGGAGGAGTTGTCGAATACAATGTTCCGCAAGAATATCTGATACCAAACACCGTATATTAAAATAATGGTCTATGGAAAATTTTAGGTCAAATTTAATTCGATTGAATGCCAATTAAAGGATAGTATATTATACTTCTCATTTAATTTATTACTCTTATTATATTTTTCACTAACTATACTATGAGTATAAAATATTTGCCCATCAATTTGGCCGAATCAAACCGGGTTCAAGATTAGCTTGGATAGTAGGTTTGAAACAATACATTGTTTCTTGTTCGTGATGTCCATAGCCCAATTCCCATTGGAAATTCAAGTCAATATTTCATAGCAGCCGTTATACGCACGACATTGACCTACTACTACATAGTTTATTCAATCCCCACAACACCAGACATGATAAAGACAGAACTAATTTCTTTAAAAATTACAGAAAAAATCTCATGGCATCCATTCTCTCGCTCAGGAAATTGGTGAAAAACATCAAGTTGACATTTCAATAATCAGGAATAGTTCAACTCTCCTTGAACCTCAGCTACATTCAACGAAACTTCCCCTCCCGCACGACACGAAAACATCAGCCTGTATATTAATACATCCTCTTCAACACCAGCATACATTTCCCCTTCCCCGAATCGTTACAAGAATCATGAAACATTCCCAGTTTTTTCCTGCAATTCCCATACTCTTCCTGATTTCATATTTTCCGGCGATTTTCGCCCAACAGCCTTACATCGGGCAAGATTTAGAAAACTGCGACAGCAGAGACAACACCACCTCCGTTCTAGGCTACACCTGCAACGGCGTCAGCCGGAGTTGCCAGGCTTATCTCACTTTCCGGGCTCAACCTCCGTTCAACTCTGTCTCCTCCATATCCACTCTGTTATCCGTAGATCCATCACAATTGTCAGAGATCAATTCAGTTTCTGAAAATGCTATATTTGAAACAAACAGGGTCCTTCTTGTTCCCGTCACCTGTTCTTGCTCCGGCCAGAATTATCAGGCGAACGTTTCCTACACTACCACGGCGGATGATACTTACCTGATAATAGCAAATGATACTTTCCAGGGCTTATCGACCTGTCAGGCTCTCCAGGTTCAGAACACTATTCCGGCAACGGAATTGAGTCCTGGTTCGAGACTCGCCGTTCCGCTCAGATGTGCGTGTCCGACTCAGAGCCAGAGAAATAATGGTGTTAATTATTTGCTGAGTTATTTGGTCACATGGAATCAGTTCGTTGAAGCTATAAGTTCCCTGTTCAGCGTTAACACCGAGGCAACTCTCGCTGCAAATGGGTTGTCAGACACAAATTTCAATATTTATCCATTTACTACTCTTCTAGTTCCTCTGCAAAACCCGCCCACAAGCTCTCAAGTCACAGCTCCTCAGCCGCCTCCGCCGCCCTCAGGTGCCACGTCTCCTCCTCCCGCCCCTCCAGGCAACGGCGGCTCGAGTAAAACTTGGGTGTATGCTGTGGTGGGCAGTGTTGGAGGGCTTGTTCTTGTTGGGTTCATAATTTTCTTTATCTTCTTTTGTAAAAAGAAGAAGAAATTATCTGAACCAGGTGTGTCATCACAGAGCTTTGAATCTGTTGAGAAGCCATTCAAAAAGGATGGAATCGGTGAAGATTCAGAGGACTTTCTCGAAAGTATTTCCAGCATAGCCCAGTCTATTAACATCTACACCTTTGAAGAACTCAAGGCTGCAACAAAAGATTTCAGCCCCAGTTGCTTGATTAAGGGATCTGTTTATTGTGGAACGATCAACGGGGATCTTGCAGCTATTAAGAAAATGAACGGGAACGTTTCGAAAGAAATCAATCTTTTGAACAAGATTAACCATTTCAATGTAATCCGTCTGTCTGGTGTTTCGTTCAACGAGGGCCATTGGTATCTTGTATATGAATACGCATCGAACGGGCCTCTAAGTGATTGGATTCATGAAAGGAGTGAAGAAAATATCATGAATTGGAAAAAGAGATTACAAATTGCTCTTGATGTAGCTGCAGGGCTAAATTACCTCCACAGCTACACTTCTCCTCCTCATGTCCACAAGGACTTGAATAGCAGCAATGTTCTCATCGACCGTGATTTCAGAGCCAAGATTGCGAATTTCGGCCTAGCGAGGTCAGCAGAGGGGCAGGAAGGTCATTTTGTACTGACAAGGCATATTGTCGGGACGAAAGGCTACATGGCTCCCGAGTATTTGGAGAACGGAGTAATATCTCCAAAGCTTGATGTGTATGCATTCGGGGTTCTGTTGCTGGAGATTCTAACAGGAAAAGAAGTATCCATTTTGTATGAAGAGGTGGATAAGCATTTGTCAGAGATTTTAGCTCCCGTCCTGGACAATGATCCCGAGCACGAAAACCTGGGGAAAATAATGGATCCCTCGTTGCAGGGAGAGTATCCTCAGAATCTTGCAGTTGTAATGTTTAGATTGATCGATAAATGCCTGAAGAATGAGCCATCGGGTCGCCCAAACATGGATGATATTTTCCAATCTCTTTCGAGAATTTCGACTTCCAAAGGCGAATGGGCAGTCGACATTCCCGAGCCCAGATAGCCTGATGGAACGTTTAAGCTTTTTCATTTTTTCTGTGGTTTCTCTTTCGATGTGTAAATTTATTGCATGTAAACATCATACAAACACAAGCATTAATCTGACAGTTCATTGCTCCTTGTTTTGTGCCTATTGTACGTGCCTCTGTTTGCTTTAACGTAAAACATTTATTGGATGTTTTGTTGCTGCATCAAGCATACATATCCCCACAAGACATGGGTGGGTGGAGTTAAAGGTTACTACATCTTCATAATCTTAACAAAATCAGATTATGTCCTAATAAAACCTCCATGAAAGAGGAAAGATGTTCAGAAAGTTGACTCAGACCCAAGTCAAACCGCCTAATCTGGAAATTAGACAAACTAACTAATAACTGTTAAAGTGATGAGTGATAAACCAGCAAACAGGGGAGCAAAACCTGCAGGCAACGGTAACAAATACTTGCACATCTGGAATTATCTACGTAGCTTTGAGTGCACATTAAAATCACCACCCAATCTTTCCTTATATGCACACAAGTACTATACTTTCTCCACAAACAGACATGACTTCAAACGCTTGTACCTTCCGAAATCTCACCTTGCTACTCATCATCTGCTTCCCACTAACCAGCTCCATTGATTTCAGTTATCCAGCAGTTTTCAATTTCGGAGACTCAAATTCTGACACCGGAAACCTGGTTGCCGGCCTCGGCGACACCCTCGAACCCCCTAACGGCCAGACATATTTCAAGAAACCATCTGGGCGGTTCTGTGATGGCCGACTGGTCAATGATTTTCTAAGTATTCTTTTTTTTTTTTTACTTAATTATAATTGTAATAATGATAATAATGATCAAGATTTGGTTCAACCACACACAAATTCGTTATGCTTTCCTCATTAGTTTTTTGTGTAATGTAACAGTGGATGCCATGGACTTGCCATTTTTGAATGCATATTTGGATTCGGTAGGAGCCCCAATCTTAAGAAGAGGATGCAACTTTGCAGCTGCAGGCTCTACCATACTTCCAGCAACTGCATCATCTGTTAGCCCTTTTTCGTTTGGGATTCAAGTGGCTCAATTTTTCAGATTCAAGGCAAAAGTCCAAGATATACATGATAAAAGTATTTTTCCTCCTCATTACCTCAAAAATGCACGTTATATAATTACACATGCATGCCCTGCAGGTTGGCCTAATTACACGAACTTTGGCTAAAGTTTGAGAAATTACAAAAAATTCCCCTATCAGAAAACCTATATTATAAGTTTATAACTTGATCTATGAATTCTGATGGAGTCATCTCTATTTTTTATCAATCCCCTATTTTGCAACTTTGCGCTCACTAGTTAATATTTGACTTACATTCATGACTGTAATACGAGTTAGGCTTAGCCTCAGAGTATGTCAGGGAAAGTTCTTTAATTTCTCAAACCTGAGCGGATGTTAGTGTAATTAGGTTAAACTTTAGAGTATGTTGGTGTAATTATTTCTAGATGTTTGGAAATAAAAAGGAAAACTTGTCAGTTAACTGTTTTTCTGGCTATTTATACTTTTGGCAGCAAGAAAATTTGATAAATACATTCCAGCACAAGACTATTTCCAGAAGGGGCTTTACATGTTCGACATAGGCCAGAATGATCTCGCTGGCGCCTTTTATTCCAAGACGTTGGATCAAATTCTTGCTTCAATTCCAACAATTCTATTGCAATTTGAAGATGGTGTCCAGGTTAGAAGTTGTTTTTGTGAACATAATAACATCAACTATTCCTATAACAACAAGTATTGTATCATCTTCAAGCATTCTCCTCTCAGAGATTATACGATGAAGGGGCAAGAAACTTCTGGATTCACAACACGGGTCCCCTCGGTTGCTTACCTCAGAATATTGCTAAATTTGGAACCGATCCATCTAAGCTAGACGAGCTTGGATGTGTCAGCTCCCACAATCAAGCTTCAAGACTATTCAATCTGCAACTTCAGTCACTTTGTAAAAAGTTGCAAGGCCAATATCCAGATGCAAATGTCACATATACCGACATTTTCACTATCAAGACCAATCTTATAGCAAACTATTCCCGATACGGTATGTTTTTACTCTAAGCAAATAACTTTCAGGGGGCTTAAGTTATTAATAATAAATAATCTGTAAAGTAACTTATCATATACACTATACAGGATTCGAGCAGCCCCTAATGGCCTGCTGCGGGTACGGAGGTCCTCCTCTAAATTATGACAGTCGGATTTCGTGTGGTCAAACTAAAGTTCTGAATGGAAGTTCAGTCACAGCCAAAGGTTGTAATGACAGCACAGAATATGTGAACTGGGATGGGATTCATTACACCGAGGCAGCAAATCAGCATGTTGCATCACAAATTCTCACAGGAAAATACTCTGATCCACCACTTAATGACAAGATACCTTTTCTTCTAAAGCTAAAATTCTAAATATTTTGTTTACAAGTGCAATATAAATGATATTAATCATAAAGGCAAACTCTAGAACGACGAAAGTATATGATCGATATTTTCAATTTGCTGATTATAACAATTCAGAATATTTCATGCATCACACTCAGCTACAAAAGTGATACAAAAGTTTCAGTTTACTTCATTTCTTGGAGACATAGGCATAGTATTGTGCCATAGGAACGACAAAAGCAATGACTAACAAACCTCCAACAACAAGAGTGAACTGACCCCGTTTTTCATCTGTCTCTTCTCGGGTTTTGAAATTTGATTCTCTTTTGTTGTCTTTAGCCTGCGGGCCACCAGAATCAGGTAAACCGTCTATGGCAGTTACTAGACGCTTGGCCGCGCTAAATACTGCTTCATTATACTTCTCCTCTGTAGCTAGAACTGCAAAATTATAGCACTATAGCGAATTACAATGAACATAAATGGAAAAACACTCCAAAATCAAATCTTTCAACAAAAATCATTAGTGGTACCTGGAAGATTCTCTGTTACAGTGGCATCAAGTATGGAATCACCAACAGCTTGTATGAATTGAGGGCCACCGGTAACAGCGCCTTCTTTTTGGCTGGTGATAAGAACAACTATGCCTTTGTTGTTGCCTTCCTCAACTGTTGGATACCACTTCTCCAATACTTGGTCGGCATACTCAAATGCATCAGCTTTGCTCTACACTCAAATAACATCAACAAAGTCACAAAATCATTGATTTGGGCAACATGTAATACCTCCGGTCATAAAAACTTCTCATGTTGCTTAAAAGAAAGAAAAAGAACTAATTTTTATCCATTTGCAACACTGTTTCCTCTCTCTGCGCCTGTGTTTTTCTTCAAACCACCTTGCTCTTTCTTTGTTCTATATCCCATTATGAAAATTAACCTTTTCTTTTCTATTCGAGTCTGGACCACTAAAGTGTAGAGCTCTTCCTGACAAATGATAGTTGCTAAACCAGTTATTTGAACTCAAGACTTCAGGCATAACGGTAACATGAGACCTTCTGCTCAATGTCAAACCTCTAAGTTACACGCTTGGTGGTACAATTTACCACACTCGCAGCTAATTGACCAACCAACATTTTTCTTTCTGGTAAAACTTCAAAAGAAAAAAAGAGATCCTAATTTTACTTACAGTGAGCTTTCGGACAGTAACAACGTTAATGTGGTAGCCTTTTCTGGATTCCAAATCCGACAACAATCTCTTCAAATCCGACTTAGTCACACGGCTGAGAACACCAGCATCATCAACAACGTACGTGTCCTTCGGAGGACCTTCATTGAGAACATCAAACTCCGACGCCAATGCTGCATCTGTTAAAAGTGGGAGGGAAAAATTGAGCGCCAAAGAAATGGCGAGCGCTGCTAGTCCCTGGTGCACATTGGCAAACCAACTCGTGGGTTTGTAAGAAGATTCTTTAACAGACAAATATGATTGTTTTCTAAGAGTGCAGCAGACGGGTCTGATGCCAGAAGTTAGCTTCGGCTGGAGCTGGATAAGAGGAGTCTTGAAAAGAGGGCAGAAGGAGTGAGGAGAGAGAATGGTTTCCATGAGAACGAAAGAGTTCCAGTTTCAAGTAAAAATGATGGGATGTGTCATGTGAGAGAGAGGAGAAGAATTTTGATCATTGGGAAGCTCTTCTGTGATGGATTTTGTTTCTGGGATTTTTGTTAAGCTTTTCTTTTTCTGGTTTTTTCTCTGTGTGTGTGGTTTTGGATGCTCTGTTTTGGATGGTTGGAGGGATTTTGAAGAGGATAATGTCCATGTGTCATGGATATAAGTGGCTGTGGGCTCAAATTTTGATGATATTCTGTGAACGGACTATTTTGGGCAGGGGATTTGTGTGATATTTTCTTGTTTTGGTTGAATTTTCAGTTCGTCCAAAAATAAACATGTGAATAACAGTACAACATCTGCAAGGCTGCAACTAAAAAGAATGGGATGTGTACACACACACACATTTCATCTTTGATGATATATATGACTTAAAGATGCAATTTTTATTTCAGCAACACTGGAAATGTCTCTTCTTGGTAGCCCATGTGACCATTATGCATAAATTCTATACATATAAACTCAGGAGACCACTGGAAGAGAAATGTACTATATATCATACTCATATATACCAAGTTTTCCTTTCTTTATGAACAAGTGTTTTGTCATGGTATCTGTAGTATAGTCATCAGTGTCATGAACATATTACATAATAGTGGCAATGTGATCACTTATTTTTCCTTTCTTTTCTTTTGTTTAATCTTAGCTTCTATTCTCTTCCTTATGAATCCTCAAGTTTCTCATGTGACACTATGCAGCCAATACGAACAAGCCGACCAATGTACAAATGTAGGGGAACAATCGCATCGGCTAAAATGGAAATGTTCCTGTTAGCCTAATGTGATCAAGAGTACTCCGTAGACCATACTTCAGCACCGCCTTATTCCCTTCTCGGAAACCATCTCCATATGCTGCTGAAGTGTCTGATTCTATCTGGTGTTTGAAAAACTCACCAAGTTTTTTCTCAAAATCAGACCGTTTGCCCTTCTTTGAAGAGCCAGGCGAGGATGAAGAAGCAGAAGATGATGAAGAAGAAGTAGAGGCCAAATTACTACCAGAACCAGCAACAATTTCAGAATCCAACCACATATGAGCTAGCACCTGGCAGATTCCTTCTTCAACTTCTGGACTTAGATTTGGGTAGCCTGAAACCGGAATCAGTGAGTAACTCAAACCCGGGGCCTTGTACCAACAGAAGCTTTAAAATAATAAATAAAAACTGGTGGGAGAATTACCTTTGAGTCGAAGCCATGCATGCATCATCTCGTGAGCCAAGATGGACCCAGTCAATAATCTAAAACAATAACATTTTGCTAACTGAGATGAATGGAAGTGCAGAATGCGATGAAAATAAGCCAAAATTGGTAAGAGACAATCCTACCTTGGAAGGCCATATAAAATAAGAATTGCTGTTACTTCACATTTTCGGATCAGCCTATAAGGCTCTGTGAACATGTCTGTTATTCGATATCCTCCTATCTTGGGTCGCTTCAATATCTGAATATATTTTTGAAAAATATTATAAAATTAGACATAATCTTGTAACAATTCCTGATATCTTATATTCTCCTGGAATGTAGTCGTACCGTGCTAACAGTTTGCTCTTCTGATAAGCAAAGGCCTCTAGTCTCAGGCATGTGGTGATGACCCTGAAAATAGAATAAACAATAATAAAAATCTATTCTAGAACTTTAGCAAAATTAATATTGTTCATAAGGGATATTGTTATACATTCTTTTCTCCTTCCATAGCTTCATTGAGTGCTTGCCTTTCGACCAGAAGTAATGGGACTTGCTGCTCCACTTTCATATTTAAACCTTCATAAAATTCTTGTATTTCAAGGTAAAGAGGTTGGCATTCGTGTGTGTCCATTATTGAAGAATCCAAACATTCCAAACACAGCTTTCTTCCATCATCAAGAATTAAAAATCTGGCATCTACCGGCTGCATTTCATAAAACAGCTTCACATTAATTGCCTTATCTGAGAGATCTATCATTTTTATGTTTTATCGGGGTATATATATATATTAAAAATTCATGATGGAGTATTTTTCCCAGCTATCACCTCCATCCTCTCGCAGCTGCAACAACGAGGCGTTCCATCATTCTCGTGCTGAGGGCAGTACTTTTGATGCCAGAAAGGATGTGCTCTGTATTCAATAAGTCCAGCACCATTTGTGGGAATCTGCATAAATGGATATTAAGAAAACATCAGTCATTTGATCCCAAATCTTTCAAAACAATCGCAAGTAAAAAAGGCATGAAGCCTAATGTAACAGGGGTCGGGGGGAGAAAAGCAAACTTACAAAGTTTTTGCAAACATCACATTTCGGGTGATGCAAGTCCTTATAGCAAGTTTTGTGGAAAGGACGATTATCAGACATGGAGAACTGAAACAGAATACAAGAAATCAGTATACAGGAAATCGATAACAAGGCTAATGTTCTGTAATTAGTTCAAGACCTCATAATCAGAAATCGGCTGATCGCAGGCATGACAACGAAAACACTCTGGATGCCAAACTGCTCCCATGCAACTCAAATATCTTCCATGCCCAATTTCACAATTGCAACCAGCACAGATTCTACAAGTAAAAACTACATCATGTACAGGTGGCTTTACAAAGAGGATGTTTCTCTTTCATTTCAACATTGTGTGACCAAAAAACTCCAAAATCAGGCAAGATATATGCATAATAATTAAATTGAGTGATATTGTTATATATAGATGTGAAATTATCTGACAGGTGCCATTCAGATTATAAGTTTGCATAATCGCTTAATCTCCATAGAATCAATTACCTGTACCCAGAGTAGAATGGATAGGGTGGCACGAAACTTCCATAATCATATCTAGGTAATTGAGGCGGAGACAACAGAGGTAATAGAGGTGGAGAAGCTTGAGGTAATCGAGGTGGCGATGATTGAGGTAATCGAGGTGGAGATGATTGAGGGGATTGAGGTGGAGATGATTGAGGGGATCGAGGTGGAGGTGATTGAGGTGGTCTAGGTGGACTTGATACAGGTGATCCAGATGGTCTAGGTGGACTTAATGGAGGTGAACGAGTTGGAGACGCCAAGTTCCAACTTTCTTGAATAGCCTTGGCAAGCAGTTCATCTTCATCCACCAAGGAGTCATCATCATCTGACATGATTAGAGGTTAGTATATAATATAAATTATCCTGTACCAAAACATCATACTGTATATCCATCCAAGAACTAACAAAAAAGAAATCCAAGTTTCATGCATTCTTTTCTAACTTTTCATTTCCATATCTAGCAATATCACAGCCTCTTGACTCACCTACTACTTTTTTCCCTTTCTCATCTTCTTCTTGGGCAATGGAAAGTGCGATCGCTCTATCAAGTTCTTCTTTGTCGAAATCTGACCACTGATTCTATACTCAAAAGTAACAGGATCAAATGATGTGAAGAACTTTAGATATCAAGATGGAGTCAAATATGTAATGATTACCGCTGAAGGAGGAGGTCCCTCCCAAATTGTATCAGCTTCATATTTCCCATGATATTGCCCTTTTGAGATATTGTGGCTCGAACCTTTGAGAATCTTGGTTAGCCAACCCATAATCCAAGTTGCTATTGGCTTCTCATTCGGCACTTATTAATGCACTGCAGATTAAGTACCTATAAACAAAAGGGATAAACAGTCTTTAGCATTTCGATCAATGTCACAAGATTTGTAAGTACCCTACAGAAAAAAAAAAAAAAAAACTGTTTCTATTTCTCAACAATCATCCCAGAAATCATGCAGTCAAGAAATCACAAAGAAAAGTGAATCAAGATTCAAAAATTCAATACAACCAAAGTCAGTCAAATTCTTCTGTGACTGGGAACAATTGATTCATTGAGACAGTAATTCCAAATTCCATGCATCAACAACCTCCACACCAGATTCCCCGAACAGGCTTTCCAATTCAATTGAGAAAAAACCAAACCCAATTCAAAAATTATCAACCCATTAAACCACTAACCATCAAAATCGGTTCTTTCAGATTTTTGGAAACTTGCCCACAAGGTAAACAAAAGTTGAGGAAAATGGTAAAAGGAATAAAAGTTAACGAAAGTAAATCAGGTGTCAGAAGTTTTACCCCAAAAAGATGAAGAATGAGCAGAATTTGAAGGAATCTGATGAACCCCAGATCAGACAAGGCACCAATTTTACCAGATGAAAGCATAGTCACCAACTAGAACTACAATAGCTGACACAAAAGAATATGCATTTCCCCACACATCACTCAGTGCAACACCTGACAAAATCAACCAATATAAGAACAAAGCTTAATTTAACAGCTTAATAAACTCGGTGCTAATTCTGTCCTCTGGCCATAGCAAGAAGAACATTCTAGTTCTGAACAAAAGTGGACAACTACTACTTGAATTCTAAGCAAAACATAAGCCAAAAGATTCCTACTTTTTTTCCCTTTTCTAATGCTACTGTTAATGGGAGAAATGATGCAAGAAATTAGTAATACCTTTTATTCCCAAAAGATCAAAGATAATCCAAATGAAAGGTTGAGTTTGAAGGTTTATGTATTTCTTTGACGTGGGACCTTTCTCCTTTAGCCCCATTTTCCCACCATCAGTCCACTAAATGTCAAAACCCATAACTGCTCACCTTTCCAATTGACAAAGCCTCATCAAAGCGAGCCTAGTTTTGCTGCCTTCTTCACTGTTACCACTTTTGTTCTTTTCTTTTCTTTTCTTTTCCTTTTTTTTTACCTTAAAAAGGGGGAGTAAGTGGAATTCCTCGGAAGCAACCCTGCCATAATTACTATCTTTTTTATTTCTACAATTAAAAATCTCAAATTTGTGTTTAGATGCACTTTAATCTTTATTTTGGCAGTTCCACTAAATTTATTATGTTCCTTTTTCTCATTTCTTTATTTACTTTTCCATTGGAGAACCTTTTTCAAAGAAACAAAACTGGAGTGCGAGATGCACTTGCGATGCTATCACGTTGTGACAAGTGGAAGTGGCTTGGAAAGATGAAATAAGCTCAGGCTGTTTGTTTCCTTGTCGTGGGATGAAAAGGTCGCATTCGCACAATCGTTGGACCAATTTGATTCTTTCAACAGTTTCTTGGCCAACGTTTGGTTTGAGTTCTTATAGATTAAAATTATTTTATGTTGATATCTTTTTTTTTTTTTTTTTTTTATTGTATGTATACCAAATTATCCAATAATGCAAGGGAAAATAGATGTTCGGCAACGCTTGTAATATCGAGATGTCTCATTTTCGATCACAAAAATTCTATTAGAGTAGAGAATCCTCCAACTTGTTTGAGAAATGAGGTTGTGAATTGTGATTGAATCTGACTCATAAATGGTGATTAAATTGGTTAATTCGATTATCCTTAAGGATAATTTATTTTTGATTAGAGAACTCTTTAAGTCACCCAAATAATAATTCCCTTTTAAGGCAAATTATCTCCGGAGGCAATAGAGAGTTTGGCGATGGAGGCGTGCCATCTTGCCAGTACGAATGGGTTCGACAAGATCGTAGTAGAGTCGGACTGTCTTACTCTGGTACGCACGCTAGATTCGATTGAGCAAGATTTCTTAGAGGTAGGAGCCATTATTGAAGGCATTAGTGAGGTTCGAGCTCATATTTCAAATGTGGCTTTTTCATTTGTTAGGCACGAAGGAAATCGAGTTGCTTATTCTCTAGCTAAACTAACTTTAGATGTTATTTATTGGAACGTTGAACTCTCTGATGTTGCTGTTTCTTATTTGGCGGAAGATGTTAGCAACATATAACTTCTCTTTCATCCCCCATTTTAGGGGGGGGGGGGGGGGGGGGGGGGGAAGGATGATCCTCTTGTAAATATTATTGTTGAATTGCACAATTCTTCTAAGTTACCATCAGGGGAGTAGATTCGTTCACACTAATCGTGATAGTAACATTTGTACCGATCGAGTGACACAATGGAGTAAGGACATTGTTAACTTCTTATTTGAAAAGATTTTTTGATCCGTATTAGTATGTAATTTACAACCTCTTATTTTTTCTAGAAAAAAATCTAAATAAAATATTTACAACACCAATCCAAAGAGTTACAAAAGCTAAACACACTTGGTTTGCACATCCACATAATTAATTACCATTTTAACTCAATCTTCAATTTTCCACAAGAATCAAATATAACCTTGTTTGTTATTCTTAGTTGAAATATTAATTGCAAAAAAAATAACTCTTATGAAATAGATTTAGCGTAAAAAGGAAAGAAATGGCCTCCGATTTGAGGACACTTGAATTGGATCACGCGAGTGCGCACGTGCCTTAATGATGTAAATTGTAAAGTGTAACTCAAAGTACAAATACAACTTACAAGAGCATTATTGTCCCTTTGCCTATTGAGTTGGGCACCTTAACTTCCAACATTTCTAATCCTAGTAATTTTATCTTAACTAGGTCCTTGTACCCAGAGGCTAATTATTAAAGTATGATGATTTAAGTATTCAATTTTTCTATTTGCAAGGTCGGAAATTAAATCTAAATACATTTTAAATTTATTATCACCTCAACCCGTTATTAAATTTTTATGTTTTTTTCTAAAAAAGAGACGAAAAATACTAGACAACACCAAAATCTTTCAAAATGTAATCACTCACGACATTAATCCCCATACGATTATATAATTATAATTCCTATCTTTTTAAATAAAAATATTACAAATTTCACATTAAATACTTACAAATTATTTCCTTCTATTAGGCTAACTAGTTTTAGGAATTAGGACCGGACTGACTATTATACTTTAAATTTATTTATTTGTGAAATGCTCACTTTTAATTTAATTTTTAATTTACTTTTAGGATAAATTAATTCATTAAATATTTTATGCTTTATTATTTAATTAAATAGTAAAACAGTTTAATGAGCAGTACTTCCTTTATTTTGTTTTCTGGATATTATTTCTACTTTTATTTTTATTGTTATTTGTTTTTGAGGTGAGATTCTCTATAAAATTCCTTTTTTTTTTAAGAAAAAAATTGTAAAACAATCGATTTAACTATAAATAAACCTAAAATCTAAGGAAATATGATCATTTGTAAATTCTAAAATTTATAACGGTGGAACATGGAATATTTTTATCTAAAAAGATATAATGACACAATCTTACAAAGGGTACATAGATGTCAAAATTCCTTTTATACTTGTAAAATAAATTAAATAGTATGTTTTTTCTCTACATTTTTGTTCTATGTTTTGGTTAGTTTTATTTTCTTTTAAAAGAGGTATTATTTTTACTCAAAAAGAAGAGGTATTATTGGATTTATTTGGTGCACATCTAGTTTCGTTTTCTCTTTGAGCAAGGCGAAAGCTTTCCTCTCAACTCCGATCCGGCGGTGGAGAACACAGTTCCATCGTCGGATCGGCCCAAATCTGTTCTGTTTTATTCAATTCTTTTTCGTTCATCGGGATCCGCCCAGATCTACTGCCACTCTCACGGATCTACGGTAAGTTCCATCACCAATCTTCCAGATTTACTGGCATCCTCCCAGATCTAGCGGATTTCTCTGTTCACAGACGATTTCTTTATTTGTTTTTTCTTTTTGGTTTGTTTTCTTTCGTTTCTTCCGTATGGAAGTTTTATCCTTTCCGTATGGAAGTTTTGTTCCTTCCGTATGGAAGTTTTGTCCCTTCCGTATGGAAGTTTTGTCCCTTCTTTTCCTGTGTTTATTCGGGAAATTTTCTAGCCGAGTTATCTGTTGTAGGCCCAGTTATCTATGTTCAATTCGGAGAAAAAGCGACTGTGGAACTCCAGCCGCATCAGATCGAGGTCAACTTGAGATGATCAATTTTCAAAGAGTCATTTTCTTTTACTAATTGTGATGCTAATATAATAGCTCATAAAACTGTTAGAATTGCGGCTTCGGCCTACGTTAATTTTTTTTTTTTTGTTGCTTCTTGTATTCTTCTTATTGTTACTCATGATTTGCTATAATATTCCCCTTTGAGGATTTTGGTTGTCAAAAAAGAAGAGGTATTATTTGCCCGGGTTAAAAAAAAATTCTGGAGAGGAAAATAGTTGCATGGTAGGTACAGAGTCAGCAGCAGAAAGGTGATGGGAAAAAAATTAAATATCAAACCATTGCGTTTGCCGACACATGCCTTTTCTTCCATCATGGTTTATTTGGTGCTACTTTTTTATTTCTTTCTTCATTATTGCAAAAAATTGATTTGAATTAAGGTAATTAGGCTTGGAATTTTGAATTATCACTATTTATAATTAGTAATACCCTTATTAAGACAGTTTTAGGTCCACAAAGGTTTGTCATTAAGGTTTGTGACAAATTAATTATATCTGAAGTATCAATATAGTTATATATATCAAAAATTGTTCATAATATTCACCAAAAAAAAGAAAAACAAAATATACTTAATTAAACACCATAGTTGCCAGTTGCCACTATTACATTGTCCAAGTTATTCTGTTACAAATTCCCCACTAAATTACATAATTGGTTGCACTTTTTATATTTCCATGTGCTAATTATGGCTAATACTAATTTTCTTCTTAAAATGTTATTAAAGAAAAACTTTATGGAATCTTAATGTTATAACTTATATATGTGTGTTTGTGTTGCTAGCCAACATGTTGGTCCATTAAATATCACATTAATTGGAATATCTGAATTTCAATTAAAGTATTAAAAATATATCTCCTATTATATATTTATAATAATGTGCTTGTGTTTTTTCCTTTTATCATTTATTTGCTCAGTGATTTAATTTAGCAGCTCAGAAATTGTTTACTTCATTAGAAAGTAGTGTGTTAATTATTTAACACCTCAATTTCTATATTTATTAAAATATTATAGTACTATTGATAAAGTTTAAAAAAATATACGGATTACTACACCATTTAACAATTTCAAAAAAGAGTTGCTAATTAGCTAGTGCTATACATTGTAGTAGACAAATTGAATTGAGTATTTAACTAAAATTTAACACAATCATATTAAATCCAATTAAATAACAAACCAAAAAAAGTAAATATTTTCTTACTTTGTTGTTAATTTAACTAAATTGTTCGTGTTCAAATTTTCCGTTACCTTTAATTACATAAGAAAACTTTATATTTCAATAATCCCATCAATTTGGTGTCCACACCAAAATGCAAGGCAAAAAAAAAGAGCAAAAGAAATGTGTACATAAGTTAGCTGCAAATATGGGAAGAAAAGAAAAAAAAACAATTCCTTACTCTGGAGTCAACATTTTCGTATTAAAAGACATGTAGCAGGATGGGCACCAAGAATCCTACGGATATATAATGTACCATTAATATATTGGGTATGCTTGTTGTTTTCAACTAATTGAGGGTGCCACTGGTCTTAATGCAATTTAATTATGTCATTTTCCAAAATAATTAAAATCTTGACTCAAACCCAAGCATTATAACAACAAATATCATAGCTTGAGATATAATAATACAATAGAGATAGGTTTGGTGACAGCCAACCATTCGGTTTTTAAGTAGAAAAAGGGAAGTGGTTGAAATTCATTTAAATCCCACTTTATCTTTTAAGTGGGGATATTTTTGGAAAATGCCAAGTCTTTCTTTATTCTAATTTTTTTTTTCTTATATCAATATTATTATGTAAAGTCGAATTTCATCATTTGTCTGGTTTCACTTCCCTCGAGCTAGATGGTCTATCGATTAGTGAATCCCTCGAGTGAGCAGTTGATTTGATCCAGAGTAGTTAGTACATGGCGCATTCAATGCTAGACACCCTTACTGCAGGAGCATTAAATGCGGCTCATACCTTGTACATCCACTACAACCACTCTAAAAGGGCAAGTATGAAGAACTATATGTGAATAACATGCACCATACTTGCAATCATCACATTGTTGACTGTGTGTACTCTGCACACACCAAGCTCTCAACTTTAAGTATCCCATCATTTATGACTCAGGTAGATTACTATTCTCGCATTCAATACACTCCTACCTACTCACTCATGTCGATTGTTCTCGATCGATTTGACTGACTTGAGCATTAGAGTGTTAATACTGTAGCACCCCAAGCGATGGGCACCACATCCCCCACACTAGAGTCAGACACGTGTAACAAAATGGAAAGGTCCGCACACACGCCAAACAATAGCGAAAGGGAAACAAGCAGAATCACATCTAAGTTAGGCGGTCTAGACCCTCAAACAGAGTGCACATCTAGAGATCATACAAGTGCGAAAGCAATTGAACAAAACATAAACATAGCATCATCAATATATACATCACTTGTGTAAATCATATAAATACTTGCCAGCGATGGGCCAAAAGAATCGAACATAAACTTCAAAGATCAACTTACAGAGGAATCAAAATCGTACTACAAGTATCATAAGTACAAAATATAAATCAAGCTACGAATGAGATGCAGACTCGAGCTATACTACAAGTAAGACTCTAAAGAAAAACTTCGCCTAACTCGAACCCGAAAACCTGTACCTGCAACCCAAAAGTAAGGGGGGAAAAAAAAAAGACAACAAAGAGGGGTCAGTCCTAACGACTGGTGAGGGGGCTAATACACGCACCCGCACACTATATATAGTAGAGCAAAGCACGTAACAAAGGAGGAATCATGAACCGGGAATAGATTTTTCATACCAAAGCATTTTCAAAATACATAAACTTATACTTAATCAAAACATTTCATAAATGTAACACCCCGGAACGGAGGGCGCCACATCCCCTCGCACTATAACCCAACACGTGCAACGAAATGGAGACTCCGCACACGCATCAAGTTACAGCGAACGAGTGACAAACAAAAACCCACACACTAGCTAGGCGGTCTAGACCCTCATTCAGAGTGCGCAACAAAACAAAACAGATGCAGAAGCAACCAGGATCACAAAATACAACCATACATGCTACATTAATACAAATATATATATATATGGTGCCCATCCAAGGCCAAGTAATCATACAAATTCAAGTTTAACTCTGAATCAAAGTTCATATAAAGCTTATACATAGTACCCTACTTGTAATGTCCCACATCGGATTGTAAGGAGAACTAAGCCTTCCTTATAATAGGGGGTGGATACCTTACCTTGTGGAGGTCTTTTGAGCTATGGTTAAGCCCTGGCTCAGAAACAAAACCGTGCGGGGGTGGTTGGCCCCTCCCAAAGCGGACAATATTTACAAGGGGGTTTTCGGACTGTTACAAATGGTATCAGAGCTGGGGACCCCGTCCGGTGTGCCAGCGAGGACGCTGGTCCCTCCAAGGGGGGGTGGATGTAATGTCCCACATCGGATTGTAAGGAGAACTAAGCCTTCCTTATAATAGGGGGTGGATACCTTACCTTGTGGAGGCCTTTTGAGCTATGGTTCCGCCCTGGCTCAGAAACAAAACCGTGTGGGGGTGGTTGGCCCCTCCCAAAGCGGACAATATTCACAAGGGGGTTTTCGGGCTGTTAAACTACTTATACATATTTATACGTATTACCAAAACGGGAAATAAAGATGCAAGGATGCAAAAGACTCCACTAATAAACTCGAATGACTCAAAGTAAAAGACCACCGCCTAGCACGAACCGAAGACCTGCACCTGCAAACTCAAGAAGAAAAGGGAGAAAAAGAAACAGCGGAGAGGGGTCAGTCCTAAAGACTGGTGAGGGGGCTAACACACGCACCCGTACATAAATATAGAGAATAGCATATTCAAAACGAAGAGGTTCATGAATCGAGGCGTGGTTTTTGCATTCTAAAGCCTTTTAACCCGTGTTAATATATATATATAAAAGAAAGGTTTAAGGCCGAAGGCCAAAATTCACCAAGTTTTAGAAGTTAGAAATCCACTCCCGATTCACAAACCTTAAACGGAAGCAAAGCATAAACAACTCGGCGAGTACGAGTTCCAACCACTTACGCCATAGCAAAGTGAAATATATCAAAGCAAAACATAAATCAATCCCACCTTAACTCCGTTTTGGGGAAGAGAGAGCGCTCCCTCAACCCCCGCACTTACCTTATAGCAAATACGCTAATATGTCAGGGTCGTGAGTTTCATGACACTCACGCCCAAGGACTCCGTCCTCCACCTCCCTCCGAGTGGGTTTCGGGTTGATCCTATAAAGTGGAGAAGTATCCTGGGATTACAACCGGCGACCCCGATGGTCGTCCCGGGTCTCCCGAACCACATAACTCCGGGGCCCAAACTTACACTTACACTTATAAAGGCTTATCTTTCAAAGCTTAATCTCGCCAAAACATATCACTTACACACGCCAACCCTTTTTAAGGAAAAAGAACGAAAATATTGATTACTTATACATAAAAGCATTTTTCAAACGTTTCATAACAAAAGGGCCAATTCCCACAAAATACTTATCGAACACATATCTATATACATATATACATATATAGGTCACATGCGGGCTTAAAACACATTTAGGGTTGTAGGTCGTAATAACTAAAATAAAGAAACCTCACCTTGCCGACCAAACCGACGAAACGGACTCAAACCCTTTTAAGAGACCACCTCCTCAACCACGAAACGAACCTAAGAACAAAACAAAGATCGAAAGACAAACTTAGACTCAAAGTGAACCAATTAGACGCTCGACAAATGCATATGAATGCAAGTGATGCAAATGAAACAACAAGAGATAGCATAATCAATCTTTCAAGATAAATTCAAGTGAAACTCGTATCTAATAAATTCGTAAAATTAATACAAGACATTTATCAAATAATTCAACATATTTACATAGCATATAAGTCATAAACAATTAGAGAGAGGGCATTGAAGAGCATGAAATGAAATACGAAAATCAAGCACTCGAGATCGAATTATTTAAAATCATAACATATATAAACTTGACAAAACGATTCCAAAATTAAAATCATAAAATATCATGCATTATTTTACATTTATAACATATATATATATATATACCCTCACGCACACACACATGCACAAAATACAAATCATGTACTTATATATATATATATATATATATACTCACGCACACACTCACAACCCTATGCACAATTACAAAATATATAGATCATATATACAAATGCATGCCTTCATATCATATAATCAGCTCAATGCATTAACAATGAAAAACAAACCAATTAAGGCATGAAAGCATTTATGAAGTCATGTACGTGAGCATGTAATCTCCCTTCCATGCACGGCTGCAACAGCTGCAATTTGAAAATACAAAATCCAATTTCGAGAGTAGGACACGGCCGTGTTGGTTTTCATTTCAAAATGGACAGGGCCGTGACTGATTTAAATAAAATCAACCAACAAGGTCGAACCATCAACACGGCCTCGCCCATTTTGCTTGAAACACGGACAGGGCCGTGTTGCCTTTCTTCCTCAAAAATCCATGGCAGCAGCAGCAGTTTCGAACAGGGGAGGGTCAAGGGAAAGGAGCAGCAGCAACACAAGGCAAAGCACAGCAGCAACACGCAGCAAATACTTCATACAAAGCACACACACAAACCGCCAAGAGAATGAATCCAAGAATCAACCAAAAAGCTTCAAGAAAACCTTAAGTTCTTCAATGGTGGATTTCCCCACACCACAGATAAATCAGATTCAAGGCTAGGACAAGATCAAGGATATATCAAGGGTCACATAGCACTTCACGGATCAAGAATTGAAGCAAAAACGAGCAAGATATCATAAAAAATCCACAAACCCGTAACTATTCATGCCCCAGCCCATAACTCACCCAAATCATGCTCAAAATCAGAAATTCAAGGCTTAGAAGATGTACCAAGGTGTGGAAAACAAGAAAGTACACTTACCTCTTCGATTTCATGAAGAATGGAGGTCGAACGAGCCCAAAATCTCCGGTGGGTGAATAGTGGCGGAAATCCCCTTTCTCTTCCCTTTCTCCTTCTCTCTCTCGGTTCTCCTGAGTTCTGGGGCTGAAATGAGCTAGTGGGAGATAGGGTTTTGAGTTAGGGTCATATAGGTTCAAGAATCGGGTCATTTGGTCAAGAAACGAATAAGTTATGGCCAAAACCGTAAAAGGTGGCGAATCTACGCGAGGTCCACGTTTCGGGCGAAATTCGGAGGATCAAACGGGCTTATAAAAATATAAGGCTAGGTTCCAAAGCTCCCAAATTTCGTCACGAGTCCGGCGTCACTTCCGGAATTCGAATCCGAATTCCCTAGCTCAAGATATAAATTCCGGAACACAAGGCGCGCTAAAACTAGTTAGGCACTCGAGTCCCCAACAAATAAAATATGGTGCGTTACCATATTAAACAAGTCCGAAAATGAAAAACGAGCATATATGAAAATCCATAACACGTAAAACTCATGCATATTAAATTTTCACGAAATTTCGAAACAAGTTGGAACTCAAACGAATTAAAAACAAGTTCAAAAGTTTAAAAACAATTAATTATTAAATCTTATTATTTAACAAATAATTCAATTTAATTAAGAAAATCATTTAACATTAAAATAAATAATTAAACGCGCAATTAACACACTCAAAACAACGTACCTGTACGGCCGGACGAGCGGGATGTTACAATAAATACTATCCCCATTTTACAATTCCAAGGCATATCAAACATAATGCTCGGCGAGTACGAGCTTCCAATCTTACTTCTCATAAATAACATAAAAACCGAAATCATAACATAACAATCCCCAAACTCCATGATAGAAGGGCTACGTAAACCCTAGCTATCCATATAAGTACATAACCTTGAGGGGTAGCAATCCCAGAACGAGTCTTCCCCGACTTTCACACCGAAGGCATCGAGAACTATACCTCCCCTGACGCCCATGAGTCACGCGTGACACCTCAAATAGATACTATGAACAGAAGTGATGAACCCGACGGCCCGATACCATACTGGATGTCCTTAACCATAGTCTCCGGGGCCCAACATAAGGAACAAAGCATACATATGCCAATCTTTCATGGCTCAACTCGCTAACAAAGCTTAACATAACAAAAGGTTTCAAAAATCAAGTTTACATATGCTCGTATACATAATTTCAAAATTCGAAGGGGTTCATAAAAGGTCATAAGATACAATACACAACACATATTTGACTATATGTATAATTTATAGTCGCATGCTCCCAAGAAATACGAACAAATAGGGTTATAGGTTGCTTAACTAAAATAAAAGTTCCTAAACCTCACCATGTGCGAAAGATCAAAAGATAAGTGCGTGACGACCAACCACAACCTAGGTCTCGGGCTTAACACTGTCAATAGGAAGCTCCTCTGTGACAACAAACATAAAACCCGAGACTTAGACTCGATTATGTACTAATTAGACGCACGACGATGCATATGAGATGTCATGAGGTAGCACTTAGGTCATTCAAGTTCATAGCTCGTATTAACATATCAAGATCACACCATAATTCTCATATTCAAATCATAACACATAATATTACCTGTTAACAATTCATAAGGATACGAGGTAAGCATACGAACAAAATCACACCACCTACTCGTAGGAGGGGCTAGCGCCACAAAATGACCTAACGGTCATTATTTAGGGCAAATTTCCTGCCCTAGACTAACGACCGTTAGTCATCAGTCCCCCAAACACCCCTAACGTTCGTTAGGTAGGGCAGTAACTCACCCCTACCCTAACGGGCGTTACCCACAAAAACGAAGAAAGCCACTAATGGGCGTTAGCCCGTTCAGGAGGCTAAAAAGTGTGAAGTTCAGCCTTGTTTGTAGCACCCCGTACACGTGGAGGTGCCACACCCCCGTACTATAGGTCAGTCCACACACGAAACGGCCAATCCGTACATGAACTAACCTATAGCGAACGGGGTGACAATGCAATAACTGACAAGTTAGGCGGGATTAACTTACACATGCAACGAAATAAAGCGGAAGCATAGAATATTCTCTATCATATATTTCCATTTATCAGGTCATGACATTTCTTATTTACCATCTAAAATATATTCTAACCTTTCATATCAATACATTATCATCTTCAAATAAAAGAATAACAATAACTGTAATTTCATAATTAACAATAAATAACCAAATACACGAACCATGATTAATTTGACTACATGAATTGGACTCGACTCGACTCAACTCCCGCCTAGTGTGTACCTGTAATAACCTGAAAGGTGGAGGCGTCAGTCTGTGAAGACCGAGTGAGGGGTTTAAATACATATTAACGCAGATAACATGCAAGTTATATTCTCGGGTAAAGATTTATAAAAGATAAATATATGAGTTCAATAATAATATAACTTCGCCCGAGAATACAACTATCAATATTAAAAACTTGGTCATTTTCATGCAATCAATACATGGCCCCGGCGAGTTAGGGCGGTCTCCAACCTTACTCCATTTGTACATGAAACATGCTTGCTTGATTGTTAATTAATAGGTGATCATGCAATTCAATTTACCGTGCAATCGTGTGATAGTGTAATCAGGTAACATATTCATGGAATGGAAATCATGCAATAACCCGAGGACAATCCGTGGTGCCGGACCCGTCCCCAGTCTCCTTCTCCCTCCATTGATGGGAAGGTAGCTAGCCTTCGCCATCCACAACATGTTGAGCATAGGGTACATGAATCCCTATGACCGGAACTCCTTTCTCCTCTAATCTCCTAGCGAAATTCAGGGGTCATCCCAAATGTGGTGAGGATAGCATTCAAGTTACCCGTCAGCCCATGCTTTCCCGGTTGGCTCAAACTACTATCCTCGGGCCCAACGTGAACGGTCATGCTACTCGCCTAAAACATGCACGAAACATGACTTGCTTGCTTTTCATGAACATGACTTGAAATGATAAATGATTTCATGGAAATTATAGATATAAATATCTTTGACCGAAAGATCACATAAAGGTTATACGGTTTCTATATAACTAGCAATTAAACCTCACCTGACAGGCGACACCATGACTCGTGGACACGTGAACATGCTCATGATCAACAATCTCCGCCCTGGAGAATAACTTGAAATGAACTAGAAGATGGAAGATGATGAAGATGAGATGATGATGCTTCAAAGCTCCAAATTTCTCCATGATCATGGCTTGGAAATGATAAAAATTTCCTTTCTCCTCCTTAGAGGTTTGGCTCGGCAGAAAGGAGCAAGAATGAATGATGATTCTAGGTGAAATGAAATGAAGAGCATGGAAGGATGCATATAACGATATATTTGGGAAAAATATAACATTTATGATTAAATCCTCCAATTTCCATAAGTTATGCAATTGAGTATCAAAGATTTAGAAATGATCAATTAGGTCCAAAAAGGTTTTCATGCAATTTAGTCCTTAAATTTACAAGAATACTCATTTAGGACAATTAGGCAATTAAGGCACGTTCGGGGAATTAATTCCCGTAACAACTAAATTCAAGTTATGCAAGAATTCTCAAAATGGAATAAATTTCATATAATTTTCACGTAATCATGTTGAACACCATTTATAGAAATTAATATAGCACGCATAAATTGAATAATCGAAAATAATAAAATAAAATCCTAACGCTCAAAACTCACACGTGTCGAGCGTACCTGACTCTCTGAAATTCGGGGCGTTACAATTATCTCCCCCTTAAGAGAATCCGTCCTCGGATTCCATGTGCTGAATTCCTGGAATTTAATTGGCTCTTACGTGTTCATCCCACGCGGGTTAGCTACTCCCCGTCAGGGATTAGTTCAAAAGAGATCTTCGATCCACAAGGTCTTCCAATGTGTGAAATCACGACCCTCAACTTTCCGGAGCCTAAACACTTGTAAGAAAATCTAACCTTCCACTAAACAAGTTGACAAGTAACTGAAAATATTGAGAGTGCCCCGTCTCTCAAACAATTAACGAGAGAACCCCGTCTCTCGAGCAAGTAACAAGAGAACCCCGTCTCTTGGTAACCCTGAGAGAATCCCCGTCTCTCACGCACACGAAATAAAATAAATCAAGCGAGCACTTAGACAATTATTTCCAATTAATACATAAGGAGCATGTAGAAATTATCAATTGTGCAACTTATTGTCCACATAAAACAACGATTAATAATAAGCAAGGAATCAGGTACAAGAATAACAAAATAATGATGAACAAATAATAATAAATAATGGTGCACGTGGTATGCATGATTAAGTGTACCGTTCACCGAGGATCGAAGTTCTTGCATTGTAGCAATTCGGTGGAATACTTGATTCCTTAGTTGAGGTTTCTTCCTATCTTGTACCACTATGGTTCGAAATTCCCGTTCTTGATAGCCATCTCTGCCCATGTGCTATTTTCTAACATAATCCGTAAATCATCGTTAATCACCACATCTTCATACCTGTTTTAACCCCAGATATACCGGTTGAACCTTTCTTGTATTGATTCTCACATTCACTTTCAGACTTTGAAATGAAAAATAACCCTGAGTTTCTTGTCATGGTTGTACATTCAAGCTTAAAAGACTGGCTTTGTGCTCCAAGCAAGCTCTTATCCGACCAACCGAGAGAACAGGTTTTACCATTTCCTCGACCTTCGTAATCGAAGTGAAACATTTTCCCGAAGCAAAGATCTTAAACTCTTTATTTGAAATCCGAACGTTGAGCTCTTTTTCCCTTAGCAAATAACACGGCGGATGTTTCGTGCAGGACGAAATCAAGGTCGTCATCCCGTGCGAGTAATTCAGCAAGCACACTTGCATAGAATCCGAAGAATTCGGGTCCCAGCGAAATGTTTTCCTTGTAAGATTCTCATCTTTGATCAAAGTATGCTCAATCAATTCATAAAAGTCATTGTCTCTCCCATTCCTATTGTTAACACTTGATCCGAAATTAGCAGCCTTTGTACCTCTACCTACTTAATTATTTACTTCCGACTCTTACTTTCCACTTTCTTCCCTCTCAGTTATTGTAGACATTCCAGTGGAAATATTCCTCATATGGTTGCTTACTCACTGGCCTTGATAGAGAACTCCTGCTAATGTATATTCCGTTAACGAGAGGAGTTAAGATTCAAGATTTACTATCCAAATTTAACCAGATCGGAACCCTTCTCCCATTTACTGAGTCAACTGATATCCTGAGGCCACCGGGGAACTACAGATGGTGTACCCACATCCTTGAAACGGTGAAAGAACAGAGGTACTGTCGGTGATGGGACTTCTCTTTGTGTAAGAGGGAGAAAAGGTTTAATTCATTGAAAACTTCTTTCACATGGTTCTGATAGAGGATTTCAGGAAGAATCGGTTTTGTTAAGATTCCAACTCTCCTGAGTGCTGTCTAGCTTCCGATTTAAATTTATTCCCAAACCGATTCTCCCCCTTAAGAAAATAGAAATTTTCTAATTCCTCAAATTAATTCTGTCCTTTCCCACTTGCAAGCTTCTCTGCTGGTTCAAATCCCGTAACTTTTCCCTGTCCTACTTGTTGTTATTCCTGATTTTGAGTAACGGTTCTTTCTAATCCTCTCTGTTAATGACATGTTCAACTGGAAGTTCACCACTCTATTCTGATACTAAAATTTTCCATCATTCCCAAAATGCTAATTAATTTCCGAAGGTTGAAGAACCCCTGAATATTTACCTGCTTGACCTATCGCCATTCTCCAACTTCTAAAATTTTCGAATACATATATTATACCGGCTCTTATTAAATTCCAAACGAATAAATTCTCACAGTCCCCAAACAATACTAAGCTTCAAGCAGAATCGGATGACTCGATTACCAACCATGATACCCAATAATTCAAAGATCTCCCTTTAGATTCAAGTTGGTAGGAATAGAGGCAAGAATTGTACGGAGCATAAGAAGAGCCTTCAACAATAAACACCAAATAATGCATGATGATTAAAGTGTTAATGCTTATCACCTACCTACCAACAATTTAAATGCAACACGTTGGGACAATTATTTCGGCTTAAAACATACTTATAAGTAAAGCAATTTATATACTTCAACTAATTTAAGCATATATTTAATGTATCAAGTAGGTAATCGAAAGAACATCTATAACAATATTTATAAATGAGAAGCAATTTAATTAACAATTATGATGCACGTGTTTATGAATGCATTGAAGAACCTGGCACCGTAGAAATGTTGGGCTTGAGCGTCCATTCTTGGTTGACCGAATTGCAACTTGGTTCGAACGGTTGATCAATCTCTTAAATCTTCAAAATCCTCCGGCCTTGATTCATACATTTCCAAAAGCTGTCACTCACAACTTACTTTGCAAATAAATGCATGTGGGTGAAGCGTGTTCATGTCACATAGTTGTCACATACTTGATGCCAATAACGAGAATTTAATATAAAATGCAACAAGTAATTCGTCAATATTTAAAACTAAACTCGTTGAGCATATAATATTCAAGTAAGTTAAAGCCAATTAATCAAAAATTACAAACAAGAATCGATATAATGCTCCAGTTATTCAAGAATTCAAAAAATTCAAAGAATCTAAGTAGCCAAGTAATTGCAAATAAAATGTAAGACTCTCAAATTGTCAAATAATTCCTATGCCGTACGACCTAAACTTGACTCGACACGACACTAGAACCTCGGTTTTGCAACCGGGCTCTGATACCACCTTAGATGTAGCACCCCGTACACGTGGAGGTGCCACACCCCCGCACTATAGGTCAGTCCACACATGAAACAGCCAATCCGTACATGAACTAACCTATAGCGAACGGGTGACAATGCAATAACTGACAAGCTAGGCGGGATTAACTTACACATGCAACAAAATAAAGCGGAAGCATAGAATATTCTCTATCATATATTTCCATTTATCAGGTCATGACATTTCTCATTTACCATCTAAAATATATTCTAACCTTTCAGATCAAAACATTATCATCTACAAATAAAAGAATAACAATAACTGTAATTTCATAATTAACAATAAATAACCAAATACACGAACCATGATTAACTTGACTACATGAACTGGACTCGACTCGACTCAACTCCCATCTAGCGTGTACCTGCAATAACCTGAAAGGTGGAGGCGTCAGTCTGTGAAGACCGAGTGAGGGGTTTAAATACATATTAACGCAGATAACATGCAAGTTATATTATCGGGTAAAGATTTATAAAAGATAAATATATGAGTTCAATAATAATATAACTTCGCCCGAGAATACAACTATCAATATTAAACACTTGGTCATTTTCATGCAATCAATACATGGCCCCAGCGAGTTAGGGCGGTCTCCAACCTTACTCCATTTGTACATGAAACATGCTTGCTTGATTGTTAATTAATAGGTGATCATGCAATTCAATTTACCATGCAATCGTGCGATAGTGTAATCAGGTAACATATTCATGGAATGGAAATCATGCAATAACCCCGAGGACAATCCGTGGTGCCGGACCCGTCCCCAGTCTCCTTCTCACTCCATTGATGGGGAGGTAGCTAGCCTTCGCCATCCACGACATGTTGAGCATAGGGTACATGAATCCCTCAGCCCGGAACTCCTTCCTCCACTAATCTCCTAGCGGATTCAGGGGTCATCCCAAATATGGTAAGGATAGCATTCAAGTTACCCGTCAACCCATGCTTTCCCGGTTGGCTCAAACTACTATCCTCGGGCCCAACATGAACGGTCATGCTACTCGCCTAAAACATGCACGAAACATGACTTGCTTGCTTTTCATGAACATGACTTGAAATGATAAATGATTTCATGGAAATTATAGATATAAATACCTTTGGCCGAAAGATCACGTAAAGGTTATACGGGTTCTATATAACTAGCAATTAAACCTCACCTGACAGGCGACACCACGACTCGTGGACACGTGAACATGCTCATGATCAACAATCTCCGCCCTGGAGAATAACTTGAAATGAACTAGAAGATGGAAGATGATGAAGATGAGATGATGATGCTTCAAAGCTCCAAATTTCTCCATGATCATGGCTTGGAAATGATAAAAATCTCCTTTCTCCTCCTTGGAGGTCTGGCTCGGTAGAAAGGAGCAAGAATGAATGATGATTCTAGGTGAAATGAAATGACGAGCATGGAAGGATGCATATAACGATATATTTGTGGAAAAATATAACATTTATGATTAAATCCTTTAATTTCCATAAGTTATGCAATTGAGTATTAAAGATTTAGAAATGATCAATTAGGTCCAAAAAGGTTTTCATGCAATTTAGTCCTTAAATTTACAAGAATACTCATTTAGGACAATTAGGCAATTAAGGCACGTTCGGGAATTAATTCCCGTAACAACTAAATTCAAGTTATGCAAGAATTCTCAAAATGGAATAAATTTCATATAATTTTCACGTAATCATGTTGAACACCATTTATAGAAATTAATATAGCACGCATAAATTGAATAATCGAAAATAATAAAATAAAATCCTAACGCTCAAAACTCACACGTGTCGAGCGTACCTGACTGTCTGAAATTCGGACCGTTACATTGTTTCTCTTGCACAACCCAAACACAACCATGGAAGCAGCAAAAGGAGGAAAAAGGGCAGCAACATCACCACAAAACGAGACAAAATCAAGCGTAAAATCACCCCATAACCAAGAACATCAAAGAGGCAATAAAAGGGATGCAAAAACTCTAACAAAACCAAGCTTCCATGTCAAGAACCTTAAGGTGCATTAATGACATCTTATTAATGACTCAACTACCAACAAAGCCAAGAATATGAATCAATTAATGAAGCTCAAAGGAATATAAAACATGCATCAAATAATCAAATAACTCATACTAGATCATGTAATTCAAATATGAGTTCAAACCCTTACTATTCACTTCTTTCTTCATAAACCATGAAAACCTAGCTCAAAGCAAGAAATATATGGATGAAAAGATGCACAGAGAAGTGGAGAATTCAAAATCATTCATACTTAGAAGAATTGGAAGAAAAAGAGAAGGATTTGAGCTCAAAAATGGCCAAAAGGTGAGTTGCTCTTCTTTCTTCTTCTTCTTGCCCTAGCTTTTAACGTGTGAGAGGATACATGGAGAATAAGTGGGCCGGTTCTTGGGGTTAAATGAGAAGAGAACCGGCCGGTTTGGTTTGAGGGAGGGTTTGTGTAATGCCCCGACTTTTAAGACGTACAGGTATGACGTATGTGTTTATTATTTGTGCGTTTTAAACTTTTAATTGTTTATTTATGTTCTTAATTGTTTATTATATTGTTATTTGATATTCTTTGAAATTATATGAATATTCATTTTGAATTTATAAGTGAATTTTGAACGTATTGTTCTTATGATTCTGAATGTGTCTTGTTTGCATCCGATTTGATTTTCAATTTTCTTGAAAACTTGATATGCATGAATTATGTCAATTAGGATCATGATTATATGTTCGTTGCATAATTTTGAACTTTCTTGTTTGAGTTTTTGGTTCATTTTTGTGATCAGGACCAAAAAGCGGCTAAAGAGCATTTAGCACACATTAGGTTCCGAGCGGCATAACTTGAGCTCTGAAACTCGGATTCAAGTTCTGTCACCTCCATTGGACTCATATCAATGATTCGGAGCCAATGGAATAAGCTTCATATTTTTCTAAGACCATTTCAACCACCGAAATTTCACCGAAACAAGCTACTCGTGCCTAAACGACCACATTTCACCATTTTGCTCATAACTCCCTCAATACCCAAGCTTTTTACCTAATTCTTGGCCCCAAATTTTACTAACACATTACACTACCATTTTATCACTCATTCATTTTGGCCAAGGAAAAAAAAGGAGGAGAAAATTGCAGCAAACTTGGAGATTTTTCACTATTCCAATCACTATTCACCTTGAGAGATTTTGAGCTCAAATCTCAACCAAACTCAACCTAATTCAAAAGGTAAGTATTTGATTGTATTCTCTATTCATTTGTGGTCATTTTAATCCATGTATCCCTGATTTTGAGTTAGATTTGATAGAGATATGAATTTATGATTGAATAGTAAGGGTTAGAGCCATTTTTGAAGATTATGGATGAACTCTTATGTTTTCTTTTGAATTGATGCATCATAAATGATCCTAAGACATGATTTTATACTTATTTGGACTTATTTTTCATGGTGGTTGAGAATTAAAGAGTATGTCATTAATGAACTTAAACTTTGAAGCTTGGATATATGATGAGTTTTGTTGTGATCTTGTGCTTTGGTTTTGATCCATTTCTGGACAAGTTATGCCTTGTTTTCGTGCCTATTTGCTGCCTTGTTCTTTTCCATTTTGTGCCTTGAGTTGTTGCTTCTTTGTGCTTCGTTCATGGCTGCTAGAACAGGGGACGTGTGTATATGTTTTTGTGTTGCTGCGAAGAAGAAGAAGCAGGGGAGGGTTGCTACCTAGGGTAACGCCCATTACCCCGTTTGAACTGCAGGGAGGTAACGCCCGTTACCTCCATCCTTTCTCCAAGAAGTGGACTCCTGCCTCCGAACGCCCGTTCCATTTTTTGCTCTTGAGGGGAGTAACCTGTCTGCACGTTTGGCCTTGTGTGTTTTCTATGGTTTAATTTTACTTCTTTTATGTAATATTCTATCCTTAATTATGCTAATAACTTGTATTATGATTGATTATGAATATGTTGTATAATTGTTTATGAATTAATTGATACGTAAACGTACAATTCGGTTAAGTGTTGCAAACTTGACATGAATTGGAGGTTGTTTGAATAAATGGTTATAAATGGATACGGTTTCTCTGTATATTGAATGAATTGATCATTTACGTGTCTATGTGCATTAATTGTGCACATGAACATCTTCATAACATGATTTTATCTCTTATGCATCTCATATCGTGTTATTACATCGCCGTGCGTCGTATATGGTCATTTTGAGTTTCCTTTTACTTCTTTTGCACAGATTTGGGTCCAGTTGGAGACGAGTATGCTCCTTGAGGCTCTTGTGCCATTTACTTTGCTTTTAAATGTGGGTTTCTTTTGTAATAGTTAAATTAACCCGATATACTCCCCAATGTGTAAAGTTTTAAGTCAAATTAGTATATTTATATATCGAGTCTCTTTAGAGTAAATGATTTCTAATGTAAAACCTTTTTTTTATGAATCCTTACCTAATGTTTTTGGCGAGTTGAATGAATACACTGAATGGGGGCCCTGAAACTTAGTGTACGTGGCTATCCGGGGAAGTTTAGGCTGACAGTAATCCCCGTACACTAGTTCCACCAAACTATCGGCCCTCGCTAGGAGATTAGCGAGGAATGGGAACCGGGCTCTTAGGGATTCATGTACCCCACTAGCCATAATGAATGGGTGGTCGGGCCTTGCAAACCCGTCCACCACCCGGAGGAAAAATGTGTATATGAACGATTATTAATGATCGAATGAATGTGCACAAAAGATTATGTGTGTGATAACCTAATGAATAATGTTAATGATTAGACAAGGTGAAGGTTGGAGACTTAGCCCTCCCGTCGGGCTCACAAATAACCTAATGAATAAATGAATATGATGTTATAATCCCGTTGATGCTTTTCTTTGCTTTACCCACTTGGGAATTGTTATAAAAACTTCATACGAGATTATGGTTTGCATGTATGTGTTAAATTCCGCGATATTTATGTATTATGCCCTGTTTTATATCCACCAGTCTCCTTTAGACTGAACTCGTTTTGTTTTCAGCTGTTTTGTGCAGGTTTGGAGTGCTAGGCGGGAACCCGAGTCTTTAGAGTCTTGTGTTTGGGTCTAGCATTCTTCCTTTTTCACACATACTCTCATATTTTGGATATTATTATGTTTATGAATATTTGGGCACATTTTGTATATGTAGGCCTGGAATACTTTGGATACTTGTATATATTTTTGGTATTTGGAGCTTGAAAGCTCAATGTATATGTTGGATGTTATGAAATGCTTCCGCTTTAATGTTTTGCTCTAATTTTACTATTTCTAGTATTTAAATGGTTTAAGGGTTAGCTCCCGCCTAGCATAGCGAGTGTGTTGTGTCCCCGTTCGCCTTGACTTAGCACGTGTATGGACTTTTCATTTCATATACGAGTCGGGTCTCGGTGCGGGGGATGTGGCGTCTTGCGCTCAGGCGCTACAGTTAGGTTCAAGGGTTGGGTCCGTTCGGATCGAATTTTAAAGCTTAGGGGGTTCAAACGGGCTTAGAAAAATACATGGCTTGTTCCGTTGGACTCGAATAGTCGAAACAAATACAATGGAGTTGTCGGAATTCGAATCCGAATTCCCGAGCTCAAAATAGCCAAAAAGGGCTTAAGAATGGTCTATTTACAAATAGGCCCTAAAACTTAATAAAAGTTGCAATTAAGTCCAAGTAATAATCAATCAAGCCCAAAACTCAAGAAATTCATTCAAAAACACCCTTGAATCAATTAAATCACACATATCATGAAATTAGCATGCTTGAGCAATGCAGTTCATATCATAAATATTCATATATCATAAGGTTTCATATCACATAATCATTTAGGGCAAATTCAAGACATTTAAATCAAATAATTCATGGAGAATTCATATAAGCACTTGAATAACAATTAAATATATCAAGTAGGGAATTAAAATAAATGAAATTCTGGAAATTAAACCCACACGTGGCATGAACCTATATGCACGAACGGACGGGGTGTCACAAAAAGGGTCAAATCTCATATTCCCCTGTTTCGACTTTTGTGCTCACGTTTGCTCATCCTTGCAGCTTAAAGAAGGCCCAAATCTTCCCCACAATATAAAATCTTGAGTGATTTGGGAGTCCACATCTGTCTTCCACGAAACAGCCGGATTTGGACACCATCATGACAACGTGAACTACTAACTGATATTAAAAAGGAAAAAGAAAAGCAAACACTATTAAATTTTAGTGAAATATCCAATATTGTAAATTTGTAATTAAATTTTGCTTAGGATTGAGATTGAAACTGTTTCAATCATGGGTCATTGGATCAATGAGCAGGGAAAATTCTATTTAAACCCGCCTCAATCGAATCTAACCAATTATAATATACTTGTTGTTTAATTTGTTATTTTTTTTTAAATTTTCACCAACTACACGGCAAATGTAAAATACTCGTCCACTCATTACTAATTTGCTCAATTTGGCTACATTAGGCTCGGGCTAGAATTATTTCCCATTTGACTATTTGAGACATATGGTAGAAGATTGCAAAAAGTTTCTGGGACTTATAGAGATCACAATACCTTAAAAGCCCATTGTGCTTTAATATACTTTATTTCCTTGTGCTTTTTGTAATAGTGAAAGAATAAACGAATTCGCCAGTTCAAGGCCCAATAATTTAGTAACTCCTGGGCTCCTTAAAAGGCATATTAGAATATTGCAGACGGTCTACGCGTCATATTTTAATATGAAATAAATGAATTGAATATAGAATAAAATATTCAATTCATTAAATATTTGAATTTGATCTTTATTATGTTTTATTTAATTAATTATTTTATAAAAAATATTAATAAAAATAACTAAAATTTAAATCTTAAAATACGTACTATTATATTTAATAATATATCTTTCACTATTTATTTAATAAATATATTATTTCTATTAATAATTTCAAATGGACATATCTCAAATGAATATAAGTAAAAATAATAAATAAGTTATTGAATAATTATTTCTTGGCAAAATATTATTTATTACTGTTAATTGAGACGAATGTTTTATTGGATCAGATCCGACTTTATTTTTATTTAGGTTCGATATGTCCGACCAATTGACAGTCCTAGGCAAATTGGACAATTGGTTTTGAATTTTGTGCATTTCATATTTAAGACAAGAACAGCCCAATCTAATTAATGGAGTTAACAGCCTACAGGCCCTATAAGGCCCCGCTACATGCCCAGAAGAAACAAAATCATCTTTTTCGTTTGATTTTTCTTGTATTGTATCGAATACTCGTATCAAATATTATGTCAAGCACTTTTCATATGAATTTTTTTAAAAGAAATTGAATCATATTATACTCATATTATCGTATTTGTATATGCACATTGTAAATAAATACCACTCCATCAGAAACCTATGTAACACTTGAAAAATGAAGTTGGCTAAAATAAGTCCTAGTGTTAAGTGAAATTACAGGAAAGCAAACAATTTACATTTATTTATGAAATATTTTGCTGCTTATTTCTCTTGACAAGTCCTAATAGTTTATTAAATTTTGTCTACAAATGTAAGTTTGAAATATGCCAAAACATGTAAATCTTTGATTCCCTTTGATTATTCTTTTCCAAAAGTTTCTTTTTCAAAAGGTATGGATATTTGTAGCTTATTTTTTGTAATATATATATTTCTCTTCAAAATGAAAATAATAGAGTTTTTATCCATAGTATATAACCATCAAAATATAAAAATATACTGATTAAAATTTATTATTTAACATTAATGAAACGTAGGCATTCTTAAATTATCGTGTGCGCTTGAGAATTTTTAAATAATAACTCTACTTCTTTTAAAACGATAAATTCACTAAGTTTTAATTAAGAATTTAATCCCGATTCTTTATCTTCCTAAAAATTTCTAACTTCGTCTCAAATTTCTTGCAAATTCTGAGTACCGGCAAAATTTGAAATTAATGTGACGTAATAAAGAAAAAAAGAACAATAAATGCGAAACCCTATCATGTGATTATTAAGATTAATATGCTGAATTTTGATGATCCCTATCTCCCAAGGCATTCGTGCCTAAACAGTCTGTCACAGCCATCTTTATCTGCGACACGTGTCGGGCGGTTGGCCAGCTGGACCACCGCACCCACGTGGCCGCGGCCACACCCTGCCGGCCGCGCCACCACAAGCGGTGGAGGACCACCGTGCCTGCCTTCCAATTATTTCATGTCATTGTCTTAATGGGCCCTTTCACTAAAGTTGTCCAAGCCCCATATTTCCTTTCATGCTTTTCTCTCTCTTGCATGCCTTCTCATTTTCTATTTTATTCATTACATTAAAATTTACATATACTCTCTCTCTCTCTCTCTCTCTCTCCTTCTTTTTATTTAAAGTAAAATTATCCCACGAACTGTCAATTTCCCTTGGTATCCACATGTTGCCAATTTTTTCCCTTGGCATGAGAGAAACAAATTAGGAACTAGATCGATCCTGGTATAATTTAACGGTTCGATCTAAAGTCAGTCAATTAAGATTTACGTGTTCAACTACATGAATATACAATTATTATCACTACTACGAGTTTTACGTCTTAATGTTTCGATCCAAATTAAAATAAAACATGCAATTACCTTTGAGAAAAATTACTCTTTCTATCTTTCATGAAGTCTAACAATCACTACCGAGTAAGACAGATTATTGATTCAAAATTGTACTAACTTAAACAGACATTTTGTATTCTGAGTATTTTGATGTAATACAACTACAGTAATAGGCACAACCTTACAATTCATAAAATAAAACCCATACATAAAAATAAAAAATAAAAAAAGGCAAGGAAAGAGAAATGTAAAAGAAAAATAGTAGTAATGGTATTTAGTTGATAAAAATGAGAAAAAAAATGGAAAAGAGTGGAGCCATACCATGAGAATGTTGGTCCTTTAGTTAATGTAAGCATCAGAGTGGAAAGTGACCCAAATGAGAAGGACATTACTGTTTGGTTCGTAGACGCAACAGCCAATTAAAACTTTGATAGCTGCAATTTTATTGGATTATTATTTTGTATAAGAATAATTTTGAACTTTTTATTACTGCAAACATTAACTCCTGAGATATGGAAACTTCTTTCAAAAATTTTAAAATGAAGAGTGCAGTCTGGCAAGGCTACCAAGTATAGCACAATCATTTTTCTGGGGCCTGGACTTGATCAGGGATGCCTAAATTAATTAGGGTTGAATTTAAAATCCAAAATCAAAAAAGAAAAAAAAAAAATCCACTCCAATAATATCTGCACCATGACTCTTGTTGCTGTCATGGGAAATTTCTTTTTTATAAAATAAATAAATCTTTACTTCAGTGAAGGAGTTGGTAGAAAAATTTTCTGGAGTTTATAAATTAGTATGTCTATGTTTGACCTTGACTTAGAGGGCACCAAATAGTGGGATAGTGTCATGATAATGAAAATTGTATCACATTTATACATAATTTAGTTAAGGATAAATGAGTATGTTGATTGTACCATCTATATTGACACTCTATGAATATAGATGGGATGAACACTTAAATACGAATAATAATGACCCACTATTACAGAATTCAATTATTTCTTGTAATTTCTACTATTTCAATATGAGGTAAAATAGTACGAGACGTGTTGAACATATATAAGAGATTCATCCCTTATTAACTTAGTATTATAGGTTTGATCCTCAATTTTGGGTATAAAACAATTTTAATTCTTCGACCAATAATATGGTGGATTCCCTGTTTAAGAAAAGAAAATAATGGTTTTCTTTGGCTCTTTAATCTCTTTGAAGAGAGTAAAATAATAGTCTCTATCAATTCCTTATTTAGCTTCATTAAACTACACTAATCTATAATATGAATGAAATGCTAAGAGATATTAGATCAAAACAAGTATTAAGTGGTGTAGTTTAACACTGGGCGCCTTTTTAAAAGGTTAGCTGATGATCAATTGAAGTCGGTTAGCGTTAGGGGTGGCAAGTATGGTTGGCCTCATGCGTTTTGTTTGTCTTTTTTTGCTTATTTTCGTGGCCATTTTAACATGCATCGATCCTTGGATCATGAATTTTTGTATTTTTTTGGTTCCCGATTGATTATTTGAGGTTGGGGCCTCCGTCAAACCTCACGGTCTGCTTGACCGATTTTCCCAGAAAAGAGAAAAAAAAAAGTGGTGTAGTTTAGCGGTTCGACGCTGTGCTAACTTAACTAGAAGTTTTGAATTCGAGTTTGGAAATGTAACTATCATTGATAGATAGAATTTTACACCATAAGTAATTCGTCTCGACTCAACCCATGAAAATGAACTATAGAAGCAAAAAAAATTAGATGACAAAGAGATCACCCTAGAAAGACAAAATTGTTATTTAGTGACCATCTTCCATGTTCTTTTTCAGGCATTTTATAACTTTGGGAGGCTTCATTTAAATTTATCCTTGAAAACTAAACTAATATTTAAAAGACTGTAAATTATATAATTCTCTCTTCATTGAATTTCATAAGTTCAACTAATGTGCGTACTAACTTCTAGCTAATTATAAGCTCATAATTAATCTTTTTTACAAGTACAGTGTAAAAGTTGCAAAAGTCCAAGATTGAATAGAACGAATAATTTAACTATAATAAAATCATTGGAAATTTCAAATGAAATTTCCTACGATAACGACCCACATGAATTAAAACAAAACAACAATTCCAAACCATTTTTTAAAAGCCTATTAAAAGTATTAATTGTTTTACCTAGTCTAAACATAGTATTATAATACGATAAAAACCTTTTGAGTCTACCAAAGGCGTCGAGACCAGACCCCATCTCGATTGTAATCCAATCACTCTATTAAAAAATACAAATTACAACTAGCCTTTGTTTCTTTATAAGGGAAATCAAATTAATTAATAAAAATCTCCAATTGTGACATGAATGGCACCTTTGAAATCGACAACATTTGTCACATTAATTTATTAATTACAACATTTTCGCATTAAATTTATTTATATTTCCTAGTAACAGTCGGAGAGTGTGATCGAGTATAAAGAAATTCATTCATTCTTAATCAAATATTAGATGTTTGAATTCTAGTTTGGTATGGAATAATTTTGAATCCCCTGATCAATTGTCTCATCCTTCAAGATATTAACTACGTACAATTTAGTGAGGAGACTAGTTATTGTAATCGATAGTGAACATCCTAATTTAAACAGGAGATTTACATTTGATTACCCTATATTTAGGCCTAATTATAATGTAATCCATCAAGATTTAAAAATTACATTTTAGTTTCTGTATGTCTTGTTTGGTCTAAGATCCCTAACGGAATTTGTAAAAGTAAGCTTATACCCCTGGCGGTTTTTATGAGTGCTACATTGAATATTTGACCAAAAAATTATAACATCATCCCTAAAATTTACAAATGTAAACAAAACGATCCCTACAACTTATGAATTTAACAATATAGTCCCTGGAGTCACAAATCAAATTAAAAAAATCGGAGACATTTTTAGAATAACATAACGAAACCTCAATGAACATCAGGGATCACAAACGGTTTTAAAAAATTAGAGATTCAAATGTAATTTCCCAATTTAAATAGAATGTATTTTAATTAGATCTAAATATAGGATAATCAGACGTAAATTTCCCGATTTAAACTATAGGCATTAGGCAACGGTGAATTTACTGGTCTAAATAGAAAATAGACATATTTCCCAACTCGTAGCATACTTTAGAAAGATACGTGAAAATTCAACTTTTAGGACCAATAGAAGAGGAAACTGAAATAATAAAGAAACGTCAATCCGATGTTTGGTGGAGGGTGGAGTGACAGGCTTAAATACTAAGTAAAATGCCAAATTTCTAAGTTGCTTAAATAATATCCATAATAGCTACTAACTGTGATCCCACTTGAATTTGTTGGTTAATATTTTACATCGTTAGGTGGAACGTACCTTTTTTAATTAATTCGTAATTTTCATAAACAAACAAGCAATCATCATTTGATTGGCCATTTCATTTTTAATAAATTAATTAGGTGCATGATCTCATCAATATAAACTTTATATTGAAGAGAAAATTGCAAATTTGCTATATTAATTCAACTAATTAAGTATTCTTGGTATATTATATTTTTTGACGATAAAATAAGATCGTAAAATTAAAAATCATGTAATTTAATGCATTTTTTCTTAGAATCCAGTTTTGCCCGCCGAAAACCCGACTTGATTTTACACATGGCGAACTCCTAATTTATCCATGTAAATTCCGGTGAGTAAAACTATTTTCCGATGAAAAATAAATGTGAAATTGCTTGATTTTAAAGATACAATTCTATTTTGTTGTTGAAAAATAAAATGTACCAAAAACGCTGAATTGATCGAGTTGATATACTAAATTTGTAATTTTCCCATATCTTCGAAGAATGATTTCAAAGGAATCAAGGTATCAATACTAGGAAATTAATCTATCTCATTTTCTTCAAAAAAAAAAAATTATTGATTGAATTTATAATTTGAACCTAAGATCACTTCTAGTCAAGGACAGAGACAAAATCTTACGGATTTTCAGTTACCTTTCTTTCTAGCTAGGTTAATCCATCAGTCTCCAGATCGGAAAAGATATATACAATCATCTGTTCAATTTTTTGTTCTGATGTTTGTAACCGCGAAGAACTCAATCTATATTCATACTAAATTTTTATAATGAATAGATTATTATCAAATTTATCTTGATGTACATATTTTAAAAAATTATCGTTGGAAAAGAAATAAATTATGTAACAAAATATGTGCATAGTTAATAAATGTTTGATAAGACTCACCTCATTAGCTAATTTTTAAGGTAAATTAGGTCGAATACATACTTTCACAATAATTATAATAAATCAATCTCGTTTCTCTTAGCCAAAATCCCGATTCTTTCCCTAATCAAATACCGTTTGATTATAGGGTATTTTTGTTATATGATTGGGAGCAGCGGCACTCCATGTATATAAAATATATTATATATTTTAACCAAATTTAGGGGCAACATACATCCCAAAATATATATTGTGGCGATCAACAAAATCTGGACTTTTTGAACATCCGTCATTTAAAATTCCAAAAACTGGTAATGGTACTGCACATTCGTGGAATTGCTGGTTCAAAGTTTGCCATATATATAAATACATATTATTATTCTTTAGTTATGCACATATATATATATATATATATATATATATATATAGGTGTATATCAATGTACGACTTCCTGGGGGAAATCTAAGGCAAGTGTTGATGAGTAATGATGACGGGATGATTAGCGTTTGTGGAGTTATTTACTTAAAAATGTGTATTTTGAGTGAGACCTTTCCCCCACACAATAATTAATGCCTTTACTTACTTTGAGACTTATAAATATGTATACTTTACACTAAGATTCAATGTGTGGACAAAACATTCCTGCTAGTGACATGACACCCATCGGATCTCATTTTCTGATGCCCTCTTCGGATATAAATCACAGTCTTTTCAACTTGATAAATTATGTTTCTTTAATTATTTCAGTATAAGTAACCTAGTGAATATGATAAGATCATAAGAAATCAAATAAGAATGAATTTGAAAGACAATCTGAAAACGTGAATAATTTAATGTTAAGTTTCAATATTTTATTAATGAAACACCTCCACTATATCACTGGCAGTCTTTCGTGAGTGTGGCACGCACCTTTTTCTTTCTTTCGGAGCCATTTTGGTGGGGATATGATAATTTAAATTTTTGGTCTGATCTCTCTTGATTAGTCTCTCCCGAACACTAACTTGTTACGGTAAGGCCTTGAAGAAATAAGGGTTGATCTCAGGGCGATCTTGAAGAAATAGAGCTTAATTTCAGGATCTTTTGGACCGAACACAATAATAATAATAATAAAATTGAAATTATTATTCACATTACATATTAAGCGATCGATATAAATATTACTTGCAAATAATTATTATTTTAAGTTGTCATTGATATTTAATTAGTAACACATGTATGATTATATAAGGGAAGCCCACATAACTCAACAAGCAAACTAATAGTTTAGTTCTTAATTTTCTTTAAATTAATAGTGTACTCTATATAGAAAAGGTTCGATTCTATAAAATAAAGATATTTCCAAAATATAACTATTTTATCATATTTTATTACGCCCGACACTTTCCACGTAACATCTTATCAACTTGCTTAAGAACATCATAACTGATGTGTCCTCATGCCAAAGTCGCCGATCGTCCCAAAAATAGGTCAATTGGACACATGTAAACGCAAGGAATTTTAGGTTACACTAAACTTTGGAGAAATTCGAAAAACATACATATCCTCATGAAATGAAGGTCCCAAATGGTGGAATTGTGGTCACGGAATAACAAAGCCAATTATGTGCATTATGTGCTATCAAAAAAGCTACAAGAAAAAGCAGAAGCATCTGTCGAGGGAGAAAAAAAAATGGAATAATTTCTTTGCTATGTCAAAAGGGACAAACAGAAGTAAAGAACGATCCCATTTCAATTGAATTGTCACGTAGCCACCACCTGCACACTTCTGCCCATCTATGATATATGGATACGAACACGACGAGCTGACACGATGCGCTATGATCACGACGATAAATTTTTTTTTCTTGAATCTTTCACGTGAATGTTGGACATAAGTGTCCAACACAATACAATACGACACATAAAATGAAATTTTTAGACGTGTATTTGTGCATTACTTTTTCCTTGGAGGAGGAGTGCAATAATTATGTGTTATGGGGCTTTATATAGCTTTTGCTTTAGTGTGTTCCATCATGATTTCCTTTTCCATTCTCAATTGGGCAAAAGAGACAGTTAGAATAGAAAATGGCGTTGACGCTTCCTCGTACGAACTCACACACATAGACCTTATTTTTACCATTCTTTTTCTTTCTCTTTCAGTACTTATGTTCATGTTCTCTCTATTTTTCTTACTATATATTTTAGTACCATCAATTCTATGTTGTTTTTGCAGAAAATTAGGCAACTGATCGATGATGTGTGGAAGGAAAGGAACGTCGGATTTTAAAAATAAGAAAAGAAAATAATGCAAACTTCACTCAAATCGTTTTCATTTCATTATAATTAATTAGTAGGAAACTAGGGTGCTAACAAGAATTAGTTATTGTTCTTGTCGATCTATTGCTTGGACAAAGAGATTTAAATAGTTTCTCGTGCATGCTAATAACAGAATCATGGTTCTTAACTACCCGACATTTCTTTTGGTATTTAACGAGCATTATATTATGAAGATAGGGAAAATTGGTGGCAACATAGAGTTGATTAATTACTCGCATTTTTGGGATAAAAATATTTATTTTGTCACCAAAATGATTTTTGTCTAGTGATTAGCGATAAAAATGATGTTTAAGTTGTCACGGTTAACATTTAATGACAGGGTTATTATGAAAAATTAAATGAATATTGTATCACAAGTTATTGAGATTTTTCTTCTTGTCACTAGGTTAGTATCATTGACGAGTCATTATTTGTAGATATTAGATAGTGATAATTCGATCTATATCTTCTCTTTGAGTTAATTAGTGACACGAGGTACGTTGTTTAGGTTGTGCTATTAATTTAATTTTTTTTGTATTAACAGTACCTATATATTTAAAATTTGAACACGAACTTTTTAGCTGAATTAGTGTAGCATTTGAAGTGTTAGTCTAGGCCACTTATATATATTTCGGAGAGAAACGATAAATTTGGTATATCAACTCGATTAATTTAATGTTTTTGATACATTTTATTTTCTAGAGACAAAATAGAATTATATTTTCAAAATCATACAATTTAATATACTTTTTTACCGAAACCCAATTTTGTCTGCCAAAAACCCGATCCGATTTTACATGTGGTAAACTCCTATTTCGACACATATAAATTCAACGGTAAAATCAATTTTAGGTCAAAATTTGCATTAAATATCTTGATTTTAAATATACAATCTTTTTTTATCGTCAAAAAATAAAATATATCAAAAATACTGAATTGGTAGAGTTAGTATATCAAATGTACTATTTCTCTTATATTTTGGATGGAGAATTCTGTTAATGAGATCGTGCTATTTTAGGAAGAAATGTAAATTGATTGCTTACCTTGTATTAGGGCTGTAATTAGGGAGGTAATTTGGGTCTAAAGCCTATTAATATGTACATGTTGTCTAGTTCAATTGAATCAATACATTGATTTCTTCTACATTGTAACTGTTAGGAATAGTGCCCTGAAAGTCGATGTAATAGTCAGCTTTTGTACTTTCCTTTTGTAAATCACAGACAATCTTTGAATAATACGAATTAAGGCAACACTTCTTTATATACTCCTGTTTGATTGTGTGTTTACTTTTGACTGCGCATATATAAGAACTCCCCTAATCAATATGACTTATAGGACTCAACCATTTAGGCGAAATGGTTCATGAAACGAGCCCTATATAACATAAGTCATGATTAGAAATCACTCCATGCCAATGAGTCCAAAAGACAGTGGGAGTCTCAACTTGACTCGTTCGAGGCTTGCTCGTGTGATCACGCCCTTAAGAAGGACCACCTTGTTTCATGGGGTGCAAAGTGTATAGTTGATACGTGCGTGATGTGATACATGAGGGTGCTTACTTATTCTAAGTAGGTACACTGAGGTGTCCCGTGTGAGAAGATTCCTAAATGGGAAAGAAAGTTTCTATATCTGGAAATAGAAACTTCTAGATTAGGAAATATCTCACGAGTCATTGATGTGATTAAGTGATCCTTAAACTTGAGGTTCCATTGATACTTTATGAGCTAACTCTGTAGTCTTAGGTGTAAGCTTTAAAGGGTCTCGCCTTAGACAACCAATTCAAGGCTTATGCACTGCACAAGTGGCACATGAAAGTATATGAGAATCGATAAAGGAGCTACGCTTGCATTAGCAAGATGATGATCTCTTATTGTGTAAGTCATTCATATGCCATCTAGGAGTCCTTGGCCAAGGTAGTGGATCAAGACATCAAGAAAAGAGTTTCTTGGATTGAGATCAAATGGATATGAAATGCACTTAGCATTAAGATCAAGATTATTAGGGTTCTAATTATTCCCTTGCCCTAGATCTTGATTGAGAGATGGGACGTAGGAGGATTGTATCTCACATATGTCAATGACTTAAAGGTTCTGTCGAATCGAGACATTCTTATTCAGCTAGGGGTCAAACACCTGTTGTTAGACTATGGTTGTTTGATCTGTGGACTGATTAATTAATTAGGTTAACTGCTAATTGAATTAAGAACCTAAAGGGTCACACACAACAACCCGGTCACGTGGGTTAAGGCTTGAATCGATTAAACGAGTTGATCGAACCATTAAGTGAATCGTGGGGTCCACACGTGTGGAACACGTGGATGACCACACGTGTCATTATTGACACGTGTAGTCACGTGTGCGTGTACATGTGTATATTAAATAATTAATGGACTTTGATTTAATTTTGAATTAAAATTAAAGTCCAATTTTAGAGAAATAAAGTCTAATAAATAATTAATTATGAATTAATTATATTATTAGTCTTCAAGTTATTTATTGTAAAATAAATAAAGTAAAATAAAATATCTAAAAGAGTTAGATATTATTCTTGCCCAACAAGTTGGTCAAAAGGTGGACTTTTGGTCAAAGTAAGAGACTTAGTCTCCAAGCAAGATATCCCTTTCCAAAAGAGTTTGGAATCCTTTTCCAAAAGGGAGAAGGGGTTCAAACCCTACCCTTATAAATAAGGGGGTTCGAACCCCATGGGATGATGATAGCAAATTTCTCCTTCTCTAAATTATACACTAAACCCTAGAGCCTAAACACCGAATATAGAACTAGCATCCTCCCTATTCAGATCGTGGTCGCGGTTGGTGGACTATTTCTCTAGAGGGCTACTATCGTGGAGTCTTGAAAGATTTGAAGGAGCTTTTGGGGATCAAGCCGCGTGAAGAGCGTTCTTGGGCGGCTAGAACGTGTCAAGAAAGCTACTAACTAAGTGAGTTTCTTGATCTCTACGAATTTGGGAATAGGAATTGCAAGATTCGATCCTTACCTAGTTGGGAAAATTTTAAATTTCCACTGCTTTTCTCTTTGTTTTCCCAACAGTAACATGGCATCAGAGCAGTAAGATTCTGCGTTCATCACTTGCCTATGAATTCAACAAAAAAAGATAACACCCAAAACTTATCGATGGATTTCCTCACCCAGATGGCTGAAATCCTTTACCAAAAACAAATCGAAAACTCCAATCCCACTACAGTTAACATTAAACTTACTGACAACAATTATGCAATATGGTCACGGACGGTTCAACTCGTCCTTCTTAGCCGAGGAAGAACCGGGTACATCATTGGGAAGACGGTGGCACCAGACCCTCAAGATTCAGGATACGAGACGTGGGAACAAACGGATGGTTTCGTCCACAGCCTTATCTTTAATTCCATGGAACCCAAGATCACTGCCCAATTCATCCTCTGTCCCAGCAAAAAGGAATTGTGGGACGAGATCGAGGTAACCTATCATGATGGAGACGATAAATTGAAACGCTATGAACTGAAACAGAGAGCGTTTCAGACGAACCAAGCCGGAATGACCGTCGATCAGTATTAACACACCGTACAAAGTATATGGTGTGAGATCGATTTTCGACAACCCCAAAAGATGAAGTGTGCAGGATCGAAAGGCCTATAATCTAGAAAAACAGGAAGATCGTGTCTTTGCTTTCCTATGGGGAATAGATGAAAAATTCTATCCCATAAAACGAGATCTTTTGAAAACCCAACAGATACCAACACTAGAGGAAGCTTACAATGCCATCCGGAGGGAAGACCGATAACTCACAACCCAGAAACGAGTCAAAACCACCAAAAGAATCAGGTCACGGCCAGAAATACCAAAGAATCGTGTTTCGAATTGATTAGCTACCCTGATTGGTGGTCGGGAATATTGCCAAGAAACGAGCAGGACCGACCACCAGCCGAGTCGCATCAGGCGGAGCAACCGACAACATCAGCGACGGCGTTCCCTGGACGGTACAGACAGAGCAACCGTTGCCCGGAGCACAGATGAAACCCCCAGCGACGAAGGGATCCCAATGGCCATGGGCAGAGCAGCAATCGTGAGAGGAGGGGTCGACCCCCTTCACCGGTGGCGGTGGTCATAGCGCCACCGTTTCTCATGGCTCAAGTAGTGGCACCGCTAGCAGCGGCCAAGAAATGGAGAAGACAGAGGGTAAGATATCTGAACAGGGAGAGGCGGCAACTAGGAATGGAGAAACCCTAGGCGGACAAATGGGGGATTTGGGAAAAATGGGCCTAAACAATGAATGGGCCAAATTAAATATATGCAAATGACCAACTCCCCATGATATTACTTCTCCCTCTAAACCAAAATAAATGTTGTAACAAATGCAAATAGTTTTTCATATCCGGTTACCGGGGCGGGCATTAGTTCCTTATTAGAAAAATTGAAACTTTCTCATTGCTTGTTGTTCCTTCTCTTACTTCAAAATTATTATCTGTAAGTCAAGTTACGAAGGAACTTAATTGCACAGTGCTGGTATTCCCTTATTTTTATCTCGTACAAGATATTCGTACGGGGGAGATCATTCGGCGTGGTACTGAGAGAGAGGGGTTATTCTACATCCGTGATATATCTCGATTTGGATTTAGTAGCTTGGCTCATGGTCAGTCAGATAGAGAGTTATGACTATGGCATCGACGGTTGGGTCATCCATCTGCTCAGTATTTAAAACAGTTATTTCCCAGTTTATTTACCGCTTCTACTAAATTAGAATGTGAAACTTGTATGTTGGCCAAAAGCCACCGAACTAGTTTTTCAACATCAATGAATAAAGATGATATTCCATTTGCTCTAATTCACTCTGATGTTTAGGGAACCGTCCCAAATCATATTGCATCCCGACACCGCTGGTTTGTACTCTTTGTTGATGACTGTACCAGGTTTACATGGGTGTCCTTCTTGCAACACAAGTCCGATGTCCCTGTCATTACGAAGCAATTTTTCACAATGATTCAAACACAGTACTCTATGTTGATCAAAGTCTTCCGCACGGACAATGGCAGGGAATTCATCAATCAAAACCTCCGCGAGTTATTCAATTGTGACGCCCCGATATTTCAGCCATACTGGTATGACGTATGTGTTTACCAAATTGCGCGAATTAATTGTTTGTAAGTGTTTTGTATATTTAATTTTATATTAAATGTTAAAATGTTAAATATTTATATCTTAAGTTTTATTAATATTAGATTTATATTAATTCGTTGACTTTAAATTGTTTATTTAATTATGAATTTAATTTTTGTTATTTATTATGAAATATTATGAATTTGTAAATGCATTGTTCATCAGTGTTGAAATCGCGCTTCGTTCTTATATGATTTGATATCGAAATTTCGTGAAAAATTTAATATGTTGGAGTCATACGTGTCATGAATATGAATATATGTTCGTTTCATGTTTTCGGATTCGTTTGCATGAGTTTTGAATTTATTTTGATCTTGGAATCCAAAATGGGGGCTAACGAGCAATTAGCACACCCTTGGTTCCGTATTTGATATCGAGTTCTGTCAACTTCGTTGAACTCGTATCGAAAATTTGGGTTTAATGAACTTAACCTCATATTTTTCCAAAATTATTTGAACCTCCGAATTTCAACCGAAATATGATATGTTCGCCAAAACTGCCACATCTCACCAAAATGGCCATATCTTTCACAAAACTTGACCATATTAACCATGGTTGGATTCCTTAGAACCCTAGTTCAGCCCACTATCACCCTACACTCTCTCCCAACCGAACCAACCCTCACACTTGAGAGAAAATTCATCCAAAACCCCTGCTTTCCAGTTTTTTCCCGTCACCTTGCAATTCTTGGAGATTTTGGAGCTCAAATCTCTTCCAACCTTCATCCAATTCCCAAGGTGAGTTTAGGGTTGTGTTATACATTCATTTGTGGTCATTTTGATCCATGCATCCCTAATTTTGAGGCTATATTCATGAAGTTTGGAGATTTATATGAATAGTTAGGTTTTATATAAAATTCTTGATCTCATTGAATACTTGGAGTTTTTAGTTGATTCAAAGCATGAAAGTGATTACTTTACTTCCTTTATTTCATTTATGATCTTGTATTTGGTGGTAGTTGAAGATTTATTGTGATGCCATTAATGAACTTGGGTTTAAATTGGAGAACTTGAACTCTTTATTCCCTCTTTGCCTTCCATCTCTTGGCGGTTTGATTATGGGAGGTTTTTATCCATTTTTCCTTGAGTTTTTGTGAGTTTGTGCTGCTGTCGTTGCCCCATTTCCTTATCCACAAGAACTGCTGCTGCTTTGAAGGTTTGGAACAGGGGAGAAGCTCACGAACTGCTGCACATTTTGAGCTGCACGGGGTAATGCCCGTCACCCCGAATCCTTGGCCATTTGGTAACTCCCGTTACCATGGAGTTAAAGATCACCTGTACCCTTTAACCCCCGTTACTTCTTTTCTTCTTGTTTAGCGTAACTCTCGTTACCTTTTTTTGCACTTTGAGCTGTGCGTGTGTGTTGCTGTGTTGTTTATTTAAATGTAATGTGTATATATATAATGTATTGTGTATGTGCTTTGTGTTGGTGCATGTGTAATATATGATATATATGCATGCATGTAATTTATTGTGTGTGCATGGTTATTTATATATAAATGCATACATGAGGTGTACATATAATATATATATGTGTTTTTAGTGTTTTGTACATGCTTGAACGTATATGTATATATATTATATAATGTTTAAATGCATGAAGTGTATATGTATATATATTATATGTTGTTTGATATATTTAGAATTATGAACTTGAATGATCATGAATGCTTCTTATAGTGAATGAATAACTTGTGTATATGTTTTTAATGCATTAATCGTGCACATGAACATGTTCGTTACATATTATCATCTCTTATGCATTCATACCATATTCATTACATTGCCGAGCATCTTATATGGTCATTTTGAGTCTCGCTTCACCTTCCTTGCACAGATTTCGATCCAGTTAGAGACGAGGCCGGTCCGTGAGGCTGTTGTGCTCTCTTTTTGTCATTCTAAGGTGGGTTTCTCTACTATTTAGTTAAATGATCCTATATACTTCCAATGTGTAAAGATTTCAGCCACAAATTTATTATATGTATATAGAGTCATTTCAAGAGTAAATGATTGGAACGTAAAGCTTTTATTTTATGAACCCTACCATATGTTTTGGCGAGAAATGAATGAATGCACAGAATGGGACCCAGGGACTTAGTGTGAGTAGCTATCCGAGAAGGCATGGGCCGACGGTGATCCCTTACACTAGTTCCAACCAAATAACGGCGTAACCGGACCTCGTTAGGAGTTAGCGAGGAATGGACGCTGAGCGCCATTTGGGGAGTTATGTAACCCCTTTTGGTCAATGAATGGATGACCAGGCCTTGCAAACCTGTCCATCACCCGGAGGAAGAAGGTGTAAATGTTCATGAATGTGCACGAAAGAATGTAATGCATGAAAAGAAAGAGTGAATGAACATTTAATGAATCGCACAAGGTGTTGGTTGGAGATAATACACGCCTACTCGCCGGGCCACGAATGACCTAATGGAAATTGGATGTTATAATCCCTTGTGATGATTTCTTTGTTTCACCCACTTGGGAAATGCTTTAAAAACCTCATTTGAGATTATAGCTTGCATGTGAATGTTTAAATACTGTCTTATAATATACTTATGCCCTGTTTTTATACCCACCAGTCCCTTTTGGATTGAACTCATTTGGTTTTCAGTTGTGCAGGTTTTTGGGGATTTGCTAGGCGGGAATCCGAGTCTTTGGGATTTGCATTTAAGTCTAGCATTTCTTTTGTATATTACACTCATCTCATATGACTCGATATTGTATTTTGAAGCGTATATGATAACTTAGGCCGTGATGGCTATTTTGGTTACTTGCACCTTGTAAATGGATTATTTTTGGAGCTTGAATGCTCTATGTATATATTAGGATCAGTTATTGCTTCCGCTTTAATGTTTTACTCTGGTATTATGGTTTAAGGGTTAGTCCCGCCTAGCATAGCGTGTGTGTATATCCCCGTTCACCGTGATTTAGCTCGGGTATAGAGTGTCTATTTCATATTCGGGTCGGGTCTCGGTACAGGGGATGTGGTACCTTGCGCTCGGGTGCTACATCCTTAAGTGTTATCAGAGCTTCGGGTTGCAAAACCCGGGCTCTCGTGTCGTGTTGAGTCAGTCCAGTCATTCGACATTAGGGATAAATTGTCAACTTGTTACATATGCATTTCTTAAGTGCTTATGTGCCTTAATTGCTATCATTTGATTGAATTAATTGCATTATCATGCATGAACTAAAAATAGCATGTATTTTCAGTGTTTATTGACAAGATGCCTCCACGTAGACATCGGGATCGATCTCCAGATCGGCACCGTGGCAGAAATCGTTCTCCTACACCTCCACCTCTACAACCACCGCCGACAGAGGGCTTTGTTAATTCGGTTGTTAACATCATTGATCAGAGGCTTCGGGATTATATACCACCGGCACCTCTAGCACCACCTGCACTTGTAGTACCACCAGAGGCACCGATTTCAAGGGAAATGATATACAAGAAGAAATGTGGTTGAAAGAAGTGGAGAGAATCTGGGAGCTCATTCCATGTGAATCTCGGGAGAAGGCTCGATGTACTATTACTTTGATACAGGGGGAAGCTTACTCTTGGTGGGAAAGTACCCGGATTGTTTTGGATGCAGCTGGAGAGGAGATAAATTGGGAAGTCTTTACCCGGGAGTTTAGGAATAAGTTTATTCTCCCTTCATCCTGTACTCGAAGACTGAGGGAATTTACCGAATTAAAGCAGGGATCGAAGTCTGTTTCCGAGTATATTTCAGAGTATGAGAGGCTATCTCGCTATGCACCCAATATAGCGAGTGATGACTTCCACAAAGCTATGCAGTTTGTTCAGGGGCTTCAACCGGATATCCAGGCAGCTCTTGAGGCGGTCAACACGAGCACTTGTACGAAGGCTACTTTAAAGGCCTTAAAAGTTGAAGATTCTGTGAATGCTCGGAGATCATCTTACCGCCAGGGACAGGGATCAGGTTAAGGCTCGGGATTTAATCAGGGAAAAAGGCCTATGACTTCACCAGCTCCCACACAAAAAGGACCTTTCAAGAAGCCTCGAACAGGAGGTCAGAATGCTCCAATTCCACGAGCACCTCAGGCTTTATCAGCTCCTACGGGACTCCGTAAAGATCAACCTCCATGTATTCATTATGGAAGACCAACCCACTCCTACAATACTTGCCGAAAGAGATTGGGGTTGTGTTTGATTTGTGGAAAAGGGGACTCCGTAAAGATCAACCTCCATGTATTCATTATGGAAGACCAACCCACTCCTACAATACTTGCCGAAAGAGATTGGGGTTGTGTTTGATTTGTGGAAAAGGGGACCACATGGCTTTTGCATGCCCGGACAAGACTCTAGGATATCAAGCTAGAGCTCAGAGACCATTGGTTCAGGCTCGAGCTTATGCCCTTGAGAGCGAGGAGCAGAACATTGAGGCAGATCCAAACGTGCATCCATGCATTATTCAATCCGGGTGCCACACATTCTTTTATATCTTGTGATCTATGTGCCTCTCTGTGCCTACCTGTTATTTGTTCGAATTTGTAGCACTCTAACCCCCAGGGCACCACATCCCCCGCACTATAGCCTCGATCCACGTATGAAATGGAAAGTCCATACATAAACCAAAACTATAGCGAACGGGTGACAATAAAAATGACGAGCTAGGCGGGACACTCTCCCCAACAACACCAAAGCAAACATGATAATGAAAGCGGAAGCAATAAGATCATTCATACGTATAGGTACCATATTTATCGAATAGATACTTATAGATACCAATTTAACTATCAATACATTATCATCTCTTGATAATATACATATTCAAGTATCCAAAACGTGACAATAATTATCATAACACGAAACTAGCATAAGACTATACAAAAGGGTATGAAACTAGACCCGTGGAAATGCAAGACTCGAACAACTCCCGCCTAGCACGACCACGCTCAAAGGGTACCTGAAAGGTGAAGTATCAGTCTAGCGAAGACTGAGTGAGGGCAATAAGTATATATAACACACATCACATGCAAGTTGTAGCCTCGGGTGAAGACTTTGAGAATAAAATAGACATATAGTTCAAGAAGCTTAGTCTTTGCCCGAGATTACAACCAATCACTTTAACATTTTAGCTTGAACATTTCATGAACATGTGACCTCGGCGAGTAGGGGCGAATCTCCAACCTTAACACCAAACGTGACAATACGTGCTTGCTTTATCAATTCAATACATGCTCATGCAATTTCATTTAGTGCTCCTATAGACAATTTCATGCTTGAAATCATGTGATAACCCGAGGATAACCCGACATGCCGGATTAATCCCCAGTCTCCTTCTTCCTCCGGACGATAGCAAGTTTGCAAGGCTCGACTATCCACGACATGGTGTGTGTAGAGGACATGACCCTCTAGACACGGAACTCCTTCCACCACTAATCTCCTAGTGGCTTCGGGGGTGATCCCAACAATGTGAGGATAATTCAGGAGTTACCCGTCAGCCCTTGATTTCCCGGTTGGCTCAAGAATTACCCTCGGGCCCACGTGCAATCATGTACTCGCCAAACATGCTTGAAATCATGACTTGCTTGCTTGAAATATTTATGGTTTGAAATCATTTATAAATATAGTACGTTTTGGCCGAAATAGCACATAAGGGTGGTAGGGTTCTATATCCATAACCTAAAACCTCACCTTTTCTTGCAAAATACAATAATGTAGTGTTCTAAGGAGCTTGCTCCCCGTCCACGCCCTCGTGACCTGTGCAAACACGACGTATATTCGTGAGACATGACCTAAAATGACCAAAATATGACGAACGGCGGAAAGGTATCGAGACGACCACGAAAATACAATGTGGCATGATAACATGTTGTTTCACTTCATATTAGCACATATTATAGCAATTCGGGGTCAAAGAAGTCGTTGGATTGAGGGGTCATTTTCGTAATTTTATGCAGTGAATTTTGTTCTGCAAGTCAGGTGGGAACGGCCGTTTCGGTCCCCTTTGCAAAATGGGAACGGCCGTTCCCATAAACCCCAAAACGCACCAACGATTTTCCAATTTTAAAAACGCGCCTAGCTGGGAACGGCCCTTCCGGCTCCAAGGCCAAAATGGGAACGGCCGTTCCCGTGGTCGGCCGCCTATTATATTTGAAAAGATGGGAACGCCCGTTCCCACAATGCCTTGAGGCTGGGAACGGCCGTTCCCAGTTTCTGCAACTTTGAAGAACAGAGCAAAAACAGAGCATGCTCACGGGAATGAGCAACAAAGCAACAAAAATTCCATTTTCAATCCACAAATTAAAATTTTCTGGAAATATACATGCATATATACTCAAGAAATGATACCATAACACCTAAACACTTAAAGCACAAAATATCCTCAAGAACTCATGATTTCAAGTTCATGATAACACTTGATCATTCATGCCAAATATCCAAAATTTCAAGCTACAAATCATGTCATAGTTCATGTTATGATCATTCAATCATGTTTTGCATAACTAACAATTCATCTAGCATATAATCCTTAACCCTAGCTATCTCAAATATGCTCAAGAGGTCATGAATTCATCCAAATACCAACCTTAACTAAGAAATGGATGAAGAAGAAGATGATGATGATGATGATCTCCCTAATTTCCTTGAAATACTTCTTGAAATCTTGATGATTGAATGAAAATTCACTTCTTCCCTTTTCCTTGAAGAACCGAGAATGAGGAAGCAAAGTTGTTGGGAAATTTTTGCTAGAAATGATCAAGAAAGAAGCTTGGAGATGCATTACGTAAAACCCATTTTTGAAATGTGTGAAATGTGCCAATTTGCCAATTAATCCTCTAACTCATGAGAGTATGCAATTGAGTATACATAGTTTTAAAATATGATCCATTAGATCTTTGAAAGTTATGCAATTAAGTCCCTAGAACTTTAAGAAATATCCAACCAAGGACAATTTGGTAATTTTGAAATACTCTCGGTAGTGATTTTATGCAATAAATATTTTCCGTATCATGAAATAATATTTTCAATTATATGAATTCAAATAATTAATATAAATAATGTTTTATGAATTTTGTAAAATTATGAGATGCCACGTAAAATAGTATGAAATTAAAGAAAGAAAATAAAATCCTACGCTCAAAACGCACACGTGGCGTGCTTACCTGTTCATCCGGAACCGGGCGTTACAGAATTCTTGTTATTTTGTGAGTTCTCCTCTGGGAGGAAGTTTGCAGACAGATCGAGTTGTTTGGGGTTGTTCAGTATTGATAGAAGGGAAAGATTATCCGGCAGATTTCATCGTGATGCCTATGAAGAAGTATGGGGTAATTTTTGGGATGGATTGGTTATTCCGCCATCGGGTCAAAGTTGACTGTTTTACGAAGAAGATTAAGTTGGGTAAGGAATTGATTGGGAAGGTTGGATCGAAGAAGGTACCACTTTTATCATTCATGGAAACTCGCAAGTTAGCAAAGGATGGAGCCACGGGATTTATCGCTTATCTCCATAATAAACAAAAGGATCAAACAAGCTTTGAGGAGACTGCCGTGGTGAAGAAATATCCCGACGTATTTTCAGAAAATTTGGGTTCTCTACCGCCAGATCGGGAGATTGAGTTTGTGATTAACTTATATCCGGGATCAGAACCGTATTCCAAGCTCCTTATAGAATGGCTCCGGCAGAGTTAAAGGAGCTGAAGATTCAACTCGAGGAATTACTTAAGATTGGGTACATACGACCGAGTTCGTCTCCGTGGGGTGCTCCAGTTCTTTTCGTTAAGAAGAAAGATGGGAAGTTGAGAATGTGCATAGATTACCGGGAACTTAATCGGATGACTATCAAAAATAAGTACCCGTTGCCCCACATTGAGGTTTTATTCGATATGCTGCAAGGTTTAGGAATTTAAATAAAATTGGATTTAAGGTAAGGGTACTATTAATTGAAAATCAGGGAAGAATATATTCCAAAGACAGGATTCAACACCCGGTATGGGCATTACGAGTTTGTAGTGATGCCTTTTGGTTTAACTAATGCCCCTGTAGCATTCATGGATATGATGCATCGTATTTTTCGGCCCTACTTGGATAAATTCGTGGTAATATTCATTGATAACATTCTTGTTTATTCGAGGACTTCGGAAGATCATGCCCGGCATCTCAGATTGGTATTGGAAACGTTGAGAGAGCACCGGATGTATGCGAAGTTTAGTAAGTGTGAGTTTTGGATCGACCGGGTTGCTTTTCTAGGTCACATTGTCTCACGTAAGGGTTTGGAAGTAGATCCTTCAAAGATCGAGACGGTTATTCAGTGGCAAAGTCTGAAGAATGCCTCCGAGGACAGAAGTTTCTTGGGTTTGGCAGGGTATTACCGAAGGTTTGTGCAGGATTTTTCAAAGATTGTCGCCCCTTTAACTCGGTTGGCTAAGAAGGAAGTTAAATTTGAGTGGGACGAGGCGTATGAAGCGAGTTTTCAACTCTTGAAGGAAAAATTGACCACTGCACCGGTATTAGCACTTCCCAAAGGTACTGAAGGATACACGGTTTATACGAACGCCTCGAAGGAAGGGTTGGGATGTGTTTTGATGCAGAATGGTAAAGTGATAGCCTATGCCTCGAGGAAATTGAAGGATCATGAACAAAATTATCCCACTCATGATCTCGAACTTGCAACAGTGATCTTTGCTTTGGGAAAATAGAGGCACTACCTTTATGGAATTTCTTTCGAGATCTTTTCCGACCACAAGAGTCTCCAATATTTGTTTTCTCAGAAGGAGTTGAACAAGAGACAAAGGCGTTGGATGGAGATTTTGGCGGATTATGAGTGTACAATTCGATACCATCCCGGAAAAGCTAACGTGGTCGCGGAACCTGAGTCTTTCAAGTTGAGAGCTAGTATTTGGAATATTACCGTTCAACCGGATCTTCAACAGAGACTATTTGAAGCTCAGAAAGTGGATTCCGAGGTTCAGAAATTAGTACAGAAAGCTAGAATTGTTCCAGAGTATGTTTGGGTTCGATGACACCGGGCTTCTAAGGTTTAAGAACAGAGTGGTTGTACCGGAAGTGTTGAAACGGTTGATATTGGAAGAAGCTCATCGGTCAGGGTAGTCGATACATCCTGGGGGAAACAAAATGGATAAGGATTTAAAGCAATTTTATTGTTGGAATGGACTTAAGCGGGATGTGATCAACTTCGTGAAACATTGCTTGATGTGTCAAGTTTTGAAAGTAGAGCATCAGAAGCCATCGGGGCTACTTCAACCGTTACCTATCCCAGAATGGAAATGGCAACAAGTAGCCATGGATTTCGTTTTGGGTCTTCCAAGAGTGAAGGGTGGTCTTGATGGGATTTAGGTGATTGTGCGATTGACAAAATCGGCACATTCTTGCTATTCAGATATCGGATATAGTGACTAAGCTAGCTAAGAAGTATGTTGATGAAATTATCCGACTTCATGGAGTGTCGGTTAGCATTATATCAGATCGGGATCTGAGGTTCACTTCTAGATTTTGGCATGAATAGCAAAGAAATCTGGGAACAAGACTTCAATTCAGCACAACTTTCCATCCTCAGACTGGCGGGCAGTCAGAAAGGTTAATTAAATATTTGGAGGATATGTTGAGAGCATGTGAATTGGATTTTCTGAGTTCGTGGAACGAGCAATTGCCTTTGATTGAGTTTGCTTATAATAACAGCTTTCAAGCCTCGATAGAAATGGCGCCCTATGAAGCTCTTTACGGACGAAAATGCAGGTCTCCGTTGCTCTTTGATTTGGAAGAATGGTTGGACCAAATAGGAAGGTGTAAAACGAGGGGAGAAAAAGGAAAAGCCCTCTAAGGCCGTGCAAGAGGCAATTGATGAGGTCCAAATAATCAGACAACGGATGAAAGTAGCTCAGGATCGATAGAAAAGTTATGCAGACCACCGGAGAAAGAATCTTGAGTTTGAGATCGGTGATAAGGTTTTCTTAAAAGCTTCTCCACGAAAGGGATTTTCAAGGATTGGTAAAGGAGGAAAATTGAATCCTCAGTACTTGGGACCGTATGAGATTTTGGAGAGAAACGGGGATACGGCCTACCGTTTGGATCTACCGCCCAGTCTGACCAGAATTCACAACGTATTTCATGTTTCTCAACTTCGGAAATACTACCCGGATGAGTCCGAGATCGTACCCATTGAAGAGGTGGAACTTGAGCCTAACCTCACCTTCGTTCAGATACCGATTAAGATTTTGGATCAGAAATTTCAAGAATTAAGAAACTGGCGAATCCCACTAGTTAAAGTGTTATGGAAAAGTAATAAAACGGAAGAAACTACGTGGGAGACGGAGGATAAGATGAAAAGATTTCATCCCGAGTTGTTTTCGGGCAATCAGTGAATCCGAGGACGGATTCTTTTAAGGGGGAGAGGTTGTGACGCCCCGATATTTCGGCCTTATGGGCATGATGTAAGTGTTTACCAAATTACGCGAATTAATTATTTATAAGTGTTTTGTATATTTAATTTTATATTAAATGTTAAAATGTTAAATATTTATATCTTAAGTTTTATTAATATTAAATTTATATTAATTCGTTGACTTTAAATTGTTTATTTAATCATGAATTTAATTTTTGTTATTTATTATGGAATATTATGAATTTGTAAATGCATTGTTTATGAGTGTTGAAATCGTGCTTCGTTCTTATATGATTTGATATCGAAATGTCGTGAAAAATTTAATATGTTGGAGTTATACGTGTCATGAATGTGAATATATGTTCGTTTCATGTTTTCGGATTCATTTGCATGAGTTTTGAATTTATTTTGATCTTGGAATCCAAAACTTGGGCTAACGAGTAATTAGCGTACCCTTGGTTCCGTATTTGATATCTTGAGCTCGGGAACTCGGAATCGAGTTCCGTCAACTTCGTTGAGCTTATATCGAAAATTTGGGTTTAATGAACTTAACCTCATATTTTTCCAAAATTATTTGAACCTCCGAAATTCAACCGAAATATGATATGTTCGCCAAAACGGCCACATCTCACCAAAATGGCCATATCTTTCACAAACCTTGACCAAATTAACCATGGTTGGATTCCTTAGAACCCTAGTTCAGCCCACTATCACCCCACACTCTCTCCCAACCGAACCAACCCTCACACTTGAGAGAAAATTCATCCAAAACCCCTGCTTTCCAGTTTCTTCCCGTCACCTTGCAATTCTTGGAGATTTTAGAGCTCAAATCTCTTCCAACCTTTATTCAATTCACAAGGTGAGTTTACGGTTGTGTTATAAATTCATTTGTGGTCATTTTGATCCGTGCATCCCTAATTTTGAGGCTATATTCATGAACTTTGGAGATTTATATGAATAGTTAGGTTTTGTATAAAATTCTTGATCTCATTGAATACTTGGAGTTTTTAGTTGATTCAAAGCATGGAAGTGATTACTTTACTTCATTTATTTCATTTATGATCTTGTATTTAGTGGTAGTTAAAGATTTATTGTGATGGCATTAATGAACTTGGGTTTAAATTGGAGAACTTGAACTCTTTATTCCCTCTTTGCCTTCCATCTCTTGCCGGTTTGATTATGAGAGGTTTTTGTCCGTTTTTCCTTGAGTTTTTGTGAGTTTGTGCTGCTGTTATTACCCCATTTCCTTCTCCATAAGAGCTGCTGCTGCTTTGAAGGTTTGGAACAGGGGAGAAGCTCACGAACTACTGCACATTTTGAGCTGCATGGGGTAGCGCCCGTCATCCCGAATCCTTGGCCATTTGGTAACTCCTGTTACCATGGAGTTGAAGATCACTTGTACACTTTAACCCCCGTTACTTCTTTTCGTCTTCTTTAGCATAACTCCAGTTACCTTTTTCTTCACTTTGAGCTGTGCGTGTGTTGCTGTGTTGTTTATTTAAATGTAATGTGTATATATATAAAGTATTGTGCATGTGCTTTGTGTTGGTGCATGTGTAATATATGATATATATGCATGCATGTAATTTATTGTGTGTGCATGGTTATTTATATATAAATGCATGCATGAGGTGGACATATAATATATATATATATATATATGTGTTTTTAGTGTTTTGTGCATGCTTGAACGTATATTTATATATATTATATAATGTTTAAATGCATGAAGTGTATATGTATATATATTATATGTTGTTTGATATATTTGGAATTATGAACTTGAATGATCGTGAATGCTTCTTATAGTGAATGAATGACTTGTGTATATGTTTTTAATGCATTAATCGTGTACATGAACGTGTTTGTTACATAATATCATCTCTTATGCATTCATATCATATTCATTACATTGTCGAGCATCTTATATGGTCATTTTGAGTCTCACTTCACCTTCCTTGCACAGATTTCGATCCAGTTAGAGACGAGGCCGGTCCGTGAGGCTGTTGTGCTCTCTTTTTGTCATTCTAAGGTAGGTTTCACTACTATTTAGTTAAATGATCCTATATACTTCCAATGTGTAAAGATTTCGGCCACAAGTTTATTATATGTGTATAGAGTCGTTTCAAGAGTAAATGATTGCAACGTAAAGCTTTTATTTTATGAACCCTACCATATGTTTTGGCGAGAAATGAATGAATGCACAGAATGGGGCCCAAAGACTTAGTGTGAGTGGCTATCTGGGGAGGCATGGGCCGACGGTGATCCCTTACACTAGTTCCAACCAAATAACGGCGTAACCGGACCTCGTTAGGAGTTAGCCAGGAATGGACGCTGAGCGCCATCTGGGGAGTCATGTAACCCCTTTTGGTCAATGAATGGATGGCCAGGCCTTGCAAACCTGTCCATCACCCGGAGGAAGAAGTGTAAATGTTCGTGAATGTGCACGAAAGAATGTAATGTATGAAAAGAAAGAAAGAATGAACATTTAATGAATTACACAAGGTGTTGGTTGGAGATAATGCACGCCTACTCGGCGGGCCATGAATGACCTAATGGAAATTGGATGTTATAAACCCTTGTGATGATTTCTTTGTTTCACCCACATGGGAAATGCTTTAAAAACCTCATTTGGGATTATAGCCTGCATGTGAATGTTTAAATACTGTCTTATAATATACTTATGCCCTGTTTTTATACCCACCAGTCCGTTTTGGATTGAACTCGTTTGGTTTTCAGTTGTGCAGGTTTTTGGGGATTTGCTAGGCGGGAATCCGAGTCTTTGGGATTTGCATTTAAGTCTAGCATTTCTTTTGTATATTACACTCATCTCATATGACTCGATATTGTATTTTGAAGCGTATATGATAGCTTAGGCCGTGATGGCTATTTTGGTTACTTGCACCTTCTAAATGGATTATTTTTGAAGTGTGAATGCTCTATTTATATATTAGGATCAGTTATTGCTTTCGCTTTAATGTTTTTACTCTGGTTTTATGGTTTAAGGGTTAGTCCCGCCTAGCATAGCGTGTGTGTATGTCCCCGTTCGCCGTGATTTAGCTCGGGTATGGAGTGTCCATTTCATATTCGGGTCGGGGCTCGATGCGGGGGATGTGGTACCTTGCGCTCAGGTGCTACATCAATTCTCATGGAGTCATCCATGAGACCACTTGCCCACACACGCCCCAACAGAATGGCGTGGCTGAACGAAAAAACCGTTATATCTTGGAGAGTGCTCGGACATTTTTATTTGAAGCCTATGTCCCTGAACAGTTTTGACCTGCAATATCTCTACAGCGGCATATGTTATGAACCAGATGCCTACACGGCTCTACAGTTCCACACACCACTTGAGAAGTTAAAGATAGGCTATATATAGACATACGGGAACTTTATCTCCCGTAGCAAAAATGGACACTATCAGGATTCTTCTCTCTGTAGCAGCAAACTTTGACTGGCCATTACATCAATTTGATGTCAAGAATGCCTTTTTACATGGTGACTTAGAACAGGAGGCGTACATGACTCCCCCACCTGGATTTGAAGAAAACAGGGATGTTGTCTATAGGTTGAAGCGGTCTCTCTATAGACTTAAATAGTCCCCAAGTGCTTGGTTTGGACGATTCACTTTGGCTATGATTAAATATGGTTTCTCCCAGAGCAACCCAGATCATTCATTGTTCATCAAAAGGAGGGGCAAACTCATTACTTTGCTAATTATCTATGTGGACGACATGGTGATCACGGGGAATGACACTGAAGAGATAGACAATCTCCAGAAAAACCTAACAAAGGAGTTTGAAATGAAGAACTTAGGGGGACTATGATACTTCCTTGGGATTGAGGTGATGAGATCGGATCGTGGATCGGATCGTGGTATCTTCATATGTCAGAGAAAATATATACTTGATCTTCTGGCAAAGGTTAGACTAGTTGATTGTAAGCCAGCAGATACTCCGATGGTTCAGAATCACCGACTAGGGATCTTCCAGATCAGGTACCTGCAAACAAGGAACGATACCAGAGACTCATGGGAAAATTGATCTACTTGGCACACACTAGGCTAGACATCGCCTATGCCGTGGGGGTTGTAGGTCAGTTTATGCATAACCCGAGCAAGGACTATATGGAAGCCGTGATCAGGATTCTGTGGTATCTAAAGTCATCACCGGGAAAAGGACAAATGTTCTCAAAGAACGGACACACTCGGGTCACTGCATATACCGATGCAGATTGGGTAGGGAGCATCTCCGACAGACGATCCATGTCCGGGTACCTTACGTTTGTGGGAGAACCTAGTCACTTGGAGAACCAAGAAACAGAAGGTAGTGGCGCTCTCCAGTGCTGAGGCGGAATTTAGAGGAATAACCCAGGGAGTTATAGAGATTCTGTGGATACTTCGACTCTTAAATGAAATCAGATTTCCTTTAGAAGGAAATGTTGACTTATTTTGTGATAACAAGACGACAATTAGCATCTCCCATAATCTGGTACAACATGATCGAACAAAGCATGTGGAGATTAATAGACACTTCATTAAGATAGAAACTGAAACAGTAAGACTCTCTTTTGTGAAGTCCGAAGATCAACTTACAAACATCTTAACCAAAGCTGTGAGCAGTCAAAACTTCCACAAGATACTTTCCAAGTTGAGTATGCTTGATCCCATATATCAACTTGAGGGGGAGTGTTAGTGAGATTGTGCTATTTTAGGAAGAAATGCAAATTGATTTCCTACCTCATATTAGGGTTATAATTAGGGAGGTAATTTGGATCTAAACCCTATTATTATGTACATGTTGTAACTCGTTCAATTGAATCAATACAATGATTTCTTTTACATTGTAACAAATTCATCTCTAGTGAACATTTTCTTGAATATGTCAAGATTAGAGTAGCTATAAATTAATTGAAACGTAAATACATATGCAATAGGATATTAATTAACACATGTTAATATCTGCACCTCCATAAATACATATATACAAAATCAAGAAGTTTAAATAGGACGACCTTCAAATGAAATATGATTAAATCCTACAAATTTATTTTAAACTCAATGTTAATTAACTAATAATTACCTAATAACACAAATCCAGGCTACGCACATTCAATGAGACACTTTTAAGTGAATTAACTTCTTAAATACGCATATAATAATTCATGAAGTACTACGTACTTCCACATAAATAATTTCCACTTCCCCTTTTACGTTGGAAATAATTTTGTGGGACTGTTATTTGAGCATTTGAACACGTGAAATTTTAACCAGTGGCATTAAACTGAAAGTACCACAACATCTATTTATGATAATAATTTGTGGTGTCTCAACTTATTTGCTTTTTACCTATATTAGTTATCAAGACTAATAAATACGCATTCTTATTGAATGAGGTAGAGTTCAAGTAAATAGTAGTACTAACATATGCAACAACTTACACGAGATCAGATTGGTATCTCGTATCATCCTACGTTTAATTTTTTATTTTTTTTACCTATATGTTAGAATTGTATTGATAAATAGTTGAGATTAAAGCATAAAATATTTTTAATCTTTTTCATATTGGTATGGGATTATTTCGAGCGGTTGAGCTGGTGACACGTACTACCACGTGGCGGTTCATAATGAACATTAGGTGACACCCACTCCACTTAGAATGCTTTGATTCAAGGTTTTTTTTTTCTCTCGAGCCAATACTTGTACCCACTAGTTCGAAACTTTTATCTCCATCATATGCCCGGTCCCACTTCCCTCGAGTTGATGATCTATCAACCAGGGAATTCCTCGAGCGGGCAGTGGATCGGGCCAGAGTGATCCGTATATGGCGCATTTAATGCAAGAAACTCTTTCTGCGGGAGCATTAAATGCAACCCCTGCCCTACAACTTCACTACCATTATTCTGACAAGGCAAGTGTTGTGTGTAGAAATTGCATGATTTTGAGCGTTAATTAGATTATTTTTTGGTGCCGTTTGATGCGTTTATGTGTTTATTTTGCTCCGTTCAGGTGATTTTGGAGTTGGAGTTACGAAACGGCGAAGCAAGGTGATTTCACGTATTTTTGGAGGAAAATGTGGTAACTCCCGTTACCACTTAGGAGTATAAAAGAAGTAACTCCCGTTACTGGCCACAGGAGGGGAGTGTTTGGCGAGAGAGGAGTGGTAACGCCCGTTACCCCTGTGTCGAAGGAAAGTGGTAACGCCCTTTACCCCTAATAAAAAAGTTATGGTGAATTCAAGCGGTAACGGGCGTTAACAAAAAATACACGTGGATAGGTAACACCCGTTACCTAGAGCGGTGAGGATTATTTTGGGCCGCTATATTAGTGCATTTTGGAGTCTTTTCGGAAGAGTTTTTCTTCCAGGTCAAGACCTAGGGCTTGGAGAGAAGACCAAGGAGTTTTTCAGAGATTTTCAGAGAATTCGAGAAGACGAGAGGATTGAATTCCGAGAACGATCTTTGGTTTTATTGTTGCTTTAATTTATAAACTAATTCCTTTGAATCTAGTTTTAGTTTCGTATGTTAGATTCGTTTTAGATACTGCTGAATGTTTATGCTTTTGTCTTGGAGACTTTGTTTAGATTTGATTTGATAACTATGATTTATGTTAATGAAATTTCCTTTAGTTTTATGAGTTTTGATTTAATTATGAGTAGCTAATTCTCTAGGGCTAGGGGGAGTGATGATGATTGCATGATAGATGTTTGATGAGATGCTTGAATGACTTGTGTTAATTCTTAATTTGAAAACAGGTTTGAGTTGACTTGCGATGGCCTGATCACCCTTAGCATGTGTCATAATTGCCTATAGATCGAAAGAGTGATGGTAATTTAGATGGTTTTCAATACTTGTAAGTTGTAGGGTACAAAGAGATTTGGTCCTAGCTTATACAACAGTAATCTTATTCCATGGCGAGCCGCTAGAATACTGAATTGCACTAGTCTTGTTCTTATGGTTTAATTAGCTATTGGTGATTGCGAAAGCAACATTGAACACTAATTAAGCACTTGGTTACTCCTTGAGAGAGGGTAATACAAATATAAGTGACTAGGTTGTAGAATTACACTTGTCAGATGAGTATCGAATCAGCTTTTGATTGTATGATTCATTACTTTCCCCCTGCCTGCTTAGTTTACAGAAGTTAATTCGTGTGTTCGTTAATTGTGTTTAATTTTAGTTAACTGTTAATTTCTGGTTTAGTAGATTAATAGAAACAACAATTGCTTTTCGTCAGGTCTTTAGATTAGAGAAGAATAGAGAGTAGTGATTGAGTTCTCTTCCCTGTGGGTTCGATCCTATTGTGCTACGCTATGTTAGTGTACACTTGCACGATTGGTTTTTAACTGTAGTAAACCTTACAACAAGTTTTTGGCGCTATTGCCGGGGAAGGCGTTTTAAATCAATATTACTCAATTATTTTTATCTAGTGCTTTAGACTATTACTTTACTTTGTGTTCATTATCTTTGTTACTGTGGAATTGGACTGAGGATTTCTTTTCCTTGTGCAGGTTTACAGTGCATGCGAAGATCTCAAGACCCCGAATTAGTTCCATACGAGCCGGATATTGAAAGAACACTGAGTGCTATCAGGAGAAGGCGTAAGAAGGAGAAGAAACCAATTACTTTACCGATGGCTGAAGCAGACCCACCACCATCGCCAGCTATCAGAGATTATAACGTGCCGCAGGCTGGAGCAATCCAGACTGCAACTCATCCCCCGATTGCAGCAAATAACTTTGAAATTAAACTAGCTATCATAAATCTGCTGCAAAACATTCCAAGGATTACCTTTGGAGGATCCGACTTCACATCTGGAGTATTTTTTGGAAGTGTGTGATACCTTCAAAATTCACAAAGTCACTACTGATGCTATCCGAGTTAGGCTTTTTCCCTTTTCACTCAAGGAACGAGCTAAAGCATGGCTAAGTACTGTCCCAAATGAATCCTTTCAGACTTGGGCAGCGTTATCTCAGGCTTTCCTAGCTAATTTCTTTCCTCTTAGCAAAACCACGAAGTACAGGAATGATATTCAAGGTTTCAGGTAATTGGATGGAGAGTCTTTCTACGAAGCTTGGGAGAGATTTAAGGATTTGCAGAAGAAGTATCCACATCACTGGATTCCCGGTTGGTTATTCAGACTTTTTACAATGGGATGTCCCCTACTTTTAGAGGAGCGATGGATGCCTCAGCTGACGGAGCGTTCTTAGCAAAATCTGAAGCAGTTGCTACTGAGTTGTTAGATAATATGTCACAAAACGATGTTTTTGTGCATGAGAGGAGCCATTCGCAACCAGCGAAAGTGCAAGCAGGAGTTATGGAGTTAGATGGTTTAACCGCCATCAACGCTAAATTTGAAGCCCTTAACAAGAAATTGGACCAGCTTTCCGTCAATGCAGTTGGAATATAATCCCAACCAGTTCAGGTAACATGTGAAATTTGTAGTGGTCCACATGATTTTAATATGTGTCCTCATACCAATGCAGGAGAACAGGTGCAAGAGCAGGTGAATTATGCAAATAACTTTAAACCAGCAAATGATCCCTACTCAAACACCTACAACCCAGGATGGAAGAAGCACCCTAACTTGTCGTGGCCTAATAATCAGAATGTTCAACAACCACCTCATCCTAGGCTGCAGTTTCAGCCTAGGTAGCAATTTCAACCACGACCACCAGTCCCATTCAATGTAGCGCCCTCTCAACAGGAGCAAAAGCAGGGATGGGAGGTCGCACTTGAGAAGTTCATAACTGTGTCTACGGGTCGACATCAAAAGTTGGAAGCTCAATTAGATCAAGTGGTAAATCAGACCAGAACTCTGGAAACTCAGATTGGTCAGATTGCCCAAGCCCTGAATTTGAGAGGTCTAGGAATGCTACCAAGCCAAACTGAAAACAATCCTAAGGAGCATTGTCAGGCCATAATTGTAGGAGACAATAGAGAAAATGAAGGTCCGAAGATATATGCAGGCTCGGATGTTGAGAAAGCTGTACTTGAGAAAGTTGAAGGAAAAGATGATCTTAAGAAGGAGAATTTAGAGAAAGAAGTGATTTCAAGCAAGGAGAAGCCTGAAAGTTTCACAACTATGATACTTACTGAGGAATGCAGTGCTATTATTCAACTTAAGTTTCCCCCGAAGCTCAAAGATCCAGGGAGTTTTTCAATTCCTCTTACTATTTGTTCTTTGCAATTTCATAATGTTTTATGTGATTTAGGAGCTAGTGTGAGTCTAATCCCATTATCTACTTGCAGGAAATTAGAAGTGAAGGAGGTTACACCGACTAATATGACACTCCAACTAGCAGACAGATCGGTGAAATATCCGACAGGAATTCTTGAAGATATTTTGGTAAAAGTTGGAAAATTTCACATTCCTGTTGATTTTGTAGTTCTTGATATTGAGAGCGATGAGAGGATGCCATTGATACTTGGAAGACCGTTTCTGGCTACGGCTGGAGCGGATATAGATGTTCAGAACGGACGACTCACGTTCAAAATAGGAGATGAACAAATGGAGTTCAGGAATTTTGGTTCCCTGACACCACCAGCGACCCCGGATAAGTGTTGCATGAGATACACCAGATGGAATGACACTGTTCACGGAGAAAAGAGATGCAGTTGATTGGGAAGGAAAACCGAATCTCGGAGATCGAGAATAAAGGATGTTTTGGAATTAGATACTTGGAGATCAAGCTCCGGTGTTGTGAGTAACAAGAACGAGGTCACTCCTTGTGACTCGTTACTTGGGGATTGTTAATCCCAATTCGGTTTCCAGAGTCAAGCTAACGACTATAACTTAGAACTAATGTTTTTCTTTTTCCTTTCGTTTTTGTTTTTGTTTTCGTTTCTTTCGTCCTCGTTTTTCTCGCGGTAATTGTGTTGTCTCTCTCGTTTGCAGGCCACTTGATGTTATGCTAGGAAACCAAGGTCTACATGGTGCAAGGACCGTGATTTGAGAGTCATCGTAAGGTCCATTTACTTTGTTTGTGTGCTTGTGCATGGCATTGATTTTCTTTCTTGAGGAGAATGAATTGTTGATATGAATTGATATATGTGTTTATGAGTTTCGAGAACGGTGCACTTGTGGTTTGATTGAATACTATGAGTTAATTTCAGTTAATTGACGTGATTGAGCACCATCAGCTTTGTGTTTGTGGTTAATTATATTTTGGGCGGAATAGTGAGTAACGGGCGTTACACCATAGCAGTTACCTTTTGGTAACACCCGTTAACGAGGTAAGATACCCCGGGTAGTATAGGTAACGAGCGTTACACCTTATTAGTTGTTTTTAGGTAACGCCCGTTAATGACCTTATTACCGGTCCGACTGACATAAATGGGGTTTTAGGAAACATGTTTTTAGGGTAAATTAAGTCTTGTCCCACCCAATTTCGGATTTTTTCCCCCAAACCTATAAATACACTTACACCTACTTATTCTACCTTAGAAGAGATTCAATAGATTCCTTGGGCCAACCATTATCAATTTACATGCAAGAAGCTTTTCCACCAAGTTGCACATTCTTTCCTCCCTTGTGAATCGAAGTAAGTCAATATCCCTTTTCTTAGAGTGAATTGTTAGAGATAATTTTGCCAATCTAAGATTGAAACCTAGGAATGAATTGCATGTTAAGAGTCACTTTGAGATTGAATTGATAAATTTTGAGAAATTAAGCATGCTAGAATTAGGATTGATGCCTTAAATTGAAATTAACTTAAATTGGGTTAAATCTTTGAAGAATCTTAACTTCTAAGTAATCTTGAGTATGAATTATGGAGTTAAAGGTAGAGAATTTTGAGTTTGAATTGTAGATTATAAGCTAGTGTGAAGTTGAGTTGGGTATATTGTAGAACTTAAGTTAGAACTCACACCCTAGGCTTAAGCTCACAAGGTGTTTAATGAATTGTTCAAGTGATTTGTGATTGATTTATTTGTGCTTTGTCTTGCTATATTTGTTTGATTTAGGTACTATGGGTCGCACTAAGCGCTATAGAGTCCCGGAGCCTTTCACTACTTCATCCCGGTTAGACCATCAACCTTTTGAATCGGTCAACATAACGGTTAATGCTTTTGGGAATCGTTTTCAAAGGAATTTGACAAGGAATATTGTGGGTACTAAATTCTTCAAGGAGATGTGGATGAAGGACTTTGAGGTTTGGGAGGATGTAAAGAGATTGTTCAACAACATAGGTTGGTTGCCATTCCTTTCTAGTATGGATATGACCTACGGGGAGATGACGGCCGCTTTCTTCCACACAATGAACTTTGATCCGGTGGAAAACACATTGACCTTCACTCTCGATGATATGGAAACTCGAGTATGGAGCGTGAGCAGGGTCAGAGAGATTCTTCGTTTCCCAGCTAATGCCACTACTTCTTTGCCTAAAATGGAGTGATACTCAGCGAGAGGAGGTATGGAGATCCTTTCTCTTGAGAGAGGGTGTCCCTAGTTATTCCCCCCGATGTACACATAATAGTTATCTTGATTCGTTGACTTGGGTACTAGTCCATAGGATTTTAGCCCGGGGATTCTATGCTAGATATGGGAGAGATAGACATATTACTGAGATTGAGTTGGGTATAATGTATATGATGAAAGAAGGTATTAAGTTTGATGGTACGATTGAGTTTCTATGGAAGCTGCAGGAGAGTGCTGGGAGTGTTACCGGTACGATTGCTCACGGTGCTTTTGTGACGATGTTTGCTCGGGAGATGTATGGAGACCGCGTGGAGCTTTGCCTATTGACTTTGGACATATTGGTCCAGAATACTTGGAAGCTGTGGGCTTGGCTATAACATGGGAGAGTGGAGAGCTGAAGAACTACAATTTGCCATGGTGGCCCATTTGTGATAGAGATCGTCTCTGGCAGATGTACAGCTGGGGTAAAACCCGGTTTGATGAGCTTTCTGAGAGGCAGAAGGAGCTTTTAGCTTGGATACCTGACCGGCCAGATGATGAGTTTGCGATTCTTCGCAATGCCGCGCCTGTTGTTGCTGAGGCCAGTGATGAAGCTACTGTAACTTTGACAGGCCTGCGTGCGGAGTTGGCAGGATTGAGGGCTGATTTGACCACCGTGATCGCCAGAGTTGAGGATTTAGCACACTATGTGGATGAGTGATTCGACGCGTGGGAGGCCAGTTTGGAGGCTAAGTTTGACAGGTTCTGTGCTCGTATTGATCAGTATTTTGGAGGACCCCCATCACCCTGATTCTGTTACTTTGTTTCTCCCCAGATTTCTAGACATTATTGTTTCGTTTTTTCATTGCTATGTTTGGATATTTGACTACACTTAAGTTTTTTCATATGTTGGATTCTTGATTTTGTTTATGCAATGGTGCTTTTCTTTTCGTGAATTTGTGACTTGTGTGTTAATTGTTAGATGCATGTTGATTGTTAATTACCTGTGCACTTGATCCGTGTTTTCTAGTCACTTGTTCAGGTTTTGGAAGCTTCGCAAGCACATTGCCGGTTCTTCAATTAATCAGGGAGTTTTCTTGAACTTTAATTCTTTCATTTGCATGAGGACATTGCAAAGTTTAAGTGTGGGGGAGGAAGTTGCATGTTTGCTATGAGTTTTATTGAATATTTGCATGTGAGATGTAATTTCACTTGTGATTTGCTAAAATTCGAGTAATTTTGAAATTTTTTGAAAATTTTCCCTCATTTTGAACTTTTTCTTTGAAGTTTGATTGTTGAGCTTTTGCTAGAATAAGTTCGACTTTTTGAATTGAGGAAAATTGCATGAGATTTGATGATTTAGTATGTTAGTGTGCCTTTATGTTTAGATCACTTTTGAAAGAGATAATGTACTTTGCTTAGAAAGATGAGTTGATAATTTCCAAATGAGTCTAAGATTCGATTAGGATGCATTTTAGTCCTTTTGAGGCGAAATTTTGAATTAATGAAGGATTAAGGAAGTGAAGTAGGCGTTCGTTGTTGGAGGATTATAAGCTTTTCTATTTTAGCCGTTTATCACTAAATAACGTAATCTTATTGACCCCGCTGAGCCTAATTGTTGTGCAAAGATTTTTGTAGCTGCATTATAAGCCAATGCACAACATAGAAATACCTACCTTGATAATTTTTACACCAAGGCTTGCTCGTTTGATTTGTATGGTAATGATCTATCTTTTGACCCCTTTTTATTGTTCTTATGATTGAAATTGAGAGGATATTGTAAAGAAAAAGAATGAGAAAGTGTGAAAAGAAAGATATGAAGAAAAGGAAAAAAAAAAAAAAAAAAAAGAGCAAAAGAAAAGAAAAGAAAACTATGCACAGTGTGAATTTGAGAGTGTAGGATTCAATTGAGGAGTTGGGGCGATTTTCGTATTAACGGTGAATGGAAGTGTTTCGTGTTTTAAATAGATTGACTGATGTAAGCTTGGTGAGTAGTCACTTGATCCAAATTTCCATAACCTTACCCTAAGCCTACATTACAAGCCCGAAAGACCTACTGATCCTAAATCTTAATTTAATTCCATTAGTGGAGATAAGTGCGAAGAGTGTATTCCGAAGTTGATGATTAGAGTTAGGAGGGAATTGTGAATTTGTCATTCTAATTTTTGTACATCGTTTCGTTTGATTCACACACTACACAAGGGTATACTTTTCATACTAAGTTTTGAGGATCTTACATTTAAGAGTACTTGAATTGATTCGCTAGACTTGTTAGGTGAAGGTTTGATGATTGCTTGAGGAGATGGTTTGATGAGGATGTGTTTTCTTGATTTCCGTATTACTCGGGGACGAGCAATATTCAAGTGTGGGGGATTTTGTTGTAAGTAGAAATTGCTTGATTTTGAGCGTTAATTAGATTATATTTTGGTGCCCTTTGATTCGTTTATGTGTTTATTTTGCTCCGTTCAGGTGATTTTGGAGTTGGAGTTACGAAATAGCGAAGCAAGGCGATTTCATGCATTTTTGGAGGAAAATGTGGTAACTCCCGTTACCACTTAGGAGTATGAAAGAAGTAACTCCCGTTACTGGCCACAGGAGGGGAGTGTTTGGCGAGAGAGGAGTGGTAACGCCCGTTACCCCTGTGCAGAAGGAAAGTTGTAACACCCGTTACCACTAATAAAAACGTTATGGCCATTTCAAGCAGTAATGGGCGTTAACAAAAAATACACGTGGATACGTAACACCCGTTACCTAGGGCGGCGAGGATTATTTTGGGCCGCTATATTAGTGCGTTTTGGAGTCTTTTCGGAAGAGTTTTTCTTCGAGGTCAAGACCTAGGGCTTGGAGAGAAGACCAAGGAGTTTTTCAGAGATTTTCAAAGAATTCGAGAAGACGAGAGGATTGAATTCCCAGAACGATCTTTGGTTTTATTGTTGCTTTAATTTACAAACTAATTCCTTTGAATCTAGTTTTAGTTTCGTATGTTAGATTCGTTTTAGATACTGCTGAATGTTTATGCTTTTGTCTTGGAGACTTTGTTTAGATTTGATAACTATGATTTATGTTAATGACATTTTCTTTAGTTTTATGAGTTTTGCTTTAATTATGAGTAGCTAATTCTCTAGGGCTAGGGGGAGTGATGATGATTGCATGATAGATGTTTGATGAGATGCTTGAATGACTTGTGTTAATTCTTAGTTTGAAAACAGGTTTGAGTTGACTTGCGATGGCCTGATCACCCTTAGCATGTGTTATAATTGCCTATAGATCGAAAGAGTGATGGTAATTTAGATGGTTTTCAAAACTTGCAAGTTGTAGGGTACAAAGAGATTTGGTCCTAGCTTATACAACAGTAATCTTATTCCATGCCGAGCCGCTAGAATACTGAATTGCACTAGTCTTGTTCCTATGGTTTAATTAACTATTGGTGATTGTGAAAGCAACATTGAACACTAATTAAGCACTTGGTTACACCTTTAGAGAGGGTAATACAAATATAAGTGACTAGGTTGTAGAATTACACTTGTCAGACGAGTATCGCATCAGCTCTTGATTGTATGATTCATTACTTTTCCCCTGCCTGCTTAGTTTACTGAAGTTAATTCGTGTGTTCGTTAATTGTGTTTAATTCTAGTTAATTGTTAATTTCTGGTTTAGTAGGTTAATAGAAACAACTATTGCTTTTCGTCAGGTCTTTAGATTAGAGAAGAATAGAGAGTAGTGATTGATTTCCCTTCCCTGTGGGTTTGATCCTATTGTGCTACGCGTATGTTAGTGTACACTTGCACGATTGGTTTTTAATTGTAGTAAACCTTAGAACAGCGAGTACGAGGAATTAGGGAAAAATGCAAAATCAGGATACGAACTGACCCTCACTAGCGTTTTCAGGACAGTAAATTTTTCGGCGACAAAAAAGTCCACTAAGTCCAAAAAAGTGTCAATTTTGGGACAATTCACGCCGGAATCCACTGTTTCATACCGGAGAGTATGGACACGTGGCATTTGTGTTGACGTGGACGATGACAACATTTCCACGTCAGATAATATTTCCAGGTATAATGTATTGTACAGGTGGCCTAAGACGTAGGAAAATTGCAAAATCGGGATACCAACCGACCCCAACTAGCAATTTTAGGAAACTTATTATTCCGATGACAAAATAGTCCACTAACTCAAAGAATGTGTCAATTTAATGATAAATTCACCGAAAATTGCCACAACCCCAAATCAACAGCCGACAACAATCCTGTCACGACCACCACAAATCCAAATTGCTAACATGGGGTCGGATCGGTGCGGGTCAGCTCCCAACATGGGCCAAAGGCTCCTCTCCAAGGTTCCAACCCTTGGGCCCCTTGGCACTCCAGAATTAGAGGTTATCGACCTTACTCTCCGATGCCATGCATCGGTGACCTTTCCCACGCCCGAGATGCATCGCTGTCAAGACACGTGTCCCGCTCTCATTCCCCGGTACTGACGCACGCCGGCGCATTTAATGCCTATTGTGCTAGGTCTTACCAAAAAGGGGAAAATGGCGCGCTTCACGACCCCTTGGTGAGGTCGAGCATTTTCTCTTCGGGAAAATCGCTTAACCGCATTTAATGCATAGCTGTCGTACGGGCACTATTGCATTAATTATCCAAGGCTATAAATACACCCCCCTTGAACGGTTGTTGGTAAGCATTTAAGAGCATTTAATAGCGTTCTTTGCATTATTTCCCTCTCTCTAAACGTCCCCAATACTAACTTGAGCGTCGGAGAGCCAAACTTGGGCCCAACCCATATCCCCCAATTTGGCCTTTGAGCTCACGTGTGCTTAAGTGCTTTTCAGATCGATAAAGAGCCCACACTTACAAATTCTCGACTGATCAACCCGAGATTGCCAGCTAGATTGTCATCTCAGCTAAACCAATTTTGAGTCGGATCACGCCCACTAGACTGGTTCTCCGTCGAAAAAGGATAACCCTCCTGCTTTGTGCCCTAAATTTTCCTTTTGATTTGGACTGTAATGCCTGAGCAACTTCGAATTCAAAAATTGATATATTTGGTTACTCAGTGATATTGTGCTTATGTCATGAGTTTGGTTCCCGTGGTGGTGGTGCAACAAGGATATATATATATATATAGGGCTGTCGTGGTGGTGGGTTACTGGCGATTTGGGGTTGTGGTGGTGTTGTGGTGGCGAGTTTCTTGTCGCTTGTCGGCGATTTACGGTTGCGGTGGTCGTGTGGGGGCGATTTGGGGTTGTGGTGGTGAGATTGTTTGCTGGCAATTTGGGTTTGTGCTGGTCGTGACGGGATTGTTGCCAGCCGGTGATTTGGGGTTGTGGCAATTTCCGGCGAATTTGTCAATAAATTGATACATTCTTTGAGTTAGTGAACTATTTTGTCACCGGAATAATAAGTGTCCCGAAATTGCTAGTTGGGGTCAGCTGGTATCCCAATTTTGCAATTTTTCCCACGTCATATGCCACCTGTACAATACGTGGAAATATTATATGACGTGGAAATGTTGTCATCGTCCACGTTACCATAAATGCCACGTGTCCATAGTCTCTGGTATGAAACAGTGGATTCCGGCGAGAATTGTCCCGAAATTGACACATTTTTGGAGTTAGTGGACTTTTTTGTCGCCGGAAAATTTACTGTCCTGAAAACGCTAGTGAGGGTCAGTTGGTATCCTTATTTTGCATTTTTCCCCGAGGAATTATGTTGTCACTGACCTATAGCATGCTTGTAATCATCACATTGTTGACTGTGTGTACTCTGCCCACATCAAACTCCCAATTATAAATATCCTCTCATTTATGACTCAGGTATATAACTATTCTCACATTCAGTACACTCATATACCTACTCATTTGTATCCGCCGTTCTCGACCAATTTGACTGGCTTGAGCGTCGGAAATGCCAAAACGGATTCAATCCCTTATATTCCCTCTTAGCATTTGAACTCACGTTTGCTCATCCTTGTAGCTCCAAAGAGATCCAGGTCTTCCCCATAATATAAACTTTTGAGTAATTTGGGAGTTCACATCTACCTCCACAAAACTGCTAGATTTGAACATTATCATATATAATATATATTTTTTTTCCAATTTAATTCGTTTACCGATACACTTATAATCGAGTGAAATAAGAAATAAAAGACTGAAATTAAAACAAAAAAATTAGAGAAAGAAATGTGATAAAAGAGAGGGGGATTAGAGTAGAGATATTTGGGTTGAAAAATGAAAAATGAAAAATGGAAAAAGTGAAAGACAATAATTGTGTGTGGAAAAAGAGTGGTCCATTGAAGCGTGTGAGATTCACGTGATAATATGTGGACAGGTGGAAGAGGGTTGGTCTGTCATCCATCAATCTGCTTTGCAGTTGGAAAGTTTCCTCGCTAATATATATTGTTGTTCCTCTTAACCCTTAAAACACATTATAATTATAATTCAATCAAATATTTTAAATTGCAGTGGCGGAATCCTACACAACAGGAGTGTTGATGAACCACTCATATATGTTGCATTTAAAAGTTAGAATTATCCATCCCATACGTCTTCACGTCCTAACCCGATATGATTGTGAGGTGATAAATCTTAATCTATTCTTATATAAGCATGTGATATTGCTAAAATTGTTCTATTAGTCATAACCCTTCTAACTATCATAAAGGGATTCCAAGGAGAACGAGAAACTTCATAACTATGATTCATATGATGTAATTTGGATGTTGGTATTTTACATTTAAAGTTTAAAGTACAAGTATATTATAAAATTAAGTAATAAGGTGAGAGAACGACATACATTTATTAAATATCATATAATTTAATATTTAATCTATGTAGGATATATTAACATCATTGCATATTTAGGTCCAAACAATCGGGGTCAATCTAAAATATGAAATTAAATTAAATTAAAATTTTAATTTAAATATAAAATACAGTCTGCTCTAATATCATGTTAAAGTATTTGCTTGGTCTAACCATCAGAAACTAACTGATGGAGTGAGAATTATCAAATATTTATTTAGCATTTGATATTTAATATATGTGGGACATGTTAACTAGCTTTTTCTTAATGTTATTATTATTGCGCTTCTTATAGTTTCAATTATTCGATTTTTACCGAAATCGAAACCGAACAAAAAAAGGAAAAAGAAATTTTGAATTTTTTGTTTACCAAATGCCCAACCCAAAGCTTTGGTATTAACTGCGCAGTACTTCCATCCTTAGTTCCACAAATTGTTTGTGCATGTCTGCAACTTTCCAACGTGCCATATTTATTGCTACAAACAATATTTCTACTGTTCTTTTGCTCGAGGGTGGAATACAAAAGTAAGCGTGGTGCCGTATTTATGTTGGGGTAGGCCCATAATAATATTATGACGACTCAAAATGGGCAATTCTGCAGTATTTTATTTTGTGTATTTTACCCTTGAAATATATATTTTTTTCTACTTGAAAAAGTCCAAATATATATATTTATGTATTTTCCTCTTCAATAAGACAGGAATGGTTGCTCATTGTCATTTTCAGTCTTGATGGGGTAACAGGGATGATTTGGGATTTATGCTCCGCGGATTTATATTATGATGATTTATGAGAGACTTCATTTTCAAAGGGATTTTTTCCTATTAGGCCCCGAATAATGTTAAATTTATTCTAGTATGTTCTGAAAATATTAATAGTATTAATAATTTTGAGAAGAAAATATTCTGCATTGAGTATTAAAATAAATAAAAATAAAAATTCTGCATTGAGTGATAATATATATATATATATATATATATATATATATATTGGTGTTAGTAGTTATATTTCTTTAGTGACATATTTTTTTGTTACAAAATAATTCAAATGTAACCAAATTTAGTATTTTAAGTTTACACTATTTATAAGAAATAACACCCGTACGATGAAAACCTAGTACAATAAAAAAAGATGTCATCCTAATTTGTGTGGTAAAAGTGAAGAACTATTACTAATTAAATTATCACTGCACTAGTTAACGAGGGTTGATTCAAGTGGTTAATAGATTCATTTTTCAGGACAATGTCTTGGATTCAAATTTTATTTGTCGTGTGTTAAAAAAAAAAAAAAACATCACTGGACTTATACTATTAAATGTCAATTGGCAATCTAAACACCGTTCTCTTCACTAGTGGCATACCCATAATCAATTTTAGTTTCAAAAATATATATTACCACAAGGTATATAAAATTAATAATAGTGTAGAGAATTTTAATTTGTAGCACAAAATAATTTATATTAGTATTAACTCCCCAAATGTTAAATTTACTGTAATGTCCTTCATTATTTATTCTTTTTTCTTCTTTCTTATACATAGAACTTTCCTTTTTTCTTTCTTATTCATAGAAGTCGGAAGACATCCATTGTTTCTGTTTTTTCCGTCTAATTGATACGCCATTATACAACAAAAGAAAAGACTTCTTTTTATGATTTTTCACCATATGACTCAATAAACAATAGGTGAGTCACCTTCTTTCATAATACAATATTCTTATGTCAATCTCTCTCTTCTCGCCTATGAGGCGGTTGCTTCTTTTATCTTTTCCGTCTCTCCACTAAATCTTTTCCGTCTCTCCACTAAATCTACTCCATCTCTCTACTAATATTGCTCTTTTTATTCTCTTTATCTTCTCCGTCTCTGTACTAATATTTCTCTTTTTACTCTCTTTATCATTAGTGTTTCAGAAAATTTTTTGAGGCAGAAATTCTCTTTCTTTGTGTTGGAAGTGAAACCGTATCATGTGGGTCTTTATATTTGTCTCTTAGGGATAATGGTTAATGTCAGATAAATCCCTACTTGTGCATCATATTTTTACTTAACTCCCCTAAATGGGCATCAAATATTTATTTTACTCCCCACATGTAGTATGGATATGATATAATGCAGTATTTGTATCCTATTATGTTGTATAAATTTTCACCACTCTCAAAACATGTTGTATAATTTTCACATAATGTAGTACTAAAATGTTCTAATATAATATTTATTTCATATTATGCAGTATAAATTTTCGGGTAGTAAAGTAAAAATCTCCAAATTGATGGGGAGTTATTTGAAATTGCCCCTAGGGATAATAGAGTAATTTTATTTAAAATAGGGCTTCAACAAAAATTTAAATTTTCAAATAGGTAGTTAGTACTAAAAGATTTTGAATAGGTGAGGTAATTTAAAAAAAAAAAAAAAAGGGTAATTAAAATCTCTTTTTACTCTCTGTATTATCGGTGTTTTAGAAAAATTTTTGAGGCAGAAATTCTCTTTCTTTGTGTTGGAAGTGAAACCACATGACGTGAGTCTTTATATTTGTCTTTTAGGGATAATAGAGTAATTTTATTTAAAATAGGGCTTGAATAAAAATTTAATTTTTCAAATAGGTAGTTACTAGTTAGTACTAAAAGATTTTGAATAGGTGAGCTAATTTAAATTGAGTGTAAATAAGTAGTTATTGATAATTATCCCTTAATGGGATAAATTTATCATCATAAAAAATAATAACAATAATAAATTTTATATTTCAATTATTATTTTGCGGCCAATTCTCTCTATTTTTTTTTCCCGTTGCTAAGCCATATCCAAAATAGAAAAACAGAACTTAAAGTAAAACGATCAATAACCCTCCTTAGATTTTCCAATTGGATATAATTGTGGATGATATTTTTGACAAATAACGAATTAATTTCTATGTTAATTAAGATAAAGATATTATACAATTATGATGTACGGATATAAATACGATGATATGGATACGATAATACAGATTCTTTTTCCAATTTTATGTGAAAAGTGTCCGGAATAGTGTTTGTATATTAGAGCTATATATATTATTTTATAATTTATAAAAGTTAGGTAAGAAAAGATTGCAAATTGTAAGAGGAAGCAAAGAAGAGGGGCTGTTGAAATGAAGAGATTGAGGAAGGTTTAAATACATTGAAAAGAATTCATTAATCTGATATGGTGAATCAGTTAGGAGTTTCTTTCACCCCCATACGCACCAAACTCCATAGCCCTAAAATCCCCAACTATTCATTCCCACATGCCTCTATCTATTACTCCTTTCAGCATTTAATTCTCTATCTACCTTTTCTAGCTTTCTTTTTCTTTTGCAATCTTTATTTTTTAAAATTGATTTACAAATACATATTGTAAATGAAATGACCATTTTATACTTTTAAGAATGATTGTATGCACACCCGCACTATAGAAGATAATAAAAATACCGAAAAAATACAAAATTATAATGTGATTACATTCGTGGCAAATCTTCTTATCCCAATAAAAGAAAACGGAATTTGTCGCAACTAACCCTAATGAGACTCGAGTTCTTAAGTTATTTGTTTATGAGCCTTAAATTCTTGATTTATTTGTTCACATGTATAGATATTTATTATCAAACTATGTGCAAGAAAGGTGATGTTACTATTTATTATTACTGAGGATATAATAGTCGACGAGCTGATCACTACTGGTTGTGAATTGAGTTCGAGTGTTGAAGCTCGAACGACTGGTCGCTTTAGATGGAGGCCAAATAATGATGATTTAATGCTTATTTGTAATAGGGATCGTTTCTTTAAAATTGTCCAGGAGCGTAGGATGGCTTATTTGTATTTTGGACATTTATGCTTCTCATAACTAATTACTTGATCGATGGATCATGTATCACTATATTTAAACTTGTTTCCAGTTGGTTTATATATGAGGGGAGTAAAAATTTTACTATCGCACTGATCAGTTCTATATATGTCTAAAAAAAGCTATCTATAATTACTAGTGATATATATATATATATATATTAATTTTTTTTTCCCAGGAAAGTGATATTGTTATCTAATGCGAGAACTTAGTGACAGGTAAATATTATCACAAGGTCATTATTCTTTTGGTTCCATGTTATGCCACTAATTATCAATTGTGGAACTGAAACACTATATATTTTTTGCCAGGATAGAGTTATATCGTGAAAAACTATTGCCACAAAATATATTTAACTAATGATGACAAACAAATTAATGACATTTAATACACTCACCTCTTCATTATACCGGTTTAAACGAATCAGATTGGGTAGAATTTCTGATGAAAGGATGTTTGATGATGAAGGAAATAATACATAGAAAGTTTAATTGACAGCATATATATGAATTGACTTCAACTTATTATGTTGGGGTGATGTTTGTAAGACCAAGGGCAGTGTTGTCACATGAATAAGGCTCACGAAAGGGGCTTCACAATATCTTAATTAAAGATTGACTTTGCTCGCAAGTCATTGTTTCTTTTATGTTGGTTAATTATATATATTATACAACAATTATTAGTGGCAACAGACTATTTAGTTGATTGATAGCCCAATACACCACAAAACATGCATCACCATTTTGCCATTTATTTTCTAGTTTTCCAATGGCTACTATGACCTATCATATATGGACACGGATGAAAAAATAGAAAACCCAATACATTATGATAATACAATTTTCTTTTTTAGATTTATCACGTGAGAAGTGTCCTATACAACACCCGACAAATGTTTCCAACATGGGAGAACAAGATAAAATGATATTTTCAAAAATATTCCTAAATCATATCATGTGACGGTAAACTGATGCTGATTAAATGACAAGGTTAATGTATTACTATGGGGACTTTCTTTAGGAATGTAATTAGTTAAACGTGTATCATGACCCAAATAGATTTACCCATTGTAATAGTAATTCTATTATTTGAGCTCTTAGTAATATGAAACTTTTATGGTTCTCAAAATTGCTAGTTGTATTCAAATACAAAAGATAATGTTTTATTCTTATAATACTTAGTCGTTGATCTAGAACTGAATTATTTCATGTAGTATTAAATAATCTATTTGATCTAATTCACCCCAAAAATTAGTTATTGAAAAGAAAATTGTCAAACCATTATATATTGATAGTCACATTTTTCAAATTTGACGTGATCGAGACATTTGACTTGTAGAATCAAATTGAATAATTGAAAAGATTGGATCTCGATTAGACCGTTGGTGACTCCGAACTCTTAGGAACCCCGAAGATAACATAAATTTGGAACAGTAACATACCCCATTTTGTATTTTTTAACTTTAATTTGAAATTTCTGATTTTAGTGACACTTACTCCAAAAAATTTGTAATTTTGGCAAAATCTAGCCGGATCCCTAATTTTTAGGTGACATTCCGGTGACCATGTAGGTACAAGGGCGGTATTTCGGGCGACCACGTAGGCACAAAGACCGTATTTTGAGTGGCCACGTATGCACAAGGGCGGTATTCCAGGTAGAAATTAGAGATCCGGCTGGGATCTGACCAAAATTGTAAAATTTTAGGAGTAATTATCCCTAAAATCAGAAATACAAAATTAAAATAAAAAAATGTAAAATAGGGTATGTTACTGTTCTAAATTTGCAGTTTTCCTTAACATTAATTCTTGTAATAAAATAGGAGGGGAGGGGGGGTGATACGAAAATTTCACCAATAATACATTGCAATTTATCACAAATATATTTTAGAACATTTTCTTTAATTATATTTTAGTATGATTTTATAGTAGAAATAATAAGTGTTATTTTTTCAATAAGATCAATAGTTTTATTAATAAATAAATATAATTAGTATTAGATTTTATATTGCCACTTAGATGTATTGTTATTAATCTTTCTTTTCTGGTAAAAGACCAAATATGATTTCAATTTCAATAGCTCTAAGCATACGTGATAAATGTGTTACATTGACAGACATCTTCTCTTTTAGTTACACCATTTAGTTTCTAAAGGTTATTAAAGACCAAAAGACAAAATATAAGGGACTATTTTACTGGAAAAATTGCAAAATCAGGATTCAAACTACCCTTCAAGTGACCTTTAAGATTTTAATTTGGCATATCTTAGTTATGCATTTATTACTACAATTTTTAACAATTTAAACTCCAATCTCACCAGAATCCTAATTTTTTTTTCTCATATGTCTGCAAGTCATGAGATCACGCCGGTTACTTCTTGCGTGGTAAATATGTACGCCCACGTCAATTAAAAACTTGTGCAATGACAATTTTCAACGTATAAATAGAAGGACAATTTAAATCTGAAATAAAAATTGAACAATTAGAACGATTATTGCCAAAATACAGTAATAAATGTATTCAAATTGCAATATACCATATTAAAATCCAAAAAATGAACTGATCTGAGTTATAGTCCTGCTTTTACAATTTTTTTCCTCCAAGAACAAAATTACAATGTAATACTTTTACAGAGACGACAATACAGACACGATACAACATGTATAAGACGATACAAATTATTTTTTAAAATTTTCCATGCAGGAAATATCCGACACGAAAAAAAATGATATTTTTAAAAGTGTCGGTGCATTAGAATTCTGAGTTCTAACAACTAACTGGCTAGAATAATATATGATGCACGGATACTAACACGATATAATTTTTTTTTTTTTTTTTGAATTTTTCACGTGATGAGTATCAGACACGTTGTCCAATACGAGTATCCGACAAGACACGACACGATAAAATGATAATTTCATAAGTATTCATGCATCATAACTACTTAGTCTAACTAAATTTATTTGCAACCTAGTTAATCAATCAATCAATTATGCTGAACATAGATTGATGACTCAACCAAATCATATTTTCAAATTCCTTGATCCATAAATAGTTAAATAGTGGCAGGATAAATTTTCCTAGGAAAAAAAAAACAATGGTCCCCTTACAATCTCTTGTCATTTTCCAATGCAAAATTGGGGTTTTTTGAATTTTCTTTAAAAATTAAAATAATTTCATAGATACGATATACAGAGTACACAAAAGTAAAAATTGGGACAAGAACGTTGGACAGGACGAAAGGGGCAATCTCGTCAGTTCGAAATGATAAATAATAATTCAGGTCTGTTATCTTTGTCCTCAGCTGGGATCATCAAAACTCTTTTTAACTTTCCTTGTCAAGTGGGAGAAGAAGAAATAAAAAAAAAATAAAAGCATAATATATATCTTAAGTGAAAAAGGAGTTGTAGCTAAGCTAGGAGAAACAGCGACCTCTTCTCTTCCCACCCTCTTCATTATTTCATATTGGGTTTTCTCTCTCAGATTGAGAGAGAGAGAGAGAGAGAGAGAGAGAGAGAGAGAGGGGTAATACAGACATAAATATTCATATATATTGATGCAAGAAGACATGATCTTTTCTATTTAAAAACACTTGCTTTTAGTTCTTCTCTCTTTCGAGAAGGCGATTGCAGAGAAACAACAAACCACCAGTCTCACTGCATACAGCAACGACGAGATATACAGAAAGGGAGAGAAAGATACATATATATATATATATACAGAGAGAGAGAGAGAGAGAGGAGGAGAAGGAATTGAAGGCTCGTCTGGAGTTGTTTATCTTTAAAGAAGAAAAGGAAAAAAGAGGATCTCAGAGAAGAAGAAAACGATGTCTGAGGGGTTTGCACCCTTTTACAAACTGCAACTATAAGAGGTATGTACATAGGTATACAGAATTAATATGTAAAGCTGAAATCTTTGTGTGTTTGTGAACGACAATCGGATTCAACGGCTTTGATGCTCTCACTTTTACTCCTCACTTCCCGTTTTATTCTGCTCTTTTTCCTCATATAATTTCTCCATGGATGAATTGAACAGGTGGATTAAGGAAGAAGTTATGATGATGATGAAGATAATATGGGAATAGCAACACCAACACTCCCTTCTGTTGCCTCTCACTCGAAAGGTCACAATTCTCTTCAATTATTACAGGAAACCCATAGAAGTCAGGCTATTTCTATGTCCCAAGATTATCATCAAGGTATTTTCAGTTTCTCGAATGGATTCGAGAGATCACAACAAGAACAACAGCAGCAGCAGCAGCACATAGCCCAACAGATCCGGCGGGATAAATTGAGGGTTCAGGGGTTCGACCCACCACCGCCGTTAGTTGGAATTGACGAAGAAGAAACCGCCGGTCTTCCCGCTTACGAAACAGCTGGTATGTTGTCGGAAATGTTCAATTTTCCCTCCGGCGGCGGAGGCGCCACCGCCACTGAGTTGCTCGAGAATCAGATACTGCAGAGTTATCGGAATCCGAGGGCTGCGCCGCCGACAGCGGCGGCGGGTTGGTTTACTCAAAGGCAAGGGATGGTGGTGGGTGGTGACTTGGAGGATTCCAAGAACCAGACTGTCGTTAATGACAATACTGCCCCTCATCATCACCATCATCAGATTTCAAGCATTAATGCCGATTCAGCGGCAGCCATGCAGCTTTTTCTGATGAACCCACAGCAGCAGCAGCAGCAGCAGAGGTCACCGTCTCCGTCGTCTTCTTCCCATCCTACGCCGCAATCCACCTCCTCCACTCTCCATATGCTACTACCAAACCACTCATCTTCTTCGTCCACTCTCCAAGCCTTACCAGGAGGGCCTTTTGGTCAATTCACGTGGGTTCAAAACAGCGGAAACGAAAGCAACCCTAATGAGATCAATCCCGGAGTCGTCGAAGGACAAGGCCTTTCGTTGTCGTTATCGTCTTCGTTACAGCACCTGGAGGCGGCGAAAGCTGAGGAATTGAGGAATATGGGAGAAGGTGGGATGTTGTTTTTCGGTCAAGGCGGAGGAGGGTCAACTTCCGCACAGTATAATCAGTTCAAGAACCTTGGCGGTGGCGGCGGCGCGTTGCATTTGCACGGTGGCGTCGGACATAGCCACCAGGTGCATGCGGGTTTGGGGTCTTCTTTCGGGACGATGAATATGCTGAGAAACTCAAAGTACGCTAAGGCGGCGCAGGAATTGCTTGAAGAGTTCTGTAATGTTGGTAGGGGTCAATTCAAGAAAAACAAATTCGGAAAGCCGAATAACAATAACAACGGAAACCCTAGTCCCAATGGCGGCGCCGCCACCGCCGCTGGTGGAAACTCCTCCTCCTCTTCCAAAGACAATCCTCCTCTATCCGCCTCCGACCGGCTCGAGCATCAGAGAAGAAAGGTCAAACTGTTATCAATGCTTGACGAGGCATGTATCTCTCTCTTTCTGCTTCTCTCCCTAAAATATAGAGTCAGTAGCCAATCATTGTTGTTTAATTACTCCATTGTCACCACACCAACTGGCGACAGAAAATTCCGGCGGCCTTCCTCGATCATTATTATACAAATTTCCGGGGAATCAAACACCTTACCAAGAACTCAATTTCTTAATTCAATTAAAAATTAAAGCTTTGTACCTAACTAATATTATTTAAGCGTCACAAGATTATAGTGGGCTATAATTAATCAGGGCGTAATAGATTTTCCCATTTGGTATGCGAGCACGAGTGGCCAACAACTACTTTGGCTGGTGAAGAAAAAGAAAAATTGGTTCCATCAGTTTTGGAAGGTGATAGTGAACCATCACAGCACAACAGATATCAATGTTGGCCATTTTACGATGTTTAACTTTAACCCCCCCAATAACCCTCCATGTTTGTTTCAAAAAAAAAAATAAATAAATAACCCTCCATGTTTATTTTATAATCAATTATTTCCCTCCACAAAAGTTGACTTCACAATCGAACTTAATTTATCACCATTTTTTCAATAATTAATGTAATATTCAAATAGTAGCCCTTACATCACTAGCTCTGTAGCCAATTGGCCGTATCGGGAAGAGAGAGCATTAGAAGCAAAGACAAGGGTATTATTATATTCCTCCTTCACATCAACAATCATTTCGCCTGCGCGTAGGCTCTGATTCGCACAATTTTTTATTAAATTCGAGTTTTCGGGGATCAGAAAAATGTTGTAATATTTCTGAATAAAATGCAATTTTATTTTTTATGCTTGCAGGTGGATAGACGGTACAACCATTACTGCGAGCAGATGCAGATGGTGGTGAACTCATTCGACATGGTGATGGGCTTCGGCGCCGCCGTGCCGTACACATGCCTAGCGCAGAAGGCAATGTCTCGCCATTTCAGGTGCATCTTTTATTTTAAGAGTATCATTGCTGTTAGTTCTCGGACTATCTTCAATGAGACTCGAACCCGTAACTTATTTGGCTTTGTTTCAGGTGCTTAAAGGATGCCATTGCCGCCCAGATCAAGCACAGCTGCGAGCTTCTGGGCGAGAAAGACGCAGGCACTTCGGGTGTGACGAAAGGCGAGACGCCTAGGCTTAGAATTCTGGAGCAAAGCTTGAGGCAGCAAAGAGCCTTTCACCAAATGGGGATGATGGATCAAGAAGCATGGAGGCCGCAAAGGGGATTGCCCGAAAGATCTGTCAACATTTTGAGGGCTTGGCTTTTCGAGCATTTTCTGCATCCGTACGTTTCTTGATCTCTTAATTCTCTGCAACTTTTTTATTTTAAATTTCTTTTTTACTCGGGGAAAGTTGAGCTTAATCATCACACAAAGAAATCATTATTGTGGAATTCTATGATAAGACAATTCTTTTCGAAAATTTAACTGTTTGATACTGTTCAAGACTTTCTTTCTTTTTCTTTTCTCTGGTTGTGATCGTCGTTTAAAGGGGAGGGTGGAGCAGTGCTTATGCTGTCCCTTAAGTTAGAAATCAAAAGGCTGCAAAAGTCGTAATTTTTTGTCATATGTTTTTCTCCTTTATTTCACTGTAATATTTCGCCTGGCATATATATATAATTACAAGAAATTAAGCTACTGATCAGTAGTTATTACAACTACTGCTATGTTTCTTAAATTTGGACGACAGTGTCCTTCTCAAATAAATTTAAACATATGTAATTAATGAAGTGTATAATTATTTAGATTGTTGGCATATAATATAATATGAATATGTGTGAGTCAAAATACAAAGGAGAAAAGTGTCATGTGTACTAAAAAGAAAAATTAAAGAGCAGGAGTGTGCAGCTGTCCGCTTTGCTTCTGGGACTTCTGCAACTGTACTACGATCTCTCTTAGATAGCCACGCCCATGCAGAAAAAAAAAATATATATATATATGTAGATGGGTTATATACTGTAGACAAAGGCTGATCTTCGCTTTATCTGAATTAGGCAAGGACTGTAAATCTAACGTCGTTTTCTTCTTCTCTTCTGGTCTCTATCTCAGGTACCCAAGCGATGCAGATAAGCATCTCTTGGCCCGACAGACGGGGCTATCGAGAAACCAGGTATTCCTCGACTCTCTCTCCTCTCTCTATATGTATGTATGTATGTATGTATATGTATGGGGTTTGGGTGGTGATAATATCGCAGTAAAAATCAATGTGAGAGGTTTTGCATGGAATAGCGAAGTGTTTGTGGTTCTTCTTGGGGAAAGGTGAGGCAATTTACTTTGGGGCTTTTGATAGTTTTCTTGGGATCCTTTACCCCAAAGACATAAATTCTGAGACAGAGAAAAATAAGCTGCCAATAGTAAGACGCAGAGGCAAGTACAGGAGAGTGAGACATGAAAGTTCGCAGTTCTCTCTCTTAACTGAGTCCACACGTTGAATGCTGCAACCATTCATGTTTCAGATCTGTACTGAAGAGAGTAGATTTGAAATTTAAAGCATGCTGCTAGCTGGGCATTCCTTTTCATGGAAATGGAAAACAATAGAGGGGGAAATAAATAGTGACTAGTGAAAAGAACAGAAACGAAAATTATATTTGAAATGTAGAAAGAAATGCAAATAATAAATAAGACAAGCTAGCCTAGGTACATCTATCAAAGATTTAATAAGAAGCCTAGGTACATCCTATATTCCTACGTAGTTAATTAAGTTTTTTTTTTTAAAAACACTGGCACACCCAAATAAAATTCGGGAACATTGTGCTGGAGAATGAACTCATTAATCACTTGTGTCAATCCTTGTTGACATGTAGTTAATCAAGTTTTCTATTTTCCATGATCCTCTATAAGGGTATAGTGAGGTACACTCCTATTTTTTAGTAATTGCCGTAAAAGTTATAGCTCAAATTTGATTTAGTCGAACTCAACACATTATAATAATAAGACACTTGTTATTTGATATGTTACAACAAATGTAAGATATTTAGTCTTTCATTATACCGATTTGATCAAGTTTGATCAAGTCTAACTCAGACTAGATTTATCCCCTCCTCCACTTTTTTTATTCTCCTTGGGTGATTGATTGATACATTTATCCTATTTATAATGTTGACCAGATACATTTGTTTATTCCTTTTTACTATGTCTAATAATATATAATTTTCAAAAAGAGAGACGATTTTTTTTAGGGGAAAAAGTTTAAATGCTAAAACAAAAACAGTTAACTATTTGTAGAAGTAAGTAGAAAAGTAATTCTCATACTTCATAGAAATTTGTATTTATTTAAAAATAATAATTTAAAAGCTAGAAGTAGAAATAAAATGTAGGTTTGTATGTCCCGGTAGCTTCTAGTCTAGATTATTTCCAACTTAAAATAAGTTGGAGTTGTGTTGCCCTAACTCTGAAAACTGTTGAAAATGAGCCGCACTTGCAAAAGTGTTTGTTATTAAATATTAGCAAACACTACCTTAATTAATTACCAAGATTCTAAGAATCACCTAAGAAAATGTTTATTTTTTTGATTTATTTTCTAATTGGATTTAATATGACCATGTTAAAATTTTTGTTAAATACCCAATTCATTTTGTTTACTAAAATAGATTATCCTAATTAATTAAAAACTTCTTTTTAGAGTTGTTAAATAGCATAGTATATTCTTATATGTTCTTGGGCTCTACCAATAGCATAGGCTTCATACAATATTTTAGTAAACATAGAAATTGATGTGTTAAATTTTAACACATCCGTATATAATAAAGTAAACAATCTCTAATTCAATTAATTCAGTGTAACCAGTAGATGAATATATTTTATACTTACCTATGGTTGATGGAAATTTTAATGAGAGTGGCCAATTAAAGGGAAAGTGTAATACATTTATCATATGGTAGGTGAGAGTTCGTTTGAGCCAGTGTAGAGTCGAAATTTTCAATTAAATAGTAAGTATATTTTAGATTGGAGTGTGTTTTAGTGAGAATACTCTTCATTTTGACCTAGTTAATGTTTTTCCATTGTTTTGATCATAATTATAGTTACATGCTTATGCAAAACATGTTCAACAGTTCATTACATTTGTGGTGAACGTGCATATATATATATATATATATAAAAGCAACATCATTAAATTCCTGGTATAGTGAATCAATTAATATCCATCATTTAAACGCATGCATGTTTCTGTCTTGTTAATGTGGCTGTTTTTCAGGTTTCGAACTGGTTCATTAATGCGAGGGTCCGTTTGTGGAAGCCCATGGTAGAAGAGATGTACCAGCAAGAAGCCAAAGAGGAGGGCCTGAATGACGACCAAGACCAAAGCAGCAGCAGTGCACAAACTCCAACGCCTACTGCCACCACTTCCGCCACCGCCACCGCCTCCGCCACAACGATTAATCCCCCGCCACCTAAAAGACCCCAAACCAATGCCCCTGACAATGACCCTTCATTGATAGCAGTTAATACACAACCCGCTTTCCAGGATAACCAACCCGGCACCAATTCTTCCACCGTCGCTGTTGCCGCCGCCCCTTCCAAGGCAGTGCAATCTTATACGGCAGTAGACGGGCCCCATGGGCCTGATATCGATCAATCATCCACGTTTATAAGGTTCGGGTCGAGCTCCGGCGACGTTTCGCTTACCCTAGGGTTACGCCACGCGGGAAATTTGCCGGAGAAGAGCCCTTTCTTTGGAGGCTGTTGATTGTTTAGTTAATTAAGTTATACCGTGCTTAAATAAGAGATTAAACCTTGTCACGTTTTTATAGTTTTGTCTCCGCAGTGGTTAAAATTAGCTTTTCTTCTTTTTTTTTCCCCACTTCTATCTCTTAGACCAAACACATGATGAGAACGTAGAAATTAATGTTAGCAAGGTTTACGAAATTGTATAGTTAAAATTTTTGCTCCTTTTATATGCTCTCTTTTGTAGGAATTAATATTCCCTGCCTGAAATTGTTGTATTCCGGTTTCTATGAAAATAAAAATAAAACATTGGAGGAATAAAGATGATCTTATAATAATAGTTTAACGTGTACGTTGAATTCCAAATCGCGTGCATGTAAGAATTTTTTCTAAATATTATCACATTGGAAGTATTTATTCTTAGTAGGAAAATTCCAATATCCACATTGATGGGGGATTATTTTGAGTTGTCAGATGAAGCCATGTGTCCTCACGTGACGATAATCTTGGAGTTTCAGTAGACATCCACTCCACGTCGAATGCTCCAACCTCCAGTCCTGTGCTCGATCAAAACTTATAGTTTTGGGATGTCTGCTTAAGGCTACCAACTTGGTTAAGCCTCTCTCGAGCAGAGTGGTCTTTCAATCAACAACTTCTCAAGCGGACTGTCGATTTGACCTAGAGTGTCAGGTACGGAAACAACATTTAATGCAGGACATTCCCTCTGTAGCTGCATTAAATATCTGTTATACCCTGCAAATTCTCTGATAGAGCAGGCACGAGTAACCTTGATGCTACTTACTTGTACCATAACGTGCATTAAAGACACCATTGACTATGTGTACTAAGCGCGTACGTACAAGGCTCCCTGCTATAAATACTTCCTCATTTATTATTCAAGTGAGTTACTATTGCTTCATTCAACACATTCATCTACCCTTTGTCCATATTGATCTCTTATCGACTAACTTGACTGTCTTGAGCGTCCGAAAGCCAAAACGGTTCCAAACTCTCGTTTTTCCTATTTTGACCTTTAAACTCACGTTTGTTCTCTTCAGCTTCCATGTTGATCCAGAACTTCCCCAACATATAAATTCTTTGATAATTCGGTGTTCAAGTCAGCTTCCAGTGCAGTCAACCAGATTTGGGTATACCACCAGACATGTTTAATTATGGGGCTCAATTTTCGACCCGACCCACTTGCCTAAATATCAGGTTAGGGTTGGGAGTTTTTGGGTTCGGGTCAAATCAGTTCGGTCATGAAATAAACCTACGAAAGAGAGAGAAAATTTCGGTAGGTTTCGGGTTGACCTGAAAAATCACTCGTGTCACCCGATAACCCGAAACCCACCCGCTAACATGGATACCATTTATAAGAAAAGCCCTACTCTGATACATTTTTACTCTTATCTTTCCTCTCAATCTGCGCAACCGCCTACCAGTACATTATTCAAGTTGTTCCTCACTTCTTCTTCTTCTTTTTAATTTCTCCAAAATTTTAAAATATTAATGTATTTTTCTATAGATACTTTATTAGATATCATGAAGATGGTAGCACCCCGGAGCGAAGGGCACCACTTCCCCCGCACCATAGTTCGACAAGTGTAACGAAATGGGAACTCCGCAAACGCACCAAGCTACAGCGAACGGGAGACAGACAAAAACCCTCCTTGGCTAGGCGGTCTAGACCCTAATATAGAGTGAGCATCAAAATCAAAATCAAATGTGGAAGCAACAAGATCACAAACATATTACTATACATTCATCTATACCAAGAATATAATAGATCAATAATACATGCCTTGCCCATCCCGGACCAAATAAATCATACAAGTCCTCATAATTCGAATTCAGAAGCATAATCATATACATATTTATACATAGTACCAAAATTGGAAAGTAAAGATGCAATATGCAAAAACTCTACTACAAGACTCAAAAGGAAACCGCCGCCTAGCACGAGCCAACACCTGAACCTACAACTCAAGAAAACAAAGGGGAAAAGAAAATAACGAAGAGGGGTCAGTCCTAAAGACTTGTGAGGGGGCTAACACACACACACGTACATATAATTAAGAGCATAGCATAATCAAAATTAAAGAGTTCATGAGTCGGGGTGTGGTTTTTGCATTCTAAAACATTTTAACCCGTGATAATATATATAAAGAAAAAGGTTAAATGCCAAAGGCCAAAATCAACCAATTTTAGAAGTTAGAAGTCCACTCCCGTTTCACAAACCATAAGCAGAAGCAAAACATACTAACTCTGCGAGTACGAGTTTCCAACCAACCTACTCCATTTCATAACCAAAAGTAAAGGCAAACTAAATCCAGAAAAAATCCCACATTCTCCGTTTGGGGAAGAGAGGCGCGACCCGTCAACCCCGACTTTCGACAAAATAACTGAGACGGGGGATCCTACCCGCTCCTTCGACGGGGTTACCGTCGGCTCAAGAAGCCCCGCCTTTCCCTCGACCTCCCGAGGTTGGGCTAAGTTTCCCATTAGTGGAGTTGTGTTGATGGGAGAGCTCGGCAACCCCACAGCCGACCCGAGTTACCATACCACTTCTCCGGGGCCCAAAGCAAAGTGCAAAATGCATACATATAATCACAGGCTTATCTTTCAAAGCTAAGCTCGCTAGTTCAAAACACACACCAACCCTTTTGAAAGCAAACAAACAAAAATGTAGCTTATACATATATAAAAATGTTTTCAAAAGATTTCATAGCAAACTGGCCAATTCCCACAAAATACGTATCGAAACCTCACCTTGACGACCAAACCGAACAAAACGGGTAAACGGACGCCTAATGAACTGCCTCATCACCAACGTGATAAGCCTAAGGACAAAACAAAGAGCAAACAACGAGCTTAAACTCAATATGAACCAATTAGACGCTCGACAAATGCATATGGATGCTAATAATGCATAACGATCGCAATGAAAGAGCACTTAGGTCATATAATGCCATATTAAATCATACCGGATCATAAACTTGCATATTTCACATTAAATGAACCCATAAATCTTATGCAACACTCATAGCACGTCATATAGCATGTTAGCAATGCATACACTTCATAAAAAGAGCAAAGAAATTACATTCAAGGCAAACAAACAAGGTATGAAGTCATGTAGACACGTCGAAGCGTATATGATGCATATTAGGACATATATTGCACATAAGAGCATCGAATCTACGTCAAATAAATTCATAGATTTAACATAATGATCATAACACATCATACTACAACATATTATAAGTATTCATGAGTTTAAATTCATAAGAAAGGTGAAAGGATGCAAGAATGCTTCACACGTATCAATTAAACGTTCATGCAAATACGTCATGTTTACACTTAATAAATAAGGCCATAAAATTAAAATAATTAACGAAACGTATCATATACTAACATATTAACATGTTGGGATCATAATTGGGGTTGAGAAAACAATTAAAATCATAAACGAAGCAAGCAACGGACAACGAAACCAAACCGGGCACGAAACAAATAACACCACATGCACACTACTAAAAGGAGAGGGGGGCAACGGGGGTTACCAATCCTTAGACCAAAAGGGATAACCCCCGTTAAGGGAGGCAGAAGCAAAGGCTACAAGCAGCCATGGAGGTAACGCCCGTTACCTCCACAAAGCTGAAACGTGTTAACGCCCGTTACGGGCGCAGGAGGCTTCTTCTTCACCGAGAATCAGCCCTGTTTCTTCGAACTCCATGGCAGCAGTAGCAGCAGCTCTCCAACAATAGTAAAGGTAACAAAAGAGCAAAGAAATGATAGCAAAAACAACATACAACAACAACAATTAACTAGCAACAAAGGAACAACAAGATTGAAGACAAGAGATGCACATATCATCTTCTACCTCAAGTTTCATGAAAGTTCAACAATGGAGGTTCGATTTTTGGCCAATTTCCATGAAATTTCAGATTATATTAACATAAAAGGAGGTCATGAGGTCATATATCATTCATCAATTCAAGAATTAAAGCAAGTTTGTCATGAATTCACCAACGAAGTTCATATAACCTAACTATTCACACACATGGCCATAACATGCTTGAATCTCCATGAAAATGAACAAAATCAGGTGCAAAAGAAAGCTAAGGAGATGGAGATCACAAAAATGTACTTACCATTCGAATTTGGCAAAGAACAAAGGTTGAACGAGCTCAAAAATCCAAATTGTGAATAGTGACTGCTCCCTCTCTTTCTCTTCCTTCTTCACTTCGGTTGCTACTTCTTTCTTGCTTTCTCTCTTGGGTGGTCCGAAATGAGGGCAAGATAAAGGGATAAAGGGATAAAGGGCTGAATAAGGTTTAATTGGGTTAAAAAACGGGTCAAATCTGATAAGAAACGGGTCGGATATAAGCAAAACGGGGCAAGGGTGGTAAAGTTGTGGGTTCAAACAGACTTAGAAAATTATGAGGCCAAGTTCTCTATCTTCCATTCGTTGTTACGAGTCCAACTCCACTTGCGGAATTCAAATCCGAATTTCCGATCTTGAGATACGCCCTCCGGAACCCAAGGTGCGCTAAACCAAGTTAGGCCCTTAAGTCCCTAACACATAAAACGGTTCAAAAACCGTATCAAACGAACTCAAAACAGGCAACGAACATAAAAAGACATTCATAACACTTATAATTCATGCATATCACATAGTCACAAAAATCAAAAACGAAAATGAAGGCAAACGGAGCAAGAATGAGGTAAAAGGGAAAATACGTTCAAATAATGCATAAAAGGTTCAAATAAAACTTCAAATATTAATTCAAATAATTCAAGAATATCACATAAATAATAAAATAAACATATAATTACATAATAAAATTAATTTAAATGCGAACTTAGCACTCTAAAACCACGTACCTATACGGCCGGACGAGCGGGATATTACATAGATTCTAGAAATTCTAGATTAAGATAGATAAATGTTAGAAAATTGTGGAATAATCTAGATTAACACCACATGCCTAATTAGAAAAATATATCTACTATAGAAAATTATTAAATAATAGTTAACCGACCGAAGAATGGCTGTTAAGACATCTATATATATATAACCTCCTGCACATTTGTAATGAATGAAAAAAACCAGTTCAAAACTTCACTGAACCTTTTCTTCTCCTCCCACTATCTTTCAACTATTAGTCTAAACCATAACTATATTTATAGAAGCCCAACAATCATTATTCTCTGATAAACCTCATTTTCTAAATAAACATTTTCTATCTACTACCATTGACTTTTAACCATCTAATTTCAAATTCTATTTTCCCAATATTAAAACTATCTGTTTATTTAATTTCCAACATTTGGTATCAGGAGCCTAGTTCGTTCAATAACTTGCGTGTTAAAAATTGCTTCCGCTACTCCTACTACGTTATGGCAACTACTTTTTCAAGTAACAATATTCCACTACCCATTTTCAATGGAGAATTTTTTGTCCAAAAATTTATGGGATATCATTGAAGAAGGAATCACGGTTTAAGCAAATGTTACATCTGAGGCCAACCAAAAATTATTGAAAGAGCCAAACCAAAAGGACTACACGGCCTTGTACGACATCCAAATGGCATTGGCGAATCAAATATTTTCAAGAATTCGAGGTGCCAAGAGCTCTAAACGAGCTTGGGATACCTCGAAGGAGGAGTTTGAAGGAAATCCAAAGGTACGTTGGATTAAACTTCAAACTCTAAGAAGGGATTTTGAAAATATCAAAATGAAGGATTCTAAGACTATTGAGAAATACTATGCAAGAGTAGAAGAAATAGTAAATCAATTAAGAGCCTATGGAGAAGATATTTCACATAAAAAGGTGTTCGAAACAAATACTAATTAGTATCATCGAAGAATATGATCCAATAGTCACAACTATTGAAGAGACAAAAGATCTTGCAACTTTGTCATTGACGGAATTAGTAGGCTCTCTCAAAACATATGAGAAAAGACTGAGTAGGTGAGATGAAACTGTTGGGAATAGTGCCCTAGAAAGCCGATTAGTTATAATCTGTTTTGGGACTTTCCTTATATAGCAGACAATCTTTGAATAATAAACGATTGATTATTATCATAGGTAAACACTTCTTTATGTGCAATACATGCTTTGTGTGTTTCCATTACGTGCGCATGTATTAGAACTCCCCTAATCTATAAGGCTGTTAGGGACTTTGTCATTAGGTGAATGGCACATGAAACAAGCCCAAACTAAAAGCTGGATTAGAAACCACACCAAGTCGATGAGTCCAACAAACAGTGGGGGTGTTGATTAGGCTCGATTGGGACTCGCTCATAGGATTGCGTCGTTAAGAAGGATCATCCTGTTTCATGGGGTGTAAAGTGCATAAGTTGATGCATATGTAATACATGAGGGTGCTCGTTATTAGAATGGGTACACTGAGGTGTCCCTGTGAGAAGATTCCTAAATGAGAAAGGTTGTTTCCACTTCAAGAAGGGGAAACTTCGAGATTAGGAAATATCTTACATGTCAATGGCATGACTAAAGTAATCCTTTAACTTGAGATTCCATTGATGCATTGTGGCTAACTCTGTAGTCTTTGATATAAGCTTTAAAGGATATCTATTGAGACAATTGAGATGGAAGGCCTGCTGATATGGTCTTCAACCCATTAGGAGTCCCTTCACGAATGAATGTAGGACAGATATTTGAATGTTCGCTCGGGTTAGCAGGGGGTTTGCTAGACAGACATTATCGAATATCGCCTTTTGATGAGAGATATGAACAAGAAGCTTCCAGAAAACTGGTGTTTTCTGAATTATATGAAGCCAGTAAGCAAACGGCTCAAGGCTTATGCCGGGGCTGCACAAGTGGCACATGGAAGCATATGAGAATCAACAAAGGACCTACAGTTGCTTTAATGCAAGAAGATCTCTTATTGCATAAGTCGTTCATATACCATCCTAAACCCTTGGCCGAGGTAGTGGATCAAGACATCAAGGAAAACGTTTCTTAGATTGAGATCAAATGAATATGAAACGAACTTAGCTTTATGATCGAGATTAGTGGGGCTCTCCTATTCCCATGCCCTAGATTTTAATTGAGAGATGGCATGGTAGGAGGATCTTACCTCACAGATGTCATTGACTAAAAGGTTCTTTCGAATATATATTCATTGTTCGGGTAGGGGTCACACACTTGTTGCTAGACTACGGTAGAGTGATCTGTGAGATAATTAATTAATAAAGTGTATTAATTAATTAGGCTCACTACTAACTGAAAATGAACCTAAAGAGTCACACACAAATGCCAGGTTCAAAGGGTATTGAAGGAAAGATCAATAGTTGATCGAAACGAGACCACACATGTAAAAGTACACGTGTGGCACGTGAGAGAGATTTGGGTGTGTGATCCAATTGAGAAATTGGACCATGTATTAATTAATGGGAGAATTAATTATAAAATCCGAAAAATAATTAATTAGAGAAAATTTTAGCCCATTAGGATTAATTAGAGAATTAATTCTAATGCCCTTCATGGAATTAATTGGGGAATTAATTCTAAGTATTTAATTATTTAGTTATTTAATTATTCAAACTTTGATTAGAATAAATAAATAAATATTAAATATCTTCTATTTATTATTCTAGTAAATATTAATTCTAATATGATTAGAATAAATATGATTGGAATAAGATATTTGATTATTATTAGAATAATTAAATTTTCCTAATTTGATTAGGAGCTATTTTTATAGAAGAATAATATCTTATTTAGATAAGATATCATCACTTGGAGAAAAAGAAAATATAGAAGAAAAGTCAAAGTAGGAATCCAATTCCTACAAGACTTATGGGGTTCGGACCCTAGGTATAAATAAGCCAAGGGGTTCGAAATTTTCACTCACGTGTGATAGAGGGATCACACCTAATCTTCATGGCTTCAAGAATTTGGGAGAATTCTCTTGCTCTTTTTCTTCTCGTTTCTTGTTTCATTCTTTACAGATGTCATAGTACTAACATGCTTACTCACATGATTTGAATCTAGGACTAGTGTGGATTATTACTTAGAGGAGACTTACTATGGAATCTAGTAGAAAGAATCGTTTCGAGGGACGAGGTTGCCATTACCACATGAAACGCGTTTGAGGGTGGCTCAAAACGTGTCAAGAAAGCGTCGATTCTTGTAAGTTCTTGAATCCCTAAGATTTGGAAATAGAAATTTCAAGTTCACGATCTTGCTTTAGGGAAAATTTTTAAATTCCGCTGCGTTCATTTTTGTGTTTTTCTCAATAGAAACATCCATAGAAAGTGCCTTCCAGTCTAAATTAAAGTTTCAGTCTCAGAAATCCAAAAATTATGGTGAGAATTCTAAAAATGAAGAAAATTCTTGGACAAATGAAAATGGAGGAGATTTTCATAAAAACAAAATATATCCGCCATGTCGATATTGCCAGAGAATTAATCTATTTTAAAGGGAAATCTAAATGTGAAAAAATGTAATAGATTCGGACATGATGAAAGATTTTGTCAATCTAAAGAAATCTATCAAGCTAATTATTCAGAAGAAAATGTACACTATCTATTTTCTGTGAGACAACTAAATTCAGAATCATCAAAAGATGAGTTATTGCCATGTCACAAAAGATTTGAGCATTTTCATTATCAAAGAATAAGATATCTATCTCATCATATTATGATGAAAGATTTGCCCAAAATACAAGTAAATAAAAATAATTGTGAAACCTGTCTAAAAGGAAAAGAACCTACAAAAACTTTTCCCTAGAAAAAATCATGGCTAGTTAAACAAGTTTTGGAGCTAGTACATAATAAAATATGTGGACCCATGAGGACAACATCTAATGGAGTACACAAGTACTTTATTCTATTTATTGATGATTACACAAGAATGACTTGGGTCTACTTCATGCATGAAAAATCAGAACTGACCACTATATTCAAAAGTTTAAAATTTTTTGTTGAAAAACAAAGTGGTCATAAAATCAAATTTCTAAGAAGTGAAAGTGGGAAAGAATATGATTCGAAACAATTTCATAAACTCTGGAAAGACGAGATTGAACAGCAATTGCGGTATTGGGAATACTCCTAAACAAAATGGAGTATCTGAAAGAAAAAATAAAATGGTCATGGAAATGACCAAAACTATGTTAGAAGAAAAAGGAATGCCCAAAACATTCTGGGCAGAAGCCGTCTACACTGCAGTCTATCTACTTAATAGATGTCCGATAAAAACTGTTGAAGGTAAAACTCCAGTAGAATCCTAGAGTGGGAGAAAACCGTCTTCGAAACATCTACGAGTTTTTGGTAGCATTTGCTATGTGCACGCTGCAAAAGACAAGATTGAGAAAGGAATATTTCTCGGCTACAGCTCTCCATCTAAAGGCTACAGGGTCTACTGTTGTGATTTTAAGTTAAACCAATCGTGCAAGTGTACACTGAAAATATACGCGTAGCACAATAGGATCGCTCCCACGGGGAAGATAAATCAATCACCACTCAATACCTCTTTCTAATCTAAAGACCGGGCGAATTTAATTTGGTTGTTTGACTACTAAAACGAAATTGAACAATTAACTAGAATAAAACGCAATTGACTGATTTAAAACACGTCGATTAAACTCAATAAACTAATTAGGCCGGGGAGTAATAACTATGCATTCATGATTCAATATAATACTCGTTTGACAAGTGCAATTCTACGACTTAGTCACTTAGATTCGTATAATCCTTTTTCAAATTATAAACGAGTGTTCAACTAATTTCAACTTTGTTCTCATAGTCATCAATAATCAATTAAACCAATATGATCAAGACTAGTGCAAATCTAATTATAGCGGCTTGGCATGGAATAAGATTTACAAGTTGTATGGATTATAAGTTAAATCTCTTTAAACCCTAATCCACTAGTTATGAAAACATCACAATTACCATCAATCTCTCGACACTTAGGCAATCCTAGATTTTGCTAAGGTTGGCCAGACCATTGCAATTAAATTAAACCAAGTTTTCACAACTAAGAATCTGCACAAGTCATTCAAGCATAATATCAAACACTTAGCATGCATTCATCATCACTCCCCTAGCCCTAGGGATTTAGGTACTTATAATTGACTCAAAACTCATGAAAATCAAAGGAATTACATTAATTGAAATCAAAGTCTTCATGTCAAAACAAATTCTCAAAACCAAACTCATAAACATTCATGAACTAAGAAAACGAATCTAAAAGTCTAAACGAATCAAAGGTAAAAATTGAGGAATTAGTTTGATCACGAAAGCAATATATAAAACAGGAATTATACTAAATTGTTCGAAGAAATCAATCCTCTCGTCTTTTCGAAATCCTCCGAAACACCTTGGTAAAACTCCGTCTCGAACTCACTCTGCTAGGTCAAATGTCTGAAGAGCCGATCCCCTCTTACGAACCCTAATATCGTATAAATATCAATTGTCAAAATTCGTCAGCCGACACGAGACACGACCGTGTCTCGTTTCTTCACAATCCCCGCCATGGTCGTGTTCAATAAAAATCGCCAAAACGCTTTATTAAGTGACACGAACGTGTCACATTTTACTCTTCAAGGGTGCAACGATGGTGTCATCATAGCCTCTCGCACAGCCAACTCTTTGTACTGAGACACGACGGTGTCTCGCTTTCTTCATGCCAGGTGACACGACGGTGTCACCATATTGTCCAAAAATCCATCAAGTTCTGTACTGAGACACGACGGTGTCTCAGTTTGTTCTTCCCGGGAGACACGACGGTGTCCCCTAAAAATTCACCAATTTCACCAATATTTGCATGTTTTCGCCATTTTTAATCTCCAACGCACAAGTACCTAAATGGAGCATAATACACACATAAGTTCTTAAAACAACATAAAATATACTCAATTTAATGCTCGAATTCTTGCAAATTCTTCACTCAACAAACTCCCCCACACTTGCATATTACTCGTCCTCGAGAAATACAAAAATAAAGAAAACACATCCCTATCAAACCTCGACTTTAAAACAATCATCAAACCTTCACCTAAACAAGTCTAGCAATTCAAATCAATTACTCATGAACACAAGATCATAAAAAATAATGTGAAAAGCATGCCCTTGTGTAGGGTGCAAATTCGAACGAAACAATGTACAAAGACTAGAATGAACAATTCATACTTTTCGCCTAAGTTCCAATCATCAACTTCGGAGTACACTATTCGCACCTATCTCCACTAATGTAGTTAAATCAAGACTCGGGATTGGTAGGTCTTTCAGACTTGTAATGTAGGCTTCGAGTAAGGTTATGGAGATATTTGGATCAAGTGACTAATTACCAAGCGTACATCGTTCAATCATTACAAAACAAGACACTTGTAATTGCTCACTAAATTTCCTCCACACTTATACAATTGTATCCCACTAATCAATCTCACTTGCATGATATTTCTCTTTTCTTTTCTTTTGCTCATTTTTCTTTTGCATGATATTTTTTTTTTCACCACTCTTTCACATTCTTTTTCTATTTCTTTTCATATATCTCTTAATTTCAACACAAGAATACTCAAAAGGGAGTCAAAAGACACTCAATTCAATCCAACGAGCAAGCCTTGGTTTAAAAAATGACAAGGTGGGTTAACTTTTGTTGTGCATTAGGCTTATAATTCGGCTACAAAATGTATTATACAACAATTAGGCTCAGCGGGGTCAATAAGATAACGTTATTTTAGTGGAAAACGGCTAAATGAAAGACTAACAATCCTCCGACAACAAATGCCTACTTCACTTCCCTAATCTATCATCAACTCAAAATTCCGCCTCGATAGGACTAAAATGCATCCTAATCAATTCTTAGGCTCATTTGAAAAGCATAAACGGTTTGTTCTAAGAAAAGTACATTATCACGTTCAAAAAGTGCTTAAGGTATAAGGGCATACTAACACACTAATTTATCCAATCTCATGCACATTTTCATTAATTCATAAAGCCTAACCTATTCTAGCAAAATCCCAACAATCAAACCTCATAGAAAAAAGTTTAAAATAGGGAAAATTTTCAAAATTCTCATAACTTCTCAATTCCTAACAATTCACAAGGTTAAAATCACGGCTCCCCATGCACAACGCATCTAAACATGCAAGATATCACAATTCTACTCCTCATGCAAATGAAAGAGTTAAAGTTCAAGAAAACTACCTTAACAATTGAAGACCCAACAACGTGCTAGCAAAGCTTCCAAAACCTGAACAAGTGACTAGAAAAACACGGATCAAGTGCTAAGGCAATTGACAATCAACATGCATTCTCAAGTAAAAACACAAGTCACAAAGCTCAAGTAACGAAAGGGCACAATTAAATAAAAGTTCACGGAGTTCAAAACAGACAAAGCAAGTAAGGAAGTATCACAAGTGTCAAAATATATCATTAGTACAGACCTAAATAAAATTACAAGAAAGCAACAGAAAATAAGATAGCATAATCAAGTCGGCAGAAACTGCTGGGACGGATCCTGAGGGCCTCTTGTAACACCCCGACTCACAGTCGGTAGAGGTAAATTATGTGATTTAATATTATTTGCGTTTAAAATTAATTGTATATGAATTTTATGAATTATTTGAACTTATATGAATTTACTGGAATTAATTTTGTATGTGAATTACTTGTTTTAGTTGAGTTGGCCTTATTTGAACCCGTAATTGTTGAACCGAACCAACTTGAACCGGAAACCCTTGAACCTGACCCGTGAACCGATCGGTCCAGCCTTAAAGGCTGAACCATTTTTCCCTTTCCTTCATTACGTGAAGCAACAGCAGCAGCTCTTAAGCCAAGGAAGCCAATAAATCCCAAGTGATCATCCAACCTTCTCAAGCCAAGATCTCCCTCGTTTCTTCATCTTTTCTCGAACTTAAGTATGTTTCGGTTTCCCCTCGTCGTGCTCGTCATTTCTATGGTTTAATTTCTGAGTTTGGAGTGAGTTTGGTGTGCTTTGGCTTCCCTACGTGAATAGTAAGGGTTTGGCTAATAACTTGAATATGTGCTCTTTGCTTGTTATCATTGAATTCTAGCTTCATATATGACTTGTTTATGCTGTATATGTTACATTTATTGCATATCATCCCTTGGTAGTTGAGCATTTATTGATGATCATGATTTTTGCTTGATTATTGCATCCTTGGATTATGCCTTTGAATTCCGTTTTTCTTGAGTTATTTGAGTGCTAATATGTCAAGCATGATTTATGTGAATTATGTGTGCAATTTGAGAAGTTGTGGCAACCTTGAGGCATGGGATTTTGGCCATTTTTGGCAAAATTGAAGCTTCCCCTGCTTCTGTAATTTCTGTTTCTGCTCCAGCTTTTCGAACCAGGCCGGAACGGCTATTCCCGTCCCAGTTATAAACTGGGAACGGCCCTTTCGGGCCATTTTACTGTTCATTGCCGAGAATGGGAACGGCCGTTGCCATGGCCAAAACCTTTTTTTTTAGTTCAAGGTTACAGACGCACGGGGAGAGTTCGGGATTTTTGGGAACGGCCCTTCCCGTCCCCATTACAAACTAGGAACGGCCATTCCCATCTTCCAAAAACTTTGAGCGAGAGTGGGAACGGCCGTTCCTACAGTGAAAGGGCCGTTCCCACCCCTTCCCGAAACCTGGGAGCTGCCACTGCTTCTTTTTGTTCTATTTATGCCATTTTGTGACTTTTATTGCTATTCTTTTGCATGTTAATTGTTATAACTTGATTTTGTTGCATGATAAATTGTAAATAAATGTATTATGCTATAATTTGTGAATTACATGACCTAATTGTAATATTTTATATGTGTTCATGAATCATGCATATTGTCGAGCGTCTTCTTTGGTTCCTATAGAGTCTAAGTCTTGGGCTTTCGTGTTTTCTTTTCAGAGGAGATTCCAGTTGGCGAGCCCGAAGTGTAGGTTGTTCACGTCTGCTCGTATTTTGTTACGCACAAGGTGAGGTTTAGGACTTTTGTTAGTTAAGTGACCTAAAACCTTATATGATGTTTTTGAACCCTGCATGTGGATATATAAGGTATATATAGGTATGTATGTGCTGATTAGAATATGTTTATGACCTTGTGAACACTCTTGCTTTGGAAAGATATTATATAAGCATATGTAAGCTAAGATTTGGAAAAGTCTTTACGTTTCGAGTTAGCGAGATTGCCATGAAAGATTTGGCATATGTTATGATTTCTATGTGTGGATCCAAGGAGCTACGGGTAAGGAGCCCTCGGGACGGTTCAGGCCGTCGAGGTAAAGCCTGTGCGTAGTCTCCATCCGATATATCACACGCGACCCCGGGAGTTAGGGAAGGTGTGATATTTCGATGCCTTCGGTGTAAAAACCGGGGAGGGCACGATGTGGGTTCGCTACCCCTCGTGAGTCTGTATATGTATGGATGGTTAGGGCCGCCGGTGGCTCTTCCTTCATTGGAGTAGTGGTTGATGTGTTATGATTTCCGTTTTGTTTGTTCTGAGGAGTAAAGGTTGGAAGCTCGTTCTCGCCGAACATTATGCTATGTTGTGTTATGTATGGGAAGTATGAATCGGGATAGTGTTTGTGAAAAGGTTTTAAAGTATATATATTTGTTTTGAATGCTTTAGTTTGTAAAACCTATTCCGGTTCATATCTCCACCCCTTTGCTATGTGCTTTGCTTTATATATATGGCGTGGGTGTGCGTTAGCCCCCTCACTCCGTCAGTTGACTAACCCTCGTTTACTCTTTTAGTTGCAGGTTTTGGAAACGTGAGCTAGGCGGAGAAGTGTGTCTTCTTTATGCACTTGTCGGTCTAGGTCTCGTTAGGTGCATTTACATACTTGCACTTTATTATTTTGTATCTGTATAGTTATGGCTGGTAGATACTTACTTATTATTTTGCTCGAGCCGTGATGGCTTTTGTACAGGATTACTTGTTGGTACCTATATGTAAATACTATATGGATAAGTATGTGTTGGTACCTATACATATATATGTGATGATCTTCTACTTGTTGCTTTTATTATTCACTTCCGCATACTCTGATTTGGTCTTGTTTAGCTCCGCTTAGCCTAGAGTGTGTGTTTGGTCTCCCGTTCGCTATGATTCAGATTCGGGTACGAACATTCCATTTCGTATTCGGGTTTGGATTTTGGTGCGGGGGATGTGGCCCTACGTGTGGGTGCTACATCCTTAAATGGTATCAGAGCGCGGTTGCAAAACCGGGCTCTAGTGTCGTGTGGGTCTGTCTAGGTCGTACGGCTCAGGACAATGTGACTATTTGATTATGTGCATGTGTGACTACATGATTTGAATATGTGATTACTTGACTAATTGATTACTTGTTTATTTTCTTAATTGTATACATGATCATAAACTAATTTACATGCATCCCTATTGCTTGAACTTGTGATTTTCAGGATGCCGCCTAGAAGACAAAATCGTGAACAAACCCCCGATTTGAATGAGCCGGCTGTACCGAATGCACCTCCGCGACCACCTTTGAATGCGGAGAATATTGTTCAGGCTCTACTTAATCAGCTTCAACAAAACCGAAGGGGTAATGCTTTTCCGGGTGAAGGACAAGATATATTCGCCGTGTATAAGGACTTCCGGAACAATAACCCCCCAAAGTGGTATGGAGGTGATGATATTAAGGCGGAAGAGTGGTTGTCCGAAATTTGGGGAATATGGGAGATATGTTCGGGGCGTTCGCAAGACAAGGCCGTTTGCACAGGGCGTATTATTTAAGGGCCAGCGGCTATTTGGCTTAGAAGTGTGAGGTCCAGGCTTGAGAGAACGGGTATGGAGTTCAATTGGGAGACTTTTGTGCAGGAATTCCATGAGAAATATATTCCTCATAGTGCACAAGAGCGACGCCTCCAAGAGTTTGCTAATTTGAGGCAAGGCAACCGGACGGTGGAGGATTATTTATTGGAGTTCGAGAGACTAGCACCTTATGCTACTCACATTACCGACCATGATGATCACAAGGCCCGAAAGTTTCTCCATGGACTTCGCCGGGATATTCAAGAAGCTCTACAGACTGCCAATGTGAGTACTTGGGCCAAAGTTACAAAGCGGGCAATTCAATTTGAGGCCCAAATGGCTCGGTTGAAGCCTCCACCTTTCTCTTCGACTCGAGGATCGGGATCCGGATCTGGATCGGGTAAGAGGCCCGTTTCTTATGCTCCACGAGCTCCTATTCCACCGACTTTTCATCCCCAGGGCTTAGGGAACAAAAAGCCCCGTATTACCGGACCCGTGACACCTCTTGTTGTTCCAGCTCGACCGGATCCGGCTCAGGGACCACCTGTTTGTGCTCATTGTCAGGGAAGGCACCCCGTTGAGAGGTGTTGGAAGCTTTTGGGTAAATGTTATGTGTGCGGGTCTTCGGATCACTTGATTGATACTTGCCCGAACAAGAGGCCGGTTGTGCAGGCTCGCGTATATGCTTTGGAGGGAGAGGAGGAAGCTGCTGATGTCGACCGGAATGCCGTGATAGAAGGTACAATAATCATTCATGGCACATCACTACATGCATTATTTGATCCCGGGGCTACGCATTCATTTATTTCCCGGGATATTATTGTCTCTTTGCCTTTACTTGATGAATTATCTGCGCATGTGTATGTGGTGAATACTCCTTTGGGAGGGTCTTTGGAAGCTGACAGGGTGTTTCGGGAGTGTCCGGTGGTGTTTGAGGGCCGAGTTTTTCCTGCAGATTTGATAGTTCTTCCGTTGAAGAAGTATGAGGTTATTCTTGGTATGGATTTTCTTTTCAGATACCGAGCTCAGTTGGATTGTCATGAGAAAAAGGCGTCTTTGGGGTCCGTGGTCTTTACGGGTGAGAGGTTGAAGTCCAGCCCGTTTGTGTCTTTTATGGAAGCAAGTAAGCTCCTCCGGGACGGCGCGACAGGTTTTGTGGCTTACCTTTTGAATAAACTTAAGGATTAGGCCAAACTTGAGGAGACGGAGGTCGCGAGTGAGTTTCCCGATGTTTTCCCTGAGAGTTTGGGTTCCTTACCACCCGACAGGGACATCGAGTTTGTGGTCGACCTTTATCCTGAAGCTGAGCCTTTTTCTAAGACACCGTATCGGATGGCTCCTGCTGAGTTGAAGGAGTTGAAAACTCAGCTGGAAGAGCTTTTGACTTGCGGTTACATCCGTCCGAGTACATCCCCGTGGGGTGCTCCCGTGTTATTTGTGAAGAAGAAGGACCGGACTTTGAGGATGTGTATACATTACCGCGAGTTGAACCGGATGACAATGAAGAATAAATATCCTTTACCTCATATCGAAGAGTTGTTTGATATCTTGCAAGGGTCGTAGGTGTACTCTAAGTTAGATTTGAGGCAGGGATAATACCAACTTCGTGTCCGGGAGGAAGATATCTCTAAGACTGCGTTCAACACCCGCTATGGACACTTCGAGTTTGGAGTGATGCCGTTTGGGTTGACTAACGCTCTGGCCGTGTTCATGGATATAATGCACCGAGTGTTTAGACAGTTTCTTGACAAATTCGTGGTGATTTTTATAGACGACATTTTGGTGTATTCTTAGTTTTGGAGACACTTAGAGAGCACAAGCTTTATGCCAAGTTTAGCAAGTGTGAATTCTGGCTTGACAGAGTGGCATTTCTGGGTCACATAATTTCAGGTGAGGGAATTGAAGTTGATCCCTCTAAGATTGAGACTATGGCTCAGTGGGAACGAACGAAGAATGCCTCCGAGATAAGAAGTTTTCTCGGGTTAGCGGGTTACTATAGTAGATTTGTGAAGGATTTCTCCAAAATTGCGTGCCCGTTGACTCGGCTAACCAAGAAGGAGGTAAAATATGAGTGGGATGATGGGTGCGAGAGAAGTTTCCAAGCTTTGAAGGAAAGACTAACTTCGGCACCAGCTCTTACCCTACCTGAGGGATCCGAGGGTTATTCAGTTTTTGCAGATGCTTCCAAGGAAGGACTCGGATGTGTGTTGGTGCAAAATGGCCGAGTGGTGGCCTATGCTTCTAAAAAGTTGAAGGAACACGAGAAGAACTACCCCACTCATGATCTTGAGCTTGCAGCGGTTGTGTTTGCTTTGAGGAAGTGGCGTCATTACCTCTATGGGACGAGTTTTGAGATATTCACGGATCACAAGAGCCTCAAGTATCTTTTCACTCAGAAGGAGCTTAATAATAGACAGAGGCGTTGGATGGAATTCTTAGAGGATTATGACTGCACGATTCAGTATCATCCGGGCAAGGCCAATGTCGTGGCAGATGCTTTGAGTAGGAAAGCAAGTGTTTCAGGTTTGAGTGCAGAATCTTCAGGACAGGATTCGACAGTTGTGGTTTCAGTGGCTCGGTTAGCTAACATCACCGTGCAGTCGGATTTGAAACGAAGGTTATTGGATTCTCAGGTTTCGGATACAGAGATTCAGAGATTAGTGGTTCGGTTTAGGATAGACCCCGAGACGAAGTTTGGGTTTGATGATTCCGGTTTGTTCAGGTTCAAGACAAGAGTTTGTGTCCCAGAAGACCTCAAGAGGTTAATACTTGAGGAAGGACACCGTTCTGGATATTCCATTCACCCCGGTGGTACTAAGATGTACCGAGATTTGAAGGAATTCTTCTGGTGGAATGGCATGAAGAGAGATGTCGCGAACTTTGTGAAGCGATGTCTCACGTGTCAAGTGGTGAAGGCGGAACACCAGAAACCGGGAGGAACCCTCCAACCACTTCCGATTCCTAAATGGAAGTGGGAGCAACTGACTATGGACTTCGTGTCCGGCTTGCCGAGATCGAGAGGAGGTTATGATGGAATTTGGGTGATAGTCGACCGATTGACCAAGTCTGCTCATTTTCTCAAGGTGAAGATGTCCTACAAGACCCCGAAGTTGGCAGAATTGTATTGTGACGAGATTGTGAGACTGCATGGGGCTCCTGCTAGTATTGTTTCGGATCGTGATCCGAGGTTTACAGCTAAGTTCTGGCAGGATCTTCAGTGTAGATTGGGCACCAGGCTTAATTTCAGCACCAGTTTTCATCCTCAGACGGATGGACAGTCAGAGAGATTGATTAAGTATTTGGAGGATTTGTTGCGAGCGTGTGCTTTGGATTTCAAAGAAAAGTGGGACAAACATTTAGCTCTGGTTGAGTTCGCCTATAACAACAGTTATCAGAACTCTATTGGTATGGCTCCCTACGAGGCACTCTATGGAAGGAAGTGTAGATCACCTCTACTTTGGGATATGGAAGACTGGCGGTGGACAGAGGAGAATAGGCTCAAAAGAGCAACACCTCGGGAGAGACTGGATAAGACCACTGCCAAGGTTAAGTTGATTCAGCAGAGAATGAAGGCAGCTCAGGACCGTCAGAAGAGCTATGCAGATAAAAGGAGAAGGCCCCTTGAGTTCGAAGTCGGAGATAAGGTTTTCTTGAAAGCATCTCCGAGAAAGGGATTTTCTCGAATAGGTCGAGGTGGGAAGCTTAACCCGAGATACCTTGGACCTTTTGAAATCCTTGAGAGAATTGGAGAAGTGGCGTATAGGTTGGACCTACCGCCTGGATTGACCGGGATACATAATGTGTTCCATGTTTCGCAGCTCAGGAAATATTATCCCGAAGAATCAACTATTCTCCCTGTTGAAGAGGTACAGCTTGAGACATACTTGACGATATTAAGGCATCCGGTTGAGATTCAAGACCGGAAGATGCAAGTGTTGAGGAATAAACAGATTCCCTTGGTCCGAGTTCTATGGAGAGATCAGAAATATGAAGAGTCAACTTGGGAGACCGAGGAGAAGATGAGACAGTTGTATCCGGAATTGTTCTCAGGTCAGACAGTGAACCTGGGGACCAGGTTCTCCGAAGGGGGGGAGGTTGTGACACCCCGACTCACAGTCGGTACAGGTAAATTATGTGATTTAATATTATTTGCGTTTAAAATTAATTGTATATGAATTTTATGAATTATTTGAACTTATATGAATTTACTGGAATTAATTTTGTATGTGAATTACTTGTTTTAGTTGAGTTGGCCTTATTTGAACCCGTAATTGTTGAACCGAACCAACTTGAACCGGAAACCCTTGAACCAGACCCGTGAACCATTTTTCCCCTTCCTTCATTACGTGAAGCAACAGCAGCAGCTCTTAAGCCAAGGAAACCAAGAAACCCCAAGTGATCATCCAACCTTCTCAAGCCAAGATCTCCCTCGTTTCTTTATCTTTTCTCGAACTTAAGTATGTTTCGGTTTCCCCTCGTCGTGCTCATCATTTCTATGGTTTAATTTCTGAGTTTGGAGTGAGTTTGGTGTGCTTTGGCTTCCCTACGTGAATAGTAAGGGTTTGGCTAAAAACTTGAATATGTGCTCTTTGCTTGTTATCATTGAATTCTAGCTTCATATATGACTTGTTTATGTTGTATATGTTACATTTATTGCATATCATCCCTTGGTAGTTGAGCATTTATTGATGATCATGATTTTTGCTTGATTCTTGCATCCTTGGATTATGCCTTTGAATTCCGTTTTTCTTGAGTTATTTGAGTGCTAATATATCAATAATGATTTATGTGAATTATGTGTGCAATTTGAGAAGTTGTGGCAACTTTGAGGAATGGGATTTTGGCCATTTTTGGCAAAATTGAAGCTTCCCCTGCTTCTGTAATTTCTGTTTCTGCTCCAGCTTTTCGAACCAAGACGGAACGGCCGTTCCCGTCCCAGTTATAAACTGGGAACGGCCCTTCCGGGCCATTTTACTGTTCATTACCGAGAATGGGAACGGTCGTTCCCAGTTTGTACTGGGAATGGGAAGGGCCGTTCCCATGGCCAAAACCTTTTTTTTTAGTTCAAGGTTACAGACGCGCGGGGAGAGTTCGGGATTTTTGGGAACGACCCTTCCCGTCCCCAGTACAAACTGGGAACGACCGTTCCATCTTCCAGAAACTTTGATCGAGAGTGGGAACGGCCGTTCCCTACAGTGAAAGGGCCGTTCCCACCCCTTCCCGAAACCTGGGAGCTGCCACTACTTCTTTTTGTTCTATTTATGCCATTTTGTGACTTTTATTGCTATTCTTTTGCATGTTAATTGTTATAACTTGATTTTGTTGCATGATAAATTGTAAATAAATGTATTATGCTATAATTTGTGAATTATATGACCTAATTGTAATATTTTATATTTGTTCATGAATCATGCATTTTACCGAGCGTCTTCTTTGGTTCATATAGAGTCTAAGTCTTGGTCTTTCGTGTTTTCTTTTCAGAGGAGATTCCAGTTGACGAGCTCGAGGCGTAGGTTGTTCATGTCTGTTCGTATTTTGTCACGTACAAGGTGAGGTTTAGGACTTTTGTTAGTTAAGTGACCTAAAACCTTATGTGATGTTTTTGAACCCCGCATGTGGATATATATGGTATATATAGGTATGTATGTGCTGATTAGAATATGTTTATGACCTTGTGAACACTCTTGCTTTGGAAAGATATTATATAAGCATATGTAAGCTAAGATTTGGAAAAGTCTTTACGTTTCGAGTTAGCGAGATTGCCAAGAAAGATTTGGCATATGTTATGATTTGTATGTGTGGATCCAAGGTGCTACGGGTAAGGAGCCCTCAGGACGGTTCGGGACGTCGAGGTAAAGCCTGTGCGTAGTCTCCATCCGATATATCACACGCGACCCCGGGAGCTAGGGAAGGTGTGATATTTCAATGCCTTCGGTGTAAAAACCGGGGAGGGCACGATGTGGGTTCGCTACCCCTCGTGAGTCTGTTTATGTATGGATGGTTAGGGCCGCCGGTGGCTCTTCCATCATTGGAGTAGTGGTTGATGTGTTATGATTTTCGTTTTGTTTGTTCTGAGGAGTAAAGGTTGGAAGCTCGTTCTCGCCGAGCATTATGCTATGTTGTGTTATGTATGGGAAGTATGAATCGGGATAGTGTTTGTGAAAAGGTTTTAAAGTATATGTATTTGTTTTGAAAGCTTTAGTTTGTAAAACCTATTCCGGTTCATATCTCCACCCTTTTGCTATGTGCTTTGCTTTATATATATAGACATTCCATTTCAAACTTCGGGTACGGACATTCCATTTCGTATTCGGGTTTGGATTATGGTGCGGGGGATGTGGCCCTACGTGTGGGTGCTACACCTCTAAAGTACTGATCAAGCCGAGTGTAGAGCCTCTCAAACTGTTCATCCACGTGAGTCTACCATGTATCTATCCGAGCATCCACGTGATGCTCCAAATCATCCAATCTCGTGTTCATGGCAGCCACATCCACTATCAGCTCGCCCAACCCCGTGCTTAGACCCGTCACATAAGCCGGAATGTCCTCATCATCATCATCTACTAACGGCGGTACCTGGCGGAGTACCTTAAACTCGTTATCCTGCCTGTCAGGAATCCGAGCTAGAGCTTCCTTCTGCTCATCATTCAGATAATCATATCAAGCAACGCCCCACGCATATATCTGAGCGAACCTATCCCTATCCCTGATCGACCACTAGGGCAAGACCCGCTCCTTCAGCCGACCCGATTCCCATTTGATGACCACACCCATATTCAACAAGGGTTGCGCATCAAGATAGATGTCCATAGCAATGGGCAACTGATCCTTGGGTCTCCATCCCACCTTACGGGCAAACATAGTGACATAAGCTCCATGGGCTATCGTCCCTGTGGCTCTCCCGACAACCTCTCTCAGTTTCTAGAGGAATTCATTCGTGCCATCGAATTTGGTGCCATCCTTCATCATGGACATAATCCCCAGCTCCATTACATTGATGTGGTCATCACTCTAGTGTCGGGCACAAAAACCTGCGGCCAAAATCCTATGCACAATCCTCCAAGACAATGAATCCAAACAACTATCCTTAGTGTTCATTGTACAATAGTTCGGCGCACCCTCACGAAGAGGGAAAGATCTCCACACGGCCTCTCTTTGAGCCCTATCCCATTTAGGCAATGAAGTAGTGGCATGAGTTGGGAATCGTAGAATCTCCTTAATCCTAGCCCTGCTCAAAGTGTGAGTTTCCTGACCATTAAAATAAAAGGTCAACGTGTTATCCACTGGATCAAAAGCCATGGTGGTAAAGAAGGCGGTAGTCAACTCAGCATATGTGATATCCATTTTAGTAAGAAAAGGCAACCAACCAATGTTATCAAAAAGCCTCTTCACCTCCTCCCAAACCCAGAGTCTCCCCAACAAATCTTGCTTAAAGAACCGAGTGGGCATGATATTCCTTGTTAAGTTCCTCCCATACGGATTACCCAATTCATTCATAGTTATGTTAACCAAATCCCGTGGTTGGCGGCCCACGAGGGCTTAAGAAGATGATGCCAGATCGGGTCTCGGGCGCTTGTTTCTCCCCATAATAGTTGCAAGTCATAAAACAACAACCAAGCAAGCATATATCAAGAAAAGCTCACAGAAACATTTTATCGAACACCTTGTGGGCATAGTCTTAGGGTATGTGTTCTAGCTAAAATTCTTCGACCTATCCAACTCAAATCGAAACTACCTTACATTATCACCATTCAAGCTCACAATTACCCATATTTTACCCCCAAATTTGGACTCAATTAGCAATTAACAATTAGAAATTAGGACAGTCTCCAAATTCAACTAAAATTCTTTGCAATTCAGCAACCCTACTTCTGTCATGCGTAACCTCTCAATATTCATCTATTTCAAACCAAAATTTATCCAAAGCTTGAAATAATTAAACCTAGGGTTCAAATTCTAAATTAGGGAATTTAATCTAAAATTCTACTCAATGTGGGGAACTAACTTACCAAGTGAAAAGAGAAGGAGAGTGCATGCTTGTAGGGGCAGAGTCTCATCGGGCGGCGCGACTGGTGGCGAAGTGGTGGTGCTATGAGGTGAAGAGCTACTGCCGTGCGTGTGCTATGTTGCTTTATCTCGTGAATATTTTATCTAGGAAAGAGGGGCAAACGTTTAATTAAAGAGGAAGGTTAAAACTTGTTCCTAAGCCTTTTATGATTTTACGCTTAAGATGTGACACGACCGTGGCATCAGTTTCACTTAGGGGGAGCCACGACCGTGTCACGAACTGTCCGCCAGCCCCAAAGTTTCTGTACTGAGACACGACGGTGTCTCAGTTTGGCCTAGTTGGGGGACACGACGGTGTCCCCTTAAAAACTCTAAAATCTCGATTTCAAGAAAATTACCCCAACTCCCACGATTTAAGTTGTTTATTCACGTTAATTCCAGCAATTAGCTCAAATGTGGCATCAAAACCGTAGTACACCAATCAAAAATACGCACTCGTAATCATATAAATTTCATCCATCAATTCAACACCAAACACAAGAATAACTGCACACATAAATACGATAAATGGACCTCAATGACGACACTAAGCTCAACAACTAGGTCCGCTCATCCATCAGAGCTTCCACAAGCCATACCTAACCTGCATTAAAAGAACGAGACAACAAATCATAACCGGAGAATAACAAGGACTAGAGGAAGGAAAAGAAAGAAAGAAAGAAAAAAAGAAATAAAAAATGAATTAGTTCTAAGTTATAGTCGTTAGCTTGACTTTGAAACACGGATTAATTCATGGGATCCGTTAACACATGCGACGTGTGTTTTTCGATGGGCTCGCCAACTAGATACGGCTTCAATCTCTGCCCATTCACCCGTAGTTTCATTTCCTATCTCCACAGCTCCACTTGAAATCACCTTGATAACTCGAAATGGACCAGACCAACGGGACTTCAATTTCCTAGGAAAGAGCTTCAACCCAGAATTGAACAACAAAACCAATTGTCCTACTTCGAACTTCTTAACCCGGATGTGCTTATCATGCCATCTCTTAGTTCTCTCCTTATGAACCTTGGCATTTTCATACGCATTTAGCCGGAACTCTTCTAACTCATGCAATTGCAACGACCTCTTCTCTCCGGCTTGCTTGAGATCAAAATTAATGGCCCTAATGGCCCAGTACGCCTTATGCTCGAGCTTTAGTTGAAGATGGCACGACTTTCCATAAACCAACTTATACGGGGACGCTCCGACAAGTGTTTTAAAGGCAGTTATGTACGCCCACAACGCATCATCCAACTTGGATGCCCAATATTTCCTCGAGCTATTCACCGTCTTCTCTAGAATCTGCTTAATCTCCTTATTAGAAATTTCGACTTGCCCACTTGATTGGGGATAATACGGAGTCCCCACTCGATGATGAACACCATACTTCTTCAAGAGGATCTCAAGAGGTTGATTGCAAAAGTGAGAACCTCCATCACTGATAAGAGCTCGTGGGACTCCAAATCGACTAAAAATATTCTTCCTCAGAAATTTCAATACCACCCTGGAGTCATTCGTACGAGTAGCTACTGCTTCCACCCACTTAGATACATAATCTATTCCCACCAAAATGTACTTGTTTCCAAGGGATGACGGGAATGGACCCATGAAATCAATGCCCCAAACGTCGAAAAGTTCAATCTCCAGAATGTACCGTAAGGGCATCTCATCTCTCTTCGCTATAGTCCCCATCCTCTGACGGGAATCACACTTAGTCACAAACTCATGTGCATCCTGAAACAGCTAAGGCCACCCAAATCCAGATTGTAATGCCTTTGCAGTAGTCTTACTCGCACTAGCGTGACCTCCATAAGGGCTAGCATGACACTGATACAACACTTTCTCTATCTCATCCTGAGGTACACATCTCCTCACCAAATTATCGAAATAGTGTTTGTAAAGCAACGGTTCCTCCCAATAGTAATACTTCGCATCGGAAAGGAACTTCCTCTTCTGGTGGAAACTAAGGTCGGGAGGTACAACTCTACTTACCAAATAGTTCACAAAATCTGCATACCATGGGACTCCAGAATAGGGATGTAAACGAACCGAGCCGAGCCGAACCCTAGCCATTTTTTAAGTTTCGAGTTCGAGTTCGAGATAATTTATACGAACCCGAACTCGAGCCTAACGAACTATAAAAATTATGGTTCGAGTTCGGTTCGACTCGCGTTCGGTTAATCGGTTTGAGAGCCAAATCTGAGAGGAAAAAAAATCAAAAAGAGAGGAAAATAAAATCTAAATCCAGATCTGGAAAACTCCATTCATCAAATCGACAAGAAAAATTTGGATCTACACTTTAGATCTCTCTTCAAATAGCAATAATGTAAGCCAAAAACCATCATAAGTCAAAAGTGGAAGACACAAAAGTATAGTCTAAACTCTAGACCAAAAAAAAGAAGACGCAGACATCGTCGCAATGGTGTTGGAGGAGAAAAGAAGAGGCGATGGTGGGGCGGCGGTGCTGTCGTGGTGAACGCGTGATAACAACGTGGGGGGGCAACAATGGGTGGCTGAGCAGTGGAGGCACGACAATGGGCGGTGGAGATGGTGGTGGTCTGAGATTTGAGAGAAATGAGAGGTAGGGTTTGGATTTGAGAGGGGGTGGCTGAACTGATTAATAGGTTAGAAATTAGATTTGGATTTGCATAATGCGTACGTTGTATATGTTAGCCCAACATTATTTAAGTCATCTTTTTAATTTTTAATAAATTATATTTACATACATACATATATATATATAACATATAATATATAATATATTTTTGTTTTTTTATATTAAAATATAAGGGTTCGCGAGCCGGCTCGCGAACCTAAATTTCAAAAAGAAAGGGTTCGAGTTCGGTTCGTGGAGGACACGAATCGAGCTAAGGTTCGGTTCAGGTTCGATTTTCTCGAACTCGAGCCCGAACCTTTATTGATTCGGCTCGTTAGGTTCGCGAACAGGCTCTATTCGTTTACATCCCTACTCTAGAATCCACCTTAAACAGTTGCTCATCCGGGAAGTTCTCCATAATAGCTTCTTCTCTATCCTCAGACTTCTTCTCAAATTCTAATCTCGACAAGTGGTCAGCTACACATTCTCAATCCCTTTCTTGTCCCGGATTTCCAAATCAAACTCCTGAAGCAACAAAATCCACCTAATGAGGCGTGGCTTACTATTTTTCTTTGACAAGAGGTACTTGATGGCGGTGTGGTCTGTATATACCATAGTTTCAGAACCAATCAAGTAAGAATGAAACTTGTCAAAAGTATATACAATAGCTAACAGTTCTTGTTCAGTGGTGGCATAATTAAGTTGTGCATCATTAAGTGTTTTGCTAGAATATGCCATAACATGTAAACGTTTCTCCCTTTTTTGACCAAGGACTGCCCCTATGGCAAAATCACTAGCATCACACATGAGCTCAAACGGTAAGCTCCAATCCGGTGCCACCATGGTGGGTGCTGAAGTCAGTTCCTTCTTCAACCTATCAAAGGTAAGCAAACAATCATTATCAAAATCAAATTCAGCATCATTTTTTAAAATCTTGCAAAGAGGTAAAGTAATTTTAGAGAAATCCTTGATAAACTGGTGATAAAATCCGGTATGACCAAGGCAACTCCTAACTCCCTTTATGTTCGTGGGTGGTGGCAACTTGGCAATCACTTCAATTTTGGCTTTGTCAACCTCAATCCCCTTTCCGAAATCCTGTGGCCAAGTACAATCCCTTCTTTCACCATGAAGTGGCTTTGTCTACATTTCTCTTCTCAGTCTCAACCGCCTCCTCAACTTTCTCATCAACAGTATTGTCAGAATCTGTAGGCAACTTTGGTCCTGCATACTCTTTACCATTTCTTAAGGTTATGGCCTTACATTACACCTTAGGGTTATTTTCAGTTTGACTAGGCAAAATTCCTTGGCCCCTTATATTCAAAGATTGGGTAATCTGCCCAATTTGAGTTTCCAAATTCCTGTTCTGATTCACCACCTGTTCCACTTGAGTTTCCAATTTCTGATACCTATCCGAAGATACGGCTATGAACTTCTCAAGTGCAGCCTCCCATCCTTACTTTGGTTCTTGTTGAGGTAGTGGGGCGTGGTATGGAGCCGGTGGTCTCGGTTGGAATTGAGGCCTCGGTTGAAATTGTGGTCGGGATTGAAATTGTTGAGCATTTTGGCTGTTAGACCAAGAAAAATAGGGATGGTTCTTCCAACCTGGGTTGTAGGTGTTTGAGTAAGGATCGTCCATCGGTTTTGAATTATTTACGTGGCTCACTTGCTCTTGCACCTGTTCACCTACATTGGTATAAGGACACACTACAAATTTCACAAGTTACCTGCACTGGTTGGGCATGAGTCCCAACTGCATTCACAGAAAGTTGGTCCAATTTCTTGCTAAGAGCCTCAAATTTGGCATTAATGGCGGTTAGACCATCTAGCTCTAAGATTCCCATTGTCACCTTGGTTGGTTGAGAATGGCTCTTTTCATGCACAAAAACATCATTTTCTGACATGTTGTCTAACAGTTCAGTGGCGATCGTTTCAGATTTTAACAAGAATGCTCCGCCACCTGCGGCATCCATCGCTCCTCTGAAAGTTGGGGACACCCCATTGTAGAACGTCTGTATCAATAGCCAACCCAAAGTACCATGATGTGGGCATTTCTTCTGCAAATCCTTGAATCTCTCCTAAGCCTCATAGAAGGACTCCCCATCCAATTGTCTAAAGCCTTGAATATCATTCCTGTACTTCGTGGTTTTGCTAAACGGGAAAAACTTGGCTAGGAAAGCCTGAGAAAGTGCATCCCAGCTCTGAAAGGATTCATTTGGTACAGTACTCAGCTCGTTCCCTTAGTGAGAATGGGAAAAGCCTGACTCGGATAGCATTGGTAGTGACATGGTGGATCTTGAAAGCATCACACACCTCAAGAAAATACTCAAGATGTGATGTTGGATCCTCCAGTGGTAACCCTGAAAACGGATTATTTTGTAGCAAATTGATTATAGCTGGTTGGATCTCAAAGTTATTTGCTGCAATCGGGGGACGGACTGCGCTCTGAATTGCCCCAACATTCGGCAAGTTGTAATCTCTCAGTGCAGGCGGAGGTGGGGTGATGGATCTTGAACTCCCCCGCCTCTTACATTGTTCGGATCTTCAGCCATTGGTTTGGTAGTGGATTTCTTGCCTTGCTTTTGCTTCCTCTAATAGTGCTAAGTGTTCTCTCAAATTTTGGATCATAGGGTACTAGTTCTGGATTTTGAGATCGTCGCATGCACCGTGAACCTGCACAAGAGCAAGAAGATCCTTAATTCAATTCCACAACGACAAAAGACTAAGAACGCAAAGTAAAGTAATGGTCTAAAGCAATAGATCAAAATATTTAATTAATATTGATTTAGAACGCCTTCCCCGGCAACGGCGCCAAAAACTTGTTGTGATTTTAAGTTAAACCAATCGTGCAAGTGTACATTGAAAATATATGCATAGCACAACAGGATCGTACCCACAGGGAAGGGAAATCAATCACCACTCAATACCTGTTTCTAATCTAAAGACCGGGCGAATTCAATGTGGTTGTTTGACTACTAAAACGAAATTGAACAATAACTAGAATAAAACACAATTGACTGATTTAAAACACGTGGATTAAACTCAATAAACTAATTAGGCCGGGGAGTAATAACTATGTATTCATGATTCAATATAATACTCGTTTGACAAGTGCAATTCTACAACCTAGTCACTGAGATTCGTATAATCCTTTTTCAAAGTATAAACGAGTGTTCAACTAATTTCAACGTGTTCTCACAATCATCAATAATCAATTAAACCAATATGATCAAGACTAGTGCAAATCTAATTATAGCGGCTTGGCATGGAATAAGATTTACAAGTTGTATGGATTATAAGTTAGACCTCTTTAAACCCTAATCCACTAATTATGAAAACATCACAATTGCCATCAATCTCTCGATACTTAGGTAATCCTAGATTATGCTAAGGTTGGCCAGACCGTTGTAATTAAATTAAACCAAGTTTTTACAACTAAGAATCTGCACAAGTCATTCAAGCATAATATCAAACACTTAGCATGCATTCATCATCACTCCCCTAGCCCTAGGGATTTAGCTACTCATAATTGACTCAAAACTCATGAAAATCAAAGGAATTGCATTAATTGAAATCAAAGTCTTCATGTCAAAACAAATTCTCAAAACCAAACTCATAAACATTTATGAACTAAGAAAACAAATCTAAAAGTATAAACGAATCAAAGCTAAAAATTAAGGAATTAGTTTGATCACGAAAGCAATAAATAAAACCGGAATTAAACTAAATTGTTCGAAAAAATCAATCCTCTCGTCTTCTCGAAATCCTCCGAAACACCATGGTAAAACTCCGTCTCGAACTCTCTCTGCTAGGTCAAATGTCTGAAGAGCCGATTCCCTCTTACGAACCCCTAATGTTGCATAAATATCAGTTGTCAAAATTCCTCAGTCGACACGAGACACGAGCATGTCTCGTTTCTTCACAATCTCCGCCACGGTCATGTTCAGCAAAAATCGCCAAAACGCTTTATTAAGTGACACGACCGTGTCACATTTTACTCTTCAAGGGTGCCACGACGGTGTCACATTTTACTCTTCAAGGGTGCCACGACGGTGTCATCATAGCCTCATGTAGATTCTTTATTAGATATAAGAATGCATTTTTCTATAGATACTTTATTAGATATCATGTAGATTCTAGAAATTCTAGATTAAGATAGATAAATGTTAGAAAATAGTGGAATAATCTAGATTACCACCACGTGCCTAATTAGTAAAAAATGTCTGCTATAGAAAATTATTAAATAATAGTTAACCGACCTAAGAAAGGCGGTTAAGACATCTATATATATGTAACCTCCTGCACATTTGTAATGAATGAAAAAAACCATTTCAGAACTTCACTAAACCTTTTCTTCTCCTCCCACTATCTTTCAACTACTATTCTAAGCCATCACTATATTCATAGAAGCTCAACAATCATTATTCTCCGGTAACCAACAATCATTATTATCCGATAAACCTAATTTTCTATAAACATTTTCTATCCACTACCTTTGACCTTTAACCATCTAATTTCAAATTCTATTTTCCCAATATTAAAACTATCTATTTATTTAATTTCCAACACAAAATTTCTTCATTCACATCACTTGAAGTGCTATTTCGATTTTCGATCCTTCCTTGTGCAAATCTACAGTTGTCACTGTTGCTTGAAGCCTTCACTATCATCTCCATCCTGGTAAGGTATGACCCATCGTTTCTCTTGTTTCACAATTTTGATTTTCGATCTTTGTTTTTTTTTTTTTATTTCTCGCTTGTTTTCTTTTCTTGTTTGTGTTTTGAATTTTGAATTTTTTTTTCGTGTTATTATGTGACTAAGAAATTGTATTGAATTGTTGTCTAAGTTTAAAGTTTGAACCACTTACTTTTGCTTCGCTGAACGAATAGAGAATAAGAGCACTTCAGTTTTGAACTTCTAATATAATAATTTAGGGCGAATTACATCTGACTACCCTCACATAAGCGAAATTACAACGTAGGACCTTTTGTTTGAAAAATTACATATTAGTCCCTATCCGTCATATTTCGTTTGAGGTCCCCCCGTTCCATTAGGATTTCATCAAATTTGATCCCTGTAATTTCAAAAATACCCATTGTATTATTTTATTATTTATGAAATGACCAAAATACCCTTATTGATTGATTTTTAATATGCATTAAGTGAAGGTTCATTTGTTAGAAAGTATAATTGTAATAGCCTAAGGTGCTTGTCCCACATCGGTTGGAGAGGGGAACAAAGCCTCCTTTATAAGGGGGTGGATACCTTTCCCTTGTTGAGGCCTTTTCCTAGGCGTGCGCCTTTGGGCTTAAATTCCACCGGGAAGAACAAAACCGTGAGGGTGGTGTCGCTTAGCCCACCAAAGCGGACAATATCGACAGGTGGGTTTTCGGGCTGTTACAAATGGTATCAGAGCCGGGGCCCGGGTCGGTGTGCCAGCGAGGACGCTGGGCCCTTTTAGGGGGGTGAACTGTAATAGCCTAAGGTGCTTGTCCCACATCGGTTGGAGAGGGGAACAAAGCCTCCTTTATAAGGGGGTGGATACCTTTCCCTTGTTGAGGCCTTTTCCTGGGTGGGCGCCTTTGGGCTTAAATTCCACCGGGAAGAACAAAACCGTGAGGGTGGTGCCGCTTAGCCCACCAAAGCGGACAATATCGACAGGCGGGTTTTCGGGCTGACAATAATAGTTCGGAATGTATCTGTAATATTGTAGCATATTTCTAAAATTACATTATATTAAAAAATTAGTATTAACAATTTGTTTATATAATTAATAAAATTTATTTTTTTTGTGTATAATATATTTATATTTTTAATAACTTATTCATACAAATTATATTTTATTTTATTTTATATATTTCTAATAATTTATTCATAAAAATTATATTTTATTTTACATAATTTATTAATAACGAAATTTAAATTAAAATCAAAACTAAAAAAATCAAAAGAAAAAAAAAGAAAAAACCAACCCAGCCCCATCGTCGGAGAAAATGAACAACCACACCCAAAATTGGAGATTTCTCGTTTCTTAGCCGAATTTGACGTAAGTGTAGTGCTTTTTGATCGCCACGATACGACGATCGCATTGATACCAATTTTGTGGCCCAATTTAAAACGGTGGTGGCTCTATGAAAGAGTAAAGTGGAGGCAACGACGGAAATTAGTGGGGCTCCTATTCCGACAAGCTCTTTTGGCGACCAAGACCCCTACCTACCCTATTTTAACATGAGAAAGATTGTGACGCCCCGTATTCTCGAAGGGCGTCCTGACGATATCAACAAGTAAGTCTCTACACTTGTGTGTGTTTAATTTAAGAGTTCTTGAATTATGTGATTAAATGTAAATCCAATTTAATATGTGATCATTCGAATTATTCTAAGATTAATTGTCAACTTGATTAATTACGCGCATATTTAACGCTAACTGTCTAATTTGATTTAATTCAAATTTATTCCATGAAATAATTATCAAGTTGAATTTAAATCCATCATGTTCCTTAACTTGTTTAATTTCGGTTTACTTGAATTTCTCGAGATTAATTGTCAATCATGTGTTTACGAAGTGTCGTTAAATTGTACGAAAGGTTTTTAAAAATTAAATTGAATTAAACTCTAATGGGTAAATCTATCTCTTTCATTTTAATTTATAAAATTAATTCGGAGCTTGAATGTTTATTCGTAACTTTACCAATTTTATTTACGATTATTTGTACGCGATATTACTCTTTGCTACGAGATAAGGATACCCGGCTGTATATAGCTTGTGCACAAGACACATTTCTCCCAAATCTCCTTTCTCTCTCTCTCTTCTCCCACTCTCTCTCCCGCGGGTCACTATGCGCGGCTTCGGTTACGAGCCCATAACTCGATCGTTTCTTGACGTAATTCAACAAACGAATAGTCCATTTCGATTCTCTCGGCGAGACCGACGTAAGAGTACCAATTTCACGGCCTAACGACGAACGATGGTGAAGTTATAGCCGGATTTCAGTAGCAGCGGCGGAGCTGTCAGACCACCACCACTTCGCCGGCCTTCGCGGCGGTTTCCGGCCATCTTCTTGATGCACGCGCCCCATGCCCAGAAAGTAGACTTCTAGACGCTTCGTTTGACGTCGGCGGCGCGACCATCGGAGCAGAGACATAGCCGCACGTGCCCCCAAAGCTCGCGGCGGCGGCGTGAGTTACTGTAGCGCGGGTTTCGCCGCTTTCTGGCGGTGGTTTTCGACGGGGATTGATGGTTTCCAAGGTTTTTCGACCCCCTGAGTTCATTTACGGCATCAATTTCACCAGATCTTGGCCGTAGGTGGTGGTTCCAGCGACGTGGGCGGCGGCAGAAACTTGGACGGCCAATGGGGGCCTTTTCCGGCCATCTTTTGGTCTCGGGCTCTTCACAAAAGTTGTTCGGAACGACGAGAACTAGTGGCCTGTGATCACGCGACTCCAGATTAGGTGGTTTGGCGGCGGATCGCGGAGGCATAGTGGCGGTGCAACGACGGCACTAGCTCCGTGGATTTTTCCGGCGAGCTACCGTAGGGCTTTCGAAGAGCTCGTCATGGGTAAGACAACGCCTCTTTCGGATCGCATTTTGGTTCACCGGTTTGGAAGTAATTTAAGTTTGAAGATTTAGGGTTTTCGTGTTCTTAGATTTCAAATCTAGGACAATCGGCTTGGAATTTTCAGAAATTGGTCGAGGATTCGGAACGGGTACGAAGACTTCATTCAGGACTGATTTTTCAGGATTTTTCCGGCGACCTTGGGCGGCGGCCCGGCGGCGGTCCGGCCAAATTCCTGCAGCTACAGTGGTGGCCTTCCGGCGGCGTCTGGTCAGAATGTTCTTCTCGTTGTGGTGACTTCAACGCCACTTTCCGTTCGTTAATCGGACACTCGATCTATTTATTACGAATTATTTTGTGTAATTGTGATTATTAGAATTAATTGTTTTAAGTGCAAATAAATTGGTTATTGTTGGTTTGATTGATCGAAATATATTCCAATCATATACAAAAATATGTATTGAATGAATTGTGATATGCATGAGTATTTTGATTTACAATTTGAATCCCGATGTGATGAATTTATGCTATGTCTTTAGATATGAAGGGGTGTTAGTGTAATATTTAGAAACTAATCTTTTATGTGACTAAATGAACTTGAATGATATTTTAGAAGAACGAACATGTTTTGATTGCTCTATATGAATTTGAGACGTTCTCAATGTTATGTTTGTTGTAAATTGTGTTTCAAATATAAATTTAGATACATGAAAGATGCTTGAACAACTTGAGACTTGATGCATGATAGGAGTTAGAATTGTAATATTTTGATTTACTCTCACTACTCGAAGATGGTATATTATGAATTACGATAAATTGATAATTGTCATGTTTGTAAGTAATTAATTCCTAGTTGAATAATTATATAAACACTTTAAATGAACAATTATGCTTAGTAATCAACTAAGGGGATGTATGTGTAATAATTCTAAACTTTTATAAATAACTTAGGGGATGTATGTGTAATATTTATGAAACTATGAATGTGACTTGAGCTTGTGTACCAAACATGTTGTGAAGTTGTAAAGTATGATCTTAAGTGAATTAAATGCACTCTTTATTTGTATCAAGCAAGCCATCTACGTACAATAACTTTGTATGTTTATATGACCAAGTTGCTCTTACTTATGCACTTTATAACTCGACATGAACTTGATGCTTAATTCTAACATTATAATTGAACCCTGTGACATTGGATGATTTAATATGCATTATGTGAATACATTGACTTCCTAAATTGATCTTGCATCTTTGGATATGGAATTGCATGATGGTTGCTTGTAAATATGACCTTGTTGAGCATTGATATGCCTTGAATGACCACGACACCTCATCCAAGCACAACATGAACACTTATGCATAACCACGATCATGTTGAGCAACGCCGTGCGTCTTGTGTGGTTCATAAAGAGTCTAAGTCTGGGCTTCTGTATTTCTTGTCACATAGTTTGGTGGTGCCGGTGGGCCCGAGGTTTAGAGTGTTTGGCCCTTCACACTCTCAGACTCTACTTGCATGAGGTGAGGTTTAGGATTTTGTATAGTTAAGCGACCTATGGCCTTAATATGATGATTTCAATCATTGCATGCGGTTATATACTATGTAAGATTAAATATGTGTTGGATATGATATGATTATGACCTTGTGGACCATCCTTGGTTTTGAAGAAAAAATTAAGTATTAAGGCATATGTAAGCTATTTTGGAAAACTCAGATATGTTATGATTCTGTAGCGAGTTACCATGAAATATTGGTATCTGTATGTATGTATGTTTGTGGATCCGAGGAGCTATGGGTAAGGAGCCCCCGGGACGGTTAGGGCCGTCGGGGATATACCTGTGCGTAGTTCCATTTGAGATATCATTGCGCGACCTTAGGGCGATGAGGGAGGCGTGATATCTTGAGCCTTCGGTGTACAGCCGGGGAGGACTCTTGTGGGTTCGCTACCCCTTGAGGGTGTGTATGTATGTTATTGATGGTTAGGGCCAACGCGTGGCTCTTCCATCATTGGAGTAGAGGATGGATTGATTCTGCTTTATATTCTGTTCAGTTATGAGGAGTAAAGGTTGGAAGCCCCTACTCGCCGGGTATATGTTATGAATGTATGGGATTTGTGAAACGGGATAGGCTTCTCTAAATGGTTTTCCAAACTTATACTATTTTGGGTATTTCAACTGTTTTCGAGTGCAAAACCCTAATCCCGGTTCGTGAGTCCACCCTTATGATATGTGCTGTGCTCTATATATATATTGTGGGTGTGCGTTAGCGCCCTCACTCAGTCAGTTGACTGACACCTCATTTTATCTTTTAGTTGCAGGTTCTTTTGGCTTGAGCTAGGCGGAAGTAAGTCTTCTGAGTCACACTTGTCAGTCTAGTAGGTGTTAGGATGCATTTGTCGCATACTCTACTTATTTTATGTATTTATGTTTCACATCTGCAGATTATGTTTATGTTCTATTTAGACTTCAACCCGTGTGGGGTTAATAAGCTAGTATTTGGTTGTTACTAGATATTGATGATATTTATGATGTTTATTATGTTGGATTATGTATGTTGATATTCGGGATTAGGTATCTATGCTAGTTGAACCCGTCACCTGCTATGTATGTTCATATTCGGGATTAGGTATCTATGCTAGTTGAACCCGTCACCTTCTTTGCATGTTTTGTTTTAAATGCTTCCGCTATCTATTGTTGTTGGTTTTAATTGCTTCCGCACTCTGAGTTTGTCAAGTTAGATCCGCCTAGCCTAGTGTGTGAGTTGGTCTCCCGTTCGCTATGATTCGGATTCGGGTATGGACTTTCCATTTCGTGACCGGGTCTGGGTCTTAGTGCGGGGGATGTGGCATCCTCCGTTTCGGGTGTTACAAAGATGGTTGTGGCCTTGGTTAATACCGATATTAGCCATTGGTGGCGGTTTGGAGGTGGTGACGCGACTTGACGGTAGCAGCAGGATGGCCGCTCCGGCCTTCGTCCGACGTCGGTACCTACGGGAAAAGACTCAGCTCGAGATGTGCTGCTCGTGGCTTTCTAGTTTTGGAAATTTGTAGAAATCTCGGGTGGAGGCGATGTTGGTGGTGGCGGTCGGAGCCGCAACGACGATAGTGGTGGTGATTTCCTCCGTCCCAGTTCTAGAGGTTTGGAGGAAGAATGTTGAGCAATGATGGTGGTGGTGGCGGTGGTCAGAGCTGTAATGGCGGTGCCGACGATGAATTGGTTGGAATTTTGAAAGTTGATGGGGTTGGGGAAGAAAGGGAATGAGTTTTTTAAATATTTATTTTTTAATTTAATTATATATGCCTATTATAATTTAAGGGTATAGCTATCATTTTTATTCTTTAAAAATAAAGTTTCATTTTGTCTGAAAAAATGACATAAAACCATTAGGGGTATTTAAGTTTTTTCGCATTTTCCATTAGGGACCTCAAATCAAACAGGTCCTATAGAGATTAACATGTAATTTTTTAAACAAGAGGTCCTGCGTTGTAATTTCGCCTATTATGAGGGTACTTAGATGTAATTCACCAATAATCTAGTATGACTTTTTTTTTTTGTGACATCTATTATGAATATTATTGATCGAAGAGTAGTATGTTTATTTGTTTAAATAAATTTGACTTTAAACGATCTGATTTTGGTGGTTGAATAAGTACTTTTAAATAAGAGCAGATATTAAATGTTTGCTTGTAATAAATCAGATCTATTTAGACAAACAAACATATTACTCTTAAGAGCATTTTAGTCAGTTTGTTTGCACTTCAATATTATAAGAAAAGTTTGTTTGTTTATATAATTTCTCGAATCAACCCCCATGTTTATATCCCAAATTATGGTTAAAATAGATTATTATTTGCAAAATGTGGTTTCAATTTTTACATATGTTGGTATTATGATTAAAACGAGATTATTATTATAGATTGTTTTTGTTTATAGTGCATTTATAGTGTTCTAATTTTTCGTTTTATTATTTTTAGATGGATCCACCCCGTGTTGACATCAATATAGATGGTAAAGGAGGGGATGTAGATGTATTAGAATTAATGTATTTTTTCTAAATTTTTTTTTAGATATTGTGATAAGATATTTTGTAAAATATAGATTGTAGATTAGGCTAGATTATTAAAGAAAAAGATAGATGACTCTAGAATTAGTTACATGATAGTTAAAAAAATTCTAGAAATAAGATATTATTAAAATATGATTAACCGACATTACAATGTCGGTAAACTTCCCCTATAAATAGATGTATGCTTCTGCATTTGAAGGAATGAAGAAAAAAATTGCTCCAAGACATTTTTTCTTCCTAATTATTCTCCTCCACAATCATCTATTTACTTACTAAAAAATTATATCTTTTCAAATACTAAAATCTCCTCAACTATTTGCCCAATCTATTCAACATTCTCTTTTTCAAAACTATTTTCTTAAATACTTTAATTTCCAATATTTTCTAATTTCATTCTCATCTATTTTCCAACATTTGATATCTATCGTTCTAATTTCCAACATTTGGTATCAGAGTCTAGTTCGTTCAATAACTAGGCATTTTCCGCTACCACTGCGAGGCTATGGCTACAACCTTTTCAAGCAACAATATTCCACTACCTATTTTTAGTGGAGAAAATTACAATTATTGGGCTGTCAAAAATGAAGACCTGCTTTTTGTACCAAAATCTATTGGACATCGTTGAAGAAGGAATTACTATTTCGGAACAAGATATGTCCGAAACCAACCAAAAATTATTAGAGGAGAAAAAGAAAAAGGACTACACAGCCTTGTACTGTAGCACCCCGCACGTGAGGCACCACATCCCCCGCACTAAGGCTCAACACGAGTAACGAAATAGTAAATCCGCACCCGTATCAAACCCTAGCGAACGGGAGACAAACATAAAAACCTTCCTAAGCCAGGCGGAGCTAGACCCTGCAATGAAAACCAAATCACAATATATAATGCATGGCAAAGCCCAAGTACAAACATACAACCCATAAACGGAATTTGGGCTCTTCAGGCCTCTTTTACATCATAACAAAACCCAGTAAAAGCAATTCAATAACGATTACATAAATATTCAAGTTCATGATACTATAAAATCCAATCATACATAAATCCGATACATGAGTGAGTGCAGAGACTCTCCTAACCTAACTTGACCAACCTAAAGACTCCAAACACCTCCGCCTAGCTCGAAACTCCAAAGTCAAACCTGCACACTAAAAGATTGGGGAGGGAGAGGGTCAGTCTCTAGAAGACTGAGTGAGCAGGAGCGATATACATATATATAGAAACATGCACATGCAAGTCATAAATTCCGAACAAGGTTTTATTTGAAATTAGTTCTCAAAAAGGGTAAGAGAATGGTTAATCAAGGCTCGGATTTTATGACTAATCATATTAATTCATTACTTTCATAAATCATACATATACATAAGGCTCGGCGAGTGAGCGTGCACAATCTCCAACCAAACTCCGACCGTATACGACAAATATCATTAATATGTTGATTAGGTGTTCATGCGATATATCATAATACATGCAGACCATATATAATAAATCATATTCGTTTGGGCAATCCGTGTCCCGGCCTTCCCGCACGGTGCATAAACATAACATAACATATTCATAAGCATAATCATATCATAACCAACCTTCTTCCTCCGGGTGGTGGACGGGCTTGCAAGACCCGGCCACCTAACATATCAATGTGGCAATGAGGTTCATGAGGCCTCAAAGCCCGGTTAGCGTTTCCCCGTCAAGAACCTCCCTTGACGAAGTCCGTTTCGTCGTAAGTTGGAACTAGTATATGGGATCCCCGTCAGCCCTTGCTTCCTCGGTTAGCCACATATACTAAGTCCCGGGGCCCGTGCAATCATAACATGCATAACATGATCTCGCCAAAACATATCAATACATACATAGGATACATACTATAAGAAATCATACTTTACCGTGTAACTCGGCATATGCTATATACGTACCTCTCCGTGTCATCCGAATCCTTAGTTAGCGTGAAGACACACGGTTTGGAGCATAGCCTCATTACAAAACCATTTTTAAGCTTATATACACTCATACATATGAATCAGAAGAATTTACTCGATAACTTCATTTGAAAACCATATATATAATCATAAGGTTTTGGCCAAAGCTTTTCACATAAGGGTTGTAGGGTTTGTTACATAGCTAAAACAAAACCACCCTCACCTGAACCATGACGAAACAAGGAACGAGTTATCAAGTGCTCGAAGGATCAAGATCTCTCCACCCTGGAGATAAACTGTACGGAAGACCACAAGACGTGTTTGTGAGACTCAAGACTCTTAATGAACCATATATGACGCACGGCAATGAAATGAATATGACATGAATGCATAAATGATCATGTTATATCATAAAAACGTTCATGTGCACTATCAATGCAATTAAGGCATATAAACAAGCCATTCATTCATTCATTCATTTAATATCACAACGTTCATATACATTCAAGATCCATCCTTTCATATCTTTCAATCAAATTAATTCAAGAATTCAAATAGGGGCATAATACATACTCAAGCTCTCCCAAAATGCTACTACATACTTCATATTACATAAGATAGCATATTTTCAAGGTTTGACAACAAGAAGGAATTATATGATATAGAAAATGAGTTACGCGATTCATAAACGACATATAAACACACATAAACGACATTAAGCAAAAGCATGCCTACAACTTATCCAAATGCCATGAAATTGAACCACAATACTCCTAACACATAGCAAAACAAGTTCATAGTTCAGCATAAAAGGAGATAAAGTCATTAAGGAGGTGAAATAAATCAAGAACCGAAAAGGAAGCAACAAGGACTGCGCAAGGGAAGGGACACGGGGGTGTCACCAACCCTAGCCAAACTGAGCCACGACCGTGGCTCAGTACAGACCTGAGAAGGAGGTGTGACACGCCCGTGTCTCACTCTTAAGTGTAAATGAGACACGGGGGTGTCACGGTACAGAACCAAACTCGTTCACAAAGTTAAACCGGCAAACCTGAACTCATACAAACTCAATCCAAAGGCATACCAAATGAACTCCAAATGCTCTGAAACTTAATATACAACATATTTGGTATGTAAGGAACATATTTAATTTAGAGTGCAAAGGCTAAATCACACAATAAGGCCATTGAATCCATGCAACAAAACTGGGTCGCCAAAAACCATACATAAGAGCTCAATTGTTCAATCATGCCTTAATCAAGTACTTAGGGCTTGAGTTTGGGTCTGAAACTTTGGGGAATGCATTCTAACATACTAAACTACTAATATAATTCATATATATACAAAATGGTACAATTTAAAGCACATTAGAATGACCAACAAGTTACAAAACGAAACAGCAACAAGTCTGTCATGAAGCATGCATAAAAACAGGCCATGTCTTTCGATTTTGAGGCTTAAAATGGATCCAAATACTTGAAACATGAATGCTAACATATAGAAAAATGAGTGTACATCAACTCCATGCAATTTCACCCGAAATGGAGACCATTTGATCAAGCAACAACACGAAATTTCACACAGCAGTTCGAAAAACAGGGGAAACAGTTTGATCATCAAGTTTGGAGCTCCATATCTCATAATTTCATTAAAGGTTCAAGAGATGAAATCCTCCTAACATCATATACTATCAGTTAGGAAAGAAAAAGGCCAAGAAACAAGCTCATATACTCATGTATAAGGAAGAAAATCAGCCACACAAGCAAATAGGTCACTAGAACAAAAATCCCTAAAAGTTCATACCAAACTCGTCACTCAAACCCTAACCAAATCTGATCCAAATCATGTTGTAAGTAGATGAAATCAAGTATAATAGAGTAGAGAAGACATAAATATTCATACCTTGAAGATTTGGGAGAGAAAAGTGGCGGTTTGAGCTCCAAAACCACAAAAGGGGCAAAGTTCTCTCTCCTTTCTCCTCTCCTTCTTTCTCGATCAGTTGCTGCAGAAAAGTGAGGGTTTGGTTCGGTTTTTGCAGCTAAAAGGGAGAGAAAGGGGTTAACTCAAGGTAAACTACCAAGGGTTAAAGTATGGTTAGGTTTGGGTTGGCTTAAAGGGTCCCACCATGAAGACTAGTCAACAAAAGGAGCTCTTCTTGCACGAGTTGTCTGTTACGGTTGGATTTTGGAGGTCTTAATGATTTCAAAAAGGTATGAGGCTGGTTCCATTGTCTCCGGATCGTCGATACGAAGGCAACGGAGGTGTCGGAATTCGAATCCGAATTCCCGAGCTCAAGATACCACGTACGGAACCAAGGGTGCGCTAATTGCTCGTTAGCCCCTGACTTGGTTCCAAAAATCAAATTAAATTCGTTAACACGTCAAATGAATCCGAAAACATAAACCGAGCATAGAGACATGTTCATAACACACATATATATGACCTACTAAATTTTCACGACATTCCGATATCATTACATATAAGAACGAAGCACAAATAGAACACTCATGCGCATGAACGAATTCATAACGTTATAAATGAATTACTAAAACTTAAATTCCATATTAATTAAATTAAACAAACCAATAACAAGTTAAAATTAATTAACGAAATTACCGAAACAGTTAAGGTAACATGAAACCTTAATTTAGAAATTAAACATTAAATATCAAGGTAAAATAAAATGAATTAGATCAAAATAGCCAAAGTTTATAGTTTAAATCAAATATAACCATTTATAACCAATTAATCATATAAAATAATTAAATTGCGCAATTTATAAACAAATACGCCACATTGTTTAAACTGAAAAACTGGGGCGTTACATGTACGATATCCAAATAGCATTGGTGGATCAAATATTTCCAAGAATTCAAGGTGCCAAGAGCTGCAAACAAGCTTGGGATATCTTGAAGGAGGAGTTTGAAGGAAATCCACAGGTATGTTCCATTAATTACACTTCAAACTCTAAGAAGGAATTTTGAGAATATCAAAATGATGGATTCTGAGACAATTGAAAATTACTATGCAAGACTAACTAAAATGGTAAATCAATTGAGAGCCTCTGGAGATGATATTTCAAATAAAAAGGTGGTTGAAAAAACACTAATTAGTATCAATGAAAAATATGATCCAATAGTTACTACTATTGAAGAAATAAAAGATCTTGCTACTTTGTCATTGACGGAGTTAGTAGGCTCTCTTGAAACATATGAAAAGAGACTGAGTAGGTGAGGTGAGACCTTCGTGGAAAGTGCCATCCAGTCAAAATTAATTTTTCAGTCTCATACAATAAAATAATTTGACAAAAATTAATGAAAATTACTATTTAATATTCAAAAGAATAGGGAGCGGCTTGTAATTGGACCTAACCTCAGGGACCTATATGCAATTATCCCTTCAAGAAATGGAGAAACCTCTACAAGAAATGAAAATGGACGGGACTTTCGTAAAAATAAAATATACCCGTCATGCCAATAAATCGAAATCGAACCAAACCATGTTCGGTTTGGTTCGATTTTAACCGAACATTTTCGGTTAGGTTTCGGTTTTCGGCCGAAAAACCAAAACTCGATAATATTTTTAAAAATAAAATTAAATGAAAACTTGAATTTAGAGAGCTAAGGAGTCATCACTCATCGTAGGAAATTAAAACCAAACATTACAACCATTAAATTCAGAACCATTAGTCATGAAAACATTAAAGAAACTAAGAAAGTCCAAATACCAAATAACCAAACATTACATACAATAGAGTCATAACATATTAAAGTTTGGAAATAACCAACCATTACAAATAACCAAATAACAGATTGTCTGAACCTCAACCTTCAACCATGACAGATTAATAGTCAACACTCAACAGAGTGAAATTAAAAAATAATAATGCAACTTTTTCAAGTTCACTTCAAGCTTCAAATCTTCGATACTTTAACATCTTTTCTCCTTAGCAATAACTACAAAACATAATTATTAATTAATAGTAATAAATCAAATGATCAAATAGTAACTATAAACATAACATTACCAATTACATGCTCCCTTTAGGCACTAAAAACCACCGAATCAACTGTACTACTTCCAGTTGACATTACATCTACATTAAAATCAATGAAAATTTAATTAATTAACTATAGAATTATGATAATATTAATATCAAATACAATTATTAAACTTCAAAAGTGAAATACATTCTTTAATACTTTCTAAAACTCCGTAGTCTTCTTCAACCGGTAGTTTTAGAGATTCATTTCGAAGCCAATCTTGAGTGCATACAAGGGCTTAAGCCATTCTTGGTGTCAAAGATGCCCAGAAGTCGTCAATGATATGACCGCATGTACTGAAAGTCGACTCCGAAGCAACTGTTGATATTGGCATAGCCAACTTTGATAAAACCGGGAATCAAATAGAGTTAACTTTCCACCATCCTAGAATGTCAAAGTCTGGAAAATTCTTTTATTTCTTCTCATTCAAATAAATGTCAAGCTCCGAAATATTATCCACATTTCCATCCTCCAAGATACATTGTTCACGATACTCCCGTTCTTTTTCAGCCATAACCTCTAAAATTCTTGGCTAATAGTGTTATCGGTTGGTAAAACACTACTCATGCTAGACATCGCCTCTGAAGAAGAAGGCCTAGGAGGACCATTTAATTTTCTATAATCTTCAAAAGACTCCTCAAAGGCCTTAGTAACCCGTTTCACAATCTCCGTTCCTAGCTCATCATTATACATCCTCTTAAGGGTGAAAGTGACATACTTCATCTTGTGACGAGGATGAAGAACAATAGCATGGTATAGATTATTCATCTTCATCGGATCACCCCAATATTTATCAATTTTTTTTTTCATTTTTATACCAACTCTTACCAAACCGTCATTTGTACTCAATATCCATTTCTTAATTGGAGAATCAATATTACTGTAGCACCCCAGTCGGAGGATACCACATCCCCCGTACTAGGACCCAGACCAGGTCATGAAATAGGAAGTTCATGCCCGTATCCGAATCATAGCGAACGGGAGACCAACTCACATACTAGGCTAGGTGGAGCTAACTCAACAAACTCAGAGTGCAAAAGCAAATTACCAACAACAACAAATAGCGGAAGCAATTAAATCAACATGCAAAGCAGGTGACGGGTTCAACTAGCATAGATACCTAGTCCCGAATATCAATTCATTATCCAACATAATAAACTAGCATAAGTATCATCAAAGTGTCCAACATCATCTAAGTACTAGCATGCTAACCCCACACGGGTTTAAGTCTAAGTAATGTATAAAACATAATCTCCAAGTATGAAACATAAATACATAACATAAGTAGAGTATGCAACAAATACATCCTAACACCGACTAGACTAACAAGTGTGACTCAGAAGACTCACTTCCGCCTAGCTCAAGCCAAAAGAAAACTTGCAAACTAAAAGATAAAACGAGGGGTCAGTCAACTAACTGAGTGAGGGCGCTAACGTACACCCACACACTAAATAAATATAGAGCATAACATAAAACATAAGGGTGTACTCATGAACCCGGTATAAGGGTTTACATACCACAACATTTGAAAACAAACTTATATCTACACTTAGAAAGTATTTTTAGAAACCTTATTCCAATTCATAATTCCCATAACAATTATAACATATGCTCGGTGAGTACGAGCTTCCAATGATCCTAACCGTTCCGGGGGCTCCTTACCCATAGCGCCTCGGATCCACAAACAGATATACTTACAGATGCCAATATTTCATGGTCAACTCGCTACATAATCATAACATATCAGAATTTTCCAAAATAGCTTACATATGCCTTCATATTTAATTTCCAAAACCAAGAATGGTCCACAAAGTCATAATTATATCATATCCAACACATATCTAGTCATACATACTATATAACCGGATCATCGTCGTACCCTCAAACAACTCTGTGTCAAGAATAAGTTTAATTTTTTAGCTATTTTAGAACCTATGATTGCGTTAGATACTATTTCTGTTTGTCGTAGATTTAATTTTAAGAATGTTATTAATAATTGCTCTAATCATATTTGGTTCTTTTCCTGCGAGGATTTGGATGTCGAAGTCCTCAATGACAACAGACAATTTTTGCATCTCCGGATTGGGTGGAAATCTCTGAACAAATCCTGCTTATTGACTATCGTCTATGCTCGGTGTAATACTGTGGCAAGACAGGAAATCTGGGAGCATTTTGCGGCTAATAACAGCAGTGGGGATCGATTGTTAATTGGAGGCGACTTTAATACGGTTACCTCAGTAGCCGAAACAAAGGATGCCTTAGACAATGATCTCCAATCCATGAGCGAATTCAGTGAATTTATCAATGAATGCGGTCTCATCGAGCCTCCTTTCGAGGGATCTCCGTTCACCTGGACTAACAAGAGAGTGTGGAAACGTTTAGATAGGATCATGGTGAATGAAGAGTGGTGTAGTCTGTTCCCCCAAACAAACGTTAAGCATCTTGCTAAAGGTTCATCGGATCATTGCCCGTTGTTAGTTAACATGACAGACACAATACCGGCTCACCCGGTTGCCTTTCGGTTTTAGGAAATATGGATCAGACATCATGATCTTAAGCCAACAGTTACGGCTAATTGGAATCAGCCGATCGGGAGCTGGGGTATGAGAAAACTGGCAGACAAGATTCAGCGTTTAAAAGCTCACCTCTAATGGTGGAACAAGAATGTCTTTGGAAATGTGTTTGATAAAGTTCACGAATCGGAACAAGCTGAGCTTGCTGTTGAACAGTTATTTGATAACAATCCAAACGAGGAGAACTTAGCCAATTGGAACAAACAGATGGCGGAACGGAAAAAGGGTCCTTGCTATGGAAGAAGATTATTGGCGTCAAAAAGCGGCTTGTAGGTGGATGAGTGAGGGAGAGCGAAACACTAAATACTTCCACTCTCTGGTGAAAAAGAAGAGGTTCAGAGGGAGATTTAATACGATAATGGATGGGGGAGAGGAAATATCTGATCCCAGCAACATAAAAGAGTCTGCCAGAGGATACTTTCAAAATCTTCTTACTGACACGGATGGAAATAGAGTCGGTGATGGCAGCTTGAACACGATACAGAAAGTGCTAACAAATGAGGATACCAATTGGCTGGATAGATTGCCCTCGAGGGAGGAAATTCGAACGGCTGTTTTCGACCTTAATCCGAGCAGTGCCGCAGGTCCTGATGGTTTTGGTGCGATATTTTATCAAACCTTCTGGGAGTGTGTCGAGACTGATGTTCTGGAAGCAGTTTTGGAATTCTTTAATGGAGCCGCACTCCCTATGGCTTTTACAGCAACGTCGGTTGTGTTGATCCCTAAGAAAGAGAATTCGATACACTGGAGCGATTATCGCCCGATAAGCCTATGCAATGTGTCGAACAAGATCATCACCAAAGTCCTCAACACTAGGCTTGCTAAGGTTCTTCCGAATATCGTCGAGGAGAATGAGAGTGGTTTCGTGCATGGGAGAGTCATAAGTGATAATATCTTGCTTGCTCAAGAGATGGTATATGCACTGGATAATAAGAGCAGAACTAAGAACTTAATCTTGAAACTTGATATGGAAAAGGCCTATGATAGGCTCCGTTGGAACTTCATTTATCAGATGCTCTTAGCCAAAGGGTTCTCGTAGAAATGGGTGGATTGGATTCACCGATGTATCTCTGGATGTTGGTTTTCGGTTTTAATTAACTGCGAATCCTCAGGAATCTTTAAATCCTGTAGGGGTCTCCGACAAGGAGACCCGCTATCTCCTTCATTATTTGTGATTGCCTCTGATTATCTTGCTTGCCTTTTGAACAGATATATGCAAGAGCAGCCACAAACAAGGTTCAAGACGTCAGCAGATATGCATGTATCACACTTAGCATACGCTGATGATACTATAATCTTCACAAATAGCAGAAACCTTTCGATACAGGGAGTGAAAAATATTATCTCTCAATATTAAAATATATTGGGTCAAAAGATAAATGCTAATAAAAGCTCTTTCGTGGTAGGTAACAACGACCAGGGGGCTGCTGCTGCAGTACAATGGGAACTGGGCTTCAGGAAGATGAAAATACCTCTGAAATACCTCGGGGCGCCACTTTATAGGGGTAGGAAGAAAACTAGCTTGTATGACGAGCTTCTTGTTAAGATAAGGAATCGAATAAATGGTTGGGAATGTGTGTATCTTTCGCATGGTGGGAGGCTTCAGCTTATCAAGTCGATTCTGTTATCTCTTCCCACACACTTATTCCAAATCATTGAACCTCTGGCGTCTGTTATTCAAAGAATTGAAATCATGATCAATAAGTTTTTTTGGGGCTCTAGAGAGGGAAACCGAAAGCTGCATTAGGCTAGCTGGAAACGGGTCTCCTACCCGGTGGAAGAGGGTGGACTTGGAGTTCGAAATCTGGGTGATATGGTTAAAGCGTACACGTATAAGATTTGGTGAATAATGCGAATGAGTGGATCCCTTTGGGCGAAATACATGAGAAGTAGATATTGGAAGGGATCTCATCCAAAATTCGCTTCTATGGCCACCTATCACTCGACTACTTGGCAACGTATTTGCAAAGTGAGGAAAGAAGTGGAAAATAATATGTTCTGGTGTATCGGTGAGGGAAATGTTGATTTTTGGGAGGATATTTGGTTGAGGGACAAACCAATTTCCGCGACCAGTATGGGACCAAATCAAAGGATGCAAGTGAAGGATTTTATCTCCAATGGCACCTGGGACAGAAACAAACTTACTGAGGTTGTTGAAGAGAGCATGGTGACTGATATATGTGAGGTTCCAATTCGTACTGGCCACAGCGATAGGGGTATATGGAAGTGCAGCAAAGATGGGCACTTCTCGCTTCGATCAGCATGGGAAAGCGTAAGATGTAACAACATGCCGACAGACATGCTTAGGGTGATATGGTCTACTGACTTAACTCCAACAGTAATGGTTTTCCTTTGGAGGCTATTGCATGACTGGATCCCGGTTGATGAGCGCCTGCATCGTAAAGGGATGATATTCCCTTCAAAATGTGTTTGCTGTGATAAGCAAGAGACCACAAGTCATATTTTTTTAAATAGTAATAAGGTTAGAGAAGTTTGACATTTTTTTAACAACCTATTTCATGTGCAGGTTCCTGATACGGAGTCGATAGGAGTGATACTCAGTGCGTGGATTCACTCGTCACCATTTAGCACCAAGAATCATGTGCGAATCATCACCCCATGTTTAATCTTCTGGTACGTTTGGGCGGAGAGGAATAGGAGGAAACATCAAGGAACAAGCTTTACGGTGTTCAACATAAAACGACAAGTGATTTGTCACCTGACTCAGATGCACCATGCTGGATGGCTCAAACGAATAGCTTGGAGAGGTGACTGCAATGTGGCAGGCTTTCTAGGCATTAATTTAGAGCCACAGAAGCTTATTCCTATTAAGATTGTGAGGTGGCAAAAACCTCGCAACAGCCATGTGAAGATCAACACAGACGGGTCATCTTTCGGTAACCCGGGACAAGCCGGAATTGGAGTAGTTCTACTAGACTACAGAGGTAAGGTAATAGCGGCTTATTCTACAGGAATTGGTATAGACACAAACACCTATGCAGAGCTGCTAGCACTAATCCATGGGATCAAGATGGCAATCAGTCTTGGTTTTGCGCTTATTTGGGCTGAACTTGATGCAAAGGCGGTGATAGATATGGTTAAGCGAGGAAGTGCTGGTGATTGGAAGTTGCAAAGCCTGATTACACAGTTTCATGTAATTACTAAGAATGTTTCGGTGGAATTAAGCCACATATATAGGGAGGGGAATATGGTGGCGGACTGTCTCGCTAGAGAGGGTGCATCAAAACAGAGTTCATGGTCTTTTTCGGAAGCGGTGATGACGAACCAATTACGGGGACTCATTAGACTAGATCAATGGGGAATGAGTAACATCCGTGTCAAATGAGTGCGCAGACGGAGGAGAAGGTTGGGCTGCCACAACTCAAATTGGCAGATAACATGCATTTTACGTTTGCTGGGTCGTATCCCCATGGTAACAGACTCAGCCATAATATCCATCTTTACTTAATTCAGCTGAACTGCTACGCTCCTTTTTATAATACTACTGATCTTATAAGGCCGAGAAGGGTCAATTGGTTTTTGCAGGATTTGGGAGAAGCTAATGGTAGTCTGAATTGTAATGAGCTTGATGATAATTTCCCTCCGGGGATAGTATGCAACTATGTAATTGACGGTCCCTTGGATTGCTTTACACCGAATACTATGGACAAGAATCCCAAGGACGCCACGATAATTGTTGCGACCATTCGCTGTCAGATAGGAACCACAATGGAGACTATCGCCGTCCAGGATCCTGGGCGCCTCTCTATGAGGCCAACAAGGGGTCCGTTCCTAGTCGTTGGTAACAGGGATCATGTGAACAATGCAACCTTGCTGAGGATGGGTGTTGGGCACGATTGCTTCAGCGTTGAACATAAATTTCTTTGTTTTAATCTTTATGCCGATGTGTGCCCAATTTTGATTGTTTATATTTGGGATGGGCATTTCTCTTATTTCAGTATCTTAGACCCTTGGATTGCTTCGCATTGTAACTTTTTTGCTTCGGTGTCTAATAAAGAAGGTGAAGGCCTCGTGTAAAAACCTCACGGTCTCTCCGACCGTTTAAAAAAAAAAAAAAACATGCTATATAACCGCATGCAAGGATTAAAATCATCATTTTAAGGTCATAGGTCGCTTAATAATACAAAATCCTAAACCTCACCTGGTGCTGGAAGGAAAGAGTGTGGGGAACAAACACCCCTAAGCCTCGGGCTCACCATCGGCAACAAACTCTGAAACAACACGTATAAAAGCCCATGACTTAGACTCTAAATGGACCAATTAAGACGCACGACGAATATAAGCATAAGTGGAATGCATTATGGAATGTTGTGCATCAAGTAGGTCACATAGCATAATTCAAGTATTCACATAAATCATGCAATTAAATGAGGTATTTAAAGTTTAGAATTGCAATTAAAGTCATATCATAGCATATAATATGAGTTCATATCGAAACATACAAATTAATTAAGATATAATCATTAAGAGGCATAAGAAATCAATTAAAAGCATAAGAAAATTATGCACTAACACATCAGTCAATGGGAATGACCATTCCTACCACAAGGTAAAACTGGGAATGGCTCTTCCCATCAGGGCTGCCCGGAACGGCCGTTCTGAGCTGAAGCACAAAATGGGAATGGCCGTTCCCATCAGTAGCCCTGACATCAGCCCTAGCCAGGAAGGGACATTCCCACCACAAGGCATAAACGGGAATGGCCGTTCCGGCCCTGAACTGGGAGTAGAAACGTGACAGCTTCGAGGAAGATGAAGCTATGGCAAAAAATGGCCGATTTCCACCAAAATTCAACACTTAAAACGCACAAGAATCATATATATCATCACATAAATCATGCTTAACACATAGATACTCAATTTAGCTCAAGAACAAGGGTAATTTTGGCCAAAACTCATAGAACCCATTTTCATGAAAATCAAGCTTCAACCATGGAAAGATGTAATCAACTCATCCCTTATCATACCATCAGCAAATATAGCACATATTCAACATGAAGAAACACATATTCATGCTCAAGAACTCAAGGATTCGTCATATAGGCCATATTCTTCAAGTTGGGCATAAATCACCATTTTCACAATACTTCTTCATACAAGCTCATACATTCAATTTCATGCTAAGATTCATGGATAGAAATGAAATACACATCAAGGGAAATCCGTAGCTTACCTTGGCTCTTGAAATGATGAAGAAACGAGGGAAATATGTGTTCTTGAAAGTGTGGGAAAGTCTTAGATCTTCATCCTCCTTTGAAGCTCTCCATGAATGATATAATTTGTGTGAAATGAAGTTTGAAAAGAAGCTAGGTTAGGGTTTCAAGGTATATATATGGTGGCTAAAGGTTTCATTAGGGTTTGGGCCCAACTAAGCGACCTCTGGCCCAATAGGTCATATTTAAAAGGTTTAATATCCAAACGACTTCCGAAAAATAAGAAATCAATATCATTTGATTCGAATCACCGAATCAAGTCCAATGGTGGTGTCGAAATTCGAGAATTCCCGAGCTCATATCAGTTCCAAACGTACCCAAAGTTACCTAATTTAAATTAAGCCCAAAACTTCCAAAAAGTGCAAATTGGCCCAAGTCCTATTTTAAGTCCAACTCTAATAATTAAATTAAATTCATACGGGTCATAAATCACCTTAGTTCATACAATTCCAAGTTGCCATGCAAGAATTCATATTTTATAATTACGAAATTGAGTTAATTAAATCACATAATTCAATTAAAGTTGGAATTAAGTAAATATTATGGAATTAAATCATATAAATGCGTAAAGGAACACTCCCGCGACGTCATACATGTACGATCGGTCGGACGGGGCATCACAATTACTAATTTGATCTAGGAACACATTTGATGTCAAAAACTTTGTAGTAGAGATTTATACAGTGAAATCATAAAAATGTTGTAAGCTTTTTCACAAACCTCTCAATAACAACCCATTCTGCAATAGTAGGGAGCCCTATCCTAGCATAAGGTCCGCTGGGTCCGAAATCATCTCGAAAATTCTTCTCACAAACTAGAGTTCGACACGTGTAACAAAATGGGAAGTCTGCACACGTATCAAACATTAGCGAACGGGGCGACAAACAAAACCCACACTCTAGCTAGGCGGTCTAGACCCTCAATCAGAGTGCTTATCAAATCAATAATATAGCGGAAGCGATTAAACAATTCGAATTCTAAATCCCAAGATCAACATATACCTCAAAATAAATCCATACTAGCATGCTGGAACCATATACAAATGTACAACGCCCAACCGGGCCACAATGCTAAGTACCCAAGTGTAGTGCAACAAACATAATTACATATCTTCAAAAGTATTCATAAGTATCAAAGTTTAAGCCACTACAATGCAAATGCGACTCGAGCTAAACCACAAGTAAGACTCGACGAACACTTGCCGCCTAGCTCGACCCTAACTGTACCTGCAACTCAAAAGAAAAGGGGAAAAAGAAGAAATAACAACGAGGATTAGTCCTAGTGACCAGTGAGGGGCTAACACACGCACCCATAATACATATAGAGCAAAGCACTTAACAAAATTCATAAAGATCCATGAATCGAGAATGGTTTTTGCAAGCTAAATTGTTTCCCGTGATAGTATATATATATATATATATATACTTAAAAGAAGGTAAGGGCCATAGGCCAAAATAACAAGTTTTAGGTAATTATAAATCCATTCCCGTTTCATAAATTATACAAAGTCACACAACTCGGCGAGAACGAGTTATCCCTCCAACTTCCACAATCAAAGACATAACCAAAACGAAATTCATAAACCATCCTTTCTCCGGGTGATAGAATGGTTGACAGCCCTAAATATCAGCAAAATGTACACGAGACCAGTCTTAATTATGTTCTTGAAACCTTCGGCGGTTGCCTCCTCCGGCTCAAGAGAAACACCCTTCCTCAACTTCCTAAGGTTAGGTGAGACTCTCAAATGGAAAGTGTTGACGGGAGAGCTCGGCGACCCCATGGCCGTCCCGAGATACCATACCACTCTCTAGGGCCCAAATGCAAAATTCAAAGTTCTCATTTCACAAAGCGTAACTTTTAAGATTTAAATCTCGCTTACACACACACTTTTATCAAAGGTTTTCAAAGAAGACGGAAAATAACTTATATACGTATATAAATCGTTTTCAAAGTCATATGACAAGCGGGACAAGCCTTTAAAGTACATGTCTTACACATATTTATCATATAATATACATAATTCGCATGCGGGCTTCAAAACACATAGGGTTGTAGGTCATTATAGCTAAAAGAACAAAACCTCACCTTGTAAACGTGTAGTGGGGACAAAAAGTGTGAAACAGATGCCTAAGGAGCAAGCTCGTCACCAACGGGAAGGTCTTTTACGAAAAACAAACCACAAAAGATACTCTTAGACTCAAAATGTACCAAATAGACGCTCGGCAAATGTAGATGAATATAAATGATGCAAAGGAAATGGGATGAAATCACACTGTAGAAGCACAAAATTTATGCCAATTAAAACACGACACGTGGAAAATAAATATACATTAAATATCAAAAATAAAAGATTTTCTATTTTAATTTTAGGAATTAAAATAAATAATCTTCCTAGAATTAAATAGTTAATTAATTGATATTTTAGTATATATTAAATGTGTCAAAAATCAAAATTTGGTAATAAAATTGAATGAAGCCAAATAAAGAATGTCAAATGGGATATTTTGGAAATTAAATCATATCTCGTGGTTTATGGAAGAAGATTACAAAATCGATGAGGACCAATCAGAATAAAGTCTTCTCTCGGCGATTATAGAAAGATTTGCCTCTCCTACACATATAAATAGAGGCTTTCTACAATTAAAAAAAGGACACAACTCTCACAACTCCGAGATACGAAGGATCAAGCCACAAATCAAGGAGAAAGAAGCACTTCGGTGTTCTTCAGCATCCTCGGCGTTCTTCGGCATCTTCAATGGTTTTCTTCGCAGAAGTCAGCATCAATGGTGTTTAATCCGACATCGAAGCATCGAAGTAGTGTTCCGGCGTCGCTCTCCTCAACGAACTCAAGCCAAATTCAAGTTGATCAAAGCGAGATTCAAGGCGTTCTTCGCATTCTTCGTGGAAGTCAACAAAAGAAAAGCGTCCGATCCGCAACAAGGCGTTAAGACCGCGAATCCTGTGTTCTTCTCAAATCAACTTCGAAGGCGCTCCTAGCGTGTTCTTCGGCGTTCTTCAAGAAAGTCAACAAATTGAGGCGTTCAATCCGTAATCAAACCATCAATTCTAGAATTCGGCGTTGCTCCTCAATAAATCCAAATCAAATTCAAATCAACATCAAAGGTGTTCATCGGCGTTCACCAAAATCAAGGCATTTAATTCGCGATTAAGTCGAAAGACCCACAATTAACGTTTTTCAGAAGCAAATCAAATCCAACGGAAGATCAAAGCTCCAAAGTCAACAAAGGCGTTTCAAACCTTCCGAATTTCAGCAAATTCTTGTTGGAAGAATCAGAGGAATAAAATTAGAGATTGTACCCACAAATTCGAATAAATTAATAAATTTCATTTGTGATTATTTTCTTGTGTTTAATTATTTAATTAACACGGAAATTGAGTTACACACACCTAGGTCACATAAGTTCATACTTTACATATGAGTACTTTAATCACGTTTATAGATTAAACCATAAGTTATAACACATTATCTAACATGTTAACAATGTAATTAAGACATGAAAGAAGCATGCAATTCATATACAAGGTGTAAAAAATAAACAACAAAGCACTAAACAAACGGTTTACACAAGAAGGAAGGTAACGGGGGTTACTCCTTTCCAAGCTTCTTGGAGTAACGCCCATTAAGGCACCCAATAACAACACTTTAGATCATCCAAGGGGGTAATGAGGGTTACCATACTCTAGCACAAAAAGCTTAACCTCCGTTAATGGAGGCAGGCGCGTAGGTTTGGAGAGTAATGGGCGTTACTCTCCCGTAGAGGAATCGGGGTAACGGGCGTTACCCCTTGCAGCAGGCTATGGAGTCTTTCCCCTGTTCCAAGCTATACACAACAGCAGCAGCAAGAATGGAAGGAAAAAGGGACACAAGAAAAGCAACAACTAACTCATAAAAGCCATGAAATCAAGCTATACAATCATCCCCCAACCGAAGCATGTATATGTTCATGAAATAATGCAAGAATTCCAAGCTTCCTCCAAGCTTAAAACAAGTTCATCAATGGCATATCCTTTATTACACAACTACCAACTGTTAAGTGTCAAGAATTGAAGTTAACAAGCTCATATGGTCAACATATATGCATTAAATCACCAACATACTCAAACTATGACAAGGTTTCAAAAATGAAAGCTAACCCTTACTATTCATGCACATCTCCAAGCTTATATCAAACCAATGTTAAAACTTGAATTTCATAGATTAGAAGAAGTAGAGAAGAGTGAGAATTACAAAAATACACTTACCTTTGAGATATGATGAAGTATGGAAGAGTATTGAGCTCAAAGGATCAAAAATGCAATAGTGCTTCTTCTCCTCTTCTTCTTTTCTTCTTGGAGCTGAATTTTTTCTCCTCTTGTGGTGGTGTGGTTCGAATGAATGGAGTAGGGGAAGAGAAAGGGTTAACTCAAGTTCATACAAGTCAAGGTTTAGGTTTAATTAGGGTCAAAGTGGTCCCCCAAATTCAAGACAAGTCAAAATTAGTCACTTTGGGCGAGGTGCTCGCTTCGGTCAAATTCCAGAGGTCCAAATGAACTTAGAAAAATATGAGGCTAGGTTCCAAAGCTCCCAAATCTCATTACTAGTTTAACGCCTCTTCTGGAATTCAAATCCGAATTGCCGAGTTCAATTTACGCCGCCCGGAACCCAAGGTGCGCTAAATGCTCTTTAGCCCCCTTTATGTCCCGTAAAACAAAAATGAGCCAAAACTAAATTCGGATACAAATAGAGCAGATTACAAGGCATAAAAGCATAAACGTTCAAAAATTCAAATGATCATATAAACATTAAAATATCACATAATTGCGTAATTAAATAATTAGATCGCGAATATATCTCACCCGTAAAGGCGTACCTGGAAGTCCGAATGATCGGGATGTTACATTAATACTTATGTGAATGCCAAGTTTGTGGCTAACAATATTGTTCTGAGAATAGAATGAGTACAGGTAATTTAATAAGATATACTAAAAAAAAATACCCTAAAATCAATTTGCGTGATATTGCTGAAGCTTTGATTGAACAAGGTGAGAAAGGAACTTGTTTGAGGTTTAGGAAATTTGCTCAAGAAAAATTTCGCGCGTTACTTATTGCAACCATTATAAAGCATGAATTGCCTTTTCAATTTGTAGAATATGAACAATTAGGGTTTAGTACACTTATTTGGTGCCTCAAGTATGTTACTTTACTAGGAATGCAACGAAAGATGAAGTTATGAAGCTTTATAAAATGGAAAAGAACAAACTTGTGTAAGAATTGCGTTCAATTCAGGGGAAATTTTGTTTTAATTCTGATTTATAAATTTCCATGGCCACTGATGGATACATTTGTTTGACTGCTCATTATGTTGATCATGATTGGACCTTGCAAAAGAAAATCATAAGTTTTGCAGATATGCATCCACCATATACGTACTGGCATTGCATCATGTGACAAAAATTATTTTTTGAGTCTCATACAATAAAAAAATTTGACAAAAATTAATGAGAATTCTCGAAATGGAGAAGCCTCTAGAAGAAATGAAAATGGACGAGACTTTCATAAAAATAAAATATACCTGTCATACTAATATTGCAAGAGAATTAATCATTCCGAAAATGACAGTTATTTTAAAGGAAAATCTAAATGCAAATTCTTGTAGGAAGAATCAGAGGAATAAAATTAGAGATTATACCCTCAAATTCGAATAAATCAATAAATTCATTTGTGATTATTTTCTTGTGTTTAATTTTTTAATTAACACTAAAATTGAGTTACAAATTTTGGCACGCCCAATGGGACATCTCTACCTCTCGTCTCTTCCTACTCAACAAACTTGAAGCATCAAATGGTTAACAGCAAGCTCGTCGATCTCGAGGCCATCATCTCCAAACTTGTTGCCGAAAGCTTCGTTGTAACAAGAAGTATGTCTAAGAGGGGGCTGACGTCTTCCGGGAAAGCTCGATTCCTCCAAAAGCGACGGGAAGAACGCATGACTTCTCATCCACGAAAGTGAAGGAGAAGAACGCGACTCGGCCTCGTCCACTCCTCGTTCAAGTTCTTCAAGTTTTGCGCCCGCCATGACGACAAGTGCAACAACTCTAGAAGAACAACTTGCAAATCTGACGAAGCTCATCGAGGGACTCTCCAAACGTGTTCAAGAGCAAGACTCTCACATTACAAAATTGATCGGCAAGGTCGACGGTGACAACGCTAGCCAAGTGAAAGGGAAGCATTCTGATGAGAAAGAAGAATCTGAAACTCCTGCGAAAGCTGAATCAAGTGGAATTGAGAAGCCTTTAGCTAAAGAATTTCAAATTTCATCGGACGGACTCATCTCGGTTTAGCAATGGAAGGAGTTCATCGTAGGGACAATCAAAGACAAGATCGAGGGAGGCTCCAAATCATCGTTGGTCTACTCCAAGCCCTACACCCAAAGAATCGATAACTTGAAGATGCTGATTAGTTATCAACCTCCCAAATTTCAGCAGTTCGATAGCAAAGGCAATCCTAAGCAACGCATAGCTCACTTCATCAAGACGTGCAATAATGTCGGAACTTACAGAGATCACCTAGTTAAGCAGTTCGTTCGATCTCTAAGGGAAACGCCTTCGACTAGTACGCGGACTTAGAGGCGGCCTCGATCGATAGTTGGGGATAACTTGACCATGAATTCCTCAACCGTTTCTACAGCACTCGTCGGACAATTAGCATGATCGAACTCACCAACTCCCGACAGTGGAAAGAAGAGCCTGTCATTGACTACATCAATCGGTGGAGAAACCTTAGTCTGAATTACAAAGATCCACTATTAGAGGCTTCGGCTATAGAGATGTGTATTCAAGGGATGCATTGGGGTCTCTGCTACATTCTCCAAGGAATTCAGCCTAAGTCATTTAAAGAGCTTGCTACTTAGGCACATGATATGGAGTTGAGCATGATCGCTACTGGAGTCGAAGGACCGCCTGTCCAAGAGTTCCCCAGGCCTAGGGAAAAGCACGATTTTAGGAAAGGGGGCAAACCCTTCACCAAACCACAAGCCAAAGAGTCCATGGTGGTGAATACCATTCCTGTCAAATTTTGGGCTAAGACAAATGACAAGGCAGACGAAAGGAAAAAAGTCCCCCAAGAAAGAACATTCAGAAAACTGTCCTTAGCAGAGATACAAGCCAAGGAATACCCATTTAAAGACTTCGATGTCTCCGAAATATTCGGTGACCTGCTCAAGGCGAACATTATTAAATTACCCGAAATGAGGAGGCCCAACGAAGCTAGAAAGATTGACGATCCAAAGTATTACAGGTATCATCGTCTGCTCGGACACCCGATCCATGATTGCTTCATAATCAAGGATAAGGTGATGCAGTTGGCACGATAAGGAAAGATCGCACTCGAAGATGTTAGCACGACTTCTAATGCTATAACTTACCTGATGATAAGTGAAGAAGAAGTTCTCAAGCAAACTCACTCCAAAGGCGATGAATGCATGGCAACCATGACCTTTTCAGATGAAGATTTGCTACTTAGTTCAAAGCCTCACAACATACCACTGTTTATGACAGGTTATGCTCGCGAACAAAAGGTGAATAGAATACTCGTCGATGGAGGCTCCGTAGTCAATATCTTGCCTTTGAGAGTAATGAACGGGTTAGGAATTTCAAAGGATGAACTAGCAAACAGCCATCTGATGATCCAAGGCTTCAATCAGGGATGACAAAGAGCTCTCGGCGTCATTCGACTAAAACTGTTGATAGAAGACATGACGTCAAGCGCGCTGTTTCAAGTCATATATGCCAAAACTTCGTACAACATGCTTCTAGGAAGACCCTGGCTACATGAAAATGGCGTTGTCCCATCTACTTGGAATCAATGTTTCAACTACTGCGGGGAGGGTGTGATAAAGAAGGTTCTAGGAGATAGCAAACCTTTCACTGAGGCAGAAGCCCACTTCGCCGATGCTAAGTACTACTACAAGGAAGTGGAAGAAAGTAAGGAAAAGGAAGTTTCTGATCCACGAGATGATTGCAATGGTGAAAACAAAGTTGGAGCCTCAACTTCGATCGGTCGCCAAGAAAAGGGGGAATCATCACTTACAAAGTCCGAGGCACTAGAAGGGCTGACGTTGCCACTCACCAAACTAGATGTTGTGAAACCTTCTTCTCCACCACTCAATGGATTCGTTTGTCCGACTCAAGGAAGTAAAACGGAGCATAGAGAAGCGATCAAACTCCAAAATGCAAAGGATTACGATCCCAAAGCATACAAACTTCTCATCAAAGCCGGGTATAACCCACAAGAGAAGTCTAAGTTAGGAAAACTCATTCCGATACTCAAGGCCAAGGAAACAAAGTTGAGGTTGTCCAAAGAAGATGGCAATCTCGCCCTAAATTCGCGAGTAGGACTCGGATTTACTACACAAAGTCCTATTCGAATCACCATAAATAGAGCGATAAATAACTATATATCTGAAGAACTCTCATCAACTGAAGACACTTTTCATGAGAATAGAAGAAAGATCCAGTGAAGGTTGGTCTTTGATAGGCTCAGCCCGCCCAGGGGAGCCAAAGCTAGTCACTGGTTGAGTAGACGAAGGGCACGACGCTTTCCAAAGCTTCAAAGTGCAGTTCTGTCTCGTATGAAATGGTCCACCAATTTGATCGTCTCATGCGATAAAATGTTGAAAGCTAGGTGGAAGACGATCATCTTCACATGTGGTAGAACCGAAGATGAAGAAGACAGAGAAAACGTGGCATCATCTTACCATATCACTTCAGCCGAAGAAATCTTGGTCAAAGAGGATGCTGAAGATGCACCACCTGAGCTTGAAGTAGGAGTTAAGGCGACCGTGGACGATCTCAAAGAAGTCAACTTAGGCAACGCCGATGATCCTCCCCCAATTTACATCAGCGCCCTATTGACCGATGATGAGGAGAAAGCATATGTCGAACTCTTGCTCGAATGCAGGGACGTGTTTGCATGGTCCTACAAGGAAATGCCCGGGCTAAATACAAAAGTCACAGTACATCACCTCTCTATAAAGAAAGGCACTCGTCCCGTGAAACAAGCTCAGCGACGATTCCGACCGGACCTGGTTCCCTTAATCGAAGCCGAGGTAAACAAGCTCATCGAAGTTGGGTTCATTCCAGAAGTGAAGTATTCCATGAGGATCTCTAGTATAGTGCCGGTGAGGAAGAAAAATGGACAAATTAGGGTATGTGTCGACTTCAGAGACCTAAATATTGCTTGCCGAAGGATGATTTTCCACTGCTTATAACCGAGCTCATGATCGATGCTACCGTAGGCCACGAAGCTCTCTTCTTCATGGATGGCTCATCGGGATACAATCAAATACGAATGGCGGCTGAAGATGAAGAGTTAACAGCATTTCGCATTCCTAAAGGGATATATAGCTACAAAGTGATGCCTTTCGGCTTGACGAATGCAGGTGCCACGTATCAAAGGGCGATGCAGAAAATCTTCGATGATCTACTTCACAAGAACATCGAATGTTATGTGGACGACTTGGTGGTGAAGTCCAGGAAGCGAGAAGATCATCTACAAGACTTAAGGAAGATCTTCGAACGGTTAGGAAGTTACCAACTCCAGATGAATCCGCTCAAGTGTGCTTTCGGAGTTTCATCAGGGAAGTTCCTCGGGTTCATCGTCTGACATCGAGGCATTGAAATTGTAGCACCCGCACAGTGGGTCACCACATCCCGCACAACAAGGTCCGATCCACATACGAAATGGAGAGTCCGTACATGAACCAAACAGTGGCATACGGGAGACCGACAGACTCACACCTAAGCTAGGCAGAACTTAGACCCTGAACAATTAAATCAAAGCAACAAGCATGCGGATGCGAAGATAAAGCCATACAAAGTTCAAACACTCATGAGCAGTTGACGGGTTCAACTAGCATAAATACCTAATCCCGAAAATTAACAATAATCATAAATTCACGGGTTCAACTATCCCTAGAAGCCTGTCCCAAATAATACATCTCAATTCATATTTAAATTCCAAATATCACATTCATACATATCTTATACATAAGCCGAATGAAAGAAATATGAATGCAAGACAACCTACTAAACAAAGACTCGAGAAATAGACTCCAAAGGACAGACACACTCCGCCTAACACGAACTCCAAGCAAAACCTGTAAACTAAACAAAAGAGGGGAGGGGTCAGTCTTAACTCGACTAAGTGAGGGGTAACACACACACACTATATGTATAAGAGCGAGGCACGTATCAATATCATAATGTTCATGAACGTAGGGATAGTTTTTGCACGTTAAATCATTTTCCCGTGATATATACATATAGGGCTTACTTGGAAAAATCAAAGAAATCAACTTAATTAACTGACCAAACTTAACAAAGCTTATCAATTCTTATCATATTCAAAACTTAGCTTGACTTATTAAAACACCCACTTTTAACTTAATTTAGAATCTATCCCCGTTTCATAAACCTTAACAGAACATACATTTAAAAGAGAACTCAGCGGGTACGAGCTCAGACTCCCCCAATCTCCTCAGAACATAACATAACATAAACAAAGCAGAAAACTTACAGACATAACAAATCATTTCAGACCATCCTCAACTCCGGGTGATGGAAGGGTGTATACGCCCTAACCATCTATCAAATGAGAGGAGCACCTTGCGAGTACTCAAACCCTCAGGATTCCTTCCCTCACCAACCTCCTGGTAAGTTCGTGGTTGATCCTTTCCGAAAAATGGAGACTATGTCTAGGCCGAGCCCGACGGCCCGATGCCGTACCGGGGTTCCTCACCCATAGTCTCCGGGGCCTAACAAACACAGAACAGAACATTCACATAACCCGCTACAACAGAGAAAGACAGACACAACTTATACATATACATACCCCTCTCCATGTCATTCATAATTAACTCATTCCTTGCCAAACTTGGCTCATGAGATATACGGTTAGAGACCTAGCTCAACGGGGCAAAACATATCAAATCAAACCAAAGAGGCATACTTAGACCCGTACATTGCTTAACATACTTGCAACTTGTGGCATATCCGGTCAAATACATATTTTACACTTATTTATATACATATAAGGCTTATTAAACCACATGCAATCAAAATCAAGCACATTGCATTAAGGTTTACCTATATCCTAACCTCACCTTACACCAACGAGGCCAAAGACAAGACGTTTGATCCACCCCGGAATCAACTCGGCTAACAAAACACCACCCCGGGTGTACCTAAACAAACTAAACATAAAAGCAAGACTTAGAGATACGTATGAACCACATTGACGCACGACATATGCTTGTGATTGGCATAGAAATCATGAGCCACGCATACATGCACCAAGCAATCATTTAAACTCACATAATGGCACCCTAAGCACGATTCAAGTACATATTATAGCATACAATGCAATTCATGTCAAAATATAGAAGTTCAACGAGGTATAAAGCAATATAACATAGAATAAAGCAACCAAATGCATAAAAGAGGTCAAATAAGGGCATAAGTACCAATTAAGTAAGCATAAAACTTATAAAAGTCATATACGGGAGCCAAAGGGGTGAAAGGAATGCAAGAAGAAGGGTTTTGGCGAAGTTTGGCAAAAGCTGACCATTTTTGAAAACGCTCAAGCTGCGGTAAAACTGGAATATCTCAAGTTCTATAAGTTGGAATTGAGTTTTGTTTCTTGGATATGAAACTAGAAAAACAAAGCTTTAAAATGGTATATGGCTCGAATTCTAGTTCTGTAGCACCCGGAACACTAGGTAGCCACATCCCCCGCACTATAGTTCAATCCACATACGGAAAGATTACCCATACATGAACTAAGCCTATAGCGAACGGGAGATAATAAAAAAATGACTCTCTAGCTAGACGTGACTAACCCTCAGAAGTACCAACATGCATCAACAAAAACGGAAGCAAAGCAATATACATACATTCCAGTAGCATTCTTGATCATCATTCCTATATACAAGCATATTCAACCTTCAATACTAAACCATAATATACATAGGTTTCTCATGATTCAAAATTATACAAATAGCAACATATGAATGAAATGCTAGACTTAACAAAAGACTCAAACCCCGCCTAGCACACCTCCTGCAAAACCTGAAAATGTGAGGTGTCAGCCTACCACAGACTGAGTGAGGGGTTTAAAGTAAATATAAGCGCACATATCATGCAAGCCATAATCTCGGGTAAGATTTTATATAACAAAACAAATATAAGTTCAAGAAATACATTAGGCTCGCCCGAGATTATAACTATTCCCATTTAACAATTCAACCATTTATCAATTCAATCCGTGGCCCGGCGAGTGAGGGCATTCTCCAACCTTTCTCCAAAAGTGTACAATCATGAACGTTTCAATTTCATTAAGTGAACATACAAGTCATTACGTGCGATCAATTAGTAGTTTCATGAACCCTTCTTCCTCCGGGTAATGGTGGGCTTGCAAGACCCAACCATCCAATCATTGTGTTCTTCGGGAACATGACTCCCACGCACGGGATTTCTTCCTCCACCAAACCTCCTGGTGGATTCAGAGGTGATCCCAAATGGTGAGGATAGTGCAAGAGTTACCCGTCAGCCCTTGCTTTCCCCGTTGGCTCAATACACTACCCTCGGGCCCAACGTGAACATGCTTACTCACCCAATCAATCAATCAATCCGTTCAATACATTTCAGGAAATCATTTGAAAATCATAAAATTTGAAAACTATAGATATATAGATACTTTTGGTCGAAAACAACACATAGGGTTATAAGGGTTCTATATATATCTAAAATTAAACCTCACCTTTACTTTACCAACTAAAAGAAGCAAGGAAACACCCTAAGGAGCGTGATCCTCGTCACCGGGAATGTGATCTGTATAATAAGGACAAGTGTACGTGAGACTCGACTCGTATGAACCATTTAAGACGAACGACAATGTCATGCAATGTCAAACATGCATTTACAATCAATAAATATTATGAATGTGCCCAAATTCCCAAATAAAGTATCAAGAAGTATCAAATAGGAGCATAATTATCAATTAAGTAAGCATATAATTCATAGAAGTCACATACGGGATCCAAGGTAGTGAAAGGAATACAATAAGAAGGGTTTTGGTGAAGTTTGGCAAAAATCGACAATTTTCGAAAATGACCATGCTGTGGAAAAAAGGGAATATCTCAAGTTCTAGAAATTGGAATTGGGATTTATTTGTTGGGAATGAAACTATACAAGTAGACCTTTAAGATGATATATCGCTCGTTTTCTATTTCAAAGCAAGGTGAAAATGGCGTAATCTTCAAATTGGGTGAAGGCAGTTTTCCGGTGAAGTGGCGACACCAAAAAGAATTCATTATATCTCACAAACCATAAATGATAATAAGGTGATTCCAATTGGAGGTTATTCTAGACTTCAATAGGTTTCTGTAGGTTAAAAAATCAGGTCAAACAGAGTTTGTTGGAGGGAGAAATGCCCGTTTCAAAATTGACCTGAAAGCAGAAACAGGCGTGTGAAAACCTCCTGTAACAGTGCCACACGGGCGTTTGGAAAAACAACTAGGAGACCAAACGGACGTCTGGGAAGCCTCGCGTCAAAATTCTGGATAGTGAAACGGGCGTTTGGGATTTGAACTATGGGGCCAAATGGGCGTTTGGGAAGCCGTTGGGCGAAAAAATAACAGGGGAAAATAGGGGATCTCGGCCAAACACCCCAAACCAACCAATAAAACGAAATTCAATCCATAATAAATGATCAAACACAACATATACACATTGTACTACACTTATACAACAATTAAACCATGAAACATGCATCAAATCTTCAAGATTCAATCATCAAAACCCCAAAAATATACATGCTTTCCGACCTTCACATAACTCCATGTTTTCATGCCAAACTTGAAATGAAATGACCCTAAACATGCTTCTAGCCATGAATGAACATGAAAATATCACTTAATCAACAAACCATACTCATGTATATATCAAGGAATTCAATCAAATTCTCCATTTATACCTCAATATGAAAGAAAGAAAGGATGAGATGATGGTGTGATGATGATGATGCTTCTAGCTTCTCAAATCCTCCAAAAACCTTGCTTGAAAATGAGATTGATACTTCCTTCCTTCTTGTGGTGTTTTGATCAAAATATGGTATGTGTGTGTGTGTGGTCTCTTGATGAAATATCATGAAATGAAATGAGAGAGACATAGTATACATATGATATATTATCTTCCACTAACCACAATGACTCATCATATTTTGCAAACAAGTCCCTCCATAATTTAGATTCATGTAAATGAGTTTCATCTCTACAAAATAATCATGTTACTTCCCCAAATCATGAAATGCAATTAAGTCCAAGAATTTATGAATTGGTCAAGTAAAGTCACATAATCACAATTAGGTGCATTATCACTAGATTCACGTGAATGGTAATTTCATAAAGATGCATAAGAACGTATAATACCCATAATATTATAAAAGTTATAAATAACCAATGAAATGAATAAATTAAACCCCGAACTCCCGAAGACCCGCATGCGGCGTGCTTACCTGAACTTCCAGAAATTGGGGCGTTACAACTCTCCCCCCCTTAGAAGAATCTGGTCCCCAGATTCCCTAATTGGAAGAAAATAACTCCGGGTGAAACCGTTTTATCTTCTCTTCTGGCTCCTAAGTCATCTATTCAGTTTTATCACTTCTCCACAACACCTTGACCATAGGAACATTTCGGTTTCTCAACTCTTGATACTTACTGTCCAAAATTCTAACCGGCTTCTGCACAAATGACAGATTCGGTTCTAATTCCACTTCTTTAACGGGGAGAATTCGAGTTTCTTTCGGATAATATTTCCTTAGCTGAGATACGTGAAAAACATTATGAATTCCAATAAGATTCGGCGGTAAATCCAAACGATAAGCTACTTCCCCAATCCTCTCAATAATTTCAATCGGACCCAAATAACGAGGATTTAATTTTCCTCCTTTTCCAATACGAGAAAACCCTTTGCGTGGAGATACCTTCAAGAAAACCCGGTCCCCCACTTCAAACTTAAACTCCATCCGTTGAATTTCGGCATAACTTTTCTGTCTATCTTGTGTAGCTTTCATCCGTTGTTGTATTTGTTGAACTTTATCGATCATAACCCTCACGGCTTTAGAAGGTTTCTCAAGTTTCTCCCCCTTCTTCACACCTTCCTGCTTCGACCATTTCCATTCCTCTAAATCGAAAAACAACGGTGACCGACATTTTCGCCCATAAAACAACTCGTAAGGGGCCATACCAATCGAGGCTTGATAACTAATGTTATATGCAAACTCAATCAACGGAAGTTGATCATGCCAAGAATTTTGAAAATCCAATGTGCAAGCTCGAAGCAAATCTTCCAAATAACTAATAACCCTCTCAGACTGACCGTCTGTTTGAGGATGAAATGCCGTGCTGAACTGAAGCTTTGTACCCAGAATTCCTTGTAACTCTTGCCACAACTTTGAAGTAAAACGGGGATCTCTGTCGGAAACAATACTCACCGGAATTCCATGCAGTCGAACAATCTCTCTATTGTAAATCTCGACCAATTTACGGATCTTGTATGTCATTCAGACCGGTAGGAAATGTGCTGACTTTGTTAACCGATCCACAATCACCCAAATGCCATCATAACCACCCTTCACTCTTGGTAACCGTGATACAAAATCCATTATCACCTGTTCCCACTTCCACTCGGGAATAGGTAATGGCTGTAGAAGTCCTCCAGGCTTTTGATGCTCGGCTTTAACTTTCTGGCACGTCAAACAACACTTCACGAACTCGGCCACATCCTTCTTTAGTCCACGCCACCAATAGTATTGCTTTAAATCCTTGTACATTTTATTCCTTCCGGGATGAACCGAATACGCCGACTTGTGAGCTTTCTCGAGTAATACCCTTTTCAATTCATCGGGCACCACCACTCGGTTCTTGAAACGATGAAGACTGGTTTCGTCGAACCCTAATGGAGTTTTCGGATCCTCTCTTGCCTTAGAAACCAACTTCTACACTTCAGGATCCGTATTCTGAGCCTCAAACATTCTATGCTTCAATTCTGGTTGAATGGAGATATTAGAAACTCGAGTTTTCACCACTATAGGCTCAATTCCACTACTTTCTCCAACTTCCAAATTCGCCACTCCAACCTTGCTACTTAAAGCGTCGGCAACCACATTAGCTTTTCCAGGATGATACTTGATAACACAATCATAGTCTTCTAATCGTTCCATCCATCTCCGTTGCCTCATATTGAGATCGTTTTGAGTGAATAGATATCGGAGACTCTTATGATCGGTGAAAATCTCAAAAGTTACCTCGTACAAGTAATGCCTCCACTTCCCGAGTGCGAATACCACCGCTGTAAGTTCAAGATCATGTGTCGGGTAATTCTTTTCATAATCTTTTAACTTCCGAGAAGCATAGGCAATCACCTTTCTATTTTGAGATAGAACACACCCTAACCCCTCATTCGACGCATCCGTATCAACGGCATACCCTTCTGAACCCTCCGGAAGAACTAAAACCGGGGCTGAAACCAATTTCTCCTTCAAGCAATTAAAACTCTTCTAGCATTTATCATCCCACACATACTTCACATCCTTCTTTGTTAACCGAGTCAAAGGAGCGGCGATTTTTGAAAAATCTTGTACAAATCTCCTATAATAACCCGCCAATCCCAAGAAGCTTCTAATCTCAGAGGTGTTCTTTGGTTTCTCCCACTTGAACACCGCTTCAATCTTTGAGGGATCGACTTCCAAGCCATAGCCTGAAATAATATGACCCAAGAAAGAAACCCGGTCGATCCAAAATTCACATTTACTAAACTTTGCGAATAGTTGATGTTCCTTCAATGTTTTCAACACAAGCTTGAGGTGCCTTGCATGTTCCTCGGCCGACTTTGAGAAAACCAAAATATCATCAATGAATATAATAACAAACTTGTCGAGAAATGATCGGAAGATTCTATGCATCATGTCCTTAAAGCAGTCGGGGCATTCGTCAATCCAAAAGGCATAACCACAAATTCGTAATGCCCATATCTTGTATTGAAACCCGTCTTTGGAATATCCTCGGCTCGAATTCCTAGTTGATAATACCCTTATCTTAGATCAAGTTTTGAATACACTTTGGACCCTTGGAGTATGTCAAACAACTCCTCAATGTGTGGAAGAGGATATTTATTCTTGATGGTCATCCGATTCAACTCCCGGTAATCAATAAACATCCGTAGAGTACCATCCTTCTTCTTTACAAATACAACTGAAGCACCCCACGGTGAAGAACTTGGTCTTATATACCCAACTTCCAAAAGACCATCAAGCTGCACCTTTAATTCTTTCAATTCTGCCGGAGCCATCCTATATGGAGTTTTAGAATAAGGCTCGGCATTTGGATATAAATCAATAACAAACTGTATCTCTCTCTCCGGTGGCAACGAGTCCAACTTCTCCAGGAACACCTCGGGAAACTCCTTTACTACTTCGGTTTCTTCCAATTTCATTTGGTCCTTAGGCTGATTCAAAATATAAGCTATGAATCCCGTAGGCCCATCACGAACCAATTTCTGAGCTTCGGAGAACGATAACAAAGGCACCGTTTTAGAACTCCGTCCCGCGACAACTTCTGAACCCAAACGAACTCTCTTAGCCCGACAATCAACGGTGGCACAATGCTTGTAAAGCCAGTCCATTCCCAAAATAGATCCATAATGAGATATCGGAAAATCAATGAAATCCGATGAAAAAAACTCGACCCTAAATACTTACCGGCACCTCTCTAAAAGCCCGATTAGTTTTTACACTACCACCAAAAGGAGTACTAACCAAGTAACATGCATCGGAATAAGTAGCACAAAAAGGCAATTTAATAGAAATGTCACAAGAAATAAAGGAGCGAGTAGCTCCCGGATCAAATAAGGTATGTATGTTTGTGCCATGAATGCAAATGGTACCTTCAACAATAGTTGTCGGATCCACATTTGCATCAGGTTCCTCTCCCTCCAAAGCATAAGCACGGGCCCTATTAAGCGGCCTCTGAGCCCCGGGTGGTGGATCCCGTCTATCTGGACATCCATCAACCTTGTGCTCTGCGCTCCCACAAATCAAACAAAGATTCAGACAACGCCGGTAACCCTCATAAGTATGGGTAGGCAACCCACAATAAGAACACCCTGGCTTCTTGGTAGGTGGTGGTGCGGCAGGAGTAACTCGGGGACCTTTCTGGATCGGCACTTGTGGTACTTGTGGCTTAAACTTCTACACTGAACCCTTTGACTGTGGTGGAGCGGTATCATAATTGATTGGCCTTTTCCAGGGATTATAATTCGACCTCGACCCTGAACCGGAGCCTTGACCCGATCTGTAAGTAGACCTTCGTGCTGAATCTTCAACTTTGAGAGCTTTGATAGTGGCCTTCTTCCATGTACTAGTATTAACAGCTTCAATTGCGGCTTGAATGTCCGGTCTAAGCCCTTGTACAAATTGCATTGCCTTTTGGAAATCATCGCTTGCAATGTTAGGTGCATACTTGGATAACCTCTCAAACTCGGCTATATAGTCTGAAACTGATCTTCCTCCCTGTTTAAGCTCCGTGAATTCCTTGAGTCTCTTAGTGCGAGATGATGGAGGAATGAATTTGTTCTTAAATTCCCTTACAAAGATTTCCCATGTAACCTCCTCCTCGGTGGCATCAAGAACGATTCTAGTACTTTCCCACCATGAGTAGGCCTCTCCTTGAATTAAAGTGAGTGTACACCGAGCTTTCTCCCTAGTTTCATACGGAATAAGTTCCCAAATCCTTTCAACTTCTTTAAGCCATTGCTCGGCTTGCATGTCGTTTTCTTTGAAAAACCTCGGTGGATGTTGATTCTGAAATTCCCATAGTATAGCTGAAATAGGTGCAGGTGGTGGTGGAGGAGGAGCTGGTGGTGCTGGAGGCACGTAATCTCTCAACCTTTGATTAATAAGCTGAACCATAGAATTCAAGAAGTCCTGAGGTTGAGCTTGTCTCTACGAGGTCTTCTACGAGGCATCCTGAAATACAATCACTATATATGCATGTTGGATTAACAAGTGCAAATGAATATAATTAAATTCATAAAACATATAAATCACATAATCCAAGTAATTCAAATAGTTTCAAATAGGTTCAAATAAAATGCAAGACTCGCAATTAGTCAAATAATCCTATGCCGTACGACTTAGACTCACAAGACATGACACTAGAACCATGGTTTTGCAACCGGACTCTGATACCACCTTGGGATGTAGCAACCGGAACGCTGGGTAGCCACATCCCCCGCTGTAACAGCCCTAAACAGGGCCTAGTTGGAGTTGGTAAGCCTTGAAAGAAAGTGAAAGGGTTTATAGACTTTGATCCGTCAAATGTTCTTCATGCATCATAATTCTATGTGTTTTAAGTTGTTCTTACGTGCTATTATGTGACTTTGGGAGAGATCTCAACTAAAACCCCATATTACTATTCATTTTCGAGCCTCCATTCCCTCAATAGAATACTAAAAACTCAAATCTGTATTTCTTGAATACCTTAACTCACATCTCTTGTTTTAAAATCATTTTCGGAAATTAAACATCAGAGTTACGATTTTATCCCCATGTCATTATTTATCCACTAAACGATATCCTCTTATCTCATTCGTAGAACCTTAGAGGCATGAAACTTATATTTTTCTATCACTTACATATGCTTTCCATGACCCGAAACTCTTTACAAAAATTGTTGATCAAAATTACCATTAGGTCCCTTGATCACTATTCATTCCATACAATTAGGAATTTCTTGGAACACTTTTTCCTATTAAATATTATAGTCAAATGAATCCTTGAATCATTTCGAGAATTTTGATATCATCCACAAACCTTAATTCCTATTCTAACTCAAGTAGAATCGAAAATCACTTCAAAAGCCTAGTTACTATTCTTACCGTAAACAACTTTTTATCCGTACACTTTTTGATATTCAATATCATAATCAAAACGATCCTTGAATTATTTTATGAATTTTCATGTATTTACCAAAACTTGATTCCAACCGTAGCATATTTTATGAATATTTTTCTTTTTTAAAAATTATCATTTTATTTTAAATAATTAGCTTTCATTCAATATTCAAAATTATACTTAAAACGTTTCTTGAATTTTTCTCTAAACTATCATAATTTTTCCAACCTTTAAATTTCATCATTTCATTTATATAATTTTCTCAGGATTTTCATCATCTTTAAACCAAAACATATTATTTTTAATCATAACGAAGCTTATTTTTCACTCGTTCTTTCATTAATTTACTACTTCAAGTTTTCACCTCTCGACTCTTGAATAAATTTTATATTATTTTGTACTTATTTTTATTCAACATGACATCATCCATGACAACATAGGCCTTCTAGAAAGTTTAAATAAATGAATATAATTCACCCACATTTCTTATATAGCTTCCAAGCATTTGTTTAAAATGTGAGACAACCACATTTCCTACATAGCTACCAAGAATTTGTTTAGGTTATGAAGCATCCACATCTCCACTAAACTCTTAGGAATTGCAACATAAGCCCCTAAATCCCAAGTATAAATACCCCTCCAAGCTCATTTCCAATACTACACAAAATTCACTCCCTCTCTCTCCCTCTCACGCCACTCCTCTCTCTCCCTAGATTAAGGTGTGTTTTATTTTATTATTTCATGCTTTATATTATGTTCTTAGTATAATAATAGTAGTATAATGCTTAGATTTAATTAAATTATTCTTTAGGAATTTATTTTATGAAATATATTCTATTTATGCTAGTTTAGGAAAAATATGATAATATATGTGAATTTTGTTTAATTAAATGCATGAATTATGATATGATATAGTATATTCATATGTTTAAGTATTCATGATCTTGTTTGATTAAATTCATGCCTAGAATAATTTATTTAGAATTATTTTTCATAGAAAATTTGTATATCTTGCTATATTATGCTTCAAATTCTATGTTATAATTATGAATATGATAAAGCATGTTACACACCCTCTTTGAATATTCAAATGGAATTAAGAACATGTTCTTAATGTTCTTGGACATGTGTGTGTGTGTGTGTGTGTGTGTGTGTGTGTGTGTGTGTGTGTGGCGTGTGACTAGTGTGTGTGTGTGTGAATTTGATTTTATGTTATAAAGTGTTTAATTCATAAGAAATTGAATAGTAAATGTTTTGAATAGTAATTTTGACTTTTTGGTCAACCCATATTCTGACAATTTCGAAATTTATATTAAATTAATTATAAAATTAGTTTTGGAATTTTTTAAATAAGGATTTTATCCGAATTTTCCAAAAATCGATAATTGTGAAACATTTTCCAAATATAACCTACATTGTCAAATTAAATCCTAAATTTCATTTCAAATCTTATAATTAGGATCATGATGTGATTAATAAATATTTAATTAGTTAAAGATTTCATAAAACCTAATTAATTAAAGAAATTCACTTAAACGGTGAAAATAAGGGTTTACCGGGTAAAAATTAAAGTTTACCAGATTTTTCTAACATATTACCCTTTTAGGTGTAAATATTATATGATTAAAATAAATAAGATTTCCTTATTAAAATTTATGAACTTACTTTATAATATAAAAGTTTACTAAGATTCATAATTTAATAACCACTTGTTTTCCAAGTCTTGTTTAAATGTTAAAGTTGTTTTTTTATCAGAACATTATTATGTGATCTCATTCCATGATTATGACATGTTTTATGATAGCTTGTTTATGTGAGTAGTTTTGGTTACGAAATTGAAACTTATAGTTGATCACCAGTCATAGGTGAAGATCTGGACGGACTAGGACTCCGGTATTATTACATAATACCTGGTTACTGTAGGTGAGGTTAACGTTTTCAACTGGGATCATGAGTATATATATATATATGAAACATTTTATGACCTACCATAATACCATTCAATTTTTATTTCTTTATAAATGATACTTCCCTTTTTGAAAATACGTTGATATCAACTTATATTGTTCCAGTATACACAATCAATTATTTTAATTATTCATAACATCTTGTCATAAATAATTAAAAGTATCTCCTGCTAAATTATCTCGGTACTATGCTACCGTTTATCGGGTATCGTTAAATGCAAGCAAAATATATTTTCTTATTGTGGGCCCGGTGGTCTTGGTAGAAGTAGTAGTCCGGGAGGCATGAGCCGAGGTCTACTAATATACCAGCTGCCAACTAGATCTTGGTGGTGGTCTAACTGGAGGTTAGTTATTCCACATCAAGTGACGGGAAAAGGTACGTCCCTCCCAAGTTCATGTATATCGTCACTAGGGGTAGCACCCTGAGGTGACACAGGAGGAAGAAGGATGGTATCGTTGTATTTCTTTTTATTAAGTAACGACATCTTGATCAATGCCGTTACGAATATTCTTGGTTTTTAAGGAGTTAAGGTTGGAGAACGCCTAGCTTGCGGGCACCATATTCTTTCACAAAAGGGGTTTATATTTTCTTAAAAAAAGTATAGTACATAATCCCCCTACCCCGTTATCTTCAACTAAATATGAACCCAATATTGATATTGTTGTAGTATTTTTCTATTATCGGGTACTAACCAAGGAGTTTCTTGGCTAATCCCACTATAGATATTGACTTCACATTACTCTCAAAATTATTACTTCATTCTTATTCAATTACTATAAAAGATCCTTTCAAATAAAAGTCTCTTGGTAAAAATCCTAAAATTTTATAGTTTCACTCAACCACCCCTCACTTAGTCACTTTGACTAACCCCTCGCTCTTTTCAAATTCATGATTTCAGGTATTGGCATCGCTCATTAGGTGGTATGTTGAAGCATAGAGAGTCCATTATCTTATGCATATTAGATCAGGTTTCTTAACTAAGCCAAGTTAGACTATAATCTTGTATATTTATTATATTACTTCAGTATCATACTCTTAGACCATGAACAACTCTAACCCTACGATATTGCTTCTAAATTTTCATGAGTTTCAAATTATTCCAAATTCTTTTATTTACTGCCCCAAACATAAGCTGTCGTTTTAAATGTTTCAAATTCCGCTGTCATGTTTTCTTACTCTGATATCGTATAGCATCGTCCATTTGCCGGCGTGCCTCTCAGGTGCTAGGTCTCACATCCGCCTGGGAAGTGCGACGGTGCGGGGTTGTAGCGTATTTAGGGCGCTACACCCACACTATAGTTCAATGCACATATGGAAAGATTACCCATACATGAACTAAGCCTATAGAGAACGGGAGACAATAAAAAAATGACTCTCTAGCTAGGCGGGACTAACCCTCAGAAGTACGAACATGTATCAATAAAAACGGAAGCAAAGCAATATATATACATTCCAGTAGCATTCTTGATCATCATTCCTATATACATGCATATTCAACCTTCAACACTAAACCATAATATACATAGGTTTCTCATGATTCAAAATTATACAAATACCAACATATGAATGAAATGCTAGACTTAACAAAAGACTCAAACCCCACCTAGCACTCCTCCTGTAAAACCTGAAAATGTGAGGTGTCAGTCCACCACAGACTGGGTGAGGGGTTTAAAGTAAATATAAACGCACATATCATGCAAGCCATAATCTTGGGTAAGATTTTATTTAACAAAACAAATATAAGTTCAAGAAATACATTAGGCTCGCCCGAGATTACAACTATTCCCACTTAACAATTCAATCATTTATCAATTCAATCCGTGGTCCGGTGAGTGAGGGCATTCTCCAACCTTTCTCTAAAAGTGTACAATCATGAACATTTCAATTTCATTAAGTGAAAATACAAGTCATTACCTGCGATCAATTAGCAGTTTCATGAACCCTTCTTCCTCCGGGTGATGGTGGGCTTGCAAGACCCAACCATCCAATCATGGTGTACGTCGGGAACATGACTCCCACGCACGGGATTTCTTCCTCCACCAAACCTCCTGGTGGATTCAGAGGTGATCCCAAATGGTGAGGATAGTGAAAGAGTTACCCGTCAGCCCTTGCTTTCCCGGTTGGCTCAATACACTACCCTCGGGCCCAACGTGAACATGCTTACTCGCCCAATCAATCAATCAATCAATCCGTTCAATACATTTCAGGAAATCATTTGAAAATCATAAGATTTGAAAACTATAGATATATAGATACTTTTGGTCAAAAACAACATATAAGGTTATAAGGGTTCTATATATATCTAAAATTAAACCTCACCTTTACTTTACCAACCAAAAGAAGCAAGGAAACACCCTAAGGAGCGTGCTCCTCATCACCGGGAATGTGATCTGTATAACAAGGACAATTTTACATGAGACTCGACTCGTATGAACCATTTAAGACGAACGGCAATGTCATGCAATGTCAAACATGAGTTTACAATCAATAAATATTATGAATGTGCCCAAATTCCCAAATAAAGTATCAAGAAGTGTCAAATAGGAGCATAATTATCAATTAAGTAAGGATATAATTCATATAAGTCACATACGGGAGCCAAGGTAGTGAAAGGAATACAATAAGAAGGGTTTTGGTGAAGTTTGGCAAAAACCGACAATTTTCAAAAATGACCATGCTGTGGAAAAAAGGGAATATATCAAGTTTTAGAAATTGGAATTGGGATTTGTTTGTTGGGAATGAAACTAGACAAGTAGACCTTTAAGATGATATATGGCTCATTTTCTATTTCAAAGCGAGGTCAAATTGGCGTAATCTTGAAATTGGGTGAAGGCAGTTTTCCGGCGAAGTAGCGACACAAAAAAGAATTGATTATATGTCACAAACCATAAATGATAATAAGGTGATTCCAATTGGAGGTTGTTCTAGACTTCAATAGGTTTCTTTAGGTTAAAAAATCAGGTCAAACAGAGTTTGTATGAGGGAGAAATACCCGTTTAAAAATTGACCTGAAAGCTGAAACAGGCGTGTGAAAACCTCCTGTAACAGTACCACACGGGAGTTTTGGAAAAACAACTAGGAGACCAAACGGACTTTTGGGAAGCCTCGGGTCAAAATTCTGGGTAGTGAAACGGGCGTTTGGGATTTGAACTGAGTGGCCAAACGGGCGTTTGGGAAGCCGCTGGGCGAAAAAATAACAGGGGAAAACAGGGGATCTCGGCCAAACACCCCAAACCAACAATAAAACCAAATTCAATCCATAATAAATGATCAAACACAACATATACACATTATACTACACTTATACAACAATTAAACCATGAAACATGCATCAAATCTTCAAGATTCAATCATCAAAACCCCAAAAATATACATGCTTTTCGACCTTCACATAACTTCATGTTTTCATGCCAAACATGAAATGAAATGACCCTAAACATGCTTCTAGCCATGAATGAACAGGAAAGTATCACTTAATCAACAAACCCTACTCATGTATATATCAAGGAATTTAATCAAATTCTCCATTTATACCTCAATATGAAAGAAAGAAAGGATGAGGTGATGGTGTGATGATGATGATGCTTCTAGCTTCACAAATCCTCCAAAAACCTTGCTTGAAAATGAGATTGATACGTCCTTCCTTCTTGTGGTGTTTTGATCGAAATGTGGTGGGTGTCTGTATGTGGTCTCTTGGTGAAATATCATGAAATGAAATGAGAGAGAGATAGTATAAATATGATATATTATCTTCCACTAACCACAATGACTCATCATATTTTGCAAACAAGTCCTTCCATAATTTAGATTCATGCAAATGAGTTTCATCTCTACAAAATAATCATGTTACATCCCCAAATCATGAAATGCAATTAAGTCCATGAACTTATGAATTGGTCAAGTAAAGTCACATAATCATAATTAGGTGCATTATCACTAGATTTACGTGAATGGTAATTTCATAAAGATGTATAAGAACGTATAATACCCATAATATTATAAAAGTTATAAATAACGAATGAAATGAATAAATTAAACCCCCAACTCCCGAAGACCCGCACGCGGCATGCTTACCTGAACTTCCGAAAATTGGGGCGTTACAAGTTCAAAGTGAGGAGGAAATGGCGTAGGCTCGAAGTTGGGTGATCGCAGAGTTTCGAAAAAATGGTGACACCAAAATGAATCGATTATATCTCACAAATTAGAAAAGATATTGAGGTGATTATAGTTGGAGGTTGTTCTAGACTTGAAAAGGTTTCCATCGGTTCAAAAAATCAGGTCAATTGGATCAGATTTGAGGGGTAAACGGGCATTTGGAAAATGTAGTGGAAGCAGAAATGGGCGTGCGAAAGCTCTCGGGTGAAAACAGGGGGGTGCCCAAACAAGCGTTTGGAAAATGAACTGAGGCACGAAACGCGTGTTTGGGTATCGTCTGTGAGAAAAATGAGTGAACAGTAACAATGGTGGAAATGGGAACAAGCCCCAAGCTCACACGAACCCATGCAACACCGGAAGGCACGAAATTCATACCACGAGGCATATATAACCCGTAGGTCACGTATTTGCATATAAGAGCTCCCGAAACAAGCTCGAACACATAACTCCCACACCCAACACTATTCATCTTCTCCCCCAACAAGTCAAATAGCACCAGTCCAAGGCACGAAATAGGTATTAAATCGAAGCACCTAATCAAAGGGTCACAAATCTTACCTTAGGTCGTTAATCGGATGGTCGGATCTCGCGTGGTCGAGCTTTGAAGCTTGGAGTGACTTATCTCCTCCCTCTCCCTTCCATGGCTTCCATCACGTGAAAATGAGGTGGAAGAAAGAGCTTGGCCCTTTATGAGCTGAAACGGGTTGTATGGTTAGGGTCAAACGGTATCCGGTCCAACTGGATCGGATTTTAAAACGGTAGGGCTATCAAATGGCTTTAGAAATTAAAAAGGTTAATCCATTAAATCCGAATCATCGAAACGAACTTAATGGTAAGGTCGAAATTCGAATTCGAATTCCCGGGGTCAAATATCCACGAAGGCTCAAACGTCCTAATTACAATTAGGTCCCTAAATTGCAAGTATTGGACAATTGAGTCCAAGTACAATTAATTAAATTCTAAAGCACACGTGATAAATTAAATCTCACGTTGATACGTAAACATGCTATTCACATAATTCACAAAAGTACTAAATTAAACTCTCTCGTGACGAGGCGTCACAGAAATTGAACAAGCAAAGACAGACATGATCTCGAAAATGCCGCGCCCCGAGATATCCTCGACCTAAAGAGTTTGCAAGGAAAGTTGGCTTATATCCGAAGATTCATCTCATATCTGATCGGCTGGTGTCAACCATTCAGTCGGTTTATGAAAAAGGTATTCCCTTCGAATGGGATGAAGCGTGCCATAAAGCCTTCAAGAGCATAAATGCGTACATGATGAAGCCACCCGTCCTAGTTGCACCTATTCCGGGACGGCCTTTGATTCTCTACATCGCAGCTCAAGAACGAGCTGTTGGTGCCTTACTCGCCCAAGAAAACGACGAAAGAAAGGAAAGTTCCTTGTACTATTTGAGTAGAACAATGCTACCGAACAACTTGAAGTATTCGTCCATTGAGAAGATGTGTTTGACCTTGATCTTTGTGATCTAAAAGCTGAAACATTACTTCCAAGCACATACAATACATTGCATCTCGAAGGCAAACCCTCTAAAATACGTCATGTCAAGGCCTGTGCTTTCAGATAGACTCGCAAGATGGAATCTCCAACTTCAGCAGTTCGAGATCGTTTACATCCCCCAAAAGGCGGTGAAAGGACAAGTTATAGCTGACTTCTTGGCGGACCACCCTAAACCCGCCGAATGGGAATTGTTCGATGACTTGCCTGATGAAGACGCACTTCTAGTCGAGGTCACTCCCCCTTGGAGGATGTTCTTTGATGGAGCTTCACATAAAGAAGGAGTCGGCTCCGGGGTTGTATTCATTACATTAGATGTAGAGGTTCTACCATATTCCTTCACCCTAACACAAAAGTGTTCCAACAACATCGCTGAATATCAAGCTCTTATACTTGGGTTGGAAATGGCGGTCGACATAAAGCAGTTACACCTCAGAGTGTATGGAGACTCAAAGTTAGTTGTCAACCAATTGGAAGGCTCGTACAACGTCAAAAAGCCTGAATTGATCCCCTATGTTAACTACGCTAAAATGCTAATAGGATGGCTCGGAGATGTGACGATGGAACACGTGCCCAGAAAAGAGAACAAACAAGATGATGTGTTGGCGAAACTTGCCTCTACGTTGGGAATGCCGGAGAAGGAAACTCGTGTGTCGGCTTGCAAGAATTGGGTTATATCTCCAATCTTTGAGGACGAAGACTTTGAAGAAGAAGAAATCATATGGTTGAAGTGTTTGAAGTCGAAAAGAAAGACTGGAGACAACCCCTTGTTGACTATCTCAAATATGAAAAGTTGCACAACGATCCACGACAGAGAATTGATGTACGACGAAGCTCGGCTCGATTCATCTACTTTAAGGATACACTCTACCGACGCTCGTTCGATGGAGTCTTCTTGAGATGTTTGGGTGAAGACGAAGCAAACCAAGCCATGGAAGAAGCACACTCTAGAGTCTGCGGTGTTCATCAGTCGGGCCCAAAGCTGTGCTTTTGCATAAAGAGAATGGGATACTATTGGCCAGCGATGGTGAAAGAGAGCATGAAATACGCGTAATGACGTCAGGCTTGCCAATTTCACGCTAACTTCATTGGCCAACCGCTCGGACCATTGCATCCGACGATTGTCTTATAGCATTTCAATGTTTGGGGATTAGATGTGGTAGGTCCCATAACGCAGTCTTCTGTCGGTCACCTCTACATTTTGGCTGCGACTGATTACTTTTCTAAGTGGGTAGAAGCAGTTCCTTTAAAAGAAGGGAAGAAGGAGAATGTTGCCAACTTTATCAGAATAAACATTATCTACCGCTACGGCGTACCTCACTATATCATCAGGGATAATGGAAAGCCATGTAGGAATAGCTTGATAGACGAACTCTGTCTGAAGTTCGGATTTAAGCACAGGAAGTCTTCAATGTATAACGTCTCTGCCAACGGTCTTACCAAAGCTTTCAATAAAACTCTATGCAGTTTGCTGAAGAAGGTGGTTTCCAAGTCGAAACGAGACTGGTATGAAAGGATTTGAGAAGCTTTGTGGGCTTACCGAACCACCTATAGAACACCTACCCAAGCGACCCTTTATTCTTTGGTGTACGGTGTCGAAGCCGTTGTTCCTCTTGAGCAACAAATTCCATCGCTAAGGATAGCGATTCAAGAAGATTTAACCAAAGATGAAAATGCTCGCCTACGAATTGAAGAATTGGAGGCGCTTTGTAAAGCCCCGACTATTCAGACGTAAAGGTACGACGTATGTGTTTACCAATTTGCGCGAATTAATTGTTTTTACGTGTTTTATATTTAATTTTATTATAAATTGTTATTATTTTATTATATTATATTATATTTTAATTTATTATTATTCTAAAATATTTCGTATTATAATATATATATATATATATTTCAATTATTGCTAATTTAATTATTAATGTTAATTATGTTGTTAATTAAGCATTATGCTAATTAATCATGTTTAACCATATTAATTAATTTATTCAAATATATACGTTAACTTTAATTTAATTTATTTAATATTAGAATTAATTCTTTTGATTTAAATTTTATTGCTTGAATTTTAAGGTAAATGTGCATGAATTGCATGAAATGTGCATGTTGTTTATTTTGTGTATCGTTCCTATATGAAATGATATCGAAATGTCGTGAATTTGTAGTATGTTGTAAATATGTGTGTTATGAACATGCCTATATGCTCGGTTTATGTTTTCGAATTCATTTGGTATGTTAACGAATTTAATTTGAATCGTGGAACCAAATCGGGGGCTAACGAGCACTTAGCGTACCCTTGGTTCCGAATTTTATATCTTGAGTTCGGGAACTCGGATTCGAGTTCCGTCAACTCCGCTGAACTCGTAACAAAAATTCAAGTTTAGTAAACTTATCCTTATATTTTTCCAAAGTCATTTGAACCTCCGAAATCCAACCGAAAAATGAAACGGCGACCAAACATACCTTGTTGTACAAAAATAGCCATATCTTATCCAAACTTTAACCAAATTAACCATGGTTTGATTCTATTGAACCCTAACTCAACTACCTAACCTGAGATATCATGCCCTAACCAAGCTAGTCCTCACACAATCCCCAAATCTCAGCCAAAGTTACTGCTTTTCAGTTCAGTCCCGTAACCCTTCATTCCTTAGAGATTTTGGAGCTCAAATCTCATCCAAACTTCATCCAATCAACAAGGTAATCTTAGGGTTGTAATATATGTTCATTCCTGATCATTTTCATCCTTTCATTCCCAAGTTTGATCATGGTTTCGTGGATTTCTGGACTGAGTTCGTATATAGTACGTTTTGAGCAAAATAGTTGATCTCATTCAATTCTTAATGGTTTTGATTGATTCCAAGCTTGAGAATGATGATTTTGACATCCTCATATCATTTATGATCATTGATTTCATGGTGGTTGAAGTATTAATGAGATATCATTTATGGTATTTTGAGAGAACTTTCATGAAATGTCACGTATGCTTCCTTTTCTTGGTTGAGCTTGTTTGGAACTGAATTACATGCTGAATTTGGGTTGTTTTGCTGCACATTTGATAGCCTATATGACCTGAACTTGTTGGGATTTTTGGAGATCGTTCTTACCCTGTTTTTCGCGATTGATTGCCCTGTTTTTCAAGCTGTTTTCTGCTGTCAAAACTGCCATGAATCCTCTTTGCTTTTGCTGTTAATTTCATGGCCTTGTAGCATGTGTTTTAGCTGAGTTCTTGCAGCTTCTTCATGCCTGGTTTTGCTGTCTTTCTTGCTTGCATATGGCCGTAGCTGCTGCTGCGTTTTTTTGTAAAAAACAGGGGTTTATTGTTGCGATGCATGTTTGAGACACGGGTGTGTCGTTTTTGTTCTTTCCTGCGTATAACGGGGGTGCGATATTGGGCTGGAGTTGCTGTACCGAGACACGGGGGTGTCTCGGTTTGTGCTTGGGTGGTGACACGGGGTGTCACCTTATTTTTCTCCCTCTCTTGCCTGTGTTTTTTCTGCGTTGCTGCATATATGTATATATGTGCTGTGTGTGCGTGTGCATGCAAGGCTGTGATACTTGTGTGTGTACATTGCATGCATGTATATATATTATATATTTGTGTATGCATGCATGATTATATATATATGTATTAATTATGTTAAATATAATTCATGCATGCATGCTAGTTCACCTGTATATATATATATATATTATATACATATGTTTATTATATAATTATTATATATTTATTATATTATATATGTTTATTATATATATTTTGAATATTATTTGATTTAATTCAATTTTAGAAATTAATTGATTCTAATTCACGTATTTAATTTGCCGACTATTGTTTGAACGTTTTATTTGTTCTATTCCTAATTGTGAATACGAATATTATGTGTTATGGATATTAAATAAAATTTTAGATTAATTAATATGCATTATGAATGTTATGAATTTATGAAATTGAATGAAATGAATGAACGAATGGTTTAATTATGTGTTTTAAATTCCTTAATAGTGCATATGAACATTTTCATGATATAACATGATCTTTTATGCATTCATGTCATATTCACTTCATTGCCGAGCGTCATATGTGGTCATTGAGTCTCATACCTTTTCTTTTGCACAGATTCGGGTTTGGTCGGAGACGAGGGCGAGCCTTGAGACGCTTGTGCCTTTCTTTTGCTTTGAAAAGGTGGGTTTTTCTTCTAATAGTTAAAGTGACCCGATATATCCCTTATGTGAAAGGTTGTAAGCCAAAATAGTATATTAATGTATATCGAGTCAATTTGGGTAAATGATTTCAAACGTATGCCCTTTTTATTTATGAAACCCTACCTTATGTTTTGGCGAGACATGATTATGATTGCACGGGCCCCGGGACTAGTATATGTGGCTAACCGAGGAAGCAAGGGCTGACGGGGATCCCATATACTAGTTCCAACCAACTATGGCGAAACGGACTTCGTCAAGGAGTTTTTGACGAGGAAACGCTAACCGGGCTTTGAGAACTCATGAACCTCATAGCCACATTGCTATGTTTTGGTGGTCGGGCCTTGCAAACCCGTCCACCACCCGGAGAAAGAAGGTGTATATGAATGATTATGATCATGATATGTATGAGCACAAAAGATATGTATGATAATGATTGATTAATTAGTTATGATTACACGAGGAGTAGGTTGGAGATTGTGCACGCCCACTCGCCGGGCCATAAACCCTTATGAACAATTATGAAGGAATATGAACGTCGTAATCCCGTTGATGTTTTCTTTTGTTTTAACCACTTGGGAAATTCTTATCAAACTTCATACGGGATTAAGGCTTGCATGTATGTGCTTACTTTCTGCAATATTATATCTTATGCCCCGTTTTATACCCAGTAGTCTCTTTTAGACTGAACCCGGTTGTTTTCAGATGTTTTGTGCAGGTATAGGAGTGCTAGGCGGGAATACAAGTCTTATAGGTTTTGCATTGTTGTTTAGCACTTCTTTTCAGTCTCATATATTCATACTCTTATTGCTATTTTGTATATGATCATAGTATAGCTTGGAGCGTCATGATTTGTAGGCCGTGAGTGCTTTTGAACTTGAATGCTTTTGTATATCTATTTTTTTGGAGCTTGGTGGCTCGTTGTATATATATCATGTGATGATCTTACTTCCGCGTTTATTTATAACTCTGATTTTACATTGTCTTGAGTTGATTGGTTTAAGGGTTAGTCCCGCCTAGCATAGCATGTGTGTTGTGTCCCCGTTCGCCGTGGATTTGGCACGTGTATGGACTTCCATTTCATATACGGGTAGGGTCTCGGTGCGGGGGATGTGGTACCTCACGCTCGGGTGCTACACGCTTGATTAGAAGAGGTTGGAGGCTCAACAAAAACTCAAGTGCTATCAAGCTCGTCTCTCAAGGTCATTCAACAAAAAGGTAGAACTCGCTCGTTCCAAGTTAGGGATTTGGTGCTTGCTGTGAGAAGGTCGATCACTACTCATCGAACAGGGAATAAGTTCACCTCCAAATGTGAAGGTCCGTGTGTTGTGAAGGAAGCTTGTACGAGCGGCGCTTACAGGCTGATCGCCGAAGATGGTCTGAGAATTGGCCCCATAAACGGGAAGTTCTTGAAACGCTTCTACGCCTAAGTTGAAGATTGCTCCTTGACGTACGAGCCTAAACTGCATGTCACTCCTGGCCCGCATGAGTATAAACTGTGTACGGTAACCACCAATGGTAAAACAAGTGGCTAAACTGCTAAGTTACTCCACTGATGGTGTTTCGTGTGGCTAAAACAAAAATTCCCCACTCATGTTCAGGGTGGTTAAACTTTGAATACTTCTGGCCCGCATGAGTATAAACTGTGAACGGCCCCCCTAATCTTCTCAAAAGAAGTTTTCCCTTGAACTACATTATGACTTGATCCTCTCACCGGGTACGTAGGCAGCTTAGAAATTAACTATGTTCAGTCAAGATTGTCCGTTGAGTTATATTTTTCTTGTTGAAAACTTTATTCTTCAAGTTAAACAAATCAAAAGAAGTGCAAAGAAGTTATGGACTACTGTAAAAAAGGAAAATACATACGAGATGGCAATAAAGCAAATTCATTAAACTAGACAATGAATCGAAGAAACGAAGAAAAGTAAAAGAATCCTAAAAATTCAAGGGGAGGGGCTCAAATTCTTCAAGTCTTCCTTCGCCACTTTCAGAAGTGCTAGTGAATCTTCCACAACTTTGAACGTCTTGAGGACAGCTTTGCCATCTGATAGAGGAGTCTTCTCAAGGGTCTCGATCTCTCTACTAATAGGCTGGATTAGAGATTGAGCATTCTAGTAAAGGAGTTGATGCTGCTCCAGTGAAAGTGACAAGTCTTCCTTCTGTTTCGTCAATCTGGCAAGTTTCTTCGTGACAGACTTCAAATTCTTCTTAGTTGTCTTAATCTGATTTGCTCCAGCTGCTTCATCGGCTTGGGTACCGGCGAGTCGATCCCTTGCTTGGCTCAACTTCTGCGAAAGCCAATCTTTTGAAGTCTCTCCAAAAGCTGCAGACCTCGCCTCATCATAAGCAGTCACCTTGGCATCATTCAGCAATAAACTCCTCGTCAAAACCCTTAACATCATTCAGCACCGATTGAAATTCGTGTTTGAGGGATGAAATGGAGTCAAGTGGAGTGCTCTCTATCTTTTGGAGAAGATTGCCCCACATCATCTTGACAAATTTCTGTTTCTGAGTGGCGACAAATGTGGATGCTTTGAGACTGCGGGACGCTGAGGCATTTGCTTTTCTTCAGATATCACAAGTGTTTTTTATTGCGCCTCTCCTTCAGAAATAAGACCTGTCTCCAAAAGAATCGGCCCGAGGATTGACCCTTGAGACTCCATATCATCAGCTTTAAGGGGCTTCTCTTCCAACTACAAGTGAAACACGTTCGATGCTTACTGAAAGAAGATAGAAAAGTATTGGAGAACAATGAAAAGAAGAGGGCCAAAAAAAAAAAAAATTGTCTTTTCACCAGACTTGTTAGCCGAAAGCTTATCACACTTCTTTGGCCTCTTCCAATGGCGATCTGCAGTGCCATTTTCACTCTTTTCCGAAGGGATGGGGGGAGTCTTTCTCTTTTCTCCTTCAATTGGGTCGATTTTCTCAACTTGAATAGGGGAGACTTTCGAACCGGTTAACTTTGCAATGTTATCATCAAAGAACTGTCGTGGGTTCTCGACCTCCATTCCATATATCTCTTGGAACACAACTTCTTAACAGTCGCAGTCATCGGGGGAAAGACTACTCCATCCATAGACTTCGATAAAGTACACACGCCCCAGTGGTTGAGTCCTTCGTCTACACAATCATCGCGGAAATCATCCTTGAGAACCCCGGACACCACTTGATAAAATCCGAACTAACGAGCAAAAAGGTGAGGACTGTATGGCTCGATGATGAAGCGATCCCCATGTCTCAAAGGTAGGTAGCAAGATCGAATCAACATAAAATAGTTGTGTTCAACCTCTGAGCCTTCCCCATTGTCGATAAAACAGAACTTCTCATGGATCGTCATCACATTGCAATTGCAAGCCACGAACTCCACTTTGTGGATCTTCTTGTGGGCCTCCCTCGCATCATAATCCTTCGCACCGCCCTCACCGGAAAACCACATCATTTTCAGACCATGGATGTCTTGATAGGCCTGGCGATGCGTCTTGAAATAGTGTGCTAGCCAACCGTAGACGAAGTGGACGGGAAATGGAGTATGAACTGGAGTCGGTCGGGTGGATGCTAATATCTTGTTCAAACCACGATAGATGCTTGCCAAGACCAGAGTAGGCAAATCAACCTTGAAGCAACTTGCTATGACGCTCGCTATCTTGAAAGTACTTGGCCGATGCTTTCTGTTGGAAGAACGAAGAGACAAAGCCAACAGGCTATGAACGCCGTCAAATAAGTATCTTCCCTTTTGTTCCCGTCAAGTCCGAGTCTAGCAAACAACCTCTCCTCTACGGTATTCCAAGCTTCATGAGGTCCAAACTCACCAAGTGGGCGTTGTGTTGACTCGTCTTTCTTGCGAGGGGGCAGTTGGACATACTTCTTCGCCTTTTTGCACCAAAAACTCACCCAGGCCTCAATAGAAACTTGACCGCCATGAACATCCTTCCGCAGCAAGTGATAGGCGTGGAATAAGTACTGGCAACTAGAGGGGGAATATGTCCTTCCGAATTCACCTTTCTCAGTGAGCTCCTTTGTATCGGGGACCACTTCGTCGTAGAGAAGACCCGCTATAGGAAGACTCGCCAGAGCATACAAATCCCAAAGCGATATGGACAACTCGCCGTTCGACGTCAGAAGAGTGTTGGTTACCGGACTCCACGCTTCGTAGAATGCCTTCATGATCAGTGAACAGTGAGGCGTGCACCGAGCTGTATATTTGGGCTGACTGCAACTTGTCCTCGCACCAGCTGAGTATGTCCTGGGTCCACTCCCAATATCCGACAACATAGTGGAACTCGCCATCGAACCGAAGGTCGTCTCCCCACTTTGCCTTGCCCTCAATGATGCTTCGCCCTAGTGTCGGTAGATGAGTCGGTTCGTTTGAGTGTTGATGATGACCCGCTTGTAGAACCCACACTTGCGAAGCTTTGCTCATGACAGATAAGTAAATTTCATGACTTCCAAATTCAAATGAGAAAAAAATAGAATTCACATCAAATTCAAGTTTAATTTCGTGACTTATTCACTCAAGACACGATCAAGTGCATCATTCGCGAAATAAGTCACGAGGGGGCATTTGTAGAAGCACAAAATTTATGCCAATTAAAACACGACACGTGAAAAATAAATATATATTAAATATCAAAAATAAAAGATTTTTTATTTTAATTTTAGGAATTAAAACAAATAATATTCCTAGAATTATATAGATAATTAATTGATATTTTAATATATATTAAATGTGTCAAAAATCAAAATTTTGCAATAAAATCGAATCAAGCCAATAAACAAAGTCAAATGAGATATTTTGGAAATTAAATCATATCTCATGGTTTATGGAAGAAGCTTACAAAATCGATGAGGACCAATCAGAATGAAGTCTTCTCTCGGTGATTATGGAAAGATTTGCCTCTTCTACACCAATAAATAGAGGCTTTCTACAAGCAAAAAAAGGACACAACTCTCACAACTCGGAGATACGAAGGAGTAAGCCACAAAGCAAGGAGAAAGAAGCTCTTCGGTGTTCCTCAGCATCCTCGGCGTTCTTCGGCATCTTCAACGATGTTCATCATAGAAGTCAGCATCAACGACATTTAATCCGGCATCGAAGCATCGAAGTAGTGTTTCAGCATCGCTCTCCTCAACGAACTCAAGCCAAGTTCAAGTTGATCGAAGCGAGATTCAAGGCGTTCTTCGCGTTCTTCATGGAAGTCAACAAAATCGAAGCGTCCGATCCGCAACAAGGAGTCAAGACCGCAAATCCGGCGTTCTTTTCAAATCAACTTCAAAGGTGCTCCAAGCGTGTTCGTCGGCGTTCTTCAAGAAAGTCAACAAATTGAGGCGTTCAATCCGCAATCAAAGCATCAAATCTAGAATTCGGAGTTGCTCCTCAACAAATCCAAATCAAATTCAAATCAACATCAAATGTGTTCATCGGCGGGTTCTTCGGCGTTCACCAAAATCAAGGCGTTTAATTCACGATTAAGTCGAAAGACCCGCAATTAACGTTTTTCAGAAGCAAATAAAATCCAACGAAAGATCGAAGCTCCAAAGACAACAAAGGCGGTTCAAACCTTCCGAATTTTAGCAAATTCTTGTTGGAAGAATCAGAGGAATAAAATTAGAGATTGTTTCCCACAAATTCGAATAAATTAATAAATTTCATTTGCGATTATTTTCTTATGTTTAATTATTTAATTAACTCGGAAATTGAGTTACACACACCTAGGTCACATAAGTTCATACTTTACATGTGAGCAGTTAAATCACGTTTATAGATTAAAACATAAATTATAACACATCATCTAACATGTTAACAATGTAATTAAGACATAAAAGAAGCATGCAATTCATATACAAGGTGTAAACAATAAACAACAAAGTACTAAACAAATGGTTCACACGAGAAGGAAGGTAACGGGGGTTACTCCTGTCCAAGCTTCTTGGAGTAACGCCCGTTAAGGCACCCAATAGTAGCACTTTAGATCATCCAAGAAGGTAATGAGGGTTACCATGCTCTAGAACGAAAAGCTTAACCCCCATTAATGGAAGCAGATGCTCAGGTTTGGAGAGTAACGGACGTTACTCTCCCATAGAGGAATCGGGGTAACGGGCGTTACCCCTTGCAGCTTCCTTCTTGAGCAGCAGGCTGGAGTCTTTCCCCTGTTCCAAGCTATACACAGCAGCAACAACAAGAGTGGAAGGAAAAAGGGACACAAGAACAACAACAACCAACTCATAAAAGCCATGAAATCAAGCTATACAATTATTCCCCAACCGAAACATGTAGAAGTTCATGAAATAATGTAAGAATTCCAAGTTTCCTCCAAGCTTAAAACAAGTTCATTAATTGCATATCCTTTATTACACAACTACCAAGTGTTAAGTATCAAGAATTGAAGTTAACAAGCTCATATGATCAACATATATGCATTAAATCACCAACATACTCAAACTATGACAAGGTTTCAAAAATGAAAGCTAACCCTAACTATTCATGCATATCTCCAAGCTTATATCAAACCAATATTAAAACATGAATTTCATGGATTAAAAGAAGTAGAGAAGAGTGAGGATTAAAAAAATACACTTATCTTTGAGATATGATGAAGTATGGAAGAGTATTGAGCTCAAAGGATCAAAAATGCAATAGTGCTTCTTCTCCACTTGTTCTTTTCTTCTTGGAGCTGAATTTTTTCTCTTCTTGTGGTGGTGTGGTTCGAATGAATGGGGTAGGGGAAGATAAAGGGTTAACTCAAGTTCATACAAGTCAAGGTTTAGGTTTAATTAGGGTTAAAGTGGTCCCACAAACTCAAGACAAGTCAAAATTAGTCACTTTGGTGCGAGGTGCTCGCTTCGGTGGAATTTCAGAGGTCCAAGTGAGCTTAGAAAAATATGAGGTTAGGTTCCAAAGATCCCAAATCTTGTTACAAGTTTAACGCCTCTTCCGGAATTCAAATCCGAATTCCTGAGTTCAAGTTATGCCGCCCGGAACCCAAGGTGCGCTAAATGCTCTTTAGCCCCCTTTAGGTCCAGTAAAACAAAAACGAGCCAAAACTAAACCAAATAAATTCAAAAATCACATAACGAGCATATAATCAAGTTCATAACTTACGTAATTCACGCATATAAAAAATTCACAAGAAATGGAATTAAATTCGGATACGAATAGAGCATATTACAAGGCATAAAAGCATAGACGTTCAAAAATTCGAATGATCATATAAACATTAAAATATCACATAATTGTCTAATTAAATAATTAAATCATGCACGTATCACACCCATAAAGGCGTACCTGAAAGTCCAAATGATCGGGATGTTACATCAATACTAATGCGAATGCCAAGTTTGTGGCTAACAATATTGTTCTGAGAATAGTATGAGTACAGGTAATTTAATAAGACATTAAAAAAAAGTACCCTAAAATCAATTCGCGTGATATTGCTGAAGCTTCGATTGAACAAGGTGAGAAAGGAATTTGTTCGAGGATTAGGAAATTTGCTCAAGAAAAATTCCGCGCGTTACTTATTGCAACCATTATAAAGCATGAATTGCCTTTTAAATTTGTAGAATATGAACAATTAGGGTTCAGTACACTTATTTGGTGCCTCAAGTATGTTACTTTACTAGGAATACAACGAGAGATGAAGTTATAAAGCTTTATAAAATGGAAAAGAACAAACTTGTGCAAGAATTGCGTTCAATTCAGGGGAAATTTTGTTTTAATTCTGATTTATAGATTTCTATAGCCACTGATGGATATATTTGTTTGACTGCTCATTATGTTGATCATGATTGGACATTGCAAACGAAAATCATAAGTTTTGCAGATATGCACCCACCATACACGTACTGGCATTGCATCATGTGACAAAAATTAACTCTTTAGTCTCATACAATAAAAATATTTGACAAAAATTAATGAGAATTCTAGAAACAGAGAAACCTCTAGAAAAAATGAAAATGGACGGGACTTTCATAAAAATAACATATACCCGTCATGCTAATATTGCAAGAGAATTAATCATGCCGAAAATGACAGTTATTTTATAAGAAAATCTAAATGCAAAAAATACAACAAATTTGGGCACGATGAGAAATATTGTCGATCTAAAGAAAATTATCAAGCTAATTATTCAGAAGTGCATCTATACTTTTTGTTTTTTGCAAGCCAATTAAATTCAGAATTATCAAAGGATTCACAAAAGAAAGAAATGATGTCTCGAAAACATGAGTCATTCCTGTGGTACAAAAGATTTGGGCATTTTCATTCTCAAGGAATAAGATATTTATCACAGCACAATATGATGAAAGACCTGCCCAAAATACAAATAAATGAAAAAACCATAATTGTGAAGTATCCCTACAAGGAAAACAAAATGAAAAACCTATTCACTCTAAAAAGACTTGGCGAGCTAAAGAAGTTTTTGAGCTAGTTCATACTAAAATATGTGGATCCATGAGGACATTCAATGGAGGACAAAAATACTTTATTCTATTTATTGATGATTGTACGAGAATGACATGGGTCTACTTCATGCATGAAAAATCGGAAGTGACCACCTTATTCAAGAAATTAAAATTTTTTATTGAAAAACAAAGTGGTTGAAAAATCAAAATTGTAAGAAGTGAAAGAAGAAAAGAATATAATTCGAAACAATTCGATAAATTTTGCAAAGATATGGTTTATCACCAACTCAATGTTGGAAATAGGGGTGCTCATACTTCTGTTTTTCAACCGAATCGAAGTTTCAGTTTGGTTAACTGAACTTTCGAAAATCGTAAACCGAAATTGAACCAAACCATGTTTGGTTTGGCTAGATTTTGGCCGAACATTTTCGGTTAGGTTTCGGTTTTCGGCCGAAAAACCAAAACTCAGATAATATTTTTAAAAATAAAATTAAATGAAAACTTGAATTTAGAGAGCTAAGTAGTCATCACTCATCATAGGAAATAAAAACCAAACATTACAACCATTAAATTCAGAACCATTAGTCATGAAAACATTACAGAAACTAAGAAAGTCCAAATACCAAATAACCAAACATTACAAACAATAGAGCCATAACATATTAAAGTTTGGAAATAACCAAACATTAGAAATAACCAAATAATAGATTGTCTGAACCTCAACCTGCAACCATGACAGATTAACAGCCAACACTCAACAGAGCCAAATTAAACAACAATTATGCAACTTTTTCAATCTTCAAATCTTCAATACTTTAAAATCTTTTCTCTTTAACAATAACTACAAAACATAATCATTAAATAATAATAATAATAAATCAAATGATCAAATACTAAATATAAACATAATATTACCAATTACATGTTCTGTTTAGGCACTAAGAACCACCGAATCTCCGGTTCCACTTCCAGTTGACATTACATCTATATTAAAATCAATGAAAATTTAATTAAGTAACTGTAGAATTATGATAATATTAATATCAAATACGATTATTACACTTCAAAAGTGAAATACATTCATTTATACTTTCTGAAACTCTATAGTCTTCTTCAATCGGTAGTTTTAGAGATTCATTTCGAAGCCAATCTTGAGTGCATACAAGAGCTTGAGCCATTCTTGGTGTCAAAGATTCCCGGAAGTCTTCAATGATACGACCGCATGTGCTGAAAGTCGACTCCGAAGCAACTGTTGATAATGGCATAGCCAACCTTGATAAATTTTCCACCATCCTAGAATGTCAAAGTCGGGCAAATTCTTTTCTTTCTTCTCACTCAAATAAATGTCAAGCTCCGAAGCATTATCCACATCTCCATCCTCCAAGATACATTGTTCACGATACTCCTGTTCTTTTTTAGCCATAACCTCTAACATTTTTTGGCTAATAGTGTCATCGGTTGGTAGAACACTACACATACTAGACATTGCCTCTTAAGAAGAAGGCCTAGGAGGACCATATAGTTTTCTATAATCTTCAAAAGACTCCTTAAAGGCCTTAGTCACCCGTCTCACAATCTCCGTTCCTAACTCATCATTATATATCCTGTTAAGGGTGAAAGTGACATACTTCATCTTGTGACGAGGATCAAAAACAACAACAAGGTATAGATTCATATTCATCTTCATCAGATCATCCCAATATTTGTCAATTTTTTTTTTCATTTTTATGGCAACTCTTGCCAAACCGTCATTTGGACTCAATATCCATTTCTTAATTAGAGCATCAATATTACTAATTTAATCTAGGAACAAATTTGATGTTACAATGACAGGTGTCGAATCCGTCAAAGTAAATTGTAATCTAGTTTACGACTAAAATAGAGTATTGTGCAAACAGGTCGAACCAACAGAAATTGGGAGAAACTAATTCAATCTAGTCACAGGGAAATTCACTAAAATTAACAAGTAAAATCGGGGGGTTTTAAGATTTAAATTAAACTTATTAAACTAACTAACAATTAAAATAACCTAGAGTAAAACAATAGATCACTTGAGGGTTGGTTTTGATAAATCAATGGGAAAACAATACCTAGCTAGGAATCACAATTTAGTTAAGACAACGATCATGGACGCAAAGATAAATTCAAATCATTCAAGTAGATTAGCTATAGCAGATAGAGACACTCGACCCCGCCTCGTTTTCTCTTAAATCGTAGAATAATCTAGAGACACTCGACAATTATTCCCTAATAAATTCACAAACCCTAGAGACACTCGACAGGATTTAATGATTTGATAGTATTAAGAATCAAGAAAACACTAACCCGAATTAACCTAGTCACGACACATGTAAGATTTAAATCCAATTATTAACTCCCTTAACGAATTAGATTCGACTTTACGATTTCTTATCGTTAATACACCACTAATTATCTATCAAGCACTACGTATACTTCATGCAATCAAGATTGGCTATATGTAATAACTTACTTAGAAAATTGGGCCCTAATACGGAGAATTAATAAATACTTGAAATTAAATTGAATTATAAGAACAAATTCGGTCTCACGATGTCAAACCTAAATCATAAATTCCTAGCTAAGTACTACGAAATTAGTTACTCATATTCATGATGTTCGAAAGTAATAAACAAATTGAAAACATGAATCTAACTAAAAAAGGAGGAAATATTGTCTCTCGGATGAATCTTCGAGCTTCTCTCGCCTTCAACCTCGATCAGCTGCTGCGTGAAAAAGTGTATGAAGTTCTGCCCCAAATCTGGTGCAAGGGACATCAGTAAATAGCCACAAAATCCATCCCCTAATCCTAGTCCAAAAAGGACTTAGCCTTACGCATAAACTTGCTATCCAAGACTTTCCTTCCAAGTTAGTCTCTAAGTCAATTCACCCTCACGGCCCAACCTTCAATTAATTCCAAACTCTCAGATGAATCAGCAATAAAGCCCACTTCTCAATTAAGTGAACAGCTACTAAAGTCAACTCCAGGTCCAGCACAAGCGTAGCCTACCTTCACGCAATTAATTCCAGCACTTAGCTTCTCATGCACACACGTTATCATGCATAGCTTCAGATTTTCTAATTTGGATTTCTCAACCCATTTAGCATTAATTAGCCCAAAATTACCTCCAAGGCACATTGCACTTCTTAATCACGAAACTCATCAAATGCATCAATATATACACAATTTAAACTCTAAAGTGTAGTAAAAAATATACAAAAAATACGAGGTTTAGCACGTTATCACACAAAATTTGTAGTAGAGATTTATACAGTGAAATCATAAAAATGCTATAAGATTTTTCACAAACCTCTCAATAACAACCCATTCTGCAATAGTAGGGAGCCCTATCCTAGCATAAGGTCCGTTAGGACCAAAATCTTGAAAATTATTCTCACAAAAAGTTTTCGCCTCCGACCCGAGAAAAGACACGGTTAAGCCAAGCCTTTAGTTCCGAACGAAGGAAAGATAAACTCTATAGGCGACTTTGCTTGGCTATCTATCAAACACGTTGCAAAGAGTCAAAGCTGTTTCAAGCATCAAATAACAAGAGTTCCATCTAGTAGGGCAGTTAAGATTCACCACTTTCTTACTCTCAATCTTTTTCTCCTTCTCAAAACCTTTAAATTTTTGCAATCTAGAAGGGGAACATATGTATCTCACTATAGTACGTATATGCTCAACACTTTCACCCATTTGTACCAAACCATCTCTCACAACAAGATTGATAATGTGAGCAATGCATATCTCATATTGTATTTACCTTCAAAAATTGATTTCTTCCATGCAACACGTTTTTTTCTTCAAATAAGCAAATGTGGTATCGTTAAGAAGCATTATAAACTGTAATTGTAAAAACCTTATCAATTCCCCACTCCATAAGACATTTTTCCATCAACAAACCAAGATCTCCACCTTTATGACTAGTGATTGGAACAAAATTAAGAACATACTTATGCAATACCCAAGCATCATCAATGAAGTAATTATACTTTTGGTTTGAAGTTCATGTATCAGTGGTAAGAGACACACGCATGTCTGATTTCTTGAAGTATGCTTTAAGTGCATTTTTTTCCCCCTAAAATAGAGTTTAAGGCAATCTCTAGCAAAGGTGATCCTAGATGGAAGAACAAACAAAGGACATGCAGTAGCCACAAATTTTCTAAACCCTTCTCCCTCCACAAACCTAAAGGGCAATTCATCAATTACTACAATCTTAACTAAAGCCTCCCTAGTAGCTTCTTGATCAAATTTAGCAGGTGCACTATAATGAGATGACAGATTACACAAATCCACATCACGTGTAAAACTATCAATGATGTAAGAATCATCCATCTTACTATTAGGATTTTTCTTACATTGTTTCATGTGGTTGTTCAAACTAGATGTTCAATTCAAGACTGGATCGACAGCATATGTTTTGTCACAATAATTATACCTATACCTAGCCCTCCGTTTATGTAGCACCCTGAGCGTAAGGCGCCACATCCCCTGCACCATGTGTAGCACCCTGAGCGTAAGGCACCACATCCCCCGCACTAGAGCCCGACACGTGTAACGAAATGGAGAATCCGTTCACACACCAAACACTAGCGAACAGGTGACAAACAAAAGACCCTCCTAAGCTAGGCAGTCTAAACCCTCAAACAGAGCGCACAAAAAGTAAACACACAAAAGCGGAAGCATTAAAGGAATTTAAATAAGGCATATTATCAATCATACAAACCACTTCAAAAGAATTAATTCCAAACTTATCATCAGCGAATCTAAAAATAACAAATATAATTTTAACTCTCAAATTACAAGCTTCAAAAGTACAAATGCAAAATGAGCAAAATACAAATGTGCAGACTCAACTAGACTGACAAGACTCTAAAAGACAGCAAACTGCCTAGCTCTAACCACCCAACGGGTACCTGCAACTTAAAAGCATATAGAGGGAGGGGTCAGTCACACTGACTGAGTAAGGGGCTACCCACGCATACGTATATACCTATACAGAGCACAACACATATCATGGAGGGGAGTTCATGAACCGGGGTGTGGTTTTTACATTCTAAAACATTTTCACACGTGATACTAGATATATGGAATAAAAGAATTAGGCCAAAGGCCAAAACAACCATATTTTATTAATTGGGATTCCACTCCTATTTCAGGAACTATTACGTATCCAACTACCATAACTAAACATATACACGCAACACAAACCCGCACACTAAGGAAAATGTGCATAGGGGTAATATCCATCCCGGATCCCCTACCCCACATCCCGATGATCATACACAGGAGTAATGCCCAACGCATGAGTCTCCCTTACCCATGACCACCTAGCCCCAGGCATACACAGAGTCGGAGTCTTACCAGAATCCGAGCAAAACGAGGTCCACGACCAATTGCATATCATAAGGCGTATCATAAAGCATATCATTTCATAAGCATAAGCCTAGCATAGCATAAACATAATCACACTCCTAGCGTAACGGATTCTTAGCATACTCATATCCTAGCATAATCTTATTCTAACGTAATCATACTCTAGCATAATCATACCTTATACTTTAACATATTCATATCCCTATCATAATCATAGCATACCTAGCATAACATATTCTAACGTAAAGCTTAACATACATATTCTAGTACCTAGCACATCATAATCCATAGCATAAGCATAATCATATGTATACATAAGGCTTATTTCACATGCATACACATCGGGCACATCTCATTAGGGTTTAACTATAACCTAACCACACCTTTCACCGATGAAACCGGGCAAACGGGGACAAAACCAACTCCTACGGAGCAATCTCGTCACCAACGGGATACTCTTCTGAACAAGACAAACATTAAAGACAACCTTAGACTCAAAATAAACCATATAACACTCGACAAATGCATATGGATGCAAATGATGCGATGCAAGTTACAAACATTCTAACTTAGACACATCGAATCAATTACCACGTTATCATATCAATAACACATAAATCGAACTCATCAAACATCATATAATGGCATATCAAGGGCATATACAAAGTTAATACACATAAGGAAGTAAAAGACATAAAGGGTGTAACAAAGGATCACATATGGAGCACATAAGTTCATATCTTGCACATAGACATAAAAATTCCATAAACGACATGTAAATTAAATACATAGCATGTTAAATAATCACATAATATATCAATTTATATCATAACATATTCATATTCAAGTTTAAATCACATAAACACGGCAAGAGATGCAAATAGACATCACACGTATCACTTAAACGCATATCAATTCAAATCATGTTTACTCTTATCAAATGAAGTCATACAGTTAGAATACATAAGCAAACATATCATATACTCACATATTAACATGTAGGGGTCACAATTAGGGTGGAAGAAATCGAATACAATCAAGAACGAAGCAAGAAACGAACAACAAAATGAAACCGAGCACACGAAATAACACCACGTGAAACACACACCAAAATTGAAGGAGGTAACTGGGGTTACCAACCCTTAGGCAAAAAGGGGTAACCCCCGTTAAGGGTCACAACCTCGAAGAGAAAAGAGGGAGGTAACGGGCGTTAGGTATGGCCATACCTTAAGCCTTAACCCCCTGTTACTCAAGGCAGGAGCAAAAGCTCTCCAAGGTTAGATGAGGTAACAGGTGTTACCTCCTCAAAGGGGAAAAGCCTTAACGGGCGTTAACCCATTGTCTTCTACAAAATGAGAGCAGCCATGGCTGCTCTCCCCTGCAACAAACATCAACAACGCAGCAAGCAACGAGAGAGCAAGGCAATAACAATTAAACATGAAATGGTCCAAGTAATAACATAGAAACAAGCTCCAAAACTTCAAAGATCATCTCAAGCCATTTTCTACAAGTTTTCATGCTAAAAGCTCCAAGTTCATCAATAGCATCTTCATGAATATTCAACCAACACATAATAAAAGCTCATATTAACATAAATGGATGTCTTTAGATCAGTTTTCATGCTTTAATTTAAAACAGAACCCAAGGAATCACTCATGCTCTTCAAAATGACATTATAACCTAACTATTCATCATATGAACCATATCATGCTCAAACCACCATGGAATTCAGAGATTAAAAACATAAAGAAATAGGAGAAGGTGGAGATCACAATTCCTAACTTACCTGTCAAATTTGGGACGAAATGGAGGTGTAATAAGCAAGAACTTGGCAAAATGAATAGTGTAGAATTCCCCTCTCTCTCTCTCTGTCGTATGAACTGCTGCTTTTCCTTTTTTTTTCTTGAGCTGGACCAAAATGAGAAACAAATGGGTGGATAGAGGGTTAAACCATGCTCACATAGGCTCAAACTTGGGTTAATTTGGTCAACAAATGAGGGAGTTTCATCGAAAACCATGAAAGGTGGAAATTCTACGCAAGCTTCAGGTTTCGGGTGAAATTTGGAGGATCAAACGGGCTTAGAAAAATATGAATCTAGGTTTCTTGGTTTTCTTTCTTCGTTAAGAGTCTGACACCACTTTCGGAATTCAAATCCGAATTCCCGAGCTCAAGATATGCCTTCCGTCACCCAAGGTGCGCTAAAACCAGTTAGGCCCTATAGTCCCAAACAAATAAGACGACCTCGAGTCCCTAACAAATAAAACGACGACAAAACCATATCAAACAAACTCTAAATTAAGAAACGAGCATATAAACAAGTTATAAATCACATAATCCACGTAGAGTAAGTTGTTACAAAAATCGAAATTAAAAACGAAGTTAAACAGATTAAAAACGTGTTGAAGAGGTTTAAAACGTTTAAAATCTTGAATGTAAAGCATATAACAATTATTCAAATATGCAAATAAATCATATAATCGCATATTTAATTAATTAAATGCGCACTTAGCGCACTCGGGACGTCGTACCTGGAAGGCCAAAAAGTCGGGATGTTACACCATGAGTCCAATCCACGCATGAAATAAAAGTCTACACATGAACCAAACACGTGGCGAATGGGTGACAAGAATAAAATAACTCAACCTAGCTAAGCGGGGCTAACCCTTAAACAAACATATAACGATGCAACAAATGAATTGCGGAAGCGTAAACATTATACTAACATAAGAAGGAGTGCAACTCCATAATACAATCCCAGCATATAACATCCATAGCCTACATGGCCCAAATATTACAAACATTCTCTGAAATAGCATGATACATAATCCCAAAATATATCATAGTAACAAAAGGTATAGGATGAACATGAGATATCCTTCTTCCTCGGGGGTGGTGGAAGGGTTTGTAAGGCCCTACCACCTCGTTCGTTCATTCTGAGTAATACCACCGGCTCAAGAATATCCTACCTTCCAGCCACCCAGATCACGCGAGGATATTCTCAAAGGGTACTTAATATGAGATGGATTATCCGATGGCCCAACACCGTACTTGGTCCACTCACACATTTTCTAGGGCCCAATAATACGTGAATGATTTTCGCCAAATATTTTTTCATGAAAACATTTGAAAATGTTTGCATAAGTATTCATTTTCCAAGATATACGTATAAGTATTACATTTTGGCTTAAATAGTCACACAAGGTATTACGGGTTCTAATAACTAAAATAAAACCTCACCTTGGCAAGAGAGAGTGGAGAGAAGTGAAGAAGAGAAGCCTAAGAACCTTGATCCTCAACAACGGGTTCGAACTCTATGCAAGAAATATAAGTGTACATAAGACTCTAGACTTATGAACCAATTAATCGACGAACGACATGTTCATGGATGTTATGATATAAGATTTCAATCAAAATATGTTATGAAAATGTCCACGAACTCTACACGATAACATAACACATATATCAACATGATTACCATGCATATATGTCGTAAATGAAGTAACAAGAGAATGTACAAAGCAATTAAAGAGAGTATAAAACTCATATAATCAAGAAAGGGTGAGACACGGGCGTGTCTGTAATGCCCCGACCTTTCGGCTGTACAGGTGTGACGTATATGTTTATTACTTATGCATTTTATTTGTTTATTTATATTCTTATTGATTTTATTTTATTATTAATTGTTATACTTTGGTTTATATGAATATTTGTTTTGAAATTTATAAGTGAATTTTTGAACGTTTGCTCTTATGATTATAAACGTGACTTGTTTGAATCCGATTTGGTCTTCGTTTTTTGTGAAAACCTGGAAAGCATGAATTATGTGCTTTATGAACTTGTTTATATGCTCGTTGTAGGATTTTGATTTTTTTTGTTTGAGTTTTGGGTTCGTTTGTGTGATCGGAAACGAAAAGGGGCTAAAGAGCATTTAGCGCACCTTGGGTTTCGGGCGACGTAACTTGAGCTCGGAAACTCGGAATCAAATTCCGTCATCTCTGTTGCCCTTGTATCGACGATTCGTATCCTATGGAACAAGATTTATATTTTTCTAAGGCCATTTGAACCTCCAAAATTCAACCGAAACGAGCACATCGTACCTAAAATGACTTTCCTTGACTATGCTTGAGTTGTGGACCCCGCCTATCACCTTAAACCCTTAACCCTTCATTTATACACACTAGATACATCTCTCTATCCTCTCTCACTCAGCTAATTGGAATCACCTCCCCCAAAAGAAGAAAGTTCAGCCATAAGAGAAGAAAAGAGAAAGGAAGAAGAGAACTATTCACCTTGTGAGATTTTGAACTCATCTCACCACCATCTGCCATCATCTCTTGAAGATAAGTTGATAATTGTTTTCTCCATCTCCTTGTGGTTCTTTTAAGTCATATATTTCATGCTTTCACCAAGTTATGAGTAAGATTTGATATAAGTGATGAATAGTATAGATTTGTGGACTTTTGATGATTTGAACTTGTTTTCTTGTGATTTCTTTGAATTTCTTGAGCAATAATTGATCCTAAAGTATGCTTTTATACTTGTATGGACTTATATTTCTTGGTGGTTGTGAATTAAATGAGTTTCCATTAATAAATTGGAAGGAATTTGGAATGACATTAGCTTGATCACGCCTCTTGCATATGTTTCATGTTGTGGTTCATTTTTAACTAGTTTCTTGACATGAATTGCATGAAATTTAGGCACTTGAACTTACCTTAATGTGTTAGCTTGATGTTGGTTTGGCTTGGTTGTGTTTTTGGGTGAAACAGGGGCTGAATTCTTCGGGGAAGCCTAACGCCCGTTAGGGCTTCTTTGCCTTTTGGGGGTTAACGGACTTTAACCCCCTTGCTTGTGTCTCTGACCCCCTTAGTGCTTGTGTGTGTGGGGGGGACTAACGCCCGTTATTCCAGACCAGTCTTTACTGACCTGGCTAACGGCTGTTAGTCTCTTGTGAAGGGATTGGGGCTAACTGTCGTTAGCCCCACCCTTGTGTGTGTGGGTTGTGTTTTCTCATTTCCTTGCTTCGTTATTTATTCTCTTTCCTGGTTTATGACTTATATGCATTGTATACATGTTGATATGTATGCTTTCCCACCCAATCGGCCGAAGCATTGGCTAATCTGTTCACCCTTTTTACCGACCAGCTGTGGTAGGATTATACACGAAAGATCCCCCTTTGGCTCTCTCTTTAGCCCTATGTCTCTTATCCCTAGGAGGTCTTCCTCCACTAGCAGGTTTTTTCGGAAAACTCTGTTTATTCTAGTGTGGATGGCAGGCAGGCCTATATTCCTTGGTTTTAATAGGACTCCTTACAAGCGTTGTTTCTATCTACTACTATCTAAAAATAATCAAGTTATTAATGACTGGACGAAACCAAGAAATCACCCCTCAGGTGCGAAATTATAGAAGATCTCCTTTAACAAAAGACAGAAACAAATCCACTATCTGTTTTACGTCAAGCATTAAGTGGAGTAACTCCCGATATAGCAGTAAAAGCAAGACGTGTAAGTGGATCGACTCATCAAGTTCCCATTGAAATAGGATCCACACCACTTTGAAGTGCGGATTCTTCCTTGGAAAGACATAGAAATCCACCAGAGCTTTCTCATCGAAGAAGAAAAGCGGGCTCTATATGCCTGGTGGCCTTTCCTGGAGAGTCAAGTTTTGAAAAGGAAGGTTCCAATGAATCCGAGGAAAGATGTTCGACCAAAGCGGTGACGATATATTGATTGCACGGTAGTTAGGAGCTCCAACTAGTTATGATTAATGTATTAAGTTTATGGCTCGTTTTGATATAAATATTGAAAGTTACGAAACGTATGAGCATGGAACCTCAATATATTGAATGAATTTGAATGAATTACTTGGCTATATGGCTTCATAACATGATTTCTACCTCTTATGCATCTGATATCATGTGCATAGCATTGCTATGTGTAACATCCCGCTCATCCAGCCGTATAGGTACACCATCTCGAGAGTGCTACTTGCGCATTTAAATTATTTATTTATGCAATTATATGTTTATTATAATGTCTAATTTCTATTCTTGAATTCAATTGAATTATTTGGTAAGTACGTGTTTAGAATTTTGAACGTTTTGCCTCTTTTGCCTCGTTTTTGATCCGTTAGATTCGGAATTAATTTTAGATTTTTGTGATTTTGTAATGTGCATGAATTATATTTGTTATGAATGTATTTAATTGCTTGTTGCATGTTTTTAAGTTCGTTTGAAACGGTTTTCGAACCGTTTTATTTATTAGGGACTTAAGGGCCTAACTATCTTTAGCGCACCTTGGGTTCTGGGAGGCGTAACTTGAGCTCGGGAATTCGGATTCAAATTCTGGAAGATGCTTCGGACTTGTAACAAAGAAAGAAAGACAAGAAACTTGGCCTCATATTTTTCTAAGCCCATTTATTCCTCCGAATTTTGCCAGAACCGAGCACCTCGTACCAAAGTGACGCCTTTTGATTAGTCTTGAGCTTGTGAGGACCACCCTAACCCCAATTTAGCCTTAACCCTTGAATTTCGTAACCAAGGTTCAGCTCTCTCTCCCCCCTTACCCCCCCCCCCCCCTAACCATCCCATTCGAACCACACACCCCAAAAGAAGAAAAGTAGCAACTAAGTTCAGCTCCAAGAAAGAAGAGAGGAAAAAGAAGGGCAACTATTCATTTCTCCAAGAATTGAGCTCAAACCTTGATCAAATCTCTCCCAATTTAAGAGGTAAGTTAATATTTGATCTCTACTTCCATTTTTGGTCATTTTATCTCCAACTTTGTAATATTTCATCCATGTTTGAGCATTTAATGAAATATAACATGAATAGTGAGGGTTTAAGACATTTTCATGAATCTTGCATGTTTCCTTGTGAAATATTTTGATATAAAGCATGTTATATGATCCTATGATATCCTATATGACTTCTATGAACTTGATTTAAGTGGTAATTAAGGATTCATGAGTGTGTCATTGATGAATTTTGCATGAACTTGAAGAACATGAACTTATATGTGCATCTCTTCCTTTCTCATGAATCTAGCTTTAGTTTTTGCATGATTTAGGGCATAAGTCTTTGAATCTTTACTGCATAAACCTTGTATGATGTGTTGGCTTGAGTGTAGGTGGGTTTCTTGGTGTTTTTGGGCTGGAACAGGGGCTGCAATTCGAAAATTCCAACCCTGAGCGGGCTAACGCCCGTTAGCTGTTTGTGGCTTTTTTTGGGAGTAACAACCGTTTCTCCCAGATGGTAGCTTCTGTCCCCACTAACGGCCATTAGTGGGGGTGTGTTTTCTTCAGTTGTTTGTTCGTTTTACTTGTTTTCCTTCCCGATCTTGACCCTAATGTGAAGTATACTTGTTTATATGTATGAAATGTTGTGCTTTGACTTGTTGATGCATGAATTTGATATGTTTTATGTTTGAATAATGTGTTATTCATGTTGTATTAAGTTTATGGGTTCATTTGACGTGATATGCGCAGTAGATGACTTAATAAGCTCTCTTACGTGCATACAAGACTTCATACTTTGATTGTTTGCCTTGCGTGTAATTTCCTTGCTCTTTATTAAAGTGTATGATTTGCTAACATGTTGCATGATTCCTTATGTTCGTTATATTAGAATTATGAACTTGTTTAACGGGAATTATGCGACTTTTGATCCGGTATGGCTTTATATGGCATTATATGACCTAAGTGCATTCTCATTGCATTCTTTCTGCCTCATTTACATTTATATGCATTAGCCGAGCGTCTAATTAGTTCATATTGAGTCTATGTTTGCCTCTTTTTCTTTGTTTTGTTCTTAGGTTTGTCTCGTTATTGAGGATGTGGTCCTTTTGGGGTCTTTCTATTCGGTTCGCTCGAGTTGGTCGACAAGGTAAGGTTTTCTTTGTTTTAGTTAACATGACCTACAACCCTACATGAATTTTAAGCCCGTATGCGACTTATATATATATGTATATAGATACGTGTTTGATACGTATTTTGTGGGAATTGGCTCATTTGCTATGGAAGCTTTGAAAACGTTTATATATATATATATATATATATATATAAGCTACGTTTTTGTTTGTTTGTTTTTGAAAAGGGTTAGTGTGTGTTTTGCATTAGCGAGCTTTGGGCTTTGAAAGATAAGTCTGTGAATATGTATATGTCTTTTTGCACTTTGCCTTGGGCCCCGAAGAAGGTATGTGATATCGGGTCGGCTGTCGGGTCGCCGAGCTCTCTCATCAACATAACTCCACGAAAGGGAGACTTAGCCCAACCTCGGGAGGTCGAGGGAAAGGTTGGGCTTCTTATGCCGGCGGTAACCCCGTCGAAGGAGCGGGTAGGATCCCCCGAGTCATCTTTGAATTTTGCCTCGGGGTTGAGAGGGCGCACCTCTGTTCCCCACACGGAGAAGATGGGATTGACTTTGCACTTTGTTTTGCCTTTGCTTTTGCTTATGTATATGAAGTAGGTGGAATGAAAACTCGTACTCGTCGAGTTGGTGTGCTTTTGCTTCTGCTTATGGTTTGTGAAACGGGAGTGGACTTCTAACTTCTAAAATTGGTTGATTTTGTCCTTCGGCCTTAAACCTTTTTCTTTATATGTAATATCACTGGTTAAAACGTTTTAGAATGTAAAAACCACACCAGGTTCATGAACTCTTTAATTTTGAATATGCTATGCTCTTATGTATATATATGTGTGCGTGTGTTAGCCGTCTCACCAGTCTTTAGGACTGACCCCTCTTTGTAGTTTTCTTTTCCCCCTTTTGTTTTGAGTTGCAGGTACCCGTTTGGAGAGTTTTACTAGGCGGTGGTCTTCTTTTGAGTCTTGGAGTTTGTTTCGAGTCTCATGCACTTTGTTTAGTTTCTTCGGCACTTTTGAGCTTATGGAAATTATGTATATGTTATTATGACTCGAATTTGAGGATACATGTATAAATTATGTTTTGAAATTTGAACATGTGATCATTGGTATAAGTTGAATCGTTACCTTTTGTTTACCTTGTTTTACTTTGAGCATGTATGTCTGCATTTTGGATTCTTGGTGCTTCCACATCTGTTATTTGTTCTTATTGCACACTTTGTATTAGGGTCTAGACCGCTTAGCCTAGGGGAGATTTTGTTTGTCACCCTTCATCGTATCTTGGTATGTGTGCGGAGTTTCTATTTCGTTGCACGTGTCGGGGCAATGGTGCGGGGGATGTAGTGCCCTTCGCTCCGGGGTGTTACACTGCGTCGTATATGGTCATCTTGAGTCTCACTTCTCTTCTTTTGCACAGAATTACGTCCAGTCAGAGACGAGGGCGGTCTTTGAGGCACTTGTGCCTTCTCTTTTGCTTTACAAGGTGGGTTTCTCTACTATTAGCTAAATTGAATCGATATATCCCTAATGTGTAAAGTTTTAAGCCAAATTAGTATATTTATATATTGAGTCTCTTTAGAGTAAATGATTTACAACATTAAGCCTTTTCTTAATGAATCCCTACCAAATGCTTTGGCGAATTGATTGAATGCACTGAATGGGGCCCTGGGACTTAGTATACGTAATCCGAGACAACTTGGGCTAACGGTGACCCCCGTACACTAGTTCCATCAAAATTACGGCCATACCGGCCCTCGCTAGGAGATTAGCAAGGAATGGGAACTGGGCTCTTAGGGATTTATGTACCCCACTAGCTATAATGATTGGGTGGCCGAGCCTTGCAAACCCGTCCCCCACCCAGAGGAAAAATGTGTATATGAGTGATTATGAATGATCGAATGAATGTGCACAAAAGATTATGTGTGTAACAACCTAATAAAATGTTAATTATTACACAAGGTGTAGGTTGGAGACTTAGCCACTCGTCGGGCACACGATTAACCTAATGAATGAATGAATATGATGTTATAATCCCGTTGATGCTTTTCTTTGCTTTACCCACTAAGGAATTGTTATAAAAGCTTCATACGAGATTATGACTTGCATGTATATGTTTAAATTCCGAGATAGTTATACTTATGCCCTATTTTATACCCACTTGTCTCCTTTAGACTGAACCCGTGTTGTTTCCAGTTGTATTGTGCAGGTTTTGGGAGTGCTAGGGGGGAATTCGAGTCGGGTGTGAGTCTTGTATTCGAGTCTAGCATTTTCTTTTGGTTACACTCATACACTCATATTATTTTGTATATGATTATGAATATTGGAGCGTAGCTTTTTCTATATGTGGACCGTGTGGGCTGTTGAATACTTGGACACTTGTAATTATATTTTTGGTATTTGGAGATCAAAAGCTCAATGTATATGTTATATGTCATGAATTGCTTCCGCTTTAATATTCTTACTCTTATTTTACTATCTCTTGTCTCTTATGGTTTAAGGGTTAGTTCCCACCTAGCATAGCGAGTGTGTTGTGTCCTCGTTCGCCTTGATTTGGCACGTGTATGGACTTCCATTTCATATACGGGTCGGGTCTCGGTGCGGGAAGATGTGGCGTCTCGAGCTCGGGCGCTACAGTGTCTCACCTCACGGCCAAACTGAGACATGCCCGTGTCTCAGTACAGGCGCTACGAGGGTAAGGAGACAGGGCCGTGTCTCCCATTTAGTGCAAATGGAGACACCCCCCGTGTCTCGGTGCAGAAACGGGAAAAGCAAGAGAAAAATAGGGGTGAACTCGGGAAACACCAAAACCAACACAAACCAACACCCAAAGTGACATGAAAGAAGTCTCAACCCTTAAGCACATAATATACCTTAATTACACAGCATATAACACATGTTTGAGCACTTAAATCATCCAAAATCAATCATCTAAACCCCCAAACATGCACAACTTCAATCAAGCTTCAACAACCAAAGAATATGGACCATAAACTTATGAATTCTCATATATTTACATATAAATACATGCCTTGCAACAAGAATTTAAATCCAAATCCTAAGATTCTATCAAACCTTCAAATATACACATATATATATATACACCAACCTTGAAGGAAAGAAAGTTAGAGATGGAGATAAAGATGATGATGATTCTTGGTTTTTCCTTCTCCTTCTTCTCTTGCTTGAATCAAAGATGTATGCGTGTATGAAGAAAATGAGAGAAGAGGGTTGTGTGTGTGCTAGAGATTTAGTGTGTGTGTTCTTGTGTTTATGTGTATATAATTATATGATATAAGTGTGTAAGTAATGTAATATATAGATATACTAGTTATATGTATAAAGTAAAAAGTAAGATATTATATATATAATATATATAAATGCATATGCTACATATCTATATATATCTATTTATATATATATATATATATATATATATATATTTATATATATATATATGTGTGTGTGTGTGTGTGTGAATATGCATGTTCACATAAGTGCATGCATGAAATATGTCTACGTATATAAATCAAGATACTTATATAAGCATTTAAATCATATAATCACATATTTCACATAAGCATATAATTCAATTAAGCATGCAAGGAAATTCTAACTCTCAAACTCAGAAGTGTGGCGCGTGTACCTGTATGACGAAAATACGGGGTGTCACAACCTCTCCCCCTTAAAAGAATCTGGTCCCCAGATTCACTGCTCAGACGGAAACAACTCCGAGTGAAACTTTTTCATTTTGTCCTCGGTCTCCCACATGGCCTCTTCGGTTTTATCACTCCTCCACAAAACCTTTACCAATGGGATTTGCTGGTTTCTCAATACTTGAAACTTATGATCCAAAATCTTTATCGGCTTCTAGACAAAAGTCAAATCCGGTTGTAAATCTACTTCTTCAACATCTTCAATGGGAAGGATCTCGGACTCATCGGGATAGTACTTCCTTAATTGACAAACATGGAAGACATTGTGAATCCCGGTTAAGCTCCGTGGTTGATCCAAACGGTAAGCCACTTCACCAATCTTCTAAAGAATCTCAAATGGACCCAAATATCGAGGGTTAAGTTTTCCTCCTTTACCAATCCGAGTGAATCCTTTGCAAGGAGACGGCTTCAAAAACACTCGTCACCAACTTCAAAATTAAGACCCCTTCTCCTATTGTCGGCGTAGCTCTTTTGTCAATCTTGAACCACTTTCATCTATTGTAGTACCAATTGGACTTTCTCAATCATTTCAAGTACGGCCTTAGAGGGTTTCTTCAACTTATCACCCTTCTTAACGCCCTCTTGTTTAGTCCATTTCCATTCCTCAAGATCAAACAACAACGGGGATCTACACTTCCGACCGTAGAGCAATTCATAAGGGCCATACCAATCGAGGCTTGATAACTGTTGTAGGAGAACTCAACCGAGGGCAATTATTTATCCCAAGAAGTCTGGTAATCCAAAACACAAGCCCTGAATAAATCCTCAAGATATTTAATCAACCTCTCGGATTGTCTATCCTTCTTCGAGTGTAAAGCGGTGCTGAACTTAAGTCTTATACCTAAAATACCTTTCAACTCTTTCCATAACCTCAAAGTGAATCCCTATCCGACACAATGCTAACCGAAATCCCATGAAGTCGAATAATCTTTCTATGGTCAAGCTCGGTTGGCTTGCTGACCTTATCGAACATCCGAACCAGTAGAAAATGAGCCGACTTAGACAGGCGATCGACGATTACCCAAATTCCATCGTAACAACCCTTTAGTTTCAGCAACCCGGATACAAAATCCATCGTCACCTGCTCCCACTTCTACTCTGGAATAGGTAACGACTGTAGAAGGCCTCCGGGTTTTTGATGCTCAACTTTAACCTTCTGATAGGTCAGACAATGTTTCACATGCTCGGCCATATCCTTCTTCAACCTATTCCACCAATAATATTGCTTCAAGTCTTTATACATCTTATTACCTCCGGGGTGGATAGAGTAAGCCAATTTGTGAGCTTCTTCAAGTATCACCCATCTCAACTCTTCGGGTACAACCACTCGGTTCTTGAATCAAAATAAACCCGTCTCATCATATCCAAACGGACACTCCGGATCGGTTATTACCTTAGTCATAAGTTTCTGAACTCCCAGGTCACTAGTTTGAACCTTAAATAACCGGTGCTTCAACTCCGATTGTATAGTGATGTTGGGCACTCGAGCCTTCAAGACAAAAGGCTCGACCTTACTTCCTTCATCCATTTCCAAACTCGACACACTAGCTTTCCTACTAAGTGCATCGGCGACCACATTTGCTTTACCGGGATGGTATCTGATTACACACTCATAATCCTCAAGAAACTCCATCCAACGTCTTTGCCTCATATTCAACTCTTTTTGAGTGAACAAATATTGGAGGATCTTGTGGTCAATAAGAATCTCTAAAGAAACTCCATACAAGTAATGCCTCCACTTACCAAGAGCAAAGATTACGATGGCGAGTTCCAAATCATGTGTAGGATAGTTCTTCTCGTGATCCTTTAACTTTCTAGAGGCATATGTAACAACTCTCCCGTTTTACATCAATACACATCCCGATCCCTCTTTTGATGTGTCCGTATAAATGGCATAACCCTTGGAGCCTTCGGGGAAGTATCAAGATCGGGGCGGTAGTCAATTTCTCCTTTAAGAGATTGAAGCTCTCGTCGCATGCCTTATCCCACACAAATATCAGCTCTTTCTTAGTCAATCGTGTTAAAGAAGCAACAATGTTCAAGAAGTCCTTCACGAATCTTCTATAATATCCCGCTAAACCCAAGAAACTTCAAACTTTCGAGGCATTCTTCAGTTTCTCCTACTTAGCCACGGTCTCAATCTTTGCGGGGTCAACTTCAAATCCATTTTCTGATATAATATGACCTAAGAAAGAAACCCTATCGATCTAGAAATTCACACTTACTGAACTAACAACTGATTATCCTTGAGCATTTGCAAAACAAGCTTAAGGTGTCTCGCATGCTCCTCGGCGGACCTCAAATACACGAGAATATCGTACTTGTCAAGAAAAGGCCTGAATATTTTGTGCATCATGTCCATAAAAGCTGCGGGGGCATTAGTTAAACCAAAAGGCATCACCACGAACTCATAATGCCTGTACCGAGTGTTAAACCCTATCTTTGGGATATCTTCTTCTCGGATCCGCAATTGGTAATATCCCTGACGTAGATCAAGCTTAGAATAGACCTTGGAACCCTGAAGTATATCGAACAACTCCTCGATATGTGGGAGGGGATATTTTTTCTTGACCATCATCCGATTCAATTCTCTATAATCAATGCACATTCTCAAGGTCCCATCTTTCTTCTTCACAAATAGGACCGGTGCACCCCAAGGAGATGAACTCGGACGAATGTACCCGCTAGACATTACTTCTTCGAGTTGTTTCTTCAATTCTTTCAACTCGGCAGGAGCCATCCTGTAAGCAGTTTTAGAGAATGGCGTTCTAGCACCCCGGAGCGCAGAGCACTACATCCCCTGCACCATAACCCGATGGGTGTAACGAAATAGAGACTCCGCACATGCACCAAGCTACGGCTAATGGGTGAAAACAAAATCACACCTAAGCTAGGCGGTCTAGACCCTAATTCAGAGTGCGCATCAAAATCATAACTCAGGCGAAAGCAACAGGATCATCAAACAGACATATAATATCCAACTAATTCAAATAAATACATGATTTATAGACATACCGATCCCGGGCCAAATAAATTATACACGTTTATGAATTCGAATTCTTATACACATTCATACTTATACATAGTACCAAAGCGGAAAAGTAAAGATGCAGAATGCAAAAGACTCGAACAACTCAAAAGAAAACCACCACCTAGCTCGAACCAAACCTTGTACTGCAAACTCAAGAAACAAAGGGGCGAACAGAAGACAACGAGGAGGGGTCAGTCCTAAAGACTGGTGGGGGGCTAACACACTCGCACGTATATGTACTTAAAGCAAGCATATTCCAAAGTTATAAAAACTCATGAATCGGGGCGTGGTTTTTACAATCTAAAACATTTTCCCGTGATAATAGATATATAAAAGAGTTTAAGGCCCCAAAGGCCAAAATCAACAAATTTTATTAATTATGAATCCACTCCCATTTCACGAACCAATTTCAGAATCTAAATCACATAACTTGGCGAGTACGAGTCTCAGACCACCTAACTCCATTCATAATCAAAATCAAAATCAAAATCAAAATTCAAACAAAAACGTGATTCAAACATACATACCTCATCTCCGGGTGATGGAAGGGTGGATCCTACCCTAACCATCATTCAAAATGTATGCGTTGTGAGTTTCATGACGCTCATGCCCGAGGACTCTATCCCCCACCAAACCTCCTAGTGGATTCCGGGTTGATCCTTTAAGTGAAAATCCCACTCGGGAGTAACCCGACGGCCTAACACCATCCCAGGGCTTCTTTGCACAAATCTTCGGGGCGCAGTTCACAATTCATAGTTCGAAAAGTTCTAAATTTTCAAAATTAGACTTATCTTTCAAAGTCATAACTCGCTAGTTTCAAATCACACACACCACCCTTTTTTAAAACAAATAAACGAAAATATATCTTACGTATACATAAAAGCGTTTTTCAAACTTTTCATAACGGGCCAATTCCTACAAAATACATATCAAACACGTATCTATAAACACGTACCTACAAAATATATATATATATATATATATATATATATATATATATATATATATATATATATACGTAGGTCATATGCGGGCTGAAAATTCATGTAGGGTTGTAGGTTATATTAACTAAACGAAAGAAACTTGTGACGCCCCGTATTCTCGAAGGGCGTCCTGATGGTATTAACAAGTAAGTCTCTACACTTGTGTGTGTTTAATTTAAGAGTTCTTGAATTATGTAATTAAATGTAAACCAATTTAATATGTGATCATTCGAATTATTCTAAGATTAATTGTCAACTTGATTAATTACGCGCATATTTAACCCTAACTGTTTAATTTGATTTAATTCAAATTTATTCCATGAAATAATTGTCAAGTTGAATTTAAATCCATCATGTTACTTAACTTGTTTAATTTTGGTTTTCTTGAATTCCTTGAGATTAATTGTCAATCATGTGTTTACGAAGTGTCGTTAAATTGTACGAAATGTTTCTAAAATTAAATTGAATTAAACTCTAATCGGTAAATCTCTATTTCATTTTAATTTATAAAATTAATTCGGAGCTTGAATGTTCTTTCGTAACTTTACCAATTTTATTTACGATTATTTGTACGCGCTATTACTCTTTGCTACGCGATAAGGATACCCCGTTGTATATAGTTTGTGCACAAGACACATTTATCCCAATCTACTCTTCTCTCTCTTGGTTCTCTCTTTCTCTCTCTCATTCCCGCACACACACTACACCTAAAACATACACTAATCATAACTTGGCCGTTTCTCGACGGAATTCGACGAATGAGTAGTCCATTTCGATGAGCTCAACGAGAGGATCACGATGGTGTAAAGATCTTGGCCAAACGACCAACGGTGGAGGAGAAATCTGTGATTTTCAGACATGGCTGCTGATAGGTTCGGAATTCGCGACTGGATTGCGGCATCAACTTCTACAGCCTCGTACGGCCTCCTCCGACATCGGAATATAAGAAAATTGGTATGCAAATCGAACGTCTCGATGAGATCTAAAACATGAAAGTGGTGTCGCAGTCATTGGAGCAGCGGTGGCTCGACACGCACGGCTCAAAGATCACACCGCTGGTGGTGGATCTGGGCAAACTTTGCCGGTCGTATTCGGTGGTTTGGCGGCGGATCGCGGCGGCATAGTGGCGGTGCAACGGCGGCGCTAGCTCCGAGGATTTTTCCGGCGAGCTACCTTAGGGCTTTCGAAGAGCTCGTCACGGGTAAGAAAATGCCTTTTACGGATCGCATTTTGGTTCACCGGTTTGGAAGTAATTTGAGTTTGAAGATTTAGGGTTTTCGTGTTCTTAGATTTCAGATCTAGGACAATCGGCTTGGAATTTCCAGAAATTGATCGAGGATTCGGAACGGGCACGAAGACTTCATTTAGGACTGATTTTTCGGGATTTTTCCGGGGCCCGGCGGCGGTCCGGCCAAATTCCGGCAGCTATAGTGGTGGCCTTCCGGCGGCGTCTGGTCGGAATGTTCTTCTCGTTGTGGTGAGTTCAACGCCACTTTCCGTTCGTTAGTCGGACACTCGATCTATTTATTACGAATTATTTTGCGTAATTGTGATTATTTGAATTAATTGTTTTAAGTGCAAATAAATTGGTTATTGTTGGTTTGATTGATCGAAATATATTCCAATCATATACAAAAATATGTATTGAATCAATTGTGGTCTGCATGAGTATTTTGATTTACAATTTGAATCCCGATGTGATGAATTTATGCTATGTGTTTAGATATGAAGGGGTGTTAGTGTAATATTTAGAAACTAATCTTTTATGTGACTAAATGAACTTGAATGATATTTTAGAAGAACGAACATGTGATTTCTCTATATGAATTTGAGACGTTCTCAATGTTATGTTTGTTGTAAATTGTGTTTCAAATATAAATTTAGATACATGAAAGATGCTTGAACAACTTGAGACTTGATGCATGATAGGAGTTAGAATTGTAATATCTTGATTTACTCTTACTACTCAAAAATGGTATATTATGAATTACGATAAATTGATAATTGTCATGTTTGTAAGTAATTAATTCCTAGTTGAATAATTGTATAAACACTTTAAACGAATAATTATGCTTAGTAATCAACTAAGGGGATGTATGTGTAATAATTCTAAACTTTTATAAATAACTTAGGGGATGTAAGTGTAATATTTATGAAACTAAGTATGTGACTTGAGCTTGTGTACCAAACATGTTGTGAAGTTGTAAAGTATGATCTTAAGTGAATTAGATGCACTCTTTAGTTGTATCAAGCATGACATCTACGTACAACAACCATGTATGTTTATATGATCAAGTTGCTCTTACTTATGCACTTTATAACTCGTCATGAACTTGATGCTTAATTCTAATATTATAATTGAACCATGTGACATTGGATGATTTAATATGCATTTTGTGAATACATTGACTTCCTAAATTGATCTTGCATCTTTGGAAATGGAATTGCGTGTCGGTTGCTTGTAAATATGACCTTGTTGAGCATTGATATGCCTTGAATGACCACGACACCTTATCCAAGCACAACATGAACACTTATGCATAACCACGATCATGTTGAGCAACGCCGTGCGTCTTGTTTGGTTCATATAGAGTCTAAGTCTGGGCTTCTGTATGTCTTGTCACAGAGTTTGGTGCTGCCGGTGGGCCCGAGGTTTAGAGTGTTTGGCCCTTCACACTCTCAGACTCTTCTACTACGAGGTGAGGTTTAGGATTTTGTATAGTTATGCGACCTATGGCCTTTATATGCTGAATTCTACCCTTGCATGCGAGTATATCTATTATAAATACGTATGTGTTGGATATGATATGTTTATGACCTTGTGAATCAGCTCTGTTTTGGAAAATTAGATATGAAAGCATATGTAAGCTGTTTCAAAAAGTTATGTTATGTTTCTGTAGCGAGTTGGCCAAGAAATATTGGCATCTGTATGTATGTATGTATGTGGATCCGAGGAGCTATGGGTAAGGAGCCCCCGGGACGGTTAGGGCCGTCGGGGATATACCTGTGCGTAGTTCCATTTGAGATATCATCACGCGACTCAGAGAGATAGGCGAGGCGTGATATCTTGAGCCTTCGGTGTACAGCCGGGGAGGACTCTTGTGGGTTCGCTACCCCTTGAGGGTATGTTTGTTATGGATGGTTTGGGGACGGTACATCTCCTCCATCATTGGTGTGACGGTTGGATTGATTTTTGTATTCTATGATTTGATATGTTCTGAGAAGTAAAGGTTGGAAGCTCGTACTAGCCGAGCATGTGATCTGTTCTGTCTGGGAATCATGAATCGAGATAGAGTTTCTGAAATGTTTTCTAAATCTTAAATAACTATCTTTTGGGTACTTTTGGAAATGTTTTGGTATGCAACACCTATCTCCGGTTCATGAGTCCACCCTTCTGATATGTGCTATGCTCTATATATATACAGTGGGTGTGCGTTAGCCCCCTCACTCAGTCAGTTGACTGACACCTCATTTTATCTTTTAGTTGCAGGTTTCTTTTGGCTTGAGCTAGGCGGATGTGAGTCTTCTGGGTCACACTTATCGGTTTAGTTGGTGTTAGGATGCATTTGTCACATACTCTATTTATGCTATGTATTCTTAATTCGCTTTTGGAGATTATGTTTTATCCTCTACTTAGACTTAAACCCGTGTGGGGTTAGTATGCTATCATTTGGATGTAATTAGCTATTCTGCTGATACTTATATTGGTTTATTACGTTGCGATAATTTGAGATTCGGAACTAGGTATCTATGCTAGTTGAACCCGTCACCCGTTATGTATGCTGATATTCGGGACTAGGTATCTATGCTAGTTGAACTCGTCACTTATTTTGTATGTTGATTTAATTGCTTCCGCTGTTCGTTGCTGATTAATTTAAATTGCTTCCGCGCTCTGAGTCTGTCGAGTTAGATTCGCCTAGCCTAGTGTGTGAGTTGGTCTCTCGTTCGCTTTGATTCGGATTCGGGCATGGACTTTCCATTTCGTGACCGGGTCTGGGTCTTAGTGCGGGGGATGTGGCATCCTCCGTTTGGGGTGTTACAAAACCTCACCTAGACGTACAAACCGAACAAAACGAGCAAACAGACGCCTAAAGAACCACCTCGTCACCAACAGGGTAAACCTCTGAACAAAACAAAACGACAAAAGACATACTTAGACTCAAAATGAACCAATTAGACGATAGACAAATGCATATGGATGCAAATGATGCAATGTACTTCAAATAAATTCACACTTAGGCATATCGAAGCGAATAACGAACTATCACACAAATAATTCATAAATTAAACTCGTAGTACATCAAATAAACGCATAATATATCATATTATAAAACATTTCAAGCATTCATAAGTTCATACACGTATACATTCATCGAAATCGTACCATTTATGCCACTTAAGATCATATCATTTAAAAATGTTCAAAAATCAAAACAATTAAAATTCACATTAATTAATTAATACTGTTGGAAAACACGAATCAGAAAGCAGCGGAATTTAAAAAATTTTTCCCAACAAAAGGATCTAGGACTCGTAATCGTGTAACCAAATTCGTAAAGATAGAAAACTTACTTTTCTTTTGTTCTTTCTTGAAGCGTTTCAAGCCACCCAAGAACGCTCTTCTCGCGGCTTGATCCCCTCTCCTTGGTAAAGCTCGAATCTTCAAACTTCTAACTTGAAGTCTCTAGAGAAAGTCCATCAACTTGATCACAATCTAACTAGTAAGGATGCTAGTTCTCTAGTTAGTGTTTAGGCTTAACCTAGGGTTTAATTTAATCTTGGAGAAAGGAAGGTGTTCAACACATGAACCAAGAATTGTCAATTAGCTCCATAAGGAGCTCGAGCTCCCCTATTTATAGAGAGAGGGTGCCGATCCAAATCCTAGTTGGGAAAGGATTTGGTTCCTCTCTCTCCTATTACTTGATCATCAAGTATTTTCCAACTTTGACTTTGAATTCTAATTCTAGTCAACTTTTAAGAGAGCTAAAAATATCCAAACTATTTTTTGGATAATTTTATACTTTATTTATTATAAAATAAATAACTTATTTTTATCTAATTAATTAATTCATAATTAATTAACTAGATTATTTTCTCCAAAATTAGACTTTCTTTTTAATTCAAAATTAAACCAAAGTCTATTAAATAATTAACTAATTAATTATTTAATATATATATATAATATATATATACATACGTGTGTGACACGTGTCACAGTGACACGTGTCACTCACGTGAGCCACACGTGTGATTTCACACGTGTGGAACCCTCTTGGCCCGATTAACTCGTTTAATCATTTTCAAGCCTCAACTCATGTAACCAAGTTGTTGTGTGTGACCCTCTAGGTTCTCAATTCAATTAGCAGTGACCCTAATTAATTAATTCACTAATTAATTAATCAGTCCACAGATTAAACGACCATAGTCTAGCAACAGGTGTTTAACCCCTAGCTGAATTGGAATGTTCGGATTCGACAGAACCTTTAAGTCATTGATTCATGTGAGATACAATCCTCCTACTTACTATCTCTCAACCAAGATCTAGGGCAAGGGAATAATCAGAACCCTAATAATCCGGTCTTAAAGCTAAGTGCATTTCATATCCATTTGATCTCAATCCAAGAAACCCTTTTCTTGATGTCTTGATCTACTGCCTTGGCCAAGGACTCCATATGGCATATGAATGACTTACACAATAAGAGATCACCTTGCAAATGCAAGTGTAGGTCCTTTCTTGATTCTCATTCACTTTCACGAGTCACTTGTGCAGCCCCAGCATAAGCCTTGAATCAGTTGTCTAAGGCGACACCCTTTAAAGCTTATACCTAAGACTACAGAGTTAACTCATAAAGTGACAAGGAACCTCAAGTCTAAGGATCAATTAATCACATCAATGACTCGTGAGATATTTCCTAATCTGGAAGTTTCCATTTCCTGAAATAGAAACTTCCTTTCCCATTTAGGAATGTTCTCACACGGGGCGCCTCAGTGAACTCACTTATTAAAGTAAGCACCCTCATGTATCACGCAGGTATCAACTATACACTTTCCACCTCCATGAAACAAGGTGGTCCTTCTTAAGGGCGTGATCCCACAAGCAAGCCTTAGAGGAGTCAGGTTGACACTCCCACTGTCTGTAGGACTCATTGGCTTGGAGTATTTTACTAATCATGACTTATGTGATATAGGGCTCGTTTCATGAACCATTTCACCTAAATGGTAGAGTCCTAAAGTCATCAGGATTAGGGGAGTTCTCATACATGCACAGATAAAGTAAACGCATACCAAACAAGAGCATATAAAGAAGTGTTGCCTCAATTCGTTATTTCATTCAAAGATTGTCTGTGATTATAATAAGGAAAAGCACAAAGCGGATATACAATCGGCTTTCTAGGGCACTATTCCTAACAATCTCCCACTTGCCCGTCAAAGCCATTCTAAAGCTACTCTAAGTCCTATCTTCTGAAGATGACCTTGGAAAGCTTCTCGACTAAGGGGTTTAGTAAGTGGATCTGCCACGTTCTCTGCTGATGTGACCCTCTCAATTAGCACATCTCCTCTTTTGATAATATCACTGATTAGGTGATACTTCCTCATAATATGCTTGGTCCGTTGGTGAGATCTTGGTTCTCTTGCTTGAGCAACCGCCCCAGTGTTGTCACAAAACACAGTAATGGGGTCTTTCATGCTAGGAACAACATTCAACTCTTGAATGAAGTTTCTAATCCAAACACCTTCCTTAGCTGCATCATTTGCAGCTAAGTATTCGGCCTCAGTGGTCGAATCTGCAGTGGTTGTTTGCTTGGAACTCTTCCAACTCACTGCTCCGCCGTTTAGGCAGAAAATGTATCCTGACATTGACTTAAAATCATCTAAGTCAGACGCAAAGCTTGCATCGCAGTATCCTTCGACAGTAAGATCTTTCTGACCTCCGTAAACTAAGAATAAATCTTTAGTACTTTTCAAGTACTTAAGAATATTCTTCACGGCAGCCAAGTGACCATCTCCAGGGTCAGATTGGAAACGACTTGTTACACTAAGTGCATAAGCCACATCCGGTCGAGTACATAACATTGCATACATTATGCTACCTATTGTTGATGCATAAGGTGTATGAGTCATTCTCTCCTTCTCAAGGTTAGTCTTAGGACACATCTTCTTTGAAAGACACGTTCCTACACTCATAGGAAGGTTCTTAACCTTTGCTGACTCCATATTGAATCTCTTCAATACTTTGTCGATGTACATCGACTGTGATAGTCCTATTAACCTTCTGGATCTATCTCTATAGATTTTAATTCCAAGGATATAGGACGCATCACCAAGATCTTTCATCTCGAATTGGTTCGATAACCATAACTTAGTCACTTTCATGTCATCCTTCGAATTCCCAATAAGAAGGATGTCATCAACATAAAGTACTAAGAATTGCACTGAGGTCTCCAATTCCTTTCTATACACACATGATTCATTCGAAATTTGGATGAAGCCAAACGCTTTGACCGATTCATCAAATCGAATGTTCCAATTCCTAGAAGCCTGTTTCAATCCATAGATTGATCTTTGGAGTTTGCAAACCTTTTGCTCACTCCCACTGAATGTGAAACCTATGGGTTGTTCCATATAAATGTCTTTGTCAATGTCACCATTGAGAAAGGCAGTTTTCACATCCATTTGCCATATCTCATAGTCATAATATGCAGCAATGGCAAGCATGATCCGAATAGACTTTTGCATTGCAACTGGTGAAAAGGTTTCGTCAAAGTCCACGTCGGGTCTCTGAGTGAATCCTTTTGCAACCAGTCTTGCTTTGTAGGCTGCAATGCTTCCATCAACTCCAAGCTTTCTCTTAAAGATCCATTTGCAACCTATGGGTTTGACCCCATCAGGCAAATCTACCAAGGTCCAAACTTGGTTGGAGTTCATGGAATCCATTTCGGATTTCATGGCTTCTATCCACTGTTCAGACTCAGAATCTGAAAGTGCCTCCTCATATGTTGAAGGATCATTATCCTTTTGAGAGATTTCATGGAAGAATCCATACCATCTCTCCGGCTGTCTAGGATTGCGTTCAGAACGCCTTAGAGGAGGATTTTCATGTGTATCGAAATTCGTGATTGGTTGTGGTTGATCAGAGTGGGACGTTTCTTTAGTGGGTGGTGTGGGGTCACTTTGTACTTCTTCTAATTCTATGATCTTGCCTTTCTTTTCTTTAAGGAACGGTTCCTCAAGAAAAGTGGCATTTCTGGAAACAAACACCTTTTGCTCAGATTGATCATAGAAATAGTATCCTATGGATTCCTTAGGATAACCGACAAAGTAGCATAAGTTAGAACGAGATTCTAACTTATCTCCCACTGTCCTCTTCACGTAAGCAGGACAACCCCAAATTCTTAAATAAGAATAACTAGGGATTTTACCATGCCACATTTCATAGGGCGTTTTAGGGACTGAATTAGAGGGAACTAGATTCAAAATCTTTGCTGCACTTTCTAGGGCATAACCCCAGAAAGAAGGTGGTAAGTCAGTGAAACTCATCATGGAACGAACCATATCAAGTAGGGTTCGATTCCTTCTCTCAGAAACTCCATTAAGCTGAGGAGTTCCCGGAGGAGTCCACTGAGAGATAATCCCATTATCTTTGAGATGATTAAGGAATTCTTCACTAAGATATTCGCCTCCTCGATCAGATCGAAGTGCTTTGATCTTGTGACCAGTTTGGTTCTCAACCTCCTTTTGAAATTCTAAGAATTTCTCAAAAGCTTCAGATTTATACTTCATTAAGTATACATAACCATACCGACTAAAGTCATCAGTAAAGGTTATGAAATACTGATGATTGTTTCTAGTGCTTACACTAAGCGGTCCACAAACATCAGTATGGATCAAATCCAAAACCTTAGTGGCACGTTCCACAGTTCCTTTAAAAGGAACTTTGGACATCTTTCCTTTGAGACAGGATTCGCAGGAAGTCAACTCTTTGAGATCATTTTCAGAGAATGATCCTAAAGTGTTTATCTTGCTAATTCTGTTCTTGGAAATGTGTCCTAATCTAGCGTGCCATAAGGGAGCTGAAACTTTATCATCTCTCTTACGCTTTGTTTCTCGTTGTATATTCATAATATTGATATTTTGAGTTAGGTAAAGTCCATTACTTAGAGTACCGATATGAACGGAAGAGTTGTTCCGTTTGATAAAATATTTACCATTCTTAATATAAGTTTCATAACCTTCACAATCTAATATTGGAACTGAAATTATATTACGAATAATGCTCGGTACATAAAGGGCTTTATTTAATACTAACTCAAAACTACCTAAATCTAATCTAATTGTGCCTAAAGCTCGAGCTTCAACGTTTGAGCCATCGCCGATCTTCAAGACACATTCTCCTTCTTTTAGTTGTTGAACATCACTTAGCATCTGTACATCATTACAGATATGAGTTCCACAACCGGTATCAAGTACCCAAGAACTAGAATTAATAGACAGATTTACTTCAACGAGAAAGATACCTTTCTTTAGAGTAGCCTTGTACTCTAGGCAGTTTCTCCTCCAATGTCCCGCTTTGCCACAATGGAAGCAAACATCCTCTTTCTGATCACGCTTCTTCTTTTGGGCCTTCCCCTTCGATATGCCACCAGTGGGCCTAAGGGGTTTCTTCTTCTTCTTTTAGGCTTTCTTGCCCTTAACTTTAGAAGGCCCAGAAGAGGAAGATGGAGCATTCACCATCAAAACCTTATTGTCCTTCTTGATCGTGCTTTCAGTAGTCACAAGCTGACTAATCAGCTCAGCTACAGTAGCACCAGCATGATTCATGTTGAAGTTAAGGACAAATGGGTTGAATGATGGTGGGAGCGAAGCTAGCAACAAATCCACTGAAAGCTCATCTTTCAGCGGCATGTCCATGGAAGCAAGTTTCTCAGTAAGGGCAAGAAACTTGAGTCCATATTCATGGACACTTGAACCTTCCTTCATTCTCAAGTGGAACAATTCCTTTGAAGTGTTATACCTTGTAACACGTTCATGAGGGCGGTAAAGTTGCTCTAAGTGGTCGTAAATCTCCCAAGCAAATTCCATGGCCTCATGTTGTCTTTGCAAGTCCGGAGACATGTTAGCCAACATAAGGTAACGGGCTTGGAGATTATCATCCTTCCACTTCTGAATCGCGTCCCGCTCGGCCCGAGTGGGAGCCTCCCCTTCGGGACTAGGCTCCCCTTCGAAGAGAACATAAGTTCTCTTCTCAGAATCTAAAATGATTTTTAGATTCCTCAGCCAATCAGAATAGTTGGGACCAGTCAACTTGTTTGACTCGAGGATCGATACAAGAGGGTTTTTGGTTGCCATTTCAAAACACGTAGAGAATCACAGAATCTACGACCTAAATGGTAAAACAGAGAACTAGTGAGCATGCTGAATTATAACGATATACAAAAGATAAGGTCTTTAATCTATTGTAGCTCCCACTGTTTTTCAAAGATCTATAATTCCCAAAGATCTAAGAGGAACACGTTTCCCAATGGGTACTAAGATCCTAGGCATTTTACCTCGAACCCACGACTCGCGGACATTCTAAGTAAGAACCCTAGGTAGGTACAACTTACCAATTCTAACACTTTTAGAATTCTTAGTAGTTGTTTTTGCATCACCTATCTTTCAATATGGACCCACGACTCGTGCGACATCCATATTTACTTAGGCGTTAAGCTAGACCCATCAATCATAAGATCATGACCAAAACTTAGTTCGAACGACCCACGACTCGCTGACATCGCCCTTGCTAAAATTGACCACGAAATATTGATCATTTAAAACGATCAATTAGGTAACTAAGAACTAATAAGCTCCACTAGTTATCCCACGACTCGCGGACAATAACTAGTTTTACTTACTAAACTTAAAACCTATTGATGGAATGCTAGGAATTTAATTCAAAATTTGCATCTCGAATTAAACACCTATTTGTTCGAAATTAGCTTAATATTTGATGGGAATTTTCGAATCAACCGGAGAGTTGTCCGGTTCGACCTCACCAACATATATGTTATCCAATTTTATTAGTCTTGATTAATGCAAGTACACTTAAATGCATTTCAAACAAGCACATAAACAGATAACATGTCCTAGCATGATACTAACATGTAATGATCATGGGTTCTACCTATCTTATGCGTGATATGTGGGAGCCACTCCACAATCACAAGTTCTAACATACATGCCACATAAACAGTTCAAATCACATAAGGGAAAGCGGTAACAAAATACGAGCCCTATCTCTATTACATTTAACAATTGAGATTCCCCTCCCTAACATTTTGAGGGGTCTTCACTTATGGCCTCCTTGTTACTTGAATGTGGTCCATCTTACTCCATGGGTGCATTGTCTCCAAAATGAAAATAAAACCTCACCACCTATCTCTACTCTCAAATTACAATAAAAAGAAAAAGACATAAAGTAATAAGGCTCAATCTTCATATTGGCCTTAGACAATTACACGGGGCATACCCCGGCCTCAAAAACAGTAATATGGAAAGCCACATAATAAATCACATAACAGTACGCACATAAGTGAGGCTCCAACCTCAATTGAAAAACGCAACTATAGGGCTCCAACCCCAATTTAAACCATCCATGTGCATAAATTAAAACCATACATAGATCTAAACCCATGATCACCTAACATGCTTTTGCGAGAATTTAAATTTAGCCAATAAATTAAAATTCTCGTTTCAAGTCCTAATGACTTAAAACACGACTTAGATGCAATTCTTGTTCAAGAGCCTTTTCAATAAAACCCGAAAAACAATAAACCAATAAAATTCCAATTAATTTCCAAAATTAATAATTTTATTCTTTCATTATTTTCAGAAAATAAAATTCATAATTTTTCCAAAATCCAAATCGCTTTAATTTCTCAAAAATCCCAATTTAATCAAAATTTTAAAATAATTTTATTTTACCAAAACTGATTTTAAAAGATAAAATTAAAATAAAATTAAATCGGGATTTTACGGACCGAAAAGCACGAAACACGAAAACACGAATGCACGGGCCCGGGATGACGCGGGATCGCCCGCCCGCCGCGCAGGAGCGCGCTCCAGGCGCGCGCCAGCGCTGCGCACAGCCGGCAGCAATTGCCGCCAGAGTGCGCACGCCAGGCGCGCCCTTGCGCGCAGATGTGCGGCGCGGGCAGGCAGTCCCGCCCATCCCTGGGCGGGCGCTCCCGCGCGGTTGCGGGAGGAGCAGGCGGCTGTCCCGCACGGTTGCGGGACAGGCGAGCAGGGCGCCTAGGCGGGCGGGAGGCCTCCCGCGCGGATGCGGGAGGGCTGGGCGGCGGTAATGGGGTTTGGGCGTGCGACGTGCTAGCACGCCCAACCCCATTCTTTTCTTGTCCCGTTTCGTACTTTCGGGTTTCTCCAAAACCCGGTTCAATCCAAAATTAAAAATTTCGATTTAAACAAATTTAAACTAAAACAATTTTCAAAAACACAATTTGAGAAAACAGTTTTAGAAATTCAGGAAAAATTACAGTTTCGTAATTCAGGCTTTCTAAAAGAACTCATGAATACCTAATTCGCATCTAAGCCTAAGAATTTCTATCAAATTCAGAATAATTGAGACGAATCAGAAACACGATTAACGAGATGGCTCTGATACCACTTGTTGGAAAACACGAATCAGAAAGCAGCGGAATTTAAAAAATTTTTCCCAACAAAAGGATCTAGGACTCGTAATCGTATAACCAAATTCGTAAAGATAGAAAACTTACTTTTCTTTTGTTCTTTCTTGAAGCGTTTCAAGCCACCCAAGAACGCTCTTCTCGCGGCTTGATCCCCTCTCCTTGGTAAAGCTCGAATCTTCAAACTTCTAACTTGAAGTCTCTAGAGAAAGTCCATCAACTTGATCACAATCTAACTAGTAAGGATGCTAGTTCTCTAGTTAGTGTTTAGGCTTAACCTAGGGTTTAATTTAATCTTGGAGAAAGGAAGGTGTTCAACACATGAACCAAGAATTGTCAATTAGCTCCATAAGGAGCTCGAGCTCCCCTATTTATAGAGAGAGGGTGCCGATCCAAATCCTAGTTGGGAAAGGATTTGGTTCCTCTCTCTCCTATTACTTGATCATCAAGTATTTTCCAACTTTGACTTTGAATTCTAATTCTAGTCAACTTTTAAGAGAGCTAAAAATATCCAAACTATTTTTTGGATAATTTTATGCTTTATTTATTATAAAATAAATAACTTATTTTTATCTAATTAATTAATTCATAATTAATTAACTAGATTATTTTCTCCAAAATTAGACTTTCTTTTTAATTCAAAATTAAACCAAAGTCTATTAAATAATTAACTAATTAATTATTTAATATATATATATAATATATATATACACACGTGTGTGACACGTGTCACAGTGACACGTGTCACTCACGTGAGCCACACGTGTGATTTCACACGTGTGGAACCCTCTTGGCCCGATTAACTCGTTTAATCATTTTCAAGCCTCAACTCATGTAACCAAGTTGTTGTGTGTGACCCTCTAGGTTCTCAATTCAATTAGCAGTGACCCTAATTAATTAATTCACTAATTAATTAATCAGTCCACAGATTAAACGACCATAGTCTAGCAACAGGTGTTTAACCCCTAGCTGAATTGGAATGTTCGGATTCGACAGAACCTTTAAGTCATTGATTCATGTGAGATACAATCCTCCTACTTACTATCTCTCAACCAAGATCTAGGGCAAGGGAATAATCAGAACCCTAATAATCCGGTCTTAAAGCTAAGTGCATTTCATATCCATTTGATCTCAATCCAAGAAACCCTTTTCTTGATGTCTTGATCTACTGCCTTGGCCAAGGACTCCATATGGCATATGAATGACTTACACAATAAGAGATCACCTTGCAAATGCAAGTGTAGGTCCTTTCTTGATTCTCATTCACTTTCACGAGTCACTTGTGCAGCCCCAGCATAAGCCTTGAATCAGTTGTCTAAGGCAACACCCTTTAAAGCTTATACCTAAGACTACAGAGTTAACTCATAAAGTGACAAGGAACCTCAAGTCTAAGGATCAATTAATCACATCAATGACTCGTGAGATATTTCCTAATCTGGAAGTTTCCATTTCCTGAAATAGAAACTTCCTTTCCCATTTAGGAATGTTCTCACACGGGGCGCCTCAGTGAACTCACTTATTAAAGTAAGCACCCTCATGTATCACGCACGTATCAACTATATACTTTCCACCTCCATGAAACAAGGTGGTCCTTCTTAAGGGCGTGATCCCACAAGCAAGCCTTAGAGGAGTCAGGTTGACACTCCCACTGTCTGTAGGACTCATCGGCTTGGAGTATTTTACTAATCATGACTTATGTGATATAGGGCTCGTTTCATGAACCATTTCACCTAAATGGCAGAGTCCTAAAGTCATCAGGATTAGGGGAGTTCTCATACATGCACAGATAAAGTAAACGCATACCAAACAAGAGCATATAAAGAAGTGTTGCCTCAATTCGTTATTTCATTCAAAGATTGTCTGTGATTACAATAAGGAAAAGCACAAAGCGGATATACAATCGGTTTTCTAGGCACTATTCCTAACAATCTCCCACTTGCCCGTCAAAGCCATTCTAAAGCTACTCTAAGTCCCATCTTCTGAAGATGACCTTGGAAAGCTTCTCGACTAAGGGGTTTAGTAAGTGGATCTGCAGCAGCAGCAGGGGACTCTTTCCAGGCCAAAGTAGCAGCAAAACAATAGCAATAAGCAACTAGAAAAGGCAGCAAAACAACACAACAACTGCTCACACAGCATCGAGGAGAGCAAATTCAGGCACAAAAGCTTTAAAATTCATTTTCATCAAGGGTGGATCAAGAAGTAGCTAAATTCCACAAAATTTGGGCTTAAAATCATGACAAGGAATTCATCTAGATCACATAAATGGCTTCATATCAAGAAATACATCAAGATTTCACAAGAATTCATCAATTTTTTATAAAACCCTTATTGTTCATGTTCTTCAACCTAACATGCTCAAAACCTAATGAAAATATGAAAACCATGAAAGAAAGGCAAGAAGATGGGGAACAAGAATTCATTCATACCTTTTGAATCGGAGAAAAAACAACGAAGAAGTGAGCTTGAAATCGAAGGAGATGAATAATGGCGGGTTTCTCTCTTCTCTTCCCCTTTTGCTGCTCCCTCTCGGTCCTTGTGCAAAGGGGGTGCGAACTGGCTAAGTTTGGGAGAGTAGAGGATTAAGTTAGGGTCATTTAGGTTCAAGAATCGGGTCATTTGGTCAAGAAACTATTAAGTTATAGCCAAAACCGTAAAATATGGCAAAGGTTCAAAAATTCCCAATCTTCGCTACAAGTCTAACTCCACTTCCGGAATTCGAATCCGAATTCCTGAGCTCAAGTTATGCCTTCCAGAACCCAAGGTGTGCTAAAACGAGTTAGACCCTCGAGTCCCTAACAAATAAAATATGGTTCGTTATTATATCAAACAAGTCCGAAAATGTAAAACGAACATTCAAAAAATTTCATAACACATATATTTCATGTATATCAAATTTTCACAAAAATCGGAATTAAATTCGAATACAAACGGTTCAAATTTAAGAGCAAACGAGCATATACGTTTAAAATTCATAAATAATACTTAACAATTAATTCATATAGATTAAAGAACTAGCATACAACAATTTAATAAACATAAAATTACATAATTAAATAATTTAATTGCGTACATATCACTCTCGAGACTGCGTACCTGAAAGGCCGGGCGAGCGGGATGTTACAAACTCCCCTCCTTCAAAAGGACCTGTCCTCAGGTCCTAAGGCAGGGTCTTGATCAACTCTGAAAACGAACCCAAGTCCATGTTTCCGTTGTGCCACTCTGATCTAGGAGAAAGGTGAACTCCTAAGGATACCACTTCCTTAATTAAAGAATAGGGCAGACTTCTCATCTCCCGGGAACTCGGTGGCACTTGCCGAATCTGAGTGAATCCCCTTGCAAGAGATGCTTCCAAGAAATCTCAATCTCTCACCTTGACTCTAGGGGTCTTCTCTCTTCCAAGCTATGAAACTCTCCAATCCTCGTCGAACAAACTTGCTAAGAGAAAATGGGTCAACTCGTTTAAAATGAGCGACCATTAGAATCTCATCGAAGTCTCCTTCACCTTAGCAAACCGGACACAAAGTCCTTAGCCATTTACTCCCACTTCCATATAGAATTTGGAGGTAGTTGGAGAATCATACCGGCTTTTGATGCTCGATCTTCTACCGATGGCACGTTAGGCATGGATACACTGAGTTCGCAGCATCTTTTCTCATACCAATACATAATTACCGATTCTTCAAGTCCTCGGGCAAACTCGAACCAAGAGTGGGATAAATCTCGTGACCTTGCACTTCTGGAGGTGTAAACTACACTATTCCGCTAGCAACCCACAACCAAAGCCTTCCTTAGGGCCTCGATTGTAACAGAGTAGTTTTCAGTTCCCTCCGGTAAGTAAAGCCAGTACCGAAGGCAACTCTCTCTTCAAACACCTCTTCCCACTCATACCGTACCTCTTCTTGTCAAACGAATTAACTGTTTGGCAATCTTAAAGGAAAGAATCGCCTAATATATCTTGCTAACACGAGAGACTTCTTACTCTGAGGCAAATCTCGTTTCTTCTACCCGGATGCGTAGTTAGTTAGACCCTTGTTAAAACCCAAACTCGGTGTGTCCACGTACTCTGAAGAAGAACTAACAACTTTTCAAAGCGAGCAAAAGGGTATTTTTCTTCCACAGTTAACCTGTGTTGTTCACGATGGTCGATAATCACCCTAAAGTCCCGTTTCTTCTTAGACAGGACTAAAACACTCCACGAAGAAGTACTTCCATGGATGAAACCACCTTCTAAGAGCTCATCGAACTACGCCTTCAACTCCGACAACCAAGCTAGAGCCATCCGGTAGGGAATCTTCGAACAAGGTTCAATTTCGGGATAAAGATCACAACTACCTCGATGTCCCTATTGGGTGGTAATGAATTCCGACCTTCAAGAAACATCGAGAAAGTCTTACTATGATCTTCGTCTCCTCAAGCTTGAATCGACCCTTCAGTTAACCCAAAGGTAAGCCACTTAGCTCATCGCACCATCCTGGATTAACCAACTACTTCCACGAAGGATATAAACGGGTTAACCTTCAATCTATTACCCGAAAATATCGTTGAGCCTCTAATAGACCTCCTAGAAGCAACCACTAGCTTAACATGGTGCTTGACCCACCAACTTACACCTAAGGTAGCTCCGTACCCCACTGGGCGCCTTCATCAAGTCCAACGAACTCGGCCCTCACAACTCACCAACCACTCGAGCACTCAACCTCACCAAACTCTCTAGAAAGAGAGCTTACACCAAGCAAACAGCAACAAAAGCAACAACAACAACAAGAAACAACAAAGGAGGAAAAATAACAAACAAGTGGGTTTCCCCGAGTTTAGGATGTGCATGTATAAGATGCCATGAATGTTTAGTGTACCCTTCACCACGGTGGAAATATCGGGTTCGATGTCCACATCTTTGCTTTCTATGGTGCCATCTTGTGCTTGAACCAGGATTTTGAAATCATGACATTTTGAAGTTTTCGAATTCTTGTTGTTCTTCGGAAAAACTCTCACTATATGCCAAAATTTTCCACGCTTGAAGCATTCCTTCAATTTCTTTCTACAAATCTCTTCTATGTGATTCAGACTTCGGCAATAGGAGCATTGAATCGGTTCCGGTGGGGAGGAATCAAATTCCTTTTTGGAAATCGAATCCTCTTCTTGTTCATGATATTGTTGATACTTGGAATTCTTGAAGATTTTCTTGTAATATGAATCTCTTGCTTACACTCGAACTCGAACCGGGTTCTTGTCCCACATAGGGGTGTGAGACTTTATCCGTTGCTTATCCATATTTACTTGAATCACCTTTCTTATCTTCTCGGACCATGTATATACCTTTGAAGCTCAAAGAGTTAGTTGAATTTTAACCCTACACCCTTGAAAATAACTTCAAACCTTAGATCAATATTCATCGGCACTTGATCTGTAGCACCCCAAGTGGTGGGCACCACATCCCCGCACTATAACCCAACATGTGTAACGAAACAAAGACTTCGTACACGTACCGAGCCATAGCGAATGGGAGACAAAACAAAAATACCAGGCCTAAGCTCGGTGGTACCTAACCCTGTACAAATGAAAAGATGTAAAACATGACAGCGGAAGCAATGCAAAATGCCAACTTTTAAAAAACTTTCATACATCAATAACGACTGTACGGGTTCAGCTACTCCATGGAAGCTATCCTATCCTGTCCCGAATAACTATATAACAAAACGGGTTCAACTGGCCCTAGAAATCTGTCCCGGATAGTCATACAATCAAAATGGGTTCATCTAATCCAAGCACCTGTCCTAACCTGTCCCGAAATTTCATACATTCAAATCATACATGCAAACCTGTGCAGAATAAATCTTATACAAAGTTTCCAACTTAATTCAAAACAAAATACTTAACAAACTGAAATGATCAGACACGGACTCAACAGACACGACACACCGCCGCCTAGCACGAACTCCAATGACCTGAACCTGCAACTAAAAACATGGGGAGGGGTGAGGGTCAGTCACATTGACTGAGTGAGGGGTTGACACACGCACAATATACTTATATACGAGATTTGAGACCTAACCGGGGCGTGGTTTTTGCAATCTAAAATATTTTCACGTGATAATAAATGTATAGGGAGATTTGAGGCCTAACGACAAAATAACCAATTTTAAATAATTATAAATCCACTCCCGCTTTACGAACCATTGCAAACTTAACAAAAATCAGTGGGTACGAGTGCAAACCAACCAAACTCCTCATATTCACTTTATAAATCAGGCGAAAACATAGGCAAACATACATACCTCTTCTTCGGGTGATGGAAGGGTTGTGCACACCCTAACCATCTGCATAAATATGTCAAGGTCGTGAGTTTCATGACACTCACGTCCAAGGATTCCATCCCCCACTTACCTCCTAGTGGGTTCCGGGATGATCCTAAGTGTGGAGACTGCACTCGGGAGTAACCCAATGGCCCACTGTCGTCCCAGGGCTCCTTTGCACCAATCTCCGGGGCCCAGTAAAAAGCAAAGTGCAAAGTCACAAATCCCGCTACAAACAGACAGACAAACACATCTCATGCATATCGTACTTATCATATCGTACGTATATACCACGCATACTGACCTCAAAATCATATCAAACCGAAACTAAGCATACATAGGCTCATACATAGCGTTCATACTTTCAAACTTATAGCAAAACCATCAAAGTATATATTTCACACATATTTACGAATACATAAGGCTTATAAATCGCATGCATTCGAAAATGGGCACGTTGCAATAGGGAATAACTATATCCTAACCTCACCTGATACCAAACAAAGCTGAAGACACAGCAAATGGTCCACCCCGGAACATGCACGACCACAAATTACCACCCCGGGTGCACCTGTACCAACTGCATACACAAAACACAACATAGGGCTTAGACTCAGACTCGGACAACCACACAGAGACGCACGACAGTGCTCAAGCACTTAAGAAATGCACTCACATGAGCCGAATTCAAATTCATATCAATTACATGCATAAGAAAACATTATATAGTTCAATGAAATCATATTACACATTAGGGCATGTTCATGTGCACAATTAATGCAAATAAAAGAAATCAAAAGGCAATGAAACTCACATTATTTCATATCAATTCATTCATCGGATAACCAATTCTTATTTGTACGAATAACTTATTTCTTACGTGCAAAAGTTTCTAATTTAATCATATAAGTCTCATTCAATTTATATATCACATAATAACTTAAAATTCAATTAAGTAATTAAACCTTAATTGTAAAGTTTCAAGTTTAGGCATATTAACTTCTCTTAACATAATCATAATTAGCATATTTATTTATCAATTGACAAAGCTTAATTAATTCAAGTCATACAAATTTACATATTTAGGAAAATTACACATACACCCCTTCTAACTTAAGCAAAGAACACAAATACAATATATCGAAATTCGAATTAAAGTTCAAAGCATCAATACATATCACAATTCATTTAATACATGATTTCGTATACATTGGAATACATTTCGATCGGGGATTCAAGCAATTAGCAATTAAAATAAATTTAAGCAACTAAATCAAATAATCTCAAATATACAAAATAAATCATAACAATTAAACCGAGCGTCCGATTGACGAACGGGAAGTGGCGTGGGAGTCACGACAACGAGGCGGACAAACTATGTGAAGTCTACCGGAATGCCGCCATCCGAGCCGTCGGAACAGTGGCCAGCCTTTCCTGCCGCCGCCGGAATGTGCCGGAAAAATCCCAAAAAATCACCCGTACATGTACTCGTGCTCGTTCCAATTCCTCGATCAATTTCTGAAAATTCCAAGCCAATCGTCTCCAATTTCAAATCAAAGAATACGAAAACCTCAAAATCTTCAAACCCAAATTACTTCCAAACGGGTGAAGGAAAATAGAATCCGTAAAAGGCATTATCTTACCCGATGAGGCCTTTGAAATGCCCAAGGTAATGGCTAGAAAATATCGCCGAAGCCGCGAACTGCCACGCGTCGCCACTAAACGGCCAAATCTCGAGTTGTGCGAACGGGGAAAGCAAGATCTCGTCGTTCCGAATAACTTTTGTGAAGAGCCCGTTGCCAAAAGATCACCGAAAAGGGGCCCCAATTAGCTGTCGAAGTTCCACCGCTGTTGTAACTCGCCGGAACCACCACCTACGCCGCGAATTGGGTCAATCCGAGATCGGAAATGAACTCAGGGGATCAAAACAGATGGGAAGCCATAGAAGTTCCTCCGGAAAAGCTGCCGAAACGCGGCGGACGTCGCTGCTATAGTGACTACGGGGCCGCGGCGTGACTTCAGGGGGCGCGTCCGACGTCATCCGGCGTCAACGGGAAAAGTTGTACCTAGGAGTCGCGCTCCAAAACTGCCCAAACTCCGACCGATTGCACCACCGTAGGCCGCCGCTAACCGTCACTGAAGGTGGCGGTCGAAATCCTACCGCCTGTAACTCACCATAGCACTACCACCGCTTGTCGTCGGGCTACAAATCTGGTATCATCGTGACCGCGTTGTCGAGCTGATCAATTTTGACTATTCATTCGTCGAATTCCGTCGAGAAACGAGAAAGTTTGCGCTTGTGTGTGTTTTCACACCTTGAGTGTGAGTAGTGCGTGAAGGAGAGAGAGAGTGGGAGAGGAGAGAGAGCTGAGCATGTTCTGACATGTTTAACGAGGATCCGGGTGTTTTATCTCGGGTCCTCGTGTGCAAAACTATTGGTAGGAGGGGCTAACGATGTCAGAATTGGGCAAACTTAGAGTGTACGGACTCGTTTCGATGCCCCGAACGCATAAAAGGGATCCAAGAGGTCAAAATCCCGATCGAACGAGCAGTGACCAAAAAACCCCTAAAAAGAGAAAATTACAAACAAGCCCCTAAACTCTTAAAGAGTTGAAAATAGGGCCACGGAAAATACAAAATCACATAATTAAACTCACAAGAAAGTCAACACGTGGCGTACCTCGTACGTCGGAGAATCAGGATATTACATGATCTCTCAAACTCGGACCTAAAATCATCCATTCTCTTCAATCATTGCTCGAAATCTAGGAATTTCTTGAAGTCTTCTTAGCGTTGATTTGGAGGAAAGTACTTATAACAAGATTCCCGAATAAAACCTCCCAAGTTACTCTCCCCGAATTCGTCAAATTTGAACTCCATTATATGGAAATACTTTGAAACTCGACCTTGAATTTGAATGGAAAGTATACTCTCCTTTTTCTTGGGATATCCCTGAACAAATCTTCCAAAGCCATATCATCTTGGACATCTCTTTCTCGATCTTGACATCATCACCTTCAATCCACTTCGGAAGACCAAACTTCTCTAAAACTCTTGTAGACTGAAAGAAACTTGTTTTCCATATCTTTTTTCTAGTGATATTCATTGATATTGGAGTGATATCTTGAAATGAAAACGCAATTTCCAAAAAATATCGATGCATGCGGGGATTTCGGCATAAATGATGTAGTGGATGCAAACAAACACATCATCCTTGTAACGCCCCAATTTCCGGCTTTCCAGGTACGTACGACACGTGTGAGATTTCCGAGAGTTAGGATTATTTTGATTCTTTCATTTATTAAATTCCTACACTTTAGGGTAAATGATATAAATTTTATTTCAACATGATTACGTGAAAATATATGAGATACGTGTCCACTTGAGAAGTATTTGATGAATTGAATTTAATTGCTATGTGAAATAATTATCGAATATGAATATATTGCCTACTTGTTCCTAAATGACTATTTTTGGTAAATGTGAGGACCAAATTGCATTAGTATTTCATCAGATCAAATTGATCACTCTCCAAACTTGTATCCTTGATTGCTTAGCTTATATTTCTTAAGGGACTTAATTACAATTTACATCATTTCATTAAAATCAAGGCATAAGTTACGTGATATATGCTTCTTTAATCTTCTTCCACCTTCATTTCCATTTCAAGTCATATAATCATCCTCATCTCTCCCTCGATCAAACCTCCTACAAGAAGAAGAGATAGTTTTCATCTTATTCAAGTTAAATCACCAAGAAATTAGGAGCTTTGAAGCATCATCATCTCCATAACTTCACCTTTCTTCTCTATCTTTCATCTCTAGGTACATATGAGTTGATTAAATGAATTCTTCAATCTAACATGAAGGCTAGGGTTAGGATTTGATTGCAATCACTTGTTTATATGATGTTAGAAGCATGATTAGGAGCTTTGAACTTGAATTCCTTGCATATATGATGAAAATTATGGAGTTGTATGATGAACTCATGGTTGAGATGATGATGATGATTTTGATGATTAAGTTATGATTTGAGTGTTTATATGAGGCCTTATTGTATCTTGAGTATATATGTGTATTAATCCCCTGAATTCTTGTATATTATGAATGAAAGCATGACGTTTTGAGTGAATTTGTCCATGGTTCGAAGGTCCCCTGTTTCGTCCCCTGCTTCTGTATTTTCTGCGTAACGGGAACGACCCTTCCCGTTTTGGCTTACGAGCCGGAACGACCATTCCCATCTTCGGGGAGCACTTCAGGAAGCTGGGAACGGCCCTTCCCATTTTGAACTAAGGGCCGAAACGGCCGTTCCCAGACCCCTGGAGAGGCAGAATGTTTCTGCACAAAAATGAGATTTCCAATTCCTTTTCTTTAGCCTTAATTGACCCCAAATTGTTATTATATGACTAATTACATGTCATAACTTGATATGTATATGCTACATTCGTATTTGCATGTCATCTCATTGTATAGTTAAGCCGTGCATCCTATTTGGTAACATTGATAAGTTATTGTCTCACAAGTACACCATGTCGTGTTTCTTGCCCAGTTATTCTCCCGGGGCGGAGATTGTGATCAATTGAGCACGTTCACGCATCCATGAGTCATCGTGTCACCTGTCAGGTGAGGTTTAATTGCTAGTTACTTAGAACCCGTATAACTTTATGTGACTTTGGGCCAAACGGTATAAATATATATATTTACAAGTGTTTCTAAACTCTCAAGTAGTGTTCTTTAAAAGTAAACCGTGTTCATTGAAAGCAAGTCATGTTCAAGAAAAGCAAGCCATGTACCGTGTTACGGTGATTGAACCGTGATCATGTTTTGGCGCATTATCGTGTATCGTGCATTATGGGCCCGAGAGTGAGTGTTTGAGCCAATCGGGGAAAGCATTGGGCTGACGGGTAACTCTTACACCTCTCTCAAACCGTGGGGATGCCCCCTGAATCCACCAGGAGGTTGGTGGAGGAAGGAGTCCCGTACGTGGGAGTCATGTTCCTGACGTACAACGTGATATCATGGGTGGTTCGAGCCTTGCAAACCCACCACTATTGGAGAAGGATGGAGTTCGTGTTATTGATCGTGTGCACTATAATGATTTGTGTGATAACCTAATTAAGGGAAAAGGTAATCTTTGTTCACTGTCGGGGTTCGGTTGGAGATCGTGCACGCCCCTCACCAGGGCCACTGATTGTTAAAATAAAAGTGATTATCGTGTTAAACTTGACAGTTGTAATCTCGGGCGAGTTCTTTGATATTCTTGCACTTATATTATTATAATTATAAAACCTTACCCGAGGTTATAACATGCATGTTATTTTCACTAATATATATCTATGCCCCTCACTCGGTCTTCACAGACTGACGCTTCCACCTTTCAGGTTCTTGCAGGTGCACACTAGGCCGGAGTCGAGTCGAGTCCAGTACTTGTAATCGAGTCAAGCACGGTGCATATTGTTTATTGTTGCCTTAGAATCATTATTACAATGAATTGTTATATATATTCGGAGATGATAATGTATTGATATGTGAACTAGTATACGAGTTATGTGATGAATGATCAAGGCCGTGACATGTTTAATAGTTATATTTGATAGTGAACAGATTATGCTTTCGCTTCATTCTGTTGCATGTATGAGATAGTCCCGCCTAGCTTATCGTTTTATTTGCATTGTCACCCGTTCGCTGTAGGTTAGTTCATGTACAGATTACCCATTTCGTATGTGGACCGACCTATAGTGCGGGGGTGTGGCATCCCCACGTGTAGGGGTGCTACAATCCTAAGCCGAACGACCTAGACAAACCCGACACGACACTAGAGCTCCAGTTTTACAACCAAGAGATCTGATACCACTTTAGATGTAGCACCCCGGAGCGCAGAGCACTACATCCCTGCACCATAACCCAACGCGTGTAACGAAATAGAGACTCCGCACACGCACCAAGCTACGGCAAACGGTTGACAAATAAAATCACACCTAAGCTAGGCGGTCTAGACCCTAATTCAGAGTGCGCATCAAAATCATAACTCAGGAAGCAATAGAATCATCAAACAGACATATAATATCCAACTAATTCAAATAAATACATAATTTACAAACATACCCATCCCGGGCCAAATAAATTATACACGTTCATGAATTCGAATTCTTATACCCATTCATACTTATACATAGTACCAAAGCGGAAAAGTAAAGATGTAGAATGCAAAAGATTCGAGCAACTCAAAAGAAAACCACCGCCTAGCTCGAACCGAACCCTGCACCTACAAACTCAAGAAACAAAGGGGGGAAAATAAGACAACGAGGAGGGGTCAGTCCTAAAGACTAGTGAGGGGGCTAACACACTTGCACGTACATGTACATAAAGCAAAGCATATTCCAAAGTTATAAAAGTTCATGAACTGGATCGTGGTTTTTGCAATCTAAAACGTTTTCTCGTGATAATAGATAAATCAAAGAGTTTAAGGCCCCAAAGGCCAAAATCAACAAATTTTATTAATTATGAATCCACCCCTATTTCATGAACCATTTTCAGAATCTAAATCACACAACTCGGCGAGTACGAGTCTCAGACCACCTAACTCCATTCATAATCAAAATCGAAATCAAAATTCAAACGAAAAATATAATTCAAACATACATACCTCTTCTCCGGGTGATGGAAGGGTGGATCCTACCCTAACCATCGTTCAAACTATATGGGTCGTGAGTTTTATGACCCTCACGCCCGAGGACTCCATCCCCACCAAACCTCCTAATAGGTTCCGGGTTGATCCTTTAAGTGAAAATCCTACTGGGGAGTAACCCGACTGCCCAACTGTTAGGAATAGTGCCCTAGAAAGCCGATTCAACGTAATCTGCTTTGGGACTTTTCTTGTATCACAGACAATCTTTGAATAATATACGATTGATCATAGGCAAACACTTCTTTATATACCAATACGTGTTTTGAGTGTTTCCATTATGTGCGCATGTATGAGAACTCCCCTAATCCTGATGACTTTAGGACTCTACCATTTAGGTGAAATGGTTCATGAAACGAGCCCTATATCACATAAGTCATGATTAGTAAAATACTCCAAGCCGATGAGTCCTACAGACAGTGGGAGTGTCAACCTGACTCCTCGAAGGCTTGCTTGTGGGATCACGCCCTTAAGAAGGACCACCTTGTTTCACGGAGGTGCAAAGTGTATAGTTGATACGTGCGTGATACATGAGGGTGCTTACTTTAATAAGTGAGTTCACTGAGGCGCCCCATGTGAGAACATTCCTAAATGGGAAAGGAAGTTTCTATTTCAGGAAATGGAAACTTCCAGATTAGGAAATATCTCACGAGTCATTGATGTGATTAATTGATCCTTAGACTTGAGGTTCTTTGTCACTTTATGAGTTAACTCTGTAGTCTTAGGTATAAGCTTTAAAGGGTGTCGCCTTAGACAACTGATTCAAGGCTTATGCTGGGGCTACACAAGTGATTCATGAAAGTGAATGAGAATCAAGAAAGGACCTACACTTGCATTTGCAAGGTGATCTCTTATTGTGTAAGTCATTCATATGCCATATGAAGTCCTTGGCCAAGGCAGTAGATCAAGACATCAAGAAAAGGGTTTCTTGGATTGAGATCAAATGGATATGAAATGCACTTAGCTTTAAGACCGGATTATTAGGGTTCTGATTATTCCCTTGCCCTAGATCTTGGTTGAGAGATAGTAAGTAGGAGGATTGTATCTCATATGAATCAATGACTTAAAGGTTCTGTCGAATCCGAACATTCCAATTCAGCTAGGGGTTAAACACCTGTTGCTAGACTATGGTCGTTTAATCTGTGGACTGATTAATTAATTAGTGAATTAATTAACTGGGGTCACTGCTAATTGAATTGAGAACCTAGAGGGTCACACACAACAACTTGGTTAAATGAGTTGAGGCTTAAAAATGATTAAACGAGTTAATCGAGCCTAAGGGGTTCCACACGTGTGAAATCACACGTGTGGCTCACGTGATTGGACACGTGTCATTAAGACACGTGTGCCACACGTGATTATGTGATGTTAAATAATTAATGTGTTAATTATTTAATAGACTTTGGTTTAATTTTGAATTAAAAAGAAAGTCTAATTTTGGAGAAAATAATCTAGTTAATTAATTATGAATTAATTAATTAGATAAAATAAGTTATTTATTTTTATAATAAATAAAGTATAAAATTATCCAAAAATAGTTTGGATATTTTTAGCTCTCTTAAAAGTTGACTAGAATTAGAATTCAAAGTCAAAGTTGGAAAATACTTGGTGATCAAGTAATAGGAGAGAGAGGAACCAAAATCCCAGTCCAATAAGGACTAGTTTCGGCCGCCCCTCCCCTTTCCTATATATAGGGGAGCTCATGCTCCCCTTTAGAGCTAATTGACAATTCTTGGTTCATGTGTTGAACACCTTCCTTTCTCCAAGATTAAATTAAACCCTAGGTTAAGCCTAAACACTAACTAGAGAACTAGCATCCTTACTAGTTAGATTGTGATCAAGTTGGTGGACTTTCTCTAGAGACTTCAAGTTAGAAGTTTGAAGATTCGAGCTTTACCAAAGGAGAGGGGATCACGCCGCGAGAAGAGCGTTCTTGGGTGGCTTGAAACGCTTCAAGAAAGAATAAAAGAAAAGTAAGTTTTCTATCTTTACGAATTTGGTTACACGATTGCGAGTTCAAGGTCCTTTTGTTGGAAAAATTTTTAAATTCCGCTGCTTTCTGATTCGTGTTTTCCAACAAGTGGTATCAGAGCCACCTCGTTAATCGTGTTTCTGATTCATCTCAATTATACTGAATTTGGTAGAAATTCTTAGGCTTGATGCGATTGAGTATTTGTAATTGTTTTAGAAAGCCTGAATTACGAAACTGTATTTTTTCTTGAAAGTTTCTGAAAATTGGTTTTTGTAAAATTTAATTTTGAAAAACAATTTTAGATTTGAAACTGTATAAACTGTTTTTGGATTTCTTGGATTGGTTTTGCTTTTGAACGAAAACACGAAACGAAAGCCCGGATCACGATGAACACGCGAAACCCCGCGCGGGAAGGCGTCGCGCGCGGGCTTCGCGCGCCACCCTCCCGCAACCGTGCGGGAGGCCCTCCCTGACGCGCCTAGGCGCGCCCGCCCGTCACCGCCCAGGCCTGGCCGGGACAGACCGGCCAGCCCCCCAGCTCCTCCCGCACGCCTGTGCGGGAGCCTCCCGGGCGCGCCTAGGCCGAGACTGGCCGCCCACCGCCCGACAGGGCGCGCGCGCGCAGTGCGCGCACTCGCCTGGCCTTGGCCGGGCGCTGTGAGCGCCTGCCGTGCGCGTCCGCGCGCGCTTGCAACGCTGCGCCCCGTTTTGCGCACGGGCCCCGTTTTCGTGATCCGGCCCCTTTTGTGTTTCGTGCATTCCAGTCCCAATTTTTATTTTAATTTTAAAAAAATTTTATTTTTGAATATTTATTTTTAATTTTGAATAAAACTTAAAATTGGGATTTTTTGAGAAATTGAAACGGTTTATATTTTGGGAAAATACATCTTGATAAAATTATTAATTTTCAGAAATTAATTGGAATTTTATTTGTTTTGGTAATTTGGGATTTATTGAAAACTTTTATAAATAAGACTCGCATCAAGTCGTGTTTTAAGCTATTAGAGCTTAAGGCGAGAATTTTAATTTATTGGTTAAATTTAAATTCTTGCAAAAGCATGTTAGGTGATCATGGGTTTAGATCTATGTATGGTTTTAATTTATGCACATGGATGGTTTAAATTGGGGTTGGAGCCCTATAGTTGCGTTTTTTCAATTGAGGTTGGAGCCTCACTTATGTGCGTACTGTTATGTGATTTATTATGTGGCTTTCCATGTTACTGTTTTTTAGGCCGGGGTATGCCCCGTGTAATTGTCTAAGGCCAATATGAAGATTGAGCCTTATTACTTTATGTCTTTTTCTTTTTATTGTAATTTGAGAGTAGAGATAGGTGGTGAGGTTTTATTTTCATTTTGGAGACAATGCACCCATGGAGTAAGATGGACCACATTCAAGTAACAAGGAGGCCATAAGTGAAGACCCCTCAAAATGTTAGGGAGGGGAATCTCAATTGTTAAATGTAATAGAGATAGGGCTCGTATTTTGTTACCGCTTTCCCTTATGTGATTTGAATTGTTTATGTGGCATGTATGTTAGAACTTGTGATTTTGGAGTGGCTCCCACATATCACGCATAAGATAGGTAGAACCCATGATCATTACATGTTAGTATCATGCTAGGACATGTTATCTGTTTATGTGCTTGTTTGAAATGCATTTAAGTGTACTTGCATTAATCAAGACTGATAAAATTGGATATCATATATGTTGGTGAGGTCGAACCGAACAACTCTTCGGTTGATTCGAAAATTCCCATTAAATATTAAGCTAATTTCGAACAAATAGGTGTTTAATTCGAGATGCAAATTTTGAATTAAATTCCTAGCATTCCATCAATAGGTTTTAAGTTTAGTAAGTAAAGCTAGTTATTGTCCGCGAGTCGTGGGATAGCTAGTGGAGCTTATTAGTTCTTAGTTACCTAATTAATCATTTTAAATGGTCAATATTTCGTGGTCAATTTTAGCAAGGGCGATGTCCGCGAGTCGTGGGTCGTTCGAACTAAGTTTTGGTCATGATCTTATGATTGATGGGTCTAGCTTAACGCCTAAGTAAATATGGATGTCGCACGAGTCGTGGGTCCATATTGAAAGATAGGTGATGCAAAAAACAATTACTAAGAATTCTAAAGGTGTTAGAATTGGTAAGTTGTACCTACCTAGGGTTCTTACTTAGAATGTTCGCGAGTCGTGGGTTCGAGGTAAAATGCCTAGGATCTTAGTACCCATTGGGAAACGTGTTCCTCTTAGATCTTTGGGAATTATAGATCTTTGAAAAACAGTGGGAGCTACATTAGATTAAAGACCTTATCTTTTGTATATCGTTATAATTCAGCATGCCCATATTTTCTCTGCTTAGCATTTAGGTTGTAGTTCTGTGATTCTCTACAATATGAAATGCAAACCCATTCGTATCCATCCTTAAGTCAAATAAGTTGACTAAGTCCTGACTAACTCTAAATGGCTTCGGATCCTAAAATTCATTTTAGAATCCGACTAGAGAAAGGCGTTCTCTAAAGGGCGAAGTTTTCAATTGTGAAAAGTCGACCCGAGCCAAAAGAGAAGCAATCTGAGGTGAATGGATTTTTCCAAACCACTTAAAAGCAATTGAACCACCTCATAAAAATGTTACAAGGTATAACATTATGGAATTATTCAATATTCCAAATGAGGAAACAAGTGCACACGAACAAGGTCTAAAGATCTTATTTGAAGATCTTATGGTCTCGATCATCAACTGAGAAAAGAGTTCTCAATGCACTGATTGCTTACATTGCTTCGACTATCATTCAAACCCTTTATGCTCAACTAGAATGATGCTAATGTAGCATAGTTAATCATTTAGTTGATAATGATTGAGAGCATCCTTAAGAAGGAATAAAAGGTTGAGATGGTTAATTCTTCTTCTAAACTCCCTAAGTTAAAGGCTTGAACGCCTAAAGAAGAAGAAACCCTTAAGAGCCCAATGGAGGGGCATGTAAGGGGTACGCCCAAAAGACACTAGAGATCAAATTGGACGTTTGCTTCTATGGTAGCAAATAAGGACTTTGAAAGGGAACTGCATAGAGTATGAGTACTCTGAAATGTTACCTCGTTTAGTAATTCTACTAGGAATAGAATTCACTAGTCTTGAGTCAATTCTGCATAATCCGTTGTGCAAAGACTCAAGGCACTAATGTTCTGAACATACAACGAGATAACAAAAGTAAGTGAGATGACAAAGCTTCGAATTACTTTGGAACGTTGAGATATAAAAGGATTAGCAAGTCAGACACCTTAGGATCATTCTATGAAAATGAACCTATAGTGTTGACTTCCTATGAATCCTGTCATGAGGGAAGCGTTCCTGAATCCCGTTTATAAGAAACGTGGAACGTTCCAAAATTATAGTGGATTTCGATCCGTGCTGATGAGTGTAAGATGCTTAATGTAAGCACTAGATACAATCGTCAGTTTAATCATTATGAATGAATGTACTTGTTAAAGTACAAATTCGAAACTTATATGAAATTCTTAGAATTTCAAAAGGAGGTTAGGAACCGAAGTAGTCGTAAGTTATAGGTAAATCGATATGATCGAGATAGCCAATATCTTAGCAACTAATTCCTTAGTCATCCTAGAGATAATAGGATTATCTCTCAGTAAACTAATTCGAGAACACATTAATGTTTCCGAATGATGGAATGAAACCTAATAGGATATGGTCGATTCCATAGTAAGCTTTACTGACTTATAATCATTCTAGGAATAAACTACTAGAATATGCAGTTAGAGATTTTGAATTTAGTACCTTCCAAAATCAGTCCTTTAGTTGCACTATGCAAAGTGGCATACTAAATTCCCTAATTATTCTTATCCAAGAATTCAATGGAATCCTCTTACATGAAGAGGATAGTGGGAGATAAGCTTGAAATGAGTTCAAGTTTATGCAATGATATTGGATATCGTTTCTGCAATTCCCTTAGACAAAGGTTGTTTTTCTCAAGGAATGTACCTTTCCTAATCGTTCCTATAGAAGAAGAAAGGCAAGCAAGCAGACCTCAAAGAAATTTGAGGAAAAATATCTATGCCACATATAGAAGAAACGAGCCCATCTGATAAAACTTAGCCAAATTTTAGAGTATGTACAAGTGTGAAAACCCTTCTCTTAAGATGCGTTTAGAACGCGTTCCTAGATAGCTAAGGAATTACTTGAAGAGGAGACACTGTCAGATTTGGAATCTGAGTAGTGTAAGCAAGCCTTGAAATCCAATATGGATTCCATATACTCAAACCAAGTTTTGACCTTGGTTGATCCACCTGATAGGATCAAGCTCGTGGAGCTTCGAGTAAATGGAAAGCATTACAACCTTCTTGACGATTGAAATGCAAAAGTCCATTTGGATTATGTTTACCACATCCTCATATTCTGACTATGAGATATGATAAATGAATATGAGAACTATCTTGTTCAGTATGAGATTGAAAGAGACTGAAATAAGGTATTTCTATAAATCTCATATTCAGTGGGAGTATGCATAAGGTATGCAAATCCCTAAAGTCAATCTGTGGACTGATAAAGGCTTCTAGAAGTTAGACAATTCGATTCCACAGTCAAATCGTTTGACACAGATAGAAGTCGAATAAGTCTCAGAGTGTACATATGAAAGTTAGTGATGTAAGAGTCAATTTTGGTTCTTTAGAAGACGATGTCCTTCTCATTAGGAATGTCAAGGATGACGTGAAAGTTACCAATTCTTGTTTAAAGAAACAATTTGACATGAAAGATCTTAGTGATTATCCTATATTCTCGACATTCAGATCTATAGAAGATAGATCTAAGAGAATAAAAGGATTATCACAAAATGAGTACATAACCACGGTGCTAAAAGGAGTTTAGTATGGACAATGGAACATCTCTTTTGAAGAGTATGTGTCCTAAGATAACTTTGAGAAAGTTATAATGTCCAAAATCCCCTTAAGTGAAAGGGTGCATAATGTATGAAAAGTTATGTACTAAATTAGATATGGCGCAACACTAAGCGTAGTAGGCCGAATCTAATATGACCTCAGATAAGGTCATTAGATCTCTGTAAAGGATGTCCTCAGAGTACTTGAGAAGAAATGAGGATATGTATTAGTTTACAGAGCCCAAAAGATCTTGTTGTTAGAAGGATATTTGATGTAACCGTTCATCAAACATAGATGATTATGAAATCATTGAAAGGATACAACTTCTACCAGAATGGTAATGCAATGTGTTGGAAAGGGGGTTCCAAGGACGGACATTGCAAAACTCGACTATCGTAGTTGAGAACTTAGTCGTATTATATAGCGCTAAGTTAAGTGTTTGGGTAAGAAACTCCATCTGACCGGTTAGATGAAGTTCCTAGCATGAAACAACTCCTTTATCATATTGTATGATAAAATGGATGGTTGCTCAAGTAAGAGAACCAAGACCTCACCAAGAGACTGAACACGTGATTACGAATCACTTTATAAGGAAAAGGTGTTTCCTGAGAGATGTGTAAATAAGAGGGTCACATCAGCAGAGAATATAGCAGATCCACTTTGGAAACGCCCAAAGTCAATAGGCTCTCAAAGTGCATCTTGAGAAGATGGGACTTAGAGTACCTAAATGGCTTTTACGGGCAAGTGGGAGATTGTTAGGAATAGTGCCCTAGAAAGCCGATTCAACGTAATCTGCTTTGGGACTTTTCTTGTATCACAGACAATCTTTGAATAATATACGATTGATCATAGGCAAACACTTCTTTATATGCCAATACGTGTTTTGAGTGTTTCCATTATGTGCGCATGTATGAGAACTCCCCTAATCCTGATGACTTTAGGACTCTACCATTTAGGTGAAATGGTTCATGAAACGAGCCCTATATCACATAAGTCATGATTAGTAAAATACTCCAAGCCGATGAGTCCTACAGACAGTGGGAGTGTCAACCTGACTCCTTGAAGGCTTGCTTGTGGGATCACGCCCTTAAGAAGGACCACCTTGTTTCATGGAGGTGCAAAGTGTATAGTTGATACGTGTGTGATACATGAGGGTGCTTACTTTAATAAGTGAGTTCACTGAGGCGCCCCGTGTGAGAACATTCCTAAATGGGAAAGGAAGTTTCTATTTCAGGAAATGGAAACTTCCAGATTAGGAAATATCTCACGAGTCATTGATGTGATTAATTGATCCTTAGACTTGAGGTTCCTTGTCACTTTATGAGTTAACTCTGTAGTCTTAGGTATAAGCTTTCAAGGGTGTCGCCTTAGACAACTGATTCAAGGCTTATGCTGGGGCTGCACAAGTGATTCATGAAAGTGAATGAGAATCAAGAAAGGACCTACACTTGCATTTGCAAGGTGATCTCTTATTGTGTAAGTCATTCATATGCCATATGAAGTCCTTGGCCAAGGCAGTAGATCAAGACATCAAGAAAAGGGTTTCTTGGATTGAGATCAAATGGATATGAAATGCACTTAGCTTTAAGACCGGATTATTAGGGTTCTGATTATTCCCTTGCCCTAGATCTTGGTTGAGAGATAGTAAGTAGGAGGATTGTATCTCACATGAATCAATGACTTAAAGGTTCTGTCGAATCTGAACATTCCAATTCAGCTAGGGGTTAAACACCTGTTGCTAGACTATGGTCGTTTAATCTGTGGACTGATTAATTAATTAGTGAATTAATTAACTGGGGTCACTGCTAATTGAATTGAGAACCTAGAGGGTCACACACAACAACTTGGTTACATGAGTTGAGGCTTAAAAATGATTAAACAAGTTAATCGAGCCTAAGGGGTTCCACACGTGTGAAATCACACGTGTGGCTCACGTGATTGGACACGTGTCATTAAGACACGTGTGCCACACGTGATTATGTGATGTTAAATAATTAATGTGTTAATTATTTAATAGACTTTGGTTTAATTTTGAATTAAAAAGAAAGTCTAATTTTGGAGAAAATAATCTAGTTAATTAATTATGAATTAATTAATTAGATAAAATAAGTTATTTATTTTTATAATAAATAAAGTATAAAATTATCCAAAAATAGTTTGGATATTTTTAGCTCTCTTAAAAGTTGACTAGAATTAGAATTCAAAGTCAAAGTTGGAAAATACTTGGTGATCAAGTAATAGGAGAGAGAGGAACCAAATCCTAGTCCAATAAGGACTAGTTTCGGCCGCCCCTCCCCTTTCCTATATATAGGGGAGCTCATGCTCCCCTTTAGAGCTAATTGACAATTCTTGGTTCATGTGTTGAACACCTTCCTTTCTCCAAGATTAAATTAAACCCTAGGTTAAGCCTAAACACTAACTAGAGAACTAGCATCCTTACTAGTTAGATTGTGATCAAGTTGGTGGACTTTCTCTAGAGACTTCAAGTTAGAAGTTTGAAGATTCGAGCTTTACCAAAGGAGAGGGGATCACGCCGCGAGAAGAGCGTTCTTGGGTGGCTTGAAACGCTTCAAGAAAGAATAAAAGAAAAGTAAGTTTTCTATCTTTACGAATTTGGTTACACGATTGCGAGTTCAAGGTCCTTTTGTTGGAAAAATTTTTAAATTCCACTGCTTTCTGATTCGTGTTTTCCAACACCAACACCGTCCCGGGGCTACTCTACACATATCTTCGGGGCCCAGTTCACAATTCATAGTTCATAGTTCGAAAAGTTCTAAATTTTCAAAATCAGATTTATCTTTCAAATTCATAACTCGCTAGTTTCAAAACATCCACACCAACCCTTTTTCAAAACAAATAAACAAAAAATATATCTTACGTAAACATAAAAGCGTTTTCCAAACGTTTCATAAAAAATGGGCCAATCCCCACAAAATACATAGGAAACACGTATCTAAATACATATATATATATATATATATATATATATATGTAGGTCACATGCGGGTTGAAAATTCATGTAGGGTTGTAGGTCATATTAACTAAAAGAAAGAAACCTCACCTCAATAAACAAACCGAACAAAACGGGCAAACGGTCGCCTAAAGAACCATCTCGTCACCAACAGGGCAAACCTCTGAACAAAAAAAAAAACGACAAAAAACATACTTAGACTCAAAATGAACCAATTAGACACTCGGCAAATGCATATGGATGCAAATGATGCAATGTACTTCAAATAAATTCACACTTTGGCATATCGAAGCGAATAATGAACTGTCACACAAATAATTCATAAATTAAACTCATAGTACATCAAATAAGACATAATTTATCATATTATAACATATCTCAAGCATTCATAAGTTCATACACGTATACATTCATCGAAATCATACCATTTATGACACTTAAGATCATATCATTCAAAAATTTTCAAAAATTAAAACAATTAAAATCCACATTAATTAATTAACACTTAAATACATAATATATAATACATTACATATATATATATATATATATATATATATATATATTACATATATACACACACTGCATTCATGCATTAAAGCCAAAATATAAAAAAAAAAAAAACAAAACAAATGCATGGAATAATTATACAAGGGACGTAGATGCATGGGAAATTCCATAATAAACATTTCATGCTTTAAATAAAAGGCAAACAATATACATTAAATCTGATCATAGCAATTCATTTCACAACAACCAAATTAGAGTTTGGAATTTAATTAAAGCAACACAGCAGCTTCACGAAAGGGGACTCAAACAAGGTCGCGGCCGCGACTGAAATTCAGTTCAAAACAGGTCGCGGCCGCTACTACCACCACCACCAAGTTCTCCAGCAACTTTAGGTCGAAAGGAGGCCAAAATCAGGTCGCATTCGTGACCAAGAAAGGCCGTGTTTCAGTCAAGGCCGCGACTGCACGTTGCAGTCACGAGAAACGCAGCAGAACAGCCCCTGTTTCTCCTCCATTTTTGCAACAGCAGGAGGGGACTCTTTCCAGGCCAATGTAGCAGCAAAACAACAGCAAAAAAGATGCAAGAAAAGGTAGCAAAACAACACAACAACAGCAGCAAAGCTCATGCAGCAACAAGGAGAACTAATTCAGGCACAAAAGCTTCAAAATTCATTTTCATCAATGGTGGATCAAGAAGCAGCTAAATTCCACAAATTTTGGGCTTAAAATCATGACAAGGAATTCGTATAGATCACATAAATGGCTTCATATCACGAAATACATCAATATTTCACAAGAATTCATCAAATTTTTATAAAACCCTTACTATTCATGTTCTTCAACCTAACAGGCTCAAAACCTAATGAAAATATGCTAACCATGACTTAAAAGAAAGGCAAGAAGATGGAGAACAAGAATTCATTCATACCTTTTGAATCGGAGAAGAAACGACGAAGAAACGAGCTTGAAATCGAATGAGATGAATAGTAGTGAATTTCTCTCTTCTCTTCCCCTTTTCCAGCTCTCTCTCTCTCGGTCCTTGTGAAAAGGGAGTTCAAACTGGCTCCGTTTAGGAGTAGAAGATTAAGTTAGGGTCATTTAGGTTCAAGAATCGGATCATTTGGTCAAGAAACGAATAAGTTATGGCCAAAACCATAATGTGGCAATTCTGCGTGAGGTCCACGTTTCGTGTGAAATTTGGAGGTTCGAACGGGCTTAGGAAAATATAAGGATAGGTTCAAAAATTCCCAATCTTCGTTATGAGTCCAACTCCACTCCCGAAATTCGAACCGAATTCCCTAGCTCAAGTTATGTCTTCCGGAACCCAAGGTGCACTAAAACGAGTCACGCCCTTGAGTGCCTAACAAAGAAAATATGGTTCTTTACCATATCAAACAAGTCTGAAAATGTAAAATGAACATTCAAAAAAATTCATAACACACATATTTCATGCATATCAAATTTTCACAAAAATCGAAATTAAATTCGAATACAAACGGTTCAAATTCAAGAGCAAACGAGCATATACGTTTAAAATTCATAAATAATACTTAACAATTAATTTATATAGATTAAAGAATTAGCATGCAACAATTTAATAAACAAAAATTTATATAATTAAATAATTTAATTACGTACGTATCACTCTCGAGACGGCGTACCTGAATGGCCGGACGAGCAGGATTTTACAGGCGTAGCGTCTGGGTACAAGTCAATCGCAAACTCAACTTCCCATTCAGGAGGTAAAGACACTAAGCTCTCCGGAAAAACCTCGAGGAAATCTTTCACCACTTCTGTCTCCTTAATTTTAGCCTGATCTTTTGACTTATTAAGGAGATAGACTATAAAACCCGAAGTACCATTACGAACCAACTTATGAGCCTCGGTGAATGACAACAAAGGTAGCACCTTCATAATTAAACCCGACTGGACTCTCTTAGCTCGATAATCAACCGTTGCACAGTGCTTGTAAAGCCAATCCATACCCAAAATTACCTCATACCGACTCATGGGCATCTCAATGAAGTCTGTCAAGACGTCACGACCCTCCATGCTCACCGGAACTCCCTTAAACACCCGATCAAAAATAAGGCTTCCCCCTAACGGGGAACTAATCATATAACAAGTAGAAGTGCACATAATAGGCAAGCACAAAGAAGCAGCTATGCCACGTAAAAGAAAAGAATGCGTGGCTCCAGGATCAAATAATACATGTATGCTCGTGCCATGAATGTATATGGTACCTTCAACAATGGCGGCAGGATCAACCTCGGTATCTTGCTCCTCGCCATCAATGGCATAAGCTCTAGCCCGGACCAATTGCCTCTGACCTCCATTTGGACTCGGCTTGTATTGGGCACATCCCTGCAACTGGTGCTCCGTAGATCCACATATCAAACAAGCACCAAGACGACGACGACATGTAATGCCCCAATTTTCTAGCCGCTCAGGTACGCGCGCCGCACGTGAGAGTTTTCGAGAGATAGGATTTTTTTTAATTCTTTTATTTCTTAAGTGTCCATTTCATGATATTATTTGAGTTATTTCATTAACGTTTATGTGATCAGATGTGAAATTGCTAACAACTTGAGAGTTATTACATGATTCGTATTTATTAGAACATGTCTTGATTGCTTAGTTGCACTTACTTGATCATTTTCTTAAATTAAGGACTAAATTGCATGAACTTGAATTGAACTAAATTGATCATTTCATAAGCTTAGAAGTTAATTGCATAACTTAAATTTTTCAAGGACTTGATAGCAATTTCCTCACTCTCTCCCCTTCTCTTTCACGAGATATACATACACACATACATGCCCCTTTTCTTCATTTTGTTCATCCAAGAGCCAAGCTTAAGACCTCCTCTTTTCTCTCCCTCTCAAATCTCGATCAAACGATAGAGCTAGGAGCCAAGAATCTTCAACCATCTTCACAAGAATCAAGCTCCATACCATCTCTCTCTCTTTTTCCCCTTCATCTCCTCCATCTGTTCACTCAATCAAGGTAAGATCATGCATCTTTAATTGATGAATTCTTGAGTATATGTTAGGGTTTGTGGTCTCTTGCATCCCATGAGTTTATATGAGATTCATATGGCGATATTGGTTTGGTTTGGTGCAAATATATCATGAGTTATATGAGCTTGGGGCATGATTTATCACCTTTGTTATTTAAGGGTTTCATGTGTGAACTTTGGTGAATTTGAGCATGTTTCCTTGGATCAATTGATGTCTATTTGAGATATATGAATCATCTTGAGTTTTGTTGGTTAATTACCTGGTTTAGCTAGTGTTTTGTGGTTGTTTGTGGTGTTTGGTTCGGACTAGAGAAATGGAAGCTTTGTTATTATTGTTGCTTCGAGAAGAAGAAGAAACAGGGGAGCTGATTCTGCTTTGGGTAACGCCCGTTACCCTTTTTGCCTTGGAGATTGTTAACGCCCGTTACCCCGTTCCCTCCTGAAAGACTTGAACCACTGCCTCCATTAATGCCCGTTACCCCATTTTGCCTGCAAACTCTTAACGCCCATTACCTAAGATGGAGAATGCTACTAACCCTTTTAATGCCCGTTACCTCTTTTTGTTTTGAATTTGGTAACCCCGTTACCTCATACAGACACGCCTAATGTTAGGGGTGGCTTGTGTAATTAATTTTGACTCATTTATGTTATTTTCAAGCTTTGTTACGTGATTAATGCATGATATGATTAATTGTCAAGTTGATACATTTTTTATTATGGATGCGTATACATGCAATGTGATTTAATATTAGCACTGTGACGTGAATTGGATACTTTATGATTTAATGATAACGGATGAATACTGTTTCACCATATAATGAAGAAAGAGATCATTTATCTGTTTATGTGACCTTAATTGCATGTGTGAACGTTTCTATAACATGTTAACGCCTCATTGCATTTCACATCATGTTCATTTCATAGTCGGGCGTCTATGTGGTTTCATATCGAGTTATTTCTCACGTGTACACACTGTTCCTTCTCTTGTACAATCGTTTCCAGGGCAGAGACTTCCAGATTGAATAGGCATCGGCATAGTTCGTGTGCTTGTATTGTCGTCTCTCAGGTGAGGGTGTTTTCATTCTAGTTACGTACTAAACCCTAAAACCTGGATGAATGAGTTTTGGCCTAAAATCATACTTATATTTATATTGTTTTAAAGACAGAAATCGTGTAAATATTTATTAAATTGAACCTACTGTTATTGTTATTTACTGACCCTTCCTGTTTTGCCGAGATATTGTATTGCACATTGATTGAGGCTTAGGGTTGAGTGTATTGAGTAATCCGGGGAGGTATCGGGCTGATGGTGATCTCTTGCACTCCCCACATTATTGAGATGAACCTGGAATCCACTAGGAGGTTAGTGGAGGATGGAGTCTCGGTCTTGGGGACTCATGCACCCTTGACCACACAGAATAGTTGGTGAGGGCTAGCTACCCGAACCATGACTCGGAGGAGGAAGGATGGAACTGATTGTGCACTATTACTGAATTGACTGTATCGAATTTATTGTAACCTATGAATTGCATGATCGCCTTTAAATTAGAAATTAATCATTTTACATTGTCGGAGTTTGGTTGGAGATTGTGCACGCTCACTCACCGAGCCACTAATAGCCTGTAATTGTAACTAATGGTATAAATTGACAGTTGTAAAGTCCGAGCATTGATCAACTGATTTAACGCCTTCACGGGAACTACTTTACCTAAAACTTTGCTCAGGATTTACAACTTGCATGTGCATGTTTCTATATACACGTATACCTCCTACTCACTCAGTCTTCTAGAGACTGACCCCTCTTTTCCTTTTTCTCCAGGTTCCTTACCGGTGGAAGCTAGGTGGAATTGCATTATCAGTCTTTGCTCGAGTCTTGCACTTGTACATTCACTACAGATTGTATTTATTTATTGATCTATCTATTGAATTGAATTGAACTCGGGACAGCTTAGGACAGTTGCATTATTTAGTGGAACCTGTATTCACTTTCCTGTTGAAGTTACATTTATTGACTTCTTATTGAGTAAATAATTACCTTACTTCCGCACATTTTGTTATTGTTGACTTGTTCCAGGGTTAGATTCCGCCTAGCTAGGATAGTCTTTTCATTGTCTTCCGTTCGCTGTGAGTTTGGTTTATGTATGGATTAACCATTTCATATGTGGATCAAACTCATAGTGCGGGGGATGTGGTGCTCTCGTTGCGGTGCTACACGGTAAGTCTCCCAAGTATGACTGGGACCTCCACAATAAGTACAAGGTTTTGATTATTGAGGAGGTAGAGGAACTTGCGGTGGTGGTAGTGCCGGACCCACCATTCGGGGTTTCTTTCCCGGACCTTTTGCAAATGAAAACATGGCGGGTGGAGCCGTCGGGTATTTAGGCCTCTTGGAACCGGATCCCGATCCTTGTCCCGGGTAATGTGATCTTGGGAATGGGTCCTTCTTGTTGTACTCCTCTTCTTGGACAAGGGCATGTTGGATGGTATCGACGAAAGATTCAAAGTTATGCCCAGCTTATCCATGCCTTAGATCCTCTCTCAATTCGGCTAAAAATTTTCTCACCATCTTCTTCTCATCCCGGGTGATTTGGGGGGCATATTTTCCAAGCCTATTGAAAATGGCCAAGTATTGAGCTACCGTTCGGCTCCCTTGCTTTAGATCCATGAATTCTTGCTCCTTCCTTGTGACACCCCGTCTTCTCGGCAATCCAGGTATGACGTCTCGAAAGAGTTTAATTCAGTAATTACGTGATTCGCATGCCTTACGTGTCAATTTGTAATCTATTTTAGTTATGTGTGTATTAGAATTTAATTAAATGTACTTGGACTCAATCGTCCAATATTTTCAAATTAAGGACCTAATTGTAATTAGGATGTTTTTGGCCCTTGTGGCTACCTTGAGCTCGGGAATTCGAATGCGAATTTTGACCTTGTCATTGAGTTCGTTTCGACGATTCGGATTCAATGAAATTAACCCTTTTATTTTTCTAAAGCCGTTTGATCGCCCTACCGTTTTAAAATTCAATTTGAATGGACCAGATACCGTTTGACCCTACCCATTTATCCGACCCGTTTTAGCCTTTAAAGGCTAAAAATAACCTCCCTCTCTCAATTCATGATCTATCAAAGCACAAGTCTAGAGAGAAGAGAAGAAAGCCCCCTTGGCCATTCAAGCTTTGGCTCAAGCTTGTGCTCCATCCGACCATCCGATCGAAGAACCAAGGTAAGATTTGTGATCCTCTCATTACTTGCTTCAATTCTACCCGATTGAATCTTGTTTTCCTTGCTTGAATCCATGCTCTTGAAGAAGATGATGAATAGTACATGTATGTGAAAATTTGCTCTCTTGTCTCAATCTTTGAACCAAATGCTCTAAGATTGTTACATGATATTCTTTCAAGCTTCCTTGTTCCATATTTGTTGACATTTGGTATGTTGGTTGAATTTGGTTTGAAACTCCATTAATGGAGCTTGAAGGTTCTTTAATGGCTTCTTGTTAATTACTTGATTTCATGCCTTGAAATTGGGATATGTGATAGAGCTTGTGTATATGAATTTGTGTCTTGATTCTCGCTTGAATTGGTTGAGTTTTGAGGTGGTTTTGGTGTTTTTTGGTTGCTCCAGCGAGTACTCCCTGTTGCTTCTTCTTTTTCACGCCCAGAATGACTCCCCGGGCGGGAACTTTAAGGATATAATGTTTCTGGTTGTTTTCCCCGGCCGGGTAAATTTTTCCTTGTAATTTCCCCGGCCGGGTACCCCCTCATCTGATCTCCGTTTGACTTTAATTTTGGAGAAGATCAATCTCTTTGAGTCTAAAATACTCTCGAATTGGAATCAACTTAAAATTCGTTCTAGATTGTGAGATATAACTGTTTTATTTTGGTGTCGCCTCTTCGCCAAAATTCTACACTCGTTCAACTTCAAACCTCCGCCATTTTCGGATCCTTTTGAACCACGATTTGTGCCATATATCATTGGAAAGACCTTTGTGTCTTGTTTCATTTTCAAGAAACAAAAATTAATTCCCATTTCTCAAACTCAAATTATGATCGTTTTCCTACAGCTTATCCATTTCAAAAAAATTCCAGTTTTTGCCCGTTTTTGCTCGGAACCATTTGTTTTGTTTTTCTTCCACTTTTCTTGCACCTTTTCACCTCTGATACATACGTTATAGTTTGTTAATGTTAAGTAGCAGGTTAAGTTTGTTCTGTAATGATTCATGTTTGAGTATTGGGCCCCGGAGATTATGGGTAAGAAAGACCCGGGACGGCCATTGGGTCGCCGGTTATGACACCTGTGCACATCTCCACAGTTTGATTAGGAACAACCCTGAACCTGCCAGGAGGTTTGGTAGGGATGGGAACCTGAGGGTTTGAGTGTTCGCGTTCCCCTCGTCTGTATGGGTGGTTAGGGTCGCGCAACCCTTCCATCACCGGAAAAGGAGGTATGTATGATATGTATGCTATGTTATGATTTGATTTGTTATGTATGATTAGTTGGAGGGGCCCAGGATGAGATTAGGTACTCGTACCTACCTAGTTATGTTTGTATGCTCTGTTAAGTTTGTAAAACGGGGATAGACCCCTAATTAAGTTAAAATATGGATCTTTAAAAGTAAGTTAAGATTTCATATGTTTTGATAAGGTATGTCATGATATGTTTGATACGTAAGAATTGAATATGTTAAATTTTGTTCCATTTTTATAAGAACCCTATATATATGTACTATGGGCAAATGTTTTAGTGTACAAAAACTATCCCCGAGTTCACGAACCGTGTAACTTGTATGCGCTTTGCTCTCTATATATATGTAGCGTGTGTGGGTAGCCCTTCACTCAGTCCGTCTGACTGATCCCTCTTCCCTTTTGTTTTAATGTGTAGGTTCCGTTGAGTTCGAGTTAGGCGGAGTCTGTCGGGTCTTGTGTCGAGTTTGAGTCCTTGCATACTCACTTTTATAATTTATGTTAATTTGAATGTTTGTATGTATACAATGTGATTTATTTTGATATGTTATATTTCAGGACAGGATTCTAAGGCCCAGATTGAACCCGTTTGTATATATGATTTATGTTAATATTCGGGATTAGGTATCTATGCTAGTTGAACCCGTCACCTACTGCTTGTGCTTTAATATTTGGTTGAATGTTTCGCTTCCGCATATGCATTTTGTTTTGTGTTTTGTTTTTTTTTTTTGGCAGGGTCTACGTTCCGCCTAGCTTAGGTTTATGTCTGTCTGTCTCCTGTTCGCCTCTGCTTGGTTTATGTACGGGTTTCCCATCTCATATGTGGATTGGGCTTAGGTGCGGGGGATGTGGTGACACACCGTGCGGGGTGCTACATTCCTCTCTCGAATAATTTCGGAACAAAAGCCTCCCGAAACTCTCTCTTAAAGACATCCCATGTGACTCCTTCCCCGGCGACCTCTAGCTTCTCTCGGGTTCTCTCCCACCAATCAAATGCTTCCCATCCAATTGAAAAATGGTAAACTGGGCTCGTTCATGAGGGGAGAATTGGCGAATATTGTAGATTCCCTCTAAGCGAGACAACCAATCCTCTGCCACGGCATCATCCGTGGTACCTGAAAACCTTGGGGGATTATAATTGAGAAAGATCCCATACACATCCCTAACCGGCGATGGTGGTGGCAGTTGAAACGGTTGCACTTGAGGTGGGGGAGCTTGAGCCCTCCTTTGCTTTACATAATTATATACGGCCTCCATGAAGTTTTCCATATTCATATGAGGCGGTTGTTGTTGTTGTCGAGGGGGCGATGGAGATGTCCTATCTCGGTGTATGGGTCTACCACAAGGCATCTACAAATAAACATCGAGGAATGCGTGTTGGGTTAGACCATATTCATGATATGCAATTAAGGTGCGCTAAGCAATTAATCAAGAAATGATCACATAAGAATGCAAGACTTCCAAGTTAACAAATAATTCCTAAGCCGTACGACTTAGACCGACAAGACATGACTCAAGAGCCCGGTTTTGTAACATAGGCACTGATACCACTTTAGGATGTAGCACCCGCATCGATAGACGCCATATCCCCCGAACCATGAGTCTGATCCACGCATGAAATAGAAGTCCATACATGAATAAAACACATGGCGAACGGGTGATAAGAATAAAATAACTCAACCTAGCTAAGCGGGGCTAACCCTTAAACAAAAATATAACGATGCAACAAATGAATTGCGGAAGCATAAACATTATACTAACATAATAAGGAGTGCAACTCCATAATACAATCTCAGCATATAACATCCATAGCCTACACGGCCCAAATATTACAAGTATTCTCCAAAATATCATGATACATAATCCCAACATATATCATAGTAACAGAAGGTATAGGATGAACATGAGATGTGCTAGACTCAAAATAAAGACTCCTTAAGGCTTTATTCCCCACCTAGCAAACCTGCAAAAGATCTAAAAATAACGTGGGGGTCAGTCGAAAAACTTAGAGAGGGGTATAAATAAATATATCACATGCACATGCAATTCATTACTCCGAGTAAGGTTTTATAAAAACCCAAGTGGGAAAGTTAAGAGATACATAGCTCGGAATTACGAATATCAATTTATTACATTACCATTCCGAAATAATAATACGTGGCCCGGCCAGAGGGCAATTCTCCAACCTTACTCTCAAAGTGTGTGCATTATGTTCAAATTACAAGGCGTTCATGCACGTTTGTAAACATAACGTAATCGTAATCATGATCGTAATAAAAATATAATTTTCCATCCTTCTTCCTCCGGGGCGGTAGAGGGGTTTGCAAGGCCCTACCACCTCGTTCGTTCGTTCTGAGTTGGGGGATCATGACTCCTACCCGCTCCTTAGATGGGGTAACACCACCGGCTCAAGAATATCCCGCCTTCCAGCCACCCAGGTCGCGCGAGGATATTCTCAAAGGGTACTTAATATGAGATGGATTATCCGACGGTCCGACACCGTACCGGGTCCACTCACATATTTCATCGGGCCCAATAATACGTGAATGATTCTCACCAAAATAGTTTTTCGTGAAAACATTTGCATAAGTAATCATTTTCCAAGATACGTATAAGTATTACATTTTTGCTTAAATAGTCACACAAGGTATTACGGGTTCTCATAACTAAAATAAAACCTCACCTCGGAAAGAGAGAGTGGAGAGAAGTGAAGAAGCGAAGCCTAAGAACCTTGCTCCTCAACAACGGGCTCGAACTCTATGCAAGAAATACAAGTGTACGTAAGACTCTACACTTGTGAACCAATTAATTGACGAACGACATGTTCATGGATGTTACGATATAAGATTTCAATGATAATATGTTATGATAATGTCCATGAACTCTACACGATAACATAACACATATATCAACATGATTACCATCCATCTATGTCGTAAACTAAGTAATAAGAGAATGTACAAAGCAATTAAAGAGAGTATAAAACTCATATAAGCAAGAAAGGGTGAGACACGGGCGTGTCTCACGTCACGAACAAACTGAGACACGCCCGTGTCTCAGTACAGGCACTACGAGGGGAAGGAGACACAACCATCTCTCCCATTTAGTGTAAATGGAGACACCCCCCGTGTCTCGGTGCAGAGATAGGAAAAGCAGGGAAAAAACAGGGGTGAACTCGGGTAACACCAAAACCAACATAAACCGACACCCAAAGTGATATGAAAGAAGTCTCAGCCCTTAAACACATAATATACCTTTATTACACAACATATAATACATGTTTGGGCACTTAAATCATCCAAAATTAATCATACAAACCCCCAAACATGCACAACTTCAATCAAGCTTCAACAACCAAGGAATATGGACTTTAAACTCATGAATTCTCATATATTTACATATAAATACATGCCTTGCAACAAGAATTTAAATCCAAAGCCTAAGATTCTATCAAACCCTCAAATATACACAAACGTATATATATATATATACATATATATACACACACCAACCTTGAAGGAAAGAAAGTTAGAGATGGGGATGATGATGATGATGATGATGATGATTCTTGGTTTTTCCTTCTCCTTCTTTTATTGCTTGGATCAAGATGTATGTGTGTATGAAGAAAATGAGAGAAGGAGGTTGTGTGTGTGTGTTTGTTCTTGTGTTTATGTGTATATAATTTTATGATATAAGTGTGTAAGTAATGTAATATATATATATACTAGTTATATGTATAAACTAAAAAGTAAGATATTATGTATATAATATATATATTAGAAAATATGATATGTTTATGAAATGTATGAATTATGAAATATGTATAAGTTATGAAATAAGATCAAAGAAATTAAATCAAGATACTTATATAAGCATTTAAATCATATAATAACATATTTCACATAAGCATAATTCAAATATGTAGCACCCCAATACGTAAGGATGCCACATCCCCGCACTATAGGTCGATCCACATATGAAATGGACAATCCGTACATGAATCAACCTATAGCGAACGGGTGACAATGAAAATAAAACCACAAGCTAGACGAGACTAACTCATACATGCAACAGAACAAAGTGAAAGCATGCTATACTATCGATCATTTATCAAGTAATGTATACTCGGATTTTACATATCAATACATTATCATCTCCTAAAATACATAACAAGTAACATTAACAATAATTCCTTTGAAAGAATAAATAAATACATGCACCGTGCGGGACTCAGATGCAAGGGCTCGACTCAGCTCGTTTTCCGCATAGCGTGTACCTGCAATAACACTGCACATGTATCATTTCGTGAAAAACTCCATCACTCGAATAACCCCTTCACTCCAATCCCTCCATCACTCCAATCACGATAACACGATAATGGGAAGGTAGCGAGCCTTCACCATTCACGATAATACGATAACACGATAATGGGAAGATAGCGAGCCTTCACCATTCACGATAACACGATACACGCATGGCTTTGCATGATCATGACATTAACATGATAGTCACGGTACGCGCATTGCTTCGTATGGGCCTGACTTGCTTGTTAACAGGTGACATGACGATTCATGAATGCGCGAACGTGCTCATGGATTCCAATCTCTGCTTGGTAGAACAACTGGACAGGAAATAGAAATATTTGTGCCCATATTAGACCATAACTTGATAACGTTACCATAATGTAATACACGACATGATCATGTAACGAGGTAACATGCATTAACAAAGGTAGTATGATATCATCATATTCTTGTATGTAATTGATCATATGATAGCATGTTGGGATCAATTAAAGGTAAAGGAATGAAATTGGAATTCCTATTTTTATGCAGAAACTTACAGCCTCTCCAGGTGCCCGGGAACGGCCGTTCCCGTCCTCGCCACCATGCACACGATTTAAAATATGGGAACGGTCGTTCTCCAATTACAAAGGAAACGGGAAGGGTCGTTCCCATTACGCGGAAGATGCAGAACAGGGGAAGAAACAGGGGATGCACGAAATATCATCAAACCTTCACAAAATATCATTGAATCCATTTCTAATTGCAAGAACTCTGGAAATTAATATGCATATATGCTCAAGGTATAATAAAATCCAACCTAAACACTTAGTTCAAGCTTAATTTACCAAGAATTCAAGATCAACTCTTATGAACATGTATACCATAAAATTCCATAATTCTCAAGATATAAGCATGAAATTCAAGTTACAAGCATATGATCATACTTCTAACATCAAATAATCCAATTGTTTCATGAATTCATAAACCCTAGCCTCAAATATAAACTTCAAGAATTCATATAATAATTCATGTATTCCTTGAAATGAAAATTAGAAGAAAAGAGATAAAGATAGATGATGATGATGCTTCAAAACCCATGATTCCTCCAAATTAATGGCTTGAGATGATGAATTCCTCTTCCTTTCTTGAAGGGTTGTGGTTCGGTAAGAGAGGGGAGCAAATATGTATGTAAATCTTGTATATAATGAAACATGAAATGAAATGGAAGCATGAAGAAGCATTTAAAGTGATTTATCTCTTGAAATTAATGAAATGGAAAAAATTGAAATTAAGTCCCTTAAGTTATATAAGTTATGCAATTAAGGATATGAAGTTTAGAGAATGATCAATTTAGTCCAAGAATATATTTATGCAATTTAGTCTACTAATTTAAAATAATGATCAATTAAGGACATTTAAACAATTAAGGCATGTTCGAGAGTTAATTCACGTAACAATTAAATTCAATTTATACAATAATGCTCAAATTGATGCATATTTCACGTAATCACATTGAAACATAATTTATACAATTTGTCATGAATTATAGGGATTCAATAATCAAAAGAATTAAAATAATCCTAACTCTTGGAAAATTCACACGTGTCGTGCGTACCTGGAAAGCCGAAAATTGGGGCGTTACAAAATAAGCATGCAAGGAAATTCTAACTCTCAAACTCACACATGTGGCGCGCGTACCTGTATGATGAAAATACTGGGTGTCACAGTTTATTCTTCTCATAAAAGATAATGAAGAGATTCCATACCTCAAAAAGTTTTTTCGACTTATCGGAATTCTTTTTATTTTTGTTTGAACCTTCACCATGATTAGAAATCTTTCTCTTTTTTTTTTTTTTTTTTAACCTTCACCATGATCGGACCCCGAAGAATCACATAACTCATTGGTCTGAAACTCCATCTTCTGATCATTCTCGTGTATGGTATTCATCCAAAACATAATTATAATATCAAACAGTATTAATATAAAAAGTTTATAACTTCATATTAAACAAATATAGACAATATCAGTTTATAACATGAAATAAGAGAATTAGTTGTAACTAATCAAATGTAATAATGTATCATTAACTACACAATCACAGATTATATATATTTATATTCAAGTTAATCTCTTATGACATGATCATGAACAGATTAGCTAGGTGGAGTTTCATTATGCATGACTTTCCAGGAAAGCAAGATTTGACAGTTGTTACAAATGATAAAGAATATCAGACATGCGAATTACAGATTCGTCTTGATTAATTATGCTTAATGATATATACAGAACATAATCACATTCTTACATGTATATTTTTAACGATAACTTACATGACGCTTGTTGTTGACAACTTTATTCATAATCCCTTTGGACTTGAGCTTTAACAAATTACATTTTTATTTTTATGGGTTGCTAATATATTACAAGCACCCTCTTGCTGCCCTTCGTGTGAGTTTAAATGTTTTCTTTATTAGTATTTTGATATTTAGTACTAAAACTTATTAAATTAACTAATTAAAACCATCAAATTGATCTACATGAAACCCTTGACTTCTTCGAAACATATCATTCTCAGCACGCATATCTCAAATTCTCAATCTTAGAAGTTCAGAAGTTACTACTTACTAGTTAGAGTCAGCTGTATAAAAAATTAAACTCAACATCTAATATTCTGAACATAAAAAGCTCAAGATTTCAGCTGAAATAAAATTCATAAGCACAATCATCAAGATTTAGAAACATTCACAAATTACATAGTACGAATCAAAGAGCAAGAATTTTGGGGATTTGGAATTTTGAATGAATCGTTTTTTAGTAGAGCTTATGAGTTAGGAATTGAATTCTGATTTCTAATCCTAATTCCTAAAAAATGTAGACATGTTTTTCATTTTTTATTACATATAAATAAAAAAAAACTATAGGTTCAGTTTTCGGTTCGATTAAAAGGAAAACCTCAATTTTTGATTCGGCCCGATTAAACCGTACCATCAAACCGAAAAGGGCAAATTACATCCACCACCCCAGAGGTTAGGCCTAATTTCAAACCGGTCTCTATTCTTTTAAATATTACACTGTAGTCCCTATATTTCTTGTTTTGTGTGAGGTCCATTAACGAATTTTGTAAAATTACACTTATATCCATGAAGGTTTTGTGAGTATTACATAAAATGTATGACCAAAAATGCAAAATCGCTAAAAGTATACAAAAATTAACAAATTAACAAGGCTTAGGGACTACATTGTAACATTTAAAAGAATAAGGACCGGCTTGTAATTAGGCCTAACCTCAGGGGTGGTGGATGTAATTTGCCCAACCGAAACCGAAAAAACCAAAAAACTGAAATTCTGAAAAGGCCAAACTGTAAATCGAGCCAAACACCCCTCACTCGGTTTGGTTCGGTACGGTTTTTGACCAGGTTAGTTTGGTTTTTCTGCTTTCGGTTTTCATGAACACCCCAGCTGCAAATACTCCTGATCAAAATGGAGTATGTAAAAGAAAAAATAGGATGATCATGGAAATTGCAAAAACTTTGTTAGAAGAAAAGGGAATGCCCAAAACATTTTGGGTAGAAGCTGTCTATACTACGGTCTGTCTACTCAACAGATGTCCAACAAAAGCAGTTCAAGGTAGAATTCTAGTCGAAGCCTGGAGTGGAAGAAAACCGTCTACTAAACATCTTCGAGTTTCTGGGAGAATTTGCTATATGCATGCTCCAAAAGAGGAAAAAAAAGACAAAATTGAAAAATGAATACTTTTCAGCTATAGCTCTCCATCTAAAAGTTACGGGATCGTCGTTCTAAAATCTAAAAAGCCCATCATTACATGAGAAGGGGAATTTGACGAAGATGCCACTTATAGTTGGGAAAATGAGAAAACTCCGAAAGATGATTACAAGAAGACCACGATAACACATTGAAGAAGTAAATGAGTCATAACCGATCTCACCACCAATAACTCCAACCTCTAACTCGTCCAATGAAAATAAAAAAGAAGAAATATCATCTGCAGAGCAATCCAGAAGAACTAGACTGCTTCGCAACATATATAAATCATACAATTTCACAACCTTGAATCCTATAAACTTTAGGAAGACATCTAAACATAAGATTTTGATAAAAGCAAACAGAGCTGCTCAATCGAGTGTTGCACGATTAAAGAGTGGCTCGGGAAAATAATCGAGAGAAAAGTTTAAGCATTTACAACAGAAGAAAATACATTAAGGAGGAGTATTAGAATTAATATATTTTCTATAAAAAAATTTCTACATATCGTGATAAGATATTTTGTAAGATGTAGATTCTAGATTAAGGCTAGATTATTAAAAAAAAAGATAGATGGCTCTAGAATTAATCGCACGATAGTTCAGAAAAATCTAAGAATAAGATATTGTTAAAATATGGTTAACAGACATTACAATGCCGGTAAACTTCCCCTATAAATAGATGTTTGCTTTTGCACTTGAAGGAATGAAGAAAAAAAAAGAAAAAAGAAAATTGCTCCAACACATTTCTACTAGACATTCCTTCTTCCTAATTATTCTTCTCCACAATCATTTATTTACTTACTAAAATTTTATCTTTTCAAATACTAAAATGCCTTCAACTATTTGTCCAACCTATTCAACATTCTCTTTTTCAAAACTGTTTTCTTAAATACTTAAATTTCCAAAATTTTGTAATTCCATTCTCATCTAGTTTTCAATATTTGATATATATCCTTCTAATTTCCAACATTTGGTATCAGAGCCTAGTTCGTTTAATAATTGGGCGTTTTAAAATTGCTTCTGCTATCACTTTAAAACTATGGCTACAACTTATTCTAGCAACAATATTCCACTACCCATTTTTTTGTGGAGAATATTACAATTATTGACTGTCAAAATGAAGACCTACTTTTTGAAGAAACAAAAGATCTTACTACTTTGTCACTGATGGAGTTAGTTGGCTCTCTTTAAAGATATGAAACGAGACTAAGTAGGCTAGATGAGACCTCCGTGGAAGTACCTTCCAGTTGAAATTAAATTTTCAGTCTCATAGAATAAAAGAATTTGATAAAAAATTAATAAGAATTCCAGAAATGGAGAAACCTCTAGCAGAAATGAAAATGGACGAGACTTTCATAAAAATAAAATATACCCGCCATGCCAATATTGCAAGAGAACTAATCATGCCAAATATAACAATTATTTTAAAGGAAAATCAAATGCAAAAAATGCAATAGATTTGGGCATGATGAGAAATATCTAAAGAAAATTATCAAGTTATTATTGAGAAGAACTTTTACACTATGTGTTTTTTACAAGCCAACTAAATTCAGAGTTATCAAAGTATTCACAAAAGAAAGAAATGATGTCTCAAAAACATAAGTCATTACTATGGCACAAAAGATTTGGGCATTTCTATTCTCAAGGAATAAGATATCTATCTCAACACAATATGTTGAAAGACCTGCCCAAAATACAAATAAATTAAAAGACTATAATGGTGAAGCATGTCTACAAGGAAAACAAAATGAAAAATCTATTTCTCTAAACAGACATGACGAGCTAAAGAAGTTTTGGAGCTAGTTCATACTAAAATATGTGGATCCATGAGAATATCCAATTGGTGGACACAAATACTTTATTCTATTTATTGATGATTGTACAAGAATGGCATGGTTCTACTTCATGCATGAAAAATCAACATTGTAAGAAGTGAAAGAGGAAAAGAATATAACTCGAAACAATTCGATAAATTTTGCAAACATAAGTTTTATCACCAAGTCACTGTTGGAAATACTCCTGAACAAAATGGAGTATGTGAAAGAAAAAATAGGATGATCAAGGAAATCGTCAAAACTATGCTAGAAAGGAAAGCGAATGCCCAAAACATTTTGGGTAGAAGCTGTTTATACTGCGGTCTATCTACTCTACAGATGTCCAACAAAAGTAGTTCAAGGTAGAACTCTAGTAGAAGCCTAGAATGGAAGAAAACAGTTTACTAAACATCTTCGAGTTTTTAGGAGCATTTGCTATATGCGCGCTCCAAAAGAGGAAAAAAAAAGACAAAACTGAAAAATGAAAAATTTTCATTTACAGCTCTCCGTCTAAAAGTTGCAGGATCTTCGTTCTAAAATCTAAAAAGCCCATCATCATACGAGAAGTGGAATTTGATGAAGATACCACTTATAGTTGGGAAAATGAGGAAACTCCGAAAAAGATGATTACAAGAAGGCCACGATAACACATTGAAGAAGTAAATGAGTCATGACCGAACTCACCACCAATAACTCCAACCTCTAATTCGTCTAATAAAAATCAAGAAGAAGAAGAATCATCTGCAGAGCAACCCAGAAGAACTAGACTGCTCCGCAACATATAGAAATCATGCAATTTCACAACCTTGAAGCCTATAAACTTTAGGAAGACATCTAAACATAAGATTTTGATAAAAGCAAACGAAGCTGCTCGATCGAGTGTTGCATGATTAAAGATTGGCTCGAGAAAATAATCGAGAGAAAAGTTTAAGCATTTACTACAGAAGAAAATACATTAAGGAGGACTATTAGAATTAACATGTTTTCTATAAAAAAAAATTATACATATTGTGATAAGATATTTTGTAAAATTTAGATTCTAGATTAGGCTAGATTATTAATGAAAAAGATAGATGGCTCTAGAATTAATCGCATGATAGTTAAGGAAAATCTAGAAATAAGATATTGTTAAAATATGGTTAACCGACATTACAATGTCCGTAAACTTCCCCAATAAATAGATGTTTGTTTTTCCACTTGAAGGAATGAAGAAAAAAAAAAAAAGTAAATTGCTCCAACACATTTCTACTAAACATTCCTTCTTTCTAATTCTTCTTCTCCACTATCATCTATTTACTTACTAAAATTCTATCTTTTCAAATACTAAAATGTCCTGAACTATTTGTCCAACCTATTCAACATTCTCTTTTTCAAAACTATTTTCTTAAATACTTTAATTTTCAAAATTTTGTAATTCCATTCTCATCTAATTTTCAACATTTGATATATATCTTTCTAATTTCCAACATTTGGTATCAGAGCCTAGTTAGTTCAATAATTGGGCGCTTTAAAATTGCTTCTGCTACCACTGCAAAGCTATGGCTACAACTTTTTCTAGCAACTAGGGGTGTAAACAGATACTTAACGGATCGAATGTATGATTATCATATCCTTCTCCGTTTATGGTTCGGACGGATACGGATAATATCCTTTTATATCGATTTCAGATAATATCTCTTTTATACGTAGACAAGATGAATTCGGACGGATTCGGATTTTAGCCGGATTTTCAACTATTCAAGATTTGAGATATATTACTTAACTATATAACTTCGAATTTTTAATCAGATTATGAACTATTCATTTATAGATAAATTATTTAGTAATTATATAACTTTGAATATATATATTTTAGACAAATAGAGAAATAATAAGTGTATATATATATATATATCATTTTTATTTTTCTATGAATGTATAAATATGGTGAAACTATAAGTTTTATCATATAATTAATTTGACATATATTACTTTTATTAGTAACATTATCTATATTAATTATATTATCTCTATATAAATGTTGAAATGAACATATGATTACTAATAAAATCTAAGGTTTTTCTTTAATAAATACGCTAAAAGATTTACTTAATACTAATAATCTATCATAACCCGTCAAAAAAAAAAAATCTATCATACATACGCAGTTGTGTGTATATATTTTAACATAACATGTTATTTATCGAAAATAGATTACGGATTAATCGGATAACAGATATATCTAACGGATAATGAAACGTATCGGATGTTAAACGGATAGGATGTCTTATTACCATATCCTTATCCGTTTATAATTCGGATATCTATAATCGGATATGGATAATATCCTCTTGAAACAAATTCGTATAATATCCTTTGTAAATGAATTTGGATGCTGACGAATATCGAATTTTTGGATATCCATTTACAGTCCTACTAGCAACAATATTCCACTACCCATTTTTAGTGGAGAAAATTACAATTATTGGGCTGTCAAAATGAAGTCCTACTTTTTGGAAGAAACAAAAGATCTTACTACTTTGTCATTGATGGAGTTAGTTGCCTCTCTTGAAACATATGGAATGAGACTAAGTACGCGAGATGAGACCTCCGTGGAAAGTGCCTTCCAGTTGAAATTAAATTTTCAATCTCATAGAATAAAAGAATTTGACAAAAAATTAATGAGAATTATAGAAATGGAGAAACCTCTAGGAGAAAGGAAAATGGACGATACTTTCTTAAAAATAAAATATACCCGATATACTAATATTGCAAGAGAACTAATCATGCTAAAGATGATAATTATTTTAAAGGAAAATCTAAATGCAATAGGTTTGGGCACGATTAGAAATATCTAAAGAAAATTATCAAGTTATTATTCAGAAGAACTTTTACACTATCTGTTTTTTGCAAGCCAACTAAATTTAGAGTAATCAAAGTATTCACAAAAGAAAGAAATGATATCTCAAAAACATGAATCATTATTATGGCACAAAAGATTTGGGCATTTCCATTCTCAAGGAATAAGATATCTATCTCAACACAATGTGATGAAAGACCTGCCCAAAATACAAATAAATTAAAAGACTATAATTGTGAAGCATGTCTAGAAGGAAAAAAAAATGAAAAATCTATTTCCTCTAAAAAGACATGGCGAGCTAAAGAAGTTTTGGAGCTAGTTCATACTAAAATATGTGGATCCATGAGGATATCCAATGGAGGACACAAATACTTTATTCTATTTATTGATGATTGTACAAGAATGACATGGTTCTACTTGATGCATGAAAAATCAGAAGTGACCACAATATTCAAGAAATTCAAAAATTTTATTGAAAAATAATGTCGTTGAAAAATCAATATTGTAAGAAGTGAAAGAGGAAAAGAATATAACTCGAAACAATTCGATAAATTTTGCAAAGATAAGGTTTATCACCAACTCACTGTTGGAAATACTCCTGAACAAAATGGAGTATGTGAAAGAAAAAATAGGGTGATCAAGGAAATGGTCAAAACTATACTAGAAAGGAAAGGGAATGCCCAAAACATTTTGGGTAGAAGCTATCTATACTGTGGTGTATCACCTCAACAGATGTCCAACAAAATTAGTTCAAGGTAGAACTCTAGTAGAAGCCTAGAGTGCAAGAAAACCGTTTACTAAACAGTTTCGAATTTTTGGGAGAATTTGCTATATGTGCGCTCCAAATGAGGAAAAAGAAAACAAAACTGGAAAATGAATATTTTTCCGTTATAGCTCTCTCTCTAAAAGTTACAGGATCTTCGTTCTAAAATCTAAAAAGCACATCATCACACGAGAAGTGGAATTTGAAGAAGCCACTTTAAAATGAGGAAACTCCGAAAAAGATGATTACAAGAAGGCCACAATAACACATTGAAGAAGTAAATGAGTCATGACCAAGCTCACCACCAATAACTCCAACCTCTAACACGTCTAATGAAAATCAAGAAGAAGAAGAATCATCTGCAGAGCAACCCAGAAGAACTAGACTACTCCGCAACATATATAAATCATACAATTTCATAACCTTGAGGCTAATAAACTTTAGGAAGACATCTAAACATAAGATTTTGATAAAAGTAAACGGAGCTTCTCAATCAAGTGTTGTACGATAAAGATTAGCTCGGAAAATAATCGAGTGAAAAGTATAAACATTTACAACAGGAGAAAATATATTAAGGAGGAGTATTAGAATTAACATATTTTCTATAAAAAACTTTCTACATATTGTGATAAGATATTTTGTAAAATGTAGATTCTAGATTAGGCTAGATTATTAAAGAAAAAGATAGATGGCTCTAGAATTAATCGCATGATAGTGAAGAAAAATCAAGAAATAAGATATTGTTAAAATATGGTTAACCGACATTAAGATGTCGGTAAACTTCCCCTATAAATTGATGTTTGCTTTTGCATTTGAAGGAATGAAAAAAAAAAAAGAAAATTGCTCCAACACATTTCTAATAAACATTCCTTCTTCCTAATTATTCTTCTCCGCTATCATATATTTACTTACTAAAATTCTATCTTTTCAAATACTATAATGTCCTCAACTATTTGTCCAACCTATTCAACATTCTCTATTTCAAAACTATTTTCTTAAATACTTTAATTTCCAAAATTTTGTAATCCCATTCTCATCTAGTTTTCAATATTTGATATATATCCTTCTAATTTCCAACATTTGGTATCAGAGCCTAGTTTGTTCAATAATTGGGCGTTTTAAAATTGCTTCTGCTATCACTGCAAAACTATGGCTACAACTTTTTCTTGAAACAATATTCCATTACCCATTTTTTAGTGGAGAAAATTACAACTATTGGATGTCAAAATATATTTTATCATTTGTGACATATAATATATTATTTTTGGTGTCGCCACTTTATCGGAAATCTGTATTCACTCAACTTCGGGCTTACGCCATTTCCTCCTCGTTTTGAATTAGAATACGAGTCATATATGTTCGGAAAGATCTATGTGTCTACTTTCTTATCCAATAAACAAAACTCCATTCCAAGTTCTATAGCTCAAGATATTCCTGGTTTTTCTACAACTTGTACGTTTCCGAGAATTGTCAACTTTTGCTAAACTTCGCCAAAACCTTTCTTCTTGCGTTCCTTTCACCCCTTTGACTCCCGTATGTGACTTATATGAATTATATGCTTGATTAATTGATAATAATGCTGTTATTTGACACTCCTTGGTCCTTACTTACGTAAGTTTGATTGTTTGAATCGTGCTTGATACGTTGATTGAATTTGTTTGAGTAATTGAGCATATGAACACGACCACACTATTCCATGACATTCCTATGCTTCATTTTATATTGAATTATGTTATGACATGATACAGTTCATCTCCAGGGTGGAGACTTCCAGATTGAATAGGCACCCATATTACGCTTGTTCCTTATCTCGTGGTCTTCCAGGTGAGGGTGTTTTCGTTCTAGATAAGTAATAAACCCTACAACCTTTATGTGATAAGTTTTGGCCAAAAACCTAAAGTATATATATATTGATTTCAAAGTAAAGTCATCGAGTAAATCTTTGTCGAGTAAACCTTTTCTCAAGATTTATGAAATGAAACGTATTATGATTCTCATGACTTGAAATGTTTTGCCGAGATTATGCACATTGATCATGCACATGTATTGGGCCCCGAGAAAATGTGTGAATGGAGACCGGTTCGGCATCTTGCCGACGTATAGCTAAGCCATTGCACAAAGTACTCATTGAGAATCTCTCACGCGATCGTGTAGTGTGGGAGGTGAGTTATTCTTGAGCCGATGGTTAACCCATCGAAGTAGCGGGTAGGAGTCATGAGCCCCCGTCTCGATATTGTTATTATTAAATGGTCCGGGTCTGCAGGCCAGACCATTATGGAGGGAGAAGGTTGGAACTTATTTTCATGATTATGATTATGTTCATGTTATTATTGTTATGCACTGTGCAGGAAGGCCGGGACACGGATTGCCCGAACGCTTAAGTCTCATGTTTTATGTCTCGCATATATAATTAAATATTGCATGATCATGTATTCAAAGTATTATGTCATGTTCATTGTACACGGTCGGAGTTTGGTTGGAGAATTATGCACGCTCACTCGCCGAGCCATTATGATTATTCATGAATTATGCATTTAACGAATTTTAATATGGATTAGTCGTAAAGACCGAGCATTGGTAAACGATTTCATGCCCCTCGTGGGAACTAACTTTAATAAAACCTTACTCGGGATTTATGACTTGCATGTGCTTGTTTTTATATATACGTACCGCTCCTGCTCACTTTGTCTTCTAGAGACTGACCCACTCTTTCCCACTTTTTTCAGTTTTCTTGCAGGTGTAGCTAGGCGGAAGTCAAGTCTTAGCTTTCTCTCGAGTCTCACTTGTACACTCGATTCACATTCTACATTTATTATGTTTATTTGTATCATGTATTTTATAGGCCTGTGTGCCAACGGATGATTTATGAATTATTGAATTATTGATTATTGTTTCGGGACAGGTTGCATGCTTAGTTGAACCCCGTTGTTAGGTGCATGTTGGATTTATTTATATTTATGAATTGTTTGGGCTTGTAGCCATTAATGGAATTTTATTATTGGCATGATTGCTTCCGCATTGCACTCGTACTGTTTTTGGTTGTTTGGTACAGGGTTAGATTTCGCCTAGCTAGGAAAGTTTTTATTTTGTCACCCATTCGCTATGAGTCTGGTTCATGCAGGATCATCAATTACATGTGCGGACTAGACTTATAGTGCGGGGGATGTGGTGCTTATCGTTGCAGGTGTTACAATATGTATATTAAATATTTGTCTTATAATATGTTATGATTCTTGTTAATTCAATTTAATATGAATTCTTTTGAAATTATACGTATGGGCGTATATAAGCTTAAAATGGTTTTGCAACGAGGCTATGCTCAAAACCGTGTGGTGCCAAGAGAACTATGGATCTCCCTCAGCATATTATGAATTTGGAAGACACGGAGAACTATGAAATTTGTGTATGTTTCAAAACATATGATATACTATATTTATTGATTTGGTTGAAACTGTATGCGTAATCATATAATTAATATAATTAATAGCAGTCAGTTCAAATGGTTTTTTCATGGCAATGACCTAAATTTAAATCACAATCGGGGACGTATATTTAAAATATATGTATAATTAATGTAATACATACACTTGTATCAATCAAATCTAAGCTAGAACTTACCATTTAATACTACATTGAATAAGGTTTTTTTTTTTTAAAACTAATGCCATGTTTTCTAAAAGTAAGTCTCAATATTCTATAATTAATATTTAACATTATTAAAATGTGCGTTGACATGTGCCTATTGTGACATTATCCTCGTTAACCATGAGAGAGAACCTCCTGCCTCTCTCTAACGAAGAATCCGACTAACTAAGAAGAAGCACCAAGAAATTCAAATCAGGCAATAAAGGAACAAGTACTGAGATGAAGGGCATCGAATTGGACAACAGGATTCAATGGGAGTCAGAGAACCCCGGTTTGAGATCGTATCTGGCCTCATTGATGGGGCGACAGGAGGACTTGCACCACAAGTTCCAAAAGATCCAATTAGATAAGGATAAAATACGGATTGAGGAACCGTCAAAATCGTGCCCATACCACAAGATAAGCCTTTCCGACGGATACAAGGATGAAATTAGAAGGCCCTGGAGTAATGCAATTATCCTTCGTATTCTAGATAGAAGCATGAACGTTAATTTGCTTTCGGCTCAGATTGACAGATTGTGGAATCTACAAGAAGAATTTGATCTGATAGAGCTCGGCAACGGCTACTATATGCTAAAAATCTATGAGCAGGAGAAAACAACAATGATTCTTATGGAAGGCCCCTGGGTTATTAATGGGAACTATCTGGTGGTTTGGAAGTGCATTTCGAACTTTCAGGCGTTAAAAGACAGGATCACCACGATGATCTCATGGGTCCACATCTGAGGTTTATCGACCGAGTATTATAAAGAAATGATACTATACAGAATTGCCACCAACGTTTGAGTATCGATCAAAATAGACAAGAACACCTACTGGGGCGAGAAAGGTAAATATGCCCGAGTTAGCATGGAATTGAATCTAGAGAAACCGCTGCGTAGTGGCGTGGAGGTGGAAGGTGAACTCTTGACGATTGAATACGAGAACCTGTCATCTATATGTTATCATTGTGGCCGAGTAGGTCACATAATTCGGAGTTACCCAACCAAACCGAAGGAGCTTTAGATGCAGCCGGATGTGCTGGTGAACCGGCCGGATGCCACAAGAACAGAGGATACGAATAATGGACCAACCTTTGATCCATGGATGATGGAAAACCGTGATCGTGGTGGTAGGCAGGGAGACCAAGCTGCCAACAACTCGTCTATATGGACAAGCCGTGAAGAAGGCGACAACGCCCAAAAAGGAAAAAATAACAGAAACACGAACCCTACATCATCCAACAGATTTGACGTGTTTTCAAATCCCTAGATGGACGATTCAGAATTAATTGATGAGCAAGAAATTAGGGACATCATCCCCCAACATATGGATAAGGAGAAGGAAGGTTCAAACCGTAAGGAGACTTACGAAGTTGATAGGGATCACAATAACAGGCCTCGCATTAGGCCCAAGAAAGCCACGACTCAGTGAACAGACCTACAGACTACATCTGTTGCAAAGCATCCTATTCCTAATGAGAAACAAACACCTCTAATAGAAATCAAACCTAACATAGAAAGTAATCGTCTAAAAAGCGTGGAGAGACATGGAACACTCAGACATGATGATAGACCCGAAGGAGGAGGAGGTTTTAGAGAGCTACACCTTCGCAGAGGAATGGGCAGAGATACCGTGAACTTCAGCGCTCTACAGTCTTAATCATCCTTTCACGAAAGTGATGTTTATGATTCCAAACTACCATCAAGTGGAGATACAGTTGACCCTGGACAACCTAATGAATCAGGAACTGATTAATAGGATGGATATCAAGCTACCGCCATTAGAGATGTTTTGGCAGTTCTTGTGGATGAGAGCCTTAGTGCACCGAATGATATGGGGATTGGCACAACGTCCAATTAAGCACTCGATCATGACACAGACCTTACAAATTGTTCCCAGAGTCCTTTCGTGGAATTCAAACATGTAAACAGATAACATGTCCTAGCATGATACTAACATGTAATGATCATGGGTTCTACCTATCTTATGCGTGATATGTGGGAGCCACTCCACAATCACAAGTTCTAACATACATGCCACATAAACAGTTTAAATCACATAAGGGAAAGCGGTAACAAAATACGAGCTCTATTTCTATTACATTTAACAATTGAGATTCCCCTCCCTAACATTTTGAGGGGTCTTCACTTATGGCCTCCTTGTTACTTGAATGTGGTCCATCTTACTCCTTGGGTGCATTGTCTCCAAAATGAAAATAAAAACCTCACCACCTATCTCTACTCTCAAATTACAATAAAAAGAAAAAGACATAAAGTAATAAGGCCCAATCTTCATATTGGCCTTAGACAATTACACGGGGCATACCCCGGCCTCAAAAACAGTAATATGGAAAGCCACATAATAAATCACATAACAGTACGCACATAAGTGAGGCTCCAACCTCAATTGAAAAACGCAACTATAGGGCTCCAACCCCAATTTAAACCATCCATGTGCATAAATTAAAACCATACATAGATCTAAACCCATCATCACCTAACATGCTTTTGCGAGAATTTAAATTTAGCCAATAAATTAAAATTCTCGTTTCAAGTCCTAATGACTTAAAACACGACTTAGATGCAATTCTTGTTCAAGAGCCTTTTCAATAAAAGCCGAAAAACAACAAACCAATAAAATTCCAATTAATTTCCAAAATTAATAATTTTATTCTTTCATTATTTTCAGAAAATAAAGTTCATAATTTTCCCAAAATCCAAATCGCTTCAATTTCTCAAAAATCCCAATTTAATCAAAAATTTTAAAATAATTTTATTTTAACAAAACTGATTTTAAAAGATAAAATTAAAATAAAATTAAATCGGGATTTTACGGACTGAAAACACGAAAAACACGAAACACGAAAACGGGCCCGAAAAGGGGCCTAGCCGCGCGAGGCACAGACGCGCAGCAGCGCGCGCACAGCGCGCGGCAGTTGCCGCTCGCGTGCGCGCGCCTGCCGCGCATCATGCGCCCGCCGCGACTAGGCGGACTGGGCAGGCGTCCCGCGCGGTTGCGGGACGGGCTGGGCGGGCGCGCCTGGAACGGCTCCCGCGCTGTTGCGGGAGGAACTGGGCGGCGGCGACGGGCCTGGGCGTGCGACGTGCTAGCACGCCTAGGCTCGTTACTTTTCGTGTTCGTTTCGTATTTCTGGGTTTCTCGAAAACCCGGTTCAATCCAAAATTAAAAAATTCGATTTAAACATATTTTAATCAAAACAATTTTCAAAAACACAATTTGAGAAAACAGTTTCAGAAATTCAGGAAAAATTACAGTTTCGTAATTCAGGCTTTCTAAAAGAACTCATGAATACCTAATTCGCATCTAAGCCTAAGAATTTCTACCAAATTCAGAATAATTGAGACGAATCAGAAACACGATTAACGAGGTGGCTCTGATACCACTTGTTGGAAAACACGAATCAGAAAGCAGCGGAATTTAAAAAATTTTTCCCAACAAAAGGATCTAGGACTCGTAATCGTGTAACCAAATTCGTAAAGATAGAAAACTTACTTTTCTTTTGTTCTTTCTTGAAGCGTTTCAAGCCACCCAAGAACGCTCTTCTCGCGGCTTGATCCCCTCTCCTTGGTAAAGCTCGAATCTTCAAACTTCTAACTTGAAGTCTCTAGAGAAAGTCCACCAACTTGATCACAATCTAACTAGTAAGGATGCTAGTTCTCTAGTTAGTGTTTAGGCTTAACCTAGGGTTTAATTTAATCTTGGAGAAAGGAAGGTGTTCAACACATGAACCAAGAAATGTCTATTAGCTCCATAAGGAGCTCGAGCTCCCCTATTTATAGAGAGAGGGCGCCGATCCAAATCCTAGTTGGGAAAGGATTTGGTTCCTCTCTCTCCTATTACTTGATCATCAAGTATTTTCCAACTTTGACTTTGAATTCTAATTCTAGTCAACTTTGAAGAGAGCTAAAAATATCCAAACTATTTTTGGATAATTTTATACTTTATTTATTATAAAATAAATAACTTATTTTTATCTAATTAATTAATTCATAATTAATTAACTAGATTATTTTCTCCAAAATTAGACTTTCTTTTTAATTCAAAATTAAACCAAAGTCTATTAAATAATTAACTAATTAATTATTTAATATATATATAATATATATATACACACGTGTGTGACACGTGTCACAGTGACACGTGTCACTCACGTGAGCCACACGTGTGATTTCACACGTGTGGAACCCTCTTGGCCCGATTAACTCGTTTAATCATTTTCAAGCCTCAACTCATGTAACCAAGTTGTTGTGTGTGACCCTCTAGGTTCTCAATTCAATTAGCAGTGACCCTAATTAATTAATTCACTAATTAATTAATCAGTCCACAGATTAAACGACCATAGTCTAGCAACAGGTGTTTAACCCCTAGCTGAATTGGAATGTTCGGATTCGACAGAACCTTTAAGTCATTGATTCATGTGAGATACAATCCTCCTACTTACTATCTCTCAACCAAGATCTAGGGCAAGGGAATAATCAGAACCCTAATAATCCGGTCTTAAAGCTAAGTGCATTTCATATCCATTTGATCTCAATCCAAGAAACCCTTTTCTTGATGTCTTGATCTACTGCCTTGGCCAAGGACTCCATATGGCATATGAATGACTTACACAATAAGAGATCACCTTGCAAATGCAAGTGTAGGTCCTTTCTTGATTCTCATTCACTTTCACGAGTCACTTGTGCAGCCCCAGCATAAGCCTTGAATCAGTTGTCTAAGGCGACACCCTTTAAAGCTTATACCTAAGACTACAGAGTTAACTCATAAAGTGACAAGGAACCTCAAGTCTAAGGATCAATTAATCACATCAATGACTCGTGAGATATTTCCTAATCTGGAAGTTTCCATTTCCTGAAATAGAAACTTCCTTTCCCATTTAGGAATGTTCTCACACGGGGCGCCTCAGTGAACTCACTTATTAAAGTAAGCACCCTCATGTATTACGCACGTATCAACTATACACTTTCCACCTCTATGAAACAAGATGGTCCTTCTTAAGGGCGTGATCCCACAAGCAAGCCTTAGAGGAGTCAGGTTGACACTCCCACTGTCTGTAGGACTCATCGGCTTGGAGTATTTTACTAATCATGACTTATGTGATATAGGGCTCGTTTCATGAACCATTTCACCTAAATGGCAGAGTCCTAAAGTCATCAGGATTAGGGGAGTTCTCATACATGCACAGATAAAGTAAACGCATACCAAACAAGAGCATATAAAGAAGTGTTGCCTCAATTCGTTATTTCATTCAAAGATTGTCTGTGATTACAATAAGGAAAAGCACAAAGCGGATATACAATCGGCTTTCTAGGGCACTATTCCTAACAATCTCCCACTTGCCAGTCAAAGCCATTCTAAAGCTACTCTAAGTCCCATCTTCTGAAGATGACCTTGGAAAGCTTCTCGACTAAGGGGTTTAGTAAGTGGATCTGCCACGTTCTCTGCTGATGTGACCCTCTCAATTAGCACATCTCCTCTTTTGATAATATCACGGATTAGGTGATACTTCCTCATAATGTGCTTGGTCCGTTGGTGAGATCTTGGTTCTCTTGCTTGAGCAACCGCCCCAGTGTTGTCACAAAACACAGTAATGGGGTCTTTCATGCTAGGAACAACATTCAACTCTTGAATGAAGTTTCTAATCCAAACACCTTCCTTAGCTGCATCATTTGCAGCTATGTATTCGGCCTCAGTGGTCGAATCTGCAGTGGTTTTTTGCTTGGAACTCTTCCAACTCACTGCTCCGCCGTTTAGGCAGAAAATGTATCCTGACATTGACTTAAAATCATCTAAGTCAGATACAAAGCTTGCATCGCAGTATCCTTCGACAGTAAGATCTTTCTGACCTCCGTAAACTAAGAATAAATCTTTAGTACTTTTCAAGTACTTAAGAATATTCTTCACGGCAGCCCAGTGACCATCTCCAGGGTCAGATTGGAAACGACTTGTTACACTAAGTGCATAAGCCACATCCGGTCGAGTACATAACATTGCATACATTATGCTACCTATTGCTGATGCATAAGGTGTATGAGTCATTCTCTCCTTCTCAAGGTTAGTCTTAGGACACATCTTCTTTGAAAGACACGTTCCTACACTCATAGGAAGGTTCTTAACCTTTGCTGACTCCATATTGAATCTCTTCAATACTTTGTCAATGTACATCGACTGTGATAGTCCTATTAACCTTCTGGATCTATCTCTATAGATTTTAATTCCAAGGATATAGGACGCATCACCAAGATCTTTCATCTCGAATTGGTTCGATAACCATAACTTAGTCACTTTCATGTCATCCTTCGAATTCCCAATAAGAAGGATGTCATCAACATAAAGTACTAAGAATTGCACTGAGGTCTCCAATTCCTTTCTATACACACATGATTCATTCGAAATTTGGATGAAGCCAAATGCTTTGACCGATTCATCAAATCGAATGTTCCAATTCCTAGAAGCCTGTTTCAATCCATAGATTGATCTTTGGAGTTTGCAAACCTTTTGCTCACTCCCACTGAATGTGAAACCTATGGGTTGTTCCATATAAATGTCTTTGTCAATGTCACCATTGAGAAAGGCAGTTTTCACATCCATTTGCCATATCTCATAGTCATAATATGCAGCAATGGCAAGCATGATCCGAATAGACTTTTGCATTGCAACTGGTGAAAAGGTTTCGTCAAAGTCCACGCCGGGTCTCTGAGTGAATCCTTTTGCAACCAGTCTTGCTTTGTAGGCTGCAATGCTTCCATCAACTCCAAGCTTTCTCTTAAAGATCCATTTGCAACCTATGGGTTTGACCCCATCAGGCAAATCTACCAAGGTCCAAACTTGGTTGGAGTTCATGGAATCCATTTCGGATTTCATGGCTTCTATCCACTGTTCAGACTCAGAATCTGAAAGTGCCTCCTCATATGTTGAAGGATCATTATCCTTTTGAGAGATTTCATGGAAGAATCCATACCATCTCTCCGGCTGTCTAGGATTGCGTTCAGAACGCCTTAGAGGAGGATTTTCATGTGTATCGAAATTCGTGATTGGTTATGGTTGATCAGAGTGGGACGTTTCTTTAGTGGGTGGTGTGGGGTCACTTTGTACTTCTTCTAATTCTATGATCTTGCCTTTCTTTTCTTTAAGGAACGGTTCCTCAAGAAAAGTGGCATTTCTGGAAACAAACACCTTTTGCTCAGATTGATCATAGAAATAGTATCCTATGGATTCCTTAGGATAACCTACAAAGTAGCATAAGTTAGAACGAGATTCTAACTTATCTCCCACTGTCCTCTTCACGTAAGCAGGACAACCCCAAATTCTTAAATAAGAATAACTAGGGATTTTACCATGCCACATTTCATAGGGCGTTTTAGGGACTGACTTAGAGGGAACTAGATTCAAAATCTTTGCTGCACTTTCTAGGGCATAACCCCAGAAAGAAGGTGGTAAGTCAGTGAAACTCATCATGGAACGAACCATATCAAGTAGGGTTCGATTCCTTCTCTCAGAAACTCCATTAAGCTGAGGAGTTCCCGGAGGAGTCCACTGAGAGATAATCCCATTATCTTTGAGATGATTAAGGAATTCTTCACTAAGATATTCGCCTCCTCGATCAGATCGAAGTGCTTTGATCTTGTGACCAGTTTGGTTCTCAACCTCCTTTTGAAATTCTAAGAATTTCTCAAAAGCTTCAGATTTATACTTCATTAAGTATACATAACCATACCGACTAAAGTCATCAGTAAAGGTTATGAAATACTGATGATTGTTTCTAGTGCTTACACTAAGCGGTCCACAAACATCAGTATGGATCAAATCCAAAACCTTAGTGGCACGTTCCACAGTTCATTTAAAAGGAACTTTGGACATCTTTCCTTTGAGACAGGATTCGCAGGAAGTCAACTCTTTGAGATCATTTTCAGAGAATGATCCTAAAGTGTTTATCTTGCTAATTCTGTTCTTGGAAATGTGTCCTAATCTAGCGTGCCATAAGGGAGCTGAAACTTTGTCATCTCTCTTATGCTTTGTTTCTCGTTGTATATTCATAATATTGATATTTTGAGTTAGGTAAAGTCCATTACTTAGAGTACCGATATGAACGGAAGAGTTGTTCCGTTTGATAAAATATTTACCATTCTTAATATAAGTTTCATAACCTTCACAATCTAATATTGGAACTGAAATTATATTACGAATAATGCTCGGTACATAAAGGACTTTATTTAATACTAACTCAAAACTACCTAAATCTAATCTAATTGTGCCTAAAGCTCGAGCTTCAACGTTTGAGCCATCGCCGATCTTCAAGACACATTCTCCTTCTTTTAGTTGTTGAACATCACTTAGCATCTGTACATCATTACAGATATGAGTTCCACAACCGGTATCAAGTACCCAAGAACTAGAATTAATAGACAGATTTACTTCAACGAGAAAGATACCTTTCTTTAGAGTAGCCTTGTACTCTAGGCAGTTTCTCCTCCAATGTCCCGCTTTGCCACAATGGAAGCAAACATCCTCTTTCTGATCACGCTTCTTCTTTTTGGGCCTTCCCCTTCGATATGCCACCAGTGGGCCTAAGGGGTTTCTTCTTCTTCTTTTGGGCTTTCTTGCCCTTACCTTTAGAAGGCCCAGAAGAGGAAGATGGAGCATTCACCATCAAAACCTTATTGTCCTTCTTGATCGTGCTTTCAGCAGTCACAAGCTGACTAATCAACTCAGCTACAGTAGCACCAGCATGATTCATGTTGAAGTTAAGGACAAATGGGTTGAATGATGGTGGGAGCGAAGCTAGCAACAAATCCACTGAAAGCTCATCTTTCAGCGGCATGTCCATGGAAGCAAGTTTCTCAGTAAGGGCAAGAAACTTGAGTCCATATTCATGGACACTTGAACCTTCCCTCATTCTCAAGTGGAACAATTCCTTTGAAGTGTTATACCTTGTAACACGTTCATGAGGGCGGTAAAGTTGCTCTAAGTGGTCGTAAATCTCCCAAGCAAATTCCATGGTCTCATGTTGTCTTTACAAGTCCGGAGACATGTTAGCCAACATAAGGCAATGGGTTTGGAGATTATCATCCTTCCACTTCTGAATCGCGTCCCGCTCGGCCCAAGTGGGAGCCTCCCCTTCGGGACTAGGCTCCCCTTCGAAGAGAACATAAGTTCTCTTCTCAGAATCTAAAATAATTTTTTTAGATTCCTCAGCCAATCAGAATAGTTGGGACCAGTCAACTTGTTTGACTCGAGGATCGATACAAGAGGGTTTTTGGTTGCCATTTCAAAACACGTAGAGAATCACAGAATCTACGACCTAAATGGTAAAACAGAGAACTAGTGAGCATGCTGAATTATAACGATATACAAAAGATAAGGTCTTTAATCTATTGTAGCTCCCACTGTTTTTCAAAGATCTATAATTCCCAAAGATCTAAGAGGAACACGTTTCCCAATGGGTACTAAGATCCTAGGCATTTTACCTCGAACCCACGACTCGCGGACATTCTAAGTAAGAACCCTAGGTAGGTACAACTTACCAATTCTAACACTTTTAGAATTCTTAGTAGTTGTTTTTGCATCACCTATCTTTCAATATGGACCCACGACTCGTGCGACATCCATATTTACTTAGGCGTTAAGCTAGACCCATCAATCATAAGATCATGACCAAAACTTAGTTCGAACGACCCACGACTCGCGGACATCGCCCTTGCTAAAATTGACCACGAAATATTGATCATTTAAAATGATCAATTAGGTAACTAAGAACTAATAAGCTCTACTAGCTATCCCACGACTCGCGGACAATAACTAGCTTTACTTACTAAACTTAAAACCTATTGATGGAATGCTAGGAATTTAATTCAAAATTTGCATCTCGAATTAAACACCTATTTGTTCGAAATTAGCTTAATATCTAATGGGAATTTTCGAATCAACCGGAGAGTTGTCCGGTTCGACCTCACCAACATATATGTTATCCAATTTTATTAGTCTTGATTAATGCAAGTACACTTAAATGCATTTCAAACAAGCACATAAACAGATAACATGTCCTAGCATGATACTAACATGTAATGATCATGGGTTCTACCTATCTTATGCGTGATATGTGGGAGCCACTCCACAATCACAAGTTCTAACATACATGCCACATAAACAGTTTAAATCACATAAGGGAAAGCGGTAACAAAATACGAGCCCTATTTCTATTACATTTAACAATTGAGATTCCCCTCCCTAACATTTTGAGGGGTCTTCACTTATGGCCTCCTTGTTACTTGAATGTGGTCCATCTTACTCCTTGGGTGCATTGTCTCCAAAATGAAAATAAAAACCTCACCACCTATCTCTACTCTCAAATTACAATAAAAAGAAAAAGACATAAAGTAATAAGGCTCAATCTTCATATTGGCCTTAGACAATTACACGGGGCATACCCCGGCCTCAAAAACAGTAATATGGAAAGCCACATAATAAATCACATAACAGTACGCACATAAGTGAGGCTCCAACCTCAATTGAAAAACGCAACTATAGGGCTCCAACCCCAATTTAAACCATCCATGTGCATAAATTAAAACCATACATAGATCTAAACCCACCATCACCTAACATGCTTTGGCGAGAATTTAAATTTAGCCAATAAATTAAAATTCTCGTTTCAAGTCCTAATGACTTAAAACACGACTTAGATGCAATTCTTGTTCAAGAGCCTTTTCAATAAAACCCGAAAAACAACAAACCAATAAAATTCCAATTAATTTCCAAAATTAATAATTTTATTCTTTCATTATTTTCAGAAAATAAAGTTCATAATTTTCCCAAAATCCAAATCGCTTCAATTTCTCAAAAATCCCAATTTAATCAAAAATTTTAAAATAATTTTATTTTAACAAAACTGATTTTAAAAGATAAAATTAAAATAAAATTAAATCGGGATTTTACGGACTGAAAACACGAAAAACACGAAACACGAAAACGGGCCCGAAAAGGGGCCTAGCCGCGCGAGGCACAGACGCGCAGCAGCGCGCGCACAGCGCACGGCAGTTGCCGCTCGCGTGCGCGCGCCGGCCGCGCATCATGCGCCCGCCGCGACTAGGCGGACTGGGTAGGCGTCCCGCGCGGTTGCGGGACGGGCTGGGCGGGCGCGCCTAGGCGCGCCTGGAACGGCTCCCGCGCTGTTGCGGGAGGAACTGGGTGGCGGCGACGGGCCTGGGCGTGCGACGTGCTAGCACGCCTAGGCTCGTTGCTTTTCGTGTTCGTTTCGTATTTCTGGGTTTCTCGAAAACCCGGTTCAATCCAAAATTAAAAAATTCGATTTAAACATATTTTAATCAAAACAATTTTCAAAAACACAATTTGAGAAAACAGTTTTAGAAATTCAGGAAAAATTACAGTTTCGTAATTCAGGCTTTCTAAAAGAACTCATGAATACCTAATTCGCATCTAAGCCTAAGAATTTCTACCAAATTCAGAATAATTGTGACGAATCAGAAACACGATTAACGAGGTGGCTCTGATACCACTTGTTGGAAAACACGAATCAGAAAGCAGCGGAATTTAAAAAAATTTTCCCAACAAAAGGATCTAGGACTCGTAATCGTGTAACCAAATTCGTAAAGATAGAAAACTTACTTTTCTTTTGTTCTTTCTTGAAGCGTTTCAAGCCACCCAAGAACGCTCTTCTCGCGGCTTGATCCCCTCTCCTTGGTAAAGCTCGAATCTTCAAACTTCTAACTTGAAGTCTCTAGAGAAAGTCCACCAACTTGATCACAATCTAACTAGTAAGGATGCTAGTTCTCTAGTTAGTGTTTAGGCTTAACCTAGGGTTTAATTTAATCTTGGAGAAAGGAAGGTGTTCAACACATGAACTAAGAAATGTCTATTAGCTCCATAAGGAGCTCGAGCTCCCCTATTTATAGAGAGAGGGTGCCGATCCAAATCCTAGTTGGGAAAGGATTTGGTTCCTCTCTCTCCTATTACTTGATCATCAAGTATTTTCCAACTTTGACTTTGAATTCTAATTCTAGTCAACTTTGAAGAGAGCTAAAAATATCCAAACTATTTTTTGAAAGTTTTATACTTTATTTATTATAAAATAAATAACTTATTTTTATCTAATTAATTAATTCATAATTAATTAACTAGATTATTTTCTCCAAAATTAGACTTTCTTTTTAATTCAAAATTAAACCAAAGTCTATTAAATAATTAACTAATTAATTATTTAATATATATATAATATATATATACACACGTGTGTGACACGTGTCACAGTGACACGTGTCACTCACGTGAGCCACACGTGTGATTTCACACGTGTGGAACCCTCTTGGCCCGATTAACTCGTTTAATCATTTTCAAGCCTCAACTCATGTAACCAAGTTGTTGTGTGTGACCCTCTAGGTTCTCAATTCAATTAGCAGTGACCCTAATTAATTAATTCACTAATTAATTAATCAGTCCACAGATTAAACGACCATAGTCTAGCAACAGGTGTTTAACCCCTAGCTGAATTGGAATGTTCGGATTCGACAGAACCTTTAAGTCATTGATTCATGTGAGATACAATCCTCCTACTTATTATCTCTCAACCAAGATCTAGGGCAAGGGAATAATCAGAACCCTAATAATCCGGTCTTAAAGCTAAGTGCATTTCATATCCATTTGATCTCAATCCAAGAAACCCTTTTCTTGATGTCTTGATCTACTGCCTTGGCCAAGGACTCCATATGGCATATGAATGACTTACACAATAAGAGATCACCTTGCAAATGCAAGTGTAGGTCCTTTCTTGATTCTCATTCACTTTCACGAGTCACTTGTGCAGCCCCAGCATAAGCCTTGAATCAGTTGTCTAAGGCGACACCCTTTAAAGCTTATACCTAAGACTACAGAGTTAACTCATAAAGTGACAAGGAACCTCAAGTCTAAGGATCAATTAATCACATCAATGACTCGTGAGATATTTCCTAATCTGGAAGTTTCCATTTCCTGAAATAGAAACTTCCTTTCCCATTTAGGAATGTTCTCACACGGGGCGCCTCAGTGAACTCACTTATTAAAGTAAGCACCCTCATGTATTACGCACGTATCAACTATACACTTTCCACCTCCATGAAACAAGGTGGTCCTTCTTAAGGGCGTGATCCCACAAGCAAGCCTTAGAGGAGTCAGGTTGACACTCCCACTGTCTGTAGGACTCATCGGCTTGGAGTATTTTACTAATCATGACTTATGTGATATAGGGCTCGTTTCATGAACCATTTCACCTAAATGGCAGAGTCCTAAAGTCATCAGGATTATGGGATTTCTCATACATGCACAGATAAAGTAAACGCATACCAAACAAGAGCATATAAAGAAGTGTTGCCTCAATTCGTTATTTCATTCAAAGATTGTCTGTGATTACAATAAGGAAAAGCACAAAGCGGATATACAATCGGCTTTCTAGGGCACTATTCCTAACATACGATGCTAAGGGGCCTAAGTTTACTTGGGCTGGTACAGTGGCGGGAGGAGGAAAAGTCCTAGAACGATTAGATAGGGTGTTGGAAACTCCAGCCTGGACCCAAAAATTCCCCGATAGCATCACGCGGTTACTTCCAAGGACGCATTCCGATTAGAGCATGATTCTTACCGACACGAGTAGCATAGCACCCCAAGCAGAGGGCACCACTTCCCCCGCACTAGAGGCCGACATGTGTAACGAAATGGAGAATCCGTACACTAGCGAATGGGTGACAAACAAAAGACCCTCTTAAGCTAGGTGGTCTAACCCCTTAAACAGAGAGTGCATAAAAGCAACATACAAAAGAGGAAGCATTAACATAACAAACATAAACATATAGTGAAGTTATAAAAAAACTTAAAACAATTTATATACATATTTGCCACAACGGGCCAAAGCATAGCAAATACAAAACCGAACTCTTCAAATTACAAACACTCCAAACTTACAAATGCAAACAAACTAGATATAAGAATGCAGACTCGAACTAAGCTAGAGACTCCTAAGAACCTAAGAAAACCACAAACCGCCTAGCTCGAACCAACAGACAGGAACCTGCAAACTAAAAACATAATGAGGGAGAGGTCAGTCACACTGACTAAGTGAGGGGCTACACACACACACATACATACGTATAAGGAGCACAACATATAATATAGAAGGGAGTTCATGAACCGGGGCGGGGGTTTTACATTCTAAAACATTTTACACGTGATATTAGATATAGGGATTAAAAGAGTTAGGCCGAAGGCCAAAACAACCAAATTTTACATAATTAAGAATACACTCCCGTTTCACGAACTATTACATAACAAACTAATCATAACTAAAACACACACACACAACAAAAACACAAGCAAACGGGGAAATGTGCACAGGGATATTATCCCTCCTGGATCTCCCTTACCCACATCTCGATGATTATGCACAGGAGTAATACTCGTCGCTCCGAGTCTCCATTACCCATAACCACCGAGCCTCGGCAAACATAAAGTCGGAGTCTTACCAGAATCCGAGCCAAACAAGGTCCAAGACCAAGTGCATATTCATATCCGGAGGGATATCAGAGGCATATCATATCAGGCATAATCATATCCGTAATCATAGCATAGGCATAAACATAACATATTCATAACATAACGAACCCACATATTCTAAAACCTAGCATAACATAATCCTAACATATTCATACTTCTAGTCGTATTCCTAGCAAACATAAATACACTGGCACCTAGCATATCATAACTCATAGCATTAAATATATATATACGTACTTTTATCTCACACATACTTACGTGTACAGAAGGCTTATCTTCATATACAAAACATAACGGTCATATTTCATTAGGGTACATCTAAAACGTAACCTCACCTTACACCGATGAACCGGCCAAAAAGGGGACAACCGATGCTTACAGAGCGACCTCGTCACCAATGGGATACTCATCTGAATAAGACAAACACCAAAGACATACTTAGACTCAAAATGAACCATATAGACGCTTGACAAATGCGTAAGAATGCGAATGATGCAATGCAAGACATAACCATTTCACACTTAGGCAAAGTTGGAGCATTTAACACTTATCACGTAAACGACACTTAAATCAAATACACAATATGCTAAACAAACATATAAGGCATCAAAACACACCATTTCATATAATATTCCAAGCACGCTCAAGTTCAAAACATATAAGGAAAGCAATTAGGTGCAAAGAGACGTCACACGTAGCACTTAGGACAAAAAAGTTCAAAACTTGCAAACATGCATTGAAATCATACCAAAACGAACACATATACATCATATCACATTGTTCATACATAAAACATATCAAAATCACACATTAACAAGTCATAACAAAGCAATACATACATAACAGTAAGTACACAACCCCAAGGGATCAAGCTCGGGAAGGAAAATGAACAAAACAAGCAAACAAACGAGCAAAACAAACAACGGGCTAACTGGGGGGACTAACGGCCTTTAGTCCCCACCCTTCTATCCCACACTAATGGCCATTAGTTGGGACAGAAGCTCCTGCTGCAGCTAATGGCCGTTACCTCCAAAGGAGCTAAAGGCAGTTAGTCTTTCCCTGCTTCGTTTTTCTGGCGCAAAAACCTGCAAATCAGTCCCAAAACCATCCAAAACACACACTAAAGCTAGGTAACACATATTGTCATGTTAGGGTATCAAACAATCATGAAATTAAATCCTAAAAGCATGCAAAAACCGAAGCACAACAAGTATCAAAGGCAAAAGATTCAAACCTATACATACATTACATACAAGCTTGAAGCATCAATGGTATCTCCAAGAAAACTCAACCACCACTTAAATCATGAACATAGAAACATAAATGAAAGTCTTTTGATCATATATCATGCATTAAACCAAAAGAAATCTCAAGGAAAGGCACCTAATTCATGCAAGAACTCAAAACCCTTACTATTGACCACTATTCATGTTCTTAACCAAAACTCTAACAAATCATGCTGAAAATTCGAAATTCATGGATGAAAAGAACCAAAATTGAATATACATCACAAACATATGCTTACCTTGAAGATTGGATGAAGGATGGAGAAGATTTGAGCTCAAAATCTTGAGATGGTGAATAGTGATAGGATCTTCTTCTTTCTCCCTTGTTTGCAGCTGATTTCCTCTCTCCCTTGTGTGTGGCTCGAAATGGGAGGCTAAGGGAGAGATAGAGGGTTGAGCTGGGGTCAAGTGGGCCCAAAAATCTCTTAATTTGGTCAATAATTGAACAAGTTATGGCCAAAACCGTAAAACATGGTCATCACGCGCACGAGGCTCGATTCGGGCCAAAATTCAGAGTTTAAACAGGGTTAGTGTAACAGCCGTACTCAGGGCCGAGTCGGGAGAGCTAAGTCAAGGGTTGATCTAGAAGCGTTTATATCATGATCCCCATTTATTCTCTCCATGCATTGCATTTTATGTGACTTATGTACTCTTATGTGCTATAGTTTTAATTAAAAGTTCGTAAATTTAATTCTTTCCTTTATTAAGCATGTACCTCGAAACTCTTCTCATAGAATCTTAGAAATCTAGCATTTATCCCTTTGTAGCACCTAAAATCCCTTCATATGCATCAAAATCTATTCCTACAATTTTAGGTTAAAAATTACAAAAATACCCCTAAAGCCTTAGAACTTTCCTAAATTTTAATTTATTCCCCCGAACACTTTTTCCTACTCAATATTATAATCAAATAGATCCTCACATTATTTCGAGGATTTTAACATTTTTTGTAAACCATGATTCTCATCCTAACTCGAGTAGTATCAAAAACAGTCTAAAAACCCAAGTCACTATTCACACCGTAAAACAACTTTTCACTCATTCTTTCATTATTTTTACTACTTCAAGTTCTCGTCTCTCGACTCTTTAATAAATTTTATGTCATTTTATATTTATTTTTATTCAACATGACATCATCCATGACATCACCTTCTAAAAATAGTCTTTCTAAAAATAGAAAGTTTTGAATAAATGAATATAATTTCTCCACACTTCTTATCTAATTACCAAACATTTGTTTGATAAAGAATTAAACACATCTCTTGCCTATTCTTAGAAATTGCACTAAGACCCCTCCTTACCACCTATAAATACCCCTCATATGAGTCATTTCTAACTCACAAATCTACACACAAAAATCACTCTCTTCCTCTCCCTAGCCTCACGAAATCCCCCTCCAAAATTCCCTCAAGGTTAGTTTTTTTCATGCTTTAATTTATGCTTTATTTTATATTTAAATTATGCAATTTAATTTATATTTTATATGTTTAAAATTATGTTAAAAAATTGTGTTAGAGAATTATGCTTTAGGAATTTACTTTTCATGAAATAAAGTTAGGAAATTAAATTAGAAAATGCAAGTTTATTATATGAATTTATTTAAATATGTGTTTGAATAATCATAATCATGTTCTTGAATGTTAAAACAAATGCATGTTTAGAGAATTTAATTATGAATTAATTTTCATAGAGAATTGTATATTTTGCTATATTATGCTTCAAATTCTATTTACAAATATGAATATGATCAAGTGTGTTACATACCTCCTTTGAATATTGAAATAGACTTAAGAACATGTTCTTGATGTTCTTCAAGTATGTGTGTGTAACGTGTGCTAATGTGTGTTTGATTTTGTGTTTTAAAAGTGTTTAATCCCCTAAAATTAAATAGTAACCGTTTTTCAATAGTAACTATAACTTTTAATTTCAAACAAAGATTTTGACTTCTAAAATCTTGTAGAGATTTCAAATATTAATATAAAATAATATTTTGGAATTTTAGAAATAACTTTTACCTAGAATTTCCAAAAATCGGGGATTAAATAACGATTTCCAAAATCTAACCCTTGCTTAGTAAAAATTTCTTGTACATTGTTTATTCAAGTAGTAAGACTTAGTCCTAAGACGGTAGTAGTTTTTACTTTCAGGCGACCATAGGATCGAAGAGTGGTATCCTCACAATTCCACCTAAATCTCGGTACTAGATGAGGGTTTAAATCTTTTCAACTGGAATCATGATTAAATTATTTTAATTCTTATGAGAAAAATGTTTCATATTAAATTATAGTATTATCCAAAATTCATATAATTACCCGAAGGTACTTAGTACTTTCTCCCGGTAAATATTCTCGTCTTGCAAGTACAATTATTGTTTTCTTATGGGCCCGGTGGTCTTGGTAGAAATAGTAGTCCGGGAGGCATGGGCCGAGGTCTAGTATTATACTAGCCGCCAACTAGATCTTGGTGGTGGACTAACCGGAGGTTGGTTTTTCCACATCAAGTGACAGGAAAAGATACGTCCCTCCCACAATATTGTTCATCGTCACTAAGGTTTGCTCCCCTACGTGACACTAAGGGGTGAAGGCTGGTATTATCGTATTTGTTTTATTAAGTACCTACACCTTAATCGGTGTCGTTACTATTTTCCCGAATTTTAAGGAGTTAAGGTTGGAGAAGCCTAGCTTGCGGGCATCAAAATCATTTCTTCAGAACGATTCATAAATTTTCCAAAGTATAACTTATATTACCCCTAATCCTATTGTTTCAAACTAATATGAACCGAATATTATTGTCATATAGTAATTTGTGATTATTTAGTATATTTTCGAACCAAGACCTTCTTGGCCAAAAGATTTTACCAAAACTTTACTTATAATTATAGACCTCAAACCACCATCACTTAGTCATTTTGACTAACCCTCCTAATCTTTTAACTCATGATTTCAGGAATACACAGATCGACGCCTTAAAGGTATCTTGAAGCTTTAAGGTGTCACATCTTAGTTACTTAGGGTTTATTAAGAGTGCATGTACATCTTTCAATAAGCACTCTCCTATGAATTTAGATCTATCACTGTTAATACTTAACTTAATAATATGTGCTCCGTTTAACTATTGTTTCCTTTTAATTGTTCAAGTTTATTTCTCCATTGTATTTAAATTTTATACTCTGGTATTGTATAGTCTTGTCCGTTGGCCGAAGTATTTCTCGAGTGCTAGGTCTCACATCCACTCGGGAAGTACAACGGTGAGGGGTTGTAGTGTTAGGGGCGCTACAGTTTAGGTGGTATCAGAGCATCAGGTTTAGTTAGTACGAACTTAACTTAAGATTACTAGGGAGAATACTTTACCTTGACTTTTCACTTTAGTAATTCTTAAAAAGTGTTTTCTTATAGTAATAATGGCTGGCCACGGTGAGTGATGGGAGCCGAATCCACCAAATAATATTCCTAAACTACCAAACACAATAAATTGTGTATAGTGGTAAAGGGTCGATCCCACAGAGATTGGTTGGTTCTATTAATCTCTGATAGCCAAGTAAACAAGCAACTAAAATAAAACAGGGGGGTTAACGTAATTAACTAAAGGTGCAGGAAATAAAATAACAAGCTGAAATTAAATACTAACTAAAGAACATAAAATTAAGAGGATTACGGAATAGAACTCTAGTCAAGTTATTCTTTCGATTCATGTTTGCAATTTGATCATCGATGCACAAATAAGCTTAAAATCCATTGGTAGACCGGCTATAGCGTCAACAAGCTCTGACAACCTCGTCCTTTCTAACTTATTCGGTGATCAAGATACGATCGTTAACCAACTCCCTAACCACTAAACAACCTTGTAGATACAATCTCAAGATTTAATTTAATGGCAGCCACAAAGTACGAAAAGGACACCGACCCTAGCCAACAAACTCAAGAAGCTTGGAATGTTTAAACTACTGTGCATACACCCTATCAAACGCAAGCAAACATGGAGGTAAGCCCCGATGATAGTTAACCCTTAACATACTTAAATTGATAAGTACGGATCAATTCAATTTATGCGATTTGGAAGGTAAGTTCAAGACAATAAATTGGCCAAATCAATTATCTATCAACATACCTATATCAATAAAATCAGATGCATACAACATACCAAGGATCAAAAGCATGGAAACCAATTAGATCTCACAAATCATAGCATGAATCTTGGAAATAACTTAACTAGAACAAGAGGTTCAGCTGTTGTTCATATTTACAAAATATTCACCTAACAAACTGATTAAGAACTGGAAATAAATCAACCAAACCGAACTACGAAAGATATATTAAGGTACTTCACATTCTAACCATGAAATTCAACTAAAAAGAGGAAAGGAAGAGAAAATCTTGCTCTTGGCCGAAACAGGGGATTCAGCCCCTGTTCTTGCTCTGCTCCAGTAGCTCTAGCTGCTGCGTGCTTCTCCTCCAGCCCCCCAAAGCTTGATATGTTGCTTTTCTTCTAAATCTAGCTTATAAGACCAAGTCTTGCAAGTTGGGCACACAAACCAAGGCAAAAGTGCTTTGGCAACTCCCAAAATCGTAATCTTCAGTCTTGAGACGCACAAAACTGAGTTAGAGCAGCTGCAAGTGGATCAAGTTACAAGAAAGGAAAGTCAGCCGCAACTGTTGACCAAAGTATCTGCTGCGTCACCCTTAGCTTAAGGGATGATCATTGCTTACGGTCATGGCTCAGTTCCTTTTCTGCACTTGGCGATTCTTTTAGTCCAGCTTTGCATTAATCCTTCATTTTAGCTCTAGTAGACCTATAAAGCCATAATTAAGCCAAAGTAAGTCTATTTTCAGTTAAATACAAGGGGAAAATTAAGACAATCAAGGTACGAATTACACACTAACAAATCCCCCCCACACTTAGACTTTGCTTGCCCTTAAGCAAATTATCCTCTAACCATTACAGCCCCACATTTTATCAATGAGAAAGTTTGAACACTAAAATGAGTATCATAACAAGTCTCTATAGCCTATCAAAATGGAAAAGGACAAATCTTAAGTGTTTAACTTGCTAGAGAATGATAGGGAATTTAGAATTCATTTGAGCATGCACATTTACCAAATAGCAATTACAACACGTGATCAAAGGGTGCTTGTTTTGGACTGTCTAAATTTCAATAAAGCAAAAGGAAAAGTGAGGGTTCCAACATTACACTTATACCAAAATTCAAAACGTTGTCTATTCCGGGTGTCATAATATCGCTTTGGTAATGTATGACTATCCCTAGACTGCACTTAGTGCATCACTCATGGTCACCCATTTTTCAATTTATGATTTGTATTCAGCCTCTGGGTGACCAGCGGAGTAAAATAAGCGGATTGCATCAAGCAAATGGCTGTCACTACCTTATCCAGAGAGCAAATGGCTTAAAAAGCCTTATTCAGAAACTAAATGGCTGAAGCAGCCTTATTCATAACCCTCAATCAACATTAACATTAACATTAACATTCATCATCAATAACATCCCTGCTTTAGACAGTCCAAAAATTACACACTTTTTCACACATGAAGGTCCAATTTATTGGATGCAAATTTTTAATTTTCTCCCATTAATCCAAATCCAAAAACATTCTCTATCAGAGCCAAAGAACTTATAAATTTGATCAACTCCAAAAATCAAGCATGGAAATTCATGTTATTTCAACCTATTTTTCATGTTCAAAAGCTCTCAAATCAAAACATGTTGCACATGGTCAGGTTCAAACCACAAAAATAGCACAAAAAGACTTAAGGACCTGAGCAAAAAGAGCTAGGAACTAGACAACTAACTACAAAAAACTAAAACTAAGCAGACTAGGCAATTATAAAATAGGACCAACTAATGGAAATTTATAGCAAATCAGTCATTCAAACCTATTATCCACACTTAATAGTCCAACAAAACATTCACATACCCCCCCCCCCCCCCTTATTCTACATTGTCCTCAATGTATAATTAAAGAAAAAGTAAAAACATGAGAACTTCCCTGAAAATAGCTTGTTAAGTGTCAATTTTGGTGCTTTCTTGACGGCCTCAATATCTCTCTCTGCTTTTGCTATGTGCCTGGCTATAAAGTTAGTTGATTTCTCCATGTTTGGGATTTCCTCCACTAATTTCTCAGTTTTCTCCAATTTGGCTAGGACTGTGTCAAGAAGAGTTGTAATTCGGTCCAGCTGTGCGGAGTTGGTGGCGAGACTTGGTAGTTGAAGGTGTAACAGGTCCTGAAGACCTTGTTCTCGCCATGAGGAACGGCTGATGGCGGCGGTTCGTGGTGTGGGCAATGACTCTTGAGGTTCTGAGAATGGCGGGATGAAGGAGGGAGATGGAGAGGTTTTTCTTAGGGTTTTAATCTTTGAAATCTGATTGTGAGAGTGATGTTGGGTTTTGTGAAATCAGATTATTTATTTTAATCTCTGAATTGAAAACACACTTTATAAAAACGGTTTGATCTTTTAAAAGCAAAGGTGTGTTTTATAATTAGAACATTTAGATAGCCTTTTCAAATAAAATGTTTAAAATGTTATATCCTTAGAGAAAAACGTGTTTCACAAATCGTATTCAATTCTGGCAGGCACATTTCTTCACTCATTTTTTTTTTTAAGTGTTGAAAAATGCCTGTTTTTTTAGCTGCAGGAATGACCATCCCTAAGGGTTTGGGTCCGGGGTACTCTGTTTCTGCCGTAATCTGTAAACAAACAAAAAGAGGTCCTTAGTCAAGAAACACAGAGAAACAAGAAGTAAATAACAGCAAATCAAAAAGAATTGGGTTGACTCCCAAAAAGCGCCCTTGTTTAACGTCCTAGGCTAGACGATGTGTTGCATAACATGTCTTCAATTGAAATCCTTCACATCTTTCATTGGAAAACCTGCATAAAATCCTTTCAAATAATGTATGTTTAATATTAACAGGTCTTCCTCCTCGGAATAGTTGCAATCCCCTACATTATAAAACAACATGTGAGTATAAAGAGAAACTCTCTTCCATTTACAACTCAATTTATTAGGAAAAAGACTAAATAAGGATTGATAAAACAACCACTTAGCTCCATCAAAGCAAGATTTCCTAAAAAGCAATTGAGAGTGAGAGCTAAAAACATTTTTATCATCATATCTTAGCTCAAAAGATGCACCACATGGAAGGGGACTAACAAAATCCATATCATTTAAATAAAACAACTCACTAGGAGACTTTATGGAATCAAACATAGCGAATTTAACAAATTTTCCATTAAATTCCATTGTGAGTGTATGGTCAAACTCATTGATTTTTGTCTTAGATATATCAAGAAAGGGTTGTCCTAGCAAAACATCATATGAGTTGTCAACTAGTCTATGAGAAAAATCATGCCATCAACTTGAATTAAAACATTTTCTAATATGCCCTTAGGATAAACAATTGTTCTATCATCAAGTTCAATGATCATACCTGTTTTTCTCATAGAATTAATATGCAAGTGTTAGCAAATAGACAAAGGCATCAAATTAATAGAGGAACTGCCATCACATAAAGCTCTATCAATCCCAATAGTTCCTATTTTACATGGAAGAGCAAATAAACCTTTAACATTACTCACTTGAGGTATCTTTTCTTGAAGGATATCAGAGAAATGCTTTCCAATTCTTACCTTCCCATAACAAGGCATACTTTCCTTAGTTGCACACAATTCTTCAAGAGAATTCATATATTGAGGCATAGATTTAATTACATCAAGTAATGGAACATTTACCTCAACATTGTAAAGTGTCTTTAGGAACATTGATTCATCATTTTGGAACTCTAATTCATCTTTTTGAAACTCAACATACCTCTGTACAGTTGGCTTTGGGTTGATCAAAGGTTGAGATTGTACAGTAAGTCTGGATTCCTCGTCTGACCTTAAGCTGTAGTTATCCCTTATGCTCATGTCTGTTGTACAGTCCTGCTTTGTTTCTTTATCAACTTTCTGGACTGCTATGATATGTTCTGTTTTAGCCTCTACTTTCTGAAGTGAGGGTTGTCCTTCTTCAAATTCCTGTTTACTCTTCGATTCAGCTATGGAAGAAGTTAATTGGCTCAACTCATTCTTCAAGCTTTGAACGCACATTTGGAGTTCTTGCATATTGTTCCTTGTCTCTTGTTGAAATTTTTGCATATTGAATCTTGTCTCCTGTTGAAATTGTTTTGTATTAATCACAAATGCCTTAAACATTTCTTCAAGAGACATACCTGAATTGGAATATGATGGATATTGTTGTGGTGGCTGAAATGCATTTGTTGTGCCATTAAAATGATGATCATTCCATATGGGCTGAAGTTCCTCATCAAGTAATGGACATTTATCAGTTTTGTGAGGTCCCGTACACACTCCACATTGCTCGGTTATGGGCTGCAAATAGGAAAAAGGATCACCAGTGAGTAAAGGACATACATTGGTTGGATGGCTTCCCATACAAATACCACAAATATCACTTTGAGAGCTTAAATCCATTGATGACAGCATGTTGATTCTTTCAACTGACTTCTATGCACAAAAAAAACAAACACTAAGCTATCAAAAGAAAAACAAAACTGATTAGAACCAATCCCCGGCAACGGCGCCAGAAATTTGATGGGAGCCGAATCTACCAAATAAGATTCCTAAACTACCAAACACAATAAATTGTGAATAGTGGTAAAGGGTCGATCCCACAGAGATTGGTTGGTTCTATTAATCTCCGATAGCCAAGTAAACAAGCAACTAAAATAAAACAGGGGGGTTAACGTAATTAACTAAAGGTGCAGGAAATAAAATAACAAGCTGAAATTAAATACTAACTAAAGAACATAAAATTAAGAGGATTACGGAATAGAACTCTAGTCAAGTTATTCTTTCGATTCATGTTTGCAATTTGATCATCGATGCACAAATAAGCTTAAAATCCATTGGTAGACCGGCTATAGCGTCAATAAGCTCTGACAACCTCGTCCTTTCTAACTTATTCGGTGATCAAGATACGATCGTTAACCAACTCCCTAACCACTAAACAACCTTGTAGATACGATCTCAAGATTTAATTTAAAGGCAGCCTTAAAGTACGAAAAGGACACCGACCGTAGCCAACAAACTCAAGAAGGTTGGAATGTTTAAACTATTGTGCATGCACCCTATCAAACGCAAGCAAACATGGAGGTAAGCCCCGATGATAGTTAACCTTTAGCATACTTAAATTGACAATTACAGATCAATTCAGTTTATGCGATTTGGAAGGTAAGTTCAAGACAATAAATTGGCCAAATCAATCATCTATCAACATACCTATATCAATAAAATCAGATGCATACAACATACCAAGGATCAAAAGCATGGAAAACAATTAGATCTCATAAATCATAGCATGAATCTTGGAAATAACTTAACTAGAACAAGAGGTTCAGTTGTTGTTCATATTTACAAAATATTCACCTAACAAACTGATTAAGAACTGGAAATAAATCAACCAAACCGAACTACGAAAGATATATTAAGGTACTTCACATTCTAACCATGAAATTCAACTAAAAAGAGGAAAGGAAGAGAAAATCTTGCTCTTGGCCGAAACAGGGGATTCAGCCCCTGTTCTTGCTATGCTCCAGTAGCTCTAGCTGCTGCGTGCTTCTTCTCCAGCCTTCCAAAGCCTGATATGTTGCTTTTCTTCTAAATCTAGCTTATAAGACCAAGTCTTGCAAGTTGGGCACACAAACCAAGGCAAAAGTGCTTTGGCAACTCCCAAAATCGTAATCTTCAGTCTTGAGACACACAAAACTGAGTTAGAGCAACTGCAAGTGGATCAAGTTACAAGAAAGGAAAGTCAGCCGCAACTGTTGGCCAAAGACTCTGGTGCGTCACCCTTAGCTTAAGGGATGATCATGGCTTACGGTCATGGCTCAGTTCATTTTCTGCACTTGGCGATTCTTTTAGTCCAGCATTGCATTAATCCTTCATTTTAGCTCTAGTAGACCTATAAAGACATAATTAAGCCAAATTAAGTATATTTTCAGTTAAATATAAGGGGAAAATTAAGACAATCAAGGCACGAATTACACACTAACAGTGAGCTTCCACATCCAGACAGTATAGAGTGGTTTGATCAGTACGAGCCTCCTAGGACATTAGTTGTTACTCGTAGTGGGGGCGCCAGGTTTTATCCCTGGCAAAGGATCAGACAGCTTAGTCAGGATCAGTTCCAGGAGGCCTTTCCAGGGTATGCTTACCCAAACAGAGTGGTTCATTTACGAGAGACAGAGAGAGATGCATAATTCTACGAGTATCAGAGAACCATAGAATAGAGGCTTGAGGCAAGCAGGAACCGAGAGATGGCTAGGCAGACTACAGTAGATCGCGACCATGCCCGGGAGCAGCTAGCAGCATCCAATATAGCTATTTCCCAGATGGCTTCACGCATAGCAGAGCTCGAGAAGGATGTAGTCAGCTTGACCTTGGATTGGGAGGCTTCCATTGTGATCCATGATCAGTACAGAGCTCAGATGAGGAGTAGTCTAGAGGATGCACTTTACCTGAATGGCATGCAGGTCATAGAGGAGGTTCTGGAGATGCAGCCCGGACTCACTCAGTCCGGAGAGGATGAGGCTTAAGCAGCTATAGATCATTCTGAGGATGAGGAGGAACATGGGTAGCATGATGAGGACAGAGAGGGCTCTGATGGACTTCAGGTTGTTCCAGAGGAGGATAGTACTGAGCCTAGCGAGGAGTGGAGTCCTATTAGGGTTCCGGATTCAGCAAGTATAGTGGATCTCAAGGCAGAGAGTGGAGGCGAAGATTGAGATTAGATCGTGGGATACAATACATAGGATAGTTATCGGGGGGATGTATATAGCGGCTAGTGGAGTCACTTCCCCATTTTTGTAGCAGCGGACGGTACCAGCTTTGACTTAGCGATTGACAGTACTTGTAGGGTGTAACTTGAGGTAGATCGGGTCCACCCCTCTTTTTGCTTTTACTTTTGTAGCTCTTGAAGCTTACTAGTCTTGATGCATATATATATATATATATATATGACCTATTTTGATCATTTTACACTGTTATTTCATGTTGCTTTATATTTCTTGCATCATGAGTCTTAGAGTTGCTTCAAGATACCAGCAGGACCGTAAGTACTCATGTTATTTCTTTATGCGCTTTATGTTTGATGATTCATATTATTTGAATATTACTGTTCTGTGAAAATCTCTGAAACTCTTTTACCCCACATGCATTATATTTCCTATGTGATTGAGATTTCAGCTTCAAAATGCCTCTACGAAGAACTTCACGTAACATCTCACCATCACCGTCGGACCCACCAGGACATCCAGAGCTCGTAGAAGCCCTAAGATAGTTCATCCGTACTTGTACACCTGGGCATAATTCTACAAATGATCATTAGAAAGGTTTCTCCGAATGAATCCCCCAAAATTCTTTGGAGAACCTAATGGTTTGAAGGCCGAAAATTGGATAGCTAGCTTAGAAAAGATTTATGAAGCTATGGATATATTTCCCGAGGAACGAGAACGAGTACAGTACGCAGCCTTCCTCTTAGAAGGACCCTCTTTAAGTTGGTGGAAACATGTCAAACAAACCTGGATAGAAAACCAGACTGATTACAATTGGACAGAGTTCGTAAAGGAGTTTCAGAATAAATATATCCCTCAAGTGATAAGGGAAACTCAAGAGGCTGAATTCATGAGTTTAACTTAGGGATACATGTCAGTGGCTGAATACGAGGCAAAATTCGTAAGACTGATATAATACGTTCCACATATTCTGAATGATGAATGACGAAAAACCAAGCGATTCATTGATGGACTCAAGCCAGACCTTCGATGGGCTTTAGCTTTGTTGGATATTGAATCTTATAACAAGGCAGTAGACAAATCCCTAAAAATCGAAGCAGCACATAAAAATATTCGCTTGGCAGCCAATCACCCTGGTCCCCCTCAAAATAAGCCTTCTCAAGGGATAAAGCGTCCTGCTGGACCGCCAAGTCAAAAATTTGGAAAGAAACCGACACCAGCTCAGCAAAAACCTCAGTCAGTCCGGTCCAATCCTCAAGAAGAGATCACTTGTGAATACTGTCACAAGCCGGGACACACTGAACAAGAGTGCTGAAAGAAAGCTAGCACATGTTTATGGTGTGGAACCCCTGATCACCAGTATGATACATGCCCAAAGAGACCGGGACCCAAGGAAAAAAGAAAAGTTGGGGGAAAATTAGGAAAGCCACTGGTCAAAGGCAGAGCCTACGCATTAGATGGAAACGTGGATCCAGACCGTCCAGATGTTGTCGAAGGTACGGTACATATTCTACACACGCCAGTTAAAGTCTTATATAACCCTGGTGCCACGCATTCATTCATTGCATCAAATTTGTGTGCGCATTTAAATTTTCCATTTGAATGTTCATCATATAATTTCGAAGTAAGTTCCCCTTTGGGAATTTCTTTCATAACGGATCGAGTGTATAAACGTTGCCCTATACAAATCGGTAACCATTACTACCCTATGGACCTCTTCGAACTCCTAATAACAAGATACGGAATCATCCTAGGAATGGATTGGCTCTACAAATATCATGCTAAATTAGATTGTTTCAAGAAAGAAATCATCTTAGGACAAGATGAAAGTTGGATGTCTGAAGACAAAAGATCAGTGGCAATAGTTTCTATGATAGAAGCTAAAAAGTTGGTTCAGAAAGAAGCTACAGGATTCATTGCCTATCTCCCAAAATAGGCCAAAGGATCAACTCAAGGTTGAGGAGGTAGAAGTAGTAAATGAGTTTCTTGACGTATTTCCAGAACATTTAAACTCGCTACCACCAGATTGCGAGTTAGAATTTGTAATCGATACAATTCCTGGGGCAGAACCTTTCTCTAAAACCCCATATTGGATGGCCCTAGTCGAACTTCAAGAGTTGAGAAAACAACCTGATGAGTTGATTAAATCGAGATATATCCATCCTAGTACATCACCTTGGGGAGCACCAGTGTTGTTTGTAAAAAAGAAAGATGGGTCATTACGGATGCGCATCGACTATCGAGAACTTAACCAAATGACCATAAAGAACAAATACCCTCTACCCCACTTAGAGGAGTTATTTGATGTCCTTCAAGGATCCCGAGTTTATTCCAAGTTAGATTTAAGCCAAGGGTACTATCAATTAAAGATTAGGAAGGAGGATATCCCTAAAACAGCTTTCAATACCCGCTATGGACACTTTGAGTTCATAGTAATGCCTTTTGGATTGACTAGTCCACCCGCTGCATTCATAGATATGATGCATCAAATATTTCGGCCATATCTGAATAAATTTGTGGTCATTTTCATCGATGACATTTTGGTATTTTGAAAAACGCCCGAGGAACATGCTGAACATCTTCGCATAGTGTTCAGTACTTTGTGAGAGCATAAGCTATATGCTAAGTTCAGTAAATGTGAGTTCTGGATAGAGAAGGTTGCATTCCTCGGACATGTAATCTCGGGATCAGCTGTTCAAGTAGATCCTTCGAAGATTGAAGCCATTACAAACTAAAAAATACCAAGAAATCCATTAGAAGTGAGAAGCTTCCTAGGACTTACAGGCTATTATCGAAGGTTTGTAAGGGACTTCTCCAAGATAGCTGCACCTCTCACAAAGTTAACAAAGAAGGAAAGAAAGTTTGAATGGACTGAACAGTGCGAACAAAGTTTCAAAGAATTAAAGCAACGGTTGACATCTGCACCAGTACTAACGTTACCCGAAGAAAAAGAAGGTTATACGGTTTATACCGATACCTCTTAAGAAGGACTAGGTTGTGTACTGATGCAATATGGGAAAGTTATAGCCTATGCCTCGAGAAAACTCAAACCTCATAAGGAGAATTATCCTACTCATGACTTGGAATTAGCAGCAATTGTGTTTGCTCTTTCCAAATGGAGACACTATCTCTACGGGGTTACTTTTGAAGTTTTCACTGATCATAAAAGCCTACGGTACCTTCTTACTCAAAAGGAGTTGAATATGAGGCAAAGGAGATGGATGGAATTTCTGGAGGATTACGACTGTATAATCCAGTACCATCCAGGGAAGGCTAACGCAGTGGCTGACGCTTCCAAAATCAAGCTTAGCGTCACTCCCAGGAAAGCCTTCAAGTAACCTATGAAAATCGGTAAAAGTAGTCTCAAGGGCTCGATTAGCAAACTTAGTGGCATTATTACCACTAAAGGAAAAAATAAAGGAAGCTCAAGTTCAGGATGAGTGGATTCAGAAATGTCTCAATTCCAAAGAAAGGGATCTTGAAGAAAAATTCAAAATAGATTATCAAGGGATCTTGAGGTACAAGAATCGGGTCTGCGTGCCTTTTATAACTCGAAAAGAAATATTGAATGAGGCACACAAAACTCGTTATACGATACATCCTGGAGGGACTGAGATGTATCAAGACCTCAAAAGGCATTTCTAGTGGAACTGTATGAAAAGAGACATAGCCAATTACATCAAGAAATGCCTAACTTGTCAATGGGTTAAAGCAGAACATCAAAGACCTGGAGGATTGTTGCAACCATTACCTATCCCTACTTGGAAATGGGATCAAGTAACTATGGATTTTTTTTATGGATTACCCAAGGTTAAAGGAGGATTTGATGGTATTTGGGTTATCATTGATAGATTAACAAAATATGCACATTTCTTACCTGTCAAAGCAACTGATAAAGTTAACTCTCTAGCCAAGCTCTATCAAAAGGAGATCATTCGGTTGCATGGAGTACACATTAGTATAGTATCAGACAGGGATCCAAAGTTCACCTCACAACTTTGGCAGAACATTCAAGAAATGATGGGTACTAAGCTGAACTTCAGCATGACAGCAAATCCTCAAACTGATGGACAATCTGAAAGAACCATTAGACTTCCAAGACAATTGGAAGGATTGCCTACCCCTTGTGGAGTTTGCATATAACAACAGTTATCAGGCTTCTATCCAAGCTGCACTTTACGAGGCCTTATATGGAAGGAAATGTAGATCTCCATTATATTGGGATATGGATGAGGCCAAAGGAATTAAGAAAAAGAAACCCCAAGAGAATACTGCTAAGAGTTGGATAGAAGAAGCAACAGAAAAGGTTGAAGTCATCAAAAATAATGAAATACTATATTTCACTTTGATGTGGAAACGTAAAAATAAGGTTTTATTGTCTTTAGAATATTGGCTCTGCCGAAGATAGGTAGAAAAGCTATGCTGATAATCCAAGAAGGGACATAGAATTTGCAGTGAGCGAGAAGGTATTCTTGAAAGCTTCTCTTAGAAAAGGGTTTGTACGAATTGGGAAAGGGTGAAAGTTAAGCCCTCAATACATTAGACCTTTTGACATACTAGAACGTATCGGTCCAACAACCTGCCACCTAGATTTACTAGCAAGTCTTACTGGAATACATAACGTATTCCATGTGTCCCAACTCCGAAAGTACTTTGCTGATGATTCACACATTCTACCAACTGAGGAAGTACCACTAGAACCCGACCCCACTTATGAAGTGAAGCCAGTCAGAATCTTGGATAGAAAATTCCAAGAATTGAAAAACCGAAGGATTTCCCTCGTTAAAATCTTATGGAAAAGAAATGGTATTGAAGAACAAACTTGGGAAATAGAGGAAAATATGTTGAAGCATTATCCAGAACTGTTCAAGGACAGTAATAGAATCTGAGGACATATTCTTTTAAAGGAGGGAGGATTGTAACAGCCGTACTCAGGGCCGAGTCGGGAGAGGTAAGTAAAGGGTTGATCTAGAAGCGTTTATAATCTCGATCCCCATTTATTCTCTCCATGCATTGCATTTTATGTGACTTATGTGCTCTTATGTGCTATAGTTTTAATTAAAAGTTCATAAATTTAATTCTTTCCTTTATTAAGCATGTACCTCGATACTCTTCTCATAGAATCTTAGAAATCTAGTATTTATCCCTTTGTAGCACCTAAAATCCCTTCATATGCTTCAAAATCTATTCCTACAATTTTAGGTTGAAAATTACAAAACTACCCCTAAAGCCCTAGAACTTTCCTAAATTTTAATTTATTCCTCGGAACACTTTTTCCTACTCGATATTACAATCAAATAGATCCTCACATTATTTCAAGGATTTTAACATTTTTTGTAAACCATGATTCTCATCCTAACTCGAGTAGTATCAAAAACAGTCTAAAAACCCTAGTCACTATTCACACCGTAAAACAACTTTTTATCCATTCACTTTTTGATATTCAATATTACAGTCAAAACGCTCCTTGAAGTATTTTATAAATTTTCGTACATATATCAAAACTTGATTCCAACCGTAGCATATTTTATAAATATTTTCCTTTTTAAAAATTATCATTTTATTTTAAACAATTAGCTTTCATTCAATTTGCAAAATTATACTTAAAACGTTTCTTGAATTTTTCTCTAAACTATGATAAATTTTCCAATCTTTAAACTTCATCATAGCTTCGTTTATATAATTTTATAATGATTTTCATCATCTTTAACGTTCATAACTTGTAAACCAAAAATCTAAATATTCCACATTTATAATCATACCGAAGCTTATTTTTCACTCATTCTTTCATTATTTTTACTACTTCAAGTTCTCGTCTCTCGACTATTGAATATATTTTATGCCATTTTATATTTATTTTTATTCAACATGACATCATCCATGACATCAACTTCTAAAAATAGTCCTTCTAAAAATAGAAAGTTTTGAATAAATGAATATAATTTCTCCACATTTCTTATCTAATTACCAAACATTTGTTTGATAAAGAATTAAACACATCTCTTGCCTATTATTAGAAATTGCACTAAGACCCCTCCTTACCACCTATAAATACCCCTCATATGAGTCATTTCTAACTCACAAATCTACACACAAAAATCACTCTCTTCCTCTCCCTAGCCTCACGAAATCCCCCTCCAAAATTCCCTCAAGGTTAGTTTTTTTAATGCTTTAATTTATGCTTTATTTTATATTTAAATTATGCAATTTAATTTATATTTTATATGTTTTAAATTATGTTAAAAAATTGTGTTAGAGAATTATGCTTTAGGAATTTACTTTTCATGAAACAAAGTTAGGAAATTAAATTAGAAAATGCAAGTTTATTATATGAATTTATTTAAATATGTGTTTGAATATTCATAATCATGTTCTTGAATGTTAGAATAAATGCATGTTTAGAGAATTTAATTATGAATTAATTTTCATAGAGAATTGTATATTTTGCTATATTATGCTTCAAATTCTATTTACAAATATGAATATGATCTGGTGTGTTACATACCTCCTTTGAATATTTAAATAGACTTAAAAACATGTTCTTGATGTTCTTCAAGTATGTGTATGTAACGTGTGCTAGTGTGTGTAAGTGTGTGTTTGATTTTGTGTTTTAAAAGTGTTTAATCCCCTAAAATTAAATAGTAACCGTTTTTCAATAGTAACTATGACTTTTAATTTCAAACAAAGATTTTGACTTCTAAAATCTTGTAGAGATTTCAAATATTAATATAAAATAATATTTTGGAATTTTAGAAATAAGTTTTACCTAGAATTTCCAAAAATTGGGGATTAAATAACGATTTCCAAAATATAACCCTTGCTTAGTAAAAATTTCTTGTACATTGTTTATTCAAGTAGTAAGTGTTGGAAAACACGAGTCAGAAAGCAGCGGAAGTTTAAAAAATTTTCCAACAAAAAGGATCTAAGACTCGCAATCGTGTGACCAAATTCGTAGGGATTAGAAACTTACTTTCTTAATTGTCTTTCTTAATTCGGAGAGTTGTCCGGTTCGACCTCACCAACATATATGTTATCCAATTTTATTAGTCTTTATTAATGCAAGTACACTTAAATGCATTTCAAACAAGCACATAAACAGACAACATGTCCTAGCATGATACTAACATGTAATGATCATGGGTTCTACCTATCTTATGCGTGATATGTGGGAGCCACTCCACAATCACAAGTTCTAACATACATGCCACATAAACAGTTTAAATCACATAAGGGAAAGCGGTAACAAAATACGAGCCCTATCTCTATTACATTTTTACAATTGAGATTCCCCTCCCTAATATTTTGAGGAGCCTTCACTTATGGCCTCCTTGTTACTTGAATGTGGTCCATCTTACTCCATGGGCGCATTGTCTCCAAAATGAAAATAAAACCTCACCACCTATCTCTACTCTCAAATTACAATAAAAGGAAAAAGACATAAAGTAATAAGGCTCAATCTTCATATTGGCTTTAGACAATTACACGGGGCATACCCCGGCCTCAAAACAGTAATATGGAAAGCCACATAATAAATCACATAACAGTACGCACATAAGTGAGGCTCCAACCTCAATTGAAAAACGCAACTATAGGGCTCCAACCCCAATTTAAACCATCCATGTGCATAAATTAAAACCATACATAAGTCTAAACCCATGATCATCTAACATGCTTTTGCGAGAATTTAAATTTAGCCAATAAATTAAAATTCCCGTTTCAAGTCCTAATGACTTAAAACATGACTTGATGCGAGTCTTATTTATAAAAGTTTTCAATAAATCCCAATTTACTCAAACCAATAAAATTCCAATTAATTTCTGAAAATTAATAATTTTATCAAAGATGTATTTTCCCAAAATATAAACCGTTTCTATTTCTCAAAAATCCCAATTTTAAGTTTTATTCAAAAATTAAAATAAATATTCAAAAAATAAAATTTTAAAATTAAAATAAAAATTGGGACTAGATTGCACGAAACACGAAAATGGATTACGAAGAAAAACGGGGCCCGTACGCGAAGAGGGTCGTGGGCGATGCAGGCTCGCACAGCACGCGGCCTTACGCGTGCACGCCGCGTGCTGCTGCGCGCGGCTCCTCCCGGCCTAGTGCGGGCGACAATGGGCCTCCCGCGCAGTTGCGGGAGGGTGCTGGGCGGCGTCGCCCATGCGCGCTTGGGCAGGCGGGCGGTGGCGCGCGAAGCCCGCGCCGCCAGCTCGCGCGACGCCTTCGCGTGCGGGGTTTCGCGTGTTCGTAATCCAGGCTTTTCGTTTCGTGTTTTCGTTCAAAAGCAAAACCAATCCAAGAAATCCAAAAACAGTTTATACAGTTTCAAATCTAAAATAGTTTTTCAAAAAAAATAAATTTTGCAAAAACCAATTTTCAGAAACTTTCAGAAAAAATATAGTTTCGTAATTTAGGCTTTCTAAAACAATTACAAATACTCAATCGCATCAAGCCTAAGAATTTCTACCAAATTCAGAATAATTGAGACGAATTAGAAACACGATTAACGAGGTGGCTCTGATACCACTTGTTGGAAAACACGAATCAGAAAGCAGCGGAAGTTTAAAAAATTTTCCAAGAAAAAGGATCTAAGACTCGCAATCGTGTGACCAAATTCGTAGGGATTAGAAACTTACTTTCTTAATTGTCTTTCTTGAAGCGTTTCAAGCCACCCAAGAACATTCTTCTCGCGGCTTCATCCCCTCTCCTTGGTAAAGCTCGAATCTTCAAACTTCTAACTTGAAGCTCTCTAGAGATAGTCCACCAACTTGACTACAATCTAACTAGTAAGGATGCTAGTTCTCTAGTTAGTGTTTAGGCTTAACCTAGGGTTTTCGTATATCTTGGAGAAAGGATGGTGTTCAACACATGAACCAAAAGAATTCTCGATTAGCTCGAGCTCCCCTATTTATTAGAAGGGAGTGGCCGAAATTCCTAATCCTCATGGACTAAGGATTTGGTCCCTCTCTCCTATTACTTGATCATCAAGTAATTTTGACTTTGACTTTGAATTCAAATTCAAATCAACTTTCAAGAGAGCTAAAATATCCAAACTATTTTTGGATAATTTTATAATTTATTTATTTAAAATAAATAACTTATTTTATCTAATTAATTAATTCATAATTAATTAACTAGATTATTTTCTCCAAAATTAGACTTTCTTTTTTTAATTCAAAATTAAACCAAAGTCTATTAAATAATTAACACATTTAATTATTTAATATATATATATATATACAATATATATATTTACACGTGTGGGACACGTGTCACAAGGACACGTGTCACAAGGACACGTGTCACTCACGTGACCCACACGTGTGGTTTCACACGTGTGGAACCCTCTTGGCCCGATTAACTCGTTTAATCATTTTAAAGCCTCAACTCATGTAACCAAGTTGTTGTGTGTGACCCTCTAGGTTCTCAATTCAATTAGCAATGACCCTAATTAATTAATTCACTAATTAATTAATCAGTCCACAGATTAAACGACCATAGTCTAGCAACAGGTGTTTAACCCCTAGCTGAATTGGAATGTTCAGATTCGACAGAACCTTTAAGTCATTGATTCATGTGAGATACAATCCTCCTACTTACTATCTCTCAACCGAGATCTAGGGTAAGGGAATAATCAGAACCTTAATAATCCGGTCTTAAAGCTAAGTGCATTTCATATCCATTTGATCTCAATCCAAGAAACCCTTTTCTTGATGTCTTGATCTACTGCCTTGGCCAAGGACTCCATATGGTATATGAATGACTTACACAATAAGAGATCACCTTGCTAATGCAAGTGTAGGTCCTTTCTTGATTCTCATTCACTTTCATGAATCACTTGTGCAGCCCCAGCATAAGCCTTGAATCAGTTGTCTAAGGCGACACCCTTTAAAGCTTATACCTAAGACTACAGAGTTAACTCATAAAGTGACAAGGAACCTCAAGTCTTAAGGATCAATTAATCACATCAATGACTCGTGAGATATTTCCTAATCTGGAAGTTTCTATTTCCTGAAATAGAAACTCCCTTTCCCATTTAGGAATGTTCTTACACGGGGCACCTCAGTGAACTTACTTATTGAAGTAAGCACCCTCATGTATCACGCACGTATCAACTATACACTTTGCACCTCCATGAAACAAGGTGGTTCTTCTTAAGGATGTGATCCCACAAGCAAGCCTTAGAGGAGTCAGGTTGACACTCCCACTGTCGGTAGGACTCATCGGCTTGGAGTATTTTACTAATCATGACTTATGCGATATAGGGCTCGTTTCATGAACCATTTCACCTAAATGGTAGAGTCCTAAAGTCATCAGGATTAGGGGAGTTCTTATACATGCACAGATAAAGTAAACGCATACCAAACAAGAGCATATAAAGAAGTGTTACCTCAATTCGTTATTTCATTCAAAGATTGTCTATGATTACAATAAGGAAAAGCACAAAGCGGATATACAATCGGCTTTCTAGGGCACTATTCCAAACAGTAAGACTTAGTCCTAAGACGGTAGTAGTTTTTACTTTCAGGCGACGATAGGATCGAAGAGTGGAATCCTCACAATTTCGCCTAAATCTCGGTACTAGGTGAGGGTTTAAATCCTTTCAACTGGAATCATGATAAAATTATTTTAATTCTTATGGGAAAAATGTTTCATATTAAATTATAGTATTATCCAAAATTCATATAATTACCCGAAAGTACTAAGTACTTTCTCCCGGTAAATATTCTCGTCTTGCAAGTAAAATTATTGTTTTCTTATGGGCCCGGTGGTCTTGGTAGAAGTAGTAATCCGGGAGGCATGGGCCGAGGTATACTATTATACCAGCCGTCAACTAGATCTTGGTGATGGACTAACCGAAGGTTGGTTATTCCACATCAAGTGACGGGAAAAGGTACGTCCCTCCCACAATATTGTTCATCGTCACTAGGGTTTACTCCCTTACGTGACACTAAAGGGTGAAGGCTGGTATTATCGTATTTGTTTTATTAAGTACCGATACCTTGATCAGTGTCGTTACTATTTTCCCGGATTTTAAGGAGTTAAGGTTGGAGAAGCCTAGCTTGCGGGCATCAAAATCATTTCTTCAAAACGGTTCATAAATTTTCCAAAGTATAACTTATATTACCCCTACTCCTATTGTTTCAAACTAATATGAACCGAATATTATTATCATATAGTAATTTGTGATTATTTAGTATATTTTCGAACCAAGACCATCTTGGTCAAAAGATTTTACCAATACTTTACTTATAATTATAGACCTCAAACTACCGTCACTTAGTCATTTTGACTAACCCTCTACTCTTTTAACTCATGATTTCAGGAATACACAGATCAATGTCTTAGAGGTATCTTGAAGCTTTAAGGTGTCACATCTTAGTTACTTAGGGTTTATCAAGAGTGCATGTACATCTTTCAATAAGCACTCTTCTGTGAATTTAGATCTATCACTGTAAATACTTACTCAGCTTAATAATATGTGCTCCGTTTTACTATTGCTTTCTTTTAATTGTTCAAGTTTATTTCTCCATTGCATTTAGATTTTATACTCTGGTATTGTATAGTCTTGTCAGTTCACCGAAGTATTTCTCGAGTGCTAGGTCTCACATCCACTCGGGAAGTACAACGGTGCGGGATTGTAGTGTTAGGGGCGCTACAGCTAGAAAAATACAAGGCTTATTTCATCGTACCCGAATCGTCGAAACAAGTCCAATGGAGGTGTCGGAATTTGAATCCCAATTCCCAAGCTCAAGAAATGCGGCCCGGAACCCAAGGTTTGTTAAATGCTCTTTGGCCCCCTTTAAGTTCTGTTACACCAAAACAATTAAAACTCAACCAAACAAGTTATAAAACACATATAAAGCATATAATCACATTTATAATTCACATATTTCATGCATGGCAAGTTGTCACCAAAAACGGAATTAAAAAAAACGGGATTAAACGGGCTTGAAACGCGTAAAAGGTATCAAACGCTTAAAACTTAAACATAAAGCATATAACAAATATTCAAATATTCAAATAAATCTTATAATTGCATGCTTCATTAACTAAATGCGCACTTAGCACCCTCGTGACCTTCGTACCTAGAACGTCGAAGAATCAGGATGTTACAAACTACCCCCTTTAAAAGGACCTGGTCCTCCAGGTCCGACTGCTCGAGTTAGAACTGCAAGCAACTCTCTCGTATTCACCCAAGTTCGAGGTTCATGTGTACCGACGAGGGTTAGCTCAAAAAAGGTCTTCAAGCACAAGGGGGTTTGATTCTTTAAGTGTTGATGTAGGGCTCCTTCACAACTTTGTTCCAGCTAGGAGCAGCCCGATTTGTCTCGCACGATGAGAGGGTCACCGGACTTCCACCACTCACACTTTCTCACGGTTTTTGAATCACCTTGGAAACTCGGTAGAAACACGACCCTCGACTTACCGTAGAGCTAGAACACTCGTACTCTCAAAGTCGTCTCTCAAGACAATGGAGCATCAAAAATCACACACCCAAGAAAAAGGAGAAGAGAGAGATCCATACGCAAGTAATGGTTACTCGCATAAAAGAGACAAGTAGACTAGAAGGTGGGTTACCCCCAAAATCAAACAATGCATGAGATCAAATGCTATGAATGTTTTTAGTACCTTGCACCATAACAATGGCATTAGTCTCGGTCTCAACCTCGACATTTACTTTATCATCTACCTCCATTGCATGTGCTTGGGCTTGTTCGGAATATCTTGTAGCTATCATATTCAAGGGCATTGGATTCGGGTTGGTAGGGCAAAACCTCACTTTGTGTCCCAATTCTCCACATCCAAAGCAGGCTCGTAACTTCTTCCTACAAATCTCCTATGTATGGTTAGGTCCCTTGCAATAGGAGCATCGAATAGGTGTGGTGGAGCGGGTATTGGATCCGAAATTGGAAATCGGGGCTTCTTGATAGCTTTGGGGAGCTCTCGAGGGTCAAAGACTAGAGGTTCATCTTGAAAAGTAGGCCTCTTTCCTGAACTTGAACTTGATTCGAACTCTCGCCCCGGGTGGTAGATTTGGCGCTCCAATCATTGTTGTTGGGCCTCAACTTTAATAGCTTTCTTTAGAGCCTTAGCCCATGTATCCACCATGACAGCTTGCAAAGCCTACTGGATATCTTCTCTTAACCCTTGTATAAAATTTTGGGCCTTCAAAGTATCATCATCCATAATGTGAGAGGCATAAGGAGCAAGCCTCTCAAACTCGAGGATATAGTCTTCAACGGTCCGGTTTCCTTGTTTGAGGTACATGAATTCTTTTAATCTTCTCTCCCGTGAGCTATGAGGGATGTACTTGTCACGAAATTCCCTCAGGAAGCTCGCCCAATTGTATTCTTAGCCATTCCTTTCCAATCGAGCTCTCATTCCTTTCAACCAATTTGAAGCTTGTCCTTGAATATATCGAGTGGTCCATACGGTCTTCTCTTGTGATGGAGGGGCAAATCTCCCAAATCCCCATGATTTCGGTTAACCACTCTTCTGCTTCAATGTCATTACCTCCAAGCCATTTTGGAGGGTTGTTATCCCGGAATTCCTTATAAACCTGATTGGCAACTCTTCTTTGTCCTTCGCCTTAAGGAATTGGTTGTGGTGGATTTTGTTGGAGATAGTCGAGGAGGGCTCGTACAATACCCTCTACAGTTGGTGGTGGTGGCGGAGGAGCATTATTGCGATCTCTTCTTCTTGGAGGCATCCTGAAGAAGCACAAATTCAAAGGAATATCGATGCATGGGGGTTTAGTGCATGTTCATGTGAACAATTACTATATTTAAGAACAACTAATACAATTAAGAGCACATAAGTCACGTTAAAGTGAGAGTGAATGCAGACAAACACACACATAATCCTAAGTCGAATGACCTAGACAGACAGACATGACACGACAATCCCGGTTTTGGACCTGGGGCTCTGATACCACTTTAGAAGTAGCACCCGAAGCGGAGGGCACCACATCCCCCGCATTAGAGCCCGACACGTGTAACAAAATGGAGAATCCGTACACGCAGCAAGCACTAGAGAACGGGTGACAAACAAAAGACCCTCCTAAGCTAGCGTCTAAACCCTCAAATAGAGCGCGCATAAAAGCAACATACAAAAGCGGAAGCATTAACAAAACAAATATAGACATATAGTGAAGTTATACAAAACTTAAACAATTTATATACATATTTGCCACAACGGGTCAAATCTTAACAAATACAAAACCGAACTCTTAAAATTACAAATACTCTGAACTTATAAATGCAAACGAACTAGATATGAGAATGCAGACTCGAACTAAGCTAGAGACTCCAAAGAAAACCACAAACCGCCTAGCTCGAACCAACGGACAGGAACCTGCAAACTAAAAACATAAAGAGGGAGGGGTCAGTCACACTGACTGAGTAAGGGGCTACACACGCACACATACATACGTATAAGGAGCACAGCACATAATATAGGAGGGAGTTCATGACCTGGGGTGTGGTTTTTACATTCTAAAACATTTTCACACATGATACTAGATATAGGGATTAAAAGAGTTAGGCCGAAGGCCAAAACAAGCAAAATTTACGTAATTAAGAATCCACTCCCGTTTCAAGAACTATTACATAAAAAACTAATCATAACTAAAACACACACACACAACATAAACTCAAAACAAACGGGGAAATATGTACAGGGATATTATCCGTCCCGGATCTCCCTTACCGATATCTCGATGATTATGTACAGGAGTAATACTCGTCACTTCGAGTCTCCATTACCCATAACCACCCAGCCCCAGCAAACACAAAGTCGGAGTCTTACCAGAATCCGAGCCAAACAAGGCCCAAGACCAAGTGCATATTCATATCCGGAGGCATATCAGAGGCATATCATATCATACATAATCCTATCCGTAATCATAGCATAGGCATAAACATAACATATTCATAACATACCGAACCCACATATTCTAAAACCTAGCATAACATAATCCTAACATATTCATACTTTCTAGTCATATTCCTAGCAAACTTACATACCCAAGCACCTAGCATATCATAATCCACAGCATTAAACATATACATACGTACGTTTATCTCACACATACTTACACATACATAAGGCTTATCTTCACATGCAAACACAACAGTCATATTCCATTAGGGTATATCTATAACCTAACCTCACATTACACACTGATGAACCGGGCAAAAAGGGGACAACCGACGCTTACGGAGCGACCTCGTCACCAACGAGATACTCCTCTGAACAAGACAAACACTAAAGACATACTTAGACTCAAAATGAACCATATAGATGCTAGGAAAATGGGTAAGAATGTGAATGATGCAATGCAAGTCATAACCACTTCACACTTAGGCAAAATTGGAGCATTTAACACTTATCACATAAACGACACTTAACTCAAACACACAATATGCTAAACAAATATATAAGGCATCAAAACACATCATATCATATAATATTCTAAGCACGCTTAAGTTCAAAACATATAAGGAAAGCAATTAGGTGCAAAGAGACGTTACACGTAGCACTTAGGGCAAACAAGTTCACAACTTGCAAACATGCATCAAAATCATACCAAAACGAACACATATACATCATATCACATTGTTCATACATAAAACATATCAAAATCAGACATTAACAAGTCATAGCAAAGAAATACATACATAAAAGCAAGCACACAAAACCAAGGGATCAAGCTCGGGGAGGGAAACGAACAAAACAAGCAAATAAACGAGCAAAACAAACAAACGGGCCAACTGGGAGGACTAACGGCCGTTACTCCCCACCCTTCTATCCCCCACTAATGAACATTAGTGGGGACAAAAGCTCCTGCTGTAGCCAACGGTCGTTACCTCCAAAAAAGCTAACGGCAGTTAGTCTTCCCCTGCTTCATCTTCCTCGAGTGAAAACCTACAAACCAATCCCAAACCCATCCAAAACACACACTAAAGCTAGGTAACATATATTGGCATGTTAGGGTATCAAAAACTCATGAAATTAAAGCCTAAAAGCATGCAAAAACAAAATCAGAACAAGAAATCAAAGATAAAAGATTCAAACCTATTCATACATTACATATAAGCTTAACTCATCAATGGTATCTCCAAGAAAACTCAACCACCACTTAAATCATGAACATAGAAACATAAATGAAGTCTTGTGATCATATATCATGCATTAACACAAAATAAATATCAAGGAAAGGCACTTAATTCATGCAAGAACTCAAAACCCTTATTATTCACCACTATTCATGTTCTTAACCAAAACCCTAACAAATCATGCTCAAAATCCATAATTCATGGATGAAAAGAACCAAAATTGAATATGCATCACAAAAATATGCTTACCTTGAAGATTGGATGAAGGATGGAGAAGATTTGAGCTCAAAATCTTGAGATGGTGAATAGTGACGGGATCTTCTTCTTTCTCCCTTGTTTGCAACAGATTTCCTCTTTTCCTTGTGTGTGGCTCGAAATGGGAGGCTAAGGGAGAGATATAGGGCTGAGTTGGGGTAAAGTGGGCCCAAGAATCTCTTAATTTGGTCAAGAATTGAACAAGTTATGGTCGAAACAGTAAAAGGTGGCCGTCACTCGGGCGAGACTCGATTCGGGTCAAAATTCGAGAGTCTAAACGGTGTTAGAAAAATACAAGGCTTGTTCCATCGAACCTGAATTATCAAAATATGTCCAATGGAGGTGTCGGAATTTGAATCTGAATTCCCGAGCTCAAGAAACGCCGCCCGGAACCCAAGGTGCGCTAAATGCTCCTTCGCCCCCTTTAAGTTCTGTTACACCAAAACAATTAAAAATCAACCAAACAAGTTATAAAACACATTTAGAGCATATAAGCACATTTATAATTCACATATTTCATACATGGCAAGTTGTCACCAAAAACGAAATTAAAAAAAAAAACGGGGTTAAACGGGCTTGAAACGCGTAGAAGGTATCAAACACTTAAAACTTAAACATAAAGCATATAACAAATATTCAAATATTCAAATAAATCATATAATTGCATGCTTAATTAACTAAATGCACACTTAGCACACTCGTTATGTTCGTACCTAGAAAGCCAAGGAATCGGGATATTACAAGTGGGCTGGTAAGGACGCAAGAGACTAAACCTTTCCGGTTTGAAGCGGCGTGAAACTCTCATCCAGATTGTTGTAAGGTGATTAAAACGATATGGGGTGCTAACTGACCTTTGTTAGAAGCTCTGAATGCTCTCCTAAAAAAGATGAAGGAGTGGAACTATAGGGTGTTTAGTAATGTGTTCCGGAGGAAAAGAATCCTCAAAACGAGACTTGGGGGCATTCAGAAATCCCAATTGACAAGTTAAATGAGGAGCTGAAAGAGTTGGAGACCACACTCAATTCATGATTATAATGAGTTCCTAAAACAGGAGGAGATGATTTGGTACCAGAAATCGAGAGTGGATTGGTTAAGGTATGGTGATCGTAATACCAAATTCTTCCATCTCTCGACTTTAAACAGAAGAAGGCGTAACAAGATAGACACGCTTTTCATAAATGATACTTGGGTTATGGATAAAGAGGCGCTGAAAAATCATGTGCATGGCTTCTTTGTGGAACTGTTCTCACCCCGTGATGAGAGATTCAGGGATGGGTTCGCTTCCACACAGCATATGACATCATGAGAGGGTTTACGATGTTTTAATTTTCTCTTCTGATTTAACTTATACGTTGATTTATTTGTTTAACTGAAAATTGTGTCCAAAGTGTTTAAATTTCACGCTTTAACTCTTGTAATTAATTTCTCTAACTTGAATTTAATTCCCGAACAACGTGAATACATGATATATTTGAATTATAAGTTTATGAACTCATTTACGTGTTTATTTTATTCGTTATACTTGTTCGTTTTGGTTGGAGACCATTTCTTCATTTTTTTGGGGGATTTGAGGGCCTAACGAGTTTTTGCGCGCCTCAGATTCCGGACGGCATATCTTGAGCTCGGGAATTTGGATTCAAATTTCGGAAGTGGCGTCAAACTTGCAACAAGATTTGGAAGCTAAAGAACCTAGCCTTATATTTTTCTAAGCTCGTTTGGACCCCCCCGTATTTTGCCCGAAACGTGAGTCTCGCAGTTTCGCCACCTTGGAGTATTTTGGGCATAACTACCTCAGTTCTTAACCAAATGACCTGATTCTTGAGCCTAATTTAACCCTTTCTCTCATACTCCTAGCCTTACACTCAAACTCAATAGGAAAGAAGGGGAAAAAAGTTAGAACCGAGAGAGAAGAAAAGGGGGGAATTTGGCACTATTCAACTTGCAAGTTTGAGCTCCATACACCTTCATCTCTTCTCCAATTTGAAAGGTAAGTATAGATCTTGTTCCTTTCCTCCTTTTGGTCATTTAGAGCCATGTTATGATCATTTTCATGGAGTCTAAGCATGCCTTGTGATTTAGATGAGAATAGTTAGGGATTTTGGATTTTGATGACTTTCTTGCAGGTTGTTATGTGATGCTTGGGGCTGATCTTGCTGCATTTTTATAGGTTATTTTGGCCTGTTATTGCTGCCTTGCTACTGCTGTGTTGTTATTGTGGAGATGCAGGGGAGAACAGTTTTGGCTGCTCTCATTTTGGGGAAGAAGAACGGGGTAACGCCCGTTAATATTTTAAGGCGAGGAAGGAGTAAATGGGTGTGGCTGTGTGTGTTAACGAGGGTTACTCCACTAAATCTTGGGGAAGTTAACCCCGGTGTCTAGTAGCTTTGGGGGGCTACTGTGTGTGTTAACGGGGGGTGAAAGTTTTGGGGCTTGCACCTTGTCACCGCCAAGACAGCCCCTATATATATTAATGTGTGTTTTCTTGTTTCATTTTCAATTGTGTTCGATTCTTTCCACCAAGATTATGATCCCGATAGGCTAATGTGTTGTAATATATTATGTCTCGTTAATTATTTCAAGTTTAGGGCCTCGTTTGTTAGGTGTAATTGTGACTTGAATTCATAACCCTATAAATGATACGTGTAATCTTTTCTTGTATCGTTTGCCTCCTTTATGTATTTTAAACTTATGAACTCTTATGTTATGCTATAATATGATGCGTTATGAGATTATTTAACATGTTATGAGTTTAATTCTTGAATTCTTTAAGTGATATTTGGTTATTTGCTCTGATATGCCCAAGTATGAATTTATATGACATGCATTGCATCCACTTGTATTCGTATGCATAGTTGTGCGTCTAATTGGTTCATGATCGAGTCTAAGTCTTGAGTATGTGTTTTTTTGTCTCAAATTTGAGTTCGAGAGGTGTCGGATCCGCTATTTAGCCTCTTCTGGACCGTCAATGTTCATCCGTGAGCACTTTTGGTATAAGGTGATGTTTAGGTTTGTTTTCTTTCTAGCTAATACGAATTACGACCCTATATGCTCGTTTTCAAGTCCACATGTGACTATACTATTATGTTTATATAATAGCTATGTGCTTATAAGATACGTTTATGACCTTGTCATGAGATTAAATGTTTCTGTATTATATGTACGAGCATACATAAGCTTGAAAACGTTTTGTGTTAAGGCTATGCTCCAAATCGTGTGTCTTCGTGCAAGCTATGCTCTTCTTCAATACGATATGACTTAGGATGACACCGAGAGGTACGTTAAAAGCTTATGCCGAGTTGCAAGGTAAGGTATGCTAAGGTACGTTAAGATAAGATTTGATACATAGCGAGTTATCATATGAGATGCTCTGTTCTGATTTGATGGGCCTCAGAGACATGGGTAAGGATGCCTGAGACGGTGTTGGGCCATCGGGTTAAGCCTGTGCATGATTTCCATTTGAAGTACCTATACACGACTCTTGGAGGTTGAGAAGGCGTGGTTCTTTGAGCCCTCGGTGTATATCCGGGGAAGGTACGATGTGGATTAGCTATCCCGCGTATGTAGAGTTGCACGATGTAAGCCCATACCCTGCGTGCAGACTTCAACGAAGAAGGATGGATACAGGATTTGGTTAATGTATATGTTTTATGCTTATTTCGGTTTTTCTTGGATATGATAATGATTTGGAAGTAGGTTGGAGGCTCGTACTCGTCGGGTATTTGAATACGCTTTGTTATGTTGATTATGAAATGGGGTAGGATCTTTCCTTTACGATATGATTCGTTATCATTATGTTATGTTTTGAATAAGATAAGTTTAAGTATAATTTTGATTTGAAAATAGCTTTGGTATGTAAAACCCTACCCCGGTTCATATTTTTTTATTTGGTATGTGCTTTGCTTTATATGTATATATGTGTGGGTGTGTGTTAGCCCCCTCACCCAGTCGGTGGACTGACCCTCTCCTTTCAACTTTTCAGTTGCAGTGTAGCACCCCAATACGTGAGGATGCCACACCTCCGCACTATATGTCGATCCACATATGAAATGGTCAGTCCATACATGAATCAACCTATAGCGAACGGGTTACAATGCAAAGAAAACAACAAGCTAGACGAGACTAAATCATACATGCAACAGGACAAAGCGGAAGCATGATATACTATCGATCATTTATCAAGTAATGTATGCTTGGATTTTACATATCAATACATTATCATCTCCCAAATACTTAACAATTAACATTAACAATAATTGCTGTGAAATGACAAATAAATAGATGCATCGTGTGGCTCGACTGCAAGGCTCGACTCAGCTTGATTCCTGCCTAGAATATACCTGCATGAACACGACATGTATATAGATTTCACGAATAACTTCATCCCTCCCATGAACCCTATTACACCAATAACCACCATCACTACAATCTCTCCATCACTCCCATATACTCCATCACCCCGATCCCTCCATCACTCCAATCCCTCCATCACTCCAATCACGATAACACGATAATGGGAAGGTAGCGAGCCTTCACCATTCACGATAACACGATAACACGATAGGAATTTGTTCTTCCTGTAGTTGGACGGACAACCACCAACCCGAAGACCAGCCCAGCGTCCTCACTAAGGGGAACCTGGCCAGGAGAACGCGTTATTCCTGTGGTTGGATGGACAACCGCCAGCCCGAAGACCAGCCCAGCTCCCTCAATAAGGAGGACCTGGCCAGGAGAACGCATGTACACGATAACACGATAGTCACGATGATCACGATAACATGATGCCCGACTTACTTTGGATGATCCTGATAATGACACGATAATCACGGTACGTGCATGGCTTGGCATGACCTGACTTGCTTGCTAGCGAGTGACACGACAACTCAAGAATGTATGAACGTGCGTATTGATCACGATCTCTGTTCTAGAGTACACTGGGTAAGAAATAGAACAATTGTACCCTCATTAGACCATAACGTGATAACACTATCAGATAAAACACACGGCATGATTAAGTAACGAAGTGGCTGGCAATGACCAATGTAGCTCAATATATTTATATTATGACATGATATTGGTCATATAACATCATGTTGGGATCATTTAAAGGTAAAGGGAAGGAATTGGAAACTCATATTTTATGCAGAAACTTTCTGTACCTCCAGAGCCCTGGGAACGGCTGTTCCGGGTTTTAGTATAAAATGGGAAGGGTCGTTCCCAGCCTCCCGATACTGTGCCCCGAGGGTGGGAACGGTCGTTCCGGCTGTAAGCCAAAACAGGAAGGGACGTTCCCGTCCTCGCCGCCAAGCAATCACATTCAAACATGGGAACGGCCATTCCCCAATTACAAAGGGAACGGGAAAGGCCGTTCCCATTACACAGAAGATGCAGAAACAGGGGATGAAGCAGGGGAGCTCACGAACCAACATTAAATCTCACCAAAACTCATGTAATTCAAGTCTAGCAATTGTAATTCATGAAGTGAAACACATATACATGCCTTAGGTACAATAACACCCGATTTAAACCCCCAAATCATGCTCTAGCCCCCATAATCATCAATTTTCTCCAAAGAAGAATTCATGTAATATTTCCATTAAATCACAAGATTTAGGCATGGAATTCAAGGCTAAAGCTTGTAATCATGCTTCTAGCAAGTAAAACACAAGCTATTTCATACAAATCCTAACCCTAGCTTCATATATAGATTTCAAGAAATCATGTGTACTTCCCTTTCTTCCTTTGAAGAACTTAGAAGATGAAGATGAAGTTGAGATGATGATGATCATGATCCAAACCTCTCAATTCCTCCAAAATATTAGCTTGGAATGGATGAATTCTTCTTCTCCCTCTTGTGATGTTTCATCGTGGAAAATGGAAGCAAATGGAAGCAAATATGATGTCTATATCTTGTGTATCATGAAAGATCAAGATGAAGTGGAAGCATGGGGAAATATTTAACGTGATTCATCCCTTGGAGTTGATGAATTAGCACAAATTGCAATTAAGCCCCTTGATTAATAAAGTTATGCAATTAAGGATATGAGGTTTTGGAAATGATCAATTAAGTCCAAACAATAATCATACAATTAAGTCCTATAATTTAAAGAAATGTAAATTAAGGACAATTAAGAAGTTAAGACACATTTGGCAATTAATTCACATACCTGGAAAGCTGAAAATTGGGGCGTTACATGCAGGTTGGTTCGTGCTAGGTGGATTCGTGAGTCGGTCAAGTCCTAATCACCGAGCTCGAGTTGCATTTTCATTTGCATTCGGTCCCACTTTGTATATGAGTTGGATTTGAAAATCAAATTATGTATGTACCTTTGAATTCTAATTATGTATGTTTTCGGGACAGGCTTCTAGGGCTAGTTGAACCCGTTTTTGTTGATTTATCTTCTTGAATTTTGATGCATGCTTTCGCTTTCTTATCGTTTTGCGCGCTCTGGCCCTGTCATAGCTCCGCCTGGCCTAGTGAGTGTGTGTAGGTCCCCGTTCACTTAGTCTTAGGCTCATGTATGGATTTCTATTTCATATGTGGGTTCGGGTCTAGGTGCGGGGGATGTGGTGGCTTGCCGCTCCGGGCGCTACATCCTAAAGTAGTATTAGAGCTTTAAGTTGCAAAACCAGAGTTCTAGCGTTGTGTCTTGCCAACTATAGGTCGTACGGCGTACGAACAACATGCTAATATGTGCATTGCATCAAGATATGTGAATTTTCTTGCATTATGTGTTTTAAAATTTCTACTTTCTTTTCACTAATTTTTGTTGTTGCATACTTTACATGCGTTAGTTGTTCCATTTATGTGCCATAATCACTTACTAACCACATGCATCGTATTTTCACCTCTTTTGTGTATTGTAGATTAATATCTTACAACGACCAACCATTCATCTCAAGGACCATGGCCCCTAAGTTGAAATTGGGATCAACTAAACATGAAGCCTCTTCATGACTGCTGAATCATCGCACCGTTAATAAATCCACCAAGATGAAGGGCAAAATGGCTCGATTCATTGGAAGGGATCTTTTGTTTCTACCGAGCGTGTCGTTTTCCGAGGAACAAGGCCCATGCACTCATTATAGAGGACGCAATCATAGTTATGGGAATTATTGGAGAAGATTGGGCAAGTGTATTAGGTGTGGTTCCTTAGAACACAAGATCAACATACGCCCTCGTAGCTATCTAAGAAGACCGAATGAGTCCGAAAGAGTGGCCCAATTTATGGATGGAATTAGACAAGACCTTCGGGGAATGAAAACCGGGATCGAGTCTAAAGCTTAGATTGAGAATACCCGGAAAGATCTCCGAGTTGAATCCAAGAAATTAAAAGAAAAGAGCCGAGTAGGAAGAATTAGATCGGGAAGTAGCTCGGGATCGGGATCGAAGAGGAACAGAGAGGACTCTCAAGTGGGATCGAAAGGAAAGAAGAAAGTGAAAGAACTTTCATCCTTAGAGCTCATTATAGGAGAAATTTTCATACTTATTAGAATTGTTGGAAGAGATTGGGGCGATGCTTCGGATGTGGATCGCCGAAACACAAGTTGGAAGGATGTTAACGACGAAGGCCAAAGAAACACCAGGGCGATAATTGCATTCATTGCACGAGCATGCATCCCACATTGTAACTTTATACTTACTCGTGATGTGTATTTTATATTGTTATTATTTGTTGTTTTCTTGTTCAATGAGTGACAATGTGATGAATACATCCTTCCAACTTGTGTTTCGGCGATCCACATCCGAAGCATCGCCCCAATCTCTTCCAACAATTCTAATAAGTATGAAAATTTCTCCTATAATGAGCTCCAAGGATGAAAGTTCTTTCACTTTCTTCTTTCCTTTCGATCCCACTTGAGAGTCCTCTCTGTTCCTCTTCGATCCCGATCCCGAGCTACTTCCCGATCCAATTCTTCCTACTCGGCTCTTTTCTTTTAATTTCTTGGATTCAACTCGGAGAGCTTTCCGGAAACACCCGGGCGATAATTGCATTCATTGCACGAGCATGCCTCCCACATTGTAACTTTATACTTACTCGTGATGTGTATTTTATATTGTTATTATTTGTTGTTTTCTTGTTCAATGGGTGACAATGTGATGCATAGCATAAGCAAATCTAACCCGGCATGCATAAGTTTATTGTTTTCATGATAGCTTGCAATTGCGAGAAGTGCCCCTCCATGATGGAAAACCGAGTGAGAAGGAAATGGTAACTCCGGGGTTTCGGTTGAGATTATAACAAGGAATCAAGGACATAATAAAAGAAAGAAGATTGGTACCACATTACATGAACCTCGTCCTTATATATATTCGATGTATCGGTTTGGAATTCCAGGAAGAAGGCCCTTCAATGATGAGTGATCAAGAGAGTATCGAAATGAAAAGTGGAACCGGGAACAAGTATCTAAACCCAATTCCTAGGAGGGGAAGCGATTGACTCACTATTCAGTGTGAATACCGAGACCGAGTAGATAGTCGTGCATTAGAGAGAGATCAATAGCTTTTCCTTCTTTGAGCATACAATTATCCGACGAAGAAGAGCCTTATTGGGAAAGCTTAACCGGAATAATCGAAGTGAGATTAAAGATTCTCTTCTTGACGAATCCAAAGTTATCACGACGAGAGCCTTTCTCAGCACCGAGAAACTTATCACGGATATCAATATTAAATGGAGGAATGGGAATTGTTGAGGGACTAGGAAGTTAGAAGTTTAAATCTTCCGGGAAAGCAAGATGGGTGACTTGTTATTCACGTATATTGAAAAGAAACGAAGAATGAGGTAGAGTATACGAACTCGGGGTAAATCGTCCATGAAGATGTCAAAGGGAAATAAAAGTGCTCTAAGGGATCGAAGAATGATGAAAATTATGAAGATGTATATGCTAGGGCATACTACTTGATAATGCTGAAGAGCATCTCTTTACCGGACCACAAAATGAAAGAGAAAGACGCCGCGAGGCTGAGATTCGAATTTTATAAGGTTTAACGATCTAATAGAAGAAATTGATTGAGTGACTTTGAGACTTCAGTGGAAAAGAATTTAATCAATCCCTCTTGCCGATTAGGGGATTTGCAAACAAGAAAAGAGAATTTCTCGGGGTTAAGTATCGTTAATTAGAGATGAAGTTGGGAAGAAGGAATGAAATTACCAAGCTAGGAGTCCGTTCAAGAAAACCAAAACCAAGGAATTAAGATCACGAGCTCTAAGACATCAACCTTGATTCCTCATTCATCTCATTAATGTGAAGGACTCCGAGAAATGGTGAACAGTACATACATCATTCATGGCACATACATCATGCATCTTTAATTGTTATATTATTGTCGTGTGCTTTACTTGTGCGTGTGTATGTTTGTTGTGTGTTTTGCTCGAGTGTGTGGTTTTAACGGTAAGTTGAGGGTCGTGTTTACAACGGTCTTCTGGAGTCAACAAGGAGTGGTGATTTAGCTCTCTAGCAAAGGGACTTCTTGAGTTACATGGTATGAGTTATGGAAGTTCAGTAACTACGCCATTCGTGTAACACCGAGCTCTTGAGTAGTTGGAATGAATCAAACGATGGGTGACGAATCAAACTTGGACCCTCCTGTCGTGCGTAACATTTTAGTTGCTCCTAGCCCGGATCAAGTGGTGAGGAATTTCTCCATCAAGAAGTGATCAAACCCCTTGTGCATGAAGACCTTACCGGGCTAATCCTTATCGGGACGTCATGAACCTCGAACATGGGATGAATACGGGAAGTTGCTTGAGCTTGAAACTTGAGCGGTGAACCTTTGGACCAGGTTCTTTTAAGGGGGGAGGATTGTGACACCCCGTTTCTTCGGCAAGTCAGGTATGACGTCACGAGAGGGTTTACGATATTTTGATTTTCTCTTTTGATTTAATTTATACGTTGATTTATTTGTTTAAGTGATAATTGTGTCCTAAGTGTTTAAATTTCACGCATTAACTCATGTAATTTATTTCTCTGACTTGAATTTAATTCCTGAACTACGTTAATATGTGATATATTTGAATTATATGTTTATGAACTCATTTACGTGTTTATTTTATTCGTTATACTTGTTCGTTTTGGTCAGAGACCATTTCTTGCTTTTTTTTTTTGGGATTTGAGGGCCTAACGAGTTTTAGCGCACCTCGGATTCCGGATGGCATATCTTGAGCTCGGGAATTCGGATTGGAATTATTTAAGTAGTGTCAGACTCATAACGAGATTTGAAAGGTAAGTAACCTAGCCTTATATTTTTCTAAACCCATTTGGACCCCCGTATTTTACACGAAACGTGAGCCTCGTGTATCTTCGCCACCTTAGAGTATTTTGGACATAACTCCCTCATTTGTTAACCAAATGACCTGATTCTTGAGCCTAATTAAACCTAATTTAACCCTATCTCTCATAATACTAGCCTCACACTCAAACTCAGCAGGAAAGAAGGTGAACAAGAGCTGGAACTGAGAGAGAAGAAAAGGAGGGAATTTGGTACTATTCACCTTGCAAGTTTGAGCTCCATACACCTTCATCTCTTCTCCAATTTGAAGGGTAAGTATATGATCTTGTTCCTTTCCTCCTTGTGGTCATTTAGAGCTATGTTATGATCATTTTCATGGAGTCTAAGCATGCCTTATGATTTGGATTTGAATAGTTAGGGATTTTGGATTTTGATGACTTTCTTACCGGTTGTTGTGTGATGCTTGGGGCTAACCTTGCTGTGTTTTTATGGATTATTTTAGCCTGTTATTGCTGCCTTGTTGCTGCTGTGTTGTTGTTGTGGAGATGCAGGGGAGATCAGCCATGGTTGCTCTCGTTTTGGGGAAGAAGAACGGGGTAACGCCCGTTAATGTTTTAGGGCGGGGAAGGAGTAACCCCCGCTACTCCTCCCCGGCGCGTGGTTGTGTGTCTTAACAGGGGTTACTCCCCTAACTCTTGGGCAAGTTAACCCCGTGTCTAGTAGCTTTGGGGGTTTTTGTGTGTGTTAACGGGGGTGCAAGTTTTGGTGCTTGCACCTTGTCACCCCGTGACAACCCCTATGTATATTAATGTGTGTTTTCTTGTTCCGTTTTCAATTGTGTTCGATTCTTCCCACCCCAATTATGATCCTAATATGCTAATGTGTTGTAATATATTATGTTCCATTAATTATTTTAAGTTTAGGGCCTTGTTTGTTAGGTGTAATTGTGACTTGAATTCATAACCGTATAAATGATACGTGTAATCTTTTCTTGTATGGTTTGCCTCCTTTATGCATTTTAAACGTATGAACTCTTATGTTATGCTATAATATGATGCGTTATGAGATTATTTAATATGTTATGAGTTTAATTCTTTAATTCTTTATGTGATATTTGGTTATTTGCTCCGATTTGCCTAAGTATGAATTTATTTGACATGCATTGCATCCACTTTTATTCGTATGCATAGCCGTGCATCTAATTGGTTCATGATCGAGTCTAAGTCTTGAGTATGTGTTTGTTTGTCTTAGATTTGAGTTTGAGAGGTGTCGAATCCGTCATTTAGCCTCTTTTGGACCGTCAACGCTCATTCGTGAGCACTTTTGATATAAGGTGAGGTTTAGGTTTATTTTCTTTCTAGCTAATATGACCTACGACCCTATATGCTCATTTTCAAGCCCGCATGTGACTATACTATTACATTTATATAATAGTTATGTGCTTATAAGATACGTTTATGACCTTGTCATGTGATTAAATGTTTCTGTATTATATGTACGAGCATACGTAAGCTTGAAAACATTTTGCAATAAGCTTATGCTCCAAATCGTGTGTCTTCATGCAAGCTATGCTCTTCTTCAACATGATATGATTTAGGATGACACGGAGAGGTACGTTAAAAGCATATGCCGAGTTTCAAGGTAAGGTATGCTAAGGTACGTTAAGATATGATTTGATACGTAGCGCGTTATGATATGATATGCTCTGTTCTAATTTGTTGGGCCCCGGAGACATGGGTAAGGACGCCTGAGATGGTGTTGGGCCATCGGGTTAAGCCTTTGCACGATTTCCATTTGAAGTACCTGCGCACGACTCTTGGAGGTTTATAAGGTGTGGTGCTTTGATCCCTTGGATTAGCTATCCCCGCGTATGTAGAGTTGCACGATGTGGGCCCGTACCCCACGTGCAGATTTCAACGAAGGAGGATGGATACGGGATTTGGTTAATGTATATGTTCTATGCGTATTTCGGTTTTTCTTGGATATGATAATGATTTGGAAGTAGGTTGGAGACCCGTACTCGCCGAGTATTTGAATACGCTTTGTTATCTTGATTATGAAACGGAGTAGGATCTTTTCTTTACGACACGATTCGTTATGAATATGTTATGTTTTGAATAAGATAAGTTTAAGTATAAGTTTGATTTGAACAGGTGATCCCTCAGACATCTTAGTAACTAATAGCCTTCTCATTAATTCAAGCCTCTTGGCTCGATTCTATCCTCCAAACATCTGATGGAGATGATCCATCATGTTCTTAGCAATTGGCATTTCATGCATTTGATGCTTAAGAACATTGGAGACAGATGCCAGGATATAAGACCTAGTCAAATCATTGGACTTGATCCAATTGGCATAAGCATTTCTCATATCCTGATTGGCCGTAGTTTCCGGTACCCCCGGACAAGGTTCAGTGAGCACTTGTTTCAGATTCTCGTGACCAAACACGATGTCAAGATTCATTTTCCAGTCAGCATAGTTAGACCCTTCAAGCCTATTTTCCTTTAGGAGTGATTGAAGCGGGCTAGCGGTCGTCATTGCTTTAAAACTGAAATATTTTAAAATAGTGCAAGTTATGATCTTATATTTTACTTCTTTTTGCATCTAACCAATAAATGAAATCCGCGTAAGCATTTTTTTGGTTTACGCAATGGTGACTTATCTAACCGCAGTTGACTCCCCGGAAGCGAGGTCGAAAACCGCTTAGAAAAGCAAGAATTAATCTTAATTAACATGCCATCTAGGTAACTCTTATCAAACTATGTTAATCCACCACGTTAACCTTTGGCCTCTAAGTGAATATAACATAGCTCCGAAGGGAGGTTAATACATCACTAAGTCAAGCGTACACCATTACCTGGAAATTCGTACGAGTAGATCAGACACTCCACGGAGGCGTGGTCGAGCTGACTTTCCCCATATTTCATTCTATCCATAGAAGTCTAATCTTGTATACCGCGAATACATACCCGCCGAAGGGAGTAATATATATCCACTATACTATAGACGGGTAATGGAGGCCGAGAGAATCCAACTCTTTTCATCTTGCTCCCACTTGAATTTTATAGAATTTGTGGATTATCTTTGATTATTAAATAATCACTTTTGGCATCTCATTGATTTGGGAAGTAATTAATCTAATTAATATGCTCCCACTAGGATTATTAAATAATCCTAATAATATTTTAGGGCTTTAATAACTCTTTATTTAATCTCTATTAAATATTATTTATCTAATCATATTAAATAAATCATGCATAATTGAAACAACATAATATCACATATTATCATGCCATTTTTAAAATTAAAAGCATGCTTGCAAATAATTATCACATAAATATCACGCTTTAAAAAAAAAAAATTAATGGCCCCTTAAATAAATATGTTTGAAATTATCACATAATTTAAATCATATTTACTGATTCGGCAATTAACCAGGAAGATTATTGAAATCAATTCCCAGAAAATTACCATTCCACACAAATTCCCAGGAAACACTGGAGGGGTCACAACGGTCCCACTTAAAACCCAGCCACCTTAGACAGAATTTACGTGCACAGCATCAGATTTAAAATTATGCATCTTATGCTTTATCAATGCGAGTATATAATCAGAGCCCCGCTCTGATACCAGTTGTTGGTGTGGCGGGCCCGAAGCAGAGTGGCGGTACGACGGAATATTTCAAAAAAATTCGACATAACCTCGTTATCAAAATATTTCCAAAATATTTTAATAAAGCAGCGGAATAAATCGGGCAGCATAACTCTAATATATACAGGCATCGATAACATAATTTTAAATTATCTAGCATATAATCACAATATGCAAATATTATTTTGGTCACCCGTTACCGAGACCTCACTTCTATTACATCACAGTGATTAACGCTACATGCCTAAAGTAAAAACACTATCAGGAGTAAGAGTCTAATACTTCCGAGATTTTGTTCATTTTAGATAGCAGTATAAAATGAACAATCTCAGTGGCCCAGTTCGATGTTTCCAATCTCATTGAAAATCATCAATGTGTTATAATTGGAAACTTCATTTCCCTATGACGAAAGACTAATCATCTTATATAACACATTATAGTCTTGATAAAAACATTTTCTTATCATACCGACTAGAACTTTAATGACACGTGATTTCTGGTATTTAAAGTCTTTTCCTATGAAACACATTTCATATAAAAATACCATCACACGTCATTAATTATTAAATTTGTAAAATACTCATAACTTGCTATAATTTCAGTTTTATTAATCCAAAATATTTACAATATAATTGGATTTTCAGGGCATTAAACCCAACAAAACCCTACCCCTGTTCATAGTCTTTTCTTTGACATGTGCTTTGCTTTATACATGTATGTGTGTGGGTGTGCGTTAGCCCCCTCACCCAGTCGGTGGACTGACCCTCTTCTTTCAAATTTTGAGTTACAGGTTCGTTCGTGCTAGGCGGAGTCGTGAGTCGGTCAAGTCCTAGTCACCTAGCTTGAGTTGCATTTTCATTTGCATTCGGTCCCACTTTGTATATGATTTGGATTTCAAAATCGAGTTATATATGTACCTTTGAATTCTAATTATGTATGTTTTTGGGACAGGCTTCTAGGGCTAGTTGAACCCGTTTTTGTTGATTTATCTTCTTGAATTTTGATGAATGCTTTCGCTTTCTTATTGTTTTGCGCGCTCTGGTCCTGTCATAGCTCCGCCTAGCCTAGCGTGTGTGTGTAGGTCCCCGTTCTCTTAGTCTTGGGCTCATTTATGGATTTCTATTTCATATGTGGGTTCGGGTCTAAGTGCGGGGGATGTGGTGGCTCGCTGCTCCGAGCGCTACATCCTAAAGTGGTACCAGAGCTCTGGGTTGCAAAATCGGAGTTCTAGCGCTGTGTTGTGTCGTCTCATGTATAGGTTGTACGGCGTAGGAACAACGTGCTAATGTGTGCATTCCATCAAGATATGTGAATTTTCTTGCATTATGTGTTTTAAAATTTCTACTTTCTTTTCACTAATTTTTGTTGTTGCATACTTTACATGCGTTAGTTGTTCCATTTACGTGCCATAATCACTTACTAACCGCATGCATCATATTTTCACCTCTTTTGTGTATTGTAGGTTAATATCTTACGATGATCAACCATTCATCTCAATGACCATGGCACCTAAGTTAAAATTGGGATCAACTAAAGATGAAGCCTCTTCATGACCGCCGAATCATCGCACCGTTAATAAATCCACCAAGATGAAGGGAAAATGGCTCGATTCATTGGAAGGGATCTTTTGTTTTTACCGAGCGCATCGTTTTCTGAGGAACAAGGCCCATGCACTCATTGAGGAGGACCCAATCATAGTTAAGGGAATTATTGGAGAAGATTGGGCAAGTGCACTAGGTGTGGTTCCTCAGAACACAAGATCAATGAATGCCCTCGTATCTATCTAGGAAGACCAAATGAGTCCGAAAGAGTGGCCCAATTTTTTGGATGGAATTAGGGAAGATCTTCGGAAAGTGAAAACCGGGATCAAGTCTAAAGCTTGGATTGAGAATACCTGGGAAGCTCTTCGAGTTGAATCCAAGAAATTAAAAAAAAAGAGCCGAGTAGGAAGAATTGGATCGGAAAGAAGCTCGGGATCGGGAACGAAGAGGAACTGAGAGGACTCTCAAGTGGGCTCGAATGGAAAGAAGAAAGTGAAAAGAGTTTCATCCTTGGAGCAACCACCGTTTGCTCATTGTAGGAGAAATTTTCATACTTATGAGAATTGTTGGAAGAGATTGGGGCGATGCTTCGGATGTGGATTGCCGAAACACAAGTTGGAAGAATGTGAAAGACGAAGGCCAAAGAAACACCCAGGAGGTAATTGCATTCATTGCACGAGCATCCATCCCACATTGTTACTTTATACTTAGTCGCGATGTGTATTTTATATTGTTATTATTTGTTGTATTCTTGTTCAATGGGTGACAATGTGATGCATAGCATAAGCAAATCTAACCCGGCATGCATAAGTTTATTGTTTTCATGATAGCTTGCAATTGAGAGAAGTACCCCTTCATGATGGAAAACCGAGTGAGAAGGAAATGGTAACTCCGGGGCTTCGATTGAGATTATAACAAGGAATCAAGGACATAATAAAAGGACGTAGATTGGTACCACATTACGTAAACCTCGTCCTTATAAATATTCGATGTATCGGTTTGGAATTCGAGGAAGAAGGTCCTTCAATGATAAGTGATCAAGAGAGTATCGAAATGAAAAGTGGAACCGGGAACAAGTATCTAAACCCAATTCCTAGGAGCTTAAGTGATTGACTCACTATTCAATGTGAATACCGAGATCAAGTAGATAGTGGTGCATTAGAGAGAGATCAATAGCTTTTCCTTCTTTGAGCATACAATTATCCGACGAAGGAGAGCCTTATTGGGAATACTTAACAAGAATAATCGAAGAGAGACTGAAGATTCACTTCTTGACGAATCCAAAGTTATCACGGCGAGAGCCTTTCTTAGCAATGAGAAACTTATCACGGATATCAATAGTAAATGGAGGAATGGGAATTGTTGAGGGACCAGGAAGTTGGAAGTTTAAATCTTCCGGAAAGCAAGATGGTCGACTGGTCATTCACGTATATCGAAAAGAAAAGAAGAATGAGGTAGAGTATGGGAACTCGAGGTAAATCATCCACGAAGATGTCAAAGGGAAATAAAAGAGCTCTAAGGGATCGAAGAACGGTGAAAATTGTGAAGATGTATCCGCTAGGGCATACTACTCAATAATGCTGAAGAGCATCTCTTTACCGGACCACAAAATGCAAGAGAAAGATGCCGCGAGGCTGAGATTCGAATTTGATAAGGTTTAAGGACATCATAGAAGAAATTGGTTGATAGACTTTGAGACTTCGGGGGAAAAGAATTTAATCAATCCCTCATGCCGATTAAGGGATTTGTAAACGAGAAAAGAGAATTGCTCGGGGTTAAGTATCGTTAATTGGAGATGAAGTTGGGAAGAAGGAATGAAATTACCAAGCTAGGAGTCCGTTCAAGAAAACCAAAACCAAGGAATTAAGATCACGAGCTCTAAGACATCAACCTTGATTCCTCATTCATCTCATTAATGTGAAGGACTCCGAGAAATGGTGAACAGTACATACATCATTCATGGCACATGCATCATGCATCTTTAATTGTTATATTATTGTCGTGTGCTTTACTTGTGCGTGTGTATGTTTGTTGTGTGTTTTGCTCGAGTGTGTGGTTTTCACGGTAAGTTGAGGGTCGTGTTTACAACGGTCTTCTGGAGTCAACAAGGAGTGGTGATTTAGCTCTCTAGCAAAGGGACTTCTTGAGTTACAAGGTGTGAGTGGTGGAAGTTCAGTAACTACACCATTCGTGTAACACCGAGCTCTTGAGTAGTTAGAATGAACCAAAAGATGGGTGATGAATCAAACTTGGACCCTCTTGTCGTGCGAAACATTTTAGTTGCTCCTAGCCAGGATCAAGTGGTAAGGAATTTCTCCATCAAGAAGTGATCAAACCCCTTGTGCTTGAAGACCTTACCGGGCTAATCCTTATCGGGACATCATGAACCTCGAACATGGGATGAATACGGGAAGTTGCTTGAGCTTGAAACTTGAGCGGTGAACCTGGGGACCAGGTTCTTTTAAGGGGGGAGGATTATGACACCCCGTTTCTTCGGCAAGTCAGGTATGATGTCATGAGAGGGTTTACGATATTTTAATTTTCTCTTTTGATTTAATTTATATGTTGATTTATTTGTTTAAGTGATAATTGTGTCCTAAGTGTTTAAATTTCACACTTTTACTCTTGTAATATATTTCTCCAACTTGAATTTAATTCCGGAAATACGTGATATATTTGAATTATATGTTTATGAACTTGTTTACGTGTTTATTTTATTCGTTATACTTATTCGTTTTGGTCGGAGACCATTTCTTGATTTTTTTTCTGGGATTTGAGGGCCTAACGAGTTTTAGCGCACCTCGGATTCCGGATAGCATATCTTGAGCTCGGGAATTCGGATTGGAATTCTGTTAGTGGCGTCGGACTCATAAAGAGATTTGGAAGCTAAGGAAACTAGCCTTATATTATTCTAAGCCCATGTGGACCCCTGTATTTTTCCCGAAACGTGAGCCTCGCGTAGCTTCGCCACCTTGGAGTATTTTCGACATAACTCCCTCATTTCTTAACCAAATAACCTGATTCTTGAGTCTACTTAAACCTGATTTAACCCTCTCTCTCATACTCCTAGCCTTACACTCAAAATCAGTAGGAAAGAAGGGGAAAAAGAGCTGGAACCGAGAGAGAAGAAAAGGGGGGAATTTGGCACTATTCAACATGCAAGTTTGAGCTCCATACACCTTCATCTCTTCTCCAATTTGAAAGGTGAGTATGTGATCTTGTTCCTTTCCTCCTTGTGGTCGTTTAGAGCCATGTTATGATCATTTTCATGGAGTCTAAGCATGCCTTGTGATTTGGATGTGAATAGTTAGGGATTTTGGATTTTGATGTGTTTCTTATCGGTTGTTGTGTGATGCTTGGGACTGACCTTGCTGCTAAGGGTGGGCATCGGGATCGGGATTTTTGGGACCCGTCCCGTTCAGGAATTTACCAATCGGGATGGGAAATTCGGGAAAAAAAAATTTCAGGACGGGATCCCGATCCTGATAAAAAATTTGGGATCGAGATCGGGAATTAATTTTAAAATTGATCCCGAATTTCCCGATTAAAAATTAATAATATATATATTATTTATATATACGTTAATACATATTAACATATTATATATATATATATATACACACACACTTTTCAAATAAATAAATAATAGGCTAAAAGGCAAAAGCAAGTGGAACTGTGGAGTGTGGAAGTCATTAAGGGTCTGTAAGTCTCTGCCTCTGCAAGTGTACAATTCACATCTCACAACTCAAAAGTAAAAAACTCACAAGCCTTTCGTCTTCAGTGATTCACCCCTACACTCTACCACCACTTCACCAGCATTGTACGTTTGCAGCACGCCACCACCATTGGAAGTGGACGCAGACCACAGGTCGTAGTCACTTAACCTGAAGCCCTAATTTTCAGGTATGATTTAATTTTTGAGCCCTAATTTTAAGTGCTAATTATTTATGAAGAATATTAGGTTATCAAAAATGTATATGTTGTTGAATTTATTGTTTTCCCTCTGTTTCGATTTAGATTTGAAATTTGAAATCTAAATTATTATTAATTATCAATTTATCATAGATGTCAAAACGGGTTGATAACAATGAAGATTTGGAAAATTGTATTCCTGAACTTGGAGTTGAAGATGATATGGAGGATGTGGATATGGATATGGGTGATAATGATAAAGGGAAAACAAAAAAAAGAACTAAGATGGAAACTAGTGCATTTAGATCTACTTATTGGGAACATTTTGAGAGATTTTTCTGTGAGGTAGAAAAAATTCGAAAAGCAAGATGCAAGTATTGCAAAAGAGAGCTGAAAGCCTATCCAAAACTTAATGGAACCAAGGCTATAAAATGCCACTATGAAGCATGTAAAATGAAACCACATAAAGTCGAAACGAATCAAGCTCGAATTAATTTACAATTAAATCGGGCGGGTGAGAAGGAGGGAACTACTATGTCTTGTTGGAGGTTTGATCAAGATAAAACTAGGGAAGTTATGTGTTATTGGTTGATCCTTGATGAACTTCCTTTCAAAACAATTGAGAATCCCGGTTTCAAGCATTTCATATCGGTGGCATGTCCGATGTTCAAGGTTTCTTCACGACGGACTATAACTAAGGACATTTATAATTTGTATGTGAGTGAAAGATTGAAATTGAAGACATATATTAAGAGTCGCTCCCAAAGAATATCAATCACCACCAACACTTGGACATCGATTCAAAGAATGAATTACATGGTTCTCACCGCACATTTCATTGATGATGATTGGAATCTTCAAAAAAGGATTTTAAATTTTTGTCAAATAATAGGACATAAGGGTGAAGAAGTGGGTAAAAGAGTAGAAAAATGTTTGCTTGATTGGGGTATTGACAACATTTTCACAATTACGGTTGATAATGCTTCATCGAATGATCTTGCAATTACATACTTGAAGAAGAGGCTTGAAAATTGGGGAACAAAGTTGTTGGGAGGGAAATATCTTTACATGAGGTATATTGCACATATTGTGAACCTTTTAGTTCAAGATGGCTTGAAAAATCGTGAAGAACATGAAGCTATTTCTCGAATAGGGGTGTCGTGAAGTATATTCGTAATTCTCCCGCTAGGTACAAAAAATTTATTGCTTGTGTGGAGCTATCAAAAGTATAATCCAAGAGGTTGCTTTGTCTTGATGTATATACTAGGTGGAATTCTACTTATTTAATGTTGGAAACGGCATGTTTGCTTAAGAGGGCTTTCGAATATTATGGGGATCAAGACTTTGGTTATTCTAATGATCTTTCTCAACAACCTTTTCATGGTGTACCGAAGGAGGATTGGGATAGAGCGGAGTTGTTATGTAAATTTTTGGGACATTTTTATAAGCTTACCTTGGCAATTTCGGGTTCTTTATATGTCACATCTAACACCGTTTTTATTGAAATAAGTGGGATTTATATACTTTTGAAAGAGTGGGAGGATAGTGATGATTTCGAATTGCAAGAAATGGCTATAAGGATGAAAGCCAAGTTTGAGAAATATTGGGGTTCGATTGACAAAACGAACATGATCCTTTATTTTGTTGTTATCCTTGACCCGCAACACAAGTTTGACTTTCTTGATTTTACCTTTGAGTTTATGTATCCTAGTAATGATTGGGAAGAGGCAAATGCAAAGTGTGTGCTAATTAAGGAAAATGTGAGGCGTGGCATGCAAGAATTTTTTGATGAGTATAAATGGATATATGGAGGTCCCTCGAGCCCAGTTTTTTCGACAACTTCTTCTACTTCATCAATCTCTTCTTCTACATCACTTGATCCTATGTCCCTAGCATCATATCTCAAAGATCAATTTTATAAGAAAAAGAAATTAGGAAAAAGTGATGAAGCAAGGTCCGAGTAAGAGCAATACTTGGCTGAAGAAATGGAGGATAACACTAAGGACTTTGATATATTGAAATGGTGGAAATTAAATAGTCCTCGATTTCCTATTCTCTCTAAGGTAGCTCGTGATGTATTAGTCGTCCCAGTCTCCACTGTTGCTTCGGAGTCGGCATTTAGTACCGGTGGGCGTGTTCTTGATGCTTTTAGGAGTTCATTGTCTCCCCGGACAGTTCAAGCCTTGGTTTGTGCTCAAGATTGGATTCGTCGGGACTTTAGGCCAATAAATGTTAAAGAAGATTTGTATGAAGTTCAAACAATCGAAAAAGGTAGTTTAAAACATTTTTTCTATTTTAATATAAAAATATTATTTTCTATTTTAAATTTGACTGATATTATCTTTTCTTTTCTTTTTGTAGAATTATCGGATGGGGGAGCCGATTCAACGATTATTGACATTTGAAACACTTGTCATTTCTCAAGGGTGGAGCTACTGGAATTTTTATTACTTCGGACCTACTGTTGCCTACAGTGATTTCATTTCAGGAAATTTTTGCATGTTTCTTTTATGAATTGCATTAAGTTTGGTGAATTAGGAAACTACTGACTATTGTTGGCATGTTGTTATCAGATTTTAATAATCTTTTGAATGGTGATCAGATTTTAATAATCTTTTGCATGGTTATTTAATGGATTGCATTTAGTTGTGTGTTGTGACTATTGACTTATGACTAAATTTTATTTTTGGCATTAGGAACATGAAGCTTCTGTGTGGATTGATGTATAACTTAATTATACTTGAATAAGTAAAAAAAAAAATAGAGAAAAAGATTTCGGATATCCCGATCCCGTCCTGAAATTTTGGGATCCCGAAAATTTCGGGACGGGATCGGGAACTCAAAATTCTATCCCGATCCCGAATTTTCCGAATCCCGAAAATCCCATCCCGCGCCCACCCCTACTTGCTACATTTTTATGGGTTATTTTAGCTTGGTATTGCTGCCTTATTGTTGTTGTGGAGATGCAGGGGAGAGTAGCCATGGCTATTCTCATTTTGGGAAAGAAGAACGGGGTAATGCCCGTTAATGTTTTAGGGAGGGGAAGGAGTAACCCCGTTACACCTCCCCGGCGTGTGGCTGTGTGTGTTAGTGGGGGTTACTCCCCTAACTCTTGGGGAAGTTAACCCCCGTGTCTAGTAGCTTGCGGGGTTGTTGTGTGTGTTAATGGGGGGGGTGCAAGTTTTGGTGCTTGCACCTTGTCACCCCCGTGACAGCCCCTATGTATATTAATGTGTGTTTTCTTGTTCTGTTTTCAATTGTGTTCGATTCTTCCCACCCTGATTATGATCCTAATATGCTAATGTGTTGTAATATATTATGTTTCGTTCATTATTTTAAGTTTAGGGCCTCGTTTGTTAGGTGTAATTGTGACTTGAATTCATAACCGTATAAATGATACGTGTAATCTTTTCTTATATCGTTTACCCCCTTTATGTATTTTAAACTTATGAACTCTTATGTTATAATATAATATGATGTGTTATGGGATTATTTAATATGTTATGATTTTAATTCTTGAATTCTTTATGTGATATTTGGTTATTTGCTCCGATATGTCTAAGTATGATTTTATATGACATGCATTACATCCACTTTTATTCGTATGCATAGCCGTGCATCTAGTTGGTTCATGATCGAGTCTAAGTCTTGAGTATGTGTTTGTTTGTCTCAGATTTGAGTTCGAGAGGTGTCGGATCCGCTATTTAGCCTCTTCTGGACCGTCAATGTTCATCCGTGAGCACTTTTGGTATAAGGTGAGGTTTAGGTTTGTTTTCTTTCTAGCTAATACGAATTACGACCCTATATGCTCGTTTTCAAACCCACATGTGACTATACTATTATGTTTATATAATAGCTATGTGCTTATAAGATACGTTTATGACCTTGTCATGAGATTAAATGTTCTGTATTATATGTACGAGCATACATAAGCTTGAAAACGTTTTGTGTTAAGGCTATGGTCCAAATCGTGTGTCTTCGTGCAAGCTATGCTCTTCTTCAATACGATATGACTTAGGATGACACCGAGAGGTACGTTAAAAGCTTATGCCGAGTTGCAAGGTAAGGTATGCTAAGGTACGTTAAGATAAGATTTGATACATAGCGAGTTATCATATGAGATGCTATGTTCTGATTTGATGGGCCTCAGAGACATGGGTAAGGATGCCTGAGACGGTGTTGGGCCATCGGGTTAAGTATGTGCATGATCTCCATTTGAAGTACCTGCGTGCGACTCTTAGAGGTATAGAAGGCGTGGTGCTTTGAGCTCTTAGTGAATAACCAAGAAAGGTACGATGTGGATTAGCTATCCCGCGTATGTAGAGTTACACAATGTGGGCCCATACCCTACGTGCAAACTTCAACGAAGGAGGATGGATACAGGATTTGGTTAATGTATATGTTCTATGCTTATTTCTGTTTTTCTTGGATATGATAATGATTTGGAAGTAGGTTGGAGACCCATACTCGTCGGGTATTTGAATACGCTTTGTTATGTTGATTATGAAATGGGGTAGGATCTTTCCTTTACGATACGATTCGTTAAGAATATGTTATGTTTTGAATAAGATAAGTTTAAGTTTAAGTATAAGTTTGATTTGAAAATGGCTTTGGTATGCAAAACCCTACTCCAGTTCATAGTTTTTTACTTGATATGTGATTTACTTTGTATATGATTTGGATTTGAAAATCGAATTAAGTATGTACCTTTGAATTCTAATTATGTATATCTTCGGGACAGGCCTCTAGGGCTAGTTGAACCCATTTTTGTTGATTTATCTTCTTGAATTTTGATGTATGCTTCTACTTTCTTATTGTTTTGCGCGCTCTGGTCCTGTCATAGCTCCGCCTGGCCTAGCGAGTGTGTGTAGGTCCCCGTTCGCTTAGTCTTGGGCTCATGTATGGATTTCTATTTCATATGTGGGTTCGGGTCTAGGTGCGGCGGATGTGGTAGCTCGTCGCTCCGGGCACTACACAGCAACTTATAGAGGCAACTTAGCTTAAGGGACAAGGAAATTATGGCTTTTCAAAGGAGGAGGTCCTAACTGCTGTGAAATCCATGAATCCTTCCAAAGCTCCCGGCCCAAACGGATCTCGAGCTTTATTCTACCAAAGCTATTGGGATATCATCAGAGACTCCTTGTTCACGTACCTGAGTAGATGCTTTGCGCACCAGGTTATCCCTTCGGACATGGGTGCTGCTTTTATAAACTTAATCCCAAAAAATGAGAATCCTAAGAATACAGCTGAATTCAGGCCGATTGCCCTTCTCAATGTTTCTTTGAAGACGCTCACTGAGCTCATTATGATGAGTTAAGCCTATCATCTTGGAGTTAGTGGGCCCGTTTCGAAGTTCATTTATACCAGGGAAGACTACGCATGATCATATCCTTATTATCAAAAAAAAATTGTACATTCGATGCACAAATCGAAAAGTAGGAAATGGAGCATGTTATTAAAACTCGACCTTGAGAAAGCTTATGATATGGTGGATTGGAATTTTCTCTAGGAGACACTTTTGTTCTTCGATTTTCAACAGGTATTGGTAAGACTCATAATGGAGATTGTGGGATGTGAGAAGCCCCTAATTCTATGGAATGGTGACCCGACCAAACCTATCTCTCCTACACGAGGTCTTCAACAAGGAGACCCCCTATCTTCATACCTGTTCATGTTATGCATGGAGAGACTAAATTATTTGATAGAAGAAACAGTGGCAATGGGGGATTGGGTTCATGTAGCAGCTAGCAGATGTGGCCTTAAATTAGCCACATGATGTTTACAGATGATATTATCCTCCTAGCAAAGGTTTCTAATGGTAACGATGCTCGGATTCAGAAGATTCTCATGAGTTTTTGCGGAGCTTCCGGACTCCGTATCAGTAATGGGAAGTCCAAAGTTTGGTTCTCGCCATGCACGGATGTGAACCAAAGGGCAAACATTATCGGTATCTTAGGTATAGGCGAGACGGAACAGGAAGGTAAATATTTGGGTGTAAATCTAGGAGACGGTGGACGTTCAAGTGTTGATTATGCAGTGATGGTTGAAAGAGTGCAGCGCAAACTCTCTACGTGGAAGTCAAAAAACTTGAATTTGGCAGGGCGGTTCACACTTATTCAGGGGTACAGACTACGGGGACTTGGTATCGGGACTAATCCATGAGACGGAGTTAGAACTAAGGGTGAGCCACGTGTATAATGGCAGAAGTGACTTCTGGATTCGAGAGGAGTGCGAGACAAATCTTGGTATACGATATGGAGGAGTAAGCTACCATATAAGTTAAAATGTTTCCTTTGGAAATTAAATCATGGGAGTGTGATGTGTAATGCGCTTCAAAGGGCACGTAACCTAGGTGGAAACGGAAGGTGTAAGCGTTGCCATGGCGAGAACGAAGACATCATTCACATATTTCGACACTGTCCGAGTTCGTCCCAGCTCTAGAAATGGATAATCAAAGACAATGATTGGACTAAGCCAGCAGTTGCAGGACACAGGTTTTTTGGTTTAGCGTGGAAACAGGAGCTGTGAAACAAACTCCTGCCTTGTAGCGCCCGGAGTGACGAGCCACCACATCCCCCGCACCTAGCCCCGAACCCACATGTGAAATAGAAATCCATACATGAGTCCAAGACTAAGCGGACGGGAACCTACACGCACACGCTAAGCCAAGCGGAGCTAAGAGAAGACCAGAGCGCGCAAAATAATATTAATGCGGAAGCAAACAATCAAATCCAGGAAGATTAATCCACAAAATATACAAAATAGAAAATTCATACATAATTCATTAACCGAATGATAACATATACCTACTACAATTTCCAAAATCGAATCATATACTAAAGCACGACTGAATGCAAATGAAAATGCAACTCGAACTAGAAGACTTGAACCCGACCGACTCAAGACTCCGCCTAGCACGCCCAACCTACAAACTGAAGGGTTGAAAGGAGAGGGTCAGTCCACCGACTGAGTGAGGGGGCTAACGCACACCCACACACGTATACGTATAAAGCAAAGCATGTATTAAACAAAAGACTATGAACCGGGAATAGGGTTTTACATACCAAAGCCATTTTCAAAAGAACTCATACTTATTCATATATTCGTATATTCTTAAGTTTGAAAACTCGTAAGGATTCATAGATTCAAAAACTCATAAGGATTCATAGATTCAGAGACACATATGAATTCATATTAAAACTCATAGGGATTCATATATTCATAATGATTCAAACCTTAGCATAAAAATCTCTTAATGAAAACGAAAGATCCTATCCCGTTTCATAATCAAAATAACATAAGAATTCAAATACCCGGCGAGTACGAGTCAACTTTAACAAAAGAATTCGTAAGAACCGTAAAGAAACATAAATACTTAAAATTCATAAAACACATATTCCCGTATTCTATCCACCTTCTCCGGAAGTCTGCACGCGGGCTACGGGCCCATATCGTGCAACTCGATACCTGTACGTGGGGTAGCGATCCTGCAACGTACCTTAGGGAGCACGTGCACAGGGGTGATAACCGGTGACCCCAACAGCCGCACCGGGTCTCCCTTACCCACGCCTCCAGGTCCCAAAGATTCATAAGATTCATAAGGATTCGTAAGATTCATAAGGATTCATACCTAACTCGCAAAACCTAGAAACATACAAAAGAAACATACCTTACCGTGCAACTCGGCATATGCTATACACGTACCTCTCCGTGTCTTCCAAATTCATAATATGCTGAGGAAGATCCATAGTTCGCTTGACACTACACGGTTTGGAGCATAGCCTCGTTGCAAAACCATTTTAAGCTCATATACGCCCATACGTATAATTTCCGAAAAATTCATATTAAATCGAATTAACAAAATTCATAACATATCATAAGGCACATATTTAATTTAAATATAGTGTATATTCGCATGCGGGCTTGAAAACGAGCATATAGGGTCGTAAGTGGTATTAACTAAAAAGAAACAAACCTAAACCTCACCTTTACCGAAAGAGCTCATGGACGAGCATTGACGACCAAGAAGAAGTTAAATGGCGGAACCAACACCTCTCGAACTCAAATCTGAGACAATTAAATCCAAACTTATGACTTAGACTCAAACATGAACCAATTAGACGCACGGCGATACATAAGAACGCAAATGGATGCAAAGGAAATTCAAGTTTGCATCACTAACGTCATTAAAATTCAAATCCGTATAAAACGTATCATAACATTTCTTAAACATATTTCATAAATTTTAACAAATAATTCCACCTTAAATCACACTTAGGGTCACGTTGAATGCAAATATCAACCAAACAATAATCACAAGTCCAAGTTAAATTTTTATCTTTATATCACGCATTAGTTCACGTAAAGTCCATGCAAAGAGACAAAATTTAATGCATATAATTCCATTTAACAATTAAAAGGTCATTCTACTTGCAACAACTAATTCATGCATTAATTACGTAGTGTGCATGTAACCAAATCAGTTCAATATAATTCAACTATACCCATATGATATTATAAATCGACAATTAGCAATAAGAAAACAAGCACTAAACATGCAAATAACATATAAATGGGAGGAAAAACAAACAAAGTATCCAATGGATTGCACCCCATCTCCCCGCCCGGGGGAGATTTTATTCATAAAAGTACCCTCCCGGGTACATTTCATACAGAAGCTTCTGCATAGAAAGTACCCGGCCGGGCAATTCTAGGAGCAAAATCTCCCCGCCCGAGGAGATAGTTCAGTCGCAGCAGCAGCAGTTACTTTGAATCCCTCTGTTTCAAGGCAATAACGACAGCAACAACAATAGACACTCAAGGCAACACTTCCAGGCAACTAACGTAGCAAAGGCAATATAAATTACACCCCAAACACTTCACAAATCAGGCACAAACGCAGCAACAACAAGGAAGAAGGGAAGGAAAAGAACTTGGAGAAAAATCACAACCTCCATTAATGGTAACTCAACAACCACTCATCCAACATTTAATATAAGTTCACACAATCATAAATGAAGCATAAGGAATTCATATATAGCTTCAAATCAAGATTATACTCAAAGGAATTCAAGAAATTACATTTCTTCATTAAAACCTAACTATTCATTCAAATGTTCAAAACCATATCATTTATGGATCAAACTCAGAAAATTATGGATGTAAATGATCATATAACCATATATATATCAAATATGTACTTACCCCTTGAAGATGATGGAGAAACAAGGAGATTGGAGCTCAAAATCTCAACTTGGTGAATAGTGATGGGATTTTCTTGGTTTCTCTCCAAAGCTGCTGAAAATCTCCTTCTTGGCTTATGTGAGACGAAATGAAAGAGATAGGGATGGTAGAGCATTAAGTTGGGGTCATGTGGGTCCAAGTTTGGGGGTAATTGGTCAAGAATTGAGGGACTTATGTGCAAATTAGTGAAAGGTGGTCATATGAGCGCGAATCAGTTTTCCGGGCCAAATTCGGAGTATCAAACGGGTTTAGAAAAATGGGAGGCTACATTCCTTAGCTTGAAAATCTCGTTACGAGTCCGGCGCCACTTCCGGAATTCGAATCCGAATTCCCGAGCTCAAGTTATAAATTCCGGAACACAAGGCGCGCTAAAACTAGTTAGGCCCTCGAGTCCCCAAAACAAATAAAATGGTGCGTTACCATTTCAAACAAGTCCGAAAATGTAAAACGATCACAAAAACAAATCCATAACTCACAAATCTCCAACATATCAGAAAAACACAAAATTTCGATCTCAAATCGAATACAAACGCAACCCATTTCAACAAATAAACATATTATTCAAAATTAAAATTTAAAATTAAACGAATTAAATAAAAAAATTTTGTTAAAAAGGAAAATTCCAATTAGGTCCAAAACTTTCAAAAAGTTTCAATTAAGTCCAAATCTAAGTTTTCAATTAAGTCCACTAATTTTAAAGCTCTACAGTTATATACTTAAATCACGTATATCACATAAATTCACGAAATTAGCACACTCGGGAATTAAATTCAAAATAGGAAAATTAAATACAAAAGTTAAAACGTGAAAATTGAACAATTAGAGCATATATAAATCACTTAAACAATTAACTCAACCCATATATTAAATCAAAAGAAGAAATAAAACGTTGGAAAAACCTCTCGTGATGTCATACCTGGCTTATCGGAGAGACGGGGTGTCACATGCCTGATTGCGAATGGAAGGTAATCTTTGTTGCGGGAATGTGGACTATCTGCGTAGCACCCCAAGCGTAAGGTGCCACATCCCCCGCACTAGCCCGACATGTGTAGCAAAATGGAGAATCCGTAAACGCACCAAGCACAAGCGAACGGGTGACAAACAAAAGACCCTCCTAAGCTAGGAGGTCTAAACCCTCAAACAAATATAGGCATAGTGTGAAATTATACAAAACTAAAACAAATTAAATACAAACTTGCCTCCACGGCCAAAACTTACAAGTTCATAATTCAAATTACAAAGGATCGGAGTATACAATGCAGAACATGCTCTAGATAGAATGCAGACTGGACCAAAGCTACCAAAGACTCAAAAGATAGAAAACCGCCTAGCTCGAACCAACGGACCGGAACCTGCAAACTAAAAACATAAAGAGGGAGGGGTCAGTCACACTGACTGAGTGAGGGGCTACACACACGCGCGTACATACATATACAGAGCACAACAAATATCAAAGAGGGGAGTTCGTGAATCGAGGTATGGTTTTTACATTTTAAAAAATTTTCACACGTGATACTAGATATAGGGAGTAAAAGAGTTAGGCCGAAGGCCAAAACAGCCAAGTTTTATTAATTGAGAATTCACTCCCGTTTCACGAATAATTTCTTAACAAATAACGTATCGAAACATACACACAAAGCAAACCTGCAAACAAACGGGGAAATGTGCATAGAGATATTATCTGTCCCGGATCTCCCTTACCGGCGATCACCTTTCGATGTAAGGAGTCAACTCTTTGGTATCCCTCTCTATGTACCTGTTCTTTCAAGGTGTTCGAATGATGCAATTGTATTCTTTCAGTGCCAAGACCTCGTGAAATTCCTTGAGGCCTCTTTTCTTTAAACCATATAAGATGCCGATCTTTGTTGAAATTAACATAGCAATTTTTGAATGCGCTCCTCTTTGAAGGTTTTTTAGACTTATGAGATTGTCCCCACATCCCTTCACGATCATTCTGTGCTACTAAGCCCTTTTTATAGCTCTTTATTGATCCTAATTGGAACTTCTCGGTAGTCCCTATCAAAGATAACATCCCTGATCAAACTGAGAACAGCAACTCTATCTTCTAAAGCACATCGCTAGCCCTGGGATTCTCCCAAGATCAACTCCACATCAACTAGTTCCCAGTAATTTGCATAATAAGTCTGTTCAAGCACTCCCTTGCTAATTTCTCTTTATCATCCTGTCCTCCGTACAAGATATCCCACTGCAACAAAGAAACATTCCTTCATCTTGATAATCCCCATCTCAAAATTACCCATCAAGATTGACGTCGAACCCCTTTCGAACCCAGTTCTCTCTCTCTTTAGTTTGAACCTTAATTTAGCTCAATCAAAACGCCATCCAATAAGTCCATCCAAAGGAGGAGAGTTTGTTGTCTTATTCCAGGACATCCTGAGATGTAAACACTCAAGCCAATGCATGTTCGGTTAGAGATGCCAATGCCATGCACCGCACAATTCACAAAGTAGCATGTACAACAAATAATTGCAACAATTAATGCAATGCATCATAAAAAAATAAAATTGACAAAATTAATAGAAATAAACACATAGTTTAACAAATCGCGACGCACATGCTCGCATAATCAAATTATCCTATGTCGTTCGACCTAGACAGACACAACATGACACTGAACCCCGCTTTTGTAACCTGGGGCTCTGATACCACGTAAGGGTGTAGCACTCCGCAGGGTGGGTCACCACATCCCTCGCACCAAAGCCTAATCCACATACGAAATAGGAATTCCGTACATGAACCAAGCATTGGCAAATGGGAGACTGACAGACTCACACCTAAGCTAGGCGAACGTAGACCTTGAACTTCAAAATTCAAACAACAAGAATGAGGAAGCGAAAATAAGCCATACTAAATTCAAACATACATAAGCAGGTGACGAGTTCAATTATCCCTAGAAGCCTGTCCCGAAACTCATATCAATACATAATATAATCCAAAATTAAACATTCATTCATTCTTTCATTTCTAACACAAAAAGTTGAATTAAAAGTAATGCAAATGTAAGATAAATTAACTAATACAAAAAACTCGACTAAAAAACTGACTCCAAAGACTGACTCCGCCTATCTCGAACTGCAAGAGAAACCTGCACACTAAAAACATGGGGAGGGAGAGGGTGAATCACACTGACTGAGTGAGGGGCTACCCACACACACTATATATATAAAGGACAAAAATCATACTGTTCGTGAGCTCAAGGATAGTTTTTGCACACTAAATCATTTTCTCGTGATATATACATATAAGGGCTGCTTACAAAACAAAACAATACGAGCTTATCTTATACATAGCATACATATACGTTCATATCTTATCATATCACATTTCATAACAAAACTTATCCTTTCTTAACATATTTCAAAATTTATCTTAAGGTATTAAAATGTTTCCAAATTTTAACTTAATTTAGAATCTATCCCCGTTTCACGAATCTTAACAGAACAGATTACTCGGTGGGTACGAGCTTCCAACCTTTACTCCTCAGAACAAATCAAAACAGAAATTCATAAACATATCCAACCACCACACCAATGATGGAGGAGCCACGCACGGCCCTAACCATCCAGAACTTTAACAAACCCACGAGGGGTAGCTAACCCACAACGTGTCCTCCCCGGCTTTTACACCGAAGGCATCAAAATACCATGCCTTCCCTAGCTTTCGGAGTCGCACGTGATACCTTGGATGGAAGTACGCACAGGCCGAGCCCCGACGGCCCGATATCGTCCCAGGGATTCCTTACCCATAGCTCTTAGGGCCCAACATTCACAGAACAGAACTTAACCCGCTACAGACAGACAAAACTTATACATACGTATATATACATAACAAATCAAAACCAAAACAAGCATACATAGGCTTGTACATTGCGTATCATACTTGTAAACTCGTGAAAAATTCGAACAAATACATATCTCACACATATCATCGTACGTATAAGGCTTATTAAACCACATGCATTCAAAATCGAGCACATTGCATTAAGGTCATAACTAATAATCCTAACCACACCTTACACCGACGAGGCTGAAGACAAGACCTTTGATCCATCCCGGAATCAACTCGGCTAACAAACAACCACCCCGGGTGCACCTGGACAAACTGAACATAAGAACAAGACTTAAACTCAAGCATGAACCACATAGATGCACGGCGTATGCTTATGAAAGCTACGGATACATGTATATAGGCCTTAAACATAATTCATGTCCAAGTAATTCGGCACCATGTACAAATAATTCAAGTTGCAAGTGAAACACGAAATCAAGCACATAAGTCATATAATAGTGATTCGACAAGCAAATGCATAAAGATTACATGCACGACCAAATAGACACGTTCGTAACTAATTGAAATTCAATTAATCATATAAGAGCATACAAGTACATTTCAAGTACAAGGAAGTCATTCAAGGTTTCACACAATCAATCACACTTACACAATTAAGGTATAATACCGAGAAACAAGTTCATGTAAGTTACATATTTAGAACAAATATAAACACATATACATGAGATAACAAGTTAAGAACAGGTTTGGAGGTGGAAAGGCACAAGAAAAATGGAAGAAAAATACGAAAAGTGGTTCCGAGCGAAAATGGGCAAAAGCTGGAAATTTCCCAAAACACTCAAGTCATAGGAAAACAGGAATATCTTCAGTTTGAGAAGTGAGAATTGAGTTTCTTTTCTTGTATATGAAACTAGACAAATAGATCTTTCCAACAGTATATGGCTCGAATCGTGGTTCAAAGCGATCCGAAAATGGCGTAGATTGAAGTTAAACAAAAGCAAAATTTCGACGAAGTGGCGACACAAATTTCAAACGGTTATATCTCACAAAACATAACAGATTTTAAGGTGATTCTAATTGGATAATACTCTAGACTTCAAAAGGTTTCTATGGTTAAATATTCAGGTCAATCGGAGCATGTTTGATGGGGTAAACGACCGTTTGAAAATTGGCTTGAAAGTAGAAATGGCCATTTGAAGGTTCTCAGGTGAGACAGGGGCTGTCCAAACGGGCATTTGGTAAAAGCAATGGGGATCCAAACGGTCGTTTGGACCCCGTCTGGCAGAAGAAACGTAGAACAACAGCAGCAGCTCGTTGGGGGGTGGTTTCAAAACCACCCCAAACATCAATCCAACACCAAAACACCTCCGAATCAAGCAAAATTCGAGACAAGTTCATATATGCATGCTCTACCACATATCTCAATCTTAAGGCATAAATCGAGTTAGAAATCAAGTTGCCATTAAAGCTCCATTGATGGAGTTTTAAGAAATATGCAACCAACAATCAAAATTTCACCAAATATGCAACAAGGAAGCTTGAGGGAGCAACATATTTCAATCTTGAAGCAAGGGAATCAAAGCACAAGACATATTCTCAAATTTTCACATATTGGAACTATTCATCTTCTTCTTTGTAGGCATGAAAACAAGCAAGAAAAACGGGATTCAATCGGATAGAAATGAAGCACTTGAAGAGAGGAATTCAAATCTTACCTTGGATCATCAATTGGCCTAGAATCGAAGTCGAAACTTGAGCTCTAAGGTGTAGGACGTGGGGAGCTTCTTCTTCTCTCTTCTCTTCTCTTCTCAAGTTTCAAGAATGAAGAGGAAAGGGGCCAATTTCAGCTCTTAAGAGCTGATATGGGTCGGGTTAGGGTAAAACGGGTCAGTTCAAAAAGATCTGATCCATTCGGATCTGATTTTAAGCTAAAGGGGGTTCAAACGGGCTTAGAAAAATATGGGGCTTGTTCCGTTAGACCCCGAATCGTTGAAATGAATCCAATGGCGAAGTCAAAATTCAAATTCGAATTCTCGAGCTTAAGATATGTAGCACCCCTTACACGTGGAGGTGCCACACCCCCGCACTATAGCCTCAATCCACGTATGAAATGGGTAATCCATACATAAATCAAAGCTATAGCGAACGGGTGACAATGCAATACCAACAAGCTAGGCGGGAACTAAACTATACATGCAATAAAAGGTAGCGGAAGCACCGAATCATTCATCAGTAAGAGTAACATGTATCTATCAATACATTATCATCTCTTGCAAAATATACATATCCATCATATGCTAGTAATGTTCTGAACATGATACCAAAAGTTCTATACACAAGATGAAATGCTAGACTCAGCGGAATGCAACCTGACTCGACTCCCGCCTAGCACGCGACCGCTATCAAGTACCTGAAAGGTGGGGTGTCAGTCCATGGAAGACTGAGTGAAGCAGTAAATAAATGTGTAACACAAATAACATGCACGTTGTGATCCCGGGTAATGTTTAACTATAAAATAAAAGAAGTTCAAAGTATAACGTTCATCGCCCGAGATTACAACTATCAAGTTCATTAATTAAAAGTCGTTTCATTGATACGTGACCCTGGCGAGTGAGGGCTTCTCCAACCTTACTCCAATAGTGAATCATTACCAGCTAGTTATGATATCATGTGATCAAGCAATTCAGTTAAGGTGTACACGTAGTCAATTCATGAACTCCTTCACTCCGGGTGATGGTGGGTTTGCAAAGCCCTATCCATCCAGTCTACGCACGTCAGGAACATGACTCCCACGTGCGGGATTCCTTCCTCCACCAACCTCCTGGTGGATTCAGGGGTCATCCCAGTGTTGAGGGGTGTGTATAGAGCTACCCGTCAGCCCGATGCTTTCCCGGTTGACTCGTACACGTACCCTCGGGCCCAATGTGCTATCATGCTACTCGCCACTAAACAATCAATATAGCTCAATACATGCATTGCTTTGCATGATCGTGCTATTAATCGAACCACATGCATTGCTTTGCATGAGTCCGATTTGCTTAAAACTGTTTTAACCGTTTAGAAAGAGTTTAAGAAAATAAGTAAACACGATTTTGGCTTTGAAAGTTCACATACGGTTTGAGGGTGTTATACTATTATTCACTAAACCTCACCTTTCTTGTGAAATGCAACAAGGATACGTTCTAGGGAGCTTGTCCCTCGTTCACGACCTCGTGACCTGTGCAAACACGACGTGTGTACATGAGACATGCCCTAAAATGACCAAAATGTGACGAACGGCCAAAATATATCGAGACGAGCATGAAAATGCAATGTGGTATAATAACTTTTCGTTTCACATCATATTAACACATATTATAGCAATTCGGGGTCAAAGAAGTCGTCGGGTCGAGGGGTTAATTTCGTAATTTTGTGCAGAATATTTTGTTCTGCATCACAGGTGGGAACGACCGTTCCCGTTCCCTTTGTAAAATGGGAACGGTCGTTCCCAAGAGTTCCCCAAAACGTGCCCGCGTTTTCCCCCTTTTAAAAACGCGCCTCATGGGAACGGCCCTTCCGGCTCCAAGGCCAAAATGGGAACGGCCGTTCCCGTAGTCGGCCGCCTAATTTTGAAAAGGAATGGGAACGGTCGTTCCCGCAAAGCCTTAAGGATGGGAACGGTCGTTCCCAGTCTCTGTAATTGAAAAACAGAGGCAGAAACAGGGGAAGCTCTCGGGAAGAAAGCAACAAAACCACAAACACCCAATTTTGATCCCCAAATACTATAATTTGTGGAAATATGATGCATACACATTCATGAAGTAATAATATAACCTTGGACACTTAAAACCATGAACTATCATCACATATTCATGCTTCAAACTCATGATCAACTCTTGAACATTCTTGCCAAATATCCAATTATTTCATGAATAAACCATGTTATAATTCATGATATGATCATTTAATCATGCTTCCAATTCTATTTCAATCATATAGCATATATCACTCAAACCCTAACCTATTCAATTATGATCAAAATCATCAATTCCATGCAAACCAACCTTGAAAATGAAAGAAATGGAGAAAGTAGATGATGATGATGATGATCTCTCCTAAATTTCTTGCAAGCTTTCTTGAAATCTTGATGATTGATGAGAAAATCACTTCCTCCTCCTCTTCTTGAAATACCGAGAGAGAGATGGATATATTTTGGCAATTGTTGGATGAAATGAGCTCATGGAAGCTCATGGAAAGGTTAATACATGATTCATCCATTTTTGAAAATTGTGAAATATACTAATTTGCCACTTAATCCTCTAGCTTATAAAAGTACGCAATTGAGTATACTTAGTTTTAAAATATGATCAATTCGGTCCTAAAAGTCCATGCAATTAAGTCCCTAGAGTTTTGGAAAATATTTTACTGGGGACAATTTGGTAATTTGAAATGTTCTCGGCAATTATTTCATGCAATAAATATTTTTCATTATAAAATAAATTTCAAAATTTACTATAATAACCGAAAATTATGATTAATAAAATTTGGGGCGTTACAATTCTTCCCCCCTTAAAAGGACCTGGTCCCCAGGTCCACTTTCAAGTTTTCAAATCATGCACGAATTATAAGAGAACCCCGTCCCTTAAACAAGGAATGAAAGATCCCCGTCTTTCAACAAGAAGTGAGAAAACCCCGTTTCTCGGTGAAGATGAGAGTGCCCCGCCTCTCGAGCAAGTTAGGAGAGAACCCCGTCTCTCTAAGATATCCAAGGGAATCCAAAACAATGCTGGCAACATGTATCATAAATTAAGCAAGTTGTCACGCCAATCACATCTATTTATATTTCATACTGATGCACATTGTTGCGAGCAATAATTTTCAGTAATAATAAAATTCATGATGCTCGTGATATGCATGTTTAATGATACCGTTCACCGTTGAAGTGGCTATGAATGTAGTTGATACCTCGGGCTATTCTTGTTCTTTCTCTTCGCCTTGGACACATATTTGCTTGATGGTCTTTGCCCCCACATCTCATACATAGATTCAACCGTTCTCGACAAGTCTCGTAGGTATGATTATCGCGCCCACAATATGTACAAAGAATCTTTCCTGACTGTGATGGCGAAGTCATAGAAGAAGTACCTCCTGAAACTGATTTATTATTCTGGGACTTCTTCTTTTTGGATTTTTCCGGAGGTGGTAAAACCGAATCACTAACGGACCTTTTCATGGTATTAGAATCCGGTCCCGATCCTGAAACTAAGTCCTGTTCGAGAGGAGGAACAGGCCTTCTTGCATTGTCCGAATCCTCAACCTTCAACGCCTTTGCTGTAGCTTTGGCCCAAGTACTTGTATTAGCGGCTTTCAAAGCATCTTGTATTTCCGGCCTGAGTCCTTGCACAAATTGCACCGCTTTGTGGAAATCGTCGCTCGCTATGTTGGGTGCATAGCGAGATAAGCGTTCGTATTCCGCTATATACTCGCCCACAGATCTTCCTTCTTGCTTTAATTCAGTAAATTCCCTCAACCTCCGAGTACGTGAAGCTGGAGGAATAAATTTGTTTCTGAATTCCCTAACAAATACCTCCCAATTGATAGTTTCTCCGGCAGCTTCCAATACAATCTGAATACTTTCCCACCAGGAGTAAGCTTCGCCCTGAATCAATGTAAGAGTGCAGCGGGCTTTTTCCTGGGAGTCACAAGGAATGAGTTGCCAAATCCTATCAATCTCTTTGAGCCACATTTCAGCCTGAATGTCATCACCCTTGTAGAACTTTGGGGGTTGTTGGTTTTGGAATTCTCGAAGTATAGCAGAAATAGGGTTACCCGGGGGTGCTATCTGTGCAGGTGGTACGGGAGGAACCCTTTCCTGTATCCTTTGATCGATTAATCCTACCACAGCGTTCATAAAATCCTGAGGCTGGGCTTGAAGAGGTGGGGAAGGGGATGACTCCTCGTGGCGATGGTGGCGGCGATGATGATGATGTCTATGTCTCGGGGACCGGTCACGATGATGTCTATCATGATCCATCCTGAAATGAGATCACTATACATGCATGGTTTGGTTAATAGATGCAAAATGTGTGCAAATAATTTCATAAAGTTAATGCAGCACACATTTCAAAGAATCTCAGAAATTCAAATAATTCAAGAATTCAAGCAATTCACGTAATTTCAATTAAATACCAACTTCTCACGTAACAAGTAATCCTATGCCGTTCGACCTAGACTCACTTGACACGACTCGAGAACCTCGGTTTTGCAACCGGGCTCTGATACCACCTTAGATGTAGCACCCCTTACACGTGGAGGTGCCACACCCCCGCACTATAGCCTCAATCCACGTATGAAATGGGTAATCCATACATAAATCAAAGCTATAGCGAACGGGTGACAATGCAATACCAACAAGCTAGGCGGGAACTAAACTATACATGCAATAAAAGGTAGCGGAAGCACCGAATCATTCATCAGTAAGAGTAACATGTATCTATCAATACATTATCATCTCTTGCAAAATATACATATCCATCATATGCTAGTAATGTTCTGAACATGATACCAAAAGTTCTATACACAAGATGAAATGCTAGACTCAGCGGAATGCAACCTGACTCGACTCCCGCCTAGCACACGACCGCTATCAAGTACCTGAAAGGTGGGGTGTCAGTCCATGGAAGACTGAGTGAAGCAGTAAATAAATGTGTAACACAAATAACATGCACGTTGTGATCCCGGGTAATGTTTAACTATAAAATAAAAGAAGTTCAAAGTATAACGTTCATCGCCCGAGATTACAACTATCAAGTTCATTAATTAAAAGTCGTTTCATTGATACGTGACCCTGGCGAGTGAGGGCTTCTCCAACCTTACTCCAATAGTGAATCATTACCAGCTAGTTATGATATCATGTGATCAAGCAATTCAGTTAAGGTGTACACGTAGTCAATTCATGAACTCCTTCACTCCGGGTGATGGTGGGTTTGCAAAGCCCTATCCATCCAGTCTACGCACGTCAGGAACATGACTCCCACGTGCGGGATTCCTTCCTCCACCAACCTCCTGGTGGATTCAGGGGTCATCCCAGTGTTGAGGGGTGTGTATAGAGCTACCCGTCAGCCCGATGCTTTCCCGGTTGACTCGTACACGTACCCTCGGGCCCAATGTGCTATCATGCTACTCGCCACTAAACAATCAATATAGCTCAATACATGCATTGCTTTGCATGATCGTGCTATTAATCGAACCACATGCATTGCTTTGCATGAGTCCGATTTGCTTAAAACTGTTTTAACCGTTTAGAAAGAGTTTAAGAAAATAAGTAAACACGATTTTGGCTTTGAAAGTTCACATACGGTTTGAGGGTGTTATACTATTATTCACTAAACCTCACCTTTCTTGTGAAATGCAACAAGGATACGTTCTAGGGAGCTTGTCCCTCGTTCACGACCTCGTGACCTGTGCAAACACGACGTGTGTACATGAGACATGCCCTAAAATGACCAAAATGTGACGAACGGCCAAAATATATCGAGACGAGCATGAAAATGCAATGTGGTATAATAACTTTTCGTTTCACATCATATTAACACATATTATAGCAATTCGGGGTCAAAGAAGTCGTCGGGTCGAGGGGTTAATTTCGTAATTTTGTGCAGAATATTTTGTTCTGCATCACAGGTGGGAACGACCGTTCCCGTTCCCTTTGTAAAATGGGAACGGTCGTTCCCAAGAGTTCCCCAAAACGTGCCCGCGTTTTCCCCCTTTTAAAAACGCGCCTCATGGGAACGGCCCTTCCGGCTCCAAGGCCAAAATGGGAACGGCCGTTCCCGTAGTCGGCCGCCTAATTTTGAAAAGGAATGGGAACGGTCGTTCCCGCAAAGCCTTAAGGATGGGAACGGTCGTTCCCAGTCTCTGTAATTGAAAAACAGAGGCAGAAACAGGGGAAGCTCTCGGGAAGAAAGCAACAAAACCACAAACACCCAATTTTGATCCCCAAATACTATAATTTGTGGAAATATGATGCATACACATTCATGAAGTAATAATATAACCTTGGACACTTAAAACCATGAACTATCATCACATATTCATGCTTCAAACTCATGATCAACTCTTGAACATTCTTGCCAAATATCCAATTATTTCATGAATAAACCATGTTATAATTCATGATATGATCATTTAATCATGCTTCCAATTCTATTTCAATCATATAGCATATATCACTCAAACCCTAACCTATTCAATTATGATCAAAATCATCAATTCCATGCAAACCAACCTTGAAAATGAAAGAAATGGAGAAAGTAGATGATGATGATGATCTCTCCTAAATTTCTTGCAAGCTTTCTTGAAATCTTGATGATTGATGAGAAAATCACTTCCTCCTCCTCTTCTTGAAATACCGAGAGAGAGATGGATATATTTTGGCAATTGTTGGATGAAATGAGCTCATGGAAGCTCATGGAAAGGTTAATACATGATTCATCCATTTTTGAAAATTGTGAAATATACTAATTTGCCACTTAATCCTCTAGCTTATAAAAGTACGCAATTGAGTATACTTAGTTTTAAAATATGATCAATTCGGTCCTAAAAGTCCATGCAATTAAGTCCCTAGAGTTTTGGAAAATATTTTACTGGGGACAATTTGGTAATTTGAAATGTTCTCGGCAATTATTTCATGCAATAAATATTTTTCATTATAAAATAAATTTCAAAATTTACTATAATAACCGAAAATTATGATTAATAAAATTTGGGGCGTTACAAGATAGCCACGAAAGGCCCCAAAACACCCTAATTATCTTCCAAATTTTGGACAATTGAGTCCAAACACATTAATTAAATTCTAAAGCGCACATAATTTAAAATTAAATACACGTTGACATGTAAGGCATACGACGTTACATAATTCACAAATATACAGAATTAAACTCTCTCGTGACGCCATACCTAGATTGCCGAAGGGACGGGGCGTCACAGATAAGTTATGAAACGATATGTTATGATATGAAATGTACGATATGATTTGCTTAAGTTACGTTACGTTTTACTTTGTTTTGCTAAGTGAACCCTATATGTATGTATCACGACCAAATATTTTGGTGTGCAAAAACTATCCCCGGGTTAATGAACATTATGATTTGAACGTGTTGTGCTCACTTATATATATATATATATATATATATATATATATATATGTAGCGTGTGTGGTGTATGGGTAGCCCCTCACTCAGTCGGTGGACTGACCCTCTCCTTTCAACTTTTAGTTTGCAGGTGTTGGTTCGAGTTAGGCGGAGAAGTGAGTCGGTCGGGTTTCTCTAGACGTCTAGATCGAGTTGCATCCCATTTGCATATGGTTGTATTTATATATAAGACTTGTATAGGTTGATCGGATTATGTATTGTTGTATGTATTTTGATATATATGTATGAATTTCGGGACAGGCTTTTAGGGATAGTTGAACCCGTCACTTGTTGATTGATGTTTTGAATTCTTGTACGCATGCTTCCGCTCTATTTGTTAGTTTTTGCGCTCTCTTGGTTACATTTTAGCTCCGCCTGGCTTAGCGTGCGCGTAGGTCGTCGTTCGATTAGTTTTGGGTTCATGTATGAATTTTTATTTCATATGTGGGTCCGGATCTAAGTGCAGGGGATGTGGTGGCTCGCCACCTCGGGCTCCACAATTCAGATGTGAAATTATTACTTTTCCACTTCAATTTGGTGGATTTTGTGGGCCAAAATGTTTCCCTCGTTTTCTTTGGGGGGTAGCGCCAAATAATTAGTGTAGTTAATAAATAAATAGATAATTTTATAATAATATATTGTGATATTTTTTTTTTAAGTGTCATAATAGATATTCTATGGAGACGCTTTGTTAAAAATGTCTCAATAAGTCCATTATATTGTGACATCTCGTAAAAAAAAATTCATATTATTATTAATTTAGGGGAAAATCTTTGAATAGTACCAAAAAGTTGAAAAAATTCCTTTCAGGTCCCCAATTTTGAAAAAGTTCTCATTCAATCCCCAATTGAAAAACAAAATTCCTTTTAGTTCCCCACAAACAGTATATGTTCGTAAATTGTCTTTAGGAATTGCGTACATTTTTTAGGGAATTGCGTATAAAAATCTCAAAATATCGTATATACGATATTTTGAGATTTTTATACGCAATTCCTGAATTATTATACAACCTTGGGGAGTGAAAAAGAATTTTGTTTTTCAATTGGGGAGTGAACGGGAACTTTTTTAAAATTGGGGAGTGAAAAGAAAATTCAGTTTACACTTGGGGATTTTTGAGGAATTATCCGTTAATTTAGTCGCTTTTTAAAAAGTTTCGCAACAAGGCATCACCGAAGGTAGGGATGCAAACGAGCCGAGCCGAGCTTTAGCATTTTTTGTTGGTTCGGGCTCGGGCTCGGGCTCGCCCTTAGAAGAATTGGCTCGGGCTTGGCTCGCAAGCCGGCGAGCCGGGATGGAGAGGGTTCGGGCTTGGTTCGCAGTGGGGTTCGGCCAGGCCGAGCCGAGCCGAGCCACGAGCCGTAAAGAAAACCCTAAAAACACCCTTCTTTTGTCCCCAAATCTGGATTCTTTCCTTCTTTTAACCCAATTCTGAGTCTTTTCTTTATATACATCCAACAAAGAACAAAAATTTAGATTTATTTTCGTATGTATAGCCAAAGCAGTAGAAAAGAGATGGCAAACGAACCAAAAAGTTGAAGAAATATATGATTCAAAAGAGATGGCAAACGAACCCTAGATCTGGATATTTTTCTCAATTAACCCCAAATCTGAAATTTTTTTATATACATTCAAAAGGGAACCAAAAATCTATATCTATTTTTATCTATAGCCAAAGCAAAAAACCCCAAATTTGAATCTAATCTTCATATAGTTTCAAAAGAGAACCACAAATCTAGAAAAAGAGATGATAAACGAACCAAAAATTTGGGGAAAAATAAAATTAAAAGTTTTGAACCAAACTCTTCATCTTTTGAGTTCTGGTTTTGCAATTTCCAAGTCCGGCGAAGCGGTGAAGTCCTTCAAAGGTGCAAGAAATGGTGAGCGGTGATGTAGGTGAAGCCGTGGCGGCAGCGGCCTGGAGCGTGCTAACGGAGGGGGGTGGCGCTGAGGAAGTTGTGGCGGTGGGGTGGTGGTAGACGGCGTGAGGTCGCGGCGCTTGGGTTGTGGAAGACGGTGTGAGAGGGGATGGCTGGAGGTGGCGAGGTGGTGGATCTGTGATTCTGTGCTGAATTAGCGAGGTTATGGTGTTGATGGATCTGGTTGGGCGGCTGAGAGTGGGAGGGATAATTGGTGAAGAATTGATTTAGGGTTTCTCATTTCTCTAATATGCCGTGTATGTAACATAAATATGTAAAACATATAAAATTGTATACAATATATACGTATATATATATATTGAAAGTAATATATTAGTTTTTGGACAGCCACTTGTGAAAGTAATATTAATATATTAGTATATAACGTGTGTGTATATATATATATATATATATTTTTTTTTTTTTTTTTTTAAATTATAGCTTAGCTTGCGAGCCGGCTCGCGAGCTACGAACTACATACCAGATGGCTCGGGCTTGGCTCGCAGGCTCCTCAAGCCGAGCCATGGCTCGGCTCGGCTCGTTGATACCGAATCCAAGCGTGAGCTTTTGACGAGCCAGCTCGCTAAGCTCGTGAGCTGGCTCGTCTCGTTTGCATCCCTAATCGAAGGCTATTTTTCCAATAATAAATAGTAAATATTTCGTCAGAGATTGAATTCACTATAAATATTTGGTCATAGATTATCTATGATTTCATAATTGTCCTTTGGCAATAAATGACTGTTGTTTTGGGATTGATGTCCGTTCGTATATAGTTGGCATTCACACACAGACTTCTGGATTGTTTGTACTTCAATTCTTTCATCGTTTTATTAATTCCAAAAGATTTTCAAGATTGCGAATCATGATTAGTTAATAATCAACTAGTACTAGCAAGATTTTTTATTTTTATTTTAAATACACGCATATTCAAAGGGATTCGAACCCAAAATTTCATCTGAAAAATGAATTCATTAATCACTTGAACCAACGTCTATTATCATTATTCATTAAGTACTAGCTAGTTAGAATTGACTGAAGTAGATAAGGACTTAAATTCTTTTAAATAAGGTTTCGGATTCAAACTTTTACGTTGGGAGAGATCCCCATAAAAAACGTATTTAATACCTCGAAAGATTAATCCCTTACTCAATTGGATGGAGAAAAATTCTGAGAGATACATTGGGAGAATAGGCCCTTATTCAATTGGATGAGAAGAAACTTTGAGAGATCAAAAAAACTATTAAGTATCGAAAATTTAGCTAATAGGGATTGATCCAAATAATTAAAAAATTCTTTTCTCAAAATAATAATTCGAGCTTGAATATCTCTAACCATTTAAAGTGTGTTTAAAAAAAGAGTTGGGGAAATTTAGAGCATTATTATGGTTACAATATACCCATTGTGGGGAGAATTACAAAATTGGGATATCAACTACACTCCACTTCTAATTTTGGAACATATTTTTTCTCCTATGAAAATTTTAGAATTATAACCGAAAAATGTTGCAGTTTACAAATTTTGGTTACCGAAATCAATTTTAGACATCGAAAAAACCTTTCTTACTAAAAACATCATACGTGTCACAAATGTTTGAAGAGTTCAAAATTACATGGCATTCTACATGTCTCTTTTTTTACTGGGGGCCAATGTGGTCAGGTATACATCAAGCATTTGTGAAACGTATGACTGTTTTAATAAGCACGTATTTCACATAAGGTATTTTTTAGCACTTGGATCCCGATTTCCCGGTGACCAAAATATGTAAATTGCAATATTTTTTTAGTTATAGTCCCAAAATTTTTATCGAAAAAAATATATATCCCAAAATTATAAATGGATCCCGATTTTACATTTTTCCCGCCTTGTGTGAGTTTAAAATTGAACATAAATATTTCAATTTGCATTGTAAATTTTGTATTCAAGTTCTTATCGTATTTATTAGGGTATTTTACACAAATTATCGCTGTGGTTGTGGTTTGCTACATTTAATTAGAAAGGTTCTTAGAGACTGTAATGTTACTTTTTATATGTCTAACTAATAAATATTGTACCAAATCTCTAACTTGTGCAAATATTCTGTTTATTATTGAATCAGTAAGGACTAGGGGTGTGCAGAATTTGGTAAAACCGACCGAAACCAAAATTTCGGTCGGTACCAATTACCGAACCAAAATTCCGGTTCGGTATTTTTTTTTTTTTTTTTAATTTCGGTATTTGGTTCGACATCGGTATTCCGTATCAAAATACCGATGCCGAACCGAATACCAAAATTATATATATATATATATATAATATTATGTATAATATATAAATATATATAATACATATTATATTTATACATATTAGGGTCAGATTATTATCCATATATAATATATATAATACTTTTAATATATAATATAATATATAGTTTTTCATTTTTTTCCAGATTTTTTTTTATATGAGATTTCGGTAGAACGGTTTTTTACCGAAGCGAACCGAAATAATTTCGGTTTTTACCGAAATCGAACCGTGAAGTTCGATTCGATATTCAGTTCTCTCGAATGGTGTACCGAAATTTCGGTTCGGTTCGGTTCGGTAAGACAGAATGGACACCCCTAATAAGGACCTTTATTAGAAATAATTTAAGTTTTACGAATACACTATTTGGGATATACATTCCCACCAAGATAGTTTTTTTTATACACATACATACATACATATATATTTTACGAAAATTATATTTTATTCGCTTTTTCAATCAAATACAAATTAATACGTAAGTTACTTCAAAATCATTATTAATAGTGCGCGGATCTAGAATAGTTATAGAGAGAAACTTCTATTTTATAATGTAAATATTTTCAAAAATATTATTTTTAACAAGTTTTATAGTGTCAGATATCTTTCACTTTATAATTTTTTTTTAAAAAAATTGTATTATCGCTTATGTATTATATTGTGTATCAGCATTCTCGTATCCGTGTTTATCCTTCAGAACTCCTAATCAACCCGCTCCTAACAAAATAATTTATGCTTGAGGCCTCTCTATAACAAATTGATGACTTTTCCAACTCGACCAATTGTGCATGAAAAGAAATGTACAATCATGGTAGAATTTCTTTGTTTGTTTGTTTGTTTGTTGTTTGGTGGAGAAAACGAAGGGCAAACTGCTTAATTTCCACAATCAATGAGTCAATATGATGGCTACATTTGCTTCAATTATCTGCTAATTTTAGAAATGTTTCACCCACAAACTGGTCATTCGAGATGACAGTTTCTCAAATTTCAGAAAAACCATATGCAAAGCAACAATTACCCTCTACCGATTCTTGTTTTTTAATTTTAACTGCCAATTGTTGTGGCCAACAACATTTCTACCTCCGCAAACTTTATTCTTGTGAATTGTAGCTTCTATTCTAATAAACAACTTAATTCCATTGACCATGATGACGGACTAATTAATTTTTAAACTCAATTTTTACGGTCCAACGAACTTGCAAACTGAGCAACGATTGTACATATTTAAATTCTTGAAATTTTGAAAAGAACGTATTTTGATTAAATTAATATCAAACTATTTGTTCTCTAATAATTCCTGGACAATCCTAAATTCGTGAGCTAGTTTTACAGGTGAGATAAACTAAAACTCATTGACATGGAATGGATCGTATCCTACTATATTTTTCATTTAAGTTTCACAGTCCATAAGTGTGTTATCCACTTATCCCAAATCCACACTTCAAATTAATCCCTGTTCATGCAGATCTAAATATGGAAGGTCTGTTAACAGTTAACATGTACCAATGAACCAAATATCAAACGTCTTAATAGCTAATAATATTTGAAAACTTTTACCTCATGAACTAGCTCGCGGTTAGGTTAAATTAAGAGTAAATATTACTTAATAACTATACGTCCGAAAAACACGAATCCTCAATATTTTAAATTTCAATTAATGAATGTAGTAAATATCCAACCAAAATTCGTACCTAGCTAGTCCCTAATATAATTATACAAAATTGAGTAGCCTCATACATACTATTTTGCTGATCATCTAACAATAATGGAGTGGCAGCCAAGGGGCATTGACGCGCACAAGACAATCTTCATGTGTGAGTAAAATTTTGTAAGTTTTAGGTTCAGAAAATTAAATTATTGCCCCAAGGTACAGTGGGTGGGGAAAAAGAGGAGATCCAAGAAGCCAGCTTGTAATTATAATTTGTGATGATAGGTTGTATTAAATGTGTCACATAAATTGGTTCATTTCTTGTGGGGGCATGGGCAACTTATAATATATGTTCAGACCATGGACCATGTTGTTAGTACCACAACATTGGACCACCCTAGTGATTCCCAACACTTGGATACTATTCTTGTCTTGCTAGCTAACTTTTGCTATTGTCACTTAATTCAGCACTAATGGATTATGAGATTATTAGACTACTTTGATCCAAACATGTTAATCATTTATGGTGTTTTCGGAGAACCAACCGTTCAAATGATATAATTACTAAATAATTAGCCGTGTTCGATCAAGATAAGTATGAAATAAAATTAAATCTTAGCCCGGAAGCCATGGGAATGTAATTAACATCCAGCATGTGCGGAGAAGTAGCAATGGTTTGGCGGGTGTTTTAGCCACATATGGGCACAACAAGGACGTGGATCGTCGTGTTTGGCAAGATCATCCGGGAGAGCTCTTGGATGGTTATAGAGACATTCATGGCAATTAGTGTTTGTTTGCTTCTATTGCCACCAAAAAAAAAAAAAAAAAATTAATATTTGGGTTTTGGATACTCTTAATTGAAAGGAAAAATTATAATTTTGAGATATTAACTATCCATCATTTACAATTTTGGATATTAACTCAGACATTCTCAAATTTAGGATTTTAACTAAAACAAATTTTCAATTTAAAAACTTTGTTTATCCCGAATCAATTTTTTGGTCAAATTGTTCACGTGCACCACACATGATTACGTATTGGAAAATTGATTTGAAAGGGACGAAAGCCGTACATTGAAAATTTTCTTTAGTTAATATCTTAAATTGAGATTGTCTTAATTAATTTCAAAATTATGAATGATGAGCTGTTAGCGTCTCAAAATTATAATTTTCCCTTAGAGTGAGTTACATCCAGATCCTAAATAAGTTTTTAAATAACAAAACACTCCATATTTAGATTAAATAACAAGGGACACCCAAATGAATTTTAAAATTATAAATGACCCATTTTCCGTTAAATTTTTTGATAAGTTCATCCAAAATTTTAATCTAAATGAGTTTTTAAAACACATGACACCTCCAAAAATGAGTTTTTACATCTAAATAATAAATGAATATAATAATTTTTAAATAATGTTTTTAATAGAGAGGGGGTCGTTTGTAATTTTAAAATTCATTTTGGTGCTCAATGTTAATATATCTAAATGTGGGGGTGTTTTGTTCTTTAGAAACTCACATGGGGGTTAGGTGTAAATAAGTCTTTTCGGTTAAATCTAAACATTAAGGATGCAAATTTATTTTACTCAAATAACAATAAATCATGATAGTCATCATTACTAATTCTTTCATTAGCATATAGTGACCTAGCATATAGTAAACCCTATTTGACTGCATTAGGGATGAGAATAAAGAAATTTAAAATTACTTCATACACGGAAATTATCATACTTTGTCTAAGAATGCATGAATTTTTTTCATCGTAGTAAAAACCCTCCTGATATTTAAAGTGCATTTATTTGCTCAATAAAAGTGGGCTGTTAAGTAGTACTTTCTGTTAAACGAGAGGGCCCATTATAAAATAGAAACAGGGCTAAGGACTAGGCATTAAGTAGAATGTGGGCCCCCATGTGGGATTGACAGAGAGACAGACAATGCTGTTTGGGCCCAAAAGATTTGAACCCACCTTCTTCAATAAAGATCTCCTCCATTTTTTCCTGTTTGGTAGGGCAACTCTCACAACTGCTACTCCATAAAAATTAAAATATACACTCTACTGTACTACAGTCTGGACTATTTTCCTCTCAATTTTTATATTTAATTATTTATTATTTATAGACTATACGTGTGGTGTGGTAGACCTGTGGTCCGATTGGATTGTAAGTGAGACCAAGTCCCGTAAATCTAAAGGTAACATCATTGCAACGACTAGAACGTCTAGAAGTCGATCCCGGTTGGATTTATGCTATGTTTTTTTTTATTAGATCTCCTACTTTATCCACATAGGTACGTACGTCAAATATATTAGTGGACGATTGAAATTAGAAGATAATTCTTTTAATTTTTTTGTAACACAATTATTTTTCTCACTCTAGTACCAATACACATGACATATATATATGAATAAAATAGTAGGTGAAATACGAAAAATAATAAGAAATCCAAACCGAAGTAGTCAGTCCAATATAGAAAGATACGAAAGTTGTATGGTTGTAAGGGTTAGAAGGTAATTGTAATTTTCTCTTTTATGAAAATTGGTAATTCTAGTTCTTAGAAAGTAAAAGATTAATTAGGGGTTGGATGGTTTGGTGGTTTGTATAAATGCATATCAACGTAGCAATTATGAGTCATTTTCATGGTGTAATCGGGATAAACTTTTTAGGATGTAAAACTCTCTCTATTAATAATAGTTATATTTCCAAGACTCCAATCTAGATTTTTGGTTAAACTAACATAGTATCGAACGATTAAACTACACGATTGGGTGATAATCACCATTAATATTAGTAATTAACATTGTGTGGCGACCCTAGTACTTTAAAAAGCTGAGAACAGCGATATTACATGTCGAAAATTGATACACCCATTTGACGATGTTGAGTGTAAACGCAAAGCATTTCAAAACGCAATGATTATTCCATGCAATAAACACGAGGAGGGGTAAGAATAAGGACCACGTTACAATGAATCAGGTATCAATCCAGAGAAAACTGTCAAATTGAAAGCTAGCTCTGAATTAAGATAGCCATTTCAGAAACACAGAAACCCTTTTCATCTCTCTCAGAATACAAGGACCATCATGCATCTAACCCTTTTCTTCATTAAGAGCTTCATGATATCATTATCAGTGTTAGGTCCATGCCTCTTATGACATTAATTTTCCCCCGAAATTTGGCCAAATCGATACAATGAGAGACGAATATTTATATTCTCGTTATGTAATTAGTAAATTTAAAAAAGGATAATTAAATAGTAAATATTGATACACTTTTCATATGATCCGTCGGAATTGAGCCAGACGATTTGGACAAGAATTTTTTCTATTGAGGGAACGGACTAAAATTTTGAAAGTATGTCAAACTTTTTTAATGATGTACGCTATTTTAAATTACAAATATTTATAATTAAATTTGATGGTTAGAAATTTTTAATCAAATGATCAATATGCAAAATTCAAACCATATTTAAATTTAATTCGGTCGATTGATCGCCAATGGAGTTGAGTCGAAGACCGGAATGTGAGTAAGTAAATAGGTTGGTCATGAATTCGAGTCGTATTATTATAATTTTTATTTATTTTTTATTTGTCTTCAACTTGATGAATTTTTTTTTTAACACATACATCATCAAGTGGTTAGAGGGATCTGAACTCGGAGAAAAAATCCTATAACTACTTGGACCAATCCATGTTAAATGTTAACCGGAAAAGAAACTACACTTTGTTGGACAATAAAATGAAAGTTGATCAATTGTGCATTCTTGTTGGTCCCCTTAGATGTTCGGGCTTATTGGGCTTTTCTTGATATTTTCAAGACCTTTTAGGCAAACGACTATAGCCAGCCTCAAGTTGAAACTTAAACCCCAATTAAGATTTAAGCCCAAATATCAATCTGGTCCGAAATGCTATTCCTTTTTTTTTTTCTGAAAACGAAATGCTATTCTTGAATGAGTTTAAAAATAATTATTTAACTAGTTACAAACCACGGGCCAAATTTTATAAAATATAACAAAAAAAATCAATTAAAATATATTATTAAAATAATAACTATTAAATCAAAATTTTATTTAAAATATTTGAATAGCATGTGAAAATATTATATAAAAGAAATACTATTGAAATTAGAGAAAAATTTATTAAATATAAAATTAAAATTATTGTAAATTATATAAATTAATAAAAAAAAATTGTATTTAAGAATATATGAAAAGTACATTCCTAAAATAAAAATGAATTAAAATAAAACTCTAAAATTGTGCAATACATTCTCACATATATAAAGAAAAAATAAATATGTTACAAATTTTGAAAGAATTTCACAAATAAATTTATATATGCAAAGAAATATAAAGATATCATGTTAAATCAAAATATATTATATTATTATTTGTAATTGTCAAAATAGAATATATTTTATTAAAATATAATAAAAATTTTCTATCATGTATAATAGCCAAAAAAAATAATTAAAAATATTAAAAAATAAAGTCAATGAGCATAATAATGAATAGAATATATTATAAAAATGTAACTTTTAAAACATTAAAAAATTAAATATTAAAAACTAAATTTATAATTTTAATATAATTACATGGATATGAGAAGAGATAGGAAATTAGTAAGAAAATATAATATGTACTCTAAATACCTACAAATAATTGATTATCAAACTAACAGAACAATTGGAATAAAAAAAGAACACTTGATTAGAATAAGAAAATTTATTTCAAGTAAAGAATGATCTTGCATGAAAAGGCATATATAGATCTGAAAAGAGGTACGAAATTAACAAAAAAAAAAAACACTAATGAGACTTACCTTGACAGAAAAAAAAATGATCTTGCATAAAAAAAAAAAAATTCATATAGATTACAATAACTTTTTTAGAATATGAATAAAACACTTATTAAGACTTAGCTTGATAAAGAATAATCATGAAGCATATATGAGTATGAAAAGATGTAGGTAATTAGTAAGAAAAATAAATTTTCTATTAGAATCGAAAAAGAAACACTTGATCAGAATGATCCTGCAAGACGATTATGTTGTGTATTACTAAAATTTTAAATTTGAATATGTATCACCAAAATTTCAATTTTGAATATTTTTCGTAACAAATTTATCCAAAAGCATAAAGATATATTTGGATAAATTAAGTTATTTGAATTTATAACTACAATATCTATACAAAATATTTAATTTTTTTGAATAAAGGTGATTTGTTAGATAAAATCTCATTAAATTTTATATTAATAAGTAGGAAATTAGTAAAAAATAAATTTTCTATTAAAATGAAAAAAAGAACAGTTGATTATGATGGGTCTGGGTTGACAGGGCCAGATTCCGATCACTTTAGAATTTGTTTGAGTTGAGGAAACCAGTTGAGGCACGCCGGAAAAGAAGGGGGGTTCTACCTGCTAGGACAAACACCAAAGCAAAGTCAGAATGCCAAGCTGGGGGAGCTGGGGGTGATTCCCAGTTTAGCTCTCCAACGCTCAAGTCAGATGATGATCTGAAAGAGAAAGCAAGTAAAATACAGAGTTGCAGTAATGGAGATTGCTTACAGAGTAGGAGGTGAAGACATATATTTATAGTTGAGGGTCAGGGACCCTTTGGTAATTTACCCTCTTGTGGTCCTGCCATAATGTCGCCCTCACACGTGACGCAATGAGGAGAAACCTAGGAGGAATCTCCTACAAAAGCTGGCGCAAAAGGTAACGCGGGCAGCAGTCGTAGGTGCACGGACACGTACGGGGTGTCAGAGAGCCGTTTTGGGGTAGGTAACGAGGGCCATTGGCGCGCTCGTGTCAACCATGAGCCTGACAGTCCAGTGGATCATGGATGGATCTGGACCAAGGCTACGAGATGAGGGGGAACTTGGTCCCTTGGTTTGCTTGCACACCGGAATACATGCGTGGGGAGTGGACGCTCATGAGTGACTCCCTTGGGGAGCTTGGGGCTCGCTTAGGAGCATTCGTTGGAGAGCGGATCATGACAGCCACGTGTCACGTGACGGCGACGACAAGCGTCGCTCAGGGGCCTAAACACCGAGGGTGGACTACGCTCGGAGGAGATCAGTTTTGGAGACTGTGGGCCACGTGTCAATTACTAGTGGCGCCACGTGTCGAAACGTGAGCCAAACGTATTTTGACCCCATCATTTTGCCCCCCAATTCTATAGTCCTTAGTGATAAGGGCTGTAGAATTTTGAACCTGCTTAATTTTCGAGGGTGACCCTCGTGGGAGAAGATGGCGTGCCGCGAAATCCTCTTCTAAGCCTGCATTAATGGTTGTCTCTTCAGTTGACTGCCCACGTCATCCCGCATTTTAATGCTGATGGGAGAGTGGGCGAGATTTTCCAGGTAACGGCGCGTGAATCTTGGGGAGTGGGCGACGTTTCACCAAAGTGGACGGTTTCCAAGGCGGGAAATGATTGCCTTTTTGAAATTGAATGTCAGAAACGTACCAACCTCTTCTCCTATAAATAGGGGATCCCAAATCCTTCTAAACCTTTATGCATCCAAAACTTTCAGAGCACATTTTTTAGAAAATTGCAGAGTAGTTTTTTCAAAGAAATCCGACCACCCTTCAACGTTTCCTTAAATCTTCAGGTAATTTTCTGACTTGCTAACCTTAGAACTGTAGGATCAAACTTCCCATAATTCCGTTTATCCCCTAAAACCCTTCAAATCCCCATATCTCTTTCCATCTTCTCAAAACCATGGCGGGGGATCATGTTGAAGAGTTTGCCCGTGAGGTGGAGGAGATGGTCACTCAAAACTCATCCTCTCCCAACTCTCCAAGGGATGAGGAACTAGATGTGGCCGTTTTAAAACCATGGCAGTACACGGCCATGTGGACAACGAATGAGGTTTTGGGACGATCCTCAGAGGCCATGAAAATTTGGTAATACCCTTGAAAAACATCCATCATGCTCATTAACTTGCACCCTGCGGTCGAATCTACCAACTGATCAATCCGGGTAGAGGGTATGGATCCTTGGGGCAGGCTTTGTTGAGATCCGTAAAATCGTTGCACATGCGCCACTTGTTAGCGCTTTTGGGCACCAACACCACATTACATAGCCATTCTGGATACAATATGGATCGATGTACCAGGCCTCGAGGAGCTTGTTAACCTCTTCTTCAATAACCTTCTTTCAAAAATCGTGTACATCTCGCTTCTTCTGTTTAATTGGTTTGAAGGCAGGGTCCATATTGAGCCAGTGGACTATGACGGTCGGATCAATTCCGGTAAGATCGGATGCTTTCCATACAAAGACGTCAATGTTCTCTCTAAGGAAGTCTATCATCATGATTTGCGAAGGTCCCGAGAGATTGGACCCAATTTGAGTGGTTTTGTCCTTGTTCCCTGGTTCCAACTCAATGGTAAGGAATTTCTCGGTGGGCTCGATTCGGATCTTCGGATGAGGGAGTTCGAGCGCCCTTTTCTTCCCTGTCAAGCAGTCTCCAGTCTCTTCTCCTCCCCGCCCGTCCATCTCTTCACCAGAGGAAGACTCCTCAACCGCCCCAAGTGGGACGCCCTTGGGGTTGCTTCCAACGTTTGTGTCCTTCTTCTTATTTTTCTTTTTATTCAACTTGGCCTTTTTGCGCATGGGACCATCCTCGTCCAAGTTAGAGAAATCCACTGACTTTTTGGTGGACCCGATTTGGAACGCCTTCTCTGCTTTGGGCCTCTTGAGGGACAACATATAACACTCCCAAGCCTCTCGGACGTTGCACAGAACTTCTCCCACCCTACCGGGGGTGGGGAATTTGATTTTCTGATGGTAAGTGGAGATGATTGCTTTGAAGTCTACAAGGGCTGGACGCCCAATGATGATGTTGTATGGGATTTCAATTTCCACCACCACATAGGTGACCATGAGCGTCTTTCGCTGTGGGGCGCTACCAAATGAGGTGGCCAAGCGAATCTATCCTCGATGGACAACTTCAGAGCCCCCAAAGCCAATGAGGGTTTTTTTTAGGGGCTCAAGCGGGATGTTAGTAATGTTCATCTTTTGAAATGTGGTATAAGGTAAAACATTAACAGAGCTTCCACTACAAACCAAAACCCTCTTTACAATGTGGTTATGGACATCTAAACTAACCACCATGGGGCAGTCAGAAGTTTCACCTACCCCATGGGGTGTTACAATGTGCACTAGGTCCCTATCACTAAACCCCAACAACTTCATTCTCCTTGGAGTGGTACTTGCTTGTCTCCTTGATAACATAGACTTGTTTAGGTGTCGAGGGGCGTTGATCATAGCTCCTAACATACAGATGGCGGGAAGCATTAGAATCCCCTCCGGACGACCCTCCGGCAATCATGTTGATGACCGCAAATGTGGTATTTTCTTGCTCCGTGGCCTTTTTCTTGCCGCGGTGGCTGCTCTCTGGGGGCCCCGCCCTGGCGGACTCCTTGAGCTCGACGGGCTCCTCCTCCTCTCTCTTGAGCGCTCGTTGCAGCGCTGATCGTAATGCTCTAACATCTTCACAAACTCTTTCAAGTGTCCCCCCGCTATTAGCCTTTGAATTTTCGCTTCCAACTGACGGCATTCGTCCGTGTCATGCCCCTTTTGTTTATGGAAGGCGCAATATTTGTTCGAACGCCTCAATGCCTCGGTATCCTTCATCTTCGTGGGCCTCTTAAAAAGATTTTTATCTAACAAAGCATAGACCTCTGAATTGGGTCTATTAAGAGGAATGCGCTCGAATCTTCGAGAGGGAGGCGGTGATTTACGGCATTCTTTGTGAGGCTCTTCTCGTCCTCGCTCACTCTTAATGGGCCCGAAGTGCCTGGGAGCATTAGACCCGTACATGTCCTCAAGCGCAAAGTAGGGCTCTCTCTCATCGCCATGAGTGATGAGGGGCGTTTTTTCACAATTGAATCAGCAAACTTCTTGCTCACATACAGCTTGTGATTGCAAGCCTTGAAAAGTACATGTATCAGAAAATCCATTGAGGGTCTCTCCACCAAGAGCACCCCCTTACTGAAACGAGCGAAGAAGGACCTAAGGGATTCATGCTCGCTTTGGATCAAGTTATACAGAGCAGTAGGGGCAGTGACGGGTGCCTTCAATGAGTTGAAATGGTTAAGGAATGCATTGGTGAGTTCGCCATATGAGTGGATCGAGCCGGGCGGCAGACGCTTGTACCACTCTTGGGCCATTCCCACAAGTGAAGTAACAAAAATCTTAGCCCAATAATGGCTAGAATGCTCGTACAAATGCATTAGATGTAGAAAATGGTCAAGATGCTCGGCCGGGTCTGTAGTTCCATCGTAGCAGTTGATGGAGGTAGGAACTTTGCCCATACCGGCTAGGGCCATTAAAACTTCTTCTACGAGGGGAGAACCCCTCGCAAGCGGGTGAGGATCGTAGCACCCATAGTTTTCCTCCTGTTCCAAATGACGTGGAACATGCTGCTGGCGGGCGGCTCATTCGTCCCCAACATAGGGGACTTGAGAACGTGCTCGAGAGAGCTGTCCCACCATTTCCTGCAACCCTGCAGCTGGTCTTGCACAGCCACGAGGAGGTTGGGATGTAACGCCTCGATTTTCAGTTATTCAGGTATGCACGACACGTGTGAGTTTTTCGAGAGTTAGGATTATTTTAATTCTTTCGTTTATTAAATTCTTACATTTCATGAAAATCCTATGAATTATATTTCAATATGTTTACGTGAAAATATATGAAATTCGTGATAATTTGAGAATTATTGCATGACTTGGAAATGGTGGTTACATGAAATAATTATCAAACATGATTTATTGGCCTAATTGTCCTTAAATGATCATTTTTGTAAATGTGAGGACCAAATTGCATAAACATTTCTTGGACTTAGTTGAGCATTTACTAAACCTTTCATCCTTTATAGCATGACTTATACACTTGAGGGATTAAATTGCAATTTATGCATTTCACCAAAATCAAAATGATGATTCACGTAATATAGTTTCTTCATGCTTCCATCTTCATTTTCATCCAAAATCATCCAACATATTTGCTCCCTTATTGTCTCGGTTCATCCAAGAAGAAAATGAGAAAGGATTTTGCTAAATTCAACCAAGTTTTTCCAAGAAATTTCAAGCTTTGAAGCTCAATCATCCATTTTCATCACTTTCTTCCATTTCTTCTCTTCAAGGTATATGCATGAGTTGTATGAATGATTTCTTGCTTGAGTGATGACGCTAGGGTTTATGATTCATGGAATAAATGGATTATATGTTGTTTGATGCATGGATATATGATTATATCATGATTTGAGGCATGAATTCTTGGAAGATTTGAGCTTTTATGGTGAATTTATACATGAACTTGAAACTCATGAATCTTGATGATCATGTATGATTTAAGTGTTTATATGGAATATTATTGCATATTGAACATTTATACATGCCAATTCCCAGAAAACTTGCACTTTGGTGATCATTACTTGGTGTTTTGATGTTGTTGATTTTGTCCCAAAGCCTTCCCCTACTTCTGCTCTGTTTTTCAAGTTGCAGAAGCATGGGAACGACCCTTCCCGCTTCAGTGCATTATGGGAACGGTCGTTCCCATGCTTTTGAATGAAGCAGGCGAGCGAACATGGGAACGACCGTTCCCATTTTGGCCTTAGAGTCGGAAGGGTCGTTCCCATCAAAGTCGCCATTTTGAAATATAAAGCGTGGGCGCATTTCGGAAGAGGCATGGGAACGACCCTTTCCATTTTACACTACAACCCGGAACGGCCGTTCCCAGCCCCCTGATAGAACAAAACTTTCTGCATAAAATTAAGAATTTCAATTGCAATTCCAATGCCTTTATTGATTTCAAATTATGATTATATGATATATTACATGTCATAACATGATGTTTATATGCTACATTGGGTATTGCACGTCATTTCGTTACTTGATCACGCCGTGCGTTCTATTTGGTATCATTCTTGAGTTATTGTCTCACGTATACACAATGTCCCATTTCTTTTCTAGTTCTTCTCCACGACGGAGATTATTGATCGATTGAGCACGTTCATGCATCCTTTAGTCGGCTGTTGCCTGTCAGGTGAGGTTTAATTTCTAGTTACCTAGAACCTATACAACCCTTACGTGAGATTTCGGCCAAAAGGTATTTATATCTATAGTTTTCCATGGAATTACTCGTGATTACAAGCAAGTCATGTTCATTACAAGCAAGCTATGTTATTGTCATGTACCGAGCATGTTGGCGAGTATCATGTATTGTTCACTTGGGCCCGAGGGTAGTGTCTTGAGTCAACCGGGAAAGCAAGGGCTGACGAGTAACTCTTGCGCTATCTTCACTATTGTGGGATCACCCCTGAATCCACCAGGAGGTTTGGTGGAGGAAGAAGTCCCGTGTGTAGGAGTTATGTTCCTGACGTACACCATGTCGTGGATGGTCGAAGGTTCGCTACCTTCCCATCATCGGAGGGAAAAGAAATTCATGAAACTGCTACTTGTGCACTGTAATTAAATTGCATGATCGCATGATAATTAAACAAAGCATGTATTGCTCACTATTGGTATACGGTTGGAGATTTGCCCTCATTCGCCGGGCCACTGATTGCATGAAACTGATTGTAAATAATTGTTAAACTTGATAGTTATATTCTTGGGCGATGTCTGTTTATTACTGAACTTATATTATTTTCCTTTCCAAAACTTTACCCGAGTTTATGACTTGCATGTTAATTGCGCTTATACTTATATAAACCCCTCACTCAGTTTTTTATAGACTGACGCCTCCACCTTTCAGGTTCTTGCAGGTGTATGCTAGGCGGGATTAATTAGAGTCATGTCCAGTCTTTCATTCAAGTCTTGTACGGTTCATTTTCATTGTAGCATGTGTCGGGAAAATGGATGAAGTATTTATGCTAGTGTTGTGATTTGGTTATATTGTATCGAAGCGCATGTAAAGGATATTGTCTATTCGTGGTGCATGTCGTTTGATCATTATTATTGCTTATGCTTCTGCTTAAGTTATTATGAATTGATTATTTGGTTTGGGGTTAGTCCCACCTAGCTAGTTGTCATTTTTTTTTATTATTGTCTCTCGTTCGCTATAGTTTAGTTCATGTATGGGTTGTCCATCTCATATGTGGATTAAGCTATAGTGCGGAGATGTGGCATCTTTGCGCTTCGGGTGCTACATGGGATCTTCCTTTCTTACTTGGCTCCCTCGCTGGGAGGCTTGTGGCCCTCGTTTCGATGCTTGAGAGTGGTCCACCTCATCAATTTTGATCCTCTCCACGGGCGCTTTGCCCTTGTTCGCTTGGGGCTATTCTTCCCCTCCCCTCGCGGGGACTTCTTTCTACCTTGCAGGAGGAGGCGGTGGCTGGGCCATCAAGACTGCTTGTGCCGCCATGAGCGGGTGCGCCAGCAATCCTCCCAAAAAAGGGGCGATTTGAGCGGCCTGCCCAGAGGGAAAATACATGGAAGTAAAATTTTTCCATGCAACCTTGGCCGCCTAGACCTCACATTGGGTGTAGATGGCATGTAGCTGTTGATGGGTCAGGGGAGGTAGCTCCACTCCATCAATCTCTTTAGGTACCACTACCGGCAACTGAAGCTGTCCGGCATGGTAGGGCTGTACAGCAGGCATCACGGGGGCGGGAGTTAACACGTAACCAGGGGGTGGCATCAGGTAGGAATGCCCCCCTGGGTTGGCTTGGGTGTTAGCCCACTGATTTTGGGAGAGGTTTGCGTAAGCAGGAAGCCCAGAACCTCCAACTGCGGCGGTGGAAGGTTGCTCAGGTATGAGCTCTGTCGAGGGAACCACCGACTCTGTGGGGGGTGGTATTCCCCCAACAGGTGGCGCTCCGCCTGCTACAGCCGACAGAAGAGTGCTGACGTTGGTCTCGCTGGGGAGGTCATCTCCCCCCCCCCCTGCACCAGATCTAGTAGCAACCATGATGCAAACGGTGTTTGTTCTTCAACTAGCATAGATAAGAAAAGGTTGGAAGAAAGGTTTCCCATATGCGGAGCCAAAAATGATGGGTCTGGGTTGAGAGGGTCAGATTCCGATCACTTTAGAATTTGTTTGATTTGAGGAAACCAGTTGAGGCTCACCGGAAAAGAAGGGGGGTTCTACCTGCTAGGACAAACACCAAAGCAAAGTCAGAAGGCCAAGCTGGGGGAACTGGGGGAGATTCCCAGTTTGGCTCTCCGACGCTTAAGTCAGATGATGATCTAAAAGAGAAAGCAAGTAAAATGCAGAGTTGCAGTAATGGAAATTGCTTACAGAGTAGGAGGTGAAGACACATATTTATAGTTGAGGGTCAGGGACCCTTTGGTAATTTATCCCCTTATGGTCCTGCCCTAATGTCGCCATCACATGTGGCTCAATGAGGAGAAACCTAGGAGTAATCTCCTGCAAAAGCTGGCACAAAAGGTGGTGCGGGCAGCAGTCGTACGTGCACGGACACGTACGGGGTGTCAGAGAGCCGTTTTGGGGTAGGTAACGAGGGCTATTGGCGCGCTCGTGTCAACCATGAGCCTGACAGTCCAGTGGATCAAGGATGGATCTGACCAAGGCTACGAGATGAGGGGGAACTTGGTCCCTTGGTTTGCTTGCACACCGGAATACATGCGAGGGGAGTGGACGCTCGTGAGTGACTCCCTTGGGGAGCTTGGGGCTCGCTTAGGAGCGTTCGTTGGAGAGCGGATCATGACAGCCACGTGTCACGTGACGGCGACGACACGCGTCGCTCAGGGGCCTAAACACCGAGGGTGGACTACGCTCAGAGGAGGTCAGTTTTGGAGACTGTGGGCCATGTGTCAGTTACTAGTGGCGTCACGTGTCGAAACGTGAGTCAAGCGTATTTTGACCCCATCGGATTAGAATAAGACAGAGAAAATAATGATCATGCATAAAAAAAGAAAATTCATATAAAAATATAAAAAGATATAGATAATTAGTAAGAAAATAATTTTTCTATTAGAATCTGAATAAAACACTTGATTTACCTTGATAACACTTTATTTACCTTGATAAAGAATGATCCTGCACGAAAAAGAAAAAAGAAAATCCATATATGGATATTGGATATCAAAAGAGGTAGTTAATTAGTAAGAAAAATAAATTTTCTATTAGAATGAAAAAGAAACACGAATAAGACTGACGACGAATATCCCTGCAAAACAATCCTAACGATTAAAAAATCCTGACAATTAAACCTTAAATACTAATATATACTAATTTTTTAGGGTTCGTATTACCAAAATTTTAAATTTGAATATTTCTTGTAACAAACTTAGTATCACCAAAATTCAAAATTTTAATATTTTCAGTAACAAACTTATCTAAAAGCATAAAAATATCTTTGGATAAATTAAGTTATTTGAATATCAATTTGAATTTATAACTACAATATTTATACAAAATATTTAATTTTATTAGATAAAAGTGATTTGTTAAAGAAAATCTCATTCAATTTTATATTAATACCTGTATTTTGAATTTAAATATTGAGAAAATCGCATTTTTAGTCCCACAGTTTATAGGTAAAAAAAAATTTCGTCCCCGTCAATTTTTTGTGGTCCCGGATATTTAATTTTTGACCAATTTAGTCCCAAACACAAAAAAAATGCACTTTTAGTCCTAGACGGAGTTAAGAGCCGTTAGTCTCTCCTTATGGTGGAAAAAAGAGCCGTTAGTCTCTCCTTATGGTGGAAAATTTGAATGTGAAAAGTATTTTTAGAGGGAATTTTGGCATTCTTTAATTTCCAAAACATATTAGCCCATTCAAAAGTATATTAATTTTCTTTATTAATATATTTATTTAATTGAAGTATAATATTTAGGGATGGATAATAATGTAAAAATAGTTTGTTAAAGTAGGTTATTCTATTTGAATTTTAATACTTTTTTCATTTATTTTAATATAATATTTACAATTAAATAAATCAACAAAATTGTATTTATATTTTCATGTAATATTTATATAAACAAAATTAAAATTAAAAAAAGAAACAACCTGATAGGGTTAAATCACGCTCTGGTTAAACGTTGTACACGTGTCATGAATCCGAGGGCTCCGGAGATTGGACGCTCGTAATAATGGGCCCGCAGCATGAGTCCGGCCCATCCCATCATCAGCTTACTGGCCTAGACTTGTGTGTCTCGGCCCAAATCGTCAGCGTGGGATTGACTTACCAACCCTACTTGACGCTCGTGTTACGATCCCAAGAGACGCTCTAAACCCTTATCCAATCTCTATTGTAACATCCCGGATTTCGGGGCCTAGAAGAAATAGGTAAATTAAAGGTTTGAAGGAAGCATCATTTCATTATACATTTCATTTTATGTGAATAATGTGTTTTTATGCCTAAATAATTGAATGTTATTTCATTACAAGACTCATATCACTATTTATTCACCGAGTCGAAACCTTCACATATTCCTTATGAAACCTTAGGAAATCATATTTCACATTTCCCGAATTCATATCTTAGTTTTTGTTACCTCAAAACACACTTTGAGCATTATTTGTCAAAAATTACCATTAGGTCCCTAGTTACCATTTACCTCACAAACGTAGAAATTTTTCGGGACACTTTTACCTATCCAATATTGGGTTCAAATGAATCCTTATGAAGTTTTATGAATTATGGTATCATTCCCGAACCCTAATTCTCATTAGAATTTCCGTAATATCCAAAACCGGCCAAAAAACCCTAGTTGTAGCACCCCAAGCGGTGGGGCACCACACCCCCGCACTATGACCCGACACGTGGTACGAAATGGAACGTCCGCACACGCACCAAGTCACAGCGAACGGGTGACAAACGAAAAATCCAACCTAAGCTAGGCGGTACCTAAACCCCGTACAAGTAAAATATGCAAAAACCTGTGTGCGGAAGCGAATCAAATTATGAACTAACAAAAACTTTAATCAACAAAATAAATGAACGGGTTCAACTAATTCCATGAACCTGTCCTAACCTGTCCCGAATTCAAACATACAACAAAGACGGGTTCAACTAATCCAAGCCCTGTCCTAACCTGTCCCGAAAGTTCATATAATCAAAGCATAAACATAATCCCGTACAGAACATGCTATATACATAATTACAAACGGATGCAGATTAGAGATTCACGACTTAAACAAATAGATACAGGCTCAAAAGACACGGACTCAACAGACAAGACTCAAAGCCGCCTAGCTCGAACTCCAAGAACCTGAACCTGCAAACTGAAACATAGGTGGGGCGAGGGTCAGTCCACTGACTGAGTGAGGGGGCTGAACTCACACACGCTATACATAATAAGGAGCAGAGCACGTATCAAAAGAAAGATTATGAACCGGGAGTAGGGTTTTGCATACCAAAACCATTTTCCAAAAAGAGCTCATATTTACACATATATTCATATCTTCTTAAGTTTGAAAACTCGTAAGGATTCATAGATTCAGAAACTCATATGGATTCATATTAAAACTCATAGGGATTCATAATTAGAAACTCATAAAGATCCTTATATTCATAATGATTCATAACTCAGCGTGGAAATCTCATATTGAAAACAAACTCTCCTATCCCGTTTCATAATCAACATAACAAAAGAATTCAAATACCCGGCGAGTACGGGTCTCCAACCTTACTCCTTAAACAAAAGACTCAAAAGATTCATAAGGAAGCATAAATTCATAAAATTCATAGGATTCATAAATTCATATATTCATATTCCCGTATTCCAACCTTTCTCCGGAAGTCTGCACGCGGGTTACGGGCCCACATCGTGCAACTCAATATACGTGGGGTCGTGAGCCCACAACGTACCTTCTCCGGCCTCAGCCGAAGGCTCAAAGCACCACGCCTTCTCCATCTCCCTCAGAGTCGAGCGTAGATACTTCAAAGGAGCATGTGCACAGGGGTGATAACCGGCGACCCCAACAGCCACACCGGGTCTCCCTTACCCACACCTCCGAAACCCGAGGATTCAAATAGATTCATAAAGACTCATAAGATTCATAGGAAACTTACCTAACTCGCGAAACCAAGAAACATATGATTCATACTTAAGAAACATACCATAAGAAACATACCTTACCGTGCAACTCGGCATATGCTATACACATACCTCTCCGTGTCTTCCAAATTCATAATATGCTGAAAAAAATCCATAGTTTGCTCGACGATACACGGTTTGGAGCATAGCCTCGTTGCAAAACAATTTTAAGCTTACATACGCCCATACGTATAATTTCAGAAGGATTCATATCAAATCGAATTAACAAAATTCATAGCATATCGTAAGACACATATTTAATATACATATAGCATATATTCGCATGCGGGCTTGAAAACGAGCACATAGGGTTGTAGGTCGCTTTAACTAAAACAAAAATCCTAAAACCTCACCTTACACCGACGAGAACGGAAAACACAAGCCAAGAAGTCCCCCTGGAACCCAAACAGCTGACAGACACACCCTGAAGAAACCCTGAATGACTGAACACACACAGAACACAGACTCAGACTCCAAACACAACCACAAAGACGCACGGCCATGCTCACGAATATACATGATGCAACATCTAATCCATATTTATTCAATCAAGTCATTCAGAGCATATTATAATTCATATTACATATCAAGAGATGCATAGCTTATAAATTCATAACATTTATTACATAAAATAAATTAAGACATTAAGAATTCAATTCATATCATGCACTAATTCTCGAAAGGATAAACGCAAAATGCATAACAATTTCACACGTAAATACATATTAACATATTTCACAATATTCAACAATTAATATACTTAAATAATTTATTCAAATCGATCATAGCTCACACCTTGGGTAATTTAATTATTATGAGTCTCATAATTATACGAATAATTTAGATCCTTAAATTGCATTAATATCCCCTAAACAAGAAATATTCTCAAGTAGATAGGCTTAAACGAGGCAAATAAATTCAATAAATCGTAAATCAATCGGACATCCGATTGACGAACGGAAATTGGCGTTGGACTCACCACAACGAAACGGACTCACTGTACAAAGGGCGTCGGAACGCCGCCTCCGGAACCCGTCGGACCGCCACGTGCAGCCGCCGGACCACCACCTCCGGTGGTCGAAAAATTCCCCGGAAGGACAGAAACGTACGCCTCGGCCTGCTTGATAAAAGCCCTCAACCAATTTCAGAAAACACCAAGCACACCAGATTTCGTTGACGAAAAACCGAACTAAAATCCTAGTACGAAAACTGAAATTAAATACAAACCACTAAACGAAAATAAAATCCTGACATACCGTTGGAAAGCCCGTAACGAGCCCTACGAAAGCCCCCTAGCCAAACACCGGAAAAGTCGCCGGATAATCGGACCGCCAGTCCAGAGCAGGTCCGCCACCGGTTCGCCGCCATCGGTCGGTTCTCGAGTCGGGGCCAACGCCATCCGCTAGTTTTCGTCGTTCTAAGCAACTTTTGTAAAGGCTCCACCACCAAAACCGGCCGGAAAAGGGCCCTACGCCGCCGTCGAAGGATTACCGCCGTGCCACCGCCGATTCCGCCATCTACAGCCCCCGGTTGCTCGATCTGAGGTCGGAAATGGAACGGGAAGGGTCAAAAACGTAGGGAAGGGTCAAAATTGGCCGGCGAAAGCCGCCGGAACGCCGCCGGCAAAATGGTGGCGCCATCCGCCAATTTCAGGCTGCCTTTGCGCCGCCGTCGGTCTTCGGTTGGCCACGATCTTGGTACGGTTGTGACGGGCTCATGGAATAGATAAATTTCGACTACTCAAACGTCGAATTCCGTCGAGAAACGAGTGAGAACGGACATGTGTGTGAAAACACACCTCCACTGCGTGAACAGTGCCGGATCGCGGGAAGAAGAAGGCTGAGGCTGGAGCTGAAGTTCTGGCACGCAAAACGAGGATCCGGGGTATATATCTCGGGTCCTCGTATGAAAAAACGATCGGAAGAACAGGCTAACGAAGTTAGAATGGGGCAAACGTAGAGTCTACGGACTCGTTTCGATGCCCCGAACACAAAGAAGGGGTCAAAAAGGTCGAACTCTCGATCGAATGAGAAATGATCGAATAACCCCTAAAAGAGAAAATTGCAAACAAGCCCCTAAACTCTAAAAGAGTTTCAAATAGGGCCACGCAAAATATAAAATCACATAATTAAACATATTAAAAGGTTGAAACGTGGCGTACCTTATAAATCGGACGAGCGGGATGTCACACTAGTTTAGCCCTAATTTACATATTTTCAAATTTGAACGTTTTCCCCATCCAATATTATAACCAAAATGATCCTTGAATTATTTTATGAATTTTAAGACTTTTTCCAAACCTTAGTTCAAATCCTAACTCATTTTATAAATTTTTTCTATTTTTCCTAAAGTACTATTCCCGCCGTAAAAACTTACTTTTAAACCGTACAACATTTGATATTCAATATTATACTTAAAATAATCCTTAAATTATTTTATGAATCATGAACACTTTCTTGAAAATTGAATCACATCCTAGCCCCATTTTATGTATTTTCTTCTATTTTTCAAAATTCTGAACGCTTACTACTTTAATTTTAGACGTTTAAACATTTAGTGTTTATAATCATCGGAAAGCTCTTTCGATTCTCCTTCTTTTGCAACTTTTCTCATTTTAAACTAAAATCTAGAGATTCTAATACATTTTTATTATTAATTCTACCCTAATTTGGATTTATTTTTATTATGATGTATTTATGATGAAAACATGTATACATAAGCTCCTACATGACATATACACCTAAGTATACACCTAGCATAACACCTAAACCCCCATAATTATAACCCTAGCCTACTCATCAGCATGAATCAGCCCCTAAACTTTGGAAAATTGCAAACTAATCCCCTAAATCATACCTATAAATACCACCCCAACTTCATTTTCAAGAACTACACAAATATCTCATTTTTCCTCACTAGTTTCGGCCTCCCTAGTCCTCTCTAAGGTATGAGTCTTTTTCTTTTATTATTTCATGCTTTATATTATGTTCTTAGTATAATAATAATAGTAACATGCTTAGATTTAATAAAATTATGCTTTAGGAATTTTATTTTATGAAATATATGCATAATTGCTACTTTTAGGGAAAATCTATGATGCACGGACACTCCTAAAAATATCATTTTGCCATGTCGTGTCGTGTCGGACACTCCTCACGTGGGAAATTCAAGAAAAAATACGTGTCGTCGTATCCCTGCCGTATCGTGTCCGTGTCACCGTGTCCGTATCCGTGCATCATAGGGGAAAATGTGCTTACATTATGGATTTTATTTAATTAAATGCATGAATTAGGATATAATATAATCTGAGTATGTGCTTAAATATTTATGATCTTATTTGATTAAATTCATGCCTAGAATAATTCATTTAGAATTATTTTTATGATTAAAATTACATACAGTGCTACATTTCAAGTTTAATGTTAGAATTAATTAAATATGATCATGAACTAGTATGAACACCTTCATAAGCCTAAGAAACATGTTCTTGATGTTCTTGAACCAATGTGAGTAGGCGTGAGTTAGTATGTGTGTGTGTGAGTTTAATTTTATGTTATAAAGTGTTTAATTCATAAGAAATTGAATAGTAAATGTTTTCGATAGTAATTTTGACTTTTTGGTCAACCTATATTCAATTAATTTTGAAATTTATTTAAAAATAATTATAAAATAGGTTTTGGAATTTTTAAAGAAGGATTTTACCCGAATTTTCCAAAAATCGGTAAGTTATGAAATAATTTCAAAATCCAACTTACATTGTCAAATTAAACCCTAGATTTCATTCCTAATACTCTAATTAGAATTATAATGTGATAAATAAATATTAGAATAGTTAAAGAGTTCATAAAACTTAATTCATTAATTAAATTCCCTTAAACGATTAAAATTAGTATTTACCGGGAATTCTTTAACGTGTTACATGTTATGTGCCTTACTTGATTAGGACAATGAGACCTAATGTGTTACATTATGTACCATATGTTCCTATTTGATTAGAATAATAAGAACTTAATCCTAAGCCTATAGTAGTTAATACTTTCAGGCGAAATTAGGAGCGAGCGGTGGAATCCTCATTACATTGTCTGACTACCGGTATAGGTGAGTGTTAAAATATTTCCAACTGGAATCATGCCTATATATATGTATCTATATATAAAATGGTTTTCAAGCCTATCTAATATTTATGATTTACCATCCTGCATATATAATATCATATTATCGAATCCCCTTCAAAGGGAAAATACTTTCATGCTAGAATCAACGTTTTACTAGGATGTTATATAATAAGTCCACTTTATCAAACGTTGATTCTGGGTTATGCAAGCAAAATATTATTTCTTGATTCGTGTTATGGGCCCCGGCGTGCAGCCGTGTCGAGCAATTACCCGGAAGGTATCGGGCCGAGGGTATTGTTGGTGACACGGACTGCCACCACCTCTTGGTAGTGGTTTAACTGGAGGTTAGTTACTCCACGCCAAGGGATGAGGGAGAGATAGCTGCCTCCCGAATCGTGTTCATGGTCTCTAGGGTTTGCTCCCCTATTGACATCAAGGAGTAGTGGAGTTAATATCATTCTTGATTTTATTGAAGTATCGGTGTCTTGATCAACGTCGTTACTATTTTATCATGATTTAAGGAGTTACGGATGGAGAGGCCTAGCTTGCGGGCATTAATGTTCTTGTTACTAACGGTTCATATTTCTACAAAAATTCCCGATTACCCCTATCTCTATTTTACACATATCATGAACCGTTTCGTATTTGCTATATCCTATTGCTAATATTTTAGATCGAGATCTTTTTGATCATATATATATATATATATACACATATATCTATAAACTATTATACCTCCTTCACTTTGTCAGTTTGACTAACCCTTCTCGCCTACTTTAAAATGCATGATTTCAGGAATCAGGGAATGACAAGTAGAGGTATCTTGAAGCATTACAACAGTAGGATTGGATCTGATCCTAAGAGTACACTGTCTTGAGCTTAATCTCTATAGAGATAAACTATCTCATATTTTATCCTTGCATGCATCCTGTTGTACTCGTTTGCGAACTACCTTGATTAATAATAATATTCTTTGTTCGTATATATTATCCTCCCCATTTACCAGCAAAGTTTTAAATCTCTTTATCTTCCGCTGCACTATATTATACACTTTACTCCTATATTATCTTGATCGTTCGCCGTAGTATTTCCTAAGTATTTGGTATAACCTACACTTGGGGAGTATTGCGGTGCGGGGGTTGTAGTACTAGGGGAGGTGCTACATCTACCACACCAGGGACACCCACCGCAATTGCGCTCGGGTTCATACGCTCTACGCTCGTATCATCTAGCGCTCGTGGTCCTTCGCCAGGGGAACCCCCTCTCGAGCATCCCAAAGCTCGGGCTCAGCATCAAATGGCACTATTCGCCCCGAGGGTCAATCCCACCTTAGTGGAGAGTCCCTCTTGAAGGCACTCTCATAGGTACGAGGAGCGTTGCTGAGTATCTCCACGCTCGCCGCTCTCCAACAACCTCTGACACAATGGTAGTGCGCACCTAGTACCTGGCACGCCACAGGCTTTCAGAGCCATCACTTTCACACCATCACATGACGCCACGTGTTTAGGGCAGCACAGGGTTTTGGACCACAAGGTCAAATTACCCGAGATACCCTTGCCCCTAACATATAAATATGGGATTCACACACACATCCCCCAAGTCATCTTCTCTAAAGAAACTTACCTGCACTGAACTGGGCATTTTTCTCATCCATTTCTGCCTTCCCAAGCTCTGCATTTCGCATACACACCATCGTTGCATCCTTGCTGCATTTTGATCCTTGGTGTTATCCTAGTTGGAAGAACCCACGCTTCAAAGGAAACCCAGTTCCCGAGGCTCATAAGCTTGTGATGGTCCTCCCCTTTACAAACAAATCTTAAAATGTTTGGTGTCTAAACAACCTTCAAAGTTTCTGCACCATCACAACCCCCCCCCCCCCCTCCCAACACTCACACACACCGTGATTTTATAATTAAATATATATTTATATTAATTTATTTTTTATTAATATATATATTTATTTTAAATATAATATTTATGGACCGATAAATAAAAAGTACTTTGTTAACTAGGTTATTCTATATGAATTTTTAATATTTTATTGATTTATTTTGATATAATATTTATAATTAAATAAATCGAAATCCAAGAGACACACACCCCGTTATTTTATAATTTAAAAATATATTAATATTCTTTATTAATATATTTATTTATTTAAATATAATATTGTGGATGGATAATAATAAAAAGTAGTTTGTTAGGTTGGTTATTCTGTATGAATTTTTAATATTTTATTAATTTATTTTGATATAATAATTATAATGAAATAAATTGAATAAAAAATTATATTTATATTTTAATGTAATTTTTATATAAAACAACAACTTTAATTAAGAAAAGAAACACCCCCCTCTCCCCCTTACCCAAAAGACACACGCACACCCTGTTATTTAATAATTTAAATATATATTTATATTAATATTCTTTATTAATACATTTATTATTTAAATATAATATTTATGGACGCATAATAATATAAAAAATAGTTTGTTAAGTAAGTTATTCTGTATAAATTTTTAATATTTTTTTTGATTTATTTTAATATAATATTTATAATTAAAATAAATCAAAAAAATATTAAAAATTCATTTAGAATAACCTAGCTAGTTAACAAACTTTTTTTTTATATTATTATCCATCCATAAATATTATATTGTAAATAAATAAATATATTAATAAAGAATAAATTAATATAAACATATATTTAAATTATAAAATTACCGATGGGTGTCATGTGTGGGGTGCGATGTAGGGGGGGGTTGTTATTTTAATTTTTGTTTTATATATGTGTACTAATCACCAAAAAGACAGACTAACAGCTTTTAACTCCATTTGGGACTAAAATTGTATTTTTTTGTGTTTGGGACTAAATTGGTCAAATAGTAAATCTTCGGGACTACAAAAAATTGATCAGGATGAAAAAAAATTTTACCTATAAACTGTGGAACTAAAAATGTTATTTTCTCTTAAATATTTATGGGTAACAGAATTGAGAAATAAATGAATTAATTTGATTAAGTAGATTTTTAATTAAAAGATAATAAATATTAAATTTAAATATCTATTAAGATATTTAAAATTTTTTGTGAATTATATATATATAGATTAGTTTGGAATGCTTCTTTCAAAAAAAAAAAAAAAAGGTGTTATTAAAACTACTATTACCACACACTGTTTTGCTCGACGATTTGGCTCTATATTAGTTTGTTGAGAAATCTTGAGTTCAAGTGAGTTTGAGTCTCCAAGAACGAACTACCATTAATAGGGAGAATTTTAGATTTTGAGTGATTCAATTCGACTCGATCCATAAAAATGTATAATAAAACAAAAAAATTATTAAAATTACTAAAATACAACTCCACTGTTTTTTTTTTTTTTTTTTTTTCGCTTCCATAAAATGCCTAGAGAGTTTGCATAATTGTAACTCGATTGTGCAAATTTATGCACCCTTAAATAAAAATATTATAAATTCACTCTTACAAGTTTTGAAAATTACAGATTACTCCATTTTATTAGGTAACCTGTCAATTTAAGACTAAAGTGTTGTTTTTGCCCACAATTTCATAATTATCAAAGTGCAAAATAAGTTTGTACCTGATGTATCGTTTTCCTCCCTGTTTAAATAAGTTAGTTTTGGTTCGCCCTTTAAGATTTCCCTAAATTCATCCACTTATAATTTTCTATGAATAAATGATAATATTTAATATTTTAGAAGTATTCATATCCCACATTAAGTATTTTTAAAAGTATTTTTAAATGATAACACTAAATAACACGGCTTCAAAGATCAAAACCCATTACTTCCCTCGTGAACTATACAACACTCCTTAAATAAGCCTAAAACAGGCGCCAAAGAAAAAAAAAAATTACATCCACACCCCTACACTAAGTACCTTATGAGATTCAAACACAAGAAGGTGATTACATTCATCAAAATCCACAGGAAAGATGCTAGAAACTGCATAACTATAGCTCTTCCACCTTCCTTGTCGTCTCTCCATCTGTCGGCAGCGGAATCATTGGTTCCACATACGGTCTGATAAAAGTTCTTCTCCACCAAACCTCGAAAGCCCTCTGAAGATTCGGGCAATTATCGCCGTTTTTGAGAAAATTTCCCAACCATGAAAGCAAGAAGCTCTGTTGATCCTCCAAAGGCAACGTAAGAATCGTCCTGCCTATACCTTCCTCAACAACCTTCCGATCAAATGTTCTGCACCCATACTGCAACCATCTGTAGTCATTAATCAATGCTTCTAGCCACGTATGCAACAACGAGTGACGTGTGTCCTTACATGGAAGAATTTCCCCTCTTCCAATTCCCACAAACACCCTAGCCGTAATAATGCTAACATGGTGACGGGCGCTAATAGGAATTTTAGGGTGATATGAAGCCAATTCTTTCTGATTAGCCCAAGTTACAGCAAATTCATCTGCTGATTGTCTGTTAGATAAGATATCGAGCAGCCATAAGAGGTTATCGGCCTCCAGAGCCATGGATTTCACCAGATTGTCTGAAGGATCGAGTTCAGCTTCAGCAGCTTGTCTGAACAGAGACGACAAGGAATTTAAGGATGTTCTGCATGAAGTGTAGAGTGTTTCGTTGAGCAAGTGAGATGAGGAGGCAAGAGTGTTGTTTTCCTTGAGGAGTTTTAGTACGACAGATTTCATTTCACGCCTCCCTTTTTCCTCATTGCTATTGAGGACTAGCTCCAATATGTGAGAAAGGGTGTCATTTGCTGGTGTTGGGATCTGAGACGAGACTCGTTTTAGGACAGGTTTTGTTGTGAGGGTCTCATTGTCTTTGAGGTGTAAGATGGAAGAAACAACTTTCTCTTCTTCCTCTTCACCGACCCATGGAACCGCTTCCAAGTACTCTAAACATGATTGGATGCATGTTTTGAAACCGAGTTTTTCAGCAGCCTGAGTTTTCATCAAAATTGTTAACATTTTATAACAAACTCTCTTGGAAATAGCACGCAAGAGAAAAAACATATGTATGAACTAGAGGAGTTAATTGCAGTCAGTCCCCTGTGTTATGGCTAGTGATCATAAGAAATCATGGGCTATAATAGAAAATTTTCATGAATTTAAACATTTGCTCACAGCTCCTTGCTTTTGATTTCCACCAACAAGACTATTAACTTAAATTGTACCCTTGTTCGATGAAGAAGGAACGAACAAATTTAAGATTTGAGGGCCAAAAATAAATTTGTCATAAAATACATGTATGTTTGTCTATGTTGGGTGCAACTAAATCTAGACTAAAGTCAATTTGAGAAACACAAAAACTAGCTTAATATAGCTTCATATCATGAAAAGCAGCTGCATTCCTATAAGATGATCATAGTAGAAACTATCACAAGAACAAGAAGGTAAAAATCTATAACAAAGATGTTACCTTTAGAATACGGAGCACACGCGAAACGCTCTGCTTCATTAACCGTTGCTTCATTTCCTTACAGTACATCAGTCCAATAGTTTCAACATACATCTCCACATCCTCACACTCTTCGATTTCAAGAAAGGGGAAAACGGGCTGTTTTTCCACTATTTTGTTGGCAAAGAAACTGCTATTGTTCACTAGTATGCTCCTATGCACACTCAGTTTCACGGCGACTCCCTGCTTCCCAAGCAAGATTACCTTTAGATCACTCGTTCCAGCTTCGCCAAACTCAATTGCTACCTTCTTAGGGGCATTTTCAAGCTTTGGTCGAGGTGTCTCTTCATTCGTCAGTGAGGAATTAAGAACAGGATCATCTGTAACAAGACTTTTTCTTGATGAAGAAGTTTCGGGCCTTTTCTCATTTACCGAGGTTTGCTTTTTTGGTACTGAAGTGGTGGCTTGGGTTGTGGGAGATGATTTGGGCTTGTTTTGAGGATTTTGTGCCTTGTGAGTCTTTTGAAACACAACTGGAGAAGGGCAACACCAGAATCCTTCTGGGGTTACAGCTATTGGAACATTTCTTATTTTGGTTGGACCTTGCTCTACTTTTCTAACTCTAACTTCAGCCATTGAGTGAAGGATTCAGGAAAAAATAAATCGAGACATTGTCGTAAAGTATTTGAAATTGTGTTAAAAATAAAGTTAAAAACAGGTCTCTTTTCTTTGTTAAGGGATGAAGAACAGGGATATCTGAGTATGAAACTAAAAATTTCCAAATGTAATTTCTCTAAGAATTCAGATAACCAGATATTGGAAAACAGTACTTCCGAAAATGAAACTACAAAGTATGTAGTACAAACCTAACAAGGAAAGCACAACATACCAACTTCTTTTAATCTCAATAGCTAGAATCTAAGACAATATCTACCCGTCCTAAATGAAAATAAATAACCACCCCTTACATTAAAACTCCCAGAGATCACAATGACGAGTAAAGATTGAATTTTTAAACACAGAATCTCAAGGAATTAATTTTCTTGAAACTCAGAAAACAACCAAAAACTCACCAACACCCAAGAAATGGAAGCGTTCTCTTCAAGCCCTCACCCCTTTTTCAGTTTGTTAGCCACCGAAAATGATTGAAGAGCTTCGATGTCAAGCATCAAGGGAACCACTTTAACAAGGGACCTAACAGAGTGGACTTATATACATCTTTATTGGCACGATTAAACTAATCTTGACAAAATAAAGAACCACATGATCTACGAGTAAATTAAGGTTTAAACAAACACTTCCATCAGAGAGAGTGGCCTTAAAATACCTTGATGGCAAGGCTGTTTTTGTGTACTGGTCTAGATTTTAATAAATTATCTTTCGTGGGTCTAAAAGATATTATGCTGTCTTTGCTTCTGCAGAAAAACTCAGTTTCTCTCTCTCTCTCTCACACACAACGAACAAAACAGAGAGTGATGAAAGAGAGACAAGCATGCAAATGTAATGGAAATGTCACTGCAGCTGCTACCAGTCTTGAGAGTGCTTTTCATAAAGCTTTATTCTTTATTGGAATGCTACTTTTTCAGTGGGGTCGTTGTGAAGAGTGAAGAGAATCTTTTTCAATTTTCCACTTGAAGACGCCGTAGATTACAAGCCAGGTCTTTTGCAACTTCGAATTGAGTGCTAGATTGCCTTGCCTGCGCGTATTTTTAGGTCTTTTGCAACCTCCTATTTCTTCTCTCTTTTTTTTCAAATTTAAAATACACCTTTACTTTCAAAAATATTTGAAATACTTTATTATAAAACATCACTTATCAAGAACCTAAAATAAATAAATAAGTTGTATGTGTGCGGATAATGGTCAACTAATCTTGCATGTTCGAGAGGGTACATTTATTGGGAGATTGTGTAATTAAGATTTAGACCCACTTCAATAAAAATATTATAAATCTTACTTATATACGTTTTAAATTTTACAAGTTAACCTTTAATTCTAAAAATTCTACCCTAAACTTGATTCTGTTGACACAAGGAAAGCTATTAATCAGGGATATGTAATCTCGTATTTGTATAGGATTATTCCTTTCCTTACTTAGCATGTTTGTACATTGTATTTATACTAGGTTTTGTCTATTGTATTCTTACGATTTGAATATAGAGCAGAAATATTTTCCCAAATATGTTGTCCTCTACAATTAACATGGTATCAAAGCAGACGACGATCCATTAAATTGATCCAACCTTGCTCATCACGTACCTTAGCCTTACCCGTTTCTAGCCATGGCCGACAATGTCAGCACGGCCAACTTCGGCAAGGAATCGCAGCAGCCCGTCGATTCCTTGACCGCTCAATTATCTAGCCTACTATAGAACCTGCAGCCAAACCAAACCCAGACCATACCAAATCAGCCAACCATGACACAACCAGTTTCGATCAGTATCAAATTGAACTAATCTAATTACTCCCTGTGGTCTCGATTGATGAAGATGGCAATCGGGGGAAGGGGGAGATTGAACCACCTCACCGGGGTACCACCACCACCAGCGGCCGCGGACCCAAGTTACACTAAGTGGGAGTAAACCGATCTGCTCATTTACACGTGGATCCTTGACAATATGGAACAAAATTTGATCGCCAATTATGCCGAATATCCCACGGCGAAGGCCCTATAGGAAGGGTTACAGGCGACATATGGCCAAGGGAGAGATGGCCTTCAAATTTTTGATCTCACCGTCAGGGCTCATAGCATGAAACAAGGAAGCAATACAATTGAGCAGTTTTACAGTAATCTTCAGAGGATTTGGCGAGAGATAGAGATCCGCCAACCTAACCCGATGACTTGCGAAAGAGACATCGCAATATTTAACCGCCTCAGATCCGAAAGCAATCTCTTTCAGTTTCTCGCCAAGGTAGATGATCGCTACGACACAGAGGGGCGGGATCTCTTGAAAGAAAACCCCCTGTCGTCCGTGGAGAAGGCGTACTCCACCATTCGACGCGAATCAGCACGACGGGAAATCATGGCATCATCACCGGCGGGATTTCCTGGGGTCGGAGCAGGTTTCGTCGCCAGAGGTCAGTCACAGAAAGGGTCGTTCTCAAATTCAGCAGCAAACACCTACAAATTCAGATCTAAACCACTGCGATGCAATCCCTCCTCCGCCACTTAGACAGGTGGTGGAACCAACAAATGTGGCTCTGATCGTAACCCTCTTCAGTGCGACCAGTGTGGCCGCATCGGATAAAAAAATAAGGCGTGCTTCGAAGTGATTGGCTTCCCGGAGGGATGGCGCAGCCAGCGCCGTACGAGAGCGATGGCGAGCCATGGCATTGCAACTCTGGCGGACGGTGGTACCGCCGGAGAAGGGAACAAAGGGGGAACAGGCGAATCGCCTGGAAGAAGAGAGGATGCAGCGGATGCAAATGGAAAGGAAGGGGGCTGCTTTGTTAGGTATAGGGTTGGGCGGTGTAAAATACCCCCCTTACCCCTCCACTTTAATGCCTTCCTCTCAATTATGTACTGATGTTGCAATTAATTCTAGTCAAATTAATTATGAGCTTGGTTCACATAAAATCTGTAATAGTAATAGTAATAATAATTTGTGTAGTTATTCTTGTATTATAAACCGTGATCAGACAGGGTTAGCTTTGCAAGCCAGTGGACAGGAAAATAAAAAAAGCACTCGGTGGGTCTTTGATTGCGGGGCAACAAATACGATAACGTATGATGGTAGGGACCTCACCGAACACACAGACCCCAAGATAATGTCCATCCGGAGTGCAAATGGGGGTCTCTCCCAAGTTCATGGGGCTGGCACATTTGCTCTATCCCCTACTCTAAAATTACAGAATTGCTTATATGTGCCTAGCTTGTCTTGCAAGTTGCTCTCTATCAGTCACGTCACGAAAGAATTAAACTGTATGGTGCTGATGTTCCCCACTTTTTGCTTGTTACAGGATATTCAGTCGGGAAGAGTGATTGGGCGTGGTACTGAAAGTGGCGCACTGTATTATGTTGATAAGGTGGCTCAACAAGGAACTGCAACGCTTGCTCACGGGACAGTGAACCGTCAACAGTGGTTGTGGCACCGTCGTTTGGGTCATCCTTCCTCAGGGTATCTCAAGTTACTTTTTCCCCAGTTTTTCCATACAGACAATAAGTTTCAGTGTGAAACGTGTATGTTAGCTAAGAGTCATAAGCAGTCGTATCCAGTGTCTAGTTCTCGGGCTGATTCTGTGTTTTCTTTAGTGCATTCTGATGTATGGGGGTCTACCCCGAACACCGGTCGGAATCATGACTTTAAGAATTTTGTTCTTTTTATTGATGATTTTTCCAGAATGACTTGGGTATATTTTTCTTAAAAATAAATCTGATATTCTCTCAAAATTCATGGAATTCTTTCACATGGTACAATGTCAATTTAAGTCCACTATTCAGGTTCTTAGGTCCGACAATGGGGGAGAATACATGGGTTCTAGTCTCGCTCAGTTTTTTCGGACAAATGGGATTATTCATCAAACCTCGTGTCCTCACACTCTTCAGCAAAACAGGGTTGCTGAGAGGAAAAATCGTCAACTCTTAGAAATGTCTAGGTCTCTCTTGATTGAGTCTAAATGCCCCCAGGCACTGTGGCCCGAGGCAGTGGCTACTAGGGATGTAATCGAGCCGAGCCGAGCCGAGCCTTAACCATTTTTACTAGTTCGGGCTCGGGCTCGCCCCTTATGAAATTGGCTCGGGCTTGGCTCGCGAGCCACCGAGCCACCAAAAATTGGGTTCGGGCTTGGCTCGTCCATGGCTCGGGCCTTGCTCGAGCCGCTCGCGAGCCTGCATATCCCTCTTTTTTTTTTTTTGGAGAAAGAATGGGTAGAGAATAGATCAGCATCCAAGATTTCAACATTTCAACATTGAACAACCGACAATTACAATAGCTTTCGACAACTTTCAAAATAATTCAACTCAAGAAAATTCAAGATATCTCAATGACGAAATAATTGAAAAGAAATCACTTCCCAAAAAAACTAAACCAAAATACTGCAAAATTCAGATCCAGATCTGGAAAAAAAAAAATAAAAAATCTTGGAAACACCGAGTAGAAGAAAGGGATTTTTTAGACTCCCTCTATTGTCTCCTTCGTGGGACACCTCGTATTGCGCTGCCGGTGAACTTTGCGTGGTGGGCAGTTGAGCGAGGGCGGGGAGAGGAGGTGTTGGTGCGGTGGGCCTTGCGTTGGGCGGTGGCGCGAGAATGGGAGAGTTAGAGTTGGTGGTAGACGCTTGTGCGAAGACGAAGAGAATTGGAGGAGCTGGTGGGAGATTGTGCGGAGTTGGAGAGAGATGGAGGAGTTGCTGTGTGGTGATGCTTGCTGCGGCTGGGAGAGCAAACCAAAACATTAGGGTAGACACTATGTATTATATATATATATATATATATAATTAAAAAAAAAAAAAAAACTTAGCTTGCGAGCTGGCTCGCGAGCCAAGAAATACATGGCTCGGGCTTGGGTTCGAAGGCCCTCGAGCCGAGCCGAGCCTTGGCTCGGCTCGCTAATTCCGAACCCAAGCGCGAGCTTTTTTCGAATCGGCTTGTGAGGCTTGCGAGCCAGCTCGTCTCGTTTACATCCCTAGTGGCTACTTCAGTTTACCTAGCAAACCGGCTTCCTACCAAAACACTCAACCTTGATACCCCACGCAAAGTTCTTTCCGTTCAGGTCAGCATCCCTCTATTTTAGCTTTACCTCCCCGAGTGTTTGGGTGCTCTGTCTATGTTCATATTCCCAAAACAGAGCGTACCAAATTAGAACCCTGCTCTGTTAAGTGTGTTTTTGTCGGTTATAGGGCGCATAAAAAAGGTTATAGGTGTTATCATCAGCCCACCCGGAGCCTATATACCACCATGGATTGTGAGTTCGTTGAGACCGAGTACTTTTATTCCTCCCCACACAGCGACCAGGGGGAGAAAAGACAGTAGGACCCACTGAGTGGGGTGTCAGCATACTCCTGGCCAGACACAGTTCTACCAGAGCAAGTAGGTGGAACCACCGAGCCACCATCTCCCGTAATACAGCCCTCCACTCTTTCCGCGGACCCTGTTACCTCGACGAATAGTCCTGAGGTATGTAACAGTAATTATGGCTGTGTTTCTCCAATTCCCTATGATCCTAACAGTGCAGGGAGTAATGAGGAATGGGAGGAAAGTGAGATGCAGAACAATGTGGAGGAAACAGGTGGAGTAACAACAGAGAAGTACTATTACCTCCCAGGGTAAACAGGGGAGTCCCACCAAAACGCTATGAGCCGGAACTTATAGGCAGAACTCCGCGGTATCCTCTAGCTAACTATGCCAGGGGGAGCATGCTAGCTCAAGCATATATGGCAGCATTACATGTCGACAGGATCCCGAGTAACATAGAGGAGGCTCTCACTGATGAAAAATAGGTACAGGCGATGGAAACAGAAATGGAAGCACTTGAGAAAAATAGTACGTGGGAAAAGTGTGTGTTGCCCTGAGGAAAAAGGGAGTTCGGATGTCGGTGGGTTTATACAGTGAAACACCGAGAAGATGGAAGTATTGAAAGGTATAAGGCTAGATTGGTAGCAAAAGGGTATATACAGACCTACGGCATTGACTACTCTGAATCCTTTTCTCCGGTGGCGAAAATTGACACAATCAGGGTGCTGTTCTCGGTAGCATCTAACCGAGACTGGGAGCTGGATCAGTTTGATGTAAAAAATGCCTTCTTACACGGGGATCTCCAAGAAGAAGTGTACATGGAACCCCCACCGGGGTTCACCAAGGATTTTAGAAATGGAGAGGTATGCAGGTTGAGAAAGGCCTTATACGGTTTAAAGCAGTCACCCCGAGCCTGGTTTGGGAGATTTACAGCCGCCATGAAGAAGTATAGGTATCATCAGAGCAATTCGGACCATACACTCTTCATTAAGAGAAGAGGAGAACTTGTGATGTGTCTCATAATCTACGTGGATGATCTGATTATTACCGGAGACGACACAGAAGAAATCGGGGAACTAAGAAAGAACTTGTTCGCGCAGTTTGAAATGAAGGATCTCGGGAGGCTTAAATACTTTCTTGGGATTGAAGTGATGAGGTCTAAGAAAGGCATATATATCTCACAAAGGAAGTTTGTTCTTGGTTTACTGGCTGAGACAGGACAACTAGAGTGTCGACCGGCTGACACTCCCATGGTAGTCAACCATGGGCTAAAGATAGTAGAGGGAGCACAGGATGTGGACAAGACAAAATATCAGCAGTTGGTGGGAAAACTGATCTACTTGTCCCACACACGACCCGATATAACTTATGCAGTGGGGGTGTTGAGTCAGTTCATGCACCGCCCTTAGAAAGATCACATCGAGGTGGCATTCAGGGTATGCCGGTACTTAAAGGTTGTCCAGGACGAGGGGTTCTATTTCAGAAGCATGGGCACCTGGATATTGAGGCCTATACAGACGCCGATTGGGCTGGAAGTCCGGGGGATCGGAGGTCTACCTCTGGTTACTTCACTCTCGTTGGAGGAAATTTAGTGACTTGGAAGAGTAAGAAGCAAAAGGTGGTTGGTCTTTCCAGTGCAAAAGAAGAGTTCAGAGGGATCGCTAGGGGAGTGACAGAGGTCTTTTGGCTAAGGAAGTTGCTTGCAGAGATTGGTGTTCCTATAACCAGAGCCTGTAACCTGATGTGTGATAACCGGGTTGCGATTAGTATATCAGAGAACCCTGTGCAGTATGACCACACTAAGCATGTGGAAGTAGACCGTCATTTCATTAAAGAGAAGATTGAGGAAGGGGTCACTAAGCTACCATTTGTGAGATCAGAGGATCAGCTAGCAGATGTTCTGACCAAAGTAGTTAATGGCAGGATCTTTGGGGAAGTCTTGAGCAAGTTGCACATCGGAGATCCGACCGTACAACTTGAGGGGGAGTGTTGACACAAGGAAAGCTATTAATCAGGGATATGTAATCTCGTATTTGTATACGATGATTCCTTTCCTTACTTAGCATGTTTGTACATTGTATTTATACTAGGTTTTGTATAATGTATTCTTAGTTTCTTACGATTTGGATATACAGCAGAAATATTTTCCCAAATATGTTGTCCTCTACGATTAACAGGTTCGTGAGCCCTTGAAAATATAATGAAACATTGGAAAATATAATATACAAGACAAAATAAACATATTATCAGTAGAAGTTTTAAATATACATTAAATGTTTAAAATCCTTAGAGAAGTATTGAATATATAAAAATATTCAAAATAATGCAGAAACTTGATCTCAACCATCGAAACAAATAGGTTTTAGTTGTTAATTTGTAGCTTGATCAAACAATTTTAACCGTTCATTTGTCTATTATAAATAATGGCTAGTTGTTGGGAAAAGTATATTTTTCCCTCCCTAACCTAAGTGTCTCTTTCTATCTTCCCTATCTAAATCCACCGTGAAAGTTAATATCCAAATCGCAAAACACAAATCAATTATGTCTAATACAAAATTACCGTGAATCAATACAATCTAATAGTATGCATTAGAAAGAAAATAAATTCAATGAATATATGTTAATGAAAATGCAAATCTGAAGAAGATAAGAGAAGGCTAAAGAAGATAAGGGGGCAGGTTTTAAGCATATTTTAGGTAAAAAATAAATTCAAATGAAAAGGCAAAGGGGGAAGACGATGGTTTAGCCTCTTCTTCAACTCTTTTTCCATCTGCCAACCTATTTTGTATTTGTACAAAATTTTGTTTTTAAAATAGACTCTTGATCAAATAGTCTATAAAAAGTAGTTGAATTTAATAATGATTTTTTAATTTAAATTATCTAGATTAAGAAAAGTGGTTAGAAAAGTAGTTAGAGTTCAGTAGAATTTTCTTTAATTCTATTAGGTTTTAGATAGATTTGTGAATGGGTTGATTAATAATAAATGAATAAACAAATTGAAAATTTGGTACTTTAGAAAACAATCACATCTATATATATGGGGATGTTTGCAAACTCTATTCAATAAGTAGAAGTTAAAGCAGAACTGAAAGCTGTAAAAAATTACAGTAGTAAAAGCATTGAACGTTTGGAAAAAAAAAGTGATAAGTAAAAAAATAATCAGTTGAGTATTTGCAGAAAAAAGTTTATAATCACTTTTAATTTTATGAAGTTACTAATTTACCCAAAAATATTTCGAAATATTTTTGGGCATTATACTATGACCTAAGTATTATATTAATATAAAAGTTATTATAATTTTATGTAATTTTATTTATAATTAGTCAAACATAGAATTATTCTATATGTACCTTTATTTATAACTTTATAAATTTATAAAAATTAAGAATTGAGAAAATATATATGTGATAATTGCAGATTTTTAGTCATGAATTTTTTTTAGATTATGAAATTTTGATTGGAGAAAAAAAAATAGAAAAGGAAAAGGTGCGTATATAAACCTTAGAATTGTATTTGTATGTAAAATGTTAATTTAAGAATATTAATGTTTTAATAAGGATATTGTTGTCAAAATAGAATTCTAAATAATTTAGAAAACCGTATAAGCAGAAGCAGAATCCAAAAGCATGCCCTTAGCTGCTTCTGGATTCTGTCTTATTTCTGCTTAAATTAAGCAGAAATTGGTTTTCCAAACACTCCAAAACTGCTAAAAATAAGCACTTATCTCAAAAGTGCTTATTTTTAGAGTTTGCAAACACCCCCTATATATATAATTCACAACCCTCTCCAGGCTATGCACGTAAGCTTTCAAAAAACTTTAAATATCTTAATAGATTTTAAATATAATATTTATTATCTTTTAATTAAAAATCTATTTAATCAAATTCATTTATTTTTCAAATTCTGTAGAAATGTTTAAATTCGAAATATGCATATTAGTGAGATTTTCTCTAACAAATCACATTTATCCACAAAACAGAAATGTTTAAATTTAAAATATGTCAATTAATGAAATTTTCTTTAACAAATCACCTTTATCCAAAAATAATTAAAGATTTTGGATAGATATTGTAGTTATAAATTCAAATTCAAATAACTTAATTTATCTAAACTAGCAACTCTGCACATTCTATGCATGTGCAAATAAGAAATAATTATTACATAAATATATTAAAATTAAAATTTCTTATTAAATATATATTCTATAATTATTTTTAATATAATCACTAAATTATGATAAATAAATGAATGATTGTATAAAATAATGTCATATTAATAATTATAAAAATTTAAAATATAAGTGAAAAGTGATTAAAAAAAAAAAAAAAGAATCCAAGTGAAGAGAAACTGAGAAAGACAAGATAAGTTAAGTAGAGAAGTAATGAGAGAGAGAAAAAAACAGTTAATGAAATGCGCAAGAGATAAAGTCGGACAAAAAAAGTTAATTAAGAAAATAAAAAAGAAAATAATTTTAGAGTCCAAAACACCAAATTTGTCTCTCGCTTAATATAATAGTATAGATATCTCACTATGCTTCTTAGATAAGTTTATTACAAAAAATATTCAAATTTAAAAGTTTAGCGATACACCTTAAAAGATTTAAGGTTTTAATCGTTATGTACTCAATTTTCAATTGTTTTTCTCCTCCAATCCATGCAATTATCTTAAAAGTATTAATTTTATTTTTAATATTTGATCTTTTCATTAAAAATCTACTTAATCAAATTCATTTATTTCTCAAATCCTATTATCCAGAAATATTTAAATTCAAATTATGCGTATTAATATGAAATTTAATGAAATTTTCTCTAACAATTCACATTTATCTAAAAAAAATTAAAGATTTTGTATACATATTGTAGTTAATTTATCCAAATATCTCACTATGTTTTAAAATAAATTTGTTACGAAAAATATTCAAATTTAAAAGTTTGACCATACACACACCATAAAAGATTAAGATTAGTATTTAAGGTTTTAATCATCGTCATGAATGCTCTCAATTTTCAACTCCATATATGATTTTTTGGCAAGATCATTTTTCGTCAAAATAAGTCTTATTCTTTGATTTTTTTTACAGATCAAGTTGTCTTATTCTAATCAAATGTTTCTGTTTTGATTCTAATAGAAATTTTATTTTCTTACTAATTACCTACCTCTTTTCATTCTAATCAAATGTTTCTATTTTGATTCTAATTTTCTTACCAATTACCTATCTCTTTTCATATTCATATATGAATTTTCTTTTTTATGCATGATTATTCTTTATCAAGGTAAGTCTTATTCTAACAAGTGTTTTTGTATATATCCTAATAAAAAATTTATTTTCTTGCTAATTATCTGCATCTTTTCGTATATGAATTTTTTTTTTCAGGTTCATTCTTTTTTCATGGTAAATCTTATTTTCTAATCAAGTGTTTTTTTAATTCTGATAGAAAATTTATTTTTTTGCTTTCATATCTACATATGTTTTTTTATGCAGAATCATTTTTTTCTCAAGGTAAGTTTTCTTATTTTAATCAAGTGTTTTTTTTTATGTCGAATGTTCTATAAGTTCGATAATCAATTATTTGTAGGAATCTAGAGTATATGTCATCCATATTGAATTTTCTTACTAATTTCCTACCACTTCTCATATCCATGCAATTATGTTAAAATTATTAATTTAGTTTTTAATATTTGATTTTTTAATGTTTTAAAAACTTACATTTTTATAATATATTTCTATTCATTATTTTGTTCTTTAAGTTTATTTTTTAAAAATTTTAATTAATTATATTTTTTTTCTCTTTTATTATTTGACTATTACACACATAGAAAAATTTTATTATATTTTAATAAAATATATTCTATTTTGGTAATTGTCAAATAATAATATGATATATTTTGATTTAACATGATATTTTGATATTTCTTTACACGCTATTCAAATATTTTAAATAAAATTTTGATTTAATAGCTATTATTTTAATAATATATTTTATTTGATTTTTTTATTATATTTTTATAAAAATTTGATCCGTGTCTTGGCACGGGTTTGTAACTAGTTTAATTAATATATATGTTTTGTGAGTTGATATAGGTTTTGTTTTTTGTTTTATTATATTTGACGATATAATGATCAATTTACACGTACGTAAATAAATTCAAACCTCAATAGAATGAGATAATTTTGTAGTTTTTAAAATCAGAATAGAATTTTTAATAGTTTACACTCTTAAGTTAATTATACAATTTATCAAGAATCAATGTTACTTCCAACGACTTAAGACTTATAATGCACGGATACAGACACGGCGATACACGACACGATATGAATATAACGATACAAAGATAAATACATAGTATCATCATACCCGTTCAGACAACTTAATACCCGATATTATTATATCCGTTCACGAAAAGAAACTGAACGTTTAGCTAATATTCTATGCTAACATGATTATTTGTTCTACAAACAAGAGACCAACGGAATAAACCAAGAAATCTTCCTAACATCTGAAATCATATTTTTTTAAGGAAAAACTCTAACTAACTCGGCCCTTCTTCAATCAAACCACAACCGATTATATAAAAAATTATATTACACTTATTATTTAATTCGTCATTCTATTTAAAATTTCTATCGGTCATACGATAAACCTAAAATGTTTCCCACGTTACATTAGCTTGTCTGAGCTAGATTTGTACCCAAAGTATCCTTCCCCAAGACTTGAGATGGTATATTTCGGTTAACGGTTCAACATCTAACAACCGAATTGATGATTGGCTGTTGACGCTTTAGTGATTTTCAGATAAGGTAATCAATTTTCCTCCATCTGTGACAAGAATGGTGTGCACTATAGAAGAAAACGATGTGAAAACATAGCATATTACTCATGCAATGGTGTCTCATTTTGTCAAGACCAAATTCAAATCAAAACAAACCATGTTGATCGTGTCATCGCTAAAGGACAATTAAAAGCAAAGTTGATTAATGCTTTCTCTATTTGAAATCTGAGGTGAAACCACTCGTGCGATTCAATGTGGGATAGATATCTTTGATCAACCATTGGGAACTGGAATTATCTTTGAGTGGATAGATATAGTGAGGGTTTCGCTGAGCTTATACCGTCGGAAGAAATAATTACATCTCACTATTTTATATTTAAATTTAATTATAATATAATTTCCTTTGATTAAAACAGCTTATAATTAAGTTGTTTAAGTGCTTATAAGACTGTTTCAAAGATTTGACAATTACTTTATGCAAGAAGCCTTGTAAGTTGATAAAGTAAGATGTTTGGAGCTTATTATAAACATTTTTAAAATAAATTGAGTAACATTAACTTATTTTTAAGATTTTAATATATTCTTCCTTGGATCTGGCTAAACATTTTGACATCTATTTTTGAAATAAGGTCTGATCTTTAATTAAGCTCTAAAAACTACTTGGAAGAGAGAATTAAAATTTAGAGCTTATATGCTCTCCAAATAAGCTTTATTCAAACGCCCTCTTATCCAAACTACTAAAGAAATATTTGGGCACAACTCCGGAATCCTCAAATATTCCTCAAACTATTATTCAAATATAACGGATTATAATTTATAACACAAGTAAATTTAAAGTGCAGTAGGTTCCTTAAAATGAAGCGCATCCCATGAAAACTAGCTACTTCTAAATTGCAACAAGATTCCCATTTTACCAGCATTTGTCATCTCCAAAAATTTGAACAGTCGACCATTATTGGTGTAAAAACCCAGAGAATGGGATGGAAGTCTAGTAGGCTCCACAAAACCAATCAATTACCAAAATGGAGTAGTTCAATCCACTTGTTTGCGCAGAAATCTCATTGGGTTCTGAAATCCTTTGCCTCAAAACAAGAATAGTAAACTTCCATTCCATGATTAGTGTGAAAGTAAAAGGAGTCGTCCTTGGTGAATGATCATATATCACTCTTCTTTTAACATGAAAAGAAAGAAGGCATGCCAGCCTTATTGGGGGCCCTATTGCCATCTCCTCTAAATCATATATTATAATCTCTCTATATATGAAGAAAACAAATTCTGAATGAATTTTCACACGACGACCAAGAACTTATTTGTATCTCTATTCTTTTATTATTTTTTTGAGCTTTTTCTGGAATACATGACGTACTTTTAATGTAACTTCTTTTTTTTTTATAAAACCAATCAACAAAACTGCAGAGTTTTTAAAGAGGCCCCACCTCAAATAAAAAAATCGGGAACCCAAATCAAGATACAACTAACAATGATCCAGCGTACTTTTAAATAATCACACACCTTCCCTTCAGATCTGAAAACTTGCAAAAATTCCTAAACATGGGCATAAGAGAACATTACTAATTATAAATTTAAAGTCAGACATTAATCAAATTAGACCCAATTGGTAGTTTACCAAAAATATGACCAACAAGAACGGGAGTTTTATCCCCTTTCCATCTCCATTCAAGTGTACTTCTGTATTTCCACCCCCCCTTTGAGAATAGGACTGTCGGACACGATTTTTATCGTGTCGTGTCGGTACTCATGTCAAAAATCGTGTCCGACACTCCTCACGTAAAAAATACAATAAAAAATTTATTTTGTTATGTCACCATATGCGCATTTGTGCATCATAGAAAAGGAGCCATTCAGATTATGCATTTGCCTCTTCACGATGTTGGGTAAACATCAAACTAGTCAAACATATCTACATACAAAGAAAGAGTCTAGAACAAGAACAAGAAAAAGAAAAATGGCTGGCACTTTACACCCCTCCATTTTGGCGAACTCACAGAATATATAGCAAAAGAAAATTTCTAACCATTATCTTGGAACAGCCATTTGATCTTCATGTGGCTGCCCCTGCAAAGCAAAATCATAAACACTAAGGTATTCAATGAAAACTTTAACTAGTTCGAAAAAGTTAAAGAGGAAAAATTAACAACAAAATTAAAAAAAAAAAAAAAAAGAAAAAGAAAAAGAATAAGTATCTACATTTGTAAACGAACCGGTACACCTAATAGAAAAGCTAAAGAAATATTTTCCTTTAATCAAACTCTGAATGGACCTGGGCTATGATGGCATTTCAGAAGCTGATTTGTGCAGCTAACAAACCAACCAAGGACCAAAGCAGTCGGGAACTGCAACACGATGCTGCCATCTCAAGAACCTCAACATTTTATGAGAAAAAAAATGATGATATTAAGCCTTTGGATGCAGCAAAGGTTTACTTGGAGACTTAATAAAGCCTTCCCCTGCAATTCGAAGCCCCACATAGACAGGGGCATCCTTCACCGGGTGATAGCTTGTAACGAAAATCATATGTCAATTCCTCTCCCAAAGCTATCTGCTCATAACATTTGAAGATAGGAGAGAAGTTAGATGAGTAAGAATAAGATGAAGAGTTAAAATTAGATTTAGAATACTATCCCAAGAATAAGTTAATGAGCTGTTGACTCTTGTATCTTGATGGTGATAAACCTCCTAATGGTGTTTTGAGAAGACAGAATTCTTACATCTCGACTGGCATAGAGGCCGATGTGTGCAAGCTGACTATCCATGCTGTCTACAAGAACTTGATGATTCACAAGATTTGGCGAGCAGCTAAAAACAGTATAAGAGAATGAGCATATCAGCACTTGTTCCAGGAAATGTAAATCAGGGCAAGCAAATAACAGGAAGTTAAACAATTATAGGAAAAGTAGGCCCATATATTAATCTCACTCATAAGCTTATTCTCAAACCCTTGAGAAAACATATAGCTGTTGTCTATTTTCCCTCATAGAGATTTATAATTAAATATTGAAAATTGAAGAGAATGAGTGAATGATAGGAGAATAGACACCCAGAAAACAAGATCACACTTGCAAAAGCAGTGTAGTGGAATCATTTTTAATGAGTGATTTAGTCATTAGGGGGTGGAAAACTTCTGAAGACAAAGAAAAGCTACCTTTACTTTGATGAGAAATTTAGATTTTATATTTAGCCATCTAATAGTCACAATCAGAGTTTAACATGCACGTATCTCATTCAGAATTATAACGACTTTAGAAGCAAAAGTTGAACAAAACTGTCCAACACCTAAGAAAGGGAAATATTTCAAAACAGAAATGCAAGCTCTTCCCTTACCCGTGGTTAATGTAACGTGACACATTTCCATAATTTGTGGCATCAATTACATAAGGGATCTGCCCTTCAATCAATCTGCTCATGTCATTAATGTGAGCATCAACCTCATAGAAGTATTTGCAGCCTTCAACACCGTACCTGTTTTTCCAAATATATGAAACATAGGAAAATTTTCCAATCAGGTTCATGAAAACTTACATAATCACCATGTAACAAAATTTTTATCAAGAAATCAGGTGAAATCAAACCTATTGCGTCTCTCCTTTGCTTCATTTTCATCTATGACCTCCCCAATATACTCGCAGACAAAGGTGCCCCGAAGAATTGACTCCCTTGCCCTCACTGCCCAACCCTGAAATCAGAATAGCAATTTAAGGCGGTGAATTACTGCCTGACATAGAGATCAATGATAAGACAACTATAGCTGTTTGTATCTGAACCACTTTTTCATTCTTATTGGAAAAGTCAAGCGCGATTTGATGTTTTTTTACCTTTGTTTCTGTTTTAAATACTTCCAACTTGACTCGCACTCCATTCTGCAAGACCCTGTTTCGGCATGCTTTACTACAGTGGCACCTCTTATTGCATTCATAAACCAGATAACCCTCCTGATAAGTTAACCCAGAAACTTCCACATGTTACATGTCACATTCTTCACAAAAGTAGGCAGAACAGAAAACAATACCATTAAAGATAACGCAGAACAGATACTTTCTCAAAGTACAACTGCATAGCATTGTCTTTAGATTCAAAGTAAATTGGGTCTTGCAAAGAAATTTATGAAGCTAAGGAGCAAGTGATCAGCAGCGTACCCATTTATTACAAACCAGCATAAAGCAAATTGGCAGAAAGTATCCCAAATTAGGAACTGCGTGGAAGATTTATGAGGTGAAACAGGAAGAGAGTTTACTGTACCTCCAATATAATCCGACCTCTCTCGTCGTAGGGAAACCTTCCATGCATCGGCTTTCCATAAATATCTTTCGCATCTTCATAATCATTGTCGAAAAGATACACATGATCACACATTTCAGAAGAGCATGTTGAATATGCACAAGCACACCCCAATTGCAAACTCTGATATCAATAGATCTGAGCATCAGTAAGTTTCACTTGAATGCGTGCACACCTTAGTTAAATATTGTATACACATCATATAAATATAATTAAGTAGAAAAACATTGAAACAGAGCAGCAGTTCCGGATATGGTTTTCTGATTCTTAGGGTAAATAACAATCTGTGGCAGCTTGATAACAAGAATATCCACATCATCGAACAGTGTAATCTCTAATGCCCGGCAATGATAAATATTGCTAAGCAAATTCATTTCAGGTTGTTAAAGTGAAACCAAAAGCACTATATCCTGAGTGATTCCATCATGGAAATAAAGTAGGTCTCAAAATGATTTGATAAAGTTGTCAACTGTTATCTTTTGATTGTTGCTTCATTCGTTGATTACGACCAGCCATATCAATTCAAGAAAAACCAAATCGTCAAGCAGGAATGCTGAAAGAAAGTTAAATCTTTCTTGAAGGAAAATAAAATAATCTTTTAGTAAGCCCTCTAATTTGAAACTAAACCTCATATACAAAAGGAAATACGGTAAACTTAGGAGCTAGCACACACCGACACATCCAACACTAACCTCAAAATTACACAGGACACACGAGAGAAGATTTAAGTGAAGCTACCTCTGATTCGAGAACAAGGGATTGATCGTGCAATGGTTTTGTGACATAACTAAAGCTTTCCCATGGAAATGAGTACTCAACCATCTGTCCATCAGAACCCTCGGCATTCAAAAGATTTTCTTCCACGACACAAGCTATGGGAACAGATTCCTGTCCGAAACTTATGTCATCACATAAAATGACATTTTTCTCGGAGAGATCCACTGAAAAATGTCGAGAATCAATAACACAGTGAGACTCATCCATTGTCCATTCTGAAGTCATTTGCGATGGAACAGAAGATCTGGCCTTATATGAATTGTCTGATAATGGTACTAGTGGAGACAAAATTGGTGACCTAACACCTTGTGTGCACCCTTTTGGACAAATAAAACCATCTTGATGCCATTCAACTAAAATATTATGCTCACTGCATATCTTGGCTGCTCTCAGGTACAATCTTTCAGGAAGGATTCCATACTTGACCTCCAAGGAAGCTTGCAGACTGACTTTACAGCAAGTTATGCTGGCAATTGATAAAATCTCTGAATTACTTGGTCGTGGTTTCGTAATCTTAATTTCTGAAATCAATATATTTGCAATAGCAGAACATTGAGAATCTGCCAATCTACCGAGAGTAGCATCCTCAGGTACAGCAGATTGGACCTTGACTTCTACTGGGACCATAGAATTCGATGCCTGAATGCGTTTCTTCAAATTTTGCACACTTCTGTTTCTAATCTTATAGGATGCAGAATTCAAACCCTTTTTAAACCTACGACGAGTCAATCCACCTGATTTCATTTTATGTGCATAAAACTGAATACCTTTCTTTGTTAGGCGAGGACCAGGGGGAGTTTGCCCCATGTGAGCAGCTTGATGATGGCGGCCAAGATCTGGCAGCAAATCAAATTTTAAGCCACAAAATCTGCAAATAAATCTCCTATTAACCGACTGATTCTCAGTTTTGATGTTTTGCACAGGATCCGACTCGTTTGGCTGCACTTTCTGAAACGAAATTTCAGTCTGCTGTTCAGCAACAGTCGACATTCTTAAACTGGAGGGATGAACTGAGAGCACATGCAGCCATAACTGATCTTGATTCCCAAAAGAGCTGCCACAAGGAATACACTGCAAAAGCATACACTGCTCAACAAACTGTACATGGTGCCTCTCCTGCACATGAGCTTCTAGAACCTTTTTATTAGTGAAAGAATCTAGGCAGATTGCACATACATAGCCCCTGAATAACCATTGGGCTTCTTTCTTGTGGCTATCCATCCAGTGTGCTCCAAGTTCTTGGTCGTCAAGGAACTTTCCCCCACATATTTTGCACTTGATGACATTTTCGTGATCACTATCATTAGATACCTGCACGGGAACTGGAACTAAATCTTTAATGCTTGTTGAAGCTTCTTGCAAATTTTCACCTTCTCCAAAGCCCCAGAGCTTCTTTAATCTCTCTTTTTCATTGCTTACCAATTTCATTAAAAATCCCCCGACCCTAATATCCTTGGAAGCTTCAGCAATGGCCCACTGAAACTGCACATCCTTAGGTACAGGGTTTCTCAGAGATAGTACACTTTTGAAAAGTTTGTAAAAGAGTTCGCATGCCTGGTGTAACTGCAATTTTTGCTCCCTTGAGTTACAATCCTTCAAAAGTTCCACGAAAACTTCCTTGGACACTATCCTACTCTTGCCATTTCTTGCACGTTTAAGCCAGCTTGGAATGTGTTTCTCGCAGTATAAAGAATGCCTTTTTAGACTTTCAAAACAGGGTTCTTCACCTCCCTGCCCTATGCACTGCAACATCTCATCACCTTGCTGAGGATGCTCATGCTTCTCACTTGTGCTGGTTTCTTGTACAGAAATTCTTCCCATATCCAGCAAAGGATCCAAATGGGCAGGAATTTCATCTTCTCTGGCAGGCAAAAACTTCATGGGGCTTCTACTCTCTGGGTAAATAAGAATTTCCTCACTTTTCCTTTTAAGTTTATTAGCAGGAGAAGACATGCTCTTGCCATCTTGTGGCCTGTGTTTCTTGCAGAAAGAAGAACCGATTAGAGCTCTGTGCTTGCATTTAGTTCCAAGAACTGTGGTACCTCCGCACATTGGCGAGTCATTGGGAAGTGTTGCTTCAGCTTTTGCAGAATTTGTAACAAAACGAGAGGCCAGATGTACACAACAGTATACATCTCCCTCATTAGCATACCTAACACACTGTCTTCCTTTAGCTTCAATGAAAGCTATGCATTGCCGGCTATGATTTCCCAAATCTGTTGACTTCTGAGTAACAACACTGGCAGGAGTGAGCTCCCCATCTTTAGTCTTAACAAACTCCACATTTCCAGCCTCAACAACTATATCATTCCATTTATTAGCTACAGAAGTAGGAGAACCTGCTGTCCTGGCAGCATCTCCAGTTGGACTGTTTTTTCTGAGAGTTTCAGAATCCAGTGATGCAGTGCTCACAACATCATATCCACTGAAAAAGATGGTATCAGTTTCAACAGGAACTGATTGATGTGAACTAGAAGCATGTGGATCAGCTCGACGAACCTCAAGCTTAGGCCTCTTTCTGCTCCTCTGAAGTTCCATGGAAACTGGGCTATCATTAATAGGCTGATCTGAGCCAATAGCAGAGGATATGGGATTGGAAACTGAAAACCATTTCATAACCTCATGTTTCCAGCTCTTCCAGTCAGATCCTAAATCGATCTGTGCTGCTTCACCTGATAGTGAGTTTACCTCATTCCATAAAATGGAGTCAACCAATTCCTGAATCGCAAAAATATCAAATAAGCTGAAGTAGGAACTTGTAAAAGTTCCCAACACTAGGAACTGAAGGAAGAAAAATCAAGCCAAGCAAGGATTCCTTTTAGATTCTAATTACCTCCTTCAGCACTTCTACGCATTCAGCACTATTGGCATCATGACAACGTTGTTTCCATGACTGGAAAGACTGGAGAAGCCAATCTGAAGTTAGGCAGCTCTGCAGTATCATCTGGAAAGAAACAATCTGAGAGGTTATGCATTGTAAATTAGAAATAAGCAAGAAATGAATCAAATACAAGCAAGATGATGAACAATTCCAATTGTTTGTTCTCTATTTTGTCAGTTAAACCGATTTAGAAAAAATTAGCATAAGAAGCTAGGATAGATGATCAGAATCTACTTAAAATTTCAGGAACCAACAGATCTAAATCATTTTCATAAACTATTTTCATATTACAGAAGAAAAGGCTTAACTTTATAAATCTTAAAAGAAGAAAAAATTTGGGTCAGTTTGCAGTCATGTAACTGCTAATAAAAGACCAGAACTAGAAACCACCAAATGAATATTCAAAGCCATTTTGTAAAAAGAAACGATTAAATAATCAGAAAGTATTTTGTACATTCCAGTTCCTTAAGTATGGGGGTTCACCAGAAGGTGCAATCAATTCCCACCCCATCTGAAATACTGAAACATTAGAAGAAAATCCTAAGCATATGTGAGAAATACAGCACACAAGCCCATGTGGTTCAAGATCAAACTGTTGATCATATTAACACGGCTCTGTTTTAAATATATTTAAGCATGATCCTAAGCTTAATTTAGAAAATACTGAAGCTCGAATGCAACATTACACAAAACCTTAGGTTTAATAAACAAACAAATCAAGATGCTTAACATTATAGATATAATGGATTAGTTTCCAAAAGGAATAGATACTGAACTCAAATAACTAGTGAAAAAGCAACAGCAAATCATAAGTACATCAAAACCAACAGATCAGCTTCGTCCATTTAACTATTAAATTCATATATGGAAAATCAAAAGGCTAATAGCAAGTGAGGATGATGTTACTCTTGAGAGAAAACTACCACAACTAGCGCTTTCATCCTTCAACTCATATGAACTACAAAATGGAAGAATTGTTAAACTCTTCACGAGTAATACCTAAGTGAAATTATCGAACTTAGAGACATCCAAGAGCACTTAACATATCACTATAGGCACCAATTACTCCATGTTCAAACAATGAATGCACAATGAAAGATTAAAGCAAACCCAACTTTTGACAATTGACAGAATCACAAGACAAGGGAAGATCATCCAACATATATATGGAAAACAATATGTTTTAGAAGAAGAAAATGGAACGTAATAGAAAGATGGATGATATTGGCTAGTTGTATAGAAGATAATAAACAACTGTTTGTTCAACAGAAGGTCTTACAATACATCGAAATGGAGGGATTTACATTTTGAAGTTTCAATAGCATCCTTCCAAGATCAGAATAATCTTTACAGCGCGATGCCTCCACTGCAAAATCCTTCAAAACCATCACATCTCGAGCAGTCTCTACCAAAGCCTATATTGACATGAGAATATCTTAATAAAACATGAAAGAAAAATCAACAGGAATAGAATTGCCAAGATAATAATATTATTAAGAAAATTCCAGAGAAAACCAAACCGATGATTTCCTGACCAGATTATCCTTGACTTAAATAAAAAACTTAATGAATTAATTTGTGGTAGAAACATTGTCTTTACGTGATATATATCAACATGTTTAATATCAATTGAATGAAAAACATTTTCTTGAATTTAAAGATATATGAATTATGGATAACATTTTCTTGAATAATGTATATATTATACTTAATAAAATTATAATTCCTAGAAACTAAGAACTAAACAAAATTAACATAAATTAATTTCGACAGTAAAATTTTCGGGATAATAGTAGTATTCCACATTCGACATGTGTGCAAATTAAAAGCATAATATTATTTAGGGGGTGTGCAAAACTTCTGCTTTTGCAGAAGAAAAGCTAAAGTTGTGAGAAATTGTAGTAGTAAAAGTGGTGAGCATTTAGAAGACAAAGTTAAAATTGAGTGTTAGAGTGTTTGGATTAAAAAAAAAAAAAAAAAAAAAACTGAAAGACATTTTATTAGACTAAACAAACTTTTAACCTAGAAGCTAGAAATTGGTTTTTAGATGCTTCTTAGCTTATTTGAGCTCAAAATAAGCAAAATTTGGTTTTTCCAATACACCCAAAGTGCTTTAAGAAAAAGGCAAGAGTGCATTTTTTTCAGAGTTTGCAAACACTACCTTGATAACATTCTGAAATAAAATTTAAGATTTGTAATGATTTTAATATAGTTACTACATTTATGATAAATTATATAAATAATTAAAATAAGATAGAATTATGTTAGTAAAAAGAAAATAGAAAAAAGGAGAAAATATAAATCTGGTAGGAGGAGGGAAGAGGGTAAAAAGAAAACAAAAAGAGAAAAGAGTTGAGGTGAGGTGAGGTGAGCTGAGACAAAAAGGAGAAACATATAATTACTTATATAATATTTATATCCAACAAAACCAAACAGTTGATCTTGTTATTCGATAAGTCTTGACTCAAATTAAAAGGCAAATAGATCAATATTTAATAGAAATATTATCCGAGTTGATTTATATCAATGATCATTTTAGTATCAAATTGTTTCAGAAAATAGTTACCAGAATTTTAAGATATATAAATTAATAAGAATTATTTTCTTGAATTTAATATATATAGATTGATAGATATTACACTTAATGAGAATTACAAATTTTCACAAAAAAAATATATCAATAACTAAACAAAAAGATTAACATAAATTAACCTTAACGATTGTTATTACAAATAAATTAATATGGGTAAATAACATTACTTTATAACTATATTATCAATTACAATTTTTTACGACTACACCTCTTGGAAAATTGCATAGTTACAATTTGTAACCATTTAGATGAAGATATTACAAATTCTACCTCTATGGGTTTCAAATTACAAATTACTCAATTGCATTAGGGTTTAAGTGAATATGTTAATAAACTGGCAATTTTACCCTCACTAAATAATTTAAAGAATATAAATAAATAAGAAATTTTATTTTTCTTGGAAACACCAGATTTAAATATTTTAGAAATTTAATATACCTTGAAATTGAATTTTTTTTAATTTTCTGGTTTTTTATTTTTTATGTCAGGGTTACCAGCCACTTCACTCATCAATTGACCTAAACCCTAACAAAATGGGGTAATTTGTAATTTCCAGAACTAATAGGGTAGAGTTGGTAAAATTTTCATATCATGCAATCGCCCAAGGAGTGTAGATGCGAAAAATCCCATCCACTAAATACAACTTCATGAAGTTCATGGGTAGGTTCATTAGAAAACATGGTGATTGGCTTTTAGGAATAAAACATTGTGAAATGGATATATTTCAGACTGAAAACAATTTCATGGGGTTTTGGATATAAAATTTTCATTTGAGGGACTTTTTAGAATATTTCCCTAATTATTACGCAAACTTGTATTCAAATATAAATTCCCATCATGAAACATAAAGAAACCAGAAATACATGAAAATGTGAATCAGAAGCCAACCTCGCGGTTCAATTGGTCGAGAATATTTAGCATGCCCACAGCCAGCTTCTGCATGATAAAACGACGAGCAAGTGTCAAGTCTTTAACCATCTTCATACCAACTTTGTGTGTCTTATATGCAATTGGCTGTGGAAATTCATTGATTGGACGAACTAGAAGCACATCTGCCCAAGAATAATTTCTTGTTCGAGGAAAAAATATAACAATATATTGTTTCCTGCCATGAGTTGGTTTTGCTTTTAAAGTTGATAATGGCCAGTCAGCCCGTGCACATCTAATTCCTGATTGCCAATTGCCTCTCCACTACAAGTGAAAAAACATATGATCAGCATTGTTTCTTGGAGGAACAATGGCCTCTGTAGCCCGACCCTACCCAATAAATTATCTTCTCCTGCTTTCACTTAATATCTGCAGCGCTGATGGAGGAGTTTGTCCTATCCTAGAAATTATAGACCGTAAATCCCACACAATCTTTTGGTTAATTGCAAGATCATGCATTTCCAATTACCATCATACATTTATTAGCTAGTCTATCTTTCTTGAGATGTTTTACATAGATTTTTACTGCAGGAACTTCTGATCATCTTCATATCCAGAGGCCTTTCTTTCAACTTTGTATGGTGACCCAAAAATAAAAAAGTAGAGTTAACAAAACTAGAGAAGTCATTACTGCTGAATAAAATCACAATCATCATCACAATGGCAGCACATGGAATTACTCCAGTCAAAAGAAGCACAGATTAGCACATACCTTTACCCAAACAGCTTGGGGTTCATCTTGTTCCAGGCTTTTGATTCCAGAATGGGGTGAATTGTCATGGTTGTTATTTGGCAGTTCACTATCAATTGTATCCAAAGGAGAGCTTTCTATAGTAAGACCAGGTTCTTCAAAATGATCCCTTTTGGCTAGGTTGTCGTCTTGAGAATCAGGGGAATAACAAGAGAGATTTTGGCCATCAACATCAAATTCATAGTATGGGGCGCCATTAGAAACGCCTTCTGAAGCAGGGAAACCCTCTAATATAAATTGATCCCCATCTTCTCTTAAATCATGGGACTTTCCAACATTAACTACCACACCATCAACTTTTAGATCCATTTTAACTAGCTCTGCATCTTGAAGGCAGTCAGATTTTCCATCATGTTTAAAAGCTTCTTTTGATCCCTGTTCATGGCAATCAGATTCCCCAGCAGGACAAGCACCAGAACATGGAAGCACTTCCATAATTCAACACAAATTCTAATGCCAGCTTATGGGCATAGCAGATGCTAGCAAAACTAAATCTGCAGGACACTGGAAAATTGATGCGTCAGAAAGGAATTAGGTGAAAACCGAGAATCCATTGCGTAAAACATTTTATAAAGCTGTTCAACTTCTAGATGTACATGATCACTCTCGCAAAATATGCATGGAAATACTAAAATTTTTATATATTTTTCATTTGCCTTTAACCAACAAACACAAGACCATTCAGAGGAAAGACAAGGCAAGTTCCCGTCATCACAAAAATCAATGTCTCAAGTTTATTTTTTCTCGACATGCTTGGCAGGAAAGTAAAACCTTGGAAATGGAATTTTCCTGCTAAATTCATACAGATGTGGAAACATAATTAAGCAGACATCATGCGAAAGTGAGTATAACCCAACCCACAATTCCTTTCAGAAATTACATATATGGTATAAATATGGCTTTCCCAAAATCTACAACAAAATAATATTTTCAGAAATTACATATATGGTATAAATATGGCTTTCCCAAAAACTACAACAAAATAATATTATCAGTAATCGGGTACACTATTGAACTATACATTTACATTTTACTTATAGGGAAAATGCACAACAGCAAAAGCCTACTTGACTTAATGAAATAGGATCCAATCAAGGGCAATTAGCAATGTTTATCCACAGAGCCATTTAGTTCTACTGGTCCTTTGATCAAATTACCTACCGCACTCTCTGGATCCTTTAGGAATGAGGTGATGTACACAACATACATAAACTAGAGAATTTCCCCATTTCCATTCAGAAATATTTCCCTGCAACAGGAAGGTCACTCAATTTTATTTATATCACAATATACTCCACTCTGTTTCGTTCAAAGCTAAGCTGAACACATACGTATTTAAAAATCCTAATCTTAACACGTGTAATTTCTGACAAAACCTGAGAATATAATTTCTATAAACTCATGCCTTTCTTCGATATGTCAATTGGAGAATTTGCTAAGAAATGCGAGCAACTTTACACTAAACAATTTGAAAATAGTTGACAATTCAGCTCCATGATCAATAAAACATTTAATACACAGAAAAAAAAAAATTTACTTCATCCAGTACAATTGTTTGTCTAATTCAAAATTGATTAAAACCAATGCGGAAATCCCCTTTAAACTTTCTTCCTAACATGTCCACACATTAGCATTTACCATTTAGTAATGCTAGTGTTTAAGTCCATCTAGCACATGGCACTATGATCATATAGTGTAAACCAACACATACCCAAGACATGGCAACATAAATTCACACAGCTTAAATGCTTCAAGCATATAAACACAAAATAATTAAAAGATAAAACGGGAGCAAAATATAAGGAACCTTCATCTTTACAAGAAACCCTAAGATTCTTGCTCACCTATTTTCAAATATTGTTCTGACGAGTTCAGTCTCAGCAAATGACATGCAAATACTGTAGTCTACTGCTACAACCCACGATACTTCCTAGTCAGAAAATCACAACCAATGCATGCCCTCCGAACTCCGAACTGCTCCCAATTTCCCAAAATTGGAAAACAACCCTTCAAATTAAAACCCTAAATCACCGTAATTCAGAGTAAAAACAAAAAAAAAAAACAAAAAACCCTAGCCAAAATTGGAACCATAAACTCCCAAAATGCGAAATTCAAAGACATGGACGCCACCGCGAAGTGGGTCCAAATCGAAAGTGCAATTTAAAAAACCGAAGTTAACAATCAATGGCATATAAAATCTTTCAAAAAACCAATTTAATTAAGCAGATAAATTGAAGTGATTTTCCTCATCTGGGCACCCAATTTAATTAGTCATTTTAATTGGGCTTAGGAGAAAAAGGAACCCTCATGGCCACTGCCACACCAATGCTGCCATAAAACATGTTACATATAGATAGATATACACACATATTCGTGTATGTATATATATATATGTACAAACAAAAGACATGGCTAGAGAAAAATTACAGACACCATACAAGGAATTGTTAGGTAATGTACCTTAAAGAACTGTGGATCAGCCTAAATATTTTCGTGGGTTTTTGATTTTGGGTGAAAATATTGTGTCAAATTGGGGAGTTTTGACTAGGAATTTATGGGAAACTTTGTGAGTGACCAGATTGCTAAGCATAGCAGGGGAATATGTGAACGAAGTGGGTTATGCATGTAACAGGTTCAATTATTATTAGGAATTAAAAAGGGGGACAATGGGAAATTGGGAATTGGTATGAGTGAGAAAGTCGAAAATTATTTGCAGAGAGAGATAGGGAAGAAAACCTAATTCAAGATTTTCCTAGTCTCGGAAATAATCGAGGCGCAATGGGACTCGTAACGTGAAGTGGGGGTATATTTGGCATTTCAGGTCTACTGTTACGGGGTATTTTGGGTTATTATGGGCATTCAGTCCTGCAAGTACAAGGAGACGTTGACCATCGAAAATTGCCATTGGTGTTACTGTTAACTAATTAAGGTGGGAATAGTGCATTGGGGTTTGTACCTTCCGAGTTCCAATTATACCTTAGGTGAAACGTTAATACTCTTTTCACCTGCACTTTTTTAAAGCTTAATTTTAGGTATTAATTTTAAGAAAAATATAGTTGCTAGCAAATATCCATAATTTATTGTTCAAATCCCTCTGGTCACTTAAGCTATGTGTATTAAAAAAAAAAAATCCATAATTTATTTCATATGTGATGTGACAAAAGTTTGTCGTTCCACATGTCTAACAGATATGATCATCACGTACAGGGGAGACACCATCCATGGAGTAGTGGGGTCAATAGAAAAAAAAATTAGTTATGTATTTATATATATTTTATATGTTTTTTTTTTGTTTTTTTTTTTTTTTTAAAGAACAGACGGAACACATTAAATTAAACCATCAAGTCAGAATTTACAAAGGGCACGGCATGAACCGAAATATCAAAAGCACCTATGCACGCCGAAGCTGCATTTTTAGCTAACGAGTGGGCTACATAATTAGTCTCACGTCGAATAAACGAAAACAAACAACTATCAAAGTGACAAACTAGAGCCCGAATGTCTGAAATTAAATTGCCAACATGAGATAGATCATCTTCGGAGGAACGAATTTTGTTGATCACATTAAGATAATCTCCTTCAACCACGATATGTCTCCAACCCCATATAAAAATGAAAGAAATTATATTGACCCCCTTAAATTTAAAATTCGGAAAATCCTAAATAACTCCCCCATCCATTGGTCCAATTTCCTTCAACTCCCCCATTTTTATTCTCTCCCCACTAACTCCCCAACATACTTTATAAATCTCCTTTTACTCCCTATTTTGGTTGAATTTACGAAGATGCCCTTCAAGCTTATTAATTTTCCTCACAAACACTTCTAATTCCTTAATTAAATCAAAACCCATATATATATATATATATATATATATATATATATATATATATATATATATATATTTCTTCCTCACTCCAGAAAGCTCTACTGTGAAGAGATTTATCCATCAAGAATATACAGAAGCAGCATAACAGCAGCCATGGCGAGCATGATCATGGCCTCTTCCAGAGCCCTAATCATCTCCTCCACCCCAAAGCTCAAACCCCAAATCCACCCCAAAACCCAAATCTCTCTCCCCAAAATATCAATGCCCAAATTCCTAAAACCCCACTAGCTCCCCTCCCTCCTCGCCGCCGCCGCCACCTTCACGCTCGCCCAAGCGCCGCCGTCTTTCGCCGTGAGATCGAAAAAGCTGCTCTTTTCGACTTCAACCTCACCCTCCCCATCATCGCCTTGGAATTCCTGTTCCTCATGTTCGCCTTGGACAAGGTCTACTACACCCCGCTCGGGAAATTCATGGATGAGAGAGACGCCACCATTAGGGAGAACCTGAACAGCGTGAAGGACACCTCCGGCGAGGTGAAGCAGCTCGAGGAGCAGGCGGCGGGGGTGATGAGGGCGGCGAGGGTGGAGATCGCGGTGGCGCTGAACAAGATGAAGAAGGAAACGCAGATTGAGGTAGAGGAGACGCGGGCGGAGGGGAGGAAGAAAGTGGAGGCGGAGCTGCAAGAGGCGTTGGCGAGCTTGGAGACGCAGAGGGACGAGACTGTGAAGGCTCTTGATGTGCAGATTGCTGATCTTAGTTAGGAGATTGTCAAGAAGGTGCTCCCTGTTTCTTGAAAATAAAAATTCCATCTTTACTGTGTAGCCCTTTTGGATTTGTAGTTAATTGAGGTCAAGAATTGCTGTATAATTGTTGAATGATGGAAATAATAATGCATTATAGTATCACACGGCATACCATTCGTACTAATTCAGTAATTGTACGTATCCTTTGTTACGATGACACATCTTTCTTCATCTCGTATACACTTGTGAATATGTTCGTACATAAATGGCCGAATGCCGCATCTAATCGGCCATATCTCGTGTAATTTCTGGAAGACAATCTCGTGTAAACTTATGAATATGTTCATACATAAATGGCCAAATGCCGCATCTAATCGTCCATATCTCGTATAATTTCTTGAGAAGTTCTACGTATAAACTTCTATCAACCCCCCGTAAGCCTGAATTACACAACTTTTAGTCGTATAAGTGGTCATTGTTGGTAGAACAAGGTGACATAATTACATTGCATGTAATATAAGATCCCATAATAGCATTTGTATCTCAATTGCTACATGGCACCACCACATATATGTTACTCTAGTATGTATCACTTGGTGCAATGTCCCAAACGCTTCAATTAACGAATCTCATTTAGTACGTATAGTGCATTATAGTATCACACGGCATACCATTCGTACTAATTCAGTAATTGTACGTATCCTTTGTTGCGATGACACATCTTTCTTCATCTCGTATACACTTGTGAATATGTTCGTACATAAATGGCCGAATGCCGCATCTAATCGGCCATATCTCGTGTAATTTCTGGAAGACAATCTCGTATAAACTTATGAATATGTTCGTACATAAATGGCCGAATGCCGTATCTAATCGGCCATATCTCGTATAATTTCTTGAGAAGTTCCGCGTATAAACTTCTATCAACCCCCCGTAAGCCTGAATTACACAACTTTTAGTCGTATGAGTGGTCATTGTTGGTAGAACAAGGTGACATAATTACATTGCATGTAATATAAGATCCCATAATAGCATTTGTATCTCAATTGCTACATGGCACCACCACATATATGTTACTCTAGTATGTATCACTTGGTGCAATGTCCCAAACGCTTCAATTAACGAATCTCATTTAGTACGTATAGTGCATTATAGTATCACACGGCATACCATTCGTACTAATTCAGTAATTGTACGTATCCTTTGTTGCGATGACACATCTTTCTTCATCTCGTATACACTTGTGAATATGTTCGTACATAAATGGCCGAATGCCGCATCTAATCGGCCATATCTCGTGTAATTTCTGGAAGACAATCTCGTATAAACTTATGAATATGTTCGTACATAAATGGCCGAATGCCGCATCTAATCGGCCATATCTCGTATAATTTCTTGAGAAGTTCCGCGTATAAACTTCTATCAACCCCCCGTAAGCCTGAATTACACAACTTTTAGTCGTATGAGTGGTCATTGTTGGTAGAACAAGGTGACATAATTACATTGCATGTAATATAAGATCCCATATAGCATTTGTGTCTCAATTGCTACATGGCACCACCACATATATGTTACTCTAGTATGTATCACTTGGTGCAATGTCCCAAACGCTTCAATTAACGAATCTCATTTAGTACGTATAGCACATAATAATGCATTATAGTATCACACGGCATACCATTCGTACTAATTCAGTAATTGTACGTATCCTTTGTTGCGATGACACATCTTTCTTCATCTCGTATACACTTGTGAATATGTTCGTATATAAATGGCCGAATGCCGCATCTAATCGGTCATATCTCGTGTAATTTCTGGAAGACAATCTCGTATAAACTTATGAATATGTTCGTACATAAATGGCCGAATGCCGCGTCTAATCGGCCATATCTCGTATAATTTCTTGAGAAGTTCCACGTATAAACTTCTATCAACCCCCCGTAAGCCTGAATTACACAACTTTTAGTCGTATAAGTGGTCATTGTTGGTAGAACAAGGTGACATAATTACATTGCATGTAATATAAGATCCCATAATAGCATTTGTGTCTCAATTGCTACATGGCACCACCACATATATGTTACTCTAGTATGTATCACTTGGTGCAATGTCCCAAACGCTTCAATTAATTAATCTCATTTAGTACGTATAGTGCATTATAGTATCACACGGCATACCATTCGTACTAATTCAGTAATTGTACGCATCATTTGTTGCGATGACACATCTTTGTTCATCTCGTATACACTTGTGAATATGTTTGTACATAAATGGCCGAATGCCGCATCTAATCGGCCATATCTCGTGTAATTTCTGGAAAACAATTTCGTATAAACTTATGAATATGTTCGTACATAAATGGCCGAATGCCGCATCTAATCGGCCATATCTCGTATAATTTCTTGAGAAGTTCCACGTATAAACTTCTATCAACCCCCCGTAAGTCTGAATTACACAACTTTTAGTCGTATAAGTGGTCATTGTTGGTAGAACAAGGTGACATAATTACATTGCATGTAATATAAGATCCCATAATAGCATTTGTGTCTCAATTGCTACATGGCACCACCACATATATGTTACTCTAGTATGTATCACTTGGTGCAATGTCCCAAACGCTTCAATTAACGAATCTCATTTAGTACGTATAGTGCATTATAGTATCACACGGCATACCATTCGTACTAATTCAGTAATTGTACGTATCCTTTGTTGCGATGACACATCTTTCTTCATCTCGTATACACTTGTGAATATGTTCGTACATAAATGGCCGAATGCCGCATCTAATCGGCCATATCTCGTGTAATTTCTGGAAGACAATCTCGTATAAACTTATGAATATGTTCGTACATAAATGGCCGAATGCCGCATCTAATCGGCCATATCTCGTATAATTTCTTGAGAAGTTCCGCGTATAAACTTCTATCAACCCCCCGTAAGCCTGAATTACACAACTTTTAGTCGTATGAGTGGTCATTGTTGGTAGAACAAGGTGACATAATTACATTGCATGTAATATAAGATCCCATATAGCATTTGTGTCTCAATTGCTACATGGCACCACCACATATATGTTACTCTAGTATGTATCACTTGGTGCAATGTCCCAAACGCTTCAATTAACGAATCTCATTTAGTACGTATAGTGCATTATAGTATCACACGGCATACCATTCGTACTAATTCAGTAATTGTATGTATCCTTTGTTGCGATGACACATCTTTCTTCATCTCGTATACACTTGTGAATATGTTCGTACATAAATGGCCGAATGCCGCATCTAATCGGCCATATCTCGTGTAATTTCTGGAAGACAATCTCGTATAAACTTATGAATATGTTCGTACATAAATGGCCGAATGCCGCATCTAATCGGCCATATCTCGTATAATTTCTTGAGAAGTTCCGCGTATAAACTTCTATCAACCCCCCGTAAGCCTGAATTACACAACTTTTAGTCGTATGAGTGGTCATTGTTGGTAGAACAAGGTGACATAATTACATTGCATGTAATATAAGATCCCATAACATGGCACCACCACATATATGTTACTCTAGTATGTATCACTTGGTGCAATGTCCCAAACGCTTCAATTAACGAATCTCATTTAGTACGTATAGCACATAATAATGCATTATAGTATCACACGGCATACCATTCGTACTAATTCAGTAATTGTACGTATCCTTTGTTGCGATGACACATCTTTCTTCATCTCGTATACACTTGTGAATATGTTCGTACATAAATGGCCGAATGCCGCATCTAATCGGCCATATCTCGTATAATTTCTGGAAAACAATCTCGTACACACTTATTAATATGTTCGTACATAAATGGCCGAATGCCGCATCTAATTGGCCATATCTCGTATAATTTCTGGAAAACAATCTCGTATACACTTATCAATATGTTGGTACATGCATCTAATTTGCCATATCTCGTATAATTTCTAGAAAACAATCTCGTACACACTTATCAATATGTTCGTACATAAATGGCCGAATGCCGCATCTAATTGGCCATATCTCGTATAATTTCTGGAAAACAATCTCGTATACACTTATCAATATGTTGGTACATGCATCTAATTTGCCATATCTCGTATAATTTCTGGAAAACAATCTCGTACACACTTATCAATATGTTCGTACATAAATGGCCGAATGCCGCATCTAATTGGCCATATTTCGTATAATTTCTGGAAAACAATCTCGTATACACTTATCAATATGTTGGTACATGCATCTAATTTGCCATATCTCGTATAATTTCTAGAAAACAATCTCGTACACACTTATCAATATGTTCGTACATAAATGGCCGAATGCCGCATCTAATTGGCCATATCTCGTATAATTTCTGGAAAACAATCTCGTATACACTTATCAATATGTTGGTACATGCATCTAATTTGCCATATCTCGTATAATTTCTGGAAAACAATCTCGTACACACTTATCAATATGTTCGTACATAAATGGCCGAATACCGCATCTAATTGGCAATATCTCGTATAATTTCTGAAAAACAATCTCGTATACACTTATCAATATGTTGGTACATGCATCTAATTTGCCATATCTCGTAAAACAAACATAAGTCACCACAACAAACACAAGTCAATACATCAAACACAAGTCACCACAACTGAAAGCCATACTCCACGAATCCCGGGAATTAGAAGCCATAGCCTCAGATTGGGGTGTAAGTGACGTTCTCGCATCTTCTCCTCGGTACCTAACAAGGCTGCCAAACAAAATAATGTAGCAAAATACAACAGGTCAGTTTCATCATTGTAGCAAAATACAACATTGTAGCAAAATACAAAGTACCTGAACCCAGTCGATCCCATATGCTCGGTTTCATCATCCCTATCAGTGGCCTTAATATCAACATATGTCAAATTGAACGTTTTATGTAGATCAATCATGTTATAAACATCTTCATCACTCAATAACCTAACTTCATGATCCTTAGCATGAGGCGCAGTGTAGGTCAATCTTAATTCATTCATGTTTACCTCAGGCCAACAACCACATACAATTGTCTTCAAAGTGGTCAAATTAAAGTCGACCCTAATTGAGATTACCTGCAATTTGTGATTATAACGAATACCACTAAGAAGACGCACAGGTGTGCGACATTCACCAACTTCGTGTGGGCTACCCATGTCTAATGCCGAAACTGAGGCAACAATTAATTCAGCAAATTGAGCTAAAAAATGGTGAAAGGAAAGAATTAATTCAGAGGCAACAATTAATGCCGAAACAGAGGCAACAATTAATTCAGAAATTGCCTGAGATTAGCAACGAGGGGAGTCAATAATCAGTCCTACATTTCATCGACGAAGGTCGTCGGAGCCGATTACAGTAAATTGCATCGACGGGATCGGCGAGAGAGATGGCATCTTCTAAATGTGCAGAGAAATTGCGGGACAGGTTGGTACGCTAGGCAAGATGGAGTCGTCGCCGAAAACCCACCGGGAACGTCTTCAAATCGGCACCGGCGGTAGAACACTTTCTTCCTTAAAGCTGCACCGATCCCCTTTTTCTTTTTTCTGGTTGTCAATGTTGAAATATATACAATAACAATAATAATAGTAATAAAGGTGGGTAATATTATTAATAGTTAATCACTCAATTAAGTTATTAGGGGTTAATCACTCAATTAAGGCCATTAGGGAGCAAATAAAAATTCAAACTTTGATTTGGGGAGTTAGTAGGGATGGGCTAAAAATGAGGGAGTGAATGAGGATTTTAACAAACCTTGGGGAGATAACAAAGACAATCCCTTTAAAATTTAGTATAATTAAAAAAAGTCCATGACCCAAAAAATAAAAACAAAAATCTATTTAATGATACTCTAAATATTAAAGAACTTTTAATAATATAGATTTTGTAATTTTTTTCAATTTCATAGTTAAGAAGTATTTATAAACTCTAAAAATAAGACAAGTAATTTGATGCACCTGATTTCCAGCAGGCCTATATTGCGGCCCATTTGCGAGTAAAGCCCACTATGTAGCACCCTGGACGAGAAGCACCACATCCCCCGCACTATGAGTCCGGTCCACATATGAAATGGACTAATCCATATATAAACCAAACTCACAGCGAACGGAAGACAAGGAAAAGGCTGTCTTAGCAGCGTAATCTAACCCTGTACCAATCAATCCGAGTAGACAAGAGTATGCAGTGCGGAAGCAATAGTAACAACTTAGCCACAACGACTATAATAAATCAATCATCAGTCGACAAGCAACCTAACAACTGGTTTAACTAAGCAAGCAACCTGTCCCTTCAATTCAATTTAATAAATAAATCAATTCGACAATCAATAAATGGTCACCTACCCACTAATTAAATCGTTACAATACCAACTACAAAATGCAGGTGTAAGTTGAGTGTACAGTGAGAAAGACTCGATCTAACACCACTTATTCTAACTCCGCCTAGCAACCAAGTACCTGCAAAAGAACTGGAAGGAAGGGAAAGAGGGATCAGTCTCTAGAAAACTGAGTGAGCAGGAGGTATACGTATATAAAAACATGCACATGCAAGTTGTAAAACCCGAGCAAAGGTTTTGGTAAAGTAATTCCCGTGAAGGGCAAGAAGCTAATTAATCAATGTTCGGACTTTACAACTATCAAGTTATACAATTAGTTACCATTTTAGGCTATCAGTGGCTCGGCGAATGAGCGTACACAATCTCCAACCTTACTCCGACTCTATACAATACTTAGGTTCCATTTTTAAAGGTGATAATGCAATTCAATCGATACAATACAGTACAATCAGTGCAATAGTGTAGTCAATCAATGCAATTAGTCAAGACACTAATCCATGGGGCAATCCGTGGTACCGGCCTTCCCGCATGATCTTTTTTTCCCTCCGGTGATGGGAAGGTTAGCTAGCCTTCAACCATCCAATCTCGTTGAGCATCTCAGGAACATGACTCCTATACCCGGGCTCCTTCCTCCACCAACTCCTAGTGGATTTAGGGTTCATCCCAATAGTGTGGGACTGTGCACGAGATCACTATCGGCCCGATGCCTCCCCGGCTCGCTCAATACACAAGTCCCAGGGCCCACAATACGATGTGCAGTACAATATCTCGTCAAAACAGGAAGGATTAGTAAGTATCAATAACAGTAGGTTCAATTCAATAATGGTTTACTCGATTACATTCTTGGAAACAATATAAATATAATTATGATTTTAGGCCAAAACTTATTCAAGCAGGGTTTAAGGTTTAAGTACGTAACTAGAATGAAAACACCCTCACCTAGAAGACGATACAAAGAGCAAGAACAATACAGGTGCCTATTCGATCCGGTAGTCTCCGCCCTGGAGACAACTGTACAAGAAGAGAAACAATGTGTACGCGTGAGATCCAACTCGATATGAAACCAAATAAGATGCACGATAATTGTTCATGAAATGGTGAAATGTGTCATGATATGATTCAATATGCATTAGATCATAAGAATGTTATGAGAGGTACGGTCGTGTTCATGTGCACAATTAATGTTTCACGTATTGAATAAATGGGTATAAAGCATATATCGAAAATTTGAATTCAAGGAATCACTCACGCATACGTGTAATTTAATCATGCAAGTAATTCAATTCACTTAAAAGAGTCAAGGAAAGGTCACAAAAAAGAAAGCACGTGAAACGAACGAAACACAAAAACAGGAAAGTCACCATCGAAACGGCCGTTTCCTGTTTGAAATGGAAACCCAAACGGACGTTTCGAGGCTCTCGGGTCTCAGACACAGAACTGGGAACGGTCGTTTCCAGAATGACCTGGAGACCGGAACGGCCGTTTCCAACTTCACTGAAGGAGAGCTCAGTAGCTTTCCAAACGACCGTTTCTAGAATCAACTGGGACCCTAAACGGCCGTTTGGGATGCTTCTGCCCGAAAAATAGAGTAGAAAACAGGGGAATTAAATACACAACTTACGTAATTAAATCCTTATCAATTAATCAATTAAATCCACAAGATTTAAAATGTTGCAATTAGGACCAACTAGACATATAATTCTCAAATTAGCAATAATTAGACATATAAATCACGTTCGGGGAATTAAATACACAACTTACGTAATTAAATTCACGAAGTTAGAAACATAAATTCACATAAATCACAAGTATACGAACTAAATAAATTAAATCGCGCAACTAATAACGAAAAAGGAATTAAATAATCCTAAATCTCAAAACTCACAGGCGTGGCGCGCGTACCTGGTGATGGGTCTGAATATGGATTACAGAGTCCGATCACTTTAGAATTTGTTTAGAGGGGATGGGCCAGTCGGAGTTCGCCAAAAAAGATGGGGGTTCTACCTTCTAGGACAAACACACAGACAAAGTCAGAAGGCCAAGCTGGGGAACTGGGGGTGATACCCAGTTTGGCTCTCCGACGCTCAAGTCAGATGAAAATCTGAGAGAGAAAATGTAAGCTGAGTAAGAAGTTACTGTAATGGAGATTGCTTACAGAGATGGAGATGAAGACTCCTATTTATAGTTGAGGGTCAGGGACCCTTTAGTCATTTGCATCGTGTGGTCCTGGCCGAATGTTGCCCTAACACGTGGAGTTGCGAGAGAAACCTAGGAGGAATATTCTCTGCAAAAGCTGGTGAAAGGTGGTTCTGACAACAGTGGCAGGTGCGCGGGCATGTACGATGTGTCAGAGAGCCATTTTGGGGGTTGGTAACGAGGGCTTAAGATCACGCTCGTAACAACCGAAAGCCTTGGAGGCCAAGGAATCCGCTGGAGGGATAAAGGCCAGGGCTTGTGTTGGAATGGAAGCCTCTCTGAGGGAGTGTAGTGCTCGAAGAGGGCTTCCTTGATTGGTAGGAATGTTAGCCTTGCAATAAAGAGCGCTCGTGAAAGAGCGGCAACAATGATCACGTGCAGTCGTGACAGAGAAGGCACGTGTCCTTGGAGGATACAGGCGCTTGAAGGGTTTCAGCGCTCATGGGTGATTACCGTAGTCACATGACATGTGTCGTTATCTTCGAAGTACCACGTGTCCAATCATGGGACGAGCGCATTTTGGCCCTATCATTTTGCCCCCCCAATTCTGTAGTCCTTAGTGATAAGGGCTGTAGAATTTTTTCAATGTAGTCCACCGTGCGTGTCGCTCGTATGAGGTTTTGGCGTGTTGGGCAATCTTCCTTCTGAGTGCGCCATAAATGCGGTCTCTTCAACTGACCGCCTGTAACGTCTAAGCATTAAATGCAGTCCTTTCGTCTGATCACTTGGAGCGTCTAAGCATTAAATGCTGATACACATGGGGTGCGTGAGTCTTGGGAAGTACGTGACGGTTCAATAAAGTGAGCGGTTTCCTAGGCGGGAAATGATTACAATTTTTGAATTTTTGCCAGAAACCGTACCAACTCCCATCCCTATAAATAAGGGATTCTGCATCCATTCCATCTTTTACGCGAACAAATCTTCAAAGCATCCTTTAGCAGAAAAACTCTTTGCATTCCAGTTTCAAAGCATCCCAAATCTTCCTTCAAGCTTTCCCAGAAATTTCAAGGTAATTTCCGGTGAGACCTTCTAACTTTTCTTACCTTAGAATCATATTTAGGATTCAGCAATTCCTTAGGCTTTTACTCCCCAGAAATATCAAGTCTCTTTAGATATACAACATTTCCCAGAAAAAATCCCCAAATCTCTTTCAAATTCCAACACCGCCATGGCCGATCAACATGTAGAAGAGTTTGCCCGTGAAGTCGAAGAGATGGCCACCCAGAATTCGTCTCCTTCGGATTCTTCCAGGGATGAAGGGTTGGAAGCGGTCGTGATAGCCATAGATGAAAGGGACCCGGAAGGGGTTGAACCTCTTTTTGAAGAGATGAACCTGGTAATGGAGGTGGAGAGACAGGGGGTGACTCTTCCGATAACTGAGAGTGCGACTCATCCCCACCGCCATGCTGTGACGGTGGCAATTGCCGCTCCGGCGCCGGAAACAGAAGAGGCAGCAGGGCCCTCCGAAAGGGCCCGTGACACAAGGGCAAAGGCAAGAAAGTTCAAAAACCCAAGAATACCAAGAAAACCAAGGGGCCCAACGAGGGTGAAGGCTCGGGCATGCAAGCGACCGAGCGCACTCTAGATGAGACTCCCAGCACAATCACATTGGGAGAGGTGAAAACAATGTTGGCCCCAATTTATTGGGATGAGCGCTTCCTATGGCGGATCCCTGCTAAACACGATCGTGTCAACCGTCCGCCACCCGGGGAGATGGCGGTCTACATGGATGCAGTCAGTTCTGGGGGCTTGAGGTTCCCGATTCCAATCCCCGTGACCCATATTCTGAATGATCTGGGCCTTTGCCCTTCCCAAATCGTGCTCAACGGCCTTGCCCTGATAGCGAGCTTCGTGATCCTCATGAGGTACGTCGGTTACGAGCCCTCCCTGAGGAATTTTAACGCTCTCCTGCAAGTGGTCAGCTCGCCCGCTCATCACCGGAAGTGGGCTTCTTTTATTACATCCTAGCGAAGGCCCATACGAGGTTAATCAACTCTCCCTCCACCACTTACGGCCCAAACTGGAAGGAGAAATTCATCTTTGTCAAGGCCCCCTCAGGTGAAGGTTTTGGGGTGTCATCAGAGTGGATCTCGCATGGGAAGGGTTCACTCGTAAAGCATCGCCTGGAACATGCCTTCCCCAAAGATTGGGCAAAGAACTTGGCTAGGGCTTTGAGGGACGAGGGACGCGAGGGACGAGGGCCGCCTGATTCCGGCCCAAGATTGGATTGACGACGCGGAGCTTATGTTCCTCTGCGGTCTCACTAACGACCCTCATTATCTTGACAACCCTCCCGCTCGTGATATGGAGAGAGATGGTTAGATTCTTAGGGCACTAACTTGTAGATAGGAATACTGACTGCCCCTTTGTATTTGTAACTTGCATTTTGCAGAATTTGTTCAAGGGTTTCTGACCCCTGTTTTTGCATTCTTTGCAGGAATAACAATCTTAGAGATGACTGGAGGAATTAGACAGGCTGCCAGGTTTGCCAGCGCTAACAGGCGCCAAAACCAACAGGAGCAACAGCAAAACCCCCGAGGCCGAGGAGCGGGCAGGGGGGACGGTCGTGGCGGCCATCACGGCGCTAGTTCAGTGCGGCTTCTGGCGCTCAAAATCAACGAGGCCGAGGGGAAGACAGGGCGGCCAGCACGGAGAATAGAATAGTAGTGCGGCCACCTCCTGAGGCGGATGCTAGGGTGGCCGACACTCGTTCAGGTAACCAGGTGAGGCCCCCAACGAATGTGGTGATGAGTGGGGCTCAGTCGAGCGCTGACCGGACTTCCCGCAAGAGGAAGAGGATGCCCGACACCCTCGCAATAACGGGCAAGGGAAAGCAAGTGGTTGAAGGCCCCAAGGGTAGCGGAGAAACTTCCTCTTCAGAGGAAGAGCATCTGTGGAGGTTCGCACGCCGAGGGGACAGGAACTTTTCCGGCTCCGCGGATGGAGGTGCGGTTTTGCTGAGGCCTGGGACGCTCGCTCAGACTGTCAGCGAGAATTTGTACGACAAGGCCCAATTTACCGCTGACCATAGGCACTTGTACACTAAGTCTGTGGAGACGGTGGCTTACAATATGGTGCACGCTTTAATCTCCGTAAGTTCTCATTCCCTTGCAATTCCATTATCTCTGGTAGGTATTACTTTCCCAAATTCTTACTAACACTTTTCATTCTTCGAGCCCATGCAGCAAGTGCTCCCGAGGGCCAAGAACATTCAGATGCGCGCCTCAGTTTATGCCGATCGCAAGGCTAAGTACAAGAAAATGGCGTGCGGGAATGATCCTGCTCAAATCCAAGTGGAGCTAGACACTGAGAAGGCCAAGTACGAATCCCTCAAGGAAGTGCATAGAAAAATGGAGGAGGAGCTGTAGAAACTGCGTGGTGACTTTGTGAGCACGGAGAACGCTCGTAACAATTTGAGCGACAAATTTGCACAACTTGGCGAGGGCTATAAGAAGCTGGAGGCCGAGCGTGATGGCTGGAGAACGAGGGCTCTGGAGGCGGAAAGGAAATTCACTGACACCATGAACCAGTGGCCCCAGAGTCTCGAGCGGGCAAACAAGGAGGCGCTCATCAAGTTCTGTCATTCCAAAGCCTTCAACTTTGCGGCTTCCTTGCACTGCTTGGATGAGGCTCAAAAGGCCTTCAACTTAGCCATCGTTCAGGGTATCCATAAAGGGCTGACGAATCTGGCTATCCGCGGGGCAGAGAACATGGGGCTCATGTTCAATGAGCGATGTGAGGAGGATGAAGAAAATCCTGAGGATCCTGAGGCCAACATTGCTGAACCAGAATACGATTTCCTGGTCACCCTTATCCAGGATGAGTATATGGAGGCTCATCCTCAACCGGCTCAGATTGACCCTCCTGCAAACGAGCCCCAAGTGCTTACCGAGGAGAATGCCCCCGCTCAAATTGCTGAAGATGTACCTGCCATCAATGCCAACGACCCAAACGCTCTTCCAGCACCCACGAATAACAATCCGGAGCTCCCAGCTGCCCATCACCAAGAGGAAAATGATCCTCAGGCGCAAGAGCCAGAAGGCCTGGTGCATGGTCCAGTGGCCCAGAACATCTTGGTGGTTCTGGATGAAGACATCGCCTCCGCCGCTTGAAGTTCCTCCCCACCAGATTTATCTTACTAGCCTTCTTATTCCAATTTAGTGCTTTCTTTTTTTTGTAATAATATGATGGGCCTTTGAGCCCTTATACTGTAACTTTTGGGCGAAAGCTCTTATTAACAAAGCATTTCCTTCTCTTTGATTGTGAATTTTTACTTTGTGCTTGTTGTGAACAAATCTTGTAATGATAAGATTATGTGTCACATGCTTAGCAAAAATTGCATTACTCAGATAAGTCTTTATAATCCGAAAGTCCCACTAAGTCTTGAGTAATCATGGGGGTCTTACGGCTGGGTTGCCTCCCTTCAAGACTTGTGTAAATTTTGCTTATCTTGGAAAATTTTGTTAAGCCTTGTGTAATTGTGAGGGTCTCATTGTGAGGCTGCCCTTCTTCAAGATTTGTGTAAAATTTTGTTTTTATACTTAGAAAATTCTGCTAAGTCTTGGGTAATTACGAGGGGCTTACCAAGAGAATGCCCTCGTTCAAGGCTTGCGAAATTTCTTCTTAAGCTTGGGAAATTTTGCTAAGTCTTGAGTAAAATACGAGGGTCTTACTGAGAGACTGCCCTCATTCAAGACTTGTGAAAATTTCTTCTTGACGACGTCGCCGTTGGACGAGCGTGTTTGCATTTATCATATTTCAGGACTTTGCGAGTGATCCCGTTTTCGTACGCAAGGCGTTGTAACAAACGGCCAAGGCCTACTAGGATTTCCTTCGTATTTTTCTTCTGGTTCATCAAGTTGGTTGTGAGCGTTACCAGTTTATCCTTATGAGGGCGTCCCCCCACGTGGAGTAGAGTGCTGTCAAGCGTAACCCATGTGCAATAACAGTGTAGTTCTCGGAATGGACTGCCAACCATGCTTGTAGAGACGAGGGACGTGGGTCATATCCATTCGCGCAATTTTATCAGCAGAAGTAAAGGAATATAAAAATGCATTATAACTTACTTGAGATTCGAGGTAGTACATAGAACCCATCAGGGACTGTTACATCATCGCTTATAAAGAGCTTTTAAACATAAAATCATCGGAGGTTGCATGCGTTCCAAGGACGAGGCAAACGCTCACCTTGAAGTGTCTCCAGGGTGTAGGTGTTTTTAGCTCTGATTTGTATAACTTTGAACGGTCCCTCCCAGTTTTCCCACATGTCTGGATACTTCCACTTTCTTCAAAACCAAGTCTCCTAGCTGGAAAGTTCTTTCTCGCACACGCTTGTTGTATTGTTGTGCCACGTTTGCTTTATATCTGTGTATTTTGGCCCAGGCCTTGTTTCTTCTTTCCTCCAATAGGTCCAACTCCAGGCTCCTGTTATCTTCATTAAGCTGAGGCTCGAAGTACGCTACACGAGCGGATTCATTTACTACCTCGGCCGGTATCATCGCTTCTGACCCATATACGAGCGCGAAAGGTGTCTCGCCTGTAGCCGCTCATGGAGTAGTGCGATAAGCCCAGAGTGCCCCTTGTAGTTCTTCTGCCCATTCACTCTTTTTGCTCTCTAGCATTGTCTTTAGGTGCTATAAAATAACTCTGTTGGTGACTTCTGCCTGTCCGTTGGCTTGAGGATGGCTTACGGAGGTAAAACGTTGTTCAATCCCTAACTTTGAACACCATTCTCGCGTGTCTGCTGCTATGAATTGGGATCCATTGTCCGAAATGAGCACCCTTGGTATCCCGTACCTACAGATAATGCTTTTCCAAATGAAGTCCCTCACGACCCTGAAGGTGATTTTTGCCACGGCTTCAGCCTCAGCCCATTTGGTGAAATAATCGACAGCTAAAATGACAAACCTTTTCTGTCCGACCGCGATTGGCAGGGGGCTAACAATGTCAATTCCCCACTGGTCGAAGGGCCAAGAGACATCTATGGGGATCATTTGAGCAGGTGGCACCTGAGGGAGATTGGAGTGGAACTGGCATTTAGGGCACTTTCTGGAAAACTCAATGGCGTCTTGGAGAACTGTGGGCTAATAAAACCCACTTCTCAGAACTTTCTTAGCCAGGATGCGCCCTCCTAAGTGATTCCCACAGCTCCCACTGTGAATAAGTTCGAGCGTCTCTTTAGCCTCCGAGGGCCTTAGACACCTCAACGGAGGTCCTTGAAATGACTTCTTGAATAGCCTTCCTTCGGAGTCTATGGAAAACCGAGGGGCCTTGTTTCAGACTTTTCGAGCCTCTATCTTGTCAGTGGGACAAACACCATCTTTAAGAAATCTAATAATATCGTCAAGCCAGCAGGGCTCGTGCGGATCAATCATAACGACCATTTGCGGGGTGATTTTCTCCTTGATCAGAGGTTATTCCGTTCTAAGGAACGTGACTGAACGCTCAGAAGTGTCTTCTAATGCCGAAGCAAATTTAGATAGAGTGTCAGCGCACTCGTTCTCCGCTCGCGAGACTTGGAGTAGATGGAACTCTTTGAACTTCCCGATTATCTCCCTGGCTTTGTTCAAGTACTGCACCATGGTGGTTTCTCGAGCCTCATAAGTTCCTTCAATTTGGCTCGCAATTAACTGTGAATCAACGTAAGTAGTAATTCTGGAAGCTCCGTTCTGAAAAGCAATTTTCAATCCTTGCACAAGGGCTTTATATTCTGCCTCGTTATTAGTGACCTGAAAATCCAACCTGATTGCGAAGTCCAACTCAATCCCATTGGGGTCTCTGAGGGCTACCCCTGCTCCTCCCCCTTGGGAGGTTGAGGAACCATCCGTGTGCAGGACCCATAACCCCTCGCACTCCTAATCAGCGGGTTCTAAACCGAAGCGTTCAACCAGCAGATCCGCTACCACCTACGTTTGTATAGCGGTTCTGGGCTCGAAGCTTAAGTCAAACTGACTCAACTCAATAGCCCATTTTATCAATCTTCCCGACATGTCCGGTTTGGACAACACTTGTTTCAAGGGTTGATCAGTAAGGACCGTTATTGAATGCGCTTGAAAGTAAGGCCTCAATCGCCTTGACGCATTGATGAGGGCGAACGCAAATTTCTCAATTTCCAAATACTTTTTCTCCGCCCCTTGTAAAGTCTTGCTCAAATAATACACAGGCAAGTGTTTTCGCTCTCGTACGGCTGTTAATACCGCGCTCGTTGCCTCGGTTGAAACGGAGAGATACACAAACAACCTTTCACCCTCAACGGGCTTGTGCTTTAGGCGCAGGAGAAGCAAAGGCCGATACAATTACCTCAAGGATAGAAGTCTTATTCTTTAGGTTGCCTTCATGTCCTTTAACGCTTTTTCACATTCGTGCGTCCAAGAAAAATTACAAGCGTTTCTCAAAATCTTGAAGAAGGGAAGGTTTCTGTCCGCCGAGCGCGAAATAAATCTGTTCAGGGAGATGATCTTTCCCACTAACACTTGTACTTCCCGAAGATTTCGAGGGGAAGGGATTTCCAAGATAGCCTTGATTTTCTCTGGGTTGGCTTCAATTCCCCTCTGACTGACCATGTAGCCCAAGAATTTTCCCCCTCGTACCCCAAAGGTACATTTTGAAGGGGTTCAATTTCATCCCATACTGGCGCAAAATGGAAAAAGTGCGCTTGAGACCGTCCAGATGTGAATCCTGGTGCTCGCTCTTAACAATCATGTCGTCAACGTAAACCTCCATGGATCCTCCAATTTCCTTTTCAAACATCCTGTTGACGAGTCACTGATACGTGGCCCCAGCGTTCTTGAGCCCAAAAGGCATGACTAGGAAACAATAAATCCCCAAGTGAACAACGAATGAAGTTTTGGGGCGATCCTCCGGCGCCATAAAGATTTGATAGTATCCCTGGAAGGCGTCCATCATACTCATGAGTTCACAGCCAGCGGTCGAATCCACCAACTGGTCTATTCTGGGTAACGGGTAAGGATCTTTAGGGTAAGTTTTGTTAAGATCAGTAAAATCATTGCACATGCGCCATTTGTTTGCGCTCTTGGGTACCAACACCACATTGCATAGCCATTCTGGGTACAAGATGGGCTCAATGTACTGAGCCTCCAGAAGCTTGTTAACTTCTTCCGAAAACCATGTACATCCCGTTTCTTCTGTTTGATGGGCTTAAACGTAGGGTCCACATTGAGTCTGTGGACTATGACGCTCGGGTCAATCCCGGTAAGGTCAGATGCCTTCCAAGCGAAGACGTCAATGTTTTCTCTAAGGAAGTCAATCATCATGATCTGCGAGGACCCAGAGAGGCTGGACCCAATTTGAGTAGTTTTATCCTTGTTCCCTGGCTCTAGCTCAATGGTGAGGAATTTTTCTGAGGGCTCGATCCTTATTTCCGGGCGGGGAAGTTCGAGCACCCTCTTCTTTCCTGTCAAGCGCCCATCACTAAGGGGCTCGTCACCCTCTTGTTTGTCTTCCTCTGAGAGGATTCTTCCACTGTTCCTGGTGGAGCGCTTTCGAGGTGGCCTTTGACGCTGGGGCCTTTCTTCTTGTTCTTCTTCTTGTTCAATTTGGCCCTCTTGCGCACGGGGCTATCCTCATTCAGATTGGGAAAGTCAACAGTTTTCTTGGTGGACCCAATCTGGAATGTTTTCTCTGCTTTAGGCTTCCTGAGGGACAACATGTAACACTCCCAAGCCTCTCTCACATTGCACAGTACTTCTCCAATGCCCTCGGGGGTAGGAAATTTGATTTTCTGATGGTAAGTGGAGATGATAGCTTTGAAATCAACGAGGGTTGGTCGCCCGATCATAATGTTATAGGGAATATTAATCTCCACCACTGCATATGTGACAATGAGCGTTTTGCGCTGTGGGGCTCGGCCGAATGAAGTGGCCAAACGAACTTGCCCTCGCGGGACGACCTCCGAACCTCCAAAGCCAATGAGGGCCGTTTTGAGAGGTTCGAGCGGGATGTTGGCATTCATCTTTTGAAACGTAGTGTAGGGCAAAACATTGACAGAGCTTCCACTATCCACTAACACCCTCTTTACAACGTGATTGTGGACATCTACGCTAACCACCATGGGGCAGTCAGAGGTTTCACCGACCCCATGGGGCGTTACAATGTGCCCTAAGTCCCTATTATCAAAGCCTATTACATCGTTTTCTTTTGAGTGTTGGCCATTCGCCTCCTGAATGGCGTAGACGGATTTGGGCCTGGACGAGCGTTGGTCATAACTCCTGACGTATCGTCGCCGGGCAGCGCTAGAGTCTCCACCAGAGGAACCCCCTGCTATCATGTTGATGACCGCGAAAGGGGTATTTTCTTGCTCAGGAGCCTTCCCCTTACCCCGATGGCTACTCTCTGTGGGGCCTCGCCTCCGCGGGCTTCTAGAGCGCGATGGGCTCCTTCCTCTTTCCCCTGTGCGCTCGTTACAGTGCTCATCATAACGCTCCAAAATCCTGACAAATTCCTTCAGGTGGCCCCCAGCGATGAGTCTTTGAATTTCAGCTTCCAACTGGCGACATTCGTCCGTATCATGCCCCTTCTACTTGTGGAAAGCACAGTATTTGTTCGAGCACCTCAATGACACGATTTCCCTCATCTTGATGGGTCTCTTGAATAGTTTCTTATCAGAGAGGTTATAGACTTCTGAGTTCAGCCTTGTGAGCGGGATGCGCTCGAAACGTCGAGGGGGCGGTGGTGATCTTTTGCGTTCCTGGTGGCGCTCCCTTTTGACAACGACTTTTCGGCCCGCTCTTGGTGGCGCTCGTTTCTTATTGGACTGTGATGCCGGGGACCATTAGTCCCATACATGTCTTCGAGCGAGAAGAATGGCTCGGCAACTTCCCTTAAGTCCATGAGGGTTCCTGGCCTCCTTTCCACAATGGCATCAACGAACTTCTTGCTCACGTACTGTTTGTGATCCACAGCCTGAAAGAGCACTGGGATAAAAAAATCCATGGACGGCCTCTCCACCTGCAGGATCTCTTTGTTGATGCGGGCGAAGAACGAGCGAAGAGACTCATTCTTGCCCTGCACTATGTTGTAAAGGGCAGTGGGCGCTGTGACTGGAGCCTTCAGAGAATTGAAGTGGTTGAGAAAAGCGTCGGCCAACTCCTGATACAAATGTATCGAGCGTGGCGGCAGCCGCTTGTACCATTCCTGGGCCATTCCTACCAAGTAAGTGACAAAGACCTTGGCCTAGTAGTTGCTTGAGTGCTCGTACAGGTGCATTAGGTGCAAAAAATGGTCCAAGTGTTCAGCTGGATCGGTTGTTCTGTCGTAGCGATTGACGGAGGTGGGGACTTTGGCCATTCCGGCTTGGGCCATCAGAACTTCTTCCACGAGGGGAGAGCCCCTCGCCAGGGGATGGTATTCATACGTGCAGAAGTTCTCCTCCTGCTCCTTGCGGTGGGGGACCCTTGGCTGGCGGTCCTTGTGACGAGCGTCTCTGGCATCAGCTCGTTCATCCCTGCTGTGGGAGATCTGAGATCGTGCTCGAGAGAGCTGTCCAACCATGAGAGTCCCCTTCATTTTCATTGATCCTCTCGGTGGGCTCCCTGTTTCTGTCCACAAGATTTAAAATGTTGTAATTAGGACCAACTAGACATATAATTCTCAAATTAGCAATAATTAGACATATAAATCACGTTCGGGGAATTAAATACACAACTTACGTAATTGAATTCACGAAGTTAGAAACATAAATTCACATAAATCACAAGTATACGAACTAAATAAATTAAATCGCGCAACTAATAACGAAAAAGGAATTAAATAATCCTAAATCTCAAAACTCATAGGCGTGGCGCGCGTACCTGGTGATGGGTCTGAATATGGATTACAGAGTCCGATCACTTTAGAATTTGTTTAGAGGGGATGGGCCAGTCGGAGTTCACCAAAAAAGATGGGGGTTCTACCTGCTAAGACAAACACACAGACAAAGTCAGAAGGCCAAGCTGGGGAACTGGGGGTGATACCCAGTTTGGCTCTCCGACGCTCAAGTCAGATGAAAATCTGAGAGAGAAAATGTAAGCTGAGTAAGAAGTTACTGTAATAGAGATTGCTTATAGAGATGGAGATGAAGACTCCTATTTATAGTTGAGCGTCAGGGACCCTTTAGTCATTTGCATCGTGTGGTCCTGGCCAAATGTTGCCCTAACACGTGGAGTTGCAAGAGAAACCTAGGAGGAATATTCTCTGCAAAAGCTGGTGAAAGGTGGTGCTGGCAACAGTGGCAGGTGCACGGGCATGTACGATGTGTCAGAGAGCCGTTTTGGGGGTTGGTAACGAGGGCTTAAGATCGCGCTCGTGACAACCGAAAGCCTTGGAGGCCAAGGAATCCGCTGGAGGGATAAAGGCCAGGGCTTGTGTTGGAATGGAAGCCTCTCTGAGGGAGTGTAGCGCTCGAAGAGGGCTTCCTTGATTGGTAGGAATGTTAGCCTTGCAATGAAGAACGCTCTTGAAAGAGCGGTAACAGTGATCACGTGCAGTCGTGACAGAGAAGGCACGTGTCCTTGGAGGATACAGGCGCTTGAAGGGTTTCAGCGCTCGTGGGTGATTACCGTAGTCACAGGACATGTGTCGTTATCTTCGAAGTGCCACATGTCCAATCGTGGGACGAGCGCATTTTGACCCTATCACCTGGCTTGCCGGAAAACCGGGACGTTACACACTAGCTGAACGAAAAGATCACAAAGGGAGGAAGATTGAGTTGACACCTAGGAACAAAGCCCACCAAAGAAGCTGGCCCATCTAACGGCCCAGAAAAGTGGCTCAACCTGATTCAGGGAGGAACACAACTCAAATGGTTTCCTACCTGAGTCCTGAGGAACGCGGCGCCAGGGGCTTCCTACCTGGGGGCGTAGAAGATCCATGTTGAACTAGAATTTACTGAGTCTCATTCTATGGACCCAATCTAAGTGATTCTCCCCACTTGCTGAGATATCTACACTATGTTGTTATCCTTAGACTTAATGTGAAATCATGTAACCAATAGGGGAGAAGGAAATATATCTCCCACTATCCCACCTTTTCTTTAACTACCCAACTTCCCTAGAAAATAGGAAACCTTAACAAAGTGTAAAACCCTAGAGACCTCCTTAAATAGGAGATAAGAGTTGTACTCTCTATCAATCACATTCACAGATAATACAATAAATATCTCTTCTTCTTCTTCTCTCTCTCTCTCTATTATCTCTCTAAGTGTTGCAGAAATCTATGAAGTTCTCTCAAATCTACTTAGCTATGATAAGTTTATTTTTTGTTACTTTATTTATTTGATCTGCGTTCTCTTTGCTATTGCATCATCAATCCTTAAGTTTATTATCATTAGCTCGCTTTCCATTTATATTGCTTGGTATAATATTCCTGAAATCTAATCTTCTATTGGTAGACGTTATTTTCACTGTACTAGCCATCCTTGCAAAGAAACAAAAGCATCCATAGTTCAACATTCCCGTAAAAATAGGATGGTGCGAATTTTGAGACACGTCATAATTATTTTACAATAAAAAAAAGATAAATAATTATTTTCAACAGTTTTGAAGTATTTGGAAAACCAGTTTCTGCTTAATTTAAGCAAAAATAAGCTAGAATCCATCTTAGCATATACTTTTAGATTTTTCTTATGGATTATACGGTTTTATCTTAAATTATGTAGAATTTTAACTTGATGATAATATCCTTATTAAAATATTAATAATCGTAAATTAACCTTTTACCTGCAAATACAAGTCTAAAGTTTGTTCAAGAAATCTTTTTTTTTTCAATTCTTTATATCATTTTTTTCCTCTTCTCATCACAATTTCGTAATTACAAAAACTCTCATAACTGAAAAATCTCAATTACAAGGTAATTTTTCTCTTTTCTTAATTTTTGTAATTTATAAAATAAATGTACATATAGAATAATTCTATGTTTGATTAATTACAAATAATTTTACACAAAATTATAATATTTTTTATATTAATATAATACTTAAATCATATTATAATATCCAAAAAATTTTCAGAGTAGTTCACTTTAATAAAAGTTAAAAATGATTATCAACTTTTGTGTGCCCTTATTATTTTTTTGTTTATCACTTTTTTTTCCAAACATTCACTGCTTTTACTACTTTAATTTTTTACCATTTTCACTTCTATTTTAACTTTTACTTAGAGTTTGCAAACCCACCCACCCCCGGGATGGACATATTTAGTACAAATAAAAGTCGTAAAGGATAATTGTAAACTAATATTTTAAATAAAATATTTTATTTTTTAATTATATATATTTTTATTATAGTTAAGTTTTTAAGATAATTTTAAAATAAAATATTTTATTTTCTAATAATATATAATTTTTATTAGTCGTTAAATTATTTTGACCCTATTATCTGACAATTTTGGAGTCGTCCCTGGTTACGTAAAAGAGAAGAATAAATGAATTTAAGTTGCCAACCTTCTCGAGAATACCTAGGGATCTGCTTGACCCCTTTCTCTGATGGAGGGGGGGCACTGGCGCTTATGTGGCAAGATGGAGTTCTTAACTTTGAGGTTCATACTGATCCAATTAGAAGGTCTTCCTCTAACCTAACCTTAGAAGGTAGGTATAAGGTTGGCGGTCATGACTTGGTGTGTGGTTGTGGGTCACAAGGGAAAATCGTCTCGCGCGGTGGGTTCATTACGCCAAGGAACAAAGGGATTTAATAAACTGATCGAAATACTCTTAAACAGACATATTTCTTAACGTATGAGGGTGTGTTAGCCCCCTCACTAGTCATTAGGACTAACCCTCGTATTAGAGTAAAGCTATTAACAAAACAAGCGATAGTCCATGAACCGAGAATGGTTTTTACAATCCAAAGCAATTCGTGTGATACTAGATATAAGTACTTAAAAGAAGTTAAAGGCCGGAGGCCAAAGCTACCAAAAACCAACTTAAAACAAGTCCAACCAAGCTTCAAGTGGAAAAGAGAGACGCGTTCCCTCAAATCCCATGTCAAGTACGTGCTGAGACGGGGGTTAGTTACTCCTACCTGCTCCTTCGACGGTGGTAGCCGCTGGCTTAAGAGAATTCACTTTCCTCTCGACCTTCTGAGGTTGAGTGTATCCTCTCAAATGGAAATACGCACAGGAGGTGTATCCGGCAACCCCACGGCCGTCCCGGAGTTTCCTTACCCATATTTCCGGGACCCGAACAAGTCAAGAACAATTCAATTACAAGGAGTCTATCTTTCAAGACCATTTCTCGCTACAAGATCCAACGTACCGCAAGCTTTTTAAAACAAAGCAAAATAAAGTATATATACGTATAAAAGCATTTTGAAAGTCTTTCACAAGGGGGCAAGCCCTCAAAGTACATATCATACACGTATTTACCAGATAGTATATACACTTTGCATGCGGGCTTCAAAACACATAAGGTTTTAGGTCGAATTAACTAAAAGAAACAAAACCTCACCTTGTAGTCAAGCAAGAACAAAAAGGGGAGCAAAGAACGCCTAAGGTGCAACCTCTTCATCCTCAAAAGGGTTGGCTGAACAAAACAAACAACGAGAGGTACTCTTAGACTCAATATGAACCAATCAAGCGCTCAGCAAATGCATATGAATGTAAGTGATGCGTATGAAGTGAAATGATGTAGCATGTTGAACATATAAGAGCATAGGAGGTCAAAACTCGAAAACGAGCAATTAAATCAAGCCTTAAATTCAAAACATACAACTTAACACATAATATAACAAGTTAATGATGCATATAAGTCATAAACGGGGTGGAAAAAAGCAACGAAACGGCGAAAGAAAACTCCCCAACCTATTGCCCCTCGAGTGTGACACGACCATGTCCAAAATACACTGCATATGGACATGGCCGTGTCCGAATTTTTAAAATTAATTTTGGGAGGTCGAGAGTACAACACGTCCGTGTCCATATTTAGTTCAAATTGGACATGGTCGTGTTACACTTTGTCCCTTCCAAACAAAACGCAACAGCAGCCATTTTAACGCAAGGAAGAGCAGGGGATCGAGGTGCAGCAGCAGCACAGTACTTAGGCCTCAAAATAACACAAAATTAAGCACAAAACTTCACAAAAATCCAGCTCATAACAACCCTCAAATTCGCAGCAAAGGTCATGCACAAGAACAAGGAAGAGAAGAGTTCATATCATGCCATTTGTCCAAGCTTTTCACAACTTCATTAATAGTGAATCTACCTAAACTCAACTACCATGAAAATACATGAAATAAATGCATTAAAGAAGGTCTTAGGATCAGTTTTCATGCATCAATTCAAAATAAATCCAAGGAAAGAGCAAACAACCATGAAAGATCTCAAACCCTCACTATTCGTATAAAAATTCATACCATAACCAATCCTTCATGAAAATGCACAAATTAGGACTTAAAAGAAGCACAAGGAGAAGGGAAACACATTCATATACATACCTCTTGGATTGGTTGAAAAATGACCAAGTTACGAGCTCTTGAAGGTGGGGGTGTGAATAGTACCGAATTGCTTCCTTTTCCTTCTCCAAGTTTCAGCTTTTTCCTTCTCTTCTACAATTGAGGTCCAAATGGCTGGGGTGTGGGGTGAGAAAAGAGTGTATTAGGGAGGTGTGGGGCCAAACTTTGGTTGAATTGGTCCAAGAATGAATAACTTTTGCTCAAATTAGTGAAAGGTGGTACGAAAGGCACGCGAGGCTCGGTTCGATGTAATTTCGGAGGTTCAAACAGGTTTAAAAAAATACAAGGCTTGTTCCATTGGCTTCAAGTCGTCGAACGAGGCCAATTGTGGTAACAAAATTCAAATCCAAATTCCCGAGCTCAAGATACGCCACCTAGAACCCAAGGTGCGGTAAAAACGTTTAGGCCCTTTTTGGTTCCTCTCCAAACAAACGAACCAAAACACAAACTAATGAACTCGGAAATGTAAAACTAGCATGCTAACATGTTAATAACACATATGACTCATGCATGGCAAGTTGGCACAAAAATCGGAATCAAAATCGAGCACATATGGAGCAAATACCAAGGCAACGAGCATATAGTTCATATATTCAAGTTCAAAGTATATCAAATAATTCAAATAAATCAATTATAACAATTATACATTAAAATAAACATATAAGTGCGTAAAATAAATAATTGAAAACATAAGAAACGCACTCGTGATGTCATACCTGTACGGCGGAAGAATCGGGGCGTTACACTCGTGATCAACAATTCAAAACTCAGACCAAGTGATCAAGACTAGGGTGATCAACTATTACTGATTTAGTGTTGTTAATTGATCACTAATTAGCTTAAACTTCAATTAAATTTAGTGTTTAAGTGTCAGAAAAATTTATACAACCACAATTAATCTTTCTATTAACAAGTGGTTTTAGATCAAACATAAGTAGGCCACAGTCACATTTGTAATAAAAGATAATTTTCCTAACTTAAAAAACAATTCTAGTCTCTTAGGTATTTCATCAAACATCCAACTTACATTATCCATCATCCCCTTAGCCCTAAAGTTTAGCTACACATACTCAAGCAATCTAACATAAGAAACAAGAAATTCATACTAGAACCATTCATATTTATTGAATTGAAGGAAATCTCAAGCATTCAAGTATAGACAAGTTCAAACAAAGCTGAGTCCATTTACATGAGATATTGTTCTCAACAAGAAAGGAAATTAACAACTAAGAATAAGGAAATTAAACTAAGAAGGCCAAGGAAACAGAAATTGAAACTACAATTCTTCAATCAAGCTTCAATACATCATCTCCAAGCTATGGTACAAAAGGAACTCCTCCAAGCCTCCTAAGAGCAGCTAAGACTATTTAGGGTAAGGTCTCTTTTAGAAAATAAAGCCAACTCTCGAAAATACGATTGAATTGGGTAAAATCACACTCCAAAATACCCCTAACGACCATTACCTGAATGCACTATAATGTCACTAACTACCGTTACATGTAAAACTCATGAAACCGCTTTTATAAGGTCTAACAGCCATTACTCATTTCCTTCCTGAAAGGGCTAACAGCCGTTAGGCCTTCCCCTGTAGCCCTGGCCTCACTAACTGTCGTTAGCTTCTTTGTGCACAATAAGGCTAATGATCATTACATGCATGGTTGCTTCTGTGTCTATGCTAACGACCATTAGCTTTTCCAAATCAGCATACGTGAATCCCCATTTTGCTTCGTTGCTCTATTTTCCGATTCCAACACAAAAGATACCTGAAATGGATCAAATAAGGACTTATAATCACATAAAACAACAATGGATTCACACAATAAATAACTCAAACGGATGAAAAATCTACACTTATCAAGATTCTCCCGTGCGTTGGGAAGGCCTCCGTCAAGTTTCTTGTCATTCCGACAACATTTGAGTCAGGGATAAAACTTGACAATAGGTTGTTGTCGTTGAGGGGCAATTGCATAAATTCAGTACATTGCAGGGACAATTCCCAAATGATGGAGTGTTAGACGGGGCTGAAAACACTACATATAAATATTCAAGTCAAGGGCTTCGTTTGAGTGAAGAAGGTGGACCATTAAGAGGTCAGGCAATCGTCTATGAAAAAATTATGTTGTTTAGCTATAAACAATGGTTCAGTGAGAGGAAATCGGATCTTTTTTTTACCCTATTGTAGTGGGCTTGCATTGGTGAGCATCGGTTAGCCCTCTTTTTTTTGTTGTGTAGCAAAGAGAGCACCGTGTGAGCAAACTTTGCCTATACATGGGCCAACCTTAGGAACTTAAAAGGGAAACTTAGTGTCCTCGGACGGCTTGAGAATAAAACGAGCCGCATGGGATGGTGGGTCCACGTTGGGCACCCTTTTGGGCCCAAATTTTATGCCTGAGCACCTGTTAAGTCCCGCGGGTTATACAAACGTTGCTAAGCCCGATAGACACCTCTAGGTCAATTGAGTGATCAGAACAAGTTATTCAATGTCCTTTGAATGAACTCGTGGATAAATGTGAGGGGTTGACGTAGGGATGCAAACGAATCAAGCTCGCTTACATGCTTATCTAACCGAGCCAATAAAAGTTTGAGTTTGGATTCGTGTAATTCGAATCCGATCCGAGCCCAAGCTCAGTTAGAGTGTCAATCGAACCGAACTTGAATCTATTCTTTTATATTTTGGGATCGCGAGCCGGCTTGTCAATCTTTATATATATATATATATATATATAGTTAATCTCTACAAACTCAAAACCCTATTGGTCTCACCTAAGAGTTGCGCACCCTACAAACTCAAAACCATATTTCTCTCATTCCTCCACCTTTTTCTGTTAAGAACTTTCCTTTTTTTTTTGTTCTTTTTTTTATACTTTTCAAATATACCACCTCACCATCAATACTTGTTCACCGCACCACCAACATGTCACCCACTAGGCTAACCCCTCTTTCCTTTTTTTTTTCTTTTTCTTTAATTTGTCAGATCTAGGTCTTCCTAGATTTAAGTCGAACCCGAGAGTCGAATCAAACTGGAGCCCATTTTTTAGGTTCGTTAGGCTAGAGTTCGAGTTCGGGTTCATGAAGATAGTGACAAACTCAAACTCAAACCTGCAAAAAAAAGGGTAGGGTGCGACTCGGCACGGTTCATTTACATCACTAGGTTGACGCACGACACAGGGATCCATTAGCTTAAGATATGGATTGTTGGGCAACAATGCATAGTAGGCTAAGGCAACCTAGTGATGTAAATGAACTAACACTACAAAAAAAATTGATTTATTGTGAGAAAATTATTTGTTGGGAAAAATAGAAAATTTATTACAAATAAATTTTATGATGAAAGATTTTTGTTAAAGATTCCTCACAATATCACCCTCACATTAGGTTATTGTGACAAAATCTCTATTTCATCACAAATGTTAATGTTGAGGATTTAATGTGATGCCATTAATGAGTTTTGAAGAAAATTGGATGAAATGATCTCCTACCTTCTTTGTTCACGTATGGATGACTTTGGTGCATGATTGAGTATTGTTCTGAGGTTGTGTTGTTGTATATTTTTGGCTCTTTAACACCTGATCATGTTAGCTTTTTGTTGGTTGAAGCTTTGCATCGTAACTGCTCTATTTTTGCTGCTGCACTTGAAGGTCACGGCCGCGACCGCGACCGCGAATAGAGTAAAAACGGTAGTGGCCGCGACTCACTCTCGCATTTGGCATAACTTTAGGTCGCGCCAGTGACCTGAAATACACATAAATCATGTCGCGCCCACTACCAAAATTTGGCCATGTTTCGACTTGTGAAAAATTGCATGAAAATTCATGAAAAAAAATAGGTAGCGGCCACGACCCCTGCATAATCTGCATGAATTTTAGAAAATGTAACCCCTCTTGCATGGTTTCTTGGCTCATTTCACTTCATTAACATGTCATATAATGTGTTATCTTATGTGTTATGAAGTTTCATGATTTTTTGTGGAATATTTTACGAGTTATGCTTCAACGTGTCATCATCATTCCAAGTATGTGCATGCATGGATCTTTGTTATCAATATGAACCCTAAATGAGTACTTTAAACTTCTTTTATGATTCGTATGCATTGCATACATGTTGAATTATGTGTATTAGAAATTATGGGGTAATATGATAAGAATTATGAAAGATATGATCTCGAACGAATGTGAACGCTTCAAGAATGAATGAAATGAATGACTATGTGCTTTAATGCATCTTCTGGACATATTATACCTATTATTTCACATCATACCATATCATTGTAATGTCGAGCATCTTAATTGATCATTTTGAGTCTCACTTCACCTTCCTTGCACAGATTTTGGTCCTATTGGTGACGAGGCCGGGCAGTGAGGTCCTTGTGCCATTTCTTTTGTCTTTCAAGGTAGGTTTCTCTACTATTTAGTAAATGACCCTATATACTCCCAATGTGTAGAGATTTTGGCCAAAATTATTATATGTATATAGAGTCATTTTTGAGAGTCAATGATTTCAACGTAAAGCCTTTCTGTTATGAACCCTACCGAATATTTTGGAGAGAAATGAATGAATGAATGCACTGAATGGGGCCCAGAGACTTAGTGACAGTGGCTATCCGGGGAGGCATGGGCCGATGGTGATCCCTTGCACTAGTTCCAACCAAACCACGGTGTAACCAGACCTCGTTAAGAGTTAGCGAGGAATGGACGCTGAGCGCCATCTGGGGAGTCATGTAACCCCTTTTGGTCAATGAATGGGTAGCCAGGCCTTGCAAACCTGTCCACCACCCAGAGGAAGAAGGTGTATATGATCATGAATGTGCACAAAGAATGTAATGCATGAAAAAGAAAGAATGAACGAATGTTTAATGAATTACACAAGGTGTTGGTTGGAGATAATGCACGCCTACTCGTTGGGCCATGAAAGACCTAATGGAAATTAGTTGTTATAATCTCCTTTGATTATTTCCTTATCTCACCCACTTGGGAAATACTTTGAAAACCTCATTTGGGATTATAACTTGCATGTGAATGTTTAAATATTGTCTTATATTATACTTATGCCCTGTTTTTATACCCACCAGTCCCTTTTGGACTGAACCCGTTTGGTTTTCAGTTTGTGCAGGTTTTGGGATTTACTAGGCGGGAATCCAAATCTTTGGGATTTGTATTTGAGTCTAGCATCTCTTTTGTTATAGTACACTCATCTCATGTTGATATTATGACTTGATATTGTATATATATGGAGTGTATATGATAGAATAGGTCGTGATGGCACTTTTGTATATTTGCACACTTGTATTATTCATTTTTGGAGCTTGAATGCTCATGGTATATATTATGATCTCTTTTAGCTTCCGCTCTTGCATTGCTCTGTTTTAGTACTTTTGTTATTGATTGGTTTAATGGTTAGTCCTGCCTAGCATAGTTTGTGTGTAGTGTCCCCGTTCGTCGTGATTTAGCTCGTGTATGAGTTATCCATTTCATATGCGGGTCGGGTCTCGGTGCGGGGGACGTGGTAGCTGGCGCTCGGGTGCTACAGAAAGTAACATAAACTACTATGCATCAGACCTAAATAATCTACGACCTGTCCACAGACAAAATCCCTCTTTTAAGATATTTCTATATACACTTATGAGGCTATGATCCGACACAAGACATAAATAAATAAGTAAAATACAATTAAAAGTAGAGGACATGAGCACCAAGTTACCAATGCCATTGTAGTGACCAATTTGAGCTTCGTTCCCGCTTTTCCTCGCCAGGTACTTTCTCGTCGTACAATCGCATACTTATCAAGAATCTAAAAATTCACATATAAAGGAAAAACAATTTGGGGAAAAGGCAAAACATACATGTCGAACATACGAGCAACATGATTTCATACCTAGAGGAAAGGCAATCTAATATGAACAAAGGAAAAATAATTTGGGAAAAAGGCAATCTGATTTCGGACGGCCGATTTGGTTAAAAAGAAAAACCTTAAAATGGAGGAAAGACAACTGATTTCATACCTGAGAGCAATTTTGGGGCTGATTCCACACGATAGAGTGATTTTTTAGGCTAAATTTGGTGCTTGTGGAAGTGAAGAGTGAGGAGGCAAGTGAAAAGAGAGATATGGGAAGTGAAGTATCGGGTAAAAACTGATAATGAGAAATTTTAGGAAATTTACAAAGCTACGTTGTTTTGATGTGCTAAAAAATTAAAAACTTTATGTGACAAATAATAAAGAAAATATTGGAGGGAAATTGGAAGAAAAATTGGGCTACTTGGGGGAAAAAAATTTGCATTTAGTGAAGAAATATTTTTGTCACATTATGTTGTAAGTTATTATTAGGAAAAACAATTCTTTTTATGAGAAAATTCATATTTTTTCACAAAAACTTGCCCCAAATATGAGAAAATTAAAGTGTGTTGCAAAAAACACAATTTAATATGACAAAAGCATAATTACTCACAAAACAATGCTTATATGTGACAAAATTGAGTTTTCTCATAAATATTTTATCATAATAAATGATTTTTTTATAGTGTAAGGCTAAGACAACGCACAGTAGGCTAAGGCAACCTATGAGCTAGAATGCAAGTTCTAAGCTTTGTGTGGGATGAATGTGAGGTAATGACAATGTGAATAAGTCTTAGACTAACGAGGTTAGTTATCCTACTTAGGGTGAGAAGTAAGTGAAGGGTGCTAAGGTATGCTCATGGGCCGAAGCATCTGAGCGAGCGACGAGCACGAGTATTGCATTATGGGCGAGCAAAGCGACCCTTAATGTAGAGACACATTTAGAAGCTATTGATAGTGAACAAATGATGCTAAGAAGAGCAAAGATCATTATAAAGACTCGAGCATGGATGGTGGACCGAAGGTTTTAAAGAACCTGAAGAAACCTCACAAGCAAAAAATATTCCACTAAACATGAAAATGAGTCCACCCATATACAAGGGGAGTTCCACCCTTGATGCTCTTGAGGGTCTAGGATCCATTGGGAGCATTCCCCCACTTCTAACATGTTAAATGGACTTAATTCAGTGAAAGTAAAATTCTACATGGATAAGGTCCTCGAGTGGTAGCATCGCCTTCAAGACCCTAGGACCTAAGACCCTTCCAAGAGGAGCCTGGACACTAGCCTGAGGTGCGCCTTGTATACCTCCCTCCAGGAGGACGTTGTATCTCCTAACACCTGTACGAAATTGTTATGTACTCGGCAAGGGTATTTGTCTGTGAGCACATGGATATTTCTTAGGGCTTACGTTGAATGGTGCTAATAAGGACATGTGGCACTTAAAGCAACCAACACACATGAGACATGTAGCACCCGGATACATGGAGATGCCACACCCCCGCACTACAGGTCGATCCACACACGAAATGGACAGTCCGTATATGAACGAACCTGCAGCGAACAGGTGACAATGCAAATAAAACAACAAGCTAGACGAGACTAACTCATACATGTAATAGAACAAGGCGGAAGCATACTATACTATTGACCATTTATCAAGTAATTTACACTTGGATTTTTCATATCAATACATTATCATCTCCCAAATACATAACAAGTAGCCTTAACGATAATTCCTTTGAAATGATCAATAAATAAATGCACCGTGTGGGGCTCGATTGCAAAGCTCGACTCAACTTGATCCTCGTTTAGAATGTACCTGCAAGAATACTGCATGTATATCAATTTCATGAATGACTCTGTCACTCCAGGAAACACCACCACTCCAATCACTCTAATTACTCCACCACTCCAACCCCTAATCACTCCATCACTCCAGTCACTCCATCACTCCAATCACGATAACACGATAATAGGAAGGTAGCGAGCCTTCACCATTCACGATAACACGATAGTCACGATGCCCGCAGCGTTAGGATTCTAGAGGTGGCTCCTACGGGTTCAGGAGGTGGCTCCCATATGCGTAGCACGCTGTCCTATATCCTACGGGTTCAGGAGGTGGCTCCCACACATGTAGCACGCTGTCCCGTATAGCACTTAGCTCTTGCGATTGACGAGCGATGCACAGTAACACGATAATCATGATATATGCATTGCTTTGCATAATCATAACATGAACACGATAAACACGATACGCGCATTGCTTTGCATGGCCTGACTTGCTTACTAACAGGTGACACGACGATTCATGAATGCGTGGACGTGCTCATTGGTTCCAATCTCTACTCGGTAGAACAACTGGACAGGAAATAGAAACATTTGCATCCTCATTAGACCATAACTCGATAACATTACTCTAATGTAACACACGGCATAATCATGTAACGAGCTAACATACATTAACAATGTAGTATGATATAATCATATTCTTGCATGTAATTGATCGTATAATAGCATGTTGGGATCAATTAAGGGTAAAGGAATGGAATTGGAATTCCTATTTTTATGCAGAAACTTACTGCCTCTCCAGGGGCCTGGGAACTGCCGTTCTGGCCCTTAGTGTAAAATGGGAAGGGCTGTTCCCAGCTCCCCGAAGTTGCTCCCGTCAATGGGAACAGCCGTTCCGGCTTATAAGCCAAACGGGAAGGGTCGTTCCCGCCCTCGCCGCCATGCACGTTATTCAAACTATGGGAACGGCCGTTCCCCAAATACAAAGGGAACGGGAAGGGCCGTTCCCATTATGCAGAAGATGCAGAAACAGAGGATGACGCAGGGGACGCATGATCCAACATCAAATCTCATCAAAACTCATGTAATTCAAGTCTAGAAGTTATAGTTCATGAAGTGAAACACATATGCATGCTTTAGTTACAATAAAACCCGATATAATCCCACAAATCATGCTTTAATCCCCATAATCACCAACTTTCCTCCAAAGAAGAACTCATGAAATATTTCCATAAATCTCAAGATTTATGCATGGAATTCAAGTCTAAGGCTTGTAATCACACTTCTAACATCGTATTCACAAGTTATTGTAATCAAATCCTAACCCTAGCTTCAAGAATTATCATCATGAAATCCTACATATTACTTTGGATGAAAAGGGTGAGATAAAGAAGAAGGATATGGCTGATTTGAGCTCCAAAGTTTATAATTCCTTCAACAAAATAGCCTGAGAGGATGAAATTCTTCTTCCATTTTGGAGAGTTTGGTTCGGTTACGGAGGAAGCACTCACTAATCGCACTCATATAAATAGCTCATCTGTCTCCATGGACTAAAATTTTGTCCTATTCTCTACAACTCCCGATATTTTTCTTCTCACCTCACTAGAAACACAGTCAGACATGAGAGTCGGAGCGTCTATATTGGAAAAAAAATATCAACTAACCCTCTAACCCTCCCATCATTTACATGTGACAAAGTAGATCATTCATTTTCACCTTTTTTTTTTTACCTCATCACATCAATAACCACCATTGAAGTTTCGTTTAAACTCAAATCATCTTCTAACCTCATCAATATGCTTTATTTGATTTAACATATTCCAAGAATATGATATAAATCAAGGATTTAATGAATGCCCATTGAATGAGCAATCACATAATTTGTGGGATTAATAACATCCCTAGTTTTATGTCCTAATTGATTAGGGATTATTATCAATCAATTTTTCCTTTGTTATTATATTGTAATGCCTATGAATTGAGGCTTATTGATACATTGTAGGAACACTCATGAATTAATAAGACCCCTCTCTTTTCCCTTAATTCTCTTAGCATTAATATTCTACTGTTGTTTTTGCTTTTGTTTAATAATTTCATAATATGTTATCAACACGATTTGCTCAAAAAATCGCATCTAATTATAATTCAAAGGAATCAGACAATTGTGAAAATCCAATCCCGCAACTGAGCACAAAGGAACCATTAAAGCACCATTACACCATTGTACCTAATTGTAAGTTCGAGGAATTATTTGAAGGTAAACTCCATTCATATATTTTTGTTTATCATGATATTCATATAGCAAATAAATAATGTATATACTTATTGAAATATTTTCGTAAGCTAATCCCATTGATATCATTAGATTATTTTCATTCATATACATGTCTTTGCTAATTCTCTTTTCAGGTTATTAAGAGTTATTAACGACAAATATTGTTTGTTTATAGCTAAAAGCATTAACAATATGCATCATCACTTATATCTTGCATAAATTAAACTCACATGTATATAAATGTTTAGTTATTCTACAGCTATGTTTCACGGATACGGACATGGCGACACGGATACTGCGACACGGATTTTTTTGAGAATTTTCCACATGAGAAGTGTCGGACAAGGTGTCCGACACGACACGACACGACACGACAAACTGATATTTTTAGAAGTGTCGGTGCATTAGAGTTGTTAAAGTGTATGAAAGAGTAGAAATTAGGTTTCTATTCATTTGTAATGATCAATATTACAAAGCTCACCAAGATAAATAGCAAAGGACTCCTACTAATCAGGGATACAATAAATCAGATAAATAAGGTAACACAAATCCTTTCCCTAATTTACGTCAATCTTCCAACACTCCCCCTCAAGTTAAGTAATAGTATCGCCGATTCTTAACTTGCTCAATGCCACCTGAAGTAGCTTCACGGGTGATCTGGCTCAAATCTAGTCGATCTGGCTGTCAGATATGGGTCAATCAGTCAAGAATTTGTTTGAGTGGGTTCTTATCGACCTGAAAGCACTAACACACGTGAGCTAAGTACCAGCTTGGGGGACTTGGGGTTTTACCCAAGTTTGGCACTCCGACGCTCAAGTCAGTAATGGAGCTCTTTAGAGAGAGAATAAATGAAATTGAATGCGTATTAAAGGCTTACCAACTACTGTTCAAAGGGCGAGTATTTATAGTCATGGCCAAATGACACAGTAGTGTGTGTACTGTAGGTGTGCATTAATGGTGTTGCCAGTCGTCGATCTGGATGTCGGACGATGGAATCGGCTTGAGGCGGGTCGTTTGTACCTTCTTTCCCCTTTGGGTAAAAGCAAGGACTGACGGTCATTAATGAGCCGTAGTACACCTGTTCCAGGGAATGGGAAGTATACACGTGTCCCGACAGGAGTGCTTTACAGTATTTTGGGTATCCGGTGACGTATGTAGTCGATCTGGAGATCGACATTGCCTTCCGGGATCCTCAACTGTGGGTTTCCACATAGGACAGGTCTGATCGATCTGATGATCGGGTGACATGTAAATCGACCTGATGTCCTTGTGCAGACCTGATGATCTGAGGACCATATATCGATCTAACGATCTGTCCAAAAAGACCGTTTCTGGTTTGTCCAGGTGGGCGTAAAGGTCCACGTGGCACCAACTGGGGCGGCCACGTGGCCTCATACTATTATGCCATGTCAGAGGCCCCCCAAATTACCAGTGTGAATTTTCGCAGTGGTAATTTCATCGATCTGGCAATGGTTAGGAGAACCATCGTGACCGTTTAAATCGAGCCGTCGCCTCAGTTATGGGCGTGACCTTTTGAGTCAGATCGGTCCGACAAAGCATTTAATGCGACGCGACCTTCCATTGGATAGGCGTGTGCAGGGTAATTATGGTGTCGTTTAGTATTTCGAGGCGTTACTTTTCAACTCCTATATATAGGAGGTTACCCCCGGGCCTTATTTCACCACTTTCTCACTCAGAGATTTTGAACTGCTCCCGTCTTCATCAGCTCGTCAGCGACCACCGCCTCCGACTTCCATCGTTTTTAAAGGTAAAAATCTTTTTCTATCCCCATCTTTATGGCTCAGGAAAAGGCAGCGTTCACGCCTTCGCCGGAACGAGACGACGATCTGTCGGCCCCCCCTCTGCCAAGCAAGAGTTTTGAGTTCGCGTTAGGATCGTCTTCGGGAAGGGACGAAGTTTTGACGGCGAATAGAGGAGGATTGGCGTCGACGTCGAGGGTGCGGTGACCTATGGGGCTTTTGGACGAACTGGAAGAGGAGGGAACCGGATAGGATCAGGTCGGTGGGAGGCAGATCGGTGTTAGCGAACCTACGGCGCAGGTTGGGAACCCTCCAGCTCGACCTCCACATGTTTACAGGACCCTCTCGCATGTTTCTGAGAGATTTTCCAAGATAAGCTCGCGGAGGTCACGAAGCTGTTAGGGTTAGGTCCCCAGTACACAGTTCGTAGGCCGGAGGAGGGGGAGACCGTCGAGAGACCGAGGGGGTTGAGGTCGGTTGGTATGTACTACGCCTCCATCAAGTATGGATTTAGGCTCCCTTTTCCTCAGGTCATCATGGATTTCTTAGTTCGATACAACCTGTGTCCTTCCCAGTTGACTCCGAACTCTTTCTCGCTAATGCACTGCATGATCATTACGATGAAGTACCTCGGGTTCGAGCCGGAGATCTGGGACTTTGGGGAGTTCTTCACACTTAACAGTGCCACCAAGTCCGGGGTAGGATACTTCAATCTCCAATCAAAGCCTAACCGGAAAATTGTATCGATCCCGTCTACATCACATGGGATCAATTGGAAGTCCAAGTTCTTCTTCATCGATCTGCCCGTCGTACCCTGCTTCCGGATCACTTGGGGGGACAACGGCCCAAGGCGGCTCGTGACCAAGTCGTCGACCTAGCTACACAACCACTTCGAACTATTAACTAATATCGGGCTCCTTGATCATACCTACCTGTCGAGGACGGGGCATCTGGTCGAAGCGGGTATTATACTTGGGACTCGGAGAAAGAACTTCCACTTCGGTATGCTCTTACTTCGACCAGACCCCTACTCGTTCAGGGTCTTAAATTAGTTTGCTTTTCTGGTTTATTATTTCGGTCTGACTCTTTTCGTTCTGCAGATCTAAGACCGTTGATCATGTCTCGAGCTACCAAGATGAGGGCGATGAACCAGAGGAACGCCACCCCAGACGAGCTTCGACCTATGGCGGATACCGCTCGTGCCATAATCGACTCCCGCCCGGCGGCCTAACGCGCTCAACAGGAGAGGTGCTCGAAGGAGCTGCACGATCTGGACGCTGACCTGGAGGAACAGCCAGCTGGGGATCGCCTTCGCGGTCAGGAGCTTGAGGGGCATGCCGGGTCATCCGCACAGCCGATTGGTCAGGTCGAGGAGGACGTCGAACAAGTAATAAACTTAGATCATCTGCCTTTATATTTTGATAAAGATGTTGATTCTCAACTCCAGTTTGTTCAGGCAAGACATGGGGTAGGCAAGAGACCCTTTAGAGAAATGGCTCACGTACTGCAGGACTCAGAAGAATCTGACGAGGAGTCCCAGCTTTTAGACTTTCCTAAGACCCCTCTCCCCCAATGGCCTTCCGGCCTCGAGCTCAAGAAAGACGATGGCACTGATCGAGCTCTGGCGTTCGGGAAAGCTGACCCCGACCTCCTTGTGGCCCTATTCAACACCGGGTGCATCATCGACGAGCAAAAGAAGCTCTCTGGGCGATCCGTGAGGCAGAAAAGGTACCAAGCTGCCAGAGGTCTTTTTGGGGTAAGTTTAGTTTCTATTTATTTTTTTTCTAAACAACTCCAGGGGATCAGACTCATTTGATCCGCTTGCTCGATCTCAGGACGTTCTCCCCGTTCTCATCAACTCGATCCACAAAGCTGAGGTTTTCAAGGCTGGCAAGGAGAAATATAAGGAAAAGTACCAGCTGATGAAGGGCCGGCTCGCCTCCACGAACCCCGAGAGGGTTGAATAGCTCGAACAGGAACTCCGGGATGCTCGAGAGGAGAAGAGGCAGCGGGTCGAAGAGAAGGAGACCATGGAGGCCAAGTGGATGAGCTCACAGGAGGCCCTCGGGGAAGCGGAGAAGGCTCATGCTGCCGAGCTGACGCGGATGACAGAAGAGTTCGCTAGGCAGCTCGAGGCCGCGAAAACCGCTTCGAAGGAAGAGGGGCGGAACGAGATCTTTGGCCTGGCCCAGACGAAAATCAGCAAAGCCGCGGAGGAAATGAGGAAATGCAAGCTAGAGATCGAGCGGTATGCCGTTCGCGAGTTTATGGAGGGCCCCGGCTTCGAAGAAGCTAGCTTGATCGTGGGTCAGAACGATCTGGCAGAGGGGTTCCAGATCGCCATAAACCAGCTCAAGGCTCAGGACGCCATCGTTCCTAACTTCAACTTCTAATCGATTGGCCCCCTGCTCCCCGATCCAGGCGCTCCCGATCTTCCTGAGGAAGAAGAGGTTGTCCATATCGAATGGTCGACCCACAAATACGGCCACGCCATTGAGATCGCTCAGGCTAAGAAGGAGAAGTGCTCGGTGGAATGCGAGCTCCCTCAGTCGATCCAGGTCGAAATCTTTCTCCCAACCATTCGAGAGCTTGAGAGGGCCCAGCGTCGATCTGCTCAGGATTCTTCGTCTACCCCCGTCGAGATCGATTGAGTTTCCTTTTTCCCGTGATTAATTGGTTCGCCCTTCCGGTCGGGCTGTGGCCGGGTGAATACTTGTTTTATTTCTGCTTTGTTTAAATAATTGCCCATCGAGCCACGTCGCGTGGTGAGCTAGTTACGCTAGGTGTAATCGATCCTCGTTAATTTTTTAGATCCATGTTTGCATGAATGAATTGTTTCATACTTATCTTTTACTTCGCAAGTTGACTATTTGTTCGTTCTGGCATGCGTGTGGTTTGTCGATCTAGGTTTTGCTTACCCCTTAGCTAGATTTTTACCGCTTTTCAGATCGATAGGTGCATCACGCTCTCGATCTCCTTTGGGTGCTTACCTAGCATCGTTGGGTGCTCGCATTTTTCCTTCATCATACTGTTTACGGCGTTCTCGTCGGATCGATGGCGATCTCTGAGATATGCCAGCTCTTTAGGTTTGGCCTCTCTGGATCTCACTGGATCTAAATCGATCTCGTCGGATCTCTTAGACCATAAAGTGGCGATCCAAAATTTCTGAATCGTTAATCTCTGGACCTTTCCGGATCTAAATCGATCTCCCCGGGTCTCCGGATCGTAAGATTTTTTAGTCATTAATCTCTGGATCTCTGGATCTACCTTTTCGAAGATCATTCATCTCTGGATCTCCTCGGATCTAAAACGATCTCCTTGGATCTCTGGATCATCAGGTTCGTTAGGATTTTTAGGATCTCTTTGGGTCTTAAAAACGACCTCATTGGATCTTAGATCTATAACGATCGGATGTGGGTTTTAACTATTAATCCCTGGACCTCTTTGGATCTAAAACGATCTCCCTGGGTCTCTGGATCATTAATTTTCGAAAACCATTAATCTCTGGACCTCTTTGGATCTAAAACGATCTCTTTGGGTCTCTGGATCATTAATGATTGAAAACCATCAATCTTTGGACCTCTTTGGATCTAAAACGATCTCCTTGGGTCTCTGGATCATTAATTTTTGAAAACCATTAATCTCTGGACCTCTTTGGATCTAAAACGATCTCATTGGGTCTTTGGATCATTAGGTTCGTTAGGCTTTTTCGGATCTTAGGGTCTAAAAGTGACCTCATTGGATCTCGATCTCTAACAATGATTTAAAAGCACCCAATACATTAGGATTTTTAGGATCTCGTTGGGTCTGAAAACGACCTCATTGGATCTCGATCACTAACGATGGGATGTGGGGGGGTTTGCTCCCACCTCGACTCATGACCGTAGGTCGAATGAGAGCTTACCCGAGGGGATAGTAACCTGGTACAGGATTACGTATTGACTCCAATCGGATGTCGTTCCAAAACATGTATATTAATTTACTGAATAGAGATCGATTTTCAGGCGAATTCGACCGCTTTAACCGTTACAACTTGAAATAATTTAAAGGCTAAGTGTAAAATTTCTTCAAGTTGTGCGCATTCCACGGTCTGGGTAATGGCTCCCCGGCCATGTCTTCGAGCCGATAGGCCATGTTTTTCCCGATCTCCGTGATGCGATAGGGTCCTTCCCAGTTAGGCTCAAGTTTTCCGACATGCTGTAAGACTTCGACCTTTTTTAACACTAGGTCGCCGATCTGAAACGATCTGGGCTTCACGTGTTTGTTGTATGATCGAGCCGCCGCTTCCTTGTACTGTTTGAGCTTCTTATAGGCGTGTTCCCTGCTTTCTTCAATCACATCTAGATCTTCGGCTCTGATCTCTGTATTCCGATCGAGCTGGTATTGCGATACACGAGCGGTTTCGTGTAGTAGCTCCGATGGGACGACGGCTTCGGATCCGTAAACCAGAGAGTATGGCGTTTGTCCCGTGGCTGTCCGCGGGGTAGTTCGATATGCCCATAGTACGCAGCCGAGCTCGTCCGCCCATGCCCCCAGTTTGGCATCAAGGCGGGTCTTGAGATTTTGGATAATGATTTGGTTGGTGACTTCAGCTTGGCCATTTGCTTGCGGATGACCAACTGTAGTGAATCTGAGGTCGATCCCGAGGTCCCGACAATAGCTCTTGGTATTCTTAGATCGAAATTGAGGACCATTATCACAGATGAGTACCCTCGGAACTCCAAAACGGCTGATTATATTCTTCCAGAGGAAATTTCTTATCACTGCATCAGTAATTTTGGGGACTGCCTCGGCCTCAACCCACTTTGAGAAGTACTCGACACATACTATGGCAAACTTTTTCTGTCTGGGTGCCAAGGGGAAGGGACCGAAGATGTCGATCCCCCATTGGTCGAAGGGCCAGCACACATCGATCGGTATCATGGATGCCGGGTGAGTGTGGATTAGGTTGCCGTGTTTTTGGCACTTGGGGCATTTCCTAGAGTGGATCTTCGCATCCCACACCATAGTCGGTCAAAAATACCCACTCCTTAAGATCTTTCAAGCTAGAGCTCGACCTCCGGAATGGTTTCCGCAGCATCCCTCATGGACTTCTTCCAGGACATCTTGGGCTTGGCTAGGTCGTAGGCACCTTAGAGGGGGACCGGTGAAGGATTTTTTGAACAACCTGCCTTCATGATCTGTCATATAGAGCAGAGATCGATATTTTATTCTCCTGGCCTCAGTTCGATTTTGGGGCAAAAGCCCGTCTTTGAGGTAAGCGATTAGATCGTCCATCCAGCAAGGCTCCGGCAGATCGATGGTGGCGATCTCGACCTTTCCTTCATCGATCGCACGGCCCCCCGAGACCATGAACGAGATGGTCTCATCCTTTGTTCCTTGGAATCCGTTGGCCAACTTCGATAGGGCATCAGCTCGACCGTTCTCTTCGAGGGGGGACCTGTTCGATTTTGAACTCTTTCAGCTTCGAGGTCAGCTCTTTCACCATTTTGAGATACGCTACCATGGACTCTTCCCGAGCTTCGTACGTGCCGTTGACTTGGCCGGCGACGAGCTGGGAGTCAGTTACAACGGCTAACCTGTCGATCTGGTTCTCCGCGGCATACCTTAGCCCTGCCACCAGTGCTTCGTACTCAGCTTCGTTGTTTGTCGCTTTAAAATCGAGCTTAATGGCAAAATCGAGCTGTAGCCCGTCTGAGTTTATAAGGGATATGCCCACTCCCCCTCCTTGAGAGGTCGATGAGCCATCCGTGTACATGGTCCAGCTAGGCGAGGTACGGACGATCTCCATCGAGCTGGTGTTCTTTTCGACTAGAAAGTCAGCCAGAACTTGAGCTTGTTGGGCGGCTCGAGGTTGGTAGGTGATGTCATGCTGACCCAACTCGACCGCCCATTTCATCATTCGACCCGACACATCGGGTTTGGATAACACCTGCCTAAACGGCTGATCTGTTAGGACAACTATGGGGTGGGCCTGGAAGTACGGACGTAGCTTCCGAGCTGCGTGCGTGAGGGCGAACACGAATTTCTCGATCTCGAGATAGTTCCGTTTCGCACCGTGCAGGATCTTGCTCAGGTAGTAGATCGGTAGGTGCTTTCGATCTCGAATGGTGACCAAGACTGAGCTGAAGGTCTCGTTAGAAAGGGACAAGTAGAGGTACAAGGTCTCTCCCTCATTTGGCTTGGCCAACAATGGTGGAGAGGCCAGGTACTCTTTCAATTGATCTAACGCTCGGTCGCATTCTTCGTTCCACTCAAATTTTTTGAGATTCCTTAAAACTTTGAAGAACGGGAGGTTTCGTTCTGACGATCGCGATATGAACCGATTGAGGGAGATTATTCGTCCTACAAGTGATTGGACTTGGTTTATGCACCGAGGTCGGGGTATGATCTGGATAGCTTTGATCTTGGTGGGATTGGCTTCGATGCCTCGTTGGCTCACCATATATCCTAGAAACTTTCCCCCTTCGATCCCGAACGTACACTTGTCAGGGTTGAGCTTCATCCCGTATTGCCGCAAGATCTCAAACGATCTGCGTAGATGATCTGGATGATTGTACGCCCAGCGGCTCTTCACGATCATGTCGTCGACGTAGACCTCCATGGTCTTCCCAATCTCGTCTTTAAACATCAGGTTGGCCAGTCTTTGGTACGTGGCTCCCTCATTCTTCAATCCGAAGGGCATGACCTTGAAGCAGTGTATTCCCTTTACCACAATGAAGGCGGTATGCTTTCAATCTTCGAGGGCCATAGAGATCTGGTAATATCCTTGGAACTCGTCCATCATGCTAAGCATCTCGCACCTAGCAGTCGAGTCGACGAGCTGATCGATGCGGGGCAACGGATACGGGTCTTTCGGGCAGGCCTTGTTGAGGTCGGTGAAGCCATTGCACATTTTCCATTTTCCCCCCGTTTTCTGCACGAGGACAACGTTGCACAACCGGTCAACGTATTGAGCTGGGGTGACGTATCCTGCGTTGAGGAGCTTATTGACCTCAGCCTCGATGATATCATTCCTTGCCCGACTTTGAGGTCTCAGCTTTTGTTTTATGGGCTTGACTGACGGATCGATCCCGAGCCGGTGGCAGATCACCTTCGGGTCGACCCCGATCAGATCTTTGGCTGCCCAAGCGAAGATGTCAGAGTTATCCCTCAAGAATTCTATCATCATGATTTCATGTTGGGGATGCATGCTCGCCCCGATCTTGGTGGTTTTATTGTTGTCTCCGGGGATAAGGGCAATTTCTTTTAGCTCTTCAGAGGGCTCGAGCTGATCGCTGGCCTTTCTTTTTCGAGCTACAGGGGATCTCTCCGCCTCACTCTCCTTCGTGGGTAGCTCGATCTCCCCGTCGACATAGGTCTGGAGGTCGAGTTCTTCCTCCACCTCTTTTCCCGATGGCTTTTTTAGGACGATGGCGTAACAAGCCCAACTGTCCATGACATCGCAAGTCACCTCTCCGACCCCGTTCGGGATGGGCATTTTCAGCTTTTGATGGTACGTTGAGATGATTGCTTTGAATTGAACAAGGCCAGGTCGGCCGAAGATCATATTATACGCCAGGGGCATATTGACGATGACGTACTCGACCTCCTGGGTCACCCTCTTGGGAGATGTTCCCATCGAGGTGAGGAGTCGGATGCGCCCTAACAGTATCATTTCCGATCCACCAAACCCGGAGAGCGGTGTTCGGATCGGATCGAGTTTTAGGTTATAAAATTTCATTTTTACAAGAGTCGAGTAAGGGATAATGTTCGAGCTGCTTCCATTATCAACTAGGCATTTGGTTACATCATAGTTAGCCACGCCCAAGGTCACCACCATCGGATAGCTAGGCAACGCGCCATTCCGATGGGGGCCAGGGCGGCTATCACTCTCACTAAAGCTAACCTCTTACCGCGGTGGCAGGCGGATGAACCAATCCTGCGCGGGGCCCTTCAACGTGGTGACGAAAAGCTTGGCCCAAATCTGCTGTGGGTGGGAGTGTAGCAGCATCCGATTCTCGAAGGCCGTCAAATGTTTCTCGGGATCTGTGGTCCCGTTATACATGGGCAGGCCGGTCGGAATTCGATCTCCATCACAGGTCGTGCGGAGAACGTCCTCGCAGAAGGGGGAAGCTTCCTCCCTGTCGCTGCGGTAACGGAGAGGGCGTCGGTTCAGCCCATCTCGAAGGTCGACCTGCCTCTGGGTGACGTGGGAGCCACGGTCACCCAGGCTGTCTTGGACCCATCTACGCGGTGGGCCCACACAATGATCCTGCTCTTTCCCAGCACGAGCAGCGGCGATTCGGGCAGCCTCCTCCCTAGCGGATCGAGGGGGATCCGCGCTCGGAGGTCGTCGAATTCCTCATTGTCTTCGTCGACCACACGTTTGCCGCGGTTGTTACGGCTCGGGTGGTCGGAGTCCCCGTGGCCTTCACGGGGAATTTCTTTGCTCATTGCAGGCGGTGGCGGAGCGAATTCTTGGACCTGCCCCGCTCCGATCTGGGGACTGAGGCCCCAGATGATGTGGGCCGGTCGCCCATCTAATGGTTGAAAGACATAGGGAACTGGGTTCCCGTATGCTTGGACGGTGGGGGCCAACGCATTGCCCACCACGGGGCTAGGTATGGTGGTGGTTGGGCTGACCCTTGGTAGCTCGGGGCGCCTGGGTTCGCGGCCCTCCATCTGGGCGCGCTCGAGCTCGACCCGCCACTGGTCGAGGAAGGCGTCTAGGTCCGCCTGGGTGACCGTGATCCGGGGAGCGGAGTCAGGCGGAGGAATGGAAGCGTTGGCGCTGGGCCCGATCGGAGGAGCAGTGGGGGTGTTGCCAAGCGGCGCGTTGTGATCATGCCTGCCTTTGGCTACCTCCTCCATGTCCTCCTCTCAGTAGGTGTTTCTTGTGTTAACCATGTTGGAGAAAGGTGGTGCAGAAGGGCTTTTATCTAGGTCGATGTGAAAAAGGGTTTCCCACAGACGGCGCCAAACTGATATGGCTCAAATCTGGTCGATCTGACGTGGTCGATCTGGCTGTCAGATATGGGTCAATCAGTCAAGAATTTGTTTGAGTGGGTTCTTATCGACCTGAAAGCACTAACACACGTGAGCTAAGTACCAGCTTGGGGGACTTGGGGTTTTACCCAAGTTTGGCACGCCGACGCTCAAGTCAGTAATGGAGCTCTTTAAAGAGAGAATAAATGCAATTGAATGCGTATTAAAGGCTTACCAACTACTGTTCAAAGGGCGAGTATTTATAGCCATGGCCAAATGACACAGTAGTGTGTGTACTGTAGGTGTGCTGTAACGCCCCGATTTTCAGACAGTCAGGTATGCTCGATGCGTGTGGGTTTCGAGCGTTAGGACTTTATTTTATTATTTTCGTTTATTTAATTTATACGTGTTATATTAATTTCCATAAATTGTTTATAACATGATTAAGTGAAAATATATGAAATGTATGCCAACTTGGGAATTATGTTACATATCGAATTTATTGTTACGTGAGTTAATTGTCGAATGTATCTTAATTGCTTAATTGTCCCTAATTGTTCATTTACATAAAATTAGAGGACCAAATTGCATGAGAATCTTTTGGACTAAATTGATCAATTTCAAAACTTGGCATACCTAATTGCATGACTTGTAGCTTGGGAGGATTTAATAGCAATTACCCTATTTTCCAAGAAATATATCGATATATGCATCTCTTCTCCAACCTTCATTTTGATCTTCATCAAAAATATACCATTTGCTTCCTTCTTCACCGAGCCAACCCTCTAAGGAAAGAAAAGGGAGTTCCATCCATTTCAAGCTAAGATCTTTGAGGAATTGGAAGTATTAGGCTATCATCTTCATCATATCTCTATCCTTTCTTCTCCTTCTTTCATTCAAGGTATATATAAGCATATATGTGAATTCTTGAACTTACATGTGAAGCTAGGGTTGAGACTCCTTTTCATTCCATGAGCTTATATGAAGCATATATTATGATGTGGGAGTGATTTATGTATTTACCACTTGAAATCATGAAGATTGGAGCTTGATTGCTTAGGGGATGCTTATGGGTTGGATTGATGAATTTGGCATGATCAAGCATGAAACAAATGTTTATATTGGATTTTATTAAACTAGAAGTACTTAGGTATACTTAATTTCATGGAGTATGGGATGGTTTTGGGTTATGGTTCGAAGCTCCCCTGCTTCATCCTCTGTTTCTGTAATACCTGCGTAGCGGGAACGGCCCTTCCCGTTCCCTTTGTGTTTGGGGAACGGTCGTTCCCATTTATTTGAATAATGTGCATGGCGGCGAGGACGGGAACGACCGTTCCCACTTTGTCTCACAGACGGGAACGGCCGTTCCCATCTTTGGGGAGCACTTCGGGGAGGCAGGAACGACCCTTCCCACTTTGAACTAAAACCTGGAACGGCCGTTCCCACCCCACTAACAGAAGAAAACATTCTGCATAAACTTGAGATTTTGGAATCCAATTCCAATGGATTAATTGACCCCAATTTGTGATTATATGATTGATTACATGTCAAAACATGATATTTAGATGCCACATTGTTTATTGCTCGATGTCTCGTACATGATCATGCCGTGCGTCTTATATGGAATAATATGCTTGAATTGTGGTCTCATGCACGTACATTGTCCCGTTTCTTGTCCAGTTATTCTCCAGGGTGGAGATTGTGGATCATGAGCACGTTCACGCATTCACGAGTCGTGTGTCGCCTGTCAGGTGAGGTTTAATTTCTAGTTATATAGAACCCGTATAACCTTTACGTGATTTTGGGCCGAAGGTAGTTATATTTATAAGTTCATGAAATTACTTATCATTTCAAGCACGTTAATGTTCACGAATCAAGCCTGTCATGTTCATGCAAGCAAGTAGTTGCGTTCTCCTGGCCAGGTCTCCTTAGTGAGGGCGCTGGGTCGGTCTTCGGGCTAGTGATTGTCCGTCCAATCACAGGAAGAACATAGTCCTATCGTGTAAACGCGTTCTCTTGGCCAGGTCCTCTTTAGTGAGGGTGCTGGGCTGGTCTTCGGGCTGGTGGTTGTCCGTCCAACCACATGAAGAACAAAGCCCTATCGTGTACCTGAGTTCTCCTGGTCAGGTTCTCCTTAGTGAGGGCGCTGGGCTAATCTTAGGGCTGGTGGTTGTCCATCCAACCACAGAAGGAACAAACCCTATCGTGTTACAAGCAAGCCATGTATTGATTGCATGATTTCCATTCCATGAATGTGCTAATTGATTACAATATCGCACGATTGCACGATAATTGAATTGCATGATCACTTAATGATTAACAAGCAAGCAAGCATGTTCATCGATTGCATGAAAAAACAAGTATTTAATATTGATAGTTGTATTCTCGGGCGAAGCTATATTATTATTGAACTTATAGATTTATCTTTTATAAATCTTTACCCGAGAATATGACTCGCATGTTATCTGCGCTAATATATATGTAAACCCCTCACTCGGTCTTCACAGACTGACACCTCCACCTTTCAGGTTATTGCAGGTGCACGCTAGGCGGGAGTTGAGTCGAGTCGAGTCCAGTTCATGTAGTCGTGTCATCCGTGGTTCGTGTATTTAATTATTATTGTTAATTATGGAATTGTAGTTATTGTTATTGTTTAATTGAAGATGATAATGTATTGATATGTAACTTTTGAATATATCTTACTTGGAAAAAGAGAAATGTCATGATTGGATAAATGGAAATATTTGATAGAAACTAGTTTATGCTTCCGCTTTATTTTGTTGCATGTATTAGTAATCCCGCCTAGCTTGTCGTGTATTGCATTGTCACCCGTTCGCTATAGGTTGGTTCATGTACGGATTGGCCGTTTCGTGTGTGGATTGACCTATAGTGCGGGGGTGTGGCACCTCCATGGGTCCGGGGTGCAACATGTGCATTAATGGCGTTGCCAGTCGTCGATCTGGATGTCGGATGATGGAACCAGCTTGAGGTGGGTCGTTTGTACCTTCTTTCCCCTTTGGGTAAAAGCAAGGACTGACGGTCATTAATGAGCCGTAGTACGCCTGTTCCAGGGAATAGGAAGTATACACGTGTCCCGAAAGGAGTGCTTTACAGTATTTTGGGTGTCCGGTGACGTATGTAGTCGATCTGGAGATCGGCATTGCCTTCGGGGATTCTCAACTGTGGGTTTCCTCATAGGAGAGGTCTGATCGATCTGATTATCTGATGATCGGGTGACATGTAAATCGACCTGATGATCTGAGGACCATATATCGATCTGACGATCTGTCCAAAAAGGCCGTTTCTGGTTTGTCCAGGTTGGCGCAAAGGTCCACGTGGCACCAACTGGGGCGGCCACGTGGTCTCGTACTATTATGCCACGTCAACGGGAATAGCCTTTGTTAGAATGTCTGCAAGTTGATCTTTTGATTTCACAAATGGAAGTTCCACAGTGCCATCTTCCAGCTTTTCCTTTATAAAGTGTCCATCAACTTCCACGTGCTTCGTTCTATCGTGCTGTACGGGATTTTCTGAGATACTGATTGCTGCCCTATTGTCACATTTTAAGCGTCCAGGGCCTTTCGGATTCATTCCAATCTCTGTCATTAGTCTCCTAAGCCAAATGATCTCTGTTACAGCCCTGGCGATCCCTCTAAACTCTACTTCTGCACCAGATAGAGCGACCACTTTCTGCTTTTTACTACTCCATGTCACCACATTTCCACCAACCAAGATAAAAAAGCCCGAGGTATTCTATCATTGGGGTTTCCTGCCCAATCTGCATCTGTGTAAGCTTCAATATCCAAGTGCCCATGTCTGCCGAACATGATTCCAATCCCTACTGTGCCTTTCAGATACCTAATGGTTCTCACCACTGTTTCCATATGGCTTCTTTGAGGTCGATGCATAGACTGACTAATAACCCTACGGCATAGGCGATGTCAGGCCGAGTATGGGATAGATAAATTAGCTTTCCAACCAACCTTTGGTACTTCTCTTTGTCTGCTAGAACTTTACCCTCATCGATCTTGAGCTTGTGATTGACTTGGATTGGGGTATCTATTAGTTTACAATCCAGCATTCCAGTCTCGGCAAGTAGGTCCAGCACATACTTCCTCTGTGAGATAAACATTCCTTATTTGGACCGTAGAAATTTTATCCTTAGGAAGTACTTCAAACCTGCCAAATCCTTCATTTTGAATTCACTTAACAGGTTTTCTCGCAATCTCCCAATCTCTTCTTTATCACTCCCGATTATAATCATATCATCAACATAGATGGTCAAGCACGTGATCAAATCTCCTCTGGTTTTCAGAAACAGTGAATGGTCTGAGTTGCTCTGTCTGTACCCATATCGCTGCATCGCCACTATATGTTGGAAAATAGGAATCAGAAAGCAGCGGAAATTTAAAAATTTTCCAACAAAAGGATCGAAACTCGTAATCGTGAATCCGAATTCGTAGAGATTAGAAACTTACTTTTCAATAATCTTTCTTGAAGCGTTTCAAGCCACCCAAGAACGCTCTTCTCGCGGCTTGATCCCCTCTCATTGGTAAAGCTCGAATCTTTAAAAACTTCTAACTTGAAGCTCTCTAGAGATAGTCCACCAACTTGACTATAATCTAACTAGTAAGGATGCTAGTTCTCTAGTTAGTGTTTAGGCTTAACCTAGGGTTTATTTGATCTTGGAGAAAGGATAGTGTTCAATACATGAACCAAAAGAATTCAATCACTCTCTAAGGGGAGCTCGAGCTCCCCTATATATAGCAAGAGGGGGACGTCGAACCTTGTAGCACCCGGAACGCCAGGCACCACATCCCCCGCACTATGGCTCCAATCCACATATGAAATGGACTATCCATACATGAATCAAAGCTATAGCGAACGGGAGACAATAAAATGACTCAAGGCTAGGCGGGTACCCTCAAGTTAAAACCAATAACAATCAAGTCAGAGTATTAAAAGCGGAAGCAATAACATTTATTCGATATATATATATAGGTACCATATTTATTTATTTACTTATAGGTACCAACATTTACACTGTCAATACATTATCATCTTCCAACAAAATAGATAACAGGGCTTGATACAAAAATATCCCAAATGTCTATACATAACAAAATGTGGAATGAAGTGTGCTAGACCCAAATTTAAAGACCACATGACTCTAAATTCCCGCCTAGCATGCCCTGCAAAACACTGAAAAGTTGAGGTGTCAGTCCAACACGGACTGAGCGAGGGGTATAAATAAATATAAGCTCACATACATGCAAGCTATAACCTCGGGTAATAATTTTGGAAAAACAATACAATCTAATAGGTTTAAAAGAGGTACTATCGCCCGAGATTACAACTATTCTGATTTCAATTCAATCAATTCAATTCAATCAATAGTGGCCCGGCGAGTGGGGCAATTCTCCAACCTTACACCGACTGTGTACAATCAATCAATCAATTATTAGGTGATTAGGTGATCAAGCAATTCATTAATGTGCACAATTAGCAGTTTCAATAACGCCTTCTTCCTCCGGGTGATGGTGGGATTGCAAGGCCCCACCATCCAATCAATCTGGGCAGAGGGTACATGAATCCCTAAGCCCGGAACTCCTTTCCCGCCCTAATCTCCTAGGGGGTTCAGGGGTCATCCCAATTTGGTGAGGATAGCTCGCGAGTTACCCGTCAGCCCATGCTTTCCCGGTTGGCTCGAGTCACTACCCTCGGGCCCACAGTGCAATACAATACTCGCCCAATCAATCAATCAATCAATCAATTCTTTTCAATATTTCGATAAAACATTTGAAAACCAATCTCATTTGAAAACTATAAGTATAAATATAGGTTTTGGCTTAAAAGATCACATAGGGTTGTACGGGTCCTATGTACCTAAAATTAAACCTCACCTGAACGACCCAAAATAATCCAAGGAAACAGCTCACGGGGCCTGCTCCTCGTCACCAGGAAGCTGGTCTGTGCAAGAAAGACAATTGTCCGTGAAACACGACTCAAAATGTACCAAATATGACGAACGGCAAAATGCGACGAACCGACGGGAAAAATACAATGCACCTTGAAAATATTGCGTTTCAACATGTATGCGATCATATAACATCAATTAGGGGTCAATTAAATGATTGGAGGATGGTGCTAAATTTTTAATTTTATGCAGTAGCTTTTGCACTACATTCGCCGTGGGAACGGCCGTTCCGGCCTTCCCTTGAAAATGGGAAGGGCCGTTCCCATGGCTCAGAAACGCGCGCCAGCGTTTTTAAAAGGGGAAATGCGTTTTGGCTGGGAAGGGCCGTTCCGGCTCGTAGGCCAAAGTGGGAACGGCCGTTCCCAGTCTCGCTGGCCTAGTCTCAGCATCATGGGAACGGCCGTTCCAGTTTTGAACTGGGCTGGGAAGGGCCGTTCCCAGAATACGTGAGCAACAGAATGCATAGCAGAAACAGAGCATCAATGGCAATCACCACAACAATCCCAAAAATGGATGCAAACCAATTTCTAATGCAAATATTGGATATAATAAATATGCTAGCATGTATATTGATCAATAACAATTCATAAAACACTTAATCCCATGCTAGATCATCAATAATTCATTATTTGAAACCCCCACACTCATTCATGCTCCAAGTTCATAAAACATAAGTTATATGCCTCAAACTCAAGCTTATAGTTCACAATTAATTTTCCAACAACCAATACCCAATTCATTCAATGCATAACAAAGCCCTAGATAACATATATTTCAATAAAATCATTCAATCACCATATTTACCTCAAGAGAAAGAAATGGAAGCTAAGATGATGAAATGATGTTGATGAAGCTTGTATGATCCCAAATCCCACAAATATTAGCTTGAATGGATGAAATCTCCCTCTTAGCCAAGAAGGGTTTTGGATCGGTGAAAGTAAGGAAGAAATGGAGCAAGATGATAGTTTGTATGTAAAGAAATGAAATGGTACGTGATATGCTATGAAGAAGAGAAAAGAGTTGGCCAATTTTGCAATTAAATCCCTTCATTTAATAAGTTATGCGATTAAGTACAAATCCCATTTTAAACGATCAATATGGTCCAATGCAATTAAGTCTCACATTCATGCAAATGAACAATTAAGGACATAAAGGAAATAAATCACGTTCGAGAAAATATTTCGCATTGTAATCACATTCGATAATTTTGAAAAATATGATATGATATGAATTTTCAATACAATAACGAGAATAAAATTTTATAAAGTAATGTCATGATAGGAAAAATAATTTAAATGATCAATCAATAATTAAATTACAACTCTCAAACGCACACGCGTCGTTCATACCTGAATTGCCGAAAGCTGGGGCGTTACAAACCTGGTCCTATTGGACTAAGGATTTGATCCCTCTCTCTTATTACTTGATCATCAAGTAATTCTAAACCTTGACTTTGAATTCTAATTCAAATCAACTTTTAAGAAAGCTAAAATATCCAAACCCTTTTGGATAATATTATATTTTATTTATTAATAAATAAATAACTTATTTATCTAATTAATTAAATAGATTAATTTCTCCAAAATAAGACTTTCATTTTAATTCAAAAATTAAACCAAAATCTATTAAATAATTAACACATTAATTATTTAATATATACAATATATGTATACACGTGTGAGACACATGTCCCAAGGACACGTGCCACTCACGTGACCCACACGTGTGGAATCCCTCCGGCCCGATTAACTCGTTTAATCATTTTAAAGCGTTAACTCATGTAACCAAGTTGTTGTGTGTGACCCTCTAGGTTCTCAATTCAATTAGCAGTGACCCTAATTAATTAATTCACTAATTAATTAATCAGTCCACAGATTAAACGACCATAGTCTAGCAACAGGTGTTTTACCCCTAGCTGAATTGGAATGTATCGATTCGACAGAACCTTTAAGTCATTGATTCATGTGAGATACAATCCTCCTACTTACTATCTCTCAACCAAGATCTAGGGCAAGGGAATAATCAGAACCCCAATAATCTGGTCTTAAAGCTAAGTGCATTTCATATCCATTTGATCTCAATCCAAGAAACTCTTTTCTTGATGTCTTGATCTACTTTCTTGGCCAAGGACTCCATATGGCATATGAATGACTTACACAATAAGAGATCACCTTGCAAATGCAAGTGTAGGTCTTTTCTTGATTCTCATTCATTTTCATGAGTCACTTGTGCAGCCCCAGCATAAGCCCTGAATCAGTTGTCTAAGGCGACACCCTTTAAAGCTTATACCTAAGACTACAGAGTTAACTCATAAAGTGACATGGAACCTCAAGTCTAAGGATCAATTAATCACATCAATGACTCGTGAGATATTTCCTAATCTAGAAGTTTCCATTTCCTGAAATAGAAACTTCCTTTCCCATTTAGGAATCTTCTCACACGGGGCACCTCAGTGAACTTACTTATGGAAGTAAGCACCCTCATGTATCACGCACGTATCAACTATAAACTTTGCACCTCCATGAAACAAGGTGGTCCTTCTTAAGGGCGTGATCCCACAAGCAAGCCTTAAAGGAGTCAGGTTGACACTCCCACTGTCTGTAGGACTCATCGGCTTAGAGTATTTTACTAATCATGACTTATGTGATATAGGGCTCGTTTCATGAATAATTTCACCTAAGTGGTAGAGTCCTAAAGTTATCAGGATTAGGGGAGTTCTCATACATGCACAACTAAAGTAAACGCATACCAAACAAGAGCATATAAAGAAGTGTTGCCTCAATTCGTTATTTTATTCAAAGATTATTTGTGATTACAATAAGGAAAAGTACAAAGCAGATATACAATCGGCTTCCTAGGGCACTATTCCTAACACTGTAAACCTCCCAAACCATGCTCGTGGAGACTGTTTAAGCCCATAGAGAGCTTTACGGAGCCTACAGACCTCATTGGCTCCAAAACCTTCAGTGAATCCAGGAGAAGCTTCCATGTACACCTCTTCCGTCAGATCTCCATGTAGGAAGGCATTTTTCACATCGAACTGATGCAGGGGCCAATCCTTATTTGCTGATATAGACAGTAGAACCCGGACTGTGTCTATCTTAGCCACTGGAGAGAAGGTCTCAGAGTAGTCAATCCCGTACGTCTGAGTGTATCCCTTTGCCACTAGCCGAGACTTGTATCTCTCAATAGTACCATCTGCCTTGTGTTTGATGGTGAACACCCACTTGCACCCCAATGGTCTCTTTCCTTGAAGCAGATCACAAATTTCCCATGTCCCATTCTTACCCAAAGCTTCCATCTCAGTTTCCATAGCCTTATACCATTCTGAGTTTGCCATTGCCTCTTCAACTGTCCTCGGGATTGTTTCATTATAGAGATTCCCCATAAAGGTTTGGGCTACTTCTGACATGCTCACCCTGACCATGTTTTCCACTGGGTATCTAGAAGTCTGAGACACCCGATCAGGTGAGTATCTATTGGGAGGAACACCCCTGTTACTCCGCGGAGGCAGAGTATACATGTGGCTTACTGTATCAACAGAAAGTGGATTAACCGTATCAGTAGTATCACCAATATTATCAGAAGTAGAAGCAGGAGGAGAGACATCAGAAATGGTTACCTCAGGTAGGACATCATCCGGAGGAGAGATGTTGGTGGTGGTACTGAGCGTGTCGACGTTTAGTACGGGATCCATAGTGGGAGCTGAATCGGTAGTTTCAGAGTCACTGAGCCAGTAAAGGGGGTCACCCCGAGTCTCCCCCTGAACCCTTTGCTGGTTCTGATAGTAATACTCTGTTTCTAGAAATTCACAGTCCATTGTGACAAGAATCCGACGTGTGATGGGTCACAGCACCGATACCCCTTTTTGTAGGGGGCATATCCAACAAAGACACATTTGATAGCACACGGATCAAGTTTGGTGCGTTCATGTTTGGGGACATGCACAAATACAGAACAACCAAAGATCCGTGGGGGCATAATGAGGAATGGTGGAATGTCTGCTTGTGTTTGAAGGACAAAAAGGGGAGTTTGAAGATAATCTTACGTTTAAATTGGGTTTGGACTATATTAAAGAACTGAACAAAGGTTTCATAAACGTCAGATTTATGCTTAAGAAAGTAAACCCATGCCATACGCTAGTAATCATCAATGAACAACACAAAATATTGAAACCGATTTTGACTCGCAACAGGGGCAGGGCCCCAAACGTCTGAATGAATCAAAGAAAACACAGTCTGAACCCGAGTATTTGTGGGTTTGAAAGAAGTCCTGTGACTTTTAGCTACTAAGCATGTTTGCCAAGACAAATCAACATGCGTTTTATTGTGAAATAAAACAGGAAATAACTGACGAAGATACCCAATAGAAGGGTACCCCAGACGACGGTACCATAACCAAATCTGTGTTTCTTGAGTGCCTTTGGATAGAAGAGCCCTGGATGGATGGTCCATTTCATCGACATAGTAGAGTCCGTCACGCTCAGTACCACGCCCAATTATCTCCTTCGTATGAATGTCCTGTATAAGACAGAAACAATGATACATTAGCACTGTGCAGTTTAACTCATTTGTCAGATGACTAATAGAAAGGAGCTTGCATGATAGTGAAGGAACATAGAGGCAATTTTTTAGTTTTAACTTTGGGGAGAGAGAGATTTCTCCTTCTTGTGCAACCTCAACTAAGGCTCCATTTGCTGTTTGGATATAAGATCTTTCCGAATTAATGGGTTCATGAATATCAGCCATGTTGAAGGTCATGGTATCGGTTGCAGCACAATCGAATATCCATTGAGACAATTTTGGGATTTGCTTTTGTGTAAGGAGGGTCTGACCATCATTTAAAGTTGAATCTGGGGTGATTCTGGAATTAACCATTTTATGGGGGCTTTTACATGAATTATGGGAGATATGGGGTTATTGTGCAAATAATGAAGAATAGGGGGCATTAATTAAAGAACCACTAGGGTTTGGGTCATTACCCCAAACCCATTACCTCCGTCGTTCTCCATGTCTGTCGCGCCTGCTCTTGGCCCCGTGAAGGCGGCGTTGGCCCGCCGGACTCCATTCGTCGTCATACCGGCGTCTCCCCTTCTGATGACGTCTGCGGCGGCATTAGTTTGTCGCCGTTCTTCATCCGCCGCCTCTGTGTGAGCTTCGCTGACAGCGTGTTAGCTCTCCTGTTTCCGCCGCCGGCTGGTGCTGGCCTGGTGGAGCTTTTTCGTAGTCCCTCCCACCAGTCAGGGTAACCCACTATTTCAAAGCATTCCTCCGTTGTATGCTTGGGTTTCCCACAATGTCCGCACACAAGCTTTTCCCAGTCCTCGCGCTGTGATGATCGGCGGCCGGTGTCGTTGAAACGACAGGCGCCGTCTGAGCGCACCGCCTTATCAGATCTGTTCGGCCCGGTTTTCTTCCTTCTCGCAACAAGGCCGGACCCAATTCCCTGTGATGGTGAGTCACTTTCGCCACCGGTTGCCCCCTTCAGAATTTGGAGGCGAGAGGCTTCTCTTTATAATATTGGTTTCTGGTTCTTTATAGCCACGGGGTCAATATTCCCTTTAATAGTATTGGTTTCTTGCTCGCATTGCAATGGGATCAATATTCGCTTGATAGTATTGGTTTCTTGCTCATATAGCAATGGGGTCAATATTCTTTTTGATAGTATTGGTTTTTTGCTCTTATAGCAATGGGGTCAATATTACTCGTTTCAACCTTATTTGGACGATTCGGGAGTTTGTTCCAAGATATTGACGACGGGTCTCACGACGGGGTCGTTCAGGTTCGCATCATTTGGTATCTAGAGCCTTGCTTTCTAAACTAGGTTACATCTATCACTTATCTTTATTTTCTAAATTTTGATCTAATATTGTACTATACTAGATCTGAAATTTTATTTTTTTTTTGTACTTGAGTTCTTGTTTATTTGCTGCTGCAAAAACAAACAAAAAAACAAAAAAGAAAAATAGAAAAAGGGCACAAAAAAAGAGCAAAGAAGAACAAAAAAAGGACAAAAAGAAGAAGAAAGACAAAAAAAAACAAAAAACAAAAAAAGAAAAACCCAAAAGAAGAGCAGCATTTGTATATTTCATTTTGGGTTTTAGGTCTACTTTGTGAAAGAAAAGGGGTTGTTTGTTTTGTAAGATGACTATTTTGATCCAGATTCGAGGACGAATCTTTTTTCAAGAAGTGTCGGTGTATTAGAGTTGTTAAAGTGTATAAAAGAGTAGAAATTAGGTTTCTATTCATTCGTAATGATCAGGGTTACAAAGCTCACCAAGATAAATAGCAAAGAACTCCTACTAATCAGGGATACAATAGATCAGATAAATAAGGCAACACAAATCCTTTCCCTATTATTATTGCCTTTTTTAATGGATGCATAATAATAAACCGTAAAATTCACAAACTTATTTCAATAACAGTTAAACAAATTGATTTGTTTTAATTTAAAGTTTACTTCAATAATAACTTTTCAGTATTATGTGATCTTACATGCATACGGATTTCAATTTACATGAACTGAAGTAGAAATCTATATAATATGCTTAAAAGCTCATCAACAAGTTAGAAAATAAATTGTTATTAGAAATCCACCAATCAAAGCACATCAAAATAAAATGATTATCTCCTTTTCAAATTCGTTTATAATATGTATAAATAATTAGTTGTATCTCTTATTTATTTGTGTAAGTATATACAATATATTTATGTTTTGCAATTTATGGTGATAAAATATGAAATTCTTGTGCTGATTGGAATTGTAATTTAAGTTAGGAACTTAGGATTAAAAATTTGATGCTAATTAATTAACATTCTTGCAATTCAATGTACTTAAAGAATATAACTTTTCACATAAATATTTATTATCAAAGCAAAAAGGTTAAGCAATTTACATATTCTAACAACTGATATTTTATTTAATCATATTTTTTGTTTTAATTAAAAAAGTATAATGATCATGATTTATGTATAAGTACGGGGAGTCGGGGACTTGGGAAGGATAAATTTAAGGATGTTTACGAATCGAGGCGAGCCGAACTTTGCTACTTTTTTTTTTTTTAATTTTGGTCGAGGTTTAGCTCGAGCTTATTTAGTCCTTTTTGAATTTGGGTTCGAGTTTGACGAACTCTAAATTTTTTATTCGAAGTTCGATTCATTTGATAGTTCGAGTTTGGCTCGATCTCAAGTTCGAGCTCAATATATAATTAAAAAAAATAAAAAATAAAATAGTAATATATATTATTAATATATTTAATTCAGTAATATATATATATATATATATATATATATATAAATTAGTCGGTTCGCGAGTCACGAACAAGAATAAAAAGGTTCAAGTTTGGTTCGATGTTCGGTTCAAACCTTGGCTCATCAGTTCGATTTTGGCTTGAACTTTTTGAATTCGAATTCGAACTTTAGTCGGCTTGGCTTGATCTGTTTGCGAACCGACTCGATTCGTAAACATCCCTTGGAGGATTGCACACAAAAAGGAAAAGAAGAAAGAAAAAAAAATAAATAAGGGGTGGTAGTGCAAAAAAACCGAATTACTGGGGCCAAATTGTATTTTATACAAGAATAAACATAATTGAACAAATAATCCCCGCCAAGAAGGTAAAGGATAAGGTAAAGGAAAAAGCCCTTGCTCCCGGTCCCTCCTCCTTTCTTCCAGCGAGCCGAGCTCAAGTCAAGTTCGAGCTAGTCATCAAATCAATCTCGATCCTGATGTGCCTAGGCTCGTGAACTGACTATGTGTAATTTTTTTATAATTTATATATATATATATGTATATATATATATATATATGTATATTAGATTTATATTATATGTAAATATATATTTTATATATGTTACTAACTACTATGGTTTAATGAGAGAATACGTAATTACTATGTATATGATCTAATAACACAATATATAAAATATCTCATATATTATAATAGATTTGTGTTATATTATATCGCATGTGCTTTTAATAATACACAAATATTTTTCATATATAATATATTTGTGTGTGATACAATCTTAATTAATTTTATATATTTTACTAACAATTATGACTTAATAACAATTATGATTTAATAAGAAATATGTATCATATATATACATTAGAAATATATTCTAAAAGATTAAATCATATTTGAAAAACCCTAAGTTCCGATTCTATAAATACAACCCTTGAGATATGGCGAATCAAACTTTTTTGTCTGATCTCTTGATTAATCTCTCTGAAACTCTGACTTATACATATCATACATTACACATATAATTCTTTTAATTATATATCGGTCAATATATGGTTAATTATATAAATATACATTTATATTTCATATAGATTATAAATATTGTTGAACTGTGGAGATGCTGTCACATTTTTTCTCAATAATTATATAAATATACATTTATATTTCATATAAATTATAAATATTGTAGAACTTCGGAGATGCTGGCACATTTTTTCTTAATATCAAGGCAATTATTATAGGAACATAAAAGAAAAAAGTCAAAATGCTTAATATAATAGTATAAATAATTAATAAGTTATATTTTATTTATAATTTATGATTTAATATTTTATATACACATCGGTTCATATTTTATTTCTATATTTAATTTTTTCTAAAGTATGCTGCAAAAAAGGAATATATTTATATATATATATATATATAAGAAATATAAAGAGAAATAAAAGGAGGGAAAATCTTTGAATAGTACCAAAAAGTTGAAAAAATTCCTTTTAGGTCCCCAGTTTTGAAAAAGTTCCCATTCAATCCCCAATTGAAAAACAAAATTCCTTTTAGGTCCCCACAAACAGTACATGTTCGCATATTGTCTTTAGGAATTGCGTACATTTTTTAGGGAATTGCGTATAAAAACCCCGGAATCTCGTATATACGAGATTCCGGGGTTTTTATACGCAATTCCTTAAAAATTGTACACAATTCCTGAATTATTATACAAACTTGGGGAGTGAAAAGAAATTTTGTTTTTCAATTGGGGAGTGAACAGAAACTTTTTCAAAATTGGAGAGTGAAAAGAAAATTCAGTTTACACTTGGGGATTTTTGAGGAATTGTCCGATAAAAGGAGCCTTTCACAATTAAAATTCATAAAGAGACGCAGCAAGTCAGTGTAACGCATTTCACAACCCTAATACCTTTCCCCCAAATGAAATTTTCTCAAAGCGCCGCCGAACACCCAGCGTCTCTTGCCGCCGCCAGCCACCACCACAATCCCAGCGCGAGCAGAAGACCACCACAGCGTCGCCGCTCATGGTAAGTCAAAGTTCTCAACAGCGTCCCCTCCACCGACTACCATCGCACCTTACACCATTCTTGTATATGCTATTTCATTCAATTGCTAGCTGTTAATGGAGATTTGTCGGTTCTCCATTTCGGTCGACTGGGACTTGGTTTGGGGAGAAGAACATTTTCTTTCCTGTGTTATCTATCAAGCCCGAGCCGATCCCGAGCTCTCACCGAGCCGAGTTCGATCCCACAAAAAATTTGGCTCGCCGAGATTGATCTCAAGCTCAAGCCTGCTACATATTCTTCAATCTCGATCTCGATCCTGAAATTTTGAGCCAAGCTCGGCTCGGCTTGACTCCTTTGCAGCCCTGAATTATGGAAACCTCTCCTGAAGCTCTTCGCCGGAGCAGCCATCGCCGGAATATCCCCTCATCCTCTTCCGCCACCCCGAAACCGGCCACCTCAATATCGGCCATATGCTCTTCCATCTCGAAACAAGTACACATTTTTTCCCCATTTTCCGTTGTTTTTGTCATTTTGATATTTTTTAACTCGTCTTTAATGGTGGGTTCCAGAGTGTTTTCCTGCAAGATTGGTGGCTGATCAAAGCCGATCCGGATTCTGAAGGGAGACGATTAGGCGTCGGCGGTTTAGCTTCTATTGAGTAAAGTTTTCATTTTTCCTTCTATTTCTTCAGGTGTTGTTTTGCTTGATTTAATAAAAAAGTACTTGAGAGCAGTCTAGTGAAGTTGAATTGAAGGTTAATTGTCCATGCCTGTATTAATCAATGAAATGTCAGCATATCTCTAATCTCTGATTCTCTATTATTTTTGGTTTGCTGAATTAGTATTTTTGCTTGTGAAATGTGAGTTGAGGTCTAAAATGACTTTAACTAAGCCGATTTATTGCTCGAGGTTTTGAAATATTGACTAACTTAATATCATCCAAGCAAGTAGATTGATTGATTATAGTTGATTGGTTTAGCACTTTAGCTCTTGAGTGTTTGAATTTAGATACATTTTGATGCCAAAGAGGAGCTGCAACCTCAGTGTCCCTTGACAAAATCCGGTTTTCCATCTCAACAACTTAGTCGAAAAACTGAAAATTCAGTATGCATGTTGATGATGATCTTCTGAAGTATGGTTGTCCAAAATCTCACAATTGATCAAATGATTGCCAAATGGCGATCTTGTTTTTCTTTTTCAAGGGAGCAACTAGAATTATTCACATCAACCAACACCCAAATTGGGTACAACAGGTGTAAGGCACAAAGCTAGTAAGGTCCGCACCTCCTTCACTGTCCAAATTGGTCAAATGATTGCCAAATGCCAATCCGGAGGATGCAGTGTTTACAATCTTTATAATTCTGAACTGTTTAGGTTTATAATTATATGCAAGTTTTGTCTTGTTGATGTTGGAGTCTTTCTAGTTGATATGAAATTTGTTTCTTCCTTTGTCATCCATGGCCTTGCATATAATTTGCGTGCATTGGTTTGTGGATAATGGTAATGTAGGGATCAGGGGATAAGGATTTTCCTCTCTGCACCAATAGTGAGGCGAAATGATGCTGTTACTCTGATGACAGTTGATGGCAAAAAAATTATGGTCAATGGCCCCCTGAATAGGTCTCGAACACTCTTAAATGGCTTCTCTCATGAGGTATTGACGAAGTTTTTGGTTTCCTCGTATTTGTTTTTTGTGTTCAGATTCTTCATTTCTCTGCTTTTTTGAGGCCGAATGAAGGTGTGAATTATTTATGTATGAGAGTTTCTACCCTGGACAGATGTGCAATCATTTCATGATTGGGTTTCCATATTACTGGGATGAATTTGCTGCCCTATCTGTTGATGAAGAACCAGGCCATGTTTCAGTTTCAACACGTTTTTGTGGTTCTGATGTGTATATGATGACACACCCTATTAGTGATGAGAGAAGCAGCAGGGATATTTTTTATGATATTCTGCAACAAAACAGTGTTTATTTGACTGCGAAGAGTGATAGTGGTCACCAATCAACAGTTAATGTTTCTTCACCTGATGAACCTCCCTCAACCCATAAGAAAATGAAGGCAGAAAAGGAAAAGAGAGGATGCAGTAAGGCAGAAGGGGTAGAACGTAATGGTCCTTTGACAAGAAGCAGAAGCAGAGCCCAATCAGGACTAGGTCTTTGACAAGAATGTTGGTTGAGTAGAGAATGTTTATCGATGCTAGTATGTTCAATGATTTACTACATTATGCTAGGAAGATTGACGGTTGTTAGAGGGCTAAAACATTGTGTTCTAATAGATGGTGTTATCAGAAGCCAAAAACAAATAGGAAAAAGGTTTTGATTTGAGGGATATCATCTGTTTTGTACAAGTAGGAAGTACTTAAAGAATGTTGTACAAATTGTATGCTTCCTTCTTTCTCATTTTGTGGTTAAATATGAATCCTCAGAACTGCTGGTGAAAAATGGGACGTCTCACATTCTGCTCTCTCTCATTATTCTTGTGGAATAATGTGGAAGGAAATAAAATAAGACAATGAGAGGAATTGATAGAAGAAAAGTATAAAATATGAGTTTCTTGGTTGTTTAAGAAAAAGAGACAGACAATTAAAATTATTTTGTTCGGTGCAACTCTCGTGGAATTTCTCGTATTCCATGGTGCATGGATCCTTATAAAATTATTATCATATCGTGTTTGATATATGTTTAAGTAACAAATTTAAATTGTATTATTATGTACATCACTTCGTGTCTGTATTTGTGGATCATAGCTCGCATTACTGTGACCCCCGAAAAAAGCCACCAAATAATTAAAATTATTTTGTTCTTTTCCTCGCTAAATTTATATAACAAAATAAATTCCATATGTTACTTTGCCAAATTCATACTATGGTCCAAAACAAACAGAATGGGAGAATGGAAATGGAGCAGACACAAATTTTTTATTGCTTTTCTTTTTCTTGGCTGCCATACTTAAATCATTGTTTATAAGTATTTCACTAGGGCTCGATCACATGTACAACGTTCTCCCAACCTTAATTTCCTTGTAACGAATTGTATTTCTGTTATTTGCATTAGGCAGTCTTTGGTGGGATGGTGATGGAGGTGGGGACAATGGTTGATGCCTTTTTGCATCCACATATGATTGGCCTTGCCTTCTTGTCCGAACGCCTTTGGAAAGATCACTTTTTTCTGTCTTAAAACTTTAACTGCAGAATCCACGCCTTCCACACAGACTATCCGCCTCCATCCCTCTTCTCATTACCAATGGATGATCTTCTTATTATACGACTATAAACCATTGGATATATGTACTTGCTCGATCTGAATCTAGTAATACATTGAATTATCCATTGATCTAAGTTTGTTTAAGGATGTTAGATTAAATATAAAATGAATTTCTACCACATATATTCTTCAAACTTATGCTTGAGATGATTCCGTGATGCTATATATATTTCGAATTTTGATGTACAAGCTGATTCAAGTATGATTGATGTGAAGCAAATTTCTTGAAATTTCTTTTAAGGTAAAAACTGACATTTTTACACACAAATTTCACACACCGTTAATTGCAATGATTTTCTTGAATCGGTGGTTTATTGTTTATATATAGCGGGAAATTGTGTACTCATAACTTCCTATCTAAAATTATAACGCGTTAATTTTCGACCTATCTTTGATAATATGGGTTTTGGATTAGCCCACGGACAATCCGTTTTTGTATTTCTAACATATTTCCAATCCAAAACATCACTCAACTAAACTTTTTAGACTTCTTTTTTCTTGGTAATTAAATCTACAAAAATTTGCCTAGATAGGTGTGAAATTAATTTTAACAAATTTATGTGTGTTGCTCTAGGTTCACTGCTCCGTCCTCCTCGATGTCTATGCAAATAATCTGCACTGCAGTCTCCGTTGGATAAGAAAAAAGGAAAGATTCTGCAATGTTTTTTTGGAATTGCACCTTTTAAAATGGAAAGGAACACTCAAACAGTTGATACATAGCTTTCTGCTATCTCTTTCTCTTATAAAATCTGTGTAGTCTCCTCAACATCTAAGGCCAAATTTGCATGGCCCATATCACTGTTCTACTGTAACCTATTTGTTTGTAACTATTCTGATAAAACGTTTCAAATAAAGCACGCGTCCTCGATCGATATATCGCCAAAGCTGACATATTCATATGGATGCATGATCGTTATGATGCAGTACTGATATCATAAGCTACACATATTGCTGTGTATGCTTTCCAGGACAAAGATTTATCCAAGGAAAACAACTTTGCCTCTTCTTGAATCCATATATGTTTTTTTCTTTTTAAAATAAAAATATATGACATTTTGGGGCATCATTTGTCAATGATGAACAGGGACATTGAGATTTGTGTTTGTTTTTTTTATTGGAACTGCTATTATGCAGCAGTTGTCTCTTTGATTCATTGGTTTTGCAGCTCAAACTATGTTTTCTCCGTGTTATATTTCATTATGTATTCGATCCGGATCCGAGTATTGAGAACTAAAATTCTTAATATTAATTATAGTTATATATTCAGGGATTCGAATATGAAACCTATAATTAAACTAACATAGCGTCGAATTAGTAAATACATTATTTTACAAAAGCTGAACTATATGTAATAGGGAAAGAAAAACCATTCCGTTTCTTTACAAACTCCAAGTTTTTTCTTAAAGAATTACTGACATATGTGAAAAAAATGAAATTATTGTCAGCAAGACAGATGGGAGCCTACCTAACCCGATCTTTTTAAGAATTAATTACTCCAATTTGCAGGAAATTACTTGTGAGATAAATCTCATATCTGAGTGTCATGGAATCCTGCTAGCTAGATGTTTATCTTGTATAATGTAAAATTAAATAATAATTATCATAAAATTACAGCTCAGTTATCCATGACACCAAAAGGTATGTCTGTCAGATTTGATTATAAAATTAGGTTACTTCACTTGCTCCCAAATGGCATTAAACTTTTTAGCTATCTTTTTAGGTTTGACATTTGGGAAGAAGAAAATTGTATTGGAAAGACAATTTGTATGTAAAGTTTAATGAAAAGATAAAATAGAAGTTTCTTGGTAATATGTGTGACAGGCCACTATAGTTGGTATTTAAATTTTAGTGGTGTTTATGAGTCTTAAAACTGTCAAATGAGTCCAATATGGCCATTCCATTTTAGTGTTGATAATATGGCTGTATATTCCTAATCAAAGACGAGTTTTGAACTCCACATTTGTACTCAATAGAGTCATGGCACTTGCATTTCTGTTCATATTTGAAGTCATGGGGTGTGTCTTTTGCTTTGTTTCTTCTCTCTCTCTCTTTTTTTTTTCTCTTTTTATATATATGACTTATATCGAGAAATCTGCATTTGACTTGAGATTTTAGTTCTTACGGATGTTTAAGTTTTGAGAAAAAATTATTTTAATTATTCATTCATTCGCCACTCCTTAATTAATATTGTAAAAAGTATTTAAAAGTCAATACAATTCTTTTTTCTATTTTCATATGGAATCAGAGAATTTCTTTATAAAATAAGAAAAACTAGCAAGAAAAACAATATATATATATATATTGGTGTCACTTGACCACACAAGTACTTATAAGGTGGAGTTGTTCCTTTTTTTTTTTTTTTTAAGAAAGGAGGCCAAAACAGGCCAATTTATTGAATATCAGAAGCAACAAAATAGCAAACAACGGAATGTCCGAAAAACCAACGCAGGCCGAGACCGCATTACGAGCTAAAGTGTGGGCGACTCTATTCGCTCCATGTCTAATGGAAGAAAAACGACGTCTATGAAAATTAGCACATAACACCTTAATGTCGTGAATCACCTTGCCAAGAAAAGAGGGATTATCTTCACAACTATCGATCTGCCGCATCACCGAGATGTTATCACCCTCAAGTATGATCTTACGCCAACCGAAATCTCTAGCTAAGCGAGCTGCCAAAAGCGCCGCAAGAGTTTCAGCAACTTCCGGGTTCGCTACATGCATCCTTCTATCTGTTTCCCACCCAACTACATCGCCGTTAGCATCCCTCGCGACAACGCCCACTCCAACCGCATTTTGGTCTTTAAAAACAACCCCGTCGAAGTTGATTTTTATCCATCCTGTCGGCGGTCTCTCCCATTTCCGAACAGCCTGCTCCCCTGATTGTATTTCCCCATCATCACGAACGCTTGGAACTGGAGTAGGGAAGGTCTGCATCATTTTCACAATCTCATGGGGTTGGGTCACCTCCCCTTCCGCCTTGCGCCTGTTTCTGCAGAACCAAAGGACCCACATAAGTGTGACAATCCTTCTGCCCATGTCATTGTTGCTGTGCTCTAGCACTTCGCACAACCCATTCCTAAAGTCTGTTACCAACTTAAGAGCAGCATTACATGGGATGTTAGCCTAGGCCCATGCCTGTCGAGCGAGAGGACATAGGATCAGCGAATGTACCATGTTCTCATCCCCCAAACCACAGTTTACACACCTGTTCTCCACCTCACAGTGCCGCCGAATTAGGGCTTCAGTAGTAGGAAGAATTCCATGAAATGCTCTCCAGACAAACATCTTGATCTTAGGTACCACATTCAACTTCCAAACCAATTTCCAGACTTTATAATCAGTCATGGCAGGTGAAGATCCCTCCTCCCTCATAGCCAAACTAACAGCGAGATAGTAAGCACTTTTCACTGTGAATCTGCCGTCGCACGTGAAGTGCCAAACCAACGTGTCATCCCGTCTCTGTTCCCCTAACTGAATTATGAGGATAGATTTCGCATCTTCCTCCGTAAATACATTATTAATCAGCTCCTCATTCCACTTAAGGAGGTTAGGTTGCAATAAATAAGGAGGTTAGGTTGCAATAAATCCGCGACTCATTCCGGTGCTAAGAGAGCACCCGGTTTAAATTTCGGACGGAAGTTGGGTTCGCACGGTAACCATCGGTCTCTCCAAACATGTATCTTCTCCTCTGTACCCACCCTCCATCTCGAGCCTGCAACTAGAAGATAAAGGGACGGGAATAAACTCCTCCAAGACAACGACGGTGACCGCCCGAGACGCGCATTCAAAATATCCGTGTATGGAAAATATCGAGCTTTATAGATGCGTCCGAGCAGGCTCTCCGGATTTCTAATTACTCTCCATAATTGCTTAGCCAACATGGCTAAATTAAACAACTTGATTCTTCTAAAACCCAATCCTCCCTGAAGTTTATTAGAGCAAAGAACACGCCAATTGAGCCAATGAATTTTCCTATTTTTCCCATTATTCCACCAGAATTGCCGAATTGTTGCTTCTATTTAATCTAACACCACCTCTGGAAGCAAAAAACAATTCATTGTGTATGTAGGAATGGCTTGCAATACAACTTTGATCAAGATTTCCTTCCCCGTCGTAGATAACAATTTCTCTGAGTATCCCAAGACTCTCTTCTTCACTCTTTCGACTAGGCCAGAAAACACTTGTTTCTTCGAGCGTCCGACAACTGAAGGCAACCCTAAGTACATGTCTAAAGAGTCCACACGTCGAACCCCAAGTACTCCCGCCAACTCCTCCTGTTTATCCCTATGAACATTACCGCTGAAAACCATGGATGATTTCTGGTTGTTCATGATTTGCCCCGAGACCTTACTATACTGCTCAAGTACCTCCTTAAGACAATCAACCGACTCCCTTGTAGCAGTCCCGCATATCATGGTATCATCTGCAAAAAGTAAATGGGAGACCGAGGGAGCTCCTCTACACACCGATATGCCCTTCAATCGTCCCACATTCTCTTGGACCTGTAATAAATTCGAGAGGACTTCTGTGCACAAGAGAAACAGATAAGGGAAAAGGGGGTCTCCTTGACGGATTCCCCTCTCCGGGACCAAGTGGCCAAACTCACAACCATTAAGGAGGAACGAGTAAGAAATAGTGGATACGCAACGCATGGCACGATTAATGAAAGGATCTGGAAAACCTAACCTGGCCATCACCCGTTTAAGAAACCGCCATTCAACCCGGTCGTACGCCTTGCTCATGTCGAGTTTCAGATTAAAGAAACCCTCTTTCCCTGCATTCTTATTCTTAAGGAAGTGATTTACTTCAAAAGCTACTAAAATGTTATCAGTAATGAAACGATTAGCAATAAAGGCTGACTGACTCGAGGATATAATAGTGTCCAAATGTGGTTTAATGCGATTAGCAAGAGTTTTAGAGCCAACTTTATAGGCCACATTACATAAACTTATAGGACGAAATTGAGTGATAAGTTCCGGAGTTTTGCACTTGGGAATAAGTACAACATGAGTGAAGTTGAGCGTGCGATCAAAAGAACCGTGATTCAAGAAGTTCAACACAAAAGCAATAATATCACGCCCAACAATATTCCAGTAAGATTGAAAAAAGTACGGGGGGAGGCAGTCCGGGCCAGGGGATTTGAGAGGGTACATGTGTTTCAGACATTTGATTACCTCCTCGAAAGTGAACGGAGTTAGCAACTGACGGGTCATCTCTTCATCCACTCTATTCGGGACCGCCTGAAGCACTTCCTCCAACTCCGAATTGGATTCTTTACCTCCAGAACGGGAAATTGAGTTTGTGATCGACTTGTACCCTAACGCAGAGCCGTACTCTAAGACTCCGTATCGTATGGCTCCGGCCGAGTTGAAAGAGTTGAAGACTCAACTTGATTCGTTGTTGGAGATTGGGTACATTAGACCGAGTTCTTCTCCTTGGGGTGCACCGGTTTTGTTTGTAAAGAAGAAGGACGGGACCTTGAGAATGTGCATAGACTATAGAGAGTTGAACCGGATGACGATCAAGAACAAGTATCCTCTTCCACATATCGAGGAGTTATTTGATATACTTCAGGGATCGAAAGTCTATTCGAAATTGGATTTGAGACAAGGATACTACCAGCTGCGTATCCGAGCAGGGGATATTTCTAAGATAGGATTTAACACTCGGTATGGGCATTATGAGTTTGTTGTGATGCCGTTTGGTTTGACTAATGCCCCAGCAGCTTTTATGGATATGATGCACAGGATTTTCAGGCCTTTTCTGGATAAGTTCGTGGTCATCTTTATTGATGATATTCTGGTTTTCTCGAAGTCTGCCGAGGAGCATGCAAGACATCTCCAGTTGGTATTGAGGACTTTGAAGGAGCATCAGTTGTTTGCCAAGTTCAGCAAGTGTGAGTTCTGGATTGACAGGGTGTCATTCTTGGGTCATGTGATTTCAGGCAACGGTTTGGAAGTCGATCCTTCCAAGATTGAGTCGGTGTTGAAGTGGGAGAAACCTAGGAATGCCTCTGAGATTAGGAGTTTCTTGGGTTTGGCAGGTTATTACCGGAGGTTTGTTAAGGATTTCTCCAAGTTAGCAGCTCCTTTAACCCGGTTGACGAAGAAGAATGTGAAATTTGATTGGAATGAAGAATGTGAGAAGAGTTTCACTTTCTTGAAGGAGAAGTTAGTGTCTGCTCCAGTGTTAGCCCTTCCGGAAGGTTCTGAAGGGTATGCGGTTTATACGGATGCTTCTAAGGAAGGCTTGGGATGTGTGTTGACTCAGAAGGGTAAAGTAATTGCTTATGCATCCCGGAAGCTAAAAGAGCATGAGAAGAATTATCCGACACATGATCTTGAGCTTGCTGTCGTAGTTTTTGCACTTGGAAAGTGGAGACATTATTTGTACGGGGTGACTTTCGAGATTTTCACCGACCACAAAAGCCTCCAGTATTTATTCACTCAGAAGGATTTGAATATGAGGCAACGGCGTTGGATGGAAAGGTTGGAAGATTATGATTGCACGATCAAGTACCATCCCGGCAAAGCCAACGTGGTCGCCGATGCACTTAGTAGGAAGGCTAGTGTGTCGAGCTTGGAAGTGGGTGAAAGTAGTGGAATCGAGCCAATTGTTTTAAAGGCTCGAGTTTCTAATATTTCGGTCCAACCAGAGTTGAAGCACAGGTTGTTTGAGGCTCAGAGTACGGATTTGGAAGTTCAGAGATTGGTAGCTAAGGCAAGAGCTGATCCAGAGTGTCCATTCGGGGTCGATGAAACCGGTCTTCTTCGTTTCAAGAACCGAGTGGTTGTACCCGAAGAGTTAAAACGGGTGTTGCTCGAGGAAGCTCACAGATCGGCTTATTCTATCCACCCCGGAGGAAACAAGATGTATAAGGACTTAAGGCAATATTATTGGTGGCGTGGATTGAAGAAAGATGTGGCCGAGTTTGTGAAGCATTGTCTCACTTGTCAGAAAGTGAAAGCCGAGCATCAGAAACCGGGAGGTCTTCTTCAGCCGTTACCTATTCCTGAGTGGAAGTGGGAACAGGTGACGATGGATTTCGTGTCCGGATTACCTAAGGTGAAAGGTGGATTTGATGGGATTTGGGTGATTGTGGATCGTTTGACGAAGTCTGCACATTTTCTACCGGTTCGGATGTCGTATAAGATTCGCAAGCTAGCCGAGCTTTATAACCGGGAGATTGTTAGGCTTCATGGGATTCCGATCAGTATCGTTTCAGACAGAGATCCACGGTTTACTTCGAAGTTGTGGCGTGAATTGCAAGAGGTTTTGGGTACGAAGCTCCAGTTTAGTACAACTTTTCATCCTCAGACGGATGGTCAGTCCGAGAGATTAATAAGGTATCTCGAGGATTTGCTTCGAGCTTGTTCTTTGGATTTTCAGTCTTCTTGGCATGATCAGCTACCTTTGATTGAGTTCGCGTACAACAACAGTTTTCAGGCTTCGATTGGAATGGCACCGTATGAGCTACTTTATGGACGGAAGTGCCGTTCTCCGTTGTTTTTCGACTTGGAAGAGTGGAAATGGACTAAGCAGGAAGGTGTTAAGAAAGGTGAGAAATTGGAAAAACCTTCCAAGGCCGTTGAAGCTATGATTGAGAAAGTCCAATTAATAAAGCAACGGATGAAATCAGCTCAGGACAGACAGAAGAGCTACGCCGATCGTCGCAGAAGGGATCTCGAGTTTGAGGTTGGAGACCGGGTATTCTTGAAGGCGTCTCCACGTAAAGGATTTGCTCGGATTGGGAAAGGAGGTAAACTTAAACCTCGTTATTTAGGTCCTTATGAGATTTTGGAAAGAATTGGAGAAGTTGCTTACAGATTGGACCTACCACCGAGCCTCACGGGGATTCATAATGTATTTCACGTGTCTCAGCTGAGGAAATACTACCCCGATGAAACCGAGATCATTCCTGTTGAAGAAGTGGAATTGGAACCAAGTCTTACCTTTGTTCAGAAACCGGTTAAGATATTGGATAAGAAGTTTCAGGAATTAAGAAACCGGAGGATCCCCATGGTTAAGGTTCTTTGGAGAAGTGATAAGACCGAAGAAGCCACGTGGGAGACCGAAGACAAAATGAGACGGTTCCATCCCGAATTGTTCCCTTCCGATCAGTGAATCTGGGGACCAGATTCTTATAAGGAGGGAGGATTGTAACGCCCCAGCTTTCGGCAATTCAGGTATGAACGACACGGGTGCGTTTGAGAGTTGTAATTTAATTATTAATTGATCATTTAATTCATTTTTCCATCATGACATAATTTTATAAAATTATATTCTTAACACTTTATTGAAAATTCATACCATATCATATTTTTCGGATTTATTGAACGAGATTGCAATGTGAATTATTTTCCCGAATGTGATTTATTTCTTTTATGTCCTTAATTGCTCATTTTCATGAATGTGGGATCTAATTGAATTGGACTTGATTGATCATTTAAAATGGGATTTGAACCTCATTGCATAACTTAATAAATGAAGGGATTTAATTGCAAATTGGACATCTTTTCCCTTCTCTTTAGCAGCCTTCACGTACCATTACATTTCCTTCTTCATACACAACATTTCTTCCTTGTTCTTGCTCCTTGCTCAACCGATCAAACCCTCACTTTGAAGAGTGAAGATTTCACCTTGCAAGCATCAATTTTTGTGGGATTTGTGACCATACAAGCATCATCAACATCACTTCATCATCTTAGTTTCCATTTCTTTCTTTTGAGGTAATTATGGAGAATGGATGATTTTCTTGTATATGTGGTATAGTTAGGGCTTTGTTATGTGTTAATTAAATTGTGTATTGGTTGTTGGAAAATTATTTTGAACTTTAAGCTCAAGTTTGATGCATATATCTTGAGTTTTATGAGCTTGAAACATGATGGAGTATATGGGTTTCAAATGAGTGATTATTGATGATCTAACATGGAGTTATGTGTTTTTATGATTTGTTATTGATCAAAATGTATGCTAGCATATTTATTGCATCTAATATTTGCATTTGAACTTGGCTTGAAGCCATTTTTGTGGTTGTTTGTGTGATTGCCATGGTTGCTCTGTTCTGTTCTGCATTTACAGAAGCTCATGTATTCTAGGAACGGCCATTCCCAGCCCCAGTTCAAAACTGGAACGGCCGTTCCCATGATGCTGAGACTCAGGCCAGCGAGACTGGGAACGGCCGTTCCCACTTTGGCCTGTGAGCCGGAACGGCCCTTCCCAGCCAAACCGCGTTTTATATTTTAAAAACGCTGGCGCGCTTTCTTCAAGCCATGGGAACGGCCCTTCCCATTTTCAAGGGAAGGCCGGAACGGCCGTTCCCACGGCGAATGCAGAGCAAAAGCTACTGCATAAAATTTAATTTTCATCATCATCCTCCAATCATTTCTTTGACCTCTAATTGATGTTATATGATCGCATACATGTTGAAACGTGATATTTTCATGGTGCATTGTATTTTTCCCGTCGTTTCGTTGCATTTTCGCCGTTCGTCATATTTGGTACATTTTGAGTCGTGTTTCACGGACAATTGTCTTTCTTGCACAGACCAGCTTCCTGGTGACGAGGAGCAGGCCCCGTGAGCTGTTTCCTTGGTTTATTTTGGGTCGTTCAGGTGAGGTTTAATTTTAGATACATAGGACCCGTACAACCCTATGTGAATTTTAAGCCAAAACCTATATTTATACTTATAGTTTTCAAATGAGATTGGTTTTCAAATGTTTTACCGAATTATTGAAAGAAATTGATGGATTGATTGATTGTTTTGGCGAGTATTGTATTGCACTGTGGGCCCGAGGGTAGTGACTCGAGCCAACCGAGAAAGCATGGGCTGACGGGTAACTCGAGAGCTATCCTCACCAAATTGGGATGACCCCTGAACCCTCTAGGAGATTAGGGGAGGAAGGAGTTCCGGGCTTAGGGATTCATGTACCCTCTGCCCAGATTGATTGGATGGTGGGGCCTTGCAATCCCACCATCACCCGGAGGAAGAAGGCGTTATTGAAACTGCTAATTGTGCACATTAATGAATTGCTTGATCACCTAATCACCTAATAATTGATTGATTGATTGTACACAGTCGGTGTAAGGTTGGAGAATTGGCCCACTCGCTGGGCCACTATTGATTGTATTGAATTGATTGAATTGAAATGGAATCAGTTGTAATCTCGGGCGATAGTAGCTCTTTTCACCTATTAGATTGTATTGTTTTTCCAAAATTATTACCCGAGGTTATAACTTGCATGTATGTGCGCTTATATTTATTTATACCCCTCGCTCAGTCTGTGTTGGACTGACACCTCAACTTTTCAGTGTTTTGCAGGGCGTGCTAGGCGGGAATTTAGAGTCTAGTGGTCTTTAAATTTGGGTCTAGCACACTTCATTCCCACATTTTGTATGTATAGCTATTTGGGATATTTTGTATACCGCCTTGTGATCTATATTGTTGTGAGAAGATATTGTATTGACAGTGTGAAGGTTGGTACCTATAAGTAAATAAATAAATATGGTACCTATACATATCGAATGAATGTTATTGCTTCCGCTTTTTAATACTCTGACTTGTTTGTTGGTCGGTTGTTTTAATTGAGGGTACCCGCCTAGCCTTGAGTCATTTTATTGTCTCCCGTTCGCTGTAGCTTTGATTCACGTATGGATTGTCCGTTTCATATGTGGATTGGGGCTATAGTGCGGGGGATGTGGTGCCTGGCGTTCCGGGTGCTACACACTGGGTTTACTAGAGACCAAGACGGAGTATCTGTTGAAATGGCTCTTTTCTAATAGGGTTGAATTGCCAGCATTCTCCTTTCCTCTATAAAATTCTGGGCGTTCAGCTGCTTTGGAGCTATCTCTGCTTAAGAATGTAACGTCACTTTGTCTTCCTCTTACTGGCTCTTCTCTCAACCATGCCCCAAAAGGAAATGCGACTTCCGGTTCAACAAAATCCTCTTCATACCGTAGTGGGCAAAATTTGTCAACGTGATCACATATTCCGCATAAGTAACAGAAATTACCCAGTCGCTCATACGAAATAGAAGCTGTCACTTCACGCCCTGATGGCAATTTGAGCACGAGACAGCGGATAAGAGGTTCCTTCATTGAAATCCCAACTCTCAATCTCAAGGAATCATCAGAATGGATTCGTCTACACTCCTCATCCCAATGCCGAAAAACGCCGATTCGATTTCCAATCATCTGAGCTAGTTCCCGAGAGTGTCTGGATACTGCAATCCCCCTCACTCTAACAAAGAAATCACAAAAATCCAGTCCTACTTGCAGGGGATCCTCGTCCTTTGAAAGTTGCTTCAATATGATGGGGTACTTATCAAAATTCCATGGTGTACTTTCCTGGACCCTCTGAAGATCAAGTTTGTGGTTAAACTTAAATAAGAACCGCTCTGAACTGAGTTTGGAGATTTCCATTCCCTTCACCGGATTCATCATTCTGATAAGGGTATTTTTGCAGGATTCAAAGACGACGAGAGAAAACCTTGCTGACAAGAGAAAGAGAAGGATCACGATGAGAAGGTTTCCATGATGTTCCTGGAATATCTACGGTAACAGCCTCTCTAGCAGAGAGGGTGAGTTTCCTTGCGAGGCTTGACAATTCCTGATCCCGTGATTCCTCCGACGAAGAAGGTTGTGCCCCCGACGCCTCCATAGAGTGGAGAAGAGAAAGAACTGTCCAGAGCCAACCCGCTACAACAGAAGAGAGAACCAAAAAAACCTGAAAAACAAAGAGAAACGAACAAGAAAACCAGTCAGCCGAAAGGAACGATTACGGAGGAGGGGGACAGAGTAAAGAAGGAGTAAACTAAAGAGATGCAGGGGAAGCTTGAGCCCAGTGGCGGTCGTGGGTGAATAACAGCGTTGACGGAGGTCCGACCAGTAGCTACTCAGCGGCGGTTGCTAGGGTTTGGTGAAGTGTGGTAGGGTTGGACTCTCATGCAAGAGGGGAAACGCTCTCATGGGAGAGGGGGAAAATTCAAAATTATCTTTCTAAGGTGGAGTTGTTCCTTGAAAGACTTTATACTTCTAATTTGTTAAGGAGATAATTCTCGGGAAAATCGTGTGAAATACAAAATATAAAATAAATTATATTTCAAAAATTTGTATAAAAAACTCGTGTTTTATAAAAATGAGCAATAAAAATTCTCACGTGTTTTTTGAGTAACATGTGAAGGGAATTTTTTTTTTAAAATATGAAAATTACATTCTTACCTATTTTACAAAAATAAAATTAAAAAATTAGACAACAAACATTTATAAATCAAAGTTTTCAAGGAATTATGAAGGAATTAAAAAGAAAATATTAAAAATTATATATAAAAGAAATCATTAAAGAATATAAATACTAAGCAAGTTCTATTAGGAAGAAAAAAAGTAAAAAGTAATGGTTTATGATCAAATATCACCAATGGACAATATACTATATAAAAAAAAAAAAAACGTAAAGATTTATTCTATTAACCCGTGAGAGTTTTGTCACTCATTTTTATAAAACATAAGATTTTTTATACTATTTTTTAAAATATAAAAATTATTTCGTATTTTTGCTATTTCATAAGATTTTCCAACTATTAGCTCATTTATTAACTAAATCGTACATTAACTTACCACTGATATGGGTTAGGTGATTGATTTCTTTATCATTCTTTACTTTTTTTTTTAATTTTATTTTGTGAATAAAATACGTAAAATTGATAGTTTTTTATTATAGGATAAGTTTACTTCCTTTTTTGACTAAGATTCTCTTGATGAAATGTGGACTCCGTAACCCTAGCAATAACATAGGAATAATAGTGTACGTTAATAAATAATAACTGAAGAATAAGTATTAGTGGTTAGGGTGCTACTTATGTAGATATGTCAATAATTGTTATTTTGTTCCAATAATAATTTTTTGCATGCTAATAATGACAATTACCATTAGGCATAAATTTTGGGACGAGCACATATGATAAGACATAATTATTGTGAGTTTGTGACAATTGGCATTAACGAAACTAATTAATACTGACGGTTCTCATGAGACTCAATACTTCTTATTTTCAAAATACAAAATATTTATTCTTCGACTACCTAAGTAGAGTTGTCAATTCCGGTGGATTTGGATCGGGTTAAGGTATAAATATCATTTGAAAATTTTTAATTCGAAACTACCGTAAGTAAATAACATATAAATAACCAAAAATTTTCGGGAACAATATACTATTCAATATAACAGTTACGATTCATAGATACAGTTAGATTTCGAGCACAATATCTAATATAAGTGAAGAGACGACATCATTCAATATTTTAAAAGGTGTACGCGTATTCAAAAAGTAATATATAATACATAATTACTACATGTTTCTGCATTAAAACACACACACACTTACTGAAAAAATATGTGCACACACATTCATGCATGACAAACCATAAACAATTGCGACACAATTACGTACAAGGCAGTTTACGCAAATTTCAACATATTATTTGATTTGCATATAAAATGTCACGTACGTTAATTTATATTATTAAATTTTTACTTATTTAAATTCAAATCAAATCAAATTATTTACAAATAAAATCCTCCCTGTTAAATAATAGTATTTTCAAGAACCATAAATCTGAAATACGAAACATTTAGTTAATTTAAAACAATTGTAAATCGGCAAATTAGTGTTCTATTAATAATAAAATGTGACATTATTATAAAAAAAAAAGAAAGAAAGAAAAATTGCCATGCACCGAATTGCAGCTGTAAAAAGGCAGCTTTTATAATACGTTGGTCTACATGACGAAAAAAAGAGAGGCTTCAAGACCTAATCATCTTTTTCTTTTGTTTGGAATTCGGATCTTGGAAAAAGGTCAAAACCCTCTATCCCTAATTTTCTATTTATTTCTTGATTCTATGACAAACTATAATCTCTTGGATGCTCTAAGACAAAGTGGGTATCTACCATTTCTCCTTTTTGCCTATTTTAATTTAATCTCAACTAAATTGTTAATAACCAAAGAAGATTAGACAAATGAAACCCACAAAAATTCATTCCCTTTGAAGCATCCAATGTTCTCTTTTTAGCCTTAACTTTCAGCCCTTTTGAGGCAACATGAACACATAATTTGTCCTCGTAATAATTCTTATTTCTAGTGAAAATTACACGTCAATTTTGATTTTGGTTAGTGTTTGGATTAACACATTTGGACAGCCTTAACAGGCAGCCTCCCCCCTTCTTGCAAACGGACAAACACACAGACTATGTTTTTCCTAGAATTAGTCGAGATGGATTTGCATTATCGATGTTTTATGTAGTGGATATTTGAATTTCAAATGTATTTTCAATAAATGTTTAATTTTTCAATGAAGAAATGGTAAAATTATATATATATTTTTAAAAAAGTGGGAATATATATATATTATTCTAAAAAAAAAGGCATAATTTGGCAAAAAAAGCATGCATATGTCTTAACATTTTTAAGTCATGTGAGTGACTGAGGGTAAATATACCCCTTTTTTTTTTGGGTTCTTGGTAAATGCATATATATTTCTTGGCTGAAACATGTATATATCCAAATGCTGTTGAGGAAAATTCGCATATTTTAAAATGGTAGTTCCTTAAAATAAAAATCTTAAAAATATGTATTATTAAGCTTTAAATGTATATTTTTGTGGAATGTTTCTTAATTTTCTTTGGGAAGCAAATCTCACTCATACTTGCCGTGAGAACAACCAATGTGTTGGATCTACGAACAAAAAGAGACCACACATGTAATAACTTAGTTTCTATGATGTCCGAACACTTCCAAAAATATTATTTTTTCTTGTCGTGTTGTGTTAGATACTCGTCTTCGATACTCCTCACGTTAAGAAAAAATCCGTATTGCCGTAGCCGTATCCGTATCCGTGCATCACAACTTAGTTTTTTAGATTATCAAAATGATAATTTGAAAACTCCGTTGGAGGAGTCCTCATTGAGGCATTTTAAGTTTCTTTCATAAAGAAAATATATTTGGGTGTTGTTTTGGAAAAATTAGCATATTTTAGACTATAACTAGTTTTTAAAGAAAACCTTAAAATTGTTAAAGACCAAAACAATATAATTTGAATGATATATAGTTCTTCTATTACATAATTTGAATGATATAATTATAGTTCTTCTATTACACTAATAAATATTCTTCAGTTTCATGGTCTTTGGGGGTTGTGGGGCTGATAACGGTCGTGGACCCGCGGTTAATACGTTTTTCATGTAACATTTTATTTAAATATTCTCTCCATTAGTGTGACTTGATAGTTGATACCATTATCTTGCTCTTAAACCTCGATTATCCCATACTTTTTACATTTCACCTTTTGTCTTTAACTTTTTGTTGACCTAAAAATTGCTAACTTCTTTTCAGCAAAATTTTTTTTTTTTGATGAATTTCAGTAGCCTTGACTCACCACTCTATGTATATTCACCACAATATTTATATACTTTGGAATCTTTTACCATTTCCACCCTGGCAAAATGACTTTGATTAACATGGTTAATTTTAGTTTAAATTTAACTCGACCAAATTAGTATAATAAACTTTTTGATGTTTTATATTTATAGTGTATTTGGTATATAGTCCAAAAAAATAATAAATTAATAACAATTATAATACATTTATCCATATTATTTATTGGGTTTGATCGAACCAAGAATAATCAAGATCCCATTACCCATAGACTCATTTAATGTAACTTGAGATTTTTCTCTATACAAAGGAGAAAAAAAAACACTTTGGAAATAAAAATAGAAAAAAATACAACTTACCTCCTAATTTTTTAACTTTTTATCCAAACTTTCAATTGTTTCAAATTATCATCAATATTTAAAATTTTTTAAATTATCATCTTGGCCCATTAGGTATTAACACGTAGTTTATTTCATAGGTGATTCATTTCCGGTCATGGTAAAAGGGATAGGTTAGCTTTTTCCTCATAAAAATATTATATCCCCATACAATAGGATTTAAGTTGAGGGACCAATACTAAAATAAACAAAACTTCAGGGGGCTCATCTGAAAAATGAAAATATAGACCATTAGGCTGTAGCCTGTAGCAGTATATATTTGGCAGTAATGGACAAAGGGTTAGAAAGACGGTCACCAACTCCCACTTGCAACCCAACAATTGAAGGGAATGTGGGCTCCGACGTCCGACCTATACTCCTTATTTCTTCTCTCTCAAATGACCAAATCTTTTGTTCGTTAATGGAAATCAAATACGAAAACAATTTCTTATTTTTATAATAAATTCATGATAATCAAGAATTTCGCCACCATTTTTCTCCATCCTGCTACTGTGCCACCTTTTTTTTATTGAGCATCTACTTTAACTGACTTTGGCATTTGTAGAAGGAGACTTTCTTCCTTCAATTCATCAAAAGAGCAAGTAGAAAAAATCACACACAATCTGTATTTGCTACTTTTGCAACTTTTACTTCTTTCGACACCAAAAGCTCCCCATTGCCTAAAAGCCATAGTTGCGGCAGTAGATTTTTAGGGGTGTGGGTGAGGAATGGGAGCTTTGCTTTAAGAAAGAAGACATCTTGAAGTCAAAAGGAGGCCTTTTTCTTGGCCGTATTTCGTTTGTGCACATGACCTTCTGTTGTGTTCAGACCAGCATTAAAAGGGTGACAAATATGCTACGAGACAGTTGAGGGTTTTGACTGGAGCTAAGGTTTTTTCAGGACCCCTTCTCGGCATTTGTTGCGTGTTATACTGTGTTAAAAATCCAATCTTGATACTTGTGTTTCTTCGGAACAGAGCTTGTGAGTGGTAATGGTGGTTCTTCTTTTTCTGGGTTTTTGTCCCTTTTAGCTCTGAAATGTTTTTACTGTTTGTTGAAATGTAATGATGTTGGTCTTCGTGTGAAGTGCAGAGATGGGTTTCGAAGGTTTTAGCAGTAGTAAATGGCCTGCTCTGGCTAGACACAAGCGTTCCAAGAGGTAATTTCATATTCTTGCAATTTTTTAGGGAACGAGGATATTTTTCCCTAGAATTTTCTCACGCATTTTAAAAATATTTGAGGAATTGTGGAACAAATGAGTTGAGAGAAGCGCAAGTATGTGATCTGTGTGAAATACAGACTCGATGATCCAAGATTTTGTGATTTTCTAGTGCTTGCTTATTTCCCAAGTTCATTTTTTTCTTTTAAAGTTTTAAACGTTAATGGAATATTGGGAGGTCCAAAAAAAATTATAGAATATTGGGCATTATTCGGCAAACTCAGTTTTCAGGCTGTGTTAGAAATCATACTGATATTTGGTGATTTTAGAAGATAAACAATGATTTACTGCAATTGCAGCTTCCCAGATAGCAGAGTACCTGAAGAAAGTAACTCAGTTCAATCCACTGAGTCGGCTCATCGGCAGACTTCGGTAAGATACATTATTTCGGTCTTTGCCCCCTTGTGGTTAAAGTACCAGACTACCAGTTATGGTGATAAATGATAATTAATGTTGATTCTCCACCTGCCAGAATATGATGCAGGTAAATGGTTGTACCAGCAGCAAGAAAAAACCATCATCAAATGCTGAGATCCAACATTCATTGAGGCAAGAGGTATTTAATAATGTTGGGATTTACTAGCTCTAATGAAGTTCTGATGATTTTGAGCTTAATTTGTTTTCTTGCTATCGAGTTGATTAAGTGTGGTTAAAAAATAATTGCTTTTTGTGAACCATACAGATATTGCTACTCGAGAAGAGATTAAAAGACCAAGTATCTGTTCGCTGTGCTCTAGAAAGGGCACTCGGTTATAGGGCTTCATCCCATGATATTACAAACGATGCTGTAATTCCGAAGGTAGCTGTCTCTGTCTCTTAGTTTTTGTTTGGATTGATGGATTTGGAGCTAAGAATGTCATATTCAAAGTAGTGGGTGATGGTTTTGGCGGATTTGAAACAATTTCTCTTTAGAGCATCGTGTTGTATGAGTATATATACGTGATAAGTTGGGAAAAAGTAAGGAAAATCATACTGTTTCCTTGTTTTTAATACAATAATTTGGTCAATTTCCAGCCAGCAACGGAACTCATTAAAGATATCGCCGTATTGGAGCTCGAAGTTGGGCATTTGGAGCAGTATCTTCTTTCCCTCTACCGAAAAGCATTTGATCAACAAGTTTCTTCTTTATCACCTTCAAAGAAAGAAGAAAGATTAAAATCTCCTGTAGCAACACCACGAAGAAGGCGCCTAGATTTCTCGCAATCAGATATTGCACCAGCTAGGGAATTAGCTCCAGAAGCTGAAACACATACACTGCCCGTTTCAAGAAAAGAAGCTAATCCCATATCCGAAGAGAAGCTTCTAGATAATGGCGTTCAACGCTCTCACTCTTCCCTATCTCAACATCCAGCAGAGACCTTGGGAAGAGCTGTTCGTGCATGCCATTCTCAACCATTATCAATGATGGAGGTATCTTAATTCTGTACTTAGTCGATTTTCTAATATTTTCTAATAATAATTTCTTGATAGTTCACTAATTTTTACTTTTATTTTTACTATACAGTATGCTCAGAACTCTACTTCGAATGTGATCAGCCTAGCAGAGCATCTTGGAACCCGTATTTCAGATCATATTCCAGAAACACCTAATAAACTTTCTGAAGATATGATTAAGTGCATGTGCAATATATATTGCAAGCTTTCTGATCCTCCTTTGGCAAATCATGGCCTTTCATCTCCAACTTCATCTCTGTCATCTATAAGTGCTTTTTCTCCGAAGGATTTGTGGAGTCCTGGATTCAGAAATGATTCTTCTTTTGATGTACGGTTGGATAACCCTTTCCATGTCGAGGGACTCAAAGATTTCAGTGGACCCTACAGCACGATGGTTGAAGTGAATTGTATATACAGAGATAGTCAGAAGTTGGGCGATATTGAATATTTGTTACAAAATTTTAGGTGAGAATCAGATTATCTGAAATTAATTTGCATGATATTATGTTTTGCTTTGCTAACGAGCTGTAATTTTTGCAGATCTCTTATTTCTCGGTTGGAAGAGATAGACCCTAGAAAGATGAGTCACGAGGAGAAGCTGGCCTTTTGGATCAATGTGCACAATGCTTTGGTGATGCATGTAATGATCTATATTAAAAAAAAATCATGACATTGTGATTTGATTAATAAATCTTCTGAATATTGAATCTGACATGGTGTTACTTTATGCAAAATAGGCTTTCCTGGCATATGGGATCCCACAGAACAATATGAAGCGAATGTTCCTACTCTTGAAGGTAAAAAGGAAAGAAACAAAGAAAACCAATTTCCATGTTTGAAGCATATTTCTAACCTCTCTCTTTTGTTAAATATCCAGGCTGCCTATAATGTCGGAGGTCAAGTAGTAAGTGCCGATGTCATACAAAGTTCGATCTTAGGATGCCGGATGTCTCGTCCTGGACAGGTATTAGCCTATGCGATCACTGTAATGCTACTTTATTATTCACATTTATTATTTTCTGGTCATGTACATAATGCTACTGTTTAAGCATTTTTGGCTAACATATTTTTCTCTGTTTAGTGGCTTAGAGTGCTACTTTCTTCAAAATCGAAATTTAAAGCCGGCGACGAACGACAAGCATATGGAATCGAACGTCCAGAGCCCCTTTTATATTTTGCAATTTCATCTGGGAGCCACTCTGATCCTGCAGTAAACACTCAGCCCCCCTGTTAACCTTTTTCCAGAAGAGTTACTGTTTCGAAGTTTGTTCTGGTGTTAAGGTTTTTTTTCTTGTTCTTAGGTTCGTATTTACACGCCCAAGAGGATATTTCAAGAACTAGAAGCAGCAAAAGAAGATTACATACGAGCCACTTTTGGTGTTCGAAAAGATCACAAAATCCTCCTTCCAAAACTCGTGGAATCCTTTGCAAAGGATTCAGGTCTGTGTCCTGCCGGTATACTGGAGATGATCCAGCATTCTTTACCAGATTCTCTCCGGAAGAGCATAAAGAAATGCCAGCAGCAGGCAAAGAACCGAAAATTTATTGAATGGGTTCCACATAATTTTGGTTTCAGGTACCTCATATTCAAGGAGCTGGTGAAGTAAATATGCCAAAGCCACTGATATCGCAAGTCAGCTAACATATATTTTCTGGCTGAAAACATTCTCTTTGGTACATTTGTTAGTGTTTTTGGAGAGGGAGGTGTAGTTTTAATCTCTCCTTAGTGTAAAGAATAGAGTTTTGTGAATTTGAATGGAAGATGGTTTGTCATGGCTGGCCATTTCACCCAGAAAGAATGATTTCGTCAAATCCGAGGGGGCGTTCGTAATCACCCCTTTGCATTTTAAGGGTCTGTACGTAATTTCTGTGCAGCATTTCGACTTTGTGACGCATGATCTGTTGTTGTTTGATCGATGGATTCTTGGATCTTGATTAACAAACTAACTCAAAACATTCAAGATTGCCGGACTTAAAACAATTAACAGCAGCTGCATAAACTGGAAAACTCAGAAACCAAGAACTAAAATAGGATACACGATTAAACTAACACAAGAAACACGATCAAACTGGAATACAAATCACGATAATCGTCACCATTACAATCTAATAAGGTTTCTCTCCAACAACATTTCCCGGCGGATTATAGAAACAGATGGTCAAAACAGACTGCTCCTTGGAACATGAAGCCTGCGCACACCCCAATTCCTCCGAGTTTTTCCACACCACCTGAGTGTACACCCCGCAGCGGTGCTCCGCCGCGCAGGTGTTCTTCCCGTAGTCGTAGAACTTCTTCTCCGCCACCCAGTTCTCCACCGCCGCGCGCGGCGACACCTTGGTTCCGCTGGCCCAGAGCTGGTTGCCTCCGAATCTGCTTTTAGTCAGGCCTGCGAAACTGCAGTTTTGTTTGTCCCTCTGAAGTCTAACTGTTAAACTGGCAGATTTGGCTAGCGCCTCGCTCCACCGGAGAGGGCCCACGCCCACGGCGGCTCTGGCTTGGTTGTGGGCGTCGATGTACTCCTTCGCGGCGGCGGACGGTGGAGGGGAGCCGGCTGTCGGCGGCGGAGATGGTGCCTGAGCTGAACATTGGCATGTGAGTAGTAGTACTAGAGCAGTAAATGCTGACAAGATTTTCAGCATTGTGAGATTTTTTTTTTCTTTGTTTTTGTCCTTGAAAGAAAGTTTGAGCTGAAGTGTGGGTGTGAATCATTTATATAGGAGTTTTTTTGGCTTATTTCCTATTTAGATGATTTAATTAAAAGTTAAAGCCCGAATTAAGAACTTGTTTAGTTCATTATTAATTTATGTAAATGTAAGCAGTTTAATTGGGCTTGCACATATGACATACCCCAACTCAGAATTCTGATACTTTTCGGAACTAATTTAAAATTACGGTAACTGGTAAGCTTGTACCTAGCTGTAATATGTTTTTTTAGCTGAAATCGGTTATTGCAATCGGCTTCATTAAATATTAAAATATAGTAACCGGTGTCATAAATTAGTAAAAATAAGTATGCAAACTCCCCATGAGTTAGAATTTTTTTTAGGTTGTTCCCTATTTTTAAAATTAATTTTGTTCACTCCCCATATGAGATTCATAATTTGAGTTTGTTCCCCATTTTGGACACCACATACGACATATTGCGATTTAGTTACGACATAATGCGATTTAGTTACGTGATTCTTGAGTTTTTATACATGTCGCAATATGTCGTATGTGCCTTGAAAAATTGGGAACAAACTCAAATTATGTATCTCATCTGGGGAATGAACAAAAATAATTTTGAAAATGGGGAGCAAACTAAAAATTGAGTCCACATTTGACGATTTTTCACACATTTCCCGATAATAAAACCGATATTCTTTGGATTCGGTCTTATTAGAAATTTGAAAATTTAACAACAATCCAGTTGTATACGATTTTAAAAAACGCAGTTAATAAGTAGAACTAAATATGTTGAAAATTTATCAATGGATGAATTGTAGCATTTAGGACATATCATTAACAAAGATGAATAGATTGGACACCTACCATCGCAACCCTTCGACGTGACCGTTGCAATTTCAGACAGTCAAACTACAGGAAAGAGTGCTGATAACTTTTTAATTAGTGGGCGTGTCCCTTTGGGAATGAAGAACAATCTATTAAGAGAAATCTCAATTTTAGAACAATCTTGTTTGTCCCATGCCTTTTACTTTGATAGTTTTTAATCTTTCATTCTACTAGTTAAGTGACAAAAAATGCCTCCTCCCTATGTGGAAAAGGTCACTTGATTGCGCCTCCACCCCAATCCCATTCTATACCCTTGTTTGCAAAAATATAATTCTAATAAAATAAAAAATTTTAAAAATGAGACATTTAAAATAAAAAATGAAAATTTTAAAAAATAAAAAGTAAAAATTAAAAAATTATTAAAATAAAATATAATACTTTTTTTTACAAATTTAATAAATTAATATAAAATAAAAACAAATATTTAGAGTTAAGCCCTGAATAGGACTTAAATTTTAAGTATACTCCTCATTCCAATAAAATTTTTAGTTAACTCCCTAATTATTCTAAAATGACCTAATTATCCTTCGTTTGCCATATTGTTGAATAACACGACAATTCCTGAATATTTAGATATAGTTCCACAATTACATAATGTTATACTTCATATTAAAAAAATTTTTATTTAACAACTAACGGTCACGTAACACAATAATTCCTTAAAATTTATATTTAATGTTCGAAATTCAGATTTAAATACTTCATATTAAAAGAAAAGTTCTTCATATAACATCCAACGGTTGCATAAAATAATAATTCCTTAATATTCAGATATAATTCTACAAATTCAAATATAAATACTTCATATTAAGAGAAAAGTTCTTCATTTAACATCTAACCGTTGCATAACACAATAATTTTTTAATTTAAGATATAGTTTTACAAATTCAAATATAAATACTTCATATTAAGAGAAAATTTCTTCATTTCACATCTATCTGTTGCATAACACAATAATTCCTTAACATTTAGATATAGTTCTACAAATTCAAATATAAATATTTTGTAGCACCCCGAGCGGTGGGCACCACATCCCCTGCACCACAGCTCGACACGTGTAACGAAACAAGGACTCCACACATGCATCAAACCATGGCAAACGGGAGACAAGCAAAAACAAACCTTAGGCTAGGCGGTCTAGACCCTAGTACAGAGTGCGCAACAAAATTTAAAGCAAGAATGTGGAAGCAACAGGATCCAATCGGGCAGATATACATATAAAACAAAACACTAGGATCAATTAAAACAATTAAACATAACATGCCACTTGGCCAAATTAAATCATATTACATGCCTTCTATAACTTATCAGGAACATACACATGCGTTTAAAAGCTCAAGAATACAAAGTAACTAAACAAAATGCATGAGACTCGGTCAACTCGACCCAAGACTCGTAAGACGACCGCCACCTAGCTCAAACTCCCAAACGAGTACCTGCAAACTCAAGAAAAAAGGGAAAAAGAGAGAAGCAACGAGGGTCAGTCCTAGAGACTGGTGAGGGGGATAACACACGCACCCGTATACATATAGAGAAAAACATGTAACAAGAGCGTAATAATTCATGAACCCGGGATGGTTTTTGCACTCTAAAACGTTTCCCGTGATAATAAATATATATACTTAAAGAAAGTTAGGCCGAGGCCAAAATCAACCAATTTTAAGTATTTATAAGTTCATTCCCGTTTCATAGAATTCAAGGCAAGACAAACAAACTCGGCGAATACGAGTTTTCCTCCAAACTCCTCATGTCGAACGAGTTCACGTCAAACAAGTCAAAAAAAACAATGCTACCTCATACTTCGGTGACGGAAGGGCCGGCCGACCCTAAACCATCCAAGCAAGCAAGTGGGTCGTGAGTTTCGCGACACTCACGCCCATAGGATTCCATTCCCCTCCAACCTCCTGGTGGGTTCCGGTTTATCCTTTTTAGTGGAGATCATGCACAGGAGGTGAGTCCGACAACCCCTTGGTCGTCCCGGATGCTCCTTACCCACAATCTCCGGGGCCCAACAAGTCAAGTACAAGTTCAAGGACCTATCTTTCAAGGTCAATCTCACTACAAGTTCAAAACGTACTCTAGTTTCCAAAACAAATCAAAACATAGCGTATATACGTATAAAAGCCGTTTTTAATTTTTTCACAAGTGGGACAAGCACTCAAAATACATATCATGCACGTATCTAGCATATAATATATATATATATATTTCGCATGCGGTCTTCAAATCACATAGGGTTATAGATCAATTTAACTAAAAGAACAAAACCTCACCTTTCGAACGTAACGGGGCAAAAATGAAGCAACAACTCCTACAAGACGACCTCGTCACCCTCGGAACGAACCTATGAACATAAGAAACAACACGAGGCGTACTTAAACTCAAAATGAACCATATTGACGATCGGCAAATGCATATGAATGCAAGTGATGCATATGAAATATAATAAGTTAACATATAACACATGCAAGTTCATATTAAATCATAAGTCTTATAAATCACATTTAACGAATTCATAAATTTCATATAACAAGCATATCATATCATACAACATGTTATCAAAGCATTCATATCATATAAGGAGCAAGGAATGATCATGCAAGGCATATAAACGAGACATGAAGTCATATACACACGTTAGAGTAGCATATTTCACATATGAAGCCAAAATTCGAAAACGGGCCCATAAATCAAGCTATAAATTCCTAATATACAAGTTAACACATAATAAATCAAGTTAACAATGCATACGAGTCATAAACGGGGCGGGAGAAGGCAATTAAAGGCAACGAAACGACGAAAGAAACTCCCCCGGGCGCGAGAGAGATGACACGGCCATGTCCAACATACACATAAAACGGACATGGCCGTGTCCGATTTTTCCAAAATAATTTACGCAAGTCGAACCTTTGACACGGCCGTGTCAAGAATCAGTTCATTTAGGATACGACCGTGTCAAGTGCAAATCTGCCAAAAATAAAGAATGCGCAGCAATTCGGTTTTGAAGGGAAAAACAGGGCATTCGTGCAGTAGCTCTTAGGGAATTTCTTAGGCCATAAAAACACATAAAACATACATTAATTAAACACCAAGACATCACATATTCAGGCTCTAATGTGCAGCAACAAAACTGATCCAAAACAAGCAAGAAAATCGAACAAGAAGAAGTATGAATGTAAGCAGGCCATTCTCTTCAAGTTTGAGGCTGAAATAGGGGATAAAAGCTTGAGAACATAGAGCTAACATATAGAGCAATTCAAATACTTCATACTCATGCAAGTTCACATGAAATGGAGCTCAAGAAATCATCTAACCAATCACAAAATCCTAACAGCAGTTGGGTTAGCATGAGCAGATTTTTGCATCAAGTTGAAAGCTAAAAAACTCATCAATTCTCCAAAGGGTTTCAAAAGAAATTCATCCATAACTCATCTACCAAGTGTTAAGCATTAAAAAGAGAGAATAACAAGTTCATATGATCATATTTTAAGCATCAAAACCGCCACAAACTCAAGCTATGTCAAGAGAGCAAGAATTACCTCCAAATTCCTATTCATGTACCATCCCAAACCCTTATCAAATCTGATGCAAAACATGAACTATATGGATCAAAACATGCATAAAAGAGTGGAGAATACATAAATATACTTACCTTTAAGAGATGATGAAGTATGGAAGAGATCAAGCTCCAAAATCACAAGGCATGAAGAGGGGTTCTTCTTTCTCCTTTCTTCTCTCTTGTTCAGCAGCTTTTCCTTCTTCTTGGGGGTGTGTTGTTCGAATTCAGGGGTTAGGGGAGAGAAAGATCTGAATCAAGGTCATAAAATTCAAGGTTTAAGGCTTGATCATGGTTAAATTGGGCCCACACACTCAAGACTAGTCAAAAGGGGTCACTTTGGTGCGAGGTGCTTGTTCCGGTGGAGTTTCGGAGGCTCAAACGGGTTTAGAAAAATACAAATTCAGGTTCCTTGGTTTCCTTTCTTCGTTACGAGTCCGACGCTTCTTCCAGAATTCGAATTCGAATTCGAATTCCCGAGTTCAAGTTACGCCTTCCGGAACACGAGGCGCGCTAAAGCTAGTTAGGCCCTCGAGTCCCTCGTCAAGTACCCATGGTTTAAAACCTCGACAAACGAACCCGAAAACTTAAAACGAGCATACAAACATATTCATAACTCACATACATCATGCATATCAAGATTTCACAAAAATCGGAATTAATTCCGTCACATATAGAGCAAATCACGAAGCACATAAGCATAAACGTATAAAATTCAAGTTCATAATATAAACAATTAATTTCATATAAATTCAAATAATCACATAACAATTAAAATAACAAAGAATTACATAATTAACGAGTTAGAAAGCACAAATAACACTCTCGTTAAGACGTACCTGTACGGCCGGACGAGCGGGGTGTTACATATTTCATATTAAGAATTTTTTTTTTTCATTAAGTCATTCAACTACCAATTGCTAAATAATACAATAATTCCTCAAAATGCAGATATTATTCTACAAATGTATAAGTGAATATTTCATATTAACATAAAAGTTCTTCGTTTAATAACAAACTATTGCGTATCCAAATAGTTCTTCAAAATCTAAATATAGTTCTACAAACTCAAATGTCAGTACTTCATATTAAGAAAATTAAGGGTAAAATAGGTAATTTATATTAATAGGGAACAAACTAAAAATTTATTTGAATTGTAGAGTGAACTAAAAAATTTTAGTCAAACATGGAGTTTACTCAAAAACTCTAAAATAAAAATAAAAAAGTAATAAAAATTAAAATTAAAATTTTTTAATAAAATCATAAATTTTGAAAAAATTAAAATATAAAAAAAGTTAAAAATATGAAAATAAAAACTTAATAAAATAAGAAATAAAAAAATAATTATTAAAAAAATAAAAAGTATATAAAGGTAAATATTACAAAAATAAATAAGAAAAAAGAAGTTAAAAAATTTAAAAATATTGAAAAAGATATAAAAATAAAAATTGAAAAAATAAAACATAAAGAACGAAAAAAATAAAAGTTAAAAAAATAAAAAATTAAAGATAATAGTTCTAATAAGTATTAAGGGATAATTAAGTCATTGCATCTCATCCATGAGTGGTGGATTAAATAGTAGCTCCCTCAAGGAGCTATTATTTAGTCTTGTCCATTCCATTGCTATCATGGGGCTCCAGGAAATGAGAAGATTGTGTCTCTTTCAAAGTAAATGGTAGATTATGGCATATTATTTAGTAAACCCTTTATATTCTTTCAAAGTAAACCAAGCCTAAGTTTGACGAGTAAACTTTTCGAAATGAAGAACGATAAATTAAGTTTGACGAGTAAATATGAGTTTTATTAGTTATTCAAAGGTTTGCTTGTGAGTTAATTAAATCGAAAAAAAAAATAAAAATTGAAACATAAAAAATATTAATAAAATATTAAAAAAATCAATTATCTTCTTCTACCTTCTTCTCACCGGAGTAGCATTCGTTGTCGGATAAAAAAGTTACCTTAGGATATCTTTTCGTACGATAGTTAGAAAGAGAAATAGCGTTCAAAAGGCTCAATTTGTGTTTTGTGGAGGTTCAACAGCGTCGCCGGAGGAGCTGGTTGCCTTGGGTTTTTCTGCTTGTACTTACATAGTTTGAGACAGAAGGTAGGTGAGATTATTCATAAGAATCAACGGCGATGATTTTTCCCATTTATCGCCGAAAAAGAATTACCCACGATGATTTTTCCGTCAAGAAGAAAATCGGTGAGGGATGAAAAAGACAATGAATATGTGTGTCATTCTTAAATTTATTAAGGATATTATAATACTTTTATAGGACTTTGGATGCTTATGAAAAATAGAAAAATAAAAAGTACAAGAGAGATTTAATATTGCTGCATTTCAAATTAGTGGTTTAGGATTTTATTTTTTTTTCACAACAGATATCAATTATTAATTTACTATTTAAAAAATTCTAGCCTTTGACCAACACCACTCTAAATGAAGTCGGTTACTTCATAGCCAATTCCATTTAAAAGTAAAAAATTTAACCCGTGCAGTTTAACAGCTCTTTGTGGTTAGTATTCCCTCCCATCCCATCACGAGGGTGACCCAAGTTGTTCCCCCGAGTTTTTTTCTTGACCAAAAAAAAAAAAAAAAAAAAAAAGACACAACTATGGGAACTAGTTTTTGGTTGAAATAAATAAATAATCAATAATATTTTAAAGTTCTTAGGATAAGGATATTAATTAATAATAAAATTTTAATTAATTATCTTAATTATATCATGACGTAATCAAGAAACAAAATTTTGGAAGAGATAAAGAAACTTTTCTTATCGGAAGATAAAGATCGTTATTTTTTAGATAATTAAAAAAGGAGATTTCTCTTTTCTTCTATGTTGTTGAAGTATAATAAGAAAAACACAATCCACAATTCTATGATTGTGATATAGGACTGATGTGGATATTTTTTGAAGGGTCTCTATCTTGGAGTTTTGAATGATGAACCGTTCAAGAGATATTTGTCGTTTGAAGAGTGTTTGAAAGACGGTTCAAACACTTCAAGAGAGATTAAAGTAAAATTTAATTTTTGAAACTTTCCTTTTCGTTAAAGAACAATTTCAACCCTGAAATGTGGACTGATCCACACGATGGTGGAATACAATGAGAAATAACGACAACTAACATATATGAATGCTTTAATGGGGTGCTAAAAATGCTCGTAGCCTTCCTATAGTACTTATCGAAGAAACAACATTGAATCATACAACTCTATAGTTTGCCATCTCAAAAACAGTGGCCTTCACACTAATAGCACAAGACACGTCCTGACTCTTGACAGATTACGCAAGAAATCTCAAAAATTGTGGTCATTATAAAGAAAATGCTATATGACCACATAAATTTAAGGGCAAAAGTGATTATGCAAGATCGTAACTCGTAAGTATGGTGGAAGATTGCAGAAAAATATTGTTAGCTTATCCGAGAAGACATGTTCCTGCGGTGCTTGGTAAAGGTATGACATCCTGTTAGAGGGAAAAGCTTTTATTGATGTCATATTTCTGAATGAATAAAACAGATACAAAGATTGTATATTTATCCTAGTCTCAATCCCTACAAGTCAGGGATTCTAGCAAATCTGTTTTAAAGGAAACAACAAGCTCTCCTAAAATATTGTATCTCATAACACTCTCCCTCAAGTTAAGTGATCGGATCCCCGACATGTAACTTGTCCAATATGGTGTTAAACGCATGTCCAGTGATTGCTTTAGTCAAGATATCAGCCAATTGATCTTCTAATCCCACGAAGGGTAGCTCAATGGTGCCATTATCTAACTTCTCTTTTATGAAGTGTCGATTAACCTCCACATGTTTAGTTCTGTCATGCTGAACAGGGTTTTCTGAGATATTGATTACAGCTTTGCTATCACACTTTATCCACGCAGGGCCTTTCGGGGCCATCCCAATCTCCGTCATAAATTTCCTCACCTAGATGACCTCTGTAACCGTCTTTTCCATTCCTCTGAACTCTGCTTCGGTGCTGGAGAGAGCTATAACTTTCTATTTCTTGCTTCTCTATGTTACCACATTTCCTCCAACTAAGGTAAAGAACCCTGAAGCGGACCTCCTGTCGTTTGGATTTCTTGCCCAATCTGCATCGGTGTATGCCTAAATATCCAAGTCCCCATGTTTACCAAACATGATCCCATTGCCTACGGAACCCTTCAGATACCGTAGTATTCTTATTACGGCTTCCATTTGCCTTTTCAATGGTTGGTGCATAAACTGGCTAACCACCCCGACCGCATATGCAATGTCAGGTCTTGTATGGGATAGTTAAATCATTTTTCCAACCAATCTTTGATACCGTTCCTTTTCTGCTAGTTCTCCATCTTCTTGTATCCTGAGTCTGTGATTCACCTGGATTGGTGTGTCAACTGTTTTTCAATCCAGCATTCCCGTTTCTGCCACGAGGTTAAGTACATACTTCCTTTGTGAGATGAAAATCCCTTGTTTAGATAGCATGACTTCTATCCCTAGGAAGTATTTCAGGCCTCCTAGGTCTTTCATCTCAAATTCTAGGAACAAATTCTCACGCAGCCTTTCCATTTCCTCCCTATCACTTCCAGTGATAATCATATCATCCACATATATGATAAGACAAGTGATCAAGTTTCCCCTGGTTTTCAGAAACAGGGTGTGATCTGAGTTACTCTGTCTGTATTCATATTTCTGCATCGCCATAGAGAATCTCCTAAACCAAGCTCGTGGGGACTGTTTGAGTCCATACAGAGCTTTCCGGAGCCTACGTACTTCATTTGTTCGGAAACGGTCTGAGAAACCCGGAGGTGCTTCCATATACAATTTTTCAGATAATTCCCCATGTAGAAAAGCGTTTTTCACGTCAAACTGATAGAGGGGCCAATCCTAATTGGCTGGCACAAAAAGCAGGACTCGTATTATATCTAGCTTTACCACTGGAGAGAAGGTCTCAGAGTAGTCGATCCCGTACGTCTGAGTGTACCCTTTAGCCACGAGTCATGCTTTGTACCTCTCAACCGTTCCATCTACCTTGTATTTGATGGTGAACACCCACTTGCATCCCACTGGTTTCATGCCATGGGGTAATTCATACTTTTCCCAAGTTTCATTCTTAGCTAGGGCGTCCATTTCTACGACCATAACCTTTTTTCATTCCTCAACCTGCATAGCTTCCTGAGCAGATCTCGGGATCTGTTCTTTGTAGAGATTTTCCACAAAGGCATTAGCCACACCAGACATGCTCCCCCTGACCATATTTTTCACGGGATATCTGGAGGACCGAGATATCTGATCAGGTGAATAATGGTTTGGAGGAATCCCCCGGGGTACTCCTCGGAGGCAAGGCATACCTGTTATTATCTGTATCACTCACCACAGGGTTAACTGTATTTGAAACAGAATCAATATCATGAACAGATGAAGAAGGAACCGAATCAGTTACCTCGTTTTGGACATCATGCGAAGGAGGATGATTGGTGGTGGTACTGAGCTCAATGGGATGGGACGGAGAGAGAAGACCAGTATTATCCTTTGAATCGAGCCAGCATAGTGAGTCACTCAGATACTCCCCCTGAGAGCTATGCTGGGTCTGAAAATAATATTCTGTTTCTAAGAATTCACAATCCATAGTAACATAGAAGCGCCGTGTGGAAGGATTATAACATCTGTATCCCTTCTGGTGAGGTGCATACCCAACAAAGACACACTTGATGGCACATGGATCCGATTTTGTTCATTCTGCTTTGGGAATATGCACAAACATTGAGCATCCAAAGACTCGCGGAGGCATGGTAAGTGATTGTGGGACAGTGACTTGTGTCTGGAAGACAAACTGTGGGGTTTTGTGAGCAAGGATTTTGGTGGGCAACCTGTTTGTAAGGTAGGTTTCTGTAGCCACGGCCTCAGGCCAGAGGTGGTTTGGGGCGTGTGACTCGGTTAAAAGGGCTCGGGTCATCTCGAGCGAGGTTCTGTTTTTCCGTTCAGCAACTCCATTCTACTGAGGTGTGTTTGGACAGGAGGTTTGATGAATTGTGCCCTGTTTAGTTGTGAACTCGTTCATCTATTCGTTAACATACTCATGGTGTAGCACCCCGAACGCCTAAGTCTAGCTCACACATGAAATGGGTAGTCCATATATGAACCGGACTCATGGCGAACGGGTGACAATAAAAAAACGACACCCTAGCTAGGCGGGACTAACCCTCAATTAAATACGATCATGCATAATCAATAAAACGGAAGCATAATATACATTCATGTCTTTAACATAATCCTTCCATCATTTACATAAATCAAATTCCAAAGATATCCAAATAGGTCATACTTAATACATAGGTACCAAGAGACATAACAATACATATAGGCATAAATAATGTAGAACAAAGTGAGGAAGACAAGTGTTAGACCCAAAGAACAAAAGACCTGACTCGGTCCCGCCTAGCATGCAACCCTTGAAAACCTGAAAAGTGTGAGGTGTCAGTCAACCAAAGACTGAGTGAGGGGTTTAAATAAATAAAAGCGCAATTACCATGCAAGCTATAATCTCGGGTAAGTTTTCATGAAAGAAACAATATAAGTTCAAATATTAAAGTAATCCTCGCCCGAGATTACAACTAATCAATTTAATAATTCAATCATTATCAATTCAATTCGTGGCCTGGCGAGTGAGGTTAATTCTCCAACCTTTACACCAACAGTGAATAATCAATATTTAGGTTTCAATTCAATGGTTATCATGCAAGTTATTACAGTGCACAATTAGGAGTTTCATGAACCCTTTTTCCTCCGGTGATGGTGGGATTGCAAGGCCCAACCATCCATGAACGGTGTACGTCGGGAACATGACTCCCACGCATGGGATTTCTTCCTCCACCAAACCTCCTGGTGGATTCAGAGGTGATCCCAAAATTGGTGAGGATAGTGCAAAAGTTACCCGTCAGCCCTTGCTTCCCCGGTTGGCTCAATACATTACCCTCAGGCCCAAGTGAACATGACATGCTTACTCGCCAAAACACGAAACACGATATTTCAATAGGTCACGAAATCTTTTACAATCACGATAGGTTTTGAGAAAGATATATAGAGATATATATATACATTTTGGCCTAAAACATCATGTAGGGGTTATACGGGTTCTATATATCTAGTAATTAAACCTCACCTGTGCCGACAATACAACAAGGATATAATTATGAAGCTTGCTCCTTGTCAACAGGAAGACAATCTGTGTAAAAGGGACAAGTGTTTGTGAGACACGACTCTAATGAACCAATTACGACGCATGGCAAAGTCATGGATCAATATATAATGCAATAACAATCAAGGAATGTCAATTAGGAGCATACTTATCAATAAACCAAGTATATAACACATATAAGTCACATACGGGAGCCAAGGAAGTGAAAGGAAAGCAATAAGAAGGGTTTTCGTGAAGTTTGGCCAAAACCGACAATTCTCGAAAATGCACATGCTGTGGAAAAATGGGAATATCTAAAGTTCTAGAAATTGGAATTAGGTTTTGTTTGTTGGTAAGGAAACTAGACAAGTATACCTTTAAAATGGTATATGGCTTGTTTTCTAGTTCAAAGCGAGGAGAAAATGGCGTAAGCTTGAAGTTAGACGAGTGCAGTTTGTCGGTAAAGCAGCGACACCAAAAATAATTGATTATATCTCATAAATGGGAAAAGATATTGAGGTTATTCCAATTTGAGGTTGTTCTAAACTTCAAGATCTTTCCAACGGTTTAAAAATCAGGTCATTTGGAGTTCGGATGAGGGAGTACCCGGCCGGGTAAAATTCAAGGGAAAAGTTCCCCGACCGGGTAGAGCAGTCCAGAAACTTTTCGGCATAAAACTACCCGCCCGGGTAATTTTTAGGCACAAAAACTACCCGCCCGGGTAGTCCTCCTGGGCGAGAAAAAGGGCAGAAAACAGGGCTAGCTCGTGGAGGGAAGAAAGGGGTAGCATACTCCCAGGAAACCTCAACCAAAACACCCAAAACAAATATATAACATGCATATAACTCATATATATTAATTAGGCATCATATACTCCATGGAAACATGCTTTGATTCATAAGATTTTATCCAACAACCCATATAATTTCATGCTTCCAACTTCAACATAACCTCATGTTTTCATGCAAGAAATGAAGAAACAAGGACCTAAACATGCTTCTAATCATGAAATAAACAAGTAATTACATCCTAGATCTTAAACCCTACTTCACTCAAGGCTTCAAGAATTAAATCAAATCTCCATCTACCTTGGATGCAAGAAAGAAGAGATGAAATGAATGAAGATGATGATGCTCCAATTTATGCAACTTCCTTCCTTGAAATATGGCTTGAAAATGGAAGAAATCCTTCCTTCTTCTCCATGGTGTTTCTCCCGTTTTTTAGTGTGTGTGTGTGTGTGGAATATTTGATGAATGAAATGAGAGATACAAGATGCATAGATATTTATCAAAGTCTTCCAAGATATGGGATGACAAGGCACAATTTGCACTTAAGTCCCTAAGCTGTTTAAGTTAATGCAAAGAAGTTCTAGTTCATGGAATGTGTTCAATTAAATCCAAGGAGTTATAGGCAATTAAGTTCACCAATTCAAGAAATGATCACTTAAGGGCAATTAGACAATTAAATCACATTCGTCAAATAATTCACGTAATTTCTCATGTTAACAATTATTTCATATAAGTTCATAGAAAATATAATGCATCTAAGGTTATACAATGTATATAAATTATCACATATTGCACATAAGAAAAACGGGGCGTTACACATGGCCATTGTCGGTTCTCAGTATCTTGATTTTCTGATCAAATTGGGTTTGGATCATGTTAAAGAACACCACAAAGGTATCATAGACTTTCGATTTGTGTCGAAGAAAATAAACCCAAGTCATACGGGAAAAATCATCAATAAATAGCACAGAGTAGCGAAATCGACTTTAATTTGTAACTGGGGCCGGTCCCCAAACATCTGAATGTACTAATGAAAAAACTGATTGAACCCGAGTATTCGTGGGTTTAAATGAAGTTCTATGACTTTTGGCAACAAAACATGTTTGAAATAACAACTTAAAATTCTGTTTATTCTGAAAAAGTGTAGGAAACAACATTTGCAGATACCCAACAGATGGATGTCCAAGGCGTCTGTGCCAAAACCAGATTTGTGTGTCTGAGGTACCTTTTGACAAAAAAACTCGAGCAGGTTGTTCTAGTTCATCCACATAATAGAGTCCGTCCCGCTCAGTACCACACCCAACTATCTCCTTTGTATGAATGTCCTGTATAAGGCAGAAACGAGGATATATCAGAACCACACAATTCAATTCACTGGTTACATGACTCAGAGATAGCAATTTGCAAGACAGAGACGAAACGTAGAGGCAATTTCTCAATTTCAATCGCGGTGAAATGCTAACTGTCCCTTCCCTCTTAAGCTCCATAAATTCCCCATTAGAAGTTTGAATACCAGATTTTTTCAGAGTTGGTTCAATTAAATCAGAAGCATCAAACGTCATCGTATCAATAGCTCCACAATCAATTATCCACTCGTCATTTTGAGAGACATGCATACTTTGGGGTTCATTTTCTATTTTATTAAAGTAAAGGGGCTGATTTGTAAATAGGGATAATTTAGGGGGAATATATTTACAGCAGCTAGGGCTTAAGTCATTTCCCCAGGTCTGCACCGTTCCTTCTCCTTCAATGGCGGCGGAGGCGATGTTGGCCTGCCAACCACCGATTGTTGTTCCTGACGCCGACGGCGCTGTACCGGCGTCCTAATATTGGACGACGCCTGCAGCGGTGGTGTTGCCCTTCGCCGACGACAGCATTTCCACACCATGGTTCAACATTGACCGTCGATCCACTTCTGCCTTTTCGATTTCCTTTCCACCAGTCCGGGTACCCAATAATCTCAAAGCACCCCTCCTTCGTATGCTTTGGTTTCCCACAATATGAGCACTCTATGTGACACCCCGTTCTACAGTTCGGACAGGTAACTGTGTGATTTAATTGTTTAATTGTGCTTTAATTTATTTATATTTGAATTATATGAATTATCTGAATCTAATTGAATTAAATGTATATTTTAATTATTTGAATTTATTAAATTTTGACTTGGTTGAACCCTTTTAAACCGAACCAAACGAACCGAAAAACCTTGAACCGAACCCGTATCCCTGAACCGAACCGGTTCAGCCTTCATTTTCTTCTCCCTCACTTTCACGTAACAAGCAGCAACTACAGCAGCTCCCAAGAAGCCAAACCCTTCAAACTTTGATCAACCTTCAAGAGCCAATATCTCCCTTGTTTCTCCACCTTTTCACAAGCCGAAGTAAGTTTCGAAAACCCCTCGATGTGCTCTTTAATTTGCTTGAGTTGTGGTGGATTGTAAGTATATATATGATTAAACTTGTGAATAGTGAGGGTTTTGCCTAAATTTGAATTCTTGAGCTATGTGTTGGTTTTCTTTGATTCTTGACTTCATTTATGAGACCTACTTGGTGTATATGTTGTATTTGTTGCATGAAATTTGTTGGTAAATGGTTTAAATACAAGATGCCATTGATGAACTTGATTTTCTTCAAAAGTGGGTTTTGATTGATTTAGCTTCGATTCTTGTTTTTCTTGAGTTTTAAGCATGCATATATGATTCTTATGTGATATTTGTTGTTATGCTTGAACTTGGATTGATTTCGTTGAGTTTTGGTCATGTTTGGCCATTTTCCCTTCATTTCCCTGTTTTTTGAGAACAGACCTGTGCGCCAGACACAGGCAAAACGGCCGTTTCGGCCTCTTTTGAAAATTGGAAACGACCGTTTTTGCTTAGCGGGAATGAGAGTCTGAGTCTTGGAAATGGACATTTTGGGTTTGTACTGAAAATGGAAATGGCCGTTTCGAGTCTCGGAGGAGGTCAGTAGCTTTGGAAACGGCCGTGTGGACTTTGAACTAAGGCCAGAAACGGCCGTTTCGAGAGCCCCTGTCCGTTTTGTGATTTTTTGACTTTTTCGGTTTGATTTCTTTGCTTCTTAAATGATTTTATATGACTTATATGTTCGATAATCTGCTATTTTTGCTCTTGTAACTTGCCGTATAACTTGTTTATGCATGAGATTGAGTTATTGTGTGTTTATTTGATTTAATGAGTACATTTTGATGAAAATGTGAATTGCATTACATCTCATGCATACTTTACATTTTTCGTGCGTCATACTTGGTCCATATAGAGTCTAAGTCTTGGGTTATCGTGTTTTCTTTTCAGATGAGGCTGCCGGTGTCGAGCCCGAGGCATAACTTTGCTCACTCCCTCTCTTTTTCTCTTCAAGCACAAGGTGATGTTTAGGATTTTGTATAGTTATGACCTAAAGCCTTTATGTGACGTTTTCGAGCCTTGCGTGTGATTATATACTATATATATATAACTCAATAAGTGTTGAATATGATATGTTTATGATCTTACGGAACGGGTTTGATTTGAAAAGGTATTTATGAAAGCATATGTAAGCTACTTTGGAAAAAGTATTTTATGTTCAAGTACGGTAGCGAGTTTTGCCATGAAAGATTGGTATATGATAGGTATATGTGAATGTGGATCCAAGGAGCTATGGGTAAGGAATCCCCGGGACGGTATTAGGTCGTCGGGGCTCGGCCTGTGCATAGTTTTCATCCAAGATATCACATGTAACCTCAGGAGCTAAGGAAGGCGTGATATTTTGATGCCTCCGGTGTAAAAGCCGGTGAGGGCACGTTGTGGGTTAGCTACCCCACGTGAGTTTGTTAAAGATATGGATAGTAGGGCTACGCGCGTGGCTCTTCCATCAATGGTGTGGTGGATGGATATGTTTATGATTTTGTTTTATATGATATGAGGAGTAAAGGTTGGAATCTCGTTCTCGTTGAGCATGTGATATGATCTGTTATGGGAGTTATGAATCGGAATAGAGTTTATGAAATGGTTTCTAAATATATATGTTTGTTTCGAAATGTTTAGTTTAAAAAACCTATTCCCGGTTTATAAGTCCACTTTTGTTATGTGCCTTGCATTATATATATGTAGTGTGTGGGTGTGTGTTAGCCCCCTCACTCAGTCAGTTGACTGACCCCGCTTTTTATCTTTTAGTTGTAGGTTTTGGGACTTGAGCTAGGCGGAGAAGTGTGTCTACACTATACACTTGTTGGTCTAGTCAAGTTAGGATGCATATCTACATACGCTCTTCTTACTATTTTGTATATGTACAACTTGAATACTTGGATTTATGATTACTTTTGTTTTGTGAGGCCGTGTAGGCCATTGGTCATGTATATTTTGAGATGGTGATGATGGATATATGTTATGCTTCAGTTTCAATTGTTGTGGCTTTACTTTATTGCTTCCCCGCACTCTGAGTTAGTTGTTAGTTAGTTCAGCCTGGCTTAGTAAGTGAGTTGGTCTCCCTGTTCGCTATGGTTCGGATTTGGGTACGGACCTTCCATTTCGTAACCGTGTTTGAATCTTAGTGCGGGGGATGTGGTCCCTATGTTCGGGTGCTACACTCTAATTCAGACTTGTTTTCTCGCGGCGGAGGTCGCAAGCCGGCGCCATCAACGCGTCGGTTTCCGTTAGGTTTTACTCAGCCATTCTTCCCTCCTTTCACCACTAGTCCCACTCTGATGCCCGGTGATGACGGGTCCTCTTCGACATCGGATACCGTCTTCAGAATCTGGAGACGGGCAACCTCCCATCGGTAGTGGCGTAGGCGGACTCTACTGAGGGTTTGGTTTTGGGTTTCAGTAGATCCCACCTAATCTGTTCGTACCTCTCGTCAATTCCGGTAAGGAGTTGGTAAAGTCTCTGTTTTTGTTGGATTTTGTTGAAGGCTGTGATGTCTTCTGGGCACTTCATGTAACACCCCGGTTTTTCAGCCGTACAGGTACGCTGTTTCGAGTGAGCTAAATGTGCATTTAAATTATTTAATTATGCAATTATGTATTTATTATATTTTTTATATACTAATTATCGAATTACATGAATTAATATTTGAATTATTTGCTAAGTATGTATTTAAATTTTGAACGTTTTGCCCCTTTTAAATCAGTTTTAACCTGTTTTTGATTCTAATTTTTGTGAATACGTGTCATGCATGAATTATACATGTTATGAATTTATTTACGTGCTCGTTTTTTATTTTTGAGTTCGTTTGTTATGGTTTTTAAAACCGTTTTGTTTGTTAAGGGACTCGAGGGCCTAACACGTTTAACGAACCTTGTGTTCCGAAAGGCGTAACTTGAGCTCGGGAATTTGGATTTGAATTCTGGAAGAGGCGCTGGACTCGTAACGAGAATTGGGAGCTTTAAAACTTAGCTTTGAATTTTTCTAAACCCGTTTGACCCCCCGTATTTTGCCCGAAACTTGAACCTCGCACTTGACTGCCACCTTTTACGGTTTTAGCCATAACTAATTCATTTCTTAGCCAAATGACTTTATTCTTGAGCCTAACTAACCCTAGTTAAACCCTCTAACCATCCCTTACCCTCCCATTTTGAAATCAGACCTGGAGAGAGAGAAAGAAGTAGCTGAACCGAGAGAGAGGGAGAAGAGAAATCTACACTTTTCACTTTGCCTCTTTCAAGCTTTTTACTTCATCATTTCGACTCAAATTCGAAAGTTAAGTCCATGGTTTTGTTCTCCATTGTCTTGTGGTTCTTTTAAGCCATGACTTATGATTTTTCATCAAGGTTTGAACATCCTTTGAGCATGAGCATGAATAGTTAGGTTTAATTCCAATTCTTGATTTCTTGTTATTGATTCAGTTTACTAATTGCAAATAAGAGCATTAGTATTTATGCTCAGGCAATGAAGCTTAAAGAAAATAAGAGCAAGAACTCAAGATTACAAGGCAATTATTAAACCTTGCAAATAAGAGCATGAAGAGGAGAACAGGGGCTGGAGCTGCTGCAATTTCCGTGACCTGCGGCACTAGGTCGCGACCGCGACCGCGACCGCGACCGCACCAAGAGCAATCTTGGTCGTGGCCGCGGCCTTGTTTTTGCAAGGTTTTGAGTTGGGAGCTGGTGGTGATAGCGGCCGCGACATTTCTGTGAAGAGTTTGAGTCGCGACCGCGACTTGTCTATGGCATGCATGATCTTTGTTTCTTGTTCTTGAACTCCAATTCTTGAATTCTTCTTATTGATTCAGTTTCCATGAGTTTTAATGCATGAATCTTGTTTCTTTAAGCTTCATTACCTGAGTTCTTGCTCTTATTTTCATCGATTATGATTATGTGAAGTTTCACCATGTTTATACCCTGAAAACATGACCACAAATGGAAGGAATTGAAGCATGTCTGTGAGCTCTTTTCTTGTTGATTCTTGCTGCGTGATGTTGCTATCATTCTTGCCTCCATTTCCTGCTGCTTTGCTGTTGTTTTATGGCTGTGTTTCTTGCCTTGGTAGCTTGCTTTGTTGCTGCCGAAATGAAGAGGAGAATAGGGGCTGGAGCTGCTGCAATTTTCGTGACCTGCTGAACTAGGTCGCGACCGCGGCCTTGTTTTGGCAAGGTTTTGATTTGGGAGCTGGTGGTGTTGGTGGTAGCGGCTGCGACATTTCTGTGAAGAGTTTGAGTCGCGACCGCGACTTGTCTGTGGCATGCATGATCTTTGTTTCTTGTTCATTAGTTGATCCCATGCAATTGTTTTAATAATTCTAACTTCCCAACTTAAATATAGATTTTATTCTTTACTAATTGCCTTGTAATGTATTTATGGGTTTAAATTACATGAGATTTACGTGAGCTTAGTGCAGGCTATATGTATATATAAATTATATGTATTTAATGTTTGAAATTTAATTGCGTGCATGTACATCCGTACTTGTTCATATTTGTTTCCATGTAATTACCTTTGAATTTGTTTTTTTTTTGTGAGCTTAATGGCAGGTATGTATATGTATATATATTATATATATATTGTACGATTATATATATTTAATTATTAATTTATTATATTTAGTTTTTATTTAGTATGATCTCTAGAATTGAACTTGCACGTATGGCTTTCGTGCTTTCTAATACCTTCTTTTTATTCGTTTATGACCTATATGCTATGTGAACATATTATACTATATGTTAAATGTCTTGAATGAATTTTATGGATTGATTTGATACGAGATATGATCTTAGGTGGCTTGAGTGGTACGTGTATGCACTTCGTATGCATTTGCCGAGCGTCTAATTGGTTCATTCTGAGTCTAAGTGTGTCCTTTGTCGTTTGTTTTGTTCAGAGGTTCGTTTCGTGTGAAAGGAGGAGGTCCCTTAGGAGTCCATTTGTTTGCTTCGTTTGGTTTGGTTGACAAGGTGAAGTTTTTTTCTTTTAGTTAATACGACCTACAACCCTACCTGTGTTTTAAGCCCGCATGCGATCTACGTATATATATAAGTATTTAGAGATATGTTGATACATATTTTGTGGGAATTGGTCTGTTTGTTATGAAATATTTGAAAAACGCTTTTATATATACGTAAGTTATTTTAGTTTGTTTGTTTTGAAAAGGGTTGGTGTGCATGTTTTGGAAATAGCTAGTTGTAATTTGAAAATAAGTATGACTTTAGAAAATTTAGAACTTTTGAACAATTTGAAAATTTTAACATGGGCCCCGGAGATTTGTGTAAAGGAGCCCTGGGACGGTGTTGGGCCATCGGGTCACTCCCGAGTATAGTCTCCATACTTTAAGGATTACCCCTGAGCCCATCAGGAGGTTTGGTGGGGGATGGAATCCTCGGGGGGTGAGCGTCATGAAACTCACGACCCATACAGTATGATCGATGGTTAGGATTGCGCAACCCTTCCATCACCCGGAGAAGAGGTATGTATATTTGAATTCTGTTTTCGTTTGAACTTTGGATTTGGTTTTGATTTTTGAACAGAGTTAGGTGGTCCGAAACTCGTACTCGCCGAGTTGTGTGTTTGGATTTTGATCTTAGTTTGTGAAACAGGAGTGGACTATTAATTCCTAAAATTTGGTTGATTTTGGCCTTCGGCCATAACCTTTTTCTATATACCTATTATCACGGGATAAAATGTTTTAGAATACAAAAACCACTCCCCCGTCATGAACCCTTTAATTTTGAGTATGTTATGCTCTTACTTATATGTACGTGTGAGTGTGTTAGCCTCCTCACCAGTCTTTAGGACTGACCCCTCCTCGTTGTCTTTTTTTTTTTCCCTTCTTTGCTCTTTGAGTTGCAGGTGTTCGTTCAGGAGTTTGAGCTAGACGACGGTCGTCCTTGAGTCTTTGGTTTTAGTAGCGAGTCCCATTCATTTTGTTTTGCTTAATCTTGTATTTTGAACTTCTGATGTTATGGATTTGAATTAAATTTCGAATTTTGGAACTTGTATGATTTATTTAGCCCGGGGTGGGCATAATATGTATATCCTGTATTAATTGAGCATGTATGTTGGTATGTTTGAGATCTTGTTACTTCTGCATGTGCTTTGTATTCTATTATGCGCTCTGAATTAGGGTCTAGACCGCCTAGCCTAGGAGAGATTTTGTTTGTCACCCCGTTCGCTGTAACTTGATGGGTTTGCGGAGTCTCTATTTCGTTACATGTGTCGGGTTATGGTGCAGGGGATGTAGTGCTCTGCGCTACGGGGTGCTACATCTAAAGTGATATCAGAGCTCTTGGTTGCAAAACCGGAGCTCTAGAGTCATGTTGGGTTTGTCTAGGTCGTTCGGCTTAGGATTATGTGTTTGTTTGCATTCATTACATCACTTATGTGATTTATTTGTAATTATTTGTACTAATTGTTCACGTGAACATGCACTAAAACCCCCACATGCATCGATATTTCCTTGATCGTATTTTATTCCAGGATATCTCTTCCATATCAATGTGTCAACGGGGAAAGACAATGGAAGTAAATATCTTCAGTATACAAGAGTTTAGAGATTTCATCCTCCGAGGTAGTTTGATGACGATGATGCCAAGGCCAAAGGAATGATTGTTCAAGGTAGCATGATTTTGAGAGAATTGTCCGGGGATATCGTAAGAAAAAGGTGGAGTACACTACCCTTTTAATCCGAGGTTGGGCTTCAAAGTGGCTTAAGAAAGTGAAGTCAAATTTGAAGAATCCGGGAAAGTGTTTAACTGGGAAGATTTTATTCGAGAGTTCTATTATAAGAGCATCACTCCAAGTTCAACGATAAGCAGATTTCAAGAGTTCTTAGATCTTAAATAGGAATAGAAGAAGGTGGATGATTTTAAATTTAGAGTTGAGAGATCGACTGCCTATGAAGATTTTCTTAAAATCCGAAGTTATATACAAGGGCGGGCGTAGGAGATATTCAACAAACTTTTTAAACTCGAGAGATACATACATGGTTCGAAGAGATAAGTAAGGCAGATAAGAAGAGATGATTAAACGACGGTCGGAGTCTCACACACTACTTATGTGAGATAAAGACCTGGTTTGAGTTCGAAGACCAAGCGAGAGATCCGAATTTCAAGAAATTCTCAAGAAGCTTCAAGATGTCAACGATGCCAAAAATATGAAGATTTATTCTACTACCGGTGATAGAATCGATGCCTCCCCACGGGAGTTGATTCGATGCCCCTATTGCCAAGACCCGAATCACGTGGAAGAGAATTATAAGAAGTTAAAGGAATGTTTCAAGTGAGGGGAGTTAGCCGAAGAATCCGAGTCTGAAGCCTCGAAACCTCATGACTTCAAGATCCCGTTTCAAGCTCGGGATAACATTTTGGAAAACAAAATATCGATATCAAGCTCGACATTATCGCCATGGTGAAAGGTACACTAACACATTCAAGGCATTTCATACATGCATATTTAATCTCGGGGAAACCCACCTGCTTGATTTATCTTCCTCGCTTAATTGCTTTTGGTTGCTTGTTGCCTTCTTTTGTGGAACTCTCCTTCTGAAAAGAGTTAGTGAAATGAGAGTCCGGGAGTGGTTGGTGAGTTGTGAGAGCTGAGCTTGTTCGGTGGTTCTTTGTGAAGGCACCTTGTTAAGGTATGGAGTTACCTTAGGCGTTGGTGGTTGCTTCTAGGAGGTCCATTTGGGGCTCAACGATATTTTTGGGTAATAGATTGAAGGCTAATCCGTTTGTAACCTGTTTGAAAACACGAAAGAGGTGAGTAGCGGAAGTTTAAAAATTTTCCAAAAGTTTAATAGTTGTCTTGCAATTTTCGTATCGTATCGTAGGGTGTTTTAGAAACTTACAAAGGTAGAAGCTTTCTAGTGATGTTGTTACCGCGTAACGAACACCCTTCAAGCGAAATCCCTCGACGGCCTTCGAATTAGATTCCAAATTAGAAGCCCTCCAAAGCGTATCCACACCAGTCCTAAACACGATCAAGCGAGTGAGAATGCTAGTTCTATGGCTTGTGCTAGGCTAAGATTTTCTTTGAAAACTTTTCTTTTGGATTTTCTCAAAAACTTAACACTTCTTGAGTGTTGGTCTAAAGAATAAGAGAAACACCACCACTAGTATTCATACTAGGGGGTTCGGACCATTAGGGTTTCCTAAACCTAGTGGATTTTGTTTTCTTGCTTACTAATTAACTCATTTAATTATTCATTTTAATTAGAAGAATAAGTTCCCAACTTGTTCCCCAAGTCTTGCAAGAATAACCTTCTCTCTCCTACAATAAGAAGTTTGACTTTTCAACTTTCCTAAAGTTAAAAGTCAAGATTCAATAAATAATTTAATTGTCAATTAATTATTTATTGGGTTAAGTTTATTTGAGAATAGTCAATTAATTCAAAATTAATTAAAAAACTAAAATTAATTAATTACAATTTAATTAATTAATTCTAGAAAAGAATTCACGTGTAATATAATTACACGTTTGGAGCCACGTACGTGCCACGTGTGCGTGACACGTGGCAGCCATGCAGGCTACGCGTGACATGTGGCAGTCACGTGGCAATGCCCACGTGTTCCAATCTCCATTTTCAATCAACAATTTTATCTTTCGTTAATCATATTAACATCCTACCATAACCCTCGTATTCTGGCATTTGTGTGTGACCCTTTAGGTTCATTATTCGATTAGCAGTGACAGTAATTAATTAATTCCTAAATAATTAATCACTTCACAGATCACACTACCGTAATCTAGCAATGGGTGTATGGGTGTGTGACCCCTAGCCGAATAATAAAATGAATCGAAGAACCTTTCAGTCAATGACAATCAGTGAAATACAATCCTCTTACAACTCCATCTCTCAATCAAGAACTAAGGCATGGGAATATTCTCAGAGCCTAAATATTCTTGATCTTTAAAGTTAAGTTCGTTTCATATCTATTTCGATCTCAATTCTAGAAAACCCCATTTTCTAGATGTCTTGATCTTTTATCCACCTTGGCCAAGGGTTTAATGTTTAATGGACTACGAACAACTTAACCAGTAAGAGATAATTCTTGTTCTTAACAAGTGTAGGTCCTTTGGCCATGGTTTTGGTTTCTAAATGGCGACACCCTTTCGAGCCTATATCAAAGATTACAGAGTTAGCTCATATGAGACATTACAGAACCTCAAGTCTAAGGATTAATGAATCACGTCATTGACCTGTGAGATATTTCCTATCTGGAAGTTTCTGGAAACTTCCTTTCCTGTTTAGGAATGTTCTCATGCGGGGCATCTCGGTGATGAAGTTCTAGTAATAATCACCCTTATGTATTATGAACGTATCAACGTATGCACTTATCACTCCACGAAACTGAGTGATCCTTCAAAAGGACATAATCACATAAGCAAGTCTCAGCAGAGTAAAGGTCGACACTCCCACTGTCTGTCAGACTCATTGACTTGGAGAAGTATCTAATCCTCGCCTATAGAGTTAAGAACTTGTTCTATGTGCCGTTCCCATAACGACAAAGTTCTTAACGACCTCATCGGATTAGGGGAGTTCAGTACATGCAAAATACAGTCAAACCCAAACAAACATAAATAAGCACATAAAGAAGTGATTGCCTATGAACATAATCATTTCATTTATTATCCAAAGACTGTTTGTGATTTTACAAGGAAATAGTAAAGCAAACATCTGCTTTAAGGGAACTATTCCTAACAATCTCCCACTTGCCCGTCAAAGCCACTCAGGTGCTAATCTAAGTCCCATCTTCTGAAGATGTCCTTCGAAAACCTGTTGACTAAGGGCTTTAGTAAGTGAATTTGCCATGTTCGCTGCCGATGTGACCTTTTCAATTTGCACATCTCCTCTCTTGACGGTATCATGAATCAAGTGATACTTCCTCAAAATGTGCTTGGTCGTTTGGTGATATCTTGGTTCTCTTGCTTGACCAACCACCCCGATGTTATCACAAAACACTGTAACGGGGTCTTTAATGCTAGGAACTACACCCAACTCTTGGATGAAGTTTCTTACCTAAACACCTTCCTTAGCTGCGTCATTTGTAGCTAAGTATTCGGCCTCAGTGGTCGAATCTGTAGTGGTCGCTTGCTTGGAACTTTTCCAACTCATTGCTCCACCGTTCAGGTAGAATATGTATCCAGACATGGATTTAAATCCATCCATGTCTGATGCAAAGCTTGCATCACAATATCCTCTAATGACAAGATCTTGCTGGCCTCTGTAAACCAAAAACAATTACTTAGTACTTTGCAAGTACTTAAGGATGTTCTTTACAGCAGTCCAGTGACCTTCACCAGGGTCAGATTGGAATCGGCTAGTCACGCTAAGTGCATAAGCCACATCCGGTCGAGTACATAGCATCGCATACATTATGCTTCCTATAGCTTATGCATAAGGAATTCTGAACATCCTGGACTTTTCAAGTTCAGTCTTTGGACACAGCTACTTCGAAAGAACTGTTCCCGGGCCCATTGGAAGTTTTCCACTTTTGAATTCTTCCATACTAAACTTCTTTAGTATTTTGTCTATGTAAACCGAATGTGATAATCATAACAATCTCCTAGATCTATCCCGATAGATCTTTATCCCGAGAATGTAGGATGCATCACCAAGATCCTTCATCTGAAATTGGTTCGATAACCAAGACTTTGTTACTTTCATGTCATCCTTCGCATTCCCAATGAGAAGGATGTCATCTACATCAAGTATCAGAAATTGAACCGAGGTTTCCAATTCTTTCTTGTACACGTGGGATTCATTCGGATTTTGGATAAAGCCAAACGATTTGACTGCTTCATCAAACCAAATATTCCTATTCCTAGACGCTTGTTTCAATCCATAGATTGAACGTTGGAGCTTACAAACCTTTTGTTCGCTACCACTGAATGTGAAACCCATGGGTTGCTCCATGTAAATATCTTTGTCAATGTCTCCATTGAAAAATACAGTTTTCACATCCATTTGCCATATTTCGTAGTCATAATACACTGCAATGGCAAGCAATATCCTAATGGACTTTTGCATTGCAACCAGGGAGAAGGTTTCATCAAAGTCTACACCTGGTCTCTGAGTGAAACCTTTAGCAACTAATCTTGCTTTAAAGGTTGCCACGTTTCCATCTACTCCAAGCTTGCGCTTATATATCCATTTACACCCTATGGGCCTGACCCAATCAGGTGGATCAACCAAGGTCCAAACTTGATTAGAGTACATAGAATCCATTTCGGATTTCATTGCTTCTTTCCACTGTTCAGAGTCTTAATCTAACAGTGCCTCCTCATAAGTTAATGGATCGTTATCCATTTGAGATGTTTGGTGGAGAAAACCCTACGATCTCTCTGGTTGTCTAGGAATGCATTCAGAATGTCTTACTAGAGGAGAATTTTCGCGTGTATCACTCTCTTGGATTGGCTGAGGGACGTTAGTCTCCAAACTTGGCGTGGGACCTTGGTCTCGAACCTCTTCGAGTTCTGCGATCTTGCCTTTCTTTTCTTTAAGGAACGAGTCCTCAAGAAAAGTAGCATTTCTTGACACAAAGACCTTTTGTTCAAGGGGATCGTAGAAATATTATCCTATCGATTCCTTAGGATATCCTACAAAGTTACACAAGCTTGATCTAGCTTCAAGCTTATCTCCCACTGTCCTCTTCACATAAGCAGGACAACCCCAAATTCTTAAGTAAGAATAATTAGGGATTTTGCCAAACCACATTTCAAATGGGGTCTTGGGTACAGATTTGGAGGGAACAAGATTCAGAATCTTAACTGCTGATTCTAAGGCATAACCCCAGAATGAAGGTGGCAATTCAGTGAAGCTCATCATGGAACGAACCATATCAAGTAGGGTTCTGTTCCTTCTCTCCGAAACTCCATTTAATTGAGGAGTTCCCCGGAGGAGTCCACTGAGAGATAATTCCATTATCTTTGAGGTGACTAAGGAATTCGTCACTTAGATACTCGCCACCTCGATCAAATCGAAGTGTCTTAATCTTGTGACCGGTTTGGTTCTCAATCTCCTTTTGAAGTTCCAAGAATTTGTCAAAGGCTTCAGATTTATACTTCATTAAGTACACATAACCAAAACGACTAAAGTCGTCTATGAAGGTTGTGAAATACTGATGATTGTTTCTCGTACTTACACCAAGTGGTCCACAAACATCAGTATGGATTAAATCCAATACTTTAGTGGCACGTTCCACTTTTCCATTAAAGGGAGTTTTGGCCATCTTTCCTTTAAGACATAATTCACAATGAGTTAACTCTTTAAGCTCATTATCGTAGAATGATCCTAAATTAGTTAACTTAGCAATCCTATCTTTGGAAACGTGGCCTAAACCTGCGTGCTATAAAGAAGCCGAGATCTTGTCATCTCTTTTGCGTTTGTTTAATTGTTGTATATTCAAAATATTAGTGTCTTTAGTCGTATAAAGTCCATTAGATAATGTACCAAGTAAAACGGAAGTTTTATTCTTCTTAAGATAAAAGTTTCCATTTCTAGAAAAAGTCTCAAAACCTTCACAATCAAGTATTGGAATGGAAATGATATTACGAATAATAGAAGGTATATAAAGGACTTTGTTCAAAACTAAAGTAAAGACACCTAAATCTAATCTACACGTCCCAATGGCTTGAGTTTGAACGATTGATCCATTCCCAACCTTCAAGACACATTCTCCTTCTTCAAGCTGCCGAATCTCATTTAGCATCTGTACATCATTATAGATATGATCTCCACAGCGGGTATCAAGTACCCAAGAATTAGAATTAATAGATAGATTTATTTCAACAATAAACACACCTTTCTTTAGAGTATCCTTGTACTCTTGGCAGTTCCACTTCCAATGCCCTTTCTTGCCACAATGGTGGCAAACGTCCTCTCTTTGATCTCTTTTCTTCTTGGCCTTTCTCTTTTTAACCCCTCCGTCAGGTTTAAGAGATCCCTTCTGTAGCACCCTAGACCCCAAGGCGCCACATCCCCCGCACTGTAGCCTCAATCCACGTATGAAATGGACCGTTCATACATAAACCAAGACCACAGCGAACGGGTGACAACAAAACGACGCTCTAGGCGGGACACTCTCCCCAACATAATCAAACAACCATGAATAGAAAAGCGGAAGCAATAAAGTCATTCATAGGTATATATAGGTACCATATTTATTCCATAGATACATATAGGTACCATTTACCAATCAATACAATATCATATCTCCATAATAAACATAACCATGAATCCAAAATACTGATATCGACCCAAAACATGACAAGTTCCAAAAGTGATATACATGAAGGTATGAAACTAGACCCGTGGAAATGCAAGACTCGACCAACTCCCGCCTAGCACAACCACGCTCAAAAGGTACCTGAAAAGTGGAGTATCAGTCTACCGAAGACTGAGTGAGGGGCAATAAATATATATAACACACGTCACATGCAAGTTGTAGCCTCGGGTAAAGGCTTTTAGAAACAACAATAATTATATAGTTCAAGAATCTCATCCTTTGCCCGAGAGTACAACTATCCATTTTAACACGTTTAATTAATCATGCTTGTCAATATCATGAACATGTGGCCCCGGCGAGTAAGGGCAATCTCCAACCGAACTCCCAATCGTGAACAATACGTGATTATGCTTGCTTGCTTGATAAATAAGTGATCATGCAATTCATTTAGTGCTCACATAGACAATTTCATACTTGAAAACATACAATAACCCGAGGATAACCCGACATTCCGGATTAATCCCCAGTCTCCTTCTTCCTCCGGGTGATAGCGAGTTTGCAAGGCTCGACTATCCACGACATGGTGTGTGTAGAGGACATGACCCTCTAGACACGGAACTCCTTCCACCACTAATCTCCTAGTGGCTTCGGGGTTGATCCCAACAATGTGAGGATAATTCAGGAGTTACCCGTCAGCCCTTGCTTTCCCGGTTGGCTCAAGAATTACCCTCGGGCCCACGTGCAATCATGTACTCGCCAACATGCATTGAAAATCATGACAATCGATACATTCTTGCTTGAAATGTTTATTACTTTGAAAACGGTTATAAATATAATAGGTTTTGGCCGAAAACTAGCACGTACGGGTGGTAGGGTTAATTTTACCAAAACAAAACCTCACCTTTCTTGCAAAATAAAATAAAGTAGCGTTCTAAGGAGCTTGCTCCTCGTCCACGCCCCCGTGACCTGTGCAAATACAATACATAACCATGAGACATGCACTAAAATGACCAAAATAGGACGAACGGCGAAAACGTGTCGAGACGACCTCGCAAATGCAATGTGGTATTATAACTTTTGGTTTCACATCATATTAGCACGTATTATAGCAATTCGGGGTCAAAGAAGTCGTTGGATCGAGGGGTCATTTTCGGAAATTTATGCAGTGAATTTTGTTCTGCAACACAGGTGGGAACGGCCGTTCCGTTCCCTTTTGAAAAATGGGAACGGTCGTTCCCAAAGGTTCCCCAAAACGCACCCGCGTTTCTTCCCCTTAAAAGCGCGCCTTTGAGCTGGGAACGGCCCTTCCGGCGCAAGGCCAAAATGGGAACGGCCGTTCCCATGCTCGGCCGCTTACATTTTGAAAAGAAAAGGGGAACGCCCGTTCCCGCCAAGCTATGAGGCTGGGAACGGTCGTTCCCTGCTTCTGCAACTGAAAACAGAGCAGAAACAGGGGAAGCTCTCGGGAAGAAAGCAACAAAGCTACAAAAATCCATTTTTGATCCCCAAATGTTATAATCTCTAGAAATATGATGCAAACCACTTCAATACATGATAATATAATACTTAGACACCTACAACATGCTATATCAACAAGATTTCATGCTTTCAAGTTCATGATCAAACTTGATCATTTTGCCAAATATTCAATGATTCAAGCTAGGAATCAAGCACTAATTCATGTTATCATCTTATAATCATGCTTTGCACAACACATACTCCATATAACACATCAAGCTCAAACCCTAGTCTATTCAAATATGATCAAAATCATTCTCTCCATGCAAACCCACCTTGAAAATAGAAGAAATGGATGAAGAAGAGGATGATGATGATGATGACTTTCAATTCCTTGAAAATTTCTTGAAATCTTGATGATTGATATAAAATCACTCCTTCCCTTTTCTCTTCTTTGAAACCGAGAGAGAGATGAAATGTGTTTGGCAAATATTTTGGTTGAAAAATGATCAAGAATGTGGGAGAAGCTTATACCGTTACATCCATTCTTGAAATGGGTGAAAAATCCAATTTTGCCAATCTATCCCTTGGTTGTTTAAGTTATGCAATTAGGCATGCAACAATTTAAAATATGCTCAATTTGGTCCTTTGAGATCATGCAATTAAGTCCCTAGGATTTTAGAAAATATTTAACTAGGGACAATTTAATAATTCTATCACTCTCGGTAATTGCTTTCATGCAATAAACATTTTTTTCCGTGTCATGAAATAATATTTTGAATGATATGAATTTAAAGAATTAATATAAATAATGTTTCATGAATTTTATAAAAATATGAATGCCTCGTATGAATATTATGAAATTAAAAGAAATAAAATAAAACCTACGCTCAAAACACACACGTGGCGTGCTTACCTGTTCATCCGGAAACCGGGGCGTTACAACTCTCCCCCCCTTAGAAGAATCTGGTCCCCAGATTCTCTAGTCCTGCTCGAACAACTCCGGGTGGAACCGTTTCATTTTGTCCTCTGTTTCCCAAGTGGCTTCCTCGGTCTTGTCACTTCTCCACAACACCTTAACCATGGGAATTCTCCGGTTTCTTAATTCCTGAAATTTCCGATCCATAATCTTAACCGGCCTCTGAACAAACGTCAAATTCGGTTCCAATTCAACTTCTTCCACGGGGAGAATCGTGGTCTCATCGGGGTAATATTTCCTTAGTTGCGAAACATGAAACACATTGTGAATCCCCGTAAGACTCGGTGGTAGGTCCAGTCGATAGGCTACCTCGCCTATTCTTTCCAAAATCTCGAATGGACCTAAGTAGCGAGGATTAAGCTTTCCTCCTCTCCCGATCCGGGTGAAACCTTTCCTTGGTGACACCTTCAAGAATACCCGGTCACCCACTTCGAATTCTAGATCTCTTCGGCGCTTATCTGCATAGCTCTTCTGTCTATCTTGTGCGGCTTTCATCCGTTGTTGAATCATTTGAACCTTTTCAATCATAGCTTGAACGACTTTGGAAGGCCTTTCGAATCTTTCACCTTTCTTTACCCCTTCCTGTTTCGACCATTTCCATTCTTCCAAGTCGAAGAACAACGGAGATCGGCACTTTCTTCCATAGAGTAGCTCGTAAGGAGCCATCCCGATCGAAGCCTGAAAGCTGTTATTATACGCAAATTCGATCAAGGGAAGCTGTTCCGACCACGAGTTCTGAAAATCCACCGCGCAAGCCCGAAGAAGATCTTCCAAATACCTGATTAACCTTTCAGTTTGGCCGTCTGTCTGAGGGTGAAATGCTGTACTGAACTTGAGCTTCGTTCCCAAGACAGCCTGTAATTCCTGCCACAACTTCGAAGTAAACCTCGGGTCTCGGTCCGATACTATGCTCACCGGAATACCATGAAGTCGAATAATCTCTCTGTTATAGATCTCGGCCAACTTCGGAATCTTATAGGACATCCGGACCGGTAGAAAGTGAGCAGACTTCGTAAATCTATCCACGATCACCCAAATTCCATCAAACCCGCCTTTAACCTTCGGTAATCCAGAAACAAAGTCCATAGTTACTTGTTCCCACTTCCATTCGGGAATAGGTAACGGTTGTAGAAGTCCTGCGGGTTTTTGGTGCTCAGCTTTCACTTTCTGGCAAGTCAGGCAATGTTTCACGTACTCCGCCACGCCTCTCTTCAACCCGTTCCACCAATAAAATTGCTTCAAATCTTTATACATCTTATTTCCTCCTGGGTGGATCGAGTAGGCTGACTTGTGAGCTTCCTCGAGTAGGACCCGTCTCAATTCTTCAGGTACTACTACTCTGTTCTTAAATCGAAGCAACCCAGTCTCATCAAACCCAAACGGACTCTCCGGGTCATCCTTAGCTTTACTTGCAAGTTTCTGTATTTCCGGATCCCTATTCTGAGCCTCAAACAACTGATTCCTCAATTCCGGCTGAATTGTGATATTAGAAACCCGAGCCCTTAACACAATCGGGGCAACTTCCTTACTTTCCTTTATTTCCAAACTCGACACACTCGCCTTCCTGCTAAGTGCATCGGCGACCACATTGGCTTTCCCGGGATGATATTTAATTGTACAATCATAGTCTTCCAACTTTTCCATCCAACGCCGTTGCCTCATATTCAAATCCTTTTGCGTGAATAAATACTGGAGGCTCTTATGATCGGTAAAGATCTCAAAGGAAGTCCCGTAAAGATAATGTCTCCATTTCCCAAGCGCAAAGATCACAGCTGCAAGCTCTAGGTCGTGTGTCGGATAATTCCTTTCATATTCCTTTAGCTTCCGGGAAGCATAGGCAATCACTTTTCCTTTCTGAGTCAAAACACAACCTAAGCCTTCCTTAGAAGCATCTGTATACACTGCATACTCTTCTGAACCCTCGGGAAGCGTTAACACCGGAGCTGAGACTAACTTCTCCTTCAGAAAATTGAAGCTTTGATCACACTTCTCGTCCCAGACAAACTTAACATCTTTCTTTGTCAACCGGGTTAACGGTGCCGCAATCTTGGAAAAATCCTGAACAAACCTCCTGTAATAACCGGCCAATCCCAAGAAACTTCTAATCTCTGAGGCGTTCTTTGGTTTCTCCCACTTAAGCACGGCCTCGATTTTCGAGGGATCGACTTCCAACCCTTTTCCTGAAATCACATGCCCCAAGAATGAAACCCGATCGATCCAAAATTCACACTTACTGAACTTAGCAAATAACTGATGCTCTTTCAAAGTCTGAAGAACGAGTCTGAGGTGTCTCGCGTGCTCCTCGGCGGATTTCGAGAAAACCAGAATATCATCGATGAAAATCACCACGAACTTGTCGAGGAAAGGCCTAAATATCCGGTGCATCATATCCATGAAAGCTGCAGGGGCATTAGTCAAACCAAAAGGCATAACCACGAACTCATAATGCCCGTACCGAGTATTGAATCCTGTCTTTGGAATGTCCTCTGCTCGGATCCGCAGCTGATAGTATCCCTGCCTTAAATCCAATTTCGAATACACCTTGGAACCCTGGAGTATATCGAATAACTCCTCGATATGTGGAAGGGGATACTTGTTCTTGATAGTCATCCTGTTCAGCTCCCTGTAGTCGATGCACATTCTTAAAGTCCCGTCCTTTTTCTTGACAAACAACACCGGTGCTCCCCACGGCGAAGAACTAGGCCGAATGTACCCAACTTCCAATAAAGCCTCAAGCTGAACTTTTAATTCCTTCAACTCAGCTGGAGCCATCCGGTAAGGAGTCTTAGAATACGGCTCGGCATTCGGGAAAAGATCAATCACAAATTCAATCTCCCGTTCAGGCGGCAATGAATCCAATTTCTCTGGGAATACCTCGGGAAATTCCTTTACCACTTCTGTGTCCTCTAATTTCACCTGATCTTTGGGCTTGTTCAGAATATAGGCAATGAACCCTGTAGCCCCGTCTCTGACTAGTCTCTGAGCCTCTGAAAAAGAAAGTAAGGGTACGGTCTTCGAAGTACTGCCCGTAACAACCTCTGAACCCAACTGAACCTTCTTAGCCCGGCAATCCACTGTAGCACAATGCCTGTATAACCACTCCATCCCCAGAATAGCCCCGTATCTCTCCATTGGCATCACAATAAAATCTGTCAGAAACTCCCGGCCTTCAATCACAACTGGAACATCCCTGTAGACCTGATCCGTCTCTCGCCTACTACCGAAAGGAGTACTAACTATATAACGCACAGAAGTACACATAGCAGGCAAAGACAAGGTAATAGCAATAGAATGCGCAAGAAAGGAGTGTGTAGCTCCTGGATCAAATAATGTATGGATGTTCATGCCATGGATGCAAATAATACCTTCAACGACTGCAGCGGGGTCAATGTCAGCCTCCTGCTCCTCTCCAGCAAGTGCATAAGCTCGGGCTCTCACCAGTGGCCTCGGTCCTGCAGGTGGTGGATCCTGACGATCCGGACAACCATCAACCAGATGCTCGTTACTCCCGCAGATCAAACATAGGCCCAACCGACGCCTGCAGTTATCATAGGTGTGCGTAGGATGTCCACACCATGTGCATCTCGGTCTCTGAGGTGGCTGAGGTGATGCTGGAGCTCTCGGGCCTCTCAGTAACGGTCCTACACTCTTCTGTGATGATCCTGCAGTCTTAAACTTCTTCCCAGAGTCTCTCTGTACCGGAGGTGCGGAGTAAACCATCGGCCTCTTTCCCGAGCTCGATCCCTGACCTGCTCTCGAGCCTGAAGCCTGTCCTGCTCGCTGAGTAGCCCTCCTGGCACTATCAGAATCCTCAACCTTCAGGGCCTTTGCAGTAGCCTTTGCCCAGGTGCTGGTATTAGTCGCTTTCAGTGCATCCTGGATGTCCGGTCTCAACCCCTGAACAAACTGCATCGCTTTGTGAAAGTCATCATTCGCTATGTTGGGTGCATAGCGAGAAAGCCTCTCGAACTCGGCGATGTACTGACCCACGGATCGGCCTCCCTGCTTTAGCTCAGTAAACTCCCTCAATCTGCGGGTACGAGAAGCTGGAGGAATATACTTGTTTCTGAACTCCCGTACAAATACCTCCCAAGTAACCTCGGTCCCTGCTGCCGCCAGAACAATCTCTGTGCTCTCCCACCAGGAGTAAGCCTCGCCCTGAATAAGAGTAAGGGTGCAGCGAGCCTTCTCCTGACTGTCACAAGGGATAAGCTGCCAAATCCTTTCAATTTCCTTCAACCACATCTCTGCCTGAATATCGTCTCCCTTATAGAATTTCGGGGGACGCTGATTCTGGAACTCTCGCAAAATAGCAGAAATGGGATTCTCTAGAGGTGCTACCTGCGCTGGTGGTGGTGGTGGAGGTACCCGTTCTTGTAACCTCTGATCAATCAGCCCCACTACTGCATTCATAAAATCCTGGGGCTGTGCCTGGACAGGTGGAGGAGGTGGTGATCTCTCGCGGCGATGATGTCGGCGGTGATGATGCCTGTGCCTCGAGGATCGATCACTGTGATATCTATCGGGCTCCATCCTGAAATCAAATCACTAAACATGCGTGTCTTGATCAATAAATGCAAATGTGTGCATAGAATTTCCATAATATCAAATAACACATATTCAAGGAAGATCAAGTAGTGCAATTAATGCGAATAAGGAAGTAAATCAAGTAAATCAGCCCAATGCAGACTCCCAAATACCACATAATCCTATGCCGTGCGACCTAGACTGACTGAACACGACTCAAGAACCTCGGTTTTACAACCGGGCTCTGATACCACCTGTAGATGTAGCACCCTAGACCCCAAGGCGCCACATCCCCCGCACTGTAGCCTCAATCCACGTATGAAATGGACCGTTCATACATAAACCAAGACCACAGCGAACGGGTGACAACAAAACGACGCTCTAGGCGGGACACTCTCCCCAACATAATCAAACAACCATGAATAGAAAAGCGGAAGCAATAAAGTCATTCATAGGTATATATAGGTACCATATTTATTCCATAGATACATATAGGTACCATTTACCAATCAATACAATATCATATCTCCATAATAAACATAACCATGAATCCAAAATACTGATATCGACCCAAAACATGACAAGTTCCAAAAGTGATATACATGAAGGTATGAAACTAGACCCGTGGAAATGCAAGACTCGACCAACTCCCGCCTAGCACAACCACGCTCAAAAGGTACCTGAAAAGTGGAGTATCAGTCTACCGAAGACTGAGTGAGGGGCAATAAATATATATAACACACGTCACATGCAAGTTGTAGCCTCGGGTAAAGGCTTTTAGAAACAACAATAATTATATAGTTCAAGAATCTCATCCTTTGCCCGAGAGTACAACTATCCATTTTAACACGTTTAATTAATCATGCTTGTCAATATCATGAACATGTGGCCCCGGCGAGTAAGGGCAATCTCCAACCGAACTCCCAATCGTGAACAATACGTGATTATGCTTGCTTGCTTGATAAATAAGTGATCATGCAATTCATTTAGTGCTCACATAGACAATTTCATACTTGAAAACATACAATAACCCGAGGATAACCCGACATTCCGGATTAATCCCCAGTCTCCTTCTTCCTCCGGGTGATAGCGAGTTTGCAAGGCTCGACTATCCACGACATGGTGTGTGTAGAGGACATGACCCTCTAGACACGGAACTCCTTCCACCACTAATCTCCTAGTGGCTTCGGGGTTGATCCCAACAATGTGAGGATAATTCAGGAGTTACCCGTCAGCCCTTGCTTTCCCGGTTGGCTCAAGAATTACCCTCGGGCCCACGTGCAATCATGTACTCGCCAACATGCATTGAAAATCATGACAATCGATACATTCTTGCTTGAAATGTTTATTACTTTGAAAACGGTTATAAATATAATAGGTTTTGGCCGAAAACTAGCACGTACGGGTGGTAGGGTTAATTTTACCAAAACAAAACCTCACCTTTCTTGCAAAATAAAATAAAGTAGCGTTCTAAGGAGCTTGCTCCTCGTCCACGCCCCCGTGACCTGTGCAAATACAATACATAACCATGAGACATGCACTAAAATGACCAAAATAGGACGAACGGCGAAAACGTGTCGAGACGACCTCGCAAATGCAATGTGGTATTATAACTTTTGGTTTCACATCATATTAGCACGTATTATAGCAATTCGGGGTCAAAGAAGTCGTTGGATCGAGGGGTCATTTTCGGAAATTTATGCAGTGAATTTTGTTCTGCAACACAGGTGGGAACGGCCGTTCCGTTCCCTTTTGAAAAATGGGAACGGTCGTTCCCAAAGGTTCCCCAAAACGCACCCGCGTTTCTTCCCCTTAAAAGCGCGCCTTTGAGCTGGGAACGGCCCTTCCGGCGCAAGGCCAAAATGGGAACGGCCGTTCCCATGCTCGGCCGCTTACATTTTGAAAAGAAAAGGGGAACGCCCGTTCCCGCCAAGCTATGAGGCTGGGAACGGTCGTTCCCTGCTTCTGCAACTGAAAACAGAGCAGAAACAGGGGAAGCTCTCGGGAAGAAAGCAACAAAGCTACAAAAATCCATTTTTGATCCCCAAATGTTATAATCTCTAGAAATATGATGCAAACCACTTCAATACATGATAATATAATACTTAGACACCTACAACATGCTATATCAACAAGATTTCATGCTTTCAAGTTCATGATCAAACTTGATCATTTTGCCAAATATTCAATGATTCAAGCTAGGAATCAAGCACTAATTCATGTTATCATCTTATAATCATGCTTTGCACAACACATACTCCATATAACACATCAAGCTCAAACCCTAGTCTATTCAAATATGATCAAAATCATTCTCTCCATGCAAACCCACCTTGAAAATAGAAGAAATGGATGAAGAAGAGGATGATGATGATGATGACTTTCAATTCCTTGAAAATTTCTTGAAATCTTGATGATTGATATAAAATCACTCCTTCCCTTTTCTCTTCTTTGAAACCGAGAGAGAGATGAAATGTGTTTGGCAAATATTTTGGTTGAAAAATGATCAAGAATGTGGGAGAAGCTTATACCGTTACATCCATTCTTGAAATGGGTGAAAAATCCAATTTTGCCAATCTATCCCTTGGTTGTTTAAGTTATGCAATTAGGCATGCAACAATTTAAAATATGCTCAATTTGGTCCTTTGAGATCATGCAATTAAGTCCCTAGGATTTTAGAAAATATTTAACTAGGGACAATTTAATAATTCTATCACTCTCGGTAATTGCTTTCATGCAATAAACATTTTTTTCCGTGTCATGAAATAATATTTTGAATGATATGAATTTAAAGAATTAATATAAATAATGTTTCATGAATTTTATAAAAATATGAATGCCTCGTATGAATATTATGAAATTAAAAGAAATAAAATAAAACCTACGCTCAAAACACACACGTGGCGTGCTTACCTGTTCATCCGGAAACCGGGGCGTTACACCTTCTTCTTGGGAACTTTCTTCCCTTTACCTTTAGAAGGCCTAGAAGAGGAAGCGACCATCATTACTTTGTGATCCTTCTTAATTGTGTCTTCAGCAGTCACAAGTTGACTAATCAGCTCAGCTACAGTAGCATGAGGATGATTCATGTTGAAGTTTAGCACGAAAGGGTTGAATGATGGTGGAAGCGGTGCAAGCAACAAGTCCACAATGAGTTCTTCACTCAGTGGCATTTCCATGGGGGTCAGTTTCTCGTTCAAAGCAAGAAACTTAAGACCGTTCTCATGCACACTTGTACCTTCTTTCATTCTGAGATGAAAGAGCTCCTTAGAGGGGTTATACCTTAGAACACGCTCTTTGGGGCGTAACAATTGCTCGTGATGGTCATAAATCTCCCAAGCGTTTTCCACAGACCCATGTTGCCTTTGCATATCCGGAGACATGTTGGCCAACATGAGGCAATGGGCTTGAAGATATCTTCAGACCATTTCGCCATCGCCTCTCTTTCGACCCGAGTCGGAGCCTCGCCTTCAGTGACAGGCTCTCCCTCGAAGGGAACATATCTTCTCTTTTCAGAATCTAAAACTATCTTTAGATTCCGAAGCTAATCAGAGTAATTGGACCCCGCCAACTTGTTTGATTCGAGGATGGATACCAAAGGGTTTTTGGTTGCCATTTCAGAATGTAGAGAATCATAGATCTACAACCTATGTGGAAAAAATAGAGAAATCATGAGTATGCTGAATAATAACAATTACATATTATCAAGGTTTTTAGAAATATGTTCTCCCACCGTTTTTAAAAATTCTATAAATCCCAAACGACTTTAGAAGAAACTTATTTTCTCAATGGGTACTAGGATCCCAAGTATTCTTAGTTTCGGACCTACGACTCGTGAGACATCCAAAATCTAAGAATCTTTAGGTAGGTACAAATTGTCGATTCCATCCCCATGGAATTCCTAGTAATATTTTTACATCACTAATCTTTCGATTATGGACCCACGAATCGTGAGACATCCGTATCTACTTTAGTGTTGAGCAGGACCCATCAATCATAAGATCTCAACCAAACTTAGTCCGGAACGACCCACGACTTGTGAGTCATCGCCCATTCTAAAATGGTCGAGAAATATTAATTATTTAAAGTAATTAATCAGGAAACTAAGAGTTAATAAGCTACACTAATTACCCCACGACTCGTGAGACAACAATTAGTTTCACTTATTAAGTTCTAAATCCTATTGATTGAATGCAAGAGATTTTATTACCATGATAAAATACCTATTTATTCTAAATTGCTCAATATTTAATAAAGGGATTTTCGAATTTCCAGAGAGTTGTCTGGAATGACCTCACCAACATATAATGTTATCCAAATTTTAATTGTCTTGTTTAATGCAGTTTCACATAAAATGCATCACAGAAGCAATTAGCAGATAACATGACCTAGCATGATACTAATTATGAGATGATCATGGGTATCCTATCTTATATGTGATTTTGGGAGCCACTCCAAAATCACTAGTTCTAACATTCATACCACATAAGACAGTTCATCTCACATAGGGGTACATAATTTAATGGAAAAACACCCTATCTATTACATTTAATAGAAACTCTACTAAACATTTTGAGGGGTCTTCTTATGGCCATCGTTCTGCAAGTGCTCCTTGTGGATCCTTCTTATTCCATGGGTACTTATCTCCAAAATGAAAATAAAACCTCACTTCCTAAGTTCTACTCTCTTTACATAAAGTAATATGACTCAATTTTCATATTGGCCATAGACAAATACAAGGGGGATACCCCGACCCAAAAACAATAATAAGGAAAACCACATAATAAACACATAACAATATGCATATAAGTAGGGCTTCAACCCCAATTGAAAACACACAACTATGGGGCTCCGACCCCAATTGAAATCATCCGTGTGCAGAATTTAAAACATACATAAGACTAACCCATGATCACCTAAACTAGCATAATTCCACTCGAATTTAAATTTACCAATTAAATTTAAAATTCCCTTGACTTCAAGTTACAACTAACTTAAGTAATTTGAATATTAGTTCATTATTCAAGAATTTATTCAAAATCGGACTTCGGATCATGATAAACCACAATTAATTCAAAATTAAAATTTTGTCAAAAATATCATTCAAAGTGATATTTAATATTTTCTCAAAAAATCAGAACTTTACTTTAATTCATAAAAATCCCAAAATTTATAATTATTTCAAATAAATAATTTTAAAATTAAAATCAAAATTTAAAATTAAAATCAGATTTCACGGGATTTTACGAAACTGAAAAAACACGAAACGAAAATGGGCCCGGGATTACACCTGCGAGGCACGAGGCTGCCGCCCGCAAATGCGCGCTGAGCAGCACACGCCGCGCAGCAGAGTTGCGCGTGTTGGGATTAGTGCCCTGAAAATTCAATTTGTTGAATTAATTAAACTGAATTTACAGCAAGTTGTGAGTATTTCACATAGTGTTAATTAATGACGTGTGGTGGTATTCTTATATGAAATGTGTTTCATAGGAAAAGGCTTTGAATACCGAAATCACGTGTCATTAAAGTTCTAGTCGGTAAGATAAGAATATGTTCTTATCAAGACTATAACGTGGTTATATAAGATGATTAGTCTTTCGTCATAGGGAATGGTGATTCCAATTATAACACGTTGATGATTTTCAATAGGATTGAAAACATCGAACTGGACCACTGAGATTATTTATTTTATACTGCTATCTAAAATGAATAAAATCTCAGGAAGCATTGTACTCTTAATCCTGATAATATTTCGGCTTTAGGCATGTAGTGTTAGTCACTGTAACATACTCGAAGTGAGGTCTCGGTAACGGGTGGCCAAAATACTTTGTATGATTCGGTGACAGCATGAAATGTGCTAAAGAGTTATATTGATCGAGGAATCTGTGGCCTTGCTGGAAGGTAAGAGATATCCTTGAAATAGATTTGCAAAAGTTCGAATTAAGACTTTGGCCAAAGCACTTCGCGTGATAACGTCACCGAAGTTGTATGTTGAATGTGTTTCACATACAGAGAATTTGAACTTAAGGCGAATCAATAAATTTCAATTAGAAATGGAAAATAAATGATAGTAGTTACAATTTATTTTTCATGGATATCTACACGGAGGAGTAAAATACGAAATTATTCTAGATCGAGAAATTCGTGAATAATTTAATTAATTTTAGAGTGCAACAATATTTATTTAGTGGAATTAAATATTGTTAAACGATAATTAATTATTATTATGAGATGCTAATATATTAATCCGTTTGGAGCTAAAATTAATTAGTCCTGCAGATCCCCTTGCAAGCCCCAAATTGAAAAACCCAAAGAGAAAATATTAAAAGGAGAAAGATAAATGAATTTTCAAAGTGTTTGAAAATGGCCAAGGAATTTATTTTAAGAAAATAAATTAAAGTTCCAAAGAGTTGGAAATGTCCAGAATTTTATTTTGGAGAAAATAAAATTTTAAATTTTGTTTAAAAAAAAAAAATGCTGACGTGGCAGGTGACGTGGCATTGACGTGTCACGCCACGTCAGCAGGCGGGGCCCAGTTGGCGCTGACACAGCGGCCGCGTGGTGCGCCACGTGTACGGCCGAGATCGCGCCGCGTCAGCGCAAATGGGCGGACGAGATTGGGTGTTGACCGGTAGGGTCAACGGGTCGCCGGTTCGGGTCAGAACTAGTTCAAACGGATAGGGTCGGACCATATTCGGACAGGGTCAAACCGGGTCCGGTTCGGGTAGGACCAGACCCGGACACGTGTCAACGTCTGGTGGAAGCTACGCGTTTTCACACGCGCCAACCACTTGGCCGACTTGTGGCGGCGCGTGGGGGCGCGTGGTTGGCGGCGTTGTGTCCGCGGCGGAGAGAGCTACCACGTGGCATGATCCGATTGGCCGGCCGGTACGCGGTTTGTACGCGGTTATACAAATGACGAAAATGCCCCTCAATTTTATGCCTAAAATGACAAAAATGCCCTCCGGATTTTGCCTATAAATAGCTGACCCCCTTGCCATATTTTCTCATTCCAATTTTCAACCAACTTTGGCTTTAGAGAGAGCTCTCCTCTCTCAAATTAATTGATCCCTAATTAAGGGATTAATTAATATATAATTAGGTGGTTATATAATTAATATATAATCCGCTTAATTATTAGAAAATTAGGGAATTTTCTAGTCTAGAAAAATGATTTTTTCTAGAAAATATTTTCTCGAGTATTTAGGGAAATACTCGCGGAGCCCACACTCCGAGGGTTTCTCCGGGGATATTGCGGGGAAGCTCTGTCGGTCTCACGAAAGGGCAAGGAGCTGGAAAAATGCCGTTAGATAGCCATATTTGCAGTACGGTAATATTTTTCAGTTATTTTATTTTAAGCATGATAAATTATGTGCTCTTAAGTGTTAATTGCATGTTAGATATTTATCTGCTTAAGTGATTTAAAATTTATTATCAATTGCATGTATATACTTGAGTAGATCCGGCTAAGTCTTCCGCTTTGTATTAAAATGTTTTAGAAATATTTTAATACTTGTATTGTATTAAAAAATTTTAAAATGTGGTCACGGACCGCTACTGTTGTGGGCCCGCATCCCAGCAGCGCTAGTGCGAGCCTGCGAGCAGGTGTCCCGGCAGCAGGGCGGAACGACTCGGCAGTAGCGCTTAGGAACACCTGAGCGACTGCACGCGCGGGTCTCGGCAGACGGCGTGGTGTGTTGTCGTCCCATGCGCGTACATGATGCGTGCAATCCCGCGCTTGATCGTACGTGGGTGGACCGGTTTCGTATTTTTCGTTTCGGAATTTCACCAAATTCATGCAATCCAGATTCGAATTAAAACAGTTCAAAACAAATCAGATTAAAACATCTTAAAACCAGATTTATCAGAAAACAAATTTTCAAGAAATAGTATTGATCCGACAGATTCGTTTTTAAACAAAAACCAAGAATACATAACCAATATCCAAATTCAAGAATTTTCAGTCAAAATTCCAAAAGCAATAAAGATACAATACGAACGTTGCAAGGTAACTCTGATACCATTTGTTGGAAAATACGAAAGAGTTGAGCAGCGGAAGTTTAAAATTTTTCCAAAAGTTTAATCGTTGTTTTGCAATTTTCGTATTGTATCTAGGATGTTTTAGAAACTTACAAAGGTAGAAGCTTTCTAGTGATGTCGTTACCGCCTAACGAACACCCTTCAAGCGAAATCGCTCGAAGGGCCTTCGAATTAGACTCCAAATTAGAAGCCCTCCAAAGTGTATCCACACCAGTCCTAGAACACGATCAAGCGAGTGAGAATGCTACTTCTATGGCTTGTGTTAGGCTAGGATTTTCTTTGAAAACTTTTCTTTTGGATTTTCTCAAAAACTTAACACTTTTTAAGTGTTGGTCTAAAGAACAAGAGAAGCACCACCACTAGTATTTATACTAGGGGGTTCGAATCATTAGGGTTTCCTAAACCTAGTGGATTTGTTTTCTTGCTCACTAATTAACTCATTTAACTATTAATTTTAATTGGAAGAATAAGTTCCCAACTTGTTTTCCAAGTCTTGCAAGAATAACCTTCTCTCTCCAACAATAGAAAGTTTGACTTTTCAACTTTCCTAAAGTTAAAAGTCAAGATTTAATAAATAATTTAATTCCCAATTAATTATTTATTGGGTTAAGTTTATTTGAGAATAGTTTTAACAATTAATTCAAAATTAATTAATTACAATTTAATTAATTAATTCTAGAAAAGAATTCACGTGTAATATAATTACACGTTTGGAGCCACGTACATGCCACGTGTGCGTGACACGTGGCAATGTCCACGTGTTCTAATCTCCATTTTCGATCAATAATTTGATCTTTCGTTAATCATATTAACATCCTACCATAACCCTCGTATTCTGGCATTTGTGTGTGACCCTTTATGTTCATTATTTGATTAACAGTGACAGTAATTAATTAATTCCCTAATTAATTAATCACTTCACAGATACACTACCGTAATCTAGCAATGGGTGTATGGGTGTGTGACCCCTAGGCGAATAATAAAATGAATCGAAGAACCTTTCAGTCAATGACAATCAGTGAAATACAATCCTCTTACAACTCCATTTCTCAATCAAGAACTAAGGCATGGGAATATTCTCAGAGCCTAAATATTCTTGATCTTTAAAGTTAAGTTCGTTTCATATCCATTTCGATCTCAATTCTAGAAAACCCCATTTTCTAGATGTCTTGATCTTTTATCCACCTTGGCCAAGGGTTTAATATTTAATGGACTACGAACAACTTAATCAATAAGAGATCATTCTTGTTCTTAACAAGTGTAGGTCCTTTATCGATTCTACTAATTCTTCATATGCCACTTGTGTAATCCCAACGTAGGCCATGGTTTAGGTTTCTAAATGGCGACACCCTTTTGAGCCTATATCAAAGATTACAGAGTTAGCTCATATGAGACATTACAGAACCTCAAGTCTAAGGATTAATGAATCACGTCATTGACCTGTGAGATATTTCCTATCTGGACGTTTCTGGAAACTTCCTTTCCCGTTTAGGAATGTTCTCATGCGGGACATCTCGGTGATGAAGTTCTTGTAATAATCACCCTTATATATTATGAACGCATCAACGTATGCACTTATCACTCCATGAAACTGAGTGATCCTTCAAAAGGACATAATCACATAAGCAAGCCTCAGCAGAGTCAAGGTCGACACTCCCACTGTCTGTCGGACTCATTGACTTGGACAAGTTTCTAATCCTCGCCTATGGAGTTAAGAACTTGTTCCATGTGCCGTTCCCATAACGACAAAGTTCTTAACGGCCTCATCGGATTAGGGGAGTTCAGTACATGCAAAATACAGTCAAACCCAAACAAACATAAATAAGCACATAAAGAAGTGATTGCCTATGAACATAATCATTTCGTTTATTATCCAAAGACTGTTTGTGATTTTACAAGGAAATAGTAAAGCAAACATCTGCTTTAAGGGAGCTATTCCTAACATATCCTTCGTAGATCGATTGGTTATTCCAGGAGAGTGTAATAAGCTAAGTAGCTTAGCTTAGGGTTAACCGAAGGGTCGAGCTAAGCTTGAGGAGACAAGGATTGTAGTAAGGCCTTCTTGATGATTCATTGAAAGTTGGGATAGCACTTGATAGGGACGTTGAGGTGGTCATGATCTTTATCCCGGAGTTGATGAGCTCTTAGAAGGTAGATTCATCATTTCAAGTACTTCTCTGTGGGGTGCTCTTGTCCTATCTAAAGAAGGAGATGGGACCTTAAGATACGTATAAACTACCGTGAGCTATACGGGTTAACAGTGGAAGAAGAATACCCTTTGGTCACTTCGAGGAGTTGGTTGTTCGTGCTTCTTCATAGTTTCGTTGGTGGCTCCAAATGGGGTTTCTACAAGGGTATTTTCGACTACGAGTTCAGGTAGAAGAACCGAGAATTACCTTAGAGCAAGAGTCTCTAATGTTATCGGAATTTAATAGGAGATTCATCTTCATTTAAGTTGTGATCTCGTTGACATTCTTGACAAGAAGAGGTACGGTCGTGAGTGGGAAGAAGCGGTGGAAGTGAGTTACCTTCGGCACGACTTTGATTAACCAAAGGTACTCAAGGCTACTTCGTTTACAATGGAGGCATAAAGGAAGGCTTTGGTTGTAGGTTGCTAGTGGGAGAGTGTAGCCTATGTCTCGAGAAGTGCAAGGTCACGAGATTTACCCCACTCTTGTTTCGAGTTTGTTCGAGGATGTGAAGAGCCGGTTTGGTGTAATGGCACGAGAAAGAACGTTGCAAACTTCGTGTAGCAATATCTATTGTGCCATCGGTTGAAGACCGAACATCGAGAACCTATAGGATTCTCCAACTACTTCTGAATTCTATTTGGAAGCGGGAGCAGACAACTAAGGACTTCGTGTCTGGTTTGCTAACATTAAGGAGATTTCATGAGATTCGAGGGACTGTCGTTTTAACAAGTTAACCTATTTTCTCTTAGCATAGTGGTTCGTCAAGTCTCGAGAACTTTGTGGTTTGGAAGAGCAGATCCCTAGAGTCGAAGTGGGAGATCGGGACTTCTTGGAAGCATCTCCTACAAGGGGTTCGTCGCTCGGGAGCTAGAGTTTTGAGTTCGAGAGAGTTTAGCGTTAATCAAGACCCTGCTTTGGACCTGAGGACAGGTCCTTTTTAAGGGGGGGAGGTTGTAACACCACGGTTTTTCAGCCGTACAGGTACGTTGTTTCGAGTGAGCTAAATGTTCATTTAAATTATTTAATTATGTAATTACATGTTTATTATATTGTTTATATGCTAATTATCGAATTACATGAATTAATATTTGAATTATTTGCTAAGTATGTATTTAAATTTTGAACGTAAGTGCCCTTTTTAAATCCGTTTTAAATCCATTTGAACCCGTTTTCGATTCTAATTTTTGTGAATACGTGTCATGCATGAATTATACGTGTTATGAATTTGTTTACGTGCTCTTTTTTCATTTTTGAGTTCGTTTGTTACGGTTTTTAAAACCGTTTTGTTTGTTAAGGGACTCGAGGGCCTAACACGTTTAGCAGACCTTGTGTTCCGGAAGGCGTAACTTGAGCTCGGGAATTCGGATTCGAATTCTGTAAGAGGTGTTGGACTCGTAAAGAGAATTGGGAGCTTTGGAACTTAGCTTTGAATTTTTCTAAACCCGTTTGAACCCCCGTTTTTTGCCCGAAACATGAACCTGTAGCGTGACTGCCACCTTTTACGGTTTTGGCCATAACTAATTCATTTCTTAGCCAAAAGACTTGATTCTTGAGCCTAATTAACCCTAGTTAAACCCTCTAACCATCCCTTACCCTCCCATTTCGAACTAAGACCTCGAGAGAGTGAAAGAAGCAGTTGAACTGAGAGAGAGGAAGAAGAGAAATCTGCACTTTTCACTTTGCCTCTTTCAAGCTTTTTATTTTATCATTTCGCCTCAAATTCGAAAGGTAAGTCTATGGTTTTGTTCCCCATTGTCTTGTGGTTCTTTTAAGCCATGATTTATGAATTTTCATCAAGGTTTGAACATCCTTTGAGCATGAGCATGAATAGTTAGGTTTAACTCCAATTCTTGAATTCTTGTTATTGATTCAGTTTCCATGAGTTTTAATGCATGAATCTTGTTTCTTTAAGCTTCATTACCTGAGTCTTGCTCTTATTTTCATGGATTATGATTGTGTGAAGTTTCACCATGTTTATACCTTGAAAACGTGACTGAAAATGAAAGGAATCGAACCATGTTTATGAGCTCTTTTCTTGTTGATTCTTGCTGCGTGATGTTGCTGTCATTCTTGCCCCCATTTTCTACTAGTTTGCTACTGTTTTATGGCTGTGTTTCTTGCCTTGGTATCTTGCTTTGTTGATGCCGAAATGAAGAGGAGAACAGGGGCTGGAGCCACTGCAATTTTCGTGACCTGCTACACTAGGTCGTGACCGCGACCGCGCCAAGAGCAATCTTGGTCGCGGCCGCGGCCTTATTTTTGCAAGGTTTTGAGTTGGGAGCTGCTGGTGGTGGTGGTAGCTGCAGCGACATTTCTATGAAGAGTTTGAGTCGCGACCGCGACATGTCTGTGGCATGCGTGATCTTTGTTTCTTGTTCATTAGTTGATCCCATGCAATTGTTTTAATAATTCTAACTTCCCAACTTAAATACAGATTATATTCCTAATTGCCTTGTAATGTATTTATGGGTTTAAATTACATGAGATTTACGTGAGCTTAGTGCAGGCTATATGTATATATATATTATATGTATTTAATGTTTGAAATTTAATTGCGTGCATGTACGTCTGTACTTGTTCATATTTGTTTCCATGTAATTACCTTTGAATTTGTTTTTTTTTGTGAGGTTAATGCCAGGTATGTATATTTATATATATTATATATATATTGTATGATTATATATATTTAATTGTTAATTTATTTGATTTAGTTTTTATTTGGTATGATCTCTAGAATTGAACTTGCTTGTATGGCTTTCGTGCTTCGTTTTGTGCTTTCTAATACCTTCTTTTTATTCGTTTATGACCTATATGCTATCTAAACGTATTATACTATATGTTAAATGTCTTGAATGAATTTTATGGATTGATTTGATACGAGGTATGATCTTAAGTGGCTTGAGTGGTACGTGTATGCACTTCATATGCATTTACCGAGCGTATAATTGGTTCATTTTGAGCCTAAGTGTGTCTTTTGTCGTTTGTTTTGTTCAGAGGTTCGTTTTGTGTGAAAGGAGGAGGTCCCTTTGGAGTCCTTTTGTTCACTTCGTTTGGTTTGGTCGACAAGGTGAGGTTTTTTTCTTTTAGTTAATACGACCTACAACCCTACCTGTGTTTTAAGCCCGCATGCGACCTACGTATATATATAAGTATTTAGATACATGTTTGATACGTATTTTGTGGGAATTGGTCCGTTTGTTATGAAATATTTGAATAACGCTTTTATATATACGTAAGTTATTTTAGTTTGTTTGTTTTGAAAAGGGTTGGTGTACGTGTTTTAGAAATAGTGAGTTGTAATTTGAAAATAAGTATGACTTTTGAAAATTTAGAACTTTTGAACAATTTGAAAATTTTGACCTGGGCCCTGGAGATTTGTGCAAAGGAGCCCCGGGACAATGTTAGGCCATCGGGTCACTCCCGAGTATAGTCTCTATACTTTAAGGATCACCCCTGAACCCACCAGGAGGTTTGGTGAGGGATGGAATCCTTGGGCGTGAGCGTCATGAAACTTACGACCCATACAGTATGATCGATGGTTAGGGTTGCGCAGCCCTTCCATCACCCGGAGAAGAGGTATGTATTTTTTAATTCTGTTTTCATTTGAACTTTGGATTTGGTTTTGATTTTTGAACGGAGTTAGGTGATCCGAAACTCGTACTCACCGAGTTGTGTGTTTGGATTTTGATCTTAGTTTGTGAAACGAGAGTGGACTATTAATTCCTAAAATTTGGTTGATTTTGGCCTTCGGCCATAACCTTTTTTTATGTACCTATTATCACAGGATAAAATGTTTTAGAATGCAAAAACCACGCCCCGGTTCATGAACCCTTTAATTTTGAATATGTTATGCTCTTATGTATATGTACGTGTGAGTGTGTTAGCCCCCTCACTAGTCTTTAGGATTGTCCCCTCCTCGTTGTCTTCTTTTTTTTTTTCCCCTCTTTGCTCTTTAAGTTGCAGGAGTTCGTACGGGAGTTTGAGCTAGGCGGCGGTCGTCCTTGAGTCTTTGGTTTAGTAGCGAGTCCCATGCATTTTGTTTAACTTAATCTTGTATTTTGAACTTCTGAAGTTATGGATATGAATTAAATTTCAAATTTTGATACTTATATGATTTATTTAGCCCGGGGTGGGCATAATATGTATATCCTGTATTAATTGAGCATGTATGTTGGTATGTTTGAGATCCTGTTACTTCCACATGTGCTTTGAATTCTATTATGCGCTTTGAATTAGGGTCTAGACCGCCTAGCCTAGGAGAGAATTTGTTTCCCACTCATTCGCTGTAACTTGATGGGTGTACAGAGTTTTTATTTCGTTACACGTGTCGGGTTATGGTGCGGGGGATGTAGTGTTCTGCGCTCCGGGGTGTTACACTTCATAGGATTCGGTTGTTTCTGATCTATCGCCTTCCAAATGGCTTGTTACTTTCCCCAAAATTCTTCCAGGCTATCGGACCCCTGGTTGAGCGTGTTTGCCCGCCTATGTAGATCAAATAATTGGAGTGGGTCGGTGCCGCTGCCATAAGTTGTGGTAAGGCCATCCCAAAGTTCCTTCGCTGTTGGATATTGTAAGACGTTGTTTATTAGGCTTACATCCATATTCTGTATGATCCATGTGAAAACACGTTGATGGAGTTGTTCCCACTGATCATACGATGAGTCCGTGGCTTCTGGTGCAGGTGGAATTCCAGTGATGTGTGATCGGCCGCCTCGTCCTCTGATCGCCATGTTGATTATCCAAGCCCATACCGGGTAATTTTCGTTGTTTAGTTTGATACCAACTGAGAGATTCTCTGAATTGGTCATTGGGAGATTGAGAGTTGGGTACTGAGTTCTTGGTTGATTTCTGTTGACATGTTGCTCGTTGTCAAGGGGTTTGGGAAAGGTATTAGGACCATGATGTGAAAACTAAGTCCCAAGGATTAACACCGCTCTGATACCATGTTAGAGCGTGTAGAGAAGATTTTATTGATGTCATATTTCTGAATGAATAACACAGATACAGAGATTGTATATTTATCCTAGTCTCAATTCCTACAAGTCAGGGATTCCAGCAAATTTGTTTTAAAGGAAACAACAATCTCTCCTAAAATATCGTATCTCATAACACATCCCTTGATAATTCCCACACAATGAAGACAGCAAAAACCTTTAATATAATGTCATTGTGTTACTTGGCTTCAAGGGCGACGCCACTTGGGGAGAAGTGTGGTCAATTGACCCCACTGAGAAAAAAAATTTACTTATGTATTTATATATTTTTTTATATGTTTTTATATTTTTTATTTAAGGATAATTTTTTTGACCCCACATAAAAATGAAAAAAATTGTATTGACCCCCTTAAATTTAAGATTAGTATAATTAAAAAAAATTCATGACCAAAAAAATAAAAACAAAAGTCTATTTAACGATATTCTAAATATTAAAGAACTCTAAATAATATGATTTTGTAGTTTACAAAACACATAGATAGGAATGTTTGTAAACTCTAAACAAATACTTATGAGACAAGTGATTATTTTTAAGAGTTTTGAAGTATTTGAATGTAACGCCCCGTTCTTCCAGTGTACGGATTACGCCACATGTTGACTTTCTTGTGTGCTTGTTTATGTAATTATGTGATTTATGTGGCCTTTTTGCAGCTCCTTCTAAGTTTAAGGGCTTGTTTGTAATTTTCTCCTTCAAGGGTTTTTCGGTCATTTCTCACCCGATCGAGATTTTGACCTCTTTGATCCCTTCAACGCGTTCGGGGCATCGAGATGAGTACGTAGACTCTGAGTTTGCCCAATTCTGACGTTGTTAACCCTTCTTTCGATCGTTCCGTATGTTGAGGACCCGGGATATAACGCCCAGATCCTCGTAATTCGTGCAAAAAGGTTGGAGTTCAGCCTCGTTCTTTCTCTCTCTCTTTCACCCGGCGAAACATATACACAAATTCTAACTTCTTCGTTTCTCGACGGATTTTGACGAACTAATAGTGTTTTTCGATGAGCTCGATGACGCGGTCACAACCGTACCAAGATCTTGGCTCGATGACAAACGGAGGCGAAGATATCGTCGATTTTCAGACGGGTTGGAGGTGGTGGCGGACCACCGTGACTTCGCCGACGTTCCACACCGTTTTCAGCGACACTCTTGCTGCACGCGCCCCAAGGCACGAGAGAAGACATCCCGGCGTCCCCTTCCACGTTGGCGGCGCGGCTAACGGCCACCTGACGGCGGCTCACGCGCCGATCAAAGACGACGGTGGTGGCGCGTGTTACTGTAGCGTCACCAAACGCCGCCCTCCGGCGACTTTTTCAGGCGAGGGTTGGCGGTTTCCAAGGTTATTCAATGTCCTGATTCCATTTCCAGCCTCAAATCGGAGCAAATCGCGGCAGAGATAGGGTTTTCCGGCGAGGCGCAGTGGCGGAGCTTTGAGGCGGCGGTTCGGCCTTTTCCGATGGGATTTTGGTGGCGAGTCCTTCACGAAAGTTACTCGTCTCAACGTAGACAAGCTCTCCGTGTTGGTGCCGGTGCGAAAACCGACCGGTGGTGGTGGACCGGCGGCTGAACCGGCGGGTCCAAACCGGTCACTGTTCCGGCGACTTTTTTCGGCAGTGAGATATGGGTTTCGAAGGGCTCGTTATGGGCTTTCCAACGGTATGTCCGGATTTTGTTTTCGTTTAGCGGTTTGTATTTAATTTCAGTTTTCGTACTAGGATTTTAGTTCGGTTTTTCATCAACGAAATCCGGTGTGTTTGGTATTTTCTGTAATTGTTTGAGGGCTTTTGACGAGCAGGTCGAGGCATACGTTTCTGTCCTTCCGGGGATTTTTTCGGCCACCGGAGGTGGTGGTTTGACGGCTGTCAGTGGCGGTCCGGTAGGCTCTGGTGGTGGCATTCCGATGCTTTTCGGACAGTATGTTCCTTTCGTCGTGGTGAGTCTATCACCGCTTTCCGTTCGTCAATCGGACACTTGGTTGATTTTATATGAATTTCTGAAGTTATTGTGTATTATACGTTAATTGTTTTAAATTGTAATTTAATCTTGTACGCTTAATTAATCGATGATTATGAATTGTATAATGTATGATAATATGATATGATATGTGAAAACTCAAATTCTTAACTCATTGATTTTATAGGCCTCGTTCATGTCGATTACTTGCCTTAATTGATTTAATTGTGAATTGTTTGAATATATTTAAATTCGTATAATTATTCCACATGCTTAATTAATGTAAAATACGAACTTAACGTTTATGAATTATACGTGTAGCTTTAATTGTATGTTTCATTGTTATTTGGAACCTTAAATGCATACCCGAATATTTCAGGACTTTATAATTTATTATATATTGAAGCATTGCATAACTTATTGATACCATTTCGTGAACATTGCCGTGCGTCCGATTTGGTTCATATTTAGTCTCCTCTCACTGGTACACATTGTTCCCTTTATTGTACAGTTCTTCTCCAGGGTGGAGACTTCTGGATCGAATAGGCAACCGTAGTGCTCTTGTTCTTGTTCTTGTCTCGTGGTATTCCAGGTGAGGTTTAATTTCTAGATACATAGAACCATTACAACTCTTACGTGAACTTTCAGCCAAAAGTTATCTATATATCTATAGTTTTCTAAACTCTATTGATTTTCCACTGATCTATTGGAATTGTACTGTATTAATTGATTGATTGATTGTTTTGGCGAGTATATTGTTCACCGTGGGCTCGAGGGTAGTGTATGGAGCCAACCGGGAAAGCAAGGGCTGACGGGCAACTCTTGAGCTATCCTCACCAAATTGGGATGACCTCTGAACCCCCTAGGAGATTAGGGGAGGAAGGAGTTCCGGGCTTAGGGAATCATGAACCCTCTGCCCAGATTGATTGGATGGCGGGGCCTTGCAATCCCCCATCACCCGGAGGAAGAAGGATGGACTGAAACTGTTAATTGTGCACTGTAAATAGATTGCTTGATCACCTAATCACTTAATAACTGAATGATTAATTATACACTGTCGGAGTAAGGTTGGAGATTTACCCTCACTCGCCGGGCCACTGATTGATTGATTGAAATTGATTGAAGTGTCTAATCTGATAGTTGTAATCTCGGGCGAGTTCTAGGTATTCTTGAACCTATTTTGTTTCTGTTATAAAACCTTACCCGTGGTTACGGCTTGCATGTTATCTGCGCTTATATATTATTATGCCCCTCGCTCAGTCCTGTGGAGACGGACACCTCACTTTTCAGTTTTGCAGGTGGTGTGCTAGGAGGGAGTCAGAGTCGTGTCTTGTCTTTTCGTTCGAGTCTTGTTCCAGTCTCTCCACTTACACTCACTGCATATTGTATTTTAATTACTGTATTGAATTTACTATTGGATTAGTATGCTACTTACTGAACTAAATTGAACTCGGGACAGGTTTCTAGGGCTTTAATTGAACCCGTTTTATGTTATTGTATTGAATCTTGAACTTGCATTCATTTTGTTGATATTGAATAGATAATTGCTTTACTTCCGCACCTTGGTCATTGTTGATTGTTTCAGGGTTAGATTCCGCCTAGCTAGGACTGTCTTTTCTTTGTCTTCCGTTCGCTGTAAGTTTAGTTCATGTATGGATCATTCCATTTCATATGTGAACCGAGCTCACAGTGCGGGGGATGTGGTGCTCACGTCACGGGGTGCTACATTGAAAAACCAATTTCTGCTTTCTAAATTTATTTTCACAAATACAACTCTACGGTTTATGTGTTCATTATATCTTTTCTTTTTCTATTCTTTATATCCTTTCTTTTAAATTTTTTCTCTGATTTTTATAAATCTATAAATAAAGGTACATATAGAATAATTCCATTTTTGATTAATTACAAGTAATCTTATACAAAATTATATAATTTATAACAATTTTATATTAATATAATACTTAAATTATATTATAATACCTAGAAATCTAGATAAATTAGTAACTTCATAAAAGTTAAAATTGATTATCTTGCTTATCATTTTTTTTTTAAACACATTATTTTTACTACTGCAATTTTTTTTTACAAATTTCACTTTTTTCTTAACTTCTACTTATGGAGTAAAATTTGCAAACACTCTAAGATGCTTTTATACTTTTATTTAGTACAAAGAAAAAATCATAGAGTATAATTGTAAAATTAATATTTATAAATTTTATTTTTTAATAATATATTTTTTTTATTAGTAGTTAAAATTTTAAGATAATTTTAAATAAAATGTTTAATTTTTTAATAATATATTTTTTATTAGTAGTTAAATTGTTTTGACCCCACTGATCGATAATCCTGTAGTCGCCTTTGCTTGGCTTGGAATTAAAAAATTGATCATTACTTATCAATTTATGAAGGAGGGTTCACCCCAATTTGGGACCAAAAATATGGCTTGGGATCCCCTTCTTATGAAACTATGTTTCATCTCCTGTTAATACCATTGGATCTTTGACACGTGTCACTAAAAAATTATTGCCCAACAAAGAATAAATCTTTTCATTTTTTATTTAACAGATGTTATATCCCGGATACTAACATAGCCCATGTTCTTGATTTCATCTTTTTCATTACATAGACTTTGACGTCTTCATATAATCCACAATTTCCCAGAATATAAATAATTTTGGCCTTTACGGGAGGTATACCACCGCTTAAATGATTATTCGAGAAATTGAGCTTCAATTTCTGTTCGGCCGGAAACTTACCGGAAAATTTATTTCCCCAATGATCAAGATAGTTTAGAACAGATAAATCTCTAATTTTATTCGGGATCTTGTCGGAGAAATCATTATTTGCTAAGTTTAGCTCGATTAGGCTCTTCCATGGTGAATGCTGACGTGGGCCAATCCGGTACCCACACGCTGGCATCACGTGGACCACTACCCGAATGCCACGTGGAGTGAAGGACCGGTCAAACGCGCCACGTAAGCCTCCAGGTCGGTCATCTCGAGGACAAAACCTTCGAGAAGGCAAATGTTGACCATTCAACAATACCGACCCGACTACCCTTAAGACCCGTCGAAGTACAATCGACCAAGTCCAAGGTAAGTCAACGGAAACTCGATCGTGTTGTTACTAGGTCGAATCGAGGTCGACCATCCCTGGGGCCCACTTCGCCTTTTCAAGCATTTAATGAAGTCTGACATGGCCGTACGGAGCAGGTAACGCATTTAATGCGCCTGCAGGATGCACTGTACAGGTAATCATTACCCCAATAGGTATAAATACCCCCTTCATAAATGCCATTCAGGACAGACAACCACCACTTTCATAGCGCACAAGTCACTCGATAAGCTCTCAACCATTCGACACTGACTTGAGCGTCGGAGTGCCGACAAAGGGAACAACCCCTCCCGTCCTTTGTCGGTCCGTAGCTCACGTTTGCTAACTTTCTCCCAGGTCAACTCTGACTCGAGCTCTACCACGTCAACAAATTCTGAGTGGTCAAAGTCAGCTATTTCGGGACACATCACCAATCTGAAATTCGACACGATCATTTTGGCGCCGTCTGTGGGAAACGAGCAAGAAGTCGAAGAGCAATGGAGATACGCAGTTACCGCACCCTAGGCGGGGACGATCCGGAAACGGAGATCCAAAATAGGGGAGATGGGCCGAGTCAGGTCCAGGGACGACAAGCAACCAAGTATCGAGCCGCTCCTGTCCCCATGGTCTATGCGACCCCAGACTTGGACGCCTATCTTGAAAAGTGTCAAGCCGAGGCGGTCACCGCCATGGCTGAAGGCAGGGCCCTTGTTTTCTTGGAGAAACCACGAGCCAGTCCAGCCGTCCCCTCACCGGGTCAATATTCGTATTACTGTGGGCCTCCGGCGCATTTTGGGTATCCACCCCCCCTCCTTGGGGGTATCAGCCTGCTCCGGTGCTTTATCACCATGATCCCTATGGCCTGCCTCCACCACCTGGTCAAAACCAGTGGCAAGGGGCAGGTCGGGGACAACAGCAGCCGACCGAGGTCTTGCCCCTCGATCAGGAAGCCGAGTCGGTGCGCCGCCGAGGCAAGCGCCCAGTGGGCCAAGATCCTCAGGAGGCGAGATTATCAAAATCCAAGAAGAAAGAGGGAGAACGTAGGCCCGCCTAAGGATCGAGGGCTGCGAGAAGATCGAGGAGTCCCTCCCACAATGAGGAAGAGCAACGACCTAAGAATTCTAAAGTGTTCGACCGCTTAGGGGCTAGGGCCACTCCTGAAGCCCCCAGATTGTCGAACCGAGGGTTTCCTGTCGGGCAGAAGGATTTGAGAAACCGCTTACCTCGGAGAGGAGATTCTCCCCAACGATCACGCCAAGGTAAGACCCCCTCTCGAGTCAACGATGACGAGGAGATATCCTACAGCAATCGCTCACCACCGTCCAAAAGGAAGCCGACTCATCGGTACTGGAGCTCCCGAGAAGTACGATCCCCCTTTTGCGAAGGGATTTTGGCGACCATGGCTGCGGATAAAATGCCCACCAACCTCCCAACATATAACGGCATGTCCGACCCCAAACGGCATGTAGATAGATTCGAGATTGAGATAAGCATGTTCGGCCATTCGTCGGATGTTAGGGCCAAGATCTTTGCCACCACTCTCGTCGAGTCAGCCCAGGACTGGTTCTCAAGGCTGGCTCTAAGAAGTATTCGCTCTTACAACGAGTTGATTGAGCACTTCATTGCCCATTTCTCCTCCGTGAAGGGCGACAAGTTGCCGGCCACTTATCTTTATAACATCGTACAGAGGGAGGACGAGACTCTGAGAGATTTCTTCACTCGATTCTCTCGAGCTGCAGTGCAAGTTCAATCTCCGAGTATGGACATGGTAATACCCACAATCTATGCAGCTTTAAGAGACCGAGAGTGTGCCCGGCACATTGTCCGAAAAAACCCCGCTTCTATATCCAAGCTGCTTGATATTGCTTCTTCCTGGATGAGGGTAGAAGAGGTCGAGATGGCCCAAAAGGGAGCCCCGAGTCTGAAAATAGAGGCCGCTCGACCACCCAAGAATGAGCCAAGAAAGTATGGCAAGGGCCGGGTCGACCACAGTTCTGGAAGTAGCTCAAAGAAGCATTACACGCCCCTGAATCGATCGATCGAGGAGATTTATAACATCTCCAACAAAAAGTTGTTCAAGAATCCTAAAGCCATCAAGGAAACTCAGAAGACCAGGGATTCGGGGAAGTACTGCCATTTCCATCGACAATCGGGCCACAACACCACAGAATGTTTCGCTCTGAGGGACGAAATCGAAAGGTTAGTTAGAGGGGGAGAGCTACAGGAATTCGTCAAAAAACTCGACGAGTTGGCCCTTCGAGCCGAAGAACGGAGCCCTCCCCACCGCAGGGAGGCAAAACCGCCAACCGAGAGGGATGAACATAGCCTCCCCTGCCTGGGTCGAATCGATATGATAGCGGGAGGGCCAGCCGGGGGCGACACGAAGACTGCCCGGAAGAGGACCAGGAGAGAGGCCCAAAGAAATTACTACGTGCCCCACGAGGTGATGGAAATCGAGTCGAGCAAGAGCTGGGTAGATCAGGATATTAGCTTTAGCAATAAGGACCTAATCGGCATGCCACCTCGGGAAGGCGAAACGCCTAGTTGTCCGATGGTGGTTACGCTCGACGTGGCCAACTATGCTGTATCCAAAACCCTTGTTGATAATGGAAGCTCTGTAAACATTGTTTATCTCTCGACTCTTAACCGCATGAATTTAGCTAAAAGTTTAAATCTGGAACCCCTCAAAACTCCTTTGACAGGATTTGGAGGTTCCAAAGTATATCCTAAAGGTCCGGTCCGATTGATCACCTCCATGGGAACACTCCCTAAAAGGTCGACTCTCGAGCTGGAGTATTTGGTTGTCGATCAGCCGTCGGCTTATAACATCATTTTGGGGAGGCCTGGTTTAATTGACTTTAGGGCGGTTATATCAACCTACCATCAATTGATTAAACTCCCAACGCCTGATGGAATAGGAGAGTTGAGGTGTGACGTGCCCATGGCTTGGGCGTGCTACTCGATTTCCATGGAAAAGGAGAAACTGCCGAACTGGCAGATCGTCCCTATTTTGGGCCTCCTTGACGGAGATGAGGATGAGATTGAGGATCCGGAAGCGGCCGGCGAGGAGCCTGTCCGGAAGGCGAAGAAAGCAAAAAAGCAGAAAGTAGCAGATAATCGAGTGGAGGCGTCGACCCAAACCATGCAGATTGAGCTTCTTCCAGGGCAAAGAGAGAAGATCACACATGTCGGTCTTCCCGAACCGGGAAAGGAACACGAGCAAGTACTCCTAATACAATTCCTTCAAGAAAATACGGATGTCTTCGTGTGGAGCGCCAATGATTTGGTGGGAGTCGACCCGTCTGTGATCATGTACCACCTCAATGTCGACCCTTTTTTTAAGCCGGTCAAACAACGGTTGCGGACCCAAAGTGTTAAAAGAAATGAAATAATTGAAGAAGAGATGAACAAGTTGCTAGATGCGGGATACATCACACCCGCCAAATATGTCGACTGGTTGTGCAATGTGGTCTTAGTCGCCAAATCAGGAGAAAAATGGCCATGTGCAATGATTTTACAGATCTAAACAAAGCCTGCCCTAAAGACCCCTACCCCCTGTCGAATATTGACCAACTAGTCGACTCGACTGCTGGGTGTGAATTAATGAGTATGATGGATGCCTTTCAAGGCTACTATCAGATTTTCATGGCGCCGGAGGATGAAGATAAGACCGCTTTCATAGTTGTGAAGGGCGTTTATTGCTTCCGAGTGATGCCCTTCGGACTTAAAAACGCGGGGGCTACATATCAGAGGCTAGTCAACCAAATCTTCAAGGATGAGATCGGCAAGACCATGGAGGTCTATGTTGACGATATGCTAGTGAGGTCAACACGGTCCAGTGACTACCTCCAAGACTTAGCACGAGCCTTTAAATTGCTCAGGCAGTACAACCTGAAACTCAACCCGAACAAATGCACTGTTGGAGTGTCCGGCGGAAAATTCCTCGGATACATGGTTAGTCGAAGGGGGATCGAGGCCAACCCGGAGAAGAGCAGTGTTGTCCGCAATCTCTCTAGCCCAAAGACGATCCGGGAGGTACAGTGTTTAGTTGGGTGAATTATTTCCCTTAATCGATTTATCTCCAGGTCGGCCGAGAAGAATCTCCCCTTCTTCAAAATTTTGAGGAACGTCAAAGAGTTCAAATGGACGGAAGAGTGTGAGCAGGCATTCGAGGCGTGAAGCAATATCTCGAATCGCCCCCACTCCTAGCAAAACTGGAGCAGGGAGAAGTTTTATACCTCTATATGGCCGTGTCGACTGAAGTGATCAGTTCAGTCTTGGTCGCCGTAAGAGAGAGAAAGCACCTGCCGATCTACTACGTCAGTAAAATTTTGCATGGTGCGGAGACACGATACTTGGAAATCGAAAAGTTCGCCCTCGCGCTCGTCCACACGGTCCAAAAACTGAAGCCGTATTTTCAAGCTCATAAAGTTATCGTGCTCACAGATTAACCCCTTAGACAGGTGTTGGCCAAACCAGATAGTTCGGGACGACTAATCAAATGGGTTGTCGAGTTGGGCCAGTATGACTTAACCTATCAACCAAGGTTAGCGTATCAAGCCCAAGTCTTGTCCGACTTCCTAGTGGAGAAAGAACCCTCAACCTCGCCGAGAAAAACTACGTGTCATTGGACGCTGTCAGTCGATGGTTCCTTGACCTCTTCTGGTGGGGAAGTGGGAGTATCCTTGAGAAGTACCGCTGGAGATGAGCTCGACTTTGCCATCTGTCTGGACTTCCCAGCTACAAACAACGAGGCCGAGTATGAGGCGCTCCTAACAGGCATGAGAATAGCCGAGGAACAAGGCATCGATAATCTGGTGGCTCTAACCGACTCACAGCTAGTTGCGAGTCAATATGCTGGCTCTTATGAAGCGAGGGAGGAATCAATGGCCAAATACTTGGAGAAAGTCAAGGAGTGGGCTGCGAAATTCAAGAGTTTTAGTCTTGAGCAGATACCTAGAGAAGAGAATGAGAGAGCCGACGTCCTTTCCAAAGTAGCCAATGGTCTCAGGGGGACAAGGGATAGGTCGATCACATTCCTCACAAATACAGCTCGATCAATCGAGGAAAAGGGAAAACCTATACTAAGCATCGACCCCGTCGAGCCGTGTTGGTTAGACGACCTGGTCCTACATCTAAGAGATCATTTCTTGCCCGAAAACAAAACGGAGAGGCGTCGACTGGTAGCCCGGGCGGAAAGCTACTCACTTGACCCGGAGGCCATGCTATTCAAGAGATCTGTTAGGGAGCCGGCCAAGAGGTGTCTACGACCCTCCCAAGCCAAGGAGGTTCTTGAAGAGGTGCATGCTGGATCCTGCGGAAACCACGCAGGAGGTCGAATACTCGCCAAAAAAGTATCTCGAGTCGGCTATTATTGGCCAACCCTCTTACGGGATTCGATCAATCTAGTAAAGAATTGTTCCAGCTGCCAAAGACATTCGAACATCACCCACCAACATCCAAGGGAGATGACCCCGGTCGACATAGCGTGGCCGTTCGATCAATGGGGAATCGACATTGTTGGGCCATTTCCCCTCGCCCCGAGACAATAACAATTCGTCATTGTTTGCGTAGAATACTTCTCAAAGTGGGTCGAGGCAGCGCCTGTCCCCAAGATCACCCACACAGTGATGACTCGATTCCTATGGAAAAACATCATATGTCGATTCGGAGTGCCGAAGACCTTGATCTGTGACAATGGCCCCCAATTCCAGAGCAAAATGTTCAAGAGTTACTGCTCCAAATACGGCATCAGCTTGCGATTTACTTCGGTCGGCCACCCTCAAGCCAACGGCCAAACCGAAGTCACCAACCGGACCATCGTGCAGAATCTGAAGACCCGCCTCGACGGTAGCAAAGGAGCTTGGGCCGAAGAACTCGACGGTGTCTTATGGGCTTATCGGACCACTCCTCGAACTGCCACCGGAGAAACCCCATTTTCAATGGTCTACGGTTCCGAGGCAGTGATTCCCGCCGAATTGATACACCAAACCGATCGAGTGCTACATTACCGGCTCGACCGCAACCAAGAGAATCGCCAGTTCGACCTAGACATGATTGAAGAGAAGAGAGATCGAGCCTTCCGACGGATGCAGCAGTATCGGGCAGCGATGACCAGAAGTTATAACAAGAAGGTCCTCCTCCGAGTTTTTCGAGTTGGGGATCTCGTTCTAAAACGAGTCGACATTGTCAAACATGTAGGGAAACTCGAAGCAAACTGGGAGGGTCCTTTTAGAATTTCCAAAGTGGGGAAAAACCAACCCTATCATCTAGAGGATTTGAATGGCAATCCAGTGCCTCGATCATGGAACGCCCACAACCTTAGGGCATTTTATGTTTGAAAGGATGTAAAAATTTCAATACGTGAGTCAATAAAATCGGAATAGTTCTTTCGACTATCATATTCTTGGTGAATCAAATAGTCTGCTATCATACCCTCGACAGGTTAAATAGCCCAACCGATTTGGTAAATTATCTCTTAAATTTCGACTCCGAATACTGTTATTATACGCGCTATGGGTTAAATAATCAATACTGCCGATTCATGAGTTGCTTAGGTTTAGTTCGAACATGTGTACTCGGAGGTGCTAATTCAAAGGCAACCTTGAACAAATTTCATTAAAATTCAAAACAGTTACACTTGGATTTTTCGATGGGAACGCTTATCGGCCACCCTAGGTCGACTTGGTACATAAAGTTAAAACAGAAAAGAAAATTACATAGACAGAAACATTGTAGGAAATCGAAAGGCCTAGTCGATCTCTTCATCGGAAGGAGTGTTCGTGGGCTTCTCGAAGAAGAGCTCTGGGAATACCCGGGCGTGGTTCAGAACCATGGGGTCGACTCCCTCGGGTCCGCCGACTAGAGACTTGGCCAGAGGGATAGCGAATCCAAACTCGTGCTTCGACCAATCCTCCTCGGGATCTTTATCAGTTGGTGGGGGCGGGGGTCGAGGATCTGGGCACATGAGTCCAATTTTACTCGTGTCATAGTCGACTGGAAGGAGTCCCTCGGTGCGACATTGGGCCAAACATAAGTCGAACCCTTCCTTCAAATCCGCCACCCCAAAGGTTGCGGTCGACCTTTTATAAGCAGTCGACTTCATAAACCGGTAAGCCCCAAACCGTTCCAAGTCCGCCACAATTTCGTCGTATACCCGCTGGCACCGGTCGATAGCCGTTCGAGCACCTTTCACTTACCCTGCAGCTTCCCCCTTCCTGAAAGAGGAAAGTACCTTTGAAGACTCGGCATTGAGCTTCTTGTGGGCCTCGAGCAATTCCGCCTTCTTGGCCTCCAGTTGCTTTTTGGTCTCGACAAGGGCCGTTTCCGTCTTCTCCTTCGCCAACTCTGCCGCCTTCGCGCTAGAGCCGAGACTCGCCTTCTCGGTCTCCAGATCCATCACCTTCCTCTTCAGGATTTCGACCTCCGAGTCGATCCCAGACTTGGCCTCTAGGCACGCCCTCCCTTCTTTATAGATTTGGACCCTTCGACTCATGTGGTACATGTCCTGAGCAAGCTGCAGCACAAAAACAAAGTAAGTCAGTGATCGAACCTCAATCGAAACAAAAGAAAGGAGGATCAGTTTGTTACCCCAAGAACCTTCACGGCCGCCGACATTTCCAGCTCGACCTCAGACATCTTCCATCTCGATTCATGGTCGACCAGAACTTGACAGCAATGGCATACCGCCCCAGCAGCACGGTTATCCCGTGGAATCGACCCAATCCATCGAGGCTTACCGTCATCCCCGATCAATTTGTAAACCCCGGGAAGATGCGGCTCAGAAATTTTGAGCATTTTGAAGAAGTCGGCCATATCATCCTCCGGGGGATGGAATGGAAGGTGCGCCGCTCTTATGGCCTCGGAAGAGAATGGGGCCGGCGCCTTCTCAGTCCCTGAAGGAGTCGATGGAAACGAGCTGGTGGAAACCGTACCCCTCGATTGGCTTCCCCTAGCAGGGTGCTCGATGTTTCTCGTCGGCTTGGGAACAAGCGCGCCTTTTGAGTCTTTATCCTTCTTCAACCGTTTCCTCTCGGTTTCAGTGATAGGAACTTTCTCTTTCCTCTTCGCAGTCTGGGTGGCAGGCGATTCAGTCGGCTCGCTGCCTGCTTGATCCGCCTGCCTTGGCAGGTTGGCGTCCATTGTTTTGTGGGGTTGTGTCACCTCGGCCGCTTTTGCTATGGCGTGCCGAGCCGCGAGCTCTTCCATGTCGGCCCTCATTTTTCGCCAATCGACTCATTATTACTTTATCTGCAAAAGGAAAGTTGAATATTAGAATCGACCAGAGATAAGTACAAATGGTTAAGTACAAATGGTTAACCACTCGATTCGACCGTCCGACTAAGAAGTCCGGGGGCTAGGCCGAAATTGACCAATACTTTATCCTCGATCAACTTCTTGCAGTCGAACTGGCCAAGGGATAACATGTCTCGGATGAAAGTATTCGACCAACGTGTAGCTGCAATCGACAACGTTGGGCTTGGCCTCCAGCACCACATTCTATTCCATAGATTTGGCCACCCCGACTCGCTCTCGACGTACACAAACTATTGTTTCCATGATTGCCCATTTGAAGAGGTCGGCGATGTTGTGAGTTTGCGCTTCTGTTTAAACGAAAGTTGCACGAACCCATAGCCTGACCCGGACCTCTCCTTGGTCACACTCACATTGAAGAGGTCCTTGGCTACTCCAAGCATAGGAATCCCAAAATACTTCATCAGTACCCGGATCCCGTTGAGCATCGCATAACCATTCGGCATCAATTGGACCGGGCTGATGTTCAAGTGGTTCAAGATGTCGAGGACGTCATCGTCTATCGGGACTCGAAACCCAGCTTGGGTCATTTTCCAAGTCACAGTGATGCAATTGGGTGGAGGGTCGGTCATGGATTCCCCTATTCAAGGTCGGACTACACTGTATCCCCCCAGCTCGATATCCCCACCAAATAATATCTCCCTAATTTCTTCGAACATTTTTGCCGATACTTTGCTTTCGACTAACCTAGGGTCCTTGTCTAAAATTCGGCTGGGGGATTTCCTACCGTAAGGGATGTGTATACCATCCTCTCCTTGACTTTCGGAGGTCGATGGCCCCGCGCCTCCTACCCGACTCGAGAATTCCGGCCCGATGGTCATCCCAACTGGGGGTATGGCTGTTATGGGTTCCGCTGAGGTTACGGGACCCGAGGGAGAGGCCGACTGCCTATCCTCTGAGTCCTCCGACGCTTCCGCTATTTCTACTCTATCGGAGCCCTGTGATTCAACCGACTCCTCCTCGCTTGAAGTCGAGGAGAGCAAGTTTACGTCATCGCCAGGGCCCGGAATCTTATCTGATAGGTCTGAACTAGTCGAGGTAGAAGAAGTCATCCCACTGCTCAACAATGCTTCGACCGGATTCCCTTGAATTCCGCCTTCTCCTTGAAATAAGGGTTAAGTTTTCGTGTCAGGGATCGAGTTGAACGTGATTCGAGATGGGGTTCTTCTCACTCGATTACGGACTCTTAAATTGAAAGAAGAAATAAAATAATAGGAATCGAAGCAGTAAGAGGGAAAGAAGCTAGGTCGAACGAACTTACCGGAAAGATTCGCTATTGACTCGGTCGACTCGAAAACACCGGTTGCTTGACTCGAAAAGCTCTGAAGAACTCGAAATGCCCTGAATTTTCTAAAATAGTGAACAGAAGAAATGAGGGCCTTAAGGGGCTATTTATAAGGGTTACCTTGGGCGGGAAAATCGAAGGCGAACCGTCGCCATCATTACGCCTGGGGGCCCACTTCTCGAAATTCGAAAGGGCGCTGCCACGTCACCGTGGCACCGCCTTTCCGGGGGCTAATGATGTGGGCCAATCCGGTACCCACACGCTAGCATCACGTGGACCACTACCCGAATGCCACGTGGAGTGAAGGACCGGTCAAACGCGCCACGTAAGCCTCCAGGTCGGTCATCTCGAGGACAAAACCTTCGAGAAGGCAAATGTTGACCATTCAACAATACCGACCCGACTACCCTTAAGACCCGTCAAAGTACAATCGACCAAGTCCAAGGTAAGTCGGTGAAAACTCGATCGTGTTGTTACTAGGTCGAATCGAGGTCGACCATCCCTGGGGCCCACTTCGCCTTTTCAAGCATTTAATGAAGTCTGACATGGTCGTACGGAGCAGGTAATGCATTTAATGCGCCTGCAGGATGCACTGTACAGGTAATCATTACCCCAATAGGTACAAATACCCCCTTCATAAATGCCATTCAGGACAGACAACCACCACTTTCATAGCGCACAAGTCACTCGATAAGCTCTCAACCATTCGACACTGACTTGAGCGTCGGAGTGCCGACAAAGGGAACAACCCCTCCCGTCCTTTGTCGGTCCGTAGCTCACGTTTGCTAACTTTCTCCCAGGTCAACTCTGAGTCGAGCTCTACCACGTCAACAAATTCTGAGTGGTCAAAGTCAGCTATTTTGGGACACATCACCAATCCGAAATTCAACACGATCAAATGCGACTTGGAATTCCACCGGAAAATCCATTGTTTTGAAGATCAAGCTTTATCACTTGACCAAGATTAACTATACTATTTGGTAAATAACCCGAAAATTGATTATCATTATCTATAGAACTCCAATAAACTATCCAAGGGACCAATCTTCTTGGGCACACTGCCGGAGAAATTGTTCTCTGACATAATCTACCGAGGCAAATTCGACGCGTAGGGGATAATTTTTGCAAATTCACCGGAGAGATTTCCGTCTTTCTTGGGTTTGTGTTGTATCATTAATCCGGGATATAACGTCTGTTAAATAAAAAAAGAAAAGATTTATTCTTTATTGGGCAATAATTTTTTAGTGACACGTGTCAAAGATCCAATGGTATTAATAGGAGATGAAACATAATTTCATAACAGGGGATTCCGATCCCAAAATTATTGGCCAAAGGTTGTCTTCCATTTAGACAAAAGAGAGACCACAGAAATTCAGAGGAACAAAGAGTCAAGAAGGTCGAGATAGAACCAGGCCACTAAATATTCAGTGGAAATGGATCATTCCCAGAGTCGAGCATGGACAAGAGATGCACTTTTCTTATGTAAAAAGATATTGTTGTAATTTATTTGAACTTGCTAAAATATTTTTTAAATGGAAATGAGCGGGGATTATTTGCTTGTCATCTAAATACCCTTTTTAAGGGGCCTCCCAGTTCGGGTTATAGAAACAGACGGTCAAACGAGACTGCTGCTGGGGGCACAAAGCCTGTGCGCACCCCAATTCCTCCGTGTTCCTCTACACCACCTGAGTGTACACCCGACATTCGTTTTCATATGCCTTCGGTGCCGCGCAGGTGTTCTTCCCGTCGTCCACCCAATGCTCCACCACCATGCGTGGTGACTCCTCAATTCCGCTGATATCCTCGATGATTCCGAATTGGCTGTTATCATATTTGTCCCACTGAGTCATCTGAGAAACTGCGGTTATATTTGTCCCACTGAAGTCTAGCTGTTAAACTGGCGGATTTGGCTAGCGCCTCGCTCCACCGCAGAGGGCCCACGCCCACGGCAGCTCTTTCCCGGTTGTGCGCATCGAGGTACTCCTTCGCCTCGGCGGATCGGCGGACAGCGGTGCCTCATGAGTTGAACAGTGACATGCAGTCAGTAGTAGTAGTAGATAGGGCTGTCAATTCGGGTGGGTTCGGGTCGGGTTGAGATGGGGGTACTATAAGAAAAGGCCCGACCCGAACCCGAAACTCTGAACCCGAACCCGAACCTATCAGGTTAGGGTTGGGTTCGGGTTGACCTGATTTTTTTCAGGTCACCCATGAACCCGACCCGACCTGATCAACCCGACCCGACCTGCAATTTTTCTTTTTTTTTTTTTTCCTTTCCTGCTCTTCTTTTTTTGTTTTTTGGAACTGTTGCTGAGTTTAAAACCTTTACAGTACATTCAATCGAATTACAGCTTCATAATAAGCAAACTCTAACTTATGTATAAAATCTAAATTATACATAAAAACTGATAAACTAACTTAATGCATAAAATTAAAAACCGACAAACTAACTTATGTTCTTTCAATGCAACAACGTGACAAACTATCTTGATGCATAAAATTAAAAACTGACAAACTAACTCATGTTCTTTCAATTTAACAAAGTGACAAACTAATCTAAGCAGAAAACTAAATCACATTTCCCACAAACTGAAAGTAAGTTCGATCAACCATAAATCCCAAAACAATACAGTTCATAGGCTAGTTTAGTAGTTTTGCATCACCATCATCTTCCCAAAAAAAATTCTGCACCAACTCATGCCACCTATAATTAGTAAGCAAGTCAATTTACATTAGATTCATAAATATTAAGAATTCATATATTAAATATAAAAAAGATTACTTACCTATCAATCATCAACATAAGTAGCCGTAGTAGATTGATCATCGTTTTGACTCAAATACATAGCCATGATATTCTCGGTCAACTCATCCAATTGTACAACATTAGAAACTACAAAAAAAAAATATATATATATATATATATTAAAGAAAGCATTTTAAAAACACAAATATTAACTAAAGGCATAAAAATCATACCTTGTTCGTGGTGTGGGGCTTTTCTTCTTTCTCTTTTTCGTTTTTTCTTCAGGTCTTGTGTGGGGTGGGGGTGTCCTTTCAAAGAGTGAGAGAGATACTTAAGATTACATGCAAGACAGGTATAAAGATCAGAAGCAACATATATGCTTGACAACAGTCATCAAATATATAAACTAAGAACATCATACCCGCAGTTATAGACAACATTTTGTATCATATTTATCCCACTTCTCCTATCAACAATTGGCAAAAACACATTCATCCATGACAGATAATGCAACAGCTAACTTAGAGTTGCATTCCACCCTTCGAGGAAATCCATGGAGAGAGGAATCAGAAATATCTGTTCTTTGAATAATAGACCATGAAAATCTTGCTTCCAATTCATGTTTGACTCCAAGATTCTTCTGTAAATGATCATATAGCTGGAGAGAGAGAGAGAGAGAGAGAGAGAGAATGTAAGAGCAGAGTATATTCTGAAACTGGAAGCACGGATTCCGTAGGATATATTGACATGAAACAACAAAATCAAGAATTGGTCAACTAGATACAGTGAACCCAAACAAAATACATGATTTCCATTTTCCAACACAATACATCAACAATCAGCGGTGGTGGCTAGGCTCCAACACAATCTATCATAAGATCTACACAAACTCAAACTCAAGTGTACTAATTTCCAACATAATATATCAACATATTTCTAAAGCTCTTCTTATATGAAAAGGAAAAAGAGAGAGGGAAGAGAAAAGGTCAAAAGGACTTGAACGTACCTGATGCCCGAGGGTCGACGGTCGGCGGTGGTGGAATTCTTGGACAAAAGAAGAATCGCTGCCGGGAGAAAAAAAAAACGAAGAAAAAATCTGGTTCAACTCAACACCGAGTCTTGAAGAAATTCAAAAAAAAAAAAAAAAGGATAGAGAGAGGAGAAAAGGCTTGAAGATCTTGAACATACCTGATCTGATGCCTGATGGTCGACGGTGGTCTGCGGCGATGGTGAAATTTTGGGAGAAAAGAGCAGCCGCTGGAACTCTCTTCTTGGGGGAAAAAAACGAAGAAGAAATGTGGAGCACTAGGGTTTGTGTTTAATATATAGTACATTGAATCGGGTGGGTCAGGTTGTTCGGGTCGGGTCCGGGTTATAGGGTCACCAGAATTGATTTTCGGGTCAACCCGGGTTGACCCTAACCCTGACCCTTTTTTCTCTCTCCTCTCCGGGTTGAAATCGGGTCCGACCCCATTTGACCCGAACCCGAAAACCCCCAACCCTAACCTGAAAAAAAACGGGTGGGTTCGGGTCGGGTCTTCGGGTCGGGTTCGATTTTGACAGCCCTAGTAGTAGAGCAGTAAATCCTGACAAGAGTTTCAGCATTTTGATTTTTTAAAAAAAAAAATTTTGGTCTTGAAAGTTGAAAGAAACTATGTGGTGAAGTGTGCGAGAGTGGGACTCCTATATATAGGAGTTTCTTGCTTATTTCCTGTTTGGATGATTTAAAAGTTAAAACACAAATTATGAACTGTGTAGTTAAGATTACTTCAAGAAAAGGTTTAATTGTTTCTTTATATAATTTTTTTTTTATAAAATATTTGCTGAATAGATAAGAGGGTGAATTATTTGATTAGTTGGTCAACATTCTCACTTACTAAACTCATATTTAATTTTGCTTTGAAAAAAAATCATATTTAATTTAATAAGTTTACAATATATATATATATATATATATATATATATATATATATATATAGATATAGATGTTTACTTTAATTTATATTTGACATTTCAACTAATTTTGACTTTTTAATACTAATTAATGCGCTCCAAATTACTTTTTTTAGATTAAATCTCAAAATATTTATAGTTTCTTTTTAGTTTTATAACCTATTTTCCAGGTTTGAGTCGGGCGACAAGTAAAGTTGTCCCAAGGAATTTTTTTAACCAGTAGATTTTCAACTCCTAATCTTTTAGAGAATCAAGTAGTTCACCGACTATAATCTACCCAATCACCACTAAATTAGGATCCTTGGATACAAAATATTTATAGTGAACAAGCGTAGTAGAGATATTTTTTTGACATTAATTATGTCATTAGACGAATTCTGTGTCATGTGCATATCAAAAGTTGCAGATTGCATCTCCGGTTTTATTACTTATTTTACTTTCCTATTTTACTCGTTCATATTAATTCATCAATTTGGATTGATATTCAATTGAAATGAGAAAAAATAAATAATTATGTTAAAAGAAATTAGAAGATTATTTCTTCTAATCTCAATTGCCGATCAATACTGTAGCACCCGGAACACCGAGATGCCACACCCTCGCACCATAAGTCTAGCTCACACATGAAATGGGTAGTCCATATATGAACCGGACTCATGGCGAACGGGGTGACAATAAAAAAACGACACACTTGCTAGGCGGGACTAACCCTCAATTAAATACGATCATGCCTAATCAATAAAACGGAAGCATACTATACATTCATGTCTTTAACATCTTTCAAGGTTATTTCCATTATCTTCATATATACAATATCAATTTCCAAAGACAAATCATAATATACAAGATTATCAAGATAACTCATACGCATCAATAATATATGACATTATGCTAGACCCGAAATTAAAGACTTGACTCGATCCCGCCTAGCATGCAGAAGACTGAGTGAGGGGTTTAAATAAATATAAGCGCAATTACCATGCAAGCTATAATCTCGGGTAAGTTTTCATGAAAGAGATAATATAAGTTCAAATATTAAAGTAATCCTCACCCGAGATTACAACTAATCAATTTAATAATTCAATCATTATCAATTCAATCCGTGGCCCGGCGAGTGAGGGCAATTCTCCAACCTTTACACCAACAGTGAACAATCAATATTTAGGTTTCAATTCAATGGTTATCATGCAAGTTGTTACAGTGCACAATTAGCAATTTTATGAACTCCTGCTTCCTCCGGTGATGGTGGGATTGCAAGGCCCAACCATCCATGAACGGTGTACGTAGGGAACATGACTCCCACACACGGGATTTCTTCCTCCACCAAACCTCCTGGTGGATTCAGAGGTGATCCCAAAATTGGTGAGGACAGCGCAAGAGTTACCCGTCAGCCCTTGCTTCGTCGGTTGGCTCAATACACTACCCTCGGGCCCAAGTGAACATGCTTTACTCGCCAAAAATCAATCAATCACGATAAGTTCAATATGTCACGAGAAATCACTTGCAATCGATAAAGGTTTTGAGAAAGATATATACATATATATACAGTTTGGCCGAAACATCACGTAGGGTTATACGGGTTCTATATATCTAGTAATTAAACCTCACCTCTACCAAACAAAAGAAGCAAGGAAGCACCCTACGGAGCGTGTTCCTCGTCACCGGGACCGTGATTTGTGTACAAAGACAAGTGTACATGAAACTTGACTCTTATGAACCAATTAAGACGAACGGGCAAAGTCATGGATCAGTATATCATGCAATAACAATCAAGGAATGTCAATTAGGAGCATAATCATCAATAAACCAAGTATATATATCATATAATTCACATATGGGAGCCAAGAGAGTGAAAGGAAAGCAATAAGAAGGGTTTTGGTGAAGTTTGGCCAAAACCGACAATTCCCGAAAATGCACATGCTGTGGAAAAATGGGAATATCTAAAGTTCTAGAAATTGGAATTGGGTTTTGTTTATTGGGAATGAAAATAGACAAGTAGACCTTTAAAGTGATATTTGGCTCGTTTTCTAGTTCAAAGCGAGGAGAAAATGGCGTAGGCTTGAAGTTAGGCGAGTGCAGTTTGTTGGTAAAGCAGCGACACCAAAAAGAATTGATTATATCTCACAAACTAGAAAATATATTGAGATGATTCCAATTGGAGGTTGTTCTAAACTTCAAGATCCTTCCAACGGTTCAAAAATCAGGTCATTTGGAGTTCGGATGAGGGAGTACCCGGCCGGGTAAAATTCAAGGGAAAAGTTCCCCGACCGGTTAAAGCTGTCCAGAAGCTTTTCGGCATAAAACTACCCGCCCGGGTACTTTTTATGCACAAAAAGTACCCGGCCGGGTACTGTTCCAGGGCTGAAAAAAGGGGCAAAACAGGGGTAGCTTCGGGGAAGGAAGAAAAGGGATGAAAACCCAAAGCAAACTCAACCAAAATGCTCCAAAATAATCATGTAACATGTATATAACTTAAAGACATCATTTAGGTAGCATATAAACCATGAAACATGCATCAATCATCAAGAATTCATCATTCAAAACCCATATCAATTCATGCCATCAACCTCCCGTTTCTTCAAGAATTCATCCAAGTTGGCAAGCTAAATGATCAAGATCATGCTTCTAACTCAAATAATGCAAGAATCCATCATCTAATTCATGAACCCTACTTCTACACCAATCAAGAGATTCATACAAGTTCATGTTATACCTTGAGATGAACTAGAAATGGTATGAAATGGCAAGATGATGAAGATGATGATGCTAGCTCCTCAAATCCTTCAAATCATGGCTTGGATATATGATGGTAAAATTCTTCCTTCCTTTCTTGAGGTGTAAATACCGATTTCTTGTGTGTGAAAGTTTGATGAAAATGTGATGATCAAGTATATGAGATGAATGTATACATACAATGTTATATCTCTTCCACTAACTATGATGAATCACCACAATTTGCAACTAAGTCCTTCTCTAAGTTAAATTCATGCAATTAAGTACCATCTCTACACAAAAGACCACTTAGCTCCAATCCATATTAGGCAATTAAGTCCATAAATTTACACAAAGAAGCAATAAATGTCACGTAATACAATTAAATCACTTACCTCATATAATTAACATAAATGACAATTCATATGAATGCATAGAAATGTGATACATATAATATGATGAAACTTATAATAAATGAATGAAATAATTGAATTTAATCACATTAGTAATTAATTCACGTAGATTTCACGTTAAAAGAAATTTCGCATAAGTTTATGAAAATAAAATGAATATAATGATATGAAAATTATAATAATAACACATAATGCATAAACGGAAAAGTGGGGCGTTACAAATACACTTAGTATATATGGATGAATAACACAGGACTGTATAACAGGAAATTTAATGCAACGAAAGTTCACAATTTTATAGCTAAAAGTCCTTAATTTACAAAGAAGTGCAATAAACATTATTAAATTGTATGCTATGATCGATACACGGGTAAAGATACGGCGATACGAACACGGTACGGTATGAATACAGTGACACAATTTTATTTTTTTTTAAATTTCTACATAAGAATTATCGGACATTGTTTCCGATACGAATGTTCAATACGATATGACCTATGATGCACGGACACTTCTAAAAATATCATTTTGCCGTGTCGTGTCATGCCGTGTCGTGTCGGACACCGTATCCGACACTCCTTATGTGGGAAATTCAAGAAAAAATCTGTTTCGCCGTATCCGTGTTCGTGTCACCGTATCCGTGTCCGTGCATCATAAGATATGACACAAAACGAAAAAATAATATTTTTAAAAATATTTGTGTATGATAGATTGTAGGAAACTACACCACTGAATATTACTTGTTCTCATCCCACCCTCTAATCTAAAACATCACATATATTAAAATGTGAGTTACAGTTTGGATTTTGGAACAAAGGTCGGAGTACATATATGTTACAAACAATAATAATAATTCAGGAATAAGTACGGTTTGGACATGTGCAGTGCACGTGGTATGCTGAGTGCTGACTTTGTAAGCAGAGATATGATCTATAAATATCCCAAATTCCCTGTTCCCACAAGTTCATTTGACTTTGCAAGTGTAGTGTGCTGTGCCCCATGTGAGATGCGTACCTGTCTTATATTATTGTTACACACGTGAACCCTCTTACAACACTCATTGTGGTTTCGAGTTTGGTTCTATATTTCTTGCTTTCAAATTTGGTTTTACCTTAATAATATTATGGTTTAAAGTTTGGTTGAAATATTAATGTAAAAACCTCCTTTTATTAATTTTTTGGTCCTATAACTTATGTCTATGGGTTGAGTTGGGATTAACCACTTAGGGTATAAATCTCTCTATCTCTACTAATGGTAATTGCGTTCCCATGGACTCAACCTCGAGTTCTTTGATTAAGTTAGTATAGCACCGACCCACTAAATTACATCACTTGATGGCAAAACCTTTTTTTATTAAAATGATTGTGTATATATAAGAACTTAATACGAGATTTTTATATAAACTAGCATTGTGGCGAATCAATAAATTAGGCCCATTTGGTTGTTGATTGCAAATTAGCGAGGTATAAAACATATGGAACGTTTTGGACCCTCCCCCAAATTCATGGTTGAGTTTGTTGTGTTTCAAGAAGGTAACGTCCATAGGCCCTGTTCCAATATTGGACGACATAACCTCCGATCCCAAAATGGGCCTAAGTATTGGGCCTAGTGCCTTTAATCAATGGGCCTGCCTAAGTTTTAGATCTACGGGACTTAGAGGGTGTTTGCAAACTCTATTGCATAAGCAAAAGTCAAAACAGAAGTGAAAGTTGTTAAAATTTGCAGTAGTAAAAGTAGTGAGTGTTTGAAGAAAAAAAGTGAAAAGCAGAAAAATAATCAGTTGAGTAGAGAAAAGTTTAGAATCACTTTTAATTTTTATTAAGTTACTAATTTACCCCTAAATTTTTTTGAATTATTTTAAGCAATTTAATATGATTTAAATAATATATTTATATAAATAATAATTTAAACTTATATAAGATAAGTATGTATAATAAATAAAATGCATGTGAAAAAATAGATAATGAAAAAAAAAATATATGGAACGGTTTTAAAATAAATAAATTCATAAGAATTAAGAAAAGAGAAAAATAAATTTATATAAAAAATTACTTAGTAATTATAGATTTTTTATCAGATTTTTAATTAAATTAAGATTATCCGTAGAAAAAGAAAAAGAATAATGATAATATTAACTATAGAATTCTATATAGATATAAAAAGGTTAAAAGGAATATTAATATTTTAATGAGGATATTATTATGTAAAACGAAATTTAATTAACGAGAAAACTGAATAAGTTATAAGCAGAGGGCATGCTTCTGGACTCTGACCTGTTTCTGCTTAGTTATAAGTAGAATTAAGAAGCATGCCCTGGGCATGCTGCTGGATTCTGGTTTATTTCTGCTTAAAATAAGCACAAGCCGGTGTTACAAACACTTTAATACTGCTGCAAATAAGCACTTCTCTCGTAAGTGTTTATTTTTAGAGTTTGCAAACACTCCCTTAATTAAGTTCGTCAAAAACGTTTATTTATTTATTTTTAAACGAAACCGGTCCATAAGATTTTTGTGTTAAAAAAAAAAAAAAAAAAAGTTCGTCAAAAATTTTAAGATTAAATCTCATAATCCAGTGCATGATAAAGGCTGCGTGTAATTTCTTATATTTTTTTGATAAATACAGGCAGAAAATAAAAGCCTTCCAAAGTTAAAGAGTACAAGCAGTGAACTTTGAAAAAAAGTCAGTAAATTAATTTAATTTGCTAAACTTTAAGCAACTTAATTAATTCAAATATAGAAAACTCCCCAAACCCTAGTATTAAGGACCAAACAAAACGACTTTATCCACCCAAATCATGCATTAGTTGTGCTCTGGATTTTTTAAACAAAGTTACAAATATATCCACATGAAACCCAATTACCCAACATCAATTTGACACTTCTCGTACTTAGCTGCTCCAATTAGCACCTATATATATCATTGCCGGAAGTCTGGGGAGTTCGTCCATTTCATACTTTTCAATACATGGAATGCTTATTGCTAATTAATTGCTAACTCGAAGAACCAGTCCATGTATAGGCAAATATCCATGCACGATGCATGTGATGTGTTCCATCCATTATGCATGTGTAAATGTTGACCTAGTTTGGCACTTACAATGTGGTATTCCTCTTCACTTGCCTCATCAGTTTAGGGTCCTAAATCCTAATCACTTGATTTTTAGTTATGGATCTTCATAATTATGCTTCATACATATATTTCCCGATCTTGACAATAATATCGAGTAAATTGCCGAAAACTACCTCGTGTTAGGCGAAAAGAACAAAAAAAACCCCGTCATATGGAATATCATCCAAAGAACCCTGTGTTTTCTAAAATTTTGCAAAAAAAACCCTGAGCGCGTTGTGTGGCCCTCACGCGCGTTGATTGCGTGTAGGAATGTGTTTTTTTGGGATAAAATGTCTATAATGCCCTTAATGAGTTAACTGCATAAAACCCCCTGTGTTTGTCCCAATTTGCAAAAAAAAACCCTATGTTACAAAAATTAATTTAAAAAACCTTATGTTATTTAATTTTTTGCACATCACCCCCTCATTTCTTTGGTCAACTGTTAAAAAAACCTTATGGAGTAAAGGTATTTTAGGGTTAAAAGATTTAATAGTTGACCAAATGGAATAAGGGGGCCGTGTGCAAAAAATAAAATAACATAAGGTTTTTTGAACTAATTTTTATAACAGAGAGTTTTTTTTACAATTTGGAACAAACACAGGGGGTTTGGTGCAGTTAACTCCAATAATATCTATCAAATGATAAAGCAACTCCATATCCTTTTCACTCGAATTTTATTTTCTACTATATTTTTTTGCTACATCTCTTGTTTTATCCATCTACACATACCAAGAGTATTGGTGAGCGCTTGAGATTAAGAGAGAGACTCTTCTATTTTTTTTATAACACAATTATTTCTTTCTCCTAATTCCAGCCGTCCACTAATATACGTGGTGTGTATATATGAATAAAGTAGGAGATGAAATAGGAAAAATAGCAGGGAATTGATCAATCCGACCGGCCGGGAGAAATTTAGAGGAGAAGAGACTTAAAGAAATAGATTAGGAATTCAGTAAATATTATTGCTTGCACGTAAAACAAACCTTTTGTCTAACAATATAAAGGAAGAGTTATCCTAAAACCCCTAGGACTCTCAAAGGAAACAAATCAACGTAATAGAAACTTACTAAACTACAAAATACTGAATCATATGATCATATCAATCCCTATCCAAACTAATGCATATCGTAAGTATGGAATCATATTATTTCTATCCAATCTTTACTCCCCTCTCTTGATATCGCGGATCTCCATCCATATCACTCCCTTTCCCATCAAGGACCACCTTGTCCTCAAGGTGTAATTCGGGAAAAACCCGTAGAACGTTGGCATCATCAAGAGACCCATCCGACCAATTAACTAACCATTGTTCTTCGGGAAAATCATTGAATAGCACCGTGCGGACTTTGTGGACCTTTACTAGCTTCGATGGAGCCTTGTCGTAGCGGAGGTCAGTCGGCAATGCAATAGGTGATACACCCTTATTCAAACCCTTCGCATCGCGCTCCAAACGCTCTTCACGATGAATGGGCAGATTTGGAGATGGATTCGACGGCAATAACTGTTGCGGTGCTGGGCTAGGAAGTAATGATATAGAGGACCGCGGCATATAAGGCGCCCTGATTGAAGGTGCAACCAAAACTTTCTCAAAGGCCGTTTGATAGTCTAAAGCTGATCATGACTCCTATCCCATTTGCTGTACCTTCGCTAAAAACCCGAAATAATCCACATAATTCAGCGGGTCAAAATGACACATAAACTTGGGGATAAAATCCTGCCAAGAATCTAATAAGTTATTGTTTTGACGCTATCGAAACCAATCTAAGGCAGGGCCCTCCAGTATCAAACCCACTGTCGCTAATCGTGAATCCTCTAATACGCCGTAAAACTTGAAATACTCGTGTGCCTGAAAGAGCCACCCCAAAGGCTCCATGCCATCGTACTTAGGTATGTCGATGTGCATCTTGACGATAGGGTTTGAGGCGACAGGGGGGTTGACTTCCCCAAATTGCGACGAGAAAGTGGAAACAACCTCTGACGGTGTTTTGTCTGGACAGGCCAAGAAGAGCGTCAGTTCGTGTTGCAGTTTTTGGACAGTCTGGTTAAGTTGTTGCATCGCCACTGTAAGGGATAGCAACTGCAAATCGGTCTGTTATTGGAACTCATTGAAACGATCTTCACTAATTATCTCGGACATGGCGACTCTCAATGAAAGCACTAATGATACGAACAGTGATACGAACGTATTGCAAGAGACTTTGGAGTAGTCTCGGACTCTAAGAAAAGGGGATGAGAGAGAGACTTAGAGAAATAGAATAGGAATTCTGTAAATATTATTGCTTGCACGTAAAACAAACCATGTCTAACAATACAAAAGAAGAGGTTTCCTAAAACCCCTAGGACTCTCAATGTAACGCCTTAACGGAAGGCCCCACATCCCCCGCATCGAGACCCGACCCGCATATGAAATGGAAAGTCCATACACGAGCCAGCTCACGGCGAACGGGGACTCACTCACTCATAAGGCTAGGCGGGAACTAAACCTTCGCAACCAAACAATAAAGAACAAAGATAAATGACAAATGCGGAAGCATAGCATTTAATCCAGTACCAATTCAAGCAAAACAACCGGTTCAACTAGCATGAATACCTAGTCCCGAAATAATATAACATAATCATAACATTTCATACATAAATCTATAACTTATTCATTTAACAAAATGCGTGATGTAACATCCCGATCGTTCGGATTTCCAGGTACGCCTTAACGAGAGGGTTTTATATGCTTTAAATTATTTAATTACGTATTTGAATGTTATTTTAATGCTTATAGGATTATTTGAATTAATATGAAATTAATTGTTTATATTCTTGAACTTTGATTTTAAACGTTTAAGTTTGCATGCTCGTAATTTGCTCGTTATGTGCGGAATTCAATTCCGATTTTTGTGAAACCTTGATATGTGTGATATGTATGAGTTATGAATGTGTTTTCACGCTCATTTTAAGTTTTCGTGTTCGTTTATCGAGGTTTTAAACCTTAAGTTTTTGACGAGGGACATGAGGGCCTAACTAGTTTTAGCGCACCTCTTGTTCCGGAGGCCATAACTTGAGCTAGGGAATTCGGTTTCGAATTCCGGAAGATGCGTCGGACTAGTAACGAAGAGATGAAGCCAAGGAACCTGATTTGGTATTTTTCTAAGCTCGTTTAGACCCTCGTTTTTCGACCGGAACGAACAGCTTGTGTTAAAGCCACCTTCTTTGACTAGTCATGTACTTGTGGGGGCCAATTTAACTCAACCTAAGCCTAACCCTTGATAACTTGACTTGAGTTAAGTCTCTCCCTCTCCCTTATCAGCTGAAAACCGAGCCAAACCCCCTCATTTTGTGCAGCAACTGATCGAGACCAAGGAGGAGAAGAGAAGAGAAGAACTTTGGCCCTTTTGTGGATTTTGAGCTCAAATCATCATCTTTCTTCCCCAACTCTTTAAGGTATGTATATTTTTGTATTATATACCATTTTATACAAGTTTTGATCCATTTAATACTTGTTTTGCATCATATTTGATTAGGGTTTGGGTAGGAGCATGAATAGGGACTTTTGGGGATTTTTGCTCTTATGAGCTAACTTGCTTTATGGCTAATTCCCTTGCCTTAAACTGATTATATGGACTTGTTTCTTTGGTCATTTGATGTTCAGATGATAGTATATGATGTTAGGATGGTTTGTTCTTGAGATCCTTTGATGAAATTATGAGTTTTTGAGCCTCAAACCTAAGCTAGAAAATCTGCCCCCCCTGTTTTGGAACTGCTGTGTGAATTTGTGCTTTGTTGCTTGAGTTAATGACTTCCAATTCATGTGAATTTGCATGGAGATGTTGTATACTAATTGGTTTATATGTTATCCCTGCTCTTGCAAGTTTTTAGATCCATTTTCAGCTCCTAAATCGAAACATGATGGCCTGCTTGTATGCTATGCGCGAACCGAACTGCTGCTGTTGCATTTTGTGATTACTTGGTGGTTCTAATGTGCTCCAATTCTAGATCCATTTTCAGCTCCTAAATCGAAACATGATGGCCTGTTTGTATGCTATGCGCGAACCGAACTGCTGCTGTTGCATTTTGTGATTACTTGGTGGTTCTAATGTGCTCCAATTCGTGTCAATTTGCATATACATGGAGTATATTAGTTTCTTATCATGTTAGTATTCATTCCTAAAGTTTCAGCTTCATATTCAGCCCCTAAGTACTTGATCATGGCATGATTGAACCAATCGAGCTCATATGTCCGTTTTTGGCGCTCCAGAGTTGCTGCATGATTTCGGTGCTCTTAACGCGTGATTTATCCTTTTAATTCTAAATGAAATATGCTCCTAACATGCTAAATATGTTGTATATCATGTTTCATAAAATTTGGAGTTGATTTGGTATGCTTTTGGACTGATTTTGTTTAGGGTCTGTTTTGCCGGTAAACTTTGTATGCGATTTTGGACCTGTACCGAGAGACCCCCGTGTCTCATTTGCATTGAAATGTGAGACACGGGCGTGTCATGCTTCCTGATCATGACTGTACTGAGCCACGGGCATGGCTCAGTTTATCTAAGTTGAGGGACACCCCCGTGTCCCTCCCCCTGCGCAGCTCTTGGTTTTTCCTTTTCGGTTTTTGGTTTGTTTCACCTCTTTAATGCCTTTATCTTCATTTGTGATGAACTATGAACTTGTTTTACTATGTGTTGGGAGTATTGTGGTTCAATTTCATAACATTTGGATGAGATTTACGCATGCTTTTGTTGAATGCCGTTTATGTGCGTTTTGTGGCGTTTGTGATTTCCATAACCCATTTCCCTTATCTTATGATTTGTTCTTGTTTTCAAGCTTTGGAAATATGTTATATTAGGTAATAGGGTGTATGTAGTAGAGTTTTGTGAAAGATTGAATACGTTTGAGTGTGTGTCGAACTTAATTTACTTCAATGCTCTTATTTGCCTAAATATTGGATCTTGTGCCTTGAATTTCTTGAATTGAATTGATTGGAAACGTGAAATTATGAATTCGAATGAAAGTGAGCGAAGGATTGAATGACTTGATTATATGATTTAAATTCCTTAATAGTGCACATGAACGTGTTCATGACATAATATCATGTTTTATGAATTCATACGCATTCGTCGAGCGTCTATATGGTTCATTTGAGTCTAAGTTTGCCTCTTGCTCTTTGTTTTGCTCTTAGGTTCGTTCCGTTGTTGAGGAAGTGGTTCGTTTGACTCCTTTTGGTCCGTTTTGGTTGGTTTGGTCGTCCAGGTGAGGTTTTCTTTCCTTTTAGTTATGATGACCTAAGACCCTAATTGAATTTCGAACCCACATGCGACTTATATATGTATATATATAGATATGTGTTTGGATACGTATTTCGTGGGATTTGCCCCGTTTGTCTTAAGAATTTGAAAACGCTTTTATAAGTATATAAGCTCTATTTTCTTTTGTTTTGACAAGCTTTGTTAAGTGTGTGTGTGTGTAAGCGTGATAAGATTTGTGGATAAGCTTCGCATGGTAAGTGTGATAAGTGCAAGTATAAGTGTAAGTGTAAGCTTGGGCCCCGGAGAAGTGGTATGTGATCCCGGGTCGGCCATGGGATCGCCGGGCTCTCTCATCAACACCACTCCACAAAAAGGGAGACTTCGCCCATCCTCGGGAGGTCGAGGGGAAGGCGGGTCTTCTTGAGCCGGCGCTGTGCTTAGTGACCCGTCGAAGGAGCGGGCGGACCCCCCGTCTCATTCAGTTTATCAGTGGGGTTTGAGAGGGGCACCTCTCTCCCCAAAACGGTGTTGGGGTGGAGTTGGGTTATGATTTGTTTTGTTTTCGTTTCGCCTTGGTGTATGGAGTAAGTAAGGGTGATGGATTTAAGCTTTCAGTTAGTTATGTGTTTGTTTATGGTTGTGAAACGGGGGCGGATTTCTAAACTCTAAAACTTGACTGAATTTGGCCTTCGGCTCCAAACTTCTTTTATTATATATATTACCACGGGTTAAATGTCTTAGAATGCAAAAACCACGCCCGGTTCACGAACCCCTCTCAGCTTTGTAAATGCTTTGCTCTTATGTATATGTATGGGTGCGTGTGTTAGCCCCCTCACTAGTCACTAGCCGTAACTCCGGGATTCCGATTCCAACCCAAGGGCAAGCTAATCTTAACCCCACTACTTCGGTGAAAGGTACACGAAACATTCATGGCATCTCATTTCATGCATATTTTCATCTTAGGAAAACATAAGTGTTTACTACCTTCTTATTTATTCCTTGGTGCTTATTGGCTCTTACTTGGTATATGTTTCCTTTTCTTCTTAGTTCTTCCTTGTTGCGTGCTTTCTTTTCCTTTTGTGTTAACTCTCTTTTGGAGAGAGTTTGGTACGTTGAGTGCTCGAGAGCGTTAGGTGAGTTGCGAGGGTCGAGCTGCTTCCGATGAGCGGTTTGGAGGTGCTTAGGTCCCGTTGAGTTGGATGTTGCTTTGAGGAGGTCCGTCAGGGACTCAACGATATTTTCGGGTATTAGATTGAAGGCGAGCCCGTTGATATTCCTCGTAGAAGAACCGAGGATTGCCTCAGAGTAAGAGGTACGGTTTTGAGTGGGAAGAGGCGGTTGAAGAGAGTTACCTACGGTATTGGCTCTTGCCTAACCGGAAGTACAAAAGGCTACCTTATTTCCAACCGAGGCACAAAGGAAGGCCTTTGTTGTGTGTTGCTTGTAGAAGAACGGTAGCCTATGCCTTAAGGAGTGCAAGGTCACGATTTTATCCCACTCAGGGTTGAGGTTGTTCAGAGTTTTGGGAAACTAGTTGTTATGGCATAAGAAAGACGTTATGGACTTTGTGTAGTAATGTCTATGTGCCAACGGTTGAGGATTCTCCAACTACTGCCGAATTTTTTTTGGAAGTGGGGGCAAACGACTAGGACTTTGTGTCCGGTTCGCCAATTAAGGAGATAGGGTCTCGAGAAGTTGTGATCAGAGTGGCGCAGCGGAAGTGTGGAGTTGGGCTTGTCTTCGAAGCCGTTCAAGATTCTCCTTAGGACCTGAGGACAGGTCCTTTTGAAGGAGGGGAGTTTGTAACATCCCGATCGTTCGGATTTCCAGGTACGCTTTAACGAGAGGGTTTTATGTGCTTTAAATTATTTAATTACGTATTCGAATGTTATTTTAATGCTTATAGGATTATTTGAATTAATATGAAATTAATTGTTTATATTCTTGAACTTTGATTTTAAACGTTTAAGTTTGCATGCTCGTAATTTGCTCGTTATGTGCCGGAATTCAATTCCGATTTTTGTGAAACCTTGATATGTGTGATATGTATGAGTTATGAATGTGTTTTCATGCTCATTATAAGTTTTCGTGTTTGTTTATCGAGGTTTTAAACCTTAAGTTTTTGACGAGGGACAGGAGGGCCTAACTAGTTTGAGCGCGCCTCTTGTTCCGGAGGCCATAACTTGAGCTCGGGAATTCGGATTCGAATTCTGGAAGATGCGTCGGACTAGTAACGAAGAGATGAAGCCAAGGAACCTGATTTGGTATTTTTCTAAGCTCGTTTAGACCCTCGTTTTTTGACCGGAACGAACAGCTTGTGTTAAAGCCACTTTCTTTGACTAGTCATGTACTTGTGGGGCCAATTTAACTCAACCTAAGCCTAACCCTTGATAACTTGACTTGAGTTAAGTCTCTCCCTCTCCCTTATCCGCTGAAAACCGAGCCAAACCCCCTCATTTTGTGCAGCAACTGATCGAGACCAAGGAGGAGAAGAGAAGAGAAGAACTTTGGCCCTTTTGTGGATTTTGAGCTCAAATCATCATCTTTCTTCTCCAAATCTTCAAGGTATGTATATTTTTGTATTCTATACCCTTTTATACAAGTTTTGATCCATTTAATACTTGTTTTGCATCAGATTTGATTAGGGTTTGGGTAGGAGCTTGAATAGGGACTTTTGGGGATTTTTGCTCTTATGAGCTAACTTGCTTTATGGCTAATTCCCTTGCCTTAAACTGATTATTTATGGACTTGTTTCTTTGGTCATTTGATGTTCATCTGATATTATATGATGTTAGGATGGTTTGTTCTTGAGATCCTTTGATGAAATTATGAGTTTTTGAGCCTCAAACCTAAGCTAGAAAATCTGCCCCCCTGTTTTGGAACTGCTGTGTGAATTTGTGCTTTGTTGCTTGAGTTAATGACTTCCAATTCGTGTGAATTTGCATGGAGATGTTTTATACTAATTGTTTTATTTGTTATCCCTGCTCTTGCAAGTTTTAGATCCATTTTCAGCTCCTAAATCGAAGCATGATGGCCTGTTTGTATGCTATGCGCGAACCGAACTGCTGCTGTTGCATTTTGTGATTACTTGGTGGTTCTAATGTGCTCCAATTCATGTCAATTTGCATATACATGGAGTATATTAGTTTCTTATCATGTTAGTATTCATTCCCTAAAGTTTCAGCTTCATATTCAGCCCATAAGTACTTGATCATGGCATGATTGAACCAATCGAGCTCATATGTTCGTTTTTGGCGCTCCAGAGTTGCTGCATGATTTTGGTGCTCTTAACGCGTGATTTAGCCTTTGAATTCTAAATGAAATATTCTCCTAAAATTCTAAATATGTTGTATATCAAGTTTCATAAAATTTGGAGTTGATTTGGTATGCTTTTGGACTGATTTTGTTTAAGGTCTGTTTTGCCGGTAAACTTTGTATGCGATTTTGGACCTGTACCGAGACACCCCCGTGTCTCATTTGCATTGAAATGTGAGACACGGGCGTGTCATGCTTCCTGAGCACGACTGTACTGAGCCACGTGCATGGCTCAGTTTATCTAAGTTGAGGGACACCCCCGTGTCCCCCCCCTGCGTAGCTCTTGGTTTTTCCTTTTCGGTTTTTGGTTTATTTCACCTCTTTAATGCCTTTATCTTCATTTGTGATGAACTATGAACTTGTTTTACTATGTGTTGGGAGTATTGTGGTTCAATTTCATAACATTTGGATGAGATTTAGGCTTGCTTTTGTTGAATTCCGTTTATGTGCGTTTTGTGGCGTTTGTGATTTCCATAACCCATTTCCCTTATCTTATGATTTGTTCTTGTTTTCAAGCTTTGGAAATATGTTATATTAGGTAATAGGGTGTATGTAGTAGAGTTTTGTGAAAGATTGAATACGTTTGAGTGTGTGTCGAACTTAATTTACTTCAATGCTCTTATTTGCCTAAATATTGGATCTTGTGCCTTGAATTTCTTGAATTGAATTGATTGGAAACGTGAAATTATGAATTCGAATAAAAGTGAGCGAAGGATTGAATGACTTGATTATATGATTTAAATTCCTTAATAGTGCACATGAACGTGTTCATGACATAATATCATGTTTTATGCATTCATACGCATTCGCCAAGCGTCTATATGGTTCATTTGAGTCTAAGTTTGCCTCTTGCTCTTTGTTTTGCTCTTAGGTTCGTTCCGTTGTTGAGGAAGTGGTTCGTTTGACTCCTTTTGGTCCGTTTTGGTTGGTTTGGTCGTCCAGGTGAGGTTTTCTTTCCTTTTAGTTATGATGACCTAAGACCCTAATTGAATTTCGAACCCGCATGCGACTTATATATGTATATATATAGATATGTATTTGGATACGTATTTCGTGGGATTTGCCCCGTTTGTCTTAAGAATTTGAAAACGCTTTTATAAGTATATAAGCTCTATTTTCTTTTGTTTTGACAAGCTTTGTTAAGTGTGTGTGTGTGTAAGCGTGATAAGATTTGTGGATAAGCTTCGCATGGTAAGTGTGATAAGTGCAAGTATAAGTGTAAGTGTAAGTTTGGGCCCCGGAGAAGTGGTATGTGATCCCGGGTCGGCCATGGGGTCACCGGGCTCTCTCATCAACACGACTCCACAAAAAGGGAGACTTCGCCCATCCTCGGGAGGTCGAGGGGAAGGCGGGTCTTCTTGAGCTGGCGGTGTGCTTAGTGACCCGTCGAAGGAGCGGGCGGACCCCCCGTCTCATTCAGTTTATCAGTGGGGTTTGAGAGGGGCACCTCTCTCCCCAAAACGGTGTTGGGGTGGAGTTGGGTTATGATTTGTTTTGTTTTCGTTTCGCCTTGGTGTATGGAGTAAGTAAGGGTGATGGATTTAAGCTTTCAATTCGTTATGTGTTCGTTTATGGTTGTGAAACGGGGGCGGATTTCTAAACTCTAAAACTTGACTGAATTTGGCCTGCAGCTCCAAACTTCTTTTATTATATATATTACCACGGGTTAAATGTCTTAGAATGCAAAAACCACGCCCGGTTCACGAACCCCTCTCAGCTTTGTAAATGCTTTGCTCTTATGTATATTTATGGGTGCGTGTGTTAGCCCCCTCACCAGTCTCTAGGACTGACCCTTGTTATTTCTACCTTTTCCCCCTTTTATTTCATTTTGCAGGTATTCGTTCTGAGGGGTTGGAGCTAGGCGGTTGTCTTTGAGTCTTTATTTTGGGAGAGCTTGAGTCACATGCATTGTATTTTCTTTATTTATGCATTTTGTTAAGTTATGATTTAAATTCGAAATTGTAAAAGTTTGTATAACTTGAATCAAAATTTTGATATGTCTCGAGTATGTTTATCTGCTTAATAAGATTCTGGTGCTTCCGCATTCGTTATTTGTTTTATTGCGTGCTCTGAGTAGGGTCTAGACCGCCTAGCTTAGGTTGGATGGTGGTTGGCACAGCAATTGCTGCGCTGCTGCTCAAGCCAGAAGAGAGAGGAAAGAAAATGAAAGAATGAGATGGGGCTAGGGTTTCTCGATGTATAAGGGGCCGTTCTTCCGAAATTGCAAACAAACCCCTCGAGAGTCTAAGTCTTTCGATTAAGTTCACATAGTTCAATTAGGGTTCAATAAATCCAATTAGAGATTGTATAATTATAAAAGCACCCCAAAGATTTAAAGTGATGTCCAATTAAGTCCAAATTAAATTTCTTATAATTAAAAGATGACCCCCAACTTTTATTAATTTCAAATTAGCCCTCATAATTTAAATTAAAGGCAATTAGGCACTAAACATATTTCTATTAAGTTCACATATTTTTCATAAGATCGTAATTGAGTCAATTAAACAATTAAGGCATGAATAAAACAATTCAAGCACTAGCAAAGTTAAAAAAATAAGAATCTAATCGCACGAAAACGACATCGTATCTTGCTCCGAAAATGCGGGGTGTTACAACCTTCCCCCCTTAAGAGAACCTGGTCCCCAGGTTCCACTGCTGAGCTGGAAAAGCTTCGAGTGATAGTGTCATAACCCTTCTCGAAGAGTTGCGTAAAACTTAGCCTCCGTTGTGAAGTTTACTCTCATTGTCTTTACTGAACCTTCCTCGCGATGTGCCGTTGCCATTGGGGTCCATTCGAGTACTGGACCGTTGCTTTCATCAAGTTGTTCATCATTCCCATAAGACGAATAATTGTCACTGCACTCAACTTCGACGGCATCGCAAACTCGTCACTGCAGACCGTAGCCAGGACAACGCATAACGCAACCTCAACAAACAAGAGAGAATCCCATCTCTCGGCACGTAAAGTGAGAGAACCCCGTCTCTCGAGCACAGAATTGAGAGAACCCCGTCTCTCAAACACAGATTTGAAAGAACCCCGTCTCCCAAGCACAGAATTGAGAGGACCCCGTCTCTCAAACACATAATTGAGAGAACCCCGTCTCTCAACCTAAGTCTGACAGATTTCAACATCTCCCAAACATTCTAGTTTGAGAAAATCCAGCATTTCTCAAACCCCTAAATTCAAGAGAATCCAGCATCTCCGAAAATCTAAGTACAAGAGAATCCAACATCTCTCGTGCACAAAACTTAGAAAGAATCCAACATCTTTCTAGCACATAAATAGAGAGAATCTTACATCTCTCCAACACGTAAAAAGAGGGAATCTAAGGTCTCTCTTGCACATAAATCCACAGATCAACATTCATACATACACAAATCAGAGTAACACTTGATGAAAAGTATGCGGTGCAGGTTTGGTGTACCTTACACAACTGATATCGGTATCCCTTGAGTATAGATTCAACGCTCATACCTCGACTCAAGGGGGATATCGCGATGGAATCCCTGTAAATCAAGGTCACAGTATGTGTGTATGTTATATGCGAGGTTAGTGAGCAATCAAGGGAGCTTTAAATCACATAGACATGCTTAATCCACATAAACACGTAACTTATTCATTTCAGTAATAGTTCACCAGAAACAGATATTCCAGGTTATCAATGCCAGATCAGGTAGCCACGTTATCACAATCAGAACAACGACAATCATCACACGCATCAAACAAAACAAGATAAGCATACTCAAGCGATGCATGTATGTAAATGCCATGAATGCTTGGCGTACCGATCACCGTAGTGTCAAACTCTTGACAGGAAGTTGAGACGAAGTGGTAGGAGTTGATTAAGCCGATAAGGATGCAATCTTCATCATCTGAACTTCTTGTCCTAAATCTTTTGATGTGAAGAGGCAATTCAGCAATGATGTCCATCATCCAACTCTCTACTAAACCATAATCCTTGCTCAACCAGAATCATCTTCAGTTTCTCCCAAGAATTCTCATTTATGTGTTAAATCTTAGTCTGCTCATCTTCAAGGAGTTATCCATGATTCATTTGTCAACCAGATATTTACCTCAGAGTTTCGTTGGATGATCGTGGTGCTAAGCAATTCCCAAAGCAATCCATGGTATATGATTCTGAAACTTTGAATAAAATCTTTTGACACCTATGTGATATATTCCCATCTCAGCAGAATCTTAGATCTCATCTTGAAGAAACACCCAGAGAGCTAACAACCAATCTTGTCTTGTCGTTTGTTAACTCTAAACGACACCAAAACCTTCAATACTCATCGTTGGTTTGTAGCTCGTTGCTTAAGTTAGCACCAACATGGTTACTTAACCACATCCCTTGAACTTGATCGAATCGAACTTGATCGGATTCTTCTACATTAACTCGTTTCCATCAACAAGGTGACTACTTCCAAATGAACGAATCATCAAAGCGAAAGTGCATCAACCTCCTTCAAATCGGTTCTACTTGATCAGATTCTCTTACATTGACTCATTTCCCTCAACAAGTTGACTACTTTCAAATGAATGAATCCTCAAGGCGAAAGTTCGTCAAACTTCATCTATCAATTGACTTTAAGGTCAATATAGCAAATCTCATTCCTTCAACTCTGAACATTTTTCATGAACATTGATCTTGGTAAAGAATCCTTTCATCTTCGAATTATGGTATGTTTTCGTTGTAGTGCCAATAGGAGTGTTGACAGAGGGAAATTTCAGTGTTGGCTCTTAGGGCACCCTGAAATTCAAACACTAAATTCGATGCATGCGGATTAAGATGCAAATGAAATGTAACAAGTATATCACGTAAATGCAACAATTAGTTGTAATTTAGAAAGCACATAAAATAAGATGTTGCATAATCAAAGTCATAATGTGCACACAATCATATAATCACGAAACAATTCATGCCGAAGGGTCAAAATATCAAGTCAAACAAATGCAATGCGCAGTTATCCCTATGCCGTACGACCTAGACAGACTCAACACGACTCAAGAGCTCGGTTTTGCAACCTAGAGCTCTGATACCACTTAAGGATGTAACACCCCAAACGGATGGTGCCACATCCCCCGCACTAAGATCCAGACCCAGTCACGAAATGGAAAATCCATGCCCGAATCCGAATCATAGCGAACGGGAGACCAACTCACGCACTAGGCTAGGCGGATCTAACTTGACAAACTCAGAGTGCGGAAGCAATTAAACCAACAACAATAGATAGCGGAAGCATTCAAAACAAAACATGCAAAGCAGATGACGGGTTCAACTAGCATAAATACCTAGTCCCGAATCAATTCATAATCCAACATAATAAGCAGCATACGTATCATCATAATATCTACTAACATCCAAATACTAGCTTACTAACCCCACACGGGTTTAAGTCTAAGTAGAACATAAACATAACCTTCAAGTGTGAAACATAAATACATAACATAAATAAAGTATGCGACAAATGCATCCTAATACCAACTAGACTGACAAGTGTGACTCAAGGGACTCACTTCCGCCTAGCTCAAGCCAAAAGGAAACCTGCAAACTAAGAGATAAATGAGGTGTCAGTCAACTGACTGAGTGAGGGGGCGAACGCACACCCACAATATATATATACAGAGCACAGCACATATCAAAAGGGTGGATTCATGAACCGGGGATAGGTGTTGCATACCAGAACATTTCAAAACAACCCAAAATAGATATAGATATAAGTTTAGAAACCATTTTCAGAAAGACTCTATCCCGATTCATAAATCCCATAACAGATCATAACATATGCTCGGCGAGTACGGGCTTCCAACCTCAACTCCTCATATCATAACAAAACATAAATAACATACCAACCTCAACTCCGGGTGATGGTAGGGTTGCGCGACCCTAACCATCCATACAGTCGAGGGGAGTGCTGATTGCTACTCATACCCTCAGGACTCCGTTTCCCAACCAAACCTCCTGGTGGGTCCCGGTAGATCCTTTTCATACAGATGGAGACTACGGACAGGTATATCCCCGACGGCCCGATACCGTCCCGGGGGCTCCTTACCCGTAGCTCCTGGGCCCCATAACAGAACAGAACATAACATATACCAACTTTCATGGCAATCTCGCTACATAATCATAACATAACTTAACTTTCCGAAATAGCTTACATATGCCTTCATACTTAATTTCCAAAACTGAAGTTGTATCATAAGGTCATAATCATATCATATCCAACACATATTTAATCGTATATATAGTATATAATCGCATGCGGGGATTGAAATCATCATGTTGGGGTCATAGGTCGTTTAACTATACAAAATCCTAAACCTCACCTGAGAAGCGACGAGATACCAGAACTGACAGGACGAATGCAAACTCGGTCGGGTTATCTCTGTCGTGGAGATTACTGAACAGAAAGGAAATACAGTGTACTTGTGAGACAAGACTCAATCATGAACCACATAGACGCACGGCGATGATTATAAGATGACATGGAATTATATGACGCGTTCACAGAAATTACAGGAATGTCATGAAAGGGTTCATGTGCACAATTACTATCCCATGTTGCAATTAGACATGTAATTAAATTCAAAACAATTCTCTCAGGCACGCAAACCAAGTAATATATTCAACATGTGTTAATCATGAATCTAATCAATTAGCTTAAGTGAATCTGGTCCAGAGTATAATTTAATAATAATTTAGATGCCATAATTCACAAAGTATTCACGTACATAATATTTCATAATTTCACAACTCAAGAGCCCAATTAAGAATCAAACAACTAATCCTATAGGAAAGTCTAATTCATATTAATACATCGTGGATTCAATTCAAGATTCCTCTTCAAATAACATACTCCTCTTTCAAAAGAATTATGATTCAGAATGACTAATACACAAATCAATCGTCTAATAAGATCACACGATTAGCATGAGAGTTGCATTTCAAGTTCTAAATTTTCCCAAGAGTGTATATACTGCTCCAATCACCAAATTAATTACAAGACACACCATTATGCACGTACCATTCACCTAGTTGCACTAGTAATACATTTTCCAAATTCAAGAATCCATTTAATGCAAAGTCTAAATTATATGTGTGGCTGTCAATTTCCTTTACAATAAGAAATGAGTACATATCATTTATTCGAACAGCTCCACTCACAATCTCACCGGAATGCCATACATGTGTACCAAATACATAAATCAACATTAATTAACATAAGTTATGCTCTGAACCAGTTTTATAAATTGTCAACAATGATCCAACCCACAATATTGCATACATATACATTCGTTCTAATCCTATAAAATCATTTAATGTCATACCAAACCATAATTACAGTTGAATTCAAATGTTCAGTTTATAAAATTTAATATACCACAATTGAACTCAAAATTTCAATAACGTTTTGCAACTTACAATTAATAAAATTAACCAAGATGTTAAACTAAGATTTCAAGCTTAAAACCAACTCAGATAATTAGCCAAACCACTTATATAGATTTAGTTCAAAACCGAGTCACTTAAATAAATTGACAACACTCCAGTACTTAAGTTTAGGAATAATTCACAATTAGACAATTATATACGATTCACACATATACATTTCATAGTTAATCATACTATATTGTTAAAACATCACACATTCATTAATCACTAAGCAGGTTCAATTAGATTAATTCATTCCCAACATACATTAGAATTAACCAAATTTAAACAACCAATTTCTAGATTATACAATTCAGGTATTATAAAATAGCCCTTATTTACAAGTTATCACAAGTATACAACAATCAGATCCTTCATTAACACTTATAGTAAAACCGATACAAAATTCATTCAATAGGCTGAACACAAAATTCAAATATTGAAATTGGAATGAAAGAATGGTGAAGAGAGTAGCATTCCAGCAGCTTACACTTGGAAATTAAAAGAGTAAATGAGGGAGAGGGCTGCTGGCGTGATGGTTATTGGAGCGTAACAGCATCGGTGTTGACAAACTGAAGGTGGCGGCGTCCTACCGGAGGTGGCCGAAGTTAGAGCTGACGAAAGTGAGACGCTGTGATGGCAACTCGCCGGAATCCATGGCTGCTGGCAGTGGTGGCGTGTCATTTGGTGTCTTCTCTCCCAGATCTGGAAAGAAAGAAAGGAGATCGCAGTGGTGCGGTGGTGGAGTCACCGCCGGAGAGAGAGATCGGTGGTGGTGGCTGGATCCGAGGATAGAAGGTGCAATGAGGATTCTCAGAACTGGTCCGATCTGGGCGAGGTGGCCGGATCTGAGTGGTGCTGGCCGCGAATCGTCACCGGCGACGGTGTGCGGTCGGTGGAGAGTTCATCGGTGGGGAGAGGGAATGACAGCGGGGTTGCGCCGGCGTCAAGAGGAAGGCAGAGGTGGCGCCGCTGCTCTATCTCTGACGAAGGGGAAGAAGAGGGTGAAAGAAGGGTGGTGGCTATCCAAGGTTCACCGGCGGGAGTGGTGGTGCGTGGCTCCGCAGTGGCAAAGGGCTGGCCTCCTTCTTTCTGACAGGTGGTGAGATGATGGCGGAGATGGTGGCGGCGGTAGTTCGCTGGGTTGCCAGCGAGACGGTTGAGACGATGGCAGCGAATCGGTGGTTTCTGTGGTGGTGATGAATCGCGCGGTGCGAGGGTCTCGAGGGAGAGAGAGACTGAGAATGGGGAAAGAGTTGGGGGGGGTGATCGGCGCTGGATACGCCGGCGGGGAGTGGTTGCTGGCGGAGGGATGGTGGTTGGCACAGCAATTGCTGCGCTGCTGCTCAAGCCAGAAGAGAGAGGAAAGAAAATGAAAGAATGAGATGGGGCTAGGGTTTCTCGATGTATAAGGGGCCGTTCTTCCGAAATTGCAAACAAACCCCTCGAGAGTCTAAGTCTTTCGATTAAGTTCACATAGTTCAATTAGGGTTCAATAAATCCAATTAGAGATTGTATAATTATAAAAGCACCCCAAAGATTTAAAGTGATGTCCAATTAAGTCCAAATTAAATTTCTTATAATTAAAAGATGACCCCCAACTTTTATTAATTTCAAATTAGCCCTCATAATTTAAATTAAAGGCAATTAGGCACTAAACATATTTCTATTAAGTTCACATATTTTTCATAAGATCGTAATTGAGTCAATTAAACAATTAAGGCATGAATAAAACAATTCAAGCACTAGCAAAGTTAAAAAAATAAGAATCTAATCGCACGAAAACGACATCGTATCTTGCTCCGAAAATGCGGGGTGTTACAACCTTCCCCCCTTAAGAGAACCTGGTCCCCAGGTTCCACTGCTGAGCTGGAAAAGCTTCGAGTGATAGTGTCATAACCCTTCTCGAAGAGTTGCGTAAAACTTAGCCTCCGTTGTGAAGTTTACTCTCATTGTCTTTACTGAACCTTCCTCGCGATGTGCCGTTGCCATTGGGGTCCATTCGAGTACTGGACCGTTGCTTTCATCAAGTTGTTCATCATTCCCATAAGACGAATAATTGTCACTGCACTCAACTTCGACGGCATCGCAAACTCGTCACTGCAGACCGTAGCCAGGACAACGCGTAACGCAACCTCAACAAACAAGAGAGAATCCCATCTCTCGGCACGTAAAGTGAGAGAACCCCGTCTCTCGAGCACAGAATTGAGAGAACCCCGTCTCTCAAACACAGATTTGAAAGAACCCCGTCTCCCAAGCACAGAATTGAGAGGACCCCGTCTCTCAAACACATAATTGAGAGAACCCCGTCTCTCAACCTAAGTCTGACAGATTTCAACATCTCCCAAACATTCTAGTTTGAGAAAATCCAGCATTTCTCAAACCCCTAAATTCAAGAGAATCCAGCATCTCCGAAAATCTAAGTACAAGAGAATCCAACATCTCTCGTGCACAAAACTTAGAAAGAATCCAACATCTTTCTAGCACATAAATAGAGAGAATCTTACATCTCTCCAACATGTAAAAAGAGGGAATCTAAGGTCTCTCTTGCACATAAATCCACAGATCAACATTCATACATACACAAATCAGAGTAACACTTGATGAAAAGTATGCGGTGCAGGTTTGGTGTACCTTACACAACTGATATCGGTATCCCTTGAGTATAGATTCAACGCTCATACCTCGACTCAAGGGGGATATCGCGATGGAATCCCTGTAAATCAAGGTCACAGTATGTGTGTATGTTATATGCGAGGTTAGTGAGCAATCAAGGGAGCTTTAAATCACATAGACATGCTTAATCCACATAAACACGTAACTTATTCATTTCAGTAATAGTTCACCAGAAACAGATATTCCAGGTTATCAATGCCAGATCAGGTAGCCACGTTATCACAATCAGAACAACGACAATCATCACACGCATCAAACAAAACAAGATAAGCATACTCAAGCGATGCATGTATGTAAATGCCATGAATGCTTGGCGTACCGATCACCGTAGTGTCAAACTCTTGACAGGAAGTTGAGACGAAGTGGTAGGAGTTGATTAAGCCGATAAGGATGCAATCTTCATCATCTGAACTTCTTGTCCTAAATCTTTTGATGTGAAGAGGCAATTCAGCAATGATGTCCATCATCCAACTCTCTACTAAACCATAATCCTTGCTCAACCAGAATCATCTTCAGTTTCTCCCAAGAATTCTCATTTATGTGTTAAATCTTAGTCTGCTCATCTTCAAGGAGTTATCCATGATTCATTTGTCAACCAGATATTTACCTCAGAGTTTCGTTGGATGATCGTGGTGCTAAGCAATTCCCAAAGCAATCCATGGTATATGATTCTGAAACTTTGAATAAAATCTTTTGACACCTATGTGATATATTCCCATCTCAGCAGAATCTTAGATCTCATCTTGAAGAAACACCCAGAGAGCTAACAACCAATCTTGTCTTGTCGTTTGTTAACTCTAAACGACACCAAAACCTTCAATACTCATCGTTGGTTTGTAGCTCGTTGCTTAAGTTAGCACCAACATGGTTACTTAACCACATCCCTTGAACTTGATCGAATCGAACTTGATCGGATTCTTCTACATTAACTCGTTTCCATCAACAAGGTGACTACTTCCAAATGAACGAATCATCAAAGCGAAAGTGCATCAACCTCCTTCAAATCGGTTCTACTTGATCAGATTCTCTTACATTGACTCATTTCCCTCAACAAGTTGACTACTTTCAAATGAATGAATCCTCAAGGCGAAAGTTCGTCAAACTTCATCTATCAATTGACTTTAAGGTCAATATAGCAAATCTCATTCCTTCAACTCTGAACATTTTTCATGAACATTGATCTTGGTAAAGAATCCTTTCATCTTCGAATTATGGTATGTTTTCGTTGTAGTGCCAATAGGAGTGTTGACAGAGGGAAATTTCAATGTTGGCTCTTAGGGCACCCTGAAATTCAAACACTAAATTCGATGCATGCGGATTAAGATGCAAATGAAATGTAACAAGTATATCACGTAAATGCAACAATTAGTTGTAATTTAGAAAGCACATAAAATAAGATGTTGCATAATCAAAGTCATAATGTGCACACAATCATATAATCACGAAACAATTCATGCCGAAGGGTCAAAATATCAAGTCAAACAAATGCAATGCGCAGTTATCCCTATGCCGTACGACCTAGACAGACTCAACACGACTCAAGAGCTCGGTTTTGCAACCTAGAGCTCTGATACCACTTAAGGATGTAACACCCCAAACAGATGGTGCCACATCCCCCGCACTAAGATCCAGACCCAGTCACGAAATGGAAAATCCATGCCCGAATCCGAATCATAGCGAACGGGAGACCAACTCACGCACTAGGCTAGGCGGATCTAACTTGACAAACTCAGAGTGCGGAAGCAATTAAACCAACAACAATAGATAGCGGAAGCATTCAAAACAAAACATGCAAAGCAGATGACGGGTTCAACTAGCATAAATACCTAGTCCCGAATCAATTCATAATCCAACATAATAAGCAGCATACGTATCATCATAATATCTACTAACATCCAAATACTAGCTTACTAACCCCACACGGGTTTAAGTCTAAGTAGAACATAAACATAACCTTCAAGTGTGAAACATAAATACATAACATAAATAAAGTATGCGACAAATGCATCCTAATACCAACTAGACTGACAAGTGTGACTCAAGGGACTCACTTCCGCCTAGCTCAAGCCAAAAGGAAACCTGCAAACTAAGAGATAAATGAGGTGTCAGTCAACTGACTGAGTGAGGGGGCTAACGCACACCCACAATATATATATACAGAGCACAGCACATATCAAAAGGGTGGATTCATGAACCGGGGATAGGTGTTGCATACCAGAACATTTCAAAACAACCCAAAATAGATATAGATATAAGTTTAGAAACCATTTTCAGAAAGACTCTATCCCGATTCATAAATCCCATAACAGATCATAACATATGCTCGGCGAGTACGAGCTTCCAACCTCAACTCCTCATATCATAACAAAACATAAATAACATACCAACCTCAACTCCGGGTGATGGTAGGGTTGCGCGACCCTAACCATCCATACAGTCGAGGGGAGTGCTGATTGCTACTCATACCCTCAGGACTCCGTTTCCCAACCAAACCTCCTGGTGGGTCCCGGTAGATCCTTTTCATACAGATGGAGACTACGGACAGGTATATCCCCGACGGCCCGATACCGTCCCGGGGGCTCCTTACCCGTAGCTCCTGGGCCCCATAACAGAACAGAACATAACATATACCAACTTTCATGGCAATCTCGCTACATAATCATAACATAACTTAACTTTCCGAAATAGCTTACATATGCCTTCATACTTAATTTCCAAAACTGAAGTTGTATCATAAGGTCATAATCATATCATATCCAACACATATTTAATCGTATATATAGTATATAATCGCATGCGGGGATTGAAATCATCATGTTGGGGTCATAGGTCGTTTAACTATACAAAATCCTAAACCTCACCTGAGAAGCGACGAGATACCAGAACTGACAGGACGAATGCAAACTCGGTCGGGTTATCTCTGTCGTGGAGATTACTGAACAGAAAGGAAATACAGTGTACTCGTGAGACAAGACTCAATCATGAACCACATAGACGCACGGCGATGATTATAAGATGACATGGAATTATATGACGCGTTCACAGAAATTACAGGAATGTCATGAAAGGGTTCATGTGCACAATTACTATCCCATGTTGCAATTAGACATGTAATTAAATTCAAAACAATTCTCTCAGGCACGCAAACCAAGTAATATATTCAACATGTGTTAATCATGAATCTAATCAATTAGCTTAAGTGAATCTGGTCCAGAGTATAATTTAATAATAATTTAGATGCCATAATTCACAAAGTATTCACGTACATAATATTTCATAATTTCACAACTCAAGAGCCCAATTAAGAATCAAACAACTAATCCTATAGGAAAGTCTAATTCATATTAATACATCGTGGATTCAATTCAAGATTCCTCTTCAAATAACATACTCCTCTTTCAAAAGAATTATGATTCAGAATGACTAATACACAAATCAATCGTCTAATAAGATCACACGATTAGCATGAGAGTTGCATTTCAAGTTCTAAATTTTCCCAAGAGTGTATATACTGCTCCAATCACCAAATTAATTACAAGACACACCATTATGCACGTACCATTCACCTAGTTGCACTAGTAATACATTTTCCAAATTCAAGAATCCATTTAATGCAAAGTCTAAATTATATGTGTGGCTGTCAATTTCCTTTACAATAAGAAATGAGTACATATCATTTATTCGAACAGCTCCACTCACAATCTCACCGGAATGCCATACATGTGTACCAAATACATAAATCAACATTAATTAACATAAGTTATGCTCTGAACCAGTTTTATAAATTGTCAACAATGATCCAACCCACAATATTGCATACATATACATTCGTTCTAATCCTATAAAATCATTTAATGTCATACCAAACCATAATTACAGTTGAATTCAAATGTTCAGTTTATAAAATTTAATATACCACAATTGAACTCAAAATTTCAATAACGTTTTGCAACTTACAATTAATAAAATTAACCAAGATGTTAAACTAAGATTTCAAGCTTAAAACCAACTCAGATAATTAGCCAAACCACTTATATAGATTTAGTTCAAAACCGAGTCACTTAAATAAATTGACAACACTCCAGTACTTAAGTTTAGGAATAATTCACAATTAGACAATTATATACGATTCACACATATACATTTCATAGTTAATCATACTATATTGTTAAAACATCACACATTCATTAATCACTAAGCAGGTTCAATTAGATTAATTCATTCCCAACATACATTAGAATTAACCAAATTTAAACAACCAATTTCTAGATTATACAATTCAGGTGTTATAAAATAGCCCTTATTTACAAGTTATCACAAGTATACAACAATCAGATCCTTCATTAACACTTATAGTAAAACCGATACAAAATTCATTCAATAGGCTGAACACAAAATTCAAATATTGAAATTGGAATGAAAGAATGGTGAAGAGAGTAGTATTCCAGCAGCTTACACTTGGAAATTAAAAGAGTAAATGAGGGAGAGGGCTGCTGGCGTGATGGTTATTGGAGCGTAACAGCACCGGTGTTGACAAACTGAAGGTGGCGGCGTCCTACCGGAGATGGCCGAAGTTAGAGCTGACGAAAGTGAGACGCTGTGATGGCAACTCGCCGGAATCCATGGCTGCTGGCAGTGGTGGCGTGTCATTTGGTGTCTTCTCTCCCAGATCTGGAAAGAAAGAAAGGAGATCGCAGTGGTGCGGTGGTGGAGTCACCGCCGGAGAGAGAGATCGGTGGTGGTGGCTGGATCCGAGGATAGAAGGTGCAATGAGGATTCTCAGAACTGGTCCGATCTGGGCGAGGTGGCCGGATCTGAGTGGTGCTGGCCGCGAATCGTCACCGGCGACGGTGTGCGGTCGGTGGAGAGTTCATCGGTGGGGAGAGGGAATGACAGCGGGGTTGCGCCAGCGTCAGGAGGAAGGCAGAGGTGGCGCCGCTGCTCTATCTCTGACGAAGGGGAAGAAGAGGGTGAAAGAAGGGTGGTGGCTATCCAAGGTTCACCGGCGGGAGTGGTGGTGCGTGGCTCCGCAGTGGCGAAGGGCTGGCCTCCTTCTTTCTGACAGGTGGTGAGATGATGGCGGAGATGGTGGCGGCGGTAGTTCGCTGGGTTGCCAGCGAGACGGTTGAGACGATGGCAGCGAATCGGTGGTTTCTGTGGTGGTGATGAATCGCGCGGTGCGAGGGTCTCGAGGGAGAGAGAGACTGAGAATGGGGAAAGAGGTGGGGGGGGGTGATCGGCGCTGGATACGCCGGCGGGGAGTGGTTGCTGGCGGAGGGATGGTGGTTGGCACAGCAATTGCTGCGCTGCTGCTCAAGCCAGAAGAGAGAGGAAAGAAAATGAAAGAATGAGATGGGGCTAGGGTTTCTCGATGTATAAGGGGCCGTTCTTCCGAAATTGCAAACAAACCCCTCGAGAGTCTAAGTCTTTCGATTAAGTTCACATAGTTCAATTAGGGTTCAATAAATCCAATTAGAGATTGTATAATTATAAAAGCACCCCAAAGATTTAAAGTGATGTCCAATTAAGTCCAAATTAAATTTCTTATAATTAAAAGATGACCCCCAACTTTTATTAATTTCAAATTAGCCCTCATAATTTAAATTAAAGGCAATTAGGCACTAAACATATTTCTATTAAGTTCACATATTTTTCATAAGATCGTAATTGAGTCAATTAAACAATTAAGGCATGAATAAAACAATTCAAGCACTAGCAAAGTTAAAAAAATAAGAATCTAATCGCACGAAAACGACATCGTATCTTGCTCCGAAAATGCGGGGTGTTACACGTTGATTGCTCGAGAGCGTTAGGTGAGTTGTGAGGGTCGAGCTGCTTCCGGTGAGCGGTTTGGAGGTGCTTAGGTCCCGTTGAGTTGGATGTTTCTTTCAGGAGGTCCGTCAGGGAGTCAACGATATTTTCGGGTATTAGATTGAAGGCTAGCCCGTTGATATTCCTCGTAGAAGAACCGAGGATTGCCTCAGAGTAAGAGGTACGGTTTTGAGTGGGAAGAGGCGGTTGAAGAGAGTTACCTACGATATTGGCTCTTGCCTAACCGGAAGTACAAAAGGCTACCTTATTTCCAACCGTGGCACAAAGGAAGGCCTTTGTTGTGTGTTGCTTGTAGACGAACGGTAGCCTACGCCTTAAGGAGTGCAAGGTCACGATTTTATCCCACTCAGGGTTGAGGTTGTTCAGAGTTTTGGGAAACTAGTTGTTATGGCATAAGAAAGACGTTATGGACTTTGTGTAGTAATGTCTATGTGCCAACGGTTGAGGATTCTCCAACTACTGCCGAATTTTTTTTGGAAGTGGGGGCAAACGACTAGGACTTTGTGTCCGGTTCGCCAATTAAGGAGATAGGGTCTCGAGAAGTTGTGATCAGAGTGGCGCAGCGGAAGTGTGGAGTTGGGCTTGTCTTCGAAGCCGTTCAAGATTCTCCTTAGGACCTGAGGACAGGTCCTTTTGAAGGAGGGAAGTTTGTAACATCCCGATCGTTCGGATTTCCAGGTACGCTTTAACGAGAGGGTTTTATGTGCTTTAAATTATTTAATTACGTATTTGAATGTTATTTTAATGCTTATAGGATTATTTGAATTAATATGAAATTAATTGTTTATATTCTTGAACTTCGATTTTAAACGTTTAAGTTTGCATGCTCGTAATTTGATCGTTATGTGCCGGAATTCAATTCCGATTTTTGTGAAACCTTGATATGTGTGATATGTATGAGTTATGAATGTGTTTGCATGGTCATTTTAAGTTTCCGTGTTCGTTTATCGAGGTTTTAAACCTTAAGTTTTTGACGAGGGACATGAGGGCCTAACTAGTTTTAGCGCACCTCTTGTTCCGGAGGCCATAACTTGAGCTAGGGGATTCGGATTCGAATTCTGGAAGATGTGTCGGACTAGTAACAAAGAGATGAAGCCAAGGAACCTGATTTGGTATTTTTCTAAGCTCGTTTAGACCCTAGTTTTTCGACCGGAACGAACAGCTTGTGTTAAAGCCACTTTCTTTGACTAGTCATATACTTGTGGGGCCAATTTAACTCAACCTAAGCCTAACCCTTGATAACTTGACTTGAGTTAAGTCTCTCCCTCTCCCTTATCAGCTGAAAACCGAGCCAAAGCCCCTCATTTTGTGCAGCAACTGATCGAGACCAAGGAGGAGAAGAGAAGAGAAGAACTTTGGCCCTTTTGGGGATTTTGAGCTCAAATCATCATCTTTCTTCTCCAAATCTTCAAGTATGTATATTTTTGTATTATATACCATTTTATACAAGTTTTGATCCATTTGATACTTGTTTTGCATCAGATTTGATTAGGGTTTGGGTAAGAGCATGAATAGGGACTTTTGGGGATTTTTGCTCTTATGAGCTAACTTGCTTTATGGCTGACTCCCTTGTCTTAAACTGATTATATGGACTTGTTTCTTTGGTCATTTGATGTTCAGATGATAGTATATGATTTTAGGATGGTTTGTTCTTGAGATCCTTTGATGAAATTATGAGTTTTTGAGCCTCAAACCTAAGCTAGAAAATCTGCCCCCCTGTTTTGGAACTGTTGTGTGAATTTGTGCTTTGTTACTTGAGTTAATGACTTCCAATTCGTGTGAATTTGCATGGAGATGTTGCATACTAATTGCTTTATATGTTATCCCTGCTCTTGCAAGTTTTTAGATCCATTTTCAGCTCCTAAATCAAAGCATGATGGCCTGTTTGTATGCTATGCGCGAACCGAACTGCTGCAGTTGCATTTTGTGATTACTTGGTGGTTCTAATGTGCTCCAATTCGTGTCAATTTGCATATACATGGAGTATATTAGTTGCTTATCATGTTAGTATTCATTACCTAAAGTTTCAGCTCCATATTCAGCCCCTACGTACTTGATCATGGCATGATTGAACCAATCGAGCTCATATGTCCGTTTTTGGTGCTCCAGATTTGCTGCATGATTTCGGTGCTCTTAAGGCGTTATTTAGCCTTTTAATTCTAAATGAAATATGCTCCTAACATGCTAAATATGTTGTATATCATGTTTCATAAAATTTGGAGTTGATTTGGTATGCTTTTGGACTGATTTTGTTTAGGGTCTGTTTTGCCGGTAAACTTTGTATGCGATTTTGGACCTGTACCGAGACAGCCCCGTGTCTCAATTGCATTGAAATGTGAGACGCGGGTGTGTCATGCTTCCTGAGCATGACTGTACTGAGCCACAGGCATGGCTCAGTTCATCTAAGTTGAGGGACACCCCCGTGTCCCTCCCCCTGCGCAGCTCTTGGTTTTTCCTTTTCGGTTTTTGGTTTGTTTCACCTCTTTAATGCCTTTATCTTCATTTGTGATGAACTATGAACTTGTTTTACTATGTTTTGGGAGTATTGTGGTTCAATTTCATAACATTTGGATGAGATTTAGGCATGCTTTTGTTGAATGCCGTTTATGTGCGTTTTGTGGTGTTTGTGATTTCCATAACCCATTTCCCTTATCTTATGATTTGTTCTTGTTTTCAAGCTTTGGAAATATGTTATATTAGGTAATAGGGTGTATGTAGTAGAGTTTTGTGAAAGATTGAATACGTTTGAGTGTGTGTCGAACTTAATTTACTTCAATGCTCTTATTTGCCTAAATATTGGATCTTGTGCCTTGAATTTCTTGAATTGAATTGATTGGAAACGTGAAATTATGAATTCGAATGAAAGTGAGCGAAGGATTGAATGACTTGATTATATGATTTAAATTCCTTAATAGTGCACATGAACGTGTTCATGACATAATATCATGTTTTATGCATTCATACGCATTCGCCGAGCGTCTATATGGTTCATTTGAGTCTAAGTTTGCCTCTTGCTCTTTGTTTTGCTCTTAAGTTCGTTCCGTTGTTGAGGAAGTGGTTCGTTTGACTCCTTTTTGTCCGTTTTGGTTGGTTTGGTCGTCCAGGTGAGGTTTTCTTTCCTTTTAGTTATGATGACCTAAGACCCTAATTGAATTTCGAACCCTCATGCGACTTATATATGTATATATATAGATATGTGTTTGGATACGTATTTCGTGGGATTTGCCCCGTTTGTCTTAAGAATTTGAAAATGCTTTTATAAGTATATAAGCTCTATTTTCTTTTATTTTGACAAGCTTTGTAAGTGTGTGTGTGTGTAAGCGTGATAAGATTTGTGGATAAGCTTCGCATGGTAAGTGAGATAAGTGCAAGTATAAGTGTAAGTGTAAGTTTGGGCCCCGGAGAAGTGGTATGTGATCCCGGGTCGGCCATGGGGTCGCCGGGCTCTCTCATCAACACGACTCCACAAAAAGGGAGACTTCGCCCATCCTCGGGAGGTCGAGGGGAAGGCGGGTCTTCTTGAGCCGGCGGTGTGCTTAGTGACCCGTCGAAGGAGCGGGCGGACTCCCCTTCTCATTCAGTTTATCAGTGGGGTTTGAGAGGGGCACCTCTCTCCCCAAAACGGTGTTGGGGTGGAGTTGGGTTATGATTTGTTTTGTTTTTGTTTCGCCTTTGTGTATGGAGTAAGTAAGGGTGATGGATTTAAGCTTTCAGTTCGTTATGTGTTCGTTTATGGTTGTGAAACGGGGGCGGATTTCTGAACTCTAAAACTTGACTGAATTTGGCCTGCGGCTCCAAACTTCTTTTATTATATATATTACCACGGGTTAAATGTCTTAGAATGCAAAAACCACGCCCGGTTCATGAACCCCTCTCAGCTTTGTAAATGCTTTGCTCTTATGTATATGTATGGGTGCGTGTGTTAGCCCCTCACCAGTCTCTAGGACTGACCCTCGTTATTTCTACCTTTTCCCCCTTTGATTTCATTTTGCAGGTATTCGTTCTGAGGGGTTGGAGCTAGGCGGTTGTCTTTGAGTCTTTATTTTGGGAGAGCTTGAGTCACATGCATTGTATTTTGTTTATTTATGCATTTTGTTAAGTTATGATTTAAATTCGAAATTGTAAAAGTTTGTATAACTTGAATCAAAATTTTGATATGTCTCGAGTATGTTTATTTGCTTAATAAGATTCTGGTGCTTCCGCATTCGTTATTTGTTTTATTGCGTGCTCTGAGTAGGGTCTAGACCGCCTAGCTTAGGATAGATTTTTGTTTGTCACCCGTTCGCCGTGGCTTGATACGTGGTCGGAGTTCCCATTTCGCTTCACGTGTTGGGTTACGGTGCGAGGGATGTGGTGCCCTTCGCTCTGGGGTGTTACATCCTTAAGTGGTATCAGAGCTCTAGGTTGTAAAACCGGAGCTCTAGCGTCTTGTCCGGTTTGTCTAGGTCTTTCGGCTTAGGATTATGTGATTATTTGCATTCATCTTCATCATTTTGTGACTTATATGATTTTATTTGTATTAATTGTTTACATGAACATGCACCAAACCCTTCCACGCATCGATATTTCTTGAATTTTGGTTCTTATTCAGGATGTCATCTCAACACACAACCATGGGAGAAGAACAAATGCCATCGGTATACCAAGAATTCCGGAATTACAACTCTCCTATGTGGTTTGGAGGCAATGATGTGAAAGCCGAGCAATGGATTTATGAGATTTCATGGATTTGGGATACTCTATCGGGAACATCACAAGATAGAGTGAATTGCACTTCCCATGTACTTAAAGGACAAGCTTTGATTTGGCTTAAGGAAATAAGATTGTCGTTTGAGAGATCCGGGGAAGAGTTTACATGGGATAATTTTATTCGGGAATTCCACAACAAATACATTCCTTCGAGTGCAAGTGTAAAGAGAGTTCAAGAATTTCGAGATCTCCAATAAGACTTAAGGATGCCTGAAAATTACGTGGAGGAACTAGAGAGATCGGGCCCGTATGCCACACCGGTTATTGAGAATTACCGACTTAAGGCCCAAAATTTCATGCAAGGACTCAAGGGTGAAATTCAACAAACCCTCTCTACTTCAACGGTCAACCATTGGTCGGAGGTAATGAAAAAGGTGGTTCAACGCGAGATGGATATGTAACATTTGAAATCCCATATTCTTCAATTGGGACAAGGATCCGGTTCGAGCTCAAGGTTGGGCAAGAGGCCGGTACCACAAGAAAAGCCCCATGATTCTCAAGATGTTAAACTATCCAAGAAGAAGAAGAAACCACGACAATCGAAACCGAATCCGGAGCTTACCCTAACGGCTCCATTTCGATGTGCTTTTTGTAAGGGTCCGAATCATGTGGAAGGGCAATGTCGGAAGAAGTTAGGTGCTTGCTTTAAGTGTGGTGAGATCGGACACATGGTAAATAGTTGCCCATACCAATTCAAGCTAAGACCTTCAACGAGCCGTAACTCCGGGATTCCGATTCCAACCCAAGGGCAAGCTAATCTTAACCCCACTACTTCGGTGAAAGGTACACGAAACATTCATGGCATCTCATTTCATGCATATTTTAATCTTGGGAAAACCTAAGTGTTTACTGCCTTCTTATTTATTCCTTGGTGCTTCTTGGCTCTTACTTGGTATATGTTTCCTTTTCTTCTTAGTTCTTCCTTGTTGCGTGCTTTCTTTTCCTTTTATGTTAACTCTCTTTTGGAGAGAGTTTGGTACGTTGAGTGCTCGAGAGCGTTAGGTGAGTTGCGAGGGTCGAGCTGCTTTCGGTGAGCGGTTTGGAGGTGCTTAGGTCCCGTTGAGTTGGATGTTTCTTTCAGGAGGTCCGTCAGGGACTCAACAATATTTTCGGGTATTAGATTGAAGGCTAGCCCGTTGATATTCCTCGTAGAAGAACCGAGGATTACCTCAGAGTAAGAGGTACGGTTTTGAGTGGGAAGAGGCGGTTGAAGAGAGTTACCTACGGTATTGGCTCTTGCCTAACCGGAAGTACAAAAGGCTACCTTATTTCCAACCGAGGCACAAAGGAAGGCCTTTGTTGTGTGTTGCTTGTAGAAGAACGGTAGCCTATGCCTTAAGGAGTGCAAGGTCACGATTTTATCCCACTCAGGGTTGAGGTTGTTCGGAGTCTTGGGAAACGAGTTGTTATGGCATAAGAAAGACGTTATGGACTTTGTGTAGTAATGTCTATGTGCCAACGGTTGAGGATTCTCCAACTACTCCCGAATTTTTTTTGGAAGTGGGGGCAAAAGACAAGGACTTTGTGTCCAGTTCGCCAATTAAGGAGATAGGGTCTCGAGAAGTTGTGATCAGAGTGGCGCAGTGGAAGTGTGGAGTTGGACTTGTCTTCGAAGCCGTTCAAGATTCTCCTTAGGACCTGAGGACAGGTCCTTTTGAAGGAGGGGAGTTTGTAACATCCCGATCATTCGGATTTCCAGGTACGCTTTAACGAGAGGGTTTTATGTGCTTTAAATTATTTAATTACGTATTTGAATGTTATTTTAATGCTTATAGGATTATTTGAATTAATATGAAATTAATTGTTTATATTCTTGAACTTTGATTTTAAACGTTTAAGTTTGCATGCTCGTAATTTGCTCGTTATGTGCTGGAATTCAATTCCGATTTTTGTGAAACCTTGATATGTGTGATATGTATGAGTTATGAATGTGTTTGCATGCTCATTTTAAGTTTTCGTGATCGTTTATCGAGGTTTTAAACCTTAAGTTTTTGACGAGGGACATGAGGGCCTAACTAGTTTTAGCGCGCCTCTTGTTCCGGAGGCCATAACTTGAGCTAGGGAATTGGGATTCGAATTCTGGAAGATGCGTCGGACTAGTAACGAAGATATGAAGCCAAGGAATCTGATTTGGTATTTTTCTAAGCTCGTTTAGACCCTCGTTTTTCGACCGGAACGAACAGGTTGTGTTAAAGCCACCTTCTTTGACTAGTCATGTACTTGTGGGGCCAATTTAACTCAACCTAAGCCTAACCCTTGATAACTTGACTTGAGTTAAGTCTCTCCCTCTCCCTTATCAGCTGAAAACCGAGCCAAACCCCCTCATTTTGTGCAGCAACTGATCGAGACCAAGGAGGAGAATAGAAGAGAAGAACTTTGGCCCTTTTGTGGATTTTGAGCTCAAATCATCATCTTTCTTCTCCAAATCTTCAAGGTTTGTATATTTTTGTATTATATACCCTTTTATACAAGTTTTGATCCATTTAATACTTGTTTTTCATCAGATTTGATTAGGGTTTGGGTAGGAGCATGAATAGGGACTTTTGGGGATTTTTGCTCTTATGAGCTAACTTGCTTTATGGCTGATTCCCTTGCGTTAAACTGATTATATGGACTTGTTTCTTTGGTAATTTGATGTTCAGCTGATAGTATATGATGTTAGGATGGTTTTTTCTTGAGATCATTTGATGAAATTATGAGTTTTTTAGCCTCAAACCTAAGCTAGAAAATCTGCCCCCCTGTTTTGGAACTGCTGTGTGAATTTGTGCTTTGTTGCTTGAGTTAATGACTTCCAATTCATGTGAATTTGCATGGAGATGTTGTATACTAATTGGTTTATATGTTATCCCTGCTCTTGCAAGTTTTTAGATCCATTTTCGGCTCCTAAATCGAAGCATGATGGCCTATTTGTATGCTATGCGCGAATCGAACTGCTGCTGTTGCATTTTGTGATTACTTGGTGGTTCTAATGTGCTCCAATTCATGTCAATTTGCATATACATGGAGTATATTAGTTTCTTATCATGTTAGTATTCATTCCCTAAAGTTTCAGCTTCATATTCAGCCCCTAAGTACTTGATCAAGGCATGATTGAACCAATCGAGCTCATATGTTCGTTTTTGGCGCTCCAGAGTTTCTGCATGATTTCGGTGCTCTTAATGCGTGATTTAGCCTTTCAATTCTAAATGAAATATGCTCCTAACATGCTAAATATGTTGTATATCAAGTTTCATAAAATTGGAAGTGATTTGGTTTGCTTATGGACTGATTTTGTTTAGGGTCTGTTTTGCCGGTAAACTTTGTATGCGATTTTGGACCTGTACCGAGACACCCCCGTGTCTCATTTGCATTGAAATGTGAGACACGGCGTGTCATGCTTCCTGAGCATGACTGTACTGAGCCACAGGCGTGGCTCAGTTTATCTAAGTTGAGGGACACCCCCGTGTCCCTCCCCCTGAGCAGCTCTTGGTTTTTCCTTTTCGGTTTTTGGTTTGTTTCACCTCTTTAATGCCTTTATCTTCATTTGTGATGAACTATGAACTTGTTTTACTATGTGTTGGGAGTATTGTGGTTCAATTTCATAACATTTGGATGAGATTTAGGCATGCTTTTGTTGAATGCCGTTTATGTGCGTTTTGTGGCGTTTGTGATTTCCATAACCCATTTCCCTTATCTTATGATTTGTTCTTGTTTTCAAGCTTTGGAAATATGTTATATTAGGTAATAGGGTGTATGTAGTAGAGTTTTGTGAAAGATTGAATACGTTTGAGTGTGTGTCGAACTTAATTTACTTCAATGCTCTTATTTACCTAAATATTGGATCTTGTGCCTTGAATTTCTTGAATTGAATTGATTGGAAACGTGAAATTATGAATTCGAATGAAAGTGAGCGAAGGATTGAATGACTTGATTATATTATTTAAATTCCTTAATAGTGCACATGAACGTGTTCATGACATAATATCATGTTTTATGCATTCATACGCATTCGCCGAGCGTCTATATGGTTCATTTGAGTCTAAGTTTGCCTCTTGCTCTTTGTTTTGCTCTTAGGTTCGTTCCGTTGTTGAGGAAGTGGTTCGTTTGACTCCTTTTGGTCCGTTTTGGTTGGTTTGGTCGTCCAGGTGAGGTTTTCTTTCCTTTTAGTTATGATGACCTAAGACCCTAATTGAATTTTGAACCCACATGCGACTTATATATGTATATATATAGATATGTGTTTGGATACGTATTTCGTGGGATTTTCCCCGTTTGTCTTAAGAATTTGAAAACGCTTTTATAAGTATATAAGCTCTATTTTCTTTTGTTTTGACAAGCTTTGTTAAGTGTGTGTGTGTGTAAGCGTGATAAGATTTGTGGATAAGCTTCGCATGGTAAGTGTGATAAGTGCAAGTGTAAGTGTAAGTGTAAGTTTGGGCCCCGGAGAAGTGGTATGTGATCCCGGGTCGGCCATGGGGTTGCCGGGCTCTCTCATCAACACGACTCCACAAAAAGGGAGACTTCGCCCATCCTCGGGAGGTCGAGGGGAAGACGGGTCTTCTTAAGCCGGCGGTGTGCTTAGTGACCCGTCGAAGGAGCGGGCGGACCCCCCGTCTCATTCAGTTTATCAGTGGGGTTTGAGAGGGGCACCTCTCTCCCCAAAACGGTGTTGGGTGGAGTTGGGTTATGATTTGTTTTGTTTTCGTTTCGCCTTGGTGTATGGAGTAAGTAAGGGTGATGGATTTAAGCTTTTAGTTCGTTATGTGTTCGTTTATGGTTGTGAAACGGGGGCGGATTTCTAAACTCTAAAACATGACTGAATTTGGCCTTCGGCTCCAAACTTCTTTTATTATATATATTACCACGGGTTAAATGTCTTAGAATGCAAAAACCACGCCCGGTTCACGAACCCCTCTCAGCTTTGTAAATGCTTTGCTCTTATGTATATGTATGGGTGCGTGTGTTAGCCCCCTCACCAGTCTCTAGGACTGACCCTCGTTATTTCTACCTTTTCCCCCTTTGATTTCATTTTGCAGGTATTCGTTCTGAGGGATTGGAGCTAGGAGGTTGTCTTTGAGTCTTTATTTTGGGAGAGCTTGAGTCACATGCATTGTATTTTGTTTATTTATGCATTTTGTTAAGTTATGATTTAAATTCGAAATTGTAAAAGTTTGTATAACTTGAATCAAAATTTTGATATGTCTCGAGTATGTTTATTTGCTTCATAAGATTCTGGTGCTTCCGCATTCGTTATTTGTTTTATTGCGTGCTCTGAGTAGGGTCTAGACCGCCTAGCTTAGGTTGGTTTTTTTTTGTCACCCGTTCGCCGTGGCTTGATACGTGGTCGGAGTTCCCATTTCGCTTCACGTGTTGGGTTACGGTGCGGGGGATGTGGTGCCCTTCGCTCCGGGGTGTTACACGTGAAGTGGCCCAAACTTGACCAAACTACTCGACCGACTCGAAACCCTGCCTAGCACTCCAACACCTACAAGAGAAAACTGAAAACAAAGCCGGGTTCCGTCTATAGGAGACTGGTGGGTTTAAAACAGGGCATAATATAATTTATCATTGAATTTAAACACTCACGCATGCAAGCTATAATCCCGTGCGAGGTTTTTAAGATATTTACCAAATGGGTAAAACAAAGGAAAACAACGCTCGGGATTACAACTATCACATTTATTCATTCATAATCATTCATGAGGTTATTACGTGAGCCCTGGCGGGTGGGCGAACTTCTCCAACCTAGTGTGCATATCAATTTAATCTTTTCATTAGCGATCATACACATTTATGCATAATTGTTCATATTCATTCATAATCAATCATAATCATTATTATTCATAAACATAAACACTTACACCTCTTTCCTCCGGGGTGGTGGACGGGTTAGCAAGACCAGCCACCGGTCCATACATTGACCCAGGGGGGTACATGAATCCCCCAAGGGCACTCAGCTCCCATTCCCCACTAAACCTCCTAGCGAGGGCCGGTATCACCGTAAATGTGGTGGGACTAGTACAAGGGATCACCGTCGGCCCTTGCCTCCCCAGATCGCCACTTGCACTAAGTCCTTGGGCCAGTGTGTTCAATCATGTCCACGCCAAAAATTATAAGGTGGGAATACATAAAAGAAGGGCTTTACGTTGGAAAATCATAGAATCTTTTGAAAAGACTCGATATCTATACATATATATAATATTTTGGATTAAAACCTGCACATAAGGGATATATCGGGTCATCATAGCTAATAGAAGAGAAACGCACCTGTTACACCCTACCGAACAATACCAAGAAGAAAAGAAGACTTGAGGTGTCCTATGAACCCGACAAGTCTCCGCCTTGGAGAAAACTGTACAAAGGACAATGGGGTGTACCCGTAAGACTTAAGACTCCAAATGAACCATATATGACGCACGGTAATGCTATGCACATGATATGAATACGTAAAAGATGATACTATGTCATGAACACGTTCATGTGCGCTATTAATGCATCTAGAGCATATAGACAAGTCATTCATTCGTTCAAGGAAGCATTCATATTCATTAAGTTCATAACTTTCACATTTCATACCAAATCAATTCAAGAATTTCAGATAACGATCATAGACGTACTATATCACGTTTACAATTAAAGAATAGACAAATAAATACATTCAAATCAAGATCGGAAATTAGATAAGAACATGAAATAGGTAACGATTTAATTTCCATAATTCAAATAAATTAAACAATACTTAAAATATATATAAAATAAATATACCTATATATATATATATACACACACACACACACACACACACATATATATATATATATATATATATATATATATATTCACATGCACAAAATAATATCTCTATAATATAACATAATATCAAACAACCAAATATATGTTTATATATATATAACATGCATGAAATAAAACACTAAAACACACACAAATGCATATACATATATGTATATATATATATACACACAACATGCATGCAAATATTCACAAACATAAAACATGCATGCAATATATCTATACCTAAATATACACGTACATACTACATGTATTTAATATATTATATATACACGTTTGCATGCATACACACACACACATATATATATATATATACACTTATCACAATACACAAATAACACAACAGTTACATATATATATATACTCATGCACAATACATAGCAGCAACACACAGCAGTGTCCCAACCAATCTCCCCGCCCGGGGAGATTTTGTACACAAAAGTCCCCGCCCGGGGACTCTCATGTAGCGGAGTTTCTGCACAAAGGCTCCCCGGTCGGGTAGTTTCATGCCCAAAATCTCCCCGGCCGGGGAGATGCAACACAGTCACGAAGCAGCAGTCAAAACGAAGCTTAATCCCCTGTTTTAAATGCAAGAATTCACAGCAGCAGGTATCAAACAAATAAGGCAATCATTCAGCAGCAAAATGGCACCAAAAGCTCCCACAAATGACTGAAAATGAACAGCAACAAGGAAAGGGAAAGGAGCAGCAGCTGACAGCAACAAAACACAGCAAAAACAAGGATAAAAATGAAGCAAAACAGGGCAACAACCATTCCACTCCTTATGCAACATGATCAGGTAGGTATATGCAACAAACAAGGCAAAAAAGAGCAGCCATTGACAGTAATTTCAGTCCCAAAAACGCAGCAGTAGTTCAAGAAGTGAGGAGAGTACATAAGTGATCATTTCTTCCATTTTCTTCCCAAACTCATTAATGGTAACTCATTTAATAGCCAACTACCACAAAATACATGATCATAAATGAAATAAGGGAGTTAAGGTGATCACTTTCAAGCTTTAAAATTAACAAAAGCATCAAGTAATGCATTAGATCAAGAATTTATGTTAAAACCTAACTATTCACTCATGCCTTCAAATCTCCACGGATTCAAGCTCAAAATTAGGGATTTATGGTTCAAAATGATCAAAAATGAATGTCTATTACAACCCTAAGCTTACCTTGTGGATTGGATGAAGTTTGGAGGAGATTTAAGCCTTGAATCTCCAAGCTTGGCAAGGGTTACGGGAATGGAACTGGAGCAGGGGTTTTGGATGCTCTTTTCTCTAAGTGAGGAGTGTGGTTCAGTTAGGAAAGGGCATGGGGTGATAGTGGGTGTAACTGGGGTTCCATAGCCTCCAACCATGGTTAATTTGGTCAAGGTTTGAGGGAGTTATGGTCATTTTGGTGAGCTGTGACAGTTTTGACGAACGTAACCTATTTCGGTTGAATTTCAGAGGTTCAAATAATCTTGAAAAAATATGAGGCTAAGTTTATTAAACTCGAATTTTTGTCATGAGTTCAACGAAGTTGACGGAACTCGATTCCGAGTTCCCGAGCTCAAGATATCACATACGGAACCAAGGGTGCGCTAATTACACATTAGACCCCGATTTGGATTCCAAGAACAAAATAAATTCAAAACTCAATCAAATGAATCCGAAAAAATGAAACGAACTTATATTCATATTCAAGACACGTATATCTCCGACATATTAAATTTTCACGAAATTTCGATATCAAATCATATAGAAACGAAGCGCGTTTATAACACTCATGAGCAATGCATTTATAAATTCATAATATTTCATAATAAATAACAAAACTTAAACTCATTTTTAAATATAAACCAAAGTGCGTGAATTAAATATACATTAAATCAAAGTGCACGAATTAAATTTAAATTTAATATTAATGTAATTAAGATATAAATGTCATCAACAAATTAACATAATTTTAATATTAATTAATTTAAGATATGGTTATTTAGTATTTAATATATAAAATTAAAATATATAAAACACTTATAAACAATTAATTCGCGCAAATTGATAAACACATACGTCATGCTATATGACTGAAAAACTGGGGCGTTACACTCAAAAGAAGCAAATCAACCTAATACAAAGTTATCAATCTACGAAATACTGAATCATATCATATCAATCCTTATCCAAACTAATTCATATCGTAAATATGGAATCATATTATTTCTATCCAATCCCTACTCTCATCTCTTGATATCACGAATCTCCGTCCATATCAAGAACAGTAAACGATGAAAAGAGTTTCAGCATTATGAGAATTTTCTTCTTTCTCATTGCCCTTGATAATATAAACTATGTGCTTAGCAGCTTAAGCTCAAGTGTGAGAGGGTGGATCATTTATGTAACGCCCCACGTTCTCGTACCTGTAGGTAAGTAATTTTTTATATTTTATATGATTTTAATTCACTTATATGTTTTGAATTCAATTTTTATTTGAAATATTTGTCTAAAATGCGTTTGTGTTCCAATTTGAAATATGAATATATGATCGGATTGCAAAATTATGAATTGCATCACTTTTATGTCAATTTTATGGAATTGTATGATTTACGCATGCCGGGGTTCAATTCCAACTTATTTGAAAGTTATGGACTTAATTGAAAATAAGCTTTGGGCTTAATTGTCACTTTTTGAAAGTTTAGGGACTTATTTGAATAATAGGCCACCCTAAACTGTTTTGCGAATATCTTGAGCTCGAGAACTCAGATTCGAGATATGTATTTGGCGTTGGGTTTGTTTTAAAGATTCGGACCCAATGGAATTGACCTCATACATTTTCAATATCGTTTGAACCTCCGACGAATCGAAATTCAGCCGCTATGATCTCTTTAGACAACCCTATCCATTTTAAACCATTAGAGCACCGGTTTTTGACCCGTTTTCAACACTTAAGAGCCGAATATCTCTTCTTTTTCCTTCCATATACTTTGATCAGCAGCAACTCCATGAGGAAAGAAAAGAAACCAACAAACCCTCACCTTGATCCTCCAAACTTTGAGCTCAAGAATAGCCATATTCCATTCTTATTCCTAGGTAAAGATTGATTTGAATTTTTCTCTTCTTCATGCATATTTCATCTATAGAAAGCATGCTTTAAGTTAGGAATTCATGAACTTTGAGGAAGAACATGAATAGTGAAAGTTAAGCTTGATTCTTGCTTCTTAATCATACATGGCTTAACTTGAGTTTTAATGCATGAAATATGATCTATCTACCTTCCTTACGACTTCTACAAGCATGGATTATATGATAGCTGATCAATCTTCAAGTTGCCATTAATGGAGTTTGAATTTGATGCATAAAACTTAGTGTTTTGAAGTGAAATTTTCAGCACATATGTAGTACTTCTTATTTGATCTTTTAGGGTACATGATTTTCCCAAGTTTTTATGATGTTTTCCATGCTTTTTCATGCATCAAGTCATTGTGTATTGTTGTTGGTGTTGTTGCTCAAAGCAGAGGAAGAAAACAGGGGGAGGGGGTGTGTTTTTGTAGTTGATAATTCGAGAAGATGATGGTGACTGGACTGTGACACGAGCGTGTGTGTCTCTATGCATAAAATGAGACACGCCCGTGTCTCCAAGCCAATCTGTGGGGGAAAACCTTCTGTACCGAGACATGGGCGTGTCTCATTTATAAGTGCATTTGAGACACCCCCGTGTTTGATCAGAGGTTTAGCTACTGATGTGAGACACGCTCATGTCTCCATTTGTACTGCGAGGGAGATACGCCCGTGTCTTCCCTGTTTTCATGTATGTACGTGGTTTGTTTTATATATTGAATTGTATGTTTATTTTACATATTTTACGAGCCTCGTTTATGAATATCGAATGCTATATGAATCTTTATGATATGATATGAAATTGATCCATGGATTATGTGAAATGTATACGTGACATTGAATTACGGATCAATGTGTAAATTGAGTGAATGAATGTGTAGCGCCAGAGCACGAGACACCACATCCCTCGCACCGAGACCCGACCTGTATATGAAATGGAAAGTCCATACATGTGCCAAGTCAAGGCAAACGGGGACACAACACACTCTGTAGCACCCCGAGCGTAAGACGCCACATCCCCCGCACTAGAACTCGACACGTGCAACGAAACGAAGAATCCGTACATACACCAAGTATTAGCGAACTGGTGATAAACAAAAAAAAAAAAAACCTCCTAAGCTAGGCGGTCTAACCCTTAAACAGAGCGCGCAAAAGTGGAAGCATCAAACAAGGCATATTATCAAAGTTACACATCACTCCAACCAGACTATTTACAAACTTGTCAAAACGGGTCTAAAAGTTACAAATACAGATTCAACTCTCAAAATACAAACTTCAAAAGTACAAATGCAGAATGAACTAAAAGCAAAATGCAGACTCAACTAGACTGACAAGACTTCGACCGACAGCAAACCACCTAGCTCGAACCACCCAACGGGTACCTACAAACTAAAACATAAAGAGGGAGGGGTCAGTCACACGGACTGAGTGAGGGGCTACACACGCAACATAAATACGTATAGTACAGAGCACAACACATACCATAGAGGGGAGTTCATGAACCGGGGTGTGGTTTTTGCATTCTAAAATATTTTCACCCGTGATACTAGATATAGGGGGAAAGAGAGTTAGGCCGAAGGCCAAAACAACCATATTTTATTAATTGGAAATCCACTCCCATTTCACGAACAATTACGTATCAAACTAACATAACGGAAATCAAACACAACCCAAACACCATCCGTCGACCTAAAATGAGCCGTCCCGGATTCAGAACACACGCAAACATCCGTCGAGCTAAAATGAGCCGTCCCGGATTCAGAACACAACACACGCCCAGATATATTCGGAATCGGAATCAAAATCGGAGTCTTACCGTATTCAGAAACATACCTCGTTAATATCCACATTCGTATTCATATCCGCACCATATCATAATCCAAATATATCATATTCATAGCATATCCATAAGATCATAATCATAACGTATTCAAACTCGGGATCATAATTACGTCCCTAGCATAATCATAATCCTAGCATAAACATAGTCCTATATACTTCTAATTTGAACCTAGTCATATCAAAATCATAACTCTAGCATACTCATACCCTAGCATATTCGCATTCTAACGTATTCGTATTCATATATATTCATATTCACATGCCAACCCTATGTTCATATCATATTCATACCTTGCATACCATATTCTATATCCTAAATCATATCATGCATAAACATAACTCACACGTATTACCTGCACATAGGCTTATTTCGCATGTATACATATCGGCCACTTATCATTAGGGTTTAACTATAACCTAACCTCACCTTACACAGACGAACCGGGCCAAAAGGATAAAACCAATGCCTACGGAACAACCTCGTCACCAACGGGAAACTCCTCTGAACAGAACAAACATTACAAGACAAACTTAGACTCAAAATGAACCAAATATACACTCGACATATGCATATGAATGCAAATGATGCAATGAACTTCATATAAATTTCACACTTAGGCATATCAGAGCAAATATCAAAATATCACACAACTAACCCAAGAAACAAACTCATCACACGTCAAATAAATTCATATTAAGTCATATAAGGGCATACCACAAGCATTCATTAACTTAAAGTTCATAAAAGAGACAACGGATACATAGAACGTGAAATAAAGTGTCACTTAAGGCATACAAATTCGTAACATGTTATAAGTCGCATATTTCACGTTAAATAAATTCACAAATTTCATGCAACTAGCTTAATACATCATATAACCGGTTAATATTATAAATCATTCAATTCATAAAATTAAAAAAAGGCTTATAACATGTATCATTCATTTTAAATCAAATTCATAAATTAAAATAAGGTTCATAATATGTCATATAACATATTAATATTATATACATATATTAAACAAGTTAATAATATAACATAACAATTAAATAAACTAGCATATTAATAGCATATTATATAATACATATATACATCCATCACACACTATACAAATATATATAACATATATCAAATGTAAATGCATGCATAGACAATACATAAATATATATACACACATGCAGCCTCACGTAAATAACACACACACATGCATAATTAATTCATGCACCAATCAACAATTTAAACACAAGCAAGCACATAAATTTCACAAAAAAATCACAGCAGCAGGTCGAAGCATCCTCTAAATAAGGTCGCGGTCGTGACCTTAACTCAGCATAAAACAGGTCGCGGCTGCTACTATAGCCAACACCAGCTCCAACAGTAGCCAAAGGTCGAAGTCAGGCCCAATTTGGGTCCCGTCCACGACCAAGAAAGGCCTTGGCGGTTACGACCGCGACTGCACACAGTTGTTCGGAAATAACGCAGCAACAGCCCCTGTTTCTCCTCCAAAGCTCACAGCACCAACAAGGAACGAAGCAAGGCAACTAATATAGCAAATAAGGTAATACAAGGAACGTAAAAACGTGCAAAAGCAACCCAAAACAACTCACATACACACGGCGAAGGCAAGGAGGCAAAACAGGCTCAATTTCTTCAAAAATAAATTTCATCCATGGAGGGTCAAGAAGGCAGCTTATATCCATGAATTCATGCTTGAAAATGAAATACATGAGCTATCTAGATCACATAAATGGCTTCATATCAAGAGTTGCATCAATATTTCACAAGAATTCATCAAATTCTTCATAAACCCTTACTATTCATGTATAACTCCATAACATACTCAATACTCCATGAAAATTAGAGATATAGCACTTAAGAGAGGGCCAAGAAGATGTACAACAAGATCATAAGCTTACCTTTCAATTTGGAGAAGAGTTGATGGAGATTTGAGCTTGAATTGGGCAAGAGTGAATAATGGCGGGATTTCTTCTTCCTTCCTCTTTTCAGCTGATTTCCCCTTCTTTTCTTGAGTGGTTCGAAAATTAGAGCTAAGGAAGGGATAGAGGGTTAAACCATGGTTACATGGGCTCAAGAATCAAGGTATTTGGTTAAGAAATGAGTGAGTTATGGCCATTTTAGTGAAGGGTGGCAAATCTGAGCTAGCTGTTCGTTTCGGGCACAATTCGGAGGATCAAACGGTGTAACGCCCCGACTTTTCAGACGTAAAGGTACGACGTATGTGTTTACAAATTTGTGCAAATTAATTGTCTTTACGTGTGTTATATTTAATTTTATTATAAATTGTTATTATTTTATTTTATTATATTTTATTTTAATTCAATATTATTTTAAAATAATTCGTATTTTAAGTATATATATATATATTTCTTTAATTGTTGTTAATTTAAAGATTAATGTTAATTAAGTGTTATGCTAATTAATCATGCTTAACCATATTAATTAATTTTTTTTTATAATACGTTGACTTTAAATTTATTTAATATTAGAATGTAATTCATTTGGTTTAATTTTTATTATGCCTGGAATTGTATGAAAATGTGCATGGTTGTTTAATTTGTGCATCGTTCTTATACGAAATGATATCGAAATGTCGTGAAATTGTAGTATGTCGTAAATATATGTGTTATGAACATGCCTATATGCTCGGTTTATGTTTTCGAATTCATTTGATATGTTAAAGAATTTAATTTGAATAGTGGAACCAAATCGGGGGCTAACGAGCACTTAGCGTACCCTTGGTTTCGTATTTAATATCTTGAGCTCGGGAACTCGGATTCGAGTTCCGTCAACTCTGCTGAACTCGTAACGAAAATCCGAGTTTAGGAAACTTAGCCTTATATTTTTCCAAAGTCATTTGAACCTCCGAAATCCAACCGAAAAACGAAACGGCGACCAAACTGACCTTGCTGCACAAAAATGGCCATATCTTACCCAAACTTTAACCAAATTAACCATGGTTTGATTCTATTGAACCCTAACTCAACCACCTAACCTGATATATCATGCCCTAACCAAACCAACCCTCACACAATCCACAAATCTCAGCCAAAGTCTCTGAAATTTCAGTCAGTCCCGTAACCTTGCATTCCTTGAAGATTTTGGTGCTCAAATCTCATCCAAACTTCATCCAATCAACAAGGTAAGCTTAGGGTTGTATTATATGTTCATTTCTGGTCATTTTCATCCTTTAATCCCCAAATTTGATCATGGTTTTATGGGGTTTTGGCTGAGTTTGAAAAATAAAAGGTTTGGGGCAAATTTGATGATCTTATTCAATTCTTGATGGTTTTGATTGATTCCAAGCTTGAGAATGATTGTTTTGACATCCTCTTCTCAGTTATGAGCATTGATTGCATGGTAGTTGAAGTATTTATGAGATATCAATTATGGAACATTGAGAAAAACTTCATGTAATGTCACGTATGCTTTCTTTTCATGTTTGAACTCTTTTGGAACTGATATACATGTTGAATTTGTGTTGTTTTGTTGCGTTTTAGATAGTGTAAACTGACCTGAACTTGTTGGGATTAATATAGATCATTCATGCCCTGTTTTCGTGACTTTTTGCCCTGTTTTTGGCCTGAAAATTCTGCTGTCAAAACTGCTGCGATGAGTCTTGTATGTTGCTGTCAGTTTTGTAAGTCTTTGTGGGTGGTTGTTATTGCATTTCATGCCGTTCTACTGCTGCATTTCATGCCTTGTATTGCTTCCTTCTTGCTTGCATATCACTTGGGCTACTGATGCGTTTAAGCTTCAAACAGGGGAGTTTTGCTTTGTTGTTGAACTGCTGCAGGCATGCGACACGGGGGTGTCATTCTTTTTCTTTCCAGCGAGAAACGGGGGTGCAATTTGGTCTGAAATTTCTGTACCGAGACACGGGGGTGTCTCGGTTTGTTCTATGTTTGTGACACGGGGGTGTCACCTTGTTTATTCCAAACTTTAGCCTATGTTTGCATGCCTGTACGTGTTGCTTGTTGTTGTATATATATATTTCTCTTCTGTGTGTGTGTGTGGCTGTACATATATATATATGTTTGTGTGTGCATGCGTGGCTAGGTGTGTGTGTGCGTGCATAGCTATATATATATACATAAATGTGTATAAATTATTTAACTATTTGCATGCATGGCCTTATTACCCTAATTGCATGCATGCATAATATATATATATATATAATTATTATATATTTTAAATGTTATTTGATTTAATTCAATTTTAAAAATTAATTGATCACTATTTCACGTATTTAATTTACCGATTATTGATTGAACGTTTTATTTATTCTATTTCTAATTGTGAATATGAATATTACGTGTTATGGATATTAAATGAATTCTTAGATTAATTGATATGAAATATGAATTTATGAATTTATGAATTTGAATGAATGAACGAATGGTTTGATTATGTGGTTTAAATTCCTTAATAGTGCACATGAACATTTCCATGATATAATATGATCTTGTATGCATTCATGTCATATTCACTTCATTGCCGAGCATCATATATGGTCATTTGAGTCTCATACCTTTCTTTTGTACAGATTCGGGTTTGGTCGGAGACGAGGGCGAGCATTGAGACACTTGTGCCTTTCTTTTGCTTTTAAAAGGTGGGTTTTTCTTCTACTAGCTAAAACGACCCGATATATCCCTTATGTGCAAGGTTTTAAGCCAAAATTGTATATTTATATATATCGAGTCAATTTGGGTAAATGATTTCAAACGTTTGGCCCCTTTTAGTTATGAAACCCTACCTTATGATTTTGGCGAGTGCATTATATGTATTGAACACGGGCCCAGGTGTTACAAATAGTGCCCTAGAAAGCCGATTCGACGTAATCTGCTTTGGGACTTTTCTTGTATCACAGACAATCTTTGAATAATATACGATTGATTATAGGCAAACACTTCTTTATATGCCAATACGTGTTTTGTGTGTTTCCATTACGTGCGCATGTATGAAAACTCCCCTAATCCTGATGACTTTAGGACTCTACCATTTAGGTGAAATGGTTCATGAAACGAGCCCTATATCACATAAGTCATGATTAGTAAAATACTCCAAGCCGATGAGTCCTACAGACAGTGGGAGTGTCAACCTGACTCCTCTAAGGCTTGCTTGTGGGATCACGCCCTTAAGAAGGACCACCTTGTTTCATGGAGGTGCAAAGTGTATAGTTGATACGTGCGTGATACATGAGGGTGCTTACTTTAATAAGTAAGTTCACTGAGGTGCCCCGTGTGAGAACATTCCTAAATGGGAAAGGAAGTTTCTATTTCAGGAAATGGAAACTTCCAGATTAGGAAATATCTCACGAGTCATTGATGTGATTAATTGATCCTTAGACTTGAGGTTCCATGTTACTTTATGAGTTAACTCTGTAGTCTTTGGTATAAGCTTTAAAGGGTGTCGCCTTAGACAACTGATTCAAGGCTTATGCTGGGGCTGCACAAGTGACTCATGAAAGTGAATGAAAATCAAGAAAGGACCTACACTTGCATTTGCAAGGTGATCTCTTATTGTGTAAGTCATTCATATGCCATATGGAGTCCTTGGCCAAGGCAGTAGATCAAGACATCAAGAAAAGGGTTTCTTGGATTGAGATCAAATGGATATGAAATGCACTTAGCTTTAAGACCAGATTATTAGGGTTCTAATTATTCCCTTACCCTAGATCATGGTTGAGAGATAGTAAGTAGGAGGATTGTATCTCACATGAATCAATGACTTAAAGGTTCTGTCGAATCCGAACATTCCAATTCAGCTAGGGGTTAAACACCTGTTGCTAGACTATGGTCGTTTAATCTGTGGACTGATTAATTAATTAGTGAATTAATTAATTAGGGTCACTGCTAATTGAATTGAGAACCTAGAGGGTCACACACAACAACTTGGTTACATGAGTTGAGGCTTGAAAATGATTAAACGAGTTAATCGGGCCTAAAGGGTTCCACACGTGTGAAATCACACGTGTGGGTCACGTGAGGAGCACGTGTCCTTGGGACACGTGCCTCACACGTGTATATGTATATATATGATATATATTAAATAATTAAATGTGTTAATTATTTAATAGACTTTGGTTTAATTTTGAATTAAAAGGAAAGTCTTATTTTGGAGAAAAATAATCTAGTTAATTAATTATGAATTAATTAATTAGATAAAATAAGTTATTTATTTTAAATAAATAAAGTATAAAATTATCCAAAAAATAGTTTGGATATTTTTATCTCTCTTGAAAGTTGATTTGAATTAGAATTCAAAGTCAAAGTCAAATTACTTGATGATCAAGTAATAGGAGAGAGAGAGACCAAAATCCTCGCCCATAAAGGACTAGGAATTTTCGGCCACTTAGAGCTAATTGATAATTCTTTTGGTTCATGTGTTGAACACCTTACTTTCTCCAAGATAAAATAAAACCCTAGGTTAAGCCTAAACACTAACTAGAGAACTAGCATCCTTACTAGTTAGATTGTGATCAAGTTGGTGGACTTTCTCTAGAGACTTCAAGTTAGAAGTTTGAAGATTCGAGCTTTACCAAGGAGAGGGGATCAAGCCGCGAGAAGAGCGTTCTTGGGTGGCTTGAAACGCTTCAAGAAAGAACAAAAGACAAGTAAGTTTTCTATCCTTACGAATTTGGATACACGATTGCGAGTTCAAGATCCTTTTTGTTGGGAAAATTTTTTAAATTCCGCTGCTTTCTGATTCGTGTTTTCCAACAAGTGGTATCAGAGCCACCTCGTTAATCGTGTTTCTGATTCGTCTCAATTATTCTGAATTTGGTAGAAATTCTTAGGCTTAGATGCGAATTAGGTATTCATGAGTTCTTTTAGAAAGCCTGAAATACGAAACTGTAATTTTTCCTGAATTTCTGAAACTGTTTTCTTAAATTGTGTTTTTGAAAACCGTTTTGATTGAAATATGTTTAAATCGAATTTTTTAATTTTGGATTGAATTGGTTTTGAGAAACCTGGACACGAAACGGAACACGAAAAGGACGAGCCTAGGCGTGCTAGCACGTCGCACGCCCAGGCCCGCCGCTGCCGCCCAGCTCCTCCCGCAACCGCGCGGGAGCCGTCCCGGCGCGCCCGCCCAGCCCGTCCCGTAACCGCGCGGGATGCCTGCCCAGCCCGCCTAGTCGCGGCGGGCGCTGCTGCGCGAAAGTGCCTCGCGTGGCTAGGCCCCTTTTCGGGCCCGTTTTCGTGTTTCGTGTTTTTATGTTTTCGGTCCGTAAAATCCTGATTTAAATTTTATTTTAATTTTATCTTTTAAAATCAGTTTTGCTAAAATAAAATTATTTAAAATTTTGATTAAATTGGGATTTTTGAGAAATTAAGCGATTTAAATTTTGGAAAAATTACAATCTTTATTTTCTGAAAATAATGAAAGAATAAAATTATTAATTTTGGAAATTAATTGGAATTTTATTGGTTTGTAGTTTTTCGGGTTTTATTGAAAAGACTCTTGAACAAGAATTGCATCTAAGTCGTGTTTTAAGTCATTAGGACTTGAAACGAGAATTTTAATTTATTGGCTAAATTTAAATTCTCGCAAAAGCATGTTAGGTGATCATGGGTTTAGATCTATGTATGGTTTTAATTTATGCACATGGATGGTTTAAATTGGGGTTGGAGCCCTATAGTTGCGTTTTTCAATTGAGGTTGGAGCCTCACTTATGTGCGTACTGTTATGTGATTTATTATGTGGCTTTCCATATTACTGTTTTTTAGGCCGGGGTATGCCCCGTGTAATTGTCTAAGGCCAATATGAAGATTGAGCCTTATTACTTTATGTCTTTTTCTTTTTATTGTAATTTGAGAGTAGAGATAGGTGGTGAGGTTTTATTTTCATTTTGGAGACAATGCACCCATGGAGTAAGATGGACCACATTCAAGTAACAAGGAGGCAATAAGTGAAGACCCCTCAAAATGTTAGGGAGGGGAATCTCAATTGTTAAATGTAATAGAGATAGGGCTCGTATTTTGTTACCGCTTTCCCTTATGTGATTTAAACTGTTTATGTGGCATGTATGTTAGAACTTGTGAATGTGGAGTGGCTCCCACATATCACGCATAAGATAGGTAGAACCCATGATCATTACATGTTAGTATCATGCTAGGACATGTTATCTGTTTATGTGCTTGTTTGATATGCATTTAAGTGTACTTGCATTAATCAAGACTAATAAAATTGGATAACATATATGTTGGTGAGGTCGAACCGGACAACTCTCCGGTTGATTCGAAAATTCCCATTAAATATTAAGCTAATTTCGAACAAATAGGTGTTTAATTCGAGATGCAAATTTTGAATTAAATTCCTAGCATTCCATCAATAGGTTTTAAGTTTAGTAAGTAAAGCTAGTTATTGTCCGCGAGTCGTGGGATAGCTAGTGGAGCTTATTAGTTCTTAGTTACCTAATTAATCATTTTAAATGGTCAATATTTCGTAGTCAATTTTAGCAAGGGCGATGTCCGCGAGTCGTGGGTCGTTCGAACTAAGTTTTGGTCATGATCTTATGATTGATGGGTCTAGCTTAACGCCTAAGTAAATATGGATGTCGCACGAGTCGTGGGTCCATATTGAAAGATAGGTGATGCAAAAACAATTACTAAGAATTCTAAAGGTGTTAGAATTGGTAAGTTATACCTACCTAGGGTTCTTACTTAGAATGTCCGCGAGTCGTGGGTTCGAGGTAAAATGCCTAGGATCTTAGTACCCATTGGGAAACGTGTTCCTCTTAGATTTTTGAGAATTATAGATCTTTGAAAACAGTGGGAGCTACATTAGATTAAAGACCTTATCTTTTGTATATCGTTATAATTCAGCATGCCCACATTTTCTCTGCTTAGCATTTAGGTTGTAGTTCTGTGATTCTCTATAATATGAAATGCAAACCCATTCGTATCCATCCTTAAGTCAAATAAGTTGACTAAGTCCTGACTAACTCTAAATGGCTTCGGATCCTAAAATTCATTTTGGAATCCGACTAGAGAAAGGCGTTCTCTAAAGGGCAAAGTTTTCAATTGTGAAAAGTCGACCCGGGCCAAAAGAGAAGCAATCTGAGGTGAATGGATTTTTCCAAACCACTTAAAAGCAATTGAACCACCTCATAAAAATGTTACAAGGTATAACATTATGGAATTATTCAATATTCCAAATAAGGAAACAAGTGCACACGAACAAGGTCTAAAGATCTTATTTGAAGATCTTATGGTCTCGATCATCAACTGAGAAAAGAGTTCTCAATGCACTGATTGCTTACATTGCTTCGACTATCATTCAAACCCTTTATGCTCAACTAGAATGATGCTAATGTAGCATAGTTAATCATTTAAGTTGATAATGGTTGAGAGCATCCTTAAGAAGGAATAAAAGGTTGAGATGGTTAATTCTTCTTCTAAAACTCCCTAAGTTAAAGGCTTGAAGGCCTAAAGAAGAAGAAACCCTTAAGAGCCCAATGGAGGGGCATGTAAGGGGTACGCCCAAAAGACACTAGAGATCAAATAGGATGTTTGCTTCTATGGTAGCAAATAAGGACTTTGAAAGGGAACTGCAAAGAGTATGAGTACTTTGAAATGTTACCTCGTTTAGTAATTCTACTAGGAATAGAATTTACTAGTCTTAAGTCAATTCCGCATAAGCCGTTGTGCAAAGACTCAAGGCACTAATGTTCTGAACATACAACGAGATAACAAAAGTAAGTGAGATGACAAAGCTTCGAATTACTTTGGAACGTTGAGATATAAAAGGATTAGCAAGTCAGACACCTTAGGATCATTCTATGAAAATGAACCTATAGTGTTGACTTCCTGTGAATCCTGTCATGAGGGAAGCGTTCCTGAATCCCGTTTATAAGAAACGTGGAACGTTCCAAAATTATAGTGGATTTCGATCCGTGCTGATGAGTGTAAGATGCTTAATGTAAGCACTAGATACAATCGTCAGTTTAATCATTATGAATGAATGTACTTGTTAAAGTAAAAATTCGAAACTTATATGAAATTCTTAGAATTTCGAAAGGAGGTTAGGAACCGAAGTAGTAATAAGTTATAGGTAAATCGATATGATCGAGATAGCCAATATCTTAGCAACTAATTCCTTACTCATCTTAGAGATAATAGGATTATCTCTCAGTAAACTAATTCGAGAACACCTTAGTGTTTCCGAATGAGGGAATGAAATCTAATGCAACATGGTCCATTCCATAGCAAGCTTTACTGACTTATAATCATTCTAGGAATAAACTCCCAGAATATGCAGTTAGAGATTTTGAATTTAGTACCTTCCAAAATCAGTCCTTTAGTTGCACTATGCAATGTGGCATATTAAATTCCCTAATTATTCTTATCCAAGAATTTAGTAGAATCCTCTTAAGTGAAGAGGATAGTGGGAGATAAGTTTGAAATGAGTTCAAGTTTATACAACGATATTGAATATTGTTTCTGCAATTCCCTTAGACAAAGGTTGTTTGTCTCAAGGAATGTATCTTTCTCAAGGAATCGTTCCTATAGAAGAAGAAAGACAAGCAAGCAGACCTCAAAGAAATTTAAGGATAAATATCCACGCCACATATAGAAGAAACGAGCCCATCTGATAAAATTTAGCCAAATTTTAGAGTATGTACACGTGTGAAACCCTTCTCTTAAGACGTGTTTAGAACGCGTTCCTAGATAGCCAAGGAATTACTTGAAGAGGAGACACTGTCAGATTTGGAATCTGAGTAGTGTAAGCAAGCCTTGAAATCCAATATGGATTCCATATACTCAAACCAAGTTTTGACCTTGGTTGATCCACCTGATAGGATCAAGCTCGTGGAGCTTCGAGTAAATGGAAAGCATTACAACCTTCTTGACGATTGAAATGCAAAAGTCCATTTGGATTATGTTTACCACATCCTCATATTCTGACTATGAGATATGATAAATGAATATGAGAACTATCTTGTTCAATATGAGATTGAAAGAGACTGAAATAAGGTTTTTCTATAAATCTCATATTCAGTGGGAGTATGCATAAGGTATGCAAATCCCTAAAGTCAATCTGTGGATTGATAAAGGCTTCTAGGAGTTAGACAATTCGATTCCACAGTCAAATCGTTTGACACAGATAGAAGTCGAATAAGTCTCAGAGTGTACATATGAAAGTTAGTGATGTAAGAGTCAATTTTGGTTCTTTAGAAGACGATGTCCTTCTCATTAGGAATGTCAAGGATGACGTGAAAGTTGCCAATTCTTGTTTAAGAAACAATTTGACATGAAAGATCTTGGTGATTATCCTATATTCTCGACATTCAGATCTATAGAAGATAGATCTAAGAGAATAAAAGGATTATCACAAAATGAGTACATAACCACGGTACTAAAAGGAGTTTAGTATGGACAATGGAACGTCTCTTTTGAAGAGTATGTGTCCTAAGATAAACTTTGAGAAAGTTAGAATGTCCAAAATCCCTTTAAGTGAAAGGGTGCATAATGTATGAAAAGTTATGTACTAAATTAGATATGGCACAACACTAAGCGTAGTAGGCCGAATCTAATATGACCTCAGAGAAGGTCATTAGATCTCTGTAAGGATGTCCTCAGAGTACTTGAGAAGAAATGAGGATACGTATTAGTTTACAGAGCCCAAAAGATCTTGTTGTTAGAAGGATATTTGATGTAACCGTTCATCAAACATGGATGATTATGAAATCATTGCAAGGATACAACTTCTACCAGAATGGTAATGCAATGTGTTGGAAAGGGTTCCAAGGACGGACATTGCAAAACTCGACTGTCGTAGTTGAGAACTTAGTCGTATTATATAATGCTAAGTTAAGTGTTTGGGTAAGAAACTCCATCTAACCAGTTAGATGAAGTTCCTAGCATGAAACAACTCCTTTATCATATTGTATGATAAAATGGATGGTTGCTCAAGTAAGAGAACCAAGACCTCACCAAGAGACTGAACACGTGATTACGAATCACTTTATAAGGAAAAGGTGTTTCCTAAGAGATGTGTAAACAAGAGGGTCACATCAGCAGAGAATATAGCAGATCCACTTTGGAAACGCCCAAAGTCAATAGGCTCTCAAAGTGCATCTTGAGAAGATGGGACTTAGAATACCTAAATGGCTTTTACGGGCAAGTGGGAGATTGTTAGGAATAGTGCCCTAGAAAGCCGATTCGACGTAATCTGCTTTGGGACTTTTCTTGTATCACAGACAATCTTTGAATAATATACGATTGATTATAGGCAAACACTTCTTTATATGCCAATACGTGTTTTGTGTGTTTCCATTACGTGCGCATGTATGAAAACTCCCCTAATCCTGATGACTTTAGGACTCTACCATTTAGGTGAAATGGTTCATGAAACGAGCCCTATATCACATAAGTCATGATTAGTAAAATACTCCAAGCCGATGAGTCCTACAGACAGTGGGAGTGTCAACCTGACTCCTCTAAGGCTTGCTTGTGGGATCACGCCCTTAAGAAGGACCACCTTGTTTCATGGAGGTGCAAAGTGTATAGTTGATACGTGCGTGATACATGAGGGTGCTTACTTTAATAAGTAAGTTCACTGAGGTGCCCCGTGTGAGAACATTCCTAAATGGGAAAGGAAGTTTCTATTTCAGGAAATGGAAACTTCCAGATTAGGAAATATCTCACGAGTTATTGATGTGATTAATTGATCCTTAGACTTGAGGTTCCATGTTACTTTATGAGTTAACTCTGTAGTCTTTGGTATAAGCTTTAAAGGGTGTCGCCTTAGACAACTGATTCAAGGCTTATGCTGGGGCTGCACAAGTGACTCATGAAAGTGAATGAGAATCAAGAAAGGACCTACACTTGCATTTGCAAGGTGATCTCTTATTGTGTAAGTCATTCATATGCCATATGGAGTCCTTGGCCAAGGCAGTAGATCAAGACATCAAGAAAAGGGTTTCTTGGATTGAGATCAAATGGATATGAAATGCACTTAGCTTTAAGACCAGATTATTAGGGTTCTAATTATTCCCTTACCCTAGATCATGGTTGAGAGATAGTAAGTAGGAGGATTGTATCTCACATGAATCAATGACTTAAAGGTTCTGTCGAATCCGAACATTCCAATTCAGCTAGGGGTTAAACACCTGTTGCTAGACTATGGTCGTTTAATATGTGGACTGATTAATTAATTAGTGAATTAATTAATTAGGGTCACTGCTAATTGAATTGAGAACCTAGAGGGTCACACACAACAACTTGGTTACATGAGTTGAGGCTTGAAAATGATTAAACGAGTTAATCGGGCCTAAAGGGTTCCACACGTGTGAAATCACACGTGTGGGTCACGTGAGGAGCACGTGTCCTTGGGACACGTGCCTCACACGTGTATATGTATATATATGATATATATTAAATAATTAAATGTGTTAATTATTTAATAGACTTTGGTTTAATTTTGAATTAAAAGGAAAGTCTTATTTTGGAGAAAAATAATCTAGTTAATTAATTATGAATTAATTAATTAGATAAAATAAGTTATTTATTTTAAATAAATAAAGTATAAAATTATCCAAAAAATAGTTTGGATATTTTTATCTCTCTTGAAAGTTGATTTGAATTAGAATTCAAAGTCAAAGTCAAATTACTTGATGATCAAGTAATAGGAGAGAGAGAGACCAAAATCCTCGCCCATAAAGGACTAGGAATTTTCGGCCACTTAGAGCTAATTGATAATTCTTTTGGTTCATGTGTTGAACACCTTCCTTTCTCCAAGATAAAATAAAACCCTAGGTTAACCCTAAACACTAACTAGAGAACTAGCATCCTTACTAGTTAGATTGTGATCAAGTTGGTGGACTTTCTCTAGAGACTTCAAGTTAGAAGTTTGAAGATTCGAGCTTTACCAAGGAGAGGGGATCAAGCCGCGAGAAGAGCGTTCTTGGGTGGCTTGAAACGCTTCAAGAAAGAACAAAAGACAAGTAAGTTTTCTATCCTTACGAATTTGGATACACGATTGCGAGTTCAAGATCCTTTTTGTTGGGAAAATTTTTTAAATTCCGCTGCTTTCTGATTCGTGTTTTCCAACACCAGGGACATAGTGTATGTGGCTATGCGAGGAGGCAAGGGCCGACGGTGATCCCATATACTAGTTCCAACTAATTTACGGCGAAACGGACCTCGTCAAGGAGTTTTTGACGAGGAAACGCTAACCAGGCTTTGAGAACTCATGAACCTCATAGCCACATTGATATGATGAGGTGGTTGGGCCTTGCAAACCCATCCACCACCCGGAGGAAGAAGGTGTACATGAATGATTATGAACATGATATGTAGGAGCACAAAAGATTTATGTGTGATAACGAATAATTCATGTTATGATTACACGAGGTGTTGGTTGGAGATTGTGCACGCCTACTCGCCGAGCTATAAAACATTATGAACAATTATGAATGAATATGAACGTCATAATCCCATTGATGTTTTCTTTTGTTTTAACCACTTGGGAAATTCTTATTAAACTTCACACAGGATTAGGGCTTGCATGTATGTGTTTAATTTCTGCAATATTATATCTTATGCCCCGTTTTATACCCACCAGTCTCGTATAGACTGAACCCAGTTTGTTTTCAGTTGTTTTTGTGCAGGTATATAAGTGCTAGGCGGGAATACAAGTCGTCTAGGTCTTGCATTTATGTTTAGCACTTCTTTTTCGTCTCATACACTCATACTCTTATTGTTATTTTATATATGATCATAGTTTGGAGCGTTATGATTTTGTAGGCCGTGCGTGCCGTTGAACACTTGAATGATTCTGTATATCTATTTTTGGAGCTTGGTGGCTCGTTGTATATATATTATGTGTTGATGTTGCCTCCGCGTTTCATTATAACTCTGATTTTATTTTGTCTTGAGTTGAATGGTTTAAGGGTTAGTCCCGCCTAGCATAGCGTGTGTGTTGTGTCCCCGTTCACCGTGGATTTGGCACGTGTATGGACTTCCATTTCATATACGGGTCGGGTCTCGGTGCGGGGGATGTAGTACCTTACGCTCGGGTACTACATCCTTATGTGGTATCAGAGCATAGGATTGCAAAACCCGGGCTCTAGTGTCGTGTTGAGTCGGTTAAGTCGTTCGGCTTTAGGAACAACTTGTCAATGTGTTGCATATGCATTGTCTACGTGATTATGTGCTTTAAATTTTGAATTTTGATTGAATTAATTGCACTTGCATGCATGGACTGAAAATAGCATGCATTTCAGTGTTTCTTGGACAGGATGCCTCCACGTAGACACCGTGAGAGATCTCCAGGGCACCGTCGTCATCATGATCGATCCCCTACGCCTCAACCACAACCACAAGCGCCTCCAATAGATATGGGGAACTTCATGGAAGAGGTTTGTAATTATGTCGAGCATAGGAGGGCTCAAGCTCCCCCACCACAACCGGCAGAAGAACCGGTTCCTCCACCAAACCATAATAATAGAGATCCTCATGGGGTGTTTCTGAGCTACAACCCCCCTCGGTTTTCCGGTTCTATCGATGATGCGATCTCGGAGGGTTGGTTGATTCGATTGGAGAGGATTTACGGAGTCCGACAGTTTACTACGCAAGAGAAGGCTCAATTTGCTATATTTCAATTAGATGGTGATGCTTATGAGTGGTGGGAAAGAACAAGGGAGAAACTCGAAGTGGATGGAGAGGAAATTACTTGGGAGGTCTTTAAGCGAGAATTTCGGGAATGTTTTGTACCGGAGGTGGTAAGAGAAAGGAAGGAACAAGAGTTCATGGACTTGAAGCAAGGCGCCCGTACGGTGACTCAATATCTTGCCATATTTAACAGGCTTGGAAAATATGCTCCTCATGTCACCCGGGATGAGAAGAGAAAGTCGAGAAAATTCATTGCAGGATTAAGACAAGATTTGAGACATGGCCAGGCGGGTCACAACTTTGTCTCCTTCGCGGATACGATGCAAAGGGCGTTGGAACAAGAAGAAGAATTCAAGAAGAAGGATCCGGTTTTTAGAGCTCCAATGGGAAGAGGTTCCGGATCGAATTCGGGAAAGAGGCCGATGATTCAAGCTACTCCCCCTCCTAAAGGTCCTTTTAAGAAGCCAAGAATGGGAGGACCAACTCCACCGGTTCTAAAAGCTTTGCCTGCACCAACGAGAGATCGACAAGGTCCTAGTGAGGCGAGATTGGCTCAAGCTCCTTGTACACGTTGTGGAGGACCAACTCACAATTTCTATAATTGCCGGAGGAGGTTGAATTTGTGCCTCATATGTGGAAAAGGTGACCATATGGCGGATACTTGTCCTGACAAGGACCCCGGATTTCAAAAGCGAGTTCAAAGGCCAATGATCCCGGCTCGTGCTTATGCCCTCGAGGGTGAAGAGCAAGATGCAGAGATTGGTCCTACAGCTGTGGTGGAAGGTACTCTATGCATACATAACATGAACATTCATGCACTCTTTGATCCGGGTGCCACGCATTCCTTTATTTCTTGTGATTTAGCTGCTACTCTGGGCTTGCCTGTTACTTGTTTATCTTCTTGTTATTTGGTGAGTTCGCCACTTGGTGGGAGTCTTCAGACAGATCAGTTGGTTCGGGAGTGTTCAATTCTGATTGAAGGGAGAGAATATCCGGCTGATTTAATTGTTATGCCTATGAAGAGGTATGGAGTTATCTTGGGTATGGACTGGTTGTCCAGGCATCGGGCCAATGTTGATTGTTTCGCGAAGAAGGTGATTTTGGGTAATGAAATGGTGATTGGTAGTGGCTCAAGATCGGTACCCCTCTTGTCTTATACGGAAGCTCACAAGTTGATGAGAGAAGGAGCAACGGGATTTATTGCCTATCTTCTTAATAGGCCGAAAGATCAAGTCAAGTTGGAGGATACCGCGGTTGTTAAGGATTTTCCCGATGTGTTTCCGGAGAATTTGAGTTCATTACCACCAGACCGTGAGATCGAATTTGTTATCGACTTATATCCGGGATCCAAACCGTATTCTAAGACCCCGTATCGGATGGCACCGACCGAGTTAAAGGAATTAAAGATTCAATTAGAGGAATTGCTCAAAGTTGGATATATTCGGCCAAGTTCGTCACCTTGGGGTGCTCCGGTTCTCTTCGTTAAGAAAAAGGATGGAACTTTAAGAATGTGTATAGATTACCGGGAGCTTAATCGGATGACTGTAAAGAACAAGTATCCTTTGCCCCATATAGAGGATTTATTCGACATGTTACAAGGTTCGGGAGTATATTCAAAATTGGACTTGAGACAAGGATACTATCAATTGAAGATCCGGGAAGAGGACATTCCGAAGACGGGATTTAACACCCGGTATGGACACTATGAGTTCGTAGTGATGCCTTTTGGACTAACTAATGCTCCGACAGCTTTTATAGATATGATGCATCGAATTTTCCGGCCCTATTTGGATAAGTTTGTGGTAATATTCATCGATGACATCTTGGTTTATTCGAGAACTCCAGAGGATCATGCCAGGCACCTCAGAATTGTGTTGGACACATTAAGAGAACATCAGTTGTATGCTAAGTTTAGCAAATGCGAGTTCTGGATTGATCGGGTAGCATTTTTGGGCCATATTATCTCAAGAAAAGGTTTGGAAGTAGATCCTTCTAAAATTGAAAAGGTTATTCATTGGCAAAGCCCGAAAAATGCTTCAGAAGTGAGGAGTTTCTTGGGTTTGGCAGGCTACTATCGGAGATTCGTTCAGGATTTCTCAAAGATTGTGGCTCCTTTAACCCGATTGACTAAGAAGGCGGTTAAGTTTGAGTGGGACGAGGCATGCGAGGCTAGCTTTCAACTTTTAAAGGAAAAGTTGACCACCCCTATATTAGCGCTTCCCGAAGGTACAGAAGGATATACAGTTTATACGGACGCCTCAAAGGAAGGTTTGGGATGTGTGTTGATGCAGAATGGAAGGGTAATCGCCTATGCCTCAAGGAAATTGAAAGATCATGAACAGAACTACCCCACTCACGATTTGGAATTAGCGGCTGTGATCTTTGCTTTGGGTAAGTGGAGACACTATCTTTATGGAATATCGTTCGAGGTCTTTTCTGATCACAAGAGTCTCCAATACTTATTTTCACAAAAGGAATTGAACAAGAGACAACGGCGTTAGATGGAACTTTTGGCGGATTATGAGTGTACAATCCAATACCATCCCGGCAAAGCCAACTTGGTCGTGGATGTGCTTAGTAGGAAAGCTAGTGTGTCCAATGTGAAAGTGGAAATTGAAGATGAGAATGAGTTATTCAAACTGAGGGCTACTATCCGGAATACCACGGTTCAACCGGATCTTAAATAGAGATTATTTGATGCTCAGAGGATTGATCCCGAGGTTCAGAAATTAGCTTAGAAAGCTCGAGCTGATTCAGAATGTCCGTTTGGGTTTGATGATACGGGACTTCTAAGATTCAAGAATAGAATTGTTGTACCGGAAGAGTTAAAAAGGATTATTCTTGAAGAAGCCCATCGGTCAGGGTATTCAATACATCCCGGAGGGAACAAAATGTATAAGGATCTAAAACAATTCTATTGGTGGAATGGTTTGAAACGGGATGTTATCAACTTCGTGAAACATTGTATGACCTGTTAAGTGGTAAAGGCGGAACATCAAAAGCCATCGCGGCTACTTCAACCATTGCCTATCCCGGAGTGGAACTGGGAACAAATAGCTATGGATTTTGTTTCGGGATTACCAAGAATGAGAGGAGGTTTCGATGAAATTTGGGTTATTATGGACAGGTTAACGAAATCAGCTCATTTCCTTGCTATCAGGATGTCCGATAAAGTGAGTAAACTGGCTAAGAGATATAATGATGAGATTGTTAGGCTTCATGGCGTACCCGTTAGTATTGTCTCGGATCGGGATCCAAGATTTACTTCACGGTTATGGCAAGAATTACAGAAATGTTTGGGAACAAGGCTTCAATTCAGCACAGCTTTCCATCCTCAGACCGACGGACAATCAAAAAGGTTGATTAACTATCTGGAGGACCTGTTGAGAGCTTGTGCATTGGATTTTCAAAGCTCGTGGAATGAACAGTTGCCGTTAATCGAGTTCGCTTACAACAATAGCTATCAAGCCTCGATTGAAATGGCCCCTTATGAAGCTCTTTACGGACGTAAATGTCGATCTACGTTGTTCTTTGACTTGGAAGAATGGAATTGGACCAAACAGGAAGGTGTGAAAAGAGGGGAGAAGAAGGAAAAACCCTCTAAGGCTGTACAAGAGGCTATTGACAAGGTCCAGATAATTAGACAACGGATGAAGGCCGCTCAGGATCGACAAAAGAGTTATGCAGACCTTCGGAGAAAGAATTTGGAGTTTGAGATTGGAGATAGGGTTTTCTTAAAGGCATCTCCACGAAAAGGGTTCTCAAGGATTGGACGAGGAGGAAAATTAAACCCTCGGTATATGGGACCGTATGAGATTCTAGAGAAGGTTGGGGATACGGCCTATCGATTGGACTTGCCTCCGAGTTTAACTGGAATTCATAACGTGTTTCATGTTTCACAACTCCGAAAATATTATCGAGATGAGTCCGAGGTTCTACCGGTAAAAGAAGTGGAATTAGAACCGGATCTCACCTTCGTTCAAAAGCCGATTAAGATATTGGATCGAAAATTTCAGGAACTTCGAAATCGGCGTATTCCACTAGTCAAGGTTCTTTGGAGAAGTGATAAAACCGAAGAGGCTACGTGGGAGACGGAGGAAAAGATGCGAAAGTTTCACCCCGAATTATTTCCGAGCGAGCAGTGAATCCGAGGACGGATTCTTTTAAGGGGGAGAGATTGTAACGCCCCGACTTTTCGGACGTAAAGGTACGACGTATGTGTTTACAAATTTACGCAAATTAATTGTCTTTACGTGTGTTATATTTAATTTTATTATAAATTGTCATTATTTTATTTTATTTTATTTTATTTTAATTCAATATTATTTTAAAATAATTCGTATTTTAAGTATATATATATATTTCTTTAATTGTTGTTAATTTAATGATTAATGTTAATTAAGTGTTATGCTAATTATTCATGCTTAACCATATTAATTAATTTTTTTTATAATACGTTGACTTTAAATTTATTTAATATTAGAATGTAATTCATTTGGTTTAATTTTTATTATGCATGGAATTGTATGAAAATGTGCATGGTTGTTTAATTTGTGCATCCTTCTTATACGAGATGATATCGAAATGTCGTGAAATTGTAGTATGTCGTAAATATATGTGTTATGAACATGCCTATATGCTCGGTTTATGTTTTCAAATTCATTTTATATGTTAAAGAATTTAATTTGAATCGTGGAACCAAATCGGGGGCTAACGAGCACTTAGCGTACCCTTGGTTCCGTATTTAATATCTTAAGCTCGGGAACTCGGATTCGAGTTCCGTCAACTCCGCTGAACTCGTAAAAAAAATTCGAGTTTAGTAAACTTAGCCTTATATTTTTCCAAAGTCATTTGAACCTCCGAAATCCAACCGAAAAACAAAACGGCGACCAAACTGACCTTGCTGCACAAAAATGGCCATATCTTACCCAAACTTTAACCAAATTAACCATGGTTTGATTCTATTGAACCCTAACTCAACCACCTAACCTGATATATCATGCCCTAACCAAACCAACCCTCACATAATCCACAAATCTTAGCCAAAGTCTCCGAAATTTCAGTCAGTCCCGTAACCTTGCATTCCTGGAAGATTTTGGAGCTCAAATCTCATCCAAACTTCATCCAATCAACAAGGTAAGCTTAGGGTTGTATTATATGTTCATTTCTGGTCATTTTCATCCTTTAATCCCCAAATTTGATCATGGTTTTATGGTGTTTTGGCTGAGTTTGAAAAATAAGAGGTTTGGGGCAAATTTGATGATCTTATTCAATTCTTGATGGTTTTGATTGATTCCAAGCTTGAGAATGATTGTTTTGACATCCTCTTCTCAGTTATGAGCATTGATTGCATGGTAGTTGAAGTATTTATGAGATATCAATTATGGAACATTGAGAAAAACTTCATGTAATGTCACGTATGCTTTCTTTTCATGTTTGAACTCTTTTGGAACTGATATACATGTTGAATTTGTGTTGTTTTGTTGCGTTTTGGATAGTCTAAACTGACCTGAACTTGTTGGGATTAATAGAGATCATTCATGCCCTGTTTTCGTGACTTTTTGCCCTGTTTTTGGCCTGAAAATTATGCTGTCAAAACTGCTGTGATGAGTCTTGTATGTTGCTGTCAGTTTTGGGAGTCTTTGTGGCTGGTTGTTGTTGCATTTCATGCCGTTCTACTACTGCATTTCATGCCTTGTATTGCTTCCTTCTTGCTTGCATATCACTTGGGCTACTGATGCGTTTAAGCTTAAAACAGGGGAGTTTTGCTTTGTTGTTGAACTGCTGCAGGTATGCGACACGGGGGTGTCTCGGTTTGTTCTATGTTTGTGACACGGGGGTGTCACCTTGTTTATTCCAAACTTTAGCCTATGTTTGCATGCCTGTACGTGTTGCTTGTTGTTGTATATATATATTTCTCTTCTGTGTGTGTGTGGCTGTACATATATATATATGTTTGTGTGTGCATGCATGGCTAGGTGTGTGTGTGCGTGCATAGCTATATATATATACATAAATGTGTATAAATTATTTAACTATTTGCATGCATGGCCTTATTACCCTAATTGCATGCATGCATAATATATATATATATATATATATATATATATATATATATATATATATATATATATGTAATTATTATATATTTTGAATGTTATTTGATTTAATTCAATTTGAAAAATTAATTGATCACTATTTCACGTATTTAATTTACCGATTATTGATTGAACGTTTTATTTATTCTATTTCTAATTGTGAATATGAATATTACGTGTTATGGATATTAAATGAATTCTTAGATTAATTGATATGAAATTTGAATTTATGAATTTATGAATTTGAATGAATGAACGAATGGTTTGATTATGTGCTTTAAATTCCTTAACAGTGCACATGAACATTTCCATGATATAATATGATCTTGTATGCATTCATGTCATATTCATTTCATTGTCGAGCGTCATATATGGTCATTTGAGTCTCATACCTTTCTTTTGTACAGATTCGGGTTTGGTCGGAGACGAGGGCGAGCATTGAGACGCTTGTGCCTTTCTTTTGCTTTTAAAAGGTGGGTTTTTCTTCTACTAGCTAAAACGACCCGATATATCCCTTATGTGCAACGTTTTAAGCCAAAATAGTATATTCATATATATCGAGTCAATTTGGGTAAATGATTTCAAACGTTTGACCCCTTTTAGTTATGAAACCCTACCTTATGATTTTGGCGAGTGCATGATACGTATTGAACACGGGCCCAGGGACTTAGTGTATATGGCTATCCGGGGAGGCACGGGCCGACGGTGATCCCATATACTAGTTCCAACCAATTTACGGCGAAACGGACCTCGTAAAGGAGTTTTTGACGAGGAAACGCTAACCGGGCTTTGAGAACTCATGAACCTCATAGCCACATTGATATGATTAGGTGGTCGGGCCTTGCAAACCCATCCACCACCCGGAGGAAGAAGGTGTATATGATGATTATGATCATGATATGTATGAGCGCAAAAGATTTATGTGTGATAACGAATAATTCATGTTATGATTACACGAGGTGTTGGTTGGAGATTGTGCACGCCTACTCGCCGGGCTATAAAACCTTATGAACAATTATGAATGAATATGAACGTCATAATCCCGTTGATGTTTTCTTTTGTTTTAACCACTTGGAAAATTCTTATCAAACTTCACACGGGATTAGGGCTTGCATGTATGTGTTTAATTTCTGCAATATTATATCTTATGCCCCGTTTTATACCCACCAGTCTCGTATAGAGTGAACCCGGTTTGTTTTCAGTTGTTTTTGTGCAGGTATATGAGTGCTAGGCGGGAATACAAATCGTCTAGGTCTTGCATTTATGTTTAGCACTTCTTTTCCGTCTCATACACTCATACTCTTATTGTTATTTTGTATATGATCATAGTTTGGAGCGTTATGATTTTGTAGGCCGTGCGTGCCGTTGAACACTTGAATGATTCTGTATATCTATTTTTGGAGCTTGGTGGCTCGTTGTATATATATTATGTGTTGATCTTGCTTCCGCGTTTCATTATAACTCTGATTTTATTTTGTCTTGAGTTGAATGGTTTAAGGGTTAGTCCCGCCTAGCATAGCGTGTGTGTTGTGTCCCCGTTCGCCATGGATTTGGCACGTGTATGGACTTCCATTTCATATACGGGTCGGGTCTCGGTGCGGGGGATGTAGTACCTTACGCTCGGGTACTACAAACGGGCTTAGAAAAATATGAATCTAGGTTCCTTGGTTTCCTTTCTTCGTTACAATTCTGGCGCCACTTTCACAATTCGAATCCGAATTCTCGAGCCCAAGTTATGCCTTCTGGAACCCAAGTCGCCTAAAACAAGTTGGGCCCTCGAGTTCCTCAAAAATAAAATGGCGTCAAAGCCGTATCAAACGAACTCAAAAATAATAAATGAGCATATAAACAAGTTTATAAATCACATAATTCACTTATGGCAAGTTGTCAGAAAAATCGGGGTTGAAAAAGAGGTTAAACGAATTAAAACGGGTCGAAAAGGGTTCAAAAACATTTAAAACTTAAACGTAAAGCATATAAAAAATATCCAAATATTCAAATAAATCATATAATCACATAATTAATTAATTAAATGTGCACTTAGCACACTCGTGATGTCGTACCTGAAAGGCCGAAAAGTTGGGATGTTACAAACTACCCCCCTTAAAAGAACCTGGTCCTCTAGGTCGGCCTGCTCAAGTAAAAACCGCGAGCAACTCTCTCATATTCACCCAAGTTCGAGGTTCATGATGTTCCGACGAGGGTTAGCACAAGAAAGGTCATCTAGCACAAGGGGTTTGATTTCTTCAAATGTTGACGGAGGGCTCCTTCACGACTTGGTTCCGGCTAGGAGCAGCTCGATTTGTCTCGCAAGATGAGAGGGTCTAAACACGATTCAACTCCCACTGTTTCATTCATTTCAAGCTAACTCAAGAGCTCGAAGTTACGCTAGTGGCATTGTTACCGGACTACCACCACTCGCACCTTCTCACGATCGTTGAATCGTCTTGGAAGCTCGGTAGAAGGCACGACCCTCAACTTACCGTAGAACTAGATCACTCGTACGCTAAAAGTTGTCTCTAAGGACAACTAAGCAACAACAATCACAAGCGCAAGAAATACCAAGGAAAGAGAAAAGGGCCACATGCAATTAACGGTCACACGCACGGAGTAGACAAATAGGCAACACAAATAGGTGGGTTACCTCCAAAATCAAACAATGCATCAAATGAAATGCTATGAATGTTTTAAAGTACCTTGCACCTCGACGATAGCATTAGCCTCGGCATCAACTTCGGCGTTCACTCCTTCATCACCCACCATTGCATTAACTTGAACTTGTTCCGGGGGTATTGGAGCCATCATATTTAAGGGCCTCGGATTTGGGTTTGTGGGGCAAAATCTCACCTTGTGCCCTAATTCTCCACATCCAAAGCAAGCTCCCAATTTCTTCCTACAGGTCTCCTCCGTGTGATTTGGTCTCTTGCAATAGGAGCATCGGGTATCGGATCCGGAGTCGGAAGTCGGGGTTTCTATCAAGAAGTTCTTCCGGGTCGAAGATTTGAGGGTTATCTTGAAATATCGACCTCTTTCCTAAACTCGAACTTGATCCCGGGTGGTAGGTTTGGTGTTCCAATCTTCGTTGTTCGGCCTCGACTTTAATAGTTTTCCTTGTTGCCTTAGCCTATGTATCCACCGTAGCAGCTTGCAAAGCTATCTGAATATCCTCCCTTAACCCGTGCACAAAATTTCGAGCCTTCAGTGTATCATCCTCCGTAATGTGAGGGCCATAAGGAGCAAGCCTCTCAAACTCGAGGATATAGTCTTCAACGGTCCGGTTTCCTTGGTTGAGGTCCATAAATTATTGGAATCTTCTCTCCCTACGAGCTTTGTGAGATGTACTTATCATGAAATTGTTGGGAATAGTGCCCTTAAAGCAGATGTTTACCTTACTATTTCCTTGTAATATCATAAACAGTCTTTGAGTAATAAACGAGATGATTTTGCTCATAGGCAATCACTTCTTTATGTGCTTATTCATGTCTGTTTGGGTTTGACTGTTTTGCATGTATTGAACTCCCCTAATCCGATGAGGCTGTTAAGAACTTTGTCGTTATGGGAATGACACATGAAACAAGTTCTTAACTCCATAGGTGAGGATTAGAAACTTCTCCAAGTCGAGAGTCCGACAGACAGTGGGAGTGTCGACCTTGACTCTGCTGAGACTTGCTTATGTGATTATGTCCTTTTGAAGGATCACTCAGTTTCATGGAGTGATAAGTGCATACGTTGATCCGTTCATAATACATAAGGGTGATTGTTACAAGAACTTCATCACTGATGTAACACTCGGGAACGATAGGCGCCCACATATGAAATGGACAATCCATACATGGACCGGACTCATAGCGAACGGGTGATAAATAGAAACAACCTGGCTAGGCGGAATCTAACCCTATACCAATTAATCAAAAGTAGAAAACATGCGGTGCGGAAGCAATAACGTACAATTCATAAATTTCAACAATGGCTACAAGCCCAACAATTCCAATACATAAATTAAAACCATCATGCATCCTAACAACGGGTTCAACTACGCATGCAACCTGTCCTGAATCAATATCCCACAATTTATTCATAATTGGCACACAGGCCCCAAATACATAAAGAAATACAATTTAAGTCATAACAATGTACAATATGACTCGAGTGTACGAGTGAGACTCAAATAAAAGAATGAGACTTAACTCCCACCTAGCAAAACCTACAAAGAACTGGGAAGTGGGAAAGAGGGGTCAGTCTCTAGAAGACTGAGTGAGTAGGAGCTATACATATATATAAAACATGCACATGCAAGTCATAAAACCCGAGCAAAGTTTTATTTGAAATTAGCTACTCAAAGAGGCATAAAATAGATATCAATGCTCGGACTTTACAACTATATCAATTTAAAATTGTTTCAGTTCAGTGGGGTGATCAGTAGCTCGGCGAGTGAGCGTGCACAATCTCCATCCTTACTCTGACTGTGTAAAATCAATAAGGATTAACTATTAAATTGTGATCATGCAATCAATCATTCAATCATTCAGTTAATTAACAGGTTCAAGAATAAACAGGAACAATACAGTCCAACCTTCTTCCTCCGTGGTGATGGTCAGACCTACAAACCCGAACCACCCAATTCTTTCTCCCAGCCAGGGGTAACCCAGTCGCGGGAGACAATCAGTGTAGTATGAGATGGGGGATCATGACTCCTACCCGCTCCTTCGATGGTATGGGAACCACCGGCTCAGGAATACTCTGTCTCCCTGTCTCCTAGGTCGAGCAGAGGTATTCCCAATGGGTACTACGTGCAAGGATTCTTTCCGTCGGCCCATTGCCGTTCTGGTCGCCAATCCCACATTTTCCCTGGGCCCACAATACAGTAAAGTGCAGTGCAGTTCTCGCCAAAACAGTAGGGAATCGGTAATCATTTCAGTACATAGGAACAGTTCAAATCTTTAAACATTTACTCGATGCTCTTTGAAAACAATATAGAGATAAATTAAGGTTTTGACCAAAGCATTCACATATGAGTCGTAGGGCTTAATACATAACTAGAACGGAAAACATCCTCACCTGGAACATGGCGATAAAAGGATACAAACTAGGTCGGGTGCCTATTGATCACGATATCTCCACCCTGGAGATGAACTGCACAAGAGAAAGAAATAATGTGTACTCGTGAGAGATGACTCAATATGAAACCAATTAGGACACATGGCACTGACATGAGATGTTCAAGAAGTGATATGGAATGATTCAATATGCAATAGATCATATAAAGTCATGAATTGATGTGATCGTGCTCATGTACGTAATTAATTCCATTTAAACACATAAATGATTTAATCATTCAATTAGGCATGTATTCAATGCATATAAGTTACATAAGATGTCGAGGAGGTGAAAGGAAAGTGATTAAATGGGTTTTGGCAAAGTTTAGCAAGAATTAGGAAAAGTTGACAATTTCCGGAAATGGGCAAGCTGTAGGAACATGAGAATATCTTAAGTTATGGAAATTGGAATTAAGTTTTTCTTGTTGGGCATGAAACTAGATACATATGTCTTTCTAAGCTTATATAGCACGAATCATGGTTCAAAACGAGGTGAAAATGGCGTAGGCCCGAAGTTGGATAAATGCAGATTGTCGGTAGAGTGGCGACTCCAAAAATAATTGATTATATCTCACAATATAGAAAGTATAATGAGATGATTCCAATTTTAGAATGTAGTAGACTTCAATAGGTTTCCATCGGTTCAAAAATCAGGTCAATCGGAGTTCGTTTGAAGGGTAAGCGGAACAAAACAAATTCATCCACAAAACAGGGGAGGATCCACGGCCGTGGGTTTCACAAGGCATAAAAATCCAGGGCAGTGGATCTGGGTTCCGAAAATCACAAGTTTCTGCCTTCAAATCCACGCCCGTGGATTTCACAAGGCATAAAATCCACGGCCGTCGATCTGCTCCAGGGGCTAAATATACGAAGGAAAAGCAAGGTTTCGCGGGAGAAACTCCAAAACTCGAAGGAACCACCTCAATCTCGACCCAAATCACATAAGACATGTAATATGCAAAGTAGGAACATCAATTACAAGTTTAGAACAATTAAAACACATTAATTCACAAACCCATATCAAAATCTCACATATATACATACACATATACATACACATATACACCATCCATACAATCATCTAATGAAAGGGCTTTTACCGGAATTGGAACGAGGATGATGATGTGAGTTCGTGGTGGTCGGGAATCATCGGATTTCTTACCGGAGTTGATGGAGTTGGCTTTCGCCTTCTCTTGGCTTCTTCCTTCTCTTGAGCTTGAAATGGAGATGGAGAGGGAGGAGGAAGAAAGGAAGATGGTGAATCTCATTGTGATGGGAAGGTGGTGGTGCCGTGGTGTGGCGTGGTGGTGATGGTGCTTGGGAGAGGAAAGAGAAGAAATGAAGAAGAAGAAGAAGAAGAAGAAGAAGAAAAGAATGAGAAGTGAGAGAGGTGGGGGGTGTGTATCTCGTGAGAATGAGGGAGAGGGAGAGAGAAAGTGAGTCTTAGTCAAGGCGTGGGGTCAACGGTTAGATATTTAAGTGTTAGGATAATTTATGTGGTTTCGGCTCGAATTAAAATACGGTTAGAATAGAATCAGGTTCCAGAATTAAATAAAAGGATGGGCAATGGGTTCAGGAATTAACAAGGAATAAAAGGTAAGGCTCGAAGAAAAAGGGAATAAACGCGATCGTGTGTGATATAACAAAACGAACAAACAATTAGTCACGTACTCACTTAATTACAATTAAAAACACGAACACTTAATTAAACACATAAAACACATAAGTTACATAATTAAACAATTAAAACACAAAACTCTCGGTCCAACCACACTCGTGACCTCATACCTGGTTAGTCTCGAAAACACGGGGCGTTACAACCTCTCCCCCTTAAGAAGGACCTGTCCTCAGGTCCACTGCCTTGAGTTATGGACTCTAAGCAAAACTCTCCAGTGTTCATCCCACGCGGGGTTAGCTACTCCCCGACAGGAATTAGTTCCGGAAAGGTCTTCAAGCAACAAGGGGTCTTGATGTCGTCAAACTTAATCCGGTGTTAAGCGAGTAGCCCGGTTGGACTTGTACAACAAGAGGGTCCAAAGGATTCAATTCTCATTGCTTAAGTCCATTAAGACCTAACTCTTGGGGGTTCGGCTTGAAATGAGCATGGTGTCTTAAACAACCATTAACTCACAACCATGAACCTAACCGAACTCTTCAATGCTTCCAAATAGGTTCGATGTTGAGAGAATCAAACCATCCTCGATATAGTACTCCGGTGTCGTGGAAAGCTTGGTTCATGACTTCTCACGACCCTCGTCTCACCGGAAAGCCTAACACTCGCGAAGCTAAGTATGCCACCAGCGGCAAGCTAACCAATAACATGCAAAACTCATACACACGGCATGCGCAACAAAATAATCATCAAGCACATGCAATCAGTAACAGGAAGAATAAAGCGATAGTAAAGTGTATGCATGAATATATCATGAATGCTTAAATGTACCGTGCACCGTCGAAATGAAATTGGTGATGACCTCGTTGGTGTGGGAATGTATTACCTCATGCTTGAGTTGTTTTCTCAACTTTCTTCTTATCCTCTTAGCACATACCCAATCCTTAGTCGACTCCATCTTCCGAATAACCCAGTTCTTGATTACTCTTCTCAATTTCTTGAGTGTTCGCTTGATCTTGATCCCATAAACTCTTCTCCTTAGTGAATTATACTTGACGCTTTCTTATGCTCGAGTCGACCTTTTAGTGAGCGGCTATGTCTTCCCATCTTTAAAGGTTCGGTCGAAATGACTCTCGCCTTTACCATCAAGGAATATGATTGCTTGATTCGGTTTTCCTCACCCAGTATTCTCTTCACCATTTTCTCTGATTCCTTCATGCTTCCATTAACCTCGGCATTCAAAGCTTGCACTACGAACTTATTCTCTTTAAATTTGGAAGATTGAGTTCGGATGTACTTTTAAACAAATGTCACGGTGTTGTTCACCGTCATTGATCGCCCCTCTCCCATCTTGTTGACACGATTCTTAATATCCATCGAATTTGTACTTTTCCAAATAAATATCCATTCCTCCTTTCGACTTCTTGAAAGTCCTAATTTTCTTGTTCTCGACATCCTTGGAGAACCGATATTTTTCCAACTTATTCCCCATCACTCGTTGTAGGTTCCGTGACTTAGTAAATCTTGCATTTCCGTTGCTCCTACTAGAAGTACTCCCTTAGTACAATTGGGAGTTCAAATTTATTCCTTTGCCATGCTCTCCCCTTAAGAATTTCTTTCTTACCTGTTGAACTCAGCCCATTGTCTTCGACCCAAAATTCTTAACTTCTTAAAATCAATTCCTTCAACTTGATTGGTCTTAATTATGTAGTGGGTTCGGTAATCTTGCCCATATTCACTTTAAAGTGATTGGTTAGGGTGGAAACCACACTTCTATCTTTTCCTACTTCCAATTCAATTCCCAACTTCTCAAGATTTCGATGGCAACCCCGTCTACTTCACCCCCAAAATTCTTTTCTTGACCCCAACATTACTTAATTAAATTAGCTTGTGATGTACAGAGTGGAAAGGATTTCCTATCAAGCAAACATCAAGCTATGCATGTCGGGTAAGAGTGTTCGATGCATGTTGCACATTTTATCAGTTAAGATATGCAACAATTTAGGCAATTAAATCAATCATACATGAGTATAAGGAATTAAATAAGGTAACGCAATGAATAATGCACGTGCCATGAATGCAATTGCCTTTCACCGTAGAGACGATCTTATACTCGGCAAATTGGTCCGTTGTTCTTGAATTAGTTGATCATCTCTTGCTTGCCCACGGTGTTCTACTTCCTTAATTCTTCTTGCATCCACCCATGTTTCCAAAACCCGAATGCCTTGATGAACTCCAATTCTTTTACCCCAAACATCTCAATACTTAACTGCTCCCAAGCCGGTTCCAAAATCCCCTTTAATTCTTTGTATCACTTGAGCAAACCCACAATCCAATAATTCAAATTCCTTGTATCAAGTGATGTACCATCATGTCCCGAGATCATCACTTTATTCCAAGTCTTCCATAATCGAGCTATTTAGTTCCTTCCATCCTTTCTAAAGCCGATTCTTCTTTTACCCAACTCCTTACCGTAATTGTCATCTTGATCGAAACCTTCTCGCTTTAATCTTGAAGAATTCCAACTGTCGAGCAACTTCACTTTCCAAAAATCGAGTACTTTCATTTTCACTCCTAGCTGAATTGATGAATTTAATGGTTGATTTGAGTATCTTAGTCATCCTTTTTGAAATTCCGAAATTGGAGTGGTCTCTAGCTTTCTTCCCATTGTCACTAGCCTCATTCCAAACCTAAAGTATCTCGACATGTTTCTTTGCCCCAAATTCCTTCTTCCCAAATCCAGATTCTCGGTCATTAGCTTCAATTCGGATCATTTCTTTTAATTCAAAGTTTTCTTCTATAGTCTTGTAAACCCGGATGTTGAACCTTTGGTACCTTCAAGTTTTTCTTTTGCCTATTTCTTGAATTAAACGAATCCCATGCTCGTTTGATCGACTCCATTCGCAGTATGGAGAGGTATTGGTTTATTTTGTGAATATAAACATCACACCACGTACTACTACTTCATCTATTCCAAATCTTCACCCAAAATTTAATTCTCTTCTTGAGATCGAACTCTCAACCTATATTCTTGTCGTAAGAATCACCAATTATCCCAAAGCCTTCTAAATTTAATAGCTCTTCTTCAAATCGCCCACACCATTATCTTATCCATACCCGACTTCAAGCATGATTTAATCCCTTTTTCGAGCTTGAACTCCCAACACATAGCTTTGTCATAGGGACCCTCAAACACCCGAGCTTCTCTAAATCTCCGGAGCCTTCTTCCATTCATCTATACTCAAAAGAAGAGTCTTTAACAAGTTGTTGCAATCTTAGAAATTGGCCGTGGTTTGATGTTGTAGTAATATCCTACAATTTACAACTCAACTCAATTGTAATGTATGCCGGTTAGTAAATGCATATGGCACATAATTAGCATCAAAAGCACGTATTAATGCAAAATGCAACACGTAATTTAACAAAATTTAAGTTAAACACATTTAATAATATATTTTCCATGTCAAATTTCAATAACAATGCTCGAGATCAATGCGGTGTACAAGTTAACACCTTGTTCCTAAGCCGTTTGACCTACACTTAACATGACACGACGCAAGTAACCCCAGTTTTGCAACCTGGGGCTCTGATACCACCTTAAGATGTAACACCTGGGACGATAGGTGCCACATCCCCCGCATCATAAGTCTAGTCCACATATGAAATGGACAATCCATACATGGACCGGACTCATAGCGAACTGGTGACAAATAACAACAACCTGGCTAGGTGGAATCTAACCCTGTACCAATTAATCAAAAGTAGAAAACATGCGGTGCGGAAGCAATAACGTACAATTCATAAATTTCAACAATGGCTACAAGCCCAACAATTCCAATACATAAATTAAAACCATCATGCATCCTAACAATTGGTTCAACTACGCATGTAACCTGTCCCGAATCAATATCCCACAATTTATTCATAATTGGCACACAGGCCCCAAATACATAAGGAAATACAATTTAAGTCATAACAATGTACAATGTGACTCGAGTGTACGAGTGAGATTCAGATAAAAGAATGAGACTTGACTCCCACCTAGCAAAACCTGCAAAGAACTGGGAAGTGGGAAAGAGGGGTCAGTCTCTAGAAGACAGAGTGAGTAGGAGCTATACATATATATAAAACATGCACATGCAAGTCATAAAACCCGAGCAAAGTTTTATTTGAAATTAGCTACTCAAAGAGGCATAAAATAGATATCAATGCTCGGACTTTACAACTATATCAATTTAAAGTTGTTTCAGTTCAGTGGGGTGATTAGTAGCTCGGCGAGTGAGCGTGTACAATCTCCATCCTTACTCCAGCTGTGTAAAATCAATAAGGATTAACTATTAAATCGTGATCATGCAATCAATCATTCAGTTAATTAACTGGTTCAAGAATAAACAGGAATAATACAGTCCAACCTTTTTCCTCCGTAGTGATGGTCAGGCCTGCAGACCCGAACAACCCAATTCTTTCTCCCCGCAAGGGGTAACCCAGTCGCGGGAGAAACACCAAAACTCGAAGGAACCACCTCAATCTCGACCCAAATCACATAAGACGTGTAATATGCAAAGTAGGAACATCAATTACAAGTTTAGAACAATTAAAACACATTAATTCACAAACCCATATCAAAATCTCACATATATACATACACATATACACCATCCATACAATCAACTAATGAAAGGGATTTTACCGGAATTGGAACGAGGGTGATGAGGTGAACTCGTGGTGGTCGGGAATCGTCGGATTTCTTACCGGAGTTGATGGAGTTGGCTTTCCCCTTCTCTTAAGCTTGAAATGGAGATGGAGAGGGAGGAGGAAAAAAGGAAGATGGTGAATCTCATTGTGATGGGAAGGTGGTGGCTCCGGTGAGGTGGTGGTTCCGTGGTGTGGCATAGTGGTGATGGTGCTTGGGAGAGGAAGAAGAAGAAATGAAGATGAAGAAGAAGAAAAGAATGAGAAGTGAGAGAGGGGGGGGGGTGTATCACGTGAGAATGAGGGAGAGGGAGAGAGAAAGTGAGTCTTGGTCAAGGCGTGGGGTCAACGGTTAGATATTTAAGTGTTAGGATAATTTATATGGTTTTGGCTCGAATTAAAATACGGTTAGAATAGAATCAGGTTCCCGAATTAAATAAAAAGATGGGCAATGGGTTCAGGAATTAACAAGGAATAAAAGGTAAGGCTCGAAGAAAAAGGGAATAAATGTGATCGTGTGTGATATAACAAAACGAACAAATAATTAATCACGTACTCACTTAATTACAATTAAACACACGAACACTTAATTAAACACATAAAACACATAAGTTGCATAATTAAACAATTAAAACACAAAACTCTCGGTCTAACCACACTTGTGACCTCATACCTGGTTAGTCTCGAAAACAATGGACGTTACAACTGAGATGTCCCGCGTGAGAACATTCCTAAATGGGAAAGGAAGTTTCTTGAAACTTCTAGATTAGGAAATATCTCACAGGTCAATGACGTGATTTGTTAATCCTTAGACTTGAGATTCGGTAATGTCTCATATGAGCTAACTTTCTAATCATTGATATAGGCTCAAAAGGGTGTCGCTATATAGACTCCTGAACCACGGCCTATGTTGGGATTACACAAGTCGCATATGTAGAATTAGTAGAATCGATAAAGGACCTACACTTGTTAAGACCAAGAGTGTTCTCTTACTGATTGAGTTGTTCGTAGTCCATTAAATATTAAACCCTTGGTCAAGGTGGATAAAAGATCAAGACATCTAGGAAATGAGGTTTTCTAGTATTGAGATCGAAATGGATATGAAACGAACTTAACTTTAAAGATCAAGAATATTTGGGCTCTGAGAATATTCCCATGCCTTAGTTCTTGATTGAGAGATGGAGTTGTAGAAGGATCATATTTCACTGATTGTCATTGACTGAAAGGTTCTTCGACTGATTTCATTATTCGGCTAGGGGTCACACACCCATTGCTAGATCACAGTAGTGTGATCTGTGAAGTGATTAATTAATTAGGTAATCAATTAATTGCTATCACTGCTAATCGAATATTGAACCTAAAGGGTCACACACAAATGCCAGAACACGAGGGTTATGGTAGGATGTTAATATGATTAACGAAGGATCAAATTAAATTGTAATTAATTAATTTTAGTCTTTTCATTAATTATTGAATTAATTGTTAAGACTATTCTCAAATAAACTTAACCCAATAAATAATTAATTGGGAATTAATTTATTTATTGAATATTGACTTTTAACTTTAGGAAAGTTGAAAAATCCAACTTCCTATTGTAGGAGAGAGAAGGTTATTCTTGCAAGACTTGGAGAACAAGTTGGGAACTTATTTTCTCCAAGTAAATTAATAATTAAATTAGTTAATTAGTGAGCAAGAAAACAATCCAATTGGTTGGAAACGGGTTCGAACCACCTTGTATAAATACAAGGGATGGTGTTTCTCTTATTTTTTATACCAACACTCACGAAGTGTTAAGTTTTTTTTTTTAGAAAAACAAATGAAAAGTTTTCAAAGGCAAAATCCTAGCCTTAACATAAGTCATAGAACTAGCATTCTCACTCACTTGATCGTGTTCTAGGACTGGTGTGGATACGCTTTGGAGGATTGCTGCTTTGGGATCTAATCGAAGGCCGTTCGAGGGACTTTCCGCTTGAGGGGTGTTCGTTAAGCGGTAACGGCATCACTAGAAAGCTTCTAACTTCGTATGTTTCTAGACACCCAACGGTACAGTGCAAAAATTTCAAGATAACGATTAAACTTTTGGAAAATTTTTAAACTTCCGCTGCTCAACTCTTTCGTGTTTTCCAACATAAATTCCTTCACAAAATTTTCCCAATTAAGTTCTTCTCCATCCCTTTCCAAACGAGCCCTTGTTCCCTTCAACCAATTCGAAGCTTGTCCTTGGATATATCGATCAGTACATACGGCCTTCTCTTGTGAAGGAGAGGGGCAAATCTCTCAAATCCCCATGATTTCGGTTAGTCATTCTTCTGCTTCATGGTCATTACCTCCAAGCCACTTTGGGGGGTTGTTATCCCGGAATTCTTTGTAAACTGAATTGGCAATTCCTCCTTGTCCTTCACCTTGAGGGATTGGTTGTGGTGGATTTCGCTGTAGATGATCAAGAAGGACTCGTACAATATCTTCTGCAGTAGGGGGTAGTGGAGGAGCATTGTCACGATCTCTTCTCCTTGGAGGCATCCTGTAGAAGCACAAATTCAAGGAAATATCGATGCATGGGGGTTTTAGTGTATGTCTGCCTGAACAATTAATACACTTAAGAGCAATTAATACACTTAAGAGCATATAAATCACGTTAAAAATGAAAATGAATGCAAACAAACACACATATTCCTAAACCGAACAACCTAGACAAACAGATACGACACGAGAGCCCCGGTTTTACAACCTGGAGCTCTGATACCACTTTAGATGTAGCACCCCGAGCGTAAGGCGCCACATCCCCTGCACTAGAACCCCGACACGTGCAACGAAACGGAGAATCCGTACACGCACCAAGTACTAGCGAACGGGTGACAAACAAAAAAAAAACATCCTTAAACAGAGCGCGCAAACATAAACGTACCAAAAGTGGAAGCATCAAACAAGGCATATTATCAAAGTTACACATCACTCCAATCAGACTATTTACAAACTTGTCAAAACGGGTCTAAAAGTTACAAATACAGATTCAACTCTCAAAATACAAACTTCAAAAGTACAAATGCAGAATGAACCAAAAGCAAAATGCAGACTCAACTAGACTGACAAGACTCCGACCGAAAGCAAACCACCTAGCTCGAACCACCCAACGGGTACCTACAAACTAAAACATAAAGAGGGAGGGGTCAGTCACACACACACAACATAAATACGTATAGTACAGAGCACAACACATACCATAGAGGGGAGTTCATGAACCGGGGTGTGGTTTTTGCATTCTAAAATATTTTCACCCGTGATACTAGATATAGGGGGAAAGAGAGTTAGGCCGAAGGCCAAAACAACCATATTTTATTAATTGGAAATCCGCTCCCATTTCACGAACAATTACATATCAAACTAACATAACGGAAATCAAACCTAACCCACACACCATCCGTCGACCTAAAATGAGCCGTCCCGGATTCAGAACACAACACACGCCCAGATATATTCGGAATCGGAATCAAAATCGGAGTCTTACCATATACAGAAACATACCTCGTTAATATCCACATTCGTATTCATATCCGCACCATATCATAATCCAAACATATCATATTCATAGCATATCCATAAGATCATAATCATAACGTATTCAAACTCGGGTTCATAATTACGTCCCTAGCATAATCATAATCCTAGCATAAACATAGTCCTATATACTTCTAATTTGAACCTAGTCATATCAAAATCATAACTCTAGCATACTCATACCCTAGCATATTGACATTCTAACGTATTCGTATTCATACATATTCATATTCACATGCCAACCCTATGTTCATATCATATTCATACCTTGCATACCATATTCTATATCCTAAATCATATCATGTATAAACATAACTCACACGTATTACCTGCACATAGGCTTATTTCGCATGTATACATATCGGCCACATATAATTAGGGTTTAACTATAACCTAACCTCACCTTACACCAACGAACCGGGCCAAAAGGACAAAACCAATGCCTACGGAATAACCTCGTCACCAACGGGAAACTCCTCTGAACAGAACAAACATTACTAGACAAACTTAGACTCAAAATGAACCAAATATACGTTCGACATATGCATATGAATGCAAATGATGCAATGAACTTCATATAAATTTCACACTTAGGCATATCGGAGCAAATATCAAAATATCACACAACTAACCCAAGAAACAAACTCATCACACGTCAAATAAATTCATATTAAGTCATATAAGGGCATACCACGAGCATTCATTAACTTAAAGTTCATAAAAGAGACAACGGATACATAGAACGTGAAATAAAGTGTCACTTAAGGCATACAAATTCGTAACATGTTATAAGTCGCATATTTCACGTTAAATAAATTCATAAATTTCATGCAACTAGCTTAATACATCATATAACCGGTTAATATTATAAATCATTCAATTCATAAAATTAAAAAAAGGCTTATAACACGTATCATTCATTTTAAATCAAATTCATAAATTAAAATAAGGTTCATAATATATCATATAACATATTAATATTATATACATATATTAAACAAGTTAATAATATAACATAACAATTAAATAAACTAGCATATTAATAGCATATTATATAATACATATATACATCCATCACACACTATACATATATATATATATATATATATATATATATATATATATATATATATATATATAACATATATCAAATGTAAATGCATGCATAGACAATACATATATATATATACACACATGCAGCCTCACGTAAATAACACACACACATGCATAATTAATTCATGCAACAATCAACAATTTAAACACAAGAAAGCACATAAATTTCACAAAAAAATCACAGCAACAGGTCGAAGCATCCTCTAAATAAGGTCGCGGTCGTGACCTTAACTCAACATAAAACAGGTCGCGGCCGCTACCATAGCCAACACCAGCTCCAGCAGTAGCCAAAGGTCAAAGTCAGTCCCAATTTAGGTCCCGGCCACGACCTAGAAAGGCCTTGGCGCGGTTACGACCGCGACTGTACGCAGTTGTTCAGAAATAACGCTGCAACAACCCCTGTTTCTCCTCCAAAGCTCACAGCAGCAACAAGGAATGAAGTAAGGCAACAAATATAGCAAATAAGGTAATACAAGGAACGTAAAAACGCGCAAAAGTAACCCAAAACAACTCACACACACAGGACAAAGGCAAGGAGGCAAAACAGGCTCAATTTCTTCAAAAATCAATTTCATCCATGGAGGGTCAAGAAGGCAGCTTATATCCATGAATTCCTGCTTGAAAATGAAATACATGAGCTATCTAGATCACATAAATGGCTTCATATCAAGAGTTGCATCAATATTTCACAAGAATTCATCAAATTCTTCATAAATCCTTACTATTCATGTATAACTCCACAACATACTCAATACTCCATGAAAATTAGAGATATAGCACTTAAGAGAGGGCCAAGAAGATGTACAACAAGGTCATAAACCTACCTTTCAATTTGGAGAAGAGTTGATGGAGATTTGAGCTTGAATTAGGCAAGAGTGAATAATGGCGGGATTTCTTCTTCCTTCCTCTTTTCAGCTGATTTCCCCTTCTTTTCTTGAGTGGTTTGAAACTTAGAGCTAACGAAGGGATAGAGGGTTAAACCATGGTTACATGGGCTCAAGAATCAAGGTATTTGGTTAAGAAATGAGTGAGTTATGGCCATTTTAGTGAAGGGTGGCAAATCTGAGCGAGCTGTTCATTTCGGGCAAAATTCGGAGGATCAAACGGGCTTAGAAAAATATGAATCTAGGTTCCTTGGTTTCCTTTCTTCGTTACAATTCTGGCGCCATTTTCAGAATTCGAATCCGAATTCTCGAGCCCAAGTTACGCCTTCTGGAACCCAAGACGCCTAAAACAAGTTAGGCCCTCGAGTCCCTCAAAAATAAAACGGCGTCAAAGCCGTATCAAACGAACTCAAAAATAATAAACGAGCATATAACAAGTTTATAAATCACATAATTCACTTATGGCAAGTTGTCACAAAAATCGGGGTTGACAAAGAGGTTAAACGAATTAAAACAGGTCGAAAAGGGTTCAAAAACGTTTAAAACTTAAACGTAAAGCATATAAAAAATATCCAAATATTCAAATAAATCATATAATCGTCACCAACGGGAAACTCCTCTGAATAGAACAAACATTACAAGATAAACTTAGACTCAAAATGAGCCAAATAGACGCTCGGCATATGCATATGAATGCAAATGATGCAATGCACTTCATATAAATTTCACACTTAGGCATATCAGAGCAAATATCAAAATATCACACATACAACTAACCCAAGAAACAAACTTATCACACATGAAATAAATTCATATTAAATCATATAAGGGCATACCACGAGCATTCATTAACTTAAAGTTCATAAAAGAGACAACGCATACATAGAACGTGAAATAAAGTGTCACTTAAGGCATACAAATTCATAACACGTTATAAGTCGCATATTTCACGTTAAATAAATTCATAAATTTCATACAACTAGCTTAATACATCATATAACTGGTTAATATTATAAATCATTCAATTCATAAAATTAAAAAAGGGCTTATAACACGTATCATTCATTTTAAATCAAATTCATAAATTAAAATAAGGTTCATAATATATCATATAACATATTAATATTATATACATATATTAAACAAGTTAATAATATAACATAACAATTAAATAAACTAGCATATTAATAGTATATTATATAATACATATATACATCTATCACACACTATACATAAATATATAACATATATCAAACGTAAACACATGCATAGACAATACATATATATATATACACACATGCAGCCTCACGTAAATAACACACAGACATGCATACTTAATTCATGCAACAATCAACAATTTAAACACATAAGCAACCACATAAATTTCACAAAAAAATCACAGCAGCAGGTCGAAGCATCCTCTAAATAAGGTCGCGCCCGTGACCTTAAGTCAGCATAAAGCCTTGGCGCGGTCGCGACCGAGACTGCACGCAGCTGTTCGGAAATAACACAACAACAACCTTTGTTTCTCCTCTAAAGCTCACAGCAGCAACAAGGAATAAAGCAAGGTAACAAATACAGCAAATAAAGCAATACAAGGAACATAAAAATGCAGCAAAAGAAATGCAAAACAACTCGCACACACACGGCAAAGGCAAGGAGGCAAAACAGGCTCAATTTCTTCAAAAATCAATTTCACCCATGGAGGGTCAAGAAGGTAGCTTATATCCATAAATTCCTGCTTGAAAATGAAACACATGAGCTATCTAGATCACATAAATGGCTTTATATCAAGAGGTGCATCAATATTTCACAAGAATTCATCAAATACTTCATAAACCCTTACTATTCATGTATAACTCCATAACATACTCAATACACCATGAAAATCAAAAATATAGTACTTAAGAGAGATCGAAGAATATGGACAACAAGATCATAAACTTACCTTTAAATTTGGAGAAGAGTTTATGGAGATTTGAGCTTGAATTGGGCAAGAGTAAATAGTGGCGGGATTTCTTCTTCCTTCCTCTTTTCAGCTGATTTCCCCTTCTTCTCTTGAGAGTTTCGAAACTGAGGGCTGAGGAAGGGATAGAGGGTTAAACCATGGTTACATGGGCTCAAGAATCAAGGTATTTGGATAAGAAATGAGTGAGTTATGGCCATTTTAGTTAAGGGTGGCAAATCTGCGCGAGCTGTTCGTTTCAGGCAAAATTTGGAGGATCAAACGGGCTTAGAAAAATATGAATCTGTTGGTAAACACGAATCAGAAAGCAGCGGAATTTAAAAATTTTTCCAACAAAAGGATCTTGGACTCGCAATCGTGTAACCAAATTCGTAGAGATAGAAAACTTACTTTTCTTTTATTCTTTCTTGAAGCGTTTCAAGCCACCCAAGAACGCTCTTCTCGCGGCTTGACAACCCGTCCCTCGAAAGTCTCTTTCTACTTCAGAATCCATTGTCGGGATAGCAATCCATACCAACCTAGATTCAATTCATGTTAGAGATGTTCTTAACAATATAACATAAAGAAAGAAACATGAAACGAGAAAAGCAGGATTGAAACTCCCTTCGAAAACCAGTTTTGCGAAAGTAGAAAACTGCCAGTCACAAAACCCTCGTGAAAAAATTCATCCTTCAGGATATGGACGAACGGTTTTCGCCATCTTCTTTGGTTCGATTTTTTCATTCGCTTCACGTCGGGTTCAGAATCGTTTCATCATCCCTTCTGATCGTTTTGCTTGATCCCCACTTTTTGGTAAAGCTCGAATCTTCAAAACTTCTAACTTGAAGCTCTATAGAGATAGTCCACCAACTTGGCTACAATCTAACTAGTAAGGATGCTAGTTCTCTAGTTAGTGTTTAGGCTTAACCTAGGGTTTCGTTTTATCTTGGAGAAAGGATGGTGTTCAACACATGAACCAAAAGAATTCGATTAGCTCTAAAGGGGAGCATGAGCTCCCCTATATATAAGAAAGGGGAGGGACGAAATTCCTAGTCCTTAATGGGCTAGGATTTTGGTCTCTCTCTCTCCTATTACTTGATCATCAAGTAATTTTGACTTTGACTTTGAATTCTAATTCAAATCAACTTTCAAGAGAGCTAAAAAATATCCAAACTATTTTTGGATAATTTTATACTTTATTTATTTAAAATAAATAACTTATTTTATCTAATTAATTAATTCATAATTAATTAACTAGATTATTTTTCTCCAAAATAAGACTTTCTTTTTAATTCAAAATTAAACCAAAGTCTATTAAATAATTAATCACATTAATTATTTAATACATAAATAAATATACACATATATTTATACACGTGTGTGACACGTGTCACAATGACACGTGTCACTCACGTGAGCCACACGTGTGGTTTCACACGTGTGGAACCCTCTTGGCTTGATTAACTCGTTTAATCATTTTAAAGCCTCAACTCATGTAACCAAGTTGTTGTGTGTGACCCTCTAGGTTCTCAATTCAATTAGCAGTGACCCTAATTAATTAATTCACTAATTAATTAATCAGTCCACAGATTAAACGACCATAGTCTAGCAACAGGTGTTTAACCCCTAGCTGAATTGGAATGTTCGGATTCGACAGAACCTTTAAGTCATTGATTCATGTGAGATACAATCCTCCTACTTATTATCTCTCAACCAAGATCTAGGGCAAGGGAATAATCAGAACCCTAATAATCCGGTCTTAAAGCTAAGTGCATTTCATATCCATTTGATCTCAATCCAAGAAACCCTTTTCTTGATGTCTTGATCTACTGCCTTGGCCAAGGACTCCATATGGTATATGAATGACTTACACAATAAGAGATCACCTTGCATATGCAAGTGCAGGTCCTTTCTTGATTCTCATTCACTTTCATGAATCACTTGTGCAGCCCCAGCATAAGCCTTGAATCAGTTGTCTAAGGCGACACCCTTTAAAGCTTATACCAAAGACTACAGAGTTAATTCATAAAGTGACAAGGAACCTCAAGTCTAAGGATCAATTAATCACATCAATGACTCGTGAGATATTTCCTAATCTGGAAGTTTCCATTTCCTGAAATAGAAACTTCCTTTCCCATTTAGGAATGTTCTCACACGGGGCACCTCAGTGAACTTACTTATTAAAGTAAGCACCCTCATGTATCACGCACGTATCAACTATACACTTTGCACCTCCATGAAACAAGGTGGTCCTTCTTAAGGGCGTGATCCCACAAGCAAGCCTTAGAGGAGTCAGGTTGACACTCCCACTGTCTGTAGGACTCATCGGCTTGGAGTATTTTACTAATCATGACTTATGTGATATAGGGCTCGTTTCATGAACCATTTCACCTAAATGGTAGAGTCCTAAAGTCATCAGGATTAGGGGAGTTCTCATACATGCACAGATAAAGTAAACGCATACCAAACAAGAGCATATAAAGAAGTGTTTGCCTATGATATTAATCAATCGTATATTATTCAAAGATTGTCTGTGATACTAGGAAAGTCCCAAAACGGATTATGACTAATCGGCTTTCTAGGGCACTATTCCTAACAGAATCTAGGTTCATTGGTTCCTTTCTTCGTTACAAGTCCGGTGCCACTTCCAGAATTCGAATCCGAATTCCCGAGCCCAAGTTACGCCTTCCGGAACCCAAGGCGCGCTAAAACAAGTTAGGCTCTCGAGTCCCTCAAAAATAAAACGGCGTCAAAGCCGTATCAAACAAACTCAAAAATAATAAACGAGCATCTAAACAAGTTTATAAATCACATAATTCACTTATGGCAAGTTTTCACGAAAATCGGGGTTGAAAAAGAGGTTAAACGAATTAAAACGGGCCGAAAAGGGTTCAAAAACGTTTAAAACTTAAACGTAAAGCATATAACAAATATCCAAATATTCAAATAAATCATACAATCACATAATTAATTAATTAAATGCGCACTTAGCACACTGTGACGTCGTACCTGAAAGGCCGAAAAGTTGGGATGTTACACACTCGCTATGCTAGGCGGGAGCTAACCCTTAAACCATTCAAGACGAGAGATAAAGAAAATCAGAGTAAAACAATAAAACGGAAGCATTTCATATCATATAACATGTACAACGAGCTTTTAGGCTCCGAATATCAAAATATATACAAGTATCCAAGTAGTCAACTGCCCTCACGGCCAACATACAAAATGATACGCTCCAATAGTCATAATCATAATCATAAAAGAAAAATAATATGAGTGTATGTGTGTAACCAAGAGAAAGTGCTAGACTCAAATACAAGACACACACCCGACTCGGATTCCCGCCTAGCACTCCCAAAACCTACACAAAATAACTGAAAACAACACGAGTTCAGTCTAAAGGAAGACTGGTGACAGGGTTAAATACATACATGCAAGTCATAATCCCGTATGAGGTTTTTAATACAATTCCCCAAGTGGGTTAAATAAAGAAAAGCATCAACGAGATTATAACATCATATTCATTCATTCTTTAGGTTAATCGTGAGCCCGACGAGAGGACTAAGTCTCGAACCTTCACCTTGTGTAATAATTAACATTTTCATTAGGTTATCACACACATAATCTTTTATGCACATCCATTCGATCATTCATAATTGTTCATATACACCTTTTTCCTCCAGGTGGTGGATGGGGTTTGCAAGGCCCGGCCACCCAATCATTATGACTAGTGGGGTACATGAATCCCCAAGAGCCCGGTTCCCATTCCTCACTAATCTCCTAGCGAGGGCTAGTATCGCTGTAGTTTTGGTGGAACTAGTATACGGGGGTCACCGTCAGTCCAAGCTTCCCCGGATCACCACGCATACTAAGTCCCAGGGTCCCCATTCAGTGCATTCATTCAACTCGCCAAAATCATTAGGTAGGGGTTATTTAGAAAAAGGCTTTACGTTTGAAATCTTTTACTCTAAAAAGACTCGATATATAAATATAATAAGTTGGCTCAAACTTTACACCTTAGGGATATATCGGGTCAATTTAGCTAATAGTATAGAAACACACCTTTAAAAACAAAAGAGATGGCACAAGAGCCTCAAGGACCGCCCTCATCTCCGACTGGACCTAAATCTGTGCAAAAGAAGTGAAGTGAGACTAAAAATGACCATATACGACGCACGACAATGTGATAAACATGATATGAGATGCATATGAGACATGAATATGTTATGGAGATGTTCATCTGGACAATTAAAGTCACATAGGCAAGTAAACGATCAATTCATCAAATATACAGAAGAACTTTATTCATTCTTAATCATATGTTCAAACAATTTCCAATTCAAGTCACGTTTATAACACGTAATCAAATTGCACGTACACGTAACAATCAATTCATAATACGGGTCATTAGCATAACTAAAACTAGATTAAAGCATAAAAGGATAATACTTAACCAACATATATGTGAGAGTTTGAGGGTTAGGAACTTTCTTTTCCTTTGTATGTGTATTTAATTTTAATTTTAATTATGTGACTTATATGATTTAATTAACTATGTTATTTAAATTCGTTTATAATATGCATTAGCTCTAATTAAGTGTTTTATTTCGTTCATGTACTTATTTGAAATTATATGAAATCCTTGGGACTCTTTTCAACTTTGAATTTAGACAAATTGCCAACCTATCAAATCTTGGCACCCTAATTCAATCACTTAAATTCTTGGAGGACTTTTGTGCAAATTCCCTTATTTCTCTCTCCCGTCTTTGGGATATGACATATATATATATATATATATATATATATATATATATATATATATATACACTTTCTCTTCTCATTTTCACTTCAAGAAACAAAGCAAGAACCTCCATTTCTCTCCCTCTCCATTCGGTCCAAGTGAGGAAGCAAAAGGCCAAGTATTTTCTTTCATTTTCTTCCTGGAATCAAGCTCAAGATCCTCTTCTCTTCTTCCCCTTCATTTTCTTCAATTCCAAGGTATGGTTTGATGGGTGTGGGATTGATATCTTAAGGGTTTGTTAGGGTTTTATGAACTATATGAACTCTATGACTTGAAATGAAATATTTGTGAAGTACATGAGTTGATTGATGTATATATATATCACGATTTATATGAACTTGAAGCATGTATGATCACTCCCATTTACAAGGGTTTCTTGATGCATTTGATTGAATCAAAGCATGTTCCCTTGGATTTAATGTGACCTAATTGATATATAAGAGTCTTATACATGTTATATGTTAGTTTTAAGTTGATTTATTGTATTGGTGTGGGAGTGGGAATGGTTTCGTGTGTATACCCTGTTTTTCCCCTGTTTTTTCGCCCAGAGACTTCCGAAACACCCGTGTGGACCCTTAGTTCAATCACCACACGCCATTGTAGCAACCTACTGCCTCACCCGAGGAGCTTCACATGCTCGTGTCTACTTTAAGACCGTTTTTCACACGCCCGTTTCTCCCTCATACGAGCTCCGATTAACCTGGTTTTTGAACCGTTAGAAACATATTGAAGTTTAGAACACTCTAAAAATGGAATAAACTCAATATATTTTCTCATTTATGAGATATAATCGATTCATTTTGGTGTCACCACTTTACCAAAAATCTGCATTCACTCAACTTCGGGCTTATGCCATTTCCTCCTCGTTTTGAACTAGAATACGAGCCATATATCATCGGAAAGGTCTATTTGTCTAATTTCATATCCAATAAACAGAAATCAATTCAAACTTCTAGAACTCAAGATATTCCCGTTTTTCCACAGCCTATACATTTCCGAAAATTGTCAACTTTTGCTAAACTTCGCAAAACCTTTCTTCTTACGTTCCTTTCACACCTTTGACTCTCGTATGTGAATAATATGAGTTTTATGCTTACTTAATTGTTAATTATGCTCTTATGTGACACTCCATGTTTCAAAATTGCTTTTATATGACTTATATGCATGATAACTTAATGTTTTATGACTCATAATGTGCTGTGAGACTTGTTTATGCATGAACATCGGTTATCAAGTATTTGATTGACTATATAACTGCATTAAAATCTATGTGTGCATTCCATCATTTCTCATGCATATTATACATTTGCAGTGCGTCATATTTGGTCCATATAGAGTCAAAGTCTTGGGCTCTCGTGTTTTCTTTTCAGACGAGGTTGCAGGTGTCGAACCTGAGGCCTAACTTTGTCCACTTTCACTCTTTTCTTTTCAAGCACAAGGTGAGGTTTAGGATTTTGTATAATTATCGACCTAAAGCCTTTATGTGTTGTTTTTTAGCCTCGCATGTGACTATATATTGTTTATATAGCTAAATAAGTGTTCAATATGATATGTTTATGACCTTATGAAACAACTTTGTTTTGAAAAGTTAATTATGAAGGCATATATAAGCTATTTCGTAAAGTTTTATTATGTTTAAGTTCGATAGCGAGTTATGATATGAAAGGTTATGTGTATGGTATGTGTGTGTGGATCCAAGGAGCTATGGGTAAGGAGCCCTCGAGACGGTATTGGGCCGTCGAGGTAAAGCCTGTGCATAGTCTCCATCCGGAGTATCACGTGTGACTTCGGGAGCTAAGGAAGGAGTGATATTTTGATGCCTTCGGTGTAAAAGCCGGGGAGGACACGTTGTGGGTTAGCTACCCCACGTGAGTTGGTTAAAGTCATAGATGGTTAGGGCCGCGCGTGGCTCTTCCATCAAAGGTGAGATGGTTGGATGTGTTTATGAATTTTTTGTTTTATTTTGATCTAAGGAGTAAGGTTGGAAGCTCGTACTCGCCGAGCATGTGTTATGATTTGATATAGGAATTATGAATCAGAATAGTGTTTATGAAAATGAATTCTAATTAATCAAGCAAGCAAGGGGTTACCCCCTCCAAGACTAAAAGAAGGAACGACCGTTAATGGAGATAGGGACTCCAACCCCAAGTGGTAACGGGGGTTACCAAGAGCAAGAGCAACTGGGGTAACGGGGGTTACCCCAGGCAGACGTCCAAACCCTTGAAAAGGATAAAGGTAACAGGGGTTACCTTCCAAAAGTGAAAACGGGGTAATAGGCGTTACCCTGACAGATCTCGTCGCCTGTTCTCTTTCTTCTTCTTCTTCTCCAACGAACCAAAACATACACACACCACACCCCTATTTAAGAAGCCATGAAAAGACAAGGAAATGCAATAATCCAAGGTATAAAAACGATCATAAAGGCAGGGCAAATCATTATACAATCATGTATACTCAAGCAATCAAGAAAAGAAAGGGAAAAGAGTGATCAAGGATGCATCTCCAACCTATGAGAACCTAGCTTCATTAATGGTGGATCAATAAATATATAACCACCATAAAAACTAAGTTCATAAATGCAATAAGGAAGCTAAAGTGATACATAATCATGCTTCAAACCAATCCAAAACTCAAAGAATTGCATAAGATAAAGAATTCATACAAAACCCTAACTATTCATGTCATGATATAAAACGTGCTCAAAACTTTAAGAAAATAATCAATCCATAGCTTAAAATGGCCACAAGGAAGTGGAGATCACAAATATATACTTACCTCTTGGATTGGATGAAGTTTGAAGATGCTAAGAGCTCAAATTTTGGGGATGATGAATAGTGGCGAGAGAAAGGGGTTTGCTTCTTGGTTTGCTGAACTTTTATTCTCTTCTTTAAACTTGGTATGAAATGAGGGTGGGAGAATTAGATGGGGCATCAAATGGTGAGCTTGTGGGTCCCAATTTTGTTTAATTTGGCTAAGTATGACTTAAGTTATGATTAAAACTGCTAAGGGTGGCAAATTTGCGAATGAAGCTTGTTTCGGTAGAATTTTGGAGGTCTAAACGGACTTAGAAAAATATAAGGCCTATTCTATTGACTCCAAATCATCGATACGAGTCTAATGGAGGTGAGAAAACTCAAATCCGAGTTCCCGAGCTCAAGTTACGCCACCCGGAACCCATAACTCGCTAAATGCTCTTTAGCCCCCTTTTTAGTTCCGATCACACAAACGAACCAAAAACTCAAACAAACAAGATCAACATCATGCTACGAGCATATAAACATGTTCATAATACACATAATTTATTCATATCATGTTTTCATGAAAAACAAAAATTGATATACAAATCTTGAACCCAAGTGTAAGTTCTAAATCCGATTGCAACACTTAAGGTATCGTATCCACAGGGAAGGGAATTCAACAACCACTTTTATGACTATTTCTAATCTAGAGACCGGAAAAGATTGACGAAGTTGTGCTATACTATTATGACAAAATTAAACTTAACTAATAAGTAATCAAACACACGAGTTAACAAATAAACGCAAGATTTAACCACTTAATTAAAACAGGTCGGGAAGTAAATCATATGCTCTTTTGTGATCAAATCAATACTCAAGTACGGATGTATGATTCTTCAACCTAATCACGATGTTATACCTAGCTTCTTCCGAAGGCTAGATGTCTAATTAATTAAGCCAAATGTTGTTCTCACAATCACTTAGTAACCAAATTAATCGAATAAAGTAAGATTAGTGTATTTAAAACCTAGCGGCTTGGCATGGAATTCTAAATACGGGTTGTAGAAATTAGGGTTAAATTTCTTTAAGCCCAAAAAGTCTAAGTTTTGGAAAACACTCTCAATTATCCTCAATCTCTCGATTATCGGATAGTTTACAATATGTTCATGGATGGCCAATCCATTCCCAGCTTACTCAATACCGTTTTCCTAACAAAGAATCACACAAATTGACTCGAGCATTAATTCAAACACCTTAGATGCATAATCCTTACCCCCTAACCCTAGGAGATTAGTTCCTCATATTTGAATTAAAACTCATTAAAATCAAAAGAATGGCATTCAAAATACTCATGTCTAACATCAACATCAAAACGGAATTAATAATTCTGAATTCTAACCTAATTATCCAAAAACGAATCTAAAGCGAGAAACTAACTATATTATACTTGAAAACCAAAACTTGAGAAATTAGTTTGATCGGAAAGCAGTAAATAAAACCAAATTGATAAAGTCTTGTGCTTGGAATGACTCTTGAACTCTATGTCTTCGTGTTTCTTCCTTCTCCGAGTGTTCTTGAACTTCTGGGTAGCTATCCGTCAAAAAGCTCCCTTATTCCGCCTCAAATCCGCTCTTAAATAGAAGTTCCAAATCCTAAACCGCCCCGTGACACGGGCGTGCAAAGCTCATGCCTAAAATTGTGACACGCCCGTGTCACATATTAAAACGTATCCGCGCTTTTCTTACTTGACACGGGGGTGTCAAGACCTGTTCTTCTTGATGACACGGGCGTGCAAAATCTCCAGGCTTCTCTGTACCAAGTCACGGCCGTGCAACAAATTACTCTACATTGGTGACACGGGCGTGTCACCTCCTGAAATCCGAGGGTTACTTCTGTACTGAGACACGGGCGTGTCTCAGTTTACTCTTCCATGGGGACACGGGCGTGTCCCCTAGACTTTCTCGTTTTTCGCCCTTTATTGCATGGTTTTGCTTTTACTCCGTCTTTTCAACTCCAAGGTGAAAGGTACCTAATAAGGAGCATAAATCACGCTATAAGTTCTTGAAACTGCTTGAATTTAACTAAAATTGCCCTACAAATCCATGCAATAAACCAATACATCAAACTCCCCCAAACTTAAATATTGTTCGTCCTCGAGCAATCGAGAAAATTACATCAAACCAACCTCAAAATCAATCTCTCAATGGGGCAATTTTCAGAATTTCACTGAAACAAGTCTAGCCTATCAAACACATTTCAATCAGGCACAAGAATCAACACAATGGTATAAATCAAATATCCTCGTGTAGCGTGTGAATTCGAACAAGAGAATGTACAATGGTCAGAACACCAAACTAATGATTCCTTCCTAAGTACCAATGATAGACTTCGGAAAACATTCTTCGCACCTACCTCCACTAATGGAATTTACCCAGAATTAGGGATCGGAAGGTCTTTCGAGGCTTGTAATGTGGGCTCGGGTTTAAGGTTATGGAATTTTTAGTATAGTAGTGACTCAACACACCCAGCTCACCCATTCAAATCTCCTTGGTCGCCATCTTTGTCTTTCCCCGTTAAACTCCCCCAAACTTAGACTTTGTCTAAGTTTGTCACATGTAGACAGTCTAAAGTTTCTTCTGTTTCAAATCTACTCAATGTTTTTCTCCATAATTTTTTTTATGTTCTTCTCTTTTTTTTTTTTTTTTTTTTTCTGTCTACTTGTTGCTTACACAGCTCGTTCTTTTACTACTTCCTTTTGAATTCTTCTTTTCTTTCAGCATCTAAGAGTATCTCTTAATTCTTCTCTTGATTCCTTATCAGGAACTTAGCAGCAATCTTCAATCGATTCGACCGAGTGAGCAAAGTGTGACTCAAGGGTAGGTTTATGGTGCTGTGCCTGTGGCTTATAATGCGGCTACAAAAATTAATGGCACAACACTTAGGCTCAGCGGGGTCAATAGGATTTCGTTCTTTAGTACAAATGGCTCAATAGCGAGGCTACCTCCGACATGAATGCCTAAGTCATCTCCCTAACTCTTCGTCAATTCAAAATTTCGCTTCAATAGGACTAAAATGCCTCCTAATCCACTTCTCAGTATTATTCAAGAATTACTAACTCAGTATCCTAACCTAAGTACATGACCTTGTTCCAATGTGCACCAAAATAAGGATATCCCATCATTCCAAAGTATCAATACTCACACCTAACTTCATGCATTCGTCTAGCCTACTCACTTTGGCAAAATTCCAACAAACAAACCTCATCGAAAAATGAAAAATTTTGGCTTATTTTCAGCAATCATCTTTTCATGCTCAAAGATACCCAATATCAAGTAAGTAAATCCCCCAATGCAACTTCCTATGCAAAATAGTAGCAATACAATCCAAAACTTTTTGCCCCTCTCCCCCAAACTTAAACCATGCAATGTCCTCATGCATAAAAGAAAAAGGAAAGAAGGCAAAAAGAAAACTCCCTCAAAACAGCAAAGAACCCGGCAACAAGCTATTCAGCAACCCTAACCTGCACTTAAACGACTAAAACACGGATCATAAGCTAAGCAGAGCAAATGATAATCAACATGCAATTAACAAGAAGGCCCTGTCGTCAAGTATCTCAAATAACCATAAGAATAATTAGCACAGTGCAATTAGTTAGGTTAGTGTGGTGAATTATATCATCATACAGACCAAGGCAAAGAAAATGAAGGACTAGAAAAGAAATCACTCAAGGAAAAGGTGGCGGGTAATGTGGCGGCTGGCTTGAGCTACTCGCTCCGGCGCCTCCAAATTGTTTGGCGAGGTATGCGTGGAGATTCTCGAACTGCCCATCAATGTGGAGCTGCAAGGCATCAAGCCGGGAGTCCACATGCTCTACAAAGCTATCCATCCGCGCATTCTGGGATGCCATATAATCCCGCATGTAAGCGGGGATTTCCTCCTCGTCGTCTTGGACCATTGGCATCTGTGCTCCTCGCCCGCCTTCCTCCCGATCCGGTATCTGAGCAAGCCTCCTTTGCTGATCAATAGTGAGGTCATCATATTTGGCCACACCCCACCTGTACATTCGCTCAAACCGGTTCCTTTCCCTTTCCGGATACCAGGGTAAAACCCTGTCCTTTAGGCTCCCGGCAGACCATCGGATGAATAGGTCCATCTTGATGAACGTCTGCTCTTCAACATAGGGAAAGTTGGATAAGGGCTCCGTATCCTCTTCAAGCCATCTTACCTCTTTGGCAAGCTTCGTCACATAGGCTCCATGACCTATAGTTCCCGACGCCCTGCCTGCCACCTCCTTTAGCTTGTACATGAATTCCGTTGTGGCATCAAACTGCACCCCCTCCTTCATGAAATACATGATGGCCAACTCAAATCCGTTTATATTGCCATCACTCTCATGCCTAGCACATATTCCCATAGCTAGGAGTCTATGCACCATTCGCCAGACTAAGCTATCAAGCCATGTGGCCTTAGTATTACGCGGGTTGTAGGCCGGGGCACCAGCTTTGAGAGGGAAAGACCGCCACACCGCCTCCCTGTCCTCAGTAGACCAATTTGGCAACGTTGTCATCTCGCACATAGGAAACCCTAAGGCATCCCGAATCTCATCTAGAGTTAATGATTCGGTATCCTCTCCATCTAATGTGAAATTGAGCTTGGTGTTGACTTGGTCCCAAGTCATGGTGGTGAAGAATGCGGTTGTCAATTCCGGATATGTATTAGCCGGAACCATAATGAACGTCCTCCACCCTATATTGTTGAACAAAACCTCAATCTCTTCCCAAACTCCTAATCTCCGAAGTGTGGCGAGATGCGGGAACTTGGTGGGCATGATATTGCGCGTGGTATTCCTGTTATAAGGGTTCCCAAGCCCTTCCAATATGACATTCACGGAATCCCGTGGTTGGCGGCCGGTTGGGCCGGACGAGGAGGTGAGTTGCAGAGGGGCGGGTCTCTTGTTGCGTCCCATAATTCCTGCACAAAAATACCCCCATATCAACAACAAAATCAATTCAAGTTCAATGGGGCATTTTATCGAACATCTTGTAAGCACCAATAAGAAGTCTAGGATTTCATCAAATAAAGCATGACATTTCGTCTCCCGATACCTAGACTTAGCCCTCTATATTACCAAATTCGTTTAAAGATCATAGTGCCTCAATTTCATCCACAAACGTGTAAATAACCACCCGCAACAATTCTCCAAAATTTGCAAAATTCATGACAATGTGTAAGAGCAAGGGCCAAATTTTCCAATACATTGCAAACACCTAACTCTAGCATGTGCAAAACTCGACTAAGGAGCAAGAATTCAGAAGAATTATATCCAACATGCTTAATTAAGAGATTAGGGTTCACCCTCTTAATGCCTAAAAATTTCAATTTCATGCCAATTCCTAGTTCTACTCATGCCAAAACTCATAATAGAATCAAGAAATCCCAAGAAAACACACATAAGCATGCTTCATAGAACTAGGGTCTAACTTATCTCAATTGAAATACAAGAAATTAAAGTACCAAAGAGAAGAGAAGACTTACCCGATTGATTTAGGATGATGCGGTGCAATGTGGGTGTGTGTGCCTTGCCGGAGTATGAACCAAAAGTAATGGTGGAGGTGTGTATACCGTGTGTGAATGGGGAAGAAGAAAGATGGAGAAGAGAAAATAAGGGGAAGTGCTTGTGTTAAAAGAGTATGAGAGAGTGAGAACCCCCCGTTTTATCTCGGCCGAACAAACACGACACGCCCGTGTCGTTTATTATGCTGTATGGATGACACGGGCGTGTCATCCCTTACCTGGCGATTTCTGTACTCTGACACGGGGGTGTCGATTTTTCCTTAGGGGCCTCGACACGCCCGTGTCTCCTCTCGTTGGCAGCACTGTACCTAGACACGGGGGTGTCATGGATGTCTCCATATGGGAGACACGCCCGTGTCTCCCCCAAACTTGGACTTTTGCTCAAAATTCCGCACCTATTAGCTCAAAATCATCCATTCACTTCATAATCCGTCCACTCTGTTCGAACCAAAATACCTGAACACGAGACAAAAGATATCATCAATCACAAGCTTAACTACCTAACGCGAACGAAAAGAAAAACGACAAAGGAAAGAAAAATAGTTCTAAGTTATAGTCATTAGCTTGACTTCATGACTCCGGGCTAAGGTGCTGGAGCTGTTATCACGCACGAGACGTGTTCGCCAATTCGATCTCCGGCAAGATATGGCTTGAGTCTTTGTCCATTCACCACAAAGGATGGTGAGCCTTCATTGCCTATCTCCACCGCTCCATTCACCAAGACTTTTACTACTCTGAACGGACCGGACCACCTTGACTTAAGTTTCCCGGGGAAAAGCTTCAATCTAGAATTGTACAACAACACCAGTTGACCCTCGACAAACTCCTTGACCCGAATATGCTTATCATGCCACTTCTTCGTTCTCTCCTTATAAATCCGGGCATTTTCGTATGCTTCTAACCTTAATTCCTCCAACTCTTGCAGGTCAAGTATCCTTTTTTCTCCGGCTCTTGTGAGATCAAAATTTATAGCCTTAATGGCCCAATACGACTTATACTCGATCTCGACTGGGAGGTGACATGCTTTACCATAAACCAACTGATACGGAGAAGTTCCTATAGGTGTCTTGAACGCGGTCCTGTAGGCCCATAACGCGTCATCCAACTTCGAGGACCAATCTTTCCTAGAGGGGCTCACCACCTTCTCCAAAATCCACTTCAACTCCCTATTCGTGACCTCCGCTTGCCCACTTGCTTGGGGATGATACGCAGTAGTTACCCGATGCTGGACCCCGTATTTCTTCAGCAGAGCTTCCAAGGGCTTGTTGCAAAAATGCGTACCTCTATCACTGATTAATGCCCGTGGAACTCCGAACCTATTGAAAATGTTCTTTTGTAAGAACTTAATCACCACCTTCGAGTCATTGGTCGGAGTTGCCACGGCCTCAGCCCACTTGGATACATAATCCACCGCTACCAAGATATACTGATTCCCATACGACGGTGGGAAAGGTCCCATGAAATCGATTCCCCAAACATCAAATAATTCAACTTCCAAGATATACTTCATGGGCATCTCATCTCTCTTACTAATGTTCCCGGATCTCTGACAAGTATCACATTCCTTGGCAAATTTGTAAGCATCCTTAAACAGCGTTGGCCACCAAAACCCAGACTGTAATACCTTGGCTGCTGTCTTTCGACCACTAGAGTGCCCTCCATATAAGCTTGCATGACATCTCTCAAGCACTTCATCAGCCTCAACCTCCGGGACACATCTCCGTACTAGACCATCTGAACAATGCTTATATACATATGGCTCTTCCCAATAATAACGTTTCACTTCGGATAAGAATCTCTGTTTCTGATGGAAATTCATACCCGGTGGTAGAGCTTTGCAAACCATGTGATTCACGATATCTGCGTACCAAGGGACTATTGCATCGGCTGCAAACAACTCCTCATCTGGGAAATTCTCAGTAATCTCCTCTTCGTACTCATCCTCTTTTTCCCCGACCTCTAACCTTGACAAGTGATCTGCAACTAGATTCTCTGTCCCTTTCTTGTCACGAATTTCAAGATCGAACTCTTGAAGCAACAGAATCCATCTAATCAAACGGGGCTTTGAATCTTTCTTCGAAAGGAGATACTTGATTGCTGCGTGGTCCGTGTAGACGATTGTCGTCGAACCTATCAAGTAAGACCGAAACTTGTCAAAAGCGTGCACAATAGCTAATAATTCCTTCTCAGTAGTTGCATAATTTAATTGTGCATCATTTAAAGTTTTGCTAGAATATGCGATAACATGTAAACGTTTCTCCCTTCGTTGGCCAAGTACAGCTCCAATGGCCAAATCGCTCGCATCGCACATTAGCTCAAATGGCACAGTCCAATCCGGTGCAACCATGATTGGTGCCGAGGTAAGCTCCTTCTTCAACCTATCAAATGCAAGTAAGCAATCATCATTAAACACGAATTCAGTATCTTTTTGTAGTAACTTGCATAAAGGTAAGGTAATTTTCGAAAAGTCCTTGATGAACCGGCGATAGAACCCGGCATGACCAAGGAAACTTCTCACTCCTTTGATATTGGTGGGTGGAGGCAATTTTGCAATCACATCGATCTTGGCCTTGTCCACCTCAATGCCTTTCTCCGAAACTTTGTGACCCAACACTATTCCTTCCTTCACCATGAAATGGCACTTTTCCCAGTTTAGCACAAGGTTAGTTTCTTCACATCGCTGCAAAACTTGAGTAAGATTGTGCAAGCAAGAATCGAAAGAAGAACCAAACACAGAAAAGTCATCCATAAAAATTTCCATTGTGCGTTCTATAAAGTCAGAGAAAATGGCCATCATGCATCGTTGAAAGTTAGCCGGGGCATTACACAACCCAAAAGGCATACGCCTATACGCAAAAGTACCATAAGGGCAGGTAAACGTACATTTTTCCTGATCCTCTGGAGCTATAGCAATTTGGTTATACCCTGAATACCCATCCAGAAAACAGTGATAAGAATGCCCGGCTAACCTCTCTAACATTTGATCAATAAAGGGAAGTGGGAAGTGATCTTTACGGGTGGCATTGTTCAACTTTCTATAATCTATACAGACTCTCCAACCCGTGACTGTCCTAGTTGGTATTAACTCATTCTTTTCATTTTTAATTACAGTCATCCCCCCTTTCTTGGGCACTACCTGTACAGGGCTAACCCACTTGCTATCCGAGATAGGATAAATTATCCCGGCATCTAACAGTTTCAGTACCTCAGCCCTAACTACCTCTTTCATGTTTGGGTTCAATCTACGCTGATGCTCTACAGAGGGTTTATGGTTATCTTCCATAAGAATTTTATGCATGCAAATGGATGGGCTAATTCCCTTAATGTCAGAAATAGTCCAACCTATCGCTCGTTTGTGTTCTCTCAAAACCCTCAACAAGGCATCATGCTGTGAATCAGTTAAATCAGAGGCAACTATAACAGGCAGTGTTTCAGATTCACCCAAATAAGCATATCTCAAATGAGCGGGGAGGGGTTTCAGTTCTAACTTGGGAGCTGTCTCAACAGAAGGACGAAGAGTGGGCTTACCTGTACCCAACTCTTCATATACAAACCTCTTTCGGAATGGTACGTAGGGGGTGGCTTCGAGTGCCTTTGCGTAGGCGGCCAATTCTTCTAATATGTCTTCCCCATCAATGTGGTCGGTGAGTCCTCTTAGACAGAGTTCGAGAGGGTCCTCGTTGCTTATGGACATCGGTGTTTGTGCTCTGATTTCCACCATATTGCATTGTTCTTCGATCACCGGTCCTTTCATTGCTTTGAATAGATTAAACTCCACCTGTTCATCCCCCACACGAAGAGTTAGAATGCCACTCTTCACATCAATTAAGGCTCCTGCTGTGGCTAGGAAAGGCCTCCCTAAGATGAGCGGCATGTTTTGGTCTTCCTCCATTTCCAAAACTATGAAGTCTACCGGCAGGTAGAACTTCCCAACTCTGACTAGAACATTTTCCAGGATTCCCGTGGGGTACTTGACTGATCGATCCGCTAGCTGTAGAGAAACGGTAGTTGGCTTTAATGAATTCAGTCCAAGTTTCCTGCAAACAGACAATGGCATTAGACTCACACTAGCACCAAGATCACATAAAGCTTTATTAAAGGACATATGACCAATTGTGCAAGGAATTGAAAAACTCCCTGGATCCTTAAGCTTTGGTGGAAGCTTATGTTGTAGAATGGCGCTGCACTCTTCAGTAAGTGCAATCGTGGCATAATCCTCCAATTTTCTCTTGTTGGAGAGGATCTCCTTCAAGAATTTGACGTAAGTGGGCATCTGAGCTAGGGCCTCGGCAAAGGGGATGTTAATGTGTAGTTCCTTGAAGATATTCAAGAACTTCTCTAATTGTTTCTCCAACCTTTGCTTTTGAAATCTCTGCGGGAAAGGAAGTGGTGGCACATACGGCTTGGGTGCCACTGGTGTCTTTGACTTGGACGGAAGCTCGCTCGTCTGTACTTCCTTCTCCTCCTTCGATGCCTCGACTACTTCCTCATGTTCCACGACGGTGTCCGTGTCCTTTCTCACTTTGGTCTCTACCGGTATTGCAGGCTCCTTATAAGTCGTGCCACTTCGTAGTGTAATGGCCTTACAATGCTCTTTCGGATTCTCCAAAGGTTTGCTTGGAAACATGCCTTGGGCTCTAACATTGATTGAATTAGCCAACTGGCCCACCTGCACTTCCAAATTTTTATTTTGAACCAACACCTGTTCTACCTGAGATTCGAGTTTCTGATACCTATCATTCGAGACATTTATGAACTTCTCGAGGGCCGCCTCCCACCCCGGCTTCTGTTCCTGCGGTGGTTGTGGGGGGGGTGCGAATCTCTGCTGGTTTTGGTGTGGTGGATGTTGTCCCATTTGCCTTGGTTGGAACTGTGGTCTCTGGTTTGGGTTTGGGTTCTGAACATTCTGATTGTTTGACCACGAGAAGTGCAGATGATTCTTCCACCCTGGGTTGTAGGTGTTCGAGTATGGGTCGTTTGCTGGTTTTTGATTCTGCACGTAATTGACTTGTTCTTGACCAACAACAACCTGTGCACCTGCATTGGTAGAAGGACAAATATCAAATGAATGGGGACCACCACAAATTTCACATAATACCTGTAGGGCATTTGACTGTGCCACTGTGTTTCGTGCTGTAGCAATTGCAAGTCGGTCTAGCTTCTGGTTCAGTGCTTCGAACTTGGCATTGAAAGCTGTCACAGTGTCAGTGGCGAGTATGCCTGCCTCAGGTTTTGGAGGAGGAAGGCTCCTCTCCTTTGTCCAACTGCTATTTGCTGCCATCTTGTTCAGAAGTTGCATTCCTTCTTCTTCAGATAGTGCCATAAATGCTCCTCCCGCTGCTGCATCGACCATGATTTTCATGTTTTCTGTCATTCCGTTGTAAAAGATTTGTACCAGTTGCCATCCTGGAACACGGTGATGTGGGCATTTCCTTTGCAATTCCTTATATCTTTCCCATCCTTCGTACAACGTTTCCCCATCATAGAGCCTGAAGCTCGTTATTTCATCTCTGTACCTCATGGTTTTGCTAGGAGGGTAGAATTTGGCTAAGAAGGCCTTAGAGAGGTCTGCCCATGTCTGAAGTGTCTCATTTGACAAGGTCGAAATCCATGTCCGGGCTTTGTCCCTTAGGGAGAAGGGAAAAAGCCTAACTCTGATCGCATCATCAGAAGCGTTGTGGATTTTAAAGGTCGAGCAGACATCCAAAAAGTAGGACAAATGTGATGCGGGGTCTTCATGTGGTAAACCCCCGAAAGGGTTCTGTTGTAAAAGGTTGATGAACCCAGTTTTGATTTCAAAGTTGTTCGCCTCCACGGCGGGCCGAGTCAAGTTGTTCTGGATTAAGCCAATATTAGGAATGGCATAATCCTGGAGTGTGGTTGGTTGCTCGTTTATGGGTTGTGCCATTGGGATTGGGTTTACTTTCTGCTTCTTTTCCTTTTTTCGCTTCGTTCGATTTGCCCGACAAGTCCTCTCAATTTCAGGGTCGTAAGGCAAGGGTTCCAAGCCTTTCGATCGTAGCATGCACTAGGTACCTGCAATTGGGAAAACCAGTGGTCAAATTCAACGCACTTCAGAAAGAAATCAAGCAGAAAGGGTGGTCTAAAGCACCAGAAAAAGTCAGTAAAGTAATATTGAATTAGACGCCTTCCCCGGCAACGGCGCCAAAAACTTGATATACAAATCTTGAACCCAAGTGTAAGTTCTAAATCCGATTGCAACACTTAAGGTATCGTATCCACAGGGAAGGGAATTCAACAACCACTTTTATGACTATTTCTAATCTAGAGACCGGAAAAGATTGACGAAGTTGTGCTATACTATTATGACAAAATTAAACTTAACTAATAAGTAATCAAACACACGAGTTAACAAATAAACGCAAGATTTAACCACTTAATTAAAACAGGTCGGGAAGTAAATCATATGCTCTTTTGTGATCAAATCAATACTCAAGTACGGATGTATGATTCTTCAACCTAATCACGATGTTATACCTAGCTTCTTCCGAAGGCTAGATGTCTAATTAATTAAGCCAAATGTTGTTCTCACAATCACTTAGTAACCAAATTAATCGAATAAAGCAAGATTAGTGTATTTAAAACCTAGCGGTTTGGCATGGAATTCTAAATACGGGTTGTAGAAATTAGGGTTAAATTTCTTTAAGCCCAAAAAGTCTAAGTTTTGGAAAACACTCTCAATTATCCTCAATCTCTCGATTATCGGATAGTTTACAATATGTTCATGGATGGCCAATCCATTCCCAGCTTACTCAATACCGTTTTCCTAACAAAGAATCACACAAATTGACTCGAGCATTAATTCAAACACCTTAGATGCATAATCCTTACCCCCTAACCCTAGGAGATTAGTTCCTCATATTTGAATTAAAACTCATTAAAATCAAAAGAATGGCATTCAAAATACTCATGTCTAACATCAACATCAAAACGAAATTAATAATTCTGAATTCTAACCTAATTATCCAAAAACGAATCTAAAGCGAGAAACTAACTATATTATACTTGAAAACCAAAACTTGAGGAATTAGTTTGATCGGAAAGCAGTAAATAAAACCAAATTGATAAAGTCTTGTGCTTGGAATGACTCTTGAACTCTATGTCTTCGTGTTTCTTCCTTCTCCGAGTGTTCTTGAACTTCTGGGTAGCTATCCGTCAAAAAGCTCCCTTATTCCGCCTCAAATCCGCTCTTAAATAGAAGTTCCAAATCCTAAACCGCCCCGTGACACGGGCGTGCAAAGCTCATGCCTAAAATTGTGACACGCCCGTGTCACATATTAAAACGTATCCGCGCTTTTCTTACTTGACACGGGGGTGTCAAGACCTGTTCTTCTTGATGACACGGGCGTGCAAAATCTCCAGGCTTCTCTGTACCAAGTCACGGCCGTGCAACAAATTACTCTACATTGGTGACACGGGCGTGTCACCTCCTGAAATCCGAGGGTCACTTCTGTACTGAGACACGGGCGTGTCTCAGTTTACTCTTCTATGGGGACACGGGCGTGTCCCCTAGACTTTCTCGTTTTTCGCCCTTTATTGCATGGTTTTGCTTTTACTCCGTCTTTTCAACTCCAAGGTGAAAGGTACCTAATAAGGAGCATAAATCACGCTATAAGTTCTTGAAACTGCTTGAGTTTAACTAAAATTGCCCTACAAATCCATGCAATAAACCAATACATCAAAAATCAAATGGGATTGAAACAGGGCACATTCAAAATAATAAGAGCAATACGTACAAATTCACATAATGTTCAAAACGAATATTCAACTATATTCAAAGTATACCAAATAAAAAAATAGTAAACGAAGATTAACATAAATAAACAATTTAATTGCACAATTAATAATCACATACGTTATACCTGTACGGCCGAAAAATAGGGGCGTTACAACCTTTCCCCCTTAAAAGAATCCGTCCTTGGATTCACTGCTCGCCCGAAAACAGCTCGGGGTGGAACTTCTTCATCTTTTCCTCCGTTTCCCATGTAGGCTCTTCGGTCTTATCACTTCTCCATAAAACCTTTACTAGTGGAATACGCCGATTTCTGAGTTCTTGAAACTTTCGGTCCAATATCTTAATCGGCTTCTGAACGAAGGTGAGATTAGACTCTAGTTCCATTTCTTTAACCGGTAGAACCTTGGACTCATCTCGGTAGTACTTCCGAAGTTGAGAAACATGAAATACGTTGTGAATCCCAGTCAAACTCGGAGGTAAATCCAAATGGTAGGCTATATCCCTGATCTTCTCCAAGATCTCAAACGGACCCAAGTAACTAGGGTTTAACTTTCCTCCTCTACCAATCCTTGCAAACCCTTTTCGTGGAGAAGCCTTAAAAAGGACTCTATCTCATACCTCAAACTCAAGATTCTTTCTTCGTTGGTCCGCATAGCTCTTTTTTTCGATCTTGAGCTGCCTTCATCCATTGTCTAATCAGTTGGACCTTATCAATAGCATCCTGAAAGGCTTGAGAGGGTTTTTCCTTCTTCTCCCCTCTTTTCACGCCTTCTTGTTTGGTCTAGTTCCACACCTCCAAATCAAAGAACAACGGAGACCTGCACTTCTGCCATAGAGATCTTCATAAGGTGCCATCTCTATCGAGGCTTGGTAGCTGTTATTATAAGCAAACTCGATTAATGGCAACTGCTCATTCCACGAGCTCTGGAAGTCCAAATCACTCACTCTCAACATATCCTCTAAATACTTGATCAACCTTTCGGACTGTCCATCTGTCTGATGATGGAAAGTTGTGCTAAACTCAAGCCTTGATCCTAAATTCTTTTGATGCTCTTGCCAAAATCTTGAAGTGAATCTTGGATCTCTATCCGACACAATACTAACCGGTACTCCATGAAGTCTAACAATCTCATCACAGTACTTCTTGGTTAGTTCGCTCACTTTGTCGGACATCCAGATGGTAAGAAAATGAGCCGACTTCGTCAATCGATCCACAATCACCCAAATCCCATGAAGGCCACCCTTCACTCTTAGTAATCCTGCAATAAAATCCATAGCTATCTGTTGCCACTTCCACTCTGGAATAGGTAATGGCTGAAGTAGTCCTGACGGCTTTTGATGTTCTGCCTTCACCACCTGGTAGGTCAGGCAATGCTTCACAAAGTTGATCACATCCCGTTTCAGACCATTCCACCATTAATACTGTTTTAAATCCTTTTATATCTTATTCCTCCTGGATGTATTGAATAAACTGACCGATGAGCCTCTTCAAGAATAATCCGTTTTAACTCTCTAGGCACGATAACTCCATTCTTGAACCTCAAAATTCCTATTTCATCAAACCCAAACGGGCCCTCTGGATCAGGTCGAGCTTTCTCTGCTAACTTCTAAACCTCGGGATCAACTCTCTGAGCCTCAAACAAATGCTGCTGACGATCTGGCTGAACCGAAATATTACAAACACTAGCCCTTAACTTGATTTGGCCCTATCTCATTTCCAATATCCGCTTCCACATTGGGCACGCTAGCCTTCCTACTAAGCGCATCTCCCAACACGTTGGCTTTGCCGGGATGGTATCAGATTGTACACTCAAAATCCATGTGGAATTCCATATAACGCCGTTATCTCTTATTCAACTCCTTCTGAGAGAATAAATACTGGAGACTCTTGTGGTCGGAGAAGATCTCGAAGGAAACTCCATAAAGATAGTGCCTCCATTTACCCAAAGCAAAGATCACCACTGCTAATTCAAGATCATGAGTGGGATAGTTCTGTTCATGCTCCTTCAACTTCCTCGAGGCGTCGACAATCACCTTTCCATGCTGCATCAACACACAACCCAAACCCTCTTTCGAGGCGTCCATATACACTGTATAACCTTTTGTACCTTCGGGAAGTGCTAGCATTGGTGTAGTTGTCAACCTTTCAAGGGCTGGAAGCTCGCCCCACACTCATCATCCCACTCAAATTTAGCCTCTTTGTTAGTCAATCAGGTCAAAGGGGCAACAATCTTTGAAAAGTCCTGCACTAATCTCCGATAATAGCCTGCCAGACCCAAGAAACTTCTTACCTCTGAGGCATTCTTCGGACTTTGCCACTGTAAGACTGTCTTAATATTCGAAGGATCTACTTCTAGACCTCTACTCGAGACAATATGGCCTAAGAAAATTACCCGATCAATCCAAAACTCACACTTACTGAACTTAGCATACAATTGGTGCTCTCTCAAGGTATCCAACACCACTCTAAGATGTCAAGCATGACCTTTTGGAGTCTTCAAATACATAAGTACATCATCGATGAAGATAACCACAAACTTGTCGAGATAAGGACGAAAAATCCGATGCATCATGTCCATGAAGGCTGCTGGGGCATTAGTTAATCCAAATGGCATCACTACAAACTCATAATGCCTATATCGGGTGTTGAATCCCGTCTTCGGAATATCTACTTCCCGGATTTTCAACTGATAGTATCCTTGTGTCAAATCCAATTTCGAATATACCCCTGAACCTTGTAACATATCAAACAAATCCTCAATGTGTGGCAAAGGATACTTGTTCTTCACAGTCATCTGATTCAACTCTCGATAATCGATGCCCATTCTTAAGGTCCCATCCTTCTTTTTGACAAAGAGAACCGGTGTACCCCAAGGTGAAGAACTCGATCAGATATATCCAGTCTTAAGTAGCTCTTCAAGCTGAATCTTCAACTCCTTTAGCTCGGCGGGAGCCATACAGTAGGGAGTCTTAGAATACGGCTCTGCTCCCTGATACAAATCTATCACAAACAAAACTCAATTTTCCGATCCGGTGGTAAAGAACCCAGATTCTCAGGGAAAATGTTAGGATAGTCCTTCACAACTTTGGTATCCTCAAACCGTGCTTGATCCTTCGGCTTATTAAGGAGGTAAGCAATGTATCCCGTGGCTCCCTCTCTCACTAACTTGTGAGCTTCTGTAAAGGATAAGAGTGGTACTGTCTTCAAACTAATACCCATTATCACTTCACCCAACTTGACCTTCTTAGCAAAACAATCAACTATAGCCCAGTGCTTGAACAACCAATCCATACCCAGAATGACTCCATACTTTTTCATCGGCATCACAATGAAGTCCGCGGGGTAGTCTCTACCTTCAAACTTGCTGAACAATCCCCAACAAACCGATCTGTCTCAAGACTTTCCCCTAGTAGGGAACTAATTCAAGCAGGTAACAGGCAAGCACAGAGTAGTAGCAAGTTCACATGAAATAAAGGAATGCATGGCACTAGGATCAAAGAGTTTATGAATGTTCAAGTTATGAATGCATAAGGTACCTTCCACCACGGCGGTAAGATCTGCCTCGACATCCTGCTCCTCGCCCTCAAGGGTATATGCACGGGCTTGAATCATAGGCCTCGGTGCTCCCGCTTGATAATTTGGATTCTTGTTTGGGCAAGCATTCGCCATATGACTCCTTTTCCCACAAATAAGGCACAAACCCAACCCCTTTCGGCAGTTGAAGTATGTATAAGTAGGTCCTCCACAATGAGTACATGGGGGTTTATCCTGCCGTGCCCCAGTCGGAGCTGGTAGTGCCGGGGGAGTTGGTGGAGTCGGTCCCGTATTGCGAGGTTTCTTGAAAGGACCCTTGGTTGGTGGAACAGCTTGAACCATAGGCCTCTTTCCCGATCCAGACCCCGATCATTGTCCCATAGATGCCCTAGGAACTGGATCATTCTTCTTGTACTCCTCTTCTTGTACCATAGCCCTCTGTACCGTGTCCGCGAAGGACTCGAAGTTGTGCCCTGCATGACCATGCCTCAAATCCTGTCTCAACCCCGCAATGAATTTCCTAGCCTTCCTCTTCTCATCTCGGGTGATATGAGGAGCATATTTCCCGAGCCTATTAAAAATAGCAAGATATTGGGCTACCGTGCCGGTACCCTACTTCAAGTCCATGAATTCCTATTCTTTCCTCTCTCTTACCACCTCGGGTACAAAAGACTCCCGAAACTCCCTCTTAAATACTTCCCAAGGCACTTCCTCTTCATTAACCTCAAGCTTCTCCCTCGTTCTCTCCCATTAATCATATGTTCTGCTATCCAGTTGATATATAGCGAATTGAGCCTTTTCCTGAGTGGTAAATTGTCGAACACTGAAATTTTTTTCGATCCTTATCAACCACCCTTCCGAAACTGTAGCGTCAATAGAGCCAAAAAACCAAGGGGGATTATAACTCAGAACTACCCAATGAGGATCCCGATTATTTGGTGGAGGTGCTGGTTGTTCAGCTGGCTGTTCTGGTGGTGGTGGAGCTTGAGCTCTACGGTGCTCAAAATAGTTGAAAACCGCATCTATGAAGTTTTCCATGTTCATCGGAGACGGTTGTGGTTGTTGTGGCTGTTGTTGTAGTGTAGGAGAACGGTCCCGGTGATGTCGCCGGTCCAGAGATCTATCTCTATATCTTCTTGGAGGCATTCTATCAAAGAAACACTGAAATGCGTCCTATTTTAAGTTCATGCATGAGAGTGCAATTAATTCAATCAAAAATCAAGAATTAAAGCACATAAGCACATAAGAAGTGCATAAGAGACACATTGAAAAGTAGTTCCTAAAGTCGTATGATATAAACTGACTCGACAAGACACGAGAGCTCGGGTTTTATAACCTTAGTCTCTGATACCACTTAAGGATATAGCGCCCGAGTGCGAGACGCCACATCCCCCGTACCGAGACCCGACCCGTATATGAAATGGAAAGTCCATACACGTGCCAAGTCAAGGCGAACGGGGACACAACACACTCGCTATGCTAGGCGGGAGCTAACCCTTAAACCATTCAAGACGAGAGATAAAGAAAATCAGAGTAAAATAATAAAGCGGAAGCATTTCATATCATATAACATGTACAACGAGCTTTCAGGCTCTAAAAATATATACAAGTATCCAAGTATTCAACAGCCCTCACGGCCTACATACAAAATGATATGCTCCAATAGTCATAATCATAATCATAATACAAAAATATTATGAGTGTATGTGTGTAACCAAGAGAAAGTGCTAGACTAGAATACAAGACACACACCCGACTCGGATTCCCACCTAGTACTCCCAAAACCTACACAAAACAACTGAAAACAACACCAGTCTAAAGGAGACTGGTGACTAGGTATAATATGTAAATATCGTTGAATTTAAATACATACATGCAATTCATAATCCCGTATGAGGTTTTTAATATAATTCCCCAAGTAGGTAAAATAAAGAAAAGCATCAACGGGATTATAACATCTTATTCATTCATTCTTTAGGTTAATCACGAGCCCGACGAGAGGGCTAAGTCTCCAACCTTCACCTTGTGTAATAATTAATATTTTCATTAGGTTATCACACACATAATCTTTTGTGCACATCCATTCGATCATTTATAATAGTTCATATACACCTTTTTCCTCCAGGTGGTGGACAGGTTTGCAAGGCCCTGCCACCTAATCATTACGACTAGTGGGGTACATGAATCCCCAAAAGCCCGGTTCCCATTCCTCGCTAATCTCCTAGCGAGGGTCGGTATCGCCGTAGTTTTGGTAGAACTAATATACGGGGGTCACCGTCAGCCTAAGCTTCCCCGGATCCGTAAGCATACTAAGTCCCAAGGCCCCCATTCAGTGCATTTATTGAACTCACCAAAATCATTAGGTAGGGGTTCGTTTAGAAAAAGGCTTTACATTTGAAATCATTTACTCTAAAAAGACTCGATATATAAATATAATAAGTTGGCTCAAACTTTACACATTAGGTATATATCAGGTTAATTTAGCTAATAGTAGAGAAACCCACCTTGTAAAAGCAAAAGAGATGGCACAAGAGCCTCAAGGACCGCCTTCGTCTCCGACTGGACCCAAATTTGTGCAAAAGAAGTGAAGTGAGACTCAAAATGGCCATATCCGACGCACGACAAAGTGATAAACATGAAATGAGATGCATATGAGACATTAATATGTTATAGAGATGTTCATGTGCACAATTAATGTCACATAGGCACATAAACGATCAATTCATCCAATATACGGAAGAACCGTATTCATTCTTAATCATATGTTCGAACAATTTCCAATTCAAGTCACGTTTATAACACTTAATCAAATTGCACGTACACGTAACAATCAATTCATAAAATGGGTCATTAGCATAATTAAAACTAGATTAAGGCATAAAAGGATAATACTTAACCAACATATAACACACAAAAACGAGATCAAGCCCGTTACCCCCTCCAAGACCAAAAGAAGGAACGTCCGTTAATGGAGGTAGGGACTTCAACCCCAAGTGGTAACGGGGGTTACCAAGAGCAAGAGCAACCCATTACCCCAGGTAGACATCCAAACCCTTGGAAAGGTTACCTCCCTAAAGTGAAAACGGGGTAACGGGCGTTACCCCTGGCAGATCTCGTCCGCTGTTCTCTTTTTTCTTCTCCTCCAACGAACCAAAACATACACACACCACACCCCTGTTCAAGAAGCCATGAAAGGGCAAGGAAATGCAATAATCCAAGGCACAAAAATGATCATAAAGGCAGGGTATCATTATACAATCATGTATACTCAAGCAATTAAGAAAATGAAGGGAAAAGAATGATCAAGGATGCATCTTTAACCTCATGAGAACCTAGCTTCATTAATGGTGGATCAATAAATACCCAACTACCATAAAAACTAAGTTCATAAATGCAATAAGGAAGCTAAAGTGATACATAATCATGCTTCAAACAATCCGAAACTCAAAGAATTGCATAAGATCAAGAATTAATACAAAACCCCAACTATTCATGTCATGGTCTAAAACATGCTCAAAACTCTAAGAAAATAAGCAATCCATAGCTTAAAATGACCACAAAGAAATGGAGATCACAAATATAGGCTTACCTCTTAGATTGGATGAAGTTTGAAGATGCTAGATGTAGCACCCGTGACGATAGACACCACATCCCCCGCACCATAAGTCTAGTCCACGTATGGAATGGGTAGTCCATACCTGAACCGGACTCATAGCGAACGGATGACAAATAAAATGATACTGGCTAGGTGGAATCTAAACCTGTACCAATTAATCACAAACTCCAAAATGCAGTGCGAAAGCAATAATATCATGCATACATCCAATAATGGCTCCAAGCTCAAAACAATATCATGACATAAATTAAATTCAAGAGCAAATTACATTTTTGGTCCCATAGGATTGGACCATTTGTAATTTTGGTCCCATTGTTTCAGAATTTGACAATTTTGGTCCCGTTGGTTTCAATTTGTGACAATTTTAGTCCCACCGTTAAATAATGGATGGAAAATGCACGTGAAACGCATGTGGCCGTTATCTCTGAGTTATAGTTGGGAAGAGCTGGCTTCAATTTCATTCAAAATATTCCCAAATTTTTTTTAGGGTTTCGTCCAAACCGATTTTTTCTTCCTCAATGAAATTGCCCCAAATTCTGCACAAATTACGAATGCAATCTTCCATCATTTGTTGCTCCAGTTGAATGTTAGCTTGAAGGTTGGTAAAGACTGCTCCTTTTGGTGGCGTGAAGGTGGTGCGCACAATGGGTAAAGGCTCCTTGCCATCGAATTTTGAGCGTAAGTTTCTCTTTCCTATTTTTCTATTGATTCGGTGCTTTGTGTGTGTATTTTATTGCGATTTGTGGTCCCAGTGAGTAGTATGCATATGTTTCAGTGGTCAGAGGGATTAAGGAAATATTCTTGACAGTGAGTAGTATGCATATGTTTATTAGGTTGTTGGGGTTAAGAACCAAAATGAGAGTGTATAGAATTGACCCTTTCAAGAAATTTAGGTAAAATACTGTATCAAACTGACATCAGTTCAATGTTGACAACTTGGGGTGGTGAATTGAAAGTTTATGTTGTTGTGGCGAATGAGAATGAAATGGTTAATTTACAAGTTAAGAAAGATTTGGATATGGAGGGATTAGTTGATGAGCTTTTACAGGACAATGACACTGAAGAAGAATTGAAAAATGACCCTAAATTGATTGATGTGTTTGATAAAATAAATGCTTTATAAAGTGAACAAGTGCATGAGAAATTGGATGATTTGTTGGCTGAAATTAGGAATGTTGTTGGAAATGTTCTTTTAGAAAGTGAACAAGTGCCTTTGAATGATGTGTTGACTGAAAACTTGCCTGCCATTGAACCTGAAGAAGTCACTGAGCATGTGAATGATGTGATCACTGATAATGTGTATGCTATTGAACTTGAAGAAGTGAATGATGTGACTGAGGGTTTGAACGATATCTTGACTGATGATTTGCATGGTATGAAATCTGCACAAGTGACTGGTGAGTTGAATGAAATACTTGATCCTTCTATGGATGAATTAGATGCCATGGTTGTTGATTTTGGGACGGATTGGGGTATTAATGACATGAGTGACAGTGATGTTGAAGTGGATGAGGGAAGTGAATTTGATGATAGTGATTATCATATAGATAGTGACATTAATGGTAGTGATGAGAATGATGATGAAACATTTGATGATAACACAGTTAAAATTGTACATTCAAGTTCTTCAAGTGAGGATATTGACTCTGATGATCTATCTGACTCGGATGGGTTACTTGATAGTGAGAAAGATTGGGCATAATGCCTGTAATCGATGGGCTTGCCTAGGTTTTAGATCTACGGAATCTCATAATCTAGTCCAGTGCGTGATAAAGGTTACGTGTAATTACTTATATATTTTTTTTGTTAAATACAGGCAGAAATAAAAAGCCTTGCAAAGTTAGAGTAAAAGCATTGAATTTTTAAAAAAAAAGTCCTAAATTTTAATTTGCTAAACTTTTGACCAACTTAATCAATTCAAATATAGAAAACCCCCCCAAACCCTTGTGTTAAGGACCGAACAAAACGACTTTATCTAACCCAAATCATTCACGTGCATTAGTCGTATGTGCTCTGGATTCGTAAAATTCAAACTACATAAAGTCACAAACGACGAAACAGTCCATGTAGAGGCAGATATCCATGCACGATGCATGTCAACGATTGATTATGCATGTGAAAATCTTGACCTACTTTGGCACTTACAATCCGATATTCCTCATCAGTTGCTTCATCAGATAAGGGTCCTAATCACTTGGTTTTTAGTTACGTTATTGATCGTCATAATTATGCTTGATATCCCAATCTTGATAAACAGTCGCCCAACAATATCTATCAAATGATGAAAGCAGCTTGACTCCATCTTTCTCTCTAGTGGCACTCCATATCTTTTTCACTATTACGTACACTATAGTACTCGTGATTTTAAGTTTTTGCTCGTATTTGAATATGATGGACGCATTTAGGCAACTGTCTATATGATCCATGTATAGATATAAAAATAATGATATAGATATAACAAGATACAAATATGATAGCACGAATTTCTCTTAAATTTTCTATGGGAGAAGTGTTGAATACGGTGTCCAACACCAATTTTTATCACAATACGATATAAATATAGTAATAAACAAATTCACATTCATAATAAATATTAAAACGATTATAGATAAGATAAATTAATAAATTTTATCATTTAAATTACAACTGAGTAAGTCACAAAATTAATTTACCTTGAAAAAATATTTGCCCCACTAACCAGAGCGCTGGGTACGATGAAGCTCATTTTCTAAAATAAAATGATCAAGATATTTTCATCACTTTACACACAACTATTAAAAGAAAATTTTACTTCGACTACTAATCAGATTCTTATGAGAGAGTGGTATCTGATCGATACTTCAGAAAGAAGAAAAAAAAAAGTATATTTCATATTTAGAAAGATGTTTTTCATACTAAAGTGTGTTTTTCAATATTAAACCCAAAATCCATCTAAATTCTCTGACACTTGCCTAAATTCACCACTTTGTTGTCTCTCCTTATGATGTCTGGAATTTTTTATTTATAAAAGAAGAATTATGACTATTCATTGTTATATATTTATGGCATGTCATAAGCCTCGTAATTAAGTAAGAAAGCGTTACTAATTATAACTAAAAAATATAGTGGAGATTAGCTCCCACAAAATAATATTGCATAACTAACGCTTTCTAAGTTCTAACCGTAATAGCCAAATAAAGTTACAAAACCACCAAATACATTTGTATCAACACATGATCTATGACTTCATTTCATTCCATTAATATTTGTAACTATGAGTTTAACTTCAGGTATTAGCTTTATTTTAAAATTTTAAATAATTATTCAGTAATAAAGTCAATATCTATACTTATCAATATCTAATTCGTACTTAATACAAAGTATCTTATTATATTATATAGAATATAAAGTATCATAAAATTTCAATATTTATTATTTTCAAATTATTTATTATTATTTTATAGATTCTATTTTACGGAGTCCCACCAAAAGTCCAAAACGCAAGCCTCCGAGGATAATTAATCTATCCACAAAGTACTTCATTTCAAATTCCAAATTCCAACAAAACATGATGAAGCTGGAAGAATGATGGTAATGATCTCCATTACATTCTAGTAAGGTTTCTCTCCAGCAAGATTTCCCGGCGGGTTATAAAAACAGATGGCCAATACAGACTGCTGCTGGGGGGACAAAGCCTGCGCGCACCCCAATTCCTCCGACTTCTTCTACACCACCTGAGTGTACTGATCACAATAGCTGTACCCCGCCTCGCAGGTATTCTTCTCATAGATGTACAACTTCTTACCCGCCACCCAAGTATCCACCGCCGTGCGTGGCAACGACGCGCAACCGCTGGCCCCGTAGTACTCCTCCGCCGAGTCACTGAACTGGTTGCTTCCGAATGGGCTGTCTCTCAGGTCTGCCCAATTGCAGTTTCGTTTGTCCCTCTGAAGTCTAACCGTTAAATCGGCAGATTTGGCTAGCGTCGCTCCACCGGAGAGGGCTCACGCCCACGGGCGGAACGGCTGTTCCGGAACGGGAACGGAAGCCTCCGTTCCATTGTTCCGGTATGGAACGTGAACTCACCTGGAACGCCGTTATGTGTGCTTTGGAACGGCGTTCCATTGCGTTATAACGCCACGGAACGGAACGGAACGGAAAAAAAGAGAAGAAACCTTTTTTTTTTTACTAATTCCACCATATTCTTTGATGTTAGCCGATGTCTATACTAAATTCTACCATTTTAATTTTAATTTGAATACATATCTTTTACTAATTCCACCATATAATTTTATTTGATTTTTTTTTTTTTTTTATATTAGTTAATGATGTTGCGTACATGATATTATTAACAATTAGGTGCCTCCGAAACGTGATATCGGTTGGGAGTTTTGTGAACCTATCGGTGAAGGTCGTAAGAATGTAAAATGTAAATTTTGCAATAAAGTTATTACCGGAGGAATCACAAGATTGAAACAACATATTGCACGTGTGAGTGGAAGTCATGGAGGTTCAAGTGGACTCCATTATAATTATTCATCCCACGTACGATA